>OY978442.1:5000000-10000000 GCA_963854805.1 Plagodis dolabraria
TATTAAATTAGATTCATATAATTACGCCATTCCTCAATCTTATATTCGTTAGAATTTGAAAAAAAATAAAGCATAACATTGAATCCCTTCCAAAAGAAGATCCTCGAGAAAATTAAGAGTATTGTTATCGTGCCACAGGGATCCAAGCCAGATAGCAATTGTTGAATCCACTAGGGGATCATGGTAGAAAACCTATGTATGTAGCATTTGTTAAAAATACATGCGTATTTTCCATTCCTTCTTTGAGCAAACTTTACCTACAGGGAAAACACTCTAGTCTTTTGAAATATCGCACATTCAGAATTGTTTAAGCGTTAATATTGAAGCGTTCAGTCACCATGTTTTCCTGTGCGAGCTCCTCGGTACATCGTTGCCCTGGTAAGGAAGGATGTGAATGATTATTTTTGCAAATAAAAAGTGGCAATGTAGCTCGGTGGGAGACTGAAATGTGACATGTCTGATTTTTTTAATCAGTGGTTTACCTTTATTACATTTTTTTTTAACTTAAAATGGAACCGACTTCTACACTCAAAAGTATGAAATAACTGTCGAAGTCGGTACCATATTGTCATAATAGGTACTTTCATGGTGTGTTGAAGTCGGTTCCATTTTAGGGTAAAAAAAAATTTGCACCCTTTTAAGTGACCCTTGCTACTTACGGGATCGATTGTCATTCACTGGCAATGACTATATCGTTAGGATAGGAAAAAACATTCAGTTATCGGAGTGTAACTCAAAAACGGTTAATCGATTTTGATTAAATTTAAATACACGACAAGTATTAGCTTTCAAATAAAAAAAGAAATATCAAAATCGGTTCACCCAGTCGAAAGTTCTGAGCTAACAAACATAAGAAAAAATACAGTCGACATGAGTACCTCGGCCTTTTTGGAAGTCGGTAAATAATTCTACTTGTATGTGTTCTGTACAGCTACAACAGTGAAAGCATTTAGATAACCTTCAAGCCATTGCGGACTCACAGGCAGTCTAAATGCTCCAGCCTACTACCAGTTGGCAGCGTGCCCAGCAAGCTGGTAGCATTGCCCAGTTGAATTTCAATGCTTATTCGTTGAGCCAAATAGGTGCCAGCATTTCGGTCACGCGTCACATCAACCAAGCGCTTTTTCATCAATCCATCAATTAATTTGGCATCATTCGGTTCACGGGCTGAACTGATGCCAGACTTTATATGTAACCTCCGACCAACTACCACTTATAATACTTGTATGTACAATATAAACTTTACAATATTTTGAGGTTCGCTCTATTGCGACCACTTTTAACAATTGGAATGTCCAAATTAGTTCATGCATGCAATATTGAAGCATCTCGTCATGAAACATGTTTGCAACGAGCTCGTATTTTTAATTTGTAGTATTCGATCATCCAATTGGTTGATTGGACACTGTGCCGGAAAAGCTAAAATAGAACAGTTTTTCAAATGTAATTTGAATGAATCTTTTGTATTTATTAACAGCGCTAACGCTGTTCTGTGCAATAGAATGCATTGCGTTCATGATAAATTATGTGATTGGGCTTTTCAATAAACAGTTGGATTGTGTTCGGCGTTCCGTAAAAACTCAATGCTGCTCTGATTTGTATTACTACCTATGCAAATTAATAGAGTGCATTACACGTCCCATGTGGTACCGGGTTAGAATGTCACTTCCCTTCTCTGCCCTAGGGAGACACCAGAAGGTGGGCAGCAGCGCTTTCTGAGGAACTGATATATCACTGCCGCAGGTCCATGGCTCAATCCCCAACGCCGGCTTGAGATTCAATACATGGTGGAAGAGCATTTTGCGAATACCCGCCTGGCTAGCTACCACCTTCAGGGCAAAAACCTGTCACCAAGCAGCTTACAATGTGTTCCGGCAGCAGTGCAACAATGAGACTACAAGCACATAATGAGACTTACCAACTGTATGTCTCAGGGTGACGCGCGCAGTGCAGTTCGTTACTTGTGACGAAATGCATCTGTCATTGGCAGATACCGCTTAACATCAGGTGGGCCCCGTGCTTTTTTCCGTCACAAAAACATTTTTTTTTTCTGATGATGTACTTAGTACGTCATTATATTACAATCTAGCCAACAATACGGACTAATGAGTAATTTTAGTTTGACTTAAACTGCTAAATAGAGTAAAGTTAAGAATGTGTCCATTAACATCTATCTTTTTGTCTCTATTAAGGGGAAGACACTGTGTGTTCTTGTGTTCATTATATGTAGCACTCACTTCACTACTTATCACTGTCACTCAACTACACTAGCTCCAAAGGTTTTGTCCTTCTTAGCCTTCTCACTATGTCTGTGTTGTCAAGGAGCTGGATTGCCTCAACATTCACGTTGTGGTGAAGTCTACGTTCGTGAGCTTCTGCATGTTTTTTTATTATATCCACAACGACATCCATTTTCAAGTCTCGATGGAGGTCGACAGTTCACAAAAACATGATAAAAAAACACACACTGCGATCTCCAAGACGCCTGCCAAGCGTGGGAATTATGGCAACCCCCCCCCCCCCCCCATCTTGGGGGAAGCTGTGCTCAGTAGTGAACAATCCAGATAATACTCTGGTCTTTGAATGAAAGAGTTTAAACTACCAGGATAGCAGAAACATTGAAGAGGCTAATTCTACAATCGTCAAGATGACGCTGAGTTATCTTCTATCGAACTACTTAGCCCCATGATCTAGGTAGTGTTTGCATATCGTGTTGCAAAGTCCGATCGATCAAACTATACGCTTGATTCACATGATCCCAGCCATTCATCAACTGCATCTCTCTTGTTCAACAAATACAACATACAAATAATTTGTTAATAACATCATTGTTAATAATGACCATTCATAATAATTAAATAATTAACCATTCATAATACTTAATCGTACCGTTTAAGACCTGTTTTCCTGAGCACAATTGAAGCTAGAAATTAGGGAATAATAAAATAAATTTATTAAAATTTCAATATAAACAAATACTTACTTAAATAAAGTATGTAGGTTAAGCGGCAAATAGAACTACTAGATTCGTCGAAAGTACATATAAAATATATTACATATTACTTTCAGAGTAAGAAGTGAGTTGCGCTATTTTTAACCGACTTCCAAAAAAGGAGGGATTACTCAATTCTTCCGTTTTTTTTAATGTTTGTTACCTCATAACTCTTGATTGGGTGAACCGTTTTGAAAATTCTTTTTTGTTTGAAAGGTGATGTTTGTCGTTTGGTCCCATTTAAATTTCATCAATTCGGTCAACCCTTTTTTGAGTTACACTCCAATAACTGAAAAATATTTACTTGATGATATAATCATTGACAATGAATGACAATCGATCCCGCTAGTAGCAAGGGACACTAAAAAGAGTGAAAAATTTTTTTTTACCAAAAAATTGAACCTATTTCGACGCCCAAAAGTGTGAAATAACTTGTCGTAGTCGGTAAGATGCGCACAATGTTGTATTAATAGGTACTTTTGAACTATCATGGTACCGACTTCAACAAATTATTTCACACCTTTGGGTGTTGAAGTCGTTTCCATTTTTTGGTTACAAATGGTTTTTTTTTATCCACTTGTTAAATATTTTTTACCCTACACTGCTGGATAGATACTGCTTTAAAGTTGTAATAAAAATATTATTAAATCATCCAGGTAGACATATTGACATAATGTTTTTAGCATAGAAATAAGTCATACGAAGTTGATAAAGTTTCAGTCACACCAACTTGGAGGTACGAATTTACTTTACAACAAAAAAGAACCATCAAGAATAAATAATGCATGATAAGAAAAATAAACATCATCTTAGGAATCATTTTCTTTTTTTTGTCGTTTAAAATTGCAGTTTATTCGTCACACTGATTCAAAACCGTAACGAAGTTGGTGAAAGTGCTCTCGTTTTCTGTATAAGTCCATAATTTCGGCAAACTGTCACCAGCTTCGACAGCCGTGATCGTCTAGTGGTTAGGACCCTACGTTGTGGCCGTAGTAACCCAGGTTCGAATCCTGGTCACGGCAGTGATACACTGTCACGGCGGAGCTGACTTTTTGCAATATAACATTTTTCTTTGGCATCTTTGACATCTTTTTAATAAAGATTTTGTAAATGACATATTTTTAATAATGAGTAAGTAAGGAGTAGAATGCCACAACTTGCGTTGATCTTAGTGGGATATTTTAGGTTGGTGGCCGGCTACAAAATCTAAGCAAAATCCTTAACATTTAAGGCGCTCATATAGCCTACTGTTAGCAAAAGGAACACCCACAAATGCTACACATGATTATTGGGCGTTCGTTTTGGAACGTTCTAGGCAAAAATATCGTTTTGAGCGTTTTCTGCCACCGCTTAGTCCGCGATGTTATTTGTAGCTGTTTTCAAAGCGTGAGAAGCTATTTTTGACTCTTGTCTTAAGGTCTGTACTGATAGTTTTTTGATAACTGCGAGTTTTACACTACTGAGAGTTGAACTTCGTAATAATGAGAAAAATTGTCACATAACTTATGTTCTTCACGTAAAAGGTACTCAAAAACTAGTTTTGAATGACTAAGTTTATATTCGCTTTGTTCGTATAGAAGACTACATAAGATTTCTTCATTAAAAAAATAACAATGCACGCGTTATCCTTTGAAAGACAGATATTGTCAAGAAGTGTCATCAGTCGTTCGATTTGGGGTGAATCATTTATGAGCGAAAGTAGCAAAAATATCAAAAATTGCTTTCCGAATGCTTAGTGACAAATGAAAATTTAAAAACTGCAATAAACACTATCATCACTATAAATATCCAATTTTAGATAGTAAAATACATGTAGTAGTTACCCCACCTGATTTTGTAAAGGTAGGTAGGAAGAACGCAAAAAAAATTGTAAAAACATTGACAACAAACTTCTATCTTGATCGAGGTTCTGGTTGTAGATTATTTATAATCGTTAAATATCCTCTGGATTCAGCATTTGCGGTCAACAGTTGATAATTCAATTAGCAGACCCTCTTGCCCGTCATCTATTATTTAATTATGTTGATTTCTGTTCGAATACAATTATGCGTACTGTTTTTTTTTATTTCTTACAGGTAAGCCTTTACCACAATCTTACCTGGTGGTAAGTGATGATGTGGTCGAAGGTGTTAACAGGATTAACCTAGAACTACTGACTCTCAAGGACAGCTGCCGGAACACATCATAAGGTGCTTGGCGACAGATTTTCAACTTGAGGGTGGTCGCTAGCCAGGTGGGCATACATAAAATGCCCTACCAGGCTTGAAGCTCAAGCCCGCGGCGGTATTTGAACTATGGACCTATTGCGCGGCAGTCCATAGGCAATGCCACTGAGCCATCACTGTTTCAAAATACTTATTTAACAATTTAATTACCTCAAGACTTTTGGATAATGAAATAAATAACAATAAAATAACTTTACTTACTACCATACATACAGTATATAAAATACGCCTAACTATAAGTACTACCATAACTAGGTATATAAAAAGAACAGCACCACAAAAAGTAAAGTCTAGTTACAATATACATGAAGACATGGGTTTTTGAGCGTGAAACAACTTACTATGAGTCGATATCGCCGCGGTCGCGTCACGATTCACACTGACGCGACCGCGGCGGACGTACCACACTTAAAATCCTGAGGAAGGCTTTCGGTAGAAGCCGAAACATTGTCAATAGCGATATCGACTCATAGTAAGTTGTTTCACGCTCAAACACCCGTGTCTTCATATATGAGCGTGAGTTTTTATAATAAGTCGCACATCGACTTGTTACAAAGAACGTGGGCGGCCATTCCTCAAAGTGTGGTGAACTGACTTTAAGCATGCTAAATCGCTGTGCTTGTGTGATTAGTGTAAATGGTAGAAACACAGATTATCAATTAATATAATTTTACAATAAACATAGAAAAAAATAGCCCCGTGGGGTGCCGGGTTAGAATTGCACCTCCCCATATCATCCCGTCGCGGGGGCAGCAGCGTCTTCTAAAGAACTGCCAACTTACACTGCGATCCCCAAGACACCTGCCAAGCGTGGTGATTATGGCAAATACCCTTAATAGGGGAGGCTGTGTTCTGCAGTGGATGATGCGGCTGTTACAGAGGAAAAAATATGTTTCTTGATTATGGACTCCTTTTATTTAAAATTTTTTGTTATAACCTACAATTATTGTTTGTTACGCAATCCATAAACTAACACCATATAGTGTGAAAGTTTCTACCGTCTTCCTTTTACGACTCCAAAGATCAAAATTAAAAAGAATAAATTGATATCTATTCCCTTAAGAGGTTAGACGGGCGGACAAGCTTAGTAACACAGTCTCATTTTTCTAGTACATAACCTAGAAAACAAGAAAATAACTTACTTGATTTAAAACTGTATTTTATTCTTCCAATATAGGTCAGGCTGTATTGACGTGAGAGATACGACCTCAAAGATGGCGTCCTCCGTCACCGCTAGTTGTTGTCGGAGCTCCTTCATCCGATAAATTGGCCCTTCATGACGCGCCATTCGCTTACCTGGCATCTATCAGGTGCCGTTCAATCCTTTATAGTAATAGAGCATATTTGTTAGGGTCCTCTATTTTGTGGTTGTTTTTTAGCCTATATATTGTTCCATAGTAAGGAAACACTACTTTGGTGATTTCGTTCTAAACGATTCGTTCGTTTTGAAGCAGTGATAGCTCAGTGGCTTTGGGTATGGACTGCCGTGCAGCAGGTCCATGGTTCGAATCCCGCCGCGGGCTTGAGCTTCACCGCATGGTGGAAGGGCGTTTTTGCGAATGCCCGCCTGGCTAGCGACCACCCTCAAGTTGAAAATCTGTCGCCAAGCACCTAACGGTGTGTTCCAGCAGCAGTCCTTGAGAGCCAGTGAAATTACAGGCACATGAGACATAACAACTACGTCTCAAGGTGACAGGCGCAGTGCAATTCGTGACTTGTGATGAAATGCATCTATTATAGACAGAAAATAGTCCGCTTAACATCAGGTGGACCTCAAGCTTGTTCCGCCATAATTACATAAAAAATCGGCCAGTGCTAGTCAGACTTGCGCACGAGGGGCTCTGTACCATTGCTATACAACATTAGACTTCATATTTTAACCTTATTATGTTTTAACGTGCGCGAGTCCAACTCGCACTTGGCCAACTTTTTGTATTTTTTGTCATAGCGGCAACAGAAATACGTCATCTGTGAAAATTTCAACTGTCTAGCTATCATCGTTCGTGAGATACAGCCTGGTGACAGGTGGACGGACGGACAGCGAAGTCTCAGTAATAGGGTCCCGTATTTACCCTTTGGGTACGGAACCCTAACAAAAAGGAGTTGGTGTTCCACCCAGTAAAGACATCAAGATGTGGATGGATCAATATTCGAATACAACCTATCTGACCTAATACCTTATTATATATTATGTTCATTAAAAAGTAATGGCGCGCCTCTCTTCATTAAAATAAATTATACTCATTTGTACGGGTAAGCAGCGCTTGTACACTGTTTCACCACATAAATTGGTCCCCAAACCATTTTTCCGGTTTTCGGTTGGAGTCATTTTGTGACGTCACGGAGCATGAATGATACAACAGCTCAGATTTTACGATATAGTGCGCGCGGAACTAGTTCACCGCGCCTGGGGCGACAGGGGCGAGGGGGCGGGTTGCCTACTGCTCGCAACGCTGAGTACACACACACACACACACACTGAAGTAATATGCGTACACTGAGAAGCGGCCCCGCCTCTCCGTCCCACCGCTCACATACCTAAGGCGCGGCCAACTAGTTCCGCGCGCACTATAAACGATATCATTAAAAATTTAATTGTTGTGGAAAAAATAATCTTAAAAACAATGTATCACATCCATGCTGTAAAAATAGTTGTTCAGTCATTTAAGTATAAAACAACAATAGAAAATTAATTTGAATAAATGTGAATATTTTTAATTATGTTACCTTCACGAAACGACATTCAAATTGCATAAGTTTGAACGTTTTTTTTTGCTTGATAGGTTAGCCGTTGGCCACTATCTCACCTGATGGTAAGTCATGATGTGTTCGAAGATGTTGTTCAAGCTAACCTAGAATTACTGGCTCTCAAGGACAGCTGCCGGAACACACCGTTAGGTGCTTGGTGACAGATTTTCTACTTGAGGGTGGTAGCTAGCCAGGCGAGCAATCGCCAAATGCCCTACCACCATTTTTTTTTTTTTTTTTTTTTTTTTTTTTTTTTTTCACCCGGGAAAATCCTTTATGGATACCACCCGCCCCGGGGGGGGCGGAGTGGTTATGTGGGAGTCCTCGCCTGAAGGGCCTTACTACCCCCACGGGGGGGTAGTAAGTGAGGTTACCCACTAAAAACCCGGGATGAGCAGTCTGCCGCCTAGTAGGGCGAAATGGGGTAGCGTTAGCAGTCACCATCTCGCCCCAGCGGCCGGCCCGTCACCGATGACGGGCCCCGGCCAATGGAGGGATGACCCGGCTCATTGGGGCCATCCCCCAGACGTGTGGGATCGTGCAAGCCAGTGGAGAATCCCCCGACTCTCCACCGATGATCCGCACAGCACTAGGAAAGAGCGAGAAGGCGCCCGAACCGCCTTCTCCTCCCCCCAGTTCGTCTACGCCGGAGCGGGTCCGCGAGGACGTCGTCCTCCCTCGCCCGCTCCGCGGCCTCTTTCTGCGCCATCACCGCTTCGCAGAAAGAGACCACCGCCTGCCACGATCCGTCGCTGCCAAGCATAGCGTTAACCACGCTCGGCAGCGACAGATCTGCGCCTATGACCGCTGTGAGGGTGTGCCGCATGGGACTCCACGCGGCGCACTCCTCCAGTGTGTGGAGCGCCGTGTCTTCTGGCGCTCCACACTCGTGACAGGCGGGGGTCGCCTCCCGTCTCGCGATGTGATGCAGGTACCTTCCGAAACATCCGTGTCCGGAAAGCACCTGCACCAATCGGAAGGTCAGCGACCCGAATCGCCGCCCTACCCACCTCCGGAGGACCGGGCGAATGGCATCCACCGTCCTCTGTCCAGGGACCGGTGGAGCCAGGTCCTCCGTCCACCGCCTCAACAGGGCGGCCCGCGCCCGCCGTCGCATGCGCGTGACCTCCTCCCACGCTGGAGGCTCCCCGCGGGATCTCCTCGCCGCCACGAAGTGGTACACTTCGGCGAGGATCTCCGCTTGGAGCTCCCAGGGGGGATCACCGGCCAGCACGCATCCCGCCGTCCAGGACACCGTCCGGTACCCGCGTATCGCCCTCGTCGCGATGACCCGCTGCGGACGTCGCAGCAGGGCCTTATTGGCGCGACCGAGGGCGTCCACCCAGACAGGTGCCCCGTACAAGGCCATACTCCGGATCACTCCGGAGTACAGGCGACGACATGTGGCGTTCGGGCCGCCCACGTTGGGCAGCAGCCTCCCAAGGGCGGCAGCGGCGCCTATGACTTTTGGGGCCAGTTGTGTGAAGTGGGCCCCAAAAGTCCACCGCCCGTCCAGGATGAGACCCAGGTACCTCATCAGGGTCCCAACCCGGACCAGGACCCCGTCCAGGTCTATCCTCGTTCCTGGAGGGGGTCCCCCCCGAGGCCCATGGAACATTAGGGCCTCGGTCTTGGAGAGGGCGACCTCCAGCCCCAGGGCACGTATGCGGCCGACCACGAGTGTCGTGGCCACCGTGGCCCGCCGCACCGTCTCCCCGAGGTCCCTCCCCTTGACCACGACTAGGGTGTCATCCGCGTAGCACGCAACCCGCATACTTGCGGGAAACGTGCCGCGGAGCACCCAGTCGTAGCCAATGTTCCACAGGAGCGGTCCCAACACCGACCCCTGCGGAACCCCGCAGGACACGCGACGTCGCCTCAGACCGTCGCGTCCCTCCACCAGGACCTCGCGGTCCTGGAGGTAGTCAGCCAACAGCCTACGCAGATACAGGGGCACTCCGTGATAGCGGAGCGCCTCCCGTATTGTTCCGTGCGGTAGGCTGTTGAAGGCGTTGGCAATGTCTAGCGAGACAGCCAACGCCTTTTCCCCCCCGCTGACCGCGTCCTGCGTCCACCCCTTGATCCAGAGCAGGGCGTCTATCGTCGACCGCCCTGCTCTGAATCCGAACTGGGCCTCTGAAAGTTCAGGCCCAGTTCCCCCCAGATGCCGGATGACACGGGAAGCTACTATTCTCTCCAGCAGCTTCGCCGTGTCATCCAGCAGCACGATTGGCCTGTATGCGGCGGGCGAGTCGGCGTCTCGCCCTTCCTTCCGCAACAGGCACAATCGCCCGTCCTTCCAGAGCTTCGGGAACTGACCCGACGTGAGGCACGCGTCGAACAGTTCCCGAAGCTGACCGCCCATCTCCCTAAGGGCGATCCTGAGGACCCGCCCGGGAATCCCGTCTGGTCCCGGTGCAGTCTTCTTGCCACTCAGGCGAGAGACTGCTACCTCCATCTCCACCTCTGAGATAGGCGGAATGGAGGCCGGGTCCTCCTCCTCCTGAAAGGACGGCGTGGCCATCGGTGGAGGGGTGTAGTGGGGGTCGCTGTCGGGGAATAGCCCCCCCAGCACCCTCTCCAGGAGCTCTGGCTCCAGGGACTCTGTGATAGGGGGCGCGCTGCCCCGGAACTTATTCCGGGCAGCCTTATACGGGCGCCCCCATGGGTCCCTGTCGAGGCCCTCCAGCTCCTCACTCCAGCCTAGGGCCTTAGCCCGGCCGATGGCCAGCTTCAGCTCCTGTTTGGCTAACTTTACATCGCCATGCAGGAGCTGCTCGGCCGCCAGCTGCTCCGCCGGCAGCTGGTCGTCCGTCCGGCCGTGACGCCGCCTCCTGCAATGATAATAGAGGCGGCGCGTCTCCGAGCATCGCGCTCGGAGATCCTCGATCTCCGAGCACCACCAATAAACCTGGCGGCGCTCGGGGCGGCGTCGGGACCTCGGCATGGCGGCGTCGCAGACGGCCGTCACCGCCTCTCGGAAATGGCCCGCCGCGATGTCCACCTCCGGGTGCATGGGGGCGGCCACCCATGACTGTACGATGGCCGCCTCCTCAGCCAACCTTGCATCGAGGCGACCAATCGCCCAGCGCGCAAAAACCGCCCTCTCCACGCGCCGAGTCCCTCCTTGGTGGGAGGTGGCGATCTCGAACCGGATGTAGTTATGGTCCGAGAGAGTCGCCACCTCCGCCTCCACTCTCCAGGCCTGGACACGTGCTGCGACCACCGGGGTGGCGAACGAAAGGTCCACCACGGACCCCCCGTTGTGTCGCACGCACGTGTGGACTGACCCCCTGTTGAGGAGGGTCAGCCCTGCGGCAACCGCCCACTCCACGACAATCTCCCCGCGAGTGTCAGTGGAGGGGTTGCCCCAGGCCTGGGCCTTGGCGTTCAGGTCCCCCATGAGGAGGACCTCACGTGGTGCCTGCCTTCTCACCGCCGCGGCCAGGAGGTCTAGATAGACCTCCAGCTCCGCGACGGTCCTATTGGGGGAGAAGTATGTGCCCACTACCGCATACCTCTCCCACTTGGCCACCACGTACCCCGAACCCCTCTCTAACACCGAGAGGGGGGGGCCGCCACTGGCACGTCCAATTATCGCTACGGAGCCGTCCAGATCCCCAGCCCAGTAGGGATGGGACTGGGGAATGTAGTACGGCTCCGCGGCGACCGCCAAATCGATCCGCCACTGCGCCAGGGACTGCATAAGCAAATCCTGAGCCCTGACGCAGTGGTTTAAATTCGTCTGGAGGAGATTGTGCTGTCCGACTTGATCCATTAATCGGACGGCACAACCTCCATGCTCGCCGCGCGGCGAGCAGCCTCAGGTGCGGCTCTGGATGCCGGTCGGGGGATGGCCGGGGTCCTGGCAGCCTGACCCTTCGTCTTTGGGGGGACACAGTTTTGTCCCCCCATCCTGTGCTCGGCGGGTCGCCCCGATTCAGCGCATATCGCGCAGTGTGGGGCCCTCCTCTGGCAGCTCACCGCCTTGTGGCCTGCGCCTCCACAACGGAAGCACAGGTCCCCCCTGTCTGCCGACGAGGGACACTGGGGGCGCGTATGGCCGAGTCCCATGCACTTGAAGCAGCGCATGGGACGCGCCGCCAGTGCCACCACTCGCACCGAGCTCCACCCCACCAAAAGCCTGCCCTGTGCCAGCAGCACTTTGGCTGCTGCAATCGGGCAGGAAACAAGGGAGGAGCCGGTCCCGCCGAAGCTTCGCTGCACCTCTCCGGCTTTGACGTGCAGTACGTCACAGCCGCCCACCTTAGCGACCGCTGCCGCCACTTTCTCCTTAGTGGCGGCGTCGTCCAGGCCCGTCACGTGCAATTGCGCGGACTTTACGGGCCTCGAGACGTTGGCCACCTCGGACAGGACACCGCGGAGCTTCTCCGCGAGCCTATCCGCTTTGTCGCCGCTTTGAGAGCCAGGAATTTCAAGCATTCTGGCTCCGGTGGCCGTCTGGCGGAAGTGGATGCGGTCGATCCCCAATCCTTGGAGATCGACCTTCTCCTGCGCCACCTCGACGATGGCCTTGTATGTGACCCCCTTTTCCATGGCTTCGGGCTGCAGCGTCAGCACAACAGCCGCGGATTTGGGGGCTTTCATCGTCTTTGCCTTCTTGGGCCTGGCGGCGGTGGAAGCCTTGTTGACTTGAGGCTTCGCGGCGGAGGGGGGGGCACGAGCTGCTGGGGCAGGAGCGGGAGCGGGCGTGGCTGGGGAGGACGATTTGCCCTTCCCTTTGCCTTTCCCCTTTTTCACTACTGCAACCCAGGTTTCCGCCTGGGCCACAGCAGTGGGTACGGTCGTTTTTGGGGCGATGGGAGCCGCAGTCGAGGGCGTGGCAGCAGCCTGCGACGCCTGGCCAACCCGCTTTCGTGGGACTGGTTTCGGGGGAGGGGGTGCAACCGCTGGTGCAGCCTTCTTGGCGTCCGCCCTGAGAGGCGGGCGAAGAACCGGCGCTGGCAGGAGGCGATCCTCGATACCAGCGAGTCGGGCATTGAGCATTTGCCCGAACGTGGTAGTCAAGGAGCGCGTCATCTCCTCCACTAACTCTGCCCCCAGTACAACAGCAGGGGGGGCCGGCGTCTCGGCGGCAGCGGCTGCTGCTGCTACTGTAGCAGCAGACGTGGCGGCAGCCGCCTGGGTCTTTGCTTCGGTGAAGCCGCGACGCAGCGCCTTCACCTCTGCTTTGCAGGCCTCCAACAAATGCCCTACCACCATGCTATAACGACTGCCATCCTAAGACAACAACCGGGAACGACGGCTTAACGTGCCCGAAGCACGGAAGCGCTCAGCAGTAATGTCACCAGCGGTCACCCATCCAACTCATGACCGCGGCGGACGTTGCTTAGCTTAGCTGATCGGTTCATAACGGCTAAGCAAACTTCGCTACGAGCGCTTCGAAACGTGAAAACGTACGTATAAAGGGCGTAAGTACTATCTGCAGCTTAATATTATGCTTAATAAATAAAAATGAATCTGTTTATCTATGGTAACTGGATTCTTATACAGGGTTATTGGAAAAATGCTAACAACCTCTTAGGGTTGACTTCTGCTAGTCCTAACAAACACTTTGACATTTTTTTTTTGTTTGGATTAATTTTTAGTTATTCTTTTGTGTTTTTTTTATGTTCTTGACGGAATAAGCACGAGAACCACCTGATGTTAAAAGGCTCTCGTGCCTGTAATCTATTATTTCATATTTTTTATTACTTTTCTCGATGTAAATATTCAAAGCTCTATTCATAGGGAGCACGGCGTGGTCCAGTGTTGCCGCGGCGGGCGCTCTCCACTCGGAGTAGGCTTTAAAACAGAAAAAGAAATATTAAAATATATATTTTTCATATCGAAAAAAATCATCTCAGAATATTAGGACTAGCAGAAGTCAACCCTAAGAGGTTGTTAGCTTTTTACCAATAACCCTGTATAGTATTCGTGTCATATCTCTGTTTTTCCGGGTTTTTGATGTTATAGGAATTCGTTTAGTTTTGTTTTCAAGTCAAATAAATAGGTACGCATTAAGGGTGTTCAATGAAGCATATAATTACGGCCGTTATACAAATTTACGGCAGAATTCTGTGTTACGGCGAATGTGACGTCATGCGGTAAATTGTCCCTTCACGATCAGCATGCCAATCGACGATTGCGTAATTGTAGGAAAATTACTTTGGGTTTATTTTTATCCAACTACGTTTTTCCAAGCTTCTTTTTCCCGTCCTTGTCCTACGCGAAGCGAGGGCGGCAGGACATTCATTGTTTTCCCGCTCTGTTATTTACTTGCCATCAAAAACTCAAACCTCTTACTATGTATATAATCTTGATGCATTCCTTAACACCTTATTTGGTTTACCTCTGCCTCTAAGTCCGTCCACATTTATATTCACACATGAACAGCAATAGCCCAGCTAGCTACCAACTTCAAGTAGAAAATCTGTCCCCAAGCACCAACACAGTGTGTTCCGGTAGCGGTGCTTGAATCAGAATTAGAATCAGAATCATTTATTTGTTAATTGAATCAAAATCAGTATCATTTAATTGTGAACTTTGAGAGCCAGTAGAAATTACATGCACATTAGACTTAACAACTGTATGTCTCAAGGTGATGCAGTGTACTGCAGTTCGTCGAAATACGTCTATTATACGAAGAGTTTAGGTCTTCCCTCATTAGGTTTGCCATAATACCCTAGTTTGGCAGGCGTCTGGGGTTCGCAGTGTATGATTGGCAGTTCTTCAATAGGCTACCCACTTGGTATTTTTCCTTTCATCTCCCCTTACGACTTCCTACCAGGACATATAACACTCTTATATTTATATGTTGCCAGCTTGAGCTTAACCTCATGGTGGAAGGGCTATTTGCGAATGCTCAACTGGCTAGCTGCTCTCAAGTAGAAAATCTGTTGCCGAGCACCTAACAGTGTTTTTTTTTTTTTTTTTTTTATTGCTGATAGGTAAGCCTTTGACCACAATCTCACGTGATGGTAAGTGATGATGTGGTCGAAGGTGTTAACAGGTTTAACCTAGAATGACTGGCTCTCAAGGACAGCTGCCGGAACACACCGTTAGGTGCTTGGCGACAGATTTTCAACTTGAGGGTGGTCGCTAGCCAGGCGGGCATTCGCAAAAATGCCCTTCCACCATGCGGTGAAGCTCAAGCCCGCGGCGGGATTCGAACCATGGACCTGCTGCACGGCAGTCCATAGCCAAAGCCACTGAGCTATCACTGCTTCAAAAAGACAACCGGCAGCAGTCCTTGAGAGCCAGGTACATGAGAATTAATAACTGTATGTCTCAGAATGACGGACGCAGTGCAATTCGTTTTGTGACGAAATGCATCTCCTATAGGCACAGGTTATATATCCTATAGGCCACTTAACATCAGTTAGGCTTCGTGATAATACCGTCACGATCACATAAAAAATAATGGCCACGAGTTTATTGCCCGTCCTTATCGAAATGGCTCTCTATCAAAATCTCTTTTTACGGAATTTTTTAAGTAAAAAAATACGCTAGTAGTATATTTTTACGGAAAAATTTCGTAATTTTGCTCTATATGAGCGTAGTAGACGCCATAATTGAAGAAACGGTTTTAATTTTAACAATGACGCAGAACGATGATAATGACACTGCATCTGTTATGAGTAGGTGTGACCGTTGACTATCAAGAGAGTGGTTTCTTTATCTTACCACTTCGCAATATAAAAAAAAGTCTGAAATATCCGTTACAGAGCTAAAAATATTTACATTTCCAATGGTCCATTTATCACACTGATAGCTTTCCCACCTTCTGATGTCACACGAACAAATTCACACATCTTTTATTTTACACCTGAAATGGTGGGAATAAAACAACATTCGTACATGCCAATACCAACCATAACATACTATAACTATGGTCTGTTTTTGAGTGGACAAGTTAGTAAGAATTCTTCGCACGTAGGTTAGTAGTAGAGAAGTATAAAACGGCGAGACGTGTCGTTGTGTTGCACCGAAATGAACCTTCATTTTGTTTTCTTTATTGGAAACGTTCAAGAATCTTTTTTTTTGACAGCTGTTAGTAAGAAGGGCACGTTGAGTGATCTCGGTTGTTGTCTTAGGATGGCAGTCGAGTGGTAGGGCACTGCGAGAATTCCTGCCAGGTTAACAACTACCCTTAAGTAGAAAATATTTTTCGCCAAGCACCAATGTGTGTTCCGGCAGTGTACTTGAGAGCCAGTAATTGTAGATTAGTAAGGGCAAAACCTAGGTTAATATCAGGTCTTCATCACTTAACTTACGAAATGGGTATCAGCCATATATAGATATAAAAATATTAAAAAAAAAAAAAATTCAGCCAAAGTCTGGAAATCTTTTTTATTATCACACCGTCTTAAGGTTAAAAAAATAAAACTTAGAGTGATTATAAGATATATTTTTTACAAATATGCCTAATTTTCCTGCTAAGCCGACTTGACGACACAAACGCCACGCAGCCAAACCGAAATAATTTTTGGCGCGTTTTTGAATTGTACGCATATTTTTATATTTTTATGTGTTTTTCTAAAATATTATTTAAAAATTCTATTAAAATATTTTTAAATATCTTTTATTATTACCTACATATAGATTTCTGAAAAGTAATGCCTGAATCTATTCATTTTAAATTAGAGCATAAAATTTGACCCTCATCCACAAACCTTGAGGCACGTGCATAAAACTCGCAGCCAATTGCCACCCTTATTACACTGCTGTGACGGTTAGGAAATGTATTAAGTTTATTTGAGAAGTACATACTATGATAAAAGTAGCTATACCTATATTAACACCTTTGTGATTTGAACCTGTTTGCTACATAATGATATAATTTTATAAGAATTTAAAGGAGCACTTGTTCCACCTATCTCCATGAGAGATCCAACAAATTAGCTTAACCAGGAGATCTAACATAATGAAGACGTAAAGCGTTCATAAAGGCTTTGTGGTAAGATACCAGACCAGTATCGTGTTGCAAATAGGTGTCCTATAACTCTTACCTCTTCAGTATTTCTGTTTTCCTGGTACTTTATACTGTAAAAACATAAAAATAGGAACAGAACGTAGATGTGAGAATAGTATGGTCCGTAATAGGTGTGAGCATGGGAAAACACTATTCAATGGTGTTAAAGTAAAAAAGCTGGAGGGCATTCAGGAAACTTAATCAATTCCTTTCGTCATCCATCCAGCAAAGCCTGAAAAAGAAGGTCTTCAACAAGTGCAAGATGTATTAATTGAAGACATCACATTATTTCTCATGACATACGTTGCTAAAACGTAGACACTCACGGTACGACATATTCACCAATTTAAAGTCTTTCAGCTATCTATGGAGAGGGTTATGATCGGAGTGTCTCTGAAGGTTAGCATTAGAAATAAGGTTATTTGCAAGAATATTGAAGTCATAGACATAGCCCAAAAAGCTGAAGGCAAAGAGCTGGTCATATTTTACCGATGGAATAGACATGTTATTGAGTGGTGACCGCGACCCGTATAAAGAAGTGTAGGCTTTCCTTCAGCTAGATGGAGCAATGACATAGCAGTTAGAAGAGAAAAGCCAAAAATCTGGCTCATTAAGAGAGACCGTTAAGACCGTTGTCCAACAGTGGTCTAATACAGGCTGATTATAAAGGTAAGGAAACCGAATTCCTGTTCTTAATACCTGTTTATTTGTAGGTGAAGAAAATTTCTTCCTAACAGTCTCACCGATTTGACAGAGCGCGCGTTATGATGGTTATAGTGTGCGGTAAAACTGGTTTAAACTGGTTCGATTTCTGATTTACATTGTAAAAATAACGAGGGAATTTACACAATTCACGTGCATCCACAACAGCAAACACAAATTAAACAAAGTCTGAAAACACACCGCTTGTTATCGCTCTTGTTCAATTCCATGTTGGACGTTTTGTTTGAATTGCGAATAACTTCGTAGTCGATAGAAAAAGTTGCTTGTTAGTTGTTGTTGAGTTGCCATAAAAATGCTGAAATTTTTCATTGCTTTAAGTTATATCGCTGGGATTTCAAAACGAACAAAATTATAATTCAGTAGCTTTGTATCTCTTAATACGGAAAAAGTATATGTACTCGTAATATTCGGCCCTCCTTGGCTCGCATGGGAATTGTTTTAATCAGTAACTCTCAGAAACAAAGTCAAAACATAAGATCCAAACATAAACATAATATATGTATGGCATAAATTAATAATAGCTTGTTTTGTAATAGCCCATATATAATGCCTCTATTTTATGTCCGACCGAAACTGGTTTTCCGGCCGAAACCGAAACTGAAACCGAAACTCACGTGTTCAAGTACAACATTCATTAAAATACTGGTTAGAAGGGTAGAAGCGAAACTAGTCGGGTATTCTTCCGGTTAGGCTACGTGATGTTTGTGACGTCACGTAGATAACAGGAAAATTAGGCGGAATTGTCACTAGATATATAATTTTATGCTTTTTTAAGTGTTTTATTTAAATATTATCTAATGTTTTTAGAATACTTTTAAAAGTATTTATTATTATTCAGCATGTGCTAATTTAATTTAAAACCAGCGCTGGTCTTCCGTTAGAGCAGATACAACAGCTCAAACTTTATAACATAACCATTAAATATTACCTACTAAAAATACAATTACAGTGGAAAATAGAATCCTAAAAGAATAGCAACCTATAGTTGTCCAGTGAATTAGAAATATATATTACGAATTAAATAACTATAGTAAATTTACTTGTTTGTTTGCGTGTTTGAGGGCTTATATCAGGAAGGTTTCCGGCGACCCATCCGAATGATGTTGTCGCAACTGCGGGCTGAAAGTATACCAGCTGCACGCGATTTTATCTACAACGTCTACTACTGGAAGTACAATGTTGTATTTTGTTGTTGTTTATGATCGTTGCCTTGAGAATAATTGTCATTGTGATGACAACTTATCACAGACTCAGACAGATTATATGTATATATATTTTCTATTATATATTTTTAAATAATACGTATATGTATGATTTGATTATGTCGTATTTATTATAATAATAAAAGTATTTAGGCTTAATGTATGAGAATAATATATGAGAATTCATTTAGTTTTTAGTTAATTAGTTAATAATTTGGAAACATCAACTTACTTATTTATGCATAGAATTTATTTGGAATATGAGACACCCCAACCAATATTTGGACCATATCCTTTATTGATGGGTTGTCTGGAAGAGATCGCTCTGAGCGATAAGACCGCCCATTGATACACTTGGTTTTATGTTTTAGTGATAAGTTTATTTTTGTTATTATGGTGTTGTCAATAAAGTGTTATCTATCTATCTATCTATCTATATCTTGATTTTATCCTACGAATTTGATATCAACAACCAGACATGTGCGAGTTGGGCCCACACACCGATGTTTCCGTACCAACACAGAATTTAACATAAAATCGTTATTTTAAAGGTTTTTTTGACCTATCAAGCTACTATGAGCTGATGGTCATTGGCTATGGACTGCCGCGCAGCAGGTCCATGGTTCCGATCCCGGCGCGATCACTGCATGGTGAAGGGTATTTTGCGAATGCCCGCCTGGCTAGCGACCACCTTTAAGTAGAAAATCTGTCGCCAAGCACCTAACTGTGTGTTCCGGCAGCTGCTCTTGAGAGCCAATGAAATTACAGACAGGTACGTGAAACTTAATAATCATAATCATAAGGCCTCGACCTTGTTCCGTCACTATAACATAAAAAATATAAAAAACAACAAAAGATGCAATTACTATTAAATCATCCAGATATGCAAATATATTTTTCAGTTCAACACAACTCAACCAATTTTGATGATGAAAATGGAACCAACCTGACCACTTTGACCAACATCAAGAAACTTCAAAATCAGTTCATAATTGATGGAATAATTGCGTTACAAACCTTCAAAAATAAAACAAAAAAAAACTCGAATTGCCACTTCCTACTATTCTGCAAGTCAGTTTAAAATAATTTTACATAGTATTTTTGCCTCGCAGTACCTAGGTTTAAGTTACTGCCCGAATCATGTTGAATACAGTTTTCATTAAGGCTTTATTTAATAACAACCAATGGTTTTACCTATAGGCTTGACTTTATGCCAAATTTTATTAAAACTTTCATTCTTAGTTATTACATTATACTATAATACTACAAATTAGGCATTTGAAGTAAACATCAAATCAATATATTTCGTTCGAAACAAAACGCTGTCATGATATTTTCCAAAGATGTACTTATACGAGTAGATACTTAACAACTTTAAACGTTTTAAATCGCTTACTTACATTTAATGATACGAAAAACTTATACGCGGACGCTTCAAATTAAACACTTACAGTGGCCGTGTTCACGCGATTTAAACCGTTAAAAGTTGATTACTTACGTTGGAAGTGCTTAGCTAAATGGATTGGAGATACTCAACTGTATATAAATTTCAAATGACCAATGAAAATTCCACATTACAATCTGTACAAAGATATACCAAATAAAAATAAGCCCAACATTTATCACTGTAGGTATCCCGTTATCCTGAAAGCTCTACGATTATTTTTCAGTCGACGCTCGCTCCTGGCGGCGTGAACACGCTCCCCCCACGCGGTCTAACGACTCAAATAATCCGCGAATCCTAAACTGTAAATAAACAAAACAAATTAAACATAAATATCTCAAAACTGTAATTAAACTTCGTGGTTACTAAGCTTGTAGACGAACCTCTTTGCTTCGTTAAAAAAGTTTGCGTAGTGGTTATCAAAAGTGTTTATGCGTTTTGAATAAAGAACTATTGTTGTAATTTAAACGATTGAAAGCTTTGTTTTGTGTTATGTGTTAATATATCTTCAGAAAACCAGTATTATCGTGTTTCTGTAAAAAGTGTGGTAATGGAAAACTGGATTTGAAAGGAGATAAGCGGAAAAGCTGATCGGAAAGCCAGATAAACCAAGATTTTGATTCTGTTGAGGTAAGAACTTTTAATTGATTTATTTTAACGAACAAAAAAGTTCATTGATAAAATTATCTTAAAAAATACATACTTTTTTTGTAAAGTATGTGTGGGACGCCGGTCAGAACTGTGAAGAAGCAATTTATTTAAAATTCATATGGTTTTTTATTGATTTTGACAGAACAATCACGAGGCTCACCTGATGTTAAGCGATAACCTCTGCCTATAACAAATGCATTTCGACATAACGAACTGTACTGCGCTTGTCACCCAGGGACATGTTGTTGTTAACTCTCATGGGCCTATAATTTTACTGGGTATTTAAGGAATACTGCTGCTGCACAGTGTTAGGTGCTTGGTGACAGATTTTTTACTTGAGGGTAGACAGGCGAGCATTTTCAAAATCCCATTTCATCATGGACTACAGTAATAATTAAAGGCATGACTTTCAAAAACAAAATCAACAGGTACATAAGTGCCTACTGATCATTTATTCGTAATGAATCGTGGCACAATATATGGAATAAGTACTTAATCTGACTGAACGAATTTATTATATGCATCGTAGGCATAATGATATTAGCGTGACATCTGCACCACAAGGTTCTTGACAAGTATAAATTAATAAAAATAAGTATTAAGTTCCACTGCAAATAATTTATTTTCGTTAAACGTATTATTGTTCTACTTGTATTGAAATTAAAACTGCAAGTTATATAATATCTATGGAATCGCTTTTTAAAGCTCTTCATTTCAAAACCCAATATATGTATTAAATAATTTAAAAAAAAAATCTCACTTAAGCGTTTAAAACCCGCTAGTTTGTATTTTTTATGTACTTAGTGTCACTTACGCTATTTAGACAAATCTAACGATAACTTATTCATTAAAATAGGTTAAGCCGTTAAGAAGTATTTTTAAATTATTTTTTGTTATTGTGACGTAACAAGCTGATGTTAAGTGGACTAATCTCTACCTATAACAGATGCATTTCGTCACAAGTCACGAATCACACGAGACATAGTTGTTGTCTCATGTGCCTGTAATTTCACTGGCTGTCAAGGACTGCTGCCGGAACACACCGTTAGGTGCTTGTATGGTGCAGGCGGCCATTTGCAAAATGCGCTTCCACCATGCGGTGAAGTTTAAGCTCGCGGCGGTATTTGAACCATGGACCTGCTGCGAGGCAGTCTATAGACAATGCCAATGAACCATCACTGCTTCAAAAAAAGGTATGGTGTGTGACGGTACAGGCCCTTCTCTGTCCCGCCACGTTCATAAATAAACCTATTTACAAATATCAGTTTGCTGCATTTTGAATGTTTTAGAACGAAATCGTATTAACCCTTTTACTCGTGCTATCTTTCCATAAGAAAGAAAGAGAGCGGAGAAGTGTGCTGTTCTGGATGCTTTTTATGTTGCCAAACGCATGAACGGCACATAAATCGGGGACTTTTGACAATAGGAATCGGTTGAAGTATGATTATTGAAGAATTAAATGAAATATATTGGGCAGTTTTAGTATGGGAAAAGAAAAAAAAAGAAATGGCAAGACAGGGGTGGGGATAGAGGTGCAGTTTAGGCGGGATAAAGTGAGGAAAAAAAAAAGATGGTGGGATGGAGGCATTAAGCTTCGGAGGTCGCTCTCAGGAGGTACTCCGAAGACGGTCTTCGGTGAGATTCTTAAAGTCCGTGAAGTGAATTATTGGTAAAAATTTAAAAGTGAATTGTGTATTGAGAAGTGTTACACCGGTTAGGGGTTAGGGAGTCTCGAGTTGGCTAAATGCTGACAAAGGACATGGGACTTAGTAATTGGCATGGCCGATGAAAAGTCTGTACGATTCCCAACACGTGGCAACACGTGGGGATTTCGGTCGATTTTTAGGTAGGGAGTAGGCACGCCCAGTGTTAAACTGGCAGGGTTAGTACCTATAAAAAGGGAAACCCGGAGCAAAGTAGTTAGCATGGCTGACAAAATGCTTATTTATTAGTAATCCGAGTATTCAGCATACGCAGAAGAAAGGTTACGACGTAGCGTTTTCCTCCAAGCGTTCCCGTATCCTACCCTACATTATGATTCCTCATTTTCTTAGGTATTATAGTCTTCACGTGTAGCCGTGGTCTGGGAGTGCAAGCTCCCAGATTTAGACAACGTCCCTCGGGATGTGCCCGCGCTTGGAACGAGCCGGCGGCTGTATCCTTCGGGAAACAGTTACAGTTCCCTTCAGTGTCGTATATCCTAGTGTGGCTTAGGTGCTCCTAGCAAGTGGGGTTCCCTAATAACCATAATGGGTGTTATTGCAATGAAGTCTATATTATATATATTTTACACCATAGGTATCAAATCCTCGTTCAATACAATCCCAAGCTTCGGCCTCATATGTATGTGAACGTATTACACCGGCATTTAGTATACATTGGAATTTGCCATTCCACTTTCAGCTAGCTTCTGTTAACAGGAGTTTCCTCTTTACACCGAGGGGAAGCTGTCCTACCTACCATTGCTATGGAAAGGGGGCTACATTACACACCACATGATTAAAGTAAATGTGAGACATGGATCTCTAGGCTGAATACTACATCTAGAAGAATAGGAATTAGGTAACTAGGTACATTTGAGTAGGAATAGGGAACATAGGAAATTGTTTGGGAAATAGCACTTAGTAATAATTCGGGGGTAGACTCACGATATGATGCAATACATTTTTCTATCTAACTCATAAGATAGGTGTACTGGCAACTTCCCGGATTACAGGAGGTAGACTAGTATCCTTGGGTTCGCTGAATTATTAAAACATTTAATATTCTATCAAGTGTCCAGGAAATACTTTAATAGCCATGTAGGTTACAAACTAGAATTATTTTGTTACAATAAATAAAATAAAAATCAGTTTTAGGTTCATATTTATAATTATCATCCACTCAAATTAGTTTCAAATTAAGATGGTAGTAAATGTAAGGTATCGTTTTTGATGCTAATGGACAAGCTGTGCAGTTCCATTGTGGGAGACCATCTAATGAGAGACGTAGAATGGTTGACTACTCTTCGACAGCATGAGGAAGGATATATTACAATTTATTATGTCGCTATTAGTATCTGTTAAAATCAAAGTAATAGGATATATCAAATAAATAAAACAAGGAATTAGAATATCCTAAAATAAAAAAATAACTATGCAATATCTTGAAATTTTCATGTAATTAATGGACAAGCAAAGCTGTTTCATTATGATTAACCTTTTCTATCAGACATATAGTCTAGGTGCATTATTCCTCAAACAACATGGAAAGAATATAAATTGTTTCATTTTGAAGTCAAAAGTTTGCAGAAACAAAGAAAGAATATCTAACAACAAATACTCAAGAATACCTTGAAAATATACTAAACTTATTTGTTCACTATTAAAATTACTAGATATAATAAAATCAAGTAAAGCTGTATAATTACTCTCCACTCTCAAAATAATATATATTGGACCAATGATATCATCTAACAGGATATGACATCTAAACAAAGTGGTGGAATAGGTTCAAAGATATTATTTAACTAGATATGTCTACTCAAACAGAGATATGATAGGCTGTAGATTGTATAGGGTTACTTGTAGTCCCAATCCAATCAGGTTTTAGGACATATTTAGTACATACCAGCGTAATATTAGGAACTTCCTTTTACCATAATAAGTAAAAGGAAGTCCCGCTAAGAACCGAGATATGATTGGATGTATGCCCTTACTGAGGCTAGGCAGCTCCAGAGATGGCCAGCGTCTCGGTGTTATGGTAGATACTCGTTTGGGTAGAATGAATGGTTTGTTTTGTATAGCTATGAATAATGATGTCTCTCATTTTCATAGAAGTAAATTAAAAAGGTCCTTGAATGTGCAGACAAGATACAAACTTACATACTTACAGTGTCGATGACAATATCATACGACATTCCCTTTTGCCAAAAGAATATGTCCTCATGCCCATGTAGTATATATGAATACTGAATCAATTGCAATACACATACTTACTGACTTTTAGTACATTTGTAAATAATAGAAAACAAAAAAAAAAGAAAGAATAATAACTTTATAAAGTCCTCTTACAATGGGTGATTATATGGTTACTAATTATGTTGGGTAATTAGTAAGGAATATAACAGACCTATGCGGTGGAAGATGACCAGTTTGGACAAGTCGAAATCTACAGATGGCAGCGGGGAGGGGCTGTTATCCTTAGCCGCAATCAATTAAATATCATTCTTAATTTTATTTGCATACTTACCTACTTTAAAGGTTCTTATGTAAATCTTACTTATTTCATACCTACTTAGAACATCTTAGCAACATAATCTTCTTTTCACTCTACCATATTAATATAAAGCAGATAGTTACATATCTACGCAGTAATTCTTATTCAACTTTATTAGAACATCACATTAGTCACTATAGATAGAATCTATCACTGCATAATACTTATGGCAATATGCTGAGGTTTTAATAGACTCACAACATTTAGTCATGAAATAGGTAGTTTGGTTTTGATAGTAAGAAAGTGGTAATAGTAAATTTTGTTGTTGCAACTTAACACTTTTACTGTATTATGTTAGAGAGCCAGTTCTAAATTACACCACTTGGAGAGTACATAGGTAGAGTAGGTCACGTCTCAAGCCTTTGGAAAAGAAACTGAGTTGCTACTTATGGGCACAATATAGGATCCTGACCACTATACTAGACGATCACATGGCCTTATAATGATCTCAGTCAAGACGCACTCAATATTAGGTTTTGTGTTATGTTTGGATACGGTATCTCAGAATGGTAGAAGTTATCACACAAATAGGATATCACAATTAAATTTCATTTTATTAAACATTTTCATATAAGGTAGCGTAGAGTACATGAGATTTATATATATCAGATAGAGGGGGGGACGTTACAATTTGGTGCCGTGACCAGGATTATCTTGTTATAATGTGGTGCTTTGTGTTCAGGTTTCCCTAATTATTAGCATAATCAATCATTGATAGGAAATTTTCTTCATTGTAGTTTAACTATAGTTTTCTTGTGATATCGAGGTGCCTTGACTGGGACAATTTGTTACCGTGAATGGACAGAAGGATTGAGATGTGTAAATGGTTACATATAGGTTGTGTTTATAGGTTAGGTACTTACCATCTTACCAGAAACATATACTGATAGGTAGGTAGTGTTTATTCGATTAATATTAATAGTCACTGTGCCTACTAACATGTTCTACCTTATACCTTTATAAACAGTATTTAAGTGCACTGAGATAAAGCATTTTACAGTCAAGATCAGGATAGGAACGACGGAATATTTCTTGGTAATAGATTGGCATCTGAGGTCTTGTTTACCACATCACAGTTCTGCCAAATTAACTCTTAAATTCAATAATATAGTCTCCTTGATGTGTTTTCCTGCTCTTAGTGTATTATAGTCTAAAACCTAAAACCAACAATTTGTTTTGATTTTTCCGTTTTCATTCGATGCAAATAGGGCGGCGTTACCTAGTGTTTATAAAGTACGAGTACGTTATTACTTAGTATTGGTACCGAAACGGTTATAAACTAGTATTATTGTATTGGTACCCAAATGGTATTTATTTCTATCTCAAATCAAAGAACGCTCTCTATTACTACGAAAAGTGGCAGCGCTTCTGCCCTTCCGTCACCATGTTGTGGGGTGCAGAGCAGCAATATGATGCGTACACACTAAACATGTGCAAATGAGCTAGTATATCGATATTAGGTAGTTAATATTTGAATGAAATAAATGCTTTGTTATTTTTATGTACAGATAAGTTATTTTCTATTAACATATTATGTAGGTACATAAAGTTGGTATATCATATATACTAGGTTCCATAAAAAAAAAAAAAAAAATGTTCAAGCTGCATCCATTACCTACATATGAATTAACATAGTAAGAAAATTCAATTCCTTAAATTTGGGCATAACACTGTAATTTCTTTATTACATTACAGTATTGGTGGCGCAATAAAATATTTTCGGTTGTTAAATACTAGGTTTTAAAAGCTTAAGAAATCCCTTGTGCAGCATTGTAATAGAAACAGTTTCGTTCAAAAACGAAATGACAATTAATTTTTATCTCGCCTTTTTAACTTTTTTTGGATCTGTACATATTGGACATTAACAATTTTTTGAGATTAATAATTTATAGCACTAGAAAATTAAGAATATAGGCGCCGTCAGCTTAGCATGTTAGATACTTGAAGAATTTTATCAAGAAATAGAAACCTTAACTAATACTATTAAATATTCCATGTTAAACAGTAGTCGACAGTATAGAGGTTGATTAGAACCAAGTATTAATTATTGAAGTGAGATCGATTAAGATGTTATGGTTTTTATTTGATGCGTAATTACTTTAGGGGCAGTTCTATATAAAAATCATGTTATGATATCTATACACGATTTTGGGTACGTTATATACTGGTAGGAATTAGTTCTGAAAGTTATTATTTTAATGACAGTTTGTAAACTTCGGTAGACAAAGTTTAGATGTTTGAGGAATAGATTGACCTGTTTAAGCAAAATAGTAACAATATTATTTTTTTTTTGCTTCTTGTTGGCAATGGCCATTGTACAAAAATATAGATTTATGTTGTATGAAATAAAGGGCATCTTTTCGAGTATGAATATCATTAAATAGTAGACAATCTTGCCGCCCTATGATAGAAGGCACTAAGGATATAGTCAAGTTTACGATTTATTACATTTATGATTCATATATTTCTTTTAACCAAAAATTAATAGAGCGGGATCTCTTGTGTTAAAGAGGTTTAGGTACGCGGATTAATTACCTATTTATTAAACGAAATATATATCTGAGATGCGTGAACCATTTTGACCCCATTCGTAGGGTGGGGTAAATTTGGTTCGAAATTGGTCAGTGGTGGCTAGAGGTTGTACAACTTGTACGGCTTTGAGCATGCCAGGATCTGACTCTTGAATTGGTATTAAAATGTTGGTTTTAGTGCTCTTAAGTGAAAATAAAAAAATAAAAAAATTTAAAGGATTAAACACGGCATAATAGAAGAATGGAGAGGCCTAAGTCGAGTCGGAAACGTAGACAGCCCAATAGGTATTTGGAGGGAGAAAATAATGCATTACCGGTGGAAACAGGAGAAAGTACGGCTGATATGGTTACTAATCGGAAGTGTAGGCAATCCAATATAGATACAAATGGAGATAATCGTACAAAGTCGGGAAAAGAAGGTGAAGCTGTGAATATTACGGTAGAAACGAACGAAAATGAGGATATAGAACCAGCAACCAAGCGGTCTAAAAGGACAAACGTTCCTAAGAATATAATAGACAGAAGCAAAACAAAGAACAGTACGGCTGTTATGTACCACATGTTAAGAAGGACTATAGGTACTTTAACTGCTAAACTTGATGTATTAAGTGAAGAAGTAAAAAACACGAAAGCTGCAGTGATAGACGTAGGAAGTTCTTCCTCATCAGTTGAAAGAATGCGAGTAATTATGCCTGATAGTCAGCAGCCACTATCACCGCCAGCG
Organism: Plagodis dolabraria; assembly: GCA_963854805.1. Lineage (NCBI taxonomy): Eukaryota > Metazoa > Arthropoda > Insecta > Lepidoptera > Geometridae > Plagodis > Plagodis dolabraria. Next base: position 5,028,472 of record OY978442.1, read on the forward strand.
GAAAATGGCTTAATGGATTTTGAACTAGCTGACACTACAGCTAGTGACAAAGCAATAAAAGAACAAAATAAAAGCATTGAGAAGCAACTGCCTGCAAATAGTGAAGGGGTCAGTAGCATTGTCTATAATATTAGAAACATTACTACGGAAAAGCCCAAATTTGGTGGGAAGACGACGAATAAAATAAGTATACATCCGGTAACCTTTCTAGAAGACCTAGATGTTTATTTAAATAAAGCATCAAAAGAAGGCACAGGGTTAGAACTGATACAGGAGTGTTTAGTAGAAGACGCTAGAGATTGGGCCAGAATATATAAAGGGAGATGGAACTGCGTTGAAGATTTTAAAGTAGACTTCTTAGCTACGTTTTGGGGTGAAAGTGAGCAGAGCGAATTACGTCGGAATATTGTACAAGGAAGTTGGGATCGACAAGAAAATCCATCAATGGTAAACTATTTCCTAAGGATCGTTGGCAGGGCTCAGATGCTAAGTTACAAAATACCAGAAAAACAACTAGTTGCGGACTTGATTAGACATTACCCAAAGTTCGTACAGCAAGTGTGGGTAACATCTAGAGCAGGAACTATAGTAGAAACTGCGGAATTTCTTAGAAATATGGAAAACATCAATAAGCAGGAGGCGCATACTTATTCTGCAGCTTCAGGACAGATTAAGGATAGTGCGAGAAAGAAAATCGACTACCAGCAAGGTTATCGGAATTGGCGAAGACCAGAAGCGGTTCAGAAGACCATTGCTAAAACACCGGTGGTTAGTTTAATTGATAGAGAACAACCAGCTGTTGTTAATAGTCAGAAAGTAGAGTCAAACTAGAGGAGGCTGATGATGTTGTCCCCGAATCAGCTTCAACCATAGGGGATAGGGGCTTGCTTATTATGAGGAAAATGGGGTGGAAGCCAGGTCAGATATTAGGAAAAAATGGAAGAGGTTTAAAGATACCTGTATTAGGGAAGATCTTAGATAGAGGGGAAAAAGAGGGAATAGGATATAGCACATTAACCGATCCAAGGATAAATTGCATTCGTAGTCAGATAATAGATGTCCTTAAATTAAAAATAGAACAGGAGCAATTAGATAATGACGAATTTACTTCGGTTACATCAGTTTTTGACGAAAGGAATACAGAACCAAAAATTAATGGGACAGATTTTAAGTCGGAAATAGGTGTGCAAGTGTTTGACTTTGAAGTAGTAGGGCTACTTGATTCAGGAAGTGACATAACCTGTATCTCGGAAGAATTTTGGGGCGTATTAAAACAACGAATTCCTCATATACCGTTAATTCCTATCAAACCTGTTCAAATAAGAACAGCTGTAGGGCAGAAAAGTGTCGATATTCGTAGCATGGCTTTATTACCTTTGAAAATAGGAACGACAATGAAGGATACGGGGGTGTTGATTGTACCAGGACTGCTTAGACCTTTAATATTAGGTTTTGACTGGATGAAGTCAAACAAGATTAAGGTTGTCTTAAGCGGAGCAGATAGAGGGGTGGTTTTGGAATATGAGGGGCATAAAGAGATCATTAGGTTCATAGAACTCGGAAGTAGCCCATACATTGAGAATGATTGTGAGGGTCTATGTAACGAAGTGAATGAAGATGAGGTAATAGATTTACGACAGGTTAAGATAGGTATGTCACTTAAGGTAGAGGATTTGGAGAGGCTCCAAGTATTATTGAAGAAATATGAAGGTTTATTTTCTGACACGCTAGGCCGAGCAAACTGTTATGAACATGAGATTAGGATGGAACCGCATGTCCCGATTGTAAAAAGGGCTTATCCTATTCCGTATGCTTATCGGGAAAAGGTAGAGGAAAAGTTACGGGAAATGGAAAAACTGGGGATTATAAGTAGATCTGCTACACCTTATAGCAGCCCGCTAACCTTCACTCTAAAAAAGGATGGTTCGATCAGAGTCCTTTTAGACGCGAGGGAAATAAACAAACATATGATATCTGAAACAGAAAAACCGCCACTACAGTTAGACGTAATAAATTCATTCCATGGAACAAATTTTATAAGCATAGTTGACATGAACAATGCTTATTTTCAGATACCGATTTCTGAATCAAGTAAGATGTATACAGGATTTACGTTTAACGGAAAATCCTACGTCTATAATGTTTTGCCTCAAGGCTTAAAAACTTCTGTGGGTAGTTTTAGTAGGGCGATTGATACTATATTAGGTTTTGAAGTACGAGAATTCTGTGTTAATTACCTAGATGACTTGGCTATAATTACTACAGGTAACTTAGAAGAACATTTAGAGCACATTGACATAGTACTAGGAAAACTACAGGCAGCGGGGTTAACTTGTAATTTAAAGAAAAGTAATTTTCTGTGTAAAGAAGTTAAGATGTTAGGATACATCATATCCACGGATGGGCTTAAGACAGATCCAGACAAATTGAACGCGATACAAGAATTCCCGACACCTAAAAAAATAAAACATGTCAGGGCCTTTTTGGGGCTATGTAACTTTTATAGGCGGTTTATACCTGCGTATAGTAGTCACATTATGCCGCTATGCGAACTTTTAAAGAAAGAAGCTGGATGGCATTGGGGGGACATAGAACAACAAGCATTCAATAAAATCAAAACTCTGTTCATAAAAACAATATCGCTTCACCACCCTGACTTCAAGAGATCATACTATTTGCAAACAGATAGCTCAGGGATAGGAATAGGAGGAGTTTTGTATCAATTGGGGGAAGATGGTGAAATGAAGATATTAGGATTCCATAGTAAGGTGCTCAAAGGGCCGCAATTAAATTGGACCGTCACAGAACAAGAGTTTTATTCGGTAATATGTTGCTTGCAGAAGTTCGAAACCTATTTAAGGGGGGCTAATGTAATAATTCTAACGGATCATAAAGCACTATCTTTTATTAAAACTTGGAGATTATATAACGCTCGAGTAACTAGATGGGTTAATTATTTAGAGCAGTTTCAGTTTGAGGTTCAACATATTAAGGGCAAGGATAACATTGTAGCTGACATTTTATCTCGTTACCCAATAGGTGGGGACATATTACAAGAAGAGAAAACCAAATTGCCGGAAATATTATACATGGAAATTAAAACGAATAGGGAATTGATCACGAAATTAAAGGAAATATCGAAGTTCCAAAAGGAAGATGTTGAAACAAGAAAAATAATAGAGGAATTAGGTAAAGCTCATAGCTGTATAGAAAAACAAAGCAGGATAATTAAAAGATGCTATGTAAACAATGATATATTATATTTTAAACCGGAAGGTACAAATATTGATGTTATATATTTACCGGAAATTTTGCGAAAAGATATTATAGTGCAAATACACCTAGAAATGGGTCACCAAGGGGCATATAAAGTAATAAAATATATAAGAGATAGATTTTATTGGAGAGGGATTACCAGATTAGTGAAACAAGTAATAAAAAATTGTCACGATTGTCAGATTACTAAAAGCAATACGGTTAAATTTGTCGGTCCCTGTCGGTCAATAATAGCAAAGGAAATAGGTGAGATGGTAATGGTCGATTTGTATGGACCGTTGCCAACAGGAAAGTTTGGGATGAATTACATACTAGTTATCCAAGATGCCTTCAGCAAATTTGTGAAATTTTATGACTTGAGAAAAGCCACGTCTAGATCAGTTATATGTAAAGTAAGACAATTTTTCGATATAATTAAACCAAAAACCATAATGTCTGATAATGGCTCGCAGTTTTCGAGCAAAGCATGGAAGGAATTCATGGGGCAAGAAGGAGTGAAGGTTATATACACTACTGTGAGAAATCCGCGACCAAACACTACGGAAAGAGTTAATAAGGAATTAGGGCGTTTGTTTAGGACATATTGTAGGAGTAATCATAGAGGTTGGGTCGCCCTATTGCCGAAATTAGAAATATTATATAATAATACCTTTCATGAAAGCACAGGATTTACACCATGTGAAATAATGTATGGTGAATCAAACAGATTGTCAATAGACCCGGGGTTGATGAGAATAAATATTAACTTAGAGTTAGGAAGGATAAGAGAACTAGCTCAACTTAATTTACAAAAGATGGGAGAGAAACGACAGTTGAAGTTTAATAAAAAATTTAGACTCATTCAATATCAAATAGGCGATTTGGTGAAAATAAAACGGTTAAATAGATCTGATGCGAGACAAAAAATAACAAAAAAATTTGAGGCATTATATGAGGGACCATACGTTATAGCAGCAAATCCCTATCAAAACGTCTACATTCTAACAAATCCGGAAACAAATGTAGTGAGAGGAAAATTTAATGCGATACATTTGTCAAGGTATTACAAAGAGGCGGAACCTAGGTTGGGGCTGATTGGGGGAACAAAATGACAGCTGGAACTATTTTGAATAAAGATTATTAAAAAAAAATGCTTTAGGCAAAGTTTGAATTTCGTAATTGAGATGTATAAGATTAAAATTAAAGTTTACTGATTACTTAACGTTTTGTATGAATTTAAGAGAAAAGAATTGAGGTTGTAGGTTAATAAGGCTTGTTTTTAGTACATAAAGGAAAATGTAAATGTACTAAATATTTGAATCATATAATCCTAAAGAAAAAAAAAGAAAATATATTGTAATTTAGATTAACAAAAACGCCCTAAGGGGTCCTCAATAAAGGAAGTTTTGAACTGAATTTTAAGATTTTTATTTCGCTGGGTTAGGGAAAGGCCCATGTATGTTTATGGGGGATTTGCTACCACTTTGTTAAGTAAAGTAAGTCTGGTGAATTATAAGGAAAGATTTATAATAACAGTCAATATTGAAAAATAAAAGGAAATTAATTTAAATAAATACCTATAAAGGTTGGCTCTAATATACACATGTATGAATATAAAAGAAAAATAACAAAGTGGAAGTATTTTCTACTAAGCATAGATGGAGGGGAGGATGGTGGCCTTTTCAATTATTCAGTTTTAAGATTGTTGATAAGTAAATTGAAGTCGTCTAAAAATAAATTGTCTTAAATCAAGTTTGTATTGTTGAAAATTTAATATTATATTGTGTATACGGGTTGCTTAAAGAAATACGTAAGTAGTAATGAGTTGAAACCAGCGACTTATTATTCAAACTAAATTAAATTTCAACAAAATTGACAAACAATTATAATTGACAAAGCCTGTCTGTGCATTTGCGTCACAAGAACGAATAAATCATTAACGATTCTAATTAAAGATTCTAGGATTTGCTAGGAATATGCAGACGGGGGGTTGAGCGTAAAAGTTTTTTATTTAGTAACTGAAAATTATAGCAAAATGCAATTTAAAAAAAAAAAAATAAACATAGATTCATAATTAAATAATACGCTAGGAATTTACAAACAGGGGTTAGGTGTAAATAGTAATTAATTCAATAACTAAAAGTTATTATTCATACAATGAGTTGCTAAGAGCATATTAAAGGGGGGGTTGAGATGTAAAGAGTGGTCAATTTATATCACATCACATAGTTTATCTAATGCATGCCATCTATGGTTGACAGATAAATCTCATTAAATTTAATTCGTTTTATCATGGACTAAAGAGTATTTTTACTGTTATTATATTATACCTGCTTTGTAGTTGTCGTGCTGTTGATTTGTAAGGGCAGGCGAGAATGTGAGCTTGGGGAAGGTATATTAGGCAAGTGGAAGTAGTGAATTTGATTGATAATAAGGTATGGATGAATGAATAATTAGGATTTGAATTTGACCTTGAGATGGGAGGCTGAGAGATTTATGACAGTGGTTTTAAACAGTATGCAGGGCCCAGCAAACCAACAGGACTCATGGGGTTAGGGCTTCTGATTTATTGATGCTAACCTTGGAGACACAACTTAACCCAGAAGGGGCTTTCTATGAGAAATTGGTGTTAGGTTAGGTCCGATTGACAATTTCAGTGCTAAAACTGGTATCATAGAAAGTCCATACTTCACAAGAAGCTAAGAAAGCTAAATGAAAAATTCGGCAACTTTTACAAACTCCAACTAAGTTCCAGACGTTATTCCGAGTTGAAATTTTGAGGAGGTTTCTTATCATTGGGAAATAAATGCTTTGTAACTATTAAAGTCAATGGGGCTACGGAAGGGACTTATTGGTGGAAATTTATCTTTAATCTGAATGAAGAATGGTTTGAATTAAGTTTACGCTGATTTGTTACTATTAGGGTAGATCGGCCTCACAACCCGGTTCTCTTGCATAGCCTTTTTGGTCCTTGTGAGAAGTCTTTGTTGTTCAATGGTTTGTTTATGCCAATTCTTAAAATGTAGATAAGGTGATGTGCTGTGATTTGGTTGGTTTAAAAACACACTACTACACTCTTTCATTTCGAGGAAGCAATAATAAATCTGTGTTATCGTTATTAATATTGTTGGTAATAACATTTCTGGGGTTTTTATTATCTTTTATTGTCTGGTTTGCTTGTGAACTATAGATGGTTTTTTTAAAATTTTCCTTCGGTATAAATTCACACCTGCAGAAAATTTGGGGGTTGGCTGTGACGGTACAGGCCCTTCTCTGTCCCGCCACGTTCATAAATAAACCTATTTACAAATATCAGTTTGCTGCATTTTGAATGTTTTAGAACGAAATCGTATTAACCCTTTTACTCGTGCTATCTTTCCATAAGAAAGAAAGAGAGCGGAGAAGTGTGCTGTTCTGGATGCTTTTTATGTTGCCAAACGCATGAACGGCACATAAATCGGGGACTTTTGACAATAGGAATCGGTTGAAGTATGATTATTGAAGAATTAAATGAAATATATTGGGCAGTTTTAGTATGGGAAAAGAAAAAAAAAGAAATGGCAAGACAGGGGTGGGGATAGAGGTGCAGTTTAGGCGGGATAAAGTGAGGAAAAAAAAAAGATGGTGGGATGGAGGCATTAAGCTTCGGAGGTCGCTCTCAGGAGGTACTCCGAAGACGGTCTTCGGTGAGATTCTTAAAGTCCGTGAAGTGAATTATTGGTAAAAATTTAAAAGTGAATTGTGTATTGAGAAGTGTTACACCGGTTAGGGGTTAGGGAGTCTCGAGTTGGCTAAATGCTGACAAAGGACATGGGACTTAGTAATTGGCATGGCCGATGAAAAGTCTGTACGATTCCCAACACGTGGCAACACGTGGGGATTTCGGTCGATTTTTAGGTAGGGAGTAGGCACGCCCAGTGTTAAACTGGCAGGGTTAGTACCTATAAAAAGGGAAACCCGGAGCAAAGTAGTTAGCATGGCTGACAAAATGCTTATTTATTAGTAATCCGAGTATTCAGCATACGCAGAAGAAAGGTTACGACGTAGCGTTTTCCTCCAAGCGTTCCCGTATCCTACCCTACATTATGATTCCTCATTTTCTTAGGTATTATAGTCTTCACGTGTAGCCGTGGTCTGGGAGTGCAAGCTCCCAGATTTAGACAACGTCCCTCGGGATGTGCCCGCGCTTGGAACGAGCCGGCGGCTGTATCCTTCGGGAAACAGTTACAGTTCCCTTCAGTGTCGTATATCCTAGTGTGGCTTAGGTGCTCCTAGCAAGTGGGGTTCCCTAATAACCATAATGGGTGTTATTGCAATGAAGTCTATATTATATATATTTTACACCATAGGTATCAAATCCTCGTTCAATACAATCCCAAGCTTCGGCCTCATATGTATGTGAACGTATTACACCGGCATTTAGTATACATTGGAATTTGCCATTCCACTTTCAGCTAGCTTCTGTTAACAGGAGTTTCCTCTTTACACCGAGGGGAAGCTGTCCTACCTACCATTGCTATGGAAAGGGGGCTACATTACACACCACATGATTAAAGTAAATGTGAGACATGGATCTCTAGGCTGAATACTACATCTAGAAGAATAGGAATTAGGTAACTAGGTACATTTGAGTAGGAATAGGGAACATAGGAAATTGTTTGGGAAATAGCACTTAGTAATAATTCGGGGGTAGACTCACGATATGATGCAATACATTTTTCTATCTAACTCATAAGATAGGTGTACTGGCAACTTCCCGGATTACAGGAGGTAGACTAGTATCCTTGGGTTCGCTGAATTATTAAAACATTTAATATTCTATCAAGTGTCCAGGAAATACTTTAATAGCCATGTAGGTTACAAACTAGAATTATTTTGTTACAATAAATAAAATAAAAATCAGTTTTAGGTTCATATTTATAATTATCATCCACTCAAATTAGTTTCAAATTAAGATGGTAGTAAATGTAAGGTATCGTTTTTGATGCTAATGGACAAGCTGTGCAGTTCCATTGTGGGAGACCATCTAATGAGAGACGTAGAATGGTTGACTACTCTTCGACAGCATGAGGAAGGATATATTACAATTTATTATGTCGCTATTAGTATCTGTTAAAATCAAAGTAATAGGATATATCAAATAAATAAAACAAGGAATTAGAATATCCTAAAATAAAAAAATAACTATGCAATATCTTGAAATTTTCATGTAATTAATGGACAAGCAAAGCTGTTTCATTATGATTAACCGTTTCTATCAGACATATAGTCTAGGTGCATTATTCCTCAAACAACATGGAAAGAATATAAATTGTTTCATTTTGAAGTCAAAAGTTTGCAGAAACAAAGAAAGAATATCTAACAACAAATACTCAAGAATACCTTGAAAATATACTAAACTTATTTGTTCACTATTAAAATTACTAGATATAATAAAATCAAGTAAAGCTGTATAATTACTCTCCACTCTCAAAATAATGTATATTGGACCAATGATATCATCTAACAGGATATGACATCTAAACAAAGTGGTGGAATAGGTTCAAAGATATTATTTAACTAGATATGTCTACTCAAACAGAGATATGATAGGCTGTAGATTGTATAGGGTTACTTGTAGTCCCAATCCAATCAGGTTTTAGGACATATTTAGTACATACCAGCGTAATATTAGGAACTTCCTTTTACCATAATAAGTAAAAGGAAGTCCCGCTAAGAACCGAGATATGATTGGATGTATGCCCTTACTGAGGCTAGGCAGCTCCAGAGATGGCCAGCGTCTCGGTGTTATGGTAGATACTCGTTTGGGTAGAATGAATGGTTTGTTTTGTATAGCTATGAATAATGATGTCTCTCATTTTCATAGAAGTAAATTAAAAAGGTCCTTGAATGTGCAGACAAGATACAAACTTACATACTTACAGTGTCGATGACAATATCATACGACATTCCCTTTTGCCAAAAGAATATGTCCTCATGCCCATGTAGTATATATGAATACTGAATCAATTGCAATACACATACTTACTGACTTTTAGTACATTTGTAAATAATAGAAAACAAAAAAAAAAGAAAGAATAATAACTTTATAAAGTCCTCTTACAATGGGTGATTATATGGTTACTAATTATGTTGGGTAATTAGTAAGGAATATAACAGACCTATGCGGTGGAAGATGACCAGTTTGGACAAGTCGAAATCTACAGATGGCAGCGGGGAGGGGCTGTTATCCTTAGCCGCAATCAATTAAATATCATTCTTAATTTTATTTGCATACTTACCTACTTTAAAGGTTCTTATGTAAATCTTACTTATTTCATACCTACTTAGAACATCTTAGCAACATAATCTTCTTTTCACTCTACCATATTAATATAAAGCAGATAGTTACATATCTACGCAGTAATTCTTATTCAACTTTATTAGAACATCACATTAGTCACTATAGATAGAATCTATCACTGCATAATACTTATGGCAATATGCTGAGGTTTTAATAGACTCACAACATTTAGTCATGAAATAGGTAGTTTGGTTTTGATAGTAAGAAAGTGGTAATAGTAAATTTTGTTGTTGCAACTTAACACTTTTACTGTATTATGTTAGAGAGCCAGTTCTAAATTACACCACTTGGAGAGTACATAGGTAGAGTAGGTCACGTCTCAAGCCTTTGGAAAAGAAACTGAGTTGCTACTTATGGGCACAATATAGGATCCTTGTTGAGTACCCAAATTAGTAGTCTGTGCCTATTTTGTCTAATAGTCTATAGTGTTATAAAAATAAAACGGCTCTACTCTGTGGTAAGATGTCCGAACTAGAAGTGTTGCATTTCATTTAATTAACCTGATATATTTAGTTAAAAGCCCTACAAACGCTTCCACTGCGCAATCAATGAAAAATGTGTAGAAAACAAGTTACAACAACTTTCAAGTAATGAAGATCTAGTTGAGAAATAAGTAAGCACAAAATTGTTCGTGTGTTCGGTCGTATGCTGCACAAGACAAGAAAATGGCGTCGCCGGCTTCTGAAAGAGATATTCTTCCACGCCTTGGGAGTGAACAAGGCTTCGCAAATTGGAAGTTTAGATTGAGAATGCTACTGGAAGAAAAACAGGTTTGGAATGTAATCGAGACGGAAGAAACTAAATACTCATCTGAAGATTTAAAAAAGGACGCTAAAGCGAAAAACATTATCGTACAATGTGTATCAGACAAATACCTAGAAATAATCAAAAAATGCAGTACAGCAAAGGAAATGATACGACAACTCGAACACACTTTTGAACGCAAAAGCATATTTAACAAGCTACATTTGAAACGCAAACTAATATCTCTAAAATGTGCACAAAATGAAAAACTACAAGATTACTTCCTGAAATTTGATAGTCTTTTAAATCAGTTAACAGCAGCAGGGTGTACAGTAGAAGAAATGGACAAAATATGCTATCTGCTGTCATCTATGCCACCCCAGTATGACAATGTAATCACAAGTATTGAGACTATGACCACAGAAAACTCAAAAGCAATTGACATCGACTTCGTGAAAGCCAGGCTACTGGATGCAGAAGTAAAGGAGCAGAATACTAGTAGTGAGCATCAGCCCCAGGCAGCGTTCCTGACATGTTATAGATGTGGTCGTCATGGGCATAAAGCAATGCAGTGCAGAGGACGAGGCAGAGGTCAAGGTTCTTTTCGGGGACAACAGACACACAATTTCAAGCAGGAGTATAGAAGAGGTCAAGGAAGAGGACATCCGAGAGGGCAGGGTCGTGGATATGCTCAAGGAACAACAGCAATGGCAAGCAGCAGTGACCAGGTATCATTTGTGACTAGCGACTATGCGCTATCAGGACTCGATTATAAAAATGACATACGGTTTGTAATAGACTCAGGGGCCACTCAAAACCTAATTATTGATTATTATGAAAAGTACATGACAAATATCAAATACTTAGAGAAAGAAACCAAAATTTTTGTAGCAAATGGTCAGTACTTAATTGCAAATAAACAAGGCACCCTAAATGTAATGTACAATAATAACATTCCAATAAAAATTGAAGCACTCATTGTCAAGGGCTTAACCCACAATTTATTATCTGTAAAGAGATTACTGCATAAGGGAAACTCTGTACGCTTTCATGAAAATTCAGTTGAAATAACCAAAGGTACAATTGTAATGTATGGCAAAATGTTTGGTAGCCTGTATGGAATGAATCTGAAACTAAATTTGAATGAATGTTGTTTAGCAAGTAATGATAAAGACTTATGGCACAAAAGGTTAGGTCATGCCAATAGAAAACATTTGAAAATGCTGAATTTACCGAGCTCAGCTGATCCATGTGGTTCATGTATGGAAGGTAAGTCCACACGTTTACCATTTAAACAGGTAGTTCTGCCGAGATCCAAATACATTGGTGAGTTACTGCATACAGACCTTTCCGGACCAGTCACAACTGCGGCTATCAATGGTGAGCTTTACTTTCAATGCATTATTGATGATTACAGTCACTTTTGTGTAGTATATTTATTAAAGAATAAAAATGAAGCTACTGAAAATATTATAAAATACATAAAATATTTAGAAACACAAACAGGAAATAAAACCAGAAAGATTAGATGTGATAATGGAGGTGAATTCAAAAATCGAATTTTACAAGAATTTTGCCATAGAAAAGGTTTAGAACTGCAATTTACTAATGCCTATTCTCCTCAATCTAATGGAATCGCTGAGAGGATGAATCGCACCATTTACAACAAAGCCAGGACAATCATGAATGAAACAGAACTGCCAAAACACTTATGGGGTGAAGCAGTCAGGTGTGCTGTTTATCAAATTAATAGATGCCCGTCTTCAACCATTAAGTTTAGAGCGCCTGCTGAAGTTCGATTTGGACGAAGTGATCTATCAAAACTAAGAGTTTTTGGTTCTAAAGCCTGGGTAGTACAAGTACCTAAAGGAGGTAAATTTGAGAGAAGAGCTAAAGAGATGAGATTTATGGGCTACACCACAAATGGATATAGATTATGGGATCCAGAAGAAAATAAAATTATTTGCTCTAGAGATGTAACGTTTGATGAATCACAGATAAAGTACAAAAAGGAAAACAATGATGAAAATATAATATACCGGACGAGAAATGGTGAAACCTTAGACTATGGAGATGAAAACCAGACTGACACAGAAGATGACCAGAGAGCTAGAAAATCAACTCAAAGAAGAGAAATAAATTACAGACAAGAACAACAGAAAGAACAAGAAGATAAAGAAAACTACCCAGAAACAAGCCAAGAAGAATCAAATAGAGAACTAGAGTCACCAAAACATATTACTAGATCTGGAAGAGTATCAAAGAGACCAATATATCTTGAAGACTATGACATTCAATCGGGAAAAGAAAATAACCAACTAAGACTTATAGAAGATAAAGAAGAAGAGTTAAATGTAGCATATTGCCTATTGGCAGGAGAACCACAAAATTTTGAAGAAGCAATAAACAATGAGGATTGGAAGGATGCAATAAATAAGGAATTAAATGCACATAAAAAATTTGAAACTTGGAGTGAAGCTACTTTACCATATGGAGCAAAGGCTATAGACACTAAATGAATTTTTCGAGAAAAACAAGACGGAGTTAAAAAGGCTAGAATTGTAGCAAAGGGATTTCAACAAAACAGTTCAGAACAGACATATTATTCACCTGTTGCAAGAGCATCAACCATCAGAACCTTATTAAGCCACGCATTACAAGAAAATTTAAAAATACAGCAATTAGATGTACCAACTGCATTCCTAAATGGAAAATTGGAGAAAGATGTTTATATAAAATGTCCAAAGGGCTTAGAACTGAGAGCAGGTAATGTCCTAAAACTAAATAAGGCTTTATACGGTCTCAAAGAAGCACCAAAATGTTGGAATTTACGGTTTCATGGTTTCATGACAAAAAATGGATTTGAACAATCTAAGTATGACTTTTGTTTATACAAAAATAAAGGGATATGGATACTAATATATGTTGATGATATTTTATTATTAGGACAAGGACAGGAAATATTAGAAAAATTAATAACTGAATTCAAAGTAAAGGACTTAGGAGAAATAAAATACTATTTGGGATTAGAATTAACAAGAAAGAACAACACAATAGAAATTAAACAGAAAAATATGATATACAAAACTCTAGAAAAATTCAATATGCTGGAATGTAAAGGGGTAACAACACCAATGGAATCTCATTTTACACCAGAACCTGAAGAAGAAGTCATAAATGTACCTTTCAAGGAACTAATTGGATGTCTACTATTTATTTCAATGAACAGTCGTCCTGATATATCTTATGCAGTTTCATACCTGAGCAGACACCTCGATCGACCAACGGCAAGCCTATGGAAAGCTGGGAAGCGAGTTCTACGATATTTGAAGGCAACCGCAGACAAAGGTTTAGTATATGTCAAATCTAATAATCATTCTCAGGAACTACTCAGTTACTCCGACGCAGACTGGGCAGGGGATAAGTCAGATCGAAAAAGCACAAGTGGTTGTGTAATATTCTATTGTGGTAATCCTATTCATTGGCACTCAAAAAAGCAGACTTCAGTAGCATTATCTACATGTGAAGCTGAGTATGTTTCCGGAGCTACTGCTGTAAGTGAACTCATTTATTTAAAAGGAATTTTGTCTGACCTAACCTTGCCACAAAGTAATATTAAAGCCAAATTATTGATAGACAATCAAAGTGCAATCCGAATGATAGAAAGTTTTGAAAACAGTAGAAGATCTAAGCACATTGACATAAAAGCACACTTTATTAAAGACACTGTATTTAAGAAAATAATATCAATATCCTATGTATCATCTGAAGACAATGTGGCAGATATCTTCACAAAAGCTCTTTCAAGTAATAAACATACATATTTTGTAGGAAAACTTAACCTAAAATAATAATATTACTATAATAGTTTAGAACACTTTATTGCATTATCTTGTTTTACATTAAAGATTAAATATTTTTGTTACATAAATGGGAGAAGTTAACAACTATAACAGTTATTTTACCTTATCTTATAAGTCATTGCATCTAAGCAAAGATAAGTCTCTTACCACCTATTATGTTAAGATTATAACATGTATGAAATCAAAACTTTATTAGTATATCAAAAGTAAACCTTCTATTAATTATGTAGTTATTGTAAACTATATAGTAAGTAGTCTTTTAACGCAGGGCTATCAAAATAAGAATATGTATTTAAACTAACATAATATTACTTTAAGTTTCAACTTTAAAATATTTAAGACTTTAAATAGGTATCATTCTGAAATTGTAATAAGATAAATATAATTCCAGAATATTAAAATGAAGTTGCATGATTCAGTGTATAACTAACTAATAATAACTTCTAATTAACCAGTTAATCATTTTAACATTCTGAAATTAAGAGGGGATGTTGAGTACCCAAATTAGTAGTCTGTGCCTATTTTGTCTAATAGTCTATAGTGTTATAAAAATAAAACGGCTCTACTCTGTGGTAAGATGTCCGAACTAGAAGTGTTGCATTTCATTTAATTAACCTGATATATTTAGTTAAAAGCCCTACAATCCTGACCACTATACTAGACGATCACATGGCCTTATAATGATCTCAGTCAAGACGCACTCAATATTAGGTTTTGTGTTATGTTTGGATACGGTATCTCAGAATGGTAGAAGTTATCACACAAATAGGATATCACAATTAAATTTCATTTTATTAAACATTTTCATATAAGGTAGCGTAGAGTACATGAGATTTATATATATCAGATAGAGGGGGGGACGTTACAGGTGGAATAAAGAAACTCGCAAACATACATTCTTAGATGAAACATAACACTCGGGTTTTTGGGCAGTTGCGTAAAAACACAAGTTTTATATTAGATGTATGGGCAAGTGCTGTTCCTATGGACGCATGTACCTGTGGACACAATCGATTCCGGCGAAACTAGCAAACTTAAAATTCTAACTTGAAGGTGATCGTACAGCTTTGTCTATGGTTGGCAGTTTTGACGTGTCGCCATCTTTGTTTTCTGTGTGGTTGTTGATATGCCGGCTTGGAAAGATTTTAGCGCCAAAAAGTAAGTAATTTTGTTTAATTTAAATAAGTTATACCGTGAAAATATAAACGATATCGATTTGATAGTATTTTCACTATGATCTGTGTTGTTTATAGCATATTTAGTAATTTTTTCCTTGTCTAAAATTTGTTTTATCGTCGAGTCTAGGTCAGTTTTGTTTTGTATGACGGAATTTGTACCTATGGACAAAAATATGACTGTACCTGTGGACTGTCCACAGGTACAAATGTGTCATTATGTTTACTAACAAAATCTGATCCGCTGTTACGTTTTTTTTTTTCCGTGCCTCGCAGTAAAATTGGTTTAAAAAGGAAAGGAATATGCCCCGATACACTCACAGCAGCCGTAAAAGAAGCAAAAAGTGGCAACTCGATAAGGAAAGTAGCTGAAAAGTATAAAATACCTAAGTCAACAATTTTTAAATACTTGAAGTTACATAAAAGCATTGATTTAAGGAATAACATTCAGCTTTTGAAGAATGACGTAAGAAAGGTATTTGACCCGGAACAAGAAATTTTGCTGTGCAAATATTTAAGAAAAGCTACTTTTACACTATACTACACATGGGTTTCAATACAAAACAATGTAGAGAGCTGGCTTACCAATATGCTGTTTCTAAACGGAAAACAAATCTGCCTGCTAACTGGGAAAAGCACAAAATGGCAGGAACCGGGTGGCTCCGTAATTTTCGACTTCGATTCCCGCAATTATCTCTTCGCAAACCTGAGCCAACGAGCATAGCGAGAGCAACTAGTTTTAACAGGGCAAACGTGAATGATTTCTTCAACAACTTAGAATCGGTCATGACAAGATACGACTTTCTACCAGGATCCATTTATAATGTTGATGAGACTGGGATATCCACTGTTCACAAGCCAGGGAAAGTATTGGCTCCCAAAGAGATTCGTCAGCTAGGGAAGATGACTTCAGGAGAACGAGGAGTGCATACCACAATGATAGGCTGCATAAATGCTGTTGGAAACGCTGTACCTCCTGTGTTCGTATTCCCACGAGTTTTCTACAAAGATAACATGTTGAAAGGAGCTCCACCTGGTTTTTTGGGTGTGGCTAATAAATCAGGGTGGTCAACAGAACCAATTTTTAAAAAGTTCCTGGATCACTTTATAGCATTCGCAAAACCAACAAAACAAAATTCAGTTCTCTTAATAATGAACAATCACGAAACTCATATCTCTATTGAGATAATTGACAAAGCCAAAGAGAATGGAATTGTTTTATTGATTTTGCCTCCACATACGTCCAATCATTTGCAACCACTAGATAGAACTGTATTTGGGCCATTTAAAAGCCAATACAGCCAAGCAGCCGATAGATGGATGCTCAATCGTCCTGGTAAACCTATTACCATTTATGACGTAGCAGATATAGCTAGCGGAGCATATAGAGTCTCGTTTACACCAAAAAACATTGTGAAAGGCTTTGAGGTTTCAGATCTTCAGGTCATCCATACAATATAAACATATTTTCTGATGATAATTTTTTAAGCTCATATGTAACTGACCGTCCAGATCGAAGCCAAAACGCAATTGAAAACCGGTCCGAAAATCATGAACGGCCCAATAATGGAGTCACTGGAACTGAACAAGAAACATTGACGGGTAATTTGGATTTACAACAACCGGTTGACCAGATTTTCAGCCAAACCTACCCAAATAACTCAATTCGAAAAAACTTTTTGGTGGTTCTGTCATTCAGGTCATCCCAGAACCACTTTCGCCAATCCAGAAGGAAGAATGGCTGATACCAGAACAACCTGTATTCCTAACTCCACTGAAGATTATAGATCCACAAATAACACCCGAAACCGTCCGCCCATTAGAAAAAGCTGGTCCACGAAAGGGTGCTCAACGTGGAAGAAAGCCTGGAAGAACCAGAATATTGACCGACACGCCAGAGAAAGATGAAATTTTAAGTGAATCATTAAAAAAAGCTAAAAAGACAAAAATAGCAGGCCACAAACAAGGCCACGGACAAGAGAACAGCAGAAAAGCTGTTCAAAAAACAATAACTACCAAAGTTTTTCCACAATATGTTTCCTCCAATATTGACGCTAGTTATACTAAAGGTCATCCAACTCTGCTGGCTAATAATCTTTCTGAACCAGGTCCTTCCAACGCGCTTTCGAATGAAAAGCCTGAAATATCCATCGAAAAAAAGATTAAAATAATTCAACACGAGAAGTTCTTGTTTTTAAGATGTATAAAGTGTAAAAATTATTCCAAAGACAAAAACCAAATGCTTAAATGTAGTTTCTGCAATCATAGTTATCATATTTGGTCACACAGAGAAAACTTTGAGTCTGATGATGAGGGTGAAAGTTTCGTTTGCGTGGCATGCTTCGTATTAAACAATGATGAAGATAGCGATGAGTCTACTTGAAACTTGTATGAAGAGTGTTGTATTGCGTACAAATACGTATAATAGAGTATGTTTAGGTTTGTTTGAAGTTGTTTTCAAAAACCTTTAATTGTTGTTTTTCTTTTTTATTGTCTAATTAATGTAAATCGTCCCTAGGTACAACACTGTCCCAAGGTACAATCTTAGTGTACATAGGTACAATCGTCTGTTGAACCTGTGGACAAATATGGTGTTTTTAAAAAAAGTTGATTATTTTTGTTAATATATGTGATAGGGAGACTAGAATTTTAGTTAAAGAATGACTGATTATTATATGATATAAGCAATGTTAAAAATTAAAAAAAACTTTATTCAATTCAAATATAAAAAATGTTTTATTCCACAATCCGGAAAGTGTCCACATGTTCCGCACTTGCCCCTGTACTTATTAAAGTTAGTTATGCCGACTGGGAGAGGGCATTCCGGCTCCAAAAACGTGCGGTTAGAGCTATCATAAGAATGCCCCAAGATACCACCGTCGGACATTATTTCAAGGAATTGGGAATCCTTACACTACCATCAATAGTGATTTTCCAAGTGGCGGTATTCGTGGGGCTGAATCTAGATAGGTACGCAAAACTAGGCGATACCCACTCTTATTGTACGAGAAATAGGGGAATGTTGGCTAGCAAGTCCTGCTCCCTAGTTAAGTCTGGCAAGTTAACACGCGTCATGGGTCCGGCAGTAAATAATCAAATCCCAAATGAGAGCAAACTAGCGGTAAGTTTGAATGAGGCTCAAACGCTGGCTACTTAGTCAATCATTCTGCAGCTATAATGAATTCGTGACATTTCAAAATAATAATTCTAATGTTTATTATATTAATTTTATACTTTTCACTCATAAACTCATTGACATACCTACAATATTGAATGTACATGTCGTATGATTTTTGTAATATTATGTATTTCATTGTATTACTATTATAATTAATTGTATTTTTTTAATATGTATATCATGCTATACAAGCTGAAAACGTTCTTTTGGTACAAAAATGTGTTATTGACGTGTATTGATATATGAATAAATGACTATATGAACTATGAATTATTTGAGTACATTTAGTAGTCCTTATTTTCTTAATAACACTAGCCCCTACACTAGGGCATCATTTGTTGTGTTGCTAGTCTCTTCCGGGTGCATAATACATAAATTATTCAGTTTATATATAAAACTATAAAATCACAATCACCTTCAACTTGATACATTTGTTTGACAAATTTCGTCATGGTAATGCTTACTCATATATTGGCCATTGATAAGATAGCATAGATCGATTTTCACTTCGTTTAAAAAAATATTAAATATGCCACTTCGGTAGGTGTACAATATCAATTTTCTTATGAGGTTAGTAGTTGCCTACACTTACATAATCTTAATTTGTAATCAAAATAACTATATTATTTAAGCATTTTCTTTGCTGTAGTAAGATAAAAAATTGTTTTACTCGACAACGAGCTGTTTTGCGTCGCGTGCTTTTGAAACCGTTGCTATACGCTCAAGAGTTTAGTGCAAAATTGGTCTTGTTTGTAGTACAACGCAAGTTGAACTATGGGTGTCCCCCCATCCCGATACGATGGTTGTAGAAAGAAAGCAAGAATTAAAGTTATGAGTCATTGTGTCATGTTAGCTCAAATGGGTAGAGAATACCCCGGCTAAAGGGGTGGATGAACGCGGCTTCGAATCAGACACATGACTATATTTTTTTTCTCGTATATTTGTAATTTTTTTAATATTTCGTATCTTCAGATGTAGTCGCGCCAAACGACAAATAACTATTGTCGCTTGGTTTTGAATTTTAGTTGGTTTTGTTTAGTTATAAGTTTATTCTTGTTATCACAGTGTTTCAATAAATCTTTTAATAACTTTGAGCTTTTTTGATATATATATTATATTTATTTGCGACTGACATAGAAGTAATGAGAAATTTTGGTCCCCGAAAACAATGGATTCGTCAACAAAATCACTGGCAAATATCAATATCAACTTTGTAATTATTTTATTATTATTGTTAGCCTGACTCGTCCCGCTGATGTCAAAGGCATCGATTTGAATATTATATATTTTTACCTACCTAAATTTAATTATGAATCCTACTTACAAACTATTACTATTATAATCTACTTACATACGTTACAAATATCTAAAACCTACTACAAAATTAACATACTGGAATGAAAGACAGAAATGATTGAAACTAGCTCCGTTCGCAATAACCGTTATCTGAGAGACTGGCAGCGCGAGGTGCAACGGCTGGCGACAGCCGTCCGTCGCGCCAGTCCGAGCGAATAGACTTTTGAGCGAGGACGTACCTACGTACAAATCTACTATTTTAAATCTGCTTTTATGCTAATAGTGAAATCAATTAAATATAGTTAATATTACTTATACTAGTGTTGTGATTGTGTTACCCCAAATTGGGTGAGTTGTTGTGTTGTTTCTTTATTATGAGGCTAATGTATTGTATTACGGTAAGTACTTTTAAAACTACAACGACAGTTATTAAATACGAAATGAATTGCCTTAACCACTAACAATTAATGTATCTAGTATTTTTGAATGTACTTATTATGTGTCTAGTGTTATTATTGAATGCCAGAACTACTTTGTTATTACTTGGAAGCAGGGATGGCATTTCATGTTCATACCGGTATCATACCGGTATTTTTACAAAAACACAATCCTCATTTCTATTATATTTAATATGAGGGTACACTATTGTGGTATGTGCATTCTGCCGTTTTACTTGCGTAAAATAGCTATTATTGATATTTAACTCACACTTTGTTTCTTATACTTGGTTCCTTCATATTTTATTATTGTATGCTTACATGTAAGTGCTTGTATGACTGCCTCATCATTGACTACTATTAAATCATAGCAACCATTTTGCCTTCTCATCTTGAATGTGGTGATGTAGCAGTCATACAGACTTGGATCGGGGCATATATTAAGCGTCCCATATCACTGGGT
Organism: Plagodis dolabraria; assembly: GCA_963854805.1. Lineage (NCBI taxonomy): Eukaryota > Metazoa > Arthropoda > Insecta > Lepidoptera > Geometridae > Plagodis > Plagodis dolabraria. Next base: position 5,049,226 of record OY978442.1, read on the forward strand.
TCCAGGGTTCACCCTTACGGCAACGTTTGTTGCGTCTACCCCTACAACCAGCAGCGGTGGAACAACCGTACCCAGTACTACCTACGACTCGTGCCAGCTACTACCACTCAGCGACGTGACGTCTACCGCTTCCGAAGGCCAGTGGTTGTTATTTTGGCTGGGCAATGCCTTCGATCGTTGGTCGGACCCCGACCCTCGTATAAAACTACTAATTAGCTATTAATATATATATGTGAACGTACTAGTTGTATAATTTGATCAGTCCTTAGAAACTAATATCTACCTAGGCCTGGTTAGCAACTAGGAACGCCGCAGTAGGACATTTTGCGAATGCCCGGCTGGCTAGCAACCTTTACAACTTCAAGTGGAAAAAATGGCGCATCTAACGAAGGCTAGTATTTATAATTACTTAGCCTTAAAAATATTTTCGACCACATCATCACTTACCATCAGGTGATGTTGTGCTTAAAGGTTAGCTTACCAAGAAAAACAAAGTATTATTAGCCCACTCCCGTTATTATGAAATATGAGGCAAGCCTATAATCATCTACCGGGAACTAAGGTACCAGAATTTGGTTCGCTAGTGAAAGATTACTTTGTAGATAAACTTTAATATAACCCGATAACTGAATCTCGAACTAGATTTTGTTTTTTTTTTAACCGCTGACTTCTATGGAAGGAATTGAGTTAAATCGTCAATCTGTTTACTTGATTTTTTTTTTAATGATATTCTCGTGAGTTTCACACATATTCGACGTATTCAATCCCCAACGTGAGTGTTTTTGCCGGTTTAATTTATATATGTTTACTTGATTACGTACCTATATTATAAAATGTATGGTTCAGAGAAGCATCTTTACGATATCTTTAGCAGACTTCCTAAAAAAAAGAGGTGCTCAATTCGAATGTACGAGTATGTTTCATTTAATCTTTGTTTCGTATTGTTCTATGTGACGTCACGTAGGCTTAGCAGGAAAATTAGGCGGAATTGTCACTAGATATATTTTTTTATACTTTTTTAAATGTTTTATTAAAATATTATTTTATATTTTCTTAAGATACTTTTAAAGGTATTAGTTATTATTTAAAATATTTTTAGTTAATATTTATTAATAATATTTAATAATCAGTAATTCTAGGTTAGCCTGAACAACATCGACCACATCACTTACCATCAGGTGAAATAGTGGTCACAGGTTAACCTACCAGGCATAATGAAAATTGTTACTGTTCTGAATTGATTTAAATAATTGTTACAAGTAAACGATATTTCTAACAATTTTGAAGGCTTGAAGGGATAATTTAAAGAGTTGTGTACATGTCCAATAACTTTGCGACATTATTACTCGCAATAATATCAAGCATTGCTCTAAGCAGGAAAAGACTGTAAACATTTTGTTCTTTTTTTCCCGCCATAGAAGTGCGATTTTTTGTCCACTCATGTTTCTTATTTATATCAATTCAATACATAAGATTCTTCTTCACGGAAACATGTCCTTGTACGCAGATGACACATGTCTCTTACTTTAGAACCTCAATAAATGAACTGATTGCTAACGCTCAAGAAGACCTTAACAAAGTAGCTGTTTGTTTTCAGGATAACTTGCTCACGATCAATGCGTCAAAAACTAGTTACGTTATTTTTAAAGCGAAAAATAAAAAAATTACCCCCCTTTACCACTTAAAGTTCCCAAGATATACTTGCTTCTTCATATTTTATTATTGTGACAGAGCCCGAGTGATAAGCGTAGACGCAATGGTAATAGAACACCGAAAGGGAGAATTCGCGGACCATCTTGGTTGCATTAAAGCCTCAGAACACCATGAGGTAGTTGTGTATGAAGACAGAGGAGAAAATCTTAGTTACCTCAAAAAATCCATACACAACAATGCAACTGATTGTTGGGGACATCCGATCCCGAGTTCAGTTACCAAAAGTGGTTCAGAAAGGCTCCAAGAAAGAACAGAGGCAGAAAGAAGCCAGGAGTGTAGCCCAAAAAAGAGTAGTGGCCGTGTCGCCGCATTCCTGACAGCTTTCGGTACAGCAGTGGGAAGCTTATTCCGACACCCATCCCAACCCCGAAACCCAATGCCCACAAAACAACCACCCCGTGGTAAAGCACCACCAAAAACTACCCGGACGAGAGCCGACATGGGACAAGTCAGTACGCCCCGATATATCCCGGCACAGGAAACAACAAGCCATGCAGCTAATGCCTTAATAGAGTTTTTAGCCATTATAAGGGCGACCAGAGAGGTCGACCACAGAAACTGCGAAAACATCTTGCAGTCCTTCAGGCTTAAAAATGAAAACCTTTTGAAGGTGAGACTCGAAGAGGCAGAAGCCGCTATATACAACAACGACACATCCCAGGTCATCAAGGGGAAAATGTTAGGTCAGTATATGGCAGCATACAATGCAACAGGCGGATTTGTGTCCCTGGACGAGGGAGAAACGGAGCGACTAGGTAGGCCTAAATACGCGACACCACAAAATGACCCGATTGTAGTAACGGCCCAGTGCACCAAAATAATGTTAGATGACCGTATCCTCGAAATGGCGAAATCTATTTTGGGGGGATCGGAGATCGAAGCATTCTGGAAAGACTGGGAAGTACCGAAAATACAATGGGTAAATGGAGTTCCAGGATGTGGCAAAACAACTTGGGTGGTAAGGCAATTCGATGTGGATAAGGACATCATTATCACAACAACTACAGAAGCAGCGAAAGACCTGAGGGAGAAGCTTGCGCACCGAATTGGAGACTTAGTTAAAACCAAGGTGCGCACAATGGCTTCAGTCCTCGTAAATGGTTTTAAAAGAACTGAGAGCTACAGCCGCCTAACGGTGGATGAAGCTCTAATGAACCATTTCGGAGCCATAGTCATGGCTTCCAGGCTATCTGGAGTTGATGAACTTGTCCTCATCGGAGATGTCAATCAGCTGCCTTATATCGATAGAGAAAATCTCTTCGTATTAAGGTACAACCGCCCTAACCTGGTAACAAACATCACCCAGGAGTTGTTATGCACGCATCGGAACCCAATGGATGTCGCGTACGCACTGAGGGAAATATACTCTGGTATATATTCCTCAGCTCCCCGTATTAAGTCCCTTAAGCTTGAAAGGTACACAGGTGCAAAAATCCCCAAATCCCTCCCCAACACTTTATTCCTGGTTCACCCAGGAAGAAAAGGAGACCCTAATAAGTCAGGGCTACGGAGAGGGAAGTGGATCACGCACCCTTACCATCCACGAAGCGCAGGGACTGACATACGAGTCGGTCATCGCCATCAAGACCAAGAGCAGCATGAAGTTGCACGAGAGCGTCCCGCATGCCGTCGTTGCAATTTCACGGCACACTGGAACCTTCATATACTACGCAGATGACGAAAACGACGCCATAGGACGGTTCGTTAGGAAGGCGATGGTTGCGACACCAAAAGCCATCCATGATTACAACCTCAAAATGGTGATCAAAGATCGAAATAGCGCGGTAATGGAGGCCCTGTTAAAATGTGACGTGGGAGCATAACAAAATAGGTAAATTTCTGTATGTATATTACTTTATTGTAGTCCCAAATTATTTTTGTAATTGTAATCGTTGGCACGGGTATCCGGAGTGGTCATGCTCACAGAAAGGTGTTGTCTAGCGGCGGTGTTGTGTGTCGGGTCGCCATCTTCCCTCAAAAATGGTTGAGGAAGGCGATGGCTGGCACATGCGTCAACTCGTGAACGGGTGCTGCTAGAGGATACTGGTCTGCTCTGGATGCTGGTGCTAATGACATTAACGGAAAAAAAAAAAAAAAAAAACTTTTAACACTTCCCCCTTGGAATGTTGCATGTTTCCTATTTCATATTTCTTGTTTACTAATAAATTATGTCATAGTTAAAAAAAGTCACGGACCCTGGAGTCTGTGGAGAGTAGATTTAAAATTAAAAAAAAAAAAAAAAAAAACAAAGATATACTTGCTGAAAAACAAGCCGAAAAATACCTGAAATTTAGATTAGATTGCCATCTAAACTGGGACATACATATTAATTATATACGTACAAAACTTATCTCACTACTAGGTTCACTACGTGGTATAGTACGATGCCTACCTAAGACAATTCGTCAAACAATTTACAACTCTTTAGTTAAGCCACATCTTCTGTATTTAATTGAGATATGGGGTAGCGCTCCAAAAACTAGACTTAAATGCCTACAGATTGCTAATAAATTTAATAAAATGTTGTTTGGTTACCACTATCTGACATATACAGTCCAAATTTACAAAGAAACAAAATACATGAATATTAAACAACTATATCACTACTACACCTCCATAATTTAAACTAGACCAGTACTTAACTGACTGTATTCATCAAATGTCGAAGCATAATATATATATCCTTAGATTAATTTCTCATATAAGTGAAATGTAAATTTCTTGTTGACAAATAAAAATTCTATAAACCGAGATTTCGTCTTGAAAGTTTGCATTAGACAAATTTGCAAAAAAAAAAATAGTATTTAGCCATGGTCGTATGTAGTGCATAGTACATTTACCAAATCTATCTACACGTATTTTATGTACAACTTGTTGAGACAAACAATAGAGACAAATCACGCGCCATCAACATTTCCCTATATTTATAAAAGAAATAAGAATTCCCTAGAAACACAGAGCGTTTACTCACTCAACAATCTGGCAAACGTTTATATATTTACCAACTTTCCTCTCAAATTCCTTAATTGAACACGTATTGTACATTTATGTAGGTATACTTTAGGCGCCGAGCACACCCAGGAGTGTTGAGCCATGCAATATTTGGCAAAGGCTCGACGTTTCGTCTTCGCTACGACGATATGTTTGAACGTTATTATTGAAATGTACCAATATAAGGGCTCAAGGGGCTGGTTGTGTCTTTTACTGCCTTCTTTTGCGTATATACAGACCCTTATGTTTGCCGTAGGGCGTAGCAATGCCCGAGTGGTCTTGTTTATGATGCCTTATATTGTAAGGCAAATTTTATATTTTCTCATGAGACATAAAGACAACACGTGGCTTGTTTAGAATCTTGATGGATGTTGGATTAATCCGAAACCTCTTGTCTTAGGAATCTTTAAGAGACTACGTTTTCTTTTAAATTAACGATAAGCTACTCTTGACCCAATCTTACCTCACAGTAATTGGTCGTATAAAGCGAAGGTGGTTGAATGGGAACTTGCTCTAAATACAGCTGCTAGAACACACCTTTAGCTTGCATTTAATAAATGCCCAATCATTATTTAAGAGTAGCAGTACGGCGCAGATTTGACGTACCCTGCGAAGCACAGAAGCCATTGGCAGTAGCAAATGCCATTGGCGGTCACCCATCACAGCGCAGAAACAGGCACAAAACAAGCGCGGCTACTTGTAATTTCTATATATCATTATTTCTATGCGCCTTTAAAATAAAGGCGCAAATGTATGAACATATTCAAAAATAAATAAATCATAACAGAAAACTTAAAAACGCGCTTCAATAGGTTTGAAGCAATGTATAGCTACTAAAAGGATAGTAGTATTTCTTTGTAGAAGGCTTTGAAAACACGCTTGAGTAGGCACAGTATAGGCACGTAGAGCCACGACCGAGCTGCGCTAAATCCATACACGTGGGTATGTTTACTTATATAGACCGACCGGGCTATATATAAAACTAACGTTTCTCTCGCCTTTGGGATGTTATTTTTTTTAATGTTATTGTGACGGAACAAGCACGACGCCCACCTAATGTAAAGCGGATTGTCCTCTGCCCATAACAGATGCATTTCGTCAAGTGACGAATTGCACTGCGCCCGTAACATTGAAACATACAGTTGTTAAGTCTCATTTGTACGAGTAATTTTTGGCTCTCAAGGACAGCTGCCGGATCACACCGTTAGGTGCTTGGCAACGGATTTTCTACTTGAGGGTGGTAGCTAACCAGGCGAGCATTCGGAAAATGCTCTTTCACCATGCATGTGATACACTTAAGCAGTTTATTATATATAACTAAAACTACCTACTGATATTCTAACATTGTAATTTTTACAATATGGCCTGCTAAGAGCATGAGCATTTAAAATTACAAAGAAAGGACAATTTTGAACGACTAGCAGACATAGAACCCGCGTCCTTAGGGCCGGGACAACTGCCAATTGAGCTACCATGGTGAGTGAGTCATAGCGCAAATTTATCCTCTATACATGAAATAATCTACGTGAGATCCACCTTGACCAAGCTGTGCTAAATTCCTATACGTACATCTAGTTTTATTGCCCCGGAACGGAAACATTATCAATCGGCGTCTGGAACGCCATAAACTTGGGGCAATTTATAGTGAATAGAAAAGTTTATTATACCTACTGATTGGTTTATTACAATATATGTAAAGAATACAGCAAGAGATAGTGGGGAAATAACGAACAAATGCGGGAAACTTTAAATGAAAGAATACTGATGATATGTGGTTAATATAATATAAGTAAGTATTTACTTTCAATATAACTCGTAAAAAAGTTACAGCAGTAGTACACCAGGGGGCAACTACGAACACGCAGTGGGGCAATTACGAGTTAGCCTTGTTTGCACTGCTCAGTTACTTTTTTTATAACATTTCTGATATCTAGAGTTATATTTCTTGCAGAGAAAAATTTTCGACTTTCGTAGCTTCTAACGTTGTATATCCGATTACAACGTTAGAAGCTTCATCATTTTCTCGTTTTCTAGACAATTTAAATAAACCATAATGTATGTCAATTACAGATTTAATTTCCCCTTTATTACTAATGTTTTTTTTACTCAGTTTCTTGAGGCTCAAACGGCTGCATCAATTTTAAGGAAATTTGGTATGGAGGTATTTAAGATTAATACTTAGGATACTTTTCATCATCATCATCATCCATGACCACGTGGGTGAAACCGCAGGGCGTTACTAGTAATAGCATAAAGTACAAATAAATGTGGGTCTCCATACAAACGGGAACTTCTTCTTGCTCAAACGGCTCAATTATGATGGAATTTGTTATAGAGGTAGATAAGGCGTGGGATTAACACAATATACGATAATATTCCTGATCATCATCATTACCCATAACCACGCGGGGAAAGCACGGGGCGTTACTAGTAATAGCATAAGGTACCTAATAAACAAACGTGGGTCCCGATACATGTACGTGTATTTTAGAAACAATAATATATATACCTACTGCTCAAACTTGATAATATTCATGATTGTCATATAACAAAAACGATAAAAAGCAGCCAAGTGCAGGTCGGACTCCCGCTAAGGATCTAGAAAATCATAATTACCCAGGATTTACTTTTTTATAGGATTGTGACGGAACATGCACGAGGCCCTTCATGTTAAACGGTAACCTCTGCCTATAACAGATGCATTTCGTCACAAATGACGAATTGTACTGCGCCCGTCACCCACTACACTTGTTAAGTCTCATGTGCCTGTAATTTTACTGGCTCTCAAGGACTGCTGCGGGAACACACTGATACGAGCTTGGCGACAGATTTTCTACTTGAAGGTGGTAGGTAGCCAGGCGAGCTTTCGCGAAATGCCCTTCCACCATGCGGTGAAGCTCAAGCCGGTGGTGGAGATCGAATCACGGCAGTCCACGTCAGTCCATGGCTATTCCGGCTCGGCCATCATTGCCTCAAAGGGTGTTTGTATACATTTGCGTTCCTTCACTTTTTATTAACCGTACTAGCCTTCCGGGCGCGGCTCCGTCCTCGCGTGCGTCGGTTATCGCGCTAAAACATTAACCTCTTTTTGCGCAGTTGGATAAAAACTATCCTATGTTTTTTTCCCGGGTCTCAAATTATTTCCATACCAAATTTCATTCAAATCGGTCCAGTAGTTTTGGCGTGAAAGCGTAACAGACAGACAGACAGAGTTACTTTCGCATTTATAATATTAGTACTGTTTAAATTTTTTTCAGGTGTTTTTATGCGCGACGCATATCGTACGCCATTGTCCAATGTAATAAAACAATAAACAAATAATAAGGTTGAAATGAAATTCTCGTGAGTTTCACACATATTTAAATATTTTAAATAAAACCGGCAAAAAACACTCACGTTGGGGATCGAATACGTCGACCCCCAACGATGATGATGCGATCACAGACGACGAAGTAGGCCCACCGTCTTCCGCCGGGCACGCTAGGAGCTCGTCACCTAGCACCAGCAGCGCTGGGCTCGCTCCGCCCCCACCCAGCTCCCCGCTGCCGCCGGCGCCGATATCGCGCCGAGCCACGCGGGCCGCGCGCCGCAGTGCCCGTCGGGAGCTCGCAGACGCAGCTGTGCACTCGCCCTGATGATGAGCATCTGATATGCTCGAAACCCGGGTCGACGCATTCGATCCCCAACGTGAGTGTTTTTTGCCGGTTTTATTTAAAATATTTAAATAATAAGGCTGTTTTCTTCCACGTGGCTTAAGATTTGTTTTTAATTATTCGTAGGTCTGATTGAATCCAGTTAATATTGATGAAAGTCCTCTTCAACACCGCTGTCTAACTTTAAGGATAATTACATTAAATTATAAATTCTACCGCCGAGACGCTCAAAATCCCTGTAAATAAACAAAATTGATTGGCGAATCTGGAATCAATTAATAAAGTCCCCGTCGATTTGAATTTCAGTTCGTTGTTCAAAGGATTTTATTTACATACCACAATAATTTATCACTTTAGGGCAACAAGATGCCTTTGGCATTCAATTCAAAATTACAACAATTTTATTCATTATTCGGCGGTATGCCTTAATTAACAAAATACTACGAACTATATGCAACACTAGCTTTCCGCCCGCGCATATTTCGGTTATCGCGCAAAATCATTAACCTCTTTTTGCGCAGTTGGATAAAACATATTAAATGTGTGTGGGTCTCAAACTATTTCCATACTAAATTTCATCCAAACCAGTCGAGTAGTTTCTAATTGTATATGTGGCATACAAAAATACAAACATTCTAATGTTTCTTCTTTACAATATAAGTATAGATATAGATACAGACTACAGCTACTACGAAGTAAGCTAACTAAGCTAGCTAGTGTTTCTAGGTAGGTATTTTTAAATTTTTCCAATAACCCCGTATATTCATTGTACATCTAGCCTGCTATCCTTCGACCTCATCACCATCGCGAACTGATAAGACTAGTCATAAGCTAAGCTAACGGAAGTATGAAATAATAATAAAAAAACTTTTTCTAGGTAACTGTTTTATATCTTATAAGGTAGCGTTTGACCACTATCTCACGTGATGGTAAGTGATGACGTGGTCAAAAATGTTATCTAACCAAGAATTGCTGGCTCTCAAGGACAACTGCCGGAACACAGTTTTAGGTGCATGGCACCATATTTTCTAATTGAGGATGGTACAACCAGGCAGGCGGGCAATTGAAATGCCCTATCACCACGCTATAGGGACTGGCCTCAGACATCAACCGCTTGCTCTCCGAAGCACGGAAGCGCTCAGTAGTAATGCCAATAAGGGTCCGTTTCAGAATGTCCTAATAAAGTTTCGGGTTGCTATGCAACACATAAAATAACTGAATGTTAAAAATTTACAGTTAATGTGCAGCGCGTTTCAAGATTTAACCGATGGATAGTCTAAATCGATGACAGTGAAACGCAAAGATAGTGTTTTATTTATTATATTTGTTTCAGGTAATTTACTATCCAGAACATATAGGCGCTAAGTCACCCATCTAAGTCATAACCGCAGCGAACGTTGCTTAACAAAGTTGATCGGTTAAGAACGACTAAGCAAGCTGCACTAAGGCTAAGATTCAGAGACAAGTCTAAGCGTGAACTAATGCTTTAATCCGCCAAAATTTAGTGCGTAGTCTGTCTGAGATTCAGAGACATTTGTGTAAGACGGTCAAAGACCAGTCTTAGCCTAGCGTCGGTTAAGACTATATATTAAAAATTAATTAATTATTATTATTATCTTTAAAATTCATATTCAGAGATATAGTCTGAGACCTACTTACTCTTTGTTTAGATCACATTCTATTATCTGTGGCACATGTTTCACTCACGGAACGTTTCCGATTCTTGTTTATCTGTGCATCCTGATATAAAAAGAAAAGGACAAGAACAACAGTATATAAAATGTTCCTGAAGAACTTATTGCACCATCACTCAGCTCTCATTCCGACCTGTGCCGCCACGCCGTGCACACCTGTCTACAGCTCCGCCAGTATCTCCCAGTGAGACCGCAATAGTCCCCGCACTATTGCCGTCTCACTCGGGTCATCGTTCCGACGCTAGTTGCAGACCAGTGCCTTGGAATACGCAGTCCTGACGAAGTTTTGTTTTCTGTGCAGAAGCTGAGCAGCCACCGACCGCCGTGCAACGTGAGCTACGAGCTCGCCGTGCCGGCGCGCAGAGGCGCTCTAAGACGTCAGGCATTACCACCTACCCAAGTCCCTTGTTTCGGACGAACAACATCATATCGGGCTGGTGGTCTTGTTTTGACCGCACTTTTCGGTGCGCATTTCACCACTTTACTACCCTACACAACATAGTAACAGTCGCGTCACAACACACTTTGTGCTGTTAAGCGACGTCGTTCAGGCGTGGGGTAGCGTCAGCCAAACCCGTCTGAACGATCAAATCCGCCATTTGCTGCGGTCGCAGTGTGACACCCTACGGTGACAACGGCCACTGTTGTTGTTTTGGTTTAACCTTGCACCGTGGCCTTTCCCGCTTCACGGGTCAGCCGAAGCAAGCTGGGCTCCGGGACAACTGGCCTTGGGGTCGCCCCTAGTCAACCCCGGAGCAGCATTAGGAGCACCCCTCTCCGCCGAGAAAAAAGCTCGGAGAGGGTACACAACTAGGGCACACCATAGGTACTCACTCCCTCTCACACAAGTGAGCTCACGAGTTGCGAGAGGGAGACAGAACCCGTTAGGCCATCCTGAGTATTCCCCTCAGGATGCAACGTCCCTCTAACGGTGAGGTGGAGGTCCTTCAGACCTTCGCCCTCCGCTACCCCGAACTCTACGCTGATCATCAGCAATCACTTAACGATGCAGAGAGTGCCCGCCTCACGGACACTCTCATCGCTCCCTCCGGAACTCCAATTCCGGAGGCCATCGTCCCTCCTCTGACCCGGTCCTTCTCAGAGGACAGCCCGACATCGCCCGCTCCGGGCCCTGACAACAGACGCACGGTGGCAGCCCCTCCCCGTGAGAGGTCTCGCTCGCGCTCACCGATCGGGAGGCCAGCGAGCACCCGTCCCTCCATCGCCGTTGTCGAGCCCACTTCGGACTCCGAAGCGGAGATGGATGTAGATCCGAGTCGTGCCTTACGCACTGACTCGGACTCCGATAACGACGGCTATACCGTCGTAGACAGAAAACGCAAGCGTGCTCCTAAAGCCGCTAGTTGCGCAACTTCCGCCCCTCCCGCCAAGGCACCCGCTAAGGCCCCCGCCTCCGGCAAGAAGCCGACCCCTGCCCCGCGCCCCGCGTCTCCTCCCTCCGCTCCGGCCACCACTGCCGCGTCCCCTCAGGACGCGAGCGCGCGCCGCGAAAAACCGCCTCCGCCCCTGTTCATTCAGGACAAAACCAAATGGGACATGCTGTCCCGTTTAGTTTCGGATCGTGGGATCCACTACACTAATGCCCGCTCCACGCAGCAGGGCATTAAAGTTCAAGTGTCCACCATTAGCGACCACAGAGCGCTAACAAAGCTCCTCCGTAAAGAGAGCATAAGTTTTCACACTTATGCGCTCGAAGAGGAGAAAGTCCTCCGAGTGGTCATCCGCGGTGTGCCCAAGGAGGTACATACCGATTCGGTATGTGCCGACCTGAAGGCACAAGACTTCCCCGTACATGCAGTTCACCGCATGTACAGCGGGAAGGACCGCAGTCCCTACGATCTAGTACTCGTAGTACTAGATCGTACACCTGAAGGCAAGGCCATTTTTAATTTAAAAAAGGTCTGTGGCCTCTCAGGACTCGATGTCCAAGCCCCATACAAAAATGGGAGTCCCTCGCAGTGCCATAACTGCCAACTATACGGGCACGCCTCCCGTTTCTGCTTCGCTCGCGCTAGGTGCGTTAAGTGCCTAGGCGATCACGCGACAGCAGCGTGCACTCGCACCCGGGATTCACCGGACCCACCCAGCTGTGTTTTATGCGGTGCTCAAGGGCATACCGCGAATTACCGTGGTTGCCCTAAAGCACCACGAGTGAACCACAGGGTGGCAAGGCATAGGCCGACCCGTCCTTCTTACGACCGTTACCAACGGGTAAGCCCTAAACTAACGGTAGTACCTGCCTCACAGGTAATACCCGCGCCGCTCCCAGCCCGTAACGCATGGTCTAAACCACCCAGTATGGTTAAGACCGTCGCTACCGCCCGCGCCCCGGCCCGCGCGCCCGCACCCGCGCCCGCACCCGCACCCGCCCGCGCCGCGGCCCCTGCCCGCGCACCGGCCCCGGCTCGCCCCGCGCTCCCGGCACCCGTCGCCAACACCATTCGCGCGCCTCCCCGCGCCGCTTCCCGGCCACAAGCTCCACCTATGCCATTGATGGCTGCCCCTCTTCAAGAGGCAATCAACCTAGTCAGCGATCTGGCTATGTCGGTTGACATCAATGAGGTACAAGAGCTATTCCACAAGATGCAATACGCTCAATCCCCAGCGGACGTGATCCAATACACATTGGAACACGCGAATTTACTTAGCGCCCTTAAGCGCTTCGTTCCCCAGGCCCCTCCCCAGTACAACCACTATGGGTAGTACAACCGAACGCACGAAACCGTACTCAGTTTCGTTAGCGTCATTTAACGCTGACGGCCTCTTCAGACAACGTGACCTCGTCCACGACTTTTGTTGTACCCACCTTATCGATATCATATGCGTGCAGGAAACCTTTCTAAAACCGGGGAAGGCGAACCCTAGGTTTGCCAATTACAGAACGGTACGTGATGATAGAGTGAACTCCCGTGGGGGAGGCACCCTTATCTATTACAAAAGGTCCCTGCACTGCATTCCCCTACCTACCCCGACTCTTGTTAATATGGAAGCATCTTGTTGCCTCCTAGCTATGACTGGTCATCAACCTATAGTCATAGCATCCTGTTACCAAGCTTGCAAAAAGCCGATCGTCCGAGCTGACTTAGAAGCCCTATTCTCATTAGGAAGCGCCGTCATTCTGATTGGCGACTTCAACAGTAAGCACATCCTATGGAATTGTAACGTCAACAATCCCAGAGGTATTGCACTTGAAAACCTAATCGCAGAACTTAACTTTGACATAATTGCGCCCACTGAGCCCACTCACTACCCTTATATGGAAGACCACCGATCTGACTTGCTTGACATGGCACTATTCAGAGGCGTAACACTCCGGTTACGCTCCATAGAAGTGGTTCACGAGCTTCACTCTGACCACCGACCCATTATACTGCGACTAGGTCCCGACCCAACGACTGACCTCCCCCGCCCCACTAAGACGATAGTGAACTGGAAGCAAGTAGGCGATGCCCTAAAGGCTATCAGTTCACCGGACCTAGACAAGATCCCTGACGACATCCTGACAAAAGATGACGTAACCCTTGCGATCGATTCGTTCACCAATCACCTCTCCACCGTAGTAGGTGCATCCGTTAAGGAGGTCATAGTGCCGGACGACCGGCGCCTTGTCATTCCAGCGGATGTGAGACGATTGGTGACGGAGAGTAAAGCAGTGACCCGACATTACGACTCTTACCCCAGTAAAGAGAACAAAACTAAGAAACGCCACTTTGAACGCATGGTTCAAAGTCGCATGTCTGAGTTGCGTGATCAACAATGGGGCGATAAACTTTCAAACCTCGTGCCAAGCCACCATGCTTACTGGGACTTGGCGCGAGGCTTGAAAGGAAGTAACCATAACGACATGCCTCCCTTATACAGACCAGTCCCACTAGTCCCAGCGTTCTTTGACGAAGACAAAGCTGAGTGCCTAGCGGATAGCCTAGAGGCTCAGTGTTCCCCTAACGTAGATCACGTTGACCAAGCTCACCTCGATTCGGTGGATGCTGAAGTCGAACGTAAAAGCTCTGTGGTCACCTCTGAACTCCCACCAATCACCTTGGCGACTTACGCTGAGGTGGAGAGACTGATCAAGGCCCTCCGACCGCGCAAATCCCCCGGTGCCGATGGCATCTCCAACAGGGTTCTTAAAACCCTCTCTCCTCCTCTCATCCATCTCTTAGTCAGCATCTTCAATGCTGCTATGAGCCACTGCTTATTCCCAGACACCTGGAAATGTGCAAATGTCATTGGCATTCACAAACCAGGCAAAAGCTCATCTGACCCCACCAGTTACCGCCCCATCAGCCTCCTCAGTGCCTTAGGCAAACTTTACGAGCGGTTACTTGCAAACCGTCTCCAGTCCCATGCTAAGGAACACCACCTTATCCCAGATGAGCAGTTTGGCTTCAGACCCGGACACTCATGCGTCCAACAGGTGCACCGCCTCACGGAGCACATCATTGAGGGCTTCAATAAGTACCCCAAACCCCAGACTACGCTAGCAGTCTTCCTCGACGTAGCGAAAGCTTTTGACAAAGTCTGGCACAACGGCTTGATCTACAAGCTATACCAATTTGGCGTGCCAGAACGTCTTGTGCTCATCCTACAAGACTTCCTTAAAGCCAGAAGCTTTCGCTATCGCGTGGAAGGCACCCTCTCCTCCCCCCACCCAGTCAGAGCCGGAGTCCCTCAGGGCTCCGTGCTATCACCTATTCTCTTTGCACTGTATACCAGTGACATCCCACGCTCTCAGCCCAAAGTATTCCTAGCCCAATATGCGGATGATACCGCCATTTACACCACTGGGTGGCATATCAACAGACAGTCCTATTTCGTCATGCAACGGGCCATCACCGAGATCGGTGACTGGTTCCGAAAATGGCGCATCGCGGTCAACCCAGCTAAAAGCACAGCTATGTGCTTTACTGAGAAGACACGCTCCCCTTACCCGAAACCGCTTATTTTGTTCGACGAACCCATTCCCTGGGTTCCTAGAACAAAATACCTCGGAGTCACCCTTGATCGTCATCTCACCTTTAACGATCACATAACAACCGTCCGTAACAGAGCGGCCTTCATAATGGGTCGCCTTGGTCCCCTACTTCGCAAAGAGAGTAAAATGTCTCTTAGTATTAAGAAGACACTTTACACTGCCTGCATCCGCCCCATCATGACTTACGCATCAGTAGTGTTTAGTCATGCTAGTGAGGCCCACCTTCATAAACTTCAAGTCATCCAAAACCGTTTTCTTCGTAATGCAACCGGCGCCCCGTGGTATATCCGGAACACCGAGTTGCATTGCGACTTAAACCTTCCCTCTCTAGCGCAGTTCAATAAGGACTGCGCCCGCCGATACTTTGATCGAGTGCCCCACCACCCGAACCCATTGGTTGTCCAGGCATCGAACTACTCGACTGCCTCTTCTATCCCATTTTTCAAACCCCCCCGTCGCCGACCACGGCAGGTATTAGACGACCCGGATGACCCCATCGCAGACATTACGTTGGCAGCTTTAGCGTTATCCGCAAGTCGTCGAGGTAAAATCCCCAGGTGTGAGGTAATCAGAGGTCACACAATCAAACACCGAGCTCGCCGGCGAGCTCGAGGCAAAAACAAGGTCACGATAAATTGCTCTCCAAATAGTCAAAGAGTATTATTCAGTAGGGCCCAATTGTGCAACACTGCAGTTGCACAGAGGCATTTTGCTCCGATCCCCCCCATGTCTCTCGACAGCGAGACAAGCCGAGGTCCGAACCACAGTGGTGCCCTTGAGCTCGCTGTCAACCCCTCCTATAGTAGCGGTACGTTTTCGGCGTCCGCAGGAGACGGAGGTAGAAAGCGCTTTTCGCCTTCTACGCCCGTCTCGGGAGAAATGCCTTCGGCACTTCTCCCTCCCGGGCTATTGTAGGGCCAGGCCCTCGCCCAAAACCCGGTGGAGCTGGACGACCGCACAGGCGGTAGCCAGCATCTATGTCCTCCCTAAACTTTAATTATTGCACCATACGCCTCAGTGACTCACTTGGCGGCGCTACTCCTGCTTTGAGACAGGCTAAAGTAGTCGATTTCCACTACTTGGCTTAGCATAGCACGCGCTAAGTTTAAGCGCTAGACGTCTCTGAATACAATTATTGTTGCATTGTAAGCATGCTTCAAGATTATAACAGATTAACAGCACATATACAGACTTTACACACTTATGTCAATAAGTCCACAAACTACATTAATTGTATCGCGCTTGGGGCGCTTAGTACAAAGATTATGGCACTGAAACTCAAACAAAGACTGGTCGGGCCCGCTTCGGTGTGATTTATAATCTGAAGTTATAGACTCGAGAATATTTCGATATTAGATTTGTAGTAAGTAGAACAATATAGTAAGGGTCATACATCACCCTCTACATACGTACAGCAATTGTCTGTAACATTCGTAGGTAACATTTACATTATCTTTGATGAGAGCCCGCATAATATTTATGTGTGTTTACTGTTGGCCTCGTATCAGCATCACAAAAACAATAGTGGTTTTTTACAGACATGCAAAACAAATATAGATTAATTTAAAAAATTAAAAAACTCGACTGCAAATAATTTATTTTCGTTAAGCGATTTATTGTTCCATCGAAATTAAAACTGCAGGTTATATATATTTATGGAATCCTTTTTTAAAGCTCTTCATTTTGATAACCCACTTGATGGTTTTGAAAGATAAATATTTTTTGCTACCTCACAATATAAGGTCTAGTTTTCTATTTTTTTTATGTACCCAGTGTCACTTGGGTTATCAAGACGAATCTAACAATATATCTGACATCAAAATCGGTTAAGCCATTTAGAAGTTATGGTGGAATAAAGAAACTCACAAACATACATACATACATGAACCCTGAAAACTTAACTCTCTTTTTTTGGGCAGTCGTGCAAAAAGACGCATATGCATCCATGCATATTTATTTTCTGATTAATGTTTGTTTTGGGCAGCGCATACCCGTTAACTGAGTTTGTTTAAATCACATTAACTTTAGTCAAGTAGTTTTAAATTATCTGCAAAATTATTTACTAATATACTTCATTGACTTACTATTATATAATTGGTATTTTACCTCTAGTCGATGATGACCAATATTGTGTAAGCATGTGTAACAAGCAAGAATCATGGAGCAATTTTTTAAACTAATAATTTCCTACATTATACGTCTACTGTAAAGCAAATGCTTCCCCCATTAAGGGAGGGTTTACTATACTCCCTACACTTCCAGGCGCCTTGGAGATGACAGAGTTGGGAGTTCTTTTTCTTTTCGTTACCTTTTAAAGGATGATATTAATATAAGGGGGTGCAACTCTATCCCTGCACCTCACAGATTATTAACGTGGATTGAATATTATACCTAGAACTGACCATTTGTGTGCACTTGCCTACGACCGTACGCCCTCACATCACCGTACCTACCGATTTCCTTTTATATTTCTGCGAGCCTAGCACGGACCGGAAATATATCTCCCCGGGGAGACGATAAAAATCTTCTCACCTTTGAATTTTTTTACTACTTTCCGAGCTTGTACGTGCTGAGCAATATTTATCCACGGCGGATAAATCCTTTCTCTCTAAAAGTATCGTGCTAATATAACAATAAAGGGTTATTGGTAATCCTACGGTCCTTACAAACATTAAAACTTTTTTTTTAATATGTTTTAATGCTTACACCGAGCCAAGAGCGCCTGCCGTGGCAGCACTGGACCGCGCCGTGCTCCCTTTGAATAGAGTTTTGAATATTTACATCGAGCAAAGTAATAAAAAATATGAAATAATACATTACAGGCACAAGAAACTTTTAAAATTCGGTGGTCCTCGTACTTATTCAGTAAAAAACCTAAAAAAAACACAAAAATCCCTATGTTACCCAGCATTTAATATGTATCAATATTGTCACATTTTTTGGTTTATAATTGAGCTAGTCTTTGCTCGCTACATCACTTATTACTAAGTGATGAAGTTGTCTTGGGGAGGCATTTATTCATCAGTGGACATTTTCCAGCTGACGATGATGATGATGAAGTGGTCTTACACCGAAGACAACTTCATTCTTCACACAAGATCTACGTATAATGCAAATTAGAATACGCACCCGCCATTATATTATTCAATTAGTTTTTATATATCCACCTCCTAGGAACAAGGATAACTTCTCCGTTTGTTATGTCAGGCGGAGACGATTTTATCCACGTTCTGTGTCAATTCCTTAAAATGGAGACATATATCCACGGAAAGTCAAAAGGGGATAGTTTTCATGCCTCAGCAGATAATTTGGTCTATTGTATGTGGATTAAATTACTGGATATTTTTATCTCCATGGACTAAACTTGCTATGTCCGCTAGGGTCCTATGCTTCAACAAAAAACGTTACCTCATTATATAAAAATTGAATTAACTAACTGAACTGTTATTTCAACTTCTATTTTGTTGCTTCATGTCTGCACGAAAGACGTAGCAAAAAGCGTGTCTGCCGCGCTGTGGCAGCACGAAGCGTTTGAGCTGTTCCCACGTTTTCTGAGTATTCATGTCTGTTAGGAATGTCTATGTGTGCGTTGCTCAAGCGTTTATTGTATAATCGTATAGGCGACGTAGTAACAAACCATAATATAAATAAAAGCCCCTAACTTCAACGTCTATTTTAAAGCAGCTGATATCGCAGGCAGTAGCTTCAACAGCATATAAACGTCCAATACAGTTTCACTTCGCACGAAACCTTATATTGCCTTCTGTATATATATATATGAAAATGTTCTGTTATTCAGATAATACGTATGCAAATTGTGCTCGTTTAAAAATACTGCAGTGGAGATCGAAAGTTCCAGTCGTAATAAGGTCAGGGTTCGAACAAAGTCGTCCCATCAGATAAAACTGCCAAAGGCCAGGCGAGCTGTAACAGTTACGAACTGACAAACAACTCGTGCATAGTTTAAGCTAGCTACTAGTAAATGTGTCGCTGAAAATATGTTTGCAACGATTTTGTAATGCGACACTAATGATTCCACGATAACACTACTAGTCTACTACTAGTTTGACTGTCCTACATGTCGACTTAAGGGTTATGGGCGTGATTCGAAAGTTGCTGCATATTAGACATATTAGACGCAGATGGCCATACAGTCTACTGTGAAGTGGACTATATCGCTATCTGAAGGACTGCCATCTTTCAGCTGCGATTAACGCCTGCTAAGCAAGGATTATGGCAAAACTCCCAACTGGAAGAGCCCTTTGGACAATGGCGGACATTATGGCTGTTGATAATGATTATATTACCCGCTTCTTTATACAAGCGTATAAAGAAGCGGGTACTCTAATCTAAGGTGTTAGGAAAAATTGTTTGACAATATGTTGGACCTACGATATGGTAACGTTGAATTTTTTATATGTTAAATCTAAACTGAAATCCATGCCAGTTTTTAAAAGTTCCAGTTTAAATTTGGATTATTGAGGATATTCAAAGTATTGGTACGGTAGCAGAGAGTTGAAATATTAGAGTAGTTATATCCGAACACCACTGCTCTAAAAGCTTACTAGAATTTACCTATCTACATACCTACGCACATGTATATGCAGTTTGTAATAACAAGGAAAGAACGTTCGAATATTATGCGTCATATCTGTTGTAAGAAAGAGATAAATAAGCAATTCGTGTAACCACCGAACCGCCACGAGACGTTCCGATTACCATTACAGTGCTCTTTCACTCTCTCACACCAAACGATACACATCATCCATTTCATTGAGATTAGTTCCTAAGATAAAACAAAATGACGATATTTTCTATTTCATCAATAAAAGCAATAATTACGTGTGAAATGAAACAGTTTTCTTATCTCTCACAGTGCTTGTATAATTGGTGCAGAGTCTAAAGACACAAGAAAGGCATATTGTTCACAGATTATTCCTAAAAAAATACGATTAGCGCCGATGTATTCACCGGACGCTCGGAAGTGCAAGACTGGTAGTGACTCTGGTAATTACCCTGAATTCGTCTAGTAAATATGGAGGGCACACAACTCATCTACAGGTAAAAAAATCTTAGTACGGTAGTATTCATTTTTCTCTATTGGTATTGGATAATCATGACATATTGTTTCTTGATAGTGTGAAGCCTACGGGTAGGGCACGGCGACGCCCTTCTGAATCGAATGTCATAAAACATTCTAAAATTGGATTGTAGCGTACTGTGGACACACGAGTATAAATAGGGGTAACCTTAGATAAAGTATGATATACGAGTTTCGAGGGTAGTAACATGAGTTAGTGAAATAGATAGCTGTGACATAGTGAAATATATAGACGAGGCAGAATACACTGTCTTCTCAAGAAAAAACTACTTTCATATCGTTTAATACGCATCGTTAGTTTTGAATCTATTAATGCCTGGCCTTGGACCACTATCTCATCTGATTAGTAATGATAAGGTCAAAAATCGTGTACAGGCTAGAATGACTGGCTTTTAAGCACAGTTCTCTTAGTTTAAGCACACATCTAATGATTGTCATCATGATGCTTGGCGAGAGATTTTTATATTGTAACTACGCAGGAGGATATTCGCAAAATACTCCACCGCTATGCCATAACTACTGCCATTCTAAGACAACACCTGGTACGGATGGTTTCTCGTGTCTTAAAAGCATGGGAAAGCAAATGCCACTAGTAGTCACCTATCAAGGTTGTTTTTTTTTATGCCTGATAGGTTAGCCTTTGACCAATATCTCACCTGATGGTAAGTGATGATGTGGTCGAAGATGTTGTACAGGCTAACCTAGAATTACTGGCTCTCAAAATGTGATAATCCATCACGTCGTTATTTAACCCAGTTGATCAGTTCTAAGAAGAGGCAAGCTTCCCTGGGAGCAATTCAAACCGTGAAATAGCAATTGGATACACTTCCTGAGTTCAATAGGTTTTGGCAAATTAAGTAGCCTAGCATCAAGCCCTTTAGCGTCTTGGAATCATATTGGGTCTATGCTCAAAGTTACCTCAGTGTGAACCACGTGCGCAGTAGATACCAAGACTTATAAAGTACGAAACTGGCTTGGCCTGCAGCAGGCTGCCTTGTTCATCGTGCCAAATTGAAGATATGTACATAAAATTACCAGAATGTTCAGGATGAGCGAGATCTTGTCAAAGCCGCGTCTGTTTACGCCCCGCTTAAGTAAACAACCAATTACAATGCAAATTCAATATAGTGACGTCATCGTCGGGTTAACCGATAATTTCGTACATATATGCTTGGTAATTAGGATCCCAATTAGTGCCTTCGCGGATCACTGGTTTCCGCTGGTTATCATAGGCATCCATCTACGTCACAGCACGCATGAGTCACCTTGAGTCATAGATAAGAAAAGGGTTGCTATGTTACTTGTGTCGTATTCAGTAACCTAAGTGTTTTACTATCTCGTATAGCAGTGTTAGTCATGTTATCAAAGGACTATCCTTTGCATTTATCCTGTTTATCACATAACGGATATATTTATTTATTTTAAAAACTTACATCCTATTTTTATACATTTGTTTAGAAAATATAGTAAAATTCGTTTTATTTTTAAAATATTTTTATGAATTTGTACTTTTTTCATTATTGATTGTTAGACTTCACCCGCCCCAACTGTCTTGTTTATTCAACTCCATCCTAAGGTTGCCTGGTAGAGATCACTTTTAGTGATAAGGCCGCCCATTGTAACACTATGTTATTATTATTTAATGAAATGTTATGATGTAAACTTTAATATTTTATATGTGGTGTAACAATAAAGAGTTTTCTATCTATCTATCTATCTAACGGTCAATAACACCATTGTTCAGGATCAACGAAAGCAGGATACGCCGTTTATGAGAAAAACAGGATGTAGTACCACCAAAGTTACAGAATAGGTGCTTAGTTATCGTTCTTATAATCAAATTCAAATTCAAAATTATTTATTCAATTTAGGCGTCTACGACGCTCTTATGAAGGTCAATTACAAATTTTAATAATTAATAGTCTACATGGTACTGCCACGTTCAGCAAAAAAAAATATAGAGCCACTGCGAGAAGAACGGGCAAGAAACTCGGGGCCATTCTTCTTAACATCTTTTAACAATGTGTTATATACAATATTATATGATTATTACAATATTTGTTTAAATTACGTAGGTGACAGGTGTTAGCTTGGCAGAGGCGAAACTTTCCAAGCATCTTTGTCGTTTAAGTAATCACAAACTTTGTAGTATGATTTATTAATCAAAATATTTTTCACATGCAACTTGAATTTTCCTTCTGTGAGCATTGTAATATGTTTGGGAATTTTATTATAAAACCGCACACAATTACCTAAAAAGGACCTTTTATTTGTCTTTGCTAGTCTAAAACCTGGTACTGCTATTTTATATTTATTCCTTGTGTTGTAATCGTGGTTGTCACTATTTAATTTAAATTTACTCAATTTTTTCCGAACATACATAATATTTTCAAATATATACAGACTCGGTAAAGTTAATATATCAATTTATTTAAAAAGATCCTTTAGAGATTCCTTAGGATCCATTTCATATATGGCTCGAATTTCACGCTTTTGTAAGATAAAGATTGTCTCTATCTCAGCAGCAGCTCCCCACAGCAATACACCATACGACATTATACTGTGGAAGTACGCGAAATAAACTAGCCGTGCAGTAGCTACGTCTGTTAACTGTCTTATCTTACAAACTGCATATGCAGCAGAACTAAGTCTTCCGGCTAACTCATGTATATGTGGATCCCACTGTAAAGTTGAATCCATTTTGATTCCCAGAAAGACTGTCGCTTTGTCAATAGAGAGTTTATCTAGGCCAAGCTTAATGTTTGGTTCAACATAAGGAACATTTGGTAAAGAAAACTTTAAACATTTGGTCTATTTTGAATTGAAGAGAAGATTATTAGCGGCGAACCATTCAGAGATCATAGATAACACATTGTTACATGAATGAGTTCACTATCTTTCCTATATACTTTAAAAATCAGAGAGGTATCATCTGCGAATAAAACAATATCACAGAAATCTTTGACCATGCAAGGCAGGTCATTAATGTACACCAATTTTTACCAAAGACCAGGAAGAAGTATTGCCATTTATTCCAACTATCTGTAGCCTGTCTGACAGATATGACTCTATTAGATTCAAAGCTTTTCCACGAATACAATAGTGTGAAAGCTTACGAATAAGAGTGCAGTGTTCTACACAGTTGAATGCCTTGGAAAGATCACAAAATACGCCAACAGCATCATGTGAACTCTCCCAGGCTTCAAGTATATGTGACATCAATTGAACACCTGCATCTGTTGTGGATCTGCTCTTAGTGAAACCAAACTGATTCTCATTCAATATATTATGCTCATTAAAATGAGATAAAAGTAGTTTGAGCATAATTTTTTCAAATACTTTACTCAGAACAGGTAAGATGGAAATAGGTCTATAATTGCAAGGGTCAGATGCAGCCCCCGACTTCAAAATTGGAGTGATTTTACTTAGTTTCATTAAGTCGGGGAAATTTCCTCTATCGATACAAAGATTGAATATTGTTACTAAGTATGGTCCAATAATGCAAATTATAGACTCTACCACTTTAACTGACATACCCCACAAGTCTTCAGTACTCTTTATGTTTAAACTTTTGAATGTCTTTATAATTTCAAAGTTTGTCGTGTATCTGAAAGAAAAGTCCGGTGTTTTGCAGGGAAAATTATGTATTAGCAGAGTTTCTGCTACATCGGGACATGCATCCAATGACTTAGTGACTTCTAGGGTAAGTTAGAAAAACAATTTTCAAATGTATTCGTCACTTGTATTGGATCAGAGATTTGATGTTTATTAATAGTTAAGACATATGTTGAATCTCTAGGTTTATTTTTGCCAGTCTCAATATTTATAGTCTTCCAAATGGTTTTTATTTTATTTTTAGACTTCTAATTTTGTCTCTAATAAAAAGAGATTTAGCACACAAGCAAACAGACTTAACATTTTTTTAATAGTTCCTAACATAATCATGAAACTGCTTGCAAGATGTTAAATTTTTCTGCGATACAGATCAAACAAATAATCTCTACTTTTTCGAATACCTCTAGTTGCCCAATCACCAAACTTCAATTTTCCATTTATTTGTTTCTTTATTTTTGGACAAACTTTTTGAAACTCAATATCTACTAAAGAAAATAAGTTATTGTAGATGTCATTCGGGTCATAGTGAGAAAAACTTGTTATGCCAAGCTTAGCTTCTATGTTGGTACCGAGAATTTCTAGCCTACTGGTTGTTAACGGCCTATGTTCAACTTCATACCTATCTGTTTCTCTATTTCCATCAAATTTTATCGCAAGGCCCTCATGATCAGACCTTACACCTTTCAATATTAACTTTTCTTTAATCTTACAGTTTGAGTATATATTGTCTATACAGGTAGATGAAGTGTCTGTTATCCTAGTGGGCTCACAGAACAGAAATTTCAAATTAAATGACTTAAATGACGAAATAAGATCAGTCTTATTTTTAGAAATAATTAAAATATCTATATTAAAATCACCACATACAAATATGGGTTTTCTGCATTTAGAGATTTTCTGCAGTATACTTTCCATAGTGGATAAAAACTCTGCAAAATTTTGAGCACGACCTTGATTGTTGACCACAGCACGACCTGTTGGTGGTCGATATACACACAACACAAGATGCCTGTCTACCTCCACACAAGCAACTTCACAGACACGTTCGACAGAACATCTGACTAAGTCACGGCGTTCTTTACATTTTAAGTTATTTTTTACAAGAATAATACACCCTCCTCCTTCTGCAGATGATCTGTTAAACGCACTGCCTACACTAAAATTCTTAACATTAAATAACATTGTTTCTGCTCTTAGCCATGTCTCAGTGAAGCATAATATATCAAAAGGATATTTATCTAAGAACATTTCAATTTCAAGTATTTTGCCAGGGAAGCGATTTATATTTTGGTAGTACAGTGCTATGTCAAAACACTTCCCTGTTGTCGGACTTACAAGTTTAAACAATTCGACTCAACATTAGTATTAGTACATGTACTAAAATCTTTAGCTCAATAGAAAACTTTGTTATATTTCCTATAACCGACTCAATATTATAAGCTACCAAAGTAGCAATAAGTTTCTTATATTTCTTAGGTAGGTATAACCTATCCCGAGTCAACATAAATTAAGTCAACATAAATTTATTACAGTCAAAAAATAAAAGTTTGTCACTGTGACGACATGTCATATTATATAATATGGTATTTAATGAATGAATATGCTCATTCTGATTTTTTGTCATATATAATCTTCAATCAGACACTTAAATTGATCCCACCATTTTTCTGCTGGCGCTGAACCACATTTAAACATATTCTTCAACAAAGGCAACGTCATTGGCAACGACCAATAACTACGTCCAGGCATAAATCTGAACTCAATTTAACACAATCTTCTCTCATTAATTTCACTGTCACTCTCTTCCATATTTTCCCATATCTTTACAATTTGTGACATGATTATTATTTCCCGATGGTTGTTGCAATCTGGTATATATTTATTGTTGCACATTTGATTTTCAAGATTAACAAGTGAACTATTTTCAGCTATTTGGGACCACCGTCAGCAACAACTTATCGAAGAATAATATAAGCAATTTCCATCCATCTGCTTTAAAATATTCATACTTTGACATGCTTTCCATTACATTCTTCATATTACTACTTATCTCACTTCAGTCACAAAAACTTCTTGCATCAAACGAAATTTATTCGACTGTTAAATCTAACACTTTGCTGCTATCATTTCCTTCATAAATTATTTTCTGAAAATATATTTTCTCTTTCGTCTTGCAAATAAGAACCGCCCGAAGACGCGTCGAGTGTGTGGTTAGAGTTTTTCTTGCGTTGTAATTATTTAAGTCTATCAAATTAGCAGGCGAAGGTTGCAAAGTTGGAGGACTTTACTAATTTTATGATATTCTTATCTAGAGTTACATAGTTCATTGATCTTAATATTCTTAATCACATTTTTATTAAGTACCTACTTTTTTCGTAGGACCTAGGTGATTGATCTCTTTTAATAAGTCTTCCATGGCTTAGCTAAGCTACGAATAGATCGATAAGACCTGAAATATACGCCTACTATTCCTGAAAACTTGATGGCATTCACTGAGTTGTGTTTTCAAACAAATATAAAACAGGTAACATCTCGAAAATAGGTACATACGCGAGTAAAAAATTACTTAGGCTTGCCGACAAAGTGTCTATTAGTATATTTCTCATACTGATTTTCCAACGAGAAGGACAATACTGTTATTTGGCTACTAAAACTGCAAACAGCTGAATACAAGTTCATTTGTTAATGTTCACGAGGCTGTGGCAAATGCTGATTGCTGTTTTTGTTGCCAAATTACTCGACAAGTAACTTTGCTGATGCTTTTGCAACGGGAGCAATACCTACTAAATACGGTTGTTATACGACAATACTATTTGAATGGTAACATCAAAGTCGGATAATTTGGGCTACGATTTGGGGCTACAATCTTACTTAATATTCATGCGAAAGAGTACGTTTTATGTTTTATACAGTAACGGTTAACTCCATAATGGCGTAACGGATTTTGATAAAGTGTTGTGTAGTAGTACTAGATTCGATGCATTAGTGTGTTTTCCTTAAATATATTTCTTTTAAGTAAAGTCAGATAAATTAAAAGCTACACAAAAAGAATTGTTGTAACTATATACTATGACCAAAAATGACATAAAAATTGTTAGATCTATTTCCTAGCAGGAGGCAATCATAAGTAGAAAACAGAGCTCAGGTCACTGTCCACAGGTAGAGTAGCTAAAAGGCTGGCAGCATTACCATTTTAAATGTTAATACTAATTCTCTGGCCGAGGTAAGCGCCAGCCTTTTGGTCGCTTGTCTTTTCTATCAGCCACTTTGATAAATCTAATATATATCAAAAATAATAAAAATTAATCTACAATTCTTGATAACCGTTATGATTACCTTTTTTCTCTATTAACTTACCGTATTTAATTATACGGCTTTTTGAAGCGCTCGTAGCAAAGTTTGCTTAGCCATTCTGAATCAGCAAAGTTAAGCATCGTCCACCTCGGTCATGACTTGGATGGGTGACCGCTGGTGACATTACTACTGAGCGCTTCCGTGCTTCAGAGGGCACGTTAAGGCGTCGGTTCCTGGTTGTTGTCTTAGGATGGCCGTCGTTATAGTATGGTGGTAGGGCATTTTGCGAATGCCCGCCTGGCTAGCTACCACCCTCGAGTAGAACATCTGTCGCCAAGCACCTAGCGGCGTGTTCCGGCAGCTGTCCTTGAGAGCCAGTAATTCTAGGTTAGCCTGAACAACATCTTCGACCACATCATCACTTACCATCAGGTGAAATAGTCGTCAAAGGCTAACCTATCAGGCATAAAAAAAGATGGGCTATTTACATACTTAACTCACACATTAAATGTAAGAACTAAAATTTATAACAGAAACCCCTAGAATACGATGCATATGGTGCAAAAACAATAATATTTAGATGAGGTGTCCCGAAAGGAAATGGAGAAACAAACTTTTTGTTTCGTCATCATTTGTATGAATATGTATGTAAACTATGAATATTTTCAACAAAATACTTATGCGAGAAAATATCATAAATTTTGATACGAGTAGAATTATTATTGTAATCTAGTTATGGTAATGATTTTCTTTAAGTTTGACTTAGCATAACTGTGACTTTAATTATTTAAATACTTTTTCATTTTATTACGTTGCCGTCTTTGTTTATTTCAAGAAGATACAGTTCAAATTGGCCATAAGTCTGGTCCGCTTTTTCAAATACGCTCTACGTTAATTCTGTTTACTATGATCAACCCCAATATCAAAATACTTGCTTTTGACCAATTATAACCGATAATAATCTAAGACCACATATATTTCATAATAACACAATCTAAGTAAAAGATTTCAAGGTTTTCCAGCCTCAACAAAACCCAAGTTGGTTCTATGCAGTAAACTACTGTAAAAACTAGAAAGCGTTCCTTTTTCAAAACCTTCTAAGTCCCTAGACCATCAATTTTGTACCCAGAACCTACAAGCCATGATTACACGTCAATTTCATCGACGGCAACTGCGCCGGATGGCAATAGAATGGTCAATCAGCCTCCCTAGAGACAAGTAATACAATTCTATGCTCGGTTGTTCTGTGGCTGAACGCATTACGTATCTATCTATGCGATAGTAATCTACTTTGAGCTAGTGATGTTCGAGACATATTCGTTCTATGTGATATACAGTGCTTGGTTGTTTGTTAGGTGATAGGATTGTTTTATTAGTATCACCTTACGTCTTATCTATATCTACACTAATATTGTAAAGAGGAAACATTTTTGTATGTAACGAATAAACTTTAATACTACTGGCCCGATTTGAAAAATTCTTTCATCGTTAGAATCCTACATTATGCTTGATGAACATAGGCAATTTAGAATATTAACAAGTTTTATTAACCGACCGAGAACTTAGTTCGAGCGAAGCGTCTCTGCTTCAACTTAAAAATGCTTTCGTATGTCCGGTTGTTCTCCTCTATAAGTCGAATTTCTGAACCGATTCTTATAAAATTTTGTGAGCAGGTTTGATAAGTCCATATTTTTTTTTGTCGATTCATTAATGTTTTGGATTTTTTTAAATGACGGAGGTATACATTATAAGGTGCTAAAAGTATGGACACCTGCGCCTAATTTAATGGCAATGTCCTGATGATGAACGTCAGTTGCTTAAAGTGATAGGCTCTCTCTCTCGTATATGAATATTTTCTATGTTTTTGTAGCCAGTTTATTTATTCGAGATAAGTACCTACACCATCAAGTATGTAAAATTATTTACTACTTACCTATTTCTGATACAACTAGCCTTCGCTAGGGCCCGCGTGTCATTGGTTTTCTTGCATAACTAGATTTTTGGATTTCTTGACCCATTCTCACCCATTATTGTTGCTATAATCCCCACGCTTGGCAGGCGTCTTGGGAAACGTAGTTTAAGATAGCAGTTCCTTAGAAGGCCCTGCTGCCCACCTTCCGGTATTTTAACTTTAGTCGCCTCTTACGACACTCACAGGTAACAATGGGGGGGTTAAACTTCTACCCTGGAACCCCACGGGTAAAGGTCAATATACTACAAAGAATATCAAGTTTTCAGCTGAATTGGAATATGCAGACGAAGGACTCTGTTTTTCACTTTACGTACGGAATTCTAAATAATCATTTTTGAACTCTGATTTTCGTTTCTGATAGTGTATATATATGATGATACCCTCGCAAAGGATTTAATCTAGCGAATATAATACTGCCATTTATGTACATACTGGCGTTATGAAGGTGAGTTCATAACCCCTAAACCTCGCAATGTTTCTCTTGAGAAATCTGCTGATATAATTAATGAGCAAAAAGATTTCTTAAGCACAAAAGTCGATATTATTCAGAGTACCTACAAAATTCAGTCTAAGTATCTACACAATAGTACACATATCAAAAGTGACCAGTACGCTTTCGAGTAAATCAAGTAAGTTTTAAACAGATCTCATTTGATTCAGGGGCAACGTTCAGATGTTCAGTTGTTGAGATTTATGCGGAGAGTATTGTTTCAGAAGAGATCATGCCTTTGCGAAACCGTTTGGGGAATTCCTTTCATCTAATGCACGATAATGCACGTCCACTCACGGCTAGAGTCGTAACTCGCACCCTTGCCGATGCTCGCATCAACGTTCTGCCATGGCTGCTCAATCACCAAACCTCAACCCCATTGAACATGCATAGGATATGCTACAAAGAAGATTTCTGCCAAGTGTGGTGCCTTGCATACCCCACAACAGCTTTTTGACTTGTTACAAACAACGTAGGCGGCCATTCCTCAAAGTGATTTTGATGAGCTGATTTTAAGCATGCCAAATCGCTGTGCTTGTGTGATTAGTATAAATAGTAGAAACACATATTATTAATTAATATAATATTACAATAAACATAGCAAAAATCCTATTTTTTGTCGTTTTTCTGCCAAACAAGTCAGTTATAGTTCAATATATACATGATACCGAGGCACTTGTTATGTGTGTATATCTATTTTATGGTATGGATTTTTTCTCGATCGATATCTCGATAGATATCTCTAGATAGATATCTATGTCGATATCTTTCGGCCCCTATCTCAATTAACGTCGTCGGAAAAAGTCATACAGTCGGTTCCATATGACTCTCCGACAGTAAAATAAAGCTTGCTCACACGTTTGTAAAGGTCTTACCCGCACTCATGAAGCAAAGATAGCAGAGCTGTTATAGCTATGGCCTGCAGTGCCGCAGTTCCACGGTTCGATCCCCACCGATGGCTGGAGAGCTGAATGGTGGGAGGGCATTGTGAAAATGCTCGTCTAACTAGCAACCACTCTAGTAGAAAATCTGTCGCCAAGCACCTAACAGTGTGTGATATAATGTTCTAATTCATAATTTGGACAACCTCCTAGCAGGATTAGGACGATTAACCCATAACCCTGTATAAACATGAAATTCATTCATCACAGTTAACAAAACACTTATTACTCGTTAATGAGAAGATAATAGGAAGGTGTTTTGAGGTTAGCCTTCCGTACTTTTCCTTAGACTTTATTTTCAACTCTTATTTCTCTAATAGTCAGTAAATCTTACGGATCTCAAACCAAACCATTTGCGCTCCTATATAATTAACAAAAACATTCAACAATAATTAAGATTATGTAACACGGGTTTTTTTAAGTACTTATTTATAGCTGATAGGTAAGACAGCCTTTGACCACTTTCATTTGTTGCTATATGTAACTCACTAACTTATTCTCGATTAACACCTTTGTCCGAGCAAAGAGGTATGAAACCAGCCCCTTTTTTTGTACGTGTGTAAAATGCGTTTACGCATTCCCGTCCACCCCGCGGGAGGTGGCAGGAATATGTCGGACTCAACACCAACTACTCCCCCTACCGACTAAAATCCACACGATGTTCCTGCAGGACGCCTTAATTTCAGACAACGGGAACGTTTGTAAGCTCAACCGTAACCCAGACAGTGTTGGCCCCTGGTAGCTGGCAGTGGTTGGCTCCACTGCTTCACCTTAAGTGGCGCGCGGAAACACCGCACGTGCCACCTCGAAGTCTTTTGTGACATTTTTTTTTTTTTTTTTTTTTTTTATGCCTGATAAGTTAGCCTTTGACCACTATCGCACCTGATGGTAAGTGATGATGTGGTCGAAGGTGTTTTACAGGCTAACCTAGAATTACTGGCTCTCAAGGACAGCTGCCGGAACACACCGTTAGGTGCTTGGCGACAGATTTTCAACTTGAGGGTGGTAGCTAGCCAGGCGGGCATTCGCAAAGTGCCCTACCACCATGCTGTAACGACTGCCATCCTAAGATAACAACCGGGACCGACGGCTTAACGTACCCTCCGAAGCACGGAAGCGCTCAGTAATAATGTCACCAGCGGTCACCCATCCAACTCCTGACCGCGGCGGACGTTGCTTAACTTTGCTGATCGATTCAGAATGGCTAAGCTAACTTCGCTACGAGCGCTTCAAAACATGGCGAAGGACACATGACAGCAGCCCTGTGTGAACTTTACGCAGTATAGTGCTTAGCCTAACCCTTTTGCCATTTAAATTAGATAGTTTTAATTACAACTTTTGCTTGTTCACTGTAAAATTGTGTTACTGACAATAACTATTCTTCTATTCTACGTATACCATATAATTTAAGATGTTGTTCGGGCTAACCTAGTAATATAGGGTCTCAGGGCCGGAACACACCGTTAGGTGCTTGGTGACAGATTTTCTATGTGAAGGTGGTAGCTAGCCAGGCGGGAAATGCCCCACCACCATGCTATTTACGACTGCCGCCATAAAACAACAACCAGAACCGACGGCAACCAGAAGAACATGCACGCTCAGTAATGCCACTTGCGGTCACCCATCCAAGTCATGACTGCAGCGGATTTCGATTAACTTAGGAACGAGTAAGTAATCTACGCTACGAGCGTTTCGAATTACTAGTATAAATAGCACATTCAGGGCAAGCAGTCAGAAAAAATGATATTTTTCATAGTTCAAAGGATATTTGGCTAAGCCAAATCAAACACACATAAATTTCCTTATTGGACCGGGGTGAATGACGCCATTCACTGGTTCAATAACGGTCTAAGCACGTTACCCCTGAATAGATAGAAACGGGTCAAGTTGTATTTCAATGGACTGACGGAACCAAGAATCTTTTCAATACGAATAAATGTGGCAAGTTACTGTATTGGATATCGGAAGGGATTGCCATTACTTGGGGCACAGTAATAATAATCATATAGAGGGCACATGTGCTCATCAAACAAAATGAGATGAAGTATCGATACTGATTAGACGGTCTCACAAATTTTATTTTATTGTGACAGAACAAGCACGAAGCCCACCTGATGTTATGCGGTAACCTCTACCTATTTCAGATGCAGTTCGTCATAAGAAGCATCCATCATCCTGAGACAAAGTTATTAGTACAAGTGCCTGTAATTTTACCTGTACCTATACCCTTCAAACAGAAACACAGTAATGCAAACATTACCGCTTAGCGGTTGAAATAAGTATGGTGGCAGTATATCTCCAGACGAACTCGCACGAAGAGTTCTATTGCTACTAAAGTAGTTGTGAAGTTATCCGAAAGAAAACGTTTTCGTTAATCGATTTAAAAACCAAGTCGAAACTAAATTCAATTGTCTTCAACATCAAATTAGGATTGGAAGGGCCTTAAGTAAAATAAATAAAATACTGAGTAATGACCACGACGTCGGTAATTGGCCCAGACGGAGACAGGGTAAACGAGCCGAGTAGTGGCGCTGAGAAGTTTTCACATTTATCATAGGTCCCCGCGGTACGCTCAAACAACGGGTGAAAACAAAGATGGAAGACCTGCATTTGATTAAAAACCTTTTAAATAAAACAACGAGGGAAATTTGTTTAACTCTCAAGAAAAACGGAGAGTAATTTGTTTAGTTGACTTTTTTGTTTGGAACTTTTCGCTTGGAAGAATTGCTTCCAATGAGTATTTTTATAAAATACTTCAATTGAAAGTTGCTATGTGTGGAGCGTAGTTGACTTTCAGATCAGTGGTGTGTACGTGTTGAATAAAGCCTTGTTTCCATTGAGATATAATTATTACACTTGAATTTTGATGCGCTCGTAGCCAAATTTGCTTAGCCATTCTGAATCGATCAGCAAAGTTAAGCAACGTCCGCCGCGGTCATGACTTGGATGGGTGACCGCTGGTGACATTACTACTGAGCGCTTCCGTGCTTCGGAGGGCACGTTAAGCCGTCGGTCCTGGTTGTTGTCTTAGGATAGCAGTCGTTACAGCATGGTGGTAGGGTACTTTGCGAATACCTGCCTGGCTAGCTCCACCCTCAAGTTGAAAATCTGTCGCCAAGCACCTAACGGTGTGTTACGGCAACTTGAGAGCCAGTAATTCTAAGTTAGCCTGAACAACATCTTCGACCACATCATCACTTACCATCAGGTGAGATAGTAGTCAAAGGCAACTTTTAGGCATAAAAAAAGAAAAAACATACTAGAGAAGCTAGTCTAAATAAAAAACATGTCACATAGATCTTACACTACTGTAAACATCTGTTCAAATTTATAAACATAAACATAGTATGGTGTTCATTCATACGATAACAGGATCAATGACCCAGTTTGTGTAAACAAACACTTAGCGCGCGCGCTCAAACGACGGTCACGTGGGTGGGCTTGGCCACTTGACGTTACGGTATGTAATTAACGTTGTCCCATTACCGGATAAGTATACACTTCGTAATTATCATAATAATGTGATATCACTA
Source organism: Plagodis dolabraria (assembly GCA_963854805.1). Taxonomy (NCBI): domain Eukaryota; kingdom Metazoa; phylum Arthropoda; class Insecta; order Lepidoptera; family Geometridae; genus Plagodis; species Plagodis dolabraria. Next base: position 5,083,219 of record OY978442.1, read on the forward strand.
AATTCTTAGTAATCAAAGTTAACATAAACATGAGTGAAACAATTCAAATTATTCTTTGATTTTAAAATAAATCTGTGACCATAGACAGAAACACAATACTTTGCCGCAATTTAGAAAATTACAATGAGTATACTTATTATTGCAGGCGACTGTACGATTTCTGTAGTAAAAAGTAAATAATCAAAAAATAAAATCAATTTAATTGATGTAATAAATATTTAATTGTAAAGAAATAAAATATGTGAAACAATGCCAATCAAAGAGGCTGTTGATATTTGCACGAAACACAATATGTTTTAACAATCTAATTATAAGCCATAATTTTTGAAAATCCTTGGACTCTGATTGAGTTTCTCAGTGGTTAGTGATTAGTTATTATATATAACTATTATATTTGATTCAATATATATAACTAAATATTATCTATAATCTACCATCTAATTTCATCCGTTTCTTGGGGTTATAGAGGATAGGCCTTCGCCCAAATCCCGAGGGTTTATACTTTATACTATTGAAGCTACATACAGCATCTACTTAAGTCCATTTTACATTGAGCCTGCACCGAGGCAGCGATACGTAATTGTGGTTCGTTTGATTCCTTGCTGTATCTTTATTTGTTACTAGCTTTCCGGGCGCGGCTCCGTCCGCGCGTATATCGGTTATCGCGCGAAAACATTAACCTCTTTTTGCGCAGTCGGATAAAAACTATCCTATGTTTTTTCCCGGGTCTCAAACTATCTCCATACCAAATTTCATTCAAATCGGTCCATTAGTTTTGGCGTGAAAGCGTAACAGACAGACAGACAGACAGACAGACAGACAGACAGACAGAGTTACTTTCGCATTTATAATATTAGTACTGATTTTTGAGTTATGTAATTAATGTATATTATATTTAAGGATTCATTCTATAAATCATGCACTTTGGAAATACGAATATTTAAAATTTTCTCTATAGATAAAAAAATCCAAAGTTACATCTAAAAAACGAAATAAACCCTTAGTACGGTGTAAATACTTAACGGAGAGTGATGCGTATTTGAATAATAAAAAAACAACATGTTTTCTATAACGTATACACATTCGATTTTTCAAATACACTCGAGAGCAATGAATCCGGGTCACTTAAAGAATCCTAAAAATCTCGGAAACTAAAAATGCTAGGTTAATGCAATAAATTGTATTTAATAGACAATGTAATACTCCTTAAATGAAGGTATTAAAACTTCTTAGTTATTGTAAAGTTATATCATAAAAAAATCAAATTTGAAAAAGGGCCACTTTCGAAGATGGAACTACGAAATTACAGCATTTGGTTTTGCTTTTGTTTGTAATCTGTCATTTATGTGGGTACATAAACCATGTTGATAGTGCTCTATATTCATTATTCAAGCTGAAATTATGTCGCTTACGCCTGAAGAATGCACCAGAATACTTACAATGCTGGAAACCGGCCGGAGTCAGCGCGATACAGCCAGGACTGTCGGTGTGTCGTTGTCAACAGTACAAAGAGTTCTCCGACGTTACGAAGAAACTGGTTCTAACCTATGCAGACCAGGAACGGGCAGAACCAGGTGTACCACAGCACGAGAAGACCGATACTTGGTGAACACCATGCTTCGAAATCGCTTTCTCACAGGAACTGAACTCACCAATCAGTTTCGACGCCTCGGAGGAAGTAACCCAAGTGCATGGACAGTAAGACGTCGGCTTGCTGAATCTAACTTAAAACCCCTTAGACCTGCAAACGGCCCTAAACTGGAGCGTGGGCATCGTATTTCGAAACTAAGATATGCCCAGAGCCACGTAAATTGGAGTATTGAAGATTGGTCAAAAGTTATGTTCTCTGACGAATCAAAATTTATGCTCTACAAGCACGATGGAAGACACAGAGTGTATCGAAGACCAGGGGAAAGATTCAAGCAAGCATGCATCGAAGAAAAAGTAGCCCACGGTGGTGGGTCTGTACTTGTGTGGGCCGGAATTTCTTCTGAAAGTCGCACAGAGCTGGTGATCATAGAAAACGGCTCTTTAACTGGCGTAAGATATGTGGAAGAAATCCTCAATGATCACGTTGGTCCATTTATGGTCAATTTAGGTGAGGATGCTATATATATGCATGACAATGCCCGACCTCATACAGGTAGGATTGTGAATGACTACCTTCAAGAGATGAACATTACTCGTATGGAGTGGCCAGCGCGTAGCCCGGATATCAACCCGATCGAGCATGCTTGGGACGAGCTAGGCAGATGCGTAAAACAACGAAACCCTCCCTCAATCACGCTTCGTGAGCTCAAAATTGCTCTCACAGAGGAATGGGAGAATATTCCCCAAAATCGTATAAGGAACTTGGTGTACAGCATGCCAAACCGCGTAAACGCAGTAATGGAAGCACGAGGAGGCAATACGAAGTATTAAAATTCAAGAAAATCGTAATAAAGTTCAAAAATTTCATGTTTCCTATTTTTGTTTTAAGGAGAGATCAGCAGTTTTTTTCTTTATGTAATTTTGTGTTAATAAAATGTATGGTGACTCATATTTTTTTTACTTTCATTTAAGGAGTATTACATTGTCTATTAAATACAATTTATTGCATTAACCTATCATTTTTAGTTTCCGATATTTTTAACATTCTTTAAGTGACCCGGATTCATTGCTCTCGAGTGTATTTAAATTTTTACAAAAGGTATTTGTTTTTATTATACGAAGGAAATACTCAAATCCACGTATGTACCGCCCATTTTAGTCAGAGCCGCGATGCTTTGTCCCTATCCGCTTTAGTAATTCTTCAGCCGTCGGACGGGGACGGAGGCTGTTGGCGTGCCTTACTTACGCACACATACGCGGCGCGCCTAATAAGCTCGGTGCGCCCTTAAACAAAACTGACCATACTAGCATTGTAAAGTCAGGTGGCGTTGACCTGTCAGAAAAAAAATCGCATTCTACATTGTGTGCAAAGAGTCAATACCTCTTTATTTATCCTTTTATTTTGTTACTTCCTTAACTCTTTCAGATAAAAAACTCTAATACGAGATTTGCTACTGATATAGCGATGGACTGTGCTGCTGAAGACGAACTGCAAGCATCCATCACTCTGAGACCTACTGGTGCTCCCTGTAATTTTATAAATACTTACTGACTCTCAAGAACTTCTGCTGGAACACACTTTTAGGTGCTTGGCAACTGATTTTCTACATCAGGTCATAAACTGGCGAGCATTCGCAATATGCCCTTCCGCCAAGCGGTAAAGCTCAAACTGACAGTGGAGATTGAATCATGGAGCGGCTCGGCAGTATATTCAGGCTTCATTGTTTCAAAGACTGTGGTAATAATAATGGGTGAAGCGCGGACAAGAAACAGAAACTTGGAGTTTGGAACATTTCATTGGCTTGTTGATGTTGTTGACAAAGTCGGTTATAAGCAAAGTTCCGTGGGCTTGTGTTGTGCAATATTTAGTCGTATTTCTTATCTCTGTTTGTTCTCATAATTTTATTTGTAATAATTATGTAGCAACCGTATAATTTACATTATCTGAAAGATTTATACTGTTTTTAAAAAGCTCATCTTTATATAAATTTATAAATAAAAAAATACCAAAAATTTAATAGACTTCAACAATCAAAAGTGTAAAATAACTTGTTGAAGTCCGCACCATGATAGTTCAAAAGTACCGATTATCACAATATAGTACGCATGGTACCGACGTCGTCATATATTTAACGCTTTGATTCCGAACTCATCAAGTTCACAATTAACAAATCAAATTAATAAATTCAATTGGATTGGTTAATTGATTTGGTGCTTAGAAATGATCGCATCCGATTGGTCAAAATAATGGTGTTGCACTGGACGGTACACTTTTTAAACCACGAACGCCGCGGTAAGGTTAACATTCTGCTGTTTGTTAACTTGACATACATTTCTTCACATATTTATTCATAGAAGAGTTTAATTTTCAAATTAATAAACCTACCTAGTGCGATTTCCATTCTCCTACGGAATATACCTGTGCAGTTCGAGTAAAAACTACTTACACAATAGGCAAGAGGGTTCTGTAAGAAATAGATTAATTCAATCGCTGTAAATATTTCTTAAAATTAGTCCATTGTTTTTTTTTCTCACGTGCATATATAAAGGTAAAGTTAGCAAGAACATTATACCAATTTGAGCTATATTTCCGGCAAACTTGCGAAATTTGTTTAAGTTAGTCTGATGGCTTGCGTTACTCTACGAGCTAAGTGCTTTCGAAGAGTAATGTGTTTTACGTCGACAAGATGCACTTCAGATTTTATAGCACATGATTTTATAGTTTCTAAGGCCATTAGATGTATTTCTGTATAATGGCTGGCGCACACTGATCTATCCAGCGCTGCATTATACAAGTATGACATATATAGGCATTTATGACATCGCCTCAACTCAAGCCGTTCAGTATTCTTTGTATGCAACTCCATAAGGCGGGCTGACGTTGATACGATGTCTGCGTTGTTCTTTACCCTCTTTCATTCGTAGGTGAATCCCAACTTGAAACGTCAAAGGCCATGTATTTATGATCATCATAATTTTTTATTATAAAAACTTACGCTCATATATTTTATATCTAATATATGAAGAGCACGGGTGTTTGAGCGTGAACTTACTATGAGTCGATATCGCTATCGACAATGTTTCGGCTTCTACCGGAAGCCTTCCTGAGGATTTTGAGTGTGGTACGTCCGCCGCGGTCGCGTCACGCTTCACACTGAAGTTCAGTGTGAAGCGTGAAAAATTGATCATCTTCCGACTGTTGATGATGGTGAACTGTTTGATGACAACCCATATGCTTAAGTATGAAATTTTATCTTTTTGGCTACATTTTCATATGAGAAGGTGTTACCCCCATTGAGTAGTCAAAATATGAGTGCGCCATGTTGTTAGAACTCACAATTCAAGGCAATCAGAACTATCTATATCAAGTCGAGCCAGGCACTTGACTTTTTTTTTTTTATTGTTGATAGGTAAACCTTTGCCCACAATCTCACGTGATGGTAAGTGATGATGTGGTCGAAGGTGTTAACAGGCTTAACCTAGAATGACTGGCTCTCAAGGACAGCTGCCGGAACACACTGTAAGGTGCTTGGCGACAGATTTTTAGAGGGTGGTCGCTAGCCAGGCGAGCATTCGCAAAAATGCCCTTCCACCATGCGGTGAAGCTCAAGCCCGCGGCGGGATTCGCACAATGGACCTGCTGCGCGGCAGTCCATAGCCAAAGCCACTGCTTCAAAACTATTACCGATTGAAATTTATGTCATATTCTCGGTAAGACGTTCGTCTGTTATTGTCTTGATTGTGGCTGTTAAGACACAACTTCTTGTTTGCAGAGACCGCTTTATTACTTACTGGATAAAGCACTAATACTAAGTCTGTACTATGATGAAAGAGCTGAGATGGTATATACATATAGATATAGATTCAAAACTTTATTAATGAAACTCCGTTGTTTGTAGATGTGGTCTGTACGGCCTCATCTCAAAGGTCTCTTGTGCCTATCCAGAAATGGGAAAATAGATAATAGTTAATCGTTATCCAAGAGAGCAAAGTTCTTATTTGGTGGGTGTATTTGTATTGATGCTTAAGGAAGCGAAGAATACTAGGATTGATCGCTCCTGGTTCAAATTAAGAATACTGAGCGTAGATAAAGGTACAAATGCCTCTAGTAACATACGACCAACACTTAAAAGATTTATTTTTTTTTGATTCAATATACATTAAACTACTTGGACTGATTTTTTTAAGAAAAGGGAAGAAAACCTTCGAGCATAGATTTTATCGAAGAAAAAACACAAGAATTTTCATGATATTCATGTGCTGACAGTTAATTACTACTAAACTTTATAGAAAAACCGCAAGCAGACGCGTGAAGATCAATGTACTTTCGCGTGGGGGAAGGGACGCACTGTTGATGACGTCACTGGATTCAGGCTTTTGTTCGAATTCAAACTACTGCTTTAGCGCCATTTATCTAGACTTTGACGGAAAACATAAGTAAAGATAAAAAAACAACTTAATGAATTCTGGTCGATGACATCCAACATGTTAAAGTGTGAAAAAGTTTTTTTATACCTCACAATCTCAGAAAGGCTTATATACGAACTCTGCGTTGAAGAGTGCTTTTTATTCGCTGGCGTGGAAATAGTAGTTTAGGTAACTGTCATATAATAGAGGGTATTAAAACATGAGTGTAGTCAAAATAAGATTACACGAGTGTTTTAATACCTAATTATATGCAGTTGCATACACTACTTTATTTAATCTCATGGCTATATTATTATTTTTTTACCTGTATTTCAACTCTCTGTGGTTATACGCTTTTCTTGATTTTTCTTGCAAAAGACTATTCGTTAGTTTCGTAGCTGTTTCTAGAATGTCAGGTGGAGTTAAATCATCAGTATCGTGGGTGTTGCTTGACATTTTTGCCACTAAAGTTTTATCCAACAATATATTACTCAAATTCATATGTACGAAATAGCGCCAAAATGGAAAAAGTCTGTTATTGGTCTATTGGCTCGGAACCAGCGCAACGCGTTGCGCGCGCATCTCGCTCACCATAGATAATGTGTACTTAAATTGAATTGAAACCTCCTTGGTCGGGACACATTGTACTTTAATAATAAAAAAAATCTTTTAAAGCATTGTTTTGTAAGGAGAACAATGCTTTAATTTAACTTTTTAATTTTCTTAAAGAAGTATGTACATAAAATATGCCAATAAAAGTCTGTATTTAATTTCATAATTAGAATATTACCGAATGAGATTATATAAATGTTTTTATAGTTTGAACCGTTGTGATAATTCCTCAAAATAAAATGTACTTTCAGTGATATTCAGATTATTCATATAACCAATAAAATTGCAGAAATTTTATTCCATTTAAGGAAGAACAATTAAAAAAGTAATTACTTACCAAACTAGAGCTATTTTTGTGTGATTTTCAGATAATTATCAACCCCTAAATGCATGTTTTTCCCTGTTAAATGAAAACGGGTTCCGTGATAGAAGATAGAAAGGACATAATGCATAGACAAATAAATGTATAGGATGAAATTATATAAAAAATTAATGTAATTTTTTCTTTGTAATATATTTTTCAGTAAAGTACAGTTAGATGATAAGATATAAGTATCTGAAACCGTGTCTAATGGTAACGGTAAACCAAACATAAAACCAAGAGGGTTTTTATTATAACCTCACATTAATTGTAAAAAATATAGTGTTCAACTCGGTTGTAACTAATTAATCACACAATTGAACTATTAGCAGCCATGCTCACGTCATCAAATGACTCGGATGTCAATGAGGGCTTACATCCCCTGTTTGGTTATCTATTGATAATACATATATAATGAGGTACACTTCAGAAGGGCATTGTACATTAGAATTTATAATAACGTCATGAAGTTTAGTCTCTCACTCGAGATTATTGCTTGCCTTACTTCTACTCCAATTAAGAAAAACATTATGCTAAACGCAAAGCCCATTTTCAATGGTTCTTGAATAAAAAATAACTTCGTAACAAGCTTGTAGCAAAATTTCATCGCGTACCTCTAAGTAACTTTAGAATTTAGTTAGAAAAGAAATACCACCTAATGTGCTTCAGTCAAAGGGGAATTTAAGTATAGATAAATATATTTTATCAAACATACTAAGTTCGTTGAAGCTTTTATCTTGTGAGGGTAGGTATATTAACACTTTTTAGTTTTTTTTGGATTGTGACGGTACAATACGAAGCCCACCTGATGTTAAGTGATAATCTGTGCCTATAACAGGTGTATTACTTCACAGGTATGAGCTGCACTGCACCTGTCACCCTGAGACACAGTTGTTAAGTCTCACTGTGCGTGTAACGTTACTGGCTCTCAAAGATTTTTTTTTATACCTTATAGGTTAACCTTTGACCACAATCTCATCTGATGGTAAGTGATGATGTGATCAAAGGTGTTGTTCGGGCTGGCCTAGAATTACTGGCTCTCAACGACAGCTGCCGGAACACACCTTTAGGTGCTTGGCGACAGATTTTCTACTTGAAGGTGGTTGCTAGCCAGGCGAGCATTCGCTAAATTACCTTCTACAATGCGAAGAAGCTTAAGCCGGGGGCATTACCGCACGGTTATCATTGCTTCAAAGATTCTTAAGCAAAACATCATAGGGTGCTTACACGTGGACCAATTGGTCCAGTTGTGATAGCATGTCCCAATTCTGTACCTGTAAGGGAAGGGATCGAGAGATGAAGTAGGATACTAAATACTGATGGGAATTCAACAACTATAACTGGTTTTTTAACACCCTTGCTCGTAAAGTGAGCTTTATCATATCGTTCTTATGGCCATAAGCCGAACTATAACACCCTCGTGCGAGTAAACAGAGCATTTTCAATTTAACCGGGTAATTTATCCCTACAAAGTTAAGTTAGTACCTAACTGCAAATTATATGCGAGTAAACAGAGCATTTTCAATTTAACCAGGTAATACAGATTTGTAACAACAAAGCTAGGTTTTAGGCTAAGTATATGTAATCAAACGACATACATTTTCCATAATTTTCGTATGTTATTTGTATCGCATTTGTGCAATATATTTTTTTCCTCGCTTGAAAAAGTGCGTAATGAACTCGTGACCAACTTGCTAATTATACACTCGGCTGATTTACGCCCTCGCCTACGGCTCGGGCTGCAACCCACAGCCTCGTGTATAATGAGCAACTTAGCTCACTTGTATCATAATATACTATTATGACACGAATTTTGTCATTCTCTCCTTTGAATCTGATGTCAACGTTTTAAACACTGTGCCGTGATCATGGATTAAAATTGTAAAGTAAAAATGGTGCTACGAAACCTCTAACTGTCACACTACTTTTTTATGAAGACCCTGTTAAGTGCTGAAATTGTCAGTATCGGATTGCGTAGGAGTAAAAGAGAGGCAGTGAAGGGTGAAATCGCGATAATTTTGGGTAAAATCCGGAAGAATGTTGAATAACACAAAACTAGTAACGTACATTGAAAATGTAACTTTTCTTGTCCCTTTTGATAACATTTTCCATTTTTTAAATATATTTTCATACAAATTCATACATAAATAATTAAGATATTTACGTTATAAGCGTAATTTAAAGTCAAATCTACAATTTTATTCCATCGAGAAAATTTTAATGTTATGAGCTTTTCCTGGCCCTAGAGAATATGATCAAGATTAACGTATAATTTTCTTACTGCTACAAACTAAATAGATTATGCTAAAAATGTGTTCAAGGAAAACTATTTAGCACTTGTCAGGGCCTAATATCTGGTCGGTTTGCTTGTAGCTCGCTCTCAGCGAGTAAATGAAGCAAACAGACTACAGGTAAAATAAGGATAATTACAGCACTCACCCGACGTGAAAATTAAGTTAATTCAATCACACAAAACATTATCACACACAAGAAATAATTTTATTATAAAAGCTAACGTGGTTTTCACTCATTTTAGTAAATAATACGGGATAACTCACGTGAATCAGTCAGATAGCTCCGACTATAGTTTCAACTGTGTGCTAAGCGAGACGTCAACGCGGGCGTCCCGAGCTCTCCTTGAAAAAGACCACCCAATGTGGTTAAACTATAGTCGGAGCTATCTGACTGATTCACGTGAGTTATCCCGTATTATTTACTAAAACAAGAAATAATAGTTATTTATAAAGACTGCAGACGAAAAAACAGTTTCGCTTTTCTTTACAAAATATTCATATGCCCGTGGTGGTAAGGAATTTGCTTGGTGTTAGGGAATTTATAATTATTTTGCAAAAACCCGCCTGACTAGTTTATAACTCTAATAGAGAAAAGACGTCTCCGGTAGATAATCTGCCACCAAGCACCTAACGGTGTGTTCCGGCAGCTATCCTTGAGAGTGTGTAATTCTAGGTTATCCTGAAATACTTACAATCAGTTGAAATTGTGGTAAAAGGATAGCCTATCCGAAATAAAAATAAATTATTCAATATTTTGTTTTTTTACAGTGGAAAGATTTTTTTAATTAAAAAAGCAGCGCTTCGTGAGGAACTGGTGTAATTTTTATTTAAAGTAATTCAATAGAAGCTGCCGTATTATGTTGGTATTTTATTAAAAACTTTATCTACCAATACGTCACAATCAACATGTTATAATAAGTATAATTAGTGATTAAACGAACGTTGGAAAGTTATATCATATTTATACATACCATTTCGTTCGAAGAGATCAGTATGAATCGCAAGAGTGGTGTCACTAAGGCATAACTACCCGTGACTATATATTCTACATATACTAATCTCGAGAACGAAATGCGTATTGTACAACGATGCTTATTCAACAAGCCTAAACTATAAAAAAGAGCTCAAGGCAGAACATGGTAAACAAAACCAGAAAATAAAATGTAAAATATCTTCCAGTTTTGACAAGCAGTCGTAATTAGTGCGACATCGCCGTCGGCGCTGACTCAAGTCGGCTACTCAACAACGTAAACAGAAATTGATGTTCTCGACTACTTCATTTCAACTAGTCTGTTTATTTTAGCCCCAGAAAAGATGAAAAAACAAACTGAATAAGTAACTCAATTGCGCTTGTTTTTGAATAAACTTGGTCGAAGGAGAGAAAGTTGAAACGAGAAGTCATGGAAATTTCATTTTTGAATTTCGTGAGGAACAGTTTAGTTATACTCTGTTTTTTCTTACCTGTCTTATTATGTAAACAAACATGGCAGGTGATCATCCAAAGACAAGATTAGTGATGGGGACCCATCGAATGAACGTCGAGCCGTACTGAACAATACTATTAAACTGAGTGATTTGATTAAAACGTAAAATAAATAGTTTCGTTTACTCTTTATTCATTTTGCAGATTTTCTTTTTAATATCGTATCTTGGAAATAATCGATTTTTGTAATAGAATTGTTTATATAATTTTATTCGATATTGATGCGACGACGAGCATAGTGAGGAGGAGCGTTATACTGTTTTCAGACGATGGCGACGCCGTGGCCACGCCGCAAGCCCCATGGTATGAGCACGATTCGGGCGCAGCGCGGTCGCGGGGCGAGCCACGTCCTAACCGCGTCCTTGAGTTAACTTTGATTGATTGGCATGTCTATTCGTCAGTCGCGATATGATTTAGTAACCGCGCTACGACCGCATGGTCGCCACGCCCGCGCCTCACATGAACCGTGATTCTTGCGCAGGCGCAGCCGCGGCTTCGTCTGAACGGAGCTTTAGGTTACTTGTGAACACAACAAAGCGCGAGCCGAGCGATTTTCTAGTTGCTATAATTACATTACTGCAGTAAGTAGTTCATGGCCAAGTATGAGTTAACCGGACCGAACTGCCGGTTACTCCGGTTATATACGATGCCAGGATGGCTGTCTTACTAGTTGAGGCTTGTGTAATGCTTTTCTTAAAAATGAAAGAAAGTTTATCAACATATTCGTTTAATTAATATTGAAGGTTACATTCATATTAGGGCAATACTGATAGATGTTGTGATCGATTATATTATCCATAATGATTTATAAACTGATATTACTAAATACAAACATAATATCCATAAAATATGGAGCCATTTTTATGTTATTTCTATTTTCGTTTTAATGCAAAACGTGGAACCTTTGACAATCAAATGTGCTTTCTATAAGACGACATAGAGGATTAAACCTTTGATTTTTGTTTTAAGCTAGTGTATACCTTTTAGTACGTTTTACAATTAGTCACCCCGTACTTGTAAGTGTCAAAGATACCACAATGGTTAAGAGTAGTGTTAATGGAAACATGGAAATTTACTATACAAGTCATAGTTTATAAGTCCTGTAGGCATATAAATTGTATCTTTATATAATAAAATAAAAGGCCTGGTATCTGCTAGTTGTGTTTCTCGCACTAGCAAATAATTTACTATGAGTCAGAAATAGATAGCATAGTGGAATAATGCCGAGACGCAAGCATCTAAGATGTAGGTTTACCGTAAATACTTGTGGAAATGAAACAAGTTACTTGGATACCAAGTTCAAAATTAATTTCCACAAGTACTTGGTATCTCCATTTCCTTGTTTAATTTCCACAAGTATTTACGGTAAACCTACTACTTAGATTACAAAATTACAAATTTACGAGAGAAAAAAATTCGAATCCCGCACATGACTATAATTTTTTCTCTCGTAAATTTGTTATTTTGTAATGTAATTCGCTTAGTAGGCGTTATTGTAAACTCAACAATATTAAAACTACTACTTAGATGCTTGCATCTCGGCATTATTCCACTAAGCTATCCATTTCTGATACATAGAAAATTATTTGCCAGTGCGAGGAACACAACTAGCAGATACCAGGTTTTTATTTTTATACATAAAGCTACAAGTAACAATTTATATTTTTTATTAATCAGAGTCATCACTGCTACTGTCTTCACTTTCACTTTCCGATAAGTGGATTATGAATTTCGGGGTCGGTCTATCTGTCGCCAAGTCCATCAATCCATCTAATTCTTTCATTCTCTCCTCTACTTTTATAATATGCTCAACGCATTTTGTCCATGACGCTGCACCAATTTGTCTCAGTCCTTCGTTTACCAACTCTTTTACTTCTGCCATCTTAAATGTTTTATTATTTCTTCCCACGTACGATTTTAGCTGTGCCCATATAAGTTCTATTGGGTTTAATTCGCAATGGTAGGGCGGAAGGCGTAATATAATCACGTTTTTAGTGGCTGCCATTTTGTCAACTACTTTAGTTTTGTAGTGATCTTTATTAAATTTGTTAAGAAGTTGAGCTTTTATTTCTAATTCACTGTAACCAATGTTCTTTTCTTGCAGCCACGTTTGTATATCTGCCTTCCGCCAACTCATATTTGGCACTCGTTCCACTAATCTTGAGTGGTATGGAGCATTATCCAATACTATGACAGAACCTGGTTCAACCTTTTCTAAAATTTTTTTAAACCAATTTTCAAAATTGTTTGCATCCATTTCGCCATGGTAGTCACCTTCTGCATCGGTTTTTTCGCCTCGAAAATCCACTCTCCGCCTTCGAGAAAACCATCTGCACTACCAATGTGCGTGATTATGAGGCGTTTGCCTTTTTGAGGATTTTTGAGGCCTGTTGACAAGCCATTTAAAAATGCTTGCCGGCTACTTTCTATATCTTCGTCGACCCACACGTAATTTGATGTGTGTCCTTCGTTTAACCACGTCTCGTCGGTGTAGTAAATTTTTCGATTTTCTTTTCTAAGTATAATCTTTTATTTTTAGTAAATATTGTTTTCTCCACACCATCAAATCTGGTCTATCGATAACAATACTTCTTCTGGAGCGCTTCGAATATTTGAATTTTAATTTTTTCATTATTTTATGCATTGTTGACCGAGTAAACGATGGGAGATCTTGGTCAGCATTTACGGCCCTCAATATTTTGTTAACTGTAGGTAATTCATTCTCAAAGTAAAACTCGTGGACTTTTCTTTTTATGGCTGACAAAGTGAACTCATCTTAATTTTCTATAACTTCATGTTTCGGTTTTGCTCGATCAGGCGTAGACACTTTTCCAGTTGTCTTATACTCATTCAGTATTCTTGACACAGTTTTTTCAGACGTACCCATGATATTAGCAGTAGTTTTTAAAATTTCCGCTTTGTAGGGGTATGTAGAAATTGAGCTTTCAATATGTTTGTAAACATTGATGGCAATTGTTTCTTCATTTGAGCTCATATCGGCATGTGGTTTTGGCCTTTTCTTCATGGGTGATTGAAGGAACGAAACAGGTTCTGGAATCCTCTTTCGTTTCTTGCAATCAGATGGCCCAGGAGTTGGCTCCAGATTACTCATTTCCAAAGCCTGTGAAAAAATAGCATTTTTATAATGCGAAATGCTTTCAGATAATTAAGCAGAGTAAATAATATATTATAGAACTAGAGTTGAACGAAAACTCCCTTGGAATGTATTATTACAAAATGTTTCGTAGGTTGCGCTGTTACTAATAAACAAAGCGACGTTCAAACGCAATTTGTAAATGGTTACCACATTAAGGTTTATCTGTAACTGTATGCACACATATATGTATATTACAAGGTCGATGGTAAATGTGATTAGATTAGGTATCAATGTTAAAAAAAAAATGTTAAACCATGCAACAGCCCGGGCCATGTGTATCGCAACCTTATCCTGAACATAATCAAGCTTGCCCTTTATTGCAGGGTCAAACTTGTCATTTTAAATCAATGCAACTTTATTCAATGTCAATCCATAATATTATAAATTAATTTAAGAAATGAGTTTGAGTATCAAAACTATTAAACTCATTTTGTTAGATTAGATACTTTTTAAACTAAGAATAAGTATGCAAAGAAATGTAACTCTCATAAAGTTACCGCTTTGATTTCGGACTTTAAAAAGCTTTAAGTACCTAGTAGTCTAAAATGCTATACATTTAGACTAATATACAGAGTGAGAACCTAATTTTAAAACTGACACCTATTTTTGAACCACTACCGTGTCATCTTAATTTATACATCAAATTAAATTGATCAAAGAAAATTGATAATGGTATTTAACTGACCTTTAATTTAATCCTCATTAATACAAAGTTTTAGGAATCAAGTTACACATAATATCGCTTGCCAGCTTCCTAATTACTATTACTAAATTTAAAACGCTTTCTTATGTGCCGAAATCGCTAGGAACTGCAGCTGCATATATTCCTTTGTTTGTTGATTTATTGCCTAGCACGCACTAACCTCGACTGTCGGCAAAAACAAAAGAACACATTTCATTAATATTTAGCACGGTAATGTTATCTATACAGTATTTCAACTTCATAGAAACGGACAAAACGCGAGCTATACCTACGCGCCTCGATCTCGGCCCGCGCTCAGCCCGCAGACAGTCTCGAGTGTCGCGACTGTGCCGCAGAGACGAGCGAATTGTTTGTTGCTTTATTAACAATAACCGCGCGATTTTTTCATCAAAACTTAGTTCAAGTTCATATTTACATATTAAATAAGACGAGTAAGACATATTGTGCTGTTTTAGGTTACATGAATTCGTCAAAAACGCACCCAGAGATAGCATTTTTTAGATTACCTGGAAACTGAAAGTTAAAACTATAAAATAATTTTACTTACTAGGAAGTAAATTTATTTTATAGTCTACATAGGTGCCTATAGTTGACGGTACATAATGTGTGTCTTTTTAATGGACAAGTACTATTTCCTTTTATCCCCCGAAAAAAAATGTCTCAATTAATAAAAAAACTGAATAGAGTAAAGAAAAGTGATTGACACTAGTGAAATAGGTAGTTAAAAGCAAGTTATAATAATATTATAGGTAGGTAGTTATTAGCATGCGGATTATTAATACTGTATGATTAAGAATTTCGTAATTTAATAATAAAGAATTTCGTTCGTCTCACAAATATTTTTCGGTCGCAAATTTTTAAGAACGATTTTTTATTCAAACATAAACATGGATTTTTGATTAAATCTACCTACTAGTCAAAAAAACAACACGCATTTTTAGTGAACACTTCCTGTTCAATTCACAAAGTATTTTATTTGTTTATATAAAAAAAGTATATTTACAATCACAAAATTAAATGGAAACACAAAGTAGGCAAATGTAGTTAAAATGCTGGAGGCGGGCAGCCCTATCGCATGTTTACGTACCGCGTGGTTTTAGGTACTTATTTCGAGGACAGAGCCGACGAGTTAATATACTGTATAGATAATATTACCGTGTCTTTAGTGAGTCTATTGACCATTACGCTAATTTGCAGTGCGTATCTGATACCAATTGTATGTTTAAAATAGCTGTCTATAATATTTTCTTAATTATTTTAATGTTGGTAGTAGGTGACGCTATCGAGGTAAATACAGTTCATGCAACAGTATATAACAAAATACTCGTGAAATAAGTCTTAAAACCAATAGCAAATTTTGAACTGGACAGACAACATAGCTAGTAAGTATAAAATCATGGTAAAAATAAAATCTAAGCTTAATATGGTACTTACTTTTGTGAACACTCCAGGAAAATACACGAAAACTCAGTCCTTGAAAAGTAGCAGAAAGTCGTCAGTCCAGATAATAACACCGTCCAATTCACAAAGCACGCACAAGTCCACAAGATAGCCGGGTCGTCAGTGAATAATCCAGTAAAACTCAATCACCCAATATTTAATAAGAGTCCTTGAAGAGTAGCAGCTAGTCGTCGGTCCAGATAATTACAGAGTCCAATCACAAAGCACACACAAGTCCACAAGAAAGCCAGGTCGTCGAGAATCAATGTTAAGAGAGCACCCGAAACGTAAAACATCAAGCGAAGCAACGGAACGAATGCCGTATCTTGACTTTGAGTCATTCAGTGTTGCCAGCTGCATAATATAAAAAATCATCCCATTCAATTAAAAAAAAAAATATTTGAAAAAGCGTTCCTTGGTTTTTGTCTTATTCCATTCCGCCAAAATTGAATCAAGCTAAAATGGATTTTACACATTAAATTATCTGATAAAAAAATATATTTTATTTAATAAATATTTTTGTGGTCAAAGACTTACCTATGAGCAATAAAAAAAAAAGACATTTATTTTGACATTATGTGGAACAGTATCCGTATTATGAGTTCCGTATCAACACAGAATGTACCATAAAATCGTTATTCATACAATGCGAGATCTTTAGCAAGAGCATTACTCGCACTTGGCAGGTTTTTATTGGACTCAAATCAAACCAAGTTTGACGCTTGTAGGTATGTATTACCGTTTTGACTATAGAGCAAAAGTAAAAATCGTTAAATAAAACAGGTTTCTTGTGTGAAAATCCCCTTTATTTCAAACATATTGTTATTAGTTATTATTATTTGTAAGGCAATATACTAGTTTAACCTATATCCCGTGAACATTTCAACGGGCTACCTATTACCTTTCCAAGATACAGTCCTTTAAAGGTCGGACGGACTGAAGGACATTCGCGGCTATATAATAGGGTCCACTTTTAATTACTGAACCCTAAAAATTAAAACTAAATCATACTTTACTTATCTACTTGTTTTAATCTATACAACCAGTTAGTATAATGAGATGAACGAAATATGTTCAGTTGTTCACTTCAACTATTCAATATTTTGATACCCATCTTCCAATCACTAAAATTCATAGACAAGATAGAGAACTTAATGTCAAAACACTGTCATTACTGTCAACAGGTTTTGTGATCATTACGTTAATTGATCTATATTTTGGAAAAAACACAAAATTTTAATGATATTTGTATGTTTTACGAAGCGTGATGTTTCTTTTATTAGGTCTAGTCAGTTGTAAATGGCCAAATGTAAGTGATTATGACGAAAACTTGTGATTTTGTAACAGAGGTATGTTTGTTTACATTTTAAAGACAAGTAAGAAAAAACAGACTTTTTTACAATGTCGATATTTTAGATATTTAGCAGTCGATTCGGACAGTGTTTAACTGACTTTAAAAAAGGAGAAGGTTCTCAGATCGACTTATATGTATGTGGTAGCTTATATCTCTTTACATTATCTTTTGTGCTTATCATGTAGTCCCTTATACACTTGAGTGTGATCTGACAAGTATTAATTTAGTTATCTACATCTACACGTATTAACTTAAAAACAACTGGACCGATTTATAAAAATCTTTCAGCATTATCTAGAATCCATAGGCAATAAAACGTTTATTTTATTTTATTTTTATGAAATACCCGGATATAGCGTGGGGGGCAGCTAGTAACTAATAATGCGTATTTTAAGTTTTAAGTCAGTTTTTGTTATCTTTTTTAGCTATCTATATTAGTTTTAACTAGAGATGGGCCGAGTACTCGGTTGATACTCGGTACTCGGCATACTCGGCGGGTTTTTTGATACTCGTACTCGGCCCGAATAACTCGGTTTGAATGCCGAGTATACTCGGTTTAAGAAAAGCAATATGTTTAGGTAGATAGATATAATTAAAACAACAGTGTTAATCAAAAAGTATTTATTACAAATTTAGCAAATATTTGAAAATAAAATGATGCTAATGAATGAGTAGTAATGAGACAAAATTAAGAGAACAGTAATAAAAATAATAATCAATATTTAAAATTTAATAAAGGTAAGTTATGATGCAGGAACACTAGGCTCTCTGCACGTTCTGGTAACAGCCTATTTCTCTTTTGTTCATAAACGTTACCAGCCTCCGAAAACAATCGCTCGCTATATACGGTGGTTGCAGGTGCACATAGAAACACTCTTGCTTAACGTGCCAGCTCTGGATACCTTGTTTGGTGCCGTGCCCACCACTAGAAAGGGCTCTTGTTTTTTGATAAAAAATTTTCTTTTAAATAGCAATCTAATTCTGAAGCAATGGGGCTTTTAGGATCATCGCGCTCTAGTGGCTGGGTGGAAGCTAATTCTTCCAAGCAATTCCAGAAGGATGCATGAGGATCTTGTGACTGTGGTAATCGTTCAGATTCGTTTTCTTCATTGATGCTAGCACTCTCTGAAATGTCACTTCTTTTTACTGATTCTAAAAATAGCGTATTCCTTATCAGCTCATAGTTCTCTGGATGAAAAAATCGCATCCTGAATCTGGGGTCTAGCAAAGTTACCAAACTATAATATTTGACTGTTTCTAACCCTTGAAAGGGGCTATGAATTTCACTTTCAAGCTTTTGTTTCATATTTGCTATATTTGAACTTGTTTGTACTTGCTTCGCGCGCGAATAAGAAATTTGATTGAACCGAGTTACTCGGCCGAGTACTCGGTTGAAAAAAAATTTAACCGAGTAAAACTCGGTACTCGTTACTCGGCAAAAGTGTTACTCGGCGCATCTCTAGTTTTAACGCTTTAAATCACTTAAAAATTTACGTAAAGATCGTTATTTTGTTAACGTTTGGGTTTTTAGAGTTCGGTCCTTGTAAGTAATTAGGAGGGTAGATGAATAAAAAGCTCCATCAATTCTTTTAATTCTACTACCGTCGAACGGTATTGGACACTGTCATTGCAACACGCGCCGAGTACACGTTGTGCTCTAATCTTGCGAACTCTTACTGTGCTGTGCCCTTGGGAATCGCTTTTCATATCTAGACAATAATACCTTGTGTTAAGTGCTGCAAGAAGGGGCTATTTTATGCGCGGAAAACCTGTGCCTAATCTGCGATGAACGTTGCTGCCCTCTGCGGGCGTGGATAAAAGGTTGGTGGTGTCTCCATATTGCTCTCCACAGCTTGCAACGATCGAAGATCTATTCCTCACCTAGACACAGTAGGCACTCACCTCATACAGTCCACTATTATTACCTCTCCAAGAATTGTGTGAAGATCGCACATTTAGAGACAGCAATTTTTTTTCATTATACCTGTGTTTGCCTCGTACAAATTGTATTGTTTATAATTTTTATGTGTAAAGGTAATTTTTCGTACTATAAATGTAATGTAAATTGCAAAGTAAACCTTATTTTGACATACATTTTAAATTGTCTCGAAAACTTAGCTTTGTAGGTAAAATCAGCCAAGCGCGAGTCGGACTCGCGCACGTAGGGTTCCGTACCATTACCTATACAACATTAGACTTAATATTTTTTTTGTTTTGACTTGAGCGAGTCCGACTCGCACTTGGCCAATTTTTTGCATTTGTTGTTATAGCGGCAACAGAAATACATCATCTGTGAAAATGTCAAATTTCTAGCTATCACCGTTCTTGAGATACAGCCTGGTGACAGACGGACGGACGGACGGACAGATAGACAGCGAAGTCTCAGTAATAGGGTCCCGTGTTTACCTAATCACGGGGTGACCACGATCCCGTGATCACTGAAAAGTGTTTGAAACGTCGGGACAAAATATTGATATATATACGCGATTTAAACCGTTTAAAGTTGTTTAATTACTATGTGTAACAATCGCGAAAACCTAGACAACAATTTATAGCTGTATAATAATTAATCACTGCTAATATTGCCACTAACATTTTCACAAATCTGAAATGGCACGTAAGATAATGTGACTAACAGCAGCAATTTGTTTTGTTATCTGTACACTTCGAGCACACAAAGGCGTGTATTTTTCTCGTAAATGCACGTTTTTGTATCGTAATAAGGAAAATCTTGGTTTATGAGAAAATTGTGTTCGAAATACTCGTCATCGTTACAGCTCGTGTTTTCTTATTTGTAGGTATCTTGAGTTGTTTGTGACAATTCTGATTATATAATATGTGTACCTATTATATAAGTATATATATATTATAATGTATATAAGTTTTCTTATTTATTATTTATTATATGTTTAATATAGGTTTTTGTTACTTAAATAGTACTTCGTGAAAAATTGTTATGTTAAATATATATATATATATATATATATATTACCTAGTAAACTGCCAACCTGCCAAATTTTGTAAATCCTTTCTGTTCGGTAGTCTGGAAGAAATTGCTTTAAGCAATAAGACCGCCCTTTGTATACCTAATATGTGTGCTGATTTTCTGTAATGTTTTTTCATGGTATGCAAATAAAGTGTTTCTATCTATCTATCTATTTTTGTATGGTAGTATATTTTTGCTTTGTTATCCATTTCTTAACTTTTATAAACTTTAACAACTTGAGTAAATATTGTATAAATAATTTTCTGGCTAGAAAGTTACACTGTTTCCAGTAATCGTGATATTTTAAATAGGTATACCTATTGCAGTCTAAATTACATATTTTCTTGTTTTATGTCCATTTTAGAGCACATTTAGACAGTCCTTTGCGCTGCCATTAGGTCTACAATCTTCAACTTGTTGTAGCGGTTAGTGGTATATTATGTTTCCTTTTAAAGACAAACCTCTATAAAACAATAAGAATGAATATTTTTTTATAAAATACGTAACAAATATACTTCAAAACCCGACTGCACTGAAAAGATTGAACAAGATTGAAAATATTCCACTTCTTGTAGAGGTATTGTAGTATGTTATGTAACTTATGTTTCAGTTACGGCAAAACTCCCTTAAACAATAGAATGAATATTTTTTAAATTAAATACGCAACAAATAAAAATTTTAAATCCGACTGAAGTAGTATTTAAAATCCTTATTGAAGTAGAATTTAAAATCCTTTATTAAGTTTAGTTGCAAACGGAACCCATTAATTTTCTTTCGACTTATATAATTTGCAACTGCCTGGTCCCGCCTGCTACTTAATTAAATGCGAGATTCTCAATCTTGTTTCGGTCGTATTAGTGCAGTCGGGTCTGGTTTTTATTACTTATTTTATTTTGGACTTTCTAGTGTCCCAATACTTCCTTGGCAGGCGGGTATTAAAAAACAAGCTATATGATCCCATTTCTAAAAGAAAAATGCTTTCATTCTCGCGCGATACGAAGTTGCTGAGAACAAGTTACTAAATGCAATTCATACACATAGTTATGGACACTTCTAGTCTACTCCGCACTAAAAACCAAGCAAAGAATAATGCTGACATTCTTTCACGTCACCAGCAGTAATATATGTTGAGTGCGTCCTATCCTACCGCATATACCAGCACAAATATTTTCTTCATGTAGATAAATCGGTTGAAGTATAGTAGCATAGTACCCTGTCATCTGTTCGTAGAGTAGCAATAGCAATTACCTAGTGTTTGATTAAATATTCGATTAAAATGCAAACTTGATTATATATATGCAAGTCTGAGTCTCTTAGTTCTCGTTTATATAGTTACTTATTTAATTCTTATTCTGCATTGAATTCTCAGTGTAGCTCTTCACTCCTGTATCGGATGTTTAGCCACGTAGTCGTTTAATCCAGGGTATATCTGCTCTTGAATCTGGAAAAAAAGAACTCCGAAGTTCTCCTAAAATAATGGCATCTGGCAAAAAAGCTGGTTCTCCATTCAGAAAAGTTTCAACACGTTATATTGTGAATACTTTGACTTTTTAGCCCAATGACCTTCTGATTTCCTCTTTAAAATCCTAATATTCTGCTGTGTGTATTGATTTGAATATCGTGTTTGATGTTTATTGTAGTTTTAGTCATTTTTTTGAAATCGCGCGTTTTTTGAGTTCTTCTTATGGCCATCAGTTCGATTTCGTTTTTTTACTTAGTTTTTCATGAGATTCCACACTTTTTTGACGTTCCAAATTTAAACAAAATTTAACCATGTGAGTTTCATACAACGTTACCTCCCTTAATAGACAATTATTTCCTTTATGTTGAGATTACATGATTTGTGATTAGAATTTGCCGAGTGCGTAGGTGTTGTTAAAATATTTTCAATCTATGCTAAAGGTTAAATTAAGACTCGATCAATAGTGAATACCAGAAGATTGACGGAATTGTTATAAAACAGACCTGTTATTATTGGCAATCATCACTCAAGCAACATTGTATTAACCGAAGAGGTTACATTTGGAACAAATAAACAATGGAATGCTTCGTGTGTAATTTTCAGTTTTCTATCTTTTAACATTTCAGGTTGAACTGTAAATAATTTAATATTTTAGAACACACAAATTTAAAAATACACACGCCATAGCCTCACGAATATTTTAAAGAGAATATTAAAGCGCCAGTAGCGTATCTCACAAAGTGGTTCTTGATCGATCAACTAAAATGACTCTTCGAGCGCAATTTAGAAAAATTCGAGTTCTTTACCCTGTACGCATGCCTCAAATAAGTTCACAGCATGATACCTGAAAATACAGTCTCCTGACGCTAATGCTTGCAAATAAAAAACGAAAATTGAACACAGTTAAAATGGAAGGTGAAGATAAATAAGAGACAGTGTGGGACCTACCTGTAAACTTAGCTATAGGCTAAGACTAAATGAAAAGTAAAGACTGAGTGGGGATTATGGACCCCCTCTCTCAATCTCGCAGTATTCCGCAGTAGACAATCCGGTTGATATTATAATATAAATAGTAAAGAACAGTATTCGAGGACACAGGTAAGACACATAAAAGATCTCGTGTTAACTTTTGTTTTTGTTTTTCAAATGCTTGATAGGTTAGCCTTTGACCACTATTTCACCTGATGGTAAGTGATGATGTGGTCGAAGATGTTATTCAGGCTAGCCTAGAATTACTGGCTCTCAAGGACAGTTGCCGAAACACACCATTAGGTGCTTGGCGGCAGATTTTCCACTTGAGGGTGGTAGCTAGCCAGGCGGGCATTCGCAAAATGCCCTACCACCATGCTATAACGAATGCCATCCTAAGACAACAACTGGGACCGACAGCTTAACGTGCCCTCCGAAGCACGGAAGCGCTCAGTAGTAATGTCACCAGCGGTCACCCATCCAACTCATGACCGAGGCGGACGTTGCTTAACTCTGCTTATCGGTTCAGAATGGCTAAGCAAACTTGGCTACGAGCGCTTCAACTGATGAATAACATAATATTAAACATTCACGTACTATTTTTACAGTAAAATAAAACCAATTGGTTAATCTTTAACGAGTACTGTTATTTTATAACAAATAAAAAGTGTTGGATAAATAAACAAGTGATTAATTTAAATTCCCCTCTAGCTGAAGAGAGCGAAATTAATAGAACGGGGCTTCGCTAAATTAAACACAACAGAGCTTCCTCATTTTTAATACAAACAGTACCAGCAAAGAAGCCTTATAACGTGAAGCACAGAAATGAACTCATTTTTTTTCATGTAATTGGTACGGAACTAGCGCGATTCCCACCTGATGTGTAGTGGACTAACCTCTGTCTATAACATATGCATTTCATCACATGGACAAATTACGCCCGTTACATTGAGACATAGTAATAAAGTCTCATGTGCCTGTAAATTTACTGGCTCTCAAGGACTGCTGCCGAAACACACTGTTCGATGCTTGGGGACAGATTTTCTACTTGAGGGTGGTAGCTATCCAGGCGAGCATTCGCAAAATGCCCTTCCACCATGCGGTGAAGCTCAAGCTGGCGGTGGGGATTGAACCATGGACCTGATACAATTCGTCAATTTGTGACGAATTGCATCTGTTATAGGAACAGGTTACCGCTTGACATAGTTTAAAATATTTTTTTATAAAAAAGTAACTGTTAACTGAGGTAAATTTCATTGATAACTGCATGAGTTCTTTTTGCCAGTAAGTCTTCTTTAGTGTTTAAGCGAGTAATTCTAGAATAAGAGCCAGTAATTCTAGGTTAGCCTGAACGACGTCTTCGACCACATCATCACTTACCATCAGGTGAGATAGTGGTTAAAGGCTAACCTATCAAGAATAAAAAAAAGTGTTAGTGTGGTCGAACAGACTGAAAAAAAAATAGAAAACAATACTACCATTATACACAGGTACATAATGAACACGTTAACTGAAGTCTTCATCACCTTCGAGCCTTGAGAAGTTAACACCTAACTTCTATTTATATCACAATACAGGATATCGTACTACTACGGGCGAGTATTTCCACCCTAACTTTCATTTCCGCATTTCGCACTCGTATGTAGGGCGGGCGGGACTTATTTACTTTGATTAGACTATTGTTTGGTCGACTATTGAACGATACGAAATTTACTTATCACGTTGGTGTTTGTGAATTATTAGTGCGAAAAGTTTACTATTCAAATTATTGCTGCGATATTGTAAGGCCGAACCGTGTGCGAGGGTTTAGGAGGAATTTATGGGTACCTAGCTGGGTATTGTAATAGTATGTCATGCCATAATACAATTGAGAATAATAAACTTAGCACGAATGTAAAACGACTATTTTTAATACAGTCGTGTGTAAAGTTTTCAATTATTCATTACCTATTTCACAACGCCGCACCCACGTGTCATATAAAAAAATGAATTTGGTTTTGTACCTACGAATGAATAAGTATTTTGTACCCATTGGCTTTGGTAACATGTCGAATTATCTCCGAATATCCTCTCACTCCGAAAAAGGAAAACCTTTTTGTTTATTTTTAAGGAAAAATGAATATAACACTACTACCTCCTTGGTGAAAATCTGCTGACAGCTAATGAAAACTAAATTGGATATTAAGAAACACGCTTATACTAGAGCTTATATATAGCTATAGCTTTTACGTGTAATTTTATTGAAAAGTTGAAATAGAACTTTTAATAAATTTAAGTTTATATAGCCTGGGAAGGGTATAACTTAAACTCTGAATACTTCGTTGGGTGCTTAGCGCAGGTTTTCTACCCAGGAGTGGCTCTCTTGTAGAAAACTTTCAAAAACATTTGGCAGGCAAGCATTCTCAAATTGCTCTATACCACCTTATTGTAAAGCTAAAAGAAAATACCTAAAAGGTAGCTATTTAGTTAACACTAACAATGGAGAGTGGGCATCGGACCTCTGAAATTAGATCTTCGTAATGAAAGGCGCTTTTATTTGACAGAGTTACCTCAGGTCGAATAGACTAAAGGGCTTATTGTGCCGAAAGTGCTACAATAGTCCTCCCTACCTATACATTTACTTACCTTATGTACTTCAATTCAGAGAGGTGCTTACATGAACCGTTTGAATAAGTAAGCGTTGATAATTTGATTCACACTATAGAGACACGTGGAACGTGAGCGCAATTTGGTAATCCTACGAAAGTCATCTAGACGCGCTCGTAGCGAAGTTTGCTTAACCATTCTGAATCGATCAGCAAAGTTAAGCAACGTCCGCCGCGGTCATGAGTTGGATAGGTGACCGCTGGTGGCATTACTACTGAGCGCTTCCGTGCTTCGGAGGGCACGTTAAGCCGTCGGTCCCGGTTGTTGTCTTAGGCTGGCAGTCGTTACAGCATGGTGGTAGGGCACTCCGCCTGTACTCCGGAGTGATCCGGAGTATGGCCTTGTACGGGGCACCTGTCTGGGTGGACGCCCTCGGTCGCGCCAATAAGGCCCTGCTGCGACGTCCGCAGCGGGTCATCGCGACGAGGGCGATACGCGGGTACCGGACGGTGTCCTGGACGGCGGGATGCGTGTTGGCCGGTGATCCCCCCTGGGAGCTCCAAGCGGAGATCCTCGCCGAAGTTTACCACTTCGTGGCGGCGAGGAGATCCCGCGGGGAGCCTCCAGCGTGGGAGGAGGTCACGCGCATGCGACGGCGGGCGCGGGCCGCCCTGTTGAGGCGGTGGACGGAGGACCTGGCTCCACCGGTCCCTGGACAGAGGACGGTGGATGCCATTCGCCCGGTCCTCCGGAGGTGGGTAGGGCGGCGATTCGGGTCGCTGACCTTCCGATTGGTGCAGGTGCTTTCCGGACACGGATGTTTCGGAAGGTACCTGCATCACATCGCGAGACGGGAGGCGACCCCCGCCTGTCACGAGTGTGGAGCGCCAGAAGACACGGCGCTCCACACGCTGGAGGAGTGCGCCGCGTGGAGTCCCATGCGGCACACCCTCACAGCGGTCATAGGCGCAGATCTGTCGCTGCCGAGCGTGGTTAACGCTATGCTTGGCAGCGACGGATCGTGGCAGGCGGTGGTCTCTTTCTGCGAAGCGGTGATGGCGCAGAAAGAGGCCGCGGAGCGGGCGAGGGAGGACGACGTCCTCGCGGACCCGCTCCGGCGTAGACGAACTGGGGGGAGGAGAAGGCGGTTCGGGCGCCTTCTCGCTCTTTCCTAGTGCTGTGCGGATCATCGGTGGAGAGTCGGGGGATTCTCCACTGGCTTGCACGATCCCACACGTCTGGGGGATGGCCTCAATGAGCCGGGTCATCCCTCCATTGGCCGGGGCCCGTCATCGGTGACGGGCCGGCCGCCGGGGCGAGATGGTGATTGCTAACGCTACCCCATTTCGCCCTACTAGGCGGCAGACTGCTCATCCCGGGTTTTTAGTGGGTAACCTCACTTACTACCCCCCCGTGGGGGTAGTAAGGCCCTTCAGGCGAGGACTCCCACATAACCACTCCGCTCCCCCCGGGGCGGGTGGTATCCATAAAGGATTTTCCCGGGTGAAAAAAAAAAAAAAAAATGGTGGTAGGGCACTTTGCGAATGCCCGCCTGGCTAGCTACCACCCTCAAGTTAAGAATCTGTCGCCAAGCACCTAACGGTGTGTTCCGGCAGCTGTCCTTGAGAGCCAGTAATTCTAGGTTAGCCTGAACAACATCTTCGACCACATCGTCACTTACCATCAGGTGAGATAGTGGTTATAGGCTAACTTATCAAGAATAAAAAAAAATAAAAAAAAAAGACCCATATTCGCGATGACACAATGGATTCCTTGCAAATAACGCGAGATGATGATAACGTTTTGTAAACTATCACGCGTTTGGTAACGCGGTAATTAGACAAGACAATGGCACAAGGTAATTTTTCTATGTCTAATTCTTATACTTCATTAATTGCATTTTTTAGTACTAGTTGAGTGCCCTGAATAGGGTACTTTAGTGGAATAGTGAGTGTTGTATAGTCTCCTGGGGGACTGACATAGGGGACCTTATTGGAACGAAAAGTAAAAATTGTAAATTTTCAAATTATTTAAGCTTCAGCGTTTGCCCTAATTGAATTATGTGCCTCCATGGCACAGTTAGCCTAGAAATGCCAAGCAGTGTTAGTATTTGAAATTTTGTAACTCATATCCGTAGATGCACACAGACCTACATTTCATGGCGACCTGTAAACTTATCATTACAAAATTACAACGAAAGGAAAAGTCATATTCATCTGTCAGGACTTAGTAATTTTTTATACTATAGTACATCATTGTGCGAAAGATTGAACGCTTGCTGTCTTTTCTACTATGCCTGGCGTAATTCAATTTCTGAGCTGAATCTCATTTTTAGTAACTAGCACTGAGACTGAACACACAATGATAATCACGAATCGGGCACATAAGTTTTGGCATGTGAAGTCAGTAGGTACCAACCAACAAAATCTCAAAATGCCGGCAACTAAGTCGCTTAAGACGTGCGCGGTTGTTGAATGAATGGACCAAAGAATATTGCAGAGAGCCAATTCAAAAACGACATTGATTTTATGCAATTTATATTAGAATAATGTAAATAAATATCATTTGTAAATAATTTTATAAATGGTATGAGATAATGAAACAATATTATACCATAATGTTGTCTTAGGTTTTCGCGATTGTTACACATAGTAATTAAACAACTTTCAACGGTTTAAATCGCGTATATTTGTCATTATTTTTGTCCCGACGACGTTTCAAACAGTTGGTTTTGCAGTGATCGTGGTCACGGGGTGACTGAAAATAATGACAAATATACGCGATTTAAACCGTTTAAAGTTGTTTAATTACTAAATATTATACCACATTCAAACTTCTTGCGCATCACATTTTTTGGGAAGACTGAGGTTAGTTACACAAATTTAAAAAAGAAGTATAACCTACTAGCGCGTTATTATGTAACATAACGTTGTATTAATATCGCATGGTTTCTTATCGTCGTCGTGGTCGATAGCTTACTTTTACAGTAACTACTAAGGACACTTTTCGAGCCATAAGTATTGAACACTATTGAACACTATACCCTATACACTACAGCTATTACAAAGATAGTATTTGGCCATTGCAGGTAACGTTACTTGAAGGTCGTATGTGTTTGTCCGTCTAATCTTTATCACAAATATATTCATATAAATCCATAGCCATAGGTAAAGGTTGAATGGATTATTGTTAAAAATCTATGACCAAGTGTGTGCCACAAACATTCAGGGTTTTGTAGAAGGAAATGATTTTTAATGATATGTATTTTCGACTTGTTTGACCGTTATTATTTAAACTATTATATTTCTTTTCAATCCTCAAAGAGGAAGGAGGGGTCCCGTAATTCACCAATTAACGTACAAGAAAACGGGTCAATATTACCACGGTAATGTTATGATATTACTGAACCTCGATGCGTCCGTCCAACTGAACGGAATTGTTTTCAAAACGCAGAAATATGGTTTTGACAGATTTTATAAATCAAGTGTACAAACGCATTTTTTTTTATTGCAAATGTGTTATGGTAATCTTTATCATCACATTTACAGATAAAATAATTAATAAAACGGCGGTATGCCT
This sequence comes from Plagodis dolabraria, assembly GCA_963854805.1. Classification (NCBI taxonomy): domain Eukaryota; kingdom Metazoa; phylum Arthropoda; class Insecta; order Lepidoptera; family Geometridae; genus Plagodis; species Plagodis dolabraria. The sequence continues at coordinate 5,112,202 of OY978442.1, forward strand.
TTATTAAACAAAATACTATGAACTATATACAACACTACAGCTACTACAATAAAAGCATTTAGACAACCTATAAGTCATAGCAGACTCATAGGCAGCTATATGCTCCAGCCCAGTACCAGTTGGCAGCGTGCCCAGCATGCTGGCAGCATTGCCCCGTCGAATTGCAATGCTTATTCGTAGAGCTAAATATGTGCCCGCAATTTGATTACGCGTCGCATCGACCAAGCGCTCAGATAGGTTTTGGAAAATACGATGAACTCCCGGTCCCCACGGTCCCAACGTCTCTACACCAAACGGCTCAAATATGTAACCCATACCGAGGTTAGCATATTTGCGCCGCTTGAGAAGTAGCCGCAGCGCTAGCCCTCACGTTGGTTTCAGAAAGATGTGACGGCGCTAAAAAGTCTACGTAAGTAGCGTCCCACACTAAGGCCCATCCTAACTTCCACGGAACCATTCATGCATCAGATCATTCGGTTCGAGAATAGCTGCAACATTAGCGCTGGTAAAAGCCCGGCGAATGATATAAATCAGTACAAAAGTTATAAATTTGTAATTGACCTTCATAAGAGCGTCGTAGACGCCGAAGTTGAATAAATGATTTTGAATGAATTAATGATTGAATGAATGCGAAAGTACGAGCTCTGTCTGTCTGTCTGTCTGTTACGCTTTTTCGCCTAAACTACTGGACCGATTTGAATGAATTTTGGTAAGGAAATAGTTTGAGACCCGGGAAAAAACATAGGATAGTTTTTATCCAACTGCGCAAAAAGAGGTTAATTTAAACTAAAATCAATTGAATAATTTATACCACATTTAAGAAGCTTTCGCTTCTATATAATAGCCGTTACTGGTGTCCATATTTTACGAACTTAAAGTGGCTTAATGAAAAATGCTTTTATAATATTATTGAATTTTTCGGTATACTTATTTTTTTTCATGCCTGATAGTTTTTAGCTTTTGACCACTGTCTCACCTGATGGTAAGTGATGATGTGGTCGAATATAATGTTCAGCCTATCTAGAATTGAAGCTAGAATGTTTATATAATACTGTTAATGAGTAATCATTTTAATGATATTTTTATTTTAGTTAATTGAAATGTAATTTCGGTAATTAATCAATGCTATTCATATTATAATGTAACTCTGTCATGGACAAACCATGGTTCTACAAGCACTTATGCTTTTAATATGTTCTGTTTGTGTCTGCAATTAATACATTTTATTTCACTTATAAAAATGCATGTTTTATAAAATAAAATAGGTATATCAATTTTATTTAGCAAGTCTTAGCCGGTTACTAAATACTAATTATAGACAAACTCAAGAACATAACCCGCGATAGTTTTTGGCTCAAATTCACTTATATAGCTTGTGAATTTATTTTGTTAGTTTATTGAGAACATAATAAATTATTATATTCGTGACTAAGCACTTAAATTGCGATCAAGCCAAATACCGTTTTAAAAACACAGAATTTAATTAAGAATGATCAGTACAGAATGCCTTAATTATAAACACCTTAGAGCAACCTAAATGTCAAGTCGATATGTAGACAAGAACATATTTTCTATTTGGTGGACTTAAACTGTTTGGGTGTCGAGAGGCTATGCGCTGATACGGACGGTGATCGAGAGCATAACCACGAAGTTACTTAAAATATTATTATTTAACTAAATAACTTCCGAAACTATATAACTCTTGAAACTTTGGAACGTAACATGTTTTCAGAATAAACCCCTTTCTTGTAAGTAAAACTTTTCGTTAAATGTACACTATTTTAATAGTTTTTCGACATACTATTTCCGGTTTCCACCAGTTTTTACTTATTTGTATATTATATTTTATAAAATATTCGGCTTCAAAGAGCAAGAGTAAACAAATTATAAGATGGGATGATAAGTTTAAACAACCCAATGAAAACGCACGCTAGAGCTGCCGGAGGTAAAGTTTAAAATCTGATTAAAACTTTGGTAAACACAGTTGCTTAAACAATGATGTTACCTTACGTAGTTTAGTGAAAAACGGCAGAATGCCTTTATTAACATATAATAATCCCAACTATAAACCACACTCCATCCACTACAATAAAAGCATTTAGACAACCTACAAGTCATTGCAGACTTACAGGCAGTCCAAATGCTCCAGCCCACTATCACTTGCCCCATTGAATTGCAATATTTAATCGTTGAACCAAATAGGTGCCAGTATTTTTATCACCCATCTCATCGACCAAGCGCCCTGATAAGTTTTGGAAAATACAATGAGCCCTCGGTCCCCACGGACCCAACGTCTACACCAAACGGCTCAAATATGTAACCACTACCGAGGTTAGCATACTTGCGCCGCTGGAGTTGCTCCACCGAAGTAGTTTAGTAACTTTGTCTCGAAAAGTTTGTTGAAGATAATGATTATTGTACTAGAGAAGATCTTGTAAAGAAATACAATGCAAAGATTTGAATTAAGTTAAACTTACAATATAAGTAGTGGCTCTTTGAGTTGAAAGCCTTGCGACTGATATATGTTTTTCATACGTTTTCAACCCCGTTCTCAACCGCGTAGACAAATTTCCAATTTTTTTTTTTTTCCTGATAGGCTAACCTTTGACCACTATCTCACCTGATGGTAAGTGATGATGTGGTCGAAGATGTTGTTCAGGCTAACCTAGAATTACTGGCTCTCAAGGACAGCTGCCGGAACACACCGTTAGGTGTTGGCGACAGATTTTCTACTTGAGGGTGGTAGCTAGCCAGGCGGGCATTCGCATAATGCCCTACCACCATGCTATAACGACTGCTATCCTAAGACAACAGCCGGGACCGACGGCTCAACGTACCCTCCGAAGCACGGAAGCGCTCAGTAGTAATGGCCAACCAGCGGTCACCCATCCAAGTCATGACCGAGGCGGACGTTGCTTTACTTTGCTGATTGTTTCAGAATGGCTAAGCAATCTTCGCTACGAGTGCTTCAAACTTCAACCACAATCAACAGTATAATTATCGAACTTGCTGCCAAAATTTCACAAGACTCGGTTGAAAATGCGATCTGTAGAGGACGACGTATGTTTGTATAAGTTTCTTTATTCCACCATAACTTCTCTATAAAAAATGAATGGAAAAACAAACTGGTGGATTTAGGATGCCATACCTACTGTAACAGTCGGATCGTTCACTGCTGAACACAGCCTCCCCTATTAAGGGATTTGCCATAATATTCCCACGCTTGGCAGGCGTCCTGGGGATCGCAGTGTAAGTAATCAGTTCTATAGACGGCGCTGCTGCCCACCTTCCAGTAGTTTTCCCTTAGTCGCCTCTTACGACACCCACGGGATGATATGTGGTGCAATTCTAACCCGGCATCCCACGGGTCTTAGACGGCATATTGAGGGTAAATTCTATTTTTCTTCCAAACCCATCGATTGGTTTATGAAAATGAAGGGCTTTAAAAAAAAATCCAAAAATATAAATAAATTGCAGTTTTAACTTAAATGGAACGATAAAACGTTTAACAAAAATAAATAAATTGCTGTCGGATTTTTTTACTTTTTAAATTAATTTATACTTGGAGGACAACCGGAAATCTAGATATCAATACAGACATTTAAGAGCATTTTCACCCAAGCTGAAACCAAGACGGTTTGCTCGCGGTACGCGCTCACTCGGTCTGAAATCTATATCTATACTAATACTAAAAAGAGGGAAATTTGTATTTTCGTATGTAAAGAATGAACATAAAAACGACTGATTTGAAACATTCTTTCTCCATTAGAATCCTACATTATTCCTAAAGAACATAAGATATAGAATATGATCAATAAATATGTTTTTTTTTGGAATTTTTGTTAAATACCATAGCGAAGCCAGGGCGGGCTGCTAGTGTGTTATAAAACATAAAATGAAAATGCCTTCTCAACAAAAGTTCAAATCGAAAGTTTATAGGTACACGTCTTATCTTTTTTTTATATAACCGTTATAGAATTTTTATAACCACTGTTTTACCATTCACCACAAAATTACATAACAAAATGCGTAGTCGAAGTCTTTGTTACCCTTATTTTGCATTAGTTAGAGGCTTAGCATTTTATGTATGCTTCCTGACTAGTTACCACTTGATTTGGAAATCTGAGGCCAAGCACGTATCGGTGTTCTCTGAAAGTTGTCCATAATTTGGATTCTATAATAAGCTAGCTCCACATCTTCAACTGCATCATTAATTATTAACAGCTGTTCTTGTTTTCAAAGTCAAACCAATAACAAATTGCTAAGTAAATTTCTTCGAACCCAAATACGGATCTCTGAAAATGAACACCCCCGTAACTGTATTCAAAGATAAAACAATTCCAAAAGTTATCTTAGCGTAGCGAGAGAGTTCGGAGGCTTAACGCCATTTCGCCGTAATCTGCATATTCAGATTTGAGATTTTTATTTTTGTTTTACAATAAATAAAATGGGTAAACAGGTTTTGTTCAAAATCGTAAAGTTATTACATTAATAATTCTTCAGAACTCAGACGAATGTTTTACAAACACAGCGTTATAAAGCCTTTTTACGAGCAAAAATATGAGTTTTATTAAAAGATTTTGCTACCCTTGTAACCATGATACATTACTTATTTAGAAAATTATTTGACGCACAAAATTTTCATTCTTTTGTTTCAAATTATACAAAAATAAGAAAAATGTTAACTGAATAATGTCATTACATTGAAAAAACACATGAAAATATCTTTATACCACACCCACTCAGAAAGTGTCTCATTCCTCGTATATAAAACGTATTATAGGTTTAAAGAAGTTTATTCTCAAATAAGACATAAAGTCACTTACACGAGAACATGGTTAGACTTAAAATATTCAATAGACATTCGGCGTCACAATTAACAGTATCTTATAAACTACTATATAATAAAATATTTATACAAAATAAACACAAATCATCCATCACTTATTTAACACATTCGTATTCTTATTGCTCCTCAATAAGGTACTGAGCTAGTTGCGTTTTGAATGCTTTAAATGAGTTAACATTTTTTATATTTGAGGGTACCTTATTATAAAGTTGCGCTCCTACAAAAGTAAGCATTGTTTTGCCATAATTTGTGCGAGTCTTCGGAAGTACAAGATAACTAGCCCGGCGAGTGCAGCGGTTCGCCACCTTTTTTTGTTTGGTAAACGTTAAACTTGTATGGATGTTCCTATTAAGACTTTTTGGAATAAATATGCAAGTGTTAAAATTATATAATGTTTTTATGTTCATTATTTTTGTTTCATTGTAGATTTTTTTTGTCGATGTTAAGCGAGGATAATTAAAAATCATTTTAATAATTTTGTTTTGTAATATTTGTAGTTCAGCTAATTTAGTTTTAACAGCACATCCCCATATCTCTATAAGGCACAGTAAGCGTGGTTTCACTAGTGCGTTATAAATGGTTAATTTTAATTTTAGTTTATATTATTATATTAAGTTTAAGTTCGTCATTATTCCCTTATAAATGCGCGAAAAGTTATATGGGATTATGGGATTCCCTCCGTAGCAGTGAAGGAATGTTGTATGAAAATCAGTACCTGCCTAGCGCTCTTTTGTTTTTTAGCTGCTAACAAAAAAATATTATCGTCAAATCTCAAAAAGGTTTTATATGAAATAATTAGAAAACGAAGTGGGATTTTTTTCGTACTCAATTTTCAATGATTGGAGGTTGGCAACCTTTCTCTGCACTACGGATTAAATGCGGAAATTCAGATGTTTTGTTAAATTTTGTTTTTCACTAAGTAAAGAATTTAACAATACTCTTTTAATTATTCTAAATAATTTTCCAAAATGTCATCTGATGGTGAAAGTGACGATTTTATAGTGACGGCGCCACCAGAAATAAAAAATACAGCTCGTCGAAGAAGTCATATAGAACTTACTTCCTGAGAAGTTTTGGGAAAAATACGAGGAAACTTATACCTATTGATTTTATTTTCCTCTTAGGTGCAGTATAAAGCGCTATGTATCACTCGGGAGAAAGTTCTATTTCTGTTCTCGAGTTTCCTTTAAGCCACTCACTAAACATACACTCCGACAGAAATTGATCGTTTTCTCCCCTCGATGTACAATGTACTTAACTATAATAAATTTATAACAATCGCAAAATATAAGTCAATTACAAATCAATATACATATTAGAGGTAAAGAAAATGTCAATAACAAATATTATGTGTTAATTAAAATATTAACAGTCTCTTGTGCCTGTAAATAGTCTCTGTAAATAGACAAAACTGTATTTAAAGGAAGAGCAACGCTATTGTAGGGCCAGGCCCTCGCCCAAAATCCGGTGGAGCTGGACGATCGCACAGGCGAGGTAGCCAGCATCTCTGTCCTACCTAAAAAAAAAAAAGGTCCAGTGTAGCCGCGGCGCGGCGGCGAGCGCTCTTAGCTATAGTATAGAGTAGGCGTTGTCTATTACTACGAGACACCGAAACTTAAAAGAAACAGAACTTAATAGTGTTTGACCTGCACTAGAAAAACTGTAATTTTTCTGACAGATGTTTTAGGTTTTGAGTACAGTCGTAGAACTAGTTGTTACGGAGATGGTCCACAAGAGGTTGTTAGCACTTTTCCAATTACCCTGTGTAAGAAATACAAACCTGTGGGAAATTTTAATCTAAATTGCATGTAACATAAAACAAATAGTCAAATATTTTCTATAAAATACGTTTTAAAAGTCTATAAGTGATGATTGTTTTTGTGATTACAATTAAATTATCTTCTTTTCTACTTTTGTTTTTTCAGAACCAAATCTAGATCATTTCAATTTTCTTTTCGGAGATTGTTACGCAGTAGCGTAATTCTATTTGACATTTATTTTCTATCGAAGCTCTTTTTAATAAAATATATTATTCACGTAATGAAAACCGTTTTATAAATACCTTCTTATCATATCGTCAGTAGTGGTACCCAATTCTCAAAGTTTCCCACACAGTGCCAGTACAAAAGAAAGGTGCTTCAGGTGCCGTAAAACCACTTTACAAGGTGTCGTGCCACCAACTGAACTTTGCAGCTCATGGGGGCGCTACTATAGCTAAGAAACTCGACCAACAACAGCAACATGTAAGGGGACTTAGTAGTACATATTTTTTCCACCTGCAGATATAAGTTGGTCGTGCTGTATCTCCAACAACTGCATTGTTTCTCATAGACACTCGACAGTCTTTAAAACAAAGGCGACGAGAACAATGACAAAATAGTTCCTGTTCATTCCCCTACTGGGGAATAAAACAAGGGTATTTGTATGAACCGGCAGCGGTTAACGGCTTTATGTGGAAAAATAAGTATGTTGATAAAATATTTGAGAACTGATATAGGTATATGAATAAGTAGGTAACTATCCTTAGATATTAGTGTAATTTTTCATCGACTTCCAAAAAATTCGACTATGTGTTTTATTTTATGTACGCGACTTCTAATTAATTTAATATTTATTTTAGGGGCAATTGCGTTTGGGCCAAAACTGTGTATTTCTAGTCTAGAGGTTGATTGACAATCAGATCATGCTTATAATTAGACCTTATTGGGTAATTTTGCTCATCTGATAGTTTTATAATATGTGAGGGGATACCAGTATCAATATTTTGAATCTAATAGTATAGCACCTGTGATTTTTTCTATATTTTTATCTTGAAGCTTTATATTTCATAGTAAACAGCATTATTTTTATAGTATCTTCAATGTCTGTCCAAAGTGTAATGCTGCAGCCAATCTATGAGAACCCATAAGCATAATACGCCGCGCCGTTAGAACTGTATATGGGTTTGTTTCCCGTCGTATTCTCTAAACGCATCAGTAAAGCTTGAGAACTTGACTTTCTATACGTGGCTTTTCCAATTTATGTGCATGTCTATAGTCATATAATTCAACTAATGTGCTTGCATACCTAGATGATGTAATAGTAATTGGAACTCATTTTTTTTAATGTTTTTGAGACGAAACAAGCTTCTCGCCCTCCTGATGTGAAGCGGACTAACCTCTGCCTATAACAGATGCATTTTGCCACAAGTTACGAATTACACTGCGCTCGTCAGCTTGAGTCTGGTGTACCTGTAATTTTACTGGCTTTCAAAGACTGCTACCGTACATATTGTTAGGTGCTTGGCGACACGTGTTCTCCCTGAAGGTGGTAGATAATCAGGCGAGCATTCACAAAATGCCCTTCCACCATGCAGTGAAGCTGAAGCTGGCGGCGAGTTACGAACCATGGACCAACGGCACCGCGATCCAAAGCTATAACCACTAGGCCATCAATGCTTCAAAACTAAAATAACGTAGTGAATGGTGATGCCATATCTCACTTGAACAATATACAGGGTTATTGGAAAAATGTTTACAACCTCTTAGATTTCAAAAAAAAAAACAATATTCTTTTATTTCAGGCAAAATTATACCCATACGCATTCAAATAATAATAATAAGTAAATCAATTTTGTACAAATGTCAGGTAAAAAATAAAATCATTACGTCAATCAAATAACATTGAGTTGAAATACTGCTAGTCACTGCATATTTGCAAATACATATAAGAATTAAACACAATTACAAATAAATTAATAAATCAAATAATGAGGTCATACAAGTCAAGTCAAAAATAATAATATTAACGTTACTTTCACTTATATTCAAAGGATATTTAAATTCTCAACACGTCCAAGATAAGTATATAAATGTATTAGCGCGGCCACCAAGCTATATGGCAGAGCACGCCGAACTGCGGGCGCGGGTTGAAAGGACACTGGTAAATCGAAGGAATGCGGAACAAGGTGATGAAAAGTGGACTGTATAGGAAAAGGAGCGAAAAACGAGCGACTAACCTGGATATCCTCGGGCTGACGAGCACAGCTGCGGCACTCCAAGGCGTCCTGCTGCTGTCCAGATGTAGTGGCTCTTCAAATTATTTCACGCTGTTGTAGACTCGCGGCGCGAGCGCGGGAAGCTGTTAGTACACAGCTCCAAAGAAACGATCGCGGATATCCCAGTGCGATGGGGCACACAAGAAAACAGCGCGAGCGCGGTTAGTAACAAAATGGCGGTTTCCTTGGCTTCGAGGGAGCTCACAGGAACAGACGCATCCGCCGTCAACAAGGGTCGACCGCAGACTACTTGCAATGACAAGCAGTTCACTCATCGGCCACGAAATGTCAACCGTAGATAGTCGTCGTTTTCGTGAGGGTAGGAAAATGAGGGTAGGAAAAGGTAAGAGGTAGAAAGTAAGAAAGTGCCAATAGATGGCGCGAACAAAATATGTCAAGATTTTACTTCTGTTAGGCCTAACAAACACATTTTTAAAACTGTGTTTGTCACTCGTAGTTAAAGGTAATGCCTACTCTGAGCCAAGAAAAATATAATGTAATAAATTACAGACACTTAAATGTTTCTTGATTATATAATTAAATGATTCTGAGAGACATAAATTAATTTGTCAATTAATTAATGTCTCTCAGATTTCAACTGAACAATTAGGCATTTTATATAAATATCTTAAATATACAAAAAAAAATAAAAAAAAATCTACTAAAAATGTTTGTAACTTATGGAAGTCAACTTAAGAAGTTGTCAGCATTTTTTCAATAACCCTGTATAAAATGACATAAGATTTTTCAGATTTCAACTGAACGATTAGTCATTTTATATGAGTATCTTACACATACAAAAAAATTACAAATAAAAATTACTAAAACTGTTTGTAACTAATGGAAGTGAACCGAAGAAGTTGTCGGCATTTTTCCAATAAGCCTTTATAAAATGACATAAGATTTTTTTGAACTTTTTTTACTTAAGCAGCTCAAGCAATACACCTGAAGGCATTCGAAACAATGAACATGTAGCTTCAATTATTTCCTCTTACAAAAAGTAAACAAGGCTATTCCATTAATAACCGTCGTTTTATTGCTGTAAGTGAAAAATTAATCATTATTACTCCACCCCGTTTATTAAAACCCTTGTTTCCCTTATTATAGACTGAATAATCGTCGCTCGAGGTGTTAATGAGTTTTACCGAGAAATTGTACGACAATAACTTCAACAACTGGAAAATTATATTATAAGTCTGGAATACTTAATAATAAACTCACAGAATATTGGTTTTAAGTCAAGTAGATTCAGGCGTAACTTTGCGGAAATCCATATTTAATAATAACAAATATTAAAAAAATATTTTAAGAAAACATTAAATTAATATTTTAATAAAAATATAAAAATACAAATAAGTGTTTGTGACGTCACGTCGGCTTAACAGGAAAATTAGACGAAATTGTCAATAGATATATTTCTATATTTTTTAATCGTTTTATTAAAATATTAATTTAATGTTTTCTTAAACTGATTTTAAAATATTTATTATTATCAAATATAATTCTGATTTGAGGAAACTTAAGAACTTAACTGGACTTTCAACTTAATAACGCAATGGCCTTTTAAATGACTTTTGACCAAAGTAATGGTGCCTTAGTAGGTTATTTTTTAACTTATTATTAAACGGCTAGGACCCGCGTTATATTTACCGGAAAGTTGAGAACGATATTCCGACCGCCTGGACAGCTACGACGGTTCCTTCGCTCACCAAAGGACAAAGAACCCTTTAGCGGCCCGGGAGTGTATAGGATTCCTTATGATTGTGGTAAGTCGTACATTGGCGAGACGCAACGGAATATTGCAACTAGGCTCACTGAACATATAAGGAGTGTGAAAAACATGGACACTGTAAGATCGGCAGTTGCAGAACACGCATTTGAAGCGCTCGTAGCGAAGTTTGCTTAGCCATTCTGAATCGATCAGCAAAGTTAAGCAACTTCCGCCGCGGTCATGAGTTGGATGGGTGACCGCTGGTGACATTACTACTGAGCGCTTCCGTGCTTCGGAGGGCACGTTAAACCGTCGGTCCCGGTTGTTATCTCAGGATGGCAGTCGTTATAGCACGGTGGTAGGGCATTTTGCGAATGCCCGCCTGGCTAGCTACCACCCTCAAGTTGAAAATCTGTCGCCAAGCAGCTAACGGTGTGTTCCGGCAGCCGTCCTTGAGAGCCAGTAATTCTAGGTTAGCCTGAACAACATCTTCGACCACATCATCACTTACCATCAGGTGAGATAGTGGTCGGCTAACCTATCAGACATAAAAAAAAAAAAAAAAAAAAAAAAAAACGCTCACATCCCGGGTTCCTGTCATTTTGTGCGTTTCGATAAAGCGTCCGTTCTTGCGCGGGAAAAGTTCTTCGTCCCGCGTAAGGTGCGAGAAGCTATCGAAATATGTCGTCATCCCAACTTCAACCGGGATTGTGGGTGGAACATACCGCCGGCATGGAAAACTGTTCTGAACATCTGTGACTCTAATATTGTGCGCCTAGATCGTGAGACTGATACAGTTAGTGTAGTGTGTCATCAACCCTATTTTATCAATAACAGTGAGACATGTGACAGTTCTGACGGTGACTTGACAAATGCGGCTGAGCCGGAGCAGACAGGGCCATCGCAACGTCAGTTACGCGCTGAGGCCCGTGCTCGTCGCTTCGCGCAATCGTAACTCCCAGACGAAGGACTTCAAAACAGTCCGAAACTGGTCGGAATCTTTCCGGTAAATATAACGCGGGTCCTAGCCGTTTAATAATAAGTTAATATGGATAAAACTCGCGATAGTTTTCAAAGTGAGGTTATTTTTTGTTCCTTTCGGTGTAGTAGCTATATTTTTATAAAAAGTTTTTAGTGATTTAATTAATATGCATACTGTGGATTAAAAATTATGGCAATGAAATAAAGTATAGTACATTTGAAAAGTTCCTTATTAAATTCTTGGGTTATTGATTTTAGTTGAACTTTTTCGACAAGAAACTTTTCAGCAGACTAGTATGGAACGTGCCTCGGCGATGGCAATATCTGTATCAGCCGGATAGTCCACTTCTCAAAACAGCCCCAACGTGGAGGGTTTGCAATAATACCAACGCATGGCGAATGACTTGGGGATCGCAGTGTCAGTGTCAGAAATCAGTACCTCAGAAAGTGCTGCTACTTACCTTATGGTGTATTACCCTTAGTCGCCTCTTACGACACCCACGGGTAGAGATGGAGGGGTTCCATTCTAGCAGGGCACCCCACGGGCATAAGATGGCAAGAAGCAGTGTTATACTACCTACAATGGGCCATGGGAAGAGACCTCAAACTATCTAGTGTCATATTGCATTATAATCCTCTTACCTATACCTTCGGAAATAAAATACAAACGTTAGAAATTCAATTTTTATTTTAAGAATTCTCTTCATTACTTTTCCCACAAAACGTAATGTTCAATTGAACCGGGAAAATCTACATTAGGTTTACGTATATAGATTTAGGTACAATAGGTATGCAAATGAAAGCGACGTGGTCGGAGGGTAAACGTTGTCTTGACTCCATGTTCACGGGTCACCACTCAAGGCAGCGTACTGTTTGCAGAGCCATCGAAAATCGTACATCCCGAGTTACTCTACTGTCCCTTTTTGAATCGACATCTAATTCAATTTCAATTCACTTCTGCTTTCTAAACATTAATGTATCATAGAGAGAATTTTCTTTACATTCATGTTAGTAAGTTGTTGCAATACTTTATTACGCAATATAGTAGCTAGAAACTAACTATACATTATGGGTATATAGCAAAGACACGCAATAATGTTGATGCGTGAGTAAATGCGAGTAAATGCTAGTATTCCAAAGCCTCGAACATAGACGCAAAGTTGCCAGCTTATCAGATTATTACAGGCTTTACTATGGAACATGTGCAATTTATCTACATAACCTTTCTTTATTCGGAAAACAAGACGCATAGCTACACGATATTCGAACATGCTCGATATTCTAAAAAGACGCACTAAGCGCTTGAAATCCACCTTTGTAATGCGTACAACTGAAGTATGGTATGCCCTATCTGCGTCACTCTCAATGGATATAATATAATCTTGGCCTCTTCAAGTACAGACTGAATAGGTTTCTTCTGGACAAGCGTGTTCCACTGTCAACGCCGCCACTTCCATCAGGTGAGACTTCGGTCAAATTCTTGCTTATCAGTTTAAAAAAATATATATCAGACATCAAAAGTGCGATTCCCTGATGGGCAATTTGAAAGTGAACTCCTCTTTTGAGATAATTATTTCGATTCGTATATAAAATAAAATATATAAAATATATGTTATACACAGATGTTTTCGAAATGAATCCGTGCTAATGTTTTATTATAATTGATTGATTTACATGTTAAAAAAAAAAAAATTTGTATGTCCTCCTCGACGATAGCAAATTTTCACATCTATTTTTGGCTTAAGGTGACTAATATGATCTTGTAGAAAATATAAAAACTGAAAAATCATATCCATGTTGTATCCAACATAAAAAACTGAAGTGCAACGTTTTTAGAATTATTTTTTGGAAGTCTTTCTCGACGACAGTGAATTTTCACATCTATTTTCGGCTGAACTAATAAGATCTTTAGCAAATCCTTGTTGAGAATTTTAAAATTAGACAATCATATCCATGTACAAAGTATTCTTTTCTTTTATATTCAAGGATTTCAGTCAAGCAAAAGGTCGTAGACGCCAGGTCAAGCGCGCATTGAAATTGAACTTTATTTAATCAATATATTGTTTTATTTTCCTTTACAAGCTCATCACAACTAATTTCATTGTATTAAACCGCTCCTTTAAGGCAAAATCATGCTTCTGTTTCGTGGTTTGATTTATTTGAATGTTGTACCCTAACATATTGCCATAACTCACTTTCTTCCTCGTCCTAACCGCGTCGTATGTGTAAATCATCTCCAATCACTCACAGGTGGTTGCACATATTTTAGGGTCCGATGTTTGAGTAGGATGTACTGTTATTTATTCTGTGGTAGGGTCTACGTCAAACACGGTAAGGTGTTAAGGTTAAGGCGTAATGAAGGGGTGATACGCACGCAACTGGGGCGTGAAGAATGGGATCGGCAAAGGTCAACAGTTAAAGGGACACGTTACACGAAGGGACACCTTTTAGGAGAGATTGTATATACTTATTGATTGAATTGGATGTATATCTAAAAAGCTAATGACACTAAAGAACTTTTGAAGCATTCGTGGCGTTGTTTGCTTAGCTGTTCTTAACCGATCAGCTAAGTTAACCAACGTCCGCTGCGGTTACGACTTGGTTTGGTGACCGATAGTGATATTACTAGCCGTCGGTTCCGGTTGTTGTCTTACGGTTGCTGTCGGATATAGCGTAGTGGTGGAGCATTTTGCGAATGCCCGCCTGGTGCCTACCACCCTAAAGTTGAGAGCCAGTAATTCGAGGTTAGTCTGAGCAAGATCTTAGACCATATCATCACTTACCATAAGGTGAGATTTTGGCCACTATCTCACCTTATGGATAGCCTATCAGCATTAATAAATAAAAATACTGTAATACATATTGATAGAATTGGATGTATGTCTAAAAAGTTAATGGCATCAAATTAACATAAAATAAGATCGAGCATTTGACATGTTGACCACATTCATTACCATATTTTCATATTTTAGGGTTCCTCAAAGGTGAAACGCACGGACAGACAGTGGAGACTCGCTAATAGGGTTCCTATTAGCGAGATCACTGTCACTGTCTGTCCGTGCGTAAGTTCTAAGGTTTCTAGCTCGTAATCGGTCTGAGCTACATGCTTGACTTATATATTTGGTGTACAACGTTGACCCATATATATGAATATTGGATTAGACATTCAATTATAAAATTGGGCGGGCTTTTTTGTTAGTCTAAGTTTATTGACTTTTAGTAAATTAAATTTATGTAAATTGACATATTAGACCATAATAATTTTTGAGTGTATTATTAAATTAATAAATTGACTTCTAATATATACTCTTTATATTTTTATATAAATAGTATATATATGAAATATTAAAAATTATAATTCTATCCATATATTATAAAAATTTATAATAAAAATAAAATTTTACAAGAATAAAATCTAAAATATTTTTTCAACATACAATTACATACAAACATAAAATCACGCCTCTTTCCCGTAGGGGTAGGCAGAGAGCACATATTTCCACTTACTACGATCCTCCTCTATCGCTTCATCTAAATTCTACACTCATCAATCCACCATACATAAGCGTCAGTTTGAGGTTCTCCTGACCTGGCTTTTGAATCCTCCTCACCGCTCCTGACCTCATTGTGTAAACAGTACTGGAATTATCTAGAGCTTTGTGATCATCAATCATATCAAGATGTTTTAAGGGTCATTTCTCACATAACACCCAGTTTTGTATCTACGTTTTTCTTAGAAATCCAGCCTTGATTATCGTTCTTAAGAATCCCACAACTCACAAAATCACCGCCACCTGACATTGTTTCAACACGTTTTACCTGGAAATTAGGAAGAGGTAGGGTAATTGATTCCCCTAGGACTGCCAATTGAGGGTAACCGGGCCGCCTTCAGAGGGGTGTAGGAGTGATGGAATGTACTTGATTAAATTTCAAGGGGAGTTTGGGAAACTCGCCCTAAATCAAATGGTGTTTGTGAAGGATTGAATAAACTTAGCATGTACCCAGATGTTTTGTATGTACTGATTTGTTTATATTAACAGATAATAGTTACAACACTTTAACAGACACTAAGGCCACACTTGCGCCAGAAAAGGAACCCGAGTTAAACTCGAATTAAGTGTAGAGCTTCGACCTTAACTCTCGAATTTACGTTGGCGCAATAAGCACTTAGACATATTTGTTAGCTAACCTAATGGTGGCACTTTACTGGGCATAAAGTATTTGAGTCGCAAAATTGCTGTAAACCATATAGTATAGATATTGGTATTCAAATATATCACAAACATGCCACACACACATGAATTTAGCAAGCAAACACTCAAACATGCCAATCTGAAATTGCAAACAAGGCATTATTTTTACTTGTCTAGTAGTTGCATTTCTTAACTGAGCGTAATAAAATACGACACTGAGAATAGGCAGGTTTGACCACTACTGCTATAGAAGTTAATTTGTAAAGAAGTGTAAGGGCCTCTTTCACGACCTTCAAGTAAAGTATCGAAAGCTTAAGTCACAAATAACCGTGCTTATGAATTTCACAATGGCTAAGTAGTACTAACCCACAGTTAATGTGACCACTAACTTACTTCTTGGTTCATCTATCTTTTTTATAGGTTTCAAAAAAAATTTGGTATTGTAAATTCCATATTGGGTATAAACTCCTTGATTATAATTATTTTAGACTAGATGACCCAGTGTTCTTCGTATCACCTATCCTAACGGACGAACGTCAAATGTTTGACAGGAAAGTATTGGTAGAACAGTTTATATGGGAAAATGAAATTGTTGTTATACTATCTTCCTCACTATTTTCCATATATTTTCATTGTTTAAATTAAACCTTACCTGGACCACGACAAACATTTTAAAACCAAAGTTAAGTATCGAGTTTTAGCGAGACAAACAACCGCAATTGATTTTTATTTAATGAATTAATGACTGACGGTGTTGACATATTTTGAACGAATATCTGAATTTACTTCGAAGATTTCCTTCTTCTTTCAAAGAACCATCGAGTTGATTGAAGTCTGTTTTCTATTGTGAAACTAAAAAACCATAATAATTGTAACTTTTACTAGGCGAGTAACTTTAACCAGGAAGTAAATAATTGATACTTTACTTGAAGGTCTTGAAAGAGGCCCTAACTCTCATACAGTTACCGGTTTTATTTGAAACTCATTGAGTGAACAATTAACAAAACACGCACATTCTTCCAAATTCAATTGGATTGGTGAATTGATTTTGCACTTAGATGCAATCGCATCTGATTGGTCTCGTCAAGGTAATGTTGTTGCGCCGCACGGTACAGTTTTTAAACCACGCCCGCCACGATAAGCTTTTTGTGCTATTTTTGAGCTTGACTTACAGTTCTTCAAGCATTTATTCGAAGGCAGGAAGCAAGCGCGCTCGTTGCTGATATAGACACATGTTTACCTCTGTTCTGTCTTTTAACAATTTTAAAAATCATTTGAATTATTTGTCGCATTTGTGTAAATACCCAGCAAATAAATATAAATAATAAATGTAAATACGCAGCTCCTCTACTGATATGTTTTTTTAGAGCCAATAACACAAACACATAAATATTTTTACTTAATAATTTGGAAACACCATTGGAAAATATTAGTGAATCTAAAGCCATAGAGATCGGTAATAAAAACATATAAATGATGATTCAGATATAAAGAACAAATTCTAATACGAAAAGAAAGGCAATTATAATATGGCCCGATTTAAATCATCAGATAGTCATTATTCCTCAGAATAAATGTATTCACAATCAATTTAAAAAAGAACGAATGTTGGCTGCTGCAAAGATATTTAATCTTTGTCTAATTGTTTTAAATTTGGTCTGTTAATATCTTACTCGTATATAAGGTATATCAACAATAATTAATATATCAACAATACTGCAGGGGGTGGTGTGGAATCGGTAACTGAATGTGTTCCACTCATGTTTAATTTTTACATACAGAAAATCAGTAATAAATAAATTAACTATTGCCTAAGCTGTGGCACGTCTTCGAACGTGGTGTATCTACTCCATTCACAATTCACAAATTTTACTTACCTATATTATTTTTAACCTTCAAATCTTCGTAAGTACCTACTGTATTGAGTTGCGGGTACCTAGGTACGCAGTATTGTGTTAAGCGGCTACCGCGTCGCACGTTATTTGTCGCAAGCTGCCAAAGACGACCAGAGCAGAATAGGTTAGTACACGAAACAGCTGTTTTGTTGTGCCTAGTACCTGTAGCCAGTCATTGACTTCCCGTGGCGTTATTAGGCAGTTGTCTCACCGGAAACGATGAACGAGTAACGAGTAGAGCTAGAATTAGAAACGAGTTGGCGAGCCGCGAGGAGCGAGTGCATAGTTCCGATAGTTGTGTAGCTCGGCTATAAGCGAGTGAGCCAGTAAGGCGAGCGATTACTCGCATCACTCGCTGTATTCTTTTCTGAAATAATTAATATTTTCTCTTCTGGTTGCTCTCTCGGCGTGTTCTAATCGCTTAGCGAGTATCGATGAGCGAGTTTTATCTGTCATAGCTCTTGTCGCTCAGCGAAAACTAGTGAAGCGAGTGCTCGCCGGCAGTGTGAACAGTCAGTGATCAACTATTTGTATCTGCATCTTTCTTACTTATATTTACAAGGAATTTATATCTATTGTAAGTTTCTTGAGCGAGAAAATAGTCGATAGTTACTCGTTTTCTCGTCAGCGGTGGGACAAGTGCCTTACGTGTGTGAATGGAGTAAACCGTGATTGTCGCTATCATGCTCATAGACCCCGCCAATGTTTAGATAATAATAAGTACTAATTTTGTGTATGTGAAAATTAAACACGAGTGTAACAAATTCAGTTATCGATTCCACACCACCCCCCGCAGTATTGTTGATATATTAATATCCACGGTATATATCTGATATTTTTTATGCGAGGATTAAAAGACCATCCCTAAAACGTAACGATAATCCCAACATTCCACTCTTTGCCAGTATATATGAATCGTGAGACAATCATTAAGATGATTATAGCGAATATTTTATTAATTCATCGAGTATTTATTCTTCCTATATAACAGGAAAGTTACACATTAAAACAAGCTTTATTAAAAACAACCAACGTTTAATTAAAAGTTATGAACTAAGCCACTTTCAACTCCCATTTTTATTTCTCCTAACTTTACTTCAAAGGAAAATGAATCAAAACAACAACCACGAATAGCCTGCCTTTTTCCTGCTCTTGCTGATTAAAAGTTATTTCGAACATCTGAAAATTGGTTGAAAATCTAAAGCTAACAAATCAAAGCTCTTCAGTTTTTTTAAATGAATCTAACTTATTATGTTTTCCTCGAATGTTTCTGTATATTTTCTATTAGAGGCTTAAATCTAACAATAAACTGTTTTAAAGTCACCTTATTCTACAGTTATTATTATTTATACAAGATACATGCATTGATATTTTTTTTTATCGCTATAAGTGTCCCTTTTGCAAGTGGAATGACTCTTCTAGATATATCCTAGAATCATCAGCAACCTGTTGATATTTCAAGAATAAATGCTTAGTCCGCCGAGTACGCAGTTGGGTCAATATGACCCATGTCTTGTTGAGTCGCATGTTTTTTATTTACACTATACTGACGCTGGGCTAAATATTATTACGTTATCTACGTACATCATACAATCAAATAATATCTATTCCATATTATATCATCTCGTTAAGTCTCGCATCCGCGAGATAATCTACTTTCATAAGAACGCGGATACACTTAATATGAGGAAACTTTAACCTCACACTTTTCCTTCAGTTTTCATGATAACTGACATTTCAAAATGAATATGGTCTCTATAAACCTTTCTTTTGATGTTAATTGAACAATTTTCAATATATATATGCCAACTTTATATGTGCAATATTTTATTAAACTTTGCGAGAGTGTAATTCCATTCAATTCAATGTGACGTTGCTTAACTTTGTTGTTCGGTTACGAACGGCGCGGCGAAGCAAACTTCACTCCGAGCGCTTCAGTGGTTGTTTTTATTGGTATTTAGTTATTCTCGCAGGTAAAAGTGAAAAGTTGTATGTTTCACCCGAAACGAATTTGTTTTATTTTTTAAATTAAACATACAACGCTCTACAGACATGTGGTCCGTACTCTTTTTAGATCTATTTTTATTTTATAACATGTTGCAATTTTACAAAATTCGTACTCCATTACATTGACTTTAACACTTAGATGTGGGTTAGTGTTATGGTGTTATATCTTAAAAACTAAGTGAGTCCAAAATTATGTATCTATATATATATATATATATATATAGATATATATATATATATATATATATATATATATTTTTTTTTTTTTTTATGCCTGATAGGTTAGCCTTTGACCACTATCTCACCTGATGGTAAGTGATGATGTGGTCGAAGATGTTGTTCAGGCTAACCTAGAATTACTGGCTCTATATTATATATATTTATTTTTTTCCCTTCTAATATTTGTTAGTATTTTTCTTATCTTAGTAGTTTCTATAGTTATCACAATACATTCTAACATTTGAATTTCTAAAACTATATTATTCTATGATCTTGTCCCGGATGGACCCGCCACTGACTCAGAATCAGAATCAGAATATTTATTCACCATTATAACAATGTTTGTTACACTAGGTATGTCATTTTACATAACTGAGGTAATGCAAATCAATTTACATATAACTTTGAATATACACATACATTATAAACGCACGCATAGATAATTAATTGTTGTAGCATTGGTTAAAATGATTTGGGACTCCGGGGTCCTCTTGCCTTCAAATCCCTTACTGTGGTCTTTATTACAGTTCCTATCTACGCTCGTGTTATAATTCTAGACTACTTCCCGAGGTAGAGATTTAACCCACTCGTATCGAGAAAATTATAATAATAAAAATAACAATAGAAATGGATGATATCGTCCACTGTGGATGCTAAGAGGTCAATGGCGGCATTGGCACCTAAAATCAACTTGGTCACTTGTTCAACAAATAACTATTTCGTAAGTATTTTTTCGTCAACATTGCCATGTGGTAACAAAATGTTTGTCATCTTAACTGCTTAATCTAAATATGAAAAAAAACACAAAAAGACTTCATACAGAAGATATGCTAACACAAAAAATGCACTAAAAATTTAATAAAACAAACCGTCGTTTATTTACTGTTTATTTTGTTCATTTTACACCAACAAGTAAAAATTAGAACATCATCAATGTAGTGGAAGCCAACAAAAATAATCTATTAATTTGATAAATTCTGTAAAAAAGTATAAGTAAATAATAGTAAGAAAGAAAAATTTTGAATAAAGAATCTCCTCCTTTTTTAACGTCGGTTAAAAATGATTGTTAATTACTTCCAGCATCGTCATTATATCTAATATATATATACATGGAAGTTTTATACATATCATGTTATTGAATCGAGGATAAAGTTGGTTACGATGTTAAGCTGATTTTATTTTAACTCCAAGATACTTGAAATAGAGTTCAAAATCGTGTGACATTATTTACCGAATTAATGCAACGTAACATGTTCATTATTGTGAGCCTTCTATTTTGTGAGTCGACGACGTGAGAGTGCGACGTGGAATGATGGATATTACGTGTCGTGTCCCATTATATTGGAGTGTGTGAGTCGAATAAAATAGGATGTCACAATATTTTTATAAAAGGTTTTATGGTGAAAACAAAACTTCACGCTAGCCTGCTTGTTGTGTCGTTGTATTCCCGCTGTAATCGCACAACATCGGAAATAAAATAAATATTATAAATGTAATTCCCGCCGTCCCTATCGCCCATAGTACAAGCACCACGTGTAAATTGCGAGCTTAGTTAGTACCATACCTTTAACTTTCTTATTTATTATAACTACAACTAAAGCAGTCACTTCCGTATTAATAAACCCCAAATATTTATTGTTCTATTATGTAAAAAATATAAATGATTCGTACGATCTATCTTTACAAGCTGATAGGAGTTAGCTGATTTCTTATTTATGTTTATTATACTTATATTATTCAATTAACCTTCACAACTTACACCCTCTCACATTCACACACACTAACACAATACACACAGAGAGGAACACCATACATCAACACGAATAATATCAGTTTCCGCTATAGATATAATTTGTTTATTTCTAAGTCAGGTCAATAATTTATTTACTTTTTAAGTCAACTAAAACATAGGTTATTTATAATTAAAGTAAAAATATAAAATTGTACTCGTATAAACAAGCATGAGGCTATTTAAATAATGGCAACCATGGGGAGAGCGCTGTACGCTGAAACACAGGTGTTGAACCTAGTTCGGCAACAGATGCACAATATATTTTTTGTATTACTTTTTAGCCACATAAGTGTAACCAACTTTGTATTTAACATGAATAAATGATTATTATTATTATTATCAAATTACACGTATATTTACAACAGGTATGTTTGAAATTAACAAGTATGTGATTGTCACAACTGTCTGCGAATTAATATCACCATTGGTAATAAACTTAACTTCTCCCGGAAGCCATCATCAGGTTCTTGGGTGCGGTCCTAGCATGGATTTATAAACACAGGGATAGGAACTATTGTTCTATACATACGTTAGGTTATACAAATATATACAATATCGACGCCACAGTTTCAAATAACACTCTATCTCTTTTTAACTAACCAATAATGGCTTATGCGAAAAGAGATAGTGAAACGTTTGCTAATACATATTTCGGAAACATTGTGCAATGACGTCACTATATTGACAGAGCGTGCCACAGTCCACCAGCTGATTTGCCGAGTTTCGTGGTTTTTATATAGTCAAGTGGTTGTATGTTACTATTTTTTTCAGTAAATAGAGACTTTATTGCTGGAAATACAAAGTGCGCCATGCCTTCATGTTCGATAGCTCACTGTAAGGCCCGCTAAAATAAAAACCAGCCCCAACTGACTCTTCATAAGTAAGTATCTGCATGATCATAAGTTTTCAATTCAGTTGGTGTTTTATATAGATGCAAGCGTAGTTGAAGGACAAGAAACCATGTGTTATTTGATTATTTTCCTTATTACGCTTATTTTTCTATAATTTTTGTTAAGTATTTCGAAAACATAACGTAAGCTAGTGATGTGACATCAACTGCTATAATTTATCGATATTTACTTACGTACCTACTTTTAAAAGTCAAGGAATAGTGTAATATTATTTCGGCGTTCAATCTTAACAAAACTAAAACACAACTGCTACCTCTCATCATCAGCCTGATATTCACTGCTATTATTTCTTTACTCATTGTTATGGTCTGTTTCAGGTTTCCAAATAATGAAGTATTAAGGAGAAGGTGGATTGATGTTATTGGATCTGATAATATTAACCCTCGTCACAAGAACTGGTTCGTCTGTTCATTGCATTTTGAAGAAACATGCTTTAACAAGACCCTTAATATTATGAGATTGCATGATTATGCAATACCTTCTCTGTCACTTGTGGTAAGGTTTTAGAAAATTCTGAGGCTCATCGTCCACAATGTTACTGAAAAGAAACCAGTAACAAACTAAACTCAATATTGGATAGCTAGGTTCACACACACACACACGTGAAAATACAAATAAAATATCTTAAAAAAGTGACAAATTGAATGGCTGAGATTGGAAGATTCGATCTCTTCTACATATATCATTCTTGTCGATATCGATGAATAATGATACGATTGAATATAAAACCTACGCGATTGTAATAATTTATACATTTATCGAATCAGCACACTGTTTTACAGTTATCCTATCCCAGGCCAACAAATATCTACCTAGTTCTATAAATGTATGTAATAGTTCTTGTATCTAAACTTATTCTGATGGTACGACATAGTTACCTAGATACCGTTAAGAAACCTATTGATTGTGCTAGAAACGAGTAATTTTTTAGTATTCTAAAAAACATATATAAGTAAAATTCAGAGATTCAAAAATATTTTTGTATGCTTCATAAATTTCAATATATTTAGTTATTTCGTAATAATATTCATATGTTTTTATTTATTTCAGAGCTGCAAAGAACATAATTCTGAAGAGAGACAAAATAGACCAATTTTGTGTGAGAATATTCAGATGTTGCATTATGAAGAGGTAAAAATTGCATCTATAGTGCGGCTGCTGAGACAATGCGTTTGATAGTTCGTAATAATTTTTTTTCCCTTAAAAATGACGTTGGCTATGATTGCTTAATATTGTGTTAGACGGGCATTTGAATGTCTATAAATATTTATAATGTCTATAAGCATTTGGACTGCCTATGAGTCTGCTATAACTTATAGATTGTCTAAATGCTTTTATTGTAGTAGCTGTAGTGTTTTATATAGTTCATAGTATTTTGTTTAATAAAGGCATACCGCCGGAAAAAAAAAAGATTTAATTGTATATTTTAGCAATTAAAAAGCTACGATGAAAACACAAACACGAACTATCAAACGCATTCTGCCAGCAGCAGCGCGACCGTAACTGCTTATTATTAATTTGCAAATCTGTAAATATTAGTTCATTAACTATCTTTTTTTTAGACCTCAGTGCTGGAGTCTGCTGCTTCTACCATACAAAAAAGTGAACATACACCAAGCAGGAAATGAATGGCAGAATATTACAAAGGACAGGGACAAATGGAAGAAACTGGAGGAGATTTAGATTAAAATCGTAATTTTTTGAATACATAATTATATGATTCGTAAATAAGAATCCACATTTAAAATGTTATTTAAGAGATATGGAAAATAAAGTCTTATTTTTTTTATTTTATTATTAATGAATACTGTGTGGTGGAAAAGTGTTGGTAAGCGATGACCACATTGATGGTAGCAGCATTCTATTTTACAGCTTCGGCTATTGCAATTGGCAAACTTTTTATATAAAGTTAGGCAATTAGACCATATTGCTTTGTTGTTCCTGGAGATACTAATGTCCATAAAATGCAGGATGTTGTGATGATGATGTCCTATTAATAACATAGTTACCTATATTTTCAACTCAAATATGGCAAAGTGAAAAAGTTATATCATAACAGGCAAGTGTGTAGGCAACAGTAGATTTGGGTGAAAACATTTATTGTGCGTAGTTTATTTTTTTATAATTATGTCTGATAATTTTGTATATTCTTCATTTATAATAAAATAATAGGAATATAAATAAAGAAGGAATATAAATTTTGAAAATATATTATTTAATAAACGTATCATTCATGTATGATTCTTTTTTACTCTCGCAACTTCTATTAGAAGATTAAATAACCAGAGTACAAATTCATGCCAGAAATTTGCAATCAGTCATATTGAAATAAGTTATTTACGAAGCGACAAAGGGAACAAATGCGCTGAATGAGCAGCGTACTATTACCTCATTTCGATATCGATAGGGTGTGCCACTCATTAGGCGTTTTACAGGGCACTATACCATCTTAATTCGGTATAAACAGAAAGTTTACCGATATGCTACCCTAAACTGACTAAATAATATGCTAATCAAACTCCACGTGCCATGGCCGCCTGAAATTATAATGTATTAATATTAACATTAATTTTAACAGCTTTCGCGTCCATTACATGTGCGCGTTCATTAGGTTTCTGTGCTATCAGAATATTTTATACCGTCATATTTATCATACAATAATAGGAGTAAGTACGTAGATATTCTTTGTCGGCCAAGGATACCCTGACCTGTATACTGGTATGTTCTGATTCTGAAAATATATTAATTAATACCTCCATGTGGGATTTTTATTCAATGTGTCATATCATAATTTATCGATATCGATAAAAACGTTATTTCAAGAGAGCAACTCAGATCGCAGCCATTTGACTTGCCCTTTTGGAAAGTAGGTATACACGTTTATTTTGTAGGTATTTCCAGTCCATAGATGAAAGTCCATGGGTCCTAGTAATATTATAATTATGTTCTATGGTGCGGTATAGAAAACTTGGTTAAACGGTGATAGTAACGCGTTTTAACCATAAACATTGATGTTTATGGTGTATTCTTCTCTCAAGTCAAGAATGACTTGACTTGAATGAAGAATATCTATAGAATAACAAAATTGCGTTTTTTTTTTTTTTTTTATGCCTGATACTTTAGCCTTTGACCACTATCTCACCTGATGGTAAGTGATGATGTGGTCGAGGATGTTGTTCAGACTAACCTAGAGTTACTGGCTCTCAAGGACAGCTGCCGGAACACACCGTTAGGTGCTTGGCGACAGATTTTTCAACTTGAGGGTGGTAGCTAGCCAGGCGGGCATTTGCAAAGTGCCCTACCACCATGCTGTAACGACTGCTATCCTAAGACAACAACCGGGACCGACGGCTTAACGTGCCCTCCGAAGCACGGAAGCGTATAAATATTCATATTTATTCGTAGGGTATGACCAAATTTTAAGTAATTTTGTTGTATTTGTAGTATAGATAATAGTAATAGTGTGTATAGATCATGGAAGTAATAAGTACTACGTACAACAGTACTTATTACTTCCATGGTATAGATATTCTTCATTCAAGTCAAGTCGTTCGCGAGTGAACAACTAGCTAAAACCGATTATACATTCACTAATATGATGGATAACGCTTTGTTCGTTTTTACATTTATACATTATTTTCCAATTTCAAATCTAATCAAGACAGATTAGGATTATGATGGATGCCTTTTTTTCCGAATATTGTTTTGATTCTATGCCGATATCAATTTTTGGTCATTTATACAAAATAGAATACGACCGCATTATTATTATCGAATCTATCGTGTAAGTGTGTCAAGGGTAGCATGATCACGGTAAATATATGAAGACCCATAATTCCATGCGTGAGATCGCAATTAAAAATATAAATTTATTCCATGATTAGGTTTTTATTTTCGCTGACACAATTGTTTCTGTGAATGAACTGTAAGTTTTTTGATAAAAATTAATAAAGCAAACGATTGCAAAGTGAAAAACATTACTAAAAACTAATAAATCCATTCAAGCGTATCGCAATCTCGTCAGAGCTACTATAAAATTTCTCTTTATTGTTATCTTGACCCGTAATTTCGGTTGTTCGTTCAACGCTCCGACAGCCGTGATCGTCTAGTGGTTAGGACCCTACGTTGTGGCCGTAGTAACCCAGGTTCGAATCCTGGTCACGGCAGTGATACACTGTCGCGGCGGAGCTGACTTTTTGCGACATTTCTGTAAAATTTATAAATTGTTTTCACTTGGACTTTTGCCAAGACATCTACAGCAATACCGACCTGAGATATGAGCAGATAGTTGGATTGTACGAATCATAAATATTTAAAGGCTGGCCGTCATAAATATTAATAAAAAGAATTCACAATATATCATGCTACTTTTTCAGTCTTATGTAAATTGAATTATTCTGATGAAGTCTGCTGTTGCCACTGATTTATCCCGAAACTATATCTTCTTCTTTTCTTTATCCAATGTTAAGTGGGGTTGGTACTACATATAGCGAATGCTCCGGTGTCCGTCTGGCCGTGCGTTTTTTTAGAACCATAATAGATATAGAGCCCCTGTAAATAAATAAAAAGCCTTAGCATAATAATTAAAAAGGAATACAAATAAAACCCATAACAAGTTCAAACTTAAAGGTTATATGTTGTCGAAAATTTAACGAACGTAATTTGTTATATTAAATTACAAAAACCGGCTAAAACCGCGTCGGACAACCACCAGTCAACTATACGAATTGTATCAAAAAATAAAATTACTGTAAAATGGAACCGACTTCAACACTCAGACTTCATCATGACGACTTCTACAAGTGTGAAACAACTTGTAGAAGTCGTCATGATGGTTTAAGTGTCCCTATCATCACAATATTGTGCCGACTTCGACAAGTTATTTCACGATTTTGAGTGTTGAAGTTGGAACCGACTTATGAAGTAAAAAAATATTCTTGTTAGTGACCCTTGCTACTTATAGGATCGGTTGTCATTCACTGTCAAGACTATATCGTCAAAATAGTAAAACACTTTTCCGGTATTGGAGTGTAAGTCAAAAACGCTTGTCCGTTTATGATGAAATTTAAATGGGACCACACGGGAAGCACCAGCATTCAAAAAATAATAATAGTCAAAATTGGTGTACTTAGTGGAAAGTTCTGGTAACAAATATAAAAATAAATATAAATTGCAGTCGAATTGGGAACCTTACTCCTTTTTTAAAGTTGGTTAAAAAATAACAATTTTTTATTAGGTACCTGTAATTTCTGTCGCTATGAAACCCTGGGTGAGCGGTCCAACTTAAACTTAGAATATTTTTTTTTCTGTTGGTAGGAAAATGTGTTCCATAAAGTTAGGGGAAGAATAGTAGAGGAAATAAAGTGTTGCAAGTTGCGCTATTAGGAGTTGTGGGAGGCGACGAAGGGAAAATATCATAAGGTTGGCAACGAAAAACCCTTTTGAGAAACTGCCATATTACATTGCGATTTCCAAGATGCCTGCCAAGCCTAACGGAGGAATCTATTTTTCAGCAGTGAACTGTATTGCTTTTGATGTATTATTTGTTTTTAGCCCGCCATTGCACTTCCAGCTGACGTCAATATAGGTAACTTTATAATTACCTCCCTAAAACGTTCCTAAGTGGAACTACTTGTAATCACTATATTATGGCGCTTTAGGCAAAGTGTACGCTGAAAATGTAATCTGTCGATTCGAAGTACACATCAAATTTGTATTTGGCTTATTTAGGTACCTACGCCTTAATGTGAAAAAAATACCAATCAAAGTGTCTGTAGAGCAGTACTTTCTGGGAGAATCAAGTTGAAAATCTGTCGCCAAGCACCTAACGCTGTGTTCCGGCAGCTGTCTTTGAGAACCAATAACTCTAGGTTAATCTGAACAACATCCTCGACCACATCATCACTTACTATCAGGTGAGATAGTGGTCAACGGCTAACCTATCAGGCATAAAAAAAAAATTTAACAAAAAATGGAACCGACTTCTACACCCAAAAGTGTGAAATAACTTGTTGAAGTCGGTACCATGATGGTACAAAAGTACCAATTATCACAATATTGTGCGCATGGTACCGACTTCAACAAGTTATTTCACACTTTTGGGTGTAGAAGTCGGTTCCATTTTTTGTAAAAATTTTTTTTCTATCTTTTTAGTGTAACTCAAAAATGGCTTGACCGATTTTGATAAAATTTAAAATGGGACCAAACAACAAGCATCAGCTTTCAAACAAAAAAAGAATTTTCAAAATCGGTTCACCCAGTCAAGAGATCTGAGGTAACAAACATAAAAAAATAAAAAATAAAAAAAAAATACAGACGATTTGAGAACCTCCTCCTTTTTTGGAAGTCGGTTAAAAAAGGGAATTACCTTGATGCTACACAAAGGTACTGGCCTCAAATATACTTCGAACCAAAGCTCTAAAAATTTATTTAATAACTTCAATGCATAAAATGCGTAAATTCCCAGCCGCGGGTTGGTAAATACGATAAAGAGAGCGTGACAATTCAGCTATTAATAGTATGACATAGAACATGGTCACCCGACCCACATCCGAAATAATTTAGATAGATTTCGTAGTAAATATCTCTTCCATCTGCAGAGATAAGTCGGTCTTGTTTACAACTATGTTAATTATTGGTCAGTCGCGCCTACTGATACAACAGCAGTATCACTGTAGGTTTCACAGTATTTACGACAGAAAGCTAATTTAATTATAAATGCTCTTGGAAATCTGCCAAGTGAAAGTGACATTTGAGATGCCCTTACGCCACTTACATTTATAACTATTTGAATTCTCTCGAGCTTTGTAGTTATCAAATTAGCTAAGATGTTTTCAAAACTCACTTCACTCATAAAGGGGTGCCAAAATCTCAGCTTTGTGTTTCATCTCTTTCATTGTCATCTAGCTTTGATTATTGTTCCTAAATACCCCATAACTTACATTTGACAGTGTTTTAACATATCTTACCTGAAAATTAGTGATTGATTCTTCTAGGATTGCGACTCGAGGGTAACCGAGCTCCCTTCAAAAGGCTGCAGTTGTGAAGGAATATGTTTTATAATATATATTAAATTTAAAAGGGAGTATGGGGTTACTCGCCCTTAATCAATTGGTGCTTATGCAGGATTAAATGAACATTACGTGTACCCAGATGTGTTGAATGTATTGATTTATTAATATTAACAGATAAGAGACTTTATTATTATCAACTAAAATGAGATATGAGACACTTAGGATAATGAATAGATTCAGGCGTTACTTTACGGGAATCTGTATTTAATAATAACAAATATTTTTAAAAGTATCTTAAGAAAACATGAAATAATATATGAATAAAACACTTAAAAAGTATAAATATATATATCTAGTGACAATTCCGCCTAATTTTCCTGTTATCTACGTAACGTCACAAACATCACGCAGCCTAACCGGAAGAATATCCGACTAGTTTCGCTTCTAAATTAGCATCTTCAGGAGGTCTTGATTCACCAGAATTGTCACTAGATATATAATTTTATACTTTTTAAGTGTTTTATTTAAATTTTATTTAATGTTTTCTTAAGGTACTTTTAAAAATATTTGTTATTATTTGACACTTAGGAATTTTCGTTTGCCAACCTAACACCGGCACTATACTTGGCATAATTTATTCGTGTCACAAAATTGCTGTATTCAAATAAATATTTGATGTAGGTTTTCAAACATATCACAAATATGATATCCACACATCTATTGAACAAGCAAAAATTTAAACAGCCTAATCCGAAATTGCTAAAAGGCAAATTAACATTATTTTGATTTGTCTAATTCGTATTGCCACCAAAATCATTCCTACACTGAGTGTGGGCAACACTGAAAATAGGTCTGACCACTAACTGCCTCAGGTAAGCGCGCTAGCTACCGAGTTAGAGAAATATATACCTTATTTTAATCATTTGATGTTAAAAACAACCAACAAGTGGAGAAAACATGTTTTTGATGTTTGGATAATATATTTTTCATTTCTCATACTCGGAAAGTAGTGTTTGTTTGATTCAAGTAGGGGGTGGAACGCTATGCGTCCCACCTAAGGGTGGGAAAAACCCATAGTAAATACTTCCTTCTCAAGGGCCGGAATGGCTTGTAACCATGGTAACCATTTGTGTAAACAAAATAAGATCTCTAAGTTTCTTCGTTTTAAAATAATTTGTTATTATGAAAACAATAATAACAACTAAATTTGTGTTTACGTAAAAGCTAAAAAAACTAGTTTATAACATAATTAAAATGACTTTGTGCCAATTTATTAACTACTACTAATATAAAAAGAGAGAAGATTTGTATTTTTGTATGCTACGAATAAACTTAAAAACTACTGGACCGATTGGGATGAAATATGGTATGGAAATAGTTTGTCACCCGGGGAAGGATAATTATATATTTCTTACTTTCGTGTACTAAACTCATGTATCTAAACCGTTAAAGGAATATTTTGATGTTAATTCGTGGGCGAATAGACCCCGTCAATGATTTAGAAACATTTGTATTATAGATCACATTTGTTTATTGAAACAAGCTTCTGTGCGCAACGTAATTTTTAAGGCATTAAAACAAATATAAGAATGTAAAAAAATGAGCCTAGTTAAGTGCTGCTTTTGACTCCATTGAAATATAAACAACATTGGAAAAAAAAGTGGATCTCAATCCATAGCAATCTATATAATAAGAGATGAATGAATAAACTGATTAGATAAAATTTTAATAAAATGTAAGGGAAAGCCTAGTAACTCACTGTTTGCGTCTTAATCGAAACGTGAGACAAAAGCATTATTAAAATTGACAAAAACGTCTGGAAAATTCATTGAGTATTTATTCCTTATAACAGGAAATTTACACATCCAAACAAGCTTTATTAAAAACAACCAACGGATAATTCAAAGTTATGCACTAAGCAACTCTCAACTTTCTTTTTATTTTAACTTTACTTCAAAGGAAAATGAATCAAAACAACAACTAAGTACTAGTTGCCTGGCTTTTTCTTGCGCTTGATGTCAAATTTAGTTTAAATATCAGTAACATAAGAAATTGAATTAATAAATCATAAAATTGCTTGACAATAGTATTCTTTAAAAAATCTATTTTATTCCGGCTTTCTATCAAAAATTTTCACAAAAAAAATTAAGTATTACTAGTTTTTCTTAAAATTAAGTTGGTTCGGTATTTTCGTCAGGGCCAATGCGTGGAATGCTGATCATCACACACGAGGCGATATAGCCTCGTGTGTGATGATCAGCTAGCTCGACTAGGGATCCGAGTGAGATACTTTATATTAGTCCAAACTGAAAGATTTTGAAACCAATCTAACACGAATACCGCACTAACTACTAACACTTCTAAAGTCTAAACCGTGAGATGTTCCTGTGACCGTAACCTTGGACTATACTATTATAATATCACTGTTATTGTTGTAAAGCTTTTCATCTTTCTGCGCGGGTAGGAGAGTGAAAAACATCCATCAAAATTTGTCTGAGTAAATTTATTTAAAAATAATAAGTTAATCCTTAATGTCTAAATTTAATGTATAATTAAAATCTAGTACAAAATACCTGCCAGTGGGTGTTATCGTTATCATACAGTCACTTCACACAAAATTAAACTGAGTTAAATATACTGGTACTGATTGCACACACTTTTATTTCAATATGGAGGCAGTACAGCATTCAATGGCCCAACTCCAGCAGTTATTTATGCAGCGGATGGATGCTTATGAAGGTGAGCTTCAAGTTGCTACTCCTTCAACCAATATAAACAACTTGGCATCAGACTTTACTGCATTCCGCTCCTTTATTATGACAGCTATTCAATGTCTTCAAGACCAGGTGGCCATGCTTGTTCAACAGCAGGATTCTATGGAAATGCGTAGTCGTCGTAAGATCCTGCTGCTACATGGCCTTGTTGAATCCAAGGATGAAGATACTGCATTAGAGGTAGCCAGGGCCGTGGCAACTCACACGAAGTTAAATGTTACTGTCGAGGATATCAGCCATTGTCACCGAATGGGTCGTGCATCCACTTCTGATAAGCCCAGACCGATCCTGTTCAAATTGCGTACGTTGGAGATTAGAAACAAGTTATGGTTCGCAAAGACGGGTTTAAAAGGATCCGGTTTAACTCTATCTGAGTTTTTAACTAAAACACTGCATCAAACATTTATGGTGGCTCGCCAAAGATGGCAAATGTTGGACGAAAGACGGATTCGTGTTCATATCGGGTGCTGACGGAATACGATATCGTATCAGCTCTCTTGCAGAGCTCGATAAGATTGGTGGAACGGAAGCGCCGATTCCAGTGCATGATGCTCCCAAGGAGTCGATAGCTACAGCCAAGCCGAGACGAGCCGCTTCTAAAAAGCGATGACATTACTGCTTCAATCTCTTCTTGAGGGCATAATTATTACTACATAAGTTTGTTTACAACATGGTTTGTTCGTACCCTCTATGTATGTCTTCTAATTTTACGCACTGTAAGTAGGTACTTAATTTAAAGCTTTTGTCTTTTTTACATCATAAATAATTTTACTTTACTACCTCTCGTATCAATCAAGACAGTTTTGACATTTGTTTTGACGTTGAAGTTTTTTTTTACTTCACATCAAACCATGGAGTTTATCACGCCAGCTTATTCTGCTCAAACCTGGTGACGAAATGACCATATTATATAACTCATATTGTCTTAAAATTTATTATATGCATATATTTGATGTGGTTAGTTTGTGTCTATGTTTTGGTGTTTTTATTCATTTTTTCTTCTCTGGGTAAAAACAAATATTTGTATCCGTGTGTATTGTGCGTGTTTTTTAAATGTATTGTTTGACCTACTGATACCCAACTGGCAGGTGGAGAGTTATAAAAAAACCTCTTTTATATATTAATATATTATTATTTGTAAGTATATATAAATATATTTATTAGTATATTATACTGTAATATATATATCTCATATTAAGAAATATGTTAAACTTATTTAAAAATGCGGATAATAGTGATAGTGCTGAGTATTTGTCATTGTCTTCTAACAGTTCTCTTAGTGACCAGAGTTTCGAAAGCATTCCAACGCTTAACGATACTCTCGACTCGCAGTTTTCTGATTTACCGAAGAATTTTAACGTGATTCATATTAACGCGCAAAGTATTCCGGCACATTATCCCGATATGCAGGCATCTCTAGATCACAAAAATATTCACGCCATAATTCTAGTCTCCGAGACATGGTTCAAGCCGTGCTTACCGTCTTTATCGTATTCCTTGCCCGGCTTTAACCTAATCCGAAATGATCGTAGTGACAGCCGTGGTGGTGCGGTGGCTATTTATCTTAGATCACATATTCCTTTCTCAGTAGTCAGCACCTCATCCCAACCGCCTATATCAAATGCTGGTGAGCATCTTTTTGTGGAGGTTTTTCTTTCACATAATAAAATCTTACTCGGAGCCTATTATAGCAACTCTTCTTGTAATAATTACTTCTCATCATTTGAACAGATCCTTGAAGATCTTACCCCTTCATATATCCATACCATTATCATGGGTGATTTCAACACCTGTCTTCTCAAACGTGATTGTCGTACTATCTCACTGGAAGCTGTCATTAATTCCTGCAACATGCATATTCTACCTCTAAATGCTACTCATCACTCCCCTAACTACACTCCTTCACTTCTCGACTTGATTATAGTATCATCCACCCAGCATGTTGCAAAGCACGGTCAATGTTCCGCCGATGCCTTTTCGTATCATGATCTGATATTCCTATCTTACAAAATTCGTCCTCCGAAAGCTAAACCTAAAATCATACTTAAGCGCAATTTTAGTGGCATGGACCAGGTAGCATTTCTTAATGATGCCCATTTAGTCGACTGGTCTCCGGTATATGATGCAGTGACTGTGAATGACCAAGTTGCTATATTCAACTCCTTATTGACACAGTTGTATGATAAGCATGCCCCTCTTCGAGCTATAAAATTAAAGCACCTTCTAGCTCCATGGTTAACCAATGATATAAAAGTGTTAATGCATAAAAAAGTAGTCACTAAAAGTAAATACAAGCGTAGACCTTGTGATGAAAATAAAGATGTGTATGTGAAATCTCGCAATCGCTGCAATATGGTGTGTAGGGATGCTTTACGCCACCATGTTCACAAATCTGTCGCTAAGGAGGACCCTGCCAAAGTATGGAAATTTCTCAGGTCATTGGGAATAGGTAAATCACGACAAGAATCAATTCCAAATGATTTAAATATCAATTCTCTAAACCAACATTTCTCTTGGCTGTCTGATATTAACATCTCAGATACAAACAATACCCTACGTTACCTTTCAACTTTACCGACTCCCGACCATTCACCATTTATTTTTAATCAACTATCTGCTTGCGATGTTAAGAAGAGCGTAATTTCAATCACTTCCAAGGCTGTTGGTGTTGACGGCATAAGTCGTAACATGGTAATGCCCATCCTAGATGTTATACTTCCTGTTCTCTGTCACATTTTTAATAACTCTGAATCTGATGGAGTATTTACCTCAATCTGGAAAGACGCTCAAATTATTCCCTTGGCTAAAAAATCAAACCCTAAATCTTATTCTGATTATCGACCCATTTCAATCCTTCCATTCCTGTCAAAAGTGCTCGAGCGTCTTATCTACAACCAAATTAGCAAATTCTTAACTAATAACAAACTTTTAAACCCTTTTCAATCTGGTTTTCGACCTGGGCATAGCACTGTAACTACTCTCATCAAAATTACTGATGATATCCGTCTAGGAATGGACAACGGCGAAGTTACTGTATTAACTCTTTTAGATTATAGCAACGCCTTCAACACTGTGAATTTTGACATTCTTCTTGCTCTCCTTCGCTCAATTAACATTTCTCCAACGGTAGTTGATTGGTTTCACAGTTATCTGTACGGGCGCAGGCAGCGTGTTCGCCTTGAAGATGAATACTCTTCGTGGTGTAGCACGACTGCAGGCGTCCCGCAAGGTGGCGTCTTATCTCCTTTATTGTTTGCTTTGTTTATTAATTCGATCTCTCACAACCTCACTTCTTCCTACCACCTATATGCAGACGATCTACAGATTTATTCTAAGGCTCCAGTGAATAAACTACCTGAAGCCATTCAGATTGTTAATGCTCATCTTGATCGCATAGCTAAA
The DNA here is from genome assembly GCA_963854805.1 of Plagodis dolabraria. Lineage (NCBI taxonomy): Eukaryota > Metazoa > Arthropoda > Insecta > Lepidoptera > Geometridae > Plagodis > Plagodis dolabraria. The sequence goes on from OY978442.1 coordinate 5,147,985, forward strand.
TGGAGCAATTATTTTGGGTTAAAAGTAAATCCCATAAAGACACAAACAATAGTTATTGGTAGCGCAAGATTAATGTCAACAATTGACTGGGTATTACTTCCTCAAGTTTTCTTTGGTGGTATTGCTATTCCCTTTAGTAGCTCTGTAAAGAATCTTGGAATAACAATGGATCGCTATATGAGGTGGGATCAACAGTTACAAATTACCAGTCGCAAGCTATTTGCCGCAGCAGGATCCTTAAAAAGGTTTTCAACTTTCTTCCAACAGCCACTAAAATTGCATTAGCTCAATCTCTATTACTACCAATTCTTGACTACGCTGATGCCTGCTATCTCGATCTCACGGAGGAACAGCTAGATAAACTTGAGCGTCTTCAAAATGTTTGTATTAGATTCATATTTGGTTTACGCAAATATGATCACGTCTCTCAGTTTCGTTCTAAGCTCAATTGGCTGACTATACGTTTTCGCCGGAATGCTCATATTCTCAGTCTCCTTTACTATATATTGTTTAATCCTACATCCCCGCGCTATCTCAAGGAACGTTTGATAAGGCCGCCCATTGTAACACTATGTAATTATTATTTAATTAAATCTTATGATGTAAACTTTAATATTTTAAATGTGGTGTAACAATAAAGATTTTTCTATTCTATTCTATTCTAAAGCTGCAGTTACTCAAACACACGTAATTCGTGAGCGGACGAATAGCTAAAATCAATGATACTAGCCTTCGCTAATAGGGAGGAAGAATTTATAACGTTAACACATTATTTTCCAATTTCAAATCTAATCAAGATGGATTAGGATTATGATGGATAACTTATTCTCTGAATATTGTTTTGCATGTACATCGATGTCAACTCTGGGATTATTAAAATCGATATAGAACACCGTATTATTTTTATCTAATCTGTGATGTAAGTGTTTCATGGATAATTGAGATCCTAAATAAATCCCAAATCTATTAATCATAGAACACCATCAACTACTGGAAGATATCCATGGTTTGCAGGGATCTAGTGGATGGTAGTTGCAGTTTTAATGAGCTGACAGTTTTAAGATTGCACTGCTGCCTCTTTTAGTATGTTTCCCTTCATCCCTCTTTGACTCCAACAAGAAGGTATGGGGTATGCCAAACCGAAGGTATGGGATATTCCAAACCAAAACACGAAAAAAATGGTAATCCGTTGGAGCAAGGTCTGGTGAATGCGGAGGGTGATGAATGGTTTTTAATTGCAGTTACTGTAGAATTGAAACAATTTTTCGTGCTGTATGAGGTCACGCGTTATCATGGAGCAATAATGGTGAAGATGTGGTGAAGATTCATGAGTCCGGGCTGTTTCACTACTAGTTTTGGTATCATTGTTTGGAGTTCGGTACAGTACACATCTGCTGTTATTGCTTGACCAGATCGGAGAAAGCTATAGTGAGTAACACCATGCTGAGACCACCCATAAGTTACCATTACCTTTTTATTGGTAAGCTTTGCTTTAGGACACTGTCACAACGTTTAACCTGGGGTCAGCCATTGCATTTTTCACTTACAGTTATCGTAAAGAACCCACTTTTTATCATATGGCACAATTCGATCCAATATTCCTTTATTTCTGTATCGATTCAACAAGGCTACACAAGTTTCAACGCGCGCTTCTTTCTGCAGATCAGCCAATTAATAAAGCACCCATTTTTCATATTTTTTTATTATATTGATTTGATCCAAATAAGTCAATATTGTTGGTAAGGTAACGTTAAACCATGTCGCTAATTCATGGGTAGTTTGGCTCGGATCGGCTTCTACCATATCTTTCAATTCATTGTTATTCACCTGTGTGGGTCTTCCACGTGGTTCGTTCATCAAATCAAAGTTTCCATCACGAAAGCGTTAAAACAAAATCGCACAGTGTGTTCAATAGCAGTCCCCTCTCCCAGCGCAACATTTATATTGCGAGCTGTTTCTACCGCGATAGTTCCGCATCGGAACTCGTATTCAAAAATCACTCGAATTTTCGAAGTATCCATCTTTATTGTCTAAGCTGAATAAAAAACAAATGAAAGTCGATAATCGAATGTGACCCTTTTTTTAAAACAAAGAACGTCATAGGTCATGTGAAAAAAGATTAACTCAAAAATCTCAAACCATGAAGGGTCTATATCAATTCGAAGTACCTATTACAATAAAACGGCAATGTCTTATCTACTTTAACCCTTATTATAACTATACAGTTCCTGGCCTAGGAATATAAGGACTGTCATTATTCACCTTTTGGATGTTGCAATGCACGTAGCGGCTACGGCCTTTGGTTTTTCCAAAAAGCACGAAAATTATGGTAATACTTTTCAAAAGGACTCGGTTCGCCGATATTAAAATTTCCAACATGGGTTTGTTAAGTATATAGTAATTGGCCACATTTAAGCGTAACTTAGATGAGAAAATTCCCTATCGTTGGTGAGGAGTTAACAAAAGTGTGCAAATGCGAAAGTATACACATTTGGACACCAATAAATATTTTTTACACTAGAAATAGGTATAAAAATATTTATTTTTAAAGTTTAATTGATAAAAATATATAATATATTATAATGTCATTTTTACATGTAAGTAATAAAACTAAAATAATACCTAAACGGCTTATATAGATATGCCTATATAGATATATATATATAGATAGGCTTATAAGATGCCTCTAAAACACTAAAATTATAAAAATAATTGTAGGTACCTCCTGAGTAATTAACAAATAACCGTTATATTTAAGTATTTGTTCTATGATAACACCTGCGGTTTTATTTTCGCTGACTCAATGTTTTTAAAAATGAAATGTGATAAAGCTAACGATTGCAAAGTAAAAATCATTACTAAACTCCAATAAATCCATTCGAGCGTATCGCAATCACGTCACAGCTGCAATAAAATTTCTCTTTATTGCTATCTTGACCCGTAATTTCGGCTGTTCGTTCAACGCTCCGATAGCCGTGATCGTCTAGTGGTTAGGACCCTACGTTGTGGCCGTAGTAACCCAGGTTCGAATCCTGGTCACGGCAGTGATACACTGTCGCGGCGGAGCTGACTTTTTGCAACATTTCTGTGAAATTTATAAAATTTTTTCACTTGGAGTTTTGCCAATACATTTACATCAATACCGATCTGAGATATGAGTAGATAGTTGGATTGTACGATACATAAATATTTAAAGGCTGGCCGTCATAATTAATAATAAAAAGACTTCACAAATTTCATAATTTATCATACCTAGTACTTTTTTTAAATTATATTATTCTGATGAAGTCTGCCGTTGCCACTGATTTATTCCGAAACAATGCTAATTATGACCGGTCTGTACTCTATTTTTGTTGCAAATGAAAGTTTGTACCTAATTTATTATATTAAATTACAAAAAACGGCTTAAGACACGTCGGACCGCCAGTTGTCGGACCCTACTATGTGAATAAAATTATATTTTTTTGCTAGGTGCCTCATCATTCTACGTCGTTACGGAGTGTCAGTAGGTGCGGTCCAACCTGCACTTAGCCGTTGAATTTTTTTGTTGAATATAAAATGTGAGCAGTAAGAGGAAGGAGAGAAAAGGAATTAAAGTGTTGCCTCCTGTGGGAGTCATGAGAGGCGACGAAGGGAAAAATACCATAAGGTAGGCAGCAGCAAAGAACCCTTTTGCAGAACAGCCATCTTTCACTCCAATCCCGAGACGCCTGGCAAGTGGCATGGTTTGGAAAATATGACAAACTTAATGGAGGATGTTTTTGTTTAACGATGAATGCTATAGCTGTTGATGTACTATTTGCCGCTAACCACGCTTATTGTACTTCCACCTGACGTTAACATTAAGTAACTTATTTATGACCACCCTAAAACTTTCCTAAGTGGAACTAATTGTAATCCCTAACTGACCAAGTTTCATTAGAATGTGTATAACAGCCATTCTGTGACAATTAATATTCTGCTCTAATCCTAACAAGGGCAATATCCCTAATCCTAGAATGAAGTGCAGCTCATGGTAGGAATCTGTAATAATACGTGTAAGAACAAGTTTCCCAATTATGTCAGTCAGTTTCGTAAAGTCTCGGTTAAGAGAGAGACTGCTCCATTGTCTTCCTTGGATGGCGTTAGAGAAGACTGTAAAGATACGCACAAAGCAACGCAAGCTGCGTTCGAGGTCGCGCTCAAGTTAGCAATCGGTTATTTTAACCATTTTTATTCTGTTTTTTGTGCATACCACGTGATTGGCCATAATACCTACGCTTGGCAGGCGTCTTGGGGGTCGCAGTAGAAGTTGATAGTTCTTCAGAAGTCATTACATCCCACCTTCCAGTATTTTCCCTAAGTCGCCTCTTACTAGACCCGTGGGAAGAAATGGGAGGTTTACATTCTAACCTGGCAACCCAAGTTAGAAATCAGTACAATTTAGAAAAACACATTTAATGGCTTTCTCTACTAGTAGTGGTTCGCCATAATCCCCATGCTTGGCAGGTGGCTTATAATCGCAATGTAAGATGGCATCTCTTAAGCGCACTGATGCGCTTATTCTGGTCTTCCCTTCGACTCCTCTCACGAACTAAACTAACATCTGGAAGATATGGGAAGAGGTGCAGCTATAGCCCGGCACCTCGCGGGGATACGATTACACGGACCAACGAAGCAATATTTCATAATTAATTGTGTGTTAATCATAATTTTACTCTGATTAGGTAACTAAATTATGCTCGAAATAACGCCCGAACTAGCATATTGCAATAAATAATAATTTCCTGTACAATCTGCTAATTAATGGCCTATCCGCCCTAAATACGCTGGCACTAATACCTTACACTCTCAGAGAAATGAATAAATTTTGTCAGAGCTTAAACTAAAAAGTGTATATTTAAGACCCTGATGAGTGCTAAATAGCTTTACTTTAACAGATTTTAGCAGAATGTATTTGGTTTGTAGCAGTAATAAAATTATATGTTAATCTTGATCACAATATCTAAAGCCAAGAAAAGTCAGAAAAACGTTTCCTTAAAAAAATCGAGTATTAAATTGCATAATTGACTCTAAATTACGCTTGTAATGTCTATTAAGAAAATTTAATTATTTACGTATGAATGTGTATGAAAAAAGATTTATAAAAAAGAAAAACTTTATCGAGAGGGATAAAAGCTACATTTTGATTTTACGTTACTACTTAGTTTTGTGTTATTAATCTTACTTTCGGATTTTACCCTAACCACGATTACGTTATTATTTAACCCATACCACACCACCATCGCTGCCTCTCTTTCACTCCTACGCAGTCCGATAGTGACAAAATTTCAGCATTTGACGGGATAGCCTAACCTAACAAGCGTTTTGTTGACTTATTTACTTTTTCTATTCTCTCATGTTTACTTTTTGAAGGCACGCCCACACACAGAAAATTATCAATGCGTATTTGTACGGGTGTGCCTCGTTTGCACACGACGTCTTAGTGTAGATGTAAGTACTAATGGTATACAGGGTTATTGGTAAAATGCTAACAACCTCTTAGGATTGACTTGGGGTAGTCCTAGCAAACATTTTGAGATGAATTTTTTGTTGCTCTGTAAAAAACATTTTGTGTTTTAATGTCTACTCCGAGTCAAGATCGCCCGCCATGGCAACACTGGACCGCGCCGTGCTCCTTTTGAATAGAGTTTTGAATATTTACATCGAGTAAAGTAATAAAAAACAACAAGCACACGAGACTTTTAACATCGATCCTCGTACTTATTCAGTCAAAAACACATAAAAATATTTTTAAAAATCTAAACAAAAAAATATCTCAAAAAGTTTGTAAGGACTAGCAAAAGTCAACCCTAAGAGGTTGTTAGCATCTTATCAATAACCCTGTATAATTATTACAGTGAAACAATGAAATGTAAAATATGCTGCACAGGGCGTCCCTATGCACGTGTATATTTGCATTTGCATATTTGTTGTGGCGATGCAACATGGAGGGAAAGTACCTTGAATATTGTAGATGGACATTTTACTGAAAGAAGACATTATTTGAGTTTTAAAAACAATTTAAACTGCATTTATAGATTTTTAAATAATTACAAAGTTGAACCTGGAATGGAACCCATTATACGAGAAAAAAAAAACACCTGTAGTTTTATCATACCGATCGAAAGATTTCATCATAAGCATTATTTTTGGCTACGTAACATAGTGTCAGAAATAAAAGGAAGTCCTTGAATTTTAACATTTGCACAAGTGACGAACTGTGCCTGTAATTTACTGGCAACTGTTGGAACACTGTTTGGTGCTTGGCAACATATTTTCTACTTGAACCATCCTCAAGTAGAAAATCTGTTGCCAAACACCAACACCAGCTAGGCAGGCGATCATTCGCAAAATGCCCTTCCATCATGCAAAGCAGCTTGAAGCTTGAAGCTTAAGCCCGCGGTGGGAATCGAACCGCGGACCAGCGGCACGGCAGTCCATAGCTATTATCGCTCGGCCATCACTGGTTCATTCACGGGTTGTTGCATAAGGATCCTTATGGAAACAATGCCTGAATAGTACTCAGTTGGTGGTTTTTGTTAGGTTCAGTAAGTATATTTTTATTTTTTATATTTTTTATTTATACAGGGTTATTGGAAAAATGCTACAACCTCTTAGGATTGACTTCTGCTAGTCCAAACAAACATTTAGAGATGATTTTTGTTTTGTTTTGAAAAAAAAATTAAGATGATTTTTTTTTTGTGTTTTTGACGCAATAAGTACGAGGACCACCACATGTTAAAAGGCTCTTGTGCCTGTAAAGTATTATTTCATATTTTTATTACTTTGCTCGATGTAAATATTCAAAACTCTATTCAAAGGGAGCACGGCGCGGTCCCGTGTTGCTGCGGTGGGCGCTCTTGGCTAGGAGCAGACAATAAACACTTTTTTTCTAAACAATAAACGGTCAACTGCGTGTCGAGCCACGCACAATGTAGGGTCCCGTAGAAGCCCGTTATCATATTATACAACGATAATCTAGTTCTTTATTCTCCTCCACTTTCTTCCTGCTAAATCTAAGAAATAAGAGTGCGATTGCCACCAAGTTATTGTTTCAATTGTAATGTGAAAATTAAACAAAATTCGTTCGTGAATTCTATAGATACTCGAATGAAAACGTAACGATAGCGCGATTCAGAATCCGTTGGTATATTGTAAGAATTTTTTTTTTTTTTTTTTTGTCCAGTCCAAATGCTCCAGCCCACTCCCAGTTGGCAGCGTGCCCAGCATGCTGGCAGCATTGCCCCGTTGAATTGCAATGCTTATTCGTTGAGCCAAATATGTGCCAGCATTTTGATCACGCGTCGCATCGACCAAGCGCTCAGATAGGTTTTGGAAAATACGATTAAGAGTAAGAATTTGAATGTCATTTAATTTATTTGCTGTAGCATAAATATAAATAGTTGATATATATATATATGTGAAAGAAAAATAAAAAGTATACACCGATATATGCAAGTAACCTATAAATGGGTTATTATACTATATAACTAGTCTGGCCATAAATACTGTAACATAAAAACTTTTCAGCTTTAGAATTATTTGGAACGCGTTTATTACTTTAAAATTTTCTTTCGTATTCGCGGCATTTCATGTATTATTTCGTGTTCATTATCAAATAACAATATGAAATGAGGTGTTAAAGGAAATAGTATAGTAGTATTCGCCTTGTGTAAAGTAGGTACTGAGCCGTCACGTTGGTCATATTGCAGACATTTCAAAAGCTTGGTATCAGCCGTAGGTATGTTCGTATATCGTAATATCAACAGATACAACAACACTTCCTCTGTCGAAGACCATAAAAGATCAGGGCAGCCGCGTGTCTTAGAACTACAAATTGGTCGAAATCCCATTAGAAGTAGAAATATTATGATAACTCAACAATAATCTTATTGCGAGAAATGAAGATTCACGCTAGGAAAATGTCGCGTTTTATAAAACAAGACCTGAAAATTCGGTGCTTATCGTCGATATACAGTACATGCCAATCAATAGAGTGCCTTCCGTTGCGATACGCAAGTGAAGGGCAGAATAAGGACAGAAATATTCTCTTTGCCGATAAAAAATTGAACAATTGTGTATATAAGTCGAATCTTTGTACTGTCATATCTATGTCTATGCAAATGGAAATATTTTGAGACCCGGGAAAGAACATAGGATAACATACATAGTTTTGCGCGATAACCGCAATACGAGCGGGTGGAGCCGCAGCTGGAAAGCTAGTCCATTATGTATGACATCATCATCATCATCATCACCAGCCGGAAGACGTCCACTACTGAACAAAGGCCTCCCCCTTAGATCGCTACAAAGAACGGCTATTAGCCACTTGTAGCCATTGGCTATAATACCCGCGGCTTTCACGATATCGTCAGTTCAACTAGTGGTATGACATAGGGCATAGTTATAGTTTTAAGATTTTTTATTTTAGATTAAGTTTTCAATGCCAGTCTTTACCCCTTATAAACAACCAACTACTTCATCTTAGTCACTTTAAAGGATTTATTCTATAGATTTTATATTTGGTACAAAATTATCCAACACCCAAGTTCAATGACTATTACTGCTAAACTAATACATTTATCTCAACCGCTATACTTTTCCTTTAAATTTCATAAAACGCACTATCAGCTTGAATTTTTTCAGATTTTTCAAGCCCACAGTTTGGCTTTTAGAGGGGGGGGGGACGCCCTGCTGGAACAAAAATTTGCACTTTAAAGTTTAATATTTCGTAAATGGAGCATTAAATCGAAAACAGTATTAGCAACCCCTAAGTAATTTTTGAATACCTATTCAACCATACCACACACGAAGAGATAGACGACGAAAAAAAATTTCATTCCCACATCACATGTATGAGAGGTACCCTATAAAAAATATTTTTCAAAATTTTATTTTACCACTTTGTCGGCGTAATTGATTTACATATCCATACGAAATTACAGCTTCCTAGTACTAACGGTCTCTTAGCAAAACTTCGGACTGACGGACAGACAGACGGACAAGACGAAACTATAAGGGTTCCTTGTCAGGACTACGGAACCCTAAAAAATAATTCATTCCAATATGTAGGTAATATGTTTGTTAGGACTAGCAGAAGTAAAAGTTGTTAGCATTTTTCCAATAATCCTGTTTATCACTGTAACATTTATATTTATATTTTCTGAAGTCCCACAAAATCAAGTATGGTTTGACGTAGGCCTATTCGTCGCTTCCTAGTTCTGCCATAGATAATAAACTTGTATAGTAAGTACCTAGTAAGCACCTGTCTATTGTAATCCAAAGAAAATTTACATAAAAAATATTCCGGTTTAACAAATACTGACTAGTAGAATCGAGCAATCTAAGCTAATAGAACTGCATTATTTATTTTTTATCACAGTGTCCATTCTGCACTTTTACCTACATTGTTATTTTATTACCAAAAAATAAAAGTGTAGATGGGTACATTTCATATCACACACGAAGATAAGTAGTGAATTCAGCTTGCGGAGATTAACCCCAAACAAACTAATATATAAAACAAAATACCTACATAGTATACAATATAATAAATAATATATTTTTTACGGACACAAAATCCATAGCAGTGTTAGTACATTGTATTAAAACTAAGTTAGTAAACTAAAAACTAAAATTATATAATAAATACATCATTTAATCCTACCCGTGACTATGCCAACCTAATGCTTTTGGATTGGGCAGTCCAGCTGGGCAGCAATCATTTGCAAAATAATGTTGGAACTACCACGTAAGCAATGGAACATTGAGGCAACCTTTTTTCTTATAATTGCATGGAATCCGTCTACTCCAGCACTGGCAAACATCCCGGTTGCACTGCAATGGCGTGGCAGTCCCATCAGCATTCTAAATGTATTATTATACTGCACTCTCAGGGCGTTGTAGGTTGGTTTGGTATATACTTCACCCACAGGCTGCTCGAGTAGAATGAGTGCCAATAAGCTCTGAAAAGAGTTAATTTCACCGCCTTAGTACACCAATCAAACCTGCGGGCCAGCATATTGCTTCTTACTGCTAAAGCCCTGCGCTCTCGTTGTAAATCAAAGTCATCCTTCAAATCGTCAGTAATCATATGTCCAGTAAAATATTAAACAATATATTAATAACAATTGCAATATCGTTTATGTAAAGTTTGTGTAAATATTATGACAAATTAATACTAATACCTAATGGTTATATTATCGAGATTTAAAGAAATGTTCAAATATTCATTTTTTAAATGAATATTTGAACATTTCTTTAAATCTCGATAATATAACCATTAGGGATATTATATAGGTATTCTATGCGTATTTGCTACAGACACTTCCAAACTAAGAAGGAAACGCGTGTGTCGATGAAGGCAATTCATCATTTTAACGCTCGGAACAACGTTACGAGGTCCCAAATGGCTTTTTAGTTGCAGCGTTCGGAAGCCCGGATTTTCCCCGGAATCTATAAAAGATGGTGACGTCATTCAAATATCTCAGTTTATGTATGATGGGGATGATAAAAAGGAACTGAATTAAATTGCATGATAGTAGGTTATGAAATCTGTCGCCAAGCTTTTAACGGCATGTTCCAGCAACTATCCTTGAGAGCGAGCTCTAACTCTAAGTTAAGAAGTGCTCACCTCTACGGTGGCACATTGTATGTTTTTTTATTGCTTTTGATCACTATCTCACCTGATGGTAAGTGATGATGTGGTCTAAGATGTTGTTCAGACTTCAGGTTAACCTAGAATAACTGGCTCTCAAGTATGGGTGCCGGAACACACTGTTTGGTGCTTGGTGACAGAATTTCTATTTGAGGGTGGTAGCTAGCCAGGCGGGCATTCTTTTATTTAGCAAATAAACGGTGAATACCTCTTATATTGTATGGGAGCCCCTTAATTATTAATTTTATTTTAATTAATTATATTTAAAGAGAACATAAAACAAAATATTCTGTGCATAGTTAAAGCGTCTACCGGTCACCGTTATTAGTATCGAGTAAGATACGGTAAAAAAGCGGCCAAGTGCGAGTCAACTCGCGCACGAAGGCTTCCGTACTATTAGCTATACAATATTAGACTTCATATTTTAACCTTTTTTGTTTTAATGTGCGCGAGTATTTGTTGTTATAGCGGCAACAAAAATACATCATCTGTGGAAATTTCAACCGTCTAGCTATCACCGTTGTTGAGATACAGCCTGGTGACAGACGGACGGACGGACGAAAGGACAGCGAAGTCTCAGTTATAGGGTCCCGTTTTACCCTTTGGGTACGGAACCCTTAAATACCAGTAAATTAATACATTATATGAAGTGCTTGTAGCGAAGTTTGCTAAGCTGTTCTTAATCGATCAGCAAAGTTAAGCAACGTCCGCCGCGGTCATGAGTTGTATGGGTGACCGCTAGTGACATTACTACTGAGCGCTTCCGTGTTTCGGAGGGCACGTTAAGCCGTCGGTTCCGGTTGTTATCTTGGGGAGGATGGCAGTCGTTAAGGCATGGTGGCATTTTACGAATGTCCACCTGGCTAGCTACCACCCTCAAGTAGAAAATCGTCGCCAAGCACCTAACCGTGTGTTCTGGCAGCAGCCCTTGAGAGCCAGTGATTCTAGTTTATCCTTAACAACATCTTCGACCACATTCAAAAATTCATTCGATTACTTACCATCAGGTGAGATAGTGGTCAAAGGCTAACCTATCAGGCATTATAAAAAATAAAATCACTAGAAAATACGAGTATATTGAAGACTGTCTTTATATCAAATACAAAATGACAGTTAAAAAAACTACGTTCTAAATTTAATTAGTAAAACGGCCAGTTGTAAAACATAAAGAAGGAGATTCTGTCACCAAAAGTAATGACCACAATGCCATAATTGCTTATATCGTAATATCGTCCATCATTCTGTTTCCGCAACTGAGCAATGAACGGCTATGTCAATATTGTACGCACCGTGGGAGATGTTCACCACCAACATCATTAGCGACTCGTTTGACGTGGGTGGGTAGGTATTTAGCGGCACGTGAGCAACTTGCAAATGAGGCGAATTGTACGAGCTATCGACCGACGCAACCAAGAGAATACACGGAGTTCATATAACGTTGTTAACTGATAAAGTTTGGCTGTAGTACGTTAATCTTGCAGGGCTTTGAAAGACATTGAAACGCAAAAGCTTTGATATAAGAAATATATTTGGAAAACATGATATTAACATGTTAGGAAAACACTCAAAAAATTTGTAAATATATATTCTAGTGACAATTCCGGATTATATATCTGCTAAGCCGACGTGATGTCATAAATGCCACTTAGCCCAATTGGAAGTATTTTTGATGCGATTCGCTTCTTCGCGAACACTTGACGCTTCTCGATAGTAAATAACCAAATATACTCGTATTTGTAAATGCTCGTTAAAATCATTCTTCCACTTTTCTCGTGCGTTCTGCGAAAGAGTGGAACTACTTACCATGGTCTGTTTTTCCCAATTAATACATCATGGGTGTCTTCAAATCGAGAGTAAATAGGTTTCTTCTAGGTAAGCGTGCTCCGTCTTAGACCGCATCAATGCTTAACATCAGGCAAGGTGTGGTCAAATGCGAACCTATAATGAACAAAAAAATAAAAAAATGTGTAATAATTAAAAAAATATTAAAATTTACGGAACAAATTACTAATTACCCACCACATTCTTGAATTAAGCCTTCGATATTATTGAGCCAACATAGATTAAACACCAGTCACTTTGGAACCCCATTCCGTGTGACGTCAGCCTGTCTTAGCTGGAGACCACTCAACTCTCAAGTACCTGAAAATCTTGAAGGTATTATACTTGTGGAGAAATTCCTACGTGATTGTTTTCTTTGAAGGTAACTCGATTGTCGCAAGAATAACGTTTCTTTTATCAAATATTTTTTCTGGGTTGTCTAAACTAAATATAGAAGAAAGATTTGATTGTTTGTTTTGTTTGTGTTGAATAGGCTCTGAAACTTCTGGACCGATTTGAAAAATTCTTTCACCGTGATAATTCAACATTATCCCTGATGAACATAGGCTATAGAATATTTTCAAAAAATCAGGGATACGTATGAAAACATCGATAATGTAACCCAAAGTGCGAAAAAAAAAACAAAAATCGTTATATCACGTACGCTGCACAAATTATTGAAAATAGAGCAAAGTGATGTACTACACTTTTATGGAACACATCAATATCTATAAAAAAGTCCGCAATACTATAAATCTAACTATTATAGTTATGTCACAGTAACTACTTATTTATGTGTATAAATATATAATTTTTGATGTATTTTTTTTATTATTTCTGATAGGTTAGCCTTTGACTACAATCTTACGTGATGGTAAGTGATGATGTAGTCGAAGGTGTTAACAGGCTTAACCTAAAATTTCTCTGGCTCTCAAGGACAGCTGCCGGAACACACCGTTAGGTGCTTGGCTACAGATTTTCTACTTGAGGGTAGAAAAGGTCGCTGGCCAGGCGGGCATTCCCAAAATGCCCTTCCACCATGCAGTGAAGCTCAAGCCCGCGGCGGGATTCGAACCATGGACCTGCTGCGCGGCAGTCCATAGCCAAAGCCACTGAGCTATCACTGCTTCAAACTGTTTTTGAAAACTGTTAAATAAACGTAGAAGCCGGGGCGGACCGCTAGTTCTGAATAAAATCAATGTGTCTTCATTAAATACAGACCTTTCAAATAATTTTCCAATATTATTTTTGGCTATTGCGAATTACAACAAATTACTAGAGCATGAGCTACTTTGAGTAATTTGTAAACAGGAATTTCCGTGAACAATTTCCGTATGTTTAGAACTGTTTACACAATTAAAACAACCGCACTATGGTCCCTTTACACGTGCCGACATTGCAATGGCTCTTGTTTACTTTAGTTGGCCACTGCAAAACAGAAATAGAATTGCAACGGCCAGCTTCACTGCGCAATTAAACCGGTTCAAACTGGATAAACTTTCTTGAAAAAGAGAAATTGCTTTACATTCAGACATTTTATATATATAGATATATAGCCATAATAAATTGTAAGAAAATAATATATATCCTGCACATGACTATAAACTTTCCTCTATATTTTTTATAGGCTAGAATGTCCCCTCCTCCCATTTCTTCCCACGGGTGTCGTAAGAGGCGCTTAAGGGTAAAATACTGGAAGGTGGGCAGCAGCCCCTTTTGAGGAACTGATATCTTAAACTGTGATCTACTAGCCTTCTGCCAAGCGTGGAGATTAAGGCAAACCCCCCTTGATGGGGGAGGCTGTTCAGCTGTGGACAATCCGGCTGATACAGGATAGTACAGAACAGTTAATATTTTATTAAAACAATAAATACAAAAAATTTATTTAGTGATCATTCCGCCTGAATTTTTAACGAAACTTACACCATATACCTAGCCTAGCCATACAGTTTTATGACACGTTTCAATTCGTGGTCTTGACTATTAAAGCGCGTGATTGGGAAAATTCTCGAAGCCAAAGGCATCGGAAAATAGTCAGCCTAGACTACGTGGCGTTTCTGAATAAGTTCTATATTTTGAAGCGCTCGTAGCGAAATTTGCTTAGCCATTCTGAACCGATCAGCAAAGCTAAGCAACGTCCGCCTCGGTCATGAGTTGGATGGGTGACCGCTGGTGATATTACTACTGAGCGCTTCCGCGCTTCGGAGTACACGTTAAGCCATCCGTCCCGGTTGTTGTCTTTGGATGGCAGTCGTTATAGCATGTTGGTAGGGCATTTTGCGAATTTGCGAATGCCCGCCTGGCTAGCTACCACCCTCAAGGAGAAAATCTGTCGCCAAGCACCTAACGGTCTGTTCCGGCAGCTGTCCTTTAGAGCCAGTAACTCTCTAGGTTAGCCTGAATCTTCGACCACATCTTCACTTACCATCAGGTGAGATAGTGGTCAAAGGCTAACCATAAAATAAAAAATGACAAGATATTTAAGCACATTACATAATCCTCTGAATTTATGTTGTTGCCAGTACAAAAACGAAAAATGAAATATAAGTAAAGAGAAAATTAAGCTTTCATTATTAAAATTACATGAAAGAGTGTTTATTTTGCCGGGATTACGCGTAAGCTCCCTTTGTACGTCGACAACTGTAAAACAATTGAAAAACCTTTGTGTATTTTTCTACAAACGATATGAAAGAATTATAATATTTATTTAATTTTAAAGTACTTGTAAATTTTTTGTTTCGCCCCATATTTTTATACGTAAAGTATATGAGGTACAGTTAGCAAGAGAATAATTTCCATTGAAGTAAGTAATTTGTCGCGTCTTTCCAAGGCGGTACTTATGACTAGTCTGTACAAACTAGTGTAACTTGCTTGCTTACTAATGTAACTTGCTACAAAGCTTATCACATCTAAGCTTTGACTTGATGTTTCGTGACTGAATATCTGACATGTGACTGTTTGTGTTTTGTGAGTCTAGCCTCCACTGCGTTAGTGTCACATCGTTGCCAATGAGCGTTTTCCTCGATTTTCAATAGAGTCTACGGCTTCGTTCTGTTATTTAGCCGAGCCGTCCCATAGGTATGTGATACAGATTTCCTTCTGAGGAGAGAGTAACTAGGGCAGCATTAAACATACCCTACCATTATACTTAACAGCTGGAATACGCAGTAAAATTTAAAACAAAAATCTATCCATTGATAGTCATCCCTTGTGGGCGATAGTTGGCCGTCATACTTCCCAGCTCAAACCCAAAGTAAGATTACAAATAAAAATCTACCATTCGACAGTCATTCCTTGCGGCGTTAGTAGGTATCGTGCTACGAAAGCGGCCATAGAAACCTCTACAATTGAATAAAAAAAAAAAAATTGGAACCGACTTCAACACTTAAGTGTGAAATAATTTGTTGAAGTCTATACCATGATAGTTCAAAAGTACCTATTTTCACAATATTGTGCACATGGTACCGACTTCGACAAGTTATTTTTACTTAGGTGTTGGAGTCGGTTTCATTTTATGGTTAAAATTTTTTTTCACTCTTTCAAGTGACCCTTACTACTTACGGGATCGACTGTCATTAATTGTCAATGACTATAATCATCAAGACAGGTAAATATTTTTTAGTTATAGGAGTGTAACTCAAAAACGGCTTGACCGATATTGATGAAATTTTAATGGGACTGAAACTGAGCATGAGCTTTCAAACAAAAAAAAATTTTCAAGATCGGTTCACCCTGTCAAGAATTCTGAGGACACACGGAGGACTGAGGACTGAAACATAAAAAAACAGTCGAATTGAGAACTTTCTCCTTTTTTGGAAATTGGTTAAAATATCACGATTCTTCGCATACATATTTCAAATTTATTAAAATATTCGTACGAATTGACGAACGAGAAACACAGTAAGAAAAAAGTCTAAAGGCACCAGACTTTTACGAAATATAACCATTTTCTTCTTTCGTAAGTAGTATGCTTATATTCGCGTTATTATCTTTGTAGTCTGTACGCTATTGTCTACTTACAGAAAAATGTCCGGAGATATCTTTTTTCATTTCAATCCTCATTTTTAGTAAGAAGATATAATATTATAGTTATTTGGCGCGAATACTTGTATTGTGCTTATAAAGCGAAAGATTCTATAGGATTTAACCTTGAACGAGTGGGTCAAACTATAGAATCCTGAACGTTCCGTAGACTGTAAACCTACGAGACGCAAAATAACTGCTACCGAGCGAAACACACATCTTTTTATCTCACTCTGATGAAAATGCTTGATGCAAGAAAGACAACTGTATAATTTACGTTAATTTATATACAAAACTAATGAAAAATTACTTAAACATATAGAACTATTTTCAGTATGCCTTTATCAAACAAAATACTACGATCTATATACAACACTACAGCTATTACAATAAAAGCATTTACACAACCTATAAGTCATAGCTGACTCATAGGCAGTCCAAATATTCCTGCCCACTCCTAGTTGGCAGCGTGCCCAGCATGCTGGCAGCATTGCCCCGTTGAATTGCAATGCTTATTCGTTGAGGCATTTTGACCACGCGTCGCATCGACCAAGCGCTCAGATAAGTTTTGGAAAATACGATGAATCATTTCTTAAGTTGAAATTTCAAAAACCTATTTCACGCTAACGGATTAAAAGTCTTTTTTTACTTAGATTTCGAATGATATTTGAACGCCTTTCTGATCTTGTGAGTTGAACAGCATATGATTTTTGATGCGCTCGTAGCGAAGTTTGCTTAGCCATTCTGAAACGATCAGCAAAGTTAAGCAACGTCCGCCTCAGTCATGACTTGGATGGGTGACCGCTGGTGACATTACTACTGAGCGCTTCCGTACTTCGGAGCGCACGTTAAGCCGTCGGTCTTGGTTGTTGTCTTAGGATGACAGTCGTTATAGCATGGTGGTAGGGCATTTTGCGAATGCCCGCCTGGCTAGCTACCACTCTCAAGTAGAAAATCTGTCGCCAAGCACCTAACGGTATCTTTCGACAGTAGTCCTTGAGAGCCAGTAATTCTAGGTTATCCTGAACAACATTTTCGATCTATATAGACAACCTCAAGATTTGTTCTGGAGGTTTCATTATCGAAATCATATATGTATTCAATTGAAGCTCGGTTGAAACGCCCTTCCACCATGCAATACATGTTCGAATATCAAAAACCTTTGCCATGTTAGCGGATAAAAAGCACTTTTCTACGCAAATTTCGAATAAACAACATTTCGTTTTGCAACCAAAGTACGGAACTTAGATTCTCATTATCTTCTTCCAAGCATACAGTATACAAATGTTATGTATACTATACACACTATCGTCGGCCGATCTCTATTGACCTCCACAAGTGGTGTGACGTCACCTGCCCTCGGTAGCGCCATGACGGCAGAGATATCGGAAATATACCGGAACTACTCGTGCGTGACATGACTGCGAATTGATGTATCGTTAGATGGAAATGGAGCACGTTATTCTGTATACCTATCGATTTTATTCAACAGTCACTGTTAATGTACTAAAAGTATTTTTTCAACACACTCGCTCGTAACGGGCCTTTAAATCAAAAATATGTTTTCTTAAAATATTTTTTATTATTTATAATGCCTTATTTATTGTACAGCTTTGAAATCATTTAGTAACATTTTTCTCACATTTTTGACACTATCAGTAAGCTTTGTTTCTGCATAGGTACTCGTAGATTAAAGAATAGTTCCTGTACAAACGAGACTGCAATGCGGTGTGCAGTATCGCGCTTACTATTGCATTTTAAATTGTTACACGTTGGCAAGGAATAAACGAAAAGCTTATTTCTTTCTAGGATTTATGGGTTCCGTTCGTCATGAGTGAAATTAGATATCAATTTATTGCGCTTCGAAACTAATGATGTTATAAAAATTAAATATATTTTAGTAGAAATATATACAAACATGATTTTACATTATTGGAATTATGCATCAGGCTGATCTTGAGTTTTTGGGTTCGAGTCCCGCTGCATGTCTTATATCTTATCCAAAACTTTGTTATTTGTAATACTTCATCAATAACTTGTGTCTTTGTTGATATTTAAATGAGATGTAGTCATGTTACCGAGCCCATTCCTAACTAAAAGTAATAAAAATTCAGAACAATTTATCAAATGTATCGAGAGATGGCGGCGTGTGGTTCTCCATACCATCCCTTATTATCTTCGTGGATAATCCCTCTAGCCTAGAGGAAGCAATGTACCGAGCGGTAATAGACTGCTGAGATTCTTAGACTGCCGTGCCACAGGTTCGAGCCACGGCTTGAGCTTCGCTGCATGGTGGAAGGGCATTTTGCGAATGCTCGCCTGGATAGCTACCACCCTCAAGTAGAAAATCTTTCACTAAGCACTTAACGGTGTGTTGCGGCAGCAATCCTCGGGAGCCAGTAAACTTACAGGCACATGAGACTATACAACTGTATGTCTCAAAGTGACGGGCGCAGTACAATTCGTCATGTGACGAAATGCATATGTTATAGGCAGAGGTTGGTCCGCTTAACATAAGGTGGTGCTTGTTCGGTTACAATAACTTTACAAAAAACATATTTTTTGCAATAAATATAGTGCAGCTATAAAAACGCTCATGTTATTTCTGTTTTTAACAACTAATTATTAAGAAATATAATATAATATACTTAAATAAGCAGAATATAAGAAAATATGATACTGAATATCATGGCGGGCACCAATCATATATGAAAAGTGTTTAATGAAAATAATTGTTTTTCTTAAAACTTTAATGCCAATAATCAGCTCAGCTTGAAGAGCAAACAGCTAAATACGAATCGTCAATCCCGTAAAGCGTCTTCAAGTTACTCGCAGTATTCGTTCCCCCTTAAGTTGCCATAATTTATACCAATTTTAGGAATAGCTTTTTGAAACTTTAATCACAGCTTTAATAAACTTTCTAACATTTTCGATTAATACTTGTATCTATTAGCTGATTCAGTTCTCTGATCAGATGAACTTGTAAGATTGTTCGGCTTGTTTAGAAATAAACGGATCAGATTTCTTAAATGTTTATCATTTTGATGGTAAATATGAGTCATGACTGCGTGTTTTTTTTTTCATTTATATCTGATTATTTAGCCTTTGACCACTATATCACCTGCTGATAAGTAATTATGAGGTCTAAGATGTTGTTCAGGCTAGCCTAGAATTACTGGCTATCAAGGACAGCTGTCGAAACACACTGTTAAGTGCTTGGCGACAGATATTCTTAAAAAATCTCAACATTCCTGATCAATATAACTTATTCACATTACTCGTACATTTATACAAGACGCCGTCCTGACGTAAAAATGAAAATCAGAAATCATCACAACTTCGATAGTAATGGAAGAAGAAACATGCGTGCAAATAAGTAAAAAGATAAATATTAGTTTTTATATCATTTTTGTGGCGGAATTAAGGAGCCTGTCTGGCATTAAGTGGACTAACCTCTGCCTTCAATTACAGATACATTTCACTGCATGAATTGCACTGCGCCCGTCACACTGAGAGGTACATTGTTAAGTCTTATATGCCTGTAATTTTACTGATTCTCAAAGACTGCTGCCGCCGGAACGCACTTTTTTTTTATGCCTGATAGGTTAGCCTTTGGCCACTATCTCACCTGATGGTAAGTGATGATGTGGTCGAGGATGTTGTTCAGACTAACCTAGAGTTACTGGCTCTCAAGGACAGTTGCCGGAACACACCGTTAGGTGCTTGGTGACAGATTTTCAACTTGAGGGTGGTAGCTAGCCAGGCGGGCATTTGCAAAGTGCCCTACCACAATTTTTTTTTATATTTTTTTACCCGGGAAAATCCTTTATGGATACCACCCGCCCCGGGGGGAGCAGAGTGGTTATGTGGGAGTCCTCGCCTGAAGGGCCTTACTACCCCCTCGGGGGGTAGTAAGTGAGGCTACCCACTAAAAACCCGGGATGAGCAGTCCGCCGCCTAGTGGGGGCGAAATGGGGTAGCGTTAGCAGTCACCATCTCGCCCCAGCGGCTGGCCCGTCACCGGTGACGGGCCCCGGCCAATGAAGGGATGACCCGGCTCATTGGGGCCATCCCCCAGACGTGTGGGATCGTGCAAGCCAGTGGAGAATCCCCCGACTCTCCACCGATGATCCGCACAGCACTAGGAAAGAGCGAGAAGGCGCCCGAACCGCCTTCTCCTCCCCCCAGTTCGTCTACGCTGGAGCGGGTCCGCGAGGACGTCGTCCTCCCTCGCCCGCTCCGCGGCCTCTTTCTGCGCCATCACCGCTTCGCAGAAAGAGACCACCGCCTGCCACGATCCGTCGCTGCCGAGCATAGCGTTAACCACGCTCGAAAGTGCCCTACCACCATGCTGTGACGACTGCTATCCTAAGACAACAACCGGGACCGACGGCTTAACGTGCCCTCCGAAGCACGGAAGCGCTCAGTAGTAATGTCACCAGCTGTCACCCATCCAAGTCATGACCGCGCCGGACGTTGCTTAATTTTGCTGATCGAATCAGAATGGCTATGCAAACTTGGCTACGAGCCCTTCACTGTTATAGGTGGTTAGCGACAGATTTTGTACTTCAGAGTGGTAGCTAGCCAGGCAAGCATTTCCTTTCACCATTCGGTGGGGATCGAAACGTGGATCTACCGCACGGTAGTCCGTACGTATTAGCACTTGGCCATCATTGCTTATAATATCAACACTCATCACATGATCTCACACTATACAAAAATTCACAACCATTCTACATAAAGCTGAAAAAGAAATAATTTGACAGGAAAAGACAAAAACAACATGCAATATTGTTAAACAAATATAGCTGTCGAAACAAAATCAAAATGTAATTACAGTCTTGTATAATTTTATATAGAATCAGTGACGGCTCAGTGGCATTGGCTATGGTCTGCCGCGCAGCACGTCCATGGTTCAAATCCCGCCCTGGGTTTGAGTCTACTTGGCTTCACCGCATAGTGGAAAGGCATTTTGCGAATGCCCGCCTGGCTAGCGACCATCCTCAAGTAGAAAATCTGTTGTCAAGCACCTAACGGTGTGTTCCGGCAGCAGTTCTTGAGAGCCAGTGAAATTACAGGCACATGAGACTTAGCAACGGTATCTCCTGGTGACAGGCGCAGTGCAATTCGTGACTTGTGATGATGTGCATCTGTTATTGGCTGAGGTAAGTCCGCTTAACATCAGGTAGGTTTCGAGCTTGTTCCGTCACAATAACAAAAAAAAATATATATATAGATAGTTATTTAATAAGGTCTTTAATGTAGTTATAAAATATTATATTAGTAAGAAAGGGACTGAATCTCACGACACAGGGCCACGGTCACTCCAATGTGGGATTCGGGGATATCTGGTACAATACGTGTTATTTGTACTTAGCTATATTTCAGGTTTAGGTTTAAAGATATTTATTATCATAAAGACAAATAGTTTGTCACTTACATGATAACATAATTACAAAATATTAAACAATTTTAGTCGTACCTATTCAATTATCAAAATAAACGAACTAATTAAACATACAACATAATACCGTCTTACTTCACACTTCTTTTGCTGAACGTGGCAGTACAATGTAGAATATTTCAATATTAAAATTTGTAATTGACCTTCATAAGAGCTTCGTAGACGCCTAAATTGAATAAATGATTTTGAATTTGAATTGAATTTGAATTTGAATTTTCTTTTACTTATAACAATAACGATACATCTTCTATGATGTATTCGGCTAAAGTTTTTTGAAAGGCATGAAGTGAGTTGACATTTTTTATTTCTGAGGGTAGTGCGTTATAAAGTCTGGCACCTTCATTTGTGAGCATTGTCTTACCGTAATTTGTTCGATACTTTGGAATGACAATATAGCTCGCCCGACGAGTTCGGCGGTTAACAACATTTTTTGTTTTGTAAACGTTATGTTAGTGTGAATAGTATTAGTTAAAGTTTTACGAATAAAATATACATGTGTTATATTTGTATACTTGTTTTATATTCATTATTTTAGTTGCTGAATATATTTATTAGTTATACTCATAAATCAAATGTAAGTGTAGCCTAAGTTTCGGTTTGAATAAAGTTTTATTATTATTATTATTAAAAAATAGACATTTAAACATCATCTATTATAATAAAAAATACTATTTTTGAAGCACTCGTAGCGAAGTTTGCTTAACCATTCTAAACCGATCAGCAAAGCTAAGCAACGTCTGCCTCGGCCATGAGTTGGATGGGTGACCGCTGGTGACATTACTACTGAGCGCTTCCGTGCTTCGGAGGGCACGTTAAGGGTATATTTTAGACGAACGCCCCCATACAAAACGAAGCTCCAATCTCATTTTAATAATAGCGAATAAATTTCAATGATTTTTACCTATAATTACTATCCTAATATCTAGGTTTGTGGTGCATCAGATTTTCATTAAATTATACAGTTTTGAAATTACACTAGCTCAAAAACTCGTAATTTTAGATAGAAGAAAGACCCAACTTTAAGCATCTCTTTCAAGAAAAATAAGCATGTTTTTAATATTTCTATTGCACCACAGACATGGGGAATATAATGAACCTTCTATATTGGGAAGTTATTTGTACATGGTGTACTATACTTTTTAAATAAATCTGGAGTTACGAATAACTGGCTTAAACTCCTAAAAACGATTGCTATATACTAAACGCTATATAATAAAAAAAATAATTATTAGTCCAAAAGAAAAAGGATTTAAGCTAGAAAAGATAGATCTAATAATACACTATATTTACATGCGAGTTTTTTTAAATAACAAGTTGAGTTTATATAAAAGTTCACGCTTTGGCTGGCGGGTATATGTCCTTAAGCCGTCGGTCCCGGTTGTTGTCTTCGGATGGCAGTCGTTATAGCGTAGTGGTAGGGCATTTTGCGAATGCCCGCCTGGCTAGCGACCACCCTCAAGTAGAAAATCTGTCGCCAAGCACCTAACAGTGTGTTCCGGCAGCTGTCCTTGAGAGCCAGTATTTCTCTAGGTTAGCCTGAATAACACCTTCGCATAACACCGCATCACTTCCCAACAGGTGAGATAGTGGTCAAAGGCTGACACCTATCATAAATAAAATAAAAACTGTACACCAAAGACGTGTTGACTGAAAGTTTTTGAATTCAGAATGTGTTCAAAACATTATGTAGTTACGTTTCTATGAAACGGGTCGGAGATATGATATTGCATTAATTCTAATTCGTGTGCAAACCTAAAAGCATAACCATGTACACACCGCGGAGAACGCAAACAAGTTCTAATAAGCTAACTACGCAGATATCGTATTATGCATATTTACATATTCACAAACTTTACCTTTGCTATCTAGTTACTTATCTAATGAAGTTGTTTTAATGTAAGTTAGACTCTACTAATGATATAATTTTACTATGTTAATGAACATTTTAGATATATTTCGTCAACTTGTATTTTCAACATAAAGAGCTTGATTACATTTTGGGAAAATACAAAATTGCATTACATGAAAACGATCAAGGGAGAGCGTAATGATGTGTCCCTTTTTTATGCCTGATAGGTTAGCCTTTGACCACTATCTCACCTGATGGTAAGTGATGATATGGACGAAGATGTTGTTCAGGCTAACCTAGAATTACCGTCTCTCAAGGACAGCTGCTGGAACACACCGTTAGGTGCTTGGCGACAGATTTTCTACTTGAGGATTGTAGCTAGCCACGCAGGCATTCGCGAAATGCCCTATACCACCATGCTATAACAACTGCCATCCTAAGACAACAACCGGGACCGACGGCTTAACGTGCAATCCGAAGCACGTGCATGCTCAGTAATAATGTCACCAGTGGTCACCAATCCAAGTCAAGACAGAGGCGGACGTTGTTTAACTTTGCTGATCGGCTCAGAACGGCTAAGAAAACTTCGCTACGACCGCTTCAACACACACTCGTATAAAACAGAAATGATCAAGAGTGAGCGTATTGATGTGATAAATGATCATGGGAGAGAGTATTGATGTGAGAAATGATCAAGGTAGAGAATAATGATGTGGGAAATAAGTATGGGAGTGCATAATAATTGGGAAAAATGCTTATAGCAAAGATAAGGCATTTATATTGAGCAGCGCGATAGGTATCTTCGAAAACGACGACCGTTAACTAATAGCTACTTAAGTTAATTCCTGAAACATACCTATTGTAAAGTATTGATTGGAAGATATTGTTTCATTAAACAACTATACTCAACCATGATCATGGTGATGCTACTCATGGTGATGACATGAGTTTATTTCTAATGTAATAAGTGCCGAAATGGACAAGCCTTGATGGTAAGCATCACGTCTGTTCATTACAGTGTCATCATTTTTAGAGTTCTGTACCTGAAAAGGAAAAAAATGGAACCCTTATAGGAACATTTTTGTCCGTCTGTCTGTCTGTCTGTCAATGCCCTTTTTTGAGGAACGCTTGGAGGTATCAAGCTGAAATTCATATCAAATACTCAAATCTACTGGCCTTTGGAACTGCGAAATACTGATATATATCTATCATGAGCTTATATGTGTAGTTAATATTTTATTATAGACTAGGCTACTGAAATAACTAAATTGGAACTAATTTGTGCAGAACATCTGAGCACGTTCGGTCTATTCAAAATATTTGAGTTCATCGTACTGAATAACCTGTTCTGATTGCTCTGTTACGAGCTGAATGCTCGAGAGAAGGGCCTCAATCTTGCTACATATTCTCCACGTATGGCAGAATACAACTTCATTAAATTATATTATATTTATACAACTGGAAATAGATGACTCTTTAGAAAATACACGTTTTTTGGACCTTTGAAGCAATAATAGCTGAGCCGTAATAGCTATGAGCCCGTGGGGTGCCGGGTTAGAATTGCACCTCCCCATATCATCCTGTGGGTGTCGTAAGAGGCGACTAAGTGACAAATACTGGAAGGTGGGCAGCAGCGCCTTCTGAAGAACTGCCAACTTACACTACGATCCCCAAGCCGCCTGCCAAGCGTGGGGATTATGGCAAATACCCCCTTGATAGGGGAGGCTGTGTTCAGCAGTGGACGATCCGTCTGTTACAGTACAGAACAATAGCCGGTGCCAAAAGCCCATGGTTCGAACCTCTGCGCCAGCATAACCCTCACCTCATGGTCGAAAAGCATTTAGCGAATGTTGGCTACCTTAAGTAGAAAATCTGTCGCCAAGCACCTAACAGAGTGTTTCGGCAGCAGTCCTTGAGGGCCAAAATTACTGAGACTTTACAACTGTATGTATCAGGGTGCCGGCTAGAGGCTACTGCTTAAAACCAGGTGGATCTGGTGGGATTCTGAATCTACCTTATTCAATATAGGATATACAGGTGGATGAAGAGATGGTCAGATTTTTAATTTTTAATTTTATTATACAAGCTCGAGGCCCATCTGATGTAAAACGGACTAACCTCTGCCTATAACAGATGCGTTCCGTCACAAATCACGAATTGCACTGCGCCTGTCACCAGGAGACATAGTTGTTATGTCTCATGTACAGGCACATTTCACTGGCCTCTCAAGGACTGTTGCCGGAACACACCGTTAGGTGCTTGGCTACAGATTTTCTACTTGAGGGTGGTCGCTAGCCAGGCGGGAATTCGCAAAATGCCCTTCAACCTTGCGGTGAAGCTCAAGCCCGCGGCGGGAATCGGACCATTGACCTGCTGCGTGGCAGTCCATAGCCAATGCCACTGAGCCATCACTGCTTTGAAAAGGTGCAGTTTCAGGCAAACAGTAGTAGTAGTAAGCAGGAAGTACAGAACTTATCTACAAACCTTTTTTTATTGGTTAATGGCTGGGCTGGCTTATAATTAAAAAAATAATAAATGTTGCCGAAAATAAAAAACAAACCTTTTTGAAAACTCTTGAACAGTTAGAGCTCTGAACCCAATTGTCATAATTGAGACGTCTGTCTTTCTGCCCGTCCTCTTCTCAAGCTCATAAGCGGATTGAGTTGCAAACCTGACATTTAGATAATTGTGTAGAATATTGACCCAAAAAGGAATAACGGATCAGAAATAAAATCAAATTATATTTCGTCTGTCTGCCGTCAGCCGTCATGCTATAAATATTAGACCATATTTGTCATGGTGTCTCCAATACTAAATTATTTAGAATCTAGATTTACATTGTACAATATTATCTGCTTGACCAACAGACCAAATACTAAAGATTCCGATTTATAACAAAGGATTGAAGCTTTGATCAAAATAAACAAAAAGAAAATAAACACAATTTTCTCATACGGGGTGTTAAATATTAAAAAAAACATTGTAACGATATTTTTCACTAGTATTCTATCAGCATTCTGTGAAGGATAGTGATAGAAAAAATCCAAGTGGATGAAATCGGCAGAAAGTAGATAAATATTATTGAATGAATATTGGCAGTATTTGATGGTATGATTTCCGCCCAAGGGCACAATAATACAGTTCATTTGCGAAATGAAAGAATCATAGACGGAATGTCGGATCAAGTTTCGATTTATAGAATAAGGTTACCAATAGCTTTAGGCTCGGGAAATGGTATTGCTTAGCTATAACCGAGTATTAAGGCTTCCGGGGACTTGGATATTATTTATGTGTAATATTGGTAAAGAGTTAAGTCTAGCTGTGTAACAAATATATATGTCCTTATCTTTGCAGTGTTATATTACAGCTTTGCACGAGAACGACAAAAAATCTCATTAGTTAAATCAACTGTACAAGCGACAATAAAATCTAACTACAAATATATTTTTGTAAAATTTAAGTTGTTACAAATTTTAATAAGTAGATACTCTGCCTTTTTTTTAGTTATAAACTGTGTTACAATAGGCAGCGTCTTCCCAACGTTTGCATATTGTTTACATTTTTCATAGTTTACACAATTGAAAAAGGGTGATAGTTACTTAAACATATTTGATTTGAACTTCTGCTCTCTTGTATTATTATGAGCATGCTTAATTATGATTTATTATGTGTGAGTGTGTGTGTGTGTGTGTGTGTGTGTGTGTGTGTGTGTGTGTGTGAGGGTGTGTGTGTGTATTTGTGTGTGTGTGTGCGTGTGTGAACTAGTTAAATAAATTCAACAAACGAGAGAGAAAATAACTCACTATAGCAGTAAATTAAATAAACAAGAAAACTAACTCACTTATTCACTCAACTTAACAAACCAACAAATAGAATTCTCACTAGTTCAGTAAACTGTACAGAAAATAACTCACTAATTCAGTTAACTTAACAAACACACAAACTAATAAAAATCTCCCTAGTTCAGAATACTGAACAAACGAGAAAAATACTCACTAATTTAGTCAAAACAAACAATCTAATAAATCATCATTGAGTGCCATTAATTCTAGGCTAGCCTGAACTACATCATCACTTACCATCAGGTGAGATAGTGGTCAAAGGTCAGCCTATCAGCTATAAAAAGGTCACTAGTACAGTAATCTGAACAAACGAAAAAAAAAACTTAATAATTCAGTCAACTAAACAAACCAGCAAAAAACTCACTGGCTAGGTAGCTTTGTGAAGCGCTCGTAGCGAAGTTTGTTTCTTAACCGATCAGCAAAGCTAAGCAACGTCCACCGCGGTCGTGAGTTGGATGTGTGACCACTGGTGACATTACTACTGAGCGCTTTCGTGCTTCGGAAGGTACGTTAACCCGTCGGTCCCGGTTGTTGTCTTAAGATGGCAGTCGTTATAGCATGGTGGTAGGGCATTTTGCGAATGCCCGCCTCGGTAGCTACCACCCTATAAAATCTGCCGCCAGACAAGTGAACTAGTGCAAATACAGGTAATATTAACAACGATTATATTTTATAATTAATATACGGAACCATCCACGATCCTCACGAAGCAATAAATAATATAAATGAAGGCTCTTTGTTGTCAATTAAATCATTTCCAATTTATAACTTAATTGGTATCGTATTCATTGCAGAATACCTTTGAGAGATATTAATTTTAATATTAATCAGAGTCTGAAATCAAATAAACATCTTCTTCTTTCCCTGACCCCACCCACTCGTACACAAGTGCCTGGCCGGAACACACTGTTAGGTATTTGGCAACAAATTTTTCTACCTGAGTGTGGTAGCTAGCCAGGCGGGTATATACCATACCACCATTTTTAATTAGCATGCTATCCATAAACTTTTTTCTTTTATTTATCAAAATAAACATTTTACAAAAGATTTGTTAACTCATAGAAGGTTTAAATATAATGCTCTATGATTCAGTTTATATCAATATAAAATAAAAGTATAAAATAATAATAATAATAAAGTAGATATTAATCGTAGAATAACAATGGTTCCTTAAGGTATACGTTGAATATTTAAATTAGTCGAAGTATGTAAGTAAGATAGGTACAAGGTATTTCATAATTGTCAGATTTAGAAGTCGGGTCCATATCTTTTTTAAATATTTTTTTGATGTTATTGTGACGGAACAAGCTCGAGGCCCATCTGATGTTAGGCGGACTAACATCTGCCAATAACAGATGCATTTCGTCACAAGTCACGAATTGCACTGCGCCCGACATATACATAGTTGTTAGGTCTCATGTGCCTGTAATTTCACTGGTTCTCAAGGACTGCTGCCGGAACACACAGTTAGTGCTTGGCGACAGATATTCTGCTTGGGGGTGGTCGCTAGACAGGCGGGCATTCGTAAAATACCCTTCCACCATGCGTTGAAGCTCAAGCCCGCGGCGGGATTAGAACCATGGACCTGCTGCGTGGCAGTCCATAGCCAATACCACTGAGCCATCACTGCTTCAAAATACAGGAGAAGGAAGTGTTTTTTTCGATCACTCACTGACTAAACACGAAATCTATGAAGCTGTTTCTATGGCAGGTTATAGGTAAGAGACATCAGCTAAGAACAGATTTTGCGACAGGGCTGAATTAGGGGGTTCCGAATTGGGGCTCAAAGTTTGCATGAAAGTACTATATTTTTTAAAGAGCATGAAATTCTTAACTAAGTTTAATGACATGAAACAAAGAAGTATTTTTTGTAGGAATTTTGCAACCGGGGCGAATTAAGGGAGTCTTGTTTTGTGCTGTACTTGCTACTACTTAAAATATAGATAAAGCTGAAAAGTTTTTAAGTAGGAGATGTCAGCTAAGAAAGGTTTTATGAAATGGATTAAGAGGGTCAAATGAATATAACTTTTGAATGTAATTGCTATTATTATATTATACTATGTTCGAAGTTTAGTAGTTCATTTAATGGCAAAGTAATAGTAGACAAAAGAAAAAAAATAATAGAAAAAGAATTAATTTAAAAACTTTTAAGATTAGGGTGACTGAATGTACACAAATTGGGCAATTTTTTTTTCAAGAAAGTTCTATATATTTGGTGAAATAGAATTAAAATTAATGTACCAAGATTTTTAATAAACACGAATTCTGGGGTGAATATTATATATCATTTTACTGTCCTTGGGGATCGCAGTGTAAGATGTTAGTACTTCGGAAGGTTGGCACCTTCTGGTATTTTCCCTTCGTCACCGGGTGTGATTCCAGCCCGGCACCCCACGGGCTGATTAAGGTCATGGTGGGGCTTATTTAAATTATTTTTTTAGATAAATGTTATATTAATTTTGTAAGAATCTTATTTTTATATCCAAATTAAAATAATATTAATGGAAAACCATAGTGCACGTGGGCAAAGCCGCAGACTAAAGCCATTATATTATACTAGCTTTCCGGGCGCGGCTCCGCCCGCGCGTATGTCGGTTATCGCGCGAAATCATTAACCTCTTTTTGCGCAGTCGGATAAAAACTATCCTATGTTTTTTCCCGGGTCTAAAACTATATCCATACCAAATTTCATTCAAATCGGTCCAGTAGTTTTGGCGTGAAAGCGTAACAGACAGACAGACAGACAGACAGACAGACAGAGTTACTTTCGCATTTATAATATTAGTACTGATCAATACTAATATTATAAATGCGAAAGTAACTCTGTCTGTCTGTTACGCTTTCACGCCAGAACTACTGGACCGATTTGAATGAAATTTGGTATGGAAATAGTTTAAGACCCGGGAAAAAACATAGAATAGTTTTTATCCAACTGCGCAAAAAGAAGTTAATGGTTTTGCGCGATAACCGACATACGCGTGGGCGGAGCCGCGCCCGGAAAGCTAGTATTACATATTATAGATGTTAGCTGTATACTCGTATACCTACTGTGGTACGAGTTTATGTTATGAAAGCAATTTAACATTGACTCGGAGCGTAATTAACGAGATGATTAAAATAAGAGCAATTACACGGCACGCTGAGCAGCGTTTGTGAAAGTGCACCGGTTTTGCGAATAACTCAACCCATTGCAAAACCACCACGATGTTTCATATTTTAATCAACCACTCTGCTTTTAAATTTGGTAGGTTTCTCTTAACTTTACATACTACTTGAATAATTTCGTTCGTGTTGTCACCAGCTCCGACAGCCGTGATCGTCTAGTGGTTAGGACCCTACGTTGTGGCCGTAGTAACCCAGGTTCGAATCCTGGTCACGGCAGTGATACACTGTCGCGGCGGAGCATATTTTTTTGTATAGTTTTTAATTATATACAACTTCTGCCCATTGATTAAACTGTAAATCCACCGCAGTAGAATACTTTTCTTGGCTGGGTTTTTCTTTAAACCTTGACAATATGAAAGAGAATGTTGCTTAAATGCATAGATAGATGTGAATAAAGAAAATAGATAATTGTCTCGAAATACTTAAGCGTTTTGACAAAACAACTGACTCACATATTGTACTATGATGGTATACCTAATGCCCAGAACAAATACCGTCTAAAATGGCGTGGCGTAGATTTATTCTATGGGACAAATTGCCCCAAATCTGCTTGGCGCTCAAATTGCGTTTGCTAACCCTAATATTAGATGCAAAAAAAGCCCCTCGAAAATTGTTCCAGTTGGGCTATGTGGCTTTCCTGACGTCACTTAGGATTACCAAGTTTTTATTAAGTATCACATTATAGTTTTATTAAAAAAAAAAATTTTTTTTATAATAAACCCAAAAGCAATGAATCATCGCGATAGTTTCTTTATGAACTAAATTTATGTGAGAAAATAACTTCTTTTCCAAGAAAAATTTACAGAATATTAATTCCCAAAGGAATAATTTAATGAAGTGTAAATGATTCCCTCGCAATCTATCAGTGTGATTTATCTATAGTCTTATTAGAAAAAAAACTGTGGTTCGGAAAACTCTGGTGCCCTTTAAATTTCTTAATAGAAGGTAGGAATAGGGAACCTCAGTATCAAGTTCGTTCCAGTCCCAGATGGCGCTAAGTGATAGTGAGATGGAAAAGGTTTATTTGTACGGAATCAATTGTTTTTATTTATATTTTACAA
Organism: Plagodis dolabraria; assembly: GCA_963854805.1. NCBI lineage: Eukaryota > Metazoa > Arthropoda > Insecta > Lepidoptera > Geometridae > Plagodis > Plagodis dolabraria. The sequence goes on from OY978442.1 coordinate 5,179,888, forward strand.
ATTTTTCTACCCGGGGCGGCTAGCCGTGCTTGGCTACAATTTCATATCTCCATCTCCTCCCGTGAGTGTTGTAAGAGACGACTAAGGTAAAAATACTTGAAAGTGAGCAGCATGCCCTCTGTGGAACTGCTATCTTACACTGCGATCCCCAAGACGCCTGCCAAGCGCGGGGATTATAGCAAACGCGTCCTTAATCGGGAAGGTTGTTTTCAGCGGTACATCCGACTCGTAGTGTAAATTTTATTAATGAAGGGTTGTTGTGTAGCACGTTAATGTCGTAAAATTAAAGTTTATAAAACCCTAAATAATACTGAAACAGAAATTGAACATTTGTCTTGGTCCAATAAAAATATATCATGGAAGAAAATTAATCAAAGTCAGGGAATTAACGTTTTTTCAATATGACAAAGAAAGTCATTTACTATAATTTATTTAAATATTGATATGAATAAATCTACACCTATGTAGTTGGCAAAGAAGAAAACCAAAACAAGTTACCTAATTCATTAAATTTATAGCTATACATGGAAGTAAAAAGACCAATTATACGTGAGAAAAAGATAGTTAAACGATGAAAAAATTAAAACCTTTCGACTACATCGGCTTTTCTTCCTAGAAGGTAACCATTTTTTTTTTACTTTTCGTTTATAGCGCCAAGTATATTAGGTATTACATCACTAGAAAATTCTTGTCTAAACCAGTAACCAGAAGACCTAATAAAATACAGAATAAAAATATCAGAGGCCCGATTCTCTGAGATATTGAACAGCGTTAGTTGCCGATTGATTTTGCATGGTGGAAGGGCATTTTGTGAATGCCCGCCTGGCTAGCAACCACCCGCAAGTAGAAAATCTGTCGCAAAGCACCTAACGGTAACGTGTGTTCTGGCAGCAGTCCTTGAGAGCCAATGAAATTACACGCACATGAGACTTAACAACTATGTCTCAAGGTGACGGGCGCAGTGCAATTCGTGACTTGTGAAAATGTAACTGATATAGGCAGAGGTTGGTCCGCTTAACATCAGGTGGGCCTCGAGCTTGATCCGTCACAATAGTATTCAAAAAAAAATTGTTTTTGACAGTATCCGTAGTCTGCCTGCTATTTAGGTTCGATCGCAAGTCAGTGGCTTGCTATCAATAGTTTTTGGCATATTTCGCATGCTACAGTGGCATAAAATATTTTGGAGGATTTCAGATAGAAAAATAGCTGAATGATTTAAATATATTTATTTAATCTAAGTATTGTTTGCTAGAAAACCACTGTATTGATGTTTTGACTAATGCTTGATTGATAGAAGTGTTCATTATTATTTCAGTGGCAACATTGCCATACGATAGCGACGCTATTGCTATACAACTGCGATTAGGAGCTATAATTAGCAGACATTAACAGCGGTTCGATCGTAGAAGCATCGCAGTAGAATAGCGTTTGGTCAATAGCTAAAAGAATTGGGGCCCAGTTTGTAACCTAAACGTTTGCCAGGTAACAAACACGCAGCGCCATCTGCAAATTAATTTTTATTTATCAACCCCATTAAGTCGCATTAGGTGTATTCCGTACGGCTGCCCTTGCAGCTTCATCAAATCATGAGCCGAAGGACTTTAATACCAACTTTGGTTCATGCCACTATCAACCTTCTAACCTTATTGGTGTGTTTTATTTTTATGTGTGGTATTTTTTTATAAGGTTACGAAACAAGCATGAAGTCCTCCTGGTGTTAGCATCTGCCTTTCGTCACGAACTGCACTGCGCCCATAACTCTGAGACAAAGTTGTCAAGTCTCATGTGCCTGTAATTTCACTGGCACCCATACCCTTCAAACCTGAACATAGTAATGTGAAATGCTTGGCGGTAGATATAGGTATGCTGGCAGTATTTTAGCGGACGAACACGTTCACACAGAGGTCTACTGCTACTATAGAATATCCTTCTGTATGTGCTTGTTGCCACTTTTTGAAGCTATGCTGGCCGTGTGGTAAGAGGTAAGGACTGCCGTGGTGCAGGTCCATGGTTTGATCGTGGCTTGAGCTTCACCGCATGGTAGCAGGGCATTTTGCGAATGCTCGCCGGTTGACAAGGAGAAAATCTGTCGCCAAGCACCTAACAGTGTATTTTGGCAGCATTCCTTAAGAGCCAGTAAAATTACAGGCTCATGAGAGTTAACAAATGTTTTTTTCTGTGTAACGGACACAGTGCAATTCGTCACTTGTGATGAAATTTGAAATTATTCAAAAGCTACAGCCATTGAATGGTAGGACAAACACAAAGAAGCGCGGTTAGTTCAACGCAGCCTTAATATATAGTCCGTTATCTCAAACGAAGCCCTTAAAAAACTTCCCAGAAAAAATAAATCCTCTAGAAAAATACTAACTTTCCATTAACGGAGAAAGAAAGAGAAAATTTCCATCATCGAAGGTAGAAAGAAAAAATCTCCCTGAAATAGCGACGATAATAGCACAGCGCATTCGAGCTGAAAAAAAACAATGTTACCGTGTTTTACTCCGCTAGACGGGGATATTGCCGGCCATTCTTTTCCATCCAATTAGAACCACGTCATCACTCAAGAGAACAATTTTGCTATTTTGACGGGTTCGTAATCGCTCCATAATGGACGGCTTTTGTTTTCACTGCATTCAATATTTTTTATTTATTTAATTTATAATTAGTACCGCTACAGAGAGTTACACTAATGATAGGTAGCAAAAACATTAAAACTAGCAACTAACTTTTAAACAATAAAATAATCGCACAAATATTACAGACAGTCAATTAAAATAAAATTAATATGTCTACAAATTACTATAATAAAATAAATCAGGTTAAAAAATTAAATGTCAAATTCTAAATCAAAATTTAAATGTCAAGTTAATTAACATAAATAATAATATTGATTATTCGTAGAAGGTTGGGCTTACGTGATTTCATATATTTCTGTTTTAGCCTTTCTGAAATCAAGTTGACCTATAAATAGTTAGACTAATATCTGGTACGTAAATAACTATGCATTCTATCACGAACATCAAAACCTTAGAATCCTTAAAGTGGTGAACTGAATAACATCCAAAAAGGGAAGTGGCGTCCTCTATAAAAAAGTGGTTTAGGCATATTTTGAATGGTGTTCAAACTCTGTGAATATTGCACGCATGTCCTAATACGAGTATATTATGTGGTATCTGGTTTACAAGTTTTCTGTAATATTATACAATTCTAAATAATATTGTTAAAAAAGATTTAAAATAATTTTGTTTGGAAATTCATATTTTCACATATGAAATTGATAATGAGATAAACTACACAGGAATCTGGCAAACCAAAAGCAGCGGTGAAATTTGCTTGCATGTCCTTGAGCATGCAAGCAAAATTAAACGCAGTTTGGACGCTTTTTAGGGTTCCGTACCCAAAGTGTAAAAACGGGACCCTATTAGTGAGACTTCGCTGTCCGTCCGTCCGTCCGTCCGTTTGTCACCAGGCTGTATCTCAAGAACGGTGATAGCTAGACAGTTTAAATTTTCACAGATGATGTATTTCTGTTGCCGCTATAACAACAAATACAAAAAGTTGGCCAAGTGCGAGTCGGACTCGCGCACGTTAAAACAAAAATAGGTTAAAATATGAAGTCTAATGTTGTATAGCTAATGGTACGGAACCATTCGTGCGCGAGTCCGACTCGCACTTGGCTGATTTTAATATAAAATATTATGAAAGTACGTTTGTATGAAAAGCGCCATGAAGTCTCTAACTTTAAGATAATGAATAGATGGCGTTACTTTGCCGAAATCCATATTTGATAACATCTTTCTCGATCCTTCACTCAAAGAGGCAAGACCTCCGCTTCGTGTAGAATCGAAAAGCGTCGTAAATTCTTCCGGTTTGGCTACGTGGCGCTTATCACGTTCAGCTTAACAGAAAAATTAGGCGATTGTCACTAGATACTCGCATATACATATATTTTTTGTTGCTATACTATTAATTTAATGTTTTCTTCAAATAATATTATAATAATTATTATTATTATCTCTAACCTTTTATCGCCTTAATTTCAATACGAGACAAGTTTTATACTATAGGGTGGTAGCTAGCAAGGCGGGCATTTGCAAAACGCCCAACCACCATGAAACGCAGTCGTTTCATGCTGATAGGGATATCACCATCCCGGGATAACTAAAAATAACTGGAACTGACAGCTTAACGTGCCCTCGGAAGTACGAAATAGTAAATGCCACTGCCGGTCACTCATCGAAGACATGACCGCAGAGGACACACACAGCTTAACCTAGTTGATTGATTTAAAAGGACAGGTTAGCTTACGCTACGAGCGCTTCACAATGAACAAAATTGCAGAATGGATTTTTAATACTAGGTATTCATACTTTGCAATACGAAGCCGTACTATTCAATTGAACCATTGCCACTCTAGAAAACCTTTTTTTCATAGAAATTGTTCCAATGTATACAAGTTACAGTAAATAAAAAAGGTAGTTAGTTCATTATCATCTTCGTACTCTTATCGAAGTAATTTGAGATAGGTAAAAATAATCTCTAACAACACAAGAATATCGTACGGAATATGCATAAACCAACATAGCATAGGACAAACGAGCATAATAAAAAAAATGGCTTCGGTTATATGGCCAGCTAGCTGCCTGACGTCAACTCTTATTGGGGATGCTGTCGTTGTTAGTAATACTTACTAAGTTTTTTTAAGATTGTAAATGATTGTAAAGTCACCTGCCTGATTGTAAGCATGGCGGTTACGGCTGACTATTACAGTTGCAGTGTCACTGCCCTCGTTCGTTTAGATACTGCACTGCGCTCGTTAGGTCCGTCTCATCACTTACTCATAAAAAACTAATATGGCCAACTGAAGATATGTTATTTCTGAAGTAATACCAAGTTTATGGCCCATTAAACATTTGTTACCGCTGCTGCCTGGAGCCGAGGTAATTGCAGCACTTTATGAGGTTTAGGATGTTCTTCGGTACATATCCCTTTGAGGGCTTATTGAGATGTGAAACATGACATTAAATCTTTATTCCTCTGCCTTACGTCTTATCTTATATCCATTGCCTTCTATAATCCGTTCGTGCAGCACTGCTTGTGTAGGTAGATAGAAAATACTTGATTTGCATACCTATCTTTAATATAATATATATATATATATATATATAAAATGAATACAATTAGTCCACAAAGGGTGATTTCCTTCCAGACCACCGTAGCAGTAGAACTCTTGGCGAGAGTTCCTCTGCGGAAGTATCGCCACTTATTTCTCCTGCCAAGCAGTTATTTTCGCATTGCTGTGTTCTAGTTTGAAGGGTATGGGCGCCGCCGGTGAAATTACATAAAGTAGTTAAGGGTATATTTTAGACGAACGCCCCCATACAAAACGCAGCTCCAATCTCATTTTAATAATAGCAAATAAAACTCAATGATTTTTTACCTACGTAATCACTACCCTAATATCTAGATTTGTGGTGCATCAGATTTTTATTAAATTATACAGTTTTGAAATTACACTAGCTCAAAAACTCGTAATTTTAGATAAAAGAAAGACCCAACTTTAAGCATCTCTTTCAAGAAAAATAAGCATGTTTTTAATATTGCTATTGCACCATAAACATGGGGAATATAATGAACTTTTTATAATGGGAAGTGATTTATACATGTGTACTATAGTTTTTAAATAAATCTGGAGCTACGAATAACTTGCTCAAACTCCTAAAAACGAGTGCTTTATACTAAACGCTATATAATAAAAACAAAAATATTAGTCCAAAAGAAAAAGGATTCAAGCCGGAAACGATAGGTCTAATAATACACTATATATACATGCGAGTTTTTTAAATAACAAGTTGAGTTTACATGAAAGTTCACGCTTTGGCTGGTGGGTATATGTCCTTAAATCTACTACTTTATGTCTCAGGGTATTAGGCGCTGTGCAATTCGTCAATTATAACGAGATGCGTCTGTTAGAAGCTAAGGTTAGGCCATTTAACATCAGGTAGGTAAATACAAAAATGGTGTGTTTATAGACATAACGCTCTGTTAATACGAGTATTATTGTTACATCACGGTCACCCACAAGAACCCAAAAAAAGGCCATAAGAATAATATTTGGATTAAAAAAACGTACCTCTGCACGAAAATATTTTCAAAAACACAAAATTATGACAGTAGTTTCCATGTACATTTATAATTGCCTAATGGAAATCTATGACGAGGAGGAAAATCTAATGACAAAACCGCAGCACGCATACAACCTCAGAGAGCGGAATAGACCGAACGAAATACTAATGACACCAAAAGTACGATTAACCAAGGTGAAGAAACAAGGAATATAGATTAAGATATATTTGTTTAACAAATTACCCCATTCTGTAGCTAACTTACATGCAAATGATTTTAAGAAAAAAATTAAACAGTTCTTCGAAGCCACTCCATTTTATTCACTAAAGGAATACTTGCAAACTAATTTGACTGAATCTTCATTCTCGAATTAATCAATTTATATGTAAATATTGACTTTAATGTAACTTGAAATTGTAATAAAATTAATAACGACATTTTGATATATTTAGCTTATACATTTAATTATTTTTGACATCTATTTTAATGAATTTATTATATTGTACTATATTGACGTGCCCAGTGTAACAAACGTAGTTATAAGGCCAATAAATGAATCTTATCTTATCTTATCTTATCATAGTACGAATCACGGTAATAAGGTTTTATGCTTTTAAATAATGATGTTTAAATTTCATGATAGTTCCAAGACGTAGGAGTCAAGCCCCAGAGCTCCTCACCATCGAGTATAAGCGGTGATAACTCCTTAGCTAGGGCAAACTGTGAAGTAGACCTATTTAATACAAGTTCAAGTAGGCAAAAGCTTACTTAACGATAAGTACTTTGTTCATAAATAAGGCACACAATTTGCTCCACGTGTCAATGTGTAATACTTTTCTATATTAATATTATTCATCATCATCATTATCATCATCAGCCGGAAGACGTCCACTGTTGAACAAAGGCCTCCCCCATAGAACGCCACAAAGAACGGTTACTAGCCGCTTGTAGCCATTGGTTACCCGCGACTTTAAAGATGTCGTCAGTCCACCTGGTAGGGGGCCTACCAACTCTACGTCTTCCGGTGTAGTGTGGTAACCACTCGAACACCTTTATTTTTATCCTATATCTATATATCTTATTTTTAATCATTAATTTTATTATCTTTATTATAATCGTCGTTAACTGTTACATTCTGTTAATCTATATACTATTCCTAATACTCAGATATCTGTGAAAATTAGTCCAAAAGAAAAAGGATTCAAGCCGGAAACGATAGGTCTAATAATACACTATATTTACATGCGAGTTTTTTTAATAACAAGTTGAGTTTATATGAAAGTTCACGCTTTGGCTGGTGGGTATATGTCCTTAAATCTACTACTTATATCTATATATCTTATTTTTAATCATTAATTTTATTATCTTTATTATAATCGTCGTTAACTGTTACTGTTAATCTACATACTATTCCTAATACTCAGATATCTGTGAAAACTTTTAATTGGCCTTCCTGGTATATGTAACTTTAAGCTGCATATATATGTCTATAAACCAAAAGTAACATACCTAGCTAAGTTTTCCTATGATTTTGTAAATAAATAATACCGGTAGTTCATTAAACCAAAACCAAAACTTTTAGTTTATTTCGCTACCTGTTTTTGCGGAGACATTGTACTGACTCCACATACGTGGGATAAGGGTGTAACGATAATAGTACATTATGATATAATTGTGATAAGTTTTTTTTTTTTTTATTGGTGATAGGTAAGCCTTTGACCACAATCTCACGTGATGGTAAGTGATGATGTGGTCGAAGGTGTTAACAGGCTTAACCTAGAATGACTGGCTCTCAAGGACAGCTGCCGGAACACACCGTTAGGTGCTTGGCGACAGATTTTCAACTTGAGGGTGGTCGCTAGCCAGGCGGGCATTCGCAAAAATGCCCTTCCACCATGCGGTGAAGCTCAAGCCCGCGGCGGGATTCGAACCATGGACCTGCTGCGCGGCAGTCCATAGCCAAAGCCACTGAGCTATCACTGCTCCAAAGTTGAAGAAAGCAGAGGCTGTTATTATTGAAGCGCACGTATGTCATACGACGTTTTATATATTTGCGAGGAAATAAATAAAACTCATTCTTTTTTTAAACGAATAAATCAAATTAACATTTTTGTGTTTTGTTACAGGTTGTAATGTATGGTCAAAATTAATTAAATTAAAGAATTAAATGTTAATTTATTATAATTTATGTCCCACAGCTAATATTATTTACAAAATCTTGACCACTTTTCTGGCATAAATCTGTTTGCTAAGATTTAAAAAAAACAATACCGTTCGTTTAATGACTCGACGGCATCTTGATAAACCGTGAATTTTACATTACAATAATGCACAAGTACGTAATGAGATAGGTACATTATGATATTAAAATTGGTGAAATAAGAGACCATTTAGGAGCAAATGTGTTATAAAGAATTGAATAATTCACAAAGTAGTTACATAATATATATATTTATTTTTATTCAAAATGGGTTCGCGTTTGACCACACCTGCATTGATGTGGTCTAAGATGGAGCACGCTTACCTAGAAGAAACCTATTTACTCTCAATTTGAAGACACCCATATTGTATTCATCGGGGAAAACAGACCATAATACTCTGCAAATTATTTGGTGCGTAGATTTCACAAATATTTTCTTAGCACGTTGCGAGATTCTAACGATGCCTTCGGGCGAATTAAAAATTCTTCGTTTCTTTGTTCAGAAGTATGTTTCAAAATACTTTTGTTTTTATAAATTCGTTGTTCTTTCTAAGCTTTGTTGGTGTTCATCGCTCGACTATAAGTATTATACGAGCCTTCAAAAACATTGAAGAATTAATTCATTAAAATGTTCTCGAAACAAAATTGGATGTCTTATCTCATAATATTCTTTGTAGTATTGTAGAATTTGTAGATTGCAACACAAAGCGTTATCAAAAAGCGTTCAAAATGAAAATAATTCGTTTGTATATTTGATTGCGAGAATCGTTTACATTTAATTAAATGGAATTAAATATTGAAATAAAGTAAACATTGAAAGTAAAGAGAAACAAATAAAAATATTTTTTGTTTGTTTCTCTGTATTTGTGTTACATTATAACTTTGATTGAAGTCCTGAAAATGGGCTCTTCATTTAGACTTTTTTATTCATATATTTATAATAGTAGGGTGAAATAAGCTTATATACTTGCTATTAGCTACATTCATTGAGATATATTAAGTATGGTTACTTGTGTTTATGTTCTGTGCTGTGCTGTGGTGTAAATTTCAGTGTACCCTACACTGAAAGTTTTGCGTAGCAGTAAATAAAACAATGACAGGTGAACTCTACTAACAGCCGGATCATCCATTGCTGAACACAGCTACCCCTATTAAGGGGGTATTTGTCATAATCCCCACGCTTGGCGTCTTGGGGACCGCAGTGTGAGTTGGCAATTCTTTAGAAGGCGCTGCGGCCCACTTTTTCTTTATTTTTTTTTTTTATTGCTGATAGGTAAGCCTTTGACCACAATCACACGTGATGGTAAGGTGATGATGTGGTCGAAGGTGTTAACAGGCTTAACCTAGAATTACTCTGGCTCTCACTTTCCAGTATTTTTCCCTTAGTCGCCTCTTACGACACCCACGGGATGATATGGGGAGGTGCATTTCTAACCTGGCACCCCACGGGGCATGACAGGAATGGAATGACAGGTATTTTTCAGTTATTTCGTTTTAAGAACAAAGCTACTGAACCAATTTTGACAAGACGCTCTGATGGCCGTCATCCTTTAATGGTTGACAATCCTCCAGTTCGCTCGAAGCAACTTTTATCATCCGCTTATTTTCGCTTCAACAGTTATCATCGTTAGTACGTACAGCGAAGAAATCGAACTCATTGCCTGCGTCATGTTTCCCGAACACTATAATTTGGGAGTCTTCAAGTCAAGAGTGAATAGGTATCTTCTAGGCAAGCATGCTACATCTATGGTCGCATCATCACCGTCCATCAGGTGAGATAGCGGCCAAATGCTTGCCTATCACGCATAAAAAAAAATATATATGATAGGATATGGTATTGAAATAATTTTTCATAAGATACTATTCAATAATTATTATTATTCCTTTGTTGCAGCGACCGCAGCATGAGGCGCGATGTATAATGCTAGTGAGGGCGAAGGCGCAGGCGTGGGTGAAGAGACGCGTGCGCACGCGCTGGCTACGCTGCTTGCTCTGTACGTGCTCGTCTGCTTCATTGGCATACTTGGTATGTTTTTAAAGTCCTTAAAATATCCACAAGTTATAATCGGACTTCACTTGCTTAAGTCCTCGAAGCGTAGCTTGCTTAGCAAATCAACTAAGTGCAGCAACGTCCTTGCGACCATGACTTGGATGGGTGACCGCTAGTGGCATTACTACAGAGCGCTTTCGTGATTCGGAAAGTACGTTTTGCCATCAGTTCTGGTTGTTCTCTGAGGATGGCACTCGTTAGCATGGTGGTAATGCGAATGCCCGCCCGCCTAGCTACCGCTCTTAAGTGGAATATCTAAGCACGAAATTTCGGCGTGAAAGAGCGTTCCCAGGTAGCCAATTGGTTTAGGCATCGTTCGTGAGGACGTGGGTTCGATTCCCGCCCGGGGCATAAAATTTTGTGCACCAGCAATTTGTAAAATATGGAATAACACATGTATTTTCTTATTTTAAATATTTTTTGATAGTTCTAACACGATCTCTACCTATAACAGATGCAAATCGTCTCAATTGACAAACTTTACAGCGCCCATCACCCTGAGAAATAAAGTTGTTAAGTCTCTTGTGCCTATTCTGGAACCTTTATCCATAAAACCAATTAGAACCTGACAACGGTGTCATAATTATTGTCTTAGTATACTTGAGCTCTGGGGAAGACTTCTATGTAAAATTAATATTACATTCCAAAGGAGTGCACGCTTTTGCTCCTCGGCAGGACACAGCACTGAATTCCAGATTATATCCCAGCTTCTCACTACTTGCGTATTCTCAAAGCTCCTGCGACTTCGGTCTTTAGAATCAAATTACTTGTTTCTATTTCAAACTTTAACACCTTGTCATTCTATATTAATGAGTCTGGGGGGGATTGAAGGTCTACTTTATAAGTAGATTTTCACAGATTTACATATTTAATACATAGAAAATTTGACGTTGAGACATAGAACATAATATACGGATGATATAAAATTTTACTAAAAAAATAAGGATTTATATATTAAATTCAAACGAGATGTTTACATTACTTGTGTCATATTTAACCAACCTTGACTAGAGGTTTATCATAAGATATCAAAAAAACAATATCTCTTTTATATTTCTAGATAGACAAGCTCTTCACGGAGCGTCATCTCAGCATCAGCTCCGTGCAGTCGTGCATGTTAAGCGAAATATAGAAATTATTTATAATATAAAATGCATCAGGAAGGAGAAGAGACATCAATCTTTATTGTAGTTACAGACTTTGGATGAGGGAAACCCTTATAACCCTGGAGAGGGTGGAAAAAGTGCCCAAGGAACTTTACCCGAGACGGGCTTAGAAGACGAACAGCGCTTTTTACCTCCGTTAATTTATTTCCAAAAAAGGTTTAACATTTCTGGGTACATTTTGATGCGTTCGTAGCGAATTTTGCTTAACCATTCTGAATCGATCAGCAAAGTTAAGCAACGTCCGCCGCGGTCATGAGTTGGATGGGTGACCGCTGGTGAAATTACTACTGAGCGCTTCCGTGCTTCGGAGGGCACGTTAAGCCGTCGGTCCCGGTTGTTGTCTTAGGATGGCAGTCGTTACAGCATGGTGGTAGGGCACTTTGTGAATGCCCGCCTGGCTAGCTACCACCCTCAAGTTGAAAATCTGTCGCCAGCACCTAACGGTGTGTTCCGGCAGCTGTCCTTGAGAGCCAGTAATTCTAGGTTAGCCTGAACAACATCTTTGACCACATCATCACTTACCATCAGGTGAGATAGTGGTCAAGGGTTAACCTATCAAGCATAAAAAAATAAAAAAAAATAAAAATATTAGTTCATCGATGGATAAGATGCTACGTAATGGTCTGGGCAGTAGGTGACATTGAGACCCAAACTAAACATAAGCTTGTATCATGGGCCTCTGAGATACGATTATCTAATGCGTTTGTGTATTATGTGTGCAGCACATAATACGCAAACATATGTATAGGTTTATCACTATGATTTTCACTGTAACTATGATTGTGATTTGTTAAAAGTTGCTTGTTGGAAACGTCGATAATATATATTTTATCGAAGGTTGAAGGAAGATATTATTATGGGCTACTAATGTATAAGTGCTAAATGTTATCAGAATGATATGCTATGCTATATAGTGTGACTGGGGAAGCTTAGGTATTAGTGTGTGTGTGTGTGTGTGTGGGGTGTATGAGTTGAGAGTGCGTGGATGTGTGTCATGTGGTTTGCAGGTATGTGTGTATATTGTGAGACAAAAATTGCTTTTTGCTAGGTTTTCAATTTCATCATATGATAGTGTTAGGAGCCATTATTTGACTATTCTTTTACATGACGTGGCTGCCGCGGTAGCTAGCTAATCATAATAATTATAGATAAACGCTTAAAATGTTACAACCTTCAGGTGAGATAGTGGTCAAGGCTAGATAGTTGCGGCTAAACCTAGTCTACCAACAATAATAAAAGTATAATGGATTTCAATTCTAAAACAGTGTCTCTTTCCCAGGCAATGTAAGTTTAATGGCTGCGCTTGCATCAGGAGGCGCTGCCAGATTACGGACCCCACAGATGCTGAGTGCGTGTGCTGCAGACTTCTTGGTTTGTGCTGCGAGCGCGCCCCTCGCAGCAACTCGAGCAGCCAGGATACAGCAACTGCCATGTCATGTCACTTATTACATAGAGGTTAGGATCCATATTTTCTCAAGTTATATGTTCACATTTTATCAAAATAAGTAATGCACATCGTATCTGAAGCATGAAATGCACTGTTTATAGTGTCAGATTGACTGCTGGCGACACATACCACAGTTTTATGCCAATTCCCCCATATATTCGTGTTTATTCAGGGTTGCTATTAACTATTATTTTGTACTACCTACCGCCGGCGTACTGGGGATCGCAATTCTGTGGAGGGCACAGCTACCATGTGGTATTTATCCACTCGTCACCACTTAGGACTAAAGCGAGATTGCAATTCTAGCCCATAGTTGTCTATGTTGAAAACTCAACAGTAATACTAACGAGATTATACATTTTAAAGTCCATGCGTTATTATGACATAATATTTATACAAATATTGCAAATGGGTCCCCGTAAAGAAAAAAAATAACTATTCTTTCTTTTCTTGCAGTCATTTCCCGTGGCAGCAAGCACGCTATCACTGGTGGCCATCGCAGCAGATCGTTGTGGAGTTGTACGGCGCGGAGGGACCTCAATGTGCGCTCGCCCTCTAATGGCCGTCATAGTGGTGTGGATTTTGGCTTTTTTACTAAGTAAGCTATTAAATACATTGCCATTTTTTCTTTCAAGTGATAACAAAGATCCTTAGACAAAGATTTGATCTGCAGGTGCAGCTGCCGTCACGACGACATGCCTATACTGCCCTCCGTTAGCAGCAATACACGCGCTCATAACCTACTGCTTCCCTGTATTGGCAGTAGCCAGATGTCATTGGACAGTTCGCGTCAAGCTCACAGCGTTATCCCTGACAGCACGCGCAGCGCATGGAGAGCTGCCTCTCCCAGTGCCACTGATGCGAAGGCCTACGCACGTCATTATCGTCGCTGGGGTCGGACCACGGGAAAGAAGAGACGCTGTTGACGTTGGTGATGTTAGATCCAAGAAAAAACTGCAGCCAAGTCTGTTGGGACCACAGCCTCAAACGTCTACGCTTCGATCGCGAAGACGGCTCGGCAACGTGCTTATGGGCATCGCGGCGATATTCGCCATGTGTTGGTGTCCACATGCAGCTCTGGTAATATCGGGTGCATTCGGAATGCACGCGCCGATGATGATAGCACACTACGCGTTGCTTTTGGGCTATGCACATTCAGCGCTCAACGCAGTAGCGTACTGGGTGCTAAATAGGCATGCGTTGACGTCAGCGTGCGCAGCGTGGCACCTGCCACAGTTGCGCGTCCGAGAAGAACGTCCGTCTTCTACAAATGAGGCAGCCCTGGGCGCCTTTCACCCGCGCCTCGCGCGCCCCGCACCATCCCCCCGTCCTCCCCCTTCCAGTTTCCTATATTGATGTCCATCTATCTTCTAAGCTCTGTCGATCTGTGATTCCTGTCTCTCAGTGCCTCTATAAGCGGCCCCGCTCGGGGTCGCCGCTGTTTCGTCGTTATAAACGTGGTTGTTTGAGATTTTATGGAGAATAATATCCGTGAAGCAATAAAGTGTATGAAACACTTGCTGGAGTTTTATTTCTGTAGACGATGAAAATGGTAATGTTTCCTTTCAGTGTGTTTCTATTAGATAAGCGAGGTGATTGCATCCTTTGATTTTAATTCCACATTTAAGACAATACATGTCCTGTTATTAAACGAATACTTTAGGAAATCGTATAATTTGTGTTGATGACCTTAAGTGACAACGTTAGTCAATTTCATCCAACTTTCTAATTGATTGTCATAGGTTTTATCTCATATCACACCATCACACTCTATGATCACACCAATATTATAAATGCGAAAGTTTGTGAGTGAATCAGGATGTGAGTATGTGACTACATATATTTGATTCTTCACGCTGTAACTGCTGAACAGATTTGGATGAAACTTGAAATATAGATAATTTAGGTGCTAGAGTTAACACACATAATACTTTTCATCATTATCATTACTTACTACAAAATGGAGATTGTACACTTCTCATTTGAAATGTATTTGGAGGGATTTAAAAGCTGAAATGATTCAATAGATTTGTACATTTCTTGTAAATTTTTATTTTATGGCTGATAGGTTAGCCTTTGACCACTATCTCACCTGATGGTAAGTGATGATGTGGTCGAAGATGTTGTTCAGGCTAACCTAGAATTACTGGCTCTCAAGGACAGCTGCCGGAACACACCGTTAGGTGCTTGGCGACAGATTTTCTACTTGAGGGTGGTATGACCGCGGCGGACGTTGCTTAACTTTGCTGATCGATTCAGAATGGCTAAGCAAACTTCACTACAAGCGCTTCAAATACCTATGTAGCCAAAGTATATAATTATGAGATTTGGATCATAACATATCTCCGTTATTTAGTGATAGTGAAAAGCAGTCGTAGCATAGGCCCGAACCCTACCTAAGCTGCGCAGACATAATCTTTCAACAGACAGTATAGGACAGACCTTTCTACTCACAGAAGCTCCTACAGCCTACCCAGCGATTATAATTGATATTTTATTATTTTACTGTGTGTATCTAAGACGTCAAGTACAAACGTAGCCTACCTTATAAATGCCCATGAATTCATAATGCATTTACTGTGGAAGGGCACGCCTTCGTGAGTGAACTGGTCTGTAAACCATGTTGCTTGCACTCCTAGCTACAAGGATTAAGCAGAATATTTATCGCCAAGCACTTTACGATGCCTTCCAACAGCTGCCCTTAAGAGCCAGTTCTCAGTCTGCCACAATCTTCACATCATCACTTACTATCGAGTGAGATAGTGGACAAAAGCTAGCTTCGCAGAAAAAATATAAATATATGTCTATGCAAAAGTGAACTCTTATTTATGAAAACTGGCAAGGAGTCATTATGCCCTGTATTCACACACTGTCTTACCTGCATGAGACAAAATGTTCAGTCTTGCCTGCGTACGGTACTAGATTAACATATCATCTATGCAGGTATGTTTCACTCAGTTCAGTAAATTTAAAATAAGCAAACAAGTTAACGTACTACTGGACTATTTTCTTATTTCCAAGACGGTGTGCAATTGACGGGATATATCCTGTCAGACAGACTTAAAACTAGCTCTCAGCTAAGCATAAAATAGACTTATAGGAAAAATCTGCTGTATATTTCAAATGCAAAGCTATCCAATATGTCTCATCTTACCATCTATAATGATACTTTGCTCTGAATTAAGCGCTCGTAGCCAAGTTTGTTTAGCCATTCTGATTCGATCAGCAAAGTTAAGCAACGTCAGCCGCGGTCATGACTTGGATGGGTGACCGCTGGTGACATTACTACTGAGCGCTTCCGTGCTTCGGAGGGCACGTTAAGCCGTCGGTCCCGGTTGTTGTCTTAGGATAGCAGTCGTTACAGCATGGTGGTAGGGCACTTTGCAAATGCCCGCCTGGCTAGCTACCACCCTCAAGTTGAAAATCTGTCGCCAAGCACCTAACGGTGTGTTCCGGCAGCTGTCCTTGAGAGCCAGTAACTCTAGGTTAGTCTGAACAACATCCTCGACCACATCATCACTTACCATCAGGTGAGATAGTGGTCAAAGGCTAACCTATCAAGCTTAAAAAAAAAAAAAAAAAAAAAACTAGTTTTTAAGGAAAATAAAAATGAATTGAAGTACCTATACTTTTTACTTAGGATGACACAAATAAATAATAATAACAAATATATTGAGAAGTTTCTCGTCCGTGCGCTCGAAGAGTCAAGACCTTCTGAGGATGCTTCATGTAGAAGCGAAACGCGTCGAATATTCATACGTTTTGGCTATGTGGCAACACTATTCTAACATATTAATTTATTGTTTTCTTAACATATTTGTAACTATTTCCATACCAAATTTCATTCAAATCGGTCCAGTAGTTTTGGCGTGAAAGCGTAACAGACAGATAGACAGACAAGAGTTACTTTCGCATTTATAATATTAGTACTGATTAATATATATATGGATTTCCGCAAAGTACATAACGCCTGGGTGCCGGGTTAGAATTGCACCTCCCCATTTCTTCCCTGGGTGTCGTAAAAGTCGACTAAGTCGGAAAAATGCTAGAAGGTGGGCAGCAGCGCCTTTTTAAGAACTATGACAACTTGTACTGCGATCCCCAAACCACCTGCCAAGTGTAGAGATTATGGCAAATACCCCCTAAATAGGGGAGGCAGTGTTCAGCAGTGGACGATCCGACTGATACAGTACATAACGCCTGAATCTTTTCATTAAACAAATAAATATTGACTAATATTTTTAGAATACAATACTTTCATATTTTAGATTTAGAAAATGGAAATAAAACAATGAATGTGTTATCGAAGTTCTACAAAAGGCAGGTAGAGTAAAATGTAATTGAATTTCATTTTCATAATGTGGAATCTAATTATGGTGGCCACTTTTATTGTGTTACGAGTATATAATTTTTGTTCCCAACAGTAATTTGTATCTAAATGTGAATTTGCATTAACAATCTACAACAATTTATACACATGTCTTTTGACTATTTCTCTCTACATTTCGTATGCGATACAACCTTTTCCGTAAATCTTAACCATAAAGCTATGTGAATGTACTACCTCGTTACAGTAATGAGGTCCTGAAGTACATTTGCAGTAACGATCTAAGTTACAATGAATGTGCTCTACCTACGAGTTCACTTGCCTTTTGACTGTTCCGCTCCAGATTTCGTAATCTCTCGAGCGATACACCTCCTGAAATGTAAACTCTGGGTCTAACTACGTACAGTGAAGATGTGAAACTTGCTTAATTAATGCTGTAATGAATACTATATTTGTCTTTTGAATATTCTACTTTAGCGTACTTTAGCATGACGTAATGTGTAGGATAATACCGTCGTCAAAAAAAATTTAAACAAAAAATTGGAACCAACTTCAACACCTAAAAGCGTGGAAAATCTTGTTGAAATCGGTACCATGATTGTTCAAAAGTACCTATTATCACAAAATTGTGCGCATGGTACCGACTTCGACAAGTTTTTTCACACTTTTGGGAGTTGAAGTTGGTTCCATTCTGTGGTTAAACATTCTTTTTACTCTTTTTAGTGACCCTTGCTACTTACGGGAATGAATGTCATTCATTGTCAACGACTATATCATCAAGAAAAGGTAAATATTTTTTGGTTATTGGAGTGTAACTCAAAAACGGTTCGACCGATTTTTATGAAATTTAAATGAGACTAAACGACAAGCATCAGCTTTCAAACCAAAAAATAATTTTCAAAATCGGTTCACCCAGTCAAAAGTACTGAGATAACAAACACAAAAATATTTTTAAAAAATATATACGAATTGAGAACCTCCTCCTTTTTAAAAGTCGGTAAAAATATGAGAAGTCTGGTATCAAACTAGGTCCATGGTTTTTATATATGTGACAACTCACTCGCTGATGGTAAGTGATAGTGTTTCACTTCTCTCGTCCTGCTTGACACTGCACTAAGCATGTCGAGACCTTAATTCGTATGTTTCGTTCGCCCAGTACTTTAACTTGCTACTGCACCCTTCATATTATGCACATGTTTTACACACTACAGCTTCGAGCCAGAATATCTGCCATTGCGGTCACTGACCAAGACGGACTCTTGCTAAAGATAGCCAACCTAGTAAAAGTAAGATTGCCTGTTTTGATGAGGCTATGGAAAATTTCGAAGCAATGATGGAGTGGTATTGGCTATGGACTGCCGCGCAGCATGTCCATGATTCGGATCCCGCCGCGGGCTTGGTGGAAGGGCATTTTGCGAATGTTCGCCTGGCTAGCGACCACCTTCAAGTAACTAGCAAATTTCGGGCATTTTATATAGCTGCCTAATTATTCGTGGTAGCAGCCTACGATATCCAAATTCCATAAGTTGTGATGTCCCATATTGTGAAAATAGTCCAACCGAGTCACGTTTTCAGTGGCACAACTCCCACCTAAATATTAATACTGAAATTCGTAATTCGTACTATGCCATTAATTTAACAATATTGCTCATATAGCGCTAAATCCTTGCACAAACCCTTGGTTCTATGCGTCCTACTCGCCTCAACTATCTACACACCTATGTAATACTGCTTTATTTATTCGAAATTGTGACACTATGTCCATGAAAATATTATAAGATACTTTTTTCAGCTAAATTGAATTATAATTTTAGTTTTAATGTGTAATCTGTGATAACATTATAAATTATTTGAAGAATAGTGTCTCAGATAACACAAACGCGTATACTTAGTAGTAGACAGAATTTGCAATTACATTTGCAGTTTGCTGTACTGGCAAGTTAGTTAAAGAGCAATGTCAACCTACGCCTTGCTTGAATTTTCTATATATGCCACAATATCTTGGATGGAACCTACCGTTTAATAAATTGATTCAACACCAAATCAATGAAGAGATCTTTTTAATTTGACTTGTATTATTTTAAAGAGCATTGACGAATTTTAAGCGAATACGTAGAAATTATTTTGAATGAAAAGAGATGCAGTACTAATTCCGCTGGATATATTCTTTTTTTCATTTTGAATCAACTTGTACTTGAAACTTGTGAAAACTGAGACTAATTTATCTTATTTTGTGTGTTGCGAGTTTTGAGCATTCACAGATTGAGAAGTTTGAATTTTATTATACTATCAGAGATACCTTCCTGTGACATTCATTAAGTGGTAACTTAACTTGAACAACGAGTGGAATCCACACCATTCTTCCCTATAGCCAGGACATGGTCTGTCATAGCCCAAATTTCAATTCAGTTTGGCTAGGATGTCGGCGACATCGTCTTAAAGTGGTTCAAAATAGGAACGAAAGAAATATTAATAAGCCAAGGATCCTATTAATAGTAATGACGATGATATTGACGGTAAGAATGATGTGGTCGAGATGTATAATAGGATAAACCTAGAATGGGAATTTGCTTTCAAGGATATACAGCTGCCGGAACACACCGCGACAAATTTTCTACTTCCGTGTGGTAGCTATTCGTAGCAAGCAACTCGATTGAGCATCGTAAAATGCCCTACCAATATGCGTGAAGCTGAAGGACACATTGGGTTCCGAACCATGAGTCATTCTTGGCATAGTTCTTTGAACTATAACTATTCACTAAGATATACACAATGACCTTTCCAAGGTTGCATTAGGCACCTGCCTTACTAACGGATAGCCTGCGACTTGCCTCAGACGCTCGTTGCATTAAGATACCTTTGATTTTGTGCTTATGAATAATGCATTAGATTGTGCTGCATCGTTAACTGAGGGTATGTTAAATACTACCTCGTATTTAACACACCTACGACTAACCGAGATCAAAGGAATTCAGCAGTGGTAAGATTATATGTTGAAATCGTTTATGAAATAGCCTAAATTTATTAAAGAAAAAGTAGTTGTGAAACTTTGTAGCACTTAAAAATTAAAATACGAGTTCAGTGGTACAAATTAAATTTGTTGGAAGTAATAAAGGTATGGATCCATTTATAATACCCACTACACTACAGGCCTGGTTGTGTAAAAGGGCAAAAATATTGGTATAATATTAGTAAGTAGTATGTAATTGGTAGTGTCGCGAGTAAAGACGGAACTACTGAACTAGTTCACCCCCTACTAGTTCAGAAGCGATTTTACACTGCTTGTTTTATATGATTGCTCTTGTATACTTGCAGTAGCGTAGAGGGAGAAAAATGTTAGGAAAATACTGTTATGTCTTGGCAGTTTCGTGAGTAAGGACGGAACTTCTGAACTAGTTGACCGCCTAATAGTTCAGAAAAGGGATTTACACTGCTCCTTTTATTTGATTGGTTTTGTATACTTGCAGTAGCTTATAAGGAGAAAAAATTTGGTAAAATACTGGTAGTATGTCTTGGTAGTTTCGTGAGTTAAGACAGAACTTCTGAACTAGTTCAATTGTGGCAAGTTTACTTTCAATATATGTATAATATATACACAAGTGTGGCTAATTTACTTAGTGGCAAATAAAATATAACCCATCCAAAGGCGAAATTATCGATAAGTAATCAAAATGTATAATTACAATCCAAACAGTCAAACCAAATCAAATTATAAAAAAAATATGGCGTGAAAGTAGGGGCTCCCAACACGCCTTTATAAAATAATAATGTTTTTCGAACAGAGTCAATGATGGGTGGATAAAAACCCAGTTTACTGATTTTTATAAGCTTAGAAATAATCTGTATTATTTTTAAAATATGAAAGGTTTTATCATATACATGTTCTGTGAAAGGGGCACACCAGGAACAACCCAAAAGTCTGCAAATATTATTATAAGTACTATTAGTATTATATAAGTTCCCGATCGATCTTCCCAGGTACCAGCGGTAAAGTTAAAGAAGACTTACGTGAACTGTAAGCCGCTGATTGACAGGATATCCCCCAAGTCAGACCAAAGTGAAGGATCTTAAGTATTGTCGAAGGGGTCCCTACCCATAATGAATAAATGAATAATAATTTATATAATACCGATACAATCATCTCAGAAAGTAAGTTCTACCTGCCTCAAAAGATGACGTACGCCTTAGGGAGCTTTGAGAAGGGTCGACGTAAACGACAAGCTCAAAACGTAATCATTTAAAATACTATCAGTTTTCTTTTTCTTAAGCTATCGCGGACTACCCGTGGCTTTTAGGTGGTTGCTGGTGGTGACTACCACCATCGTTTTGAGAATCTGTCGCCTAAAGAGTTAAGGCGTTTCGTAAGTGATGGTATATAGTTGAAGATGAGAAGACTAGACCTGGAATTAAAACTCTTATTCTTGGAGCACAAAATTTATTGTTCTGGACGGGAATCGAACCCGCGTTATCTATTCCTCTCGCATACAGGAACCACTTCGAGCCGGAAATTTGTGCTACAATTTTATTTTTAACCGTCATAGGGGACGCGGACGGTGCGCGTGGTGCTCCAATTTGTGCTCCAATATTATGTACGAGTAAATGTGATTTCGCTCAACACGGGATAGTGCTTGTAGTCATATTTAGAAATCTTAAAATTTACATTATTATAAGGCAATTTTTTTAAAGTTTTTATTTCAGGTTTAACATGGTCATCTTAGGTCATCTCTTGGTGGTAAAACTACTATGTATACTGTGTAGTATTAGTACGCCTCATAAAGGTATACCGTTTGTACTGCACTTGAAGAAACCTTGAGAGCGGTCGACGTAAGCCGAAACGTGAAAACATCATCTTGTAAAAAAATACCGCCACTTTTCATTCTTAAACGTCGAATAATAGTTAACTGATTGTCAGTTTCTTAATTTGAACTTTATCGAACTAGCACAAGGCGCATCTGGTATTACGCTGTAACCATATCTATCAGTGGGAGCCTAATAGTCTTTCCACCGCGGCGACGGTTTGCATAATTAGAAAAAAAAACTGCAAGATACATAATAATACTACGGTTAGCTTACACAAAGTGCTTACTTATGAGGATAAGACCTTTTCAGTTAGTACGTTAAACTGACAATCAAGTAAAGTGCAGTGACTAAGCGCTAACTTTTTTATTGCTGATACCATATATTGCTGATAATAAGCCTTCGATTACTTTTTCAAGTTCCTGGCTCTCAGGAACACCTGCCAGGACATATAATGTGCTTTGTGGCAGATAATCTAATTGAGGGTAGTAGCTAGCCAGGCTGGCATTCCCAATATGATAGAACGTCGCTTTACCTAGTTGAACGGTTAAGAACGACTACGCAAGCTGAGCTACGAGCACTCTCGTTGACAGGACACTGCTACTTTTCGATAGTCTAAGGGTCCGTTTCAGAATGTCCTAATAATTTTTCGGGTTGCTAACCAACACATAAAATAACTGAATGATAAAAATTACAGTTAATATGCAGCGCGTTTCAAGCTTTAACCGATGGATAGGCTAAATCGATGACTGTGAAACGTAAAGATAGTGTTTTGTTTAATAAATATGTTCTGGGTAGTATAACCGGAACTTACTCGAACATTCTGAAACAGCCATAAATGTTATAAATTGACCGGCAAAAAGACTCACGTTAGGGATCGAATACATCGACCTGGGTTTCGAGCATATCAGATCCTCTTGACCAGCGCGAGTGAGTAGCTGCGTCTGGGAGCTCCCAGCGGGCATTATAGAACGCCGCCAGCGGTGAGCTGGGTGGAGGCGGAGCAAGCCCTGCGCTGCTAGTGCAGGGTGATGAGGTCCTAGCGTGCCCGGCTGAAGACGGTGGACCTACTTACCATGACCAACGCTCAGCAACGCTCAGCAACATCCCACTCACATTGACATTTTACTTATAAGGCGGTTTGTTTGCTAAGTCGCCTTTTACGACATTGAACAGGCGGATATAGAAAGCGTACTGCAAATATCGCCCGTATATCCTTTGAAAAGTCGTAGTATAGAGCCCGCAGGACTTTGTGTATTCTCTTTGCGCCGGACAAATCGGAAAGCAAATATATTTAGAGGAGTATGTTGAAACAGTGATTCATTATAATGAATCACTGTTTCAACATACTCGTAGACACTTCAAGCCTTTGTGACAGAAACAATTTTACTGAAATACGACGAGCAACGTTGAGGAAACGATGGAAGAATTTCTGATGACTTCAGATGATTACTTATAACATGGTTTCTTGACATAATATTCTGGCAATATTATACAGTATACATTACACCTTTACCTGTTTAAAACATAACTTATGCTTGCAAGAGGATTGCACAAACATTTTGAAGCGTTCGTAGCGAAGTTTGCTTGGCCGTTCTTAGCCGATCAGCTAAGTTAAGCAACATCCGCCGCAAATATTAGTGATGTTACGACTGGGCGTGCACGTGCTTCGGAGTCAAGCCGTCGGTCCCGGTTGGTATCTTTGTGTTCCTGTAGGGAATTTCAGCTACTACCCTCAAATACAAAATTTGTATCACCAAGCACAATTCGGTGTAATCCGGCAGCTGTCCATGAGAGCCGGTAGTTCTAGGTTTGTCAGCAGAACAACATCTTCGTCCACATCATCACTTAGCATCAGATGAGGCAGTGTCCAATGGCTATAAATAAAAAAAATATTACGAGATTCCGAGTACCTACATAGGATCAAACCCAAAATCTACGCTTTCTTCTCGACACCACATCGTCTATTGCTAAATTTGAAAACACATCCTCTTCGTTTTGATATCAAATACGACAGTTAAATATTAGACCTGAGTCGTGCATAATTTCGAAACAAAGTAGGTATTTTAAATAAGTCTTTGTTGAATGTTTCTAAAAACACGTCGCATTAGACTCGGCTTTAGTAAAGTCCCGTAGCCTCATATACGAAGACCAATAAATAAATTGAGAGTAAACTCCATTAAAATTTGTCGAACATACATTAAAGTGTTAGTTGGAACCATTACAACTTTCTCTTAAGCCTAGCTTAAGCCGGGAATAGTTCCGGTGGATTGATTTGGGACTACTAATCAATTGAATGCACTTGGAATCCAACGATTTATCTAAATGGTGATCAAATGAACCGTACTTTTAGTGTATAGATAGTCAAAAACTTACTTGCAAACACATTCATAAATAAACTTAAAGATTTACTGTTAATTGCTACTATAGATAATTATATTATATTTTTGAAGCGCTCGTAGCGAAGTTTGCTTAGCAATTCTGAATCGATCAGCAAAGCTAAGCAACGTCCGCCGCGGTCATGAGTTGGATGGGTGACCGCTGGTGACATTACTACTGAGCGCTTCCGTGCTTCGGAGGGCACGTTAAGTCGTCGGTCCCGGTTGTTGTCTTAGGATGGCAGTCGTTATAGCATGGTGGTAGGGCATTTTGCGAATGCCTGCCTGGCTAGCTACCACCCTCAAGTAGAAAATCTGTCGCCAAGCACCTAACGGTGTGTTCTGGCAGCTGTCCTTGAGAGCCAGAAATTCTAGGCTAGCCTGAACAACATCTTCAGCCACATCATCACTTACCATCAGGTGAGATAGAGGCTAGCCTATCAGGCATAAAAAAAATAAAAAATAAAAAAAAATAGAATAGATGACTTCTTACAGGATAAATTTTGACATACCTGCTTAATATTTATATTATTTTCTGACATGTACATTACTTGCAATTATAAACTTATAAGAGAGCTTTAATGCGACGCGTAATCAAAATGCTGGCAGCTATTTGGCTCAACGAATAAGTATTGCAATTCAACGGGGCAATGCTGCAAGTATGCTGGGCACGCTGCCAACTGGTAGTGTGCTGGAACATTGGGACTGCCTGTGAGTCTGCAATGACTTGTAGGTTGTCTAAATGCTTTTATTGTAGTAGCTGTAGTGTTGTATATAGTTTATAGTGTTTTGTTAATAAAGGCATACCGCCAGCTTAATATATAACAATATAGAATGTAGTCTATATACCTACTTCAATTTTGTAAATTAACAGTATGTCAATATATTTAGAGCCAATGTAGTGGAGCAATCAAATCACCTCTCAAATTTGTAAATGCAAATATGAACACTAAACGCTCCGCGATAGGGTTCAACCCGACCGCATAGTTTACCTTTATTTACCGAACACCCAATGTGATCAAAACATGTTGATACGAAACTAATGTTTAAGATCTTCAAATATCTTTTTAACAAAAAAACTTTATATTTATCTTACCAAAATGATACCTCTACATCTCTGGAATATATTTTTTAGGATTAAGTACGAGACAACGGGATCCTAACAACAATTTAGTACCTATCATTACTTTATTATCCTATCCATCGTACATTTTAATATGTAATAGTTACCCGGTATAACATTATAATTGTTATTTGGCAAAAAAATAGTGTTATTATAACGGATAGCCTAGCAAAATAAAAATAAAATGGCCAAGTGCGAGTCGGACTCGCACACGAAGGGTTCCGTACCATTAGCTATACAACATTAGACTTCATATTTTAACTTTTTTTTTGTTTTAACGTGCGCGAGTCCGTCTCGCACTTGGCCGACTTTTTGTATTTGTTGTTATAGCGGCAACAGAAATACATCATCTGTGAAAATTTCAACTGTCTAGCTATCACCGTTTTTGAGATACAGCCTGGTGACAGACGTACTGACGGACGGCCGGAACGGACAGCGAAGTCTCAGTAATAGGGTCCCGTTTTTACCCTTTGGGTACGGAACCCTATAAAGAATAAAAAGTAATTTATTCACTAGTAAGAAATATTATTTACTACAGTTTTTTATAGGATTGTGACGGAACACACACGTGGCCCACCTGATGTTAAGCTGACTTACCTATGACTTACACATGCATTTCGTCACACGTGAGAGTTGCACTGCACCCCTCACCCTGAGACACACAGTTGCAAGTCTCCTGTTTATGTAATTTTACTGGCTCTCACGACGCTGCTCACACACTTTTGGTGCTTGGCGAGATTTTGTTCTTGATGGTTTTGTATTGAGGTTTTCTTCTTGAAGGTGGTAGCTAACCAGGCGAGCATTTGCATAATTCCATTCTACCATGTGGTGTAGCTTAAGCCAGCGGTGGGGATATACCCATGGACCTGCGGCAAGGCAAGTCCATAGCTATTACTGTACTGTACTGCAACAGCCGGATTGCCCACTGCTGAACACAGCCTCCCCCATTTAGGGGAGTTTACCATAATCCCCACGTTTGGCAGGCGTCTTGGACTCTTGGAGATTGCATTATAAGATCTCAGTTCCTCAGAAGGTGCTGCTGCCCAACTTCCTGTATTTTACGCTTAGACACCCACATGTAGAAATGGGGGCATGACATTCTAACCCGGCATCCCACGGGGCTAGCTCTTACCGCTCATAGCTGTTACCGCTCTGCAATTAACTTTTCAACGATGCCCCATTCGGTGAGTGAGGCCGAAGTCATCCATTATCAAAAGAGAGGACACGATCAAATTCTGCAGACCAACGCTTTATGGTCCTCAAATGAGTTGCTTCCCTTCCAAAATGATTTTAAAAACGAGCAGTGTAGTCTTGCGGAGACAATGAACTTCAAAAATCATCGCCCAAAATCTTTACGCCTTAATTATGTTTTTGCTATGCACCACAGTCTTCAGCTTGTGATAAAAGCAATTGACACGTGACTACCCGCCAACAATATTTTAATCTAAGAACGAGTTTCATAACCTTAAAAATATATCATAAAGAATCAACAATTGACCTGTCAAACATTTTGACAGTTCGTGTCGAGTATATTGATAAAGGTTAAGTAAAAAGAATGTTTATTTTTTGTTATTATTTATCACAAACTTAAATCAAAATCGGTAATTTGAATAAAAAGATATTGATATTTTAACTTATTACATAAATCTGGCAGTTACATTACTCAGAACGCAGCCATTACAATACAAGTTACTAACGTTTCGTTATCTTGTCATAAAAACTTACGTGAGTTGTCATGATTATTAATTAAATATACCGGCTAGCACTCACGTTCCTCAAGTTTCGGAGAGGGCGTTGCGAGCAGCCGCCCGCAGTGCGCGTCAAGCAGCCCTCGAGGCTGCCCGCATTCCTTGAGAATGAACATCTTTACTGTTCGAACACCGGTCGGAGATTTCGACTAAACACCGTTTCGTTATCTGCTACAATTAATTGGTTTTCCCATACCGAATTCATTAATTGTTTCGGAAATTACATTTACAATTATTTTACAGACAGACTTAAATGTGTTTTAGCTTAACTCAAGTGTTAAATCCGAATTTTCACATACAATTATCTCATTAGAAGCTGTGTTCACGAAAATGAAACTTTTTTTTTTGTATGTCAATGTCAGCCGCTGCAACTGTCAAACAGATGGCGTCCTATTTATTTCCGTTGCAATCACTAATCAAGCACATGCCTGTAATTTTTCTCTCTCAAGGACGCTGCCGGAACACACTTTTAGGTGCTTCACAGATTTTGATACTTGAAGGTGTTAACTAGCCAGGGCAGCATTCGCAAAATGCCCTTCCACCGCGGTGAAGCTCAAGCCGGCGCGGTGGTGGAGATAGAACCAGTTATATACTTCTGCAGGTGTCATCGATTCTGATATGTTTGTAACTAAATAGTGTTATGGTTCCAAATAAAATTTATTATTATTATTATTATAACCATGGACCAGGGGCACAGTAGTCTATAGCTATTGTACCACGAAAGCATTCCCAAGAAGGGTTAGCGTGAGTTGGGCGGCCATTCATAAAATGTAAGATAAATCTTCATACAATTTATTTATTCCTAGTGTAAACATGTTATATTCTGGTATTGTCAGTGAAGACATTATATTTACCTACCAACCCCGCGTGTGTCACATGTGGGATAAGATTATGCAATTAGTGACGCAAAACTTGGTTCATGCACTGTTCGTTTGTAATCTGTTATTGTCAAATACTACTTGCTCAGTGATTCTAAGACCGTTTATATCATTTTGATAGTTACATAACCTCAAAACTTGATTTCACTATAACATATTTTCTTTATTGACAAATTGAAAAATATCTACACAGGTGTCATAAGAATAACTGAAGTTTAATTTAGAACCATAACCATCATTATACAAAGCCAACATAAAAATCAGAATGACAGGTCGCGGCATGTATGGGATGTGGGCATGATTCTTTATGAGTGGCTAGGAGCGCAACTTTGCGTGCTCTATGTATTTGAAACATCTCGTCAGGTTCCGTGAGTCCCGGACCTATTATAACTTTTCAAAGTTAGAAGTTAGAACATACATCAACTTAGCGTTGTGGACAGAACTGTCCGACAAATATACAAGTTTTAAATGGAGCACAAAGTCTACTCAACATAAACGTGGCAGCGTGGCTAGTGACAATTAAAGAAAAGTTAAAGTCTAAACTTTTTGGCGTCAACAGTAAGTTGTCAACCCAGTGTACAATGCGAATAAAATAAGAATAAGACGGGCTCTCGGCTAACTTCACTCATATAAGTACGATCAGCAGAACAAACTTAAAAATAGAGCAGAGCCATTTATTTATACGTAATTTTAAATGTGACCCGAAATTGTTAATTTTAATAAATTCATAGTTTTAGGGTTGACGGCACAGACGCTATCTTGGTTTAATGACATCGCGGCCGTATTTCTTCGTCAGTGTAATACTTGTTGATATTCTCGTTTAATTTGTTTTAATCGACTGTTAAATTTGTTCTTGTTGACTGTTTAATTTGTATTTGATGATTGATATTTTTTTTTTGTTACCCGTTACTATGATTATGATCAGTCTGATTCAGTTGATCATCAGGACATGAGCGGCATTGCAGAGATAAGCGATTCAAATTAAGATACCTAAGTACAAAATATTGCTAACAAATAAAATCAGTTTAAATTATTTCTGTGTTTGCTGTACAGTCACCTTCGTTTACCTACCTATGATTACTTGTTATTTACACAACTGCCCACAAAAGCAAAAACATTATGTATGTGAGTTTTTTTTATTCTATCACATCTTCTGAACGGCTTAACAGATTTAAATATGTTAGATATAGTTAGATTTATCTTGATAGTGCAAGTGTGTCACTGTACATAAAAAAATAAATAATAAATATATATACTAATTTTAAGGTTAAATTTCAATGGAACAATAAAATGCTGAACGAAAATAAATAATTTGCAGTCGGTTTTTTTATGTTTTTATTAATTTATAATTGTATTATCATTCCTTTTTTTGCACACTATACCAAAATCAAGTTTTGACGTCACAACATGGCGCGAGGCCGATCCTACTCTTATTTTAATCGCATTGTACTGAAAAGAGTACATATTCTATCAACTTTTTAAAAATGTTATGTATAATGTATTAATAATCCATTGGGATGAATTGTAATTGAACTGAATTATTTAGCAATACATCATAATGTTACATTACGATTAAAAAATATTTTATATTTCGTCTATAGGTACAGCCAGCAATAGCGTGATAACTATATAAATACTATATAATCAATTCTTTCGTCAATGGATAATAAATATAAAAACTGGCTTAATAACTTTATTTTGATCTCGTAGTTCTTGTGTATAGTAATGTTTTGTGTGATTCTCGTGAATTTGGAACGAAAATATCCCTTTCCTAACGGCTATTCGAAATTCTGGGAAATAAGTATTTTTAATTTGAAATATAGTGAACAGGGTTGATAAATAAATACATATATTTTTTACAGATTTTTATTTCAGCTCTTAGTACTAGTTTTAAAACCTAGACTTATAAGTACCATCAGGAACTTCAAGTTAGAAACATGGTACTATTTGAAGGATGAAATTTTGTACTTGTAGGTGTTATTTATTACTTGAATATAAGTCAGCATCATGATATTCCTCAAAGCAGTTTTTCTTCTCATTCCCGCGTAAATACACTTTACAGTGTATTCCATATATTATTCCATATATGGACAGTGTCCCTAATCCTAGCTCATCAAAGGTGCAGAAGTGTAATAACTCAACTCTGGTGGAGATTACACTGAAAAATTCAGTCCAAGCCTCAATCCAAATGCTCAAGGCATCTGGAATGAGGCTTGGACTGATTTTTTTCATACGACACACTTCATACACGATTCTCCACAATGATTGTTGTCCAGTGTTATCTCAATTTCCCAACGTTATATCTTCCAGAGTTGAGTTATAACACTTCAGCCCCTTTGATGAGCTAGGACTAGGGACGCTGTCCATCCTTAGACAACTTTTTCTTATGGCCATTGAATGAGACTTCTTTCATTGACATAAGAGCATGTGCGACAGATTTTCTGAACTCTTTGACTTCCGTTTTGCGAATATCATGTACTACAAACACATTGACAAAAACTATGTCTAGAACACTCCAAAATAGCCCATAACTTTTAAATATAGGTATTTATTTTGCTGTACAATATACAAATTTGTCTATAGACACAAACATACAAATTTGTGATATACGACATGTTCCACAACTTCATCAATCAGTTCTCTTCAGTGGGAGTAGAACAATTGGCAAAAAGTTCTTCACCCACTCCTGTATTCCCGGAAAATTCTGGCAAGGTAGTTTCGCTTTCCCGCTTTTACTACTTACGGCTTGGCTCCACAAAATTTCGTTTTGGCGTGGTACTTGGCGGATTCTCAGAGATAATGAAAGATGGCATCGCCTGGTAGACGTTTGATTCCGGATGGTTTTCAACTTCTTGCTCGAGGTTGAGTTGAGATATTTATATTTATAGAGCTTTGTAAAAATTCATCAAAAACCTCATCAAAACTTCTCAATGAGGGTAGTTCGTAGTCAATAGGGTTGCCGGTACACATACGGAACTTTCGTGATCGGATATTTCTAAATCTGACGATGCGTCACAATCTGGCAACTCTTCTAATAATAAGGCCTTTATGAGCGTCTTATTCTTTGATATACCCATGGCCTAACTTCTAAAACAACGAAAAAACAATTAATATCTCCAAAGATGTTCCATACAAAGCAGCAACAAAAATGTCAACAAGATGTCACTGACGGTACATATAAGTCTATCTTGATTTTTGGTTGAAATTGGTTACAAAATCATTAAATTTGAGCTAAACGAATTACTAAATATCATTGAAAATACATAGACTATAATATAAAGTAAGAAAATCTACACTTACCAAATTAAATCTAATTTTAAATAAATTTTGATTTTTTCCCTCGCAACTGCACTCAACACACTGATAGGTTCCAACTTATAATTGCTCATTGATTGGTTGTTTGTCGTCAACTTACAAATAAACCGCTGTGATTCGTTATAGAAATGGTACCAGAAAGTATCGACAGCAAGATTTGCTTCGTACGAGAAATTATAACAGAGATATATAGCGGTAAAGTTGGTGGTACTCATTTGTACCGTTAGGAGGGAAAGGGATATTACCGTAATTGCCACGTCGGGGTGCGCGCTGAAATGATCTGTATTTCAACGGCGCGCGTCTAGTTTGATTTTCGTACTCGCTGATAGGGAGCTGCTAATGTCGCAACTGCTAAGCCCTTAAGTAGGGTTGGTAGATTAGCCATTTATTTTAAAGATTGGTTAGTTACATCCCGTATAATAAGCGTCTTAATCATCAAGAGGTACTTGTTTAATTGTGGATGTGGTCCGAATTGAGCTATTGGCACCGATTGAGCGCTAAAAGCTGGTTCAGATTGTACAAAGGTGCCAAAATGTTGCATACCTGATAATAATTGATATCATCGATGACGTCACCGTGAGAATTTCGTCCAAATAACGCTCCAAACGTACAACGAACCAACTATTAGCTCCCTTGCAAATTTATGGCTGAACTCTCACAACGGACAATATTTTCTACAGTGGCTGCTGAGTTTTTGTGCACTAAAGTGCACTTTATTGCTTCGTAGCTAGAGCCGCTTATTTATTGGAATGGCTTTGCGGAGTGATCAATCAAGTCTTTTTATTAATAACTAAATCTGGAGTGCAGCTTATGTTGGAAATATTGTTGTCAATTTTTGAAAAACAGTTTTTCAACTCCTGAACTATAACCAATTTTCACATCTAACTTTCGCTAAAATGTGACCAATTATTATTCGTAACAAATCCGTTAAAAAAATATGTGTATTTTTAAAACAGCTGCACTTCAATTTCTTTTTTTCTTATTGGTCTAACAGTAATGAAAAGCCATCTACTATCCATTGCCAATATGTCCTTACATAACATTATACATATTCTGTATCCAAATGATAATCTTGTGAAGATGAGTTTACATTAAAGGAATCGGCCCTTATAAACAGCTCGAGTTATTTAATAAGGGTCCGTTTCAGAATGTCCTAATAAAGTTTCGGGTTGCTAACTAACACATAAAATAGCTGAATCATAAAAATTACAGTTAACATGCAGCGCGTTTCAAGCTTTAACCGATGGATAGGCTTAATCGAAGACTGTGAAACCCAAAGATAGTGTTTTGTTTAATAAACATGTTCTGGGTAGTATAACCGGAACATACTCGAAGATTCTGAAACAGGCCCTAAATCTGCTATTAAAACGCTAAAACTTTATGGTTTTCAGCAGCTGTAGATAATGAAGATCTTACGACCCTGTCTCAGACATAAAACGAACAAATAATCACCGTACTGATTGAAAATCTTAAACTGGCGAAGTCGTTACTCTTTTATTGCGGATCCAATGGACCGTAACGATTTGTGAAAGTGCTCTTATTTGAGCATTTTATCCGAGGCTTTTAATATTTCGTCGGTATTGTCATCAGCTCCGATAGCCGTGATCGTCTAGTGGTTAGGACCCTACGTTGTGGCCGTAGTAACCCAGGTTCGAATCCTGGTCACGGCAGTGATACACTGTCGCGGCGGAGCTGACTTTTTTTGTTATAATCACATGTTTTCTGGCAGTCTGTATACAATTACGTAATTTTTGCTACTATCTGAAGGTACTCATATGGGAACATTTACTTTTATGCGGTCGTGATTGAATAAGCGCGATCCCTGCCTGGCGTTAGGCAGTAACCTCAAAAGATGCAATTCATCACAAGTGGCGAAATACACTGCACCCATCACCCTGATACGTAAAGTTGTTGAGTCTCATGACTCTCATGTTCCTGTAATTTTACCGGCTCCCATACTCTTCAAACCGGAACACAGTAATGGGAACATGCTTGGCGGTACAAAAAAAAATATGACAGATTCTACCCTGGACGAACTTGCACAAAGAATTTACTGCTCTTAATGTAACATTATGGGAATAAAAGGTATTTTTCTTTTCACACAAGCAATAACATACGGCAATGTGTATCATCATCATCAGCCGGAAGACGTCCACTGTTGAACAAATTCAAATTCAAAATCATTTATTCAATTTAGGCGTCTACGACGCTCTTATGAAGGTCAATTACAAACTTTAATATTGAAATATTCCACATTGAACTGCCACGTTCAGCAAAAAAATTTATAGAGCCACTGCGAGAAGAACGGGCAAGAAACTCGGGGCCATTCTTTTAAACGTCTGTTTACAATTTGTTATAAACAATATAATACAATAATTACAATATTTGTTTAAATTACGTAGGAGACAGGTGATGGCTTGGCAGAGGTGGAATTTTCCAAGCATTTTTGTCATTTAAGTAATCACAAACTGTGTAGTAGGATTTCTTAATCAAAATGTTTTTCAAGTGTAATTTGAATTTTCCTTCTGTGAGCATTGTAATATGTTCGGGAATT
The DNA here is from genome assembly GCA_963854805.1 of Plagodis dolabraria. Classification (NCBI taxonomy): domain Eukaryota; kingdom Metazoa; phylum Arthropoda; class Insecta; order Lepidoptera; family Geometridae; genus Plagodis; species Plagodis dolabraria. The sequence continues at coordinate 5,213,997 of OY978442.1, forward strand.
TTATTATAAAACCGCACACAATTACCTAAAAAGGACCTTTTATTTGTCTTTGCTAATCTAAAACACGGTACCGTTAATTTATATTTGTTCCTAGTGTTGTAATCGTGGTTGTTCAAACAAACCTATTATCAAATTGAATTGATGCATAATATATTGATCCACAATTTTTTAAGGGTTTATTTCAAGCTATTGAAATGAAACAATGATTTCATACGAAGTTATACATAAGTCAATGTATTGAAACCAATTGTGATTGAAGTTTGTCTGAAATAATTAAACTATTACATTCACTTAACCTCCCAATTCTGTCGCTCGCAGAATACTTGATTAAACACTCCTGAAAGCAACTGAAATATTATTATAATAATTACATTTCAGAAACAAGATAATGATTCAATTTTCTAAAGCAATTTCACATTTCATTCAACTTCAATTATCTAAATGGCATGTCTATTAGACTCGGAGAAAAATAAGGTTTGGATTACTTTTTGGAGTCTCGTATAGTTTAGGGTACCGCAGAAACAATCCTTAGGTTTGCCTGTTCCTACTGTATTTATATTAGGTACTACAGCTAATTTATTCAAAAGCTACAGTGTACATGATGCGTTTATGGGTGTTTATATCAGCTAGTACTGTAAAATGAATAGTAAAAATATAATATAATATAGGTAGGTATAGCTAATTAATAGAATATAGATTGAACAAAAAATTAAAAAACATATTCTTCAGTGTTCATCATTGTGAGTGGAACTAGCACTTGGGAAGTATATGAAAACAACAGATTCTTTTAAAAATACTTTGATAAAAATAACATATATAAATGCTTTTCGGTGGTAGGGAACCCATGCTGCCTCAGTTTAACTCCCACTTGTTTATTTAATTATAAGTTGAAGTAAGATATTTTATTTGTATTCGTAAATTAATCGTAAATTAACTGAAGCCTGGCCAATGCCTTCTTTGTTATATTTATGCTTCGTTTAGACGGCACTAGCTCCAGTTCTTTGTGTTCAAGTAAATGTCAAAGTTATCATCATATACAGTGCAACAAGAATTTTTGGCGCTTAGATGTCATTAATAGGAGGTGCTTCGGTTATCGAATAAAAAACGTTAAAATCGTATTTTCGGTAAGTTTTATACATATTTATAGTATTTTAAGTGATAATCATTCATAATTATTTAATTATCACCTCCAAATTAATACATTAACAAATTAAATTCCGTTACTCCTGTTACGCAGTTGTCTCTTTCGCACGCATAATAACATCCCATGCAAGACAAGAATAAGTGAGCCCTAATTCAGAACAAGTCTATTGGAGTCGCAATAATAATCTTTTATTTTCTCAGACTGTACACAGGCATTTATTTTACATTTTCCAACTTCAAAAAAGGAGGTTATCAATTTGACATGTATGTATGAAATATTATTAGAACTGCAATATATTGACATATAATATGGATTAGTGCTTACACAATATTTTAATGTGTGTGTGTGTGTGTGTGTGTGCATATGTATGTATGTTTTATGTAATAATACGTGTAAGAGTGACTTGGCTTACTGATTGGAAAAACACCACAAAACCTTTTTCAAGTTCTAGTGTTCCGGTTTTTCATCGATGTTGTATGTTAATAATTTAATATCGAAATGTCCTGGCACGAGGTTTAGCGTGCACTCTTATTATTACAGATGATTTTCAGAATGTTTGATATGAATATAGTATGTAAAGGTAGTTTATAAATATTAAATATTGTATTACATATATAATGTATAAAATTAACATAAACATTGTATTAACATTCATAATTACATTAATTACTCAAACACGTTTACTTTATACATTTTGCTGTAACACGCAGGTATCTGAACTGCAATTCAGGTCTGATACATTATATTGTTATATTATTTGATTTTAAATGCTTTTTGTTCTATGTGGAATAAATAAATAAATGTTAATGAAAATTAAAGCTGAATAATTCATATTCTGATTTCATTGTAACAGATCCCTTTTCTATCTCCCAACATCCGCATATAATCTACTACACACCTTTTCAACCCAGGCAAAACCAGGGTATATAAGCTAGTTGACTAATATGGATAGTTAAAATTTCAATTATAAATGTCACCAAAAAAAACTAATTACTAAATAATAGTTTTAGTACGAGATTAGGAGTAAGCGACTCCATTGTATTTTATGTTCTATCACGGCAAAGGGTAATAAAATTTTACGAGCTCTCTTGAATGGCGCAGAGTAAAAGTGCTATAAGTTTATTACGAAGTAATTGAAAATTAAACCTTATGCAACTGATACAAGGTTGAATATTGTTAAATGACTTAAATAGATTTACTATGTTTTTGTGTAATTTTAAGGTTTTTATGTGTATCTCAATAGACAGAAAGGTATAGGATAACTCGAGCCGTTTATATGCGTTCTGTCAATACGAAAAGTTGCATCTAGGGTATATTTTATCGAAGATTACCAACTATCTGAAACGTAACCATGACCTATTGATACGAATTTTACATGAATGGAAATTGAACTACATACGTAACTGAAGAAAATATAATAAAATAGATTAATTTAACAAAGATACTTATGGAACAAGCAGTTAGCAAAGATTATCGTAACCAAGCCAAAAATCATGTTCCTCTATATAACAACGGCATTCACTAGTCCCTACAGGAATAGTTTTTTGCGCTGATAGTTATGTCAAAGTAGGTAGAAATAACGTCAGTCCCGTTTGTCTTCGATGGATGGTAGTCGTTACATGATATTGCCACGTATAGCATTTTATGAATGCTCGCGTAGCTAGCTTCAAGTAGAAAATCGGTCACCAAGCATATAAATCTGTGTTCTGGCAGCTATCTTTGAGAGCCAGAAATTCTTAGTTATCCCGAAAACATATTCGACATATCAGCTATAAATAAACTAATAAAAACATAAATGAATGTCAGCAATAATAAAATAAAAACACCCCGTGCTTATAACCTAGAAATGTGGGTTCAGCCAAGGTTCTGGGTCAAAGTTTTGTGCTCTGCTCGAGGTAAAATTTATAACAATGTGACATTCGTTGACCATTTCAGTGATTGAAATCATATATTGGAAATACCAACTTACTTGACATCTGTCAAGTTGCACCACTATCACGATGCAAACATACTTTATTTTGCATTCAATTACATGGTACAACTGTCTCTTCGTCCGCCGCTATATGACAGTGCTCCAGTTTCTTTAATAATCCGTAATAATTGAGAAAACCACCATTTCGAGCATTCCTTCTTGCTATGAAGTATTTTTATCGTGGTAGCTTAATAATTGGTAAGGTTTACGTCCGATAATTTCGTTCGTGTTGTCACCAGCTCCGATAGCCGTGATCGTCTAGTGGTTAGGACCCTACGTTGTGGCCGTAGTAACCCAGGTTCGAATCCTGGTCACGGCAGTGATACACTGTCGCGGCGGAGCTTACTTTTTGGTGAACAGAGAAAGAAAGAGAACAAATAATCAATTAGCCACCAAAAATTTGGTATAAGGAAAATTTAATGTATTTAATTTAATGTATGCTTTATTAAGGGCCTGTTTCTCATTTATTTATTAAACACTATCTTTGCGTTTCACAGTCATCGATTTAGCCTATCCATCGGATAAAGCTTGAAACGCGCTGCATGTTAATTGTCATTTTTATCAATCAGTTATTTAACGTGTTGGTTAGCAACCCGAAACTTTATCAGGACATTCTGAAACGGTCCCTAAATGTATTAAAAACCGGTCAACTGCGAGTCATGTTTCGGTCTATGTTTTTTATGGGATTGTGACGGCCCGAGCACGAGGCCCACTTGATGTTAATCGGTAACCTTTACCTAAACAGATATATTTTACCACAAGTTACGAATTGAACTGTGCCCGTCACTCTGAGACAAACAGTTGTTAAGTCTCATCCAATACAGTATTCGCATCTCGCAAGGTTCCGTCATCCAAATACTAAACGTTAACTAGAATATTTTTTAAAGAGGAACGACGCATGCTATTTCAGATGGCAAAGACAAATTACAGCGGTACTTTAAAAAGACGTACGATCAAACGGAGGGAAAAAATCGACTTTCCAGCAGCTGTTTCCATACCACAATTGGAAATGCAACAGGATAGTATTCTGAAGTTGAGATTTTCGCAGAACAGCGTAGTTTTAAAGCAGTGTTGGCTCTGTGGCATTGGCTATGAACTGTCGCGCAGGAGCTCCATGGTTCGAAACCCGCCGCGGGCTTGAGCTTCACCGCATGGTGGAAAGGCATTTGCGAATGTCCGCCTGGCTGATCTATCGTCAAGCACCGAACGGTAAGTTCCGGCAGCAGTCATTGAGCCAGTGAAATTACAGGCACATGAGACTTAATATCAGTTAGCTATGTCTCAAGGTGACGGGCGCAGCGCAAATCGTGACTTGTGACGAAATGCATCTGTTATAGGCAGAGGTTAGTCCGCTTAACATCAGGTGGGCCCAGAGCTTGTTCCGTCACATTAACAAAAAAACTAAATGACAAGGTAAGTTGGACCCAGACGTTTGCCATGTTGGTATCCTACGGCAGATAATATAGAATTATTTTGGTAGATTACCCAATAAAAATGACTACTCGGATTTTGCCAGTTGTTTGCCTATAAGTATTTTCATTTTATTTAACGATGATTTTTTTACTGATGATGATTAAACCAATGATTGACAACCCACATTTAAAGAATAATAAGGAAAATATAAGTCGATAATGCGCATCCAATAATTGTATATGTACTTTATCTATAGTATGCCTATTTATGGATGGTAACTCTTTCGTTAATTAACAAACTTTGCGGGAAGTTGCGCACGTCTTTTCATAAAGGGTAAACTTATAAGAGAAGTAGGTACCCGAGTCTTACACGTCAAGTTAAAACTCATTATGAGTAATTAATAGATTTAGACGTTACTTTGCAGAAGATTCTCGCGATACTTTGCGGAAATCCATATTAAATAATAACAAATATTTTAAGAAATTAATAAATTAATATTTTAGAATGACACTTAAGTTTATAATAATGGTATCACGCATAGCACGCCTTAGCATATCTCTCGCCCCCTTGGGTGCCGCGTCCCTCACTTTGAAAACTAGTCTACAATGTCCGGCAAACAAAGAGCAGCAAAAGCAAAACTCTACTCAGACAAGTTCTTGATAAATTGGAACGTTTAAAAAAAGTTGTGTTTTTATTACCTGTTACTGCTTGCCGCGGCCATATTCTGCGATTGCTCGGCCGACACCGGACAGATTTAACTTTCGCCGCCCCTCTCCCACTGGCGCACTCACGAGCTAATCGTCGTATGCAGCAAACATTTCTCTTCAACGGTAAGTATCCCGTCTACGTCTACTAAGTCCTAGCTCGGAAGGAACAAGTCCATGAGCAGCTTGTATCTGTGAAACTGGAATGCTGAAGCTTTGTACGGTAAGACTATTTCAGTCTGCACTGCCTTGGCGGATGATTGTTCTATGCCGTCCAGAAGGCTGAAATATGAAATAAATCAATAATTTATTACTTTATGGGAAAATATCGAAAGGTGTCAGTAGCTCGCCAGTTTTCATAGATTTACCCCTACCAATTTCAAATTCAGTCTTTTCAGAATATTATCATCTAAACCTGAGATTCTGAAGGGTATGGAAGAATGTAGGTAAACAGGAGCGCCGGGTATTATTATATTAAGTATATATGTTCCATGGCGTTGGTATCCGGGTAAAAGAACACATTGCTGACATGAAGAAAAGACGCTCGATCAAGTCTGCGGTTTGTGAACATACCCAGGACAAACCCAACCACGACATACGGTTCCACAAGCCACAAATCCTCGCCAGATAGACCCGGTTTACGCCAAGAATGTAAAGCGAGGCTATTGAAATCAAAAAGTACCCACATTTCAAAGTTATGATGGTTGGCAAGCACCATCTGCTTGGGATCCTGTTATCCAATGAATTAAATCTCATGGCCGACACAAATCTGCAAGACTTCTGGACACTATGAGCGAATACTGTGTGAATATGTAACGTTATGATAAATTTAAAATTTCTGACGGTAGACCAAATAAATTCTTTATAACACATGTGACAAATAAAACTAATTAGTCGCCCCGTGACCACGATCACAGCAAAGTGTTTGAAACGTCGGGATAAAAATAATGATAAATCAAAAACAAAAAAGAAATATACGCGATTTAAACCGTTTAAAGTTTCTTAGTTACCTATAGCAAATATATTTTATAATTTACGCGTTATCATGATACGGAATACGGAAGCTTTAAAATTGAAATGACAATGGGCTGGCCACATATCACGATGCAAAGACGGTAGGTGGACGAGCAAAACCACAGAGTGGAAAGGGCCAGAAGGGAAAAGAAGAGTAGGCAGACCGAAGAGAAGATGAGCTGACGACTTAAAGGATACAGCAGGAAATGACTGGCATAATATTACAAACTCAGAGAAATGAATTAGTACGAGGGAGTCTAATGAAAATCAAAAATGAAGCATAAAATTCGACCAATTTTATGTAAGACACAACTCACTCATACAAACGTATCCAAATTCGGCTAATTTTGTCCTCATTCACGATAGACCGTCGCATATTACACACGTCACACAACGGAATAAAGAAACTAAAAATTCCCACTTGCGTATTAAAACACTGCAAAAACAGAACACATTCAGTGAAGAAAAGTTATCTGAAATTACTTTTCACGCGTAAGTATTGAATTTAATGTACTTTCTTTAATATTATACTACGAAATTTAGTTTATAACTTCGATCAAAAATGTAAACAAAGCGATCGTAAAGTGTTGCCAGACATACTATTTAGGTTGTTTCCAAAAGTGTGCAGTTTTTAATAGTCGGTTCGTGTAGCAGTAACATTATATACTTTTTACCTAAACAAGCGTATGTTTATTAGGAAAATCTAGTGATTATCTTATCTTATGTTTTAGTTAATTTCAATTTATTATAGTTATATCTTTGTTATAATTGCCACTATAGTAGTAAGATAGTTCGACCAAGAAATTTGACACTTCTTATAAAAGTTTTCAGGTTAATAAAAGTTATTACGTAAGGTAACTGTCCCACTCTTTGGCAAAAGCCTACATTTTGATGACTTCCGAAGACAATAATCGACCAAGAGCGTGTCAGGATACGCATATGATATGCTCCCGTAGCAGATGCCGTAGATAAATAGAAAACCGTGTAATGAGTATTGTTGGTTTTTTATTTTATTTACAATTTTTCAAAATTTAACAGGTTTAAAACTAAAATATTTTGGGAAAGTCCTTCAAATGGCAAGAACGGTTATTTTATTATGACAGAATGTTCAAACCAATTTTCGTTTGATGTTTTAGTATAATCTATTTCTATGGTAAATAATGAAATTCTAGGTCTAAAAGTTAGAAATATCGACTAGGCTACCAAAACGTTCATACGAAAATGGTTAATAAGCAGTATTTTATTAAACACTTCCGTGATACTTGTAGTGTTATTGTTGTTAATCATTTCAGATTTTCAATAAGGAGTGCTCATATAGATGATTGGCTATCCGCGGTTAGGAATAATCGCAATGATCAAAGGTGGAAACCATCGAAGAGTAGCGTGATTTGTTCCGATCATTTTAACATGTCATGGCACCTGCGACGAAACCGTTCCATATATGTAACATAACACGCCTTTGGTGAATTATTTATTGTCCTAGGGAACGTAAAGTCTAGAATATCTTAAAAAAATATTGCAAAACATAATCGTGACGATTGTGCATTATTATAATAATATTGCACAATATAAATAATATTATGTTACTGCGAAGTATTCTTACGAATAGATTTTGTTATATATTTATATCTTCAAAAATTTTTCTCTAATAAATCCTACATTTTAGTTATTTTTGCTTTCATATGGCAACACTTCTATCGCACACAAGTATAGAAGTGTGGCTTCGGTTGGATGTTTTACGAGCCTCCGTCTTTTCTTCTATTTACAAAGGACAGGGACAAATGGAAGAAACTGGAGGGGCCCATATCTAATTTAGATTAAAAATGTTATTTTTTTTATACATAATTAATGAACTTGTAAATAAGAATCCACATTTCAGATGTTATTTAAGAGATATGGGAAATAAAAGGCTTTTTTATTTTTTTTATTTTATGATACGGAATCGGTGAGAGAGAGAGGCACTTCACCGTTTCTTTTTATAATTTTTTAAACAATTCCTTACTTTTTTCGGTAAGCAAAACGTGTTGTTTTATTTGAAAAGGCTTGTGAACGAAGTGTGTGAAAATGTACTGACCGCAAGGTTGACTGTTAAAAAGGCACGGCAAGCCAACAACGGCTATCAACTTATTTTGAAACTACTTAAAACAAATGCTATCCAATTTATTTTCCAATAAAACTTACACAGTTACAAAGAAATTGTATAAAAACAACCAACGAGGGCTTTTTCCAATGTTAAGGTTTGTCTATGTATATAATAGAATCTTAGTCTAAACGCTCCTCCTCTAAACGTGATTATTTAAATGTGTGCGTGTAGTGCTTTTACTGTAAATTAGACACGTCCGAGCAATTTCCACACATACGTACTACGATGACTAAAGAACCAATGATATTGACGAGGTTGCGAGTATTGCGTGTATACACCATTTTACATGAAGGGGTAACGACATTGGTGTGCATTTTTAGATTCAAACATATCTACTTCGTAACTAGAGTACGGGCAATATGGGCATCTATCCCAGGCAGTAGTATGGGCGTTGTTACCATCGATTAAAAAAAAAATAAAGGGAGAGTACGCGCTATAACACAACCATACAATGTGGAGAAAATTTCACACAAGCTTGTAACGCACACAAATACACTTGCATTGTACAATGGAAAACGATTAATGAACACGTACAAAGAAAGAAGACAAGCATGCCGTGGACGCACAAACGCATACTGCTGAGACTCAATCAGGAGACGTCACCTGATTAGACCTTGCCATATACGAGTGCCGTTTCTCCCGTTTTTTATAAGTTCAATGGTAACGAACACTTTTTAAATTTAATACTTTTTATACTTCCCTTTTATTACTGATAGACTAGCCTTTGATCGCTAATTCACCTTAAATATCTGATGGTGTCGAAGATCATGTTCAGGCTATCCTAGAATCACTAGCTCTTAAGGACAGCTGCCGGAACATCGTTAGGTACTTGGTGACAGATTTTCTACTTGAAGGTTGTAGGTTAACCGTTAACATTCGCAAATGCATTTCAGATCATGATATACTTTGTTTTCAAAAATTAATAATTATAATTCAAGGTCAAATATTGGCTCTGAATGTATCCTATTTTATAATCGAATTCCACAAAGTGGTATTTTATGATTTTAAGCTACATCAAATATTAATATTTCTAGATAGATAGATAACACTTTATTCAACTTTGAAATAATTAATACTAGTTACAAAATATTGTATCTTAGAAATAGTACAATCAGCGGCATTATTGTTAGGCAGCAATCTCTTCCAGGCAACCGTATGATGAATACTTACAAATGGATCGACATGGAGATTAAAGTTAAAGTGCATAATGCTTAGTGTAGAGTATGTATTCTTTAAATGCATATACTTAATATAATATACCTCAATATAGTATAATATACTAAATAAGTAGTTATATCTACTCAATCAAATGCAACATAAATAAATACGTTTATAATAAAATAAAAATCATGCTTATACAATACTTATAATACAATAAATAGCATTGCTAAATAGATATATACTACTTGTTCTATATTTATTACTAGCGACCGGCCCCGGCAGAAGCGCCACCGCTATATGGTGGATATTCGATTTACCCGAACGAAGTAATTTGCATCTTCGTTCATCATGCGAACCGCCAGGGAATAGAATACTCTGCCTGAGGCTGTGTTTCCGGTTAAGTGAAGCGCTCGTAGCGAAGTTTGCTTAGTCATTCTGGAATGATCTGCAAAGTTAAGCAACATCCGCCTCGGTCAGGAGTTGGATAGGTAACCGCTGGTGATATACTACTGAGCGCTTCCGTGCTTCGGAGGGCACGTCGGGGTCCCGGTTGTTGTTCTAGGACGGCAGTCGTTGTAGCATGGTGGTAGGGCATTTTACGAATGCCCACCTGGCCAGCTACCACCCTCAAGTAGAAAATCTGTCGCCAAGCACCTAAAATGTGCGATCCGACAGCTGTCCTTGAGAGCCAGTAATTCTAGGTTAGCCTGAACAACATCACTTACCATCAGGTGAGATAGTGGTTAAAGGCTAACTAAACTATCAGACATAAAAAAAAAAATATGGGAGTCTCCAAGACGCGAGTGAATAGGTATCTTCTGGATAAGCGCGCTCCATTATCGATCGCATCATCACTTACCATCAGGTGAGAACGTGGTCAAGTGCTACATAATCCAGATTAAAAAAAAGTATGATATATTTGACTACCGACTTGACCTTGACCGACTTACCTTACCGTGTTGACTAAATTAAATTGAATTGAGTTGAGTTTGTGTTGAAGTGGAGTGGAGTCGAGTGGAACGGAGTTGAGTTGAGTGGAAGTGGAAGTGGAAGTTGACTGAACTGAATTGAATCGAATCGAATCGAACCGAACCGAACCGAACCGAATTGAATTGAGTGTCAGTGTAAATGTAAATGTCAGAGTCAGTGTCAGCGTAAGCGTCAGCGCCAGCGTCAGCGTCAGTGTAAGTGAAATTGAAAGTGTAAGTGTGAGTGTAAAAGTGGAAGTGGAAGTTTAAGTGGACTTGGACTGAACTGAACTGAATTGAATTATAATTTTTGAGATCAAAACGAAGTTAATCAGTTACATTTACCTCACAAAAATTAATTAGGAACATTGCATACATGGTCACTTTAAAATTTAACTAATTATGAAAAGAATAGAATTTTTCGTTACAAAGCACGACATACAACAAATACGGAACTATTAACAAATACAAATATTTGGCCAATATTTCACAGACATTTTTCATGAGTCAATCATGACGTCACATTCAGTATTGGCTGCAAGGACTGCATTGAGGTGGCGGCGAGTCCTAACTGACGGGGACATACAGCACGCTATATACTATATATATATATATATTATATACTATATACTTCGCTATATACGACCAGTGTCCACATGGAAAAGGTCGGGCCGTACAGTTTCATATACAATGACCTCAGAAAAGCCTTTTGGACTTTTTCTAGTATTCGCGTGTAGGTGACGTGATGCGGGATGCAAACGCAAGCGCTTGACTCGAGTTTGCTGCAAACGAGAGAGTTATATAGTGTTCTAAGCTGCAAGTGCTTAGAACACTATTCACAAAATCTTGGGCATTTCGTAGCACAAAGCCTAACCGCTGATAAGACGTATTAGCGAGGTCAGATTATGTGGTCATGGAAGTTGAGACCGCGGTCAAAGAGTACTCTTTGACCGCGGTCAAAGGTTAGGTCTTTAGCACTATTGACTCTATTTATTGTCACCCGATCCAAGTGGTAATTAAATTAATTTGCGATCAAAACACTGAGGATATTATCATAGTCCGACTTACGAATGTTTCTTTTTATATCAGTTCAATAACCAGAATTTCACCCAGATTTATATATTGGATATTATTCTAATTTAATATGAAATAAAATCGATAGCGTAATTTGCGAGTGTGGCGCCGCCTGACAGTTCCTTAACACAACAGAACATAAGTTCATGTTTTATTATAATAATTATTGCCTCAGCGACACCTCCGTTTGATAAATTAACCTAAAGTCTAGGTAATTAAGTGAAACTGTAATGCAAGTGCTTATTGAACATATTGACTTTGATTTTTTTCGGTATCTTCTTTCTATACCTATGTTTCTTCTGCTTTATTACACGTTTACTGCGGTACCTACTCGATATCAAATAATAGAATTATAGTAGGTATCTAAGCGCAGGGCAAAATAATTGTGAAACAGGGGTTATTTAGTACTTAAGGCTATTATATTCTCAATCAGTAGGCAAAATTAGCGTCCGAGAGTTGCGGGCTATTAACACTACGTAGCGCTGCGCTCTAGTCGCACAGCGCGCGACAGGTCGCTCGCTCGATGTCCCCAGCCGCACGCTATTAGCGTCACAGTGTATTAGTTGATCAACTTTAGGTATCTGCTACTAAATCCAGAACTGCATCTAAATAATTGTTTTGATCTTGTGAATATTTTTATTCGCTTATAGAATAAAAATATGCGTTTCACAATACGTACCTATTTTTATTAGATTTGGTTCGGATATATTTTAGGGTTCCGAACTCAAAACGCAAAATGGAGCGCATATTTATGAGTGCCCGATGTCTGTCTGTATGTCCGTCCGTAAGTCATTGGTCTTTAGCTCGTAAACGAAATAAGTAACAAACCTACCTAACCGAAACAAACGGCGAATAATGGACTAGACTTTATTTATTTTATTACTTTTGTTACCAATACGTAGTAAAGTAGCTGAAAAATTGAATTCTGGCATGTGGTCGTCTGTAGAATAAATGTATAATTAGTATGAAATAACTTGCGGAAGTTGAAAATAGAGTATTTTAGATGAGCATGGTACCGACTTTAACAAGTTATTGCATACTTTTCAATGATTTGTAAGTTTAGATTGGCATAGGTATTCTGACATACAACAAACTAATCGATGCTAATATTATAATTTATAAAAAGGAATTATTTTATTTTGTTATTGTATATAACTGATAAATAAGATAAAAAAAAATAACACTTTTTTAAAATGAAGGGTGAGGACATGTAAGCAGCCACGTAGCAGGGAGCACTTACCGATCTGTTCCGCTATGTGACCTTGAAAACCAGTAGGTGCTTGGCGACAGATTTTCTACTTGAAGGTGGTAGCTAGCCAGGCGTGCATCCGCAAAATCCTCTACCACCACGCAAAATTACTGGTTTTCAAGATCACATAGCGGAATAGACCGGTAAGTGCTTGGCGACAGATTTTCTACTTGAAGGCAGTAGCTAGCCCGGCGCGCATTTGCATAATCCTCTACCACCACGCAAAATTACTGGTTTTTAAGAGGAAGTCATTACTGAAAAACGCCATGAGTTTTGCTACCTCGTCCCGAGCAAAGGTGCGCGGTCGCGGGGAAACATTCTGCGCTCCCCGCAGCGCGGCCGGCGGCGGCGGCATGTGGGGGCATTGCCCTTTCGATACACGGCACGCTACAAGGTACGAACGACGCGTTGCGTACCATAATCTACTTCGACAATACATACCTATACTATATAGGGTGGACGTCCCAACCAAATCTCAAACCAACAGACAGTCAACAGGTCAATAGTTCAGCAGTACTTTTTTTTTAATGCTGATAGGTATGTATTTTATCACACTCACACCTGGTGGTTAGTGATGATGTAGTCGAAGGTGTTTACAATCTTAACCTAGAATTACTGGCCCTCAAGGACAGCTGCCGGAACACACCGAAAGGTGCTTGGCGACAGATTTTCTATTTGAGGGACCACGCTAGCCAGGTGGGTTAGTTTAGTTTATGTGTATAGTGTAGCAGTGTAATGACTAATGAGGCAGACATTATTATGTACCTAAATTGAACAAAACTTTTTGAATATATATTAGCGACTCGTCTACTACTGGAACGCTTGTAATGTTGAGTGCCTATAGTTGACTGTATTGTCAAGTACTGGTTATTTCTTTATTTTATTAATATAATATACATATATGCATATATTAATATATACATATAATATATACGGATAAGTACATTCATTCACGTTCGTGGAGTTGAGCAGTTGTTTATTTAAAATGGACTACAATTGACTTGATAATGGTTGTAATATAACTACAGGGTTGCTGAACTTTACCTGTTTATGTTTTATATGGAATAATTTTGTTTTAGTATACTAACCTATGGCTGAATTTCACCAATCTGTCATTTAATATTATATATAATTACATGGTGATCGGTCTTTGCAATTATAGACCTTCAAACCTAGTAGCAAAAGTTAAATTTAGAACGATGCCTGCACAAACAAAGCTCATGGATCTCACCGTCGGACCACAGGCCCATTTTACTGACGCTGGAAGAACTCCCTAGTAGAGTAGCTGCCAACATAGAGAGGCGGAAAATCTGTTGGGAATACTCGGTAAATTTAAAAAATACGTAAAATTTACTTCAAAAGAACTAAGTACATCATCAAATAGGTGTATGGATTGAACTTCACCTGTCATTAGCATTCGTAATAGTAAAATGATAGCCAACTATAAGAGATAATAAGGAAGAAATGTGGCAAGAAAATCAAAAATTTTTTTTTTTTTATTATTTGAATATACTTTTTTATTTAGGTATGATAAACCAGATTCAATTTGATAACTCTTACAATATTGACGCAAGTGATCAGCTATGGGTGACCGGTTCATGACTACGCCCACCTTATAAAGGAATTTTGCAAGCTCTGTACTATTTAAAAAAAATCGGACAAATGCTAGTATTTCAGGTAGTGTGCAGATAGCTATTTCGGAATAAGGACGTCCAGAACAACCTAAATTTCCTCCAGATCGGAGTTATTTTTTTCACTTGGCAGACGTCGTCGAATAATAAATTCCAAATTTGGAATAACGATGTCGGGAACAATCTAGATATCGATTTTCAGCCAAATCAGAGTAACTTTATCCACTTGGCAGACGTCATCGAAAAAATTAATTCCAAATTCAGATTAAGGACGTCCAGAACAACCCAGATATCTATCTTCATCCAAATTGGAATATATTTTTCACTTGGCAGACGTCATCAAAAAATAAATTCAAATTTCGCAATAGCGACGTCGAGAACCACCTAGATATCGATTTTCAGCCAAACCAGTGTAACTTTCTCCACTTGGCAAACGTCATCGAAAAAAAAACAAATCTGGTATAAGGACGTCCAGAACAAATCTGGTATAAGGACGTCCAGAACAACCTATATTTGACTTTAGACAAATCGGAGCAACTTCCTTCAATTGGCAGATGGCATCGTTACGCAAATACTGCGTAACGATGCCATCGTTACGTTACGTTTTACCTATATCAAAACACCTAATACATTTATCACAAAAAAATCAAAACTCCAAAAGATGTACAATGTCCCATACAAACAGAGAACCATACTGAAGTCGCTAAATCAGACTCACCCTACTGCCATAAAAAAGTGGTACGGTCAGAATCGTACCAAGGTTCTAATCCACTTTGGTATAGGAACTCCATTCCCAAGTGCTTTGGTTATCGTGGGCAGTTACCATGGAGACCAGTCGGGGATGTGGAAAATACATACTTGGTAAATTCTTGTATTGTATTTATTATTTAATTTCTTTGTATTTGTTATTATAGTGGCAACAGAAAAACAGCATCTGTGAAAATTTTAGCAAGCTGTTACGGTTCATGAGATACAGCCTAGTGACAGACAGACGGACAATAAAGTCTAAGTAAAAGAGGCCCGTTTTTACCCTTTGGTTACGGTACCTTAAAATATATCTTACCTATAGATACTTTCTATCTTGGTAGGTACTCTATTACAAGCGGAAAAATAATTTATAAGTACTTATGTTAATTTTTTGTAGCAAATATATTCGCAATCGTATTTTGTAACATAATATTAAGTACAGAGAGCTAAGTACCTACCTACATATTTTTTTAGCGTAGCGTGATAGTAGGACTAGCGTAGGTAGGTATGTATATACTAAATACAAATAACTACATAACGTAATAGTAGCACTCTCTTATCTGAGAACTTGACTCATGTGCAGACTCGTTCTCCGGTACATCACAGTACGTTATAAACATTTGTTATCCATTTCAAAAAAATACTGTCCACTCGCGGAAGTTCAAGATCTTAGCCGATGAAAGCAACACAGGTCCACCCAGCATCACGTTCTCCCCCGGACTGAGCGCGTAGGACGAAGAGATCTCGTATCGCATGCGAGCGAATGAAATAGAACAACGCAAGTTGCTTATAATGGAATAACGTAAGCGACAAAGAGTAAATAAATTTATAAAATAATAAGGTTTGTTAAAACGCAAAAAAACAAACAGGCATTTTATTATAACGGTACGAAATATTAATTACATATGATTTATTAATTGATTGGACTTACTTTATTGGCACAAAACGTAATTAAAGAAAATTTCAGAGCCTTTTTCACGATATTTTTCAATCGGGGGAAATATTTACAATCGTGTTTTCAAAACAGCCAAGTTATAAGTTGTATCCTGTAGAATAATACATATTTATTTTATATCTGTAACGTCTGCGGTTTTTATAAAAGACCACTTCAAAATTACAGTTTTGCTCGCTCACTTCACCTTAAGGACACATAGCTGAACTCATCGATAGGTAAGCGCTTGGCGACAGATTTTCTACTTGAGGGTAGTAGCTAGCCAGGCGCGCATTCGCATAATCCTCTACCACCATGCAAAATTACTGGTTTTCAAGATCACATAGCGGAACAGACCGGTAAATGCTTGGCGACAGATTTTCTACTTGAGGGTAGTAGCTAGCCAGGTGCGCATTCGCATAATCTTCTACCACCACGTAAAATTACTGGTTCTCAAGGACACATTGCTGAACACATCGATAGGTAAGTGCTTGGCGACAGATTTTCTACTTGAGGGTAGTAGCTAGCCCGGCGCGCATTCGAAAAATCCACTACCACCACGCAAAATTACTGGTTTTCAAGGACATATTATAGCGGAACAGACCGGTAAGTGCTTGGCGACAGATTTTCTTCTTGGGCGTGGTAGCTAGCTAGGCGGGCATTATGCCTTACCACCATGCTGCCCGCCATCAAGCTACCACTCTCAAAGAAAAAATCTGTAGCCAAGCACCTAGCAGTGTGTTACACTGAAAATCCTTTTTAGGGTTCCGTAGTCCTGACAAGGAACCCTTATAAATTCGTCATGTCCGTCTGTCTGTCCGTCTGTCCGAGGTTTTGCAGAGAGACCGTTAGTCCTAGGAAGCTGTAATTTCGTATGGATATGTAAATCAATTACGCCGACAAAGTGGTAAAATAAAATTTTTAAAAATATTTTTTTTTATGGTACCTCCCATACAAGTGACGTGGGGATGAAATTTTTTTTTCGTCGTCTATCTTTTTGTGTGCTGTATTGTTACGGTTTTTTTTGTGAGGGTCGGAACGCACCCCTTGCACAGAGTATTAATCCGTTTTCTTGTGATTGAGAGGAAGATTATCTGTTTTTTTTTGCCTCCCCTCTGATGGAAGGTTCGAGAGATCCCGAAACTTATAAATAGGCCTGCAAAGGCCCGTTACACTTCTTTTCCGCTTGGAACTTTAAGCAGCCCCCAATCGACGCACTGCCTGAAGCGAGGTAAGAAAGGAATCATGAGGCGTCTGTCTGCCCTAGTGGCACGTAATAGCAATTCTTGAAAATTCATTTGATCTTTCAGGGCTGCAAAACGAAGCCAGGCAGTGCTCCTTTCGACGTCCGCCTTCCCGAGGAACCATCTTGAACATAAATAGACCTACCGGTAAGCAACCAACTCCGATGAGAGCATACATCGCGTTCTTTATGTGAAGACGGAAGTAACACACCATTGTTCATTGCAGGCTGAGAAAAAGAAACAATTTAACCGAATACAAGGAGGCGACTTCGTTCCTGGACTCGTGACGCATCCACGTGGCGTCCTCCGAAAGCCTTCGAACCTCCCCAAAAATAAAGGTTAGTTAAAGTGTTTGATAATTTTGGTAGTGTTTTTATGCGAAATTGTAGGTTATAAAGCCGGGTAAAATTTCAGTGCTTCGTTTCGTAAATGTACCGTGTGAGACTCCGCGTTTTTTTTAACCGCGTGGCACCTTTCGACCCGCCGCTATTTTAGCTACGCCTTCTTTAGTGCGCACGCGTTAAATATTTCGATTGAACATGTAAAGCGCCGAGGTTCTGGGTAAAATCACGTGTATTTTTCCTTGTGAAGTGAGGCGGGCTGCGCCCGAGTGTCTACCACGTGGCCAAGCCACCCCTGCTAACTCGACCGGTTCCCCTTCTGCAATACCTAGATGTGTCTACCCTCTACCCTTTTTATGTGCCCTTCAGGCAAAGTCTATTTTCAACCTGAGATAGTGTAAATTGTGACACGCGCACCCTTGCGTTTTACAGGAGATTCTTGGTTAGGGCTGGTAAAATACCCAACCATACCCACGTCTACCGTAGCCCCAACTCCGGTAGACAGCCAGAGCAGTACCTGTGGTCAGCGCTCTGCCTGACATCCCGGACTGCTCGCCTTAACTGAGTCTTCGGTCCAAGGCTGTGAATCTCCACGCTGCACCGGTATTTATGAATTTCCCGGTCTCCTATAACCGGGTGGCGCCCTTTTCTTCCTTTTTTTTTACTTTGCGGAATTCATCTTTCACCCTTTGCGACTCACAACCTTACCCTGAGATCTATATAGAATTTTCTGAGCAAGCTGGTTTATATTTGTTTTTACCTACACTTATATACTAAACTATAGAATAATATCTTCCTAATAAACTTAAATTTTGTGGATCTACGTTGTTGGCACACAGAAATTGTAAATTAAGTAGTTAAACCTAAGACATAATAACTTAAGTAAATTGTTGTTCGCTAGTACCAGTGATTGCTATCAAATTTCCATGTTCTAAGTTACTCTTTGTACCTGGTACTAACGGATAACCCGACCTAATTAAGGAAAGTGTTCTAGATGTATCTATTCTTTTTTTAAATGAGTTTTGGTGAAAATTTTAATTTTAAATATATATATTTAAAAAAATTTGTACGCTTCAATATTGTTTTTATTGGTGTATCTGTCGACATCCTAAAGTAGGTAGGTAGTGTAGTTAGGTGTCTGGAGGCTTCTCTTCCTCACCTGGAGAGTGGAACCCTCCGTCCTCTCTCCCCTTAATTTTTTTAATTTTTTTATTTCATAACCCCATCTGTACACAAAATCGTAACAATGGCGCCCAACGTGGGGCCTTGCATAGGGAAAGATGAATTCCTAGGTTTTTTTATATGTAACATATACCTACTTGCATATTGTGTCTGTTTTTTTTTCCCACAGCAATTTTCTTAAATTTAATGTGACTAGTGTTCACCATTTTTATTATATGTGTCTGTATACACTCACCATTTTATTTTACAATTATTTACTATATGTGAATTTATTACTATTGAATGTGCCTTTAGAAATGTACCCGTGTTTTTAAACATCATATGTGTGAAATTTCTATGTGCCAATATTTCAAAGTTTATTTTTTTTCTTTCAACTATAAACTATATATTCTACACCAGCAAATAGTAATACCTCCTGCCACTTCATCATATTTAACATTTCAAATACTACAAATTGACTTATAAGCGCGACTCGCAGTTTTAGTCATCCAACCATGGAACGCCCAATCGCTTACCATCTACTTTTGAAAGATGAGTTGGAATATGAAATTGCCATACGTGATCAGATACCTGAGGGCACCGTGTCCGCCCTTAGATCTCAATTGAGAAAACTTGTGATTGAGCTCCCAGCTGATGAAATTATAGAAGTAGATAGAGATCCTTTGCAGGAATTAAATACAATTACACATGGTTTAACGGAGTTATATAATTTTTTTGCACAGGATAAATTAAGTTTTAAAAAATTTAATCGTGTACGAGCCTTGGCTCATCATCTTTATCATCGGTTAGGTAGGGTTTCAGTTAAAACACCGGAGTTGATTAATAAGCATGCTGCTGTCGAAGAGGTATTGAACCGTCTTTTTTCTTTTTCTAGCTTCAAGCAGGCGAATGATCCTGAACAGGCATCCCCAAGTGAGCCACCTTCTACTTCTGAAGATATCGGAATATCAAAGCAAATGAAAGCTCTCACAACTCTAAATCATCGCTATACTGGTGTGACTTGTGTTCGGGTTTATTTAGAGAGACTCGAGGAACTGTGTGTGACTCGTCAAATATCCGAGGTAGCTCTTTTCCAGGGTGCAGTGGAACTTTTTTCAGATCGGGCTCTTTTATGGTATCGTGGAGTCCGAAACGAAATGCGGGATTGGCCCACTTTGCGTTCAGCTTTAATAGAAGGGTTCTCGCCTATTGACTATGATCAACGCCTTCTGCGAGAAATCAGTCTGCGTACTCAGGGAGAAGCGGAGTCTTCCTCAGCTTTTATAAGCATAATGCTTAATTATTATTCTAGGTTGTCTGAACAAGTTCCAGAGGATGAAAAGCTCCAGACCATCAGGTACAACCTCCGTCCACGTCTTATAACGGCACTTGCCATGGAGTCGATCAGGTCCCTGCAGGAACTTAAGTTGAAGTGTAGGATGCTGGAAAATAGCTTTACACGTGCCGCCGACTTCCGCGAGCCGCCGAGATCCCACTCCAACGCATTGGCGCCAGATCTTACGTACCATGGCAAAGCTCCGCCGAAGATAGAGTCAGTGAGGCCTAGTGCCCCATCTTCATCATTTCCTTCCACCTCGATGTTCTGCCTGCGTTGTCGAGTCCCCGACCATAAATTAAGTAGTTGTCCCTCGCGTGAGGTAGTTTGTTTTTCATGTGGTCGTAAGGGTGTCAAGGCGCCAGCTTGTCCTGACTGTAGGCAAAAACCGTCTTCAAAGCAAAATAATTCAAAAAACGCGTAAGCGGTTCCCCTTCTCATAATGCACGCGCTGAAGAGGATGATTGGGGGAACTATATTATTCGATTAAAGCATTTCTTTTCGTCTTTGGTGAATGAAATAAAATTTTTAAAGCCGGGTGATATTCGCCCTCATTTAGTTGTTTCTATTTTTGATGGGGAATATTCTGGATTGCTGGATTCCGGTGCTTGTATATCTCTTGTAGGCTCCGGAGCAGTTTCTTTGTTTCAGGATTTGGGGGTAGCTTTGCACCCTTGTATTGAAGGTGATGAAACTCATATCACCACCGCTAACGATTCACGTGAGACGGTCAGTGGTGTAATGTATTTGCCAGTTTGTTGGAAGAATGTGACTCGTGTCATTAAATTTCATGTGGTCCCTGGAGTTACCACTCCCTTAATATTTAGTGTCAATTTTTGGAAAGCTTTTCGGCTGGCCCCTGAATTATTTGATGATCCTTCCGAGACCGTCCTATCGCCGACTGATCATGTGGTTTGCGAGGTGCGTCATCTACACCCTTTGGATGAGCTGGACTCTTCTCAGCGAAAAGCTGCTGATGATATCATCCGTGCTTTTGAAGAAGTTTCTTTTGAAAAGAAGGGTTTAGGGCGAACATCGTTGGTCTCGCACTCTATTGATACGGGCGATACTCCCCCAATAAAACAGCGGTTTTACTGTTTATCCCCTGAGCGCTTAAAGGAATTGAATAGTCAGCTGGATCAGATGCTGGACATGGATGTGGTAGAGCCTAGCCACAGCGAATGGAATAAGCCAGTGCTGCTTGCCCCTAAGGCCAACGGCGAGTTGCGGTTTTGCTTGGATAGCTGTAAACTCAACGCGGTCAGTAAAGGCGATGCTTACCCACTTCCATACATCTCCCACATCTTAAATCAGCTTCGTGACGCTAGGTATTTGTCCTCCATCTATTTATAGGCTGCTTTTTGGCAGATCCCGTTAAAGGAGCGCGACCGCACCGCATTTACCGTTCCAGGGCGTGGATTATACCATTTTAAGGTGATGTGTTTTGGGTTAAAGGGAGCCCCGGCTACCCAACAGCGTTTAATGGATAAGCTGTTTGGCCCTGAATTCGGCAATCGCGTATTTGTCTATTTGGATGACGTAATTTTAGCGACGTCCTCCTTTTCTGAACACCTGGAGTTGCTCACTAAAGTCCTGGATCATCTGAAGACGGCTAATCTAACAATTAACCTCCAAAAATCGCAATTTTTTCGTCGGGAGTTAAAGTACCTGGGCTATGTTGTTAATGAGAGAGGTCTGCAAACCGATCCTTCTAAAATTCAGGCCATTGTGGACTATCCCATCCCCACCAATCGGAAGGAGGTAAAAAGGTTCTTGGGAACAGCTTTTTACTACCGGCGCTTCATCAAAAACTTCAGCTGTATCGCTGCCCCTTTAAACCAACTGACAAGTACCAAAAAGTCTGCCCCTCCTTTTGTCTGGTCTGAAGAGGCGGATCGTGCCTTTAGCGACCTGAAGTCTGCCCTGGTGTCTGCTCCAGTTTTGGCTTGCCCTGATTTCTCCCATCCTTTTGAGGTGCACTGTGACGCGTCAGGTTTCGGCATAGCCGCCACGCTGACTCAAACGTCGCCGGAAGGACACGAACACCCAGTGGCTTACGCCAGCCGTTCGTTGAACGCGGCAGAACGAAATTATTCAGCGACAGAGCGCGAAGCCTTAGCGGTAGTTTTCGGCGTCGTACATTTTCGTCCCTATTTGGAAGGTGGACCCCGTTTCAGGGTGATTACTGATCACTCCAGTTTAAAATGGTTGGCGAAATCCGTCCGGCCTCGACTGACCAATGGTATAATGCACTGTTCGACCGCGTCAACCGTTCCCCTGCTTCATGCCCAAATTTTATAATTAAATCTGGCAGGTTGTTTCGCTATTGCAGGAATAAATTCACCCCGGATAAAGACTTTGACTGGAAAGAAGTTATCCCGGCGGACCGTAGAGAATCAATACTTTAGGAATGTCATGGAGGTCAATTAGCCACTCATTTTGGTACTTTTAAAACTTTCAGACGCTTGGCTCTGCGCTATTACTGGCCAAAAATGCACGGCGACGTGGTAGAGTACGTGGGCAAGTGTGAAAAGTGCGCCGCCTATAAACATGACCAACGCTTGACGCCTGGCTTTATGGGCGACCCAAAGGTTTGCTCACGCCCTTTTAATACGATAAGCGTTGACCTAGTTGGCCCTTTGCCTCGCTCCCGTGCGGGCCATACCTTTTTGTTGGTTGTTGTTTGTTGTTTCAGCAAATACTGCCTGTTGTTTCCTCTGCGTAGAGCGATTGGTAAGGTGATTGCGTCGCGACTGGAAAGCGGAGTGTTCTTGACTCATGGAATTCCCCGGAACGTCATTATGGATAATGGACCTCAATTTACCGGTGGTGAGGTTAAATCCCTCTTCGCGAAATATGGAGTGCCCCAGGTACACTATACTCCCCGGTACACCCCACAAGTCAACACCGTCGAGCGTTACAATCGCACCATTGTAACGGCCATGTCCATTCTTGTCGGTCAGGATCACCGTACGTGGGATGTTTCTCTACCAAGAATACAATTTGCCCTTAACACTTCCACCAACGAAACTAAACGCCATACACCATTTTTTCTAGTACACGGCAGAGAAGCCGTATGGGATGGTTCGCATTACGACAGTACCACGTCTTCGTCTCCTCCAGTAGTTACTTCGCGTGATGTCTATTCTAAGAAGCTAAGCGACTTACCGGAAGTATTTAAGTCCGTTTCGCAAGCTATTGAGAAGGCTCATCGAAAAAGCCGCGAATTTTATAACCGACGTCGTAGAGTTGAGGAATTCCAAGTAGGTGATATTGTTTGGAAACGGACCTATCCACTTAGTGATGCCAATAAATTCTTTATGGCTAAGCTGGCCCCTAAATATGATAAATGTAAAATCATCAAAAAGTTAAGTCGCTTGGTTTATGAACTTCAGGATTGTACTTCAGGTAAATGGCTAGGCAGTTGGCATATTAAGGATCTAAAAAGGGGGCAGTCATAATTATATATACTGTATCTTCCCAAGATGGTCTGATTTTGGGTATAATATACCCAGTAGTATATATAATTATGACTGCCCCCTTTTTAGATCCTTAATATGCCAACTGCCTAGCCATTTACCTGAAGTACAATCATGATTATTAAAGTCTAGCTAACCTAGAGTTGTATTAGGGCACATTCTTCGAAAATATAAATATTTTTGTACTAAAGATATGACACTTTTGTTGTAGGACACTTGTGTAGATGTTTATTGATTTGGTGGGTTCGCCATAGGTAAAGTGTTGCCTTCTAAATTCACTGTGGTGGTACCAGATCACTCTATAATGTTCTGCTTGTACCATTGTTTTGTACCTTGGTATTCCTGATGTCATTATAAGTTGCACTCTGTGGAGTCAACTTAGTTTCAGGATACTAAATTTCTTCGTTTTATGAGATTATCCCTAGCTCTATACTTCCATAATATTTTAACTCCCCAAATTGGTACCTATACAAAGTCCTTAAGTACTATGTTCCTTTTGAACGTTTAGACTATCCGGTCTTGGTTGTTGAGTACGGAGAAACACTGTATCTTTAATATTTTTTATCATATGTTATATATACATATTATATATATATTTGTTAAATATATTCATTTATTACAGGGGCGGTTTACTAGGTAACCCCATAAGAAGCCTCATACCTAGCAACTATTTATTTGTCATATGTCTGGGCGTTGTACTCAGCTAAGTGAGTCAACATCTCTAATGGCATTATGAATTATGTACCTATTTATATAGTTTATCTATCTGTCTTATTTCCTTCGCAGAGTGGATTGTAACTCTATAAATTAAGCCTTATTACAGGGGCGGTTTAACTAGGTAACCCCTTTTAAAAGCCTCATACCTAGCATCTGTATATTTGTCGTTATTCACGGCGTTGTACTCAAGGTGATGAGTCAACATCATGATAAAGACACTCCTTATATCTTCTTATTTAGTACTTATATTGTCTATGTATAGAAATATGTATATATTCACATTTTCTAGGTGATAGGTAATTCCCATGAGGAACCCTATAATGCTCTATGCGATAGATGATGTAAGAATGGGAAGGCTAAAAGGATATGGTGAATATGGAATGAAAGACTGTATTATATATCTATTTATACCTATATTATGTTATATTATTATTATTGTATGAATGGGAATACTGAATGGTCAGAGCAGATGGAATGTTAGGTGAGCAGAGTGGAGGGTGACTCATGAACCTTGTTTGTTTCCCTGGGAGTTGAGAAATTATGTATGTGTATTATATTGTATTATTTATGTAATAATAATTATTAAAATGTTAAATAGGACAGCTTCTCCATACTCTCCTTAGCCATGTCGGCTTGTTTTTTTGTTGCGCGTGGGAACTTCTTTTGTTTGTTTTGTTTTCTTTAGACAAGACATAAACAATATTAACAACTGGCCTTATTCCAGTTAATTTTATTGGTGAGTGGGCAGTCATTTTAGCTTTCGTTTTACCCTCCTTCTGCAGGGATTATTAATTAAATCTTACTCAGTTAGTGCTCATATTGATACATAGTTTATCATTGGCAATTAAGCTGAAATTTAAAGTTTTTGTAACTATTTTACAGACATACCGGAGTGGCTTCTAAGCGTTAACAACGCTTTATTTCTTTCATCTCAGCTGGTACATATATAAGTATAGGTCTATATTGTATGCTACCATAATATAGAATAACTATATACCTATCATAGTTATAGGTTAGTTTTTTATGTGGATCCTATTGGAAGGTGGCAACTATGCCGTAGGCCACTCTGTCATCAGTGCCCCTTCTGGGTGCCGGTGAAGCCAAGGCATTTTTTCCTCTTTCTCGCTCTCTCTTCTCCTCTTCTTCTCTGTTACTTTGTCTATCCCCCTAGGGTACTTATCCCATTTTTTTTGTTTGTTGGGTTTTGTTACCTAGCACCTCGGCGACCCGTTTCCGCCATAGCGAGTTCACTTGCCCTTCCTATGGGGAGGGGAAACGTCCTGTCTGGTCGCCGGAGCGTGGGTTAATTCTCCCGTAACTTTTTTTCTTTTATATTTTTTTATTTTGTTGTCAAGGGCCAAGACTATTTTTTTGTTTGTTTGTTTGTATCTACTAATGGGTCTTAATGTAGGCTGTTTCTACGGCTTAGACCTGTATCAGTAAGGGATGATTATTCACCCTTTTATTTGTTTACTTCACATTAAGAATTGCGGTCTGTCCAGAGGGACAAGGGTAAATTAATTTTGCTTCAAATAGCCTCGTTCTAATTAGCTCTTCGGTCCTTGTCTTTTAGTTTTAAGTTATGGGCTTTAGAAAATTTGGCCCCAAAGGGTTGCCCAACTTAGTTTTTTTAGTTTAATGAAGCGTTCAATAATTTTAAGTTGTTTTTTTTGAGACTAGTAGTTCAGCTACGAAGAGGTTTCACACCAAATATATTTTCTTCATTAAGGTTTGTGTCTGCACGTAGGGTGTGTGAACATTTTGGGTAATAATTTTGTTTCGGGACTTAATATTTTGGTAGAGTTCAGTAATTAGGATAGACATGTAGGTAGAGATTTTAGCAGTTGTTTTATTTTCAGACGGTCATATTATGTCGAAGCCTTGGTCCAGGTATGGCATTGTACTTCTTTGCTCGAGTTGATGCTGGGGGTCCAGCTAAATTTTTGTCGGTACCCTTCAAAAATTCTTAAGGGGGGGGGTACTGTTACGGTTTTTTTTGTGAGGGTCGGAACGATTTGTTTGTTCCATCAAGTGAGGTTCTGAACGCACCCCTTGCACAGAGTATTAATCCGTTTTCTTGTGATTGAGAGGAAGATTATCTGTTTTTTTTTGCCTCCCCTCTGATGGAAGGTTCGAGAGATCCCGAAACTTATAAATAGGCCTGCAAAGGCCCGTTACACTTCTTTTCCGCTTGGAACTTTAAGCAGCCCCCAATCGACGCACTGCCTGAAGCGAGGTAAGAAAGGAATCATGAGGCGTCTGTCTGCCCTTGTGGCACGTAATAGCAATTCTTGAAAATTCATTTGATCTTTCAGGGCTGCAAAACGAAGCCAGGCAGTGCTCCTTTCGACGTCCGCCTTCCCGAGGAACCATCTTGAACATAAATAGACCTACCGGTAAGCAACCAACTCCGATGAGAGCATACATCGTGTTCTTTATGTGAAGACGGAAGTAACACACCATTGTTCATTGCAGGCTGAGAAAAAGAAACAATTTAACCGAATACAAGGAGGCGACTTCGTTCCTGGACTCGTGACGCATCCACGTGGCGTCCTCCGAAAGCCTTCGAACCTCCCCAAAAATAAAGGTTAGTTAAAGTGTTTGATAATTTTGGTAGTGATTTTATGCGAAATTGTAGGTTATAAAGCCGGGTAAAATTTCAGTGCTTCGTTTCGTAAATGTACCGTGTGAGACTCCGCGTTTTTTTTAACCGCGTGGCACCTTTCGACCCGCCGCTATTTTAGCTACGCCTTCTTTAGTGCGCACGCGTTAAATATTTCGATTGAACATGTAAAGCGCCGAGGTTCTGGGTAAAATCACGTGTATTTTTCCTTGTGAAGTGAGGCGGGCTGCGCCCGAGTGTCTACCACGTGGCCAAGCCACCCCTGCTAACTCGACCGGTTCCCCTTCTGCAATACCTAGATGTGTCTACCCTCTACCCTTTTTATGTGCCCTTCAGGCAAAGTCTATTTTCAACCTGAGATAGTGTAAATTGTGACACGCGCACCCTTGCGTTTTACAGGAGATTCTTGGTTATGGCTGGTAAAATACCCAACCATAACCACGTCTACCGTAGCCCCAACTCCGGTAGACAGCCAGAGCAGTACCTGTGGTCAGCGCTCTGCCTGACATCCCGGACTGCTCGCCTTAACTGAGTCTTCGGTCCAAGGCTGTGAATCTCCACGCTGCACCGGTATTTATGAATTTCCCGGTCTCCTATAACCGGGTGGCGCCCTTTTCTTCCTTTTTTTTTTACTTTGCGGAATTCATCTTTCACCCTTTGCGACTCACAACCTTACCCTGAGATCTATATAGAATTTTCTGAGCAAGCTGGTTTATATTTGTTTTTACCTACACTTATATACTAAACTATAGAATAATATCTTCCTAATAAACTTAAATTTTGTGGATCTACGTTGCTGGCACACAGAAATTGTAAATTAAGTAGTTAAACCTAAGACATAATAACTTAAGTAAATTGTTGTTCGCTAGTACCAGTGATTGCTATCAAATTTCCATGTTCTAAGTTACTCTTTGTACCTGGTACTAACGGATAACCCGACCTAATTAAGGAAAGTGTTCTAGATGTATCTATTCTTTTTTTAAATGAGTTTTGGTGAAAATTTTAATTTTAAATATATATATTTAAAAAATTGCTGAACGCTTCAATATTGTTTTTATTGGTGTATCTGTCGACATCCTAAAGTAGGTAGGTAGTGTAGTTAGGTGTCTGGAGGCTTCTCTTCCTCACCTGGAGAGTGGAACCCTCCGTCCTCTCTCCCCTTAATTTTATTATTTTTTTTATTTCATAACCCCATCTGTACACAAAATCGTAACAATGGCGCCCAACGTGGGGCCTTGCATAGGGAAAGATGAATTCCTAGGTTTTTTTTATATGTAACATATACCTACTTGCATATTGTGTCTGTTTTTTTTTCCCACAGCAATTTTCTTAAATTTAATGTGACTAGTGTTCACTATTTTTATTATATGTGTCTGTATACACTCACCATTTTATTTTACAATTATTTACTATATGTGAATTTATTACTATTGAATGTGCCTTTAGAAATGTACCCGTGTTTTTAAACATCATATGTGTGAAATTTCTATGTGCCAATATTTCAAAGGTTATTTTTTTTCTTTCAACTATAAACTATATATTCTACACCAGCAAATAGTAATACCTCCTGCCACTTCATCATATTTAACATTTCAAATACTACAAATTGACTTATAAGCGCGACTCGCAGTTTTAGTCATCCAACCATGGAACGCCCAATCGCTTACCATCTACTTTTGAAAGATGAGTTGGAATATGAAATTGCCATACGTGATCAGATACCTGAGGGCACCGTGTCCGCCCTTAGATCTCAATTGAGAAAACTTGTGATTGAGCTCCCAGCTGATGAAATTGTAAATTAAGTAGTTAAACCTAAGACATAATAACTTAAGTAAATTGTTGTTCGCTAGTACCAGTGATTGCTATCAAATTTCCATGTTCTAAGTTACTCTTTGTACCTGGTACTAACGGATAACCCGACCTAATTAAGGAAAGTGTTCTAGATGTATCTATTCTTTTTTTAAATGAGTTTTGGTGAAAATTTTAATTTTAAATATATATATTTAAAAAATTGTTGAACGCTTCAATATTGTTTTTATTGGTGTATCTGTCGACATCCTAAAGTAGGTAGGTAGTGTAGTTAGATGTCTGGAGGCTTCTCTTCCTCACCTGGAGAGTGGAACCCTCCGTCCTCTCTCCCCTTAATTTTTTTAATTTTTTTATTTCATAACCCCATCTGTACACAAAATCGTAACAGTATGGTTGAATAGGTCTTTTAAAATTACTTAGGGGTTGCTTGTACTAATACTGTTTTTCGATTTAATGCTCCATTTACGAAATATTACACTGAAGTGCAAATTTTTGTTCCAGCAGGGCGTCCCTCCCCCTCTAAAAGCTAAACTGCTGGCTTGAAAAATCTGTAAAAATTCAAGCTGATATAGCGTTTCATGAACTTTAAAGGAAAAGTATAGCGGTTGATATAACTTTATTAGTTTAGCAGTAATAGTCGTTTAACTTGGGTGTTGGATAATTTTGTACCAAATATAAAATCTATAGAATAAATTCTTTAAAGTGACTCAGATGAAGTAGTTGAATGTTTATAAGGGGTAAAAACTGACATTGAGAACTAAATCTAAAATAAAAATCTTAAAACAATAACTCTACCCTATGTCATACATAATAGACTACTAGCTTTCCAGCCGCGGCTCCACCCGCACGTATTGCGGTTATCGCGCAGAACCATTAACCTTTTTTTGCGCAGTGGGATAAAAACTTCATTTTAAATTACATTTCCATGCTAAATTAAATCAAAAACGGTGCAGTAGGTTTTAAGTTTATTCGTTGCATACAAAAATACAAATCTTTCCTCTTTATAATATATGTATAGATATAGTTAGGACATTACAAAGATTCGACTTATATATACACCGTACCGTATACTAGAAGTGTTTGCTGTCTGTACCTGTCGTACCGCGGTCATCGCTCACTTCATTTCACACATCATCAATTTGCTGGTTGTAGTGCTATTCAATCGTGTAAATTTTTTAATCGGTAAAGAGAAGATTTCTGTGCCCTTCACTTGCGTATCGCAACGGGCAAGGCACTCTATTTAATTTTAAAGATTGATTTAGGGCATGTACTGTATACCGACGATAAGCACCGCGCTTCAGGTCTTATTTATAATACGCGACATTTTCCTAGCGGGAATTTTCATTTCTTGCAATAAGATTATTGTTGAGTTATCATAATATTTTTACTTCCTAATGGGATTTCGACCAATTCTGGCTTTAACAGCATTAATTTGTAGTTCGAAGACACGCGGCTGCCCTGATCTTTTATGGTCTTCGACAGAGGAAGTGTTGTTGTATCTGTTGATATTACGATATACGACCATACGGCTGATACCAAGCTTTAGAAGCGTCTGGAATATGACCGACGTGACAACGGCTCAATACCTACTTTGTACAAGGCGAATACTGCTATCCTTTTTACTTTAACACTTCGAAGTCATTTCATATTGTTATTTGATAATGAACACGAAATAATATACTAAATGGCGCGAAATCGAAAGAAAATTTTAATGTTATAAACGCGTTCCAAATTCTAAATCATTATAAAGCTGAAAAGTTTTTATGTTACAGTATTTATGGCCAGACAGTTATTATCTAGTATAATAGCCCATTTATAAGCTTACTTGTGTGATGATTTTGTAAATTATGTTCAGTATTTATTTTTATGGTATTTTTATAATTATTTGTATTATTTTAAGATTTACAAATATTAAGTTACTGATTTGTTTTTTATCGAATGTGTCAATTACCAGTAAGTCTATTGATTAAGTACTATGCTGTCTTCTGATTGGTCGGCCCCACCTATCTGGATATCTTCCGATGACATGTTTAGCTGGGTGGGGAGAACGATCGTCTAAGTCAGTCGGTCGGCAGAACTCGATGGAGTAACATCTATTACCCGTGTATTCTTGAAGTTAATAATTTACAGTGTTATTCTGTTTATATACGCATTGACCAATTACTGTGTGATCCATAAGTGAAATGTGCAAAGCAGAATAAATTGTATCAAGGTTTGTATCTGAGGTGTTTGATTTAATCACACTTGCATATATAGGTGTATACTTTTTATTTTTCTTAAATATATATTTCAACTATTTTATAATACAATAATTATTTATGCTACAGCAAATAAATTAAGTGACATTCAAATTCTTACAATGTACCAACGGATTCTGGATCGTGCTATCATTACGTTTTCATTCGATTATCAACCTATAGAATTCACAAACGAATTTTGTTTAATTTTCGAACAACAATTGAAAAATAACTTGGCAGCAATCGTACTCTTATTTCTTAGATTTAGCAGGAAGAAAGTGGGGGAGAATAAAGAACTACAGAATCGTTCTATATTATGATAACGGGCTTCTACGGAACCCTACATTGTGCGTGGCTCGACACGCATTTGACCGTTTTTTTTGAAACTAATAATGTTATTGTTCCCACTTCCTGTCATTCATATCAAATAATATAGGTACGTGCTAATAAACTCTCCCCCCCGCAGCGTATCGCGCCACCGCATAACCGCACCCCCGCCCGCCTGCTGCACTCTCATTGACTATCATAAAATACATATACCGAAATGGAATTTGGTAATCGTATCGCAATTATGCTAACAGATATATACCTGTTACCCTTATTTCATTACGATATTTACCGAAATCGTATCGGTAAATACCCATACCGTAATATCCCTGCTACGTGGCTGCTTACATGTCCTCACCCTACATTTTAAAAAAGTGTTATTTTTTTTTATCTTATTTATCAGTTATGTACAATAACAAAATAAAATAATTCCTTTTTATAAATTATAATATTAGCATCGATTAGTTTGGTAAGTGCTTGGCGACAGATTTTCTACTTGAGGGTAGTAGCCAGGCGCGCATTCGCGTAATCCTCTACCACCACGCAAAATTACTGGTTCTCAAGGACACATAGCTGAACTCATCAATAGGTAAGTGCTTGGCGACAGATTTTCTACTTGAGGGTAGTAGCTAGCCAGGCGCGCATTCGCATAATCCTCTACCACCATGCAAAATTACTGGTTTTCAAGATCACATAGCGGAACAGACCGGTAAGTGCTTGGCGACAGATTTTCTACTTGAGGGTAGTAGCTAGCCAGGTGCGCATTCGCATAATCCTCTACCACCACGCAAAATGACTGGTTCTCAAGGACACATTGCTGAACACATCGATAGGTAAGTGCTTGGCGACAGATTTTCTACTTGAGGGTAGTAGCTAGCCAGGTGCGCATTCGCGTAATCCTCTACCACCACGCAAAATTACTGGTTCTCAAGGACACATTGCTGAACACATCGATAGGTAAGTGCTTGGCGACAGATTTTCTACTTAGTACTTAGTTAGCGCAGGCGTCCATACTTTCAACACCTTATAATATATATCTCCGTCATTTTGAAAAAAAAAACAAAAACTCAATTGATTAAAAAAAATTATCGAACTATCAAACCTGCTCCCAAAATTTCGTCGAAATTGGTTAAGAAATGCGACCTGTAGAGGAGAACAACCGGACATACGAAAGCATTTTTTTCTAAATTGAAGCAACTCGCTCGAACTAAGTTCTCGTTCGGTCAAAAATACCGAGTTTAAATTTAGGTATGTAAGTACTTATTCTTCATGTGATTTTTTTGTCTTGTAAATACTCCTTTAGATCTAAGTATCTTTAAACGGAAACCAAAGTAAAAGAAACAGCAAAAAATCTACCCGTGTTTATTAGTTACACTTCTGTTACGTGTATTCTGTGATATTAAAAACGTAAAAAGGAGCTACATTTTTAAAACTGAAAGTCTAACAGGAAAGCGATCGATTAGTGACGGAATGCAGCGAGTCGGCAAAAGCGACACAGGTCCTACCTCAGACACGTCTCACAGACGACTGAATCAAGCCAGACGGGGCGCTCTGTTATATAATATTGTATTTAAAAATAAATAAACCGTTTTGAGAAAAAGTAACCACAAAATGTTCTTCTAAACATCATTGCCTGTTTTTTGACATATTTTTTTATAGTAAAAGATTAATATATTATACGTATGACCTAAAAAACGATCAAAGAATGATGGCGACCACTGACCCAAGTAAACCAGGGCGCGTTCATGAATGTATTAGGTATTGTTTTAATTGTCAGTCTATTTAACATTATTTAAAATTGTTTGTATATTTTTAAAAGTAGGGAATCTTGAGTTATTTGCAAATTCATTTATGTCATTTTGTACATAGATTGGGTATAACAAGCAAAATGATTCGAAGCCGAATAACGAAAAAAAAGTTACATTGTCATTTTCTGATGTTAGTCAGTAGTGATGACATTGACATTTAATTTAGTCTCGTGGTAGTAAAAACACTCTTTCTTGGTGCAGTCCGAATTGATTGATTGATACCTATTGTACGTAGATAATAATTTATTTTTAGATTTATAATATAGATAATGTCATAGTCACGCTTTTACTTGCTCCGAATTGTAGTAATGCAAACGACCATGAGCTTGCATATTCCCATCGGTCCATTTATAATTACTCTCAGCAGTGAGCACTTTTAGTACTGTTGGCGTAATTCGGACCATACTCTTACTGATCTGTGATAGAAATGCCGCTGAAAAGAACCCGTTTGTGGTCCATCGACTTCGTGGCGATACGTGCAAAGAGGGTGTAATCACTAAGTTTTAGAAGCGTGATTGGTTTGACAATGTATATATTGTAATAAACCACTAACACAGTCTTAAAATCCGTAAAAGCTATGACAAAAGGTATAAATAACTTCCTGACAGACCCATATATTCAATACTATGACAGATAATATAAGAAAGTACAAAACCTCTGAGTATTATTTTCTTCCGACTCCTAGGTACTGAATTCAATCCACATTTTCATTCTCATATCTTGAATTATCAGTAATGAAAAGTATTAGGACTGAACGCCACATATTGTTTTTAAAAATGTTGGGTCTCAAGTTGTATGGAGCGTCGCCATCCTTCTTTCTCTCTTTTCGTGATTTTTTATAATCGAGTGAAGTTGTAATTATCGTATTTTGAACCAGAAAATAATTTAGCAAGTATATTGAACTACAACATATATTTTTTTCAGATCAAAATAATGAATATTTCATTGTTTACGGGTGAATCAAAAATAGGTTGATTTCGAATATCCTAGCCTTAAAAATAAAAGCGCGGCTAACTCTGGGGCCAACCAAGAAGCACCCGAAAAGTGCACCGTGCTTACCTTTATGAATACCTTCTGAAGTCTGTATATTAGTGTAAAAATTGAATTTGATACATAGTCTAATTATATAATATTTATTCATTTAAGACATGTCAGGCATTTGAAAAGTAGATATTTACGTAGATTAAATTAAAACACCACGCTAAAATTTAGCGTAAAATGAAATATTATTGAAAATTACATGGTCAAATTTAGCGTGAGATTTAAATTTAATATAGGGTAATTTTTAGTTTACAAAATAAATCGCAAAGAAATATTTTCTGTTCGCTCAAAAGAAAACCTCAACCATATCTAATCCAAAATGTTATGTCCATTTATAATACCTTGGCTTTGAAATAATAAAAAAAAAACTAAACTAAAATCAAATTTAATTTATTTCTAGTCTCAACAATAGGTATTCTAAAAATTATACAATGCGCTCGCTTGTATTATTAATTTCATTGATTTATTTATAACCAAACAAGTGAGAACCTTAATACTCAGTTCCTAGGTTATCGTTTTAATATGTCAAGTTGTTTACCTTCTATCTTTGTGCTAATAACATTAATGTTTGCCGCTAATTGTAGTAAGTTTTGTTTTTAATTTAAGATATGAGTAGTTTTTATTTCTACAATTTCATTG
This sequence comes from Plagodis dolabraria, assembly GCA_963854805.1. Classification (NCBI taxonomy): domain Eukaryota; kingdom Metazoa; phylum Arthropoda; class Insecta; order Lepidoptera; family Geometridae; genus Plagodis; species Plagodis dolabraria. Next base: position 5,248,910 of record OY978442.1, read on the forward strand.
TCGTCATAAAAGTCATAGATCAATAAAAGAGACAAACCATTGAGATGTAATTTTCTGTAGCGCTATACAGATTAAAAAATGCAGCGCTATATCACTATTTAGACTATGAGTAATTTAATGTGTGCCATTTAAATGAACAACTATTTTTTCTTAATGTGGTATTTTTTCACTCGACAGCAAATAATTTTACACATTTTTGCTGTCGAGTTTGATTACTGAATTTTTATTTACGTCCACGTTCACATTCGAATTCTTTACTAAAACCATAGAGAAATTAATGTATGCCATTTAAATGAACAACAATTTTTTCTTAGTGTGGTATATTTTCACTCGACAGCAAATAATTTTACACATTTTTGGTGTCGAATTTAATTACTGAATTTTTATTTACGTCCACGTTCACATTCGAATTCTTTCTAGTACTTTTCTCTATGCTAAAACTAAACTACGCTGCATAAAAAGTACTAATGTAAGGTGACAGGATATCAGTACAGATCAGTCGAAAAAACACGACGCGTAATTATAATATAATAAGTATATAATAATAACTCGAACACGAATGGCGAATATACAGGGTTATTGGTAAATCGCTAACAACCTCTTAGGGTTAAGTTCTGCTAGTCCCAAAAAACATTTTTAAATGAACTATACTGTTATTGAAAAAAAAATATGTGTTTTTGACGGAATAAGCACGAGAATCACCTGATGTTAAAATTCTCTTGTGCTTGTAATAAATTATTTCATATTTTTATTAATTACTATGCTCAATGTAAATATTCTAAACTCTCTTCAAAGGGAGCGCGGCACGTCCAGTGTTGCCACGGCGCGGGCGGGCGCTCTTGGCTCGGAGAAGGCATTGTCCTGTACTACGAGTCACAGAACTTAAAACAATAAGTTTTTCTAGTATTGTCTGAACCTTTTAAGTTTTGAGTCTCGTAGTAATAGACTGGACCGTGCCGCCCTTTGAATAAAGTTTTGAATAAAAAATAAAATAAACACTACCCCTACGAGGCATTAATATGTCATATAAATACTGTCATACATTTAAAATGATAAATAGATCCAAGCGTTAGGTACATTATAAACCATAATCCATAGTAATTAATTGCATGAAAATTTGGCCCGATATTTTTTAATACTCCTTTTTTAAATGTACTTGATTCTAAACATAAATTTTTTTTTTTTTTTTTTTTATATTATGGGTGACAAACAAGCAGGCGGCCCGTCTGATGGTAAACGGTAACCGCCGCCTATGGACATCTGCAACACTAGCTGCGCTGCCGATGCGTTGCCTGCCCAGAAAGGAATTTGTAGATGCCCCTTTTGAACCTCCGGAGGAAGGTCGTTCCACATCCCACAAGTACGCGGTAGAAATGAGCGAGAAAAGCGAACAGTGTGTGGTTTCCATACTTGCTGGATGTGGGGGTGGGTCTTTTGACGGTGTCGAGATGTGCGGTAGTAAAATTTCGACGCAGGAATAAGGTCAAAAAGCTCGTCGGAACATTCCCCGAAAAACAAGCGGTAAAAAATACAAAGGGAACCTACATCTCTACGGAGACTGAGAGGATCCAGCTTGTCAGAGAGCTTGGGATTGTCGACAATTCTGGCGGCTCGTCGCTGTAGGGAGTCGAGAGGCTGAAGTTGGTATTTCGGTGCGCCATTCCAAAGGTGGGAGCAGTACTCTACGTGGGGCCGCACTTGTGCTTTGTAGAGTAAAAGCCGCTAATTAGATGTAAAGTACCGTTTCGCCTTGTTAAGCACACCGAGTTTCATTGAAGCGAGTTTCGCCTTAGCCTGCAGATGACCCCTAAACTGAACCTCGCCAGAAACGCTAACACCAAGGATCTCCAAGCTCTTAGAGATGTTCAGGGGAATGTCCCGAAATTGCGGAGCGACGTCAAAAGGAGCTTTTTTCGCTGTGAACGCGCAAACTTGTGTCTTCAATCTAATGTTGTCTTAAAACTCACATGTTATACAAATCTAAAATTTTACCTATTCTTTATAAATGTATTATCATAATGGTCTGACAAGTTCTACGATCAACTCATGTTTCCTTTCTTTTTATTTAATTTTTTTTTATTTACGTGTGAAAAATGCATTTACGCATTCCCGTCCACCTCGGGGAAGGTGGCCGGGATATGTCGGGCTCGACACCAACTACTCCTACAGCAGCAAGTGCCCCAACTAACGACTACCGACTAAATAGCACACGGTGTTCCAACTCGCTTGTCGGCGGGCCGCAGGAACGCTTTAGCTCTCGACCACGAACCCGCCATGGTTGTCCGTTGCCGGACCCCTCCTGGGGTGCTGACCCCTCACGACACACCAGAGCACATGGCACGTCGGGACCACCCGGGGACCAAGCCCGCAAATGGACGTCAGACAACCCCGCTTCTGACTAGGCCCAGTGGAGCGGCCCCTCGGGGCCGACCGACGGCCCATGCCGGCCCCTGGTTCCTCTTCGCTTCACCGTGGGTGACCAAGCCACGGCTACTAAGCCCCACCGCCACTACAAGGCGGGAACCGTCGGGGGAACTCATGTTTCCTGACCGAATTTCAATCATATTCGTTCTATAATCATTTATGACTTCAATGCACATGTGCCCTGTCCATCGCCATTTGTTTTTCCTTATTGTGTGTGTGACATTCTCTATTTTAGTTGTTTTTCTAATGTATGTGTTTTTTATTTTATCTGATTTCTTTATGTCCAACATACTTTTCTCCATGGATTTCGGGCATACTTCTAATTTTTGGTTGTGCGCTTTGGTTAGAGCCCATGTTTGGCAACCATAGGTTAATACGGGAAGGTTACATGTGTTATAGAGTTTTCTTTTGATGGTTATACTCATATCCTTGTTTTTCATTATTTCTTTAAACATCCAATACCTTTTCCAAGAATTTCCTATTCTTGTTTGAATTTCTTTTGAAGTTAGGTCCTTTGGTGAGATAACTTGACCAAGGTAAGTATATTCTTGGACATACTCAATCGAGTTACCGCTAATAATAATTGGTTCCATTCTGTCGTTTGTCATGGCCTTCGTTTTGAGTGTATTCATCGACAGTCCCACCTTGAGACTTTCAGACGCTAAGTCCTGGAGCATCTTGGTCAGTTCGGCTGGGTTATTAGAAAGGATTATCAAGTAAGACGCACAACCTTAGATGAGTAAGTTTTTCTTCGTTGATGTTCAAGCCATATTCTTCCCATTCTAATGTTCGGAATATTTCCTCTAAGACTGCTGAAAACAGCTTGGGAGATAGAGGGTCCCCTTGACGCACTCCTCTCTCTATTCTTATTTCCTTGCCATCTCTTTCCTTTTTAATTTTTGTAATTCTTACAATGTAAATTAAATATTTACCGATAAAAATACATTTTGTAATCAAATCCTAGTTTTAGAAGCCTCTATAGATTACATACTATTAGATTACACACTATAGTTCTAGAGGTAAAGTAAATTTGACTCCACTGGGCTTTGCCTCTAAGCCCAGTATGGAGCGGCAATGGGTAGGCGGGCTGTGGTGTTGTGACACCACAGCTGACGGTGAGGGGCCAGGGAGAGAAGTGCCGGCATTACGGTATTACGGTGTTACACTGGCTAGTGTAATAGTGTGACTTTTTAGACTTCATATTCACATTATCATAGTCCACATGATACTTATTTCATATATTATTTAAATCTTGGATTAGATCTTTTCCTGTGCTGCAGCCTTCTGTCTAAAGTAAAATTCGTAAAAGTCAGTACAATGGCCAATATTAAATACTGTACATCATTGGATGTATATGGTGACAAAAGTCATATTTTGTCGGTTACAGAGAGTAATTATATATTTTTTTTAAATATACGGGATACCCCGTATAGTTTATTTTTAAAAAAATGATTAATTGCTGAAACTTGTAAAGCAATTACAATACTTTGTGTTAACCATTTTAAATGATATGCGAAGTTTTGATTTTTTGTACATGAGGATTTAATATAAGCATTTAAGTTAGCAGTCAGCTAGTGGGTTACTGTTTTTAGAACTTCTTCTATATGTTTCACGCAAACTTTACCTTAAGGAATGAGAGAAATGTCATCAGCATATTATGTGAAGATATCGCAGTGTGGTAAGTTAAAGGACTATTTGGACTGTGGTACCTACTCAATATCAAATAATAGAATTAGAGTAGGGACCTAAGAGTTTGCGAAGCATAAAATAACACAAATATTGAAACAGGTTTATAATTGAAAATAAAAGTGCGGCAAGCCTTCCGGGGCCAACCAAGAAGCAGCCGAAAAGTGCGCCGTGTTTACTTTTATTAAACCAATTTTATTTCTGTTTAAATTAAATTCCTTCTGTAGTCTATATTTTAGAGTGTAAAGTGGAATTTGATACATGGTCTATGATTAATTCAGTACATTTCAAGTGTTAGAAAACTGTTACTATGTAGATTAAAATGAACTATGTTAATAGAAATATAGGCTAAGTTGAATAACATTTGTAGAGCTTTTTATTGTAATTAAATGAACACGCTAAGATATAGCGTGAAATGAAATGTGAATGAATAGAATTGAAAATGACATGGTAAATTAAGCGTGATATTTCATTTATTGTAGGGTAATTTTTAGCTACTACAAAATAAATCGCAAAGTAATATTTTCCGTTCGCTCAGAAGAAAAACTCAACAGCATCTAATCCAAAATGTAATGGCCATTTATAATACCTAGACTCTGAACAATGATATAAACAATAACTAAATTAAAATCAAATTTTAATTATTTACAGTCTCGACAATAGGTATTCTTAAAATCACTTCAAGCAGGCACGCTTCCATTTCATTGAATATTTTATTATCAAACAAGTGACAACCTAGCGTTTTAATATGTCAAGATTTTTGTCTTTTATCTTTGTGCTAATAACATTGATTTTTGCAGCTGATTGCAGTAAGTTTCTTGTATTATTTCAAGATATGAGTAGTTTTTAGTTCTATATAATTTTGTCCTCGTCATAAAAGTCATAGATTAATAAAAGAGACAAACCATGGAATTAGTTAATTTTCTGCAGCGCTAAATATAATTTATCAAACTAATTAAAAATGCAGCGCTATATTGCTATTAAGACTTTGATTGTAGATTGCATGGCATTTAAATGAACAACTATTTTTTCTTAGTGTGGCATTTTTACCTTTTAATTCATTCGACAGCAAATAGTTTTACATATATAGGTACTTGACTACTGAATTGTTATTTACGTATATGTTCACATTCGATTTCTTTACTAAAACTAAACTACACTTCATAAAAACTACTAAAGCAAGTGACAGGATATCAGTACAGTTCAGGCGAACAAAACTTCTTTGCCTTCTTACGATAGTGAATATAAGTATATTTCGATAAGATTCTTGAGACAACTTTTTTGTGCCTTTTCAACAAGCGATCTATTTTGTCACAAAATAATAGATATTTTAAAGTTGCTGCTGATAGTTTTCTAGAGTTCTAACATTCTCATCGACGCTAGTAAGGTTGTTGCTACACAATAAGTGCACAACACATCACTTGTACGATGGTAGGATATTATGCGAATGACCGCCTTACTAGCTACCACCCTCAAGTAGACACCTAACGATATGTTCCAGCTGCTGTACTTGAGAGCTAGTAATTTTTGTTTAGCCTGAACAACATCGTCGACCCCGTCATCAATTTACTATCAGGTACGAACCTGATCGAAGGTTTGCTTCTTAGATATAAAAGTTTTATTGGCCCTTTTGAATTTTTTTAACAGGTAATTCCAAGATACATTTAAACATATTTATACTACTCGTACCTTAATATATGAAATTAAATGTTAATTACGTCTATGTAAATAATTGATTAAAATTTGAATATCATAATATATATCACTTAACACAGTTAAATACAATTTGCAGTTATCACGTTTGCACTTGTCCTAAGAAAAAAAATTCTAAAAGTTGCATTAACATAGGTAGGTATATTATTTTAATGTGTAGAAGGGATTGTTTTCAAAAAAGTGTTCAAGTATTAGTTTGAACAAACTGTATTTTAAGGTGGTCAAACTTTTTGGTAATTTACTATACATAAGTATTTTCGAATAAAGACCTTGTTTTTAGGCAAACACTACGCCGACAAGGCGTTACTGTGTTATATAAGTACTGTTATATATTTAAAATAAACAATATATCCTTGGAAGTGTTACCTTCCAATCCATCATGAGCAAAATAATAGCAGGAATGTTTGGCCAGAAATTTTTAATATTCCTTTTTTACATGTACTTGCTTCTAAAATATGTCGTGTCGTTTAACTGTAGGGAGTTATTAGTACGATAAACATTTATTTGAGAAGTGATGTCCTGGATAGTCAGCGGGCAGCAGCGAGGACCTTATGACCAGGCCGTCTTGGTGCCGATGGCGGTTAATACCTATTTATGGAATGCTTCGCTAAGGGGCACGACTGATGGAAACAAGTTTTTATATATACATAAACAAAACGTATTTTATTAGGCGAAATTTACATTATCTTAAATCTGTGTCCTTATATGCCGTGCACTGCAACTTACTACTACGCGCGGGAAAAGTACGATATTTTAACGCGCACATGGGGGTTTGAAATTTATGTTAAAGGTACCTTTAGTTATGAGAGACGAACCTCCTGTCGTTCATGTAAGCCGATCCTCATTCCCATAAAATATGTCCTCGTTTGCTCCATTCGATCGCTTCTGGATTAGTATGACAACTTGGCCGCCATTTTGATGGACCGCATCCGTCCTCTAAATCCAGCGGAGGAATTGCATGGCGTCGTACAATTGCGAACAAGCGTCTCCTCAGCGCTTTTCTAAATTCCTTAGTTTATTTGGGATTATAATAGAAGATTTTGCCTTTACTTGGCAATTTATTCCTGGAACGCGAAATATGAATGCACGTAGGTACTAACAGTGCGAGTCGTGACGAGGTCTCTCTGTCTGTGTCGAACTTTTTTTTTTTTTTTAGGGAGGACAGAGATGTTGGCTACCGCCTGTGCGGTCGTCCAGCTCCACCGGGTTTTGGGCGAGGGCCTGGCCCTACAATAGCCCGGGAGTATATAGTACTCCCGAGACGGGCGTAGAAGGCGAAAAGCGCCTTATACCTCCGTCTCCTGCGGACGCCGAAAACGTGCCGCTACTATAGGAGGGGTTGACAGCGAGCTCAAGGGCACCACTGTGGTGTGTCGAACTTCGGTGGATGAGGGGTATATAAACGAGCTTGGGGGAGGCAGGGTAACACCCGTTACCCTGCTTCCCCCATGTCTTCTTTCTCGCTCAATCGTATGTCTTCTCTCTCTTTTCTTCATAACCTCATTTTATTATTGAGTTTTATTTTTCTAATTTAATTCTAAAACCTAATTAGAGTATACAATTTCAAAGAGGAAAACGCCAATGCTAATCTATCAAATTTTCGTATACACAGCACTTGTAATTATAACAATAATAATCACTTCCAACCCAACTTCATAATGCCGATAATAAATAAATGAGGATTATTCCTAGATTAATTTATATTATTACCTAACCAGGAACAGGTGTTAAATAGGATTTCATAATGACCCTGGACAGTATAAAGGAAATATCTTAAAAACCAGAGATTGTTCCCAATTTCATTGACAAAACTTCTTATTGTTCTTAAATGGTTAATTATCTATTAAATGCGAAATAATTTTATATTAGGGATAATCACAGGATATTTAGAGATCGCCTCGTTATCTTTTCCAGCTTCCAGAATGACGGGAAAAGCAGGACTTTGTTATTAAACATATTTTTTGATTCTAGTATTTATTTTTTGCAGAGCAAATTATATTTTGACGACAGTCTCATTTCTATCAGGCGCTTGTGGGCTTTCAGACCTTTACTCAAAACGTTAGAATGTCTTTGCCGTGACACTCTCTCGATATTTCAAACTAATAAAAACTTGCCAGGCTTGATCTTTCATACATAGATTCAGCGAATAAAAGATTTAGGAGGCTTCCATTTATTTATATTTCATACATCCCTTAAATTAACATAGATTTTTAGATGCTATTTTGCAAGTTTACTATAATGCTTTGCCTGTCTGTTTATTTAGGCGCTGGCTATACGGCTATACGATGTTCTTACTACCGATTACATATTTCTTATTGGAAATATAATGCAATAGGAATATAACACTACAAATATTAATTAAAAGTTGTCTTAATTCAAATCGGTACATATATTTTGGATTTGTCTGTCTACGTTTGTTCTTCTATTGATTGATCTTTTGTTTTATATGTAATATATTTTTTTGTTTTGTTCGTGTCATGATTTTCAATAGATTTATAGATTATTTTATCTGAACCAATATTTTATTCAACATTTCGGTATTTTAAATAGTGGCAACACACACACGATGTCGTGGTCTGTTATTCAAAAATCGACCAATCACTGTTGCGCACAATCGACCAATCGGGAAAGATTTATAACTGTCACATTTTGGAGGGAAAAATACAGGTGTTGCAACCAGTCAGTCCGTCGAATGTTCATTCTGGCAAGAGATTTCGAGGCGAAAAGTACTAGCTTGAAATTGTACAAGTTTGGAATAAAGTAATTTGGAAGTATTATCTACATTGGTTTGAAATTCTTAACAAGTCAGAAGTGTGAAGTACCTACGTTATATCCTGGACAAATTGGTATGTAAAATTATTTTACCACATTACGTTTATAATTATAAAGTTTTAATAATAACGGCCATTTGCCACGCCTGCCGTCGAATTATTACAAATATTTAAACAGCATGAATAAAATATGAGACAGTTATTCTGGGTTAACATTTGGTCAAGCACTCTTGACAATGTTATTCTGGTATGTTGGTAGAAATATCTTGATCAGGGCTACCCTCTGATGGTATTTCTATCTAACACCATATACTGATTATATTTTCATTCCATTAATAACATGTGGGGCAGTTAAACTAGGTTAACATTCGGTCAAGCACTCTTGACAATGTTATTCTGGTATGTTGGTAGAAATATCTTGATCAGGGCTACCCTCTGATGGTACTTCTATCTAACACCATATACTGATTACATTCCCATTGCATTAATAACATGTTAGGCAGTTAAACTGGGTTAACATTCGGTCAAGCACTCTTGACAATGTTGTTCTGGTATGTTGGTAGAAAAATCTTGATCAGGGCTACCCTCTGATGATTTTTCTACGTAACATTATACTGCAACGCGAAAATAAAAACCCTAGTATGTTGTTGGACTATCACTTGGTTAAAGCAACTCTTTGACAGTGTTATTCTGATAAGTGTGCTAAATTATTGCGTGTACCATTTGATCAAGGCGATGCTTTGATAATGCTGTTCTGGGCAATAACATTGGCATACAATTGCATATCTAGCTGGAAATATATGAAAAAAAAAAGACATTTACGAGTGGCAAGGCGTGGCAGAAGGACCTTATATGTGAAGAAGGCGACTGTTTTATTATTAGTACATTCAGATTAAATTTTATTAAAACGCACAAATGAATACTACCCTTTTTGAAAATAATATCTAAATTCAATGAAAGATCCATACCAATGCACGGAGCTATGTGCGCCCCGTCTGTAGTGCTGAAGCCAGTTTAGTTACTAAGGAGCTATGTATGTTCCTCAAGAGATAAATTATATCCAACGAAGCTATGTACGCCCCATCTGCAGTGCTGAAGCCAGTTTAGTTACTAAGGAGCTATGGATGTTCCTCAAGAGATTATGTATATCCAACGGAACTATGTAGGTTTCGTCTGCACAGTAACTAAGTCTGGATAAGGCGATAAGGGAGCTATGTATGCTCCTCCCAAAAGTAGCTATGTATGCCTAATGGAGCTATGTACGCCATCTATATAGTAACTAAGACTGGATATGCCACAGAAGAGCTTGGTATGCTCCGCAATAAGAGGCGATGTGTGCCGAGCGAGATTATACGTTCTGAATAATAATATCTAAATTTTGAATAACCAATATTATTTAATATTTCAAGGCATACTTTCGTTAAGGGTACATAATTTCATATTGTAATTGATATATTATAGATTAAAATAAAATATTCCTAACTATGAGATACATTTACTGTAATAATATTGTACGCAATAAGTATTAAAGTCACAATTAAACTTAGACCCTAGTTAAGGGTGCAAATTTCATGAACAGATTTAATGACTAGAATGTTACTGTTTGCGAGGAAATGAGATCGGACAATGAAGCTGCTACCGATGACTGCGCGCGGAAAAAACCAAGAGCGTCGTTGTCATGAGCACCTGCAAACGGGCGTCCTCTCAAAATATGTAAGAAGACTGACATTGACGTGGCAGATAGATTCCACTTCGGCTGATGCGACATCGGGCACTGCGACTATGGTGATAATAGGTCAATCTACTACCAGCAGACGAGGTATTTATATTTTAAACTTTTATCTACGTTAAGTGATGACGATAACGATTGTTTCACGTTTGAATTAAAATCAAATCTACAATATAATACCACCTTTTGATTATCTAGCCAGGTTGCCTAAGAAATCCTACAAATGCGCTAGCATTAATGATTGAGACTAGAAACAGACCATACATTAGAAACTTCAAAAATTAGATTTGTCTAAAAAAATGGCGTGAGACTTTATCGGTTATTTATAACTCCAATCTATTATTCGATAACATGCAAGACTTCCCGTTCTGTCATTTGTTCAATTTAAGTGTCTACGACGCTCTTATGAAGGTTAATTAAAAGTTTAACGTTAAAACTGATATACACTAAAACGGCTATTGTTACGCGTAAAACCTTGTCAATCGCCAATTAGTAAAACTAACGATTATTATTTTAAAGAAAAGAGTACATTTAATGGATGATTCTTTTTGCGTTGTTGGGAGTTAAATGTTGGGATTGAGTACATTATAAATGCATGAATCTGATACTCGGATGCTTAACTCAATATTTCAATGATGTAGTCATTATATAATGCCCGTTATCAAAATATTCAGAAAACATCTGTTATTCTAATCAATAAAAGTTTTGACTCTAAACTTGACGATGTTTAGGCTAGAACAGAAATCCTGTTTGTTACTTATGAATTTATGTGTACAGTAGCGGTCCGACCCGGCTTCGCACGGGTATTTAACAAAACATTCAATACTTATAAATTTAATACTTAAAAAGTAGTTATGGTAGCATTCATTTATTTATTTATTTAGGAAACCAACAGCATTTACAAATATATATTAATTATATGTACTGAAAAGAAGGGCCAATAACAAGTTACCCTAATTTTATAGGAAGTATAATTACTTACAATAGTTTTATAGTAAACAATAGCTGGTGTTAAAAGTAACTGGTATTAAATCTATATGTAACATTTGCTATTATTACAAATCAATTATTCCTCCTGCAACCAATGCATAGGATTTTGTATGTTTTCAGTTATTTGTATGTACTGGGTGTGTGTGAATGTGTTTGTTTGTGAGATGGTGTGGATGGGGGGAGATACTATAGGTAACAAGGGAGAACTTTACTGATAATTGTTTCTGTTTATGGTTGAACTGATATCGCTAGCAGCATAGTAACGATTCCGTATTTCATTTTTGAATAAGCTTTCGTGACTTGAAAATGGATCGAGATAAAATAAACTTTTGTTGTAAGTGTTGACGATACGAGTAAGAACTGAATTACTTCCGTGGTTTGTTCGGTGGTTTGGAGTACTAAATCTCTTTTATCAACAATTTCAGCAGTACGCGATATTTTTGGTATTTTTCGCACTTTGGGTTACATTATCGAAGTATACATACGGATCCCTAACATAAAATGTTCTATAGCCTATGTTCATCAGGGATAGTAAAGAATTTTTCAAATCGCTCCAGTAGTTTCAGAGCTTATTCAATGCAAACAAACAATCAATCAAATCATTCCTCTTTATTATATTAGTTAGATGAGTACATTGATAGCTGTATACCTTACTGACGTTAATATACTTATATTCTACAAGAGTTTTCTTAAGCATTGCTCTAACCGACACTGATTTATATTAAATGACACAGCGGTATTGAATTTTGGAGATCAACCAAGGCAAAGGTCACCTTGTAATTACAAATTTATGCACTGACCTTTTAATGTTGACTTTATATTATGTTACTGACTCGAGCTATTTTTGATAGAGGAATTTTATCGAGTTAATTGAATTATCACGGATGATTCTTTATTTTCACCCATAAATAGAGTAGATGCAAAAGTTGGTTACGACAACGAAGTTGTCAATAGGCTACATTCGTTTCTCCAGTCATATTACAATGGTGTTGCGATGGATCATGGTTAGCTAGTGCTAAGGGTACCTACATTGGTTAAATTGCGAGAGAACTTAATGTTTTGAAACCGGTAGCTTACTCAAATAAACATACCAAACCGGGAGCACGCGAGTTGCAGTCCTATGAGCTAGAAACTCTAGCCAAGGAATGTTCTATAAAAAACAGTGCGAGTCAGACTCGCGCATCAAGGGTTCCATAGGTGCGAGTATATAAGTAAAAGTTATGGTATTTTTATTGCTTTATGAAATCCATAATATTTTAAAATTATTTAAAATATTTTCTGTACTATGTAACTCAAAATTTATGCTGTTCGCAATTTTCCTTTATCTAGCTATAATACCTTGCTTTGTACCAAATTTCATGATTCTGAGTTCACGGGAAGTTCATTGTAGGTTTTGATTGCATTGGCTTAGAAGTTTGATATTTTTTGCAATTCCAAGGGACAGTAGATTTGAGTCATTTGATATGTATTTCAGTTTGATACCTCCACGCGTTCCTAAAAAAAATTGGACTATAGACATACAGATAGACTGACAACTGTGTGATCCTATAAGGGTTCCGTTTTTTTTTTCCTTTTGTGGTACGGAGCCCTGAAATTTTCACGATTTTATACTGCGTATATAGCTGTTGTAGGAGGTGGTATTGAGTATAGAACTGGTACTCAAATAGCTCATGTCGATACCTTGAGTCACAACACAAAAGACGCCAGCGGCAACTCTACTGCTTCAGTTTCAGTGAGCATTGGCCCTTGACGCTTTATATGACTACGTTATCTACAGTCTAAGTTTATAGAAAAGTTGACAATTGGTAACGTATAATTCTTCACGGTACCCGATTTCAGATTTTCTGGGACAATTTGGTATTTCTAAAATGCTCTGGAAGATTCGGAAAATCTTTTGGTATCCAAATTTATGAAGATATACGTACTCTTGCATACAATTCCTACAATACAGATGGTGTAGCAGAACAAAAATCTGCTCACTTATATCCGATTCTAAAGGTCAAATATTCTCTCACAATATTCATACTTAACTTAAGGCGATATGGTCTGACAAAGTAACATCTTTGAAAATCGAGATAAAATACTTCTTCGATTACCTAGTCGCATTCTTTTGATGTGTATATCTTCAGTTCATAAACTTAATTATGATCTAGGCAAAAACACGATCACGTAAAAAATCCTCGATAGATTTAATTTTTGAAAAATATGCTTTTTAAATTTTATTATCGCCGATATCGTAAAACTATAATTAATATTAACACTAAACTGGTTTTATTCGATAGTTTATTAGTATATCTAAATATTTGCCTAATATTTTATCAATATCTATAGTGGATGATTTTCTGGCAATTTTTTCTCATTATAAACTACGAGATCCCTTGTGCCCGTGTCGCCAGTACGCCCGTGACCGCTGTCAACGACGGTACTGTGCTCGTTTCTTTCGCGCACGGATTGTATACGCTATTTCGGAATCGACGAATAAATAAATGGGAAACCACAGTATAAAAAATAAGGAACGCTTACGTCAGCTGAGGGAGCATATTATGATATTGATAAGAGATCGAAATCGGTAAGTACTAACTAGTAGGTAAGTAACTAATACATTTATCAAATGTGAAAAAAGATACTCTGATTTGGCTGAAAATCGATATCTAGGTTGTTCTGGATGTCCTTATTCCAAATTTGGAATTTATTTATTGATGACGTCTGCCAGGTGAAAAAAGTGACTCCGATTGGGCTGAAAATCGATGTCTAGGTAGTTCTGAACGTCCGTATTACGAATTTAGAATTTGATTTCCGATGACGTCTGCCAATAGAAAACAGTTACTCCGATTTGGATGAAAATTGATATCTAGGTTGTGCTGGATGTCTTCATTACAAATTTGTTATTTTTTCTTCGATGGCGTCTGCCAAGTGAAAATAGATACTCTGATTCGGCTGAAAATCGATATCTACGAGTAGGTTGTTCTGGATGTCCTTATTCCAAATTTGGAAATTATTTTTGATGACGTCTGCAGCGTAAGAAAAGTTACTCCAATTTGCATGAAAATCGATATATATGTTGTTCTGGATGTCCTCATTCCAAATTTGGAATTTATTTTTCGATGCCGTCTGCCAAATGAAAAAAGTTACTCTGATTTAGATGAAAATTGATTTTGAAGCGCTCGTAGCCAAGTTTGCTTAGCCATTCTGAATTGATCAGCAAAGTTAAGCAACGTCCGCCGCGGTCATGACTTGGATGGGTGACCGCTGGTTGGGCATTACTACTGAGCGCTTCCGTGCTTCGGAGGGCACGTTAAGCCGTCGGTCCCGGTTGTTGTCTTAGGATAGCAGTCGTTACAGCATGGTGGTAGGGCACTTTGCAAATGCCCGCCTAGCTAGCTACCACCCTCAAGTTGAAAATCTGTCGCCAAGCACCTAACTGTGTGTTCCGGCAACTGTCCTTGAGAGCCAGTAACTCTAGGTTAGTCTGATCAACATCCTCGACCACATCATCACTTACCATCAGGTGAGATAGTGGTCATGACGCCTGCCAAGGGAAAAAAGATACTCTGATTTGGCTGATTATCGATATCTAGGTTGTTGTGGATGTCCTTATTTTAAATTTGGAATTTATTTTTTGATTACGTCTGCCAAGTATGAAAAGTTACTCCGGTTTGGATGAAAATCGATATCTAGGTTGTTGTAGATGTCCTTATTTCAAATACGGAACTAAATTTTCAATGACGACTGCCAAGTGAAAAAAGTGACTCCGATTTGGCTGAAAATCGATATCTGGGTCGTTATACGGACGTTCAGAACTGAACGTCCGTATAACGAATTCAAAATATGTTTTTCGAGGACGTCTGCCAAGTGAAAAAAGTTACTCCGATTTGTTTGAAAATAAATTTCTAGGCTGAAACGGACGTCGTTATTCTGAATATGTATTTTTTTCGGATGGCGTCAGCCAAGAGAAGACAAATGACGTATCTCTAAAACGGTATTATGGAGTGTAAATATCAGTAATATATTTACAGTTGTAGTGCGTACTGGGTTACACGGTGTCTTAGTAGTAAGTAGGTACTAATCCGAAATTATCTCAATGTAGACCTACCTACTCTTTTGATAAACGTATTATTCCTAAGACTTTCTGAATACGGAAAAATGAAATATGAACTGTTCCACAGAAAAAGTAATTCACTCTCTACTTAGCAAAATATATGGAAAAGCATAATTTCAGGTTGGTGCCACAGTAAAAGTTCTTTATAATGACAACGCAAAGGAAGGGAAGACTTCAATCAGCTTTTTTCGACCGTTCCGTGTTACCATGTATGAATGTACAGAATATTACAATTCCTTCCTTCTATATTACGATGCTAAGTTGATACTTATTATTATACACATTGAAATAATAAGCTTATTCTGAGATTATACATAAGTATTTGCTGTCATTGATATTTTGCATACCCGCTACGAACTCAATAATCAAACAAAAATTATAAAGATTATGGTTTATTTTTAGTTTGTCCAATCCTTACGCTAGTAAAATAACGTATAATAACCCCGATCTTTATGGCAGTTCCAATGGGGTGGTGTACAACAAACGAGATAGTATACTTTACCTCGGAATTGGATATAACCGAGTAACGTAGCTAGTAATTTTTGGAAGTAAATATAATCGAAAATATGTACCTAATTATATAGTATATAATTAGCGAATTGAATGTAGATTATCTTCAGCTTATAATTTTTCATAGTAAAGGATGTTATAAGTACCTACTCATTTACTAAATACAAATCTTGAAATTATAAATTTACCTTTTTGTACTTACTACTAATTGCTATAAGTAGATAGATTTATAAGGGATTTATAATTATGACTTATGAGGGTAGGATTGTCTACATTTAAATTTTGTACACATGCTACGGTATACAAAGAAACAGTAGCGTATGAAGCAGTGATTCTTGAGTAGTGTTTCGTCAGCAGTGAGAGTCAGTAATTTTAGTCACTTTACCATCCTTGACTATATTCTATACTCGTGATTTGGTTTGGTATACACAAGTTGTAAATATGATAATAGTTCATTATATGTATCATGATTTACATATAGTAAATCATGGTTTTAGGGAACTAGGCGTTTCGCAACTTATAGACAATGGTGGTAGCGCCCAGGAGCCATCGAACAAATCTTTTGCCAACTTCAAAATGACCTTGGTTTCGAGAGTTGAGTAAGTACTTGTCTAGATTTTTATATTTGATGTATTTTATATAAATACATCTTATCATAACTTTTTTACAGGTATTGGGACGGCGCATTTCAAGATAGAGACTGCAGTAATTCAGATAACTCTGAACTGACCAATAACTTAAACATCTATACAGAAAATGAGTATGTAGAGTTCAAATATACAAATAGCAAACAAAAGAAGTAGTTTTTTTTAATATAATTTGTGATTTTATATTCCAGTGTTGAAGAACAACTGATAGAACTGACCGTTGAAACGATCAGTGAGTCAAATGATTTTCACCCCGTTACTGGAAGAAGATTTGTTGATTTGTTTGAATGATTTTCTTGCTCAGCTACAAAATAAAGGAAGCTTCAATGGTTTGTCCGCTTGTAAGACTGAAAATTTTAGATTGGTGGACGAGAAAAGATTAGGACTGACATCAAAATTTAAATTTGAATGCAATATGTGCCATGAATAAGTGGTGATTAAATCTGAGGATAGCAGTGATGAAAAATGCGTAAATGCAAATATAGCTGCTACTAGCGGAATCATAGCTTTAGGCATCGGTTACTCTCAGTTTCAGGAAGTTTTCTCTGCATTGGATGCACCAGTCATTTCGACAAAATATTATGGCAAGATTCAAAATCAGGTTTATGAGAAATGGGAAGGAGTCGCAGTTGAATCAATGGAATCTGCAGCATTGTGCGACAAAGAAGCAGATATAGCTGAGGGTAGGACTAAAAATGGAGTAAGTACCTTTAATTGACAATTTTGTCCATGGGTCTGCAAGGTCAAATGGTATGATAAAAAATATGAAAGAGGATATATTTTTGAGGACGATAATGAAACCACAACTTGTAAAATTTTACATGGACTCTCTTCTACCGAAATAATAGATCCTCGAAGATAAGAGGGATAGAGATAAGAAAAATAAAAGGAACTAAAGAAAATAATTGATTATTTGTAATTATTATATTTGTTATATATATTAACAGATTAAACTGCATTTTACTCTAAAAATATTAAAATACTTAAAAGTATCCGGCCTTTTAATAATCTTACCTAATTGTATCTACCAACACCCTCCTAAATTAAAAATCTCCTTTTTTGACTTTATTGAAAACTATTGGATTTGACTATTCCGTGTTACTTTTACATACAGAATTTATACTATACGCATTACTTGCTATATTATATTATATTTTAACTGATTATTAAACAGCATTTTGACTCTAAAAAAATTAGATACTTTATCTTCTATTACCCTTACCTGATTATTTACGATTATTCCTGATTACTATTACGATTATATTAAAAATTCAACATAAGTATGACATACATATATTTTCAACACCCTCGCCCGTAAAGTGAGCTTTACTTAGGGCCATAAACCGAACTATAACACCCTCATGCATAATAATATTACACACTAGTGCGTAATAGAACTATCCCTACAAAGTTAAATTAGTACCTAACTGCAAATTATAAAAGCCTTTTATCTAGTAAATCGTTGACTCCCTATGAACATATATATAATCGTTGTTCCATTGTTAGTATGTGCCATATAATCATGAACATCATTCATTATTTATGTATGTATATATTATTATGTTGTATATGTGCATGTATTATTATATATGAATATTATTTGTTTATCTATATGAGTATTCTAACTATATTTTTGTATTTATGTAATGTAGGTAATATATAAGTTAATTGTCAGTGTAAGTACTATAATATCTTGCTCACCGCCGTCCCTTGGATCTCTTTAAATTATGTCTCTCCTTCCAATGGTTTGTCTGGAAGAGATCGCGTTCAGCGATAAGACCGCCAAATGTTACATTATTTTAAATTGTGTTTCTGCTTAAACTATTTATACGGTGTTTCAACAAAGTGTATATCAATCTATCAAATTATATGCGATTAAACAGGGCATTTTCAATTTAACCGGGTAATGTATCCCTATAAAGTAAAGTTATTACCAAACTGCAACTTTTATGCAAGTAAACAGAGCATTTTCAATTTAACCGGGTTATACAGATTTGTTACAACAAAGAGGTTTATATGTAATCAACACCATACATTTGCCGCGTGCAAAAAAAAAAACTTGCGCGCTACATTCCATAATTTTCGTATGTATTATTGTGTTTGTATCGCATTTGTGCAATTTTTTTTTCTCGCAAGGGTGTTGAAAAAGTGAGTATGAAACTCGTGAACAACTTGCTCATTATACACTTGGCTGAATTATGCCCTCGCCTACGGCTCGGGCTGCAACCTACAGCCTCGTCTATAATGAGCAACTTAGCTCAATTGTATAATAATCTACTATTATGCACGTAAATATTATGAATCCACCCGTAATATTATTACTTCGCCCGTGTCTGTAGTGTTGCAGTATAAAGCCATAGAAACTACACTTTCAACATGATTGTCATTGTAGCAAAACGTGGAAAAAAATATTGTAATAAATGTTAAGCTTGCGAAACTGTAATTTTTACACTGTGACGCTGTCTTTTCGAACTGGAGGTCGTTGACCGCGTCGCGTAATTCACGGCTAGTCCATGCGTGTGGCTATGCGTACTTATCTTATTCTATAGGGATATGTTCGAGCGCTATTTGCCTAAACTGTCCGGAAAACGTCGCCTTAATGATAAAGATCAAAGAGGGTAATGCCAATATTCTGCCTGTAGTCGATGGGTTTAGGAATTGTCTAAGATCAGTACAAAGACTAAAAGCACTCGGAAGCTTCTAGTGAGCATATTTTACGCTTTTGACCTCCCTTCTTGAATGATATATGATACAAGCACTCCTTTTACGTGAGATGGTTAAAAGTTGTTGTGAATCACGTGCCATTAAGTACTTGTTAAATTTTGTATTAATAATTCAGTTCACTTCACTACCAAGAAATGCGGCATAAGTTTTTGTCTATTGTAGACTTCATGATTGTTTGCCAAACAAGCTTCATATTGGCACTAATATGTAACCTGATAGTATCATGTGGATCAACAGCCCTTGTCGGCTGGTGGGGGCATCGAGCATCCGCTCATGCTGAGCCTCATGAGGCCACTAACTCATGGTCACTTTTTGTTCAGGTTCTTTCACTTCAACAGTTACTCTGAACAGTTCATATGCATTGCACCTTTGTGCTTTTTTCAATGCCATCTCTTATTTTTCATGGTGTTTCCTGCCTGGGCTCAACCATCCCCGGAGAATTCCGAGGCACCCTCAAGGAGCAGCTCACGGGTCTTGAAACGCCATGTCTGCTTGGTATCAGGAAGCCAGGCGTGGAGTGGTGCTATGCCGTGGAGGTGCGCATGTGAAAGGATATCTAAAACAGTGAAGATAATCAAATAAAATATCATGAACTTGAAGAGCTCCCGCTATAGTTTTCAAGGAAGGACATTTGATAAGGTGGCAGAGAGCAATTTCTTTATCAAAAACTAAATGTTGCCAAGTTTTTACCTTAATTCACAGGCTTTTACAAAATAGAGAGCTTTTGAAAATGATGTCTGATTGAAAATATAAATATATTTAAATAATAAAAGTAAGATTTTTGAGACCGTATAGTTGCATCTGATCATATTAGGTCTTGTACTACGAATAAATTTGTAAAGTAGGTATAACGGGCATACTACCGCTTTAATTTGAACTTTTCAACTTGACAATTAACAAAATTGGATTCTTTTAGACCTTGGAAATGATCGCATTCAATTGGTCGTGTTAGGATAAAGTTGTTGCGCTGCACTGTACACTTTTTAAACCACGCCCGCCACGTTAAGGGTTGCGTTCTACTGTTTGTAAGTTTGATTTACATATCATATTTATTCGTAGGTCATGTATGAATATATCTATATTTAGACATGATTATATTAGGTTCTATGTAAGTCTGGTACATCAAGCAAAAATTCTGCGAAACTGTCATGCAGTATATGCAAAGGTCTCTTTATCAGTATTGTGAAGCTAGATCCGAATGTCATGATGAAAATAAAAACATGGGAACAATGATTATGGGTGTTTATGTAAATTATTTTAAATATAATACGACCAATCATTTCAACTGTTGGAGTGGTATTTTAATACACCGGGGTGTTGAACTGATAACTTGTGTCATATATCTTCTAGTGTTTATATATCACACCTAAATTTATACCTTACGACAATTTTAAATTTGTGTTTTGATGTGTATACCTTATCTTAGAAAAGTTTCTTATTTTTGCTAATTGATATTACATACATACATAGTGTAGATAGTGTATATCTTGTAATTATATTTTTAAGTGTTTTGACATTGTATACCTTATAATTTATCAAGGTTTGCTTATTTTGCCAATGAATTTGACTGACTGAGTGGTTTTTATGCACACCAGGAGGTTGCACTGATACGGATGGCCGAATGTCATGATTTTCAATAGATTTATAGATTATTTTATCTGAACCAATATTTTATTCAACATTTCGGTATTTTAAATAGTGGCAACACACACACGATGTCGTGGTCTGTTATTCAAAAATCGACCAATCACTGTTGCGCACAATCGACCAATTGGGAAAGATTTATAACCGTCACATTTTGGAGGGAAAAATACAGGTGATGCAACCAGTCAGTCCGTCGAATGTTCATTCTGGCAAGAGACTTCGAGGCGAAAAGTACTAGCTTGAAATTGTACAAGTTTGGAATAAAATAATTTGGAAGTATTATCTACATTGGTTTGAAATTCTTAACATTCGTAAATGTTTGATGTTGTTGTGTTGTCAGAAACAAATGTATTTTTTCTTAATTTTTTTATGATCATAATGGTATGGCAACTTCTACGATTAACCCGATATTTCCTGACCGACCTTCTATCATCGATCTGTGATTATCTATGACTTCAATGCACTTGAACAATTAATGAATGACGAACAAATGACAGATATTGAGAGTGACAGTTACAATTTTTACGTTCCGTAAAGACATTATACCGAAACATAATTTGAAAACGATAATCCAATTGATAATTCCTTTTTCAAGATATTTATATTTGCATATAAAATTTTCAGTACCCTATGAAAAATGCGAGGTTACACCACCAGAGACAGAGTGTTTGGTTACTATAAGCGACCCCGATGATATGTGGCGTCATCAACGCAGGTAACAATCCTATACTTATACAGTGTGACTCACACTTTGGCCATTTTACAGGTTAAAATGGCCAAAGTGTGAGTATATTAGTACTATATATGGTTTAGCATACACATTTTTTTTTAATTTTATCAGTTGAGATCAGCTTATCTCAGATTTTAATTTAATTCCGTTCAGGTCTTATTAGCAACGCTCAGCTCAACTCAATTGAAAAATATAATAATTTAGAAATATTTTTATCAATAAACAAAATTTGTTTATTGATAAGAATATTGTGCATTATACAGTTCTAAGATAAAATTATGTATGTTTTCGTAATATAACGTGATTTATTTGCTTCAGTTCGAAAGCATAATTGCGATTCTGATTCACATTTATGGCTATTATTATTTATATAGCATTTAATTTCAATTCAGTTCTGTTTATTTAATTTAAGTTCAGGTAACAATACAAAAGAGTTCAACTTGGCACATTAACTTATTAGGACCCGATTTATATTTACCGGGAACATTCCGACCAGTTTTGGACTGTTTTGAAGACCTTCGTTCACGTCACGATTGCGCAAAGCGACGAGCACGGTCTTCCTCGCTAAAGAAAATAAATCAAATAAATCATTCAAAAAATCACAATCTGTTTTTATTTCGATCACTATTGGTAATTATATGAAAAAAATATTTTAAATTATAGTCATAAACAACATTTTTTCTTAAATAGCATCACAATTTAACTATCATTTAAACAAAATTAAAAAACCTAAATCTTATCATAATCATTTATGATTTAATAATATTCAGAAAAGGAGTCAAGAAGAGGTAAATAAATAAATAAATATAATACGAAATTAAATCAAGAGGCAAATCGGCCAATTTCGAGTCGGACTCACGCACAATGGGTTCCGTACCACTATTATATAACGTTATACACTATATCTGACCTTTTTTCTGTTTTCATGTGCGCCAGTGTGACTCGTACTTGACCGAGTTCTTCCCTTTTGATACGGTACCCTAAAAGAATATAGTAAGAGAAAAACATGCGTCAATGCATAAATAAAAATATTCAAATTATAGGGCTGATCGATAACAAGTTTAAAGGGAATTACAAAAATAGTCATGTTTGTATTACAACTTAAGTTGAATTATTAATGTCACTCCATTCCCATACGATAGTTAAAAACGAAAGGACAAATTAAACCATATTATGTCATGTAGGCTTAGTGGTTTGAGCATATCCCCATTAGCGTAGGGGTGGATGGTGGGAATATTATAAGTGGAAATATTGTAAGGGATTAGTATCATCGCGGGAAAAATTTAAAAACTAAAAAAGTATTTTTGTTTCATTAGACTCTTAAAAAGAAACTATTCTACTATTAAAATCATATTCCTTTGCTCTACGTTTTCCAGATAATCAGTCAATGTATTTTTCAGATTCGTATACAACTGGGACCAAAAGATCTGCTACGAGATTTGGTGGTCAAATAAATGCCCACCGGTGGCAGCGCCGGCCACCACCAACAACTTTGCCAGCGTACGCGAGTGCATTAACGAATGCGGTGGTTGGGCATAAAGGGAAGAATTTAGTACTTAAAGTATTTACCCAAATTTACCTGTTGATTAGTAAATATATAAATTTTGATAGCATAATCCTAACTCTTACATAGAAAATTAAAAATTTAACGATAAAAATACATTCAATATTCAATTTTATTATTTAAGAAGATACTTGAGAGATACTTTATCGTATTATCAGATAAGGTCTTAAGGCAACAGTCAATTTGTACAGTTTTAATACTACAATGTTTGTTAAAACACCCAAGTTTTAATTGAAATAATATATATTCAACCATTATAAAAATGCAGTTATTCTACAATCTTTTAGTGGACAAATCTATAAACATTGGTTTTAATGTCTTAAAATACACAAAAAACAGCAATTTCAATGTCATTTTAAATTAAATTACCATATGATTGTAATACAAATAGACCATCCTGACATAAAACCGAATACCTGCTGGAAAAGTCCCACTACACTCGCCAGTGTAATGCCATGTATGGTCAGTGTGGGTTTTTTGAACGTAGCCGCTTTGCCACGTTGCATACCTGAGTTGCTTACCCTTGCACCAAGTACGTGACCGGAGTGGATTTTTTTTTCCTCCTTCCTTTTCCCGATCCTCACGTTCATAAGTCCCATAAGGGTTCCACAGATCCTTTTCAAATATCAAAAAATAATTTCGACACTCAATCCAAATTCAGCCCCAGATAGCGACAATATTACAAATAAAATATTTAAATATATTAAACATATTATAGCTTGAGTATATACCTATATACATCCTTGCATTCGTATGCAGCTTAAGCTTGAGTACAGGCATTTTCCTAGAATCCTTTAAAGACGCAAACGTCAACGACAGCAGACTCGAAACAGCCTACAAACTACAAACTATCGTCCTATATCTTTGTTGACTTCATTCTCAATGGTACTTGAAAAAGTGGTCAATAAAAGCTTTTTTTTTTGTTACTTTTTTTGTGTACGGTACAACCTCAAGGCCCACCTGATGTTAAGCGGACTAACCTCTGCCTATAACAAATGCATTTCGTCACAAGTCATGAATTGCACTGCGCCCGTAACCTTGAGACATAGCTATTAAGTCTCATGTGCCTGTAATTTCTTTGGCTCTCAAGGACTGCTGCCGGAATACACCGTTAGGTGCTTGGTGACAGATTTTCCTACTTGAGGGTGGTCGCTAGCCAGGCGGGCATTCGCAAAATGCCCTTCCACCATGCAAATAAGCTTCATGAGCCTTTTGGAAAGACAAAATATCCTGTATAAAAATCAATTCGGTTTCTGTACTAGCAGGTCAACTGAGGACGCTGCAGATTCTCTAGTTGACTTTGTTTCTGAAAAACTTGGTTCAAGGCAGAGATGTGTTGGCGTCTTCCTTGACCTAACAAAAGCTTTTGAAACAGTCTCACGTTCTACACTGGAAGCTGAAAAGACTTGGAGTTGGAGAAATAGCGCTTGAATGGTTTCAGTCATACCTTTCAAGTTGAAGACAGCGTTTGAGTGTTGCAGATTACTACAGTGACTTTTGCAATGTGCAATTTAGAATTCCGCGAGGCAGTGTGCCTGGTCCATCCTTTTTTGTAGCATACCTTAACGACCTCTACGAGCTAAATATACAACACGCTAAACTGATTCACTTCGCTGATGACATTTTCTATTTCAAGATTTGCGGAGATGTATCTTAGGTAGCAAACGATAGTCTTTGTCGCACAGTCAATTGGTTACAAACTAACCTACCAACATCAATGCCAGCAAAACGAAATTGATTGCATTTCACAAGTCCATCAGTGCAAAGCCAACGCAAACACGAGCGCGAGAGTTTCCCGCACAGCTAGTCTATGTGCGTCTCCCAAGTTAAAGCGCCGTCCATTTGAAAGCCAAGTGGTTTGGTCCTTTCGACTTGATGGAGCGTGTTATGACCGACTGCTACCGAATATGTCTTTGTAGGGCGTCCGTTAAAGTTAAAAGCTACGAAACAGGTTTTTTCCTTGTTGAGTGACAACCCGTTCGACCTAAACCACCCGTCGAGTTTGTTCACCACCGAGTTCAGCTTTAACTCGAGCTTAGCGTGCGTCTGAGCCGTTACCACCGCCGCGACGTCGTCAGCGTACGTGTATATCTCGGCTTCGTCGATATTGCCAGGCAGGTCGTTGAGAAGGACGCTAAACAATGTATTAGAGAGGCAGGAGCCCTGCGGGACACCCATCTCATTTTCTATCTCCGACGACACGGCGCGACCCCTATCGCCCACCACGACCTGCATTCACAAGCAGCACATACATTTACAAGCTTTGCTAATCAATCTGGTGTGGCCTTGTCACACTGGATGCGTTCTGCAAGCTCCCAGTTGCTAACAACACAAAAATAAATACAAATCAATCTAATGATACACCACTTAAATATGCCACTTAATATCACATCCCACGTGGACATAGGTTGGATGATGGATGATGTAAGTTTGCACTACCAACAAGAGGGTTGCGTCCGACAGACAACTGGCCATATCTTTCAAATCCAATTATTTTTAGTGGTAGTAGCCTCGCATTTGACCATTATCGTATCTAATCACAACTTAATAGACGTTATTAGTTTTATAAGTCGTAAATTCCTTTTTTACGGGGGTCTTCACCTTTGCTGAAATATTTTGTATATTATTTTAATTTAATAAGTAATAAGAGCCATAGCGACAATGGCGCCGCCACAGCACATAGTAGCTGAAGTTCATATTCATATTTTGAATTTATGTTCTAAGTATTACACTGAGAAAAATTTCCTGGTATACCTTCCGAATATTACCTTCTAAAACCGTTTCCTTCCAAAATTGCGTCTTTTCTTTCCTCGCTTTACCTTTTAAATCGGAAAACTACCAAATTCCTTCTGAAATTTAGAAGGTAATGAATTAAATCCATCTAAAACGGAAGAACATAAAGAAAGGGTTTTTTTTGGAGGTTATTACCAAGAAGGAAATTTCTTCCAGCTAAATATTCCTACTAAATATATATGGATTCTAATAATTCCTCCTAAATGAATCCTTTTAAAATAGTGGGAAATATTCAGCAGGAAAATATAAACCACTATTCCACCGGAAACAAAAGGATTATATGGATGGGTGAGAAGGAATTACCGTTGAAATTAGATGTATCACATTTGGAGGGAACATCACAAGGAACATCCTTCCAAATTAGAGGATAATATTCTCCCAAAGTAATAGAAATTTTTCGTTCGGAACAGTGTCGGAAGGAAAGCTCAGAATTACCCTCCGATATTGAAGAATATTCACCCTCTCAACTAGTGGGAAATCAAGTGGCACTACTATTCCATCCAAAATGAAAGGATTAGACAGGCTTGCTGTAAGGAATTACCATCCCAATTAGATGTATCATATTCGGAGGGAACATCACAAGTAACAGCCTTCCAAATGAGAGGATAATCCATCTAAAACAGAAGAACATAAAGAAAGGATTTTTTTGGAAGGAAATAACCAAGAAGGAATTTCCTTCGAGGTAAATATTCCTACTAAATATGGATGGATAATACTAATTCCTCCTAAATGTATCGTTTTAAAATAGTGGGAAATATTCAGCGGGAAAATATTACCACTATTCCATCGGAAACAAAAGGATTAGTTGGATGGGTGAGAGGGAATTACCATCCAAATTAGATGTACCGTATTTGGAGGGAACATCACAAGTAACAGCCTTCCAAATGAGAGGACAATATTCTCCCAAAGCAATAGTAATTTTTCGGAAGGAACGATGTCAGATGGAAAGCTTAGGATGGAAAGCTCAGCTCCCTTTGAAGCCATTTTAGCGAATTTTGCCAAGCTGTTCTTAACCGAAAAGCTAAGCAAATCTGTCAGAAAAAAATCTGTCACCAAGCACCTAACAGTGTTTTCAGGCAGCTGTCCTTGAGAGCCAGTAATTCTAGGTAAGCCTGAATAACATCTTCGACCACAATAAAAAAACCCTCTGATATTGAAGACCCTCTTGACTAGTGAGAAATAAAGTGGCACTACTATTTCATCAGAAACGAAGGAACTAGACAGGCTAGCTGGAAGGTACTACCATCCAAATTGTTACATTTGGAGGGAATATTGCAAAGAAACATCTTTCCAATATAGATGATAGTATCCTTCTAAATCAATAAAACATTTTCAGTAGAAGCAGCGTCAAAAGGAAAACTCAGAATAACCCTTCAATATTGAAGAATATTTCCCCGCTTAATTGGTGGGGAATCTATTTCATCAGCAACGAAAAGACTAGACAGGTTGCTGGAAGGAATTACCATCCCAATTAAGTGTAACATATTTGGAGGCAAGGTTTCTAGGAACATTATTCCTAGTTAGATGATAATATACTCCCAAATCAATTGTAGTTTTTCGGTAAGAAAAGTGACGGAAGGAAAATGTAGACTAACCCTTCAATATAGAAGAATTTTCACCACCTTAACTGGTAGAAAATAAAGCAGCACTACCATTTCATTAGAAAGAAAAGGATCAGACATGCTTGTTGGAAGAAATTATGTATCATCTCAATTAGATATTTCACATTTAGAAGGAATATCAAAAGGACCATCCTTCCAAATCAGATTATAATATCCCCCAATTCAATTGTTAGTTTTCGTTAGAAAAAAGTCAATAGGAAAGCCCAGAATTACCCTCCGTTATTGAAGGATATTTATTCTCTTAACTAGTGGGATATAAATAGGCACTACTATTCCATCAAAAACGAAAGGGTTAGATAGTATTGCTTGAAATGATTACCAAACCAATTAGGTGTATAACATTTGGAGGAACTATCATCACAAGGAACATTTGTCAAATATTAATTTCCTCCCAAATAATATTATTTTCCCTTGAAAATCAGTGTAAGTAAGAGTATGTAGTTTTAAACCTCCTAAAAATAATTACCTAAATAATAATTACCCCCTTTACTATTGAAAAAAAAATTGGCACCACTATTCCATCAAAAACAGACGATTAGCCAGGCTTGCATATAAGAGAAACCATTCAAATTAGATGTATAATATATGGACTGAATATCAATGGGAACGTACTCCCAAACGAAATAATAATATCCCTCCGAACGAATTGGTATATTTCAGTTTTGGGAGGAAAGCGAAGATTAATCTTACGATTGTGGAGAATAGTTACCGTCTTATCTAGTGGAAAATAACAGCACCACTATTCGATCAATGCTGGAAGAAATTACCATCCATTAGTATTCTGTGATAGATAATTTTAAAATCAGGCCGCAACGCTGAAAATACGATTTTTCTAGTGAAAAGTCTTATTTTCAAACATTTGGGACAAATTGAAAGTCGTAGGTCGTAGGCTACAAAAGTAGGACTCGGGTGTCTGTTATTGTCCACTTAGTAGAATTGCCAACTTTATTTTTTAGAAAAATGTTTCCCTAGTCCATAATCAATAAACTGTACCTCTTTTCATGTCTTATATACTCTATTCAAAGAATAATTAATATCATAAGTCGTATTCATAATATTTTTTTGAAAAGATAAGTGTGGATTGTGCTAATTATTTTCCGAATATGCCAGATTCCGTCCTAATCTCTACTAGTTACTTAGAATCCTGACTTAAGATTGGTTTTCGGTAAAAACGTAAAATAAACACAATAATACTTTTACATACGTAACGAATAACAATACAAGCGCTTTATTTTTACATTATGAAGCTTTTTGGGAATTTTTCAGTGTTTTATAAAGACAATTAATTTTTTTGTGTGTTATATTTGCGCAGTCGGATAAAAACTATCCTATGTTTTTTCCCGGGTCTCAAACTATCTCCATAACAAATTTCATTCAAATCGGTCCAGTAGTTTTGGCGTGAAAGCGTAACAGACAGACAGACAGACAGAGTTACTTTCGCATATATAATACTAGCTTTCCGGGCGCGGCTCCGCCCGCGCGTATGTCGGTTATCGCGCGAAAACATTAACTTCTTTTTGCGCAGTCGGATAAAAACTATCCTATGTTTTTTCCCGGGTCTCAAACTATCTCCATACCAAATTTCATTCAAATCGGTCCAGTAGTTTTGGCGTGAAAGCGTAACAGACAGACAGACAGACAGAGTTACTTTCGCATTTATAATATTATAGTACTGACTAGCTTTCCAGGCGCGGCTCCGCCCGCGCGTATGTCGGTTATCGCGCGAAAACATTAACCTCTTTTTGCGCAGTCAGATAAAAACTATCCTATGTTTTTTCCCGGGTCTCAAACTATCTCCATACCAAATTTCATTCAAATCGGTTCAGTAGTTTTGGCGTGAAAGCGTAACAGACAGACAGACAGACAGAGTTACTTTCGCATTTATAATATTAGTACTGATTAGTACTGATAAAATAATACTGAACCACTTAATTTATTAGTGTGTACACGTATACAGTCATCATGCTCATGATCGCCCTACTCCTATACCACTCTATGCAACATTAAGTAGGTACTACATACAGTCATACTTACAAATGACAATTTGTTCCCTTACACTGGGAGACCTCGCTTCGCTCAGCCAATTACCGTTTTTAAGCCGTCAAATTCTATGATGGATCCTGTTGAAACTTGTTCTATTAACTTAGACGGAAAAAGATAAAATCCTTCTGAATTTACCTTCTGATTTCCAATATTATGCTTGCATCGCAGTGTTGCCAGCTTTTCGGACATATTTCCGGTAGTCTGACTATTTGTAACGTATACGTTTTCTTCCATCCTGATAATCTAGATTAAAATTAAAACTAACAAGGGAAATAGATAATTTGGGACTACGTAGGTTTTATCAATAATAAAACCTAATATGGATTAAAAAAATATATATATTTTAGTCTGTTATTACTATAAATCGTCATGCATATCGTGCATGCCACGGTGTTGTTCCGTAGCCTCGGTGCATTATTAGTATACCATGATATTAAAAACACATCTTCAAAGATGGTAATATGATTCTGTAAAGGTTAGTAATAAGTTTACATAGCACCGTTTATGAACTAGATAATGTTGACGCAAAAAGTAGAAAATTTTGTTATTTTCTAGGAAAAATCTAAGCGAATACGAAAATTACCTATTTAGGTGCTGCTGGCCTCATCATCATTTCGTTTTGGTATTGTTGCATTAGGTAGTTGGTATAATTTTCAGTAAATTGTAGGCTGTGTGATGTTCATAAGATTGACACTTTATTAAGTGTTAACACGACGATAACGTTAAAGTGATTTTACTATAATTGCTCTCGTTGCTTGTATCATTATGATTATATGCATAGGTTTGATTAATTATACATTATAGGTTTGATAACCCATTGCTAGTTATTATCTTTAGCCTCAAACGGCGCCACCTTCCAAATGCTGACATATTAATAATAATCCAGACGAACCGTTACATATAAGAAAATCGGGTCCACCATGGAAGACTCCGATAGGTTACAACTAACAAAACTTTCCCTAACCTGTATAACCTAATTACAACACTAAATAAAGGAATTGAAACATTTGAAATTGTGTATGATTAACTTTATTTTTACCCTGTTTCAAACGCATTGTAGTGGTAGGTAATTATTGTTTTCTAACTTTTTTATACTGACTGCATTCAAAGAACAATGTAAAAATATTATATACACAAAAATATATATCACAAAAACATAATTGCAAAACATACTGTCCATCTTACTGGTATTTTTTGTAAGATTATATAACCAATTTTCTTTGTGGTTTTGTGGGTCAATGAAAAAAATATTTCAGAGCTTAACACCAAAGTGTATACAAAATTTAAATAACAATGAATCTTTTAATAGATATCTTGATTTATCCGTTTGAATTATATTTGTTTTGTCATTTCCTGGATTTGGAAACGAGATCTGGCAATACTAGCGATAGTGGGCGTCGACCTGGCGGCGGCGGCCAAACATCCACGCCGTGCCGTCATCATTAATCGTTTGTACCGCGGGACGCGCTCTACATAGGCAGCCGTATATTTACTGGAGACTTCTAATGTTAGATTTTTATCTTTTACCTTGAAAATACCAATTAAAAACAGTGCTGCATTTAAAATTAGTCTAATCAGTGTTTTAGATAGTGACAATTAATAATGTAGCTACTATAACAGATATTTCTAACATGTGAAATAAAACCATTCGGGTAAGTTTAATCTTCACGTCTTATGAAGCTCGCAATTACGTACAACTTGTGAAAATACATTTCGCTGCGGACATCCATAGTAATATTACACATATTAAATAGTTTGTTTATATATATAAATAATTAACGATATTTGAATTTTGATGTAATTTTTTTATTTCCAGAAACTGATGAAGGAATAAAAAGTCAAATTTATGATTTGCCGAACAGTATACCAAAACATCGACAAAAAGTCATGATTATCTCATGAAAGAATTAAAAGAAACAAAAGGAACCCTGGGATTATTTTAAATCGTATAAAGCTTTCCATGCCCCTAATATTGGCCCAACTAATGTAAGTTTAACGACATTATACGCCTACAATACAATATAATTTGTAAACCAAGACTGTACAATATAATCACCTCTCTTGTCCTTTCAGATCAGAACGAACGCTCTCATACATGAGCATAATATTATGCTTCTATTACCCGCGCATCGTGACGTCACACTCGCCGCTCAACGCCCCAAGTGTCCCTGAACAAGGCCGTGCAGAGCCACGCCACGGGCGGCCGGCTGCCACCCTCGCTGCAGCTAGGCTCTGTTCTGTGTTTATTTGATTTTGCAAGATAATATAATAATCAATATTTAGTCTAGAGGTCCAGATAGTCATTTTAATTTCACTTTGGTTGTGTTATATCTTGTTTTTAAAGTGGCAAATAGTTATTTAAATTATATTTTATCCGTTATGTAAATTATATAATTAAATTAAATCGCTTACGAGACTTGCATTGTTATCACCATTAATTTTATAATATTAGAAATTTATAATAATTAATATGTTGATCAATATTAATAATAAAAACTTATAACCGAAGCTTTTTTCCATTTCAGAAGTCAGAACTCTGCTTCTTTCTGGTTAATAATATCACATATATAGAAGGTAAATACCGAAGAAAGTTGGGTGTTTCATGAAGGTAATTCGAAGATTTTTGTCTCAATTTATGAATTACCTTACTATGACGGAATAAATGAGGTAGTTATATCAGCATTATTATCTTTCCAGTTAAGATGTGCTATCGTCTGAGAATCACAGTGAACTCTTTTATCTGCAAGTTGAATATAGAAGGTAAATGGGGTATTATAAATAAAAGGTAATTTCAGTATTTTACTTCTAATTTATGAAATACCTATCTACGGAGGAAAATGCAATGTGTCTTATCAGCATTAAGGTTGCCTTCGGTCATTTATTACACACAGCAACGAAGGTGTTGCCTGTCGCTGCTACGTGTCATCAGTGACAGAAGGCACCCTTTATCCTTCCAAACACTTCTAAAATGGAAGGATAATGCTGTATACCCACTGCTTTTTCCTCCATCGTAAGTAGGTAGTTTATAAGTTGGAGGGAAAATACCGGAATCACCTTTCCATTACATCCGATTTCCTTCTATATTTACCTTTAGGATTGGACGGATTTCCGATTAGCAGAAGGTATACACTTCTAAATTGGAAGGATAATGCTGATATACCCACTGCTTTTTCCTCCTTCGTAGGTAGGTAGTCCATAAGCTAGAAGGAAAATACTGGGATTACCTTCCTATTACATCCGATTTCCTCCTGTATTTACCTTTAAGATTGGGAGGATTTCCAATTAGCAGAAGGTAAACACTACTAAATTAGAAGGATAAATCGGAAATGCTCACATACCTACCGCGTTTTCCTTCCCTGTAGGTAGGTAGTTCATAATTAAGAAATAAAATACTGGAATTACCTTCCTATTACATCCGATTACCTTCTAAATTTACCTTTTAACTGGGGGTGATATCCAATGTGCAGAAGGTAAATATTTCTAAATCGGAAGGATAATGTTCATATACCCACTGTTTTTTCCTCCATCGTTGGTAGGTAGTCTATACGTTAGAAGGAATATACTGGAGCTACCTTCCCATTACATCTGATTTCCTTCTGTATTAACCTTTTAGATTGGGAGGATATCAGATTAGCAGAAGGTAAACACTTTTAAAATGGAAGGATAATGATGATATACCCACTGATTTTTCCTCCATCGTAGGTAGGTAGTCTATAAGTTAGAAGGAAAATACTGGAATTACCTTCCTCTTACATCCAATTTTCTTCTGTATTAACCTTTTAGATTGGAAGGTTTATTACTTTCTGTCTTAATTTAGCAGGAAAAATATGGAAGGTTAACATAGTAGAAGGAAACAAGGCTCTCTTACCACCTGATGTTTTCCGACCTTTATTTACCTTCTATTTTGACTCAGCAGGAATTTCCAACCAAAATTTAGAAGGTAAATTGTGATTCGTATAACCCGCCAAAACAGAAGGTAGATTGGAAGGATATTGTTTGGAAGGAAATTTTTAGACGGTAAAAATGTTTAATTTAATCCGTCCAAGTAGAAAGGTAAATTTCCTGCTGAGTCAAAAGGGACGGTAACACCTTCCGTATTTCGGAAGGTCTTTTTTCTCAGTGTATAAGGTAAGTGCCTTAGTGAAACTGTAATCCAAGCGCTTGGTAAAAAGATTCACATCGTTAGTTTTTCTTTTTCGGTATCTTCTCAACGACAATAATCGAAACCGTATATAAATGTTTTATTTTGAAATCTTTCCTCATCATCATACCATGATGACATGCCTCAAAAGATAATTATTTTAGAGACTACCATTAGACTGCTTATCAATTATGTTTGTTATTTTCCATAAAACCTCTAGGTAAATTTACAAAACTGCATTTTTTTTTTTATTTTCGTGATTTGTCGTTCTTTACTTTACAGCAACCCAAACCTTACAATATGTTATTTTTTTTATGCCTGACAGGTTAGCCTTTGACCACTATCTCACCTGATGGTAAGTGATGATGTGGTCGCAGATGTTGTTCAGGCTAACCTAGAATTACTAGAACACACCTTTAGGTGCTTGGCGACAGATTTTCCACTTGAGGGTAGCCAGGCGGGTATTCGCAAAATGCCCTACCCTGCAAAATACTTTGTATAGTTGATTAAAACACATAAATAAAGGGGCTCTGTTTTCCTTCTGCGTTATTACACGGTGACTGTGGTACGTAATCAATATGGAACAATGGAATTATAGTAGGTAAATAAGATCATGCGGGGCAAAATTAAAACAAAATATGTGAAAGAGGGGTTAATTAGTAAATAAAAATAAAAGCGCAAACTTTCCAGGGCCGACTGAGAAGCATCCGAAAAGCTCGCCGTATTTTTTTTTAGAACTAATTTCACTTATTTATAAAAGAAAAACCTTTTACAGTCTGTATTTCAGTGTGCAAAGTAAATTTTATACGTAATCTAAAATTCATTGAGTAGATTTCAAGAGTTCGAAAACAACTGCTGTGTAGATTGAAGTTTACAAGATAAATAAAACTATGGGCAAGGCTGAATAACATTTGTAGTGCTTATAATTTTCATTAAAACAACACGCTTTAGTTTAGGGTGTAATGATATATAATTGAAAATGATATGGTCAAATGTGGCATGAAATGTTCATTTAATGTTGGGTAATTATTAGCATCTACAAAATAAATCAGAAAGTAATATTTTCCGTTTCCATAGAAGAAAAACTGAACCGTATCTAATACAAAATGTAATGTCCATTTATAATAACTTGATTGTGGACAATAATAAAAACAATAACTAAATTAAAATCAAAATTAAATTATGCACAGTCTCAACAATAGGTATTCTAAAAATTATACAAAGCAGGCACGATTCCATTACTCGTTTCATTGAATATTTTATTGTCAAACAAGTGACAACCTAACACCTAGGTTATTGTTTTAAAATGTCAAGATTTTTGTCTTTTATATTTGTCCTAATAACATTGATATTTGCGGCTGATTGTAGTAAGTTTTTGTATTATTTTAAGAAATAAGTAGTTTTTATTTCAAAAATTTTGTTCTCGTCATAAAAGTATAGATCAATGAAAGGGACAAGCCATT
Source organism: Plagodis dolabraria (assembly GCA_963854805.1). Classification (NCBI taxonomy): domain Eukaryota; kingdom Metazoa; phylum Arthropoda; class Insecta; order Lepidoptera; family Geometridae; genus Plagodis; species Plagodis dolabraria. Next base: position 5,284,203 of record OY978442.1, read on the forward strand.
GAGATATAATTTACTGCAGCGCTAAATATCGTTTCAACTATTCAAAACATTGAGCGGTATATCGTCACTATTTCGACTATGATTGCATGGCATTCAAATGAACCACTATTTTTTCTTAGTGTGGTATTATTACCTATTAATCCATTCGACAACAAATTATTTTACATATGTCAGTACTTGATTACTGAATTGTTATTTACGTCCACGTTCACCTTCGAATTCTGTACTTAAACTAAACTACACTGCATTAAAACCACTAAATTAATGTGACACATATTAGAACAGTTCAGTCAAACAAAGAAAGCGGGTGGATAGCGAAGATTTAATTCAATAAGATAAACAACTTTATTTGCCTTTTCAAATAACTATTTTGTCACTTAAGGCGCTCCTGGCCAGAAAACGCCATACAAGATTTAACTTTTCTCAAAGAAAAAACTCGGTTATTAAACTAAAAAAAATATATGTTATTTTTAAGCATATTCTTGAGTTAATTCATAAATCCTGATACACATAATAAATAACTTCACTCGATAGAAAAAAATCCTAAAGTTACCTCTATTTCGAATTTAAAAACGATTTTTGTCTCCCTTTTTACCAATCTTTAATTTTCATTTATTTTTTAATGCATTACTAATCAATAAAAGAAATTAAATCATAAATAAAAATGTTAAAAAGTTATCATGTTAATTTTATATGATTTTTTATCATGAATTCATGGTATCAGAGCTCGCTCACTTGACCGCCAGTGCGCTCGCAGAGCTCGTCGACGTTGGACCTGTGTCAATTTTTGCGACCTACGCAGCGCCACACAGAAAAAGATCAAAATGAATATCAAACACAACAAAATAAAATATGCTCAGGGCTAACTTTTAGAAAATCGACTCGTTACGCTTATCTTGATGACTTCCTGATTGACGGTGAATGACAATAGATTTCGTAAGTAGTGAAAGTTAGTATGGTGAAAGTTATAGTATGTGTGTTAATATTAGGAAAATGGTGTTTTTTTTACAAATAAATGGAACCGAGTTCAACATTGAAATCTTTGAAATAACTTGTCGAACTCGATACCGTGATGGTTCCAAAGAACCTATTATCACAATATTGTGCGCATGGTAACAACTTCAACAAGTTATTTTGGACTTTTGGGTGTAGAAGTCGGTTCCATTTTTTGGTATTATTTTAATGTTTAAATTTTTTTTTTAATTAATCTAGCAGAATGCCTATTATTTCGTACCCAGTGTCTAAGACAATGAAGTTAATAATCAAAGCCCAGTGTATAGGTACACACTGGGCTTTAATTATTAACTTCATTACTATTATATAATCAAAACTATGCTAGGTACATTATTTTCATAATAGATTTACTCCACCCTTGTCTAGCTTTGATATGATAAAAATAATATAAATTATAAATTAGAAAGTTAGTATGTGTGTTATTAACCGATTTAAAAAAAATACCTAAAAATGGAACCGACTTCAACACCCAAAAGTATAAAATAACTTGTTGAAGTCGGTACCATGATAGTTCCAAAGTACCTATTGTCACAATATTGTGCGTATGGTACCGAGTTCGAAGAGTTATTTCGTACTTTTGGGTGTTGAAGTTGGTTCCATTTTTGGTAAAAAAAAAAATTAATCTTTTTAGTGACCCTTGGTACTCACGGGATCGATTGTGATTCATTATCAACGACTATATTATCATGATAGGTCAATATGTTTCAGTTATTGGTGTGTAACTCAAAAACGACTTGACCGATTTTGATAAAATTTAAATGAGACTAGACGACAAGCATCAGCTTTCAAAAAAACATATTTTTTGAAATCGGTTCACCCAGTCAAGAGTTACGGAGGTAACAAACGTAAAAAGAAACAGACGAATCGAGAACCTCCTCCTTTCTTGGAAGTTGGTTAAAAAGAGGGAGGTTCTCAATTTGTCCGTTTTTTATGTTTGTTACCTCAGAACTTTTTACTGGTGAACCGATTTTGATGATTTATTTTATTTGAATGTTGATGCTTGTCGTGTGATCCCATTTAAATTTCATCAAGATTGATCAAGCCGTTTTTTGAGTTACACTCCAATAACTGAAATGTTTTTTCTTATCTTGATGATATAGTCATTGCCAATGAATGACAATCGGTCCCGCAAGTAGCAAGGGACACTAAAACGTGTGAAGATTTTTTTTTACCGAACCTACTTCAACACCCAAAAGTGTGAAACAACTTGTCGAAGTCGGAAACATGCGCACAATATTGTGATAATAGGTACTTTTGAACTATCACAGTACCGACTTCAACAAGTTATTTCGCACTTTTGTGTCAAGCCCATTTTTCGGTAAAAAAAAAATTTTGTGCGACATTACATGAGTATTGAATTTGTTAGTAAATTTGAGTAGTCTTTTTTATGATTATAGAAATAATAAGTGACATTAAGCGATTTTTTAAACTGGATGGATATAAATTAAATTATAAGTAAAAACATAAATCTGGCTGTATGGAAACTCATGTCACGTCACGACCATGGTACGCGATGTCACACCTGTGATGTGAACAAGTTTTTTTGATAACTTTCTAGGTTCAATAAGCTTGCTAAAGTGCAATGAAATTATTGTTTTTATATCTAGTTTTAGCCGAATGTCTAGTATTTCGTACCCAGGGTCTAAGATAATGAAGTTAATAATCAAATCTGTACTATATTATTTTTAGTATAGATTTACTCCACCCTTGTTTATTATATGATAATAATAATATATATTATAAATTTGAAAGTAAGTATGTGTGTTAGCTTCTTAACCGACTTCAAAAAAGGAGAAGGTTTTGAATTCGTCTGTTTTTTTAAATGTTTGTTACCTCAGAACTTTTACTGATAAACCGATTTATATGTTTTTTTTTATTTGAATGTTTGTGGTGTGGTCCCATTTAAATTTCATCAAAATCGGTCACGCCGTTTTTGAGTTACACTCCAATAACTGAAAGGTATTTTCCTATCTTGATTTTAAATTTAAATTGTTATCACTATTGTTAGGTCCAATGCCAAAAAATATGAGTTTAATTAATTCTGTTGTATTTCTTTATATTTGTTATCTGGGTAATCCTCAACTCAACTGTAATAAAATATATATTTAGATTTTTTTATGTATATCATTATCACACATAAAAACCCTTTACATTTTTGCAAGCTCATTGAACCTAGGAAAATATTAAAATACTAGTTCAAAGTCTCAGGTGTGATATTGAGCAACATAGTCGTGACGTGACATGAGTTTCCATACAGCCGGATTTACGTTTTTTACCCATAATTCAATTTATATCCATCCAGTATTAAAAATCACTTAATGTTACATATTATTTCTATAATAATAAAAAAATACTACACAAATTTACTAACAAATCCAATACTTATGCAATGTCTCAATATAAAAAAAATGTTTACCGAAAAATGAAACCGACATCAACACTCAAAAGTGTGAAATAACTTGTTGAAGTCGGTACCATAATAGTTCAAAAGTACCTAGTATAACAATATTTTGCGCTTGGAACCGAATTCGACAAGTTATTTCACACTTTTGAGGGTTGAAGTTGGTTCCATTTTTTGGTTTACATTTATTAAAAATTTTTTCAGTGATTCTTGCTACTTACTGGATCGATTATCATTCACTGTCAAAGACTATATCATCAAAATAGGAAAATATTTTTCAGTTATTGGAGTGTACAACTGATTTTAAAGAAATTGATACTTTTCGTTCGAATTCATTTAGAAATCAAACGACAAGTATCAGCTTATAAATAAATAAGTATTATAGAAATCGGTTCACCTTATGTGTATTATGTGTGTTACCTCAAAAGTTCTGAGGTAACACACATAATAAAAATATAGACGAATTGCGAACCCCCTACTTTTTGAAATCGGTTAATAAGCTTTGCTATTATGAACTGAATTTATTAGAAATTTGTTAAAAACCTTACCTTACAATTTTCATAAACTATTTTTTATATAGTAACTTAAAATTAATTTATCAATTTTTAATTCCAAATAACATTTTGATTTATTATAGTGCGCGTATAGACTCATTATATCTAAATATAGTATCTGTTGCCCTGTTTTATGACTTTTTTTTTATTTTTACGGCATATGGTTCTACTGTATCTTCAATAATAGACACTATCTGGCAAATTTTATTTTTATTTCTGGCCAATTTCGCTAGAAGGCACATATCTGCCTGAAGAAGGTTGCCTTGATGAGCGATGATTATGAAGTAAGAATTTGTACTCATTGACTTTGAATTGAGCACTCTGTAAAGGACAGCTTTATGAAATTTATTACAATGGGGCTCCTGTCACAACCAAGACAATTGATACATATTTTTAGTTTCAAAAATGCTCTCTATAAGCGCTCAACTTAACACGTATCGTTTTGGATAATATCTTTTTTATAAAACTTGCAAAACAGAACATTAGAATGAGCTAAAATAATATCCAAAAATATTGTGGAATTTGGTTTATTTTAAACGCACGACATAATTCTTTGAGATTTGTTATAATGTTGAATACATGGTCTGAAAATAATAATTTAAAAAAACTTAACTAAAACTAAACGATTCTGTCTCGACCATGGGCCTTAGGCCATGAAAACCATGGTTGTGACGTCCATGGACGTGAAATGTTCGCATCATGCTATAACCACAAAGAATAAACAAAAATAGCCATCTTAAAACAATCACTAGATTCATTGTTATTAAACACACCATATTAATATTAATCTGCGTAGACATATTCATAAATACATATTTTAAGAGTCACGGTCTTGACAGCATAAGGGTACTCGTTTTACAAAATAACTAATATATAACTTATTCTTACGAAGCTATATCACTCGACGCCATTAGTGAATAGGACAACTGTGACAGACAGACTTGTTACTGAGTTCTGGGAATCTCACATGACATGGTTGTGACATTTAATGTTTTCTTTTGATGAAGTTTATATATATATATATTTGAAATATAATAATATTACCAAATTACCATTTGTGAATAGGTGCATTAAACGGCTTTCTCTATACTAAAAATATAATAGAACCTTAATATATTAATTTAATGTAGTTCTCACAAATAAAAATGTTTTTCTTAAGAATGATAATTTACCCATCTAAAATAACCGTAGGTACACAATGACCCTAACATCCTGTATAGATATATAAACACTACTGTACTGACCGAACCCCTACAGGACCCGATTATTTTTCCGGCGTATGTACCAATACACGACAAAAGTTAATTCCATTCTAAAATGTCATAGGTACTGACGTGATCTCCGTACGTAGGTAGGACGGTACTGTACCTTACCTGCAGCGCAAGTACCGAACTTACCGATCGCTAAATTTGACATTACAATCGTCTAAATTCGATAAAACGTCAATATATCAAACGTCGTTGTTGCAAACATCAATATAACCCGTTTTATCGAATTTACACGATTGTAATGTCAAATTTAGCGATCGGTAAGTTCGGTACTTGCGCTGCTGGAAAGCTAAAAGCGTGCGCGCGGCGCATCGCACACAACTTTGTGTCGCGTAAATGAATACGTCGCGCTCGAATAAAATACCTAAAGTCCGTGGAAAGCCTCGCCTTAATAATAAATAGCCACCACCCTCAAGTAGACACCTAACGATATGTTCCAGCAGCTGTCCTTGATAGCCAGTAAGCTTAGGTTAGCCTGAACCATATCGTCAAACCCATCATCAATTGACCATCAGGTGAGATTCTTTAATGTAGAAACAAGTACATTTAAAATAGGAGTCTATTTTAAATGTACTTGTTTCTAAAATATTACTTAAATGTCGTCTTAAAATTCAACTAGGCTGGTACATAATAATATATAATTTTTCAAAACTAAAATTCAATCCATTCCTTATAAATATATAATCTGGCAACTTCAACTATGAACTCGATGTTTCCTGACCGAGATTCAATATTCGATCTTTTATTATTGACTTCAATGCACTGGAACAACGATTGACAGATATTTAGACTGCCAGATACAATTTTCATGTTCCGTAAAGACATTATACCGAACCATGATTTTTAAAAACGATAATCCAATTAACAGTTTAATTTTTCCCTTTTACGACATTTATTTTAGCTTAATACATTTTCAGTACCCTCTGAAAAATGCGAGGTTACACCACCAGAGACGGAGTGTTTGGTTGCCATAAGCGACCCCCGTGAAAAGTGGCGTCATCAACGCAGGTAACAATCCTATGCGTGTTAAGCGGCCAAAGTGTCACTCTATATGGTTTCACATACCTAATCAATTTTCATAATTTTGTTCAGTTCAGATCAGCTTAGCTCAGTTTTTAATTTAATTCCGTTCAGAGCTTATTAGCATAGCTCAGTTCAACTCAATTGAAAAATATAATGTAAAATATTCTTATAATGCAAACAAATTGTTTATTGATAAGATTTTTTTTACATTAAACATTTCTAAGATAGAACTACTAGTATGTGTTTGTAAAATAACGTGATTTATTTAATTCAGTTTGAGAGCGTTATTGCGAGTCTGATTCACACTTATGGGGTATTATTACGTATATTTATAGTATTTTATTTCAATTCAGTTCAGTTTATTTAATTTCAGTTCAGCTAACAATATAAAAGAGCTCAACTTGACAGGATGACAAAAATTTTATGCGATAATAAAACACATTAACTTATTAGGACCCACTTTATATTTACCGGGAACATTGCGACTAGTTTCGGACTGATTTGAAGTCTTTAGTCTGTCACGTCACCATTGCGCGAATCGACGAGCACGGTCTTCCTCGCTAAGTACATTAAATCATTAAAATTAAACAAAAACTATTACAGCAATTTGTTTTTATTTCGATTACTATTGGTAATTATATTACAATTTTATTTTAAATTAGTCATTAACCACATTTTTTTCTTAAATAGCATCATAATTTAACTAACGCTTAAATAAATTAAAAAACCTAAATCTTATCATAATAATGTATGATTTTATAATATCTTATTAAAACTTTCGTAAGTATTACACATATTTAAATAATGTTCAGAAAAGGCATCAAGAAAGTTACATAAATAAATAAATAAATATAAAACAAAATTAAATCATGGGGGTTAAAAATCGCCCAATTGCGAGTCAGACTCACGCACGACGGTACCAATATTATTTAGCACTATATCTGAACCTTTTTTTTTAGATTCCACGTACGCGAGTCTGACTCGTACTTGACCGAGTTGTTCCTTTTGGACACGGAACCCTAAAAAATAAAGTAATGGGAAAAACATGCGTCAATGCATAAATAAAAATATTCAAATTATAGGGCTGATCGATAACAAGTTTAAAGGGAATTACAAAAATAGTCACGTTTTTAGTACAACTTAAGTTGAATTATTAATGTCACTCCATACCCATACGATAGTTAAGAACGAAAGGACAAATTAAATCATATAATGTCATGTAGGCTTAGCGGTTCGAGCATACCCCCATTAGCGTATCTATAATTTCTTCCACTCGTGATTTTGTTATGTTAACTTGTCGGGCATGCGTCAATGCAAAATTAATACTAAAAAAAACATACCAATCAATTTCATTAATATTGCTGTCTTGCTCTAAATCATTGGTGTAATACTTACGAAAATTATAGGACCCATTTTGTCTGGTTCACTTCTCGCACATACACCATATATCCTACCCGACAATGTTAATGTCAGTAAAATATTAGCAAAATTAAAACTTTTGCTGGTATTTTTTTTCAGCTCACAAATGAATCACACAAATAATATTTCACCTTTGTAAGCAACCTTATAAAAAAACAGGAGAAACGGCGCCCGTATCTCCAACATGGTAATGTCAAAATAGGCGACGTCTCATGATTGAATGCCAGTAGTGCGCGTATGTGTGTCTATCGCATGTTTGTCTTCCTGTCTTTGTCATTCATTAAAACGTCTCATATACAATTAAGTGTAGCTGTGTGCATTATATGCTTGTGTTAAATTTTCTCCACATAAAATTACCGTGACATAAGGGAGCCTATCTTCGTTTTTTTAACTGAATTAATATTGCACACAGAACTCGATGACGAAAACGCTAATATTGTGTTAGCTTTGTATATATTTTTTTTAAATCATAAGTTATTTGTTCAATGACAAGGGACGAATCTTTTTCACTCAAAATATTGTGAAGGATCACCGCAGAAAAAAATGAGAAACTAAAGAAGTATTTGTGTTTATTACAATTTTAAAAAGAAACTATAATTCGGTCCAGTGTTCGCTATAAAATCGTATTCCTTTGCTCTACGTTTTCTAGATAATCAGCCAATGTATATTTCAGATTCGTTTACAACTGGGATGAAAAGAGCTGCTACAAGATTTGGTGGTCAAATAAATGCCCTCCGGTGGCAGCGCCGGCCACCACCAACAACTTTGCCACCGAACGCGAGTGCTATGACGAATGCGGTGGTTGGGCATAAAGGGAAGAATTGAGTACTTAAAGTACCCAAATTTGCCTGTTGATTAGTATATATATAAATTTTGATACCATAATCCTAACTCTTAAAAATATATAAATTAAACATTTTAAACGATAAAAACACAGTCTATATCGAAATCTTATCATGTTAAAAGATTCTTGAGAGGTACTTAATTGTATCAGATAAGTTTTACTTCAGGCTAAAGAGCGTGCCAGACAGTTCGCGACCATGGTCCCGAACCATGGTCGCGAACTGTGGAGATGATGGTTTGTGACCAAATTACGTTTGACTTTCCAACGCCCTTGGATTGCGAGCATGCGTTGTCGACCGTGGTTCGGGACCACTATTTCCCACTGTGTAGACCCCGGTGCCGGTCGCAAACCACGCGAGGGCAGTATGCCGCTGCCGCCGGCGAGAGCGCACGCATGGCGGGAGCGCACGCGTAGCGCGTTTCCCTCTTTGAGATACGTAGGTATAAATGCCACGACCAAATATAATGCATTATTTATGACATATTTTTCTTCCAAATTTCATATAGAGATAGTAATTTTAAAACGTATAAATTAAGCGATATCGTGTGTAGTTTGGCCTTAGGTGGATGCGTGTTATCGGCGCGGGAGTTCGAAACACACTGTGGTCCCGAACTGTGTAGTAGCAAATTCCGACGGTGGATTGCAACAAGCCTCTGGCCAAGGCCAATGGGCGGAGCCCATGGTCTCGAACCGTGTAGATCCTACTTAAAGGCAACAGTAAATTTGTATAGTATTAATACTACAATTTATGTAAAAACACCCAAGTTTTAATTGAAATAAAATATATTCAACCATTATAACCATGCAGTTATTCAAAAATTTTTAGTGGACAAATCTAAAAACACACTACAAACAGCAATTACAATGTCATTTTAAATTAAATTACAATATAATTGTAATTAAAAAAGACCACCCCGACATAATACCGAATACCTACATGCTGGAAAAGTCCCACTACACTCGCCATATGGGGAAAATATTTCAAATAAAATATTTTAATATATTATACATATCATAGCTTCAGTATATACATACATATATATATCCTTGCATTCGTATGCAGCTTAAGCTTGAGTACAGGCGTAACAGGCGTTTTCCCAGAATCCTTTAAAGATGCAAACGTCAACGACAGCAGACTCCAAACAGCCTACAAACAATCGTTCTATATCTTTGTTGACTTCATTCGCAAAGATGCTTATAAAAGTTGTAAATAAAAGCTTTTTTTTATATTATTGTGACGGAACAAACTCAAGGCCCACCTGATGTTAAGCGGACTAACCTCTGCCTATAACAGATGCATTTCGTCACAAGTCATGAATTGTACTGCGCCCGTCACCTTGAGACATAGCTGTTTAGTCTCATGTGCCTGTAATTTCTCTGGCTCTCAAGGACTGCTGCCGGGACACACCGTTAGGTGCTTGGCGACATATTTTCCTACTTGAGGGTGGTCGCTAGCCAGGCGGGCATTCGCAAAATGCCCTTCCACCATGCAAATAAGCTTCATGAGCCTTTTGGAAAGACAAAATTTCCTGTATGAAAATCAATTCGGTTTCTGTACTAGCATGTCGAGGACGCCGTTGCTTCTCTAGTTGACTTTGTTTTTGAAAAACTTGATTCAGTGCAGAGATGTATTGGCGTCTTCCTTGACTTAGCAAAAGCTTTTAACACAGTCTCACGTTCTATACTGGAAGCTGGAAAGACTTGGAGTTTGAGAAATAGCACTTGAGTGGTTTCAGTCATACCTTTCAAGTTGAACACAGCGTTTGAGTGTTGAAGATTGCTACAGCGACTTTTGCAATGTGCAATTTAGAATTCCGCAAGGCAGTGTGCTTGGTTCATCCTTTTTTGTAACAAACCTTAACGACCTCTGCGAGCTAAATATACAACACGCTAAACGGATTAACTTCGTTGAAGACACGGCAATAATTTTCTACATCAAGATTTGCGGAGATGTACTTATCTAAGGTAGCAAACGATGGTCTTTGTCGCACAGTCACTGTGGTACCTACTCGATATCAAACAATAGTATTATAGTAGGTACCTAAGACTAGGGTAAAATAATAACAAGAATTTGTGAAAGGGGGGTTTATAAGTAATTAAAAATAAAAGTACAGCAAACTTTTCGGGCTCAACCAAGAAGTGCCCGAAAACCCTTCTACAGTCTGCGTTTTACTATGGAAAGTGAATTTGATACATATACAATAATTAATTTAGTACGTTTCAAGAGTAAAAAAACCATTGCCATGCAGATTAAAATCTACTACTAAAATGAAAATATAAGTTAGGGTGGATAATATTTGTTATACTTATAATTTTCATTGAAACAAACATTTTGCATGAAATGAAATATAATTTTGAATAACATGGTCAAATTTAGCGTGAGATTGTCATTTAATGTAGGGTAATTTAATTAAAGAAGAAAAGCTCAACCGCAACTCAAAAATTGAATGTAACATTTATAATACCCTGACTCTGGTCAATAATAAAAGCAATAACTAAATTAAATTCAATATTAAATTATTTACAGTCTCAACAATAGGTATTTCGTCACTATACAAAGCAGGCACGCTTCCATTAATCATTTCATTGTATATTTTATTATCAAACAAGTGACAACCTTACACCTAGGTTATCGTTTAATATGTCAAGATTTTTGTCTGTTATCTTTGTGCTAATAACATTGATGTGTGTGGCTGATTGTAGTAAGTTTTTTTTGTATTATTTTAAAATATGAGTAGTTTTTATATCTACAACTTTGTGCTCGTCTTGAAAGTCATAGATCAATAAAATAGGTCAGGTCCATGGTTCGAATCCCGCCACGGGCTTGAGCTTCACCGCATGGAGGAAGGGTATTTTGCAAATGCCCGCCTGGCTAGAGACCACCCTCAAGTAGAAAATCTGTCGCCAAGCACCTAACGGAGTGTTCCGGCAGCATTCCTTGAGAACCAGTGAAATTACTGGCACATGAGACTTAACAACTATGTCTCAAGGTGATGGTCGAAGTTCAATTCGTGACTTGTGACAAGCTCGATGCTTGTAACGAAATGCATCTGTTATAGGCAGGAGTTAGTCCACTTAACATCAAGTGGGCCTCGAGCTTGTTCCGTCACATAAAAAAAATAGACAAACCATTGAGATATAAGTAATACGATACACTAGAGAAGCATACAAACATCATTTCTTGCAACACACATCTACAACAGTCTTAACAAAATCCTGAAATATTACCCAATGACTCGCCACAAATGTAAAATTAAGTTAAGAGAATGGTTACTAAAACAAGATTATGCTACAATTGAAATATTATTAACGATTCTCACATAAATCACTCAGCTTACTGTTTTCAACATTAAAACCCATACAGTCACCTTAACACACACTCACTCACATTCCTTCTGACACTCACCCCTTCACTCACATGCCGTCACACACTCGTTCCTAAACACTTCTTCTACACAAATCTAGGTACGCTTATAGAAATGCACGCTAAATAGCATATTTATTATAATTTCATTACTTAGTTTCCGAAACAATTAATAGTACATTGTTCTCCGAGAGGAGAAAGTGACCGATTACCGTCGAGGGTGCTTTAAAATGCCCGAGATCGGGAATCGCACTTTCTCTCGAGTGATACATAGTGATTTATACTACACCTACCTTTTATTTTACTTTTTTACGAAAACATTCAGTTTTCGTAAAAAAGTAAAATAAAAAAACAACACACAAATTGAAAATGGCGCCAATGGCGTCTGCAATTTTCACATGTTCTTTTTTCAAATTGTTTGACACCATCCAACACACAGCTAGTGGCCAGTGTCATTTTGCGAACTTGGAGATAAAAACTCACTGTAAAAACTTTTTGGCTTTTGATATTTAGGTTACCAGCGCATAGTCTTACCCAAAATTAAAAAAGAAAAACCACGTACGAAATGGATTTTCATACACTTTTCTCTCCCGCTCAGATGCGTTTTCTCCCCGCATATTTGTTCGATATGCAATGACGTACTTTCTACCGTAAATTTGATAAAGTATCAAGGTACTTTCCGAGCAGGTGTAGTATAAAACACAATTAACTTCGTTATTATACTACATATAAATATAATCAATGAGTTGTAACATTTCTTTATTTACTATTTATGTCCGGGGGAGGGCAGTGGTATACCATATCACAGGTCTATCCTAGTTTGGGTACCAATGTGTTTCCAATGTTTATGTAAAGATATACTACTATATTATTATTATACTCTGATATACTTATTTAAGTTTAATAATGTTAGTTAAAACGATAAATAAATTTCATTTCATTTAATTTCATTCCGAACGAAAAACGTGTTGTAACTTGTAACTTGATGACAGCGGGGTTCTGCTCGGGGCGAATGCGTAGTACATATATATTTTCTTAGTGTGGTATCATAATATTATTACCTACTAATTCACTCGACAGAAATTATTTTACATATTTAGGTACTTGACTACTGAATTTACGTCCAGGTTCACATTCGAATAAACAACACTGCATATAAGGCGATGCTACTAAACTAAGGTGACAGGATATCAAAAACAAATAGGCAGTCGAACAAAGTAATTAAGAGGATAGCGAATATATAATTCTATAAGAGAAACGTCTTTTTTTCTTTTCCAATAGCTAGCTACTTAGTCATTAAGTTTAATGTTACTCCTGATAGGCTAGCCTTAGACCACAATCTCATCTATTGGTAAGTGATGATGTGGTAATATATTTGGTAAAAAAAAAAAACTTATCTTCTCCACTGAACCGTTCAACTTATCCCTTTCTCGACATTTAATTTAATTTTATGTATTTGCAGTACCCTCTGAAAAATGCCAGATTACGCCACAAGAGAAGCATTGTTTGATTGAGTACAGCGTGAGAGATCGGTGGCCTCATCAAGTCAGGTAACAATCCTATACGTGTACCAGGTTAAAGCAGTGAGTCACACTTTGATGGGTTTCACATATATATATATATATACTTTATTGTTACACTACTTTAGAAATATAAAAGTTTACACATTAAATTATAATAATAGTGTTACAATGGGTGGCCTTATCACTAAAAGTGATCTCTACCAGGCAACCTTAGGATGGAGTTGAACGAATAATACAATAGAGGCGGGAGTAGTCCAAATACATAATCAAATTTCATAAAAACATTTTAAAATAAAACGTATTTTAGTGTAATTTCTAAACAAATATATAAAAAATAGCATACATATAGGTTTTTATAATAAATACAATTATAAACATATATATATATATATATATATATATATATATATATATATAATCATATAATATATCATATAATATATAATCATATACATATACCTATAAATTATATAAAAATATAGTACATATTATAATATTATCTCATATATAGCATAGAAATTGACAAAAATATACTGCAAAATTAATTGGACAAATAAAACCTTTTAACTTGATCCTTGAACATATTGAGAGTCGGTGCTTGTCTGATTGATACAGGAAGAGAATTCCACAAGCGGGTAGCCTGAATAGTGAATGATTTGCTATAAAACGAACTCGTATGAGGATTGATTTCAAGTGTGAGATTTTCTGATGACCTTAACGTGTATGAAGAACAGTGAAGGAAATCGAAGCGTTCCTTGAGATAGCGCGGGGATGGAGGACTGAACAATATATTGTAAAGGAGACTGAGAATATGAGCATTCCGGCGAAAACGTATATTCAGCCAATTGAGCTTAGAACGAAACTGAGATACGTGATCATATTTGCGTAAACCAAATATGAATCTAATGCAAAAATTTTAAAGACGCTCAAGTTTATCTAGCTGTTCCTCCTTGAGATCTAGATAGCAGGCATCAGCGTAGTCAAGAATAGGAAGTAAAAGAGATTGAGCTAATGCAATTTTAGTGGCTGTTGGAAGAAAGTTGCGCAAACTTTTTAAGGATCCTGCTGCGGCAAATAGCTTGCGACTGGTGATTTGTAGCTGTTGATCCCACCTCATATAGCGATCCATTGTTATTCCAAGATTCTTTACAGAGCTACTAAAGGGAATAGCAATACCACCAAAGAAAACTTGAGGAAGTAATATCCAGTCTATTGTAGACAGCAATCTTGAGCTACCAATTACTATTGTTTGTGTCTTAATGGGATTTACTTGTAACCCAAAAGAATTGCTCCATTTAGCTATACGATCAAGATCAGCATTAACAGTCTGAATTGCTTCAGATAGTTTATTCACTGGAGCCTTAGAATAAATCTGTAGATCGTCTGCATATAGGTGGTAGGAAGAAGTGAGGTTGTGAGAGATCTAATTAATAAACAAAGCAAACAATAAAGGAGATAAGACGCCACCTTGCGGGACGCCTGCTGACGTGTTACACCACAAAGAGTATTTATCTTCAAGGCGAACACGCTGCCTGCGCCCGTACAGATAACTGTGAAACCAATCAACTACCGTTGGAGAAATGTTAATTGAGCGAAGGAGAGCAAGAAGAATGTCAAAATTAACAGTGTTAAAGGCGTTGCTAAAATCTAATAGAGTTAATACGGTAAGTTGGCCGTTGTCCATTCCAAGACGGATATCATCAGTAATTTTGATGAGAGTAGTTACAGTGCTATGCCCAGGTCGAAAGCCAGATTGAAAAGGGTTTAAGAGATTGTGACTAGATAAGAATTTGCTAATTTGGTTGTAGATAAGACGCTCGAAAACTTTTGACAGGAATGGAAGGATAGAAATGGGTCGATAATCGGAATAAGATTTAGGGTTTGATTTTTTAGCCAAGGGAATAATTTGAGCGTCTTTCCAAATTGAGGGAAATACTCCATCAGAGACAGAGTTATTAAAAATGTGACAGAGAACAGGAAGTATAACATCTAAGATGGGCATAACCATGTTACGACTTATGCCATCAACACCAACAGCATTGGAAGTGATTGAAATTACGCTCTTCTTAACATCACAAGCGGATAGTTGATTAAAAATAAATGGAGAATGATCGGGAGTCGGTAAAGTTGAAAGATAACGTAAGGTATTGTTTTTATCTGAGATGTTAATATCAGATGACGAAGAGAAATGTTGGTTGAGAGAATTGATATTTAAATCATTAGGAATAGACTCTTGTCGTGATTTACCTATGCCCAATGACCTGAGAAATTTCCAAACTTTGGCAGGGTCCTCGTTAGTATATATATATATATGTATATACTTTTTTAATTCAGTTCAGTTCTTATTAACGCAGCTAAATTCAATTCAAATTATTTATAAATAAAAATATTGTAAATTATGCAGTTCCTACATAAAATTGCTGTATGTGTTTGTTATTAATATAACGTGATTTATTTACTTTAGTTCGGTCTGTTTCACACTTATAATCGGCTACATATATTATTTATATAGCATTTTAATTCAATTTGGTTCATTTCATTTCAGTTTGGTTTAGTCAATTCCAGTTCAGCTCAGTTCAACTAAATTTATTTAATACTTTACATTATACAATTCTTAGATATCATTCTTGTAGGTAAAAATCATTCATTGTTTTCGAAGTATAAATCAACGAAAGAAGTATAAACCAACCAAACTCTAAAGAATCTCCTCGTTAGCTCTCAAGGACTGCTGTCGGTGCACCTAAAAGCTTGGCGACATTTTGTCAACATTGCATACAATTCTAATTATTTAGTGCCTTCTAACACTTTTTTTTTATTACTGATAGGTAAGCCTTTGACCACAATCTCACCTGATGGTACCTAAGTGATGATGTGGTCGAAGGTGTTAACAGGCTTAACCTAGAATTACTGGCTCTCAAGGACAGCTGTCGGAACACACCGTTAGGTGCTTGGCGACAGATTTTCTACTTGAGGGTGGTCGCTAGCCAGGCGAGCATTCGCAAAAATGCCCTACCACCATGCGCTGAAGCTCAAGCCCGCGGTGGGCGGTTCGAACCATAGACCTGCTGCGCGGCAGCCCATAGCCACAGCCACTGAGCTATCACTGCTTATCGTGGTTTAGGGCCATTGCTTTACTAATTATTGTTTAGGAACATTATGTAGTGTTTTCCTA
The DNA here is from genome assembly GCA_963854805.1 of Plagodis dolabraria. Lineage (NCBI taxonomy): Eukaryota > Metazoa > Arthropoda > Insecta > Lepidoptera > Geometridae > Plagodis > Plagodis dolabraria. The sequence continues at coordinate 5,300,785 of OY978442.1, forward strand.
TATAATGTTTGTTTAGGATAATTATTATTGTGTTTTCGTCGTCTAGTTCTGTAAAAATATGATTTTGTTTGTCCAACAAGGTTATTATCAACACAATAAAAAGTTAATATATTATAATTTTGCAGTTAAAATGAAAAGAAAGTACATGAAAAATACTGATAACGCCGATTTGTTGGTTTCAAGCCGTGTTTAAAACCAATACACGTTTTTTTCTTTTGTGGGCTGTTGCAATACAAAACTCTAATTTTTATATAGGTGATTTGAACAATACACCTAATTTGGACATACAACCCTAGCCGCAGACCGCACACGACAGAAACAAACCTGTCATTTCTAATTCAGCGCAGTTCTGATGTCACAAGTTTATTCCGTGACGTCTCAGCTGGTGCTCATGCTGTGTCGTTGTTCTTGTGTTAGGTACCTTATACTGAACACGTCTTCTGAATTCGTCAACGTAAAATTATCTAATAAATATATTAAAAAAATGCAGATCAGTCCCATTTTGTATCGAGCCTCATCTATAATGACTTCTCTTAGAGCAGTCACTATTGCAAACTCCTTGTTCATACTTGAATCAAACAAATAAAAACGGTCAATTGCGGTAGGCGTGCCTCCAAGCCGAAACGTTTATCGTGAAACTCCAAGCTTATGCTTGATTCTTGATATTAAAAATCATTCACTAGCGAAAAGAGGCCTCTGCCACTAAACATGTCAAATATGGATGTATTTTATTTTTCATACTTGGAAAATATGCTGGAAATTATCTGATCAAAATCAAATTAGTAAAATTGTAACTATGAAATATTATCAACAATTTCGTAACACGACCTTAACTAAATATATAATAAATTTATGAATAATCTGGTTTTTATTTACTTTCCTCATATCATAAAAGAAAAGCAGGAGATTTAACTTGGGTGAAATACCTATTTAGGTACTCATATTAAAATGATACCTTTCATATCGTGTATAAAAATCATCCAGTGTTTTATTTTAATTATAAGTTATTTTCCCACTGATAACTCTTTCTCGCTCAAAATATTGTGTAGTATCTCATTATCCGCAGGAAGAATGAAAAAGTATTAAAGTGTTTTTGTCTCGTTTTATAAGATTTTTTAAAGAAACAAGCGCCGTTTTCTAAATAGTATTAATTTGCTCAACATTTTCTAGCTAATCGGTCAATATTTCAGATACGTATACAACTGGAGCACAAAGAGCTGCTTCGAGATTCGGTGGTCGAACAACTGCCCACCGGTGGCTGAGCCAACCACCACCAACAACTTTGCCACCGAGCAACAGTGCCATGACGAATGCGGTGGTTGGGCATGAAGCGAAGAATTTAGTTCTTATTGTAACCAAGTTCACCTGTTGATTACTAAATATATAAATGTTTAACCGACTTCCAAAAAAGGAGGATGATCTCAATTCGTCTATTTTTTTTAATGTTATTTACCTCAGAACTCTTGACTGGGTGAAACGATTTAGATTTAGAGAGCAAGGGTCACTTAAAAGAGTAAAAAGAAAATTTTTACAAAAAAATGGAACCGACTTCAACACCCAAAAGTGTGAAATAACTTGTCGAAGTCGGTACCATGTGCACAATTTTGTGATAATAGGTACTTTTGAACTATCATGGTACCGACTTCAACAAGTTATTTCACATTTTGGGTGTTGAAGTCGGTTCAATTTTTTGGTAAAATTGTTTTTGATAGCACAGTTCCTTATTCTTACATTGTAAATTAAACATTTAATGATAACCGCTTGAAGCGCTCGGCAAATCTTACACACCTGCCGTAGAAGCAGATAAAACACATTTTGTAATCAGATCCTAATGTTTTAGAAGGCTCTTGAGATGCACTTAATTGTACTATCAGATAAGTTGTACTTAGGGCTACAGTAAATTTGTTGAAATTGAAAGAATAATAATAATTATAGTTATTCGACCATTAGTAATGGACAATCTATTAGCATTGATTTTAAAATCTTAAAACATGCTAGAAACGTCCGTTACAATGACATATTAATTAAATAACTATTATTGAACATATTGTTACTATATAATAGACGAAATGAATGACCACTATCGATCTTTATTCTAGCAGATTGTCTCATGTTAACCAGGCTTATGTCACTTTGAATTAGTAACATTTTCACATATTTGGACCTTGTATAATTTTAGAACGTGTATTCAAAAAACATTTTTTTTGATCTGTGGAGGTTTGTCATTAATTGTTATTGGTTTTTCTTAAGTTAGTTTTTAAACCTGTTTCGTTATGATTGCTGCAAGCCCCCAAAAGAAATAAAAATATAGGCAGAAGTTACCGCTTACCATCAGATTTGATCCGTTAAAAACATCTTCATATTTTATATAAATGGAATCAAGAAAGCATAAGTATAATAATGAGTAATAGCTACGTAAAAATCATGTAAGGTATTGAGCTATAAACCTCACCCTTTTGACCCAAATGCCTTCGATCTGGAACAATATATTTTTACTGTTCATAAAAATCCGAAGGACGAAATAGACATCGCTACGGGCTTCTAAGAACATAATAATGACCTATATCCAGCTATGTTTATGAAAAAAAAACTACTTTTTTGAGTTTAATTTGCTGGTTGCTGAATGCTACATATGTAAGTACTTATATAAAATTTTCGTGTTGTAACAAAACAACACCGAAACGGCTTAACCGATTCCTATGAAATTTTGTATGTATATTCCATAGAGATATAAAATACGGCGTGGGAAATTTTTCAAATTTTTATTTTTATTTGCCTGTATGGCAAAACAACGTTTGTCGGTTCGGCTAGTATGTAAATAAAAAATACGCAGCCTCTACTCACGACTACATCAATCGGGCATTTCTGCACACTAGGCCCAGTACGAGCATTTTCATTTTCCAGAAAACGAGCTTTTATTTAGAAGACCGCAGCCAAAACGTTTTACAATATATTATTGTATCGTCCATTGTAATTTTAGATAAACATTGTACTGGCCCGCCAAACCTGGAATAAGAGAGAGAGATGATGAAATTTGAGTATGAAAAGTTTTTATGAAGAATCTGATATTACCTGCCACTTCATTTACACGAAATTGTAAGGCCATAGAACATGGCTTGCTACCATCGTCATGTAGAAAATCTCACGCCAAGTACTTACAATCAAAATATCCAAAACAGTTTTACTCTAGGATTACTGATGTTATTTTTCTATCATTGATCAAAATTGAGTCGTAGATGACAACCGAAAAAAAAACATGCGAAAAATTTTACACTCTTTTCCTGACAGAAATATTGTTTACTTTTTTTTATGCCTGCGATAGGTGGACTTTGACCACTATCTAACCTGATGGTAAGTGATGATGTGGCCGAAGATGTTGTTCAGGCTAACCTAGAATTACTGGCTCTCAACGACAGCTGCCGGAACACACCTTTAGGTGCTTGGCGACAGGTTTTCTACTTGAGGGTGGTAGCTAGCCAGGCGGGCATTCGCGAAATGCCCAACCACCATGCTATACGACTGCCATCCTAAGACAACAACCGGGACCGACGCGCGACGGCTTAACGTGCCCTCCGAAGCACGGAAGCGCTCAGTAGTAATGTCACCAACGGTCACCCATAAAATATAAATAGCCCATAGCAATACACCCATAGCAATATAAATAGCTTTATGACGTTGACGCATGCGAGTGGTTACATACATTAACTAACTATCAAATTTTACAACAAGATTAACCTGCTATAATTTTTTTTTGCCTCACACTAATAAAACTAGATAAAGCCCAAAGAATCAGCTATTAAAAAATAAAATACTACCTACCCTGCTCCTTAGTTATTACGTTACACTGACTATCTGGTGGTGGGGACACTCACACGTTACTAGTACGCTCCCGTTGTTTTGCGGTATTTAAAATAAATAATGGCTCAAAAGTCCTTAGAAAGTGTTGTGCGTGATATATATAAGTACTTACCAGATATGACAAATAAAATACACATCCTAGAGTGTAAAGTTGACGACCTAAACAAGAAAATAGATAACCAAAATTGCAAGATAGATGAACAGAATGCAATCATTGTAAGACAGAGTCAGCTGATCTCAGATTTGAAAACAGCTGTTGAAAATATACCGAAGCCAACGACCGTTAACACACAGGTAACACCAACGCCACCAGTTAAACGTCCGATTCGTCAGACAAGACTGACGAGCATCGCAGCAGCGAATAGCAAAGCCGTGGCTAAGCAAGCTGCAAATCAAAACAAGCGAGCTTCGGTAGTAATCGGGTCCATACCGACAATGCCCGAGGTGGAGAAACCTGCATCGGTGAGTGTAACCGAAGTCGTAGAACCGGTATTAGCTGATAGGATTACGACAAAACAAAGGGGTGCTACTACGAAAGTACCCAAAACAGACAATCACAATATTATTACTCAAAAGGATGACGTTTTAGTCACCTCAGCGCCTAATAAAGCAGATGAATGGCGGACTGTGACTAAAAGACGTACTTTTAATCGCAAAGTTTTAGCAGGAGCCGGTATGGAGGATGCAGAACTTCAAACCGTTGAGCGGACCAAGTACATTCAAGCATGGTCATTTACACCAGAGACAACAACGCAAAATGTACTTAATTACCTTAACAAGACAGTAAAAAGCGAACATTACACAGTCGAAAAACGTGAAATAAAATCAACCAGACATGCCGCGTTTGTCATAGGCTGTCCTGAAAGTTTATATGATCAGTTGAACACACCGACGTTTTGGCCACCAAGAGTTATGATTTCGGAGTGGTTTCGCAGTAGGCCCCGCATCGAACGGGGCTCCCCAGAACGAAGCATTGCACACGGATCGCATCCAGCAGCTGTCTCAGTCTGACGCCGTCCGGCAGATGCAGCTCTCGCACGCGCATATGAAAACGCTAGTAGTATGTCATCAAAATATTAATTCCCTTCAGAATAAAGTACAAAGACTAGAAGTAGCATTAAGTGATAATTTGAAATGTGATGTGCTTGCCCTAACTGAACACTGGTTGGTAGAAGCAAACCTAAAAAGTGTCTGTATAAACGGATACAAGTTAGCGTCGAATTCGTGTCGAAAGGATATAATTCATGGCGGGTCTTGTTTATATACAAAAGACGAGCTTAAAGTAGTTGAAAACTCTGATTTGGTAAAACTTTCAGTTGAATTGTATTGCGAAATATCGGCTATTGATATTATAGATTATGACTACACCATTGTTTGTGTATATAGAACGAACGGCGTGTCAGCAAATGAGTTTTTTCCCTATTTCGAGGCGTTGGTTGATAAGATTGGAATGCTTGAAATACAGTGTATTATTGTAGGTGATTTTAACATTGACTGTCTCGTTGAAGTTAGTGCTGATAAGAAAAGATTGTGTGATATTCTGTCGGCTCATGATTTGATCAACCTTGTAGACTTTCCCACTAGGATAACGTCACACAGTGCTACCTCTCTGGACCACTTGTATACGAATATACCATCAGAGTTAATATTAGTCTCACCAGTTTCAGCTAAACTTAGTGATCACTTAGCTGTTCGAGGGGAAGTAACGCTCCCTATTCGCGAACATGCTTCACATACTAAGCTAAGTAGAAGCTATTCCCATATAAATAAGTGCAACTTTATCAGCTCCCTCGACAGTGTAGATTGGAATGAGATTGTTAAATGTAATCCGTCAACGAAGGAGTTGACAATGGCTGTGATAAATATAATACATAATAAACACGAAATTAGTTTCCCACAACGACGAGGTCCAGTAAGAAAAAAGTCTTCCTGGATAACTGCGGACATAAAAAATATAAAATCTTTATTATTTGACATAATTGAATTACATAATAAAACTGGTAATGACATTATAACTGAATTGATTGACAATTTAAATATTAAATATGACGAATTGCTGCGCAACGAAAAATCTTATTTTTATTCCACTCAGATGTGTCAAAGTACTAATCCCACAAAAACGATGTGGAGTATCGTTAATGAACAAAGGGGGAAATTTAATTCTTGTTATCTCGACTTCACAGACATTGTAAAAAACTCCGTTGGTGAGTCATTCCGGAATAAACATGAGGCTGTAAACGCGATGAATGCTGGGTTTGTAGGAGCTGCGGTGGCGTGCGGCGCGCCGCCTGCCGACCCCGTGCGCGTGCGCCGTGTGCTCGCAAACACCTGTCTGCCCGCCGATCGCTCGCTGCGGTTGATTTCATTCACTACAAACGAAGTGCATCGCATAATAACCTCACAAATTCCGCCAAAAACGTCGAAAGATGCATACGGGATATCCATGCAGTTATTAAATATAGCAGCCAGTTCTCTCGCACCCATTCTAGCTTTGTTGTTCAACAGATGCCTTAAAAATGGTATTTTTCCTGAGCCGCTTAAGATAAGCAAAGTTACTCCTATATTCAAGGGAAAAGGGAAACGCTCAAATATTGATGGTTACCGTCCAGTGTCAATTATACCAGCCATAGCAAAAGTGTTTGAAAATGGATTAAGTTCTCGGTTGTTATCGTATCTGTCTTCGATAGACGCGCTGTCTGATCGACAATATGCATATCGCAAAGGTCGTTCGACAACCGATCTGACCCGAGAGCTAATCCGTCGTGTTATAGACGCCCGCGAACGGAAGCTGCAAGTAGCAGTACTATGCTGTGATCTTTCAAAGGCGTTTGACGTGGCGGATCATAACATCCTTGCAGTAAAGATGCAACACTACGGCATTAACCACAAACCACTTGAAATGCTAAAAAGTCTTCTAAAAGATCGGTCTCAAGTGGTAGTGGGAGATGGCGGACAAGTGAGGTCGGACCCTCTAACATCAAATATGGGAGTCGCTCAGGGTTCTTCAGTGTCCAATATACTTTTTACATTGCTGCTCAATGACCTGCCAAATGCTATATTGAATGCTGACATACTTATGTACGCAGACGATGTAGCTGCAATCGTGACGGCGACATCGGTGGACTCCTTAGAAGCAAGGTTGAATGACACTGCTACTCAACTTACAGTATGGTTTCGTAATAACGGTTTAATACTCAACGCAGCAAAAACACATTTCGTTCATATAAATTTATCAGGACACTTTGTGCGTCGTTTAAATGTTATAGCAGACAATACAAAAATTGAGCAAACATATAGCACCACTTTTTTAGGTTTTGAGATGGACAGTGGCCTGACCTGGGAGCTGCATATGCACAAAGTTTGTGGCAAGTTGGGAGGGGCGAGCTTTGCACTCGGTCGACTCTCTCGTTTGCTACCCATAGACGTAGTAAGGTCCTGCTACTTCGCAACTATACACTCAGTACTGCAATACGGTGCAGAGTTGTGGGCCAGAGGCGCAGACCGAGAAAGAGTCTTTCGATATCAAAAACGTGCCATAAGAGCTATCGTGCGAATCACCAGCGACACGCCAGCTAGACCGTATTTTAAGTCTCTTAAGATCTTAACTCTACCCTCTGTAGTAATATATCAAGTAGCAGTATTTGCTCGGGTAAACATTGACAACTATCCAAAAGTAGGTGATTCACACACATATCCAACACGCACCAGAGGTCAGCTGGCCGCTGTGAGCCGTTCCCTCACCAAATCTACAAGGTTGACTCACGTTATGGGACCGACAGTCTATAACAAACTACCTAAACACATTATAGAATCAAGAAATCTTGCTGTATTTAAATCAAGATTAAAGCGCTGGCTTATTGACCAAACTTTCTACTCAATTGAAGAATTTTTTGACATGAAATGATTATAAAATTGATTTTAATTTTTATTATTATTCACGTAATTTATTTTACAACATAATTTTAAATTTTTTACAACATTCATATACAAAAAAAATAAATATTATAAAAAACTTAAAACTAGAAGCCGCCGGCAGCGGGGTAGTGCCCAAGCTACCAGCGGTTAGGGCTGCAGAGAGAGGAACCTTCGGACAATGCGTGTCGTGTCGAGTATCACTGCCTTCTGTATCTGACCCTTGATCCAACCGTCTAGTGAGAGCTTCTTGAGGTGTTGGTCGAGGCTCTTCGCTATTAGGCCGTTCGCCGAAACGACTATCGGGACAATGATCGTCGAGTCAACATCCCACATGGCGGTTACCTCGTGAGCCAAGTCAAGGTACTTGCTGACTTTGTCCTTCTCGGCCTTCACGAGATTCTCGTCATGTGGGATGGTGATGTCGACAAGCACTGCCCGGCGTTGGGATCGGTCGACCACCACGATATCAGGCTTATTGCAAACAATAGTCCTGTCCGTGATGATAGAGCGGTCCCAGTAGAGCAATGCACGACCATTCTCGAGAACTGGCGCCGGTGCGTACTGATAGTACGGCACCTCTGACTCGACAAGGCCGTATTGAAGAGCAAGTTGCTGGTGGATGATCCTGGCCACTTGGTTGTGCCTGTGCAAATACTCGCCGTTAGCAAGATGCGAACAACCGGAAATGATATGCCTGAGTGATTATTATTATTATTATTATTATTATTATTTACCATTTTTGACATTATTTATCGTAATTTAATTAATTATTTCTTTAATTTTTAAATATACCTAGGTATATTTTAATAATCTACTTTGTTAATGAAACCTGAAACTTTTTATATCACGTAACTTTTATTTAATTAGTATGTATCCATGTAGTAAGTACCTATAACTTACAACTTCAACAACAAATCTTTATGTATAATTGAAATTATTATTAAGTGGACCTGTATATAATTATACCAATAAATACTATGAACTATGAACTATGAACGTAGTCCAAGATCCCATTATACCCCGACTGTAAATTTTCTGTTTGAGGGTCGTAAGTAGCCAGGCCAAACTGAAAATTCGCCACCGCCAAGCCACAAATCTCAACCCTACGTTAGCCTGGACATCATTTTCGACCGCATCATCACCTGCCATCAGCTGAAATAGTGGTCAAAGGTTGGAATAACAGCTAAAAAATCCTATAACACTATCACCACTGTTTAAATAAATGTGTATTTTTTTTAGACAAAGTATTTCAATAGAACTTGACAAGCTCATTTTTATTTTTTTTTTATTTCTGATAGGTAAGCCTTTGACCACAATCTCAGCTGATGGTAAGTGACGATGTGGTCGAAGGTGTTAACAGGCTTAACCTAGAATTACTGGCTCTCAAGGACAGCTGCCGGAACACACCGTTAGGTGCTTGGCGACAGATTTTCCACTTGAGGGTGGTCGCTAGCCAGGCGGGCATTCACAAAATGCCCTTCCACCATGCGGTGAAGCTCAAGCCCGCGGCGGGATTCGAACCATGGACCTGCTGCGCGGCAGTCCATAGCCAAAGCCACTGAGCTATCACTGCTTCAAATTGTCTGCCTTAATAGTTATAACTCCACACCACTTAGATTTTTTTTCTAATCAGCTCCCACACAACAATTACTTACCGAAATTTAATCTATCAAAAAAGCTCTACTAACGAGCTCTTATAAATGAAAACAGTGAAAGCAATCGGCGCTACACGCAGACAGAGCAGGGCGCGGCCGCTAATGGCTACCCGCCACGGAACAACTTTATGTAGAGTAATAAACAACATAGAGTCAGAAAAACACAAAACTTTTTATTGTATACTTTAGTATGAATTATCTCCCAAGTTTATACATAGTCAACCAATTATAATTTCAACATTCAAGGAATTTTCAATTGTCAAATAATATATCAATATTCAATTATAAAATAAATAAATCGTCAAAAATTAATACCTACTTAAACTTTTAATCCCATAAAAGGACATTGACAAATTATTGGAGTACAATTTATTTTGTTCCGGACGGGAATTGATACGAATACGTATCCGGCGTGAATTCAGAGGACGAGGGTTCGATTTCCGTTCGAGTCCCGATTTGTAAATGTGATTTTCGCTCAGCACGAGATAGTGCTTTTAATAGTGTTTAGAAATACCCATAAAAGGAGTTAAACCATAAGAACAGTGAAACATCGAGCTTTTCACACAAACAGAGGAAAGCATGGCTGCTAAAGACTGTTCGCCCGAGTTTTCTCTAGCATTATATGTAGTGTAATAAATAACAGAGCACGGTCATTCATTTATTACTATGTGTATATATATAGTATGATTGCATTATTAAGAATAATAGTGAATCAATTTTTTGCAGTAGAATTGAAAGTCTGAGGTAATTTTGTAGTATGATAACAGTGTTCTAAAGTCAGCCGCCAGAACAAGCTGATAGATGCTTGTCGATATATTATCTTTTTATTTTGGAATTGAAGACCTAGGAGTACGTTCCAAAATCAGATTGAGGACGTTTTGAAAAAAACACCAAGTCTGGAATACCCTAAACCGACGCTCTGTATAAAATAATTGATGAGTGTAGATGAAACGAAAGAGATATGTAAGGATCATAGTAAGTGGAAATCTGTGGTCTCTGCCTACCCCAACAGGAAAGAGACGTGAGTTTTATGTATGTATCTATATATTATTTTGGAATCTTGCAGAAATTTCCTGCATGGTAATTTTAAACGTAAAGATAGGGAATCATTATCTTCCTACTTTCACCTCAATTTGAAGCAGGGAACATAAAATGTATCTTACTAAAACTGAAATGCTAACTGAAAGCATAAGTTTAATATCCAACAGCATGCTTGATGCTAACCCTGGCAAATGTTCTTGCATATGTTACCATTAGTTCTGGAGTTCCACAAGGCTCTACCATGGGCCCCCTGTTATATAATGCTTATACTTTTGATATAGGTAGATATATCCAAAATTGTAGGCATATTATGTTTGCGGACGATAAAAAAGTATTTCTAAAAATCAAAGCAATCGAAGACTGTCATAAGATTCAAGAGGACCTTAACCACCTACATAATTATTATACTACGAATAGAATTACTGTAAACACTGCTAAATGCCTACAAATATCTTTTACGCGAAAACAAAAACCAATCAATTTCACATATCAAATTAATAATACTACTATAAGTAAAGTTAGCTCTGTAAGAGATTTGGGTGTTGTATTAGATTCAAAACTGTCTCTGGTAGAACATATAGATACTACAATCACACAAGCGTACAAGTAGCTTGGATTCATAAAGCGAGTATGCAATACTTTTAACAACATAAGCTGTATCAAAGTATTATACTACACTTATGTCCGAAGCGTTTTAGAGCATGCTTGTAGCATCTGGTCACCTTGTTATATTGTACTTAATAAAAAAAATTGAATTAATACAAAAGAAGTTTGTAGATTTCATAAGTTTTAAAGACAATAGAACTTTTGAGACATATTTGGAGGCTTGTAAGTATTTTGGAATGGAGACCTTAGAGCAAAGACGTAAGCAGTAGTATGATATCATACTGTTGCACGATATATTAAGCGGTAAAATGGATTGCTCTGAACTCTTATCCTGTCTAGCTTTCCAAGTACCTCCCCGCCGTACTTGCCATACACAGTTACTTGACGTCCCGCTTGTCAGCACTAACTATGCTCAAAATTCAGTGTTATGTCGCGCAGCCCGAACTTATAATAAGTATTATTCTAACCTGGACTTATTTTATTACCCTAAAGCCGTGTTAAAAAAACAAATCAAAAAAATGCATCACACCTAATATTACCATGGTTTCGTTACATTTTAAGCATACATATCAACCACCTCCTCCCCACCCCTCCTTCCCCTCACCCACAAACACATCCTCACACACAAACACACACACAAGTTTTTACATACACCATCTTCTAGCACTATTATCACAAATGTCTATACCTACTTTGACTTTATGGTGCATTCATTAATGTCTACCTATTTTGTCTTCTCTTAGTATACCTACTACTAAGGTAAGTTTGTTTTTATCTATATATATATAAAGTTTAATTTTTTGTTAAATATTAAACCTTGTTACCAACAATGGTGGGAGGAACGGTAATTGGATACCCGGCTAGTATAGGTATAAATACAAAGAAGTTAATAGCATTACATCAATAATACACTCAAAATTATAAAACATTACTAAGTTTATATATAGTTTGCATTAGGATAAAAAAGCGAGCGGCGCAGAGTTCAGAGATCTGCGTTGGGCTTTCCCAATACTACACAGTGAACGGTCGATATCTCATTTCAATAAGTTTCCTCCACATTGATATAATAAGAGAGTAGAATAACAAAACATTGCTAGGTAACATCATTAATTGAAGACAAAGGATTAGATCCCTTTAAGTAAAAGATTCTACATTACACCGCGTTCTGACGTTCTGTTGTGTATGGATTTATCCAAGTGATTGCATAGTTAACAGTGAATACATACCGTAGTCGGAACCTAGTACTCTAAAATGGTCAGTGTGGGCCAATGATAATAATTTATTATACAACACACACTTAGAACTCCCTCTGACAATGGCAGACAATAAATAACACAATATACATAGATACATGGTCTGTATGGTGGAAGGGAATTTTGCGAATGCCCGCCTGGCTAGCTACCACCATCAAGTAGAAAATGTTTCGCCAAGATCTAAGAGTGTGTTCCCGAAGCAGTCCTTGAGAGCCAGAAAAATTACAGGCACATGAGGCTTAACAACTGTATGTCTCAGCGACGGGCGCAGTACAATTGGTCACATGATGAAATACATTTGTTATAGGCAGAGGTTAATCCGCTTAACATCAGGTGGGCCTTGGCTTGCTCCGTCACAATCACATAAAAAAAACAATTTTTAACTTCATCATGTATAATGTGTTTTTGGATCTCTTACTTTTCTACTCTACACAAGTCTTCTTTTCCTAATGTAATTTTATTTTAAGAAAAGAAACTGCTGAACGCAAGCGGAGAACGCGTTGAAATCCAGTTTCAGATAAAATCAACCTTACAACTTATAACTTACAATAAAAACGTCGCATAAACAACATAATCTAACAGTATCCACCCCATTTCCAGCAGTGACAGCAGTACGACACGACGGCTACATTTGCGAGCGAATCCAGCATACTAAGTTGACCTTGACACGATGTCTCTGTCGCATACACTACTCTGGCGATCCGCCCTAATCAAAAACTAGACGTAGAAAGCAGTACGCCGATTTCACACAAAGACCTAGGAGGATTGTAGACACTATTTTATATATTAAAAGCTGATAGATTCCTTGTTCTCTATTTCACCTAGTTTTAGCAAATGTATGTGCGTTGAAAGATTGTACAGATTGTATGAGATCTTTGATAAGGTCTGAATATGGACTCAATTTGAGTGACATAGGAGTAGTGCAGGGTATATTAGCTGATCCATTAAGTGATATGGCTAGTGTACTCTGCAAAATGTTGCTTGAAGTACTTAATTCAGGTTAGTGGTAAGTATTATATGTAACTTAACGGGGCTGACATAGTCGCTATGCGACCAAAAGTCGCAAAAAAATTTAGAATAAAAAAAATAAAAAAAAACTTTCTTCGAAGCGCACGTAGCAGATCTAGCCGAGCTGGCCTAGTCATTTTTAGCTGATTATCTAGGTTAAGCAACGTTCGCTGCGGTCATGACTTTGATTGGTGACCGCTAGTGGCCTTTACGGTATTGAGTTCTTCCGCTCTTTGCAGCTTGGCTGTTGTTTCATGTAGGATATCCATCACCAAGCACCTAACGGTTTTGCAAATGTCTTAGCGAGCCAGTAATTCCAGGTTAGCCTAAGCAATAACTTCGACCGCATCATCACTTACCATCAGGTGAGATACTAGACTAATGCTAGCATATCGATATAGATTCTTGATGCCCGGAAAGCTAGTATCAAATAAAGAGTTTATTTTACGGCTCCGCCCGCGCGTTTTTCGGTTATCGCGCAAAAACATTAACCTCTTTTTGCGCAGTTGGATAAAAACTATCGTGTGTTTTTTTCCGGGTCTCAAACTATTTCCATACCAAATTTCATTCAAATCGGTCCAGCAGTTTTGGCGTGAAAGCGTAACAGACAGACAGTTACTTTCACATTTATAATATTAGTACTGAGTACTGATGAAGTACTGATGAATACCTACTTAAGTATATCACATCCACAAAACTACCTTTTATTTTTAGAGCGCAATTTTTTCACCCTTTCGCAAAATCCTCCAAAACGGTACGTTATACTCAGCAAAGAGCAGTAAAGATACTAGTTCGATTCCTGCCCGAGATGAAATTTCAGCGTGTATCATTGAGCATGCGGAAGTTTTTAAAATCATGATTACATATAAACGGATACAATTTTCTTTTCTGCTTTCTAAGTAACTAAGTATAATAATCACAAAAGCATACTACAAGAATGAGCTTAGGTTTGATATGAAACCCTTCTGTAAAGTGCCCATCGTGCTTTGACGAGATATAGTCGTAATATTTTCTACACTGACGACACCTGGCGGAACATACTTTAGGTGCTAGGTGCTAAAACGCTGGAGTTTTGCACTAACAGAAGGACATCGACATAGCCTAACTACTACGCATTCTGAGACAACAACTAGATGTGCTAGCATGAAAGCGCTGATGATGCCACTAGCGGTCAGCCATGCTAGTTGTGACCACTGAGAAAGTTGCCAACCAAAATAATCAGAACTGGTATTGTGTCTGAAGTCGAGGGTGCATTGGAACTTGTCTCACATTGGGGACAGCAGAACCTTGTCCAATTCAACCACAAAAAAACTCAGACATGCGTTTTCACCGCGAAAAAGACCCCCTTCATCATCGCTCCGCAATTTCAGGGTGTTCCCCTAGAAATCGCAGAGAGTATTGGAGTTCTTGGCGTCGACATTTCCAAAGATGTCCAGTTCCGCTATCACATCGCGAGTAAGGCTGGGTTGGCATCCAGGAAACTTGGTGTGCTTAACAAGGCAAAGCGGTACTTTACGTCGAGCCAGCGACTTTTGCTTTATAAAGCACAAGTTCGCCCTCACATGGAGTACTGCTCTCACCTCTGGAATGGCGCACCAAAGTACCAACTCCAGTCTCTCGATGCTATTCAGCGTCGAGCGGTCCGAATTGTCGACGACCCCGAGCTCTCTGACCACCTTGAGCCACTGAGCCTCCGTAGAGACATCGGTGCGCTCTGTGTATTCTACAGGCTCTATAACGGAGAATGCTCTCAGGAGCTGTTTGATCTTATACCGGCTTTGCGATTCTATCATCGTACCTCGCGTCACCGGTTGAAAGCTCATCCACACATAATCGAGTCCTGGAAGTCTCACACAGCTCGATTTATGCGTTCCTTCTTACCGCATACTTGCAAAATGTGGAATGATCTTCCAGCTAGCGTTTTCCCGCGGAGCTACAATATGGATTCCTTCAAAAAGGGTGTTAAGAGTCTTACAGGGTCGGCAACGCATTGGTAACGCCCCTGGTGTTGCAAATGTCCATAGGCGACGGTAACCGCTTACCATCAGGTGGGCCGTCTGCTTGTTTGCCACTCCATCACATAAAAAAAAAAAAAAAAATCAGATAAAATAACTAGTAGAAAAGCATCACTAGGCATTTCAAGGTGTACTTGAGAGCCTTTTGTTTTAAATTAAATAACAAATTCAAACTAACAAAAAAATCGAGTTCTCCGGAGATATGAGTCAACACACACAATAACAAGAATAAATTAATTAAAAAAGTTAAAAACCCGACTGTAAACTATTTATTTTGGTTAAGCGCTTCGTTCCATTGAAATTAAAACTGCAAGTAATATATATTTATGGATCCGTTTTTTAAAGTCCTTGTCCTTGAGTCCTTGAGTCCTAACTCTCGATAGGTTCGGAAGATTAAAAAAAATATTATCTCCCTAATGGCGTTTCAAATCCGCGTGCTGTTTTTTTATGTGCCTAGTTTCACTTGCGCTATCAAGACGAATCTAATGATGTCACAAACATTAAAATCGGTTTAGCCGTTTAAAAGTTATGGTGGGATAAAGAACTCACAAGCATATACATACAGGAACTCTGAAAACATAAGACTCTTTTATTTTGGCAGTCGTGTAAAAACAGTAAAATTGATAACCTCCTCCTTTTTTTGTCGATGAAAATGGCTATCAAAGTTAACGACACTGCTTTTTCGGCGCCCAGGAGGTACTATACGCCTTCTGCACTCGTCTTGTCTTATAAAGGACTTCAATCTCTCGACCAGAGATCACAGAAATCTCTATGCCCTCGACCAAAGCTCGGTGGAGTTGTACTGTCGCAGCAGCAAACAGAACTCAAGTACATTTTATAAAAAAAAGTTTATCATTAAATCAACCTTACACAGGATACTGTATCGTGACACCTCGGCTAAAGATTACTTAATACTGCGTTGCTCTAGTCCACTACGATCTAACGACTCACGTGGCAGTATTTTGTAGAACATTGTATTACTGTTTACAATTATAGGGTGTCGCATAATCCCATAGAGGCTTTCAGTGTTTTGCCGCACGCCGCAACAGGCTGTCCTGACCGGCTTATTGAGAGTCATTCCGGAAGCCACCGGAAAATACCGGTTCGGGTGTATTGCACAGGAATGGGGAACAAAGTAGTGACTTTTACAGAGCAACAGCTTGAGGATTATCAGGTGGGAATGTTTTCATTGTTAAATTTTTGTTGCATAGATTATATATCAGCTTAAAATAATTTCGTGGTTATGTTGGTTCCTTGAGAATGTTTGAGTCGCCTATTATTGTTCAGTACTGAAATTAAATTATACTCGTATCTAAGCTATTAAAGAATCAGTGTTACCACAAAAAAATATTTTGATGCGAGTAAAACCTTTACAGTTCTCAAATTAGAGTCAGACCTGACTTCATAACCGATATAGATTCACAGAAGCTATTAATTATATGTGAAAAAAATATTATTCAAATGTTAGTTATGATCGAGATTGTTAAATGCTAGACTACGTTTCCAACATGTTTTTCTGTAGCTCCAAAGGTTTTTAGTTACAATTTTGTCTGTGAAAATAGTTTCGGAACAAAGTTTGTATCAACCTCCTTATTGACATTGAAGATTATCACTGATGGATAAATTATATTATCTTTCATTGGAACATATCATTTGGGTATCAAAGAACGGCGCCCTTATGAATAGTATAATTATTAAAAAAAAAAACTAGCATTCCGTATTTATCGTTAATGTCTCGATGCAGCGCGTGCTAATATGAGCCTTGTATCAATACACATTTGTTTGATTTTTGTACTGACTTGCAATAAGTTACTAATTTGAGGACTGTAAGGCCTAATATATATTTTTATTTTGGTCAACTATTTGAGATTCAAACTTACCGAGATATTTGCTCTAGTTTTTATTTCTTTATGATACGAAAACTCGCAACGTAGAAGTCGGTAGTGTTCCTTGTTCATTAATTCAAGTATCTTTACATTGATGTTTTACAAATTGGATTACGTTAGACTATCTATTGATTAGTGACTCATGATGTGACAACTAAAATTGTACACAGTATGAAATTTCACAGGTTATATAAAATAATAGTTTTGTTTGAATTTACGAATGCTGGCCTGGATACCTACCACCCTCAAATAGATCTGTCACTTATAGATGTGGGTCATTTAACAGTTATCCTTCAGAGCCAGTGATTCTAGGTGCATCATCATCTTATCAACCAAAACGAACACCATTGAACAAGGTCTTCCCATAGGGGTTTTACCATAAAGAAGGCTCTGCTACCAGGGGTGCCCTGGTATTTCGACCTGAGTCGTCTCTAACGACACCCACGTGCCACGGAAAGAAATGGGAGGGTAACCTAACCTGGCATCCCACGGGCTCAAATTTTAGTCTAGCTTGAACAATACCATATAATCACTTACGGTGAGATAGTGGTCAAAAGCTGGCTGCATAAACATATGCTAAAAAAATATAAAATATATATATATCTACAATAGGTATATTGTATATACCTTATAGGGACAAATCCACCTTTTACTGCTAAGCTGACTAGGGATTGACGTCAGAAACACGACGAAGCCTAGCCGGAATAGTATTTGACGTGTTTGGCTTCTACAAGAAACGTCATCAGGAAGTCATGACTCTTGAAGCAAACGATCGAGAAATTAAAATAGTATTATTATTCATCTATCTTACGACCAAGTCCTGTTCTAGATGTTAAGCAAGCATCATGAAAACCCGTTTAACAGTTGCAGTGAACCCTAGAGCTTAATTTAAAGGTTTTCAAAGCACATTTTTACTAGCTATACCACGTATTTTTACTGCCGGTAGACTAGCCATTGACTATAATTTCACTGATGTTACCTCCTGATGATGAGGTAGTAGATCGTAAACATACTTAACCCAGAAAGGGAACTGGCTCTCAAAGACAGCTGTAGCACACTTCGATGCTTGGCGACAGATTTTGTACTTCAGGGTGGTAGTTACCCAGGCGGGTTTTTGTAAAATTTCTAACCACCGTGCAAATGTAATGCTTGAGGGTAGAATATCTGGCATCCCGGGACAGTGATCCCAACTCAGACGAGCTACGCCGTTACCTAGCTACAAGACGCATGCCCCTAACCATATCAGGTTTCCTTGTCCGGTTTCAATACGTATCCTGGTAACGAAGACATTTTTATCCTCGTTCTACAAAGAAGTAAAATCAACATTAATAACAAATCTCATTTCTTATTTTTTAACAGGACTGTACATTTTTTACAAGGAAAGAAATACTTAGGTAATGTACTAATAACATTAATTCTTAGCTAAGTATTATCAAAGAATAAGAAGAACCAGAAGAATTACTCCGCAATGCCGTTCCAATAAATAAGCGACTCTAGATAAGAAGCAATAAAGTGCACTTCAGCTCGCAAAGCACGGAGTACATTTTATATTCACCTACAAGGCGTTTTTCTTTCTATCGCATTTAAGTAAGCCAATACGTGTTTTGCGGATACCTTTCTTTCGGACCCGAAGTTCGAAACTTCGACGAATAAGAGTAGGGGCCCTGGGCCCCGGCATAGACTAGCAAGCATTTGCTTGTGTAGATTCTGAATAAGATATTTTTTAAATCGGATTCGTATGGTTTGTACATTTTCAAAATATGAAATTATAATTTATTTATAGGCAAGTAGTCAAAGTCGAGTTCTAAATATGCAGAAAAAACATAAATACTAATGAGAATATAAATACCTATGGAGAACAAAGAAATTAACGTAAATTTTAAATAGGAGTATCTAACTTCTAGAACAGTAGCGCCACCTCTAGCTGATCCATAACTACATAGGACTCTCACTCTTACCAAGTGAAAATGTTTTTTAATTTATCTCAGTTAAGATTTAATATTGATTGAGGTATAATAGCGTTCTCAGTGTAGTATGAGAGATTTCCTAGAGGGTACGATTTGTGATGAACAATGCGTTCCGACCATAGATTATATTAAACAACGAACTTTGTACCGCAAATTCGATTTTCGTTGTCTGAAGTGTCACTCGTAACACGAAAAACTAAACTTCGTTGAATTGTAGTAGCGGCCCTGTTCACGTCGAGAAGGCGTGCCCTTCCACATTTAATTATTTATGGGCATGTGTATGGGTAAAGCTAGCTTCCCAAGGTCCGCGATTTTACGGATCATCCATCACGCACGGCCGACGACCACGGATTGCAACGCACGCAGAGAGGGCTCTTCCAACGGTGCGTGTCGGTCTGTGTAGATCTTATGATAGCTTCATTACAAAATGCAAAGTGAAAGAGGACGTATAGTAATCACATAAAATATTCCCTGTGCTCGCGTCGCACCGCCGCGCACCTTTGAAGTTACCGCCTCGCGACTGATACCGCCGCACCGCCACAGACCGCCTGCGCTACCACGGACGAGACCCTTCCCACGGTGTGTCGTGCGAGCTGTTCCGCGTCCTCCGGCGATATCGCGGACCGTGGGAAGATAGCTTTAGTCTCGTTTGTACATAACGTCGCAGTGTGGGTGTAAAATTGTAAATGCTAATGGTAGTAATACTATATAATTTAAAATTTGATAGTTTGTGTAGCCAGAAGTAGTTGCATATTCCTTCGTGATTAGAATGGCCTGTAACAAGGTAGATTTAAGGGAGAGCACTCTCTTTTATTCACACTACTGCCCAATAAAAGGAGTGTTACGTTTTCAAGGTTCATGTATATACCGACGTATGTATGATTGAGAGTTTTTTTTAGTAATGAATTCTAAACGGCTTAACAGATTTTAATGTATGAGATATCGTTAGATTTGTCTTATTAGCGCAAGTGACACCAGGTACATAAAAAAAACGAATTGGCGGAATTTAGACGCCATATTGTGAAAAGAAAAAATATTTTTTTCTTACAGTGGATAGTGGGTTATAAAAATGAATGGCTTTAAAAAAGGATTTTATAAATAAATATAACTTGCAGTTTGTATTTCAATGGAATAATAAAAAGCAATGATTTGCAGACGGTATTAATGAATGAAAATAAATTGTTATCATTATCTATGATTTATTAAATCGCATGGATTATTAATTTGAATAAATTCATTTGTTTAATACAAATTGATTATTTTAAAATAACGTTTAAGATGTTCTCATAAATACTTATATCTCTACCGCATGACTCGAGCCCACGCGCCACGCGGCGAACTGAGGGCGCCGCACGGTACACTTTTTAAACCAAGCCCGCCGCGGTACAGTTTGCGTCCTGTTGTTATTGAGCTTGAATTACATTTCTTTTCATTATTTATTCGTAGGCCACAGCTATAGTAGGGGAGTAAAAACAAAACCTGCCCAAAAAAAATACATGTAATGCCTTTGCCGATGACGCGACGACTGAGCTCAGGTTAGCCAATTAGCAAGGTTTTGATCAATATGATCTACCTCTTTTTTCTTAAAGTGTATTCCTAAACCTATTTTGTATATCACTTGTTATATATGGATTGGCCTTGGTTAATACGCCGAGGCAGGATAGCACATGTATAGCTACGTCTGGGGTTGCGTAGATCGGCTGTTTTATGTAACTTTGTAACATTCAATGCGACAAAGTAACGTTCGCTGTTTATATGGGTAGGGTGAGTAGGGTGATCTGAGAGCGTTTATATGACAGTTTTATTAATTCTTGCTGCTTACTACGGTTCAGAATTTTCGGCAAAGAAATCTGATTGTCATGTACGATATTGTGTTATTTAAGAATGATTTTGAAGCAATTATGGCCGAGCCACAATAGACATATATATACAGTAGTTCGACTCCGCGGTATCCTGGAATTCAATGACAAATGACGATCAGAGCGCTAGGGAAATCACTATCGAAATTTTGAGTGTTGTTGTTTGTTATAAATAAATATATTTTTGCATATTAATTGTTTTTTTTATAAATAAAATTTGTTGTGAATGGGTAAAAATTTAACTATAACTATATACCCTTTATAATCGGTTTTACAGATCCTCTCCATCCAAAGGTTGCCTGGAAGAGATTGCTTTCAGCAATAAGGCCGCCCATTGTAACACTATCAATCTGAATTGTAATTTTTTATCTCTTTCATTTATGTGGTGTGACAATAAAGTATTATCTATCTATCTATCTATCTATATATATATCTATTTATTAGAGAGAACACAAGCGCGCGCAGAATTGATTAAAAAACGCCATTGTCTTTGGTAACATAGTAAGGCCACCAGTAACCAGTGTTTGGTAACATAGTAAGGTATTAATTGCCTTTAAAACTCCTTGGGTTCTTTTTTATATTAAAATCATGAAAAGATTACAATCTCTATAGTGTCAATCTGCTGACAGCTTATTAAAACTTAACTGTAAGTAAACACCGCAGTAAAGCATGTGAACACTAGGAGGAAGTACATCTATGATGTGAACATCAGTCTAGTTGTATCTTTTTGTACCTCCTCGATGTAGGGAAGGCCGCACGGTTGATCACGTGACTGAATTCGGGTAATTTTTTCGTAGTTGAACTACTGCATGTATCTATTGTGGCCGAGCCTAATAGCTATTTACTGCCGTGCCGCAGACCCATGATACGATCTCAACCACCCACGGAGTGGAAGGTAATTTTGCGACGGCTTGCCTGGCTAGCTACCGCCCTGAAGTAGAAAATCTGCCACCAAGCACCTAACAGTCTGTTGCGGCAGCAGTCCTGAAAAGCCAATAAAATTACAGGCACATAAGACTAAACAACTGTATAAAAACTACAACTGAACTACAAGCGGTATTCGAACCGAAAATTGACCACGGTGGCTTGGATAAGCAAAACATAAACACCCCATTCAAATTCAAATGATTTATCCACAAGAATGTACAGATACAGCAGGTGTGACGCTTTACAAAAATGCCCTTAACATTCTACCAAGACAATGATGTGCAAATGTGTATTTATGCAATAGAAGTCAATATATACATTTATTTTTATAGTACAATTGATAATAATACTTATATAAATATGATGGTGGATCATGGGCAGATGGTCGTGCGTTCGAATCTTGCGCGTAGTTCATATTAATTTTGTACCAAAGCTTATTCGCTTTCCAAGCGTTATATAGGGCAAAATTAAAATATTATTAATTAAAAAATTGGGCCTAACTAGATTTAAGACACAAATTTGACTTGAGATATAGATATCCTTTCAACAATATGTAACCCAAACAACATACAGCGCCATCTGCGAAATAGTTTTCAGTAATGAACTCCAATGAATCACTCGTGTTTGCTGATTGGGGTAAAGGTAAGTGAAAGTCAACGAACTCAAGAATAGTCTCAATATTCACTTAATGAATGAATCGGTATTTTTGTTTGTTGTAAATAATGGCGTTCGACACAGAACATGATAAATTAGGTGTCTATAAGGTTTATTATGAGCAATGAATGTAAAGACTTTTCCTACAATAATTATCAATACTAAAAGATGACGTCAGTAAAAAGACTTTTTGAAGCGCTCGTAGCGAAGTTTGCTTAGCCGTTTTTAAACGATCAGCTATGTAAGTTAAGCAACGTCCGCCGCGGTCAGGAGTTGGATGGGTGACCGCTAGTGTTACTAATGAGCGCTTACGTGCTTACGGTGCCGTCGGTCCCGGTTGTTGTCTTACGATGGCAGTTGTTACAGCATGGTGGTAGGGTATTTTGCGAATGCCTGCCTGGCTAGCACCATCAAGTAGAAAATCTGTCGCCAAGCACCTAATGTTTTGTTCCGGCAGCAGTCCTTGAGAGCGAGTAATTCTAGGCTAGCCTGAACAACATCGTCAACCGCATCATCACTTACCATCAGGTGAGATAGTGGTCAAAGGCTAGCCTAAAAAACCGGCATAAGCTATAAAAAAAACCGGCAAAGAATGAGTCGGGTGACTATAAATTAGTTATCAGCAAAAATATAAATTAAACTGTTTGAAATCATATTTATAGTTTAATTATGAAATATCAGTATAATGAATGTATAAGGGGAGATTTGCTATAATCCCCACGCTTGACAGGCGTCTTGAGGATCGCAGTATAAGATATCAGTGCCTTAGAAGGCGTTGCTGTCCACCTTCCGGTATTTTACCTTTAATCGCCTCTTACGACACGCACTAGTAGCAATGGGGGGATGGCATTCTAGCCCAACCCCACCAGACGGTCAACTTTAGTAAACCAAATAACCATAGTTATTATACCAAGTAAACCTGTATTATATGATCTAGGGATGTATTTCTTAATATAATTTTCTAGATATTTCCGGTATCGCGGTTCACTCACGTTAAACCGTTCGGTCCCGGTTGTAGTCGTTATAGCATCCATGGATGTAGGGCATTTTGCGAATGCCCGCCTAGCTAGCTACCACCCTCAAGTAGAAAATATGTCGCCAAGCACCTAACGGTGTGTTGCGGCAGCTGTCCTTGAGAGCCAGTAATTCTAGATCAGCCTCAACAATATCTTCTACTACATCATCACTTACCATCATGTGAGATAGTGGTCAAAGGTTAGCATATCAGGTAAAAATTGCACCTACCTATTCCTTCCCGTGTGAGTGTCGTAAAAGTCGACTAAGGGAAAAATACTAGAAGGTGGGCAACAGAACTATGTCATCTTGCACTGCGATCCCCAAGCCGGCTGCCAAACGTAGGGATTATGGCAAATACCCATAATACTATTACATAGCGGAGGCTGCGTTCAGCAGTGCACCATCCGGCTGATACAGTACAGTACCAATGTTTAAGGTGCAATATTTTCGCGTCTGATCTGAATTAGGCCCGCAATCAATGACATTATATATAAAAGGCAATGCTTTTCTTACAGCTATTGCATGCCGGACGCGCCAATTTTTCGCTACCAAGACCCATAGCTGAGATGCGAGGTTTACGATGTATTTTTTTTCCTAAACTGGGTAGCACTTGACCACTATCTCACCTGATGTTAAGTGATGATACGGTCGATGATGGATCGCGCTTACCCAGAAGATACCTGTTCACTCGCGTTTTGAAGACCCCCATAGACTCAGGCAGGGTATTCCATTCCCTAGCGGTTCGTATTATGAACGAAGAAGCAAATCGCTTTGTTCGGGTAAATGGAATATCTACCATATAGCGGTGGCGCTTTTGAGTATCCCTGGATGTCCGGTTAAAGAATGGGGATGGCGGAATCAAATCATGTAGTTCTGTGGCACACTCCCCGAAATGTATCCGATAAAAAATCGATAAGCAAGCGGCTTTGCGGCAATGCTCGAGACTTTGGAGTCTCTCGCTTACAAGTTCATTATTACAATTTATTCTGAACCAGCGTTAATAGCTCAAATTATGAAACGCCAGAACCAAAAGCAAACTAGCGTCGCGACGCTTTTGCTACGAATCGTAGAGCTTCGCTGAATCATCCTCGTTGTTAATCCAAATACGAGCTACATATTATAGTAAATTAGTATAGTCTACGATAAAAGTGTGCTATAAATCCACCCTGAACCGATACATTACGAAGTGCTCACGTTACGCTTAATGTCTAGACGTTATTTTCTCCAGAAATAAGGACCTAAAATATAACAAATAGATAATTGTACATTATTATTATAAATTATCTGAGTTGTGAATTAACTCCATCTGTATTCAACATGGAAAATTATTTTGGAACATTAGCTTACGTTTCATATGTGTCAGAGTATTCTAATAATAATTTACAATTATAGTAAGTAGCACTAAGACGTCAATTAACTTATAATTACCGTTAAATCGTTATCGTTTTTCATGATGTTTTTGTTCGATGAGTGTAACTCAATACGCATGTACATAATATATGGTTTAGCGTGATATAAACTATTTCACGAGACTCACGTAGGAATCCCAATATTATGTACCATCGAGTACATTGAATGCGTAGACATTTCCTAGCGGCTTTATTAAATAAATAGCACTTTTTCTTGATTATAACTGCGCTAAGAAAATAGCAATACAGTACAGTGTAATTACATTTAATATTTTTTTACTGTTGCAAATTGCAAAAAGAATCCTACGCCTTTCTGCTTAATTTTACTGTTAGTATTTCTTATGTTCAAAATGGATATGTTCTTAATCGAACAAGTATCCATTAATTAAAAAAGTAAAAATCCGGCTAAAAATTATAAATTTTCGCTAAGCGTTTTACCGTTTCATTGAAATTAAAAGTGCAAGTTAAACATATATATTTATGGAATTGTTGATTAAAGCCCATCATTTTTATACCCAACTCGATGGGTTTGGAAGAAAAAAATAGTTTTTGTTCTCACAATATCAAAATCGGTTAATTCTTCTAGAAACTTACAAATAAGTATACGCACATACATGAACCCTGAAATCATAACATTCCTTATTTGGGCAGTCGTGTAAAAATAGGAGGAGTTTCTCTTTCAACTGTATGTTTTTTTAAAGTTTGTACGCGATTACTCAGGCCATTATGGATTGATTTTGAAGATTATTTTTTGTTTGCTAGGCTATATTTCAGAGTAGTATTTAAATTTAATCAACATCGGTTTAGTACTACTATACTGTATCAGCTGATTGTCCACTGCTGAATAACGCCTACCCATTAAAGGAGGTTTTGCCATAATCACCACGCTTGGCCGGCGTCTTGGTGATCGCAGTTTAAGATATTAGTTCCTCAGAAAGCGCTATAGGTAAAATACCTTCCGGTATTTTACCTTTAGTCGCCTCTTACGAACCCACAGGTATAGCAAAGTAGGGGAGGTGACATTCTAGCCCGGCACCCCACGGGGGAGTTTTTGTAAGTTAAGTTATACTCAAATAAATGAAAAAAGTACCTGACAATATGCCTATACTCATGTTCGGTGACATGGATGCACCTCAAGTCGATGCTGGCCATAACATGTTAATTGTGGATGAGTAAAAGATGAGAATTACAAAAAGAAAATGAAGTTTTGTAGCAATGATGGCTCAGTGGCATTGGCTATAGACTGCCACGCAACAGGTCCATGGTTCGAATCCCGCCGCGGGATTGAGCTTCACCGCATGGCGGAATGGCATTTTGCGAATGCCTGCCTGGCAAGCCACCCCCTTCAAGTAGAAAATCTGTCGCCAAACTCCTAACGGTGTGTTCCGGTAGCGGTCCTTGAGAGCCAGTGAAATTACAGGCACATGAGACTTAACAACTATATCTCAAGGTGACGGGCGCAGTGCAATTCGTGACTTGTGACGAAGTGCATCTGTTATATGTACAAGTAACCGCTTAATATTAGGTGGGTCTCGTGCTTGTTCCATCACAATATACCATATATATTATTCTTAATAAAGGAACTTAAACCTTTTACATGACTTGGAGAAGTAAGACGATGAAAACAGGAGCTCAGAGTGATTTGAATCACCATGATACCGGTTTCATCAAGTTCTTTCATACAATTCAGTTTCAGAAGTCGGGACCGTTATTTTTAAACTCAATTTTAATGTCAATGAAACAAACCATATGTCACACCATTTTAATTCTGACAGTACATC
The DNA here is from genome assembly GCA_963854805.1 of Plagodis dolabraria. Lineage (NCBI taxonomy): Eukaryota > Metazoa > Arthropoda > Insecta > Lepidoptera > Geometridae > Plagodis > Plagodis dolabraria. The sequence goes on from OY978442.1 coordinate 5,327,636, forward strand.
ATTAACACTTGATATAAAGCGGATTAGTTAGTGGTGACGCATGTAGTATCGATCGCTCGCGGCTTCGCTCACGTTTACATTAACGCGTGGACGACGGCCTTAAATTATTAAGGTACTGACATCAATTGCATTAGTGGCCTTCTAGTAATTTGTATAAGGTGGCACACGGTATAGCCGCAGATGAAGCGACGATGTCAGCACTATTGTATACAGGAAGTATGTGAGGCATGGTTTTGCATGGTGGTAGGCCATTTTTGCGAATGCCCACCTGGCTAGCGTCCACCCTCAAGTAGAAAATCTGTCGCTAAGCATTGATGATGTGGTCGAAGGTGTTACCAGGCTAAACCTAGAATTACTGGCTCTCAAGGACAGCTGCTGGAACAAACTGTAAGGTGGTCGCTAGCCAGGCGGGCATTCGCAAAATGCCCTTCCACTATGCAGATCTCCTAAAGCCCACCCCCCTTTGGGATTCGAACCATGGACCTGCTGCGCGACAGTTCATAGACAATGCCACTGTGCCATCACTGCTTCAAAAAAAGCTTTCCTCTTTATAATATTAGTGTAGGTGTACATAAATTACCTGCAATATAGACACATTCTCTCATGTACATAATAATATTTCTTTCTATTTTCACAGAAGCCCCATATGCCACGAGGATGCGAATACTCCCATTTGATAATATTTAATTTATTTCCAGGGTTTTCAAAAGATTTCGAGAAGTGAACCCGGATCTAGTGCCAAAGCGAATGACAGAGAACCAAGCTCATACGATATCAGTACCAGTAGAAGAAATAGAAAAGTTACCTGAACTAAAAGTAAGTTAATGACGTCTATGGAGAGAAATTCTACATTTGTTTTTTTGATACAGTTAACTTAGGGTCCGTTTCAGAATGTCCTAATAAAGTTTCGGATTGCTAACCAACACATAAAATAACTAAATGATAAAAATGACAGTTAACATGCAGCGCGTTTCAAGCTTTAACCGATGGATAGGCTTAATCGATGACTGTGAAACACAAAGATAGTGTTTTGAAAAATGCTTTAATATTTTTGATTTCATGAAATGATGAAAACCTATTATAGAAAGAATTGAAGTGTCGTGAATGAATTGTGTTGTGTTAAAATACTACACAATTCATTCACGACACTTCAATTGACACAAAACACAACAACTACAATTGTTATAAAAACTCCGGCTTACCATGTTCTAGCTGCTATATTTACTTATCTTATATTCCACAATTCAGGTAGGCTAGACGACGAGACTAGACCACGGCAATATTATTATATTTACTACGTCTTGACTGAACCAGAGCTCTGCACGGAATGAGCCTCCAAAACTGCCTCCACTTTGGAATGTCATCCTTCTTTTTGGAAATCAAATGAATTACTTTTAAATGAAATATTAAAAATGCGAGTCCAAACGGTTCCATCAATTGAACATCTTTTAAATTAATAGTATCGTTAAAATACTGAAATCATGACACAATACTCACTATGATTCAAATTTCTGTCATAATACTAATACATTAAATAATATAATACATTTACGAACAGACATTTAAATTACATAACGTCCTTTTTTGTATTAATATTACTTATGGAGAAGCCACTGGTTCCTGAAATACTGTTTCACAATAGTTCGGGAATATATGGGTTCATTGTAGGTATTTGCTGTATTCTTATATTATGTCAATAAAAATAATTCGTTTGTTCGGTTTGTCTTCGTGCCTGGACTATCACCGGCAACCGAAGCTTTCAAATCTGGAACACAGTAAGGTTTACATTACTGCCTACATTACTTATATTTACTTTTTTTTTACCGGCGGTATACCTTTATTGAACAAAATACTATGAACTATGTACAACACTACAGCTACTACAATAAAAGCATTTAGACAACCTATAAGTCATAGCAGACTCATAGGCAGTCCAAATGCTCCAGCCCACTCCCAGTTGGCAGCGTGCCCAGCATGCTGGCAGCATTGCCCCATTGAATTGCAATGTTTATTCGCTGAGCCAAATATGTGCCAGCATTTTGATCACGCGTCGCATCACCAAGCGCTCAGATAGGTTTTGGAAAATACGATGAGCTCCCGGTCCCCATGGACCCAACGTCTCTACACCAAACGTCTCAAATATGTAACCCATACCGAGGTTAGCATATTTGCGCCGCTTGAGTTGCTCCGCCGAAGTAGCCGCAGCGCCAGCCCTCACGTTGGTTTCAGAAAGATGTGACGGCGCTAAAGTGTCTATGCAAGTAGCGTCCCACACTAAGAGCCGTCCTAACTTGCACAAAAAATAAAATAAATATTTACATTACTGCGTTCCAGATTTGGAACGCAGTAATGAAATCTGGAACGCAGTAATGTAAACCTTACTGTGTTCCAGATTTGATTAGATTCTGCTTGGCGATCAAAATAAGTATGGTCATAGTAATTCCCCGGACATATTCACAAAGAGTTCTACTGATGCCACAAAAGCACCTTAAAATCTGTTATTTTACTTTTACCTTTGAACCTTTTGTGTAGGTCCCCAAAGACTCGGCCCTTTTCGTTTTGAGTAGCCGTTATATTGATGTGATTTTAATAATCCTTTTTTTTTGTATATTTTACTTTTGATATTTGCCCAAGGGTGGGCAGTGATGTAAAAAATTTAAAAATAACGTAGTAGAAAGCACTTCACTAACTTTATTAAATCATTAGAGTACCTTCATGTTCACTTTTACACGTCTGGCCAAAAATACGAAGGTTAAGTTTTCAGGGTTCATGTTGTATGTATGTATGTTTGTGAGTTTCTTTATTACATAGCTTTCCGGGCGCGGCTCCGCCCGCGCGTATGTCGGTTATCGCGCAAAAACATTAACCTCTTTTGCGCAGTTGGATAAAAAACTATCCTATGTTTTTTCCCGAGTCTCAAACTATTTCCATACCAAATTTCATTCAAATCGGTCCAGTAGTTTTGGCGTGAAAGCGTAACAGACAGACAGAAAGACAGACAGAGTTACTTTCGCATTTATAATATTAGTACTGATGATTACTTCTAAACGGCTTAACCAATTTTAATATATGAGATATCGTTAGATTCATCTTTATATCGCAAGTAACATTGGGTACATAAACATATTAAAAAAACAAACGGGTGGATTTTGGACGCCATATTGTGAGATCATAAAATAACATTTTTTATTATAAACCCATCTAGTGTATCAACATGAAGGGCTTTAAAAACTGATAATTTGCAGTCGGTTCTTTAGTTTATTGATCAATTTATACTTGTTACAAACTTCTTTTGTTTAAAACTTTGTTCTAAACAGTAAAATCTTTAAAACACAAATAGTTGTACACAATGGTCGATAAGGAACCATAGTGACAATTCCGCCTAATTTTCCTGTCAAGTCGACGTGTCGTCACAAACGCCACGCAGCCAAACCCGATGAATTTTCGACGCGTGTCTCTTCTACAGAAGCATCTTCAGGATGTCTTGACTCTTTGAGCACAGGATCGCTAGAAACTTATTTTATATTTTTAAGTGTTTCACAAAAATAATTGAATGTTTTCTTAAAATATTTTTAAAATAGGTATTTGTTATTGTAAAATATGGATTTTCGCAAAGTAACGCCTGAATTCATTATCTATTATTCCTTATCCCTGTAATTTTCTGACTCTCAAAGGCTTCTGTAGGAATTCACTATTAGGTGCTTAGTGACAGATTTTTTTACTTGAGGGTGGCAGCTAGTCAGGCAGAGCATTTGCAAAATGCCGTCCCACCATGCGGGGAAGCTCAAGCCGGTGGTGGGATCGAACAATGGCTCTGCGGTTCCGCAGTCCATAGCTGTAACCGCTCGACTATCATTCTAATAACTATCATTCTAACTATATCCAAACATATCCAAACACTAAACTATCATTCAAACACATTTCCGAAATCTTGTATTCTTTTCTCTTTTCAGGAAAATCCGTTCAAGAGACGTATCTGTCAGGTGTTTTCTCACGATGGCTCGGGCAACCTCACCTTCGAAGATTTCCTGGACATGATGTCGGTATTCAGTGAAGCGGCACCAAGAGATATAAAAGCTTGGTACAACCATACTCTTTCTTTATTCCTTATAGGTAACCCTTTGATCACTATCTCACTGTTCAGGCTTACCTAGAATTACTAGCTCTCAAGGCCAGCTGCCAGAACAATACTAGAAATTAGTGCTTGTCAACAGAATTTCTACTTAAGGGTGGTAGCTACCCACGCGGGCATTCATAAAATGCCCTACCACCAAGCTGTAACGACTGCCATCCCAAGACAACAGCCGGGACCAAGCAGCTTAACGTGCCGTTGAGATCAAGTAATTCTGGTCTAGCCTGAACGTCTTCGCCACACCATCACTTACCATCAGGTGAGACAGTAGTCAAAGGTTAACCTATCAATTAAGTAAAAAAAACATGGGGAGGAGGGGCGACTTCTGAAGAACTAGCATCTTACAATGCCATCTCCGAGACAACAAGCGTGGGAAAAAAATTGCCATAAAAAAGAGATTTTGCTATCGTGACGGAACAAGCTCGAGGTGCACCTGATGTTAAGTGGACTAACCTCTGCCTATAACAGATGCATTTCGTCACGAATTGCCTGCGCCCGTCACTTTGAGACATAGTTGTTAAGTCTCATTGTGCCTGTAATTTCACTGGCTCTCAAGGACTGCTGTCAGAACACACCGTTAATTACTTGGCGACAGATTTTCTACTTCAGGGTAATCTCTAGCAATGCGGGCGTTCGCATAAAGCCCTTCAATCATGCGGTGAAGCTCAAGCCGGCGGCGGGATTTGAACCATGCCAGTCCATGGCTTTTGTTCAATGGTGTAAAAGAGCTCTTCAATTATTGACGCGCATTTGTATGGGTAGACTTCGTTTACACACGACGTCTTAGTGTGGGTGCATACAGCAAACCACAAAATATTATTGCAACTACTAGGTAAGTACTAGTAATTGCAAATACACTCATATAATATGGAAAGGCGCGCATTCGTGAGCTCAAAAGTCTGGAAATTTCTAAATTTTAGGTATGTACATTCCGCCTTTAAGCTCAAAGCCCGTGACATTTGGACAGTCAGACAGAAATACTTACAACAGGGTGACATATTAGGGCTTCGTATTGCCCTTTGGCTACAAAACTCTAAATAGAAAAACCTCCTTGCCCGAAGTCTTTACAGTTCATGATCATGGCCGCATTGAACGGATACATCAATTATTATAATAGTTTCAGAACAAAAACGACAGTAATTGTTAACAAGTTACTAAAACAATGTATAATACTCGAATTTCATGTTCCGTTTTTGGCACGCACTATAATTTTCACGAAAATAGAACAGTTTTCATAGGTCAAGCTTACCGTCGTAATTTTCACTAATCGATAGTTTGCGTGGCCCTTCTTGGATTTTATGCATCATTTACCGTAAAATTAGGACAAACAAAAGTCAGTGGAGCAGTCTGTCTACGGTCGTGACTGCGGCTGCTTATTTGCAAGTCCGATATTGGCATAGTAATTATGATATTGGCAGTATTGGCACATGTTAGTTTTATCACAGAAAAACTGATATAATTTAAGACTTAGTTGAACTATTTGAGTTGATTGCCCTACTATTTTTATTTAGGTACTTAAGTGCTACAGAAATTAAAGGCGAAAATGTTTGATTGATCATAATGTTTATCATCAAAGGGAATTAAACCTTTGTGGCATATCGACATGCCGCTATTAATAATTCTTTACATAGATTTCGCGCACGTTGAAAGTTGTATAATATGATAGAGGACACTTACACACAAATATGTTATTCAACATGTTGCCCTTAAGTGTCACTTTTTGTACCATTACCTTACCTAACGGTATCTAATTCATAACAGTATAAATTTATTGTTATCTTGTGAATATTACCCAATCCTCGGTAAAAAATAATATAAAGCTTATGCCACGAAAAAATAATACATTTTCTCACCGAAAATGCAAACTCTTTAGATTGAAATAGGATAAAACCTCTTTCAATATCGAGACAAGAGCACTTTGTTAAAAACACCTAAAATGTTCATATTTTATCGCTTAATCTTAATTTCTAAAGATGTGCTTAAAATTATCCTGTTCGGAATCTAGGACAAGCCTGCTTAATTTTTTTCATTCTTATGAGACATGCTTATGTCATCATTTGTGCCAAAGATTGTTACATATAGTAGAAAGTACAATAAAGTAGTAAACAATAACAATTTCGGGTTAGGTACATTAAAATAGCAATATTTTTCAATACTTATTGTCCGTAGAAGGTCTATTTATATAATGTAAAAGTATTAAATATTTAGTGCAAAATTTTTCGGGGAAGACACTGCCCGCTGCAACACAGTAATTATACTAAAGCAGCAGGCAAGGCTTCAAAATTAGTAGGTAAGCTATCGCCCGGTTTCTCGACGGCTATTCAAATCTATGATCAACTAACAAAGCTGCTAAGTTAACAGCACTGTCAAATCAAATTGGGTTGCTGAAAGGGCGATTAGGATAAAATTAACTAATTAGAAATCAATGATAACTGATCAGAGAAAGTAAATTTTGTATATGGCAACCTCCCTTTTTCCCTTCAATATGATTTATCGTTCATTCACTTTCGTGTCATGTTGACAAATTAAAAGGCGGCAATTGGGTGAATTTTTCAAAAACTGATCCTAAGCGAGTGCAATTTATTTGATATTGTTTAATTTTTAAATTCTATTGTAATGGCTACTTCAACGAGAAAAAATTACACGGAACGCGAGAAATGCTCGCTGTTGAGTATAATAGCCTGTACCTGGCCCTGAACTCCTCGTCACTATAATGTTCCATGGGATACATTATTTGGCGATAAACTCTAGACCTGGTTGCTCATCTTCACTGCTACTAGTCAATGACAAAGTTGAAAGAGAGGATTCAATCACCTACACTATAAAGAGCAATCCAAGTATAGTTTTATTTGTTTCTGTATTGTGCACAAAAATCTTTTTGGCTGATATGTTTTCACGGTTCCGTTTTAATCACTTTGCAGGAATGTCAAAATAGTCCGCTAATAGTAACAGAAGTGGATATTTATATAAAGTTCTGAGAAAACAGCAAAATAGGGAGCAAAGTTGGTAATTTACACGTTAATCGTCCGATCTCGGTAGATTAGCTAACAAATGATTTGACAGCGGGTTGACATGACATTTCAGCTTGATTGCTCGTTCAGAAACCCAACTTACGATTTAACTAGAGATTAGTGTTCAAATTTGACTGCTGTGTTAACTGATCAGAGATTACAATCAAAGTACTTGATCAGTATTCCTGCAACCCGAACTCGACTTAACAAGAGATTTGACACATGATTACTTAATTTGTTATTTGAATAGCCATCGAGAAACCGGGCGTATATGTATTGAACAAGAATAAATATTTTGTATTTGTATAAGTTATCGACCACGGTTAAAAACCCTGCAATATTACAAAATGGAACGCTGTTGTTTACTTTGTAACTTATTTAAATTCATACTCAATTACTACTTACCTCAAAATCACTAAAACGAGGCCTCTTTTTAGTGAGTTTTTTTAGGAGTTCAATACGACGATACTTTCATTGTGGCGGTTTATTTTTATATGGGTATTATTTCAAATAAATTGTAGCAGGTATATTAATGTGGTTTTATGCCAGTTATTAAAATTATTACAAAGCATTTATTAACATTATTCTATTCTTATATTTTTTTGAATAGATTATTTTCCAAATACTCTTTGGTTCATTAATTTCGGCGCGAATGCGCTTTATAGGACCGCGCACTTAGTTGATTTGCACGAGTTGACGTGACGGCATTTTTTAAATTTCTTTGTACCTGCTGCTTTTAAATTCTAAAACTTTTAAGAGTTTTTCGTGATTATCATTATGTGTTCTACCAGATATATTAGAAGAGGCAGCAAGCACTCAATCTAGAGTAGACACGGATCATTATCCTTTTACGCCTTTTCCAACTTCTAACAGAAGGCCTTATAATCTTAAATTGGCAAATGGCCTAAAAACGGTTTGTAGTATAAAAGAAACAGTTTATTGACATTAACTAAATACCAAGACATAGCCGTATCAAAGTAATAATTACAACATTGTCGGATAAACAAGGATAATACAATCCTCGCGTAGAAGAGATTGAAGTTTTTTTTTAGTTTGGATTTGGATTCGTACGATTTGTATACGTAGTGATTTTATTACAAGTTTAAGTCGTATCGTCGAGCCAGTTTGTTACGAGTCCAAGTAAAAAGTCAAAGTCAAAATCATTTGTTGAATTTAGACGTTCTATGAAACTCATAGTAAGGTTGGGGTGCCGGGCTGGGATAACACGCCAGATAACTTCTGTGGGAGTCTGACTTCCTGTGGGAGTCGAAAGAGGCAACTAAACGAAAAAGATGGGCAACACCAACGTCTGAATAACTTCCACCTTACACAGCGATCCCCAAGACCTCTGCCAATCAACCGTGGTCGTATAACAATAGTTATTTGTTATACAAGAGTGCAAAGTTGCTTTTTAACCGCGTGTTCAATTTTGATGACCGAGCAAGCGAAGGATTGTAAAATTGAATCACGAGCGCAGCGAGTGATTCAAAATTAGAATCCTGAGCGTTAGCGAGGGAATCAAAAGAGCACGAGGTGAAAAATCTTTGCACTCGAGTGCAACACGTAACTTTTCATTCCACCTCAGCGAGGAAATGACTAAATGCAAAAAAAAACGTTTACAATCACAAGATAGGTACACTTTTATTTCAGTTTAGGTTTTTCACTTGTTTTCAAGTTTCTTGTTTTTAATATAAGGTTTAACAATGACGTGAAAAATTGCCGCGTAAAGAACCGCGTACAAAGCAAATTGAAAAAAGAACACCAAGAAGGTTCCGAGTCTGAGTTTTTACAAATAAAAAAAAAGTTGTATGATATATTCGGCACCATAGAGGTAGCAGTAAATAGGTTTAATGTTTTTTTTAATTCACAAACTTAGTGCACACGATGTTCTAAATTCAATTTACTTTATCCTCTAGACAATAAAAACGGCTTTTCCACTCAGATATTGAAGATTAAAAATACTCTTTCCGAGATGGTGGGATGAAAAGATTTTTTTTCCTCGTTCAGTAACAGTAACATATAAAAAAATAATACTTACGGTGTATTTCATGTGAAATCTATGTTCGCGTATAAATACGGATCTTTGTTGCTTAAGTACTATTTTTGTCAGCTTAACAGGAAAATTTGGCGGAATTGTCACTAAATATTTTTGTTATAATTAAGTGTTTTACTAAATAGTTAATTTAAATGTTTCCTTATTTTTTTAATGGGTATATTCGTTGTTATGAAATATGTATTTCCCCAAAGTAACGCCTGAATCTATTCATTATCGTAATCAAAGACGTATATCTTATCTTTTACCTATACCTTTTTGTGCACTAACACATCCTACGTCCTCGTTCCAGGTACGCCTTCCGCATATATGACTTAGACGACGACATGTACATCGGACGTGAAGACCTCCTCGAAGCCACCCGACTCCTCACGAAAGGGGAGCTGCATCCTCAGGAGCGGGACGAGATAGTAGCCAGCGTGCTCGACGAGGCAGACGTCGATGGAGACGGCCGATTGTCCTTTATGGACTTCGAGCATGTGGTCGTGAGAGCGCCAGACTTTCTGTCCACGTTTCATATAAGGGTGTGAGATAATAAATTGTTTTTAGTTTTGGATGGTGTTTTGTTTTTGTCTTACTCACACGTTCCCCTCGTGGGCTCCGCATGTGGCGCTGCAACCCCTGAATAGTGTAGCACACATAACTGTGCGTGTTACTTACTACTGTGGTACTTTCATTTAGTAGGTAATTTGTGCTTCCATCTTCACAAGTCACTAACTGCACTGCGCCCGTCACCTTCAGACATAGTTGTTTAGTCTCATGTGCCTGTAATTTCACTAGCTCTCAAAGACTGATGCCGGAACACACCGTTAGGTGCTTGGCGACAGATTTTCTACTTGAGGGTGGTCGCTAGCCAGGCGGGCATTCGCAAAATGCCCTTCCACCATACGGTGAAGCTCAAGCCCGCGGCGCGATTCGAACCATGGACCTGCTGCGCGGCAGTTCATAGCCAATGCCACTGAGCCGTCACTGCTTCAAAACCGTGTGTGCTACGAGTATCTAACCAATTGCATACTTCACAGTGAACGGAGATTCTCTAGAACGCTCTGTTTGAGCCCGGCGCGCGGCGCCTTAAGGACATATTATACCCGCCAGCCAAAGCGTGAACTTTCATATAAACTCAACTTGTTATTAAATAAAAACTCGCATGTAAATATAGTGTATTGTTAGACCTATCGTTTCTGGCTTAAATCCTTTTTCTTTTGGACTAATAATTAATTTTTTTATAATATAGCGTTTAGTATATAACACTCGTTTTTAGGAGTTTGAGCCAGTTATTCGTAGCTCCAGATTTATTTAAAAAGTATAGTACACATGTATAAATAACTTCCCATTATAGAAAATTCATTATATTCCCCATGTTTGTGGTGCGATAGAAATATTAAAAACATGCTTATTTTTCTTGAAAGAGATGCTTAAAGTTGGGTCTTTCTTTTATCTAAAATTACGAGTTTTTGAGCTAGTGTAATTTCAAAACTGTATAATTTAATGAAAATCTGATGCACCACAAACCTAGATATTAGGGTCGTGATTATGTAGGTAAAAATCATTGAGTTTTATTCGCGATATAAAATGAGATTGGAGCTGCGTTTTGTATGGGGGCGTTCGTCTAAAATATACCCTTAAAGTTCAATATACACCCCAAGACACACAGATAGGGGGGCGCCGGCATAACACAAAGAGCTGTATTAAAAGTTGCAATATCAAAACCATTTCTTTTCCCAACTACAGATCTTTACGCGGACTGAAAAGTACTGACAGTTTACCAGTTTATTCAGCCAAAGAGTCATTACACGCGATACACAAAAAAGCATTACAATATTACGTCGAGGAATTATGATAGTCATGTATGGGAGAACCCGCGCCATCTACCGGGGCACTCTCTGACCATTCAAACCGCACAGCATGCAAAAATAAAACTATTAAAAATGTAGGATTGCGTCATGATTAATAAGTTTAAAGCTTATTGCCAAATTAGTCTTGTTTGTATTCCAACGTCCATGTAGAACTATAGGTGTCGCTCCATCCCCATACGATTATTAACAGAACTAGAGTTATGACTCATAATGTCATGTTAGTTTAAATGAGCATGCCTCGGGTATAGGAGCCGATGGCGCGGGTTTGAATCCCACACATGACTAATACAATATAAACAAACTAAGACAATTTTTCCTCGCGTAAATTTGTAATTTTGTAATGTAATCCGCAGAGCATGTATCATTGCAAAAATACAAATAATAAAACAAAAAAAAAACAGTTAAAAGAATCTTGTTTTAGTAAGATATGATTAGAATAAGGAAAGATATAATTTATAATCGGAAAAGATTTAACTCTGCACTGTGTAAAGTGAAAAATAATCACAAAGGGTTTTGTAAAGTTAGGGAATTAAAAGGGAAACAAAAGCTAGGCTTGGTTACAAAATATACCTCATGAATAAAACCGTATAGTGATAAAGGCAATTGTATGACCAACCACCTTATTCACCAGATATGGCTCCAGCCGAGTTCTTAATTTTTCCTAAACTCAAATTGCCACTTCGCGGCGCCCGTTTTCATTCGGTAGAAAACATAAAAGAGAATTCGCGGCGAAAACTGAACTTAATTCCGGAAAAGCGTTCAAAAACCGTTGTGATGATTAGAATATTCGTTGGCCTAAATAATAATAAGAATAACTAATATTTTGTGTATTGTTGATCTTTTCCTGGTACCTTTTTGACAAAGTAGTACTGTAGTGCCTGTAATGGACAACAATTTCGATAGAAACAGTAAAATAAACGCGTAGATATAGCGTCTACTTTATTCAGTATATGTCCACTATACTATCAGTACTAATATTATAAATGCGAAAGTAACTCTGTCTGTCTGACTGTTACGCTTTCACGCCAAAACTACCGGACCGATTTGAATGAAATTTAAGTAGTACTGATACAGTTGATCCTCGTTAATCCAGCCCCTGACTAATCCGACACACCCTATAATCCATCATGCCTACATATACAATGCATATTTTTACGGCAAATCGTCAACTGGCAAGTCTATTAAGAAAATACTACTACAGGTGATCAAACTATAGAAAAAATATTCTATTAATCTTGAAATACATGTTTGGAATCATTGTCATAGATAACAAAGTCCAATAATTGTCACCACTCCATCGCTCTTCAAATCAGTGTTACTTGGATGTCTATAGAGCAAGTTCCTATAGTTTAGTTCCTAAGTACTATATAGATTGTATAGAAGTAGATTTATTCTTACCTTCTACTTCTTCCTTCGGTGCAACCCGATGTGGGTATTGTCCTGCTCTACCAACTTCCATCACTTTCCTCTGTCTTTGGCTGTCCTCCACCTGGCTGTGAGCTTATCCATTCTGCTCAGGTCTTCTTCCACACAGTTAATCCAGCTCTTTTTTCAAGCCCGTGGTCGTGACTGTTGTGGAGTTCAACTTGAGATAATTTTTACAGCTCTGCTGTCTTCAATTCTCACCAAATGTATTACCCATCTCAATCTTTGCGCTTTAATCCATCGGGCCATAATTTCGCTCTCGATTAGAGATTTAATCTTATCATAGTATGAAATTCGTCGGATTGCAAGATAGTCGTTTTTAAAAAGTTTACATGGGTAAGTCGCAGATTACTGCTACTGATACTCCGACAAATATTAATATTTGACACCACCTGGCAAACAGTTTCTCGGATTATCGCAGGCCTACTAATACCACAGAATAAATAATTACTCTTGTGCTAATACTATCAGTACTTCAGTACTAATATTATAAATGCGAAAGTAACTCTGTCTGTCTGTCTGTCTGTCTGTCTGTTACGCTTTCACGCCAAAACTACTGGACCGATTTGAATGAAATTTGGTATGGAGATAGTTTGAGACCCGGGAAAAAACATAGGATAGTTTTTATCCGACTGCGCAAAAAGAGGGTAATGTTTTCGCGCGATAACCGACATACGCGCGGGCGGAGCCGCGCCCGGAAAGCTAGTATTATTATATTATACAAAAACTGTTACTAGATGTACTCGTACAATAACATTGACGTTGGACGTGAGGACTTCTTCGAAAAAAACTCGAACTTTTGGTAGCTGTAGAACTCTTCGTACGAGCTCATCCGGAGAAGTAGGTACTGCCACGATACCTATTTCTACTGCCAAGCAAGCAGTTCACACTACTTTGTTCCGGTTTGAGAGGTGTCGGTTAAATAACAAGGAAATATTCTCAGGATAATGGGCGTAATCGTTTATAGGCAGAGGTTCCGCTTCTTTGGACTAAATGGACGATATCGTCCACGCGGATGCCAAGGGGTCAGGTGGGCCTCGTACTGGTTTCATCATGGTTACATAAAAAAACAGCTTTCCAGCCAACCAGCCATAGTTACGATCATATATCTAGTGATTTTTTTTTGTTATTAGATTGGCGCAATTGTTTTATATTTTAGCGCGGGGCTTAAGTTGCATCTGACCTTCGAGAAAGTAACCTAAAGAGAAGGCATTCTAGTTGCTTTGTACGAAATAAATTCAGTAAATTTTTCTCTTATCAAAACGCTTTCATTGGCTAAGCCACCACGTGGTTTATAGTGAAGGGACGTAATGAATGTGCTAATTTAATCGATATCGATAAAATCTATATTTTGATGAAATACAACGTATGCGTCTACATTCTATCTGTAGCGTTAAGTGTGAATACCAATTTATTATGTGCTTGGCTATCGGAAATAGGTAGACAGTAGAAACTACTTTCTATGTGTAACATCTTGTGTTCAACATTGTAAGAATTTACCAAATGTACATGAATTTACTAAATGTACATACAATACACCTATTGCTAGTTTAAAACAACATCAAAATTAATTTGTTATCACAAGCTAGGCTAGGAATTATTTGCAAGTTCAATATAATAGTATCAATTCATTAATGAGTACTTTCAGAATATTGTGATTTGTTTTTTTTTACTTAATGTTTATAAATATATACATTATTAAATTCAAATGATGAATATAGACGCAAGAAAGAAATACAGAAGATTAAATTAATAAATAAAATACATTTAATTCAGATATTAATCCATATTGTAGGAATACACATTAAATTAGCATTTGCAAATGAAAATAAAACACCATAAAATAATATAAGTTTTGAAGTGCTCGTAGCGAAGTTTTCTTGGCTGTTCTTAACCGATCAACAAAGTTAAGTACTTAACGTCTGCCGCGGTCATGATTTGGATGGGTGACCGCTAGTGACATTAATATAGCGCTTCCATGCTTTGGAGGGCACGTTAAGCCGTCAGTCACCGTTGGTGTCTTAGGATGGCAGTCATTATAGCATGGTGGTAGGGCATTTTGCTTATGCCCGCCTGGCTTGCTACCACCCTAAGAATATCTGTCACCAAGCACCTAACGGTGTGTTCCGGCAGCTAACCGAGCCAGTAATTCTAGGTTAGCCTGAACAATACCTTCGACCACATCATCACTTACCATCAGGTGAGATAGTGGTCAAAGGCTAACCTATCAGGCATAAATAAATTTAGAATGAATTCTTAACAAATATCGTTTTCTAAGTTTTAATTTTAATATAGAAAAGAAATAAAGTAAGGACTATGTCTCACATCACTAAAATTAAGTGAATATGGTACAAAGACTCCCTAAATAACCTGTGATATCCAATATGATTTAAAATAAAACTTATCAGTTATAAAAAATATAAACACATTACGATACTGTAAGCACCTCACTAGGAAAACTAATATTTAAAATTCCGAATGAGTGCAATATCGTACACATAAGTTGCCAGATTAGCCGGACCGTCAATTCCACTCTCGAGGGTAGTTTCTCGATGCATCTGACAGAACACAGTTTGTGTGATTAGAATAAATAGTGTGTTGCGAATTTCTTAATGAACCAAAACATCGAATAAAGAAGTTTCGTGTTCGGAGTCACTGAAAATGTATGAACAGAACAGAAGACTTACGGTGAAGCGATATTGTCAAAAACACGTGCTTATGAGTGGCACAAAGCGTTTATAAGTGGTCGAGATATGATCGAAGATTTACCTCACTCACTCAGGTACTGAACTCTCAAATTTAACATCGCAAAAGTTAATACAACGCAAAAGGAAATAGTGACTGGAAATCCTCCTAATTTGAGAGAAGTAGCCGTTGAATATTCTGTATCTCACGAGTCGATCCGTACCATTTTAAATAATCACTTGGGTATGAAACATGTTGCCGCTCGGCTAGTCCCAAAAGACCTGAATTTTCTCCAAATACTCAATCGCAAGAGTCGCTGAGGACTTGCTAAAACGAGTCAATTCCGACACAACATTCATGAAATGCATTTTCGCTAGTGACGCGACGTGGGTTTACGAGTTCAACATGCAAATTAGTCAACAAGCTTCGTAGTGGTGCCTTCCAACTGTACCGAAACAGAAAAAACACGCCAAATTCGGTCAAAAGTCATAATCATGTCTTTTTTTTTACCATGGCGGTGTTGTGCACTCGGAATTCTGGCCGAAAGGTCAAACGGTGAATAAAGAATATTATTTATGGAAAATATATATATTTATGGAAGAAAAATCTTGGATTTTGCACCACGATAATGCCCCTTTGTGAACGAATTTTAGGCAAAAACTACAAATACCATCGACCAACCACCTTATTCGCCAGATATGTCTCCAGCAGACTTCTTCCTTTTTCCTAAGCTCAAATTATTACTTCGTGGCCCCTGTTTTCATTCTGTAGAAGATATAAAAGAGAATTCGCGGCGTGAACCGAACTCAATTCCGGAAAAAGCGTTTAAAAATGTTTTGATGATTGGATTATTAGTAGGCGTGTATCAGCTTTGAAGAAGCATACTTAGAAGGTGATAAAATAAATTTGAATTAAACATTTAACATTTTGTATATTATTGATATTTTCCCGCTACTTTCTTGACAGATAGACCTCTGTTACGATTTTTATCCAAATCGGTTCCGCCGTTTCAATGTTAAAAAGTAACAACATGCACATACATATTTTTCTATTAATAAACTTGAAATTTACACAGAATATATTTATATGAGTATAAAGATTGTCTAAACAAAATGTTATAAATAAAAGGGTTCCCCAAACAAGAAACGTGTTATTTTTTTTTTTTTTTGGTCTACGGGTTATACAAAAGTCAAATTTGATATGATTATAGTAAAATATCTAACGTATGAAAACAATAATAAAATCTCACCAAGTGCGGGTCTCAAGTGCGGGTCTGACTCCTGCTAAGGATTTCAAACAGCGTGGATAAAAAATAACAAAAAAACTGACTTCTACCGAAAATATTCTAAAACAAAAAATACATCAAAAAGTAAATAAATCAAACCATCATATATAATTATTTTTATTCATTTTACATCAACAAGTGAAATAAGAACAACATCAATGTAGTCGAAGCATTGATATATATACACGTTATATGTATCAATGATCCGAAGTCAATAAATACGCATTATTAGAGATAATTCAAATACTACTCGTCAGATCTCACTCAAATTTAAAAAAAGACCATATGACAAGCACCAGCTTTTGAATATAAAAAAATATATCAAATTCGGTGCATCCAGAAAAAAAGAAAAATATTTGTGGTAACACAAACAAAAAAAAATACAGTCGAATTGAGAACCTCCTCCTCTTTTTGAAGTCTGAACCCTCGATGAATGTGTACAACGTGCACTTCGCTGTTTTATATGAATATAAAACAGTGACTAATAAGGCTACGAGAAATATAAATATGTTTTTCTAACAATGAATAACAATAGACATTAATACAAATTAGAAAATTTTGGATTAGTTTTATGGCTAGCCGCCTACCTGATGACAACCCTCGTGAGATGACGCTCTTTGACAGTATACGCGCTACCTTTCGGGTATCAGAGCGTAGAGATAATATAGGTCTGCAGTTGTTTACTCTTTGTACCCTACTCACGACAACGTGAGTGGTAGCGTGCTGCTCATTAGGCTTTATTTTACTTAGTCGCCCTGTACGACATCTAACGAGAAGAAATGGAACAGAACTGTGCGGCATCATACCGAAATGCACATAAAACAAAAATGCAGATGCCAATATTTTTTTCATATACCTACTAACATTAATTTTATATATAATATATCTGTTCCTAAAAATAAAATAGTTGAACTTGTTATCTGATACCGACAGTGGGATTAAAACTTATCCTCATTGCGTTGTGATACTAAATTTCGACTCATACCCTATCGCTCCGATAGCCGTGATCGTCTAGTGGTTAGGACCCTACGTTGTGGCCGTAGTAACCCAGGTTCGAATCCTGGTCACGGCAGTGATACACTGTCGCGGCGGAGCTGACTTTTTGCATCATATTTTTTTTCTTCAAGTCTCATTACATTGAGCCGACTTTAAAACAAATCATTTTGAATAAATACTTAATCAGGCAGAAATCGTTGGAACGCTTATTAGCAGCAGACCTTAATCATCCATGGAACAAATTGGGGAATGTAAAAATCATAAGAACGTCCAAATAGAAAAATAACCAAATGTAGAAAAGCCCATTTTCAACACACTCGTTCGTAACGGGTCTTTAAATGCACCGATTTTAGGCCTAGTTTCACCATACTCTGTTATTTATTTGACGCCTTGTTAATCCTTTTAACGGACTGTTAACTGAACCGAGTGTCCCACCAACTGTTAATGGATGATTAATTCAGTTAACTTCATAGAACGTAGACTGATTTAACAGCTCTGTTATTTTTAAAGACCCATTAGCTAATGCCTGATTTAGCGTAAACAAACATGGTATGGTGAAATTAGGCCTTAGTGTCATAATATAGTCTATTAAGCACTCGTGCTTTTTGTTTACTTTACCGCACTAGAGTTTTTTAATAGAAAAAAAACAACGTTTCCAAACTTCTCACCAAGGAAATTGTAGTTTTTCTCGTTCGTTTTTCATATAAAAACAAACCAAAGAGTTTTTTACCTACTGAAGTAGAAATTTAGAAGATTTAATGATAAACCTCCTCAATCAGATTGCTATCAAATAGATCAAGAAAATATTTTAGTATGGAAATTTTCGTCTTCGTTCCTCGCAAGTGTGTTGAAAAACGTCGTATGAAACTCGTGCGTGTTATTTATAATCTCTACTTCATTAACCCATCTCGATTGTAATAAACAACTTCGCGCACTTGTTGCATAATGTACTATTATAAAAATGTTTACCAATAGAAAGGCAATACCTGAAAAATTATCAAGTAAACTGCTTTTAATACACGAGTAGAATATTTTTAGATCCTTTTTGGTTACTTGTATAAAATGGCTATTTAAACTTATAACTATTAATTTAGAATATGATCTGCTTACTAATTTAGAATAATATAGCAATCATGAACGAAAAAAAACTAACAATTTTCAAAAGCACCAGAAGCGTAATGTATTCGGATAAGCTAATAGGTTAAACTTAAAATTTATTGTACTTAATTATAAACATTGAAACCGTTTAAATCGCGTACATTTATCATTAAAATTTATAATCAATTTATGGTGTTGGTTTTTTTTTATTTTTGGACATTGGTCGTTGTTATTAAGTAATGGACATTTTTATTTATTGACCGAGCGAGAACTTTGTTTTCTGAGTCTCTAAGTTGAACTTAGACAAAATTGCTTTCGTATGTCCGGTTGTTCTCCTCTACAGGTCGCATTTCTCAACCGATTTTCACGAAATTTTATGAGCAGATTTGATAAGACCATATTTTTTTTTCGATTCAGTGTTTGGAAATATTTCAAAAAGGCTGAGATTTACATTATAAGATGTTGAAAATATAGACGGCTAACGGAAGCCTTCTTCAGGATGTTGAGTGTGGTACGTCCGCCGCGGTCGAGTCAAGCTTCACACTGACTTAATAGGTAACCTTACGCTAGTGTACTAGAGTGGGACTTGAGTCAAATTGAGTGAATTAGAAAAAAATGGCTGAACTTTTATTATTAGCACACTTTCCCAAATAGGTCAATGGCCACCTCCCAAGATAAGACAAGAATATTTTTATTTATTTAATGGTGTAATACCTATATGAACCTAAATAAAGTGTCAGTCACCCATAGCTACTATGATTGTATTCTGTGTCCTTCTTCTTCTTCTTTCTTTGTTTTGGCTTTTATCGTTGTTTGACGATATTCTGCCAATGTCAAAGTATGACCAGTGTATGTTTATTTACATAAGTCTGGTATAAACAGGAAGGTAATTAATCATTTAATGGTTTAGAGACTTGTAAAGATATAATAGACATAATAGGTTAGTAGTTCACAGGCAGGTTAAACATCAAAGGGATTAAAGTTGTAGATTGGAATTAATAAATAGATAAGGGAAGGGCAGGATGATTATATATACTTTTAATAAATTTTAAATACAAATATTATTGGTTTTTATAAACTTACTTAAAATATATACATATGGAGAGAAAACATAAGGTAGAAGAGAATTAAAGTTGGTGGGGCGGGGAATTTCGGGATCTAAAAAATCATATAAAGAATTTGTTAGTTTCGGGCAGCAAAAGAAAATGTGGTCTATTGAGCCTTCGTCTAGACCACATTCACATAAAGAATGGTCCCTGTTTCAAAAGGAGTTCGGCGGCGCTACCACACCTGCACACGGAACCGCCCGTCAAAATGGAGAGACAGCTACTGCCAAATACCAGTCAGTACATGCATTACTTACACTGCAGACCGAAGTGGCAGCGGCCGGCAGTTGTACTATTTTCGACTTTGTTGTCTATCATTATAATGCATAGTATCGCTTGAAAGACTTGTGTAAGCCAGCCATGTGTGCCGCCAGCTGCCATTTCGGTCTGAATTGAACCTAAGGCTTTGTTTCCCAATCATCAGATAGGTTAAATTAAATATTTACACTACCAATATAAAAATAACTGATGTTCGTTATTTCTAAATATGGTCACAAGCAATGTCGCTCGTTAAGCGAAAATCACATCTATGAGTATATTTTAGACGAACGCCCCCATACAAAACGCAGCTCCAATCTCATTTTAATAATAGCGAATAAAACTTTCTCTCTCCTTTTGAAACTGTCATTGTCCCTGACCCTGATTTTGGCAAGAAAGACTGGGGTACAGACATGACCCAAACGGGAGCGAATTAAAATAGAAGTAATCTTTTTACTTACTTTTTTGAATTTAAAATACCATGGGCGAACTGGGATGTTGGGTTGAATATCACCATAATGTTTTCCTTTGATAGTCCTAGATTGATTTCAAAAAGTTTGCCACTTGTTTTTAAGCTTGGATTTAGCAGAGTTACGCATATCAAGAGCAAAGACGAATGAGTAATTCTCAAGTTCAGTTTCTATTCTGTGTCCTTAGTTCCCTAGTTTAATAAAGCTGTCAAGATGTGACAAGCGTACAAAAGTTGACGGGTTTTATTAAAAAGGTTCAACATTTATTTATTTTTTATGATTGGTTATGATAGATGGCAATATGCGAGGGAAAATAAAGTTCTTATAAAGATTCGGCGGGAAATTCAGAATGGTGGCATCTCTGATAATCTTCCAATGTTTGTGTTTTTCAAGTGTTCATTTGATGTATTATTAACCGTTATGTGTTTGTGTTTTACAATTGTATACATACTTAGCTTGTAAAACTTATATACTGATGAATGGCATATGGACAAACCATACAAGATAGTATCTACCACAGATTACTCAAGTACATTCTTAACGTTATATTATTTCAGTACTGTCTACTTCAAATAGTTCAAATTTCCACCAAAATTTAGACGTCGCGGATGCAGCGTTGCCAAAATGTTACTTTTGTAACATTTTATGTTACTTTTGACATCCTTATGTTACTTCTATGTTACACGACTCAAAATGTTACTTTTATGTAACTTTTATGATTTTAGCCAAGATATTAAAATACTCCCATATTCAACCATTCGTAATGTTTACTTTGTTTTTAATTCATCGCAACCATATGAAAAGTATTATTTTCTCTTATTTTCGAGCATTTCTGGCGAGAATTTGACGTTTTCATCACGTCGCGTCGCGCGCTAATATGAACCTTACTTCACAAGTAGTTTCCGTGCTTTTCAAAGACACCGACAGCGAGCTGCGTATTTTGATAATGTTAGCCCCCTTTTCCTAGGCCTATGAGCCCTATAAACTTTCAAATAGGCTTTATTCTACAGTCTACATGACGTACCGTTTTTTGAATACTGACTACGATTTTCAAAAATATTATCGAATAGGTAAATATGGAAAAAGACTGTAGCCTGTAGCTACGTTTAAAAAAAGGACAAAACTTTGGGGACACTACCTACTGTAAAGTTGGTCAGAAAGAGTGGAAATTACTCACGTTACGTATTTGCATGGTGGTAGGGCATTTTGCGAATGCCCGCCTGGTTAGCTATCACTCTCAAGTAGAAATCTGTCGCCAAGCACCTAACGGTGTGTTCCGGCAGCTATCTTTGAGAGCCAGTAATTCTAGGTTAGCCTGAACAGCATCTTCGACCAATTACCATCAGGCTAACATATCAGGCATAGTAAAAAAAAATTAAATGGATCTAAAAAAAATCTATAAACATATTAAATTATTCAGTGTAGTAACTATATTCATGATTTTAAAGTGTTACCAATGTTTTTTACTTATTATGGTCAAGCTGTACGCAATGTATCGTATAATGTTATTGTATGTTTGATATTAGTGTATGTTTATATCTGTTGTTTTTAATGCATTAAAAAATAATAAGCTTGTTCTTAACGTTCTAACGTTTTTTTAAATCGCGTGATATTTTTTTGATGAGGATAATTTCTTAGTTTGTTCTAAATTCTTTGCCAAATATGAAATTAAATATATTTTTTGAAACGTTGGACCCCATTTAACCGCAGTTCCAAAAGACAAGAGAAGCTAAGAGAATAGCATTTTCTTTTAAATTCAAAGTTCATAATATTTTAAACCCTTCAGCCACAAGATGGGTATCTCTACAGGCTTGCGTATTAACAGAGTATTAGAACAGTACGATGTACTCTTTGAGTACTTTAGATTGGAAGAAACACTCACAAAAAGTAACCTAGAATGTATGTCTTAATAATACGTTCTAAAACTAATCAACAATTTCAATCGCATTTTCCAGTCTGAAAAACCAATACCCCACCAGTTAAAACCTGTAATATGAAACTTTATTGAAACAATAGCCAGTAACTTCCTGTAATTTGATACAAGAACAATTGTATCAAATTACAGGAAAGTGATGATAAAGTGTGATAACCGGAACAGACTAAACACTGAAACGATTTCTGATTTAATGGCTACAAAAGCAAATATAAAAAACGCTACACAATTTGAGCCATCAAAAGCAATGAAGCATGAAACATACATTATAATAAGAGTAGTGAAGGTACTAACTGCATAATAAAATAAGCTTTAAATATCACTTATAACTTGCTTTCATGACTTATTTGACTATATTAAAGTGATGTTAAGGTTCAAGCTCAAATTAGCAACTCCGTTGCACCTTACCATAATAGGTTATGATAACGTTATAAAAATGATTACCAAAGTAGTGGAGCTATTGAAAAACATTTTTGTATTGGTTGGTATATTACTTACACATTATTAACTGTACGGCTTTTTCAGGTTGACCATAAATTGCTCGTTCAATATTTGTTCCTTGGACACGTAACAAATGAAATAAAGTGCCTATTATAGGATTAGTTTCGTTTTCTACATAAAATAAGATGATGTTACTTTTTACGTGAAAATGTTACTTTCTGAGCTGTCTCATGTTACTTTTGGCTATTGGCCACTGGCAACATTGCGCGGATGTTTAAGGTATGATAAAGGTAATATTAGATGGCTAACTATTTAATGGCATTTACTAAGGGTCATATTTTATACGTGAATATTTTTTTTTATTTCAGAATCGATTGTCCATACCATTTGATACAATTAAAATTATGTATAGCTAAAAGTAAACTAATTAAAAAGGCATAGAATAAAATTAAGTCAAATGTCAGGTATGTATATATAATATACTTTTTCAAAATATTACCTGCAGGTAATCAATTACACTTCACGTAACCAGCGATCGACCCTGAGTATTCGGTGGCGTATGATCAACCCGCTGCTGCGCCAAAACGGAAGCTGCTAAATTAATACCTTCCCTAGATTGCCAATATCACATAACAAGTTGATTGAATCGAAATCTCATTAACCAATCCCAATGCTATCAGGATGCATAACAATGCTTTGATTGGCTATTATATTCATAGAAAAGAAAGAATGAGGTTATTGACAATAATTATGTACATAGGTACCCGTTTCTACCTGCTCTAGGGACCGTGGTGATGGTGATCTTGCGTTGTCATATTTCCACTGAAGTGTGACTTTTAAGAGCTTGTAGTGGAGCTTGCCTAGTAGTTCTTAACTGAAAGTTCGTTGCGGTCACTACTTGGATGGGTGACTGCTAGTGTAATTTTTTTGTTTGTTATTATGATAGGGCGTGCACAAGACCCCCCTGGTGTAAAGCGGTAACCTGGCGGTAACAGATGCAGTTCGTCACAAGTAGCGTACTACATTGCACTCATAAACATAAAGTTAGACACACTGAGATATAACCCCCTCCACATCTTTCAGTGGGAGTCGTCAGGCGACTAAGCGAAAAATACCAGAAGGAGAGCAGCGGTGCCTTCTGAACAACTGCATTCTTACATTGTGGTGAGCGTGGGGAGTGAGGCAACCCCCAAATGGGCTCCCCATTATTTCAACGGTGGATGTTTTCCGTCTGTTGATGTGATGATGATGATGCAAACGTAAACTATTTATTATTATATCAACAGACTTCCAAAAAGGAAAGGATGTTCTCATATAAAGACGTATTTTTGGCATATGTATTTTGTATCTTATGTATCTACATATTCTTTACGCTTGTAAGTAAATAATACAATACGTAAGACATTTAAATATGGGGATTCAAAAGTGTAATAAACAAAAGGCTTAAACAACGTAAATTTGTATCGATATGAAGAAAGAGGTTCTTATTTTCATGGTAGACATTTATAAAATCTGTAGATGTTTCTTCGCGACAACTAAATATGACAATACATTATAATCAGAGATAAAAGTTTACACAAACATTTTAATTACAATGTTAATATTCAGATATAAAAAAGTTGTTTCATTGAAATACACTAGATTAGATTACCTACATTAAATTTCTTAAGAAGTGACCCCTATCCTATACACATACAATATTAGAAGTTAGAACGTAACTTTACAATGCTGACATCTAGGGTCGAGTAGCAAAACAATAACTTAATCGTGAATCTTTTAACCGGCGACCATAAACAATTTCACAAAGTTTTGACAAACATTTCTTGGTAGTGTAACTGATATGAAATTTGTGTTATCATTTTTATTTCATTACTTTTTTAATATAAATATACTAATGATATTTTTTTATATAATGATATTTACTAATGAGAACGCACTTTGTTCTGTATTGCACGTGTTCTCTATGTTTTCAAAATTCTACAATCTATGGTAAAATTAAAGTACCTACCTTCGCTTTTGTAGTCGCGTTTTTAGCAATATCATGGATCTAATGCTATTATAACTCGATAATTCATAAAACGTGCCTCAGATATCGTCGCTTACTAGTAAAGTGAAGAAGATTAGATATTTTTTACAATTATATGGTTACTCGCTCTCATTTGACAAATTGCGCTAGACCGCATATTTAAAATGGCAGCCCTACCACGTAGAATAATCAAAGAGACTCAGCGACTGATGCAGGAACCGGTGCCGGGAATCAGCGCAGTGCCCAGTGAGACCAACGCTCGTTACTTTCACGTTATCGTCACCGGCCCAGAAGACTCGCCATTCGAAGGTGGACTGTTTAAATTAGAGCTATTTCTGCCAGAAGATTATCCCATGTCAGCGCCTAAGGTTAGGTTTATAACAAAAATATACCATCCGAATATAGACCGGCTCGGGCGTATATGTCTGGACATACTAAAGGACAAGTGGAGTCCCGCACTGCAGATCCGCACGGTGCTGCTGTCGATCCAGGCACTGTTGTCGGCGCCGAACCCGGACGACCCGCTTGCAAACGACGTGGCTGAGCTGTGGAAAGTGAACGAAATCGAAGCAATCAGGAACGCGAAGGAGTGGACGCGGAGGTACGCCATGGACAACTGAACACCCGGCGCCGCCCCCGGCTCCAGTTAGGTGCCCGCAGAGCTAGCGCGCTCAGAGGACGACTAACGAATATCTTATAAGAGTGCAAGTTATGTTATACACCCTACACCGAGTAACTTGTGAAGAGACAATTGTGGATAAATTTTATTATCGGTGGAGAGCGGCGCGCTCTCACATTCAACATAGCCTCGCCCCTCCTTGTCACGGAATGATCCGATCCCCACTGATCGTATACAGTTCACATGTAGCTTCGTTATGATATTAGGTATGCATATTTTTTTACTGTCATAATAGCATTTAAATGAACACCTTGAGACTTAATTGTATATATTTCAATGGTTACAGATTTGATTATTTTATACAAAAGATAGTATAAACAGTCACAAAGTTGGATGTCTGTAATCATAATATTGGACACCGTCTTTTTAGTGAAATGTATGCTTATCAGTTCTGATCTCTAGTGATACTGAACATTATTATAATTTTTTTATTTTGTCTTAGCAATGTGAAAGCCGTTAGGTAATTTGAATTTCACTGTTGTTTGCTACAAAAACATGATTTAATATGGATCTTTCTTGTACTATTTTTACTTGTATAAAAGTTATCAATTTAAATGTATTTATGTAAATTTAATTTGGCTTTGTGAGGAACTTCAAAATACATAAAATATACAAAAGCTATACCAATTTTTCATTTTAACATGTTATAGAACTATGCATAGCTTAGTACTAAGATGAAGTATGTAGTTAATAATAGTAATATATAGTTGCTAGTAGGTGCAATGTTATTATTTTAATCCTTTACATGAGGTAACTGCTCTATAAATGAACTGAGGTTTCTTCCTTGTATTCAACCAATCTGCCTTAGGCTACATCAGTAATACAACATGATCCTTGACCTTTCAATATCATAGATGCACTGATCAGTCCTTTTATGAATTAATTTCTATTGTTCTCACCTATGATGCTTAAGGATTAAAAATTGATGGTATGAAGTTGTTGCCTATGGGTTTATTATCATCTCCAGATATTGAAAACAAGAAATTGTTATGCTTTTACATATTCAAATAGGAACTTGAGTACCAGAATTCATACATTTTAGCTACAGTTGTTGATTTATCTTGATCATGTTCAGTATATTGTAGTTCTTGTACTCCACAGCAGTGCTTTAACACATATGACCATGAGGCATTATTAATATCAATAACTCAAACCAGCCTGATATTCAAAATTTGTAGTAGGAATAAAGACTGGGTTAAATTACCCGACCACATGCTGGTAGTTAACCAGTAGAAATTGAGCATCATTCTGTTTACTATGATGTAAGCCCATTAGCTACAAGTATCAACTGGCATACTGTTCTAGATCCATATTTAAGAAAATTCAATCCTGCCCCAAGATATAATTTAGGAGAATCCTGGCTAGTTATCGATGTCAAGAAAAAAATCTGTTGTCAAATGTCAAGCATGTAACTGTTCCCGCAGTTGCCCTTGAGAGTCGAATCCCATTCTAGGTAAAGTCTGTTATCAACCTAGACTACATCATGGTTACAAACAACTGAAATTGTCAGAGTGGTCTTATTATGAGTTCATAGTGTAGCTAGCCTAGTCATGCTTACAACTAGGTCATGTGAAATCCACTGTGGTGAATGCTATATGATGATAACTTGGATGGGTGACTGCCAGTGGCATTTATTAAGCAATACTGTGCTTCAGAGGCCAAGTTGTTGGTCATGTTTCTTATCATAAGATCTTCTTCAGGTGCCTGTCCATTACAGGAGGTTGGCCATCAGCTCAGCGAACTTATTCTTATCCTAAACTGCCTATTGTAAGATGGAATACATTATAACATGGTGGTAGTGCAATTTGCTAATGCCTGCCTGGCTAGCTACCACCCAGTAGAAAATCTGTCACCTAACAACTAATAGGGTGTTCTGGGAGCTGTTCTTGAGATCCAGTAGGTAGCTAGGTTAGCCTGAAAAACATCTGAATGCACCATCACTTATCATCAGCTGAGATAGTGGTCAAAGGCTGGCCTATGAGAAATAACGCTACTATCAGATAAATAACAATTATAAGTTCTTTTATCTGTTGGCCCATCCATCTGTCCCACTTTTGTAGGTAACAATGTTATAAGAGCTGTATGTTATGAACCATAATGTAAGAATAAAGATAATAAGTCTGTAGAATTCTTAGAGGTTTTGATACCAAAAAATATTATAAAGGTGCATTGACACAATCATAAAACTTATAATAAATATAACACATATTGAATCTGAGTACACTCTGATCTACATTCCCAATTGACACTATATGAGTAGGTAACATCAGAGTGGACTCTCTCAGAGGATACTCTAGATTGTGTCAAAGCAGCGGGAAAATGCGGAGGGTTGCCATAGTAATGAGCCTGTGGAACCCCTGTTATTTTCAACTCTTTTTGCCAGGCTGTAGAAGCACCAAAATTGAAGTTGGTAAAATTGAAATCTGTAACCAGCTTTGACCTGAGAACAAAATGGCCCAGCTGGTAACTAGTACGGTTTCGTTCGAAATCATTCTGTAATTTCTGTATCCATTATTGGTTACCAGCTTTGATATGACAGTTACAATTCAGTTTTTGCTAATGTTACCATATGTTAAGTTGTTGCCATAGACCTACTGTATAAGTTGTATAATTAATACATTTTGCTACCATAAGTCATTTGGCATAATTTGTTTATTGACCTAAAATTTAAAACAGTTTGAGAGCCTGTAATTCTCTGTTAACTTCGACCTTAATTATATGTTAACGCTTAACATCAGGTTAAATTGTGAAAGCGTGGTCAGAGGCTAATCGACCCATTTGCAATAATAAAAATTTACAATAAAAATATTTTTTATGCAGTTAACTCATTAGGTAAACAATCGTATATATAAACTTACATAACTACATTAAATATATTTTTACATTTTACCTTATTTAGATATAACTTGAGGAGATTTATGTAAAAAATCAGTAGATCAAAACTAGAGTAAAATCAGGAAATCTGGGAATTTAGAAGATCTGGCAACAATGATACCCTTCGATAAAATATACCCTAGATTCTGCGCGAACGCTCCAAAGTTAACCAAACAAAACTGTGCTTATAATGATCTGAAGCACAGTTTTGCCGTCAGTGACGCGCTGATCGTCGAGTGAAACAATGCCTAAGTGCTCTGTGAATAGTTGCAAAAATAATACACTTACAAAGCGAAAAATACATGGGATATCCTAATTTCGGTAAGTTTTATACATATTTATCGTATTTTAAGTGATAAACATTCATAATTATTTAATTATCACCTCCAAATTAATACATCAACAAATTAAATTCCGTTACTCCTGTCACGCAGTTGTCTCTTTCGCACGCATAATAACATCCCATGCAAGACAAGAACAAGTGAGCCCTAATTCAGAACAAGTCTATCGGAGTCGTCATAATAATCTTTTATTTTCTCAGACTGTACACAGGCATTTATTTTACATTTTCCAACTTCAAAAAAGGAGGTTATCAATTTGACATGTGTGTATGAAATATTATTAGAACTGCAATATATTCACTTATAATATGGATTAGTGCTTACAAACATATATACAATATTTTTATGTGTGTGTGTGCATATCTTTGTATGTTTTATGTACTAATACGTGTAACAGTGACTTGGCTTACTGATTGGAAAAACACCACAAAACCTTTTTCAAGTTCTAGTGTTCCTGTTTTTAATCGATGTTGTATGTTAATAATTTAATATCGAAATGTCCGAGCCACCTGCACAATCCTGAATGCACGAGGTTTAGCGTGCACTCTTATTATTACAGATGATTTTCAGAATGTATGATATGAACATAGTATGTAAAGGTAGTATAAATATTAAATATTGTATTACATATACAATGTATAACATTAACATTGTATTAACATTCATAATTACTCAAACACGTTTACTTTATACATTTTGCTGTAACACGCAGGTATCTGAACTGCAATTCAGGTCTGATACATTATATTGTTATATTATTTGTTTTTAATCGCTTTTTGTTCTGCGTGGAATAAATAAATAAATGTTAATGAAAATTAAAGCCGAATAATTAATATTCTGATTTCATTATAACAGATCCCTTTTCTATCTCCCAAATCTACTATCTACTACACACATTTTCAACCCGGGCAAAACCAGGGTATATAAGCTAGTTGACTAATACGGATAGTTAAAATTCCAATTATAAATGTCACCAAAAAAACTAATTACTAAATAATATTTTTAGTACGAGATTAGGAGTAAGAACCTCCATTGTATTTTATGTTCTATCACAGCAAAAGGTAATAAAATTTTACGAGCTCTCTTCAATGGCGCAGAGTAAAAGTGCTATAAGTTTATTACGAAGTAATTGAAAATTAAACCTTATGCAACTGAAACAAGGTTGAATATTGTTAAATAACTTAAATAGATTTACTACGTTTTTGTGTAATTTTAAGGTTTTTATGTGTATCTCAATAGACAGAAAGGTATAGGATAACTTGAGCCGTTTATATGCGTTCTGTCAATACGAAAAGTTGCATCTAGGGTATATTTTATCGAAGATGATACCATAGAAAATTCATAGATTTACCTACTATAAATACTTAGTTTACTAGAGTAAGACTTGACAGTTTATAGTTCATTTTAACAATTTTCTTCTGTAGGTATGGACTTCGGAAATAAGAAAATTAGCGGGAAATTCGGAAATGTGGAATCTTTTTTCATTATCAAGGCCCACTTTTTGTTGTAATTTAACAATACGGTTGTGATATTTTGACAGGGATTAGGTCCTTCTTACATTAACTAGGTACGACGTACCCAGTATCCCACATACATTTGTATGTGGGATACTGGGTGACTTGCACCCTAGTCCTTTTTCTGAACATTAGTGCTCATTATAATAAATGCATATCAAACCTTAGGCTTTATTCTCTCAGCTAAGTTCAAAGTTCCTTGTCATGCATACCTAGATTAAATTTATTTTTAGCATGGACTTTCATCTAAAATCCATGATTTTTAGGCTCTATTCTCTCAGCTAAGTTCAAAGTTTATTTCACAACACTGACTCCAAAGAAAAAAGAATTATCTACTAAGTAGGTACATAGTTTAATAGAGAAGGACTTGATTTACTATGGTTCGTTTTAACAATTTTCTTCTGCGTAGACTTAGGAAATAAGAAAATTGGCGGGAAATTCGGAAATGTGCAATCTTTATTCATTATCAGCGAAGGCCCACGTGGCGTCACGTATACCTGTGGGCCAACTCCCATCTCTTAATTCAGTCTTAAAGACTCTTATTTTAATATTACATTTACAATTTTAATTCGCACTGCCACATATCACTATAGTATACTTACATAAAAACTTCAACGTGAGCGGGATGCATGCATCGAATCAAGTCATTTGTGCGACAGTGGTAGCACTATATGAACATTATTGTTTCGTGACGGCCACGGTACTAACCTTAGTATCATTAATTTAAACTTGAAACAATGACGTTTGCATTCCATAATAGTTTATAAAAGGTGGGAGTTGGGCCCCTGCAACATTTTAAAACAACAATACTCAGTGAACAATACTAATATTTCGACAGGACTTAGGTCCTTCCTACTTTACGATACTCACTGGCGACGAGTATCCTATAAGTGAGTATCGCCTAAGATTTTTTTACCTGTAGATGCCTTCATATATGTATGGCCTCCATATTTACTAGACGAGTTCAGGGTAATTACCTGAGTCGCTACCAGTCTTGCACTTCCATGCGTCCGGTGAATACATCGCCGCTAATCTTGTTTTTTAGGAATAATCTGTGGACAATATGCCTTCCTTGTGTCTTTAGACTCTGCACCAATTATAAATGCACTGTGAGAGATAAGAAAACTGTTGCATTTCACGCGTAATTATTGCTTAATAGAAAATATCGTCATTTTGTTTTATCATAAGGAACTAAACTCAATGAAATGGATGAGCGAGATATGTGTATCGTTTGGTGTGAGAGAGTGAAAGAGATCGCAGCATAATGGTGATCGGAACGTCTCGTGGCGGTTCGGTGGTAACACGAATTGCTTATTTATCTCTTTCTAACAACAGATATGACGCATAATATTTGAACGTTCTTTCCTTATCATTACAAACTGCATATACATGTGCGTAGGTATGTATATGTATAGGTAAATTCAGTAAGCTAGCAGTGAGCAGTGGTGTTCGGATATAACTAATCTATGTATTTCAAATCTCTGAGTATCGCAGAATATTTAGTACCGAGTATCCCACACACACTCGTATGATGACTTGCAGCCTACCGTACCGTTACTCTACGGGTTCGCTACTAGTATCGCGATACCCGTCCGTTTGTTGGTCGCATAGGTGTCTATTGGCCGAGGAAAATGGAAAAAACAAAAAATACTTAAAATTGGTCCGCGAAATCCAAGACTCATTTTTATACGATTTTAAATTACCTGCCTATATAAGGAAAGATGCAGCATTTCTTGTGCAGTTAAAAGGTCTATAATTCTTGTTTCTTTTAATAGGTAGGTATATGGATGGAACCAGTATTTTCTTTTTTTCCTTAGTCTTTTATTTCTGTCTGCCAGTGCTTCTTCGTCACTGGTTCGAAAACGGTAATCTCCTAACGCACGTTGAAATTTTATTAATTTTTTGTATCTTTAAGGGTATATTTTAGACGAACGCCCCCATACTAAACGCAGCTCCAATCTCATTTTAATAATAGCGAATAAAACTCAATGATTTTTACCTACGTAATCACTACCCTAATATCTAGGGTTGTGGTGCATCAGATTTTCATTAAATTATACAGTTTTGGAATTACACTAGCTCAAAAACTCGTAATTTTAGATAAAAGAAAGACGCAACTTTAAGCATCTCTTTCAAGAAAAATAAGCATGTTTTTAATATTTCTATTGCACCACAAACATGGGGAATATAATGAACTTTCTATAATGGGAAGTTATTTATACATGTGTACTATACTTTTTAAATAAATCTGGAGTTACGAATAACTGGCTCCAACTCCTAAAAACGGGTGCTATATACTAAACGCTATATAATAAAAAAAAATATTAGTCCAAAAGAAAAAGGATTTAGGCCAGAAACGATAGGTCTAATAATACACTATATTTACATGCGAGTTTTTTTTTAAATAACAAGTTGAGTTTATATAAAAGTTCACGCTTTGGCTGGCGGGTATATGTCCTTAAATGCACGGATACCGAGTATCAAACACTTATCTTACAGGCTGAAAATTTGAACAAAGTATCGTCACATGTGGGAATGTAAGACTGGCCTTAGTGGTCACTGAACTAATGTCTATGGCGGATGTTTTTATTTCATATTCGTCATCGCGCTTCATATTTGAGAGTTTTAAATAATACTTATTGTTCATATTAACATGAAAAATAGTTTAACACCAAAGCAAACAATTCCTTAATGTAAGTACTTAAATTATAAAACCGTAAAATCTATAAATTAAAAATTACGATTACCCGTAACAGAGGTAGAGAAAAAATAAACGAATCTCGCGTAAAGTCAAGTATCGGTACTAGGTATTTACTATTAGTTATACACAAAACCAAAAAAAATAAATACATCAGGGTTTCCCTTATCTATGATTATTTTCAGCAAATTTACCTACATGGTAATTCACGCATGGCAAAATTACTACCATAATTATAGGTCGCTAAAAGGTTGATAGGGGAGGCTGTGTTCAGAAGTGGACAATCCAGCTGATACAGTGCAGTACAGTCGCAAATATTCGAGGCCCCAGCCCAGCGCAGCGTGCTGAAGGGTGTACAAGCCTCAATAACAGATTACGAGTACCTACTAGGTACCATAGAACATAATTATTATAATAATACTACGCTACTACTTCCTGTGGCCAATGCTCTGGTAACTGGTGGGTTGTTGCGCTAGGAGTAAGATTTGAGTGTTGAGTGCAACTCCGACGCCTGAGATGTCGGCGAGACGCGACGACGACGCTACAGATTTTTTGGGAGTAATATAATTTCTACTACCTACTATTATTTTTAAAGTAATTTTTAGACATTCTAAGCATGAAATCATATTTTTACAGTTATAATGGCTTGGCTCTATTATCCAAAATTACAATACCTATATGGGGTATTGAATCTTTAGAACCGTTTGATAGGTAGCCGATCGTCGTTTCTCTTTTTCAGATTGCTTGATAAAAAGTAATAATAACAAAAAATATAGGGCTATGTCCAAAACAAAACAAGTTTTATTATTTTTGCTCAAGGTATCTTAAAAACGCTTAAATACACAAGCGACAATCTTCTATGATTAGAGTCTGATATATGATTAATCTGATATTTAAGCTATTAATAATATTTTGTCAAACGTTACTAACATTTTATGGGCCTACGTGCCTGAAATAAAAAGATTTTGATTTGATTAATAGAAACGACCAAGTTCGGGTCGGACTCCCGTTTAGGCTAGACCGTATGAAAAAAGTAGGTATACCTAGTTTGTTTTTGTAATTTCTGTTTTGGTACGGCGGACTCGGTGTTCAAGCGCATTTGGCTATTTTTATTTGTGGCTGATAGACGATGGAGGACGAAATGATAATTCGTAATAAGAAATTCGACTGATCATAACCAAGGCGCTGCAAAGTTCAGATTTACAATGCATGTCCACAGGGACATGCTTTGTTTTTTTTCAGTCTGCAACCGATCTGTTTGCAATTCGAGCAATATATGGGTATAATAATTATAATTGTTCTTCACGTTATAATTTTAAAACCACCGTCTCACCTATTGCTTTGTTCCCATATACTCGTAGCTCACGGCAAGATTCAAACCTGTGTGACAGTTCATTATTACAGCAGCCATTGCAACTAGACCGAAACCAAAGTCCGTAGTTGAAAACCATTATTGCCGA
This sequence comes from Plagodis dolabraria, assembly GCA_963854805.1. Taxonomy (NCBI): domain Eukaryota; kingdom Metazoa; phylum Arthropoda; class Insecta; order Lepidoptera; family Geometridae; genus Plagodis; species Plagodis dolabraria. The sequence goes on from OY978442.1 coordinate 5,361,977, forward strand.
CTCTGTGTTGCACCCGTTGTCAAGGTATGCCAATTGATGTACACAGATATTAGTAACTATGTGATTTAAAACGTAACTGGCTCAAAAGACCATTGCCTTGCTCTTTGGGGATATGTACTGTACGGTAAGGTAGTCGATCCAACTATATAAAATTATTCGTTACCGACAACTATGTTCTGGTGAACGCCGTAGGCATAATTTGTTTGTCTCTCAGGTCTCAAGATTGAGCCTAGCCAGGAATGCATCTACAAACCGCACGCTGGCTCTTTATAATGCTACCACGCTGATCCAGGACTTGGATGTGTTTTTGGCACAATACGGACCGTCGCAAAATGTATTTAATGTTCATGTTTATAAATCTCAAATAGTTAGCACTTTAGTATAATACTGTAAGTTAGCTATTTTAAATATTAATAAATGAATTGAATCTACAAGGCTTGATGATGTTGACACACATAAATAGACCTGAAGTTATGATAGCCGAGCGGTATAAGCTATGGACTTCCGCGCCGCAGATCCATAGTTCAATCCCCACCGCCGGCGCCGGCTTGAGCTTCACTGCATAGTGGAAAGCCATTTTGCGAATGCTCGCCTGGCTCACTACCACCAACAAGTACAAAAAGTGTTGCCAAACATCTACTAGTGTGTTCTGGCAGCAGCTGAAAGCCAATAATATTACAGGCTCATGACACTTAACTGTCTTAGGGAGACGGGTGCAAGGCAGTTCGTCAATTGTGACGAAATACATCGAATTACCTCAGAGGTTACTGCTTAAAATCAGGTGATCCTTGTTCCGTCAGGATCCCATTAAAAACAAGGCAATGTAGAAACAAACAATAAGTCTCAATTCACTCCTAAAGTTATCACTTAGGTACTTAACCTTAAGTTCTACCGTCTGTCCCAAAAACAAAGCGTGTAGTATATATGACATTGTTGTTCTAATCAGTCAATAGTACCCTTATCGTAGGATACTACTTACATTTCAATTTCCTTTGTTTCTTTTAATATTCATTCATTCACTTTATCTAGTCTCATCAATCTGATAATATTGTTTTGACCTGAATAATGCTACTGTATTGAATTGAAGTGCCCGTGTGTGCTTAGCAGTTCATAACCGATCAGCTACGAATAAGTAAAGCAACGTCCGCCGCGGTCAGGGGTTGGATGGGTGACCGATAGTGATATAACTACTGAGCGTGCACGTGTTTCGGAGGGCACGTTAAGCCGTCGGTCCCGGTTGATGTCTTACGATAGCAGTTGTTATAGCATATAGCGTAGGGCATTTTGCGAATGCCCGACTAGCTACCACCTTCGAGTAAAAAATTTGTCGCCAAGCGCCTAACGGTGTGTTCCGGCAGCTATTCTTGGTTACCAGTAATTCTAGGTTAGCCTGAACAACATCTTCGACCACATCATCACTCACATATAAGTTGAGATAGTGGTGAAAGGCTAGCTTATCAGCTTATAAAACAAAAGTTACAGCCAGTTGAGATATTTTGGGTATATCGTTGAACCAATTGTTGATACTTACTTGGATTACCTAAATAATTTTTCAGGGGCCTTCTAAGCACAGAAGGCACAGATGTCTTAAATAAAAACTCTATAACTGTTGTTTAGGGAGGACATAGATGCTGGCTACCGCCTGTGCGGTCGTCCAGCTCCACCGGGTTTTAACTCTATAACTAAAACTCTTAGCGTTTAAATAGAGTACAGATATGCTTTTACTTAAATATAGTAGGTACCTATAGTAATAGTGTGGCTTACAATTGTAAATTTCAGACCATTATTGTTACGGGTTCTATCAATTATGAAAACAAAACTGTAGTAAGGAATCTGAAATGTCGGTAACTATGCCATATACTTTAATTACCCAAAACTTACTAAAAACGGACGATTTCCAATGTAGTTTTAAAAGTATAATGTGATTATGCCTCCCTCTTAATAGAAGCCTGGCTGCCGTTCAATACATACCATCAAAAAATACTGATAATATAAACTATAACCTTTCACTGTAGACTAGCGTGATCAGGCTAAATCTAGAATAGGAATTGTCTGCCAAAACTCACTGTTAGGTGCTTAGCGACAGAATTTCTGTTTAAGGGTGGTAATCTTGGGCTTGGTCCCATGCTAGTATGTATTCACAAAACGTGAATAACGCCGGTAATGGTTCACAGCATTGCAAACAAGATTCAAATCGCGCCTTTTACATAGGTAATTACTAATTATTAAGCTATGCCTATGAAATACCTAGTAAAAACCTTTGTGCCCGGGTATCCACCTGACTATACTTAATAGATATATAGATTATATATAGATATCGGTCTAAATCCGTAAAATTATCCATATAACGTTGATTATATATTTTTCTTTAGCGATTATGAGTTTTCGTCAATCCTGAAAGGGCATTGAACTTCGCTAGGTCTCGTCGTTATTCATATGAAGGGTGCGCAGAGGTTGTAGATATATTTAGTTTATAAAGAATGTCTGCAGAGGTACTCGTATACAATATAGATACTCCCACATTTTTCTAGATAATCTTCAAATCCCTGAGAATGACCCCTGAATGTAAAAAAATTGTTTACTCGATAATATATTTTCAATTAAGACCGGACATTTTAATCAGGATCTTGAGTAAGGTATGCCGTGATTCGCCTCTCAGTGTCTCTCAGTCGGCACGTCTCCCTATCAGTGTAAACGTTGAAGGCTTCTGGTAAGAGCCAATAAGCTATTTATTGTAGATCGTGATACCTATCGACTTTTAGTAAGTCGTACTCATTTGCACTTTGAATAGGTGTTGCCATAACATCACTTGTGCTGAAGTCAGCCATGTTGTCATGACGACACGTTAATACCTCCAGCATAAAGTAACTTTGTATGTACCTACTTACTGAAAACCTCCAGCAATAATGACGAAAACTTTGATTTAATGATACAAATTTAAAAGGTAATTTAGCATAGCAGATATTATTCGTATAATGAATTGATGTGAAAATCATGATATATATGTAGTATTTTACAAATTATGAATATTTTGGTTGGTAGAATAGCTTTCGAGTTACTGGGACGTTGAGCCAATACAAATTCAAAGGATAGGATTATCGTTGCAATGGCTTTTCGGCGAAACGGACGCTCGAACTAATGGCTAGCCGAAACTGTGGTACATCGATGATTATAGAACATCGGCAATTTGGACGCTCAAGCTAATGGCTTCGGGGAATCAGCCATCGGGCACTATGGTATTCGAAATCAAGTATATAGGAAACCTTAAAAATTTTACCACTTTATCTTCATTCTGTTCGCAATTGTCATGGCAGTCCACATATTTTATCATGGTAAGCTCATATGTGGCTGGTTCTGTCTTGACTTCCAATATAAGTGTTGTTTTGCTCTGGAATATCGACTGCTAACAATTGCTTAAGAAGCATAGGCACAGACGCAATGTGATAACATTTAAACACTTAGTAATTTTCATAATAATGTAATGTCACTAAATTCTTAATAAAAGCTAACATAAACAGGATTACAAAAATTTAAATAATTTTTTGAGTTTAAGATACCTACTTCTCTGCTCTGACGAAGTAAGAAGGACTTGCTCTGAGCTTCTGTGTGAAAAAGAGAAACAGAAGACTTTACTACAATTTAGAAAACTACAATGCTCATTTGTTATTACAGGCGACAGAACGGAGCAATGTTTGCTGGATATTATTCGGATAGCTGCATTATTTCGTTTTTGCGATGCAGAAACGAAATAAATGTATCTTCATTCTGTGTAATAATGCAAACTTTTGAACGTGTTTTACTATTACGAGTATCTACTTCGGAGTCTAAGTATTAAAACTATAATCCTGAAACATGAATTTTGATCTGATAGAATCTCATCAGACAGATGGCGGTGAGAATCGAAGCAGGCACGTCAGTCCATAGCTTATATTACCGCTCGGCTATTTCTTCAAATACATGCTACTTTTGAGTAGTAGGTAGATTTTTTTACAGATTATATGCCCATATCGATATGAACTGTTTTTGCCGGATCATCAGTAGGTACGAGTGTCAATATCGCAAAAGCTTTCGTTCGAGCATGGCATCGTTCTCTTCTTTTCAACAGCAATCCTACAGTCTACTCTCTCGCTTCTGTGGCTGGACTGCTGGTATCCTAGACGAGTACCAGAAGTAGGTATTTTAAAGACAACAGTCGTGATCAAACACTGCGTAGTATCGATGATGTCATAGATGACCTTTGTAAGTCGAGTTAGCACCCAAACATTTACAGAATACTAAGACTACTGCACTACTAAGATAAAGCAACCGCAAAAATAAGTACTATGGATACATAAAGTTGTTATATTTTACCTTTTCAAAGAACTCCACCAGCATCTATATAAAGTTTCATGACTTTAAACCAATTTTCGTAACACGTTTACTTTTCTGCCTTAGATGGTTTTGTACGAGTTGCTCTTTGCCATTCTTAGTTTTGTCTAATTACTAACCTAGTTTTGTAAAATCAAAGTTAGTGGACTGCACTTTAATTCATTCTCCTATAGGTAGACACGGTTGCATATAAGGGCATTTATCAATCAATTTCATTTCAAGTATATCAAACGATTTTGGCGACGTTTCAACACGCAACTTTTTTAGTTCAGCCCGTAAGTCATAAACGGTTTTTTTTTCTTTTAAATGTAATCTTGTACTTTCAAAGACATACATTACTATATTACCCCTACCAATAAAATATTCGCAATGGTATCAATAGGTGACGGTATTTCACTCATGTTCTTTACAGTCGTCTTTGAATCTCCAGCTTGAAGTGCCTGAGCGGAAAACTAAATTTTATGACAGATCATCTAACTCCCAAGCCACGCTAATATTATCTATAGTACCGTGCCCAGGCTTCGTCTTTGGAACTTTTTGCCTCTTGCAATTAGTCTACCCTCAGTAAATGTTTTCAAGTCTTATAAAAGATCATTATTTTTCTGTATAATTGTATATACACCACTGTTAGCTATTACTTGTATTAGCATGTTAACTACCCATATGATTTACTGTTATATGTAGGTATATAATATATGTATATTGTTAATTTATATGTATCTAGTATATGTGTATTTATACATGTATATATAGATTTAAGTACCTATATGTTATTGATTTAGTTTTGAATTAACCGCGTTGAATTGTTTATATTTTAGAAGTTTCTATGTAAGTAATTTGTACAGGCCACTATCCATGTATATTTTAAGTAAAAATTTAGCCTTTTAGTTGTAGGAAGAGATAGTTCTAAGCGATAAGAGCGCCTAGTGTTACACTTAGTTGTATTTTTTTTCATTTTTACACCTTTCGTAATGGTGTCTCAATAAAGAGTTTATATCTATATATCAGATACTGATGATTATTTATGCCAATGATGGAAATTAAAACAAAAGACAATAAGTTTGTTCAATTTATTCTTAACTTTAATGCAGACTAGAATAATACTCTTAGAAATGAGAACAACAATAGTCATTTCACATGTTACAGTGTACCTACCATATATGTACCAGCTTCACAATAAAAGGTTATTATCATCTGTGTCTCATAAATATAAATAAATTTTATTCACAACAGCTAGCAATATAAAAATTTTACATCAGACTGTATACCTATATTAATCCGAAAGAGGGCATGGCCAGCTCCAAAACAATTCAAATTTGGAACGATGTTAAAACTTCTAAATAGGAAATAAAGGAGGCTGGCCAGAAGCAAATAATATCATAAAAAGTATGGTAGATAGAAAAAGGAGGATACATTTCTCAAATTAAAGGCCTTTGCCACACATGTGGTGTGGTAAACGCTTAACTAAGTAAGATACAAGCAGATCAAGTGGGGTTAATCTAAAACAGTGTTTACATTTTACATACAATATACATAATTATAAATATCTGGTTCTCAGAGCGCTAAGCTTAGCTAAGAACACGGTACATACACATAATATCATAGGTTACATATACATATCGTATTAAATGCTATAGCAACTATAAAATTTACAAAATATGATATATCATTTGAGTTGCTACAAGAAATAATGCTTAATTACTATATCATCTAATCAATTCTCAGTTGATCTGTATTATACAGGGTTACTTGGAAAAATGCTAACAACCACGTTGACTTCTGTTAGTCCTAACATACATAATTAAATATGTACGTCTTTGTTCTTTACATTTTTTTGCATACAAGAATCGCTAGATGTAAGTAGAAGTAACTTTTAAAAAGGCGCGCGTTGGCAACACTGTGACACTATGAGCATGATAACACAATGAGAGTCAAAATATAGGTATTGTCTCGATTTCAACGTGTGCCTGCGCTACGTACGTAGCTGTGCTACGCACGTAGCTGTGCTACGCACGTAGCCGAGCTACGATACTCGCATAAGGCATTGTTGCTATTTCATATACTACGAGACACAGAACTACGAAGTGTCCAGACAGTACTAGAAAAATGATGTTTTTTTGTAAATGTTTTAGGTTTTGTCTAAAGTCGTAGAACTAAAGTTGTTTGTAATGTTAAACAGATGTGGCCCACAAGAGGAGGCATTTTCACAATAACCCTGTATAAATTATACTGTGCTCCTTAACTACGTAATGGTTTTCATAGAAATGGAGAAAAAAAAATGTATATAATTTACAATACTTATAACAAAATTTATATAAACATATACTTAACCATACATTTTTTCGACAAAAAATTGGGACCAAGGTATATTTAAGAACAATAGGACACGGTTTTTCAATAATCAAATAAAAAATGTCGGACTGATAAACAAACAACATTCGTTCTTTTTATATTGGTTGTTTACACATATTCTGAGTAATATTATCTGAGAATTTAAAAACCGGACCTAGTTCCGATAATATTAACTGAACTTAATAAAAAGAAACTAAAACTTAACAACAGTATAAAAATATATTAATTTAAGACATTATGTAGGTACTTATTATGTGGAATGGCTGAACGAAAGTACTTAAAATTAATTTAAAAAGTGTACAAACGATGGCATTTGAAACTTATAACTACAAATGTGTGGAAACGAAGGGCAGAAAGGAGAGCAAATGTTAAAATATTTTTACAAGCTTAGCATTTATTTATTTAGGTTTATATTACATGGGATCCTTATGGCAACACAGGAACAGAGATGATCAATATTTTTTCAACCGTTAACTTCATACAGAATGTTCGTAACCCACAAAACAATTGAAAATCGAAACGTCTAGATTTTGACAGTTCTGATACGATTTCAATCTTTCAATTGAAATTTCGTAAATCAAAGTATCAATTTAGATGATTGATAATATAGAATCGATTGCCATATATTTCATTTCCCGATTTACGGTTGAAATGAACACGCTTCCACGACAGCTTTAATTATTTTATAAGTAATAATATCTAAGCAGATATGAGTGGGATTTTGATATTCAATTTATAAATACAATCATATTATTAAGTGGAGCTTACATGTCATGATAATTAAATAATTTGCGACCGTACCGCATTTGCCACAACGAAAAAAAAAATTAAGTTCCATTTTTAAATTTTTTGTGTTTTCTTTTCGTTGTCTCAAATGCGTTTCGGTGTTTTAGAGAGATATATCTTAACCTACGTTAATTAGCCACTTAAGCTTTAATTTTATTAGCATTTGAAAAATTACACATCACATATTTTCACCTTTATGTTCATATGAGTATTTAATTATAGCTCAGCTGGAAATTTCATCTGTCCTCGCTTTAAACAATATTTTCTCATTATGGTATTTTGATAGGAAAAAAATATGAATGAAATTATCTAAACAATATTTTTTTTTTAAGTAATCGAATATATCGTTTTATAATTTCATAAAAACTTTTAGACACACTATTAGAGATGTTTGCTACAAATCAAGATAATTAATATCTACTTCATTTGTTGCAAACCTCTCTCAATAACTCTTATTTATGGGCACACTGTTATTTTGTTTATTTAAATAAATGAAAATTATATTTAATAACATGCCCGTTAAGATAAAAAGCGAGGGTATTTTGATTTTGCATCCAGCCTTATCTATAGCTAAGACACACGTTCAAACCTCATTTTGACAAAAATCAAAATGGCGCCCACTGACCGCCATTTTTCTTACTTGCCAGTATGCAAATCGGTTATTTTCTTTACGATCCTTCAAGGTATTTACAATTTAAAACATGAAATTGAATTAGCGAAAACCAAAGTGTTGGGTATTTAACTAACAATATGAAAATAAAGATTTAGCATGAGTATACAAATAGTTTTATGTTCTGTTATTCACAGAAAACTTGGTAATATTTTGTAATTAAAACTTGTTGCTATCTTTATCGTTTATCTACAAATCCATTTCGTGTATACATTAGGAGTTTAACCCAAAAAATTATTCTTACAAATCTCAACAATATTATTTCAACTTATGTTTGGAACCCAAATTAGCAGACCACTATACAAAACCAACTCTCAAAATTTTCTTACTAAGTCGATCGAGGCGGTCAATGTACTTAGTTAAAAGCATAAATCATACCGTATATTCGAGCGAATTTCATCTTTTCATAACTAAAAATTAGGTTGAATGTGGCTTGGACGTGGGTCCAGCTAGATTGCGTGCGTTATATCGTAAGCAGGCACTTGTGTTTATATGAACACCGGATTTTCTTGGCCGGTGAGTAGTCGGAACATAGATGTGGGCATAGTCTTCATTAGGATCTGGAATAAATAAAAAAACAAAAGTGGTTAAATGTTTCAAAAAAAAACATCACATCCTAAAAAAAAATTAAACACAAGCGGGATCGAATTGATCTGTCGTAGTGATGACTCACAGCATTTCGAATAAGTTCTATCTTTTCTATTACAAAATCATTATAAGTGGACTGAGCGACATGTAAATTGAAGTATTTTTTCCCTCATAGGTCAATGCCTAACCATTGACATCTATCTCACTGATGGTAAGTGATAATGTGGACGAAGATGTTGTTCAGGCTAACCTAGAAGTACTGGCTCTCAACGACAGCTGCCGGAACACACCGTCAGGTTCTTGGCGATAGATTTCCTACTTGAGGGTAGTAGCCTTGCTAGGCGGGCATTAGCGAATTGCCCTAGCGCATGCAGCCTCGGATATCGACTTATATGTTTCTAGGTTATCGGTATTTTATAGGCAACCTTATTCGTGTATTAACATTCTTTCATCAGACATCAAGATGCAGAGGAACGCGGCTTCTGTACTTGGGCAATCAAAATATACACACGAAGGTCCTTCCCTCTACATCTATGAAAAGTACGAAGAATTTTCCAATATTTTTTTTTCAGTTTAATATTGAATTTATTACATCATTCATTACGTATGCTTAATTTTGAAGGTAGGATAATTTATGAAATTATGTGCATTGGTGCTCAATCAATATCCAAGATAATACACACAATATTATTTGTAAACTCGCGAGCATCATGATCAATTAAAATACTAAAAAAAAACCTATAAACATTTTTAAAATCCCTGCCACAGAGGTGATATTTCCCTTAACTTTACTGTAACAGCCGGATCTTCCACTGCTGAACACAGCCTCCACTATTAAGGGGCTATTTGCCATAATCCCCGCGCTTGGCAGGCGTCTTGGGGATCGACTTAACCTTACTTCTGCAAAATTTTACAGCGTTTGAACGTTACGAGTACTAGAATACATGATGGTAGGACATTTTGCGAGTACCCGCCTGGCTAGCTAACCACCAACCCCAAGTAGAAAATCTATCGTCAAGCAATTTATAGTGTTCCGGCAGCTGTCTTCGAGAGCTAGTAATTCTAGGTTAGCCTGAACAACATCTTTAAACGCATAATCACTTATCATCAAGTGAGATAGTAGTGAAAAGTCTCATCATCATCATCACCATTTCATCCGCAAGAACTCCTTTGCTGGATATAAGGCCTCACCCCCATACATTTCCAAATAAAGTGGTTGGAAGCGACCAGCATCCAGCTTCTTCCTGCGACCTTGTCGTCGTCCACTTGTAGGCCATGCCTATAATGTATATAACCTTAAAAAGTATTGTATTTGACGTACTTCTCCGACGGAAGTGGCCAGTAGGTTGACGATCCGTTCGTGCGGCACTGCAACCACGCTCTGCGAGTTTATCTCTATGATGCGATGGCCGACGCGCACGCCGCCTCGCTCCGCTATGCCGCCGCGCAGTAAACTGCATATCTGGGACAAATATTGATAAAATATTATTTAAGAAAAGAAATTCGTAGGTCCCCCGTGGAGGCCCCATCCTAAAATCCCCAGCTAGTTCACCACCGTCTTTCAGTGGGAATCATGAGGCGCGACGAAATTAAATACACCAGAAAGTGGGCATAATCATCTTCTGAAGAATCGCAATCGTACATTGCGATCCCAAGACGCCTGCCAAGCGTGGGGACTATGGCCACCTTAATGGGGGAGGCTGTGTGCTGCAGTAGTGGACGATCCAACTGATACTGTACATATAATGTAAGTAAGCAGGCGTGTCCGTGGGATACCATGCTAAAACTGCATCCTCCTATATCTTCCTGTGGGAGTCGGAAAAAGCGACGAAGCCAAGAAGGGAACCAATAAATAAGGAAATGAATAAGGTGGGCAGCCGCGCCCGAATGAAGGATGCTTTTGTTCAACATTAATTTATGTTTGCGTTTCTTGGCAAGATTGTATTTCATCATAAGCACGATCGAAGGCTACGTTAATACATACATAAAATCACGACTGTTTCCCATAGGAGTAGGTTGAAACCACAGATTTCCACTTGCTACGATCCTTACATACCTCTTTCCCTTCATCTACACTCATCAATCCTTTCATACATAAGATCCGGCCTCCAGAGACTCCTGACCTGGCCTTTTTTCAGATTGTCGTCAATCTGATTTCGGAACGTTCGCCTACGTCTTCCCCTTCCAACACCTCCGTTCACATGTAACGTGTATTCCTTACATACCTCTTTCCCTTCATCTACACTCATCAATCCTTTCATACATAAGATCCGGCCTCCAGAGACTCCTGACCTGGCCTTTTTTCAGATTGTCTTCAATCTGATTTCGGAAAGTTCGCCTACGTCTTCCCCTTCCAACACCTCCGTTCACATGTTACGTGTATTCCTTACATACCTCTTTCCCTTCAACTACACTCATCAATCCTTTCATACATAAGATCCGGCCTCCAGAGACTCCTGACCTGGCCATTTTTCAGATTGTCTTCAATCTGATTTCGGAACGTTCGCCTACGTCTTCCCCTTCCAACACCTCCGTTCACACGTTACGTGTATTCCTTACATACCTCTTTCCCTTCATCTACACTCATCAATCCTTTCATACATAAGATCCGGCCTCCAGAGACTCCTGACCTGGCCTTTTTTCAGATTGTCTTCAATCTGATTTCGGAACGTTCGCCTACGTCTTCCCCTTCCAACACCTCCGTTCACATGTTACGTGTATTCCTTACATACCTCTTTCCCTTCATCTACACTCATCAATCCTTTCATACATAAGATCCGGCCTCCAGAGACTCCTGACCTGGCCTTTTTTCAGATTGTCTTCAATCTGATTTCGGAACGTTCGCCTACGTCTTCCCCTTCCAACACCTCCGTTCACATGTTACGTGTATTCCTTACATACCTCTTTCCCTTCATCTACACTCATCAATCCTTTCATACATAAGATCCGGCCTCCAGAGACTCCTGACCTGGCCTTTTTTCAGATTGTCTTCAATCTGATTTCGGAAAGTTCGCCTACGTCTTCCCCTTCCAACACCTCCGTTCACATGTTACGTGTATTCCTTACATACCTCTTTCCCTTCATCTACACTCATCAATCCTTTCATACATAAGATCCGGCCTCCAGAGACTCCTGACCTGGCCTTTTTTCAGATTGTCTTCAATCTGATTTCGGAACGTTCGCCTACGTCTTCCCCTTCCAACACCTCCGTTCACATGTTACGTGTATACCTAGTTAGTCATTTTCATTTCATACTTTTCTCTATTTTAGTCACTACATCCTCATTCACACCACATTCAATCATTCCATATCATGGTGTGAATACTGCTTTAATATTAGTTTCTAATAAGAACCTTGCTCTTTACAACAGACCTGATTAGTTTAATTAAACACTGTTATATATAATTTCACCATTAGTTTCACCATAATTTTCCTGCTTTCACTTTGTGGTTGACTGATTTTGAGTTTCACCGCGGTCGGGTTCTTGGGTAATAGATATAATTCAAAACTTACCACGCCATTCTGTACACTGAATCCTAGCTGGTACTTGGTGTCTGGCCGTTTTATCTTGACCTCCACGACGGGTGCGCATGGTACCACCGTCAGTTTCACCACCGTCTGGTTCTTAGAGTTCTTTATATACGTTTGACAGGTTGACAGCGGTAGACCGACAAGGCTGACGCCGTTTATTGCTATAATTTGATCGCCTGCGAAATAAAGACATAGTTTGGTAAAAATAATGGAGAATACTGATTGCACAGCCTTTTTTTATTGCTGATAGATCTTGACCACAATGTCTCCTGATGGTAAGTGATGATGTGGTCGAAGGTGTTAACAGGTTTAACCTAGAATTACTGGCATTCAAGAACAGCTTCCGGAACACACCGTAAGGTGGCTTGGCGATAGATTTTCTACTTGAGGGTGGTCGCTAGCCAGGCAGCCATTCGTAAAATGCCCTTCCACCATGCGGTGAATCACAAGCCAGGGCGGGATTCAAACCTTGGCCCTACTGCGCGGCAGTCCATAGCCACTGAGCCATCACTGCTTCAATGATGCAATACCACTACTATGATGATATCTCCTTTTGTAATAAATCTTTTATAGTATGCAATTATTAGTAAACCTCACCGATATTGAGTTGTCCACACCTCGCGGCCGCGCCCGCCGGAGCTAGGTTAGCGATCACCACGGTGGGCAGCATCGAGCCCCAGCCTGATTCTACCACCACTACTCCTAGGATCTCGCCTTTTGTTTTTGGTACTACTACCTAGAAAACAATACAATTGCATCATGAAATCAACAACTTCTTGAAGTAAAACGATGGTTAAGGAAAATGGAGAATTACATTTCTGGATAAGTTATAAATCAAGTATGATTCCGAAGACGTTTGTGAGAACTGTAATCTCAAAAATGTTTGAACACATCTTTTTACGTTTCAATAACTTACTAATCAATTGAGGTGTGTTGTCTTTAAGCTCATGAATAAAGCACGGTACAGAATAAAAGCTTCACTACTACTCGCAAAGCTATGTGTGCGTAACTAGTCACTGACAAGGCACGCGGGGTTTGCGGTGGCCACAGCGGCGTCCGTTCGGGTGTAAAACCGGTTTGAACCAGCTCGGTAAGCGGACAAAAATATCGTAGCTTTCATTCTGTTCCTTTCTTTATTCATGTGTTGTAAGTATATATATTTAAAAATGACAGAAACTATGACAATTTCAACAGAAAATGGATATATCTTAATTCACTTTTAAATTATTATTTATGTAGAAGAAAAAATTAAGTGGGTTTATGAAATTTGGTACCGAATCATACATAAAAACTCATGTACATTATATATGGAAAGTTCGCGTAAACAATGCATATTAAAGGTATGCAAAGACTTAAAAACACTTTTAAACATAATTTTCAATAACTATATAAGCACCTTACTGTAGAATCCTATTTGCTAATACTGGCAACTTTTGTATTATCTTTGGTTAGATTTGGTTAGATCCGTAAGCAGTGTTTTAATGTTGAGTATAATTATATTTGAAGTAATAAATAACCAGTACTTGTTTTATTGAAGACTAACATTATGTCACACTTACCTCTTTTTGTAACTCCTTTTTAGCGAACATCTGCAATTCATCGCCAAATATTTCCTGACTGTTCAGCACCTCCTGATAATCCATCTCTTTGACAAAGCTGTGGTCTTCGATCCCATTTGCCTTGAGGAACTCCATATATGCCACTTGGAAGGCCTGGCCTATCGACTGGGCTATGAACTGCGCCTAGAATGGTATAATTGTGGGTGAAACAATGTGTCCAGGGGTGGACTCTATACTATTTTGAAAGGAAAGGATTAAAGCGGTCCACTACAACAGTTCAAATTCGTCCAAATAGGATCCATATTCAAAAAGGGCAGACCCTTATTCATTTGCGATGGACCGGTTCATGCAACTCGATCGAAATGTCAAGGTTATCCAAAAATTATTTTGTTATATTTATGTGCACCAAATTACCTGTTATCCCTTTTTAAATACAAAACAAATGTTATTTTTGGAAACGAACAGATTAAGGATTCATGTCTTTATTATTATTTAGTATAATTTTAATTATAGTTTTGGTACATATGATTTTCTTTTTATTAAACTTGTAGGGTATTTGAATTAAAGCGTCATATATAATTTTTATATCAATTTAGTTTTGCGTATACAACATTCCATCTGTAGAATCTGGTAGAAAGTAATGTTGTATCACAAGATCAGACAAAAGACACGTTTTTTTTTCAATCGTTATCGTAAAATTAATAGACTGATAAAATGTTAACCGACCAAATTTAAATAAATTAAATTTTCTTTTAGCAATCAACATTTCATTCCTTCTTTTTATATTGGTCGTATAAACATTTATTCTGATGATTAGTAATTATCTGATGTTTCAAAACACGGCCTTAGCCTCCAAAGGAAATATGTAGCTGTCACTGTCAGAGAATCTGCCGCACTGCTAGCCGCAGTGCGGCAGATTTAAAATTTGCAGGTGGTAGCTATCAGCATTAAGTCTCGTCAAGATTAATGTATTTCATCACCCCCCCCCCCCATAATGGGGGGAGGCTGTGGAAAATCTGGCTCATTCAGTATTTGAGTGATTCATATCTTCAAGTACGTATAAATTTAATAAAACAACATACCTTGCGATAAATATAAATAAACAGAAGTTTTGAAGACAAAAAAGTTAAACATGTACACATATTTCTATCAACATCAAGGTCCCGAGTAAGTATTTAATGTAAAAGACGTCATTTTACGATAAAAAGGACGTCTTCATTATCATAATACAAGACAAAGTTGTTTAAACACATTTCTAGTAGTTCTATTAAGGTAAGGGCATTAAAAGTATCTATGTATATTGCAATATCACTTCATATACACTTATATTTTTACACGGAGAGTACACTGAAGTACTTATAATTTTTGTATGATTTTTTTGTAACGGCACTTAGTTAAGTAGTTGCCGGTCTTACTGAATTAATGGATACAATTATCTCTTTAAAACTACGACATAGATAAGAATGGTAAATGTTTGCTAGTATTTAGTAGACAAATTAATATAAACAGCTGTTACTGTTTCATATTTAAATGGATGTCTTTTTATAGGTCCTTATCTACTCTAATCCCATCCCATGTTTTTTTTTTGCCTGATAGTTTAGCCTCTGACCACTATCTCGCCTGATGGTAGGTGATGATGTGGTCGAAGATGTTGTTCAGGCTAACCTAGAATTACTGGCTCTCAAGGACAGCTGCCGGAACACACTGTTAGGTGCTTGGCGACAGATTTTCTACTTGAGGGTGGTAGCTAGCCAGGCGGGCATTCGCACAATGCCCTACCACCATGCTATAACGACTGCCATCCTATGACAACAACCGGGACCGACGGCTTACCGTGCCCTCCGAAGCACGGAAGCGCTCAGTAGTAATGTCACAAGCGGTCACCCAAGTCATGATGGGCCGCGGCGGACGTTGCTTAGCTTTGCTGATCGATTCAGAATGGTGAAGCAAACTTCGCTACGAGCGCTTCAAATAATGGGAATGTGACGGTAGACACGTGCTTACCTAATGTTAAGCGGTCATATCTGCCTAAAAAATGCATTTCCCTACAAGTGGCGAACTGCACTGCACACATAAGTCTGAGACATACAACTGTTAAGTCTCATGTGCCTGTAGTTTCCTCCTGGGTCTCGCTGCTGGGACAAACTGTTATGCACTTGGCGACAGATTTTATACTTGGGGGTGGTAGCTAGTCAGGCAAGAATTCGTAAAATGCACTTTATTATTAATTGCGGTATAAGATATTATTGGTATAAATCTAGGCAATATAATAATTATTTTCAGCTCATGATCCCTTATCGACATATGCCAATACAATTCAAGCACTTTGGGACATGCGTTTTAAATTATTAATATTTCTTTAAAATATTTTTTTTAACGTGTTTAAACTGCCGATATTACATGTTCCGCAAATATTTCATCAATTCGATCATATTTCAACCGCCGATTTCTTTAACAGGTTCAAGGCACACCGCATATTGGGTAGAGCAATGTTTTATCGTCATTCACCGAAGTGGAGCAAATCTATCAGCAAATAATCAAAACAACAATCCTTGGCTTATTCTCCTTTGAGATTTAGACTGTTGAAAGTTTTTAACCAGAACGTCACAAATAGAAATAGAATTATATAAAAAAATACGTTCAAAAATTACATTATAGTAAAAAAAAATATACAAATAGGCAAGATGTCAAATGACACTGTCGCAAAGGGCCCACGTTAATTTTATTTTTATTTTTTTATGTAGTGAGGAGACGATCATGTCGGCCACTTGATGGTAAGCGGCACGCCTGTCCATTCCAGTTTCAGTATCACTATCCTCGATATGCATCACTGAGGTAGTCACTCCAAGACGTTATTTCGTATGTCTCGTTTGCCTAGTATATAATTTCACTAGCAACATTCTCATCACGCCTAAACACAGTAATATTTGCACACTACTGCTGCCAGCATACTATAAATAGTAAGTCACATACGAAGCGCTCGTAGCGAAGTTTGCTTAGCCGTTCTGGGGGCCAACTCCCATCTCTTAATTCAATGTTATTTTAACATTACATCTACATTTTTAATTCGCACCACCACATATCACTATAGTATACTTACATTAGAACTTCAACGTGAGAGCGGGATGCATGCATCGAATCAAGTCATTTGTGCGACAGAGGTAGCACTATATGAACATTATTGTTTCGTGACGGCCACGGTACCAACCCTAGTATCAATAATTTAAACTTGAAACAATGACGTTTGCTTTCCATAATAGTTTATAAAAGGTGGGAGTTGGGCCCCTGAACCGATCAGAAAAGTTAAGCAACGTCCACCGCTAGTGACATTACTACTGAGCGCTTCTGTGATTCATCGGTCCCGGTTGTTGTCTTAGGATGACAGTCGTTGTAGCATAGAAAAATGTCCATATAAAATGCCCTACATTTTGCGAATGCCCGTCTGACTAGCTACCACCCTCAAGTAGATCTGTCACCAAGCACCTAACTGTATGTTCCGGCAGCAATCCTTGAGAGCCAGTAATTCTAAATTAGCCTGAGTAACAAATTCGACCACATCATCACTTAAGATCAAGTGAGATCGCGGTCAAAGTCTAATATCAGGCATAAAAAAAAACTTATCATACAAGATTTAACTTGCAACCTTGGACAAAACGTCTAAAACGAGTCTATCAGACAATAAAAAGCGCTAAAACAAACGAATGATTAGGATAACATAAAGTACCTATGTTATGTATCTATATAACATACCCGAATTATCCTTTCCACTCCTTTATTATCGATCGTCATTTGGGGACACAATTTCACTTTTCCGATTCTAAACAATCGTATAATGCATTTAAGATGTCGGAATCAAGCCGCATTGTCACTGTTTTGCAATACGACCTTGTTTACAATTCGTTGCATAATTTATCGGTTACTACGATGGCGCGTATTACAGATATCCGAACCAAAGGAGGTCCGGATCTACCGGTCATCGGATGCTATATACAATACTAGCTTTCCGAGCGCGGCTCCGCCCGCGCGTATGTCGGTTATCGCGCGAAAACATTAACCTCTTTTTGCGCAGTCGGATAAAAACTATCCTATGTTTTTTCCCGGGTCTCAAACTATCTCCATACCAAATTTCATTCAAATCGGTCCAGTAGTTTTGGCGTGAAAGCGTAACAGACAGACAGACAGACAGACAGACAGACAGACAGAGTTACTTTCGCATTTATAATATTATAATATAATATAGTACTGATTTTAGAGTCGAGAAAACGAGTCCCGAAATCGAACACGAAAACCGGACTTCAGTTTTACGAGAAGAGTATCTTTTCATTATTAAAAATATAACATGCTGACCTATGTCATCATGATATCGGTAAACAAACATTCGTTTTGTTATCTATACGTATTCGGATAGTCAATTAAGCTTAATTAATAACAGGTTTTTGTAGCAGTAACAGCTGGCCTGGCTAGGAACTTGAGCATTATTGCAAGATAGTAGAGCATTTTGTGAATGCTTGCCGGAATATACTTCCACCCTTCAGAGGCAAGGATCGGTGCGAGAACAGGGACATAATTCACGAAATAGACGTTACATAATCCCGGGTTTTCCACCAAAAGCAAAAACAAGGAGGCGATTCGCTGATTAAAGTCACTTTGAAGGTCTTTTTCTTTAAAAAAAACATTATTTGCAATCAAAAAAACATATATATCATATACAAACTTTTCGGCAACAGATAATGTTTGATTTATAGGTATGCAAAAATTTGAAGTGCAGCTGTTTTAAAAATTTTCTATTTATTAACCGACTTCAAGAAAGGAAGAGGTTCTTAATTCGACAGGTTTTTGTGTGTGTGTGTGTTGGCCTCATAACTCTTTACACCGATTTTGATGATTTTTTTATATTCGATATGGTGCTTGTCATGAGTTCCCATTTAATTTTGAGTGAGATCTGACGAGTAGTATTTGAATTATTCCTAATAAGGCGTATTTTATGTTTGAAGTAGGTTTTTTAGTAATTTCTTTTTTATGTCTGTTTTATTTATTTTTATCACTAAGTCGCCAACATCTAACACGTCTTCCCTCGAAGCCATCTTGGATCGAAATGAAGATCGTTCTAGATCTGTAGTATCGTACTATCTGTGGTAGATTGTAAACTGTATAGGTGGAACGGAATCGTTTATCGGATTCGATTTCTTGAGGTTAGTGGGGCGTATAACAAGTAATCATCTATATTATTATATCTACAATTCGTTCGTCTCTCGAACTATCGTTTTAACAAACATTATTTAACATAAATTTATTAGAGTACAATCATATAGAGTCGACTCTCGTTCATTCGAAACTCGAGGGACTCTTATGTTACGAATTATTGAGTGTGCGAAATATGAAATGGTTCGAAATTTTTGAGAAAAAGAAAACAATTCGTGCTGATCTATATGTCAAACTAATCATTACCAAAACAAAGGCTCGTGTACGATGATAGAAGCTTGAACTTGTTCTGCAATGTACTTAGATGTCTCCGCGGCGGGATGGATTACTCGGACTTGTTTATAAGAGGATCAAGTTACTTATTCTTAACGAATTGTCGAGTGTTTGACGCCGAATAAGTTCGAATTTACGCGTCATTTTGTTGCGTAGCGTTGATTTTTTCGTTCGAATTACCAATTGCATAAAAATGTATTGATTTAGTTTGAAATATAAAGAGATTTTCTAGGATACTCGTGATAACTTTTAACTATAGAGAGGTTCGAATTATCGCCGACTGTATTAGTATATTTTTAAATAAACATTGGAAACACATTGGTACCCAAACTAGGACAGACCTGTGATATGGCATGTCAATGCCCTCCCTCGGTCATAAATAGCAAATTAAGAAGTGTAACTTGAGAAAGCGATCGTGATCGCTATGCAGTAATAGTACTGGCAGGGGCAGATGTCGTGCGCATAACGATGTTTCGTCACCTTTGTCTACTGGAAGTCATTCTGCTGCTGAATGACTTCCACTTTTAGAAGACTTGATATGGTCAGTCAAACGCGTTGGTGACCTTCCACGCGGTCTAGTGCCTTCCACTTTTCCTTGGACAACTAGGGGCTCTAAGGACTGATTCACGCCAGGAAACAAGTCCGAAGAATGTAAGGATGCGAGATTGTACTATAGAAAATAGGCACTGCTTGATATATATCGAGTTCTCGAAGTATCGAGACGTTCGTTCGAAACTTAGTCCACGATAACTACGGAGCTCTAAATAGTATATTGCCTATGTTTCCTTTCAGTCCATAAAATTCTTACTAGAATCGTATCAAGATGCTACAAAGCACAGAAGGAAACAGAGACAGGTGTCGTAATAATCAAAATTTCACTTACACTCACCTCTTCACTCTCGAAAACATGGCATATCATTTTGGGCGTCCGGTTCAATTTCGGTTGATCGGAGTCAGTTTCGTGCGGTACGAATCTCCTTCTTGCCATAAGGACGACCAGGTCACCGATATCTGCTATGTACGATATGGTCCTTAGAGCGTGGTCCATCATGATTTCCTTAAGCTCTGTGTTCAGGACCATGATCTTCTCCGTCGATATGAAGAGATCGACTTCAGTGCTTGGTTGGTTTTCTCCTTCTGGGGCCTGGAAAGAACATAACCGTTTAGATATCTGGAGATATTGAAGGTGGTGTTGGCAGATTAGTTAAGAATTTGGAACTTACCAAGGCCTGATCGTCCGTGAGAGCGAGGGGGGAAATAAAGTTCTATTAGTTACAGTTTTGACATATAAGTACTTAATATGCACAGAATCGGATACACTTCTAATTCTATTCATAAAAAACTTTGATATTACCGTTATTGATACGTAGTGTGATTGAAAAGTTCTCGGCCGTAGAAAAGTGAAGTTTTATTATGTACCTATACTGGCAAGATAACTTCACAACCGTATATCTATTTCTTTACGTTCGGTACATTGCTTATGGTAGGCTCCATCAAATTCGGCTTCAGATGCGTTCACGGTGGTATATAAAGTGGTTAAATTCATTTATTTCTATTTATTTATATCAGTTTTAATGAGCGCACCTTAATGATACTTTTAAAGGTCATTTAAGGTACGCTCACAAAAACGCCACATTACACACTTCCGCAGGCGCAGTTGATCGCATTGGTTTGGGCATGACTTTAAGCATTTTTCAATAAATTTTCAATTACTATTTATGCTTCAGTTAGGCTCGTATTAATAATTGCAAATCAAGAATAATATCGATCATATGTTGCTGTTTTTGACAGATGTGACACTTAACGTCAAAACTGCATCTTAAGATCTTAGTAAACTTTGAGACGCATTTAATTGTACGATCCTTAAACGAAATGGAGGAAATCGACTCAGAAAACTTTTCAATCATCACATGTACTTGAGATCCTTCTCTGTTTTGCCTACTTCGCTATAATTTTGCTACTGATGCAGTAAACAATTGTCCACTACTCAGTTTAATTTCTCTGGCACCGGAAGGCAACAACACAGCGACACGATAAACGAAGATATTGCATTGAGTATCAGTATCGATTTTCTACGGAAAAATGTTTGAGCTTTTTGCCTCCGCACAAATTTTGCGTTCAAGCGCTCGCGATGACTTTTCAAGGGAAAAATCACGCTATCCAAGACGATACACAGAGTAGTGACCAATTCTTTATAGCCTAAAATTACAAGTTATATCACGAACAAAATTGAGTGATTTACGTGACGTGAGATTTATACCACAATTGAGGAAACTAGTCATAAAACACCATCAAAAACTAATTAAAAATTAAAATGAATCCTTACTGTTTCCTACAACACACACTATAAGTACGACGCTCAAACACGAATAACAACTTTAGTGGCGATTGACTAGGGATTTTCAAAAAAGAAATCACTCACGTTGTCCGATATATAAAAATTTTGGAATTGAGGTATCAGTATTTCGATATTAGAATTTTTATATAATTCTGTACAGTTCTGTGTAAACCGTAGTCATGTGTAAGCTGATATTTCAGAATATCATAAAGTATCCCAGATTTTCAAGTATCCCTTTCATTCGCATACAAATCGAAACATCGAGTTACGAAGTGTCACTAGTGTTGACGAAATCAAATTAAGTTTAAAGTGTAAGGAGGTACTCATAAGACCAATGAAGC
Organism: Plagodis dolabraria; assembly: GCA_963854805.1. Classification (NCBI taxonomy): domain Eukaryota; kingdom Metazoa; phylum Arthropoda; class Insecta; order Lepidoptera; family Geometridae; genus Plagodis; species Plagodis dolabraria. Next base: position 5,383,985 of record OY978442.1, read on the forward strand.
TTTTATGTCTGAGTGTCGTACTTAGTTAGATGTCTTATAAAACCTATAACAGCTACCCTCAAAAGTAAGTGAACAACGGAAACTGCCAGCCAAACCACCTTGATCTTTGTGACGGCCTCCTCGACCATGTTCTTTTTGAGGCGCTTCTTGCGGCGCCTGCCGTCCTCGTCCACCTCCACGGAGCCGAGGAATGTGAGGCGGAAGACAGCCGCGGGCGCCGCGTATACTCCGGAGTAGGGACCCTCGCAGCCCCACTGGAAACCGGCTAACCTCCTCGCGTATCGCTCTCACGTATCGTTGTGTTGTCAGTTGTGTTCGAGATGTTTTGGTTTTGCGAGGTTTTTTTACTTACTTTTAATGGGGCACGTATACGAGTAAGTCGAAGGACATAAAATCTTTTTTGTGATATTTTTTTCAGTGTCATGGTATGAGCCCAATAAAAACAAATATGAACTAGGTAATTTTTAACTGACTTTAAAAAAGGAGCAGGTTCTCAATTCACCTGCGTTTTTTTATATTGCCACTTTGTCAAAAAATGGGACTAATTCTTCACATTCATTTATAATATTATTCAGTAACTCTTAACAGAATTAAAACATAGTAAAAGCAGAAAAGTAGTTCATCTTCATAGAGCCGTGCCAAACGCGACTTGAATGGGTGTGCGCCCGAACACACGCGCCATAGCACGCACACTACGATAAATATAATATCTAGCTTGACAAGCGTGCGATATTCGGGGCGCGCACTGTAACCGTGTGCACCAGTCACGACAACTAACCAAAATTGATCATCGTACTTCTGTAGTTAGTGTTATATACTGTATCAGCCGAAATATCCACTGCTGAACACAGCCTCCCCCATTAAGGGGGGTTTGCCACTATCCCCACGCTTAGCAGGCGTCTTGGGATCGCAGTTTAAGATATCAGTTCCTCAGAAGGCGCTGCTGCCCACCTTCCGGTATTTCACCTTAAGTCGCCTCTTACGACACCCACAGGTAACAACGCAGGTGGTGACATTCTAGCCCGGCACCCCACCGTTTTTTAATTTATGTAAATTAATAGTTAGGTAGTATTTTTATTTGTTGTGTAGATAAAAGTGAGATAAGGACCTGATCGAAGACAAGTACCCGTTGCAAATATTAATTTACCTATTTAAAGACAAAGTAATGATTAATAAAAATCGTATGTGTAGGTAATAAACACAGGCACCGATATAGCTTTAAAGATATAGACAACCTTGCATTCCCAGGCGAGAGTAGGCATTTGGATTTCCCACAGGCCTCCAGATAAAGTACATTTCTGGTTTTACTATTGCCACAATGTAGTTTTCGAAGTTAACTGAAGAACTGCTAGTTCCAACATTCAGTTGTTCTCAACATTACAAAGTCAATGGACAAACATATATTGTATGCAACGGTTTCTTTTTGACATAGGTAAGTATTAGAAAAGTGTCGGTAGGTGGGACTTCTATTCTTGCAAGATTAGATTGTGAGAGACTCAGTACTACATCAGCTCATCTATTCGTTTTACAGTGCACCAAACCTCGTGAAAATTAAAAATGCGTTATAATCGTACAGGTAAAATATACGCTGGGATATTCTATCTATAAGCCCCGTTAAACTATGGTGCTAAATTACCAGGTACAGCCAGTTCATATTGAATCAGTTAGTTTACTTAGGTAAATTGTTTAGCTTGCTTTGTAAACTTTTCTCAGCGCCTAATTAAAAGCCAATAACAAAACCAGTCATTTAGGAAATATCAGCGCAAAAGCAAGCAAAACAACTCGAATACAAACACACAATGATATGTGAGAAGCGGGCGATCCTCGTTCTTATGAAAGCATACCTAACGAAAAATCAACCTTAGTACTCCTAAGAATATGGCTTTATTTTGAGTTGTGCGTAGGCGGTAGTAAAGCTAAAACGCATGTCTGTGCAATCCGTCTACATATGTCGGAGTATGCCACCGAAGCCGGTGTGAATCGGGTATGTAACATGCTTTATTTGTGCATTATATGGAAAAAAGTGCGTTGAAAAGCTGATGTCCGATATGTTTGAAGAAGTTTTAAAGTTTTTTTTTAATATGTATTGTGTTTAATTTTGATAATATAGCGTTTACGGAGAATGCTTCGTTACATTTTATCAACATATGCGCACTACCAGTTTTCAAATCAGAAATAAACTTGGAGGTTACCAAATGTTATATAATAATTACTTACGTGAGTTTTCTCAAGAAATCGCTTCCAATATATTTCAGATGTAAAATATTAGCATTCTTCACAAACTGATGTCACAGTTGAAATAAAGTAAGTAAGTCTGGTCTGGACATCCGAACATGCTAAACTTACACTATCACATTATAATATGATCGCAAACTCAAACCTTACCTTCTAACAAAAAATCAGGGTTCACACAATGATACAAAGCATAGCACGAAGCGAAACAAGCGACAAAAACACAAACATTTTGAGAGGAGGCTAGCCGGCCAATACCCGACATTCTTCTCGGGTCGAGAGGGTGAGGATCACACTGAAAAAAATACTCTAGTGCCAAGTCAATAAGAGCTTAAATGGTCTGGCGGGCAGGTTTCGTGGTACACTTACCATTAGGGGTTTCACGCAGTATGACAGTCACTGGGTAACTTTGTATTTTAATTATAGGGTAAAAGGATATTTCACTAGCATTCTCAATACACTAAACCTATACAAATGAGCATGAAATTACATAATGCACAGATGGCGGTGAAAATATAATTTTGAATGGAAAAGTCGGGCGTGCATGAGAAGAAGACAGTTTTGGGTTATTTCGTTTAGTATTTTATATACTGTTATATATAAGTGTTATATGTATTATGAAAATAAATATACGCTCGTGTTTACAATTTACTATTCAAATACACGGGTATTAAAGCGTAACGACTTACTGCGATACGAGAGCACGATAGACATTACGGTTTCTTTGACTTAAGCCGGAAGTCTTCTTTACTTCCTCACAGTATTTCGTTAAGAACTATCTCAGATCTAATAAAAAGTAAAGACGGAACTCTGCGACCAGCGAAGTGAGGGTTGGTAAAACTTTACCTCGCCGTGTAGGTACATACACAATAACACGCACACACGTTTAACGAAACTATACCTTCGAGCAAAACGTTTCCCGTTCTCAGAGTTCGGTCTCTACTTTTTTATTTGGTCTGAGATATTAATATACGTGTATTTTAAAAATAAGACATGGTGTTGTGTATATCGATATTTTTGGCGGTTTAAAGAGTATCTGCAGAAGGGAAAATATGTGCAAAAACATTATATTATTCCTATAAGATACAAAAAAATATTTAAAATGTGTTCATAATAAGGTTAAGTATAGGTGTAATAGTAATAATAATATTGGTGAAAAGTCTTGTGTTCGTAGTTTTTTTTATAACCGCATATATATTCAGCCAATTGATAGTGCCATAGAAGATATAAGGATAGAAGAAAACAAGAAGTAATTTCATGCTCTCACTGTCAAAAACATCTACGGAATAACATTTACACCGATTCACACGGGCAACTTGGTATTCTGCCGTCGTTACTCTGTATGTTATGAGAATGCAAATTTACAAATAATGTAGTCCAATTGGGAAGTTTTACACAGGGATACATATACATAGGGTAAATTTTAACAGTTAGGCAATTATTATGTACAATTATAGTTTTATAAACATGCCAAATTATTATATAATTTAGGATTAGTATAAATATTAATTTGTATGCTTAAATAGTGTAAGGCCTCTGTGGAATGTACGTGTATTATTTTTCCAATTTTAGCAAGGGGTATAGAGCAATTATTTGGACAGATGTTAGTATAAATTCTTTGTATCCTTTGTTTAAATTGCAGCAAGTAGCTTTGACCAATTTCCTGACATATTTAAACACAGAAGATCACATTTTAGTCAGTTCACAAGAACTAAGGTAGGTCCGCAACTTCAGCGAGACCTTGCTACTGTAATCATAAGTATAATTTACTACGACATATTATGTGTTATTATCGTCATTATCGAACATAAACATTTATTATATTATTTTTTGAAGCATTTGAACCTAAAAAAAATTAAAATATTTTCCTAATAATTTATTTTATGGTATCGATTTTTAGCATTTTTTTTTTCTTTATTAAAAATATGCAGTAGTATTGCATAATATATCCAATAGATATTGCCATCATTCTTGCCATATATAGTTCACAAAAGAAATGAATGATAGCTTATTTCTGTATCAACAAAATGTTGATTACCTCAGCACTATGATTTGATGACCTTTATACTACAAATAAATATGTAAAGAAGTGTAACTCTCATTCAGGTACCGCTGATTTCAGACTCATCAAGTCTCAATTAACAAAACATACACTATCTTTCAAATTCAATTAGATTGGTTAATTGATTTGGCGCTTAGAAATGATCGCATCGGATTGGTCGCGTCAATGTTGTTACGCCACACGGTACCTACACTTTTTAAACCACGCCTGCCGCGGTAAGGTTTGCGTTCTGCTGTTTTTGAGCTTGACTTACATTTCTTTACATATTTATTCGTAGCTTTTATACCTATGTGTTAAAAAGTGGTACTAGATAAACAAATTAAATCTGATTAACTACGTCAATTCTTTTTATATGATTAGTTAACCTGATACTTTAATCGTTAAATTAAGAAAAATACTACCCATTTTATATCTATCCTTCAGCAGGAAATGTCAATAAGTTACGTCGCGAAACAATTATTCTTACATATATACATCTAATTTGTCATACAAATACAGCACCCTCAATATATATACTGGTAAAGTATTTACTGAAAAAGTTATGAATCTTTAAAATAATTAATGCACTGATGAGCTAACTGAGAATACTAGAATTGTGTAAGATGGAATAATAATCGGCTACTATCGGGTATCGAACCCGCAACTAAAGGTCTCCAGCGCTGTCACTTAACCACTAAGCTATAGTAGCACTCTGTAATATTGAATTAATAATGAACCTCTATGAGTAATACATGTTGTTCCAAAAAAAATACCATTACTACTGAACAATAATGCTTAGAAAATTAACAGTCAATAATTTTCTTCCTAATTTCCTTTTTTATTTATATTACCTTAATCCTGGAGACAGCCTCTTCGGCCTGCAGCATCCTCGTGGCTTTCGTGGGTTGTCCTTCACAAGCCAGTTGGGTAGAGCCAAGGTACCGAGCTCGGAATAGGACACCCTCTATCAGCACTGAACGGGCCATGTCTGGAATACGCGTAAAGTACAAAATCAAGTAACGAAGGCAGGTGTAATGGTGACACAATGACATTTCTAGAGACAATTATTTGATTTGATTATTTTTTTTGTTTATTAACTACGTATACCGGCTAGAACTCACGGTGTTTAGTCGTTATCTCCGACCTATTTTTATTTTTTTGTTGTTTTTTTTCTAATTTACATATTAACAAAAGGCGCGGAATTGCCTTTTAACAGCCATCAGACTTCTTCATAACAAATATATTTTCTAGCCATTACTAAAAACTTTAGTAAGGATATTTATGTGCTTAGTAAATAAATGAAATAACAATTTAGGGCGCAGCACCGATGACGGAGTGCCGCAAGCGGAGATTTCAGTTTTAATTTGTACCTAAATCCTACATAGTAGGATTACTAGGATTTAGATACCAATTTATACTTTAAGTTTCTTAAATCCTACTAATGTTAGTAGGAGTTAGGTACCTAAATCAAAGCGAAATGGGTACCTAAATCCTACTAACATCAGTAGGATTTAGGTACCTATATGAAACTTGAATGTCCGATTGCGTTCCTCAACGGTGTTGCGCCCTTAGTCGTTATATCATTCTTACCACCGTCCAGCGAAATCGAATTGCTCACGCGTACTTTGAATGCTTTTCAGTTTATCGAGTATATAAGACATGATGATGTGATGCTATTTTTATTTGAGTCAAAGAGTGCGAACGGAAACGCAACTCAGATTAAAAATTAATCCATGTCTGAAAGTTCTATAACGATTAAATACGTTAACTTTAAGGTACTGAAAGTGAAAATTTACATTTCGTCGTTTTTGCGAAACGATACAGTTCTCAAGCGTGTATCACCGGCTAATTGCGAAAAAGTCTAGAGAGGCGATACATATTTTGAAAATGTCTGGTTTTTTAGTAAATTTTAAAGTTAGTGCCAAACATAGTAAAAAAACAGGGTAACATTTTTTTTCTGACTGCAAGGCTGTGATACTAAAGTGTCCGCCACGTTGGTGGTTAAGGCCAAAGTGGGCTGGTAGTTATGTAGGCAAGTTTTGCACAACGTAATTATTACTAAAGGAGCCGAACGTGCGGATTTTTCTCAAGACTGAAGGATGCGCAACTTTACAACGTTTCCAAAAAACATCAAAATATTTGAATGAATAAGAAGGTAGAAGCATTTTAGTAGTTAGTGTAAATATTCGTGGCTTTCCTAGGATATAGTACGTGCATTATGTATGCATAACATGGCTACCGTTATTCATAGTTGGTTGTCTACGGTGTAGAATGCTGTAGTTATCTTTTTTTTACATATAAATTTTTTTTTATTGACTGTACACCAACATTTAAAATAATAAAAATATACAAAATAAGGACAGTGATATAAAAATAGAAGTGCAAAGCCAACATGCTCGCTGAGATACAGATAAGTAGTAAATTTAATACAATAAAAATATTATGGAAAAATTATGTAATATTTATATAGATTAGTGTTATTATTATCATGGTCAGCATACCTGTTTTTGAGCAACTTACCATAAAGGAGTAATCCAAAGTAGCGTTAAAATGATTCGGATTTAGAACTTGATTATACTATAGCATACATCTATCCGACAGTTGTCTGGAAGAGATATCTACTGAGTGATAAGACAGCCAATTGAACTATTTTAGGCAAAAAACTTTTAATAATAATAATAATAAAATTATTTATTCAGGTAACAAAACCTTAACTAGGTAACTTTTGCACCGTAGCAATTATTTTGCTTAAGACGTGTTCTATTTTGTGTTTGTCTCCTTAGAAATAAAATATATGTTTTGGTACATTACTCACCTTCTTTGTTTTTGTTCTTCTTTTTCCCATCTTTGTCCTGAAAAAAGGCAAACGTTTTTCTGAGAATACATCTGGTTAATTAACTCTAGATCCCTCGGATAGATGCCATCATTGTTAACTATTTCAAGTCTTTGACAGCAAGCAGTAATCTACCCGCTTAATATAAGGACGCGCCATGACGAGGCAATTAATCATTAAGACTGAAATAAAATAAAAAAATTACTAAAAAATGGAACCGTCTTCAACAACCAAAAGTGTGAAATAACTTGTTGAAGTCGATACCATGACAGTTCAAAAGTATCTATTATCACATTATGCGCGCATGGTACCGACTTCGACAAGTTATTTCACACTTTGGGTGTTAAAGTCGGTTCCATTTTTTGGTAAAAAAAAATTTTCACATTTTTAGTGACCTTTGCTACTTACGGGATCGATTATCATTAATTGTTAACGACTATATCATCAAGATAGGAAATATTTTTCAGTTATTTTAGTATAACTCAAATACGGCTTGACCGATTTTGATAAACCTTTAATGGGAACAAACGACAAGCATAAATAGAATAGAGAACAATAAAAGAATTTTAAAAATCGGTTCATCCAGTCAAGAGATCTGAGGTAACAAACATAAAAAAAATACAGGCGAATTGAGAACCCCCTCCTTTTTCGGAAGTCGGTTAAAAACTTGCATTAAATATAAGTTATCTGACATACGGCTGAAGGCTTATCAAGCAACTGTATTAATGTTTCGTAGGTATATTTACTTGTAAAAATACCATTATACCGAATTTGCGGTTATTGTTATATTTCGGCTAATAAGATGAATTTAGAGAAATAAAAAAAAAGTCATTTAGCTTCAACCACCATCACATCAACCGGAACTTTGACCACTATCTTATTTGATGATAAGTGATGATGTGGTCGAAGATGTTGTTCAGGTTAACTTAATATTAATATCATACAACGAACCATCACGCGTGTAAATCCCCGAAAACTCTTCGACAGAGATAACGAAACTATCCTAATAAGAATTACTGGCCCTCAAGGACAGCTGCTGGAACACACCATTAGGTGCTTGGCTACAGATTTTTTAATTGAGGGTGTTTAGCCATCAGGTTCCAGGCGGGCATTCGCAAAATGCGCTTTAACCATGCAAATACCAAACCTCCACGATTAGCAGGCGTCTTGGGGATCATAGAAGCGTCTTGGCATCGTAGTTTAGCTAATTGAATAAAATTCAGCTCAAATGCAATACATCAGTAAAGCATACATCAATAATTTTCAATATATTTATACACTTTGATAACATCTAGTTAATTATCAATAATAATATAAGTGATGTGAGTGGGCACGTATGTACACGGTGGTTGAATTGATGCTGCTTGCTGCTAGCTATGTGGACAATAATTATTATTAACAAAGAAAATTAAAATATGTCTACTCGTATAGTTGTAGCATATCGGTTGGCTTGTTTGCTTGCTCGTGCCCTCGTGCCCACATAAGCATCATTATATTAACTCACAGGTTTATAAATTACCTTTTTGTAAATATATGATTACTCCTTATTTTATTGGATTACAAAAGTGCCCGTTCGGTAGTTTTTGTTTTTGCTGAATGCACATCTGTTTAAATTACAATCCAGTTCAAAACTAAATATATTTATATAATATACATATTGTACACTTAGTTGATGTAATGTTTGTCATTTGTATTGTGCATCTAAATAAATAAATAAAAAAATAAAACATCTGCAGTTTTTTTCTGTATTTAAAAAAAAACTGCTAACACCCCATGGTTACTTAATCCAAATCTATCATCGTACTACTGTAGTTAGTGTTATATACTGTACTGTATCAGTCGGATTGTCCATTGCTGAACACAGCCTCCCCCATTAAGGGGGGCTTTACCATAATCCCCGTGCTAGGCAGGCATCTTGGGGATCGCAGTATAAGATATCAGTTCTTTAGAAGGCGCTGCTGCCCACCTTCCTGTATTTTACTTTTAGTCGCCTCTTACGACACCCACGGGTAGCAATGAAGGGGGTGACAGTCTAGCCCGGCACCCCACGGGCCAGGGTTATATACCACTTTATATTGTAGCTTTGAGAGCCAGCTGGAGCCAGTTCCAATTCCAGGTTAAGCCAATCTACCATCTTCGACCATATCATCTCTTACCATATATTCAGGTTTGGATTGCCTACCAGCAATATATTACAATAAAAATGGGAGCTTACTTTTCCATTGTGCAATGCGTCTTCATCCCGGTTGTCGGGCGGATCGTGGGCATGCGGCGGGGACCGCGCAGAACCCGACACGCTCCCCGCGGGCATCACCGTCCGCGACTTCGGTTTGCGCCATCCCTGCAATATAACATAAAAGTGTTAGTAATAAAAAAAAAAAAAACATATTGAATTTTTTTTAATTTAATAACGGAAGTGTTGGAAGGGGAAGACCTAGGCGAATGTTCTGAAATTAGATTGAAGATGTTCTGAAAAAAGGCCAGGTAAGGAGTACCCTAAGCCGACGATTATGTCTGAAAGGCTTGATGAGTGTAGATGAAGCGAAAGAGATATGTAAGCATCGTAGCAAGTGGAAATCTGTGGTCTCTGCCTATCTCTACGGGAAAGAGGCGTGATTTTATGTATGTATGTATGAATGAAAAATTTTGAAATATATAATTATAGTTTTAGAAACGCATTTTTATAAATCAAGTGACTTTTCCCCCTAAATTTCCTGCTAAGTGACATCAAAAACTCGCACGAAGAGTCAATACTTCCTGAAGATTCATGTAGAAGCGTAACGCGTCAATGCCGGCTTGGCTACGTGGCGTTTGTGACGTCACGTTGTCTTACAATTAAATTTAGCGCGGAATTGAAGCTACACGTTTTATACTTTGAAAATGTTTTTCTTATATATTTAATGATATCTCTAAATATATTTAATATGCATATTTGTGATTAATTATAGCTATCCATCCACAAGGCACCGCCTGAAATAATTAAATAATAAAATTGGCTACCATGGGTAGGTTTAAATTTAATGTTATAAATAAAGATTTTAATAAACAGTCTGTATGTTACATTAATGTAAAAATGTAATGACATAGTGCGAACTTTACCATGCCTGCTTATCTCAATTGTTTGTTAACTTTTAGTTTAATTAAAATTGTCAAATGATCTCATTGAAATAAATTTTATTTTGAATATTCTTGGAATTGTCGCTGGTATGATGTTATTCTTGCTTTTATCTAGCTAATTCATTTAAACATCCATATTACTATGTCATCCCATGTTTAAATGGCCTATTAAAACACAAGCATGTGCATTTAGCTACTACTAGTTGGTATTTAAGCAATGTTGAGTCCGTAGGTACATCTTTAAACGGTCTATGTCAAATGTTTCAGACAATACTTTGGGCGCCCAAGATACAGGCACAGCCTAGTTTGGGGCCCACGGGTACATATCTTTAATTTTTATCAGGACTATTTAACATAAATATTGAAAAATACTTTAACTAACATAGATATTAAATTAAAATCAGCTCCAAAAAAATTTTGGAGCATGCATAAACATCATATGTTTCTTTATCTATGTAAAAAACTAATCCTTATACATATGTGAAACCTTTTAACTTGGCAGAAGTTTCCTAACTTTCGTAGGCACTGTAAATTATGATAACTAATTACAAAATTACAACAAGTGCATGCTTTATTGCAAAAAAATATATATTAAAAAACAATACTGCGGGGGGTGGTATGCAATCGATAACTGAATGTGTTCCACTTATGTTTAATTTTTACGACCCAGTGATAGCTTTTTATTGACTTCGCGCAGCGTTCGTACGTTTGTAGATGGAATAAACCGTGGATTTCGTCGCTATCATGCTCAAAGGCAATATCCCACTACTTAGATAATAGTTAGTAATGGTTTATGTATGTGAAAATTAAACATTAATAGGACACACCACCCCCGCAGTTTTCTTGATATATTAATATCCATCTTCTATCTTATATATTGGCAATATGGTCAGAAAAATATGAATTTAGAAATATAATTTAGTATTTCGCCACTAACTGAGAGCTCTGGTTGTGGGGACAAACTACAACAATTCCCATAAAAAAAAACAAAAAAAAACTATGAGATGTGAAAATAAGCAACATACGAAAAAAAATCTATAAAAATATCTTTCCATATGATCCTCTTGTGTGAACAGACAACTCACACAATCGATTTAGCTCATACGAACTTAAAATAGCGTAGATTTTTAATTGTATTCAAAACTAACAAACTTTATTCCTTTAATGGGTTGAAGCAATGCAAAACCCTGGTAGAACGAAGCTAGACTTGGACAAAGCAAGTTATTTTCTTGTATCAATTGTCTACGCGGTGTCTTGCGTGGGCGACACGATGCAAAAAACGCAAACAATAAAAAATATTATATCACTACAGAAATAATTCCAAGCTTTTATATTGTAACCTTTTTAGTCTCGTCCTTTTCCTGTCCGCTCGAATCACTCAACTCAGCCTGATTGTGATTATTACTTGACTCATTAACTGACTCATGTGAAACATTTTCTTCGTTTACTTGTTCTACACTAGCAACTACATCTTCCAATTCATTTTCAACAACAGTTTCCACAAAATGTTCACTCTCACTAACATTTAAACAAGGAAGCTTTTCCTCTGTGTTATTTATAAGCACTATTTCAGAAATTTCCTTTTCAATTCGATCAGGAGCTACGTCTTTCTCGTCACAATTTTCGACCTCATCCTCGTTCAAACAGGGTTCCTTTTCTTCAACACTCATTTTGTTTACAAATTGTTTACATAGTGTGGTCACTCAAACAGAACGGTGTTCCACTCATGGAGATGTCTCGCCCACGCATTGCACAAATAATCAAACGTGGAACGCGACTTTCACAAACATTTTTTATTTAATTTGAAAACATCAACAATACATGCAATACACTTTAACACTGGCCGGTATATTTGAATAAGTTTTTAATCTAACTGGATGAGAACTATTTTTTAAACACAGAACACGCCTTAATTTTGTTTTATTACTGGTCGTTATCAACACATTAGGTCATTTTGGAGCGATAACGATTATCGCAATGTACAAACAAACGGCGGCAGACACGTCGCGCCGGGACTGCTACCAACACCGGTTTAATTTACGTTTATGCTAAGTACACAGATGTTGTCATAGAATACGTACAGATAGGATATTAATACTGACAGAGCTTAGTTACAGTTAGATAAGGCCACTTTAGTAAATGAAGACTAATGTGTATTGTCTATGCTAGGCTATGTCTTTATAGGGTCCAACAGTCGAGTTCTATACTTTTAAGAGAGCAATATTTTACTGTATCTGCATTCTCAAAATTAGCTTTAATGATAACATTGTAATTATTGCATTAACGCCTGCAAAGCGAATAAGCTTTTACCCTTACAATGAAAGGATTTTTTTTCTGTCAGCGTCATTTTATACTTAGCTTTAATGATTTAAATGGAGTTCCAGTAACGTTAAATCGATCTAAGTCTCATTATATGGGAAAACTGGCATTAAATAAGTACCTAGCGGTGCTCCGTCACCCAGGTAATTTACAACTATAAAAACCATAAACCTCGTCCATACTGTTTGTATTAGCTGAATTAAATTTCTAAAATCGCTAAATCTTAATGAATATCGTATTAAAATAAAGACATTCAATGGGAGATATAAACACACTAATTATACTATAAAATTTGAGAGCAAATAATTTTATTAATTAGCTATACGACAGTGAAACATAATCTTTGACATATTAATGCAAACAAGGTCAGTGAATGCGCCGATACAACAACGTAGGTGTTCAAACTCAATTTAACTCACAGATGCAGCGTTTGCGTAGGCATAATCACATAATTCACAAGGTAACTAACGATCATTGACCAAATGTAATAGGAAAACAAGGTCAAGGCGCGTGAGTCGACATCTCGACGTAAGCCCATTTGTTTATGTTTACACAGACTTTAAACATAGCAGATGAATAACCTCACAGATGCTACATATGTTTAGGCATCACGCTTTGCTTGAGGCATCTGCGCAACGAGAACAATCGGTCTTTGACCGTTCAATAGAAGAGCAAGGTCGAAGCGTGCGAGTTCATAGTTAAACAACATCATGTCATTGCTTATTTGTTCAACTATTAGTTAACAGTTAGTATCAATTTGTTACCAGTTCATCATACTAACTGTTACGTATACAATTACTGTCGTGATATTATTGTTAATAGTAAAAATATTAAAGTCTAGGTGTTTTCTTAGTACAAATACATTCGATGGATGATTGCGTAACCGTCCGCATCGTGGTGATTCATAGAGGAAACATTATAGTTATGTTATTAATACCATGTGCCACAGCTGAATATGGGAATTTATGCCCTCTGAACTCTTAATTCTGAATGTTGTCTTAGGTTTTCGCGATTGTTACACATAGTAATTAAACAACTTTAAACGGTTTAAATCGCGTATATTTGTCATTATTTTTGTCCCGACGTTTCAAACACTTTGCAGTGATCGTGGTCACGGGGTGACTAATTGGTTTTATTTGTCACATGAGTTATTAAGAAAATTATTTGGTCTACCGTCAGAAATTTTTATATTAATCATAACGTTCCCTATTCACGCAGTATTCGCTCACAGTGTCCAGAGGTCTTGCAGATTTGTGTCGGCCATGAGATTTAATTAATTTAATAACAGGATCCCAAGCAGGTGGTACTTGCCAACCATCATCTCTATTGAAATTTGGGTACTTTTTGATTTCAATAGCCTCGCGTAACATTCTTGGCATAAACCGGGTCTCTCTGGCAAGGATTTGTGGGTTGTCGAACCGAATGTAGTGGTTGGGTTTGTCCTGGGCATGTTCACAAACCGCAGACTTGGTCGAGCGTCTGTTCTTCATGTCAGCAATGTGTTCTTTTACCCGGATACCAACGCTCCTCTTTGTTTGCCCAATGTATGACAGCCCACATTCACAATCAAGTTTGTAAACACCTGCATCTTGTAGGGGGATATTGCACTTAACAGGTCTTAAAAATTGGTTGATCTTCTTGTGCGGCTTGAAGTAAGTTTTTATTGAAGCTCGTCTTAAGATATTACCAATTTTGTCTGTGACTCCCTTGATGTAAGGTAAGATGGCAGGTTGTCGCTCAACTGTGGAAGGCTTGGGCCGGCTTCTGTGACGCGTTCGTGGGAGTTTGTGATTATTGCTTCGCAGTACTTGTTTTACATACTGAAGCTCCTCCTTGAGATGGTCAGTGTCGCAGATGCCATGTGCTCTCTGTAACAAAGATTTGCCTACGGTAGCCAACTGACATGGATGGTGATGGGAGTTACCATTGAGATATTTATCTGTATGGGTGGGTTTCCTATACACTGTATGACTAAGGGAGTTGTCAGGATTCCTGATGACTAAAACATCAAGAAAAGCTAAGCGTTTATTGACTTCAGGCTCCATTGTAAATTGAATTTTGTTATGTAAGGAGTTTAGATGGTTAAGAAATGCAGAAAATGGATTGAATTTCATGGAGGACTTCGAGGAGAGAGCTCTTTCCACAGCTGTGGCTGTGCCAAAGATCTATAAACGGTATGTAGATGATACTTTTACCATCCTCCCCAGTAATCAAGTTTCTGCATTTCTTAACCATCTAAACTCCTTACATAACAAAATTCAATTTACAATGGAGCCTGAAGTCAATAAACGCTTAGCTTTTCTTGATGTTTTAGTCATCAGGAATCCTGACAACTCCCTTAGTCATACAGTGTATAGGAAACCCACCCATACAGATAAATATCTCAATGGTAACTCCCATCACCATCCATGTCAGTTGGCTACCGTAGGCAAATCTTTGTTACAGAGAGCACATGGCATCTGCGACACTGACCATCTCAAGGAGGAGCTTCAGTATGTAAAACAAGTACTGCGAAGCAATAATCACAAACTCCCACGAACGCGTCACAGAAGCCGGCCCAAGCCTTCCACAGTTGAGCGACAACCTGCCATCTTACCTTACATCAAGGGAGTCACAGACAAAATTGGTAATATCTTAAGACGAGCTTCAATAAAAACTTACTTCAAGCCGCACAAGAAGATCAACCAATTTTTAAGACCTGTTAAGTGCAATATCCCCCTACAAGATGCAGGTGTTTACAAACTTGATTGTGAATGTGGGCTGTCATACATTGGGCAAACAAAGAGGAGCGTTGGTATCCGGGTAAAAGAACACATTGCTGACATGAAGAACAGACGCTCGACCAAGTCTGCGGTTTGTGAACATGCCCAGGACAAACCCAACCACTACATTCGGTTCGACAACCCACAAATCCTTGCCAGAGAGACCCGGTTTATGCCAAGAATGTTACGCGAGGCTATTGAAATCAAAAAGTACCCAAATTTCAATAGAGATGATGGTTGGCAAGTACCACCTGCTTGGGATCCTGTTATTAAATTAATTAAATCTCATGGCCGACACAAATCTGCAAGACCTCTGGACACTGTGAGCGAATACTGCGTGAATAGGGAACGTTATGATTAATATAAAAATTTCTGACGGTAGACCAAATAATTTTCTTAATAACTCATGTGACAAATAAAACCAATTAGTCACCCCGTGACCACGATCACTGCAAAGTGTTTGAAACGTCGGGACAAAAATAATGACAAATATACGCGATTTAAACCGTTTAAAGTTGTTTAATTACTATCTTAATTCTGAAGTCCTAATCTACATTGCTTCAAGGTTTCTATGACTGTTATATGATGGATAGATAGATAGATGAACTCTTTATTGAAACACCATAATTACGACAACTGTAACAAACAAATAATAAGACTTAGGGTCTGTTACAGAATGTTCAAGTAAGTTCCGGTTTTGCTACCCAGAATATATTTAATAAATAAAATACAATCTTTGCGTTTCACAGACGTCGATTTAGCCTATCCATCGGTTAAAGCTTGAAACGCGCTTTATGTTAACTGTAACTTTTATCATTCAGTTATTTTATGTGTTGGTTAGCAACCCGAAACTTTATTAGGACATTCTGAAACGGGCCCTAAGTGTTATAATGGGCGGTTTTATCGCTCAAAGCGATCTCTTCCATACAACCCATTTGTAAGAGAAATTAAAACTTTGAATACATACATAGATTTTATTTGAAATTATCTTAGTACTTATCCTAGAAGTTAATAGATAATAAATGAATAAAAAAATATGAACCTACATATTTTAAGTTAAAATAGAGATGTATATACTTTCATAGATAAATAAAATAAAACAAAATTAATTGTGTTTTGGTATAAAAACTGGTGTCGGTGATATTACAGGCACGTGTAACTAAACACTACTTTATGGCTCTGGGTGGAAGTAGTACTGCATCAGACGGATAGTTCACAGCTGAACACAGCCTCCCCCAATTACGGGGGGGGGGTTGCCATAGTCCCCATGCTTGTCAGGCAGCTTGAGGATCGCAGTGTGAGATATCAGTTCCTGAGAAAGCTGCCCACCTTCTAGTGTGTTAACCTAACGCCTCTTAAGACTAAACGAGTAAAAATGGGGGGGGGGGGGGACATTCTAGCCCGGGACCCTTCGGGGTAATTATCTTTTCATTAGGATATCTCTCTGTGGTAAGAGGCGACGCAGTGAAAGATATCAGAAAGTGAACTGCAACAACTTCTAATGAACTGCCGCCTTACATACACTGCTAAGACGCCTGCCAAACGTGAGGATTATGGCAACCTATTATAAGTGGGCGTTTGTTCAACGGTGGAATGTCTGTTGATGATGATTCCCTACAGTGATCTATTTATTTCATTACCAAAATATACGTGGTACCTTTCAGGTAATTAGAATGCTATAGGAAGGAGGCCTTTTTGTATGTCCGATTTCAACAACACCTCAATCCCATAGATCGATGGTGGCATGCTTCTTATTATGTGATTTTCGACATGAAACAGTAAGAAACAACAGTCCTAAGGGTCGTAAGAATGTACGGCCTTTATAAGAAAATCAAACAAACTGACGTTGACATTTAGTCTACATTTCAAATGGCGCTCTTCGCTTTCAAAATCGTATTATTGTTTAACATGGTTCTGAAGACAATAGTCAATGTCGTTTAGGAGGAGACACGAATTTTGTTCTAAAAAAATCTAAATTTTATAATCAAATTTGAACTCAGTAAGTTGATTGCTGCAAATAAAGTAAAAGTTGCAAATGTAGTCGAGAATCTGATGATTTTAAATATTTTTTTTTTAATTTTTTCAATTTCTGTGAAATCAGATCTTTTCGACTGTATAGAGCCAAATCATGTTTATATTATCGCGTTAAAATTTTTTAAGTGAAATTAAGATTATTTAAGTTACATACTGAACGAATCTTGTACACGCCTTAAATCGGAAAGTATACGCTCACTTTGTTAACCTTAGATTAGTAAGTAAGTTTCGACATTCATTACATACCTCTCCACGATGCTATAAGAACTGAAAGGTTTAGGAATCGCACGTATGTACAATGCGATGGTATTGCCCTAACATCCTGTGTGACATTCACACACCTACTAAACACACATACATATTTCTGAAAGATCTTTTTATCTCTTTGACTAGTGTGCACGTAAAAAAAACCATACAAACGTAGTTTCGTCATATTTTTTATACAAAGAGTTTAACCCAAGCGCGTCGTAGACAAAAATAATGAAATGGACGATATCGTCCACTGCGGATGCCAAGAGGTTACACTCGGTGCAGTTTTGCATGCTTGTCCTTGATGCTTCTGATATGCCAGTTTTCCGTTTGATGGTTTACTTCATCTCCAAATGCTAAAATAATAATTATCATACTAAACTATTATTTTCATTTAATAAAAAAATACATAATTTTACGAAAGCTGACAATCCATATAGCACGCCATGGGGTGCCGGGCTAGGATTGCATCCCCATTTCTTCCTGTAGGAGTCTTAAGAGGCAGTTAAAGGAAAAATACAAAGGTTGGCAGCAGTGCTTTCTGAAGAACTGTCTTACATTGCGATCCCTAAGACGCATGCCTTGCTTGGGGATTATAGCAAACCCCAATGGGGGAGATTTACGTTTAACGGTGGACTTTATGACTATTGATGTGACTCGAATAGCGTTTCCATATGACACCAGTTTCATTCGTGTTGGTCTCAAATAAATCTTACACTGCATCTGATCAGTGCCACCTGTACTGACATATAGATACTGGTATCTGTAGGACAAAGATGTGACCACCATTAGGGCTCTTGAGGAAAAGTCGAGACATTGAGCTCTAGACGATAACATTGCACAAGTTGGAATGCAAAAAGTATTTTAAATTTGAGGCTACACTCTCATGCATTGGGGACCCTATAAAAAATTTAATTTCTAATCCAACAGCCATCTTTGAGTTTTACACAAAATATATTTTCAGTTTTGTAACTCACTCCGTTTACGAGCAAAAGACCCGTGACATACGAATATATATGAAAAGAAGAAACTCTGATGCGACCGCTTTGTTTTCGGAATCATCAAGTCTCAATCAACAAAAAACGTTCTTCCATCAATCTTCAATATTCAATTCGATTGGTTAATTGATTTGTTATGTCGCTTTAAAATGATCGCATCCAATTCGTCGCGTCAGAGTAATGTTGTTGCACCATGCACACTTTATAAACCACGATCGCCACGGTAAGGTTTGCATTCTGCTGTTTTTTAAGGTTGACTTACATTTCTTTACATATTCGTAGCCCGTGACATACGATTGGACGGACAGACAGAGCGTCATCAATAGGACTTCGTTTTGCAGTTTGGGTACGGAATGTTGTAATGAAAAACTAGAGACTCTTGTACGCAACGCAGGAATCGAACCTAGTACATCATTATCTAATTCTCTTGCCTCTGTTAATGTAATGAATAGATTAAGGAGCTCCTTTGCGGTATACCATATTAAATAATAACAAATATTTAAAAATACTATAGTGGGCTGGAACATTTGCATTGCCTGTGAGTCTGCAATGACTTGTAGATTGTCTAAATGCTTTTACTGTAGTAGCTGTAGTGTTCTATATTATGGTTCCTTGACTTCCTAGTATGTTCTTAATAAAGGCACACGGCCGTTTTAAAACAATAAATTAATATTTAAGAAAAATTAATGAATTTTAAAAATATAGCCATTGACAATTCCGCCTAATTTCCCTGCTAATCCGACGTGACGTCATAATCTGTTAATGTAATTTCGTGTTATACTAATGCCGCTAACTTTATTAATATTTTTTGAAGAGAAAACCTATATAAATTGAACTGACTCGATGGACAAGTTAATAATATTCAACGATAAGACAAGGTCAACAGCTTCTGGTCAAGAAGTTTTATCTCGTTTTGTATGTCAATGTGCTTCTACATAATATCGCTGCATTTAACTATGTTATCTTTATATATGAAAATTACGTGTCACGTTGTTTGTCCACGATGGACTCCTAAACTACTGAACCAATTTTAAATTTGATTTGCACACCGTGTGCGATTTGATCCAAATTGAAAAATAGGATAGCTTACATCTCAATTTATTCCCGTAATTACTCGTGCGAAGCCGGGGCGGGCCGCTAGTTGCCCAAACATATTACAACGCTCACAGAAGGAAAAATCAAGTTGCACGTGAAGAACGTTTTGATAAAGAAATCTTACTACACAGTTTGTGATTACTTAAACGACAAAAATGCTTGGACTGATTCGCCTCTGCCAAGCTAGCGCCTAACACCTACGTAATGTAAATAAATATTGTAATAATTTTACTATATCGTATGTAACACATTGTTAAAAAACTTTTAAAAAGAATGGCCCCGAGTTTCTTGCCCGTTCTTCTCGCAGTGGCTCTATCATTTTTTTTTGCTGAACGTGGCACTTGGCAGTACAATGTAGTATATTTCAATATTATTTTTTTTAACTGACCTTCATAAGTGCCTTCGTAGACGCCTAAATTGAATAAATGATTTTGACTCTGACTTAGAGTTGTATATATATTTCAAATTAGAAAGTTTGTGGGAGTGTGTTTTTGATTATAACCACTCACCTCCTGAACTACTGATTTGCTGTACACAAATTTGTTACATAGATGTTTAAAGCAGGTGTACCTATTTCTGGACAAGGAATACCTACATATATATTTATTCAAATAAATAAAAAGATACTAAAAATAAAATTAAACAAAAATCATATATACATTCAAGGGATGATTTGCGCAAGTCCAAAAAAAAATATATATAAACAAATATTATAAAAATACCATAACACAATATTAAATTAATATTTAAACAATACAGGCAGTACATTATTATTATATCTAGTGAAAATTCCGCTCTAAATTTTCTGCTAAGACGACGTGATGTCAGAAATGCCACGAAGCCTAGCCGGAATAAATTTAGACGCGTTTCGATTCAACACCAATCATCTTTAGGAGGTTTTGACTCTTCAACCGCAAGATCGAAAAATTTATAAAAATACTCAATAGTATGCTCGCAGAGTCAGTACTCCCAGAAGATGCTTCTTATAACCATATGAAATAAATTATCTCTTATTTTAATAAACATAATATATACATTGCTATAATAGTATTATTTACAGCAAAGTTATTTAAGACGCGTGACCAAAATGCAGATGAGTTACTTGTTTGTGAATCCATCGGTCGTTCTGATCTCTTAATATACCTGTCCATTTGCATGTAATATAGATATATTGTTTGTGTGAAATGGGGTTCCTATTTAGATATTTTTGAGAGATGTTATTGAGGATATTTTTAGGGTTCCGTCCCTCAACAAGAAAAATCGGAACCCTTATAGGATCGCTATGATGTCCGTCTGTCTGTCAAGGCTCTTTTTCTCAGGAACGCGTGGACACAGGAAATCAAGCTGAAATTCATATCAAATTCTCAATTCTATTGACTACTTACAGGGTATTCCCGTGAACTCAGAATATTGAAATATGGTACGAAGCAACGACAGATAAAGGAAAAATTTCGAAAATCATAAATTTTAGTAACATCATGTAACAAAATTATTTTTAATAATTTTAATATATTATGGATTTCATTTAGCAATCAAAATACCATTACTTTTACTTATATACCAACAGATTTGTACGAAACCCTCTGTGCACGAGTCCGACTCGCACTTAGCCGGTTTTTTATGATTAAGTATCTCAGTATTATAAAAATAAAACCATCGTATGCCATCTTCATAATTTTTAGTATTTTAAATAAAGTTAAGAGTACCTCAAGCCGCAGTAACTATTTCTTAATATCTATGTAAATTGTTAAAAAATAATGACTTAACAAGTAGTTTACAATTTTTAAGAATGATTTGAATATAAATAAAGTGTATACATAATTGTGTGGTGTAGCTGTATATAAACACATTATTATTAATTATCTAAAGATTGGACTTGTAAACTGATATTTATCAATAAATTAATATGACTATGACAATTACTAAAAACTTCTTTTATGCCTGATAGGTTAGCCTTTGACCGCTATCTCACCTGACGGTAAGTGATGTGGTCGAATAATTTGTTCGGGCTAACCTAGAAAATTACTGGCTCTCAAGGACAGCTGCCAGAACACACCGTTAGGTGCTTGGTAACAGATTTTCTACTTGACTTTCCACTCCGTCGTAGCCAGGCGTGTATTCGCAAAATGCTCTACCACCATACTATATCGACAGGCATTGTGAGACAACAACCGGGACCGACTATATATTGAATTCTAATAATTGAAAAATTTCATATAGAAACGCTTCAGAACATATGTTTCTGTACGTTTACCTGACTTTTTGAAGCGCTCGTAGCGGAGTTTGCTTAATCATTCTGAATCGATCAGCAAAGTTAAGCAACGTCTGCCGCGATCAAGAGTTGGATGGGTGACCGCTGGTGACATTACTACTGAGCGCTTCCGTGCTTCGGAGGGCACGTTAAGCCGTCGGTCCCGGTTGTTGTCTTAGGATGGCAGTCGTTACAGCATGGTGGCAGGGCACTTTGCGAATGCCCGCCTGGCTAGCTACCACCCTCAAGTTAAAAAATCTGTCGCCAAGCACCTAAACGGTGTGTTTCGGCAGCTGTCCTTGAGAGCCAGTAATTCTAGGTTAGCCTGAACAACATCTTCGACCACATCATCCCTTACCAGTAATAAGTTTATTGTTGTTATTATGGTGTATTCAATAAAGAGTTATCTATCTACCATCAGGTGAGATAGTGGTCAAAGGCTAACCTATCAAGCATAAAAAAAAAAAAACTTTAACTACAGTGTCCCTTTTTACACGACTGCCCATAAAAAGAAGTGTTATGTTTACAGGGTTCATGTATGTATGTATTGTGAGTTTATTTGTTCCACCATAACTTCTAAACGGTTTAACCGATTTTAATGTATGAGATATCGTTAGATTCGTCTTGACAGCGCAAGTGACACTAGGTACATAAAAGTATAAAAAAATTAACTGCCGGATTTTGGACGTCACTTTGTGTGTCTTTCATTAAATGTTAGTGAGTCAATGCTTTAATCCTACGATGCGACCAGACACCTGCAGTGATCAAAATGTTGGCAACTATTTGCCTCAACGAATAAGCATTGCAATTCATCGGATACTGCCAGCATGCTGGGCACACTGCCAACTGGTAGTGGGCTGGAGCATTTGGACTGCCTATGAGTCTGCAATGACTTAGTAGGTTGTCTAAATGCCGTAGTATTTTGTGAACAAAGGCATACCGTCAGTATAAAAAAAGACGTGTGGCACTCGGAGACTGCCGCGGTAAAGCTATTACATAGCATTTTTTTATCAATTTATGCAATTATAAATCTCGACACGTTAGTTGCCAAGACCTTTTTTTCTGCCAAAATTTAGTACTGTCACGCACTGCAGAGGCGCTGATCAAATATAGTATCACCGCTGTGCCGGTCGGAGTGGGGGGTGTTAGGTTATTTTCGTTACGGAATTTCTGGATTCGGTCTCCACGCTCAAGGCCCGCGATAGAAGCTATGCAATAGCTTAAAAATCCTTTATACCATTGACTTATACATACACATACAAAGAGAGTTACTCCATATCACATGTTAGTTAAATAAGTAGAATGCAATACAATTAAGTACACAAGTACTAACCTTGTCATCGAAAAATCCTTGATCATCAGTCCTCTGTTGCCCCAGTAGCCTGTCAGTCTCCAGGTCTGTGTCGGCTTCATCTGAAATGTTGCAATGATTGCCTTTAAATTCAACATAGAAAATCCTTTATCAAATATAAACACTGTTATTTTGGTTTAGTTTTTCGCAGAAGGTACCTTCGTCGCCGCTGGCAGGTTTAATTTCTACAGATTCAGTGCTTTGTGCTGACGACGGCCTTTTTCTGAAAAGAAATAGACATAATTATTCAAAGAACTTACTAGGTAGATACATGACATACACAAAAAGCCCTCACGATTGTATTCCTCAAAGGGATATACAGATGAACACCTACATTTCACTGGAAATATAAATAAGGAAATATAGTAACTTTAGACTTTCGCAACTTGGACACATAGTTAGTTATAAGTATTTAACGGGACTTAATCGCGATGTGATTAATGCAACTTGGTCGAAACGTCGAGGTAAAAGAAATAAAATATACATGTTTTATCGCGATAAAGTCTACTTATAACTATAAGGAAATATAATTAAAAACTTACGATAAGGACTCTCATAAATTATCTCCTAATTAGTTGATTAAACTGGACTGTGAATCAAAATAACCGACATAAGACTGTCCTAAAACTATCGCATTTCTATTATCGTATTATTGCCATTCAAGAACATTCGTTTGATTCTCAATCTTAAGATCGAACGAAACGTCAAATGAGATGCCTATTCGCAAATATGGAAATTCCGTGAAAGAGAAGATTTGGCGAAGAGCGGTGTCATCGTAAAAGGCTCAAAAACACGACTGTGTATCCTAGTTCTCGCGTAAGGCCCAATTTCAATTTTAATTTAAGTATGCCGTTTGGATTGCGCAATGCTCCCGCAATTATCAAAAGGCATAATATATGACATTGTTTTTTTTTTTTTATATTCTTTATAGGTTTGCGTTTG
This sequence comes from Plagodis dolabraria, assembly GCA_963854805.1. Taxonomy (NCBI): domain Eukaryota; kingdom Metazoa; phylum Arthropoda; class Insecta; order Lepidoptera; family Geometridae; genus Plagodis; species Plagodis dolabraria. Next base: position 5,408,209 of record OY978442.1, read on the forward strand.
ACCACACCCTGCCTGATGTTAAGCATTGCTTTCAGGCTATGGGGCACGGAAATAAATGCCAATTCATTTCATGTGTTCTTGTGACAGTAAAGTCGAGATCACAATTTCAGCTTTTTTATTTTGACATGTAATAGGCACCACTAGGTACTCACATTCCAACATTAAGCAATCCAAGCATTATTTCTTTTAAGCAATAGGGTGCCAAGTCCTCTAAATATATAGAAACGACGACCGCATTACAGGACTCATAGCTAATATATGTATCTTAAGAGAATTGGAGATATAAATATAAATGAATTATATCATGAATACGTTACTGATATCACAATTATGTCAAAATAAACTTATAGATATTAAAGGCAAACTTAGTCAGTGAACGACAAAAAAAGTGGAAAGACCACCGCTCGGCTCGGTCGGAGTTGTGAAGGGGTACCACTCCAATTCGTGGACAACTGGAGTGAAGGCTCTGGCTCAAATCGCACACAAGGACAGGCGACAGCCCACTGACACGTGTGGTGTCGTGAACCGTAAACAATGGGTTGCTTTACTTCCCCTTGAGAGTGCTTTAGGCGATGGGCATGTAACAGGCATCGAGGACGGCCAGCGGTGGGGTTTTATAGGCTTCATAGAGTCCCAATAACCTCACATAGCTTCGTCGTACCCTTAATTCAGTGGAGTATCTTATTTGTTCTATTTTAAAGACAACTATTTTTGACACTGATGTATGGACGATGTCTAATAATTGTTGCTAGTACATAAAAAAACAGGACTAATACTTCTTGTATATTTTATTATTTGTATTGACTTTATTTTTTAATATCGAATTGTGGGTATATTTTATATTGTGTCTATTGATTGGGTAAGGAAGTGTAAGGTAGGGTATGATACGGTGAGCTAGGGTAATTCAGGATAAGTGAGGTTATGTATTACCTGGGCGGGTAGACGTCTGTATGCCTGGGCGCGTGGTGGTGGTGCGGCGTGGCGAGCTGCGCGGGGCACGGGGGGCACGGGGGGGAGGGGGCGCGCTGCGGGGCCGGCGACGGGGGCGGGGGGGCCGTCTCGCATGCTGTAACAAACGTCATATACACATCACAACAATTCCTGCTATTCTTAGCTCATTTGATTAGACCTAGTATTTACCATTCGTACAACCATTATGCTAAAAAAAAAATCACAAAATGGAACCGACTTCAACACTCAAAAGTGTCAAATAACTTGTTGAAGTCACGATAGTTCAAAGTACCTATTATCACATTATTGTGCGCATGCTACCGACTTTGACAAGTTATATGACACTTTTGAGCGATGAAGTCAGTTCCATTTTATAGTTAAAATTTTTTTTACTCTTTTTAGTGACCCTTGCTACTTGCGGGATCGATTGTCATTCACTGTCAACGACTATACCATCAAGATAGGAAAATATTTTTCAGTTATTGGAGTGTAACTCATAAACGGCTTGACCGATTTTGATGAAATATAAATGGGACCAAACGACAAGCATCAGCTTTGAAATAAAAAAATAATTATCAAAATCGGTTCAAAGTCGGCTTAAAAACAAAAACATGTCGTCATGCCTATATTATAGGCGGAGGTTTTAATGTTGCTGAAGAGCACTTGTATTATATTGTCTGTAACAATATCTCTTCTGCATTTTATAAAGATACTAGCTTTCCGGGCGCGGCTCCGCCAGCGAGTATGTCGGTTATCGCGCAAAAACATTTACCTCTTTTTGCGCAGTTGGATAAAAACTATCCCGTGTTTTTTCCTGGGTCTATACTATTTCCATACCAAATTTCATTCAAATCGGTCCAGTAGTTTTGGCGTGAAAGCGTTACAGACAGACAGACATACAGACAGAGTTACTTTCGCATTTATAATATTAGTACTGATTTACGGCAGCACCTGAACAACTCTGTATCTCTGTACTTAAAAAAATCGCCTATTTGACTCATTTCACCTTAAAGTTCGTTAAGACGGACACTAGACATAGAAGTTCCTCTCAGCTCACAATCTGTCAGCTAGACAGCCGATTGCAAAACTCTTGCCAATACTGGCAATTGTTTCACACCCTGGCATCTTCCTAGGTTAAACTCTAGGATAGCCTGAACAACATCTTCGACCACATCGTCACTTACCATCAGGTGAGATAGTGGTCAAAGGTTAACCTATTAGGCATAAAACTAAAAAAACTGCGCGTTCTTTGAGGACGGGCATCAGTAGCATTGCTTGAATACCGGTTGAATAATACAACTGAGCAACTACTAACCCGACACCCCCCGTGGGGTGCCGGGTCAGAATTGCACCTCCCTATATCATCCCATGGATGTCGTAAGAGGTGACTAAGGGAAAAATACTGAAAGGTGGGCAGCAGCACCTTCTAAAGAACTGCCAACTTACACTGCGATCCCCAAGACGCCAGACAAGCGTGGGGATTATGGCAAATACCCCCTTATTAGGGGAGGCTGTGTTCAGCAGTGGACGACTCGGCTGATACAGTACTACTAATGTAAGGCGGAAAGTTTATCAACTTTAATGAGGAATGCTATAGTTAGTTTTAGTAGTAACACTTACCTAAAGGATCCAGTGAATGCAGGTCGGCGTCTGATAGTAGGTGAGGCTCCGTGCTGGTGCCATTTTCTACGATTTCCTTCACTGTCACAGTCGAAGAGTGGTTCTGTACAGAAATATATAAATTAATATATGAAAAGTTTGTATCCGTACTTTTACTTACTTACTTAAAAATACATTTTACATAGTTTATTTTACAATGCTATACAAGTTCAATAGATCTGATAGTCTAAGGGAAAAAACTGGTTTAGAACGAGACGGACACGCATGCAGAGTTATAATATGTATGTATGTATATTGGTACTATAAATAATTAAACAACCTGCAACTGTACACATTTGGGGAAATATTCAATTAAACCTTATTTATCATTTTTAATAGCAGTAGAACTCTTTATGCAGGTTCGTCCGGGTAAGTACTGCCACCATACCTGTTTCTACCGACAATAATCAATAATCAATTTATTGGTAAACATACAAATTTACATAATTCGAACAGGAAATGTAACAATACAATAATCAATACCAAAATATACATTTAAAAATAAATAAAATGAAATTAATTACACATCAATAGAACCCATAACAAATTAAAACAAATCGCTTGAAATAATAATTAGATAAATTTTAAATTACATTGCAATTACATATGATAATATAGATAACAAAATTAAAATAATTGTATGATACCTATCTTAACTTAGGTACAAATTCCTCTACATTAGAGAACGCCTTCTCGACGAGCCAAGCTTTTACTTTGAATTTAAAAGAGGCCAGACTAGGTGCGTCCGTGATATGGTGAGGCAGGCGGTTATAGACTGCAGGCCCCAGTATGTGCGTGAGCCTGTCAGACTTGGCGAGTCTGCGAGGTACCGCCGCGAGTTTACCGAAGTCGCGGGTCCGACAAGCAGTAATGTTCGAGTTACTGTGTTCCGATTTGAACAGTACGGGTGCCAGTGAAGCGGTAACCTCTGCCTATAACAGATGCGTCAAAATTGGAGAACTGCACTGGACTATCACCCTGAGACATCAATTGGTCAAGTCTAATGTGCCTGTTATTCCACCGGCACCCATACCCTTCAAATCGGAATACAGTAACGCGAACATTACTGCTTGTCGGTAGAAACAGGTATGGTGGCAGTATTTCCCCAGACGAATTCGCACAAAGAGTTCTACTGTTACAAATTTTTACTATGTCTGGTAGGTTAGCCTTTGACCAATATCTCACTTCATATTAAGCGATGATGTGGTCGAAGATGTAGTTCAAGCTAACCTTGAATTACTGGCCCCAAAGGACAGCTGCCGGAACACACCGTTAGATGCTTGGCGACAGATTTTCAACTTGAGGGTGGTAGCCAGCCTGGCAGGCAGTCGCAAAATGCCCTACCCAACCAACAAAGACAACAACCGAGACCGACGGCTTAACGTGCCCTCCGAAGCACGTGCACTCTCAGTAGTAATGTCACTAGCGGTCACCCATCCAAGTCATACGTTGCTTAACTTAGCTGATCGGTTCAGGACGGCAAAGCGAACTTCGCTACAAATGCTTCTAAATTTTGTTGGTTATATGAATTCCATAAGATACCCCTTATCTTATGGAATTCATATGCATTGATGTTCAATAACTTTTAAGAGCATTATTATATTAAACTCCTGATCCCGATACCACGATAACGTAGAATTGTTATCAATCCAATACTCAGTAAGAAACATAACTCTTTATATCATACATACTACGAATTAATACGTAAAAATGTCAACTCTCATTCAGTTACCGCTTTGATTTCGGTCTCATCAAGTTGGCAATTAACAAAAAACTCACAACTTTTAACTTCAATTTGGATTTATTTAATTGATTTGGCGCTTAGAAGGGTCAAACCACGCCCACCGCGGTAACGTTTGCGTTATGCTGTGTTTGAGGTTTACTTATGTTTATTTGCATATTAATTCGTAGTATATATAATCAACCACCCCAGACGAGAACAAGCATAGTCCGCGTACCGCACTAAACACTGTATAGAATAGGATCTCGGCGAGTATCACAATTAACAAAGCTTCAAGGTCAAGGCAATACAGGATTAGATTTTTCATATCAGGAATAAATCTTCAAAACATCAATTCAACTAGGTATTTGTCGGTTGACATATTGAAGACATTTTTTCTAATGTGGATTGACGAGTACTATTACACTTAAATTGTACTCTTTTATTTTTAATACGGCTACAATGAAAGCATTAAGACGACCTACAAGTCATTGCAGACTCACATGCTGTCAAAATGCTCCAGTCCAGTACCAGTTGGCAGCGTGCCCAGCATGCTGGCAGCATTACCCCGTTGAATTGCAATGCTTATTCGTCGAGCCAAGTTTGAGTCGGCATTTTGATCACGCGTCAAAATGTACTTGCCTGATTATTATTGTCTCCATCGGACTCCTCGAGCGAGAGTCCATCCGCCAGCACGGGCATCTTGGTGACCGGCAGCCGACACGTGTCCGGGAGACGATCCATCGCGCCGGGAAATAGAGCTGAAGATAACATAAGGTCACAATATTAAATAAATATAAACTAAATATATTCATCCACATAATATCACTGACATATCAAATGAATGGCCCCCCTCCAAGGAAGTACCAGGCAACCCGTTGGGTACAATTAGAGGTGGTTGTTAAATAACGTCACGATGAAAAAATCACTGTGATTTGAAGGCAAATAGTATCACCGTGACTTGTCGCAAAGGAACAACGTTCCTCGTTCCATAGTAATACGTTCCAAAGCTCGTTCTCAGTCACTCGCATCACGGCAAGCGGCGACGTGGAACGCTACCGAATGACGGGCTCGTGCATCATCGGCGCAACGTGTGACAGAGAGGGCGAGCGTTAGTATTGTTGATACGTTCCTTTCGTTCGTTGTGTACATACCTACATTGAGCGAGTTACAGAGCTATGTATTATGAGTATTGGGTATGTATGTATATGTAAATGGCAGATGAGAACAATCTTAAATTAAACTTTTCCGATAAAATAGATTTGAGATAAAGATTATACGGAAGTATTTCATATTCATACATATTAAAAGATGAATTAAATAGGTAAGTAGGTAAAAAAAAATATTTTAATCTTATCATACATAAAAATATGGGATACAATTTTTTAATAAACAAATTCAAAACATAAAAAATTACTTTAAATATACAAAAAAATAAACAAGATAAAACAAAATGTATACTGTTATTATATAATCACTGTAAATAATTGATCCAAATTAATAAACACGCCACATGAGTCTAATAGAGCAAAAATTACAAATTTGAAAATATTATTATTGAAATAGAAGTTTACTGTAGCCAGTAACGGATGTAGCTCCAATATGCGCCAGGCTTAAACCTGTATGAAAGTGTGAAGGTTATTTGGGATTATGTAACCATATCGGTTTTCGTGACGCCAGTGATATACGTGACAAAATCACGATTATTTTTCACCGTGATTTTTTTGGTACTGGAACGACAGTCACGGTGATAATAAAGTAACGCTTTTCCCCACCTCTAGGTACAATACACTCATAAAATAGGTTCCAGGACTCTTTCGTCGGGGAACGAAATAATTGCCTAAGTAATTTTGATTAATTTTGCAATTCTTTAACATTAGATATATATGAACGTATCCATCTAAATTTTGATAGAAGTAGATTGAAGTATTGTAATATGTAACATACACAAAAAAAGATAGGAAATTAAATATATATATAATTTGCTATGGTTTTTTTATACTTTCCTTTATATAATAATATATTACACAAAGGTTCAAAAAGAGATTTGAAAAATTATACAATTACAAGTTAAAATTTAACGACAATCGAAAACTACAGAAAATCTTACAAAACTTCATATTCATATTCAACTTCATAAGATTTATGTAAAAGTCTAATCTTTATACCTTTAGACTCTAAAGGTAGGTTAACATTTTTATAACAATTTTAATGCTTCCTTGCTGTGTGTATATGTTAGAGTATGTTTGTGAGTATAAGAGGAATTCAATTTTTTAAAATTACTCCTAAACCACACAAAAACACAAATAAGGTGAACAGCAGTGACTCCTGGAAGAACATATCGTTAACTGCAGTCGCTCAAAATGCCTGACAAACATGGGGATTATGGCATATCCCCTTGCTGGTAGAAACATTAGTTCATTCTGGGTTAAGCCTGTTAACACCTTCGACCACATCATCACTTACCATCAGGTGAGATAGTGGTCAAAGGCTTACCTATCAGCAATAAAAAAAAATCTGTGGACTTCTTCTGGTTGTTGATTATGATGTACGGTACACTTTTTAAACCACGCATACCGCGGTAAGGTTTGCTATCTGCTATTTTTGAGCTTGACATTTGTTTACATATTTATTCGTAGATGGCGAGGCATAGTTTTACCCGTCCTCAGTTCACAGATACCGAATACAGATACAAAACCGTTCACAGATCTCCTCGATTCACAGAGATCCGTTTACATTATTTACTTGTTGTAAACTTAAACCATGAGCGGAATTTGGACCCACAACCAATCCGTCCGTCGTTACCGGGGTGCGCATTACCACCTTAGCTGTCACGTCGATGAGTCATGACTCTAATTAGTATTTACGATCCTATTTATCATATGCCTCTGTACCCTTACTGCGGTAATTAAACAACAGTAATTAAAAAGCCGATTAAAAAATAATTATCGCCTCTCTTAGTAATAAATAATGTAATTTTATGTAGTATGTTGATTAGGGATTTCACATCCAGATATAATAAAAATCCTTGTTTTATACATATATTTCAGTATATCTCGGTAACCCTCTGGTATATTCAAGTAATTCTAACCATACTAGTTACGTTATGATAATTTCTACAGTCTCACAACATCGAACTTCTATTTATGGCGAGGTTTCAGTGTATTTAGCAAGAAGTTGATTTTTTTGACTTACGCACGCTATATATGTCGCTCTTTATCTCCTCGAGGAAGTATATTGCGCTATCCTTGTCAGCCCCGAAGGTTCTTTATTTTATTTTAACAGGATAGTCTTTGAGGGCCTTCTCACCTGATGGTATGTGATGATGCGGTCGAAGAGATGTTGTTCAGGCTAACCTAGTAAAATACGAAGGCCACCTGCTTGTAAGCGGTATCTTTTTGCCGCTTTGCTATATAAGATGCATTTCGTCACAAATCACAATGGTCTAACTGTACAGTGCCTATCACTCTGAGACATACCCCTGTAAAGTCTCATTTGCCTGTAACCACATAATTACTTATTGGCTCTCAAGGACTACTGCTGGAACACACTATAAGGTGCTTGGGGTATGGTTTTGTACTTGAGGCTGGTAGATAGCCAGGTTAACATTCGCAAAATGCCCTTACACCATGCGGTGAAGCTCAAGCTGGCAGTGAGGATACCGGCGAGCGAACATTAGAGCGAACCCTGGACCTTCGGCAAGTCAGTTCAGAGCTATTAAAGCTCGGCTATCTCTGCTTCAATAGGGGGTTTTTTCCATAATTCCCACGGTTAATAGGCGTCTTGGGGATCGCAGTGTAAGAAGGCAGTTCTTTAGAAGACGCTGCTGCCCACTTTCTAGAATTTAACCTTTCATCACTTTATGCGAGTCCCAGAGGACGAAATATACAATAAGGTAAGTTACCTTTGATGTTCTCAATGTCATTCTCCATGTGCACTAGCGACATGTCACTAGCGCTGCCCGTGTCGCTCGAGTCCGAGGAGAGCGTGAAGGGCACGCGGTCCAGCTCGCGGCGGCGGGCGGGCGACGCGCACCCGCCCCAACCCACGCGCAGCGCCGGCTCGCATACACCCGGGGTCGACTGCAACCAGGAAAGGAACCAACCTCAGATATACTAACTTTACTGATGGGTCATTACCAAATTGTGGGTGATTGATTACAGGCATCGGTGAATTAACAAAGGGCAATTCGAGCTATAAAATATACAGCACTGCTAATTTTTGACCTATATTGCATTTTTTAAAATCTAAATAGATTGTTCGACTCCAATCTCACTTGGTCTCAAATCTCTGAAGCACATTTTAAAGAAAATTATCATAAAACTTTACCTTAATATATATAACTCTTTCAAGATATCATATATGCTGGTGAAAATGAGACTAAATTCAAATTAAACAGTGACAATCACGATTATTACGCTAGGAATACAGAAAATAGCGTTGCCAGGTTTTAGATCTGTAAAGAAAATAGAATGTCCCTCTTATGGAATTGTGTGAATGAAATATTCCAATGCTTATGAAGGAAATTTCAAGTTGCACGTAAAAAATGGTTGATTACTGAATCCTACTCATTTAAACGACAAAAATGCTAGGTCGATTCTGCCTCCAACATAATTTCAAGAAATACTGTAATAATTTTATAGTAAGATGACGTTTTAAAAGAATGGCGATTTCTTGTCCATTGTTCTCGCAGTGGCTATATAACACTTTTTTTTGCTGAACGTGGCATTAGAATGTAAAATATTAAAAATTAAATAAATGATCTACTTCAATACAATAGTAATACACTTTCAAGATAGTACATATATACAGTACTAATTACTTTTAATCCTTTCACACGCTACACGTGCCTGGAGGCCACTTACTGCCTTCGAAGAGCTAGACTATGCCCACTGCAAAGTAAAATCGGGTCTTGAGTATGACATCTTAGTTCTACAAACTTAAAATGGGCGTTAGTTATGTGCGGACTATGAGGCGACCCAAGATGTATGTCCCACGTTTCATTTTTTTTTTATTTTGCCTGATAGGTTAGCCTTTGACCACTATCTCACCTGATGGTAAGTGATGATGTGGTCGAAGATTCAGGCTAGCCTAGAATTACTGGCTCTCAAGGACAGCTGCCGGAACACACCGTTAGGTGCTTGGCGACAGATTTTCTACTTGAGGGTGGTAGCTAGCCAGGCGGGCATTCGCAAAATGCCCTACCACCATGCTATAACGACTGCCATCTTGAGACAACAACCGAGACCGACGGCTTAACTTGCCCTCCGAACTAGTAAAACGCTCAGTATTAATGTCGTCAGCGGTCAATCCAAGTCATGACCGAGGCGGACGTTGTTAACTTTGCTGATCGGTTCAGAACGGCTAAGCAAACTTCGCTACGAGCGCTTCAAAAAGTGAGTGAGTGAGTCACTCTCTTCATTTTGAAGAGACTGATTCAAAGCCTTACAAGGCCACTGTCAGACACACGGTATTGATACTGACGTATCAGTTCTATGAACAACTTACCGTTAATCCAATGAAATTAGAATGGTTGTTGGTTATGTGCGGACTGTGAGGAGACATCGGACTCATGTCTCGCGCATCCCTCTGGGGCCACTCTGAGTCACTGCCTTCGTGACCGTTATCTGACGCACAGTCTTGTGTCTGACGTCTTAGTTCATAATCCAAGTCCTGAAATGTGAGTAGGTATTTATGAGTTAGTTTCAAGGTACTCACTACTCAACTGTTGTGATCTACGTTGAAGTAGATATTTGACATACATGCTTTGAAATACTATTATATACTTAGCTGATTGACCGTTAAGTTATAAGACGTACCTAATAATAACAAATATTTCAAAAATATTTTTAGAAAATATTATATCAATACTTATTTCAAAACTCTGAACAGAAAAATAAGGCGGAATATGTATTTTTTAAGTGTTAATTGAAAATATAAATTAAATGTTTTCTTATAATAGTTTTAAAATATTTGTTATTATTAAATATGGATTTCCACAAAGTAACGCCTGAATCTGATTAATTAACATATAACACATATTGGGCGAACTTTAAAAGATTTTCATTTGAATAAATAAAATCTAAAAAATTTGGTAGAATTTGTGGCATATTGCCACGCCGCCATTTTGATTTTATTTTTCAAAGTTTGCGCGTTCTGTGGAGGTAATATGTTTAGATAGAGGACACATATACAAACAAAAAATGTGAAGTATAAGATCGACATAGAGAATAATGAGTGTCATTAAAAAGGCATTAAAGTTACATTGTGAATACAACTTTCATTGTAGTCAAATACTAGTTCTTAGGATGAATTTAAGTATAAACATATTATAGACTACAAATATTGCTCGAAAACTAATTTTATTTTGTGAATACAACGGAATGCTTGTACACACGTAATTACACCATTTATAACGATTTTCGATGTTCTCATATAGCATTGTTTATCTCCAAATATATACTTTGTTCAACAGTAGACGTCTCCGGCTGAAGATGCTGATAATACTAAACATTTATTATTGGTATTAGTGTACCCCACCCATAAATACAACTTCAATAGTGCGCGAAAAATTTGAAATAAAAATGGCGGTGTGTATGTATGCCAGCTTTCACAGAAAAAATTTTAAACCTCTTTTGTTTCTAATAGTATAGGGTAACATTATTATAAGAAAACCCCCATAATTAATTATTTTCAATTAACTAGCCATACTAGTATGCTTCCTAAGATACGAGTAAAATAACTAGTATAATAATTTAAACAAAATGCATTTGTCTTTAGTGCGTGAATAAAATAATAGGTACAACTACCTGAAAATTAACAATCTCGTCTGTAGTGTGCTGCGTCTGGCCGGAAACCGGCGGGCATCTGAAGAACTCCTCCAGTACTTTCCTCGTCTCCGAAAACTCGTACAAATAGTCGAAGGCCGCTGAGCTGGACGGAGGCAGATCAGGGTCTCTGCTCTCAGTCACTACCCTCTGGAATAAAAGAGAGTCTCATTAGCATGCGTATGCTGCCGTATCAATGACGCCTCGCTTCAGTCTCTCAACTATTCGCGAGTTTGTGCTTGTAGTTAATAATAACAAATAATTTACTAAAACATTAAATTAACATTTAAGAAAATCACTTAATATATAAAATAATCCCTTGACGATTCCGCTTAGTTTCCTGCTAAGCTGAAGTGACGCCATAACACCACGTAGCCCAACCGGAAGAATTTTCAACGTTTCAACGTTTCGATTCTACACGAAGCATCATGAGGTCTTGACTTTTCGAGCTCTCGATCGAGAGGGAGAAATTCTATTCTATTATTAAATACAGAGCGGATTGAATTGAGGCGATGTCGATACCGGGTGAATCAGTGTACGAAACCCTAATATTGACTTTATACATAAGCGATATATAGCGGGTTCCAATCCCACGCGAATTTAAAATTTTATGCTCTCAAAATTTTAATATTTTGAATAGTAAATGGTACAAACAAATATTTGAAGAAACCATGAATTAAACGTTCAAGAAAAATAAAAAATATATTGAATTATTACCACCATTCCCCATAAATAATCTAAAACTAAACCAACGTGACGTCAGAAACGCCAGAGTGAAGCCTCCCACGCTTCGTGTACAAGAGAAACGCGTCGAAAACTATCTCTAGGAATTGTATACTTAACTTATATATATTAATTATATATAAGTTAGTATAAATTGTCAATTCCCTCAAATGAATGCCTGAATCTATTTATTATTAGAATATTATATGTTTTGTATGTCTCAAACACCTGTCCCAGTTACTCACCAGTCACTATAGTAAAGGATAGATTACGAGTCGTTTATGAAGTAGTTAATTAAAAAGATAAATAAAAACATACCTCTTTAGACTACTGTGAATCTTGCATTAACTGCAATATACTAAAATTTACAGTATTGCAACAATGCCATAATAGAATGAATTAGAACCACGAGAATGAGATCTAGCTCTACAGCACGATTGGTCTTTCAGGCTAGGATAAGCAAGTTTGGTATCGGAAAAACTGTCATGGCAGTCGATTTATTTAATTGTGTTTATTACATAACTTTCGCGGCAGAAGCAACATCTACAGTCTATGAGAATTTGCCAACCAATTTGTTGATACTAACCTGAGGAAAACCTGGCCGCGGTGACCTCGTCGTTTTCTGCGGCCCCACTCCATACCTCCTCGGCGATCCCTCATACTCCGCAATCGGAAGCTCCCCGATCACCCTCGTGACTCTCTTGTCCTCGTCACCAGTCCACGACGGACTCTCTCTCACATCGTCTCGCGATCTTGTCGACTCACTCCCGTCACTTAACGCCTTAGTATCACAATCACCGTTCTTTATATTATCTAAAGTTCTTTTAACACTCATGTCTATCTCATCATCACATGCGTCTGGGTCCTTCCTCAAACCTAGAGACACAGAATTCAATATCACTGGAAATAAAACAAAAGGAAATAATAAAATAATGAGTTAGTTTGTTAACAGTTGCTGTAAACTTCGATTATCCAATTCTGGTTAATTGAATGATTTGTGCGCGCTTTGCTCTGTACAGAATGGTAAATTTCAATCAGTATATAAGAATGGTTTGAAAATAGCCAACGTTTGGATGATGAAAGCTCACAGTGAAGGTAAGAAACGTTGAAAGAGATAAGAAAGAAGCGAGTCAATAAACTATATGGCAATATACAAAGAATTACCATTACAAATAGATACATTAGATTTGAATTTGAGACTGTTTATATAGTCTATGTATTTACACAAAATTTTAGAAGGTATACTTTACCACTCTTAAAACCATGGTAAAGAATAGAAGTACATTTACAGCAATTAACACAACACTTGTACACAAATTCAAATAATCACCTTTCCAGTCATCGTTATCATCAAAAACCATTACTTCTCCATCGGCTACGACCGCTATGGGACTACTTTTAGTGCTGACATCTGTAGTTTTATGGGGGTCTAGTATAGGAGAACTATTTTTAGGAATCCCCATGTTGCTAGCCTCTAAGTCTCGAATGGCGTCTCTGTCGCCATTCGTATAGGACGGCGATGTATGCCGAGATATCATCTTTTTGGGCTCATTTGTTATTCTGTGGATTGGTATCTGAAATTACACAGTTAAAAACAAACTATATTCTCAACAAATATTTAAACTATCTTCACCAGAACTATCAGATTCGCTCGAATTACGGAGAGAAGTTACTGCAGTAGAAGTTGTAATTATATTACCTCTATTCCTGGGTAGCTTTTTGAATTGCTATACAAGTGACAAAAAATTATAATGAGATTGAAATACTTATATAATCGTTAGTTATGATGTAAGATTTGAAGCTTAAAAATGATCTACGAACAATAAACATCTGGGAGATTTGCTAGGAATAGAAAAAAGCAGTAAATAACTTAAACTTTTTTATAAATTGCTTAGTTTTCCTTTACCTCGTTATTTATATTATTATCAGCTGCGTAGTCCACAGGGTCTTTGTTTAGTGATCGCACTTTGTTCCTCAGGTTGTGTTTGTGTGTGTTAGTGTGCCTTAGCTTCCGCACTGCTTTCGTCCTACTTTGCGAGTAGAGCTCTCGACCTCCTGCTATTTCTATTATCCTGGTGACAAATGTTTTTGAATTATACAAAATCTAGACGAAAAAAGTTTTCTAATCAGTGTCAAAATATAAAGGAACGTAAGAAACATTCAATATTAAATAATCAAACTAACTAATACACAGTTTTAAACAAGAAAAATAAAGTGTGTCTAAGAAATACGTAAAGTCTACTGACAACGACAAAATGAGCCGAACAAATAGATGATCGATATCTGTTTTATTACATTTTAATCCCAATTTCGTTTGATAATATTAAACACCTTAGATTATTTTAGTATAAACGATTATCTAATAAGGTATATCAAAATTAAAAAAAAGAGTTTTCACAAAGTGAATTTTTTACAATCATACATGTTCAGACTTTTATCGCTGACTGTACGAAAACAAATAAAACAAAATAAAACTGTAAGTACACAAACAACCACAAATCCGTTTAAAAAATCATAAACTATTTCATAATCTCTAGTCAGTTATTTCATGCCAACATAATACCAACGTTTTACTATCCATAGATATTAACAATAAAAGATTAGCATCACAGTAGGATGTCAAATGATACCATATATATCGAATTGACTCGATAGTGGCGAGATGATCATGTAATTCGATATAATTGACCGCTATTGCCAACCACAACACAGCTCCCTATGAAGGCAATATAGGGACTAGGTCGAGATAAGTTATTGTTATTAACACATCTATTGTCCCATTTCCAGAACTATATCGTACCTATTGTTCTCCCAGATATGTATAGTTATCTAAAGAAACTACTACAAATGGAACTACGATCTACGAAATAACTTACTTCTGTATTAAATCATCAAACTTTAGACATGAAAGAGAGAGAATTTTCTATCGGGTTTTGAAACGTGAAATATTTCAACTTGGAATAAACACATAGGAGTTGGATACGGGTACTTTTGAACAAGATTTCTAAAGCATAATTCATGATACACAATGGAAAACTAGAAGTTATTACAATATACATAACTCAAATGCTGTTGTATTTACGAAAACTTATGTACGAGTATTATCAACACATAGAGGTCAACAATTATTTGATCATATATATAACCTATGATGAAGGAAAGCGGTAGCACACACAAAGCTTGAATTCATATTGGAATTCAAGCTTTGTGTGTGAGGATGACTGCAGGATGACTGCTCTCCAGTGAAATCTAATATCCTACACAACATCAAGCTAGTGCCACAGAATAACTAGGTATACCAACCAACAGAAAAGAGACTAGCTAGTTGTAGTCTTATTTCCTCACATATACCTCTTAATATACAGAAAGCTTATTTGTACGTGGACGTAGTTTCTAGTATTGCTTGGGATTTCGCTTAACAAGCGAAGTATGCGTCTTTTACTTTTGTAGAGTTTACAAAGTTAGTTGATAAAGCATCTCACGAGCCATTTGTATGTGTGTGATTCTGCGACATGCAAATATCACAGATGTTTCAATCATTGATAGCTACTTAGTTTATGATGGTACGTCAATAAGTTCTTCAAAACTATGAAATACATTTAGTTACCTCGAATCTCTAAGTTTGTAAGTGCCCCCTTTGGAGTTGAGTATAACTAGTTGCCCCTCATTGCGCTCGTCATCTGACGATGCGTTGTTTACGTGGTTAGACTCGCGCCCCTCCAGCGCGGGGGTTAGTCTGTAATACCAAAAAAATGAAAATAAGTCTTAAAGTCTACAAATAACATAGGTTTCTTTTTTAATGATAAAATACATAGATGATTAGAAACTGATTGAAAAACTATGCACCAAAATAGGAACCTTGAGGAACACTAGGGCTCAGGCTTTATTTACAATACATTATTTTAAAAGGGCGTTTATTTTTATTATCTACTATCATGCAAGGCAAAATCATTACAAAGAACTCATTGTGAAATTTGTGAAATATCAAACTTAGCTTCTCTAAAGAAATTCAATAAAAGCCTAAAATGATGTCAAAGAATCCATCCCGAAGAATCCCAATTACTCTTTCTTGGCGGACATTTAGACAACATGTGAGCAAATACAGAAATTAAATTCGGCGAGAATTCCGTTTAATATTTTGCTGTATACGCAATAAGTAATAATGCGTTGTGCAGTCTACACGTTTCTCTCGTGTAATGAATGATCACTTATTAGTAAATATGTAATGATTGACCTGTCGTGATGGTGCTGCATGTTCTTGGGGCGGCACTTGGGGAAGAGGCGAGTGATGCGCTCGCCGACGTCACTCGCGGGCGTGGAGTCGCCCGCGCCGTCCGCCCGCAGTACGCCCGCGCTCATGTCGCCGCGCCACCCGCCTTCACGCCGCCACCGCCTCTACCGGCAATACATGCCACTACGTTAGTTATCATTATAAGAAAACTAGCCTTAAAATATGTATATAAATAATTTCAAAACCGTACTCATAGCAAATTTACAAATTTACGAGGGGAAAAATTTAAGTAATGTGCGGGATTCGAACCCGCGTCTATCCACCCCTTTAGCCAGGGTATGCTCTAACCAATTGAGCAAACATGATAATGAATCATAACTCAAATGTTTCCTATCGTTCTTTAACCATCGTATTGGGATGGAGCGGCATCTATAGTTCAACTTACGTCGTACTACAAATAAGACTAATTATGCAATTAGCTTTAAACTTGTTACTCACCCTTGTTTCGTACTCATATAGATTATTTTTTTATGCCTGATAGGTTAACCTTTGACCACTATCTCACCTGATGGTAAGTGATGATGTGGTCGAAGATGTTGTACAGGCTAACCTAGAAATACTGGCTCTCAAGGACAGCTGCCGGAACACACCGTTAGGTGCTTGGCGACAGATTTTCTACTTGAGGGTGGTCGCTAGCCAGGCGGGTATTCGCAAAAATACCCTTCCACCATGCGGTGAAGCTCAAGCCCGCGGCGGGATTCGAACCATGGACCTGCTGCGCGGCAGTCCATAGCCAAAGCCACTGAGCTATCACTGCTTCAAAAACTTCGCTACGAGCGCTTCTTCTTCAGATCTATAGTTGAGAAAAATAAATCCTATTTGTATTCGTTCTTGCACATAACCTACTACGCCTTCTTTCGTCATAATTTTTGACTTGAAGTACCTTAGTTACTTTACAAAAGTGACTTAACCCCTACATCTCAGAATTTTAATTAACATGGACGTGGGTATTCATACTTCACTGAAACAAAAAATCCGATAAAACAATTTCTATTATTGTAAAGTTTTTAATTTTTCAAGACCATAGATTTCATTCTCTCATTCTAAAGTGGGACGAGTTTCAATATCGTAAACAAAATAAACACCTAAATCTAAATTCTGACAAGTCTGTCCCGTTATAGAAAAAATTACGTTATGAAACGTTAATATTCGATACACATCAAAACAATCACAGAAGAAAAGCCTCAGGGACAAGGCAATTTGGACATAAAAGGAAAGCACGATATCGATGCGTTACGATACAATACACGAGGTCATGTAGAATAGTACAAGTACATTCGATTAGAACAAACAATATAACAAACGCCGCTATGTAGGTTGTAGGCATATACGTATTACTTTAAAAAGGGATTTTTCGAGGCAGCAGTGTTAAAATGTGAACCATGTATATTTTACCAGCTAAGCTTATTCATTCGTAAGGGGTTAAACAAATGACCAGTCGAATGATGCGTCTAAAATCCAAAATGGCAGAATTTAAGATGATCACACACATGAAAAGTGCTCTAACCCTACTGAAGCTCAGCCTGTCTGAGAGGGAAACTCGAACAAGTATCTATACAAAACAATATATACACAAATACAAAGAAAATTTCCAAACTCAATTTGTAAACACTCACGCGAATCATTCATCTGCTTAAATCCCAATTATTTACAATAGTAACATGAGAACAAACATCAATTAAGGTTCGATCTAATCAATTGACATTCTGAAAGTCATACAAATAGTATAATATAAGCCAATGCTATTTTTTTTATGTATAAATAGCTCACTGAATATTAATTATATGCAATACACCAAATAGTCTATGGACATGTGCCACTAGACAGTAGTAAAACGGTTAATTCTGAATGGTAAACGACAAATTGTTTGCCAGCAGTCTTTAAAGAACGATACGAAAGAACAACCGGCAGAGCAGAATCATTCTTCACCATGACAATACTAGCTGTCACACATTGACTTAAACCACTCAGTATTTGGAAGATCAAAAGTTCGATTTTACGGGTCATCCACCGTACAGCCCCGATTTGGCACCGAAAGAATTCTATACATACATGTATATTTACAAGCGTGAAGAATAAATTACGTGGTCAACGATTTTCAACCCGCGGTGAAGCCGTTATTGTTGCGTTCATAATGCATTTTTTGAAGATACCTAATCAGAGAGGCAAAAGTGCTATGAATATTGGTTTCAACGTATGCAAAAGTGCATCGATTATCAGTTCAAATATTTTGAAAAGCAATACAACCACATATGATGATAGATTATGAGTTTTTTGTTATTCCGGATTATTAAATAGCATCCCTCGCATTAGGTATATTAATAATGTGGTTAAAGTAACACTGCAGTGTTGCATAAGTTAATTAGGACCTAGGATCAACCAAAGACCCCATCATATTTCGTTTTGGACCCCAGCAAGTGTATTATAGATTTATTATGACGTTTTGATGTTTCTCTATCTCTTGTACCTTTATCATCAAGGTTGTACAAAATCCTCCTACCTCTACCATCATACCCTCTACTTTCAATGTTTTCTAATCTACTCGCACCAAATACTCAATACGAGTGGAATTAGTACAATCAGTAAATTTAAGGGTTAGTTCCCGACCGCAAGGAATCGAGGCCGCGCCGCGGGGGCAATGACGTGTTTCGCATGGCACCAACTGTAACCGGTGCCAAACTGCCGGATCGATAGGGCATTAGCTATGCGGCCATGAACAGAGCGAACATATCAGTGGACAAACAAGCGGACAAAATTTGGTTAGCGGTAACTTGTTTTATCAAATCATAAAAATTATATAAATTCGTATAACGTGACGCAATCACGAGAGACTCAATTTCTTGATGAAGCTTCCTGTAGAAGCCGAAGCAAAATTTACGACCGTGATATCGACTTTCACTGTATTTCCTGGTGATTTTCAATCATAAATGTTAATTAACTACTAAATTAGTAAAGAGCTTTCAGGATACGTAATAAATGCTCATATTTTTTATAAGCTATTCCCACAGTAAGCACTTAGTACGCCATTTGAGGTTTAAGATCTGGTACCAATGTTACTTATCTGGTTAATATTTCTGCCAACCTGAACACTGATTTGTTAAAACTGCGTAGTAGTATACCTACTTAGCTGTGTAGTTGAGTATTTTAGCAGCTGAATAAATGAAGAAGACAGTTGTATGTTGTGTATAATACAATACATTTCAGACTTCAGAGCTGATTTCACATATTTGCAGTTCAATACGAGCTTAATTGATTGTTTGATTGTTGAACTGTATTTATATGTACTTTTAGCATATCGTATTAATTACTCAAGTCTTATTCATATGATTTTTTGTGGCAAAAACTAAATAAGTACTTTTACGTCCGCCCACAGAGCTGGTTTAAACCGGTTCCACACGTGAGCGAGCGCCGCTGTGTCCGCTGCAACCTGTCCTTTGATGATTTATACACAATCGAAACAAACCTGCAACCTATCGCACGGGGCTTCGTAAACTTGGTTAGGAACAAAGACCTCTTTTCTTATTGATGTATTGCATTGCCTGTACCGGAATCAAATATTATTATTATTATATATATATATATATATCTATATTTAACTTATATACACATATAAGCAATACTCTGATATAATATTGATGAAAAAATTCATGAAAATGAGATAAAACCTCATATTTACTCAGTTAAAACGCTTTCTAAACGCTCGCTTGTTTTCTAGCCCCACAACAAACTACTGGCACCAGAAGCAGACACTCCAGCCGTCTTCACCCAGTTTATGTTGAGGGTTTATATCCACGTCAGCTCTCTGGACATTACTTACTATATTAGTCATGCTTCAGCAATACATAATGTATTTATTATACCTATATTCTTCTACGGATATATCCATGTTACATACACTTGTATTCCTTTTTCAGGGAGCGGCTTTATATTGTGTTTCGGGAAAGGAACACTGCACATTAACTATTATTTCTATATCAGAAAGAATTCATAGGAGTTGGATGCTGAACTCTTTCGTAGTACCTGGTAGATTTTTTAGGGTTGCGACGCAACAGTAAATATGCCTCTAGAAATACTAGGGTAGCATACAAGGTAAAGAGCTCTCTCTAGCACCATACGATACGGCAGTATAATCTCTGTATACCTCAATTATAGGTTTTTTTCTTATTACCAGCATTATCAGTTCTGTTCATCAGATAAAGAACAAGTACCTAAGTAGTAGCTACGAATCCACATGTTGAGCTTCATTATGCATCCTACTGCACGGAGCGAATAGTTTCTTAAACCTTGACATATATGTGGATCGAAGAGCCATTTGAAATAAGTTATTTACGTGGGACGTAACAGTGGGGCATACAAAGAACAAATCTTATAGAGCTAGTAATGTATATGTATATGCATATTATTTAAACAGCATTGGCGCATGTTACGCGAACTTTGAAGCGCTCGTAGCGTAGTAGACTTGGATGGGCGACCGCTAGTGACATTACTACTGAGCGCTTTCGTGCTTCGGAGGGCACGTTAAGCCGTCGGTCCCGGTTGTTGTCTTAGGACGGCAGTCGTTACAGCATGGTGGTAGGACATTTTACTAATGTCCGCCTGGCAAACCACCCTCAAGTACAAAATCTATCGCCAAGTATCGCCTGTGTTCCAGCCACGGTCCTTCAGAGCCAGTAATTCTGGGTTAGCCTGAACAACATGTTCGACCACATCATCACTTACCATCAGCTGAGATAGTAGTCAAAGGCAAGCCAGCATAACAGCTATAACTTAAAAAAAATATACCGAAATGCACACAAACAGTTATTATATAGACATAGTGATCCTATTAAGAACATAATGTATCCATTAGAAAATATATTCCGGTTACAATTATATCCTGCTTACGAGTAATTTGCTCATAACACGCTCAAGTGCTTGTTTCTATAAGAGCTCTGTCCTTTTCTGAACTGTGTGTTTATCAAAGTCAACAAGCACGCGAATTTCCTAGCTCTACGGCGAAGAGGGTGGCGACGACGTCCCCTAGCCGACTTCGTACAAGTATTTATATGAAGGGTTACTTTTACTTGTCTAGAGCCCTAGGCTGGACATTACACACTAGGCTTTTCGTGCTTATATTACATTAATATGTATATAAACTACACGTGAATAACAAACTAGAATGGTAACTTGTACAAGCAAGTAAACTTCGACTGTTAATACATCAACTGCTCGCTGCCGGCGAGAACGAAGATCGTGTAGGCTAAAATATTATTTCAGGTCTACCTTCATTAATGTGCTATGTATTATATGGAGTAATTTCATTCAGGCATGAACTTGTACCTCTTGTAGTATATTCGTCTAATATAATGTACTACAGTTTGTATTACTAATGCGTCTCCTACATACATATTTAATTTTAGATACAAACAAATATTTTTTTTATAATTTAAGAAAACATCAAATTAATATTTTAAATATATTTTTGTATTTTTTAAGTGTTTTATTAAAATATTAATTTGATGTTTTCTTAAAATAATAAAAAAACATATTTGTTATTATTAAATATGGATTTCCGCAAAGTAACGCCTGAATCTATTCATCATTAAGTTTGTGGTGGTTGGTTGGATTCTCATACGAAGTTATTGGTAATAAGAATTAAAAATATTCTTTCTACGTTTCACTTTCATGTTTGATGACTTATGAATTTCAAAGAAACGATGTTCTTCGACCTCGTTCGTGGATTTCGCTTCAATAACATTTCGCCCTAACGTACCATACATAGAACATTTTTCACCGGACCTTGTGTCGCCACAATGTTCTTCGACCTCGTGGATTTGGCTTCAATGACTTTTAGCTCCAGTGTACCACACTGAATATATTTCGCCACAGCGAGCGTCCGGCGCTACAGCGTCATTCGCTACTACGTACGGGACCCGGGATTTCGGTATGTAAGTAACCTAATATACCGTATAACTAAAGTAATAAACAGCCGCTCATATTTATGTTACATTGATGATGTCATCAAATATACCTTTTCAAAGTAATTTTAATATACTGCCTACCTGTTTGGTAATATATAATTACGTTTTATTTTAAAAACAGTAGCTTATAAAGGTCATAGTGGTTATGGGAGATTGATATCAGATGGAGATGCGAATACTTATTCGAAAATACTACAATCACGACCATATGACAATTTGACTGTAGAGAAAGTAGAATGTCGCAACTACTTGCTCTGAAATTTTTGCAACAAGTTGGCTGTCGTATCTACTGACACAAAGTTTACCTTAAAATATAAGTTCTTCAGGAACAAAATGATATTTCAAAATACAATTTACATCACAAAATACCCTTTCTGCTGGATTTAAAAAGGGTCTCATCTGATCTAACCTAATTTCGGCAAATACAAATTTAAACTGTGAAAGACAGGGTGTAATTTAACTTAAATTTTCCTAATTGGCAAAAGGTAGAATGGGCTGATGGCATGCCTTTTGGGCAGACGTCGTCGCCACTACTATTCACCAATTAAAAGGTCTCTTCAGCGAGAAGAATGGAGGACGCCCTCTGGTAGTAATTAAAACTCCATTTACGGAGTAGGCCTTTTCATTCACAATAAAATTCATTTTCCGAGAGTAATTATAGCAATCAGAAGCTGTGACGAAGAGAGAGGTTCCACTTTACCGAGCGATATTTATTTAAGCAATTTTTTATTATTAACCTACTTCTAAAAAGGAGGAGGTTCTCAATTCAACTGTATTTTTTTGTGTTTGTTATCTCACAACATTTGAATCGGGAATCCGACCTGAACTTGGGTGGTATTTTTTTTTGTTTCCTCATAACATTTTACAGGCTGTACCGATTTTGATGTTTTTTCTTTATATTCGAAAGTTGGTGCTTGTCACGTGGTCCTTAAATTTCAGTGAGATCTGACGAGTAGTATTTGAGTTATGTTTCAATAATCTTAATTGAAGCGCTCGTAGCGAAGTTTGCTTAGCCATTCTGAATCGATCAGCAAAGTTAAGCAACGTCCGCCGCGGTCATGACTTGGATGGGTGACCGCTGGTTGGGCATTACTACTGAGCGCTTCCGTGCTTCGGAGGGCACGTTAAGCCGTCGGTCCCGGTTGTTGTCTTAGGATAGCAGTCGTTACAGCATGGTGGTAGGGCACTTCGCAAATGCCCGCCTGGCTAGCTACCACCCTCAAGTAGAAAATCTGTCGCCAAGCACCTAACGGTGTGTTCCGGCAGCTGTCCTTGAGAACCAGTAACTCTAGGTTAGTCTGAACAACATCCTCGACCACATCATCACTTACCATCAGGTGAGATAGTGGTCAAAAGCTAACCTATCAGGCATAAAAAAAATACTGTAAATCAATTAACTTTTATATTATTCAGGACTGAGTTATATACAATAATAGACACTAAAGCCTAGCACACACGTTCCGAAATCGAATGTAATCGCCGATTCTGTTAAACACTGTACCGTTTTTCTGCCACTGCACACAGTACGATTGATCCAGAACTATCTTCATTTCGTTCCACGATATCTCTAACTATATGAAAACAACGACGATGGTGAACAAGAAAATATAAAAAAAATCTTTAAAACTAAAAAAAATGTGTTCATAATTTTTTGGTCTAATATTGATCATGTTTATAATTCACACTTCCAACCAGTGCGCAGTGCACGCTCAGGATCGAAACTGACAGCCGACCGGCAAGCACGTTTCGATTAAACGGTTCGATTTTCCAGGGTTCACTTTCGGTTTGATTGTTCAATTATCAGTTCGTGAGTAGTCGGACTGCTGCCGGAACACACTGTTAGATGCTTGGCGACGTATTTTCTACCTGTTGGTAGTAGCCAGCCTGGCAAGCAATCGCAAAATGCTCTTCCACCATGCGGTGAAGCTCAAGTTGGCGGTTGGGATCGAACCACGGATCTGCGACACGGCAGTCCATAGCTATTACCGATCTGCTAACGGTGACACTGCAACTCTTATGGACAGGCGTGACACTTAACATCAGACGACCGACATGTCCATGTCATCACTTTATCTAACCTTAACCTTAAGTACAATACAATACAATAACTCTTTATTGCAAACCAATTTACAAATTTTAGTTATTTTAATCATATATTAAATAATAAACAATAAAAACCCTTACAAACCTTATCGCTATAAAAGTAATTTCTTCCAGACAACCTTTGAAAGGACAGATTTACAAATAGAGAATAGGCGGTTGGTGCAACTTTAAATAATAGGTATATAAGACGTTTACTAGTACTTAACTATAAATTCTAATACATCAAATCTAATACACAAAATACTTATCAACAAATACACACTCTTTTGCAAAAAAAAACGGGCACCTAAGGAAATTTACGTTCTAAGGTCGATTTTAGTTAATTAAATGAAATTTATTTCTTTGACGTAGTCTGTATACTTATAATCGTGTAAATTAATGCGCGTGAAGTGAATTCGAGCAATTAAAAGAAAAAAATCGATGGATTCTTTAAAATCGATGTACACGCCCAAACAATAAGAAGTGGTCGGCAATAAAGACAAGTTTTTTTTTACTTTTTTAAATTAAATAAAGTTACAAATGTAAAAACCTAATAACGAGTGTGACTCCTCTTGGCAAAATCACAGCTTGAATCCTTCTGGGCATGCTTTCCACGATGTTTTTAATAACGTTTTGAGGAATACGTTCCCACTCTTCTGCAATGACTCATTTTAGCTCCCTGATGTTTTGTGGAGCAGGTTGCACTGATCTTACCCGTCTCTTTAGAACATCCCACACATGCTCAATTGGATTGAGGTCAGGACTTCGAGCTGGCCAATCTAAACGACGGATCCCAACTTCTTGCATGTACGCTTCCAGAACGGTCGCCAGAACGGTGCGGGCGAGCATTATCGTCCATAAAAATGGAATCTTCCCCAAGTGCAGTCAATGTGGGTTGTGTATATGGAATTAGGACTTCCATTATGTACCGGTGTGCATTTAATGTTCCATTTTCTAAAACTAACTCCGTACGCTCCGTCGAATTAATTGCTGCACAAAACATAACGGAGCCTCCGCCATGAGGAGTTATTTCTTCGAAACACACTTCCGCATAGCGTTCCCGTGGTCTTCGCAGCACTCGCCGGCGTCGGTCCTCTCCACACAAAGAGATTCTAGCTTCATCAGAAAACCATACTTTATTCCAGTCCTCCAGAGTCCATGAAGCACAGTTCCGAGCAAACTGAAGTCGAGCAACACGGTGCTCACGGAGTAATTTAGGGCCCCGAGCTGGGCGGTATCTATCTCTTGATATTGGCAGCCAAAAGCCTCCTCCTAACCGCCCACAAGCTAAGTTCTACTCCTCTTACTTCTTCAAGGCTCTTCTTCAGGTCCACACTTGACGCCTTACGATTACGCAACGCCTGAATCACCAAAAAGCGGTCACCTCTTGGTTCTGTGCATCGTTTTCTTCCCGAACCGGGTCTTCTTTTGACCGAACCAGTCTCTTGATACCGTTGCCAAGTCCTCTGGACAGTTGAACGACTCACATTTAGCCGCTGAGACACTTAAGTTTGCGAACAACCTTCTTCAAGTAGGGCTATAATTTTACCGGCCCTTATCGCTTTATACTCATTGCTTTATACTCACTCATATCAAAAAGTGGTATTCAATGTAAAAAGAAAGATTAAATTGTTTAATTTGCAGAAAATATCCAAAAAGTTTTAAAATACGTAATCAGTTAAAATCGTTTCAGCAATTCGCGCCATTAGTAAAGCAATTTTAGAATAATCCACAATAATCATTATTTTTCTTTTAATAATTTAAAATTTTTAATTTGGAACGTAAAGAATCATGCCAGGATGCTTCAAAAAACATGCTAATACATCGTCAAATTAACAAAACCTATTTCTTGTTCTTCTTCATTGAAGTAGAGAAAAAAATCTAAAGTGCCCGTTTTTTTTGCAAAAGAGTTTATATTTATACACTAAAGTATTGTTGTTTATATCCTTGAGAGTCGAACAGTACCGATCTCAATTTTTATATTTATTAGCGTAAAAAACGTTCCGAACGTATCAAGCAGAACCGCTTTATAGAAAACGTTCTTATAATGTCACAAATGGCGTATCTTTGTTATTTATTAGCTAAATATCGCGGTCGTTCAATGGAACAGACATTCAAAGCTGTAAAGCAAAGGTCAATGGTTCTAAAAGGTATATGTACCTAACCTTTGATGGAACGCCCTAGGGGCCACTTTCACCACACAAGCTTACAAAGTCCACGTGTTCTTTTAGCGATTGCTTTCTATTTATTATCGCAACGCAGTTTTCATTTAGGTGTACAGTACCGCAAAGATGCGAGTAGATTAAGGCTACGTTTCAGAATGTCCTAATAAAGTTTCGGGTTGTCATGCAACACATAAAATAACTGAATTATAAAAATGACAGTGAACATGCAGCGCGTTTCATGTTCTGGGTAGTATAACAGGAACTTACTCGACCATTCTGAAACAGGCCCAGTAAATATGTAAATAATAATAATATACAAAAAATACAGTCACCGTTTAAATAGGTAAGAGCCATCAGCCGTTCATTGATGATCAAAGGTTTACCCCTAAATCGGGGTACGGACACTTCTCATTGCTGAGATTGTTTTGAATTGACACGCTTGGCACGCGTCTAGGAAATCGCAATTCAAGATTGGAGTTCCTCAGTAAGCGCCGTAAGTTCCAGTGCCCACTTTTTGGTATTTTTCCCTTCGTCTTATTCCCACTAGATTTCCACGGAAGATATGGTGAGTAAATATAACCTCACAAGAAATCCCTGTTATACTGCCTAAGTATTTATAAGTTGCACTCAAATCAACGAGCCCTACACGATTATAACACCTAGGTGAAGATTAGATAGGTAAAAACAAGCTATTTAGTCATTATTTTATGGTAGTAGGTACATAATATATATCGTCCTATGGACCCCTTCTGGCATAACAATTTAGCGAGAGGAGAATGGTAAGTTTTTATGCTGCAACACACCGATATATGTATGTTAGGCGACAAATTTTCCACTTATCTAATATTTTTATTTTTGCAATAAGGCATGCTCTGAGCCTACCCCAATTGCCGGAGTATGCCCTGACCGACTGAGCTAACATGAGATTGTCTCATAACTCAATTTTTACTCTCGTTCTTTACCATCGTGTAGGGATGGATATAATTTTTCCTCTTGTAAATTTTTAATATTGTTATGACTAATTTTCCACGCAAAATGGCTTACTACTAAGCTATAACGGTTGCTGCTATCCTAGACAAAAACCGGGACCTACACGAAAGCGCACAGTAGTAATGCCTTTACGGTCCAAGTGATGTCCAAAGTGAACATTACTTAACCAAGTCGATCGGATAAGAACGACTAGGCAAGCTCTGCTCTGTGCGCTTCAAGGCTCTGATGGAAGTATTTTTTCCACTGGGGCAGTTTGTGATGTCATAACCAATTTTTATAAGCATGATATTTGTGACGAGTGTAAAATCATAACTAGAACGGAATATGCTACACAGTTCGATCGGTAGATGTAATGCAAGGAACTGTAGATAACAAGCGCATCGTACCTAAGAAAACACGGCATGCTAGGGTGTTTTGAAAAGTAGATCCCCATTTTACCTCAAATACGGGGTAATTCTGTGTTTATAACCTGTTAGAACAAAGCTTCTTTATAACTGAGGTAGACGCGCCCTACGTGCTACTAAATTATTCATCCAAACGGTGCTAATTTGCTCTTCACGCCTTATTTTCGTTGAGTCTACTCAACAATCGTATGTGTGGGTAATATAATTATATTATATATTTTATATATTAAGATATATATAGATAATTCTTTATTGTACACCCACAATTAAACAGCAATTACAAACAATACAATTTAAAATACAGTTGTATAATGGGCGGTATTATCGTTAAAAGGCGATAAGACTTCTTCCACGTAAACTTTTCCACATATTGGCAGCCTGTGTTGACCAAAGAGGTAGGCCGAGGTGCCAAAAGAAGCAATAAGAATGCAGCAGAGGCAAAGCCTATCACTCTATCACCTAGTATAAGTGATGATATGACCAAAGGTAGTGAGCAGGCTTTACCTAAAATGGACATTGGCTCTCAAGGACAGCTGTCCTTTGTTTGTCCATCCTTTATCCTGACAGCTAACGAAAAACACACGGCTAGTTGCCTGGCGTCAGATTATCTACTACAGGACGGTACACATTTCTAGTCTCCGGATTGTTACTGATAATTGCTTTGTCAGTAAAACCTAACAGCTTGTCCGATTTGGATTGAATCCAGGACCCCGAGATAACAGAGCTGCGCTTTAACACACTCCAACAAGGCACTCAAAACAAAAACACTCGTGAAGACCTAAGAAAACACTGGTGGAGAATGGCACCAAGTGAGTCCTAACAAGCAGACCCCATTTTACCCCAAATACGGGGTAATTCTGTTTTTATGACATGGTAGAACACACCCGTGAAAAAGCGGGGAGGTTAATGTTTTCGGCTTAATTCTTTTTACACGATTTCTGGGAAAGGTCGAAGTGAAACTGTTATATCCTTAACCTAAGGTTTGTTTTTATGGCTATAGGAGAGATTGGCTATTCCGTGAATAGCAACGTATCAAATATAAAAGATCTTATCAAAGCAAGGGTTTATATATCTAATATGTTCTGTTTTAGGATTCCGTGCAAGAAATCAATAGTGAAGCACTCATAGCGGAGCTAGTGTAAAGATACGTTTATTTGCTAAACATGTGTGTACAAGTGAAGTCTTAAAAATTAGTTTACACATTAGAGAGGCGATTTGATTGCTCTATTACATTGGCTTATTATATATAGACATACTATATTGAAGAAATTATATAGATCTATATTGTTACATAATAAATATGTATATAATTGCAAATATTGTACATGTCAGAATATTATAAAGTTGTCAGAAAATCATAATATATAAATATTAGGCAAGTATGTCAAAATTTATCCTGTAGGAAGTCATCTATTTTATAGTAGCACTTAGCAGTCAGTAAATCTTAAGGTTACTTTTTGAATAAGTTTGCATTAAGTTCTTTTACACTCTGTGGTATTTTATTACATACTACTGTGTCCATCCCAAAAACACTATTCCTGAAGAGCTGTGTCTTACCAGGTCGGTTTAACAAAATGGCTGTGTCATGGCGGTTACGAATAACATGGATTGAGAGGTTTGGAAATATTTTAGGATAGTTCTAAAGGTTAAGCAACGTCCAATGCGGTCTATGATTTGGATGGGTGATCGCTTATGGCCTTTAATACTGAGGGGGTCACTAAGGAACTTACATACAAACTGTCTGATTTTCTAATCATGTTTGTAATTCAAGTGCGGTCGTTCGAGGTGCTATGGTTCAAATAAGGTTTTTTTTGTGCCTGATAGGTTAGCCTTTGACCACGATCTCACCTGATGGTAAGTGACGATGTGGTCGAAGGTGTTAACAGTCTTAACCTACAATTACTGGCTCTCAAGGACAGCTGCCGGAGCACACCGTTAGGTGCTTGGCGACAGATTTTCTACTTGAGGGTGGTTGCTTGCCAGGCGGGCATTCGCAAAATTCTCTACCACCACGCTATAACGACTGCCATCCTAAGACAACAATCGGGACCGACGGCTTAACGTGCCCTACGAAACACGGAAGCGCTCAGTAGCAATGTCACCAGCGGTCACCCATCCAACTCATGACCGCGACGGACGTTGCTTAGCTTTGCTGATCGGTTCAGAACGGCTAAGCAAACTAGGCTACGAGCGCTTCAACAATCTTAACATTTTTGTACAACTGTTTATATCTTCTAAGTCGATACGCTCTTGGCAGAGCGGTCGTGGTCGTCATGTAGTAGTGGTGGAAGGGGCAGACAGTACACGCCTCACGATGCCCCGCCATTTCTCTCTGCTTGAGGTCATCCTGGCGCACTCATCTAGGGTTACCGACAATTTTCATTATCTGGTCGGTCCATCGAGTGGGTGACCTTCCGCGCGGTCTGGTACCTTCCACTTTGCCCTGTACGACTAGGCGCTCTATGGACAAATTATCACGTCTCGAGACATGACCAAAGAAGGTAAGTATGCGAGACTGTACTGTTGTGAATAGTCGCTGCTTTATGCCGAGTTCTTGGAGTATGGATATATTTGTTCGGAACTCACTGAACTGGAACTCACTGTTTATATAAATAACTAATAATTAGGAGAACGTACTGTACAGTTCCCGGCTAAATGATATCAGGTTGCGTGGTTGGAGAAAGTATTTTACTTTTACATTTACAAAATAGTACGGGACTAATCACTTAAGTCGGATAGATTTGTCTATACTTTCGGTTATTAAGTCAGTGGTTTCAGCCACATCCGACATCATTTTTATGCAATGATAGGCGACGGTAATAGCTACGGTTTGCCGTGCCGGAGGTCTATTCTTATAGTTCGATCTTCACGCAAGCTTGAGCTTCACCGCATGACGGAAGAGCATTTTGCGAATGCTCGCCTAGCTAGCTACCACCCTCAAGTAGTGAATCTGTCGCCATACACCTAATAACGTGTACGGGCAGCAGTTCTTGTGAGCCAATAAAATTACAGGAAAATGAGACTTAAATACTGTATATCTCAATGTACCGGGCGCTGTGCAGTTTGTCACTTGTAACGGCAGAAGTTACCGCTTAACATCAAGTGGGCCTCGAGCGTGTTTCGTCACAATCCCATACATAACACTGTCCTTTTGAACTGTATGACAAACCCGTGGTTTGTGAAAGGGACAGTATGACAGGATGTTTTTTTTACCAAACCAAAAATAAACTAAGAATCATCAAAATTAATTCATCATCAAAACTTACGCTCGTATAAGAACCTTAGCCTTTTTGGCGTCAATGGCCTTACCGTGACCAATAGCAAGCTTGCAAGCAATTCAAGTAAATAATACCTGCAACTAGTCACAATAACCACAAAACCTGGCTCCCAAGTGCTCAGTTTACGACATTCGAAACTACCTCTACTTTGTTCCAAGCTACAGCTCTCTAGGAAATAAAGATTGCAGCCAGTTTGCCGGTGAAACAAGCTGGGAGTGGCCAAAAGTACAAACTGGGTAAATTATAGCAATGTGCGCCTTGCCGCAGCTGTGTTATAATGGTGTTGGCAAGAGTTTTTGTGAATAACTGACGTACGGCCAAGTTACTGGCGAAGCTGGCTCGTGGTAAGTTGTTATTAATTGTTCTAACTAACCTAAAATTGTGATATAGTATATTATATTTTGCTTCAACGCCTGCTGCTTACGGAACAAAATCGGCCTAGTGCGATTTGGACTAGTTTCAGTTTTTACGAATGAGCAAAAACTAACAACTTTTAGGGCCTGTTTCAGAACGTTCGAGTAAGTTCCGGTTATACTAAGCAGAACTTATTTATTCAATAAACACTATCTTTGCGTTTCGCAGTCATCGATTTAGCCTATCCTTCGGTTAAAGCTTCAAACTCGCTGCATGTTATCTGTCATTTTTATCATTCAGTTATTTTATGTGTTGGATAGCAACCCGAAACTTTCTTAGGACATTCTGAAATGGAGCCTTAATATTGTAACTAAGCATTAGCACCTGCTAAGCGAATATACACGGCCACATTGCTCGACGAACTGATAACCGATGGGGAAGAAAGGTTCTCGAGTGGTTACCACATTATACCGTAGACGTAGCTCCCGTTGATAGAGACTAGGTGGACTGACGACATCGTAAAAGTCGCGGGTAGCCAATGGTTACAAGCTGCTAATAGCAGTTATTTGAGGCGAGGCAGAGACTGTTGAACAAATCAACAGTAGACGTCTTCCGACTGATGATCATGATGAAGCGAATATAAGAATGAAAAATTACAACAAAAGGAACAAATTGAACCACGAGCGTGCTTAGTCGTTCTTGACCAATCAACTACGTAAGTTGACGCAGTGGACGGTCCTTACAGGTGCGATCATGGATGGGTGACCACTAGTGGCATTACTACTGAGAATTTTACTTCGGAAATCGCGCTAAACAGTCGTTCCCGGTTTTGTTTTAGGATGGCAGTCGTTATATCATGGTGGTTGGACATTTTGCCTAGGCCCACCTGTTATGCTACCACCCTCAAGTAGAGCATCTATTGTAAAACACTTAACGCTTTATTCCAGTAGCTGTCCTCAAGAGCCAATAATTTGACCACATCATCTGATCTCTTACTAGCAGGTGAGATATTGGTTAATGGCTAGCCTATCAGTTATTAAAAAACCTAATGGTGTTAAAATTTTAACAATAATAACGTTTACTTTAACGGAAACTTGAGAAAATTTAATTGGAAACGGTCTGAATATAAACAAAAGGCTACGGAAAGTTCTCGACACCCTTCAAACGTAAACAAGTGTAACAAGGGAATCATTCTAAGTGAAATGGAACGAAAATCATAATTATTTTGAA
The DNA here is from genome assembly GCA_963854805.1 of Plagodis dolabraria. Taxonomy (NCBI): domain Eukaryota; kingdom Metazoa; phylum Arthropoda; class Insecta; order Lepidoptera; family Geometridae; genus Plagodis; species Plagodis dolabraria. Next base: position 5,440,843 of record OY978442.1, read on the forward strand.
GAGATGAAACGTAACGGAGAGAAATCAGGTTATTTTCCATTAATTATGTATCAGAAGGTAAACAACGACAAGCATCAGGCTGAGAGGTAATTAAAGAAGATTAGAGAGGACGGCTCAATATTTGTGTATTCAGCCGTTAAGTATATGAAAGCAAAACGTAAACAACGTCAACAAGTGTAACAAGGGAATCATTCTTGAAATGGAAAGAAAATCATTCATATTTTGAAGATATCAAACTTAACGGAGAGAAATCAGGTTATTTTCCATTAATTATGTATCAAAATGTTAACAACCACAAATTTCAGGCTGAAAGGTAATTAAAGAAGATAAGAACGTCTCAATATGTGTATTCAGACGTTAAGTATATGAAAGTATAACGTCGTCAGAATGTCAAATTGAGTTCGATGTTTGTAACGAGAACCTTCTTACAAATAATTGTGAGAAAGAAAGGAAATACACATATTTATGACATCACAAATTATACAGGCAGTAGGTACATGTCAAAATAAATTGAGTAGTGTTACAAAATTACATAGAGAAGAAAAATTATAGTCTTGTTCAAATCCCGCATAAGCATTGCAATCTTTTTTTTTCTTTTTTTCCGAGCCTGGATGGAGTCTGGGCCAGTCCTTTAGGCCACATCATGTTTTTTCGTAAAAGTCACCGATTCACTGCACTGTCTATGTCTTAAACTCATATCTGTCACTGTTTGTTTAGGTTAACTCAAAAAAAATATTTTATATAACATTTAAATGTCGCCAGCATTCTGCGCACGCTGTTAACTGGCTTTAGGTTGGACACATTTGGAGTACATGTAGGCTTGCAATGGCATTTAAGTTGCCAAAATTCTTTAGTTGCAGTAGCCGTAGTGTTATATTTAGTTGGTAGTGTTTTGTAATAGAATATCCAAACGTAAACTTGACTGCGAAAATGTCAACAATATTTGCATATAAGTTGGATTAACAGCGCGTTTGTATCCCGAACAGTATAATCTAGAAGTCTCCTAGTACATAGTGTATCTGTTTCTTAAAGGATGTTCCAGGATTAACAGTGTAGTCACCAGGCGATAATTGAGCAATATGCTTGTTAAACGATATAGATCTGCCTCTCAAAGCAGCTCCCGGAACACTCAGCGACTGATTCTCCACTTATTACTATCTACAGATGCATTTGTGAAATGTCCTACAGTACATGTGTTGAAACTCAAGGCAGCGCAGCGGCGGGCTTTGTACCAAAAGGGTCACTTGCGCGGCAGTCCGTAGTCATGGCTTTGAAAACTTTTTAAACTTACAAAAAAAAACTAACGTTATACTTCATGTGTATACTAACCTTTTCTTAACATTGTGTCTTCTTTATACCTGAAACAACATAAAGCACATTAGAATACATTAAAAAGCAACGCACATTATACACCATTATTTATTCTAAATAGATAGAAAAGAATGTTATCTGTGTTCAATTCCTTTACTCTTTAATTCCTTTAATCAAAATATTTATTAGACGATATAATACATCGTATTGGACAAAATGAGTATTGGTTAAAATTTTGACAAAACGTGTATTGGACGTAAAACGTATTTGACGTTATGCGTCGAGACGTATTTGATGAATACTTCCAATTCCTTTGATCAAAGTTATATTGGATAAGGAAATTTCAGCAATGGTATACCATATTACATATCACCATAAGTTTGAACCGTATTCAGCTAAGTAATTATAATAAGTAAAGAAGGGGGTAGATTAATTACCGCGACTTAGGTTCAATAGATCTTCTGTCGGGAACTGTCTTCTTTCAGTATGGAAAAAGTAATTCAATTGTTTTTCTAGGCTAGGATATGTTACAGAATTTCAAAAATCTATACGTCAACATCAAAATATGGTTAACCTTGGAAGTAAGTCCACACACTATTTTTCGCATTAAAATTCACCTCTTGTGGGAATCGTATCAGCATCCTACAATTATACACGCCGCATGTCTTTTTCACACCACCTTCCATTCCACCGTAACGGTGGTATAACCGGAAAAACCCACATCGACCCCCTCCAATTGCAAACGTAGCTCGAAAAATGTGTTTCTAAATTGTTTATATGAGATAGTCGCTACGCAGGCGATAAAGCCGGCATTTGTATTTATTACAATCAAGATATTTTTTCACCAACCTAAAAAAACGCATAACTATTTACTGAATCATCTACACTTAATGATACGAGTACTTTTTTATTGAGTAGTGTATACTTGCAAGTTGACACCATTTAAATTTCAACTCTTATGGTATAGGTGCCAGTAATGTAGGCGAGTGCTACGAATAATACTATTTATTCGTAGCACTCGCCTACAATACTGGCATATATATTTATTCGTAGAGGGGAATGACAGTCCTGATTTGGGACCTGTCTGTGAAAAAAATATTAAGTAGGTACTTTATTTATTTTTTTAAATGCAATGTCGCATCCAGCACAAGACTGTAATTTAAATATAGTCAATAGTTTGAATATTGACTAAGCATCTTAGTGTTTGTGCATTGTTTGTGTCACAAATAAAGCTTTTTTCTTTCTTTCTTTCTTTGACAGTTGATCTTTTAAACAGTATGCAATATTAAAACGGGTGAACGTTTTTGAATACGTAAGAAATAACGTATGGAGCCATGAAAATATGACCTCAGTGTTTTGAATCAGCACGGTACCAAAAGTTACCAGTACCATAAACTTTATCCTACAATTTGTTGAATAAACAAGATGAACTTCGTAAAGGAATATTTTCCCCAAGTTTCTTAGAAAAGAAAACATAGGGTGATTGTCTAAGCAAGATAAATAGGCCATTCTTGGTTTGTGTTTTACTTTGTTATGATATTGTTATTTTGCATGTTGAAAATATCGTCACATTAAGGCAGTTGTCTCACCGGCAACGATGAACGAGTAACGAGTAGAGCTAGAATTAGAAACGAGTTGGCGAGCCGCGCGGGGAGCGAGTGCGTAGTTCCGATAGTTGTGTAGCTCGGCTAAAGGCGAGTGAGCGAGTGAGGGGAGCGATTACTCGCATCACTCGCTATTATCTTTTCTGCAATAATTAATATTTTCTCTTCTGGTTGCTCTCTCGGCGTGTTCTAATCGCTTAGCGAATATAGCTGGGCGAGTGTTACCTTTCATAACTCTCGTCGCTCAGCGACAAACTAGTGAAGCGAGTGCTCGCCGGCAATAACGTATTAGGCTGACGTTGTGATACGCCACGCACAAGTGTAGCTCCGTATTTATTTACATTTTAAATTGGAAAATGACGCAAAAAACTTGTGAATCCTTATTGCGAGACGTCATCAAGACTGTCACTGCTCTTGGTGGTAAGGTCACGTCACTGGAAGCAAGGATCGCCGAGCAAAATTCAATTATGATAAAAAGTAATGAAGAAATCGCTATGCTCAAATCGAAGATTGAGGGTACTTCTTTAACCGACGCTCAAAAACTGACGGCTCCGAGCGCTTCGGCTCCTACTGCAGCGGATCGACCCATCCGACAGGTGAGAGTGAAAGCGAAGGCAACAACCGCTGCGACCACCGCCCCGCGTGCGACAAAGGAAACACGACTGGCGACTGCCGATGTCACGAAGACCCCCGAGGTGAGCCGAACCACTTCTACTTCCCCGTACGCGGGTGTCAATGTTGCAATCCCTAATAATGTGTCATCACAACAAGGTGGGGCCCCACTGTCAGCGAGTCAAGAGGACAAGGTGACTTTAATAAATACGACTACCGAATGGCAAGTGCAATCAAAACGAAAACGTTTGACAAAAAAACAAAGACCAATTTTGGTTGGCTCTGGAACATCTAGTAATGATCTCCAAACGGTAGAACAATTTAAATACATGCAAGCGTGGTCTTTCAAGCCCACCACTACCGAAAAAAGTATCCGGGACCACGTTAGTAATATAATTAAAAGCGAAAAATCTTTCGTGGAAAAACGTCATCTAAGAACAGACCGACATGCAGCATTTATTATTGGTATTCCGCTGAACGATTACGATCATGTTTACTCGCCTACAGTATGGCCACCGGGTGTTAGGATTTCCGAGTGGACATATTTTCGTGCGTCGCCCCGTGAGCGGGGCGATAATGCAAGCCGATCGAGCTCAGTCCCGGAGCTACAATAGATCAGTTAACATGCATCAGGCATCACTAAGTTCACTCCAACAACGTGGGATCGTCGTATGCCATCAAAATATTGCATCTATTGACCATAAGACTCAAAGATTGGAAGTGCTGTTGAGTAGCGAACTAAAATGCAACGTTCTCGCAATAACTGAACATTGGATGACAGAACCAAATTTAAACTGTGTTTATATAAATGGTTTTAAGTTAGCCTCTAAATATTGTAGGAAACAAGTTCACGGTGGATCGTGCATATTTGTAGACGAAAACTTAAAATGTGTTGAAAATTTGGATCTTGTGAATCTGTCGGAGGAACGATATTGCGAGATATCCGCGATAGATATTATAGAATTTGAAATCACAGTAATTTGCATATACCGCACTAATTTGATTAGTGGTAATGACTTTCTTTACTATTTTGAACGTTTGCTCGATAAGCTAGCCCATCGTGATAGAGACTTTATCGTCGTTGGCGATTTCAATATTAATTGTTTGTCCGACGATTATCCCGAAAAAATAAGCTTTTGGATCTTTTATCAGCCCACAACACGGTAAATATTGTAGACTTCCCTACTCGTGTAACGGCCACGACAGCGATTTGCTTGGACCATTTGTATACAAACATGGCAATTGAGCGTGTGCGGGCTGCCCCCGTGGTGACCAACCTGAGCGATCACTTCGCGGTGCGGGGGGAAGTGTCGTGCGCCCGGTATGAGTCACGGTGCCCGACGCGCTTGATTAGGGACTTCTCACAATCTAACCGTGCCAGCTTCACCGCCTCAATAGACAGTATAGACTGGCGGGAAATTTTTGAGCGCTCGAAGTCAGCTGATGAATTAGCTTCGTCAGTTATAAATATACTTGTCAATAAAGCCGACGTATGCTTTCCAATGAAGAGAAAACACAATAAGTGCGACTCATCGTGGGTAACTCCCGATATTAAAAATTTGAAAGAACTTTTATTTGACATGCTAAAATTAAATAAAATATTCCCAAATGACATACACATTCAACCTGTAATAGATAAATTGAACTTAAAATATAACGTGGCAATTAATGATCAAAAATCAAATTATTACGCTAAATTAATAATTAATAGCAGAAGCGCTTCAAAGGGTATGTGGGCAATTGTTAACAAAGAGAGAGGAAAAAACAACTCGCCTAAACTTAATTTTACTGAAATTGTAGTAAACAATGACGGTAAAAAGTTTTCACACCCCAAGGAAGCATTAGATGCAATGAACGCACGGTTCCTCAACGCAGCGGTAGCGTGCGGCTCCCCGCAGGCGGATATCGGCGCTGTGCGTCGCGCCTTGTCAAGTGCTCGCGCGGCCGCGGACCGCTCGCTGCGGCTGCGTCCCTTTACTGCGGACGAGGTGTATCACACGGTCACCACACGCATACCGCCCAAGCAATCGAAGGACGTGTATGGTCTCTCTATGGAGATGCTAAGGACGGCCATCATACCCTTGGCGCCTCTGCTATCGTCCTTATTTAACACATGCTTAAAAGAAGGATCATACCCAGGTCGTTTAAAAGTGAGCAAAATATCACCAATTTTTAAGGGTCCTTACCCTTAAAAATTGGTGATATTTTGAAAGAGAGAAAATATGGATGGATATAGGCCTGTTTCAATAATTCCCGCAATTGCCAAGATTTTTGAAAATCGATTGAGTTCTAGGCTAATAGAATACTTGTTGTCGACTAGCGCACTATCCGACCGGCAATATGCTTACCGTGCAGGACGCTCAACTACTAGCTTAACTAGGGAAGTCGTTAGGCGGGTGGTGGCCGCTCGCGAGCGCAAACAGCAAGTCGCAGTCCTATGCTGCGATTTATCCAAAGCGTTTGACTTAGCTGACCACGCTGTGCTGGCAGTAAAATTAAAGCATTATGGAATCCATGGGAAGTCGTATGAATTGTTGACAAATTTATTGCGAGGAAGGTCCCAAATTGTAGACGCTGGAGATGGCAGGAGCAAGTCTGACCCGCTTTCGTCTTCGATGGGGGTGGCGCAGGGATCCTCTGTGTCCAACATATTGTTTTCCCTCCTTTTAAATGATCTGCCAGATGTCGTGACAGTGGCAGACGTACTACTGTATGCCGATGACGTTGCAGCAATCGTCACTGACGCTACGGTGGATCGTCTTGAAGAGAGGCTGAATGAGGTGGCTTCGACCCTTGCAATATGGTTTCATAGTAATGGGCTGGCACTCAACCTAGGCAAGACGCATTTCATCCACTTTAATTTATCAGGTCGGGTGGCAAGACCTCTGGCGGTTAAAGTGGACGGTGCTATGATAGACCAAGTAGAAAACACGACTTTCCTGGGATTTGAAATAGACAAGGGGCTGACGTGGGAGTGCCATGTTCACAAACTGTGTGGAAAATTAGGAAGCGCCTGTTATGCGCTCAGTAGAGTGTCCCGAGTGGCCCCCGCTGAGGTGTCACGCGCGTGCTACTTTGCGACGGTGCACTCGCTGCTGCAGTACGGCGCGGAGCTCTGGGCGCGTTGCGCACAGTGGGAGAGAGTCTTTCGAATGCAGAAACGTGCCGTAAGAGCAATTATGCGAATACCGCGAGACACCTCCGCAAGACCGTATTTTAAAGAACTTGGAATTCTCACATTGCCTGCCATCTTGATTCTTCAGGTGGCAGTATATGTGAGAGACAACTTGGCACTATACAAGAAAAACAGTGACAATCACTCGTACAGCACCCGCAACTCAAACAAGCTCGCGGCAGTATCACGCTCCCTTGCCAAGTCGAGCAAATTGACTCATATACTGGGTCCCACCGTTTACAATAAGCTCCCCGACGATATCGTCGCAGCGCCCAGCATGGCCTGCTTCAAGTCCCGTCTGAAGCGCTGGCTTATCGTGCAAACGTTTTATAGATTTGAAGAGTTCATGACATTGTAGATAGTATTTCGTAAGTTATGTCCATATTATTTCTATTTTAATTATTATTATTATTGATTATTATTATTATTTATTATTATGGATTATTATTATTAATTATTATTATTGATTATTATTATTAATTATTATTATTGTAATTGAACTGTTTTTTTTAACATTATGAATCTATTGTATTTGAATTTAATAATTATTATTTATAGATGTAGGTATACACATGTATACCCAACATAATTGCTAACTTGACATGTAAATTTATTTTACCAATAAATGAGTATTTGAGTATTTGAGTATTTCAGTGTGAACAGTCAGCGATCAACTGTTTGTATATGCAGCTCTTTTATTTACACGGAATGTATATATATGGTACGTTTCTTGAGCGAGAAAATAGTCGATAGTTACTCGTTTTCTCGTCGGTGGTGGGACAAGCGCCTTACACTTACTTTTAAACAGTTATGTTCTCGAAAAGTATCCCTAGTAGGTATATGTACAAACTGTAAAAGTAAGGTATCGACCACGTAATATGAAACCGTGCGATATTACAAATTGACACTAGACTGTTTTAATCGACTTCAAAAAAGGAGGAAGTTTTCAATAAACAAAAGTGTTGCCAGACATACATTTTAGGTTGTTTCCAAAAGTGACCATTTTTTAAAAGTCGATGTACCTACGTATTAAGGTTAAATACTTTAAACAAGCTAATGTTTATTAGGGAAATCTAAGAAGCTAGTGTATCTTATAGCGGAAATAAATTGTATGGAATTTTGTTATTGAAAAAAAATTAATAAACTCTACCCAAGTAGGTGCTTAAACCAACTATTTTTTGAGGTACCTATCAAGCCCTGAACAATCGTAAATAAGTCCTTTACAGACCTCAAAATTAATTGGTTTACATACCTACTTCTGTAGATGGCCAGGTTTGATGTTTTTCGTGTTATTTATAACTTATTGTTTAATTAAATTAAATTAAACAATAAGTCAGTTTTGATTGTATTTACTCGTTATGTTTGAAACTAGAAATTTTGATTCACAAAACTTCACTGGGTATAATTTCGTTAAATTTTTAAACACTATTGTAACACCAAATTTTTTCATTATAAAGAATGTCAGATCCTTTTATTACATGTATATTATGAGTGACATATGAATTTCCTTCAAAACCCCCCTTCATATTTTTAAATTTTAAAAGTCCATATCTTGAAAACTACTGATCCGATTTTGATAAAAAATACTAACTCCAAAGTTGAGAGTTACTTTATTCACGAAAACAAAAATTTGTAGAATACAATTTATTTGACGTGCCTTAATGTTTTATTTTGTATATATCCTAGAAAGGAAGTAAGCAATAGGAGACAATATTCACAATTCCACATTAGAGAGGAAAAGGAAATAATCCGTTTATCTATCCGGGGATTGAATCCAGGAGCACCAGATTCCATAGCAATGCTTCCAACCACAAACAAAGCCGTCACAATAAAATTGAAAACTACCGTATTGGAACTACCAAACTGATTTCTCTACGAATGGAAACAAACGAACTATAAAATGAATATGTGCAAAATTCACGTCAGGAGAAATGTGCAATATTGAAAGACCACTTGACAGCAATTTTCTCGACAAAGGAGTTTTACACAGAGTTGCTTTAACAGCAATCTCGAGTGGTGAATATACAATACCTCTTGCATAAAATGCATTTACTAAAACGTAAAACATTTATAAAGGTCGAAAAACTATTCCAAAAAGAACTTTCCAATAGAGGGTTGGTGGAATAGGAAGGTGAATAGAACGGCGGCCGGCCATAATACCAAATCTGCAGAAATAACATCGAAAGCAACCCAAGATAGTCATAAAAATTACAAAACTTTTGCGACACTATATTCCTTTAAATTATTTTGGATGGAAAAAATAACTTCTAGCGGGTCTTGAACCCGCCACCCTAGGTTGTCGTCCGAAGCATTTCATATTATGCTTTAGAAGCTGGCGCTGGACAGTCGATTTTTCACCCATCTGTTTGAATGCACGTCTTTTTTACGTAGGACGAAATTCATATATAGAAAATGCTCGCTAGATCGACACTTTTGTCAGATAAAAAAAACCTATAATGGTATTAATAATAGTACGATTAAAATAGACAGTAATATTATTCTGAGTGTCAAAGCATGCATATTTTTACCTTAACCACTTAACCAATATAAAACTAAAGCATTTCTATGTGGTTTGATAGTTTTTTCTCTGAAGCACGCAAAGAACACGGAATTCTAACAGATTTTTAACGATGTTCTAAAGTCACAGCGTTTACCTTTGACAGTACTTCTGGCAACGTTAAAAGACACCGTAAAGCAAAACCAGCGCTTTAAATTTAAATGTAAATTGGTCTTGAAGATACAGAAAGCGCTGTCAGGAACTGCAGAAGTGGAGAAATGGAGCGCTTTGAGCACAAAGTTGAGGTGACTACGACTGCTCTCTAGTTCACATTCAAAAGCTTTGCCTGCTTTGAATTGCAATTGGAGATTATTTTAAAAGGTTCAATACCTCTTTGAATTATTAAAATACCTTTTTCTATTTGGAAATATAACATAAAAGGTAAAAAGCAGGTCCACGTAGCTAGGATGAGTAAAGCAATTTCAGATGGCGCACGATACAAGCAAAAAAACAAAATAAAAGCAACACTGCGTCTATTTATATTTTTGATTGACTCATTTATGTATATTAGATATCTAGGTGTAGGGCATCTCATATTTGCTTAGCTATATTACCCCAGAATATCGATTGTTTACCAATATTTCATTAGAGAGGAGGGTAATATAGTCCGAAAGATGGGAAATTAAAAAATTACAGTTATGCCGTATACAGTATTATTTAAGATTTTTTTTTTCACCGCACAAGCTCGGAAGGGTTTCGTCAATTGTAATTGCATTCAAAATTATTATCTACTAGCTGCGCCCCGCGGTTACACCCACCCGCGTGGTGATGGATGATGATGATAAAATGTATGGTACGTGTTAATCAAGTGCCTTATCTACATCCATACCATAATTTATTTATAAGATTTATGGCTTACGAAAATATGGATCATGTCTCCTATTTTCGTAATAAGCTCAAGTGGCTCCCTATTCGTCGTCGCCGGAATGCTCATATATTATCTCTCCTTTACAGTCTTATGTTCAACCCTTTAGCCCCGCGCTACCTCAAGGAACAATTAAAATTTCTCCATTCTACCCATTCTCTGTCGTTACTGTCATTAGAAAACTTAACGCTATACCTACAGCAGTTACAATTAATAAGACCATAAGAAACCCCGCCCAATATTTTGACCATATCTATTGTTGATGGATTGTCTGGAAGAGATCGCTCTGAGCGATTAGATCACCCATTGATACATTCGGTTTTAATTTATGTTTTAGTAATAAGTTTATTGTTTTTAATATGGTGTTTTCAATAAGAAGTTATCTATCTCGCTATCTATCATACCTAATTTCATCAAAATCGGTCCAGTCGTTTGAGGCTTAAGAAGCAATGAACATACAAGCACACTCACAAACGTTTGCCTTTATAATATTAGTTTGAAAAGGATCAAGTTGTTACTACCGAATATGAATCAGAAATAAATTATATTTTTTTATGGTATATATGGTTCACTATTTTGGCGATAATGGCTTACACATAAAATATAGTTGTATGCTGTAGCGAGCTTTTTTGTAGGTTAATTTAAGATAAACATTTCCGTTATACATTATGTGCGTGTGACACTTAAGGTTTTTGCAGCGCACGCTACAATAGGTCGCATATGGCTGATTTTTTCTTACTTACTTGACACTTATCGTTATATTTTCGACAGTTCACATAATATCTTTATAAATTATAGCCTATGTGTTATTCTGATTTCTAAGCTATATTACTGTAAAGTTTCATTAAAATCCAATCAGTGGTTTTTGCGTGAAAGAGTAACAAACATCCATACATACAAACTTTCGCGTTTATAATATTAGTAGGACTAGCGCGGATAAGGATTTTAAAATTCGAATACACAATGATACGTTCAAAAAGTCGATTCATCATTAGTCTTTATTTTATTAATTGAAGTATTTTTTCTTTTAATTTGTAATGAAACGAACCATTAAACAGTTTGATTTAAGCGGTTATAATATAATAAAAAATAGAAAAATATTTTCCTCTAAATTAAACATTTATCTAATGCACTATAGAAACTCAGACGGTCATAAATAATGTCATAAAACATTTATTGGTTATGAACTTGGCTCGTAACTTTGCTACATTTTACGAAGAGTGTTTCGTTCAAGATGAACTTAAAAAATACCTATTGTGTACAAGTAGTAAAAGTGGAGATTAAATTCAGCAAGTCCCTCATTATTTTTAATTTAATTTAAAAAAGTTTTTAATGGAAGTTTACAAGTTTTCTTTCCACGAAGTCTTTACTTATTTCACGTTCAGCGAGCATAAAGCTGTTTTGCTACAACTTTGGCTACGACATGGAAACTTTCGTTTTTCTCGTCTTTTTTAAAACGAATACTAAAAAACACAGTAAGACGGTTTTTTATAAATTTATACATATTTCAATAATGCTTGAAAGTTCTCAGTTGTTACTATTCTATGAGAGTATTATTATCATGACACCCACTCAAGTCAGCTATTGGTTGGTTGTAGGTGAAAAGTTAGTCCTAGTTAAAAATCAACCAACTTTATAAATATTTTTTTTATACATTACCAAATATTTTTTCATTAGTATACCAATAAAATTTGTCCGTGGGGTGCCGGGCTAGAATAGCACCCCCTATATAATCCTTCCTGTGGGAATCGTAAGACGCAACGAAAGACAGCAGCGCCTTCTGTCTGAGAAACTAGGCTTGCTTAATGATTTGTACCATGCATCTCATATAATTTCGCATATTTAAGATAGGTACAAGTAAAAACTGAGTAGGTTTTAAATATCTTTCCATTACAAAATAACATATTAAACTTATTATAACATATTTCTAGGTTAAGCCTGTTAACACCTTCGACCACATCATCACTTACCATCAGGTGAGATTGTGGTCAAAGGCTTACCTATCAGCAATAAAAAAAAAATAACATATATGAACTTATACGAAATACTAACGCTGTTAAGGCTTATCGTTAAGGTATCGATCGACAGCTTAAAGGAACCTTTTACCATTTTCCAGGGATGTGAGCAGGGTACCTGAAACGGAGTGTACATGCTCAACAAAATTTGAGAAATGTTCTGGATACACCTTATCCACAACATTTCTCGATAAGGTGGATGAGGTGGACAGGGCGGAAGACGGAATGTATTACGCGATTCGAAGAAAATTCTCTGACGATGTATATACAGGGTTACTGTTAAAATGCTAACAACCTCTTAGGGTTGACTTCTGCTAGTCCTAACAAACATTTAGATTTTTTAAAAATTTATTTTTGTTTTTTTATGTGGTTTTGACGGAATAAGCATGAGGACCACCTGATGTGAAAAGTCCCTAGCGCCTGTAATGTATTATTTCATATGTTTTATTACTTTGCTCGATGTAAATATTCAAAACTCCCTTTAAATATAAAGGGAGCTGGGCGAAAAATAACACCTCAAATTGTTTGTTAGGACAAGAAGAAGTCAACCCTAAGTGGTTTATCATTTTAACAATAACCCTGTAAGTATAATTGTATAACAATAGCGGTCTGCGTCGGCTTCCCAAGAGTATTCAACTAAAATTACATTTTATATATTTTTTTTAATATTCTATGGCCTATTTTTATCAGGGATAATTTAGGAATCTAATTAAAGGAAAATAATAAAGAAAGATTTTTTCAAATTGATATAGTAGTTTCAGAGCCTAAACGTAAAAACAATCAAAGCTTTCCTCTTTATAATATTATATGTTAGATGTATATATCAAAGTGCTAAAAAATGTAGTAACCATACAAGTTGTTATATTGATTTTATTTATACTTATGGTTCAAGGTGAGACAATTATCAGTTTCAAGGATTTCCCGCTTTTGTCGCCATGTTTCAGCTGTAATTTCTTGGGCGAATATTCCAAAAATATACATGGATGAACCAAGTACAATACGAACCACGTCGTGAGCGAATGGAAACTTAGTATACTGGTTCACAAAAATATAACGAAAGGAACCACGAGAAGACCTTTCGTACCTATAGCCATTGTTCTTCAAATGAATCCTTACATTTTTATTTTGTAAGCTTATTTGCTTAGCTTAGCAGGAGTCGGGAGTTCCGAACTATAAATCATTGCACTACCTAAATTTGTTTTTTATCTGTTTAATTATGATTCTCCTCTTAAGTATAGAAAATCCAATATTTGGTAGTTATGAAAATAAAATAACCTTAATGTCGGTGCTAAAGGGAGAAAAGATGCTAAATATTAGTTTTTTTTTTATCATTATAACTGCAGTAAATGAATCGCTCATTACACACACATAGATCATTATAAGATGCACTTGACAGTAACCCTTTAAAAGTTCCTTTTTCATCGGATATTCGTAAAAGAGAGACAGAAAGATACGATGCTAAATTTTCGTATTTTTATATCATTATAACTGCAAAAACTTCATCTCTCATACACACCCTCACACACTCATACACACACACGCACACACCCTCACACTGAATCATAACATGCACTTGACAATGACCCGTCAGGTGTTTCATTTTTCATCGGATGTAGGTATGTAGGTTATTTATATATTTACAACGAAATACCAACGGTATATATATATTACAAAAATTTTAAAATGACAAATAAAGAAATAAAGAGGGTTTTTAGGTTACCTAAAATGTATTATGTATGTATTATAAACATACCTAATATATCCATTTATTTAAACCAAACCAATTTCCCCATCAGACTTGTCACAGAAATTTTGTCATTCAAATTGAACTCATAATCATGTCCCCAAATTAGCCGCCATTTGAACTCATATATTATTTACAACCTCGCACATCAAACGGTAGCCGATATTAACGAGTTTCTTACAAAAACACATGTATAGCCAGCCGACCACTACGTCGTTAACCATCAAAGGGCTATCGCGTAAATAACGACTACGTGCATGTTGTGATGCGTCATCAAAGGCTTCGGGGGGTGGCACATATGTGTTTGATGTAACGCTGGGGTACATAAGTTATGGCGATAGAGTGAGGTGAGAAGCGAGATTTGTTATACTCTTTCATGTTAAATTATATGTATGCCTACTTTTGCTAGAATCAACAACAGTCATTATCACTGTTGAACAAAGGACCTTGGGTAGACTTTGGCAGTTCTTAAGAAGGTGGTGTTGCCACCTTATTGTATTTTTCGCTTCGACACCTCTTACTAAGGAAAAATACCCGAATTTCTAAATATAATTACAAAGACAATCGCGTGCTAAGCGAAAAAAAAATGTTTGTACTCCAATAATTTGTTTGATATGATTTTCGCTTAGCACGCGATAGTGCTTGTAATCATATTTAGAAATAAAGAAAGGTAGGTACATCATACCGATAGTTAAGTGTTTGAAAAAACTTTCTTTCGATCAGATGAAGTCTAGTATTCTGGTTGATGGCCGCGCACCGTCCCCTATGACGGTTAAAGTAATACAATTGGAGCACAAATTTCCGGCAGAAATACTAAGTCCCAGGTGGCCGAGATAGTATTAGGCATCCAACGCGATATTAGAGGACGAGGGTTCGATGCCCGCCTTGGACATAAAAAAAAATTTTTTACTCCAATAATTTGTTTGATACAATACCAGAAGGTATGAAAGCAGCGCTTTCTGAAGAACTGACAACATCTACTGTGATCCCCAAGACGCCTGCCAAGCGTGGGGATTATGGCAAATCCCCCCAATGGAGAAGACCTCGTTCAACGGTGGACGTTCCGGTTGATGAGATGATGATGATGATGATGAAGATGATGATGACATGCCACGGGGGACCTTTTGCATCCGGAATTACTGTGTTAAAACGTAATCGTATAATGTAGATTTCTATTTTTGGAATCGCTTGCAGAATGCTCTTCTACCATGCGGTGAAGCTCAAGCCGGTAGTGGGGCTCGATCCATGCCCTGCGGCGCGGCAGTCCATAGCTGTTACCATTTGGCATCATTCCTTCAAATTGTCACCATTAACTGCGATTCTTGGGGAATTACGCTTACTTTATTTGGTTAATTGCTTGGATTCGGCACAATTTAATGATTTTTAGGGTTCCGTACCCAAAGGGTAAAAACGGGACCCTAATACGACTTCGCTATCCGTCCGTCTGTCACCAGGCTGTATCTCAAGAACGGCGTTAGCTAGACAGTTGACATTTTCACAGATGATGTATTTCTATTGCCGCTATAACAACAATAACTAAAATTAAAATAAAAAAATTAAGGGGGGCTCCCATACAACAGTGACAGATACACGCTTTAACTATTCACAGAATATTTAGTTTTGTTATCTTTAAATATACGTAATTAAAATAAAATAAATAATGAAGGGACTCCCATACATTAAAAGAGGTTTTCGCCGTTTATTAGGTTATTTGGTACGGAACCCTTCGTGCGCGAGTCCCACTCGCACTTGGCCAGTTTTTTTTTTTTGGCTCAAACTGTTAAACGCTTCGTATAATGTGACTTGCATTCGTTGTACAATATTCTATTTTACTGATGTATGTGCTGTCTTTGCTTTCTATCTAGCCTTGCTTTCTATCTAGAAAGCAAAGACAGCACATACAAATGATGCAAAGCCTTGCAACCAACAACAACACAGCAAAACCCGATTACCCACCTACAATCAGGCTTCCTTTAATCAAACATCGATTGTGCTCACGCACTAATACCTCGAGCATACAATCTAAGTCGCAGCTTAAGTCTAGACCTGACGAAGCACTAATGAAATGCCTAAGCCGCTCGATACAACATGCCTGAACGCAATCACCTGGTACCTACCGTATACAGCTTTAATTAGTTTTAGCGCTTAGTAAACTTGGTTTATGGACATCAAGCTTTAGCACGCGATTTTGCCTACGTTTTTGAGGTTTTTGAAGGGGAGTTTGCCTACTTGCGTAGTCGGTTTTAAGCGGCCAACTTGGTTAAATAATATTCGCCGTCTCTAATTGGACGGGTGACCTCTAGTTGCATTTAGTATTGAGTGATTCCGAGCAATGGAAGGCTCGGTAAGACGTCGTTCCCGTTTGTTTCTTAGGGGCTCGTTCACCTTTCAGCCGTGCAAGTGCACGGCTCCAGACTAGGTTATCCTGAACAACATCTTCGACCACATCATCACTTACCATCAGGTGAGATAGTGGTCTAAGCTAAACTATAAAGCATAAAAAAAAAAAACATGTCGCTTAGTCAGCAAGGTGAAAGGTTTTTAGTAGGTTATAAAGGAATTTCGCGGGTTTACCCCTTTTTCCGACTTCTTCAGCATACAAACTCACTACATAACCGTTTTTGGTTTATTTATTTACTCTAGTATACACATCAATGTGTGTAGGGATATGGGGATTACTATAGGCCAGTATTTCCTCCACAGCTGTTAACTAAACGCGGAATAAGTAAATGAAACTCTACAAAATCAAACTCTAAAGCCGAGTATACAGAGTTATAGTAAACGGCGGCGTAGCAACACGGCTAACTATCTGCCTCACACAGAAACTCGATTATTTCTCGAACTATCAATGCATGCCTACTGCCTAAATGCCTAATGCAGGAAAAAAACAATGAGATCAGCAACAGCAACCTGTAACAATGTAATTGATGATATTTTGATAGAAGACATATCATACCAACGATAAGTGGGATCAGGATAAGAAAAAGATGATTCTAGAATATTCAACGAGGAGAACAGAAAACGCGCACTTTAATCCCAAATCTGTATCATCCCTTGAAGGGGAAGCTTTACGAACACCAGCAGATTTATTCATGACGATGTACAATTGTTTCCTAGACAGGTTTCGCATTACGCACTCTCTTGTGCATAATTTAGCAGATTCTGCTCTTGCACGTCTTTATTATGGAAAAATATACTGGAGCGTCGAGCTCTTGCTAATTTATAGTCTTCTCTTTGGAGAATGTGTGATCGATATAAGCAAGCTTATATTCCCATTTTTTTTCTTTCATCGGACAACAAGGCGCACAGGAACACGGCATCCGTGTTTCTACTTATATTTTTCAAAATATAAGTACGTATCCAGCTTCACAATGCGTAGATCCGGTTGTAGTATGGAACACCCTGCCAGCGTTGACTATTTTCCGATAGATATAATCTGGGACTCTTCAAGTACAGAGTGAATAGGCATCTGTTAGGCAAACATGTTCCACCGTCCACCGCATCGTTACTTTGCCGCAGGCGAAACTGCTGTCAGATGATTTCTAAATATATGATGATGGATTATTACATACTGCGGTGCCATTCATTTGTATCCTGGTTACAGTTTTGAAACTTGTTTGTCTATAAGCTACTACAGACTTTGTGTGATCTATCGATGTAGACTGCCTCTTTGTGGTATGTGTAAAAGCGCCACTTTGCTGCACGGGGGCCCGGGTTGAAGTTTGTTCGCATAGAAATACTCAGGTAGTTCAGAATATAAAACTGTGCCAGGTACTTAGGAGGCAATAGGCTCACCTACTATTCCAAACCAGACACCTTAAAGCATATACGCCTCAGGGATGCATAGGTACGTAAGTTACTAGCAGACACAGTAATTATTTGTTCCTCGAGGGTACTATTTTGAATCCTCAGAATAGCGAGGAATTCAATGTTAGTGCAGAATGTTAGTTAGAACAAAATTTTTTTGGTCCAAGTGACACTACCATAAAAAGCATGTTAGTAGACATGTTAATTAATAAATATTAATCATTTTTTCACAACCACTTCCAATGTTTATTAAGTATACGATTTTACTCCCACGGCTTCCAGCAATCGTTTATTTAAAAATGCCTCGCATCATAGGAGCGGAATTCATTTGTATCATTCATGTAATAATTACAGATGACTTAAAAGTTTAAACAACGAAAACAAAGTTACTATTGTACTAATAAGGTTGCAACCAATCAAATGCAGCAATCACCTAGTAGTATCCACCGCTATACTATATATCATCGTC
Source organism: Plagodis dolabraria (assembly GCA_963854805.1). Taxonomy (NCBI): domain Eukaryota; kingdom Metazoa; phylum Arthropoda; class Insecta; order Lepidoptera; family Geometridae; genus Plagodis; species Plagodis dolabraria. The sequence goes on from OY978442.1 coordinate 5,459,002, forward strand.
CAGGAAATTTCCAACAAAAACCGTCACCCCGGGCGGCGCCACCGTTAATTACCATCCAAAGTTTATTACGTAATAAGTGCACAGTTAATTATGACTTTATAATGTTGCCCGGGTGGAAAATGTTTGTCCGGGCAAACAAACTCGGACATGTATACCATGCGCGATGACGCAAACAACTACACAATGATTATAGACTTTATGCTAATGATATAGGGGTCCCAATCGTTTACAGCTCCCTCTTCTCACATGTAACTATTGCTTAATCTATCACTGCGTCCATCGCGAAACCAACAAGCTCATAAAAGCTTTATGCATATGTGAAATAAAGGTTATTATTACTTGAAGCTTTTGCTTTTGTTTTGTAGAACATCCTATAGGCTTTATGACAATGTAATAGGGGCTAGGATGGGCTGGAGACCTTTCTTCCTTGTATACTGAGACCCACTGGGCCATTGTGATATTGTGCATTGTGTGCTGAAGGCACTCTGCTGTCCGTTTAATGCAAAATTCATTTAGCAGAATATTGCATACTTAGCCTAGAAAAGTGTAGGATGTGGAAAAGGAGCTTATTACTGTAAATTAGTTGAGTTCCACGAATATAGGGCATATATACGAGTTTAACTATACGAGGAAATTTTTAATCTCTGTTATCAACAGAATACTACAAAAAGTTTGACGTTCTGTAATAACAAAGGTCTATCACATTTGATTTATAGTAAGTATCAATTTATCATATAGTTATATACTTGAGATTGGTGAAATACACCCTAAATACTTTTTTATTCATTGCTAATAGGCTAGCAATTGACCGAAGCTCGGAAGCGCTCTGCAGTAATCGCATTAGCGATCACCCATCCAACTCGTGACCGCGGCAAACGTTGCTTAATTCAGCTGATCGGTTAAGAATGGCTAAGCAAACTTCGCTACGAGTGTTTTAAATACTATGTATTACGTATGTGTTGTGTATATTATACATATATATTACATTTATGTTACTTTGATTACCCTAGAGATTCTCTGTGGAATGTTGTTTTAAAATAAAAGGGCGTCGTAAAGTTTCTAAGAGGTCGATTGCGCTTTGGCAATGTCGCTGGTGATGCGAACGTCCTGAGATGACGGTCAACACTTTCTAATAAAAAATAAAATATTAATGTGTTATAAACATGGATAGTGGAAGGCATTTTGCGAACGCTCGGCTGGGTATTGAACCACCCTCAATAGATTGAACAACGAGTGCACAAAACAAGTCATTTTAGACAAGATGTTTAACAGCCTAAGGTTGGGTATAATATAATTCGAGGCAAAAACTACATTTGAAGCACGAGTTATACATTCTGATTTTCAATTTGATTGCGAGGACATTTAACAATGATATTGTTAGTAATACATTTATATAATTATAATTAAAAATGTAATTCATATTTTTACAATTTTCCATTTGTATGCCACATTGGTTTGAAAAAAAAAATAGGTTTTTAGAATCTACATGGGTATTATCAGTGACCCAGGTATACTTATTACATGTAATATATTAAAAACTGGTTCAAAGTTTTACACAAACTATCTTAATTTCTGGTTTGACACTCATTCTGTTCATACTTAGTGACATAAGGACAGACGAACAGACAATTCTAATAATATCACCTCATAAGTAGAGGTCCATTTCAATCATTCGGGTACAGAACCCTAAAATTCAAAGCAAATGGCCTGTGAAACATTATTTAACAGGGTATTCTCATTAACAATCAAACACAAATTGAATTACAAGCAATTGTGATTTAATTAATTCATCCACAACAATTAGTATTCACGTCAAGTAGCATTTAGGAAGCTCAAGGGCTCTCGCGCGAATCCATACAGTTAAATTTGTTGGTACTTCAATTACGTACTTACATTCAATGTAGTTCGGTTTCAGGCCAGCAATAAGACGGAAGCCTAGTCTTTTAAACAAAAATACCGTGTGTGTTGTTAGAGTAGACTTTTTAAAATGCTTTTATAGTATTCTTTGTATCGTTAAATATTACACATTGACCTCTTAGATAAGTTTATGCAGAATTATTAAATGCATTGATGGTTAAAGATTGAAGTGCAAACTATTCGTGAACAACAAATAAAAACCGGAAGGTGGGCAACTGGGGCTTCTGAAAAACTGGCTTTTACTCTGCGATGCCCAATACATCTGCCAAGAGTTGGGATCATGAAAAACCACCCTTATAAGGAGGCTTTCGTAACTAAAGCGCTTAACGGAGCCATTTTTAAAGGACTGTTGTCTGTATATCTGTCTGTCTGGCTATACGTCTATCCATGTATCAGGTCTCCAGCTCGTAAACGGAAGGAATTACAAATCTGAAATTTTGATATTATGTGTAGATAAATATTGGTCAAGAAATTCTATCAAGATATTTTTTTCAAATGGCCTCCAACACTTGAGCAATTAGACGAAAAATAAACTTTTTTGCACCATAGCTTGTGGAATAGCATCGTCTGGACATCTATATTTTAATATTAGAAGAACATTTTTTGTATTTAGGTTAACAAAATATAAATAAAATGGGAGCCGTCAAAGATGTCAATTTAAAACCATTTCTGTTACGGGGTCTAAAAAAACTAGTTAGAAATCTGCAATTTCGACATATTATAGTATAGCTACATATAGACATGTTTAATAGTTGTAGCTGTTCATTTACTTTTTCTAATACTTCTTCATTTGAGATCTTCATTGCATTATGGGAATCTTTATGCTATAGCAGGTTCTGCAACAAGTGCCAATTTCCCTAAACCGCAATACAAGGATGTGCTGACAATCGAAAATATCCCATTCCCATTAACTCACACAAAATGAGCTTTTAATTCAAGCACGTGCAATTCAAACAAACACATCCACACGTCTAATACTAATACAACCATCCACCCCTCTCACACCCCTCCTGTAAACACCAGTGTGTACATACCTGGGAGAGAATCTCGCATTTATTGCTTCATTTAAAGGGTTTTAAAGCAGATAAGTGCTCTCACCGAGGGCCTTATTAGAGCTTGTATCTACATAGGAATGTGGGGGGCTGATAAGAGCGAAGGCTGCGCGATAATACTACCGTGTTTAAGGATTTAGTGTAGCGAACTAATTGGGGTTTTAAGGCCTTTGTCGGTACTGTTTATTAATAGGATTTGAAATGTTTGTGTCGGGGTAAATTGTTTAGGGAAGTGATCTACCTGTGTTAAGCAAATTTAGATACATATGTGCTATATGTATCTTACAATAATTAAAGACTAGCAAACATACATAAGTTTCAGAACTTAACCTTAACCATGAAGTGTATTTTTTTATGCCTGATAGGTTAGCCTTTGCCACTATCTCACCTGATGGTTATGATGATGTGGTCGAAGATGGTGTTCAGACTAACCTAGATTTACTGGCTCTCAAGGACAGCTGCCGGAACACACCGTCAGGTGTTTGGCGACAGATTTTCTACCTGAGGGTGGTAGCTAGCCAGGCGGGCATTCGCAAAATGCCCTATTCATGCTACGATTGCCATCCTAAGACAACAACCGGGACCGACAGCTTAACGTGCCCTCCGAAGCGCGGAAGCGCTCAGTAGTAATGTCACCTGCAGTCACCCATCCAAGTTATGACCGCGGCGGACGTTGCTTAACTTTGCTGATCGGTGAAGAACAGCAAAGCAAACTTCACTACGAGCGCTTCTTATTTTATATATGGGCACAATTTTACCAATCTAGAGTTTAATTATACACAGTAACTTTATGCTATAAACCGTTAAAATGTGATAGGCCTTTGCTGTTATAGAACGTCGAACTAGTAGAAGATTTTAAATTTGTTGGTTTCCTGTCGTGGAAAAAAGGGAACACCTTGAACTTTTAAGGACAGCAGCATGGACATAGAATAAGTATGTATTGACAGCTGTAGCAGTGGTCATATTTGTTTTTAGACCAAATTTTACGGTATTTTTTTAATCTTAAATTAGATCTTTTCCTTTGCTAGAGCCTGGTCTACCATGGAAATTTTAAAATACTGCATCAACATTTGGAGGTCTATCATATTTTGTTGGTTATATAGAGATTAAAGTTATCCTCGTATAGTTATACCTTAGTTGGGTGAAATAGATCTAAATATTAGCATTTCGAGAGGAATTCGATTATATTTCCTTCCCCCAAAAAAGTATTATATGTATTCCAGGACTGATTGATACTTGTATGTACGGAAATCAACACAATTGGTTCTGCCGCCACAAATACACACAGATATACAGACGCACAAAAACATCGAAAGTGTTTGAACGGATTTCAATTATTCTTGATGAATATACACTTTTGGTCTTGAATAAGAACATCTGATACCTTATAACACTATTTATTGATTACATGAGCAAAACCACGGGCGGAACCAATGGGATGCTGTGAAGGACTTTAACATATTATGCTCACTCTGAGTCTACAGATTAACTAAGTTAGTGAGTCACGTGAGGAACTTGATAATTATGGGAGAAAATTTAAAATAAATGATAATTGAAAACATCCCATTCTTATTTATTCTCGTAGTGGTTTTTAATTCACAAACGAAAACACGACTACAGTATTTCTATATATTATGATTACAAGCACTACCGCGTACTAAGCGAAAATCATAAATTTACAAATTATTGGAATACAAAATGTTTCCCCGGGCGGGAGTAGCTTAGTAGATAAAGCATCCGGCGCGAAATCGGAAGGACGCGGGTTCAATTCCCGCCCGGGGCAAAACATTTTGTATTCCAATAATTTGTAAATTTATGATTTTCGCTTAGTACGTGGTAGTGCTTGTAATCATAATATATAGAAATACAGAAGGGTAGCGACATCATTCCGAGAGTTAAGTGTTTGAAAAAACACTTCTTTCGGTCGGATGAAGTCTAGTAGTCTGGTTGATGGCCACGCACCGTCCCCTATGACGGTTTAAGAAATACGATTGGAGTACAAAATTTCGGCGATGCAGCCGTACCCCCGGTAGCTTAGTAGATAAAGCATCCGGCGCGAAATCAGAAGGACGCGGGTTCAATTCCCGCCCGGGGCAAAACATTTTGTATTCCAATAATTTGTAAATTTACACGACTACAGGTTAAAAAAGCCAGAGGCAGTGAACCACTTGCAAAAAAATTACTAGATTAACTCACAATAAACGTACTCACATAATAGAAGACAATCAATTCATGAATAATAAGTGCATTTTTATTTATAATCAAATTTTTTTCCGTAATGTAAACCGTAAGATTTAATGAGCGCATTTTCCAATCTGAAAAGGTCAAGCCATCCACAGTACATTTACTGTTAATACTCTATTGAATTCCAAACGTGGCGTTTGGTATAGCTGTTCATATGTATGGAGTATTTAGTTCAACGGAATGGGAGAAAAGAGAGGATCAGCCATTTCTTTGAACTTCAGGAATGACTTACAAGCGTGTGTCAACGACATTATTATCTGGAATTTACATAAAGGGAAACATTGTATAGAATAGTGAACCACTTTTTTTTCATAACCTTCGTAAATGAACAAATCTCCCACAGGCAATCTTCGTGGCCCTGTTTTACTTTGGCCACTCCGCAAATTAACGCCAACTCAACCTTACATGAGTCAGATTCTCGTTTACTCCGAAAAGTAACTAGCTGAACACCGCTACTAGAGATATTATACTATCTAAGATCTAATATTATACTATATTATATTAGCATTTTATTCGTTCTGCTTCATGTTCCGTTCATATGATTCTTAGATATACCTTTAACGATACGTGCGTCACTGACCTAGCCCTTAAAATAGCTTTACATTATACATTCCACCGGCATATAAGATCAGTATTTCTACATATACCTATCATTGGTGTATTAGCCAGATTGTCGTTGCCGAACATACTTAACAGTAGGGTATGCTATGCCACGTTGGCACTTTTTTGGGATCGCAAAATAAGCGTTGACAAGAAAAACGACAGAAGGGATTACGACACAGTTCTATATAAGACCTGTTCGCTCACGAAGGCGTGCCCTACTACACTATATTATTAATGCGTATTTGTAGGGGTTGGCCCAGTTTGTACATTACGTCTTAGGGCCCGTTTCAGAATGTTCTAATAAAGTTTCGGGTTGCTATGCAACACATAAAATAACTAAATTATAAAAATGACAGTTGACATGCAGCGCGTTTCAAGCTTTAATCGATGGATAAGCTAAATCGATGACTGTGGAACGCAAAGATAATGTTTTATTTATTAAATATGTTCTGGGTAGTAAAACCGGAACTTACTCGATCATTCTGAAACAGGCCCTTATTGTTCAAATTCAAATTCAATTTATTTGCAAGAATGTGAGTAATTGTTTAAACAATACAGTAAAGTTATTAGTTAACTGTAAACAGATCTTCACATTCCACCATATTTGGCATGCAAAAGTGTAGGTCCAAGCCTTGCTTATAAACTAGATTATGTACTTACATAGATAAACTACCAACGCTCATACAAGAATAAATTAAGGAATTAAATTTTTAACTTGTTCTTAATATTAAAAAAATCACCGGTAATAATAACATATATCAAATACTAAAGTCACAAAGATATCTACCCACATTAATTAATGTCATATACAATTAAATATTAACCATTCATTCCGTTCATTTAAATGTCATATTAATCTAATGTCAAATTTTTATCGTCAACCGTCAAGAAACTTTAATGTTGGCAACTTCTAATATATAATAAAATAACAATAATATATACTAATACGAAATAAATTTATGTATATTGGTCATTTAAATACTCAGTTACAGAATAATAGCATTTATCAAGAAGAAAATCAAATAATTTCCGCTTAAATAATGCTTGGTATTCGGATTCTAATAAACTATGTAGGTAAGTGATTGTATATTCTTGGAGCCATTACAAATACACTTTGATCAGATAGGGCAGATGTATGACCTGGTATATAAACTTTATATTTGTGGCGTTGACTTTTAAACATTTTAAATAATTTAAGGTTGTTTAAATGATTATGGTATGACTATGTACAGTAAAACAATGACATTTAAAATATGATCACTTGTGTAGGCAGTTGCAACTATATTGGAGGGGCGTGCCATCGTGGATGGAAATGTCTGTACCCGCTGTAGTCTGTTACCGTTTTTTAACTGACTTCAATAAAAGGAGGAGGTTCTCAATAATTCTGTATTTTTATATTTCTTTTTATGTTTGTCACCTCAGAACTTTTGACTGGGTGAACCGATATTGATAATTCTTTTTATTTGAAAGCTGATGCTTGTCGTAAGGTCTCATTTATATTTCATCAAATTCGGTCAAGCCGTTTTTGAGTTACATTTCAATAACTGAAAAATATTTTCTATCTTGATCACCTTTTTTCCGACTCAACAACCACCGCGGAAAGAGAATTACTTTCTATATAGTCAAATATCAACAATAACAAAAATCTGTACATTAATTAGGTGATAAGTCAACACACTTGGCCAGACTAAATGGTTCAGTGTTCTGTGGAAGCTCCAATGTTCGCGGGACTAACGAGCATGCCTTTTGGCTCGTTTTGTGTCTGCCAATCAGCCTGTGTGCATTAGCCTTGCAAACTGTTGACAATTCACGGCCCAAGTTAAAACTTAAATTAGCAAACGTTAACTCGTTTTTGACAAGGAGAGAAAATAACTCAAAAGAGGAAAGGAATTTTCATTAGGTCTTTTATCTTCTGCTTATTATGATGATCTAATATCAAGATTAATTGTAATTATTACAAAGGCCTTTCAATAGAACACAATAGCTATAGATTGGCGCGCATGGGGTCAATATCCATGCTGGGTATGTTGGTATATAGGGCATTTTGAGAAAACTTGCCTAGCCCGCACTCAACTAGAAAATATGTCGCCAAGCATCTAGTCTCGATAAATTTCACTCTAGGTTAAGCCTGTTTACCAATCTCGACCACATCATCAATTACCAGATAAATAGTGGTCAAAGTCAATCTATCAGCTGTAAAAAAACAAAAAATGTTCTTATGTAGATCTCTTACTCTTCGATTTGAAAAAAAATTCTCAGTCACCGTGCCTCTCACCTTCTCATGTTAAATAAAAAGTGACGAGACGGACCAGGCGCCCGATGGTAAAAGACCATTACTCTTGCATTGTCATCGTTCTCGCCCTGCTTGATACTGCACTGCGCGTGTCACTCCGAGACCTTAGTTCCTATGTCTCGTTCGCTCAGTAATTTCACTTACTACAGCGCCCTTCACGCATTAATACCGTATTATTTGCACACCACTGCTTCGAGGCAAACTATCTGACACTGCGGTAGTATCCACCAAGACAAACTCTTGCTTACGAGACCTAGTAAAAACTTGCACAGCTGTGGAAGACTTGAAAGACTATCCATTTGATTTGAGCCAACAAACGTAATGTAACAAAATATTACGATGAGTTTCTCTCGTATAAACTCCGAGCTCACATTAAATACAAAGATAACCAAACAGACATACGTAAGCACGTCTAAGTTATATGCAAATATATAATGTATTGATATCAAGGAAAATTTATATATCTGTTTTTTCCTGTGCCCGCCGATTATTTGTATGCTATGGTTTACCTAACATTATGTTACGGCTCAAGTATAAAAGATCGATAATGTACCTATTAATTGACCCAAAGTATTATAAAAAAAATACGAATTCAGACATATACGAGTAATACGATGCGACTAGTCATACTACTAGAATAAATTGCTTTATGCAAAGGGCCTTGTTTGGAAGGATTTTGATTTTAAACAAATATTTTCTTTCCACCTATACATTAAGGAAAGAGCCGGCCATAAACCCAAAAAAAAACTTTAAATAATTGTGTCCTTGTTCAAAGTTCTTGTGTTGCCTTATTTCGTTGGAGAAGACACATTGTAACACCCCCTCTGAACACCGTAGCCCGACAGCTTAGTTGGATGAATCGGACGATATGATATTTTTTCCCTATTCATCGGGCAAACGGGAATCGGGACTTTTCATTGTTCGACTCATCGGCCTATCCAAGATCTTGGACAAGTTCAGACACTCACGCCGTCCTATAAGTTACTTATTAAGACGCTGGCTAGTGCTATATAGCTTTACTTGAACAGATTTTTGGCTAAATTTATTTAGTTTGTAGCAGTAAGAAAATTATATTTTAATTTTGATCACATTATCCAAGGCCAAGAAAAGTCCAAAACACGTTTCCTTAAAAATTTCTCTATAGAATAAAATTGCAAAATTGACTCTAAATTACGCTTGCGACGTAAATATCTCAATTATTTACGTATGAATTTATATGAAATAAATTAATAAAATAGCAAAACCTTACCAAGAGGGACAAGAAAAGTTAGATTTTCTATTGACGTTACTAGTGTTGTGTTATTAAGCTTACTTACGGATTTTACCTATACTGATTGCGATTTCATCATCGCTGTTCTCGATCACTCCTATTTTAATTACAATTTCAGTACAATTTCAGCATTTGACAGTTTCTTTTAATATATAGTCCTATGTTGAGAACTATAGCGGATGCGTCGGCGTAATAGAGCACCAAGTTGTGGTCGCAAGACGGGACGGCAAATAGCTTTATTTGGAAGGGTACAAGTTGCAAGTGAAGAGCGACTATATTGTTGGAAGATGCTTCTATTTATTCAGCACCAAATACTACTGGTTGTCTAAAGGTTTGTACAATGATTATGTACGTAGTACTTACATTATAAATTGGGTATAGGTGCCAGAATCTCCTTTTTTAACCGACTTCATGAAAGGAGCAGGTACTCAATTCGTCTGTATGTTTTTTTTACGTATATTACTTGACCTAGTTAATTCATGAGTAATGTGGATTAGTAGCTGATGAATGGTAAGACAGTGTGGTTATCTTTATTTAAATGAAATGAAATTTATTCACTTAAAATAGGGTATTACACTGATATTAGGTTATTATATTAGTTCTCCTATTTTGCCGTCACTCGGCATGTGAATTTGCAAAAAAAATATGCAAATTGTTTATTATACAATTCAATGTTGTGTTATTTAAAAAGAAATAAATTCTATAAAAAATATATCTATATATATAACAAATATAGAAGTAATATGTTAATATTGGGTTTTAAGGGCAGTGTGCACGTGTAGCGCTTTACATATTACCAACTGTTTAAATTCGGTTTAGCAAACATATCGCTGAGCCTAATGTCTATGCTTCTGGTTTGCCATTTATCCTTAACCTTAAGTATTTATATGGATATGTATATATAAGTATTATATATTAATATATTTGGGTATTAATTATACATATATATTTGCTGTATATATTATAATTTTATTTTTAACTAATTACTATTAATTTCTACAAATGTACACCACCTATCTATTTTTATTCCTCACATATATATATTTTCCATTCTAAGATTGACTGGAAGAGATCGCTTTAAGCGATAAGTCCGCCCATTGTACTTTAGCTTTAAGATGTATCTATATGTGTTTTGTAAAATTTTTGGTGTACAATAAAGAATTTTTGTATTGTATTGTATTGTATTTTCAAAAATATTCGACAAAATCGTTTGAATGTAAATTGATACTTTCAGCTTAAGGGATGAAATAAATGCTCAATCGAAGAACTGGCTAACCAAAACCATAGATATAAGGTTCAAGGACAAGCGTGAAAAATGTCACACACTTCGGACACTTGGTATATAAAATATGATGACACTAAGTTTGTATGGAAAGCTGTATACGTGTACTTTAGCTTTATACGCATCGCAATTAAGGATGATATAAGAAATTAGCATTCCCGTAACGAAAATTTCATGGGACTAAAAACACCGTTTAAAAGGGTAGGCGGCGGCGTATGCGATTGGCCATATAGATGTACTCCTCAATTATTTTCCCCGGATAATTGAAATATATTTATTTACGACATCTTGTAACTTCAAATTAGCACACATATTAGAAATAAACAAAAAAAAGTATTAAACAGTTAACATAAGGTGGATATTAATTTAATGCTACCCGTCATAAATTGGAACCATCTCAGCATAAATGCTAGTTATAAACCAGCGCTGGTCTTCCGATGGACCCAGTGTTGACGTCACCGAAGTATAACGTCTACAACAGTGTTAAAAAAATAAAGAGTAAATAAAGACAAAAATGCTACAAAATTTCAGTACATATTAAAATTATAAATGACAAATTTAATATACAACAAAAAAAAAAGACATACCTCAAAAAGATGATACATATACATGCAAAATCAATAATAATAATAATATAATTCTATAAATAATATTTTTTTTATTTTAGTTATCACTTTTCACAAAAATTACATACAGATTTTTTTAAAAGAAAAATTTATGGCAAATAATGGCGAGTAAGTAAATATATCTATTATTGCACTTGTAAATAAATACATCTATGCACTATACACACGCTTTTTATTTCCATTTTTCGGCAACAGATTATTTGCTAAAGAAAATATGACCTTGAAAGTTTCTAAAAAGTCCCGTTTTACCGCCAAGATAAGAGGACCACCAGAGAAATTTGAAAAGTTTGATAAGTATCCTTAAAATGTTGTTGCCAAACAATTATTGAATCGTTGAAAAATCTCCATACGATGGTTAAAGAACAATAGGAGAAATTTGAGTCATGACTCATTGTCATGTTAGGTCAATCGGCAAAGCATACCCCGACTAAAGGGGTGGATGACGCAGGTTTTTCTCTAGTAAATTTGTAATTATGTAATGTTATCCGCACAGCATGCGTTGCAAAAATAAAAATATTAAAAATAGTTGAATCGGCTCAGTTTCGGAATACTGGTACATGAAAATATGAATCGTTTATTTCGTGAATTTTCTTCTTATTCCTTGCACGCACCATGCTGAAGTCTATGGCGAGATATTTTTTCCATTTTCTTGTTTTTTTCTAGGACATCTAACTCTTGTATTACCAACACTAGTAGTACCTAACATGCTACATACCTATGGCTAATGCTCTAGTGTTACAACTTCGCTACATAATATGCAAAAAAAATGACTTCTAACACTGTAAGTTTTGTATTAACCTTTGCCAAACGAATAAGTAAAACAAGTAATACATTAATTAAAAAACCCGACTACAATTATTTATTTTAGCGTTTTCTCGTTTCATTAAAATAAAAACTGTACGTTTTATATATTTATGGAATCTTTTCTTAAAGCCCTTCATTTTGACAACCCACTCGATAGGTTTTGGAGAAATAAAAATATTTTTACTCAGAATATGGCGTCTAGAGTCGTCGATTTGTTTTTTTTTGTACCTAATGTCACCTGGGCTAATAAGACAAATCTAATGATATACTATACATTTAAATCGGTTGAACCGTTAAGAAGTTATGGTGGGGTAAAGAAACTCACAAACATACATACATACATGAAAACATAACTCTATTTTTTTGGGCACTCGTGTAATTACAACGAAAGAGAAAAATGTATACCTCTAGCGGGATTCGATTAGCACCCGTCGGAACTCGCGACCACCCATCCCTATAGCCGGGATATACTCTGCCAGTTGAACTATCGTGGTGAGAGTGTCATAGCTCAAATTTACCCGTTCTCTACTATTGTTTGACCGTCATATGGCGGTTGGGAGAATACATTTTTCCTTTCCTTGTAATTCTGTGAATATTAATTATTTATCTTAGAATAATAAATATTCTTCGGCAAACTAATCTTTACCATAATATATTTACTCTTCCCCTGGTAAGCTGTAGTCGTAGCAATCTCATTACCTGAGCTTCAGAAAGTTGGCGGATCATGTCGATTATAGTTACACGAACACCGCTGCTGCGCTCATCCTTACTTAAGTTTTAAACTTGAAACTTTTTGCTTTAACTTTATACTAAAGTTGCAGGGTGATTCCGCCAGTGCCTTGGTCGGCCCGTGGGGGTGAGAGCCGTAAAATGTTCAGGCATACTGCATTATTCGGGCAAAGCTTGCCTAATTAACCATGTGGGGAAGTTTGCCCACGAACTATACGGAAATTTACCTTGCCGGAGCGGTTGGGACGTTAATAAGTAAACATATTGGACGTAAGCACCAGCTAACTTTTGATGTAACAATCGCATTCTAAGATATAATATTGCACGGCACCGCTTTATAATCTGGAGGTTGTGTTCGATGCCTGTGTCTAATAGTTATTTGGACTATCTGATACATACATTTTCAGTAGATGTCTTGAACTGTGCCCGTCATATAGCAGAGAGATCAGACCAAATCTGGCGATACGTGGATATTTAGACACCTTTCTCTATCTCTTCATACCTAATAAAATTTTACTTAAAAACAGGCTCTATTACCCTTTCCTTCGGCATTGCTGCAACAGACTTGTTGCTGTAGCAATGCCGAAGCGAAGGTATTAAGCTGATCTATCTGTAGGGAATAATAGAATACTCTTGATTCTATTATTTTTATATTGTGACATTTTAATTTTACTGTATTTTATTATAATTTTGATTATGACATTGTTTACTATTTAATTATTAATTTATTGTGACGCATGTTGAATAAATTTATCTATGTTGACATACCTGAAATAAATGAATTTGAATTTTTCTACGCCGTGGCATAACATGAGAAACAGACCTTTCCGCTCACTAAGGAAAAAGAAAAAAAAAGGGAGTGCCTTTTTTTAATTTTATTTTTTCCTTTTTTTTCCCGCAGGGAAACGCCTTACGCGTACCACGCGGCTTCACGAGGGGGGCGTCCACGTAGTTATGTGGGACTCCCCGGTTCAAGGGTGAAACATCTACTGCGAACCAAAACCAATTAATGGCACTACGTGGACCATGAACGAGCGACGCCATCATAGTTTATGAACCGATCGAGGTTCTCAATTCGTGTTTTTTTATGTTTGTTACTTCTCGAGTAACTCGAACTTTTTACTGGGTGAACCGATTTCGATGTTTCATTTTTTATTTGAAAGTTGATGCCTGTCGTGTGGTCCCATTTAAATTTCATTAAAATTGGTCGAGCCATTTTTGAGTTACACTCCAATAACTGAAAAGTTTGAAGCTTGAAGAAATTGAAGCGCTCGTAGCGAAGTTTGCTTAGCCATTCTGAACCGATCAGCAAAGTTAAGGAACGTCCGACTCGGTCATTAGTTGGATGGGTGACCGCTGGTGACATTAGTACTGAGCGCTTCCGTGCTACGTAGGGAACGTTAAGCCGTCGGTCCTGGTTGTTGTCTTCGGATGGCAGTCGTTATAGCATGGTGGTAAGGCATTTGCGAATGCCCGCCTGGCTACCACCCTCAAGTATAATATATATATTTTTAAGTTATTTTAATATTTCTTGTAACTAGTTTTAATAATTTTAAAAGTGCAATAGTGTTATCTATCTATCAAGTAGAAAATCTGTCGCCAAGCACCTAACGGTGTGTTCCGGCAGCTGTCCTTGAGAGACAGTAATTCTCTAAGTTAGCCTGAACAACACCTTCGACCCCATCATCACTTACCATCAGGTGAGATAGTGGTCAAAGGCTAATCTATCATGCATAAAAAAAAGTTTTTTCCTATTTTCATGATTGTCATTAATTGGCATATAGTCTATAGTCATCCCGTAAGTAGCAAAGAACACTAAAAAGTATGAAAAAAAAAATATTTATCTAAAAATGGAACCGAGATTGCGTGTAGAAGCCGGTTCCACTTTTCGGTAAAAAAATATTGTCTTACTGTATGTTATATTAGCATTTACACCCACACCAACACATGAACAAGCGAGGCCAACCCGTACAAATGGACATCAATACTTCACTGTAGAGGAGCGTGCCTTGGTGTGTGAACAGATCTCTACATTCCCAAGTTATAAGTAAACACAGACGCACACACTGACACCAGCTATACGTCTGATAACAGTCGAAGCGAACCACTTCGCAAAACACCCCAAAAACACAACCATCACAGCGAACAGTAAAGACATCGATATTTTCCTAGGCGGCAATTCAAGACAGCCAAATTATAGGGTCGAGGGACAATACCAGACGATACCGTGGTATAGTAAGACTAAGTTTTGCCTTTACTTAATGAGAATGCCGAACTTCTGCCGTGACTTTGTCCATTTGTTTCGCTACTGTTTCCCGAAAGCAAATTTTGGATTTTAGTGATAGATATTCTAAACAGAATTGTGAGCAGCAAATGTATTCTTATTAGGATATTTGTTTACAAGCACTACCGCGTGCTATGTGAAAATCAGATTAACACATTTTTTAGAGTCAAAACTTGTCACCTCGAGGTGAGAAATTTTGTAAAAAATGTTGAATGTGATATTATTAGGATTACAATAGATATGTATGTCTTGAGCTAGACGCTCATAGTGATAGCAGTTAGAAGCGATCGCAGCGGAGCTTACCCGTAGGTAACGCAACGTTCGTTGCGGTTATGACTTGGATGGGTGACCACAAGTGGCATATAATAATAAGCGCTATCGTGCTTCCTACAGACAATATATTATTAAGGTATTATAATAGATGCGGGCAATATAACAACAAGGATTAAACATTTCTTAACGTTCTCGAAACCTAGCCGTTCTAAATCCATCAACTAGATTAACCAACTTCGACTGCAGTCATTACACTTGGATAGGTGACCGCTAGTGAGCGAAATAAAAAATGAGTCGCGAATAAATGGTTACACCACAATAATTAAGCTCCTAGGGTTATTTTTTAATCTTAGATACATTTTGAGGCAAGTGGTATAAACGAGCGGTAATAGCTGTCTGGCGACCACCCTCAAGTTGAAAATCTGTCGCCAAGCACCTAACGGTGTGTTCCTGCAGCAATCCTTGAGAGCCAGTGAAATTACAGGCAGTGCAGTTCTTCACTTGTGACGAAATGCATCTGTTATAGGCAGAGGTAATCGTTTAACATTAGTTGGGCATCGAGCTTGTTCCGTTACAATTACTTAAAAAAAAACATGAATTAAGTTCGTGACATTGTAATAAATATTGTACCTCTTGGTTTAGGTTTATTGAAATTGTTATTTAACATTGGTAAATTTACTGTACGGCCATCTTTATTAATACTTATGCTGATACATCCAACCATTTTGAAAATTTTCATGGTTTTTGCTAAAAACATTTATTAATTTAAAAGGAACTATTATTTGAATACAATGGACATATAGACACACTTAGTCATTAAGTTAATGTACTTTTAATGATTTTCATAGTCCTGATTTGGCGATATTTACCTTCTAATATATCGGAAAAGTGACGCTTTACGATACCATATTACTAATATGTTTTGTTTGCATAAGTGTCCCCTACCCAAACATACTAATTTCATCTTGCGCGGAAACTTTGCCGAAAATTCAAAATGGCGGCGATTCCATATGACACAAAGGTCTATCCCCTTTATAAATGCATTTTTCTTTTATTGACAAGTTCTTTACCACAGATGATTCAGAAAGGCGACGGCGCGGATTATTGAGCGTTAGCATTAAATCAAGTGTTGCCGAAGTACGTCTGGTCTAGAGTCTAGACGAGCCACGAACCCGACTGAACACAAATTGATCCAATTTTATACTGGCACGTTGCTCTTTCAGGCTAAAGATCGTTTAAATTAAGGATTCATGGATTTCACTTTTAAGCTCAATACCATTAAACATGCTTATAGATAGAGATATTGTTTTCAACCGAACTTCAAAAAGTGCGTGAAGAGATTTCTTCAGGGTCGGCAACGCGCGAGTGATACCCCTGGTGTTGCAAGCGTCCATAGGGTACGGTAACTGCTTACCACCAGGCGGGCCGTACGCTTGTTTGCCACCTTAGTGGTATAAAAAAATACTATTTCTTATGTGAACGCAACACCCGTTGTAACACGAGTAGCATGAATGTATTTTACTACATTTGATATAAAGTAAAAGTCACTCAAATGACTGACCACGCACCTAAATGAAAATGGTGACCTCTGCCTCTAACAGATGCATTCGTCACAAATGACGAACTGCATTACTGCCAGTCAGTCAAGCATTCGCAAAAACCACTTTGGCATTCCGGTGACGCTCAAGCAAGCGCTGGGGATCGAACCGGGGACGTCCGGCACGGCAGGCAGCTATTACCGCTCGGCCATCATTGAGTCAAAATTGACTACATTATGTTAATCAAAACGAACTATTCTTATTATAAATCAAAGTAACACCTAACAAGCCAAGCACCTGACGGTGTTCCGGCAGCTGTCCTTGAGAGCCAGTAATTCTAGGTTAGTCTGAACAACATCTTCGACTACATCACTTACGATCAGGTGAGATAGTGGTCAAAGGCTAACCTATCAGGCATAAAAAAAAGGAAAAGCTATAACCTTCCCAGCACTTACTCCTCACAACAAAAATCTTTTGCTTATATCGCCTATCTTGAAATCACCGTCGTCGACGCGAAAATACCAACACAAAATCTCCACATTCACAGTTTCCACAACTTTTATTCCCTTTCTTTGTGCTTCGTGTCGGCAGTAATAACGGTGCATTTGGACGTAAATGCACAGCAATTAGATACTTTTGAACTGTGCACGGTGCAGCAAAACTCGTTAAGTCTCACGAAATCCTGGGGCGAAATGGGATGGTCGCGGTGAAACGAGGTTTTAACAGAACGATTTTACTAGCAAAAAGCAAAAGTAGTATTACTACAACGTTTTTACGAGGATGTCGTGTAGTCGATAAAATACAAGAACTTTTTACTGATAGTACGAGTGAAAAAGAAGCAAATCGGCATGTTTGTCGTTTAGAAGGAATCCTTTCAAAATATATTAGGGTGCTGTTTGGATGTGTTTAGTTTATTTACAATGGATGTTCGTGGCGAATTCTTTATTTTTGCATTTTAATATAAATTTATAATTATGACAAAATAGTAAAATTATGTGTGTAGATTAGGTTTAAATATAGGGGTATGAACTATGATAATTTGTTGAATGGCCCCAAAATTACATGTCGGAACCATTATGTATTATTTTGGGGCTAATCAATAACTTGTGCTCGTGTACATGGTTGTCATACATCTTTTAAGGCAGTGGGTATTTTCTACTGTCTCATCAGCCTCTGCCAAACTAGCGCCTGTCACCTACGTAATGTAAATTAAGTATTGTAATAATTTTACTATATAGTATGTACTTAACACATTTTTAAAAAACGTTTAAAAGAATGGCCCCTAGTTTCTTGCCCGTTCTTCTCGCAGTGGCTCTATATTTTTTGTTTGCTGAACGTGGCAGTACAATGTAGTATATTTCAATATTAAAATTTGTAATTGACCTTCATAAGAGCGTCGTAGACGCCCAAATTGAATAAATGATTTTGACTTGACTTGACATCATCGATTTCGTAAAACATCTTATCAATCTAAAAATATATGTTGCCCACAGTAGACGCCTGAGCGTACAACCAATAAGGGTTCCCTTTTTTTTATTCTCATTCATAAGCAAGCAAACTGCAATGCTGATTGAGAGGGCGATTTATGACTATATCATATGTACTCATATATAATAACACTAGCTTTCCGGGCGCGGCTCCACCCGCGCGTATGTCGGTTATCGCGCAAATACATTAACCTCTTTTTGCGCAGTTGGATAAAAACTATCCTATGTTTTTTCCCGGGTCTCAAACTATTTCCATACCAAATTTCATTTAAATCGGTCCAGTAGTTTTGGCGTGAAAGCGTAACAGACAGACAGAGTTACTTTCGCATTTATAATATTATTAGTACTGAGTACTGATAATTGTTACCTAGCTAATAAAAGAGTTTTCGTTATCTATTGAAAACTGTTTACCTTTGTGACGTTTCGACGAAGAAAATTCACTATAATCGTGTTTCTCTATATATGACCTTAATGTATACAGCCAAATAATATACTTATGTGTCATAGAACAGTTTTTTTTTTATCTGCGTACTGAGGTAAATACAACAAGAAGGTACTTCTACCGGTGCGCTTGTGGTGTCAGAGTTCCAACAGAAAATCAATGCTGGGGGTCACCCTTTCTTTATATGACAACATATTCAATTGTACCTACAATAACTGATTTTATCTCTTTGTTATTTATTGTATTGCTGTGTAATGTTATGAACAAATGTATTTTCTTTCTTTAAAAAACACTTATCGATAACAATACTCTTATTTGTACAAATCAAGCTCTACACTATAAGGCCCTTAGTCGATGGTTTTACATTGTTTATCGCGATTATCGTACTATTGATAAACCATATTTGAGTAGAATACCAAAAGGGGTAATTTCGACTATTGATTGCGTAAGACAACGTTTGTAGTACAACGTAAGTTGAACTATAGGTGTCGCTCCATCCCCATACAATGGTTAAAGAACGAGAGGAAAAAATAGAGTTATCATTCACTGTCATGTTAGCTCAGTCGGTCAGAGCATATCCCGGCTATGGGGGTGGATGACGCGGGTTCTAATCCCGAACATGACAATAATTTTTCCTTTCGAAATTTGTAATTTTGTAATTGCGTAAGAGTTAAGTTTATATGACAATGTTGTGGTCTTAATACATTTTTATAAATCTTTATTTAAGGAGCTTTTTCGCTCAGCGAATATGCCTCCGTAAGGCAACAAAATTATACAAAACAATGTCAACATTGCACTTAGCTATTACTAAGAACACTCAGCCTGTTATTTCAATCGCAAAAAGGGCATGAGGTATAGTCAAGATTTGAAATTGTCAGTTTAATAACATCCAGGTGGAATCGGCATTCAGGAGTCAAGCAGTTTTCTCTAGTACACTTGTGAATTGCTTCTAGAAAGCTATCGTCTAAGTTCTGTTGTTCAATTATTAAGTTTCTGCTGCAGTGGATACAAGCACTAAGTATTGTTTAGCGCTTGGGGCGGTTTAGGTCCTTGACACGCCTGAGAGCGCTTGACCCGCGTGGCCCCAAGAGTATATATATTAAACTGCAAACCTTTTAGAGCTCGATGATGCAAAATGTATTATATGTAGATGAATATATTGCAAATTTTAAGCGATGTGAGTTATTAGGTTTGATTTTATTAATTTCACTTCATACGTAGTACTTTAGAAGATTGTCATGTTTTGGTGTAAATAAATATTTACGTTAGTGAGGTAAAAAGATTGACATTATATACGCAAAAATTGAAATCAATGTCAATTTTACAGTACAAAATTTCTCAACTCGAATAGGAATCGAACCCTTGTCCCCTGATTTTACGCACCACCCGGTGCGTAAAATTTTTTAGTAAAGTTTTAGCCACTATCAAGAATCGCTCGACTAAGCCGAAATTTTGTACAATTGTATTACTTTAACCGTCATAGCTGTGCGGTCATCTACCAGACTACTAGACTTCATTTGATCGAAATAAGTTATTTTTCAAACACTTAACTTTCGTAATGATGTCGCTACCATTTTATATTTCTAAATACTAGACACAATGTCAGAACACAACTATCTTAAAAAACAGTTTATATATAACTTTAGCATATACTAACTACTGCCTACGAATGGAAATCCGAAAATGAACACATAAAGTCAGTGAATTCAAGCAAATACAATTTTATTTAACAATTCGTTGCATGCTGTCAGGCTCATGACCTTAGTTCAGGCAATATAATTACTTTCAATTCCGTACAATCTAATAAAGCTTCATCAAGACTTACGAAAAATTCGTCGATTTAGAAAAGGGGGCGTGACGTAGTCAATTGAACGGAAATTGTGTGCATTGCTCAAATTTTCATAGGTTAAAGGAACATTGCATTTTATTTAATTAGTAAACTTTTTTAATATATATGATTAGGACGAAAGACGCGCGAGGTTCAACATATGTGAAGTGGTAACTTCTGTCTATAACATATGCGTTACAAGTGACAAACTGCACTGCGCCCATCACCCTTATACATAAAGTTATTAAATCTTATGTGCCCGAAAGGACTGCTGCCGGAACACTCAGTCAGACGCTTGGCGACAGTTCTTTATAGGTAGGATAGGAAGGTACGTGCTTAATTGAATACGTCAGACACAGAGAAATTATTGTGTAATTTAATTTGAGTTAGTTACAATTATTAGTTTGCATGTGCAAATTAATTGCAATTTAAAAATTCCTTGGCTCCTTTATAACGTAGGGTTTTAAATAAAAAAGAGCCATTTATAAAGTCTATTTACTTTGTGACATTTATAGCCAGAAAGTGCCTTAATAAAATTACATTACTCTGTTTCGCTTAATTATAAGGGTAAATTTACGCGTGCAGTTAATTCGTATTAACGACTTTAATGTCCGAATAACGACTGTTTGAATGACCGTGTGGAAAGACCCTAAGGGTGGCGATCAAGGAAATGATCGATTTAGTTTTGCCGTTAACAGCTGGTTCTAATATATATTATTTCCAGAAAATTTGTAGATTTAGGGCGTAACGGATATTCGTACAGTAATTAATATTATATTATACACTGTCCACACTGCCGGAAAGGACTTGATCTATCACATTTGTTGCGTTGTCCTATACAACATGTCCCAAAATTTAACAATAAGCGGGCATCATATGCGTAAGGAAACATACACGTTCAGTAAAGGATCAAACACTTTCAGTTCTCGGCATCGAATTCTCTATCTTCTGCTTCACTGATGTACTGCCAATTTAGTGTTGTGCATGTACATTTCACAGACTTCTTTCTACAAAATTTCATCAGAATATTTTGGGATGATTATGTTTGAACATGCATAAGCTACGCGTTGCATACAGCATTCTCAACCTCACAGTATCAACAATACATCAACGCCACGTAAATGGACAAAAAGTTTATCACGGGCGGACGTCGAACTCCCGGTTTTAAGCATCGGAGGGACTTAAGTTCCACACTTAGCAAAATTTTGTCATATACGCTCAGCATCAGATGTGTATTATAGTATGATAGTACGAGGGGCTTCCTGCTCAAGGCAGAACATTTATTCGTCATCCACTCTGCTCTATCATCGTTCCTAATTCATATCCGAATATATTTCATATTTATCGAAAGAAAAAACATAATTATGTTATTTTTCCACTCACAAGAACAGCAAAGCTTCAGTTATTTTTGCCAAAAACACAAAACTATTTTGTAGCAAAAGTAAACGTGCCAGCGTCCATGAATCGACAGAATAAAATACAATTCCCATTTTTACGAAATACTTTTTCGTTTTTTCATACTCAACTTACCTCGTCAAAAAAGATGTGATCTTTTTTAACATCCCATTCAATGTTCGGTTGTTTGCCGTTTTGTTATTCTGTCATATTCCAAACACGTACGAGATAAAGTCATTATTAATGTGCACGTTTATATGCAAAACGGTTTTAACGATTTGATTAATAACAGTAAAACGCGGCACTAATTCCGTTTCGCATTTATAAAGCTGGCAATCCATCACAGTCGCATACAATGACAATTAAAACGCTTCATTGTGCCCACCATTGACAATAATTACTGACCGCAATGAAATTATAACTCCAACGCAAATAGCTGAGGGATGGTACAAAAATTTATATTATAACCAACATTACGGAACATCTGCTGAGGTATGTTGCTTTATTACTATCGTAAAAAAAGAAGTGGCCCTAAAACGCGACCTTGAGGTACCCCCGAGTTTAATTGGTGTCTTGAAAATATAAAACTTTCAGTATCGGCCTAAGTTTAACGACGCATTGCTTTTAGTCATAATACGTTTTCTTTTAGAGATCTTGATAAGTTGTTGGGAATGCTTTTTAGGAATCTTTATTTCAATGTTAGTTCGGTATCTCGAACTGTGAGAACCGGTAGCTAGCAATAGGCACGCCCCTATCACAAGTGAGCAACACTAGTCTGGCATAACGTGTGTTTAGACACTGGTTAACCTTTCAGATAATACAGGCGAGACGATATATTGTACACAATGTCAGTCGCTGTTGAAAAATCAATGAAGTGGGTGTATGTATATTGCGTGTGGTAAAGTTTATTTATACTTAAAGCATGTTTATCGCGTCTTGATCGCATTGGCAGTGAACAGTAAATCATAGCTTAGCTTAAATAGAAAGGACTAACATATTTTTTGCCAACGGAACAAATCATTAAGTCTGCAAGTGCTTGTAATTGCCATGCAGAAAACTTGCGTAAGCGAAAAGGCGCTTAAATTATCAATGGGATTTCCATCACGTCATTAATTATTAAAGAAATAGCACTATTGAATACTGTTTTGAAGCAGTGATGTCTCAGTGGCATTGGCTATGGACTGCCGCGCAGCAGGTCCATGGTTAGAATCCCGCCGCGGGCTTGAGCTTCACCGCATGGTGGAAGGGCATTTTGCAAATGCCCGACTAGCTAGCGACCACCCTCAAGTAGAATATCTGTCGTCAAGCACCTAACGGTGTGTTCCAGCACCTGTCCTTGAGAGCCAGTAAAATTACAGGCATATGAGATTTAACAACTATATGTATCAGGGTGACGGGCGCAGTGCCATTCGTCACTTGTGATGAAAGGTATCTGCTAGAAGCAGAGATTAGTCCACTTAACATCAGGTGGGCCTCATGCTTGTTCCGCCACAATAACATAAAATATATATACATAATTATTAAAGAAATAGCACTATTGAATACTGTTTTGAAGCAGTGATGTCTCAGTGGCATTGGCTATGGACTGCCGCGCAGCAGGTCCATGGTTAGAATCCCGCCGCGGGCTTGAGCTTCACCGCATGGTGGAAGGGCATTTTGCAAATGCCCGACTAGCTAGCGACCACCCTCAAGTAGAATATCTGTCGTCAAGCACCTAACGGTGTGTTCCAGCACCTGTCCTTGAGAGCCAGTAAAATTACAGGCATATGAGATTTAACAACTATATGTATCAGGGTGACGGGCGCAGTGCCATTCGTCACTTGTGATGAAAGGTATCTGCTAGAAGCAGAGATTAGTCCACTTAACATCAGGTGGGCCTCATGCTTGTTCCGCCACAATAACATAAAATATATATACATATATATTTTTTTACCTTCATATGAATACATAGTACAGTAGTAATTCTTTACCAAAAGCGTACACTAAAAGCGTGACTAAAATCACCAATATTCCCATCGTCCCATCATCCAACATGATTAATAATGTTATCTATCTAGGCTAGTATCGCTCATTCCTCTGTATATAGCGTGAATAGTTCCTGACAGCAGTTAGCAGGTAATGACCGAGATAACTCCGAATTGGGGTTCATACACCGAGACGTGTATCGAAACCTTTGTGCCTGAACTATACGACATATCACGTTCATGTGAGCTAATTGAACGAGCTTTATCGCCACTTTCAGCCGTGCGATTGTCCTAGATAAAATATGCTGGGTTAATTAATACAGAAGCATAATGTATCGCTACTTGTAGATAACCTGTATTGCGGTGATAAGAGGAATATTACGACACAGTGCTTTATGCAGATATCAATCCGTAGATAACTTACCAAAACCAAAAATTACATTACATTTAAACACTACAAAGGAGGAAAAGAACTAAAAAATATATACAAGACCTAATATCTATAATACGTATAATTTCGTATAGAACCAACTCAGAGCCCTGACAGAAAACCTAAAGGATCGTTTTGTTATCAAAAATATATTTTCAAAAGTATCTTTATCATAAAAAGTGTGAGCGATTGCATATTACATGAAACACAGCGAACCGTAAAGGGACTTTAAACTAAAGTTAAATGTTATTTGGCCAACTTAAAACTAGTAAGCATTGCAACCGAGTAGCTTAAACATCGAAAGTTAAGGCCGAAGAAATAAGTTAATAGTTCAATGAGCACTGGTACTAGTTGGTGTAGTATAAATAATTTGTTTACGATCAACTTAATTACAAATCGAAGTTCCATTCTATACATTTTCATTTGAATACGTATTTACGAGCAATAAAGAACAGCTATTAAAAATGTTTTTATTATCAAGTGACGCGATACGAATCAACGTGACATTGTCTCAAAACCATTAGGTGGTGATAACATCATTGTTATTAAAGTATATTTGAATCAATCACGAAGAGTAAACAAATGTGAAACGCCTCACAATATTCTTAGTCAGAAAATAGCAGAAAAGAAGACATAATCGCTATGTATACTAAATACTTCACTTAGTTACACTACATCATTTTCCCTACATCAGCATCAGACTGAAGAGCTCATTCATATTTTATTCCATATTTTATTTTTTCATATCTAGGTCGCGTAAACACGGCATAAGTTATCAGGGGATCTAGATATAAGGGAAATATATTCAAAACATACACAAAGACTTGAATACGGCGCTTTTTGCAGCTACCCCGAGTCAACTTATCTCTTATATATATCACAAGGGGTTTAGTAGAAGCTCAGTTGTAATAACTTCGGTGACATTTTTAAAATCCTGCTAAGTTCAGTGAGTGGAAAAGTGTCAGGGGGTAAACCAGGTGAGACATGAGTTTCCATTACACCGTCTTAAAGTTTATCCTTCTCATTCTAACTTTTGGAACCTAAATCTAATGTGAACTTATCACTCTTGAAACAAACTTCACATATAAGCAAATTGTTTTCGTTCCCGAAGAACGCAATCCTCAAAGAAAAATGAGAGGTTTGTTTGTAATAGAATCCCATATTTTGAATGGCAATAGTTTGCCAGTTTCAGAGTCGGCGGAAAATATCATTGGTCCCTTGGAGGTAATAGAGGATATTTTCAGTTTTTTCTCATTTACACCCTTAGGAGGACAAGGGGCTTGGGAGGTAAGAGGAAGGTGAATTGATTTACGTTGAAAGTTAGACAGTTCGTAAATAAGGAAGACTCGTGGCGTGTGACAGGGATCGTATTTGAAATTATTTTCGATTCAAGTCCTGGCTCTATGGTACTTGGACGTCTAATTTTATATTAGGAAATTAATGTTGAAAAGTTTGCAGTAACCACAATACTGAGACTGTTTGTAAGTATAAAACAAAATGTTTGTATTGTACAACTGTGCTCCAGATAGCAATAAGTACTAAACAACTAAGATAACAGAAAAAGCTTGACTTGACGGTTTATTTATACCCTTGTTCAATTGAATAGTTATAAGCGTTGTCGACAATCGATAAACCTATGAATATGCATGGCAACCCGTATAAATGCCGTGCAGAAGGGTACTCTTATTTGCATTGAACATTATTTGAAACTGTTACATGCTACCAATATCGTTAGATTTTCATAGTAGAGCCTTTGCACAGTACAAGAAAATGTATAACTTTGTCGTAAAAATAACGCAGTTTTTCTCAATTTCATGGGATAATAATTATTCACAGGTATAAGGGCTGAACCAGACAACGTTTCTCGCTTTTGAGAAGGTTTTTATTTTAATCCTGATAGGTGAGCTTTGATCAAAATGATCTAATATCTAATATGATGATTAGTAATGATATGGCCGAAAGTAATAAGCAGGCTTGGCCTAGAACGTGAGCTGGCAAATACTTTCGTAAAACTTAATATTTATGGTAAAGAGCTGCGCCTAGCATCTAAATCAGGCCAATTCTAAAATCAGATAAATAAAGAAGTTATGATGGACGGCTCACGATACAAGTGAAGCCAAAAGAGACCAAATACTCCTATCATATTGTGCCTTTCACGCTCATGAGTTTGTCGTACTGTTGAAAGGGTCAGCATATCAGAAGCATGTGGTATTTATCTGAGGTTCTTAATCGAAATGTTTAGACTACCTTTTATCGAGAATGAGAGAGATATAGATAAGACTGCTGAAACAATTTTTGGTACTTGACATGATGAGACTTATGTAGACTGTTATCTACGTGTTTACGTTAAAAATTGACAGACAAGAGAGTGAACTGTGCATAGTCTAACCACCAGTTTAGACGATACGCGTTAATCGTGAAATATTTGAACTAATACAAAAACTGTATAGGTACTACACACTTACGACTTATTACTTGCACTGAACATATATTATGAAACAGTATAATAAACAGAGAACACTGAAAATCCAATTAATCAAATCATATACGAAAATAATTTAGAAATTTCTTGTATTTTCTAAAATGGCCAAGTTTACAAAATAGGTAATGAGTTATGATCTTTTGGTACAGTAAGCCCACTGCTCTGCATTAAAAATAAACAACTTCGCCCAGAATACAAACGTGTTTTAAGAAACTAATTAATAATTAAGCTACCGGGGTATAAAACAAAAACACTTCCATCAAAAGGCATGATCCCGAAACTAATTTGCATAAAGTAACAGAGTAACTTAGCGGGGACGAACTTAGGCCGGACCGCTCTATTAGCACTCCGCTCTTTGGGGAAACTTCTGTTTATTCTTTCGTTAAGCCTATAATACTGGGGATATACAAGGACCCGTCGGATCAGCTATCTTATTAAGGTCACAAAGGGAATATGGTGGACGTTGTCTGTCTTTTAATCCGAAACAAAAAACAGCATTGCTGACACTACCTACTTACTTGGAAACTAATGGAGTCATGAATCGATTTTTGTGTAGTTTCAAGGTTGAATATGAAAACAAGAGAGAGTAATATAGAATGGAAAAACTAGCAAAATCATTCAATACAGATCGGCCATGTGACTGTCGACACCGAAGGATCCTCAGTGCGTAGTCCGGCTTGCATTAAACCGGTTTAATTATATCTCGTTTTACCTTAGAATGTTTTCTATGAAGCTAGAGTGCTCGTATAGCTTTCCATACAAACGTGGATTCGTCATATTTTGTTATATACCAAAAGGTAGGTTCAAGCTCTGTGATATTTAGCATGCATGTCCTTAAGCCTAATAATATCTACTTTCAAATAAGGGGATAAAATAAACCATATGCAAAATTTCACCGAATTAAACACTTGGTATTGAAAATATAACGTAAGTACGTTTATATGGAAAGCGGTAAGTGCACTCTAGCCTTAACAAACATGCCAAATTAAACACTTGAGTGATTAATCATTTTGACGATAGAGAATTAACCAAAATTGTACTTTTTTTACGATGGTTTCGTTATCTTAAATGACCATGTAAAGAATAAAACATGTTTGTCAAACTTTACATCTTTACGCGTTTGATCTTGTTTGAGTGATTCAACACGTTTGAAGACGTGTTTGAGCTTCTTATAATTATAAAACTCTAGAAATCTAGGGTGCGATCCGATAAAACATACTATCCGATATAATATACTCATGTCATACATGTTTGAAGGAGTGCGGCGGTGTGTACTCGTATCAAACAAGATCTTTAGGATTAAGGCGGAACAAGGAGCAAGTTTGACAAAGTTTTTTTTTAAATTATTATGACGTGACAAGCTCGAAGCATGATCTTAAGCGGACTAACCTCTGCCTAAAACAGATGCATTTCGTGACAAGTCACGAATAGCACTGCGCCCGTCACCTTGAGACATAGTTTTTAAGTCTCATGTGCCTGTACTTTCACTGGGTCTCAAGGACTGCTGCCGGAACACACCGTTAGGTGCTTGGTGACAGATTTTCTACGTGAGGGTGGTCGCTGGCCAGGCGGGCATTCGCAAAATGAACCATGGACCTGCTGCGCGGCAGTCCATAGCCAATGCCACTGAGCCAAGGCACTTTATATTTGTTTACTTTTGCTTTCATTTTATTTGTTGAATATCCACCATAACAATACCTACTCTGTGAAAGCCGACAATTTACAGGCAACCCTTTAGAGGTAGTTAGGATGGATGACATAACTTAGGCTTAGTAACAGGTAACACATAAGGAATTCAGGAAAAATAAGCGGTTGAACTCACGGAGAAAAAGCTAGTATATATTCAAGATAAATGGTCTCTTGTACAATATATTCCGAAGGTCTATGCAAATGATTTTCTATTAGTATTCAACACCGGCTGCTTTCCTTCTGCCTTTTCTCAGCCGTTCCAAATCAATAGAAGCCTTCTTCTCACTACTAAGGCTACAAAAAATATTTCACTTAACTGCTAAATTGTTAAAAGATTCGACATAATTTAATTTTTTTTTGTCATTGACACCGAACAAGCTTCTCAGGCCCACCTGATGTTAAGCGGATCTCTGCCGATAACAGATGCATTTCGTTACAAGTCACGAATTGTAGGTACTTCGTACCAGCCATACTAACATATGTACTTCGTACCTACAATTCGTCACTTTGAGACATAAGTTTTATATATAGAATATAGTATAGTATGTGCCTGTTTCTTTTCACTGGCTCTCAAGGACTGTGCTTTAGGTGCTTGGAAACAGATTTTATACTTGAGGGTGGTCGCTAGCCAGGCGGGCTTTCGCAAAATGCCCTTCCACCATGCGGTGAAGCTCAAGCCCGCGGCGGGATTCGAGCCATGGACCTGCTGCGTGGCAGTCCATACCCAATGCCACTGAGCCATCACTGCTTCAATACTTGACTTGGATGTGTGACCGTTAGTGGCATTACTACTGAGTGCTTCCGTGCTTCGGAGGGCACGTTAAGCGGTCGGTCTCAGTTGTTGTCTTAGGATGGCAGTCGTTATATCATGGTGGAAGGGCATTTTGCGAATGCCCGCCTGGCTAGCTACCACCCTCAGGTAGAAAATCGATCGTCAAGTACCTAACACTATGTTCCTGCAGAAATCCTCGAGAGCCTTAGTTTTTAATTACAGGCACATGAAACTTAGCAAAATAGCTTGTATGTCTCAAGATGATGGGCGCAGTGCAGTGCAGTTCACCACTTGTGACGAAATCTGTCTAAGGCAGAGGTTACCGCTTCACATCAGGTGGGCCTCGTACGAGTTCTATCACAATAAAAAAAAAGATATTGGATTATAATCACAATAAGTTTTATGATTGTACATGTATTACTGTTTTTACGATAGAGCATAAACAAAAATGTTAAATAAAAACTTTTTTTGTATGAAGACCCATTTTTATTATTAACTTATGCAATTAGCATTATTTATAAGGCAATCAGCCATACTAACATAAATTCTGTGAAAGTTTCGACTAGCTGCCTATTATAATTTCAAAGATAAACAACCCTGTCTAGACGGACGGACCTTCGAGGCTTAGCAATTGTATCCTGTTTTCTAGTACGATACCTTGAAAACAAAACATTAACTGATGGCTATTATTATCTTCCTACCTTTATCCCACTTGGATGCAGTTGATCCAATATATTTTCTCAATCAACACATACGAAGACACAAGGACCACGTTGTAAAAAGTCAGGTGCAATCAGTTTTATGTCCGGCCGTCAGCCAAACGCAAAAAAATGTTGGGAGACGTCGAGAACATAATCAATATTAACTTATTAGGAACCGGCTAAGACGCGCGATATATTTACCGGAAGGATTCCGACCAGTTTCGGACTGTTTTGAAGTCCTTCGTCTGGCAGACACGATTGCGCGAAGCGACGAGAATGGGCCTCAGCGCGTAACTGATATCTCTCCAGTAAATATAGCGCGGGTCCTAGCCGGTCCCTAATAAGTTTATAATCAATGTGTTAAAAAAAACCGGCTTCAAACAGGAAATATTTGAAAAAATGCACTACAAAACAGTTTTTTTTGTGTTTACTTTAAATCGACAAGTGAAAATGAGAACATCGTCAATGTAGTCGAAGCAAATTAAATACAACTATGGATAACTCAAATACTATTCGTCAGATCTCACTAACATTGAAATGGGACCTCATGACTAGCACCGGCTTACGAATATAAAAAAATCATCAAAATCGGTACATCCTGTGAAAAGTTATGAGGACACACAGGAGAATCTACTCCAATAATAACAAATATTTGAAGAAAACATTAAATTAATATTTTAATAAAACACTTAAAAAATACAAAATATATATCTAGTGACAACGCGTTTCGCTTCTACGCGAAAAATTCGCGTCGAAAAATTCTTCCGGTTTGGCTGCGTGGCGTTTGTGACGTCACGTCGGCTTAGCAGGAAAATTAGGCGGAATTGGCACTAGATATATTTTTGTATTTTTTAAGTGTTTTATTAAAATATTAATTTAATGTTTTCTTAAAATATTTTAAAAATATTTATTATTATTAAATATGGATTTCCGCAAAGTAACGCCTGAGTCTATTCGTTAGAATCTACTTCAGTTTTGAAGTTAAAAATAGCTGAATTTATTGAAGCAGTCGGCAATGCTTTTTTCTTTCTATATTCCTTAATACTTACATTTTATTTGCTACATTTTCTATTTGTTGTACCGTAATAATACTCTAAAGACAGCTCCTAATACCTACTGCAGAGCTGAAGCCGGTTGATCCTGTCCAACGGATCCTCCCTTTTCATCCCGAAGGCTTTACCACTCATTATTTATTATTTTTTATCCGACACCCAGGAAATGCCGGTAGGGTTGTTAAGGATTTTCTCGAAATTATCACCAAATGTTTTCTTCCTTTTATTTTATGGATTAGTATGACGTTAAGCGTTTTCCTGTTAATGGTTTTGCGTTTATTTGGATAGAGTTTATCCCAAAGAGAAGAACAGAAACTTCAAAAAAACTATGCCTGGAGGCCTAGTTTTTTTGTAATGGATTACAGTTAGAGTAGAAGTTAAATTACTACTATAATTTCTTGGTATTATATGTACCATGCAGTTCTCACAGCCCCGCGGAATACAATGGTCTATAAGATCTTCTAGTTAACACGGAGTACTGCTTTCATCTCTGAGAGGAGACTCAGCAGCACCAGGTCTTTTCCATTTGACCGTTTTAAATGCAGAGTGCTCACAGGCCCGAATCGTTATCAATCAAGCTCTATCCGATCGGCTCGAGCCTTTGGCACTGCGAAGAAATGTTGGATCTTCTTGTGGAACCTGCTGCCATCTGAAGCATTGCCGAACCGACACGAGTTAGGAACCTTCTCAAGAAGAGCATATTCCTTCCTCAAAGACCGACAACCATTATTGAGACCTCTCGTAATGCGCATGTCCATAGGCGATGGTGATCACCTATAAAAAAAAGTCTACAGTTTCACCCTTAACAATCTATTTAGCACTGCACTTGTTCATACTAAAATTAATTCATATGTTTCAGTCACTAGTAGCCACTTTGAGGCAGTATATTTGACACATAGTGGTACCGCCCAAGGCTGACTCTTGCTAAAATTATCTACCGCCTGGAAACAATTAATCTTATTAAGATCAATATTTTTTTGAACGTATCAACCCTAAAGCGAAAAAGAACGACATGAAAAATGTCTACCCAGAGATAAACAAGAAATATCGCCTCAGAGTTTTGGTTAACTTTTGATTGCGTTTCCAATCGTGATTACGACAAGAGATACCGAATTAGGGGCGAGTGTAATGAATCTTACAAGTATCGGTATCTATGACAATTAATATCTACTATACAAATGTATTTTTTACACAACTGCCCAAAAAAGGAGTGTTATGGTTTCAGGGTTCATGTATGAATGTATGTATTTTTATTTATTTATTCAACAAAAGTTCACAGCTGTAACATTGGTTTCTTATAACTATGAAATATATTCTACACATCTTGAGTTCCTTTGTTCCACCATAAGTTCTAAACGTCTAAACCGATTTCAATGTATGAGATATCGTTAGATTCGTCTTGGTAGCGCAAGTGACACTGGGTGTATAACTAAATATTTAAACAAACTGGCGTGCTTTAGACGCCAAAATGTGAGTAAAAAAAATTTTTCTTCCCAACCCAATGAGTGGGATATCAAAATGAAGAGCTTTAAAAAACCATTCCATAAATACGAATATATAACATGCAGATTAAATTTCAATATAACGAAATGTGTGTCAAAAAACAAATATCGAAATGTGTGTCAAAGAAAATATAAATAAAGAAAGTCATCTTCCAGAGAACACCATATACAAAATAATAACATACATTACTCATCAGCTCATCACAAAGAACTCAATAGGCGTCTCGAGGCTTCCAATTCAGCGCACAATGCCATGAAATTTACTTTCGTCCTTTCGTTATAATCTGGGTGAAATTGAGCGACTCTAGTGCGAGTGTGAGTATAATAATAACCAGTACACAGCAAAGCAGTAAACCATCTTAGATGTTCGTTTGTCGAGCCGTAACCCCCGCGCGAAATCGCTGCAATAACGCGACGCATCGGATACAGTGATCGGCGTTAGACCTCTGGCAATCTACAGTCAGTTTGATGGTCAGTTTGCGCCGACGAGAAAGGAAGAGCAGCCTTAGCGAGTTATACAGTAAATATAAAAAAAATAATTGACATTATAAACAAAGCGATCTGACGTAACGTCGATGGATGATTCGACTTTTTGTGAGAACAACTATAGGTTATTGCCATCAAAATGGCATTCTACGAGGGTGGATTGAAAAGTTCGCGGCCTAACACATAAATACTTGAACTATTTTAATGTAACTGACCTCATTCGATTTGCTTACTCTCTAGTTGTCACATTGTAAAATTTTATCGCAATAGCATTATCAGTTTTTAAATTAGACTGGATTTTGTGAGCCTAAGTGCAGCATTTTTAAAGAATGGAGAAAATTGAGCAACGTGCGGTCATCAAATACTTGTTTAAAAAAAAAACTAACTCCAAAAGAGATTCACGAAGACATGTCAACAACATTGGGGGAATATGCTCCGTCGTATACGACTGTGAAAAAGTGGGTTGCTGAATTTAAACGCGGACGAGAGAGTATTGAAGATGACCTTCGCTCCGGCCGGCCTACGACGTCTACGACTGAAGAAAACATCGGGAAAATCTGTGATCTGATATTGGCAGATCGGAGATTGACCATCAGGGAGATTACAGACACTATTGGCATCTCGTATGAACGAACACAAAACATCATATTCAATGAACTTGGATTTTCTAAGGTTTCTGCGCGGTGGGTACCCAGATTGCTTTCAGTTGAACAAAAACGAATACGGCTCACGATTTCTCGCGACTGTTTGGAAATGTTTGAGGCTGATCCACAAGATTTTTTTGTGACAATGGATGAACCTGGGTACACCACTACACCCCAGAGTCAAAACAGCAATCCAAGCAGTGGAAAAAACCTGATGAACCGACTCCAAAAAAAGCCAAAGCAATTTTGTCAGCTGGCAAGGTGATGGCGTCAGTTTTTTGGGATGCTAAGGGTGTGATCATGGTGGACTACCTTGCAAAAGGTGAAACTATAAACTCGGCTTATTACTGCATCCTTTTACGTCGTTTGGGTGAAACAGTTAAAGCGAAAAGGCCAGGATTACTCAGCAAGAAAGTGTTGTTTCATCAGGATAATGCACGCGTTCACACGTCTGTTGAATCTATGGCTCAAATTCGCGATTGTGGCTTTGAATTACTGCCGCATCCCGCCTATTCCCCTGATTTGGCACTTTCAGACTTTCATTTATTCCCAAACCTAAAAAAACACCTTGGAGGTCAAAAATTTTCATCAAATGAGGAGGTCGAAGCTGCAGTGGGTGACTTTTTTGAAGGCCTTGAAGAAACTTTTTTTATGACTGGCATACAGGCGTTGGAAACCAGATGGAAGAAGTGCATTGAGTTAAGTGGAAATTACGTGGTAAAATAATAAAATTACTTTTGTTTATATTACAAATAGTTTTCTTGCTGAGGCCGCGAACTTTTCAATCCACCCTCGTAGATTCGCCCCGATGCATTATTTTTACATAATAGTAACTTATGCCGATGAGTGTGGTGTGACAGAAGATACGAAAATTCAGAGAGTAAGAGAGACAACTGTCTCGACATAACTGGGTGTTAAAGTAGAAACTAAGAAAGTTCCCATCATCATTTCATAAAATTGAGATTTTGGTATTGAGCTCGAATTTGCTTCAGTTGAATTTAGTAAATTTATGCCTATGCACATAAGGTGCAGGGTATCTTCTCAGTGAAGAGTTGAGGACAAATTGAAGGCGACTGTTATTTAAGCATACCCCCTGAACCCGTGACACCTCAATGACAGTAGAAACTTAACATTTAAATTTACTAAATTCAACTGAAGCAAAGTCGAGCTCAATACCAAAATCTCAATTTTATGAAATGTTGATGGGAACTTTCTTTTTATAGATGGATTGAATTTATTGGGTTTCTAAAAATCTTAAGACATGGTGTGTTTCTGTTAGTTACGGTTTCATTCCAACCATATCACAAAAAATAGAGGAACTATTGAGTAAATGTTCGAAAGTAATAATAAAGTTAATTAATAAAGCGCCGGAAACCAAATCGGAAAATCTTATCCGTCAAATTAGAAATAATCTAACCTAATCATTTCAACCGTCACGGTCAGTGATAAACACGCACAAATAAGATTTCACATTTATACCATTAGTAGTTGTAGAATTCACTATATGAGTAGTCGTAACGTAAACTTATACTTACTACATCTATGTTTTTGAAAGCTTGCAAATCCAATACATACTATGTACGTAGTTGATCTACTGTTTCGTCGCGTAGCGTAGTCACTATGTCTTTTATAATGGTCTAGATATCCCTTTATATTACAGCAAAACTTGAATACAATATGCGCCTTATTGCTTGGCTTGGTGTAGTTTCTTCGCTACATACTGCGACGTCTAAGCATTTTAGTCAGTCATCTATTAAAGGTATGATATGAAAAATAATAAGGGCTGTGCCATTCTCTCCTCTGCGCCATAGGCAGGCGTCTTCGAGATTGCAGTGTAAGTGTTCTACGGGGTATTTTGCTTCGCCTTTGGCTATTATATACTACTAGCTTTCCGGGCACGGCTCCGCCCGCGCGTATGTCGGTTATCGCGCAAAACCATTAACCTCTTTTTGCGCAGTTGGATAAAAACTATCCTATGTTTTTTCCCGGGTCTCAAACTATTTCCATACCAAATTTCATTCAAATCGGTCCAGTAGTTTTGGCGTGAAAGCGTAACAGACAGACAGACAGACAGACAGAGTTACTTTCGCATTTATAATATTAGTACTGATATGCTTTGCCCTACCCACCATGGGAAAAGAAACTTTATACTAACGAGTAAACTACGAGTAATATGTGGAAAAACTACATAATATATTCATTTTCTTAAATATAAACTATAACACAAAATACACAACACACTATATAAATTAGTCTATAACTATAAAAATTATAAGGCCACAATCCCTCTTAAACACTTGTAGTATAATTTGGCAAAGCACAAGGCTGCTTATTAAGAGTTTTCGTTCCAAGAGAGCATTAATTGGGTCATATTCAAGAACCCATTTTTTTAGGTCAACAGTGTCGTGGACTTTCTACGTTATCTTTATGAAAGTATAGAAAGTCGAGAAATAATAAGATTCCAGACACCATTCTAGGATTTAATTAATACGCAGATAACTTTATACTGTAAACCATGAAAATATGTTAAACCTTTCTTATTATAGAACGTCAAACCTAGTAACAGATTTTATATTTGTTGGATTCATGTCGTGGCATTAGCTTCTTGGACTTTTATGACACGTGACACCAGCCATAGAAATAGTATTTTTAGTAAAGTGGCCATATTTGCTTTAAATTTATAGAGCTGTACTATACCGCCAAATTCGACGGTATATTTTTTCATCTTGGATGAGGTTTTGCTACACCGTCTGAAGTAAAATTTTAGTAGTCGACACCGTGGCAAATTTAAAATACTTCAATTAAATTGGACGTCTATGGCGACAATGATCTATCATATTTTGTTAGTGACAAAGAAAAAGGTTATCCAGTCTGGATCGTGCGCTCGAAGAGTCAAGACCCTCTGAGAATGCTTTGTGTAAAAGTGAAACGCGTCGAAAATTCTTCCAGTTTAGCTGCGTGGCGTTTGTGACGTCACGTCAGCTTAACAGGAAAGTTAGGCGGAATTGTCACTGGACATATTTATTAACATTTTTTAACTTTATTATTAAAATATTAATTTAATGTTTTCTTAAAGTATTTGTTATTATTAAGTTATCCTCTTATAGTTACACCCTAGTGCGGTGAAATTGGCCCTTAATTAGAGAACAGGAATGGAATATAGCTTGACAATAGAGGAACACAGATGGCACCTGCCACCTTACGATAACATAACTTCATGAGCCGAGGCGCGTCATCGCGACAAAAAGCGAACAGCTAAAGTCAAACGGCAGATAAATAGAAGTACCGGAGATAGGGAGCAAGAATGAGTAAAACAATGATAGCCAGTCTGGGGTCGACAATTCGATTTCCCTGGATTTTGGACCGGAATTTCTGCTATTCTGAAATATATTAGCCACCCCGTGTAAAAGGGGAAATCGGGATGTGCCCTTGCGAAGTGTTGCATGTATCTTCCACGTTAATGTATGAGGGTTTTTAGAATCTTCCCCTTGGTTTTCACTTTGCAAAATGAATTCAATTATCCGTCGCTCAAGTGTTTTTATGCATGATCATTTGTCGGTATTTTTAGGCCAGATTGTTTGGTTGAACCAATCACGATGTTACCAGCCAGGCTGAAGACGCTGGTACCGCGTATTTCAATTTGGAACTCGAGCCGACCATTTTTTCTCGTTTCGAATAAAGGCAATATTTTCTCGAGCTTTTTCGAGTTTGAGACAGCTCGTGCAGACAACCTTATTAGTTCTAACATACAACTTGCAAGCACCAAAATATGGTACCTTACATTTTTATTACCCAATTAAGAAGACCGAAGTATATCTTCTCTATCCGTTTCGCTGAACTTACCTGAAACAAAAAAGATAAGTCAATATAGGTAATTTTTATTTATTTATAAGAAACTAGCTGCCCCCCGCACCGGCTTCGCACGGGTATTTAACAAAAATTATAAATTGCACACATAAAAATAGTTATTGTGACAAATGTTATTGCAATTAAAGTTATTCATTCATTCATTCATTCATTCATTCATTCATTCATTCATTCATTCATTCATTCAATTTTTTTGTAGATATTGATGTCTTCTAGAAAATTGTAGTAGATCACTTTGCTCTATTGTCAACAATTTTCGCAGCGTACGCGTTATAACGATTTTTTGTATTTTTTTCACATGTGCAATGCGTCCGCATTATCATATAAGTTTTCATGTAATTTTTGAAAATATTCTATAGCCCATGTTCGCCAGGGATAGTGTAGTATTCTAATGGCAAAAGAATTTTTCAAATCAGTTCAGTAGTTTTAAAGTTTATTCGTTACATACAAAAATATATAAATACACATCTTTCCTTTTTATAATATTAGTGAAGATGAAATGATTCAAAACCTCAGATAGATGCGAAATTACAAAACAGTCATCACAACGAGATTTGCAATTAATACAAATGTAATAGAGAACAAACTTAACATAGTTTAAGTTAATATTGAATTATACGATACGCTGGATCGTACATATTTTATGTTACCAAATACGCTAATTAATATTGGATGTAGCTCTCATACAAACATTCGCGCTTAATTAGTTTTCATGTTAAATTTACCAGTAAACTTGTTAGTTTATAATAGGCTGTTGTAGAGCTACATGGTTTCGTACATAACACCATTAAGCGAGTCATCGTCGACTAAGGGGGTTGCTGCCATTCTGCCATGCACACAATCAAAGTAGGTTGCCACATTGCCACCCCATTGCAGGGCAAGAGGACAACGACCTTAACGATCGTAGGCATAACATGCGGTTTATACACACGACTTTATACACTTTAATACCGCTAATGGCGAAAGGAACAATACCAGAGAGAAACTGCTTTGTTTGAAAAATACACGATGTGCATTTCTTTTTTTATATAGAGGTACCTCTCGTTGGGGTTTTGTATATTCTTTGCTTTTGAAACAGCTGGAATATTTCATAGTGACTAACGCTTGGGGTCCGCCTTCTAGTCATTTATCAACATCTCTTTTTCTGTTTTCACGTAAAGGGATTTGATCTCTTTCTCGCCCAATGTTAAGGCTCTGGACTCACATAGGGCGGTCTTGAGTTGCCGTTCACCGCACTACACACAGCGAGCGATCGAGTTCTATAGTTCTGCAATATTATTTGCAGGTCACACGTCCCATGCTCTCTTCTGATGATTTAATATTTAAAATCTGTAAAATTAAATAGAAAAATATGTGGGAAAGTAATACAGAAGCCGAATGCCCTTGAAATTTTAATATAGATTTTACACGACAAATAAAGCTATAGAACGAAACACCGTAATATTTTTCAAAAAGCCTCATAACATGAATTATACGAGGGTGAATCAAAAAGTTCTTAGAAGTGCATATATATGAAACCTTTTTGGATCAAGTTCGATATTCAAATTAAAGAGTGTCTATCACACTATATTTATGCAGACTGTCACTTATTTTTGTCAGTTCGTTCGCATGTAATAAATTTTTTTGTGCAACGAGTTGCTAAAAAGTCAAAATTATGGATAAAAGTGAGTTACGTGCGGTGATAAAATATCTCAGTTTGAAAAAAATGTCTACGAAGGAAATTTTTTTGGACATTCAGCAGACATTAGGGGGTGATGCTGTACCCTATTCTACGGTTGCGTACTGGGTGGCTGAATTTAAAAGAGGTAGATCAAGCTGTAAAGATGACCCGCGTTCTGGGCGGCCTTCAACCTCCGTTACAGAAGAAAATGTCAAAAAGGTTGAGAATCTGGTTTTGGAAGACAGAAGAATGACTATTAAACATATAGCTGAGATCCTAAAGATATCTTTTGGTAGCGTTCAATCCATTTTAATTGATTCACTGGGGTTCAAAAAAGTGTCTGCAAGATGGGTGCCACGAATGTTAACCGACGAAAACAAAAAGCGACGTTGGGAAATTTCCAAGCGTAATCTCGAAATGTTCCAGCGTGATCCGGATAATTTTTGCCGTCGTCTTGTCACCATGGATGAAACGTGGGTCCACCATTTTGATCCTGAAACTAAAAGACAAAGCATGTCTTGGAAACGACCATCCTCTCCATTCATTAAAAAATTTCGAGTTGCTCCTACCGCTGGCAAAGTTATGGCCTCTGTGTTCTGGGATAGTGAAGGAATCCTTTTTATTGATTACATGCCAAAAGGCCAGACGATTACTGGACCCTATTACGCAAATTTAATCCCGAAAGTGCGTGAAGCGATTAAAGAAAAACGTCGTGGAAAACTGTCGTTGGGCGTGTTGTTCCTTCAAGATAACGCTCCTGCTCATCGATCGGAAGTTGCGGTCAACGCAATCCGCTGTGCTGGCTTCAATCTCCTTGACCACCCACCATATTCTCCGGACTTAGCCCCAAGTGATTTTCACTTGTTTCCAAAATTAAAAGAGGAAATTCGTGGAACAAAATTTCACGATAATGACGCGGTTATAGCTGCCGTAGAGGACTTTTTCGAGAGTCAAGAAAATATTTTTTTTTCACAAGGAATAAGGAAGTTAGAAACGCGTTATTCTAAATGCATTGCATTGGAGGGAGATTATGTAGAAAAATAAAATATTATTATTTAAATCTTTGCATTTTTTAATATTGATTCCAAGAATTTTTTGATTCACCCTCGTATAAGTTATTACAGATATTATGACATAGTAAAAAACAGAATCAATGAGTAAATGTTGTAACCTCTTTCACCTTTATAAATCACAGAGCAAAGGTATTTCTTGCTTATGTTTGATTTTTTTTTTCTTTTTTTTTATTGCTGATAGGTAAGCCTTTGACCACAATCTCACCTGATGGTAAGTGATGATGTGGTCGAAGGTGTTAACAGGCTTAATCTAGAATAAATATTTTTATATAGATATTTATTTTTTATATAGATATTTTTTCTTATTGCGACTAAGCGGTAGGCACAAATAGAACTCCGACAGAATATGCGTTTTTTTTGACCGATGGGGTCTGACGCTGTTGTGTATACATTCACCTAAGCTAAGCGATTGCACTCATACAAGTGTACACAGACCGCAGAACTCCGAAAGTCTAAAATCTAGACCGCTTGCTGTGGGCCTGGCGCCTTAATACGCTGCTATTAGCCAAGGTATACGTTTGCCTAGGCTCCACCTATACACCCTTGCCTTCAGGATACCCAAATAGTTGGTAAATACTATAGAGTTCCACTCCTTACCAGTTGCGGGTTTTGATAACAAGTGATATACCTATAAAGTTAAACTAATGTTATTGTAGGCAAAACTAGATATTTTAAAAAAATGGGCCATTTTTATTGGTTTATAAAGCATACAAGTTAGGGTTGTGTATGGAATAGAAATAAGGTTAGTGACCTCCACGGCTTGGTTGGCACGTATAGGCACTTTTTTGTCGACAACCTCTAAGACTATTTTGCATAAATGGGGCTGAATTTGATTACATAACTCCCAATTTTTTCGGGTTAGTGGCATACGCACCCAATGTCAACTCCCCCCGTGTCAGTTGCCCACGATCTCAGTTCCCCCCGATAAATTTTGAGCGAATATTTTTTTGTGATTTGTACTGTCAGCAGCGAAAGTGTATTTAAAGTTATTTAAAAAAAATTAGGGCACACCACAAGTTTAGGTTGGTTGGAAGAGATTTTTGTCATAGATAAGCTTACTTTGTAAAACTTATAATAAGAACTTACTGTATATATTATGAAAGTATAAGAATAAATAAAGGATTATAAGTAAAAGGAAAGACTGATTTTCTACGATCATTTATTAATTTGAAAGTTTCAGTGTAAAAATCAAGAACATAATTAACATTAAAGCAGGCAAAAACAGCACTTAAATTGTACAAAGTATATAAAATAAACAATATTAAACACTCAATAAAAGGAAATCAAAAAACATAAAACACTTAAAATTACTAAAAGAAAAAACTAAAAG
The DNA here is from genome assembly GCA_963854805.1 of Plagodis dolabraria. Taxonomy (NCBI): domain Eukaryota; kingdom Metazoa; phylum Arthropoda; class Insecta; order Lepidoptera; family Geometridae; genus Plagodis; species Plagodis dolabraria. The sequence continues at coordinate 5,500,721 of OY978442.1, forward strand.
TTAGATACTATAAGGGGTTAAGTATGAAATTGCCGTTTTGTACTGACAAATTGAAATTGTTTTTTTTTTAATTAAACATTTTTATTTAATTAAAATACCACATACCATCACTATCTATAAATTGCTGCCATCTAATAAGAATGTCATCAATGCCTTTGCGATAGAACTCTGGTGATCTAGATTCGACAAACTGTGTGAAAACATTTTGTACTGCCTCCTGGGAAGAAAACTTTTTATCACATAGAAAATTGACCAAATCACGAAAAAATACGGAGAGTGACCAATGGTTTCTAATCGCAATTCTTGTAGAGTTAAAACGGTTTCTCGTGCTGTATGAGGTCTCGCGTTATCATGAAGCAATAATGGTGAAGATCGATTCATGAGTCGGGGATGTTTCATTACTAGTTTTGCTATCATTGTTCGGAGTTCGGTACGGTAGACATCTGCCGTTATAGCTTGACCAGATCGGAGAAAGCTATAGTGAATAACACCATGCTGAGACCACAAAACAGTAACCATTGCCTTGGTAAGCTTTGCTTTAGTACACTGTTGCGGTTATATTTTTTATTTCTCTTACAATAAGGTTAATGCGATAATTCTGTTTTCATCTTTGATGTAATCAAACAATACAAGGGGCTTACATTTTGCGGGGATTAATATATGAAGTGGTTCCTTGAAATTAGTTATTGGAACTTTCAAATCTTTGCTATGCTTTCTACATGATGTGTTTTTCACCCTTCTGAATGCTGGAATGTCCAAAGTACAACAATTATATTATAATTTTGAAAAATTTCAAAACAAGCCTTTCAAAAATTATTTGCACTGATACTGACATACTGATACTGACACTGTTTTTGCATAATTCTGTTTTCACTTTCATCTGTGTTTCTGGGTGCCGACTATTGTTTAACCCAAATTTTATAATGTGTAAGAAATGCGCTGGACTGAATGGTGATTTATAGTTAAACCCGTCAGAATTGAAAGATTACGAGAACAATAGAATTTCATTCATAGTACCGGCAGTCCCGTTTCCTCGATATAATACCTAGCTAGTATGCATACATTTTGAAATTTGAATCTTGCATTATAATAACACAATTATATGTGTTATTAATGCGCAAGATATAAAAACCATTCGAAACAATTGACTAAATGTAATTTTAGCAATGATGAAATTGAAATATAATATTGAAATAAATATATTATTATCAAGAGAAACTCTTTTTAGCTAACGGTACATTTAATATATGGTAATTATTTCTTTCAATCAAATATATCGGGGGGAACTGAGATCGTGGGCAACTGACACGGGGGGAGTTGACATTGGGTGCGTATGCCACTAACCCATTTTTTCTTTAAAGGCGTACATGGTCTTAAGGGTTTTTTGAAGGGGTATTATTTTTAGTTTTTTACTTTGTAATTGTAACCTGAAATTTGAGGTAAATAGAGTCCAACGCCGTTGAATTACACGATCTGCAATGGGCGGCCAATTGTGAACACCAAAAGTCAACAACACGACTAGCAAATGACTCCTAGAGTAATTGAGTTTTTTTCTTAGATTGTATGGCATTTGTCACCGTCTTTTTGAAACCACATGTTCTCCACATCCATGTCTTTCAATTTAGGCACATTAGGTTACATATTACAAGCTTAACTGTTTATTGATCAGATGATTTTCGATGACTACACCAGCTCAAGTAAGCCATAAAGTGCCGTAGCTAGGGTAACCATTTTGCTACGTAAACCTACCTTGGTTATGTGTGATACTTAATCCGCCTTCAGTCCTTTCGAAACCACAATCAATACCAACGAGTTAGTCAAAACTTCGGCCAAACAGATAGAACAATTACTTGGAACTGATACATCTGAACCCAACTCGATATAATTAAAATATAATTTTATCACGGGTATATGCCGTCATATACTTATGTCTTATAAATCTATACTTAATACACTTATAACCATTCCTGCTGTACAGTAGTCAGTATTATCAGGGTTAACGAATGGCCGCGGGCAAGCGGCGGCGGCCGCCCCACGCCTCGCCGGCTACACGGCAAGCCGACAGAACTGATTGCATCATACCACACCGCAGGCAAAAGTAAGCTACGCAAAAACGAACTATATAATCTAACATTTTTTAAGTGCTTTTTACCACGCTATGAGACTTTCTTACGTATTTAAACTATGAAAATTTGACTCTTGACAACTACTGCATTAAGGAGGCTAACAAGAGCTTAATAGCTTCACTTGTTTTTTTACAACAACATTTTACCAAATACTATAAAATTTTGGATCCGTGAAGCCTCGGGTTTCTTTTGCTCCGGGCTTATTGCCACCAGTTCAAATAATTAAATTGCTAAAAATCGCATCTATATGTATAAAGTTTTAAAGGTACCTAGCCATAGCAAAGAAAATATTACAATCAAAATTATTACAGCACATTGAACCCGGAACAATATATTTGTTAAGATATTATATTTAAATTAACGATATATATGTAAACAACGTATAAATTCCGATGAACGTTGTGAATATTGCGTGAATCCAATTAAAGCAGTCATAACCGAATTCAGATTGTGCATCGACGCGACGTGGAAAACAAATCTGCGAGTATACAACGGCCAGTGCACGTGTTACTCAATAATTCGAATTCCAACGTTACATTACAACAGTATGGAAATATTCATATCCCTGTGCTTTTTAGCAGATTGTATGGAGGAAATTAGCTGGTGTGGCGTATGGAAGTGTTAACATCATAAGGCTTTTCACATGCTCCTCATGAAATGCCCCATGGGGTGCAGGGTTTTAATTGCACCCCGCCTAAAGGAAAAATATCGCGATGCGGTCCACCTTCTGAAGAACTGCAATCTTACACTGTGATCCCCAAACCGCCTGCCAAGCGTAGGGATTACTGCAAACCCCGATTTAATGGAAGAGCCTGTATTCAGCAGTGGACGGTACACCTGATACATAACTGTACAGTAGTCATGAAATATAGTTTCAGTAGCAGTAGAAGATGCTTGTGCGAGTTCATTCAGGGGAAATGTGTTGGATGGGTGACCGCTGGTGACATTACTACTGAGCGCTTCCGTGCTTCGGAGGGCACGTTAAGCCATCGGTCCCGATTGTTGTCTTAGGATGACAGTCATTTTCAAGGTTTTAAGTTTTATAATTTTTAGGCCTCAATATTTTTAAACACAAAACGAAATCGGAATCGTTTGCTTCATTTCTTAAGGGTAGTGTATTCACAGCACTTTACATATAAACGTAATTTCGTCATATTTTCAATTCCAAATGTAAATTCTAGGCGCATATTTGCAAATATGTCTTTAAGGTTTTTCAATTTTACCTTAAGTATATTCAAAAAATATTTGGAAAAAACCTTTTGTATGGGAATTCTTACTTTCACATTTAGAGATAAAAAATTAAATAAAAAATTTTTTTACAAAAAAATGGAACCGACTTCAACACCCAAAAGTGTGAAATAACTTGTTGAAGTCGGTACCATGATAGTTCAAAAGTATCTATTATCACAATATTGTGCGCATGGTACCGACTTCGACAAGTTATTACACTTTTGGGTGTTGAAGTCGGTTCCATTTTTTTGTAAACATTTTTTTTCACACTTTTTAGTATCACTTGATACTTACGGGATCGAATATCATTCATTGTTAACGACAATATCATCAAGATAGGAAAATATTTTTCAGTTATTTTAGTGTAACTCAAAAACGGCTTGTCCGATTTTGATTAAACTTAAATGGGACCAAACGACAAGCATCACCTTTCAAACAAAAAAAAATTCAAAATCGGTTAACCCAGTCAAGAGTTCTGAGGTAAAAAAAATAAAAAAATTGAGAACCTCCTCCTTTTTTGGAAGTCGGTTAAAAACAAAATACTGCCAAACCAGAACCAAAGATATTAAGTTCAAGAACGTCGATGCAAAATTTCACCGATTTTGAAAACTTGGTCTTTAAAATGCCGAACCTATATTTGTATGGAGAGTACTATAAAGGCGCTAAACCTTAATATGTCTTAAAATCTCGCTTTATCCCAAACTTTCATAACGAATATATTTGTATGTTACCCAGCTCTACGAATATACTGATTTTATAGTATACATTATATATTACATAATATTGTCCTGTCCTGAATTAAAATTGGATTGGACCCGGAATAGGGCTCAAAATTATACAATCAAATTTCTGCATCGTTATATATGGAGATAACCAAAATAAAGGTGTGAACAGATAGGGCTATAAACGCGTATCGTTCATGTAGGGATAATCATGATACGCCTATATACCACATACGTTTTGAGTAAGCAAACCATAGAACGTAAAGGACAATATACTATCGGTCCGTTGAAGTTTAGTCAATACTAAACTTAAATGATCGAAAGCTTTACCTTTCTTTATGATGATTTTGAAGCAATGATGGCCGAGCGGTAATAGCTATGGACTGCCGTGCCACAGGTACGATACGTGGTTCGATCCCCACCTCCGGCTTGAGTTTCACCGCATGGTGGAAGGGCATTTTGCGCCTAGCTAGTCACCACCCTCAAGTAGAAAATTTGTAACCGAGCACTTAGAGTGTGTTCCGGCAATAGTCCTTAAGAGCCAGAAAAATTACAAGCACATGAGCTAACAACTGTACGAGTATGTCTCAATGTCACGGGCGCAGTGAAATTCGGTCGGCCGAAATGCATCTGTTATAGGTAGATGTTAGTCTTCTTAACATCAGGTGGGCCTCGTGCTTGTTCCGCCATAATAACATCAAAAAATATGTATTAAAGCGTTTAAGCGTGGGCAGTTTTGCGGATTTAAAATTGCATTAAATAATCTGCTAATTGGATTCCAGAAAAATAAATTAGGAAGAAAAAAGTTAAGCAAATTTCAGATTAGGTAGTGTTTAAGCGTCTTCCGTATTAAATCAAAGAACGTAAAGGAGCACTATTTGTATATAAATAAAATAATTTGTAACAACAACCTCATTATATAGTCATAATCTATTCATTTATTATAAATAATAAGTTACAATTTATTTATGATGAAAGTTGTTGAACAACTTCAATTATGTTATATTCAGCCCTTTTAATGTAGGCATTCGCAATACTATTATTGGTAAATAGGGAATATATGTAGGAAAAAGGAGTGGAGAAGGGCTCGCGACTTCTATTAGGTTTTCTATTTCTCAATGTTCAATTTTTATAACTAATTATAAAAATATTATAAAACTAAGGCACAAAGTCATAAACGTCCCGTTTAAAAACAAAAGTCCACGATCTATTCAAAAGCATATTCCCTAGTACCTACGTCAGAGGGTATTTCGCCTTCTTTACGGTCTTTAATATATAATCAACTATATACAATGGCAAGTTAGTGCACTTACCTATTTATAATCAAAATCTTATCTTAACATGGTCTCGAGCAAATCGCATTAACGATACGCAATCAAGATAAGGCCCTATTACTCATGTGTACTCAGCACGACACGGCACACAATACACCTATTCCCACAGGCACGTCAGTAATTGATTTATAAACTCCCCCTTTGGCTAGTCCCGTACAACAGATTATAATAACAATTACCTACTTCGGAACCCACGCACACAAAGACAAATTTTGCTCCAAATAAAATTATATGCGTATGACGCACACATTCATAAATATTTAAGTAAGTAACCGTCACGCATGACCTTGACTCAGATAGTGATAGAACTATTTTGAGAGCCGGTACATAAGAAAATTACTTCAGAACTTAAACTACTTTATTTACTTACAGGTAAAGAATAAATAAAATAAGCGGCATTACGAAGGAAACATGAAATATTGAAATCGTCAGCCAATTTTGTTGAATAATCCATAATACGGTAATCAATCCATGGTTTAGTCCATGCCGGAACATACCGTTAGGTGCTTGGTGAAAAATTTTCTACTTGAGAGTGGTATCTAGCCAGGCTGACATTTGCCATATCCCCCCCCTACCACCACGCAAATTCGCATGTTTGTGTGTGTTTGTTATCACTCACCTAAAAAAATAACAAAGACAATCCCACTTCAAACATAAAATACGCATTATTAAGGATAACTGAAATTCTACTTATCAGATCTCACTCAAATTTAAGTAGGACCACATGACAAGTACCAGCTTTCGAATGTAAAAAAGGATCAAGAAATCGGTACAACCTGAAAAGAGGTTATGGTTATGAGGTAACAAACACATGAAAAAAACAGTCGAATTGAGATCAACCTCCTGTTTTAAAGGTGGTTAACAGCGGAACGTTTTTTATCCTTGTCTTCAGGACATGTACCCAATACTTTTATCCCGATTTTCTGAATAGTCCCCGAGGGGCATATACGAGTATATTAAACGAAGTCGTTAAAATTACATGAAGATATTTCAATTTAGTTCTCTTTTTACAAATGTGTAAAGACACAAGTTTAGATAATGAAAAGATTAATCGATATCATGTTTAGTTCTGGACCTAAAGCCTCAAATAAGGGAGTGAGTAATAATTGTCCTAATTTTGTATGTAGAAGCGACTGCCCAGTTCAAATCCAATTTCTCACGTTGAAAACCAGAAAATCATTGCCAAAAATGAAGACATTTTTTGTTTAATTTTAGTGTGATGGAACAAGCACTAGGCCCAGCTGATGTTAAGCGGACTAACATCTGCCTACAACAGATGCATTTAGTCACCAGAGAAGAATTGCACTGCGCACGTCACCCTAAGAGTTGTAAGTCACACATGTACCTGTAATTTCACAATTACTTCCATTCGGGCAGCAGTCCTGGTTCTCAAGGACTGCTGCCCGAATGCACTGTTAGGTGCTAGGCGACAGATTACCTACTTAAGGGTGGTAACTAGTCAGGCCAGCATTCGCATGCCCTTCCACCATGCGGTGACGCTCAAGCCGGCGGTGGGGTACGAACCATGGACGGCCTGCGGTACGGCAATTCATATATATTACCGCTCGACCAACATTGCTTCAATCCCCCACTATCCCATCCTGCCTCCCTTCCCATTCTTAATTCCGCAAAAGCAATTTTCTCTCACAATATTCTATTCATGATCTTCTTACCCTTACGTGTGGGGTGGATTATTTTAACTAATTATCGAACTGTCCCCCGCACGTATAGGGGATGAATCATCCCTCACAATGAAATTGGATTCGATTGGGGACCAATTGCGATGAGTCACGTGTTTCTGCGAATCCACGGGGTTCAGTAATTTTACTGTGTATTGTCGCGGAATGGAATATACACTGAATATAAAATCTCACGTATTCGATTGTTATGCTTTGTGTATCGGGGATTTGTAGGTATTTTTGACTGGATTTGAATTTATTAAAAACGTGCTCGTCCGCACACGGAATAACGAAAAATTCACATCGTATATGTTTTAAATTTCGTAAGGCATTCATTTTTTGTTTTTAGAGATTTTCATTTTGTTTGCAGATGATAGGCAGCTTTTTGATAGCTACTCTAATTAAAACCGGAGACTATTATATCTGACAACTCACAATTTATTTTTTTATCCTACACACAACACGAACTAGCCGTGAGCGTGACGGCAAGCGTCACGCTTGTCCATAACAGTTGCAGTGTAATTCAGAACTTTTAGCTTTTTAGCAACTTGAAAGTTGGTGTGGTACTGTTCGTCTCGACACCCAGAGACCTCAGTCTCATTCACCCAGTAATTTCACTTGCTGCAGTGCCTTTCATACCTGAGCACAGTAATGACTTCTCACTACTACTTGGTATCAGTTGCAGATTGCCTCATTGCATAACCCTACCATCTGACTTCTTATAATCAGGTGCTAGGTCACCTTATTTATTTTCAATATAGACATTATTGAAAAATTTCGCCACTAAAGTCCCAAAATGCATAATTCTTAGAACTGGTAACAGTGTGGTTTAATAAAACGTTCCGAATAATAGAGAAGCACAAAGACAAGTCAATCGCCCGATTTATTTAAAAAATCTCCACAGAATTACAACAGTGAAGCTATAAAAGTTACAACGTCATCGTGACAAGTACACGGCGGTGGAGCTTTAATAAACGAGGAAAGGGAGAGCACCGAAATACGTTCAAGAGCAAATTGTTGACTCAGAAGAAATCCAACATTACATTAATAAAGGAAACGTGAATAAAAAGGTTCCCATTTGGATACACGTTTGTATTACATCCACAAATCAATTAATGTACAAATCCATCGACCCGTACCAACCCTAGATTGAAATGAACGGGTTAACACACACCAGCAAGCACAAACAAGGTTCTGCAGCCTGAAACAATAGGGTTGGCAGACGCGATACCCGCTACCTAAACTACATCATATTCTGTGTCTAGAGTATCACAATCGACTCTAAAAATACCCCGAGCCTTTCACAGCTCACGCCGCCGTCAACGCTCTGTTACTTGTTCCATTATGACGACTCCAGCTCGAATACATTTTGGTATGTTTTCAAGCGAGACCTTTGTGATATCAAAGCTGTTTTCCGAATTGGAACGCTAAGTAATGAATTTTATGGAGATATTGTGACTGCGAAGGAATGCCTACGCGTATATTACTTTTTTATTTGACTCGACTCGAATCGAGTCGAGACAGATTGACAACCCTGTAAGTACTTTTTAACGAAATAACATGAACTTCTTGTAATTTTTATCGATAGACTAACAAATTTTAAGTAACAACGAGTTTCATAAAACCGCACGCTTGATATTTGTTTAATTTGAATTATTGATTAAGTAAAGTATTCAATATATTTCGGACGATACAAAGAACGACGGAAAAAGTTACGTAGAATGTAAGTAAAAGGTCTTTAGTTTAACATATAAGGTATTGATTCAGTTTAGTACTAAAAATATTTCGGACGACACAAACAAAGACAGAGAAAAGTTACGGAAAATGTCTTTAAACAAATTCTTTAGTAACATATGAAGACCCACACGAATAAGAAGTGCAAAGGTTTAACCAAGCGAAATTCGAAGACGTGGGTATAATCCGTGACATGTCAGAACTTACATCACATCCAGCACGGCAACAGCACTAACGAGTTCCAAATACAAAACCACCTAAATACCCTTATCACTCGGCCAGAATTTAAATCACTGTACAGTATTTTCAATATCACTTTTTCACACGTACCCGAAGACTGAGTACCAGTAAATACGTCACTGCAGGTATTGGTTGAGTTAACGTGGTGCGTGCCAGGCGAGGTGATACGGACTGCGTCGTTTGACAGAGGGTGGCTCGCGCATGCGTACCGTATACCGAGTACTTAGGGGATGGATTCGTATTTCGTATCAACCATTCTCATTTTCCGATGGGTGTATTTGCTAGAACATCGGCATATCGGTGTTGAATAAATAAGACGGTGCTCGTTATAATTGTTGCGGTTTTTTTAATGTAATCGTGGCGGTTCTTTACTAGTATAAAACAGAAAACTACTTGAATTTAAAAAAAAGCTGTCGTAGGGTACCTGAGGCTAAGAAACAAGGCATACTAAACAGTAGGGCCAAAAATAATGGATTTCTGTTTAGTAAAGAAATAGTCTAGAATGCAAATTAGTGCACTCATCGAGTTTTGGCTAAAATCCAAATTTTTATGTATATTTATGATTAGGAGAATCAAACATCTAACACCAATCCGTATTAGTATAAAAATATAATTCTATATACGTTAATAATATTGAAAACTGCGGCCAATAAGGCTAATATTAGCTCATTATCAGTTAGGCTAATATTAGCTCATTATCATACTTGAAGGTCAGTGATGTTGCCGTTGAGGAACCTTAAATTACTGACTTTTATGGGCAGCAACCAGAAAACACCATGAGGTTCTTGGTGACTGACTTTCTTCTTGAGGAACTTTGAATATATGTGTCTTGGTTGAGTTAAAATACCCCATATTATTCACAATTGTAAGACTTGTTGGTTGATGGCATAATTGGTGCCAGGTTAGAATGTCACTTCTCCCATTTCTTCCCATGTGTCGTTGTGTGTGTCCCGCAAATGAAACGCTGTTCCGTAATGAAAGTAAAGGATGTTTAAAAGCATTTTAACAGAATTTGTAGACCAATTAAATGTATAAATGAATGTGTTTTTACAAGCTTTAATTTAGTTTCACCTGTTCCGATGTTTCTCATCAAATCAGCAATTTAAAAGTGATCCACTTCCCGGTCACCGATGTAGCTGAAATTTTACATACGTGTGTAAATCGCGTGACAATTTAATACTATGATGACATGGTTCTGATCTGACAATGGAGCTGGAAGGTGGCCAATGGAACTTCGCAATGAAACTACACGACCTCATCGAGTTTGGGCTCTTTTGAATCGTCTTGACGCCTGTTTTTTAGTAACCTTTTTAGTAACAAGAACTTAATAACAGCTTGTTTATGTAGTATATTATAATGTGGGTACCCTAGTACGTAGGGTAGTTGGGTACAGAGATGTTATTAAAACCAGTTACTGCCAACGTCTTGCGTGTCATTGAGCTCCCGAGTCCTTAATTCTAAGACTATTCCTAGTATACACAGTAGTTTATAAAAAGTTTTTTTTATAGAAAATTGTATTTATACTATCAATGAATTGAAATTTTAAATGGTTCACTCTTATTAGGCTAACAAGAGTATCAGTAGAACTCTTTGAGAACGACTTCATGTGGGGAAGTACGACCACCATACCTATTTCTACCGCATATTTATATTCACATTACTTTATTCCGATTTGAAGCGTATGGTTGCCGGTAAAATTACAGGCATAATATGAGACTTAACAATGTAATGTCTGAGCGCGATGGGTGCAAGCGTTACCGCTTAGCACCAGGTGGGTCTCCTGCTTGTTCCGTAAGAATCCCATACAGAGAATAACGTTATCTTAAGTTTAAGTTAATAGTAAGTTTGTTACAATAAGTAAACCAGTATAAATTAAATAAATAAAAACAGTCAAGTGCGAGTTGGACTCTCTCACGAAGGGTTCCGTACCATTAGCTATACAATATTAGACTTCATATTTTAACCTATTATTGCTTTATAGTGCGCGAGTCCGACTCGCACTTGGCCAACTTAATAAGTAAACCAGTATAAATTAAATAAATAAAAACAGTCAAGTGCGAGTTGGACTCTCTCACGAAGGGTTCCGTACCATTAGCTATACAATATTAGACTTCATATTTTAACCTATTATTGCTTTATAGTGCGCGAGTCCGACTCGCACTTGGCCAACTTTTTGTATTTGTTGTATTTGAAAATGTTGAAAATTTCAACTGTCTAGCTATTACCGTTCTTGAGGTACAGCCTGGTGACAGACGGACGGACGGACGGACAGCGAAGTCTCAGTAATAGGGTCCCGTTTTTACCCTTTGGATACGGAACCCTAAAAAGGTAAAAAAACCCTTCTGCTAATTATTTGTTTGCCTTAAATGTTTTTTCGTTCCGTTGCAATTAAAATTGTTATCTATATATATTTATATGGAATCGTTTTTTCAAGATCATCATTTTGATACTCCATTGCACTCGATGGGTGTGGAAGAAAATGTTTTTCTCACAATACAGCGTCTAAAATGCGTCAGTTTTTTTTTATATATGCCGTGTCACTTGCGTTATCAAGGCGAATCTCGTGCATTAAAATCAGTGTAGAATAAAGAAACACACAAACATACATACATGCACCTAGAAAACATAACACTCCTTTTTTGGGCAGTCGTATAAATATATGGTGTATGTCATAATAACATAAAGGTTATTCGAAATAAATCTTTTTATTTAAAATTCTTTCATTGCCGAAATCATGACGTATGCTTAATAAATAAATTAGAAAGAACCTATATAAAAAATGTAACCCTCAGGTTCCTTATTTTTTTTTTCAGTTTTCGAATGCATATAGAATATTGATGTATATGTACAGCAGACTGTCTGCCTTTTGCGTTCAGGTTATCGACCATCGACTGGTTATTATATTATTGAAACGGTAATATTTCCCTCGAACTCGACGTAAGTCTGGTAGTATTGATTTTAGTTTGTTTTACTTTTCGTGTATTTATTGACACGGTTCATACTCGTATTTGAGCCAATGTCAATTATGGATGTATGTTGAATTCAATAACTATCACTGAGCTTGATAGAAGGTGTGTGACCGATTATTTAAGCGGATGAGAAAACCCGAAGTTGACGGTCGAAATAGACTCGAAAACGGAAAAAACATATTGTTCCAACCCCAAATAACTTTCTAAGATAGGGGTTGGGATACGATATACATTATAAGTGAAATATTGTCACGCCCGTATAACCCGGGGATAAGAGGTAGTGTTACCTAAACACTTTTCGTTAGAAATATATTGGTACCGCGTACAATATTACAAGGAAAGAAAAAAGAATGCTACGAGCGGGAATCGAATCCACAACCATCCGTTCCTATATTCGGTACATGCTCCTTCAACTGACCTATCGTAGTGAGTGGGTCATAACTTAAATTAATCCCTTCGTTCCTATCGTTTAACCGTCTTAATGTGTTATATACATTTGTAACCTTATTCGCTTGTCAGGCGTTAATAAAAAAAAAACAATGTTAGAATTGGTTATACTGTTATACTAGCGGCCCCGCAAAGGCATCACCCGTTTATAAACAAAAAATTGTTTTTTTTGAAAATTTTCTGTATACTTATGTTTATCACGGATAATGTAAAATTCTAAGGGTGAAAGTTTTTTTCAAATAGGTCCAGTATTTTTAAGTTTATTCGTTTCATAAACAAATACAAATCTTTCCTCTTTATACCTAATATTAGTGTATATTTACCGGGAACAATTATTAACAAGCATTATTGTTTACCGGGAACAATTCCAGACTCCGCACTGTTAGTAAAAACTTCTTTATCAGAAACCCAAAAACCCAATTACTTGTCGGACCCGGAAACTATAGACCCAAATGAACTATAGACAAGATGAAATTATTTAAGGCCGCGTTAATAAAATTACCACAAAGGTTTTTCATACTTCTTAGTATTTTTAACAGAGTAAAGAGTAGGTATGGGCAAAATCTATTTATAAATCAAGTTGAGAACATCCAGTAAACTATTAGTGCAGTTGACGTGCCCGCTTGAATCTAGGCATGTTCTTCCATTCTATACTACGTATAATTAAATTTTAAAATTTTTATTCAGATTGCCTAGTACCAATAACTTCCGGCGCGGGAATCAAATCCAGGAGGTTTGTAATTTAGAACGCATCTTACGTCCTAGGAAGTAAGGAGGCGTGGGAAATATAGGATAAGAACAAAATGAACGAAAACGACGTAGCGTATGTCCCTGTTTACTCGTCCAAAATTGAGCCGATTCCTTTTTAAAATTTAAGAAAGGGTGTATTTAGACTCCTATAATTTACTTTTGTATTAAAAACTTTTCAAGATTGTCTGAGGTCAGAGGACCACCCTCTGAAAATGGCGGCACAACGGGGTATTTTTGACCAACCGAGTATATGAGTTATCCCTGAATAGTAATGCGTATTTTATGTGTAAAAAGTCCGTTGTTTTTTGCTAAGTTTTTATTTTTATTTTGTACTCCACTTTCTTACGCCATTGTTTTTTTTTTTGTGATTTTGCATGTGTTTGTTTATTATGATTGTTAGGGTCATATTTTCTTTAGTAATAATTATTTGCTGAAAATAGGAAATGAAACGGGCATGTTAGGCTGGCTTAAGTAGAAAATCTATCGCCATAAATAGCACATAACGGTGTGTTTCGGCAGCTGTCCTTGAGGGCCAGAAATTCTAGCCTGAACAACACCTTCGACCACATCATCACTTACCATCAGGTGAGATAGTGGTCAAAGGCTAGATTATCAGCTATAAAAAAATACACAAAAGTAATAATTGAGTAGGCTCAGTAGAAACTGATAGAAACACTGGAAAGCGTGAATAAACTTATAATTCTGTTTATTTATATAATGAAGTACTCCAAAATCCGTAGCGTCAAACAGCTATATACAAATATTATTAATAAAACACGATAACGTCGCAGCGAGGGCAAACAAGGCATCCCCTCCGCCTATGGGGTGGCGCGGTACCCATCGCCTAGTAACGGGGATTTCGAAAATTCAATTATTATTAACATACAATAAACCTTTTATTTTTCTATTTTAATGACACATAAAGAAATGGAATTGTGAATTTTTAAGCGTTAATGCTTGGTCAGCGAATACGCTTACAAATTTACAAGAGGAAAAACTATAGTCATGTGTAGGATCCATACCCGCACCATCAACCTCTATGGCCTGGGCTTTTAGGCGAAGGCCCGCTTGGCTAGCTATCACACTCAAGTAGACAATCTGTCGCCAAGTACCTAACGATGAGTTCCGGCAGCTGTCCTTGAGAGCCAGTAATTCTAGGTTAGCCTGAACAACATTTTGCACCTCATCATGCCCTTACCATCAGATGAGACTGACCATCGCATCAGAGCTTGTGTTTTAGTTATCCCCACTATATTTCGAAGCAATGATGGCCGAGAGGTAATAGCTATGGACTGCCGAGCCGCAGGTCCATGGTTCAATCTCATCCGCCAGTTTGAGCTTCACCGCATGGTCAAAGGGCATCTTGCGAATGCTCGCCTGGCTAGATACCAACCCTCAAGTAGAAAATCTGTCGCCAAGCACCAAACGGTCTGTTTTTTTTTTTTTTTTTTTTATACTTAACTGGTTAGCACTTGACCACTATCTCACCTGATGTTAAGTGATGATGCGGTCGATGATGGAGCGTGCTTACCCAGGAGATACCTGTTCACTCGCGTTTTGAAGACCCCCATATTGTACTTAACCGGAAACACAGACTCAGGCAGGGTATTCCATTCCCTAGCGGTTCGTATAATGAACGAAGAAGCAAATCGCTTTGTTCGGGTAAATGGAATATCTACCATATAGCGGTGGCGCTTCGGAGTATCCCTGGATGTCCGGTTAAAGAATGGGGATGGCGGAATCAAATCATGTAGTTCTGTGGCACACTCCCCGAAATGTATCCGATAAAAAACCGATAAGCAAGCGACTTTGCGGCGATGCTCGAGACTTTGGAGTCTCTTGCTTACAAGTTCGTCGTCGTTAATGAGTCTCTTGGCTCTCCTCTCAATAGCTTCCAGTGTCTCCAGCTGGTATTTGGCAGAACCATCCCAAAGGTGAGAACAGTACTCCATACACGACCGGACTTGCGCTTGATAAAGATTCAGCAGCTGTCCCGGTATGAAGTATTGTCTCACCTTAGCCAAAACACCAAGCTTTTTTGAGGCTAGCTGGGCTTTAGACTCAATATAGGAGCCGAAATTGAGAGTCGGTGTTAATGAGATGCCAAGAAGCTCGAGATGGTTACTTATCGGCACGGACACATCCCTGAAAGTAGGAGCCAGCTGAAAAGGGCTCCGTTTGGCGGAGAAAAGACAAGCCTGGGTTTTAGCTGCATTGAACTTAACCAGATTGGCATCGCCCCAATCGGAGACTGCCTTCAGAGAAAAGTTCAAGCGCTGAACCATCGCCTCCCTATAAGACTGGATTTGTAATGCACTGGTTCGTGCGTTAGATGTATAACTCTCCACAACGGTGCTGTCGTCTGCGTACCCAAAAATACCAGGCTTAAGCAGATCATTAATATGCAGCAGAAAAAGCGTTGCAGAGAGTACTGATCCTTGAGGGACTCCGGCGTTTATAGCCAATTGGTCGGAAGAACAGCCATCGATGACCACTCGAATCGACCGATCCCTCAAGAAATCTGAAATCTAAACACATAAACCAGTGGGAAGGCCGTATGAAGGAAGCTTGCTAATAAGGCTATCGTGCCAAACCCTGTCAAAAGCCTTCGAGATATCGAGAGAAACAGCAAGCGCCTCTCCGTGGTTCTCGATGGCTTCGCTCCAGATGTGAGTGGCATACACTAGAAGATCCCCAGTAGACCGGTTTCGGCGAAACCCGTATTGTCGGTCACTGAGGAGATCATTCACTTCTAGGTATGCCAGGAGCCTGTGGTTCAGTACACGTTCCATCGTCTTACAGAGAATGGAAGTGACTGAAATAGGCCTGTAATTGGCAGGGTCTGCGCGACTACCCTTTTTGGGCACGGGCTGCACGTTTGCAAGCTTCCAGGACTTAGGCACTTCACCAGTCGTCATAGACAAGCGAAAGAGGCGAGTCAATATTGGAGTCAACTCAGGCGCACACATCCTCAAGACTACAGCTGGTATACCGTCTGGACCACTAGCTTTGTTCACGTCCAGATCGCGCAACGCTTTGCGTACTTCAGACTGTCGAATGCGGATTTCTGACATTGACGTCCCGCAGTTTGGCAGGCTAGAATGCCAGCATTAGCATTGCCAGCATCTAAACGTGAAGACTCTGCAAACAGAGAGGCAAATAAATTTGCTTTCTCTTCGGCAGTGTGCGCTAGTGAGCCGTTAGGTTTCAGCAGTGGAGGCAGTGAGGGACCAGAAGTTCTCTTCGATCGACTTTGCCAGGGACCAGAACGCTTTGCTACCCGAGGGGTAAGAAGCAAGTTTGTTCCCTGTTCGGCGTATGTGGTCGAAGCGAGCCTTCTTGAGAGCCTTTTTGCAGAACTTGGCGGATAGGTTAAATGCTTTCTTCTTTTCACGTACATCTCTAGTTTTGCGGGTGCGAGCATCAGCCCAGGCTAAATAGGCCTCATGTTTTGACGCTTCTGCATCTCCACATGTAGCATTAAACCATGGGCGAGCTTTGCTGGACATCGGGACGTCAGAAAATGGTATGAAGTATTCCATACCCTGACGTAACACCTCAGTCACAGCATCCGCGCAAGTTGAGGGATCGCTCGAAGAAAAACAAACCTGCCGCCAAGGGTAAAACGCGAAAAAATAACGCATCTCATCCCAATCTGCTGACTTGTATCGCCACACCCGCCGGGTGCCTCTTGGACTGGGATCGGGCGGGGAGTACACTGATACAGACTTCACCAGACAATGGTCGGAGCTACCTAAGGGTGATGAAACCGACACCGAGTAGCGGTCTGGATCTGTTGTCAGCAGAAGGTCCAAGCAATTGGCTGTGTGGCCATCAACATCCGGTATCCTTGTGGCTCCTTGGACCAGCTGAGTGAGGTTTAGCGTCAAAGCAAGCTTGCGCATCTCTCGACCAGCGTGGTCTGTGCTCTGGTATGGGTATAGCCAGTCTTGATGGTGGGCGTTGAAATCCCCCAGAAACACTAATTGAGCAGAAGGATACCTCTGTTGGGCCACATCGGCCGCCTCACTAAGGTAATTTGCGAGCCTGGCTGTCTCCTCATCTCCGCTGTGCGAACGGTAGACACTAGCATAAAGAATTTTCTCCATGCCATTGTCCACCAGAACCCACATGACAGAGAATTTGGGGTCTTCAAGGTTGCGGAGACGCCGATAGCAAATGTCATCGCGAGCATACATACAAACTCCCCCCTTAACCTTGAAACTATGTTCAAGCACATAGCCAGGGTAGGCAAGGTATGTCGCATCAGCAGGACATTTGATCTGCGTCTCCGTGAGGAACAGAATATGCGGTCTTGCGGTCTCAAGATGGTGGTGGACCGGGTCGATATTGGAGTGCAAGCCTCGAATGTTTGAGAGGTGCACTTGGAGAGAGAGGACGTGCTTCCGCTGTTGGACCTTTATTCTGTTTCTCTTGTTCATTCAATTGGGAGTGAAGATAGGTAAAGGGAAACGGAAGTGGAAACGAGGCGCAAATTACCAACCCGTGACACAAATTAGGCCTTTCCACCTAAAGGAAACCAATCCTGGAGACCGCGGGGACGCCCGAGCCCCCCCAGAGGTGTCCATCGGGTCCTCTCGTCTGGTCGCCAACCAGCACGATGGCGCACCTCCGGGATTTTTCGCGAGATGGCGGGGCAGCCTTTCATGAGTGGCTGGCTCACTACTTGGGCCCCCAACTATCTGCGGTCGGCCAGCGGAGAACCGTGCCTCGGATCCCGCTGCTCTCCAAGATTGGCTGCCAGGTAAATTGATCTTCAATGTGTCACGACTAGCTATAGTAATAAGCGCAACTGTTTCCGACCCGTTCCCCATAATGGCTTCACCAGACATCATGCCGTAACGCGATCGCTTGGCGGCATGGCTTTGTCTGGTGGGTGGTAACACTCCGCGGCCTAAGCCTACCACCTGAAAAGTACTGCTCTTTTGGCGCCACCCAGGGGACACGTGTAGGACATCGAGGGCTAAATCCTACGGACGCGAGCAGTATAGTCCCCCAAAATGTTCTGGCAGCAGTCTTTAAGAGTCAGTAAGACATGAGACTTAACAGCTGTGTGTCTCAGGGTGATTTTGCGCAGTGTAGTTTTTTTTTTTTTTTTTATTGCTGATAGGTAAGCCTTTGACCACAATCTCACCTGATGGTAAGTGACGATGTGGTCGAAGGTGTTAACAGGCTTAACCTAGAATTACTGGCTCTCAAGGACAGCTGCCGGAACACACCGTTAGGTGCTTGGCGACAGATTTTCCACTTGAGGGTGGTCGCTAGCCAGGCGGGCATTCGCAAAAATGCCCTTCCACCATGCGGTGAAGCTCAAGCCCGCGGCGGGATTCGAACCATGGACCTGCTGCGCGGCAGTCCATAGCCAAAGCCACTGAGCTATCACTGCTTCAAAGTTCTTTACTTGTGACGAAATGCATCTCTTATATGTAGAGGATACCGCTTAATATTAGGTGGGCTACATTCTTCCGTTACAATTCCATCAAAAACAATACAAGCCTCACAGTTAAACCTATTAACACCCATATAAAAACCTATCACAGAATTCGAATTACGTCATTTTATAGTTGAAAAATGTCCCAATATTCGTTATCGAAAAGTAGATTCGCGAAACATGCGGGTAGATTGCAAACAGAAAACTTTATCGCTCGCATTTAGCACCTGTTAGGCAGCTAGTTGTAGCAGTTTTAGTGAAAAATAAAACGATTCCCAACAGGTATTCGAGTTTTAATCGATACAGCTTTGGGTGAACTTTTGCTACGAATACTCTCGGCGCTTTGCCCGAAGGACCAACTTTTGCTTCGTCACGTTCATGGTTTGCTCAGGGAATTAGGGCGTGCAATTTCTATAAAATATGAACTTTTAATTGAGTAAAAGAATCAGGACCCTTGCTTTTACTAGACTACATTTTGTGTAGTATCAATGTTGAGAAAAAGTTCGACTTGTTCAAGGTTATGAGTATATACAAAGTCTATTAAAGATTAAACTTAGGTCGATGTGATTTTGCAGTTACAAATTACAACTGGTATACTGTAACAGCCGAATCGTCCACTGCTGAACACAGCCTCCCCTATTAAGGGGGTATTTGCCATAATCCCCATGCCTGGCAGTTGTCTTGGGGATCGCAGTGTAAGTTGGCAGTTGTTTAGAAGGCGCTGCTGCCCAGCTTTCAGTATTTTGCCCTTAGTCGCCTCTTACGACACCCACGGATGATAAGGGGAGGTGCAATTCTAACCTGGCATCCCACGGGGCAACTCGTATACTAGTTCCGAAACTAATCTAGTAAACCGAAATTTTGTTACACACATAAAAGTTTTCGTTATAACGAAGTATACGTAGTTTCAATGTTATCAGATCTCTCCTATTTCTATACAAGCGTATAATATTGTAATTAGCACCCTTTACTGATAATAATTGTTCTAACTATTCTTACCATTACTAAAGTTCATAATTGCAACAATAGATTTTTAATTTACACTTAAAACTAAAATATCCCTTGTAATAAAGTTTAAGAACGTTCGAATGATCTTTCAACTCCAACTGCAAGTGCACAGGAGCACGTTTTTATTTCGTAATCCATGCTTTTGGTGCGCTGAATACACTCAGAGCGTTCTAGAGTCCTGAGTTCTGCACTCACATTGCTTATATAAATGCCCACACATCATCTGTCACACCGCGTTCCTCAAAGAGAACGCGCGTTCTATCGCAGTTCTATATGAGTCTGTAGTATTGTAGAACCTTTATATATATTATTACACTCGTATGTATAGTAAAATGATGTAACCTTTGTTATCGACAACGTAGTTACCTAGTAACGATGTGTTATTCGTCTCTGTTGATGCTAAGACCGAACTGATTCAACTGAAGAACACGACTGCTCGCTTTGTGTAGCACAGTAAACGTAGATTTCTGAACTCAGATCTCTAGACGGTTTTCTGTGGGCTCGCCGCCTTATACCTAATTCAATCTAGAGTCATCTTAAGCATAGCAAAACCAAACGTAATAGATGATAAGTCGTCTATAGAAAAACCTAACAACTAGTTAAATCATAATATAACTAACAGTTTAATACAATATTAACCGGAGCTTCAAGAAAATCTTCCTTCCATTTCCAGGGTTCAATGACCTGTTCTACATTATCCGTGACATTACTAGGTCGTACCGCGCAGCTTTTAATTTTAAAATGTCCCTTTGTAGTCGAGATTCCCGGAGACACTATTACTATTACGTCATAATAATGAACTATTCCACGATCCGTGCTAGCGCCTTTGTAAAGTCGCTGCTGGAAAAATGGGCTTCAACATTTTCTTTGTTCTGTTCGCGGAATAAAATCTTTTTGTTTTAAACTAGAACTTTTTGTTCTATGCATCCCTTTGATCTTATCATGTACAGGTATAATAAGTGTTCAGTACTTTAGAAGCGAACATTATTTCATGGATTGAAAACACAAAAGAAAACAAGATAATCCAGTAGCCAATAATTGGAAAGTGAAATGGTACGGAAAAACTCCTAACAAATACTTTTCTGTGCCGAGCGAAATATGTTGTATAATTATTGTACTGCCGTGTACACAGAAACAAGCCACGGAAGTTGAGGACAAATTAGAGTTATGAGTCATTAGTCATGTTGGCTTAGCGGTCAAAGCATGTGCCAGCTATAGGTGTGGATGGTGCGGCTTCGAATCATGACTTCCCTCTCGTTGTAATTTTATAATGCAAGCCAATATACTTAAATAGAATAAAATGTCGTTGGAAATCAGCTTGAACTTTAAGACAACAATGTTTTACATAGTTTAGGGAACTTCTAATTTGCAGTATTTATGGTGAGAACAGAAAAAAGGATCGAAAATAATTATATTGATTATGAACACAAAAATACGGCAATTCCGATCTCGTGTCAATTATACAATTTTCCACCTCTACCAGTGAGAAAAATATGAGATAAGTGACACACTGGAGGCAATATTAAACAAAAGCTAACTTTAGTTTAAAGAGATTAACGACACATTAAAAACATATAGACTTTAGCTGCAGTGAAGAGACAAGTTGATGCAGTTCTTGGACTCAAACGTAACAGTTTTTTCAGGACTCGATCTTCACATCAAAACCTTTCTTATCGTGCTGGAAAAGCATAATTTTTATTTAACAGGAACTAGCCTCTATTGGCATGTTCATCTGCGTGAAATTAACTTCGGGCTACATATGTTGCGTCTCATCGTAAATCTCATAAACCAACTCAGGAACGAGTATTATATATATAATTCAAATATCAAAGAACATCATTCGTGTATATATATACTAAAAAAGATAAATATAAAACTATGCACATGAAATTTTGTCAAAATAAGTTAAACCGTCAAGGAGGTGAGTAATACAAACACATTAAAACTTTTAAATTTATGAAATCAGCAATCATCCTCATTTCCCAAGACGCCTGCCAAGCGTGGGGATCACAGCAAACCGACACTTTTGTTCAACGGTGGAAATTATGGCTGTCGAACAAACTTATCCCATGTGTAGGGTCTATATAATTCATATGTTTTCTCTAACAAAACAGATGACGACAAAAGAGCATAGTGTAACATAGTTTTATCATGGATTTTAAACCAGCCGTCTGACATTATTCCTCCTTGGAAATGGCTATGTAGCGTATAATAGAAATATATATCCTACATACCTTAGTCTTTCCGCTAAAGATGTGACACTGGTAAAACAAAAATAATTCAATTAACAATTTCTCGCCTTGAATAATAACCAGATCCTGTAATTACCCTAAAACCTGGGTGAAACGTAGGTATTCGGTAGCTGGCAATCTGACTCTCAGGCTGATACCGAACTGTTCCCGAAACTGTAATTAAATCTATATTATTCTCGCGTCGTCGGTGGATTTTGATTTATATCCTTTTCGTTTAATTGATTTTCCGCTGTTATTAAACAGTTTGATATGAATTTATTGAATGTTAATACTGTAGGGTAGTTTACGTCACTTGAATGAAAAACGGAACATAATGAAAGCTTAGCTTTATGATTTTACCTCAGAACTTTTGACTGGGTGAACCGATTTCGAATTATTTTCAAGCCGTTTTTGAGTTACACTCCAATAACTGAAAAATATTTACCTATCTTGAAGATATAGTCGAAAAGACTATCGATCCCGTAAGTAGGAAGGGTCATTAATATGAGTGAAATTTTTTTTTACCAAAAAATGGAACGTACTTTAACACCTAAAAGTGTGAAATAACTTGTCGGAGTCGTCAGTACCATGCGCACAATATTGTGATGATAAGTACTTTTGAACTATCATGGTACCGACTTCAACAAGTTATTTCACACTTTTGGGCGTTAAAGTCACTCCCTATTATGGTAAAAAAAAAACCGCACCGCAGCGGCAGTGCCAGTTATTCTACCTGCATTGGAAAAAATAATATATAACGTTTGAATGACGCTGCTGCAAAATTGTGAACTTCTGGGCGACTGAGACTTCTACAGACAGTATCATCAAGTTGACGAGAAGCCAGAGCTCGTACCACTACGATAAAAAAAAAATCTATAAGTCTTTCAAAATTACAATGGAAGCCTAATATGAACCACGAGCATGATGTCGACCCGCAACCGTACGCCCTTGGGAGCGGAATATGCTCTGCCAGGTGAAGCATAGTTCCAATTCATCCTTTCGTGCTTGTTGTTTAATTCTAACATAGTTGAATACCACACTGTACGAATATATATACTACTATATTTTTTTTTGCTGAACGTGGCAGTACAATGTAGAATATTTCAATATTAAAAATTGTAATTGGCCTTCATAAGAGCGTTGTGGACGCCTAAATTGAATAAATAATTTTGAATTTGAGGTTGTCCGTCATTCGGTCAGTTATTTTCCATTATATTATGTCGAAAACTAGACATATTTTGTAAAAAAAAATACCATTAGAAAATTCCTTACTAGCAAATTCAGGAAGCTAAACTATTATCGACATTTTACCGTTTAAAATCCCCTTGAAAACCGATAAGAAAAGAAAACATGTTCAGCTTTGCAATCTAGTAGTAAATTGTAAAGCCGATAGGATTTCCTTTATTCAGCGATTTCCACACCCGCCCGTCGGGAAATTGCACTGGAAGGAAATCGCCAGTCGACTTTTTTTTTCATGTTATAGAGTGAGAGTACAGTTCCCGGATTATCACTAAAAAAAACTGTTGCATATCCTCTCTTGTTGGTTGTAAGTTGTAATAATAAGGGAAAATATGCACCTAATGGGTCATCGAGAGATGGGTGTGTTGCTGCAGGTTTTATGTATTAAAAATATATAATCAATGAATATATGAACAGTCTTCTACTTTAAAAAATAAATATAATAATTTGTTGAAGTCAGTGGCACACATATTTATATTCATATGAGCTTTACAATGGCCTCCAATTCAAAGAATTAGGTATAATTTGCTAATTAGTTTGTAGTGAAAAAACGCGAGTGCATTTAAGTATTAATTTTGATGGTTTTTTTAATATCTTTGACTGGTCTTCTGGCTACTCCAGGGCGAGACTGAGGGTCTTGTACTAACAATGTTTGGATTAATTTCTGTGCTACGCTAAATCTTCCAGGACAAAACAAAAGGAAGTTTCTACCCAGTACATTAGCTCATCTCGCCGCTCCTATGTACAATGCAGAGGGTACCTTGTTTTTCTTCGCCCACAAAGATAAATTCTATTCGAGATCCAAAACGGATAACGATTCGCGATGTCGACCTTTGCTGGTCGCCAAGAAGCATTCGGCAAGAAGGTACTTTGCTAGTAAATGTGACTTGTTTTATACCTATATTAAAAATAATTTTGTATTCAATATTTTACGGAATTTAATTAAATATATTAATCTAAATTTGCCAGACTGTCTTCACAAAAGTCAAAACTCGTCACACACACTTCGGAACCCGGTAATAGCTACAATTTTATTACTTTTGATTTTTACACTGCGTCCCGAATTTGGCTCAAAAATGACACAAACAAAGTTTTCTAGTATTTCATATATGGCACCAACCCAGATTAACTATGTAATTATTTCAACATTACACCTCAATTAATACTACCTTTTAAAATTGCCAATTCCGGAAAAACCTTGAAGCTTGAAGCGCTCGTAGCGAAGTTTGCTTAGCCGTTCTGAACCAATCAAAAAAGTTAAGCAACATCCGCCGCGGTCATGACTTGGATGGGTGACCGCTGGTGACATTACTACTGAGCGCTTCTGTGCTTCCGAGGGCACGTTAAGCCGTCGTTTCCGGTTGTTGTCTTAAGACGGCAGTCGTTATTATAGCATGGTTGTAGGGCATTTTCCGAATGCCCACTTGGCTAGCTACCACCCTCAAGTTGAAAAACTGTCGCTAAGTACCTAAAGCCAGAAGCTGGAAATTCTAGGTTAGCCTGAACAACATCATCACTTACCATCAGGTGAGATAGTGGTCAAAGGCTAACCTTTTAAGCATAAAAAAAACCATCAACAATTGTTTATTTATTCTATACAAGCTGCACCCCACGGTTTCACCGGCTTAGACAAATATGAAAAGTGATGATGAAAAGATAAGAGAATATTCCAAGTTTCATCCAAATCGCTGAAGCCAAGGCATGAAGTAGCAACAAACATACATACACACTCACATCCTCACTCACAAACATACGAATTATTAATATTAGTGATATAGTGATTTTATCAATTCAGGGTAGAATAAAAAAACATGGGATTACTTTATACACACTATCGAAACAGCAACAAAAATCATCCAAATCTGATCACAACTTACGAAGATATATAACTATAAGTAAAAGTAACAGGCATGAATTCAAAATGAAATTTGAATAATAAAAACAACTGGTATTCATAATATTAATGAATCAGAATCAGAATCATTTATTTGTCTGTAGTAAATAATATGATTATATCACTTCGAAGATATATAAAAAATGTGGGAACCGAATCACCAAACAAAATTCATCTAAATCTGTTCATAACTTACGGAGATATCAGGTAAGGTAAGGTAAGGTAATGAATTTAAAAAGAAATCTTGCTGAATTGAGTTATTTTCCGGAGTCTGTTAAACAGTAAACCGATGGCTTTAATAGTGACTAGGAACAGTTGTTCAATGTTTGCACATAATCGCGTTCGAAGAGCGAGAGAACTCGGAAAAACGACAATAGTAGCTTACACTGTTGTTCGCAGGCTGCAAGGCAGTTAAGCCTTGATATCGACGATACTCACGTGTAAGGTTACTAGGTAAAGCAAATATATAAATAGCATAGGAAAAAGCAAAATCGATATTTTTAAATATTTTTCAGGCTGAAGATCTACTTTAATGTTGAGGCAAATACAGTTTTATGATGTACGGTGCACATTTTTTTTTTACTAAGCTAGTGTAATATTATTGATTAGTAGTGGTGCGCTACAGGAGACGTAACTTTTATTGTATTACACGCTATGGTTTGGTGTGGATTATACTTTGTTAATTTCCGAATGCGTGGGGAGTGGTATAGCTAAGGTGAATTACAGTATATGATAAAATTCAGTCTTTTACTAATAATTAGAAAAGTATGGCACCGTTTGCGCTCAAACAGAAGATAATCATATATATATACAATATAAGTCATTGTCAATCAATATATATATATACAATATAATATTGCCATAAATGAATGCATCAAACTACTGCAATATGGTTTAAGGGATTTAGCTCAAATACTGAAATTTTTATCTTCAAGTTTTAAATTAAGAATAGATTCCGTATCAATTTTAAATGCATTTTGCATATAAAAATAACAGGCCGGTTAACTTTATGAAGATTAATTCCATTTTACTTGAAAGTAATGTTGTATTCAAAATCGGTAAAGATAATTTTATGTGAGAGAGATCACAATGATAAGACGTGCACAGTTCCGCGACCTGAACGTGACTGCGAATAATCGCAGAATTTCATTAGCTGGATGTTCCGTGTGAACGGGAAAGGAATTCCTTCAATATCCCGCGATGGGTGTCACACCGGGTCAATGTGATCGAAGGTCTTGAGGGCACTCTAAACTCTGATCTAGTCGCTAAAAGTTTCAAAATTGGAAAGCACGAGTTTGTAAGTTATCTGTACTATAATAAAATCGGCATAACAAAAGACTATCATAGTGATTATCACAAATGTTTGTTCATGAGCTAGCGTCAGATTTCGAATTTCAACTATTTCTTTTTACAACTGTGGTGAGGCACTTCATGCGAATTATTTTATGCAGTCTAAACTTAAGGTATTATTACTCCTTCTCCACGTAAGGCAATCAATAAAAGCAGTTTCCATTTAATAACACTTCCACCACAAAGTTATCAATGCAATAGAATACCAATATATTTTAATATCTTTAGGCCTAATTTCACCATACCATGTTTGTTTACGCTAAATCAGGCATTAGCTAATGGGTCTTTAAAAATAACAGAGCTGTTAAATCAGTCTACGTTCTATGAAGTTAACTGAATTAATCATCCATTAACAGTTGGTGGGACACTCGGTTCAGTTAACAGTCCGTTAAAAGGATTAACAAGGCGTCAAATAAATAACAGAGTATGGTGAAACTAGGCCTTAGTAGGATTCTAAGGACTACAAGCAGGGACCCAATGAATTCTATTCAAAGGTGAAGTGGTTCCGGAACTATTGACAGCGATAACGGTAATATAAAATACCGAGAATTATCAGTGCTATCGACCAGCATGCTTAAGGTAGCTTAACCCCAACAGCGATTATATATCAGCAGCATGATTGCATAAATTCTCGTGATAACGGTCGAACTTCAATATGCAGTTATCTATCTTTACGAGCATCGATTTAATGGCTCTAAGGTATTTGAGTTTGCTTAAGGTGGTCTAAAAGTCTAAACCCGGTAGCGATTGCGGAGCTTATAGCAGTAATTCTATGGAATACAAAACAGGTAGTGCTAGTGATAGGATCAGTAAGCTGCCGGCCGCACGGCCACTCTGCGGGACCGCTGCGAGGCCGCCGCGGGGCCGAGCGGTCGACGCCCGGCGGGCGCCGCTCGATAGGGTCGTCAAATTCATGTTCATCAGATTGCTGCGACAAACAAGGGGCAGTTTTGGATTTAGAAGAATGTATAGGGAATATTCAAGGTTGTCGCAAGGCACAGCATTTTCCAAGAGTAACTTCGAATGGCTATGAATCATAGGGTATACAAGACAGGGCAGCTTTCTGAAAGTCTGCACTTTTATTTATGTTAGCTTGATGTCTAGACTAGATGTTACGAAGAACTTTATGTGAAGTATTGGTATACATACAGCAATAAAAGTAGGTATAGAAATTGTAACATCATCACGGCTAGTGATCTCAATGAAACGTGGTTTCGTCGTATTTCAAATATCTGTGAAAATATTCAGAGCCGGATGTTTATTCTTAAATCTTATAAATTAGGTATACCCATTAATTCGACATTTGCAAATAATTTCTATAATATATAATTTAACGGCAACCAGGAGTTCTTCTTAATCTCAAGATACCAGTCTTGAGGTAAGGTATGCAATATGTCTGAGTTTTTATTGGCTATGGACTGCCGCGCAGCAGGTCCATGGTTCGAATCCCGCCGCGGGCTTGAGCTTCACCGCATGGTGAAAGGGCTTTTTGCGAATGCCCGCCTGGCTAGCGACCACCCTCAAGTGGAAAATCTGTCGCCAAGCACCTAACGGTGTGTTCCGGCAGCAGTCCTTGAGAGCCAGTGAAATTACAGGCACATGAGACTTAACAAAATGAGTCTCAAGGTGTCGGGCGCAGTGCTATTCGTCACTTGAACGATGAACTGCATCTGTTATAGGCAGAGGTAACCGCTTAACATCAGGTGGCTCTCGAGCTTGTTCCGTCACAATAACATAAAACATAAAAAAAAAAAAAAAAAAAAAAATGTGTGAGTTTGACAGCTGTCAAAGTGTCAGTAAGAAAAGATACTAGATGTGTACTCTTTGGTACATATATCGCTATCAATCTGGATCTTGTTCGCTAGATGAGTGTATAAAGGGGATTTCTCGACTCAATGTCCAAAATACCTATATATCAAACCCTTACTTTTGATCTTTTTTTTATGTACACTAGTGCCTACTTCAGTGTCTGCTGATGACTCAATACCATCACAAAATACAGTATACTGAAAATTTAAAAAGTTATATAAGTATGGCAAAAGTTAGATTTTTGAAACAGCACGATATCAGGTTTTTGGGAGCGCTAGGCATATACTATCCTCAATAAACCAATGCAATCAAGTGAAGACGATCATTAAATTAACAATGCAATTATTATTAACGTGACCAAATTCGACACATGTGTTGTGTCCACGCCATGCCACGTCCTCGCATCGTTAAGCCACGTTTATGAGGCGTTTACGATGCGTTTTCAGAATTAAATCGTCGATTATCCCATGATGCTCGGTCAATATGCTAATGCTACTGTATTTATGTGTTGTTTATGACCCTTTATGCAGACAGTTCCATAGGGAATGTCGGGGGAATGTGACAGTGCTTAAAACTCAAGCCTCTGATTATATAGACATGGTTCACCAGATGTTAAAGTGTATCTAGTTTGTATACATATAACAAAAATAATGAATGTTGTGGCCGTACTATTTATCATGGGAACAGGAAGAAGAAATGCTGGTATTAATACTTATCAGCCAACTTCAAAAAAATGAGGAGGTTATCAATTCAACATCATTTTTATGTTTGTTACCTGAGAATTTTCGACTGGGTGAACCGATTTTGATGATTCATTTTAATTTAAAAGCTATTCCCATTTAAATTTCATCAAAATCGGTCAAGCCGTTTTTGAGTTACACTCCAAAAACTGAAAAGTGGTTTCCTACCTTGATGATACGAGGGTGGATTGAAAAGTTCGCGGCTTCAGCAAGAAAACTATTTGTAATATAAACAAAAGTAATTTTATTTTTCCACGTAATCTCCACTTAACTCAATGCACTTCTTCCATCTGGTTTGCAACGCCTGTATGCCAGTTATAAAAAAAAGTTTCTTCAAGGCCTTCAAAAAAGTCACCCACTGCAGCTTCGACCTCCCCATTTGATGAAAATTTTTGACCTCCAAGGTGTTTTTTTAGGTTTGGGAATAAATGAAAGTCTGAAGGTGCCAAATCAGGGGAATAGGCGGGATGCGGCAGTAATTCAAAGCCACAATCGCGAATTTGAGCCATAGATTCAACAGACGTGTGAACGCGTGCATTATCCTGATGAAACAACACTTTCTTACTGAGTAATCCTGGCCTTTTCGCTTTAATTGTTTCACGCAAACGACGTAAAAAGATGCAGTAATAAGCCGAGTTTATAGTTTCACCTTTTGCAAGGTAGTCCACCATGATGACACTCTTAGCATCCAAAAAAACTGACGCCATCACCTTGCCAGCTGACAAAATTCCTTTGCTTTTTTTGGAGTCGGTTCATCATGTTTTTTCCACTGCTTGGATTGCTGTTTTGACTCTGGGGTGTAGTGGTGTACCCAGCTTCATCCATTGTCACAAATCTGGCCAAAAAATCTTGTGGATCAGCCTCAAACATTTCCAAACAGTCGCGAGAAATCGTGAGCCGTATTCGTTTTTGTTCAACTGAAAGCAATCTGGGTACCCACCGCGCAGAAACCTTAGAAAATCCAAGTTCATTGACTATGATGTTTTGTGTTCGTTCATACGAGATGCCAATAGTGTCTGTAATCTCCCTGATGGTCAATCTCCGATCTGCCAATATCAGATCACAGATTTTCCCGATGTTTTCTTCAGTCGCAGACGTCGTAGGCCGGCCGGAGCGAGGGTCATCTTCAATACTCTCTCGTCCGCGTTTAAATTCAGCAACCCACTTTTTCACAGTCGTATACGACGGAGCAGATTCGCCCAATGTTGTTGACATGTGAATCTCTTTTGGAGTTAGTTTTTTTTAAACAGGTATTTGATGACCGCACGTTGCTCAATTTTCTCCATTCTTTAAAAATGCTGCACTTAGGCTCACAAAATTCAGTCTAATTTAAAAACTGATAATGCTATTGCGATAAAATTTTACAATGTGACAACCAGAGAGTAAGCAAATCGAATGAGGTCAGTTACATTAAAATAGTTCAAGTATTTATGTGTTAGGCCGCGAACTTTTCAATCCACCCTCGTATATCTATTATTTTTATCTCAGAATGGTGGACTTCAACACTCAAAAGTGTGAAATAACTAAACTGGACTATCATGGTATCGACTTCACAAGTTATTTCACACTTTTGAGTGTTGAAGTTGGTAAGGAAGAGGTAAAATGTTTTGTTGTCATGCAACGTTGCAAATTTTTTATTGTATTGAAATTTGACGAAGCGAAGGATTCTAGGATTTAACACTCAGCGAAGCGAGTATAACAAATACAGAATCCTGGGCGCAGCGAAGGTTTCAAACGTAAGAGACTCAAACAACTTTTCTGCTGAGCAAACCACAATTTTTCACCTCTCTACAGCGAAGAAATTCTTGTTGCAATAAAAACAACTCAAATAATATCTTAAAATTATTGTTTATTTCTAATAAAGAAAAACTTACTAGAATTGGTAATACTGTATAAAAGTTCGAATTTTCCACGCTTCTCTTTGTCACGCGGATATACTTTAGCACGCAGATTTCGAATGACAAACAAAAGCTTTCTGAACTCATGAGGTGACTAATACATCGCAAAAGAATTGCCAATCTATAGTGATTTTTTCAGCAGCTTCAAGGCTTTACTGACGTGGCAGGTGCCGGGAAAAGTCATGTCTCGGATCTGAAGGATACTATGCGTTGTAGTAATAGAAACAGAGTCGAAAATGGTTTAACATTAAAACTTCCGACCGCTGCGCTGCCAGCCACTGCCGCTTCTGTGTGAATTGACGCTTACATCACTCTGAAAAACACTTCCAAGTTTAGTTTTATTGGCTGTCAACTGTTTTCTGGTTACCTAATTATGACCGTAATTTGTGAACAAAAACTGAAATGTATATACGGGAAGTAGGAGTAAATTAGCTCCATTTCTACAGCTCGTATCTTTCATATCATCAACATTCATCAATCTTTTAATGCAAATGCTGTCGTTGCCGGCGTGAGTGGCAGCCCTACCGTTCGAGCACGCAATGTTCAGCAACCCTTTGATAACTAGATAATTGTGACGTAGATTAATCACAATTTACAGTACGTTTTCGTGTTCATTGCGTAATTAAGGCAAGAATGGAAACTTTTCTTTCCTATTTTGGTGCTTAACTAAGTCATATACTTAGTTTAGCTATACTTAGTTTAGTTAACTTAGTTAAATTGAACGTGCTATGAAGTTTTAACGACTTTAAAATCATAATCAGTTTCTTTTTTGTTTGATATTTGGGGCAGGCCCGTAGATTAAAACATTTTCTAGCCAATTATTGTAGGAACAAAATAATGCTGATAAATATTTTTAATGGAAACATTAAATTAGCATATTTGTATAACATTTATAAATATTTCTAGTGACAGTAGAAGTGTTTACTATTTTTCTTGCTATTGCAAATGTGAGTTCATAAATGCCACGTACCTACACGACCGGAACAATTATCGACGCGTGTCGCTTCTTCATAGAGCATCATTAGAAGACTTGAAGAGTCCTCCTATGATGTTCCATGAAGAAGAGCGCACGATTGAGAAATATTACATCATATTAATATAATATCTAACAAATGGCTTTCGAAATTATTAATATCGAGTGTTTTTAAAGATTTTTTGGAATATTTGTTATTATTAATTATGGAATTCACTTATCACTTAAAAGCCTGAATCTATTCACATAACAACATAAATATTTTAAATAATTATATTAATGGCTTTTAAGTGATTAGTGAGGTGTATTGTTTCATAGGACAATATTGACTACTGTTTATAAAGTTATTTTCTTTGAATTACTCGGAAACTGGCATAAATATAACAATGCATCAATTGACTCATTTCATTACGCAATGAAACAACACGCCACCAATTTCTAACACGATAATAATAGAAATTGCTATTCAGTTTATTTTTAATATTCTTTGAGTGGTAGAGAAGATCCTTTACTACACATTAATAAAAATAATATACTTAATATCATATGTTTTAAGGTACACGCACAGAATAGATCGTTCATTGTTAACGACACCCCCAAAACGACACCCCTGGGGTGTCGTTAACAATAAGCATTTGTTGACGACACCACCGTAATGTTGGGATAACTTATCGCTTAAGAATTTATTATCGAGCTAGTATACTCTCAATGGTTAATAAACATATGCATAATTGTATCTTTTTATCTCTTTCTCTAATGCACTGGCTGATAACGTTTATGACGTTCAAGAGATAAATTATGTGTCATTTGTGAAGTTAATCAATATATTGACATTTCTAACATTTTCAATAACTTTCGAAGAAAAGGATAACAATGTCCGAATTCAGATTAATAAATACCAATGGCGGAGTGGCCTTACTTTTAGGCAAGTATAAATATCATAAACATAAAAATTATGCAGATGGATCAGTATATTGGAGATGTTCCTCTCACAAAAAGTTGAAATGCCATGGAAAGGATTATTGAGCTTCGATCAAGTTAAATAAAAATATCTTTACAGGTTCTTTTTATTTTATTTATTATTTTGGTATAGGTACGAACATACAGCAGGGTAACAACACTATTTGTTAGTGGTGTCGTCAACAAATGCTTTTTGTTAACGACACCCCAGGGGTGTCGTTTTGGGGGTGTCGTTAACAATGAACGGAATAGATGTGATTTTTTCGTTTTCAGAATAAATGATTTCACGCTATTTAGACTTTGTTACTTCAATACGGATGCTCAGGCGGCGCAACATCCAAGTGAAGCCAAAAATAACCATACATCATCCCTTTCAAAATCGACGGATTTGCCATACTGTTAAAAAGGAGAGTTGGACGTGACACGGCCACAATTCCAAAAAAACTTGATGTTCAGCAGTAACCTCTGCCTATAACAGATTCATTTCCTCACAAGTAACGAACTGCGCCCATCACCCTATGACATAAAGTTATTAAGTCTCATGTGCCTGTAATTTCATAATAACTTAGGACTGCTGCCGGAACACACTGTTAGGTGCTTTATGACAGATTTTCTACTTAATGGTGGTTAGGTGCGAGCATTCGCAGTATCCCCCCCCTTCCACCATGCGGTGGGGATCGAACCTTGGAGCTGCGGCACGGCAGTCTATAGCTATTACCGCTCGGCTATCATTGCTTGGAGTATCGAGGGCCGTGCTCCATCTCAACACCTTTATTTATCTGAACGGATGTTGTTTGCTCTTTTGCAAAATAGACAAAATTACTATTGAAAGTCTGGACCCAAGGGACGAGGCTGGATCCTTGTCCCTTTAATATCACTGCGGGAGTAAGTACCTACTTGATTTTGCTCCGTGCAATACTACTCGGCCGCCAATTGCTTTATTTCAAGCCCTGGCGGTAATATTCCATTGAAATTGCAATTCAACGAAGCAATGCCGCTTCTCGTAGATATTTCGGAGCGCAGATAATAGGCTGGAGAATTTGGGCTGCCTATATTGGCAACGGTCGGTAGATTGCTAGAATGTATTTAATTTTTAATTGTAAGTAATAAATATTTATGTTTGTTTTCAATATGTACTGTCAAATCAAACATTATTATTATTATTTATATTAAATTTAATTATATATACATATGCGAATGTTTTCAGCGAGATGTATTGATGTATTTTTTGTTACTCTTTCATGCAGAACCGATTTGAATGAAAGTTGGAATATTTATTTATTTAGTTATCCATATATTTTCGAACCGAATGGTCTGATGCGTGACGATGGTAAAAGACCTGACGGCATGACTCTGGTTCCGTGGAAGTTAGGACGGCCCTTAGTGTGGGACGCTACGTGCGTGGACACTTTAGCGCCGTCACATCTTTCTGAAACCAACGTGAGGGCTGGCGCTGCGGCTACTTCGGCGGAGCAACTCAAGCGGCGCAAATATGCTAACCTCGGTATGGGTTACATATTTGAGCCGTTTGGTGTAGAGACGTTGGGTCCGTGGGGACCGGGAGCTCATCGTATTTTCCAAAACCTATCTGAGCGCTTGGTCGATGCGACGCGTGATCAAAATGCTGGCACATATTTGGCTCAACGAATAAGCATTGCAATTCAACGGGGCAATGCTGCCAGCATGCTGGGCACGCTGCCAACTGGGAGTGGGCTGGAGCATTTGGACTGCCTATGAGTCTGCTATGACTTATAGGTGTCTAAATGCTTTTATTGTAGTAGCTGTAGTGTTGTATATAGTTCATAGTATTTTGTTTAATAAAGGCATACCGCCGGTAAAAAGTTATCCATATGTACAGCGTTACAAATAATATTACTAAATTTACTATTTACTACAAACTAGCCAAAATAGGATACAAATATAATTATCTTAAATTACTTAAAATTACTTAATATTGAAGGTTTAGGTCCTGGATTAACACAAAGTATACTTTTCATCAAGAAAATCAGGTGCTTGGCGACAGATTTTCTACTTCCTTAACTTTTTCTACGCTGGTCGCTAGCCAGGCGGGCATTCGCAAAAAGCCCTTCCACCATGAGGTGAAGCTCTAGCCCGCGGCAGGATTCGAACCATGGACCTGCTGCGCGGCAGTCCATAGCTAATGCCACTGAGCCATCACTGCTTCAAAGGTTCATTCTAACATATTTCATGTAAGAATTTCGTCTGCGTCTTTAATTTTCCTATAGATCGGGGGTATTATTTAGGACGCAGATATGTTTTTCCGAAACAATGACGCTCAAAATAGAGCATTGTTCATATATAAGTAAAATTTTAATTATGTATTATATACAACTATCATTGTTTAATTTCCTCTTTATGGAAGTGCAATTCAGAGTGCATTACTCATGCATATAACCCATTTTAGAATCGACTTAAATAACAGCCCTCGGCTATAGCTCGAGGCTGTCAAACGTCTCGGCTTAAATGACTTGATTTATTAGTTAATATTTTTAACCGAATTCAAAAATGGAGGAGGTCCTCAATTCGACTGTATTTTGTTGTGTGTGTTGCCTGTGTCATAGCTCTTGACTGGGTGTACCGATCTTGATGACTTGTTTTATATTCGAAAGTTGGTGCTTGTCACGCGGTCCCATTTAAATTTGAGTGAGATCTGACGAGTAGTATTTGAGTAACCTATCCCTAATAATGCGTATTTTATTCAAGAAGTCGGTTTGTAGAGTTCCGTACCCAAAGGGTAAAAACGGGAGCCAATTACTGAGACTTCACTGTCCGTCCGTCCGTCTGTCACCAGGCTGTATCTCAAGAACGGTGATAGCTAGACAGTTGAAATTTTCACAGATGATGTATTTCTGTTGCCGCTATAACAACAAATACAAAAAATTGGCCAAGTGCGAGTCGGAATCACGCACGTTAAAACAAAAAAAAAGATTAAAATATGAAGTCTAACGTATATCTAATGGTAAGGAACCCTTCGTGCGCGAGCCCAACTCTTACTTGGCCGATTTTTTGTTTTTACTTTTATTATTTAATGTGCTTTTCTAAAATATAAACGTGTTTCCTTGTAATGTTTTTGAAATATGTGGATATTAGTGACATGAGTAGTAGAATTTCTGTACCCAAAACATATTACACAACTAACGTAATATTCCGGCACAACGATCCAGCATACCTTTGTTACAGCTTACCCTATATTACGAGGATTATTCCAACGCTTCGCATGTCACTCTTACTCCTAAAGCATTTCCAAATTAATATCATAACATGTTTGTTAAACTAACTAACTTACATTGTTCAGTCAGTCAACATAGTTTATTGTTTAATAGTTTTCGCTCTAACATACACCAAAAAAATTTTGCTTAAAAACATTTTTTATCACAGAAACTGTAATTATCTAAACACACATGCTTCGCCAGACAAGTCAGCTAAGTTAAGCAACGTCCGCCGCGGTCATGAGTTGGATGGGTGACCGCTAGTGGCATTACTACTGAGCGTGCACATGCTTCGGATGGCACGCTAACCCGTCGGTACCGGTTGTTGTCTCAGGATGGTAGTTGTTACAGAATGGTGGTAGGGCTTTTAGCAAAATGCCCGCCTGGCTAGCTATCACCCTCAAGTAGAACATCTGTCGCCAAGCACCTAATCTAATGGTGTGATCGGACGGTTATCATAATATTATCAGTTTTATATTTTTTGTCTGATTATTAGTAAGGTAAATATTATTTCCAGCGCTGTCGCATGCTAAGTGAAAATCACTTTTATACATTTTTAGAGCACAAAATGGATGGAGTCTAGTAGACTGCATGTAGTGACACCATCCCTTATGACGGTTAAAATTCGAGCACAAAAATTGCAGCAGTCCAATTGGTCTCGAGGGCCGAGCAGGTATGGCACCGTATGTCCAGGTGGACATATGCAAAATTAGACAACAACTGGACCGACGACGGCTTAACGTATCTTCCGAAGCACGTGCACGCTCAGTAGAGATGCCACTAGCGGTCACCCATCCAAATCATGGCCGAAGCGGACGTAGCTTAATTTAATCGATCGATTAAGAACTACTAAGCCAGCTACGCTACAATATAACCAACATTCGTCGTTTAGATATCGATTGTGTATACATTTTATTCTTCTTGTAAATATCTGATGTTTGAAAAACCGGACCGAGTAAAATAAAAATAAAGTCTAGCCCAGTCTAGTTCCCTTTCCTTATCTTAACAATACCTGCGTCAAAATAAATATTGCACAGTTATCCCTTAACACTTCAAGGTAACAAGTATATATTTAATTAAAGATGGATTTACGCGTATCCTCGAGGTGTAACTTCAACCGCGAAATTAGAGAAGGTAACGCAAACCGAACGTTAACGTAGCGGTTACGTTGCCACGTCACAAAGTAATAACAGTCAACGTAAAGTAGCTAAGTTAAATTGTTTGGTTTAACTAAGTTTTTATGTTGAAAATAAAATGATATGATTTTTATGGATTAATTTTTTACATATTTTTGAAGTCGTAGCTTAAAATTTTTAGTAAATATGTGTTATTCACAAAACTATGAGGTTTTTCAAGTGTTTATCCGTATAATAGAGGATTGTGTATTAATTGTGCGAGAATGTGCGTTGTTCTCAAATACTACAATAGCAAGACTATTTTGCGTTCTAATATGTTCTAACTTTTTAGCAATGGGCCATGGCACAGAATAAAAAAGACCAGAAGAGTCACTGTGCAAAGCCATTCTAATAAATAAGAGACTCTAGTCACGAAGCGACGCAATAGCAACTCGCAAAGACACCTACGAGGGCTGCAAGGCGTCTATTTTTCGCTAGTAGAATAATCTCGACCGGACGGTTACACAGATGTACCTGTGTGAAGCTTCTATATATTTGCCTCTATAAATATACCCCATATTGTAAGGTATGACATGCATGGGTTGTATAGGAATTTGCGTTTTGTTTTATTTGATGAAGATTCTATAATATTTGCCTCTTTGAAGTTTTCCCTCTTTTATGCGTATATATTATTATACTTTCCTCACCGATTCCTTAATTTTCCTCCTTCCATTCCTTTATAGGTTGTCTGGAAGAGATCGCTTTGAGTGATAAGACCGCCCATTGTAACACTTGGTCCTATTTTTTGTTTGTTATAGTTGTCTAAATTATGGTGTTTCAATAAAGAATTCATCTATCATCTATCTATCTATCTTAGTAATAATGATGTTAAAATGCAAGTATGATTGCATACATATATTTTAACCTCGTTATTATTAAGGAATCGGTGAGGAGACCATAACAATTCATTTCTAAGGCAGCTTGTTTAGTGTGGTAGACCACCTGCAGTGAAACTTATCACTGTATTTTTCCCCGATATTTTCATACCATAGATACGAGTACATGGCTAACCTTGGGATGCCGGGCAAGAATTGCACCTTCACATATCTTCCTGTAAGAGTCTCAAGACGCGACGAAGAGAAAAAACAGCGCCTTTTGAAGTCAGGGGTATATTTTAGACGAACGCACCCATACAAAACGCAGCTCCAATCTCATTTTAATAATAGCAAATAAAACTCAATGATTTTTTACCTACGTAATCACTACCCTAATATCTAGGTTTGTGGTGCATCAGATTTTCATAAAATTATACAGTTTTGAAATTACACTAGCTCAAAAACTCGTAATTTTAGATAAAAGAAAGACCCAACTTTAAGCATCTCTTTCAAGAAAAATAAGCATGTTTTTAATATTTCTATTGCACCACAAACATGGGGAATATAATGAACTTTCTATAATGCGAAGTTATTTATACATGTGTACCATACTTTTTAAATAAATCGGGAGCTACGAATAACTGGCTCAAACTCCTAAAAACGAGTGCTATATACTAAACGCTATATAATAAAAAAAAATATTATTAGTCCAAAAGAAAAAGGATTTATGCCAGTAACGATAGGTCTAATAATACACTATATTTACATGCGAGTTTTTTTTAAATAACAAGTTGAGTTTATATAAAAGTTCACGCTTTGACTGGCGGGTATATGTCCTTAAGACGTCTGCCAAGCGTGAGGAATAGTGCAAACCGCTATGAGGGAGGTCTTTGTTCAACGGCGGACGTTAATGGCAATTAACAGTAACATACTGATGCTGATAAAAAGTAAAGATAATAAGTAGTGTTCTATGCAAGCTCACATCGAAGTCGTCATTGCGTAACTTCAGGTCTACGAAATTCGGAGCTTCAGGTGAAATGGGGTCAATTGCGTATAAATATATTTCTCCGAATATCATTATTCGTAGGTGTCAAACGTCTCTAATAACATGCTTTCAATGCTTAAATTAACTACTAAAAACGCTAACAAAATCGACAGTAAGTTTTACTAAGGCCCAATTTTTCCTCTCCATCCAAAGGTTGCCTGGAATAGATCACTCAGATTTTAGTGATCTGGCCGCCCATTGTGACTACTGTACTTTTATGTTATTTTCGTTTACTAAGTGGTGTAACAATAAAGAATTATCTATCCATCTATTTTACCATTCTAAGGTTTTACTTTATTTTTTTATATTGTAAACTAGGCTCTCATTTTATTTATTTATATTTTATAATTATCTGAATATTAATTAATACCAAGTTTAGTTAAATTGGTTCGAAGCCAAAGGTACCTGTATATTTCTTTTCATTTAGCATTTTACAATTAAGAACCACAGAACTAACTTAAATTAACATAGAATTGAAAAATTCCCAGACACTACTAAAACAGCATCGAGCCAATCAGAAACGAGTTAAAGAAATGTCATTGTACCGTTTATTACAAACCGATGAAGTCAGTGAAAACCGTAGCATATTGCTTTGCAAATATATTTCCGATAGAAATTTCTTACAAAAAAACCACCAAACGAAATTCAACTTTAGAAACTTAAACATAAGGTTTGTTTTCTAAATTAAGAGTGACCCGTGGTGGATCGTTAAGGCCAGGGCTTCCTCTCTCCCACTACAAGTCAAACGCATAAAGCAGTACCCCACTTCATTAAGTGTTCGACGACCTGAGCGATTAAGTTGGGAGATTTACTTTTATAGGTAGGGAAAGCCACGCATGTCGGGGGTTGCCTTATGAAATTGTTTCAGCACATTCGTACTGGGGGTTATTGTTGCTATAAATTCTAGAATTGAACATTTTCGGGGAGGAGTAATGCGGTCGTAACGTTTGCCGGTTGGAACTTTACTATGAAAGGTCTGCGTGAGGAGTATATTCGTATTAGATTATCTAAGCTTGCATGGTGGTAGGGTATTTTGCGTATAACAGGCTGTTTTACACCATTAAGCAGAAAATCAATCGCCAGGCAACAATTGTTCCGGCAGGCGTCCTTTAGAAGAATCATCATTGTAATAATTTTATTATATAGTAAGTAACACATTGTTAAAAGTCGTTTAAAAGAATGTCCCCGAGTTTCTTGCCCGTTCTTCTCGCAGTGGCTCTATACATTTTTTGTTTCCTGAACGTGGCAGTACAATGTAGAATATTTCAATATTAAAATTTGTAATTGACCTTCATAAGAGCGTCGTAGACGCCTCAATTGAATAAATGATTTTGATTTTGATCCATTTTAGTTAAGCCTGTTAGGGTAAAGTGTCAGCAATAAATAAACCTTTTTAGGTACGATGGAAGATAGGACTTTTTTCTCCGTGTATTGTGACAACCCACGACTGTAAGATTCCTGGTGAATAAGAATGTTTAGATTTGATTGTTTCAGTCGTCAGTAAATTGATCTCTACCCAAAAATTACTTGGAAAATATAGCTTTCAGTGACAGTCGCTAATAGCTTAAAAATACTGCTTTATTAATAAACGCGGAGTGACCTGTGCGTAACTTGGCCCCGAGGATGATTCTGATGTTAGGTAGAAGTTGTTCCAATAAACCTGGCATAGAGGCTAATCCGAGTTTTAGTCTCGAAGTAAATTTTACTCCCACGATCAGGCAGGAAAAGTGTGGGATTATAACAACATATTATAGCCTCAAAACAACAAAAGTTTAGTGTGTTTATATAATAATATAATTGAATATTGTAACTTCATTGAAGGGACTAGTCTGTCGCGAATATGGGAAATTGGTAAATTCAAGATTCATGACTAACATACCTTTAGAATCTACAAAACCATTGGAAGACTGACAATCTCGCAGTACTTGAAATGTATAAGTATATAAAGCAACATACATATAGATATATCA
Organism: Plagodis dolabraria; assembly: GCA_963854805.1. Taxonomy (NCBI): domain Eukaryota; kingdom Metazoa; phylum Arthropoda; class Insecta; order Lepidoptera; family Geometridae; genus Plagodis; species Plagodis dolabraria. The sequence goes on from OY978442.1 coordinate 5,541,741, forward strand.
TAGATTTTATCACGAACGTGCTTTATGATAAGGGTGGAAGAATCCCACTATATCTCAAGTTTTGACTGTCACCATATGAATGGGTTCGGAGGGATGTATAAAAATGATTATTTTGTTTGTTATTTATTGTTTAGTTAAACACAGGAAGTCAAGTAGATTAGATAGATAGATAAAACTTTGTTCATCATCATCAGCCGGAAGGCGTCCACTGTTGAACAAATCCATCAGCCTCCCCCATAGAACGCCACAAAGAACGGTTATAAGTCGCTTGTAACCATTGGCTACCCGCGACTTTTACGATGTCGTCAGTCCATCTTGTGGGGGCCTACCAACTCTACGTCTTCCGGTGTAACGTGGTACCCACTCGAGAGAACACTTTATTGCACTTGTAAACTTATTAATACTAGTTATACAAGAAATATTAAAATAACTTGAAAATAGTACAATCGGCCTTAATTCTAGGCAGCAATCTCTTCCAGGCAACCGTAGGCTGAATATATACTTGCATGTTAATTTAGATGGAGGTATAGGCTAAAGTTCATTATGCATAAATCATAATAATTAATACTCAAAATATATATTTACTATATACTCGTAAAACATACGTTTATTAATAAAGATATTAAAAGGTAATAAATAACATTAAACCAAATTCTGGTAATTTTCTGCGTTGTTTCAATCACATTCACATCTGAAGGATTGAGGCCCTGTTCCACTTGACGACAAGAACATTATTTTCGATAATTTTTACCACATTTTGTGTCTATGGTTATATTAAATATATGTAATTCATTGTACCATACACGCAAAATGTGACCATAATTATCGAAAATGACGTTATTGGCGTCTAGTGGAACAGGGCCTAAGTTATATCTACCCTTAATTCGCAGATGACTCATTCTTTGGCGGCGCTGTGTATCTATTACCGACTAACATGCTGAAGTCACTGAAGGACAGAGTTCACGTCCCAGCAACCAAAATACTTTTCGCGTAACTCGTGTCGTATTATAATATTTTGAGGACACCTTGCGGTGTCATAGGGAATAAACGAAGCCAAGATAGCTGAGAAATACTTCACAAAATCCGTTTCAAAACACAAAAAAATATAAGTAAGTTTGATTAAATTAGGACTTGTTTGTAACTAAAATAACATTAAAAAATAATTTAATAATAAAGTATTCACCTGTGGACTGTCTAGACTTGCAAAAATTAAACTTGAAAGGGGTTATTACGGTATAATAGATTTCGTAGAAGTTTAATTTACATTTTCATGTTAAGGGTAACGTGTTAATATTTAACAAAGAAAGTTTGCAGACGTACCTTATATGCATATGCAGAGGCAAGGCTCGATTCAACCGTCATCTGAATTTGTTCTTAGAATTACTTAGAATGATTCTTCAACAACGCAGATTAAGATTAGAAGAGACCGCTTCTAAGTGTAGGAATAAGGCCGCCAATTGTGATACTTGTTTCATAGATATTTTTGGTATATTAGTGTAGTAGCTACATAAAAATATTTTAAAAAGTACCTATATTATTGATAAATTTTATTTTACTATGCTAGGAATTCTATCAGCTAGTTACAATAATATATATGAAACATAAAACAGAAGTTCAACATATGTAAGTTGACTTTATAAGTCATTACATCTTTATATCTGAATGGAATAATAATAACAATTCATTCCATGAAGGTTTAGTATAGTGCAAACGACAACAATTATAATAATTCAACTCAGGTATCAATGGGTACCGAAAAAACTAGGCGGTGTATCAATCATTAGTAAGTATCTAGCGCAAAAACTGTACGGAAACTTACATATCAGAGGCACGAGTAATGTTATTTGAATGTTATTAAGTGAAAATATTAATACGCCGCCCGCCTGATGGTAAGAACCACGCATATCTACTACGGCTGCAGCTCCAGCGTTTTTATCCTGTTTGACTCTGCAGTCTGCACTGTGCGGTCACTCCGAGAAGTCAATGAGCTACGGAGCTCGAAGTGTCTCTGTTTCAGCTTAGGTAAAAACATTGCCACAAAATTTGCCTTTTTCACTCTCTTCACGTTTATATTGTTTTGTATGGGTAATACGCATGATTCACGAACGCTCAGACGCGCCGCGCGCTGCGAGCAAAAATTCGCGTATACGCGGTTGCGGCACCCGGGCAGCGTATCGCGATAAAATCTCTCACTGGGTCATTGGACCCACCGTCCTGGAAATTCAAAAGTGCAAAAAGTTTGTAATTCCCCTGCTAACCGCATGTTCCACAAAACCAACTTTAACAATCATAAATCGTTTAAAAACGGCTACAACATCCCAACTCATAAATATAGCCTCCCATTCACCACGAACACCACGATGATCGCAATTTTACAAGCGGCGTGATCGAGCGGACGCCCGTCATGGAATGATTTCCCGCGGGTCGCGCAACGATGGAAAAATAACGTAGGTTTCGTAGGTTACGAGTTAGATTTGCTGGCACGTGAGTGGGCGGCTTTATTTATTTATGATTTTTTTAAATAGATTTTTTTAATAAGATTTGTAACACTTCTAACTAACCTTTTCGACTTTTCATGGTTAGGGCATTTTGGTATGCCAGCCTGGCTAGCTACCCTCCTCAAGCTAAAAACCTCTCCATCCAACACCACGTAAATATATAGTAGATAATGTTATATTCTTTTAACTAAGTTTTGGAATTGGTCAAGATGAAATTAAAAATGATAACGTGATCGATTTGGAAGCCTTTTTTTATTCAAAGTGGAAAACTAGATTTGAATTGAACTTTGAATTTGGAGCATATTTTATTTATAATGACCGTGTGGTACACGGGCTCTGGAATAGCAACCCCATACCTTTTTTGTTTTATGGCCAGCAACTTAATGACGATAACCTCTATATCCTAATCCTTGTGAATACTAGCGTTGGTAGAATTTATGCAGGCTACCGGCTTCATCCGCGGTGCATTAGGTAAAGTAAAGGGTATAGTAAAGTAAAGGGCCCTGTTCTGCGCCTATAGTACATCAACACGTCATTCATAACGTCTTCCAATTTCAAAAAGTAGAATATGGAACTAGCCTTATATTCTTACGCCTTGCGACCTGAAGTGAGGAAAGAAGAACAAATAGTTACATTAGTGTAGCAACATTAAAATCTATTACCAACATTACGGATGAGTGGAGTCAAAACAATTACCTAGTACACTAGCGCACACACGAGCAACTATTTAATTGCAGCTGTTTCATAGTTGCTACAGATTTGAACTCAGCACTGAGAGCGAAAACTTAGTTGCCCTCTCAATAAATTAGCTTACTAGATTTACAGTTTACAAAGAGTTTTTGTATGATAACTTTTTTAGTAATATTTTGTAGATTTCAATCACACTTTACACATTTAATCATAGTTTGAGCTATTTATACCATTATGTGATCTGTGTTACCCTATTCTAACATTGGAGTTTTTGCAATTTTTATTTTATAATTATTTTTTTTGACGGTACAAGCTTAATATCAGGCCCACCTGATGTTAAGCGGACTAACCTCTGCCTATAACAGATGCATTTCGTCACAAGTCACGACTTGCACTGCGCCCGTCACCTTGAGACATAGCTGTTAATTTATTTATTTATTGATCTAATAACGTCATAAGACAATTACAATTAAATCACAATTAAACGGAAGATTAAAGACATACAAATTAAATATTACACAAAGTCAAAAGATAATACATATTGAATACAAATAATTTAGTCAGAAAATAAAATAAAAATCAAGGCATGTCATCTACCTCAAATTAGTTGAGAGGGCTTTTTACATTTCTATTCCATTGGTCTGGTACATTTTAACAATAATTCCTAATAGCTAATTTCATGAATTTCCAATCGTCAAAAAATAAGTCACAATCAGTGCTGGCAGCGAGGAGCTCATTTAGATGGCGCCGTGTGCGGAGCAGCGGTGACATCGAGCGCGCCACAGTGCAAGTCGTATCTACTGTAAACAAGTTGTTGGTAGGCCTACCACGCCTATTCGCTGGAGCCCACGGATCGTCAGGCACGAACAGTGTGCAAACTAAATTAAGCAGCTCCATGGAATCAGCCAAGCCTCTGAGTATCTTACAGCACATTGTGAGCTGATCTATCATTCTTCTCAACTCCAGAGAATTATAGCCGAGCTGGCCCAGTAAAAACTTAGTGGGGTAAAGATACGAATAATACCCGTATACTCTTTTGTACAATGACCTTAGAAAAGCTTTTTGGATCTTCTCGAGCATTCGGGTGTAGCTTAAGTCTCATGTGCCCGTAATTTCACTGGCTCTCAAGGACTGCTGCCGGACACCGTTAGGTGCTTGGCGACAGATTTTCTACTTGAGGGTGGTCGCTAGCCACTGAGCCATCACTGCTTCAAAATTAACATGATTTTATGTATCATGTAGGTAGGTACCCATGTTTTGAACAATAAATAAAGGCTTAGGTTTAAGCAATCACCAGATATAATGAAATGAAACGCCCAAAAAATCCTAAGTACTTACCAGAATTTAATCCCCATTTTAATATGAAATTATCACCAATAAACGTAAAGTCTGCTATCCTAAAAAAGGCAAGTATCTTTGGAATAATTGCTGAGCTACCCAAAAAGGCCACGTATGCACCAAATATTATGTACCCGCATTTTAATTAAAAATTTGATCCAAATCCCAAAAAATATAAATGAAGTTCAAAAGGATCACCGATACTACCGTAAAATGTGTACTAAAGGCTGAGCTTCTTAGAGCTTTCAATAAAATAACGGCCACAAAATAAAAAAAAACATTAGTTTGCATTCATTTATTAATTCTTTTTCAAACTAATAAATAAATAACATGTTTTATTTGTACATACAAATAAACTTAAAACTTAATAAAACAGTCCTTAGTGTAATTTTAAAATTTTAATGAAGAGTGGATCTTCAAAAAACTCAATCTTAGTGATAAATGAGTCTTCAAACAACCAACATTAAAACAGTCATTTGTATGGTCATAATTATTTAAAAAATATTTATGAAGAATCACTTTTCAAATAACATAACATCACACTCTGTATGGTAACAATTGTTTTAACATCTTAACGAATAAATCAGTCTTCATAAGCATAAAATACAATTATTTTGTGTAGTTACAATCATTTTAAAATCTTTATTTAGAATCAGTCTTCAAGGTAGAAATTTTCATATCTATACATAATTTACTGTACTATTAAAGCTTTCTTGGCTTTAGCTGGTCGTCCCCTTTTAAGTTTCATGCCAATCGGAACAGTTCTTGCTTCTGGAGGTGGCTGGACTTGTTTAAGTTGGATTGATAATCCAACGAGATGCTTGCTAATATAATCTTTGAGGAACTTTGGACAGTTGCATTTGCCTTGGAGCCAATTTTCTTTTTCTCGGAGCAACATAACTTCCCATTCGCTAAAATGTTGTTCTTTATAATCATTAAAAGTCTCCCAAAGTCGTTCATAATTTTTACATTCCAGATCAGAGCCAGCTGGAATTCTATAAGAACAAATGAGCTCAGTGTTAGTTTTTAATGGCATGTGCTTTGAAAGTTTTGCCCATTGGTAACTTTCCGTCCAGATTCTTAGAGATACTGTTGGGAGAAGAGCAAAGCGTCTTTCATTATTAAACTCGTATTCCTTAGACCAATCTCTGACCATAACAGACGCAATTACTAAAAACCTCGCCAAAGGATGACGCTCACGAAGTGTGCCGCTGTCTTTTATAGTTTTATTAAAAGATTCCAAGGCATTGTTGGTGGCAGGAGATCCAGGAGATGCGCCCAAGTACCAGCACCAATTGGATATAAGCCATTCGCTTTCAAAGTATACCACGAAGTCATCTTCGGCTATCCACTTTTCCAAGAACTTTTGGGTGTGGAAATAAAGCCGCGAGACTCAACTAATTTGCCATCAATATAATATACTTGGTTATATGCATACATTTTAGGCAAACGTAGTGATATATTTGGGTAGTAATGACAAAAAACTTTACTAGTTAAAAGTTGGTGCACGCGTGGTCTTTTTGGGTCATGAAAAGTTTTTGTTGTGCAGGCATGACTTAAATAGCCCGAAAAATGTTGGTACAGGTTTCATTTATTTGTACATATTATATTTTTTTGGATGAGGCTGTTTAGGGCAACGATGGTTTTTTTGGTGGTCATTAAATTTCATCCCATAAATAAATCTTTACCCAGTAATATTTACTAAAATTATTGAAAACAAAGTTAGATTATAGTAAAAAAGGATTGAGGGATTCTAAAGCACGCGATGTAAAATACTGTCTCTTTTTTGTGTTCACCTATGCCGTGATAACATACGAGTAGGTATAGAAGTTGATTAAAGGCTTTTAGATAAGTATCTGTTCACACGAGACTTTTCAGCAAGGATTTTAAATTCGGCATTCTTTTCTTTATCTTGTTGTTTCAATTCCTCTGGTGTTAAATTGCTGTCTTCGTCACTGGACCCGCTCATAAAATATTAGTATATGTTTATAATCGTTTCCACTTTAACTATGACTGCCGGTACTTTTAGAACGGTGTGTTCTGAAACTGTAAACGGGACTTTCTACTTCGATATCAAAGATTGATAAAACTATTAACAACATATTTCGACTGTGAACTGGCAAGTATTATGTAATTTTTTTTCGTCATATTGATTTCCTAATTTTCGTGATAAAGCATAAGAGTTATAGCCAGTTAAAAATGCCTTAAAAAGTACCCATTTAGATTTTCGAATTATAAGGTTATGTAAGTTTAAAAAAGTTTATAATTTGGTTTTTATGTTATTCTAAATTCAAGTCACTTCTTCTCACTCTCACACATTCTGATAACTGTTTCCAGCTGTAAATAATTAATATTGTAAATCATCATAATATTGGAGCTGCTGAGGTGAAAAAAAAGTATTATGTTGACTCAACTCAGCATGGGGTACACGCAGAGAAAAAAAGATTTCATTATATTTCAACGGTCATTCAAAAATACCTCTTACTGTAAAGTACTAGGTACAATAGCCGCGACCTACCTTACAATATCAAACAAAGCGTTTATCGGAAGCCAACCGAGGTCGAATATTGCTGAGGAAATGCAAAGAAAACACGTAACGCGCGTTCCACACGACGTTAGCAACCCGCTCACGCACTCGCCGGCCCAACTCGCGCCAAGATGGCTGCCGAGACGCCATATTTATTTATGAATTGAATTCTCCGTGGACTATCTCCATCCAATCTAAAATGCTCGTATTCACGAAACCTAAGGTAAGATTAAGGATTTTATAGAAACCACATAGCCTTTCGGTTTTTTAGTTTTCATATCATGCCGAAATCTTAGGTCGTAACTTTAGTAAAATATAAAATAAGTTGGTATTACTCATAAACCTCTACATATACAAAATATTGAATACTTGTTCAACACATAGGTGCTCTTATTTTTATAGTTGAAACCCTGTCTTCTGCTTTAGTAATAATACTGTGTTGTAGAAGGCAGTGTCTTCCCTAAATAATGAGTTACATTAAATCGAATATCTCAAGGTATAAACAAAACTGTTTTATTTTTTGCTATGCGTTAATATTTTGCTAAACTTTCTTTATACTGAGCTTTAATTAATAGCTTTATGGTCCAGTCAAGTAATGAGAAAATAAACAAGACTGTACCGAGCGTAAAGAAAATATTTTTCAAAGCACCAAAAAGAAAATAAAACGTCCAAAACCATATCACAAGTACATTTTTCACCTAATTTAATTCGCGTGGCAACGAAAGGTCACACCGAAAGCCGCGTTTTAAACGTTCAAGTAGACGAGGTACGTTTGAAACGCTCCAGTCTTATTAAATTCCGCATTAAGCGAGTTGCAATAAATTAGCCAAGCCAGAGCTGAGTCGTCGGCAGACTCTCGACTTTAACGAAAATATATTGGAGGCACCACTGCCGCTGCCGAGATCCGACACCACTTTAAGCAATCCCATTTTACAAAATGATTATTTAGTACTCTTTTGTAAATTCGTACAAAATCTACGGGTTTTTAAATCGTTTCAAATTAAATGGATGGCAGATATGAAATATTTATTTCACATATATATTTGATGTACATATAAACCTAGTTGATGAAATGAAACATGAAACCCTAGTCGTATTATTGAACTTGAAGATCTCGTAGTGAAATCTGCTTAGAAGTTCATAACCGATCAGCTAACTTAAGCAACGTTCGCCGCGGTCATGACTTGGGTGGGTGACCGATAGTGACATTACTACTGAGCGCTTCCGTGTTTCGTAGGGCACCTGAAGCCGTCGGTCCCGGTTGTTGTCTTAGGATGGCAGTCGGTATAGCATGGTGGTTGGGTATTTTGCGAATGCCTGTCTGGCTACCTACCACCCTCAAGTAGAACATCTGTCACCAAGGACGTTAGGGGCGTTCCGGCAGCAATCCTACGGAGGCAGAAATTCTAGGTTAGCCTGTACAAAATCTTCGATCAAATCATTACTTACCATCAGGTGACATAATCAGCTGTAGGTAGGTATGATATATATATTTTAGCTGATTATATATCAAAGGCTATATAATCAGCTAAAAAACAAGATCGATTTTTTATATTCAAAATTAAAGAAATGGAGAGATCATCAAAGTCGTAAATATTTCGGCCATTACATACAAGGTATATCTCTATTAAACTAAACTAGTTACGAATAAAAAATAACTGCATACATATATTGAACTATATAGGTACTAATAGCAATAACCAACAAACACCATGAAAACTTTGATTCAAAATTATTTTATATTGTGGCCAAGGGAAACCTTATTTTTTCTTTTTTAGGTCGATATGCCGACGCGTATTTAATAGAGCGAAACTCACGAATAAATATATTTTTTCGTAGGCGGACCCCGACTCGTCCTAGTTTTTGTTTTTATTTTTTTAGGATCAGTAAATATGCTTCACCGGCTTCACCGAAGGCCAGTATTCAAATTAAATCAAAATATTTCAGACATTAAGCACTCATATCAATAGTTAGTAGGTACTTTTACATACATAAATAAAATATTTATATAGGTTTGTAAAAAAATACTACAATAGTAGAAAAAAGTAGTTGTTTGGGAGTTTTGAAGTTACTCTGCCTGTCACCAGCGCTGAAGGCGCGTAGAAGGCGCTTCACTCACTGCAGGCTTAGAAGATTTCCTGTAGGAGTCGATAACGATTCCCTTCGTCATCTATTAAGATAACAAAGGGAAAAATTCCAGAAGTTTAACACCTGGTACTTTTATCTTCGTCGCAGCATTTTTGTTAAGCATTGCCATCTTACGCTGTGATCCCTAAGACGCTTGCCAAGCGTGGGGATTATGGCAAATTCCTTATGCGAGATACCCCTAATCGGGTGGGCATTAGTTTAACGTTGAAAATTTTCCGGCTGTTGACGTGATGGTGTCATGTGATACTTAAATCCGTTAATATAAAAACGACTTAGAAATTCGTGGCCAATAGATTACTATTGGCCACGAATTTATATTAAGTATTACTTCGTGATCATGTACTAAACTTGAGACAAGTCTTTTAAATAATACAAAAGGTAAAGATGGCTTGGAAATTTCATAAAACATATCTTACTTTTATCCAAGAGTTTCAGGGACACAGTAAATAAAACCTAGTAGGTACAAGACGAAACTTTGAGCTAACAGATCGGGGGGAATTGACAAACGAGGACATTACACACAAGTTTATACCCAAGACTTTGACAAAGCAGAAAGAAACACAGGCCATTTTTTGCTACAGAGCTGTATTCAGGGATAAAATTATGGGGCTACACACTAACAAAAATTATAAATAAAAATGTAAAAATGGAACCTACTACTGAGCTAAGAAGTATAAAATATTTTGTACTTAAATAACGACTTAGAAATTCGTGGCCAATAGTAATTATTAAGTAATACTTCGTGATCATGTACTAAACTTGAGACAAGTCTTTTAATTAATACAAAAGGTAAAGATGGCTTGGAAATTTCATAAAAGATATCTTACTTTTATCCAAGAGTTTGAGGGACACAGTAAATAAAACCTAGTAGGTACGAGACGAAACTTTGAGCTAGCAGATCGGGGGGAATTGACAAACGAGGACATTACACACAAGTGTATACCCAAGACTTTCACAAAGCAGAAAGAAACACAGGCCATTTTTTGCTACAGAGCTGTATTCAGGGATAAAATTGTGGGGCTACGCACTTACAAAAATAATAAATAGAAATGTCAAATGGAACCTACTACCAATGCTAAGGAGTATAAAATATTTTGTAGAAGTCAGTACAATGCTTCTTCTACAAATTATTTTATTCTTTTCAGTGTTGGTAGGCGGTTCCCTATTTTTTCAGCCTTTTTAGGTACATATTGAAAACTCAAAAACAGCCATATTGTAAAAATCATTTTTTTAGTTAATTGAGTGATACTTAAGGCTACTCAAAAACTGAGAAACAGACATATTGAAAATTTTTTTTTAGTTAATAGAGGGATACATAAAGCAATCAAAAAAGTTGTCTTAATTTAAAAGGGACCATCTTGGAGGTATACTGTAACCAAAAAAAAAACCATTAAGATTGTATAATCCAGTAAAAGTTATGCGATTGAAACATTCATCTTTTTTTCTTGGGAAGTCTTTTAAAAATAGCTACGTTTGCCAAATGGAATAATTGCTTACATATTAATGATATAGACATTTAGGTAAAATATTTTCACATATTTATTATTCAATAATTTAGTATTTCTATATATTACCTATATATTATTTCTTACTTATTTATATACTGTATGTATATGGCATAAGCAACAAACAAATTAGTTTTTTCATCTATCCAACAGTGCCACGGTCAGTCGACCAGAGTCAATGGGCCAGTATGTAATACTCATCACCCCTGCATATCCCCGAAGGCTGAAACACACACGCCCCCTTTTTTCGACATGATAATGTCGACATGTAATCTCGGGCACTGTTAAAGAATCTTCTACTGATAATTTATTTGTTAGAAGACGCAATTATTGTCCGACCCCGGCATCGAACCCAAGAACTCGAGATCCAAGAGCGACATTCACGCCACTCAACCTGCGAACTATTGTATAAATACGTGTATATATTTACGTGTGACTGTACTCCGTCGATACAGTTTCACTCGAAGCGTGGGCGCCCAATGGCGTGGAAAATGCTTTTGAAGAAAACTTCCCCAGCCTTAAATGATTTTTCTGCTTCAACGAGTCCCTGAAGTACTTCGAGAATATATCTGTACAAATACCTACCTTTTGAGGCTAAATTACAACAAATCTCATGGACAGAATATAATTTGTACAGTGGAGAAATATTACTAAGTTATTATTTTTTTATGTACCTGATTTGGTAGTTTTGAACCGCTGTCTCATCTGATTGTAAGTGATGATTTGGGTTGTTCAGGCTTTGGCTGCCGGAACACACCGTTAGGTTTTAGCGACAGATTTTTCTACTTGAAAGTTGTAGCTAGCCAGGCGGGCATTTGCAAAATCCTCTATCACCATGCTATAACGACTGCCATCCTAAGACAACAGGGACCGATGGTTATAGAATAAATGAGCCAAATCGCTTACCAACAGGCAGGGTGGTGGTCAATGGCTAACATATCAGCAATACGTGCCTGAATAACAGGTTACAACGGAATTTTTCTGAAAAAGTTTAATACATTTCGAACGCCATAAAGTATCCCGAATTTAATTTACCACCCTCTCAAGCTAAAATAATGTGGAAAACCTAAGCTTTTATTTTCGAAACAAGTCGGGAAGTTACAAAAAGTTACACAAAATAGAATTGTTAAAAGAATTCGTTTTAGAGTCCCTTTGAGAAATCAGGATCCTATTACTAAAACCGCGCTGTCCAGCCGACTTCTTTGGTTTAAATGCTGTGAGGACGTGTGTTTTGTGGTTACCATTTTTTGCTGTAACGATAAAAAGGCAATACGTACCAGTTGCTAAATTTAGTTTGACTATTGCCTAAAATCGAATTAAAGTATAATAAAAACCGACCAATTGCGAGTCGGAAACGCGCTAGAAGGTTCAGACCCAAACTGCATGATAAATATCTATTACCAAGCCTCGGATGTCCATCCGTCGTTACGTCCTACCTTTAAAGGGAAAAATCTTTAGATCGTAATTGGTAGCTAGTTGAAATTCTTAAATAACATGTGTTAGCAAAGTGAGATATAAATGCAAGTCCCTATACAATAAACTTGTCTTTTTTAACATTTGTAACTTTTGCTATGTCGTAAAAGCGGCAATACATACAAGCGTACAACTTAGACTAAATATAGATCAATATGTAAGGTATATAACACAAATAATAAAAATCGGCCAAGTGCGAGTCGGACTAGTGCACGAAGGGTTCCGTACCATTAGCTACACAACATTAGACTTCTTAATTAACCTTTCTTTGTTTTAACGTGCGCGAGTCCGACTTGCACTTGGCCAACTTTTTGTATTTTTTGTAAAAGCGGAAACAGAAATACATCATTTTTTGAAGCGCTCGTAGCCAAGTTTGCTTAGCAGTTCTCTAAACCGATCAGCAAAGTTAAGCATCGTCCGCCTCGGTCATGACTTTGATGGGTGACCTCTGGTGACATTACTACTAAGCGCTTCCGTGCTTCGGAGGGCACGTTAAGTCGTCGGTCCCGGTTGTTATCTTAGGATGGCAGTCGTTACAGCATGGTGGTAGGGCATTTTGCGAATACCCGCCTGGCTAGCTACCACCCTCAAGTAGAAAATCTGTCGCCAAGCACCTAACGGTGTGTTCCGACAGCTGTCCTTGAGAGCCAATAATTCTAGATTAGCCTGAACAACGTCTTTGACCACATCATCACTTACCATCAGGTGAGATAGTAGTCAAAGGCTAACCTATCAGGCATTAAAAAAAAAAATTTTTGTGAAAATTTCAACTGTCTAGCTATCACCGTTCCGAGATACAGCCGGATGGTGACAGACGGATGGACGGACGGACGGACAGCGAAGTCTCAGTAATAGGATCCCGTTTTTACCCTTTGGGTACGGAACCCAAAAATTTACCAAGTGCGGATCGGAATCTTGATAAGGATCTCGAACTGCATGTACGAAAATAGCGATCTTATGGCATATTTTGTATTGGTTCAGAACCCGCGATGTAGAAGTCGAACTCTCACGTTGCAAATCTCTATAACCACGGCCAGTGTTGTCCAACATTAAAAATATAAAATGAAAATTTGGGATTAGGAAAGCTGTTACTTGTAATTTTAATTTATAAACACAAATAAATTAATGCATTCTGTATCTTATACGCTAAGATATAAAACCTTTTGAAACAGAAAATACGACAGCTCCGAAGCAGACATCGCATCGTAATGAAAATTAAAATGTGTAAGTATTTGCCAGACATTTCTCTGACGAGAAATTTCACTGTTGCTCTATCCAAATACACTTTTAGGGGAATGAATGCCCCGCAGGATGCCGAGATTAAACATCTACTTTAAATCACGTTCACTTATAAAAAATTAAAAATACTGAAATAACGCAGTTAGTACTTTACATCGCTACCGAAAAAACATGGTTTAAAAACCACTCGTAATAAGCCACAAGGAAGTATTCGATTCCTAACGGGTTTTTCCGGATGATTAATAGATTGACTCGTTTTCATATACATGCAATATGCGATTTTAATATTTGAATATTTTATGGGGTGTCTCTAAATTAAATAAGTGCTCAATATTCTTCCGCCGAGAGGAATCTAAACCGTCAATCAGATGCGCTCCCGAGTGCCCTGACCTCTAGGCTACCGAAGCACGCTCGACTGAGTCGAAGTTGAACCAGAGAGAATTAGTATTTCAACCATCACAGGGGACGGAGATCAACCAGAATACTAGACTGACGGTTGAACATAATAACATATGTAAATGGACGGTTAAAATACTATTCTAGGTTAAGCCTGTGAACACCTTCATTATCATCACTTACTATCAGGTGAGATTGCGGAAATGTGAATGTGTGAAGGCATACCTACTATCAACAAACAAAAAAAAATTTGAAGGCAAAATTGGGTTGTGACCAGTACCGCACGAATCTGGGAACGCAGGTTTGTTTTTTTTTTGATAAAACCAACAAATACCAATACTAAGTTGGTATGAAAACCTGAGAATCGCAATAGAACGGATTTTTTATATCTGCAACCGCAGCAGCGTCAACGTGTACAAACGCATATATACACAAACGGATGCCCAAGTAAACAAAAAGAGAACGACATCCTCAAAACGATCTTGCATTATTTTCCTTTTAGGCCAGCTTCATTTTCTGTGTAGTGTAACGAATAAAAACAATATTTAAAAAAACGTAGCACGTACCTCGCCATACCCTCTAGATAACAACAGCCGCATATTAGTTAAATTTGGCGTGTGATAATATGCAAATGGGCGTCATTAATTATACACTCGCAGTCTGTGCCGCTGACTGTAACGCCACTCGTGCTGTATCGTCGCTTGAAGATGATTTATTGTTAATGCTCCCACTTGAAGCATATTCTCATAGAAAATCCTTAATTAAACAATTTTCAGTAATTTGAATAAACGTAAGCGAGAAAATGGATATAGAATTTATATGTATAATAGTTATTTTATAACGCTGAACATTTTGCACAGATTTATTTTTTATAACTACATTTTATAGGCTTTCACTTGAGCAGCTGGCCAGGCAAGCAAGGTGCTGGCTTTTAACGGGGGTTCGCAGTCGATATCTCGGTTGATACTTAATCGCCATGCCCCTCCACTATCTCTACCCGTGGGTGTCATAAGAGCTACAAGACGCCTGCCAAACGTGGGGATTATGGCAAACCCCTCCCTCATATAGGGGAGGCTGCGTTCAGCCGTGGACTATCCGGCTGATACAGTAATTTGCAATACCTTACATCGTTAATTTAGACAGGTACTTAATGATATACAATTTATAAAACTATTGTATTTAATTCCAAATAAAAAAAAATATGTTATAAGATGAGTGACACTGTCGCTAACAACTTAAATTACTTATTATTTTATTTTTAATCGTAAATAATTTGTATTCAAAATATCAAACACAGAAGCTGTGCTCGCGTTGATGAATACTAGAAAACACCCAATAATCTTGGCTAATAGAGGCGATAAGACTAGAGTAGTAATGTTTTACCAAACGTTCAAGAGACACACTCCATGTGTGGCGTTTGACGGCTACTGGAATAAAGTTACTGGCTGAATACAAATCAGCTGTGAGATCGATGACAAATTAACGAATACTGGCCACAGCATCACATCGGTAATCTGGTTTACATCGGACCGGAGTAGGTGAACGGGTAATTGAGTCGAGTACAATACTACGGTAGCTTGGGTTTTCAAGGCGGGATGTGGAGACAGGCAATGTATACATTATTTATTAACTGTTATTACTAAAAAATATTGCAAGAGATTGGTAGTTACATTTTTATTTAAGAAAATAATACTTGATATTAGTTTCGACCACAGCCCGTGCTTTTAGCACTCGGATACTAGCTTTGTCGTCTCGCTTCGAACTATGTTATATTTGTTTTCTCACGTGCCGAGTAAGTTTTCTTTAGCCATTGTTTCTCTACTGACAAGTTAGCCTTTGACCTGTGCCTTAACAGCCGGATAGTTCACTGCTTAACACAGGTGTCCCCTTTGAGGGGGAGGGGGCGTGCCATAATCCCCACACTTTGCAGGCGCTTTGGGAATTGCAGTGTCAGCAGTTCTTCAGGAAGCTCTGCTGCCCACATTCCGGTATTTTACCCATAGTCGCATCCCCAAGGGTAGAGATAGGGTGGTGGGGGATTTTAGCCCAGCACCCCATGGGCTATCTTACATTATCTAGGTGATCACAGCTAGGCAAGTGAGCATTCGCAAAATAATCATGTATGCATTCAACTGCCTTTGCGGTACTTCACCTGCGGTGAAGCTCAAGCCCAGCCCAACCCTTCGATTGTTAAACTAATAACCATCCCTGCTCTTAAAAGAGCAGTATGTAACATGTCGTCATCAAACACGAAATTATGTAAGGGGAAAATTCCCCAATTTCAAGTTACTTTGAAGGTGATCTCCTCTTCAGAGGATCATTATTTGGATACAGAAAAAATATATTATGTTATGTACGAACGTTTGGGTAACAAATACATGCTAAAGGGTATTTTCATAACTTCTTGTTTAATTGGTAAAAAAAACAGAAGCACAGCTGTTTTAAGATTATTTTTTGGTTCTCGTTCTCACCGGTAATGCATTTTCACGTCTAACTTTCGCTAAAATGTGATCAATTACAACCTTAAGTAATCCGTGTTGAACATTTTACAATCGCGTCAATATAAAAAATATTTTCTCACATTTCGCACAAACAAAAGGTCGTAACCTCCGCGTGCAACGCGCATAGAGATTGAATTTTATTTATTTCATATTTTGCTTTATTTTTCGTTACAAGCTCGATCTGCCCGAGTTGTTCAATTTTAAATCACATGCATACGTAATTTCAATTCAATACGAAGCTTGATCCTTTGCTTCGCTTAAGATTTTCTATCACTCTATTCACTAGCACAGTATGCATCACGGCATGCGCGACCTAAATATCCATTCAATTCAGATATCTGTCAGAGACACTCGAGTCTGCATCGAGCAATTCTATTCGTACTTTACGCCCCATTAGGCGAAGATACGAATTGACGCAATGAATTGGTAGCTCTGTTATAAATACGATTAGGAATAACATTGTACCACTTAATCTTCAACGCAACAGGTGGTTCAGGCATTGATAAGAATGCAAGTAGTCTTTATCGCAATGGGTTTTACATGAAAGACGGTTTAGGTGTTCGTACATATCTTAATTTTTAGAGTTGCGTACAAGAAAATGGGGTTCATCTTTAGAACAGTAACAGTACGCCCAAACCAACGCCTTTAGCTGCACCCCTGTTGGCGATCAGTTAAATTTTTTCAGGAGTTTTTCTGTATGCGAATAACGAATGATCAAATAAACAAACGTGTATTTATTTAAATTTATTTATCATTAACAACTAAAACGAGCTAACTTATTACAATAGATGAGTAAATACAGTGCAAATAGAATACAATACTATAATTTAGCATTTTAATGAATTAAATAAAAAATACAATGTCAAAACTAAGAATTAAATAAAATATTATTATCATAATTTACGAACTGAAAAATAATTATTTACGGTGAACAAAATACGAGAATTATGTCAAAAAATCCGTCCACCGCGGACGCAGCAGATCACGTTGGTTTGATTAACTTTAAAAGTAGCAGGTTGAAATATATACAGAATATGTGTTAATGTTGCAGTTATAGTAACATCTACCTATAACAGATGCATTTGCATCACAAATAACGAACTGCACAGCGCCAATCACTCTGAGACAAAATTGTTAAGTTTCATATACACTCGAGAGCAATGAATCCGGGTCACTTAAAGAATCCTAAAAATCTCGGAAACTAAAAATGCTAGGTTAATGCAATAAATTGTATTTAATAGACAATGTAATACTCCTTAAATGAAGGTATTAAAACTTCTTAGTTATTGTAAAGTTATATCATAAAAAAATCAAATTTGAAAAAGGGCCACTTTCGAAGATGGAACTACGAAATTACAGCATTTGGTTTTGCTTTTGTTTGTAATCTGTCATTTATGTGGGTACATAAACCATGTTGATAGTGCTCTATATTCATTATTCAAGCTGAAATTATGTCGCTTACGCCTGAAGAATGCACCAAAATACTTACAATGCTGGAAACCGGCCGGAGTCAGCGCGATACAGGCAGGACTGTCGGTGTGTCGCTGTCAACAGTACAAAGAGTTCTCCGACGTTACGAAGAAACTGGTTCTAACCTACGCAGACCAGGAACGGGCAGAACCAGGTGTACCACAGCACGAGAAGACCGATACTTGGTGAACACCATGCTTCGAAATCGCTTTCTCACAGGAACTGAACTCACCAATCAGTTTCGACGCCTCGGAGGAAGTAACCCAAGTGCATGGACAGTAAGACGTCGGCTTGCTGAATCTAACTTAAAACCCCTTAGACCTGCAAACGGCCCTAAACTGGAGCGTGGGCATCGTATTTCGAGACTAAGATATGCCCAGAGCCACGTAAATTGGAGTATTGAAGATTGGTCAAAAGTTATGTTCTCCGACGAATCAAAATTTATGCTCTACAAGCACGATGGAAGACACAGAGTGTATCGAAGACCAGGGGAAAGATTCAAGCAAGCATGCATCGAAGAAAAAGTAGCCTACGGTGGTGGGTCTGTACTTGTGTGGGCCGGAATTTCTTCTGAAAGTCGCACAGAGCTGGTGATCATAGAAAACGGCTCTTTAACTAGTGTAAGATATGTGGAAGAAATCCTCAATGATCACGTTGGTCCATTTATGGTCAATTTAGGTGAGGATGCTATATCTATGCATGACAATGCCCGACCTCATACAGGTAGGATTGTGAATGACTACCTTCAAGAGATGAACATTACTCGTATGGAGTGGCCAGCGCAGCGCGCAGCCCGGATATCAACCCGATCGAGCATGCTTGGGACGAGCTAGGCAGATGCGTAAAACAACGAAACCCTCCCCCAATCACGCTTCGTGAGCTCAAAATTGCTCTCACAGAGGAATGGGAGAATATTCCCCAAAATCGTATAAGGAACTTGGTGTACAGCATGCCAAACCGCGTAAACGCAGTAATGGAAGCACGAGGAGGCAATACGAAGTATTAAAATTCAAGAAAATCGTAATAAAGTTCAAAAATTTTATGTTTCCTATTTTTGTTTTAAGGAGAGATCAGCAGTTTTTTTCTTTATGTAATTTTGTGTTAATAAAATGTATGGTGACTCATATTTTTTTTACTTTCATTTAAGGAGTATTACATTGTCTATTAAATACAATTTATTGCATTAACCTATCATTTTTAGTTTCCGAGATTTTTAACATTCTTTCAGTGACCCGGATTCATTGCTCTCGCGTGTACCTGTAATTTCACCGGAACCCATACCCTTCAAACAGGAACACAGGATCTCGAACTGTATGTAAGAAAATAAAAAAACAATTTTATGGTACATTGTGTGTTATGCTACAGAGCCCTCGGTGTGTAAGTCCAAATCGCACTTCGCTGCCTTTTTTTAAATTAGTATATTATCCAACGGGACCGATAACGTTTTTCCTTTTGCTTCCTTTATCAGACCTGTTCTTTTATCTTGTGATGACTTGAAATACCTATATCTCTATAATCGTTCCCGGTACAATGAAACTCAAACTTAAAAAACGCACGAAAATGCCTCTTTAATTCAAGATCTGACATCCTTCATACCTATCTACATATGTGGCATAGCCGATACACCCAGCAGCAAAATGATATCTCCGCAATAAGCACTCCTCAAGTCGTACAAACATGAAAACTGTCTAAGAAGTTTCACGTCCCCCAGGGATGCCCGCCGACTCGATCGATGTCAACGGCACGGCCCGCGGCACGCGATTTGGGACTAAAGTTAGGTAAAATAACTTTCCCGTTGCCCGATTAAAAGTTGCCAGTTTTGCAAGTAAATCGCAAACCTAATGTCTTTTAAAATTGGAAATGTGTGCATAGAGTTTTCTTTCTTTCATTTAGGAAGTTTGTCTCCTTTCACTGGTAGATATTGTAATACAATTGATTTAGTTATATAAACACTAACAAAGATACATAACTTTGTGTTTAGTTTTTCTGTATCGTTTGAAATCAGATTCAATCGGATTTGTATGACTTTTAATATTAAAACCGGGCAAGTGGGAGGTGGACTAGCACCCCGAGGCGAGGGTTCCGTCATTCTAATTATGTCATTAACATATAATGTACTTACCAAAAAATCGTTATTTTATTCATACAGTTCGAGATCATTATCGGAAGTCCAACTTAAACTTGACATAACCGTTTTTTACGATAGAGCAAACACAAAAAACACTTTAATATAATTTTTTTCTTGTATGGGAACCTCCTTCAATTTGTAACCTTTACTATGATTATTACTTAGGCAATCAGTATATACATACATAATATACATGTTCTGTGAAAATTTCAATCGGCTCAAAATTTCAATTCGGATCGGCGTACCAGCAATTAAAAATACATTAAATATATTTCCTATGTCGATAAGGACCTGCGTGACCATCAGTAGAGCCAAGCTTTAATGTAGAAAGCACAGGGACTGCCCTGTGACTTCTGCATTAAAGCTTCACTCTTTGCGTATCGTAAGTAACTTGTAAAATACTTGGTTAATTTCACAGCTTTAAAAGTTTTTGATCGTGTTTATCATTATTTTTATCCCTTAAGATCAAGCAATATTTCCCTACAAAATGCAGGTGTTTACAAACATGGATGTAAATGTGGGCAATCATACATTGGGCAAACAAAGAGAAGCATTAATATCCTAGTAAAAAAATAAATTACTGACCTGAAGAATAGACGCTCAATGAAGTCTGCAGTGTGTGAACATGCTCAGGACAAACTCAACGACTACTTTCGGTTCGACAATCCACATATCCTCGTCAGAGAGACCCGATTTATGCCAAGATGTAACGCCAGGCTATTAAAATCAAAACTTTCAATAGAGATGATGTTTGGTATGTACCACCTCCATGTGAACCTGTTATCACATTATTTATATCCCATGACCGAAACAAATCTGCATGACCTCTAATATGAGCGAATAATACAAGCATTGGGAACGTTATGATAAGAAATAAATATTATTAGAAATATTTTTTTATGATAGAAATAATTTTCCTGCTCGTTTGTCGTTAGTTTTCCCTCTTATCCCATAAAAAAAACTTTATAACACAAGTGACAAATGAAACCTATTACATAGTCACCCTGACACCACGACCACTGTAAAGTTTTTGAAACATCGGGATACAAATAATGTTAAATATACGCTATTTAAACCGTTAAAAGTTTTTAATTAGGTACTGAATGTAATAATCGCGAAAACACAGGACAACATAAACCAAAATACTTATTCAGTTTGATCCCTCCATTCTGATGTCACAAATCCAGATTTGTTACATTCTTGATTTACTTTTGTCAGTTATTTCTAACGGGTGAATAACGCCAGAAGTGTTTGCACAGGCGCCCTCAGATGTGACGAAGCCAGATTGTTTGCTCTGCCGAATATATACTGGGTGTCAGATATAGGTACTGTATTTCATAAGCGATCCTTACAATTGAGCAGTCGAAATGGAGTCCCGTACCATGTAATAAGCCACACAATTACCCTTGAATGACAATTTAGTGTGTTCATTCTACAAGAATGAAGGGTCAGCTTACGTTGGGGCCCGGTTTGTTTTTTGATGTTGTGGTCCGCTTGGAATACCTTATGATACTGTGCCCGAAAATAGTTTTCATTCGAAATGGGCATGAAGTATAGTCAAGATATAAAACTGTCTTATAAGCAGCATTTTAAAGATAAAACCGTACTTAATCTGGTTGTAAATCTTATATAAGAATTGGTTATTTCTTTGATCTCGTATGTACTAGGCAAACAGAAAATTTAAGTGTAAATCACACGAGAAGCAATAAAATGTTGAAAAATCAATTTATTAATTTTGTAATTATATGTTCATATACTATTTCTATTTATTTGTTTATAGGCTAGCCTTTGACTACTATCTCACCTAATGGTAAGAGTGATAATGTGGTCGAAGATGCGGTCGTCGTTGAGGCTACTCTAGAATTACTCGCTCTGAAGTACAGCTGCCGGAATACACTACGTGCATACATTATGTATACATTACGTGCTCGACGACAGATTTTCTACGTGAGGTGATAGCTACCTATGCAGGCATTTGCAAAATTCCCTACCACCGTACTATAACAACTGTCATCCTAAGACAACAACCAGGACTGACGCCTTAACGTGCCCTCCGAAGCACGGAAGCTCAGTAGAAGAAGAACGCCAATAGAGTCCCAAGAATCCAAGTTATGACCGCAGCGGACGTTGCTTAACCTAGTTGATGGGTTAAGAACGGCTCCAAAACGGGCGCTTCTTTAATACTATGCAAACCTGTAACAACGCCCAAATACCAGTTAAATTAAAGACCTCCAGGTAAATAGTAGAGGATGAACTCATTGGACTTCCGCACTCCAATATGCAATTGAAAATATATCACAATACATTCCAACGATCTAGGTACCAAATCCAGGATTTCACACGGCACTGGACTAGCGAAGCAGAATCCTCCCATAAAACAACTTAGCTCACCTTTGTCGGTGCCTCAATTCAGAATTACAGTCACGCCAATACACAACGTATACAACCAAACCTCCCACTAACACGGGTGTACTAGATTTATAGCTTCGGTACAATTTATCGACTCAGACGCCACACTTGGTCTAACGCCGTGACAGGTAGGACATAAACTGGTACGACATTATAAATGTGACATCTTTATTGAGTCTGAACTCCTGGTTCAGGGGTTTGAAGATGATAAAATGTTCTTCTTGTAGCGTGCATACATACTAAAGGAATTAATTACCTAATGAAGTGTAAAAGAAGGACTCAATGAGAGGGTAGATCCAGAAAGTCTGCGTAAGAGGCACTAGTAGAAAACCTCTGCTGCTGTTATGACTTGGATGGGTCACCGCTAGTGGCGTTACTACTGAGCGCGTCACGTACTCTGGAAGGCAAATTAAGCCGGCAGTCTCGGTTGTTGTCTTAGGATGACAGTCATTGTAGCATGGTGTAAGGCATTTTCAAATACAAGCCTGGCTAGCTACATGTAGAAAATCTGTCGCCGTGCACGGTTTTCCGGCAGAGTTTATAATTCTAGGAGCAACATCTTCAACCTCATAAGCACTTACTATCAGGTGAGATAGTGGTCAAAAGCTAGCATATTAGCCATGAATAATTAAAAAAACAGGATTTTAAATAGGTATGTGTAATATTTCCTGTTATACACCGAATCATCATCACATCAACCGGAACATCCACCGTTGAACAAGCTCTCCCCTGTTGGCCATAATCCCACGCTTGACAGGCTTCATGGGCATCGCAGTAGAAGTTCTTCGAAAGGCACTGTCTTCCACCTTCCGGTTATTTCCCATGCCGCCTCTTACGACACCTACGGGGAGATCGAATCCTAAGCAGGTCAATTCCAGTAGCCCCAATGGGTACAACAGAATTAGCAATATGAAATAAAATTAGAAAATATTCTACACATTTTAATAGAATCCAAGTTTAGCGGGCGCTCTGCAGTTATCCGGATAAAAACCTCGACAAACAAATTTATCTATTGCGCATCGTATATAGTTGACAAATAGATACCGTTGGACATGGTAACGGAAAACTAATATTTGACAGGAAGGTATGATCTGTTTTTTTTAAATGGAATTGTGATGGAACAACCCGAGGCCCACCAGGTGTTAAGCGGTAACCTTTGCTGTATTTCGTCTGAAGTGACGAATTGCACGCTGCCCACCACCCACATGAAGTTTTTAAGAACCCCGTGGGGTGGCGTACAATCCCACAAACCAATGTCTTCAGGTGGGAGTCGACCTATTTTGCTGACGCTCAACCTCCAGCAAGGAGGCACCTGAAAACGAAGAAGGGCGTCGTAAGAGTTGAAAGGAAAAACACCAGAAGGTTGGCAGCAGCGCCTTCTGAAGAACTGCCATCTTATCCCGCGATCCCTGCCTACAATACGTAGGGATTATGACATAAGCATTTACGAAATCTATTCAAAGATTTTACCAATTTATCTGGATGGATGGATCATCTATATATTGCGTTACAAATGTAATACAAATAAAGAACATTTTTGGATCATCAAAATCCAGTTAGTATTCCAACTATCATTTTCTATTCTGTGATATAGAACCGGGTATTTCTTCCGTTTAAAATAACCGGGCGTCGAGCTGTCACCAGCACGCAGTTGCGCGCCAAACTGGCTAACCGGATTATAACAACGCTTTTGTGGTTTAAATAGGCACCGCCTGCAGACCCTGAGGTACATATATTTGCGTGCATTCAAATCCGCAATGTATTCGCCGGATTTTGTATGTTACACAACAACTTTTAATACGTAAACTAGTAGAACTCTTTGAGAAGAAGTTCGTTTGGAGAAGTTCTGCAACCATATTTCCGCCTACCTAGCAGTAATGTTTACAACAATGTATTTTCTCTATTGAAGGGTATGGGCGCCGGTGAAATTACAGGCACATGAGTCTTAAAAACTTACGTCTCGCGCAGTATTCGCCACTTGTGACTGAATGCATCTGAGTTTTTAAATTCCATCCACTCGCATAGACTTAAGTTTACTCGTGATCATGGCGCTTGCAACAGTGCCGAAATATCGGGAGCTTTTTGGTTAGTTAACCAAAAACACGGTAAATATCCCGTTGGTAATAATAATTATAATGCATGCATGTAGAATAGCCAGAGGTCACCACTTAACACCAGGTGTGACTAGAGCTTGTTCCGTCACAGTAAAAAAAAAGTACACCACCGTAATATATACATAATTTAAAACAAGGTAAGTACTTATCGATTGCAGCGATCTCATCCAGTTTACCTTGGAACCGATGTGAAGTGAAATAAGAGGTATCTTGGACGTACCATTCAAGGTCTGTTATATGCATGGTGGTAGGGCATTTCGCGAATAACCTGGCTAGCTACCCTCAAGTAGAAAACCTGTCGGTCAGGTGAGATAATGGTCAAGGACCAGCCTATCAGGTATAAATAAAAAAAATGGCACATGTAAGTGCCAGGAAGGGCCGCCAGTACATTGTTCACAAGATAAATATTGTGGGTATCGATTTTTGAGTGCGATAATCTGTTATATGTACACTATCCTTCCATACCTTGGATGAAAACACCACGTTCCATACCCGTGCTTTTTCTTTCGTTATTTCTTTCTAGAGTATTTCTATCGAATATTTTTATCAATCATATACAAACTTTCTGCCAAAACAATCTTCCTTCCTAATGGCAAGTTTTATGAAAATTTTAAATCAAACCTACAAAATCCATGATCTCCAGCGAGAGAAGCCATCGCTTGGTGAACAATATTACATAAATTTTTTTAAACTTATTTTTATGATAGTAATAAGCGTGCCAGCATCCTAAATTAGTAGTTATATTTTTTCTACTTGTCCATTGTCGTAGTTGGGAAAGAGGCTACGAACTACACTTCTGGACTCATCTATTGGCCCACCTTGCAATATCAGTTTCGTTTGGTCCTAGCTAAAATTTTATATTAGGTCGAGCAAAAAGTTTTTATGCAGTTTTGAACCTGGCACATTCACAATTTCATTCAATAGTCTTTTTTTGAATTTCGAACACAGAATTTAAAGAAACAAAAGACAATTTGGAGCCTGTTTGTTGATATCAAACAATCGAATACTAAGAAAACTTGGTTTTATTGGTTTACTTGGATTTAATTCATGAAAAAGTGATTGATATCTTTGGTTTTGCAACAAACATTACTTATTCTTAACATTAAGGTGAGGTTCTATCAATAATCTATGGATACTTCACCTGAAGTCGCCGCCCAAGCTGTGGCACTTATTCAGGCCGGACACAGCCAAAGAAACGTGAGTGCTCAACTTAATTTAAGTCGATCTGCGGTCCGAAATGTTTATCGGAGGTACCTAGAGACTGGCGGCTTTGTTCGTCGCCAAGGAAGGCCACGATCTCGGGTCACAACTGAAAGGCAGGATCGATTCATCATGATGACCAGCTTGAGAAATCGTCACCTTACCTCCATTGAGATACAAAACCAACTTCGCGACTTCCACGGAGTATCTGTGAGCGCTCGAACTGTTCGGAGAAGGTTAAAAGAACGCGATATGGTACCACACAAGCCAGCTAATGGGCCCAAACTAACGCGAGCCCACCGAACAGCGCGCCTTCATTTCGCACGCAGTCATTTAAATTGGACACAGCAAGATTGGAGCCGTGTACTCTTTTCTGATGAGTCTAAAATTGTGTTACATGGCAATGATGGAAGGAAGAAGGTCTACCGACGTAAGGGAGAGCGTTTCGCACAATGCTGCTTTGAAGAGAGGGTTGCTTATGGCGGTGGCTCATGGACTGTCTGGGGCGGTATATCCGCGAGCGGCAAAACTCAACTTGAGGTTGTTGCAGGACCACGGCTGCCAACATTAAATGCTGAAAGGTACATTCGTGAGTGCTTAGAACCTCACGTGATACCATACGCGGACTATGTGGGCCCAAATTTCCTTTTTATGCATGATAATGCAAGAGCCCATGCGGCCCGCATCGTCAGGGAATATCTTCGGGATGTGAACATCACAGTTATGGACTGGCCAGCCAGAAGCCCAGACATGAACCCTATTGAGCACATGTGGGACGAGCTAAAAAGACGTGTTAGGGCTCGTCAGCCAGTTGCCCAGACGATGCAGGAGTTGAAAACTGCCATAGAAGAGGAATGGGAGATGATCCCTCAAAATTTCATAGAGCGGTTGATAAACTCTATGCCTAATCGTATGAGAGCTGTGGTAGATGCCCATGGAGGCAACACGCGTTATTAAACTAAACCTTTATTTGATAAAACATGTTTTTTATTCAAAAATCAATTGCCTTTAACAAGGCGCATATCCGACTTGTTAGGCGTAGCTCCATGTCGTATGGTATTCTGAATTCAAATTTAAAACAATACGATCGAAAAAGATGGTAAAATGTGCCAGGTTCAAAACTGCATAAAAACTTTTTGCTCGACCTAATATAAAATTTTAGCTAGGACCAAACGAAACTGAAAATACAAGGTGGGCCAATAGATGAGTCCAGAAGTGTATATACCTACTCGTTTTAAACATTAATGTATGACTTAAAATTTAACACGAGTTAGGAGTAGGTACAACAGCTGATCTCATATTATAAAACTATTTTCTCTAAACTTTGCTAAATATTAATATTTCGGAAATATTGATTTATCAATCATTATCGCATGCTAAGTTAAAATCTCATTTACAAATTATTTGAGCGCAAAATTGCTTTGCCGAGCGAAATTCGAAGCCGCGTCTCCCGGATTAGCGACGAGTGCCTTGACCTTCTCGGCTATCATTGATTACCGTCCCCTATGAGGGTTAAGATAAAAAAAACTAGGTGCACAAAACTCAGCTCAGTCGCGAATTGTCTGTAAGCCTATACGTTAAGGTTGAAATGGTGGGTCACTTCTCCATACAAACGTCGCTCGTAGGGTGATCACTCCCTTACTCCCAGCCAGTTCACCCTTAAGGCACTGCGCGCGAATACGGGAGGCAAGTGTCCGATTGCCGCTCGTGAATAAAATCCTGTGCTCTATCATTTGTAAACTTACTAAATATATTCATAAATTTAATCGCAAATTTCATCAGGCGCAAAACTGATGAACTCTAGAAAGTAGGACAACCAGACGCTTCAAATTCTTACGAGAAACTACTACCTAAGTACATCAAGTACCATTTCTTAGCGAAGTCGCGCTGCGCCATATCGTAGTTCCGAATGGCGGTAATTTGTTCGAGTCTTTATTAAATTCATACTCATAAGTATGCGTTGCGTCGCGAGTAACTCGCGCAAGTTAGTAGGTTTAAGTTAGGAGCGAGTGGTTTGGTATCTGGGAGTCGTCGGGCAGGTGACAGAGGCGTTACGACGTGGAATCTCATTAAATGTGTGGCGGAAATGAGTCGTCGTGTCAAGACCGGAGATGTTACACTGTAATCAAGTTGTCTAACATCTCTCAGCTCTAGCTCTGTACTTGTAATGTACCAAGACGATAGGGCGATGGGCTGAAGGCGAAATATCTCCTTTTTATGAAAGCTTTACTAAAAACTGTCTTCATCATTTTAGCAAAGTTCATATTTATTCAGATTTCATAAATTACTCTTAAAACTGTAACAAATATAAAAAAAATACACGGTAAATATGTAATAAATTAATTAAATATATATTTTTTACAACCAGTATGCCTTTATTAACATAACACTAGGAACTATACACAACATTACAGCTACTGCAATGAAAGCATTTAGAAAACCTATAAGTTATTGCAGACTCACAGGCAGTCAAAATGCTACAGCTCAATACCAGGGAAAGCGTGCTCAGCATGCTGGCAGCATTGCGCCGTTGGATTGCAATGCTTATTCGTTAAGCCATATATGTGCCAGCTTTTTGTTCACGCGTAGCATCGACCAAGCGGTCTAATAAGTTTTGTATATTTTTAGCTTATTAAGTGATCAATTATACAATAGTATTTTTTTATTGTTAACCGACTTCATAAAAAGGAGGCGGTTCTCAATTAATCTAAATATATATTTTATGTTTGTTACCTCAGAACTTTTGTTATGTATTTACATATAGTGCTCCCTCCCTATTTTGAACTGTAATGAAAGCTTACTAATAATACTTGGTAGTACGAAATAAGTTATTATTTTTTGAGTATTATAATAAATTGGGTTGCAATAAAACCTTTAAGAGTTATGGTAGCACCCAAGAAGCGGTTGACATTGTCGTGATAGTTTATACGACAATTCCAACCGCGCGTTATAACATATGGCTCTTTCATAAAACTTAGTAAATTATCTTAAAAGTCTCCCCTGCAGGACTATTTCTAAAAACACCATCAACATATATTTTATCCTCTCCAAAACATCCCGTTTCCTTATTGTATTTTCACGAATGATAAATCAACCAACACACTTTCATTCGACTTCCTCCCACCTATATCATGACATACCCCAAGTTTACCCCCACAGCGTCGCTCGTCACTTGTCCACCACTAATAAATCACCAGACTCGTCTCGCTTCCAGACAGATAAACTTCTCGGAGCACGTGCAAATACGAGAATGTTCGAGAATGTTCCCGACGTACACCCCCCTTGATGAATTTTAAAGCGACAGTTAAGAGGATTATAAAATATGTGATGTGCCTGTTTCATGCTGTCTCGATGAAATTATTCGTGCGGTGCGGGAATTAAATATGTATCGCTTCAAGGACCGCATTAATGTGAGGCCTTGCCCCTTGTATTTTTAGGACTTGTTACCTATATGAACTAACGCAATTTGTTTCTTAAGACGAGGCTGCGGAAAAAATACTCTCATTTGACTAGTTTTTTTAACCAACCTAAATATGCAATCGACACGTTAACTTAAATATTTGATTTTCAAACCTTTTTCTATCCGTTGTTAAGACAGAAACACATTTGAAAGAAATTTACTCGATAGTTTTAATTTTTTTAAATGAAGCCTTTTCTTTAAATTATTGGATTTTTCTTGGAAACTACGTCAGTTACATATCAATAATAAATACACATAGAAAGGAAATGTAGTTTATTATCCACTGTAAAAGTAAAATTTACCTAGAGTTATTAGTATTCTCATAATAAATTAAATTGTGTTTTAGACTTACGACCTTTAGTTCTGTGCAGTATTACGGTCAATCGGAAGATTCGATATTCAACCTTATTAGCTTACGCTTACGAAATAAAATCAATGCGTAAGAGCTGTCCTTCAGTGCCGCGCTGTGCGCCGTTGGACGTGGACCTGTCGCTCGCGCGCTATCACCTGAGCAGTATAAATACG
Source organism: Plagodis dolabraria (assembly GCA_963854805.1). Taxonomy (NCBI): domain Eukaryota; kingdom Metazoa; phylum Arthropoda; class Insecta; order Lepidoptera; family Geometridae; genus Plagodis; species Plagodis dolabraria. The sequence continues at coordinate 5,571,362 of OY978442.1, forward strand.
TATCTTGGTAGGTATATCAATCAATATGGGAAATAAAGATAACTAAAAAATAAAAAAAGGAAGCAGAAGAGTCGATACAAAGACTTTGCAAGAATTATGAGAGAGGCAAAAGCGTATAATATTTCAGTTTTTTTTTACCTATTGCACCTATGCAAATTTAATATTCGTTTGTGTTTATTCTATTCATGAAACATACTATCTCGACAGAACTAAGAGATTCTATACCAACTAGGTTTCCTATAGTACTGTAATGGAGCTGTAAAATAACTATATGTCGTACTAATCTAAGTATGATTAGTAGGGTACTATAATAATATCTGGTATATGTATAATTATGGTCTCACCTGATGGTAAGTGATGTGGTTGAAGGTGCCAAACAGGTGTAAACTAAAATTATCTGGCTCTAAAGTACAGCTGCCGTTCAACCGTAAATGGAGTTGAGTGTTGCTAAATAATAATAACACAAGCGTAGCAAATCAAAGCATTTGGTTTGGTGGGTAGGTATATCGCAATAAAACATCGAACATTCTTTATGTCCCTCAAGACTAGATGTAGATTTATATCAATGAAAGAATATTCAGAATCAGGCAAGTAGGTATATATTCAAGAGATTATCTACAAAGTCACCTGCATAGGTACTTTTAAATATACATTTTATCACTTAGACATGTACTTATAAGTATCGATTTATACAAAAATAATAGAGTGGAATAATTGTGTATATACTTGTATAATAAAAAAGACTGTGCTCAAAAATGCACCTTCTTTCTCAGGAAAAAAAATTATAAATCAGTCGAAGTCCGAGATCACTCGGAACAGGGAGAACTGTCGGAGTCGCCATCTCATATTATAAGTTTAGACTGTTCTTCCACTACACGAAAATAAGTGAGTAATTCTTTGAACATAATACTTTAGTATTGCTAAATTTGCAAATTTTATTCACAGGAAATTTCGTAAAGGAAATATTTTATATACTACCTATATTAGGCTAAAAATTATTTTGACCTATCCATAGCAGAGCAGCAGGTAAAATTAAATAAAATAACGTATAAATGTATAAATACAATGAAATTTTCTTTTTTACACTGAAAAAAAAACTTTACATTATTATCGCCCTGCACTTGTCACACCTCTGTAGGATCGGTATAATATATTTTTTCTGAGTACCTACACAAAAGACAACGCATTGACATAATTGTGCGGAGTAAGACTTAAATTTTATGGCCGGCCTCCTATCTGAAGCAATACTCCTTTGCGAATGCCATCGTTGATACGTATTATACTTGCCTTCACCCCCTTTTCGGTTATTAGGGTATTAGATAGATGGTAAAGAGCGATTTTGTACTCTTGACGTGCAAAAAATCTGACGTGCGAATTATTTGAATTTATGTATTTAAATTCATTTATTCATATTCCCAACACCCCTTTTCTGAAGGCCGAGCTTCAGCAGGGGCGGAGCAATTTGTATGGTGGCCGTGTTGAAATCGCCATTTTGGATTTTTGACAGGTGTCATTCGACTGCTCTCCCGACATTTATCCTTACAAATTATATTACAAATTGTGCGAAATTGATTGTCGGACAAACAGAAATGTACAGTTGCTTTTCTGAAGGCTTCGGGTAACTGATTGTCTGTAAAATGTATTTTGCAGGTATATATATCAATCAAAAATCTGATTGATATTATCAAACTGAAGGCTAAATGCACATTTTGCATGGTGGTAGGGCACTTTGCGAATGCCCGCCTGGCTAGCTACCACCCTCAAGTAGAAAATCTGTCGCCAAGCACCTAACGGTGTGTTCCGGCAGCTGTCCTTGAGAGCCAGTAATTCTAGGTTAGCCTGAACAACATCTTCGACCACATCATCACTTACCAACAGGTGAGATAGTGGTCAAAGGGTAACCTATCAGGCATAAAAAAAAAAAAAACATTTGTAATATAACTAAATGCTAATTTGCCGTGTAGTATGGAGACAACAAATTAAAAATAGAAATTCTACAAAAAGATGAAGAATTTTGGAGGAAAAAAATGGAGACAAAACTAGTCACATTCTATATGAACTCCCTTCTGCCCGAGCTGGTCGATCCCCACCACCGTAAGAAAAGACTGATCCGGGATCAAGAATATGCGGATACTTCTAGAAAAAGATAAAATCAAGAGGAGGCTGTCGAGGGTGACTTGCAACATCAAAGTGCAAATGCTTCAGTACTTCCTCCCGCCATAAAAAGAAGACTTGACTTAATGTTGTCTTAGGTTTTCGCGATTGTTACACATAGTAATTAAACAACATTTAACGGTTTAAATCGCGTATATTTATCATTATTTTTGTCCTGACGTTTCAAACACTTTGCAGTGATCGTGGTCACAGGGTGACGATAGGGGGGACTGCAAACTTGAAAAAAAACTTGACTTTCCGTTCCGATTCCGTACGTTATTTCTCACGTACACTTTTGCATATCATTAATTCTGTATAATCATTAATACTGTATAAATTGAAAATAATATATTTTTTATTTCATAAATGATTTTTTGTTAATTTATATACATCTTAACTTAATTTGTCTATAACCACTTACTAACAATCTAAGAATCCACTGTTTTTATTTAAATGTCTAATTTAGTCACCTGTTCCAGTGCCACTCACTCTCTCATTTATCTGCCATGTTGCATTAAAAGAAGCTTGTATAACATGTTGTCTACAATGTTTCTGCAGTTGTGTTATTTTTAAAAAACCCTAAGTTTAAGGCCATTACAATTGCGTATATAGACTCTTCTGCAAGTTTGGTAAAAAATCTTATCCTGCTGTTTAGAAGTGGCTAGATCTATATCTGGTTGGTCTATCTAATTTTTACCATAGTTGGTATCTAAAAGCAGAGTGGTAGTAAAATAACACCTTTCTGTTCACCAGTGTAACTGAAAAATAAAACGTAATAGGATGTATACGAACATATTTTCAACATTAGTAATTAATAGTTAAAAATTATATGATAGCAATAAAAAAACAACCTACTATATATTATTATGGGAACGTGTACCGTAGCACAGTTATGAAAAACTATAATTCATATTTGTATGACGAGTCATGGTAAAATATATTGGCCACGACTAACATTTAATCAAATCAAATCCATTTATTTCAGGTCAATTGTACCCATATTCACCGAATATAATATAATGTTATGCTCATTCAATTTGATGGTATTTTACTTTATTCTAATGATGTGTAATCTGATTAATCGCATTCCAAGATACTGAGAACAATGTTGATTCATTCATAAATTATCGTCCACGCCAAGGGGTAATGAAATTTTTGTAGTAAGTTTAATCAGTAGAAATCACTTTCGTTACTACGGAGAATTTAAAAACACCCCCCATTTATCAATATATATCGTGCCGTTTGGGCTGATATGTACCATCATCATATTCCGACCCTTGTCTCACTTTATTTTGGTTTGGTGCAATATGTTTTCTCTATAAACACAGAGACTGCGACACAACAACATAGCAAAGAAAAAAAAAGACTTGAAAACAATTTTTTTAATTAAAAAGTCTGGTAACTAACTGGTTGATATCGGTGCAATATGATCTCAATTTTGTGCTCATGTAACTGACTTAGACAGGTTATTTGATATACTGATGACTACAGACTTTACTAGAGAGATTATTATTCACATATTATTTATAGATTTTATCACTATTTAACAATAACTTTCATCTATATTTATAGTTGCCACTTGTTGCTAGAAGCACTGCGATCGTCAAGGCATTTTGGCAAATTACTTTTTAGTAAGTTTGACTGTAACTGGCAAACCGTTCGACCGATGTTGATGAAATTAAAATGAAACCAATTAAGAGTTAAACTGTACTAGCAAATAAATAATCTTCAAGATTGTAAGGTTCAGTAAAAAAGTTATGTGTGGTCAAACATAAAATAAAAAATAGACAAGTCAATTTAAGAACCCTCTTTCTTTTGGGAAGTCAGTTAAATATGAATAATATATATACCAATAGATTCATACATAATAATATATACCAATAAAGTCGAGCAGACATGATCATATTGTAAAAAGTAAAACTTTTGGCTTTAGTTTTATAAGCTACTGTCGACCGTAAGAATAATTTTGGAAAGTAAATCAAATAATCAATTTCTTACTAAGAAATATTAGTAATGTTGATAAAAATACAAACGTGACATCAATTTCAGTATATACAAAGTTACTTTATGTATCGAAATGCGTCACGTAAATAAGATTATAAAAAAAGTTGAAATCGTCTCAATGGTATCTGTGTTCGCGAATCTAATTTCAAGTACACAAATATTTTTATAAGCGAGACGCGTGCGCCGCTGCACATCGCGTCGTTCGGTGCAGCGGGGATCGTTGCGCCGCATGGGCGGAGCTAGCGTGGGAATTATTTTTGACTGCCTGGACTTAACTTGAGGATGAATAGAATAGGATACTCTTTATTGCTACACCACAAAAAAAATACAAGTTGACTAAAACATATGAATAAGTAAAGTGTTACAATGGGCAGCCTTAACATTAAAAGTGATCTCTATCGGGCAACCTTAGGATGGAGTTTTAAACAAGCTAACATTTTGAAAGCGGGTGCAGTTACGATATAGTAGAAGATGAATAATATTATATATATTCTGATATATAAATATTACTAGCTTTCCGGGCGCAGCTCCGCCCGCGCGTATGTCGGTTATCGCGCGAAAACATTAACCTCTTTTTGCGCAGTCGGATAAAAACTATCCTATGTTTTTTCCCGGGTCTCAAACTATCTCCATACCAAATTTCATTCAAATCGGTCCAGTAGTTTTGGCGTGAAAGCGTAACAGACAGACAGACAGACAGACAGACAGAGTTACTTTCGCATTTATAATATTATTATAGTACTGATTATAATTATAACAAAACGTTTATTTATGACCGAGTGGAATTTAGTACGTATCTGATGTTTAAAACCCATAGTTAATTACACTATTTGAGTGTAATCTAAAGCTCAGTAGTATTATGTGCCAAATATTAAATCTATTTCATTTTTCTATAGAATTCAACTTCAAATGTTTATTTGCTAGATTAAAACTTCAAAGTACATTGTAAGTTCTTACAACGATGTTAGGTTGCTGTATTCAGTCTGCGAGCAGACGTGAAATTTTTTTTTATTCTATGTAAAGTTAACTTTAATTAAAATCGAGTAACTTAAAATATCAAGTCATTAGCATAACGATATAATTGAGTTACATTTACAGCCTCAGAAAAGATTTTATATTATTTCATGTTATAAAAACAATTGTCAATTAACCACCAATTCATTTTAGCCCTTAAATTATTAGTTTTCCTCATTTCAATATCTTGATTAATATCTTCAGGTAATTTAATGTTAAGTTCTTGGTAAAGATTTTTGTTAGCGTCTTACAGGACTCTAAGATCTTCTTGGTACAGATTTTTGTTAGCGTCTTACAGGACGATAAGATCGCTCAGCTCAGACAACAAAGTCGTATAAATAAATAAAAAATCTGGTAATTTACTCAATACTTTATTGGTTTCGGTAGTGTAGACAAATATGGTCAAAATAAGTAAAAGTTCATTACAGACCCTATTAGGCACACAATTAGGAGAGAGGAGGATTATAAACACTATTATTTCAATTGGTTCAAATATTTCATCCTTTTTTATGTCCAAATATAATCATTGTTAAATTGTTATTTACTATTTCATTATATGGAAGGAAAAATAATATTTCTTTTATTTAAATGTACATTTATTATAGGTACGCCACTACACACATATTAAAACATTTATTTTATAAATATCTACCAGAGCTTTATATTATATCTCTTCTGGATGAATAGATAATTAATTAATAACATAAGGCTAATTATGATTAAGTCAAAACTTAGTAGTTACGAGAACGTAACTGATTGCAAACTCAGCATTAAGTTCGACTTCTTGACATGACTTACTATACAGTAATTTAATTACTTTTCCAACATAATATAAGACTTTCGTTTCAACTCTTTTGAGACTGTGAAGGAATTTCATTAATCACAGCTTAATTATGACCGAATCAACTTGAGTATTTTTTTTCCGGCGGTATGCCTTTATTAAACAAAATACTATGAACTATATACAACACTACAGCTACTACAATAAAAGCATTTAGACAACCTAAAAGTCATAGCAGACTCATAGGCAGTCCAAATGCTCCAGCCCACTCCCAGTTGGCAGCGTGCCCAGCATGCTGGCAGCATTGCCCCTTGAGTTGACTTGAGTTGGTCTTAACTGATTGCAAAACTCAATAGTTACTTAGACAGTTTGACGTATTCTTGAAAGCAACCGGTTCAGTGGGTACGCAGCGTGTTCCAGATTTCAGTGCACTTCCATCTAATCAACTAATTCCACATATACGAGTAGATATCGTGTGGCACAAATACACACACATGTAGCTTTTAGAACCGTAATCGGAGCCAGAACCCCTAAGCTCTGCAGCCCTTATGTAACTTGTTAATAACAATATCTGATTGAAATAGGTATTATATAGGGTATTGCAATTATGTATTCACATTTATGAGATGTAATTTTCTAACAGATATAACAAATTTTGTAACAAATTATATTATTGACCAGGAGCTGATTTTGGGCAAAAATATTGGGTTTATATTGGGTTCATTGCAGATATTTTACTGGTACGATATTCTAGACTTTCCTTCTGATATAAATCAGTATCTGTTTCTGAAGTTGATATGATATAACTATGACAGGTTCGGCTGCGGATCTGGCGATAGAACGATTAAATCATTCCCGAAAACGCATCATTAAAAAACCACAAATTAGAAGACCCACATTTAAGAGCAAGTTACCTAGGTGAAAATAAAATTCCTTCTCTGACAGCAATATTAAATACATGAAATGACAAGTTCTTGTCTTACCTATATTTCGTTATTAATACATCACTATCATTGACTTGTAACTTTCAATGATACCAACCTTTACTTAGTACTCCAACATAGCGAGTAAACAACACATTAAAGTATCTACCCACACATTAATAATCTATTTACATAACGCTTTGCCAGTACCAAAACTTTGAGGTTGCTGTGTACTCAGTTAACTGAATATACTTTGATCAGTCTGTATGCAGTCCACTGCAAAGGTAACACAAATCTTGTCCCAGATTATACAGTACGCATGACTATGTCTGAAGCGAGAACACTTATGTTTGATTTGCGTTCTAGATGTTATGTCAAAGCTGTTATTGTACTGCATCGAGCACCAAATCCTGGAAATTCCGTTAAATTTTGCCGACTGTTCAGTTTATTTGCACCGATTAACATAAGATACTAAAGAAATAAAATGCTACCCAAAGATGAATTTTACTGGTGCTGTGCTTCCAATTTAAGAAACATTTTCAGTAATTGATATTTTAGGTGACATAGATGAAAAGTACATATTTTCAAACTTTCGCGAATTGAACTAACATATTCTAAGAAGGATTAACGGGTTTTTTTGCACTAACATCGACGTTTCGATCGAGTTGCATATTTTAATCGACCCGTCCATATTTCTTCGAATTTAACATTTATCATACTATGGAGAGAAACACTAAATTTTATTTTTAATGTAACTTTTTGTTATCCTTTGAAGTATTCTTGTGCCCATAAAGCTTAAGGAAAAAAATATAAGACATGGGCGACGACGGTGAAACAAGCTTGCCAAAATTTACTCACCCTGTTACCCATTAGTCACCTTTTATGATATTCAACAGGAGGATAAGGAACAGGAAGTATTTTTTATTCGAACCAGACACTCAAAACCACGTATCTACTCGTATCATCCCCTCAAAACAAATAAAGTCACGGTACCATGTAGTTTCATTTGTGCTATTGAAGCGTTCCAGTAACTTGATCCAGTTGCGCCTGTTTGTCTCGTCTTGACACTCTAATAACGCTTATATTTCGATCACTTTGCGTGACACTCCTAAAGCAATTCCTATAACTGTTTACAGTCAGCTACATTTATTGTTTCCTTATTGGTAACTGTACATGTTAGGCATTCATTATATTATCATGATTATTAGGTTCTGCAGTAACGAAACACTATATTACGTGGGTTGTCTATGAATCTCATTTAATTTCGTATTTTACATATATAAATGCTTTATTAACTTTATGATTCTTCTATCAAGTATATATACTTTTTTTACAAATGTTGTCTGAAAGCTTTTGAAGATAATAATCCTTTGCATTAACTGGATCATCATTTGCAATAAAACATAAACATTATAGCATAGCCCGGAACGTCAAATTGTTTGGCAATGATCGCTCTATCCACGACTTCGTCACGGTCTTCTACTATTGTCGTCCAGTAGTTAGTGAAAAGTAGTTCCACTATAGTCTAATCTCATGGCTTGCTTCGCTGAGATATTAAAGGAGTTTTGAATGTAAAAGAAAAGAGGACAATAGCTAAACGAAGGTTTGTACTCCTTCGGACACGTACGATACTGGAAGTTCGTAGTGCAGGCACTAGTTACTAGAGGATATGTCGTAGCCTATACACTATATACGTCTTCCCAGGCGTGGCCTGCGGCGCGGCTCGCGCTAGCATGCGCCGTGTATCACCTCTGACGAGCCGAGCCTCCAGACGGTGCATAGCCATGGTGCCCATTTGGAGTTTAATTTTCTATTTGAAACACTTATACGTGAATTAAATGATTATGGACTTTATTCAATTCTATGAAAAGGAACCGTTTATATGAAATCATAAAGATACAGGTCACAAAAACCACATCCGCGGACGTCGCGGGCGGATGGCGCGGTCTGCGCTATCACGCGTCGTTTATCACCACAGGCTCGTGTCCGCGCTAAGACGAGCCGAGCCTACACGGACGGCGATCCGTCGTCCGTGGAGGCTCGGCTCGCGCTAGCCCGCGCCGTTTATCACCACCTTTAGGTGCTAAGATATTATTATGTAGGATATTATGAATAATGTAAAATCCTTGTAGCCTAGTAACGGAGACATTCTCTAACTTCAGAAGTATGTCGCAACACGACTGACCTAATTTCAATCTACTGTTATGTACATATGCAACTTTTATCTAAACCTCGGATAGGTTTAGATAAAAGTTACCGACACTCTGTTTACTTTGCGCATCAAGTATTTACATATTTTTTGAGACTACCTAGAATCGAAAGCCTAGTGTAGCACAGCTGAAATCGAAAGCCTAGACTAATAACAGAGGCATATTCTAAGTTCAGAAATATGTCGCAACACGTCTGACCTAATTTCAACCTTATGTACACAACTCTTATCTAATACTAACCGAGTGACACTAATGTGTGCTTTGCGCATCACATATTTTACATATTTTCTCTGAGACTACCTAGAATCGAAAGCATAGTGTGCACAGCTAAAATCGAAAGCCTAGCCTAGTAACGGAGATGTTTCTAACTTCAAGAAGTATGTCGCAACACGACTGACCTAATTTCAACCTAGTGTTATATATGTACACAACTCTAACTTATCTAAACCTAACCGAATGACATTTAATATGTGCTTTGCGCATCACATGTTTTACATATTTTCTCTGAGACTGTACCTAGAACCGAAAGCCTAGCTTGTTAACGTAGACAGGTATTACCAAGTATGTTCCAACGTTTCAACACGACTGACCTAATTCCAAAAATATGCAAGGTACTTGTGTTGAAACTCTTATCTTTAAAGGAAGCTACACTGAAGGTTTGAGAATCAAATATATTTTTTTATTCCACAATCTGCGTCTTCCAAGTGGTGACGTGAACCTTTTGCAGCTTCATGACTTGCTAATCGTATGTAAAGCGGTTCCTCGAGTGAAGGCTTGTCAACGGTCCGCTTTTTACAGGGCATTGTCTCGATTGTAAACGATCTTTAAAAGTCCAACAGTCTTTCAGAAACATAACATGTTATCCATGATATGAACAACGTTAGAATGCTAAGTTATGTGTGATTTCATTCTATTTAGGTCAAAATCTAATTCGATTCATCTACGTCAGTTGTGAGCCGATTTGTATGATTCTTTCTTTGTCCGATAGATGTAAATTATATGGCTAGTGTGGTACTATCTCTTAATTTTAGACATTCAACGTCTCAGTTAGGGTAAGGAGGGTTCATTTGAAAGAAGTTAAAATAAAATAGGGCTAATAATAACAAGTATTTTAAGAAAACATTAAATTCATGTTGTAGAAAACAGTTAAACTTATAAAAAATATATCTAGTGACAATTTCGCCTATGTAGGCGAACGTTAATGTTTTCTCAAAATATTTATGAAATATTTATTAATATTAAATAGGGATTTCTTCAAAGTAACGTCTGAATAGATTCATTAAAATAAGGCTAATCTAAATGGAATTACTATAAGCTGTACAAATTAAATGAAGAATTTGATATCATTTGAAATATTTAGATGCCTAAATCCCATTCATGGGGTATCAGGTTAAAACCAATATATGGCCAAACAACTTAAATGACCCTCAGACCATGCTAGGTCTGAGGGTCATTTAACTTGTAACTACTGTTCTTCTCGGTCTGATAACAACTGTGTGCTATAATATATATAATCACGTATGTATTATTGTCTTAAAGCGATGAAAAGAGGCCTCAAATGTGAATTCTAAGACTTTTCAAATTAAAAACAACATAATATTAACCGAATTACCATAAAAAGCATAGAATAATAAATTGTAAAAGTCGGTGTTATTTAAGTTTTTGTTTTTTTTTTCTCTCAGGAATTAAATGAAGACGGCACCACGGACTCCAATAATGTATTATGAAATTGTTGTATTGAAAGCCTACTTCTATTTATTTTACACACATTTAGTTAAATTCGGTATTGACGTTCGGTTCAATGGAACTATCCTGACACTACAAAATTTTGGTGTAATCTTTTAGAAATATATTGGACCTCCATATCAACTATCTAAGTTATAACCAAGATATGGATGGATGATATGAACGTATTGTGAGTTTACATTGTGAGGAGTTAGATGAATATCCCGCTCGTATCTAGAGCACTTGCTACTTTGCATAGTGCTACTTAAGATATTCACGATGATAGGCAATGGGGGACGAAAGCAGTTAAGATAATATTAGCAAGTAGAAATATACTTTACATGGACCTCAGATGAATAAATTAGTGCAAATGGAGCACGGCGCTAGATACAGGTAAATCAAAAAGGTGCTCCTATCGTATTGTCCCGTTCAACCTCCAAGGGTTTGCAATACTTTTTTTTTTTTTTATGCTTGGTAGGTTAGCCTTTGACCACTATCTCACCTGATGGTAAGTGATGATGTGGTCGAAGATGTTGTGCAGGCTAACCTAGAATTACTGGCTCAAGGACAGCTGCCGGAACACACCGTTAGGTGCTTGGCGACAGATTTTCCACTTGAGGGTGGTAGCTAGCAAGGCGGGCATTCGCAAAATGCCCTACCACCATGCTATAACGACTGCCATCCTAAGACAACAACCGGGACCGACGGCTTAACGTGCCCTCCGAAGCACGGAAGCGCTCAGTAGTATTGTCACCAGCGGCCACCCATCCAACTCATGACCGTGGCGGACGTTGCTTAACTTTGCTGATCGGTTCAGAATGGCTAAGCAAACTTCGCTACGAGCGCTTCAAAAACATACTGTTGAAAGGGATGTTTCATTTGACCGTGCGGCGTCCTCCATCTGTACTTTTTGCGTGATACGGAATAACCGTGACCTAATGTCGCTGACATGTCAATATCGATATTTCACCGGACACCTTTTTCTATGACGAAAATAGTGATTTTTTGACAGTTTTACTTCTTCGTTGCCATCTATTTTTTTTCTAGCAACTCTAATGCAGAAAGGTAAAGTTATATTAATCACCAAGTAGTTATTTTGAGATTAATATTTTTTGTGACCACTAGTTACATTTATTGATCATATAAAGTTGTCGGTCCCGGTTGTTGCTTTTAACCGACTTCAAAAAAGAGGAGGTTCTCAATTCATAGGAATCTTTTTAATTCTGTTCCCGTATTACTCGAAAATGCCTGGACCGATTCGAGAAAGTCTGTTTTTGTTTAAAAGGGTGTATTTCTCTGGTGGTCCCATTGACACCAAGTCAGGGTCTGACGATAGGATCCTAGAAAAAGGTAGGGCAATCCTAAAATTTTATAGGGATCATTAAATAGTTACTCTTGTCGATGGTGAACAGTACAAGGCGACTAAATGATGTTGCACTGAAGCTGTGTGCATCACTAAAAAGAGAGATAAACGGAACAAATTTTTCAATAAGTACTAAAAAGTTTGAATTAATTAGTGGAAGTGAAAATGGGAGCTTAAGAGTGATTTGAATCATCATGGTTCGACTTGAACAGGTTACTTAATACTTTTCAGTATTGGTAGTCGGTTCAGATTTTCTTAATAATACTTTTAAGGACAGAAGCGTTCGGGCTGCTTGAAAACATGGCGTTAGAGCATTTTGCAAACGCACGTCTGGCTAGCTAACAACTCTCAAGTAGAAAAATTACCGCCAAGCACCTGACAGTGTGTTGTGGCAACTGGCCTATAAATCATGTTCTCAATCAAGGTTAGATTGCTTACCATATTCGACCGTATCATTACTTATTCTCAGGTAATATTGTAGAGGTTTGAAGCGCTCGTAGCCAAGTTTGCTTAGCCATTCTGAATCGATCAGGAAAGCTAAGCAACGTCCACCGCGGTCATGACTTGAATGGGTGACCGCTGGTGACATTACTACTGAGCGCTTCCGTGCTTCGGAGGGCACGTTACGCCGTCGGTCCCGGTTGTTGTCTTAGGATAGCAGTCGTTACAGCTTGGTGGTAGGGCATTTTGCGAATGTCCGCCTGGCTAGCAACCACCCTCAAGTTGAAAATCTGTCGCCAAGCACTTAACTGTGTGTTCCGGTAGCTGTCCTTGAGAACCAGTAACTCTAGGTTAGCCTGAACAACATCCTCGACCACATCATCACTTACCATCAGGTGAGATAGTGGTCAAAGGCTAACCTATCAGGCATAAAAAGAGGTAAAGGCTAGTCTATCGAAAATCCGGAATAGACAGTTTCTGAATAAAAATGAGTGCAAAAGTACAATACCAAATGTACACAAATACAATTGCAATCAGCCAACCACCACAGTTCAGTCTTTTAAAGCTGCCCACTTGAATTAAAAACAATCTCAAAACGCAGGACCACTTTTAACCCTTTGAAATACGCCGAAATCCAGTCGCCTCCAGCGCTTCCACAACAATGCCTAAACGGAAAATAGCTTCAACCTAAATCCAAAGGCACCAAAGCGTAGTTATCTTTTCGTGCCAGATGGGGCAATCCGATTCCATCATGGAAAAGTGGCAGCGAACAAATGGGAAGGATTAGCGGAAATCATTTCCCGTTTAAGATAATATTTTGGTGGAGAATGGTGTAACTGATATTAGATTATTGCTCTCAGTTACCGCGTTAACGCCTTAGATACATTGATGTTATGAAGTGGTGAGACGAACAACTCACCCACCTGATCGTAATCGTCACACATGTCACAATCCGCGTTCTGCATGACACTGCACTGCGCTCGTCACTCCGAGGTTAAATCACTTTTGCCCAGTATTTACACTTGCTACAGTAACACCAACGCCAAAACACAGTAATGTTTGCACTGTACTGTTTTGAGGAAGAATATCTGACACTACGGTGATGCCAATACGGAAAGACTCTTACTGAAGAAATCTGATAAAACGCGAAAATAGTATACATTAGTATACATTCCTGTTTCTACAAAAAAATATATACAACGGTAAATAAATGCAAAAACTTTGCTGTTGCTGATTTATGTTTATATAATAGGTATGTATATAGTTCGTATACGATTCTTTTAATTCTATAAAGACAGTCTTGAGTCTCGCATTTTCATCATTAAAAAACCGATATCTCACGCTAGTGCGCCTTTGATGTCGAAGTAGATATACAAATACTCGTATATACCTGCAGGTGTATTTATAGCTGTTTGCAATCGATGCGTCTGTATCTAGAATTTCCGTAACATATATTACCCGCTAGCGTTTGATGTAGGCTGTTCGCAAACAGCCCCCTGTAACTGGGTCATCGTTATCTGTGGGCTTTGAATTTGTGTCTACGAAATTCGCTCTTTTCACAAGAAGATTTTATTATAATTTTATATTATATTTCTATGTTTGTGGTCAACGTCGTTGGTATTGTAATTAAATATAAGTATGTTTTGTCTTTAAACATTTTGTACTGTTTGTTGATCCATGAAAATAAACAAAATAAAAGAATATTTTGTGAAGTTCTTAATGATTGTTGTTGATGACGAAACTTTAAGGTATTTAGGTAGGTGAAAATTAAGCTAATTCGAAATATTTGTCTGCTTTTTTTTTCACTTAATGAATCAAAGATCTGTTACCAAATTGTATTTTTGTCGCAATTACATATATGTTTTGTCTTTAAACTTTTTGCACATTTTTTATTGTGTGTACTGTTTGTTGATCCATGAAAATAAATAAAATAAAAATAATTAAAAAAATATTTTGTGAAGTGTAAGATTTTAATGATTAATCCTGATTTTCAGCTATTTAAATACTGTATATTTAGATAGCTGAAAATTAAGCTATTTTGAGAAATTTGTCAGCTTTTTTTTTCATTTAATGATTCAAAGATAATTTTCCAAATAGTTTTTTTTTGCTAACCAAAAACAAGATATTACACTAACATCACATGACTGGGATAAAGATGGCAAGGTTTTATACTAAAGTTATTCTATTTTCTATTAAGTTTCAGAGCCTGTATAGAAATATGTCGTGAAAATAACAAGGCCTGTTAGATTAAATGTGAAATAGGGTTATATACATAATTACTTACACAATGACAATATACTAGCAATAGACTACAGCAAACAATGTAATGGTCAAACTATTGAAAGTTATAAACGTCATATAACACCTTCCAATACAGACACTTCAAGCTTTACAAGCAGAAAACAATCTGCTTTGTTTCAAACAACACAAAACTGTTACGGTTTCATCGCAAACCCCAAAAAGCTCTTTTAATCAATTCGAGGACAAAGGGCACGTACCGCAAATCAGAAGCCTCATAAACTTCAACATCCGGCAAATATCGATCACAGTTAACCACCCAATCACAGTTTGTTCACAACTACATTTACAAACTGGCGCCACAAAAGGTTAAAACTAGCGTGGTAAACGCACGCCGTGAGTTATCACAGAACTAAAACAATATAAACAGTAAAATGTCCACAAAGTACACTAGCGAATTGCGCGAATGCCGGTTAACTGCGTCCAACTAAGCATAAGGTAGACAACTATTATTTATTCTGTGATACAACAGAAAACACTGAAGTATTAGCTGCTATGTAAAAAGGCCTTTGGTTTGGTAAAGGTTTTTTTAGTCTGTCTACGTATTTCCGCTTAACACCTACTGCGAATATACAAATTACCACTTATTTGTTATAATAAAAAACATCTATGTAATATATTACTCGTAAGAACATATTTTATCCACTACTGGGTAGTACGACAAAAAAATCACGGGTAGTGTCTAACCATATACGACGAATTCTGTTTCTCCAATCGAAAATACTGATTGCACATCAATAAATACTACTTGTATATACTCGTGAAACAAATCTTCTTTTCCGAAAACCAGTTATTTCTGCCACAGGCTTGACAGCATGTTTCTTACTCAGGCGAGCAAGCAAAATGCCCTACTATGCTGCGAAGGTAAAATCTGCAGCAGGATTCGCATCTCCTCTCTCTCTCAATTTCACGGTGCTAAGCTAACACCACTTAAACTTGATGTAGTTTCTGATAAATCAGCTTCAAATATGTAAATCTTCCACCAAACATAGATAATACTTTATTGTTGCACCACTAAAATACAAAATTGATTCTTACAAAAACTTACACTTAAGTGTCACAATGGGCGGCCTTATCACTACTACACGATCTTCTTCAGGCAACCTTTGGGTGGAGAGGAACTATGTAGGGGTGTATATAATTGTGAAAGACAATTGTCAGGTTAAAGAAAATTAGGACACTTTATAATCTAAAACACGTCATTTAAAATGTCTAATATCTGTTTTGTGTCACCATCTTCCATGTAAATGGCCTTTTCTTAGTTTTCCGATATTCCGTGGTGAACAGTTACTTGCAATCGATACGCGAACCCGCCGACCGGTTTGGTTTTAACATCGGGTGCGCCTTTCCAAGAACACACCTTAGGAATTATATTTTATAAACACACAAGTACCTATATTCGTAGTTTAATTGAAATCGGAGACACATTCTTATACCTTGAAAGCATTCATTTCACCTAATACTTTGCTGTAACACTATATTTTAGTTGTTTAAACTGAACTTAATTCGGAAACTTTTTGTGACTTTGACACATATGATGCGAAAATGATCTCAGCGCCTAAAGACTGACTGGTGAATAAAGCATACTCAGAGCATATTCTGAACTACGATTTGCATTTAATTAACAACGAGCAATGCAAACAGCTGCTTAATTGGTAGCTTTTGTTCTAGTTTCAACATTCCAATAGACAAACGTAAACTACATTTATACAATTATTATGAACGAACATACCTACCTCATACTCAGCACGACGTCGTTTTCGTACCAAACTGTCGGGACCAAACGCAGAAACAATTGGAACAATTTTGGTGCAATTACCGGACAGAAATTCCAAACACAGAACAAACGATACGATATTATAACAAGCGTAATTAAATCGAATTTTAAACAAACGCAAACCCGGGTCCTAATAAACGGCACACAAAAATATTAAAAACGCAAAATAAAAGCGAAAACGCAATTAAGTAAATTATATAAAAAGTTTGTCGAGCGTTGGTTAAGAGTAAAAATAAAAGTGCCCACTTAACACGGCGACGAACGTTTCCGAACTTCGGGACACAGAAACAGGCTCTTAATATTCCCATAACTGCTCATTGCAAACTCGATAAAACAAATTGAACTCTGATAACTTAGAAATACGATTTAAATTGCAATTAAAACGAAATGTTAATGCGAGGGACGGCAAAAAGCTGGGGAGGTAAAAGGAGGCCCTTGGAATAAATGACGAAGTCGAAGACGGTCGCGGACAGCGCTCCTCGCCCAAACTTAATTTAGTTTGCACAATTAGCTTTTGGAAAGTGTTTTCTTGGAGATAAAGCAGTTGAAACGAATGCTTAACTTTGAAAATCAATACTTGAAAAGAAAGAGAACGTTGAAACAGAAACGTGACCGACGGCCATTACTGCGCAATCTATAAAATATTATGTGTACGCTCCCTTCAACGGAACTCAAAGTATACATAGCTCGCAATTGAAAACTCTATATGAAATTTTTAATATCGCAGTCTTCTACGACGCAGCTTGGAAGTTGGAAAGTATTTCTAAGAAATCGAAAGAGAAATTACATGTGAACGTTTCTTTGAATCGGAGGTTAACGATATCACAGAGAATTTAAACCCTACGTACAACCATGTAAGAGTAGATATTTCGCTCTCAACTAGCAGCGTGATAAACGGAAAATAAAAGCATATAAACACAACGTAAAACAGAGCCGCGCTAAGGACGACACGAAGAGAAAAATTAGATCTAAAAGCTATACACCGCGCGCGTTCGTTGTCGCTTACACGAAATGAAGTTTGATCCTGTTTTTATTAGAGTGCGAGATACGGAGCCGGGATATCGACCTCCGGCATCAGTCCTTTGAGTTTGAAGCCTCTGCGAATTGCAATGTTGTTTTGGTTTTGTACAGCTTCCGACAGATGAAAGCGAGTCGTCGAAATATTTTGTTCTGTAATTAAAAGGATCCGGATTTATGCTATTTCTAAAATGGATTTATCTTAGAGGCGCTTATGTAGCCCTCGTAGCGCAGCTTGCTTAGTCGTTCTTGACCGATCAACTAAAGCAACGTCCGCTGCGGTCATGACTTGGATGGGTGATAACTATTGGCATTACTACTGAGCGCTTCCGTGCTTCGGAATCCATATTGCGCCAACGGTCACGGTTTTTGTCTTACAATGACATTTATTATAGCAGGGCATTTTACGAATGCCCACCTGGCTAGGTACCACCCTTAAGTAGAAAATCTGTCGCCAACCACCTAACTGTGTGTTCCGGCAAGTTTCCTCAAAAACTATTAATTCTTGGTTAACCTGAACAACATTCTCGCCCACATCATCACTCAGCATGAGGTGAGATAGTGGTCAAAGGATAGTCTATTAGCTACAAGAAAAAGGCAACCTACATCAAAGAGACTACTTATTCTTTCTAATAAACTACATTGGTTGCCATCAATTTATGCGGGGTATAATAATTTCATATCAAAATAAATGTGAATATAGAGTGTTCTGGATTTATCATAATCCCATTGTGTATAAAAAAAATACTTTTATGCATTTGTCGTGTCTAGTGCTATAATATTCGTATTTAGGACAAATGCAAACGCGATAACTGGAAATTGTATTTAACTGTATTAAGTGTAAAAATACTATGATTGTTAAATTTTAATATAATTTTTTTTTGTAGTCTGGCTCTTCTTATAGCATATAGGAAACCTAATAAACATAGTTCATATAATCATAAATCATTGTATATTCTAATACAATTTTGCAATATTATTTACATAGACATAATTAGAACTTAATATATTGAAGAAGTATAAATATGTATTAAAGGAACCTTGGAATTGCATGTAAAAAATTTACAATGAGTCTTTTTTTATATCTTAATTGTTTTTTCTTACACACCTCGCATGGAAAAGCTCCTTAAATATATTAAGGATATAACTGTTTTTGCAACACAATTAAAAATACTTAAACAAGTATAATTCAAATGAACCCAAAGAATATAACGTTCACAAAAGGTTCATGTGTTTAAAACCGGGAAAACTTTTTTATATACTTATCATAATACGACTAAAAGTCTACTTAAAAGATAACTCCATTACTAAGAACTAATCCATCATCAATTTTCCTTTAGAAAACCAAACATAACTATACACATAACTAATATTATTTTACAGTGAGTTCAACGTTTCATGGTTTCTTATATTAACTAACAGGAAGCCAAAACGGTTTTTTATATTCACTATAAAGCAATAACGGTATAAAATATAATATCCTTCACCTCAGTACTTATTACTTTCACCCCATCAACGTCACCTTGCAGCACTGCCTCTCCTGAGGTCCTGATAAATGAATTCTACGTCGACTTCCTTGCAGGTGCCACTGAATTCACTTTATTCAGTCTCAAATTGAAACTAAGTAACGAGATCTACCTCCGTATTTATTAACTTGCTACAACGGACATAAGAAATGCAATTTATATTGAAAAGACCTCAACAATTTTCTGCTGGTCCTCTTGTTAATGGAGATCCATTTATATATTTAAAAAACTATAGAGAAAATGGTTCAACGTCATTTACAAACTACTTCAGAAACCTGATGTGTAACAAATTTCGATTAGTACTTTTAGCTCTGTTAGTGGGTCCTACATTTGTAAATAAACAAAAAAAAATGGCTTTGTGCGCGTTAGGGATCGTTCTATAAAGGAAGGCATTCTTGACAGACCGTACAAAATAATGCTTCTTCATTTTGATCACAGTGTTAAATAATTTCTTATAATTTTTTTTTTCTTTTCCTAGATCAGCGTTTTCAAATTTTTTTGATTAAATAAAGAACATTGTACACAATATAAGCATACTAAAAGATAATGGCTAGTTTAGTTTTATCGAACAAGGAACAAACTTACTAGATTGAAGCGTACCATTTCCTAATTTGTTAAATGAAAAAATATATACTTACTCAACTTAATGACCTCTAGACGATGGCACTGCCACTACATAGGGTCCAAACAGTTCTTAATTTTTTTTACGACCTCTTGAATCATTGGCGCTCCCCAGTAAAATAATTGAATTGAATATAGTCAATTATTCGCTTTTAGGTCAAAATTTTATACACACAAAATATTAAAAAATCATTTTTGTACCTCAATCCATGAACCAGCTATAGATTCAAGACGGATAGACAGCGGAGTCGCATTAACAGGGCTCCATTTGCCTGATATATATATACAGAACCCCAAAACACATAATAATTTTAGATTTCTAAGTCCATTATTATTGACAAAGAAGCGCGGTTACTCACTTCGTCGCGTATATAATTTTGATGAGAGCTTGTATACATTTTCATTTGGTTATAGAATGCAATGACAATATTAAGAGTAGGAATGTACGATCCCAATTGTAACTGTTCCGACGAAAACACTCATTCCACTTCTAAAAGCTCCAAACGAAGTACTTAAAAATTCTACTAAAGTACCAAGTACAAGACCTACAAATACCTCTACAATTTTAATACCGCTAGATTATCATAAGCTACTCCAAAACTTGGCTTCGCGAGTTCGCAGTGAAATTTCAAAGTTTCAAAGTATGCAGGTAGTTAACAAGCACTTCATGGTGTTAAAAATTTTCCGCATTATTACGGGAAACTACGGAAATGGCAACAATAAGAGGGTAGCGAGAAATACGCCCGTCGCTGACTATACTTTCTCGTCGGGCGTTTTATCAAGCGCGGGTATTTGAGGTCGGGAAAATTACAACGTAGTTGCCAGTAATAGTGATTTACAAATGCTATTTTGTGTGGGATAAGCTGCTTTTTTGGAACACGAGTTACTACTGTTGCTTTTACATTCGAATTGGTTTTTTTCCTGTAGTGTAGTATGTTCTCTTTGCATGACAAACAAAAACGCTTTTTAGTGTTGTAAATATAGGTTTTTGCAACTGTTTGAAGTGATATAAGCTATACTGTATAGTTCATATCTACAAGTGTTGGAGTCATTAGGCTATGCATATACATAGGCATCGATATTGACTGTATGTTACCCCCACATATGGTCAATATCGACAAATCACCTTCCATAAATAATTTTTATCCCACCATAATAAAATGGCTGGCGTTTTGTTTTTTTTTTGCATCGAAGTACTTGTACTTATTTAGCTACACATTTAGTTTTTTGTACATAATATAGAGTTCTATATATACCAAAATGTCTTATTCTGTTGCTAAACATGTTAACAAAAGTTCAATGGCAAACATTTTCTTATTTTATTTCCTTAAAAGGACGAAAAAACTACTCAAAGAAAAAAAGTTTTTTTAACCATCAGTTTTTTTTCAAACTAAGCAGTAACAGGATGTAAGCTAAAAGCCTTACATCATCTAAGCTTAAAGTAACATACTTTGAATAAGACCCTTTAAGTATAACAGCGTGTCTTATTCGGCAACGATTTTAGCAAATACTTTTTTAACTACACAATTTTACGGAATTGTGGTAAATCAGAAGCATAGACCACCAGTGTTGCGGATGTTCGTGGGCTCCAATGATTAGTTACCAGTTACCACTAGATGAAGCGCATGCTCGTTGGTTCTTCTATCTCATAAAAAAAGACTTGTAAATGCAATAAATTGTAACAGTAAACCCCAAAAGTAAACACCAGATTTTTCATACTGTTATTTTCTTTCCTGTGAAATTCTTTTTAGAATTATTACAGTAAATACCCATTTAACTTAAAAGCTGCTCATTCCACGTGGTTGGATCGGTTGGAAGTAAAGGTCAAGTTTAAATTTGGACCCACATTGTCCCCGCACTCGTAAAAGGCCTCGGGTGAATTATTCTTACATAATTAGGGGTTTTGGGGTTCCGGCCACAATGTAACGTTAATAATACTAGTTCCATTTTCCACAAAGGTAATCTTAGGGTTCCGTACCAAAAGGGTAAAAACGGAACTCTATTACTAAGAGTCCACTGTTTGTCTGTCTGTCACCAGGCTGTATCTCATGAACCATGATAGCTAGACAGTTTAAATTTTCACAGATGATGTATTTCTGTTGCCGCTATAATAATAAACATGGCCAAGTGCGAGACGGAATCGCGCACGTGAAAGCTTAAAAAAAGGGTAAAATATAGTGTGTAATGTTGTATACATAATGGCACTAAACCCTTTATGCGTGGCACTTGGCCGATTAAAAAAAATGTAAAAATTTGATGCTGGTTGTGCTGCATTGGCTGCTAGACACTACACTGCGCTAGACACTCCGAGACCTTATTCTTCTCCCTTGTCCGCTGAGTAAGTTAACTTGGTACAGTGCCTAAACAGACTTGCGCTTGGTTATTCAAATAACTAGTTGAAGTCGTTACCAGGCTGAATCAAAACACTGACCTCACATTATGATCATCATCATATCATGGTCCGACTTCCGCACAAGTTATTTCATACAGTGTTGGAAGTCGATTAAGTTATTTATATTTCAGTGATGGATGCTTCACATAAGATCATTGTTACTCGCCTTAATATTGTTCGCCGTCGGCAAGAGTTGCTATTGCCATTAAATCATACAGGTATGCAAATACATTTGTCAGTTAATTGACTGTTGCTTAAATACTACTTAACCAATGTTGATGAAATTTAAATAAAACTACATTGGAGATATATACGCTACCCTAAAAAAAATGAATTCATGATTGGGGTAACAAATATACAAATATATCGACTGTGTAGAGCACCGCACCCAGATTCGTAAACTTTCACATTATGGTATTCGTGGAAAAGCTCTAGATCTTATAAAGTCATATCTGTCAGACAGGCTACAGAAGGTTAGAATAAATGGCAATACTTCTTCCAGGTCTTTGGTAAGAACAGGAGTTGGATGGGTGACCGCTGGTGACATTACTACTGAGCGCTTCCGTGCTTCGGAGGGCACGTTAAGCCGTCGGTCCCGGTTGTTGTCTTAGGATAGCAGTCGTTACAGCATGGTGGTAGGGCACTTTGCGAATGCCCGCCTGGCTAGCTACCACCCTCAAGTTGAAAATCTGTCGCCAAGCACCTAACGGTGTGTTCCGGCAGCTGTCCTTGAGAGCCAGTAACTCTAGGTTAGCCTGAATAACATCCTCGACCACATCATCACTTACCATCAGGTGAGATAGTGGTCAAAGGCTAACCTATCAGGCATAAAAAAAAAAAAAAACAGGAGAACTGCAAGGATAAATTTTAGGACCCTTTCTGTTTCTGGCGTATATAAATAATCTGCTTTGCATGGTTAAAAATTTCTGCGATATAGTTTTATTCGCAGATGATACCTCCCTGATTTTTAAAGTAAATAGGAAAGATAGTGAACTTATTCATGTAAATAATGTATTATCTATGATCTCTAAGTGGTTCGCGGCTAATAATCTTCTCTTAAATTCAAAAAAGACCAAATGTTTAAAGTTTTCTTTACCAAATGTTACTTATGTTGAACCAAAAATTAAGCTTGGCCTAGATAAACTCTCTTTTGACAATGCGACAATCTTCCTGGGAATCAAAATGGATTCAACTTTACAGTGGAATCCACATATACATGATCTATCCGGAAGACTTAGTTCTGCTGCATATGCAGTTTGTAAGATAAGACAGCTAACAGAAGTAGCTACTGCTAGGCTCATTTATTTCGCGTACTTCTCAGTATTATGTCATATGGTGTATTGCTGTGGGGAGCTGCTGCTCAGACAGCGACAATCTTTATCTTACAAAAGCGTGCAATTCGAGCCATATATGAAATGGATCCTAGGGAATCTCTAAGGGATCTTTTTCATGAAATTGATATATTAACTTTACCGAGTCTGTATAAATTTGAAAATATTATGTATGTTCGTAAAAATTTGAGTAAATTTAAATCAAGCAGTGAGAATCACGATTATAACACTAGGAATAAAGATAAAATAGCGGTGCCAGGTTTTAGATTAGCAAAGACAAATAAAAGGTCCTTCTTAGGCAATTGTGTGCGGTTTTATAATAAAGTGCCCAAACATATTACAACGCTAACAGAAAGAAAATTCAAGTTGCACGTGAACAACATTTTGATAAAGAAATCTTACCACACAGTTTGTGATTACTTAAACGACAAAAATAAATATTGTAATAATTTTACTATATAGTATGTAACACATTGTTAAAAAACGTTTAATAGAATGGCCCCGAGTTTCTCGCCCGTTCTTCTCGCTGTGGCTTTATAATTTTTTTTTCTGAACGTGGCAGTACAATGTAGAATATTTCAATATTAAAATTTGACCTTCACAAGAGCGTCGTGGACGCCTAAATTGAATAAATGATTTTGACTTTGACTTTGACAAACAAAAATAACTACAGTCGAATTCAGAACCTCCTTCTTTCTGGGAAGTCATTTAAAAAAGAGTTTTCTAAACAGTTTCCCTGTATCTTCATTTGTTATAGACTTCACCATAGTTAAAAAAACTCGTTTATGAGGCATCGTGAGCAGTGTAAGTATAAGCAAGGCTGTAGGGAAGTGAGTCATCGCCCTTCGACTCCCTAGCTGGGCTCATTCGGATTCATATCATACGAGGGGCTCGCAAAATCTCATGGTAAATAATTCATTTGTATGGGACACGGTAACTGCGAGTAATTCTATTAGAGGGAGACGAATCACTAAAGCGATCCTTGTGATGGGAAATGATGGTAAGTTGGTTCATGTGGGAGATTAATGAGGAATCAACGAAAAGTTGAATTGAATGAACTAGTTTTAGCGCGCGGCATCGGCCGCTGATAAATTTAGATGTTCTTATATACACATACAGATGGATGATGAAGTAGAAACTATTTTTAAATTGTAATTGTATGATATCAGTCAATGAAATAAATAGTAAAGATTATAATAATAAAAAATATTTTAATAATATTTTTAGAAAACATCAAATTAAACCTTTAATAAAACACTTAAAAATATACAAAAATACATCTAGTGTCAATTCCGCCTAATTTTCCTGTAAATTCTACACGAAGAATCCTCAAGGATGTCTTGCTCCTTGAGGATTCTTGACCGTGCTCTCGTAGAGTCAAGACATCCTTGAGGATGATTCGCGTAGAATCGAAACGCGTCAAAATTTCTTCCAGTTTGGCTACGTGGCGTTTGTGACGTCACCTCAGCTTAACGGGAAATTTAGGCGGAATTGTCACGATATATATTTTTGTATTTTTTAAGTGTTTTAATTATATATATATATATATATATATATATATATATATATATATATATATATAATATATATATATATATAATTATATTCATCAACACACACATCAACTTCGACAAAATATGCGCCAGTCCAAAAACTACATCACACAGACGCATCATGAATAAAATATAAAAAACGTAAGAGATCGCAAAGATTATTTACGATACGGCTCTTCTCCCTCTAGCGTATAAAGCAAAAACATCAGCCGCTAGGGAAATAGTCAATAAAACACATCCACGGAATATAAGTGAAGTTGAATCCATAAATCAGGAGATCGCCGGTAGGAAAGCAAGCAATATAGCGGGAATGGTCTCACCTGACTTCCGAGACAAAAGGAATGGCGGCTATCGTCTCCAAGAATGGCGGGTAATAAATGACGCGATCTATCGCCAGTGTATAGTTGTGTATAAATCTCTACAAGGCCAACAATGGGAGGCATATCGATCTCAATTTCACTAAAAACCTCATCAAATTTAAATAAGGTAAGCGTTTAAGGCTTTAAACAGTTGTCATATTGGCAGCTCGTTACGAAAGGAATACGAAAATCAAACGTGCTATCTTAGAAATAACGTTTATATCAGCGCGCATTGTAACATAGCACGTATGTCATTACTGTCATTAGCTCCGTCCATAGAGCGACACAAGTAACTCTATGGCTCCGTCCGATATACGCGAGAATGTCACAAAATTACTAAGGAGATGTGCTTCCCACGGGCTTTAGAGTGTTAACTGAAAATAATGATGTTCT
This sequence comes from Plagodis dolabraria, assembly GCA_963854805.1. Taxonomy (NCBI): domain Eukaryota; kingdom Metazoa; phylum Arthropoda; class Insecta; order Lepidoptera; family Geometridae; genus Plagodis; species Plagodis dolabraria. The sequence goes on from OY978442.1 coordinate 5,597,244, forward strand.
TTACAATAATGCGTTTACCGAAAATTATGCTCTTTAACTGATCTTAGCTTAGCTTACACCAATTTAACTTGTTTGTATATATCTTGGCGCTGGGCGCTCCATTAGTTCTAATAACAACAAAACTTATTAAAAAAATGTTATGGTGTATCACCAACAATTTAAATTATTTAAAATATCTAAGTGTTCGTTTTATATTCAGGTAAAGTAAACTTACTTTATACAAAATGTAAAGCCTGTTGCCATGTAACTAACGGTACGTTTCCTATAGCTGTCTTTGAGAGTTAGTAATTCTAGGACTATCGCATCATCTCTCACAATCAGGTGAGTGGTTAAATCAGCAATAAAAAAAAACAAAGTATAGGAGTGGTATAACTAGCTTTAAATTAAATAAAGGTACTTACATCCATCCAATGAAGAGTTACGTTTCCGTCTCGGGGAAGAATCTGAAGCAAAAGACATCACTTTAAGCAAAGCAAAGCTTTTGAATGGAAATAATTAGGCAACAATATTCGCAACAAAATCCTGCTGCAAATCGCAAAAAAAGGCACAAATTAGGGTAGGTTTAACATCTATTTAAACATCCCGAAAGGTACAAATGTTCCAAATTCGAATGCTATCTCACCGGACGTGACGTTCAGTGGCAAAACCTAAAGGACCGGATGTGCCGTCCCTACGCCCCGTAAAGATAACATTTCCAAGTGAACAGCTTTCGCCATGGCAATACGAATTGTTACATTTACGGCGGGAAGTACAGAAAGTGCGATAAAATTGTTTTTGCAGTGTTTATTTTCACTGTGACAAAAAATTATGCCGCTCCACATAATTTGTATTTATATATCCACCGCTTAACCTATTTATAATTCGTAAAGGACATTTTGTTAAAAATGTGTCAATGATGTAGAGGTATAACCTGATTTAATACAGACACATATCATTGCCTCTCACTTCCACGTGGAAGCTGTACTGTGTGCAAGTGAGAGGGTATGTTTTTCGGCGAAACCTAACACAGGTGCATTAACGTTCAGTTATAAACGCAAAATACCATTTAGTTCACATGATTCTTGCAAAGCATGAGAAATGTTAAGATAATTTTAATTTTATAATTTCACAACACAAACAAAAGTTTATTTGGAATAACCAAGTTAAACCAGTGATTAAGATAGCTTTGTTGTCAGCTAACATACTACTTTATAGTCCCGCATAAAAACATTTTACATTACTGGATCGTGCCACGCGAAATCTTCATGGTTGCAATTTTTATTGAGTGTATCTACCATTATCCCTCATCTGAGGTGGGGTCGGTGTCGGTATAATATACCTACATCTGGTCATGGATGATAAAGGGCAATAAAATTCATAGTTGCTTTACTTTATAACTTATAACCCCTCGTTATGGGTGACTTTTTTTGACAGGTTTGCTTTTTTGTTTTGGCCGCAAAAGTGTTTGCCGTAATCCCCACGCTTAGCAGGCGGCTTAGAGATCGCAGTGCGAGATATCAGTCTTTCAAAAAGCGCTGCTGCCCAACTGCTGGTGTGTTACCCTTGCCTCTTACGACACTCTCGGGTAGACATGGGGGAGGTGATATTCTAGCAGTCCGGCTCACCACGGAAAAAAAATTGTACCTATACCTATAAAATAGTTATATAGTCTAGGTATTCTTTCCGCAAAAATGCGAAGAAATTACATGATTTTTCATTCCAATAGATTAAACAAGTCAGAAAACTAATGAACTGGAAGCCAAACCTGTCAACGCCGCAATCACCCATAGAAAAACATAGATCGATGCATAGTACAACATCAAACCGTTTAAATTTTTATCCTTATTTTTATCCCGACGTCGTCGCCCGTCCTTCAGACCCTCGCAAATGGATTGAACTACGCGCTTTCCCCAAGATCAGTGCCTTTCGAGGAGATAATCTGCTCTGTGGAACGTTGTCTTGTTAATAACTGTAAAGGAAGATTTGGAGGCGTTACGCCGAGATATCTATATCTATGCTGTATTGTGTCGAAGTAAAGCGCCCACACGGAATCTACTTTGTGAACAGTATATTGAACATACCAACCTACGCAAGAACCCTGACTAATCATTATTCGAGCAGATAAGGACAATTCTACAGTTATCATGGATACTTCGAATTATTAATTAAAAATACATAAACTTTTGTCAAACTAGAGCACATATAAACCAGTAAAAAGCGATCCATAGGCTAAAAGTTGACAGATATTAATATAATTTATAAACACCATGTAACCCTTGGTAAGACATCATGGCATTGGTATGTTGGTGTGTGGAACCACGAAAACTGTAGGGATTACCGAAAATACACAAAACACACGTTCCTTATACCATAGACCCAGAAGAAGTATTAGCGTTATTTTATGTGTTGGTTAGCAACCCGAAACTTTATTAGGACATTCTGAAACGGGCCCTAAATAAAATAAAACCGGCCAAGTGCGAATTGAACTCGCACTCCGAAGGTTCCGAACAAACATAGAATGTACCAATAACCGTTATATGGTTACCCAAACACAAATGTTAAATTTAGTTGTACACATACACATATTTAGTTTAACGTTCAATATTTGACAATAATCATCATTGTATTTACGTAAAAAACGGGGATACGGCATCCGTACCTCGAAAATGGCAATGTCAAATCAGGCGACGTCTCCTGTTTTAGTCTCAGTAGTGTGTGTATGAGCGTCTAATCTACTGCATGATGTCTTCCGGTCTTTGTCGTTCATAAAAACGTATCATAAAGAATGGAAGTGAAGCTGTGTGCGTTATATTCTTGTGTTAATTTTTTGTTTTTTTTTATTCCTGATAGGTTAGCCTTGGACTATTATCTCACCTGATGGTAAGTGGTGATGTGGTCGATGATATTGTACAGGCTAACTTAGAATTACTGGCTCTCTAAAGACTGCCAGAACACACCGTTAGGTGCTTGTCGACAGATTTTCTACTTAAGGGTGGTAGCTAGCAAGGCGGGCATTCGCAAAATGCCCTACCACCAAGCTATAACGACTGCCATCTTAAGACAACAACCCGGACCGACGAGGGCTTAACGTGCCCTCCGAAACACGGAAGCGCTCAGTAGTAATGTTAACAGCGGTCACCCATCCAATTCATGACCGCGCCGAACGTTGCTTTACTTTTCTGATCATTCGACGGCTGATCCATTGGTAATTATAAAAAGTGAACGGTATCTTGATGTTTGCATAGGATAGAATAACTTAAAACAAACTTCCGCAATTCGTTCACGTTTTTTTTTCAAGTTATTGGCACATGGATTCTTAGTCCTAATTCCTAAATTATTTATAAACTAAATAATACTTTTTAAAAAGAATCGCGCTTTCTTACAGTCGGAGGAGTCATATAAAATAAAAACAATCTAATATCGCATCTGCGACTATGTATCGCCAGTAAGATTCTAAATTGCCATTAGTACCAGTTATAACGATAAAAGTAAATTAGATTCTATAATTTGTTGCCTTTTTTAAATTGCAAAATTTTCTGGCCCTACGAAAATAATTTGCACGCGAGAAAATTGTGAGCGACGGCCGTTTATCAGAATTAACTTAAGTAGCAAACAGGTAACCTTTTTTTATCCTGATTTTAATATTTTTTTGTAGTAAAACTATATGATTTCTTATTTCATTTATTATATTGTGGTGTTAGTATGAACATATTTTATTTATGGGATTGCGATGGATCTTGTCAGAGTTTTGACCAAGGCGTTTTTAGATAGTTGCAAGCCATTATTTAAGAAATGTAATATACTTCCACTTCCTTGTACGTATATTAGAGACGCATATGTTTTTGTCAGAATCATCCGAAATACTTTCAAAATTATAACGAGATGTCAGGCAAAAAAGAGCTAAGTTTTATAATCTACATTACCAGCCAACTTGCCGTCGACAGATCTATAAAAAAAAATTTTTGCAACTAAATTACTACAAAATATCAAATTGTTACAAGGATATAAATTTACGAGTAAGTTAAAACTGAAAGACCGCTTACTGGACAATTGGTTTTATAGTGTTAATGAATATTTGTTTTTTTTTTTTTAATTATTGTAATGTAATGTAATTTTAATGCAATTTAATGTGATCGTGACAATAAGTGTAGTTAATTTTATAATGTAATATTTTTTAAATTATTGGTATAATATTTGCACGCCTCCCTCCAGGCTGAATACATGGACGGGACTTATTTTAAGACATTATATCGAATTGTATTCTAGCATATAAATGATTTGAGACCCACCTGATGTTCAGTGGTAACCCCTGCCTATAATGCCATGTGACAAGCAGTTGCTAACTCTAGGTCTTAGATGTTAGGCGACAGATTTTCGACAGAACGGCGACCATTCGCGAAATGCCCTTCCACCATGCGGTGCAGCTCAAGCAGGCGCGGTTGGGATCGAACCTTGGACCTGCGGCGCAGTAGTCCATAGCCATTAGAGCTCGGCACTCGCTATCATTGCCTCAAAATTCTGTTTTAACTACGATAGGAACTTCCCACTATACCTGTTAGAGTTTTGTAAAGTTATAATAAATGTTTGTTAGTTGGCTCCGTGTGGTGTCTTCGTCTGAGTGCTAAGCGAGTGTAACTTGCTTTCAGTTCTCAACTTGGTCTTTGCTCGGCAACTTGTATATTTGAAAGGTCTCGAACTCGCCGACTCACTAACTTAGCCGAGCTTTGACAAACAATGTGCTCTTTAATTTCTGTGCAACTTTCTCGCAAAGCTAATTACCTGCAGACGTTGCAGAAATACGTTACCAGTAGGAAAACTAACAAGTTACTTACTGTAATAGGTACTGTTCTAATGCCACAGAAAATTGTACACGGTCAAATAAAAATCACCTGGAAAGAACTTATTGGAGCTCACAGCTTTTTACACGCCAGCCCAAAAAAAATGGACAGTAGTTTTTTCAGGGTTCATGTATGTTTGTATAGTTTCTTTGTATCACCATAATTTCTGAACGGCTAAAGCGATTTTAATGTATGATATATTCATCTTAATAGCGCAGGTGATTTTAGATCATAAACAAATAGAAAAAACAAACTGGCGGAGTTTAGACGCCATAGAAAAAAGAAAAACAAAATCTCGAGAACCCGGCGAGTGGTTAATCAGAACGAAGGGCTTTTAGAAAATATTCCATAAATATAATAGCTTGCAGTTTTAATTTCAATGGAACGATAAAAGCTTAACGAAAATAAATAAATTTGCAGTCGGGTTTTTTAATTTCGATATCATTTGTACCTACTTGTTCGTACTTAGCGACCTTTATGTTGACTATCGCCTTCTCTCAGCTTCAACCTTCCCATTTTTTAATGTGTGAATTTTTCTTTATATGAGTATATCTGGATTTTCAGACACCATACTTATGAGATAAGAAGAGAGACTGCAATGTTTCTGACTAACCAATATATGCACACTTCAGCGCTACGCTCAGAACTACGTGCGATCCGTTATTTGACATTACTGCTAGAGTGGTTTTAATAAAATTTAGATAATAACAACAATATTTATAAAATATTTTAAGAAAACATCAAATTAATATTTTAATAAAACACTTAAAAAATACAAAAATATAACGGAAGAATTTTTCGACGCGTTTTCTGCAAGGACATCGTGTGCTCGCAGAATCAAGAAAAATTCTTCCGGTTTGGCTGCGTGGCGTTTGTGACGTCACGTCGGCTTAGCAGGAAAATTAGGCGGAATTGTCACTAGATATATTTTTGTATTTTTTAAGTCTTTTATTAAAATATTAATTTGATGTTTTCTTAAAATATTTTAAATAAAAATAAATAAATAAAGGATCATTTATTGCCACTGAAAAATAACAAAATGTTTACACTATCTATTTGCTAGTATACAAATAAACATACTATATTACAAATTAACACACTAAAATTAGTTAAAAATATATATTTTATGGCAATAGGGGTACACTCAGCATGTGTTATGTTCACACTGTGATGTGATCATAACGCTGTTTTTCAGTGTACCCCTGAGCTCGGGCTAAGGTCTTGGCCGAGATGCTAACGTAATTGAAGAATACGGGAAACACAAAATAAATTAATTATACTTTATATTACTTACTACAGTTTTTTTTTTTTTTTCATACAATCAAAACAGACGCCGTACTGGCCCTAATTTATACAGTACAAATAAGTCCATTTCTTTTTAAACGACTGAGGTGTGCGTGCGTATTAGGGTGTGTGTGTTGCGTGTGTGTGTATGTGTGTGAGAGTGTGTGTGTTTGTGAATTAATTATTACATACATTTACTTGGTTTCTTGTTTTTTTTTTTTTTTGTTCCTTGGGTTTTAAATGTTGCTTCAAAGTTATGTTTTTGGCGAAGTAATAGAATTAGCTTAAAACGCATTTTGAAGGTCTGATTGGAAAGTTTTCTTCTCAAAGGTGGTGGGATATCGTTCCAGACTTTAGACGCTCTGTACTTAAAGCAGCCTTTAAAACCCTGTGTGGAATGTTTAGGAATCACTAGAGTATTTCCATGCTTAGAGCGGGTATTAACCTGATGTATATCTTTGACCCACGTAATTTTTTCAAAAAGATAGTCTGGTCTTTTACTATATAACACCTTTTGAGTTAAGCATGCCAGATGGAGCTCTCTTCTGGCCTTCATGCTAAGGATCCCTTTTTTAACTAAATAGGGAGTAATGTGGTCTCTCCTAGGGATACAAAAACAGAAGCGAGCGCACGCATTTTGCACGCGTTGGATGGCTTTTTCTGTTTTTGTCCACAGTCTTGGCCCATATACCGCACTACAATAATTAAATGGGGATAGCACTATATGGTCACAGAGCATACATCTCATCATTTAAAAATATTGTTATTATTAAATATGGATTTCCGCAAAGTAACGCCTGAATCTATTCATTAAAATTTAGATATTAATAGATACAACATTGACTATGTAATGGACTGACTGATTTACGTAACCTCGGTACATACATGTGGTTGCGAGAGGATAATCGCATTCATTGAATTTTTACCACATTAGTTCAGTTAACAGATAGAAGGAAAGAGTGTCATGGACACTTTCAACAAAACTTTACCCAGAACATAATTCTATAGAAAAATGTAAGTGGATTCTGCTAGAGGATTTCAGAGTAGCATCGATACAAAATATGATCCAACTTCCATATAGTGGGGTTTCATATACAGATACTAACTAGAACTAGATACAGAAGCTACTAGAACTTTTGAAGCAATGATGGCCGAGCCGTTATAGCCATGGACTGCCGTACCGCAGGTCCCTGGTTCGATACCCATCGCCAGCTTGAGTTTCACCGCATGGTGGAAGTGCATCTTACGAATTATACGCCCACCACCCTCAAGTGAAAATCTGTCGCCAAGCACTTAACAGGATGTTCCGACAGTCAGTCTGACGAATCAGTCATTGAGAGCCAGACAAAATTCAGGCACATGAGACTTAACCACAGTATATCTCAATGAAATGCATCTATTCTAGGCAGAGGTTAATCCACAACATCAGGTGGGCGTCGTGCTTATTCCGTCACAATCGCAAAAAAGAAACATTCTTGTAACTTAGGGGGAGTTACAAGAATGTTTTTGTATGGAAATCAAACTGGGATTATAAGTTTCTTCTATTAATTTCCTATAATCAAGACTGGAAAAGTAAAGCCGGAGAGGATTAAAACCATAATCCTCGAGGCTCAACTGTACCTCGTATGGATAACTTTTGCGAAAGCACCCAGAGAAACTCTTGGAATATTCTTATCGTTATATGCTAACGAAACACGACCTAAGTAGTAGATAAACACGACATCTTGCCAACGTAACTTCTCAAAGCAACGGTATGTAGGTCAATGTACCTCGTTAGGGCTTTCAACTCACCTAGACTAAGGGAACTGCACCAAAATAGACCAGTTCTTGGTTATACAGGGTTATCGGTAAAATGCTAACAACCTCTTAGGGTTGACTTCTGCTACTCCTAACAAACATTTTAAGATGTTTTTGTGTTTTAATGCCTACTCCGAGCCAAGAGCGCCCGCCGCGGCAACACTGGACCGCGCCGCGCTCCCTTTGTATATAGCTTTGAATATTTACATCGAGCAAAGTAGTAAAAAATAGGAAATATTACGTTACAGGCACAAGAGACTTTTAACATCAGGTGGTCCTCGTACTTATTCCACCAAAAACATAACAAACACAAAAAAACATCTCAAAATGTTTGTTAGGACTAGCAGAAGTCAACCCTAAGAGATTGTCAGCATTTTACCAATAACCCTGTATCGTTCCAGTCATCCCATTTATTGCGTTAATTTCCATTGAAGTAGAAACAGCTGGGATCTTATAACAACACTTTACCATTATAAAATAAAATCTTGTATTAAACAAACGACATAAAAATACCCTTTCGTCTAACAGAATTATGGGCAATTTAGTAAATTAACATTCCACCCTTAGCAAGCGGGCGCGTAATATCAATAACAATAATAATAAAATACCTTAACATCCCTCTCGACGAATAAATGTTCAAAATAGACGTTGCTGCTTAAATAAAAAGGTATTGCAAAGTGAAATAAGTAAGTATATATGTAGTAATACAGAGCTGTTTAGACACATAGGCGCGCCCCTCCCGTTGAAGTGTGTGTATCAGTCATCCTTACCAATCCTGGCAGATAAGTAAGTTCTCTGAATGCCTTGTCTATATTATACCATTAAAATTATTACGGCTGCCTTTTTACTCTCTACATTGTGCAACCTTGAAATAAATAATAATATTACATTTTATTATTTATATCAAATATTACTTGAATACTAACTGTAATGTTACATTTGCAAGGGACGTAATTTTGAAGCGCTCGTAGCGATTTTTTTATTCGATAAATGTTTGAGCCTGCGGGGTGTCGGGTTAAAATTGCACCCCTCCCTCGACTATATCTTCCTATGGGAATCTTAAGAGGCGACCAACGAAAAAATAACGAGATATGCACCAACGCTTTCTGAAGAACTGCAATCTTACCCTGCGATCCTTAAAGCGGTTGCCAAGCGTGGGTATTAGTGCAAACCCCCTTAATAGGGGTGGCTTTTGTTCAACGTTATGACATATGACTGTTGATAATGATGAATTACACGGTAATGTAACTTCTGTTTTGCAAGACGTTAGATTATTACCTAAGTATTCAAGTTACAATTCGTTGAATGTGCAAAAGAATTTGAACATAATAAGTTATTTACGAAAAACAATAAAGCATTCGCATATCAAAATACCCATAGGGTGCCGGGTTAGAATGTCAACACCCCCAATTTTACCCATGTCGTAAGAAGCGACTAAGAGTACACACCAGAAGGAGGGCAGGAGCACTTTCTGAGGAACTGATATCGCTCACTGCGGTTCCCAAGACGCCTGCCAAGGATTACGGCAAACCTCTCGATGATGGGGATGCTGTGTTCAGCACAGTATATAAAAATATATATATTAATAAATCTGTCTAAAACAGGGTTTTTCTGCAGTGTTTGTTTCTATGACCCTGTTACAAGACTCAGGTATACCTATAGGAAAAAAACTTTCATCTCCATATAAAATCAGTGATCTTCTTACCATATATAAGAGGTGCAGACTTTACGTACATAATATATGCGAGGACTTTGTAGAACCTTTATGAAATCGACGTTACGCATTCCCCAGTTTACTCCTACAAAAGTAAGATAATTTTATAATTTCTTTGCACTACATTTTTTTAAAAGATTATATCTAGATAAAAACTTTTCAAATTTATCTGGTGGTTCTCTGATCATGGCCTACAAAGGGCCATTTCTAGTGATTTTCTGGGACATATTTTCTTTAGTAATTATTACCTAGTTGCTGAAAAAAAGAAAATGACATGGGGTGTGTCTATGAAAGGCCTACATTTTATGTATAAATGATTGCTTTAAATTCAAGCTGGAGGCATTATGCAGGAAGAATAGAATAAGAATTTGTATGGAAAATCACACACGGGCTTTGCCTCTGTTGTGTGAACGTAGATTTTATTTTGTTCGAATACATTAATAAAACGTTTAATAGGTACAATATCGTTTAAATTATGTTGGTTACAACATTTATTAATTTGGCAGTTTATAAAAAAACGTACTTATTATCTTTCTCCTAAATTAAATCTCAGCATTCTTTTCCAAGACTCAGCTACATCAAAGAATCGTTTACAACACGCTACTTCCATTTTCAAGTTCAATTTCTCTTGCGAATGGCAACACAGCGCCAATATGGCTGGCATGGAGCGTAATCAATCAACATTGAACGGCTCGTTACTTTCCAAATTATCATCAAGTTTCTACAAATTCATTTCGAACAAAGCATGTAACGTTGGGTGTAATTAGTGTTGCCATGTTGTAGATGAAAATCAATTCTGTTTTGGAGCCGAGAGCTGTTTATAACATTCATGGAGGTATGGAGGTACATACACATTTTATTGAAGTACATTTTAAATATTATACACTACGTATGCACAAGGTATGCGATTTATGCCGTTTTGTGTTTTCGAAAACAAACAACAATCTATTATTACAAAATTACGTAAGGAAAAATTATATTAATGTGCGGGATTCGAATCCGCGCCTACCTACCTACCATGACTCCTAACTGTAATTTGTCCTATCCTTCTTAAACATCGTATGGGGATGGAGCGAAACCTATACTTCAACTTACGTCCTACAAACAAGACTAATGTTTAACCGACTTCAAAAAAAGGAGGAGGTTCTCAATTCGCCTCTATTTTTATTATGTTTGTTACCTCAGAACTTTTGTCTGGCAGAACCGATTTTGATAATCCTTTTTTTTATTAGAAAGCTAATGCTTGTCGTTTGGTCCCATTTAAATTTCTTCAAAATCGGTCAAGCAGTTATTGAGTTACACTCCAATAGCTGAAAAATATTAACCATAATACCAATATTATACCATGCGCACACTATTGTGATAATAGGAACTTTTGAACTATCATGGTACCGACTTCAAAAAGTTATTTCACACTTTTGAGTGTTGAAGTTGGTTCCAGTTTATGTTTTTTTTTGCAATTAGCTTTACACTTCCTAACAGTCTATAATATAATAGATCCTACCTATCGCACTAATATAATAAATGCGAAAGATTGTGAGTTACTCATGAATGTGTATGTTTGTTACTTCTTCACGCTGAAACGGCCGATTTGTGTGAAACGTGAAATATCCTGATGAAACAACACTTTCTTGCTGAGTAATAAAAAAACTGGGCTTTTGCGCTTTAATTGTTTCACGCAAACGACGTAAAAGGATGCAGTAATAAGTCGAGTTTATAGTTTCACCTTTTGCAAGGTAGTCCACCATGATGACACCCTTAGCATCCCAAAAAACTGACGCCATCACCTTGCCAGCTGACAAAATTACTTTGGCTTTTTTTGGAGTCGGTTCATCAGGTTTTTTCCACTGCTTGGATTGTTGTTTTGACTCTGAGGTGTAGTGGTGTACCCAGGTTTCATCCATTGTCACAAATCTGGCCAAAAAATCTTGTGGATCAGCCTCAAACATTTCCAAACAGTCGCGAGAAATCGTGAGCCGTATTCGTTTTGGTTCAACTGAAAGCAATCTGGGTACCCACCGCGCAGAAACCTTAGAAAATCCAAGTTCATTGACTATGATGTTTTGTGTTCGTTCATACGAGATGCCAATAGTGTCTTATCTCCCTGATGGTCAATCTCCGATCTGCCAATATCAGATCACAGATTTTCCCGATGTTTTCTTCAGTCGTAGACGTCGTAGGCCGGCCGGAGCGAGGGTCATCTTCAATACTCTCTCGTCCGCGTTTAAATTCAGCAACCCACTTTTTCACAGTCGTATACGACGGAGCAGATTCCCCCAATATTGTTGACATGTCTTCGTGAATCTCTTTTGGTGTTAGTTTTTTTTAAACAGGTATTTGATGGCCGCAGGTTGCTCAATTTTCTCCATTCTTTAAAAATGCTGCACTTAGGCTCACAAAATTCAGACTAATTTAAAAACTGATAATGCTATTGCGATAAAATTTCACAATGTGACAACCACAGAGTAAGCAAATCGAATGAGGTCAGTCACATTAAAATAGTTCAAGTATTTATGTGTTTGGCCGCGAACTTTTCAATCCACCCTCGTAAATATAGTTAAGGTTCTGATACACCCCCCGACGGTTCCCGCCTTGTCGTGGCGGTGGGGCTTAGTAGCCGTGGCTTGGTCACCCACGGTGTAGCGATGAGGAACCGTGCCGACTTGGGACATAGGCCGGCCCCGGAGGGGCCGCTCCACTGGGCTTTGCCTCTAAGTCCAGTATGGAGCGGCAAGGGGTAGGCTGCGGTCACCGCATCTGACGGCGAGGGGCCACGGCGGGAGAGGAGTGCTGGTATTACGGTGCGCCGCTCTCCCTACCTTCCGTGGCCACGGCGGGGCCGCCACCGTTCGAAGGCGGACGCGGAGGGGCCGCAGGGGAAGAGGAGTGTCGGTATAGCGAGGCGCCGCTCTCCCTATTCTCTGCGGCCGAAGTAGCAGTCGACGGGGCTACTTATCTGACCCGTCGCAGGGGGACCTCGGGCGTCAGAAGCGGGGATTGTCTGACGCCCATTTGCGGGCTTGGTCCCCGGGTGGTAGCGACGTGCCATGTGTTCTGGTGCGTCGTGAGGGATAGCACCCCAGGAGGGGTCCGGCAACGGACAACCGTGGCGGGTTCGTGGTCGAGAGCTAAAGCGTCCCTACGGCCCGCCGAGTAGCGGTAGAGTTGGAACACCGTGTGTTATTTAGTCGTTACTCACGGTCACTTGCTGCTGTGGAAGTAGTTGGTGTCGAACCCGACATATCCCGGCCACTTTCCCCGAGGTGGACGGGAATGCGTAAATGCACTTTTCACACGTAAATAAAAAAAAAAGGTTCTGATACACAGGATACTTTTTATCATTGTCGTCACTTTCTATCATTTACTACGCGAGTGAAACTACGGGGCTTGTATATTTATATAAAGAAGAAGAAAAGGCCTATAGGAGTAAGGTTCGTTTAGCGTTGATACATGGTCCTAGGCCAGGTAATGTTAATGACTATACCCCATATTCATCCCTCTTTCAACGTCATACCATTCTTTAATGTGGAAAAATATCAGTGCGTTTTAATCAAAAACCATTTTCTACCATAATAATTTTCTTTTTTCAGCCTGGCATACTCGTATTGTGAACCCGCATTCTATGGCACAATAGCAGCATTCAGGGACCGTATTCAGTAAATCTTCATTCATTGCTCGGTGTCAAATGCAAAGCGCTTTACACAGCTGCAAGGCTCAATCGACAGCGTTAGCAAAACCTCTGTTCGATTATTGGAATGAGAAGCGAGCGTTAATGGTTAACGATTGTTGTGGGATACATGGGAGTTTTTAAAAGACATCATAGCCACCCTGTTTGCAGGCTTTTGTGGATTATCTGATATTAACAGCGATTTGGGTCCGCTTGTTGGGAAATGTGTAAGCTTGTTAGCGCTGAGGGAGAGAACTCGTTAATGGATTTTAATTACTTTTTTACACAGACAGCCTGATAATAAAGAAGGATGATGTGGTCATACATCTTTGCTTGCATTATATAAGTAATATTAACGAGATTATAGTTAACCAACGACTACATTATGTAGACATATCTATGATTTGAGGCTGATTGGCTTAGTTTTGGAGGTGATGAGATTTTCCTAGCTTCATCGAGCATAGCGATTTTTCAGGCAGATTGTTTCTTCTACCTCACACATATCTTGTGGGTACGCAGCTTAAAAGAGTGTGTACGATGTGTGGATTGAATAGGAAGAAAATTCACAAAATCGATCACGATTTTTCGTATAGGTAGCCCCTGTTCACTCCTCCAGACCTGAACCTATTCTAATATGTTTTTAGCATTCAAATTGAAATAGTAGGTACTTATATAATTTTTATTTTATGTTCAAAATTTTCAAATTTGTTTATTTGCATTTTTTGAAATTTACAGCTAAAAAATAGACTAAAAAGTAAACCAAAGCATCGTATGCAGTTCTTTTTGTTCAAATCCTCAAAGTCGGTACCCTGTAAAAAGTTATGAGGCAACAAAAAAAGAGTAAAATTGAGAACCTCCTCAAAAAATTAAAAGACAAGGTTGTGCCTACAGAAAGCCTAGATTTTATGCAAAAACAATTCTCTAAAGGTATTAATTAGGAAGAAAATAGGGGAAATCCATTTGTGTGGAGAATCAAAGGCCTTCCCCATTAAGGAAAAAAAAAATATTTTAGGCGGATTAATCTCTGCCCTCAGACCGAATAAAAAGTCAAGACAGAATGTTGTGAACAGAGAAGTGAGGCCGGTTTTCCAAACATGTGTGCGTGTGTCGGTGTTGCCATGATAATGAAATTACCTTTTGAAAATAACGTTACCAATTTAATAACCTAATTAGTATTAATTAATACAACAATAGGGTTCCGATGTAACGTGTCGGCAAAAGTAGTGTCGTTAAGTAGGGGAAGGGAATGGAAAAAGTATTTCAGAAATAACATTACTGGGTATTTAATTTACAGGCATTTATTTCTTGTAACTAATTAGTGACGGGTTTTTTATGCAATCGGGGAAAAAAGCACAAAGCCCACCTGGTGTTAAGCTGTAACCTCTGCCGATACAGTTCGTCACAAGTGGCAAACTGCACTGCGCCCATCACCTTGAGACATAAAGATGTTAAGTCTCATGTGCCTGTTATTTTACCGGAACATAGGAATGTGAACATTACTGCTTGGCGGTAGAAATAGGTATACATGAATATAAGTCGCCGATTTTAAAATATTAATTCCTTCTTACTTTTCCGAATGATTTCGATCCAATTTTGTTTAATTTTTGGACTCAATTCGAAAAATGAAAAAATAATTAAACAGTAACACTGGTAAGTGACCAGTAAAGCGTGCACAGTTAAGAGGGAACTTAAATTTGCCTTTGTAATATCAATAATAATATGGTTATAATTCAACTCAATACACAACAACGTTAAAACAACAAAAAAACCAATGGAAATATGTTTTTTTTTATAACGAAAAAAAACATCATCTACTTCAATATCTTCGAAACCGAAAATCCAATACCAATGAAATGAATATGAGGTATCAGCAATTATAATTAAAGGTATCAGCTTTCCAACAAAAAATATAAAGACGGAGTTATGAAGTAACAAAAATTTAATCAAATAAATTAAATTAAAAAAAATACAACTGAATTGAAAACCTGGTCCTTTTTGAAGTCGGTTGAAAATGGACTGAATGAATGAAATCCATTTTTTAAATTTTCAATTAAACCACTGAATTGATTTTGATAATGATATTGCGTCGTAGGCATCTACGACGCAATATCTGTATTTAAAACAAAAACAGTCCAATTGAGAACCTTCTCCTTTTTTTTAAGTCAGTTAAAACACATTTATCAACTATTAAAAAAAACTAATAGCAATACGTTGTGTATTATCACCCAATAATAGGGTAAACCTTATAGGCTTAATAACGGCAACACCAATGCCACCACGCCGCAATAGTTCGACTGACGAGTCAAGGCGTAGTTTCGTTGTACATATGTGTGTGTAATCGTGTTCGGCGAGGCGTAGTTTTACCGGCCTCACTGCTCTTTACACAACATTCTGTCTTGAGTTTTTATTCGGTCTGAGTCTCTGCCCATAACAGTTGCATTTCGTCACATGACGAAAGGCACTGGTCACACAGAAACATACAGTTAATCCTCATGTGCCTGTAATTGTTCTGGCTCTCAAGGACTGCTGCCTAGAACACACTGTTTTTGGCGACAGGTTTTCTACTTGGGGCTGGTATCTAGTCAGGCTAGCATTCGCAAAATGACCTTCCACAATGCGGTTCACCGCATGGTGGAAGGTCATTTCGCTCAGCCGACGGTGGGGATCGAACCAGGGACCTGCGGCACGGCAATCCATAGCTATTACCGCTCAGCCATCAAAACTAACTTTTTTAGTGAGTCCTGAACAATATGATATTATTTCGTTACTAAGTAAATTATTTTACTACAGATGGCGCTTAACCAACTATTTACGCTAGTGTTACCTTCACTCTCCTGCCACTCTATCTTCCCCGAAATAATAGCCGACCATCTGCCATTACCTCAGTCTGTATTAGCGCACTACATCGTTTTGCACTCAAGAAAGAATGATTAATTCGAGGTAAGTGCGAAATGAGAGCAACAGCCCTCCTAGAGAGAGGGTGAAAACGTATTTATTTTAACGCCCCATCTATCATGTCACGCCATTTTTATGACCTCGGTGGCTTCGAATAGTTTTTGGAGTCCATTTTTACTATTTCCTTGCTAATCTTATTGGAAGACTTAGTATCCTTATCATTAATCTTCATTATATCTATATATAAATCTAAGTTCTTAGAACTAGTAAGTTTTCATAATATATGAGATATCCATGTCTATTCTAAGTATTACATATAGAGAATGAAAACCAACTGCGTATGTACTATCATGCTCACAATAATATCAATTGCACAAAACCCTAGCATAAAGGACAACGCACACGCAACATCTCATCTTAACTGTTTGGCACTCAAAAAGTTCAAAATTATTTTTATGAATTGTGTATCAAAATTATTTTTTGATTAAATCAAGTATCAGGATCTAATCTTAACTGTTTGGCACTCAAAAAGTTCAAAATTATTTTTATGAATTGTGTATCAAAATTATTTTTGATTAAATCAAGTATCAGGCGTCTCCTTTCAAGCATATAATGCCTGTAGGAGGAGCCTCCGCACTTCCATATCTAGTACCTAAATACAAGTAACATTATGTATCACGAGTGAGTATTTAGTTGCTTCAATCCATTGTTTTGGTAGCGTGGCCGCATATAAACATGGCCTCAACGCCTTTACCTCCTCACGACTCGGCAGCTTGTCCCAAATCGAAGCGATGCCGATTGCGGTGTAGTATTCCATACAATGAATACTGAATGGTACTTGTTTTTTATATTTATAGAACAGGAGGGCAAGCGAGCAGCATATTATTATGAGCACCTGCCTCACCGTCTTGTTTTATTTGAATTTCCACAAAATAAATCACAAATCTATGAATTATCTAAAATTCAGTGAATTAGATTAAACTACATAGAGACAGAGCGACTTAACACAAACAGCTTTCGTTGAACTTGCGTGAGCTTCATATATTTTACAAGGTTTTATTTAGTTTCACCAGTCCCGATGTTTGTCAGCAAATCTTGCAAATTAAATTTGTCCACTTCCCGGTTACTGATTGAGCTGAAATTTCGCATACCTGTGTAAATCGCGTGACAATGCAATATTATGATGACATGGTACTGATCTGATGATGGAGCTGGAGGGTGGCCAAAGGAACTTCGCAATGACACAACCTCATCGAGTTTGGGCTCATTTGAATTGTCTCGACGCGTATTTTTTTAAATTTTTTGTTCATTTTATAAGCTTGTTTATAATAAGATTTTTTAGAGTAAAGCTGTTTTTAAACAGATCTTAAAACATTTCATTTATGTGTAGCATTAGGAATTCAAACAACGATCGCGTACATTAGCCTTATGTGCACTAACAATGCGAAGTATTATAGAATAACTATTCGGTTCCGATTATTATTTTAGGGGAGTAGGAAATAAATCGTGTCCCAATTCGTGCAAGTTGACAACACAAGGCCACGTGTAGCGAGTTAAGTACAAGCTATTAATAACATTGACACAATGAAAATATGCCTTTAAGTACCTATTGGTACGTATACCTTTACCCTATATATATATATATATAGGGTAAAGAACATTACATTATGACAATGTATTCATAGTACGAGGAAGCGCTATCCATTAAAAATGTATGATATTAAAAGACGCTATGTATGCCCAGTTCTATAGTATAATTGCCTTATCGCCTGGAAACACTTTATAAATTTAGCCTCTAAGCTATATAACAAATGTGACGTGACACCAGAAGTATATTTTAGAAACTTAATCTATACACACTTAAACCATGATTAACTAGAGAACATGGTCCTTAATTTTTTTAACATTAATTAAAAGAAGTTATCAAATCAATTGTAAATATGTTTTTTTTTTTATATTTGTGACGCAGTTATACTCCTAAAGATATGAAGTGATTTTAATGATTTTTTTGTTGGGTAGAGTGTAGGTCTAGGACCGCTGGTGGATTTATGCTGAGTACCTACATCTGTGCTTCGTAGGGCACGTTATACCGTCGGTCCTGGTTGTCGTCTTAGGATGGCAGTCGTTATGCCATAGTAGGCCATTTTAGCCTGGCTAGCTATCACCCTCATTCCATACAAACCTGTAGGTATATAAGTAATAGTTATGGTATTTTTATTGCTAAATGAAATCTATAACATTTTAAAATTATAACAAACATTATTATTATTATATGATGTACCTACCTAACTAAAAAATTATGCTTATCGCAATTTTTCGATTATCTGTGCTATGAGACTTTTTTTTGTACCGGCGGTATGCCTTTACTAGACAAAATATTACGAACTATGTACAACACTACAGCTACTACAATAAAAGCATTTAGACAACCTATAAATCATAGCACAGCATAGGCAGTCTAAATGCTCCTGCCCAATACTAGTTGGCAGCGTGCCCAGCATGCTGGCAGCATTGCCCCGTTGAATTGCAATACTTATTCGTTGAGCCAAATATGTGCCATAATATGAGACGTTGCATCGTACTAGATATCAAGATTAAGAGTTCACGAGAAGTACCCTGTAGATTTTGATTCCCTTACGAGTGTCGAAAATTTGCGGTGTAAACAAAAAGGATGCATATTTGATTGCGTTAGCTAAGAAGTTTGATTTTTTTACAGCTCCGTGGGAAAATAGACCTGAGTATTCGATATGAATTTCAAATCATACTCGATACCTACACGCGTTCCTTAGAAAAAGGGTCTTGAAAGACAGATGTACAACAAAGTGATCCTATAAGGGTTCCGTTTTTTTTTCCTTTTGAGGTACGGAACCCTATAAATAACTCTCTTGGAGATAATGAGACGTAATAATATATATTTTTAGCTCATTCAAGAAAGTTATAATCAACGTTTCTTAGAACCACTAATTAAAACTGATTTGTATATTGTTAAGCTCTTATATTGAAAGCTAATTTTAGATTAACTTTCTAAATCCCTTCTTACGTAAAGCTGTTGAAGTTGCAAACAAAATCTGGACACCTACATTTAACCTACGGAATCCTACACGTTTAAAATAGGGTGTAATTTATTCGCTTTGTGTAACTACTAAAGGATGGATTAATACAATAGGAATTGAATTAATCCATCCTTTATAGGAATAGAATTTGCAAAGTGCGCTTGATACATTTTGCCGAACTACCGGCATGTAAAATGAAGTCCATGTATACATATATGTTGTTAATATCCTACATTATACAATTAATATCCTATATTATACAATATATAAACCTTTTACATAAAATTATAATTAATTCCATCAATTGTCCTTGAGAGCCAGTAATTTTAGGTTAAGCCTGCTAACACCTTCGACCACATCATCACTTACTATCAGGTGAGATTGTGGTCAAAGGCTTACCTCACAGCAATGAAAAAAATATACTATATTTGTAGTGCAAAAAACACGTGCCCTCGTAAGATGATGTTGAATTTGTTTTGGCGAATATGCACTTTGCAATTTGTATAATAGTTATATAGTTATACATACAAAGGTTTATTGTGATGTTTCCAAAAAGAGGTTTACAAGAATTAAAAGTGGCTATGTCATTCCAAGAAGATCCTATATTAAATACCTATTCAAGAAGCCTACGTGTATTAAATAAAAAATTAATACAGTGCGTATCGTTATGTGCAGATAAATCTTCAAGGGTAGGGGATATCACAATAGCTGTTAATAACAAAAACAAAAATTACGCATTTGCTCACTATTTTGGATGCTGTCATCACAAACCAAGAAAATATCTCCACTCAAAATTAAATATTATTTCTGAATAACTGTCTCATTATTCATTATTCACATATAAGCATAGCTATACTATGTTATTCCTTGACTTGAATATCCATACTAAAAAAGTATTAAAGATATTTTGCCGATCGAAGATGTTAGAATTAATTAATTAAATGAACAGCATTGGCGCATACAAAGCGAAAACATTTTTTCTGATGGAAAAAGATAACTTCCGGCGGGACTTGAACCCGCAACTA
Source organism: Plagodis dolabraria (assembly GCA_963854805.1). Taxonomy (NCBI): domain Eukaryota; kingdom Metazoa; phylum Arthropoda; class Insecta; order Lepidoptera; family Geometridae; genus Plagodis; species Plagodis dolabraria. Next base: position 5,617,496 of record OY978442.1, read on the forward strand.
AGTCGTTCACATTATTCGGGTAGATGTTGCCATCGTCGGAAAGACGTGCATTCAAACAGATGAAAAAATCGACAATCTAGCATCCGCTTCCATAGCATACACCACGATGGTATTCTGGGGTAGCGGGTTTAAAGATACTTACAATATTTAGCTGTGTCATACCAAAGATGACTGCCAATAGAACTTGAGCTTGATACAGGTTTATTTATTCAAAGTAAAGTTATAAGGAAATATTTTAAAGAAATAGTAGTTTTGCATATGATTAGCATTGGTATCACCAATTATTTTTATTAGTAATATATATACATTTGCTGCTTTTATCTGTGAAAAAAACATTATAGGTAACTTTACTTTTATTTCATTGTGACCAATCTGCACAAAAACAAATAAAAATTATGCCTGTGACCAAATTGCCCTCATAGTACGGAATCGAAAATCTGTGACCAAAATACCCTTACCCATCAATACCAACTCCTAATACTTATATGCCTCAACGTTAGCTCAATACGGCTCAGCTAATAAAAGGTACCTTACTGTAAGTAATACAGTTGCAAAGCCCTATAAGCGAGGTTCCTAACTATTCTGTCAAAGTAAAGTTTGTTAGCCCGTCCATTCCGTGCCGGAAAAAAAGGCTAGAATAAATCCTTTTCGAAAGGTTATTTTATTTTGGCAACCCCATTTAATCCTTGTTTGTTTTTTGTAGGTAGTTTATCCTCCAATTGGATTATGTAAAAGGCGATTAAAGTGAGTGGAAATGCACCTTATGAGCAGTATTCAACTACTTATATCGACGTGCTAATTTTCCTGCTCATTGGGCGCACAATAGGGCTGCTGTTAATCAAAACGGGTTATGTTTGCGACAAGAGAATGCCCTAGAAGGTAAATCTTTTCCCAGCCAGGAGGCCGGCCATAAAGGCTTTATAATCTGTGTTTGTTTAGATTACGAAAGATTTATTAAAACCAAGTTGGAATATTTTAGGTGCTTGGTGACAGATTTTCTACTTGAGGGTGCTAGCTAGCCAGGCGAGCATGCGCAAAGTGCCCTTCCACCATGAGGTGAAGCTCAAGCCACCGGTGGGGATCAAACCGTGAACCGAAGGCACGGCGGCAGTCCGCTTTTATCGCTCGGCCTTAATTGCTTAAAAGTATTTTTCTTATAAAACTTAGTTCCGGAACCGAGATATCGATGTATTACCAAATCTCACGCAGCCACAGTCGCGGGAGGTCGGTTTTATAGTCAATGTAAGGCTTGCTGCTTTTTTCATAGCCTTACTTATCGAGGTAATTTAAAGCAATTTTTTTAATGCAATTGGAACAAGCGCGATGCCCACCTGATGTTACCGCCTATAACACTGAGACACAAAATTTGTGAAATCTTATATGGCCGTAATTTCACCGGCAGCCATACCCTTCAAACCGGAAGACAGCAATGTGAACATTACTGCTTTGCGGTAGAAATAGGTATGGTAACTTCCCCAGACGAACTCGCACAAAGAGTTCTACTGATACTACGATTATTTTCATAGTTCATCGCATTCATATATCAGCGCCACAGTAAAGTGAACTCAGCAGTGAAGTAACTGTAATAAACATGGCAGATACATTTCGCAAAAGGTCCTCGTAGAAAGCATCTTGCGAGTCCATTTAGTACTTATCGCTGGAGCTGTTGCGGGCTCCGGCATAATTTATGCGTCGAGTTTCAGACGCCGTTGTCCGGAAAACATAAAAGCTTTAAGCGACGTTTCATTGCGCCCCCGAGTAATGTCTGCGGTTCAAACGACATTAATAGAATTTGTGACGGTATCAAACGTCCATTACAAAATTTTATCGATAAGTATAACGTTTTCTATAAGGAATCACAAATCATAATAGTTAGACGTAGATAATAAATAGAAGTTAAGGCAAGCTCCTTATAATGGAATGACACTAACGACACCAAACGCACCTACAGTCCGAACTTGACCCACGTACGTTTTAAGGTGCTAGAGTAAAAAGAGTGCCAAATCAGTATATTTGACCCAATATACCTACTGAAAAAAGTACATATTCTATCAACATTACAACAATATAAAAACTGCCTCGATTCTTGTGTAGTAACGTTTAGTTCTCGCTCGATTCTCGCGCATTTTGCGACATCGTCTAATTGCCACGTCGTCGTTGGGGTGTGCGCTGAAATGATTTCTCTTATGATTAGTTTGTTTGATTTTCTTACTCGCTAATTTGGCAGCTGTTAAGCCGTTAGCACCAATAAGTTCCTTTCATTAAATAGCTTCGTTGCGGATGAAACCAAACCAGCCAAAATAAAACTGCCCTACTGTATCTTCTGCATCGAAATATACGTTTATCAAAGAAGATAATTTGGGCCAACATTTGGTCCATAGTTAATTCGATAGCGTTCTTAGAGAAGCATAGCCAACGTCTGGTAGTACTTGTTCGTTTTGTCCATTTTATATATAAAAAAAGTATATGCCTACACTTTAATCTAGTGGGCTCGACAGCGATACAAGATTGACATATTGATGAATGGTCCGATCTTGACAGGCTTACATTGCACGCACGCAACAACCGACCCTACGAAGAATGACCGTCAGTTTTCGTACAATTTACAAGAGAACTTAGAGCAGCTTCCACTTAACAGACGTCAAGAGGTTCACAACTATTAATCTTAGGACGTTTCCCGAAACAATTTATTACCTTAGAGCCTGCAAATTGGGACGTGGAGATTAGGCGGGTCAGAATAATAATATATTCCGATGCTAACAAACGATCTCAATATTATGGTGAAAGGAGTCACAGTAGATATATACCAACAATTAGTGTAATAAGCTGAATGCTGGTGATATTTTATTTATTATGAGGGATAAAACAATTGGAGAGAAAAATTTCAACTTCAGGAAGATACATCGATGGTTCAGTTAGGTAGGTAGTTCATAATTTATATATCGCACGTAGATATTTTATGTACAAAATAAAATAAATATATTCCCAAATTTACAAATTATTGGAAAACATTTTGTACTCCAATAATTTGTAAATTTATGATTTTAGCTTAGTACGTGGTAGTGCTTGTATAAGATATATTCCCGTCACTGACAGACGCTAGGGTGAAATATATGCACAATCGACGTCAACTAAGTAATAACTATTAGTCCAGCGGCCTACGATCGACTGTTGAAATTTAACAGAACCGAAATCGAATCGCACAAAATTTGCGGCGTGGTTTTGTTAAGTTGGTTGGCATTTGTGTTTTAGATAATTCCGGATAAAAAGGAAATGGACACAAAGAATGGAAAATATTCGAATCCAATATGCAAAAACGTAGTTTCTAAACAGTAATTAATTCCTAGTGTTCATTTCAATGAATAGAAGGCAAGACATTAAAAACTCAAATAGTAATATCTAAATTTGGAACAGTCAAACAAGTGTTTGAGAACAGTTCTGTGTGTCTAAGACCAGCCAGTGTTGATTTAAGTAAAATCGAGTACGAAGCAAGAAATATGTAAACATTAGGTGTAAGAGTACAAACAGGTTGTGGAAAACGGATAGTACTTACCCAAGCAGTAGGTCCCTTGAGTAAATTGTACCTACACATACACTTAGTGGGCACTTCTGAGTTGCGCGTGGACGGTTATTAGAAGCGCTGTGCGGTGACTCTGTATATGCATGCTACGGTTGATATTTTGCCAAGTACTCTGAACGGGGACTCTATAAGTGGCTGTGACTACGTATGGACTCTGAGTGTGCTGTGATAGTACGCAATGCTCAGTCTCACTAAATACCTCAGCAAAACGGGGGTGCTACGCTGTATTCTCTCTGCATGTGTGCATAAAAAGAGTGCCGCGTATATCCCCATATCGTGTGTAAATAAAGGCCCAACAATTAGTTGGGTGAGGTAGCCTTTTGTTTTCAATCCTGTATCTTTCTTTTTTTATGCCTGATTGGTTAGCCTTTGACCACTATCTCACCTGATGGTAAGTTATGTTGTGGTCGAAGTTCAGGCTAACCTAGAATTACTGGCTCTCAAGGACAGCTACTGGAACACACCGTTAGATTGTTTATTGCTTGACGACAGATTTTCTACCTGAGGGTGGTAGCTAGCCAGGCGGGTATACGCAAAATGCCCTACCATCATGCAAGATCAAAAATTTATAAATATATTTCAATTATATTTCAAATTGGACCTGAACTTAAGAAGTGTAAGCATCAGGTGTTACATATTTCGTCATTGGGCAGAAAGGCCTTGTAAACGGCAGTTCCCTGGCCCATTTCAGGAAACTGGTTTATCATTTCGAAAGTTAATATCAAAAAACATTATTATTCTACCTCTCCTACCTACAACCGACTTCCATTACAATCAACCAACATATCACTTAAAATTCTATGTAATAGATCAAGTGGTCCTACTGCACCAGTTCTCTGTGGCTGTTTTGTTAGCAATAGCTTAGCTACACAAAAGGCTACCTCACCCAGCGTAGTGACGGACAGGTCGGCGGGATACGTGCACAACTTAAATTAAAACTGTTCCTCAACTAAGTGCCAAGAACATTTCGTCGAATCATCGAAGCAATCACCAGTAATGGTAAAATCCTTCGTAGTTTACAAGAAATGCATATCACGCCTGTATTCCCCAAAAGGGTAGGCACAGATGTCTAAGCACCCACGTTTAGGTATGTACCTAATAGGAGGTTCGTCAGCTATTAGACGAGTAGTACATAATAAATACTGCTAGTGAGTCAACTCCTTTATCACAGTGCAAAAATGCATACAGGCACCTTGCTATTAAGAGTATAGATAGGGTTCCCATAATGTTTTTATTACATAATATTATACAAATGATGTGGCAAGATGAATAATCAATAATTATATTATTGAATGTTTTCCTGGCTGTGCCCCGTTGCTGCAACCGATTGCCAGTTGATAAGTAGGTAAAGGAACATGTCAACACACATATATCATAATCGATGGGGAAGGTACATAATCACAGAAAGAGAATTCAAGTTGCACGTGAAGAACATTTTGATAAAGAAATCTTACTACACAGTTTGTGATTACTTAAACGACAAAAATGCTTGGACTGGTTCGCCTCTGCCAAGCTAGCGCCTGTCACCTACGTAATGTAAATAAATATTGTAATAATTTTACCATATAGTATGTAACACATTGTTAAAAAACGTTTAAAGGCATGACCCGAGTTTCTTGCCCGTTCTTCTCGCAGTGGCTCTATAATTTGTTGAACGTGGCAGTACAATGTAGAATATTTCAATATTAAAATTTGTAAATGACCTAATAAGAGCATCGTAGATGCCTAAATTGAGTAAATGATTTTGACTTCGACTTTGTCGTTACCTACACAATAGTTTGCATAACGAACATGCATAATTTATCAAGTAGTTTAGCTTCGGTTTCTAGACTATCCGCCTTTCCATAGCCAACCTTTCACGGAATTCCTCATTAATAATATACTTAGGTACTCGCTATCTTATCGTTGGTATATAAGCAAAAAAACAAATATGCGCATATTGTGCAGCAGTAGTGGTGTGCTGTTCTATCAGCGCGTTTTTCTGTTAGTCGCTTCTTAGGAACTCATGTAATGGGAAGATTATAAGGGGAAGTAAGCCGAGAACTGTAAAGCTAGATATGGTACTATATTGAAAATTAACCGAAGTTTAGATTTCTTGAATGTGAAGTTATTATTAATTCACACCTGCATTAAAATTTTATTTTATTATCTAATTGATACATTATTCAAACATATTGTCTTTATAAAAACTATGATATTCTGTCTGCTGAGGATTAAAATAAAATGAATGAAAAATCAAGCTTCCTCGATACAAGCTTGTATAACCAAAGAATAATATCTAGAGATATATGTTTCTTCTAAATTGAACGAATGGCAAAATTATATGCTTTAATACTACTACTATTGTATGTACTGTTATATCTGTATGCATTCTGAAGCAATAAAAACTTTTTCATTTTTAGTTTCTGACTAGTTTATTTCTTGAAATAAAAAAATATGGTCTTAAATTGACAACTTTAACGGTCCCAATTACTTAGGAGCTCTAGACGTAATATTTCACATGCCAGGGTGTAAAGAACTTTTTTTTTCGACTAGGAATATCGTTTTTTTTAATGTTATTGTGACGGAACAAGCTCGAGGCCCATCTGATGTTAAGCGGACTAACCTCTGCCTATAACAGATGCATTTCGTCACAAGTCACGAATTGCACTGCGTCCGTCACTTGAGAGTTTTTAAGTCTCATGTGCCTGTAATTTTACTGGCTCTCAAGGACTGCTATCGGAACACACCGTTAGGTGCTTGGCGACAGATTTTCTACTTGAGGGTGGTCGCTAGCCAGGCAGGCGTTCGCAAAATGCCCTTCCACCATGCGGTGAATCTCAAACCCACGGCGGGATTCGAACCATGGACCTGCTGCGCGGCAGTCCATAGTCAATGCCACCGAGCCATCACTGCTTTAAAGTATATTTCAGATGTGTAACTCAATCCGTTTACGAGGTAACATATGAACAAACAGACAGACAGCGGAACTAATAAATAGGGCTCCATTTTACCCTTTGGTTACGGAATCCTAAAACAAGTAATACTATACAAGTATAAATTAATTAAACAAGCAAATAAATTAATTTGAAAGTAAAAAACACGACTATTAATATTTATTTCTGTGAAACGTTTTATTGTTATATTGAGATTAACACTGCAAGTTATTATGGAATCGTTTTTTCAAGCCCTTCATTTTGATACCCCACGGTACTTATAGCTTTATTAACTCGATAGGTTTGGAAGAAAAATAAATTTTTAGCCCACAATTTAGCGTCTTAAATCCACCAGTTTGTATTATAATTATTTTTTTATACACTCAGTGACACTTGGGCTATCAAGACGAATGTAACTATATCTCATACATTATAATCGGTTAAGCCGTTTAGAAGTTGGAATAAAAAAACTCAAAACATACATACATTCATACATGAACCCTTAAAACATAACACTTCTTTTTTGTACAGTCGTGTAAAAGGTAAGGGCCCGACTGCAATTTAATAACTTTCGTGAAACGTTTTATCGTCCCATTGAAATTAAAACTGTTAGTTATATACAGGGTTATTGGGAAAATGCTAACAACCTCTTAGGGTTGAGTTCTGCTAGCCCTAACAAACATTTTGAGATGATTTTTTTGTTTAGTATTTTTCTCATATTTTTTATGGTTCTTTAACTGAATAAGTACGAGGACCAACTGATGTTAGAAGGCTCTTGTGCCTGTAATGTATTATTTCATATATTGTATTACTTTGCTCGATAGAAATATTCAAAACTCAACATAACAAAGGGAGAACGGCGCGGCACAGTGTTGCCGCGGCGGGCGCTCTTTGCTCAGAGTAGGCATTAAAACTAAAAAAAAAAAAAAAAACTTTTTCAAAACAATAAAAAATAATACTTATTTTTTTTCTTTTTCAATACAAAAAACAAATCTCAAAATGTTTGTTAGGTGTAGCAGAAGTCAACCCTAAGAGGTTGTTAGCATTTTACCAATAACCCTACCATGTATATTAATGGAATAGTTTTTAAAGCTCTTAATTATGACACCACAATGAGCTAGGAAGAAAAAAGAAATTATCTCACACACAAAATGGCGTCTAAAATCCGGCAGTTTGTTTTTGATTTCTTTATGTACCCAGTGTCACTTGCACTATCAAGACAAATCTAACGATATCTCATACAGTGCCGCACTAGGGCTGCCGTTAGTTCGCGCTTGCAATCACTTCAATGCGCTCCTGCTTGCCAATATTGATTTTGACATTATTTTTGCTAATTGGAAAACTGTTATATCTATTTTTAGGACATATTGTGAAAATCTTATTGACCAATGGGACAATAAAAGTAATCGTGCTAACAGCTCGGTTGAAATTGTAGAAATTGATTATTGAAGTTTGACATTTTATAATTTTATTTATAAAATGTCAAATGTATAATAATAAGTTAATAAGTTAATTTTATTTATCATTTATTTGGACATTTTATAATTTTTTTTTGGCATATATTTTAATATTGTTAATTTTATTTTCCATTGACTTCTTAATTCATGTAATGACTTCTGTTTTAATTGTACTTATTACTTTTTTGATGTAATGAATGTGAGATGAATGTAAATGTTTGTAAAATCGTTTTTATCTCAATACAATAATTCAATTAATTAATTAATTAATTAATTTGATTAATTAATTAATTGAAATGTAGAAATGTTAAGCCGTTCAGAAGTTATGGTGGAATAAAGAAATTCACAAACATATGTACATACATGAACTCTGAAAACATAACACTACTTTTTTTAATCAGTCGTGTATGAATAACTATAAATAAACGTTATCGTAGGAGAATTTTAAAAAGTCTATAAGAAATTATTCAAGAAAAAACATTATCAAAAGAGGAGAAATAAATTTAAAAAAATACGCTAGCGCACGCCATTTGGTCGGATCTGCGTAATACCGAATATTAAGGTCGTCTAATTAATTTACGAGAACGAGATTACGGTATAATTGGACAAAACGATGAGCCGACGTAATATTTGTATATTGGAGAATTATGTGTTTTGGGGAGGGTATAAAATAAATATGGACGCCATGGAGATAAGGCTGCGGTATAATGTTGTCTTAGGTTTTCGAGATTATTACAAATCGTAATTAAAACAACTTTACGGTGAATACTGACGTTTACGGCAGGAAATACAAAACCTAATTTTATTTGTTGCCAGGTTGTCTATATATTGTACTTGATTACGTAAAACGCGAGATTCTGAAATAACTTACTAGGATATCTAATATTTAAAATTCTCGTGTCAAAGATTTTGTAACAAAACTCCTCCGAAACGGCTTGACCGATACCTATGAAATTGTGTGTATTTATATATTTTTGTTACTAATTGTATTTATTATATTTGTTACGGATAACTATATTTTATTATATTTTTCGGTTTTAGATGTAATTTATGGTATCATGTGAATTGGTGTTCAATAACGCTTTAAGATATACAAATACAAATAATTTACATATTTCAAATATTATAAATGCGAAAGTAACTCTGTCTGTCTGTCTGTCTGTTACGCTTTCACGCCAAAACTACTGGACCGATTTGAATGAAATTTGGTATGGAGATAGTTTGAGACCCGGGAAAAAACATAGGATAGTTTTTATCCGACTGCGCAAAAAGAGGTTAATGTTTTCGCGCGATAACCGACATACGCGCGGGCGGAGCCGCGCCCGGAAAGCTAGTATCTTATATTAATCACATGTACATACGTACCTAGTTATTCCTTAAATTATTTAAAAGCGTTGTACGATACATGTTTTCATAGGTAAATTAATGTTGATATACAAAACTAAGTGCATTTGAGACAGATTGTCTCATTTCACAGTTACTTTCAAATTAGTATAATAAGTGGTGAGTTATTAATAACAAACGTAATCCTAAGTATATAAATTTCCTACTATTTTAAGTATGTACATAGAATAATTACAGGCAATACAATTCTACTTCACCCTACCCTCCGAACTATAGTTCAAAACTGTATCTCGGTGGCAGTGTTCCGCTTCCTTGCATACTGCTTTCGCATTTTCTTATTATATAGATGTAGATCACATATTACCCCCCTTGTGGGTAATCTGTGATGTAGATAGACGATACGATTATTATCTGAAACTCGCGAATACCATGATCATATATATAGCAATGAATAGATTCAGGCGTTACTTTTTGGAAATCCATATTTAATGATAAACAAATACTTTAAAAATATTTTAAGAAAACAATAAATTAATTTTATACTAAAGAAATTAATAAATATATCTAGTGACAATTCCACCCAATTTCCTTGTTAAGCCGACGTGAAAACACAAACGCCACGCAGCCAAACCGGAACAGTTTTCGACGCGTTCCCTTCGAAAATTCTTCGGGTTTGTTAGGGGCTAAGGGTGTGAAATGATAAGTAAATAAGCAAATCTATATGCATCTTTGCAGATTCAACAAAATAAAGTGCAAAATAAACTAGTAACGATAAAATATAAAAACTCAAAAGGCCGCTAAACTCCTTTCAGGTTTAATCAAACGGACAATTTTCCAACTCACGGCCCTGAATCACAGTCCCACTTAGTGTAACAAAGAAACTTCAAAAGGGATAAGGTGATGGGATTTTTTATCTAATTTTTAGTTTATTAAAGGCGATTAACCCTTGCGGCGTAACTTTGAGTTTGAGGACCAGTAAGAACAGTTAATGAGTTTTGAACTTATGATCTTGGGTTATTAAGTCTGGGTTAGTTTATATACTGTTTTGGGCTCCAAATAGTATTTAAACGAACTACATAAACTGCATCCAAAATGCAATATTGCAGTTAGGATGCAGTTAGTCTGTCTAGACCCTTAGTGATCGAGTATATCTTTATGAGCCCTAGTCGAGACACTACGTGAATTGCGCAGTTATAAGAATATATAATTTGTTTACTATCTATAATGACAAATATTTTAAAAACATTAAATAAATATTTTAGATTTTTAAATACTTAAAAAATATCAATAGTGACTTCCGCCTAATTTTCCAAGGGACAATTAAGTAATCGTGCGCCCAAAGAGTTAAGAACTTCCGAGGATACTTTGTGTAGAAGCGACACTCGTCGAAAATTCTTCCGGATTGGCTGCGTGGCGTTTGTTACGCCATGTGGGCTGAACAGGATAATTAGGTGGAATTGCGACTAGATATATCTTTATTTAGATATATTTTTAAAGTGCTTTTCTCAAATATTACTTTAATTTAAAGTTTTCTGAAAATATTTGTTATTATTAAATATGGATTTACAGACAGTAACGCCTGAATCAATTGAATATATTCAACGGGGCAATGCTGCCAGCATGCTGGGCACGCTGCCAACTGGGAGTGGGCTGGAGCATTTGGACTGCCTATGAGTCTGCTATGACTTATAGGTTGTCTAAATGCTTTTATTGTAGTAGCTGTAGTGTTGTATACAGTTCATAGTATTTAGTTTAATAAAGACATACCGCCGTTAAAAAAAAATCAATTATTATATTATACTATCATATGATGTGTTAGCCACGGCTCTTAAAGTTTTGCACGACTTTAAGCGGACGCAAAATTTACCTAAATACGTCACGACATAACAATATTTCCATCACCTTTGAGTAGTGTGACCATTGACAGGTTAAGGATTATAAGGTCAAAGGACACAGGTCTAAAGTCCAAGCAAGGTCTTCGGGTCGTTCCAAAGACTGTTGGTCAGTTTGTCTGGCACAGGAACTCAGACTATTTATCCTTAATTTCACTGGCTCATTATTAGTTGGTCTGAATTACCAAATGCGATGTTAAAGTTAGCAGTTTGTCTGATAGACCAAAGTTAATAAAAAAACTAGCAGTTTAACTGCATGACATCCAAATTATTTTGTAAGGCTTTATTAGCACAGATTGTACAATAGTTACTACTAATATGTATGCATTATCTATACCGAAAAGTATTTCTTTTCGCACATGTGCTTTTTACATTCCCTTTTAAACTAGCAGTTTATCTGCATAGCATCCAACTTATTTTGTAAAGGCCCTATTGACACAGAATGTACAATAGTTGCTTGTATTATCTATGCATTATCTATACCGAAATGTACTTATTTCTTTTCGCACACGTGCTATTAACATTTCAGTTATATTTTAATAAACAGGAAAATAAATAAGGTGATATACAACTCGGTCTTGTGGTACTTGTGTATGGGTAAGCTCAATATGTATAACCATTAAGGAAACTCTGTGAAAGAAATATTTTAAATGACTTATGATGATAATATGAGCGCCCTCTTAAAAAGCTACCAATTCACTACATTAGTGACCGAATTTTGTTATAGTAGCCACAAAAATTAACTGTACAGAAAACTAAAAAACTCACCAAAACACATCTCTATACTCTACACGACCACTCAGACATTAAGCGGTCATTTTACTACATAAAATGTCATCGTAAAACAAACGTCAAATTGCTGGCAACACCGGCCTAGGTATAAATAGAGCAGTATTTACTCAGTTGATGAAGCAACCGCAGGGGCTGGTTTTAATTACTGGAGCACCCTGCGTATTGCCAAGATAAAACAGCCTGTATCCAGGTCGGACTAGGTACAGTGTGCACGTCTAATATGGTCAGGTGTATACTTTATGTCCTGGAGCGATAGTTATTAAGGGCGTGTTTAATTAAAATCTGGTTACGTTCGGTTCGTGAGCATAAATACGTGGTTATAGTTGGAAAATAAAGTTACAGATTTGTAACATTTTTTTTTTTTTTTATGCCTGATAGGTTAGCTTTTGACCACTATCTCCCCTGATGGTAAGTGATGATGTGGTCGAGGATGTTGTTCAGACTAACCTAGAGTTACTGGCTCTCAAGGACAGCTGCCGGAACACACCGTTAGGTGCTTGGCGACAGATTTTCAACTTGAGGGTGGTAGCTAGCCAGGCGGGCATTTGCAAAGTGCCCTACCACCATGTTATAACGACTGCTATGACAACAACCGGGACCGACGGCTTAACGTGCCCTCCGAAGCACGAAAGCGCTCAGTAGTAATGTCACCAGCGGTCACCCATCCAAGTCATGACCGCGGCGGACGTTGCTTAACTTTGCTGATCGATTCAGAATGGCTAAGCAAACTTGGCTACGAGCGCTTCAACATTATGGTACGGCATTGAAGGGGACACAGGGGAACAGTCCTTTAGGATCGGAAACGCTTTGACAGTACGCAGTACTAATGATATTGCATTGCAGATGTCTATAGGCGATAGCCGCTTGCCATTAGGCGGGCCGTACGCTTGTTTGCCGCTCATCACATAAAAAAATTCTTTTGAGTATACGCGTCTGGGTTATGTTTATAAAGGCTATTGTCCTATATTTTACTGGTTAAACGGACTAAAAACGTCAGGGTGGTCTCTCTTCTCCTAGCTTGTTCAATTTATATGTGAACCAGTTAAATGAGAGACTCAGCAGTATACATGTCGGATGCCACATAGACGGAACCTGTGTCAATAATATTAGTTATGCTGATGACATGGTGCTGCTGGCTCCCTCGATAGGTGCACTGAGAACGCGAGTACAAACTTGTGAGTCATACGCGTGTGAACATGGTCTCAAGTACAACTCGATGAAGAGTGTGATGCTCATTTTTAAGTCAGGAAATCATAGGCCTAGCACTGTTCCTCCAGTTGTACTTGACGGCTCTGTATTGAAAATTGTAAACCAATTTAAATATCTTGGACACATGATTACTGACGATTTGAAGGACGACTTTGATTTACAACGAGAGCGCAGGGCTTTAGCAGTAAGAAGTAATATGCTGGCCCGCAGGTTTGCTCGGTGTACTAAGGAGGTGAAATTAACTCTTTTCAGAGCATTCTACTCAAGCAGCCTGTGGGTGAAGTACGAGTATACCAAACGAACTTACAACGCCCTGAGAGTGCAGTATAATAATGCATTTAGAATGCTGATGGGACTGCCACGCCATTGCAGTGCATCAGGGATGTTTGCCAGTGCTGGAGTAGACGGATTCCATGCAATTATAAGAAAAAAGGTTGCCTCAATGTTCCATCGCTTGCGTGGTAGTTCCAACAGTATTTTGCAAATGATTGCTGCCCGGCTGGACTGCCCAATCCAAAAGCATTGGGTTGGCATAGTCACGGGTAGGATTAAATAATGTATTTATTATATAATTTTAGTTTTTAGTTTACTAACTTAGTTTTAATATAATGTACTAACACTACTATGGATTTTGTGTCCGAAATAAATTATTTTTTATTTATTTTTATTATTAAACAAACTCGGTGAAACAAGTAGGAACGATGTAGACCGATTTAAGAAATTTTATTTAATAATAATAAATTTAATTAATTTCTGTTTTATTTTCCATTATTCGTTTCTATTGGTATGAATAGCCCCCTTAATCGATTTTAAAATTTGTAATATACATAAAATAAAATATTAAATTTCTAATTCTTGGACTAAAAATGTTTAGAAGTTGCATACATAAAATATTTCTTATAAATTTCAGTTTACCGAAAATATTTGGGTCGAACTTTTTCACTTGCTAAGTAGCGCAAAGACACACTCAAAGAGAAACTCAATAACACTCCAGATTGGGGTTTCTCGAGGACTTGTTACGGTGGATTTAGCAAACGTTCAATAAGGAGGGCCGCGGAATAATGGCTTATTCAAATTTTACGTCGGAAAAACCGCTGTTTGGAAAACGATCTGGCCACCCACACCTGCGCCGAATTTAAAGCCACGACTGAGGATACAAACGATTGAAGTTAGATTTAGACGTTTTTTTATTTTGATAGGTTAGCCTTTGACCACAATCTCACCTTTTTTTATGCCTGATAGGTTGGGCTTTGACACCTGATGGTAAGTGATGATGTGGTCGAAGGTGTGATGTGTTATTCAGGCTAACCTAGAATTAGCTTTTATTTTTGCTCTCAAGAACAGCTGCCGGAACACACCGCTACTTGAAGGTGGTAGCTAGCCAGGTGGGCACTCGTCAAATGCCCTACCACCATGCTATAACGACTGCCATCCTAAGACAACAACCGGGACCGACGGCCTAACGTGCCCTCCGAAGCACATAAGCGCTCAGTAGTTATGTCACTACGGTCACCCAAAATTATGATAATACTGACTGATAATAAGTGATGATGTGGTCGACGGTGGTCAGAAGGTGACAGGCTAAACCTGGAATTAATGGCTCTCACAAACAGATGCCGAAACACCATTGCGTACAATACAGTATTTAGTAGCAGAAGAACTCTTTACTAACGAGTTCGTCCGGGAAGTATTGCCACCATGTTAATTTCTACCGCCAAGCAGCACCGAATTGCGGTTTGAAAGGTATGGGTAGTAGTGAAATTACAGACATATGAAACTTAACAGCTTCTTATCTCACTTGTGTTGAAAAGCATCTGTTATAGGGAGAGGTTTGGATCTCGTGCTTGTTGCGTTTATCATATATAAAAATTTATTTATTTATTTAGAAAATCAATTACAACATCATTACAGTACAACCAATGCGACGCTGTAAGAAAAAAATAGTACCTATATACTTAGTATACAAATATAATGAAAAATTTACCTACATAATAAAATATAAACAATCATACATTTATTTCTAAATACTATTCTCGGATAGCTAAAATAAGAACAGGTGACCCTGGTTCGATCCTCACCGCCGGCTAGCTACCACCTTAAGCAGAAAATCTGTCGCCAAGCACCTAACGGTGTGTTCCGGCAGCAGTCCTTGAGAGCCAGGGCAATTACAGGCACATGAGACTTAACAACTGTATATCTCAGGGTGAAGAGCACAGTGCAGTTCGTCACTTCTGACGAAATGCATCTGTTATAGGCAGAGGTTTATCCGCTTAACATATGATGGGCCCTGAGCTTGTTCCGTCACAATAACATAAAAAAAGTGATTTTGATTAGATCGAGTTCCGAAATCAGCTCCAAAACTTAGCACACACTTGACATGTACGTACCTACGATGAAAGTTGGTGTGTGTGTGTGTGATTTTTGTATTAAGTAAGTGGTGTAAATTCTAGAGAGATAAGATAACTATAAATTTAAATAAAATTCTTATATTCTCAAATCTTTGAGAATATAAAAAAACATTGTTACCCCTCTTTATTTTGGTGAACGTAATAGCAGAATGTAGAATAGTTCAATATTAATACTTGTAATTGACGTTCAGAAGGGCGCTGAATACACCTAAACTTAAAATTTTACTGATAATATGTACGAATCAGAATACAACATTCTGTTTGACGTATATCTATCTTTAACTTAGAGAATTTTTAATTTAGATAAAGCAAGCATTCACTGTTATTGTAAAACTTATTCAGGAAAACTTTCAAGTGTGGCTGACTCTAATATACATGCGTAGCCAACAGGTTTTGTGGGTACCCACTCTCAAATGTACAGATATCTCTGACACTAATTAAGAAAATGCGACCTACAAAAGGAATTGTTCGCTTGCGAACTTCCCACTCATTATATTTATCTTGTACATTGTAATTAATTAAATAACATAAAAGCAGCACCTGTTCTAAATTAGAGCGGAATTAATATTAGCTAAGTCTGTGGCCAAGGTGTCGTGTACTGCGGTTGTACAACGTCAAATTGCTGGATCCCCTCACCTCCCCCTCCCCCTCACGCCGTGTCACGTAGAGCGCATCCCTGCGAGTTACGGAGTACGACACCCTCCGTCAAAAGAATCTTAATGGTTCTCCCGAGAATGGCGGTTCAACTTTTACAACTCGAAATGTAACTCGTAAAACATCTCAATCCCTGTTTAGCTCTGACAAGGTTTTCACGACAAACCTTCGTAACTCAGGATTCCGTACAAAAAAACGAGACGTATTCATTGGCGGACGGCAGCATACGGACAGCCGTCCGTATTATTTTTGAAAGGCCTAGTATTTTGAACCATAATATGTGTAAAAATCTGTATTTATTACATGGGTACAGTTTAAGTTATTCGATGTTCTACTCGTATGTTAGAAATTACAGTATATATAGCGATATCTCAGGAATTGTAACTCTTAGAAACAAAATTATGAAGACCATTTTTGTAGATACTTTTAAGATCTACAACTTTGGTTTGAGGTTTTGTTTGATAAAATCTACCATTTTCGAGAAAAATCCAAGAATTTTCAAATTTTGACCATTGACCCCGAATAACTTTTGTTGCACACATAGGATCGATGGGGATTTTTAATACATTATTTGTAATGGTAAACCCCAGCTCTCCACCAATATTTGGCTCTCCGGGAATTATTGTTATTTTACCACTATTTTTATGTCTAAATTGACCGGACTACAAGTATTCTGCAATATTAAGCAAATAGAAAAAATAAATTCGATCACATTTCTTGGCTTAATCGTTGGCTGTTACTGTACTTGGAACAACATGTTGCGAAACAATGCTGAAACAAAACTAAATAGTTTCGTTTATTTACTAAGACGCATTGCACAGACTGTCTAAAAAAAATTATACCTAAAATATGGAACCGACTTCAACAACCAAAAGTGTAGTTCAAAAGTACCTATTAACATAATATTGTGCGCATGTTACCGACTTCGACAAGTTATTTTACACTTTTGAGTGTTAAAGTCGGTTCCATTTTTTTATAAAAAATTTATTCACTCTTTTTAGTGACCCGGGATTAGGATCAATTGTCATTCATTTTCATAGACTATCAAGTACCTAAATATGATATTATTGGAGTGTAACTCAAAAACTACTTGAGAACCTCCTCCTTTTTTTTGTAAGTCGGTAAAAAAGCTGCGACCACAGCTTACTAGGGGTATGTCAACTCAATTTAACGCTATGGTATTGTCATTTGTGGGAGATGCACAGATATTAAGCAACTCTTTATAATTCAAAAACGCTGTTTAAGAGCTACTTACGGCATACAACAAATGCGTTCCTGCAGACCGTGTTTTAGAAATAATAAAATATTAACTGTTACTTCATTGTGTGTTTTAGAAGTAAGTCTGATTGTATATAAAAATGAAGCCTTTTTTCAGCAATACAGCGCGCTAAGCTTTCATTCCGTACGCTCCCAATACAGGCACTCGCTCTATCACGGATTTACCTTCCTAAATCCATGCACTCTACTGACCTAACACAAGATTAACACTCAGCTCAAATAAAAGCTACATAATGTTTATCAAAATCTATAATATAATTCCTAATCATTTCAAAGACACGACATTTTTTCGATGATTCGCATCAATAATTCGCTGTGGATGGGCGCGCCTTCTAAAGCCTTCGTGATCTCTGCATGAAAATTATAATAACCTATTTCAGATAGAGTCGTTGGAGAAGGGCCTTACAAAACACGTTAGAACGGTGTAATCAATAATCACTTTTTTGAAGCAGTGATGGCTCAGTGGCATTGGCTATGGACTGCCGCGCAGCAGGTCCATGCACCGTGGGCTTGAGCTTCACCGCATGGGGGAAAGGCATTTTGCCAATGCCCGCCTGGCTAGCGACCACCCTCAAGTAGAAAATCTGTCGCCAAGTCCTTGAGAGCCAGTAATTCTAGGTTAAGCCTGTTAACACCTTCGACCACATCATCACTTTTGATACTGAGATTGTGGTCAATGGCTTACCTAACAGCAATAAAAAAAGACAAATAATTACGTTTCTCCTGAATATCTGAACACTTTTTTAAATGGTTCCATTCACAATTTTGACGAAGTTCGTTCCGGTAAATAAGATCGAATCTGCGATCCCCATCAAATTAACAATAAATTAAGGAGCGCTAATGCTTTATGTCATTAAGAAGCAATTAATCAAAAACCAGGAACGAAATGGAAGCGCCCAAAAAAACGAGACATTCACACAAATGACAAAATCAATAATACTTTCAATACGTACCATCTTCAGTTGAAAATCTCAATTCTATTTTGAAATTCATTCTATCTACAAAAATATACAAAGCGATTCCAGGCGGAGCTTCATGGTAGTCATTACATTCGGCAAATTTGTTTTGCCGTTAGATGCTTGGCAGTACAATGTAGAATATCATTTGTAATTGACCTTCATAAGAGCGTCGTAGGATGGCAGTCGTTAAAGCATGGTGGTAGGGCACTTTGCTAATGCCCGCCTGGCTAGCTACCACCCTCAAGTAGAAATTCTGTCGCCAAGGACCTAGCGGTGTGTTCCGGCAGCTGTCCTTGAGAACCAGTAATTCTAGGTTAGCCTCTAGGTTAGTTAGTTAAGATGTTGTACAAACATCTTCGACCATATCATCACTTCCCATCAGGTGAGATAGTGGTCAATGGCTAACCTATCAGGCATAGAAAAAAAAAACTATTCCGAATTGAGATAGAAATGGAAATACTTGTGGAAATTTTAAAATAAACTGCAAATCGAACTTAGTTCCGTATTTTGACCTAAAGGGATTTGTTTATCGTATAGTGTTTTGAACGAGTACAAGGTAAGGAACGTAACTAAAACATAGATTTATTTCAGATTTTATATTTTTAACACCCCAGCCTACATTAGACGGGGAGGGGTTCGGGGATGTAAAAATACATCCAAAATTTTACAATTCTTTCTCATCTCCATTATAATCAGTTTTTGAAATGAATTCCTTTTTTAGAATTTACGTACCCAAAGGGCTAAACAGACCCCTATTATGTAAATTGTAAATTTCGAAGCACTAGCGTAGCTTACTTAGCCATTCTGAACAGTTCAACTAAGCTAAGCAACGTTCGCTGCGGTCTGACTTGGATGGGTGACCGCTAGCGGCGTTGCAACTGGGCCCCGATTCTCTTAGCTATTGACCATACGCCACACTACTGCGATGCTTCTGCGATCGAACTGCTGTTAATGTCAAATTCGGTAGTCTGATAATTCTAGCTCCTAATCGCAGTTGTATAGCAATCGCGTCGCTATCGTATGGCTGTGCTATGGCTGGCAAATGTTGCCACTGAAATAATAATGAAAACATCTATCCATCAAGCATCAGTCAAAACATCAATACACTGGTTTTCTAGCAAACATTACATTAAATAAATATATTTAAATCATTTAGCTATTTTTCTATCTAAAATCCTCCAAAATACCACGGAAATTGAGTTTTTAATACCTGAATCGAAAATAAAGAATATGCAAGAAATAATCTATTGTCTTTGCCAAAAAAATAAACAAACAGTACAAAGTTATAGAGGTGTTATAATAGGATCATATTCCTATTATCGAATATAACGCTTAGCCAATATTATGTTATCTAACCTATTACTGGGCAATAGTCAAATAATAGTGACAACTTATTATATTATTCGTTCATAAAAGACGCGCAATTTAACCGTTATTGGTCAAAATATTATGTGTTATTATGTGTTGACAAATCACTCACGTTATTGATATAAATATACAGTGATTTACTTTGCCTTCATACCTTTACAGACCTAGGACTGTGAACGAAATCACGAAATTTACAATGATTTGTAAGTTGTATTTACATTATAAATATAGATTATTTTTATGTTCATTTTGTTTTTAATGTTTTTTTTATATATTTACAGTACATTTCAAAAATAGTATGTAATAGGCAGCGTTACAATAATAGGTAAATACTAACCCATAACATTGCATAATTAATAATAATCTATCGATATCCATTGCCTGGTCTTATTCTGATTATCCACGAAGCTCCTGTACAAGAAGCGACATGTATTACAACACATGCAATAACTTCACCGAAGACCACTGCGCGCAAGGTCTGAGCCCCGAGGATTCATTTCAAATTGGAACGTCGGGGTCGCATTCTCTCGCGACGAGTGAGAATGAGATGGCAAGTCACAGCCAACTGTAAGGAAGAATAGCGTCACTCAGTCGCCGTCACGTCGCTCACTATTATTTGAATAACCTATTACGATAAAATTCATATTACCTACCTAATATTAAACTTCTGTTTGAACCTATTACATATACCTAATACGAATATATTAGTCACACCTCTACAAAGTGAGTTCATTTCATTTGCTGTGGATAAAAAGTAGCTCAACATTATTTTGTGATCATGGTTGGCATTGACCAATCAGAAGTTTTGGTGGAGTTTGTGGAGGCGCACCAGGAGCTGGCGCTGGGACGGTGCTCACGCTCTGCGGAGGGGCGCAGTTTATCAAAGCGTCTCTGGGCAGAATGCGTAGGATCACCAAGTGAAATGCTCGCCACCGACGAGGATATCTATTAATTATCCGAATACATTGTTAATGCATTATTTGAAATTATGTGCTCATTCTCTATTATATAAACAAATAAAAAATACAATTAGGTTAATGAGGTTTTATTAAACAAATTCCAGGCCAAACTGCAGTCTAAACATACCTTATAATTAACATAATTTACAATTAAACCTTTATACCATACTTACAGTAAATATGTACTAAAAACTAGTAAGTAAATAAGTTTGTTGTTGACAGAATATACATATTTACAACAATCTGATTAATATATAAGTATGTATAATGATCATAAATATGTTGATTTTAAATTAACGAATTTTACTGTTCATGTCTACCCAACAAAAACACCTGCTCCCCTTTTCTGTTCAGCTCCATTAAATGTTGGTTAAGTGTTAAAAAGTGGCTATGCCACACATAGGAGTAATGAGACGACCCAGGGCTGTACACAGTAGTACTGCCCGACACAGTAGTCTGTGAGACATTGTAGAATGCGCTTTCGCCTACCAATGATTGATAGGACCCAGAAGCATAAAATGTCATCGCGATGACTACCTAGAAGAGTTGGTTTGAGTCATAATATCGTTACGACGCGGCGAAGATGCGTTATTTGATAGATAACCATTAAATTCACATCTTTATCACCTTCAATTCAGAGCCATTCCCATCCCGCCTGTTTCCTTTGGCATGAACGGCAACACCACGTCAATTATTTCCCTCAATGCGGATTTCCCGAGACAAAATGTTTTCAGAAATTCCACCTCGGGTATATCGCTGAAGGGGTCAATATAGAGCCTCAATAGTGCGCGGGCTCGGCGGCGGCGGTTTCGGTGCTCCGCAAGTCGTCTCCTGCGATCTTCTTCTTCTGCGAGCACTAAAACTCGTCACCGCAACATGGAGAACCTCACAACACTCATTTTTATCTAAATTACTTTGAATAGCGACACGAACACTTAGCCTCAAAAGGTGTAGCTGTTCAATAGCACTTCAATTGCATTAAGACAGCATCTGTCAGTTGTAAGAAACATCAAAATATGGAACAGACTACCGAATTTATGCCTCTGTAGCAACGCAATCGCAACAAAATAGCTTACAGCATACCAAATATGTCAAAAACTATTGATAGCAAGCCACTGAGGTGCGATCGAACCTAAACAGCGTGCAGACTACGGATAACGTCAAAAACTACAATTTTCATGCAATTAAGTTGCGTTAACGCCGTTCAATAGCTAAGAGAATCGGGCCCCTGATCGTGCACGCGCTTCGGAGGTCACGTTAAGCCGTGTCGGTCCCGGTTGATGCCGTAGGATGACAATCGTTACTGCATGGTGGTAGGCCATTTTGCGAATGCCCGCCTAGCTACCCTCTCAAGTAGAAAGTCTGTCGCCAAGCACCTAACGGTGTGTTCCGATAGCTGTCACACCACGTGGCCAAACCGAAATAATTTTTGACGCGTCCGCTTCTACACAAAGCATACTACTCAGGAGGTCTTGACTCTTCAAGAATTCGATCGAGAGAAATTCTTCCGGTTTGGCTACGCGGAATTTGTTACGTCCGCTTCTACACAAAGCATACTACTCAGGAGGTCTTGACTCTTCAAGAATTCGATCGAGAGAAATTCTTCCGGTTTGGCTACGCGGAATTTGTTACGTCCGCTTCTACACAAAGCATACTACTCAGGAGGTCTTGACTCTTCAAGAATTCGATCGAGAGAAATTCTTCCGGTTTGGCTACGCGGAATTTGTTACGTCCGCTTCTACACAAAGCATACTACTCAGGAGGTCTTGACTCTTCGAGAATTCGATCGAGAGAAATTCTTCCGGTTTGGCTACGCGGAATTTGTTACGTCCGCTTCTACACAAAGCATACTACTCAGGAGGTCTTGACTCTTCGAGAATTCGATCGAGAGAAATTCTTCCGGTTTGGCTACGCGGAATTTGTTGCGTCCGCTTCTACACAAAGCATACTACTCAGGAGGTCTTGACTCTTCGAGAATTCGATCGAGAGAAATTCTTCCGGTTTGGCTACGCGGAATTTGTTACGTCCGCTTCTACACAAAGCATACTACTCAGGAGGTCTTGACTCTTCAAGAATTCGATCGAGAGAAATTCTTCCGGTTTGGCTACGCGGAATTTGTTACGTCCGCTTCTACACAAAGCATACTACTCAGGAGGTCTTGACTCTTCGAGAATTCGATCGAGAGAAATTCTTCCGGTTTGGCTACGCGGAATTTGTTACGTCCGCTTCTACACAAAGCATACTACTCAGGAGGTCTTGACTCTTCGAGAATTCGATCGAGAGAAATTCTTCCGGTTTGGCTACGCGGAATTTGTTACGTCCGCTTCTACACAAAGCATACTACTCAGGAGGTCTTGACTCTGCGAGAATTCGATCGAGAGAAATTCTTCCGGTTTGGCTACGCGGAATTTGTTACGTCCGCTTCTACACAAAGCATACTACTCAGGAGGTCTTGACTCTTCGAGAATTCGATCGAGAGAAATTCTTCCGGTTTGGCTACGCGGAATTTGTTACGTCCGCTTCTACACAGAGCATACTACTCAGGAGGTCTTGACTCTTCGAGAATTCGATCGAGAGAAATTCTTCCGGTTTGGCTACGCGGAATTTGTTACGTCCGCTTCTACACAAAGCATACTACTCAGGAGGTCTTGACTCTTCGAGAATTCGATCGAGAGAAATTCTTCCGGTTTGGCTACGCGGAATTTGTTACGTCCGCTTCTACACAAAGCATACTACTCAGGAGGTCTTGACTCTTCGAGAATTCGATCGAGAGAAATTCTTCCGGTTTGGCTACGCGGAATTTGTTACGTCCGCTTCTACACAAAGCATACTACTCAGGAGGTCTTGACTCTTCGAGAATTCGATCGAGAGAAATTCTTCCGGTTTGGCTACGCGGAATTTGTTACGTCCGCTTCTACACAAAGCATACTACTCAGGAGGTCTTGACTCTTCGAGAATTCGATCGAGAGAAATTCTTCCGGTTTGGCTACGCGGAATTTGTTACGTCCGCTTCTACACAAAGCATACTACTCAGGAGGTCTTGACTCTTCGAGAATTCGATCGAGAGAAATTCTTCCGGTTTGGCTACGCGGAATTTCTTACGTCCGCTTCTACACAAAGCATACTACTCAGGAGGTCTTGACTCTTCGAGAATTCGATCGAGAGAAATTCTTCCGGTTTGGCTACGCGGAATTTGTTACGTCCGCTTCTACACAAAGCATACTACTCAGGAGGTCTTGACTCTTCGAGAATTCGATCGAGAGAAATTCTTCCGGTTTGGCTACGCGGAATTTGTTACGTCCGCTTCTACACAAAGCATACTACTCAGGAGGTCTTGACTCTTCGAGAATTCGATCGAGAGAAATTCTTCCGGTTTGGCTACGCGGAATTTGTTACGTCCGCTTCTACACAAAGCATACTACTCAGGAGGTCTTGACTCTTCGAGAATTCGATCGAGAGAAATTCTTCCGGTTTGGCTACGTGGCGTTTGTTACGTCACGTCCGCTTAACTAGATATAGTTGATAATATTTTTAGAGATTATTATTTGTTAGGCAACAGACAGACATACGAAGCACTCGTAGCCAAGTTTGCTTAGCCATTCTGAATCGATCAGCAAAGTTAAGCAACGTCCGCCGCGGTCATGACTTGGATGGGTGACCGCTGGTTGGGCATTACTACTGAGCGCTTCCGTGCTTCGGAGGGCACGTTAAGCCGTCGGTCCCGGTTGTTATCTTAGGATAGCTGTCGTTACAGCATGGTGGTAGGCCACTTTGCAAATGCCCGCCTGGCTAGCTACCACCCTCAAGTTGAAAATCTGTCGCCAAGCACCTAACGGTGTGTTCCGGCAGCTGTCCTTGAGAGCCAGTAACTCTAGGTTAGTCTGAACAACATCCTCGACCACATCATCACTTACCATTAGGTGAGATACTGGTCAAAGGCTAACCTATCAGGCATAAAAAAAAAAAAACATACAGAGTTACTTTCGCATTTATAATATTGGTACTGATTACAAAATGGCGAGTCATGTAGAACAAAGGAATGTGGAGTCTCACACTCGACAATATCAACAATTTGGAAGAATAGAGAAAAAATAAAAGCTCTTTTCAAGAACAATTCTTTGAAATTTAAACTATAGGTACTGCACGTTTTTCAGAATAAATACTTTTTTTAAATTCTAAACATACATAAGACTAATAATGTATTGATATAATATATAATATTAATATAAAAGATAGGATAGTTGCACAAAAAGTTATTACTGATTACCTTACATATTGAATGAAGAACAACTGTCATTTTGTGAAAAGCAAACAATTATCTGTCTGAAAATAAATTGTTGTTTAATTAATAAAAGCCTGCATAAAACACAACAATTAATATGGCTACTTGTATTTTTTTTTACCGGCGGTATGCCTTTATTAAACAAAATACTATGAACTATATACAACACTACAGCTACTACAATAAAAGCATTTAGACACCTATAAGTCATAGCAGACTCATAGGCAGTCCAAATGCTCCAGCCCACTCCCAGTTGGCAGCGTGCCCAGCATGCTGGCTATATTGTATATATTGCTTATAACAACTATGTATGGGATATAACATCCAAAGTTATATGGTCCCATCAATGTCATCATATCAGGTTTTGACTGTAATTTAATATCTGATTCAATATACTCATGCATAATAAGTAGCAGTAGAAGTAAAATTGATTTCTTACAGGAAATGAATGCCTTCATATCTATTTCTAATACCAAGTAGTAGTTTTTGCATTACTGTGTTCCAATTTGAAGACTATGAGCGCAGGTGAAATTACAGGCATATGCAACTTGCATTATGACTCAGGGTGATATAACGCAGTGCAGTTCATCTCTTGTGTTATAGCCAGAAGTTACAGGCCCTCATGTTAGTTCCACAACATAATCACATATATATATAAGTATATTTGAAATGGTTTAGGGTCAACATTCTACAGAAAATATATAAACTTGATGTAATTAATTCTGATCATTCACTAGAGACATCTAACATGGAGGGATAGGCAAAAGGAAATTTGAAGGACTCTATTTGCCATTTCGGTATGGAAAACCAAATACTTTTTTATAAGCAGATGAGTTTGTCTACTAGTAACCCTTAATCCATGCAGCTCATAGATAATGATAGCAATAGAACTTCATTCATAAATGTCCGAATTTGGGTATGTGTGAAACTAATTAATGTATTAAAGAAAGTGTCATGCTGGTCATCAATGTCCACTGCTATAAAGAGTATATGCATAGACCTTGGTGCAACTGGCTTTGTTACACATACATACAAAATAACATAGCATATTGAATCTTTGTAGCTGTACGCATTTAACAATCAGTAAAAATGTTACAACCCTTTGTGTTATAGTTATAATTCTTGAAATATTTTAATAATTCCTAACGACAAGACAAAAACGAAAAAGAGACAACTAAAAGATAACTATTAGCCGGTTAGATGTGATATGTATTTGTGATTTTAGAATTAACTCTATATTTATTAAATCTTAATCATTTTTCAGTAAACAGACAGTCATTAGAATACACAATATATTTTGTTTATTAGGGTGAGCGATACAAACCCAATCACCATCCCACAACTTAAACATTTTGTGGCACACTTTATTGAAAATCTATCACTCCTATAGATTTGTGCTTTAACATAGTAATTTAACTGCAAACCTAGATGTGTTATCTGTCAAAAAAAAATATTATAAAAATTTAAAAAAAATTTTTTAACAATTTTCTTTTCAATGGATAGAATGTTATTGTACTACTAACGCCATCTGTTACAAAACCAGAGAGTTAACATTGCTGCAAAAGAACTAAGCTCAATACTCAAATGTACATTGTAGTTAATATATTTAATACTAGATGACATCGCTAGAATCAGGTTGTAAAATAAACGGGAGCCCCCACAATGCTCAGCTTTTTGCTAGTATATAGAAACATACCATACATAAGCCTTCAACCATCTATCTATATATCATTTCGTATTGTCTGCATATCATGGACTTGGGCAGCAATGGATAAATCAAATAACATTTACATGTTGTTAGAAAACCAAGTAGATATATATATAGTATATCCCTGCGCAGTAATAGAATAATAGATCTAGATCTAGAGATCTAGTTAACATATGAATATATTGGTGGTGGAATGGATAATGGTGTTGGGTTGGATAAATGCTTTCGTTGTAGTAGCTGTAGTGTTGTATTAGTAATTTGCATACTGCAGATAAGAAGGAAAGTACATTTCTGTAATTTTAGACATATTTATATTTTACATTATTAATGTTACAAGTGAAGTCAGAGTAGATTGATCCTAATGGTACTAATTATACTAATATTTTATCTTACCAATAACACCAAGATTTTATAAATATAAAGGCTTCTGAACGGGTAAAACTGGTCAGTGGATTACTAAAAATTATGTAAAATGAAACATTAACTGGGTATATAGGTAAAAAAAGTAAAGCAGAATGTAAAATAATTATTTATCTGCTTTGTAACAAGCTCAAAGCTCAGAAGTGAAAGCTACAGCTGTGGTTAGGGTATCAAAAACGTGCAAGGTTTTGGATTTTATTTTAACAGCTAGTGGTTTTTAAATGTCACGGGAACTGTACATATAGAGAGATTGAAATGTTACAACAAGATTTTTTCACAATATCGATCGGCTTTGTAGGGTGCCAGTCGGGTACACAAGAAAACGAGCTAGCAAAATGAACTTACCAGAAAAGATGATCTCGAATGAATTGCACAGTTAAATAGCGTCTATTAGATTATCACACAGCTGTAAAACACCATACACAGTTCAAGTTAATTAATAATACCGATTTAATTTCATGTTCCCCGAGATTCGTCAGACACATTCAGAAATCGCGAACATAACGAAAACACTGACAGACAGATGGCGCTAGCTAAAAAAAGAGAATAATAGACTACATAATGGTTACCAGTGGACAAAATAGATTACATATGGTAGGATTTTCAAACCTGAAGATCTAATCTCTAGTTTATGAAGTGGTGACGTCAGGCATATTAACCTAAGCACAGAAAAATACCTACTTGAGCATATGTTTTTCCTCATAATAATAATTGCTTACGAGACCATGGTTCAGTCATCTTCGTATATCCCGTAGAATTTCATTAGTTATGACTAATAAAATACTTAGGTACGTCAATACCTTATCGTCATATTTTGCACATGTCACATTCAATATTAGCTTATAGTTACGTTTTTTTATTAGCTTAAAAACATGATACATATTTACTTAAGACATATTTTATTACAAAACGGATCAGATATGTTGTTTAGGTACATAGGGTTAATTCATTCACCTATTAATGATTTATAAATGTTTTATACGGGTAATTTAATTTATCTCTATGATATTACATCTACGCCATTTGCATCAAAGTTTCAGTCTTGCGTTATTTGGTATAAATTTAAACCTCTAAAATTCTACGTCTTCTTTAAGCAAAATCAACTCCAGTGTCAAGTAAGTCTCTTATTGGAACTGTCGCTTTTCTGGGCAATACTCTTAGTAAATGTCCGAGGCAGAGTAAATGCTTAGGTACTGATGCTTCAGGATAGTTGCGTCTCACGCTATCAAGAATAGATTGCGCAGCTGCTACAGGTGTTATCGTGCCAAAGTAGCTTGGTATTCTGGAAAAAGATTGGGGGAGAATATAAACAATATCAAAATTGAACAAAGAAAACAACTGTTTTGCTCAGAAAATATTCTTAAACAACATACTAAAAAGTAAATAAAAACACACTGAAAAGTAAATAAATAGTGTGCAGTTTTTTTTTCTCGCCCCGAAGCACGTAAGTGCTCAATATTAAATGCTACTACGCCACCAATCTAAATGGTAAATGCAGCAGACTGCTTAACCTAAATGATCACATAAGCCCCATAAATCTACTAGTACCTAGTTATTGTTATACTTATAACATAGCATATTAAATTTGTAGCGAAGGAAATAATAAACTAAATAGGCAAAATTCATAAAAAAATAATCTTAGTAATTACACAACAAAAAATAACAGGGAATTGAAATTTTAGTGAAATAATAGAGAGTGTTGAAATTTTATTCTGTTCTTCAGTTTGCCAACTCATCAAACTGCTGATATATATTAAAGATGGATGAGTAATTAAATTAGAAATTAAGTAAAACAAATTTACCTTAGCCTTACGATATCCGGGCTGTCATTACTAACAATGAATGGATATATATGTGTAAGAGTAACATGTACCCCATCAATCTTATTTACTCTGAGATCTTCCATCAAACTTTCTGCAAGACCCTGAACTGCAAACTGAGCTACGCTAAGTGGCATCTGGTCTCTTATGTAGCTTAATCCTGCTACAGAAGTAAGTGCTACGATGTGACCATGATTCTTGGCTTTCATGTCAGGTAGAAAATGATCAATTAACTGAAAAGAAAAATCATAATATAAAAAACTTACCATAACTTTTTTTTTTAATACAATAAATTAAACGAAGTCTTACCCAAAAGTACGATGTAAGAGTGAGATCTAAAGTCACATGGATATTTTTAGGTGGTTGAGTTAACAACGATCTTGGACTTGGAATACCACAACAGTAGAATAACATGCTCACAAATCCTAAATCTTTCTTTATTTGTCTTGCCAATGTTTGAACATTCTCTTTCTTAGTGATATCACATGTATACAAAACAGCCGAACCTCCACGCTTTTTAATCACTTCAACAGTATGTTCATTAGTCTCTATATTTTGATCGACACAAAGCACTATGGCTCCTAGATCTGCTAACTGTAAAGCAATTTCACGTCCTACTCCTCGCCCTGAACCAATAACCTGAAATTTAAATAAATTTATTACAAGATGAAAAAAAATAATACCTATTTCAAAGCTAACATTATGTCGTTGATATAATGTTTGTTCTAAGCTCATCTAAATGCATCATACCTACATTTTATAATAGCAGATCATATACAAAATTAAACCTAATTTCCTTTATTTGGTTTTTCCGACAAAATATTGTCACAAAACTATTAACAAAGTATTCCGGCATCTATCCTTAAGAGCCAATTCATATTTTAGGGTTAGCCGGTTTTTTTTCAAAGTCAAAGTCAAAGTCAAAAAAAAAAAAAATTTTTTTTTTTTTAAGCTTGATAAGTTAGCCTTTAACCACTATCTCACCTGGTGGTAAGTGATGATGTGGTCGAGGATGTTGTTCAGACTAACCTAGAGTTACTGGCTCTCAAGGACGGCTGCCGGAACACACCGTTAGGTGCTTGGCGACAGATTTTCAACTTGAGTGTGGTAGCTAGCCAGGCGGGCATTTGCAAAGTGCCCTACCACCATGCTGTAACGACTGCTATCCTAAGACAACAACCGGGACCGACGGCTTAACGTGCCCTCCGAAGCACGGAAGCGCTCAGTAGTAATGTCACCAGCGGTCACCCATCCAAGTCCTGACCGCGGCGGACGTTGCTTAACTTTGCTGATCGATTCAGAATGGCTAAACAAACTTGGCTACGAGCGCTTCAAAAAACTATAGACGTCGCAAATCTGGAAACCCCGATAACCACGTTTACCTCATTTAGATACGTACTTTAAAATGCTTCTAACTATGTATGCTATCTTTTTGCCAAATTTTAAGATTGATGCCACAAATATATCGCATTGCAAAATCAAATCAATGTCCATGTTAAAAATTATAATAAGAAAAGAAAACATCATATCACTTACCAAAGCAGTCTCTAATTTAACAGACTTTAAAGGTGGTGGTCGGAACAATTCAAAGCAGGCTTGGAGAACTGCACATATTGCATTTATCATGACCCAAGTAATATCGAACATAAGAATGAATAATGAATATAGACGAAGCAACATCCTTATTGGGAACATAAGATTCAAAACTGAACTAAACAACGAGTTCACTGGACGGGAGTCCTGAAAAAATATAATTAAGTGAGAAAGCACACTGAAGATATCAGTACTAATATTATAAATGCGAAAGTAACTCTGTCTGTCTGTCTGTCTGTCTGTCTGTCTGTCTGTCTGTCTGTTACGCTTTCACGCCAAAACTACTGGACCGATTTGAATGAAATTTGGTATGGAGATAGTTTGAGATCCGGGAAAAAACATAGGATAGTTTTTATCTGACTGCGCAAAAAGAGGTTAATGTTTTCGCGCGATAACCGACATACGCGCGGGCGGAGCCGCGCCCAGAAAGCTAGTTTTAAATAAAAGGTTTATAGTTACACAAACTACCTACCTTCACATTTATTTTATATTATAATATCACCATCACGTAGGTACATTTACTTACCATAATTCTAATGTTTCTGTTATTTTGTTCAAACTCGTAAAACTAATTATCAACAACATCAAGAGCACAAGGTTAGAATAATAACAAAATAACTAATTCATGTGTTGCCCCTGCCCTTGTTATCAAAGCGACGATTATTGGGATTTTATTTATCAGTGAGCGATAACAGGGTGAATTGATAATATTGTATAACTTGTTGCATAGGGTATGAAGTTATCAATTTAAATTGATAATACGTTTGAAGTCAATCACTATTTACAGTTAAACTTGATACATTGTAAAAATTCAGTGAATAGGTTATGAGTGGGTTTACTATGAATGCTTTATGCTCACTAACAATGTTAGGTAGGTATGTATTAACCTACAGTTTATGTAAGCGTTAGAAATATGGTAGAATTAAATATTAAATTTTCTGGTATAACCATAAAGACCGATATACAAAAATTTTCAAGCTTATACCTACTTACTTAAAATTATGAAAGGCTACATAAACAAGCCCTTGCGTTGCTTTGCGTCATGCCATGCATCAGGCACAGAAAATATATAATAGAGAGCTAAAGCAGTAGTTTAACTTGAAAACCGCCCCGTGTTCTTGAATTCAATTGCAAATCACAGAGTGCTAGATTACTAAATCGGATTTTAAGAACATTTTAACTAGACATCTTTCTATTTTGTTATAGTCTGTTTAATGAGCGACCCCAAAAGATGGCAGTAAGATAAGATGGTAATCTTCCATAAATTAAACACGCGATGCCTCTATTTGGAGACATCAAATATTTCTGTGCAACTTATGTCTTCATTGCAAATAATTATAACGCTGTATTTTTATTTTATTTATATTTTTGATAATGATACTAATACGAGGAATATATGCGTGTAAATACGTTTAATATTCCTATAAATCAATGTAGTGCGCTTATTTTATTTTAGTTATTAATAGATAAAGCTAAGATTAAAATAATTAAATAAGCAAGAGTGTCGTACGGCTATAAAATATTGAATTTTAACCACATCTTTGATTAATTATATAAAAATTACTTGCGTGGTAGGTAAGCCTCTCACTGTTAGGGTTCCATATTGCAAGAGCATGAAAGAAGAAATAGTGTTGGTGGATTCGATCACAGCTTCAGAACTATATCATAAATCGGCGTTTGCATTATTATATAGTGGTTTATTGTTTAAATAGAGGATATCTTCAGATACCTAACTACTATCGCTTTAGAAATTTTAGTTAGAACACATTTGTTATGAGTTAACAATATTTACGGTAGTAGTCTGGTTGATGGCCGCGCACCGTCCCCTATGACGGTTAAAGTAATACAATTGGAGCACAAAGTTTCGGCAGAAATGCCAATGTCCAGGTGGCTGAGATGGTGTTAAGCATCCGACGCGATATCGGAGGACGCGGGTTCGATTCCCGCCTTGGGCATAAAATTTTGTACTCCAATAATTTGTTAGATATGATTTTCGCTTAGCACGCTTGTAATCATATTTAGAAAAGGGTACCGACATCATATTGAGAGTTAAGTGTTTGAAAAAACACTTCTTTCGATCAGATGAAGTCTAGTAGTCTGGTTGATGGCCGCGCACCGTCCCCTATGACGGTTAAAGTAATACAATTGGAGCACAAAGTTTCGGCAGAAATGCCAATGTCCAGGTGGTTGAGATGGTGTTAAGCATCCGACGCGATATCGGAGGAAGCGGGTTCGATTCCCACCTTGGGCATAAAATTTTGTACTCCAATAATTTGTTTGATATGATTTTCACTTAGCTCGTGATAGTGCTTGTAATCATATTTAGAAAAATATTTACGGTCCTTCACATATTTCATTAATTAGATAATGATGATTGATAAATAATATATATGTGTTTTACTCTACAAGCTTTAGACAAAATCACCGCATGCTAGGTTGCAAAAAAATAAATTGTTTTCCGCGCCTTTAATTTAAACCACTTAATTGAAATTTTAGCCGGCATTGAGTCTACGTTTCTCGCAAAATATCTTTATATCAGGTTTGTTCCTCATTCCGTTTACGAGCTAGAGAATCGTGAAATACGGATGCACAAACGGAAAGACAGAGCGTGGAGTCTTATGAATAGGTCTCCGTTTTGCCCTTTGGATACGAAACCTTAAACAATTTATATGGCTCTTGGTAGTTTAATAGCATACGCCCAACAGTAAAGAGGTTTTTTTAATTTTGTATTATTTCTGTTTAACTGCTTAAGTGTTTTTCTATAAAAGAAAAATAATATTCCGGTCTTATATTTTTACAAGGAATAAAACACAATACTCTTCATAGTCGATTTGCAGTCCAGATGTATCCTAAAGTTCCTTGGTGAGCGGGAAAAAGACGCTCGGTTGATTATGTTACTCAATTTGGGTGTTTTTTTTTAATTAAACCACTGTTTTGAGTTTTATTTATGGACTGTGTCTCAGGAATCATGAGTCCTCCTTAGTCGTTCACTCTTGACAGAGTGGTCGTAGTTGATGATGCTGCATTTTCATTGGCTAAAGCAGCGCTCGCGATGCGCCTCCACTTGTTGCGGTCTTCAGCGTCTCGAGAACTCTGAACTATGGAGGTTTGTGTTGAAGCTTTAATTATGTCTGTCCAACGCATAGGTGACCGACCGCGTGACTGCTTGCCTTCTACCCGTCCCTGGACAACGATTCGTTCCATGGACTGTTCATTTCGAACAACGTGTCTGAAATATTTGATGATTCGTGTTTGCACAGTCGACGATAATCTCTGTTTGACGTTTAGTTCTTCCAGGATCGAGATGTTGGTCCTCAACGCTGTCCAGGGAATTTGCAGCAGTCGCCGCCAACACCACATCTCGAGTGCGTCGATTTTGCGCCGGTCTTTTAGGCGAACCGTCCACGTCTCTGTGCCATAAAGAAATACTGGGAAGACTAAGCTTCTCATTAGGCGGACTTTTGTGGCTTTGGTGATATTACGGTTACACCATACCCTTCTCAGCTTGTCAACGGCAGATCGAGTTATAGCACATCTCCTTCGGATCTCATCTTCACATCCTCCAGTGTTTGTGAAAGTGGAGCCGAGGTACACATAGGATTTGACAACCTCACAGTT
This sequence comes from Plagodis dolabraria, assembly GCA_963854805.1. NCBI lineage: Eukaryota > Metazoa > Arthropoda > Insecta > Lepidoptera > Geometridae > Plagodis > Plagodis dolabraria. The sequence goes on from OY978442.1 coordinate 5,651,752, forward strand.
GCCAATCATAGATAAGTCAGGATGGTTTAGTTCAGCTCGGTCCACTATCATCATCTCGGTCTTGTCTCTGTTGACTGCAAGTCCGAAGGAGAGGCTTGTTAACTCTAGACGTGTCAGCAGGTGTTCCATGTCTTCTTTTGTTTGTGTGAGAAGAGTAGTGTCGTCGGCGTACCTCAAGTTAGTTATTCTTCGACCTCCTACTGAAATGCCTTTGTCCCATCGTTCCAGAACGATTCTCATAATACATTCCGTATATATGTTGAACAGAAGTGGAGAGAGAATGCACCCTTGTCGGACACCAGCATGTGTATGAAAGCTTTTCGAGTCAACGTCGTCTATCCGAACAGTCGCAGTTCCGTCCTCGTAAAGTCGGCGTATGAGACGAACTAGGTGGGTAGGTACTCCCATTTGAATAAGTATGTCCCATAACATGTGCCATTTCACGGTATCGAAGGCTTTGCGAAAGTCGACAAAACAGATATAGAGTGGGATGTTAAACTCTCTAGACTTTTCGATTATTTGTCGAAGAATTAGGATCTGTTCTCTCGTTCCTCGACCCTTGACAAATCCCGCTTGCTCAATAGCTATTTCGGGATTCAGAAAAGCTTGCAGTCTGGTATTGATGATATGAAGGAGTACTTTACTAGCGTGTGGAATTAAGGCTATAAGTCTGTAGTTGCCACATTTCTTCGTTGATCCCTTTTTGTGCAATGGTATGAACCCGCAGTGTGCCCAATCTCGAGGCCACTTCTCTGTCTCCCAGACGCGGTTGCAGATAACATGCATGATATCAACTCCGTATTCACCCATCGCTTTAAGAATTTCTACTGGGATGGCGTCAGCTCCAATAACTTTATTTTTCTTAAGGTGATCAATTAATCCGAAAATACGAACAAATTTTAGTTTAGTTTCGGAAACAACAGTTCCCATTGTAATATAACATTTTTGCAGCCATTATAGTTTATTAGATGTAATGTTATGTTATATTAAGTTTATCCATATAGGCTTGAGAATAAATTTATTATTATTAATTGTAGCTCGTACTTCACTTTTTAGAACTGATGGTCCCATATCATCCTTTGCGAGTGTACTAGTGCTACACGATGCTGTTAAGGTGCTATCGCTAAAAAGTTGCTCGCAATAATTTCTCCAAACATCCACAATATCCTCGATTTTTGTTACAGTCACTCCATTTAAATCCGCAATAGCCCAGGTCTTCGGTTTAAATTGACGAGTTATGGTTCAAATATTCTTAAATAAATCTTTGGTTTCGTGGCGCTCTGCGTTTTTTTCCAACTCTAGGCAGAGGTTGTTGAGCTGATTATTATGATCTCTGCGAGTAAAAGTTTGGATCTGTGCACCCATCAAATTCAAGTCCTGGACAGATGCCCCCCTGGCCTTCATCTCACGACGGTTTTCTACTAGATGCCAGGTGTCGTCTGACATCCAGTGTTGGTGTTTCCCTTTAGTTCGAGTAGGCTGTGACGAGCGTACAGTCTTTACTATGTACTCTTTTGCGGACTGCCAGAGTGAGTCGGGGTTATCATCAAGAGCTTGCGACCTCCACATGCTGTTATCTGCTGCCAATAGGTTCCTGAAAGACGTTTGGTCTACTACTTCTAGCCTCTTGTTAGTTTTACGAGGTATGGAGTTACGTAACTTAAGTTTGAGGTTGCATACGAGAAGTTGGTGGTCAGATTGACAGTCAGCTCCAGGCAATGTGTGTGCGTTCATAATTGAACTTCGCCAACTAGATCTTATGAGTATATAGTCAATCTGATTCCGGTGTTTTCCGTCAGGGGACGTCCAGGTATACAATCTTCTTCGGTGTTGCTGATATACTGTATTCATAATGGTGAGGTTGTTGTCGGCTGCAAACTGGAGCAATCTCTCCCCTCGATCATTCCTTTCACCCACTTTCGCGTTAAAATCGCCAAGTATGATCAATAATTCTCTACTTGGTATTGTTGCTATTGATGATTCAATGTCATTGTAGAAACTTTCTACGTCTTCATCTTTCGCCGCACTAGTGGGCGCATATACCTGTATAATATTTAACGGAGTGGGAGATGCACTGAGCTTTATTGTTATGATTCTGTTGCTGACAGGATTATAGCCTAATACTGCTTTAGTCCATTTCTTGGGAACTGCAATGGCTACTCCAGCATAGCTGCTGGAGTCATCATCTCCTGAATAATAGATGGTATGCTTATCCAAGTCTTGGTGTCCATTACTTTTCCAGTGCGTCTCGCTTAGACCGGTAATGGTGGTATTGCATCGCTGGAGCTCATAATCCAAGATGTGTAATTTACCCTCATTACGGAGTCCTCGTACGTTCCAAGTGCCTATACGGATGTTTTTTAGCAATTGGATTTGTTTTCTTCCAGTAGCATGCTTTCCGGGGGATGCCTGGTTACCTACATTCCCTCGGCCGGTAACCAATTTAACACTGGGAGTCCCGGAAAACTCAGAGCGCCAGTCGCTACGCGGATCGTCAGGCAAACGTACTTTTCTAATTTGTTGCATTTTCATCATTCAACTCTCGTGGGAATTAATAATGTAGTAGTATCCCGTTGCTTTCTACATCGCGGTACTACAGACTCAATGTCCATAGAAATCTGTAAGTGAACCAATTCAGAACATATGTTCCTGCGCTTAACCACAGTGCTGATGGCTACCGCTGCTCTCCACCAGGATCTAGGTACAAAGCCCCTGTGGCTCGCCCCTCCGCTGGTTGAACCGTACCTACAACTGTTGTCTCCGCTCTCTCCCACCGTTGAGGTCTTCACCCGTAACCCTGGGCACGGGCTCCGCAATACACCCTGCAGAACTGGGTCCCTGCTTAACTTCACCATCTACACACTCCGACCTACTAAAGTGTAAGATGCCCACCCCCGCGACGAGGACGCGCCAGACAGGAATTGCTCAAGTGGAGCGCAGAGAAGATGACTCTATTCTCCCAGGAGCTGGGTTAATGGACGTGTATGAAACCACGACCAAAAGTTTCAAGAATCATGAGTAGTTAAATAGAAATCACATTATTTTTGTAAGATAACATGGCTACTCGAAATACTCGTATGGTGTTAACATAGACGGTAGAGCAGACCGTTCGTACAATATATACGACATACATAAAAAATCAAGATGTATATTTTAACAGAAGATTCATCTTCTTTCCGAATTCACACAATATGTCAAGTACACAAAAGCGTTTACAGCCAGCTGCGACGCCGCGCCGCCTTTTTGATGTGGACGATTTCTATAATACGCACAAACTATAGATCTATCGATCGAGCATAATCCAGTTGAAATTTAATTCAATCCTAAATTCTGTGCTATCTACATAATTTTAATTGTTTTTTTTATTTGAAATATACAGAAATATTATCATTTCAGAACGGAGTATTCATTGTATCAATATTGTAAATATATATATTTCGTTTGCAATACATACATTAGTATGTAATTTCGATTTTATTTCTGCTATCCAAAACAGATGTAGGTGTTCTAAACTACTTCATTAGATAATTAGGATACAAGTTGTTTAAGCTTCACTTTTACAAATATGTACTTTACCCTTAACAGAAAGGATGAATACTGTTACAAAAAATATTTCATACAAATAGTACAGTAAACTGTAATTTAATTTATGTGATTTAAAAGCGTCAACCAAAGAGTGCTGAAAGGCAGTCTCACTCTACCGTGATCGTAGGCTATTATTTTAACCATAGAGAAAAGTAATATACCGGATATTGGGATCCCAAACCTGTTGCACCAACTTTTTCATTAACATCCAATTTAGCATCAATCACCAACTAATAATAAATGTTATAAGTATTTAACGGGTCTTAAACGCGATAAAACATGTATATATTTATTTTTATCTAAAATATACATGTTTTATCGCGTTTAAGACCCGTTAAATACTTATAATTATGTGTTCAAGTCGCGAAAGTCTTAAAGTTACTAATAATAAATGTTTGCCAGTACATAATAAACCAATGGTGCAATGACATGACAGACGTCACTGAAGACAGATATGAGATATGCATGACAGCAGAACAAGACTCCTGTCAAGCTTTATAGCAGAAGAGGAAAACACTGTTGTAACAAACTTTCCCTTAATTTTTTTCTTATACCGTACACTGGCCACACAGACAAGACACAGTATATCGTCAAAGCAACGATAAGAACCATTTGAAAAAAAAAGCGCGGGAAACTTCTAACTAGGCGGGCGCGATTTTCTTACGGAAAATTTTAAATTTTGTTATTTATTGTAAATAGTGATTAGGGAAGTACAGTTATATTTTCATAATACTTATTTAATTGTATATATTTATTAGTGTACAGTTTTTCTTGGTAAGTCTTTTTAATTATTAATTATGGAGGAGCCTCCTGACCCGGGGGGTACAGTCCCCTTGGCCGGTTGTTATGTTACCGTAACTGATAGTAATGAATCAGTTATGGATATTGACACGACCTTAACTTCTATACCTACTCCTACTGATATTGACACCGATGGTTATGTTAATGTTAAGAGAAGGAGGAAAAATCATCGTAATGAGAACAATTATGATTCTCAAACTGTTGTCAACTCGGTTCCGGTCCCTGTGATTTCACCAACAGACACTAACATAGTGTCTAATAACAAGAAACCCGACATTTCATCGACAGAAAAATCACCAACTTTCACACCAATAGGAAGAAGTCAATATGAAGCCACAGACAGTGCTCCATACATAGTCCATGTACAAAGAGTACAGTCATCCCCCAATGATGGTTCTACTCTACATCCAATCACTTTTGGTAAATTCCTAAAAAAATATAACATCAAAGGAATAATTAACGGAAGTGTAAAACAAATCGGACGTAATAGAATTACCCTTTCCTTCTTTGATTACAAAGAAGCAAATTCATTTATTGATCATAATAGCTTAGAGAATAATAATTTGAAAGTATTTATACCGACATTTAGTATAACACGAATGGGTCTTGTCCGCGGGGTGCCTACCGAATGGACACCAGAAGAAATAATTGATAATGTTAATTTACCACCAGGTTGCGGCAAAATATTGAAAATTCGTCGTCTTAACTACAAAGTCAATGTTGCTGGTTCTCCTACGTGGAAACCGTCGCAAACTGTAGTTATTACCTTTGACGGTAAAATACTTCCAAACCGTATTTTTGTTTGCTATAACGCACTTACTGTGGAACTGTACACGTTCCCGACTATCCAGTGTTTTAATTGTTGTAGGTTTGGTCACACCAAAACACAGTGTCGTTCAAAGCCCCGTTGTTATAAATGTGGTGATGAACATACTGCAGATTCATGCAATAGAGAAGAGGATTGCGCTACTTGTTGTCTATGTTCAGGTAGTCATTACGCTACAAACAAATCATGCCCTGAATTCATTCGGCAAAAAAGTATTAAGTTGTCGATGGCGGAAAACTGTCTGTCTTATGCAGAAGCTTCTAAGCTACATCCAACCGTTGGTAAATCTTATGCCGACATACTATCATCGACTAAAACCATATCAACAAATAACCCAATTGTATATAATCCTCAATCCCATTCCAGTACTTCATACAAAAAAGTACTTGTTTCTAAGACTCGCCCCCCTTACAGTGCTCCTAAAGGATATGATCGCGTCACTCATCAACAATTAGTAAAAGACTACGACATGCCCATCGGCCCAAATGGCTGTGGTTACGCTAAGCACAATAATTTATATAATGATCAATTTTCCGAACAAACTTTGACTGATATTATTACTTCTCTTATTGACACTCTTACACAACACAACATATTATTACCGTCCAACGTTGCCCCTATACTAGAAGCTCTTAAAAAAAATCCCCGTGATGATTATCGCTCCATAAGGCATCCCTTTCGGATCGAAACCCAAGGTGGACAATCTACTGAAGATTGTCCAGTGGAACTGCCGCAGCGCAATTGATAAAAAGAACGAAATTATGTACTTAATTAAAAAAATTGACCCATTTATTATTGCATTAGCAGAAACATGGCTTAAGCCCTGTTCTGCTTTTAAAATAAATAACTACTTCTGTCTCAGAGATGACAGAAACGATGGGTATGATGGCGTGGCCCTACTCATCAAGTCCTCTCTTTCATTTACACCACTTCATTTTCCTTCCCGTGATGATAGGTTTTTCATCGTCGGTGCCATGGTTAATAACATTTGTTTCATATCTGTTTATATACCCCATCCTTCCACTTTTATTTTACAAGAACTTTCTATTATTATCTCTACTCTTCCTCAACCTTTTATTATACTTGGTGACCTTAATTGTCATCACCAATCTTGGGGTAGCACAACTTCTAGTTCATACGGTAAACAGTTGGTTGATCTAATAGACAATCATAATCTATGTATAGTAAATACCGGGGCTCCTACACGTAGAACCAAACCTAATGAAGGGTTAAGTGCTGTTGATTTGTCTATCTGTACTCCTAGTCTCGCGAGTAAGCTCTCTTGGAATGTACTTCCCTACAGCCATGGCAGCGATCATTTTCCAATAATTATTTCTTACTCCAGTTCAAATGTTAATTCACGTGAGCCTCCAGCACGTAAACCACGTTTAATATATCGATTGGCTGACGCAGACTGGTGTACTTTCAGAGCCATAGTAGAAAATAGCGTCATATCTCTGCCTCAACCTGCAGTGCACAACGAAAATTCTTGCGCAGTTGAGTTGACTAATATAATAACAATGGCAGCTAATAAAACATTCCCTATTAAAAATGTATTACTTAATAGAATTTCATCTCCTCCTTGGTGGGGTAAAGATTGTTCTGTTGCTATTCAGAAAAGGAACCAAGCAGAAGAAGATTACAACCTTAATATGACTTCTGAAAACTTTCGTACTCTAGAAGATGTCATGGCTAACACAAAAAATATATTAAAACAAAAGAAATTCTCTGGCTGGTGAAATTATTGTACCACAATAACTCCATATACCCCACCTACAATAGTGTGGCAAAACATTAGAAAATTTAAATCTGCAGTTCACGACCAGACACATTTTATTCCTTTCCAATTATCAGATCAATTTTTAGACCACCTAGCTCCTCCATACGTGCCCCAAGAAGAGTTAACTGTTACCCTTCCATTGAGCACTGATCAAACTGACCTTAATTCTCCTTTTTCATATAATGAACTTAAACATATTTTAAAACATACAAATGATTCAGCACCTGGTGAAGACGGCCTTCCTTATTCGTTTTACAAAAACCTTGGGGACAGTGGTTTGTACTACTTATTAGATCTAATAAATACCATCATGATGTCAGGTAACATTCCTAAATCATGGAAATCCCAAATTATCATACCTATTTTAAAACCAAATAAACCACCTAATGACGTTCATTCTTACCGTCCTATTGCTTTATCAAATGCCGTATCCAAAATTGCAGAATCACTGGTTAAGAATCGTCTTGAATGGTATTTAGAATCTAACGATCTTTTGGCTAGTACTCAATACGGTTTCAGAAAAGGCAGAAGCACCGCAGACAGCATAAGTATCTTTGTCACAGATATTCGATTAGCTTTGTCACATAATGATTCAATAATAGCAACATTTTTAGATATAAAATCTGCCTATGACAGTGTTATTCTACCTATTCTAAGACAAAAGTTAGATCAGTTACATGTACCTAATATGCTTTCCAACTTTATTCTAAATATGCTCAGTGGTAGGTTTGTTAAATTGGACTCACAAATTGATGATTTTAGAATATTGTGGAAAGGTCTCCCACAGGGATCCGTCTTAAGCCCTCTGCTTTATAATATATACACTCTTGACCTTGAATTATCCCTCACACACCCTGTTAAGGTGCTACAGTATGCTGATGATTTACTCATTTATTTAGGTACAGACAGATCGTTAATAATGAATGCGTGTAATGAAATGACAGTGTCCCTAAGTCTTCTCAAGTCCTGGTTTGACAAACATGGCTTAGAAATATCTGCAGACAAAAGTGTTGTAGTACTATTTTCAAGATTACGCGACCCTCCACCTCTTGATATCACCTATGACGGTGAACAGATCCCACAGGCCCAAGAAGTGAAATTTCTAGGATTAGTACTTGATTCTAAGCTATCTGGCATTCCTCATTGTAATTATATCGAATCTAAATGTGAACGACGACTTAACATGATAAGATGCCTTGCAGGTGTTTGGTGGGGTGCGCACCCCTTTTCTCTCAAGCTGGTGTACAATGCACTGATAAGAAGTGTCATGGATTATGGAAGCTTCTTGCTAGAGCCCTGTAGAGTAGTTGCACTTAAAAAATTAGATGTCATTCAGTCTAAGGCGCTAAGAATAATGTCAGGTGCAATGAAGTCTAGCCCCCTAAATGCATTACAAATTGAATGTGCTGAACCCCCGTTATTTATTAGGCGACAGTTTCTATCTGATCGTTTCTTTTTCCGTATTCTACAATTTCAGAACCACCCTCTCATTCCTAAATTATTAACATTAGTAGATATCATTTCATCATGTCCATATTGGAAACATAAATCAAAACCTTGTCTTGCTAACAGCTTTGAAAAATTCAAGTCGTTGGAAGCGCCGACACATCGTTCTAAATATTTTGCTCCTTTTAACACCAACTATGAAGCACTTATACTTTCTCCCGTTGTCTGTCTAATCTTAGGCATTGATAAGGATAGTTACAACGCTAATTCAATCTTTAATTCTGTAGTTGATGATAATTGGGAAGAGTGGCATCACATCTATTGCGATGCATCCAAGCATGGTGCCGAAGGTATTGTTGGGATTGGTGTATTCCATCGCGAATATAATGTTGTCCAAAAAATCAAAATGCCTTCAGAAACTTCTACATTTACAGGAGAATGTTTGGGAATAGTAAAAGCACTAGATTATATTTTACTTGTAAAACTTAAAAAATCGCTAGTTATTTCGGACTCAATGAGTGCACTTCAAGCTTTAGAAAGATCTCCACTTAAATCAAACAGTCATATGCCGATCATCATCCAGATTAGAGACAAGTTACATAAATGCTATCTAAAAGGGTATTCTATTACGTTCCTTTGGGTACCTAGCCATAGTGGCATAAAGGGAAATGAGAAAGCTGACCACCTAGCGAATGAAGCTGTGGAGTGTGGTGACTTGCATCCTTACATTAACTATTGTCATGATCTTGCAACTTTACCCAGGCGTTACCTTCAGGATTCTTGGAATAGGAATTGGCGACAAACCTCCGAAAGAAAGGCCAAATATTACTTCTCCCTTCAATCTGAAATACAATTAAAACCGTGGTTTGCTAAAATTAATCTTGGAAAGATGGCCACGTCTGCACTCATAAGACTTCGTTTAGGACACATAAGTAGTCCGGCTCATCTTGCCAAATTAAAGATCGTAAGTGATCCTACGTGTGAATGTGGCTATCCTTTCGCCGATGAAAATCACATAATGCTCTCCTGTACATTACATGATCGTTCCTCTTTCTTTGAAACTCTAATATCACTTGATCTCCAATTTCCCATAAACATTTCGTTTCTTCTTGCTATCAAAAAGCCATCGGTGTATAAAGCCATGGCTGATTTTATGGTTTTAAACAATATCAAATTGTAATATATGTATATAGATAACTCCTCTGCTAATAGATTTAATTTTATATATTATGTAACATAAAATATTTCGTATTATTAAATATTATTTAATAATTACTAACTTATAATGATAATAAGTAATTTTGTCTCCATCCTTTCCCTCCTACATAGTAATATTTCCTATTGAATATTTATATTCCTTCATACTTTCCTAATCGTAGCTGTACCCATATTTGTTAATGTAATTAATCCGAATCCCGATATAATAAGAATAACGAGTTTCCCCGTTTTATTTATTTATGTTTAAACTAAACAAATATAACATCTTGCAAACAAAAGCCCTGACAAAAAGGATATTTTCTCAAGAAAACAACTGAAAGTTGAAACTTGAAACATGAAGCTGGCACAATACGCAAATCGCGTCGTGGCCAAGAAGAAAGAAAAAAAAAAAAAAAAAAAAAGAGAGGAAGAAGAAGAAGAGGAAAACACTGAGCGAGCGAATAATACTGGGTCTGTAATCTGTGGAATAATATTTATCACTGAAGGAAGCAAACAAAAACATAACATGATTAATTAGAACTTCATCGATATTACATATCCTTCTTCCGATTGTTTTCTTCTATAACCAGCGACATTGGCGAAATTGTTGTAAATACCATACCGACCACCTATCATATCTCGGATATGATTACCTGCACAACCCGTAGGCCGTAGGTAAGTATTACATCCTGTTGGTAGTCTTGGTTTGGTGCAAGCAACGAATAATGAAGACAAGTTTAAATGTTATATTCCGACTGCAACTTCTAGGCTTCAAGTGCCGCGGCTGCATGTAGTCTAGATACATATGATTAATCTGTGCTTGCAGCGGCAGTACTGGTTTGTGTCCCTGAGCAAATATTTTAGTTTTGTATAAATTTCTATGATATGACTGCCGATAGCCACGGCGGCAGCTGCTAGGCCTGCAGCGCAGGTGCGCGCAGTGTGCAGCTCGGGCGCACAGCGCAGGAGCGCCGAAATTGGATGCAACGACTTGGACGGCTGACTGATTGTTGCTTATGTTATTTTGTTGTAATATTTTCGTTTCTGAAAATACCCGCTAGTAATACTAAACTGTTAAACTAACTGAACTTCAACTAGAGACAAAAGGCACTGCTTAGAAGTATATAACATTTTTAAATCATCAAAGTAATTATATATAGTTTTTGACAAATTGGCGAAGAGGTAAATTAAACCTATTATTAATAATTTGTATTAACTTGTATAGTTTTTCTTTTCTTTGTAACCGGGGAAGACATCGGCTCCGGGAATCAGGGTTCCTTGTCCGGAGACCGACGCACCTAATAATGTATATGTATTACTTGTGAAATAAAGATATTATTATTGCAGTCAACAGTGTTGTTAGTACTTAATACTTGATAAGCGGGCTGTTTTCCGCATTCATGCCATCTCCAAGCGGCTCATTGTGTGTGATTACAGGTGGTGTGCATTAGTATTAGAATTTATACATAAGCAAGAACTGTTTCTTTTTGTTGCAGAATCTAAAATATAGTTTATATACCTACGTTACATATTATGTACCTAGTGGATATACAGGACGCACAACTTAAATTTGGATAACCTAACAATGGCTTTCGTTTATCAAGGTGACCCGGAGCTAGAATCAAAATCAAAAAAAGGTATGTAGGATAAGGTTTCAGAAGATCTGATTATAGCAATTTTCTGAGGATTGAGTACCTATTTCTAACTTTGGCTCTTTTAAGTTATTTGTGTTGAAAGTGAAAACCTTGAAGAAGTGGGTATGATGTTTTTCAGCTGCGGAGAGAATATCAGAGAACATGCATATAGTGGCCAACGAGCCATCTCTGGCATTGTATAGGCTGCAAGAACATGTACGAAAGGCTTTGCCACCCATGGTGGAACGGCGAGTAGAAGTCACCAAACTACAACATGAGTTGCAAGGAAGGTGTTACGATGTGGAATATGCACTAAGGTGAGATTGTTATGTATGATTTTATTCATTATTCTATACCAACTCCATACCTGTTAAATTTTGTTGTAACTTGTATTCGTGTGAAAAAGGAATCAAAAAGATTAACCAAAATGAAATTTTGTGTATTTAGGGCCTTTAGATTTTTAGTAAAATTTCATTGAAATCTGCTAAGCAAGTCACACATTCCTTAGCTCTTAAATATTGTACAATAAGACAGTGATAGAAGGGTGAGTCAAGTGGCATGTGGTAAAATGTTAGGCCCTGTGCACCTTATCTCTGTGATATATTACAAACTAAACTCCTAAATCACTATCATTATTAAATCACTATTCCAAAATTCATAATTTTTTTTTTTTTTTTTTTTTTTTTAATTTTTTTTTTTTTCTGGTGGTATGCCTTTATTAAACAAAATACTAAGAACTATATACAACACTACAGCTACTACAATAAAAGCATTTAGACACCTATAAGTCATAGCAGACTCATAGGCAGTCCAAATGCTCCAGCCCAGGCAGCGTGCCCAGCATGCTGGCAGCATTGCCCCGTTGAATTGCAATGCTTATTCGTTGAGCCAAATATGTGCCAGCATTTTGATCACGCGTCGCATCGACCAAGCGCTCAGATAGGTTTTGGAAAATACGATGAGTTCCCGGTCCCCACGGACCCAACGTCTCTACACCAAACGGCTCAAATATGTATAATCCATACCGAGGTTAGCATATTTGCGCCGCTTGAGTTGCTCCGCCGAAGTTGCCGCAGCGCCAGCCCTCACGTTGGTTTCAGAAAGATGTGACGGCGCTAAAGCGTCCACGCAAGTAGCGTCCCACACTAAGGGCCGTCCTAACTTCCACGGAACCAGAGTCATGCCGTCAGGTCTTTTACCATCGTCACGCATCAGACCATTCGGTTCGAGAATAGCTGGAACATTGGCGCTGGTAAAAGCCCGGCGAATGATATCGTTAAGGCTGGCGTGGCGGGAAATTCGACCAGCACTTCGAGAGCAGGAGAGGCCATGGTGACCGAGTTGATCAACTGCAGTACCACACTGGCAGTGATGTGCAACACAACACCTTGCACCCAAGCGTAAGCTAATAGCTAGACGAAAAGCGGATGGATCTATAAGGCTACCAGTTTTGTAAGAAGGAATGGCCTGTAACCAAAGACCAGATTCCCACACAGAAACAGCGAGAATACGAGCATGATCTGCGATGCTAGAACACGTATTTAAAAGATCTTTCGGTGTTAGCTTGCATAGGGGCTGATCCCACTGTTTCTGAGATGACAACATTTTTGGGAATTCAGTATTTGGACAAGCCAGTCTCCATGTGTTTTGGCCTCAGCCAGATATGCTACATCGAAAGAGCCTAAAGATCGTGCAAGAATTTTTCTACTAATTTGTGTGTACTGTGTACAGAAGACAAAAAAGCTGGTAATGCCACACTAGAAATTTTGCGTATCCCTATGCCCCCCAACCTCACAGGGAGGGAAGCTTGCACCCAAGCCCTATCATCCATCTCAACATTCAAAACCGACACTAACGTATCTTTTACTAAGTTGTCTAAGCTTAACAAAAGCTCACTGTGTTGCCACAGCTGACAACATCTTAAATAGTATGTAAATTTAGGAACGAAAAGGCAAAATCTTATAATTGTAAAAGCCATATGGGCGTTAATTTTGGATAATCTGCTAGAAGCATTTCAATGAATCATCTTTAATATATCTGAAATAAATTTGTTGATGTTGTATTTTTATACAACATCAACAAATTTATTTCAGATATATTCAACTTGATTCATTGTTACAATATTTTTTAACATTTTCTAATAAATTCAAATTATCTTGCAAAATAAGCATAATAAAATTTATTACTAGCTGTACCTGTGACTTGGTTCGCTATTGCCATACCTGCAGACTAATTATTCACATTTGATAACTGTTTATCTCATATTAAGCTACGCTGTGGTCTGCAGTGAAGGACTCTTAGTAAAACATAGCTCAGAAAGGAGCTTTTTATTTTGGATTTGAAAACTCCCGGGTTGTATTTTCTTAAAGACAGTAGTTGACAATAAATGTTGAAGCAAAGTACTTTGTGCATTTCTTTAATATTTTGATTTCAAAATGGCGGTTTTGTTTGGCGGTAGAATAAAATTATATTAAGTTGTGCACTTCCATTACCCAGTCTCCGAAATGTATCCAGCAAAAGATAGATAGTTAAAAAAACTGATTGTGGTGAATGTTCCACATTTCACCACAATGTGGTGATTTTAGAGTTTTATCTTAGCAAGCTTATGTAAATCTAAATAAGGGTGCCGGGCAGCCCGGGTGTGCCCGGCCGGGATACAGACTGACAAGACAAAAAAAAAACAGTTTTGGCATCAGTATCAGCTACAGAGTGCTCTCAAAAAATATTTTCAAAATATCTGCAATGTACAGATTAGGACCTGTTACAGTTTTATTCTAAAAAAAAAAAAAAAAAAAGTCAATGTATATACTTTTATGTTTATATTTGTTATGTACAATTTTAAAATGTAAGTCTTGTTGTGTGAATGTTCGTAATCAACATTATATTACATACCTACATAATGTTTGAACCCACCTTGATATCTACTTTTACAGACTTAACTGCATTTAATTTTGATTATTAATCCACAGTAAAAAATTGGTACCTGCCTAATTGTTTTTGAATAGAAAATACATAAAGAAATTTGATAAAAATGTGTTGTCATTTATTAGTAGAAGTTGTTCGCTATAACAAGATGAGTATGTAATGTTGACATTTAACTTAAACAATTTTTTTACCTCATTATAACAAATGGTAGACCAACCTAACCTTGAGACGAATTACTTAGCATTCCATGGATTCACCGTGCGGGTGCCGGGTCCATAGCGTTGCAGAGGAAGAGGCTAGAGGGGCTTGCAACCCAGGTGTAGGGTTAAGAGGCCTCTTTACAATGCATCAACGCTCCCCTTCCCGCTCAAGACTCCTCCCCTACCTAACCAAATTTGGTAAGATCCTACTAATGCCGCCTTAGATACACGTTCTAGAATGGAAGTTACAGTTGTTCTTGGCAGGCGAAGGTCTTTAAGTAGGTTATATAGGGATTTCGCTGGTATACCCCTTGCTCCAACTTCTACAGCATATAAATTAACCACATAACCGTTTTTGGTTAATTTATTTGTTAGGCCATAATATTTGTTTGCTTGTAATGTGGTCCTTAGGTATTTTTTGTTTCCCACGGCACAGCAAGTTCTATAAGTACTATGCGTTTTAGATCTTTTGAGTATAGAAATATGTCTGGTCTGGAAGACGAAACACCTCAGGAATTTTGTAGTGTTTTTCATACGTGTCCATCAAAAGAGTCCAATCGGGAGCTGCGCCTAAGATGGAGTAAGGCTTGGATTTAGATTTTGTAGATGACCCTTCTTTTACAAAATTGACGTGTCGTTTGTTCGTGGTCAAACCTTTTTTTGCTCTAGCTACCGAGAGACTCGCCGCTTCTCGTATGATTTCGAGGACTCTATCATGGCGACGTGAATTATGACCCCTATCAAGGAGCACCTTGCATTCTACCAATAAGTGCCTTGCTGTACCTATCGCCTCTCGACATACCTACCGCAAGACTTTTGGTGGCTTTCCCCCATCTTACTAAGTTACTTTGGTCTGGGAGGGTCATCTTAAAGGCGTTTAGATAAAATTTTAAAAAGGCAGGTGACTAATCGTATACCAAGGTACGCCACTTTAACGCCAGAGGGATACAAAGTTCACCTATGGTTAGCCATTCGCTTCGCATTTCTAAACTCATTGCATGCACTTTATAGTTATGATTTTCATCTTGTTGTAGAAAAGATTTTACAATGTCTTTATCCTCAACTTTCTGTTTCGTCCCAAAACCCGCTTTACTAGACTGTGCACCTATCATAAATTGTTTGTGGAATTGAAGCCTCGAATCAACGTCGGAGGCACTTTTGTCTTTTGGGAGAGATGCGACTATATCGTCTCGAGATTTTAATAAGACTGGCGTTTTGGTAACTCTGAGGTGTTTATAGAGCTCCGATGGTTTCTTTAATATCATCCCAAAATTAGTTTGATCCCTAAATAAAGTAGATGGGTCTGCCGAAAGTGCAAGCCCCAACCATGACTTCAATGTCCTTATGACGTTAACATCCAGCTTTGTCAAAAGGGATTTAGTAATGTCGTATACTAAAAAAGACCAAGTCAGACGTGATGTTAAGTAGTTGTCATATATCCAAGCTTTTTTAATGTTACTTATTGGTTGTTGGTCCACCATACTAAGGTCTTTTATAAAGCTATAGACAACTGCGTCTAGAGATGGTGTGCGTCCATTGTGATCTATCTTCCTACAAAGAAATTTAAATGGCACAGCTTCTGCAATTGTGGAAACACATTCCCCTCCTATAAAGAGTCGTAAGAGGTAAATTTGGTATTCCGTCTACCCAGACACAGACAGTGGCATTAATTGGTTTTGTTCTCAAACCTTCAGTCCATGTTCAGAACTCATCCACTTCTCGTAAAAGTTCCTGACCTTGTATTGGGTTATGTGTCAGAATTGCTAGGTCGTCAGCAAAAGCTAAGATGGACTCTGTTTATCTGTTATTGATCTTAAACCGATAGATAACAAACTTCAGTTTACCGAATTATAACGAATATTTACTTGTTCCCTTCCAATTTGTTATATAGATGTTGCACTGTATAATCAGTATCAGTACTAATATTATAAATGCGAAAGTAACTCTGTCTGTCTGTCTGTCTGTCTGTTACGCTTTCACGCCAAAACTACTGGACCGATTTGAATGAAATTTGGTATGGAGATAGTTTGAGACCCGGGAAAAAACATAGGGTAGTTTTTATCCGACTGCGCAAAAAGAGGTTAATGTTTTCGCGCGATAACCGACATACGCGCGGGCGGAGCCGCGCCCGGAAAGCTAGTAAAATATAAATCATAAAACATTGAGATTGATAAGTATTTTTAAGTATCAATATAAAATACAATTTCCTTCTTAACCAACTTATAAATATAGAAGGAAGTTCTTCTGGGTAAGCGCGCTCCATCATCGACCTTATCATCACTTAACATCAGGTGAGACAGTGGTCAAGTATACCCAGTTCAGTATGATAAAAAAAAAACTGAATTCAATGGAATCTTTTTTTTGTGTTACTATTTTATTTGTTATATTATACAATTTTATGATTCTATTTAACCTTGTTTACCGCTTGATTTATTGTTAACAATAATAACTTTAATATTTTTATAATGAAATGCTTCCCTATAACTGGATTTAATCTTTTTATTTCTTTTGTCTTACTCAGTTCAAAATTGTAATTGTGATTTTAATCACAATAATGTTGGTTGATTGCTTATAGCAACTTCAAAATCAAACAAACGACTAGAACCACTTTATCGAGAAAATGTTAGATCTGGGCCCTTCGGGAATCTGCGGTATTGGGGTTAAAATAATAACAATCCATTTCTAGTAATTGTTGCTTATAAATCTCCCCAGACCACTTGCTGTGGCCTTTCTCCAGGAGTGTTTGGCAGCCAGCATTAACATTTCCTACCTCAAGATGTAAAATAACTAATATACCATAGTTTTAAAAAGTATGTAAACAGTTAATTTGATTAACTCTCTAAAATTATTTAATGTTTTATATAATTGGTAGTACAGTAGGCATCCTGGGCTAGTGGATAACCTCTGTGCTGGTAGTGTTTGGTTTGTTTTGTGTTATGGTGTTACCATACCATGGTTTACAATCATACATATAATCATTTTAGAGTGTTGATCAAATAAACTGTTTAAGTACTTTATAAATCAATGGTATACCTAAACAGTTGATGTTGATATTTTGAAGCATATTTTGTGTTATAAGCCCGTGTCATACATTTTTAGTTCATATAAAGTCTTGATATTTTGAATTGTTAATTTTAAAATTCACTGCTTTTCAGATTTAAATAATAATTTAACTGTAGATTGTGTTGATATTTTGATTGGTGAATATTTTGTTGTTGAAGTTAAGTATCCCTCCCCTAACAAATGGATTATTTACGATAACTTTAGAAATATAATGAGATATAAATTTTTTTACCGGTAGTATGTCTTTATTTACTAAATACTAAGAACTATATAGACACTACAGCTACTGCAATGTAAGCATTTAGACAACCTACACGTCATTGCAGACTCACAGGCAGTCCAAATATTTAATACTCCAGCTTACTACCAGTTGCCAGCGTGTCGAGCTATCAAAGTCAAAGTCAAAGTCAAAATCATTTATTCAATTTAGGCGTCTACGACGCTCTTATGAAGGTCAATTACAAATTTTAATATTGAAATATACTACATTGTACTGCCACGTTCAGCAAACAAAAGTTATAGAGCCACTGCGAGAAGAACGGGCAAGAAACTCGGGGCCATTCTTTTAAAGGTTTTTTTAAAAATGTGTTAAGTACATAATATAATAAAATTATTACAATACTTAATTTACATTACGTAGGTGTTAGGCGCTAGCTTGGCAGAGGCGAACCAGTCCAAGCATTTTTGTCGTTTAAGTAATCACAAACTGTGTAGTAAGATTTCTTTATCAAAATATTCTTCACATGCAACTTGAATTTTCTTTCTGTGAGCGTTGTAATATGTTTGGGCAATTTATTATAAAACCGCACACAATTTCCTAAGAAGGACCTTTTATTTGTCTTTGCTAATCTAAAACCTAAAAACTATATTTGTTATATTGACTTTACATTATAAATAAGTAAGTGAAAGTTTGTGTTCCAAAAGTAGGTTTGTTATTCCTTCATGCTAAAACAGCTGAACAGATTTGGATGTATCTTTGAATATAGATAATTTAGGTCCTGGAATAACACATAGGATAGTTTTCATCATCACTTTTCATCATTGTCTACAGCGGTAAAACCGCCGAGCGTAGCTAGTATGATATATAAAACTACCACAGTAAAACCAGAACAAGTAGTTTGACTTCATAGAGTGGTACCAAACGCTTCCATATCTAGAGTGTTCAGAATATGTTCGGTATATTCTTTTGAAATAAATCAATTTAGATTTATTTAAAATATTGACAAACTCATCAATAACTTTCTATTTTGTGAATAATATTATAAAAAAAAAGAAAATAAGAGTTAACAGTATTGTATAATTGTTATTTTCTGTTAAGTACAGTGTTTAATTATAAGACCTTTATTTATTTTACTTATTAATTTTTCATAATACGGAATGGAATAGTAGATAGGCTGATACCAATGTAAGATGTTTATTGTGTTGATAGTTAATAGGCTATTCTTTGATGAATATCTCACATATCGAAGATGTTGTTCAGGTTAACCGAAAATTAATGCCTCTCAAGGTTACAGCTGCCTGAACCCGCTGTTAGGTGCTTGGCGACAGTTTTATACTTGAGGGTGGTAGCTAGCCAAGCGGGAAGCCCTATGCTATAACCAAAGCTATCCCAAGACAACTTACTGGGACGTGCCCTCTAAAGCGTGTGAATGCTCAGTAGTAAATGTAATAAGCGGTCTCCCATCCAAGTCATGACCGCAGAGGATGTTTTTTTAACCATTTGTTTGATTATGAACAACTAGGCAAGCTCCTCAGAAGTGTATGACTGTACTTATATACATAATGTGTTTTACTAAAACTTATCTGAGAATTTTATATCCATTTCAGTGCAGTGAAATCCATGGACGCGGCAGCCACCAGCTTCAACAACATCCAAGAAATGATGAAGCAATCAATATTCCTAAAGGAACAACTAAAATATGAAGAAACTAGGAGAAATAAAAGGGATTCTAATTCTGTTTACAAACGTCTCTCTGCCCATATAGTGTTGGACCTACCGGATCTTTCAGAGTTCTCTATGGTTCGGGAGACCACTAATAGGATTGAGAATATGATGGCGCAGGCCAGGGGCTCATCTGCCGAGTTGCACAGGTCTCATACCACACTGCAATAGCCGCTTTCGCAATAAGCTAAGTGTATTAGTAGCGCTTTCGATACAAAAGTTTCGTCATATTCTATATACCAAGTGTTCCAACTCATTGAAATTTTGAATGCATGGCCATATGCTTCTTTCTGGTTTGCCAGTTATTCGTTTTATTATTTATTTAATCATTAATGCGAAAATAATTTCAATACACAACGATTATCCGATTTCCTTTACCGGCGGGTATGCCTTTATTTACAAAATACTACGAAATATATACAACACTACAGTTGCTACAATAAAAGCATTTAGACAACCTATAAGTCATAGCAGACTCATAGGCGGTCTAAATGCTCCAGCTCACTACCAGTTGGCAGCGTGCCCAGCATGCTGGCAACATTGCCCCGTTTAATTGCAATGCTTATTCGATTAATATGCTTATTTTCTGTCAAATTTAAACATAATTTATATATATAAGATATAAATGTAGACATATATGCGAAAGTTCGCCGAGTTGAACACTTAATATTTAAAATACGACGATGCTAAGTTTGTATGGATAGCGCTATGAATACATTTCCCTGAAGTGCTTACAAATGTAGGTACCAAGACATTCCAAATATTCTCTAGTATTCATGTTTATTCATTGCCGATGAAGGCACTGCAATGATGGGGGACCTATCTTCAGAGATGGGATCAACAGTACTACCAAATACTGTTGATATGTATAGTAAGTCCACACATATTAATACATAATAGATATCATAAAAGACATGAATGTGTAGCCTGTCTGTTATGATTACCTGGATGCATTATGTAATTAATGTATTTTGGTGGGTATTCAAGGCTAAATCCGAAACTACGAAGGATAGCGATACATTTTTACAAGAACCTCGAGAACAACTGTGATTGAAACTTAAGCTACCTTATTTGATTTTAGAAAATATTCTGGCCCGTATTGAACCCGTTGATTTTGCAAATAATAGCTCACTCTGTATAGTTGAACCACTCGATAGTATATTCCTATTAAGGATTGTATTCTGGGCAGTAACTTGAACTTAGCTTTGTCAAAGGCTCAGTTAACTTAAATACTCTTAAGTCAGCATTTGAGCACTATGGCGCCTGATGGTAAGTGATGATGTCGAAGATGTTGTTCAGGGTAACCTAGAATGTCTGGCTCTAGGACAGCTGCCAGAACACACCGCTAGGTGCATGGTGACAGATTTTCTACTTGGTAGCTATAGAACATTTTGACCCATACAGAAAATAATGTAAGATAGTTATATTTTTTTAATTAACTGGTTCAATAGTAATTTTTCATATATCCTATGGTGCAGTTTATTTTATTAATTAATTGGTTTTATCAAAATTTCTCGAGATTACTTTGATTATTTATTGCTAGTCCTTGTAGTTTCGAATTACCTCTAAAAGCCAATTTAAAGGAATAATCCTGTATATCAGGTACTAGTCATACCTTTTCCTAATAAGCTTTTTAACTTTAATAAAGGTGCCGCCACGTCTGCTTAATAAACGGCGCCCTTGAAAAATTATAGCAATAAGTCGCGGAAGCAGGAGAGCTAACTAAGGTGGCCGGGCAATAAGAATTCTCTAGTCGTAGTCCTTATAGCTAGGCAAACATAACTATACCTAATGGTAAAAAATTACCATGGTACCTAAAGAACCATCTAACGGTACATACCACGGAAAATAAACGATCTATCGTTAGTCTTGGTACCACAGACCAAACGCTCTATCGTTATATTTATTTCCAGACATACATCTATCTCTACAGGTACACACCCAATGTAATAGAGTAGCTATAAATTTTTAATATCTAATTTTTGCTATCTAATTTCTATAACACACAACTTGTAATGCGACTTTGGTAAATTCGCTGAGATCACAACAAAATAGGTTCAGCCGCGATTATGTTGAGGTGGCGGAGGGCACGCGTCAGAGATAACATAACGGTACCAAGGCAAATTAACGGTCTATCGTTATATGTATCAGAAATACCTAATACAGGTACAACCTCTATTTCTGGCTAGGTTTAGCTACCGATATGGTATTGTAACATTTATTTTTCATTAATTTGTAGCGCGGCACAGTTGATGTGAAAAAATGCTGTTATTAAACTCAGAAAGCACTTGGCTAGCTTTGCAATGGATATGGGATGTAAATTAAGGAACGATATGCTAATCGGGGTATGGCGCTTGCGCTTTATTTGCTTGCACAGCATACGTTCATTATAACATTATTTATTAAGAAAAATTTTAAAATGATCTGCTGATTTTCCCAGTGGCTATGTGAAATGGTCAGATAGAAGATAGAATTAGTTTATAATACTTTATGTACACTCTGTGTAAGTATACACTTGTGTGAGGTTTTGGTGTAATTATCAGGCGTTCATCATTCATCACTTGCCATAGTAGAAACAGAAAAGTGTGTCAACTCTAGGCCCAATGTGACCTATATGCTTACTCCATCCAGTTTACGTAGGGCTGTCCCTATCTCTGTCTACAATTTTGTGCCGAAAAGGTGTAATTTAATAACATATTGTATAAAAAAGAAACAATATGAGTAATGCTAGTTGCTACTGATATGTTGTTCATAATGAATACTGTACTATTTGTAATATTTTAGATCCAATCTTTGTGTATTTGTGTGCGTCTTGGTATTAATCATCTCTAAAAGAAAAAACTTAGTGTACCTACTGCGTAATGGCGCGCACAGATATACACGCAGCGTTACAGACCTGTTCAATCACTAAAGCGCGCCCCTCCACATGACATTATTGTCGCCTATTTGTACGGGTAGGTCTCTATTGTACACCACGTACAGATTAGCATGGAAGTAAATGCTAATAGTACCTACATACATCTAAACAATAAAAGGCAGTAGTAGCGAAATATGGAGGGGCGGTCTTCGTGCGTCGAAAAGTCTATGTACCTACAGCTCGAAGATGAATTACTTTTCCGTTTCTACTATGCTCTGTTTCTTCCATGTCAATGGGAATTGCGGTCGAAATCTGCCTGTAACTTCGATCTGCATTACGTTCATTGGTTATAGGAAATCTTATTGAAATATAACCATGATCTGAACAACTTGATCAATTGTTTCGACCATCTCGTCAAATAGAATGTTTCAAAATCTTTTGAAATATTGATGATTCCTCTTCAATGAGTGAAGATGTCATGTTTTAAATGAGGCGTATTGAGACTGCGATTGTCGTTCACGGAATTCAAATAGTCGCCCCATCCATTTCTCTATACCTTAAAACCTGTGTACAGAAAATATTGATTACTTAATAATATAGCTTGTGTTGCTCAATAACATTTCCTAGGCATTTAAAGAAGGCGTTTAATATCCAACGGCTAAATTAACTAATTATTCAAATTAACTTGATTTGCGAACTTTCTACCAATGTTATAATTATTTATTTGGCTAAGGTGCTGGTATAAGTTTGTAATTATTGGTGTAATAATACACAATACAATGATGTATGATAATAATATTGTTATTACTTGATTTTAATTTACTTCTCAAGAATCTGTATTTCTCACACCTACTTGGGCAGTCCAACAGTTTGGTACAAATCAATTGAGTTTTTTAGAAGTAAGATATTACTTTTTAAAAACTCAAGTAATATATATATATATATATATATATATTCACAGTTGATGGTAAAGTTTAATTGAAATGAACCTACGACGCGGGCGGTATTTCTCTGGCACAAGTTAATTTTCAATGAATTTCATAATATGGCCGTTCATAGTCGCATTCTTTAGATGTTTTGTTACATGCTTGTGTACTATAAAAATGTAAAAATACGCTTATATTGTCAGATCTTCTAACATCAGTATTATGGATGATAACTTATATACTTACAAAAATAAACCCATCTTATCAAAATAACACACATTGTTAATTTATACTGCCTACTAACTGCTTCGCTGCTATGCACTTCATCATTTTCTTTTATAATAGATACGTTACCTAAGCAAGCATTTGACCTCAGGCTCAATTGGAAAGCAACGACGCGGTGAATGTGGAATATGTTTGCCTATAAGAAACCTCTTCACGCTGTGCTTGAAGACTCCCAGGCTATATCTATCAAAAGGGGGACATTATTATTATAGTAAAGTGTTACATACATCAGTCGTACGCACGACGATTGTGGACTCAATACCAAAGCGAATAGGGCCTAATTTTTGGAATATCAACCATTTACTGATGCCGCATGCCTTGCGTCAGTCCTTTCCGGCTAGCATTGATATGTGATGTCTCCGTGTTGTAAGAGGTAGAGGGAACCGGGCTAGGATGTCACCCCCCCCCCCACTCCATTTCTTCCCGTGGTCGTAAGAGGCGACTAAGGGCAAAAAATCGGAAGGTGGCCAGCATCGCCTGAAGAACTGGAATCTTGCACTGTGATCCCCAAGACTGCCGCTACAGGGATTATAGCAAACTCCCCTTAATGGAGGCTGTGTTCTGCAGTGGACAATCCAGCTTGATACATAGACATAGACATAGACATACCTTTATTTGTGGCAAAAACACATACACAAGGATAATATACCAACATAAAAATAAAAGTAGGTACTCACCTACTTAATCATAGTTTTTGCCACAAGCCGGCCCCAACTCAGCATAATGCTGGTTGCGAACAACCAACGCTCTGGTCTTCCGTTGGGGACGGCAGGTGACGTCACGCACGGTATAGATAACATACATTCAGTTAGTATAACTTTTGCATAGATGTGTACACAAAGAAAAAATCAATAAATTATAAAAAGACAGTCAAAACAAAACTAAGTACTTATATTAGTTACAAATCCGCAAAATTAACTAAACATATGATTTGATCATTTATGCAGGCAGTATTTGATCAGTTTTAAATAAAAAATAGAAAATGAAGCAAATTATTGCGATTAACATGACATACCTAGGTGTAACAGAAATACACTCGAGAGCAATGAATCCGGGTCACTTAAAGAATCCTAAAAATCTCGGAAACTAAAAATGCTAGGTTAATGCAATAAATTGTATTTAATAGACAATGTAATACTCCTTAAATGAAGGTATTAAAACTTCTTAGTTATTGTAAAGTTATATCATAAAAAAATCAAATTTGAAAAAGGGCCACTTTCGAAGATGGAACTACGAAATTACAGCATTTGGTTTTGCTTTTGTTTGTAATCTGTCATTTATGTGGGTACATAAACCATGTTGATAGTGCTCTATATTCATTATTCAAGCTGAAATTATGTCGCTTACGCCTGAAGAATGCACCAGAGTACTTACAATGCTGGAAACCGGCCGGAGTCAGCGCGATACAGCCAGGACTGTCGGTGTGTCGCTGTCAACAGTACAAAGAGTTCTCCGACGTTACGAAGAAACTGGTTCTAACCTACGCAGACCAGGAACGGGCAGAACCAGGTGTACCACAGCACGAGAAGACCGATACTTGGTGAACACCATGCTTCGAAATCGCTTTCTCACAGGAACTGAACTCACCAATCAGTTTCGACGCCTCGGAGGAAGTAACCCAAGTGCATGGACAGTAAGACGTCGGCTTGCTGAATCTAACTTAAAACCCCTTAGACCTGCAAACGGCCCTAAACTGGAGCGTGGGCATCGTATTTCGAGACTAAGATATGCCCAGAGCCACGTAAATTGGAGTATTGAAGATTGGTCAAAAGTTATGTTCTCCGACGAATCAAAATTTATGCTCTACAAGCACGATGGAAGACACAGAGTGTATCGAAGACCAGGGGAAAGATTCAAGCAAGCATGCATCGAAGAAAAAGTAGCCTACGGTGGTGGGTCTGTACTTGTGTGGGCCGGAATTTCTTCTGAAAGTCGCACAGAGCTGGTGATCATAGAAAACGGCTCTTTAACTAGCGTAAGATATGTGGAAGAAATCCTCAATGATCACGTTGGTCCATTTATGGTCAATTTAGGTGAGGATGCTATATCTATGCATGACAATGCCCGACCTCATACAGGTAGGATTGTGAATGACTACCTTCAAGAGATGAACATTACTCGTATGGAGTGGCCAGCGCGCAGCCCGGATATCAACCCGATCGAGCATGCTTGGGACGAGCTAGGCAGATGCGTAAAACAACGAAACCCTCCCCCAATCACGCTTCGTGAGCTCAAAATTGCTCTCACAGAGGAATGGGAGAATATTCCCCAAAATCGTATAAGGAACTTGGTGTACAGCATGCCAAACCGCGTAAACGCAGTAATGGAAGCACGAGGAGGCAATACGAAGTATTAAAATTCAAGAAAATCGTAATAAAGTTCAAAAATTTCATGTTTCCTATTTTTGTTTTAAGGAGAGATCAGCAGTTTTTTTCTTTATGTAATTTTGTGTTAATAAAATGTATGGTGACTCATATTTTTTTACTTTCATTTAAGGAGTATTACATTGTCTATTAAATACAATTTATTGCATTAACCTATCATTTTTAGTTTCCGAGATTTTTAACATTCTTTAAGTGACCCGGATTCATTGCTCTCGAGTGTAGTAATGTTTGATAACAAAACAAAAGCATGTTTAAATAGATTATATGGCACTGGTGTCCTGAATTTGAAGTTCTTCGCTGTTTTGATGCGCATAAAAAAATATTTTAAGTTTTAGTTTAAAACCATGTATACTTTGCATGTTCCTTATTGGCGGAGGGATGTTGTTCCAACACTTAGACGCAGCATAGCGGAAACTTCCTCTGAAGGCGACTGATCTATGCCGCTCTGTTACGAGCTGCGTTGAGCACTGGCGGGACTGTAGGAACTTGCGGCTAGCCTTCCATGACAACTTATCATATAGATAAGTCGGTTCTCTATATTTTAAGACGCCGAACAGTAAACAAGCCAGATGAGGCTTTTGGCGATGCTTTATTTTTAAAAGTGTTTGTTTAGAAATGGGGTCACATATGTCCTCAACGGAATGTCAAAGCAATAACGTGCACAAGCGTTCTGGACTTTATGTATCAACTTTTGTGTCTTGACCAAAAGCCTTGGACCAAAAACAGTACCTACATCCAAAATAAAATAATACCCCCGCCATCCTAACATATACGGAATAAGGTATACCTATCTACGTCGATCGTACCACGCGTTGCCATTTAACTCCAAGGCTTTGATCTGGTATTTACCTGAGCCGTCCCAGAGATGGCTGTAGTATTCCATACAAAAAAATTACTTTAGTTAGATGCAGGTCAAGCGGCACCGAAGTAATAACGTCGCACTTCGAGCAGCAGCGATAAAGCTGGGAGTCCCAGCTTTATCGCAGTTAATTCAGCCATGGACTGGATGTAGCAGATCGAGTTGGTTGGTAATCATAACAGCATTAAGGAGGATAGTAGAAGTTATATTTGTGACACCGCAATTGAACAACGCAGTGAATGAGATTTATTTTATGCGGGCGTTTCCTCTTGCTCCTATTTGGTTCTCAGCGCACCAGGAAGCGCCCATGTCTTCGTCACTTCGTCACAGAAGAAAGTTACTAAACGTGTCTCGCTGTGCGGCAAAATGATTCACAGAGAAAGATGTTGAAATAGGAGTAAATAGTAAGTATAATACTTGTTTTAGAACCGGTATCATTATGATCAAATCAGAAAATGATGAAGCAAGACGTGACATTCTTCCCGCTTGTCTTACAAATTTTAAAACAAGTTGTACCTACCAATTGAATTGCCATTGTATGTGCAAATGGTAAATGATGTAAGGGGGATTGAACGACATGTGGACTGTATAAATCCAAACGCCGCGCGCCGTTCGTGACAAATCGTATCGTGACGTTTTTAATAGTGGTCCACGTGAACTAATCGCGAAGAAAAACATGCGGCCGCTAAAAAAATGTTTTTGCAGCTTCAGAGTAGGTATATATTGAAGCTCTTAACTGCTTATAATGGAAGGACATTCCTCGTTAAATATCAGCTTTATTTGATACATAAGTATCTACCTATACAATCTAGCTATCGTTCGGGGGTAGCTAAATTAATGCAGGTTAAAATGAATTATTGAAATACCTGGCACCTAAGTGACATTCTTAAGTCGTTGCCGTTAAGGGAAGTGTCTTAGCGATTTCCATACATACGTAGGTTCCTGAAGGTATTTTAAATATAAATTTGTTCTAAAACTCTTCGTGGGTGCCGAGTTAGAATGTCACGCACAAGGGTGAATCTCGTGGAAAACATTCGGTTTTCGAATACCCGAAAACCCAATATCTTCCACGAGATTTTGTGTCAAGGTGATGCCCCGTCCACCCGCTAGACTTTCCCACTGGTGGGTGGATGGCGAATTCAATTTTCCCCCCATCCACTGCACTAGAGTTGGAACTAGGGCATGGATACCGGTATTCGGTATTACCGAAAAACCGGTAATACCGGCCTATTTAGAGTACTTTCAAATACCGGTATTGGAATCAAAAATACCGGTGTTTCGGTATTATGACAAAAAAGAAGTTTATATGCATAAAAACTAATCAAAGGCTTAAGAACCAATACGGCGGCTCTATATATATGGGTATTAATATTGATTTTATGAATAACATCAACAACTTATTAAATTTTATGGTTGTAAATTTTTTTTACTATAAAAACTAACGTGGTTTTCACTCATTTTAGTAAATAATACGGGATAACTCACGTGAATCAGTCAGATAGCTCCGACTATAGTTTCAACCACATTCGGTGGTCTTTTTCAAGTGCTAAGCGAGACGTCAACGCGGGCGTCCCGAGCTCTCCTTGAAAAAGACCACCGAATGTGGTTGAAACTATAGTCGGAGCTATCTGCCTGATTCACGTGAGTTATCCCGTATTATTTACTAAAATGGTTGTAAATTAAAGCGCGGTTAACGTTTTCTTTTCACGCTTTTGATTTCTACTTAAAAAATGGCATTTCCAGTCAATGTGTCCGTGAAATTGTGAGTAGGTACATAAATGATATTACATATACGGTGGTAGTATTGTTTATATAGTTTAACAAAACTGACATATCGTCCGCCGACCACCACACGCCCCTCAGACCCGCGCGGTGCATCTTTTTATCTCACGCATATTCTCAATTGCATTGTGCGCTCTCGCTTAGTTCGTTGGTTTTCTATTCACAGTTACTACGCACATGCACGTAATAAATAAACGGTAATCAGTGTTTCCGAGTATTTTATAGTGATGAGAACTATGTATGAACTGATATCTCATACTGCGTTCCCCAAGACGCCTGCCAAGCGTCAGGATTATGGCAAACTCCACCCTAATGAAGAAGGCTGTGTTCAGCAGTGGACAATCCAGCTAATACAGTAAGAACTGTGTGGGAAGTTTTCGTTTTCGAGACAATATTACGAAAAAACTATCATTTAGGAGATAATCGGTAAGTAAGAAACTCTATTTTTTTTCAAATTTAATAAGCTTCATAAAGCGTATTTATCCTACTCAGATCGATCATTCGGTAATATTAGCAGATAGTGCCAAAACTGGTTGTGGCGATAACGTCGAGGCGCCGGTTCCGCTACAATTTAATAAGAATGAAATAAAACGATCGAGTAATCTCTAAAATAGAAAAGTACATAAAATGATTTTTTACACTACACACGATAGACAACAAATCGAATGACTCTGATCCGAAAGATGATGAAATCTGATGCGACACATTATTCAGTTATGCGACACAGCACGAAAATGGCGGAAATAGAGGACTTTACTTGGTAAGAACTGTAGAAGACCTTACCTCCAACTAGTGTTGAATCCGAAAAAGCGTTTTCAGTGGCGAATTTCATCCAAACTAATATTATGAGGAAGAAAGATTTGATTGTTTGCATTGAAACTACTGGACTGATTTGAAAAATTGTTCTAGCTTTAGAATTCTACATTATCCCTGATATGAACATGGATGCCAGAATATTTTCTAACTACCCGTGCGAAGCCGGGGCGGACTTCATTTAATGACAAGAATTTATATTCCATTTGTTTTCTGCATCTTGCCCAGCAAAAATGTGTATACAATAAAATAATATAGAGGCACTACTTTCATCTAAAGATTGTTTACTGTTGTGCTTAATTAATCACGATATTAAGAAATGTCTTTAGAAAGAAACTTTTGAGCTTGACTTTTTATTGTCGGAGTAATGTTAATTATATCTGATTATTTATTGTAATAATAAAAAAAATATAAGAAAAAAAAACAAAAATTATAAATAAAAATTAAGTTGCTAAAAAAAATACTGTTTTAGGATGATTTTATGTAATAAATTAGGTACATTTATTCAGACCTAAAACAATATTACATGGAAAATATATTTTTTCTGCGTTTTTAACATTTATAGTGAAATACCGAAAAAATACCGAAATACCGGTATTCCGGTTTTGAAAATATTGATACCGGTATAATACCGGTATTGCCAATAAGTCCAATACCGCCATGCCCTAGTTGGAACCAATTCAACTGCTTCATCGATATTACAAATACCTAATACTTTTGCTATCGAATGAACTCTGAAGAAAGGCCTTAGATGTGTTGGCCACAGCTGTCAAAGTGACAGTTGATGTTACAGTTTTCAGTTTAGTTTCTTGTTTGGGATTTTTAAACTAATCTATGAAATTGAGATAGCTGTGAGGTGTGACAGCTGACTAAGTGACAGTTTATGTCAGATAGACAAGTGTGATTTATGTGACGTTGGTGTCGTATTTTATTTACTCAATTACTTTTCGTTTTCATCTACGGGCAAGAACTGAATTAATTAAACAGCTTGAATAATCAATAGTTATTTATTTAAACTAGGCAACGCTCTTACAGCAAACAATGAAAAATATTAAGGCTTAATTAAAACAACCATTTTTTAACTCTCCAATTAATAAATGTCTTAATGTAACATAAAAAACATTATTATCAAATTGTGAAAGAACTACTTTGAGTCTCATAGTCTATCCAAGAGTTTCTCAAATTGCAATTTTAAGAAAATACGGATTTATATCTGGACACTTGACAGACTAAGGTCATGTATTCAGTGAGCAACAATTGAGGCGCAACATGTAGGTACTCTAAGTATGTTGCGGATGACGAGCAAATTTACAGCACGGATATTTTTCTTCTCTATTCCTTGTTTGTTGATTCAGTGTCTTGGGTACGTACTTACCTATATTTTAGTCACATGTTGCGGGACCATTGTTGCCTTATGAATTGGAGTTCTATATTCAGGGCTGATAACGGCCGATTTCAGATGAGTTCAGACCTCCAGTTGGCAGTTCGCAAACATAAACGCTAAACCCAGCATAGCCTCCGCACATCCGATTTCCAATATTTTGCTCATATAAAGCGTTCAAATGCCGATAGGTTGCCACTGTTATTCTTTTTTTTTATGCCTGATAAGTTAGCCTTTGACCACTATCTCACCTGATGGTAGAGGTCGAAGATGTTAAGTTAGTTCAGGCTAACCTAGAATTACTGGCTCTCAAGGACAGCTGCCGAAACACACCCTTAGGTGCTTAGCGACAGATTTTCTACTTGAGGGTGGTAGCTAGCCAGGCGGGCATTCGCAGTATGTCCTACCATCATGCTATAACTTACTGCCATCCTAAGACAACAACCGGGACCGACGGGTTAACGTGCCCTCCGAATCACGGAAGCGCTCAGTAGTAATGTCACTAGCGGTCACCCATTGAACTCATGACCGCGGCGGACGTTGCTTTACTTTGCTGATCGATTAAGAACAGCTAAGCAAACTTCGCTAAGAGCGTTTCAAAATTATCAACATACGACAAACTTAGGAAATGTATTATAAAAATTGAGATTGAGTGGTAAGTACCTACTTTTTGCACCTATGACAAAATCTGTATCCACGGGTACTAGGTTTTTATAAACAAGATCAATATTTTGCAGATGAAATCGTTTTGACGTAAACCGAGATCAATCAGCATTAAGTTAGTTAAGCTAGTATTTAATATGTTAATTTCAAAGTTGAGATCGATCCTAAGATGCAGTTTTTGACATTTGTTCCATACATTAAACGTTAAAACTGCAACTTAAGATCGATCTCAATTTTGAAATGCAAAAGTAAGTATATGAATACGAGCCTAAATCTCATCTTAGTACAAAATATAAAGACGACCATCACAGCACCGTGTAATTGCACCTCGAGAGGCTTGGGTGCAAAAAGAGAGATTGACGAGGTTTTTGACACTGGCTGTGTTTTTTTACCCGTAAAAGGTGTTTCACAGGCCTACCGATATTTCATACATGTTATGAGATGAACTCTTTGTACTCTACTGTATCAGCCGGATCGTCCACTGCTGAACATAGTCTCCCCTATTATGAGGGTATTTGCCATAATCCCGAAGCTTGGCAGGTGGCTTGGGGATCGCAGTGTAAGTTGGCAGTTCTTTAGGACGCGCTACTGCCCACCATCCAGTATTTTTCCCTTAGTCGCCTCTTACGACACCCACGGGAAGATATCGGGAGGTGCAATTATCACCCGGCACCCCCGGGGGAATGAACTCTTTGTAGTAATTGTTATTCCTGGTACTAATTAGCCCACCTACCTATATTTCACAAACACGAATATTTTCTGTGCAATGAATTTTACATTTTTAATAGTTGCATATTACAAATCCACGGTTTAAGATCTACACTGATGGGTAAATAGGTACATATACGCACGATCACCTGGCCGCCTGCCAAGTGTGGGGATTATTGCAATTCCCACCTTAATGGGAGAGGCTGTGTTCAGCTTTGGACAATCCAGCTGATGCAGTACAGGTACATTTGTTGGGATGATTACACTGTCTATAATTTCACATTTCCAAAGACACTTTAGGTCTGGAAAATAACAGACCACGGGAGTTCTTTCAGCGTCGTCAAATCATACTTCTGTTCGAAAGGAATCAACAAGTCCAGTTTCTCCTGGTTAGGTTTTATCGTAACTATTGGCGACGCCCTTTTGTACTGGAACCCCATGAAATGGTCTGAAGCAGCCTTATTCCCTTTCTCGTTGCTGATGATAGAGTTGTAAATGTAGTCGATGGGTATCGTCGTGATTATGTAGGAGTATACTTGGTAGTTGAACGTCTTAAGAGCTTCCATCTTCTGGAAAATTGTCGCCCAGGTCAAGTCGCTGTCAAGAACTTGGACATTCACGAGCACCTGAAAGATTTACTTCGACATCGATACGAGTTTTATGTCAAGACAAGACACACTGGATTGTAAAATTCCTTATGAGAGATATGCTCTGATGGGTACCGCTAGGTGGGTACTTTGTTCTTTCAATATTCCGCCAAGCAGGTGCTCCTTATTTATTGCTTATACCTTCACTTACATACTTCGGGATCGAAAAAAATACAAACTTGCACACTACTGCTTTGAGTGAGAATATCTGACTCTGCAGCAGTAGATGTCCACTAAGACTGCGGTAGTATCCATCAAGACTCTTGCTGAAGAATCTACCTGGTAGATTGTAGGACTTGTAGACCTCTTTAAGTTGCATTGAAATTATAGGCAAAAAAGATAAGTACCAATTTATAGTGGCGAATGCAATGCCACACTACATTTTTCATGGTGGCAGGGTCCAGCGAATGTCCACCTGGTTAGCTACCACCCTCAAGTAGAAATTCTGTCACCAAGCAATAAACGCTGTTCCGGCAGTTGTTCTTGAGAACCAATTCTTCTAGGTTAGCCTGTACAACATCTTCAATACCATCATTACTTGCTATCAACTGAGATATTGGTCATAGTGGTCAAATTGAATTGAAAAATATAGATACCTACCCTACGGAATATATTATAATATGATCTGAAAAGCTGTCTGTAGTGTACCTATACTTACTAAAGCGGGATCTTATCGGTGAATGTCCCTGGCCATATACTTAACCCGGTATCGACAGAAATTTATTATTTTAAAAGTAATTACGGTATAATGGGTATATAACTTTATTTTATAGTGTGACATCTGCATTTTTGATGTCAAATGTGACAGCCGTCAATTTACAGTACACAGCGTTCGTGTATTTTGGTTCACAAATAATATTCCTGAATCAGGTTATAGATGTGACATCTGCCAAATTGACCTATTTTTACGGCCAAGGGTGTAGTGGATAAAATTATCCTTCCACTGTGCTATAGTTAATGAGAACAGTCAACGTATACAGGAAAACGCATCAAGGGAACAGCCAAGGGTATAGATGAAAGCACCCAGATTATTCGGGGAATAATTGGATGACATTGACCTCGTCCACTCATATCGTATCCTTTTCTGCTGTAGGGAGCAATAAGATTGTGAACAGTTTGAGAACAATCCGAACAATCAGATTGTGAACAATCCTTCTTACCTCTGAGTTGTCATTGATAACGAAGATGGTAAAATATTCAGCGAACATTGAGGTAACGTCAACCTCGTCCTTAAGGTGCAACACTACTGTGTATCCCTTCCTGCTGTAGCGACCAACGAGGTTGTCAACTGAGTCGATGTCGTAGATGGTGCCGTCAACCATGATTGCCAATCGGCTTGTCACCGGTAAGTGGGTTTCCACACTGTAGATATCGAAGAACCTGGTTAATTACATTGCTGCAGCAAAGATGCACAATATCGTTTGATCAGTCCATTTCGTTTGCATGAAATTATGCATTTTAATATTTAAATCAATTAAAAATGCGCCCACGTTATCATATTGTATTGAGATTAAAGCTATAGCCAAAAAAGTGTTATCTGTCGTTCGATTTGTGAGCAAAAATAGCCAAATCATCAAAAACTGGAATACTGGCAAAACGCTTACGAATGCCGATATAGAAACGCTAATGTCTCAAAATGCACTATTTCACGTCGATATTAAGTGACACTACTGGTGCATTACCACCCCAGTTATGGCGTCCAATTCAGCTGTATGGCCTATGGGTACCACTATAGGAAAAATAAATTAAGTAAGTAGGGTGAGGTGTTAATCAATGAATCACCCAACCCAGCTCTAGATTGCGACATTGCCAGATCGTACTATGTACATGAGACAATACGCTATGACTACGGTGCTGCCGTGCCCAGTCGTTGGCAAGTTGCGGCGAAAGACAGCTACGCTATGTGAATATTGTCTATTTATTAGTGAGAAAGTTTGAAAAATGGAGAAGGAATAAGTGTTCGAAATTTTTGTGGTTCAACGTCCCATCCCATACCTGCTAGCACTGATGAACACGGCATGCCCGCGCCTCCTGAGCACGTCCAGTATGTTGTACATGGCGCGGCGCACGGAGTAGTTCTGGTGCGCCGTGCACTCGTCCAGCACCACGACGGGCGGCGCGCCCACCACCGCCGCCGCGAACTGCAGCCGCGTGCGCTCCGTCTTTGCAGTTATACGGCACACAAGGGTGTCCGCTTGCTTTTGCATTTCTAAACAATTTATTACGAGTACCTATTCATCATCATCACCTGGAAAAACATTGATTGCTGAACTTAACCTCTCCTATTAATACCACAAATCAGCTATTTGCATCTATTGGCTCCTGCGATAGGAATACTCAGCCCGGGACATAATATCTGTTCACAACAAAGACCTTCCCAGGTTTTTGTTTCGAACAGACTAACTGTACAGTGTCGTAAGTACTGTACATGTGAAGTTAGAGTAGAGTTGAGTTGCGGAGTGCTGGTAGTGGAGTTGAGGTTTTGAAGTAGTTGGAGTCAAACACGTGCGTTCACCGTTATTTTTAATTATTAGTTATTAAGTAAGTAGAATTACATTAAAAGTAAGTAGGCAATTCACAATGGGTGCGCGTGTGTGTATTTCAGCGGTCTATTGAGCACTCCTCGTAGTATTTTACCGATTGATGTATAAATGCAATGTGCGTAGCATATATATATATATGCAACACAGATTGCATCACAGTTAATATGTAGTAAGAAATGTACGTTGGATCGTACATATTGCCAACGCCAAAAAGATTGAAAAGAAAGTAAAAAAGTACATGTGAATTGCCAGTACAAAGTAAAAAATAGTAACTTAAAGTGCTAAAGTAACATACTAGCCTTTATCTAAATTGGTCTAAGTAGAAAATACCTTACTGTTACAATATTAAAACAAATTCAAAGGAACATATAATAGGTTTACATTTTGATGCAGATAGTAAATAAACTATCGAACGACCTTATCCAGCTCAGTAGTATAA
Source organism: Plagodis dolabraria (assembly GCA_963854805.1). NCBI lineage: Eukaryota > Metazoa > Arthropoda > Insecta > Lepidoptera > Geometridae > Plagodis > Plagodis dolabraria. The sequence continues at coordinate 5,687,438 of OY978442.1, forward strand.
TCGCCCGCTTGCAGTTTTGCTTGTTAAATGCATCCAGTGTAGGTACAGGCTCGTTACCGCTGGTCTCAGGTTTCTTAATTGTTGTCGCGTGCCTTTGATTTCACGCAGCATCTTGTATTTATATTTAATTTATCGTAATGTTTGTGTTTTAATTAAGAGATGTAGTACTTGTTTCAATCGGAAGTAGCGCCAACTTTACAATAGGTCGTTTGATTATGCCGGTTTGCGTTTTTACGGTAGTAGCTCGCACGCGGCCATCGCTGCCGGGATGAACGTCTATAATTCGACCCAATGCCCATTTTCCCGGAGGAAGGTTATCTTCTTTCACTAACACAATGTCTCCCTTCTGAAGGTTATGTGTTGGTTTTTGCCATTTACTGCGAGCTTGTAGTTGTGTGAGATAATCGGTGGACCAGGTTTTCCAAAATTGATGTACCATATGTTCAACTAGTTGCCATCTTTGGCGTAAGTCTAAGTTTCTATCATCTTGATAGTCTGATAGTGGTAGAGTCAATGTAGGGCTTCCAGTTAAAAAATGACCTGGAGTTAAGTATGCGTAAAATTCTTCAGGATCTTCTGTGAGTGCGCAAAGTGGTCTTGAGTTCATACATGCCTCAATTTTTGCCAATAATGTTGAAAACTCTTCGTAAGTGAGTGTTTGGTCACCCAGAACCCTCTTTAAAAAATGTTTCATGGAACGTACTGCAGCTTCGCACAACCCATTTGCACTGGGCCATGCAGGTACGTTGAAATGCCATTGAACCTCCATTTGGCTGATTTTGTCAAAGAAATCAGATGACAGTTCCATCTTGAAAACTTCAAACTCGTTGCGTAGCGTCTTTGAAGCTCCAATGAAATTAGTGCCGCAGTCAGAGTAGATATGTTTTGGAGTTCCTCGCCTTGCGCATAGTCTTTGAAAGGCCGCCAGGAATGTCTGAGTACTTAAGTCCGAAGCCAGTTCAATATGGACAGATCTCGTCGACATGCAGGCAAAGATTGCTATATAACCCTTTGAGGTTTTCACTCCTCTTCCTTTATTTAATTTGACTTCCACATGCCCTGTATAGTCAACTGCCACATAGGTGAAAGCACGAGATGGAGTCACTCGTTGCTGTGGAAGATCCGCCATAAGTTGATAGTTGTTTGTTGTGTTGAAGCGATGACATCGGACACACCGTCGTAGACAAGTTTTCACTGCTCTATTGCCTCCTACGATCCAATATCGTTGACGGATGTATGCGAGAGTGAGCCTGGCGCCGCCATGAAGAGTTGTGGCGTGAGCTTGTTCTATTAGAAGTTGTGTCATTCTTCCGTTTCTAGATAAGATGATAGGGTTCTTCATACTAATAGGTAAGCTGGATTTAGTAAGTCGTCCAGAAACACGTATGATACCTTCTTCATCTAGGTAGGGACATAGTTTATAGATTTTGCTTTTAGTGTTTAAGTTTTGTTTCTTACATAAGTTGTTATATTCTTCATAAAATTCTTTCCTTTGTACATACTGTATAATCGCTTTAGTTGCAGAATGTAGTTCGCTTGTTGTTAAGTAGTTAGGTAGAGCGTCGTATTTCTTCATTGTTGTGAGTTTGTTTCGTATGTTTCTGTAAAATCGCATAATCCATGCGGTTATTCGTGTGACCTTGGTCAGTGAGCTTCGATTATTTAATAAGTTGTTGATGATATTATCTTCATTTTCTTGCAGGGTTGTCAAAACTTGTTTTTCCTCAATCTTTGTTGTATAGGAGCAATAGGTAGAAGTTTGTACTTGACTGCCCATAAATGTTTTGAGTATTGTAGGGCCTTCCCACCAAAGTTTGAAGTTTAAAATCTTTTTCGGTGACAACCCACGGGTAGCACAATCTGCAGGATTGTTTTTAGACTCAATGTATTTGAAGTTTAAAGCTGGTATGACCTCCGTAATTTTCGTAACTCTGTTTGCGACGTACTTGTCCCATTTAGTTGGTTCTCCTTGTAGCCATGCCAAAACCACCTTAGAGTCACACCAGGCCCATATTGTGATGTCCAAGTCGTTTAATGCGTTTATGCATTTTTTCATAAGTTGTGCTAGAAGTAATGCACCACAAAGTTCCATCCGTGGTAAAGAAAGTTTTTGTGCGAGTGGTGCAACCCTAGTCTTTGCAGTTAGTAGTTTGATTACAGGCTGTCCGTCGTCATCGATTGCATGAGTGTATATGACGCACGAATAGGCCATGATGCTTGCGTCTGAAAATCCCATCAGGCTAATGGTTTTCTGAGTTGTTCCAATCCATCGATGTATTTTTAAAGATTTTAAGTATGGTAGTTCGTCTCTTAGTTTTTTCCATTCATTTTCTATATCTAGTGGCACCGGTTCGTCCCAGGTTAGGTTTTCTTTCCACACTTTTTGGAAAATTAGTTTTGCGGTAATAGTTACAGGTGAAAGCCATCCTAGTGGGTCATAGAGTTGAGATATTTGTGAAAGAAGGGATCGTTTGGTTAATTTTTTAGGTTTTTCGTTAATGTTCCAGTTGAAGGAGAAAGTGTCTGATTGAGAGTTCCATCCAAGGCCAAGTGTTTTCATAGAATCTTCATGTTTAAAGTCATAGTTGGTATTTGAAATTTGATCTTTATTCAAGTCTTCGAGTAATTTAGAATCATTACTTGACCATTTTCTTAAGTTCATGCCTCCTCCCTGGAGTAATTTAATAAGTGTTGTTTGTAGTTGTTTTGCACCTTCTAGTGTATTATGCCCGCTAATTAAATCGTCAACATAGAATTCATTTTGCAGTACTTTTGCAGCCTCTGGGTACTTATGACCATCGTCGATTGCTAGTTGTTGTAAAGTTCGCATAGCTAACCACGGAGCGCATTTTGTACCATAAGTCACAGTACTTAAGGCATACTCTCGCAGTATCTCGAAGGGATTGTCTCGCCAAATTATTTTTTGTAAATTTTATCCAAATACATCTATACATTTTTTCGATGTCGGCAGTAAATGCATATTTATACGACTTCCACTTCAATATAAGAGCTTGAATATCTTTTTGTAGGTTAGGGCCTTTCTCCATTAGGCTATTTAGGCTTTTACCACTCCCAGAGTTGATTTGGGAGCCGTTAAATACCACCCTTAATTTGGTGGTAGTGGAGCTTTCCCGTAGGACTCCGTGGTGGGGTAGGTAACATCCGTCGTTGGTGGATGATGTAATTTGACTCGCCAGTTTCATGTGATGTAGTTCTTTGTATTCATTCATGAATTTTTTGTACAATTCACCAAGTTTTTGGACCCTGTTCAATCGTTTTTCCAGGTGTAAAAATTGTGCAACCGCTGCTGGTTTAGAGCTACCTAGGTTTTCTTCGTAATTTGGAACCATAGGCATTTTCACAATATATTTTCCATCCGAATCTCTTCTTGTAGTTTCTTTATAGTATATTTCACAGAGGTCATTTTTACTTATATCCTGTATTCCTGGAGTAATGTCTTCATTTTCCCAGTACTTAGATAAATCAGATAAGTTAGTTGTTGTCACGTGGCAGTTAAAAGTTTGGTGTTTTCCGCATAAGATCCATCCTAGTTGAGTTTGTTGAGCAATCGGAGATAGATGATCACCTTTCAGAACTCCATCCAAAATTATTTCTGAGTAGATGTTAGCCCCTAGTAGTAGGTCTACGGACCTGGACACGTTGTAGTCGGGGTCAGCCAGCTTTAAGTTTTGCAGGTGTGGCCAGTTAGATTTCTCAAAAGTACGGTTTGGCAGTTTGTTTGTTAGTTTGTTAAGTACCAGAGCTTGTGTATTGATAGTGTAGTCAGAATGTATCGATTTGCAGGTAAGTTCCATCAGTCCCTTGCAGGTTCCCGATTCGGAACCTATTCCAGATACTGTCGCGTTATATTTCGTTCGCGGCAGTCGCAGTAGTTGTGCAGCATTTTCAGTGATGAGATTGACTTGAGAGCCTTGATCCAAAAGAGCACGAAGTTTGATATACCTTCCGTCGTTCGATTTCACATTGAGTTGAATGGTGGTAAGAAGTATCTCCAAGTCATTTGTAGAGAGATGATGAGAGCCCTGCTGCTGTGAAGTAGATGGGTGAGGTTGAAGGTCATTATTATTTTGTTGATTCGTATTATTCCAGTGTAGCAAAGTGTGGTGTTTCAAGTTGCATTCCTTGCACAATTTCGCTGACATGCAGTTGTTGTTTCCGTGACAGTATAAACAATTTTTGCAAAGTTTGAGTTTCGCAACCGTGCTGTTTCTAAGTGCACTGTTCATGTGCAGGAACTTCTCACATTGCATCAACACGTGTTCGCCATCGCAAAGTGGACATTTTCCAAAAGATGATAAGTGGAATGTTTTTGTATAGTTCTTATTATTTTCATATAAAGTTGATTTTTTCATGTAGTTTTGTTTGTCGTTTGAGTTCTTGTAGTAAAAGTTCTTAGCGGTAGGTTTACTAAAGTTTTCGCTTGATTGCTGTTTTGAAGTAAAATTTTGTTCTTTATTAAAGGTTTTTGATGTTTCTAGTGCCATAAACTTGCTTTCCAAAAATGATAAGAATTCTTGTATGTTCGGTAGCTCCCTGTTATTTTGCATTTCTTTTGTATATTCATTAAAAGACGTAGAGTCTAGTTTCTGTGACATATAGTATACGAGCACAGGTCCCCAGTTTTTGACATCTATTGCCATGTTGGCGAGCCCATTGAGACTTTCGGTTATGATGTCATGCATTTTCTTCAGGTTATATGCATTGGGGTGTTGAATGGCAGGTAGTTGTTGCATGGTGTTCATTAAAGATGTAAATTGAAGGCGACGATTGTCATACCGTTGAGATAATATTATCAAGCAGGAATCGTAATTGTCAGCACTAATAGTAAGATGCTGTACCAGACGAAAAGCATCTCCTCTCAGTTTTGATTTCAAGTGTTGCATTTTTTGAGCTTTTGATATTGTAGGGTTGTTGTGAATTGATTCCCAGAAAAGATCTTTGAATGATATCCATTGAATATAATTGCCGGAAAATTCAGGAATGTCGATTTTTGGAGCGGATTGTTGGTAATATAAGTTTGACCAAATTTTGCTATTCAAGCATTTTCTTAACGAGTCGTATTTCTGTTCAATCTGTTCAAATTTTTGGTTGTATTCTGTATATAAGTTATTACTTTTCAATGCGCCTTCCAGTTCCCAGTGTAGTTTGTCAATGGAGTCCCATTTAGTTTTTAAAATAGAGAGGTGATCTTCAACTTCCCATTTTTCAGTTAAAAGTTCTAAATTAATTTTTGACATAGGTCTGTTCAATGCTTTAAAGTTACATTCTTGATTGTTCATGAGTTGTTTGATCTTATCATTAGTTTCTTCAAGCAGCATCCCGCTGAGATCAATGTCTACCGGTTGCTGTTGCTGGCGGAGTGAAACCAATAATTCATTCATACTTATTTTGGTCGTTTCGTACATTTGCTTAGTTTTTTCGTAAATCCCCTCGGTGCAGTAATTAACACGAATTGCTTGCGTTAACACTTGCAGAAGAACTTCATGCCGCTCGTGAAAATCGGCCCATAGTTGCTCCAAGTTCGCCAGACGCTTTTCTAGGTATTCCACAGTTTTCCTGGCGGCACTGTCTTTTTTGTAGTTGGTGCACAAAGATTTTATGTTCTCAAAAGTAGTGAGTTGCTTATTAAGTAGATCCATTGTAGACATTGTAGTTGAAGTAATTTGATATTATAATTGAAGTTTCGTTAATGCTCAGTTGATGTTACGTGAGTTTTCCAAAGTTGATAGAATTTGAGTTCTGTACGCGAAGTAGTTTTCAGTTAGTAGGTAAGTAGGTACCTTAGTTTCTTCGGTATACAGTGGAGAGTTAGGTAAGTTGCTGGTTCAATGTAGGACACGAAGACGACAGTAGCAGTAGCAATCCCGTAGTCTCCTTCTTCAGACTTCTCTCAGTGTTCGCCGCAGTTGACGGTTAAGCTTCTATGAAACCTGAAGATCCGTTACACCGATGTCCTTGCAGTCGCGACTGTGAATATAACGCCTTCTCAATTTGACTGGGGAGACCCGCTTGTGGGAGGCCAGCAAACCGATTCGTAATCACAGCTTAAACCACAGGGAACATTAGTGACCTTGTCGAAGGACCAACATGTACAGTGTCGTAAGTACTGTACATGTGAAGTTAGAGTAGAGTTGAGTTGCGGAGTGCTGGTAGTGGAGTTGAGGTTTTGAAGTAGTTGGAGTCAAACACTGCGTTCACCGTTATTTTTAATTATTAGTTATTAAGTAAGTAGAATTACATTAAAAGTAAGTAGGCAATTCACAATGGGTGCGCGTGTGTGTATTTCAGCGGTCTATTGAGCACTCCTCGTAGTATTTTACCGATTGATGTATAAATGCAATGTGCGCTGCATATATATATATGCAACACAGATTGCATCACAGTTAATATGTAGTAAGAAATGTACGTTGGATCGTACACTAACTTTTGTAAAATCTTGGTACAAATGTATTTAAATGATTGTTTACCTAAATCTTGACTAAAGGCGCCATCACTCACTCCTTCGTAATCGACAGCACTAGCAGCTAGCTACAGTTCTCAAGGGGTTTTCAACGAGAACTTTATATTGTAAAACAAAGAATTAAGATGAAGATGATTCATATTTTTATTGTATTGAAGAGAAAATTTTGGCAATTATGAATGAAAAATGATATCTGGCAAATGTCCACCACGAGCACGCTGACAGATGTGACATGTCGATTCTTTCAAGTTTTTAATCACTTTTGGCAAATCACGGGTCTATATCGTTAATCACATGACGGATTTTTAGTTTTGAGGCTGCAATCGTTTCGATTGGCTCCGTATAGACTCTTTCCTTAACATAGCCCCACAAAAAATAATCCAGTGGTGTTAAAACACATGATCTGGCTGGCCACTTAACTACTGAATTATGCGACCGGGAAATTTCGGTTGCAATAAATTGATCGTTTCATTGACTGTGTGACATGTGGCACCGTCCTGTTGAAACCACATGTCAGTGATATCCACGTCATCAATAATAGGCCAAAATAGCGGTGTCTCAGAAGGACGATTATGTTGTCCGAAAATATCATAACATTTTACGAAATGTAACTTTAGGAGAACCACCATTTTCATACTGCTTTTTAATTATTTTAATGCGATTTTCGAGTGAAATTGAATTGATTGTAACAATTGCCAAAGCATCTACTACGAATACGTCAAAATATAAATGTCAAAACTGTCACGCTGTTGGTTGCCCCAATTGAAAAACAAATTTCTTGTTGAATAACCCATTATATAAAAATAAATGTTAATTTTCAATAATTCATCCTACTTACTTAGCCACCGAGCTAAGCTTCCCAGTAGTGCACAAATCATCCACTAGGTGTCACTAAAATATTACTGAAATTACGTAATAAGCAACATCAAGGAATGTCAAACAGCTGTCATAGCATAAGTTATTATCGTCACAGCTGTTAGAAAAAAAAGGGACGCTACAACCCCGGGCCTTCGCATTGGTCCCCACTTTATAATCTTATTTGGTAATGAGCAAGAATCACCGATTCACTATATTTATACCATGTAAGGTAATTTTGAGACCTCCCGAGTGCGCTAGTGGGGAGTCTAGATGGTGGCGAGAAATGAGCGACCGGTCAATCTTCGTGGGATTTTCTTAAAATATATATCTATAATACTAAAAGTGCCCTTCGTTATAAATTGAGTACATCTTATAATCCCATAAGGGGGTTCCAACACTGGACTTTCCGCAACACTGAACTAGTTAGATACTCTAACCAGGCATTCTTGCCAGGCCCACTCTGCACCAGGAGTTTCCACACGTAACACCTGCACCAAACCACTGTTCCCTGACGGTCGGCGTCTGGAGCTGACGAGACTACAGCGTGACAGCCGGGTCTATCTACGGGCGTAGCTTCGAGGTGCAGCGTTCTACACGGCCTTACCATCTCCGGCATCTGCTGCTGAGCAACTCCTCATCTAGCGGATCAGCGAGATAAGTCCTCCAACAAGGAAGCCTACCGTATATAACATAATAAAGTAGCAATAATACTTTTTTACACCCTAGCATGTGGAGTGTTATCGTCTAGCTAGACCTCATTGACAAGAATATACTCGTAAATTAAAAATAAAACACCCGTAAAAATAAATAGGGGGGTTGTCAAAGTTAGACAATTTTTATGTCCCGTAGTCTATGTCAACATTGAAACTATAGTCTGTTTTTTTTAACTAACGAGTACTGAGTATGTCTCTCGCACATTTCCGATATTGACAGAGTGAGATGGGTCATTGCCATCGTTGGTTAATGCCTTTGTCACGGTTATGTTATCTATACAGTATTTTAATTTCATAGAAACGGACGAAACGCGTGTTATACCTACGCGCCTCGATCTCAGCCCGCGCTCAGTACGCAGACAGTCGCGACTGCGTCGCAGTGACGAATGGACGGTGTGTAATTTTCTTTAACAAAAAATAACTTCATGTACATATTTAATATGACGATTAGGATATATTGTGCTGTTTTTGGTTGCATGAATTCGTAAATAACGCATCCAGAGATAACTTTTTTTCTGGAAACTGATAGGTAAGACTATAAAATATACTTATAGTAGTTAGGTTACCTACATAATGCGTGTCTTTTTAATGGAGAAGTGTATTTCCTTTTATCTCCCGAAAAAAGCTAACTGGATTAATAATAAAATAAGTGAATAGAGTAAGGGAATGACACGAGTGAAATAGGTAGTTATAGGCGGTTCATGAACCACGATACGGTACGTACGGTTGTGTTAAAACCTCGGGGCATGCGTGTTTTGTTTTGTTACTTTGTATAATTCAAAATAAAGACGTGGTATTTTATCAGTACTAATATATAATATATAATCAGTACTTATATTATAAATGCGAAAGTAACTCTGTCTGTCTGTTACACTTTCACGCCAAAACTACTGGACTGGACTGAATTTATAAGACTAATTTGTTATTCAAAAACAAACATGGTTTTTGATTAAATCTACAAATCAAAACACAACACGCATTTTTATTGAACACCACCTATTTAATTTACAGTATTTTATTTGTTTATACAAAAAAAGTATATTTACAATCACAAAACTAAATGGAAACACAAAGTAGGCAAATGTAATTAAAATGCTGGAGGTGGGCAGCCCTATCGCATGTTTACGTACCGCGCGGTGGTAGGTAGTTATTTCGAGGACAGAGTCGAGTTAAGATACTGCGTTATTATTTTATAATTTAAATTTGCATACTTAAAATATTCGTAACAAATTTTTCCCTTTGGGTTTATGATATAAAACAATATTAATAGTATATATATTATGCTCTAGAACATAAAAATCAAATAATTCATCTACGATTCTTGTAATCTTAAAAAATATCGTCATCATGAACTTTCTGCATTACGTCAATAAAAAATTGATCTAACTTATTTTGTACATGATTGTGGACTCCATACATTTTTGTTTCTATTTAGATTATCGTAGGTAGGTACTACCTAACATTTAACCAACAAATACTGAATTCAACTACATTTTTTACGGGCTGTTGCAATACGGAATCCTAAAAGAGCAATAGTCAAAACCAGACTCAGACAGATTTTCTACCTAAGTGTGGCGGCTAGCCCGGCGGGCATTCGCCAAATGTCCTAGCACCATGCAAAACGCGTTTATTATGTAATTGATTTAACGTCGAGAACTGTTGAGCTTACCAAGGGCCTCTATTAGATTCTTAAGTTCATCCCTGACGTACTTCTCAGGAACTCCTCGAAGCAAGGCGAGGAGGTTCAGTGCGTCGTAAACTGTCATCCAAGGAGGAAACGCCTCGTCTCCACAACTAACAGATACCTGACGAGCGAACTGGCATGGAAAGAAGAAAGGAAGTTATGTTAGGCAGTCAAAGTTTGGGTGGTTATGCCAATCAAGCTTACAAAATTAATTAAAATTTTCAAATTCATTTATTTACAAGAATGTAGTTTGGATACAGCAGGTGGTAATGCTTAAATAATATACCTTAACATTCTACCATTACAATGGTGTGCAAATTTTTACATATTAAAATACTAAAAACATTATCTGTTATTGAACAAAAAAATTCATTTACTAAATTTAATAATCAATACCTTGCAATTTAATTATACATACATAAAATCACGCCTCTTTCCCATAGGGGTAGGCAGAGACCACAGATTTCCACTTGCTACGATCCTTACATATCTCTTTCGCTTCATCTACACTCATCAATCCTTTCATACATAAGCGTCGGTTTAGGGTACTCCTGACCTGGCCTTTTAATATTTTAATTATACTTATAAAAATACAAAATAAAATTACTTTGCACACTAAATTGAATTACCTTTTTATTATAATATTCAAAATATGACTATTTATTATGAATAAATTGAACAATATGACATTACACACAAAATTAATAACAATATATTTTTATTTATTCAAATTATATCAAAGCCATCATTCATTAACCTACAATAGTAAAATAATTTAAATAATTTCAATGTCATAAATTCGTTAATGTCGTAAAAACAATGGTTAGCTAGCCACAAGGTAAGTTGTGTCTTGAAAGAGTGTATCGGCAGATCTTTAAACCTATTAGGTAGTTTATTATATACATTAATAGCATTAATGTAAGCATTTCTTTTGTATATACAATTAGCTCGAGCTAGGTAGAGTTTGTATTTGTTTCGTGTGCTTCTATTTGAAATATCCGAGTTGAGATTAAAACAAGTTGGGTGTTGTTTAACAAAATCACAAAGTTCCCTAATGTACATACAAACCAAAGGTAGTATATGAATTTTTTTAAACAATGGCTTGCAACTGTCCGTACTCCAGGCTCCACATATTGCTCGTACACATTTTTTTTGAACTTTAAATGCTTTATCTATTTCTACTGAATTGCCCCAAAGTAGTAAGCCGTACAAGAGCACTGAAGATACGTATGCATGGTAAGCATTAAGTGCAGCTTCAGTGGATACTGTTAGGCGCAACTTCTTGATTGCGTATACAAACTTATCAAGTTTATCGCAGACATACTTTATGTGCATTTTCCAACTACAATGTTCGTCAATTATTATTCCTAAAAATTTTATAGAGTTTACTTCTTCTATTGCATTATTTTGATATATTACTTTTAAATCAGCGCGTTGCTTCATATAGCTACGCAGCTGCATAGCATTTGTTTTATTAATATTTATTTTTAAGTGGTTGGCCTTTAGCCAGTCATCTATATTACTGAGAGCATTGTTTATATCACTTTCATACGTTGTTATGTCAGCACATTTAACGACAAGAGTTGTATCATCTGCAAAATAAAATAGTCTGGTGATGAGTAATATTTGGTAGATCGTTAATATATAGTAAAAATAGAAATGGCCCCAATATACTTCCTTGTGGAACTCCAAACCTATTTACTTTAAATGTTGATCTACTTGTAACCTTCCTACTATTATGCACCTTAACTATTTCTACGCATTGATTTCGGTTCAATAAATAATTTTTGATCCAGTTATTGACAACACCTCTTATTCCATATTTGTCGAGTTTATAGAGAAGCAATTCATGATCTACTAAATCGAATGCTTTAGTCATGTCGAGGAATGCAGCTGTGACAGGTGTTACTTCGTTTATACATTCTGTAATAGTTCTTATTAAATTAAAACACGCCAGAGATGTAGTGCTGCCCTTGCGGAACCCAAATTGTTCCTTTTTTAGTATTCCTTGACTCAATACAAAGGTATAATTCTAGGTTAGCCTGTGCAACATCTTCGACCAAATCTGTGGTGTCACCTTTCTTAAAGGCATTAGAACATTTATATATTATTAAAACTTCTAGTGACCATCCGCCTTATTTTTCTGCCCAGCAGAACTGACGTCATAAACGCCAGGTTAGCCGGTAGAATATTCTAAGCGTTCAGTAGTTTAGGAGTCCATCGCGGACAAACAACGTGACACGTAATTTTTATGTAAGTATAAATATATTATAATTGAAGTCCTTAGATCACCATTGTAACTTGAATTTGCCTACCCTATACATATATTGTTTTAAATAATTTAAAGAAGTTTTATGTGTCATTGCTATGTTTGCAATGTGGAGGTTCTGTTTAAAACAAATACCTAATCAACATCGATATATATAGGTTAATGCTAATCAAAGACAAATTTGGCTTTTATAAAAACTAGAGATAATAATATATCCTTCATAGAGTAAGTATAAGAGTTACCATGTGAGGGTCCGTATTTTGCCTCCATTTAGACATGCAGCAAGTAAACCCGAAGTCAGGCATCTGGTAGCCAGCCAGCATTTTAACCAACTCGAGCCGCCCGTGTCGCTTGAGCCCCGACAGCGCCAGGGCTTCGCCTTTGCCTAGTCCAAGGTACACACTTTGTGTTATGTACACTCCTTGCTGCGAACGCGTCAAGTTTTGAGCGAGGAGGTACTCACCGAATGTGTCCACCTTTTCCTCTACGACAAAAATGTAATAGGATTAAATTTATATGCTGTGCAAACCAGATCACGTTAATGGTTTCGATTTGATCATTTAAAAAAATAAAAATAAATAGACGTGTGGCACTCGAAGACTGCCGCGGTAAAGCTATTACATAGCATTTTTATGAACTTTTGCAATTATAAATCTCGACACGTTAGTTGTCAAAACCTTTTTTTCCGCCAAAATTTAGTTCCTTTTACGCACTGTAGAGGCGCTGATCAAATATAGTATCACCGCTGTGCCGGTCGGAGTGGGGGGTGTTAGGTTATTTTCGTTACGGATTTCTGGATTCGGTCTCCACGCTCAAGGCCCGCGATAGAAGCTATGCAATAGCTTAACAAGTAATAAATTAATTAAAAAACACGACTGCAATTTATAAATGTTCTTTAAGGGCTTGTCCTAATAAAGTTCAATTAATAAAATTCAACTTACTTGCGCCTAATATAAAATTAGTAGAAAAAAGTTCGCTTCGTCTTTTGGGTTCACCGATTCTTAACGAATCTTTATCACCATTTGTCGAAGAACAAATTCAAAAGTTTAGAAATGCTTCTAGCAGATTATCCAAAATTAACGCCCATATGGCTTTTACAATTATAAGATTTTGCCTTTTCGTTCCTAAATTTACATACTATTTAAGATGTTGTCAGCTGTGGCAACACAGTGAGCTTTTGTTAAGCTTAGACAACTTAGTAAAAGATACGTTAGTGTCGGTTTTGAATGTTGAGATGGATGATAGGGCTTGGGTGCAAGCTTCCCTCCCTGTGAGGTTGGGGGGCATAGGGATACGCAAAATTTCTAGTGTGGCATTACCAGCTTTTTTGTCTTCTGTACACAGTACACACAAATTAGTAGAAAAAATTCTTGCACGATCTTTAGGCTCTTTCGATGTAGCATATCTGGCTGAGGCCAAAAACACATGGAGACTGGCTTGTCCAAATACTGAATTCCCAAAAATGTTGTCATCTCAGAAACAGTGGGATCGGCCCCTATGCGAGCTAACACGGAAATATCTTTTAAATACGTGTTCTAGCATCGCAGATCGTGCTCGTATTCTCGCTGTTTCTGTGTGGGAGTCCGGTCTTTGGTTACAGGCCATTCCTTCTTACAAAACTGGTAGCCTTATAGATCCATCCGCTTTTCGTCTAGCTATTAGCTTACGCTTGGGTGCAAGGTGTTGTGTTGCACATCACTGCCATTGTGGTACTGCAGTTGATCAACTCAGTCACCATGGCCTCTCCTGCTCTCGAAGTGCTGGTCGAATTTCCCGCCACGCCAGCCTTAACGATATCATTCGCCGGGCTTTTACCAGCGCCAATGTTCCAGCTATTCTCGAACCGAATGGTCTGATGCGTGACGATGGTAAAAGACCCGACGGCATGACTCTGGTTCCGTGGAAGTTAGGACGGTCCTTAGTGTGGGACGCTACGTGCGTGGACACTTTAGCGCCGTCACATCTTTCTGAAACCAACGTGAGGGCTGGCGCTGCGGCTACTTCGGCGGAGCAACTCAAGCGGCGCAAATATGCTAACCTCGGTATGGGTTACATATTTGAGCCGTTTGGTGTAGAGACGTTGGGTCCGTGGGGACCGGGAGCTCATCGTATTTTCCAAAACCTATCTGAGCGCTTGGTCGATGCGACGCGTGATCAAAATGCTGGCACATATTTGGCTCAACGAATAAGCATTGCAATTCAACGGGGCAATGCTGCCAGCATGCTGGGCACGCTGCCAACTGGGAGTGGGCTGGAGCATTTGGACTGCCTATGAGTCTGCTATGACTTATAGGTGTCTAAATGCTTTTATTGTAGTAGCTGTAGTGTTGTATATAGTTCATAGTATTTTGTTTAATAAAGGCATACCGCCGGTAAAAAAAAAAATAAAGTTTCGGGTTGCTATGCAACACATAAAATAACTGAATGATAGAAATGACAGTTAACATGCAGTGAGTTTCAAGCTTTAACCGATGGATAGGCTAAATCGTTGACTGTGAAACGCAAAGATAGTGTTTTGTTTAATAAATATATTCTGGGTAGTAAAATCGGAACTTACTCGAACATTCTGAAACAGGCCCTAAGAGTTTTATTGTTCCATTGAAAATTGCATGTTATATATTTGATTTAAAACTGCAAGTTATATAAATTGGTGAAATCGCGTTTTGAAGCTCTTCATTTTGATAGTCCACTCAAAGGAATTGAAACATTTTTTTTCCAAAAAGGGTTAGTTATCTAACACATAATACTACTAAACTTCACGATACATCATTTTTCTTTATAAACAGTCATACTTCATATATGTTAGCAGTAAGTCTCAAACTAGGCGAGAGTCTGTGTTATTTTTTTTCTCAATGTTTAATTTTAATTGGTAAGGACATTTCTTTTTTTATTATATTTTATTTATGACGCATAGAAAAGGTAATATTGTAACATTAATTAAAATATTGTTTTAAAGTTAATGGTCATATAGTTTCATTTATAATATAGTATAATATAATTTTCAACACCCTTGCTCGAAAAGTGAGCTTTATTATGTCGTTCTTAGGGCCATATACCGAACTATAACACCTTCGTGCATAATAATATTATATACTAGTGCATAATAGAATTATCCCTACAAAGTTAAGTTAGTACGTAACTGCAAATTATATGAGAGTAAACAGAGCATTTTTAATTTAACCGGGTAATACAGATTTGTAACAACAAAGAGGTATCAGGCTATAATAAGTATATGTTATCAACCACCATACATTTGCCGCGTGCAAAAAAAAGAACTTGCGCGCATTTTCCATAAGTTCGTATGTTATTTGTATTGAATTTGTGCAATACATATTTTTTTTCCTCGCAAGCGTGTTGAAAAAGTGCGTATGAAACTCGTGAACTTGATCATTAACTCATTATACACTCTGCTGATTTACGCCCTCGCCTGCGGCTCAGGCCGCAACCCACAGCCTCGTGCACAATGAGCAACTTAGCTCAGTTATATCATAATATACCATTATGTAATAGATGAAATATTTTAAGAAGTCGGTAGTGTATATTTTTAAGCTCATGAAGTGTTGCATGCCAAATGGCCAGTGTATGCATGCCAAAATATGGCAGAACTATCATATTTACTTAACAGCTTTATCACCTTGCAATAAACGATTTGATTTGATTTGTCTTGAGGCCCAGAGAGCGAATATTCAGTGTTTGCCAAGTTTAATACAGAAATAACATTAATGTATGTGAGTAGCTAGTTACACTCATTTACCACGTCATTTACAATCGTAAAATCAACAATTTGGGACCTTGCGAACTAGATAATAAAGTTACGCTAATCAAAACTAAATCCAATGTCGTTCTCGGACAATTACACAAGACTTAACTCAGTTAAAAAGTTATCTGAAGTTTGGAGCTTCACAGGCAACTTTGAGCGAATCCGTTGAAATTTCGTACAGATTTTATTAAGTAAGTACCTACATCTAGTCCATCTATAACGATGTACTCGTAGGTAAGGAGAGTAATAAGTATCAACAACCGCGACAGATTTTCTACCTGAGAGTGGTGCTATCCAGGCGGTCAGCCGGCTAAGCAAACTTTGCTACGAGTTTTTCAAAATATCTGGAATAATTGAGATTTTACCTCTGTTAAAAGTAAGCTACACTATTTTGGACTACATCGTACTTGGGTGAAACCCATGCCATGACAATGCCACTGGACTGTGTATCATGTATGACTAAAGAGTCAGGAGTCTAGCTAGAGTTTCAGAATTCTGCCTCGAAGGAGAAGTTTGCCAGCTATACTTTACTTAAGCGTGTAGGGCACTGTAGTAAGTGAAATTACTGGATGGACGAAACATAAAAACTAACGTCTCACAGAGCAGTGTCTGGTAACAAGAGGACAGAGACACTGCAACTGTACTGGACAGGCATGTCACTTACACTGGCGGGCGACTTGTCCATCTCAAAAGAAGTATACTAATTATATCCTTACTTCGTTTCTGTTTGATTTGCTGCCACTTGTCTAGCACATCCTTCTTCTCCCTCTCAGCCCCCGGCTTCAGCCGTTCAGTGGTCACGTCGTGTTGGATCAACTTGGAAAAAATACACTTCCACACTATCTGCACGACTCTGTACTCAACGAGCAGGAGTATCGTTGTAAATATGACGGCTATGGTACCCATGGCAAACACTTCTCTCAGGATACCGGGCTTTTGACTCAGGTAGTGCCTGCGGCTGAAACAGTTCTGGAGAACTCCGCATTTCTCTGAAAATGTTCTTAACTTATGAATATGAACTTGTTAGATTGAAAGAGTTTGGTATACCTATGCGAGATCTTAAATGGATCTTATAAAGTCATATCTGTCAGACAGGCTACAGAAGGTTAGAATAAATGGCAATACTTCTTCCGGGCCTTTGGTAAGAATATGAGTACCGCAAGGATCAATTTAGGACCTTTTCTGTTTCTAGCATATATAAATGATCTGCCTTGCATGGTTAAAAATTTCTGCGATATAGTTTTATTCGGAGATGATACCTCCCTAATTTTTAAAGTAGATAGGAGGGATAGTGAACTTATTCATGTAAATAATGTGTTATCATATAATCTTTTCTTAAATTCAAAAAAGACCAAATGTTAAAAGTTTTCTTTACCAAATGTTAGAGTTTCTACTTATGTTGAACCAAACATTAAGCTTGGCCTAGAAAAACTCTCTTTTGACAATGCGACAGTCTTACTGGGAATTAAAATGGATTCAACTTTACAGTGGAATCCACATATACATGATCTATCTGGAAGACTTAGTTCTGCTGCATATGCAGTTCGTAAGATAAGACAGCTTACAGACGTAGCTACTGCTAGACTCGTTTATTTCGCGTACTTCCACAGTATTATGTCTTATGGTATATTGCTGTGGGGAGCTGCTGCTGAGATAGAGACAATCTTACAAAAGCGTGCAATTCGAGCCATATATGAAATGGATCCTAGGGAATCCCTGAGAGATCTTTTTAAAGAAATTGATATTTTAACTTTACCAAGTCTGTATATATTTGAAAATATTATGTATGTTCGTGAAAATTTGAGCAAATGTAAATCAAACAGTGACAATCACGATTATAACACTAGGAATAAAGATAAAATAGCGGTGCCAGGTTTTAGATTAGCAAAAACAAATAAAAGGTCCTTCTTAGGCAATTGTGTGCGGTTTTATAATAAATTGCCCAAACATATTACAGCGCTCACAGAAACAAAATTCAAGTTGCATGTGAAGAATATTTTGATAAAGAAATCTTACTACACAGTTTGTGATTACTTAAACGACAAAAATGCTTGGACTGGTTCGCCTCTGCCAAGCTAGCGCCTAACACCTACGTAATGTAAATTAAGTTTTGTAATAATTTTACTATATAGCATGTACTTAACACATTGTTAAAAAACGTTTAAAAGAATGGCCCCGAGTTTCTTGCCCGTTCTTCTCGCAGTGGCTCTATAATTTTTGTTTGCTGAACGTGGCAGTACAATCAGTACTAATATTATAAATGCGAAAGTAACTCTGTCTGTCTGTCTGTTACGCTTTCACGCCAAAACTACTGGACCTATTTGAATGAAATTTGGTATGGAGATAGTTTGAGACCCGGGAAAAAACATAGGATAGTTTTTATCCGACTGCGCAAAAAGAGGTTAATGGTTTCGCGCGATAACCGACATACGCGCGGGCGGAGCCGCGCCCGGAAAGCTAGTGTAGTATATTTCAATATTAAAATTTGTAATTGACCTTCATAAGAGCGTCGTAGACGCCTAAATTGAATAAATGATTTTGACTTTGACTTTGACTTCGAGAATAGAGAGAGGGAAGTTAATTTTATTATCGTTTAATGATCGGACCGTATTTTGACTAGACGTTATCCTAACTGAACATTTTATTTTTTGGACATAGGTCGTACTATTCTTTATAGAATAGTACGACCTATTTTCTTTCATACCAAGCACTCTTATCACGCAGTAACTAAAGTTCTTATTATCTATAATAGCTATTCCCATCTTTTATCCGATAGTTCATCCATCCTTCAGTCTTATTTTCATCCCGCCAGCCATCAAGACAGTTGCATCAACATTAATAAATTATTTATCTAGAAAAAATACAAAATCCGCGAGGCTCACAACAGTACGAAAGTACTAAATGATCTCTATGTTCAAAAATTTCAAACGCTCATCTAGAATGAAAACAGTAACATTGTATTAGCTAATATTACTGTCTCAATCAGATTGTCCACT
This sequence comes from Plagodis dolabraria, assembly GCA_963854805.1. Lineage (NCBI taxonomy): Eukaryota > Metazoa > Arthropoda > Insecta > Lepidoptera > Geometridae > Plagodis > Plagodis dolabraria. The sequence goes on from OY978442.1 coordinate 5,706,199, forward strand.
GCTGAACAAAGCCTCCCCATCACAGGCGGGATAGGGAGGGGAGTTCCATAATTCCCTGGCTTGGCGCCTGTCTTGCGGGTCGCAGTGTAATATATCAGTCCCTCTGAAGGAGCTACTACCCACTTTCAGGTATAATTTTGTACTCAATGTAGCTTCTTACGACACCCACGGGAAGAGACGGGGGAAGGGGTGACATTCTAACCCAGCACCCCACAGGCAAATATATAAATAACTACTTAGTACCTAATAATCGACTTATTCACAAGTATTCATAATCCCTGGCTGGGCAAATGCCTGCTTGTCTTCCGTCATCACGCTATGCATTGCGATTGTTACTGTGTGTGGGCTCTTTTGGGTAAATCCAGATGTGTACGTTTTCTGGGCCTACCATGTCGTCAATTCTCATCGACAGGGACCTATGACGTAACAACCTATGCCCAGCGAATGCGATGCAGCAGGTGAGGTATATTAGTTAAATAAATGTAGGTCTTGTTTTGGAAAAAATCCTACATAAACATTGTCGGGTACATGACCATTACGTGGACTCGAGTGATATCATCCAAGAAGGATAATATAATATTTACTGTCCTGCGTCAATATTAGCTAGGACGTGTATATTCATAAGTAGATACTATTAATAAACAGTAGAGCGGTTCCAGATTCCTGTAGGTAAAAATGAAATCAATTTCGTAAAAAAATATAATACCTAGAAGACGTGGATCAAAACAGGATAGACGGTCTCTGGGCCCCATGTATCTTAAGCTTAAGGGAAAACATATAAGAGAATCATAATACCTGACGTAATGTATAAATCTGAATTGGGGGCAATGAAACGGATAAAGAAATGGCACGTAGCATGAGCTGGATGTCCACTGCCAAACGCAGCCATAATCCCCATACTTGGCATGCGGATTAGGTACAATGTAAGGTAGCAGTTCCTCAGAAGGATTACTTACTGCAACATTTGTGCAAAATCTTGTTAGAGCAGAGGTTCTGCGTTTTGAAAATAACACATTCGCTGTTGTAGAGGAAGATTTGCTTTATCTTGACGAAGGCGTACGCCATATTGAACTGTGGAGACAGGCTCATCAGCAACAGTGCAAAGCTGAGGATTTCTCCGTAGAATAATTTAGCTATTACTGTGGTCTCACCTAAAGAAAAAACAGGTTTAGTTTAGATTTGATAACGATAAGCTATTAAGATGCTTACATTCTTAAATATGATAAACATTTTAATGTTAATAATCAATTAGTGACTATTCTGCAACAACCCGGACCGGATAGTCCGCTGCTGAACACAGCCTCCCCCAATTTGGGGGGGGGGGGGGAGGTTTGCCATAATCCCCACGCTTGGCAGGGGTCTTGGGATCACAGTTTGTACCTCAAAAAGTGCTGCTGCCCAACTTCTGGTGTGTTACCTTTAGTCGCCTCTTACGACATCTGCGGGTAGAAATGAGGACAGACATTCTAGCTCGGCACCTCACAGGCGACATACTGAATATATATAAACTATCGCAAAGGTTATTCCGATATACATTGTTAGTTAATAAAAATATAAAATCATTGTTAGGTTACCTTAAACTAACATAAAGCTTATTGATTGGATTGATAATAATTATGGAATGGTTGAAAGGTTACATATGGAAAAGTGCGGGCACAACGTATACTTAGCACCAGGAGAGCCGCCGTCTGATTATTATTGTCAAATTGTCGTAATTCTCTTATCTACCACAAACTAAACTTAACTAAAATTTAGTACGAAAGTTACGCCAAAATCTGAATTGGTAATAAAACTTATGAACGAGCAGTCTTTAATTTTCTATTTAATTGAGCCAAAGTGAGTTAGCACCAATTTAGATGACGACTACATCTGCCTATATTTTGTGAACTACGCATTGCGCTGAATACATTTAATTTTAGGATTAATAATATGAAGTGTACCTAATTTGTAAAAATTCAAATTATTTGGACTCTAGTATAAATGAAATAAGAACTTCAGTATATTACTTAATTTTAGTTTACTTTGTGGTTGGTGGATAATAAATTTACGTCCAATGCTTCATCAAATAAACCATAAGCACGTCAACGTCTTTAGTTACTTCACAGATTTTTAAATGTTGTTACTTAAGAAAAGGAGTTATTATAGCTCTCTAAAATATATTTCTATATTGAAAAGAGCACATTTCTATTCAATATAGAACAGGTTCACTATTTATAGTTTTAAGATATGCACACTCAATGTGATAGTAAGATTCGTGGTTGATTATGTGTATAGTATTTGTTATAATCTATCTTTAAGTAAGTTACATAGAGGGATTGTTGTAACCAAATAGGAAATAGCTATACAGCTATATACCTACAAGCGTAATTACTACATAGTAATAACTCGCATACTTACCGAAGACTATGTTGACAATGACGAAAGTCATGAAGTTGAGAGCGACCTTCGGCCCTAAACTGAAGAGGTAACATTGAGGGACGCACGCGAATCCGTACAGAATTAGCATGAAAGGCACTACCACTGAAAGGGTAAAATTTACTTTTATATTATTTATGATATAGGTATACTTAACTTCCGTAGTTTGCTTACAGAGCAAATACTACCACTAACTTTGATTTAGCAAATAACCTTCCCAAAGATAAAGTAGATATATAATATGGTCTGTACAAATAATAAGTGATATATGTGAAATATATGAAAAACACGGGTGTTTGAGCGTGAACTTACTATGAGTCGATATCGCTATCGACAATGTTTCGGCTTCTACCGGAAGCCTTCCTCAGGATTTTGAGTGTGGTACGTCCGCCGCGGTCACTGCGGGCGGCAGCTCGCTGTGCTCGAGCCGACGGCGCTGGCGGTGGGGGTCGCTGCGGGGAGTGTTGTGGCGAACGCTGCGTTTTCGGTAGAGGATGCGATGCACCATCGTCATCGCTACTGCTTTCTTCAGATGACACCATCGCAGTCCGACAAGTAAAACTAACTGTGTCCACCATCTCCTGCTTCACATTTTTTCAAACCTCCATGAAGACAAGTTCTCCAGCTTTGTGACAGCGCCCACCCTCTATCTCTGTTAAAATTAGGACGACGACTAATTTCTATAGCCTCGCGGATTTTGCGCGGTACGTAAAACTTCTCCTTAGCTAAAACCCGGGCTTTGTCGAAACGGATGTAGTGCGTCGTCCCAGATGTCAGGGCGTGCTCTGCCACAGCAGACTGATGGCTGTCCGCGTTTCTCATGGAGCGAATGTGTTCTCCGAGCCTTGTGGACACGTTCCTTTTTGTTTCTCCTATATAGCATTCACCACAATCGCATGGAATCATGTAGACTCCGGGGGTTCCCAGTGAGTCCTTATCTTTCGGAGATCGCAGTAATTGCCTAATTTGTGAGGGGGGGCGGAATATCGTCTTGATAGAAAATTTACGCCGTAGCAAGTTTCCGATTTTATCCGTCACCCCCTTGATAAATGGTAGGTATGCTACTGCCCTCTCTGCTGTTGTTGTCCGGTTCCGTGCAGACGTGTTTGCAATCCTATTGCTTTGCTTCCAGCTATACCCATTGGACTCTAGTACTGAGCGTACATGCGCAAGTTCCATATCCACATGTTGAGGATCACACAATCTTAGCGCTCTGTTAATGAGTGACCTAGGCACGGAAGCCGAAACATTGTCGATAGCGATATCGACTCATAGTAAGTTCACGCTCAAACACCCGTGTTTTTCATATATTAGATATAAATATGAGCGTAAGTTTTTATAATATGATATATGTGAGTTGGTAGAATTCTCACAATTATGTACACAAACAGTTTTTTATGTCTGATAGGCTAGCCTTTGGCCACTATGTCACCTAATAGTAAGTGATGATGAGGTCGAAGATGTTTGTTGTTTACACTAAACTAAAATTACTGGCTCTCAAGGGCAGCTGCTGAAAGTTTGAACACATCATTAGATGTTTGGTGACAGATTATCTACTTTAAGGCGGTAGCTAGACAGGCGGGCATTCGCAAAATGCCCTAACACCATGGAAAAATTGATAATCACGAGACCATCCTAAGACAACAATTAACCGAAACTGACGGCTTAACGTGCCCTCCGAGTTACAAAAACGCTAAGTAGTAAAAGCCACTAACAGTGAACTATCCAAGTAATGACAGCAGGAAACACTATTAACATAACTTTTATCGGTTAGGAACGACTAGGCACCGTTTGTTCCATAATGAATGTTCTGAAAAGTTCTTTCATCTTATTCCTTCCTCACAATTCCGATATCAAACAACGAATTCTGGTCTGCCATGTCATCTGTATAATATTCATAATCTCTTATTAATAACTAAGAAGTTCCTACCTCTGTTGTGTAATTGAAATGTGTAACTCTCTGGCGGCGTAAGTGCCTTGCAGCTATGACCCTGGGTCTTTCAAGCGGGGCGTGAAAAAACATCTCTTTGGTCATCATAACAATGACTATTAGCGTAGCTTGCATTAATGATACATAATGGTCATTGCTTTTTGATTCGATCTTTGCTTACCATAAGGCCAGGCAGTCATTTTAATGAACCACTAAAAAAATTTCAAAACTTTCAGCTATGAGGAAAATATTATGACAATTAAAAAAAATTTTAAACTAACACAAGTCTTCATATTGGAAGTGCTGCGGGGGCGCCACGAGGAACATCATCAGGACCATAACTCCTGTCATCAGCCCGACCAGCATCCAGTACAATATGAGGTCCCAAAAGTACAATGTTAACCAATACCGAGCTGGCGAGAAGTTCATTGCGTGACTCTGAAATATAACGTCTTTCCTGCTGGTTCATACTTCGAGATGTCTCGAACCGCTTTGGCAGAACAGATTGGTATCACTTTCCTACACATTGAGGTGCTGATTCAACACAAGATTGTTTTCTGTATCATCATCATATCGACCGGAACGTCCACTGTTAAACATCGGTCTCCTCCATTGGGGGTGATTTGCCATAGTCTCCACGCTTGGTAGGTGTCTTGGGGATCGCAGCATGTGATAGCAGTTCTGCAGAAAGCGCTGCTGCCTACCATCTATTATTTTTCCTTCCGTCACCTCCTAAAATTCCCACAGGAAGATAAGGGGGGAGGGGGTATTCTAAGTAAAAAAACAGTTAATTTGCAAGAAGTCCTGTGTGACCGATGTGTCTAAAAGTCAACTGTCTGATTGGACCTACAATACTCCGCGCAACTGGCATTTTAATAGAGCAATTATTCTCACTTTATTCTACGTGTCTTCCCCAGCATAAGCATTGGTATACCGTCTACCGCCCTTGGCAGGTATAATTCTAAATGTGCTCATTTTAGTCTGCTACTTGGCGTCGTCATTATTTAGGCACAAGCTATTAGTACCCATCCAGATATATATCTTCCTCACTAGGAATAGTACCGGAGATTTATATCGTGACATCTAAGTGTTGGCCTCATGGGCAAGTCATAATTAAGGGTCCAGCGACATATGGAATAATATTGTGGTCGAAAATTCACTTACTTGCATATGCCGTATTAACCCATTCTCCATCGATGGTATCAATATAATGTGAGAAATTGACAGAATGAGCAGGAATTGCAAGAATAGCGGTGGTTTGACAGCGTATCTCATCCACTGAAATAAAGACAAACCGTGTTGATTATAAATAGGTCATCATATTCCTATATCAATAAAATTACGCAATCTAGCTTAGTAAAACTGGAGGGCTCATCAGTGTTCGCGTTGTGGTCACCTGTATAGTGTGAAGTGTCGCAGATGTTCTGTGTAGTTGTAGTTTATCCACGATGAGAGCTGTTGCTCCTCCATTCTAAATACTTATCGGATAAAAACTTTTTTTTAAAATGTTATTGTGACGGAACGATCTCAAGCCTGATGTTAAGCGGACTAACCTCTGCCTATAACAGATGCATTTCTTCACAAGCCACGAATGGCACTGCGCCCGTCACCTTAGATATAGTTGTTAAGTCTCATGTGCATGTAATTTCACTGACTCTCAAGCACTGCTGCCGGAACACTTATTTAGGTGCTAAGCAACAGATTTTCTACTTGAGGGTGGTCGTTAGCCAGGCGGGCTAAATGCCCTTCCACCATCCGGTGAAACTCAAGCCCGCGGCGGGATTAGAACCTTGGACCTGCTGTGTGGCAGTCCATAGACAATTCCACTGAGCCATCATTGCTTCAAAAAAACTGATGGTTGTAATGCTAACGGATCTCAGAAATGTGTGTATGCTGGCGTAAAGTTGCGGTGTATCGGAAAGAAACTGGATTTGGACCATTTCTCTCTACAGATATCCAAACTCACCCGTGTGAGATAAGCCTATAGTTAACGCATCATTATTGACCTGTATGGTTGCATTGAACTAGCCAGTATCGTATCGGAGTAGTGCCAGAGTGAACTCTGGTAGTGCTGGTAGTTAGCCACGATAGGAGATTGGCATGGTCCTTATGTCTTAATAGTTAACGTGCAAACTCACCGGTGTGAGATCCAAAGCTAATGGATCATCAGTGACCTGTATGCTCGCATCCAGTTGACCAGTAAAGAGTCTAAGCAGAGCTGTATACACTTTAGCCAACGAGCGAGCTGCTGCTCCAACATCCTTATGCAGGGGGCTGTAAAGAGCTTGAACCTGCAAAAAGATTACTGTCGGACGAACACAAACCTAGGCTGATATTTATACCACAACTCAGTGGCATTGGTAATGGACACAAAGCAAGTTATATTAAGTAATATAAATATGCAAATACGTAGAGAGGAGATTCTGCTCAAACATATAGGTGTTTATTCAATGTCCATGACCATGATTTAAGTAGAAAGTGTTGCATTATAAGAAGTTGGTGGTCTTATATGATAAGGATTTGTGGCGAATATTATTCTGGGTAACCTAAAGAAAAATTATAAAATTCAACTTACTAAAAGAGTATCATTATTATCAACTTTCACATCCATTCCGTACGCGTACATTTTAACGTAGAACTGTGGAGAATCTATAGCGCGTGTTACTAGATATTCTATCAAGCTCTGAAAATAAAAATATATCTAAGAAACGAATCTACAACTATCATATTCGATTAAAAGCAGGGTTATATGTCAAGAAAAATATATATTTGTGTCTACCAATACGTTGACTGTATGTATGTGGAATATCAAATTACGAAAATGAATGGAGATTTTGCATATCTAGATTATCTTACCTCAGAGTGGGATAAAGCGGTGTAAGCTAAGCGCTTCAACTGTTTCCTTGTGGCATTTGGTTCCGAAAGTACGTAGCTGAAAGTGAAAAACATTAGAACGATTTTTCCATATAACTTTGATATAACACAATTTTACGGAAAATTGACAAACCTGAAGCATAATTAGGCTCAAGGACCTGCATACAATTTTGAAGCAGTGATGGCTCAGTGGCATTGCCTATGGACTGCCGCGCAGCAGGTCCATGGTTCGAATCCCGCCGCGGGCATGAGCTTCACCGCATGATGGAAGGGCATTTTTTGAATACTCGCCTGGCTATCGACCACCCTCAAGTAGAAAATCTGTCGTCAAGCACCTAACGATGTGTTCCGGCAGCTGTCCTTGAGAGCCTAAATTCTAGGTTAAGCCTGTTAACACCTTCGACCACATCATCACTTACCATCAGTTGAGATTGTGATGTGGCTTACCTATCATCAATAAAAATATTTAAAAAATACAATACTACACTAATGGCCCGTTTCAGAATGTCCTAATAAAGTTTCGGGTTGCTATGCAACACACAAAATAACTGAATGATAAAAATTACAGTTGAGATGCAGCGCGTTTCAAGCTTTATGCGATGGATAGGCTAAATCGATGACTGTGAAACGCAAAGATAGTGTTTTATTTATTAAATATGTTCTGGGTAGTAAAACCGGAACTTACTCGAACATTCTGAAACAGGCCCTAAGTTTCAAAGTTTGATAAAATATGACAAAACTACGTGTGTATGGGAAGCGCTACTAAGATACACCATAAAACAGATATACCTAGCATATGAACTATAAAAAGAAAAGTTGCTACTAGAAATGTTTATATTAACTCGGTTTTTAAGCGTCTAAACTAGTATAGGAGAACACTCAAGGAACTATACTAGTCTGGTACTTAAAGGGCACTATATATACACATTGCGTATCAATAAATAAGTTCAACATAATAAACAATCGCGTAAATCTTAATAATTATGTGCAAATTTAAGATGGAGAACGAGCAATAAAGAACAATATTCACGCGTTGGCCAGAGATGTAGCTTCTGTTGAGTTATCTGAGCGCAGCACCAAGTTTGTATTTTGATCCAAGTATTCCATCGTTAATTTCTGTCCAAGCAACAAGAAAGAAGTATAAGATGTAAAGGATATTATAAAGCATAATTTAATTAAGTTTACCTACTTGTATAGATAAGGTATTAATTGCATGTGGTTCTACCGCTTCTGGAATTATAATATTATAAAAATATAGTTATGTGCGGGATTCGAACCCGCGCCATCCACCCCTAGAGCCGGGGTATGCTCTGACCGCTAAGCCAACAAGACAGATGACGCATGACTCTAATTTGTCCTTTCGTTCTTAACCATCGTATGGGGAGGGCGCCGAACCTTGTTCAAAATTGTGGGTCAGTCTATATTTTTTTTTGTAATGCAATCCGCGGAGCATGCGTCATTCCAAAAAAATAGAATCATAGTAGGGTATACTTTCATTTCAACATCACTGAAATACCGATCAGTCCACTCGTTACCATTTCTAAACTAATTAAACTAGGCAGCTGTAACATTTTTTGTGTATAAAATTAATCAGTAAATATCGATAAAATAAATTAAATCAAAATTGTGTGTCAAAAAGTTTTTTTAATGAAAATTGAATTAAGTATATACTTTACATGCAGCAGTTTTTCTGTCGTAATCTGTAAATGTAGTAGATATACAGGATAAATTTAATATTGATTAATATAAGACGCATATAATATTTTATTATTGAGACGGGACGGTAAGGGCAGGTACCTTAACCGTTATAGTTACAGGAAAACGTTTTTAGAAGACTATCCATAATTTTTTTATGTATATTCTGACCTACATTTAGAAATTTTGGAAAAAATTTACAGTTAGCAAGAAAATTGTCACAATTTACACAAAAACTTTTGAAATTTAAAACCTTATTTTCCTTACCTACTTTTTGCAGCCAGTCTTCTTAATAGCGGATTATAGCGGATCTACCCATACCAAAAATTTTGGCTAATTTAGAAGTTTGACTCATTTACCGAAATGTATGGAAAACGTTTTTCGCGATTTCTGTAATTTCTACTACTCAATCCTCAGTCGGTCCAGTAGAGACTTTTGATCCTTATAAGAAGCAGAATCGAATGGCATCAAAAAAAGTTTTTGTGTAAAATGTAATTTTCTTGCTGACTGTACATTTTTCCAAAATCGGCAGAAGCAGTTCAAAATTTCTTAAACATTTATGGATAGTTCCCTAATAACGTTTTATGTTAACTATAGTGGTTAAGGTAGGTACCTGCACTTACTGTAACGATTAAAAAATGCACTCCATATTTAAAAAAAAACTAGGTTAACCAGTGCTTTAGCGACTGAAATATCGTCGATAATTAGCTACAATTGTAAATTTATGACAAAATACGTAGCTTTTGCCCTCGTTTCCGCCCGCGTTTACTTTGGTTTTCCATAATATTAAAATGTTGATGTGAAAATTCTCATTCTCTCATAATTGATATTAATTAGAATTAATTTTTAATTTAGATTTTCCAACCTTAACTTTAATCGATATCTACGTATAAAATGCCGATATAAAACAAACATAGTGTAACAACCAACAACCCCGGAAGGTATTAGGTATCGGTAAAACCACGGACAACGAATAAAGTTTTGCATTATACCTCGCCGTGCAAAAGTTTTTTTGATAGTGCATCTCTATCAGTGTTCGCCAGCATTGTAGACAGAGATAGCCCCATAAATATGCCTGCCAGCACCGCAGATAATATCTGAAACGTATGAAAACAATATATTATACACGTACCTATTTCGCAAAACAAGGTATTGATGAGGCTTGATTCTAATAATATTATTTTTTTCCAAACTCGACCAGGGTTCTGTACCTAGGTATGTTTTTATTAGAAATGGGTAAAGTCAAATTTTTAACAAGATTGACCTATAATTATTAGAATTGCGTCTAAGACACCAGCACTGGGCATGAAGTAAGTATTTTGATTTTTTAAGAAGAATGTTTTCTATAATATGTTTTTAAAGCACTCATAGCTTAGTTTGTTTAACCGTTCTTAACCGAGCAGCAGCGTCAGGTGCTTGGACTTGGATGGGTGACCGCAAGTGACATTACTGCTGAGCATTTCTGTGCTTCGGAGGGCACGTTAAGTCATCAGTCCCAGATTTTGTATCAGAATGGCAATGGGAATTTTTAAAATGGGAATTTTGCGAATGCCAACCTTTTTTTTATGTGATTGTGGCTGAACAAGATCGAGGCCCAACTGATGTTAAGAGGTAACCTCTGCCTATTACAGATGCATTTCGTGAAAAGTGACGAATTGCACTGCGCCCGTCACCTTGAGACATACATAGTTGTTAAGTCTCATATGCCTGTAATTTCGCTGACTCTCAAGGACTGCTGCCGGAACACACCGTTAGGTGCTTAGCGACAGATTTTCAACTTGAGTCGCTAGCCAGGTGGGCATTCGCAAAAAGCTCTTCCACCATGCAGTGAAGCTCAAGCCCGCGGCGGGATTCGAACCGTGGACCTGCTGCACGGCAGTCCATAGCCAATGCCACTGAGCCATCACTGCTTCAAAGCCATCACTGTAACCTATAGAATTGGCATCATCATAATAATAAATAGAAGACGATAAAGTAGAGTGAACAGATATGCAACAGCAACACAAACTTACCGTAATTATAAAGTAGAGTCTGTAGTGTATATGAAAAGTGAAGTATTTCCAGCCAATATATCTTAAGTGTAATAGGTTACTAAACACTGTGATTTGCCTCTTCCATTGCAACGGTTCTAAAAAGTTAAAAAAACAATTAGAACATAACATTATATACGTTTCTAAATAATATGATTACAAGCACTACCGCGTGCTAAGCGGAAATCACTTTTACAAATAAATGATTGAGGCACAACATTTTTTTCGGGCCTGGCGGGAATCGAATCCGCTTCCTCCGATTTCGCGCGGGATGTCTAAACCATTCGGCCACCGGAATATATTCTTTCGAGCCGAAACTACCACGAACGCCGAGACAAAACAATGCATAGGTATTACAGTCATTATGTACCTAACCTACGTACTTAGGCTTCGGTAGAGTTTAAAGATTTAAGGTTTTGATTGGCTATTAAATCATTGTTTTTATGTTTTTTTAAGTTTAAAGTAAATTATTGTAAGAAAATTTATCTAATATTTGCACGCTGAATAGGTACACTGACCAAATAATATTATTAATAAGACCATAAAAATGTATTATGCACATATATAACGCTAGCTTGGTCTATTTGGGTATGCAAAATCGCTTGAAACTTTGTCACAGCGGAGCTCATAATTATGTATAATAATATATTATTTTTTGATTCATTGAAAAATACCAATTAGTCGCAATTTTACATACTTTTAAAATATCGTCATATAACAACGCCGCGCTAATTTCACTAGCCACCAGCAATTGTATAAGACATTCTGTTTTATTTTGTTTCGTTTCTTTCGTATAATGTTTTGTTGTCTGATTGTGCACGGTAGATAGAAGAGCAGTACGTTCGTCCCCTATTACATGGACTCGAAAAATGTCGGTCAAAACTTGGGTGTTGTTAATACACATGTGCCTATCTTTAATACTGACGTGTCAACTGCGATGAAATCTTGATTGAAGCGTGTCAACGTATTATTTTTTATGGCTAATAATGGAAAATAATACGCCAAATGAGCTTCTAGCCACTACCGTGGTGGCTTGATCCGCAGGCGAGAATCGATAACTTTCTACTGAAGCACTCTTTTATTTGTTAGTTAAGAGACTATACACAGATTCCTTTTTTTCTTAGCTTCCATTCCACAGAGACTCAGATCAGGAAACAAGGGCCATAGGTAATGAACGAGAGGCGCGTGCGAACGAATAAGCCTAAATGCGGCTTGTTTTTGAGAAATCTATTGTTGAAGCGCTCGTAGCGAAGTTTGCTTAGCTGTTCTTAACCGATCAGCAAAGTTAAGCAACGTCCGCCGCGGTCAAGACTTGTATGGGTGACCACTACTGACATTACTGCTGAGCGCCTCCGTGCTTCGGGGCACGTTAAGCCGTCGGTCCAGGTTGTTGTCTTAGGATGGCAGCATAGTGGTAGGGTATTTTGCGAATGCCCACCCTGCTAGTTACCACCCTCAAGTTGAAAATCTGTCGCCAAGCACTTAACGGTGTGTTCCGGCAGCTATTCTTGAGAGCCAGTAATTCTAGGTTAGCCACATCATCACTTACCATCGGGTGAGATAGAGGTCAAAGGCTAAACTATCAGGCATAAAAACAAAAAAAAATAACAATTATGTGCTTAATACTAATCAATAAATGAATCAGTTAGTATAAAGACGCAATTGATCAGTGTTGCAATACTTGTAATGAAACCAACAGTCCGCAACCGTTTTAATAATTTGTGAATTTTGACTTCAAGCTTTACTTACCTGCCATTCTTTTCAAGGCTTCACTAGCAATTTCGTTCCTTCCAGGAGGATCAAACTCGAACAGGGCAGCCCTTGATTCTTTCATGGCCCTGAAAAACAAGAGCAGTTTGAAGTTGAACTTTATGGCCAATACATTTTGCAGTCCAAAGTAGGAGTGCACGATATATATCGATATTACAAAAAATATCGATATATGAACACGATATATTGCTTCCATCCGATATTATCGAATAACCTAGTATCGATATGTATATCGATACATCAAACGATATTATTCAATCGATACAACACCATAGCTCACTTGACATATTTGACCAAAACCTTTATATTTTGAAAAGGGGGTTGGCAAAGTTGTTTTTTTATAGCAAATTGATCGTAAACGTTACTAACACCTCTTTAATTTTCAATTAACTGTTAACAGTAACTTTTAAGTGCATACTGCAAATTATGCTGATCATAATGTGTACACATATTTAGGAATATAGGCTGGCTCGTAAATGTTAACCTATATCATATGTGTTCTTTTAGTGATTGTATTCTGTTTTGTGTATCAATATAAGTAAATAAACAAATAATTAGGTTCTGATTTATGGTTGACAACTTGAGTAAAAATAAAACGTTAAACCACGAATTGTGAATAATTAACCTTCGCAGATTATGGTTTTGTTGTAAACAAAACCATCGTAACGGCATTTTTTTTATACAAGCCTATTTTTTATGCAAGGTCTAGATAAAAAATATTGAGAATTAAAAATAAATATATTTGATTAGTTTCTTTACCCTAGCTGTTTACACTTATATCAACCTGTCAAATATTTAGTATTATAGACTAGCTAAATACAAGAAAATATTTTTTTACGTATATCGAAAATATCGATATGTTTCTCCGATATATCGTAAAGTATCATAAAAATCCCGCCGCGGGCTTGAGCTTCACTGCATGGTGGAAGGGTTTTTTGCGATTGCCCTAACGGTGTGTTCCGGCAGCAGTCCTTGAGAGCCAGTGAAATTACAGGCACATGAGACTTAACAACTATGTCTCAAGATGACGGGCGCAGTGCAATTCGTGACTTATTGTGACGAAATGCATCTGTAACAGGCAGAGGTTAGTCCACTGAGCTTCGAGCTTGTTCCGCCCCAATAACACAAAAAAATAATAAAAAAATGCTGTTGCATTCATAGCATTAAACATCTTTTCATAACAGTCATATATTAAGAACATTTTAAAAATAATAAATAAGTGCTACAAACATAAAAAATATAATTCCAATCTCTGCAACCTCGTATCATTCCGAACCACAGAAAAGAGAAAGCAATAGAAAGGTGAAGGGGGCGTGGCACGCGTTCTCACCATACTCCTAAACAGGAGTATTTACGTCAACGGACTATTATGCTACTGACCACAGAAAAGAGAAAGCAATAGAAAGGTGAAGGGGGCGTGGCCGGCGAGCCTAACATACTCCTAAACAGGAGTATTTACGTCAACGGACTATACTGCTACTGACAGTCGACCCGCGGCTAATGCGCCGCATGCATCTCCGTCATTTTATATTGAAATGCCGCGTTGTGCTGTTATAAGTTGCAGATTTAATAGCGATGTCACGAATGTAAAGAAAGTAGGAATATCCTATCACCGGAAAACTTAATAAATTGTTCCTAAATGTTTTATATTTCGCTGATGAACAAAGTCGGTGCAATCTGACATATAGTGATTCATGTTTTTTTTTTTATCGTCAAATTTTATCGATAAATTGTTAGTCACTAAATGTCACCTCATTCCAATCTCTGATTTGGAGCTTTCCCGTTAGACCTACGAAAGCAAGCACCATCCGTCCAACTGCTTTTATCGCATATAGAACTTTTTACTGGACGTAAAAATGCACGTGTAGGTCAGATGGTTAACATCAATTAAATTAACTAATTATGCAAATATTTTCAAGAACACGCAATTTTTCAAGGTTAAGAATTCAACTCTTGTTTTGTGGCTTCTGTGGGCACCACCACAATTTCACTAATGTCACGTAGTTATATGGACCATCAAACGAAGTGGATTTTTTAGTTTTAATGAGTTATGTCCGGTGAGAACTGTCTAAGCCAAATTTGGTGCTGAAACATTAGATGTTAGTTCATCTAACTACTGGACGAACACAAATGTATACACACACACACACACGCACCCTCACACACACACACACACACACACAAATTCATTATACATATGGGAAATATAGAACACCTGGGAACAACTTTTGGTTAAGTTATTTAGTATAAGAACAGTTAATTTACAGCTTTCTTTGAATATGGACTAAATACTAAGGACAGGATACATTTAAGGGAGAAAGGACGAGGGATATCTATAGGGATAATATTGTAGAGAGAAGAGTTTATTTTGGGACAACACAAAAATATGTATTTCACATTTCCTTCGTCCAAACCACATTCACAGAGGGAGTTATAAGTTTGGCCAGGAAGACTGGGTTACAGGAATAGTTTCGACTCGGACGGCATATTGTAAAGGTTGTCACTTTATCAGCGTTTTGGAATATTGAGAACCAGAGTTTATTGGGCATCTCAGGTTGAATGTTACCATAGAATTTACCTTTTAATATTCTAGAAATTTGCCATTTCTGGTTCCAAGGTTTTTTAAAGATGGTTTTAGACCATCCTTTTTCCATTTAGACCATAGATAGTTTTAGTTAGAAAGTCGAACAGATATCTTGATCTTGAGATTCGTTGCCCACTATACCGGCGTGACCAGGAATCTAGGCTAGGATCACATTTATGCCGTGAGAGCTACATTCGAAAAGGGCATTTCTTATTTTAAAACAATTGGCAACCTAGATTTGGACCGAAAAGGGTTAGCAAGAATAGATTGGAAGCAGCTTTTGAAGTCTGAAAATATGATAGTTTTGTACAGATTGTGTGATATTACAAAAAGGATGGCTTTCAGAATTGCGATGGCTTCTCATGACGGAAGTGGTAGGAGGACATTTGTAATTGAAAATTATTCTTGTAGATGGAATCCAAACTACAACACCAATTGGACTATCTGGATTTTTAGAAGCATCTGCATGGCAGTCCAGCCCTTGTATTCTGTGAAGAATTTATTTATGAAAACCTTATTAGCTTCTATTGTGTTTTTACCAATACCAAAATCCAAAATAACGTTATGTTTGAAAACGAATGCTTCGTAAGATGATGAGTACAAAGGCATAACAGGATTCTGAAGGAGAGAATAATTAAGAAGGGTGAATTGTAAATAGCTGCGGAGGAGACAAAAGAAATCCTCAGATGAGGCTTTATTGCATGAGTTATATAATGTCAGTCAACAATCTAGTTTTTCACGAACAGGGTGATTTGAGTTTTGACTTAATTTAAAAAGGAATTTGTCGGAGAGAAACTGTCTGCGAAGGCTAAGAGGAGGTAGACACACTCAACTTGCATTTCAAGCAGTGTTCATTCACCATGACAGACCAAAGCTACTTTGACAACATCACATGATTTTTTTTTCCTTTTCTTCCGTTTGGATTAGGACATATGTACAGCAGGCGGCATTGCAGCATCGCGGGGTGTGTTGCAGCAAAGCAGGCGCGAACGGAACCGAACACGCGAACTTTTAGGTTACCATCAATAAGGAGAATATCTCATTGGCTGCCATTCAATTCATTTGTTAAAATGTGTAAAAGAGAAATACACGAACATACTGTTTTAATTTTTTGCTAAATAATAATATCGAGAAATAGCAATCGCCGATTATGCAATAAGTATAATTCGTTTCAATGGAAATAAAATGATTACCAATATAATTAGCTGGTAGTTACTATTGTGTCGGTCTCCCTGATTTTCATTCATGTCTACAAATCGGAATCCCGGTTGGCGGACGATATCCAGATTTATAGAATCACCCTGAGACTTGCGTAATCTGATTCTCATAATCAGGTTTTTGAAAGCAACTATCATTGGCTAACTAGATAAAAATGTATTTCTCTACTATAACGGAAATTATTTATAAGCAAAAAATTAATTTTAGATACTTTAAATATCTTATCGGTTAAATTTATTTTAACACTTTTTTCCTATACACATGAAATTGTTATTTCACTTGGTTTCAGATTTCATAAAAAGATTTAAATCTCACATAAAAATAGCTTGATTGTATTATTATGTTGAGAAATGTAAAGTTTTCGCAAGTAAAAGCCCTCAATGTGCTATGCAAATGATCTCACTTATGTCAAGGTTAGCAGGGTGAATTGGCACAAAGCCCTTTATTTGACACGAATATATCACCAGTAGGCTGTACTTCCGCACCCACCCACTATAATAAGGCACTTTTTTTATATCAAATTAATTTTGCGCTAACCTGCGGCTTCGACCGCTATAATAATATCAAAACTAAAATTAAAAGTATAGTTAGATTCTACGTGGTAAAATTTGTCTTGACAATTTACATTGACTGACAACATTTACTTGAACTCATCTGCAATTTACCTCTTGTTATATGTACCATGATTTCGACCTTAACCTCGTCTTTTATTTTTGTGAATCCCTATCTGTGCTTATCTCTTATTTCATTACGAATTTCATGTGTTTGTAATAATTTTACTAGAAATAAGCAAGCCTATAACATATTATATCGAAATTAAGCTGTGCTTCGCAGTAATAGCTTTATTTTATTTTTATCGTCATTTTCTTATTCAGCATCTTCACTGCTGAAGGTTGTGTCTATAAATCGTTTTTAGTCGATGGAAAAATTTATCGATAAAAATGTACTGCATCACTGGCTAGGATACCACTTTTTGTTCCGAATAAATAAATAAAAAAGGCTAAAATTTTACTAACTATCACAATAAATCTTTTCCCGTAATCATTTTTCGTGCTGTTATTTGTAAACTATTTTTCAATTATCTATGCTCAGATTTTACCAAGGGACGATTTTAAAATTGAATTATACTTCACTGAGAGACTGCACAATTACTCTACAGATATTGTCGACTGGCAACTTTCACCAGATATTAGGGGAATCACCATATATCTGTCTCGCTGACTGAAAGAGATAGCTTGACAAAGTTCACAAGAAATACAATCTTACCACTCTTTAGATAAGGTGTATTTTCAACTGTTATAAATTGGCTTATTAAACGTTTCAATTGGGTAAAAATGGGACTAATCAGGGAATCGGATTGTTTGTAGTGAACAATAAAGATGTAATGTCAAGTATCATTTATGTGTTGAACTGGCGACGCTCGTTTTCTAAGAAAACTGACATGGCTGCCACTCTAATTAGTATTTTATATCTCTATGCTACTGACAGTCGACCCGCGGGTAACGCGCCGCATGCATCTCCGTCAATTTATATGAAAATGCCGCGTTGTGCTATTATAAGTTGCAGATTTGATAGCAATCTCACAAATGTAAAGAAAGTAGGAATATCCTATCACCGGAAAACATAAAAAATTGTTCCTAAATGTTTTATATTTCGCTGATGAACAAAGTCGGTGCAATCTGACATTGCAATCTGACTGTTTCATGATTTTTTTATCGACAAATTTATCGATAAATTGTTAGTCACTAAATGTCACCTCATTCCAATATCTAATTTGGAGCTTTCCTGTTAGACCTACGAAAGTAATCACCATCTGTCCCACTGCTTTTAGTGCATATAAAACTTTTACCTGGACGTAGAAACACACGTGTAGGTCAGAAGGTAAACATCAATTAAATTAACAAATTATTCAAATATTTTCAAGAACACGCAATCTTTCAAGGTTGTGATTTCAACTTCAACTCTTGTTTTGTGGCTTCTGTGGGCACCACCATAATTTCACCAATGTCACGTAGTTAGATTCGTTTGATGGATAGACATCAAACGAAGGAGATTGTTTAGTTTTAATGAGTTATGTCCGATGAGAACTGCCCAAGCCAAAATTGGTACTGAAACATTAGATGTTTGTTCATCTAACTACTGGAAGAACACAAATGTGTACACACATACAAACATACACACACACAAATTCATTATATATATAGGGGAAATATAGAACACCTGGGAACAACTTTTGGTTAAATTATATAATATATGAACAGTTAATTTACAGCTTTATTTGAATATGGATAAATACTAAGGAGAGGATACATTTGAGGGAGAAAGGACGAGGGATATCTCTAGGGATAATATTGTAGAGAGAAGAGTTTATTTTGGGACAACAGAAGAATATGTGTTTCACATTTCCTTCGTCCAAACCACATTCACAGAGGAGTTATAAGTTTGGCCAGGAAGACTGGGTTAGAGGAATAGTTTCGACTCGGACGGCATATTGTAGAGGTGGTCACTTTATCAGCGTTTTGGAATATTGAGAACCAGAGTTTATTGGGCATCTCAGGTTGAATGTTACCATAGAATTTACCTTTTAATATTCTAGAAATTTCCCATTTCTGGTTTCAAGGTTTTTTAAAAGATGGTTTTAAAGTCGAACAGATATCTTGATCTTGAGATTCGTTGCGCATTGTACCGGCGTGACCAGGAATCAAGGCAAGGATCGCATTTTTGCCTCGAGAGCTACATTCGAAAAGGGCATTTCCTGTTTTTAAAACAATTGGGAACCTAGATTTGGACCGAAATGGGTTAGCAAGAATAGATTAGAGGCAGCTTTTGGTTTCTGAAAATATGATACGAGTAGTTTTGTTCAGATTGTGTGATATTACAAAAAGGATGGCTTCCAGAATTGCGATGGCTTCTCCTGAAAAGACGGAAGTGGTAGAAGGACATTTATAATTGAAAATTCTTCTCGTAGATGGGATCCAAACTACAACACCAATTGGACTATCTAGATTTTTAGAAGCATCTGCATGGCAGTCCAGACCTTGTATTCTGTGAAGAATTTATTTATGAAAACCTTATTAGCTTCTATTGTGTTTTTATCAATACCAAAATCCAAAATAATGTTAGGTTTGAAAACGAATGATTCGTAGGATGATGAGTACAAAGGCATAACAGGATTCTGAAGGAGGGAATAAGGAAGAACGGTGAATTGTAAATAGCTGCGGAGGAGACAAAGGAAGTTCTCAGATGAGCCTTTATTGCATGAGTTATATAATGTCAGTAAACAATTTAGTTTTTTCAAGAACAGTTTGAGTTTTAAGCTAATTTAAAAAGGAATTTATCGGAGAGAAACTGTCTGCGAAGGCTAAGAGGAGGTTCATCTTTTATTTTTTATTTTTTCTTTGAGGTTTATTTTTTTTTTTTCTACACAGTCAACTTGAATGGCATTGATAGGGATTTCAAGCAGTGTTCTTTCACCATGACAGACCAAAGCTACTTTGACATCACATGATTTTTTTTCTTTTTTTCCGTTTGGATTAGTTCATATGTACAGCAAGCTGCGTTGCAGCATCGCGGGGTGTGTTGCAGCTACGTAGACGTGAACGGAACCGAACACGCGAACTTTTAGGTTATGACTTAGTCTATTTTTGAGATTTTCGTTATCATCAATAAGGAGAATATCTCATTGGCTGCCATTCAATTTATTTGTTAAAATGTGTAATAGAGAAATACACAAATATACTGTTTTCAGTTTTTGCGAAATAATAATATCTAGAAATAGCAATCGCCGATTATGCAATAAGTACAATTCGTTTCAATGGAAATAAAATGATTACCAATTTAATTAGCTGGTAGTTACTATTGTGTCGGTCTCCCTGATTTTCCTGAATGACTATCTGTGCCTATCTCTAATACCACCCTCTACGCGAATTTCATGTGTTTGTAATAATTTTACTACAAATAAGCAAGCCTATAACATATTATATCGAAATTAAGATGTACTTCGCAGTAATAGCTTTATTTAATTTTTATCGTCTTTTTCTTATTCAGCATCTTCACTGCTGAAGGTCGTGTCTAGTATGAAGTAGTGTTAATCGCTCGATGTACTATGCTCTTCCACGTGCTTCTGTTTTCAGCGGTCTTCAAAGCTTTTGGTATAGACATACTAGTAAGCTATAGGGTTCATTCAAGACGCTTACTTGCCTGTCATTACTACATATTCAAATGATTATATAAAACCGCATTAAAACTTATTATAGCTCAAACGCACAGTACATCAACATATCACCTAAATATTAAATCGTTTTAAGCCTATGGAAAAGTTTATCGATAAAAATGTACTGCATCACTGGCTACTTTGACAATGGGATACCACTTTTTGGTCCGAATAAATAAATAAAAAAAGGTAAAATTTTACTAGCTATCCCAATAATTATTTTCTCGTAATCATTTTGCGTGCAGTAACTTGTGAACTATTTTTCAATTGTCTATGCTCAGATTTTACCAAGGAACGATTTTAAAATTGAATTTTACTTGACTGAGAGACTGCACAATTACTGTACAGATATTGTCGACTGGCAAATTTCACCAGATATTAGGGGAATTACAATATATCTGTCTCTCTCACTGAAAGGGATAGCTTGACAAAGTTCACAAGAAATGAAATCTTACCACTCTTTAGATAAGGTATATTTTCAACTGTTATAAATTGGCTTATTAAACGTTTCAATTGGGTAAAAATGGGACTAATCAGGGAATCGGATTGTTTGTAGTGAACAATAAAGATGTAATGTCAAGTATCATTTACATGTGTTGAACTGGCTACGCTCGTTCTGTAAGAAAACTGACATGGCTGCCACTCTAAATAGTATTTTATATCTCTATGTTCCGAACAGTAAGTATTATTTAACGAAAGTGCATACTTGAAATAATTAAGAGTAAGTATATGTAATCAATGGCAGTTCTGTGAAGTTCCTCACCTTCTGTACACTTCTTCCGAATCAGGGACACTGATATGCATGGACTTCATTCCATATTGGTTCGCATTGTTCATTAAATCTTGAACCAAAGTGGCCACCACCTGAACGAGGAAAACATATTCAATTCAATTCTCAATTATTTATTTTATTGCAACATAATATGTGGTACACATGCAGTTCTTAAAAAAAAAAATCTGTTGAATACATCCACATGTATTATAGACAGGGTATATGATAACATACGTAGCATGAGCAACCTATCCATTTAAATTGGTCGTCAATGAACTTATGTATTTGTGGTAGTATTTAGTTTTAACGTATTGTCAAAATTCGAGTCACTTTCTCGACTTTTTAATATATTTGATAACGTGGTAGATATTTTTATTGCCATTATGTTAGGATCAGAACTGAATTACCAGTTTTGGTTTTAATTTGGCTGAATTTAGGTAGGTCTATTTCCTATAAAACAGAACTAAGGATTTTTTAACTAACTTGCATGCATTTATCTAGTATATGTATACAAGGTTAATACTAATTAACCGGTGATACGTGACATGAGTGATGGCTATCGATAACAAACGCTAAAACAAAATTAAAAAAAAAAATTATGTGTTAAATCAATAAAATAAAAAAAATATGCTAATTTGTGCCCCATGATTTGACCAATCTTCAGAAAGAATCGCGTGTTAAAGCTTGTGTTGCCTTGTTGAATCGATACAGATATGAAGGAATATTGGATTAAATTGTGACATGTGATGAAAAGTAGATTATTTACGAAAACCGTAAGTGAAAAGTGCAATGGCTGACCCCAGGTCAAACGTCGCAACAATGTCCTAAAGTAAAGCTTACCAATAAAAAGGTGATGGTAATTTGTTTGATGTTCTCAGCATGGTGTTATTCACTATAGCTTTCTCCCATCTGGTCAAGCACTAACGACAGATGTCTACCGTGCCGAACTCCGAACTATGATAACAAAACTAGCAGTGAAACAGCCCCGACTAATGAATCGATCTTCACCATTATTGCTCCATGATAACGCGAGACTTCATACAGCACGAGAAACCGTTTTAACTCTACAGGAACTGCATTTAGAAAGCATTCGTCAGCTTCCGTATTCGCCAGATCTTGCTCCAACGGACTATCATTTGGTCAATTTTCTACGTGATAAAAAGTTTTCTTCCGTAGGAAGTAGGAAGTAGTAAAAAATGCTTTCACACAAATTGTCGAATCTTGATCACCAGAGTTCTATCGCAAAGGCATAAATGACCTTGTTAGATGGCAGCAATGTATACTCAATAATGGTAATTATTTTAGTTAAATAAATATGTTAAAATTAAAATAAACCTAATTTTAATTTTCCAGTACAAATCGGCAATTTCATACTTTAACCCCTAATATAACTAGGTAATAGTTATTGTTGGGAACATAAGGTAATGACCTCAGTAGGGCTGGCCGGCAGCCGCAGTATGAGCAGCGAGCCGAGATGCGCGCGGATGGAGGCGCCGGCGGCGGAGGCGCGCCGCATGAGCTCCGCGATGGACTCGTCCTCCAGGTCCCCGTTGTGTCGCACAGTCATGCGGACTCGGTACTCGCGACCTACAACGTTACATCCATCATCCATACAAGCACATCACTCCTTCAACCAATTCATGAATCGCATTATCAACTTACCACCTTTAGGCTGTGTATCCACCAGAGATATGTGAGGAAGATGAGCGGTTTGTGAGGAAAAATCCATCAATAGGATCACTGCGCTCTGCGAGGGTATGAAAATAAAGGGGTCCTATTGGTGTAATTTTCTCGCACACGGCTCTTCTACCCTGCACATCTTGCACATCTCGGATACGCAGCCTTATCCAAATTATGTAGCCCAACTCTACGTAAGGCGGCGTATCCACAAGAAATGTGAGAAGTTGTGGAACGGTGTGTAGCTGATCGGTTCGAGGGTACTTTAGCAAAGCTGTAGAACGATGTGTAGCTGAGCGGGTCCAGGAGGCTTAGCAAAGCTGTGGAACAGCGTTTAGCTGGGCGTTACGAGGATGCTTAGCAAAGTTGTGGAATTGTGTCGAGCTGGGTGGTGCGAGGATGCGTAGTGGACTTCTTTAAGCTGTGCGAGGTGTTGAAAGAGAGAAAGAAAGAAACATTTTATTAGCTTACCATCCCTTCCAACGCTCTGCATGTTAGAAACTGACATAATTATAGACTGGACTTTTTTATCTCTTAAGGCAGGCTTTGACCAGTATCCTACCTGTTGGCAAGTAATTATATAGTCGAGGATTACAGGCTTACTGTAAGACAGTAAGCCTGTAATCCTCGACTTAGGTAGCTATAGGATCAGTGCTTGGTGACAATTTTTATACTCGAGGGCAATTATTCTACAGAGAGCTAGCTGTGAGACCATTCGCAAACTGTCCTTCCGCCATGTGGTGAAGATCAAGACCGTGGCAGTCCATAACTACCTATTTCAACTGGGCTATCACTGCTCTAAACATAAAAACTGTCTAGGTATTTTTTTACATTCCTTGTATTACAGCGAAAGCCCGTGAAAACTCGTATGAGAGATTAAATGTACATATTACAATAAATGTACCCATAATTTTAGGTGTTAGAATCCGTCTAAATAGATATCTAAGTTGTAATATAATTATAACAAAGAAATATTCACCATATTTGAAAAACATATAAGCTGGTGTTCCTCCGAACGCTAGTATTTTGCTATCAAACAAAAATACTCGATCAGCGTTTTCCAACTGCAGGGTTGAGAAGCACATCTGTATTAATGTCACGTACTTTTTGTATTGCTGGAAACAACGTATTAGATAAGGAAAGGGCACCCATCATGTTCTTTGCTGGTAAACTCTACAACAGCTAATAATTTTTTTAAGCGCACGTTGCGAATAAGAGTATCGAGACAAACCCAGTGGTTTTTCGATATAATTAATGTTAATAGATTTAAGAATAAATTGTGAAAGAACAATAAATAAAAAAGCAACAAAAAAAAATTCTTAATATCACTAGAGTATCGGGGTCCAGACTAGTATGGCAAAATGCGGGCGAAATTGCAAAGTGTAATGTTAGGCACAATTTGGAACATGGATCGCCTAGGATACTCATCGTAGAGCTAGAAACTAGAAGCGAGTTGGCGAGCAGCGAGTGTGTAGTTCTAATATTTTTATCGCTGAGCTATAAGCAAGAGTGCGATTGCAACGGGAAATTACTCGCACCACTCGCTTGGAGCTGCCTACTTGTGTGCATGGCTTCCAAGTGAGTGTCTCACCACGAATATACTCTCTCGGTGTGTTCTGATCTGACCTCCACGCGAGCATCAATGACCTCGCTGCTGTGACGAACTAGTAGAGAGAGTAAACTCACTGGCGCGGCGGTGTGAAAATTCAACTTTTAAGTATTATTATATGCATCTCTTGTGTTGATAAGAGATCTGCATCTTTTTAAAGTTTTTTAAACGAAAATAGTCGATAGCTATTCGCTTTCGCGCCGGTGAGGTGAGCCAAGTCTGCGGAGATATTGTTTTTCCCATAAATTTTTACTCTGATTTTGTGTATATTGGTCAAATAGATCAAAATGGCAATAAAATAGGCCGGAACATGTGGAACAGGTTAAATGCTGGATAGCTGGTGGGTTGTTGAAATTAACACAGGTCTCTGGGACCATATTATGTGACCCGCAAATGACGATGTTTGAGGGAAAATTAGTACATGTGACAATGATTGAATATGAATGTTGGACAACTAAAAAGGCGAAAGAAATAAGCGTGCACAAATGATAGAGATGCTATCATTAATATGAGTATCTCTGAAAAATCTAGAAGAATAAGTTGTACCTAGCATGGAATGTGTAAGATAGTGATGGGCAAGGGGTAACACCGATATTGCGGATTTATTGTAAATAAATGTATTCGTTATTATGGGGAACTTAAATAGGTGTGACCACCTGATAAAAGGCAACGGATATGCATTAACCTACATCGACAATCATACAGTCGAAAAGGTATTTAATAATTATTTATCACGAGAATATTCAAACTAAAAAGGAAACTTAATAAATACAAATTTACAGCTAACACTAATCTGGTATAAACTATATCCTTAAATAAAACTAGCATAATAAAGCCAGTTTTCAAAAGTTTGTTTGGTTAAAGATATAATTCTTCAACATAATTATGCAAGAAGTTATAATATATACCTGATCAGCAAGACTTATCGACGTCATGAGATAATTATTTTTGATTAAACATCATTTAAAGCTTAAATAAAGAAATACTTTATTTCTGATGAAGCTTTAAAAAGCCCCAATGATGGGAAATATAAGAATTTTTTTTTTTTTAAATGAAATTCTCGTGAGTTTCACACATATTTAAATATTATAAATAAAATATTTATAATATTTAAATATAAGAATGTCTAATAAAAATGTGAATAGACATAGAAGCCGAAGAATGTCAAACACTACAAGTGCACTACGTGAAGTGTTCGAAAGGTGTCAATATTCTGCGAAAAGTTATATAATATTAGTGTGAAACAATAATACATAGGGTGCCAACGCTTTTAGGATCAGGGCATGAAGAAGATGAGCAAATGACACGTTTACATGTTTCCACATATGTTTTACAAATAAAACCTCTTAAAAAGGTACCTACTTATAGACAGGAGTTCCTTAGGTACCAATCAGTATGCACAACTAGTTGAAACGGAAAAGATAAAAGTTCAACAAGAAGATGCTGATACTTAGTGCTTTCTAATCAAAAACAATAATTGGCAATGAATCTTGCACAGTTTAACAATAATCATTTGGTGACGAACAGAAAGGTTGAAACAATTACCATAATTTTGTCCTTGATCACTCTGACGTAGCAAGAGGGCTGATCCGAAAAGTAAGGTATAAGTACAACCTGAAAATGAAATAATATTGTTTCAATAGCTTGGTTAGTATACGGTATAAGTAGGTGTTTGCCGCCTAATAAATAATATTTAAATAGCTATATGTTTAATTATACCTAGTGTAGTTGAAGAACCAAACACATATGCAGAGAGACCTAGATAGGAACTCCTCAGTTGGACTGAGTCCATTCGAGACGTGGTGGATGATGTCTCATGTTTTGGAAGCCGCGAACCACCCAGCAAACAGAATGATTTATTAGCTTACAGTGGCGGAAAGGGTTTAAAAAAGTGAAAGCATGTAGCGTATATAGCTCGCTTTTACAAGTGGGTTATAGGTATGTTTGGTACATTGAGTTATTTTACATTCTTGAGTTTTAAAGTTCAAGTTTTGAAGCATGTATGTATGGCCGGGCTGTAATAGCTGTGGACTGTCGTGCCGCAGGTTCTTTGTCTTTACCGCTAGCTTTTTTTTTATGCTTGATAGGTTAGTCTTTGACCGCTATCTCACCTGATGGTAAGTGATGATGTTGAAGTTGTTGTTCAGGCTCACCTAGGATTACAGGCTCTCAAGGACAGCTGTCAGAACGCACCGTTGGGTGGCGACGATTTTCTACTTGAGGGTGGTAGCTAGCAAGGCAGGCATTCGCAAAATGCCCTACCACCATGCAAAGCTTGAGCTTCATCGCTGGGTGGAACGTCATATTGCGAATGTTCGCTTGGCTTGTACCACCCTCAAGTAGAAAATCTGTCACCAAGCACCTAACAGTGTATTCCGGCATCAGTAGGCACTCTACCTATAACTGTCATCTGTTATAGATAAAAAAAAATCGTAATTAATATTTCTTATGTTTCTCACCGTGCAGCATTTTTTATACTGATAGGCTTTCAACCACCTTCTTATATGTTCATAAGTGATGGTGGTCGGGGATGGTAAACAGGCTAAACCTAAAATGGGAACTGCGTCTCAGGGATAGTTGCTAGGCGATAGATTTTTATATTTGACGATGTTAGAAAGCCTGATGAGTATTCGCAGAACTCCTTATTACCAGCATGCATAAATGACTTATATCCAATGCGACCTCTGTGTTAACTCGGGTCAAACCATGTGATACCATTTGTGGTGCCCTTCCTTTCTTACTATTTGACCGGGAAACATCAACAATTCTTTACAAAATTACAAATTTAGGAGAGAAAAAATTATAGTCATGTGCGGGATTCGAACCGCGATGGTTGCATGAAGAACGAGAGCAAGAATTACAGTTATGAGTCATTGTGTCATGTTAGCTCAATTGGTTAGAGCATACGCCAGCTAAAGGGGTGGATGGACGCGGGTTCGAATCCCGCACATGACTATAATTTTTCTCTAGTAAATTTGTAATTTTGTAATGTAATTCGCCTAGCAGGCGTCATTGTAAACTTAACAATATTAAAATCAACAATTCTATTGAGAATGCTGTCAATGCTGGCAAGTAACCTAACAATACAACTGTTAGCTATAGAGGCAATTAAGCTAATAACTATATCAATAAGTATGGTTTTGATTAATTCTCCATCTTGTTAATGTACGAGTAATTTATTATTTGTCAGTATGTTCCCAAGTATAGTCAATTCCGTTAACGATTTATTACCATGATTTATTTGACTTCCACGGCGCATTCCTGATCTCTACGTAGTAGTCAATTGACTCGAGTCCAATTCCATTTCCGATTTATTCTAGTAGCAAGACTGACTTCCACTTTTCGGCAGTAGTTGTAATGGTAGATTCTTACCTATAGTCTGTTTTTTTTTAACAAACGAGTATTGAAAATTTTACTGCGTTGCTATTGGCCCACGTGAACAACATAAAGTCCGTTCCACATGAACTCTGTAGTTAGATGTATTGACTGACGTTCAGTTGAGTGTTCGACTACCTGCGCGGCGAAAAATATTGCTTGTAATGAATCAATAGGTACTAAAGTTGCAACTTTTGAATTAAGGTAAGCAAAACAAAGATAGTTTTGAAAAAAAAAAATGTAGCTAAGTTAACAAATCGTCTCGTCATACGTTTGCCGACGAATCACTGTGAGTTCAATCCAATTGAACTCGTTTGGTCTCAAGTGAAGAGCTATGGTGGCAGGATATAACAAAAGTTATAAAATTTATGAAGTCTGAACTCTATTGTTACGAGGAGTAGCTAAAGTGGATAGATAAAAATGGTGGTCATGTCTCAATCATGTGGTAACCAAGATAGAAACAAAAATGTACGGAGTCGACAATCATGTACAAAATATGTTAGATCAATTTATTATTGACGTATCTGCAGAGAGTTCATCAGAAGGATGACGATAATTTGTAAGATTACAAGAATTGTAGTAAAATTATTTTATTTATATGTTCTAGTGCATAATATTATACACTATTACAATAGTGTTTTATATCATAAACGCGAACAGAAAATTTTGTTATTAATACACTATGTATGCATGTTTGAATCATTAAGTAATAACGTATTTTTTCTACAGTAAATTTCAGAAGTATTCAATATGAACGGGCCTTAACAATTTCAAAACAAGAACAAAGGCATTGACCAATGACGGCAATGACCCATCTCACTCTGTCAATATCGGATATGTGCGAGAGACATACTCAGTACTCGTTTGTTAAAAAAAACTGACTATAGTAGCTAGACTGACTTCCACTTTTCGCCAGTAGTTGTAATGGTAGATTCTTACCTAGGAACATAGCAATCTAGACTAATCTCTCGTGCAGTGCAGATGTATTGGTAAATGGAATATACTAAGCTAAGTTTAATTATAAATTTACTCTCCTAATACATTAATTTAAAGTGGACGAACAAATGATATAATTTGACCCTCATATTTATACATACCAGGACATAATAGATTTTTGAAGCAGTGATGGCTCAGTGGCTTTGGCTATGGACTGCCGCGCAGCAGGTCCATGGTTCGAATCCCGCCGCGGGCTTGAGCTTCACCGCATGGTGGAAGGGCATTTTTGCGAATGCCCGCCTGGCTAGCGACCACCCTCAAGTTGAAAATCTGTCGCCAAGCACCTAACGGTGTGTTCCGGCAGCTGTCCTTGAGAGCCAGTAATTCTAGGTTAAGCCTGTTAACACCTTCGACCACATCATCACTTACCATCACGTGAGATTGTGGTCAAAGGCTTACCTATCAGCAATAAAAAAAAAAAAAAAATATATATGACAAACATTACCCTGGGTTCGACGAGTAGAGCGAGAGCCCAACATAGCTGCGCGTGGTAGTACGCATCCAGACGGCCAACCTTCTCGTGCCGCACCGCCTCCAAGTCACACTCGACGATGAGACGCTTCAGGCGTATCTGTCCGTACTGGGATATATACTGCCGGCTCTCTTGCCACATACATATCTGAAATTTTATTAAATTTAGCTTCTGCTTATTTAACTGCGTGGCATTTGATTATATCTGTGTACTGATTCCTCTGGAATCGTTTTTTCGCTCCTCACTCAGAGACATATTAGTTCTTATAATCTACTGTCTCATTTACGCCATAACACGATTGCACACTATTTTTTGTAAGTAGAATACGTGACACTGTCGTAGTACTCACCAAGACAGGCTTTCGCTGAAGAGACCTACCACCTGCAGGGCTATCATGTATCTTCTGTAGCAATGAACTGTTGATTGCAACAATATAACTGTCAGTTTTGACAGATTTTGTAAGACAGATAGGTAACAGACCTTCATGCGCCCAAACGTTAGTCGCCGACCGTTTTTTTCTTTTATACCTGAGACGATAACTGACATATACTTAGATCGAATTAAAAATTTCGTACTGACAATTCTACTAAAGAGTTTGTAATAATATAGTACATATACAGGTAGTACTCCCATGGTCAGTATTTCCTTTTATTGCATATTATTATTATTCTAAAATCTAAATAAAACAATTAAAGGCAACATTCTTACCTGTTACGTGTGAGCAGAAATTTTAATGAGATAGACAAGAGAGTTGGCCTTGACTTATTTGGTACAAGCAATTGCATCGGCTAGGCGGTTGTTGAGCAGAGAGTTCTCCGACTAACAGTTTGAATATAATTATAAGCATAATGTTTATACTAAGTTGTATCCTAGTGTTCATTATTTGAATGTCATTTATAAGATAGGACCGTGAGGACCTATAATTGGTTATCTGTTGTCATTAGTTATATTTAAGATATTTGTTATACTGTTGGTCTTCCTAAGAAATAAATAGATAAATAAAAATTAAGTTTATATTGGCATATATTTTAAAATGCAAGTAGTAATTTCTTATTATTATTATTTTTGGTATTCGGAGGGAGGAGAAACTTAGTTTTTTCCCGCTCATGACTTAAATTTTGCCTCTCGTATTTTTTTTTATTTTTTTATGTTATCCACAGAGCATGCGTTATTACAAAACATAAAAAAATACAAAAATATCATAGTCGCTTTATTACATTTGGTTTTATTTTACAGGATATATCAAGCGTATGAAATATGTTGCAGTATCCAAAGTGTAGATACCCATTGGCCATTACACACTAAAATTGAAGCGGAGTGGAGGAAGATATATTTTGGGCTAATTTGTGTTCGGGGAGGAAGAAGAAATTACTACTTTTATTTTAAAATAAATGTCAAAATGGACTTAAATTTTGATTTAATTAGATTAAAAAAATAAAATTAGATTTTAGAATAATAATAATATGAAATCAAAGGAAATACTGACCATGGGAGTACAACCTGTATATATAATATGTTATTACAAACGCTTTAGTAGAATGGATTTAACAAAATTTTAATTCGATCAATGTATATGCCAGTTATCGTCTCAGGTATAAAAGAAAAAAACGGTCGGTGACAAACGTTTGGGCACAAGAAGGTCTGTTACCTATCTGTCCTTTTCATTGATACAAAATATGTCAAAACTGTCATTTTTGATTGTTGCAATCAGAATTTCATTGCTACAGAAGATACGTGATCGCCCCGCTGGTATCTTAGGTTTTATATTTTCATAAATATCTTTTCTGAAGTTTTGAAGGCAATTGGTAAGTAATATGCACACACACACATACACACCGATTTTCAGCTTTTTAACCTTAGTAGGAAGGATTCGTAGGTGCGGTGGCATTACATAAAACATGTCGACGGGCAGACAAGTCTCAATGGTTTCTTTTACAACAAATTCTCAGCCATAGTCGGGATTATTGAACTTTAGATGGTAATAGGCTCGTCCTACATTACATATTTAAACCTCTGGGAAAATGCGGATGCTTTATACCTTTTAACCTTACAACCCATCTTTATGGGATGCGACATTACCACGGATTTATTCCTAAATCCGTGGACATTACAGTAGATCATTGTCATCGCCTCAACCTTTCCCTTTCTGGAATAATCAAGTGAGATGACGATGATCTTATTTTCAGATTTGACTTTGCGTTTACTAGTGAGAGATCTATGACATACGGATGGACAGATAGACAAAGTGACGTAATGGGCACAAAATACAGATAGTAATGGTTTTCCAGAGTGACATTAATTGCCCTATAGACCTGTAGACCTGTGCAGAACCCAAAAACATACAAATAAATCGATAAGACTGGAAATATCAACATAATGTACTGATAAGTAAATCCTCTACTAATAGTCTAAGAGCCGGTGAAGCCGGTGATGACCTTCACCCATCAGATAACTCGACATATTTTTTATCAAATATAATTTATTAACAAGCACGCCTATGAAAACTTGCCTATCAAAAAGTTTTAATAGCTATTTTTAATTGAATAAATTTTAATGAATTTTAATCGTCCTACCACGTCTCCTCTACTATATAAGGGACAATGATGGGGATTGATGTTCGGTTCCTAACGGATCGTTTTACTTACAGGAGATGGCGGATGACCGGCTAAGATGCAATTTTCATACTCACCATCCCAAAAAATGAAACCCGTATAATTAAAAAAATTCTAAACAACTTATGATAGCACCTTCAACCATACGTACCAACAAGATACACAGTAGACAAAGGCGAATCTATACTCATAAAAAAATTACCTACTAATGTCTGCCACGTACATTTGCTGCTGCGACTCCGCCATTTGTTAACGTAGAGAATTTGCCATGAAATAATAAAATTTTGTTATTTTTAAATCATAAATGGTCTTTACTTATCTGTGCGTGGAAACTCGTGTGATCGCATTTATTTTGCGGTGCGAAACGATGACTTGTAGGTCGTACGGTCCACGTCGTATGTACCTACGTAATGTACTTTAATAAAAATAATGTACCATTATTTTTATTGAAACATTGTGTCCCCTACTACAAACTAAATACAGCGGCTGTGGTGAGTGTATGAAGATGGGAGACGGTGCGGCGTCCCCACCCACATGATTGCCTTGTCTAGATGCCTTCGGCATATAAGCTGTGGTATTGCAATGGAAACTACAAAAACAACTATTCATAACGAGCGGTTGCTATGACGAATAGTGCATGATTGCGTATAGGAACCGGGTACAAATGACTAATGCTCGGTTCCTATAATTTCAAAACGGATCGTTTGACATTTTTTATTTTACATTTTATTTATACCTTATTTAGTTATGGTGATAAATTGTTGAAAGTGTCTGCTGGCGGTGTTGGTATCTGCAGGCTTTACTTGTTTGTAAATATTCAAAAAGTTAAAATGTGATAAGATACATACATCGTTGAAGAGAATGAAATGTTCCTGGACCGTGAGGTCTTTGATGAGGAAGCGAGCGCGGTGGCAGTAGCCCATCATGTGCGGTGACGTCATGTACGTCTTGCCGGGACGCAGCGTGTGCCCCAGGACGTTGATGGTGCCTTTGTCAGCAAATGTTAGACCTGACGACGTCATAAATATCAGAATAATGTCTGTATGAAGCCAGTTTAACTCAGATTAAGACCTATAATCTGAGTTAAACTGGCTTCATACAGGCGTGAATCGTGATAACTCCCTTATTTGAAGTATTAGATACACAACTAAGAGTGATAGCGACAAATCTCTTCATTACCTAGGCTTGCACGAATTTGTCAAAATATAATTAACTTGAAATTTATGAGCCTTGAAACATTTAATGTTTTTTTAGGGCTAATAACTTATTGGTTAATTACCTTTTTACAATTTTTAACGATACAAGCCTAGACAATACAAAAAAAAATCTCAATATAATGCTTAGTTCTGGACTTAAAACCTCAATTATGGGATCACCCTCATACAGATCACCATAGAATATATAAATTACTACCGGCCCTCCCCGGCTTCACTCGGGTAATTGCGACTATAAATTGAGATGTAAGCTATTCTATCTTTCAATTTGAATCAAATTGCACACGTTGTGTGCCACAAATAAAATTTAAAATCGGTTCAGTAGTTTAGGAGTCCATCGCGGACAAACAATGTGACACGTAATTTTTATATATATAAAGATAACATCACAATATAATTATGTGCTTATTACATATAACAGTAAATATATTTTTTTTAATTAATCCTTTAAAACGTTTTCACCTTATCTTGGAAAAACAATATCAGTACACTGAAATAAAACTATTGGTAATATCAACATACTTGTAAGCAAATCCTCTATTGTGACAATGATCTTCTCCTGGACTCGTTCCGCGAACAGCATCGTGTACTCCCCTCTGTAGATGTCCAACGTTATCTTGTCTAACACTTTCACGCCCATTATGCTCTATACAACAATCCAATAGTATTGAACAATCAAATAGATTTTGATAAACATATAGCAAATATTTTTAATAACTTAAAGAAACTTGCTCAGGTCTTCGTCATCTTGTGAAATGATGGTGGGTGATGTTAGGATTGGTAATCTTTTTTCATGTCATCGTGATGGAACCAGCACGAGGCCAACCTGATTTTAAGCGGTAATATCTGTCTATAAAAGATACAGTTCACAAGTGGTGAACTGCACTGCACTCAACATCCTGAGAGAATGGTACATTGTACATCGAGGGGAGAAAACGATCTATTTCTGTTAGAGAGTATGTTGAAGCCCGACACGCAGCGGAAGGCTTAAAGGGAACTCTAGAACAGGAATAGAACTTTCTCCCGAGTGATATATAGTGCTTTAAACTACCTCCACGAGGAAAATAAAATCATTAGGTTACCTATGAGTTTTCTCGTATTTGTCCCGAGACTTCACAGGAAGTAAGTTCCATATCACTTCTTGAGCTGTATTTTTTATTTCTGGTGGCGGCGCCGTCACTATTAAATCGTCACTTTCATAGTGACACCAGATGACATTTTGGAAAATTATTTAGATTAATTAAAAGCGTGCTGTTATATTATCAATTTAGTAAAAAACAAAATTTAACAAAACAAATAAAATGTTGCGTATTTTTGTCGAAAAAGGTTACCAACCTCCTTTCATTGAAAATCCAGTTTGAGAAAAATATCACCTCTTTCTTCTAATTATTTGCTATAAAACCTTTTTTGAAATAAGTTCTGGAGCTGTATTTATTATTTCTGTTGGTGTCATCTCATTAAATTGTCACTTCTACTATCATATGACATTTTGGAAAATTATTTGGTATAATTAAAAGAGTACCTATTGTTAAATTATTTATTTAGTAAAAATCAAAATTTAACAAAACAAATAAATTGCCGCACTTTATTTCGTAGAGCAGAGAAAAGTTGCCAACCTCCTTTCATTGAAAATTGAGTACGATAAAAATCCCACCTCATTTTTCTAATTATTTCATATAAAACCTTCTTGAGATTTGATGATTGTATTTTTTTGTTGGCAGCTAAAAAAACAAAAGAGGGCTAGCAGGGCAGGTATGGATTTTCATACAACATTCCTTCACTGCTACGGAGGGAAGGTATGAAATTCCATATAACTTCTCCCGCCGCACATTTATAAGGGAATAATGACGAACTAAACACGTTTTTGAACGAGGAAAGAGACACTTTCTGAATGGCTGTGGTATAAAATCTCATGAACCTGTAATTTCACCCGCACCCATACTTACCCTTCAAACCACAAGACAATAATGTGAACACTACTGCTTGGTATTAGGAATAGAATAGGTATGGCAGTACTTCTCCGGACGAACAAGCAAAAGTTTTGGTGGAATAAAGAAGGTACGACACATACTCCTAAACAATACACTCTATTTGGCCAGTCGTATAAATAACGATTGTTTGGAACAATGGTTCTTAGGTACCCTCGATTGATGTAAGTATTCTGTTACTATATTACCTTAGAGACGTTCTTGAAGCTGACTGCTCTTGCAACGAGCTCATCCACCTCTTGAAGTTTGTCCCGTTCCTTGCCCGTCGGCGTTTCTATTCCACGCAGTTCATTCACGTTCTATGAAAACAAAGTTAGTCCCTTAATACAGTCCTTTTATATATAGGTATCACTCCAATGCTTTAGACAAAAAATTACCAAAAAAAGAACCGACTTCAACACCCAAAAGTGTGAAATAGCTTGTTGAAGTCAGTACCATGATAGTTCGAAAGGGTAATTTTAATAGGTAGTATGCTACCGACTTCGACAAGTTATTTCACACTTTTGGGTGTTAAAGTCCGTAAAATAATTTGTTAAAAAAAAATCACACCTTTTAGTGACCCTTGCTACTTACGGGGTAGATTGTCATTCATTGTCAACGACTATATCATCAAGATCTAGATAAATACATTTCAGTTATTGGAGTGTAACTAAAAAAGGGCTTGACTGATTTTGATGAAATTTAAATGGAACCAAACGACAAACATCAGCTTTTAAAAATAAAAAATAAAAATAGCTTCACCCTGTAAAAAGTTATGAAGTAACACACACAAAACAAAAACACAGTCGAAGTTCCTCCATTTTTGAAATCGATTAAAAAATAAGATTTCGTTTCAACATTATTGGAATATAAATACATGCTCTAAAGAATACCACAAAAAGTCAACTTTACTTAATCCCGCATAAGTTGAAAAATTTGAATCGTTCGAATTCGGGTCACATTCGGATGGACAGACAAACAGCGTACCCTTTTCGTTTCGGTATTTTGGTACGGAACCCTATGGTTGAAATTGAATAGGGAGCGGAATACACTTTGAAAATAAGACGTGGCCTAATGTATTTTACCTACCTCGACTTTCTTCCAAATGACCGACTTCCAAGATACTTGGCCGCCTATAGCGCGTTGCTGGCCGATTGTGCTTTGCAGTATCATCAGGAAGGTGAAGTACAGTATCATCAGTAGGACCCAAGATCCGAAGCCGTAGAATAGAGACGCACCTCCTTCACTACCTGTAAATCCACGAGGAATAAAAAACCCACTAATACAATCGCTTCTTCATTCTACCCTCGCTGAGAGCAGCGATCCTATTGTTTTCCTCACACGCTGCCGTTCATCTTCACCGCAAATTGATGGTGGATACGCAGCCTTATTCTAAAATTGACATCAGTTTACTATATCGATTTTTACCAGGTGGTAGGTATATTCGGCCATAGCCGAAGGAATGCAGGAACGTACTCCAGGGGTGCGTTCCTGCAAGCCTTCGGCCAGGACAAATTTTCGATTAAACGTGTATACACGCGTTTCCTACACTCCAATCGAGCTTAATTTGATCCTCACAAGATTTGATCATACCCGTTCCGAGGAAGGTGTCAGAACTAATAATTATGCTCTGCCTAACCAAAATTTTGCTATCTTTTGAATAGAGCAAATCTTGGCTAGCTGTCTAATAACAGATTTTACATTAAGCAATAAATTTTGTACAAGCTAAGCCAAGATTAGTGATTACATAATTATTATAATTTAACTACGTAATGACCCCGATTTCCAAAACATGCTGAAATGATTTAACCACCTAAAATCAATTTCACTTAAAAAAGTTGTTCCAGGAGCATTGACCAAATTTAGCTGAATCAATATTTGGCCAAGGCCTTACAGGAACGCACCCATGGGTGGCCTAGAAAAAATGGCATACCAACATCAAGTTTAAGCTGCTTTACAATCAGGTGAGATATATTGGACAAAGTTTCGAATCAAACTTACGTCCAGTCTGCAGAAGCGCGAACTGATTCAATGCATGCACGAGTCCCAGCGGCGGCATCAACAATTGCAAGAGGAGCGTCAGCGCTGGGTGCTTCATGTCATACTCGTGATGTACTAGTAACTCGGCCAAGTATGTCTGCAGGAGTGTGAACAGAATGCTCCAAACGCAGGCGATCCATACTAGGGACCAGACATAATTACTGGCAAAAATATCAATAAAGAAAAGGCGTTGTACCTGAAAACAAGGATTGTCACTGTTTCATTGAAATTTAAAATTTTTTTTACGAAACTTCATAACATTTTCAAATATATTTAGACTCGGTAAAGTTAAAATATCAATTTCTTTAAAAAGATCCCTCAGAGAGTCCTTAGGATACATTTCATATATGGCTCGAATTGTACGCTTTTGTAAGATTCAGATTGTATTTATCTCAGCTGCAGCTCCCCACAGCAATACACCAGACGACATAATACTGTGGAAGTACGCGAAATAAACCTGTCTTATCTTACGAACTGTATATGCAGCAGAACTAAGTCTTCCGGATAGATCATGTGTATATGGATCCCACTGTAAAGTTGAATCCATTTTGATTCCCGTTATATGTTTACACATGCTCGCCACTTGTCTCACGATTCTTTAGATTGTGTAATTAAGGCTGCAGATATGTTCAGAGGTATTCTTGTAGTCTAGTCTATTTATAAACATCTATATATTATAACGTTTACATCAATATAATTATGTTCATATATTGATTTAGATAATCAGTACATATATTGATTTAGATCTTAATATGATACAATCAAAGAAAATAAAATGTTTCGCGATACACATAATTCTGCCAAAATATCCATGTAATATACTCGAAAAGGTATGTTTTTGTTATGATATCGAAGTCAAACTTCTAATACACTTCCCGATGATGGTTCATTAGTGGTTCGTAAAGATGAGTTTCGCTTCGAAAATTGTTTCATCTGGGTTATAAAGTAATTGCAAATTATAGTGGAATTATACCTCATATTAATTGATACCAAACGATTATATAAATGTGAAGGAAAGCAACCTATGTATCGCATAATTTATTAATAGAAAAATTAGTTACCACTGTTCATACACTGTGGTATATCTTTCCTCTTCCAAGGAGAACATACATGTTTTCCTTAGAAAAGGAAACGAACGTATAAAACAATTTCCGAATCTCTGAACAGCAATCACTACTGCTAAGGCGTATGAATAAATAGGCTATACAACTATGTACATATTAACCTACTTTTGCTATGAAACATGGCCATGATGAGCGCCGTCATGATCATCACAGTGGTGTAAGAGAGGAGCAGCATTATAGCGAACAGCAAGTGGATCCATCGGAAGATCAACAGCAGCGTGATGGCGCCGAAAAAGCAGGGAGGTAATGCAGACAAGTAGGCGAACAGCAGCCAACCCACGTACATCGCAGTGTATTCCACACCGCGCATACGGAGACCTCTCTGTGGACGTACAATTTGCATAGATCACATTCGAAGTCGCTGCATATATCGAGAGGGATGATGAGGAACTGATTGAAGATACTAAATAACATAAAGTTTATGCATTGTACACATAAAGGGACATTATTGGCACTGCTACGAGGTCCATAATGCGATCAATCATCATAACCAATAGGCTATTACTTCTTCAAGGGCTATCCACACATTTATGGGTCGGACCTTCTAAGGTCCGAGCTGTTCGGGCTCAATTCTCATCAGGTATTTGGCATCCGTTACAATACAATAGAAATATTCTTTATTGAACTCCAATTTTTATAATTAAAACATACTATACAGATACATAAACAAATTGTTGTACAATGGTCGGCCTTATCACTAAGAGCGATTTCTTACAGGCAACCGTTGAATGGACTTAAATTAAATGCATATTGCGGATAATGGTGTGCAAGTTGATAAAACAATAAGAATCGTAAATAAAAACACAAAACAATTAATATTTTCATACTAAAATAATACATACTACAATGAAATGAAATGTCATTTATTTGCCAGAAACACGGTACATAATAAATGCAGATCTTAAATTATTTAGGTTCTATTGAGCAGCTTAGCGTGCTTCATCACAATAGGACATGCAAATATTATGTAAAATATTACAATATTAAATTAATGTCAAATTAGAATTGAACTTTATTTGTAAAATATTAATATGTATAAGTTATCATCAACACGCAATATTAAAATACAAAACAACTGAAAATAAGTCATTATCATTATTAAATCACAATAAATTAAAATTAAATATTTATCATTATTAAATTAATTATTAATATGTCATGAGGAAGCAGAGGAAACGGATGAAAACGAGGAAATGGAAATTTTCACCAAAGGTTTTATCATAAAAACACTTCAGACAAAAATTGTAGATCAAAAAATTATCTACAATAAATATTTCAATAGTTTTTTTTCTACGAGGCACCGTTTTTGAGATATAACGATGCAAAAAATTGTAATCGTCATAATATGCACATGATTCCATGCCACCTATGAGTTAGTTACACTTAGCGTGATCCTTGCGAGCCGAATCTGAAGAGAACCAGGGAAAATAGGTGCACGCTCGGCAGTTACGTCGCGTGGCCAGCTCCGACAGCTGGCTGCAGTACAGGAGGAGCGTTGAGCTTCCAACGAGCTGTCGAGCGGCCTCTTCCCAGGAAGTACTATTATAGAAGGTGAGTCATCCTCTCCACCTAACCCGGGGGTAACGCGGACCGAGCCACCCAGACACATCTGTGTGCACACCCGCGGCCTCCCCCTGCCGAATTAGGAAGTCGTCTACAGCGTGGTCTACCCGCTAAGTTAAATAAGTGTAAGTTACAATGACCGATAGAAAAATATTTTAACATATAGAGATACTATATACATACGTGGCGTACTCACGCATATTGTGACGATTACAACTTTTACAACTTTTTGAATCGTTATATGGATAGTTGTCGGCTTTGTTGTAACGTCGTGGGATGTAGATGTCTCTAATTATAAAAATAACAGAATAAAACATGCCTACGGCATCATCAACACTACCTTTTGGTAAAATGTCAAAATCTGCTTTATTATACTGTTAAATTAAGCGCTTTTTGGTTTTAAGCGATTGAAATTGTGGAACATTGCGAATTGATAATGGTGGATGATATCCGTCGACTTTGGAAAGTGGTTCCGTACATGCTGAAACTGACACGAGCTGGTTAGAAAGAACCAGATCCAGTATCCTTTTATCTTTGTTTTTAACTAAATTAAATTGCTGAAGACCACACAGATTAATAGAATCAATAAAATTGGAAAATGGACTAATAAGGGGCGCCGAAGACGGTCGGATTCCATCATCTGTGATGGTCCAGCATATGGAACTCATATTGAAATCGCCTAAAATAAAATTTTCAGATGGGTGATCTTTAATTATATCGGTTAATTTATCTAAAAAGACATCTAACTGGTTGGCAAAACTGTGACAGTCTTGCTCACCACACAAGTACAGCGCACCTATGTGGAGACGGTGGATATGTTTGCCGCAGTGTCATTTTAGTTGAAGCGATATCCAGATGTCTTAAGCAGTGGATCACCAACTGATATTGGCAGAAGTAAGGAGTTCTCTGTGGTCTGCCACCAAAATTCCGCCGCCCAGTCGGGTCTGACTGGTCCTGCCAAAATTTCGGTTACGCCGACAAACTAATATCTGTAATATTGTTGTGTAATGTATAGTACCGCTAGTCAGCCAAGTCTCTGTCAATACTATGATGTTATATAAGTTATTTTTTGCTATGTTCCTTTATAAAACATAAGTTTTTGTCCATAATCCACGTACATTTTGATAATAAATATTTAGAGTAGCCATCAATTAAAATTATTCAAATTAAGAAAATTGTTTATCAAAACTTTATAGGTTTAAGTTTTTTGTAGTATTCAATAAACTTCTTTTCATCCCACCATCTCGGAAAGAGTATTTTTAATCTTCAATATCTGAGTGGAAAAGCCGTTTTTATTCTCTAGAGGATAAAGTAAATTGAATTTAGAACATCGTGTGCACTAAGTTTATGAATTAAAAAAAACATTAAACCTATTTACTGCTACCTCAATGGTGCCGAATATATCATACAACTTTTTTTTAATTTGTTAAAAACTCAGACTCGGAACCTTCTTGGTGTTGTTTTTTCAATTTGCTTTGTACGCCGTTCTTCATTTCCTCGCTAAGGTGGAATGAAAAGTTACGTGTTGCACTCGAGTGCAAAGATTTTTCACCTCGTGCTCTTTTGATTCCCTCGCTAACGCTCAGGATTCTAATTTTGAATCACTCGCTGCGCTCGTGATTCAATTTTACAATCCTTCGCTTGCTCGGTCATCAAAATTGAACACGCGGTTAAAAAGCAACTTTGCACTCTTGTATAACAAATAACTATTTCTTTATTTCTTTCTTTTCATCATGGAGCAGTAAGCCTATTAGGATATAGTTTATTATGGTAAAGGTAAAATGGTAACAAATGTCTTATAATTATCAAATCAAATATTTCAAAATAATATAAATTAATTATCAAATTATATGCTCCGAGACACGGAAGGTACGGACGCGCCTCACACAGAACTCTGTGTCCAAAATGCTAGCATATTTTACCGTCACTGACAAAAACCCTGACCCAAAAATTGTTTCAATATTAAAATTTATAATTGATCTATATTAGAGCGTCATAGACGCATTTGATATTTTAATTAATTAACGCCTAAATTTCATAAATTATTATGATTTTGAAAAGTGTGAATCAAACTGACAGCGATGACTATTTTGCTGATAATTGACTACTGTTAAATCTAAAGATATCTTGCCTTGAATTTGCTGACAGTCTCGGTGACGACCAGTGCCTGGGTCTCGAGGACGGGCGGCATGAGAGCCAGAGTGAAGCACATCAGGATGCCAGAGAGAGCCTTTCTCACGTTGTTCTCCTGCATCAGCGGCGACACCGGCATCGACAACAAATTCAACTGAACAAACCAATTGAAAAAATATGTTTTTAATGGACTTTCAAGAAGGTTACAGTTCTCAATTCGACTGTACGTGTTTTTTGTACGTTTGTTACGCGATTGTTCCGCCAATTTTATTATGAACAAATTTTTATGATTATTTAAACATCTAAGTTGGTGCCATTTAAATTTCATCAAAATCAGTTGTGTACTCTTTAGGTTATACTCAATTAACTGAAAAATGTATTGTTTACCTGGATGATTTAATGGTAATAGCGTCTCTTGCCGATGGTAATCAGTATTTAAGGCAAGTTATTGATCTTGTAAGCAGTATGCATCATTAAGCAGATTATAAATATTTTTTATAAAATAATATGGAACTCCTAACACTGGAAAGTATGAAATAGTGGAAGTCTGATCACGATAATATGAGGTCGGTGTTTTGAATCAGCATGGTGCCGGCAGCAA
Organism: Plagodis dolabraria; assembly: GCA_963854805.1. Classification (NCBI taxonomy): domain Eukaryota; kingdom Metazoa; phylum Arthropoda; class Insecta; order Lepidoptera; family Geometridae; genus Plagodis; species Plagodis dolabraria. Next base: position 5,749,083 of record OY978442.1, read on the forward strand.
AAAAATATTTCAGTATTGGCAGTCGGCTATGTTTTGTTTTTTTTAAATATATTTACAATCACAGAATAATAAAAAAAAAAAGTATTCGTGATTCTATTATAACAAAAAATTAAGTTAAAAGTGTACTTACATCAATAAATTTGTGTGATGAAAAGGTGTATGTACAATTTGTGTATTGTCGCGAAGTTTGCATGATCATCAGATAACAATTGAAAAATATCGATAACAGGTATATACGAGTAAGTAATTTTTCGCACACAAACTTTTAAGATAATATGTTCCTGTGCTATCTTTGTATTATATACTGAAAGAGAATATATATTGTACCGACGGACGCTGCTATACGAGTGGAATATGGGTAGGAAGACGACGATCGTACTTACCTCATATTTAGGTAGTTCAGGTGTCGATTGTTCAATAATGGCCTGGCTGACGGCGAGCTGTATGGCGAGGAAGCCGGCGCGAAGGTGTGGGTTCGGATACGCCTTGAAGTCTGTGCTGGTCGCGTACCGGGCACGCTCGGTGCTGCGGATGCTGAACTTCCACATGTTTTGCACCTTTCAATATCAATAGTACATTGTACATCGAGGGGAGAAAACGATCTATTCCTGTTCGAAAGTATGTTTAGCAGCGGCGGGCACAGAAATAGAACTTTCTCCCGAGTGATACATAGTGCTCTATATACCTACGAGGAAAATTTATAAAATCATTAGGTACCTATAAATTTCTCGTATTTGTTCCGAGACCTCTCAGGAAGTTCTTTATCACTTCTTGAACTGTATTTTGTATTTCTGGTGGCGCCGTCACTATAAAATCGTCACTTGTACTATAAGATGACATTTTGGAAAATTAGCGTACTGTTATATTATCAATTTAGTAAAAAACCAATAATTTGCCCGCGCATTTTTATCTTAGTGCAGGGGAAGGTTGCCAAATTCCTTTCATTGAAAATCCAGTACGAAAAAATATATAATTATTTGATATAAAACCTTTTTTGAAGTAAGTTCTGGGGCTGTATTTTTTATTTCTGGTGGCGTCATCTTTATAAATCATTATAAATCTTTCATTGAAAATTGAGTACGAAAAAAATCCCACCTCCTATTTCTAATTATTTGATATATAACCTTTTTTGAGATTTGACGATTGTATTTTTTTTGTTAGCAGCTAAAAAAAACTAAAAAACTAAAGATCGCTAGCAGGGCAGGTCTGGATTTTCAAACACCATTCCTTCACTGCTACGGAGGGAAGGGATGAAATTCCATGTACTTTTCGTGTCGCACATTTATAAGGGGGAAATGACAAACTTTATAACACGTTTTTGAATGAAAAATGTGACACTTTCTGGGTGGTTGTGGTGTAAAATTATTTACATCGCTCTTATGAACGCAACAATAGGACTCTACCGATGAGTTCTGATGAAAAATCGCCTTTTTAACAAAATTCAACATGGCAAGGAAAATTAAGCGATCCAACAACGGATTTTTTTCCTCTTAGTATTTGCGCATTACCGCTTCGAATGCTGGCAGAATATCTGCTGGTACTGGTCAAAGACGGATTCTTGGTCTTCATACCGATGGAAACCTGATAATTATGTTAGTTTTAATGATAAACTAGATAAGCGCTTCTTCGTAATAAAGTGCATGCTATCCGCGCTTATCAGCAAACTGAATTTTATTTCGCGATTAAACGTCACCGCCGAAATAGCTCAGTTGGGAGAGCGTTAGACTGAAGATCTAAAGGTCCCCGGTTCAATCCCGGGTTTCGGCAATTTTTTTTTGTTAATAATCTTACGAATGGACGATTTTTGAGAATTGTTTATGTTACAATCTTATTTCTAAGAATTATGGTCTTAAAAATAATTAATTTTAGATGTCGAATAAAATTATGTGCCAGTATATCTGTTACTGGAAGAGATCGGTTTTCTTTGTACAAAATTACTTAAGTTGATGTTTATAATACTTACTTATGTTATTTCGGTGTACAATAAAGAGTTGTCTATCTATCTGACAATACCTTTGAACTTTGAAATAAAATTATTACAATATTTGTTTACATTACGTAGATGATCGGAGATAGCTTGGCAGTGGTGGAATTGTCCAGGCATGTTTGTCGTTTAAGTAATCACAAACGTAAAACTTGAATCTCCTTTCTGTGAGCGTTGGAATATGTTTGGGAACTTTATTATAAAACCGTACAGAATTACCTAAGAAGGTATTTGTCTTTGCTAATGTAAAAACTGGAACCCCTATTTTATTTCTATTACTGTTGTAATCGTGATTGTCACTGTTTAATTTAAATTTAGTAATTTTTTTACAAATATACATAAGATTTTCAACTAAATACAGACTTGGTAAAGTTAAAATATCAATTGTTTAAAAAGATCCCTCAGAGATTCCCTAGAAATCCCTATCCCTAGTAGCTCTCAAGGACTGCTGCCGGAACACAAGGGCAGGTGCTTGGCCACAGATTTTCTTCTTGAGGGTGGTAGCAAGCCAGGTGTGCATTCGCAGAACGACCTTCCATTCACTTCCACCATGTCGTGAAGCTCAAGCAGGCGATGGGGATTGAATCATGGACCTGCGGTCCACATCAGTCCACATAGCTATACCCACATAACCACTCGGACATCATTGCTTCAAAAATTACTAATGATATTAGTTCGACGATCAAAGGGTTAGAAATGCAGCACAAAAAGAACAATCTACTCTTTTTCGGAATACAAGAAGGAGATAGAGATGTAATTAACCTCGTTACATCCATGAAAGAAAAAATTAATTCATATCTTTCATTGAATATTCAGGAACAAGATATTGTAAAAGCATATAGAATTGGCATCTTCAAAACCAACGGCACTAGACCTGTCCTTATAAGCTTTACAACTAATTGGAAGAAAAATGAAATTTTAAAACTCAAGAAAAGATTACCGAAAGGTATATACGTAAAAGAGGACTTCACCAACGAAATTCTAGAAACAAGGAAAGGGCTCCAGCCTAAATTGGAAGAAGAAAGGAATAAAGGTAACATTGCCTACTTAAGGGGCGATAAACTCATAATTAAAAAACAAAATGATACAAATCGTGAAAAGCGGAAAAGAGAGCCTTCTTCGTCTCCTAACTTGGAATCTAACACACAAACCACTTCATCCTCTTCTACAGCTCCCAAGAAAATTCCGATAAATGCGTTTGATTACTTGGGTCGCGCTAGAAGCAACTCGCTAAATGTACCCAAAGAAAAGAATAGTAGCTAGCAACTAAAGAAGAACGAAAGCCGGAAGAACAAAAACGACACCAATAACGATAATACAGTAATAAACTTTGAAAACCCTTCCCCAAGCCGATTGGTCACCCTGGGGAAGCAAGACCACAACCCTCCAGTAAATGCAAAAGATAACAACAAACCTCTCAAGATAGGAACATTCAACGTAAGATCTCTCTCCTCAACGGAAAAATACTTAGAACTGATATACTCACTACGAAAGATTGAAATTGATATACTAGGACTGGCAGAAGTTCGAAGAATGGGCTGTAACATAGACGAACATGCCGATTACATATTTTGTTACAAAGGAGAAACACCAGGCCTATACGGAGTGGGCTTTTTGATAAAAAAGAAACATAAAAATAGGATACTAAATTTCTCGGGCCTTTCTGAAAGAGTCGCACTACTGCAAATCAAAGTAAACAATAAAACACTATCCATAATACAAGTATATGCCCCAACCGAGGGAGCTTCACAAAAAGAAATCGATAATTTCTACAAAACTTTACAACTAGCACAAGATCAGGCAGGAGAAAATGTACTTGTTATCGGCGATTTCAACGCTAAAATAGGCCAAACCAAAGGAAAAGACAACTTGATACTTGGGAAATTTGGATACGGAAACAGAAATGACAGGGGAGAAATACTAATACAATATGCTCTAGAAAATAAACTATCAGTCATGAACACGTATTTCAAAAAGAGGAAAAATCGTAAGTGGACATGGCTCTCTCCTGACGAAAAAACGAAAAATGAAGTAGATTTCATCTTGTCAGATAAACCAAAAAATATAAAAAATGTCGAAGTTCTACACTGATTAGGATTTAAATCTGACCACCGTTTAGTAAGAGCAACATATATCATAACAAAAGAAAAAAAGAGTCGGATATCATTCAAATCGCAACCAAACTCACTTAAAACACCAGAAGACATTACCCGATACCTCAAAAACTTAGAACTAAATATACAAGACCTGAAAATACAAGACGAAGAAGAAGATACCCAGACATTCTACGACAAATTAGAAAATATCATTAAAAGAAGTATGACACCAAGACCAAACGATGAAAAAATAGATACTATAGAAAAAATCATCAGCAAATCTACACGAGATCTTATAACGAAACGCACAGAAATTTTGAGAGAGAAACATAAAACAAAAGAATTGAAGGAAGAACTGAGTACATTATACAAACTAACTAACAAGGCTATCAAACAAGACTATCAAAACTACAGAAATATGATAATAGAAACTAACTTACAAAAATATAAAAGTACAAAAAAAGCAAACAAGCAACTGACTATACACAAAAAGTGGATCCAAAATCTAAAAACAAATACAAAAGAAACTCAAAACAGACAAGATATCATGAACTGTGCTACTAAATTCTATAGACAACTGTATGGAAAAGAAACAAACACTCAACCAAATCAAAATTCTCTACCCCTCAAGAATTCAAAAGAAAACCGGGAAATTGCTAACTATCACGATCTAACAACAGTGACTGTCGCAGAAGTTATAAAACATATACAAAAAATGAAAACAGATAAAAGTCCTGGGCCTGATGATATTCACAACGAAGCTTTAAAAACTGGAGTCACTCTTTTAGCGCACCCACTCTCCTGCTTGTTTAATAAAGTTTTAGCTTCCGGCCAGGCACCAATACAATGGAAGAAGTCTGATATTATCCTACTATACAAGAAAGGAGATCCACAAGACTTAAGTAATTACCGTCCAATTAGCCTCCTTCCAAGCGTATACAAATTATTTACATCGATCCTACAAACCAGAATGAGCCCAATGATTGATAGCCACCAGCCGATTGAACAGGCAGGATTTCGTCCTGGCTTTTCTACAACAGATCACATACATGTGTTACAACAGGTGATAGAAAAATTCAAAGAGTTCAATAAGCCCCTATACATCGCATATATAGATTATGCCAAAGCTTTCGACACCATTTCCCAAGACTCTATATGGGAAGCTCTACAAAAATGCGACATAGACGAAAATTATATACAGGTGCTGAAAAATATCTATGAAGGTAGCTTCAGCAAAGTCAAATTGGAGAAACGCGGACCAGACATACCAATCTGCAGAGGAGTGAGACAGGGAGACCCTCTATCGCCTAAATTATTTGTAGCAGTGCTACAAGGCGTCTTTGATAATATTCATTGGCAGTCAGAAGGCATAGAGGTAAAAGGAAAAAGACTGGCACACCTAAGATTCGCTGATGATGTTGTCCTCTTCGCAGAAACGAGTAAAAAACTAGAGAAGATGATCCAATCATTAAGCAACGAAAGTAAGAAAGTAGGTCTCAAAATGAATGAGGAAAAAACGAAATTAATGACAAATAGCATCAAAACCGCAATAAATCTGAAAGGGAGACCGCTAGAGTATGTAAACAACTATATATACTTAGGAAAACTAATATCATTTGGAGATAAAAGCGGAGAGGAAGAGATCGAACGAAGAATAAACATGAGCTGGAAAAAATTCTGGTCTTTAAAAGAAATATTAAAAGGCAATGCCCCGCTGCACCTCAAAAAGATAGTTCTAGACACTTGCATTCTACCAACCCTCACATATGGGTGCCAAACATGGGTATACAATGCTAAAATAAAATCCAAACTTGTGATATGTCAAAAATCGATGGAAAGAAGCATTTTAAAAATCAGAAAAATTCACAAAATAAGAAGCACCGACATAAGAAGTAAAACACATTTAATTGATGCCTTACATTACGCTCTGAAGCTAAAGTGGCGATGGGCAGGGCATTTAGCAAGGTACAAGGACAAGAGATGGACTTCAGAAACTACGAAATGGAAAGGACCGTTGGGAAAAAGAAGAAAAGGTCGTCCAATAAAAAGGTGGATTGACGACATCATAAACACAGCGGGAAACGATTGGATGACCAAAGCAAAAGACAGAGATACTTGGACTAAACTGGAGGAGGCCTATACCCTAACAGGGGTTCCAATACCCGATGAAAAAGTGTAAATTCAGATTTATAAAAACTTTATATCAAATATGTTATTGATAACCCTAATTAAACCTTTGTTATATTTAAGATGTATTGGAAATAAACAGGCTTATTATTATTATTATTATTAGTTACGAACAAAACGTATTTTTTAAAATTTTGGTCGGTTTAGGAGTAACTTATAGAATCATTTACATTGGTGCTCAAAAAATTGTATTTTAAACTCGTCTTAAAACATCACTTACCATCAAGTGAGGCGCTGCTCAAAGGCTATATGAAAAAAAAAAACACCACGCATGCTGTGACCTTAGGACCGTGGCAGTAATAATACATATTAGTGCAAATAAATAAATTTTCTTGTTCTCCATTGTCTTTTTCACTGACCTATCACCCAAGGAAGCTGTAGGATGCAACGAGATCAAACAGTAGCAATACCTTAGGTCTCCAGATGATCCATATTACGGGTCTATTGATCGGCTCTGGTGATGTTTTCGATGTTTTATACAGGATATTGTTCAAATCATATTCAGTTGCAGCTCTCATTATAGCTGTAAAAAGCGAAAAGATTTGTATCAGTGTAACCCTTCTCATCGGAAGTAAAACTCAAGATGAAAGGTTTAATTATGTTGTGGTGACGAGATGGACCAGTGCAGTGGGTCGCCTGATGGTACGCGTGACGCCTTTTCTTAAAAGTGGCAGTGGTTGTGTGTATAAAGTGGCTTATTTAGCAATAAAGTACACTTCAGCTCGCAAAGCACGGAGCACCTCATATTTATATTCACCTACAAGGCGTATCTCTTTCTTTTACATAGCCACGCATAGCTCTGATTTATTCGTACGTGGCATGCACGGCAGAATATCTTGTTCAGTGCCTTTAGGCTGCGTATCCACCGGAGATGTGAGAGGAAGATCAGCGATGTAAGAGAAAAAATGCACCAATAGAATCGCTGCGCTCACAGATGCTAGGAAAATGAAGCGATCTGATTGGTGGATTTTCCCCTCTAACACAGCTCATCTTTCTATTCGCTACGCATCCTTACGCCTAAACATAGCACTGTTTGCGCAACACAGCTTCGATGCAGAACATCGGACACTGAGTGGATACTCATTAAGACTTTTAAAGATACACCTACATACCGAGTAGTGAGTACATGTACTTAGGTGTCTAAGGGATCTCTGTGTAAGGTGGCAGCTCTTCAATAGGCGGTACTGCCCACCTTCTTGTGTTTTTCCCTTCGTAACCTTCGTTTACGTTTTTTTTTTCTAAGGCGTTTGATTCGGTGAAGTGGCCGGTACTATGGGAGACTCTAATGGCTATGGGAACGCCGAAAATTTAGCCACAGCAAGACGAAGGTAATGATTGTCGACCGAGCTAATGAAAACTCGCCCGAAGTTATGAAAATTGCGAATTGCGACGTCGTTCATTCTTACATATACCTTGGAGCACTGGTTTCAAACAACGGTGGATGCGCAGAAGAGATTAAACGACGTATGGCTATCACAAGGTCGGCTATGGATAGGCTCGGGAAAATATGGCGAAACAGGAACATCACAAAAGCCACAAAAATGCGACTTGTTATGGCATTAGTGTTTCCTATATTTCTCTACGGTGCTGAGACATGGACGCTAAGAGAGACTGAGAAGAAAAAAATAGACGGAAACGGGACTCTGGAAATGTGGTGTTGGAGAAAAATGCTTAGCATATCATGGACTCAACATCGAACCAATATTTCCATACTTGACGAACTCAAGATCAAACAGCGCCTTTCTTCCATCGTACAGGGTCGCATTCTCAGTTTCTTTGGACATGTTTCGCGGCAAGGAGCCATGTCTGTGGAACGCCTTGTAGTGCAGGGAAAAGTGGATGGCAAAAGAGCTCGCGGCAGATCACCCATGCGTTGGACGGACCAAGTGAAGGCTGCTCTGGATCGTCCACTCCACGAGTGTACCTGGAAGGCAGCGGTGCGGGAGGAGTGGCGACGGGTTGTAAGGCGTGTCACCACTCCTGGTGTGACGACCACGACCACTCTGTCAAGAGTGTAACGACTAAGAAGAAGAAGAACCTTCGTTGATCGGTGTACGATTGCTGACTCGTTCACAGATGTAGGTAAGCAGTGTTTAGTTTCTGCGGTCAGTATAGGTAAACCGCTAGGGGCAATCACTATTGTGCGATTCTGAAGGATCAGAGGTCACGAAAGCCGTCGGTACAGGTTGTTGCTTTAGAACGGCAGTTGGTAGATTTCGTTAGAGGCCTTCGCGTGGCCTAAAAACCAGACACTGCATGGCATTTTGTGACCACATGGCTAGCTACCTCCCTTAAATAAAATATCTGTCGCCAAGCACCAACTGTGTATTCTAGCAGATGCCTTTGAGAGCCAGTTTCCATTCTACTCGTATGTTAAGCTTGTTTTCCTTCCTTAACCACATCAACACGTATCTTCCGGTGAGATTCTGGTGAAAGGTTGATTTATCGGCAATAAACAAAAGGTAGGCTTCAATACATACCTGCAATCAGAGCGTAAAACACAATGCATTGTCCATTAGCTTATACATTATAACTTACAAATCTGCAGCAACTCGGCCGCTCGCTCCATGATAGACACATAGGGCTCTTCATCGGGAGCATAACCCACAATGTTCCTCTGGTTGAGCGAGGCCAGGATGTCAGTTGTGGTGAGCGGCGGCTCCGGCTCGGCCTGCAGGGGAGTTAGAAACACTGGCTTCGCGATGTACACTGCCACCATGAACAGGACGGTCGCGAATATAGTCTCACAGAGCAGCTTACGCCATGTTCGTCTGAAATTATGAAGACTATGAGTTTCTGGCAATTGGGCCTAAGGTGGTTCATTTTCCTCACGGTACTACAATACCTTACTTATATTACAACCCTGTGTTTTAAAGGAACATAATGGCTGTATGGTAATTGCTTCTTTGTACAGTCGCCTGCAATAACAATTATACATTTCGTAATTTTCATAATAATGTAGTAATAATCGAAGTTAACATAAACGCGAGTAAAAAATTCAGATTATTACTTGATTTTAAGATACTTCTGTATAGGTACATAGAGAGAAATAGAAGACTGGTTATTGCAGGCGACTGTACATCCTCAAAAGTTCGGGGAGCCTCCTATGCAGGCCGGCCAATATACTATGTTCTTATTGCTAGCATTGATTGTCTATAAGGTTAAAAAATGTGCCTCATGTACGTTGATAACAGCGCGCATTATTTAACAAATGCGAGTAGGTTAACAGAGTTTACAACCTCTCGTGGCTTGTTGCATGGTATGAGAGCTCTATCGTTAGGTGTTTCATTTGCGGCTTTATTCGTAACTTTGAAAGCGACTCATCCAAACTACCTATGTACACACTTAGCTGAAATTTATTGCATTCTTAGTCAAATATTTAATAGTGGGTTACTTATTAATCCAATTATTATACTACGGGTACTAATTAATCCACGGAAGGTAAGGGACCTATTATTCAAATTACGGAAAATACAATCTATAGGTATGTACTTACTGTCTCTGAAGATAACATTTCCACATGAGGATGTTTGCGTGTCTTAAAAAACGACTCTGGACAATCTTCTTAGATTCCTTTGCAGCCATTGTTATTTCTTAGACTATGCTTAGTAATTAAAGAATAGCTTAATTCTACAGAAAAACAACAATCATATTACAGAAAATAAACGCGCATTTAGGAAAAATTGCAAAGCCGCCATATTTATTTTTTGTAAAGAGGTCCGTATCAATGAGCATACAATCACTACGTGGGCGTGGTTCGCATGGTAGGCTTAGATTAAATACTTTTTGCATGAAAAATTTAAATAGTTTACAAACTTATTTTCCAAAAAGTAGTTTTGTAGCGTATGTAGTGTAGTCTAAAAAAAATATTGCCAGACACGTTTTTAGGGATCCGCTGTAGTATGTGCCGCGATAAAAATACCGATTTTTTAAGTTCCTTTGATTGTTAATTGCATTAATTCAGATCATGGAGTTTAAATTCAATTCGTAGTATTTATTAACTTTATTAGAAAAGTTTTTACCAAGTTCAAAAATCTATTAATCGCTTCAGCTAGAAATAATGTTAAAATCTTTCTGAAAACTCCAAGTACTACTGCTTGGATATACCTTAACGACGGGTACCTTATGTTTTCTCTCACGCATTATAACTTTTGGACCTAATGAACAAAGCCATGGAACAATACCGTGGACATGGGATATTATATTTTGTATTTAGGCATTTTAAAAAACTTAGAAATTTAATATAAGTGGATATTTTACGCCAAGGTTATGCATTAGGGCATTTACATATGCCTCAAATTATGTTGTTTTAGTCTAGTTCAACGAGGAAATGCAGCCATGTTTCTCGCCTTGCCGAAGTTTGAAAATGATTAAGTTTATATTTTTGTATAAAAAATACCGAAATAAATCTATACCTATGTATTTGTTAAAATATAATGTTATTTTAGACCCTTAACCCTTAATATACAATCAATGAATATAAATACAAAACATAAGTATATTAGATATATAAACTAAAACAATACTTACAACGGGACTCATCATAGTTTGTCTCATCAAGAATAGTTTTTCTTTATGTGCCTTGTTAAAATTATACCTGTATTCTTAATTTAGTTTTAGAAAGGACCATTATTTACTGTAGCAAGTGGTATTGCTAAGTGGGGCAAGCAATATGCGATGTTTAATGACTCCCTAGTATATGATATACACTTCTACCGCTTTTCATCAGGCCAACATTGTAAATAATGTTACCGTTATACTTCGATAAAATATACCCTTATATATATAGGGTATATTTTATCGAAGCCGTTATACAACAGTTAATAAAATCAGCGTGAAGAAGATAAACATGAGCTGTATGAAGTATGCAGTATGTATGAAAGGTGTGAGTCCCAAAGTGACAATTGATACAGGAAAAAAGATATTGTTTTTTCGACCCCATAACGCGGTATAAAGAAGAAATGGAAAAGTGCAGTCGTCACATCTAGCAGCACAAATACAGGATCGAGTAGTAGGTATACCTATCTATGGTATTGAAGGTTAGTAAAGAAGGTAACAGAAGTTAGTATTATATTACCACTAAGTGCAGAAGGCTAACAAAACGTATAAATTTGTATTTCACAACATTGAACAATCGATCACCCAGGTATTCTAGTATAGGATTTTGGGAAATCTGCTATTTTTTATTGATTTGACAATAAAAACACCGCAAAATTCCCAGTATTCATAACAATCTGTCATTGACCACGAATTAACGTTAAGAACAAATATTTGGACGAGCTTATATCAGGTAATTTCCCTGACCTCTGGGCAAAGCAAATCCTTTTGTTTACCCAAAGCATGACAACTATTGTTTAAATAGATACAGGAGAAAAACGATTTTCAACCATATTCTCTAAGAAACAAAAGTGTAGTTACTTGTCATATCTGTGAAGACAAGAAGGCAAATCTGTAAATATTATTAAGTGTAAGAATTATCAGGTAGATTCAAATGGAACGTCTTTTTTTAGAATATAAAATGTGGTATTAGTTGTGATTGAGCATTAAGTTGTGATATCATCATTGTGAAGGATGGGAAGTGTAAGCGTAGTTTTCTTAGCATTGGCTGTTCTATTGTTAGTCAATATCAGTGGAATGAATGCAGGTAATAAACGTTTACAAGAATGCATTTTACGGTCTTTCGGATATATCCATTCCTGTTTTACATTATCGTAACTTTGCGTACCTGAAAGGGAAAGAGACGTAGTCTGTCTGTGCGTCCTTGCGAATGGGTACACATGTCACGAGTCTCTTATTCGTAAACATAATCAGTGCCGTATAATTTACATGAAATTTAGATTTGAAATGGTGCCTAGCAGAAGAATTAATGTTTATGGAACAAGTATAAATTAATAAAAAAAATAATAAACCGGACCAGTAATTATTTATTTTTGTTTCACGTTTTATCGTTTCATGGAAATTGAATCTGCAAGTTATACATATTTTAGGAATTGTATTTTAAAGGTCTTCATTTTGATAACCCACTCGATGCGTTTGGAAGAAAAAAATATTTTGTCAAACAATATGGCGTCTAAAATGCGCCGGTTAGTTATTTTTTTATGTACTTAGTGTCACTTAAGCTATCAAGACGTATGTAAAGATATGACATATTTTGAAATCGGCTAAGCCGTTTAACCGTTATGGTGGAATAAAGAAACTCACAAACATACTCGTACATACATACATGAACTCTGAAAACATAACAGTCCTTTTTTGAGCAGTCGTGTAAAAAAAATATAACAAATATTTTTTTAATAGGTAACTACCCTAAATGACTCTTCCCAGTCACTCCCCATTTCTTCTCGTGGGTGTCATAAGAGGCGACTACAGGAAAATACCTGAATACTTGAAGGTGGGCAGCAGCGCCTGCTGTAGAACTGCCATCTACGCTGCAAACTCCAAGACCCTCCTGTGGGGTAGGCACTTGTTCAACGTTGGACGTAAACAACTGATGATGGTGATATTAAAAAACTATAATCAATATAACATGATTTATGCATTGTTGCGTTGCGATGCATAATGGAGCATAGTGCGATTCAACTTTGGGCGATGTTTTTAAAGTACCCCAGCAACAATTTGTGAATCGTTAAAAAATTTAATTGACCCGGTAATGCGACATTTTGAATATTGTGCTGTTAAATTACCAGAGCATAATATTATAGTGGTATGTATATATAGGACTCCCAAATCTGACATAAACATTTTTTTTGACTCCCTTAATGAACTTCTGAATAAAATAAATAAATTTGGTAATAAATCCGTTATCATTTGTGGTGATTGGAATATCAACTTGCTGAAACCTAATAATATAACCAAAACACTAAATTAAATTCTTACTAACTTTAACATTCAAAATCATATTTTAAAACCAACAAGACAACAATCATGTATTGATCTAATCTCCAGCAACATATCACGAGTAATTAGTAATACACATTATGTTGCACTTTCGGATCACGAAACGGCCCAAACTATAACTTTCGATGCAACTTATAATCAAAACCGTGCTAAGCCAATAGTCTGGTCTGAGAGGCGGCGAGACTTTTGTGTGGAAAACATAAATAAATTTCAAGACTGCATTGCAAGTTTATCTTTTAGTGAGGTACTGTCTGAGTCTAACACAAATGCCGCATTCAACATCTTTCATGATACCATACAACTATTCTTCTACTTATGTTTCCCTGTTATTACAGTTAAAATTACTAATAAAATGAAAAAGGCTAAATGGATCACAAAAGGTATTCGTAAATGTTGTACACGAAAAAGGACTTACTATCTAAGATACATCCTATCTTCAGCGAATAAGGAAGGTAACCGCAAAAGATATCTAGCCTACTCAAAAATTCTAAAAAAATGTATTCTAAATGCCCAGAAAATTAATAGCGCAAAATATATTAATAATTCTTCTAACCGATGTAAAGCAGCGTGGAGAGTAATTAATGATAACTTCAATTACAAGTGCCAATCTCATGAAGTACAAGAAATAAAAGTAAATGATAAAAAATACACTCACCCCCAAGAAATTGCAGATCTTTTCAACAAATTTTACATAAATTTAACCAACAAAAACATTAAAAATAAAAACGCCTGTATGTCAATAAAACGATCTCTTCATAAAACTATTTACCTATCTCCAACAGACCCACTAGACGTCCTAAAGTCTATTAAATCACTAAAACAGTCGAATTCTACTGGATATGACGAGTTGAATACAAAAATACTAAAACTATGTTCCAAGCAATTATGCGTTCCAATAAGCCACATAGTTAACTTATCTTTCACAGATGGAATCTTCCCAGACCGACTTAAGTACTCAATTGTAAAGCCTATATTTAAAAAAGGAGATAAATGTGAAATGGAAAATTATAGGCCAATTACATTAATACCTATACTATCAAAAGTTTTTGAAAAATTGATGTACTCAAAATTAATAAATTTTATTAACGCAAACTCAATTTTAAAACCAGAACAATACGGCTTTAGAAAACATTGTTCTACCATCCACGCGTGCTTTTCTCTGATAAAGTTAATAACGGAATGCTTAGACCAAAAGATACCATTAGTAACTGTATTTTTGGACATGAGCAAGGCGTTTGATTTTGTGTGTCATAAAACCTTACTGCAAAAACTAGAGAAGTACGGAATAAGAGGCAAGGCTCAGGATTGGCTACAAAGTTACCTATCTTGTAGATATCAGTGTGTTGAGACAAGTAAGATTATTGGACGCACAAAAAAAGTTTTCCATTCGCCATATTCTGTAAATAGATACGGCGTCCCACAGGGAAGCGTCTTAGGACCTTTACTATTCCTACTCTATATCAATGATCTTCCCGAAGCCACGCGACATCAATGTCTTCTGTTTGCGGACGATACAACCATCGTTGTCAAATGTAAAAATAAGGATTATCTAGAAGATGAAGCTAACAAAGCGATTCGAGATGTTCTCAGTTGGCTACAAAATAATAATTTGTATATTAACCTAAACAAGACTAAATTTATTGAATTTCAAACTTATAATAGCACACCAATCAATGTAATTATTACTTATGAAAATAACATACTAAATAATGTGGATGAAACTAAGTTCCTTGGCATTACATTTGATAAACATTGTAACTGGAAATCACATATTAATGGTTTATGTTCTAAATTAGATAGATTTGTTTATGTAATGTACCGGCTTAGACAAATAACAACCAAGGAAGCAGCTTTGGCTGCCTATCATGGTTATGTATCTTCAAGTTTGAGATATGGCATTATTTTGTGGGGATTTTCTGTTGAGGCTGATAGGGTGTTCATTACACAAAAAAAGTGCGTACGGTCTCTATGTGGGGCGGGATATATGGACAGCTGTGTACCACTCTTTAAACAACTAAAGATCCTTCCTGTGCCCTCACTATACATCTACGAAATATGTGTATTTGTTAAGAAAAATCCCTATCTATTCCAAAAACATTGTGATGTTATAAAAAGATCTTGTCCAAATAGATATCCACATAGGTTATATGTACCACATCAACGACTAGTGCTTACCTCGCAAAATGCTAATTGCATGGCAATTCGAGTCTATAACACTTTACCTGACAAATTCAAAGGAGATGGCTTAAATCTATTTAAAAAAAAGCTGTTCAATTTATTATTGGAAAAATGTTATTACTCTGTAAAAGACTTTATAAACGACAAAAAATTAAAGTTATAATGTATTCTGCAGCGAGAACGATTAACTGACATGAAAATAATTAACTGCATAAATGAAATTATCTTATTATAGTATAATTTAATGTATGGTTATGTATAAATTAAAATCTAGTAATGACATTGAACTTTAATAATTATTGACATTTATTTTGTATTATTTAATAATTATTTTATATATGATTTGATAATCGTAAAATTGTATAATTGTAAATTAAGCATGTTAAAAATATTTGCACGCCATTTAGGCAGAGTTTTGTTGGAACTGTATTTTTATGCTATTTTGACTTTGCAATTATGTACCCAAGACTTAAGCAAATAAATATTCATTCATTCATTCATTCAACTCTAGATAAATGGGTGGTTTGCTAGCAGCAAAGACTAACGTTGCAACGTTGTTCACCCCCAAATATTTATTACTCGTACGTATTATACTTACGCATGTTGCCTAGCTGAAGAAATATTTACTTATTGCTATTTTTTCCATTAGGCGTTCGAGTAGCTCGGTCACCGCAGTTTGGCGGTGGATTCAGTCAGGCGCAAGCCAGTGCTCAAGCTGGTGGGGGCGGTTTTGGAAGGCCCAACCTCGGCGGCAGACCACAGTTCGGTGGTAGACCACGATTCAGTAAGTCTTTTTTATTTTGTAATGAGACAGAGCATTTGCCCGCCTGTCAGTGAGTGTCATGCCAGTTCACTACAATTGCAATGTTACCAATCAGTTTGTCACTTTTTAGGGTTCCGTACCCAAAGGGTAAATACGAGACCCTATTACTGAGACTTCGCTGTCCGTCCGTCCGTCTGTCACCAGGCTGTATCTCAAGAACGGTGATAGCTAGACAGTTGAAATTTTCACAGATGATGTATTTCTGTTGCCGCTATAACACCAAATACAAAAAGTTGGCCAAGTGCGAGTCGGACTCGCGCACGTTAAAACAAAAAAAGGTTAAAATATGAAGTCTAATGTTGTATAGCTATTGGTACGGAACCCTACGTGCGCGAGTCCGACTCGCACTTGGCAGATTTTTTTATTGCTGATAGGTAAGCCTTTGACAACAATCTCACCTGATGGTAAGTGATGATGTGGCTGAAGGTGATAAATGCAGAATTACCGGCCTTCAAGGACAGCTATATACCGGAACACACCGTTAGGTGCTTGGCGAGATTCAAAACATTGACCTGTTGCGCGGCAGTCCATAGCCAATGCTTTGAGCCATCACTGCTTCAAAACACTGCACTACTGCGCTCGTCACTCCGAGACGTCAAGTTTTGTCGCGTTTACCCTGTATGATTTAACATGCTACAGTGACCTCTAGCATCCCCCCATTACCTTCAAGAGCGTTTCGAATATTGCAGCACCTCTCATACACGTGATCTCACATCATCGGAAAATCTTATCCTGAACATGCCTTCACACAACAGTTCGTTTTATGATCACTCCTTCACTGTTGAAGCCGTTAGACTATGGAATGCACTGCCTCTTGAAATAAAGCGTGCTCAGTCACTAGCTGTTTTCAAAGAGCGTGTAAAAGCCTTTTATCTAATATCTCGTTAGCTCCCTATAAATATATATAATCGTTGTTCCATTTTTAATGTGAGTCCTATACTCGTGAACATCATTCATTATTTATATATGTATGTATACTGAATAATAACAAACAAAATATTATAATGTATGTTATTATGTATGTTTTTAAATTTTTTTATATATTTATGTATTTATTTTTATTTATGTGTATATTTAAATGTATATATTATTATATTATATGTCCATGTATTATATGTATATTATTTGTTTAATGTAGGGTTTATATAAGTTAATTGACATTGTAAGTACTACATTATCTTGTTCACCGCCATCCCTTGGATCTCTTCAATTATGTCTCTCCCTCCACTGGTTGTCTGGAAGAGATCGCTTTCAGCGATAAGACCGCCAATTGTTACAATATTTTGAATTGTGTTTCTGCTTAAACTATTTTTAAGGTATTTCAATAAAGTGTATATCTATCTATCTATCTATCTAGTTTAACCCTGTACACAGTAGTATTTTCACATTACTGCTTCGAGGCAGAATATCTCTGATGTCGATGTACCCACCAAGACGAACTCTACCTGAAAAGATCTACCACCTGATAAAGTGTCATTATCACAAATTTAAGAAAATTGGTATTTATGACGTGCCAATATACGTACTATAACATCACAATATTAGCTAATTTGGGATAGTCATTGATTCTTAGAAATTGCTTCGGTTACATTCACAGTTTGAGTTCTTCGACTCCGTTGCATGGCCTTCTTGAAGTTGGAATAATGACTGTGACTGGACTGGATATATTTTAATATATTGACCAAAATATATAAATAACTCTTTTCCATATACAAACATAGTATCGAATTACTTTTCATACAAAATCTTCAAACTCGCTGAAATTTTGCATACATATCTTTGAGTCTATATGTTCTAATGCTTCATACAAGTTTACATACTTTTTACTTTTGCTGGGCATGCTGCCAACTGAGAGTGGGCTGGAGCATTTGGACTGCCTATGAGTCTGCTATGACTTATAGGTTGTCTAAATGCTTTTATTGTAGTAGCTGTAGTGTTGTTTATAGTTCATAGTATTTTGTTTAATAAAGGCATACCGCCAGAAAAAAATATCGTGTAAACATAGTTTACATACTAATAATATGCCAGCTTCTCGAAAATGAGATATTTTTTTTATAAATGTATGTTACATTACAGTTGCTTATAGCCGTAAGAGTAATTTAGACAATGTATACCTATTATAATAAATATGTAGCACACACTTCATATTATCAGTGGGCCCCAAACTCGGCTAGGCCTGTATCTTGGGGACCCCAATGACCACCTGGGTAACACTTTGGGTATGGAAATACATCATGACGGAATGGAAATACTTGTAATCGTGCCAATAGTGTGTTTCCCATGCAACTTACTTACTTATATGGATAAGCCCCCTTATTCATAATAGTCTGCTAACTTCAAGCATTGCTAATTCTCACTCTGTCTTCTTCTATTGACCTAAGTCAGAATGAAAAATAACACTCTGTAGCAGCTGTGTTAAGTTAGCGGACCATTATGAATAAGGGGGTTAGTAATATAGTTTTCTATGGGAAATCTTATTTTTACATAAGGAGTTAAAATAAAATGGAGAAACGAGCAAACCAGAAACAATCTGTTCGGAAAACAAAGGTACACAATACAATCGGTTTTTGAACGCGCGGACGCGAATCTTGTTATCTGTGTTATCTCGATCTATTGTGAGTGTTTGTGTAAAATGTCAGCGAGTTCGATCACTTCTTACATACAATATGAAAAAACTACGTTAGTATGGAAAGCGTTGTGAAAACGAGTTTCCATTTGCTGTAATTAAAGTTTCCAAAGCGGCACTTATTGTGCTGTGCAATGCAATGAAGCTTATAAATGTATCTAAATTTCCAGGTAGTTTCGGGCCTCGTCGTGGGGTAGGTGGTACCTCCATCAGCATTTCCAAGAGTGTCAGCATCAGCAGAGGGGGAGTGGCGCAGTCCAGTGCCGGTTCCAGTGCTGGTGGCTTCGGGAAATGAGTTAAAAGAATACTGGCCATGTCATGACTGAATAGAACTTATGATATAATACTAGATACCTGCTATAGTATTTTTTAACAATCATATAACATAATCATAACAAAAAACATGATAAATTAAAATACCTACTTCTTTATTACAAGATTGATTTGTTTGACTTTGTACTATTATTTATATTACAATTTAAGTTCTTCTATTCCAATTAAAATATGTCAATGAGATGTGATACAAAATAGGCCTTAATATTGAAAATTGAAAAATAAATGATATGCCACTAAGATTAAAAATAAAAATAAAGAAATAATGTTTTCGTTTTCTTTCGTATTCATTTGGTACGAGTTGACCATAAAAACCGTATTTAAAATATAAAATCATGACATTTTTTATTTTACTGCAACCTCTAATTGCCTGACTTGGGCCATATTTTGCAAATCTGTTAGGTACTAATAACACCTAAATTTTAACGCGGTTCAAAACGCAAGGTACAGCTAGTGGTTTTAAAATTTCTATCATATGTTTAACTAGCTTTCCGGACGCGGCTCCGCCCGCGCGTATGTCGGTTATGGCGCAAAAAAAATAACCTCTTTTTGCGCAGTTGGATAAAAACTATCTTATGTTTTTTCCCGGGTCTCAAACTATTTCCATACCAAATTTCATTTAAATCGGTCCAGTAGTTTTGGCGTGAAAGCATTACAGACAGACAGACAGAGTTACTTTCGCATTTATAATATTAGTACTGAAGTACTGATTCGTAAAACATATCGTGTTCGTTGTTTTACAATTTGGACCAAAAGTTACTAACGCAGCATTACCATGCCATGCCACTGTGATGTTTCTTATACCGTTAGAAAAAAGCGGCATTGTGCATGACTTGTCCCTCGGCTAAAAACTGGGGACAACAGAAATAACCCGATTTTCCTATAATTTTTATGATTTTAACATAATTTATCTCTGCAGGAAGATCTTTTCCACTCGTAAAAATCGCGGGGCTAGATTCCGCCTGGGACAGTAGTAATGTGATTTTCACTCAGCACGCGATAATACTTGTAATCATATTTGGACATATTGTAAGACTTTATGCAGTGTAAGTATAAGATTTAAAAACAAGACATAAAACACCTAGATTTCAAGTTTGAAGTAATGATGACAATGGTATCACTGGATATGGACTACGGCACAGAAAGTAGATACATGGTTCGAATCCTGCCGAGCTTCAACGTATGGTGGTTGAGCACTGCGAATGCGAGCAGATTTTCTACTCAAGATTGGTAGCCACCAATATTAACCAAGCTGAAAATCTGTCGTCTGTTGCAGTTTGTTCCGGCAGTTGTCCTTGAGAATCTTTAGATAATGTCATGGATAGCCTGTTAACACCTTCAACGAAACCGAAATTAAGAAGCAACAGTTGAGATAGAATTTTATGCTATAATCCCCACGCTTGGCAGGCGACTTGGAGATCGCAGTGTAAGATATCAGTTACTCAAAAGCGCTGCTGCCCACCTACTGGTATGTTACCCATAGTCGCCTATTACGCCACGGTTAGAAATGAGGGGGTGAGATTCTAGCCCAGCACCCCACGGGTAGCCTAAATTTATTAAAGTAGTTAAAACTCGCTGTTAAAATATTATTTTGCTCCTGTGTGATACAATTTATTACGTACCGTTTACTACCTAATTGTTTTTTCTATCTTTGACTTCGACAAGTTATTTCACAAAAATTCAAAATTCAAAATTGTTTATTGTCAGCTGTGTGTTACATGTTGGTCAAAATGATGAAAGTATCGACAGCTACTTTTTCAGGCGTACAATATTATATAGATCAATATGATACAATAAATTATATTCTAATTAACATTATGTCATGCAATAATTATTATTTAGGTAAAATGTCAAGATTTTTATCATTTAAGTATTTGTCTGTATAATTGAGAATGGAATTAAGAGAAGGGAATGAAGAGAATGGTTGTATAATTTAGTGCACATTACGTAAATACTTTTGCTAAAAATTTTAGTTTTAGAGCCCTGAGGAGGTAACACATTATAGTTTTTACGAGTTTTTCGTGGTTTACGTGTAAGATGCTTCCTTGAGGAACACCATCCTCTATACGCCTTAATCTGGATTTAAATGCTACTTCCACGTTCTCGTGTATCTGGGTTATTTCAGTATATTGTTGACGGTTGCCTAAGTATGATTCCAGTAGATTATACGCTATACCTCTTATTCCGTATGATTCTAGCTTTATTAGCAGCTTTTTATGATTTACGAAATCAAACACTTTTGACATGTCCGTGAATATTGATGTTACCGGTATTCTACTATTGAGACATTCGCTTCCTGTCTTCATCATTTCGTAAACAGCTTGAGTTGTACATTTATTTTTTCTGAATCTGTATTGTACAATAGTTAAAATATTGTATTTTTCAAGATATTTGATGAGTCTCTTATATATTATTTTTTCGTATATTTTTGATATGATAGATATTAGCGCTATTATATATATAGATAGTTCTCACATAATTCTTTGTCACCTTTTTTGAAGAGTGGTTTCACTATTGTAATTTTAAGGAGATCAGGAAACTTTCCGTGTTCAATTGAGAGGTTAACCAAATATGATAATGGGGTTGCTAATATATCTTTACATTATTTTATTACCCTTGTTGACCATTCATCGTAGCCTACGCTATTTGTATCTTTAAGCGATGATATGATTTTTATTATCTCGTAGGGTGATGTTGGTTCTAAGTAGATCGAATGTGGTATTCGGTCTATTTTGCTATAGCTTTTATTTGTTTGTAGTTTGTTATTTGTCTTTATTTGTTTTACACTTTTGAGTGTTGAAGTTGGTTTCATTTTTTTCACCCTCTTTAGTTACTTTTATTACTTACGGGATCGAATGTCAATTACTGTCACTGTCAATTACTATTATGATCGAAATAGGAAACACTATTCAGTTATTGTAGTGTAACTCAAAAACGGCTCGACCGATTTTAATGAAATTTAAATTTCATGAAAATCGGTTTTCAATCCAAAAAAAATTATTTGAAAGATGATGCATGACGACAAGCATCATCTTTCAAATAATAATAAAAAAAGGGTATCAAAATCGGTTCACCCAGTCAAAATTTCAACGGTAACAAAAAAAAAATATACAGAGGCGAATTGAGAACCTTTTTCTTTTTTTTAAGTCGGTTAAAATCATGCGAATTTAAAGTATCTATGGAGATGTGTAATCACCAGGTCGATAATATGTACCTACTCGTATGTTTGTACTGGTTTTTTTAAAAGTTCAACGTGTTTAAAGAATGTTAGGAGTTAAAATTATCAGGTAGTGTCAAATTAAACGCCTTATAGTGAATATAAAACGTTGTGTTACTAACTTTGTGATCAGTTTATCGTCGATAAAGCAAAATGGCAAGTGGTAGTGTAGTTATTGCCGGATTAACAATTCTACTATTAGTTGATTTTCGAGGAACTAATGCAGGTAATAATTATTTAATAACTTAAGTGTTTATATACAAAAATGTTATTCAGCCATACACGATTAGCAGATTATGTGTAAGTGTATACCTCGTGGGGTGCCGGGTTAGGTTAGGTTAATTGCACCTCCCCATTTCTTCCCGTGTGGGTGTCATAAAAGTCGACTAAAGGAAAAATACTAGAAGGTAGGCAGCAGCGTCTTCTTAAGAACTATGCCATCTTGCACTGCGATCCCCAAGCCGCCTGCCAAACATGGGGATTATGGCAATTTTTTTTTATATATATTTTTTATCCCTGATAGGTTAGCCTTTGACCACTATCTCACCTGATGGTAAGTGATGATGTGGTCGAAGATGTTGTTCAGGCTAACCAAGAATTACTTAAATACCCCCTACATGGGGGAGGCTGTGTTCAGCAGTGGGCGATCTTACTGATACAGTACAGTATACAAGGGATGAAAGGGACCTATTTAGGCTCTAGATGGTTTGGCGCCAATAGTCTTCATCCGATTTACAGACTATGCTTTTCATTTTGTTTAAGAGTAAAGTAAAATAAAATCCTCATCAGTGAAAACAATATGTCATAACTTAAATAACCGCTACGTAAAAAGTAAATGATAAGTATAAAGTCATGTTTCAAAACTGTTGATATTTTTTATTAAACTACGTCGCCATTAAGCAGTGACTGTTTAAAAACTGGGGACATTGCTTGGAGTTATTAATTTTTTTCATAGCTGGGAAAATTCTTTTCCTCAGACGAAAAGTACTGTTTTCATCCCTCATACGAGTATTAGCCAAGTATGAGAAATGATAAGTAGGCAATATTGTGGTAGGCATTTGCCTCCTTTTTACAACTTCAAAAAGGAAGGAGGAAGTTTTAAATTCAACTGTTTTCAACGTGCTTCAGTTCGGAGCGGATACGACGCTATAAAATCTACTGCACTGCAATGCTGTTATCTCAGATATCTGTTAAAATTCAGTTAGACAGTAACAGTTTATATTATTCTTATGATATACGACCTGAAAAATTATGCGTCAATAGTATATAAATAGATGGGATTCAATTCAGAATTGCCTGACTTTTCTTTTGATGAATCCCTCTGAAATTTTTGAATATATGTACCTACCTATGTACTAACATAATGTAATTTAAAAATGAAATTATTGAATTTCACATATTATTAAATGTTATACATTAACAGGTAAAACACTCACGTTGGGGATCGAGTACGTCTCGCGGGTTTAGTGTATAGCATTTAATAACATAATATAAGTTACAAAATAGCTATGAAAACTAGGTACAAGATGTTTGGATTTTTGCTTAGCACACGATAATGTTTGTAATCATATTTTGAGTCTATATTAAAATTCTATTAATACCCTTTTTAGCTTCTGTAATACAAAACTATTCATATATTTTCAAAATGCTGGCACCTATTTGGCGCAACGAATTAGCATTGCTAGCACTAGTAGTTGTATGTATTAGTTTGTATATAGTTCTTGGTATTTTGTTAATAAATGCATACCGCTGGTAAATATAAAAAAAACAACAAGTTACTGCAGACTTACAGGTAGTCCAAATGCTCCAACCCATTACTAGTTGGCAGCATGCCCACCATGTTGGCAGCATTGCCCCGTTGAAGAGTCGAGCCAAATAGGTGCCAGCATTTTGATCACGCGTCGCATCGACTAAGCGCTCTGATAAGTAGAATTGATAAATAATATATTAATTTATGAAGAATGATCAAATAAGATAAAAAATAATATGAAGAATACGTTTCTATTTTATATATCTACTTAAATAGTTTTTTGTCTAGATCCAAAGTACTAATATTATAAATGTGAAAGTAACTCTGTCTGTCTGTCTGTCTGTTACGCTTTCACGCCAATACTACTGGACCGATTTGAATGAAATTTGGTATGGAGATAGTTTGAGACCCGGGAAAAAACATAGGATAGTTTTTATCCGACTGCGCAAAAAGAGGTTAATGTTTTCGCGCGATAACCGACATACGCGCGGGCGGAGCCGCGCCCGTAAAGCTAGTTATATATAAATCCAATCCTTGTATGGATAGTAATTCTTTCCTATCTATAAATAAAAAACGTATGTATTATTTCCAACAGGCGTTCGAGTAGCACGCTCACCTCAGTTCAGTGGATACAGCCAGGCGCAAGCCAACGCCCAGGCTGGTGGGGGTGGTTTCGGTGGAGGCCCACTTCCTCCACAGTCATACGGAGGTGGCCCCGGGTTTGGGGGTGGCTTTGGAGGAGGATATGGTGGAGGGTTTGGTAGACCCCACTTTGGTGGCGGACCACAATTTGGCGGCGGCGGCGGTGGTGGTTTTGGTCCAGGTAAATAAGTATACAATTTTAGACTCAGTCAAGGAGTTGTTAATTATTTTTGTTTTGATTTATTGATTATTGATTACACCCACATCTCATCTGAAGGTAAGTGATGATGTGGTCGAAGGTGTTGACAGGCTTAACCTAGTATTAATAGCTCTCAAAGACAGCTGCCGGAACACATTGTTTCACAGGCGGGGATTCGCAAAAGCTCAAGCCCGTAGCGAGATTCAAACCATGGACCTACTGCGCGGCAGTCTTCATTCATTTCTTATAATAAATCTGTATACAAGTTCTATAGGTTACAAGAGAGTTCTTATCGTATTCTTTTCACATCAGGAATTATTATAGGATAGAATGGTAAACTTAGGTGCTCTATAAAAAGAAAAATTACCCCTGGAACACCTAATTAACCGGAGGTGGACCACAGAAAAAAATATCACCCTTGGTACACTCAGATGAATTATGTAGTTGGACCACGGGCTCCTAATGACTCGTTAGTAATAGGTTAATTCAAATAGCAGTTCATCGCAATAATCAAACTAATTATAAAATAAAGTAAAGTATATCAGCGCACCCAGCGTGCAGCTGTACGACTTTTGCTTTGTAAAAAATGTGTTGAAGTCAAAATAAATAATACTTACTACACATAAGTCATGAAGAATAGAAAAGTTTACACCACAAAGCGCCAGTTATCAATCAGGTTATACATTGCTACCATATATTTCGACGGTCACGTGTTATGTTATTGTTCAAAACCCATAGTCGTTGGCAAGTTCTAAAAGAATACACAAAACAGGCGGAAAAAATCAAATTCTAATTGGCGTAGTAATCGCGAACTAACAAAAAATAAATACTTTTTTAGTGTTACTACTTACGGAATCGAGTGTCATTGATTACATTTAAATGGGACCACACGAAAGCATCAGCTTTCAAATAAAAAAAAAGATCAAAATCGGTTCACCCAGAAAAAAAATCTGATGTAACAAACATAAAAAAAATACAGACGAATTGTAAGTGTATAATAATAAATTAGCCACAATCAAATACTATAAATTAGTCACTATGTGACGACAATTCGGCCCAAATCTTTTGGACCACATCGTAAACGACCCTTATTTTTGGACATGATATTTTTATTAACTGATCTGAACAGTCTACAGTATGTGGTTACTTATATGTGTGTTTTGTAGGTGGCTTCGGCGGACCTGGCCAAGGCCTTGGACAAGGGGGTTCCATCAGCATTTCCAAGAGTATCAGCATCAGCCGAGGAGGCGCGTCGCAGTCCAGCGCCGGTTCTAGTGCCAGCGGCTTCGGAAAGTGATCCTTGTCTTAACTGAATAGAATAATTGTGATATTTGTGACCTCCGTACCTTTATTTTTAAATAAATGTTTTATAAAAATACATGACTTTAGTAATTATTATTCACATCAAAATGAATGACCGTAAATTAAGCTTTTTTTTTAAATATATAATAGAAGTACAATCGAATATATTATTGAAGTCCAAATTTTGGTACAGAATCAATAAAAAACTCAGAGGACACGTGTTCGATTCCGATGTTCGGGACCTAAAATTTGTTTCTCTAATAATTTGTAAATAGGACTCGGAGCACCGAATAAAAATGCCCAGAATGATCACTCCACAAAGCCATTCAAATAAATAAGCAACTCTAGCTACGAAGCAATAAAGATTCTGCACACAATCGATGTTTTTCATTATTTGCAACCCACATATCTTCCTGTGGAAGTCGTAAGAGGTGACTGAGGGAAAAATACCAGATGGTGGGCAGCAGCGTTTTCTGATGAACTAACAACTTCTGCTGCGATCCCCAAGACGTCTGCCAAGCGTGGTGTATTCTGTCCCCCAATGGCGGATACCTTGTACGACGGTGGACGTTCCGGTTGTTAAGAATTCAGGTAAAAATACTGTAAAGGGTTAGATAAATAAAAAAAAGGGATTGCAGGAGCGAAAACGATACTCGTATAGCTAGATCTACTTTATATCATTATTGAGCCTCCTTCTTGCATGGCCATTGACCCAGCTGCTAAATAAATTAAAACAGCAGAAGTTTCGTAGTAACAAATAAATTATATTTTAAATAAGATTTGGCATCCTAACACTCATAACGTAATAAATGACATGGCTTTGGGTAGGTGCCTAACCGATAAGTCAATATAGACAGAGTACAATACATGAATGTGGTTTCATATACGACATGTACCTATATGTATGTAGGTATTACAAGTTTTCATTTGTGATTTACAACGTGTTGTTAATTTTTTCGTGATATTGTTGAATCCTGGTTGAGTATATATGTATGAATCGCGTTATTTAGCATCAGACTCAATTGGGATCTTGACAAGATGGGTAAAACGATAATTGTGCTTTTGGCTCTGATTGCATTCGTCGTAAATAACGTTAACTGTCACAGAGGTAATTACATTGAAATTTACACTTATCTTGAATGATAGCCCAGCAGCAACGAATGTCAACTATCATTCGGATAGTCCGCGATTCAAAACATTCCATGGGCCTGAACTTCAAAGCGTATTTTTTGTTCATGAACCTACTGTTTTTGCATAAGCTTTTGCGTTATTATTCTCCTGTCTTGTAGAATTATAAATACAACAGCATAACTCCCCAACATTTTCTTTACAATTAAAAGCATAGATTAACAATACATTTTTTAGTCTTTTGCTTTAAAATTCCAGATAGGTTAAGATATCCAGCGATTTAAATTAAATATAAATTAGGCAGAGTGAGTTTACGCCTGGCATCCAAATTGGAGATCATAACCCAAAAATACTACATCAACTGTCACTTTGACAGCCACCATATCTAAGACAGGATTCCGATTTATGTTTCGATCGATTGTAGACCAAACATGGAATCAAAATAGCAAAATAATTAACTTTTATTGTCACTGCTGTTGCCTGCTATAATATTTCCTATGTATATTATTGCAATATAAGAAATATATTGACCTACGTAACCAGAAATCACTCATAGCTTACCCACCATCCAGTGGAGCAGTTAATATCGGTAGCTGTGTAGAAATCTTGCTCTCTCTAAATAAAACCTCATTTTAATACACCATAAAGAACTGTCAATTATAAGGTAGAGAACAGACATGGTTACTGATGAATTTCATCAGGCCTTGTAGGTCCTCGTGGATCCCATCTCTTCCAGATTTTATATTATTTCTCCAAAACACACGCCATAGTTTGGCTTCGTTCCACCAGAATGATACCACATCATAATCATCTTCGGCACAAGCTTGGAAGTCATTTTGCAGATCGCAATATAATTGACAGTTCCTCAGAAGATGTTGCTCAGCATCTAGTATTTTCCCTCATTGCCTCTAAAGACCTTCTTGCCTCTTGACAAATAAATGATTCTGATTCTGATTCTGAAGACTCCCACAGGAAGACATAGTAAGGTGCTTCAACTTAAAGCTCAGCCCCGGGCAACCAATTTTTATTAAATTGATATTATTATGAACATTTCCTCCAGGTCCCCCGGGCCCTCACGGGCCACCAGGTCCACCCAGCCCACCAGGTCCACCTGGCCCCCAAGGGCCACCCCTCAGCCCCTCAATTCTCGGAAGACCAATCGGTGGACTAGCGAGAAACACTGGCTCCAGCAGCACTTCCATCAGCATCTCTAAAAGCATAAGCATCAGCAACGGCGGATCGTCACAATCACAATCCAGCGCCGACGCCAGTTCACAAGCTAGAGGGAAATGATTGGCTTCAGCAGTCCCATACAGTGCCATTGTGATCAAGCGAATGAACTTTCGAGATGTTATAATATATCTTACTATTTATGATCAAAACTGCAAGTTTTTACAAATGTTAAAATTTTGAACTTAGGTGGCATTGTTAGTTAAAACAGATATATGATTACAAACGTTTGTTTCCATTGTAAATAAAAGTTTTTTAGTTAAAACATTCAATATTATTATTGTGCACAGTTGTATTGACATATATTCAGTTATTTAAAAAAAATACAACGTATAGGCTATTATTTCACACTATCTTTTATTTTATTTGAAAAATAAAATTTACAAGATGTCTTACAAGTTCCCGCAATTTACTTTTACTATTAATTTGGGTAGAGGTAAGGGTATACTAGTATACAGAGTCTGCTGACTACTGGAATTAACACAATAATTCTGAGCACTTAAGAAGCCACCGTTTATGTCGAGAAATATACTGCTGACAACGCGTAAATAGGTTTGGGAGGGATTCGAACCTAGGCAATATATTAGATGTAACAGTACGTAAAAAAGTTGCTAGTAAGTAAAAGTTACTAAGCTACAAAGTTAAAAGACGTCGGTACCTATACCTCGATAAGAGATACGCATCTTGAAAAATAATTTAATAGTTTGTTGTATTATTATATGTTCTTTGCCATAAGTATAAAACTATAATATTCAGGTGAATATGACAGTAGCACATGAATAAAGAAAGGAACAGAATTAAAGCTACGGCAACTTTGTCCGCTTACTGAGCTAGTTCAAACCGGACTACTGCACGTCTTCTCTGTCAGTGATGAGTTACGCACACATAACTGTGCGTGTAGTAGTGAAGCATTCATTCTCTACCGTTATTTATTCGTGTGACATAAGTTCCAGTGACAACTTTACCAGCATCAGCAACCCAGTGCCGCTGCCAGCGCATGGGGCCAGCGATTATGGTGGAAGTAGATTATTGAATTAATGGGCCGGCTCTTTACTACACGTACAAACTAATTACGACTGTTTATTTTTCTATATTAACAAGGTTGAATGTACTAGTCAAGAGCTAGCTTTTCACTACTCTTGATGGTAAGTGACGATGAGTTCAAAGATGTTGAATTATTACTCTAGAATTAGATCATTAGAATAGCTACCGGAATACGCCATTGGGTGCTATTAATACAATGAATCAAGACTTTTGGTACTATATCTGTAAAATATGGAGTAAACATTATAAACAGTAAACATTAAATAAAGATTTACTGTATCGGCCTAATTGTCCACTGGTAAACACAGCCTTCCCAATTAAGAGATGTCTTGCCATAACCCCCACGCTTGGCAGGTGGTTTGGGGATCGCAGGAGCACCTTATGAAGAACCTCTGTCTTATGATAGAGGTTCTTCATAAGGTGCTCCTGTCCATCTACTGGTATGTTTTCTTACGTCGCTTCTTACGAATCTCACCGGAAGATATGGGGGCGAAATTCTATAGTTGCTCCACGGGGCATATCAAAATTATGATTATAAAATGGATTTGTTACAGCTGTAGTCAGATGTTTTAGACATTTTTAGTGATCCAATCTCAGAAAAGCAAATGAAAATGTAATCGATTGTCTTCTACAATAGGCGTCAAGCCACAGATTACCGACGTCAAGCATATTCCTGAAACCTACATAAACTTAAATTATTTAAAAAATATCAAGATTAGAGTTTTTTTTTTTATTATATTCGACTAGAATTTTGTTTCTAAGCTAGGCTAGTAAACTACTAGTACTAGTAAACATTTTTTTATTACAAACTAACTATTTCTAAGCTTACCAGCTTAGAAATAAATGTTTCAAAAATTAATGAGTTAATGACAAATAGTACTAGAAATATCATAATGCTTGGTAACAAGACACTATGATATATTAGAGAACGTTATATATGCCTCAGAAAACAAAAGGCCTACTCTTAACTAATGAATCAAAGGACTATTGAGGTAGAATAAATATCTAAAAGTAACATGCTAATAAAAATGTATTAGCATGTTAGTTTTAAATGTTTGTACTTGTACGTTCATGTTTTATTGAAAACAAATCACACTACTATTTTCTATCTTGTCTCCTCACAAATGCAGGCCAAACATAAATATTGATATGAAAACAAAACCAAAATTGACACATGCCAGCGAGGACTTGAGCGTAGTATGTTGAATATAAGAAAAATACTAAAAAAATCGACGCTCTAATATAAAACAAATAACAAAATCAACGGACGCTCTAACATGCATCTTCAAGATCGAAGGTGGACAAAAATAGTGAAAACATGGAAGGTCCACAAGGGAAACGAAAAAAGGAAGACCAAATCAGAAGGATGAAATCGTAAGCTGAGCCGATCCTCACTGGGTTCACAAAGCTCAATCCAGAGTAGATTGGCAAACTCTGGAGGAGACCTTTACCATTGACCGGAAACAAATGCTACCTTATCAAAAATAATACTTCTTTTATATAAAATTAACACTTTGGAATGGAACTTATAGTTATTTTATTGTGTGAATAATCCTTCGTTCATATAGTTATTCATAGCCTCTTTTTCCTTCATGAAAACCAAAAGGAGAGTCCAGAATCCTAAACTTTTTGTTGAGGGAGTCGCTGACAGAGCAGTCAACTTTGGAACCGCTGGTATAGATAATATACTTATGAGGCTACGAATAAATGAGGAAAATCTTTTATGAAACCTTTATCTAATGATTTGATTCAACACCTACTCAGAAACTATGAATGTTTATAAAATTATCAATCATAATTTATTGTTCGTTTTCGCGGTAAGTAAAGGACAGTTTCATATTCCCCATTGAACAATCTCTAAGGTAAGTTAAGGAAAAATATGTGCTGAATGAGCAGGATGCTACTCGTAGTACTCACCTCGACGTGTTGGAAGGGCGTCGTTGTAGGTTTAGTCCTGAAGTCTTCCCAATCCCTTTAAAGAGGATTTTGGGACTTCAAAGAGCAAAATCTTGTGCACATAAGCTGCACATTAAGGCCCATAACATAATTATAATCCTTGCTTCATCCCTTTTAGCAGACATACCACCAAGAATTTCTAAGGAGGGTTGCTGCCAGATAGGTGAATGATTATAAAACAATGGTGGAACTCTCTAGTCAACTATTCTTAAGGACGGCGATAGCTGAAACTACTGTTAGGGATAAGACAATATGTTTTTCATCCCACCATCTCGGAAAGAGTATTTTTAATCTTCAATATCTGAGTGGAAAAGCCGTTTTTATTCTCTAGAGGATAAAGTAATTTGAATTTAGAACATCGTGTGCACTAAGTTTGTGAATTAAACAAAACATTAAACCTATTTACTGCTACCTCTATGGTGCCGAATATATCATACAACTTTTTTTTAATTTGTTAAAAACTCAGACTCGGAACCTTCTTGGTGTTCTTTTTTCAATTTGCTTTGTACGCGGTTCTTTACGCGGCATTTTTTCACGTCATTGTTAAACCTTATAATTAAAAACAAGAAACTTGAAAACAAGTGAAAAAACTAAAATGAGTGATTCTAGCGACGAGGAAGTTTGTTTGACGCCAACAAAATTGAGTGGAACTGTTAATAATGCGCAAATGAGCTTTCTCCCTCAACAATCAGCATTTAGTCATTTCCTCGCTGAGGTGGAATGAAAAGTTACGTGTTGCACTCGAGTGCAAAGATTTTTCACCTCGTGCTCTTTTGATTCCCTCGCTAACGCTCAGGATTCTAATTTTGAATCACTCGCTGCGCTCGTGATTCAATTTTAGAATCCTTCGCTTGCTCCGTCATCAAAATTGAACACGCGGTTAAAAAGCAACTTTGCACTCTTGTATAACAAATAACTATTTATTACTGATAGGCTAGCAATTATCTACCACTATACCATTAACTGCTAGTGACATAGTGGCGTTAATACGAGGATATGGCCGAAGGATTTTTTAAATGGAATTGTGACGGAACACGTCCTATGCCCGTTTGATGTTAGGTGGTAACCTCTGCCTATAACTGGTGCATTTCGTCACCAGTGAAGAATTGCAGTTGGTAAACAGGCTTAACCTGGAATAAGAACTGGTTCTCTACTTACTTGGTGACAAATTTTCTGCTTGATTACTACAGGGTGCTAGTCTAGTGCTGTTTTTGGTACTATGAATTCGTCAAAAACTCATCCAGAGATAACTTTTTAGATAACCTGGAAACTGACTACACGCTACATAGTTGACGGTACATAATGTGTGTCTTTTTAATGGACAAGTATATCCTTTTATCCCCCGCAAGAAAATGTCTCGGTTAATAAAGAAAAGTGAATAGAGTAAAGGCAAGTGATTGACACGAGTGACATAGGTAGTTATAAGCTGTATAATATAATGCAGATTTTTTTTACTTTAAAATTTAAATACAAAGCATTTCGTACGTCTCACAAATATTTTTCGGTCACAAATTTTTAAGGCTTCTTTTTATTAATCAAATATAAACATGTTTTTTTTTATTAACACTCCGTTACACGCGCGGGCCTTCGCCTTACCACCATGCCCCAACGGCCACCATCCTTAGACTACAATTAGAACTTATGGCTGTAGTAAGAAATAGCACCTAAGCGTACCCTTTGAAGTACGAAAGCACTCAGTAGTAATGCCAATAGCGGTTACCCATCCAAGTAAAGACTGTAGTGACTAGGCAAGCTCCACTAATTTATCTAATTCAATCCGCTTATCACCACAAAATCAATAGATCACACACACAGCCATCACTTTTTAAAGCTACGACTAATTATACTTAAATGATCAATAAAAATAATATTAATAATAAGTATATATTTCGTTAGGTATGTAGGTATATTCTGACTGTCCGTCAATACAATTTATATACCAATATTTACCTTCGTAGCCATATTTGATCGATCAAAAACGAAAAGATGACATCACGAACTCTAATTTCGCTGGTTTTGCCAAAGTACTTTTATGCAAATGTGTGCAGTTCAAACAACCTGTGTGAATTTCCTACTGTTGCCATACATAATATATGATGTTTGACTTGTCAATTAGTCGTTAATCATCGCTGGAGGATACCATTCTAAGAAGTCGACTGTTATCACATCCTCCTGTTTACGTATATAAATGTGCGAGCTTCTAGATTCGGCATCAGATGAAGTCGATACCTTGACAAGATGGCAAAAACTATTATTGTGTTTCTAGCTTTATCTGTCTTTGTAGCACACTGCCATGTGCTTAAAGGCAAAGGTATGTTTTTGATACAATAAATGAGATAATTCCTAAATTTTCACGTGATTCGGAGGAACTTACTTACTACTTCAATTTGTTTTAGAAGCAGAACCTAAGAAACCAGAGCACAAAAGAGAGAAGCGGTCTTGCCATGTATGCGATGATGATGATGATGGACCCCGAGGGCCACCACCCCCACCGCCGCCACCGCGTGGTCCTCCGCCACCACCACCTTTCTTCCGTACTCAAAATTGGAGTGGATTTTCAAGAAGCCGTGATGGTTCACAACAAGGAGCCTTCAGTGGAGCTGCTGCCGCAGCCAATTTGGGTTCTCAATCTACTGGACAAGCATTCTCAGTAGCTTCATCCTCAGCTGGTGCCAGTGCAGGTGGGCAAGCGTCGGGTAACTATGGAGGTCAGGGTGGCTATGGAAGCCAAACAGCAGGCTATGGCAGTCAGTTCGCAAGCAACGGTCAGTCTGCAGCAAACGCTCAAGCTCAGTCTGGCAGCCAGGGTGGTGGTGGATTTGGTGGTCAACAGAAGTTTGCTGCTTCTGGAAAGTACAAAGAATCTCAATATTCTTATCACAGCGGAGGAAACAAACATTTTGAAGGAAATGGTGCTCTGGCTGGAGGGCAACAACAAGTACAGGCAGGTTTTGGGTCTGGTGGAGCTCAGGGTAGCTTTGGAGGCAGTCACAGCAGCGCCAATTCGGCTCAAGCCTATGGATCTGGCGCTGGATTCTCTGGAAACGATCAGCAGCAAGCCCAAGTGTCTGGAGGCTTTGGGCAAGGGCAAAACAGTGGTGGTTTTGGGCAAGGACAAGGAAGCGCTGACTTTGGACATGCTCAGGGTCAAAGCTCCGGTAAATATCAGGAGTCTGGTTCCCTCAGAGGTGACAATGAGCAACAACTACAATCGGCTGGTGGTGGACAATGGCATGAGGGTGGATATGGATCTGGGTTTAACTCGGCGAGTTCAAGCCAAAGCGCTGCAGCATCTGGCAGTGGTCTAGGAGTATCTGGAGGCGCTGGGTTCGGCGTTTCTGGTGGAGGGAGTAAAAGTGCAAGTTCTGGACAGGAGGCTTTGAGCGGAGCTTTGGACTTGGCATCCCAAGGTCTGCAAGGTGCGCAGGCGGCCCAGCAATCCAGCGGGTGTAGCACTTGCGGTAAGAGCAGCTATTCTCTCAGCAATGCCAAAAGTGATTCTGGAAGTGCCGTAGCCCTTTCAATTGGCGGTTGATGTAGTCAATCAGTACCTGAATTTCATTTTGTGAATGTTTTGTTTTGTATTTGTTATGTGCAATAAAATTAAATTATTTTGAACGCTAAACAGCATTTTTTATATTTTTACTTCTTTGAGCCCGATCATTATTTTGATATTTTTATATTCTCATAAAGAAATAAATAAATCGCTAAGTGCAAGTCGGACTCGCGCACTGAAGATTTCTAGCCTGAGCCCAATAAAAATTCTTCTAGTTCTCCGTTTTTCGATAATTATTTAAGTATATACCCAGAAGCATAGTTACTAGACTCAGGGATATGCATGCTAAGTAGCACCGAGACTGAAACACTTGGTATTAATAATAATATGAAGAAACTAGGTTTGTGTGAAAAACGATACTTGCACTCTAGCTAAATAAAAAAAAACAAGGTCTTAAATCTACGAGTGCACGATGGAGAATAAAGCGAGAGAATAGGTAATAGAGTCAAGACCTCCTGAGGATGCTTCGTGTAGAAAAATCTTCCAGTTTGGCTGCGTGGCGCTTGTGCGTTTGTGACGTCACGTCGGCTTAACAGGAAAATTAGTCACTAGATATATTTTTTTTATTGTATTATTAAAATATTAATTTGATGTTCTCTTAGATTTTTAAAATTTATTTGTTATTATTAAATATGGATTTCCGCAAAGAAACGCCTGAATCTATTCATTGTTGATTTCCTTACCTTTCGATGTCCTTTGGAAGTGAGAAAAACGTGAGGTTCGGATATTTGTTGTTATTCATGCAGCTAAATGCAATGCAGTACGATTTTGTTCTCATTTCAACCTATCTACTGGATACTAACTAGCCTTTTTTATGTCTGATAGGTAAGCCTTTGACCACTATCTCACCTGATGGTAAGTGAAGACGTGTCGAAAACATTGAGTCTCTAAACGATGGTTTTCTCTAACATCGATGGTTTTCTCTATGCGTCAAGTTTCAAAACGGTGAGTCTGGTATACAATTAAGGCTCAAAATGCAAAGCTCTTTTCCATACATTTCCGGACGTCGCGCCGCCGCAACCCACTGTTGAATAAGCCCGTCCTAGACGAATACGCTGATGTGCTTGTAGCTTTGTTCCTAAGGTGCGGAGTGCGCCAGGCCTGGTTAAGTATTGATCGTATATCAACCTACCAGCCTAAGGAAATAGTCTTCTGCTATTTAGGTAGATGTCACCTCCCTCAAAAAGACGTGCATTCAAATGGTTGGAAAAAAAACGACCATGGCTCCAATAGCATAATTGCCAATGAATCAGGGGTTTCTGGTGTTGTTGTTCAGGTCCGCGGTTGCGGGTTTAACACCCGCTGGAATTTGTATTTTTCCATCCGAAATAAAGTCCTTATAATACTTTATTACACATTACATATTTTTAAATTATAACTAGAACATAATATTATAATCAGAACTACATAAAGGTGGTCTTCACGTTGAGAGTGATCTCTTCCAGACAACCCTTAACTAAAGTTTTATTAGAAATATAAATAGACGGACGTGATATAGGGGAAATAATTTCAAAATTTTATAATTTTAGGCATTGCATTATTGATTACAATTACACTAGCCACTTAAATGTTATTGTAATTACAATACAGCTAGTAATAATAAGAATGAATGAACGCTCTCAAGCTTTCTAGCATACTCTCCGTGACGTCATTATTTGAAATATATTTTAAGGGTTAAAATACAAAGTATGAAACTTTTAGCCCTATATGGCGTCAATGTCCTGTCTTTTAAAGCCATAAGAAAAATAATCGTAATTTAAGCTTCAGAAACAAATGTGTAAGTGCAAGAAATCACTTAAAAATGTAAACTATTTCTAGGAAAAATGTGAATTTGATTAATAATACGAGTTACTGCTAGAATAAGTTTTTGGACGAACAGAAATTACAAAACAATTGTGTAATGATGGTACTCTGAGTCTTCGCTCTGAGCTGCCAGACAAATAGAAACTAAAGAAATTATTTTTCCTGGCTACTTATGAGCTTGAAACCATCTTAGTGAGCATTACAGTGAAGCTATAAGTTTAATGGATTCTGTGACCACCAATAAGATGATTGAGGTCTCACAGTTACTCTCAACCAACTAGACAGCTCCATCCAATAGCAACGATATTCTATTTCAGCCATTAAACGACATATGCACCGAAGCAATGCACAGGCAAAATCAGAGTAGATATCACCGTTAACAAAGATATGGTTATCTAAGAAACCGGTGAAATAGACAACCAATGTTTTTAGCCTTCCCTTTGCGCTGTGGCCAGCGTGTCAAACGGTCTTTGCAATGTTGGTAAAGAAGACTGATAGAACTTTTCGAGAATTTTAGTCTATTGCCAA
The DNA here is from genome assembly GCA_963854805.1 of Plagodis dolabraria. Taxonomy (NCBI): domain Eukaryota; kingdom Metazoa; phylum Arthropoda; class Insecta; order Lepidoptera; family Geometridae; genus Plagodis; species Plagodis dolabraria. Next base: position 5,786,562 of record OY978442.1, read on the forward strand.
GGCTGCTGACAGCTTAGGCCAGAATCCTCGGCCTCACAATGGAAAATTGGCAAGTTTTCACCAAATCTTATATTAGCTTTGGCAATAACCTCTTATTGAACCCTGATGTAGCGTTAGGCTTTTTCTATAACACCTTAGAGCTCAAATATTAACTGCCAACTGCTTCGAAGAAGGTTCAAAAGCTGTACGCTTCAAATCAGAAGCTTCCGCGCAAGATTTATCAAACCAGGAACAGCTCCGCTCATATCATAAAAGTCGCGGGTACCCAATTGTTAAGCAATGGTTTTGTTCAATAGTGGACGTCTTCCCGCTTATGATGATAATTTCATAATCAGTTTGTGACTAAAATAACGCTGTTTTAGAAACAACAACACATAAGATGGCTTTACGAGACAGTTTACTATTTCAAATGAATTGACACTGTCCGTAAGATCCGCGTGTACTTATCGTCCTAAGCTCTTCCTAGTGATTATAATCGATGTCAAATATGGTGATATGTCACTACTTGAACACGTTTATAAAATGTTATGCTATTTATTTATATTTTCAAATTTCAGATCAAGGGATCTGAACTGTGCCTTCGGTTTAGATATATATACTGAGTAGGTCTAAGTTATCTCTCTGCATACTCATCAATAACATCTTACATGCTGAATTCATTTTAAGAGTGTTTTTGATAAGTAGATTAAATCTTCAGCATCGTAAGATAAGATAGTGCATATAGTCAAACGCATCAAAGCAGAGGGTTTTCACTAAGAGAGCTTCATTGCAGACTACATTATACCTGAACGAGGCGTCTTAGAACTGTGCTCACTGCTCAGATATCTTATTATTACCTCTGTAGATATATGGAATTATGTATGTGTAGGTACTACATATGTGTCCTGTACTATGTTGAAGCAGTCGAGTTTCCATTTCTTGGTGTGCGAATCCACTATGGTTTAACAACAAGAAGATCCTCGTGCAAAACACATGCGAAAACGAAGGAAAACTTTTGTTTGCACATTATACAATGACAGTGTAATTATTTGCTCACATATATCTGTTACATATTCGTAAACAGAACTAGGAGTTTGGGGTTAACCTGTTCCCCACAATTTGTTTCACACCTCCGTATTTACATTTTCACTTAACGTGCTTCGCCGAAGTCTCTGTATTTTCAGCATTTTGTGTTGTTTATATCGTGGTATATAAAAGTAGCGTGTGATGATATCAGTCATATCAATTTGAATAATGTGGCGAATAGGCGTATTAGCGCTCGCCACTCTTTTAGTTGAACTTACTTCCGCTGATGTTAAAAGTAAGTGAATTTTGTCGTCAACATTATTATCTCTTTTACTTATTTCATTTTTGTTGTCAAATTTTACTTTTTTAAATAATATACTTACCTATATTATTTAAATATATAAGGTGGATATATAGCAATAATATAAGGCAGTCGTTTGGAATCTAAAACTGGATATGCTTGACTCATGTAAAATTTTTACAAACAAAAAATCAGTACTAACTCTTATATAAGCTGTGGCGCGTTGACTTTGAGGATGATAGTGACGACACCCATTCAGTTATAGATTCCAAAGCACCTACCGCAATATTGGTGATATATTAATAACCACCTTATATAGTTTTTCCAATGTAACTAACTCCTAACACAACACTACTCTAAGGTTTGCATGGTGGTCTAGATGGCATTTTGCGAATGCCCGCATGGTCAGCTACCATAATCAAGTACCAAATCTGTCGCCAAGCACCTTACGATGTTTTCCGGCAGCTGTCCTTGGGAACTTATAATTCTAAAGGAACTATAACAACATCTTTGAACGCATTATCACTAACCATGACAGTCAGTGGTTAAAATCGATCAGCGATCACATAGCGTGGATGAACGCAAGATATAGAAGATTTTTCATTTTGAACACGTTAATTTCACAGATGGATTTGACAACCCTATTGTGCAGAGGTTGAAGAGATCTCCACAGTACGATGATTGCGGGTCGTATCCACCACCGCCTCCGCCGCCACCGTACTGGCCACACCGGCATCCAAGGTATTGGCCACCGCCTCCACCACCACCTCCACCTCCATACTGGCCACCACCACCACCACCACCACCACCACCGCCACCACCACCACCACCACCGCCGCCGCCCCCACAGCCTGACCAATACCAAGTGTATACAATCGCTGATTCAGAAGCCAAGTCGAATGCGGCTGCAATTGACAACGGAATCAACAACCCCCCTTGCAGCACGTGTGGTAGCAACGGACAAAGCAATGCCGTTAGCAATGCTGAGAGCAAAACTGGCCAGGCTATAGCTGTCGCCATAGCCAGAGCCAACACCCAATAAATGTAATGTAATTAGTATATAAATATATTATTGTTGTATTAAGTTCTTATTAAATGTTGTGAATAAACCATGATGAATTTATTCTTTTACATTTATTCTTCAAAACATAAACTTGGACCATGTTTCTAAATTTTTGGCTCAGGGAAGCAAACTCGCATTTTCCGGATTTAGATTTTCTATTTTGGCAACCAAGAACAGCGAGAGCTACCGAATCTATTTATACTAAAAAGGCACTCACTAACCATGAATCTCGAAGATTACCCACACAAAGCTCGTAAATAAACTCAAATGGTATTCAAAATAAGCTCGTAAACAAAACTTAAAAAAAAAAACAAATTCAGTAAGTAGGATGTATAAATAGGATACAAGAAAAATTAAAATAAATTGTCAATGAGCTCTAGACGACTGTAAGTGATAAGTATCTATGAAAGATAAGCGATTGCTTAGGTGCAAAAACGTTTTTTTCGTATTAATTGTTTTTTTTATCCAATCTTTGGGACAAAGTTTTACACCAAAGAACTAAATTACAAGTTTGTAATAATTCATTCCGTTAACGAGGTAGAATCCCGTGACATACGGACGGACGGACAAACGGACAGTTTCGTTAATAGGGTTCCGTTTTTACCTTTGAATACGGATTCCGTTGGAAGACGCCACTCCGAAGCGCATTAACTAGTATGCATGTCAAACTCGTAAACCCAAATCTCGTCACCATCAACAGTCACAATCACAGCGAGAGAAGTCTTCCATCACATCTCAACCACTTTTGAACGCTTTGTACCACTCCTAAGCACGTGTTTTTGATAAATTCGATTCACCGTAAGCCTTCTCTGACATTTTCAGTTACTCTAAACACGAAATTCCATTGACGATGCAAAATTTAACACAAACTCTTTGTTCGGTGCTTTTGATCATTATAAAATTCGCTACACAATATATATATATATATATATATATATATATAGTGTATTGTGTTGTGTTATTGTACATGTTACACATAGAAATAATTAAACAACTTTAACCGGTTTGAACGCGTTTGTTTATCATTATTTTTGTCCCGACGTTTCAAACACTTGGCAGTGATCGTGGTCACGGGTTGAACTAGTTATGTTGTTACTAAAAACAGCACTGTATTTAATCTGAATAACAGATGCAACCCAAACCCAGCGCCAAAATGGAAAACAGCTGTGCCAATCTAACAACAGCAATAAAAGAACGTTCAAGAGATAAGAGAAGCTATCTAACTAACGATTATCCGGTCGATGTTATTCGGCAATAAATTTGCAATAAAAACGGGACTAGGCATTATTCTAGTGCACCTTGACCATAGCGAGTCGGGAAAAAACAAACTCAATATTTCCTTTAGTATTATGTCAGTTATTTTTGCTATTAAATCCCGTTATGTGAATAATACTAACATTACCAATCTACCACAGCAAATTGTTGCAGGGCAGACGTGTCCATAGCGTTTAAGTCAGGCACGATTATAATAATATGAATTAAACCCAAACTACGTTACGGAACTTTGGACCCACGAAGACGTGCCCCGCTCTATATTTTTTGAGCTTAGTTGCAACTTATACCACCTAACCTAGCAATCATATTATACATATACATTTTATTATTTTACTGTACCGTATCAGCGGGGTTGTCCACAGCCGAACATAGCCTTCCCAATGAGGGGGTGATTGTTATAATCCCCACGCTTGGCAGGCGTCTTGGGCATCGGAATGTAAGATAAGCAGTTTCACAGAAGGCGCTGCTGCTCGCCTGCGGGTATATTTCCCTTATTCGCCTCTTACGACACCCACGGGAACAGATTCTTGCCCGGCAAGCCACGGGTATGCAAGAGGTACACGAATTTTACTGTATACCTAATAATAATAATGGCAAATTCTTATTGGGTACTCCCTATTCTAGTATTATTTGAAACACATGTACTTTGAAAAATATTGTTTTATATACCTTGTATTTTGTAAATGATTGTGTTGACCATGTTTACCTATAATTAGGTGAAAGCAAATAGTTTTTTTTTATCAGTATTAAATAAAAAACTGCCAACTGCCGGCTCGGCTGCCGGTGAGTGTACAATAACTTGTAGGCTGTATAAATGATTTCGTTGTAGTAGCTGTAGTGTTATATATAGTTTTAGTAGTATTTTGTTAATTAAAGATTAATATTTATCAGAGAAGGGAAGTCCGAAACGAAAATTCGTAATCCAAGGTGATCATGGATGGATTTCTGGAGGTCGCTAACAGAGGGTGTGTTTCTTTGGAGTCACAAACACAGTGGAATCAATGTAATGATACCGCATAATATAAGGGCCGCTATACCAAACCAATACGAATTATCACTGTACATCTGTACATCTACGAAGTTAAGTCAACTTTCCCTACTAAGTATTTTGGAGAATACTACATATGGAAATGCCTTTTTTACACCACATGTTTAAATTGACATGTGTCATGCTTACCAAAGCATTTTTAATACAACTCATGCTTATCATATTTGTATAGTACATCGTGATACAAGTGCTTTTACTTTTTGTGTGGAGAAGTACGCGCTATATAATCATCTTAAAATACCGCCTACTTGGCATAGTATCAATTAAAGTGCGTGATTTTCGCGCTCATAATGCGCGCGCCTAAATGAATGGACCAAAGAGTATCTGGCAATCTGAGTCTATTCAAAAACGGTCTGACTTCGTGATTTTATGTACAAAACTGTAAAAAAGTAAGTAGAATAATGAACTTAAATAAATATTTTTTTATATTATATTTATAAACTGGTATAATGACACGATATAATATACTAACTACCCTTTACCTGTAATTTCGTCGTTTTATCTGTTCTACTTACAAAGAAAGTTTCGTCGTATCGAACTCCTTGCGCTCTTTTTCATGAGACTGAGGTCCTTAAACATGAATTTAAAATAATACACACTCACTACATTAGTGCGATACATTTTATTTTGTAATATCTTAGCGGTAGCTTTCTTTTACAGTATGTACACCGACATACTAAGGAAACTTTCGAGCAATAAGTATTGAAAATATCTAAGAAAATAAACCTTACGTAAAGTAAGTTATTTTAGAGTTGGCCATGCAATATTTTTGTACTGGATTTCATGATAACTTGCAAATTTTGTGCAACGTGTGACAAATGGTAAATCCGAGTAGATTTTTATTTCTTAGACTAGATATGCGTTTCAGGACATAGCGTGACGTTACCGTATGTATCCCACCCCACATAGTGGGGTGATTGGCAAGAATCGCGCCCCCATAGCTTCCTGTGGGAGCGACGGAAGAAACTATACCAGAACTAGGGCAGCAGCGTCATCTGAAGAAGCTGCCATCTTACACTGCAATCCCCAAAACACCTGCCAAGTATGGGGATTGTGGCAAACCGGAAGCAATAATGGCCGAGCGGTAATAGTCTTATATGGACTGCCGTGCCGCAGGTCCCTGGTTCCATCCCCACCGCCGGCTTGAGCTTCAACGCATGGTGGCCCTTGCACCATGAATTCCATTTTGCGAATTATGGCCTGGCTAGCCTAGCTACCACCCTCAAGTAGAAAATCTGTTGCCAAGCACCTAGCAGTGTGTTCCGGCAGCAATCCTTGAGAGTCAGGAAAATTACAGGCAAATAAATGAGACTTAACAACAGTATGTTTCCGTGTGACAAGCGCAGCGCAATTCGTCACTTGTGACAAAATGCATCATAGGCAGACGTGAATCCGCTTTACATCAGTTAGGCCTAGTGCTTGTTCCGTCACAATAACATAAAAAAACGCCTGGAGGAGGCTTTGTCCACCGGTGGATGTTATGGCTGTTGAAGATATGGTAGGTGTGTATATACATTGCAAGCTCGTCAAGCTGGAATCAACATCAGTACTTAATATTATAAATGCGAAAGTAACTCTGTCTGTCTGTCTGTCTGTTACGCTTTCACGCCAAAACTACTGGACCGATTTGAATGAAATTTGGTATGGAAATAGTTTTTTTTTTTTTTTTTTTTTTATTTGGTTTTGTTCATTTTCCACAGACTCCGGGGTCCGTGCCATTTTTGAAGTTAACAGAGAATTTATTTAGTAATTACATTAATAGGGGGAGCATTCTTACATACTAGGGGAACACAATTTCAAGGAACTCACTATTACTAAACAGTTGCAAACAGATTTGCACTGGCATTCCGAACGGACCAGTGTCCTCAAGCAGCACTCGTTCACGAGTTGACTCGCGTGCCAGCCATCGTCCTCCTCAACCATTTTTGAGGGAAGAGGGCGACCCGACACACGATGCCACTGCTTGCCAACACATTTTCGTGAGCATGACAACAGTCATTTGTGCAGGCATTCACACCGAATGCCTGCACAAATCCGCTTGCTAAAGGGGGAGAAAACTATAACTAAGTACTAAATTTAACACTACAATAAAAAGTGGACTTTGAAATTTTCTTAGTCTGCGTCTCCGACGTCCATTCCCACCAGGGCCTCTATCACCACACTGTTGCGATCTCTGATTGCCATCTTCAGGTTGTAATCGCGGATATCTTTGCGTCTTGCAGCCACCGCTCTCCGAACGAACCGTCCAATAGCATCATTTGCGTCGTCAGCGTAGTACGTGAAAGTCCCGGTGTGCCTTGAGACTGCGACGACTGCATGTGGGACGCTCTCGTGCAGCTTCATTCTATCCTTGGTCTTTATTGCGATAACTGACTCGTATGTCAGTCCCTGTGCTTCGTGGATTGTGAGGATACGAGATCCCATGCCTGCTCCGTAACCCTCGTTGGTCAGGGTCTCTTTTTCTTCCTGTGTGTGAACCAGGAACAGGGTGTTTGGGATGGTTTTGGGGATTTTCGCATCCGTATATCCTTTCTGCTCTAGGGACTGGATACAGGGAGCCGAGGAATATATACCTGAGTATATTTCCCTCAGCACGTACGCGACATCCATTGGGTTCCGGTGCGTGCACAGCAACTCTTGGCTGATGTTTGTGACCAAGTTTGGGCGATTGTACCTTATCTCGAAGAGATCTTCTCTGTCGATATAAGGTAACTGATTTACATCTCCGATGAGGACAAGTTCGCTTACTCCAGACAACCTTGAAGCCATCACTATGGCCCCGAAATGGTTTATGAGAGCTTCATCCACCAAGAGGCGGCTGTAGCTCCCCTTCTTCTTAAAACCATTTACGAGGACCGAAGCCATGGTGCGCACTTTGGTCTTTGCCAAGTCACCGATTCGGTGCGCAAGCTTCTCCCTCAGGTCTTTGGCTGCCTCTTTTGTTGTGGTGATGATGGCGTCTCTGTCTACATCGAAGTTGCGTATCACCCAAGTTGTCTTGCCGCATCCCGGCACTCCATTGACCCACTGTATATTAGGTACTTCCCAGCGTTTCCAACATGCCTCGACCTCCGCATCCTCCGAAATGGATTTAGCCATTTCAAGGATCCGGTCGTCGAGCATTATCTTAGTACACCGGGCAGTGACTACAATGGGGTCATTTTGGGGTGTCACGTACTTTGGTTTGCCTGTTCGTTCCGTTTCTCCCTCGTCCAGGATCACAAAACCACGTGTCGCATTATAAGCCGCCATGGAAATAGTTTGAGACCCGGGAAAAAACATATAGGATAGTTTTTATCCAGCTGCGCAAAAAGAGGTTAATGTTAATGCGCGATAACCGACATACGCGCGGGCGGAGCCGCGCCTGGAAAGCTAGTATAATTTTTTTTTATTGACTACGCCATACACAATTTAATTAAAAATGGTATATAGGTAAAACTTTCATGCAGTGTAATAAAATACGTACGAGTATCAAAACATTAATTTCACGTGGGCGTGTTCCAAGACCCTCATAAAACACGTTTCTTCCAATATTGTATAGAAACTTTTTATCGCAAAGCCAATTAAATGCGTCAGCCGTGTTGAGAAGAAATCTACTTTGTAAGTTCAAGTTCATATGCCCAAGGTGAAGAATACAAGGCAAGCGCTCCAATTCAAGCTATAACTTTTTTTCCTGCAGTATGCGTTTAGTAACAAAACAGTACAAACATTATACAACACTACAGCTACTGCACATTCTGTAAACCCGTTTTTTATTCTACCCGTTATGCAAATATTAGTTACGGGAACAAAAATTATAATACTCATAAAATCTAATAACTTAAACAAATAGCCATTAGTATAAATTATTGAATTTGGAATTTTACAACTGCAATAGCATTCACTAATGAGATCCTGAATATCAATAGGTTAACTAATAAAGAGAAATTTGATTACCAAAGTTTCTATTTTACAACTTGATTGAACCATAAAGGTATTACTAATTTATATCCAGATATTTTGCTATAAATAAGTTAATCAATGAAAACTGCTTACAGTAAATATTTTTTAGGTTCTCCGCTCTCTGACTGTCTTTATGTACATGGTCTCTGACTTAGCTCGTAAACAGAATGAATAACAAACCTGAAGTTTATATATTTTATTGTAAAACGCTGACCCAAAGATGACTATTGAACTAGAAATTCATTGAAATTATTTTTGTGGAGGCCCCAATACTCGAGAAGGAAGCCCAAAAAGTACTAAGTAACTAGGCTGTATGATTGATAAGCTATGTATGAACTTGTATTAAGTTCATACATAGCGTAGTAGTACTTAATGTGGATTTTGTGAAATATACAGGGCGTCTCACGGATATGCCACATGTAGGGAAAGTACCTACCTTGAAACTTGTAGGAAAATTTTGCTGAAATAAGTGGTTGAACCGGGAATCGAAGCTGTTACACGAGAAAAATAATCATCCTGTAACTTTATCATACCGATCGATAGGATTCATCATATTATTTTTTTGCTAGTATTAATAATATGGTGTCAGAAATTTGGTATGAAATTGTGTTCAGAGAAAAGCTGACATTGCCGTAAGGACATACAACTGACATTATCATAAGTACCTATTACTAATAAATATCTATGAATTCATTTTAAATTATTTTTTTTATTCAAATAATGTCTTCTTTCAGTAAAATGTTTCATCTACAATATTCAAGGTACTTTCCCTCCATGTGGCATATCCGTGGGACATCCTGTAAAATAAAAAAAATGCAGGAAACATTATATCGATGTTTAAAGCAGTGAAAACAATCCTAAAATCTCTTACGCCTACACAAAACCTTCTTATTTTGGGCAAAACCAATAATAAAGATGCAAATTCTTGCCAATTAAGGAAATAGGAACACTTCCGCTTTGCAGATTCAAGATAACATTGTCAGATCTGTGAGCTATATCCCCAATAATTACCAACGGACGTGTATGGTAATTTTTGACCTTGATAAAATAACTATTGTTTTAGGTTCTGCTGTACTGCACTGTCTGTGAAAATGTACGGTATTGCTGATACAAAATTTTGTTCTTGCGAGATAAATCTGTGTCCAGTGACAAAAAGGGTTTATTTACTGAATTGTAGGGTTCCGTACATAAAGAAAAAAACGGAGCCCTTTTACTGAGACTCCGCTGTCCTTCATTATCACGAGTCTCTAGCTCGTAAAATAAATGAATCAATGATGTAATGAGTTACGAATCTGGATAAAAAATATATATTTTGTACAAGATTTTGATCCTATGAAGTAAGGTCTTATATACCCGTGGGGTGTCGGTTTAGATTGTCACCCTTCCATTTCTTCCTATGGGTGTCGAGAGATAATAAGAGGCAACTAAGGGAAGAATACTGGAAGGTGGGAAGCAGCAGCTTCTGAGGAACTGACTTCTACTATGATTCCCAAGTTGCCTGACAAGTGTGGGGATTATGGCAAATTCTCCCCTAGTGGGGGAGACCTTGTTCAACGGTGGACATGCCGGTTGATGTGATAATGATGGTATAAAACATTAACCCAAGCTGTTACCTCTACGAGTAAATATTTATTTGTAGTGTACGAGTATATTCTCAATAAATAGAATAAAAATGTACATTCTATATTTATTGATATGTAATAATATTAAGAACTTACGAAGGTCAATTTGTGTACATTTTAGACCAATTGTTACGGGGTGTATTTTAAAAAACAATTGAGTTATGACTCTGAAACGTCGTTACACCACATTCTCTATTTAACGACGAATACTAAAAATGCCGATTTATAACGCAATTTTAAATCTGTGTTCAATTTTTTTACGGGTTATTGTAATGCGGAATCCTAAAAGATCAGAAGTCAGTTGTTTATTCATTCGTCTCAATTTTGTCATCCAATGCCAATCATATTTAAATTGCTTGATAAATGAAACTTATAATATCATTACGTTCTATAGTTGCTCAGTGATTCATTTAAGCGATGTAAGACTGGCATAAAACACAAAAAAGCAATTAAGATGTGCGAAGATACAAAAGGTCAACATTAGATCAGAAATTATCAAAATTGAGTTCGTTGACTCGCGAAAAAATTGTACTTATTGAAAGAAGCTTAGGTTGGAAATCATACACTTCATGTATATTATAAGTCTTCAGAACTTTGTCGCAATATGAGCGTATTTTATAAGAAATTTAAAGGAGTATTAATAATTACCACATGTTTGAAACAGTGAATGATTCGATAGGGTTGATAAATCTATTAGGCGATACCTGCACCGGGGTCGAGCATGCAGGTTGAGCATTTTACAAATGGTCACCTTCTTATCTATCAACATTTTTAGAGTAATTATTCACTAAGCACTTTGTAACATTGAAAACAAAATTTTAGCGGTATATTACTTGTCGTAATGTATCAGTAATTATATTTTGGTTTATGAATAAAGTGAGACCTTTAGATAGAGAAATCTTTATATCTATACATGAAGGTAAAACGGGGTTGAAAGTAAGGTACATTTTCTTTTGAATATTTAGTATATTTATATAAACATATTAAGTATGAATACTTATCATCATACATTTATCAATCAATGAACAGAGTAGCTAATCTAGCTCCTAATCAAATAAACACTTTTTCTATAACATTGTCTATCCATTTTTTTTTCTGAGTGAATATCTATTCTCTGCGGGTAAAAATTCACACTTTTTTAAATGTGATTTTTTAGCTTTTATTGCTGATAACAATAAAAGAAAATAATGCAATTTTACTGGAGAACTGGAACACGGAGAGTCAGTTTACTAGAACTCCAGCAGATCGTGTCAGTAGTAGGTATCTACTAGATTAATAATAAATAGAGATTTGTATTACCAGATAACTTATTCTCCTATCGTAAATCCCGGTGCTTGCGTGCATGAGCTATAGGTACCTTATATACATAATGGTAATAACTTAATCCATATTTGGCATTGTTTATGTTTTTCCGTTAGAGAATGACTTCCGTGGGATTTTCGCGAATCGGACCTCAGAGAGCGTGGGGGACGACCTCGTGCACCGACCTATAAAGCTACTTTGACCCGCGAAATCGGCACAATAACCGGAACACCGACAAAATGATCTGTTCTCAATATTTTTTGTGCCTGGCCATTGCCGTGACTGGGTGGGGCGCGGCCCTAGGCGAAGGTAGCAAATATATCGTTGGCTATATTATTATTGTTTCAATATTAATAGTATATCTTATCTCAGTATATCTTAAATATTTTCAGAAATCTCAGCTGATGCTACTAACAGGGAACCCAGGAGTCTTCACAAGAAGAAGCTTTGTCGCAAATATGGAATTTGTGATGGCCAACATGGTGGCTACAGCGGAGGTTACCAAGGCTATCAAGGAGGTGTTCCTATAAACATTGCAATCAGCCAATCACAATCTTCATCTAACGGCGCTGATGGTGGACACGCCAACGGATATTATCCTAATAATTATCAATACAATGGTGGTTATTCCCAACATGGATATAACCAAGGCTATGGTGGTTATAACCAAGGTTATGGGGGATATAACCAAGGCTACGGAGGCTATAACCAAGGCTATGGAGGTTCCAACCAAGGGTACAGACCTGGCTACAACAATGGTTACGGTGCTAACAACAATCAATTTAACGGGAATTATTACGGGGGAGTCTTAGGCCAAACAGGAGGTGGTGGCTATGGTTTCCAGAGACCTGGAAATTTCTTCGATGAGGACGACAATGGTAGCTATGAAGATGATGATGAAGGTGGATTTGGATATGCCCGTTCACTTGCAGTTGCAAAAAGCAAAGCGTAAAGTGTTCCCAGATGTGTACTGTAAAAAGGCTTTCATTGTTATGTTATATTATATATCTTTATTGATATATTTTCGTATTCTAGCGCGTAAATTGACGTGTGTATATATTTTGTACGAGTAGCTGTGATATTCTTGTTTTAGAAATATATTGATGTTGGTTAATGTAATAAATAACTTAAAGCTTAATTAACTTTATTTTAACTTGATATATGTGTCCAATTATCCATTATATTTATCAGAATTTCAGTCATAATGTTGAATTTGTATTAGCATAAAATACCAATAAATTATTCATGTGACAGGCAGGATTTAAAAAAAAGCCATAAAAACTGGATCGCGGTAAATTAATGGATACATTAGAGCAATATTTTAGAAAATATCGAGAAATATTTCGATTTATAGATCGATAACGTCTCATTTCCTCAATAAAATTAGGATTTTTATGTTTATTGTGTAGAGTCTTTGAACTTATTAGTGTTTTTGTATAACACCACTTCCCATACAATGATCCCGGATTAAGTTTAGTTTGAACAACATCTTCGACCACATCATCACTTACCATCAGGTGAGCTAGTGGTTAAAGGCTAACCTATCAGGCATAAAAAAAAATTAAGTCATAATTCATAATGTGAGGTACCTCAAGACGCCTGCCAAGCGTGGGGATTTTGGCAAACCCATGGAGGGTAATCGGAGGCTGTGTTCATCAGTTAACAATCCGGCTGATACAGTACAGTATATAATGTACAGAGGTATTATGTTGCATTGGGTGGGTACCTAAATTAGTTCAACCATTGATACATGATTTGACCTAACTGCTTTTGAAGTCATTGCAAAAGAACGTGTTACGATGTTTCATTGCTGTATTGAAGCTGTAAATGAAGTTATACTAAAATGTCTTTGCGATAATCATAAATAGAATATCTAACCTCGAACCAAAAGCAAAATCAAAAAATAAGATATATAATCCTACTTATGTTATAAGCTCTTTTGCAACCTCACGAAGGACAATTTTATCAAATTGAGAAAGCTGCAAGAGTATATCCTACTGAAAGTGATCGGTATGAACTTTGAAGTTAATTGACCTTAGAATTAATTGGAATACCAATCAAACAACATTGACACTATTTGAATCTAGTAGAGTGCCGTGCGCTTTACGAAAATTACTTTTTAAATATACATCTAGGCGTATATTATTTTTTTCATATGGCCACACGCATGAATTAGTAGGGCATCCGATGCTATTCATAGTTTCATAATAGTTATTCTTTCAGGATAGTAGTTATATAGATGGAAGGCCACGTTACTGTTACTGTTGGCATATTCCAAATGTATTCATAATGTACTAATCAAATCACACCTTAAATGGCTGCAAGTGAAAATCAGCATGGACCAAGCTAAAGAAACACTAAATCGACTGCAAATATAGGTACATGGACATTATATGCATCTAAGCCCATTTGAGGCACTATAAAATCTCCTCAAGTTTTAATATAAAATATCTAAGATTATAATCATTAGCATTTTTAGTGAGCTTTTACGCTGTGACAATCATTAAGTTGTGGTAAAGCATGACATCATTCCATTAACTTTAATTTGCCGCAATTACGATGTCGGATGGTGATATACAACTGACCAAAATATGGACAAGTCACTTTTATAAGGCCATTTGAGCATTCCATAACATAAGGATACCACTGTCACCAACAAATTTATTATATCAGATCACCTGGTCTATCAAAACGGTTTACCGTAAGTTGTTAGATAAATTTTATTTATGAGTGTCAATGCCTTCGGGTGTTCAGTGTGACCCAGTCTTACTGTGGTGGGGGGAAAGATGATACTGGTATATAACTTGGGGAAATGAATCACCAATATTCATAAACACAGAGAAAGGTCTAGGCATCCTGTGGAACAAGTGAGAAATTGGCGATATGGCTTCAAGATTGATTGTGCTGACTGCTGTGCTCGCCGCTTGCCAGGCAGGGCCAATTTGGTTTGCTGGTGAGTGATGTCAGGCGGCAGAACCTTTCCTATAGTTATTTGAATAGATTAAAACGACAATTTACTTAGCTTACTTGTAAAAAAAGAGCTTGAGGTAGGTATTTTAACTGTATTCATAACCCCATACACAAAAGTGAAAATGGCATTATGGACAGTTTCTAAATTAGCTGTTAGGCTATAAATTTTATCACTATTATAATGATAAAAAATAATTTTATATCTATAGCCAACAAAATGTGATATTTGCATGTTGATGAATACAAATGTTGACCCCTTGACCACTATTGTAACTTGATTCTATTGTCACAGATTTCTATTAAATTTATGGTGTGACCCCAAAATATTTGATAGCCATAATCTAACTGATTATCTTAATTTTTAGATACTGGATTCCTTCCTGGTACTGTTTTCATTCGAGAGGGAAGATCGTCAGATTTTGCACCACCAAGCATTGCGTATGGATTTGGTAGTGGGCTCAGTTCCAACATTGGCGGGATCACTCACAACACTGGCATCAGTGCCTCCTTCCAGACTGGCGAAGGGCAAGCGTATGGTTTAGGCATTGGAGGCGGCGACGGCAACTTCGCTAGAGGAATTGGCTACGCAAATGCTAATCCAGCACCACAGCCCATCTACCGCACCACCTACCCAATTGGCTACTCCCCCTACAACGCATTCAGACGCAATTATGAAAACAGCTACGCAGCCGTTCCTCCCACACAACAATATGGAACAACCGTCGCCCAGGCTCAGAGCGGTGGTCGTTATCAGGCAGCGGTGTCTTCAGCTAACAATCTCGGATACGGGGGTTATGGTTCGTCCACATCCATTGCATCTAGCAACGGATATGGAAGCACTGCGACCTCTTCTTCAGATGGCTCGGGAACTGCTACCTCGACCGCTCTGACCCGCGATGCTAACGGTTACAATGCTGCTATTTCAGCATCACAGAATGTAGGCAAGATCAGTGCCAGCACTGCTCATACCGTGCAGCAACACCAAGGAGGAATACAGCAGAGCAGTGCCTCCACATACAAAGCTCCCGGTATCCAGGCCAGCCAAACTCACTCGATCAACACAGGATCTTTTTATTAAGCTTATGTCTAAGTCATGATTTAGCGACGACTGTGAACCACTTGTCGCCATATCTGTGCTTCATAAACCTGAGTCAATTCTGCTAATGAATACGTCAATAGTGGTACCATAATAGCTTTAAGTAGTACAATTTTTAAGTGTTCTCAGAATTTACTAATTGCGATCGTTTTCTTAGAGCCACGTTATCGATTCAGTTGTAATTTTTTCACTGAACGATGACATGTGTTAGTTGTGTACTAATTGTATTGTGCATGCCACTGAAGTGGTATAATGAATACAAAAGCAGAATAGTCTTATTGTAAAAATAAATTAAAATTACAAGCATCCCAATTGATGGTATAAATAAAAGACTGCGATTAATTCAAAGGCGTTTTTATTTACTATCATTATTAATTATCTTGTGATTAAATTCACCAACAAATCTTAGATTAGACTAAATAAATTCCTCAATTATTGGCTCTGCTGTCACTGAACTGTTTTAACTCTGCCATATAAACGACCGTTATCGTTTACAGCAGTCGCTGATACGGATGCCCCATTACTGACGAAGCTGGGGTCATAAAACCTCTCGATACTTTTTAACCAGTTGCCAATATCAAATCCGTCTTGGTCAGGCGACACCAAATATGGTACAAAGAACGGGTTGCTGAAAGAATCATCGCCGAAACTGCGACCTGTTCCAGCTATAGTGCGTTCTGGAGTGGCAATACTGAAGCTTTGCACCACAGTTCCATGGCTCTGGGCTCTGGCTCCAACGGCAGGTACTTGATTGTTCTGCTTAGCATGCTTAGCTGCATAGTCCAATATATATTTCTCGACTTCAGGATTAGAGGACGATATTGCGATCACTGATTCACCATTGGGCGATGATTCTGTTTGAAAATAACAACAACGCAATGAGATTTTATTCAGAGTGAAAAAACAAATATTACGACAAACAATCTAACTTTCAATGAAGTGGAAACTTAAGATTTTAAACTCGATAAGCTCAACTTACACATATCAAAACACAAACCTTTTAAAACAATAGGTATGGCACTCAGTTCCCAAAACATTGCAGTGAACAATACCACTGTTAGCCCCGACATTTTTATTCATAGATCACTTAGCAGTTAATTGTAGAGTATAGAATGAAGAAATGAAGCCTTAATCCTTGACCCACGGGCTTATATACTATCTTCCATAATAGGTGGTTGCTAACAAACATTAAAGAGCAATGGCAGGTCGACGAACTAAAAATTTATCTGATCAAACTGCAGACACGATTAATAGAGTCGATAACATCGAGCGTAAGTATAGATAAATTTGATATTTATAAATAATCCCATTTTATTTTTTTAGTAGCGTATTGGCTCGGCTTTGTCCACTGTCTCACCTGATAGTAAGTTATGATGTGGTCAAAGATTTTGGTCAGGCTAACCTAGAATTACTGGCTGTCAAAGACAGCTGCCGAAACATTAAGTGCTTGGTGACAGATTTTCTACTCGAGGGTGCGATTGCTAAGTCACGCAGGCATTCGCACAATGCCATGCTATAACAATGTCATCCTAAGATAAAACCCGAGACCAGCACCTAAGCACGTGCAAGCTCAGTAAAGTAATACAGTGGCATTACTTTACTGAGCGTCCACGTGCACCCATCCAAGGGGTCACCCATCCAACTATTGACCGCAGCGGACGTTGCTTAACTTAGATGATTGGTTAAGTACAACTAAACAAGCTGCGCTACGAGTGGTTAAAAAATGGGTGTTTTGTTCACACATCAGTGCGAGCAAAGTACGTATTTTCCCCACTAGACTTTCATGGAAGACGTATTAATTTTTTATTTGGAACATGAAAGATGTGCCTTGGTGCTCTACGACTAAAGAGATCGAAGACTTTGTATGAAAAAAGTTACTGTGGTCAGGAATACGGCGCGCTGGCTGTATTAAAACTATCAATCACATTAGAAACCCGCAAATTACGTGAAACGAAGGACGACGTCATAATATTATGTGTATATAATTAGAATATTTACTCTGTGCACCAATATGATGAATAATGCAATAAATACATATTCAAAAACAAGTTACATAATTAGGGAAAATATGGTATAATTACTGCAAGCAGAAGCAACATATTATGGGATTATGAATACCTATGCATAATTTGTATTTAAAAGCGTCTTACGTGTTTCCTCATGGAGTGGAACGAAAAGTAGAGTGTGTCACTTGGCCGCAAAAATATTAGAGCCCTTCGCCGCACTCTGGGTTGAAAGGATACAATCTATTGTTATATATATAAAAAAAGTATACAATATGCTATTGTTGTTTAGTTGATTTATATTTGGACAGCACGCGTAAAGGTTTATGCCTTGGTGTTCTAGGTCCGAACTCCAGGACGTAGTCTATATATGTAATTATATAAAGAACACTTTATTATACCTACATCTAATAGGCATTTTTATAGGTGAGCCGCCTGTTCACCTGTTTCTATGTAATCATTACAATACAAACTACTGGAGTTTCAAGGATGCGTTGCCAGCCTTCGAAGAGGGAATATGTTCTTTTCTTGAAAGCTCCTTCTTCGTATCGGTTAAAAAAATTACCTTACTCCACCTTAGGCACAGCTTCCGATTAGAATCTTTTGATGGACACGTATGAAATACAAAAAAAAACTTGAGGTTATCAGTGTTTCACAGATATTTCTATACTTAATAAACTTCAACGCACAGTACTTATAGAAGTAACTGTACCGCGGGAAACAAATATAGCAAAATACTACACAATAAAAACAAACAAATATTACGTAAAAGTACAAATAAAATCACTAATTATATTATTTTTGAAGCGCTCGTATCGAAGTTTGCTTAGCCGTTCTGAACCGATCAGCAAAGTTAAGCAACGTCCGCCGCGGTCATGAGTTGGATGGGTGACCGCTGGGGACAATACTACTGAACGCTTCCATGGTTTGGAGGGCACGTTAAGCCGTCGGTCCCGGTTGTTGTCTTAGGATGGCAGTGCCCAGATGCCCGCCTGGCTAGCTCCCATCCTCAAGTGGAAAATCTGTCACCAAGCACCTAACGGTGTGTTCCGGCAGCTGTCATTGTGAGCCAGTAATTCTAGGTTAGCCTGAACAACACCTTCGACCACATCATCACTTACCATCAGGTGAGATAGTGGTCAAAGGCTATCCTATCAAGCCTAAAAAAAATATAAAAAAAAAGTACGATTATGTGAGTATTTCGTATATATGATTTGAAAGTAGTAGCATGGGGTATACCTTTATAACCTACCAAAAGAACAACCGTGACATTCACTTGGGAAAGTGTAGCCAAGGTGACATTGGTAGGATCTTACCAAATTAGGTAAGGCAGGGAAGAGGCTCGAGCGGAGAGCGGAACATTGATGACATCGTATATGAGGCATTATTACCCTACAAGCTCTGACATACTGCTTAATTGCTCTGAGCCTACAATGTGATGAAGTTGCAAGTATCATGTACTAGTGACTTGGGTTGGGACTCTATCTCTGCAAGGCGATGGACCCAGCAGCAGCACGGTGAATCCATGTAATGCTAAGTAATTCGTCTCTCCGCGTGGAGGTGGTGTTAAATGAAAAATCTAGAAAAAAAGATTTCGTTGAATAGAAAAGATGATCATTTGCTTAGCAGTCTGGTAGATTTTCTAAATTTATATTTCTAAGTTCATATCGCTATTGTAATGTGTAAAACTCTTATTAACTGGAGATATAGCAGCTACTAGGCATTTCGTTTAAGGTAGACGATAATTTATTCATAAAAAGCGAGACAGATAAGTGATTTTCGCAATCACTGACGGGTGGGTGACGTTTTGACTCGAATAGATCAGATACAGTTCGACCAACTTATGTGTGAACTATACGAGGGCGCTGTCGGTTGAGAACCACCAAATTATTTTTCTAATTTTTGTTAGCAATATCGTAGCTCCTTTTTCTGCCATTTCACAGATAACTTGGTTGAAATGTACAACAATTAAGAACAAAACAAAAAAGGTAAGTGGTTAAGCTAGCCTACGTCATTTACTTAGAAAGTTGTTCTATTCTAAAGAACTACAAACAAGGGGATTTAATAACTAAAAGAAATTTAAATTATGGGTTTTGAGCCGGTTGCTAAATTAACAGTCGCTAAAAGTTCCTTAATAAATAATAAAAACAATTTATCTTGTGTTCTTAATGAAGTGTGGCAAGTTGATTAAAAAACACAGCATACTCGTAAATTAAAGAGACTAACAGTTTCTTAGATGAAATTAACATCCAGAGGTGACAGATAAAAAAAGCTTCATTCATAAATTTTTAGCAATCTAGTGCTAAATCTATCATAATAGCAATGACACCAAAAACTGACAATGTTTTAATAAGAAACGTTATATTATTATTTTCATAGAATATCTTAATGTCTATTACATTTACAAAAAAAAATACCAAAAAATGGAACCGACTTCAACACTCAAAAGTGTGAAATAACTTGTCGAAGAGGTAGAAAGTTAAGTACCATGATAGTTCCAAAGTACCTATTATCACAATATTGTGCGCATGGTACCGACTTCGACAAGATATTCCACACTTTAGGGTGTCGAAGTCGGTTCCATTTTATGGTAAAAATAAAATTTCACTCTTTTTAGTGTGACCCTTGCTATTTACGGGATCGATTGTCATTCATTGTCAACGACTATATCATCAAGATAGGTGAATATTTTTGAGTTATTAGAGTGTAACTCAAAAACGCCTTACCCATTTTGATGAAATTTAAAATGGGACCAAACAACAAGCATCAGCTTTCAAACAAATAAATAATTTTCAAAATCGGTAGACCCAGTCAAGAGTTCTAAGGTAACAAACATAAAAAAAAACTCACGTATTGAGAACCTCCTCCTTTTTTGGAAGTCGGTTAAAAACGAACACAATTTCATACAAAACAAAATTATATAAGTATTTATAATGATGGAGATTACATACCAAACACTACTGATACCTTAAGAAAAAAATGCTTTTACGGCGGAATGCCGTTATTAACAAAATGCTACGGGCTAAATATATCTACAATAATATAGCTATTACAATGAAACCATTTACATAACCTACAAGCCAAAGTTAGGAGGACAGTTAGCCGTCAGTAAGTACCTACTATCACACACACACGATAATTATTCTATCCGTAAAGCCTCCTAATTTTTAAACCCTTTTCATTACATATATTTATATAAGCTCGAACAAGCACGAGGCTCACCTGGTTTTAAGTGATAACCTCTGCTTATAACAGATGCATTTCGTCATAAGACACGAACTGAACTTGCGCCTATTACCTTGAGACAAAGTTATTATGTCACTTTTACCTGTAATTTCACCGGCACTCATACCCTTCAAACCGGAACACAGTAATGCGAACATTAATGGTTTGCAATAGATTACAGACATAACGTGTCAACACAGAAGCTCTATACATTCTCCAAACACAACTCATAACAGATGCACGTTTATAACCTGTGAGCTAAAACCACAAGTTCCATTACTTAATTTTAGGGTATCAATTACTTGTACTTTACAAAAGAAATGTAAATATATAACACTAAGGAGTTTACACGACCGATACGGCAATAAGAAACAATAAATCTAAAGAGCACAATACTACCCGATAGTTTTGCGCTATTAAAAGTACAGTTATGTACCATGAAGTATCTATGCTCGCAAAAAGTGTAAATTATTGCCCGCCATCTGTGGCAATGTTATCACGTTTAGAATTAATCAAAGTCTTAATAGACGCCGAAACATTAGGCTCTTAATAATAGAGAAATTATTATAAGAAAATTGGTTTGTCGCCGTACCGCCATCAATATTTATTAAGAACCGTTTTTGAATACCATAAACGAAAACTTGTAATTTTACGAGGGAATATAAAGTGAGAGAGTCTCTGTTTGTGTTGCATTTCTTTCTTAGCCATCCCAATGGAAAGGCTATCTGTATCGAGTGTTATTCTAGTTTGCATGGTGGCGTCAGTGACTGCAGGTATAAAAATAATTTGCATAAGAAATATTAATGGCCATCCACGATTTTCGATAAGAATTTGAAATGATTTGCTTATTTTAGATTAATGTTTGAATAGCTATCATTCAAATAACTGTACTCTTGGCGAAGTAACCGGAAAGTCAAGAATTTTGATGTGTCTGCTGCATTTTATTCACATTTCGTTACCAAATAAAAATACAATGTTATGAATTTTAGATGTAAGTTTTGCATTTTTATGTAATTGTTGAGATGTGCTTTTATTAATTTTTCTAGGAGAAAAGATTATGAACGCTCCTGGCACTATCACTAAGACGTTCCATACCAACGAGGGGGTTTTCGGTGTTGCCAGTATTGCCGGTGTCACATCCCGAAATGGAAGAGTTTCATCAGTCAGCGGCGTCAAGTTCTACCCCGCGCCTGGATTTCAAGACATGACCTTCTTTTTACCCAGCGCCAAATCTGGAGACAAACTGCCCAAACCTATTACCTTTTCAAAGGAAGAAAACGGCAGAATAACTTCTGGAAGCATTAAATACGGCCCAGGTTCAGTTTCAGTAACGTCATCAGCTAGATCTGCTCTGCCTGAAGGATCTTCAACATTTGGCAAACCTATGAGCTCAAAGCAAACATTCGATGATATGTTCATCCCGTACCCTCTGACCATGTTTAATTCGAGAAGCTTCGATCCTTGGTTTCCTAATGATTTGGCATTCAGGGAGCCCCCAGAACCAAGGTTTGAAACCATAAGAGCTGGATGGCCATACCCAAGTTTCAATCCTTTTACCTACTGGTAAAAGTCATACCTACGAGTTGAAATTATTTTGAAGTTAACAGACCGGCTTTTCTATCTATAATGTCGAAATTTTACCTGGGTTTAATCATACAAAAAATAATTAAGTACTTATTTATTATTTTAATGATTGTCCACGCTCGGAATCGCGTGGTCCTTCCTAGTGATTGCTGGACTGATGATCTTAAAATGTAATCAATTAAAGCATCTCACTAATGTTATAGTCATGTTGTGATCTTTTATATTTTATTCTAGTGTTATTGAAAGCGTTGAAGTAAAAACTATTTATTCAAATATTGTTTTTTTATAACCCACAGCTTTTTTATCTATATGAACATAAATGATCATTAGATATATAAATAATTTATGAAGCTAAATTAGCGTGTTAGTATTATAAGATAATAAATTTACATTAGCTATATAAACAGTCTTAATCTTTGATTAGTCATTCGGGACCGGTTTTATATGAAGCTTTTTACAACTCCGTCTGCAGTCAGTTTAATTTATGATTTCCTACCTATCTAAAAGCAAATCTACCAATATGCCAATCAACTCATTAACTTTTTTAGGAAAATATTCGATGTTAACCATCTGATGGTATCGTATATACTATAATGTTGTAGTTGGTCCCGATCGGTCCTATACATATATTTTTTATACTACATAAATATATTGCATCTTTTTTATTGCTGAGTGGTTAGCCGTTGACCACAATCTCATCATCATCATCAGATCTACTATGATGTCCACGTGGAACAACGTCTCCGCTATCGGCATCGGGGGGAATTTCCATTAATCATGCAAAGCAGACGTCTTGGGGATCGCAGTAGAAGATGCCAGATCATCAGAAGGCACTGCTTCACCTCCCGGATTTTTCCCTTAGTCACCTCTTACGACACCTACGGGAATAAAGGGGGATGACATTTTGACCCAGCACCCAACTGATGATAATTATTTGGGCTAAGGTAGTAAGCGTACAATGGATACTGGTTGCCAAGGAAAAACTGCTGGAAAACACATGGAGTTTTGGTGACAGGTTCTCTACTTGGAAGTGCTAGCTATCCAGGCATTCGTAAAATGCCCAACTAAGTATGATAATTTTTGTTATATAAAAACAGTAGGTAGAGGTGTATTTCGTTGTCAAAATGTGGGTGTAATTTTACGTTTTGATGTGACTAGATGATTCATATCTCGCTCATCCAGTAATTTCACTTGCTAAAGTGTTCTTTACACTGAAACTCAGTAGCATTTGTACACTAATGCTTCGAGGCAGTATATCTGACAATGTGATGGTAGGCACTCAGTACCCACCAAAACGGACTCTTGCCAAAGAATCCTGCCAACTCGTAACTGGTGTTCAGATATTTTTTGGTCCTCCGTGTTGCTGGCGAGTCTTTTGCCGGGCAAAGTTCAGACTTCGGATTACCTAATTTTTAAATTGTTGGTGCAATAACCCAATGAATTTAATGGTTATACCTATGTGCATTTAAATTTAAACTTTTTACCGATATTTTAAACAAAAAAATGGGAAGAAACACGAGTATATACGACTATATTTTTTTTAAATATTTATGACAGCGCATATCTACACTGGATCATCTAATTTCGATATTTTTTTCTGTGGTAGAGAGATATATAATTTTAATTAACATCGGTTAAGTAGTTTTTTAATTACTTACACTCAAATAGCTGAAAATATAATTACCGTTATCAGTACTAATAAATGCCAAAGTAACTCTGTCTGTCTGTTACGCTTTCACGCCAAAACTACTGGACCGATTTGAATGAAATTTGGTATGGAGATAGTTTGAGACCCGGGAAAAAACATAGGATAGTTTTTATCCGACTGCGCAAAAAGAGGTTAATGTTTTTGCGCGATAACCGACATACGCGCGGGCGGAGCCGCGCCCGGAAAGGTAGTGCCTATATAAAGTACATTGGACGTAGAGAGTATTAGTGTGTGTGAGAGTAGTAGACTTGTAGTGTAAATTTTTGCTTTGTAAAGAAAACCAGTAAGTCACGATATCCTTTTATATCAAGTAAAATGTCCTCAAACCAGAATCGTTGCGAATGAACTCAAACGAGTAAAGCGGCTTGTGTAACCAGCTCAAGCGCTTCGCCTGCGGGCACAGTAACGTAGAAACAGCGATTCTACCGGGTGGGCTTGCAAATTTAATTATTTACTATACTGGTATAATTACGGGACATTGTTGTTTTCCTTTTCAACAAGCTGGAGAGAATAGGAATACGTGGAAATTGTCTGAAAATTTACAAAGATTATTTAACAAATAGACATCAGATAGTAAAGATAGGTCACTAGCAAAGAAGACAAAATCATTTACGGAGTCCCACAGGGATCAATTTCAGGACCAAGCTAAGAAGCTTAATTTATATAAATGAAGAAGACTTAAGAAGACTTAATTTGTATAAATGACCTGTGAAATATGCGAATCAACAACACAAAATGTTTTATGTATGCGGATGACCCAGCATTAGTCTTTCAGGGAAGGACTTGGTCAGCTGCTTACACTGCTGCTGAAAAAGGGCATGAACATTGTGTCCCAATGGTTGAAGGATAATCTCCTAACATTGATATATAGCGTTTGCTCTACGTGCTAACAGCGATCCACCATGTCATTTTAGCATTAAGGTTCATAATTGTTCGGAATCACAGTGTTGTACTTGTCCTACGATAGAGAAAGTTTCTGAAATGAAATATCTAGGAGTCGTGATGGATCAACGCTTATCCAGGTCACCCCGTATAAATATGATAGCATCACGTGTTAGGAAGCTCATACGGATTTTCAAGAAATTGAGGTACGTGGCTAGTCAAACTCTCATTAAATCAATCTACATATCCCTCTATCAATCAATAGTATCTTATTGCATAACCGCATGGGGTGGTGCATTCTAATCACACGTTATACCACTCGAACGGGCTCAGAGCTCGGTTCTAAAAGTAATCGTGTTTAAGAGATATCGTTTCCCAACTATCGAATTATATAGGCTTTGCAAAGTTTTAACAGTTAGGCAGCTATTCATCCTAAACATAATACTATATCAACATACAAAAATACCCTTTGATATAACGTGTGCACAAATAAAACACAGACGCATAAAGCGTATTAATTCCAACAGATACAGAACCAAATTTACAGAAACTCAACATTGTTATTTATCTCCTTACCTATATAACCAACTCAGTAAATACAATTGCAAAGCAAAACTTAAATCGTGGTTACTTAATCTAAATTATGAGGATACGGAAAAGTTACTTAAATTGAATATTTAGTCTACTGACATTTGAATTAATTTTACAACGAACTAAATCTTAGAATGCTATAATATCTGTGTATTGTTTTTGGAGTGTGAGTGTCTTATGTGTGTATATGCACACATATTAGATACACACACTCTAACCCACGTACCTGGATGCATACATGTATACATATTTAAAAGGATGTAGTATAATTGGTCTCATGCTTGTGGTCTATATATTTTGTATCTATACATACCTACTCATATATATAATGTACTATGTACTTTATTATGTTGTACAAAGAACTTCATCTATCTATGCTACTCGTAATGTAGCAGTGTAAACAACGAGCAGCGAGCTTAACTTGGTCTTGCCATGCACAACTGTACTCCACTAAAGTCCTGCATACCTATTTGTTCCTGTTATTACTCTTATACTTCTAATTAATAATTTATTGCATATTTATTAGACTAAAAAATATCTTCCCACTTTGCTACTGATTATTCACTTGTTTTTTTCTGATAGAAGTCAAGAAAATTAAATAATTTTAGCATAACTAATCATAATACGAGTAATGTTTCTAGAAACGAACAAACTCAATGTGAATGAGTCAACTTATGTCATAAAACTAACCTGACCAGTTTTCTAAGTTACTAGTTTGCACTTCTGCTCGGCACACACACCGCTCAATCCTACCCACTAGTTACATTGTATTATGTTATCATTGCTCTTGCCTGCCTGTCAGTATTTTATAAGTAGGACCTACATACTTTAGTGTTTTTGTCCTACTGCACTACGCAAACATATAATAATTGCAGGTTATTTTGTTTAAAATTTTTAGTAATTGCGAATGTTCTCTTGTATTTTATTGTAGGTCTTTCATTTTAAATATGGTATCTAATACCTAGTATTATTAGTATTATGAAATAATATATATAATTAGATAACACCGCGGGAAGACGTCGCTATCGGGAAACAGAATATCTCGTCCGAACACCGACACACTATTTAGATTAAGTACTAATAAATATATTATTATTATTGTTGGTACAATAATTACGGGACATTGGTGGTAGGTATTATTACGTGACATTGTTGGTATAATTACGGGACATTATTGTTATTATTACGGGACATTGTTGGTATGATTACGGTACATTGTTGGTATTATTACGGGACATTGTTGGTATAATTACGGGAGGTTGTTGGTATAATTACGGGACATTGTTGGTATAATAATTACGGTACATTGTTGGTATTATTACAGGGCATTGTTGGTATAATTACGGGACATTATTGTTATTATTACGGGACATTGTTGGTATGATTACGGTACATTGTTGGTATTATTACGGGACATTGTTGGTATAATTACGGGAGGTTGTTGGTATAATTACGGGACATTGTTGGTATAATAATTACGGTACATTGTTGGTATTATTACAGGGCATTGTTGGAATAATTACGGGACGTTGTTGGTATAATTACGGGACATTGTTGGTATAATAATTTCGGGACATTGGTGGTAGGTATTATTACGTGACATTGTAGGTATAATTACGGGACGTTGTTGATATAATTACGGGACATTGTTGGTATAATAATTGCGGGACATTGGTGGTAGGTATTATGACGTGATATTATTGGTATAATAACGGGACATTATTGGTGTTATTACGGGACAATGCAAATTAAACTATTACTAACACAACCACCATTGCTGATAGGCTAGCCTTTGACCACTATCTTACCTGATGGTAAGTGGTATGATGTTGACGGTCGAAAATTTAGCTCTGACTAACATAGAAAGCTGGCTCTCAAGCGCAGATACCGCGTTAGGTGCTTTGCGACAATTTTTTTAACTAAGGTTGGTAAGCTAGCCAGGCGGGTATGTGAAAAATCCTCTACCGTATGCTTCTACAACTGCCGTCGTAAGATAACAACTTGGACCGCCGGCTAAACGTGCCCTCCTAAGCATGGAAGCGTTCATAATGACCGCAGTGGACCTGATTAACCTAGTTGATTGGTTAAGAACTACTAGGCAAGCTCCTCTACGAGCGCTTCAAAGATGGCAAGGCAAGTATTTAGAAAATGCTCTATAACCATTAAATAAACTTACCAATATGATTATAAAATCTTATAGAGTAGAAAGGGCCTACTTATACCTCAGTGCTGAACGCTGAAAATGTTTGTGAATTTTTGTAAATGTACTAATTACGCGCCGCGGTGTCATGATGATCAAATCCAGCGCTACATATATCTCCATACCAAATATCATCAAAAGTGTTTCAACCGCTTGAGCGTGAAGAATTAAACAAATACAAGCATACTCACAAACTTTCTCCTTTATAATATTAGTTTGGTGTTTGTGTATGGTATACTGTAATACCACTGTATTACAGTATACTAGGTATACATAATAGGTAATGTTATTTCAATCCATGTGGTGTAATCGCTGGTCTCTACACAACATGATCTCAGGCTTACGCGCACGTCACGACGGAGGGAAATCAAAACATATAACATCCCACCGCTCAAATTGCGTAATCAAAACATGTCTGAACACCAGTTACGACCGACTCCGTCTTGGTAGGTATTACCGCAGTATTAGATATTCTGCCTACAAGCCATAGTATGCAAACACTGCCGTACCTACTCATGCATGAAGGGGTCTGTAGCAAGTAATATTACTGCGCGTGTGTGAAATAAGAACAAAACATGTTCAAAGCCTTTTCGAGACTCATCACATAAAATAAATTAAGTGGATACACACCCCTGTAGACAAATTGAAAAATCGATAGTTAAGTTCTGTATAGTATTATAAGTAGAAAACATGTAATATAAGAATACCATAATTTGCAATATATGTTGTCATCAGAACTGTCGACCTCCATCGAGACCTGAAAATGGATGTCGCTGTGGATATAATAAAAAAACATGCAGAAACTGACGTAAGTACATAGGCTTCACCACCACGTGAATTTTGAAGCTATCCAGCTATTTGACAACACAGACATAGTGAGAAGGCTAAAAATGACAAAACCTTTAGAGTTAGTGTAGTTGAGTGACAGTGATAAATAATGAAGTAAGTGCTACATATAAAGAACACAAGAATACACAGTGTCTTCCCCTTAATAGAGACAAAAAGATAGGTGTTAATGGACACATTCTTAACTTTCTCTATTTAGCAGTTTAAGTCAAGCTAAAATTACTCATTAGTCGTATTGTTGGCTAGATTGTAATATAATGACGTACTAAGTACATCACTAGAAAAAAAAATAACTACGAAATCTCTTTATTTGACTTATCCATCAAGAATATTAAACGGTATTATTTTACCGATCATGTAGTGACGGCCGCGTCAGTTTTTTTTTAATAGCTCGATGACGGTGTGCCGTACATATTACATATCCAAGGTAACGAAATAATTTCAATATTCCCCGCGTATTTTCTTTAGATTAGACGTATTTGTACCTACCTACTTGTGTATATACCGCCACATTCGTTATGAGAAGGGTAATCATATTAAACTAATTCAACTGAAGAGCGTGCGAGTTGAATTACAATCATTCTACAAAAATGTTCCAAGACTTTGAAGTAGAATATTAAACAACAGCTGTACACAACTAACAATAGTCACTATAACCCACAAAGTTGCGCAACGCCAGCGGATCGACTTGAACACCCCACTCAGGCGACAAATAACACGATATACGACGTAACGTAACGCAGTCGAGCAGTTTGTGACCGCCATCATGCGAGTACCGTTGCTTTGTGCACTTTTCTTGTTGGCTGTGATATCCGTGGGAGCCGCCCCTGGCAGGTCATCGCTGCAGACAGGAAGCACAGGTAATGCTCTAACAATTGTTTCGCGCTTTCAATTGTTTTATGTGGCAGAAGCAAAGTTATAAGTATTTCAATTGTTATAATTAGCGAGTATCTCATTGTCTGTCTTACTTTATTCCACTGATGTGGAGTCTGAATAATATATGTTTTCTCTTATAACAAGAAAGACGACATAAAAAAAAACCTTAACGACATGGCGAGGCAAGTCTATATTATAGGAATTTTTGGCTGGGTTTTTTTACTGTCTAAATGATCATGACATGAAGGCGGATCATGTGATGGAAAGTGGTCACCATCTCCTGATGGCTGTAACTTCTATGGTAATGCCTGTCGACCTTTAAGACATTATTTGACGCGCTCTTTAATCAACCTATATTGTAGAAGCAAGGGAATGAAAACGCTTCGGAATAACCTCGGCGGGAAGTTTCTTCCAGATCTGTATTGTGCATTTTTATAGCTTTGAAATTCATATTATTACATTCAATAACTATTACTGTGTGGCATTCATAGGCACATGTACTCATATGCTAAAATATGCACTCATCGCCGCTACCGGTGACACAACGAATTACGTAAAAAAATGTAATGAAAGGAATCTCGCTTGGCAAATTTTCCACCATTATCATCAAGTAATTATTAGACTGTTAATCTTTACAACAATCAATATCATATACTGATCACTGATCACTGCACAGCACTTACTACCCATTTACATAAGAGTTAGCGCTAGAGCAATGCTGACAGAAATTTTCATGGAAATTAAATGCCTACTACCTTAAATAATAAACAGCTGTTGAGACTAGCTCAAAATCAAAACGGTAACATTTGAGAAGAACTATTTCAAGTTATAACACAGACTTGATACGTGTTTTTTTAGCAATGCTAGAAAAATATCATGATTGATGAGATCAAAAAAAAATATACCTAACAATAAATAAATGAAAAAAAAAAATAATATATAAATATAAAATAAAATATAACCAACTGTTAAACAAATTTATACTGTTTAAAACGGATAGGTTCATAATTGTAGGTCATAGACAATGAGTAGTTCCCGCTGCTTCAATGTATCGTCAAATGATTTAATACATTGTTTGTTTATTAATGAGACTTTGTCAAGGACTTTGCGGTCTGCTTGGGTGATATTGTTTGTTGTGACTATTTGCTGATAAATTGTCATTTAAATGTAATCATATGATGTGTGTATAATAAAAAGCTATATATAAAGTAAATATAAAATAAAATAAAGCAATCTGATAACTTTGAATCATAAAATTTAATTATTAATTTTATAAGAATATGAATGAATAGTGTTGAACGACAACGAGAAAGAATGATATATAATGAAATATTACTGTTTAAAGTTCATATTATTTAATAAGTTAATACTATTTTAGTAATTGATTTTTGTTTTTGACTATACTATTGTATTAGGGTTAGGCCTGTAAGAATAATTGTAATGAAATAGTGGAAATTCAGCATCATCAACCCTATATCTAATCCTCAGACTGTTAGGGTTGGGCCTCAGGCAGTCTTCCTCCATAAGCGAGAATACTTCTCCAAAGAGCAACTACTTCTAAAGCACGATCAGATAGAGTACAGGGTGACTTTTGAATGTATAATGTATATCAGCAACCCTTTGTAGATAATGAGCAGATCATTTAGAACCCTAGCTACCTATTTAGTAGCAGTATAACTCTTCGAGAACGAGTTCGTCCGCGAAATTACTACCACTATTCCTGTTTATACAGCCAAGCAATAATGTTTATATACTCGTATTACTATATGCCGGTATGAATGTTATCATGGACTCCGGTGAAATAATAGGTGCGTGGGACGTAATAACTTTATATCTCAGAATGACATGATGAATCTGTTAAAGTCAGAGTTTAGCGCTTTTACGCAGTGATGGCTCAGTGGCATTGGCTATGGACTTCCGCGCAGCAGGTCCATGGTCCGAATCCCGCCGCGGGCTTGAGCTTCACCGCATGGTGGAAAGGCATTTTGCGAATGCCCGCCTAGCTAGCGACCACCCTCAAGTAGAAAATCTGCCGCCAAGCACCTAGCGGTGTGTTCCGGCAGCAGTCCTGGAGAGCCAGTGAAATTACAAGCACATGAGAATTAACAATTATGTCTCAATGTGACGGGCGCAGTGCAATTTGTGACTTGTAACGAAATGCATCTGTCATAGGCAGAGGTTAGTCCGCTTATCATCAGGTGGACCTCGAGCTTGTTCAGTCCCAATAACATAAAAAAAAATAAAAAAAATATTCTGTGCTTAAGGGAACTGTCTTGACATCGCTTTCCATAAAAACGTGCACCAAGTGTACAAACTCGGTAAGATTTTGCACGCTTGTGAATAGGGCTAATAGTATCTATGATTCTTGATAACCAGGTTTTCGTTTTATTATTTGCTTTAATATTTAAAATTGCTTTAATATGTAAAAATTTGCACACCATTGTAATGGTAGAATTTTAAGCATTACCACCTGCTGTATCTAAACTACATTCTTGTAAATAAATGAATTTGAATTTTGAATTTGAATTAATACTAAATCTGAAAACAATTATTCTCATCTATATTCTCATTTTTTTTTATTGCGAATACCTAGACAATCATTTGACCGCAGTCTAACCTGATGGTAAGTGACGACGCGGTCGACGGTGGAGCGTGCTTGCCTAGAAAATACTTATTCACTCTAGACTTAAAGACCTCCAGGTTGTAGCTCTCGGGGAACAAAGACGCTGGGAGGGTGTCCCATTCCTTCGCTATTCGCATTATAAACGTGGACGCAAATCGCTTTGTGCGGACAGGACAGGACAGGACAGGAACAAACGAGTCTCATACAAAAGAGTTTTTCCGAATCATTCTGAAAATATTGAATTTTACAGAAAACTGGCCAATGAAGCCTACAGATATGCATAGAAAAATTTCAGCGAGTTTAAACACTTGGTATTTAAAATATGACGAAACTCCGTTTGTGTGAAAATAAGTCATACTAGTACCTGAGTGTTTCTCCGAAATTGCGTTCTTTGTCTGATTCATACGGCCTAATTTTTTTTTCACATTTAAGCTTATAAAATATATTTTTACGAAAGATGATAACCTAAGATACAATGTCTGAAAAAGGCACACTTTTTGATAAAATGGTTTCCGAGATAATTAACTTTAAATTTTTTGGGGCTATATGAATCAGAATCTGTGACATATGAATCAGAATTAGGGATAGAAATGAATTTATAGTTAGAAAAGTAAGTCAATTATTTATTAAAATCACAGTAAATGCACACGATGCTTATCATAACACCTAAATCTAGTCAATCACAGCATGATAATTATAATTATGATACTCGACAATATTAGTTATCATTACATTTTTTCTGTAAGTATCTGGTTTCATAAAATCTCAAAAAAAAACTATAAATCTACATAAATATTATCAAGTACGTTTAAACTTTTAACAATAACCAAAATCATGGCAAAAAATAAAATTAAATATATATAAAAAATAAATAAATATTATTCGGCAATGATATCAGGCTTTTAAACCTGTCTATCGAGGCTTACTAAAAAAATATTTCGTCAACGTCGAAGTTTTTTCATTGTTTACCTTTATTTTATTACCTAGATTAGTCTAGGAGTTTAATACTAATATATTAGTTGTAATTTCAGCTATAGTCTAATTATCGAAAATTTTGTTGTCGATAGATATGAAACCCCTTTGACGTCTTATTAGGACGGCTGCGAAATTTACAGCTAATGTTTTTAGACATGTAAATAACAATAGGTTCATACGAAATGACTTGTTACAGGCGTAACGTGCTACCAATGTAACGTTTCATTAACAATATGTGTGACATTCTGATTAATATGATATTTTCACCGTATGAATCAGACACACATAAATCAGAATTTTGCCCATTAACACCGATAAATCATCACACGTGTTCAATTAAGGATTGTTATTTATACATAGGTTTCTGTTCCCCAATGTCATTATATTTTCCGCAGATTCAAGTTTGAATACCATTTACCATAATTATGAAAACGAACATACTAATCAGAAACACAGGTGTACCAAGGCTATATGAATCAGATATTTACCTTTATATCTCCGGGACGACACAAACCAGCCACACGTCACGTCGCGACCACGTCAGCCGAGCCACTGGCTACCGCCAGCGCGGGGAGGGGTCGCCTGATGTTTCGTATTTAGCTGGGTACGTTCGAGTGAAGCGCGTGAATATGAATCAGACTTTTTTGCCGGACACTCACTATTTTTTTATTTATAAATAAACCTTCGTAAATATTAGTACCATTTTTTTTGGTGTAAAGAAACAACTAATATTCTTTCGTAATAATTATAATTCACATCAATTTATGAATAAGAAATAATGTTATTGTTACTAACGTTCAAGAAACTGGGTTACGGACACACCATATTAGTCAGAAGAACTACTTTTAAATATTTTTTTGAAATATTTAAATAAATATTATTTAAAAAAATCAACTTGTGCGAGATAGGCAATAGTCTGAGGTATGTTTTAAAATTAATTGCAGACTGATTTGTCAGTTAGTTACAAAAATAAACCTCAAGACATCGAAAATTTAGGGTTCGGAGAATCACTCACCTACCCTTTCCCTCGTGGATTTTCCGTCACAATCACATACAAAATCACACTTTTGAGTCAGCATCATGCTTCGACGTGCTTGTGGTTATTCAAATTAAATGTTTCTTAATTTTAATACGGGTCTAGGAAACTATTGGATTATGAAGCGTTCGTAGCGAACGTACTTAGCCGTTCTGAACCGATCAGCAACGTCCGCTTCGGTCATGAGTTGGATGGGTTACCGCTGGTGACATTACCTACCACTGAGCGCTTCCTTGCTTCGGAGGGCACGTTAAGCCGTCGGTCCCGGTTGTTGTCTTAGGATGGCAGTCGTTTTAGCATGGTGGTAGGGCACTTTGCAAATGCCCGCCTGGCTAGCTACCACCCTCAAGTAGACAATCTGTCGCCAAGCACCTAACGGTGTGTTCCGGCAGCTATCCTTGAGAGCCAGTAACTTTCTAGGTTAGCCTGAACAACATCTTCGACCACATCGTCACTTACCATCAGGTGAGATAGTGGTCAAAGGTTAACCTACCAAGCATAAAATAAAAACTTTTGATGGTATATATTTTGGAGGTTACAATAAAAGTACCAGTGATTAATTTATATTGAGGATGCTAAAAGGCAAAGCGTGTCTGTGTGGTTTTTGTTTTATCAATCGCAATCAATCTACTCAGCCCAGCTTTTTTTGCGACAGGCCATGTCCACCTCATATGTAGCATCGATTTGTTATAGTTTAAAATTAAATAATGTAATAGATTGATTTATATACTTTGAAAGAGGTTATGCAACATTGATAGTTACGACATTCTATAAGTATTTTTATTCAAATAAGATTTATCAACTCGTAAGAGCAGACCTATCAAACTTTTTTCTGTAAAACATCTGTGACCCAATGATGACTTGTGCTGTTTTCAATTTTTCTTAACAACGAAGTTACTTACGATACCTCGCACTGATCTACCTAAAATTATGGATTTTATACACTATTATACAGTACTTAACAATAACTTATATAATAATACTTAATCTGATTGATCTTGACTATCATCATAGTGAGTTCACTCTTCCATAAAAATGTTGAGAACCCTAAACAAGTATGTACTTTACAAATTAACAAAATTACGAGAGGAAAAAAATATAGTC
Organism: Plagodis dolabraria; assembly: GCA_963854805.1. Lineage (NCBI taxonomy): Eukaryota > Metazoa > Arthropoda > Insecta > Lepidoptera > Geometridae > Plagodis > Plagodis dolabraria. The sequence continues at coordinate 5,821,839 of OY978442.1, forward strand.
ATGGGCGGGATTCGAACCCGCGCCACCCCTATAGCCGGGGTGTGCTCTGACCGCTAAGCTAACACGACATAACACACAACATATGTGGATGACTATATTTTTCCTCTCGTAATATTGTAATGCATAATCCGCGGAGCCTGCGTTATTGCAAAAATTAAAATATGAAAAAGTATGTAGGTACTTAAGTCTCGACATAGATAAATTATATATCATTTCTCTATGGTCTCGAAACAGGGTAGTGCAGGATTCAGCAATTTAAAATAAAATTGTCTGAAATGTCATCAAATTTGGAACTTGCCCGCGGAACCACGTAGAATACCTGAGCGTTCTGTAGGTAAAATTATATATCGTGGAACTGCGGTTATCGGTTTTCTACGGAGAATAGATCAAATTATTTAAGTTTGTTGATTCTACCCAACTTAATTCTCTTTGCGTTCTATAGACAAAATATCGTCGGGGTTGTAGAACATCTAAGGCATATATTAGTAACTAGCTTTCCGGGCGCAGCTACACCCGCGTGTATGTCGGTTATCGCGCATCGGTCGGTTACCTTTTTGCGCAGTTAGATAAAAACTATCCTATGTTTTTTCCCGGGTCTCAAACTATTTCCATACCAAATTTCATTCAAATCGGTCCAGTAGTTTTGGCGTGAAAGCGTAGCAGACAGACAGACAGACAGAGTTACTTTCGCATTTATAATATTAGTACTGATTAGTACTGATTAATAGTTAGTATTATGCATTACATAATAAAATTAAACACCAGGTCCATATAAGTCTTCTACTAAGAATTGTATTGTCGGAAACTCATTAACATTAGCCTGTACTGGGACACGAAGCGAGAACCTTGTTATAGTGGACAGCGGGCTGAATATAAAGTCACCAGCCTTCTGATGAAGATAATATACCTCCCCCTTTGATGGTTCATTTTTTACTTGGTAACCTTTTGCGACATCCAACAAGAGCAGCTAGAGCATTTCTTATATTCTTATGCCGGAAAATGTATTGCTAAATAAACTTTCGGTAGTTTAACTGTTATTCCATAACTGCCTAACTAAATCGTCGATACGCTCTAGAAAGATAACTGCAACTTGTTATTTAAGTAGGTACTAACATTCTATCTCCCATAAAAGCGCGATTTGATCCACTGCAAAGAACAAGAACTAGTGATTTGCTATCATAAAATTATCTTTACCGTACACAGTTTATGATAGTAGGCGTTTAATCATCTTCCAAACTGGATTTTTACTCGAAGCAATTTGGACAATAATGTCGCAGAGCGGCTTGAATTTGGGTGAAGACAATTTTGGGAATTATCGTTAAGATTTATTGCTCTGCAAATTTTAGCTCGGGCTAGATCTAATATATTCGGAACCAGTTTTCGTATTTTTTACCAGACCAGTTTCAGACTGTTTTTACATCTTCAAATCTGTCCAAAACGAAGTGATAGCTGGTAAGTATCTCTGCCTCATATGCCTGTAATTTCACTGGCTCTCAAGGACTGCGGACTGAACCCACCGTTAGGTGCTTGGTGACAGATTTTCTACTGGAGGGTGGTCGTTAGCCAGGCGGGCATACGCAAAATGCCCTTCCACCATGCAATGGCTTGACATTATATATGCGTCTCTGCACAGGATATAGTGTGTACTATCTCTAAATATTAGTGCAGCTTCTTCGAAATTTTGATACAAGATTCCACAACATTATCTTTTGTTTTTGGAAATAAAGGTGCAAGGTCTGGCCATTTTTCTCCTGACTTTGCCTTAACTCTGTTGCTGGTTTGGTTGAGTGCTGAGGCGGTGTTCTGATGAGGGAGTATATATTACTGCAACGATGTTTTTCTCAAAAAAAATTAAAAACAGTAAGGTACTTATAAAAGGTTCATGTATGAGATCAGTTCACAGGGATCTTACAAACGAAAGTGTTATAAATCGGGAATATCTTCATATAATGTCCCATGATACACTTTTAAACAACAAAATCTGGAAATGAAGCTTTTAAATGTATAATAAGCGTCATAAATAAATAATTACCAAATATTTTTCTCTCTAGGCTGTCGCAATCCCTAGGGACCGGTCCCTCAGTTCGAGTATTTGTTATATAATTTTATTATTTTCACAAACATATTCTTTGATTATTTTCAGATGTGGACAGTCAACCATTCGTAGAAGAGGTGGTGGTGGAGTCAGTGCTGCAAGTGAGGAGCCCGTCTAACAGACAGGCGAGAACGAACACCAGAACTAACCTACAGGATGGCACCAGAATCTACGAGGAAAAGAAAAATTAAACCACCATGTTACAACATGTACTAATTATAAAAATAACTTTGTAAATAATCATAAACCATTGATAAAATAATATGTAAAAATAAAGTAATATAAAGTGTGTTTATTGAATAATAAAATACAAACAGAATTTAGGATAAACTTTATTTTGAGCAATAAATGTACACAGCGTCATCAATTCAATTAAAACAATAACTAAATTGTCTCAATTGAATTTTGCAAGTAAAAAGCATACATATTCTATCATCATCATAAATGGAAACGTCTATTCAAAGAGATGCAATGCCTAGTTAGGTATATGGAGTAGTTTATAAATAATACAAGTAAGAAAGTATCTAATCTTACACGGTTTACAAATTTAATTAAGTAGATTTTTAGATATAATTGGTATGTGTATATACTTATCTATACATTTCTATCCAAATAGCAACAGCAGCAAGAAATCTAATCTATGTTTACACTTATAAAATAAAACAAAACTATCCAATCCATGCGCAAACAACGTTGACTTTAGCTGTTAGTTTATCTCGCGCAAATGACCTTTTCTCAGCCGGTTTTATCTAAACATGAGATCAAACGGACGTAGCTTCATTTAACTGTCAAATTTCGGTATAACAAGATGCGGTTCCTACCTCTGCTGCTTTTAATAATCCAGTGGTGTGACGCACGAGTGGCGTCAATGGAGACAGATATAGTTCCGAACGTCGATACTAGTGTTAAAGAGAGAGAAGCACTACACTACCCTTGCACGTTCAGATCGCTGCAAGCTGGAGACCCCTACCCATCAGTGGTTGTGAGATGGCAGAACAAAGTGCAGAGATTTACATGGGACGTGAATGGAGAAGTGAAATATGATGGCGATTATAAGCAGCCTGTTGTATCTTTTTCGTACCCATCGTCTGGGGGACTTTCTGGAGATGGAGGTGTGAGTACTACGGTGAAGCCTTTTGCTGATGCTCCGGTAGTTCCAGACTACTATGCGGCTCAAGATATAGTGGAATGGTTCCGTAAAGACTGTGTGAAGCCGTATTGATTGTTTTAGCTTAGTTTTGACAAGGAACTCCTGTATTTATATATTATGTTTGTTAAAGATTTTATCTTGCTTACAATGTCAAATTAAATCAGTTCAACAATAACGTGTATTCCCATTTTATATTTGTTGTTATAAAGGAAAATTTTTAATCATCTTTTTAGTCTAAGTATTGTCTGCAAACCTTACAAATTTGTTTTTTTGTGTAGTTTATACAAAAAAAATAGTACTTTCTGGCCCCATGCCGGTATAAAATTATTTTGACTAACACTCATGGTCACAACCATTTTTAAACGATATCTATGTCCGAAGTAGATACTCTTCTGCAATATTTTTCAGATTAGTAATTTACTCAAAACTTTGTCTCTCTATTCTAATTGTGCCTATTTTTTGCTGTTGAAACAACTTTTGACGAGCCAAGAACTCGGAATGTAACATATTAATCATATTACGACAGTGTATATCGATCCAAATATTACACATAACGTCTGTTATTTATTTTGTATTAATATTCATGTGTAAGAACTAATATTTGTCTTGTATACATTATACTACTAACATTTTTATTTTGCGACTGACCTCAATCGTTTTATGAATTCTATTATCCTTGAGAACTTTGGTAGTATTTTGATAAATAGAATGTGACGAAAGGTGTGTTTTACATAACGTAACACATTACTCGTCGCTTGCTGAACTTGCTTATTACATAATTATTCTACTAGAAGGAGTCGATTAGGTGATGTATGTGAAAAGTGTAGTGGGGGCTTTGTGTGAGTATGGGAAAAATTCGAAAACTTGACGATGTTGTCGGCCAAGTAGAATTAGATGGCGAAAACGGTAACAGATAGATCTGTCAAAAATCCAAATTGGAGGATTCAAGATGGTGGCCAACAATCAAGTTACTCTGATCCTGTCGTAAATCGATTTGGCGAGTTCTGGACGTCCTTATTCCGTTTTTTTTTTTCCAATGACGTCATTTTTCAAGTGGGCCGCCATGCCATACAAAGTGCCTTGTATGGCAGGTAATTTGAGTTCTGTCATTTTGGTTTCATCCTAGAAGCTACTCTTATTCCTAGTAATGCATTCGCTGCAAGATATTTTGTTTTGTATCATTTGATATCAATAATGATATGACAGCCTGTACAAACTCACACATACTTTCATTTATTCATCATTGTGGACGGGTCCCAATGATAAATAAATGAAATGTGTGAGAGTAGTAGGTACCTATGTATTATATTTATTTGTTAAGAACGAAATGGCGAATGTATATCTACTAATAGTTTAGTTATCAAGTATGTGACTCTATGTGTGTCTTATTGGTAATAAATGTCTTTTAACATAATATATGCAGCAACTCCCAATTGAAAGTGTATAGTGTGATGCCGCTCATTTAGCGCATTTTGAAATGAGAAGATATAGAATGGCCCTTAAATTTTGAAGCCGGGAAACTATGGTAAACATTTTGCCCATACAAAAGACATCAACGCGTGTTCAACATTTTTACATCACACTTATATTATAATTTTTAGTAGATTATGATGAAAAATGATGATAACTACGATGAAAAGTATCCAATGTGTTAATCTAGCCGAGTAACCTCTATATATAAATATTTCAAGCAGTTGTAGCATAGTTTGCTTATAGTCGTTCTTAGCAACGTCCGCTGCGGTCATGAGTTGGATGTGTCACCGCTAGGAGCAACTTCGTCGCCAACTTCCCACGTTGTGCTCCAGCAGCTGTCGTCAAGAGTCAGCTAGGTTAACCTGAAAAACACCTTAGAAGTCATCATCACTTATCATGACATGTATAAGTAGTCAAAAGATAATCCATAAGCCAAAAAAATCGGCTCTGTCATTTTAGCGTCAAGGAGTAACATACATTTATACCCACATCCTCATCGTGTGTGTTATTTTTTATGGAATTGTGGCGGAAGAAGTACGATGTCTACCTGATGATAAGTGGACTAACCTCTGCCTATAACAGATGCCCAAGTGACGAATTGCACTGTGCCCGACGCCCTGAGACTTACAGTTGTCAAGGCACATATGCTTGTAATTTTATTGGCTCTCGAGGACTGCTGCTAGAACATACTGTTAGATGCTTGGCGACAGATCTTCAACTTGAGATGGTAGCTTCTGCCTATAACAGATGCATTTCGTCCCAACTAACGAATTGCACTGTGCCCGACACCCTGAGACTTACAGTGGTCCAGTCTCATACGCCTGTAATTTTACTGACTCTCGGGGACTGCTGCTGGAACGCAAGGTTAGATGCTTGGCGACAGATTTTCAACTAGAGGGTGGAATTTTAATAAATTTGTTTTTGCAATAAAGATTAAATTACAAATTTACGAGAAGAAAAATTTAAGTCATGTGCGGGAGTCGAATCCACGTCCATCTACCACTTTAGCTGGGGTATGCTCTGATCGACTGAGCTAACATGACAATGGGTCATAACTCAAATCTTTCCTATCGTTCTTTTTAAACATCGGCATCGTATTGAGATGGAACGACATCCATAGTTCAACTTACGTTATAAACAAGACTTATTAGATTAGTGATGACGCAACCCTATAATTGTAATGTTTTAATTTTTGCAATAACGCATGCTCTGCATCTCTTGAGGGTGGTAGCTAGCCAGGCGAGCATTCCATCATGCGGTGAAGCTCACGGGATCGAACCTTGGACCTGAGGCACATCAATCCACAGCTATTACCGTTCGGCCATCATTGTTTCAGAACTACTGAGCGCTTCCGTGCTTCGGAGGGCACGTTAAGCCGTCGGTCCCGGTTGTTGTCTTAGGATGGCAGTCGTAATAGCATAATGGTAGCGCATTAACAGATAACATAGTATATTTAAAAATATACAATGTTGTATTATTAATTGTAAGTTATTTGCAATAATTAATAATTGATTTCTTATTTGCAATTAAACAGGCCAATGCTGCCGGCAGTAATGAACTACGACTATAAGAAGATGGATTGGAACTTCCCAAATATTCAACCTTTTGCGGTTAGACAGTTATATTTTTTTATAAAATACATTCCGATACCAGGTGTAGAACGTAAGAGTCCATCTTGGTGGGACCACCACATAATATTTCAGATATTATACCTCGAAGCAGTAGTGTGTATACTGTGTACGGCACTGCAGGTGAAATTTCTGAGCGAGCCAGACATAATAACTAACGTCTCGGAGTGACGAACGCAGAGCAGTGTCAAACAGAACGAGAGGGGTCGCACTGTGACTATAAAGAACAGGCGTAACGTTACCAGGAGGTAGGCGACCTGTGACCACATGAAGTGAGACTTCTCTAAAAGAGTATAAAACCATAGATAAAACCACGCAAAAAGAATTATAATCTCACTCACAAATAGACAAGAGCAAAGTAGTGGACAAGTGATTAGATATATAATTAACTAAGGAACAATTTGTTTTACTTGAATTCACATAAACGATTTTTTTAAAATGATTATGACGGATCAAGCACGAGGCCCACCTGATGTTAAGCGGATAAATCTCTGCCTATAACAGATGCATTTCGTCATGTGACAAATTGCACTGAGATACATTGAGACGTACAGTTGTTAAGTCTCATGTGCCTGTAATTTTACTAGTTCTCAAAGTGCTTGGAGACTGATTTTCTACTTGTGGATGATAGTTAGCCAGGCGAGCAGTCACAAAATGCTCTTCCACAATGCAGGGAACCTCAAGCCGGCGGTGGGAATCGAACCAGGGACCTGCGGCACGGCATTCCATAGCAATAACCGCTCGGCCATCATTGCTTCAATGAATCTAGTACTTAAATTTAACAAACAAATACAAAGTTGTTGATACCGCACTTGATGGGTATGTTGTGAAAAATCTATCTCACTATCTTTCTGTACGGTCTATATTATTATTATTATTATCTTTCTCTACGGTCATTTCTTAATTGCTGAAGGTCGTGGTCACTCTTGGCTAAATAGGATCGGACAAACTGTTTCCATTGATTTCGGTCCGTGGCCTTCCTCACTGCGGCATAGAATTTAGACGAAGGAGTGGTGCCTCTGATTTGGTCAGATCATCTCACTATATGGCGCCTAAAATCGGCCTGTTAGGTTTTCAAATACATTAGATCGGTTGAGCTGTTTAGAAGCTATGGTGGAATATCAGCTATAAAAAAAATACTCACAAACATAGATACATACATGAACCTGAAAACATAACACTCCTTTTTTTGGGCAGTCGTCTAAAAACTATTATTGACGTTTTCTGTATGGGATACTAGCTTTCCGGGCGCGGTTCCGCCCGCGCGTATGTCGGTTATCGCGCAAATACATTAACCTCTTTTTCGCAGTTGGATAAAAACTATCCTATGATTTTCCCCGGGTCTCAAACTATTTCCATAACAAATTTCATTCAAATCGGTCCAGTAGTTTTGGCGTGAAAGCGTAACAGATAGACAGACAGACAAACAGACAGAGTTACTTTCGCATTTATAATATTACTAGCTTTCCGGGCGCGGCTCCGCCCGCGCGTATGTCGGTTATCGTGCAAAAACATTAACCTCTTTTTGCGCAGTTGGATAAAAACTATCCAATGTTTTTTCCCGGGTCTCAAACTATTCCCATACTAAATTTCATTCAAATCGGTCCAGTAGTTTTGGCGTGAAAGCGTAACAGACAGACAGACAGACAGAGTTACTTTCGCATTTATAATATTAAGTACTGATATAGTACTGAAGTACTGATGAGATAGGAGGGCAAACGAGCAAGCAGCACACCTGGTGATCAGTGATCACCGTCGCCCACGCACACCAGAGGCCTTAAACAAGGATCGCCGCCCTAAAATTTAATAAGGCTCAGTAACGTCGCATTTTTATAGCTGATCGGCTAGCCTTTGACCACTATCTCACCTGATGGTAAGTGATGATGTGGTCGAAGATATTGTTCAGGCTGGACTAGAATTACTGGCTCTCAAGGACAGCTGCTGGAACACGCCGTTAGATGCTTGGCGACAAATTTTCTACTTGAGGGTGGTAGCTAGCCAGGCGGGCATTCGCTAAATGCCCTACCATCATGCTATAACGACTGCCATCGTAAGACAACAACCGGGACCGACAGCTTAACGTGCCCTCCGAAGCACGGAAGCGCTCAGTAGTAATGTCACTAATATTATTTCTCTATGCTAACGGCCACCCATCGAACTCCTAACCGCGGCGGACGTTCCTTAACTTAGATGATCGATTAAGAATGGCCAAGCAAACGTCTTTGATTATTGCTTCGCAGTACTTGTCCCGTGTGGCCGACACACATCTACAAGCAAGACCTCTGGACACTGTGAGCGAATACTGCGTGAATAGGGAACGTTTCTTTATAACTCATGCGACAAATAAAACCAATTAGTCACCCCGTGACCACGATCACTGCAAAGTGTTTGAAACGTCGGGATAAAATAAGGAAAAATATACGCGATTTAAACCGTTTAAAGTTGTTTAATTACTATATCTAATGATGTGTTTCGGAAACTTTGTTGAGTCGTTATTCTGATTGAGGCTACCGAGCTGTAAAGGAAACCTACACTCATCCCACACAATTTTATTAATGTCGATGCTTATCATATTTATATTATTTGTTATTTATAATTAGCTTTTATTAATTATGAGGTGTTGTATCGGTAGTCGGAAATCGACTTTAGGCACTTATCCCACCTCCGCGCGATGGCGAGAAAGCGAGGTAGCCACCTATTAATTGAGCTCAAGAAACGTACAAAGATCCCGTGTCATCGAAAGATGCATAGATTTTAATAGTTGCCTCTATGCGATCACTAAATATTTACACTTTTGGCGAAAACTCGCTTGCTAGAGGCAAGCGAGTTTTCGCCAAAAGTGTTTTTCGCAGCAACAAGAGCTCGCTTGTAGCGATGTTCAAAATCTCTCGCCGAGAAGTCTCTCGCTTACTCGCTTAATGGCTGAATCTTCTCTCTTCTTCTCTTCTTGAGTTGGTAGATACCACAGATCAGAGAAACAAGGGAGATTTGCCTTCAGGCCGCATTTGTTCACATAAAAGTGTCGTCGCGTCTCTTCCACCAGTTTCACTGATACATCTGTAAAAACAATAAGTAAGGCATCTATAAAAACAACAACTACGCACATTTCTAAAAATGATTACAAGCACTACCGCGTGTTAAGCGAAAATCATAATATTAAATCATAATGCCTAAACTAATGGCGTGAAATTGGAGGACGTGGGTTCAATTCCCACCCCGGGCAAAACATTTTGTACTTCCATAATTTGTAAAATATAACAACTACGCACATATTGCCAAGCACACCAAGATTTCCGCTGCAAACTAACACACCAAATAAACGTACACATGCAAAATGGGTTGCTCTGCAGCCTGTAGCTACGGTCAATAGTAACACACAGATACAGCTATTAAAACACTGATCCATTGCGTCATCAGAAGAACTGATTTGTTTCATGATTTGTACTAAGCACGCAATGGTTTTTTTTAGAAAAAGCCTATTTAAGCCAGTCGTCAGACGGCCTCTACTAGGTACCTATCTCCTTTTGTTTTCTGATCTGAGGTAGACACGCATACTAGGGAACAAGTAATCGCCCGTAGCACACGCTCACTAGCTTATAGCCTAACGACAGAGCTATTAGAAGTTCTACTCGGTGATCGCTAACTTGTTTCTAGTTTCTTCTTATCGCTTATCGCCGAAGGTGGGACAAGTGCCTTAGTATATTCATATTTTAGCGATAGATGGTGGCACCGCCTGATAATTATCATAACTCTTGAACTTACTATTATAAATATTATAATTTTTATAGCTAAGCTTCTGACTCCTACATATCTCACTCGTTGATAAATGATGATATGGTTTTATATGGCAGCAAGGCACACCCTTAAATAAAGATACTACCATACGCTATTTGTATATGTGTGAAAATGCTTTCGCATTGTCCTTCCACTATTATGAAGGTTGGCGGAAGAGGATGGGTGGGACATGAACCATCTAAAACCCCCCGTGAGCAGTCCTCCGTCCAGGTGCGGCAAGAGGGGGTCGTGTCGGCATTCACCATCAACCGTACGGTACACCAACTTGGTATATAGACATCTCAAGATAAAAATCCTTCGTAAAAACATAAAGGTATTTTCTCATGGTTTCCAGCCAATCTGTATTATGAAATGGCCATTGATCAATAGCCGATCGGCTAGAGGGTGACTGCACGACAAACACGCGAAATGGCGTAAGTAAAAATATAAGTATGTAGTATAAAAATTAAAGAAATAAATATGGCCTTCGGTATACGCTTAGCTATGACACACAGCCATAACATATTGGGGATCGCATTCTAATATGGCAGTTTTTCAGAAGGTACTGCTGCTCACCTTTGGTTTTTTCACTTATGCAGTGTGAGTGTAATCTATACCAGCACCCCACTGGGATCTGTTTACTTGGAATATAATAATATCTTTACAGTTACAAGAGAAAAATCTGGCCTAAAACTGTTTCGCAATATACATACATATTGGATGCTTGAAAGTCGTCAAATGATCAGCAACACCATTACGACTAAAGTAACAAGTTCATAAACTAATTTTTGCACATGACAAGACTACGCAGCATTGTACTACACCATTGTTAAAATTATTGATATATTAACTTTTATATTTCTATCATAAAATGTAAATAGTAGGTACATACTACTAAAGGTATTGGCATTATAGAAAGTGGGACGAAATACCTATAAACAGTCCTGTCATCGCCGCTGTTTCTGAGGTATTTATACAATTATTTTGCCAATTTCTGTAGACATGGTGCCAAAACGCCTATGTATACTTTGTGGCAATTTACGATCATAGGTTTCTAGCTTCTACTTCGGTTATTCGGACATTGCATTTGTGGAGACGGATAGGCCATTGTATCTCTGAAAACATAATTATCAGAACACGGTTACTATGTTTTTAAAAACGGTTCTTAGGTATTACCTGTTGGTAACGAATGTTTCGACATCAGTCTAACAATGAAGAAGTTGTAGCATTATAACAGGTCAGTTTGGTCATGAAATATACTTACCCAAAAAAAAAACTGCAATAGAAGGTGAGTTCTTATACAAACTCTTCGTAGTGGATTTCTGTAGCCGCAACGTTAGATTCACCCCACTGCTAGAAAATATGTAATGGGTAGAATCGTACCGAGATTCAAAGTCACTTTGGTTAAGAAACCCTACTCATAAGAGACGTAGAAATTACCAAGTCGAAGAGCAAGGAAGTAATATAAAAAACTTCCATTACAAAATCTTTGATAATTTACCAATAAAAGCTCGATTATCCTATGAAAGAGTTAAGGACATACTTTTTTTAAAGACGTGCTTTTTTTAGAGGCTACGAAATTAGTTTACAAAATACTATAAGCAATATTGATTACAAAATAGAACGAAAGGAAAAAAATACTAGGAGCGGGATTCAAAACGAGCGACCATCCGTCTCTTTGGCCGGAATATTCTCTGCCCCTTAAGCTATCGTAGTGAGTGAGTCATGGCTCAAATGTATCCTTTCGTGCCTATAGTTTAACTGTCTTAAGGACGTAGCGATATCTGCAGCCAAACTGAAATGAATTTTTGTTGTAATTTTGTAAGCTTAACTTAGCAAGCATTATTGCAAAGATTAGAATTATAGAATTTGTTCTATATTATTTGCATCGTCTGATACAATATAAATAGTTTTACGCAACAGTTAACATTTTCTTTAATAATTTAGATGGTTATTTAATACAATAAATTTCTGATTTCTTGATAATTTATAGACATGACTTTTCAACTTAAAGTATTTTCTATGCTACTTGAATATGAATTCATAATATGTATTTATTATACATAAGAATATACATATACATTTCTAGTATAACTAATTTTTTTGATCTAGAAACTAATACATACGTCTCATAACTGTATAATTTAAAATATCTAGATTAGACTTTTCAACTTAAAGTATTATTAGGAATATAAATACATATTATGTAATAATACACATTGTGCAACAATACATATTATTTATTTATACTTTAGCAGCATAGAAAATACTTTGTTGAAAAAGCACGTCTAGTTAATTTTATACAGTTTTGAGAGATATATAATTTCTGGATCATGGAATTAGCAATACTAGAAATGTATTGTGATAGATATAACATTCCTACATTAAATATGGAAGAAATCGCTACACAGCGTCAACGATAAGACCGTCCATTGTAATACCTTAGAAAAGATTATATATATTACTCTAAAATGTAAATTAACTTGGCAAATAATAAAGAGTTTTGTATTTTATTGTAAATGACGCCTGTAGGTGTTAGCAGGTATGCCTTGATGATAATTGCTATGCGGGTGCCGGTTTTGAATTAACACACTCGTCTGCATAGTATATTCTTGACCAGGCCTTTCTTCAGAACTACCCAAATTCGGTAAAATGTGGAAATACGTTACCTGCGAATACAATTTAAAATTTTCATGCTTGCCTTATATTACAAAGCCACTATATAACATCACGCTTATGTTGTAAATGTATGTGTGTGTGTATTTGCCACTCACTCCGAGACAGCTGCTCGCAGGTCTTTTTAGGACTTGATACCTACGTATATTCCTTTAATCCTGTATTAAGATACATCTTCTTTATATATATAGGTACTGACTAGTTTTCTAAGAAGCGCGATGTAACCGATGTCGCCAAGATTGAAACCGCGAGCATAAACTAATGCAAAATATTTTAACTACAGATATAAAACTTCTAATTTTATTGTTATTCCGCTGTAATTACATCTATCAACAACTTTACGATAACAAGCACCTAAAATCACAAAAAAGTACCTACATACCTACTTATACGGTTATTTGGATAATATCAAGTAGCATTTGTACGAACAGCTTAATTCTTGTAATGGTATTCACAGACGGCGGCGCGGGCGCACATGACAATGAGACCCGCACGCGCTACGAATAATGTACTGCGTGCTTAGCCGAATATATTAGGTACAGGGTGTGTTACAGGATTTTTATGGAAACTATTTTACCGCGGCTGTTAATGTGGTCATCGGACAACAACAGTCAATAATTTTGAAATACAAATATAAAAATATGTATTGACCTGCTGCGCGGCAGTCCATAGCCAATGCTACTAAGCCATCACTGCTTTGAAATGATATAGCATTTATTAATATTTTCAGTTTTTATGCTCATTGCGTCAGTCAGTCCTTGCCCGCCATATCACGTAAAAGTAAGTAATGAAGTTGTTAAATGTGTTACACAGTATTTAACAGTTGTCCTGGCACTCCTGCCAGCCAACCTAACCTTGTCATCCTAACTCTTCTTTTTTTTTACCGGCGGTAAGCCTTTATTAAACAAAATACTATGAATTATATACAACACTACAGCTACTACAATAAAAGCACTTAGACAACCTACAAGTCATAGCAGACTCATAGGCAGTCCCAATGCTCCAGCCCACTCCCAGTTGGCAGCGTGCCCAGCATGCTGGCAGCATTGCCCCGTTGAATTGCAACTCTTCTACGTTTTTTTTTTATGCGATAGGAGGGCAAACGAGCAGGCGGCTCACCTGATGGTAAGTGATCACCGTCGCCCACAAACATCCGCAACACCAGAGGTCTCGAGGATGCGTTGCCGGCCTTTAAGGAGGGAATATGCTCTCTTCTTGAAGGTTCCTAACTCGTAACTGTTGGGAAATACTTCACCAGGCAACTGGTTCCATAATTTGGCAGTGCGAGGTAGAAAATGCCGTGAAAATCGCAAGGTGGACTTCCAGACGTCGACATGAAATTGATGAAACATCATGTTTTGTCGGGAAGTCCGGTGGCGAAATTGAGCTGCAGGTAGTAAATCGAACAGTTCTTCAGAACACTCCCCGTGATATATACGGTAAAATATGCAGAATGATCCAACATCTCTACGCAAAGCTAAAGGGTCGAGCCGACCGTAGAGAACTTGATCGTCGACGATTCGAGTCGCTCTGCGTTGAATGCGGTCAAATGGAAGAAGCTGGTACTGGGGAGCTCCCGCCCAGAGGTGAGCAGTACTCCATGTGAGGTCGAACCTGAGCCTTACAAAGTTGCAGGTGATGGGCCGACGTGAAGTACCGCCTCGCCTTTCCAAGCACACCAAGCTTCTTAGGGGCTAACTTAGCCTTATCTTCCAAGTGACAGCGAAATTGAACGACGTTCGATATGTCGACGCCAAGTACTGCGATGCTGGCTGAGGTAGCAAGGGGAGTGTCTTCAAAACGGAGGGATACGACAAAGGGGGATATCTTAGCGGTAAACGCACAAACTTGTGTCTTCTTGACGTATCGGAGTATGGTCAGTATTACAGTATTAGGTACGCATGGTAGCTGCCACCCATTGGGGCAGTTGTATTTTGTAATATTAGTACATTATGCAACAAGTGCACGAAGTTGTTTATTACAATCGAGACGGGTTTCCTGAGATCGAATATCGAAGGCCTAAATGGAGTAGAGATTGTAATAAACAACGCGCACGAATTTCATACGACGTTTTTCAACACACTTGCGAGTAACGAATACGAAAATTTCGATACGAAAATATTTTCTTGATCTTTTTGATAGCAATAATAATCTGATTAAGAAGGTTTATAATTAAATCTTTTAAAGTTCTACTTCTGTAGGTAAAAAAATCTTTGGTTTGTTTTTATATGAAAACGATAATCTGATTAAGAGGGTTTTTATTTTAAACTTCTAAAGTTCTACTTCAGTAGGTAAAAAACTCTTGGGTTTGTTTTTATATGAAAAAAGAACGAAACAAACTACAATGTCCTTGGTGAAAAGTTTGGAAACGTTGTTTTATTTTTCTATTTAAAACACTAGTGCGGTAAAGTAATAAATAAGCACGCGTGCGTAATAGATAGATAGAAGGATAGAAGATAGAAAACTCTTTATTGTTACACCACATATAAAATATTAAAGTTTACATCATAACATTTAATTAAATAATAATAACATAGTGTTACAATGGGCGGCCTTATCACTAAAAGTGATCTCTACCAGGCAACCTTAGGATGGAGTTGAATAAACAAAACAGTTGGGGCGGGTGTAGTCTAACAATTAACAATTAAAAAAGTACAAATTCATAAAAATATTTTAAAAATAAAACGAATTTTACTATAGTTTCTAAACAAATGTATAAAAATAGGATGTAAGTTTTTTAAAATAAATAAATACATAATATATATACGCATAAATAAATATATACATAAATATGTACACATATCAACATACATAAATAGATAATGATATATATATATACATATATAATATATATATAAATAAATAAATTATATAAAGATACATACATATCATAATATTATCCCATACAAAGCCTAGACATTGACAAAAATGTAGTGCAAAATTAATTGGACAAATAAAACTTTTTAACTTGATCCTTGAACATTCTGAGAGTCGGTGCTTGTCTGATAGATACAGGAAGAGAATTCCACAAGCGAGCAGCCTGAATGGTGAAAGATTTGCTATAGAACGAACTAGTATGAGGATGGATTTCAAGTGTAAGATTTTCTGATGACCTTAAAGTGTATGAATAACAGTGAAGGAAATCAAAACGTTCCTTGAGATAGCGCGGGGATGTAGGATTAAACAATATATTGTAAAGGAGACTAAGAATATGAGCATTCCGGCGAAAACGTATTGTCAGCCAATTGAGCTTAGAACGAAACTGAGAGACGTGATCATATTTGCGTAAACCAAATATGAATCTAATACAAAAATTTTGAAGACGCTCAAGTATATCTAGCTGTTCCTCCGTGAGATCGAGATAGCAGGCATCAGCGTAGTCAAGAATTGGAAGTAATAGAGATTGAGCTAATGCAATTTTAGTGGCTGTTGGAAGAAAGTTGCGCAACCTTTTTAAGGATCCTGCTGCGGCAAATAGCTTGCGACTGGTAATTTGTAACTGTTGATCCCACCTCATATAGCGATCCATTGTTATTCCAAGATTCTTTACAGAGCTACTAAAGGGAATAGCAATACCACCAAAGAAAACTTGAGGAAGTAATACCCAGTCTATTGTTGACATTAATCTTGAGCTACCAATAACTATTGTTTGTGTCTTAATGGGATTTACTTGTAACCCAAAAGAATTGCTCCATTTAGCTATGAGATCAAGATCAGCATTAACAATCTGAACGGCTTCAGGTAGTTTATTCACTGGAGCCTTAGAATAAATCTGTAGATCGTCTGCATATAGGTGGTAGGAAGAAGTGAGGTTGTGAGAAATCGAATTAATAAATAAAGCAAACAATAAAGGAGATAAGACGCCACCTTGCGGGACGCCTGCGGTCGTGCTACACCAGGAAGAGTATTCATCTTCAAGGCGAACACGCTGCCTGCGGCCGTACAGATAACTGCGAAACCAATCAACTGCCGTTGGAGAAATGTTAATTGAGCTAAGGAGAGCAAGAAGAATGTCAAAATTCACAGTGTTGAATGCGTTGCTATAATCTAAAAGAGTTAATACAGTAACTTCGCCATTGTCCATTCCAAGACGGATATCATCAGTAATGTTTATGAGAGTAGTTACTGTGCTATGCCCAGGTCGAAAGCCAGATTGAAAAGGGTTTAAAAGTCTGTTACTAGTTAAGAATTTGCTAATTTGGTTGTAGATAAGACGCTCGAGCACTTTTGACAGGAATGGAAGGATTGAAATGAGTCGATAATCGGAATAAGATTTAGGGTTTGATTTTTTAGCCAAGGGAATAATTTGAGCGTCTTTCCAAATTGAGGGTAATACTCCATCAGAGACAGAGTTATTAAAAATGTGACAGAGAACAGGAAGTATAACATCTAGTATGGGCATAACCATGTTACGACTTATGCCGTCAACACCAACAGCATTAGAAGTGATTGAAATTACGCTCTTCTTAACATCGCAAGCGGACAGTTGATTAAAAATAAATGGCGAATGGTCGGGAGTCGGTAAAGTTGAAAGGTAACGTAAGGTATTGTTTTTATCTGAGATGTTAATATCAGACAACGAAGAGAAATGTTGGTTTAGAGAATTGATATTTACATCATTTGTCTTGTCGTGATTTACCTATTCCCAATGACCTGAGAAATTTCCATACTTTGGCAGGGTCCTCATTAGCGACAGATTTGTGAACATGGTGGCGTAAAGCATCCCTACACACCATATTGCAGCGATTGCGAGATTTAACATACACAGCTTTATTTTCATCACATGGTCTACGCTTGTATTTACTTTTAGTGACAACTTTTTTATGCATTAACACTTTTATATCATTGGTTAGCCAAGGAGCTGGAAGGTGCTTTAATTTTATAGCTCGAAGAGGGGCATGCTTATCATACAACTGTGTTAATAAGGAGTTGAATATAGCAACTTGGTCATTCACAGTCACTGCATCATATACCGGAGACCAGTCGACTACATGGGCATCATTAAGAAATGCTACCTGGTCCATGCCACTAAAATTGCGCTGAAGTATGATTTTAGGTTTTGCTTTAGGAGGACGAATTTTGTAAGATAGGAATAGATCATGATACGAGAAGGCATCGGCGGAACATTGACCGTGCTTAGCAACATGCTGGGTGGATGATACTATAATCAAGTCGAGAAGTGAAGGAGAGTAGTTAGGGGAGTGATGAGTAGCATTTAGAGGTAGAATATGCATGTTGCAGGAATTAATGACAGCTTCTAGTGAAGAAGTACGACAATCACGTTTGAGAAGACAGGTGTTGAAATCACCCATGATAATGGTATGGATATATGAAGGGGTAAGATCTTCAAGGATCTGTTCAAATGATGAGAAGTAATTATTACAAGAAGAGTTGCTATAATAGGCTCCGAGTAAGATTTTATTATGTGAAAGAAGAACCTCCACAAAAAGATGCTCACCAGCATTTGATTTAGGCGGTTGGGATGAGGTACTGACTACTGAGAAAGGAATATGTGATCTAAGATAAATAGCTACCCCACCCCTACGGCTGTCACTACGATCATTTCGGATTAGGTTAAAGCCGGGCAAGGAATATGATAAAGAGGGTAAGCACAGCTTGAAACCATGTCTCAGAGACTATTATGGCGTAAATATTTTTGTGAAGTAGAGATGCCTGCATATCGGGATAATGTGCCGGAATACTTTGCGCGTTGATATGAATCACGTTAAAATTCTTCGGTACATCAGAAAACTGTGCGTCGAGAGTATCGTTAAGCGTTGGAATGCTTTCGAAACTCTGGTCACTAAGAGAACTGTTAGAAGACAATGACAAATACTCAGCACTATCACTATCATCCGCTTTTTTAAATAAGCATATTTCTTAATATGAGATATATATATTATAATATAATATACTAATAAATATATTTATATATACTAAATATATACTTACAAATAATTATAATTAAATATATTAGTATAAGAGGTTTTTTATAAATATCCACCTGCCAGTTGGGTATCAGTAGGTCAAAGAATACATTTAACAAACACGCACAATACACACGGATACTAATATTTGTTTTTACCCAGAGAAGAAAAAATGAATAAAAACACCAACACATAGACACAAACTAACCACATCAGACACATATATGCATATAATAAACTGTAAATTATGTTATGACAATATGAGTTAATTATATTTAGGTCATTTTGTCACCAGGCTTGAACAGAATAAGCTATTGTTTGTGATAAGCTCTATGGTTGGTGATAAACTCTATGGTTTGATGTGAAATAAATAACTTCAACGTCAAAACAAATGTCAAAACTGTTTTGATACGAGAAGGTAGTAAAATTATTTAGAATGATGTGAAAAGGACAAAAGCTACATATTAACTACCTACGTAAAGTGCATAAAATTAGAAGACATACATAGGGTACCAAATACCCAAATACGAACAAACCATATTGTAAACAAAATTATGTACTAATTATACCATCAAGAAGAGATTGAAGCAGTGATGTCATCGCTTTTTGGAAGCAGCTCGTCTTGGCTTGGCTGTAGCAATCGACTCCTTGGGAGCATCATGCACTGGAATCGGTGCTTCCGTTCCACCAATCTTATCGAGCTCTGCAAGAGAGCTGATACGATGTCGTATTCCGTCAGCACCCGATATGAACACGAAACCGTCTTTCGTCCAACATTTGCCAATGCCATATCTTTGGCGAGCCACCATGAATGTTTGATGCCGTGTTTTAGTTAAAAACTCAGATTGAGTTAAACCGGATCCTTTTAAACCCGTCTTTGCGAACCATATCTTGTTTCTAATCTCCAACGTACGCAATTTGAACAGGATTGGTCTGGGTTTATCAGGAGTGGACGCACGACCCATTCGATGACAGCGGCTGATATCCTCGACAGTAACACTTAACTTCGTGTGAGTTGCTACGGCCCTGGCTACCACTGATGCAGTATCTTCATCCTTGGATTCCACAACGCCATGTAGCAGCAGGATCTTACGACGACTACGCATTTCCATAGAATCCTGCTGTTGAACAAGCATGGCCACCTGATCTTGAAGGCATTGAATAGCTGTCATAATAAAGGAGCGGAATGCAGTAAAGTCTGATGCCAAGTTGTTTACATTGGTTGAAGGAGTTGCAACTTGAAGCTCACCTTCATAAGCATCCATCCGCTGCATAAATAACTGCTGGAGTTGGGCCATTGAATGCTGTACTGCCTCCATATTGAAATTGAAGTGTGTGCAATGAATACCAGTATAATTATCTCAGTTTAATTTTGTGTGAAGTGACTATATGATAAAGATAACACCCACTGGCAAGTATTTTGTACTAGATTTTAATTATACATTAAATTTAGACATGAAGGAGAAGATTAACTTATTATTTTTAAATAAATTTACTCAGACAAAATTTTATAGATGTTTTATACTCTCCTACCCGCGCAGAAAAAAAAAAACATATAAACAATAGACTATATTATGACACTAAAATCGGTGCATATAAAGGCCCGTTAGACTTGTGGCAAGCCCCCCCTTATGGAGGGTGGCTAATGGGAGAGGAATTTGTTCAACGGTGCACGTTATGGCAGTCAATGTGATTCAACAAGCGTATTTTCCAAAGTTTTTAGGTTTTCTGGCCAGCTAGCCGTCTTTTTAACGCCAACCTTCTTATAGACATATTTTACCCGTTTGATTAAGAGCTCTGTTGTGTGCCTATCTTGTAGCAACTCTCTATCCACGTTTACGCGAGTAGAAGTTATCTTATCATTGGGAAAATGATCCTCTTGGCATTGGTACATTTATTACATAATTAAATATTTTTAAATTCATGTACTGCGTAGTTCTTAGGTTCTTTAGCTAGGAAATATATGGATAAGGTATATAATGAACAGCATGTATAATTGTGCCGAATAATATTATTCTAAATCTATATTTGAATACAATCAAATGGAGAACTGGAAGGATCTGCCTCTATCCACCGTTACTGCGAGCTACGAGCTAAACATGCGCACTGATAAGGCATATGCATATTGAACATAATATAATAGACATAACTTGTGAACTAACCCATGTAAATACTGAAATAACTATGTGACTGTCATAATTTGGTTGAGTCAAGTAAGTATAAGTTGGTACAATTTCTCCAAACTACGAAGTAAATACGTGGATTACTTTGAACGCACAAATACATATCATGATTTCCGATATTCTCTACTCTGTGCCAAGATTTTAAAAGAAGACATTTTGACTTCCTTATTTTGCCCTACTCTTTTTTAAATAAAGATGGCCGCCGGAAACACGTTGTCTCACGGTATTCCCGCCAACTGCTCAAGGGGGGAAAATGTGTGATGAGGAGATGGCGGGCTAAGGGCACTTCTTGTTCAGACGAGGGGTAGTGAAGTCGATTTTATAACACAGGTACCAAGAAATAAGTGTCTCCATTAGAGTCTTGTGGTGTAATGACGTTACTGTAGGTACTTAAAAACGCTATGTACTAATTACGTAAAGTGCCATGTATAATATACGATAGTACTACATAGACACGGAATAGAAGATAAGTATGAAATATAGCAACTGGAACATAGTAAGCCTGAGTTTTTATTACACAAAGTAATTTGTATCCACTTTTATAATAGAAAGGCGAAGGAATGGAACACCCTCCCAGAGTCTTTGTACCCTGAAAGCTACAATTTGGAAGTCTTCAAGTATAGAGTGAACAGTATCTACTAGGCACGCATGCTCCACCATCGACCGCGTCGTCGCTTACCATCAGGTTTGTTGGTTACAGAGATTAACGTTATCCTCGTATAATTTTATCCTAATTTGGTGAAATCGACCGTAAGCATATTATACCACGCTAATATAGCAGATTTTGTTTATGTCAGTGTGTTTGTTACTACTCGTCTCCAATGCAGCTGGATAAATTTTGATGCACAGGTCTCCGTATTTGGATACTTTTAATCACGATTAGATGATTTAATAGATTGACTGACGACATCATAAAAATCGTGGGTAGCCAATGGTTACAAGCGGGTAATAGCCGTACTTTGTGGCGTTCTATGGGGGAAGCTTTTGTTCAACAGTGGACGTCTTCCGGCTGATGATTATGATGATGACCTATATAATTATACCATTATAAATAAAATCTGAAGCCGCAGGTGGCAACTGGTAAGTGCCTCCATGTGGCAATGAGGTAAGATAAAATAGCGCAAACTTATCTTCTTATCTTCCGTTGTTGCCTTAGATGTCTTAGATTTTTTTTTAAATAAGCTCCACTCTGTAGCTTTACCTACGCACTATGGATAAAAAAGGATGGAAATTATCATATATTGTACTTTTTTGAATCTATTCGCCCGTTGCGAAGATAAAACAACATCGAAATATATATCCCCGCAGAAGTAGACGTTGGTGCCTAGACCTGCACTTTGCTAGATGTTCACTTTGCACTTTGTAATTCACCGTCAATGTTTTTTCTATGTAATGGAGTGGGAAACAAGCATGTTCACTTGGAATGGGGTAACGAAGGACACGTCTAGTATTCAGTCCCGAGCGTAACGAAAAACTCAAACTCTATATAGAGTCTTTTGTTACTCTCGAGATTGAATACAGTAAGAGACTGCACTGCTCCGAGGGAATTTCTGCGACAATAAAAAGCAAAACTACTAAAACATATAATTTTTTAGTACAGAATAAAATGTAACTATAAATACAAGAACATAAGTTCTTGTATTTATAGAAGGAAAAATTTTACTTTGATAATTCAGTCGTGCAGATGATAAACTTTATTTGGTGAACCTCCTTAGTAATGCCAATAATTTTGTACACATATATCGTGTTCTGTGCAATTTGTTAAAACCCAACTTACAAAAGATTTACATAAAAGAGGTTTTGCTTTTTCGAAGAATTTATAGAAGCAATAGAAACATAGTTGGCATTTATTGTATATATCCGTAATTATAAATAACCGAAGGCTTTCAAGTACGATTGATTTGAATTTTGTGGAGTAGATTACTAACAGTGCATTATGCGTCTTACTACTGATTTCATCACTGGATTTTTACCCGACTGCCTCAGAAGGGTTATGTTTTTATTTTACTGTTTGTTTGTAATTTTTTTTATTACTTACCTCTTATGTTCCAAACGGCTAGATGGATTTCTACAGCTAAGGTATGGTTATATACGTCTTAAAAAGTTAAAATTTATAGATACGTTATTGAAAAAATGGATATGATGACGATTTTTGCGTTAAATAGTGTAACGTTATTAAAAAAAGAATAACCAATACTATATAGAAGGGTCTCAAAATAAAGGAAATTAAATTGTGATTAGGATGTATGCATACCTAATACATAAATTTAATTAATTGCTCTGAAACACCGGGACTAAAATAAAATTTATAATAAGAAAAACCCCTCGACTGCAGTAAAAAGGCCAAAACAAGATTGAAAATCTGGCATTAAGTTTAGTATCAAGCGGGACCCCATTTGCAATTTATATAAACCGAAAGAATCTTTTGAATACAGTAGGGTTTAATTTTTTTTAAATATAATTTTTTGTAAATATGCGCATAGCTTGAGTATAAAAACTTTCACGATTACTTCTTCTAATTAATCTGTGGTTTTCACAAACAAAGCTTTTGGTAAAAGTACAGTGTTTCCCCTGGGATAAAGCTGCTTTAGTGTTGGGCGAACTTGAATCTCTCGGTGTACTCAGGATTTAAATCACTCTCACTATACTCAAGGCTCATTTCTGAACTCTAGAATCCTTCGTTACGCTCAGGATTAAACTCGTCACCTTCACAGTATTATCAAATGAGGACGTAAAACATCTCTTTCCCCTTCTTGGTCTAACTTGGCTAACAAAAGTTTCTGATAGCCCTGCTCGGTTTGTAATCTATAAAATAATATACGATAAACGTAAAATTGTTTAATATATGCTTAATTAACAGCATGTTAAAAATATTTGCACGCAATTTGGCGAGTTTTGTTGGAATAGTATGAACTTGCACAGGAGAATCGCCCCCTTACCTCGAACATGGCAATACCAAATCTGGCGACGTCTCCTGATTGGGTCTTGGTAGTGTAAGTGTCTACTGCATGCTTGCTTCCTGTCATTTATTAAATGTATCAAATACAATGGCTCATGATATGCTAGTGTTAAATATTCTCCACATTATACTGTCGTGTTTTTGGAGCGGATCCTACCTTCCTTTTTTTTATTAAAAACGATGGCAAAGTAAAAATACCTAATAGAAATGACTAATAAGATTGTGATCGCGTCTTTACCCGACATGGTGTGGCTATGGCAATGGTAGCGAGCTCACATGTTATAGCTTCCTAGAATTCCGCTATGAGACCATTTCAATGCGTTGACGTTCCCGATGATTTATGATTGTCGCTAATCCTGGCAATTTACATATTTTCAACATAATTGGCGAAAGGCGGATCTTTAGAAGTGCTGATCAATATGCCAGGTATCGATGCATGCCTGACCCAAAATAAACGCGAAAACAAATGTATTGCTAGTTGTATGTAAGCATAATTATAGTACTTTATTTATAATGTTATTTTGTTTGAGTTGAAAACTATCGTTAGTATCGAATCTTTTCCTTTTTTAATCTAAGTATTATTTCTTGTCAATTGTTGTCAAGCACAATACTGAGGTGTCGTTTAACTTTTTTTGTTAACGGCACCAATTATATCTAGTGAGGTTCTACGTAAAATAAAACAATTAATTGTGTTTATTTTTTTTATTTAAAAACTCTTTTTTGTCAATATACTGTAAATGCAATTTGGCGAGTTTATAATGTCTTCCCGATGCATTAATTGTATCCTTTGTAATAAAATGAACTATTCACCGGTGGTGTCATTGGCAAAACTTGATAAGTTTTAGGGTTTAATCAGCAGACCGGAGGCTGAAACTGTGCCCGGCAGATCGCAATAGATTTGCTCCTATTATACATTAGAGCAACCACTGCTGGCAGAACGTTGGTGTGTTTGAAGTTTGAACACATCTGCAAAGCTTTTACGGGGAAATAATGGCGTAATTATTTATAAAAACACTTATACTGTATATTTTATTCAAATAGAGCCATCTCCGAAAATGTGGTTACAAATGTGTATAATAGTAATTGTAAGGTATAATTGTAACTACATTTAGAGTTGAACTCCAACGTCGAGATATCATATCCACACAGAATGTAACCAAATATCGTTTATTCATACAGTTCGAGAGTTCTACCTTTGACTTATTATATAGTAAATAAACATCCGCTTCAGCCTCTGAATATATTATAGCTACGGTCAGTGGTAAAAGAATATCAACGGATGCTTATTTCTTTACTAAATATAAAATTTACCAACAGACTATTACGCGGTAACTTAGCACCGACTCATTGGTAATCAGCGAACATAATTACACGAAATTATTTTAAGAATTTACGTTGTAAAAACGATTAAAATGCACGTGAGTTTTTTTATTCATCCCAAAAAACTTATCGTAAAAAATTAATGAAATATTCATAAATTGACCGTTCCGTACACCCATTGTCTAAGCGACAATTTATTGCCTGGATCCAACAAAGCCTTTACTAGCTCAAAGGATTTATATTTCGGTGCTATTATTTGCAGCTGTTTTACTGAATTTATATCAACTATAAAGAATGTTCTGAACGCGTATGGCATATATAATGCAGATATAATATCAGTGAAGCAATAAATTTAAAATGGCAGATCTTCAGGGACGCACTGCTTCCGTATTTTGGCCATGGGATAGAATTGGATCGAAGCGTAAAAACCGATAGCTTATACAGCATATGAGTAATCGATGATATAATATTATTGTCTTATTCCAAGCCGTCCTCGGGATGTGTCACACTGTCACAACAATGATTGATACATTTGACATCACTCGGCCAAAGACAATCCAAAAATGGAGCGTCTGGTAATTTGGGAAAGACCTGTCATCTAAAGATAATAAACTATACAAATGCTACTATATTATACTGGTAGTTGTATATATGAAAAATGAATCTGACCAAAGGTAACTAATTGAGGTTAGAGGAAAAACTATGGAATATTGATTCTACTAGTATTTATTCTTCAACAAGTTGTGTATGAATTCTATAAAGAACTCCTCATTTAAATTATACAGGACAGTTTATATTTTTTACTACCTTGCTCTAATTTCTGATGTATACCTTTTATGGTGAAACATACAAGCATTCTGATGTGACTTGAAACAACATTTTTAATAGTTAATTAGATTAACCACATTTAGCTCCTAATTACATAACCATATCACAACCTCACGCAAAAGCAGCGCTTGTATTAACATCAGTGTGAACGCCCCATAAATAATGCATTTACAAATCTACGAACCAGTACGAGGATAAGCATACAGAATTCATGGCGGGTGTCGATCTACATCGACAAATCAAAATCGATCGTGGGCATCGTGTGGCTAGCCACGTAGGATGTAAATGCCTGGATCTGGATACAAAGAACAGGAAAATGCTCCATCTGTCGGTCGTTTGACGTCAAGATGCAGCCATGATATGAATTCAATAGGCCGGACGACGCCAGACTTTGCTCAGACAATGACAGGGCGGAGCGCTGACGTCGACGCTTCACTTATTGTGCTTTTCTCGTCGATAAACGGAAAATTAATAATTGCTTTCAATGATGACGCTTTGCAACAATGGCGATTGAGTTGTGAAATGGATTTGTTAGGTGTGGTAAGTACCTCCATGGAAATGAGTATAGTTAGGTACACTTCAAGCCAGAATTAGACACACTTTTTTTATGAGATTGTGACGGAATTCCCACGAGGGCCACTTGATGTTAAGCGGTAACATCTACGTGTAATGCATGCATTTCTCGAACTCCACTGTGCTCAATACCCTGAGACGTACAGTTGTTAAGTCTCATGTGCCTTTAATTTCATATATTACTTACTGGCTTTATAAGACTGCGGCTGAAACACACTATTAGATGTTTGGCAACAAATTTTGTACTTGTAGGTGGTACCTAGCCATTCGCAAATTGCCCTTACACCACACGATGAAGCTTAAGGGCAAGACAGTAGTCAAAATAATTTCTAATTCGGGCGGAGCTAAAAGAAATAGGCGTTAACTTTTAACTCATAAAAATATTCAGTCGCACGGCGGCACTAGTCGCCGTACCACGGGTAGCATCGCTAAAATTGTAGAGTTTCGTGTGCTATTAGAAGCGGCAGAACAGAAGTGTACATAACAACATTTTATCTGCAGTTACTGCGAACCTATACGGTAAAAAATATCGTCGCTTGTAAGTATAGAAATATTAAATAGACTAAGCGAAGCGTGGTCTCGGTGGAGGTCTGAGCAGTGTATATTTCCCAGTCATTATCTCGATTGCCTGATCCGATCTTCTTGAAATTTTGTTAGAAAGGTGCCTATCTGCCATATCAACATAATTTGCAAGTAAAAGTCTTGATTGTTTGGTGGTTAGCAGAGATTATAAGATCCATAAAACGAGCTTATAATTTAAAATTGTAGATAATATTTTAAAAACAAAAATGGAACCGACTTATGTTCCTGATAAGTGTGAAATTACTTGTCAAAGTTGGTACCGTATTAGTTCAAAAGTCAGTATTGTGCTCAAAAAAGTAAATCGATTTCATGAAGCGGTACGAAACGTAGCTTGTATGTGTAGAAACTACACATAAACAGTACTACTACAGTAAAGACATTCAACCAACCACCGGGTTGGTGCGGATAACGTCCCGGAGCATATATTTTTTTATTTTTTTATTGCTGATAGGTAAGCTTTTGACCACAATCTCACCTGATGGTAAGTGATGATGTGGTCGAAGGTTTTAACAGGCTTAACCTAGAATGACTGGCTCTCAAGGACAGCTGCCGGAACACACCGTTAGGTGCTTGGCGACAGATTTTCTACTTGAGGGTGGTAGCTAGCCAGGCGGGCATTCGCAAAAATGCCCTTCCACCATGCGGTGAAGCTCAAGCCCGCGGCGGGATTCGAACCATGGACCTGCTGCGCGGCAGTCCATACCCAAAGCCACTGAGCTATCATTGCTTCAAAAATATATTAATATAATAATTGTGCCTGTAGGACTTACATTGTACCTACACATGTGTTTTGTTGTTCTTATTCATAGTTCTATGTATACATTATGTGTTCCTTACTGCTCCAACATGTTAAACGTTTTTTTGAAATAAAATTATTATTATTCATTATTATTATTATTATGTATGATAACGCTCATGTAGAAAAAGCGAAAAAAGTGTGTCAGTGTTTTGGTAAGCAGAAAGAAATGTGTAGACTGAAGGGAAAATGGTGAGAATGTGTATTTAATTTTAAATAACCTTGTTTACAAAAAACTGTAAAATAATTTGTGTTTGGGTTTACTGTAATATACCTACCAACTCTAAAACAGAAACTTACAATTTTACCTTATCATATTTCTATAAATCTATAGGTGATTAAATGTAATGTATAGGTATAATTTCAGTTATAGAAAGTCATTATGAAATTTTAAAGTTTATTTACGAGATTTATAACTCACTGAACTCAAGAACTTGGAGATTGGATTTTGACATTTGGAGATACGGATAATACTCCCAACTTCTCAGCCTTCGGCCTTGCAAGTTACTGACTCGGCTGCAGCCTCACCTTGCACTCGCCCTTCGAACTCACGCACCATCCGTGCTCTAAATGCAATATGATAAATAAGAAGAGCAAAATGGCAAATCCAGAATGATGTGATTCAAGATAGCCCCCATAACGTACTCCGACCACACTGAAGCTCAACCTTACTTCAGCGGGATCGCACTTCAGCACTTAGTATGAATTCTGCTTTTTTGGATTTTTGTTGCGTGTCATTTGAATGCTCTCTCGATTCCCTATGACATTTGTTCAAAACTTCTTTACTTATCTGTAACTGTTTACGACATACGTTATCTATCTTCACTTGGCAGACGTCATTTTATGATTTCCCATTATTTCCATTTAAATATCATGAAAATCACTTTGTTATTTTCGGTTTAGAATAGTTTCTTTCCCCATGACTCCTTACCATTGAACAATTTAAGCCAATGGTTTCAAAACATCTATGTATGGCGGCCATCTTGAAAAATTACAACATAAGAAATAATTTCTTAATTCCGAATAACGACGCCCTATTTTCAGCTGGATCAGGGCATCTTGAATTTTGCCTGCCATCTTGAATCCGTCATTTCGGTTTTTGACAAGTCTCGTTCGACTGCTGCCATTAAAAGTTATACGGGAAGAATCGTACCGGGGTTCTTAGTC
The DNA here is from genome assembly GCA_963854805.1 of Plagodis dolabraria. Lineage (NCBI taxonomy): Eukaryota > Metazoa > Arthropoda > Insecta > Lepidoptera > Geometridae > Plagodis > Plagodis dolabraria. The sequence goes on from OY978442.1 coordinate 5,850,970, forward strand.
ACTTTTCCTAAGAAACCCCACTTATTATAAAAATAATTATAATAAAAAAAACATTTAAGCAAAAAAATGGAACCGACTTCTACACCCATAAGTGTGAAATAACTTGTTGAAGTCGGTACCATGATAGTTCAAAAGTACCTATTATCACAAAACTTTGCGTATGGTACCGAATTCGACAAGTTATTTCACACTTTTGGGTGTTGAAGTCGGTTAATTTTTTGCTTAAATTTTTTTTTCACACATTTTAGTGACCTTTTCCACTTACGGGATCGATTATCATTCATTTTTAGCAACTATATCATCAAGGTAGGTAAATATTTTTCAGGTATTTTAGTGTAACTCAAAAACGGCTTGACCGATTTTGATGAAATTTAAAATGAGACCAAACGACAAGCATCACCTTTGAAACAAAAAAATAATTTTCAAAATCGGTTCACTCAGTCCAAAGTTCTGAGGTAACAAAAATAAAAAAAAAACATACAGACGACTTGAGAACCTCCTCCTTTTTTGGAAGTCGGTTAGTAAAATTATAATAATAGTTCACATAATTACTTTTGCTATGAAACCATCTACAGAAGTTACGGTTAAAAATGTTACGGGCACATGTCTTTATAGGTACGACGAAAGAACAGAGTAGTCATACAGATGTAACACAAATTTCAATCCGACAACTACCTACTAAGTAACTATTAAAGCCAAAGTTATAATAAATATATAACTTCCCTTTATTTGAATGATTGAATATTTAAATTCCTAGAAAGTAGTTGGTCGTCTCGGAAAGTGTGTTAAGTGCATTAGAAATTAGTTCTCGTTTAATTGTACAGTAGCTTATAAATAACAAAATGAAATATTTTACTAAGGGTTAAAAATCTAGATACCTATTGAAATAGAAATTAACAATGCCGTGTCTGAACTTTAATCAACTCGTTGTTATAAAGATTTTATAAATCAATATAAAGAAAAGTACTTACCCAATATTTTTTTTACTTGAGTTTCAATAATTTATGTCTTGCAAATTAGCGTATGGTAAAAAAATATTATATATTTCGTAAAATAAATGCACAAAAATGATGGCGTAACGAACGGCACAGATCCCACGTCCAAACGGCCCGAGCGCTGCGGGCAGACTGATTTTCGTTGAGATTTCTTCTCGCGATCACGTAATTTTGTGCCAAAAATTCATAATAATGTTTTCAACACAAGTTGGTAAGTAGTTCATTAAAGTATAGTATTAGCTATTTTTTAAAAAAAGAAACGTTGCAATTACATCAATTATGCCTCTTAAATTAATAAAAAACAATCTAAAAAAGGTCGCCGATTACAATTTATTACAGAAGAACTAATAAGTTTTAGTAAAAACTAATCAACTAATTCACTCAATAAAGAATTAAATAATATGATATATTTTTTTCGCACTTTTTGAACGTATGGTTTCGGTAAAAGAAGATTCCAAAAGTGCGCGTTTCACTACGGTGATCACCTTAAGCCAGCGGTGGGTATCGAACCATGGACCTGCGCCACGGCAGACCATAGCTATTACAGCTCGGCCCATTGCTTCATAAAATCAATTCCATCACATACGACATTGCCTTGTCGGTTATCTGCTCCACTATTCACTTTAAGCCCGCCCTCAAAGTTGTCATTCAAAATAAGCTGTTTCTCTGAATTGATCTTGATCTACAAATATTAGCCTGCAAAAGGAATAGGCGATGACTTTCGTGTATTTACTCGCCAAATTCGTGTATGTAAATATTGAGGCGTGAGGGGAATACACGCATAATGTACCTACATGATGGATAGCAGCCATCTCGAGAGTCGAGATACATTCAAAACGAGCATAAAAGGATTACCGCCAATGACAGTGAATTCAGGCTAAAAACTCGACGATACAAAGAAAGGTTTATAACCGACGTGAAGAACTTTTAGTGAGCATTTGAATTACTTACGCGTTTGTCTTTTGTCGTACAAAATTCGGAGCTATCTTTCTACGAATCAACTTTTGAGTCCATAACATTTTAGTGTTCGTCAACAACACTCTTCTGATGGTCAATCTGAAAGTTTTACATTCTCTCTATAGTCAGCGGAGGACGAACAAGCAAGAAGTGCTAGGGGCATTATTTATATTGTATTTACCCTTATTACCATAAGTTATAGTATAACATTAGGCTATTATTATTACAATATTAAATGCATTTCATAGCTCGTGTAAAGCGATAACTTTGCTGAGGTGGAATGGTCCAAGATTTTTTGCCTGTTCAATAATCTGTAACGATATCATCATCATATCATCGGGAAAGTCCACCGTGGAACAATAGTATATTATGATTCAAGTGAGCTAAGTTGCTCATTAATCTCATTATACACGAGACTGTGAGTTGCAGCCCGAGCCGTAGGCGAGGGTGTAAATCAGCCAAGTGTATAATGAGCAAGTTGCTCACGAGTTTGAAACGCACTTTTTCAACACCCTTACGAGGAAATAAAAAATATATTGCACAAATGTGATACAAACAACATACAAAATTATGGACAATAGCGCGCGGCAAATTTATTTTGGTTGATCACATATAAGTATATATGTGCCTTAAACCTCTTTGTTGTTACAAATCTGTATTACCCGCTGAAATTTAAAATGCTCTGTTTACTCGCATATAATTTGTAGTTAGGTAGGTACTAACTTAACTTTGTAGGGATAATTCTATTACACACTAGTATATAATATTATTACGCACGAGGGTGTTATAGTACGGTTTATGGCCCTTAGAACTATATAATATAGCTCACTTTACGAGCAAGGGTGTTGAAAAGTAAATTATGGTCACGCGTCTTGGGGATCGCAGTAGAAGTTGTCAACTCTTAAGGAGGCGCTTCATCCAACCTTCGGAAATTTTCCCTTAGTCGTCTCTTACGAAACCCACGGGAAGAAAGGGGGGGGGTGACATTCTAAACCGGCACTCCATGGGGCTTTATACATTGCGTAACTTCCATTTTTATTGGACTTTTAGAAGATGTATAATCGACTTATATAGCGAGTCTGACAAATATATATACCTACCTATACCTACATATATGTCAAACAAATTACTTACTGAGAAAGTTTAAGAGTGAGTGCGCGGTGGTCTATACATTTAATTCCCACAGAAAGATTCACACATAACATCCCGATAGCACAATTTGAACTCTCACAGGTATCCTTAAATGTAACCATAATGGTTGAAATGCAATCGATACATAAACTCTCAAAATCCAAGCTCCGGTATAGAACATACTATAATACGCTCCGGTGTCGTCCAATGCATAAGGTATATGCTCGACTTAACCTAGTCCTTTAGTCTCGTTACTCTTCAATTGATAAACTACCAACGCCACCTCTCAGGGCAACAGGAGTCAGAACGTTTTTAACGACCTCACAAAGTGGTTAACGATCGTTTTATGCATAAGATGGTGCTGTGTATGCTCTCTTTGGGTTATAAATTTAATACTGAATGATTGGAAACATTAATAACAACGAACGAGAATCCTACTCCATATCCTTAGTACGTCCTTACTTAAATTTATGGCGCCTTTTAATTGCCCTTAAAAAGGTGAAACAGGGTGACTTAAAACTTAGTCTTAAGGTGCATCTGGCTATAAATTTTGAGCTGAACATCCGGCTAAAACGTTTTTTTTTACCCACGCGACCAAATATAGACTTTTCATTTTTCTTTTGGATTGTGACAGAACAATTACGAGGCCCATCTGATGATTTTCGTCACGATTGATAAACTGCACCGCGCCCGTCATTCTGGGACATACAGTTGTTAAGACTCATGTGCCTGTAGTTTTACTGGCTCTCAAGGACTGGCCTGAACACATTTTAGGTGATTGGAGATAGATTTTTCTACTTGAGGGTGGTAGCCAGGCGAGCATTAGCAAAATGCCATTCCACCATGCGGTGAAGCTCAAAAGGGCTGATCTGTTGATCGAACAATGGACCTGCAGCACAGAAGTCTTTAGCTATTGCCACTCGACTATCATTGCTTCATAATTGTTGTATCATTTGTTATTTGAGCTGCATGGTAGGACATGAGTAGATATCTGGAAGGTACCAGTAGGTGTCATTGCTGCCTGGATACTTAATTTAATTTAAACATTCTCAATAGTGCATTATGCAACAAGTGCGCGAAGTTGTTTATTACAATCGAGACAGGTTTTATCCTAAATGGAGTAGAGATTGTAATAAACAACGCGCACGAGTTTCATACGTTTTTCAACACACTTGCGAGGAACGAATACGAAAATTTCGATACGAAATATTTTCTTGATCTTTTTGGTAGCAATAATAATCTGATTAAGAAGGTTTATAATTAAATCTTATAAAGTTCTACTGCAGTCAGTAAAAAACGCTTTGGTTTGTTTTTATATGAAAAACGATAATCTGATTAAGAAGTTTTGAAATTAAATCTTCTAAAGTTTTACTTCAGTATGTAAATACTCTTTGGTTTGTTTTTATATGAAAAACGAACGAAACAAACTACAATCTCCTTGATGAGAAGTGTGGAAACGTTGTTTTTTCCTATTTAAAACACTAGTGCGGTAAAGTAAACAAATAGGACGAGTGCGTAATATACTATATTATGACACTAAAATCGGTGCATTTAGTGGCCCGTTAAGAGCGAGTGTGTTGAAAATATGTATCTCGTCTCGTACAATATAAAGGACAAAAGTTTACATATATGTAGGCGTATCATTTACTCAATATTCATTCAGCTCGTTGGTTGAATTTCGTTCTGCCCGGTCCGCCTTCGCGGAACTCTTTGTAACGCAAATCATTTAGGGAAATCAGGATTATGCGGGAACCGGGTGTATATTACGCATTTTTATAGCATTGAAATGATGGTCGTATATCTTCAGTGTTTACGAGCGTAGCACGCAGTAAATGTGTTTAAAGCAACGTGTGTTTCGATGCCATGAAGAATATCCTATTAGGTACTGACTAAAACTTACCTACTTACTGCATCAAGAATTAGATACCATGCAGTTTAACTTGAACGCCACTATAACACCATACTTGTACTTAGATTGTGTTCTAGTGACCTTAGGCAAAAGTTTCAAAAGAGTAAGAACAAGTATTCATTAGTAGCGATTTTTAAACCCTTCTTTGTTTATAGCTAGGCTAGACTTTAACCACTATCTCACGGGAAGGTAAGCGACGAAGCGGTCGAAGATATAGTTCAAGCTAACCTAGAGTTACTGACTTTTAAGAACAGCTGCCAGAGCGCATCTACTAGGAGCTTGCTAAATTTTCTTCAAGTGTGTTGTAGCTAGACAGGCAGACATTCGGGGAACGGTGTGTTCCAGCAGTAGCTGGAACACACCGTTCGGTGTTTGACAGCAGATTTTTATTTGCATTCATTAAATGACCTACTACCATGCTATAACGATTGCCATACCCTAAGATAACAACCGGGACCAACGACTTCACATACTCTACAAAGCATGTGCATTCAGTAGTAATGTAATTAACGGTCACCTATCAAAGTTACGACTGCGGCGGACGTTACTTAACTTAGCTGATCGGTTAAGAACGGCTAAGCAAACTTCGCTACGAGCGCTTCTAACAGCAAGACGCAGTTAATTCCTGAACTGAAAATCACCACTGATGAACATCACAAAAACTGTTATCTCAACTTCCTCTTTAGCATTTATACACCCAGATGTCAGCCAGTCCAACTACAGGTGTTCAAATTCGTTAGTATTACGCTGCATGATTCAGAGCACCTGCTAACCATACTAATGTTAAACTATTATTTACTCTGTACTTGTGTCCAGTACATGAGGTTTCCGGCATAAATTCATGATTATTTACAGTAGACCCACGGTAATACGAGAAACGTTTGGGAAGGTGTGTCGGATAATCGAATTTGTCGGACTACAGAGTACTGGCATGGACCTCTTGTAGTCCGGAACATTTTCGAAAAGGAGCAGCTGTACCATGTAACCCGACAAATTCGAGTAAAATATTTCTAAAATGTTAAGATTATATCTATATACGTACTAGTTACTTAATGATACATAAAAATATATAATTTCTAGTCATATTTTCCTATGCGATGTGGGTAATTGCTGATTCCAAAAATGTATTTAGGATTGATATAATGTTTTTTTTGTATTGGTTGGTATATTATATGGCCGCCATCACCAGTGCTTTTTGTTGTCTTGTCGCAAGGCAAAACAATTAAGAATGTATTCATGAAGATTTGCCGAGATAAATTTGCTTTGTATTTACTTATATGACTATGTCGGATTATAGAGGTTCCGGATTAGACAGGGGCCGCATTACCGCGGGTCTACTATATCTTGATACGTGCAAATAGGCATATTTGACTGCTATGACCGTTTAGGAGGCTAGCCCTGGTGGGCGCAGATGGTATCACCGAAATGAACACCGGCAGAGATCATATCGGTCGGCTACCAGAGCGCTCAAATGTGACACGTGCTTTAAATACACAGTAGAGGTAATTCATGAGGTTATTAATGTATTTTAAGCATGGTGTGCATTAAGGAGATAGTGAGGATCTGGTTTGTCATGTTAAGAGGCTGACAAGAGCTGTGTAGCATATTTAGTATTGAGTACGAATTACGCGCACTACAGTAAGAAATTTCAAATTTCTCCCGAAATATAATCACAAAGTTTAGCGTCATTCACTACAAACAATTATCTCACAAATATATTATACATAATAAGATATAGTCTACTAAAATCACCATATTACTAGCGCCATGTGCTTGTGAAATGGCGGAAAAAAAATGATATGAAAGTGAAATTACTTACTTTTAAAATATTTTTTTTAAGAAGTATACCTACAACGTTCTTTCAAATCATTTAACATGGCGGGCTAGTAGTTCCATTTGTTGTCACTTGCGTCGCTACAGTTGTTGTCAGTCCGGATAATATAATGATGGGGTAGGTTTTAGGAACAAGTACCGAATTAGGCAAGTTTTCCCTACCACAAACAGTGTCTATAATATTAAATAATGTATGTTTTAAGAATAATTGCAATGAAATATTCTAACCTACGAAACGTCTCTGTGGGGTGCTGGGCTTGAATATCAATACCTCATTTCTTCCCGTGGGTGTCGTAAGAGGTGACTAAGGGAAAAATACCGGGAGAAAGGCAGCAGCTCTTCTGAAGAATCACGATTGACTAAGATCCTCATGACGCCTGCTAAGTGTGGGAATTATGGCAAATCCCCTAAGTATTAACGAGAAAGGGAAGAATATAGGTGAGCAACGACGCATTCTGAAGAACTGCTATCTGTCACTGTGATTCCCAAGAATCTCGTAAGTGTGGGGATTATGGGCAACCCCCACCTTGGAAGCAGACCTTGGTTCAAAGAAGGACATCTTCCGGCCACTGAATCCAAGTGATGTTGACAACATGTAAGTGTTGGACAGGTATTCTGAAATACCGATACATGGCAATGTCAATAGGCTCGCCCCCTATTACTTGGGACCTATCGAACAACTTGTTCGGTGAAACGTGTATGCTTAAGATACTGATTTACTTATACACAGTAAAAATCGGCCGAGTACCCAGTAAAAGAGCGAGTTGGACTCCCATTGCGAGGGTTCCGTACCAAAAGAAAATTTGCCGAAATAATCGTTAGCTTTTTCATATTAGATAGAAATCTTTAGCGAGAGCATAGAACATGTAACGCGGGAGTCCGATCTGCTCCTGGCTGGTTTTAAGATAAACATTTTGTTCGTTATATTTACCCGACTTAAAAAAAGAGAGAGGTACTCGATTCAACTGTATTTCTTTTGTTTGTAACCTCATAACTTTTTACAGAGTGTACCGATTTCAATATTTTTGTTACGCATGCTCTGCGGATATTACAAAAATACAAATTTACGAGAGGAAAAAATATAGTCATGTGCGGGAATCAAACCCGCGTAATCCACCCGTATAACCGGGGTAGGCTCTGACCGACTGAGCTAACATGACAATGACTCATAACTCATAATGTTTATAAACAAGACAAATTTTGCAACTAGCTTTAAACTTGTAAATGATGACAAAACCCTATAATTTTAATATTTTTTTATTTTGAAGTATATATACTTCAACTTACGTTGTACTGTACTGTACTGTACAACCAAGACTATTAGCTTTAGCTTGCAATAAGCTTTAAACTTGTTAATGATGACGAAACCTCGTGGTGAAAGGGGAAGTGTGGGAATTCAAACCCCCCCCCCAACCCCCCCCACCCCCCCCAACCCCCCCCCCGTCAACACTTTACGGCAAAGTAAGACAAAATAGGGTCGCGTTAGCATAAACCATCTTGCCCCAGCGGTAGGCACGAACTTATCGGGCCTCAGCGCTTGTGGAAGTGTGACTTTGCTCACCAAGGCCGATCCCCAAAGTGTAGGGTGTAGGGCCGCACAAGCCGATGGAGAAACTTCTGAATCTACCAGTGACTTCATCACGGAGAAGGGAGGACGGGGCAAACTGCTGCCGCTGGGTCCCCGTTCGTCTGTGCCGGAGCGGATCATGTAACGACGGCCCATCTAAGATAATAACTGGAAAGCATTATTAACGTGCCCTCTGAAGTACCTATGATGCCATTACCATTGTTCTGTACACAGTATAGTTTCTTTCTCCAATAGTATCTGTTGATTTGTACCTAAAATACCAGAATATTAAGTACCTAATATTTCACAAATCACTACTAGGAAAGATATGGAAATTAAGAAGAAAGATGCTACTAAAAGGAAACAGAACGGGGCTATCACACAAGATATAAGGGACGAACTGTTATTGATAGAGATCGCGCAAAAAAGCACGGTAGTAGCATAACATTGAACTATACACGTTACTCATCTTCCCACCATATGTGATGTCTGTTTTCAATGTCAGTTTCTTTTCTGTGACAAAACAAATGACAACACAAGATCAACATATTGTAACTTCAACTTATTTTTTGAGTGGCTTTTGCGGTGTTGCCACAATTTCGCCATTGACGAGTAAAATAATATCATAGTATAAAAACGGTTGGCTTCAGTTCTATGGTATGACGTCAAGTTCTTTAAAAATATTTTTGTTGATACATATATGTCAGCTAGAGAAGGTGTCAAGATTTTAATGATCCTAATGTGTGCCCAATATCCAACAGCAATACCCTCATACATGAGTAGTGAATGCTGGCATTCGGCTCATTCACGTTTTTGGCAGTCCCTATATTCTTGATTCTAAAAATTATCATATTGGGGGTGTAGATAGTGTTCTTCGTAAACGGGTTTAAAGTATTAAAAAAAATTAAGATCCAGTCCAATTGCTCCAGCCCCACTACAAGTCGGCAGCGTGCTCAGCAAGCTGGCAACATTGCCTGGTTGGATTGCAATGCTAAAAATGTTATTAGGTTGTTGAAATTCAGGGCACTGTTTTTGAACTGAAAGGAAGATTTACATTTTATACATTTTGATCCCAAATATTATATTCATAGAGAGTATAAATAGATATGAATCATACAAATTTTGGCTAACCGTACGTCCAATAAATTAAAAGTCCCCTACTTAATAAAACGTATAGATACTTATACAGCAAGCAGTTTACATTACACTGCGTGACTTGATGTTTAATTAATAACCTTTAGAGTCACAAAAAAATTATGTTTAGTATTCATTTGTTCCTTCCTGGTAACATTTTAACTTACGTCACATTAAAAACATTAAGAATATTTTCGTATTGGAAGTTTAAAAAACTTGTCTATGAATAAAGATGAAAGAAAGGCTGCTATTTAACTGCATGTTAAAAATTAACTATTTCCTGGTTACATAGGTATAACAAGTTGCTCAGTTAATCATATCATCAATCATATTATATCTATAGAAATAAATTAATCAAAATCGGTGACCAGAATTAATTACTAGAAGCTGTGACCAATCTTTGCTGGGTACATAAGTGTTTCCCAAGAATATAAGACCTAGCTAGATCTATGTTCCACCACCGAAAACCTGAGTATACTGCAAATTTTATTGAAACAATCAAACATGATATATACAAGTTTGATGTTTCGTATAGTATAATATTTAAAGCACACCTGCGAGCCATTAAATATTTTCCTAGAACCATCCTCTGCAGTCCTGCGCATTCCAAGAAGTAGTTAAGCATCAGCAGCTAGGCTGGGGTGTTATAAATCGTCATGAATGAACTCCTTGCTATGCCACGTACGTGGATCATCGGCATGATCGCCCTACCTAATGAATGTTCCCTTATTTATAGCACTTTGTCTTGAAAATTCACACGATTATAGGATGACAACTAGTTTCAATGGCTGATATTGGCTTCCTTTACATGTATCGATATCGGTCTTTAGAAATAGCACTTTAGGTTGACTGGGTACTTATTGAATAAGGAAAATGAGTGCTATTAGTTTCTACCCCGATTTGGTTTTATCCTCTACAGATCGGTAAAAATTCTACACAATACAAAGGAGAATGCCCATTTCACTAGGAGACTTAGGTCCCCTTGAAAAAAGTTGTGTGTCCTGATTATTTCTTTTTTGATTTGTTAATAAAAAAATCTCCTTTATTGTTATGCTATTTATTTATAGCCGATCTCAGGGATTTAGCAAGTCTTTTTAAAAGTAAAAAAGGCCAAGTCAAATAACAAAGTACCTCCAGAACAAGGGAAGTTTTGATGTTCAAAAACTCGATTGTGAGAAAAAGTGATTCAGGAACAAAACTGTTACTCTTCACCTGCAAAATTACCTGCAGCAACCTATTCCTTATTTCATAATATGTATAGTGTTTGTAAATAAGAATAAAGTAGTTGTTTAATATTACCTTTAGTGTGTTTCTTATCTAAAACCTAGTAAAGTTAATTTTTCTCGCTGGCAGAAGTGAAATCTTGTACGTTTGACACCAGAGCATCTCTAAGTCTCATGCCTTGCCGGTGGGCAGAGAATCGCTACAAAAGCAACTTTACTTCTTGAAAAAATAACTCTATTCAGTGAACTTCTTGAGATAAGCTAATAAGGTTTAGCCGACGTTAATGCAAAATTGCAATATTATGACCTGGCGAAATTGTCAAGAACAAAGTATTAAAAAGTGGCCATAACCTATTTGTAGCATCAAAACATTCTCCAAAATGACTCACCGCCAAAACGAAGTGCAAGCTAAAATGCAAAAAACAAAGTTCAACGGTTCACCTACCTATTAGAGAGGTACGTGTCGAGCATTCGCCTGATCTCTTCAGCATGTCCAGTTTCCTATAACGGTTGGAGCACTCTGCCGAATAGTGTAAAATGACGGTCGTCTGTGCAGACCGGCGCGGCGTCCGTGCCCTGCATCCCAATGAGTCCCGCCAGACTGGACTATATAACGCGATAGCTCTTCGAACTCCTCACAAACACATCAGCTGCAATCCGTACCACACCCTTGAAGCAAAGAGTAGTTAACAGTGTAAAATGAAGTGCACATATTCACTTGTTATCCTAAGCTGTGCCCTGTGGGAGGCGATGGGATATCCCTATTATCCTTCTTATGGAAACGTAGATTCTGGTAAGTTTATTGAAGTATTTATTACACACACCTGGAAACAAGTTCTCCTTATGTAGATATTATGAGTTATGAGCGAATCTCTGTAAATAATACTTGTGTACGTCTTGTCTTTGATAGTTTTTGGTGGTAAACATTTCAAATTCAAGCCTTACATTGGTATAGCTTTTTGGTAACTAGATACACCGTAAGTAAAGAACACGCATATTACAAGACGTATTGCAATTGCTGGACGCAATGCAACATAGTTATTATTCACAATTAACATCAATATGTGCGTGAATCATAATAGATCATGGACTATTTTGGTTACAGTGTCATACGGATCCATCGACAACACTCGCGGTGGGCTGGCGCTGAGCCGCTACTACAACCCGTACTACAATCCGCGCGCAGCTGGTGCAGGCATGGCGGCCTTCATGTTCCGTCAGCCAGATGAGCAGTTACCTCAATCCGGCCAGTACTACATGCCTGATCGCCGCCGCCAGACAAACCTGGACTATGTGCCTCCCCAGCAGAACGAGGTGTTCTACCAGCAGCAGCCCGACTTACAACAGCCCGAAACACCAGTCGCCTTCCCCACTGAAGCGACCGAGCTTTCTGAGCCTACCGAAAAAACTGAACTAGCTCCCACCACGCTCAAAACAATTGTGCCTGAACTTGCCGAGCCTGAACCAGAGGCGGAACAAGTAGAAGAGCCTACGCCTAAGCCTAAGAAGGCCATAGTTTCTAGGAAGAAGCAAGTCAAGAGGCCTATTGATGACGATGATGAGGAGGATTATGCCCCCAAGATGCCAGCGAGCGCGTTTTTCCCGATGTTCTTCGGTTGGGGAGGGCGGTCTGGATCTGGCAGCCCAGGCGCACCTATAGCCGTCGCCAACGCCTACAGCACTGGACGCGGCGGTGTAGCCACCAGTCATGCCACCGCCTATGGTGCGCCTAGACCTGACTCTCAGTACACAGAAGAGAGATACAAGAAAAACTAGGTTGTCAACAAACATTGTCTAGATTGTTATGTGTATGTTAAATCATTTTATATTTTATCATCAAACTTTTGAACGAAAATGTGATTGAGTGATTTTTATGCCATCTAGTTAAGATTGTTTAAACTACAAGATACTGGTGCGAGTCTTTGTATTGTCAAAGGTTGTCTATTTAAGTATTTCGTACCTAATTCGTAAGATGGCGTTGTTGTGAGCGACTTGAATAAATGATCTATTCATACAAATTGAAGTCAATTTATGGCGGTATTGAAGAGTTGATTGCCTTGAACTCGAACTCGAAGATTTATAATCCTGACATTTGTCTACAATATAATATTATAATCGACCGTAACATCTTAATCAAATAAAGATATTATTATTCTGAAGGGCTCGCAGCGTATCTGGTTTAGTAACCGATCAATTACCGCTGCGGGCACGACTTGGATGGGTAACCGATAATGGTATTACCAATTAGCGTGCGCGTTTTTTTTTTATACTTGATAGGTTAGCCTTCGACCACCTCACCTGATGGTAAGTGATGATGTGGTCGAAGATGTTGTTCAGGCTAACCTAGAATTACTGGCTCTAAAAGACAGCTGCCGGAACACACCGTTAGATACTTGGCGACAGATTTTCTACTTGAGAGTGGTAGCTAGCCAGGCGGGCATTCGCAAAATGCCCTACCACCATGCTATAACGACTGCCACCCTAAGACAACAACCTGGACCAACAGCTTAACGTGCACTCCGAAGCACGGAAGCGCTCAGTAGTAAAGTAATGTCATCCATCTCATGACCGCGGCGGACGTTGCTTAGCTTTGCTGATCGGTTCAGAATGGCTAAGCAAACTTCACTACGAGCGCTTCAAAACGTACATGCTCTACAAGGCATGTTAATCCTTCGGTCCCGGTTGTCTCAGGATGGCATTCACTATAGTGGTAGGGCATTGTGCAAAGTTCGAGTCGAAAATCTGTCGCCAAGCGCCTAACGGTGTGTTCCAGCAGCTATCCATGAAAGCCAGTAATTTCAGGTTAGCCTGAACAACATCTTCGATACATCATCGATTCGATACGTCAAAGGCTATCAGTTATAATTAATAATAAAAAATCAGTTGAAATTATATTATTATGATTAGGTAAGTGACTTATAAGTACATGAATACCTAGTTGATACCTTGACGTGATAAAGTAAATATAGCGTAGTTTAAAACATAGGAAGAAGGTAGGAACCTACAGCTACTACCTACGTATAGTAACACTCCATCTCGAATGCCTCATTGGTTGGATAAGGGGCGCGCCTCGCTTTGAAATCTGTAGATCTTGGGTAAGATAGTTATTGGATTTTTCAGATAGTTTATGTATCAGTTAGGAGTCTGGAACGGAGCAACAGACCCATACCCTATGGACCAAAACATAAACATATGTACCTAAACCAAATACAAACATTTGTGAACGATAAGTAGAACACTGCTTAGTGGCCTTTTAGTACCTATAGTTCCGTATTAATAAAACTAAATTAAAATACTAAACTGCTTATAAATTTGCACGGTGGCTAGGCATTATGCAAAGTAGACAAATTTGTTGGAGAACACCTAACGCTGTGTTCCAGCAGCTGTCTTTGAGAGCTAGTAATTATAGGTAAGCCTGAACAACATCATCGACCGAATCATCACTGGTGAGGTAGAGGTCAAAGGCTAGTTTATTAGCTATAGTAAAAAACTTATTTGGATGACCCTGCGTAGCACCAAGAAGCTCCAAATCTTCCAGAACTTGAAAATCATGGTTACCAATATCCTCCACGATACAATATCAAATATTGATTTCGACCCACTGCAACTAAATAGCGTTATTGATATGTATTCCGGGAAATGTAAATTTATAATAATAATAATAAAGAGCTGTGGTATCGAGACACTTCTGTCACCACTTCGGGAATACACAGACCTGATTATATGATTATTCTGATTTACTGAGTACTCCAAAAGAATAAGCTTTAGTAGTGTAGCAGTAGTGAAGACTAGAATTGTATATTACTTATTGTCGGTATTCGTACTGCATCCGGACCTACTATGTTTCCTCGACAACTTCAAACATGGCCTGTCATTAATTGTTTGTTTTAAATGCCCAATTTATACTCACATCAAAATTAAACACTGAATTATGATTGCATTTGCAAACTAATAATTTTACTACACTCGGCGTCACAAAAATAGCCCCACTTAAAAAGTATACCTACTTAAAAATACTTTCTCATCATATTTGGCACAGGAAAAGATTTTATTCGCGTGAAAAAGCTTTACATAATGAAAATGAATTAAAATTTAACAAAAATGTCTTAAAATCTAGTATTGGCTTGACTTGTCTGGATAACGACTGACCCAAATTTTACCTGTATCGGCCCTTTTAATCTCTCTTAGGTAATACAACTAAGAACCACTTCAACACGTAATTTAGGAAAAAAAGAACATTCTGTTAAAAGGCTCTGATGCGTATAAATTTAAACGCTTATTTATATAAAGGCAATGATATTATATATTTGTACAAAGGTTATAATTTAAAATAATATTAATACTTGTTTAATAAAATAATTGTGCTACTTACTGGAGCCATTTCAAATATAGGTCTAATACTCGTAATTTCGAGATTTTATTTTTGTGACGCTGAGTGTATATTGAAGAAAAAATTGCCAGTCGTTTTACTAGAAGTTCATTATACTTTTATAACGTTCATCCTACAAGGGCGTTAAGCTAGATGGTCCTTCTGTTACCGACTGCTCTCATTGGACGATTGTCAAAGCCTTCAAAGGCAAAAGAATAAGCTGAATGAGATGAAGACGATTCAGATTGAAGACGTTCTGAAAAAGGCCAGGTCAGGAGTACCCTAAACCGACGCTCATGTATGAAAAGATTGATGAGTGTATATGAAGAGAAAGAGATATGTAAGGATCGTAGTAAGTGGAAATCTGTGGTCTCTGCCTACCCCAACGAGAAAGAGACGTGATTTTTATGTACGTATGTATGAATGAAATGATTGGCGCTTTATGTCAATGTGCTTTATAATAGGGTTGCTGAACATAATACATGCAACAGGGCAAATTTTATAGCCTTATACTCGTATTGTTCTTTGTGTCGTTGGAAAAAATATTGTACCAACCCCACATGAGAGGGATAAGTGTTGGAATATGATGATAATGACGACACAGTGGTAATCTGTAATAAAAAATCTAAGTAGTCATGGAAACACCTGCCTTTAGCAAAAACTCCGATTAACCTCGGCAATTAACTTATTACGTTTTTCTGACTATTATTTGCTCTTATTTTATTAATGTACAAAAACTTTTAAATACACTAAATATGTTTACTTTGTTGAATGATGAGCTACCGAAAAAGTATTTCATACTAGGTATAATTGTATGTTTTTTAGGTAGTACAAGGATATTGTATGCCGTCAGCTGCACAACTCCATCGGACTTTGGGCGAAGGAAGGCCCTCTTATATCCCTGGAATCGGGGGATGACTTCACCGAGACTGGCGTGGAAGGCGAAAAGCGCCTTCTTCGTCTGTCTCCTGCAGGCACCGAATACGCACCGCTACTAAGAGGGGTTGATAACGGACTCAAGGGTACAGTTGTGGTATGGACCTCGGATTGAGTCGTTGCTGAAAGAAATTGGGAAGGTCTGAACTAATTGCCCTGGTACAACTGCAGTGTTGTACGACAACGTATATTGACTCTGTGACTATTTGGAGAGACATTAATCGGGACCTTATTTTTGCCTCGAGCGAGCCGACCAACAGTGTGGATGTGACCGGGATGAAATTGTATGTTTTATTTAAATATTGTAAATAAGAATTGTACACCTGTCTTTACTCAACTATATAGCGTTACCGCGCCGTTAGAAGGCATTGAGTTCAGTAGAATCATATTCGGTATAGAGGACTCTTTCACCCAGTAAATCTCAAGGAGAAAACAATAAGAATCTTTGCTGATTTCCGCCGAACGAGTAAAATCGAATTTCTTATAATTAAGGATCAAAACTGTGTTGATAGCATTTGAGAAGTCTCCAGTTTTGATTTTGGAAGCGCTCTTTGAGTACCGAAATTAGAGAAAATAATACTTATCTCTTAGATGTGATTTTCCTATATAACAATTTTCAACATGGATTTGTTAAGGATTTTTTTTTTGGTTGTGGGTTTGTTATGTATTTGATTTGTTATTGGTTCCAATTTAACAAAATTTTGATGTGAACATTGGATATCGTCAAAAGTTCGAAAAAAAAAATATTTTTTAACTATATCAAGCAGTTAGGTATGAAAAAACCTTTAGCACGGACTTCTTGACAAAGGTACCTGGCTAACAATCTCAATTACGTTGACGTCTGCCTATATAAAAGATGTATTCTTTCTATCCGCCGCAACACAGCGTTAGTTGCTTGGTGACAGATTTTCACCAAGCAACTAACGCTGTGTTTCGGCGAATAGAAAGAGAATACAACTTTTATATAGGCAGACGTCAACAAAAAAAAGGTCGTGTCGCTTAATCCCCAGGGGGTTCGTTGCATACGCACCCAATGTCAATTCCCCCCGTCTCAGTTGCCCACGATCTCAGTTCCCCCCGATAAATTTTGAGCGAATATTTTTTGTGATTTGTACTGTCAGCAGCGAAAGTGTATTTAAAGTTATTTAAAAAAAATTAGGGCACGTAAGTTTAGGTTGGTTGGAAGAGATTTTTGTTATAGATAAGCTTACTTTGTAAAACTTATAATAATAACTTACTGTATAATTTATGCAATTATAAGAATAAATAAAGGATTAAAAGAAAAATAAAGGAAAGACTGATTTTCTACGACCTTTTATTAATTTGAAAGTTTCATTGAAAAAATCAACAACAATATTAACATTAAAGCAGGCAAAATAGCACTTAAAATAATACAAAGTTACTATACTTATATAAACAATATTAAACACTCAATCAGATGAAATCAACAATCATAAAACACTTAAAATTACTAAAAGAAAAAATTAAAAGTTGCTAGGTATAAGGGTTTAAGTATGATGAAATACGGAGGGTAACGAATGGTTTCTAATCGCAATTCCTGTAGAGTTAAAACGGTTTCTCGTGCTGTATGAGGTCTCGCGTTATCATGAAGCTATAATGGTGAAGATCGTTTTTTTTTTTTATTGCTGGTAGGTAAGCCTTTGACCGCAATCTCACGTGATGGTAAGTGATGATGTGGTCGAAGGTGTTAACAGGCTTAACCTAGAATGAATGGCTCTCGATTCGTGGGTCGGGGATGTTTTACTGCTAGTTTCGCTATCATTCTTCGGAGTTCGGTACGGTAGACATCTGCCGTTATTGCTTGATCAGATCGGAGTAAGTTATAGTGGATAACACCATGCTGAGACCACCAAACAGTAACCATTGCCTTGGTAAGCTTTGCTTTAGGTCACTGTTGCGGTTATATTTTTATTTCTCTTACAATAAGGTTAATGCGATAATTGTGTTTTTTCTCTCCTTGTGTTTTTTTACCTTTGATGTAATCAAACAATACAAGGGGTTTATATTTTGCGGGGATTAATATATGAAGTGGTTCCTTGAAATTTGTTATTAGAACTTTCAAATCTTTGCTATGCTTTCCACATAATGTGTTTTTCACACTTTTGAATGCTGAAATGTCCAATTTACGACCGTTATATTTTAATTTTGAAAAATTTCAAATACGCCTTTCCAAAATTATTTGCACTGATACATAGTTTTTGCATAATTCTTTTTTCACTTTCATCTGTGTTTCTGGGTGACGACTATTGTTATCAATAGCCCAAATTTTATAATTTGTAAGAAATGCGCTGGACTGATTGGTGATTTGAAGTTAAACCCGTCAGGATTGAAAGATTACGAGAACAATAGAATTTCAGTCATAATACCGGAAGCTGCGGTTTCCCCAATATAATACCTAGCTAGTATGCATAAATTTTGAATTTTGAATCTCGCATCTTAATAACACAATTGCATGTGTTATTAATACTCAAGAGTTTTGGATAACATATAAAAACCATTCGAATCAATTGACTAAATGTAATTTTAGCAATTATGATATTGAAATATAACATTGAAATAAATATATCATTATCAAGAGAAACTCTTTTTGCTAACGGTACATTTAGTATATGGTAGTTATTTCTTTCAATCAAATTTATCGGGGGGAACTGAAATCGTGGGCAACTGACACGGGGGGAGTTGACATTGGGGGCGTATGCAACGAACCCTCCCCAGGCAGGTCGCTCCCCACAGTGTAAGTAGGCAATGTTTCAAAAAGCGCTGCTACTTACGTTCTGGTTTTCCCTCCGACACTTACAACTTCCAAAGGCAGATGAGGGCTGCATTTCTGGAACCCATGGTATCGTGCAACGCCGTGGTTGCCGATCGGTCCGCTGGGATTTCCACCAGCGGAATCAACCTGTCTGATTGCCCAGGCACCTACTGCCCGCTGGACCGCAGACACCTGATGATAATATACCAACCCAGATGACTGCTCCATTTTAATAGGGTACGAAGAGTCATAGCCAGAGGAAAAACCGCCGTGATGCTATTTCCCCTGACACAGGTGTCAGAGAAGAAGACCAACGATGGTTATTAAAGTATTACCTATCTGTAAATGCTCGTATAGAGGAATTTTCCATCTAGGAATTCACTGTGTTTCAAGTAACCAAAGTCATACATAACCACATAGCATAATGATTGATTAAAATCGTTTATTCCATCAATGATACATGAATCGATTTATAGGCCAACATTTTATTTATGTACTCGTAGGTATGCAATAAGAAACTTGTTTGTAAGTTCATAAATAGGTGAGTCCTGACCATTAGTTATTTATAAACAACACGTGATCGTAACTGATAGGTAATATATAGGTGGATTCTACTGTTTGGATTATACTGACCTTTAAACAGCATGTACTCGTATGTATACGAGTACATCTAATCAAAATTAAAGATAGGTAGTTACACCCGCGTGTCGATGGATGATGAAATGTATCCTATGTACCTTAGAGTATTCTAACACATCTACCTCTATACCAAATTTCAACAAAATTCATCCAGCTGTTTGAGCGTGAAGAAGTAACAAAGATATAAACACACTCACTAACTTTCACCTTTATAAGTCTGATACTTACTAAGGTCTAAGCTCAATATTATTAAATCGATCTCAGCTGTTTTATCAAGGCCAATCAGCTGGTAATCTCGAAAGACTTGGACAGCATCTTAATACCGTTAGGTACTAATTATTACTCACATACCTATCATCAGCAGTTCAGAATGACTGCTTTTGAAACCTGAGATCGATTTGTGGTGTCAGCTGAGATCGAACACTCAAGTATCATCTCAAGAGTTTCCTTTATTTTTTTCCTTTATGTTTCCTAGCGATTCCTTTATTTTGGTCAATTTAAGGGTGGACTCTTCCTAAAAGGATCACTGTTTGGATCCTGAAAAAAATTTATACTCACGGACATTTTGGCAACATGCCGAAGGTTTTATCAGAACTGATTGATTAATAGGTTTTAAATGGATGTGCAGATTTTTTCAAATAAATTTTTAGTCTCAATGATAGTGAATTTCCACATCTAATTCACGCTACAATGTGAGCACTTGTCTGAAATAATTCCAATTGTATTGGCATACCAAAAACTTTTGTACAATTAAGACCTTTTATACCTCCCATCTTAATGCAATACATACAATTGAATTCTTAACAACGCGCAAAATGGTGTGCAATGGTAAATAATTTTGGAATCGGACAACCGTATCTAAGCGAAAAGTCTCTTTATTGGTCTTTATCGTCCCTTTAAAACGGACCTTGGACCTCTATGATTGCATTGCTTCGACACGATGCGACGAATGTTCTCTGTCTATAAAACTACTAGCATAACTTATGAATGCGGACAAAACATTCTTAACTATATTACTCATATATAAAAAAAATACTACATATCTCGCATGTATTGTTACTTAACCCAAGCGCATCGCAGATAATCATAACAATTGAAATGGACGATATCGTCCGCTGTTGCGAGACCTATAAAAATATTGTATGAAAACAGAAAGCCTCAGCTCAACGATCATACCTACGTCATTTATCCATAATAATGACGCCATTATGAATTCATTATGCCGCCATTTAAACAATAAAAACCCCTGCTGTGTATAATATCGCATAAATTGTCTAATAGTTCGGTGCACTTGTGATTTCTAGGTAAAGGTAGAGGCAGAAGTCACGACTGCCTTACTTGACATTGCACGGTTTAGCACGGCCGCGTCTCGAGACCGCATCCGGGTTTGCTACGTCTGACCGATTAACTGGATTCAACGATTACCATCTTTATTATGCACCTATGAGTACATTGCATTTAGTACTTTATATTGGTATCTATAAACAAAGACTGCAATGTTTTAGGGTTCCGTGCTAGAAAACGGGGACTTATTTTTATTTTTAATATTGTTATGTTTGCAATATCACCTGCTCTGCGTATTACATTACAAAATTACAAATATACGAGAGAAAAAATCTAGTCATGTACGGGATTCGACCTCTCGTCCGTCTACCCCTGTAGCCGGAGTATGCTCTGACCGACTGAGCTAACATGACATTTTAATTTTAATTAAAATCATTATACATTTTTTATTTCGTAAATTTGTAATTGTGTAATGACTTATTTTTATTCTAAGGGCGATATGTTCTGCACTGACTTCCTTTCCCCGCCAGTTTCTACCCAAGCCATCCCAACTAGTTAATCCCAAATTCTACGCTAGGAGAATGAATCTGGGTCGCTGGCATAGCTGCTCCAGTTGCGTATGTGGTGGTGGTGAGGATTTCATAGATGAGATTGGCCCACATAGCAATAGTAGGTATATTATCAAAGCAAAAAACTGTATACTTCGCACGGACATTTTGGCAACATACCTACCCATGCCACGGTAATATTATTTAGATAACATTACCGTGCCCATGCCGAAGGTTTAATCAGAACTGATTGATTAATAGGTTTTAAACGGAAATACAGCTTTTTTTCTAATAATTTTTTGGTCTCAACGATAGTGACACATCTAATTCATAATATAATGGGATCATTAACTTATCTGGAATAACTCCAATTGATTTGCATACCAAAATGTTAGAATATGGAGACTTACCTTTACATAGAGAAAAGGCTCTACACAAGGAGGAATTGTTACTCCAGTTCTGTGCAAAATAAAACGAGGACCTTTTCCTACGTAAAGCCTTGGTTATCTGTCCGGGGGCTGTATTTTTGGTTGAAATATTTTGCAGAATTTGTGTAAGTACGGCGGACTACCTAATAAATTATAATAACCATAAGAAGTTAAAAAGGGACACGTGTTTTTAGAACTTTTTTCCACTATCGTATTAACGGTAATACTTGGTCGAACTAGGTATAAAAGTTCAATATCTACAAATAATAACAGTACAGCAACAAATAATTAGTCAAGCGGGACAGACTATTGACAGGGCATTCTGCGAACTGCATTTTCCTGACTAGCGACCACCCTCAAGTAGTGAACCTTTCGCCAAGCACCCAGCCTTTGACCACATCATCACTTACCATCAAGTGAGATTGTGGTCAAAGGCTTACCTATCAGAAATAAAGTAAGTCTGGCTAAGGATTTCAAAATGTGTTTACAATTTTATTGTACAATCGTGTTGGTACGGAATATTCGCTTCGGTATGAGTTCAACTCACACATGGCCGGTTTTATCGTTTTAAATGCCATCTGTTAGTTGCAGTTTAATTTAAAGTCGAACTACTTCGCTGACGTCTCTGCCGGGAAATTAAACACCTCATAATTTTTGTGGTTATGTTGATACAGCGTTGCCATATATTCAGATTTCTACAGATTTTGGATGTGCGATGTAGATCAGCATTGGATACAAATTTTTATACAGAATTTTCACATTCTATTGACTTATTAGCCATGATCTGCGTGAAATCGAAAATATCAATATAAATAACACATCCATATGCTATCTATAATTATAGTATTATTAAATATTGTCTGCTTTAACTATTCTTTATGTTTAATTTATTTTTTAAACAAAAGTCCTTAATGTAGGTGAATTTATATCTTAATGTATTTGCTGTTATTATTAATATGAATATATTGAGTGAGTGTATAATTTATAATTACATTTATTGCGTTGCTTTGTGTTCATTAAATTTAAACATGAAAACATTTTCTCTATGTGGCGGCACTAGAATGAGGTAAAAAATTAAAGACAAAATAAATTCAACATAGAGAATAGTAAAAGCAGACAACATTTAATAATACTATAATTAAGAAAAAAAAATCTAGATAATTATTATTTCTTTAGGTAATATATTTTCTTATTGGACTACCATGCGATAGATTCACATTCAATATATTTTTATTAACTGTACCATTATCCGAATATAATACATAGGTATAAATATATAAATAAGTATATAGGTAAGTACCTATATAATTTCTTATAATGACAAAGTGACACATGTCGAGTAGGTTCCCTAGTTATGTAAAACAAAATTAGATGACTAGATATTCGTTTGTGTTTTTATGTAATATTTACTTATGTCAATAATATTTTATAATAGCCTAGTTAAGTAGGCACTTCTAGAATCTTTATCATACAATGACTCATCAAAATGTTAGCCAGATCAAAACAAAGTTTAAGGTCAATAAGAAGCTTTGCAATATCATTATCTCTAGGTACAAAAACCATTATGCTTATTGAAAAGGTAAGTATGATGATGTTAATTTATTTCAAATAAAATTTTAATATACAACTTGACATCAATTATATAATATATTGAGTCAATTCTAATCTGTGAGTGTGCAATGGCTTGTAGGTTTGTAAATGATTTGTAGGTTGTGTAAATGCATTTATTGTAGTAGGTAGGTATAGTTGTATATAATTATTAGAATTCTATAAATAAAGGCATAGGTGTACCTCCAGTTTTAAAAACATACTGACTGGTATAATATAATCATCATCATCACTACATAGTATAAAGCAAAGTTGCTTCCCGCTGTCTGTCTGTCCCTATGTATGCTTTGATCTCTAAAACTACGCTACGGATTTGGATGCGTAGTTTTAAATAGATAGAGTGATTCAAGAGGAAGGTTTATATGTATAATACATGCA
Organism: Plagodis dolabraria; assembly: GCA_963854805.1. Classification (NCBI taxonomy): domain Eukaryota; kingdom Metazoa; phylum Arthropoda; class Insecta; order Lepidoptera; family Geometridae; genus Plagodis; species Plagodis dolabraria. Next base: position 5,874,682 of record OY978442.1, read on the forward strand.
TAATATACCAGAGAAACACTGTCAATTTTAGAGGCTTCTAATGTGATGTCGTAATAAACACATTTTTTGCGCTTACATTACTAGTACTGGCCGAACCCTACGAGATAGATCAAAATAATGTATAGTACTCCTTAAAAAGTTCTACCAAACAGTCTGCGATGGCATATGTCTATCTCTTAGGGATAACCCATAATGACCATTTTTAATCCTTTACTATTTACGAGAAATAATAGCTTTAAATAGCCATAGCAGCGATTTTAAGCAATATCGCATTAATCCTTTATAAATCTAATTAAGTACCGTAGATCAATATGGCTCCTTACAGCATGTAATTTAAATGAATATTTTCGAAGATATAACATAATATTTAGTACCAGCATTGCACCCGTGCGAAGCCAGGGCGGGTCGCTAGTTCTAAATATGCTTTAAATTACAAAAAATATGGGATTCGTTCAAGTGATGCAATATTTAAAAAATCCCTCCGCTTCATATGCATTGTACTGGACTTTTTACTGTATTGAACTTTACCATTGATATTTGATAACAATGCCGGTTCTTCCGACGTCTTCCGACTAATCGTCGATCAACAAAAACTTCGTGATTCCACGCGGGAAATACACACCTTTAACATAACCTCATAAAAACTAATTATTGTTTCTCATACCTACGTAAGGAGTTCTCATAATTTGTAATACAAGTTATAATAGCGATATAAAAGGATGCCTAATGTATGAAGATCGTCAGTGTATAGACATGGCTCAAACGGTGAGATGGTGCATCATCTTGTGCCTCCTGGCGGGCCTCGGACAAGCTTCAGGTAGGTCAATGCTTTACTTTTTGGTAATTATATTATTTTGTGGTTATAATCTGCTAAATTTCGGCCCCAAGTGTATTTAGAGATATTTTACATATGGTAAGTTTAAACACCTTCAAGCATTGAACTTATAAAAAACGGGAGAAACGGCACGCGTCCATACATATTATATACGGCACTAGTATATACAACATGGATACGTAAAATCTGGTGACGTCTCCTGATTTTGTCTCAGTAGTGTGCGTATGTGCGTCCACTGCATGCTTGCTTCCTGTCTTTGTCATTCATATACGATGGAAGTGTGTCCATTAGATGCTTGTGGTAAATTTTCTCCACATTATATTGTCGTGATATTAAAGTGTATTTACCCTATCTTCATTTTTTATTTGAATTATGCCAGGGCGACTTGTAACACAAAACAGGATTCATACAAAATTAAATTTGGACTATTTTTTTTTTCATTAAGTATAATACTTATTTGAAGTTAACAAGCTCCTTCAAATTATTACGTATTAAATGTCTATAAAAACTTTTTTTGAAACTTTTATATACCTATTTCGATAGTTAAATTCTACTTTGTGTTAATGAAATCTTTTTTTTTTACAGTGAGAGTCCGCCGTGGTTATGGTGGCGCTAGTGGCGGCGGCGGTGGTGGAGGCGGCTACGGGGGAGGTTTTGGCGGTGGTTTCGGGGGTGGTGGCGGAGGAGGCGGCGGTGGCGGCGGTGGCTACGGTGGCGGCGGCGGTGGAAGCTTCGGGGGTGGCTTCGACGGGATCCGAGACGGAGTGAGCAATATCCTCGGACAAGTGCAAGCTGGCCTTAGTGGGATCGCCAAAGCTGGAGCTGCCGGAGGGGGATTCAGCGCTGGCGGCGGGTATGGAGGAAGTGGCGGTGGCTACGGAGGAGGCAGTGGTTCGGGTGGCAGTGGAGGCGGAAGTCACAAGTCCATTTACACGAAGTCTGAAGACGGAAAATCTGGTGGTTTTGCTTTTACTGGAACTCTAGGAGGAGGGAAAGGAGGGTACGGCGGCGGGGGTGGCTACAGTGGAGGAGGAGATGGAGGTGGATATGGTGGCGGTGCAGGATTCGGTGGTGGATCTGGCAGTGGCGGTGGATTAGGTGGTTCATCTGGTAGTGGCCACGGAAGTAGTGGTGACTCAGGAAGTGGAGGCAGTGGTGGTGCCAGCCTTGGAGGTGGTGCCGGCCTTGGCGGTGGCTATGGAGGAGGCGGAGGCGGTGGATTGGGTGGAGGCGGAGGAAAAGGAGCATATGGTGGAGGTGGCTCCTCTGGAGGATTTGGGGGCTCAGGGAGTGTTGGCTCCGGTGGGGCTGGAGGCTATGGAGGTGGACTCGGTGGTAGCAGTGGGGGCGGTGGTGGCTATGGAGGTGGACTCGGCGGTGGCAGTGGAGGTGGACTCGGCAGTGGCAGTGGGGGCGGTAGCGGAATAGGAGGAGGTAGTGGCAGCCACAAAGGCGGTTCTAGTGGATTAGGCGGAGGAGGTGGCAGTGGAGGTGGTTTGGGCGGAGCATTTAGCGGTGGTTTAAGTATTGGAGGTGGATTTGGAGGTAGTGGTCATGCCGGTGGCAGTGGGGGTGGATTAGGCAGTGGAAGCCATGGGGGCGGCGGATACGGCGGTGAGGGTGCAGGTGGATTCGGAGGAGGCTCTGGCGGTGGCGGAGGACTAGGCGGTGGTCATGGTGGGGGCAGTGGTGGCTACGGAGGCTCTGGAAGCCTTAGCAGCGGTGGTGGAGGTAGTCATGCCGGGGGTAATAGTGGCTATGGAGGATCTGGAGGCCTTGGCAGCGGTGGGGGCGGTGGGCTCGGCGGTGGGTTCGGCGGTGGTCTCGGCGGTGGATTCGGTGGAGGCTCGGGAGGTGGCCTCGGAGGTTCGGGAAGTGGAGGCCATGGAGGCAGTGGTGGACACGGGGGTGGATACGGTGGCGGTGCAAGCGGACACAGTGGTAGTGGTGGTGGCGGATATGGAGGTGACGGCGGCTCCGGTGGGGGCTGCAACTCGGGATGTGGGGGTAGTAGCGGGGGAAGCTCCGGTGCATATGCCAGCGCCAAGGCATCAGCATCTGCTAGTGCCAGTGCTAGTAGTTACGGTTAAGTCGGTTCATTGTATACTATAAAATGTCCAAGTTTTATTGATGTCTGAAGAAATTTCCTCATTGTGATATTATGTTGTTAACAATGGCCATAAAGATTTTTGTATTTAGTATTATAAGATAATTTTTGAAGCGTAGTCATTATATAAGAGTACTTTATGATATTTTTTGTTTTATTTCAACTGAACACACATTTCAAGTCAATAGTTAAGTAACGAAACTGGTTCTTAGATTTTATATATTAATTTTTAAAGTAAAAATATAATTAATGCACTAATTATTTCGGTCCTGGAACATTGGATAAGGCACTGGCAAGAGTTAATCTTTACTTGAACAGAATTTTAGCGAAAGATATTTATTTTTATCAGTAAACTATTATAATAAGGTAATTATGTTAATCTTGATCATATTGTGTAGCGCAAAGTTGAACCCAAAAACGTTCCTAATTTTCTCAATAAGACAATATTGCAAATTTGACTCTAAATTACGCTTGTAACGTAAAAATCTTAATAATTCACGTATGTAAATATAACAATAAAATAGGATTATTTGCCTTATCAAAAGGGACCAGTCAATTCACATTTTCAATTTTAGTTTCTAGTTTTGTGTTAATTAGTTTTTTACGTTTTCAACCACACTGATCGCGATTTCATCATCGCTTTCTCTCTTTCACCTACGCAGTCCAATAGTGATCGAATTTTTGCCAGTGTCTTAAGTTTTTTTTTTATTTCCGATAGGTAAGCCTTTGACCACAATCTCACCTGATGGTAAGTGGTGATGAGGTCGAAGGTGTTAACAGGCTTAATCTAGAATTACTGGCTCCCAAGGACAGCTGCCGGAACACAACGTTAGGTGCTTGGCGACAGAGCTAGCCAGGCGAGCATTCGCAAAATGCCCTACCTCCATGCAAAGATGCATTCAATCTCTAATTACTAATTAGACCACTATCAGGTACTATGATTACAACTGATAACAATACAAAATAAGAGACAGCAAACAATAAATATCTACATATCTATACTTCTACATTAATATAATAAAGAGAAATTATTTGTATGAATTAACTTAAAAACTACTGGACTGATTTAAAAAAATCTTTTATCATTAGAATCCTACATTATCCCTGATAAACATAGGGTATAGAATCAGGTCAATGTGTAGAATAAATATTTTTTCCTTATTTAAAAGTTTATTATATAGGTTTAATTGAATCCGATCATGTTTTGCATGCTAGTAGGGCATTCATCACGGTATGTAATTTTTTATAGCTAATAGGCCAGCCTTTGACCACTATCTCATCTGATGGTAAGTGATGATGTGGTCGAAGATGTTGTTCAGGCTAACCTAGAATTACTGGCTCTCAAGGACAGCTGATCCTTCAGCTACTATTGGATTTGGAATGAAAAAAATAAGCATTATGCGAATGCCCGGCTAGCTACCACCCTCCAGTAGCAAATCTGACATAGGTGTATGACAGATTTGCTACTGGAGGTACGGAACGGTGTATTCCAGCAACTGTCCTTGAGAGCCAGTAATTCTATGTAAGCCTGAACAACATCTTAGGCCACATTAACTTACCATCAGGTGAGATAGTGGTCAAAGGCTAGTCTATCAGGTATAAATAAAAAAATAAGAGGTGTGGGCGACAGATTTTATATGTCTAGAGGCTGGTAGGCGATCACTCGTATAATTAATGACCTACTACAATATATTGTAATATACATATATTGTAATATTTGTAATACATGGCATTGCACTGCGCTCCTCGCTTCAAGGACTAAGTTCTTATGTCTCGTTGGCCCACTACTGCTTCGAGGGAGGGTAAATGGGACCACTAGACAAGCATTTCGAATATAAAGAAATCATAAAATTTGGTACACCTTGTCCAAAATTGTAAGATAACATCCCCTTTTTTTTAAGTCGGTTAAAAGAAGGCAAGACACACAATGTTACGTGCTTATCTGTTCACAGGTTAGTGAAGCTCAATCCAATCTTGCAGGAAGGCGATCGTGTGTAATGAAGGGAATGAACTAAGGACTGGGATAATGCCAATTTTGACAAATTTAAATTAAATTATTGTTACGGAACCAGCACAATGCCCCGTGGGAACCTCTGCCTAGAACCTCAGATACATTTCATCATAAGCGACGTATGTCACTGCACCCATTATCCTAAGAACAAAGTTGATAGTTATTTCAGTGTCAGTTCACAATTCCAGAAGCGCTTCTGTTTATGGTATTTTTAGGTCAGTAAACCCCAGCTAGTCCGACACGGGGATCGAAGCCGAGACCTCGAGACTCTAAAGCGACAATTTTACACATACCTACACGAACAGTCAATACTTCTTCAACATTTGCACTTTATACAACTTTTTATATGAATCTCTGTTCTAAAATTACACATTAACGTCTGAGGTTTGGGAAACACGCGAGAATGCACGTGAACAAATAAAAAGCAAACCATTATTTTTTTATGCTAATCAGTAACCACAAATTTAATATGAAAAGCAGTACTTACCCGACAATGCAAAAAGATTACCTAGTTATTACGGTATACATATATTATGAATTACCAGAAATGGTTAGGTATAATTTACGTGCTTTAGCCACAGGCCTGTTTCATTTTTCTTCTGTTGGGCGAAATAAAAGACGACCATTCCCTCCATTTCTCTAGCATGGGCTGTCCTTACCAACCCCGTTACCAAGGGTGCTCACCTCGGAGGCAAAAAACCACAAGCCAATCAACTAATAGTACTCCGCCTCTAGAACCCAAGGAGGGGATCCCGCAAGCCCGTGCTTGCTAAGAAGGAAACGGTCCTTTGAGATCTCCTCAAAAGGGCAATGGATTTCTCTGTTAGGACTTCCTCCCAGATGGGAGCATTGTACAACGCGTTTAACCGCAGTACTCCAAGATAAAAGCGGCGGCCGTTAGGTTTTTAAAGTTGCTGCCGCACTCAACAGCAAAGGAGCCATGCGCATGAAATGCAACAAGAAATCCACCTGGCATCAGGGGTGAGTCCGAAATAATGAATCCGAGATAAAAATAGTCCGAGAGTCTCAATGCGCCAATCCTGCCGACTGACGCAACAGTCACTGTGGCTCGACGGGCAGCCTCCTCAAATGTCTCTCCTCGGGCCGACACGAGCGTGTCATATGCATAGGTAACATCGGCGCCCGGGACTAGATTTCTCCGCAACCCCAGTCGTACTCGATTTTTCACAAGAAGTGGACCGAGGACCGATCCCTGTGGAACACCGCAGGACCTTCGTGTACCTACTGCCATCCCTTACGGGGGTACGATATGTACCTTTCCGAGAGGTAGGCGCCGACAATCCGGCTGAGGTAGGAGGTACGCATGAAACCGCATCGCCTGCCTAATATAGGCCCAAGGCATAAAGTTAAATGCATTCTCTATATCTATAGACTCAGCGAACATCAACCCCTCTGAGCCTCCACCTAATCCGAGAACGCCCTGACGCGCCTAATGGCGTCGATGGTAGATCGGCCTTCTAGGAAGCCATATTGGTGACCAAATAGATCCATAAAAAGGAAATAAAGAAGAAAAGGATGCATTTTAAGAAGCACAAGAGTCCAATGCAGGTACTGCTTATATATAGAGTGGCTATTCAAGAAGTAACCTAAGCAGTGAGAGTGACCATGCGATAGTGGTCGCATATGAAACGACACCCCCGCCAGCCCCGTACGCGGAGCTGAAGAGATATGTAATGAGATAGATCCGACCCCACCCCGCTAAAATGACATCGAGGCAAGCCGCGTTCTCCCGGTGCAACTGTAAATCGTGCAATTCTAGTTAATTAATTAAGACATTAAGATACATATTATTTTATTTTATGATATTGTACCTACCCTAGATTTTTATTTCCTAGTTAAGTTTAACTAAATGTAGTAGTTGATACCTACTATAAATTATTGAACGCTCGCAATGGGCAGACTGTTGAAACTACATTGTTATGTTACCATCCTTATGTACAAAGTTTTTCAATAAAAAAAAATCTGATTTCTGATTTCATATGCTCGAACAGTTTGTTCGCCTCATATAACAAGCCTTTATTATGTGAAGGTAGGTACGCTTGTTTACCTAAAGTATGTTTTAATTGTTAAGTTGTATGACTAACAATAAAAGTGCGGCGTAACCTTGAAGCATTAAGTGCCGTGAAGTTGACCTGAAAATGGTCCTGTCCTAATTGCTTAAATACGACTTTCAGCAATTAATAATTTACGAGTCTTTAATAATACCTACCTATTTAAATTGTAATTTGTTTTGTTGGTTTTATTTGTAAGTATATAAGTAATTTAGTTCAATAGGAAAAGGAAGTGTACACATGGTATGAAAAAGTATTTGTTTTGTTTTCATGTATACCTACCTATATGCTCGTATCTAAGTGTACTTTTGAATGCCTCCTTAATTTGCGTGATATTGATTAAAAAAAAATACAGGTGGCGGTAGGCCTATTGAGCAAGAGCCCGCTAAGAGTGGGTACCACCGCAAAATATTTTTTTTAGCTGATAGCAGCCTATGACCACTGTCTCACCTGATGGTAAGTGATGATGTGGTCGACGATGTTGTTCAGACTAGCCTAGAATTCCTGGCTCTCAAGGACAACTGCCAGAACACACCGTTAGGTGCTTGGCGACAGATTTTCTAATTGTGGGTGGATAAGCTAGCCAAGCTAGCCAAGCAGGCAAGTGCCCAACCACCATGCTGTAACGACTGCCATCCTAAGACAACAACCGGGACCGACGGCTTAACGTGCCCTCCGAAGCACGGAAGCGCTCAGTAGTAATGTCACCTGCGGTCACCCGTCCAACTCAGGACCGCGGCGGACGTTGCTTAACTTAGCTGATCGAATAAGAACGGCTAAGCAAACTTCGCTACGAGCGCAGCGCTTCAATAATATAATAATTTACTGTAACAGCTGAGGAAATGACTGGGCGAGCGACTCAGCATTCTGAGTAGTATTAGTAGTATATAATATAAAGCGCAGCGCAATGTCACGTCTCTGGGTGACGCTGCATCTCTAATAGGCTGGTAAAGCGCTAACCATCAGGCGAAAGGATTGTCTCGTCCTGCCAAGCGTGAGACGGACTACAGTGTTCCGTAGGAACAAACAATTTTATTTATACCATCTACTAAAAAAAGGATTTATTCATAAAACCTTTCAAACTTAGACCATATTTTACAAAATTACGAGAGAAAAAATTATAGTCATGTGCGGGATTCGAACCCGCGTCCATCCACCCCTTTAGCCGGGGTATGCTCAAACCAATTGAGCTAACATGCCACAATGAATCATAACTTTAATTCTTGCTTGCCTAACAGGCGGGGAATTGCAAACTTAACAATATTAAAATTAGACCATATTTATTTCAATAAATATTACAGCCTGTCCTTTATCAAAATTAATATTAATATCCTATATATATGTAGTAGATTAATTTTAATTGAAAAACCGGCCAAGTACGAAGAGTTCCGTACCATTATTTGTAACCTAATCTTCGAAGAAAATGTCTACCTGTCACCGTTATTAGTATATCGATTAAGAACCGGTAAAAAAATCAAGTTTGTTGTATGGGAGCCCCCCTTAAATATTTATTATTCATCCAAATTTATTTTATAACCTTCAAAGTGCTTCTTCAGAAACGATATACTTACGCCAACGTATAATCCAACCATCAAAACATTATTAAACGCCGTTTCCGGAATTGAGTTCTCGTCGCGATATCTCCTTTGTTTTCTACAGAATGACAACAGGTGCCACGAAGAGGTAATATGAGTTTAGTAAAAAGAAAGAAGTCGGCTAGAGCCATATCTGGTTGAAAAGGTGGTTGCTCGATGGAACTTATTGAGTTTTTAGTCAAAAATTCGTTCACAATAGAATGCTTTAGTGATGGCCTTATGCAAAGGCACATTATCGTGGTGCAAAATCCAAAAAGTGGGAAGGTTGAAGGTGGGAAAGTTGAAGACTAGTTTGCAAGTCAATCTCATAAACTCTCGTGATCAGCATCAATGCGTTTCATGAATGTTGGGTCGGAATTGAAACGTTGTAACATGCGGCTCTTATATGCGATTGAGTGTTTTGAGAAAATATTTTTTTGGGGCTAGCCGAGCGGCAACATTTTTAATATATATCTATAATAGATTATTTTTAAAAAAATAAGCAAAAACTGGAAAGTGTGAAATAACTGGTTGAAGTCGGTACCATGATAGTTCAAAAGTACATATTATCACAATATTGTGCGCATGGTACCGACTTCAACAAGTTATTTCACACTTTCCATTTGCAGTCGGTTCCATTTTTGGTAAAAAAAATTAACTCTTATTAGTGATCCTTGCTACTTACGGGATCGACGTCATTCACTGTCAACGACTATATCATCAAGATAGGAAAATATTTTTCTGTTATTGGAATGTAACTCAAAAACGGCTTGAACGATTTTGATGAAATATAAATGGGACGACAAGCATCATCTGTCAAGTAAAAAAGAATTATCAAAATCGGTCCACCTAGTCTTCAAAATTCTGAGGTAACAAACATAAAAAACAAAACGACGGACAAATTGAGAACCTCCTCCTTCGGTATAATAATAATCATAATAATAATAACTCTTTATTTCAGGTAACAGGATTGAATAAACACTGACCCATAGAAATATATACCTTACAGACTAACATAAACAATATAATATAATAAAAAACACCTTTATACAGTTTTGGGACACACTTTTAAACAGTTTTCAATTTCGGCCTCGCCTCCCTATAGCGCCTGTATACTACGCCTTCCGGCCAGAAGTCGGGGACTAGGAACGCATCCTTATTCTTCGCTGGAACCCGAAGCACGTAAGATTTAAAAGTTTTGACCCGGTTGGATTCCAGCCGCTGTAACGCCACTAACATGATGTCAAAGTCGGTTAAAAATGGTACGAATCGACTCGAGAGACACAGAGAGTTCGGCGGCTATCTCATATAAAATTGAATCGGGGTTTTTCAGTCACTGTTACCTTCACTTTTGCGATGTTAACTTCACTTGCAGATGTTGATAGCCTACCAGGAGCCACAGAATAAAAAGTACCCAGAGCGCGGCAAATCATCCATCACATCTCGACCACTTTTGAATAGTTTTGAACGCTTTGTATCACTCATAAGCACGTGTTTTTGATGGATTCGAGTCACCGTAAGCCTTCTTAACATTATCATAGACTTCAAAAACGAAATTGCAATGCAAAGTTTAACACAAATTCTTTATTCGATGTTTTTGTCCATTCAAAATTCCGCAATACACACAAGATATATAACTAAACACAGCACTGTATTAAATCTAAATAACAGATGCAACTAAATACCCGCGCCAAAATGAACAGTTGTGCCAATCTAACAACAAAAAAGAAAGAAATTAAATTTGGAACCATAAACAAATCACCCTTTGCCTATACTTTTTTGTCTGAATGTAAAGGTAAATACGTATAATAACATACGTATTATTTACCTATGTTTAGCTTTTATTGCGTTTAGCCAAACAATGAAAGTCATGCAAAAGTCAAAATCATTTAACCATTATTAGGGTTCCGTACGTAGAATAAGGGAAAAATAGAGCCTTATTACTGTCACTCTGCTTTTAGTCTTTGTGTCTGTCTGTCTGCCCGTCTGATTATCACGTGTCTAGTTTATAAACGAAATAAGTTGACCTGAATTAAAATATTGAACCAAAGTTACAAAACAAAATATTCGGTTTATAGAAATTTATTTCTCAACAACAAATTTACATTTCTCTTTTATATAAGAAATTAATGTAAGGTTATATATGTTATGCTTCGGAATTTGACGAATACAGTAACTTAAGTACTAGTATAGTTTAAATTGAGTAGTGTAACACAATAGGTTGGTATAAGGTAACTTAAAATTTGAATTTTGAATAAGAAAACCACCCTTACCTTAAAATTATTAAATTAAATAGAAATGTATTAATAAACTAAATAAACACCTTACTTAAATCACTTGTTTAAGATACCTATCATCTGTTAGGTCTCTCTAGCAAGGCCGTCTTGGAGGGTATCGACCACCGCAAGCTCAAACGCACTGCCTTGAGGTGGTACTATGTTTAGGCATGAATAACACTGTGGCAAGTGAAATTGCTGATATAAGCAAACGAGATATAAGAACTAACATCTTGAGGTGACGAGCGCAGTACCTATCAAGCAGAACTAAGACGATGACACTGTAGCTGTAATTGGCAAGCGTGACGCTCACCACAGGGTACTTGTTCATCTCATCACCTTATTTTTTTGTAGTTTTCATATTTTGTTATCCGTGACGATTTACGCGTATGATAAGGACCATCTTACTCAAGCTAATTCATAATTTAGTTTTTTTTAATATCACATGATTTTAATGGCCGCAGACTGCTTAGTGGAAAGCGACGATGCGGAAGCTGAAATAAAACCTTATCGTACTTTTCGAATATCGATCTTATACGAATTCCATCAAACAATCAAACAAGTTTTTATTCACAGCTAATTGCTCTTCAAAGGCTCAGACTCACACTTGGCCGATGCTTTTGTTTTATTAGCTTTGTACTTAATTTTCGTAGTGTCTGATAAATACAGACAAGCGGCGTCTGATAAACACTAAAAGACACAGATTCTTAAAAAGTAACAAGATATGTATTTCTTAAATGTACCCAAACTCTTTCGTAAGCTGTATCAATGCTAGCAATAAAATATATAGGTAAAACCTACCGTGCAAATTGTATTTCAGGATAAACAAATTAAGCCTAGAACAATGTTCTTATTTGCGTCTCTATACCCAGAACTACGTGGTGATATATTTTTTTACCGGCGGTATTCCTTTATTAATAAAACACTAAGAACTATATACAACACTACAGCTACTAAAATAAAAACATTTAGACAGCCTATAAGTCAATGCAGACTCACAGGCAGTCCAAATGCTCCAGCCCACTACCAGTTGGCAGCGAGCATGTTTAAATTGTGTTTTTTAACGAACAAAAGAAACATCGATGTTTTCAGTATTTTTTGTATAAATAAAGTTATGAAATTCTGAAATTCCAGATCCCTAACTATTTTAGTTCTTGAGATAACCCCCGTAACAAATTGTCTAATTGGGATCCACTCATTTCGGTTCTGGGTATATTGCCCGTTTTTCGTTGGGGGGGGGGGGGGGGGATGCCTTCTGCTAAGAAGGCAGTGCCCTTTCCACCACGAGGGCTGCGGAAGGGTGTAAGGATAAAGACGGGGCAAGATGGTGCATAATAACGCGTACCCATCTTGCCCCGGTGGTAGGTTCGGACTTAACCAAGCCCCTATTACCTATACCCTATTAAAGGCCTTCCCCCATGCGGGGTAGTGCAACTCGTTAGAGAATTTACGAGTGAACCAATGTCTACAAAATCGGCCTAGACGTACCCATTTTGTCCTGAGAGACGATTTGACCCGTAACATATGAAGTCATAATAGCAACATAATTGAGATATGAATTCCCAGTAATTGGAAGGATAAATAATAAAAGTAGTAGGTGCCATAGTTAGGTTCTTTACCTGCCAAAAAATTCGTCTCAATTACTAAAATACACATTAACTATAAGTGTTAGGTAAATATTACTTCCGAACTATGTTTTTATTACACAATACGACTACACGTATTAGGTACATATCTAATTGTAATGTTTTTCATAGAACGAGAGAATGCATACCTAACATTTATGTAATGTTCCTTTCCGTGACTTCACCCACCTGGGATTTGGTTTATATCGCGACGTAGTACTAGTATTGCTATGACGTGGAGACTTTTACAGACTTACTTTTGAAGCACTGATCCAGAGATTGTGGCTATGGAAGCATTAGGGCCATGATTCGAACCCCGCCTCGGGCTTATGCATTACCGCATGGTGGAAATGCGCGCCTGTACGTACCACACTCAAGTAGAACATATATTATGTCACCAAGCACCTAACAGTGTGTTCCGCAGCTGTCCTTGAGAGCGAGTAATTCTCTGTTAAGCTGGTTAACGCGTTCGCCCACATCCTCACTTGATTTTCACTAAAAGCTGAGATTTTGGTAAAAAGCTAATCTGCAACAAATAAAAATACTACTTATAATGTCTATTAGATCTAAACCTGAATATAGCATCCGAATGTTTAAATTGAGTTTCATCAAATACTGTTCAGCGGTAGTACTTATTTATAGTAAAATAATGTGTTTATCAAAAATAACAGCAGCATAAAAATTATTAGATCTAACAACTATTTATAGTAATCAAAAACAAATAAAAAAATTATAACTACCATAGTTTTCCACCAAGAAACAATCATAGAGGCATAGAAAACAGAACTCCAATGTCCAAAATAAATTCTGATTAAACTAAAATACTGATGAAAACATCATAAGGTATTTTCTCCAATAGATACATATGGTTGTCCTTACGGCGGTCCCACAAATACGAGTACCTCACCATCGCAGTTGGGAGGAAAAGTGTATTATTTTTCACCACTATGCCGCCCTAGGGTGAATAAGTAGAATCTGCTACTCTACATCTCCACCTAGTTGTTCACGCCAGAAAGATAAAGTAGCTTGTTAATAAAATGAAATTCCCACATAACACTTTTATTTATTTATTTAATTTTCTATGTTGAACCCTAATAAATATCAAAACACTGCAAAAACAGCGCGGTCGCTGCAAAAAATGAATAGTAATTAAATGCAAGACAATAAAGTCGTACAGAACATACGGGCACATGTATAAAAGGTAAACCAGCGTCCTCTACGACACAGTTGGCAACATGGCTCGACTTGCAGTAGTTACCCTGGCCCTAGGGCTTGTCGCCTGCGTCTACGCAGCACCATCAGGTAAATAAAAACACCAATATATCTAAAATCTACAATGACCACATACTTTCCCTTTTTTATGTGATTAACCACAGCACAAGCACGATGCCCTTCTGGTGTCCAACGATAACCTCTGCCTATAACAGATGTATTTTTTTAACTGTGACAAACTGCATTGCGCCCTGACACGTATAGTTAATTCTCTTGTGCGTGTAATTTCACTGGCACCCATACGTTTCATACCAGAACACAGTATTGCGAACATTACTGCTGCTACTAATATTTCTACGGCCGGAAATAGGAAGTACTGCTACTTCCCCTGGCGATGTGGAAGAGTGGGCAAAGGCGAAGTAGCAGAAAGATTCTTTGTGAACTATCACAAAGAATCTTTCTGCTACTAAGGGATCAAAATTGAAGCAGTGATTGCTCAGTGGCATTGGCTATGGACTGCCGCGCAGCAGGTCCGTGGTTCGAATCCCGCGGCCGGTTTGAGCTTCACCGCATGGTGGAAGGGCTTTTTGCGAACGCCCGCCTGGCAAGCGACCACCCTCAAGTTGAAAATCGTTCGCCAAGCACCTAACGGTGTGTTCCGGCAGTAGTCCTTGAGAGCCAGTCAAATTACAGCATACTGGATGTTGTAGAAGTCGACTAAGGGAAGAAATATACACCGAGTAAGCAACAAGCTAGTTCGATTCTTGTATATAGGATGTTTAATAATATTGTCACCGATTTCACTTACGTTAAAAAACAGTCGAGTAGCTCGATCTCGACCGGTTTCGCGGCTTTCAGAGTCGCTTCTTCATGGAGTACGTGCGCTCCCGACCGCGTCCGCGCATGCACTTGACAATATTATTAAATATGTTAACAACTTACGAAAGTTTTAATAAAATATAGGATGTTGTTGCACGTATGAGAAGTGTCTTCAAAGCGCTTTCCATACAAACGCAAAATAGTTATATTTTCAAAACCAAGTGTTGGAAAGACATGCACGCAGAATAGTTCCAAACTCGATGAAATTCTGCACGCATGTCCTTTGACATTATTTATTTCATCGCCCAACGAGGAAATAATTGTCATACCTACAAAACATTTTATTTTCCGATTATTTAGCAATAGCATATGTAAAAAAGTTTTTAATTTACTACCGATGCTATTTCTACTAGAAAAATCTGTCGGTAGCTGCGGTTTTCTGGCATTACCTCGTTCAGGGTATATTACGCAAATATTCGCCAAGCTCTCTTCATTTCCTTTATCGGAAGACTTTTAGACGGTTAGCGAATATTTAATTAAAATTTCAGGAACGTTGCCCATCCATATAAGTTTCTGTCTCACAGCTAAGTGTTGACAACAATCTCCCTTGTTAATAAGTGATGGTGAAGTGGCTTTAAAGTGGAACTACTGCCTCCCAAGCACAGTTACCGTAACTCACCGTTACAATCACCATCGTTTATTTATATCCTTATTTTATTCATTATCATCATGCGTTTATTTTATACCTGCGCGGACACAGTGTGATTGGAACCATAAAGTACCGTACGTAACCATAAACCCGTAGCACAGTTGAGGAATCACTGCTTCAAAAATACGGATCGTAACAATAAGTTTTTAATCTATTCTTGTTTTAGGATATGGTGGCGGTGGCAGCGGTGGTAGTGATTCTGGTAGCAAACACGGAGCAGGCAGCGATAGTGGACACGGCAGCGCTGGCCATGGAGGTGGATTAGGGAGCGGTTCAGGCAGCGCTATCGGACTAGGAAGCTCCAGTTCATACGGTGAAGGTGGCGCCAGTGGAGGTGGTGGCAAAGGAGGTGGTGGAAGTTCATACGGTGCCAGTGAAGGTGGCGCCAGTGCTGGCGGTGGTAGTGGAGCCGGTGGCAAAGGCAGTGGTGGCAGTGGCGGCGGTAGCAGCGGAGTCAGTGGAAGTTCATACGGTGCCAGTGAAGGTGTTGCCAGTATCGGTAGTGGCAGTGCAAGCAGTGGCAGTGGAGGCGGTGACAGTGGGTTCGGTGGCAGTTCATACGGTGGCAGTGGAGGTGGTGCCAGTGGAGGCAGTACCGGTCATGGCGATGGCAGTGGCGGAAAGAGCGGTAGTGGATCCACCTCATCCCAGGCTGGTGCCAGTTCCGGGGCTAGCAGCGGTGGGGGTGGCCATGATGGTGGTAGACAAAAGGGTGGATACGGGTACGTACCAATGAAAAAACATTAGTCTGTGTATGGCCAAACTACACTGCCGAGTGGCACACAAATGCCTATCCGCAGAGAGAAGTGCCTACAGATAATCACTTCCTGGTATACCTGATGTTTACTTGCAACATGGCCAGTCTATTTTAAGCAGTGATGGCTCAGTGGCATTGGCTATGGACTGCCGTGCGGCAGGTCCATGGTTCGAATCCCGCCGCGGGTTTGAGCTTCACCGCATGGTGGAAGGGCATTGTGCTAGCGCCCGCCTGGCTAGCGACCACCCTCAAGCATATTACATATAATAATACTACGTCCTCAAGTTGAAAATCTATCGCCAAGCACCTTACGGTGTGTTCAAGCAGCTGTCTCTGAGAGCCAGTAATTCTAGGTCTAGGTAATTCAGTAGCCTGTTAACACCTACCACATCGTCAGTTACCACAAAGTGAGATTGTGGCCAAAGGCTTACCTATCAGATATAAAAAAAACTACATATTCAACATATTACACTAAATAGGGATTTTTAGGATCTCATTGTACCTACCAGAAATGATCCAGACATTTCGTTATAAAATGCTTTTATTTTTGTTTCAGACGTTAAACTCCTGTCAAGTCAAGAGGATTAAGTTATAAGAAAATTCCAAAATGTCTTCGTGATCAAGTTTTAAATACTTTTATTGGTTTATAGTTTACGTGTCAATAATAATATATACCTCAGCACAGAATAAAAAGATGCAGAAGATCAATCCGCAAAGCTTTTCCAATGAATAAGCGACTCTAGCTACGAAGCCATAAAGTCACTTCAGCTCGCAAAACACGGAGTAGCTAATACTTATATTCACCTACAATGCGTCTCTCTTTCTATCGCATAGCCACGCATAGCTCTGATCTCTTCTGACGCGGCACGCACCGAACAATAATCCAGAGCGACAGATACGCCGATGTACCAGTAGCTTTGTACCTAAAGCGCGGAGTTAGCCAGGCCTGACCTAAGTAATAAATAGCTTTTATTTATACATATTGTGTCTCATTGTTTTAATATACTAGTTTTTTTACCTTATGAAGTAATGAGGGCAAGTATTTCACCTGTTGATAAGTGTCACGGCTGTCATTACAGTTCTAGTTCTACTAAACACTGCACTGTGCTCGTCACTCCACTCTGCCTCGGAAAAGAAGTGTTTTCACTTTTCACAGGACTGCTTCGAGGCAGTGACATTCACCAAGAAGGGCTCATCCTAAAGAGACCTTAGGAAAAACTTGTAGATAACATATACACCAGCTGTAGGTACCTCTAAGGTAGATACAGGACGTCTTCTAAAGTTTTTACTTATTTATTTTCATTAAATTTTGGTATACTACAGTCATGACGTCCATCGTTGAACAAAGATCTGTACCATTAGGGAGGGGTAGTGGTTTGCCATAATCCCTACGCTTGGCAGGCTTCTGCGGGACTGAAGTTTAAAATGGAAGTTCTTCAGAAGGCACTGTTGCCCACCTTCTATTATTTTCCCTTCACCGCCTCTTACGACTTCCACGCGAACGCGGTACCCTTCTAGAGAAATACTTGGATTGCATATTATGGATATACTTAGACTCATTTTAGTGAAAGTCTATTCGAAAAATCTTTGCATAGGTTTGTTAAGGAGGAACTCCAAAAAATCTATTTCAAAACAGCTTCACATCAGATATTTTCTACTTATATTAATATATATAAAAAAAAACAATCTCCAACACGATTTCTTCATACAAACTAATATCCTCATGTTTCAATGAAGCGAACCAGGCTAGTCGTGGTTCTTCAAATGACTTAGAAATATGTGGACCTAAGATATACCAACTTGATCTGGAACTACTTCTGTAGCCCTAGCACGAATAACTTGGGCAAACGTAACCGTTTCGTTAACGTATCGAAATGTCACCATTTTGTATAGGATTTGATCAGCGCCTCTACAGTGCGTAAAAGGAACTAAATTTTGGCAGATTAAAAGGTTTTGACAACTAACGTGTCGAGATTTTAACGTGAACGTTTCGTCACGTAAAAAGTTTCATTGGCAGAATTGTGACAAAACGCCACAGAGGCCATATATATAAGAAGACAAGAAAAAAGTTTTGTATGTATATTGTTTAATTTTAACGTAAGCTCGAAGAAATAAAACGCCAAAATTGACAAATATAGAGGACATATAGAGGACTTAGAGGACTTTGTATAGGCTGAAAAAAAAATCAAACCTCTTTTGGAATAAATCATTAGATTTACGCCGGATGACGTCACTTTTGTAATCCTATAGAGTTCACATTAGCCAACAAGCGATGCGTTGTGCTGTCAACCATCGCCTCCTGCGTAAACGTACTGTAAACTCGATATATATACCATACGGACTATCGAAATGTTCGTGCTTGGGCTAGGTTGCAAAGACAACATACTCTGGCCTTGATCCTTTGGTTTGAAATTGACAAATAAGACCCAAATTATAATAAAATTATACTTAGGTCCAAATTAACCAAATGCAGTGCCTATATAGTGATATTATAGATGCACTGACATTAAACAGAGAGGAGACGGCAGCTTCGCGGAAGGTGTTTGTCAATAACACTGTTGATGTTTGATAAAGTGCAACTGAGGTCCAAAACGGACTGGAAAAATTACGAATAAAGTTGGAAAGCCTTAGCCTGAAGATTAACAGAACGACAACTAGGTGACTATCGACCATTTGGCTGATATAAGTGACATTCAAAAATCGCACCCTGCGACTTTGGTTGTGTGACTTCGGTACCTCTGCAGGTACAAAGCTATCGCGACATTGGCCAGGACGTAAGGAACGAGATAAATGTAGGAGGGATGAAATGGCGACAAATCTCTGGGATTACATGTGACTTAGGAATGCCCATGAAGCATAAAAGATAAGTTTACAAGACTATCACATAGGACCTGCTTTTTTATAGGATTGAGAGGGAACTTGCACGATGCTGAAATGATGTAAAACGCTCAGAATTAATGTCACTAGCGGTCACCCACCCAAGTCATGACCGCGGCGTACGTCGCTTATCTTATTCGATCGGTTAAGAACGCGTTAGCAAACTTCGCTACGATAGCTTCAAATACCATGTAATTTTCCAAACTATTTTCTTAAATAAATCTCGTTATGTGAAAGTAAAGTTTTTTTTTAATGATAATTCTGGCGTCCCGTATTACATAATTATGTCATATTTTAATACGCAAGCTCTTTTTCCCGAATGCCAAAGCATTGCATATAGAAATTTGAAGGCTTTATTTTGACCTCCTAAATTTTAACATAGATGAAAATCAAAATTTTACCGTTATTTATTGTGATTATTACCATATTTATACATTTCATATTTAATTGTTATATATTTTTCAATTTAGATTGAGTAAGGTACTTGTACGCAATTTTGTACGCATATCTTGAAGTCTAATATCCGATAGGTTTGCCAGTTCAGCAAAATTATCTATTCCCAGAATATTTATTTTCACATTTCGAGATCAAATAAATTATATAACGGAAATCTGGGAAACCGAAAGGATTGATAATAGGCTCAAGGACAGGCATGGAAATTTTTTGCGAAAAAAAAACTACTCCTAATTCTTACTACAATTTATATACCAACTGGTATCTATACTTATAATAAAACTGTAACAGGTCCAATTATGTACATGGCAGATATTTTGAAAAAAAAAATGTACAGTACTCTGTAGCTGATACTGATGCCGAAACTGTATTTTTTTTATTTTTGTCTGTCTGTCTGTATCCCGCGCATCACTCCAAAACTACTGGATGGATTTCAATGAAACTTAGCATGATTTGAGTTCATACTAACAAGGTAGGATAATTTAGCTTTTTATCCCGAAATTCAGCATGGTTCCCTTGGGAGAGGGGATGAAAGTCAAAATATACACTTAGTTGTAATTTATTAACGCGTAGTCCGATTTCATACGTTCTTTTTAGGGTTCCGTACCCAAAGGGTAAAAACGGGACCCTATTACTGAGATTTCGCTGTCCGTCTGTCCATCCGTCCGTCCGTCTGTCACCAGGCTGTATCTCAAGAACGGTGATAGCTAGACAGTTGAAATTTTCACAGATGGTGTATTTATGTTGCCGCTATAACAACAAATACAAAAATTTGGCCAAGTGCGAGTCGGACTCGCACACGTTAAAACAAAAAAAACCGGCCAAATGCGAATGGGACTCGCGCATGAAGGGTGCCGTACCATTATATGAAAATTTATTGTATGGGTGCCCCCTTAATTATTTATTCTAATTTAATTAATTATATTTAAAGAAAACATAAAACCAAATATTCTGTGACTAGTTAAAGCGTTTACCAGTCACCGTTATTAGTATCGAGCAAGAAACGGTAAAAAAATCAAGGTTTTTTTTATGGGGGCCCCCCTTAAATATTTATTTCATTTTTAGTATTTGTTGTTATAGCGGCTATAGAAATACATTATCTGTGAAAATTTCAACTGTTTAGCTATCACCGTTTGAGATACAGCCTGGTGACAGGTGGATGGACGGGCCGACAGCGAAGTCTTAGTAATAGTTATTACCCTTTGGGTACGGAACCCTAAAAATGTTGAAATATGTAGTCTAATGTTGTATAGCTAATGGTACGGAACCCTTCGTGCGCGAGTCCGACTCGCACTTGGCCGTTTTTTTTAATTAGAATTGTGGTGCTTTAAAAATTATCATGTAAATATTTCAAAGTCATCGGGTTATCAGTTCAGAAATTACAGACCAAATAACTTGACACCCTAAATGTACAGAAACCTTTGAACGTACGGCTCATCTTGAGCTGGCGGTCGCACTTTATCGTATAGGTATGACTTTGACTTTGACTTTGCTGATACTGATGCAAAAACTGTTTTTTTTTTTTCTGGCTGTCTGTCTGTATCCCGGCCGCGCATCACTCCAAAACTACTGAATGGATTTGAATGAAACTTAGCACGATTCGAGTTCATAGTACGAAGAAGGACATAGGATACTTTAATCCCGAAATTCAGTACAGTTCTCTTGGGAAAGGGCATGAAAGTTAAAATGTACACTTAGTTGTAATTTATTAACGCGTAGTCCGATTTCAATCATTCTTTTTTTGTAATAATAGTGGTAATTTAATTATTTTCGCGTAAATATTTCAAAGTCCTCAGTTTTGCAGTTAAGAAATTACAGATATCACAAACTAAATATTTCGTTTTAAATAACTTGAACCGCGGAATGTTGAGAGACCCTTGAACGTACGGCTCATCTTAAGCCCACAGGCAGCCTGGAACCCCACGGGAAGCCCGACACCCCACGGACAGACCGGCATCCCACGGGCAGCCCGGCACTCCACGGGCAGCACGGCACCCTTATTTAGTTTTGCAAGCTTGCTACGATAATACTCTAAAATGTGGTACATTCACCACAATCAGTTTTTTTAACTACATATCTTTCTTTTGCCGGATACATTTCGGAGACTGCGCAATGGTAGTGTACAATGTTGTCTTAGGTTTTCGCGATTGTTACACTTAGTAATTAAACAATTTTAAACGGTTTAAATCACGTAAATTTATCATTATTTTTGTTCCGACGCGACGTTTCAAACACTTTGTAGTGATCTTAGTCACGGGGTGACTGTCGGGACAAAAATAATGATAAATATAGGTACGTGATTTAAACCGTTTAAAGTTGGAAGTGCACAACTTTAGTAGATTGTTATACAAGGGTCGAAAGGAATTGATAACTTTCACCCGCGTTCAGCTCTCTACTTTTCATTTCGAATTTAAAGAAAGTAAAAAAAAAGTAGCTTTGTTTACACCAATGGTTACCATGGTTACAAGTCATTCCAGCCCAAGAGAAGGAAGCATTTACTATGAGTTTTTCCCGGCCTTAGGTGGGAAGGAGCGTCTCCTACCCGCTACTCAGATCAAACAAACACTACTTTCCGAGAATGAAAAATAAAAAAAATATTTTCGATCTACCGTCAAACAAACCGCCGTTTTAAAATCGAAATTCTAAAGAAACACACAAGGTACTTTGCTTCAACATTTTTTTTGCGAACCGGGAAAGAACTCTCTGAGTTACTTAACTACTGTCTTCTGGAAAATACAACCCGGGAGTTTTGAAATCCAAAGTAAAAAGCTCCATTCTGAGCTATGGTTTACTATAAGAGTGCTTCACCGCAGACCACAGTGTTGCTTAATATGAGATAAACAGTGCATAAATGTGAATAATTAGTTTGCAAGTACGACAATCGCGAACGAAGTCGCGGGTACAGCTAGTATAAAATATAATAACTCTCCTCCTAATAAAAATATTTTAAAGGGGCCAAGATATTCGCTTTAATCTAAAGTACACATGTGCCAAACGGCTATCCAGTACAAAATGGCCCTAGTATTTGCAATTTTTCATCGATTTTGCCCTTATAGGCTGGCAACTACGGCCCTTTATTCCCTGTAGTCGTTTTGGTTCAAAAGACATTAATGAAACTGGACTAAAGATTCTAGAGAAAAACCACCTCCTCCGAGAAAATATGAAGCTAAAATTACAAATGCACTAAACGAGATTTTATTTTAAATACCCTTTAAAAATTGAATTGCAACGCAGATAACATATTATAGTTGCTTTACTCAGGTGCTCTTCATAATGACAGAATAAAATAATAGACATGACAGAATAAAAAAATAGTACGGTAGGTACTTTACATATTGCACATTAAAGCTTCTTGAACTCCAGTATCCATCTATATCAACACTAATATTATAAAGAGGAAAGATTTGTATTTTGTAAACTTAAAAACCGGCTAAGTGCGAGTGGGACTCGCGCACGAAGGGTTCCTTACCATTATCTGTTACTTAATCTTCCAAGTTTTACTGTATGTGAGCCCCCTTAATTATTTATTTTATTATATTTAAATAGAACATAAAACTATAAATTCTGTGAATTATAGTTAAAACGGCTACCTGTCACCGTTATTAGTATCAAGCAAGAAACGGTAAAAAAATCAAGTTTGTTGTACGGGAGCCACCCCTAATTAAATATTTATTTTATTTTATTTTTAGTATTTTTTGTTATAGCGGCAATAGAAATACATCATCTGTGAAAATTTCAACTGTCTAGCTATCACTGTTCTTGAGAGACAGCCTGGTGACTGATGGACGGACGGACGGAGTCTCAGTAATAGGGTCTCGTTTTTACCCTTTGGGTACGGAACCCTAACTACACCATCCTACATTATCCTTGACACGTACGCTGCGGAAATAATTGACATAAATAATATGTAATTTTTGAAATTTTTATTAAATACCCGTGCGAAGCCGGGGGGGGGGGGGGGGGTACTTCTTAATATGTAAGGAGGATTCACAATATCGGGTGCATACTTACACTATAATAGCTCTCCTAAGCATATCCCTTTCAATGGCAATGTTTGTGATTTCATTACTTCAATTTGAGATGATTCAGGAACATAACTTACAAAACTTGGACTTGTGATTTCAACAACAACAAGTTCAATATGAGAAAGGAAATCAAAATTCGTAAGGCACGAATAGTACTGCAATCTAACAAGGCAATGCTGCCAGCATGCTGGGCACGCTGCCCACTGGTAGTGTGCCCAGCCAGGGGCTGGAGCATTCGGCAACGTTGTAGGTTGCCTAAATATAGTATTGTAGATAGTTTGCACGCAAAAAACAGGATTTGCATTTTACTTTTGGATGGGACGAGAATCATGCCTATGGTATACCTAGGTTGCAAGTTTTGGCCTACGAATTTCTTGGCACAGGTCCGTATTCCCTACTATGCAACACGATAACTCCGGAAACCACATTAGAAATAAAATGTACGACATGTTGAGAAATATGTTATGTTGCTATACCTACTCGTATATAACTAATTGACAGGATAGCGTTTGACCAAAATCTCTCACCTATTTAAGTAATGACGTGGTTGAAGGTGTTGAAGGCTAAATCTAGAATTACCAACTTCCAATAACAGCTGCCGGAACCCGCAGTTAGGTGTTTGGTGACTGTGACTGTCACAGATTTCATAAATGATAAAAACCTTTATATTAATGAATTAAATTTATATAAGCTTTTATGTGTATTACAATGTATTGTAGATTTTTTTTCTCATTTTATTGACATGTATTGATTATAATTTATAATTATATTGTAAAATTACAAATTGTAGTGTGACCAAACAATGCTAAAAAAGAAAAAAGACCTTATTTATTGTACACATTGTCAGTAAATAAATAAATTGATTGACTGATTGTTATTTTATTCTTAAGCTGAAGTTAGCTTGGCTTGCATTTGCAATATATCCTATTCTACTTCAATGCGGTTACCTAAATTCAAGCCTAATTGGAACCACGGACTCTGCTATGTTGCTGTCCATACCACGGTCACTCTTCAAAGCATATGATTGAGGAGCCGCTCCAGATTTGAAAGCAGACTCACACCATTATTTGATATCATAGCAAAACATTTTGTAGGACAAGTTCTGGAATTAGTAGTATAACATATCAAAAGTTATATCAATTTAATCATGGCTCCTGAATCCATATATATGAATTGAGTAGTCATCTAGAGTTCTGAAAGTGCTGGTCTAGTAAGTAGCCCAGATTTGAATTTTGATTCAGATTTGAAGCAGTGATGGCTCAGTGGCATTGGCTATGGACTGCCGCGCAGCAGGTCCATGGTTTGAATCCCGCCGCGGGCTTGAGCTTCACCGCATGGTGGAAGGGCAGTTTGCGAACGCCCGCTTGGCTAGACACCATTTAATGAATCTGTCGCCAAGCACCTAACGGTATGTTCTGGCAGCAGTCCTTGAGAGCCAGTGAAATTATAGGCACATGAGACTTAACTATGTCTCAAGGTGACGGGCGCAGTGCAATTCGTGACTTGTGACGAAATGCATCTATTATAGGCAGAAGTTTGGTCCGCTTAACATCAGGTGGGCCTCGAGCTGGTTCCGTCACGATAACATAAAAAAACAACAAAAAATGTTATCATACAAGTTCTAGAATTCGTAGTATAACATATCGAAAGTTATATCAACTGAATAATGGCTCAATCTAAACATCTGAATTGAGGAGTCACATGGAACTCTGAAAGTTCTGGGGCCCAACTCCCACCTTTTAAAAACTATTATAGAAAACCAACGTCATTATTTCAAGCTTGAAATATTGATATTGACATTCGTACCGTGGCCATCACGAAACAATAATGTTCATATAGCGCTATCTCAATCGCACAGATGACTTGATTCAATGCATGCAGCTCGCTCTCACGTTGAAGTTCTAATGTAAGTTTACTATAGTGATATGTGATAGTGCGAATTAAAATTGTAAATGTAAGGTTAAAATAAGACTGAATTAAGGGATGGGAGTCGGCCCCCTGGTATAAGTAAGTAGTCTCGCTATTCAGAGTACTTACTCACAGTATTATTATACATAGGTACACATAGACACAAGGTAGACATATGTATGTATGTCAGACTAAGTGTAAACAAACAGACACAGCCAATGTGAACAGTGGCAATCAACCTTGTAAGCAACATTTCCTACATATCGCGTTCACAGAACAACAGAATCAAAACAAACCCGATTCCAAGTAACAACCAGGATAATAATAACGTACGTATGAAACGCAATTTTTTGTATATGAATATTAATATGTAATATATTATGTAGTTATGCATTGTAATGATCGAGTCTCAATAGGTTTTATAAAAAACTATCGACCACCAAACGCTTATAATGTGATAGTAAAAAATATTGTTTGCTGTTAGGAGCTAGGGTTCCGTATAGACTTACATTTACAAGCACTTATTTATACTGTACTTATTTATTTTGATGGAATTCAAAATACGAGTACTTGATGTATCATCATATATGATTTTGAAGCGCTCGTAGCAAAGTTTGCTTAGCCGTTCTGAACCAATAAGCAAAATTAAGCAACGTCCACCGCGGTCATGATTGGTGACATTATAACTAAGCGCTTCCGTGCTTCGGAGGGCACGTTAAGTCGTCGATCCCGGCTGTTGTCTTAGGATGGCAGTCGTTATAGCATGGTTGTAGGGCATTTTGCGAATGCCCGCCTGGCTAGCTACCACTCTCAAGTAGAAAATCTGTCGCCAAGCACCTATCGGTGTGTTCCGGCAGCTGTCCTTCAAGCCAGTAATTCAAGTGTAGCCTGAACAACATCTTCAACCACATCATCACTTACCATCAGGTGAGTTAGTGGTCAAAGGCTAACCTATCAGCCAAAAAAAAACGACAGAGCTAGACCCAGCTACAGGGACTAACTAGGGAGCATCAAATTCTCTCGATTTGAACGACACTTTACAGCATTTAGGGACTAACAGCTGTTACTGAGAGATTCACATATATAAAGATTGAAAGATGATGACTCACTTGTCAAGTCCTTTGAAACCAATCCTTAGAGATCATATTATACTATTGTTACTAACAGATTGCCACGTACTTATCAGACTAGAAAAAGAGAAAAAATGATTTATTATTAATCAATATTTACACAAACTAAAACTTGCATTTATTGTTACTTAGTATTTATTATATGTTGATAGATGAGTTGAGAGGTAAAGGTATAAAATACATTTCTCGATCGTGCGCTCGGTGAGTCAAGACCTCCTGAAGATGCTTCGTTTAGAAGCGAAACTAGTCGGGTATTATTCCGGTTAGGCTGCGTGATGTTTGTGACGTCACGTAGATAACAGGAAAATTAGGCGAAATTGTCACTAGGTATATAATTTTATGCTTTTTTAAGTGTTTTATTTAAATATTATTTAATGTCTCTTTAGGATACTTTTAAAAGTATTTATTATTGTATAATATACACTTAGAAAGTTTAAGATTTGTTTCAACAGAAAATTTCCACGAACCTTTCGGTGTCTCAGTGTACAGCAGCAGGTGCTCTGTGGTAGACTTTATATACACGGTATGGTAAAAGTCGCAGGTAGCAAATGGTTACAAGTGGCTAACAACCATTCATTGTGGCATTCTATGGGGAACGTTGTTCATTGGTAGACCTCTCTTCTGGCTAATGATGATCGATGATAATGATATTTCGTATTAGGTAAAGTATACTTCAGCGGAGCAACTCGAACGGCGCAAGTATGCTAACCTCGGCGGTGTTAACATGTATTTGAGCGATTTGGTGTGGAGACATTGGATCTGTGGGAGCTCATCATATTTTTCACGACTTATCAGAACGCTTCGTGATGAAATTGCTGCCATCTTTTGGCTCAATGAATAAGCACTGCAATCCAACGTGGTAATGCTGC
The DNA here is from genome assembly GCA_963854805.1 of Plagodis dolabraria. NCBI lineage: Eukaryota > Metazoa > Arthropoda > Insecta > Lepidoptera > Geometridae > Plagodis > Plagodis dolabraria. Next base: position 5,901,941 of record OY978442.1, read on the forward strand.
CTGAATGCTGGGCACGCTGCCAACTGGAAGTGGGCTGGAGCATTTGTACTGCCCGAGTTAGTGTGAAATGACTTGTGGGTTGTCTAAATGCTTTTATTTTAGTAGTTATAGTTCTATAGTAGGTTTATTCCTAGTTATTTCGTTACAAAGGAATACTAAAATACAAAGAATAAAATATGTCAATTTTTTTAATCTAAATACTACTAATATGCTTTTAGAGTAAAAGCATAGAAGGTATTACAAGGACTATTACGAAATGAATCATTAAAAATGAAATTTGGTGATTCTTGGTGATTTACATTTACAATCATTGGTGATTTACATTTACAAAATTTTCACCAGATAAGTATTAAAAAAATGTGTACTTCTCTTTTTAGATGTATATGCCTAGGTATTATTATAAATTTACTCTTCAGATTCAAATGTAACATGAACATTAACATGTATTAAACTTGTACATTAACCCTAATAAAATTAAAAGTACGAAAAAACATAACAGGCGCTGCAAAAAGTGAAGAGTCTAAACGATGAAGTCATACAGAATATACGGACGCATGTATAAAAGGTAACCCAGCGTGTTGGACGGCACAGTTGGCAACATGGCTCGACTTGCACTAGCTACCGTGGCCCTAGGGCTTGTCGCCTGCGTGTACGCGGCACCAGGTAAATATACACATGACTATAATATAAATGTTAGGTATATAGATTCTTTTTTTGACGATTTGTGGTGCCACGGAGCTTTTATTCAGAAATGCCCGAACTATTTAACTCCAGGCACAATTTTTGCTGTCTGAAATGAAGATTAGAGAAACTTATTATATTGACTATTTACTAGTTGTTTGCTTGTTTGTGAGTAGAAATGAAAAATATTTTACTTAATTTTAGTAAATGATTTTCACCCACAACGCACACATGGTATAGATGCATATTTGGCTCGTAAAGTGTTTGGAATATTCAATCGTTCGTCACAACCTCTTTCATCCAGAAAAGTGTAGTAGTGTTGGCACACTACTGATTCGGTGTTAAATATCTGACACAGTGGTTATACTCACCAAGACAGAAACAACTAAGTATACCTATTACGGAAAGAGTTTTGAAGAAGTTACCATTTGGTTTTATCTCCGGGACTTTCACGATGCCGTCATGCAGTCCTAAAGGGGCCTTTACGTTTTGCGATTCTTGATCACCATTCAAGACCTATTTCCTATTGGTCATTGATTTTTCAAGCTATATACTACCCTTTGCCACTTATTCATTTATAAGGTTATTAACTGTAATGCGGTGCTTATGTGATGTTCCTCTTTTAAAAGTTTATAGCGTAAGAAACTCCAGGTGTAGCTCTTTCTGTCAATATGAACTTAATCAAATTGATATTTGCTAGAGTTGTAGTTGACAGTTTTCAGTGGCATAAGTTGTAAACCATCGTCTTTTTCCCTGCAGTATTTTGGAAGAGAACGGATGTGTAGCAATTTCCTTAACACTGCCCATACATATTTGTAACAATACGGATTGCGCAAATAGGAATTTAATTTATAATTGTTTCAGGATATGGTGGTGGAAGCACAGGAGGCGGTGGATACGGCGGTGGCAGCGGCGGCGGTGGTGGTGGCGGCTTCGGAGGTGGCAGCGGTGGCGGCCATGGCCTGGGAGGAGGCGGAGGCTCTGGAGGCGGTGGCGGACAAGGTGGAGGCTTTGGAGGCGGCGGCGGACATGGAGGAGCTCCCGGTGGTGGATTAGGCGGTGGTAGCGGAGGACACGGTGGCAGTGGAGGCGGCGGCTTCGGAGGCGGAAATGAAGGCTTCGGTGGTAAAGGCGGTGGTGGGTCCGGTGGATTCAGCGGATCCGGTGCCAGTGCCAGTGCCAGCTCCAGCGCCAGTGCCGGGGTGGGCAGCTTCGGTGGCAGCAGCGGCGGCGGGGGCGGCCACAGCGGCGGCGGGGGCGGCCACAGCGGCGGCGGCTACGGTGGCAGTAGTCACGGTGGTGGCGGACACAAGGGATACGGGTACGTATTTAAATAAAGCAGTGAAATTGAACTACATTTGTTCCCAACTCAAGATTAGAGTACTTGATTAGGCTTTTACTGACACATGTGATAAGTGTGGGTGTCTAAGTATGTAGTATAGTGTATGTAGCGCCACGCAGACTACCATGGTCAAAGGGTTTTGTACATTTTATGGCAAGGGACTTTGAAATAAACTATAATCCCAACTTTTGATAAATTGATTTATATAATATACTTCATTGTATAATACTTTGGAGCAATGATGGCCGAGCGGAAATAGCCAAGGACTACCCTGCCCTGCAAGCTCGCCTTGCTAGCTACCACTCCCAAGTAGTAAATCTGTCGCCAAGCACCTAACACACACCGTTATCCGTCCGGCAGCAGTCCAAGCCAAAAAAAATTACAGGCACATGACACTTAACAACTGTGTGTCTCAGTGTGATGAGCGCAGTGCAAATCGTCACATGACAAAATGCATCTGTTTTAGGCAGAGGATAATCCGCTTAACATCAGGAGGACCTCGTGCTTGTTCCGTCACAATCTCATAAAAAATACTTAAATGAGATAGTCCCCTACAGAAATCAATTACATAGTAAAATCAGACTTATACAGACAAAAGTACATTACGATCCGCGTTATTGATAGTTCAGTATCAACTATTGATAACTCAGCAAGCTATCCAGCTTAGTTAACCTTACCTATCGATCAGTGCATAAATTTTAATATTTCATGTACATACTTAAAAAAAAAATACGCCCATTCCCCTCAAGACGAGAAGCAAATACTGTGGTGTACCACTTCGTATTATTACTAATAATTAATAAACTAAATAATCATCATATTACACAATTATGAACATTATGCACCAGTATTTGACTAGAAATGTTATCAGTACTAATATTATAAATGCGAAAGTAACTCTGTCTGTCTATCTGTCTGTTACGCTTTCACGCCAAAACTACTGGACCGATTTGAATGAAATTTGGTATGGAAAATAGTTTGAGGCCCGGGAAAAAACTTAGGATAGTTTTTATCCAACTGCCCAAAAAGAGGTTAATGTTTTTGCGCGATAACCGACATCCGCGCGGGCGGAGCTGCGCCCGGTAAGCTAGTATTGTACATACTAACCTAAGAGTTTTTATTTGTTTCAGACGCTAAGCTCCTGTTTAAAGGATTAAATCAGAAGAAAATTCCAAAAGCTCAATGTGATAAAATAGATTAGTTACTTACCTTTCGCCATATTTTGTAATTAACTTAGCTATGATATGTATGTAATAAAATAGCATTTATTTCCTATCTGGTGTCTCATTTGTTTTATACCTACTTGTAGATAACATAAGCATCATGTATGGGAGAAAAGGGATATTTCGGACAGTTAAGGAAATATTGGATTAAACATGGACCTGCCTATTCTTTAACGCACAATAATTGAAAGTGAATCCGCATAAAACTCAATGATACAATGATACAATGATTTATTAGTCTGTGAATCTAGGTACAAACAAAAGATATTACATATTTTATATACACAGAACGCTAGTTCCACCAATTTGGCATACAAGCTTCGCAATCAAGCTTTATAAGTAGGAAGTTCTCGCTTGATTTCGAAGGTATACTGGGACTCACTACTGCGACTGGTGTTTGATTGAGAGATTGTCCCTTTTAGTAAAACTGTTACAAACCAGGGTATTGCCATTTACCAAAGCCTAACATGGGATCCTCAAATAGCTATCACTAGCCGTAAGTAGTTTGCATCCGCAAGGTCCTTAACTGAAACTTTCTACCTACTACCACTAAAATTGCGCTTGCATAATCCCTTTTACTATTTATTGCTTATTATGCTGACGTCTGCTACCTTGACCTAACTGAGGCAAGAAACTTGAGCGTCTCCAAAATGTTTGTGTAAGATTTGTATAATGGCTTACGCAAATATCATCATGTCTCCGATTTTCATAATAAGCTCAAGTGGCTCCCTATTCGTCGTCGCCGGAATGTTTATATACTCCCACTCCTTTACAGTATTCTGTTCCACCGTTTATCCCCACGCTACCTCAAGGAACAAATTTATTATCTTCATTCTACCCATTCTTTGTCGTAACGTCATTATAAAACTTAACGATACAACAACCTGCAATTAAAAGTATATTTTCTACCACTATTCATTTGCCGCTAAAGTTTTCAAACTATGGAATCCGCTACCGCTAGAAATAAAACGTGCTCCTTCTTTGAAATATTTCAAGGATCAAGTCAAAAACTATTGTCTCTTACTCTAACTTTCTACAATAATGGACACTCCGATATAAACATCCATTTAAATTCATTTATAAGTTATTATATGTGCACATATTCTATTTTATATGTTTATATCGTATTTATGTAGGTATATATTTATTATAATTATTTAAATGACGGCATGACTCTGGTTCCGTGGAAGTTAGGACGGCCCTTAGTGTGGGACGCTACGTGCGTGGACACTTTAGCGCCGTCACATCTTTCTGAAACCAACGTGAGGGCTGGCGCTGCGGCTACTTCGGCGGAGCAACTCAAGCGGCGCAAATATGCTAACCTCGGTATGGGTTACATATTTGAGCCGTTTGGTGTGGAGACGTTGGGTCCGTGGGGACCGGGAGCTCATCGTATTTTCCAAAACCTATCTGAGCGCTTGGTCGATGCGACGCGTGATCAAAATGCTGGCACATATTTGGCTCAACGAATAAGCATTGCAATTCAACGGGGCAATGCTGCCAGCATGCTGGGCACGCTGCCAACTGGGAGTGGGCTGGAGCATTTGGACTGCCTATGAGTCTGCTATGACTTATGGGTGTCTAAATGCTTTTATTGTAGTAGCTGTAGTGTTGTATATAGTTCATAGTATTTTGTTTAATAAAGGCATACCGCCGGTAAAAAAAAAAAATTATTTAAATATTGATATGCTTAAAATATATGTGTATTCATTTTGAAGTACTCGTAGCGAAGTTTGCTTAGCCATTCCGAAACGATCAGCAAAGTTAAGCAACGTCCGCCTCGGTCAGGAGTTGGATGGGTGACCGCTGGTGACATTACTACTGAGCGCTTCCGTGCTTCGGAGGGCACGTTAAGCCGTCGGTCCCGATTGTTGTCTTAGGATGGCAGTCGTTATAGCATGGTGGTAGGGCATTTCGTGAATGCCCGCATTTCTAGCTACCACCCTCAAATAGAAAAATCTGTCGCCATGCACCTAAGGGAGTGTTCCACAGCTGTCCTTTGAAAGCCAGTAATTCTAGGTTAACCTGAACAACATCTTCGACCACATCATCACTTACCATCAGGTGAGATAGTGATCAAAGGCTAACCTATAAGGCATAAAAAATATATATAGTTTTTGGTTAATTCGTTTATCATTTGTTATCACTAGTGTGTATGTATAGAATTATTTAGACCTTAAGAAACTCCGCCCGATTTAGACCGCTCTGAGCGATAAGGCCGCCCATTGATACACTCACGCTACTGACGTTTAGGTAAATGCCAGCGCATCGCTTACACAAGCGAATGATGTGACGACGGAATAGCGTGACTGTGAGTAACTCATTTTGATATTTGCACTCATTAATAAATAAATATAAGTTGTGATATAAAACATTGTGTAATTGGCATGAGTAAACAATGATAATTTAGAGTTATGTTAAATATTTTTTCCTGACCAAAAAAACAGAGTTAGTATCACAGTTAATTGAGATTAGATTAATTGAAGAATGCACTTTCTTCTGATATAATATCTGTTTGGAATTACACTTTATTTAACGCAACGCGTGTTAAAATGCTTACATAATTCGTGGAAGTTGGCGCAAGATCTTCAATTTTTATTCCATAACTAAGTATGATAAATTATCGATATTCTAGTACACTATGTGTCAACAAGATTATATGCCTGATGTATAGATTTTTTTAAAAGTTAATTTGATTAATTTTTATACAAGAGATAATAAGAAATTCAACGTACTATAACTTAAAATAGTTTATTTGTAATTTAATTAAATCCTAGATGTAATTAATTAAAATAATATAAGTCCATTGTTATACAGAGAAAACTCTCACAGCCGTGCTTCAGGGTTTCAGTAAGTTCAACGCTCTGTATTATTTGCGTTTCTCCATATTATTGTTCCTGCCTCACCTGTCATCATCTCCACTATTCCTCACCTTCCTCAGATACAACTGTCCACCAAGTGTTCCCTTGAGCCGGGGCCGGTGGCATCTTGGGGAACATCACAGGTTGCAAAGTAATTGAAGAGATACAACATGATGAGGGATGAAAATCATAAACCTAACACCAGGCGTGGCTTACTCCGCACTCTCTTTAGGTATAAGGGTACAGGTACATCGGCTTATCCGTGCGTATACGGGATTATTCTACGGTGCGTGCCGCGCCAGAAGAGAACAGAGCTTTGCGTGGCTATGCGATAGAAAGAGAGACCCCTTGTAGGTGAATATAAATACTAGGTACTCCGTGCTTTCCAAGCTGAAGAGCACTTTATTGCTTGGTAGCTAAAGTCGTTTATTTATTGGAATTGCTTTACGGAGTAATCCTTCTATATAGGTCTATCATATCTGTGAAGAAACTAGTTGTCTAGGATCGATAGTTTCCGGGATAAAACCTTTTTTAATTTGACAGCTGTCATCAGAACTGAAGACCTCTATGAGATCTATAAAAATTTTATAGATGTCATGAAAACGATAAGTAATTGAGTACATAAAATACGACACCAATGTCACATTGACTATGTCACGTTTTCTATCTGAAATAAACTGTCACTTTGACAGCTGTCACATCTCAAACCCGTACAATTTTTTAAAGATTAGTTTAAAAAACAAGGAACGAAACTGAAAACTGCTACATCAACTGTCACATCTAAGGCCTTTTTTCAGAGTAAATCCAATAGCAAAAGTAATATTTAGGCTTTTCATGGGAATAATTCCTTTATAATAATATAATTTTTATTTGTAATATCGATGAAGCAGTTTAGTTGGTTCCCACTCTAGTGCAGTGGGTGGAGGGGGAAACTTCCCCGTCCGCTGATAGTATAGCTGTTTGTAATTCATATAGTAGGTAAATTATAAGTGGCGTAGATTCTAAGCTTTAGAATTTCTGGCTCATAATTTATATATCTAATTTTATTTTTAATACCTTTATAGATGTTACAATAAGTAAAAAAATAAAAAAAAAACAAATCGCAAAAATTAACAAATATCAAGCAACTTTTTGTAGGCTGAAAAGAATCCAAACCTCTTTTAGAATTAATCGTTAGTTCCTTTAAAGAAAGTACAATTAATTTGATTTACGCCGGATGACGTCACTTTTGTTATCCTATCGAGTTCATATTAGCCTCAAACGATGCGTCGTACTGCGTAAACGTAAACTTGATACGTTTACGTTACGGACTATCGAAATGTTCAGTATTAGGATCCCGTTTCCTAGCACGGAACCCTAAAAAGGAACGTAGAGGAAGGCCAAAAAAGAAATTTTGGACTGCGTGAAAAAAGATGACTATGAAAGGTAAGTACGAGAGATAAATAAGAGATGACAGGTATTGAACGGAGTTGTAGAAGAAAAACATGAAGAGAACAAGAAGATAAAAGTGAAGTGATAAACGTGAGGAATACACGCCAGAGACAGAGACGTTTGACGCTTTTCACAAACCTTTTACTCCACAACGAAGTTTTATCCCTACATATTTTCTCAGATAGCTATTTTTCATTTGCACGGCCTCTCTAGAGTCTAGAGTAACATAAATCGTATGGACATCAACAGTAAAATTAAAAATGCAATCAAAGATGTGTGACAAAGAAAATTACAAATCGAATCAATTCATTCAGCCAACCAAGGTCAGAAAAACGAAAACCTCGAGACACTCAAAGGTAAGTATTTTAGGATCGTTAATACATTTTTTCTTGCTCTACCTTTTACTCGATTTAGAAAATAATTAAAATAAGGACGCAAACGGGTATTTAAAGGGAAGGATTAAATGCTAAGCTGCAGTGTGGTGAAGACAAGCAACCCAAGAACATGAGGAAGTTGACCCTTGTTGTGCTGTTCCTAGTCGTCCTGGCAGTGTGCGTCTCAGCAAGGCCTGGAGGTAAGAGCTTATTATTCACCCGTGGGGCGCCGCTCTATAATTGCACCATGTCTTCCTGTAGTTGACGTACTGAAGGTAGGCAGCAGCGCCTTCTGAAGACATCTGTAGTTTTACACTGCGATCCCCAAGCCTGCCTAGCGTAGAGATTGCCAACTCAACCCTCTGAATGGAGTGGGCTATATTTAGCATTGGACGAACTAGCTGATACAGTAGTAAATGAAATGAAGTGTGGAATAGTTGGGGGAAGATCAAATGTGAGATCTTTATATTGATTGTATTGACCGTTATGTGTTCTTCAACGTGCTAAAGTTGCGAGAAATAGTACAAGAACTGTAACTTTCGATTTGTGTGCCCGATTCCCAAACGAAGTTTTCATTATCATCATCTATGATGAATAGATTCAGGCGTTACTTTGCGGAAATCCATATTCAATAATAACAAATATTTTTTAAATATTTTAAGAAAACATCAAATTAATATTTTAATAAAACACTTAAAAAATACAAAAATATATCTAGTGACAATTCCGCCTAATTTTCCTGGTAACCCGACGTGACGTCACAAACGCCACGCAGCCACACCGGAAGAATTTTTTCTTCCTGGTAACCCGACGTGACGTCACAAACGCCACGCAGCCAAACCGGAAGAATTTTTTCGGCGCGTTTCGCTTCTACACTAAGCATCCTCAGGAGGTCTTGACTCCTCAAACGCACGATCGTGCGCGGAAAAAAAATTCTTCCGGTTTGGCTGCGTGGCGTTTGTGACGTCACGTCGGGTTACCAGGAAAATTAGGCGGAATTGTCACTAGATATATTTTTGTATATTTTATAAGTGTTTTATTAAAATATTAATTTGATGTTTTCTTAAAATATTTAAAAAATATTTGTTATTATCATCATCTATAGTATCACTCCCCCCCATCTTCCTGTGGAAGTTGTAAAGAAGGTGGACACCAGTGCCTTCTGAAGAACTGCTATCTACAAACACTGCGATTCCAAAGACGCCTGCCAAGCATGGGAATTATGGCAATTATTAGGCAAAACAAACCCTCCTAAATGATAGAGGCATGAGACAAGGATGATATATTGTGACATAACCATTTTCAAGTAGGATTATTTAAAGGTCTATTACAAGGACATTTTGTTAAAAAAAAATACCTTATTCTCTTTTGGGTAATTGGGCATATGGTAAATGCTACCACAAAATCACCTACTATCAGGTGAGATTATGCAAAGGCAATAAAAAGGCTAACAAATCAAATTACTTTTATATTTTGTGTGAGTAATTGATAATCAATCAATGATACTTACTTTTTAATGAAATGATCTGATCCTCCATTTTTTTAAAGGCAAAGATGACGGGAAAGGGGGTGACGGCAAAGGAGGTGGTGGTTCCGGCAAAGGAGGTGACGGTGGCGGCAAAGATGGCGGTGGTGGCAAAGGCAGCAAGGGCGGTGATGATCATGGAAAAGGAAAAGGCGGCGCCGGAGGCAAAGGAGGCAAAAAGGGGTAGTCTGGACTACCACATATTCCCATATTTATAAAATTAAATGTATATGAACGTACTGGATCGTAAGCGGAAAAAAACTGTGAAGCAAAATAAAAAAAACTAGAAAAAATACCGTGTGAGAGGTAAACAATAGTCGTTTCCTAGTTGTATAAATCAATGACAGACGAATTGATTACTGATCTACATAAAACTACGAGTATGATTAGATGCAAAGCTAGATAGCATTGTATAGCTGTAATTGTTATTGTGTTATAAAATATAATTTATTCAAAAGCCTCACTTTTATTTCTTACTTCTGCCCCAGGGTTGTTCACGTAAACTAGTAAGTATACTCGTATCGACAACTGGATGAAGGTATTGTCTTTATTCCTCTTTCCATATAAACGTTTGTTAGTCCAAGTTACGTCATATTTTAAACTAGTTAAGTATTTAGTAAGATTAGTTTTCCGAGCGCGGCTCCGCCCGCGCGTATGTCGGGTATCGCGCAGAAACATAAAAACTATCCTATGTTTTTTCCGGGGTCTCAAACTATTTCCATACTAAATTCATTCAAATCGGTCCAGTAGTTTTGGCGTGAATGCGTAACAGACAGACAGACAGAGTTACTTTCGCATTTATAATATTATTATAGTACTGAGTACTGATACTAATTGTTCAAACTCGTTGAAATTTTGTCTATATACATATACTTGAGCAATTTTTTTTTGTTTTATTATTTATTTTATCCCTAAATGTGAAAATAAGAATGTATATACTCGTAAAATGCCTTACGCATTTTTACGATTTTCGCAAATAATTATGAACTTACGCTTTTTGCGGAAAACTGACAAACCAGATATATCACCAGGATAGAATTTAGACTCAAGGACAAGTATATTCCTACAAATTTCAAAGAGTTTAACACTTGGGATTTAAAATGTGTCTAAATTACTTTTGTATAAAAAGCGTTAATAAGACATTTGACTAAAATGTATCAAATATACTTTTAGAAATCGTTAGTGGAGCGGCAAAATTATCACTTTTGAATCTCAAACCCGATTAATTTTAATTTATTCCAATTCGAACTCCGTATTAATTAGACAACAATCGGATTTTCTGACCAAGGATTCTTAGTAGAAACTCTATACTTGTTGGTAGATGACATTAGGCTCGCAATACGTAAAATGTGGGTGGTTTAATAATGTCTGACAATATCTCTGAGCATTCAAAGGCATGAATATGTTACGAATCATATGACAAAAGGAACCTTCCTACAAATTTCCAGCATCAACGCAACCGTCGTGGTTCTAGTTTGGGTATGTGTTGAAAAATCATCCTTTCTGCTATGAAAAATCCCCCGGACTGTACAGGACATATTAATCACGCTAGTATTATAAACGCGAAAGTTTGTGAGTGAGTGTGTAAGTATTTGTCATTTTATTGTATTGTATTATTAATTTATTACTCCTTAAAGTTGGAACGGATGATCCGATTTGGGTGCAATTGTGTAGTTTTGTGATTTACACAGGATACTTTTCAGCATCATTGTCATCGTCTACGCGGGTGAAGCCGCGGGGAGTAGGTAGGTACATTAAAAAAAGTTGTTCCTATCTTATCACAAAAATCATCCCTAGTAGTTATTACGATAGTAAATATATTGATGATTATACCAAGATCATAGTGGCAACGATAAACTTTCGACTCCATTTTGCTTATTAAATATGTACTTATTCTTCTTTATATCCTGGTAAACATACCATCTTAGCACATTATCAGATCACTTCTTACCAACAGGTTTGAAAGCAGTTTAATATAGCCCATCATTAACTACAAAAACTTGCGCTGATATAAAAAAGATTATCACGCAAATTTAGCCACAGCCACGCTTGTCTTTAGGATCACATCCAGCCAGCTGTGCAGTGCTATAGTAAGCGGAGCGATGAGTGTGAAAATGCACACAACAGTCCTGCAGTTTCATGTACTAGGAAAAAGAACACATATATTATCGTGTTTTAATCGACAAGGTGAATATTTTCATCGCCTTACACTAATAATTGGCGCACACTGATCAATCCGTTACCGCATCAACTTTGTCTCAATTCAAGCCGTTCAGTAACCTCCCGTCAGGACAAATTCGGGAATAGTCATAATACGGTAGGAATATAAAATATTAGGAGAAAAGACATAAGAACTAATTTCTTAGAGGAACGAGTGCAGCACAGTGTCGAGCAGAACGAGGAAGTGTGTGTGCGTTGTTTTTTAGAGTGCTACTCTATTGAGGTGGAGTGAAATAGCCAATGGAATATCTTAAAATTCTCAGCTTCGTCACGTAACTTTTGTGCGATTCGATTGGCTTATTCCGAACAGTATCCTCTTCGCTCTAACTCACCACAGTGACTTCGGCTGCTTACTGAAGTTGTGAAAGTAAGCGGAATGTTAAACAAGCCAAGCTGCCGATGGAATTGTTATAATATCCTAGACTCTCGAAGTACGGCTGTATGAGTTAAAGAACCCCAAAACGTCCAAATCAGTTTTACCAACAAGAACATACTTATCACGATGCCAGAAAAGCTATATGTAGGACTCAATGTTCTTTGTACACATTGCTGATCTCCACTGCTTGGGAGATGGTATAATATAGATTACAATTAGCAATTATTTCCTATATAAGTCCTAAGTCATCTCCATGCCTCGTGTAGTACCGGACTAGAATGTCACCAAAATGTGGTTTCTATGGGTGTCGTAAGAGGAAAAATTACCAGAAGGTGGGAAGCAGCGCTTACTGAAGAACTGACAACTTCTACTGCGATTCCCAAGACGTATGCCAAGCGTGGGGATTATTATTTTATTAGCTTTTGAAAAGTTAGTTCCTTATTTCCGCTACGCTACGCATCCTCACTCCGCTTGTCTTACTCGCTTCACTCCGCTTTCTCGCCCAGTTTTAGTGGTAACACACCCTTGTAATTCGATGCCACAGAACCAACGCTTTTCTAAGCTTCTCACCTACCTATTATTAGACGTGTACCTGATACTGAGAGAGTGAATTATAGTCGACGTTTATAATATCTCAGTCCTACTAGTTTGCCTCAAAATGAGTCGATTATAAAAAGTATTAGACATGTATAAAAAAAACTATGACCTAAAAGTTGAGTAAACAAAAAACTACTTGCCGTATTATGCAGGTACACAAAGCCTGCCATTATATATAAGGGAAGTTTACCTATATGACAACAAAGTGACATATAAACAACAAAAACAAACTATAAAGCGTAGAGGAGTCAATATGGGCCTAAAGGCCCTTGAATCCAGTTCGATGTATATTCAATTGAAGTGAAATTAAAGCTTCAGCTATACTTACGAAGACAGAATCAATATTTCATCGAAAACTCATAGCCAATTTGCTATAGAGATTAAAACATCGCTCGGTTACTAACCTGTCATTTACTGTAACTGGATTTGAAAAGACTTGACGGTCTGTTTTTTGCACCAAATTATCAATGAGTTGGTACAAAAACTACTGCGGGAAGAGAAAAAAACTATATAGCAAAACTCCGCACTCTGACAAGGTCAGAGTAATTTGTACTTACTCGTACAAATAATAAGTATTTTTAATTAAAGTTTTTTTGTATCTATGTAGGTACCTACATACAAATATTAATGAAGTTTATTTAGTTTATTACTGAATACATTCCATCGAGCCACAATAATCGACAGTCAAAATCAACAACGCCCGCAATTCCGATGAGTGCGTTATTGATTTTGTCTCATAGAAACCATCATTTTTCTTATATTTAGAAAAATAAAGACTGTTAATTTTTTACAATAAAATGCGAAGAAATCTTAGAAATACATCGTTTGCTGTTAACGGAACTCTTTTATTAATTTGTAAAAGATAAACCTACGTAATGTGGTTTCTTTACAGATAATAAAAATTCCGGATTTCCCTTGCAATTCTGAGAAATCATAAAATTCAGTGCAGTAGGTATACTACCTAAGTAGTACCTCCTTACTTAATTAATATTCAGGGAATTTACATTTTATTATACTAGGGAATTACCAAAAATGTACTGTAGCCACGAATACAACATTATATTTACGCATTGTTGATGACTATCAACAAAACCTAATTATTTTTTTATTATATACTTAAATGAATTACAATTTTATCTTCAGTAAAGTACCTTGGTACTTCGTTTTAATTGAGCTTAATTCTAAAACCTGCATAATTGCTCTGGCAGGTAATAAATTTTGACGGCCTATCGTCACGCATGTAGACAGAGACTCTTCCAAATCATTTTTCACCAGCTGTTATGAGCATAGGTATGTACTAGAGGATTTTATTAGAGAAGAAATTTTTTTATGCCTTGTAGGTTAGCCTTTGAACTATATCTTACCTGATAATAAGTGATGATGTGGTCGAAGATGTTGTTCAGGCTAACCTAGAATTACTGACTCTCAAGGACAGCTGCCGGAACACACCGTTAGGTGCTTGGCGACAGATTTTCTACTTGAGGGTGGTAGCTAGCCAGGAGGATATTCGCAAAATGCCCTACCATCATGCTATAACGACTGCTATCTGAAGACAACAACCGGGACCGAGGGCTTAACTTAGCTAAGATAAGCAACGTTCGCTGCGGTCATGACTTGGGTGACCGATAGTGACATTACCTACTACTGAGCGTGCACGTGCTTCGGAGGGCACGTTAAGCCGTCGGTCCCGGTTGTCTTAGGATGGCAGTCGATTTATATAGCATGGTGGTGGGCATTTGCCCGCCTGGCTAGCTACTACCCTCAAGGAGAAAATATGTCGCCAAGCACATAACGGCAACTTTCTTTGAAATTCAGTAATTCTAGATTAACCTGGGCAACAACTTCGACCACATCATCACTCACCATCAGATGAGATAGTGGTCAATAGCTAGCCTATCAGCTAGGCATTTAAAAAAAACACCCAATAAGTCCAGCCTCCAGCTTCTCTCGCGGCGATACCAAAACTACAACAACAGGTAGTATTTATAATTTTATTTTGTTGATGAGCTAGTAAGTCAAAGGCTACCTATCAGGCATAAAAAAATACTGCCGAGAAAATTTGCTTGCTGCATCAAATTTTCTACTTGAAGGTTTACAAGAATGCCCTATATGCCACCGTGCAAAATATTCATTTGTTTTCAAAAATAAATGATTTTTAATCATTCATGGTATTTTTTTCTAGTTCAAACCTAAAAAAAATCATTCAGAGCAGTTGGTAGATTGACTTATTTTGCGCAATGAATACAAACATCGCATCAAAGCAATCCAGTGGGGTAGTGCTGCCAGCATCCTGGGCACGCTGCTAACTGATAGTGAGCTGGAGCATTTGGACTGTCTGTGGATCTGCAATGGTCTTTAAGTTTGTATAAACGCATACCACCGGGAAAAAAAACTGAAATTATAAGTGCGTCCTATATACATAACCTGTTTGATCCGACAGCTAAAAGAACTTAATCTAAATTGTAACACAAAAATGGCTATGACAATGGACACAACTCACCGAAAATAAACAGCCTCACTTGGAGCAATGTCCCGTAAAAGTCCACTAGCACTTTGCTTAGCGAATCAGTTTTCACGTCTCCAAATAAGTATTTAACACTATTTTCTTAATCTTGCATGGACCACGCACACACAGGCTTCTTAAGATGTCGAAGACAGTAGCGCCTCATCCGGTATAACGGCGGCGCGCGGTAAACTTCTCTCAACCATAAATAGGTTGAAGATATTGCCCATTTAGCGCGAAACGGTTCGTTTTCAAAATCAAACCATATGAAATAAACCCAACATTTCCCCCTACAGAAATATAGTTAAAATAGGTTAAACCTGAACACTAATAATTAATGTGTGATGTACATTATTTAATATTAGACGAAATTCAAGTTAGCTAGTGGACTGTATAAATTAAAATAAGTTATAATTATGATACCATACATAAGAACATTTTACATATGATAAATAATTCTGAGTCCTGATCCAGCGAGAGGGGACTTCTTTTGAAACCGGACGAGTAAATTCGTGCAGATTGTTTTGTTGCATTTCGCACGCTCTTCTTACGATTCCGTCCGGGCACTATGCAACTTAGAAACACAAGCTAAAGCCCATTTCAGCAATGGGGCATCGAAGTTGATGAGTACTAGATCGCCAATATTCACATTGCGACAGTTGGTAAGCCACTTTTGCCGTTGTTGCTACGTATGCAAGTAATCTCGACTCCAAAGTTTCCAAAATTTCCGACAATCAGTTCCAACAAAAAAACATTTTCAAAACACATTTATTTGTGAATGCCTAAAGCGGAAGAGGAGAAGGGATCACTAGCTATCAAGAATTGGTAACCGATTTGCTTTGAACATCGCTTCTCTTTTCAGGAGCAAAATGGACATTGTCCTTATTATGCAGCAATTTGATACCAAGCACTATCGCGTGATAACCGAAAGTCAAATTTACAACTTTAAAAAAATGTTCACTTAAAATTGAGTTCGATATTCATGGTCTCTGATCATTTTATAAGTACATTAATCATAAAATTTAAAAAAAAATCAATTGCTTTTTAAGCTAAAAAACTGTCGCGAGTTTTGCCCATAATTATTATTTAGTAACCGGCTAGGACTCGCGTAATATTTACCGGATATTGCTACGACCAGTTTCGAACTTATTTGAAGTTCTTCGTCTGGGAGTCAAGATTGTCAGTTACGTACTGAGGCCCGCGCTCGACGCTGTGCACAATCGTGACTCCCAGACGAAGAACTTCAAATAAGTTCGAAACTGGTCGTAGCAATATCCGGTAAATATTACGCGAGTCCTAGCCGGTTACTAAATAATAATCAATTGCTTTTTTTGGTACCTACCTACACTTAGTAAGAAAGGTTAGGTTGGAACTCATCTGTACTCATAACATAAGGAATACTATGCACAACTACGAGTTGTGCCATAATGAACTACGAGTAGTATTTTGTATGGCACGACTACTTCTATATATTGATTGGCGCATTAGAAACTCTTGGTGCTAAGGGGGTCTTCCATTGAAAGAGGCGCTGATGAAAATATGTATTTCACTGTCATGGTTACCTTACGTCTTAAAACTTGTATAATTGTGTCACTTATCTGCATCAATCTAAAATAATTATTACTTCTTCAAATTAATTCTGATGTCCGCTCACGTCATGAGTCGCCCTTTGTGTGTCCATCAGAGAATCACCGAAACCATGACATTCAGGGGCATGCCTAACCGTGACGCTTCCGATACGATAATTTGCCATAAGCCATCCTTCCCATCTATATACATGTGTACTTTGTCACAGTCACCAAATATCACATTTTCATCATTGCTGGGTGAATTCTTTACAATACTATACAAATACAAAGTTGCTCCGTTGGTATTGTGTAGATTAATGCACTAATAATGTACTGTAATTCACGGTATATATAAATGAATGGGTGATTTTGGGAGCAAACAGTTGGACAGAGGCTAACACTAAGTTGAAATCAAAATGGTGCAGACTTTAAGTTTGATGCTGGTGGTAATTTGTATTATTTACGCGACTGCTTTGCCATCAGGTAAGTAAAACACGGATGATAAATTAAAAATGAACTTTCACCGGCATCACACCGACTTTTTTATGCGGTACTTACCCTTTGTAAAATTTATTTTTACCCTCTTTTCAACAATTTTATAATGGAAGCAGAAAATGTCTTAAAATCTCGGACCCAACTATAGTTAAAACAAAAAAATCATCATTAGGTATATATTCTTTTCATTACCTAAAGAAATCCATCTTCTTCAGTTGCAGTCGATGGTGTCGATAAATCTACAATTAATATTGTCTCGTCAATCCGTAAACAAAGATTTGTTCACTAATGTCTAAAGTGAGAGAACATAATCTATTATCATGTTCTCAATACAACAAGTAACTCCAATCACGCAACCGTATTTATTTTCCAGACAGAATAAAGCGCGGCTTCAATGACAGCGGGTACGGAAGCGAGCGCGATAGCGGATATTTTGATCAAAGAAGCAACGAACGTGATGCGAGCGTCAGTCACGAACACGGGGAAGAATGCAACAGCGGAGAAAAGTAGATTATTACTACTTTTTTTTCTACCAAAATGAAGTACTGGTGTTGAATTTTGCTAACAACAAGAGCGCCTTAAATTTAGTACCGAACGTTAAACTTTGCCAATAGCAATAAAAAATTAAGAGACCGCTCATTTAAGAAACGCAATGTTCAGTCAAACAAACCTGTAAAATTTATTTATTTCCTAAAAGGCCAATCACGTAAGAGTACTAAATGCTTTTGTCTTTCTTTTCTTTAGAGAGATATTGAAATCAAATGATTTCAATTCAAAGGATTTCAAAAGCACTGCTGCGCTTTCTTTCAAATCCTCAAGCTATAGAATCTTAGACATGTAATTAAACTTAGCAATGTAATTGGCTCATCTTATATGTCTACTGTATATCTTTATTATTGTAATTTTCTTTACAGTTACGATAGTGGAGAAACAAGCTACGACAGAGGGGATTACCATCAAAACCAAAAACATCACGGAAGACATCCACGATAGTAAACAAAATCCTTCAGTCGCTACTTCGATGGTTTGGACCATAGCAAAACTAGAAGATTTAACTTGGGACACACAACAATGTCTCAGTATCAGTAGTATTAGAATGTGATATATCAAACGTAATAACGATTAACGTAGGTTCTTAGGGAATGTAGTATTTTATGCTATTACATTTAAGTATCAGGGTTATTGTTAAAATGCTAACAACCTCTTTGGGTTGACTTCTGCTAGTCCTAACAAATATTTTAAGATATTTGTTTTTGTTTTGAAAAAAGACTGTATTTTATTTTATTTTTTTGTATTTTAATGCCTACTCCGAGCCAAGAACGTCCACCGCGGCAACACTGGACCGTGCCGTGCTCCCTTTGAATAGAGTTTTGAATATTTACATCGAGCAAAGTAATGAAAAATATAAAATAATACATTACAGGCACAAAAGACTTTAAACATTAGGTGGACATGGTACTTATTCCGTCAAAAACACGCCAAAAACACAAAAAAAAAAGCAAAAAAAATAATTTCAGTACAAAAAAGAACATCTCAAAATGTTTGTTAGGACTAGCAGAAGTCAACCCTAAGAGGTTTCTAACTTTTAACCAATAACCCTGTATATTCTTGTAATAATAACAAATAGTTTAAGAAAACATTACATTAATATAAAAAAAAACAGTTAGTAATATGAAAATATATCTAGTGAGATCATCGCTTTTCGATCGTGCGCTCGAAAACCTCCTGATGACGCTCCTGATTCGTGTAGAAGTGAACTGCGTGGAAAATTCTTCCGGTTTGGCTACGTGGTGTTTATGACATCACCTCGGATTAACAGGGAAACTAGGCAGAATTGTCACTAGACATATTTTTATATTTTTAAAGTCTAAACTATTATTTTATCTTTTCTTTAAATATTTGTTATTGTTAATATGCATTTCCACAAAGTAAAACCTGACCTATTGTATAATGAGTTTAATTAATAAAATAAACAAGAAAAAGTATTTGCTTTTTATTAATCAAAGGTGTAAAATAACTTATTATATTAGCCCCTTAACTGCGCACACCCATTAATTACATAAATTTACATTTAAATATGTTAGTAATGTTAACTTAATACCAATTATTTTCTAAACTAATAAATACAATACATTTTCGGTGCTACTAATTCTATATATAAGTTATATGTGTGCATGCCTGTACTCGCACCTACTCGAAAAGGATCCTCAAATGTGTATTTCAACTTATTTGAAGATTTGACAGATTAACAATAGTCAGGCTTAGACTCAAAAAGTCAAACCTTTTAGCTTTTCATTACGAATTACGAGCACTGTAAATATAGACCTAATATAAATTAGTTGCGTTAGTTAAAGTTAACAACATACCTTTTATTTTTTTATTAATAATAAAATGTTACCCTTAATAGTACGGTTAGTATATTAGATTTACTTAACTCATTGTATAATGACTTTAAAATTAAATTATATATACACTAATTTTAGCAAAATTTTGACGAAAAATATGTAGGGTTGTTAATCTGACGCGTCAAGTTTAGGTGTTCAATCTGAAAAAAAAACGAAGTGTTAATACTGTGAATCTATTTCAAATGTATACACATATCAATATCACTCATATCATATAAGGAATACACATATTCGATGTAAGTACTAGTAAGGTAAGTATATAGTACCTGCTATATTTTTTGGTAAGTAGTTAGTAGGTCGAATTTGAAAATTCATCGACAAGAACGTAAAGCAATACGTAGTAACAGTTATCTATTATAACCTGTGCTCAAAGGTCTGTAGCAAATCAACAACTGCAGAAAGGAAGTTGAAATATTAGACTAGCTTAGAACCTCCTTCAACATATTCATCACTAACAAATAAGGGAGACATTGATCAAAAGCTAGCCTATCATCTATAAAATTATCAAAATAAGATGGCGGCGTAATTTTTTTCTTGTTTTATAATAATCATAACACACACAATCACAAAATAGGTAATCAACAAAATGTATGCACGATTGCCATTTTCAACCTCAAGTTCTTTTACTGGTTACTGTGGTATACCTGGCAGACAATATTTTCATAAGACGCAGAAATATTTTGAAATTCCATCACAATCAGACTGCGTAGGCGTACCTAGAAAGTAGTTAAAGAGAAGCAGCGATCTGATGAAATTACGATCGGTTTGGGTGAAAAAAAAAGAAAGATTATTAACTTATATCCAACTTGTTACTGAACTTGTCCCTCTTCATAAGATTTGCTATTTTATTGTTATATTTATATACCTGCATAATATGACATTTACGTTAAAAGCGTAATTTAGAGTAGACTTTGCTATTTTATTTTGTCGTTAAAGTTTTATTATGTTTTATCATGTCTCGGAATTTAGGTAGGTACTTAGAGAATACGATCAAGATTTAAATACAATTTTCGTACATTACTTACAACATAATATATTTTAAGAAAAAATCTGTTCAAGTAAAGCTATTTAGCGCTTTAACTTTCCGTGTTTCCGCAATTATTCACACAGTAATTAAACTCAGTGACCAAGATAACTGCAAGGTAAAAAATAAGATATAAAAATAACATTCAGGATAAAATATTCTTTGTTACCTTAGTATATAACCATTACTTTACCCTCTCGTAGAGTATACGCTTTTTTCTTGAAGTTTTAACTTCCATTTTACGTGTACCCGTTAAACCTCGGTATACAGTACATGTAGTGCTCAGTGAAGTAGCTTAATCGAAAAGCTTGCTATAATGACCATGGAGTTAATTAAGCTACAACGGGCAACTAACATACACCCGCTCTGTGTACCTGTTCATTTCTTCCCATATCCCCCACCACTGGAGACTGAGCTGGAGCTGGCCGAGGACTTGGAGAAGGACTGCGCGACGGGCACGGCATGGCCTCCGCCGTAGCCCAGGCCTCCGTGGCCTCCGTGGCCGTAGCCTCCGTACCCACCACCTCCTCCGCCGCCGCCATACCCGCCGAGGCCAACATCATGATAGTATCTCCGCACTCTCTCACCTATTAGAATGAGTTTAAGACATTCAGTAAAAAAAACTACCATTCATATTACTACGTAAACAGGTATAATGTTGTTTGATGAAAGCATTCAGCTACAAATATTAACGCACAAAAAAAGGAGTTTAAAAGAATAATTTTAGTGACAGACTGTAGTATCAACCACCCTGATTTTCAAAGAAAATGAGTATCTAAAAAGATAACTTTCATAAGTGTCCTAAAGAAGAGTTTGCACTACGGGTTTTTATTGTAGTTCGAGTATATACAAGTATTTTTTATATTTTTTATACAAAACAATTTTAGTGAAAGGCTCGTCGGTCGATCCTACGATCGACCACCCTGATTTTCAAAGAAAATGAGTAACATAGTTAGTAATAGAGATAACTTTAAAAGAATCTCTCTTAAGAAGAGTATGCAATATGGGATTTTATTGTATTTAGAGTACCTATATACAACGTATAATCAACTTCCTAATGTCAACGGAAACGGAATTGTCGCTTAACACTCACTAACTATAATAAGGTTTGTAGTTAACATAAGAAAACCGTTGTGCAATATGCAGACCGGAAAACAAGGTAATCGTTAATAATTTGGGATATGATTTGAGTAAAAAGTAAGTTACCTGGAGCCGCGAAGCATGAGACAACCAGAGCAGCCAAAAGAAGTGCCATCCGAACCATTTTGTAGACGAGTTCCAACTGCTACTGAATACCAGAAATGTGCTCAAATCTCAGCAGGAGTCGGTTTTATACAGCACCCTTGTCATCTATCAAAGTGCTCCATCATCCTGAATTGTTCACGTAGAACCGAGAAATTGGAATAGTCATCCGATTCAGGGTTCCTTCAATGTTAATAGATCACGAGTCAGGTGTCTATGAAATGTTGGTGGTACTTCAGGAAATAAGTCGTTACAATCCTAAGTTACAGAGCTCGGTGGATGGCTATGTGTCACCCCCCATCACATGAGACATAAAAAGATCTAGCGAAATGCAGAACCTTATTAGAGATGCATCATTTAGTTGTTTACGCTAAAATTGGCCAGGTATCAGAATATCCGCGTATTAATTGAGATAATCCCCGAAAGTGAGGTAGGTCCCCAGTGGCGTGCCGGGATAGAATGACATTCACCCCATTTCTTACCGCGGGTATCATAAGAATCCCGTGGGAAAATTACCGGAAGATAGGCAGGAGCGACTTCTGAGGAACTATTATCTTATACTGCAGTCCCCAAGACGCCTGCCAAGCGTGGGGATTATGGCAAACCCTCCCTTAATACGAGACGCTGGGTTCAGCATTAGACAACCATGCTTATACAGTAGGTACAGTCCAGGTACATGAGATATGGATGGATTCGGGAAATGGAGAATTTGACTCATTTGTGTACAAACCAATACAAATACTAACGCTAATCACTTCTCTTATACAGGGAAGTCAGATTTCGTTTTCCTTAATTATTAATATGTTGTAGAGGAATTATTACAAACGGTATTTGTATTTTAAACTTTGAATATCAGATATTGAGGCAAAGAAAGCCGAGCAGAAATAGCTATAGACTGCCGTGCTTGAGCTTCACCGCATAGTGGAAGGACATATTGCGAATGCTTGCTTGGCTAGCTACCACCTTCAATTGCCTTTGTACAGTAGAACTTGATAGGTTGTAAGACACTACAGGCACGTGAGACTTAACAACTGTAAGCCTCAAGGTGCCAGCCGCAGCGCAGATCGTCACTTGAGAGGACATGCATCTCTTAAAGACAGAGGTCACCGCTCAACATCACGTGGAACTCGAGCGTGATCCCTAACAATCCCAATGAAAAATACATTGTTAGTGAGAAAATGACTACTTTTGCAATTAACTCACGTCCTATCCGGTTACCAGCCAGATGTTTAAATGACCCGGGTGAGTCGGATCTGGATACCTAAATAACGGATATTCATTAAATCTCCTAATGTTTACTCTAATGCCCTATAGCTTATTGAATTGCCTATTAGATATAAAATTGGGATTCATCCAAACCCTGTATGACAAAAACATATCGTAAGTACAGAATGCATTTACCAAAAAGGTAAGTACTGTACTGTACTGTAACAGCTGGATCGTCCATTGCTGAACACAGCCTCCTCTATGAAGGGGGGTATTTGCCATAATCCCCACGCTTGGCAGGCGTCTTGGGGATCGCAGTGTAAGTTGACAGTTCTTTAGAAAGCGCTGCTGCCCACCTTCCAGTATTTTTCCCTTCGTCGCCTCTTACGACACCCACGGGATGATATGTGGAGGTGCAATTCTAACCCGGCACCCCACGGGGCAAAAAGTAAGTACGAAATAGTTTTACATACGACAAAGTATCCATTAGCCATAATCGCATTAAATTAACATAGATATATTTATTTACCTACTGGACTACTTTGGACAGTTTGTCTCCCCCTTGACAACATTTTTTTCCTAAATCGTTTGTTTCTCACAATCGTAACACGCTCATCGATAACGTTTTTCTAGCATGACACGTTTTTGCCCGTTGAAACTTTCTGCAAATCTGTGGTAAAAATAAGGAAAAACATCTTAACCATGTCAAATTGGGTGAATTATCATTAGACATGCTGGGGCCTCTGGCTGGAAGTCAGCGGCTGTCCCATCCGTGCAAACAAAGAACGTCATTTCCGAGGGAAGTTCTGTCATGGGAAGGCGTGAAGCTTACCATCAGGTGAACGACCCGTCAATCTCATCTCATCTTGGTAACTAAAAAACTGTCAATCTCATCGTATCTGATTTTTTTTTCCTAAAAATATCTCAGATTTTTTTTTTATTATATAAAGAGTTTATTTTTATAGGCTTTGGCCATAATTCTATCGCATGGTAAGTGAAGATATGGACGGTAGTATTAAAATAAATAACATTGTTTAGGATGTCTACGTTCTAACTTCTAGTACACTACCCATGTAAGGACTCTTGAGTTATCGAGGGTTACCAAAATACAGGCTGGGCCTAGTTTGGAACCCATTACCTAAGCATGCATGAATATATATATATATATATATACTAGCTGTACCCGCGACTTCGTTCGCGATTGCCGTACCTGCAGACTAATTATTCACATTTGTGCACTGTTTATCTCATATTAAGCAACACTGTGGTCTGCGGTGAAGCACTCTTATAGTAAACCATAGCTCAGAATGGAGCTTTCTACTTTGGATTTCAAAACTCCCGGGTTGTATTTTCCAGAAGACAGTAGTTAAGTAACTCAGAGAGTTCTTTCCCGGTTCGCACAATAAATGTTGAAGCAAAGTACCTTGTGCGTTTCTTTAGAATTTCGACTTTAAAACGGCGGCGGTTTGTTTGACGGTAGATCGATTCTTTTTTTATTTCTCATTTTCGGAAAGTAGTGTTTGTTTGATCTGAGTAGCGGGTGGGAGACGCTCCTTCCCACCTAAGGCCGGGAAAAACTCATAGTAAATGTTTCCTTCTCTTGGGCCGGAATGACTTGTAACCATGGTAACCATTGGTGTTAACAAAGTTATATGTCTAAGATTTTTCGTTGTAAAATACTCTGTTGTTATAAAACAATTAATAACAACTATGTTTAGCAGGGTAGTAACTAAATATAAGGTAAAAAGTGTAGGTTAAAAAAGAACTAACTAAAACTTTCCCTAAATTTCATTGTTCTAACTCCTAGTGTATCTTTGTATCTTCTACTTATGTTTATTATTTTTAGTAAATATTTAGAAAAACTTTTTTTTTTATGCTTGATAGGTTAGCCTTTGACCACTATCTCACCTGATGGAAAGTGATGATGTGGTCGAAGGTGTTGTTCAGGCTAACCTAGATAATTACTGGCTCTCAAGGACAGCTGCCGGAACACACAGTTGGGTGCTTGGCGACAGATTTTCTACTTGAGGGTGGTAGCTAGCCAGGCGGGCATTCGCAAAATGCCCTACCACCATGCAACTACTATTTTTTTACCCTTCTCATATTTTAAATGAAAAGTAGAGTGTTTAACACGGAAGTCATCGATACCTACTTGGACTATAGCCGCATTAACTTTAAAAAGGTACTGCTCATGTTATTAAATAATATAAAAAAACATATTATTTTTACATCGTTATTCCTTATATTAGTAGTGAAAAGCAGAGAGATTCCTATTCGGGCCATAAGCGCCTGTAAATATTCAAAACAAAATTTTACGTAAAATTTCCCAAATAGTTCTAACCTCTCAATAAATTTTTAGTAAGTATGTTATTTTTTCAATGAATGATTTTTAGAAAAGCTACTTTTTTCACCTTCTTTAAATTCGAAATGAAAAGTAGAGAGCTGACCGCGGGTGAAAGTTACCAATTCCTTTCGACCCTTGTATAACAATCTACTAAAGTGGTGCACTTCCAATTTTAAACGGATTAAATCACGTATATTTATCATTATTTTTGTCCCGACAGTCACCCCGTGACCACGATCACTACAAAGTGTTTGAAACGTCGGGACAAAAATAATGATAAATATACGTGATTTAAACCGTTTAAAGTTGTTTAATTACTAAGTGTAGCAATCGCGAAAACCTAAGACAACATTGTGCACTTCCATTGCGTAGTCTCCGAAATGTATCCAAAACAAAAGAAAGATATGTAGTTTTAAAAACTGATTGTGGTGAATGTACCACATTTTAGAGTTTATAGTAGCAAGCTTGCAAAACTAAATAAGGGTGCCATGCTGCCCGTGGGGTGCCGGGCTGCCCGTGGGGTTCCGGGCTGCCTGTGGGCTTAAGATGAGTCGTACGTGCAAGGGTTTCTCAATATTCCGCGGTTCAAGTTATTTAAAACGAAATATTTAGTTTGTGACATCTGTAATTTCTTAACTGCAAAACTGAAGACTTTGAAATATTTACGGGAAAATAATAAAATTACCACTATTGTAACAAAAAAAGATTGATTGAAATCGGACTACGCGTTAATAAATTACAACTAAGTGTACATTTTGACTTTCATCCCCTTTCCCAAGAGAACCGTACTGAATTTCGGGATAAAAGTATCGTATGTCCTTCTTCGTAGTATGAACTCGAATCGTGCTAAGTTTCATTCAAATCCATTCAGTAGTTTTGGAGTGATGCGCGGCCGGGATACAGACAGACAGCCAGAAAAAAAAAAAACAGTTTTTGCATCAGTATCAACTACAGATTGCTCTCAAAACATATTTTCAAAATATCTGCAATGTACAGAATTGGACCTGTTACAGTATTGTTATAAGTATAAATAGATAATAAATGTAAGCGTCTTACCCCTCGCGCTTCCCTACCCGCCTTCTGCAACCTGTTATAGGTATAGATTTTTGAAGCGCTCGTAGCGAAGTTTGTTTAACCATTCTGAATCGATCAGCAAAGTTAAGCAACGTCCGCCGCGGTCATGACTTGGATGGGTGACCGCTGGTGACATTACTACTGAGCGCTTTCGTGCTTCGGAGGGCACGTTAAGCCGTCGGTCCCGGTTGTTGTTTAGGATGGCAGTCGTTACAGCATGGTGGTAGGGCACTTTGCGAATGCCCGCCTGGCTAGCTACCACCCTCAAGTTGAAAATCTGTCGCCTTGAGAGCCAGTAATTCTAGGTTAGCCTGAACAACATCTTCGACCACATCATCACTTACCATCAGGTGAGATAGTGGTCAAAGGCTAACCCATCATGCGTAAAAAAAAAAAAAGACTGATTAGAGCATTGCATGTTATGAAAAATATTCGTAGGGAAGTTGTGGTTATCGTAATAAAAAAAACTGTGTTTTATCGTTTGTAAAATCAGTCTTTTGGAGAGGTCCGACTACAGACCTATCTATTATATACGATAAAGTGCAAACGCCAGCTTAAGATGAGCCGTACGTTCAAAGGTTTCTGTACATTTTGGGTGTCAAGTTATTTGGAACGTAATATTTAGGTTGTGATATCTGTAATTTCTGAACTGCAAACCCGATGACTTTGAAATATTTACATGATAATTTTTATAGCACCACTATTCTAATTAAAAAAATCGGCCACGTTCGAGTCGGACTCGCGCACGAAGGGTTCCGTACAACATTAGACTTCATATTTTAACCTTTTTTTGTTTTAACGTGTGCGAGTCCAGCTCGCACTTGGCCAACTTTTTGTATTTGTTGTTATAGCGCCAACAGAAATACATCATCTGTGAAAATTTCAACTGTCTAGCTATCACCGTTCTTGAGATACAGCCTGGTGACAGACGGACGGACGGATGGACGGACAGACGGACGGACGGACAGCCGGACAGACCGTTTTTACTCTGTGGGTATGGAACCCTAAAAAGAACGTATGAAATCGGACTACGCGTTAGTAAATTAGAACTAACTGTATATTTTGACTTCATCCCCTCTCCCAAGGGAACCATGCTGAATTTCGGGATAAAAAGCTAAATTATCCTACCTTGTAGTATGAACTCCAATCATGCTAAGTTTCATTGAAATCCATTCAGTGGTTTTGGAGTGATACGCGGCCGGGATACAGACAGACAGACAGACAGACAGACAAAAAAAAAAAAAAATACAGATTCGGCATCAGTATCAGCTACAGAGTACTGTACATTTCTTTTTTTCAAAATATCTTCCATGTACAGAATTGGACCTGTTACAGTTTTATTATAAGTATAGATATATATATATATATATGTTTATTAGGATTAGATAGATTAGAAATTAGGAATATTGTAATTATGTGTTACTTTGAAGCAGTGATAGCTCAGTGGCTTTGGCTATGGACTGCCGCGCAGCAGGTCCATGGTTCGAATCCCGCCGCTGGCTTGAGCTTCACCGCATGGTGGAAGGGCATTTTTGCGAATGCCCGCCTGGCTAGCGACCACCCTCAAGTGGAAAATCTGTCGCCAAGCACCTAACGGTGTGTTCCGACAGCTATCCTTGAGAGCCAGTAATTCTAGGTTAAGCCTGCTAACACCTACGACCACATCGTCACTTACCATCAGGTGAGATTGTGGTCAAAGGCTTACCTATCAGCAATAAAAAAAAAAAAAAAAAAAAAAATGTGTATATTTGTTAACACGGTTATGACGAATTAATAAACAAAACAATGAACAAAACAAAAACTCTTCCAGAGATTGTAGCTCTATATACTTCCAAATATCTAAGTAGTTCTTGAGAGACATTATAAAACACATTCGACGGTTATACTTACCTAATTTTTTTTTATGTTTGATAGGTTAGCCTTTGACCACTATCTCACCTGATAGTAAGTGATTATGTGGTCGAAGATGTTGTTCAGGCTAACCTAGAATTACTGGCTCTCAAGGACAGCTGCTGGAACACACCGCTAGGTGCTTGTTGACAGATTTTCTACTTGAGGGTGGTAGCTAGCTAGGCGGGCATTCGCAAAATGCCCTACCACCATGCTATAACGACTGCCATCCTACGACAACCACCGGGACCGACGGCTTAACTCCGAAGCACGGAAGCGCTC
Organism: Plagodis dolabraria; assembly: GCA_963854805.1. Lineage (NCBI taxonomy): Eukaryota > Metazoa > Arthropoda > Insecta > Lepidoptera > Geometridae > Plagodis > Plagodis dolabraria. The sequence goes on from OY978442.1 coordinate 5,930,604, forward strand.
AGTAGTAATGTCCAACCAGCGGTCACCCATCAAAGTCATGACCGCGGCGGACGTTGCTTAACTTTGCTCTGGCTGATCGATTCAGAATGGCTAAGCAAACTTCGCTACGGGCGCTTCAAAATGTTTATTTATAAATGAACATAGGGTAGAGCTGGGTCCATTGTTCATAAATACATAAATAAAGAACGGAACCAACTTCCAAAACAAAAAACCCAGGCTGATTCAAAACATCTCGCATTTTCAAGGTCCGACTCCGACAAATTATTTCATATTTTTTTAATCCTCTTCAGTGATTCATACTGCTTACCTAATCGTTTATGTCATTCGCCCCCTGGTCTGTTACTGTCACCATCAGATCAGAATCAGCACATAGGCAATTTCTAGTCCAAAAGCCGTCTTTAAGTCAATTTTCTACTCAAAATATGCTAATTTATGTTTTGTACTTATTCCGACCTATAGATCCGTGACATACGGATGGACAGACAATCAAATTCAAATTCAAAATCATTTATTCAATTTAGGCGTCTACGACGCTCTTATGAAGGTCAATTACAAATTTTAATATTGAAATATTCTACATTGTACTGCCACGTTCAGCAAAAAAAATTATAGAGCCACTGCGAGAAGAACGGGCAAGAAACTCGGGGCCATTCTTTTAAACGTCTTTTTACAATGTGTTATAAACAATATAATAAAATTATTACAATATTTGTTTAAATTACGTAGGAGACAGGTGATGGCTTGGCAGAGCTGGAATTTTCCAAGCATTTTTGTCGTTTAAGTAATCACAAACTGTGTAGTAGGATTTCTTAATCAAAATGTTTTTCACGTGCAATTTGAATTTTCCTTCTGTGAGCATTGTAATATGTTCGGGAATTTTATTATAAAACCGCACACAATTACCTAAAAAGGACCTTTTTTTGTCTTTGCTAATCTAAAACATGGTACCGTTATTTTATATTTGTTCCTAGTGTTGTAATCGTGGTTGTCACTGTTTACAATTTTTTCCGAACATACATAATATTTTCAAATATATACAGACTCGGTAAAGTTAATATATCAATTTCTTTAAAAAGATCCCTTAGAGAGTCCCTAGGATCCATTTCATATATGGCTCGAATTGCACGCTTTTGTAAGATAAAGATTGTCTCTATCTCAGCAGCAGCTCCCCACAGCATGTATTGCTGCCATACGACATAATATTGTGGAAGTATGCGAAATAAACTAGCCGTGCAGTAGCTACATCTGTTAACTGTCTTATCTTACAAACTGCATATGCAGCAGAACTAAGTCTTCCGGCTAGATCATGTATATGTGGATCCCACTGTAAAGTTGAATCCATTTTGATTCCCAGAAAGACTGTCACATTGTCAATAGAGAGTTTATCTGGGCCAAGCTTAATGTTTGGTACAACATAAGGAACATTTGGTAACGAAAACTTTAAACATTTTGTATTTTTTGAATTTAAGCTGTGAACCATTCAGAGATCTTAGTTAACACATTATTTACATGAATGAGTTCATTATCTTTCCTATCTACTTTAAAAATCAGAGAGGTATCATCTGCGAATAAAACAATATCACAGAAATCTTTGACCATGCAAGGCAGATCATTAATATACGCTAGGAACAGAAAAGGTCCCAAAATTGATCCCTGCGGTACACCTATTTTTACCAAAGACCCGGAAGAAGTATTGCCATTTATTCCAACCTTCTGTAACCTGTCTTACAGATATGACTATAAGATTCAAAGTTTTGCCACGAATACCATAGTGTGAAAGCTTACGAATCAGAGTGCGGTGCTCTACACAGTCGAATGCCTTGGAAAGATCACAAAATACGCCAATAGCATCATGTGAACTCTCCCAGGCTTCGAGTGTATGTGACATCAATTGAACACCTGCATCTGTTGTGGATCTGCTCTTTGTGAAACCAAACTGATAAAAGTTGTTTGAGCATAATTTTTTCGAATACTTTACTCAGAACAGGTAAGATGGAAATAGGTCTGTAATTGCAAGGGTCAGATGCAGCCGACTTCAAAATTGGAGTGATTTTACTTTGTTTCATTAAGTCGGGGAAATTCCCCCTATCTACACACAGATTAAATATTGTTACTAAGTATGGTGCAATAATGCAAATTATAGACTCTCCCACTTTAACTGACATACCCCACAAGTCTTCAGTACTCTTAATGTTTAAACTTTTATATGTCTTTATAATTTCAAAGTTTGTCGTGTATCTGAAAGAAAAGTCCGGTGTTTTGCAGGGAAAATTATGTTTTAACAGGGCTTCCTACAGACAGCGGAGTCTCTTTAATTGGGCTCCGGTTTGCCTTATGGGTACGAAACCCTAAATAACTAAGTTGAAACTAGGCTTAGACTACATACGATAGGAATTACAAGCCGATTCAATCGATTAGATCTTTAAGCACGATCTAACATAAACAATAGGCAACAAAAACTCCGCAACGTTTTATATAACAAAGGACTTTATGTTGTACAGCGTTAAAACTGTTTTAGTTTGAAGAAGAGTACGATTATTTGTAGGTGAGTGACTTTGAATTCGTGAGATTCTGAGAATCGAAAAAAACGGTTCTAAGTACCTACGTACCTAGCTATGATGCTGTAGTCCCGGTTTGAGAATACAAGGACTGTACCACACTCATATATAGCGAGTCCTGTTCTATGTCGTAAACGGTGACCGACAGAAAGAATGCGCTGGACAACACCATGCCACTACCATCGGTATCGCGAGTTGCTGTATGATTGCTGCACATTGGGTACAAAAAAGGATCTTTAAGAACGCGCCAAAAGGATTTTGTAGTGGTCTACAGCAAAATAAAATAGTTTTTTTTTTTTTATGTAATAGAGTGGCAAACAAGCAGACGGCCCACCTGGTGGTAAGCGGCTCAGTGGCTCAAGTCGGTCGGAGAGCTCGGGATCGTCGACAATTCGGATCGCTCGACGCTGAATAGCATCGAGAGACTGGATTTGGTACTTTGGTGCGCCATTCCAGAGGTGAGAGCAGTACTCCATGTGAGGGCGAACTTGTGCTTTATAAAGCAAAAGTCGCTGGCTCGACGTGAAGTACCGCTTTGCCTTATTAAGCACACCAAGTTTCTTGGATGCCAACCCAGCCTTACTCGCGATGTGACAGCGGAACTGGACATCTTTGGAAATGTCGACGCCAAGAATTCCAATACTCTCTGCGGTTTTTAGGGGAACACCCTGAAATTTCGGAGCGACTGTAAAGGGGGACTTCTTCGCGGTGAAAACGCATATCTGAGTTTTTTTGGGGTTGAATTGGACAAGGTTCTGCTGTCCCCAATGTGAGACGAGTTCCAATGAACCCTCAGCTTCAGACACAAGACCAGTCCTACTTCTTTCTACTTCGACGCGAGGGGCATTAGCACGGCCAGAATATTGTGCATCGCCCGTGCTATCGTCTGCATAGCAATGCATGTTACAAATTTGCAACATGTCATTGATATGCAGAATAAATAGCGTAGGCGATAACACTGATCCCTGAATGACGCCCGCATTAATCGGCATGGGATCGGAGCAAGCTCCGTCGACAACGACACGAATGCTCCGTCCAGACAAAAAACTGGCGACCCAAGTGCACAGCCCCTCGGAAAGGCCGTAAGATGGCAACTTCGAAAGAAGTGCCCTGTGCCAGACCCGATCAAAAGCCTTAGCAATATCCAAGCTGACAGCTAAAGCTTCCCCTCTACTTTCGACTGCGTCAGCCCAACGGTGAGTGAGGTAAACGAGAAGATCACCAGCCGATCTGCCTCGACGGAAACCGTATTGACGGTCACTGATCAGTTGGTGATCCTCTAAGTAACCTAGGAGCTGGTTATTAACTACTCGCTCCATCACCTTGCAGAGTAGAGAGGTGATTAGAGAGTTGCCACTCAAGGAGGTTTTAAACTTTCCTAGAATAGCGCTAGCCTTGCCAGGACAAACTGTAGATGCGTATCGTCATTTAGATTTTTATTTATATATAAGTTTTTCTACCAATAATGTCTAGTAGATCCATTATATTCGAAGCAATGATAGCTCAGTGGCTTTGGCTTTGGACTGCCGTGCAGCAGGTCCATGGTTCGAATCCCGCCGCTGGCTTGAGCTTCACCGCATGGTGGAAGGGCATTTTTGCGAATGCCCGCCTGGCTAGCGACCACCCTCAAGAAGAAAATCTGTCGCCAAGCACCACGGTGTGTTCCGGCAGCTGTCCTTGAGAGCCAGTAATTCTAGGTTAAGCCTGTTAACACCTTCGACCACATCATCACTTACCATCAGGTGAGATTGTAGTCAAAGGCTTACCTAGCAGCAGTAAATATATATATATATATATATATGTATATATATATATATATATATATATATATATACATTATATTATTATTTATTCCATATACTCACCGTGATACTACTGGCAATACCAAGAAAATGATCCAGGTGTAGTTCATTGCCTCGCACGGGTTTCTTCTATGTAAGTTGTAGCCTGATCGGCCACCGTGACTATTACTGTTAATTTGGTTCATCCTCAAGTTGTCAATACTGCCGCCAAGCACATAACTGGGTTTCTCATAACGATGTCCTTGAAAGCTAGCAATTAACCATCCTCGACCAAATCACGTACCAAGGAGTGAGATAGTGGCTCAAAGCCTTAACAATCGGCAACGGTAAAAAAACCGGTCAAGTGCGAATGGGACTCGCGCACGAAGGGTTCCGTACCATTATCTGTAACCTAATCTTGCAAGTTACAGACACTTTTCGCAGTGTCCGATTGAGCTGGGTAGGTACGTTCCTATCCTAGGTACGTACGAACCCTAAATAGTGATCTCAGTAATTGTTTATTTTTAAAGTAAATATACAAATAAATATTCGGTAAATATTTCAAGTTTGTTATGTATTCCCAATCCACAGAACTGTTAACCAACAAAAGTGACTCAGATCGGTATTGCGACATCCCGCCACCGATAATTCTTGAGAACGCTGAGGAGGCGCTATTGCAACATTTTGGACACCGGCTTCGTTTAAGGAAATGAATCAAAATTAAATCACTTTACGTTCTAACATCGAACTATCGTCACCTTACCTAGTTTATAATTATTTTAATTGTATTTTATTTAAATTAAAGTTTTTAAGTAAATTTCGGTTTTTTTTGAGTCCTCGCACGCTGCCTGTCCTAACTGGCGCAGTCGTGTGTAGGATCCTTGAGGAGCGTTTCTCAAGGCCGCGAGTTCACGATCATCGAAGACCGTATCCTGGGAGCTGCTCCGGTGGTTTTCAAGCCCGTTCGAGGATCCGAATCTACGTGTCAGACAGCGCGAGGAGTATCAGAACATAGATACACCAATAGAGGCCGAAATGCAGTTACTGTGAGTACATTAGATCTTCTAGTGTTTTGCTCACCTTTTTCCTTTTAACTTGTGTGATAACTAACTTCCAAAATTTTCCATCCACGGAAATTACGGAGCTTGTGTATTAGTAGTAGTAGTAGATCTAGGAGTAGAGATTTAAATAGGCAATTAGACTACAGCGATAGTTTTAATTTAGATAATTTAGGAATAGATATGGCTGATTTGGACCAAATTTTTAAAGCACTTCGCTTAGTGCCAGAGTTTGACGGAAATGTAAACGTTCTTACCAGGTTTATTCATTTGTGTGACGAACTGATAGAAGAATTTATAGTCAAGGAGCCGACTAACAAACTTAGAGAGACTGCTTTATTAAACGGAATTTTAAATAAAATTACTGGACCCGCAGCCCGCCTTATCAATTCCAATGGCGTTCCTTCGGATTGGCAAGGCATTCGGAAAACATTAGTAAATAATTTCTCAGATCAACGCGATGAAACCGCCCTCTACAATGATTTAGCTTTATTAACACAGGGACAGGGAACTCCTCAAGAGTTCTATGAAAATTGCCAAAATTTATTTAGTACCTTAATGACGTATGTCTCACTGCACGATACCATCCAAAGTACTATCGACGCAAAAAGAGATCTATATAGGAAGCTTACTCTCCAGGCATATGTGCGTGGATTGAAAGACCCGTTAGGCTCACGTATCCGGTGCATGCGCCCGGGAACGATAGAAAAGGCTCTAGAATATGTCCATGAAGAACAGAGCACTCTATACCTGCAACAGCGTAATGAGCACCTTTTAGAACGGAAACAACCTGTTACCCCACATAAACCAATGTTACCGCCAATGCATAGTTCCTTTGTACCACCGTTTAGGTTTCAAGGATTTAGCGTTCCTGGACCTTCAAGGCCACAATCGTTCATACCGCAGTGGAGGCCCAACTTTAATCAACAAAATCAGGTAGGTCCGTCACGCACACAACAGATTTTCCGTGCTGCACCCCCTAATTACAACCCTCAAGAGAACGCTTTCAAATTTGCCCCGCGTAACTCAGCGCCTCGTCCAATGAGTGGCGTCAGTCATTTCATTACTAAAACTTTACCACCGACGCGGCAATCACCTTTTAATAATGCTCACGATTGGAGGAAATTCGGTAACCCTCCTCCCACTAATTATTTTAAAACTAGGGAGATGAACTACAACGAGTTTTCTGGGCACGAACCGAAGGATGACTCATATGAATACTATCCGGATTGCGACTTCTATGGGTATCCAGAATATGGTTACGGTTATGATGGGCAGCAGGATTATAATAATCAATATCCTGAGGTCCTATACGTAGCCCCGGTTATTGAGGAAACTACTGAACGGATTGAAAAATCTGATCAGGATTTTGAGAAAGTGACCATTTCAGACAAACTAAAATAGAAGTAAATCTACAAACCAAGCGTCAACTCCCATATATATAGATTGGATCACCTTACCTATATTACCTTTCAAATTATTGATAGACACAGGCGCGAACAGTACCACTGTTTTATTTTGTTTTTTTTTATACCACTAAGGTGGCAAACAAGCGTACGGCCCGCCTGATGGTAAGCAGTTACCGTAGCCTATGGACGCTTGCAACACCAGGGGTATCACTCGCGTGTTGCCGACCCTGAAGAAATCTCTTCACGCCCTTTTGTACTGTAGTCGAAAACTATTTTAGTGAAAACCATATTTGAGGTATGTAACATTCATGCAGTGAATTATTCGATTACTATACCAACATATTCCAAACCTAAAGATGATAGCAGTATCACTTAATTCTTTTATAGCTTCCACAACTACTTCGATGGTTTGATAGGTTTGGATTCGACTATAAAATATAAGACAAAAACTCTTCATACTCGGAACGCGAAAAGTCCTATAAAGCTATATGAACTTATACGAGGACGTCATACCAGCTGGTTGTAACCAATTAGAGAAGCTTCTGATAAACGTTCGTGACAGCGATGCCGTTGTGATAGATCAAGGGATATCTAAATATCATATTGCTGAATGTCTAAATACCGTTAATTTTATAAGTACATAATCCAAGCCGTAGTGATATGATATTTTCATATATATTTTCAATGGACCGCCCAGTATGTGCCGAATTCTATAATGTTCAGTGCACGCGAACCTCGTTTTTTTTTCCCGGTTGCGAAGTAATCATTTAAGTGACGAGGAACATATTAACCTACAAATGCTATGTTCTCAATACGCGGATGTGTTAGAAGGTGAAAATTTAGGAAAATGTCAAAGATTATTTAAAACAGCAATAGATACTTAGAATTACCATTCAGAAAAACAAACCACCGTGGTATCAATGAAACTTATCTAGCATTATCTAGAAAGTACTTCTGGCCCAAATTAAAGACCACATAGGAAAATATATTTATGAATGTACTATATGCGGCCGTGCTAAGTATGACAGAAATCCCATCCATCAAAAATTTCTTATAGTGCCACACATATAAATATCTCACGATCATCGACGCTTTCTCCAAATATGCTCAAGCTTGCCATATAAAGGATGCAACAGCGATTAGCGTAGTTCAAGCTCTACTCATTTTTAGTACTCATCTTAGACTTCCAATGACAGTAGTCACTGATCGAGGTACAGAATTCACCAACCAAATTTTCCTAGAATTAACCAGACTTCACGATATAAACCACCATAAGATTCTTCCATGCGTTCCAAATGAAAACGGTATGGTAGAGAGGCTGCACTCTACATTACTTGAACATCTACGTCTATTGAAATTGGAACATCGAGGTGAATCTGTTATAAACTTGATGCCTTATGCTATTCTAGCATATAATAGTCAATTCATAGTTTTACCAAATGCCGGCCTATATACATAATAACTGGACATTTACATCCCCGCGATCCAGTAGACATAAATCTATTAGAAAAAACTATATAGTATTCAACATTATATGGTAGAACATAGGACTAGAATTCACAAAGTTTTCGGAATAATTAACGGCACATCCCTACATCAGTGCACTCAAATAACTGAGAACGTTAACAAAAATCGAGAATCCGAGATACAGTATTACCCAGACTAACAAGTTTTTGTTCGCAACTCTTTGGCTAGTAGACATAAATCATAAATCAAATCATAAATCATTTTGTTGGTAATTACAAAATTACATGTCAAAGCATACATTGATTTGTTTTATTTTTTAAGAATAAATATGTAGTAATTTTAATTAAAATAGACATTAATAAAATGTCACATTAAAATAGAATTGTCCTTAATAATAAAATATAAAATAGGTAATAATTCATTATAATAGAATATTCTAAAAACTATGTATGTCATTACTACAAGTAATGTTTTGTCAAGTGATATAAAAACTTATATTTTATGGTCACAAAAATTAGCTCCTAGATATACGCAAGATACAGTGCTTGCTAGTTTTCTTAATATTTACACAAGAAAGCAAGGTGGTCCTGTCGCCCTAAGAGAGTCCCTAACAACGCACAATTGTAGAATTCTTTTACTGAATACAAGCGGAAGTACTAACCCTGACTAGCTTAAATAATAGTCCTCGTATACTACCTTTCAACGTTGGATCGGCTAAGACAGTCACTCATTATCATTAATTTCTCCAATTGATAGATTTAAAAAGATTTACGTGATAATATTAACTTAGTTAAGGTACAGATATCGTCTCTTTCTCTTCAGTTTCGCAATAAAACTCTATCGCTTTACGAACCGCACATGGAACACTTACGTAATAAAAAGCAATTTTCCGGGAATCTCGACTATACGGATGCTATTAAATACGATAATGCTATTAAATCCTTGCAATAAAACGAGAATAAAGTGGTCACAGAAATTAATAATCATATAAGCCTTGGCAAGAATTGGATATCTCAAAATTCTAAAATCTTAGATAATTTGGTTCAAAATCAAAAGAAAATAGAAATTGCTGTCAAGTGATATGCAACGCGAAAGTAACATGACCATGTATGCTCACCTAGCGCAGCGTCTTATTATTTTAGCAGATAATGTAGAAGATTTATCACATGAAATAACTAGGTTAGAAAATTTATTAGGTTTTATACGTGCAAAAAGCGCACATCATCTCATGTTTAACATCAATTCACTCAAGGACATGATAAGTCGGTTGAACAACCTCTATAGCAGAGACCAAATACCGACTGTTAGTTATAGAGAATATTTTGATTTAATTAGGATAGGTTACTATTATAGCAATAGCAATATAGTACTAGTATTCAAGTTTCCGGTTATCCGTCCCGCTACCTATGACCTTTATAAACTTTCCATAGTCCCCAACAAAGAGAACAAGGTCCTTATACCATCTCATCCCTACCTAGCAATTCACGACAAAGACTCTATGTACATAGAGGCAGAATGCCCGAAGTCAAGTAGCCTCGGTTATCTATGCGAAGAAAGAATTAATCATCACGGGAGCCAAGCTGATTGTATCTTCCAACTGATCACTATGCAGCGAGTGGATAAATCATGCCAATTTACCTCTATCACTCTCACTAATGAAGCAGTTGAACAATTAGACGACCGACACTACATATTGAGTTTTCCATCACCTACGAAGATTCGTCTGTCATGCATCCAGGATCAATATGATACAATGCGAGGAAGTTTCCTAGCCACAATACCAAAGGGATGTCTACTACAAACCACCCAGTTCACTATAATAAATAACGAAGACCGCATTAAAGGACAGGTAATGAAGATAATGAACATGCCACCTGAAACCATTTATAACGTTGATGAAAGGAAAATAAAGTTCAAATCTATCGATCTTCGAAAGCTCCATGACAGTAACACTGAAATGTATCTGGAAACACCACTTACCATTTCCAGAACTGAAACAAACAACCTCTACTATACCATCGCACCACTGTACATACTCATGTTAAGTGCATTTGCACTCATTATTTGGTTCACCATACGCCATCTACAAGGCAAACGAAGAAGGCATGTGATCAACCTGGACAGGAACAAGGAAGTAGAAGCAGACCAACCTGGATTGTCGGCGATATTTTCGAGCCTAGCCCGCCAATAATCACCGAACTTGAGGAGGGAGGTGTTATGTATTCCCAATCCACAGAACTGTTAACCAACAAAAGTGACTCAGATCGGTATTGCGACATCCCGCCACCGATAATTCTTGAGAACGCTGAGGAGGCGCTATTGCAACATTTTGGACACCGGCTTCGTTTAAGGAAATGAATCAAAATTAAATCACTTTACGTTCTAACATCGAACTATCGTCACCTTACCTAGTTTATAATTATTTTAATTGTATTTTATTTAAATTAAAGTTTTTAAGTAAATTTCGGTTTTTTTTGAGTCCTCGCACGCTGCCTGTCCTAACTAGTTTCTATCTGTTTACATTATTATTATTTTTAGCTAATAAACAGCGAAGACCTCTTTTATTGTATGGGAACCCCCTTAAATATTTATTTTATTTTTAGTATTTGTTGTTATGGCGGCAATAGAAATACATCATCTGCGAAAATTTCAACTGTCTAGCTATCACCAATCTAGAGATGCAGCCTGTTGACAGGCAGAATGACGGACGGACACCGAAGTCTCAGTTATAGGGTCCCGTTTTTACTCTTTGGGTACGGACCCTTAAAATGGATTTTTCGTGTCACTGCCGCAGGTCAGATCTGATATGTGCGTATTCATTCATTTATTCCAGATAAGCCCTTACTATGGTGGTGTCATTCAGTCTCACCGTATTATTTCGTAGTAGTATTTTGAAGCTATGATGGCCGAGGTCATAGCTAAGGACTGCCGTGCCCGCAGGCTACCGCCGCCGGCTTATGCTTCACCGCATAGTAGAAGGGCATTTTGCGAATGCTCGCCTGGCTAGCGACCACCCTCAAGTAGAGATTCTGTCGCCAAGCACCTAATAGTGTGTTCCGCCAGCAGCCCTTGAGAGCCAGTTAAGTATTTTTAAAGCGCTCTTAGCGAATTTTGCTTAGCCGTTCTTAACCGATCAGCTAAGTTAAGCAACGTCCGCTGCGGTCATGACTTGGATGGTGGACCGCTAGTGACATTACTACTGAGCGCTTCCGTGCTATGGAGGCACGTTCAGCCGTCGGTCCCGGTTATTGTCTTAGGATGGCAGTCGTTGCACAGCATGGTGGTAGGGCATTTTGCGAAGGCCCTACTAGTTAGCTACCACGCTCAAGTAGGAAATCTGTCGCCAAGCAACGTTGTGTTTCGGCAGCTGTCATTGAGAGCCAGTAATTTTAGGTGAGCCTGAACAACATCTTCGACCGCATCATCGCTTACCATCAGGTGAGATAATAGTCAAAGGCTATCTACTATAAATAAGAAAAAAGCCATCAATATTACAGGCACATGAGTCTTAACGAACTGTATGTCTCAGAGAGACGGGCGCAGTGCAATTCTTCACTTGTGTCGTGATCTCGTGGATCGTGGCCTCGTGCTTCTCTGTCAAAACCCCCTAAACTCCAAAGAATATGAGTAGGTAGCTACACTATAGTTTATTACAAAAAGAGAATAATTTTATTGTTACACCACACAAGACAATATATAAGAGGTAAAAATAACAATTTACAGTGATAGTGTTACAATGGGCGGTCTTATTACTACAAGTAATCTCTTCCAGGCAACCTTTGAATGTAAAGGAAAAGGGCAAATAATAAAAACATTGACATCTCAAGATTTTTTTTTATTTACAAATAATAATAAAAAATGTGAGCCGACGTCACAATAACAAATCTAAACTTTACCTACAGATTACATTAATATTAGTTACGTTTAAAAAAAACAGCTGTAACGATACCCTTAGGTACCTAAGAAACTGACCTTAATTTATTTATAAAATACATTGTTCAGAGATGTACTAAAATGTACTATATCACGTACTTTTTGGTTTATAAAATAGATTTTTCTAAATCCCTGTGCAGAATCTGAATCGCTGCCTATCAAGTAATTGCTACGCATTTATTGCAGTACTGAGCTTCTTCTACAAACGGAAAAGCAAAACATCACAGCATTAAACCAGCCTTAGTATCCCCAATATAAAGGAATGTGATACCCGCCAAGCCAACCCATACACCAAGGTTACCCATAATCCCATAGGTCTATGTCCTTCATCAAGGGAACTCGACGAGGCGTTTTGAATAAGATTGAAGAGTTATATTGCACATATTTGACCATTTTTAATTATAAATAATATTTGACCAAGGCCCAATTTATATTATAATTATTCGACCACGGCACGAACATAGTTATACGACACAAACGACTAAAGCCCACTTTTAATTACACATACTTCGACTACGGCCCAATTTATATCAATTATTTAGTCTAGGCCCAACTTTATTTGACCAATGCCCAACTTATAATACAATTATTTGACCAAAGCCCCACTTATAATACAATTATTTGACCAAAGCCCAATTTTTCAATCTTTGTGTACTACATCATTATCCGACCAAATTCAAAAGAAAATAATTTAGTATTATTATACATCTTGTTCAATTTATATGGGTTACATTCAACTTCTAAGAATGGGTCGTTATCTCAATACATAGGTCAAACAATGGTGTTATTTTTTGGTTCTATTATATAGAAGCGACGTTCTGTTCCAATGTGGCTAATTGTAAAGCTTAAAATTCATATTATATGACAAACTAGAGAATTAAAAAAAATATATAATTTTACTCGTGAGCTCGTAGAGATGCGTAGCAGTTACTTGTGTGTAAGCGAATGGAATATCTAAACATTTTATTCTTACACATAAATCTAACTTAAACACAAACTATTTTTGGATGAATTTAGTTCACTGGCAATCCGTTAAAACTATTGCGAAGACTGTATCAGTGGAATATTGATACTTTGTTCATTTGTTTCAAAATGAAACGTATACTTGATAAATTGAGCGTAGATAAGATTCTAAAGTAAAGCTCGCTCTATTTTGTGATTATCTCAATTTATTGACTACAATTGATTATAGAAAACTACAAATATTGTGATGACAAAAAAGTTCTAGTGATGCAAACATTACATGATATTAAAAGAATTTTTATTCTATAACTATTCGCACACAAATTACTATCAAAACCTCGACGATTAGAGATCTAGATCTTGATGCATCGAAATTAATGACCACTAGACTTGTCTACTTGTAAAGATCGGGTCAAGCTAAATGCAGTACAGTACAAACTGAATAGATGGCTCACGGACAAGCACAGTGTTAGCCAGTAAGTTCTACAAACATAAGCAGTATAAGGACCAGTGAAGCCAAAGCCAACGCTGCCGTCCGCCTCAGTTAGCCGAGTAAGCTCAACTTTCAATGGTTCGTCCGTAACTTTGTATAAATTACCACTGCACACTGAGCTCGGTCACATGCGTCAGCGCTTGGTTGACCACCAAACTAACTTGTGTAAACCAACAGGTGACTTGTGTTGCTGCGCAGCGCTGCATTGCATCGTGCTTTTAGTACGTCTGCGCTGCGCAGTGCTGCGCTGTATTTAGTTTGATGCAGCCTTTACCCCTTAATATCAATTTGTGCGTGAATAATTTTATCGAATTAATTAAAACATGATTCCATTATTAAACGAACAAATGTTATTTTATGTTCAACTCGAGGTATTGTTGCTAAATATAAGAAGACTAGCAGTTTTGTATTCACTTCACCGAAAACTTAAGCAAACCATAAAGACACTTACAAGATACGCCAAAACCAACGCGTTGAGTTGCGCCATATTTCTTGCGTTGGCGTTCATATTGGCGGTCAGTTGTTTATGTGATTTATTTTTCAGTGTTTTTATGCTTACAATTAACGTACGCACAAAAGCGTATCATTAAGCTCAAAATATTGAAAAATGTTAATGAAACGAACTGATCGCCACCACGTTTGGGAATACTTTATCTGAATACCGTTGGTCAGCCAAGCAGCTCTAAATCGATTGTATTCGCATTTTTTATAGAGTTGATACTTTTTGCGAAGTTCGTCTCGGTAGTGGATACCTTTTTTTTTGTCTTTTTTGGTCGTGAACATCATATACACATCAATAAATGATTATCGCTTTGTGAGAACTCACTCCTGGCCTCGTCTAAATTTCATACTCAAATAAATCTGTTAATTTTTTTATAATATGGTGTAACAAAAATTTTAACGATCCTTACCAAAATATAACAATCAAATTTAGCTACCACTGAAGAATTATTATAATACATAATATTTCATTATTATTTCACATTCCATAATAACAATATATAAACATAAAAATTGTGATAATCTGCGCATACATATCAATTCATCATTATTATTAAAAAAATATATTTCTACACAAGATTTTCGATTATATTATAAAACAATAAAGCTTATTATAATGAAGAAAAATTGCACAAAATGCACCATTAAAAAGTACAAGGAACCACTTTTATTCATTATTATTATTATTATATATGTGATTTCGTTGTATCTGTATTATAAATTTATTATGCAATTTTAATTTATTTTCATATTACAGTCTTTGTATAAATTTACATGTAAAAAGCAATTGTGATGAATCTATTACAGCTAAGTCCATAATTCACTCATTTTGAGTCGTTATTGTTTGTCATAGTTAAAAAAAAATATATATGAAAATTACAATACATAATTGTAATCAGTACATATCTTATTGCACTCCCATTAATATGCGAATAAATTTAATTATAATATTTTAGTTAAGTAAATATAAACGGTTCTACGCACGACAAAAGCATCACAGATCTTTAAAGACAAGTTTTACTCAAACAATAAACGTGTGTAATTAACTTTCGAATTATTAAAATTTTCTAAAGATGCTCAATTAAACTAATTTTCTAAACGTTTACACTTGGCCCAGCCTTCCGAAATTATAACGACATAAGACGGACTGTGGTCACACAAGGACATGGCAACACAAATCAATAAATTTACTTCTACGTGGGACCTTTTTATTAGCACACTTCGTTGATAATACAACATATCAATTTAATTTCTCATATATATTTCTTATGCTGACGGCATAAAATATATTGTTCGCAAGTTAGTAATAAGAATAACATATTATAGCAAATTGAACTGGTAGTAAATACCAGTTCTTGCTTAGAAAGGAGTAAAGTAAGGATCTCCCATAATTGATCGATATCACGACTAAGGCGTGTCATTGATAGCGTCCTCATCGGCTCAACTCAAACAAGCGCTCCGTTACCGGCCGACGGCGAATCGGCAGTTTGCCCAATTGCCGATTGCACCCGTTCGGTGCTGATAGTAGTTGAAAGGAAACGTCGTCTACGGCATGCAGACTTCTCGAACAATCTGCGTCCAAACGCACGTTACAATACAACCGACGCGACGGCCGATCGGCATTAGTAATGTTCGGCATAAGCCAATTTCGCGACGATAAATTTGGGGAGACCTTAAATATCTTTACTTTAATTTTGTATTGTAAAGAAAATTTATCCATTGACGATTTACCACAGTCCATTATTTCCATCCTATATTCTAAGTTTCCTAGACAACAGAAAATAATCTAACATAACATTTATATTCAAAATGTTAATTAATATATTAAAAAGTAAACTATAAAATTGTGATTTACCTGTTACGCATTATATATTTACAATTTGTAATATATATGTAAAAATAAAAAATAATTAATTCTAATATAAATGTCTAATCACTAGCCATGTAATTCGCAATGTTAAATAGTAATGCAGCGCTGCTAGGCTATGTTACAAATACCTAGAAGGAAGATAGGCCACATATCATTATATTTCGGTTACACGTGCATAAATATTAAATTTCAATGTAGTACCTACTAGTACGGAATAAATCTGAACTAAAACGTAATCATTGTATAACATTGTGTTTGGGTAGATACCTATAGGTATACCTTCGGACGAGTCCGTGATAATAATTGTGGCCTCACCCTACATACACTTGTACAATTAACGACAATGTAACAAAATATATTGCAACTTCTGTGCCTTAACATATTTAGGATAGTTGCAGTCAGAAATGTAAATAGCACATAATTTTTATGATTATTATTATTATTTTTTATTGTGTATTGTAACATAGTTTGCAGTCTAACAATAAACTCAGTCCCAGATAATTGTAACTTCTTTATTTTTCTTCCATATTAAAAATGAAAGATTATCGAAACGGACCAAATTAAACAATGAATTATTATGTTTCAAGACAAGGGCGTAATAAAAAAATAATGTATCATAATTTAAAATGTGATGTTAAGGTATAAAACAGTATGTATTCTACTAATATTATCTATAAAAAAATCTGGCACAAGATAAAAAAGAAAACTAGCTTCGAATGAAACAATTATCATACGAATATACCCGAATAAATAATTTTCTTTTCTCGAGACTACATATCAAATAAAACATATGTATAATTAATTAATTAAAAATATATACAATTGATCCCCAAAACTAGTAAATTCACATTATTATGTGTTTGTTCCATCGAAATTATGCTTTCATAACAAAATAGTTAAAAAATTGAGCATAATAGTTACACTTAAACGAACTTAAACAAAATGCAAAAAAATAAAAATAAAATGCAAACAGATATAAAAAGTTCAACGATTATGTCACATTTCATCTCAATAAAAAAAACGATAAAAATAAACGTGTAAATATAAAAATTATGATATACACAATTATTTTTCATATAAATAAAAATATAACGCAATGTTATTATTTATTTCATGCAGATTTCTTTCATGAATAAGAAAGCATTCCAAAAATGATGTATAAATATTTTTAAATCATGATTGTATAATATAATTCATATATATATATATATATATATATATATATATATATATATAAATAAGTAAATTTTGCTATCAACTTTGATATCATTTCGTGTTCGCATAAAGTTCATTTTGCAACAAAAATATTGCACATTATTATCCATACAGTATATTTATGCTTAAATATACATAAATGTTTCTTAGAAGATAGAAAGTCAGTTATTAGTTGTTTTTTTAATTATCATAACACAACGTCAAATCTATCACGATATAGTTATTATTATGATTAATCGAGACTTTTATGTATCGAGTTCGCAGCAACCGTCAGAAAATGTCCGTCACAGTGTAACATTGTGAAATTCTAACGCATTTTCTCTTTTATCCGTCAAGCTAGTCACGGGTGGCAAAAGCAAATGGGTGGCAAATTTACGCCAGCGGTGTTTTGTTTTTGCGCCAGTGTACGCCACCGCGTCCAAAGTTTTATTTTATATACGCACTGTGTTGAAATTTTGGCGCCAATTTTAATTCATAAATGCCACCGTGCTGTTGTTGATTAAAAGAAAAAACACGCGATAGTAACATTAATTTCAAATCGAGCACCGTCAACACAAACGCATGATTTCGTTCGAGTCCGATCGCATATCAAGTCGATCTTTTATTGCGTCGCACAATTCCTACACGAACATATATCGCTCGCATACTTTAAATCTTTTTACATCTTTATCTGGTAAAGAGCTTCGTAACGAGCGACGTGCGCCAATTCGAAGGCATGAATCCGAATCATGATAATGCACGTCATGTACAAAGCCAAAGGTCGAAAACCTAGCTATACTGAAACAAAAATCCAAGATGCCGGATTCAAGATGGCCACCATGATGACTTTAGAGCTCAGCCTTATTTATGCCCCGCAGTCATTACTACAACTTAACGACATCGTTCTCATCGTAGGCACACATATAACGTTTTTCACTTGAATACACGGCTTCAAACAGATGCGATTAGATATACGTCCGAAGTAAAGGTCACCGAGTGGGAAGAATATCGGTCAATGACCCCAATCATGTCGATTCCTTTTTCTTACAAAAATTTTGTTCGCTTTTTATGCCAGTGCAAGATATCCCGCTGTGCAAGTGAGAAAGCAATACGTCCTTACGCAAGACGATTAGGGTCAACAACCTAAATTCTTTCTGGTTCAAACCTTAATTTGTTCGCGTGCCGTTAGAAATGCGACTCGTAGGCGGTGTTTATTATTGGTCAGAGTTGCGTATCGGGCGATGAGAGCCTGGCGGCGTCGGGCGGCGCATCGCCTGGGTTCATATCGATACGGCCTGCTTTACTCCACACCAGGATGTCCATTATGAAAGCCAGGAACATCAGTCCAGCCGACAGACCTGACGATCAACACAATTTATATTTACTACTAGTTGTTCATGAATGTTTGAGTTTACAGAGGTGATCCTCCATGATATGAGAAACATCTCATAAAACAAATGAGGTTTCCTTTTTCCCCGACAATAATGGAACAATTTTAATTACAGCAAGTAGGTTTGGCGTTCTATGATACCAAAATACTATTACATTATAATTGTCTACATTATACAATTATTCAAATGTAGTGAAATTCTAGATTAAGGAATTATTTTCGTCAAGAATAATTTTTGATCATTACATTTTTAAATATAATCTAAAACGGATATCGTATCGGAAATGGCATCATTTTGGGTAAAATAATACAAGACTAAATAATAGTTATTAATTACAACAATGTCAGTCGGTACCAATGGTAAGCAAAGCTCTTTGTAAAAGTTAAACTAGAGACTCTTTAACTTTTTTTTTTTTTTTTTGTTGCTGATAGGTAAGCTTTTGACCACAATCTCACCTGATGGTAAGTGATGATGTGGTCGACGGTGTTAACAGGCTTAACCTAGAATGACTGGCTCTCAAGGACAGCTGCCGGAACACACCGTTGGGTGCTTGGCGACAGATTTTCAACTTGAGGGTGGTCGCTAGCCAGGCGGGCATTCGTAAAAATGCCCTTCCACCATGCGGTGAAGCCCGCGGCGGGATTCGAACCATGGACCTGCTGCGCGGCAGTCCATACCCAAAGCCACTGAGCTATCACTCACATATCAAAAATAGCCTTTATCGGCTAGCGTTTTGGAGCCAATATTGGAACAATAATAACAAGCACAACGAAAAGCAACGAATTTTTTATACTAATCATTAAAAAAAACAGACATTATATACAGTGTGGTTAATTTGGTGTCTATAGATATTGACTATCTGTGATAGACTTCTATTTCTAAAGATCACTTCCAAGATACACCAAATTAATACCACCAATAGCTTCCAAATTCAACGCAATTAGTTCGGCAGCGTTCGGAATTTTTGGTATTTATTCTTTCGTCGCCATTCGCGACTTCCTCAGGATGAGTTTGGGGGTGCAATTGTAAGCCGACACCCCACGGAACACACACAGTAGTGCTGTGGTACACAGTGCAGTAGTATATGAGTGACATACCTAGATACAAGTGTCTGAATGCGTCGGTATCGTAGCTGGCGCAGGCGCCGAGCGCGCCGCAGGCGTAGTCCCTTAGTCGGCAGGCGGCGTCGACCGCGGCGCCGAACACGATGGGGCACGGCACGTTGCCGAACACGCCGATCGCGAACTGTATCACTCCCATCGCCATCGCCTTGTCTGCACACAAACAACACACACGTTATGTATCACAAAACTTAACCTCATTACTACTCATCTGTCCACACTCCTTCTGAAGGTTTATATCTACTGTGTGGGCTCACACATATGTAGATTATGAAGGCAATATAAAGCATTGCATTATCAGCAATAAATCAGTGGCCTTTGGATCGGCTTGTTACTCAAAACTACCCTCTACACAATCCAGTATTGTTTTGATATTATAGATAGTCAATGAGATTTTTTTTTTTTTTTTTTTTTTTTTTATGCCTGATAGGTTAGCCTTTGACCACTATCTCACCTGATGGTAAGTGATGATGTGGTCGAGGATGTTGTTCAGACTAACCTAGAGTTACTGGCTCTCAAGGACAGCTGCCGGAACACACCGTTAGGTGCTTGGCGACAGATTTTCAACTTGAGGGTGGTAGCTAGCCAGGCGGGCATTTGCAAAGTGCCCTACCACCATGCTGTAACGACTGCTATCCTAAGACAACAACCGGGACCGACGGCTTAACGTGCCCTCCGAAGCATGGAAACGCTCAGTAGTAATGCCCAACCAGCGGTCACCCATCCAAGTAATGACCGCGGCGGACGTTGCTTAACTTTGCTGATCGATTCAGAATGGCTAAGCAAACTTGGCTACGAGCGCTTCGATGGGATCTCTTGAACCTTAATAGGTAGCTGATTGACATTTTCACCGAATATGTGATGTTTTTATGGCGAATTGCCGAGCAAATAATATATATATATATATAATACTTATTATAACGTTTTCTGATTCTCCTCTATTTTAAAATCTTCAAACTTAATACGACTATAGTATAAATCTCATTCAAAAGTGCGTCAGCGATGTAGGTTCGGTATTTGAAGCTGTGATAGCCAATCGGTAAAAACTATGGATAGCAGTACCACGGATCAGCGTCCATGTTTCAATTGATGACCCACCATTGCTTGCCTGGCTAGCTACCACCCTCAAGTAGAAAATCTGTCGCCAAGCTCTGAACAGTATGATCCAGCAACAGTCCTTGAGAGCCAGATTTTGAAGACTCAACTTTCCCGATAGGTGTCAACAATTTTATCGTCATTAAGAAACCAACGACAAAAAAGCAAAGCGCCTTAAACTTTGAAATAGAACCAATAAGTAATGTTAAATCTGAAACTTACCATGTTTATCCGTACACCGTATAATAAGCAACACTGCCCCCACTTCTCCACTGGAATGCACGAACATTATCGCCGCAAAGATCGCGATGAAGATGTATATCTGATTGCAGGAGCCGCCGCATTCGCCGGTTACAGCGAATCCCGCCTCTTGCGACATTATATCAGCCGACGTGTTGAAAAGGTTGTAGCGGTTGATGCTGGAAGGATAACCGGAATATATGATAGTATCATGCTAAGAAACTGTCTTATATAATCCAGCGGACGACAAAGCTTCATTCACTGGTCAATCATCTTTACGATATTGGCAAGGGCTCTTATTTTGTTCAAATATATTTTACATGTTCCTCATGTTAGTGTACTCTTCATCTGGCAATAAATGTCACCAGCTTGGACCAAACACATTATATCCAGAACCCATTAAGTTTCTACATTTGAAGCGCTCATAGCAAAGCTTGCTTCGCAGGTCTTAAGCGATTAGCTAAATTAAGCAACGTCCACCGCGATCACGAGTTGGATGGGTGTGACAAGTGACATTACTACTGAGCGCTTCCGTGCTTCGCAGGGCACGTTAAGCCGTCGGTCTTGTCGGTCGGTCATTCTGCGAATTTCCGCCTGGCTAGCTAACATCATCAAGTAGACAATCTGTCGCCAAGCACCTAACAGTGTGTTTCCGGCAGACATCGGGCATCTGTCCTTGAGAGCCAGTAATTCTAGATCAGCCTGAACAACATCTTAGCTCCAGCTATAAATAAAAACATTCTCCAATTCGTTCATTAGTTCCAATGGTAAGACGATAAAGAGGCACAATTCTGCGACGTTATACGAGTAATATGGTAAGTTAAAAACTTGGTAATGGTGAACAACGGTTGTGTAGAAAGCACATGTTTTAACCTAACTGTGAGTTTTCTGAGGGTGTGCAGCCCAATAACACATACATTAATATATAATATTAATTGTAGTTTTCGACCTCAAAGATACACCCATCAAACATAAGTTGGTATTTAATATAATATTGCTATATGTGGTTTGTGATTCTCGGACCTCAATCGATACTTAGAAGTAAGTGACAAAGGTCGTAAATATTTATACTGTCTCCTATTTTATTTGTTGCTGGCTAGTATTTAGGATTGGCAGACGTTAACAGGTTACAAAAATATATCATTATTCGACTATACTATTTTTATATTTTTATGAATATGCTATTCACACAAATTAATATTTTTTTTTTTTTTTGGATTTTTAACTACATCACTTTTATATTGTACAGAAACAGACTTGTCTGGTTATAGATATACTTTTTCATGGTGTGTCTGAATCACGTGATCAACCAGACTAGGCAACCCAGATTAAAGAAAAGAATTCTCCGTAGTAAGTATAACAATAAAAGTAAGTTTTTATAATATGATATTTACCAGTACTTCCCTATAACCACTTCACTGTTTGCTTTAATATAACAAGGAGTGTGACTGCTAAGGAACGGATCTCTTTTTGCATTTACCCTATTAATTCTTACAAAGTCTCGATTAAAAACTGTTAAGCCACCTCTTAACCTAAACCACGTGCAAAGCGCCTGGCGTTCCAAACAATGCAGGATCAATTTGGTAGAGAAGAACCACACGTGGAGTTCTCTAGCTGTAGGAATGATATGAAGCCTGCATCGCGTATTTAGATACACGAAAGTAATTTAGAATCTCTGCTGTTTGGTGTAATGTGAATCCTGGTCATGGCGCCAAGTGTACTTGTATACAAGCGTCATGTAAGAATTACTCAAAACGGAGTCAAATGGTACCTACGTACTTGAAAAGTTGGAGTTATTATCTGAGATAATAAGCACTTACTATAACTTATGTACTTAATATTCATAAATAAGGGACCATACACAATTTTCGGATATTAAAATAAATAACTTCGTAGGAACTTTTTGTGACGCACATCAAATCAACAGCTGGAAGACATCCACCGTTGAATGAGATCATCCCCCATTGGATGTTAGTCATAATCCCCAAGCTTGACAGGCGTCTCGGGAATTGCAATCCAAGATGGCAGTTCTTTAGAAGGCGCTGCTGCCCACCCTCTGGTATTTTTCCTTCGTGGCCTCTTACGGTACCCACAAGAAAATATGGAGGAGTACAATTCTAGCCTGACATGCCACGGGCGCGCACAATTAGCTTAGACATGACATCACAAATAGTATTTAAGTATTATTACATTCAAATTTTCAATTAAACATTTCAATTTATTCCGCTTAGGAGTTCCTACCCAATACCATTATTTAGCCGTTACGCGCCGAGCGAGTGCATATAAGTCAACCCTAAGAGGTTATTAGCATTTTTCCAATAACCCTGTATAATATACCTACGGCATCCCATAATAATATATAAATATTTTATAAATAACTCCATATCGATATAATAAAATATGACTAACGTTTCAAGAGCCCGTTCCCCGTGCCTCGCATTCCCGTCGATACAAGAGCAGTTGTGGTAGAGCCACGTGTTGTTGTCCAGCTCCATGAACGAGGCGCAGCCCGCCTGGCACGGAGAGAGGTATGTGAACGAGTCCTGGAACAACATAAGGAAATATTCTAATATCATTTGGAAAATACACAAAGTTGACCTCAAAACTAACGAGTAGTCCTTATTATACGAGTATTTATATTTCTGCAATGACACATGCTCCGCGGATTACATTACCAAATTACGAGAGGAAAAATCCATACGATGGTTGGGAGTTGGATGGTTAATAACGAAAGGACAAATTAGAGATATAAGTCATAAGACATGTTGGCTTAGCGGTTAGAGCATACCCCAGCTATAAGGGTGGATGGCACGGGTTCAAAGCCCGCACAGAACTATAACTTTACCTCTGGTTGTAATTTTGTAATGTAATCCTTATTATAATTTTTTTAAACAGCATTGCTGCATGCTTAAGTAAAAATAGAACGCAACTGCGGGCGGCTTCTATATAAGTAATAAGAGTAATATTAACGGTGTCATAAAAATAAAATGTTTAGAACTCAATATCATATCGATGACTGAATTGTTTAAAAAAAGGTTTTTCAATAATCTGATATTAAAATTTCGGCCAATTCTTATTATATATTCTAGTCATGAGCCAGCTGCCGCCGCGAGTGGTCGTGCGATATGGAAGAGGATTAATTTGTAAAGCAAATTAACTTTGATTGAGGGCAAAATAAAATTTATAATTATGTATTTAGTGAACACTTATGATATTATATTTATGATATAAAATTTGCGTTTCCAACATTTCGAAATTAATCGAGACACACTAAGCAAAAATGATCACTATTCACAGAGTCACATAGTTGAGAATACACTGACGCACACCGGAGCAACCAGATCGGGTTGCAACAACTGTATGCGGCGATATATAGCATAGGCCACGCCCCCACCGGCTGGTAGCTTACATACTGGTCTGCCTTACCGGGTTGACTCGCGGGCATGTGTGATATTTTTAAATTTTTGTCATTATTAAAAATGGTTTTCCGCAGAGTAAAGCCTGAATGTATTCATTTTCTCTCTAGATATTAAATATGTAATATAAATTTAATAAACACGGCTGACTGCCAAATGATCAATCATTTGTGTCACTTGGGACATTCTATCGAAACCCCATACATGCAAATTTGTTCAGATATTTAATAATTATGGTGGAATAAAGCAAATAACAGCGTAGCCTGACAATAAAACCATTACACTCGATTTGGGCAACGCGTAAGTTTCAGATAATATCAGAGTAAAGAAAATAGAAATACAGAGTAAACGGTGCCAGTAATCCAACGATAAACAGTCTTTCAGATACATAAAAAAAAATTGAGAAACGATTTCAAAGCGACGCTATCACAGTTTACACAAAAAATAAACTAGTCGTGAATCATGATGTATATTATTGGAGGTATTTGTATAAATATGATATAAAAATACCTATCATAAGTTATTCAATAGAATTTCTCAATATTGTACACATAATAAAAAAAACAGATTCGTCTTTGCGAGCTTGACACCCGTAACATATGAGGCTAAGAGACAGATAGCAGAGAGACTTTAATAGAGTTCTGTTTTCGTCCAGAGAACCCTTAAAACAGCGGGAAAAGTGAACCATTCAATCAGTGAACGCTTAAATAGTACATTGTACATCGAGGGTAGTAAACGATCTATTTCTGTTCGAGATTAGAGGGTATATATGAGGCTTAAAGGAAACTCGAGAATAGAAATATTATTGAAAATTTTTGGATAGTAGTACTTTATACTACACCTAAGAGGAAAATAAAATCAATAGGTACCTATAAGCACGGTAATATTATCTATACAGTATGTCAACTTCATAGAAACGGACGAAGCGCGAGTTATACCAAGGCACCTCGATCTCGGCATGCGCTCCGCCTGCAGACAGTCTCGAGTGTCGCGACTGTGCCGCAGTGCCGAGATAATGGTTAGTTGTTTTTTAACAATAACCGCGCGAATTTTTCGTTAAAAATAAGTTCAAGTATATATTTACATATTAAATATGACGAGTAAGATATATTGTGCTGTTTTTGGTTACATGAATTCGTCAAAAACGCATCCAGAGATAACATTTTTTAGGTTACCTGGAAACTGAAGTGAGCTTTATTATATCGTTCTTACACTCGGCTGATTTACGCCCTCGCCTACGGCTCGGGCTGCAACCCACAGCCTCGTGTATAATGAGCAACTTAGCTTACCTGTATCATAATATACTATTACCTACTAGTAAGTAAAATAATTTTATAGTCTACCAATAGTTGACGGTACATAATGTGTGTCTCTTTAATGGACAAGTATTTCCTTTTATACCCCGAAAAAAAAGTCTCAATTAATAAAAAAATGTGAATAGAGTAAAAGAAAGTGATTGACACTAAGTGTTGAATTAGAATGCGGATTTACTTCAAAATGTAATAATAAAGCATTTCGTACGGATTGAGAAAAAACTTGTGACCGAAAAATAAATATTTAAATCGATTTTTTAATCAAATATAAACATGTTTTTTGATTAAATCTACTAGTAAAAAAAACACGCATTTTTAGTGAAAATTTCCTGTTCAATTCACAAAGTATTTTTGTTTGTTTATATAAAAAAAGTATATTTACAATCACAAAACTAAATGGAAACAAAAAGTAGGCAAATGTAATTAAAATGCTGGAGGCGGGCAGCCCTATCGCATATTTACGTACCGCGCGGCTGTAGGTAGTTATTTCAAGGACAGAGCCGAGTTAAAATACTGTATAAATAATATTACCGTGCAAGTTTTCTCGTGTTTGTCCCGAGACTTCTCCGGAAATAAGTTCTTTATGACTTCTTGAGCTGTATTTCTTATTTCTGGTGGCGCCGTTATTATAAAATCGTTACTTTCACTATCAGATGATAGTTTGGCAAATATTTGGAATATTTAAAAGCGTAGTGTTAAATTATCAATTAAGTAAAAACAAAATTTTACAGTTTGAGTGCATAAAAAGGGTTGATAACCTCCTTTCATTGAAAATCGCGTACGAAAAAAATCCCACCTTTTTCCAATTATTTCACCTTTTTGAAATTTGACGATTGCATTTTTTTTTGTTTAGCAGCTAAAGAAACAAAAGAGCGCTAGCAGGGCAGGTATGGATTTTCATACAACATTCCTTCACTGTTACGGAGGGAAGGAATGATATTCCATATAACTTTTCCGCCGAAAATTTTAAGGGAGAAATGACAAACCTTAGAACACGTTTTTGAACCAGCAATGAGACTCTTGCTGAGTGGGTGTGGTATAATAGTACATTACTGCAACGGCCAGCAAATGAGGCATTGATGGACGAACGTGTAAATAGAATACATAAGTAAGTCCATCAATGTCTAGTTGTGGCCAAGGCTTGTATAGTGCTTTTCTCAAATAATGCGCGGAAATTTAAACAAAGTAGTACCTAGGCAGATTTTGTTATTTGAAGATACAGTTGTTAAATGTACAATTTATGAACTTTAAAGTGGACTTTCCGGGGATTATGTTGGTTTGGGATAATTCTAAAGAAGTGAAAAAAGAGGTGAAGAATTTCAGGTGGCGTTGAATTAAGTTCATCACACTCATTGTCTTCACTTGAACTCATTTTGTCGAAACAATTACTTTTCAAAATCAATGACTATCAACAAACAACAATAAAATTGCCCGCGTTAAAGTGTTCATTAGTTTCTTTTTTCAATAAACAGCGTTCTATTTGCAAGCCAGATCGAAATTTAAATAAAACCCTTGATAAGTTACTTCTTTGGTTGCCATGCTTCGAAGTAAAAGATCATTGCATTTTTAAATTACATGACAGATATGAGTTTACTATGTAACTTATTTGGCCGCTAGACACGACAGATATAGATTTTCATACATTTTTTGCCGGCCGCTGCGCGCATTTGTTTGGCCAGTACAGCAATTTCGATTTATCTCGAAGAAGGTTGTCAAAATGATGCTCACATTTCCAAGCATGTTTGAGAAAAACCTATTTGTTGAAAAGTAAGGTACCTGTCCACAGACGGGGTTAAGGGGAGCGTTGTCACAGTAACAGTCGGCACTACAGTCGAGCCGCGCGCTCTCCGCGCCCACGCCCACGCCTGCGCCCGCGCCGCTTTCCAGCAGGCGGTACCGCTCCTCGGGACAACTCACGAACATTAATATCACCATGCCTGGAACAAACACTGTGCTTAACTACCCTATTTACAGTTGAGGAATCTGTGAATACTAGTGCCTCTGTGAAGACCTCAAGAAGACCAAGTCCAAGCATTCTTGTCGTTTAAGGTATATCACAAACTGTGTAGTACGATTTCTTAATCAAAATGTTTTTCACGTGAACATGAATTTTCCTTCTGTGAGCGTTGTTATATGTTTGGGAACTTTATTATGGAACCGTACACAATTACCCTAAAATGACCTTTTTTTGTCTTTGCTAATCTAAAACCTGGCACAGCTATTGTCATTGTCACTATTTAATTTAAAAATATTTAATTCGATATTATGTACGTTTGTAAAACAAACATACATAATATTTTTGATGTTTGCAATAACGCATGGTCTGCGGATTACATTACAATATTACAAATTTACTGCAGGAACAAAAAAAAATAAGTCATGTGCGGGGTTCGAATCCCGCACATGACTTAAATTTTTCCTCTCGTAAATTTGTAATTTTGTAATACTTACATAATATTTTCAAATATATAAAGACTCGGTAAAGTTAAAATATCAATTTCTATAAAACAGATCCCTCAGAAATTTCCTAGGATGTATTTCATATATGGCTCAAATTGCACGCTTTTGCAAGATAAATATTGTCTCTATCTCAGCAGCAGCTCCCCATAGAAATACACTATACGACACAATATTGTGGAAATACGCGAAATAAACTAGCCGAGCAGTAGCTACGTCTGTTAACTGTTTTATCTTAAGAACTGCATATGCAGCAGAACTAAGTCTTCCGGATAGATCATGTATAAGTGGAACCCACTGTAAAGTTGAATCCATTTTGATTCCCAGAAAGATTGTCGCATTGTCAATAGAAAGTTTATCTGGACCAAGCTTAATGTTTGGTTCAACATAAGTAGCATTTGGTAAAGAAAACTTTAAACATTTTTTCATTTTTTTTTAATTTAAGAGAAGATTATTAGCGGCGAACCATTTAGAAATCATAGACAACACATTATTTAAGTACATTAATTAGTTCACTATAATTTCTATCTATTTTAAAAATCAGAGAGAGTCCGCAATGCGGAGATGCATCCGCAATGTCCGCGCCACACTTATTGTTTAGTGTTTCAGGCTCCTGGCCCGCTCGGCAGAAGGTCTTCGTCAGTACTGGGTATGCACTGTAACTTTAATACTAAGCGGAGATTGTCTTGTCATTCCTAACCGATCACCTAGGTTCGGGAAAGTCTGCTGTGGTCATGACTTGGACGGGTGACCTCTAGTGGCATTTACTACAGAACGTGCACGTGCTTTGGAGATCACGTTGAGCCCACGGTAGTTGTCTTATGATTTTAGTTGTATGGAAGTGGTAAAGCATTTTTCGAATACCCGCCTGGCTAGCTACCTCCATAGTAACACCAGACTAGTAGTTGCGATTTCGTAGAGCAGTACCAAACGAGGACCAAACGCCAGTAAGTACGTACGCATGCACACTACGGCAAACATCTAGCGTATCAGAGTGCGTTGATTTATTTGGGGG
This sequence comes from Plagodis dolabraria, assembly GCA_963854805.1. Lineage (NCBI taxonomy): Eukaryota > Metazoa > Arthropoda > Insecta > Lepidoptera > Geometridae > Plagodis > Plagodis dolabraria. Next base: position 5,959,879 of record OY978442.1, read on the forward strand.
GAATATAATTATTAACAATCATAACATTCGTGTCTGTGGGTAGCTACGAATTGAATTGATATAGTATACCTATTACATACATAGCTATAAAACTTTGAGATATGGGAAAGATGCGTATCCAGACTACAGATTTAAATTTCCTATGCATACTATATATACTCATACTTTTCTAGTTCTACCCTCATGTAGAAATTCTGTGGACAAGCTGTTCTTGAGAGCCTGGTCTCAGTGTAGTGATAGCCTGTTTACCAACTTCGAAGCTTACCATCAGGTGAGACTGTGGTCAAAGGCTAGCTATAAAAAAGTTGAAGAAATAATGTTCAGGGAGTATCGTGTGTAAATGCTCACCCGCGCTGTATATGGCCGCGGTAGCTGCCGTCCAGGCGGCCACTTGCCGCGCCGACGGCACCAGCTTCAAGATAACCACGCCCGACGTGATGATGCCCAGGCCCATCACCAGGATACCGCCCAGACCTGCGTGTTAACAGAACACAAGGTATTAGAAACGAGTCTAATGTTTTATAAACTAATAAGAGTAATTTTAATACCACAAACGCAAATATGGTTAAGAGGATTTGTCCAAAAACTATTTTGAAGTAGTCTAAGCGGATGTTTAGGCATATTCTAGAAATTTCCTAAGAAAATTCTCTCAGAAGAGGATTTTTAAACTGTTGGATATTTGAAAATGTTTAATATCCATACGTCATATTCGATATTTTCATTTTTCCGTAATTATCTTCAAATGTTCATTTTGCTTCATTTTACTTTATTCATTTATACATCCCTTTCACTCAAACTATGTAATAGTTAAACAACTTAGCAACAAAACGAAAATAAATTGTAAATTTTGAATTCCTCGCCACATACGTCATCGTTCCTCTTGAAGCCATTATTATAGGGTCAAAAGCATCAGTGCTGATTCATATATATCAAGACTACATTAAATAGTGCGCAACGGAAAGCAAAACTAAGAATTAGAAAGTAAAGAACCACACAGGTGATCCAGATATGTCCTAACGTTGTAAGCTAATGTTATCAGCGCTATTTCAAACTCAAAGGCATCCATGGTTCAAAACTATCAATACTGTTTCAAAGCCGTCAATACTGATTCAAAGCCGTCAATCATGGTTAAAAGCCGTCAATTCTGGTTCAAAGCCATCAAATACTGTTAAAAACCGTCAATTCTGGTTCAAAGCGGTCAATACTGGTTCAAAGCCGTCAATACTGGTTCAAAGCCGTCAGCGCTGGCTCATGTAGTACCTCACCCGAGACTAGGTTGGCGTCATGTGTCGGCAATCGGAACTGCTTTTCCAGATATTTGGGCAGGAAGCTGTACACTCCGCTGATCGGCATCAGGTGCAGGACTGAGCTGGCAGTGCGCCACATCAGGATATCGTTCGTAAGCTGGCGCTTGATCGTGGCGAAGAAATCTGGAACGTGGTAAACGGATGTGTAAGTAAGGCCTCGAAGAGTCATTCAACTACATACATGTCCACTCTAAAAGCACCTCTCTATATTTTTGTGTGTATTTGCAACTACTACTGCCTACCCATTGCCCGTGGGGTGCCGGGCTAGAATGTCACCCCCCTCCTCGTGGGTGTCGTAAGATGAGACAAAGTGTAACACACCAGAAGGTGGGCACTGCGATCCCCAAGACGCCTGCCTAGCGTGGGGATTATGGCAAACCCCCCCATACTGGGAGAGGCTGTGTTCAGCAGTGGACAATCCGGCTGATACAGCAGTGCCTACCCAAGCGATCATATTTTACATTTAAATGTTTTAATAGCATTTTTTTTATATCTTATAGGCTAGCCTTTGACTATATCTCGTGATGATCTGGTCGAAGATGCTGGTCAGGCTAGCCTAGAATTACTGACTCTCAAGGACAACAGACGGAACATACCGTTAGGTGCTTAGTGACAGATTTTCTACTTGAGGGTGGTAGCTAGCCTTTACACTAACACTAAAACGTAGGGTTCAAACGAGGCCCTACCCGTACAAATGCGTATCAATATATCACTGTGGAGGGATGCGCCTTCGTGATTGAACAGGTCTGTTTTGCTAGTTAATAATGCCACAGGTCTTTACCGTATTAGGTGGAAGTGTTCTTGGTAAGAAAGACGTCTAAATGTGTACCACTGCTTTACAAAATTACAAATTTACGAGAGAAAAAATTATAGTCATGCGCGGGATTCGAACCCGTTAAAGTTATGACTCATTGTGTCATGTAAGCTCAATTGGTAAGAGCATACCCCGGCTAAAGGGGTGGATGGACGCGGGTTCGAATACCGCACATGACTATAATTTTTTCTCTCGTAAATTTGTAATTTTGTATAATGTAATTCGCCTAGGAGGCGTTATTGCAAAATTAAAAATATTTAAAGTATACCACTGCTTGCAGGACAGGGCCCAGCAAATTTTACACATGTTATATGTAGTAGCTATGGACTCCGTTGCTGCAGGTCCATGGTTCGATCGCCACCACCGGCTTGAGCTTCATCGCATGGTGGGAGATAATTTTTCTTATTTTCGCCTGGCTAGCTACCACCCTCAAGTAGAAAATCTGTCGCCAAGCACCTAATAGTGTGTTCATGAGACTCAACAACTGTATGTCGGTCGCAGTTCGTCACTTGCGACGTAATGCATCTTTTATAGGCAGAGGTTACCGCTTAACATCAGGTTGGCCTTCATGCTTGTTCCGTCACAAAGACATAAACATAATTCTACATATAATATTTAAAAAAGATTAAAAATAAAAACGAAAAATGTTAATTTTGTTAAACATTTTTCATTAGCGACAGATAAACAAAAGAGAGTGAGAGCACTGCACTGTGAGCGAATACTGCTTGCATGAGAAACGATTGAGTAATATGTTTAATTAAATCTAAGACAGTAGACACAAATAATTTTCTCTACCAATTCAAAATACATGGCCACTTAGTACCCGTGACCACGGTCACCTCAAAGTGTTCGAAACTTTGAGACAAAGATAAAGTAAATGATAATTAAATCCGTTAGAGTTATTTAATTTAAATGTGTTACTATCACGACAACCTCAGAAACTATAATGAAAGCTACTTACTATTTTTGGGAGATTTTCGTGTTATTTCTCTGAAATATCCTAAAGATCGTATCAATAAATGTATCTCAATGTTGAGATCGATTAAGATGCAGTTTTGACGTTGAATGTATGGAGCATCTGTCAAAAACAGCATTATATGATCGATCAGATTTCTTGCTATTATTAAACCAAAGCTTTCGTCTCATTTGCAGAAAACATCGTAGTTCTCTCAATTATTTGGGGTTTTTATATATTTTATATGAGGTATATATTACGTATTCTTTACCTGTTGCTTTGTTGGACACGGTTACAAGGTGACTTCGAAAAATTTAACTATATGAGAACAAATAATATCAACAAATAATAAAAAATAAAAAAAAGACCTAGTAACATATTTTAGCACAATATTAAATTTACCATGATATTGACTTTTATGAATCTGTCATCAGGCAGTGGGCTTGGTCCATCACGATAGAATACAAAAATAATGAGTTTTCATTTATCCACAACTTAAATCCAACAAATACAAAACTATCCACTAGGTTCGACGTTCAATGATAGCAAAAGCCTATCACATTTTGATGGTCTTTAGTATTATATACCTAGTATAAAGTTATCCGCGTTTAGTTAGACCGTAGATTAGCAAAATTCCCTCATATGTGTTCATCACCTTTGTGAATAATGTGTATAGAAAATATATAAGAAACAAATGTTAATGATAACAAAGCATTTGTTTTCATAAACTGTACAAATTAACAAATGTTGGCCACTAAGAACATCAGTAACTCAGCCCATTTCATCCGTATCTGACATATTACCACATTTAAATATTAAACGAATGGAAACAGACATTTGTAAAACCGTGTTATTGTTTTTATTTCTAGAGATGAAAGCGAGGATATTATAGAGAGACATTTTAAGACAACATGATATAAACAAGATAAAGTGGCGCGATACCAGACGAAAATACGAAGTTACAAGAAAATCATTTTTAAATTCCTGAATCACGAGTGTAAACAGAAACGTTTAAAACCTTGTCACAATAAGAACTTTTCCAATTCTTTTACCGTAGAAACATGTTTACATCTTTCAAAAAATATGGCACAAGGCACGTACTATTAAGTGCGGTAAGTACCTACCTATTTTTGAATGAAAAGATATTCAAAATAATTTTTATACATTTTCATTACATCAACAGCGATCCACCGTAGAACACCTCTCCCATTAGAGGATGGTTTGCCATAATCTCCACGCTTGGCAGGCATCTTGGGAATCACAGTGTCAGATGGAATATGTTCAGAAGGCGCTATTGCCTTCGTGGCCTCTTAAGGTAAGGTCGCGCCAGCCCGCGCCGTTTATCACCACTTCGATTCCCCAAATAAATAAGAGGCTGTACCTTTCCTCTTGTAATGTCAATGTGGTGACATTATATGACAATGACACTTCCCGAGTCATAAAGGGAACAATGTCAGGTCGGTATATGGCCGCATTCAGCTCCACTGGAGGTTTTGTCAAACTGAATGAAAGTGAAACGCACTGCACCGGCCGAAACATCTTTCAGACACCACCAAATGATCCCATCGTCGTAACAGCCCGGTGCACAAAAATAATGCTGCAGGAGAAAATCCTCGATATGGCTAAAACCATATCGGGGACACTTGATCCAGCAGCAGCACGTGAGATATGGACGATGCCAAACATCACATGGATAAATGGGGTTCCAGGATGTGGGAAAACAACTTGGATAGTTGACAATTTCGATGCTGAAAAGGACATCCTAGTCACCACTACAACCGAAGCAGCCAAAGTTCTGCGAGACAAGGTAGCCCAACGCATCGGCGACGGAGCAAAATCCAAAGTGTGTACCTTGGCCTCCATATTGGCCAATGGGTTCATGGAGCGTAGAGAAAAACGTCTTTTAATAGACGAAGCTCACATGAACCATTTTGGGGCCATCATAATGGCTGCACGGTTGCTGGAGGCTGAGGATGTCGTCATCATCGGAGATGTCAACCAACTGCCCTATATTGACAGAGAGAACCTCTTCGATATAAGGTACAGTAGTCCAAAGACATTGGTTTCCATTAGTCAACAACTGTTCTGCACCCACAGAAACCCCATGGATGTGGCATACGCCCTCAGCGAGGTGTACTCGGGCATTTACTCATCGCGATCCCAGGTTCATTCCCTGAAGCTAGAACGTTATACAGGTGCAAATATACCAACTGACCTCCAGAACACCCTCTATCTAGTGCTGACACAGGAGGAAAAAGCCTCCCTTGTCAGCAAAGGATATGGGTCTGGTTCAGGGTCCTGCACCTGAACCGTACAGGAAGCGCAGGGATTGACTTATGAGTCGGTTATCATCATACAGATGAGGGAAAGAGTCACCAAGCTCCGAGACAGCGTTTCTCATGCGGTAGTAGCAGTGTCACGCCATACAAAATGCTGCGTTTACTATACCGATGACAGCTCGGACGCCATTGGAGGCTTCGTCAGGCGGGCAACGGAGGCAAACTATAAAAACATAGTCGATCACAACCTAAAAATGGCTATACGAAACAGAAACGAAAAAATCGTGGAGGCTCTTATGAAAACATCAAGGGCATCGCCGGAATCTGTGGCCGGACCCTCAACGACATACTGAATAACGTAATATACAAACTAGATATAAGGAGAAAATATACATATATATAAGCATGGACTCACTTTAGCTTTATGATATATATATAAATATATTTTTATAACTAACATTAGGCTAACTTCCCTTCAGGAGGAATATTGATAATTTGGAGAATGATGTAAAATTAAGAAATGTATTTAAGTGAAACAAAATCAAACAAGTGTACGGACCACGAGTTTGTAGTGTATAGAATGTTTCAATATAAAAAAAAAAAAAAAAAAAAAAAAAAAAAAAAAAATGTCAATGTTTAAGAACTCGCCTACAAGCTATGTAAGTTCGTCCGCAGGCTTCGTCGTAGGAGGGCAGGTTGAAGTCGATCCCGGTTTAAGTTAGTAGTAGTAGTAATGAGTGAATAAGTGAGTAGTGCCTGGCAGCCACAACCACCTCAAGTCACCACCCTCAAGTAGAACATCTGTCGCCAAGGACCAGTATTCCGGCAGCGGTACTTGAGAGCCACTTTCCATTATGGGTGAAGCCCGTACGTCTCCTTCGACCACATCATCACTTACCAATAAGAAAAAATGTGGTAAACGATTATTAAATATTATACATATCTAAGTCAGCAGGTAGCTCGAAAGATATTAATCAACTCACTGATATTTAAAACCTAATAAAAATATCGATACTGCAAATCATGTCAGTATATCTGGGACAACATCAATTTAGATATGGATTATGACATATAAATAAATAGAACGCTACAAGATAATTCAATATTAAGTAGTCACCGACCGACGCACCAGTTTAATAATGTTGGAATTACTAATTATCTTTGTTTTTACAATCAATATAATTAATATTATTTTATGTTATTGTGACGGAACAAGCTCGAGGCCCACCTGATGTTAAGCGGACTATCCTCTGCCTATAACAGATGCATTTCGTCACAAGTCACGAATGCACTGCGCCCGTCACCTTGAGACATAGTTTCTTAAGTCTCATGTGCTTGTAATTTCACTAGCTCTCAAGGACTGCTGCCGGAACACACCGTTAGGTGCTTGGCGACAGGTTTTCTACTTGAGGGTGGTCGCTAGCCAGGCGGGCGTTCACAAAATGCCCTTCCACCATGCGGTGAAGCTCAAGGCAGCGGCGGGATTCGAACCATGGACCTGCTGCGCGGCAGTCCATAGCCAATGCCACTGAGCCATCATTGCTTCAAAAACAATCATTATTTTAAATATGTTCCGTTATGATATCTACTTCTTACTTCAAACGCATTAATCATTTAGGATTTCTCGAGTCTATTTTTTTTCACTATAGACACTAGTAGCTTGACTAAAATAGAATACGGTTTGGTTATGAGTCAGCTTTTTTACGGAATCTATTTTTATTTTTTGTTCTACTTTCGTTTTAATCGCACTAATTCCGAATTAGCCTCAATATGCAAATAAAATTGGTTGAATACTACAACAACTATAGACACTATCGTCCATTGTATCGACATCATTATATGCAAAAAAGCTTTCAAATGTCGCAGTATTTACCTTTGAAGAATGGTTTTCTTTTGTCCTGTATCTTCTTGGGCGGCAGCGGTACCAACTCCGGTTTGATCTGTTTCGGGAAGAAGAACATCAGGATCGAGAGTAGCACGATGAACCCGGCTATGAACACCATGCCTATGGACAAAGATTATTAAATCATAAGTCATGGGATTTATAGGATGTTTGAGACAAAAATGTTTTCTTGACCAGATGATTTGTTCAAAGATCCACATTCTAGAGTGGACCATTTGCGACTTAAACACGAAATGACCGATATATTTACAAGTGTTTCACTGTTCTTCAGATCAAAATTTGTTGAATTATGTATATTTGTAAAAGTTGTGACATTTCCCGGATAAGTAACAAATTCATAATAAAAATGTTTCTAATGTAGTAACAGTTAATGGATATAATACTTTAAATTTATATTTTAACTTATGAATAAATATGTAAAGAAGTGTATCTCTTATACAGTTACCGCATTGATTTCGGACTCATCAAATTCACATTTAAGCCTGCACCGAGGCAGCGATGCGTAATTGTGGTTTGTTTGATCCCGTGCTGTATCTTTTGTTCTTAATTTTTAGTTATGTAATTAATATATATTATATTTAAGGATTCATTCTATAAATCATACACTTTGGAAACACGATTACTTAAAATTTTCTCGATCGAAAAAAAATCCAAAGTTGCATCTAAAAAACGAAATAAACCCTTAGTACGGCGTAAATAGATAACTGAGAGTTATCCGTATTTGAATAATAAAAAAACAACATGTTTTCTATAACGTATACACATTACATTTTTCAATTAGGTATTTGTTTTTAATATACCAACGAAATACTCAAATTCACGCATGTTCCGCCCATTTTAGTCAGAGCCGCGATGCTTTGTCCTTATCCACTTTAGTAATTCTTCGGCCGTCGGACGGGGACGGTGCTGTTGGCGTGCTTTACTTACGCACACATACAGGGCGCGCCTAAAATGCTCGGTGCGCCCTTAACAAAACAACACAATATTCCAAACTTAATTGGTTAATTGATTTGGCGCCTAGAAATGATCGCATCCTAACGTTCGCTTTAAGGTAATGCTGTTGCGCCGCCCGGTACACTTTCTAAACCACGCCCCGCCCCGGTAATGCTTGCGTTCTGCTATTTTTGAGCTGGACTTACACTTCTTGATGTATTTATTCATAGCATCTAAGTTTCCATTTAATTCAAATCCATATAGTAAATTGTTTATTGAAGTCTATACATCTGTCTGGTATCCAACGACAATAAGTTACAATAATTTAGTATATTACTAACATTGTATAATAAGTTATACAATAAGGAACTCAGAGAATATCGAATTTAGGGCTGAAAGTGTGAGAGAAACCCCAAAGTTGTTAATTCGACGACGACGTTCCCAACCAGTCAGCATGTCGACTTCAATTTGGCGAATTTTGCGCAAAATTGATAAATAAAGATAGAAGAAATGGATGTGACAGACCTCAGGTTTCAGGCGCCAGCTGTAGTTCATACAGCCAGAGAAACAGTCAATTTATTGAAAGAGAAATTCTTTTTGATCTCAACATTCGAGGACAAGCCTTGGCCTTCAAGATCAAGACGTTTAACGCCCCTTTATTATTTTCTGCGGGCTCATTTGTAATCCCAGGTGAATGCGAATAATCCAAGAACTGTCGAAGACCTAAAGAGTAACATAACCCGCGTCGTCAATGAGATAGAGGTGCCATTATGTCGATAAGTGATGAAAAATTGGACCTCTCGTATTCACGCTACTATATGTAGCCGAAGTGGTAATTTAAATGATGTGGTATTTTATTCCACACAAAATAAGAAAATATATTCTTATTGTATGTTTTTATTTCACTTTAAATATACCCGGTACCCATTGAAAAACCCTGTAGTAGCATTAATCATCTTCACATATCTCTTTATTTGATGTCCTCTTTGTTTTCCCGTTCTGAGGTACTTTTCCAAAACATCTTTCGTCCATTTTTCTCTGTGCCCCACAATGCGTCCGGTCGAGTTCCATTTTATATTTATTTTTATGTAAACACTGAATTTGGTTCTTTTCCTTATTCTCGAAAAGGTCCACCGGTCTCGCAGGTTTATGGTAGCATACTTCGCTCCAAGTGACGTTGGCAATTTATATTTTTTTGGTTGTTTTTGCTTGTGGAAGGCGTTTGACACCGCAAGGTAAGGCATGGGAGAAAACACGTGTTGTATAGTTTACTTTTAACTGACATGGGCATGGTTTCATTATTAACTATTTCTTTTAGAAACCGTTTTAAATTAACGTTTCCACTTATCTTCCTACCGATTTATTTAAAAAAATTGGTATTTTGAAGATTATTACCATGGCTTTTTATAAATTTAAATAAAAATATTGTGTCATTGTTTAATTAACATTCTTAATTGTTCTTCTTGTTCAAAAAACAAGCAGAATCATAACAGGTGAACCCAATTTACCGTAAATTAAAAAAAAAGATTTAATGGAAATCTTTTACCTAATACGATACGGTGTTTAATTAGTAGGATAAAGTATAGAATTAAGCAAATAATAAATATATAATAAAATATATATAAAAATATATAGATAATTCAAACACCGTGTTATATTAAAGTAAATTACTAAATAGTTGTCAATCCAATGACCCACTCGTAACCGTGCTGGTGCAAAGGTGCCCATAAATCCTTTGACATCCGAGATAATGAGAACAATAGAATGTAATTCATAAATAGACGATATCGTCCACGCTAATGCCAATGGGTAACTGGCTTCATTGCCAGAAGATACCACCGGGAGCATCTTCTCTGTGACTATGGCTAACCTTTGCATACAGTACCTTTGAAACAGTGGCATTGGCTATGGACTGCCGCGTAGCAGGACCATGGTTCGTGTTTAAAGTAAGTAAAGTGTAATTCCGCAGCGGGCTTGAGCTTCACCGCATGTTGGAAGGGCATTTTACGAACGCCCGTCAGGCTAGCGAGAAAGTAGAAAATATGTCTCCAAGCACCTAACGGTATGTCCCGGCAGTTGCCCTTGTGAGTCAGTAATTCTAGGTTAAGTCTGTTAACACCTTCGACCACATCATCACTTACCATCACGTGAGATCAAATGTGGTCAAATGCTTACCTATCAGGAATAAAAAAAAATAGTACGATCCGGAGCGGGAGTCAAAATTGTATAAAATGGATTTAGATAGTAATAATAAACATATTTCAGCATTGCTTTCATTGCTACACGCGTTACGTTTCAACAAACGTCGACATTCAGCAAACACTTTACGTATGATAAATAAATAAAATATATAACTGGGCTTACATATTTGATACATTATCATGCAGGTAGTAAAATGTTCTACAAACACATTCATTTAACAAACACGACTCAAACATTGGGGCCATATATAATGAGAACCATAAACAGCATATCTAAAAAACATGCACAGGAAATTAAAATCATCGGCTTCGCAAAAAATCGCTAACGAGCCAACAGAACCGTGGCTGTATCATGCATGTATTACTTTGTTTAACCAAGATATCAGCTGCAACTGGTGTGGAATATTCTAATCATGGCAATTATCGAGGCGGGCGCGAGTCTACCAGCCATCTCTCAAACATAGACGAGACCACTCTACGGATTTAGAATTAAGCATTCCACGGTCCAAGTAGCACCATGAAGCGAAACGAATCGCGGTAGGTACCAATCACACGCACGTATATCGACCAAAAGAACCTTAATAATGCGAGATAAAGCTTCAGAAATAGAGGTGCAACATGCTCTACACACATAGAGAGAACGCCGTGGTATAAAAACAAGAGGACAACGCTGACGTTGAGTTATTAATTACTCTGTGTAGCTTTGCATAGCAATACGACTGAAATTTAAATTTAGATTGCCAATATCAGTGTTTATTTACTATTCAGTAGTTAACTGCGCCGGGAGAAACGTCCCTGGAGATAGCATGAAAACAACTGCGATGGGCTGCCAGTGTTTGTACGCTTACAAGGTCGCCCGGTCGACGATCAGTCAAGGGCGTTCGCTAGACGCAGTAGGTATGGACTTCACACGTATACGTGCGACGACGTTGTAGCACATTGTTTATGCGGCTCTACACCAACCGAAGTGCGACATCCTAACAAGAGCAGGCAGGAACGATGAGTTAGGATTCCACTATGAACTTCTTGACAGTATAAGAGTCTGTCGGAGAAGAGGAAGGTCAATCCGATAGGAACCGGTTTAAAAGTAAAAGTGAACACGGCGGCGGCGGTCGCGTGTCCACCCACTAAATCCTCATTACAGACACCGACGACGGCATAATTGTCGGCAACAAGGCGCGCAGCCTTGGCCGTGACCGGCCGTGGATAGAGCGCTATTTTAGCTGCGATGACGCGCTCTGATGTAAGACAAGTTATGTAACTAACCGTGCGGGCAGCGTGACGAGTTGACACTACGCAGAAAAAAGCGAAAGCAGATTGGAACTGCAGCGCATGCGACGACGACGACGTTACAGAAAGATGATATCGTAGGAGAAATTTATCTAATCATTGCTTGCTACCAGTAATCGCTATAAAAACCCAACGTAAGCACGCAGCAAGCAACGCTGCACATAACGATAACCCAAATACGACGAAGGATCCATAATACAGTGATGCAATGCATCGTCGCGCACACCCCATCGCAGAATCAATTATGATGATTGCGATGCAATTGAGCCGAACGAGGGAAGTTGTAATGATGATTACCTACATTACGTCGCCGCGCATTCAGGACGCTCATTATGTCTTGAGACATTCCCTTAATTCAATACAATCCGCCAAATGTCATGTAAGTAATAAACCATAATCTCTAGTAAATACTATAATTTTGTACATTAATTCATATCCAACTCGTAACGTAAGAGGAGCTTGTAAATATCACACCCAATTAAACAAATACGCCTTTATACGACAGACGCAGTACTTATGTCTCCTCGAAAAAATATGTTTCTATAATTAATAGGTTTTAGAGTTATTTTAAGAAAATCCAAATTGAATAATAACAATATGTATATTTTAAAATTATTATAAGAAAACAATAAATTGATATTTTAGAACCAAATATACAAATACTAGCGACTCGCCCCGGCTTCTCACGGGTGCAATGCATGCAACATCACATTAGAAACCTCTAAAGTCATCAGTGTTTCTCTAGTATATTATGCATAATACATGCACATATAAGTCTTTCCCTTGAATCACTCTATCTATTCAAAAGAAACTGCATCAAAATTTGCGTAGTTTTAAAAATATAAGCATACATAGGGCCAGACAGCGGGAAGCGACTTTGTTTTATACTATGTACTCGTATATCTAGTGACAATTCCACCTAATTTTACTGAAAAAACGACGTGACGTCATAAACGCCACGTATCCAAACCGGAAGAAATTCTTATGTTTTCTTAAATTACATATTTATTATTATTATTATATTTTTGTATATAGATTGTTGAAGGTAAAATATTTTTTACATACAGCAACATTGATATTTTTTGCGCCAAAAATGAGTGAGACTTCTGTCAAACAGAATTCAGCCACGATCTCGTGACATTGGTGTTTTTCCACCCGATATTTTCATCAGTGGAATCTCTTCACAATATTTCCATTGTGTTCTGTTGGTGAATTACGTTTAATATATAATTTTTGCACTGGTTTGGTTATAGTTTTAAACATTTAAATTTTATTTGTGGTCGTATTCATGCCACTTATGCCTGCAAAAAAATATCAATATCCAATGGGCTCAGTTTAAGTAACCATTGTCACATACATAATTTTCTAAACACATATAATAAAAACATATAAGGTTGTCTGGAAGAAATATACTGAAAGCTACATAGCGATAAGACCGCCCAATTTTTTTTTTTTAATTGCTGATAGGTAAGCCTTTGACCACAATCTCACTTGATGGTAAGTGACGATGTGGTCGAAGGTGTTAACAGGCTTAACCTAGAATTACTGGCTCCAAGGACAGCTGCCGGAACACACCGTTAGGTGCTTGGCGACAGATTTTCCACTTGAGGGTGGTCGCTAGCCAGGCGGGCATTCGCAAAAATGCCCTTCCACCATGCGGTGAAGCTCAAGCCAGCGGCGGGATTCGAACCATGGACCTGCTGCGCGGCAGTCCTTAGCCAAAGCCACTGAGCTATCACTGCAAAATTTATTATTGCCCATTGTACTACCAAAGAAAATTAGTCTTAATAACTGTCTACTTCTACTTTGGTAAACAATAAAGAATTTTTGTTTTGTATTGTATTGTATAATCTTGTGCTTACAAAATATCGTAAGTGTAATAAATTTATAATTCACTGTAATTTCAAAACTACTGCCCCTCTGGTTTGGGCAGTGGTGTATATACTGCCAAATAATTTACCTACCATTTTCAGTGCTATGAAAAAAATCTTAATCATTTTGAAAAATATCTTTATCAACATAGGAAAAAGTATATTATGGAATTAGTGAATAAAATACGGATTTAAAGCGAGGGCTACAAGTGAAGAAATCTAAAGAATCTTTTCAGTTAATAAAATAAACTTTTTAATAAAATATAGAATGATATAAATTACCTTTTCGTACAACATCTGGTTTCCTGCCCATTAAAAAGGTAAATTGAACTGGCTTTGCAAACGCCCCGTAGGCTATAAAACATGAATAATATAAACCGATGTAATGCCACGAAGTTATTGAAATTCAAAGCTTCATTCATAAACTAAAAGCAGTGTAACAATGAGGAAATACGTAGAACCTATTCAATGCGTATTCGCGAATTTACTTTATTCATATTCTAGACACGTCTGGGGCAGTTTTCTAAAGGTTTATTGTTCTTACTTCCCGAAAACAAGAAACTGTCGATTGGGGACTTTAAATGGATGGTAATAATGGTTTGGATGCGAGGGTCGTGGCGGAATGAGCGGTCGGTGGTCGAACATGCGTGTGTTAAGAGTCGGGTCACGCGCGCTTTCTTCGTGGATTCGCGCGCGGAAATCTGCGCGTGCCTTCGCTAACGGTACGCGATGGTGCCTATGGAATGCCGGGATCGTATAGGAAGACTCCTACTCACGTACTCGCCCGGCCATAATTGTGAGAAACTTGAGTCCTAGCCGGTTTGGCTCGTAAAATAGACACTCAGCCGGTACTTCCTTATCATTAAAATCTGAGCTCCTATACGCTTCACAAACTTCTCCGCTAACGACTGCATGACCACATTACGATGTTCTAACGTTACATAAATCCAAAAATGTTTATACATACTTTAAAATTGATACAGAAGTGGAAATAGCATAACTTCAATTCACATTTATTGATTTACACGCGACAAGATCAAAATATTCAAATAAAATTAATAAGGAAGTTAATTAGCAGTAAACATTTTAATGCGTCTGTTGCGCATTGGAGCAACTCAATAAAATATTTATTGGTGAACTTAAATATCTTGAGTGTGCAAATGATTTATTTGAAAGTGACTGCCCGGTTGAGTAATCTCAAAAGCAAGTTTTAGACAATTTGCATCAGTTTTCAAATTTGTTTAACATTGCGACAACCCTAGAGTAGATAAAAATGAAGCTCATACGCTTTGGTGATAAAGACACCGCGATGGATTCATACAAATTCAATTCAACCAAAAATCCATCGTGGATCGTGGAGCGCTTCGCTCGTAGCATAGTTTGCTTAGCCGTTCTTAACCGATCAGCTTAATTAAGCAACGTCCACCGCGATCATGACTTGGATGGGTGACCGCTAGTGGCATTACTAGGTACTGAGCGCTGAGACAGCGGAGCCTCATTAAAAGTGCTCCATCTTGCCTATTGGTACTAAACCTAAGGCCTTTGAAGTCGCCCTATTACATTTTACATCTATGAAATATATTTTTAATCTAAAAGCTCTAAACGTCAAGACCATAGCAGCAAAGGGACTAACAAAACATGTATATATACGAAGGTACTGGCTACATAAGTGGTACATACTGAGGCGTGGTGATTGACGAACTAATAACTAATTGAAAATGGGCATTAAGCATTGTGAAGCTCACCTAATAATATCAAATATTTTAAAAATAAGACGATGATATAATAAGACGTGACTTCACAAACGCCATGCAGCCCGCAACCGGAGGAATTTTCGACATGTTCCGCTTCTCCACGAAGCATCCTCAGGAGGTCTTGACTACGATCCAGAATTTCTCGATCATGCTGCTTGGCGTTTGTGACGTCACGTTGCCTTAGCAGGAAAATTATTACATATAATTTTAAGCGTTTTATTAAAATATTAATTTGATATTTTCTTAAAATATTTCGGATTTCCGCAAAGTAAAGTCTGAATCTATTAATTATGTGAAGTAACCTTACTAGTAGCGTTTGTGGAACAGAACCGAGTAACACATTGGTTATAAACTGTGACATAGATCTAGTTGAATTTTTGAAAGGAAACCACTAGTTTAGGCAATCCTCTACTAGGATGCTCCGCGTCTAAATAAAGAGAGGATCAGGATCAGTAGAAGATTCAACTACGTCATAGGTTATGAGTCTAGTAGAATAACATCTACTATGTACTGCCTACAAGTGATCATATTTTACATATTTAACCGACTTCAAAAAAGGAGGAGGTTCTCAATTCAGTCAGTTTTTTTTGTGGTCTCATTTAAATTTTATCAGAATCGGTCAAGCTGTTTTTGAGTTACACTCCAATAACTGGAAAATATTTTCTTAATGCTATAGTCGTTGACAGTGAATGACAATCGATCCCGTAAGTAGATAGGACAATAAAAAAGGGTGAACAATTATTTTTTACTGAAAAATGGAACCGACTTCGACACTCAAAAGTGTGAAATAACTTGTCGAAGTCGGTACCATGCGCATAATATTGTGATTATTGTATAATATACACAATATTGTACTTTTGAATTATCATGGTAGCGACTTTAACAAGTTATTTCACACTTTTGAGTGTTGAAGTCGGTTTCCATTTTTCGATAATTTTTTTTTATTGATTTATTGTGTGTACCGTTAGCATTTACACCCACACTAAGACATACTGTACAAACGAGACCTAAGAACAAAATTGGAAATTTAATGTGAACGGTGCGCCTTCGTGAGTGATAAAGTTTGTAACTGTACGCAGTGAGATCAATTCGATCTCTATGGCTCGCATACTCAGATTAATAAAAAAAGTATCTAGAGAATTATTACACATTATCGGTTTAAGATACTAGTTTTGTGTTTAGCTTTCTTTCCTTTTTTCACCACTGTTGCCTCTCTTTCAATCCCACGCAGTCTTAGTGATGTACTTTCAGTATTTTCAGCGTCTTAATAACTATAATTTTGATATTTACGTGAAGAATTAGTGTAATGAATAACTTACCAAGCCACCAAGCGCCGACCCATCGTGGATCCCCCGAGTCGTACCCTGGATCAGTCAAGGGGTCCACATACACCCTGGTGCAGAGAGCTCCCAGCAGGAAGCCCAGCGCTGGACCTATCACCCTGATGCCGATAGTTATGGCTGGAAAACAATACAGTAAAGATTAACACTCTTCATAGTCCGAAGTATATTTTAGGACTATAATCATACCAAGTTTGACGGTACTGTATGTATTACCATTTTTACGATAGAGCAAGAAGAAAAATAATAAGTTTGTAATAAATTATATATTATATAATAAATTCTCTTCTTTTTATATTTAACAAATTATTAGAGCACAAAATTTTATGCCCCGGGCGGGAATCGAACCCGCGTCCTCCGATATCGCGTCGGATGCCTTAACCTCCTCGGCCACCTGGACACGGCATTTCTAGCCCAAATTTCGTGCTCCAATTGTATTACTTTAACCGTCATCATTGTCTTCTTTTTGTTATTAAACAACATTTTTACTGTTTTCAGATTGTTTACTTTACATGTGATGTAAGACATTGCTTCTTGCCATAATACATGCCATAGGTTTTGATTTCCATGTGCAATCATACCTTTAAAACGCGTTGCATTACAATTTTTTTTCAGATGAAAGACGATCCCATAGCCTAGTATTTGGTATAAATTTCAACTTGATATCTCTGCGCGTTACTGAGAAAAGGGGTCTTGTCAGACAGACGAACTCACGGGCAACAAAACAATCCAATTAGGGTTCATTTTTCCTTTTGTGGTACAGAACCCAAAACAGTCATTATAATGGCCAAATCCCACGCGAAAGAAGTCATGGGCACCTGCTAGTAAAAAATACTTGAGGAAACCGAATGGAAAATTCAAACTTAAAAATCGGCCAAGAGCGAGTCGAATTCGCGCACGAAGGGTTCCGTACCATTAGCTATACCATATCAGACTTCATATTTTAACCTTTTTTTGTTTTAACGTGCGCGAGTCCGACTCGCACTTGGCCAACTTTTTGTATTTGTTGTTATAGCGGCAACAGAAATACATCATCTGTGAAAATTTCAACTGTCTAGCTATCACCGTTCTTGAGATACAGCCTGGTGACAGACGGACGGACGGACAGCGAAGTTTCAATAATAGGGTCCCGTTTTTACCCTTTGGGTACGGAACCCTAAAAAGCATTGATATTTTTATTTTGCTTTAGTAAGCTTGTTAAGCTGCTGTCGACGCATACATAAAATACATTATCAGATTTTTTACTGCTTACGTGCAGCATAATTATGTGATTAATGTTCTCATAAAACATAAGACAATATAATCTGAACACGTAACGCACGTTGCCGTGAAACAAAACGCATACATTTTGTATTACATCGCACGCAAGCCTGTTACCACGGACTGAATTAGCTCTACTGCGGTTAAAACCATCAACTGTTTGGTTTCAATATAATGATAATAGTAGCCTTTGACCACAGCTCCTATTATATATGTATATATACATGGTTATTGGTAAAATGCTAACAATCTCTTAGGGTTGACTTCTGCTAGCCCTAACAAACATTTTGAGATGTTTTTATTTAATATTTTTTTTTTATTTATAAATTTTATTTGTTTTTGATGGATTTAGCACGAGGACCACCTGATATTAAAAGTCTCTGGTGCCCGTAATTAATTATTTCGTATTTTTTTATTACTTAGCTCGATTATAGCAACCACACCAGTCCCAATAACATTTTTGAAGCGCTCCTGTGAAGTTTGTTCAGCTGTTCTTAACCTATGTGCTAAACTAAGCAACGTCCCCCGTTTTCATGACTTGGATGGGTGACCGCTAGTGACATTACTACTAAGCGCTTCCGTGCTTCGGAGTGCACGATATGCCGTCGGTCATGGTTGTTGTCTTAGGATGGCAGTCGTTACAACAATGTGGTAGGGCATTTTACGATTACCCGTCTGGCTAGCTATCACCCTCAAGTAGAAAATCTATCACCAAGCACCTAACGGTGTATTCCGGCAGCTGTCCTTGAGAGCGAGTAATTCTAGGTTAGCCTGAACAACATCTTCGACCACATAATCATTTACCATCAGGTGAGATAGTGGCCTATTAGCTATAAATAAAATAAGAACTAGCGATACGAGGAAATATTGTCGATGGACTAATGACGCAGTAAATATTAACGGTCGTAATCACAGAAGCGGGGACGATCATTATGCAAATGGTGATGGACACGTACGCAGAATGTACCGAGGAGCCGCACTCGTTTATCTCAATAGGGCTAAGGCTCCGGGGCTAATTGAGGGTCGACGAACTTCAGACAAATGATCGGATGAGGAATAACCGCTGCTAACGATGGCTACTGCATTAAGTTCGCGATACGTGTGGTACTGCGAGGAATTTTGCAGATGTACAGACCTATTCAAAGTTATGACATTTTTATATGTAAACTAAGAAATTATTTTAATTGACAAAGCATATAATTCAATTGATAAATTCTTCAGAATTCGAAGCGCCCGTAGCGAAGTTAGCTTAGCCATTCTGAATCGATCAGCAAAGTTAAGCAACGTCCGCCGCGGTCAGGAGTTGGATGGGTGACCGCTGGTGACATTACTACTGAGCGCTTCCGTGCTTCGGAGGGCACGTTAAGCCGTCGGTCCCGGTTGTTGTCTTAGGATGGCAGTCGTTACAGCATGGTGGTAGGGCACATTGCGAATGCCCGCCTGGCTAGCTACCACCCTCAAGTTGAAAATCTGTCGCCAAACACCCAACGGTGTGTTCCGGCAGCTGTCCTTGAGAGCCAGTAATTCTAGGTTAGCCTGTACAACATCTTCGACCACATCATCACTTACCATCAGGTGAGATAGTGGTCAAAGGCTAACCTATCAAGCATAAAAAAAAAATGAATTTCTTAAGGATAAGATAGACATAGAATTTATTTGACATGTAATAGTAGAATTTGATTAATGATTAAGTGAACATTAGTCCTTATGAGAAATTATTTCAACCTAACCTGGGCTCAACAAGCGCGGTGCAGTGTCACGCAGATTGGCCAAGAGTGCCTAATAATAATCAGGCGTGGCGATTACACATATTATTGTGTAATTACACATCGTTACATATATTAAATAAAACACATGTTTATACATTACAGCCAACCCTAATTTATGACATGACAGATGGGATTTCCATAATACATTGTTCGAAGCGAATTTTTAACTGCGCAGCAGGACCGCGATGAATCTTCCGATGCACCGAGACTCGCAAGTCACGAGGGAACTGTCCCAGATTTCGAAATTAAATAACCTGTTGTAATAAAAATAACAAAGGTGCCGGGGTTAGTGACCGAAACACAATCAGGTACTAAGGTTCCGAATGTAATCTTTCGCCGAAACCAAACGCATCGATTGCCAAATATGTATCGGCTAATTCCGAGTTGGACTCGAGAGTGCCACACCAAGAGAATCACACTATCACACTTATACAAGCAAAAGTTTGTGAGTGTGTATGTTCTGAGAATCACACTAAAATTATAAAAGTGAAAGTGTGTGTGTGTTTGTATGTTTGTAACTTCTTCACGCTCTGGGCTGGGCCAATTTTTATGAAATTTGGTATGAGGCCAGATGAGGCGCTTGATTAACACATAGTACAAACTTTACATCGTCATCTAAAACAACAGGGGCGAAACCGTGAGCATAACTAATGTACCATGAAAACATTTTACCCGACTTCCAAAAAGGCGGAGGTTCTAATTTCCGCTGTATTTTTTATTTAGTTTTACCTAATAAGCCTTTCAGGGAACTTCCAATTTTGATGTTTTTATATTCAAAAGCTGGCTGTGGTCAATTAAATTTGAGTGAGATTTGACGAGTAGTATTCGAGTTATCCTTAAAAATTCGTTCTTAATAGTTTATTGTTTGTTTTTTTTTATTTAAATACAGTAGGAGATCTTTAGCGAGAGTCAAACCCGAATTTAGCCGATTTTTCTTATTTTATATTGTACGTTAGATAATGGACTATAATCATATCAACTTGGCGCTTGTATGCATAACCGTACACAACATAGAGCGAAAACAAAAAACGTTAAAAAACACGTTCCTCGTATGGGGTCTTACTATTATTTACTAGGCAATCCGACATACTTAATGTTGCAGCCCGATTGTCCACTGCTGAACACAGCCTCCCCATTTAGGGGGTTTTTGCTATAATTCCCACGCTTGGCAGGCGTCTTGGGGATCGCAGAGATAAGATGTAAGATAAGATATTAGTTCCTCAGAAGGCGACATACCTACACATTGCATATTCTGTGAATATTTCAACCACCTTTACCTATTTACCGTTCCAAGGATGCAGCCCTTTACGGGGGTAAAAATAGACAAATTTAGCAGATAGTTACGAGTGAGTACGAAAATCAAACTATTTACTTATGCACTAAGGATAATATTAGCGTGCTGCAAAGTTTCGGTGACAATAATTTCGTCGTTCGAAATCCGCGGAAATTAGAGAAACTAATACCTATCATGTGGATGCCATGAAAATAAACACAACGTAAACAATACAGATTGTTGAAACCTTACAAGAAAAACTGTAACCTATCGACACAGTTTTTCTTGTAAGGTTTCAATTGGTTTTATTAAGTGAATTTCGAGACAATTTTCAATTTATGTCATAATATCTTTTACTGAAGTAATACTAAAATAAAAGGGTTTTCAGTATTACGTTAAGGAAACGATGAAACTGACAAGAATAAAAAGTTTGTGTATCTGTGTAAGAAAGTGTGTGGGTGTGTATGTAAAGTTAATATAATATTAGATGATGAATAGATTCAGGGTCGATCCTGCGCTCGTATAGTCAAGACTTCCTGAGGATGCTTCGTGTAGAAACACGTCGGAAATTCTTCCGATTTGGCTGCGTGGCGTTTGTGACGTCACGGCTTAGCAGGACAATAAGGCGGAATTGTCAATGGTATTTTTTTTATATTTCTTAAATGTTCTTATTAAAATATTATAGTAATGTTTTCTTAAAATATTTAAAAAATAGTTGTTATTATATTAGATAATTTTAACCGTTACATCATGAATGAATATTTTTTTTTTATATTTAACTTAAATATTAAATTAAAATTTATATAAATTTTAATCTAATAACCACAAGTTACTTTAGATTTCACTTCGTACTATGAGTACTCACTGTGTGAGGATGAATGTGTGGGTATGCAACAATATTAGCTAAGTTTATCAGTTTCCATCTATACAATATATGAATATATGTGATTTATTATGTTAAGAATTTTATTTATATGATTGTACAATTATTGTGGTACATACAGCGGATAAAAAGATAAAACTAAGCCTTAGTATAAGGGGCCCGATTTTTACCACGGAACCATAAATACTTGCAGATTCCTTCAAGTCGCCTCTTCGCGTGATCGAACGAAGTATAATTAAATACGTAAAGGTACATTCCTATTTATCATCAAGCGTTTTTATAATAAATAATGGCCACGCCACGGCAAGGATCGTTTTTCAAATCGGCCATTGCTGGCATCTCATTGCAACTTTTTACCAAGCCCGGTTCACAGACACGTTTCCCCATACCGGTTCAGATGCATCATTATCATCGTTCAGCCAGCGCTGTATTTCGAATTAGCGCACAATAATAAAAAAATGGCCATGTGCGAGTCGGGACTAGTTAACGTGCAACAGCACGTAAAGGTGAAAATATGTGAGTTGGTTTTGATTGCAGCTTAAAAACTGCGTTTTAGTCATTATTGGTTAAATAAATAATATGGCAGATAGCATCTTGAATGTCAGAGTTTTAACTAAGTAGTTTAGTTTTGAGATAGATCCCATTATAAAAATGATCATAAGTTGACCACTTTGAAGGCACCGTATTATATAATTTTTAATAAATATATATCTATAAAAGTATATATGTACTCTACCAGGCCTGGCTCACTGAGCTACATTTACATCGGGGTATCCGTCCGGACGGGATTATTGTACGGTGCGTGCCGCGTCAGAAGAGATCAGAGCTATGCGTGGCTATGCGATAGAAAGAGACACGCCTTGTAGTTGAATATAAATGTACTCCGGAGCTTTGCGAACTGAAGTGCACTTTAATGATTCGTCGCTAGAGTCGCTTATTCGCTTGGCGGAGTGGTCCTTTGGTTCTTTCTACTGTGTGACTCTACTAAATGAGTTCTGGACGGTTATAGTAAAAAGTTTTAAGTATTTCACTCGACCTTTTTTTGGAGCCAAAAAAGAATTTAAATGATTTTTTAGCGTATTACATTTGAACAACCTCTTCTTCATCATCTTGAAAAATCAAAAATCCAAGTCTGTAACTTGCGTTAGAGGAGTATCGTTAATAGAGCTCTGTTTTGGCCTTTGGGTTGGGAGCAGAAGCCTAAAAACACTTATACCGTCATTAAAAAGCATATAATCACACCATTATAACACCGGAGATGTAGGCCGAGATGTCAAATACCTTCGTTCCGAAAGGTATGTTGTAGACCCAAGTAACTATAGAACGATTGTTGCCATTTCGAAGCGCTCATATCGGAGCTTGCCTAGTCATTCTTAACCGACCAACTTTTGAAGCAATGTTGGCCGTGCTGGAAGATATGGATTGCCGTGCCGCTGGTCTATTGGTTCGATCCACACTACCGCGCCGACATGAGTGAAAACCTTTGGTAGAAGGACATTTTGCGAATGCTCGGCTGGCTAGCTATCACCCTCAAGTACAAAAGCTGTCGCCAAGCACGTAACAGTGTGTTTCGGCAGCAGCCCTTAAGAGCCAGTAATATTACAGGCACATGAGACTTAAATACTGTACCTATGTTTCAACGTGGCGGGCTCAACTCAGTTCGTCTCTTATGACAAAACACATCAGTTATAGGCAGAGGTTACCGCTTAACATCATGTGGGCCTCGCGCTTGTTCCGTCACACTCCCATCCAAAAACACTAGATGATGATTCATCTAGTGTTTTTGGATGGGAGTGTGACGTGTTTTTGGATGGGAGTTGACGCCAATCTATCAGCAATAAAAAACCGGACTAATACTTTTTCTTTTTTGTCTGAAAATAAATTTTCCCTAGACCAACGAGGTATTTACTAAAAAGTAACAAATACATAAAAGAAAGAAGTATCAAATTCAAATTCAAAATTAAAATTCAAATATATTTCTTGCATGAACATGGGTGATAAAAAAAGTTCTTTATTTTACAAAGTTCTCCATATTCCACCTTTATGGTATGCAAAAGTTAAAATTGAAGTTATTTCCACCAGTTATATCCACCTCTGCAGGCTTCACGTCTGCCTTTCGCAGAAACAACGAGTCGATTTGATCATCCGTTTTATAAATAGAAGAATCCGTAACACACGCGTATTTTAGTCTATTATGTATAGAAGAGAAACAAATTAATTTACCTAGAGATAGATAAGGCAGAATTCCTACAGATAACCTTGCGTGTTCGTTGTATTGCGGTAAATATGGTCATCTGGCAACCACAATCACTATTCATATTCCAAATAAAGAGAATATTAATTAAACATTCTACAGATAGCGGCACGTTAGGAATATACGAAAACATCTCACGAAATCAATGTCGTTATAATGATAATCAAATAAACAGTTTATTTATTAAGTTATGTATAGATAATATTTTCATTAAATAATTGAAGCAGTGATGGCTCAGTGGCATTGGCTATGGACTGCCATGGTACGAACCACAGCGCGGGCTTGAGCTTCACCGCAGGTGGAAGGGCATTTCGCGAATCCCCGCCTGGCTAGCTACCACCTTCAAGTAGAAAATCTGTCGCCAAGCACCTAACGGTGTGTTCCGGCAGCAGTCCTTGAGAGCTAGTGAAATTAAAGGCACATGAGACTTAGTTACTATGTCTCAAGGTGACGGGCGCAGTGCAATTCGTGACTTGTGACGAAATGCATCTATTATAGGCAGAGGTTAATCCGCTTAACATCAGGTGGGCCTCGAGCTTGTTCCGTGACAATAACATAAAATAAACATTATCCGTTAAAATAATATAAAGAAAAAACATTAATGTTATACAGCAATCAACTGCAGCGTTGTTTACGAATTACTTACTTATCCTCAATATTTGGATAACCCTAGGCTTTTTATAATTCAGGTACATCTACACTAATACTATAAAGAGGCAATATTTTTATTTTTGTATGTTACGAATAAAAATAACTACTAGAACGATTTGAAAAATTCTTTTAGCATTACCTACGCTATCACTGGTGAACATAGGCTATAGTATATTTTCAAATAATTAGGTAACCGTCTAAAAACTTCGATAAAATAACTCAACGTGTGAAAAAAATACCAAAAAAATCGTTACGATGCGGAAACTGTTGACAGTAGAGCAAAGTGATGTACTACAATTTAATAGAGAACATCAATATCTATAAAAAAGTCCGCAACACCATATGTCTAACTATAACAGTTATGTCACAATAACTACTTTTTATGCGTTTCAATTTATAATTTTAAATGCCCGTCCCGCTACTCTTGAATAATGACACATGACAGGTTAGAAATACCTTCCTTCGTCAAACAATTGTAACAAATTGGCAATCATTCATTTCGTCCAAAAGATTTTGATGTTTGCATTCAAACAGCGTCTTACGTAGCTCACGTTATTTCTATAATGACCAGGACCTCAATCGGAGCATGTGGTCAACGCACTCGACCTGCTTTGTTGCGAATTTGTCTTTACTTTGAGCCGTGTGACTAATTCCTTGCGGAAACGTATGAATAGAAATGGACGACAAATGTATTCCGCACACACCTGACAAAACATTAATCAATTCAAGTCTCACTAATGAAATGGATGCTAACAATAACAGTTCAATGAACTTCATAATTTTGAGTTCAGTTCAAAAAGTTGCGTTACTTATAAACTAAAGGTACAGATAAGCTAAATATGGAGTAATTATTACTAGAGATGTTGCTCTAGGAAGAGCTGGAGAACTCTTTGGAGCATTCACTCCAAAGAGTTCAAATTAATCCAACACCACACGGGCGTAATCAAGTTAGTGACAGTAAGTAGCAACACCTCTCTTTCTATTCTCCCTGGGAATCAATGAGAACACGATGCAAAAATAAGGACCAAACTTCAAGAGTGGACGTGCGCCAAAAGTGGCGGATCAGTAAGACCGCAGCACACCTCTCAACTCCTTTAGCACCTACACCGATGCAACCTTTCGACGCCAATACTGACGGCCCTTATGAGGTATTTCAGTGGGTGGCGAATCATCACCTGGCAAGCTATTTAATCTATGAGGCCCAATCGGTTATGTTGACATTGTCACAGTCCATTAATCCTATTACTAAAGTATTTATAATCTATAGCCCAGTTTTTTTAAATATATTCAACTGCTGTTTGTTTTATAAAACAGGCCTCTATGTTGTAAGTTTCAGCCCTACACAAACCTTAGAAAAGATTATACCTAGACAGAGTTAAGAACGATGAATAAAAAATATATTAAAAATAAAAAAAAAACGCGTACTACTCTGTTGATAAACACTGTAAATGATGGAAGTCAGAACAAAAAGGAGCACTTATCACAATTTAACATAGAGAATATTAATTTGACCACTGAGTAATTTCTAGTGTCTACGTTGTTGAAAAAAAAACATTTTGACACGGGGGAAGAACACAAATAAACTTCCGATGACTTAATTCAACTAACAATGATTGTTTGGGCTGGTCTAATGAAATTATTTATCGAAACAACCAAGTGTCATACTAAGAATCAATTCTAAAGATAAAACGATACAAATGGATGAAAAGTGAATCGATAAACAATATCTTATCGAGTTTCATTAGCAATCTAATCTTGTTCGATGCACGTACTGACCTACGACAACCGACGCGACTATTGCGCTCCGACAATTTGATAGGTTAATTGCAAAAAAGTTGCATAACGGTCGGATGCAGGCTTGTATTACAATCGTGCAGTCAGTGCACACGGCCCAGAACGCAATAGAACGACATTATATTGGATTAACTTGTATAGAGGTGACAGATAGGTCATTTAAACGAAAGGTAAGATTACATTTAATCTGATCTGAGTTAGGTATGTTACGATTTCCATTGGAAAATACGGGAGTCAGGTGTAGGAAACTGCCGTTGTAGCTAAAGATTCATCGCATCAATCACATTCAATTGATCCAACATATTCCGTTATACTTGTGTCATATGAAATACCTAAATATGTAAAAGCAATCGAACATGCAAACAAATGAAAGGCAACAGAAATTATATTTTTGAATTCCAGGCCCGCGACAAAGTAATAACGATAGATAAATGTTAGAATAGACAGAGAGGATATTGAAAAGTTGTATGAAAGGGAAGCATCAAGCATAGTGAAAATATTATAAATTGTTAGATCTAACTATGCATATATCTATATATTTCAGTAATATAAATTCAGTAGCAAGTTAATTCTTGTACTCTTTAGTTCGGGACACTCCTGCCATTGTCATCATTTTGCAGCAATACTTCATCGGCTATCGTTAAAATAGATTTATAACGCCGATTTATATCAATCAGATTGAAAAAATCAATACGAAAGAATATTATCATATTATTAGTTTTAGCAGTTAGAAAAATCTAAAAGATTAAAGATCAATTCTTTGTAAAAATATTGTATACAACGACTAACGGAATTGACAAAGCAATAGACCAAACATACAAAACACAAAATCTGATTGTAGTGAAAACTCTGAACAATTTGAAGATAAAACCAATATGAGGATAACTATTGACTTTTATTTTAATATTTACATTTGAACAAAACTTTACAATTTCTCGTTTGTAAATACAGAGCTAAGGCATGAAGGGAAAGTAATGCTTTAGCCGACAGACAGAGAGCTGGGTAACATTAATAGGCTTCCGTTATGCCCTTTAATACGGAACTAAAAACTACCGATAAACTTAGTTTTGACTCTAATGCCGACCACGCATTTTACAACATAGAATGAGACGGATACAAAAATAACATAGGGAACCATTGACTTGTCAAAATAAACCATAGAAACACACATCAGAGGATATAGACCAATAACTCCGAGCACGGTCTACACGTCAAGAATCGTAAAAGCTAATAGCGCAAGACAAAATGGGGCCAATAAAGAGGCAAGGAAGCCCGTGCGTGACGATGTGGCAACTAACTGAAATTGTCGCCGAGACACCACGCCCTGCTGACACACTTGTACCGAAGACGCACTAAAATAGCAAATGTATCCTGCACGCATGCAACTACCCTAGATGCATTGAGGATGGACAGTTTTGACATGAACCCGGAAGAATTCAAAAACACTAATAGATAGCAGGATAAGTCAAAATACCAAACCTGATATAAAGACGATTTGTAGAGACTAGATAGGATAGATAGAGACGGTTATGTTTTATTTCAGAGCAGAACACGTAATTGTTTGCACGTGAAGTCTAAGTCGCCACAGACGTTTTTATACTCTTCTGAATATCGGAATGCAGAACCCCACATTCAGGGGATAAAATTGTAATATGGTCATAACGATTGATCCAATGGCCAATTCAACATCATGACATTTGTATGTTTCGACAATAGCTTTGAAGCTGTCCATTTTATCTATATAAAATTATGCAGAAAGGTAGTTTTTAATTTCTTCTCGTAAATTAGCTCAATATGTTATTGGGTAGTTAAGAAAATGTAGATCGCCAGATAAATTCTTGGAAAATCTTCAATTTATTCTGGACAGAACGCCCTAGCCCCAGAAATTATAGGTAATAACAGCGTTCGGAGAGAGAACGCAACAAGTGTGATGGGGTAACTCCCTGAAGTCCCCCAGATGCTTTGCCCTACTGACATAGTTATGGCAACACAGGCAACGCACTAAAATAGCAACCGCATAACGCTAAGTATGCAACCAACTGATCTACTACGATGTAGATCAGCGCTGGAGTTATATAGGAACACCTTGTGGCTGACACATGGCAATCGTAAAAATGTGGAAGATCAGCATTTAAACATTTCGTATGCAATCATTCAACGTGAAATTTCAAGAAGGGAAATAATAAACTAAAACACATAAGTAACTACTAAAGGGCTAAGAACATCCTTTTAATACTTCATATTGCTTGGGGCAACAATACGTTTTACGATCGCAATGTGAGAAAATATGAAACCGTTCTTTTAAGTCTGGAACCATACGGGTCTGGAAATAAACGTATAACTAAGCTAGTCAAGGTTACAAGTAATAACTGAATCATACTCAGCAACATATAGTTTGATGTTGTCCAACACATTCAGAATTGATTTCGTAATATTGTCCAATCATAGTTACGAATAGCGAATGATGACTTGCAGTTTAAAAACGGACACCGCAAGGTTAATCTTATCTTCGCAAACAGTTTTTGAACAGCAACGTATATACAAAAGAAATAATCAGAATAAAATTTACTCATGCGCTACGAGTTTAACTTTGTTGAGTTTACAAAGTAGACCGTAAAAATGTAAGTTAGAATTTCATTATGTATATGTAGACTATTAACGCGTTGCCAGACGGAAACCTTCCATTCCCTTATAACTGAAAATTGTATGAAGGTGCTGACATTATCGTTCTCTTTATAACTAAAGTACTGATATATATATATTTTTCTCAAAAATTTGCGGAAATCTTGTACCGTATTTGCGTACACAGAAAAATAAAATCTATTGCCGGCGCGATTTTTGAATTTGGAACAAAACGCGCTGGTAACGTTGTATGGAAATTCATTGCAGGTGTGCTTGGGTGTCATTTGAATTTATATCTCTTTTATCAATCTTGGTACAAATAGCCCCAGATGCATATATCTTTCGACACAGACGGTATAAATATATATTTGTCGGTGAAGCAAAGAGTTCGTCTCCATTCTGTTATTTTGATAAATAACATAAATTTAAATGAGTTCCGACGGTTCCAAAAGTAAAATGGATATTGATTGCTCCACCACCACACTCCAACAGATCTAACAGCGGAAGCCAAATTAGCGGCGTCAAAAGAAAAATAAATTGTAATTTTGACTGGTGAAAACAAGCAGTTTTTATTTTAAGCCCCCAGATGATACATATTAAGCGACAAACGTAAATGCAATACTATTTTTGTACATTTTTTTTTGTGAAAAGTACTATACTTGCTTCGGCGGAAATGGCAATTGACTGTCTCTTATCATTGAAACTCATTCTCGACTTGCAATTGCCTATTTCGCGGGCTCTGTAAATAATGTACAATTGTAGCATGAATTAACGAAGATATTAACTACTAACGTTCTTTTTACATTATTTTTGGAATATGAGGGCTTTGAAATGTGGAAAGTAGACTTGATAAACTACAAACAGGGAGCGTATAAGCCAATTGGTTCGATCCCAAAAGGTTATTACCAATTCGTTTCGTAACAATCAACCCAGTTCTTGGCTTCAATCGGCTCGTGACGTGTCAACTGCTCTGACCTAACAATGCATACGATAACAATATTTAGGTCAGCAGACAACTCCAGTGATTCGCCACGACGTGACTAACGCGAATATAGAAACAGACCTAAGTTACGCGGGGATTATATGATTAGTAGTACAATGCGACTACGATCCTACGCAATCCGTGCGACAGGATTGATAAACATTTTAAAATCATGTTATTAAAAACTTCCAAATTCAAAAAACATTTTGTTAGTTTCTTTTTGTGAACTTCTCATATACAATGAAGAAAAAACAAAAGTATTTCTTTGAACTGGGGGAAATCCAAATAACATTTGAAATGTGATAGTTACTTTTTGAACGGTTCGTTATCTTAAACATAGAGTCCTAATCTAAAACATCAAGCGCAAAGACGCGAGCGTTCTTTGACGCTAGAAATGGCGGGAGGAACTCAACCTCTTTAGCGATTAGTCTACAAACGTGGACATATAGGAGAAACTTCAGCAAATACGGAAAAACAAAGTCGGTGAACTAACGTAGCCGAAAATCATAGCAGAATTAAATAATATAACTGTTTTCTAATGAGTATTTTTTTTCAGAAGATAATGATACACTATTTTATGGTCCCTAACGAACTCAATAAGGGTAATTAGAGAACGACATATTTGAAGCAAGAACAACAGGTAAACAAATGGTAACAGGTGATTGCTAATTGTAAATAATATTTTTTTTAATACTGAACTGGGTAGCTCTTGACCACTATCTCACCTGATGTTAAGCGATGATGGATCGCGCTTACCCAGAAGGTATTCTAAGGTATCCTATTCACACGCGTTTTGAATATATATTTTGGACATCCCCATATTATTTATAATATTACTATAACTATGAAACAGTTATAGTACTTACTAGCTAGCTAAAATACCTTTTGTAAAAACTGTGAGATAACCTTTGTGGAAGAAAAATAAATGCTATTATATTATATTGTCCTTAACCGGAAACACAGACTCAGGCAGGGTGTTCCATTCCCTGCCGGTTCGAATGATGAACGAAGACGCAAATCTCTGCGTTCGGGTAAATGGAATATCAACCATATAGCGGCGGCGCTTCTGAGTATCCCTGGATATCCGATTACAGAACGGGGATGGCGTATAAGTTAAATTTAAAAAGTTTAGAAGTATCAAATAGACGATTTAGTCGATACTGATCAAGAGGTCAATAACCAATGAATTCAATGCAAGGTACCTGATAATGTGAAATGTATTACCTCAGATCAATGATATACATCCACCAAAACCATCTACGTTTTTAAAAGCCGACAGTCGACACAGCTTACAACTCAATAAGCTTAACATTCCTGGAACATCAACACAAGTCAAAGCAGGTATACCGAATGGTAAAATACTCGAGAAGTCTAAAATAGCGATCTATTTTGGGCATCCATAACACACAATCCATACAAGGCCGAGTTAACTTTACAGCTACCTATGGCAGCGTAGAGCACGAATATCTGGTTGGTTAATTTTGTAAACGAGACAAGACAAGAACACGAATCAACAGTGCACGACCACCAGTTTCTTTAATTCCTGATTTGAGACAGACTTGAAAAATATTAAAGCACGAAAAAACATTGGACCTTTTTTACATAAACGATAACCTAGCCTTTGACCACTATCTCACCTGATGGTAAGTGATGATATCGTCGACGATGTTGTCCAGACTAACCTAGAGCTACTGGCTCTTATGTAAGGACACCTGCCGGAACACACCGTTAAGTGCTTGGCGACAGGTTCTATTTGAGGGTGGTAACTAGCTAGGCGGGCAAAGGCTAAATGCCCTACCACCTGTACAACTTGAACAAAAACAACTGGGACCGACGGCTTACCGTGCACTCCGAAGCACGGAAGCGCTCATTAATGCCACGAGCGGTTACCCATCAAACTCATGACCGCATCGACGTTGCTTTATTAAGCTGATCTGTTAAAAACGGCAAAGCAAACTGCGCTACGAGCGCTACAAAGCAAACTTAAAAGGTCATTGCAGTTTTGACCTTATAAATAACATAGCTGATATTGATACCAAGTGCAACGACGCATTTGATATGAGACGAAGACAAAACAATGCGTAGTGGCTTATACCATTTCGTTGGGCGCTATGTAGTAATAAAGTACCTACTTACGTAGTGCACGCTCCGCGCCGCCCGGCGCCGCTCTAACTCCACCCAAACAACTATTGTTTTTTTCTCGTTCCATACGTGCTATATACGCAACCCGACCTACAGAATACAACGCATAAACCACAGCCTCATATGATGTTTAAACGTTATCCTTTTTCGTTTCGAATAAGAAGTATGACCCAAACGGTGTATTGTTAATTTCGGCGAATTCAAAGATACATAATCAGATAATTGCGTTGGGTTGGCCATTGAGCCTGTAATAAATAACAGAGACTGCAACAAGATTGCAATAAAAATGCAGCGAGCACTTAGTTCCATGTTAATTACGTAAAGCAGAGGGCGGAGGAGGCGGCTCTGCTCAGCTCGGCGGCCGTGGTGGGCGGCGGGTGGATGGTTATGTATCATATTTAGCTACTCCCTACTAACTATGAATGTGTTAGGATCTACGATCCTATCTCGATTTCCAAAAAATAATTTCCACATTATCCTATTCATACATAACCACATGGACTTGAAAATGTAGGAAGATGGAAAAAAGGAAATACCACGTAGCTCACATCAAAATCGCGGTCCCCCCAGTATTCTTCCCTCAATCTGTCTGTACTTTACATCATATTCCTAGGTCCTAGATATAGACAAGCCCACTCACTGATTTTAAAAATAGAATAAAAAAGATCTACTAAAGTAAACCTACCTCCTTGCAATTGAAATCCTTAAAATAACGCACATGAAGACGTGCGCAAGTAGAAAATACCTTACTTTTTGAGAGGAGTTGAGAAGTTTATATAGAAACAGATCGGCGTACTTAGATTGCAAATGTGAATAACGCGGTGTCCATCAACATATCCATGGTTTATATAACTTGATAAGCAAACTATAAGAGAGCTCATGAAGTGTCGTGAATACCTCAAAAACTTTACCGATGCGGAGCCGGCGCGCACGGCACTAGGTTTAAAATGTATCGTTCGTATGTTCGTAAATTAGGCGCGCTTTGTATCTTCATGTACACTCTAAGTTCAAAAACGTCAAAGCTTAAATTATGATGTGTAATATGACCACTCACCCATGTACAAAGGCGACTGCCTGCTGCCAACGTTGTCGTCGACGTAGGGTATCCCGAGCGTGGCGATGCCGGTCTGTCCCACGCCGACCACTAGCAGACATACGAACAGCCAGGGGATCACCACGGCCGCTATGGAGTTGCGCGTGTCTGTGTTCGTGCCGTTGCAGACGACGGTCGTGTTGGCGTACGTGTAGCACACGGGAGCTGCCACGGCGCGGTGCTCATCGCGGTGCACGGTCAGCAGCCGCGTGCCGTACACCGCATGTGGGAGTACACACCCGATCACACCCACAGCCAGCACTAACATCATACAAGCGATCCATCGCGGGCGGTGCCCACGACCCGCCAGGTACGTCAGGAACAGCGCCGTACAGATCTGCCCGATCTCCGTCGCCGCCAACAGCGTGCCCGTCGTCTTCGACTCGACCTTGTACAGCTTCTCCAATGTGGTGGTGACACTCACGAAGTACGTGAGGAACATGCCCTGCAGCACCCACCCCGACAGGAACACCAGCATGAACACGTGAGTGTTGTAGAAGGCGCCGCGCCGGTTAGCGGGCTGCTGCCGCGCCGCCGGCAACTTGCAGTCCAGCGAGCCATTGTTGTTGCCGGTGGCGAGCCGCTCCTGCTCCTCGGCCGTGGCTTCCACCCCCTTCATGGCGGCTTCCTCGGCCGCCGGACCCGGGGGACCCGCCTCCCCACGCGCTTCGGGTACCTCCCCTTCTACGTTCGCCCTGGGACAATACAAAAACAATCATACAAATTTTGCTCGTTTACTTGACGATCGAGTATACTTTTTATTATTGTTATATCTATAATATATCGACTCACGTCATTATCTTATCGCAACTATCGACGCAATGCCAGATCCAGATACGACCCCTAATGAGCGGGCGCGACCGCCCGAGCGGAAACGTAACGCACGCGAAGCTCTGCGGTCGAAGAAGCTTCCGGGTAACGGAACCGACGCTTGAACGAAGATCAACGATGCTCGCGGATATAAGGAACCATATAGAAACTAAGGCGTAATATCCGAAGTACCCAATAAACCAACAATGCACATATTTCTCTGGGCACCGGCTCGTAGCTAAAGGGATGACAGAGGCTGCGTGCGCGCACCCAACGCGGCGGAGAACGACTGCAATGTGCAATTACCTCGGCCGCACTGCACCCGCTTGCAACTGCCCGCCCCTCAACTGCTCCCCACACGGGATTTTATTGCCCGTATAGGTATCTGTTTTTTGCTTTTAAACTTTCATTTTGATGGTGTACAATTACTGCTCTACACCAGACTACTTAAAAACATGGTGTGTTCATAAAATACATGGAGACACCACATATTTTATGAACATTATGGCGTAAACAA
Source organism: Plagodis dolabraria (assembly GCA_963854805.1). NCBI lineage: Eukaryota > Metazoa > Arthropoda > Insecta > Lepidoptera > Geometridae > Plagodis > Plagodis dolabraria. The sequence goes on from OY978442.1 coordinate 5,994,576, forward strand.
CTGTTCACCTGAAATAAGATCATCCAATAAAAACTATTTTGAGTTGAGAACGATAAGATAACTCATAGTTTCTAAAGCTTAACAAGATTCTGATATAAAAGTAAAAATTATCTTTAACGTACCTAAGTACCGAACAAAGTGTTTGTCGTATGGGATTGATTTTAATATTAAGCCCATAAGACGTGACCAATAAGTATAAGTAAGAACTTTGATGAAAGGATGTTATGAACATTAAAGCTTTTTCTGATTCGAAGACTCAATTGCTTGGACATACCACACCAGTCACTACAGTGAGAAACACGATGAAAGGCGTCTGCGCGCCGCCCTTCTTTGTAGATTCCTTTTGGTCTCAGCACTTTAAATGTCTTTTACTTTTTGCAGCAAAACTAATATAAACTCAAACGCTTTTAGATTATCTTTCGATGAGCTTGAATAACCTATTATCTTTATAATCTCTATGAAAACCACTTCACTTGCAACAAATGCAATAATTTAATTTCAACAAGAAACTTAAGCACGAGTAATATATTATACTCAAAGTATGTGCCAAAGAAGACGCAAACACCAAGTTCGCAATAACTGCAGCCGTAGAATATTAATGTGATCGAGTCATACAGTTAACTGGACTTGCGAAACTCACCGAGACGATGGGGGCCGATGACCACCGGCGACACCGTAAGCCGACGATTTCGCACTGCGCGCCTAGCGGACCTGCTCTTCCCTCAGGAAAACCACTAGATATCACTAGTAACACTTAGATAACATTCGTTGAAGGAATTAGGAATATATCAGCAAGGACAATTTTTAACGAGTGCCGATATCAGTAGCGCATTGTGAACTGCATTCCGAGATAGGTGGAGACATGTGCAACGTTCGGTTATCGAGCGGCTCGCTATCGTTCGCTCCAGTGATAACGGGACGCGACAAATAGACCGCTCGCTCGTGAAGCAGGTTACTGTCCGGCCCGAACTCCGCCCGGACTCCGAACTCATACAGAACGTCCTATTTATCGCAAATGTCGTGACTCATGCCTACCTGTTCACTGATGGAAACGCCTGGGTGGAAATTCGTGAACATTATAATTTCGTTCCGAGAAAAATCAACCTCATTAATTCCTCCATTCAACTGATGATTTATGGGATATGCATACTTGCCCCCAGTCGCACCTCGAGCACACGTGTAACAAATCGGAAATATAATATCCAATAAAAGAGCTAATCGAACTAAGTACACGGTTAATTATCGAGCGAATACAATCTGAAACTTTAATATATATTTTTGTATATCAGTGTGTCATAAACTGTTTATATGTCGCGCGTGTTTAATGTTGCAAGACGTAATCGAGTCTAATATTGCATGAAAGTCAGGCCATCACGCACTCCCTGCACTGCAGAGACAGAGAGGTGAAGGAGGGGAAAGGAGGACAATAGCTGACGATCTATTTTATCTCCTATTGAGATCGAGTGCCAATGATTCATGATTCGCCACCGGACCATATACATTGCTACGAATTGAACAAAACGTCAGAACAAAACCCATAAAATGACCATTTGTATAAATCAGCGTTCTTGATTTTAAACATGAAATAAGACGAACTGTAACCATGGTAACAAAAAATTGCCCAACGCGTCCTCACTTATGATTCAGTGACATTACAAAATGAACGACGTTCGAGAATAACTTTAACGTCAAACCCATATCAAAATTCATCCTTGTGTCAAAATGGTAATACAAAAAGACAACAACTCCCATGTATTCAAATACAAAGTCACGGGCTCATGAATTTATTTTGAATTTCAGATTATATAATAAAATAGAAAATAAAAGGAAGGAAATGGATTTTGATTCATCGCTGATCAAAGTCAATTAAGAAGATCTATGTAGAGATAAAAGGGGTGCATACTTAGTTAATAAATATTTGCTAATGAGAAATACATGCGCTGTAATAAATATCTAGTGCTACTAAACTATGATGAGGCGGGTTCGTGATCAGAGAACATAAGTCATAGCACATAGCATAGAGCATGGCATTCGTTAGGCTTTATCTAGCGTTGCAGACGCCGCCGAGCCGGACTACGGCAGCGATAGAGCGGCACGACGGAGGCGCGGGCGCATCCGAGAACTCTGATCATAGAATTCTAGTATAAGTGAGAGGACAACGTGCGCGGTCAAGGTAAGTGAGCTGATACCTGTTGTCGATGACACTGCACACTCGACATTAATCTTCAGCTAAAACTGGCCTTAATGTCATAAGGTACAATTTACAATGGCTCACTTTGTAATAAACAAGAAATATATCGCGGAGCGCAGAGTAGAGACAAGATACTCTACAGTAAATCAGCACGAGAGCTAGACTTAGTCCCGACTCGATGGTGACAGCTAAAGCAGTTTAGATAAGAGCAACGATGAAATTTAAATCTTTTGTATAGCAAGTAATACAAAAATCTATAAACACTTTGTTATTTAAACGACTGCAAAATAAGGAGAAATTAGTCTGTATTTTTTTATGTTTGTTAACTGAGAACTTTGACTGTGTGAACCGATTCTGATAATTATTTTATATTTGAAAGCTGATCCTTGTCGTTTGGCTCCATTTAAATTTTATCAAAATCGATCAAGCCGTTTTTGAGTTACACTCCAATAACTGAAAAATATTTTCCTATAGTCGTTGACAGTGAATGACAATCGATCCCGTAAGTAACAAGGATCACTAAAATCAGTGAATATTTTTTTTTGCCAAAATATGGAACCGACTTCAACACTCAAAACTATGAAATAACTTGTCGAAGTCGGTACCTTGCGCACAATATTGTGATAATAGGCACTTCTAAACTATTATGGTACCGAATTCAACAAGTTATTTCACACTTTTGAGTGTTAAAATCGGTGCCATTATTTGGCAACATTTTTTTTATTAATCCCTGGTGGTCTATTAACAAATAATGTCTATAGACTACAGAGAATCGATGGTCACATTTATCACGACGCTGGTCTGAGCAACTCACTATAATATAGAGTATGAAACAGATTAAAAGTGTCCGCTGAGGGCTTTTATCCATTAATTAATCGCAGTCTATAAATGTCCAATTAAAAGTTTTCAATAAAACAAATATCATTAAAGCTCAATGGTCGCCAGAAGCGGTGGCAATACCCCTATAAAAGTTCTGGTAGGTGCAGATGGCATTATTGCCAATTTATTTCAAGCAGTTACTGAATACCTACTGTTATTTATGAACACAATAAAATTTTAATTTTTTTCAATCAATACAATTTATAATATAAAATTTTCCCGTGTAATAAAATATCCCTCGCTAACTGGTACATATCTGCATAATTTGCATAAATAATACATTAAGATTATCAAAAGTCATATCAATTAAAGATAAATAATTTCATAACAGAATGATAAACATCATTGTATGAAACATCATTATTTTCGGCGTAGGCCACTTTGGCCACGTGGCTAACCATCGTTCTAGAATCTCAAAGACCTGGGTTCAAACCTCGAGTCAGGTAGTTAATAACAAGTTACAAATAATTTTTCAGAAGCAATCCAGTAGTATAGGTGGCATTAGACTTGCGCCTCATTACATATAACTAAAGCACATCAGGGGCCCAACTCCCACCTTATATAAACTATTATGGAATGCAAACGTCATTGTTTCAAGTTTAAATTATTGATACTAAGGTTAGTACCGTGGCCGTCACGAAACAATAATGTTCATATAGTGCTACCTCTGTCGCACAAATGACTTGATTCGATGCATGCATCCCGCTCTCACGTTGAAGTTTTTATATAAGTATACTATAGTGATTATGTGGCGGTGCGAATTAAAATTGTAAATGTAATGTTAAAATAAGACTGAATTAAGAGATGGGAGTTGGCCCCCTGGCGAGTCGTGGGGGTTCTGACACTTCTGCTGACCCGTTTGAGATTAAAGTGCGATATAACGTTGTCTTTAGATGTGAAATATAACAATGACGATGATTTATAATTCTGAGTATAAAAAGGTTTTTTTAAAGTTATTTTGACGGAACAAGCTCGAGGCCCACATGGTGTTAAGCGTACTAACCTCTGCCTACAACAGATGCTATTCGTCACAAGTCACGAATTGCACTGCGCCCGTCACCTTGAGACGTAGTTGCTAAGACCTCATGTGACTGTAAATTCACTGGCTCTCAAGGACTGCTGCCGGAAATGCACCGTTAAGTACTTGGCGATAGATTTTCTACTCGAGGGTGCTCGCTAGCCGGGCGGGCATTCGCAAAATGCCCTTCCACCATGCGGTGAAGCTCAAGCCCACGGCGGGATTCGAACCATGGACCAGCTGCGCGGCAGTCCATGGCCAATGCCACCGAGCTATCACTGCTTCTTATCATTAATGAAAAATAAATATTGATTAATACGAATCTTCTACTAAAAATAAATAACCTCCAGCACGCAAGCACTAAGTAAATCACTCTGCTGGGGAATGTTTTTATAAAGAATATATTAGCATTTAAAGTTAATATTCGTTCGATGCAGATTCCTTAGAGCAAGATCCAGTTATTTTAATTAAGTACGGTCCTTTAAGGCCAGTCCAGTGATAGTTAATAACGTGGCCCCACTTGCGTGACCACCACTGGGTGCCCCTATTTGCAAATCAAATTCAACTTAATGCATGTATTAATTTTATACAACAGCTGCTGCTTGTCCCAAAGACCAGTGATTTATAAGATCAGATAGGGGTTCGTTAATTATTCAGAAACGATACTGATATCTGAATCGATAATTAAAAGTTCAACGGCAATGTATTGTCGAGGTGTTGAAACAAATGACAGAATTCCTATAAATATAATGCTAATAAATATTCGTAGAAACATGCACGTAAGAACCACACATTTATAAATACGAAAATCTAATTTGCAAACACTAAGATCAATAAATTAAACAAAACAAAATCCACAATTAATTGAAACCGAAACCGAACCAAAGACAAAATAAATCTCATGTATGATTTAAGCTAATAACTCACTGAACGGTCGAGCGAAGGCAATCTTTAGGAGTGTCCGTGCCCGCATAAACCAAGTCCTGACAGGAGACGCCCTGGGGCGCTGCTCGGCTGTCCAGATATCCTAACTTATAGCCCCAACCTAACGACAATGTTGTCGCTGGACCACAGAGGGTGTAAACCTCGCAACACTTGCTTTATACACTCCGAGGAAAAAACAACGCAAATAATGTTTTAGAGTGCTGATAAATTTGCAGAAAATTCTCTGATCATTAACAGAGACACAAACGAGTAAGTTAAATTCAAAACCAAGAATGTGAATAATAATTAACAGTAATTTCACAAGAATTTAACAATACGGTGTAGGAATTTGTATATATGGACCGATGCTGGCAAAAAATATGGATACTTATATGAATTGTTTAGGGTTTAATGCTATGGTATAGTTTAAATTATATACGAAATGGCTAGCAGCATTTCTGAAATGCTTAAAATGTGCACACTTGAGTTTCACGAATTCGTTGAACAGAACCGTGAACGTCTGTTGCCCACGTGTGATTTGGTTACATTGCGTTCTCTTGGAAAATTTAAAAAAAAATCCTGTCCTTCTCCGGGTAACAATAACTTTTAGGATATTCCACAAAAGATTCATTGTAGCATTTACAAGATTAACATGGTTAGCAATATTTCCCTCTACGACTTTTGCGCGTAAATACTTTTTGTCTGTCATCTGTCTAAATTTTCTAATCGATACCAAAATTTTTACAGTTATATTCTCTTAGGTAAAGATATCCTTTTTAATACTATTAGTGGGTCGTTACCTTATAATAAAAAAATAATTCATGTAATATTGCGCAACACTGACATAACCGCGCCTTGACATTGTTAATCTCACACGGAGCTCCGTGCCAAAGCCGTCGAAGCACTCGGTTGAAACTCCTAAGGTTTGATTCGAAGGCAGAATATGAATTACTTCAACGAGGATAACTTTGCAGAATAATATTCAACATCACTAGACAACATTGTAACTTTATAGACCTTTAAAAGGAAACTCATGTTGTGGCGCTCCATCACTAGAATAATTTCAACTTTTTACATTACTTTACTTATATGGATCAAGGTACGTTTATGATTCCCATTTAAACAGTACAGTAGGAACCTAAAACCTTTAACGATACCAAAATGTACCTAGCACAGCTATGTATAGTAGAGGTATTGGACAAGGTCGATTCCAACAAATCAGTATTACCACCAATTTGACATCGCTCACCTCACTTATTGGACAAAGTGGAACGTGTAAATGAAGAAACGGAACGTTACCCTGTAATCGTTTAACAAGCATCAGTTATGAAACAGATGTCACATTCGAAGGTAATATCAATTCAAATGTTGAATTGATTATAGATGAGGCAAGATAAGTTCTCAATGCGGTTAATGCACTCGGCGGCAAACTAGTAGAGTCGTTTAATGTCATCAACAAACAGTCTCGGATAAATGGAATAATAACGAATGCCTATTTAAATAAATAGTCAAACGTCAAATCAATTTCGAATTACCTACAATACGCTTGAAATCGAAAACACGTATATCAGAATGGGTTGGCAATTATATACAATAAAATTTAAAAGGTCCCTAAAGAGAAAGCGATTGTGGCAATCTTCAGTTTTGGAGCTGAGCTGGGTCGGTGATAAAACATCGTCATTAAATAAACACTGGCGACCTGTAGGTATCGTATCACATCGGTATTTGCATACAACGAACATACCGATTCGCAAAGTGAAAACTAACCACACCACTTTTTATTCAAGATACAGCAGCTAAGTGTTGCAGTTGTCGGCGAAACTGCAACGATGATTTTCATTTTTAAGTTTCACATAGATCTTAAAGTTTTCTCTATCGAGACTAATAACAACTGGACATAACTCTAGGTAATAACAAAAGTGCCCATACGCCTAAAATTATCACTTTTAATAGAAATTTAGATACTATTAAGATTGTCAAGAAAACAAGAACGATCTAAGTTACGTACGATATCGTGCACTGACGAGTATTAACCAGCAACCTGGAAGTAATCTAGTCCTCGCAAATTCAGGGTATAGTACCATTAGGTGAGAACTAGAGTTTTTATTAAGCAATTATGATTCTGTAGATGTACTTACCTAGCAAGAAAAAAACTAATCATTTACCTAAGACATAGTTGCGCTATATGCACATGTATACGATTAAAAGGGGCTGTAAATTTAACAATGTATTCATAACATTAGTGACGTTTTTTTTGGGCAGCAGCGTCTTACATCTTACACTGAGAACCCCAAGACGCCTGCCAAGCGTTGAGATTATGGCAAACTCATCAGCAGTGGAATATCCGGCTGATACAGTAACCATGTGATGACCAGAAATATTTTTACGTTTTTTAAAGCTCACATTTACATAAATGTATTAAAAAAAACGCTTGAGCTGTTTAAATATAGCGTAGTTCTGTTTCACTCACTCGCATTCGAACCCAGGTCTCTCCGTCCGTCCTACGCCCTCAGTCTGACATTTTTCAAAGACCACATCGTCTTAATAATATTGACAATATTTTCCCGTGTATCGATTAAATGTATATTGTTCCTACCACATATTTTCAACATTGTAGATATTCTTTTGTCTAATAAAATTATCAATTTGACAGATGGATGGACATAGCGACATTTTAAGGTTTCATTGTCCCACGGAATTCTAAAAGAGATAAATGCTTCTCTGATAGGGTACTATGATTGTCTTTGTTGCTGGTATAATAATTTTTAAGAAAAACGTGAAAAAAACATGGTAATTAAAATAAAAGGAGAAGCTTTGGCTGAAGATGATAATGACTATAGCATTTAAAATGTATGTATGTGTGTTATAATCCCATAAGACGATAACAAATCCAAACACATAATTGCTATTTAAATATATTATACATGTTTTAGAAGGCTGACTTCTCGACAAACATTAGTCAGGTGTCAAGGTGTCCTGGTCAAACAACTTGGCGTCCACTTCCGACTCGAGTACATTCAGAAGGAAAACTAAACAGGTTGCAGAGGCCCCTTTCACGCGATTCTGGTTCTCGCAGGATACTTCATGCATTCCTCACAGAATAATTTAAGAATTATGTAAGGAATGCATGAAGTTTCATAATAATAATTTAATAATGTATTTAAATTTTAGAAAAACCCTGTTTAACAATAACACCAGAACTCAATGTTTCCTTCCATTAAGACATTCTGTTTATGAGAGACGTTAGGCCCGCTTATTCACATATAAAAAAAGAGTGAATATATATATTTCCCTTTTTTTTTATATTCCAGTGGTCTTCATATACCTTGCAGCTTTTATAAAAAATACCAAATGTGTTTTTTTTATGTTATTGTGACGGAACAAGCTTGAGGCCCACCTGATGTTAAGCGGTTACCTGATACCTCTACTTCGACTGCCATCCTAAGACAACAACCGGGACCGACGGCTTAACGTGCCCTCCGAAGCACGGAAGCGCTCAGTAGTAATGTCACCAGCGGTCACCCATCCAAGTCACGACCGAGGCGGACGTTGCTTAACTTTGCTCATCGGTTTAGAATGGCTAAGAAAACTTCGCTACGAGCGCTTCTGTTTGTTACCTCAGATTTTTCGACTGAGTGAATCGGATTTTGATGATTCTATTTTTCTTTGAAAGCGGGTGCTTCCCGTGTGTTCCCATTCAAATTCTATCAAAATCGGTCAAGCCGTTTTGAGTTACACTCCAATAACTGTATGTTTTTTCTGTCTTGATGATATAATCATTGACAGTGAATGGTAACCGATCCCGTAAGTAGTAACGGTCACTAAAAAGGCGGAAAAATATTTTTTTACAAATAAATAAACCGACTTCAACACTCAAAAGTTTGAAATAACTTGTAAATATTTTTTATTTTAAAAAGTAGCAGACGATGATTATTTTAACTCTGACACTGCCTTATCCATAATGCATAGCAAAAAGGTCATTACGACTAACTTGACTATTTAATATAACACCTGAGTAAATAACGTACGAACATTCGTTTAACATACCGTTATATATAAAATATGGTTTGAAAGTATAAACAATATTAATTATATTTGTTAGCTTGAGCATCGGCGATAATTCTATCTGACATGAGGTGTTCAGAAAGCTAACACTCTTAAAAAAGAGTTGATAAACCAAGCATCAATGAGAAGGAAACTGTTAATAAAAATAAACTCAAAGAAATGTAAGCAAAAACTTACTCGGATAGGATTGACTTCAACCATACAATACTATGTGGAATGGCTGGCTTCACTGAACTTTACAATCGATTCTAGTTTTTATTTCCGTATTATTGTATTGAGAGTTTTTATACGATTGTTGATTTAATTGAATGCTAATATAATATCTCGTTCAAAACCTGGTATTAATAAGAAATCGAATTACAAATAGAAAGATTGAAGTAAATCCACGAAAAATGTGTATCGATTTGTATGATATCTTTATCGGCTATATGGAAATTACGAGTAACGATACGTTATCTTTGTCACGCACAAGGTCAAGTTCAAATAAAAGGTTGGTCTCTATCGTCTTAAAGTACAAAGGCGAAGTGCTAACAAAAATCCGTTAAAGGGGTTATCTTCAGACCTTAGATATTAACCGAAACGTAAGTTCAACGCCTTCCTATCTTGTTTATTACTGGCTTGAAAGGAGTATTTCGAGGAACTGTTCGGTTTAGTACAGCTGAAATCCACTATCACAAGTCTCGACTGAGCATAATGTTTAATCGATTTCATGTCGAAGTCTAGAAGTCCAGAACTATGCGATTCCGCGGAATTTTCTGCATCGCACTGCCACAATATGGAACCAGCTGCCATGTGATGTATTTCCAAATCCATACAACTTAGGAGCCTTCAAGAAGAGAGCATTTCCCTCCTCAAAGGCCGACAACGCAATCAATATTTCTGGTTTTGCGGATGTCCATAGGCGACGCTGATCACATCACCGGGTGAGTCGCCTTCCCGTTTGCAATACTAACTAATCCAGATGTATTAACCTTGGCACGTATCAACCTCAAATCACCTAATCCTCATACTTGCGAGCATTGCTCGAGTCGAAGCGACGTCTCCGGACAGAGGTCCTCGTTGCTCACTACCGATACGAAAGTAGAGGCTGCGTAGTCACCAGATATTATATGCGCTGTGTAACTGGAAAAAATCCACCAATAAGATCGCTGCGCTCACTACGATCTTATTGGATCTTGGTGGATTTTTTTCCTCGTACATCGCTCTGGATACGCAGCCTAAGAGTACATTTTATTATGAATTTCCATACAAATACTAAATGGCTGCAAATGGTGCGATGTCGATACGAAACCAGATGGTTCAGAGTGTGCCAACCATTGTGCGTTAAAAAAGTTATTAATAGTGTAACACAACTCAGTAAAAGTGCTCTTGAAGTAGTAAAATAGTTTAACTGACCCAGCAATTTCACTTGCTAGAAAGCCCTTTACGCCTAAAGACAGTAGAGCTTGTTCAACACTGCTTTGAGGCACTGCTGTAGTGCCCACTAAGAAGGAGGGCTAAAGAGGTCTACCGCCAGGTAAGAAGTAGATAATAACAAAAAATAAATAAGTTATGCACATACACGCCTTTATCTAATGGGATGGGATTTCCTCCTAAAATGGACACAACATATGAATAACAATTAGATAATGTAAATTATTAACTGTAATTGGGCACCTAATGGCCAAACCGTTGCGGCCAAATTGTACATATAATATAATGCGGCCATATTGTATTTGCGCCAAATTTTTCTCATAATAAAGTCTAGTTGACTTAACTAGAAATATTAAGATAAAAGTTATAATATGTAAAGTACTAAAAAAGGAGCACATTACTTTACGGACGCTAGACAATGACAATCAATGACAGATACACATTTACACGGAAAATAGTGAAAGATAATGTATAATTTTGAATGTGGTGTTGAAAGAAACTGGAAAAGAGCTATTTATATCTCGGGGATCAATTGTTTGGATCTATCAGTTGGCCGGACTAAAAGAATACCAAAACAAAGTTGATGAGGGAAGAGAGTTACCATTTGTGACAACGTCACAGTTTTATTACGAATATCATTGAAGAAAGATAACGAAAAGGAAGGCTACTAATAAGCTACATAAGCCAAGTAAGAGAGAAGGGCGCTATCATGTCATTCAAAAATATTTAGAAACATTTTTTATGCAGAGTTTTTTAGAAAATAGTTGTTTTTGAATAGGATACCTTATAACATTCTTTGGACAGGTTTTAGTTGCATTGCGCTCCTTCGAAAATAATTTCGGTATAATTTAAGTTGTATCAGGACCAGAATAGTCTTACAACAGAATATTTCTGACTAAAAGTTTACCAAACGGACAAACTCTATAATTGACTTATAATATTAGACGGGATCAGATACGTAGATGCTTTAAATTTTAGTCTTAATGTCTTAGTTTAATATCGCTATTCACTAAACCTGCCCTGGGTTAACAAAATAACAGAGTACGATTCCATATGGTCAGGAAATCGACGCCGACATATCGATTGCGCTGTGGTTTCCACTTCAGTGATTACAGTAATCATCACAAACAAGCTTTGGTCAAAAGAAAATATGATAAAAGAGTGTAACATACCGTGAGGTAACAATTTGTCTGTTTTATACGAATTCATACCACAAGCCGTGAAAATTGTGAGTCACGATCGCTCTCAACATGTAAATGCCTCTGATCGCCACGAAATTACTGTCAGTAATAATCGCTAACTACTCCTAAATCTCAATGACCATGAACTACTGCGTACCGCCCAAACAGCCGGATGCTAAATGTATCAAATCACAAAAACTATCAACGAACAGATAGCTGTTCCTCGGCCTACATCTGTGACCTCGTCACGGCGAAATCGCAATGTAATTTCGCGACTAAATTTTTTTGGAACACTTTTACTTCGACAAAGAGCGTACGGTCCAGCGGATCCAGTGCTCGGATTCAGCGATGACACCAATTTCTCTTTCAATGAACGAGTACGGAGCTTTTAAGTTTAACACTCACTTAGTAACGACCTATCTTCAATAAGTGCGTGCCACACACTTTTGTAAAGCATTCAGACGCATTTTAATTTCATATTAGAAATTTTAATAAATATACTTATGTATATGTAATAAATATATCCCCCGTGGGGTGCCGGGTTAAAATTGCACCTCCCCATTTCTTCCCGTGTGGGTGTCACAAAAGTAGACTAAGGGAAAAATACTAGAAGGTGGGCAGCAGCGCCTTCTTAAGAACTATGCCATTTTGCACTGCGATCCCCAAGCCGCCTGCCAAGCGTGGGGATTATGGCAAATACCCCCTACATAGGGGAGGCTGTGTTCAGCAGTGGACGATCCGGCTTTACAGTAATAAATATATAAGTTGTTGACAATCAGGCATTGTAAGTTGCAGTAACTTTTACTACTAACCTATGTACTCATAATATTACAAAATACAGAAAAAGTATTATGATAACCGAAACATAATATCATAGTCATGAATGAGAACTACGGGAATCCCACGTAATAAACACGTAATCCATAACACCCCGCTTACTTTCATTTAAAAGGCACGTGAAGAATGCAAATACTCACCTAAATAAAGCCATACTATCAGCTATTGCTGTTTTTTCCGAACAAATTTTCGCAACGCGCACGTCATCAATACGTAAATCTGCGAGAACACGCGCGCCCGATACAGCATAACTTTCTCCTGAACCTACGCAATCACGCTTGAATTTCGCTTTTTTGCACACAGTAGGACCCATTTAAATACATATGCGAGCCGAATTTAAAGATGCCGAATTGCAAAATATGGAAATAACACCACATTATGGCAAGAATTGCAAGCATTAGACGTGTATACTTAAAATTCCCAACGGACAATGGAATTCTTTGAAGGTTTAAGGCAACACTGATCACAATATCGGAGACTGCAGCGGCAAGAACGCCCGTGGACGCCTCCAGTCGAGAGCGAAACTAATACAAACTAGTCAGTTGGATTACTTTCATCTGTGCGAGATGCCGAAAGTAAACTTTTACTTTCTGTATGAAAAGATCGGACGAGAGTGAATCGTGATCGAACTACGGGAATGAAAGAGGTGCCAATCTTGTAGGAAAGTTAAGGAAAATTGAATGCGTTGATAGTTTATGTGATATTGATAAAACAACTATGACGCCGGCAAACATTCCAATATTATTAAGTGGGAAATAAATGAAATAATTTGTAAACACAAAAGAACCCACAAATTATTTTAACATAATTGAAAATTGTTCTGGCTGTATTACGTGGCTTTTCTGATGTCATATAGAGCTCCTGAGCTGGACATATTAGCTGAATTAGTTCTAAGTGTAGTTTTTGAGCCAGGATCTTTTTTGAACTGAAGGTACATGACAATGTCATTAATTTTTTTGTTTGTTTCTTATAATATAGGTATAATGTTTTCCTTATGTTCAAAATAAACTCTTTCTTTCTTATTTTTGTAATTCAAAATAGTAATCGGTACACAAGAAAGCAATTTAATACAACCAGCCAAGTACGAGTCAAAATATCACAATCTTTGTTGTTATTTATCCAGTTCAAGATTTTTAGCGCGATTCGACACGCATTTGGTGTTTATTACTTGTTATTTTGCTTAAGAGTTTGTACTATTTTCGTAGTCTCTTTGATAGTCACATCAGGTTTGAGGCTTGAATATATTAATTACCGTTTAAAATCACGTTTTATGTATGGGGCATCATACCTTCAAATATTTTACTTTTAGTTTTTATAATTATTTGCTAGGGTATCTGCCATTAAAACACATAGGTACTCTGAAACTGAATCATGATCTTTACACGGTTCCAAAGATACGACTCTTAAAAAATAGCACTGCCGGAGAGGGTCTTAGCGATAGTGTCTCGTATTTTAGTACGGAACTAAAAACAGTAACCATTACATAATTTGGGCATAAAATTTAAAGAAATGCAGTGGTATCCAATCCAATGAAGATACTAATCATAGATAGAGTCACGCTAAGCCATAGACATAAAGACAACAATGATAAAGATAACGAAAACAGTGCAAAGATTGTAACCGTGAACTGGTTACATGAAAGCGAAATCACATAATTACTTTCATCTGTTCTTAATAGTATTAACTGGAACTCAGAACGACCCAGATATTGAATGTTCGCTTGTAACTAAGTGGCTATTGAATTGAAAGCAAGACTAGAAGCTATAGAACTGGATTTACTTGACTTTATTACAGCGTAAAGAGATTTATATTAATTAGAGGATATTGAATATAATTTTGCATATGATTTTTCTGTTGAAAGCTGATAATAGAGAAATTTCATTCGGGGAAAAAACATTCAATCAATAAGATAAATAAGCAGGGAAAGAGTAGCGATGATCAGGATATTGGCAAAGTCAAAAGAAAGAAAGAGAAACCTATCCCTACTGACACCATTATCACTTGTCCAGTACCTTTTGTGCACTTGAGAGCTTAATCTTCAGATCTTGACAACCGTCATCTAAATACATCCTATTCCTATACTATGTTCAGAGGGTAATATAAAATAATAAATGTTATAGTACAGACAACATGATCCATTTTTAGTTAGTTACCTACAACTTAGAATTATGTTAGTATGTAATAACAAAAAGTGAGTTTGTCCTCTGTATGAGTTTAAATAATAACAAGCTTATAATGGTTACGAATGGTGACACAGAAATGTTATCCCACCACGCTTTCTAGGGTTTTCCCCTAATGGATATCGGAAAATAAAAGATTGTTCGCAGTAAACAAAATGACTCTATAAGTCAAACTTTATAGAATCGTAATATTCAAAACCCAACGTCAATCTAATTAAATATTTGTAAGATTGTACGAAATGAATAACGCTTACTTAGAGTATTTGAACAGGTGAATAATTATATCTAATGATATATTTAGAAATTCAGGAATTAATTAACGTTGTGAAAGATATTGAGCAGGAAGAAGACCTTCATAAATTATACGAGAGGCGTGTGATACTATGATAACAACTGACAGAGCGGAATAGAAGAACACCATGAAGGCGTCGACCAAAATTTGGGTGAGATAAGGACAGTAAAATGATTAACGAACCTTTTGGGAAAGATAAGCAAACCGTACAAACTGTAAAATTTAAAAGAGGAAAAATCAAAGTCATGTGCGGGATTGGAACGCGTCATCTACTTCTTTAGACGGGGCATGCTCTGACCGACTGAGCTAACATGACAATGAGATCCTATATCACTCATTCATGCACAGTTTTGTGAGATTTTAAAACAATACCGAGGATATTCGTATACAGCTAACGTACACGTAAAGATATTTGTTTCTTGCTACACTCGAATAGTGGGGAATCTCAAAGGTTTCTTAAAAGCTACATTAAGTACAGTCCTTTGTTATCATACCATACTATTATTGTTACCATATTGATGCTGCGGGATGATAAAAAAGAACAAGAGTATGGGTAAGTACATAAGTTTTTTCTAGATTTTGCGTTTCCATGTAAGCTGTACATATAATATTATAGCCACATTCCCACGATTCTTAATAGTAATTGTATTCGAGGTAACTGATTACGTGAAGCGGGCGGTGAACGGCCGATAAGGCGTCACGCCGAGTTATCTCCACTCTTAGTTAGTCCAAGGATTTCTGTTTTCAACTATGTATAGATAATACTACCAGGCGCAGCTCCCGATTGGACTCTTTTGATGGACACGTATGAAAAACACTACAAAATTCCTGAGGATGTTGGTGAATTAAAAAATCGGTCAAAAACGAGTTGGGCTTGTACACCGAATGTTCCGCATACATTTGGGATAATTATGTCGTATAAATACAACACATCCCGAATTACGTTGCCGAATCCCGAAGTAAATTTACGAAACATTTTTACCGTCTTCAAAAATAGGAGTAGGTTGAGAAATAGACTGTATTGTTTTGTGTGTTAACTCATAACTGTTTACGGGTTTGATGTTTTTTTATTATATTCTAAATCTGGTGCTTGTCATGTTATTTCTACTACTACTCGTCAGATCTCACTCATTTAAATATGAGTGAGATCTGACGAGTAGTATTTGAGTTATCCCTAATAATGCGTATGTTATGTTTGAAGTCGTTTTTTGTGGTTTTTTAGACGGGATTCTTAGCGCGAGACCAACGCACTGGGCTGGTTTTAATAGTTCGTTGATTTATCTTAGAGTTCTCACCATAATCACTCCTAGACATATTTATTATACGTCATATTGCATGCAAGAGTTCACGAATTATCGTTTTCACTGCAGAGCAATAACAAAAAGTAGTAAAGGTCGTAATGTGCGTATACCGTCGCTTTGTTATCTTGACATCTTGGGTTCGATCGCGGGGTGGCACAATTGAATTTCCCAAATAAAGATATGCTCTGTAGCAGCTGCCTTTTACAAGACATGGGACGAATTATTTTTTTATAAAAAATATAGAGCCCTAGGCTATCTATATGGGCCCAGTTCGGTTCGTCTTGGGCTAAATGCTTGCCTATAACAGTATAGGCTGAGCTTAACATCGGGTCGGTGTAGTGCGTATCGTATAAAAAAATTAACAACAAAGACTGACCTAAACATACAATATTAGGGATAACTCAAATAATACTCGTCAGATCTCACTCAAATTAAATTGGGACCATAAACATAGAACCAGCTTTTGAATGTAAAAATAACATCAAAATCGGTAAGTACGCCTTGTATAGAACTATGAGGTAAGACACACAAAAGTACACACAAAAAAATGCTATTGAAAACCTCATCCTTTTTTCAAGTCGGTTAAAACCAATAACATTATCTCATCACAGTGATGGACCCGGAACGTCATAACGGAACAATTTCTACCAACCGTGTTCGGTTTTGTTTCATTTATCTCACAACACTCAGAGCCAGGCTATTTTAAGACGATTGCTAAAAAATAGAGGAAGATTCTCACAAAACTCTTGGACGTGTTGCATTTTCTATGTATGACCACGGATAATTTTTTGGATCATCATCACAAAGTCTTAACATGAACACAGCATTAGGTGCGTGGCGACATATTTTATAATTGACGGCAGCCGGCGGGATGGAACCATGGACCTGCGGAATAGCAGTCTATAGCTATTACCGCTCGTCTATCACTGCTCTATATTGTCTTAAAATATTTGTTAATATTAATATGGCTTTCCGCAAAGTGACGCCTAAATCTTTTCAATATTAAAAGTTATGCATACTGAAATTATGCAACAAAATCCACAGCTTATTATTCAAACTGTGCGAAATTCGCAGGCCTCTGCTTGGAATATTGCCAAAATTGATCTCGATGCGCATGCATTTCACATATTGGGCAACAAATTTTTGTTTTGGCGAATCTCATCAACCTCAGGATTACAGCTTTACCAAATTATTATTATTATAACTTAAGAGTTACTCTTGTCGGTGCAGCTGATGCTATGTTCTCCATTTTGTTTAGTATACCCAATAGGATATATAAAAACATCGACCAAGTACAAGTCGGACTTGCCAGCTCACCCCCGTGGTTCCCATGCCCACAATATGTTTACAGAATAAAATACATTACAAGTACCTAATTAACAAAAAAACTGTTATCTCATTCAATCCGGGCCGGCCGCATGTTGTTTTGCTTAGGAGTCTACGATAGATCAAAATCACAAATTTGCAAAATACACGTTTCTTTTATTGGGGACTTTTATCATTTTGAGGAGATTTAGATGCTAATGTGATAATTTACTCCTAGAAATATTACGCAGTCATTATTTCCTTGAAGCATTATAATAAACGCTAAATAGTTGACAAGTTCAGTTATCTCTCGTTTATTTCTGCGCCATAAGCGCCATAAGAAATAGTTTTTTGAAGACCGACGAAAGAGTGGTTCTTCCGAGTTTGAGTTGAGACCCTCGAGCGAAGCTTGATATGACGTTCTTAACCGATCAACTAAGTAAAGCAACGTCCGCTGCGGTCATGATTTGGATGGGTGGCCGCTAATGGCATTACTACTGAGCGTGCACGTGCTTCTGAGGACACGTTAAACCTCGGTCCCGGTTTTTTTCTTAAGATGACAGTCGTTTAGCATGGTGGTATGGCATTTTCAGAATGTCCACCTGGCTAGCTACGACCCTCAAGTAGAAAATCTGTCAGCAAGCACCTAACGGTGTGTTCAGCCGTCCTTGAAAACCAGAAATTCTAGGTTAGCCTGAACGACATAGTCGATATCATTATCAGTTACCATCAGGTGAGATAGTGGTCGAAGGGTATCCTATCACTCCTATTAACTATAAATATATCAGGCTTAACAACCAAAACAAAGGTAACAAGAAAATCTAAAACCATTGAGTAGGTAGCACACGTTTGATTATACTCGCAGCCACAACGAGAATTTGATGGCCTTGAGGAACCAACAAGCGTACACAATAACACGAATTCAAAAGGAAGCCAAAGTACAAGCGAAGTTATTCTAAATGTGTTTCTTTAAATCAATACGTAACAGTAATAGCCAAGAATATTTTCGGTAGTGTGAGTTAAAGAGCGGAGGTCGAATGTCTAGAGGTCGCAAGAAAAAGGGAGACGAAGCGCCGTGACACTCAGTACTTAGGTACAAGTATACAAAACTATGTAAGAATCCCTTTAATACATCGTATTGTAATTGTGAAAGTTTGTGTGTGTGTCTGATACCATATCACCTCCACGACTAAAAATAATTTTGAAACTTGGTACACATGTTTCTTATGTCATGTTTCTCTAGGGTCTTGGATTGGGGCACAGAATATTTTATATCTAGATTAGCTATGTTGTTACCGAAGGAGTGCGATATAACCTAATTACAATCGGGCAAAGTGACTTGCAAAAGATATTCAAGAATAAAGCTCATAAACAAAAACAACGAAAAAGTAGATGGTCTAACTTTACCACTCAGGAAGACACCTGCATCCATATTTTTTAGTATAGTTGTAACAACAACCTGGGTAGCTTGTAGTTACAATTACAGCGATCACATTTAATTTTTTATTGTATACTTACCTATAGAATTTACACACTTTGACATAGTGTACAAACAAAGCCTATCTGTATAAATGCGCATTTATTCATATCAACAATTTTCGTGCCTTCGCGAGTGGCAAGAGTTTGGAAGCAATAATAGTAGAGCGGTAACAGCTATGGACTGCCGAGCTACAGGTCCATGGTTCGATAACAACCGCCGCCGGCTTGAGTTTCACCGCATGGTGGAAGGTCATTTTGTGAATAATCGCCAGACTAGCTTCCACCCCAAGTAGAAAATCTGTACCCAAGCAACAGTGTGTTCCGGCAGCAGTCCTTGAGAGCCAGTAAAATTTACAGGCACATTAGATTTAACAACTGTATGTATGATGACTCGGGATAACCCTCTGCTATCGTTACTTCAATGAAAGTAATATAAAGTACTTTTTCCATAAAAAAAACATAAAATATATCGCTCACATAACAATATTCGATACATATAGGTATACTTAATATAAAATTAAATCTATTAGCACCCCTATGAATATGAGTAATTCCTCTCATGTCGTTTTCCGAATCGGAATATACTTAGCTACGGTAATACCAGTATGACGTTTTGTATTTTATTATGTCCTATTTACGTCCTTCACATACATTTGAAGTTTGAAAGATGTTAATTAATAATCTGTACGTAAAATTAGAGTCGAGCTTGCTCCAAATGATTGAGAGACTGAAAAAATTCCACTCGCAACGATCTTATCATGACTCTTGTTTCATTCACACTTACAAATTTAGAACAGAAAAAAACGTCAAGCAAAACAATCCTCTAAACAAATGATGGATAAACCAGTATTCAAAGCAGATAATCTAATATTGTTTTGTCCATAATATAATATGCTCTAGAATATATTATCTAAGTACATAATTGGTCAATGTTCTACTGATGTGCCTACAATGAGTAATGACAAACAAACCTTCCTTGATTTGCCCCCTATCGCCACAAAAGACTTAAGATACTGTTTACACATCAAATAAATGAACGGATAAGGCAACTAAACGAAAAATATATACACATTTAGACATATTACCTACGCAATATAGCCTTATAAGATGTTTCCACAACACGATCCCGATCCAACGCAATTTAAAAAAAAATATTAAAAATCGATAAAAAATAGCGTTAAGACAACGAATAATTGGACAAAATTGTCAATAGATATATTTTTAAGTATTTTCTAAAATTTTAATTTAATACCTTTGATAATATTTTAAAGTATTTGTTATTAAAAAACGTGCTTATATTTAGCTGTGTCAGAATCCACAATCACAGAGTCAAAACACTATAGCAGATACTATTGAAACTAACTGACGCAACACTAAATTCTGCCGAAAAAAAAATCTTTTTGTTAATAGTAATAATGAACTTCAATAACAAACAAAAAACTATTATGATAAACGTGACCCATCTGTGGTACATGTGTTAACTGAACAGGAAGTAAATAAAGAGCACCAATCATCGCGATAACATATAATGAATCAATCAATCGACTAACCAAGGATCGAGTCCATCGTGGATGCGGGTCATTTGAAATGCAGAGGTTTTTCCCTATTTATTTTGACAAAAACCGGTTTCGCTGTTACTGGTTTCATTCACGTAATTTCTTAGATGCTGAACAAATAAAATTTCATGCAAGGTAGAGTCCCTCTGTATAGTCAGTCGCGGAAATGCTACCTCAGGAGAGCCTCCCAAAACCCGGTGCGATGCCCGGTACCCACACAAAGTCACGTGCACCGATCGCTGCCACCGATATGTTAATTTTATTACACCAGCTTAAAAACATCCCAACCGGTTTTCGTATTTCGAAAAGGAGCGTAAGTGACATAAAAATTACGACCTTCAGGTACAGCACCGGCCCGGCAGTACTGCGCCTAAAACTAGCCGCCGACGAAAACGTTTACGAGATCATACCAATATTATACCCAGATAAAGTTCTGCGATACAGTTTTGAAACTAAACATTTGCATACATTTCATAACCCCTTACGTAAGTTATTCTAAAAACAGGTTTTGTGTGATAAAAACTTAAAAACAATATGTTACTTACAACGAATTTCGGCGATATGCAGCGGATCCTTAGCAAACACTGGATTCACGGTCTGGGCAGCGCGCCTAACTCGGAGGAGGTGGCCAAGCCAGCGATTGTCGATAAAAGATTTGTAAGTTGGAACCGGTGGTATATTGCGGGGCCTCAGCGATCCGGGGTGTCACTTATCAATCGGGACGTGATTGTAATGTATAGGTTTTATTGCCGTGTGCGTGCGCCGCGTGGTGGCCGGCTGCGGAGTGCCGGCGCGGAGGCGTCGCTCTGTAAACAAAACGTTCTGGTGGGGGCCCCGCCGAAAAGCCTGCCCGAACCGAATACTCA
The DNA here is from genome assembly GCA_963854805.1 of Plagodis dolabraria. Classification (NCBI taxonomy): domain Eukaryota; kingdom Metazoa; phylum Arthropoda; class Insecta; order Lepidoptera; family Geometridae; genus Plagodis; species Plagodis dolabraria. The sequence continues at coordinate 6,016,063 of OY978442.1, forward strand.
CCGCTCCACTCCGCTCACTTACGTCACTACTCCACTGTTCCACCGGTGAACGTGTGATGAGTTCCGACAACGGATAATAATCTACTCATTATATTTTTACTTCAGACGGTAATATCTATTTATATCAGATGCGATACGAAACTCCCAAATCATAATAAATAAACAACCGTTTGATTGATGTATTAGATTGCTAACTTTTCCGACGAATGGAGGAAAGAATTGTGGATGACGGACACTTACGTTTTATATAGAGCAGCCTATATGTATAAAACTATGCCTTTCCCAAGCTGATCTAGCCGTTTCACCGCCGCGGGCTTCGATGCCTGCCTGACCTTCGTATACTACTACTACGAGTATGTATTTATCAATAGGTAGGCTCTACTCGCGTATTTCTCTAGTTTTACTACGTACAGCTCTCTTTAGAAGAGAAATTAAGCGCTTTAAAGCTCAAGCAAAACAAATAATCTCTACCCTTACAGACGCATCCTTGTTAATACACATATTTCTCATGAAGTAAGCGAGACTCCCAAGATCTTTGCATTCAAGATGATGATATGAAATTTTAGTATACCTTGGGAATTGACGAGAAATCCATTGATGAGTCAGCACTGATGATCGATGTTGGTGACAGAATATCCTTTTTACTATGTTTACTGGCCGTTTTTACCAAATATTTCAATATTAGGAAGTAGCATTTTTAAGTGTCATTGTTTTGTGATTTAAAGTCAGTCTTCAATATATATGTACGTGGATGTACTCATAATTGGTATTTTTATTTATTTATTTTCCTAGTTACTTTAAAGTAGGTACTGTGTGGTTTTCTATACACTCGCATTTCCGTAATGTTTTGACCAACAAGAAGCCTAGATAGGAAGAAGCATCCGTGGGATAAGCTGAAAAGTAAAACTATATATCGAGAGACCTCACGCCTGAAACTCATATGGACGCAGATTTAAACTCAAAATATAATTTCTCTACCCAACAACTATTCTAACACAAATCAATGAGAAACCTTCCAGTGCGCGCAGAAAATAGCTATCAGATATTAAATAAACCGTGTTAGTTTTGTTCTGGTCGCTCCTTCCCTTAGTCGCCTCTTACGACACCCACAGTATGATATGGGGAGGTGCAATCCTAACCCGGCACCCCACGGGGCTATTTCTGGATACAACATCTTTATTTCCAATGATTCATCAGTGTTTTAAAGTTAATATATTAGTTAAAAGTTAAACACTTTAAGTATATATTATCTAAATCAATAGACACTATTAAAACTAAACTTGTTACTGTAATAGCTACATAAGTAAAAAACTTACAAATTCTTACGAGCCACTGGACCTGAGTAAGAATTTTAATACATCCTGTCACACCCAACCAACCCAATAAGGATTCGACACCCAATATAATTTGTAAAATGGCTTTAACATTTGGTAACAAGTCTACACCCATAGTTTAAAGGTATACTTAGCTACGCGTGAAATTAAAGGAATTACGGACAGCTGCGTTAAAATTGTGATAGATTTCCTTCATGTAAGTACCTCTATATTCTGTGATTTTACGAGTTAGAGCAATATATACACACTTGCAGTAAATTAATATACCACAATACACATCTACTCGTAATTATTTTTTTGTTATAAATCACGCTGAGCAAAAGATTTATGCTATCTTTTGACTGATCTAGATAAAAATCAAAAGTTCATCGTATATTGGATTTTTCCAACTATTGAAGCGAAATTTGCCTAGCCGTTCTAAACCGATCAGCTAAGTTAAGCAAAGTCCGCCGCGGTCAAGGCTTGGATGGGTGACTGCTTGTGACATACTACTGCGCTTCCGTGCTTCGGAGGGCGTGTTTAGCCGTCGATCCCGGTTGTAGTCTCACGAAGACAGTCGCTACAGCATGGTGGTAGGGCATTTTACGAATGCCCGCCTGACTGACTCAAATAGAATATCTGTCGCCAAACACATAACGGAGTGTACCGGCAACTGTCCTTGAGAGCCAGTAATTCTAGGTTAGCCAGAACAACATCTTCAACCACATCACTTAACATCAGGTGAGATAGTGGTCAAAGTCTATCCTATCTGCTATAAATAAACCAAAAAACGTTTTGTATCCCGAGTTCATGATGAATTTTAAAACTGAATCGATCAATTTCATGTTCGTGCGATGGGGCAGTTTTAAAAGTTAAATATGATTTAAAATGACGCAGAACTTTGTAACCGGTTAATATTAATGTAGAATTTTGAGTGGGTTTCGTTACATATATGCAGTTCTATCGGACGTGTCTCACCTGTCTCATTTGTATGCGAGTTTAATAAACAACCCTCATCTGGCTTGTTTTCAACGATATCGACTAAAGCGCAGCCCACATTGCCGTGACATACTGCGTATCACTTTTATCTTCTTTTAGATATCATAACCATCATATATCACAATTAAACTAGTAACAGACTGGTCTGTACTGTATATTTTTATTCATTTATAGCTGATAGACTAGCCTTTGACCACTATCTCACCTGATGGTAGGTGATGATGTGATCGAAGATGTTATTCATCAGGCTAACCTAGAATTACTGGCTCTCAAGGACAACTGCCGGAACATAGCGTGAGGTATTTGGCAGATTTTTCTACTTGAGGGTGGTAGCCAGTCGGGCACTCGCAAAATGCCCTACCACCATGCTATTACGACTGTTATCCTTAGACAACAACCGGGACCGACGGCTTTACGTGCCCTCCGAATCAAGGAAGCGCTCAGAATATATAAACATAGAATAATATGCGCACCTACATTCATTCATAACCTTTTTAGTAACGTTGCGGTTTTTGTATGTGTTTGGTTCTTGACATAGTAAAAAATACTTACCGATTTAATTGAATTTGGCATCATTAAGTACAGACCTGTATACTCACGAAAGCATGCCTTCACAGTAATATATTGAAGTGCATTTGTATGGGTAGGTCTCGTGTGTACACTAAGTATTAGTGTGAGTGTAAATACTAATAGTACACACAGTAAAACAATACAATGTAAAGTATGATATGTATAGTATATAATATCAGTAGTAATTGCAACTACATGCAAAAAATAAGGAGGCGGGCCTTAGTTAATGAGAATATCTGTAAAAGAGGTCTGTAGCCACCCTAGAGTACTAGGAGAACATAGTGTATAGGTATAAATAAGTCCAAATAAACAAATATGAAAGGTTTTCTTCTGGCCCGCTATTTTGCAGCAACCTTTAAAACACGAACTTAAATCACCAAATTTGTCACCCTCAACTAGACGCATACACATTTACTCATGCACAATACACCAACACGCACTCCCACCCCCACATACACACCCATCACAACATTCTCATAGCCGCTCACGCCTATATAATATATATTTTTATTAGTAGGTATAGTTTTGTTCAATTGTACGTACAGTTTGTATTTATGTGTAGCTGTTTTGTAATTATTAAGAAACTCTACGTAGTGTGATTGCTCATATTCATCCTCATTCACTATACACTTATCTCGGCGAACACCACCCCGAGCATAGGAGTGCACTGAAAAACGTCATCGCGAGTGCATAAAAATGTCACGCGGCTTATGCTGAGTGTAAACCCTGTTGCCCGCAATATTTACGAATCACCTTATTTTTAGTTTAAACATATTCTGTATAGTTAAATAATATTTGTGTGGCAAATAGATATTCCATTTCGCTTAATTTTCATTTCATTTCATAAAAATCCAAACCGGCCATAGTCTAAAGTAGCAGCAAATTCAAGATATTTTTCGACTGTTAAAAGGGATACAGGTTTATTGCTTGTGGTTTAAAGCTGCAGCTTCTTTGTATTTGCACATGTTCCGCCACTTTCTCTTATTTTATCAAATCTCCATAATCCTGTTACTTTAGCACTGTCTCTGAAACTGGCATCACAAAGGAGGTCATCATCGAACTTGTCGTGTTCGGAAACTTCTCCTTTGTCTGTGGTTACAAAGACAGCTTGTTTCTAGTCGGTTTATAGCTCGCAGGTTTATTACCGACTTGTTACGAAAATTGTGTCATGATAGAATCACAATCGAATCTTGTAACTTTACAACTGTCTCTATTAAAGTTGACTTCGTCCAATATAGAAGTAACAACTTAACTGCTACTGTACACATTTGTTCTTTTAAATATAATATTATTTGTTCTCATTATCTGACAATATTATTTATTTATTTATTAATTATCACGGACATACCATTTACAATAATTAATCAAAATCAAATTTACATGGTCCTAAAAATAAAATACATAAATTATAAATTAAGTCATTCAGTCAACAGATTATAAATTACAATATTAAATAAACATATAATAAAACATAAAAAAAAATACATGGTATTTTTATATGGCATTGTGATTATACCCTGAGACACACAATTATTGAGTCTCATGTGCCTGTAAATTTTACTGGTTCTCGTGGATTGCTGCCGGAACACACAGTTAGGTGCTTGGCAACAGATTTTTGCCAATTTACTTAAGGGTGGTCTAGCCAAGCGAGCATTATCAAAAGCCACCATGCGGTGAAGCTCATCGGACGCGACGCGGCGATGGGAATCAAACCATGGTCCTGCAGCACGGCAGTTTATAACAATTACCACTCGGGTTTCATCGGGTATATATTGCTTTTTATACCCCGACCCAAATTCCTGTATATCTAGTGATCTTTGCAATTGATATCTCTATCTGCAAGTTTTGTTTAGCTGCTAAGAGCGCTTTCAGAACTACGCCCAGACGCTTGTAATTAATGTACCTATACCTATATGGAATGGTTGATATAACGCTGATGTAATGTCTAATAGATGAAAATAGGCTCGAAATCAGCTAATATTTTTTATTTATACCTAACACGTCTAAGTATAAATGAAATGTAATCCTTCCTAGTATATTTTTGAAAGCGTATTTTCGCCAAGAAACGTCCTTAAAAATACTCCGTTTTGTGTTTTGCCCTTACCGTTTGCCTTAATGTAGTCTATAACTCAAAAGAATGATTACAGTAACGCTAATATGTAAAAGATCTAAATTGGCTCGAAATTCGCTTTTATTTTTCGTTCTGACCAAACACGTGTAAGTATAAATGAAATGTATGTAATCCTTCCTAGTATATTTTTGAAAGCGTATTTTCGCCAAGAAACGTATTTAAAAATACTCCGTTTTGTTTTTTGCTTTTGCCCTTTGCCTTAATGTACTCTATACCTCAAAAGAATAATTACAGTAAAGCTAATGTGATATGTAAAAGATCAAAATTGGCTCGAAATTAGCTTTTATTTTTCGTTCAGACCAAACACGTGTAAGTATAAACGAAATGTAATCCTTCCTAGTATGTTTTTGAAAGAGTATTTTCGCCAAGAAACGTGCTTTAAAATACTCATAGCAAAGGGTAAGGGCAAAACACAAAACTTGTGTTTTACCCTTACCCTTCGCTTTAATGTACTCTGTACCTCTATGGAATGATTAGACAGTGATGCTATTGTGATATCTAAGAGATTAAAATTAGCTTTTATTTTTGGTTTATCTTTGGTTAATGAAAACTAACGCCATCCCCATTCTTTAACCGGACATCCAGGGATACTCCAAAGCGCCACCGCTATATGGTAGATATTCCATTTACCCGAACAAAGCGATTTGCTTCTTCGTTCATTATACGAACCGCTAGGGAATGGAATACCCTGCCTGAGTCTGTGTTTCCGGTTAAGTACAATATGGGGGTCTTCAAAACGCGAGCGAACAGGTATCTTCTGGGTAAGCGCGCTCCATCATCGACCGCATCATCACTTAACATCAGGTGAGATAGTGGTCAAGTGCTACCCAGTTCAGATTAAAAAAAAAAAAAAATCTAATCCTTCCCAGTATATTTTTGAAAGCGCTAGTTCTCCGCACTATTCAGAAGAAACCCAGAGATCATGTTAGAATCGCCCTACTTTCGAGTTCAGGTTGAGTTCAAACGGTTTTTTCCTCAGGCCGTCTCCGAAAATAACGTATTCATTAATTCCTATTTCGCAGAAGTGTAGCAACAGAGCAGTTCACGATTCCATTATTATAATAGAACCAATGACGAAGTAACGCCAATCACTTTTCGACTTTGAACTTGAACTATTATGTTAGGGCAATCTATTGAAATTGCACCAATTTTGAGACATTTTATAGCTTATAAAAACATCATTAATAATCATGAAACCGATCTAGGAGGTGTTATGGTTTGAAAGGTGAATATTATGTGAAATTACTTTGTTCTTTTTAGGGTTCCGTACCCAAAGGGTAAAAACGGCCCTATTACTGAGACTTCGCTGTCTGTCCGTCCGCCTGTCACCAGGCTGTATCTCAAGAACGGTGATAGCTAGACAGTTGAAATTTTCACAGATGATGTATTTCTATTGCCGCTATAACAACAAATACTAAAAATAAAATAAATTGAAGCGCTCGTAGCGAAGTTTGCTTAGCCGTTCTGAATCGATCAGCAAAGTTAAGCAACGTCCGCCTCGGTCATGACTTGGATGGGTGACCGGTGGTTGGACGTTACTACTGAGCACTTCCGTGCTTCGGAGGGCACGTTAAGCCGTCGGTCCCGGTTGTTGTCTTAGGATGACAGTCGTTACAGCATGGTGGTAGGGCACTTTGCGAATGCCCGCCTGGCTAGCTACCACCCTCAAGTTGAAAATCTGTCGCCAAGCACCTAACGGTGTGTTCCGGCAGCTGTCCTAGGTTAGCCTGAACAACATCCTCGACCACATCATCACTTACCATCAGGTGAGATAGTGGTCAAAGGCTAACATATCAGGAATAAACCGTTTCATGCTAGATACTAATAACGGTGATAGGTAGACGCTTTAACTATTCACAGAATATTTAGTTTTATGTCCACTTTAAATACAAATAATTAAGGAGGCTCCCATACAATAAAAGAGGTTTTCGCCATTTATTTGATAAAATAAATGGCGAAAACCTCTTCTATAAATCTAAAAATAATAAGAATGAAAACAGATAGAAACTTGAAATATTTAGCGAATATTTAGTTGTATATTTACTTTAAAAATAAACAATTACTGAGATCACTATTTAGGGTTCGTACGTACCTAGGATAGGAACGTACCTACCCAGCCCAATCGGAAACTGCGAAGTGTCTGTAACTTGCAAGATTAGGTTACACATAATGGTATAACGGAATCCTTCGTGCGCGAGTCCCACTCGCACTTGGCTGGTTTTTATTTCTTATGATGCGCTCATAGTGGTGCTTGCCTAGTCGTCAGCAGCGGTCATGAATTAGATGGGGTGGCAGTGACAGCTAGGGGCACTTACTACTGAGCGCTTCCCTGAGGGTACGTTAAATCGTCGGTCCCGTTTATGATCTAAGGATGGTAGTCATCGCTATAGCATGGTGGCAGGACATTGTGCGAATGCCAACCTAGCTACCCTCAAAAAGAAAATATGTCGCTAAGCACTTAACTGTGTATTCCGGCAGCTGTCCTGGACTCCATTCTAGGTTATGCCTGTTTCGACTACATCATCATTTACTATCAGGTGGGTTTGTGGTCAAAGGATAGTCCATCAGGTAGTAATAATATCGTTTGCGAACACTCTGATGTAACGTTAAAGTTTTATGAAGGCTATGTACAATCCTACCGCATTATGAAATTGGCATGTTAATTTATATTATACTTATTAACGAAATTCCCTTGTAAGCTTATAAATAGGCATAAATATAAAATATTATACGTACTCACCAATGTTATCTTGAGATAACTTTGAAGAGGGCAAAATCGAAATGATTTATTCTCTAAACGGAATTATTTATACGGAACTTTCTGGAAAAAAGGAGGTGGTTCTCATACGTTTGTATTTTTTTTCCTTATTTTGTTACGCGTTTACTCCGGCACTGAGAACCTATATAAAATGATTTTAATCATAGTAACTAAACAACTTTAAACGGTTTAAATCGCGTATGTCCTAAGCTCAGGACTATTTTCGGTTATAATTTTGATCCGCGTTTTGACCCCCTTAATTTTAAATTATATAAAAATCAAAATTTTAAGTTTATTTATTATTACATAATTAGACGTAAATTTCTAATTATGTAATAATAAATAGACTTAAAATTTTGATTTTTATATAATTAAAGAGGAAAAAATTAAGTCATGTGCGGGATATTCCTCCGGCTAAAGGGGTAATGGATGGACGTGGGTTCGAATCCAGCACATGACTTAAATTTTTCCTCTCGTCTTAAATTTGTTATTTTGTAATGTAATCCGCAGAGCATGTGTTATTGCAAACATAAAAATATTAAAATTATTTATCCAAAATCATTTTTTTACAATATTTTTTTTTAGTTCTGACAGCAAGAATAGATCTTTTCCGTATCTGAGTAATTAATCTTTATTTTTGTCACGACGGCGATGTTTCAAGTTTGGCGTCATAAGTTGTTACTTATAATTTTTTTTTTTTTAATTAGTTTAATTTTAATAATTATTTTTTGTTGCTTAGAGTATACCACCTGCAAGTTGGTCCAATTCAAATTTCATCAATATTGGTCAAGTAGAAAGACTATCAATTTACTGAAAAAAGTATTTGCATACCTCGACGATTTAATGGTAATAATTACAATTCTTGCCGATGGTGAACAGTATTTTAGACGAGTGAAAATGATCACATAAGGTGTATGCACCAGAAAAAAAAATCCTCAAAATGGAACCGACTTCAACACTCAAAACTGTTAAGTAACTTGTTGAAGTAGGTACCATGTAGTCCAAAGTACCTTTTACCACAATATTGTGCGCATGGTACCGACTTCGACAAGTTATTACACAGTTTTGAATGTTGAAGTCGGTTCCATTTTGCGGTTAAAGTTTTTTTTTCGCCCTTTTTAGTGTCCATTGCTTACGGGATCGATCATGTCATTCACTGTCAGTGACTATATCATCAAGATAAAAACACTTTTCATCTATGTGAGTGTAACTCAAAAACGGCTTGACCAATTTTGATGAAACATAAATGGGACCACTAAGGAAAGCACCAGCTTTGAACTAAATAAGAATCATCAAATTTATTCACCCTGTCGAAAGTTTTGAGGAAACAAACATAAAAAAATACAGTCGAAACGAACGTGCCTCTTTTTTTTTTTTAATAGATTGAATCAGCAATGTACCGACTTATTTCATACCTTTCAGTGTTTAAATACATTCAATTATATATTTTTTATTTTTTTCGCCCTCTAAATGACTCTAGGGACACACAGAATGACATTATATAAATTGCAAATGACAAACTGATCGGCATCCTCTTTCTTTGCAAAAAAAACAGTCATCCATTGAGTCGGTATATTGATACTGATTGATAGAAGTGGCACCGTTTTAAACCGCTATGATTTAGAGGGCAATGCCAATTTAGACCATTACAAACTACTAGAATGTTCTTATTAGTGAATAGTGTTTGCTTGTTTGGTAACAATAATCAACTATTGATAAAAAAATAACCGACTTCTTCTTCTCTAACTGAAAAGTTCGAGTTAACTCGTTGAAGTAAACTTCTACTTTTATGGTCGGACTTCCACAAGTAATTTCATACTTTTGAAATTGGTCAACTGAGCCCACCAAGCAGAGTAATTATTTTATTTTTCTTCTAATTAGCACAGACAGCAAAGAAAAATAGCAGAAGGTGGGCAGCACCACTTCCTTAAAAACTGCCATCTTACACTGCGATTTCCAAGATGCCTGCCAAGCGTGGGGATTATGACAAAACCCTTTGACCGTTGCTGTATTCCGCAAAGGTCAATGTGGATAACGTAAAAATAATACATAATTAAACAGTTATGGTCCAGTGTCTATTACTTTTGATTGCCGGGCTGAGGTCCATGGTTCGTATTCCGCCGCGGGCTTGAGCTTCATAGTGGTAGAGTATTTTGCTAATATCTTCCTGGCTAGCTACCACCCTCAAACAGAAAATCTATCGCCAAGCACCTAACAGTGTAGTCCGGCAGGTGTAGGAACTTGACAGTAATTCAAGGTTTAGTTTGTTAACACCTTCGACTGTATCGTCATTGCTGCTTGTTGGTAAGTGATGATGCGGTCGATGATGCATGTTAAAGCTTAACCTAGAATGACTGGCTCATAAGGAAAGCGCCGGAACACACCGTCAGTAGCTTGGCGACATATTTTCTATACTTGAGAGTGTTAGTTATTCGCAAAATTTCCTATCACATTGTATATAAGTTTAATTATAAAAAGTTTTTGTCAATGGGTTCATTTTGCCCATATGTCACCTCCTACGACATCTCATAAGAGGACATAAAACAGTCCCAATACTTATGGAGGGAAGTCTCTGATTTTGCTCATTTAGAAGTTGAACTGCTCTTCAGAGGATCATTATATTGGATCAGAAAAATATATGTTATGTACAGAAGTTTTGACAATAAATCCATGCTGAAAGGATTTTAAACTACTTGATGAATAGGCGAAAAAAAGGGCAGCTGTTTAAAAATGATTTTATGGTACTCGTCCTCAACGATAATGAATGTTCACATATAACTTTCACTAAGATGAGACCAATTATTTCCTAAAAAAATCCTTGTTGACGATTTTCATATCAGACAACCGCATCCATGTGAATCGTATTATTTTCTCTAATTTTCGCGCATTTCGCACAAACAAAAGGTCGTTGCCATACTACTACATGCAACGCGCATCGAGACAGTTTTTTTTTCTTCTAATTAATCTGAAGCGCCCTGTTAAACCAAGACCTGTAAGGCTGATGCCTATTTAATATCGATGTAATCAAAGAAATGGTTAATAAACTCACTGTCGTTCTTCACCGATACCTAGTCACTGATATTCGGCGCTAATATACTTATGTACTCCTTCTGCTTCAGAATGGACATGTATGTAAGTGTAGATACAGCAAAATTTTCAATTTACTTTATACTTTACATCATAACATCTATTATTATAAAAAACTTAACTCGATTTCACTCATTTTTAAAGAAAAATATGGGTTAGGCCGAAGGTAGAGACTACAGCATTAAGACAATATTCCATCCCCTCAGACAACTAAGACAACTGCTTCGCTCTCCCAAAGGTAAAGACCCATTGGGAGTCCCCGGTGTGTATATGTATATATATCCCAGCGACTGGGGTAAATGTTACGTCGTAGAAACAAAAATAAACTTTTCCACTAGACTGGAGTGCATACGCTCGAATCCATGAAGAATGAAGACTGTAACAGTCACCACGTGACCACGATCACTGCAAAGTGTTTGAAACGTCGGGATATAAATAATGGTAAATATACACGATTTAAACCGTTTAAAGTTGTTTAATTACTATGTGTAAGAGTTACGCCGTGGCAGAACTTTCTCTGCTCTCTGATACTACATCCGCCTCGACAGAGCTCGGGTCCTGGCAAGAAAATGCTCTTCGTGGCTCGGAAGATTCGAGAGTACATTGAGATTAAATTAGTAGACGTCCGAATTTTAATAGAGACTGAGGATGGTTCGTGGCATCTACTTGAAAGTCTTCGTGGAGCTCATTCTGATTCTAAGGAAATGTCTAGTGACCATGTGGTGAGCTCCTTATGCTGGGACGTCCTCAAACTAGTCAGTATCCCAACAGTGATGACGAACAGCGAGTGTTTCTCTCTGGACCCGCGGACGCAACATACTGCATCCCTACCCCAGCCTTTGACGTCGTGTGTGTTGCAAGCTGCAGCCCGCAGTGCCAAGCGAGAGTCTCGAACACTCATTGAGAAGGAGCATCTGATGTGGTCGAAACTATAGTCGGATTTGTCTAGCTTATCTACGTGAGTAATCCTATATTTTTCTTTAAAAATCATATTTCCTTCCTAAACTTGTGCACGTATGTAGACATATTATGGTTTTATCATAAAATTTTGTTAACATTTCTGATTATTGTCATTTTGAAAACGATAGTCATTTTCCGAACTCAACTGCAATGGAAACATTGACCTTGATACTCATGCACTGGCTAGACATGATTGTAGTCACAATAATTACGGAAAATGTTTCGACCAACCGTCCGGGATCTAAACTTATCATTAAAATAACCTCACCTTAGCTTACGAACTGATGGATAAATTGATAATTCCTTAAACATTTAAACTAGCTAAGGATAATAAGTTAAGGATAATTTGTATACGAGTAGAGGTCACCGAAACTATTCTTGACATACAATCAACCAATATCAAGGTACACAATCGATCTGCTGGTTTTTCAGTCAACAGATAAAAAATAGAACACCGAAAATATTGAGGTAAAAATTTAATGGTTTTCAAAAGGATATGCCTGAGCTCTGATAAGATATCAAGTGATGATTGTGATGTGTTCAGAGGCCAATCCCATTTCAGTCAAATTTGGCTGAGCAAATATCCTTTGGCTGGAATAATTACTCACCTATTATTTAAAAAAAGTAGTCTAATAAGAGTATTTTAGGTTCCGCATAGCAACAGCCTATATAAACGAAATATGGCATATGTTTATTGGTTCTGATCACAGCTTCATAACAACGTTAAAAGTCGATGTGTTCAGTATTTCTTGGTTAAATAGATTATATGGTACGTAATATACAAAAAAAATACAGATTTATAACTACCTACCACCCTATAAGACGCTGACAAATGCTGAAATCCTATTGGACTGCTTAGGAGTGAAAGAGTGGCAGCGGTCTCCACGCTGACAAATGTTGAAATCCTACTGGAGTGCATATGAGTGAAAGATACGCAGTTCGATAGTGTCAAAATTTCAGCTTTGACAGCGTCTTATGTCGAAAATCTGTCGCAGGCTCCTATGAGTGTTCCGGCAGCAGTCCTAGAGAGCCCGTAAATTATACAGGCATAATAGACTAAGCAACTGTATGTCTCGAGATATCAGAAGAAACAGAGGTAAACAGACTGTGAGTTAGGAGAATGACATCAGAAAAGAGCGGGCCTACTACGAACTCGTACAGCAATGGACGGTACAAAATGGCAATATTTAGAGGAGGCCTATATCGGAAGACCAACTGTACTAGAACAACGAACGTTTGCTTGTGTATATTTAGGTACACTTCATACTTAACTAATAATAATATTTCAAAACGTGAACAGCAATAAAGGCTTTTTATTTAATTAACCGACTTCAAAAAAGAAGGAGGTTCACGTTCTGTATTATTTAAAAATTTCGTTCATTGTTAACGACACCCCCAAAACGACACCCCTGGGGTGTCGTTAATAATAAGCATTTGTTGACGACACCACTGTAATGTTGGGATAACTTATCGCTTAAGAATTTATTATCGAGCTAGTATACTCTCAATGGTTAATAAACATATGCAATTGTATCTTTTTATCTCTTTCTCTAATGCACTGGCTGATAACGTTTATGACGTTCAAGAGATAAATTATGTGTCATTTGTGAAGTTAATCAATATATTGACATTTCTAACATTTTCAATAACTTTCGAAGAAAAGGATAACAATGTCAGTACACAAACTCCTGAAATGGCTAATGAAGCAAGCCTGCAAGAAGCAAATCGTAAATTCGGTGAATTGATTGGTCAAGAACTTAACAACGTACCTGTCGTAAAAAGAAGACAGATAATGTTTGAAATAATAAGGATTATTGTGCTTCGATCAAGTTAAATAAAAATATCTTTACAGGTTCTTTTTATTTTATTTATTATTTTGGTATAGGTACGAACATACAGCAGGGTAACAACACTATTTGTTAGTGGTGTCGTCAACAAATGCTTTTTGTTAACGACACCCCAGGGGTGTCGTTTTGGGGGTGTCGTTAACAATGAACGAAAAATTTTTTTTACCTCAGAACTTTTTACTGGGTGAACCGATTTTGATATTTCTTTTTTTGGAAACCTGATTGATGCTTGTCGTGTGGTCCCATTTAAATTTGATTGAAATCGATCAAGCCGTTTTTGAGTTACACTCCAATAACTGAAAAGTTTTTTCCTATCTTGATGATATAGTTATAGCCAATGAATGACAATCGATCCCGTAAGTAGCAAGAAACACTAAAATAGGTTGTTTTTTTTTTATTGAAAACTGAAACCGACTTTAACACTGTAAAGTTTGAAATAACTTGTGAAAGTCGGTACCCTGCGCACAATATTGTGATTAACTTTTGAAATATCATGGTAACGACTACAATGAGTTATTTCACACTTTTGAGTGTTGAAGTCGGTCCCATTTTTCGTTATTTTTGAAATTAGATAAACTCGCTAGCTACTCAGTGCTCATATATTTATATGCGGTTGGAGAACGTAGAGACTTAAAATAATTAAAAGATATATATTATTACTATCCTAAACGATTATTGTCAGAGGAAAGTAGAGACAACACAAATATGTAGAGAAAGCTGACCTGTGGCCTATGGCGTCAGAGAAATATGATTTAATATTCAATATCACAAATAGGATAACTTAACTAACTTACAAATGTAATAATATGGCCAGTTCTTTTCCTTGAATTTCGATATTTAAACTCGGACTGAGACGTGGTCCTTAACTATGGCCCTCATGGACAAGCTCAGAGTCGCTCAACGAGCTATGAAGAGAGATATGCTCGTAGTTTTTTTGCGCGATAAAATCCGGAACGTGGATATTCGCCAAAGAACCAAAGTCACCGACATAGCAGAATTTGCAAATGGAACCATCATAGTGGCCACATTGCTCGACGAACTGATAACCGATGGGGAAGAAGGGTTCTCGAGTGGTTACCACAGTACACCGGAAGACGTAGAGTTGATAGCCCCCCCACTAGGTAGACTGACGACATCATGAAAGTCGCGGATAGCCAATGTTTACAAGCGGGTAATAGCCTTCTTTGTGGCGCTCTATAGGGAAGGCTTTTGTTCAACAGTAGATTCCAGGTGATGGTAATGCTTTCGAAGATATAGAAGCTAGATTATATGTTTGGAGTTCCTTGCCCTTTTTCTACTGAAGTATCTTCGGATTAAGTTTTACTAACTTAGAAATTAATTGGAGTTAGAAATTTATTCATGTCGCCCGCAGATTTCCGTGTATGACGCAAAGGAAGTTAGTTACTAAGGCTGCGTTCGAAAACGAGTGATCTCTCATCAGTGTAAAACTTGGCAGTTAATCAAGACTAAATGTCATGTAATATATTGAATTAGTCATTTCCGAACGAGCATCGAGTAACTCAGGAGTAACTAGTAGTTATAATTATTTCTCGACCCATTGCATATATTTTTAAATGACAAAAGTTAATCACTTAAAACTTAGAAAATATTGTATTTAAGCACACAATAGTTATTTGTACAACAAGAGAGCAAAGTCGTTTTTTGCTGCGAGTGCTGATTTTGAATCCTGAGTGTGGCGAAGGTTTTCACTTCAACAGCGAGAATACTTTAGGAGATAAAATAATAAACAGGAATAGATTGAAATAACTATTAACGTATTCAACAATCAAATATCAAGTTTATTTGCAGTAAATACTTATTTCCGTTTAAATACAACAATAAGTTAAAAAATTAATAAATTGTGTTACAGGGTCCGTAACTTTTTTCAATTCTGACATTTTTTTATTTAAAATAAGAAATAGGAAACATGCAGCATTCCAAGGAGGAACAGTGTTAAAAGAATAGTTTTTTTTCCGGTAATGTCATTAGCACTAACATCCAGAGCAGACCAGTGTCCTCTAGCAGCTACCGTTCACGAGTTGATGCATGTGCCAGCCATCGCCCTCCTCAACCATTTTTGAGGGAAGATGGCGACACGACACAAAACACCGCCACTAGACATCACCTTTATGTGAGCATGACCGCTCTGGATACCCGTGCCAACGATTAAAATTATGAAAATAATTTGGGACTACAATAAAATAATATACCTACAGAAATTTACATATTTTTTTATTCTCCCACGTCACATTTTAACAAGGCCTCCATTACCGCGCTATTTCGATCTTTGATCGCCATTTTAAGGTTGACATCATGGATGGCTTTTGGTGTCGCAACCATCGCCTTTGATTTCCGAACGCACCCTAAGAGAGTTAGAGCTCTTAGGCACATTACCCTCATCAATAGCACAATAGTATATGTACTCATTCCATTAGCAGTACAATAGTAATCTAATTAGTAGCCAGATATCAAAAACATCAAAATGAATCAGGTGGGTGTATAATTGATATTATTTCCTTTGCTAAAATGAGAATTACTCAAATCGTGTGTAAATCATAAAACAAACGGCATTCCACTGAAATAACACATGGACCGTAAAAAAACCATTGTGCAAATCACAATCCGCGAAGGATAAATGATGATGAAGCAGCGGTACTGAAGATCCCATTAGCGAAATGGGACTCCGCTGGAGGCGAATGTACTAGCAAATGGTAGCTAATTAATAACGCCTTTTCAGAGAATGAAGCTTAACTTTTTGTCCAGCGAATAGTATACTCCGTTAAGGGCATCAAACTCATCTATTTCACAGTTTTGATGACTCTAACATTATTGTTCATTAAGTTTGGCGACAAAAAGTTATTTGAGTTTTTCATGTCCAAATGAGCTGAACCTCGTAGCGGAGCCTGCCGAGTCGTTCTTAATCGATCAACTAGGTTAAGCAACGTCTCTGTAATCACTTCTTGGATGATGGGTGATCGCAAGAGGCATTTACCTACTACTGAGAGCTTCAGTGCTTCGGAGGGCACGTTAAGCCTTCGTTGGTCGCAGTTTTTGTCTCAGGATGGAATTCATTTAGATTATGTCCGCCTGCAGACTCCGATACTTTGCATGAAGGAAGGGCCTGGTTACTGTGACTAAATCTGTCGCCAAGTCTAATGACTAACCTAAGTAGATGTTTGCACAGCTGTCTTTGAAGTCTACTGCCTACTATAGGTTAAGCCTGTATACCAACTTCAGTCTAGACTTTAGGGAATAAAATATGCCTGATGACGAAGTTTTTGTGCTGCCAAAGCACACCGCTCCGAAAACGTAGAACGTGAAACAATGATAATCAAGTGACAGTGACGTTCGACTACCGCTGCGCTGGACGGTTGTAGGTTCAAATCTTGGCGCGAGTTTAGAGCTCCACAGCATGATTAGGGCATTTTGTAAATGTTCGATTACCAGCCTCAAGATCAAAATTTGTACCCAAGCATCTAACGGTGTATTCAGATAGCTGTCCTTTCGGAAGCAATTAAATAATGCAGTTTACGTTATTGTGAATGTCGTGAATCACGATGGCTGTACAAGAATTTCATTAGGTCTACCTATGGGTATAGTCTTGTACAGGTAGTGAATATACGTTGAACATGGGGCCATACCACCAATGTCCATTTTAAAACTAACCAGCGAACTGTTCTTTCTTCTTCGTGCCTGGTTATTTAGGGACGGGGAAGTACGTATTTTTCTTCGACTATCCCCTGTCAACTATAATCGCATTAGGTACTCAGTCCCTTTCATAATTATCCCTAATAAAATCCACCCAATTTTCTTAGGTCTCCCTTAGGTTCGAGCTATTGGACTGGTTGACCTTAGATCTTAAAGAACGCTTTAAATAAATGCTTTACCTTTGATATAGTTCTATGGTGGCTGAACATTAAATGAGTTCACCGCGAGCTTTCCTATACGACAAGGTTCAAAGGGTCAACGACAAGTCGAAAATACGACAGCTGCACAGGGTCACAAGTGTTTTTTATGGTACCATATTATAATATGTATATGGAAGGTTCGAAATGCTTGCGTGTAAATAAAAAATATAAATATGACAACGCTTCACGCTTTCTGGTCGTAAGCTACTCTCTGTTCTGTCGTAAGTACCAAAGGAAAGTGAAAAAGTGGGCGAGTCAAATGAGATAATATTAGTGCGATAAACTAGCGCCGGGCGCCGGCACCGATCACTTTCGTTGGCGCAACGATGCAGCCACGACCAGTTTGAGAAGGGCTTACACCGTGTTACCGTGAAATGTTGGAAAACATTGGAATTCAAAGAGCAGATTTGAAGTCGAATGAACATCTGGAATTGAAGCTTACATTAACATGTCTTCGACTTATGGGTTGGCCTAGGAAGTTTTTTTTTATATCATTAGGTTTCGGAACAAGCACGAGGTTCATCTGGCGTTAAGCAGTATCCACTGCCTGTAATTTCACCGGCATCCATACCCTTCAAACCAGAACACAGTAATACTAACATTACTTCTTGGCCATAGAAATAGGTATGGTGGCAGTATACTTACTAGTTCACAAGGAGTTCTACTGCTACAAAGTTAGAAGTTATCGTCTTTCTCAAAATTTGTAACCGCGGTAATAGATAGAACTGCCGTGCTGCAGGTCTATGTTACGATCCTCACCAACAGCTTGAGCTTCACTGAATGCTGGGAGGGCATTTTGGGAATGCTAGCCTGGCTAGTACCTTCAAGTAGAAAATCTGTCGCCAAGTAATTAACGGTGTGTTCCGACAGCAGTCCTTGAAAGCCAATAAGTTGTTATTAAATTACAGGCAATTTTATGTCTTACTAGCTTTCCGGGCGCGGCTCTGCCCGCGCGTATGTCGGTTATCGCGCGAAAACATTAACCTCTTTTTGCGCAATCGGATAAAAACTATCCTATGTTTTTTCCCGGGTCTCAAACTATCTCCATACCAAATTTCATTCCAATCGGTCCAGTAGTTTTGGCGTGAAAGCGTAACAGACAGACAGACAGACAGACAGACAGAGTTACTTTCGCATTTATAATATTATAGTACTGATGATGATGGGCGCCGTGTAGTTCGTCGCTTTTGACGAAAATAATCTGTTAGGTTACTGCTTAACATCCAGTGGGCCTCATTTGGGGATTATCTCGCCCGCGTCCGTAGGTTTACCCTCGAGACCCTACACGTGATCCCTGGGTGGTGCTAAATGGGCGAAAAATTCTGGTGGTAGGCTTCGGCCGCGGCTTGTCACCACCCATCAGATAAAGCCATGTCGCCAAACGGCCTAGCCGTGTTCCGACATGATTTCTGTTGTAGCCACTTCGAAGGGTGGTTCGAAACAGTTGCGCCACTGAAAACGACTGAATTTACACACACAGTATGTTTGTAGTATCCCGATGGCTAGCTCTGGAGAGCAGCGGGATCCGAGGCACGGTTCTCCGCTGGCCGACCGCAGATAGTAGGGGGCCCAAGTAGTATGCTAGCCACATACGAAAGGCTGCCCCGCCATCTTGCGAAAAATCCCGGGAATGCGCCATCGTGCCGGTTGGCGACCGGAAGAGAGGACCCGATGGACATTCTTGGGGGGGCTCGGGCGTCCCCGCGGTCTCCAAGCTAGCTATCCTTTGATGCAGCATCATGCGTGTGTGTGTCTGAGTCGGTAGGTGACGCCTCGTTTCACTGCCACCCTTGTACCTTACCACACTCGAAAAAAAAAAATGAAAACAAGAAAGAAGAAAACGGTTTCACAGCGGATGCACGTCCTCTCACTCAAAGTGCATCTCTCTAACATCCGAGGCCTGCACTCGAATCTCACCCCAGTCCACTATCACCTCGAGACTGCGAAACCGCACCTCTTGTTTTTAACGGAGACGCAGATCAGATGTCCGGATGACGCGTCATATTTGACATACCCTGGCTACGTCCTGGAGCATTGTTTTAAGCCACGTGCCGGGGCGTGCGTATTTATCCGCGATGACATCTGTTTTCGGCGTCTTCGTAATCTTGAAGACTCCAGATTTTCTGTACTATGGATAATGGTGGAAACCGGTGTAGAGAAAATTCTTTACGCTGGAGTATATCGATCGCACACCTGTAACCAGGAGGTTACCGATTTTATGGACTATCTAAGTGTGACGGCAGATATAGCTCAACAACGGTACCCTTCTGCCCAACTTGTGTTACTGGGGGACTTTAATGCTCACCATCATGAGTGGCTATTCCCATACCAGGATACCAACCACGCTGGGAAAGAGGCGCATAAGTTAGCCCTGACCTTAAACCTCACCCAGCTTGTTAATGGGGCAACAAGGGTACCTGACGTTGCTGACCATACAGCCTATTGCCTCGACCTTCTGATGACGACAGATCCAGACCGCTACTCAGTGTCAGTTTCTTCACCGTTAGGTAGCTCTGACCACTGTCTGGTGAAATCTGTATCTCTATATTCCCCGCCCGACCGCTGCCAGAAAGGCACCCGGCGGATATGGAGATACAAGTCAGCAGATTGGGATGGGATGCGGTCTTTTTTTGCATCCTACCCTTGGCAGTCTCTTTGCTTCTCTTCTTGTGATTCTTCTACTTGCGCGGATGCTGTGACTGATGTGCTGCGTCAAGCAATGGAGTATTTTATTCCATTTTGTGATGCGCCGCAGAGCAGCAAAGCAATTCCTTGGTTTAGTGTTGATTGTAGACGCGCTGAAGCGCTGAAACATGAAGCATACTTAGCCTGGGTCGATGCTCGAACCCGCAAAACCAAGGATGTTCGTAACAAGAAGAGAGCCTTTAACAAAGCTGCCAAGGCGTGCAAAAAGGCTGTAAAAAGGGCACGATTCGATCACATAAGCCGTGTTGGGTCCAAATTAACTTCTCATCCTGCAGGTAGCAAAGCATTCTGGTCCCTGGCGAAGTCGATCGAATCCAACTTCAGCCGCCCTAATCTACCTCCACTATTAAGACCTAACGGATCATTGGCTCACACTGCTAAAGAGAAAGCGAACTTGTTCGCTTCTCTATTTGCGGAGTCTTCACGTTTAGATGCAGCGGGCAAAATACCTCCATGTCTACCTCGATGCGAGGCATCAATGCCGGAAATTCGCATTCGTCAGACCGAAGTGCGTAGGGTGCTCCGCAATCTAAACTTGAACAAGGCTAGTGGTCCTGACGGAATTCCCGCCATAGTCCTAAAATCGTGTGCACCTGAATTGACTCCTGTTTTGACACGTCTCTTCCGCCTCTCTCTACAGACTGGTAAAGTGCCGAAATCTTGGAAGCTTGCAAATGTGCAGCCTGTGCCCAAGAAGGGCAGTCGTGCAGACCCTGCTAACTACAGACCCATTTCAATCACTTCCATACTTTGTAAAAGTATGGAACGTGTATTGAACAATAGGCTCCTGGCATACCTAGAAGCAAATGATATCCTCAGTGATCGACAGTACGGGTTTCGCCGAAACCGGTCTACTGGGGACCTTCTTGCGTATGCCACTCATATCTGGAGCGAGGCCATTGATATGTACGGAGAAGCACTCGCCGTCTCTCTTGACATTTCTAAGGCCTTCGACAGGGTCTGGCACGACAGTCTTGCTAATAAGCTTCCATCGTATGGCTTACCCGTTAGTCTGTGCTCTTGGATTTCCGACTTCTTGAGGGAAAGATCGTTACGAGTTGTCCTTGATGGATGTTCGTCCGATCAATTGGCAATAAATGCCGGGGTACCTCAAGGGTCGGTTCTCTCTGCTACTCTCTTCTTGCTGCACATAAATGATCTGCTCAAACCCGGTATCATTGGGTATGCAGATGACAGCACAGTTGTAGAGAGGTATATATCCGATGCACGGGCCGGCGTTGAACAAATCCAGTCTCATAGAGAGGCGATGGTCGAGCGAATGAATTTGGCACTAGAAGCAGTCTGCGAATGGGGTGACGCTAACTTAGTCAAGTTCAATGCTTCAAAGACCCAGGCGTGTCTCTTTAGTGCTAAACAGAGTCTTTTCACTCTCACTCCTGTCCTCCGAAGTGTGCCTGTTCCGATAACCGACCAACTAGAGCTATTAGGTGTAACTCTTACACCGAAACTCAATTTCGGGTCTTACATTGAGTCCAGGGCTAAATTAGCAGCAAAAAAGCTGGGTGTTCTTTGGAAAGTGCGGCGGTATTTCACATCAAGACAGCTTCTAGACCTATATCAAGCTCAAGTCAGGTCTTGTGTGGAATACTGCAGCCATCTCTGGGACGGTTCAGCTAAGTACCAGCTCGAAGCCTTGGACTCGATAGATAACCGAGCAAAGAAGCTCATTGGTGATGATGCGTTGGTGGAGGCTAGACTCCAAAGCCTCGAGCACAGGCGCAAAGTTGCCAGTTTATCGGTATTTTACAGGCTTCACTTCGGAGAGTGTGCGATCGATTTACACAACCTCATTCCCTCTTCTCCTTTCTTTAATCGGACAACAAGACGCACAGGAACACGGCATCCATACATTGTCGATATTCCAAAAATACGCACAAAACGTTTTAAATCAAGTTTTATAATGCGTACGGCCGATGTATGGAACACCCTACCAGCGTCTCTATTTCCCGATAAGTATAATCTGGAAGTCTTCAAGTACAGAGTTAACAGGTATCTGCTGGGCAAGCATGTTACACCGTCGACCGCGTCGTCACTTTCCATCAGGTGAGACTGCGGTCAAATGCTTGCTTGTAAATTATAAAAAAAAAAAAAAAAAAAAAAAAAAAAAAATATTATGTGAACCTGAACATTACTGCGTCACACCTCGCTGGATGGTTCCGTGTGAATGGTCTGGTTCTAAACTTGAAGAAGACTCAATTTGTGCACTTTGTCTTATCGGGCCATTCCACGAGACCACTCACGGTACTAGTAGACAGCATAAAGTTGGAGTAGGTAGGGAGCACAACATTTTTGTGATTCGAGATCGACAGAAGTCTGACGTGGGAAAACCACATAGACACCCTTTGTGGCAAAATAAGTGCCGCGTGCTTTGCGCTCAGACGAGTTTCCCGAGTGGTATCCACAGAGGTGTCGCGTGCCTGCTACTTCGCCACGGTGCACTCGCGGCTACAGTACGGCGCGGAACTGTACGGGCGCGCTGCCGACTGGGAGCGCGCTTTTCGATCGCAGAAACGTGCTGTGCGAGCCATCGTCGGGGTCTCGCGCTTCACCTTTGTCAAGCCCTACTTCAAGCAACTTGGTATTCTCACATTACCTGCCATCTTAATATATCAGGTCGCAATATACGTCAAAACTAATTCCCATGTCACGGCAGTAGGCTAGTGCAGATTTCCCACTCCCTAGTCAAAACAAGTAAATTTACACACTATGCAGGTCCAGATGTCTTCAATCGCTTGCCGGATATTGTAAAAGACGCTCCAAGTACCGGTAGCTTTAAAAACGGATTGAAGTGCTGGCTCATCGAGCAGACGTTTTATAGTTTTGAAGAGTTTTTAAACTCTGATAGTACTAAACATATTTAATACCAATGATTACCTATATGTAAATAATGATGTGAAAGTTAGTAACTTTACTGTATATATTTTGTTACCTGCTTATGATTTTAAGTAAGGGTTAATTTAGTGTTAAGTAGTGTGAAATATTTATTTTATTAACACTAGAGTACACGCTCGGCCTACTATAGTAGACCAGGGTGATTCTTTTTGCAATATTTTTTTAATTTATCGCGCTAGACGCTTGTCATTCCAGGTAATCCTCATCTGGTATATTTGACACAAATTCAGTACCCCGTGAGAACTTAGCGCGAACTCACGTACAAGCAATTTGGCGCCAAAAACGCGGGCCTACTAAAGTAGTCCGTGCGTGTATTGGTGTAACAAATTCATGTATGTAACTTTTGGTCTATTATCGATTAATAAAGCTATTATAATATTATCTAGTTATTGATAACGTATTTGTATGTATTTATATTAAATTATTAATATTTATTTATTAGTTACAAATTGTTATAGAATATATTTTTTCCTGTTTTAGTATGTTTTATGGACTTATAGATCCAATTACGTCATGGGTGATTCACAAGTCGAAATGTGGCTGCATGAGCTAGATACTGAAGATGAAGGAATAATTTTATTGACAGTGAAGATGACATAGCGAAACCCACTATTGTAGTAGAAATGATAGCATTTCTGGGCATATATATACGCCATGGGAGTGTCGGGAAATGGGCAGGGTACTATAAAGAATTTTTGGGACAACTATTAGGGTACTGGTTTGAAAATTGTATATGGCAAATATAGTGGTCAAAGTAACTGCCGTCGAGCTTTTAGTAATATTTATTGATTTTATGAACACTGTAGGAATCAACGCTCTGGTAATCAACCACATGAACTCCTCTGGCGAAAAAATAGTCAAGCGTAACTATTTGCAAAAAATGGCCTTCAATTTGATAAAACCTCTTATAATTCACCGAAACACTTCCACGACACCTTAAATTAAGAATAGAAGTACTTTTGGGCGCAGAGTTCAAGAACCCCAAGACTCTCAACACGATTTTAAGTCAAAGATAGGACAAGTTGGTCTATGAGCACTTTGCTCAAGGGCTCGAGATCAATCGACAAAAAAGTGGTGCAAGACTTGCAATAAATGGATCTGTCCCGATCACCAAGCAGAAGTATGTCTTGAATGCTACGAAATAAAAAGAAAACAGAAATAAAATTTAATTAGAAGTAAAAAAAATTAAGTTGATTTCCGAAGTGCTATTTTTGTTACCTTGTCTTGTATATTTACTAATTGGTTGATTTGTTATTATTTCTTTATAATTATTCTTAAAAGTGATGTTATAAAACTAAGAAAAATAAAAATCTTTTCCATTCCATTTAATTTTTAATTAAAATAATTCGGAATATACAAGTTATTGAAATTTTAAAATGGCCTACCATAGTATGCCACGCGTGTACTCATGTAAAAAAAAGGGGCGCGTGTACTGTAGTGTTAATTTATAATTTACTATCCAAAATTACTTGTAATGTGCATTTACCAATAAAAGGACTTTGACTTTGACTTTATGTGATCTGTCACAATCACACAAAAAAACCAAAGTAGGTATATCAGTAGTCCGCAAGGGAGTTTTGTATTACTTATAATGATTATAGCCCTAAGGTGGAAATGCTGTATGGCACACCATACAGTTTTCCACATTCCTTAGGACTATAATCAAGACCACACTCAAAAACAGAAAAGACGTCAAAGATTAAACTTAAACCATTAAAAAAATAGTTGTAACTAGTTGAGGATATTGTGTTTACAAAATGATGTAACTACTACAAATTTACCAAATACTAATTTTATAAGGTATTTTAATTAAAAAACTACAAAAACAAGACTTTTCACGCATTCAACATTGAAATATCTTAAAAGTGTTGTGTTAAATCAACCTGTTGAAGAATTGAGCTGTTAAAATCGGTGATACTACTTCGTCAATTATAATTTATCCTGAGAGTAGAAAAGTAGCTGATGTGAATTTGCACAGGTAAATGATAAATTTCATTGTTTCAATTATTTACCAGTATTTAGATGTTAAAGGGTCTAAAATGCCCTTAATGGTCGCCCCTCTCCCCTCTCCTCAAGTGTCATTTTTTTTTTAATACCACTAAGGTGGCCATCAAGCGTTTGTCCTGCCTGATGGTAAGCAGTTACCGTCATCCCCAGCCTATAATATAAATCTGATAAGATCCTACTAATGTCACTTTGGATATAAGAGATAAGAAGTATGTTGAAAATATCGTAAATAAATAGGTAAGTACTTTGAGTCTAGAAAGTTAGAAAGGTAACAAAAAAGTTAAAGTACATAGTTATTATAGTAACATAAGGTCCCCATGGTGCATGGTTAGAATCCCATATCTTCCTGTGGTATCCAACCTGCATGGATTTTATTACATACATAACATCACGCCTCTTTCCCATAAGGGTAGGCAGAGACCACAGATTTCCATTTGCTATGATCCTTGCATATCTGTTTTGCTTCATCTACATTCATCAATCCTTTCATACATGACCGTCGGTTAAGGGTACTCCTGACCTGGCCTTTTTTCAAAACTTCTTCAGTTTGATTTTGCATCGTTGGCCTAGGTCCTCCTCTTTCAACACTTCCAATCACTAGTGGCATGTATACCTGTTTAGTCAGTCTCATCTCATTCATTCTCTCTACATGTCTAAACCCTCTTAACATACCTTTTTCAATTTTTGTAATTTTTTTAGATTTTGTTAAGATGGTAACTACTATAAATAAATATAATATTAAGGTTCAAGCAGTTAAGATATGGAGTATGGCGGTTGAAATTTTATGTAAAAATATAGGTCAAGTGGTCAATATGAGATTGGGCTTTAGTTTATGTTGGATTTTAAAAATACAACTTTGTCCAAACTGAATCCCCAAAAACACTAACTACAGGTGATTGAAAGTTTGTATGTAGGTTCCTTAAGGAACCACAAATCAAATTCATGTGACCTCATTGTGTTTTTGTTTATAAATTAAATATAAACACAGAAGTCATGTAAACATTTTCTAAATGAAATACCTGTGACAAATAGACATACACCCAATTCAATTTAGGACTTCAAGTACAGATTGAACAGACAAGCATGGCCTAGCACCAAATGTGTCATCATAGTATTGTTTTTATGTTATGAAGTAGTATGACATACAAGTTGCCTATCTGACGGTAGGTGTTCACGCCTGTCCATAACAGATACAGTGTCACCATCTTCATTCTGAACTGCAAAATAAACTGTGCTCATCACTCCAAGGCATAAGTTCTTATGTCTGGTTTACTCAGTGATTTCACATGTTAGAGTGCCCTTAACCCCTTATCACAGTAATGTTTGCACACTACTGCATCCAGGCAGAATTTATTGCTGAAGAGACCTACTAACAGATAAGGCTGCAAGTAAAAAAAGCCTCTGTAGCTTGCTACTGATTATCACTTTTTGAATTACAATATGATCACATACATTCTCAAATAATGAACAGTTTTTAAAATTTATTAGTAAGTATATAGGTACATAGTTGTTGTCTATTATCTAATGTATTACAAAATTTGTTGATAACACTCAGTGATAAGAAGATCAATTTAGGTCAAAAGTTCCTATTTGAGGCCATATTTACATTACACAATCTCATTGTCTTCTTCCTACATTTATCCCTCTAATGTAGAGGTCAGTAGATTGTATTCCCTCTAACATCATGAGAACATATTGCAGCAAGTTTTAAGTAAACATAATAAACCAGAAAATAAACACCAAACATACTATACCTGAAAATCAATTAAGATATCAGAGAGATACTTTTTTCTATTAAATTAGTAGGAAACCATTATATTTTTTTGAGTAAATTTAATTTAAAGGTGTGTGTGTACCTAGACATTATTAGAAAAAATATTTTTACTCTATTAACCAAACTTTAATTGTTGTTTCATTAATTAATTTTTCACAATACCTAAAAATATATCCCTACGGCAGTAATATTTCTATTAGAAAATAGGAGAAACAAATTGTTTTCATATAATTTTCTTAACTAAAGCATGTAGCTGATATGATTAACATACATATTGTGAGTGACATTGTTTACATTGAAGGACCACAGGTTTGTAATCTCTAGCATTTATAGGCACCTCATCACTGTTTGTTTATATTTTGTTCTGAGGATTCTGTTCTTGTTATGCCTTGAAATACAGAAATATTTTAAGCAACCAAATTTCAGCGGAGCAATGATAACAGTGAAATAAAACATACCTTGTAGCGTAGAAGTCTCTTGGATTACGGCAACCGATATCATTACTTTTACTTTCAAATGTGAGTTGTTAACTGGCGCGTAGCTGGAACTTGACACCGATCCGACGAGTTACCGCCACAACTACTGCTCCAATCAAAATAGCACCAAAGAAACCCCAATTGTCGCGCAAAATATTGATAATATTTGAAATAAGGGTGAAATAACTAGATACAACTTCCTTTGTGATCGAATCAAAAAGTAATTCGTTACCGCAACAACTCATCACTATAAATTTAAACTATATTTAAATAAGAGCTAATTTAAATTTTAATCTAGGTTTATAAAAAATTGACCTAAATTACATTATTTTCATGCAATGTAAAAATGAAATTTCATTTGACAATGACAATTGACATTACAAATGACAATGACATTTTGTGACGGCTCACTTGGAGGGCGAGGTTCATTTCATGAAAGCAGTGCCAAATATTTACAAGCTGTTATAAACAATTTAAAAGGTCTCAGATTTTTATGGTATTATGTTTCAATTGTTACATATTAATGGAACAGTTGACCCAGAGATTAATTTCGTTAGCAAGCCGATGTTTTTTGAAGTTGGAGCGCTATAATAGGCATGGAATGTTCACGGTGCCTAACCCTAAGGCCATGAGTACTATATTAAGAACGTTGTAGTTGCATCTTTGGTGATTATCACACTTAGTAGCCCTTGCAAAAGTCGGGAACTCTTGGTACAAATTAGATTAGCTGTGAGTTTGATATTGGTAACAATGATTCAAAACGGACTGCACCCACAGATCAAGTTTTTTTTTTTATACGGCATGACTGTCATTCATCTAAAATATACGCACGATTATGTAGGAACGAGTTATTCAATACACGATATACTAAGTTACTTACCTATATTAACAGGCTTTACTGTAAATTCATTATAAGTTTATTTTAAATAACTTCTACATATTTTTCATACTTGACAACAACTAGACATTACTACGAAACTGTTAGAAGTCAGATGGACTTCTTTATAAAACATTTCATAGAGTATCCATTAAACGAGGTCGCATTCTCACACTCCTCCTCGATTTTTATGTGAAAAGAATTGTAACAAATAAATCGTTAAATTAAATATATATGAACACTCACTCCTCCTAGATAAAAACTCACTTCACCGTGTCCAGTATCCATTATTGTAATAATCTGCATTGTTCTCGGAACATTTTGTGTCTTTGAATCGCTAAAGATTTCGTTAGCATATCAGCTAAATTATTATCAGTTTGTATGTACGAAATTGTCATCTTCTTCGTGCATATCAAATCTTTTATATGATGATATCGAATATCAATGTGTTTCGATCTTTTACTGTTTTCATAATCCTTTGATATAAAAATAGCTCCTTTGTTATCAACGCACAGCATTGGCGTTAGATTTATTCCAAAATCCTTTAGAATACCATTTAAATTAATTCCTTCGCATGCTGCCAGTGATGCTGCTATGTATTCAGCCTCTGCTGTTGACAATGCAACACAATTTTGTTTTCTAGAGAACCATGCTACGACATTCTCATTGTATTTTACTATACATCCACTTATGCTCTTACGATCTCTTTTATCATTTGTCCAATCGGCGTCTGAATATATTTTTAGGCTTGTTTGTTCGCTCTTTTTGTACTGTAGTGCATAATCTTTTGTTGCACTTAAGTAACGTAAAATTCTTTTTCCTTGTTTCCAACATTCTTCATTAGGTTTGTCTAAAAATTGACTTAAGTAAGATACAGCGTAACATATATCTGGTCTTGATACTGTACTCACAAACATTAAACTTCCTATTAGTTCTCTGTATGGTACTTCTATTGTTTTTCCTGTTATTTCTATATTTAATCCCTTTTCCATTGGTGTGTTCTTTTCTTTGCATTCAGTCATGTTAAATTTTTCCAACATTTTCTCTATTTGTTTTGACTGTTTAATGCTTAGTACTCCATTTTTTCTTTCAATTTCCATTCCAAGAAACTTTTTTATTTCTCCTAAATATTTAATATCAAATTCGTTCTTCATTAACTTCATTATTCTGTCAGTATCTTCCTTCTTTCCCATTATTAAAATGTCATCAACAAATATTAACATCCACAGGTTTTTGTTGAAATATAAGCAAAAATCGTTTTTCGATCTTTCTAATCCACATTTTACTAAAAAAGTATTTAGCCGTTCATTCCAGCATCTGGGACTTTGTTTTAATCCGTATAAACTTCTATTTAGTTTAAGTACTTTCTTTTTATTCGCATTAACTCCTTGTGGTAGGTACTTTTATATATATTGCATCTTTTAAATAACCATTTAGAAATGCTGTCGGTACATCCATTTGATGAATTGTATAATTTTGTTGTACCGCTTGTGCCAAAAATGTTCTGACTGTGCTCATTCTTGCTACAGGAGAATAATTTGTGTTAAAATAATCTTCTTCTTTTACTTGAAATCCTTTAGCAACTAATCTTGCTTTCTTTAGTCCATTTTCTTTAGTTTTAAATATCCACTTTGTTTCAATAGCTTTCTTTCCTTTAGGTAAATCTATGGCTTCTGACCATGTTTTTAAGTTTTCTAATGATTTTATTTCTTTTTGTATAGCTTCTGACCATTCTTTATCATTCATTGCTTCTTTGTACGAATTTGGGTCTTTATTTTCATTTGTGATTAAACAATATGCAGAATATAACTGATATTCATTAAAATGTTTAGGTTGATTTATATTTCGACCTGATCTAGTAGTTATTTGATTATCAACGTTATTTTCAGGATCAGTGATATCATCACTATCGTCGTTGTCAGTCATATAGTTAGATTCATTTAGATCATCTTCATCTAATTGTTCATTTGAACTTGTTGTTGTTTGACTTTGTTCAATTCTTTGTGGGCTATTTGACTTTTCTTCTTCATCAAATACTATGATATTTTCAGAAGTATTGTTTACTTCCTCCTTCTTTTGTGGTTGGTAAACTATTTGTGTTTCATCAAATATGACATCAGTTGATTGTACAATTTTGTTACTTTCGTAATCCCACAATTTATATCCTGAGCCTGTATATCCAACCATTATCATTGGTTTGGCTCTTGGTTGTAGCTTGCTTGGTTTCGGTATTGTGACCGTCCATGCTTTGGAACCAAAAATTCGCAATTTTTTTAGGTCTTTGTAACCATACCATATAGAAGCTGGTGTTTGTCCATTTAATGCTTTTGTTGGACTGCGGTTTAGTTCGTAAGCTGATGCGCAAATTGCTTCACTCCATAATTCTTTAGGTAAATTAGTTTCTGTGAATTTTACTCTTACCTTGTCGAGTAACGTTCTGTTCATTCTTTCAGATGTGCCATTTTGTTGAGGCGTGTACGGACTTGTATATTCTAGTATTATGCCTTTTTGTTGACAAGTCTCTTTAAATCTTTTTGACGTAAATTCTCCGCCATTGTCTATCCTTATCCTTTTTGTTTTTAATCCAAACTGAGTTTTAATTAGTTGTATATGTTTCAAAATATTGTGTTCTGCTTCATTCTTGTTTTTAAGTAAATATGTTTTTACCATATGGGAATAATCATCTATCAAAACTTGGAAATAGCATTCGCCATTTACTGATGTTGGATGAATAGGTCCACACAAATCTGAGTGCAGAAGATCTCCTATCTCTTTGCTTTCTCTTTTGCTGTATACAAAAGGTCTTCGTGTACTTTTACCTTGAATACAACTCTCACATCTTTTATTTGAAATCGGTAGTCCAAGAATACTCAAACCTTTTTTATTCAAATGGCCTAGTCGTTTGTGCCATACATCATCTTTTTCTTTTGTGATATTTGCGTATTCTTTCTTGTCTTTAGGTGGTATGATGTGTATTTCTAAAGTATATAAATTGTTATGTTTAGTGCCAGGAAAATTTGTTTTTCCTTTTCTTATATTCACTCCGTTTTTGTTAAATAATATTGTATAACCTTTACTTGTTATTTTTTCTACTGAAAGTAGATTGTGCGTCAGGTTTTCAACAATGATTGCTTCAAAATCTGTTTTTATATTGTTGCAATATCCAGTTATTGTTCCTTTTTTATTTGCAATTAGTCCTTTACCATCTGCAATAGTTACAGTAATTGGTTCATTTAATCTTTGGACATTCGTCATATATTTTTCAAGTTTTTCTGTAACCATGTGATTTGTGGCTCCACTATCAAGAATAAATTTATTGTCTTTTTCGGCTGATGCCGTTAAAGCTATGAGTCCATCAAATTTGTCTTTATTTCCTCTATAATAACCTCTACTACGAGAACTTCGTCCTCTTGTAGGTCGTCTTGATCTTGTATAGTTATTACTATAGTTTGGTCTTTCATCATGAGTATTATAATTATTTGTTCTTGGTATTTCATCATGAGTATTATAATTATTTGCTTTTGAGCTTGAAGCTTTGAATATATTTTGTTGAGTTTCTGTCATATCTTTATTTTTTATTTTCAATTCAACATCTAGTAATCTTGATTTTACAAATTCAAGATTTATGTCAGTGTTTATAGTTTCAATTGCTGTTATAGCATTTTCGTAGTCATCGTTGAGAGTTAATAGTAGATGACAGATCTTGTCTGAATCATCTAACTTTTTGTCTATATTTTCTAATTCATGTACAATTTTTCCAAATTTTTGGAAATGGTCTTCCAATTTTTCGTTTCGTTGTAACTTTAAGCTTAATAACTTTCTTTTTAGCGTTAGCTTAGTGAATACACTTTTACGTTGAAATACTGAGTCCAGTTTTTCAATCATTTCTCTTGCAGTTTTACAATCTTGTATAATTGATAAATGTTTGTCAGTTATGCATTGAATAATTACAGCTTTTGCTTTTGAGTCGTCTACTTTTTTCTATTGTGTCATCTTTATTTTCTTTTTCTAAAGTATGTAATACTTGTTTTTCTTCTAGTAAAGATTTTACTCTAAACTTCCAGTTGGAGTAGTTTTCGCCTTTTAATATTGGCAGAATATTTATATTTGCGTACATTATTGCTATAGATATTCACTTACTTTGACATCGAGATTTTTTTAACTCATCCAAATTAATTGCCCATAACCTTTGTAGGAACGAGTTATTCAATACACGATATACTAAGTTACTTACCTATATTAACAGGCTTTACTGTAAATTCATTATAAGTTTATTTTAAATAACTTCTACATATTTTTCATACTTGACAACAACTAGACATTACTACGAAACTGTTAGAAGTCAGATGGACTTCTTTATAAAACATTTCATAGAGTATCCATTAAACGAGGTCGCATTCTCACAGATTATACGTTACTATTATTATATTACGTCTTAGTCCATTTACAACTAAGAGGAAGACGTATTTCTAGATGCTTGCTCGTAGATTTACACGCAACGTATTGCCTGCACGGGCTACCTTGTTCCGTCTTGCCTGCAGTGGTACCGTGTCATATACCGATTTTTCACACAACCGGCCACACTACACATCCTTACCCATCTCTAGCCTCAGTCAGTGGCCTTAGTGACATGGTGGCAAAGAATATTTAAATAAATTACAAACAATGTTAGCACTCCTTTGGTCTATATTATATTTAAATAAATTGCTCACAAGTTAAGCTCGCACAAGCTTTTTCTCTTAGATAGTTATTTGATAGTAGATGGCATGTCTACCCACTCGTAGTACTAGTAGGTATAAAGCTTTTATCGTGTTTACAAAACTAGCGTGACTAGTGTCACGTCTTCCAATAGGACAGAGTTTATAAAATGGAGAGCTAGGGTAAAAAAAAATGATTTTAAACTATACAAAAAACAAATGGTAAATGATTTAACGATAAATCCAGTCACTTTCTGAAACGAAATACATAACATTTAGACAATATTTGTTAGAATAGGGTCCCCTGTAGTTTTGAAAGGATGTTTCTCAAATTGTTGACCGGCGTTCTACAGTAGGTGCAAAATATACAGACTTCAACGAGACTTTTGACGTTAAGTCAACCATCATATACTTCATCGGAAGCTTTATTTGCACGGTATCGCTGAGCCTCTGCTCGGCTGGTGTCATTCGTAGCTTTCACAGAGATCTTCAATTGTGGTTGTGAATGGAGAATCTACCAACTCTTTCGCATAGTTCTCAGGTGCCTCAGGGCTCATATTTGGGGCCTTTATTCTTCAATGTCTTTATCAATGACGTTGGCAAATGTTTCAAACATACCAACTTTTATCTTTTTGCAGATGATCTTATTCTTTTTAGAATTTTTTTGGACACGGTCTAAGATGTTTTGAAACTACAAGAGGATATTGATAAGCTAGTTAGTGGCTTGGTGTGATGTTAATTACATGAAACTTAATGGGTCCAAATGCTTCACAGTACAGTTCCCTAGAAAAAAAACGCATTGACCGTCCAGTATTCAAAATTAAGACACAGAATTAACCAATGAGATACATGATGAGATGCACACATAAAAAAAATCATCTAGGGGGTTTAAGCGATTGGGCTTAATGTTGCGGAATTGAAAAAAAAATTAACCGTCTTGTACTAAGATATTATTATTTAACTCATTGGTCCGTACATAATACATAGTGTAGTGCGACATAGAATCCTTTCTATGAAGTATACAAGAGGCTGGAGAGTATTCACCTGAAGTACCTACTCCTGTTACCTTGGAAATTATCTTCTTAATTACGACGTCAGATTGAAGTAATTCAAAATAAAACCGCTTTCTCATCGCAGAGTATACTCAATATCATGTTTGAAGCGCTCGTAGTGAAGTTTGCTTAGCCGTTCTGAACCAATCAGCAAGGTTAAGCAACGTCCGCCTCGGACATGTTTGGATGGGTGACCGCTGGTGACATTACTACTGAGCGTAACTCAAGTAGAAAATCTGTCGCCGAGCACCTAACGGTGTATTCCTGAGAGCCAGTAGTCTGAACAACATCTTCGACCTTATCATCACTTACATCAGGAGATAGTGGTCAAAGGCTAACCTATCAAGAGCATAAAAAAACATGTTTTTATATAAAGTAAGTATTACACGGTATCATAGACTCATCATAATATTTAATTTACTCTCAGAGCTATCTCTGCACCTTTAAATTTCCCGGAGCCACGCGTAGCAACAACTAATTTTCTGTAGCTGTATCTAACTAAAAAGATTGGTTCGAAAGTACCTAAAATAACGCATCAAACACAACATGGGTTGACTTATTCACCAATAACATCCTTGTCTTCAAAATGTCTCTGACATCCTGATTTTAAGATAGCGTAATCAATTTTTATAAACGCTTATTCTAATTTCCGTAAATCTTACTCTGAAATTTTATTTATTTATTTATTCATAGCACACAATACAGTCAAAACATTAAATACATACAAGTATTTTGCTTATATTTATCCTTAATTGTATAATTTTTATTTTTACACAAACATGTTTTAATCTAAGTTTAAGAATTTTATTACAGTTACAATTATATTTTATTATAGCACAATATATTTTTATATTAGTAAATAGTAGGTATGCATTACAGCAAAATGTTGAAACAGAAAATGTGAGCAAGTACATAATCTTACAATTAACCAGTAATTACTGTGACACTTGGCTAAATTCTAGAATATTTATGATTATTATTGAGTAACCGGCTAGGACTAGCGTATTATTTACCAGATATTGCTCCGACCAGTTCCGAACTTATTTTAAGTTCTTCGTCTGGGAGTCACGATTGTGCACAGCGTCGAGCGCGGGCCTCAGTACGTAACTAATACAATATTTATGATATCAATGTATTTGTGTATACTGTATACACTGTGTTTGTGATCTTATAAATTGATAAACAAATAAATAGGTAAATTACGCTATATACAACAACGCCACATCCCAGGTCATCAAAGGGAAAATGTTAGGTCAGTATATGGCAGCATACAATGCAACAGGCGGATATGTGTCCCTGGACGAGGGAGAAACGGAGCGACTAGGTAGGCCTTAATACGCGACACCACAAAATGACCCGATTGTAGTAACGGCCCAGTGCACCAAAATAATGTTAGATGACCGTATCCTCGAAATGGCGAAATCTATTTTGGGGGGATCGGAGATCGAAGCATTCTGGAAAGACTGGGAAGTACCGAAAATACAATGAGTAAATGGAGTTCCAGGATGTGGCAAAACAACTTGGGTGGTAAGGCAATTCGATGTGGACAAGGACATCATTATCACAACAACTACAGAAGCAGCGAAAGACCTGAGGAAGAAGCTTGCGCACCGAATTGGAGACTTAGTTAAAACCAAGGTGCGCACAATGGCTTCAGTCCTCGTAAATGGTTTTAAAAGAACTGAGAGCTACAGCCGCCTAACGGTGGATGAAGCTGTAATGAACCATTTCGGAGCCATAGTCATGGCTTCCAGGCTATCTGGAGTTGATGAACTTGTCCTCATCGGAGATGTCAATCAGCTGCCATATATCGATAGAGAAAATCTCGTCGTATTAAGGTACAACCGCCCTAACCTGGTAACAAACATCACCCAGGAGTTGTTATGCACGCATCGGAACCCAATGGATGTCGCGTACGCACTGAGGGAAATATACTCTGGTATATATTCCTCAGCTCCCCGTATTAAGTCCCTTATGCTTGAAAGGTACACAGGTGCAAAAATCCCCAAATCCCTCCCCAACACTTTATTCCTGGTTCACACCCAGGAAGAAAAGGAGACCCTAATAAGTCAGGGCTACGGAGAGGGAAGTGGATCACGCACCCTTACCATCCACGAAGCGCAGGGACTGACATACGAGTCGGTCATCGCCATCAAGACCAAGAGCAGCATGAAGTTGCACGAGAGCGTCCCGCATGCCGTCGTTGCAATTTCACGGCACACTGGAACCTTCATATACTACGCAGATGACGAAAACGACGCCATAGGACGGTTCGTTAGGAAGGCGATGGTTGCGACACCAAAAGCCATCCATGATTACAACCTCAAAATGGCGATCAAAGATCGAAATAGCGCGGTAATGGAGGCCCTGTTAAAATGTGACGTGGGAGAATAACAAAATAGGTAAATTTCTGTAGGTATATTATTTTATTGTAGTCCCAAATTATTTTTGTAATTGTAATCGTTGGCACGGGTATCCGGAGTGGTCATGCTCACAGAAAGGTGTTGTCTAGCGGCGGTGTTGTGTGTCGGGTCGCCATCTTCCCTCAAAAATGGTTGAGGAAGGCGATGGCTGGCACATGCGTCAACTCGTGAACGGGTGCTGCTAGAGGATACTGGTCTGCTCTGGATGCTAGTGCTAATGACATTAACGGAAAAAAAAGAAAAAAAAAAAAAAACTTTTAACACTGTTCCCCCTTGGAATGTTGCATGTTTCCTATTTCATATTTCTTGTTTACTAATAAATTATGTCATAGTTAAAAAAAAAGTCACGGACCCTGGAGTCTGTGGAGTGTAGATTTAAAATTAAAAAAATAAATAAAAAAATAGGTAAATTAAATATTTATAAAGTTTTTTTTCTGATAACCAAGCTGGAAATAGTTGTGCTGAGCACTATATTCAGTTTACTATATACCGCCACGATTGGACGCCGAATATGAGAGTTCGTTTTACCATAGGAATGCTAGTCCACATTTTAGCTATATTAGAGGAGCAATTTAAGTTACTCTTTTTAAGCGTTCTCGGGAGCCAGATGGCATTCCTCCATATTTAGTAAAAGATTGAAGTGCTTTACTGTCCGCAGTAATCCGCGTAGTAGCTGTTTTTGGCAAATTATCTTAGTCAATTTTACAGTGGCAAAAATGCAG
This sequence comes from Plagodis dolabraria, assembly GCA_963854805.1. Taxonomy (NCBI): domain Eukaryota; kingdom Metazoa; phylum Arthropoda; class Insecta; order Lepidoptera; family Geometridae; genus Plagodis; species Plagodis dolabraria. The sequence goes on from OY978442.1 coordinate 6,053,283, forward strand.
GTAGAAAGTCAATTGATGAATGCGCAGCAATTTCAGAAAGGGTCGTTCCACCTCCTAATACCAACTGGCTTTCTGGCCATACCTAGTAAAATATGTCGACCCTGACTCACAGGTGGATGCGTCTTATTTTGACTTTTGCCTAGCATTCGACACCTTTGATAACAACATACATTTGCAGTAACTATCGAGAGCAGGATTTACTCTTCTCATTTGCTTCGTTTTATTTTAATTCATATTTGCTAAACCGTCAGCTTTAAGTTCCAAGGATATATGTATTCGGAGCCCTAGTATACGTAGTCTGGCTTGAGCCAAGGTAGTAAATTGGTATGCATTACCCCAGCAAGAAAATGACTTCTGGAATAAATTGAGTTCTACAAATAATTAGTGCCTTATACGTTGTAAATGTGCACCAAATTATAAATTTGTGCACTTAGCCGTTTTGTTAAAAAAAAGGAAAAACCAATTCTGCTGGAGTAACGTTGTTCCAGCAAGAAAATTTTTATCTAATGATCGGAAAGAAAAATTAAGTATATGGACAGATAGCTTATATTTGTGCATAAATGTGCGCCAAAAAATAAATTTGTGCGTCGTAAGGTTTTCGAGATATTTCATTTCCTGCTGGAGTAACGTTTAGCAAAATCCATTTTCTCGAAAACCAATAATTGTGCGATCTTACAATAAAAGTATATTAGTAGCTCTTAATTTGTGCTTATTTGTGACACCATTAGGTTTTCAAAATTCTGTACCATTTTTATGTAATTATGCAATTACGAAAATAAAAAAAATATGTCTAGCGCTAAAACGTACAAACGGTTGTACTCACTAAAAACGGTATTTGGTTCTTCTTGTAATTCCATTCATAAAAAGTAAACTTATTAAACAAAATATACACGCATTTATCAATAATATCAATATATGTCGCAACCGACAGTGTCATAGTAAGATATCAAAATGCAAGAAATAGAATTAACTCAACATGTTTCGCTGTAAACCAAAAATTAGTGCGTTTAATGAAATATATATACTGAAAATTTCAGCTTCATATGTAAAGTATTAAAGAAGATATGAACAAAAACCTAAAGCAACAGCGATATTTCTGGTTATCCGACCAAATTCGAAAGATAGCAAAAAAGCGGCGGTTTCATACATATTGATGGTCTTCTTTAATAAGTAGTATTAATGGAAGCTCTTGTCCGTACAGTCACACATAAAATACTTAAAGAGGAATTTGTGTTTATTTTTATAATAGGTATTGTTTAGATTTTTATTTTGATGAAAATCTTTTTTTATTGTATTTTCCTACGCTCAGGCAACTTATAAGATATTAAATGAAAATGCAGGTTTATGCTGACATTCTTTCTATTTTTTTTATGTAATTATAGGTAACCTACCTACTAGTAAGTAAATTTATTTTATAGTCTTACCTTTCAGAGTTTCCAGGTAATCTAAAAAAAGTTACCTCTGGATGCGTTATTGACGAAATCATTCAACAAAAACAGCGCAATATATCCTATTCGTCATATTAAGTATGTACATGAACTTATTTTTCGTTAAAGAAAATTACACACCGTCCATTCGTCACTGCGACGCAGTCGCGACTGTCTGCGTACTGAGCGCGGGCTGAGATCGACGCGCGTAGGTATAACTCGCGTTTCGTCCGTTTCTATGAAGTTGAAATACAGTATAGATCACATTACCGTGCTATATCAATCAGTCTGTTTCCCATGATTTTATAGCTGTGCGAACTTCAGACTACTTCTTCGTTGCAATCGTAGGTATAGGTAAGTTGAACAGATGGTTGATATTTTAATGAATGTACCTACGAAGCAATAACAACTATGTACTATTATTTATTCTGTGATATGATTAACTAATTGCATCATCTAACAATCGTAAAGCTAAAAATAATTTGTCTTTGGACTAGCAACTAATGAAAAACAACTCAATTAATATACCAAAAATACATTCATTTCATAAAAATGTTTGATGTAGTAATGTAACCCGAATAAATTTGTACTACTCGTTATTGTGTAAACTACAAATTACTAGATACACCACGGTACTTACGTATAAAAAAGCCTTTTATATAAACTCAATATAAAAAGCAGTTAAATAATTTCCCTTAACAGTTTTATGCCCCAATGTAATCAGGCACAATATGTGTACACCTGTTAGTTCAGCAAAGTTAAGAAGATCATCAATATGTATGAAACCGTCGCTTTTTTGCTATCTTTCGAATTTGATCGGATAACCAGTAATCTCGCTTCATTTTAGTTTTTTGTTCAAATCTTCTTTAATACTTTACATAGGAAGCTGAAATTTTCAGTATATATTTTTCATTAAACGCACTAATTTTTGGTTAACACTGAAACATGTTGAGATAATTCTATTCCTTGCATTTTGATGTCTAATTATGACACTGTCGGTTGCGACATATATTGATAATATTGATAAATGCGTGTATATTTTGTCTAATAAGTTTACTTCTTATGAATGGAATTACAAGAAGAACCAAATACCGTTTTTAGTGAGTACAACCGTTTGTTCGTTTTAGCGCTAGACATATTTTTTTCATTTTCGTAATTGCATAATTACGTAAAAATGGTACAAATTTTTGAAAACCTAATGGTGTCACAAATAAGCACAAATTAAGAGCTACTAATATACTTTTATTGTAAGATCGCACAATTATTGGTTTTCGAGAAATAAGATTTTGCTAAACGTTACTCCAGCAGGAAATGAAATATCTCGAAAACCTTACGACGCACAAATTTAATTTTTGGCGCACATTTACGCACAAATATAAGCTATCTGTCCATATACTTAATTTTTCTTTCCGCAGGCTTATTAGCTATCTCTTGGTGAACTTCAAGACGAAGGCAATTGGGGTGCGATTCAGGGGAATTATCTATCATTTTTACTGACGATGGAAGTTGAATGAACTAACAAAAGTGAAATAGATTGGGTCTTTTGTGCGTTTCGTTTATGCTTTCGTGAAATTTCTGGCCCTATCTAAGGGCCATTTGGCACTACATGGAATTGTAAGGCGCAAAATGGTAATTATATAATTATTTAAATAGGAAGTAAAATCATTTAATTATATATCATTAAAGTACATAATATAACTCGCACAATCTAAGATACGCTGTTAATGATGTATCTCCTAAAATAATATCGAAACGCAAGATATATTTAGTTTTTTTTTTTGTTAACATCAGTCAATGTTTCGCGCGATAAACAAAAACATTCGTGAAGTGGATGATTTTAGATTACTTGTGATTGTGAAGTGAGCAAAGTAAAACTAGATGATGTGATTAAAAGTTACAATTTCATGGCTCATAACAAAAGTGTGATAACAGTTTCTCATTTTAGGATGCCTGCACACAAAGTCATATCTGACATACAACTCCAACTTATAATAGAGTTCATGGAAATGAATACCGAGAGATAAAATTGAATACAATAAAAAATATTATAATATAAAGGCTAAAGTTTGTTGTATGTCTGTTGCGCCTTCATGCTGAAACGGCTGAACGGATTTGCATGAAATTTATAATTAAGATGGTTCATACCCTGGAATAGCACATAGGCTACTTATCATTACCATCACCTCGCGGGTGACACCGCGGAGCGCAGTTAGTATCATATAATCATACAAAAGAATTATTTAAAAAAAACCTGACATGTCTCACATCAAAATCGGTGTTCCAGTGTAGGCTGTAGAGGGTTACAAAGAATTAAGCCATACATACTTAAATACAAACATACTCTTAAAAAACACTACTCTAGTTAAAATCTAGTGAAAAAGTCAGTGAAACATTGTTTAAACATCTTAAAATGATTTTACTAATAAGCTATATGAAATGACTTCTGTGACTTCATTTTTTCTTCTGCTAATTTCGTTTTATTATGTTCCTATTAATATTATCATCCTATTATATGTCCTTCTTAAGGATTTCCTTCTTCTGTAATACAAAGTTACACAAGACCACACAGTATGACTGTTTTGCCTGCCTTGATATGGGATGCATAGTGCATCAACCTGTAAAAAAAAAAAACAAAATCAGATATTTTTAAAGAGTCATGAAACAGCAATGTTTGTAACACTCTTGTTGTATTGCACTATTTTACCTATGTGAGGTGTCTACTGGACCACAATCTTTGCACAACACCTTGCCTTTCCCCATCTAAGTTTTGGTGGTTCCGCCGCTCATGGCTCTGGCTGTTGTGACCGGTCATTTAGAATTTCTTCATCGTCATTGGCGAAGCGTTGGTCATACACAAAGTTATGCAAGACCGCACACACATTGACTATTTTCCCTGCCTTGACGGTTGCATAGTGCATCAACCTATTTAAAAAAAAAAAAATTTAAAAGGGATATACAATACAAAATTCTTTATTCATTAACAATCTTAAGGAAAACAATAAAATTATTACAAACAAATTAATATATTAGATTGGACAAAGGGCGGCCTTATCGCTTAAGCAATTTCTTACAGGCAACCTTGCATGGAGAGGATTTATAATATTGCGGTTTAGGGATTCCGAAAAGAGAAAATAATAATAATAAATAATGATAAAACATATGTATTTATACATTATAATATGCACAGCACACATATAATTGTCTTGAATTGTGCATAAACTATATTTATATAATTAAAACATAAATACAATAACTAAATATAATATTATATTTACATACAATACATTATAATATTACATAATATAGGTACTACAATTTATATAATACAATACATAATGAACATATGTAAAATATTCAGCATATGTTTACTGAGTAGTGCTTCTTCACCATATCTTTGAATAAAGAAATAAACTTAGCTTGTCTGATATCAACAGGTAGTGCATTCCACAAGAAGACTGCATGTTTTGTAAATGATTTATTAAAATATGTTGATGATGAGACAGGCATATCAGAGTCATACAGGAATATAGGTTCAAGTAAAAGTAAAACTCTGCTGGAAGTTTTGGATATGATGTTGTGATGGTAGGAAGACAACAAACTACTTACATGTGTGCCAAGACACATTGGAAATGAGTTTTCAGCACATCAATACAACGCTCTACCACATTCCATGTGCGAACATGCTTGTAGGTGTATAATTCTTCAGGCGAGTTTGGCACAGCGTTGAGGATTGGTGTCATCATCCATGGTCGCTGTGCATAGCCCGAATCACCTGTGGTGTTTTGATACATTATTCATTTAATCACTTATGAATGGTTGGTATGATTATATATATACGTGAATCTGTGCAACCAATTGTCCTTAAATTTGTTTACTTACCTAAAAGCCAACACCTTTCCCCTTCAGCATTAATGTCTTGCATCAGAGCCTTTACTTGGCTATTATTCCAGACATGAGAGTCATGGCTCTGACCTCCAAAAGATGCATCTATGTGCAGGATGCGCAAATCAGCATCACAAATCTAAACAAACAAATGTTTTTTTAGTAAGTAGGTTTATAAAAACATGTCTTGTGTTATACCTTACCTACATCAAAACTCAAACAACATACAATTAGGACATTCAATGAATGGTATTGCTTCCTATTGTAGTAGGCCTCTTCATTTTCACTGGGACGAATGATTGCAACATGATTTTATATATGACAGCATTTTATAGTATCTAGATCTTTAAATGTACATGAAATGATGTGAACACATGCCTTTTGCTCTGATGCATATGCATCAGAGTAAAAGCTTATTAAATATAAGAAAACTAAAAGTAGATAAGTAGGTACATATTTATAAATTGCAAAATTCACCTCCTTGTGATGTCCTCACGCTCTACCATAGTCATAGGAAACTTTATATATTTGGCCTGAATCTCTGGGTTATTCAGGGCTTTGGTGACATCTCTTAGACAGAGTGACACAGAGGCTTGTGACAGGCCTAGCTGGTTAGGCACCAATGTTCTTTTGATATCATTAAATGCCAGTGCTGCCAATATCTGCAAGACAGTATCAACGTCATATTTAGCAACATCAAACACTGTACATTATTTGAAAAGGAATTTAACTAAGGTACCTTAAAATTCTGGCCGTACAGCGCTAGTGCGCTGTTTTACCGGTAAAAGCGGAATTAAATCTTCGCAGAGTTGTTGGAAATCGGCTTTTCGTAGACGGTAATGCCCGACAAATTCCTTCTGAGGTAACAATAGACGCTTGCTAGCCTGCCTGAGTACCCTGCGCTCAATGATCAACAGCCTTTTAAGGCGTTCTTCCTCTGCAGCTGCCAACAACATAGCTCCAGCCATATTGCTACCTGAAATCAAAGATTAATATCGAAATTGAATAGTTGACTCAAGCTAGCATGAATAATAAGCAAATATATCAAAATAAACAAAGAAAAATCCTGTTCGACTTTCACAAGTGTTAATTAACACGCAAGTCCAAATTTCCGCAGAATGAGTGGCTGAAATCAGAAAAAAGCTAGTGATTATTTTCTATAAATCAATATGGATCTTTGAATTTGCAATTAAAATAAGAAAATCTCTATTATGTATCTCAACGCAAACTTGCAATAAAAACCCGCCAACCAGTGAGCAATAAAGCTCCCTTCTTCATTTGACGTTTCGTAGTGGTCTTGAAGCTGTCATTAGAGTTACATAATACCAATTTTACGTCAAAAGTGGCTAGTTTCGTTCATTCTCTCGTCTTCAGAGAGTCTGGTAATCGTCATCAGAAAGTCTGGTAATCGTCATGACGGTTAATTCAAAAATTGATGTCCACTCTGACGTTCACGAAGACCACCGAGAGTTACATAATAGCACTGCCGATTTGGCAGTGGGCCGAATTATAAATAAGTGCCCATTAGAAAACAAATAAAAGCGAAGAAGTGGGAAGAGCTGGCGGCAACCCTCTACTCAAGAAAAACAAAACGCAAGAAGATAAATCAAGAACGAGTTTCTTACATTTACCACTGACACTGCGGAAATCACCTATGCACTCAGGAAACCAACAGCTAGGTCAAGAGTCATGCCCGATTGTTACTTGGCGCTACAAAATCTAGCAGACATAATTATATAAGGTAACGGTGACTTGTAATAAGAGCCACAGTTCATATCAGGGTAATAATAGAGCAGTTATTCTTCTCAAGGGAAGGAGTGAAAAAGAATATCCCTACAGACGTTGCATAGTTCTGTAAGCCCACAGCAAAGGAATCACAGAATCTGTTGCATGTCTACATTGAGAAACAACTACAAAATCTATGGAACAAGAAGTCTGACTAAATATGCGGTGTCTTTACTGATATAAAACAAAAAATAATCTAACAATCTACTTAAGCTCATGAGGGCAGATCTCCATGTGATGATTGGGATCAATACTGGCCATTGTGATCTATACCTACTATCACCTACTCAAAACTGGAGAAACAGAGTCCACTGTGCCAGGGCTGCTTGTATGAGAATGAAACTGTAGAATGTTTTGCTCCACTGCAACTCTATACATGATACTGAAGATAAGAAGCGGCTGGGGCTGGGCTGGCAGGAGGGAAATGCAAATACACCCCAAGCAGGACATTGGTGCAAGATTCATCGCCCCTTTTAGAATTAGGATAGGATTGCTGTATTTTGTATTGTTTATAAATAAATGATTAAGTATTTATTGAGTATTGTACTTTTTATTCAGCTAGTTCGATTACATCCACAGAGAAGAACCAGCAAGAAACACTTGTGGAGAATCTTAAAATGTAACAAAAATTCCATAATATTATCTTACACTAGAATATGTACATTCTTTTATTTTATTATTCAGATAGAATACTAAGTTACAATTTAGAGATAAAATGGTATACAATATAATATAATATAAAGGCTATAGTTTGTTGTATGTCTGTTGCGCCTTCACGCTGAAACGGCTGAACGGATTTGCATGAAATTTGGAATTAATATGGTTCATACCCTGGAATAGCAAATAGGCTATTTATCATTATCATCACCTCGCGGGTGACACCGCGGATCGCAGTTAGTATCATATAATCATACAAAAGAATTATTTAAAAAAAACCTGACACATCGCACATCAAAATTGGTGTTCCAATGTAGGCTGTAGAGGGTTACAAAGAATTAAGCCATATATACTTAATTACAAACATACTCTTAAAAAACATTACTCTAGTTTAAGTCTAGTGAAAAAGTCAGTGAAACATTGTTTAAACATCTTAAAATGATTTTACTAATAAGCTATATGAAATGACTTCTGTAACTTCATTTTTTCTTCTGCTAATTTTGTTTTATTATGTTCCTATTAATATTATCATCCTATTATATGTCCTTCTGAAGGATTTCCTTCTTCTGTAATACAAAGTTACACCAAGACCACACAGTATGACTGTTTTGCCTGCCTTGATACGGGGTGCATAGTGCATCAACCTGTAAAAAAAAACAAACAAAATCAGATATTTTTAAAGAGTCATGAAACAGCAATGTTTGTTACACTCTTGTTGTATTGCACTATTTTACCTATGTGAGGTGTCGACTGAACCACAATCTTTGCACAGCACCTTGCCTTTCCCCCATCTAAGTTTTGGTGGTTCCGCCGCTCATGTGCTGTAGGCTCTGGCTGTTGTGAGCGGTCATTTAGAATTTCTTCATCGTCAATGGCTTCAGCATTAATGTCTTGCATCAGAGCCTTTACTTGGCTATTATTCCAGACATGAGAGTCATGACTCTGACCTCCAAATCTTAAGGAAAACAATAAAATTATTACAAACAAATTAATATATTAGATTGGACAAAGGGCGGCCTTATCGCTTAAGCAATTTCTTACAGGCAACCTTGCATGGAGAGGATTTACAATATTGTAGTTTAGGGATTCCGAAAAGAGAAAATAATAATAATAAAAAATAATGATAAAACATATGTATTTATGCATTATAATATGCACAGCACACATATAATTGTCTTGAATTGTGCATAAACTATACTTATATAATTAAGACATAAATACAATAACTAAATATAATATTATATTTACATACAATACATTATAATATTACATAATATATAATATACTACAATTTATATAATACAATACATACATATCTTATACAAAACATAATGAACTTATGTAACATATTCAGCATATGTTTGATAAGTAGTGCTTCTTCACCAGATCTTTGAATAAAGAAATAGAATTAGCTTGTATGATATCAACAGGTAGTGCATTCCACAAGAAGACTGCATGTTTTGTAAATGACTTATTAAAATATGTTGATGATGAGACAGGCATATCCAAAGCCATTTATTTGTTGAACGAAGAGGAGAGAATGTGTTTGATGCAGAAATTGAAAAAGTTCCTTGAGATAAAGAGGAGTATCTATGAGCAGGATGCGCAAATCAGCATCACAAATCTAAACAAACAAATGTTTTTTTTAGTAAGTAGGTTTATAAAAACATGTCTGTGTTATACCTTACCTACATCAAAACTCAACATACAATTAGGACATTCAATGAATGGTATTGCCTCCTATTGTAGTAGGCCTCTTCATTTTCACTGGGACGAATGATTGCAACATGAGTGCCATCAATGCATCCCACCACACCAGGAAATGCATACTTATCCATGAATCAGCAAAAAGAAGTTCTAGTTTATTATCAGTATTACTTTTTTATATGACAGCATTTTATAGTATCTTGATCTTTAAATTTACATGAAATGATGTGAACACATGCCTTTTGCATATGCTTATTAAGTATAAGAAAACTAAAAGTAGATAGGTACATATTTATAAATTGCAAAATTCACCTCCTTGTGATGTCCTCACACTCTACTATAGTCATAGGAAACTTTATATATTTGGCCTGAATCTGGGTTATTCAGGGCTTTGGTGACATCTCTTAGACAGAGTGACACAGAGGCTTGTGACAGGCCTAGGTGGTAATAGGCACCAATGTTCTTTTGATAGCAGCCGTTGGCATAAAATGCCAGTGCTGCCAATATCTGCAAGACAGTATCAACGTCATATTTAGCAACATCAAACACTGTATATTATTTTAAAAGGAATTTAACTAAGGTACCTTAATCTCTGGCCGTACAGCGCTAGTACGCTGTTATACCGGCAAAAGCTGAATTAAATCTTCGCAGAGATGTTCGAAATCGGCTTTTCGTAGACGGTAATGCCCGACAAATTCCTTCTCTGGTAACAATAGAGGCTTGCTAGCCTGCCTGAGTACCCTGCGCTCAATGATCAACAGCCTTTTAAGGCGTTCTTCCTCTGCAGCTGCCAACAACATAGCTCCAGCCATATTGCTACCTAAAATCAAAGATTAATATCGAAATTGAATAGTAGACTCAAGCTAGCATTAATAATAAGCAAATATATCAAAGTAATATTATTGAAACAGAAAAATCCTGTTCGACTTTCACAAGTGTTAATTAACATGAAAGTCCAAATTTCCGCAGAATGAGTGGCTGAAATCAGAAAAAAGCAAGTGATTATTTTCAATAAATCAATATGGATCATTGAATTTGCAATTAAAATAAGAAAATCTCTATCTCAACGCAAACTCGCAATAAAAACCCCGCCAACCAGTGAGCAATAAAGCTCCCTTCTTCATTTGACGTTTCGTAGTGGACTTGAAGCTGTCATTAGAGTTACATAATACCAATTTTACGTCAAAAGTGGCTAGTTTCGTTCATTCTCTCGTCTTCAGAAAGTCTGGTAATCGTCATGACGGTTAATTCAAAAATTGATGTCCACTCTGACGTTCACGAAGACCACCGAGAGTTACTTAATAGCTCTGCCGATCATTCGATTAAAATTTTCCTGCTGGAACAACGTTACTCCAGCAGAATTGGTTTTTCCTTTTTTTTAACAAAACGGCAAAGTGCACAAATTTATTATTTGGTGCACATTTACAGCGTATAAGGCACTAATTATTTGTAGAACTCAATTTATTCCAGAAGTGATTTTCTTGCTGGGGTAATGCATACGTAAATTGGGGCCTGTGGAGAGATGATAATGATTCGTCAGATGTCGTCACCAATGCAAATTGTATGTTGAATGCAGGTGATCTGAAATTATTTGTGTCAGTCAGATACAACAAAGACCGTTTTCACTTTTCATTCCACTGCAATTCGTGGGTTGATTATCCACTGTTTTTGCCAGCTTTGACTACGTCCAGTAAGAGATCCCAGATTCCACGTCGCTAATCTTATTTGATGGTGCATGTTCAGATGGGAATGTTTGTTCTTGTCATATTGGTTGTCGCTTCAGGGGCACATTATTGCCCCTATGCTCTTCATTTGCGCTTATCATGGTTAGGTGATGGGTTTTACGGCCGGTTATCACGTGACGCCAATGTTGTAGCCATTCTGGGTGGGCGCCGTCGTTGACCGTGACGTTCGTCCGCCGCCATCCCTTTTGAGCACTCCTATCTAATGAGAAAGAAGCTACAGGTGTGCTGCGCAAGTGCGCAGCACATATATATATTATTACTTACTTACACTACTTACTTTATTACACTATAGCCTCTATGAATGTCAGAGAAGCCCATAGGTGGCTTTTTTACGATATAACCTTCTTCGACCTTGTGGTCCGCGGAAGTTATTTTATTTTCCTCCTACCCTACGAGTGGGTCCTACCTACCAGTCAAGCTTTACTTTATCCGCCACTTGGGGACGCCACCTCTAAGGAATTAGGCTGAGGCATACATATTTCCACTAAATATGCTCTAAAAACTGGCATATTTATAATTGTTCCAATTGAGGAAGCTGGAGATAAACACGTACTCCATCGGGGGCGGCATTAATTGATGGTACCGACTTATCGCGGCATACATACTTTAGTTCCCCTAGCAGAACTTTGAGGAACTAATCGTGCAAGGTTCTGCTAGGACTAAAAAAATTACCTAAGTATGGGAAAAATGATAAGTTTCATGATGAACACTCTTGAGAGGTTAGAGTAGAACGTGTACAGTACAGTATTTTAACTTCGTATAAACGGACGAATCGCGAGCTTTACCGAACGCGCATCGATCTCGGCCTGCGCTCGGTACGCAGACAGACTCAGACAGTCGCGACTGCGCCGCAGTGACGAATGGACAGTGTGTTATTTTTTTAACAATAACCCCGCGATATTTTCACTAAAAATAAGTTTATGTACATATTACATATTTAATATGACGAGTAAGATAATATATTGTGCTGTTTTTGATTTGAATTCGTCAAAAACGCATCCAGAGATAACTTTTTTTAGGTAGCCTGGAAACTGAAAGGTACATAGTTGACGGTACATAATGTGTGTCTTTTTAATAGACAAGTATTTCCTTTAATCCACCGAAAAAAAAAGGCCCGATTAATAAAAAAGAGAATAAAGTTATTGACACGAGTGAAATAGGTAGTTATAAGCTATATATGCGGATTTTTTATACTTTAAAATTATATAATAAAGCATACGTCACACAAATATTTTTCAGTCACAAATTTTTAAGACGATTTTTTATTTAAAGATAAACATGTTTTTTTGATTCAATCTACCCACTAGTCAAAAAACAACAAGCATTTTTAATGAACACTTCCTTTTCATTTCACAAAGAATTTTATTTGTTTATATAAAAAAAGTATATTTACATTCATAAAACTAAATGGAAACACAAAGTAGGCAAATGTAATTTTAAAATGCTGGAGGCGGGTAGCCCTATCGCATGTTTACGTACAGCGCGGCTGTAGGTAGTTATTTCGAGATCAGAGCCAAGTTAAAATACTGTATAGATAGCATTACCGTGCTATAGGGGCGGTCAACTGGCACGAATAGCTTATTCAATTATTTGTGGGACACTAAATCGGATATTTCTGATTATGATAATACTAAATGCATAGTAAATCATGGCGATTACCATATTTGCGTCCATTGGATGATAGCACTTTTATACATCGAAGCAGTACGCATTATTAATACGCACTATTAAGATAGGTAGTGAACCAAAAAGTTCTATTGCCATATTTTGGAAATGCAATTAAGAAAAATAATCTACATACAATATAATTTATTCACTATAAGTTATCGTAACAAAATTACATTACATGGGCATGTTTGTTTTCAAATGTCATAAAGTTATTATAGATGTGAGAGCTATAATAAATATAAATGCATTTTATTTCAGGTTAAACCATGATACCAAATACTTTAAATTCCAACTTTAAAGTATATTTCTATGATTATGAGATATTTCTTACACATTCAGTCAATACTTATAGTTATGGTGCAGAAAACATATTCTCTTGTATAAGATAGGTAACATTCTTTTTCAAAACATTGCCCTACAAACAGTAACTAAACAACTTTAAACGGTTTAAATCGCTTATATTTACTAGTGGCTCTTTGAGCTGTTAAACTCGCGAGTCTGCCCTTGAATAGCTTTTAATTTAACTATATATTTACAACGATAATAACTGCACATAGACGAGCCTATCACTTATAGGAAACTGACGTGCGTATCAGGGATGTTGCCATTAAATTTAGCGCAGGCGTCCCTACTTTCAACGCCATATAATGTATATCATATCTCCGTCATTTAAAAAAAAAAACAAAAACTGAATCGACAAAAAATGTTTATGAACTTATCAATCCTGCTCACAAAATTTCGTGAGAATCGGTTGAGAAATGCAACCTGTGGAGGAGAACAACCGAACATACGAAAGCATTTTTGTTTAAGTTAAAGCATATACGCTTCGCTTGTACTTCGTTCTCGCTCGGTCAATTATTTACGAGGTGACTAATGAGTCATCCTCACTAAAAAGATCATTGCAAAGTATTTCAAACGTCGAGACAAAAATAATGAAAAATATACGCGATTTAAACCGTTTGTAGTTGTTTAATTGCTAAGGGCCTGTTTCAGAATGTTAAGTTCTGGTTTTACTACCCAATACATATTTATTAAACAAAACACTATCTTTGCGTTTCACAGTCATCGATTTAGCCTATCCATCGGTTAAAGCGCGAAACGCGCTGCATGTCAACTGGCATTTTTATCATTCAGTTATTTTATGTGTTGCATAGCAACCCGAAACTTTATTAGAACATTCTGAAACGGGCCCTAAGTGTAATAATCGCGAAAACCTTAGACTATATTATTGCGCTACAAATTTTAAGATTCACATTAAAGGCCTTTAATCTATTTATATTTAGCATTATAGTAATTTGATCACATTTATCACACATAAAATACATAGACTTAGGCCCTTCTCCCATCAGGCCATCGATAAGCGCCTCAAGTATTGTACGTGTACCCTAATGATTGCTCTACAGTAGCTGAAAAGAAGCGTTCTTTACTAAACTTGGTTTATATTTTTTTTTATGCCTGATAGGTTAGCCTTTGACCACTATCTCACCTGATGGTAAGTGATGATGTGGTCGAGGATGTTGTTCAGACTAACCTAGAGTTACTGGCTCTCAAATACACTGCAATAAAGATACGTTAGTTCCAAGTCAGCAATAAGGATAGACTTAAAAACACCATTAACTGCAATTATATTGTAGTATAACTTAAAATGCGTGAGAAATTTAAGGACTCATGTGCCATTAGCACTATCATACTAAGGATCCGCTGACTTGTAAAACCATTAGCTTTATTGCTGGGATTTTGGATAACAACAGAATGTAAAGGTATATGATTTCGCAATAGGATTTGACAATAGGCCCCGCTAGTTTGTTTGAGAATAGTGGGATTGTTAGGCTGGCTAACTGAGAACGAAGGAACTATGCGAAACCAATTACTGTCTTGTTGTTCCTTTCGCTCTCACGGTTGAGCCATAACAGATAATGGTATATAAGGCCAGTTCAAGAGAAATTGTCGTACAGCGTACATCTTAGTGCTGCTATGGTCTTTTGCCTCTATCTATTGGCATAAACATATTCCGTCATACTTAGACTTTGCTTATATTTTCTACTAGCTTTCCGGGCGCGGCTCCGCCCGCGCGTATGTCGGTTATCGCGCGAAAACATTAACTCTTTTTGCGCAGTCGGATAAAAACTATCCTATGTTTTTTCCCGGGTCTCAAACTATCTCCATACCAAATTTCATTTAAATCGGTCCAGTAGACAGACAGAGTTACTTTCGCATTTATAATATTAGTACTGATAAACCGGACCTTGCACCTTCAAAGAAAGCACAGTCCTCTTTGGTATCGAACACACAATAATATACATTTAGGTGATGTGTTTCATTGCAAAAAATAACAACATAGAATAAAATTTCTATTTTAAACTGATTACCTACCTCCTATCGTAGAATTTCCCGAAAAGTAACACACAATAATAATGAAATAGTAAGTTCATAAGGTTTTTTGGTTTTTGCCCTGTAGTAAAAACGGTAACACATACAAGCGTCAAATTTGGTTTAATTATAGTAATATAAAAAAACATTGTCCTAAAACAACACATAATAAAATCGGTCTAAGGGTGGCTCAGACTATCAGTAAGGATCTCGAACTGTTTAAAAAAAATCGTTGTACCATTTCCGTGGTACCGAAACGAACCGTGCGTGGTCGCGTTGGTGTGCGAGTCCGACTCGCATTTGGTTGGTTTTTTTACCGATTTTTGTTATAAATATAAAGAAGAACTTGTTCATCGCTAGTCATTTGACATTGTATTTACATTGCTTTCGGTAGGGTTTCAGTTTATATAAAATGTACTTTAAAGAATGTGTACTTTAAAAATGCTCAAATTTAAAAATATAGTTGAATTAAGGTAGCAAAGTGCGGAAACCACGACAATAGAGTAGCATACCAGTGAGCGACCTATTGTTTATATTTTAGTCGCGTAGCTTATGGATAGCTCCGTGAGAGAAAGGCCTAGAGGCGCGTCTCCAGCGACGTAGTATTACTTACTCTGTGATAGGTTCAAATGCCAGTGCCCCCCCCCCCCCCCTTCTACCCATCTTCTTCTTCTTCTTTTTATATTTCAGTTTACAGATGATGTTTACCAGCCACGACAAACATAAAACCAAGTTTTATTTTAAAATTTACAAAAAAATAATAATTAGGTATGTAGCGTTTCGAAAAAATAATCTCAGGAGACGCGCCTTAAAATACAAACGTAATCAAAACTGTTATGCAGCGTACTTTACTAGAAGTTCAGTAACATAAACATTTAAAAGTCTACTCGCCTATTTTTTGCTAAAAAAATTAAATATTTTTTTATGATCTATCCGAACAAGATATTGCAATCAAAGATTAAGGGCGAGTTATTTTTACTACAAATGTTATTAAGAAGAAGTAGAACTGCTAGCATTATAAAAAAAATACAATAAATACACTAGGCATGGAATGGCCATGCCAAGAAAAACTACCAACTATATGTAACCATTTCAACAAAATCCCACTCAATAGTACAATCATCAAGTCAAGTAAAACATTTCTTATTTTTTTTTTTTAAATTTTTACCTTTTGTACAAAAGGTACATGTCAATATTATAATATTCTCCGTTGAGGAGTAATTTGGATAGGTGAAGATGTAATAGGTTTCTTTGAGCTATGCTTCAAGGGAGATCTCATGACGACGTCCACAGCCTTCCTCAAGATTTGGACCTCACTTTTCTTGTATTCTTCAGTTATTTCAGACAGATCCAAATCTGCGTCCAGCACTAAAACCTGGAATATAGTTTTCAGTAAATTAATAAAAAGAATGACACTAATGATTAAAAAGAAATTACGAGTATATTTAAGAGTTTTTTTTTTCAACTTTGCTTTAGTGATTTTGTACTATAATTCAGTAATGTATGTGACATTTAAAAGAGAAGAGATACATTTTTAATTCGTAATAGTTTTAGCCCGTAATGTCATACTAAGGCTCGTCTGCACTGAGCTTAGTACGACATTAGGGCTTCTTCACACGTACCACAACCACACCACGTCGCAACGACAAAATGCTGTCAAGCAGTGGTTGCGTGTGAATAGTGTCGCTGCAGCTATTTGTGTTTGCGTTGTGGTACCGACAAAATGTCGATATGGTTGCGTTGTCGTCGGTAGTTGCGATGCGGTTACGTGGTGTGCAGACAGTTTCGACTCCAGTTTTCATAGCGAAAACACGTGTTGACTGATCAAACTCATGGTATTCGAAGAGGAAACTTTGTTATTATTCGTCGTATGTGTTTGCGATGAGGTCGGCCACTAGTTCGCAGTGTCGCTGGTGGTTGCAATCTGGTCGGTATCACACACACGGTCGATAACGACTGCAAAATGTGGTACGTGTAAATATTCTTATTCATTTTCAATACGAAATATACGGCCGGCCACGTGGTGTGGTTGAGGTGTGGTTGTGGTCGTGGTGTGGTTATGGTACGTGTGAGTTAACCCTTACAGGTGAGGTTATGAGAAGTTGCAGCGGTTGACAGTTTTACTGTCAAACTATTTTCAACTTTGTCTCTATCACTACAATGCATAGAAGCTCTTGCAAGACTACCATAAGTCGTGCGACTGCTGTCACTTCGGTGTGTTATGATATAATAAGGTATTAAATGGCAAAACAACTGACATACAGTATTGATTATTCTTATCCATATTTAGTGGTTTTTTTAATTTGTAAGTTTTCGTGAGTTTGAGACATATTAATAAACAGGTGAGTTCACGTCTAAATCGGGGCGATATTTCCGTGCAACTGATGTTATACCTTTTTAGAGTTGGGCGGAATCGACGCTGCGATTTAGACCCGTGAATTCACAGAAAAACATTAACAAATATATGTAGATACAATTCCGCCTAATATTCCTGTTAAGCCGACGTGATGTCATAAACACCACGTAACCAAACCGGACCAATTTTCGGCACGTTTCGATCCTACAAGAAGCATCCTTCTCTTTCAGAGATCTTGACGCTTCGAGCGCACGATGGAGAAAGACCTTTCTTAATCATGCTATTTTCAAATGTGGATTATCGCAAAATAACGCCTGAATCTAGTAATTATCTCTTAGGTTATGACTAATCTTTAATTCAGTTTGGTTTTTGTACAAATTAGAAGAATGATTAAGACAAGACGAAAAAATATGATGACAAGCTACTTTTTAGCCATGCGCTAACCCTATTATGCAGTGAAAAGAAAATGTACACCTTTGGTATGTTAGCCTGAACAACATCTTCGACCACATCATCACTTACCATCAGGTGAGATAGTGGTCAAAGGTTTTTTATGCTCGATAGGTTACTATCGAGCATAAAAAAAGGTGTACAAAAAACATCGCGACGAGAGGATACACTTTATGTGTAAGCCACGGTAACCATTCACTCGTATGTCAATATTGAAAGTTGTCATAGGTCACTATGAAGAGCATATTTTGGGATCAGTGTTGTTGGCATTAGGGAAAAAATATATATTTATCATCATGGTAATTTCATGTTCATGCCCCGTGGGATGCCGGGTTAGAATTGCACCTCCCCATATCATCCCGTGGGTGTCGTAAGGGCGACTAAGGGAAAAATACTGGAAGGTGGGCAGCAGCGCCTTCTAAAGAACTGACAACTTACACTGCGATCCCCAAGACGCCTGCCAAGCGTGGGAATTATGGCAAATACCCCCTTAATAGGGGAGGCTGTGTTCAGCAGTGGACGATCCGGCAGTTACAGTAATTTCATGTTAGGTAAAATGTGCCCTTTATTGTTATTAAACGCTATCGATAACACGTTACGTTACTGACTATTCTATACTACACTAAAAACTATAATGTGTTAGGAGGAAGTTTGAAACTAATTTACCGTTATTTAGACTGGTACTTTTACGTTTATATTCGTACGTTTTTTGTACTCTTAAGTTTATATTCGCAATGTTTACAAAATAAAATATGTGGATATCTGTGTTGCTAATGTTCATAGAATATGTACACCGTAAATCAAGGCTTGGAAAGTTTATATAAGTTTAATGAATAGATTCAGGCGTTACTTTGCGGAAATCCATATTTAATAATAACAAATACTTTTAAAAATATCTTAAGTATACATTAAATAATATTAAAATAAAACACTTAAAAAAGCATAAAATTATATATCTAGTGACAATTCCGCCTAATTTTCCTGTTATCTACGTGTCTATGTCACATTACTGTCAAATCATCTTGAACAGAATTGCACTTTACAAACTACAATAAGGTACGCTTCTTTATTTATAAAATGTAGACAGACAGGCTGCATGTAACTATTTGGCAATTGTCCAAAAGCTACAAACAAATTACAAATGTTTTATTTCAGCTATATAAATATTAACTTACAGGAGCTGGACATTCCCCGTGAACCCGGTTAATGAGCCAGTCTTCATGCAGCTTATGTAACTCTTCGATGTACGACAGAGGGACACATTGCTCTTCTGAACGAGCTCTCTTCTTTATCCTCTCGTACACTCTTGACGGTGTAGATTTTAGATATACTGAAAAAATACAAATAAATTGTAAGGAATCTAAGAAATGTAAGACAAGCTCAAAAACAGCAGAATGATAACATTACCGCGGCGACCGTGGTTTAAAAAGTGCACCGGCGCAATGACATTACCACGGTAATGTTATCTATACAGTATTTCAACTTCATAGAAACGGACGAAACGCGAGTTATATCTACGCGCCTCGATCTCGGCCTGCGCTCGGTACGCAAACTGTCGCGTCTGTGCCGCAGTGACGAATGGACGGTGTGTTATTTTTTTTTAACAAAAAACGCGCGATATTTTCACTAAAAATAAGTTTATATAATAAGTAGTTATTAAATATTTAATATGACGAGTGGGATATATTGTGCTGTTTTCGGTTGAATGAATTCGTCAAAAACGCATCCAAAGATAACTTTTTTTTAGATATCCTGGAAACTGAAACGTAAATACTATAACATATTTTTACTTAATAGTAAGTAAAATTATTTTATTGTCTACATAGTTGACGGTACATAATGTGTGTCTTTTTAATGGACAAGTATTTCCTTTAATCCCCCGAAAAAAAATGTATCGATTAATAAAAAAATGTGAATAGAGTAAAGGAAAGTGATTGACACAAGTGAAATAGGTAGTTATAAGCTATAAATTAGAATGCGGATTTTTCATACTTTAAAATTTAATAATAAATCATTTCGTACGTCTCACAAATTTTTATGACTGATTTTTTATTAAAATATAAACATGTTTTTTTAATTAAAGCTACCTACTAGTCAAAAAACAACACGCATTTTTAGTGAACACTTCCTGTTCATTTCACAAAGAATTTTATTTAATTATACAAAAAAAAAGTATATTTACAATCATAAAACTTAAAAAAAGAAATAATTTAAAAATTAAAAAACACGCCGTACCAAAAAGTGAACGAAAAAATTACAAACAAGTTACAAGATTTTAATGTTGAATGGCTACAATGTAGGTACTAAATAGATTATATTTACTGTGCAATTAAAACACCATTGAACCCAGAAATGGAGAATAGATAACCAATATTTTCATCGAAGTCGGGGGACATGTAAAGAACTATTCCAAGGAACTTAAATTATTTCTTTTTATTTCGTACCTTTTAGTGATAAAACAATATTTTTACAAACGCACAATGTGCCACAAAACATAACTTATATTTTTTTGGAAATTAATATCACGCAAAAGATAACGTGAAATATATTTTTTTATGATTAATTAATTATTAATGATAACTTTGAGGTCTTTCAGCTCTTGCAGAGACTTTTTGTCATGGGGCTCGTTGATAAGCTTTCGTGGATCTAAAACACCAATTCTTCTAGCTGTCTGACGCGACTAAGAGCGACATAAACTTTCATCATCGTCATCATCAGCCGGAAGACGTCCACTGTTGAACAAATGCCTCCCCCATAGAACGCCACAAAGAATGGCTATTAGCCACTTGTGACCATTAGCTACCCGCGACTTTTATGATATCGTCAATCCATCTAGTGGGGGGCCTACCAACTCTACATCTTCCGGTGTACCATGGTACCCACTTGAGAACCTTTCTTGCCCATCGCTTATCAGTTCGTCGAGCAATGTGGCCTGTCCATTGCCACTTCAACTTGCAAATTCTGAAAGCTATGTCGGTGACTTTGGTTGTTTGGCGAATATCCACGTTCCGGATTTTATCGCGCAAAGTAACTCCGAGCATAGCTCTCTCCATGGCTCGTTCAGTGACTCTGAGCTTGTCCACAAGGGCCACTGTTAAGGACCACGTCTCGGTGCCATATGTCATCGCTGGGAATACACACTGGTTGACGACTTTGGCCTTCAGGCACTGCAGGATCTTTGACGAGAAAATGTCGCGTAACTTCCCGAACGCTGCCCATCCGAGTTGGGTTCTTCGGGCGTTTTTTTTTTCGAAGTTGGGTCTACCTAACTGGACAGTCTGTCCCAGGTAAAATTACATAAACTTTGCCCCTTGGCAAAAATGTTAGCGCCTAGATCCACGACAGCTCTGTCCAGTGTCGTTCCTTGCAGGTTGTGCACTGTCACATCCTAACATAATTTCAGTGGTAGCATGTGCCGCTCGATTTTACCTTGACCCCGTAACGCGTCAAATTCGACAGCGCTAGGCTCAATTTTGACACCCAAACTGACTGTGTTGCCACGCATTGTTTTGTCATAGAACTCAACGAAAACGGCTTGCGGTAACTCTCCCGGTTACGACGTAGCGCTGGCCATACGAATTATCGGATGACTTCCATAGCGCCATTTACCAAGCCGTGTCCAAATTTAATATTTTTCCGCAACATTACCCTAGTACCAATGGTAACTTTTAAGAATGGAACAATACCTCCTGTTACGTCTTTTATTGTGTAGTTTTAGTGTCTTAATACGTCTTTTATTGGGATCAGAAAGTATAAATTCGGGTTTTGGCCGCTGTCATTTGGTTTTGGCCTCTACGGATGTATCTGATGCTACCACGTCAAACAACCGGCAAATTTTGGCGAGTTCGATGGTCATCGTTTGATTTTGATTTGGTGGTTCGGTTCATCCACCTGTCTTGTCGTGGGAAATTTTCGCACATACTCGCCATCTGGTCCAGTAAGTGGTACTCTACGATGATCCAGGATTTTAACCCGTAAACTATTCAAAATATCGACAAGTGTGGTGTCGTCTGCTTGCCTCACATTCTGTGGCAGTTTGCAGAAGCTATATAACGTCCATAAATCCATTTCAGCACTTAAATGTGGCGGTTGTTTAAAGCAGTAGTATGCAATAAATGATTCTGATTCTGATTCAGTATGCTCCGCTGACAGATTTAGCTACTAGTGGAAGCTGCATCAAGTCACTAAACAGTAAAATGTTAACACCGCCAGAATAATCATTTCTTGTAGTTGTGTATGAAATGCCTTTCTCTCTGAAGGCGTTCTCCTGTCAAAAAACGCATGGTCTCTGTCCTGCCGCATGCCGGTGATTTATTTATTTGTATTACTTGTGTCTACAAGAAGCAAGTGTAGAAACGGATAAGACAATATTTATTACTTTTGATATTAGTTAACCAATGTATATTGAATACTACTGTTATATATTTTTGTTATGTACTAAGCAAGCTCTAGACGGTGGTAGTAAAATTTGTAAAATTTTCACGATTTTTTTTTTAATTTTATTTTAATATCATGAACTATGGCCCCCTCTTTAATTTTTTTTAAACATTCACTAGCCTATGTTACCCGGAATAACTCAACGCTTCTAATGATATGACAAACATCAAAATCGGTTCAGCCGTTACGAAGTTATGGTGGAATAAAGAAACTCACAAACATACATACATACATGAACCCTAAAAACATAACTCTCCTTTTTTCAGGCAGTCGTGTAAAAAGAAACAAAATAAAAAAAAAAAGGAAACACAAAGTAGGCAAATGTAATTAAAATACTGGAGACGGGTAGCCCTATCGCATGTTTATGTACAGCGCGGCTGTATGTAGTTATTTCAACGACAGAGCCGAGTTAAGATACTGTATAGATAACATTACCGTGTCATTACCTTGACGCGACAAATCGGAACCAATTCAGTTAAATTTGGAAGATTGTGCGTGTTTAGTTAATTGAGACTTGATGAGTTCTAAATCAAACCGGTAACTGTATGAGAGTTACCTTCTTTACATATTTATTCGTAGTAAGAAATGGTTTAAAATCTTATATTCTTTATTGTACACAAAATGAGTTGTTTACAGATTGGTTATTAATATTATACATGTACATAGGCGAGCTTAACCCTGAAAAGAGTTTTCTTCCAGCAAACCAAATAGAATGAGGCTCGAAAAAGTGTGTTTAAGTAGGCATCTGTGTACAACGAAAATAGAAATAAATAAACTACAACTAATACACTCTAATATATACATAATAAACACAATTAATTATACATACATAGCTATACAAATTATATACTATAATAATATAATCCTGTGTCAGTATTAAATTAAAAATGCCAGTTGCGATTTTTACGCCAAGGGCTATAATAAAATAAAATATTGTACACACAATATATTGTATTTTTTACCACTATCTTATTTATGTCACTTTTTTGTATGTCAGTCGTTCCGGGTGAATTCAACCAATCAAATTTCGAGCACTTCGCAATTAGCTATCCGGCTGAACCTTTCAGGATGGTTCACAATTCGATGACAATGCATTATTAAGTCAATTTCTATTTGTTTGTCGGTCGTGCCGGTTGAAATCTTGCACCTCAAAATTCTCATCAAGGCGCAATAATGTGGTTTTTAGATTATTTTTTTAATTCTACATTAATACTTCTTGCAATATAATAATACATGTATTAGTGAGCCTTTCAAAAGTCAGGCGACAGGATGGCTTAGTCTCCTATTTATAAAATCACACCGTGAGATATAATGTAAAAAAATATCCTTATCTTAGTAGATACTAATTAAAAGTAGAACCCGGTTTAGGAAAAAAAACTTATTTAAATGGTAATAATCATTGCCTCTCACTTGCACACTATTGCTGTCTATAATAATGATAATGATAGGTAATCATTATCTGCGCCATTCTAGATTTGTCTCTTTATTAAACTGGTCTATGATAAAACCATTTCAATCCATGTACTTTACGGCCAAATTCTAAGCATAGTAGGCACGCGAGTTGATGACACAGCTAAGGAATGCACTAATGTGACCTTAAGTGTAATAGTTAATTAACTAATTTGTAATATGTCCATTGAAAACAGAAATGAAATTCTGGTGAGTTTCACACATTATTAAATGTTATAACACTAACCGGCAAAACACTCCAGCAGAAAACTAGAAGTATATTTTGGAACATATTGAATACTAGCTTTCCGGGCGCGGCTCCGCCCGCGCGTATTTCGGTTATCGCGCAAAAACATTAACCTCTTTTTGCGCAGTTGGATAAAAACCACCCTATGTTTTTTCCCGGGTCTCAAACTATTTCCATACCAAATTTCATTCAAATCGGTCCAGTAGTTTTGGCGTGAAAGCGTAACAGACAGACAGACAGAGTTACTTTCGCATTTATAATATTAGTACTGAAGTACTGATTGAGCCCACCCATAAGCCATAATTCTGCTATGCTTAGTGTGTTGCTGTTTCATACTGGTTAAGGGTGGATCGAGGTCACCTCCCAGCACCTTGAACTATTGGTGTTCAAGACCTGGGTTTTAAAATTATTGTAAAATTTACATAACGTACACTAATCACCTTACTATGCATTAGCAGATAATTAAATAGATAGTTTGTAAACAAAATATTTTTAGAACATGAAAAAAGAAACATCTGTTTATACAAATTCAAAATTGAGTTTTAAGACACGTTAATACAACTAAGATAAAGATGGATACATATCAGGAGATCTAAGTTGCATTTCTATTATATTAACTTAAGATGAAATCCTTTTTTAATAATCTAATTTTCCAACAATCTAACCTGCCCGTGATCCGGGTTGCGAGCATATCAGATGCTCATCATCAGGGCGAGTGCGCATCTGGGTCTGTGAGCTCCCGATATGCAATCCCGGGCCGACGCAATCGATACATAACGTGAGTGTTTGCCGGTTAATTTATGATATTTAAATATGTATGAAATTCACGAGAATTTTATCTCTGTAGTTATATTGTTGCTTGAATGGACGAATGACCTATGCTTAGTATATTCATATTTAAACTTATGACTATTATGATATTAAATGAATTAAAACTCATAAATCTCAAATACAGTAGCGCAAAGTTGAGTGATAATGAGTTAATAGAACTAAAAATAACATAATAAAATGCTTAATGTTATTGTGCACCAATTAACAGGTTTTTAATGTGAGGCAAACGTGATTTAGCAAATTCAATATTATTACATACTTTATTGTGTTTAGAACTATTTCAAGCAATGACATTTATATTAATTAAATGTCATTGTGTTCTCGTGAATATAAAGTTATTTACGGCACTGTGCCATGCCATAGCCCTAAGACGTAAAACATACAAGCAAAAGAAAAGGACAGACCTAAACTTAAGTTAACATTTTTTTCGTCTGGATGAAATTCCTAGAATAAAAATAGTTGAAAGGCAATGCAAGAATATAATTAATTCATTAGTGATTCATCGATTTATTTAAGCAGTTATAAAATTATTTACCTATGAGATCAGCATCAACAGGTATTTGGTGGTTGATAAACCGGAACCACTCATCCAAGACTGCAAACTGGGCAGGATGCACAGTCCCACTCCTCATCATATGCTCTACAAAGCAGTAGCGAGCACTGAACAAAGATCTTTCCATGAGTTTGACTGGGGTGGATGTAGACCTTCGGTGCATGTTCAGCATGGTAAGAGACACATACGACTGGAATGTCATCGCCCATTTAGAAGGGTCCTTGTACATTAGCTCCTGAAAAGGCCAAAATACACTCTCAATAATTTAGCAAGAAGGTGCATATTAGAATATTGGCAGAAGGTATTATGTGCCATACAATATTTTGGCTAGTTATATTTACGAACATATGACTTCAAGAAACTACTAATAGGTAGTAGCAGAGCTAATAATGGAAATAAATAGAGCATGGCGGTATTGGACTTTTATGGAAAAACTGGTATTTATTCACAAGTTGTTACGCCGAGATCCTGGTTTTCAGTTTTACGGTATTCAGCTATATATATATATATATATATATATTTTAAATGCGGTATATTTGTGATTTTTTTATATAAAAATCAGCATTATAATACAATTCTTGTTCGGTTCTTGTTTGGCACCCATACTTAGAATATCTCTATATTATCATCAGCCTGAAGACATCGACTATGTATATACTTAGCGGTATATCTTGGGTATACCACTCCCCATACATTCGGAAATTAACAAAGTTAAATCCATATCATATCATAGCGAGTAATATATCAAAAGGTGCTTCTTAGTCTCAGATAGCGCACCACTAATTTACAATAAAAATACACTCGCACCCGACAGCAACTAACTGTTTCAGCTTCAAAATGACAGTAAATTATCGAAGGAAATTAATCCATCTCACAATACTGTCAATTCTTTGTGGGGGTCCTTCTAACTATTAAGTCTTCCCGTGTTCTTACTTCCCCCATCGGACATCGGTTCGTCGAGCAATGTGGCCTGCCCATTGCAACTTCAATTTGCAAATTCAAAAGCTATGACTTTGGTTCTTCGACGAATTTCCTCGTTCCGGATTTTATCGCGCAAAGAAACTCCGAGCATAGCTTTCTCCATAGCTGGTTGAGTGACTCTGAGCTTGGCTATAGCTAAGGCCCATAGCTAAGGACCACGTCTCAGTGGCAGTCATCACTGGCAACACACACTGGTTGAAGATGTAGGTGTTTAAGCTATGCGGGATGCTCGAACAGCCTGGCCACGGAACTTTCGCCGATGCAAATATTCGCGCGGTGCGAATGGCGAAGCGTCTAGTAACTGAAATAAACTCATAGCAATGCACTTTATCAAGCCACGCGCAACGGCGACCGGCGATGCGACCGGCGAAATGTACTGAGCGAATCGCGCGGGCGACTTGCCGCGCGGCGGGCGAACCAAACAAAGGCATGTTACAGTACGGCGCGAGCCACGGAGTCGAGCGGCAGTCGCCGCGAATAGAGCAGTGATTAAACCAGTTTAGTTGTTTTCGCCGCGAAAAATGAACACCGAGACTTTTATTGCTGAAATACTAGCTAGACCAGCTATTTGGAAGTCTGGCCATCCAAAGCATAAATTTAAACATGTACATTTTTTATTTTATTTTTCAGCGGCACTTAAAATTTTATTTGCATTAACTTTTTTCTCCAATTCTGGTGGGTAAATTTGTAATTTTGTAATATCGAGATAATTTCGATAAAGACATTTCACTGTCGAACTTCCTACTGGTCGCGGCGGCGAACGTGACTGCCCGTAGCCTGCAAACGGTGCCGCGCGAATGGTCGCCTCGCCCTCCGCTTCGACGTTCGCACCGCCGATCCCCGTGGCCAGGCTGGAAGATAAGATGTCGCGTAATTTCCCGAACGATTCCCATCCGAGTTCGATCCTTCGGGCGACATTTTTGTCTAATTTTACCTATCTAACTGGACAGTCTGTCCTAGGTAGATATAATGATCAACAACATCGAGAGCATCGTTCCCGAAGACTACGAGTGCAACATGGACATTAGACATAGTTTTCCTCTTGTCCATGTTTATTTTAGGACCCAACTGCAGGAAAATTCTACTGATGTCGCTGAGCATTGCACTGAGTTCCTCCAGCGACTCTGTCATAATACTGCTGTACCGCCCAGGTTTCGATTGAAAGGAAGGTTTTTTCATAGTTCACAAATGCTATACATATAATGGTCGATTACTCCCCCTATACTTAGTCTTTTGTACAATCCTAATGCAGTATATACGGTATAAGGTGTCTATGTTGTTAAAGCTTTTGATGTTAAAACCGGCTTATTTTGGGCTTATTATGGAAGTCATCAAACCTACGAGCAAGGCGATTCATAATGACTCTCGACAACAGCTTTTAAACATAGCTCTGAAGAGAGATAAGCATTCAGTTCATTAAGAAGGTCTTGTCAACTTTTTGACCACACGACTACAGTTCTACTCCACGCTTCTGACGTTTTACTATCCAGAATGAAGGAATTAAGCAAGATCTAGAGGACTGAGAGTACCGATTTTCTTCCCGCTCCAAGAAGTTCTGTCGTAATTGCGTTATAACCTGGCGACTTCTTGTTCTTAAGCTGTTTGAGAGCCAAACTTCCCTCGTATAGGCTGATGTCTATGATGTTTCTGTATCTAGCATATATAAATGATCTGCCTTGCATGGTCAAAAATTTCTGCGATATAGTTTTATTTGCAGATGATACCTCCCTAATTTTTAAAGTAGATAGGAGGGATAGTGAACTTATTCATGTAAATAATGTGTTATCTATGATCTCTAAGTGGTTCTCGGCTGAGAGAAGATTATTTCTCTTAAATTCAAAAAAGTCCAAATGTTTAAAGTTTTCTTTACCAAATTTTACTTATGTTGAACCATACATTAAGCTTGGCTAGAAAAACTCTCTTTTGACAATGCGACAGTCTTCCTGGGAATTAAAATGGATTCAACTTTACAGTGGAATCCACATATACATGATCTATCTGGAAGACTTAGTTCTTAAGATAAGACAGCTAACAGACGTAGCTACTGCTAGGCTCGTTTATTTCGTGTACTTCCACAGTATTATGTCTTATGGTATATTGCTGTGGGGAGCTGCTGCTGAGATAGAGACAATCTTTATCTTACAAAAGCGTGCAATTCGAGCCATATATGAAATAGATCCTAGGGAATCCCTGAGAGATATTTTTAAAGAAATTGATATTTTAACTTTACCAAGTCTGTATATATTTGAAAATATTATGTATGTTCGTAAAAATTTGAGCAAATTTAAATCAAACAGTGACACTCACGATTATAACACTTGGAATAAAGATAAAATAGCGGTGCCACGTTTTAGATTAGAAAAGACAAATAAAAGGTCCTTCTTAGGAAATTGTGTGCGGTTTTATAATAAATTGCCCAAACATATTACAACGCTCACAGAAAGAAAATTCAAGTTGCATGTGAAGAATATTTTGATAAAGAAATCTTACTACACAGTTTGTGATTACTTAAACGACAAAAATGCTTGGACTGGTTCGCCTCTGCCAAGCTAGCGCTTAACACCTACGTAATGTAAATTAAGTATTGTAATAATTTTACTATATAGTATGTACTTAACACATTTTTAAAAAACGTTTAAAAGAATGGCCCCGAGTTTCTTGCCCGTTCTTCTCGCAGTGGCTCTATAATTTTTGTTTGCTGAACGTGGCAGTACAATGTAGTATATTTCAATATTAAAATTTGTAATTGATCTTCATAAGAACGTCGTAGACGCCTAAATTGAATAAATGATTTTGACTTTGACTTTGACTTTTGTCTTCGGTTATAGTGTCGGATTAGTCTGTCTGGCTCTGATGTCCCGAGCCGATGAAGGGTTTTCGTGTATGGACAGCTGTCTATAATACTTCTCAAGCTCCCTCAGAATCTCCTGTTCGATAGGATGATTCTGCCGTCGTCGATCATTTTGTTGGTAGAGCTTCGTCTTATGGTTTCGCCAATACAGTTTTGCGAACACTACATAGCCTAAGTCATAAACTCAGAGCCCACAATTTAGAATGTTTCCACCGACCCGTTGTTTATCGCGTTCACTGTTTAGCATTCAGCTGGGCACTGTAAGCGGTTGTTTATTTACGAGTTGAAAGCTTTCGGATTATTAGATTTAGACAAGGCTAAGACAGAGCATGGAGTTTGTCAGACGTGATCTCTCAAGCTTAACATTGATATTCAATGTACCCCTAACGATACGGTGATCGCTACTGGTTTTACCTTCAGCGAATACCGTTTACCCTCTATGCTCGATACACTTTTGACTTTTGTACATTGTTTACCATTGTAAACGCTTGTAGATAAGCCTCTTAAGCATAATTTGTATGATTAATGTCGTAATTAAAGACTATCTACAAATGTTAGTAAATATGTCCAACTTAAGAGGGTTAATACTTTGTAACCTGTACCTTTTGCCTTAAGCTAATGAAAAGCGAAGCATTGTGAGCCAGTATTCTAGATTAGCTTGAATAACACCTTCGACCGCAACATCACTAACCATCAGGTGAAACATTCATCAAAGGATAGACTATCAGTATTAAAAATTATTAACAAAATAAAAATATCTTAGCTGATTAAAATAATAAACTGTCTTAGATGTTAGTGGCCATGCAAAAGTGGAAAAATCGATGGCCTTACCCACCAACATCATAGAATAAATCCTAAGTAGGTATTGCAACATCAGAAAAAATGTGAGAACCTACCTACAAATCATATTGACACGTCTTAACACAAACAAAACTATATGAAACTTATCAGACAATTAGCCCTTTTATGTACCTCGGTATTATATAAATAATTAACTTCCTTGTTTACGTAAAATTAGTGTTAATGACTATCGTGTGTTACTTGTTATTATATTACATAAGTATTGCTTACATAATGATAAGAATTGTTTTGCTTGAACTTATCATTGTATGTATCATAGAGATATAAAATACTATTTACAGTGGCAGCCATGTCAGTTTTCTTAGAAAACGAGCGTAGCCAGTTCAACACATGTAAATGATACTTGACATTACATCTTTATTGTTCACTACAAACAATCCGATTCCCTGATTAGTCCCATTTTTACCCAATTGAAACGTTTAATAAGCCAATTTATAACAGTTGAAAATATACCTTATCTAAAGAGTGGTAATATTAAATTTCTTGTGAACTTTGTCAAGCTATCCCTTTCAGTGAGAGAGACAGATATATAGTAATTCCCCTAACATCTGGTGAAAGTTGCTAGTCGACAATATCTGTACAGTAATTATGCAGTCTCTCAGTCATGAAAAAATCAATTTTAAAATCGTTCCTTAGTAAAATCTGAGCATAGACAATTGAAAAATAGTTCACAAATAACTGCACGATTATTGATTACGAGAAAATAATTATTGGCATAGCTAGTAAAATTTTACCTTTTTTTTATTTATTTATTCGGAACAAAAAGTGGTATCCTAGCCAGTGATGCAGTACATTTTTATCGATAAATTTTTCCATTGACTTAAACGATTTATAGACACGACCTTCAGCAGTGAAGATGTTGAATAAGAAAATGACGATGAAAATAAAATAAAGCTATTACTGCGACGCACAGCTGGATTTCGATATGATATATAGGCTTGCTTATTTGTAGTTAAATTATTACAAACACATGAAATTCGCGTAAAGGGTGGTATTAGGATAGGCACATATAGGGATTCATAAAAATAAAAGACGAGGTTAAGGTCGAAGTCGTGGTACATATAACAAGAGGTAAATTGCAGATGAGTTCAAGTAATTATACATGTTGTCAGTCAATATAAATTGTCAAGTCAAATTTTACCACGTAGAATCTAACTATACTTTTAATTTTTTTTGATATAATTATAGCGGTCGAAGCCGCAGGTTAGCGCAAAATAATAAAAAAGTGACTTATTATAGTGGGTGGGTGCGGAAGTACAGCCTACTGGTGATATATTCGTGTCAAATAAATGGGTTTGTGCCAATTCACCCTGCTAACCTTGACATAAGTGGGTGCATTTGCATAGCACATTGAGGGCTTTGCTTCTTACACATCTTTTACATAAGAACACTTAATTTACATATCTCAACATAATAATACGATCAAGTCATTTTTATGTGAGATTTAAATCTTTTTATGAAATCTGAAACCAAGTGAAATAACAATTTCATGTCTATAGGAAAAAAATGTTAAAAGAAATTTAACAGAAAAGATATAAAGGGTAATTCTATAAATCTGGATATCCTCTGCCAACCGGGATTCCGATTTGTACACATGAATGAAAATCAGGGAGACCGACACAATAGTAAATACCAGCTAATTAAATTGGTAATCATTTTATTTCCATTGAAACGAATGGTACTTATTGCATAATCGGTGATTGTTATTTCTAGATATTATTACTTAGAAAAAAATAAAACAGTGTTGGTGTATTTCTCTATTACACATTTTAACAAATGAATTGAATGGCAGCCAATGAGATATTCTCCTTATTGATGATAACAAAAATCTCCAAAATAGACTAAGTCATAACCTGAAAGTTCGCGTGTTAGGTTCCGTTCGCACCTGCGTTGCTGCAACACACCCCGCGATGCTGCAACGCTGCCTGCTGTACATCATATTATGTCCTAATCCAAACGGAAGAAAAAGAAAAAAAATCATGTGATGTTGTCAAAGTAGCTTTAGTCTGTCATGGTGAATGAACACTGCTTGAAATCCCTATCAATGCCATGCAAGTTGAGTGTGTAGAACTTCCTCTTAGCCTTCGCAGACAGTTTCTCTCCGATAAATTCCTTTTTAAAGTAGCTCAAAACTCAAATCACCCTGTTCTTGAAAAACTAGATTGTTTACTGATATTATATATCTCATGTAATAAAGCCTCATCTGAGGACTTCCCTTGTCCCTCCGCAGCTATTTACAATTCACCCTTCTTCTTTATTCTCTCCTTCAGAATCCTGTTATGCCTTTGCACTCATCATCTTACGAAGCATTCGTTTTCAAACTTAACATTATTTTGGATTTTGGTATTGATAAAAACACAATAGAAGCTAATAAGGTTTTATAAATAAATTCTTCACAGAATACAAGGGCTGGACTGCCATGCAGATGCTTTTAATAATCCAGATAGTCCAATTAGTGTTGTAGTTTGGATCCCATCTACGAGAATAATTTTCAATTATAAATGTCGTCCTACCACTTCCGTCTTTTCAGGAGAAGCCATCGCAATTCTGGAAGCCATCCTTTTGTAATATCACACAATCTAAACAAAACTATCATATTTTCAGACTCCAAAAACTGCCTCCAATCTATTCTTGCTAACCCATTTCGGTCCAAATCTAGGCTCCCAATTGTTTTAAAAATAAGAAATGCCCTTTTCGAATATAGCTCTCACGGCATAAATGTGATCCTAGCCTGGATTCTTGGTCACGCCGGTATAGTGGGCAACTAATCTCAAGAACAAGATATCAGTTCGACTTTAAAAGCCACAGAACAAGAGTTGAAGTTGAAATCCTAACCTTGAAAAATTACGTGTTCTTGAAAATATTTGAACAATTTGTTAATATAATTGATGTTAACCTTCTGACCTACACGTGTATTTTTATGTCCAGATAAAAGTTCTATATGCACTAAACGCAATGGGACAGATGGTGCTTGCTTTCATAGGTCTAACAGGAAAGCTCCAAATTAGATATTGGAATGAGGTGACATTTAGTGACTAACAATTTATCGATAAAATTTGTCGATAAAAAAATCATGAATCACTATATGTCAGATTGCACCGACTTTGTTCATCAGCGAAATATAAAACATTTAGGAACAATTTATTATGTTTTCCGGTGATAGGATATTCCTACTTTCTTTACATTTGTGACATCGCTATTGAATCTGCAATTTATAACAGCACAACGCGGCATTTTCATATATATTTACGGAGATGCATGCGGCGCGTTCACCGTGGGTCGACTGTCAGTAGCATTATAGTCCGTTGACGTAAATACTCCTGTTTAGGAGTATGTTAGGCTCGCGGGCCACGCCCCCTTCACCTTTCTATTGCTTTCTCTTTTCTGTGGTATGTATATTGTCAAAATAAATCATGACCTTTCTGTAGCTGCTGCTAGCGTGGTCTCAACCAATTGCGTGATAAAACAAATATTTGAAATAAAACATCATAATTATTTCTAAGAACGAATTATCTTTTTTCTATTTCTTCTATTTTTGTTGAGAACATTAACCAATTATTAGGACACCTAGTAAATTCAAAATTAAACTGCGGCAATATCCATTTAGCTGACTATATTCCATGTACCAATACATCTGCACTGTACGAGTGATTAGCCTAGACTGCTATGTTCCCAAATAAATTCTACCATTACAACTACTGCCGAAAAGTGGAAGTCAGTTTAGCTACTAGAATAAATCGGAAATGGAAGTGGACCTGCGTTAATTGACTACACGTAAACATCAGTAATGCAGCGTGGAAGTCAAATAAATTATGTTAATAAATCACTAATAATAATAATTAACCTAATAACTAGCCTCGACCAACACCTCAAGAGGCTCTCGCTTGACGGTTGTATCAAGGGTCACATACAGAAGGCAGTGATACTCGACACGACACGCATTGTCCGAAGGTTTCTCTCTCTGCAGTCCTAACCGCTGGTAGCTTGGGTCCTGCCCCGCTGCTGGTGGCATCCTAGTTTTAAGTTTCTTTTATAATTTTTTTTTTAATATATGTATGTTGTATAAAAATTTAAATTAAGTTGTAAAATAAATGACGTGGATGATAAGAATAATATTTGTTTATTTCAGGCATAAACCGGAAATACATAGTTATACTTGGGACCATATTGACAAATAATAAATTACATTAACAAAGTGGAGAATTGATTATAAAATATTACCTAATGATATAGTTACGAACTAAATTATTACAATAACTAACACAATGAACTAGCAAATCGAATAATCAAAGCGGCTCATTTGAACATCGCAACTATTGAACTTTATACAACACATAAACATATTTTCATGACGCTGGTGTGGTGACTTCCACTATCGGTGTGTAATGATCGACATAATAAGTATAGAGCAATTATAATCATTATCATCATTGAATGCGTATGTCCATTTGGGCATGTACTTTGACAGATGGATGGAATAGCTGTGAATTGCTACTCCCTGCCGTGTTTCGTAAGTTATCATTTTATTTCAAGCCCACAGTAGGGCTTATTGTTATTTCCGTAAATAACAAAACGTCCAATGCTCCAAATGTTGACCCGTTGATAATCCGACATGCCCGTACCAGTACATACAAGTAACATTAATTACAATTTATTTTCAAATCTTTACATTCTCATTGAAAAACTTATGGCCAGAAACGGTCTAAATTCCCGGCCCCGCTTTTCAAATAAATCATAGTTCGGAAGTGTGAGAGAAATACTTAGCTGTTGAATTATGTCGTGCATGTTTTTTTTTAAAGCTGCCAGCCTTTGACTACTATCTCGCCTGTTGGCCAGTGATTATGTGATCGAAGATGTTGTTCAGGCTAACCTAGAATAACTGGCTCTACAGCTTGTACAGCTGCAGGAACACAGCAATTATAATCATTATCATCATTGAATGCGTATGTCCATTTGGGCATGTACTTTGACAGATGGATGGAATAGCTGTGAATTGCTACTCCCTGCCGTGTTTCGTAAGTTATCATTTTATTTCAAGCCCACAGTAGGGCTTATTGTTATTTCCGTAAATAACAAAACGTCCAATGCTCCAAATGTTGACCCGTTGATAATCCGACATGCCCATACCAGTACATACAAGTAACATTAATTACATTTATTTTCAAATCTTTACATTCTCATTGAAAAACTTATGGCCAGAAACGGTCTAAATTCCCGGCTCCGCTTTTCAAATAAATCATAGTTCGGAAGTGGGAGAGAAATACTTAGCTGTTGAATTATGTCGTGCATGTTTCTTTTTAAAGCTGCCAGCCTTTGACTACTATCTCGCCTGTTGGCCAGTGATTATGTGATCGAAGATGTTGTTCAGGCTAACCTAGAATAACTGGCTCTACAGCTTGTACAGCTGCAGGAACACAGCGTTAACTGCTTGGTTACAGAATTTCTACTTGATGATGGTAGCTAACCAGGCGGACATGCGCAAAATACCCCACCACCGTGGTATAGACTGCCATCCTATGATAATAACGGGGAGCGACGGCATAATGTGCCCTCCGAAGCGCTCAGTGCCACTAGCGGTCACTCATCCAAATCATCGACAGGTTTGAAGCAGTATTCTAATAGTCCGACGAATTCGTTAGTCGAATTACCACGGGTCTACTGTGTGTGTGTGTGTGTATGTCAAAACATATGATGAGTTAAAATATCGAATTGTCAAATTGTCCGTATTTAAAAACCCTAAATTGCCGTAGTGTAGGGGGGCACCATACAACCAGTAAGGATAGACCCTCACGAGTTCTAGATATCATAGGTTCCAGGGCATCACATGAGCAGGAAGAGGAAAATGCAACTTCCCTCCATTTGGGTCTACCGCGAGCGGTCGACGGGGGCTGCGGAGTAAAGCGTAAGCAGTCCTGCGCCCTTCAATAGTAACATCAGTGATCTTAAAAAATCTTGTTTAATACCAAATACAATGTTGCATTCCTGTTGTAAATCAGGAATTATTTCCCTGCCAAAACTAAAGATGAAACCGAATTAGTGAAACTATGAATGTAAATAATTAGGAATATCTGGAAAAAAAATTGTCACATTATTACTCATTTGGCTCCTTGACTGAATTGGGAATCCACGAAAATCACTGCTCCTCTGCCCTAATTACTTATATTTCAAATCTAAACTTAGTTGCAACGCAA
This sequence comes from Plagodis dolabraria, assembly GCA_963854805.1. Lineage (NCBI taxonomy): Eukaryota > Metazoa > Arthropoda > Insecta > Lepidoptera > Geometridae > Plagodis > Plagodis dolabraria. Next base: position 6,089,731 of record OY978442.1, read on the forward strand.
TTGACATACTATTTAAAACAGCAGGGCGATCACATATCTTTTGTAGCAATGAACTGTTGATTGCAACAATAAAACTGTCAGTTTTGACAGATTTTGTAAGCCAGATAGGTAACAGACCTTCATGCGCCCAAACGTTAGTCACCGGCCGTTTTTTTTCTTTTATACCTGAGACGATAACTGGCATATACTTTGATCGAATTAAAAATTTCGTATTATCCATTATACTAAAGAGTTTGTAATAATATAGTATATATACAGTTTGTACTCCCATGGTCAGTATTTCCTTTTATTTCATATTATTATTATTCTAAAATCTAAATAAAACAATTAAAGGCAAAATTCTTACCTGTTACGTGTGAGCAGAAATTTTAATGAGTTAGACAAGAAAGTTGGCCTTGACTTATTTTGTACAAGCATTGCATCGGCTAGGCGGTTGTTGAGCAGAGTGTTCTTCGACTAACTGTTTGAATGTAATTATAAGCATAATGTTTAGACTAAGTTTGATCCTAGTGCTCATTATTTGAATGTCATTTATAAGATAGCTATCCGTGAGGACCTATAATTGGTTATCTGTTGTTATTAGTTATATTTAAGATATTTGTTATACTGTTGGTCTTCCTAAGAAATAAATAAAATTTAAGTTTATTTGATTTAATTAGATTTAAAAAATAAAATTACATTTCAGAATAATAATAAAATGAAATCAAAGGAAATACTGACAATGGGAGTACAACCTGTATTTAAACTATCTTATTACAAACTCATTAGTAGAATGGATATTACGAAATTTTAATTCGTTATCATCTCAGGTATAAAAGAAAAAAAGACAAACATACATACTACTTTTAATACCAAAAACTGTGCAGTTCTGACAATATTACACACACTTAGGTCTGATTGATTATCTCCATTTTTGAAGTCTGTTAAAAAGGACACTCCAAGTAGTTTTATTGCCAACTACGGCACCTGCATCGAAACCCTACCATATATGTGACCTAATATGCCCTTGGTCAATTATTTATTGTCCTAGAGAGGGTCACTTAAGAATATCATAAAAAAATTGTGAACCATCATATAAAATAATAATCATGAGGATTGTGCAATATTATTGTAAAGTTTTCTATGAACAGATTTAGCTGTAAGAATTTTAAAAAGTTATGAAATATTAAACAATTATAATCTTGATGATTGTGCACCATTGTTGTACTCTAAAGAACTGATTTTGCTTTGATTATATTCTGTATATTTATATCATCACAAATGTATCTGCCATAAATCCCACAAATAAGTACTTTTTTCGTTTTTAATTTGTATGAAAATATGGCATCACTTCCATTGCACACATATATAAAATGGTGGGCTTCAGTTTGATTATGTACCAGACTCTGTCTTTCCATCTTAGTTTGTCAGAGTATGAGTCATATAAAAGTGGCAAAGTTCAAGCTGACCAATTTAATGCCAGATGGCCATTTGATTATAATTTTTAATATACCGGACTGTTAACTTTGCAATTGATTTGACAATAACCCTCAAAAGTGTAAACTATATTAATACTTTTTTTCATATAAAAGACATAATACTTAGCATTTAATGGGCAACTGATAATCTGCAATAATAAGTGCAGTGCTCTGATTGATTGACTGTCTTGCATATCAGCTGCACTACCATAACTTCAGCTAACATACAAATAATCACAAGTAGCATCAATGTTTCATTAGCACCTCATTTTTTTGTTGATGTTCATAATTTTCTCTTAATATTGACATATTCAGTATCAAGTAATTTCATTTGAGGAAGCTAACACTACTACACTACACACAAAGAAAGTTTTGTGTGTATTGTAGTAGTAGTAAAGGAAACAAACAGTTTTTGAAAATTAATTTATAGAATTTATAATTTAACCTGTATCTTGCACTTCTTGACATAAAATATTGAATAGTGAATAAATCAGACACTCCAGGATAGTGAGACAAAAAAGGTAAGCCAAATAATGTACTGCAAATTTTTTTTGGAACATTAATGTAGGTAAGGCCCTATATTGTAAAGACAATTGTGTATAATAAGTTAAATGGTGTGACAGAACCCTAGTGATTTTTTAAAAGCTGGAAGAGCAAAGTGATGCCTATATCCAGCAAAGAGAAAGCAAGAGGACTGTATCACTGAGTATGAGACGAATTACTTAGCATTCCATAGATTCACCATGCGGGTGCCGAGTCCATAGCTTTGCAGAGGAAGAGGCTAGAGGGGCCTGGAGCTTGCAACCCAGGTTCAGGGTTAAGAGGCCTCTTTACAATGCATCAATGCTCCCCTTCCCGCTCAAGCCTCCTCCCCTACCTAACCAAATTTGGTAAGATCCCACTAATGCCGCCTTAGTCACACATTCTAGAATGGAAGTTGTTCTTGGCAGGCCAAGATCTTTAAGTAGGTTATATAGGGATTTCGCTGGTATACCCCTTGCTCCAACTTCTACAGCATATAAATTAACCACATAACCGTTTTTGGTTAATTCATTTGTTAGGTCATAATATTTGTTAGTTTTTAATGTGTGGTCCTTAGGTATGTTTGCTTCCCACGGCACAGTAAGTTCTATAAGTACTATGCGTTTTAGATCTTTTGAGTATAGAAATATGTCTGGTCTGTAAGACGAAACACCAACATCCTCAGGAATGAAATGAAGTTTATATACCCATACATGTAGCACCACAATTGTCATAGTTACTACAATCCTAAAAAGACATTTTGTTAATTAATGTCATAATAACTAAATCATGTACTTAGTAAGTGGACCTGTTTTGTTTACTCAGCTCTGATAACAACAAACATTAGTTCATGTAGTAATAACCTCTATAGATAGTAACATTGTAACTTTTGCTTTAACTCCTGCTAAGCAAATAAGCTTACAAAATCACAATGAATGAAAAAATTTGAAATACGAATTAGACCTAAGAACTAGTTATTGTGAATACATCACTAATATTGGGTATACAATTATACCTTCCAGATATGTAAATGGCAAGCTGACAGTAGACATCTAGCCAATTTATTTATTGTTGTGACAACTGAAAAATAAATGCATTCTCTGCTGAATGCATTTGTTTCTAATCATATTGTATCTTCAGCTTAAATTTTTCAACTAAAGTCCTGCTTCCAACAGAAACTCTACGGCAGTTGCCTGTAGAAATATACATTATTTGGATTTTCATGAATGACCTAGCCCTAGTCATCACCATCACGTCAACTGGAACATCCATCGTTGAATAAAGCTGTCCTCCCTTGAGGGAGTTTGCCATAATCCCCAATCTTGCTAGACATCCTGGGAATCACGGTTAATAATTCTCCTGCTACGGCTAGTTGGCTCTTACGTCACGTACGGGGATTATGGGGGCGGGTGCAATTCTAGCCCGGCACTCCAGTGGTAGGAAACATACCATAAATAATGAATTTTAGTAAAATTATCATGCTTCAGGGGATATGGTAGGGCCTTCATTTTATAGCTTATAGGCAAGCTATACCTACATATCAAGTAAATGATAGTTACTTGTGTTGGACTCACCAATAAATTCCATCCTTTAAGATTACGCCACTCTTCAACAGGCTCCGTCAGTAATGTGATATCTTCAAATTGGCGAAAATGTTCCAACAGAGTAGTTTTACCGCTTCCAATATTACCCTCTACAAGGACCGTGAAGGGCTTCAGTACATTTGAACTCATTTTGCGAAGTGTTAGAATCACTAGAAGAATACAAATTGTTAAAAAAGTACGAAGACAACCTACTCAATTCGTGCCTCGTAGTTTTATATTCACGTTTTGTTGTGGACGATTTCCCGCCGAATTTGCTCCACATAGGGATATTGCGATACTGGTAAATACGAGTAATTACTAACGATACTTTCCTTTCGATACCAAGTATGTACAAAAGAATTTGATCATTCTAGCGATACCTGTTCGGTATCGATTTGAATATATGTAGTGCTAGTGTATGCCTAACATGCGCTACTGGGTAGGGTACTATGGTAACGAGAATGGTATATGGTAATGGAGAAATGTAGATCAAAGATGGATGGAGTTAGTTTGACATAATTTTGAAATTTTCCTTTGTAAATTCGAATTTATTTTCATTTTGTAGCTCGAAATACGAATAACAATATGAAGTTCATTTCCATTATCATTCAAATTAAACAATAAGGTCCCTGTTCACTCAAGAAGTCACGCCTCTCCACACCGAAATATAGATGCATTTGTATGGGTAGGCTTCGTTTCTTTGTACATTATGTCTTAGTGTGGGTGCAAACGCTAATGGTACATACGGTAAGGTGCCGCGCCCAAGCAAAGCGTTCTAGTCTAGTTCTGAGTTCCACAGTCTGCGTTTACTGTGAAGTATACAATCGCATAAATGAATGCACACAAAACAGCTGTCAGACCACAGCCATCAAAGAGAAGACACGTTCAGAGTTGTATTCGAGTCTGTGGATACAATTAAACAGAAGAATTGGTCAATTTTGTATAATTGAATCAATGATGTAACATTTAATGCGGAACTCAGAACTCTAGATCTCTCGCTGTAGGCTTGGCACATAAAACAAAGAAACTGTAAAATATTATCGCTTCGGTAAGAAGCAGTAATTGCAACAACAATTTTAAAATGTAGAGACACGCCTTCTTGATAGTAAAGATCTGTACTTGATATCGAAAGTGTTTTTTTTTATATATAAGCAAGCTAGTTTCTTATTTCAAGCACAAAGCTATTTCCTTATTTCTGAATTATATATCACTGAACTGTTTCAGCTAGATATTAAATAACAGAGCCATTCATAGAAGTAGGTAATAGTATTTAAAAATAAAGAGTAATATTTTGGTCAACTATGGTTGTTAGGTAATATTTCGATAAAAGACGCCTATATATCAATAAGACGTATTTTGAGTTATAAACAGATATTAAGAAATAATAATTGTAATAAGTGTTAGTGTAATAAGGTTTTAAATTAGTTAACATGAAAACTACGCCCCGAAACGTGTTCCTCAAAGTACTTATTTGTTTTGGCAGTCACGTTAGTTCTACGTCGTTCCGTTATATGATTAGATTTTGCTGTTCGCCAAAATGAATTTCCACTATTAGCGACTATTTCCACGCCCCAATCAGTTGGGACTCCATCGCACCGATCGGTTTCCCTTTCTTTCCTTGTGATAATAATACAAACAGATCAAATACTTGCTTTTCATATTTAAAACGCATTGTGCATTTTTATTCGCTCCTGGATTAGAGTAACTACTCATAAGAATAGGTATCGATACTTTTGTGGTAGCGGACATCCCTAGCTCAAATATAAACAACCACGGAAAGTGACGGAGAGCAATACAAGGCCACTGACCGACCTGTCAATTATATTAGTAAACACACTAACCTTTACTTTTCAGAATGCTTATCCACCACAGCTTATTCATGGTAAAAATGTTATATAATTATTTTATTCATTTCTGAAATTTATCCCACGTTTATTTATCAAAATGATAACACTACGCAGCCAGCAAAAAGATAATATAGAGACAGCCATAGCTCTTTTTTGATTTTATTTGTTGTCTGTATAATATTTGTTCTTATCACAGATCACAAAGTCACCTAAATAAGAAAGGTGCCCATTCACAAACAGATGTCCTGCAAGCATCAAATACAGTTTGTAAAATCGACGCTTCACAACTGCAGGATCTTCTATAAAAAATGGCAGATTTATGGTTTGTAATAAAACATCGGTGTTAAACCTTGGTGGTATAAGTCGGAGTGCAATTCCTTTAATTTAGATTGAGGGTGGAAACATCTGCAAATACGTGATAGTGTCAGCAGCATTGTTTTCTTTCCCTGGTTTAAACATGTGGACACAATTACTTTAATATTCCCAATTTTCAATATTTCCAATTACAAAATATTACCACATTTGGATATCAATTTTTATTACTGATTTTATTTTCTTAAAGGCCCTTGAAGTTATGGACATACTGGGTAATTTTATCATTCTTGGCATTTAATTTTTTTTTATTCCATTCAAAGATCCAACGTTAGTAAATGTTACCATACTGAATTGGCCTAGCTATCAGCTAAGCACACAAAAAATCAAGCATCTACCGCAATAATTCACGTGACCATAAATAAAAATCTCATCGTACTCGGTGATAAGTCTAAATTTAAAAAAAAAGTCATGACTCCGAAAATACGAAATATCGCGGAACATACATTGAGATGATTCAGATAGCCCTCTAGGTCCTCTACCTCCCAGATTCAGTATTTCACTACTTCCTGGGACACCCTGTATAGTATATGGTACTTATATAACCTTAACAATATTTTGGTACTTTTATTAGTCGTATTCGATTTCGTAAATTATGCATTTACCTGCAATAAAATTTACATGCATAACAATCCAACTTGATTACATAATCACGTAGGACGTAGGAATATCCAACACACAACCGAGTAAGCACCATTACTTCACAGTTAATATACTATGATATATCATAGTATATTAAGTAATGGAGTGTAATGTGAAGTATCATTCCACGTTCACATTTTATAAACGAAATTATAATAATTACAGTCACAATAAAAATGTATGTAGTTATGCATCCTGGTACAGGGCACGATATTGTCACCATACAGACAAATTGCTGACTTGCGTCTGGGTTCTGAGTATTGCACAGGATGCATCACTGATAACGACGGAGGTTCGAGCCTTTCTTTGAGTTAGTTCTAAGTCAACTCTTCGATGTATCGTACATCTTAATTAAATATAATTAATGTTTAACCAATATTGTGTTTTTAAAAAACAGTTTCCGTGATCCTTAAATTTAACTGGCGCAGCCGGTAGGATTTTCGCGCGCGAAGGCTGTGTAAAACGAGTACAAAAATCGTGTCTTGTGTCAGTTTTCGCCGTGCCGTATTGCACTTGCGCGGAAATCCACGAACCATACAAATTTGTTGAATGCTGGATGCGGGGAAGCTGCCTGGCTATAACAGAAGGATGAGTCCGAGGGCCCTGTGAGTAAACCTTTTCGCATATTTCTTCAGTTCCCATCTATTTTTGTTGGCCATAATCGTTATTTGATTTTCTTTGTGACGTACTAGTTTCGTCGTCACGCTATTATTCTTGTAATATCGATAGATTTTTAATAAGTAATTACATTGTAACGTACAATCTTTGTTACGTATTGTTATGTTATATGAATAGATTTTAACTAAAAAAAAAAGGAATATTATAATAACAAGTATATGTATTTCACGCAATTACTAGCAGGCTAGGCGGAAGAGCTGCGGCTCTTTTGAGTGAACGTGAGGATGTTAATACATGGGCTAGGCTTAAGGAAATTCTAATTCAACATTTTGGCGACCCTAGGTCTGAAGAATGCATCGCAATCGAATTAGAACAGATGAAAATTAAATCTGGTGAGTCTTATATAGATTTTTGCCACATGATTCAACATATGCGTAGTACATTGTTTGCGAAGGTCAATTTGCTTTCAGATGAGGGTGTTAAGGCTGCGAAAATGATAGTGTATAATAATATGGCATTAAATGTTTTCCTTTTTAATTTAATCGAGGACTTAATTCGTATTGTGCGCCTAAAACAATGCCTTAATTTAGAAATGGCCTTGAGTATTGTGACTGAAGAAGTTAATTTCATGAATCAATATAATGCCAAAAACAAAACCCGTCAAAGTTCGGCACCACAAACTTTAAAACCACAACCAACACAAAACCTTGTCATGATGCCTAATCCTGTACCCAACTTGAGATTTGGTAATCCAGCCTTTAACCAAAAATTCCAAGTACCCGGGCAGAACTTTAGATTTGGCATTCCCCCACAACAGCAACCGCAAGGGTACAAGTTCGGTTCCCAGAATCAGCCGAATTCTGGATTTCGATTTAATCAAAATGTAAGTCCCCAAAACTTTAGGTTTGGCATGCCAAGGCAACAACCCAACTTCAATTTTGGTATTCCACAACAAAACCAAGGCTTTAGGCCACAAATGAACACTAATTTTGCTAGGCCCTCTCCACCAGGCTTTGGACAGCCCCAACAAAATTTTAAATTTGGAATTCCAAACCAAAACCTTCAAGGACATAAACCAACTGAAAACACTGACGTTTTGATGCGCACCGCTCGCCCGTTGAGACAAAATATGCTTAACACTGCACCCGACGATAATTTATTTTACAACAATGAACTTTTCGAAGAGTCGCCTTACCACAGCGATGACCCGACGGCAGCGTACTATGACGGGAACAATGCATATAATACTGAAATGCCAGAACCTCAATATTTTGAGACAGATGGCGTTTTCAATCACAATTTAAACGACACGGAGAATTTTTGGGTGGAAGCCTCCAGTTTCAATAATACAAATAAATTGCGATTCACTTCTAAAGCTTCCACATATAGAGATTCCAGAGATTAGGGCCCGCTTTATGATCGATACTAGAATTACGCGGTCTTTTATTAGTCCCGAAAAAGCAGATGAGTATTTTTCAAACTTTAAACTGTACGAACCCTTCGAAGTAATCAGTACACATGCTCGTAGCCAACACAATGAAGCGATATACATTCCTCTGCTTAGGACCTTTCGGAGTTCGGGAAAACATAAGTTTTATATCTACGATGTCGATAACCGATACGACGGCTTGATAGGCTCTGATCTCTTGAAATAGTTGGAGGCTAAAATAGACATGAAGAATCAAGTTTTACAAACGCGTAACACGAAAATACCCATAATATACAATACACCACACGAAATAGTTTTAGAGCCAAGGACAGAGACAAGAGTTAAAGTGCCCACAGATTTACAAAATGGAGTTGCGGTTATTGATTATATTGATTTTGGAAAAGGTGTCAGAATGCCAGCCGCTTTAGTGAAATGTATGCATTCATTTGCGTACACTGTAATACAAAACGCCTCCGAGGACCGGATAACTCTGACATTTTCCAAACCATTGAGAGTAACTAAATATGAAAGAGAAGAATGTATGGTAAATATAACATCGAACGAATGTGAAATTGATGAGTTGCTGAAGGGCAACTTAAAAAAACTGCGTTTAGATCATGCGAATAAGGAAGAGCGAGAATGTGTCGAAAAATTGTGCTACGAAAATCGCGATATATTCCATTGCGAGGACATACCACTAACATTCACCAATCGAGTTAAGCATGATATAAGAACAAAGAATGAGGACCCTATATTTGTCAGACCATACAGGCATCCACCTGTATATAACGAAGAAATTCAAAAATAAGTGGACAAACTTCTTGAAAATGATGTAATTCGAGAATCACATTCCCCGTGGAGTGCGCCAGTCCACTTAGTACCTAAAAAAGCTGATGCTTCTGGAAGTGCTAAGTTCAGAATGGTGATCGACTATAGACGGTTGAATGAAATCACAACAGATGACAAATATCCACTCCCAAATATATCGGATCTATTCGATAAGTTGGGTAAATCTGTTTATTTCAGTACTATTGACCTAGCAAGTGGCTATCATCAAATAGAGGTCAGGGAAGAGGACAGGCTTAAAACTGCATTCTCTACACAGTCTGGACATTATGAATTTACCCGGATGCCTTTTGGTCTTAAGACTGCCCCTGCCACTTTTCAGCGGGCAATGGACAATGTTCTTAGGGGTCTACAAGGTCTACATTGCCTTGTATACCTCGATGACATCATTGTCTTCTCCACCAGCTTGCAAGAACATGTGGCAAAATTACGTTTGGTTTTCGATCGATTGAGATCCCCTAACTTAAAGGTCACGCTGGATAAGTGTGAGTTTTTCCGTAAGGAGGTCCTCTATCTTGGCCACTTGACTACGAAAGAAGGTCTTAAACCCAATAATGATAAAATCCAAGCTGTTCTGAATTTCCCATCTATATGGATCACCGTCCTCTCGCCTGGCTAAATAATATGAAGGAACATAACAGTAAACTCACAAGGTGGAAATTACGTCTCGCAAAATTCGACTATGAAATTATATACAAAAATGGTAAGCAGAATAGTGTCGCAGACGCACTGTCACGAATTAAAGTTAACGCTGTTGGAAATGAAAATGAATCTATTGATGTAAATACAGATAGTGAAGATAGATTACTAGAAGATATAGATGAAATTATCAGAGATATTGAAATGATGCAATCAGCTGCTGATGATTTAGCCGGAGGTGCAACGGTTACCACCGTTGCACCTCCGGCTAAATCCGGCTGTCTGATTCAGAAAAAACCTTGTCTATTCCATCACATGAACGCAGATCTCCTTTTTCTGTTCCATCTCCAAGCAGCAGCACTGTCTCAGCAAGTGAAGCCTCTCAAACAGCGCATTCAGAACACGACAGAGACACAACAGGAATCCCTATTTTGAATGAAGCAATAGACACAAAACCTAATCAAATGCTAATATACACATGGTACAGAGAAGAATTAACAGTAAAAGATTTGTCAAGACCCAAACAAAGGATTTTAGAGGTTCATTTGCCAACAAACAGGCCTGATTTAGTGAAAAAGTTCTTAAAAGAGTATATTAAGCCTAAAGTAAAACATTTCATTTACTTTGAAGATGAAACGCATCGAAGACAATTTGCTGACGCAACTATTGCACTTTTCAAGAAAGGGACTGTTAACATATTTGAATGTACACAGAGAGTGGTTTATGTAGAAGACGAAGGCGAACAACGAGCTATAGTAATGAAATATCATATAGGTAAAACTTGCCATCATGGTATTAACGAAACATTGATACACTTAAAGCGTACATACTTCTGGAATAATATGGACTTAACAGTGGCAACTATCATTAACTCGTGCGAAGGGTGTAAAATAATGAAGTATGATAGGAAGCCCTTAAAACCCGAATTACAATTAACCCAGACCCAGACAAAACCCTTTCAAGAAATTTTATTGATGTTTTTAGTATAGAAGGAAGATCGTATTTAACAATAATAGATGCTTTTAGCAAACTCGGACAGGCAATAGAGATGAGTAATAAAACAACACCTGAAGTAATAAAAGCTCTAATTAAATATTTCTCCATATATGGAACTCCACAGAAAATCAGCTCCGACTCTGGTTTCGAATTTAATAACGCACTTATGAAAGAAACTTTAAACTTTTACAAAATTGAATTGCACATAGGCACCCCACATAACCCCAGCTCTTTGGGCTTTATCGAGCGGTTTCATTCAACTCTAACAGAAGTATACCGATTGGCCAAATATGAGCATAAGTTTACCGACACAGCATCTGTTATGACATACGCGCTTATGTCATACAATCAAACAATTCATTCTACTACGGGAATCACGCTCTTTGAAGTGGTATTTGGCCACACCGACTCAAGAAGTGTTTTTGATACTGAATTCAATAAACACTATACACAAAAGTTAGTTCAGGATCATCAAAAGCGTACCAAGTACTTGTATGAATATTTAACCAATAAAGCGATAGGTCAGAAACTGAAAATCAAGGAAAAACGCGGTGGTGAAAAATATTTTTATATAGAGAAAGGCGATACGGCTTTTATAAAGGGTGTAAATGAAAGATGATGTAAAGATAAACCGCGTTACAAAAAAGCAAAGGTATCAGGAGACATTGATAGGATCATTGTACCAGTTAATATCAAAGGTCATGAGACAAAAGCACCTATTAAGGATTTTAAACGTCCTTCACAGATTCGTCCTGATCCTGATGCAAGTATCAGCGACCCACGCCCTTCTACTTCAGCGGATCGATCGCAACCCTGGGATTCTCCCAATAAAGGAAGGACAAGCCCTCATTAGTAATGATAAGTGGATAGTAATTAAGGTCCTAGATATAAGTCTGATTCGTGAGGATTTTGAATTTAACATAAATAGATATGCCAACTTGAATAAGCACATTACGAATTATTTTGGAAAGAAACCATTAAGTTCAGACATCAATGATTTAAAAAGTCAAACTGATTACATTAAGAATATAACATTGGAAAAAATAAAACAATTAGTGCCATCAAAAAGAAGTTAGCGCGGCATTTTAAACCCCCTTGGTTCTATTGTTAAGATTATTTCAGGAAATTTAGATAACGATGATGCTATAAGGTACGATGCGTTGATAAGCGATGTTAAAGATAAGCAGATCGCGATAGATAAAAAGATCACAGTGGTCGCTGAAATGATGAGTTCATTAGTAAATATTACTAACAATACAAGGTACAATTTCATTCAGTTGGATAAAGCCATTTGGGATATCAGAAAGCAGCTAAATGAAACAAATAATGCCCAAAACATAGTAAAAATCCTAAATATATACTATTATAATCTATTTCTACATAACTTTCAAATGCTTTATAGTAGATTGGATGAAATTGAAACAATAATAGCATTTAGTAAATTAGGCATATTACATCAAGCAGTTTTTGATACTAGTGAATTATTGATAATGCTCAAAAGTGTAGAACAGTATAATAAACTAATGTTTCCTGTAAATTTAGAAAACCTATTAAAACTAGAACAAAACATAGATTTAAAAGCGCTCAGTAAGGAAAATCAAATAACGTTTATTATGAGTATACCTCTTGTTGATAGTGATACATAAACATATTATAGAGTCCTTCCCTTACCAATCACAATTACCTTGAACCAAACCCAACTTATATTACCTAAGTTCCCCTACCTTCTGATGAATGGGTTGAAAACGGTGTCACTCCTGCGCCCCTGCTGAGAAGTCGACGAGTCCCTATTTTTATGTGAAGAAGATTATGCATCCCTACTACTGCAAGACAAGTGTGTTACAAACTTGATAAGATTTACCGCAAATGTCACGCTATGCCAGCCAACCCTGATAGAGCTAGATGATCCTAAAATAGAAAAGATACAGGCCAATAGATGGATGGTTTATTCTAAATCAATTCTTATACTCTCACAGAATTGTAACAACGAAATTACTCACCATCATATTCAAGGTACATACATATTAACTATTGATGATGACTGTAAAAGCACGATCAAAGGAGTAACACTACAAAGAAGACACCAAGGAAACATAGAGAAATTTGCCCTTCCTGCATTGCCGATTATTACTCTTCCAGAGATGCCACTCCTATCGACAAAGACATATTCCACGAAACCAATAAATTTAAATGGTGTAGAATTGACAAATCTTCAGCACCTGACCAACTTGTTAGTGAAAGGAAAGGTGAAAGTGTTAGTTCAAAAGAAAGTAAATATGAAAGTGTAATTAGTGTAAAGGACATGAGCATCGGAACATTAATCTTATATATAATTTTAGTTATAGTCACTTTATATTACATTAAGAAATATTTGTATCGAAATTCTCGGTTTCAAGAAAATCCACCCGATAATTTCGAAGTTGCGGAGGGAGAAGTTATGCATCCTGGTACAAGGCACGATATTGTCACCATACAGACAAATTGCTGACTTGCGTCTGGGTTCTGAGTATTGCACAGGATGCATCACTGATAACGACGGAGGTTCGAGCCTTTCTTTAAGTTAGTTCTAAGTCAACTCTTCGATGTATCGTACATCTTAATTAAATATAATTAATGTTTAACCAATTTTGTGTTTTTAAAAAACAGTTTCCGTGATCCTTAAATTTTACTATGTTCTTCTGGTTTAATAAACAATCACGAAATTTGACGCGTGACACCAAGGCGAAGGTCTACCAACAAATCCACCAACAAGCGACATGATTGCATGAGGATGAGCAGCATTCGAAGAAAGAAACGTGAAACTGTGTTGTCTACCGTACCGTGAACATAGTTACATAAAAACATACAAATAGACGATCATACTAATTGTAGAACCTCCTTCTTTTTGAAGTCAGCTAAAACATGCAAAGTACTCGCTATGGTTTCAATACTAAAGAAAACTATTTTCATTTACTTGTTTCTCTGCGAACGAAGTCTGATATCCACTGACAAGCGTGCGAGTGAAGTAGTTGCGAAGTATGCAAACTAAAATCTTGTAAAACAATTATTATTTGAATAACGGTTTGAAAAAATACTAAGATAAAGTGCTGTGAATAACTGATTTTTATAGGGTATGTTATAATAACTGAAGAACAGAAAATAGGTAGGTATAGTGTAGGTTACCAAGAATGACATTCCTCGTATTATAAAATAAAATAAGTTCGTAACCATGGTAACCTTCTTCGTAACGTCGTCGCGTCGTCGTGCACGTGAGGCACGTCCCATGCGAAAAAATATTGACTTACCTGCTCACAAAATTTTGTGAGAATCGGTTGGGAAATGCGCCCTGTAGAGGAGCACAACCGGGCATACGAAAGCATTTTTGTCTAAGTTGAAACAGAGACAATTAAGAACCGCATCAAAATCCGCTGTGTACTTTGATCTAAGCATATATAGGGACAGACAGACAGCGGGAAGTGACTTTGTTTTATAATATGTGATGTTGCTTATCGACTGCGTCGCCACAGGTTCGCATATATACGAGTGTTTTGACATTTGTCTTTTCTATATAATTCAAAAATAAAACAGTAGTATTTTTCTTAAAATCAATAGAATTTAGTAGTTTCGTAGTAGTTTCGTAGTACACCTCCGAACGTTTAGGTATCATTATGAATACATCATAAATGTTTATATTTCGTATTAATTGTTTATTTAGCTATCTTGTACAAAAATATTTTTCCTTCTAAAGTAAATAGTTATGCATCCCCCTCGCCCTTCAGCCTTAGACTAGAGGGGGCTTATTCAGCAAACATCGATGCATTTCTTGCGAATGCTGAGTAAGACTTCTGCTAAGACCACCATGTCTATCTAAGTTAACATTAAGCCTTTTGTTCATTTTATTAATTCATTATTATTAAAGCCTCAGTATCGGCAACACGTATTTTTAATATTAGTTTTTAAAAAACCTTTAGAGTGCTCCCCAAATTTGACTGGCGCAGCCGGATCGGATTTACTCGTTTATAGCTGTGCTAGTTTTCGCGAGTTTCGGGTATCCAAATTTACTTGTTCGCGAATACGCTGCGCAGATCCAGAGTGAATCCTCGAACCAAACAAATTCGTCAACTACGGGACACGCAGTATGGGAGCGGTCGGTTGGTGAGTCAAACTTTTCGCCATCCTTTCCAAAAACCTCCCCTACTTTTTATTTGTTATGTTTGAGATAAGACTTTGCTCATTATAACGTATCTGGTGACTCAATATAAAATTCTATTCAGTGTGCCATTATAAGCGATAAGAATAAAAAATAGAGCTAAGAACTGTAGAGACAGTTTAGACGATTAATTATTTAAATTAAATAAAACAAAGGTTCAAGTAGAATCATAATTGCCGGTCTCTAAATTGATCAGGTATTGTAATTAAGTAATATAAACGTAATTTTAGCAATTAAAAATATATCAAGTTTTCATACATTTTTACAACTTTTACAAATTTTCTTAAAAGTGTTTTTCTTCGATTGACTGATTTTATGTGTGCTTGTTATATTGTTTTACTGTGTATTTTGTGTGTTAAATATTTTTGTGTCATTTCAATTGTGTGTACTATCTGACCTGCTCATTACTCTATTCGCAAAGATGTCTCAAGACGAAACTATTGTGCCGATCCCTCGCGAGATGTTAAGCCTTATTCCCATGTATGGAGGAGACAAGGGACAATTAAACCTCTTTATTAGAAAATGTGAATATGTAATAAGCAGGTATAGAGGTAATGATGCTCAGGATTTATATGTGTACCAATCTGTAACAAGTCGCCTTAATGATAAAGCTGCCTCTTTATTATCGGAACGTGAGGATGTTGTGACTTGGAGTGCCTTAAAAGTGTTATTAAAGCAACATTTTGGAGATCCACGTAGTGAACAATGTATAAGTATCGAACTAGAATCCATGAAAATTAAACCCGGTGAAAATTACTTAGACTTTTGTAACCGCATACAAAGTGTTCGGTCATTATTAATCTCGAAAGTTAATATGTTAGAAGGTGATGATTTGAAGCTTGCGAAAGCTTCTATATATAATAATACGTCTCTAAATGTGTTCTTATATAATTTACCTGAAGATATGGTGCGCATAGTGCGACTAAAATCGCCTGCAACTTTGGAAGCTGCTCTTAGTGTTGTTCTTGAGGAAGTAAACTTCCACGACCAATATAACATGAGGAAACGTATGCACGGTAGTAATAGTAGCAATTTTGTACCAAAACCGTTTTCAACACAAAATCCCGGCATTGGTTTCAAATTCGGTGCGAATTCGCAACCGACAGGCTTTAAGTTTCCGGCCCCGTTTCCAAACAATGAAACGCAGAAATTTAATTTCGGAAATCAACCTGCACAGTTAAATATGCCTCAAGGTCAGCCGCAATATTTCGGCAGCCGCCCTCAGCTCGGGTACCGTCCGATGCCATTCGGTTACCGCCCACCTCAGTTCGGTTACCGACCACCTCAATTCGGATATCGTCCACCACTATTAGGATACAGACCACAGTTGGGTTATCGCCCGCAGTTCGGTAATAATCAACCACAGCAATCAGGTTTTAAACCAAATCTTAATGCAGGGATGACACCCCAACAATTCGGGTACAAACCGCCCCAAGTTCAACCGCCACGTTTTCAAGCTTCCGACGTGACTATGAGAACGATCCCTCAAACGCCACGCGAAGGTTTTAAACTAAACGAGCTAATTGAACATGAAGACGAACAATACTACGACAACTATGACCATGACTTAGAATATGACATGTACGGACAATATAGTTACACTGACGTCACTGACTATGAGCAGTATAACAACGATACGTCTTATGAGACCTCACAGACTGACTGTATACCTCATGAACAGACGGCTGAAAATTTTCCCATACCGGCCTCTATAAAAGACAAGAAACTATAGAGTTGAATTGTGATCCCACACTTAAATTACCTCACATTTACATACCGGAAATAGATGCGAAAATGATGATTGACACAGGCAGCACTAGATCATTCCTAAGCCCTCAAAAGGCATACCGATTCTTTTGTAACAATATTAAACATGAACCCTTTCAAGTAGTCAGCACCCACGCATCTAGTAGACATAGTGAAGTTATTGAAATTCCTCTTCTACCAATATTCCAAAGTAACGATTACCACAAATTTTATTTGTATAACGTTGACTCTCGCTATGACGGTTTAATTGGAAATGATTTGTTAAAGCAATTGGAAGCAGTAATTGATCTTAAACAATTGGTCTTAAAAACCAAAACCACATGCATTCCAATTATAAACAAAAATTTGGACTATGAAATTTAACTTGAACCGAGAACTGAACACCGAGTTAGACTACCTACAGACCAACATTCAGGATTAGCTATAATTGACTATAGAGAATTTGGCCCCGGTGTACGTATGCCGAGTGCACTCGTAAACTGTAATAATGGATATGCTACTACAGTTATTCAAAACGCTTCTGAGGAACGAGTTACCCTCTCAGTAAAGCAACCATTGCAAGTGACAAATCACTCAAGTACCGAATGCGACCTTAATTTTAACACAAATATGACGGACATACAGACTGACAGATTACTGATTGAAAATTTAAATAAACTCAGATTGGACCATACTAATGACGAAGAACGCGAAAAAATTTATAGATTATGTAGAGAATACAAAGACATATTTTATTGCGACCAGACACCTTTGACATTTACCAACCAGGTTAAACATAGAATACGAACTAAAAATGAAGACCCAATTTATGTGAAACCTTACCGACAGGCTCCTACACAAGCAGACGAAATAAATAGACAAGTACAGAAAATGTTACAAGACAATATAGTACAGGAATCCCATTCTCCGTGGAATGCTCCAGTGCACCTAGTACCAAAAAAAACTGATGCATCTGGGGAACAAAAGTTCCGAATGGTCATTGACTATAGACGCCTGAACGATATTACAGTTGACGATAAGTATCCCTTACCAAATATAAATGACCTGTTCGACAAGCTAGGTAAAAGCGTATATTTTAGTACCATTGACCTTGCTAGTGGGTACCACCAAATTGAGGTAGAGGAACAGGACAGACAGAAAACCGCTTTTAGCGCTAACGGACATTTTGAATTTTTAAGGATGCCTTTTGGTCTAAAAACGGCTCCAGCTACTTTCCAGCGTACCATGGACAATGTTCTTCGAGGTCTGCATGGTCTCCACTGTATGGTATACCTTGATGACGTAATAATATTCTCGTCCAGCCTTGATGAGCACATCCAAAAACTACGACTAGTTTTTGACCGACTCAGACAAACAAACCTTAAGGTGCAGCTTGACAAATCAGAATTCTTACAAAAAGAAGTATTATATCTCGGACACATCATAACGAAAGACGGACTAAAACCTAATGACGACAAAATTAAAGCCGTAATGAACTTTCCCCTACCAAAAACCACGACAGAAATTAAAAGCTTTTTAGGACTTGTTGGCTATTACAGACGCTTCATACCTGACTTTGCAAAACTGACGCAACCATTGACCGCATGCTTGAAAAAACGCAACAAAATTATAATCGACCAAAAGTATATTGACGCATTCAACAAATGTAAAGAGCTCTTGACTCATGCACCACTTTTACAGTATCCTGACTATGATAAACCGTTTATTCTGACAACAGACGCATCGAATGTAGCATTGGGAGCGGTCCTCTCTCAAGGACAGGTTGGTAGTGATAAGCCGGTTGCTTACGCGAGTCGTACCTTGAGTGATACAGAGACACGGTATAGCACCATAGAGCGAGAGCTTCTCGCTATTATCTGGGCTACAAAACATTTTCGACCATACCTATATGACCGAAAGTTCTATATATACACCGATCACCGTCCTTTAGCTTGGCTAAATTCTCTTAAAGACCCGAACAGTAAACTCACGCGTTGGCGACTACGATTACAAGACTTCGACTTTGAGATCATTTATAAGAACGGCAAACAGAATACTAACGCTGACGCCCTTAGTAGAATTAAGATTAACGCCTTAGACTCTGACGATGACGGGAACTCAATGGCGGTAAACCTAGACAAAAAGGAACGTAAATTACAGTCCGAAATGGATGACGTTGTTCAACGAATCGTAAGACTATCAACTGACAAACCTGAACGTCGCGACTCATCGACTATTACTATATCAGATTCAGAGAGGACACTGTCCACTAGCCCAGTTAGTATATCAGATTTATCAGATGCTACTGTAACTCTTTCTGAACTCGTAACAAAACGACCACTCCGAGAATTAGAACTTCCGGTAATCCCATCACCTCCTGGAAGTAGTCAATCACAAACCGTTCATTCTGCCGCTGATCTAGAATCAAAAGGAATATCCATTTTACACGAGGCTATTGACAACAAACCAAACCAAATTTTAGTATTCTCATGGTTAAAAAATGAACTACATGTTAAGGATCTTTCGCACGAAAAGCACAAAATTTTAGAAGTTTTCTTACCAACAAATAACCCAGAACTGGTCAAAAACTTTCTCAAAGAATACATCAGGCCCAAAATAAAATATTTTATTTATTTCGAGGAAGACGAACACCGCCGTCAGTTTAGTAACATAGTTATAGGCTTATTTAAGAAAGATATGATCAATCTGCATGAGTGTACAGAACGTGTAGTGTATGTTGGGGAAGAAGCAGAACAGAAAGCGATTGTTTTAAAATATCACGATGGCAAGACATGCCATCGTGGCATTAAAGAAACATTAGTCAGGCTCAGAAGGAATTACTGCTGGAACAAAATGGAGGAGATGGTTACGGCAATAATTAATTCTTGCGTAGCTTGCAGCAAAATGAAATACGACAGAAAACCTATAAAACCGGTAATGCAATTAACGCAAACACAGGACGCTCCATTTCAGGAATTGTTCATTGATCTGTTTTCAATAGAAGGAAAATACTACTTAACTCTTATTGACGCATTCAGTAAGTTAGGCCAAGCTATTGAAATACCTAACAAGTCGACACCAGAAGTTGTAAGAGCCCTGGTGAAGTATTTCTCTTTCTATGGAATCCCTAAAAAGATAAGTTTGGATCCGGGAATGGAATTCAATAACGAGTTAATGAAGGAATTCCTTAGCCTCCACAAAGTAGAACGCCACATAGGTACAATAAATAACCCTAACTCCATGGGGCTTATAGAGCGTTTTCACTCTACACTTATAGAAATATACAGACTAGCCAAATACCAACAAAAGTGCACAGATGCCGCTTCAATCATGACTTACTCAGTCATGGCATATAACCATACTATACACTCCACCACAGGACTCACCCCGTTCGAAGTAGTTTTCGGTCATACAGATACAGATAATCCGTTCAACGTAGAGTTCGAAAAATCATATATACAACAACTAGTTAAAGATCATGAGAAACGAACTAAATTTTTGTATACACATCTGGCAGAAAGGTTAGCAGCTAGTAAAGAAGATAAGGCAGAAACAAGGTGGTGAGACTGATATTGAACTTTTACCGGGAAAGACCGTTTTCGTGAAAGACATTAACAAGCGAAAGAGTAAGGACAAGGCTAGATATAAGAAAGCTAAAGTTTTGAATGTAGTTGAAAGGAACGTAGTCCCCATTAAGGTGGACTGTGAGAAAAGAGATACTAAAGCTCCTATTAAAAATATAAAACGCCCTCCACAGGTGGTGTACTCTGACGCTGGTGACGTCGACAGTCGCCCTTCTTCTTCAATTACTTGAGAGTAATCCGGGAGTACTGCCGGTAAAAGAAGGACAAGCATATGTGCAAATAGATAATTGGACAATTATTAAAACTATAAATTTAGATAACATATACATAGATTTACATTTTGTCATATCGCAATTCACAGAGTTTAAAAATTTGATAGCTTTAAACAAAACGTTCCCTCATGCATTTATTGGAATATTAATGCACGCAGAGCATCTACGCGACATGACTATAGATAAATACCACCAATTAATTCCACAGCGATTTAAGAGAGGCATTCTTAACCCATTAGGCTCTCTTATAAAAATTGTGACGGGAAATCTCGATCACGATGACGCTCTTAAATATGATAAAATAACTTCCGAAATAATTCATGACCAAGTTTTTGTTTCAAAGAAAGTAACAGTAGTCTCCAAAATGTTAGACAGCTTTATAAACACTACTGAGTTAATGTATCAGAATTCACTTATTCTTGATAAACGCTTTCAGAAGTTGGAAACATCATTGCAAGAGACAATAGCTAAAGAAAATAATGTAGCCGTGTCTTCTTATATTCTAGGATTGTATAGTTTATTTATAAGTAACTTTCGTACAATATTTACTAAGTTAAGCGAAGTAGAGACTGCATTAGCACTAAGCAAAAGTTCTATTTTACACCAGTCTATTGTAAACTCTACCGAATTATTAAACCATTTAAAATTGATAAATACCGTTGGCAATTTGGTATATGAACCTAATGAGTCTAATTTAGTCAGAATTGAAGAAACTATTTCTGTAAAGTCATACATTAAGAAAAACCAGATTACGTTTATAATGGAGGTTCCATTAACTGATAATTGTACTTACAACTATTATAAAATGTATTCCTTACCTGTTTTCCATGAACCTGTAAACCAAACCTTAGCTATATTTCCTAAATATCCTTACCTATTGGCGAAAGGAACGATGTACTTGCCTATCGCAACTCCGTGCCGCCCACTCGCCGCTGGAGACCTATTTCTATGCAATGACAACAACAAAGCCCTAAGTATCGGGCCTACTTGCGAAGAACAACTCTTGAAATTTGAAAATAACCTTACATGCTGCAGACATTATCCTATTTTTATAGAAGACATAAAAGTTCAGAAAATTAACGATGTAAATTGGATACTATTCACAAAATTGAAAACGACGCTTACCAAACGGTGTGCCGATGAAATATTTAAATACCCCGTTTATGGAACATACGTCATGACCCTCGACGAGCCCTGTGACATCGAGATTAATGGCCTTAAAATACGTCATCATCATGTCTATACGGAAATGGATGTCTCGACGCCGCTGCCCATAGTCAACTTACCACCGCTTCCTACGAACGCGAGTTTATCCAGTGCACGCGCACTTAATATGCACGAGATCAATTTAGATGAAGTGAAATACTTGTCCTTTGTGTTAAAAAACAGTGAAATATTCGATAGTGCTATAAACAGAGAAACAGACTCTAGCATCAGTGCTCTAGTTTACGTCGCGTTAGGCCTCGTAATATTAAGTTTTTGTATAATTGTTGTGTATGCTTTTCATTTAAAAATTATTAAATTTTTACGAAATTATCGGAAAAGTCCTAAAATCGAACATTCCGATAATTTTTCTCTTGGGGAGGGAGAAGTTATGCATCCCCCTCGCCCTTCAGCCTTAGACTAGAGGGGGCTTATTCAGCAAACATCGATGCATTTCTTGCGAATGCTGAGTAAGACTTCTGCTAAGACCACCATGTCTATCTAAGTTAACATTGAGCCTTTTGTTCATTTTATTAATTCATTATTATTAAAGCCTCAGTATCGGCAACACGTATTTTTAATATTAGTTTTTAAAAAACCTTTAGAGTGCTCCCCAAATTTGACTAAATACTTCAGTCACAAGAGACAATTGTTTACATTACGCTGCGCTTAACGCACGGCCGGCAAATGCTAATACAACAAAAAGTTCGTCCGGTAAAAAGTAGTGAGTGCCGCATGCAACCACGGTTGCAAGTGGCTTCGCAGCGGTTAATGGAAATCCCCACGGGCACATGAATCGTTAATTTCAGTGCTGGCAAAACTATTTCAACACCTCGCAGTGTATTTTCTTTGAATATTGAAATCTGTGCTTTATGTCAATGTTACATGTACCTAGGTATATGACATAAAATATAATTTTGAAATATTTATAAGCGTACATAAATCATCTCCAATTATTAATATAAATATTAATTGAGAAATATAAGCCTAAACTTATCATAAACCGGAATAATAATATTGCTGTTATAACGTGCTTCATTTTGTACAGTACTTATCAAAAATATTTTACTCAACTCTTGGGAAACCAATTTTTTTTTGTATCACTTCACAATTTATTTTTTGTCTGAAGTGCTGTGATCACGCTTGGTATTATAGGCACGGTATCTACCGTGGTAATAGGGCTCTCTATGCCATCCATAGAGAATAGTTTAATTATAGATATGAAAGATCTATCTTCACATATCTATAATTAAACTATCCTCTATGGATGGCATAGAGAGCCCCAAGCAAGACACCAATAGAATCAGTCCACGAAATCCATCGACAAGAAAGCTGTTGTTGTCTTTTTGTATTGTATAATTGTCTTATTCATAGATCAAATAGAATATATACTACGTCTTATTTCTTCTGGTACTTGGTAGTGTGTGTGTGTGTGACTGACGTGTTTATTTTACGGAGCGTTACTTAGCAATATAATCGGATAATTGTGGTGTATTTATATTTTGTGACTTATTATCAGCGATAATGCTTCACACGTTTTACCTAGGTATGTTTTAACAATATAAATTGCAAGTGCAAACATAGTCATCGATTTTATTACGATTACAATTTCGCCGGTAATTTTATGCTATTTCATCATTCATGTTGTTTTTAGGTATTTTGCTATGTGCGGCAGGTTCATACGCCCTGTACGACTCTTCCGATGTGGTAGAACTGACACCAAATAATTTTGATAGGTTGGTCACAAATTCAGATGAAGTGTGGATTGTGGAATTCTTCGCTCCATGGTGTGGTCACTGTAAGAACCTCGTACCGGAGTACAAGAAAGCTGCAAGAGCGCTAAAGGTAATTTTGTGTTACCTAAATTGGTAATGAAAGTACCTTGTGATATGTTTTTTCTAATAATCAGTCCCTGTCTCAAATGTGGGTATGTATTTTACTTAGGACTGTTTAGAACATTATGTGGTGCTAGTTCTATATGGTCCTTTAAAAAAATGTATTCTTTATAGTAGCAACGTCACCAAGGTAAATACTATAACACAATAACTCTTACATTTTCAGGGCATAGTGAAAGTGGGTGCTGTTAACGCCGATGACCATAAGAGCTTAGGCCAGAAATATTCAGTCACTGGCTTTCCAACAATAAAAATTTTTACTGGCAGCAAAAACACCCCATACCAGGGACAAAGAAATGCTGAAGGATTTGTTGATGCAGCTATCAAAGCTGCCAAAGAGAAGGCATATGACAACCTAGGAATGAAAGCCAAATCATCAGATAAGGTAAATATATTCATGAAATTATATGGGTATTTATCAAATTACTTACCAACAAAAGAAAAGGATACTGCCCAATGTAAAACAGCCAATGAGTTATCTGATTCTAATTAACACTACATTCTACATTGAGTGATTATTTAGGAGATAATTTTTCAGAGTTAACTGTTGAGTTGTACTAGTAATTTATTAGCTAAAAAATATTGTCTGCTATTTTTAATTTATCAATTAATTTTTGATTATGCTCAGTTTTTTTTTTATTTCGGGATGTAAAAATTAAACAAAAAGTATAACAAAGTAAAAAAATATGACCTAATTTAATATGGCTTGTCCTTTTTTCAAGTCATGATCTGATTGAATATAAAATAAAGCTGAGTTGTATTTTGTTTTTAAGAATACATTTAAAATAATGTTGATAATTTAATTTTGTATGTAATGATACCACTGCATTTGTTACATACTTATCTATACTGTAAGCTTTGACCCAGATAGGTCCTTAATTTATAATAAGTCATATTTGAGTTACCAGTAGTTTTTACCTGAATGCTTGGATGCATTCAGGAATGTTTAGTACTCACTAACAGCTTCATTTTAACCAAACTATATGTAGGGTGCATGTATTGTTTTTTATCAGTACCATATAACCCTTTTGACACATTCATAGCCCCGCATGGGCTACATGAGAGCAAATAGGTGATAAAAATTCTCTAATTAAAAAAACGAATATTGTTGTGGATTACTATTGAATTAACCATCTTCTTACGTTTCCAAGAATACTTTTGTCTTGTTGATACTAATTATTATTGGATTGAAGTGACCATAAAGAATCTAAGAGACAAGTTAATTTGGACAATATGCTAAGAAATTTCTTAGTTGAAATAATATTCGAATTTCCTGTTATATTGGTAAATTATTTATTATGAATCATCTAAGTCATTGGTCACAAAGCAAGTAATAATTATTGTTAAACTGTACTATACAGTCATATCAGATTCGTCAGAGAAAACTCAAAAAAAAAGTGTAT
This sequence comes from Plagodis dolabraria, assembly GCA_963854805.1. Classification (NCBI taxonomy): domain Eukaryota; kingdom Metazoa; phylum Arthropoda; class Insecta; order Lepidoptera; family Geometridae; genus Plagodis; species Plagodis dolabraria. The sequence continues at coordinate 6,114,974 of OY978442.1, forward strand.
GGTCATTCCATACCATGGAAAAAAGTGGCGAGAACAATGGATACAAAGGCTACAACTCAAGATACACAAATCAACCATCCCCATGTCATTACCACTGCATACGGAAAACAGAAACTTCAGCTCCTTCAGGCACATTTGTTTCGTAGAATGTTGGCTGATGTTGGTACACCTAAGATTATAAAGGTTAATAAGATTTCTAAACCTATGCAAAATACAATTTGATATAGTTGAAATGAATTGGTAAATGTGCAAATACAGAAATTATTGTACACTCAAATTTTCCTACTTTGATTGCCGATTTCCATTCATCAATATCAATGAACCCATGCTCATCGTAATTAATTAAAGCAATAGAAATGGACATTATCTACCACTGTAGGTGCTAAGAAGTCACATTGAGTACACCAATAAATATTTCACATAAATAAATTATGGTATTATCAACAGCATGTATGTTGTATGTCTTTGCAAATATTTGAAGGAATACTTAACAAACAAGTTTCAAGGTACATTTAACATTAAAGGGCATTAACCTGAGCCTTATTAAAATGCGATTGTTTATTGTATAACTTGTATGTTACATGATTATAATACATACAATTGTATTACTGCCTATGAATAAAAATGGTTAAAAATATGACTAATATGTATAGGTTGACATAGTGGAAAATATAGGTGGTAGGTACCCATTAAAGTGTCTTTCCCATGAGAATTACTACCAGTGGGACAATTCAGCTCAAAATCACTATATGCTTCAGCTCAACATCACAATAGTTATATTGAAGCAATATTAGAAATATTTACACAAAAACAAGCTGTACTAATGTTTTTTATTTATATAACTACTCTTATCTCACTTATTTGGGGTCACCAACCCCACTATAATGTTTTCTCTAACTGACATGAACATGCAATCAAAATTTTGGTATGCCTGCAACTCCTCTTCACAGGAATTGCTGTGGGTAGTGTACACATGTGTGTGTTGTTCATTTGGCTAATAGGAGGGGTATACGCCCTGTTTTGTGACTAGTGTGCAGTAAATTAGTACTAATTTACTTTTAGACCTATATTATGGTGATATGCTGGTATAGAAGTCTCAGTGAGAGTATACCAGCTAAATAGCCTACTATTAGTCCTTGTTCCATCAAGTATCTTCCATATTAGATTAAATATTCATCATCATCATCAGCCGGAAAACGTCCACTGTTGAACAAAAGCTTCCCCCATAGAACGCCACAAAGAACGGCTATTAGTCGCGTGTAACCATTGGCTACCCGCGATTTTAACGATATCGTCAGTCCACCTGTATAACATACTGTGTGTTGTACGTGTAAGATTGAATATTCAAATAGTATATAATAAATTTAGCTAGGTAGACGAGGGAGCTCATGCTGTGAAGGGTGAGCATTGCTGTTAATCATAAAAGATGTATTTAGAAGAAAAGGATTAATTGATAATTTTCTGTAAGTGTTACGGTATTTGAAGCTTTATTCACATCGAAGTGGCAGCTCCCAACAACGCGGCGGCGGCGCGTCGTTTTACTCTAAAAACATGTGTAGTTATATCTTATACTTGTCTCTATGACTACATTGCATTGTGTTGGTTGAAAGACTTGCATAAATCGTGCGCGACTATAAGCGGCTCATCACTGTCTAGTCATTATATACATACATATAAATAAGCCTGTATTCCCCGTAGGGCTAGGCAGAGGTGTGTAAACACCCACGTTTTGCCAATTGGGTTTTGGTCCCACGTAATAGGGGGCGAGCCTATTGCCATTCACTGGACACAATTTCAGGGTAATACAAAATGTTTTTTCTAACAAATTGGACGAAACATAAGAACATATTACGAATAATATGATTACGCTAACAACATAGTAAGACAGGAACTCAAGAATTTAGTATGAAACCCAAGCAGGGCACTAAGGTGGCTTACAGCCCTGTTGTGCGTCACACCACCGTACTCACATCCACGTGAGAAGTAGCATGCTGCTCATTAGGTGCACTTTTCCCTTAGTCGCCTCTTACGACACCCACGGGAAGAAATGGGGATGTGATATTCTAACCCGATTACTCATTATATACTACACATTATATTGATAGACTCCGTCTCATATCAGCTGATTGACATACAAATTGAACAGTCTCAGAGAGGTCGAACCTCCTTGTCTCACACTGCAGTTTTGCGTGTATCATCAGACACACTGTTTGCCCATTTAACAAAAAATTCTGTTTACTGTACGAATAAGAGAAAATACCTATTATGTCTGGAGAAATGCCTACTTCCTTTAGTTGAGTCCACCGGCTTAAACTTCACCGCATGGTGGATGAGCATTTTGAGAATGCCCACCTGGCTAGCTACCACCCTCAAGTATAAAATCTGTCGCCAAGCTTACAGCCACATGTGACTTAACAACTGTGTATCTCAATGTGACGGGCGCAGTGCAATTCGTCACATGACGAAATGCATCTGTTATAGGCAGAGGTTAATCCAATTAATATCAGGTGGGCTGCGTGCTTGTTCCGTCATAATTACAAAAAAAAACACAGTATCTTTAAGTCCTAATATATTTAAGTCCTATAGCATTATGTTTGCAATAACACATGCTCTGCGGATTACATCAGAATTAGTTTGCTCAATTGGATTATAGCATAACCTCGGCTAAAGGGTGGATGGGCGCGGGTTCGAATCCCGCAAATGACTTAAATTTTTCCTCTCGAAAATTTGTTATTTTGTGATGCTAATATAGCACTTTCAGTAGATAAGCCTTCTTGAAAACCAAACTAAGCATCAGCTATGGTATGATCCATGACATGCAGGGTGAAGCACGGCGCATTCTTATGGTTATATGTATCGCCGCCGGTTGAGAAATTTAATGTTATCGCAAGTAATTATCGCGTAACGAAACGCCGTGTTATCAGTTGCTACAGGCATATGATAAGTAGTGCAACATGGAAATCTGTGTTTTAGACAAATTTTTTTATATAAATACATACAGAAATATGAGTCATCTAGCTCTCACAAATACAGGGTGATAGCTAGTGAACTAATAATTATATATTAAGTAATGAAATCTTATTATATTTAATTTTTATCATTATGATGCTAATAATAAATATTGATGAATGAAATTGAAGCATTTCTGAATTTTAATAACCATAAAATTTAGAAATCTTTTAGTAATTTGATATGTACAAAATTATGGTAACCTGAATATTATTTATTACTTGTGTAATGGATCCAATATAATAATTATTATCTAGGGGAATGAGTATATGCATAAATGGTCTTGGGCAAAAAATATGGTCACTCTGAGACCTTAGATCTTATGTCTTGTTCGATGTGATTTCACTTTGTCGCATAAACTCAGCAGTTTTTGCTCACTTATTTTATGGAAAATTGCTAAAAGGACACTAAGCTAGGTTTGTTGGGACCGCGGCATTATACGTTTTAGACAGTGTATTCATAAAGGACCTACGACAATTTAGCAAAGTATGACAATGTAGCATATTCACAAGTACTAATCGTCAGACCTCACTCAAATTTAAATGGGACCACATGACAAGGACCAGCTTTCTAATATGAAAAAATCATCACAATCGGTATACCCTGTCAAGAGTTATGAGGTAACATACAAAAAAAAAACAGTTGAACAGAGAACCTCCTCCTGTTTTGAAGTATGTTAAAAATATGATTAAGAGTCCCCTTAGTCTATCCTGACATTCATTTCGATAATCAATGAGATAGTGACATGATAGACTATGTTATAAAAAATAGTAATTCAAACGGCAATAAGTCCAGAACTTTCTTTGGCACATGATTTCAATCATCGATCACTAATACGTTTAAAATAGAATTAAGATTTCCCTTTTTAGCTTAGCCTGACATTCATTTCGACAATCAATGAGATTGTGACATAACAGACTACGTTATAAAAAAAAAATCAAACGGTAATAAGTCTAGAACTTTCTATGGCACATAATTTCAACTATCGATAACTTCGCCCACTAGCGGATCGTACATAACCATTCACTTATTTATGTAGGTGGTTATATGGTATTGGGACACGTCAGTTTTTATGTAGGTACAGTTGACCTCCATGTGTGAACTTTTCAACGTATGCGCGTAGGAAGTTACGATTGGCATCGAAACTTCGCGATTCGTCGTATCTTGTTATGTCTACTGTTAAAACCGAGCAACGCGGCAAGTTTGGGGACCTGGGGGCCAACTCCCATCTCTTAATTCAGTCTTATTTTAACATTACATTTACAATTTTAATTCGCACCGCCACATAATCACTATAGTATACTTATATAAAAACTTCAACGTGAGAGCGGGATGCATGCATCGAATTAAGTCATTTGTGCGACAGAGGTAGCACTATATGAACATTATTGTTTCGTGACGGCCACGGTACTAACCTTAGTATCAATAATTTAAACTTGAAACAATGACGTTTGCATTCCATAATAGTTTATAAAAGGTGGGAGTTGGGCCCCTGACCTTTCGTATGTCTACACTAATATTATAAAGAGGAAAGATTTGTATTTTTGTATGTAACGAATAGACATAAAAAGTACTGGGCCGATTTGAAAAATTCTTTCACCATTATAATCTTACATTATCCACGATGAACATAGGCTATAATATTATATGTAATGTTATCAAAATACTGTTACCATCATGTTATAATGGCTGAGCCACAGTATGCCTCTAGACAGAATAAAACTCATACACATCCGTACACAGAGACTGGCGGGGGTTAAATATTACTAGTTGAGTGATTCACTATCAACGTCGTGCGTCCACCCATACTGATAACACTATTATACCAGACTATTACATAGGAGAGAGATAATGACCATTCATTGATGTTGAAAATAGCACTTACTAAAGGGCTTTGAACGGTCCTCGATGTACCTACCGTAAACCTGGGGAATCTTGCATGGCGGGTCTGAAAATCTAAAATTGATTTTTGAACGAAATGAAGTAGTTTGATACTTGTTTGATCGATGATCAGTCATAAGGGCTTGGAACAATGTTCATTCAAATCGAATGTTGATCTTGAGTTATTACTAAGTCACAAAGATATAGTTTTGAAATGGTTTTTTTTCTTATAGTATACCTCATGCTAGACTGAGGTATCCTGTTAAAGGGTCGTAAGTTTGTAACGCCACGCTCTAGAAGCCTGAAAATTTGTAAAAACCTTTTACAAATTCTTCACTAAATAGTGAAAAAAATGTATGCACAAAAATACAAAAAGTTTCGAGGCTTTTTTTTCAGGCATCTGAACTGAGGGATCATATTATTTGGCTGTAAAACGCGAAATTACAAATTTCTAGATAAAACTATCCAGTTTTTACAATTTTTTACTAATTACATCTATTCCGTCTCATGAATCTGAGGAACTGATCCCTCAGTTCAGATGCACACACTTGGCGATATATTTTCTAGTTTGAGGGCGGTAGCTAGCCAGGCGGGCATTCGCAAAATTCCATACCACCATGCAAAAATGAGTGCTCTAAAACTATATTTCCTTCACTTTGAAATAATGCCTAGACACTTAAGATCTTTATATTTATATTCTGTTGAGACACTATATGATTTGGTGTTAAATCTACATTATTATAACTTAAACTTAGTTTTAAATTTACACAATAATCTTTATAGTTAATTGACCACTTTTATCATTAACTAAGTTTTAATGTATTTGCTGTGTAGAAACATTAACTTTGATCCATAATTCTGCATATTATGGTAGTTCTTTTATAATATAAGTACGTACCTTTATACTAAGCTTTGAATATAACTAATAAGGAGACATTCCTACTTAGCCTTCTGTGCTCAATAAACATTTTGTATACATTTATTATAGTACAAACTAAACTAAAACAACTGAACTAACATTAGCTACCTATACATATCCACTGGCTTATAAACTAAACAAAACTACATAAGTTACAAAAAAACAATTAAAGGACACATCAACATAACAGTTTTACACATAAAGTACCTTAATATTCAAGGTCTTAACCAGTCTTAGTTTAGTAACACCTACTTAATTATAACCAATTTTTTTATTTTAGTTTACCGCTTACCTAACTGTATTTCTGGAGATAATAATATTCTCTAGCAATGTAAGAGTTACATAAGAGATGCTTTAAACATCTGCATTCAGATTTGAAAACTATTACTAAATCGGGAAAATCAGTATCATAATTAATCAGCTCCACATTTACTCGTAATAAGGCCTACTTTTTGTGGAATGTTCCTTATTCATAGTATGACATCTTATACCAAAAAATATGTTATAACATATTTGCTCGTAAAGGGTCTCTTTCATTCATTCATTGATACGAGATGAATGAATGAAGGGTCTCTTATTTCGCCAATATCATATCGTATTGTACCTCATTACGTACTTGTGCGTTATTGTAATGTATAACGCACGAGTTTCTTTTTAAATAAGGTAAAACGCAAGGTTTATCAAGAAGGTCCGTCTAAAACGAACGGTACTTTTTTAAATCTAGTAAAGAGATTGTATGTCAGAATAACGGTCAACATTTTATGAATAAAATTAACTTTGGGAGATAAAATATAATAAAAAAACAAAACATTTCAACAATTTTAAACATTTACAAATTGTTCGATTTTTTCTAATTACTTTAACAAGTGATTAAAGATTTATTCGTTTAGGAAAATCCGAGTTTTATTTATTTCTTCGCAAATATGTTATAAAACGTCGTATGACATACGTGCGCTTTGATAATAACAGCCTCTGCTTTCTTATGGCAATATCGCCTCGGCTGGATAATTTTCAACTTACCGCACTTATATATCATAATGTACTATTTCATGGCCCTTTACTAAATTGCTTAGGAGTTGGCGCTTCGGATATAATATGTCACGTGTTTTGGAAGCTTACAGCCTATGACGGAGTTGTGAGCTTTAAACTCCCAAATTGTAAATGCTCAAAACTTTGCCACACATTTGAAATGCTGAATGCATTTGTGCAATAGGTTTCTTGAAAATGATTGTTGATTGCAAATGAAAAATGATTGAAAATAGGTTTCTTGAAAATGATCGTATTTTCAAATCATTCATGTAAGATTTCCTCTTTTGTTAGAAAGATTTGTTAATGTTCAAGACCTTAACTTTCTGTTTGCTTGATGTTCCCCAGTCTGACGTCATCACGCTCACGGACAGTAACTTCAAAGAGCTGGTGCTGGACAGTGAAGACCTGTGGCTGGTTGAGTTCTATGCCCCATGGTGCGGACACTGCAAGAACCTTGAGCCGCACTGGGCCAAAGCAGCTACTGAACTTAAAGGAAAGGTAGGTTAATCTGTAAATAATATTAGATTAATGATGACCTACTGCTTGGTATGCAACTGTACACATAGCTTCCGTAAACATACAGGCTTTACTTTTGCAACCCTACAGGAAATGCTGCCTCACATGCTCTGGCTTTTTGGAGTTTTATTTTGCTAAAACTACAATTTAAAAAATTTAAGCCAAATGCCATTTTTAGACTTTGACCACTGTCTCATCTGATGGTATGTGATGATGTGGTCGAAAATGTAGTTCAGGCTAACCTAGTATTACATGCTCTCAGAGACATTTGCCTGAACACACCATTAGGTGCTTGCTGACAGATTTTCTACTTAAGGGTGGCAGCTAGCCAGGCGGGCATTCGCAAAATGCTCTACCACCATGCTGTAACGACTGTCATTCTAAGACAACAACCGGGACCAACAGTTTGACGTGCGCAAGCACGGAAGCTGGAAGCACTCAGTAGTAATGTAGTGGTAACTCATCCAAGACATGAGCGCGGGGAACTTTGGTAAACTCAGCTGTTAAGAACGGCTAAGCAAACTTCGCTATGAGCGCTTAAAAAATAAGTCTATCAACCTACAAAGCGCCATAAACTAATTCAACCTACACATAAATTGCAGGTCAAACTTGGAGCTCTCGATGCAACAGTCCACACTAACATGGCATCCCGTTACCAAGTCCAAGGTTATCCCACAATTAAGATGTTCTCATCTGGCAAGAAGACCAGCGACAGTGTGGAGGACTACAACGGTGGCAGGACTTCCAGCGACATCGTATCCTGGGCACTTGACAAGCTCGCTGAGAATGTACCACCTCCAGAGATCATTCAGGTAACCTATAATCATAAATAAGCAATATATGTATACACAATGAATTTTTCAATTGGATCTAGTTGGTTAAATCCAAAGCTAATGCTATTCGAAAGATGGTTAAGGTGAGTTTGAAAAAGAAACCGTAAAATGCAGGATTTGTGGTTATAGTATTCTTCAAAACAGCTCTTATTGCTTCTATAAGCATATTATTTACACTCAGCCCCAATAAGCTCTAGACACGAGGGCAATAGCTGAAAAATAGTAAATTCTGCTGGGTTTCATCTATTCAAGGACCAAACCATATTAGTCTGAGATGAATTACTTAGCATTCCATGGATTCAACAAGTAGATGTCGTCCATCATCTCAAGGTCTTCTGATTATTGCCCAGAAGAATGGAAAAGGAGTCTTTAACAATGTACATAAACGCTCACCTTCACCGCCCAACCTTGAAAAGTTAATTCCTAACATCCTGAGGTCATACTTAACATTGTGCACTGACTTGGTGATTGATTGCAATGTTCTTCAAATTATCCATATATCACACATTGGAGATTCAAATTTGTTTTGGTTGCAAATGGTTTGCCTCTTGCTAAGTTGCAATGGGTTTGACGTGATTATGTCCCATTTTTAACCGACTTCCAAAAAAGGAGGAGGTTCTCAATTCGTCTGTATTTTTTTTTTTTTTTTTTTTTTGTTTGTTACCTCAGATCTCTTGACTGGGTGAACCGATTTTGAAAATTCTTTTTTTGTTTGAAAGCTGATGCTTCTCGTTTGGTCCCATTTTAAATTTTATCAAAATCGGTCAAGCCATTTTTTTGTTACACTAAAAAGATAGAAAAAAAAAAATTTACAAAAAATGGAACTGACTTCTACACCCAAAAGTGTGAAATAACTTGTCGAAGTCGGTACCATGCGCACAATATTGTGATACTTTTGCGATGGTACTTTTGTACCATCATGGTACCGACTTCAACAAGTTATTTCACACTTTTGGGTGTAGAAGTCGGTTCCATTTTTTGTTAAATTTTTTTAGTAAAAAGTTCCCGAGAAAGCGTAACAAAATCGAATTCCAAAATTGCTGAGAACTGAAGCTAGTTGTTTCTAAATATTATGATTACAAGCACTACCGCGTACTAAGCGAAAATCATAAATTTACAAATTGTTGGAGTAATTTTACTACTACAATTATTTCCCGCCCGGGGCAAAACATTTTGTACTCCAATAATCTGAAGCTAGCTATCACTGAACATCAATATACAATTTCTTACCAGTTTCTATCTGTTCCCGTATTTCATTAAACCTAACGATATGATTCAAATAAAAACACTGAGATCGCCCTTACACTTAGCGTCAATTAACACCGAAGTAGTAGCGGCTGGCAGTACTTCTGCCATAGCATTGTCTACTTTGTCCCTGTCATCATAATGCATAATATTGGTTGAAAGAATTGCATAAGTCGTGCGGTGGCCCGCGGCCCATGCGGCTTGCAGTTTCAGTCTGCAGCGTTATTCGGAATAGAAACTTTAGCGTCAATTCATACCGAAGTAGCAGCCGCCGACAGTTTTACTGTCAAACAATTTTCGACTTTGTCTCTATCACTACAACGCATATTATCGCTTGTAAAACTTACACAAGTCGCGCGACCGCCCTGGCCCATCACTGTCAATGCTTTCATCCTATTGTCTAATGTATATATCAATATACATTATAGAGCTAGTTTCAAAGACTAAAATGGTTTGACAGTAAAAGGCTCAAACTAGGGACATATTTAATGTCGTTTAATTAGTACTTATCGAAAGGGGACAACAAAACTAAAACCCAGCGAGACAACAAACCAAAGAGACAGCAAAACCAAATCCAAGCGAGGGCAGTCACGTACCACAGCTTCACATAAAACAGTTAACACAAAGATTTCATTGAATTTACTGTATAATTGTTTTCAGTTTACAAACTCATAGTCTAATTAAATTTTACATGCACATTGTTTAATTTTCTAATGAGAATATGATTAAAAACAACGTAAAAGAAACCAGTGTTGATGTTTTTTGAAACGCGTGAAATCGTAACTAACACGATTTCTCGCGAATGTTATGATTTCCAGGTGGTTACGTATCGCTATATTACAGATTACTTAAATCGTAAAGTTTATAGCAAGGAGAGTCGATATGTTTCTCTGTAAACACACATGCATATTTATTTTGTAGTCGAGTAAACGAAATGTGTAATTGTATGGTGCGGCTGAAATTAGTATAACAATAATGTATTAAAAAATTACATCGTAACATCTATATATTCATGAAGGAGTCTGTACAGGTGTATAAACTAATAAATCGCCTACATTTTTGGTTTTATGTAATATATAAGGCGAGTTTGTTGCCATCTAGCAAGTACAGTGCTACTCTAACTCGTACGCTGACCATCGGCTGAGAGGTCATTAAGGTATGTAACTATAGAAAATGTTTCGAACTAACGTCATGAATTTCGAGGCAGTGCAGTGTCAAGCAGATCTAGATAGGTGCAGTGTCACCTATCTAGATCAAGTACAGGCGATCACACCTGTAAGTGTCAATTACAGGTGTGATCATCAAGCGGGTCCGTCTCATCACATCCATAGTATATAAAGATGCGAAAGTAACTCTGTCTGTCTCGCTTTCACGCCACAACTACTGGGATCGATTTGGATGAAATTTGGTATGGAAATAGTTTGAGATGCGGGGAAAGACATAGGATAGTTTTGTCCATCTGCGCAAAAAGAGGTTAATGTTTTTGCGCGGTGATCGACCGCCATCGCCACCGAGGCCGGAAAGCTAGTTTTCAATATAAACAAAACTCATTGCAGCAATGACGGCCTAGTTTTTGTGTTAAGCAAACTACGCTACGAGGGCTTCAGAATTTTATAAGTTTATCTATATTTAGGCGTCTTTTCCAAAAAAGTACTATTTGCATTTTATAAATTTTATAAAGAGCAATCTTGAAAATTTTGGGGTACTTGGATTGTTGCACTTAGATGTGATCCTACTAGAACATTAAAACTTTGTAAGATAATGTTATAAAAAACAATGAGCAAAGTTTGGTTACCCAGGTACTCATATTTTCTTTTTAAATTAGGTTGTGAACGAGGAAACAATGAAGGCTTGCAGCGAGAAACCTCTGTGCGTAGTGTCCATCCTGCCTCACATCCTGGACTGCAACGCTGCATGCAGGAACGACTACATCAAGACCCTCACTCGACTCGGTGACAAGTACAAAAACAAGATGTGGGGGTGAGTACATTGTGGCCACAGAGCAACAAACCAAACCACAGGGCATACATATCAAAACATTATTTATTTATCATAACTCGCTACTATATTTTCTAAGAGTTTCATTTGCAATCTCAATTTTTACATTAACGGTTCCTGGGTTAAGAATCATGGATTTTATTGTGTAACTAATATGATCAGCAATATTTAAATTGTTTGTTGTTCTTAATATAGAAGTAAAAAATAGTCATCCATATATTCTCTTCGGTGTGTTCGTAAAAGATGACTTGGAAAAACAATGCGCCAAATAATACGGGATAACTCACGAAAATAAGTCGGATAGCTCTGACTATAGTTTCAACCACATGCAGTGGTCTTTTTCGCACAGCATCTCAATACTTAATTGGAAAACAATGCGTCAAATGAGCAATATCCCACTACTTAAGTCGCACACATACATTCATTTCCTGTCATAGCATACAGTTTAGTAGGATAATATAACTTAATGCTAAGGTTCTTTTCAATCTATTAGAGCCTTAATGAGCTGACTTGTAATGGATATACTACCAGCAAAACTTCCTAAATAGTGTTGCGTCAGTCATAGTCATTATATTCTACCAAACCTTATATGAGTGATAACGACACTTACGATGACTCAATGGTATCATCATAGCAACATCCATTGTTGAACAAAGGCCTCCTCGTTACGGGTAGCTTGCCATAATACCCGCGCTTGGCAGGCGTCTTGGAAATCCGAGGGTAAGATGTCAGTTCTTCGAAAGGTGCTGCTGCACCACCTTCTGGTATTTTTCCTTTCGTCGCCTATTACGTCTCCCACTGGAAGATATATGGGGTGCGGTCCTAGCCCGGCACCCCACAGGGTATGGTACTCCATGGGGTACAATGACATATTGTGTATTTAAATGCATGAATATTTCAGTTGGATCTGGGCGGAGGCCGGCGCGCAGCCCGCCCTAGAGGAAGCCCTGGAGATGGGCGGATTCGGGTACCCGGCGATGGCCGTCGTCAACGCCAAGAAACTCAAGTTCTCCACACTCAGGGGCTCATTTTCAGAGACTGGCATCAACGAGTTCCTTAGGTAATATTTTATTTTTAATCAACTTCCAAAAAAGGAGGAGGTTCTAAATTCGTCTGAATTTTTTTTTGTTACGTCAGTACTCTTGACTGGGTGAACCGGTTGACAATTCTTTTTTATTTGAAAGCTGATGCTTGTTGTCCCATTCAAATATCATCAAATTCGGTCAAGCCATTTTTGAGTTACACTCTTATAACAGAAAAATGTTTGCCTATCTTGATGATATAGTCGTTGACAATGAATGACAATCGATCCCGTAAGTAAAGCAAGGGTCACTAAACAGTGAAAAAAAATGTATAACAAAAACATGGAACCGACTTCAACACCAAAAAGTGTGAAATAACTTGTCAAAGTCGGTACCATGCGCACAATATTGTGATAATTGGTACTTTTGAACTATCATGGTACCGACTTCAACAAGTTATTTCACACTTTTGGGTGTTGAAGTCGGTTCCATTTTTTGGTATTTTTTTTTAATAAAAATAACTATGAATATAAATATATTAACCACGAGCGGGGTTTAAACCCGCGAGCATCCGTCCCTCGGGCTCTGCCAATTTGAGCCTCCGTGGTGCAGGTGAGTCGTTTGAATTTATCATTCCGTTCTTGTTGTTTAACCGTCTTAAGACGCTAACAAATGCTAAATAGCTTTACTTGAACAGGTTTTTAGCAAAATTTATTAAGTTTGTAGCAATAAGGAAATTATATGTTAATAATCTTGATTATATTATCTAAGGCCAGAAAAGTCCGAAACACGTGTCCTTAAAAAAAATTGCAGAATTAAATTTAAAAGTTGAACATAATATAAATCATTTCGGGTTTTATTACATTAATTTAGCCGAATCGCGATTTCAACATCGCTGCTCCTCTTTCACTCCTACGTATTCCAATAGTGACAAAAATTCAGCATTTTACATCGTCTTAAGGAGACGGAGCGACATCCATAGTCAAAGTGAATTGTACTACAAACAGGACTAATTTTCGGAGGGCACGTTATGACGTCGGTCCCGGTTGTTGTCTTAGGATGGCAGGCGTTATAGCATGGTGGTAGGAAATATTGCGAATGCCAGCCTGGCTAGCTACCACCCTCAAGTAGATATTCTGGCGACAAGCACCTAACAGTGTATTAAAGAAGCTGTCCTTGAGAGACAGTACTCTAAATTAGCCTGAATAACATCTTCGACCACATCATGTCTTACTATCAGGTGAGATAGTGGTAAAAGACTAGCCTATAAGGTATTAAAAAAAAATGTTTTAACCTTGACAAGTTTACAGGTAATGACCAAATTTGTCTCGGCCGCGAGCCCCAATCTCGCTCATAGTAAAAAAAGTCCTTTCGTTGTAATTTTATAAGCTTATTCAATCAGCAGGCGCAAATGCAAAAATACAAAATTGTTACCCACTGGTTAAGCATTGACCACTAAATCGTCTGGTAGTTAGTGAAGATGTGGTCAAAGGTGTAATATAGGCTTAATCTAGAATCGGAACTGGCTCTCAAGGACCAGCTGATACAAACCTTTAGGTGCTTGGGGACAGATTTTCTTCTTGAGGGTTCACGCATTTGCAAAATGCCGTACCAACATGTTATAACGAATAATTGGGACCGACGACGGCTTAACGTGCCCTCCGAAGCACGTGCATGCTCAGTAGTATATGCCACTTAAGGTCACCCATCCCAGGACTGCAGTGGACGTTCCTTAACTTAGTTGATCGGTTAAGAATTACTAAGAAATTTCATAGGGATTGCACACTACACTAGTGCAGCTCGACAAAAACTTATTGGTCAATAAAGAGGAATACTCACGTTTATGGCAAAAATGGTTTTTTTGTGTTAATTTTCGGTATTACTTAATCACTTAATAATACGCGAATTTCGGACAAGATTTTTACGATATTTTATCTAAAAATAAGTACGTAATATTTAACAGATGAAATGTATATTTTTATATTTTTAACAGTTTTAGGGATTACTTATGGGTGTTCAATAAGTTTTCAAGATAATATGACCAATATTATTTTAAAGTCAACATACTTCTATCATAAATAATGGTTACCAAACATTAGCAAGAACGCGATTAAATTTCTACCTTAAATCCACCAATTAAGATGCTGACAAGTGCTAAACAGCATTACATGATAGATTTTTAGCAAAATGTGTTTAGTTTGTAGCAGTAAGAAAATTATATGTTAATTTTGATCACATTATCTAAGGCCAAGAAAAGCCCGAAACACGTTTCCTTGAAATTTTCTCGATAGAATAAAATTGCAAAGTTGACTCTAATTTAAGTTTGAAACGAAAATATCTTAATTATTTACGTTTGAATGTGTATGAAAATATATTAATTAATTAGCAAAAGATTATCAAGAGGGACAACAAAAGTTACATTTTCGATTTACACTACTAGTTTTGTGTTATTAAGCTTACTTAAACTGATCCCGATTTCACCATCGCTGCCTCTCTTTCAATCCAACGCAGTCCGATAGTGACAAAACTTCAGCTATTGACATCGTCTTAAGGGGGTACCGAGCTTCTGGCGCTCAGCGATTTCAGGTATTCTATGCGCTCCGCGTATGTGTGCGTGAGTAAGGCACACAGTGACGCCGCGCGCCGCGCTGCCGCCGCGCCCCCTCTGCTGCCGCCAACAAGATCAAGCAACTAAATAGCTATGCGCTGACCCGCCGCGCCGAGCTGCGCCATTCGACTAGCTAGGGTGCTACTAATATTTATTTACAAAATAAAACAATACATTTCAAATACTTTTATTGAATATGTTCAGGTAAAAAACGTTTTTCCACATTTATTATTTTTTATTTCTGACTTATCGGTACTTCAGTAGGTATACATAATTTACTCTTCCAAGTAAACGTAACCAATTTCCAATTGACTAGCTAGGGTGCTACTTATTTATATATATACATAATAAAACGACTAGTTTTTATTTATATACTGTTACTGAATATATTCTTATTCACGTAAAAAACCTTTTTCCACGACATCGAGGTACGTCAGTAGGTACATACAATACAGAACGGGTAGATAAATAGGGTAAAAATCCCAGTGATCGACCCTTTTCAAATTTAAATTTTTCACTCAGAGTAGACGTACTAAATCGATTTCCGTAAAGTATACATATACATACGTAGGTATATTATGTGCGACCACGAATAATCACCAAGAATATCCGATGTTGGTATATTTTTGGACAGAGTAATTTACATCCCCTAGTAGGTTTTTGAGAGACACCTAATAAATCTACATTATAGTAATAGTTAATAGTACTTACGCAGCAATCTCGGCTATTTGCGTAGTAATGGGCACTTACTTGAAAAAATCAGCTAAATAAGAAATCGAAAGATATTTAGTAGTAGAAGAGAATAGTAGAAATCTTTACAAACTTTAAACCGAATTTTTTCAGTGATTGTTAGTGATGTGACATGATTTTCAATATTTAAATGCTTTATTCAAAGTCAAAGTCATTTATCGTACAAATTTTATATTGAAATATTCTACATTGTACTGCCACGGTCAGCAAACAAAAATTGTATGGAGCCACAGCGAGAAGAACGGGCAAGCATCGACGGCAACTTGGGGCCATTCTTTTAAACGTCTTTTAACAATGCTTTACATTTACTATATAATAAAATTCTTACAATATTTGTTTAAATTACGTGGGTGACAGGCGGTAGCTTGGCAGAGACGGATTTGTCCAGGCATTTTTATCGTTTAAGTAATCACAAACTGTGTAGTAGGATCTCTTAATTAATATATTTTTCACGTGTAACTTGAATTTCCCTTCTGTGAGCGTTGTAATATGTTTGGGAACTTTATTATAAAACCGTACACAATAACCTCAGAAGGATATTTTGTTTGTCTTTGTAAATCTAAAACCTGGCACCGATATTTGATCTTTATTCCTATAGTCTGTTTTTTTAACAAACGGGTACTGAACATTTTACTGCGTTGCTATTGGCTCACGTAAACAACATAAAGTCCGTTCCACATGAACGCTGTAGTTACATGTATAGTGACATTCAGTTGAGTCTTCGACTATTACCTGCGTAGAAAGTTCAACAGAAGAATGACGATATTTTTTAACATTACAAGAATTGAAGTAAATAAACTAAGTATGCAAATTTAAATCATAAAATAATGACGTAATTTTTTCTACACTACAGTTCATAAGTATTCAATATGAACGGCCCTTAACAATTTCAAAACAAGAACAAAGGCATTGACCAATGACGGCAATGACCCATCTCACTCTCTCAATATCGGAAATGTGCAAGAGACATACTCAGTACTCGTTTGTTAAAAAAAACAGACTATAGTGCTGTAATCGTGATTGTCACAGTTTAATTAAAATTCACTTATTTTCTAACATACATAATATTTTCAAATATATACAGACTTGGGAAAGTAAAAAATATTAATATTTATTTAAAGATCCCTCAGAGATTCCCAAGGATTAATTTCATATTGTCTCGAATTGCATGCTTTTGTTAGATAAAGATTGTCTCTATCTCAGCAGCAGCTTCCCGCAGCAATACACCATACGACATAATACTGTGGAAGTACGCGAAATAAACTAGGCGAGAAGTAGCTACGTCTGTTAACTGTTTTATCTTACGAACTGCATATGCAGCCAAACTAAGACTTCCGGATTAATCATTCATATATGTGGATCACACTGTGAAGTTGGATCCATTTTGATTCCTAAGAAGACTGTCGTATTGTCAATAGCGAGTTTATTAGGGCCAAGCCTAATGTTTAGTTCAACATTAAGTAACATTTGGTAAAGAAAAATTTAAACATTTCGTCTTTTTTGAATTTAAGAGAAGATTATTAGCGGCAAATCATTTACAGATCATAGATAACACATTATTCACATGAAATAGTTCATAAATTTTAAAGTTTTTGCAGAGAGGTTCGATTGAATTTCTGATAATGAAGTTGACTACACAGGTATTTGGTTAGTTATGGCAAGGAACATAAAAGTCAGAAAGAGAAAATAACTAAGTTTTTTTCCCGCTTTGTTTCAGGCATTAGAATCGCGGGAAGAATTGTTTTTTTTGTTTATTGCATCTAAAATATATTTTGGCTCACGAATTTCTGTCTAGCCTTGAATCAATATCAATAATTTCTGATAGCAGGCAATCGAAGTAAAATGTTTTTAATTTTTTTTTCCATATTCTTCTCCCAGAATTCATCATCTCTTTTTATTTTCTCTATTTTTATATTTTTTTCAGTCCACACAACAAATAAACAAATTGCTTTCCTAGTGATGTGTAGCTGACCTTGCACCTGGTAAAACAAATCATGTTGTTTATTTATTGTCAAATTCAAATTCATTTATTCAATTTAGGCGTCTACGACGCTCTTATGAATGTCAATTACAAATTTTAATATTGAAATATTCTACATTGTACTGCCACGTTCAGCAAAATATATTTATAGAGCCACTGCGAGAAGAACGGGACAGAAACTCGGGGCCATTCTTTTAAACATCTTGTAACAATGTGTTATATACAATATAATACGATTATTGCAATATTTGTTTATATTAAGTAGGTGACAGGTGATAGCTTGGCAGAGGCGGAACTTTCCAAGCATCTTTGTCGTTTAAGTAATCACGAACTTTGTAGTATGATTTCTTAATCAAAATATTTTTCACATGAAACTTGAATTTTCCTTCTGTGAGCATTGTAATATGATTAGGAATTTTATTATAAAACCGCACACAATTACCTAAAAAGGACCTTTTATTTATCTTTGCTAGTCTAAAACCTGGTACTGCTATTTTATATTTATTCCTAGTGTTGTAACCGTGGTTGTCACTATTTAATTTAAATTTACTCAATTTTTTCCGAACATACATAATATTTTCAAATATATACAGACTCGGTAAAGTTAATATATCAATTTCTTTAAAAAGATCCCTTAGAGATTCCATAGGATCCATTTCATATCAAGTTTCCGTTTCTCTCCTGATTCCAGATTTCTGCTATTCCTTCTTCTACTGTTTTGTCTTTAGATGAATACGGACACTTGATTTCAATGATTTTATCATATATCAATCCATCTGGACTTGCCACCAAAAATGGCAGTTCAGAATCGATGAATAAGCCACATTTTTTTATGCCATTGAAGTTAGCTTCTTTGTCGAGTTTGAGTACTTAAGCAAACTGTTGTAACGCAATATGTTCGTGTTCCTTGCCATAACGAATGGATTTTACGTGGCTTTATTCACCAGTCACATTTACAAGATTTTTTACTAGAGGTGCACATTTTATAAGGCCTCTGTTGCATACCTTTCCAAAAGTAGACGCAGTAAGGCGTAACTTTCTCTCTTGGTGCCATTCAATCGAATCTGCCTGCAAAATAGTTCTTTTTTTAAGTGACTGGCGACCATCATCAGAAAGATTAATTTTCTTCATAAGTTTTGATTTAGCAAAATCAAATTCAGCTTGTTCTAGATCTGGCTTTTGACAAGACTCGCCATAATATTTGCCATTGGTAGTGTTTGTACACTTTTTTGTCACAAAAGATTTTGATGATCTCCGTTTTTAAATCATCAATTCTTTTTTTATCGCGTTTAAATTCTAAGCGTCTAACAATAGGATTAGGACTTTGCATTAAAATCTTTTTGCAAATATACGATTATTTAGTGGTTAGCGGTGTAGTTAGCGAACTGTATAAGACTGTCGACTTGAATAATGAATTCGTTTACCGCCAACAAATTTCGCGATAACATTGTTTAATACTTCTACTATATTACTATTTACATCATATAAATAGTAGTCATTAGGCTTTTAGCATTGTTTACCAATCTGGACATGATTTTCATGATAGCAGCAAAAATATTACTAGACTTCATTTCAGCAACAAAATCTTTAATTCTGTTGGTTCATTTTGATCTATAATTTGGCAGAAATAAGGTTTGCATAGTTTGTGATTTCTGAAAACGTGATTTGGTGCATTCAATTACTTATTTGGGTGAAACTTGAATCTCTTGAATTTATATGTTTGACAACTTCTTTAACACATCTACGCATGTGCAGTATATTTTTTCCAAGTACTTTGCGATATTTGCAGGTGTTTTTGGTTAATTCGTCTAGTTTCGTGCAAAAGTAACAGATGATTAGTGCATTCATTTTTTTCTACCAATAAGTTTCCATAAGGTTTTGCTTCTAATATGCTCTTATATGTACTGGAGTCCCAATTAACTTGGAGTAAATCAAGCCCTGATTTGGTAAGGAATGTTTAAACCCTTCAACTATTGCTACGGATTCCATTCCACTTGAGGAGACTTCGTAATTTTTAAGTTGGGATTTTTTTGTTCTCTGACCGTGTACAAATCATACAATATTTGTTTTTAACTGCAATTTAAAGGACTTTTTTTGTTCTGTAACCAATAATTACCGCAGCAACCGCCAATGCGTTATATTTGTTTTTAAATGATCTTTTTGACCAACATCCATCAGCAACTACGGTAATCATAGGTACTCCGTCTGCATTAATATTACTCTTCTTTTGCTGCTTCTTCAATACATTTTTCTTTTGCCGTTTCCATAGTTCACAGACTCTTGCGTGACACTTGGCAAATGATCCAACATAGAAGGTATATCAAGTAAGGCTGACACTTGTTCTAGACCTGCATATCTTACACCTATAGATATGAAACCACCTACCACATTTTCGGTGAGATCAAGTTCTTTGTTATTATTGGATTTTTCACAATTATTAAAACTTAATTTGGCGTTGCACATTTTGCAAACACACCCGTACTTTGATACAAACCCTGTTCTTTTTTCTCCGACTACTTTTAAATGATTAAAATTGCAACTAAATGGAGAGTCATGCTGCGAAATTTCCTGCAATTGTTCAAATAAATACATGAATACCACAACTCTATTTCCACTTATTCTTATCTCTTCTACTTTTTCTTCTGGTTTTATTATTATATAATCTTCTCTTGATCTGATTCACCAGGCAACTGATGCGTAGAAACCTAAAAATTAAACAAATTTTAATTAAATCAAAATATATTTCATTTTATTTATCTAAAAACAAGGTTAAGCATACCTTCGTTTATTTAAATTCATAATTGTGTAACCATAACCATATTTGAAATATACATTAAAACACAGAGAAAAACTATCTCAGAGCAAACAAAGTTACCACCAATCACCACTTTCGAAGTAAATATATGTAAGTATTATGCTTAATGTACACAGATAAATCATGAAACAATTTTACTAGGACACATAAAACCATCATGATCAATATCGAACTTACTTCAAGGCATTATTTCCTTTGTGTGAGTAATTCATGTTATCATCTATTTCTTCCTCCGCTGAAAGACAAAAATGTTGTGCCTGTGTATATGGTACCCAGTAATAAAACAGATATTTTAATTTATATATTACAACATTATATATCAACAAATAGTTTTTAAAGGAACTTTTTATTTATTATTTGATAATTTAATTCCATAACAAAAACTAACCAGTTTTTTTATGGAATTACAATTCTGGAGTGTGGTAAATTTTACAATCCGTATCATCCAATACCCTGGAAATTCGGAAATATTTAGATGGTTTACTAAATTAGCATTTGAAATCAAATTTATTATATTATTTCTTTAAACACGTCACGTTCAAGTACGTTCAAGTCATCGGTTCATCAGATGACTTGTAAACGTACCATTAGTTGACAGTTCACGAAGTATCATCTAATGATACCCTTTTTGAACAATAAAATAAATTAATTTATATATATAAAAGACCCGGCTGTAAAATAGACAATTTAAAAGTATAACTAAAAAGACCGAAGCGAAATTGTGAATAGCAGACATTTTTTTGAATTAATTTATTCTATTGACTTTTAGTGTCCCGGCACACTGTTTAAACAAAATCTGTGTACTTGAATTATATAAGTTGGATGAAATGTAGTAATGATTGATTGCTTGCCAAACAAAACGGACAAATATGGGCTACGAATATTAGTAACTATTATTAATTTCAACTAACGCTGGCCATTTTTACGCAATCAACAACTTTTTTGAGCTATTTATTAATTGTAATTTCTTTTAATTTCCTTTATCTTGATGGCCTACTTAAAAGTAGGTCTATATTTAAAAATATAGTATAGGTTTGGTATTTCTTTTTTAAAAATGTATTTCTATTTCACGCCACAAAACCAACATTTATTTTTTTCTTATACCCATCTAAGTTCCTTGTGTTCCAAATACAAAAAAGTGTGAATTCTATTGTTGAAGTCAGTACATATCGTAGTGATTATAACGTATAGATTTAATATGTTCATTCACGTCTGGGAAGTCAGTTTTATATTTTGTCAAAGAGTTTTTAAAAGTTTTGTTTATTGTATATTTACTATACTTACCTAGGTACAGAACTAGGTACAGTTACCTAAGTAAAAAATATTTGTGTTCAAAATTTCACGTCTGTAGTGGTATTTCTGTCAGCGTGTCATCACATAAATCAAAATATGTGCTTTGCTGTGAAATGCCAACATTTGGTACATTCACCCTATAAATAGAAAATTTTAAAGATTATGGGTACTCAATTAAATCTAATTAAAATATTAGATTTAATTGAGTACCCAAACTTGGAAGGTATAATATAATAATTGTATAAGTATTACATGTGATACAAACGAAGCATAGAATTTTCTTTCAAAATTTTCTGCCTGTAGTGATATTTGTTGCATCGCGTCATCACATGATTCAAATGTATTCCCTTACATTTTCCCTATAAATAGAAAAAATAGTGGTAAAATTTGAATTCGTTTTAGTAGGTAAATATTGCTGAAATAAAGTAAATACTCGTTTTAAACTACCTACGCAGTTATAGGTATGTAGGTTGAGTATACTTACGAAGTAAGAGTATTCTCTATGTTTTCCATACTCTCGGCCTGGAGGAGTCTTGAAAGATAAATTTGATTGTGTTTGAAACATTTCAGTGTGATTTTAAAATAAATGCATATTGGGGTAAGTAAAATTACGAACAAATATATGAACTTTACCTACTTTATTTCTTCATGGAAGCGATTTGCATTAATTTTTCGCCAACCTCTTCACTTCTTTGATTTGTTTACTTTGTTCCCCATAGTAAATAAACAAAATCGTTACGTAAACTCAAATATAGTTTTTAAAACCGTGCGTGAACTCAAGCGATACGTGTTCCCCGTCCGACGGCCGCAGCGGTACTGAAGCGGATAGGGAGGAAGCGTCGCGGCTCTGGCTAAAATGGACGGAACGTGCGTGAATTTAGGTATTTCCTTTGTATTATAAAAACGAATACCTATTTAGAAAATATAACGTGTATACGTTATAGAAAATAAATTGATCTTTTTATTAATCAAAGACTGATGGCTTTCCGTGAAATATTTACGCCGTACTAAGGGTTTATTTAGTTTTTTAGATATAACTTTGGATTTTGTTTCTATCGAGGAAATTTTAAGTAATCGTGTTTCTAAATTGTATGATTTATAGAATGAATCCTTAAATATTATATATATGAATTGCAGAACTCAAAATTAAGAAATAAAGATACAGCACGGGATCAAATGAACTACAATTACGTACTGCTGCCTCGGTGCAGGCTTAACACGTCGTCATTCGTCAACACAAACTGGAAAAATCTTTGCACTGTGCTCTTCACTCTTGAGACAATAGTAACGTCTTCTTCTTCGTCCAGTCATTTCAGTTGCTACAGTGCTCGTAAAGCAACACAAGTAGTACTTGCACACTACTGCTTGGTTTAGAGACAATATCTGACGCTGCAGCGGTACTCACTAAGGCAGCCATATATGAAATGGATCCTAGGGAATCCCTAAGAGATCTTTTTAAAGAAATTGATATTTTAACTTTACCAAGTCTGTATATATTTGAAAATGTATGTATGTTCGTAAAAATTTGAGTAAATATAAATCAAACAGTGACAATCACGATTATAACACTAGAAATAAAGATTAAATAGCGGTGCCAGGTTTTAGATTCGCAAAGACAAATAAAAGGTCCTTCTTAGGCAATTGTGTGCGGTGCTATAATAAATTGCCAAAACATATTACAATGCTCACAGAAAGAAAATTCAAGTTGCATGTGAAGAACATTTTAATAATGAAATCTTACTACACAGTTTGTGTAGTAAGATTTCATTATTGCCTGCGCCTGTCACCTACGTAATGTAAATAAATATTGTAATACTTTTACTATATAGTATGTAACACATTGTTAAAAAACGTATAAAAGAATGGCCTCGAGTTTCTTGCCCGTTCTTCTCGCAGTGGCTCTATATTTTTTTCTGAACGTGACAGTACAATGTAGTATATTTCAATATTAAAATTTGTAATTGACCTTCATAAGAGCGTCGTAGACGCCTAATATGAATAAATGATTTTGACTTTGAGCCTTTTCCTAAAAAGGTCTAGAAGCTGGTGAAATGTATATGATAAAGATAACACTCTAAAAATGCATCAACAGTTAAATGCACAATTGAAAATTAAACTTTCCGATAAAAATGCATTTGATTTTGAGGTATCCAGGCTGACACGATGTTAAATTTATCATCATCAGCATTTGCTGGCTTTGCTCCATACCTAGACAAGATTTTTTTCCTTTTATGCTAGATTTTTGGGCTCTTGAAGCTACTTAAATTTTACACCTGCGCGGCACGTGACCTATATTGAAACTTAACATTCACGTAAATTTATTTTGTTTTCGAGAATATTGGTCTTATCACAAAACAATTTGACAGCTTTTATACAGTATAGGGTCTAGATAATCCGGACACTCAAAATGTATACTCTGTTCGGATGTACGCAGCGTTCGGACTTTAGTATGTAGATATTTTGAACGGAATATTTCGATGGGAAAACAATGACTTTGCAACTAAAAATAAGTATTTTATTATTATTAAGGGTAAACTGGCCGGTCAGTTCTCCATACAAACGTCGTAGGGTGTTCACTCCCTTATTTGAAGATTTAGGTCCAAAACAGTTTTTTTTTAGGTTTGGGAATAAATGAAAGTCTGAAGGTGCCAAATCAGGGGAATAGGCGGGATGCGACAGTAATTCAAAGCCACAATCGCGAATTTGAGCCATAGATTCAACAGACGTGTGAACGCGTGCATTATCCTGATGAAACAACACTTTCTTGCTGAGTAATCCTGGCCTTTTCGCTTTAATTGTTTCACACAAACGACGTAAAAGGATGCAGTAATAAGCCGAGTTTATGGTTTCACCTTTTGCAAGGTAGTCCACCATGATGACACCCTTAGCATCCCAAAAAACTGACACCTTGCCAGCTGACAAAATTGCTTTGGCTTTTTTTGGAGTCTGTTCATCAGGTTTTTTCCACTGCTTGGATTGCTGTTTTGACTCTGGGGTGTAGTGGTGTACCCAGGTTTCATCCATTGTCACAAATCTGGCCAAAAAATCTTGTGGATCAGCCTCAAACATTTCCAAACAGTCGCGAGAAATCGTGAGCCGTATTCGTTTTTGTTCAAGTGAAAGCAATCTGGGTACCCACCGCGCAGAAACCTTAGAAAATCCAAGTTCATTGACTATGATGTTTTGTGTTCGTTCATACGAGATGCCAATAGTGTCTGTAATCTCCCTGATGGTCAATCTCCGATCTGCCAATATCAGATCACAGATTTTCCCGATGTTTTCTTCAGTCGTAGACGTCGTAGGCCGGCCGGAGCGAGGGTCAACTTCAATACTCTCTCGTCCGCGTTTAAATTCAGCAACCCACTTTTTCACAGTCGTATACGACGGAGCAGATTCCCCCAATGTTGTTGACATGTCTTCGTGAATCTCTTTTGGAGTTAGTTTATTTTAAACAGGTATTTGATGACCGCACGTTGCTCAATTTTCTCCATTCTTTAAAAATGCTCCACTTAGGCTCACAAAATTCAGTCTAATTTAAAAACTGATAATGCTATTGCGATAAAATTTTACAATGTGACAACCAGAGAGTAAGTAAATCGAATGAGGTCCGTTACATTAAAATAATGGATAGATTCAGGCGTTACTTTGCGGAAATCCATATTTAATAATAACAAGTCTTGACTTACCGAGCGCAGAACCTCGGTAAGTCAAGACCTCCTGAAGATGCTTCGTTTAGAAGCGAAACTAGTCGGGTATTCTTCCGGTTAGGCTGCGTGATGTTTGTGACGTCACGTAGATAACAGGAAAATTAGGCGGAATTGTCACTAGATATATAATTTTATGCTTTTTTAAGTGTTTTATTAAAATATTATTTAATATTTTTTAGGATACTTTTAAAAGTATTTGTTATTATTACATTAAAATAGTTCAAGTATTTATGTGTTAGGCCGCGAACTTTTCAATCTACCCTCGTAATTATCTTTTTAAAATTTCGACATCATACAAGCCTAGATAATGACGAGATCAATCGGTATTATGCTTAATTCTGGACCTTAAATCTCAAATAAGGGAGTGGTCACCCTACGACGATTGTATGGAGAAGCCGGCCAGTAGGTACAACCTTAAAGTATAATGCAGTTACAGTTTACTGATGAATATACAGTGTTTTGGCGAGTAATATAATATTACGATATTATAGAAGTCGCTTTAGTGATATTGTCAAAGGGACGTCAGATATTATGAGGTAGTAAATAAAACAAAATAAAGGAACAACGCGCGAAGAACAATTGTTGTTCACTTACTATACAAAAGAAGTATAGCACCTAAAAAGTATGACATGGTACTGCGTTCTAAAACTTAAGGTTCCAAAAGGTCAGGGGTCGTTGGGATGAACATGGGTTCGGTCTATCGAAGCCCTGCTGTGATTAATTAGTTAAGTCAGTTTTTTTACGAAAACATTGTCGCTAACTCATTCTACTGTTAAATTAAAAACAATGGGTATTATCATTGGTCACACGAAGCGTAACTTTATTTTCGAGAAGTTGCGTAACTTATGTTCACGGACGTTGTGACGACTGACCTAATAGTTTGTCTGAATGTTGAGTCCAATTTTAAAGCAATTAATGTAAATCTGTTACTAATTGTTCGTAGATAAACTGTTAAATAACAAATGCAATGTTTCACGTATAGTGATAGCTTTTATTTTATGCGTGGTTACAATTAAAATTATTACAAATATATTGATGTGAAATTTAATTAATAACATCTCATTTAATAGAATGTGCGTTACCGACCTTTAAAATTAATGTTTTACACTTGATAAAGATAAATTCAGAGCACATATTTACATTTGTGAAATCTTAACCTGACAATGCCGGTAACATGACACTGCGCCATTTTTTATAACTTTTAGATTATCTTAAAAGCCATATTTACTTAATAAGTACAGTAGTTTATGAAATCGGACAATTGTTAGTTCATGGATAAGTAGTAAGAACGTCAAAAGGTGATAAATAAAAAAAAAATACAGTAGTTGTTTGTCTATAAGAAAAGTACTTTCCTGGTCATTCTTCTAGTCAACAACTTATTGCTTAACTTGCTTCTAGGCCAAGCGCGTGCAATAAGTAAACCCGCTAGAACGGCAAATTAATTTGCTACTGTACTTGTTGATGTGTGAATCAGCCTTAAGATTAAGTGTTTTTTTTATTGTTGATAGGTAAGCCTTTGACCACAATCTCACGTGATGGTAAGTGATGATGTGGTCGAAGGTGTTAACAGGCTTAACCTAGAATGTTCTTTAGATTTACGATGTAATCCTTTGTAATTTTAAGTATATAGCCTTGCCCGTTACTGGGTTACGTTCTCATCCGTGCCCGCTAGCATTATCTTCTACCACTTCAACACTTACCAGTAGGTGAGTGAATGTTTCATTGTATCTAACTCAACATATTAATTCCAGGGACCTGTCATTCGGTCGCGGGCAGACCGCCCCCGTTCGGGGCGCGGAGATGCCCAAAGTTTCTAGCACTGACCCTTGGGACGGGAAAGATGGAGAGCTGCCCCTAGAAGAGGACATTGACCTGTCTGACATAGATCTTGAGAAGGACGAGTTATAAGTGGACTCTTGTGGTGTTTTAGTGCGGTGTGAACTGGAGTAGGTCTGAGAAGACCGTAACGAATTATTTGTAAAAAAGTATATTACATGTCAATATATCTCTTGCTATCTTAGGTAATATCGATATTTATACGTAAACAACTGTAGAATGTAGCTATGATAGAAAACTTTATTGAGGTGCGGTGAATAAATACTTTTATACAAATAATTTGTGCAAGGCCCTCTTATCTTGGGTATGAAAATCCTGTTTATCTAAAGATAAAGTCTGATGAAGTCGCATTTACGGTTAAGTAGAGTGAATGAGCGATGTGAAACATATTTCACTGGATATTGTCATTTCCAGCTATCTGTGGATTAGTCATATCTAATCCAGGTAATTTTGGGCATTCAGACACTTAATACCCTTAGAAATTTTGTAATCACAACTTTAGTAAGTAATTCAGTTGTAATACATAGAAATATGACGTCACATATCTATAAAGGATGTAACTCAACCAACACACTATTTATTGAATAATTGAAATCAAACGTTATAACATGGCATTCCCACTTTTGTTATACAAATAATATTTAGGGTTTCAATGGGGACACCAGTGATTCGTTTTATTTTTGTATAAATATTTTGTCTATGAATAATCATAATTTGTATGTCTGTATGTATAATATTTTCTTTTATAAATATCAGATGTAGTGCAACAAATTTTTTAAATGTTTACATCAATGTCGAAATTGTACTTTGTGATAAGAACAGTTTAAAAATATTTCAGATACTTCCAAATAACTTAATATAGTGTGAACGTATTTGAATGTAACTTTGTCACTTAATAAATTTAAATAAAATAAATTATTTCTTTTATTGATCACTTAATGAAATAATTATACAAATAAGAAACGTTTTAGCTTCCATATTTAATTAATAGAACAAAACAGCCATATTGATGTCCTTGTATTCTATCTGTCCATATGGGCACATATAATTTTGGGTTGATGATCTATGAAAGAACTATAGTTACAACCTAAATTTAAAATATTTTGTGTAGAATATTGACCATAAATCAGGCAGTGAATTACATTTATTTTTACAGAGATTTCATACATCAAAGTAGTATAAAAAAAATATTTGTAGCCCTAACATACAGCACAGCATCATCTTTTAGGGTACAGTTACATATTTAAAAAAAAAGGAATGTGAGGTCTGATAGTGACTCTTTTAGACTAAATTTGTTACAGGGTCTATCTCAAGAAATACAGGAGATGTTTTGCTGATTTTTCACATACCAAATTACTGACAACTTGTATAGATAGGGTATTAAATTGGGTATAGAAATGAAACAAATCAGTCAGTTCAAGTATATATTGTATTAATAATAATCCATTGAGCTTACTGAACTTAGCCTTAACACAAAAATATGGTATACAAATGTAAAATATGCATGTTAAAAATCTTATAAAATACAGTCTCAACTAAGTCTCCTAAAAATAATAAAATATTAATCTGTGCAAAGTAATACTGATAAAAGGTCGAGGTAAATCTTATACAGTAGTATAAACATGATTATTCTGAATTTGTTTAATACTGACACAGATATGTTTACAGTCAAAGCCACCAAGTTTACAAATTACACTTGAAAGTTAACTGTTATTGATGAATACTACATTGTTAATAATTAAGGTAAGAATTCAAGGCACACAAGTAGCTGCATATAAGTTGGCCTTAATATACATATAATTTATCATTCCTAAAAGTCGAGACATTCAGGCAGTGTAAACAGCTGAGTATGAAGGTAATTATTATGTAAATGAGGCACACTCTCTAAAACTAGGCCAAGCATTACCAACAAACATTAGATTTTACTTTTTTACATAGTGTTGCGACTTGAAATATTCAATATAGACTCATATATCTTAAGCTAGCTGCCTATTTATTAAACTGTTTGATTTGTATTTGCAAAATTCTATACTAACTCTATCGCATATTGATTGAGATAAGTTATAATCTTTGCTTACTTAATAACTGCCTTAAAATTATGTTAGTCATTATGAACACATATTCATTACTTAATATAGGTAGTAATGATAAAACATTTTTTCGTTTGGCCCCACAGTCTTTTTATAAATGAATAAATTTAGTCCTGTAAAGGGAAATCAATTACAGAAGCTAGGTTACAATATGATCACAACCTTTACTAAATAACATAACTGGATATGTTTGTGATATTCTAAAATAGAATAACATCATGCCATTGCAGGAAGACTCATTTTATCGTACCGATGAGTTGTGCTACGGCTCTGGCACATAGGGTAACAAACAGAAAAATAGTAGAGCCCCATGCCAGCTACTATCAGGCCTACTACTAGTACCACTAAGCCCCATGCAGATATACCTAGGCCCCTCCGAGTAGCATTTTGACCAGGGAGTCCAGACGATGTGCTGGCAAGAGTTTTCGGTTGCGCCGGATCCTTGTAGCCTCTGTCATACTTCCCATAGCTACTTCTACTTCTCAGCGCTTCACATGTTGTGAGAAATTGGTTCATCACTGAAAATAAGACCACGGTTATTATGGTTGCGTTGCGGCCAATGTTTGTGAATTAAAGTAGTTTGTAAACAAAAGTATGCGTCACTTACCAAGTACAATTAATCCCAAGCGAAACAATAGTCGTAACATGGTCGATGAAATACGACTTCCTACGGGACGACGAGGACTCGTCGCAATTCGGTCAAGGAAGGGCGTCCAATGTAGTAATTACCTATCTATTGTAGGTCTGCGATTGTAACGTCTTGGGCTATTAACCCTTTGTCACTTTACAAACACATTCACGAGTGAGATGACACTAAAGTTCTGTAATGATAATTTGCGTATTTTTACGTATTTTAGCACGTCCTACCTTGTTGAAAACAAATTTTTGAATGATTGACTGAATGAAAACGATTTTGGAGTGAAGTCCTAAAAATACTGTTCAATGACGTAGATTACTAGCTCAGGGCCGCGTTCCAAGCCTCAGTCAGTGTAGTACGCTGGAGCGCGTTCCGGGGTCAGAGTGCGTAGTTTGGTTGCTATTACTTACTCAAAGGTTCCGAACGACTCGAATTTTGCAAAATTTATGGACTTTATATGATCTTTGAAAAGCAACTACTGTTACCTGCAAAATATAAAAGAGTGCCTATAATTCTCTCATCAAGAAATGGCAAGGTCATGTCAGTTACAGATTCAAAATTTTAACGACCGCTTTTGATAGTTAAAAAGTTGCGCTCTACCCGAAGATTGTGGACGACGTTAGAGTGAAAAGTTGCACTCGGATTGCGCTCTAACCGAGGTTCAGAACGCGCTCCTGTACGACTCGCTTGTTTTATAACCTCAAATAACGTTTTTGGCGGAATTAGCAAAATATATAGACGTTTCATGATGTTTAAAAAGCATTAACTACCGTTACCTGCAAAATATAACAGAGTGCCTATAATTCACTCATCGAGAAATATCAAGATCATGTCAGTTAGAGATTCAACCTTTTAACGACCGCTTTTGATAGTTAAATAGAATAGTAATAAATACATTTTTGAAGCGCTCGTAGCGAAGTTTGCTTAGCCGTTCTGATCCGAGCAGCAAAGTTCAGCAACGTCCGCCTCGGTCATGACCTGGATGGGTGACCGCTGGTGACATTACTACTAAGCGCTTCTGTGCTTCGCTAATGGTGTGTTCTGGCAGTTGTCCTTGAGAGCCAGTAATTTTAGGTTAGCCTTAACAACATCTTCGACCACATCATCACTTATCATCAGGTGAGATAGTGGTCAAAGGCTATCAGGGATAAAAAAAAGTTAAAAAGTTACGCTCTACTCGAAGATTGTCAACTAAGACGTTAGAGTGAAAAGTTGCACTCCGAGTGCGCTCTAACCAAGGTTCCAAAAACCTCTAAACAAGGTTTTACTCTTGTGTATATCAAAAATAGGTTAATATATGGTACCAACCGCAAGCATAACAAGTCGGTCCGAAGGAGATAGTCATAACTGTCCTATTTGTCTCATTCTATCATTGTACCAGGGGCATAGAACCCAGGGGTATCCAGGCCCCAGGCTTTATGTACAGTCGCGGTCAGAAAATGTTTACCACCATAAGGATTACAATTGCATGCACACATTTAGGTCACAAGTTCTAAATTATGTTTGAAAAAGTCTATTTCATATATTATGTTTTTTCTAATGACATGACAATCAATCGCTCTATAGATGGACTGACTACTATCAAGGTTTGATATAGGTATAGAAAACCTTCTTTGAAAAAACAGGCCGAGTCTCACTCTCAAACAAAAGTTTCCGTTCTCCGACCACCATGCAATATTACGATCAAAAAAATACGCAAAAAAATCACTTTTCTTCACCTTCTTTAATTTAGGCCTCTATAACTCTACTACTATCATACTTTTTTCAGACTTCTAGCCAACCATTTAGCTTGGAAGGTAAGTTTGGAAGGTAATCCGAGGACGAACCTATAAGGGTTCCGATACTGAACTACGGAACCATAAAAAACAATATTTTAGTTTTTTAACTAAGAATATGATGAAAGAATAAAATAGAAACTTAAAAAATCTTTATTTAATATCTAGTATAACCTCCCTCCGCAGCTATGACGGCACGTAGTCTATCCCGCATAGATGCAACAAGACGCGCGCATAGATCAGTCCCTCTGATATCATCCCACACTCGAGCACAGTGTGATCTAAGACCATGAGGGTTTCTTTCATTTTGACAGTCCCAGCGTTGAACCATAAGCCCCCATAAATTTTCAATAGGGTTTAAATCAGCAGACCGAGCGGGCCATTCAATGGGACGAATGTCACGGTGTAGGTTGAACCACGCCATAGTAGCACGGGCCGTGTGTATCCGTGCATTATCTTGAACGTAAGTAATGTGTGGGAATTCTGTTGCAGGATACACTACGCGCACAGTAGGCAGCATCACTTCTTCCAAAAGCGACACATAATTAATGGCAGTGGCCGTATTCTCTAACGACGCCAGTTCTCCGACGCCGTCGAGGCTCATCCACCCCCATAAGTTAACGGTTATGCGACCTGACTCGTTTTGAGGCACGATATGAGCTTCATCATAGCGAGTTCGATTATAGCGCCATAAACTTAATCTTCCGATTTGGCATGATTTAAAAGTTTTTTCATCGGTAAATATAGTATTTGACCAATCAAAATCGAGATGTTGTCGCGCAAAGTTAAGCCGGGCTGTTTTGTGGTGAGGTTTCAGCTCTACTTTAATAGTATGGTGTCTGTAGTGTAGTCCAGCGCTGTGCAAAGCTCGTTGGATCGTCCGAACACTCACATTATATAAAGCAGCAAAATAACTAGTTGGTGTGAAACCGTTCTCTTCGTAACGATGAATCATTTCTGTTATTTGCGCGGTGGTTAGTATCGGTCGTCGTCCTGAATTATTTCTATGATCTGTTATTTGCCCTTCTTCGCCGTGACGCCTAATCCAAAACCTCACAGTGAATCGCGAAATGTTAGGTTCTCGTGATATAGCACAGCTATGTCCATCTTCAAAGAGAAATATTATTTCAGCCCTTTGCTCCAAGGTTAAACTTGCCATTTTATTTCGTTATGAAAAAATCTTTTGTAAAAATTTTCTCTTGTCCAAACGACGTTCAAACAATAATTTCTGATAAATGTCATTTAAATAAATAAAGAAATGAGTTTCATCATCAAAAAGTGATTAATAATTATTGTCTTTGTTATGCGTCATTTTGCATAATAACTTTTGAAAGGTAATAAGTAACTTGATATGGCATCTTACACTTTAGAGCGAAAAGTGTGACATAGAATCTAATTTCAAAACTGGTAAACATTTTCAGACCGCGACCGTATGTCGCGCAAAATCCTGCGACTGATCATGCTTTTTCATGTTTTCTTCTGTGGCAAGCCATCAAGAATCACTGCAGAAAAAATTAAGTTCGTTCATAGATATTTTGTCTTGTTTTCGTATTCCACCGGTTATGCATATAATCTTCGCAATGCATGGTTGTGAATAAACAGCTTTATTTGCGTGAAACCATAGACCAATCATTTCCGATTGTTTCTGATGTCGTGTACTTCCGGTTATTGCGTTGTCAAATTTTTATGTCAAAAATACTGCTTTTACGCCTTCTACCGGTGAGGTAAAAATGGCTAAATTACATTTTTGCCTATTCTTTTTACTTAACGTATCAACCATAATCAATTGTGCTGGTACGGATAACATATCTAGTGATATTAAATTGAAAAATGTGGACAGAACGATTGATGTGTCCTCACAACTCGTGAAAATTGTTTCAAAAATAACCTTGGAAAACATCGGCAAATCACCGGTGAAGAGCTTTTTGGTTGCTGTAGAAGCTTCTGCTAAGAATAATTTGGCCTATATCGGAGCCAAAGACAGTAATAAAGAGCTTCGTATCACGGAGACTACAGTAAAAGGTTATGATTATGTGAAGTTATGGCGTGTCGATCTCAAAGATGGACTAAATGCCGGCTCAACAGCTCATGTATCGGTCGAATCAGTATTTACTAAGGCTCTCCAACCGTACCCGACTGCTATAACACAGCAAGAAGATCAGCTAGTCAAATACATCGGTAACTTGTATGCCTACTCTCCATACTATATCACATCACAAAAAACAACCGTGAATTTGAACACAAAGAGTGTAGAATCTTTCACTAAAGTCAAGCCATTTTCGCAATTAGATGGTACGATATCGTATGGACCATACGCCAACACAGGACCATTTACTGAAAAAGAGTTAAGCATCCATTATAAGAACAATTCACCATTCTTGACTGTGACTAGAATAGAGAGGCTTATAGAAGTGTCTCACTGGGGAAATATTGCTGTAGAAGAGGTGATAGAAATTGCACATTCTGGTGCCAAGCTAAAGGGCCCATTCTCCCGATATGACTACCAGCAAGACCACCACAGTGGCCCAGCTAGTGTCAGGTCCTACAAGACCTTTTTGCCTGCTTCTGCCTCAGATGCTTACTACCGTGATACTAATGGCAATATCTCTACATCCAACATGAAAGTTAAAAAAGATTCTGTTGAGTTGGACCTGAGGCCCAGATACCCTCTATTTGGTGGCTGGAGAACTCACTACACCCTTGGCTACAATGTTCCTAGCTATGAGTACTTATACCACTCTGGCAATGAGTATTTACTGAAGATGAGGGTGATTGACCACATTTTTGATGATATGCAGGTTGATGAAGTAGTAACAAAGATTATTTTACCCGAAGGCTCAACAGGAATCAAGCTAAACATTCCATACTCTGTGACAAGACTGCCTGACAGTCTGCACTACACATACTTGGACACAAAGGGGCGTCCAGTTGTCACATTCACTAAGAAGAATGTTGTTGAGAATCACATTCAAGACTTCCAGCTGCGCTACACATTCCCACGCTTGCTAATGCTGCAAGAGCCACTGTTAGTTGTTGGCTTCCTGTATGCTTTGTTCTTATTAGTTATTATTTATGTAAGACTAGATTTTTCTATTCATAAGTCTGAGCATCCTCATAAAGATTAAGTTATATCCATTCATACTATTTTATCATCTAGTGGTTCTGCATTTATGTGCTCTATTGTGTGTGTGAATAAAGTGGTTTTTATTTAATTACAATCTTAGTTTTATTTTCATTATTTAATTTCCAACATAAATCCATTATATTTTAATAGACCTTCCTATTCTTATCATTGTCACACTACTAAGCGAGGTCATGTATTTTTCCTTTACTGGTCTTTTCATCTCACTACACAATGTCCAATGGATCTACAGAAAATAACTGTTTGAAATTCATACTAGTTACTGCTTGGTAAGACCATATTTGTTGCCAAAATCAGACTTAAGTACTTCTTGAGACAAAATACCATTATTTTTTTACCGACTTTAAAAAAGAAGGAGGTTCTCAATTCGTCTGTATACATTTTTTCAAAACCAGTGTTGCAGTTGGTTCCATTTATTGTATGACAAAAGCCTAACTTTTATTCATGATAAAGTCATAGACCAATAAAGATATCACGCTTGTATATTAAAGTAAATGTGTCTGACATCTTATATTTCTAAACAACAGATGTTAATTTCGTAATCAGCACCCAGATACACCTCGAAAATGACACCCATATTATTTTATTGAAAAACTTGGATTTTTAATATCATCTTGGATTTCTAAACGAATGTCATTTTTGTAACCTTTGCCCCAAAAAACATTTATCATTTCAAAATAATTGATGATCTCTCTGGGGGGCCTAAAGAACATTATTATTCATAATAAATTCTACCAGCTTGAAGTTGAAATCGGATATCATTTTTGTACTCACCACCCCAAGAAGCCAAGAAAATAACACCTGTATAATTAAAAAAAATCTAAACAAATTGATGACTCTATCAACCACTTCAACAATTACCGACAGGTGCAGGCAAAGGAAAATCTATCCACAAAAGCAATAGGCATGAAATTTTGAAGCACTTGGACCAGTTGTAGCCAAGTTTGCTTAGCCGTGCTTAACCATTCAGCTGATAAGCAATGGTCATGACTTGGATGGGTGACCGCTAGTGTCATAACTACTAAGCGCTTCCGTATTTCGGAGTGCACGCGGTCCCGGTTGTTTGTTATCTTAGGACGGCAATCGTTATAGTATGGCATTTTACGAATGCCCGCTTGGCTAGCTACCTCCCTCAAGTAGAAAATCTGTCGCCAAGCGTTGGTGTGTGGGCAGTTGTCCTTGAGAGCCAATAATTCTAGGTTGGCCTGCACAACATCTTCGACCACATCATCACTTATAATCAGGTGAGACTGCAAAGGCTATATATTTACTTATCTGTGTGTGGAAACTGGTGTAATCACAGTTAATTTGTGAAACCACCGAAACGATGAGTTGCATTGAACCTGTCACCCTGATAAAGATATACAGTAGTTCTAAGTAAGTCTCACATGCCTGTAATTTTACTGGCTCTCGAGGACTGCTGTTAGGTGCTCGGCGACTGATTTTCTACCTGAGCATAGTAGCTAGCCAAGCGTGCATTCACAAAATGCCCTTCCACCTTGGCGCGAATCTCAAACCGGCGGCGGGGAGCGAACGATGGACCTGCTCCATAGGTATCATTACCACCTTTTGCACTTGGTCATTTCTTGCTATGTCCATACTGTATCAGCTGGATCATCCACGGCTGAACACAGTGTTCATACTTTTTTCTTTATATCATGACAACCAGTACCGGCGTTAGGGTAGGGCGAGGTTGGGCGACCGCCCAGGGCGCTGGGTATGACGGGGCGCCGCAGGCGCCCCTTTAAATTCGCTCGCTCGGAGTTCTACTTACTCGTGGATTCCTTCGAAAGTCTAGTAACAAAAACCACTCAGGTGGCAACACAA
Organism: Plagodis dolabraria; assembly: GCA_963854805.1. Lineage (NCBI taxonomy): Eukaryota > Metazoa > Arthropoda > Insecta > Lepidoptera > Geometridae > Plagodis > Plagodis dolabraria. The sequence continues at coordinate 6,151,887 of OY978442.1, forward strand.
GGGCGGAACGCAGTGTCGGTCGGAGCGCTGCTGTTAATTTTGCCGGGAATCCTCGACGACAGACATAACACATTATCCATGTTTTTTCAACGTTTTACTGAAAGAGCGTCTCCTGCTATTATTTTTCCGAAATTAATAAATTTTTTTTTTGGTCGAAACCTAAACCTGGTTATATGTTTTCAATGGCTTGCAGAAAGCATCTTAAATCTTCTCTTGAATTTTAAACTTCATCTGATCGAAAGAAGTGATTTTTCAAACACTTAACTAACCCACGTAATGATGTCACTCACACTCTGCTATATTTCTAAATATGATTACAAGCACCATCGCATGCTAAGCGATTTTAAGATATCTACACATTTTTTAGGCAACTGGCGTTCATAAAATAATTTGGCTTGGGTTCGATTCCCGCCCTTTTTTACTATTTTGTATAATAGGAAAACGGTCGGAGAATATATTTACATACTTAAATAGTTAAAAGTAGTTTTAATTACAACCGATGTTCGACTACATTTGAAATGAATTATTATACCGTCTTATCAGTAAATTTATTTTTTCTGGTAATAAATACCATTATTACGTATTTTAAATCGATTAAAACAACGCCCTTACTTATTTGCCTTACCCAAATAGATAGTTAATTTTGTTTTATCAGAAAAAAAAATTATAAGTACTTAGGTAATTGTGTTTTCGAATGCATTATTTGCATTATGCGCGCATTCACTAATTATTAATTTTTTCAAGCAGAGGTTTGGATCCTACAATTTCAGGGTATTATTTTCAAGATATATGTAAGTTTAAATATTCAAGATACAAGTTTTAAGTATATTTCAGAGTCTGCCTTCGCTAAATATTAGAAAAATTTTAATTATCTGCGCCGTGGCACTCATTTGATTCGGAAATGCTAACGTTTGATATTGTATGTTTCATGTCTAACTGTTAATCTCTAGTAAAAGTAAAAAGGTTTCAGGATTTAATTCATTTATTTAAAAAAAATGATTGTACTTAGAAGGAATTCATCAGTTGCAGATTCAATTGAATTTTTACTAATTATTTGGTTAGTATAAAATATCAAAGCATGTTAATACTGTCAAAACAATCATATCTGGCTTAAAATATAGAAAACGGAGTGCCAAAAAGAAAATAAATTGCAATTTTTTTTTGTAATTTATTTTCTTTTTGGCACTAAAAACACAAAAAAATTGTAACTATAATCTGGCCCATTGAGCAAGTTATTGTAAATATTGTATTCTGGCCATGAATACTGTACCTAATTTATGTATACAAACTTGTTTTGCTACTTTTTAATTATTTTGAATTTGGAATGCATTTATTATTTTAAAAATCTCTTTCAATTTAGCTCCGCTACACATAATTTTTCGTGTTCATAAGCAATTAACAATATGGGATGAGCTGCTAAAGTTTTTTTTTTTAAATAATAGAATTGACTTCAACACCCAAAAGAGTGAAATAACTTGTTGAAGTCGGTACCATGATAGTTCAAAACTACCTATTACCGCAATGCTGTGCGCATGGTACCGACTTCGACAAGTTATTTCACACTTTTGGGTGTTGAAGTCGGTTCTATTTTTTGTAAAAAAAAAAACACACTTTAGTGACCTTACGGGACTTTTTGGTACTTACGGGATCGATTATAATTCATTGTTAAGATATCATCAAGATAGGTAAATATTTTTCAGGTATTTTAGTGCAACTCAAAAACGGTTTGACCGAATTTGATGAAATTTTAAATGGGACCAAACGACAAGCATCACCCTACAAACAAAAAAAGAATTTTCAAAATCGGTTCACCCAGTCCAGAGTTCAGAGGTAACAAACATAAAAAAATACAGACGAATTGAGAACCTCCTCTTTTTTGGAAGTCGGTTAAAAATAGGATTGCAATGATCGCCTTGCACAAAGTGGGTATGGAGCCGTCGTCGATCATATTGCAGGCACTTCAAAAGCTTGGTGTCGGCCGTATGTTCGTATATCGTACTATCAATAGATACAATAACACTTCCTCTGACGAAGACCATAAAAGATCGTTGCAATCCCATTAGGAAGCAAAAAATCTTACGCCTTCCGTCGCGACACGCAGGTGAAGGGCATCCTCATTATTGAAGAGCACTACACTAAGGAAAACTATAAATTGGACGCTCACAGTTCTAAAGAAGCTGCTTAAGTGGTCGGAAAGGTACAACGTGGTCGTCATCCTGCGTCCGTGATGGTTTGGTGGTGCGTGTCCTATCAAGGCGTCACAAAGCTACATTTTTGTGTAAATGGAGTGAAAACATCAGCCAAAGTGTATCAGGAGACAGTCTTGGATCGTGTTGTGAAATTTTTCAGCAATACAATTTTTAAGAAAGTACCAAGGTTTTTTTTTTATTTTTTTTTATACCACTAAGGTGGCAAACAAGCATACGGCCCGCCTGATGGTAAGCAGTTACCGTAGCCTATGGACGCTTGCAACACCAGGGGTATCACTCGCGCGTTGCCGACCCTGAAGAAATCTCTTCACGCCCTTTTTGAAGAACCCCATGCTATACTCCATCGGGAAAACCGCGGCAGGGAGCTCATTCCACAATCGAAGCGTTCGCGGAAGGAAACCCCTTTGAGCCCGCACAGTTCGATATTCTGGTTCCAATGTGTGAGGTTGGACTCCCCGTCGATGGCGAGAGTTGCGATGGTGGAAGGTAGCCGTGGGCATCAATTCGAACAATTCTTCAGAACACTCTCCGTTGTACAGACGGTAGAACACGCATAAGGAGGCAAAGTCTCTCCTTAGACTTAGGGGCTCTAAACCGGTTGTGAGCTCGATTTTCCAGCAGATCTCTGCACCTGGTCATAAGGCACGAACTACCCATGCCCTGCTTGAAACCAATGTTTCGGACTTTATAAGATCTAGCTAGAGACTGGCCCTCATCTAGCCCAGACCTCTATCTCCCTTTAGACTACAAATTATGGTTAGTTTTAGAGGACATGGCTTGCTCTAAACGACACGGCAACATTGAGTCTCTTAAAGAAGCGAAAATAAGTAGTGTTAAAGACTTCCGTTATGGAATAAGTGCCATTCATGACGCTTTAATTACTTTGGCTACTGAAACTCAAATTACTGAAGTTCATTCAATTCTCTCATGATGCTACTATACTAGCTGAACAACTAATGGATTTTAGCTACATAGTCTCTTTGGTTATTTGGTAGACATACTTTTATAATTAATGTCGTCAGTAAGTCTCTGTAATCAGAAGACATGGATCTCTGATCTCTGTAAATCCACAGAAATGATGAAAAAGCTGCGCTTTCTTGGAAGAATATAGAAATAAAGTGTCATTTTAACTACTAAGCAGTTCTAAAAATAAAGATCTAAAAATTGAGCCACAACAAGCACTCGTGTAAAAACACCAAGCTGTTGAAACTACCCGAGAAGAGCCAGTAGTAACGTCCCCAGAAAATACATTTTTAGTTGAATTTTCAATTGTCTTTTGAAGTCTACCTTAATATCACTCAATAAAAAAAATCAGTTAATTAAGTAAATGATTATTCAAAACCTTGGTCTTTTTTTTACAATGGAAACGATTTAGGTAGTTTAGTAATGTTTAACAATGTACAAAAGATTCCAGAAAAACCAGACTTTCTCAAACTTTGTAGTGATCTTCAATTGAAATTAACTGTAGACTAAATCAGATATAGATGTTCTCTGCTGTGTGATAAAGTCATAAATCTGTAATCTTTTTACTTAATCAGAATGTCGTTCTCTCGTCATTTTAAATTTAATTAAAGATCGCCACTTACAAGAACTGCAGGTATCCAAATGTATGGACACTTAGCAATCTTGTGGATCGAAAATGAAATTGGGGAAAAATAGAGTATGGTTTCTTAATAAAAGACTTCTGTGGAATTCTATTTCTTAACTTTTTTTCATGTTTTTGAGTGGCTATATGCCTCACTCAATCTCGCTGGGGGCGCGTAAGAATATCGCCCAGGGCGCTGGTAGTACTAAAACCGGCACTGATGACAACCACTGAGCAAGTAATATTAGACATTTTCAGGAACGAATTTTGTGGGCCTTAAGACGATTTCTATTATATCTTCCTTCTAAGTACATAATCCGCTGCATTTAAATCTTTCCAACTTTTTCCTGCTAGTAGCACTGTATTTCAGAGTATATGTAAGTACGTACTGCTTGAACTGCATTTATTTGCCGACTTACATCTGTAATATTATTTATTATGCCAAGGTCTAAGGCTTGTATTCATCGAGAAACTAACCTCAGTTTCTCGATGCTTGTATTGATAAATGCATCTTAATGTTGAGATGATGAAGTATGGAGAGGGAAAGGAGTAGTAAGTAGTAATTTGTAAGTCGGTCTTGTCTCCATCAAGTCGGCCGTGACGTCAATGGTAGGCGTGGTTAAGCTTAGTCTTCTCTAGGCGCTTGCATGTGAACTACGTTTGAAAGTAATTGTGACTATACATTTACATTTTACATACATTTTGGTCGAATTTACATGTTACTTTTCTCTATGGTATAGTAGCTCAACAATTTCATAGCTACTACTAGATGTCGTCAGCTTATGGAACTCATTATACCCTAAGATTTTTTTACCTGTAGATGCGTTGTATGCCCTCCATATTTACTAGACGAATTCTGGGTAATTACCAGAGTCACTACCAGTCTTGCACTTCCGAGCGTCCGGTGAATACATCGCCGCTAATCGTGTTTTTTAGGAATAATCTGTGGACAATATGCCTTCCTTGTGTCTTTAGACTCTGCACCAATTATACAAGCACTGTGAGAGATAGGAAAACTGTTTCATTTTACGCGTAATTATTGCTTTTATTGAGTAAATAGGAAATATCGACATTTTGTTTTATCTAAGGAACTATTCTCAATGAAATGGATGAGCGAGATATGTGTATCGTTTGGTGTGAGAGAGTGAAAGAGATCGCAGTGTAATGGTGATCGGAACATCTCGTGGCGGTTAGGTGGTTACACGAATTGGTTATATTTATCTCTTTCTTACAACAGATATGACGCATAATATTTGAACGTTCTTTCCTTGTCATTACAAACTGCATATACATGTGCGTAGGTATGTAGATAGGTAAATTCTAGTAAGCTTTTAGAGCAGGGTGTTCGGATATAACTACTCTATTATTTCAACTCTCTGATTATACCGCCGTATATATGCAGATTAAATAATATATAATTTCTACCAACTTTACGTATGGACTATGGATTATTTTATTATTTGTATTTATTGACGACATAAGACTAGTTATTTTTAAATTATATCAATCTTTTAAAAGTGCGCCATTATTCGCCGAAGGAATATTATAATTGCACAAAACTGCTACGGCCCTGCGGCCGTATTCATCGCGGCTGAGGGTGGATTTCGAAACTATTAACTATTATTATATTTTACTATTCACCGTCAGATGGTTTTAGTTCTAATTGAATATGATTTAATTTAAATGTTATTGTAAACATGACTTGCCCAATGTAACATTCTCCGTTATAAGGCCAATAAATATTTGAATTTGAATTTAAGATTAAGGTGGGGCCAGGCTAATTTTCCACCCTCCCTCACGTCGTAAACCGGCGCCGGCGACACGTTTCGTCAAGGGAAAATTTGTGATTGGCCTCTCCTCTCCCTACTTCATGGTTGAGATCAATCTTAAGATGCAGTTTTGACGTTTGATGTATGGAACATAAGTCCAAAATCGTTCTAAACTTTGTGACGCTTGTATTAGTATAAACCTTAAATATCAACAGAAACCTCGAAAAAGACCCAGCTTGATTTTTCTGGCAGGAGTGTACCTACATAAGATACTTACCTACGAGGGTGAATCAAAAAATTCTTGGAATCAATATTAAAAAATGTAAAGATTTAAATAATAATATTTTATTTTTCTACATAATCTCCCTCCAATGCAATGCATTTAGAATAACGCGTTTCTAACTTCCTTATTCCTTGTGAAAAAAAAATATTTTCTTGACTCTCGAAAAAGTCCTCTACGGCAGCTATAACCGCGTCATTATCGTGAAATTTTGTTCCACGAATTTCCTCTTTTAATTTTGGAAACAAGTGAAAATCACTTGGGGCTAAGTCCGGAGAATATGGTGGGTGGTCAAGGAGATTGAAGCCAGCACAGCGGATTGCGTTGACCGCAACTTCCGATCGATGAGCAGGAGCGTTATCTTGAAGGAACAACACGCCCAACGACAGTTTTCCACGACGTTTTTCTTTAATCGCTTCACGCACTTTCGGGATTAAATTTGCGTAATAGGGTCCAATAATCGTCTGGCCTTTTGGCATGTAATCAATAAAAAGGATTCCTTCACTATCCCAGAACACAGAGGCCATAACTTTGCCAGCGGTAGGAGCAACTCGAAATTTTTTAATGGATGGAGAGGATGGTCGTTTCCAAGACATGCTTTGTCTTTTAGTTTCAGGATCAAAATGGTGGACCCACGTTTCATCCATGGTGACAAGACGACGGCAAAAATTATCCGGATCACGCTGGAACATTTCGAGATTACGCTTGGAAATTTCCAAACGTCGCTTTTTGTTTTCGTCGGTTAACATTCGTGGCACCCATCTTGCAGACACTTTTTTGAACCCCAGTGAATCAATTAAAATGGATTGAACGCTACCAAAAGATATCTTTAGGATCTCAGCTATATGTTTTATAGTCATTCTTCTGTCTTCCAAAACCAGATTCTCAACCTTTTTGACATTTTCTTCTGTAACGGAGGTTGAAGGCCGCCCAGAACGCGGGTCATCTTTACAGCTTGATCTACCTCTTTTAAATTCAGCCACCCAGTACGCAACCGTAGAATAGGGTACAGCATCACCCCCTAATGTCTGCTGAATGTCCAAAAAAATTTCCTTCGTAGACATTTTTTTCAAACTGAGATATTTAACACCGCACGTAACTCACTTTTATCCATAATTTTGACTTTTTAGCAACTCGTTGCACAAAAAAAATTATTACATGCGAACGAACTGACAAAAATAAGTGACAGTCTGCATAAATATAGTGTGATAGACACTCTTTAATTTGAATATCGAACTTGATCCAAAAAGGTTTCATATATATGCACTTCTAAGAACTTTTTGATTCACCCTCGTATATATGTTTTATAAAAATATGTGTATAGTAAGTAGCAAGTAAGGTTTGTATATCCATTTGAGCATTACATCTCCAAAGATATTGACGCTTTTTTAACCCCAGCCTATAAGCATTTTTGATTAACTTAGGTCTATAGTCTTATTGCCATCACCATTGTAAGATTTAAGTTTTGTGACAAATATTCCGGTATCTCTACATCTTCTAGTTTGGATGCATCCCATAACCGAAGGGGGGAGATAATTATTTCCTTCAAAACAAAATTCTAAAACGTCTTGAACAGAACAAAAGTCTTTCAGTGACTTACAGACTCAAAAACCCCATAAGCGGTATATCTGCAAAAATCAAAAGAATTTGTTATGTGCCCTATCTCAACAGGGATTTTTTAAATAGCCCATAATAAATGAGGCAGTGTACTTTTCGATATTTTTATTCGTCAAAGTGAATTTCCAGAACAATTTTCAACATTGAATGCATAATAGGAAACCTTGTTCTTAATACCAACAATTTGCCTCTTTTGTATCTAATGAAATAATACTGCGTGACTGTTTTTATCATCAATGAAAATGATTTTAATATTCATTGCAACTTTGCAATTGCGATTGAGAAGCGCTCGTAGCCAAGTTTGCTTTGCCATTCTGATTCGATCAACAAAGTTAAGCAACGTCCGCCGCGGTCATGACTTGGATGGGTGACCGCTGGTGACATTACTACTGAGCGCTTCCGTGCTTCGGAGGGCACTTTAAGCCGTCGGTCCCGGTTGTTGTCTTAGGATAGCAGTCGTTACAGCATGGTGGTAGGGCACTTTGCAAATGCCCGCCTGGCTAGCTACCACCCTCAAGTTGAAAATCTGTCGCTAAGCACACCTAATGGTGTGTTCCGGCAGCTGTCCTTGAGAGCCAGTAACTCTAGGTTAGTCTGAACAACATCCTCGACCACATCATCACTTACTATCAGGTGAGATAGTGGTCAAAGGCTAACCTATCAAACATAAAAAAAAAAAAAAAAATTGCAACTTTATGTAAATACAGAGTAGCTTTTAACAACAAAAATTAGGTGAATGGTCTTAATTTGATATGTTAATTGGTAGCTAAATAATAGGTAGGCTGTAATAGGTAGCCAGTTGGAATCTTACAGAATGTGTTATGTTAATGTATAGCTTATTGCTTAACAATTAATAATAATAATGGGGAGTCCCCTTAAAAGTAACGTTAAACGTTTTTGGACCTAAGTCAAGTTTTTTTAACATATTTTGTTTTTGGAATATTTTCATAATGGTTATACACACAAGCATTGAACTTTGTATGATCATAAAACAAAATCTAACTTACACCAACAAAAACCGGCCAAGCGCAAGTTGGACTCACACAGAGGGTTCTATACCAACACAGGTTGTATATTAATATGATAAAAACAATATTTTTTAAATAAGTCCAAGATCATTAAGAATTGTATGATTCACAATTAATCAAATTACATTTGTATTAATTTAAAAATATATTTATTTTCAATATAGATCTATTTACAGTTTCATTGTACACCAAGTTACTTGTAAGTATAAAGTAACAATGTATTTACAAAAGGATAATAAGATATTGACCACTTTTATAATAGATCTTTTATCTTTTACTATACGCTATATTCAGACAACTTGAATCGGAGGACCACGGGAGCACTAGTGCAAGGCAGGATAGCCAGCTCTGTCACCACGGCAGTGACCAGGTGAGGTGGAGTGACATCATAAGTGAGGTTGAGCGGTGTTAGGTTTGGGTTCGATCTCCAATCCTTGAGCAGAGAGTTCTCAGCTGATTTATCAATGAGGTCGTCTGGATCTCCTGTAATTAAAATATGTTTAATATGATTACAAAATCTATTTTCAGTTTTTCATATACAAAAACAAATAAAATAAAATTTACATTTTGATTTATTTAACAAAATTTAAAAATTTTAAGTTGCACGTGAAAAACATTTTAATAAGAAATCGTACTACACAGTTTATGATTACTTAAACAATAAAAATGCTTGGAAAATTCCGCCTCCGCCAAGCTATCACCTGTCACCTACGTAATTTAAACAAATATTGTAATAATTGTATTATATTGTGTATAACACATTGTTAAAAGACTTTTAAAATAATGGCCCTGAGTTTCTTGCCCATTCTTCTCGCAGTGGCTCTATACATTTTATGCTGAATGAGGCAGTACAATGTAGTATACAATGTAATATTTCAATTTGTAATTGACCTTCATAAGAGCGTCGTAGACGCCTAAATTGAATAAATGATTTTGAATTGAATTCACAACAGGAAAAAATGCTTTTTTACTGTATCAGCCGGATGGTCCCCTGCAGAACACAGCCTCCCTCATTAAAGGGGTTTGCCTTAATCCCCACACTTGGCAGGCGTCTTGGGGATTGCAATTTAAGATATCTGTTCCTCTGAGGGCGACGGTGTCCAGTTTCCGGTATTTTACCGCCTCTTATGGCACCCACAGGCAGCAATGGGGGTGACATTCTAGCACGTCGGCCTATTGGGCCATGCTTTATTACCTCTCTAAAATTAATTATTTATAACAATAGAAATGTATATATTTTGGTGATTTCCGATTTTGATAAAGGATTGATAGCCTAGGGTTTTGAGTGCTCAAGAAATCACATATAACTCTTATGTCTTGTCTTCTTCTTCCTGCCCTTATCTCACACTAAGTTGAGTCAGCATGTTCTATGTGTAATTCTTCTTCCATTCCACACTGTCACCCGTCATCTCGATACTTATTGAAGCAAAGATGAGCGAAGCAGTGTATACATTAGCAAGTACATTAATTAATAGTATTGCAGATGTTTGACAGATTTGTAATTTGGTATCGCTCCTCTCTACCTCAATGGAGTTTAGGTTGGGTCAGACATATTTAAATGCGGTAGATGTGATCTACTTAACAAACATATTTCTACAATCAATACTCAAAAGTACAGAATTTCATACGGAAATAAAAATTCTTAAAGTAAATTTTAATGCAAAGTAAACGAAATAACTTCAGAACTTGCAAGTTGAAGTGGCCAGAGGCAGACCACATTGCTCAACAAACCGATAACCGATGGGGAAGAAAGGTTCTCAAGTGGTACCACAATACACAGGATTACATGGAATTGGTAGGCAATTTAGTAGGTGGGAGTTGAGGGTAGCAAGTGCTTTAGGCACTTGTAACCATTAGCTACCCACAACTATCGGAACTACGCACTCGCTTCCCGCGGCTCGCCAACTCGTTTCTAATTCTAGCTCTACTCGTTACTCATTCATCGTTTCCTGTGAGACAACTGCCTAATAGCCGATCATTGTGGCATTCTATTGGGGTGGCATAGTTCAACAGCAGACATCTTACAGCTGTTGATCATGAAATATTAATAATAAATAGGTACATATTTAAGTAATTATATACAACGTGTTCCAAAATTCTACGATAAGCCAACATAGGATGGTAGTTTTAATATATTTAACTAGCTTTCCGGGCGCGGCTCCGCCCGCGCGTATGTCGGTTATCGCGCGAAAACATTAATCTCTTTAAGCGCAGTCGGATAAAAACTATCCTATGTTTTTTCCCGGGTCTCAAACTATCTCCATACCAAATTTCATTCAAATCGGTCCAGTAGTTTCGCCGTGAAAGCGTAACAGACAGACAGACAGACAGACAGACAGACAGAGTTACTTTCGCATTTATAATATTAATAGTACTGATGTTTGCAATAACGCATGCTCTGCGGATTACATTACAAAATTACAAATTTACGAGAGATTGGGACAAGTTGTATAATTAGTTAAATAGTAAATTTAAAATTATTCATGAGGAGTAAGCCCGACACTGCTTCAGTCTGCAATGTTGGACATTAGTTGCATTTGAAAGATTCACGTTTTAGCGAGTAGGGCTCATCTCCTTTATATAGAAATCTTTGGATTGAATAGGTAAGAAGAGAGTAAACTTACCGATCTCATTATAAACGAATGCATCGGTCTGCACTCTCTCTGAGAATTTGTGCGTCTCGCAAGCAACAAGCACAGGCTTGTTGAAGCAGCGCGCGACGAGCGCCACTGAGGCGGTGCCGGCCGCGCCCAGCACTGACCCGTTAGCGAGGAGGGCTGATGCGCTCAGTAGGACTTTGTTCACCTGCAAAATGACAATACTACACTTTTATGTTCATTCTCTTAATTTAAAATTCTTTGAACTATGGTAGTACTTATTCTATTTACTCTAAAATCTACATTCGTGTTCATCCACACTTCTTTCATCTTCTTCTTAGTTGGATATGTTCATAGATGGATTTGTTCCAAGCTAGTAGCTGTTTAATGTTACAGTGCATAGAGCGTGTCTATTAATATAGAAGAATTTAGTGCAAGCATGGACATCCAAGGGATATGCCATGCATCACCAATTATCAAATATCGAATGCATGTACAGCTATCGGCATCTGTTATACAAATAAACGGAGAGCATGCCGCCGCTCGTATACAGGGTCTGTTTGACCGCATGCTGACAGACACGAAAACCACGCTCCCATGCCGTATCCCCCCCTAATATCCGTGGGTGCAAGCATGCTTACCGTTCTCATGATGAAGCTGAGCGCTGTGATGTCGACACAGTCACAAGGCACGCCGCGTGCCGCCAGCCGCCGCGACATCTCCCGCGCCCCTCCTCTCCCCCCACCCCCGCCCGAGCTGCACACTACTGCGCGGAACTGCACCCCCGCCTCACTCGCCTCCACCAAGATGCGCTCTATCAGGGACGAGCTGAACACACAACATACACATAAATAATAATGTGGAATACCACCACATTGTCAGATATTCTGCCTTTGCACACTTTTTTTTTAGGCGTGACACCACAGAATAAAGAACCAGTAGGATCACTTCGCAAAACCATTCCAATAAATAAGCGACTCTAGCTACGAAGCAGCAGTGCACTTCAGCTCGCAAAGCACGGAGTACCTAGTATTTATATTCACCTACAATGCGTCTCTCTTTCTATTGCATAGCCACGCATAGCTCTGATCTCTTCTGACGCGGCAGGTAACGTAGAATAATCCCGTCCTGTCGATATGCCAATGAATCTCTAGCTTTGTACCTAAGGTGCGGGAGTGAGCCAGGCCTGGTGAGACCGAACCAAAGGATTTATAAGTCTTTCGAACCAAAGGATTTTTAATTTACTTCATAACATAACAGAGTCTGAACTAGTATACTTTTTATCTCTGATTTAGAATATCGTTCTCAAGGAAGCAAGAGTTCACTAAAGAGAAACTTTATGACAAGAACTTAGCATTACACTAAATTTAATTATGTTTGTTTCTTTGACATGCATGCATCAGTACTTCAGTACTATAATATTATAAATGCGAAAGTAACTCTGTCTGTCTGTCTGTTACGCTTTCACGCCAAAACTACTGGACCGATTTGAATGAAATTTGGTATGGATATAGTTTGAGACCCGGGAAAAAACATAGGATAGTTTTTATCCAACTGCGCAAAAAGAGGTTAATGTTTCTGCGCGATAACCGAAATACGCGCGGGCGGAACCGCGCCCGGAAAGCTAGTATTATATAATGGTTTAATTACTTACTATATTATAAATAGTAACATTAAGACTTGCGACTTGAACACATAGTTATAAGCGTTTAATGGACATGTCAGAAGAAAAGGAGAAGTCCGTTCGTAACCACGACCGATGCAACTTGGTCGAAACATTGAGGTAAATAATACACATGTTTTTATCGCGATTAAGTCCCGTCAAATACTATTTCTTTTCCTTAATGTTCAATGAAGTGACCGCTATCTCACAACATCTATTTGTACGCCTACTCAGGAAATACACATTGAAACCGCTTTAGATTTAAATCTTACATGCAGGCCGTTGTATGATTACACACTTTTTTACAAATAAATGTATTAGACAAAAATCACTTACCATCCATAAGTGAGAATACTGTCCCCCTGAGAAATCTTGTTCCTGACCGCGATGCTGATCGCTTCTCCCGCCATGTCGATTTGCTCGCGGATGTACCGGTCTATCTCTTCTTGCAACCTTTTCTTGGCCTGGAAGTAGAACAAAATTGAAGAAATTAAAAAAACTACTATTTTGGCGTAGTCATACATCCACCGTATCCGTAACCGCCCGCCCGTGGGGTGCCGGGTTAGAATGTCACTCCCCCATTGCTAATATAAAAGTAAAATACTGAGAGGTGAGACAGCAGCACCTCCTGAGGAACTGATATCTTAAACTGCCATCCCCAAGACGTCCGCCAAGCCTGGGGATTATAGCAAAACTCCCCTTAACGGGGGAGACTGTGTTCAGCAGTGAACAATCCGGCTGGTACAATACAAACATACCTAAGGATCACACATTAAAAACAAACAAATGTTATGACCTAACAAATGAATTAACCAAAAACGGTTATGTGGTTAATTTATATGCTGTAAAAGTTGGAGCAAGGGGTATATCAGCGAAATCCCTATATAACCTACTTAAAGACCTTGGCCTGCCAAGAACAACCGTAACTTCCATCCTAGAACGTGTATCTAAGGCGGCATTAGTAGGATCTTAACAAATTTGGTTAGGTATGGGAGGAGTCTTGAGCGGGAAGGGGAGCGTTGATGCATTGTAAAGAGGCCTCTTAACCCTGCACCTGGGTTGCAAGACCCCTCTAGCCTCTTCCTCTGCAACGCTATGGACCCGGCACCTGCATGGTGAATCCATGGAATGCTAAGTAATTCGTCTCCCCCTCCCATTGGGCAAACATTATTTAAGGTTCAATTAGCAATTGATACGAAATGAATGAATAAATTAACCTCTTTTAGCGCGGTTGGATAAAAAGTATCCTATGTCCTTTCTCGGGTCTCAAACTATTTCTATACTAAATTTCATCCAAATTGGTCCAGTCGTTTTTAAGTTTATTTGTTGCAAACAAAAATACAAATCTTTCCTCTTTATAATATTAGTATAGACAGATGAACACATTAGTGCGAGATATATAATCTAAAAAAAATATACTAATTAAATAGTAGTGTACATACATCAAACTCGTCGACGTTGTTCGGCAGCTGCGTGAGATGGTGTCGGAAGAATTTGAGTGCGTTGGTCTGCGCGGCCGTGGGCTGCCGCTGCCTCCACAAGAACTGCAGGCTCGCCGCCAGGTGCGCCTCCAGCCCGCGCCCGAACTCCGTCTTAGCGGGCAGCGAGTAGTCACGAACCATCTAACAACAGTTAACAATTACACATTTTTATATTTAATTTAGAAATTCAATGGGAGATTTGTTTTTATTTTATATTCTAATAATTTAGCCTTTGACCACTATCTTTATCAGCGCTTCTTTCGAAGCTTTCTTCGAGGCTTTCCGTGAATTTGTGCGAGTTTTTGGCCGATCGGAGCATCAAGGTCGTTGACAAAGGTACATGCCCGACTTAAAAACGGTCAATACTGGCGTTCCGCAAGGCTGTATGTTATCTCCGACACCATTCCTCTTGCATATAAATGACATGTTGCAGCTCAGCGATATTTATTGATGAAAGTACCGGAGATGCCTCATGTACCGTCCATGCTAAAAATTCTCGGGAAAACGTCGAGAATCGGAACAAACTTGTCTTTGAAGTCGAGACCCTGTTGTCAAATGTAGTGGTGTAACCCAAAGAAGACCTGAAGTTTGTGCGTTTAGCGCTAAACCATCCCCATTTGTCGTATTCCTCCGATTTGAAGACACCGCTACGGGAGTAGCGGCCTCAACTAGCATCGGAGTACTTGGCGTTGATCTATCAAGTGTCGTTCTTTCGTTGTCACTTGGAAGATAGGACTAAATTAGCCTCAAACAAGCTTAGTGTGCTCGGAAAGGCGAGACGGTACTTCACTTCGGCCCATCGCTTGCAACTTTAAAAGGCTCAGGTTGAACCTTACATGGGGTACTGCTCTCATCTCTGGGCGGGAGCTGTACCAGCTTCTTCCATTTGACCGCAATCAATGCAGAGCGGCTCAACAGCGAACAACATTTTATTACCATAAACTACGGCTTTTGCCTTTGCGCTTTGTAGTAGAAAACTATGTGGGTAATATAACAAATGATTAGTTTGCGATAGTTACGGTCTTGTAGCTTCTAATAATTCAAGAGTGACAATTGTTATTAATTAAGATTATGATAATTGCACAAAGAATTGCAATCTGTATCATGGACAACCAACAAATACAATGGTATATTAATTACCTTCTTCAATGCGTCGAGGAGAGCAATACACCTTGCGTTTGAGCCCGTCACCACCCTCGTTGATAGCTGCACCCCTAGTTTTATTATGGCAGGATGTAAACTGAAACATTAATGTTTTACATTGTAATGATCATCACTCCACAATTCCAGGAGGTCAAAGATGTATAAGCGTTTGGATTTCATATGTATATATAAGATAGGCATACTCCAGACGGACTGACATTGACTGAGGGATTCTTACTAGAAAACAATAGCACTTGTCCAAATCAGGAATTAATTATTGGACCTTAAGATTTGGACATAATGCCGCAGGACCAGTAATTAATATGTAATTTTTCCAATGCGTAGATAGTTGCTATACTCAATCATAAATACAATTTTTACAAATAAAATGTCTGGTACTTTACACTATGAGTCTTGCCAATGACACACCAAACGTTAAGTACAAAAATTGAACCCTTGAAAAATTATTTCATTAATAATTCAATAATATATTCAATTATTGGTTATTCAATTCAATTCATTTATTTCAGACAAAGTCCATAGACAATATAATACATAAATTCAATAGAAATAATAGTTAAAATAAAACATAATAATAATAATAAAAGTTCAAAACATTCACATACAATTCTTATCTATAATAATATGGAGCCGAGCTGCATGGGTGATGAAGGGGCAGTCATATCTACCTGCAATAACACGCAAGAGACTATTGGCGCTGCCCCGGACACGGCTAAGCATCGAGGCCGCTTGCTTACGCATTATGGCATGGAAGCCGTCAACACGAGCGTCAGCAAACATACCCGACGCGCGGCATCTCCAGGGCAGCCCCAACAGCATCCTGAATGTGTTATTATACTGCACGCGCAGGGCGCTGATTGTCCTCCGCGTATAGTTGGTCCACAGACTACACATGTAACATGTTTGGCAGAAGGCTCTAAACAGTGACACTTTAACCGCCGCCGTACAACGTGCAAATCTGCGAGCCAACATATTGCCGCGGACAACCAACGCCCGACGCTTCCTCTCTATATCCTCAGAATCTGTGAGGTCCTCCGTTACCCAGTGACCCAGGTACTTGAAACTTGACACTCTGGTCAGGGGAACACCATTTAGTACGAGTGGAGGCACAGTGTTTGTCTTAAAACCCCTTGACTGAAACACTAAGAGTCTTCTTCACTCGCTCTTTTTTACATTGTACCGGAGTCCATGCGCCGCAGCGTACTCCTCACAGATCCTGAGAAGCTTCCTAGCGGCGCTAATCGAGGGAGCCAGCAGCGCCATGTCATCAGTGTAACTGATGTTGTTCATAAAAGTTCCGTCAATAGAGCATCCTACACCGGCGCTGCTGAGTTCCTCGATTAGCCCGCACACATAGAGGTTGAAAAGGCGCGGGGAAGACAAACCCCCCTACCTAACACCACACCTCAATCTGTACGCGTCGGAAACTTCACCCGCCCACCTTATTACATTTGTCTGGTTGTTATACCAATAATTAAAAACTTTAATCACTTCATCCGGGAGACTTGTTTCAGTTTTCATCTTGTTCCAGAGTACATCATAGGACACCAAATCGAAAGCTTTCGAAAGATCGAGAAAGCACGCATATACCGGCGTTTTCGATCGGGAGAATAAAACTCCCTTTCACATTTTCTTTATGAAACCCTAAACACTGATACAATATTTTCATCTTGCCAAACAATACATTATCAACAAACAAAACACATAAATACTTGTAACACTTTACAACATAACTTATCTAAGCCCTTTAACACCTCTTGACCTAAAACCATATACTAGCAGGTATTCCAAGGTAACACTTACTTCGAGTTGATTGGTAAATTGTTCAGCTTGGCCTTATCATCCTCATTGTACAAGTGTCTGAACCAAGACACCTTGTGACCTTGCTGCTTCAAACCCTGTTTACCTGCTGCTTTTGGCTTGGGAGATTTCTCCTAAAATGTTTTAAAATATACAGTATGTATTTTTCATATGGGTCGGGGCTGCTTAAATTCCAGACTATGAGAAAAAGTAAGCTTAAGCTGTGTTAGCATCACATGCACCCAAATTGAGTACTTATGAATGAAATTTAATTGTCATCATTATCTGTGATGTGCATGGATTTATATTGTGTTCTACATAACAAACAATTTTCAATTATAGAACAATGTGGACCCAAATACAATGTCCCTAACCTTATAACAATGTCTCTCATATGATTGGGGATATATGACGATGTTTGAGATGGATTCCTAAATAGAATCAAAACATTTTGCTGTGCTTTAAACAGAGATAATTTAGAAAATATTTAAGTGTTTGTACCTTGACTACGCTTTTGCTTGGTTCTTTGAGAGGTTGAGTATTCTGTTCTTTTGGTTTGGTAGTGGCAACTTTAGTCTGAGCTGCTGCTTCCTTGGCTGCCCGTTGAGCTTCTTGCTTTGCACGCCTTTCTGCTCGTAGTTCTGCCTTGCTCTTGCTTCCTCCTTCAGCCTCTGGTTTACCATCTCCACATAATGTTGTGGCAGCTTTAGGTTTAGTGTCAGGTGTAGCTTCTTTTGTTTTATGTGTAGGGACATTCTGTGGAAGGACATTGTTTTAATGAAATATCTAGTATGGATAAAAACTTTTAGTGATCATGCAATTAGAACTTTTGTTTTGTTTAGTATTAATATTTATTTTCACTTATAGTTTTTAATGCATGGCATTGACAGTATACAATATGTACAGAATAATTAAATAATTAATCTATTTGGGCCAGATCAGCTATAATACAACAACTAAAAGCCATATAAAACTAGGAAAGGTTAATTCTATCTCTACTTTCACACACAACTCAAAATACCTTTTCTGGCTTCTTTTTATCCAAATTAAGAGCCTGTACTTGAGCAGTGATCCCTTTAACCTCTTGTGCAACATTCTTTATATCTCTTAAAGTTTCTACCACATCTCTTACCGTCATTTCTGAAACTGCCTTAGGTGTGATTACAGCTGCTGTTGTGGAAGGATCATCACCACCAGCAGGGTTTTTCTTCTTAGCCTGTTTTGCTGCTTTATTAGCTGCTCTCTCAGCTTTAATTTGTTCTTTATCTAACACCACACCTTCTGTACTAGGCAAGATTTTTGCAAGTGTAATTGCTCTATCAACTTCATCTTTGCTATTGACTTCTTTTCCCAGTTCTTTATGAGTTTCTTGACTCTTTTGACTTTGATTATGAGTCCCTTCCGATGTAACTTTGGCCTGTTCTTTGATATCTAGACCAGTATCTCTTTTCATCTTAGCTTGCTGTTTAGCTAATTTCTTAGCCTCTCTAGCTGCTTTGACATTTTCTCTGGATTCTACAGGGTCGTTTGTCATTGTTCTTGTGTCTACTTTAACAATATTACAATCAGGATATTCACAAGGCACATCATTTGTGTGATTGCAACAAGTATCCTTGTTGTTGTTTACAATCTCTTTCCTAGGTTTACTTTCTGATTCAATTATTGTTTGTGCATTATTTATCTTTTGAGAATTAAGAGCTTTTTTTCTTCGGGCACGTCTCCTTTGGGTCAAACTTTGTAATCCAGCTCTGGTTGATGGGGCAATTTTCTGTTAAACAAATATTTGTTAGGAATGCTGGACAGAATAAGGTGTATTAAGGAGTCTATAAAACAATATGAAAAAAGAAACAGGGTATTTAATTTACCATAGACTTAAGTAAAAAGGTACCACCTAAACCCAAATAAACCCCTTATATACATTGTGTAACCAAAAAATGTTTTCACACATCTATACAATGTTTGTAGAAACTAATGGGTTTTTATTTACTCAAATGAAGTGAAAAAACCCAACAAGCAGAAATAAATATGAGAAACTGACTACAATGGTTTTGTGTATATTAACACAGAAAATTATGGCATTAACACAGAAAATTATGTTACAAAAAAATGTGCCAAAATTAAAATAGAGTGTGCTTAAAATGTTGTTCAGGCTAACCTAGGATTACTGGCTAATAGTTATGTAAAACCAATAAAAACACTTTTGCATTTATATGTGTGGGGATTTTCCTACTACAATTAGGTTAAAAGAAATTTGTGGTAGAGGTTGCGGTAGATTAAAAATAAATTGGAGAATGTAACAATAAAAATAACATTATACTTAAATTTGTAAAAAAGTCTTATTATCTCAGTAACTTTCACATTCAACACCCTTGGACCACCAGTTTTGGAAAAGGTCATAGCATGTTCACTAATAGAAAACCATTACTTAGCATTCCATGGATTCACTGTACAGATACTGAGTCTATTGCAGAATGCTGTTGAAGAACATCACAGCTGTGAAGAGCTATGAGAGTAAAGTAATGTCCAAGTTAAAGGTCTTTGAATTTTACTATTAATAAGATGTGGGCTGAGGCAGATTTTGCATAACACTATTTCAGTAGGTAGAGTCACTTTAGGCACCTAAGTCACCATAAACTGTGACAGAGAAAAAAATCTACATGAGTTTCAGGTCAGCAAAATTTTATTAGTCGCCTACTGTTGTTATCACACCAACCAATACACTGCTCAGTCCAACACCAGAACAGAAGACACAATGTGTCTCTGCCTCTACTCCTGAACATGTCTTTGCCAAACCTATTTCCTAAACAAACCCATAAGGATGAGGAACCACTGCGATCTTATGAGACTGAAGAGTCCAACCCAGTGATGCCAGGAGTCCTAAATCTTCACCTTTTTATTTAAGTCCATCTAAGGCGTGGAATAACATATTATATATTTGTATAGGGAATACATTCATACATTTATTTAAGCTATTTGAATAACAATTTCTTTTCTTATGGATTTCGACGATATTGCATGGTAGCATGGATAGAGAACCAAACAAACGAAACATAAGGCAAACGACCTTACCAAGTGTTCTAGCATAATACCGATATAATCGACAGGTAGCATTCTTTCATAACCTATTAAGTGACACATATGCAGGGCAATATTTTTAAAATTGTAAGTAAGTACCTTTACCGATGACATGGCTGGATATCCCAAGTAAGTCATAAAAGGAAGCAGATATGTGAATTTAATATTATATTAATTTTAAAGGACTTTGAAGAAGGCATCAAAATAATCATATTTACCTTTGGTCTTTCACGTAAAAAACAGCCAGCTGAAACTAATGTGATGATCCTCTAACCCACACTAAGCATAAACCTACCGCGTTAGATAAATTAAGTATGAATTACCTAAAAAACGCATTAATGAAATTTGCACAAGTAATGTTGAAAATGTTGAAATGGCAATCATAGAGCAAAGTGTGGAGCAAAGTCAGTCACACAGTGTGACCAGATTTAAATTGGACATTATGCTAGCTGCTCCCCTAAATTCTGCTAAAGTCTGCTAAGCTTATTTTTGATTCTGCTAAAGTCTGCTAAGGTTATTTTTAATTGATGCCAAAACATTGCTACTGAATGAAGTCCCAATTAAATGAATGATATGTACAAAAAAAACAAATATTTTCTAAAATATTTATGATTGAGTAACACGAATTAACGATAACTCTATATGGTACATATATGTACTTCTAATTTTCTGTGGTGTCGATTTTAATATACAGAACCATCGAACTTTGAGAATCTTTTTTATATTTTTTTGACGGCGTAAAAAAAATCAAAACAAATTTAATTAAAAATGTATCCACCCTGTTATTTTCTTGCATCTACATGTAGAATTACAGCAACATGTTGTTTTTTTTAAATTTGTCCCGCAGGTAAGTTATAATTAAGTGTTCATTAGTGTGAGGTCAGCAGAACTTCTCCCGATTCTGCAAGATCTGCCACTACTTTATCGAATTTAAGGTCAATATTTTCGGAGTAAATTGCTTGTATGTTGTATTTGTATACCAGATTATTGCTTGTAGATTTGTATACCAGATTTAGAAAATGAGAACCAGTTATGACCAAACTTATAAAATCTTTGTACACAACGTTTTGTTGGTCAAGAAATAGCACTTGCTCAAATAGGTCATTAAGTGATAGACAAGATTTTAGTTCAATGCAAAGTGAGAATTCGCCTAAACTGTATTTAAAGGAAAACTGCCAGAACAGTAACAAGAAATTTTTCGTACATTATTTATGAATTGTAAAATTTTTAAATATTTCTAGCACCACTACCTAAATTGCTAATTCTTCTCCATCTTGCTAAATTTCTGCGTATATTATATAAAATTCTGCCAAAATCTGCTATATTTTGAGATCTGCGACACAATCTGCTAGATCCTAAATTGGAGATCAAATTATGCTAAAATCGCAGAATTCTGCTAAATCTGGTCACACTGAAGTCACAGCAAACTCAGCAAAGCAAAGCTGAGTGGAGAGGAGAGCAAAATCCGGAAGGGTTGCCACTTGCCAGATCAAGGTATATCAATTCCTGGACATTTCTGGGGTTAAAAAGAGAGTTGGTACTCTGACCTCAAGTTCGGATGTAAATACGCTTGAACTGACAAATTTGTAGTGAATATATAATTCTATGTTGGATAAAATGGTTTTTCCTAGGAAAAAAGAGAAAGCAATTATTGTTACAGATTATCATTTGAGATAAAAATATGTTACCTAAATTGTGTAATATAAATCGATATCATATAAAGGTATACATAGAACAAAATTGAGCCACTCTTTGAGGCTCTATTTACTAATTATGAAACTTTGAATCAACATTAAAATAAAAAGCTCTACAACATTATTATATATACCTTTTAACCAAACTTTAAAATTACGCTGACGGCCGGCATGCACCGTGCGTAGCTTAGTATTGGCACGGTAATGTTATCTATACAGTATTTCAACTTCATAGAAACGGATGAAACGCGAGTTATACCTACGCCACGATTTCGGCTCGCGCTCGGTACGCAGACAGTCACGTCTGTGCCGCAGTGAGGAATGGTCAGTGTGTTATTTTTTTAACAATAAACGCGCGATATTTTCACTAAAAATAAGTTTATGTACATATTACATTTTTAATATGACGAGTAGGATATATTGTGCTGTTTTTGGTTGCATGAATTCGTCAAAACCGCATCCAGAGATAACTTTTTTTAGATAACCTGGAAACTGAAAGGTATATAAAATAATTTTACTTACTAGTGAGTAAAATTATTTTATAGTCTACATAGTTGACGATACATAAAGTGTGTCTTTTTAATGGACAAGTATTTCCTTTAATCCCCCGAAAAAAATGTTGTAAAGACTGATTTTTTAATCAAATATAAACATGGTTTTTAATTTAATCTACCTACTAGTCAAAAAACAACACGCATTTTTAGTGAACACTCTCTGTTTATTTCACAAAGAATTTTATATGTTTATAAAACAAAAAGCATATTTACAATCACAAAACTAAATGGAAACACAAAGTAGGCATATGTAATTAAAATACTGGAGGTGGGTAGCCCTCCATCATGCGATAGGGCTACCCACCTCCAGCATTTTTTTACGTACAGCACGGTTTTATGTAGTTATTTCAATGACAGAGCCGAGTCAAGATACTGTATAGATAACATCACCGTGGTATTAGTGTCTGTATGTTTGCGAAAAACCCTAATACTTGTAAATTCTGGGACAGTACAGCGAAATTACACGGAACAAGACACCCCATTCTGGGACTATCCCTGATTTCGTCTCCTCGTCTCCTGACGTCTGGCAGCCCTGATGGCAATGTAGGGCTACGTTCAGAGCCTCAGTGTGGATGTTTGGTTCTTTTTCAACTTACTCGAACATACGGAATCGGAACGATATGGTTTTTTTGTAACCTCAAATATTGACATTGACATATTCTGATTGACATTAAATTATTATCTTGGTTATGATATCTGTTGTTTTCTTCTAGGCATGGAACTAGCAAAAAATATTCACGTTTTATCTAGGACGATGTATCACAACATTTTATGGTACATTCAAATGAGTGCCCAATATTCTATCATCAATAATATGTCAAAGTCATGTCAGATAAGGTTGCAACCTTTAAACGACCGAACGCTCTACTCCAGCTTTTGTCTCCCAGCTTCCTGCTTTATTCTAATGTTGTGAATGACGCCGACGTTACAGTGAAAAGTTGCACTCCAAGCACATGAATAAAGATACGGCCATTTATTAATGTGCTACGAGTACGTAATAGGTAGTGCGTAGTATTATTATATCGCACCTTCGGTGCAACAAAGTCACAAATAGCCAAAATTGCAAAATCGAACTAAGTATGCCAAATTGTTTCTGAATCATACCTATACTTGGGGCAACAAAAACATCCGCGAAAGTATCTCAAAATTCTGCTAGATGGCGCATGTGCCTTTGTGGTTATTGGTGGATTTTTCAAGCGTGAGGGACCGACAACGTATCATTGGCCAATAGTGCCCCCGCGCCCGCGAGTGTTTGACATACGTTGGAGCTATAGCCGCACAAAAGTATTTATGACCATTTTTATTCTCACTTATTGGAGCGACAAAAACGTATCTATTTTTAAGACCTCAATTCTTTTATATAAATTACAAAAATTTTGGAGCTACAAAGGCATTTGTTATAAAAGCGTTTTTGTTGATCCAACATTATTATAATTAACTACACAAATTGGAACTACAAAGTCACTAAATAAAAAGTGTTTTTATAGCTTCATTAATATAATTTTTTAAAATATTCTATTGGATCTATAAAGTCTTATAGGTACTATAAAAATGCTGTCATGGTCAAATATTACTATTTAGAAAGTTATAATAAAAATATCTGTGACTTTGTAATTAATTTTGTTTGTATCATAAGTTAGCTGTATGCTGAAATTATACAATCTGTACGTGATAATTCCATTCCTCGGATGGAAAGTCACTACATCAGAGCCAATTCATCGAGAGAGTATATAGATGGAGGTTTGACCGTAACTATAATCAAAAATGTATAGCTGACCAGCAAATTACGACGCATACCATCGGACTTTCAATACCCAATTTAATATCAGCTTTTTTATTCCTCGGAAAGGCCTATGTGACGTATGTGAGGCCTTTCAGAATGCTGTAGATACAGAACCGTTGAGTGCCAGCTATAATCTTCATCAAGAGGAAAAGATTCTTAGTAGAATAGAAAAAAAAACAACGTAGTAAAAAGCCTGATAGCAACAGCATTGTGGCTATATTCGATCTTTAAACCGTATTGCCTTGTCCTATAGGTTCTTGTTTGTACAATTTTTGAAAAGAATTTTCTTCGACTTAACCTAATTCAGACATAACTTTTTTCTCCGATAACTGTTGTGGCCAACAGAAAAACAAATTCATTTTTAGTTTATATTATTATGCCGTTTCAACCTTGCCAATTAAATCCATTACACATAAGTTTCTAATTCGTGGGCACACACAAAACTAAGCGTATAGCGTCCACTCGGTAATAGAGAAAAATATTCGTCGAGCAAATAATCTGGGCCAATTTACACCCCAGATACACAATATTTGGCTCTAATCCGTAATGCCAAAAAGACCGGTAACACTACCGGTACTACTACGATTTAAAGTTACTTTCTAACGATATCAACTCGAACACTGGCAAGAATATTGATGGCGAAACAATCAGAGTTTCTGATGTCAAAGTTGTGAAATTCATTAAAGATTCTGATACCTATTTGTACAAAACCACGTATAAAACTGAACATTGGCAAGAAGCTAAAATTAAAATTAGTCGTGCAGGAAAAAAAAATATCGCAGATATTCATTTGAGTGCGGCATACAGCTCTAAGTTGCCTATTGCCAACAATAAAAAGCAAGATATTCGACAACTAATATAGTTCCAAAGTATTATGAAAACACGTTTAACAGTTTATTTGATTAATAATTATTTTTCAAAGCTTTTTGATATTTTTTGATTGTAAAAAAAATATTGACAGTCAATTATTTAAGAGATACTTATTTTTTTTTAATATTGTTTGCTGTCATAGTAAAATACAATGTTATAATAAAAAAATATAATAACATAAAAAGTATAAAACAGTAAAGCTGATTAAGGAGAACCACTTTTTGATTTTGAAAAAACATCCCAATTTCATTCTTCTTTTTACTTTTCTAAGATTTTTATTGTTTATAAGTTTGTAGATTTTATTATGAAACCATTTATAAGACTTGAAATGAGACTGTTCGTAAGTTCTTGAGCGTAAAAGACTGAGAATTATGTAAGTCTGCTTTTCCTAGAATTTGATTGCAACTCAAAGTATGAAAATGATGCCAAACAATGTTGTAGTTATAAGAATTTAATTGTTTTGAGTTACTTTTTTATTAATAGTTGATTTTTAGAGAAGAAACTATACGATTATGTTTGATTAAGACACTTTATTTCATTCAAAACCTTACCTTAAATTATATACTTAAGTCATAAAACTAAATAACTTCTGGTGCAACAAAATCACAATTCAGGACACTTTTTTTTGTTTTGTCTTTTATTAGGATATTATTTGTGGTGAAACATAAGATTTTTATGTAAAACTATAGCAAATTAAATAAACAATCAATATTATAAAGATTTTAAACCTACTATTAATAGTAATCCAGAAATTAACAAATAGATGCGAAAAAAAATTTAAAAGTCTTCTCCTGTAAAATTTAAAAAAGAGCTGTTGTGACTTTGTTGCACCGAAGGTGCGATATGTTCTATGGTATAATTGACTAAAGACAGACCTTCAAGCGCCCAAACTTTAGTCACCGACCGTTTTTTTTTCTTTTATACCTGTGATGATAACTGGCATACGCTTTGATCGAATCAAAAATGACGTACTATCCATTCTACTAGAGTTTGTTATTACATTTAAACAGGTTGTACTCCTATTTCCTTTTATTACATATTCTAATTGTTCGAAAATGGAGTTAAATTTGCATTTATTTTAAAATACAAGGAGTAATTTCTTCTTCCTCCCTTAACACACAATTAGGGTTAGCCCAAAATGTATATATCTATCATCCTCCACTCCGCTTCAATTTTAGTGTGTAATGGCCAATGGGTATCTACACTTTGGATACTGCAACACGTTTCATACGCTTGATATGTCCCGTAAATTAAATCTAATAAAAGATATCTGTGAAGTTAACATAGATAATTCAATGACGGTGATTTCCGGACAGCACTCGGCTCCAGCGACTTTTTCATTCGCCCAATGATTTCCGAACGCACCCTATATATAGCCTTATAGAAATATGTAAGTATTATTTTATTATTCCGTCATGTTCTATTTCTATGATGAATGATGATAGTTCTCCATGCGTTGGCGTGTACTAGTCTTCGAGCAGCCTACGCTGATTAGACATGGCAGCAATTATGTTGTACAAAAACTATTTTTTTAGGATTCCTAAATGTCATTCAGCTGTTACTTCGAGCTAAATTTAAAATAGCAACCCTAAATTTAATTTAATTTGTCGCTAATCAACTGTTTTGTATCATTTTTAAGTTGTGTGGTACGTGTTTTCAAGCACTCGTAGCGAAGTTTGCTTAGCCGTTCTTAACCGATCAGCAAAGTTGAGAAACGTTCGCCGCGGTCATGAGTTGGATGCATTATTACTACTGAGCGCTTCCGTGCTTCGGAGGGCACATTAAGCCGTCGGTCCCGGGTGCTGTCTTAGAATGGCGGTCGTTACAGCATGGTGGTAGGACATAATGCCAATGTCCGTCTGGCTACCTACCACCCTCAAGTAGAAAAATCTGTCGCCAAGCACCTAATGGTATGTTCCGGCAGCTGTTCTTGAGAGCCAGTAATTCTAGGTTAGCCTGAAGAATATTTTCGACCACATCATCAATTACCATCAGGTGAGATAGTGGTCAAAGGCTAGCCTGTCAGCTATATAAAAAAACTTCTTACCTATAGAACTTTTTGTTTAAATTCGAGTCTATCTATGTTAATGACTAAAAATAATGATTTTGCCACGTTAGCAGTTATAATAGAAGCTTCGCAATTTCTAAATATGATTACAAACACTATCGCTTGCTAAGCAAAAATCATATTTTACAAAATATTGGAGTACAACATTTTATGCCCAAGGTGGGAATCGAACCCACGTCCTCCGATATCGCGTCGGATTAGCTTCGCAATCTTGAGAATCTTGGTTAAATTTCCAAACACACTAGTGATTTTAAATTAAAAAAGCAAATAGCAGTCTGTATTCTAACACTGTCAGTAAGATGGCATTAGGCTCTTCTATTACTTGAGACCTAAACACATCCAGTGAAAAGCTGGTGTTTATCACATCTGCAACCCCTCCGGGAAATAAACCCTCTGAGCTTGCTCATAAGGGCCACAGCTAAGCACCACGTTTCAAATCACTTTGGTCTTCAGGCACTGCGGGATTTTCGACGACAAGATGTCACATAAATTCCCGAACGCTGCCCATCGAGATGGATTCTTCAGACGACCTCTTTGTCGAAGTTGAACCTACCTAACTGGAAAGTCTGTCCCAGCAGGTATATTTAATGGTCAACAAATTCGGGCGTATCGTTCCCAATAACTACTGGTATGGATCCAACATGGACATTAGACATAATTTTCGTCTTGTCCATGTTCATGTAACGTCCCCCTGTCTCACGACGCTGCAGTTGGATTGGTACCGTGCTCTTATCCTGTAGTCGAATCGATATGATGGCGTGTTTCCATACAAACACTTCAGCGCTTCGATGTTCCTATAGACGATTTGGCATCGCTGAATTGACTACAGTACGGCCCAGGTTCCTATTGAATCGAAGGCTTTTGCATAGGCCACAAGCGCTAGACAAATATTTATATTTATGTATATATCTACTTACTTTGATCATTTTAAATACTAATTTATTGTGGGTTAGTACTTAATTTCGTCTTACAATACCTATTTAATGATCTAGACATATCTACTAATGCAATTGAAATAGTTTACCATGTAGGTACCTACGAGTATCGAGTAATTAATATATTTGTGGAGTAAGTATACATGTATAGCTAGGTAAACAATTCAGTCTCCCTTGTGTCCTTCCTAGAGAAAAATCTATTTTTTCTATTGAATTTGGCGTTTAATGCAGTTATTTTTCACTGTCACAATTAGAAAATTAATATAGTGAAGAAAAGAACAAACAAAATTAAAAACATAACTGCCTTGAAATGCACGATCTGATCTAGATATTTGGACTTATTTTTCTAAGTGTATTTTAATAACAATAAAATCAAACATGTAGCTACAATAGACACTCAACTGACTCCATTGTATGATATCAAGAAAATGAGATTATTGTACTTATATGGTTCTATGATCTTTGGTATTGAATATAGCTATGATTTAGGTAGAATCTAGAATAGTATATTACCGGCTGTATCGAATGTTTCAACGACGACGGTATACTAAGTGTACTTTTTACTACAAATGCCTGAGACATTAGAAAAACCAATTATTGAAAAACATATTTATTTATCATATCAATTACATAAGTGTTACAGTCAGCATGTCTTATCAAAATTATAAATGCGAATCTTTGCATGACTAATCTGTTAGCTTCGAAATGGCTTGACTTGAGTTTTTATGAAATTTGGCGCGCTTATTAATTAGGTTATTTTTATCCCCAGCAATTTCAAAGGGAATGCTATGATGCAGCCGCTCGGAAGCTAGTGAAGTAAAAATATTATTATTATATCTACCTATATAATTTAACTAATTCAACGCTTATTTTATTGTATAATTCCAAGGATAATCAACGTAATCTAAAATACATTAAAGCAATACAACAAATTAAATGCTATTTATGTGGGTTTTATGATATGTTGACTTTAAAAACGTGTTGGTAACAAACATTTTAATTTACAGGTGTATACTTGTAAATAGTAGCTCCTGCATTTGGTGTAGTAGCAAATAAATAAGAACTAATATTTTTTTCATTTAGTTTGCAGTGTTCTACGTAGAATTTATCGGTTAATATCTTCATGTAATTGTCTACGTTATCTCGATGACACAATGCTACTGCACATCCGCCCCAACCAGCGCCTGTAACTCTGGCACTGACACCATTTTCTTTTGATATATCTACAATTAAGTCTAAATTATCGTGTGAACATTCATATAAATTCTTTAAACTTTCATGGCTACGAGACATCAGATTTCCTAATTCACTTAGTATACTATCATTGACTTGTTCCTCTGCACACAATTGACGAAACTTTTCAACTCTTGCAGCTTCTTCATAGACATGTAGAGCACGTTGTTTTAATTTAAATTCTGTTAAATGCTTCGTGTTATTAGTTAAAAATGCATCATCGATTTTTCCTTCACACAAATTTAACAATCCACATATATCACTCTTGCTGTAAGTGTTTTTAGGCAAATATTTTTGGACGATACTGATCATTTCATCCAGACTTTTATTGAGACTTCGCTGTACTTGACTAAGAGAGATAATTTCGTTGTGTGTTATCAAGCCTTCCCGAGCTGCTATTACTTGAGCCGCCAATCTGCATTCTATCACTCTCCTGTTAAAATCATTAGTGGCCGCTTTGTTAGCTTCTGCCAAACTATGAGCTACTACAAACGCTGCATCTTCAGGCAGAGCCACGGGTGTTGCTTGCAGTGGTTTAAAAGTTATATATTGGGCACTATATTTTTCTGCAAGAAATGCTATCGCTTGGTCCATTCCACCTCCTTGTGTGCCAATATATCTCTCACTTTCTGCACACAAAGCAGCTATTTCTGTTTTTAGTAAATCAACATTTTGGCCATAAAGAAAAGCTAAGCAAGACGCACTGACAACAGCTGAAGAACTGGAAAGACCTGATGCTGGAGGAATATTTCCATCGATGTATAGCTGAAGACCATGTTCAAATTTATTTTTCAAGTGCTCCATTGCTCCTTTTACTCCACATAACACATAATTATACCAAAACGGCTTACCATTATTATCTGGTTTTATTTGTATGTCATTATAAGTTTTTATGACAGTATCATATTTCGAATATTTATCACTAACGTTTCGCAGCTGAAGTGTTTTTGCATCTTGTATAATTGCAGCTCCAATAATAATATCTTGCTCCAAAGCCATTGGCAACACTGGATATCCACAGTAATCAATATGTTCACCAATAATGTTGACGCGTCCCGGCACTCGTACAAAAAATGAGGGAAGCCGGCCAAACTCATCTTTAAAAAGATCATTTATTTTCCTCATTCTTTCGTTTTTTAGATTTTGTATGACTATTATCGGCACATTATCGCTTTTACGGTTAGGACACATTTTGAGCACAAGTTCAAGTATACGTATAAATGTTTGTTTACGTTTACAATTACATTACAAACACGTCTACGCAAATATATTACACTTGCGGAGAATCAACTAAACAGTCGGGCAGCCTGCAGACGACGTGCGAGTTAACTGTCATGTGTAGTATATTGAATAAAGTAGAAGCTATCTCCACAACAAACACAAACACATGCAACGTCCGTCGGCAATATCAAAACGCACACAACTGAGACCGTGATAACGTGTCCTTGCCTCAATGGCTACGAAATACTAAGAAGCTTCGATGCTTAGTTCAACATACATCTGATATGTAGGTATGTATATGTGCCACCTACCCATAACATTGTATCTGCGTTTCACGCCAAGCGAGTAGGTAGGTACAATATAGACGCTGAACAATAACATTTTATCAGCAAATGTGGTATAGACAATATTTTTACATGTTTTTAAATAAGAACATACATTTATTTAATTGGATGAAACGAGATCTTTAAATAATTTGTACCGTTTAAGTTCAAATTGAATTCCATAAATATTAAACAACTTTCTCTTTTATTTCTTATTGGCTCATCGAATTCGGAGATATATATAAATATGTAAATTATACCAACCTAGCTACCGAGTAATGACCTACAAATGCACAGAAAATACGCCTTTTTTCAATCAGACTAATGTTGTTGGCAGAAGTGTTTGTTGGTTTTTACTAACATTTCACAATAGCTAAACGGATTTTGATGAAATTTGGTACATATATACCTACCTATTCCTATGTTCCTGGATTCAGATCTACTGAGTAGTTCCCGAGGAAACGCTGATATCAATTGAACTATCTAGATAGTTACTTACATTGTAATTTCGTCATTCATTATAATGTTTGGAATTATAAGTTCTTAATACAAGATTTAAATAAAAATAAATAAATCCGATATTCAAGACTAATGGGCATATAAAAATCCGATCCGTATCTAGCTATAATAATCAAAGATCTGGTTCTTCAGGCAGGACGAGAACAGAAGTTAGAAGTGGTCTCTTTTACATAAAATAAAAATTAGTTGATCAGTTTGTGAGCTACGATACACAAAAATAATATTCACGATGACACCCCTGCTTGCGTTGGGAGTTTTAAATGATACCACAGAATAATTAAAATTTAATAGTAACAAAACCATTTTAAACAGTTTAAATCGCGTATGTTGGGCATTATTTTTATCTCGTCGATGATTCAAACACTTTGCAATGAGTGTTTGTATCGTTGGCATAAAAATACGTGATTCAAGCCGTTTAAACTTTAAAGTTGTTTAATTACTATGTGTAATAAACGCAATAACCTAAGATACACATTAATAGTTAAGAAACAAAAATACAGAAAATTGAATTGGAGTAAATGAAAGATATAATCACCAACGGCTATGATAGTAACCTACTTGAAATTATGAAGTGGTGAAGTGAAGTGCTCTTTGGTATTGATTAGATAAGTATACAAGTACCATTATTGCATTATTTAGCCCAGTCACATTAGGGGTTAAGCTGTAAACTTATATTAAACATTATTTTGGCATTCTAAAAGGTTTTACAAAAATACAACGTGAGAAAAAATGATAGTCATGTGCGGGATGTGAACTTACGCCATCCAACCCTATAGTAGGGGTATTCCCTAAACGCTAAACCAACATGACATATTACCTTTCGTTATTAACCTTCGTATGGGGATGGTGGTGCGACATCTATAGTTCAAAGTACGTTGTACGACGTAATTTTTTCAATTAGCTTTAAATTTGTTTTATGATGACGGAAATTTTATTATTTTTAATATTTCAATGACGCATGTAATACAGTAATCTAATCCGCAGAGCATGAGTCATTGCATTTTTTTTTGATGATATGTAAACCTTTGGCCACAATCTCACCTGCTGGTAAGCAATGATGTGGTCGAAGGTGTTAACAGGCTTAACCTAGAATTACTGTCTCTCAAGTGCAGATGCCAAAAATACATTATTATTAAAAAAATACATACGTTCTATGACATTAACATATAAACTAGCGGCCCACCCCGGCTTTGCACGGGTAATTGCGACTATAAATTGAGATGTAAACTATCCTATCTTTAAATTTGGATCAAATTGCACACGGTGTGCAAATCAAATTTAAAATTGGTTCAGTAGTTTAGGAGTCCATCGCGGACAAACAGCGTGACCGTAATTTATATATATATATATATATGTATAAACATATTAAAGAAAATTGCAAGTAACCGTAGGAAGCGATTTATTTGCCATAAACCGTGTTTTGTGACCTGTGACTTTGAATTTATTCAAACGCGGACACGAAAGTTTTTTTAAATTTATGAGACAACTTTTAGAATTCCATAATAAAAGTTTTACAAGTTGGCAGTTTAATATATCTCATTTAAGATTTGACCCTCTTTTTTTGCTCACTTTTGCACCGCTCGTAGCGAAGTGTGCTTAGCCATTTTGATCCGATTAGCAAAGCTAAGCAACGTCTGCCTCGGTCATGAGTTGGATGGGTGACCGCTGGTGACATTACTAATTTACTACTAAGCGCTTCCGTGCTTCTCGGTCCCGGTTGTTGTCTTAGGATGGCAGTCATTACAGCATGGTGGTAGGACATTTCGCGAATGCCTCTCCAAAGAATTGAACTCAGTAAAATTACCAATATTGTGGAGAGAATGTCCCTGAAAATGGGCACGCAGCACGCCTAAACATCTCCTACCTTCTGAGACAATTTTATAAAAACTAGCGACCGGCCCGGCTATGCACGGAAGTAATGCTGATACTAAATTATTTGTAACTAGCTGTACCCGCGACTTCGATCGCGATTGCCGTACCTGCAGACTAATTATTCACATTTGTGCACTGTTTATCTCATATTAAGCAACACTGTGGTCTGCGGTGAAGCACTCTTATAGTAAACCATAGCTCAGAATGGAGCTTTCTACTTTGGATTTCAAAACTCCCGGGTTGTATTTTCCAGAAGACAGTAGTTAAGTAACTCAGAGAGTTCTTTCCCGGTTCGCACAATAAATGTTGAAGCAAAGTACCTTGTGCGTTTCTTTAGAATTTCGATTTTAAAACGGCGGTTTGTTTGACGGTAGATCGATTTTTTTTTATTTCTCATTCTCGGAAAGTAGTGTTTGTTTGATCTGAGTAGCGGGTGGGAGACGCTCCTTCCCACCTAAGGCCGGGAAAAACATTGGTGTAAACAAAGTTATATGTCTAAGATTTTTCGTTGTAAAATATTCTGTTGTTGTAAAACAATTAATAACAACTATGTTTGGCAGGGTAGTAACTAAATATAAGGTAGAAAGTGTAGGTAAAAAAAAAAAATCTTTCCAACTAAATTTCATTGTTCTAACTCCTAGTGTATCTTTGTATCTTCTACTCATGTTTATTATTTTTAGTAAATATTTAGAAAAACTACATTTTTTTTACCCTCCTCATATTTTAAATGAAAAGTAGAGTATTCAACACGGATGTAAGTCATCGATTCCTACTTGAACTATAGCCGCATTAATTATAAAAATATACTGCTCATGTTATTAAAATCAAAATAAATAATATAAAAAAACATACTATATTTATATCTTTATTCCTTATATTAGTAGTGAAAAGCAGAGAGATTCCTATTCGGGCTATAGCCGCCCGTAAATATTCCAAACAAAATTTTACGTAAAATTTCACAAATAGTTCAAACCTCTCAATAAATTTTTAGTAAGTATGTTATTTTATCAATGAATTATTTTTAGAAAAGCTACTTTATTTACTTTCTTTAAATTCGATATGAAAAGTAGAGAGCTGACCGCGGGTGAAAGTTACCAATTCCTTTCGACCCTTGTATAACAATCTACTAAAGTTGTGCACTTCCAAATGTAAACGGATTAAATCACGTATATTTATCATTATTTTTGTCCCGACAGTCACCCCGTGACCACGATCACTACAAAGTGTTTGAAACGTCGGGACAAAAATATACGCGATTTAAACCGTTTAAAGTTGTTTAATTACAAAGTGTAACAATCGCGAAAACCTTAGACTACATTGTGCACTTTCATTGCGCAGTCTCCGAAATGTATCCGACAAAAGAAAGATAAAAAAATATGTAGTTTAAAAAACTGATTGTGGTGAATGTTTTTTTTTTTTTTATTGCTGATAGGTAAGCCTTTGACCACAATCTCACGTGATGGTAAGTGATGATGTGGTCGAAGGTGTTAACAGGCTTAACCTAAAAGTGATTCAAGAGGAAGATTTATATGAATAATACATGAATAAAAACAAAGTCACTTCCCGCTGTCTTTCTGTCTCTATGTATACTTAGATTCTTAAAACTATTGCTTATTTACGAAGCGATTTAGTAACCAATACAGCATTAAACCTTATACACTTAATTGTATAAGGTTTAATGCTGTATTGGTATATTAATATACCTTAAATACATTATGCATTCAATAAGGCCCTTACAACATGTTATATAAATGAATATTTTCGAAGATATTACAGATTATTTAGTATCAGCATTGCACCAGTGCGAAGCCGGGGCTAGTCGCTTATATACTATATAACATAATTAAGCGTAATTTTAAAGGTGTATCTGTTGTTTATAGACATGTGTTAGTCAGTTTTTATTTTGGAATAACCAGGGTTTTTTTTTATGGAATAGGAGGGCAATCGAGCATGCGGCTCACCTGGTGGTAAGTGATCACCGTCGCCCACAAACATACGCAACACCAGAGGTCTCGAGTATGCGTTGCCAGCCTTTAAGGTGGGAGTATGCTCTCTTCTTGAAGGCTCCTAAGTTGTATCTGTTCGGAAATACTTCACCTGGCAGCTGGTTCCAGAATGTGTCAGTGCCAAGTAGAAAATGGCGTGTAAATTGCAAGGTTGTGGCTTTCCAGACCTCGATATGAAGTTGATGAAACATCATGCTATGTCGGGAAGTCCGATGGCGAAATTGAGTTGCAGGTATTAAATCGAACAGTTCCTCAGAACACTCCCCATGATAGATACGGTAAAAGATGCAGAGTGACCCAACATCTCTGTGCAGTGCCAAAGGGTCGCGCCGACCGGAGAGAAATTGATCGTCGACGATTCGAGTCGCTCTGCGTTGAATGCGGTCAAATGGTATTAGTAACAGTATCCATGTGAAGCCAAACCTGAGCCTTATAAAGTTGCAGGCGATGGGCCCACGTGAAGTCCCGCCTCGCCTTTCTAAGCACGCCTAGCTTCTTAGAGGCTAATTAAGAGTTATCTTCTAAGTAAATTAAACAATTGTAGAGTAGTTTAATTTTACTTATTTGCATTTATGAAATTTAATTATGGACAAAGTG
The DNA here is from genome assembly GCA_963854805.1 of Plagodis dolabraria. Classification (NCBI taxonomy): domain Eukaryota; kingdom Metazoa; phylum Arthropoda; class Insecta; order Lepidoptera; family Geometridae; genus Plagodis; species Plagodis dolabraria. The sequence goes on from OY978442.1 coordinate 6,187,831, forward strand.
TAATTATTAAAAGTCTTTATTGGGACTGGGACGTATCAAAATGTAAAAGATCCTAACAAAACACACAAATCCGAAACTCGCGCATCACAGCGTAAAAATGTAAAAAAACAGACGAGTTGGATTTCCACACTGAGGGCTATGTACCAACGCAGAATGTACCAAAACTTCGTTTTTTTTATACTTATCGATATTCTTAGCGATAGTCCAACCTGCACTTGGCAGGTTTTAAGTATTTGTTTATTGTACGTTAGATATTGGACAATAAAGCAAAAAGAAAACAACGTTAAACAAAACGAAATGGGTAATAAGTTTCTATTTTTAACATTTTAAATTATTATTATTTATTAGGCAATCCCCCATGCTGACGCATATTCTTTCGAAATTTCAACTGGCTATACCTGAGAATGTCGTCAGCCAAGTAGGTATATATATATATACCTATAATTGGATGGCATATCTCAGAAACTATAAGACTTAGGGATGACGTCAAAACTAAATATTAAAAACTACTCTCGGAAACTATTGTTGATAGGTGGAGTGTTCTTTTCCACTTTCCCTGAGTATTAGAACTATATATTGGAGGCGAGGTTCAAATCGAAATAGGTAGGGTAAACTGTCCAGTTTACCGGCCTCCGTCAATGTCCGTCCGCACGACACATTTTTAAATTAATTAAAAATATTCAAACGTTTTTGACTCTAAAACCAAATTCCTTAAATACTTTGATGTTGTATCTATAACTTAGACGTAGCGGCATCTTCCGTAAGTTTCAGTAATCAGCGGAGTTTTAATTTTCATTTAAACGGCGAGGTGAGTGCAAGCATGTCCAGATGTACAAGATTAATAAAAAAAAAATTGTGGACTGGTGTTTTCAAATGGTTAGTTCATGCTCTTTTAATCATTATATCAAAAGAGGTTTATGTTATATACCATATACATACGTCTATTTACTCAATTTAGGTGTAAAGTATGCGTTATTTTGTACAGTAATATAAAAAAATCGGGGGCCGGTGCACTGGAGGAAAAAAGGCTACTTCCAGTGTCCGTTCTACCCGGCCGGTCACTAGCTTTGATGGGTTGAAGTATTTATTATATTTTATTGTAATCAGCTTGCTGTGATATATAAATTTATTAGTAATGTCGTTCTTAATATTTAGCTAACCTTACGTCCAGTCTCCGGCCGCAAAAATAGGCTGTATAAATATTATACGTAAAAGACTTTGTATGAGAATATGGTGGCCGGACTACTAGTAGTATTGTCTAGTTCACCGGCCTAAAAAAGATTTAGTGGCCGAAAAACTGGCTCTAATTCCAGTCTCCGGCCACTATCTATACGTAAATCTGTTGTATCAGCGTGTCTGTCTGCACATTGAATATATTTATAAAAGTGATTGTTTGAATTTCCATAAAATTCTTGGATTTACGCCACGTTAACCTTTGATACGATATTATTATAAGCGGAGCGGTAGCCAACGCAAAAAAGCCCTTTATATATTAATATTTTAACTTCAATAGAGCTAAAATAGTATATTTTGTATATACTTATAAATATTTGGGATCTTTGGTTTGATTTGATTCTTTGGAAATTACTCTTTTATATAGTTAAGAATCAGTAAAAAAATGTATTAACATTCAAAACCAGTTCTTATTTCAATATAACGAGAGTCCTATGGCCATTCACTAGCCATTTAGAGATATAAGTGCCCTGTGGCCAGCCTCTAGGTTTCTGTTAGGAGGCCGGCCACTAGGCATAGTGCGGTCGGACACTAGATTAGGACGGCCGGAGACTGGAGAAAACATACTTTTCCAAAAAACTATTTTCTATATAAAATCTGACTGTCTATGTATTTTTAATTAGTATTAAATATGTTATAAATTATATTTATGACTTTATAAAAATATACTTATTCACTTATGCCTCTAAACAACTTAGTTAAAAGTGAAATAAGTTACCTAACTTCTTAAGAGGCCGGACACTGGGCATGTTACCCTACAATAATAGTCTTTGTTCGAAGAAATAGTAAACCAAGATGGCCGCAGTTACGTACAAATGTCAATACTCGTGTGATTACAGCAGGTACAAATAGCAACTAATTTATGCAATATTGACAAAGGGAGTTGGACTAAGTTTATGTACATACCTATTAGAACTGTATAATAGTATTGTTTTTGCAAAAATAATATTAATTCAAATATAACGAAGTTGGTATGTACAGAATCGTCGGTGTGTGCGTCCAATTTATTTTTTTAGTTGTGATTTTTCAAATGAATTCAAAAAATCATTTCGCGAGGCCACTTTCTAGGTATTTCATATCGCCCTGTTGGATGTTGTAAAGGGTTTTTTATGTGATTGTGACGGAACAAGCTCGAGGCCCACCTGATGTTAAGCGGACTAACCTCTGCTTATAACAGATGCATTTCGTCACTATCACGAATTGCAATGCGCCCCTCACCTTGAGACGTAGTTATTAAGTCTCATGTGCCTGTAATTTCACTGGCTCTCAAGGACTATGATCACTAGCCAGGCGGGCATTCGCAAAATGTCCTCCCACCATGCGGTGAAGCTCAAGCGCGTGGCGGGATTCGAACCATGGACCTGCTGCGCTGCAGTCCATAGTCAATGACACTGAGCCATCATTGCTTCATTCAGGGTAAAAGGGACTGTATGAAAAGTTGCACTGAATGGGCACCATGCCACTACTCACGTGAATATAGCTTTAGTAATTCATTGCTGTCATTTGAGTCATTTGGATATCTGTTTTTTATTCATATCATTTCAATAATACGCCTTTGTAAACCTAACTTTAAAAAGTGCAAGATCTTAAATTAAAACTGCAATGCCTGCAAATTTATGAGATTGTCGTTTTCGTAAATAACAATCTTCATTATTTTGAGTCTGGGTATCGTCTATAATTTTAACATTAGGCATAAATCAAGAATGTGCAATATATACCATCAGTACTTAATATTATAAATGCGAAAGTAACTCTGTCTGTCTGTTACGCTTTCACGCCAAAACTACTGGACCGACTTGAATGAAATTTGGTATGGATATAGTTTGAGACCCGAGAAAAAACATAGGATAGTTTTTACCCAACTGCGCAAAAAGAGGTTAATGTTTTTGCGCGTCAACCGAAATACGCGCAGGCGGAGCCGCGCCCGGAAAGCTAGTCTCATATAAAAGTGTATATAGATTATAATGGCTCCAAGGATTTATGATTAATCACCATTTTTTTTTATCTATCTAACTTATTAACTATTAATAGAGAAATGTTATTACAATATAATTGGTTATCTAAATGACTAGGTATCATATCTATGAATTATAACATAAAATTTAGACTTAATCTTCTTTGCAATTCTCCACCCATATTAAGTACTAGCGTTGCCATATGGCAACAAGAGTAATCGATTTAATTAACAGATCATGTATCAGAAACTAAGTCACTCAGCCGTATAGTTATTAATACAAGTCATAGTTGAGAAACGATTTGTGGTCATTAATTACTCAAGTTTGTGAACAGTGGTCGATTAATTAGTTAGTTGTCATAAATTTTGCAGAAATGGAGCATAGAAAAACGTAAGTCTTATTTATTTTTATTCTGTGTAGTTTTTTATTTTTCCTTTGCATAATACGTGTTCAGACATATCTTAGGTTTACAATAACACTAAATAGCAAATATTTTTTATGTTTATTTGACGTCACAGATGATATTTTGTCTGTTGCCATATGGCAACGCTAGACCGTTACAGGCACTTTTTTTCTAAAAGTGTTTATTTTGTCTGTATAGATTGAAATTGCATGAAGTTGCAGATTTATTAGAATAAGAACTTGATGACAACTTTTGGCAGGTGCAGAAATTGTCACTCAGAACACGAATGAAGACGAATCTGATGACCCTTTGACTGACCCAGGTCCGTCAACAAGTAAGAGACGAAAGGTTACTTACAAGTGGGAGAAATCTGATCTTCCCGACTTTCCTCCAGGTGCATTTTTTGCACCTTTGTCACTTAATTATACGGACAATACATGCACTGAAAATTTCTTTTGGAACCGAGTTCTAGATATGCACTTTTTCTGAACTGCCCCAACCTTCAGATATCAACTGGTGAACTAAAATGCTTTATCGCTATTTTGATCCTATCTGGATACCTACAACATATTATCCAGTAAAAAGTCATACTGGGATAGCGGCGAAGATATGCGAAATGCGTTGGTCTATAATGCCATGAGACGCGACAGATTTTTTCAAATTATGCGTTTTTTACATGCAGCTGACTGACTGATGCCCATGTAAATAATTATAGGATTGGAATTCGAGGCAAAAATGGTGGTGGCCTATTTTTACGTGGCTTGTAGATGTCACGATAAACAATTCCTGGATACTGATGCGCAAATCAGGAAAGGATATTTCACAGGTGAATTTCTGAAATAGTATGGAATCCCTCCTAAATCTGGTGGTCGACTATACTTTTAGATGCGGATCTAGGGTTTTGGAGGAGTGAGATATGCCGGTGAAAATCACTTTCCAAAATCAGGCCAAAATCATCCCTCTTCATAAAAAAGGTGACTTAAGCGATGTTAAAAACTATAGGCCCATCTCAATTCTGTCGTGTTTCTCTAAATTTTTTGAAGCCTTAATATGCCCAATACTTTCTTGTCATTTTGATCACCTCCTGTCAGAGCACCAACATGGTTTTAAAAAAGGTCGATCTGTAGAAACCAACCTTGTCGCTTTTATAACTGATATTGTTAAAGAAGTGGACAAAGGGCGTCAAATTGACGCAATTTATACTGATTTTAGTAGCGCATTTGATAAAGTCGATCATCTACTATTATTGCGTAAGTTGGAGTGCAATGGCATCTACGGATCATTTTTATCATGGTTTCGATCATATTTAAGTCGTAGACAGCAAATATATTTTGCAGAATCTGGGGTTCCCCAGGGCTCACATCTGGGTCCTATTCTTTTCTCGGTTTTTATCAATGACATCACCACACAAATAAAAAACTGCCATTTTAAGCTCTTTGCTGATGATCTCAAAATTTATAGAACAGTAGAGACTGCTGCTGATGTGATACTTATACAAAGCGACATTGATCACATAAAGCAATGGTGTGAAGTTAATAGAATGCATTTAAATGTTCAAAAGTGTTTCTATATTAAATATATACGAAAAAAACCCATTAGTGCAACATATAAATTAAACGGTATGGTTTTACATGAATTAAGTGAAATACGCGATTTGGGTGTCATTATTGACTCAAAATTGTCGTTTAGAGAGCATATTGATGCTATTGTAAAGAGGGCGGCCCAGATGATCGGGTTTATTAGACGTAATACGAAAAGTTTTCGTTCTTCATTAACTAAAATCATACTTTACAGCTCCCTTGAATATGCAAGTGTTGTGTGGAACCCTCTTTACGCAGTGCATTCTCAGCGGATCGAAAGCATCCAACGCTCATTCACAAGGGCTCTAGCGTTTCCTTCTTCAGGAATTTCTCACAGAAGTCCTTACCAAAACCGTTTAAATTTTTTTAGCATGACAAACTTTCCTACACAAATTGATACATGGTCCTTCTGAGAGTTCGTGTATTCTATCCAATATCAATTTGAGAATTCCATATAATTATCCGAGATATAAACTAAATAAAATATTTTCGGAGCACCCGTTTTCATCTAACCTTGGTTACAATTCGCCAACACTGAGAATGTCGACACATTCTCAGTGTTGGCGCACACGAATATAACGCATCCATAAGCGATCTAGATATTTTTCATGATTCTCTCAAGGTTTTCAAAGACAAACTGATAAGATCTCTTAACAGAGACGATTAATGTTAAATGCCTATTAATTTTACGTTTTAACTAACTATTTTGCATAATTTTAACAATTTTATTTTTTGTATTCAAATCTATTTTGGTTTATAATTTTTATTGTTACAACTCCAGGCAGGTTCTTACGAACTTACTGGTCGAGCCTACTTAAAATATCATCTGGATTGCTTGCTCACAATGTATATTTACTAAAAAGTAGTCAAGTCGTCAAAAGTTCATGAAACATTTAGTAAAAGTGACTGTAGGTGTCGCGAGAGCCTGCTTATTAGTTATAATTAATATACCTTTCACTGTATAATTATTACGAATGATGTATGCGCCTGTAAGAGGTGTACGTATCAGGCCTTGTCATGACTTAACTGTCATGAATTTGTAAGACAATATGTATATCATGCATTTTTAATATGTACACTGTTGGTGCATCTAAATAAATAAATAAATAAAATAAATAAATCAGTAGAAAAAAAACGCAGATGTATTGGAGCTGACTATAAAACCATTGGAAGGGTTATAATATGTTCAAAATGTGACGTTGGTTTATGTATTAATAGTTTTGAAAATTATCATTCTAAGTAATTATCTTTGTATTTTCATAAATGTATATTAAATAAATATGTAAATGCTTCTTATTTTCTAAAACACCAAAATATCGGATTTTTGTACATCTTTCGACCTAGCGTTGCCATATGGCAACAGCCCAAATCTCAAAATTGGGAAATATTAAAAAAAAAAATTGTCATAATTATATTATCTGGTCATCATTCAACCCAAATATAGAGAAAAATGCATAAAATTAAAATTTTCAAAACTCCGTCTTTACTGGGTTTAAACATTTATTTATTCACTGTTTTTTTCTAATTTGTTTATTGCATTTCTCTGCCATAGATCTATTTATTTAAATTTTTGGATTTGGTATCACTTTGTCCTCTTTATTAAATTCATTTGCATGCAAAGTATGGCAAGTGAGTATAGGTAACCTAATAATATTGTAAATATTACAATAATGTATCACAAATAGGTTCCCTTGAGCACTTCAAAATATACTCCCATGACTTGTGTCTTTTACCAAAATTACAGCTGTTTTAATCTTGGTCTAAATATTAGGAAAATTCCATTAAATACAAAGGTAGACATTATGGAGATATTCAACCCACCATTCCAAAAACTCCTTCAAATTTCATAAAGCCAATAAAGTAACCACATCAATACTTTGCCGTCTACGACTGGGTCAATCCTGTATTCCAGTTCACTTAATGAAAATTAGGATTAGGGACCACTCATTGTGTGAGTGTGGTCTCGACGAAGGAAACATGGACCATATTTTTTAAATGTCCAGCGGCCCGATCGCACTAAACATTTAAAGCTGAAACGCAATTGAACTAATAATTTGTGAATATTGTTTGTTATATATGTGTATATATAGCTGTATGTACTGTAACATTTATGTAGGTTAATGTTAGTAATAAGTATTTTAGAGATTATTTTAGTTATGTAATTATGTAATTTCTTTGTTTTAGATAAATCATCATGGTCTTCGAAAGTATGGTCGTTTTAAATCATTCTAAATACCGATCATATTCTAAATTAAAATAATAACTCTACGTGACTTATGAAACTAGCATGAACGGACATTGGCAGAATTGTGGTAACATTAAACCGCAGAAGCCACTAACAAAGAAATAATAATAACAATAATGTACTACCTATACTACCTATCTATCTTGCAAATAAAATCTTTAACTTTTATCTTGGCATCGTCCCCCCAGTAGCGTATTCGATTTGATTCGATACAACTACTTTCCTTCCGATACAAAGCAGATGTCGTAAGAATTCGATGGCAATTATAATTTGTATTCCTATATAATTCCTAGTAAAGGAATAATAATCCTTACGATCTACGAAAAATAGTTTATCGATGGCTATTCCACCTTATGGTGCGGTCCGAAATGCACCATTAGTACTAACGGTGTTAACAGTACCAACGACTGGACCAATTGGCATATTCTAACTAAAAAAAATATGTTTTAAGTTAATTTAATTTAATATGTTCTGTTTTTAGTCAGGAACTTTGTGTCTTATTTTCGGAGGAGGGCGTTGACATCTGCGACACAGTTATTAGACTTCTGCAGGTGTCATCGAATCTCTTATGTTACCTGTTTATTATTGTTATGGTTCCAAAGAAATAATTATTTATATGACGTCATCCATCTATCTAAACCTACACATAACCTCCTTACCTTTCCAAATAATTCACGGATTTGAACTGTGTGTGAGAGAGAGAATTACGAGCTGTAAAAGACTGTAAAAGGTTCAGATATTTAACTTTTCATTTGTTGTGATAAGGATGCCCATCAATGCTGCCAACTCTATTTGGCAAAAACGCGCTTTCAGCACGTCGAAAACGCGCTATAACGCGCTAAATGGCACCTACAGAATACAAACGCCCTAAGTGACGCCAATCAGTAACGAAGGGATTTATTAATTTTAGCGTATTTTAGTCATTTGATGAGGTATATTAGATAAACGAGGTAATTTAATTAAAATGTTTCAAAATAACCACAAATAAGAATATTAGGTACTTTTAATCATGAAAGAACAATTTAATGTCAATCGAAGAGCAAAATAAAAGTAAGTAAGTGCCTAGTCTAATTATATTTCGTAAGTAAGTACTTAATTGCTCAGGTTTAAATTAAATTGATAATTTTTAATTAATAAAATAAGTAGTAATTAAATTAAAATATAATATATAAATATATATATGTATATATATCTCACCATGTTATCCTCTTCAAGACATCGCTCGGAAGATTATAAATTGAAGAGTTATTTTTTTATTTATACAAGTCAGTATCGATCATGCAACATGGCGTTTATTGTGTCCAAACCTAATCCATACCAGGCGTGGTACTGAACATTTAACGATGTCAGTAACATAGGCATTGTGTTAATGCTAGTCATGAAAACACTTTTGTTGGCATGCTATGTGATTTCCAAAAAGCGCTAGATTTAGCGCTAGGCGCCAAAACGCGCTTTTGGCCAAAAAAACCCCTAGATCTGGCGCTGAACGCGCTAAGTTGGCAGCACTGATGCCCATAGAGAAAAGTAATACACCGGAAGCAAGCCAATGATTGTTCCGAAATGCGCTCAGAGCTAGGGATGTGAGACTAATATGGAAAAGAATCGATTAAATAATAATCGTTTTTCTTCGCTAAAAAGTAATCCGTATATATAAAATCTATTTTATACAAATAAATAATCGATGTCTACGAAAAACATAGTTTTTTTTGTATTATTTAAAAATACATGCTTTTCATATTCCAATAACCCTGCAAACGTTTGGTGGGTGTCCTTCGTAAGCGGACCAACCGTGAGCGTGCTATTGGTACTCATTGCGCATATTGGATCGTAGCCTTTGATTGATCGCGTTCCGAGGGTCAGAGTGTGTTGTTTGGTTGCTTTAACTTACTCAAAGGTTCCGAACGGCTCGGTTCTTTTATAACCTCAAATATCGTTTTTGGCGGGGAATTTGGCAAAAATTATAGACTTTTTATGATGTTTGAAAAGCAATAACTACCGTTACCTGCAAAATATAATAGAGTGCCTATAATTCTCTCATCAAGAAATGCCAAGGTCATGTCAGTTAAAGATTCAACATTTTAACGACCTCTTTTGATAGTTAAAAAGTTACGCTCTACCCGAAAATTGTGAATGACGTTAGAGTGAAAAGTTGCACTGCAAGTGCGCTCTAACCGAGGTTCGGAACGCGCTCCAGGTTTGGTTGGGTTTGTTTGGCGTTTGATTTGATTTTGACGTTTGTTATCAAATGTTATTGATAAATACTTGGATACAGAGATTGTGATTTTTATTTTCATATTTATATTTTATTACTTGTAATGAACGATTATTTCTAGCCTAGAATTTTTATCAGTTATTTCTGTCCATAGCAGGATATATTTTATCGTCAATTCCGTGAACTATTCGGATATGGCTGAGGTTATAGATATCCAAAAAATATGTCGAGCTTGTCTCGTTGATACAGGACCTTTTACAAGCCTGTTTGAAATATCCAGCCCAGAGACGATTGTTTACTCTGAAATTTACAAGTATTGCACAACTGTTGAGGTATGTTCCTTGCAAACGATGAATACAACAGATGAAAGGTCATGGAATGTATGTATGTTGTATGCATCCCAATTGTTCAAAAAGTACCATTTGAGTCCCAATGCGCTCTCATAAAAACGAAACCAGCTTTCCACTTTTAAAATTGTTAACTTTTTTTTTTTTATGCCTGATAGGTTAGCCTTTGACCACTATCTCACTTGATAGTAAGTGATGATGTGGTCGAGGATGTTGTTCAGACTAACCTAGAGTTACTGGCTCTCAAGGACAGCTGCCGGAACACACCGTTAGGTGCTTGGCGACAGACTTTCAACTTGAGGGTGGTAGCTAGCCAGGCTGGCATTTGCAAAGTGCCCTACCACCATGCTGTAACCACTGCTATCCTAAGACAACAACCGGGACTGACGGCTTAACGTGCCCGTGCCATTGCGTGGGACATGCAAACCAGAAACAAACCCACCCAGGGTATTTGGGCACCACATTCCCTATTAGTAGTAACTTGGGATTATTGTGTGCGGTTGTTTGTACCACTGGGCTGGGATTAGAGGTAAGGTTTCATAGATTGTAAATAAACATAAGATTAAATAATGCCTGCCTATATTGCTTTAGGTTTTGGAGAATGATAAACTACCTAAACAAATGTGTGAAACATGCACGGATTTACTGAAAAAGTCATACTATTTCAAACAAATGGCATTGAAGTCCAATGTGATTTTGGAACAACATTTAAATTCACAGGTAACCATATTCAAATACTGCCTAATTATTGTCATTGTTATGATTGCTGCTTATTTAAATGAGTTAATATTTTTTAAAGAGCTGTGTATATCCCAATGGCATCCACTTAAACAATATAGTCAATTTTTGAATGAAATTCTATTGTACTCATTATCTTGGATGCCAAAAGATATATCTTACACATTCCTCCAAAGACATTCTATATAGTAAGCTATATAAAATGCCTCATACATCAAGCACATATGTAAGCAGTGGCACTCTCGATACACATATATATCATCATATTTATGAATACTCAAAAATCTGTGCTAAGTGCTTAGGACTTATCACTGAACAGCGAAAAAGTAAGCAGGACTATCTACAACTTGTTGGAATTGCACATACTTGCATGTATCATTCTGAACAAATATTTAGATGATGAAAATTGCAGACAATGATTTGATGACTTTACTTTCAGTATAGACCTAGATTTCCCATTCTGGCAATTAATAATATACTATTTGTCACCAATTAAATGCACTATAAATTGGTGCATTTAATTGGTGACTATTAGTTTGCTATAATATGTATCAATCATAACATGTAATAATAATTTCTAGATGTTGGTAAAAGTGGAATTTATAAACTTGGAAATTTACAATGGCAATGTTCAACCACAAGTCACAAAAAATGAGGTTATAAATGAAGAAAGTGCAAGCAGTGAGATACCTGAAGAGCCACTTAGAAAAACGACTGCATTGTAAGTTAAGAATATGAAGTACTTTGTGTTGTGTTGACATACATTTTATTGTAATTGTGTAGGCTCAAGATCGTGGTGAGCTTTTTATTCAAACTATATATACATACTTAGGGTGGCTTGCACCAACTACTCAAATCTCGAATTAGTGACGTTAAATCTTGATTTACATCAATTAATGTCTTACTTACACAGTGTTTAAATTCTCGATTTAACAGATGTTAAAACTAAACCAGCAAGCACTGCAGTTTAACTTGTCTTGTAAATTCTTGGTTTAGTGGTGCTTTGTATAGTTGTTGTTGTTTCTTTGTTTTTGGCTTCTGCGACTGGGCGATATCGCAATTTTGCCAATGTCATGTGCTGGCTGTACTAGACCGATATGTATAATGTATATATGTATAATGTCAAATTTGTCATATATTAAAATAGAGTATAAAATAATAGGACAAAGCTGGATAGTAGTATCAGCGACAGAATAGATGAAGTAATTAATTCATTATTGTGGTATGGCAAAGTCAACAGTAGGGATGAAAAACATTTACCTAATGTTGTCTTAGGTTTTCGCGATTGTTACACATAGTAATTAAACAACTTTAAACTGTTTAAATCGCGTATATTTTACATTATTTTATCCCGACGTTTCAAACACTTTGCAGTGATCGTGTTCACAGGGTGACAGTCACCCCGTGACCACGATTAAGTTTAAAGTTGTTTAATTACTAAACATTTACTTAACTAAAAGAGTCTGGGTAAAAAGGATATATGTATGCATCTTATAACTGAGTAACAAGTCAGAAAGGACGAAGAATGCAAGTTGTGCTGATCCCACTTAGCATTGAATAAGGACAGGCACTTCTTGACCTGTCCCTATTTAATGCTAATTAGTTCAGCAGTTATAGAGATAACAGTCAGAAATACCAGCAAGTAGTTCAACTATACTTGTATTAGCTTTTGTTCTTAAGAATTATAAATTAAGTTTTAACATTTCAGGGCAAAAAAAAGAAGAGCTGCGGAACTGAAGAAGAAAACCAGAATGCAATGTCCTAAATGTAGTAAATCATTTCAAAAATATGAAAACTTTGAAGCTCACATGAGAAATCATTTTGGTAAAAAGGTATAAACTTTTACATCATTGTATTACTAAGATGAAATTGTAATTTTATAAACATTCATTTCGATTTCAGTAAACTTAAACCTTAAGTTAATTATAACATTCAATGGGGATTGCATATATACAACAGTGAAAGTCATGCAGCTGATGATGATGATAAAAAACTTGACCCTAGAACATCTGGCAAAATCATGGTGTCTGTAAACTCTGCCTACCCCATTACAAGCCTTATTATCCTTTTTTGGTTTAATTTGGCTTTATTAACTACATGCCTATATGCACAGCGTATTTTTTTTTTTTTTTTTTTATGCCCGATAGGTTAGCCTTTGACCACTATCTCACCTGATGGTAAGTGACGATGTGGTCGAGGATGTTGTTCAGACTAACCTAGAGTTACTGGCTCTCAAGGACAGCTGCCGGAACACACGGTTAAGTGCTTGGCGACAGATTATCAACTTGAGGGTGGTAGCTAGCCAGGCGGGCATTTGCAAAGTGCCCTACCACCATGCTGTAACGACTGCTATCCTAAGACAACAACCGGGACCGACGGCTTAACGTGCCCTCCGAAGCACGGAAGCGCTCAGTAGTAATGTCACCAGCGGTCACCCATCCAAGTCATGACCGCGGCGGACGTTGCTTAACTTTGCTGATCGAATCAGAATGGTTAAGCAAACTTGGCTACGAGCGCTTCAAAAGTATCTGAGTTGAAATCAATTTCCACTCCCTTCAGCCCAATATTAAATGGAGCATTTAACCTAACCTGCGAGAAATACCTCCCAAATTTCCGCAATAAAAAAATTTCAAGGAGGGATCATATTCCCTCTTTAAAGGCCGGCAACGCATCCTCGAGACATCTGGTGTTGCGGATGTTTGTGGGCGACGGTGATCACTTACCATCAGATGAGTCGCCTGCTCGATTGCCCTCCTATCCCATAAAAAAAACCTGCACAGTCACATGGCGCCAGGAAGTGCCAGTGTCGAACTTGTGGGAAAACTTTCGCCTATCTTAACGTGCTCAAAGCACACAAGTTGTAATGTGCAGGACTCAAAGAACTATGCGTGCCAATTATTCAATGCAAAGCTCGTGCAGTCATCCGGCAATTCGTCGTGCTTATAAACTCTGTCTACCCTATACAGGTCTGATGATATTTTTATTGGGTTTAGTTTGGCTTTAATAAACTACACGCCCATAGCCATAGTGTATGGGTTAAAATCAATTTCCACTCCCTTCAGCCCGACATTAAATGCTCCACCTGCGAGAAATCCTTCCCAAATCTCCGCAACCTGCACAGTCACATGCGAACTCACAACGGCGTCAAGAAGTACCAGTGTTTGACATGCGGGAAAAGTTTCGCCTATCTCAATGTGCTCAAAACTCACGAATTGATACACGCAGGGGTCAAGGACTACGCGTGCCACATATGCGACGCGAAGTTCGTGCAGCCTTATAACTTGAAGGTAAATCTTACCATTACTTATATGTATAAGTCATTAGAATGCACAAAGTTATCAAAAAATTAACATACAATTAAGTAGATTTCTCTAGAGTCTGTCATTTTAGTTTAAAGATTTATATTCATTTCGTCTAGTAAATATATGTTTATTTTGGAAATTTTATCGTAAGCGAATTTATTTTTGTTTTGAATGTTTAAATTATTGTGTCATAGATAGAAGTTGTTTTCATCACGTCTGCTTCCCGGTGGGGTAGGCAGAGACCACGGTTTCCCGCTAGCTTCGATCTAAGCATAACATTCTTGGTCTTATCAAGTCATGATATTCTCATTCTCTGAGTTGAGTCTTCACTCTCTGTTTTAAACCTAACCATTAGCATTAAATTTCAATGTATCTATTGCAGTCTCACGTCAAAACTCACACCAACGAAAAGGAGTATATATGCGCGCAATGCGGCAAGAAGTTCGCGCAGCATGGCAACTTGAAGACTCACCTTATCCGACACACAGGCATCAAGAACATTGCATGCTCGCTCTGCGATATGCGGTTTTATATCAAGGTACCTCTCCTGCCTTTAACTTATTTAAGGCGAAAGCTGACTTTGGCAGTAGCGTAGATACAAAATCGTAATATTTTTTGGTGCTATATCGACTATAACTATTTTACTTGATTATGAGAAGAGTTTTTACAATATCTATTAAGTTTTTAATACTTATTTAATTTAACACGATTTAATTATTAGAGTTAAGAGTTTGAAAAGGCACTTCTTTCGATCAGATGAAGTCTAGTAGTCTGGTTGATGAACGCGCACCGTCTCCTATGACGCAAAGTAATATTTTCAGAGCACAAAGTTTCAGCTCGAAAGAGTGTGTCCAGGTGGCCAAGTGGTTTAGCTATCTGGCGCGATCTACACAGCGGTCTGACATAGATAGATCGTAAAATTGTCGCGTCTTGTTAGGATTTCTAGTGAGGCACATCTCTTGATAAGTACTGAATATATAAACCGCCTTGTCCATTGATTCTACCAACTAGCAGTTTATAGGTGTAACATGGGCTTTGACCAGATTTACACATGTTTTCAAATATTCAAGTGTATCAAATGGTGGTCATATAGAAAATTTATGTTCTTGTATATTAATGGACATGATTGGCGATAATAGTATTTATATTGTTCACAGAGTGACCTTTTCAAGCACATGCGGTCACACTCCGAGGACAAGCCATTCTCCTGCGAGTACTGTGATAAATCATTTAAGACGAAAAGCTTCCAAATAGTCCATTTACGGTCTCACACAGGTGAGATCATTTATAACGTTTATAAATGCTTTTTAGATAAGATTTGGGCGTTAATCTGTCGGTCCCGTTTGTTGTCTTAGGATGACAGCCGGTTATAGCATGGTGGTAGGATATTTTGCGAATGCCCGCCTGGCTAGAAGCCCCACTCAAGCAAAAAATCTATCGCCAAGCACCTAATGTGTGTGGTGTGTTCTGACAGCTGTCCTTGAAAGCCAGTAATTCTAGGTTAGCCTGAATAACATCTTCGTCCACATCACTTACCATCAGGTGACATAGTATTTAAAGGCTAGCTATCAGCTATAAATAAATATCTAAACAGATCCTACAATGCTTACATATATTATGCTTTTAGATATACGAGTACATTGGTAGATAAACAACTAGTTTTCTGCTAATTTACATTTACTAGGTACCTTATATTTGAAATGGGTTTAATTGCTTTAATAGTTATAGGTAATATATGTACGTACATAGTTGTTATTGCATGTGAGCACAAGCAACCCTAACCCACGTACCGCGTCAGAAGAGATAAAAGCAGCGATACAAAGAAAGGCGCCTTGTAGGTGAATATAAATGTTAGGTACTCAGTGGTGTGAGATCTGAAATGCTCTTTATTACGTGGTAGCAAAGTTGCTTATTTATTTCAACGTCTTTGCAGAGTGATCCTTCTGGTTCTATTTATTCTGTGCCATGGCCTGCCTGTACCTGCTGTAAGGCAATCTATAGCTATTACCGCTCGGATGTCACTGCTTTAAAGTTATCTTTTATCTCATTTTTCATCAGGAGAACGACCATACGCCTGTGATGTTTGCCCAAAACGCTTCATGGCGCACAAAGATATGCGGAACCATCGAATGATCCACACTGGAGAAAAGCCGCACAAATGTAGCCTGTGTTCGCAAGCTTTCATACAAAAGTGTGCACTCAACAGGCATATGAAGAGCCATTGTAAGAATGATGAAAAAGCGATGAGGACGCAGGGAACAGAATCAACAGTAGCTGTGACTTTCTCGAGTTGGACCGCCATTTGAACAAATGTAGTCGACATCATAATGATCCATATCAGAAATAAAATTTAATTTCAGTGGACCTTGGGGACCATGAAAATCGTAGTTCTGTGAACTCAATTGGCACATGAAAAAGATATGAGAATGCAAAGTAGTAGAATCAACGGTAGCTGGGACTTCCTCGAAATATAGAGTTGTTGGAAATAAATGGCGTGCTATTAAATTATGATCCATATCAGTAGTGAAATTAAGTCTCAGTGAACCTTAAAGACCCATACGAAAATCACAAAAATGTGTTACGAAAAAGCAATAAGTACGATAAGTAACAGATTAAACAGTGGCTTTGACTTCCTGAATTGTTCAGCTGTTTGAATAGATTGGTTCACAACAAAATAATGATCCATATCAATCTAAATTTATATTCTGGACCTCGAAGACTCATATGATAATCAAGAAAATGTGTGCACCCAAAAGGCGTATAAAGGACGAGAATGACCAAAAAGCAATGAGGACAGAATAAGATAATTAACAGTGGCTGTGACTCTCTCGAATGGTAAAGCTGTTTAAATAAAATGGTTCACTACAAAATAATGATCCATATTACAAATATAGCTAGCATTTAGCTCTGTTCGGAAGCTTATATCCAAAAGTGTTTACTTGACAGGTATAAAAGTCTGCAAGAATATGGAATAAGCGATGAGGACAGAACAGGAGCAACTACGAATCTTTCTCGAATCGAAAGACTGTTTGAAAGAAAAATGGTAAACTAATAATGACCAGTATCAAAAATTGAGCAAGTATCTAACTCACAAGTATTTTTAAATAGATTTATAATTTTAATTTTTGCAATAACTCATGCTCTGCGTATTATATTATAAAATTACAAATTTACTAGGGAAAAAATTATACTCATGTGAGGGATTCGTCTTGATGCGAGATTAATTGCAAAATTAGTCTTGCTTGTTGTACAAAATAAGTTGAAGTACAGGTTGCGCTCCGTCCCCATGAAATGGCAAAAGAATGAGAGGAAAAATTAGAGTTATGAGTGATTGTCATGTTAGCTCAGTCGGTCAGAGCATACGCCGGCTCTAGGGGTGGATGATGCGGGTTCGAGTCCCGCACATGACTATAACATTCCCTCATAAATTTGTAAATTTATATATAGATCTAATAGAAATATAAAAATCCTCTGCAGGAATACAATATCAAATGTATCAGTTGTGTTTTGATATTATCAGTTTATGTCAAACCTAGTTCAACATCAGATACTCGTACACAAATAAAACACCAAATTTACTAGCTAATCACAGTAAGGACGAAACCATCTAAATAGTTTTAATAAAGATGATTATTATGTTGAAACTGAGTTGATATTATTAATACAGATATGTTCACTCACAAAGGTGCGTCCCTCCACAGTTAACTATTGATGTGCATTACACATTACATTGTCTTGGGGTGGGTGTAAATGTATACATACAGCATGTTGTATATACAGACCAGTCATAGTTGCATCCACTAAATATACACAAAAATATGTAGGGGTAAGCGTTTGTGCGGGTGAAAGGTCTGTACATCAGTATATCTGTGTCAATGTTTCACAAGATAAATTATAGTTGGTACTGTTTATGTGAACAATACGAGAAATAAGTACTCGCAAATATTTATGCTATGTCTTAAGATTCTTTTAAAAAATGTGATAATATTGTAGAAAGTACATAATATGATATGGTTTATTTGTAGTACTAATTAAAAGTCATTAAATATACTTGAAATGAGTCAATTTATTGTGTCATTAATACATACATAAAATCACGCTTCTTTCCCGTAGGGTTAGGCATATATAATAATTAATACATTTGTTTCATAATTATTTTTATTGAAAAATATACAAAGCTCGTGAGATATAATATGACAGTAAAGCAATAAGTTACAAATTATTTAAAATAAGATCAAAATCTCTCTCATTAAATGCTGTTTTATCTCAAAATCTTAACCTAATTATGCAAGAGTTTACTCTTATACTTTATACATACATGTCATGATTAGATTTAGATACCTACCGTAGAAGTATCAGTCTTAACTTAAACAATCTTTGGTTTTAATCCACTATGTACTGCATCAGTCGGATCGTCCACTGCTGAACACAGCCTCGCCCATTAAGGGGGGATTTGCCATAATCCCCACGCTTGGCAGGCGTCATGGGGAAGGCGCTGCTGCCCACCTTCCGGTATTTTACCTTTAGTCGCCTCTTACGACACCCACAGATAGCAACGGGGGGATATCATTCTAACCTGGCACCCCACGGGGTCCACTATACAGTTTAAAAAATACAACTAGGTTGGACAAGCAGAGTGCGCTTCAAATTGAAAGTTTGGTGCCACATCTACATGCCCTTTAATTACCTCTTTTGATTGACATGCAGTTTGTGAATCATATTGAAAATTGGTCGTCACATCTATGCCATTTTGCTTGTCTGATTGGGACGTATTGAACTGAAATACTTCACCATTAACATTTCCCGATATCTGTGGTCCGAGCAGCTTACTATGAGTTTTCAAGTGCCGTTTCATAGTGCCAAGTTGAGTGAATGCCAAGTTGCACACGACACACCTATGAGGTCTTTCACCCGTGTGTGTTCTGTGATGCACAATTAGTCTATTCTTCGAGCTAAATGCCTTAATACAATATCCACAGTTATATGGCCGTTCCCCAGAATGTATTCGTTTGTGAATGACAAGTGTTGAGTGTGATGAGAAGAATTTTTCACAGATATCGCACTTGTGGTCCTTTATGCCTTGGTGTTTTTGTTGTACGTGCTTGCCTAGGTTGTATTTGTCCGTGAAGGGGTAGTTACAGATTTGACAGATGTACCTTTGACCGGTGTGGAGTCGTTTGATGTGCGAGTGAAGGATGTACTTTGTGAAGAATTTTTTTCCACAGTGCTCGCAGGGGAAGTCTCGTGCACGGTTTTCGTTGTGGCTTTCTAAGTGGAGCTGAAAGTAATATAGATAGGTTTTCTTATAAGAGTTAAGATGGCTTGGATATAAGGAGAACATTTACACTATATAGCCAAAGCGGGATGTAAGTGCAGGACTTATTACCCCCAAATGGAAATAAGAATAGGTTGTTTTAAGATTAATTTCAGATTCGCTTTAAGAGGCCGTTCTTGTATTTGACTCATTTCGGACAATTTTGCTTCGTGATTGTAAGAATGTGATACAATATATTAGTAATTTTATTTATGGTTTGGTTAGTACAACTCTTTATCTTGCATGTAGCGCCAATGTTTTTTTCAATTGGCTTCTAAATTAGTGATAAATCACCGGCTCATTATTATAGTATTTTTTGAGATTTATTTTCTATACTAAAAAAATACTTTTTCATAAAATGAAATTTGGTTTTTATTAAATGAATAACTGAAGATGAATGTGTTATTTTTTGATGCCTTAAAGTATTGTCAAATAATTTAAAAAAATACAAATTTGTCTTAAATGTTTCGTAGAATAACGTGATTTCAACTTTTTTTTTGGTATATTTTGTATGGAACTTGAAAAAGTAGTCACCACATATGCAAAAACGTTATTTGCTGTTGTAACTAATATTATTTATAGTCAATAACAATATCTATTGTAGTTTTTTCTGAATCGATAATCAAACTTCACTCGAACGTAATATTTTAGAAAAAGTGTATTGGATATTGTAGACTTACCACTAATTTAGGAGCTAATTGAAAAAAATATTCGCGCTACGTGCAAGATAAAGAGTTGTACTAAACAAACCATAAATAAAATTACTAATATATTGTATGTGATACACTTACAATCACGAAGCAAAATTGACCGAAATGAGTCAAATACGAGAACGGCCTCTTAGCTCGTCCAACTGCGTCCACAGCGATGGCGTGCAAAGTAGCGATCAGTTCTTCATATTTCCATTTTCCGTTCCTATGAGCGTACCATATTTGATCAGGGAAAGGAACTGTTATCAAATGTGCAAACCTCGACTAGTCGACACTCGACAGTAGGGTAACCTTAGAGGCATGTTCAATCAACAGACTTATATGATAACGATAACACTGTAGGTAATAAAGCTCTTGAATCGCTAGCATCGTTGCCTACAATCGTATGAAAAAGACAAGTTGGATGCCAGGCAAAGGACTAGGTATATTGGGAGATGGAGTTATGTATATTGTATACTAACTTTCCGCCCGCGTGTATGTCAGTTATCGCGCAAAAACATTAAACTCTTTTGCGCAGTTGGATAAAAACCATCCAACTGCGTCCTTCCCCGGGTTTTAAACTGCTTCTATACTAAATGTCATCCAAATCGGTTCAGTAGTTTTGGCGTGAATGCGAGGCAGATAAACAGAGTTACTTTCGCATTATTACAATATTAAGTATGGATTAGCCATAAATTAGGCCTAAAGAGAACCCTATACAAATGCTACGCGAAAAGAGTATCATAAAAATATAAAGCGATATACTTGGGCAGTTAATATTAAAGCCACCTGCTCATTTCAAATACAAAAAATATGTGCCTGTGGGGTGCCGAGCATGAATGTCACCCCAAATCTTTTTCCATGGGTGTCGAAAGACTGAGGGTTGTATACCGGAAGGTGGGCAGCAGCATCTCCTGAGGAACTGCTATCTTACATAACGATCCCCAAAACGCCTAATAAACCTGGGGATTATAAACCCCCCCACCCTTTATGGATGAGGCTGTGCTCAGCAGTTGACAATCCGTACTAAATAACAGTACGATTTTACTATGGCCCCTAAAGTTGTAGAATGAAACAGCAGATTTGGTAATAAACATTGAATACTTACTCGTAAAGTGACAGGACTCGAATAGCTTTTTCCGCATATATCACAGACTGACATGTGATCTTCAGGTAGTTCATGTAACTTAGCATGAAGTTTCAACGTCTGCTGATTGCGGAACACTTTCCCGCAGGCTTTGCAGCAGAGGGTGGATATCCTCACAACCTTGTGCTCGCTGTCCGTGTGCCGCTGGAGGCCGCTCCAAGTCATGAACACTTTCTTGCATATTGTGCAAGTTTTGTTCACCTGGAATTGAAATATAAGTAGTTTTGTGAAGGTACTATCTACAGCCATCAATTTCAAGGACGATTAAAGGTTGTGTCCCCAGACATAGTTAAATGCAAAGGAGAGTTTGTCAATCTCTCACGTAACAATGGAGTAACAGTTCGACGTCATTCTTTAGCATAGAATTGGATAAAGGGTAGAAGAGTGACAATCTCGTTTTATTTAAATAGTTCCCTAAAGAAGTCGCAATGTCTTCGATCGTTCAGCACTTAAGCATTGTATTGCTCATAGAATACAGTGGCGCACTGATCTGTACTTTTATGAGAAGAAATTAAACACACACAATTTTCTTATACTCGGCTAAAAACCAGAAATAACTAATTGTTACTCTTGAACAGAGACTCAGGAGAAAAATGAGTATCTAGCCGTGAAACTCTTACTGAGGCCACTATTTGCAAAAATAAACCAAACAAACTTTCGCCATTTGGACGCATTCGAAGTTGACCCACCGCTTCGGCTGCATAATATGCAGTTAATTATTCTGTGGTAGAACTTACCTACTAGCAACACTGAGCACTTCGGTTTTATAATAATTTAAAAAAATACGGCCAGGTAGTTTTTTAATGGGATAGTAAGGCATACGAGCCGTCGGCTAAGCTGGTGATAAGCAGAGGTCGGCATTAGGTAGAGTTATTTATGTACTTACACTGATTTCATACAGCGAAAGGATAACTTGGATATGCCTCAAATCCCGAGATTAATTAACAGCAGACAAATCCCGTGGTTTATAAAAAAAGTGATTTATATAAAAAAGTAATTTAAATAAAAAAAAGAATTATAGATCGGGTTTCTGATGTGCTTTGACAGCTGTCAGAAACCCGATATTTCTCTAATGGAATAATTTGAAATATTTTTCCGCACAGAACAAATATTTGTATGATCTACAAGTAGTTGTTCCAGGTCTGGGTATTTGTCTAAGTACGAGTTTAAATCTTTGTAAACGCATCCGCGTTACAGGAAAAAAGCCTAGTGTGCGGCAACGTCAAAAAATGTATTGCGAATTAATGTATGTACTAATAAAAAAAATATGTAAATAATCTTTGTCTTATTTGACTTATATATCTCTGAGGTTTTTATTATTATTTATTTGTAATATTATTGTCCACACGGGATTGTAATATTAATCTCGGGAAGATCCATATTAATATTAACATTTCTATGCAAGTACGTAAATAACTCTACCTAATTCCGACCTCTGGTGATAAGTGACCAATGTTAACCACGAACATCCGCAACACCAGAGGTCTCAAGGATGTAACTAACTAACCATTACTTCAAATTAAGGGAACATATACAACTTTGACGGTCCTTAATAAAAAAAAATTGGTACTCTAATTAATGAGGTCTAGTCTAGGTGATGACATCCCACATGCTAGGTTGCAAAAGAGTTCATTTTTTCAGCTTTATTATGAATTACTCAATTCGTCAATACAGTAAGAACATGTAGTTGGTAGTTATGTAGTCTGGTGATTGTCATGATCTCTTCACTATAATACTTATTGATGATGATGACAATTCAAAAACAACCAAAACCTACCAAAGGTGGAAAAACCACATAACAGTCCCATGAGACCAGGAGTTTCCATAGTGCCTCTGGCAACAAACAATGAAGTGCTTTGTAACTTGCTTAGTCATTTTTAACTGATTTACTTTGTTAAACAACAAAGACTACGAACATGACTAGGATGGGACTGCTAGTTGCATTATTACTGAAGGCTTCCATGCTTTAGAATGCACATTAAGAAGTTGGTTCCAGTTGTCTTACGATGGCAGTCATTATAGCACGGTTGTAGGGCATTTAGAGATGGAAGGCAACCTATTTAGCTTAAATAGTAAATCTGTTGCCAATCACCTATGTGCTCCGCAGTTGTCCTTGAGAGAGTATATTAATTATAGGTTATTTTAAATAACATCTTCAACTTGATCAGTTCCACCATAAGGAGAGACAAATTAGTTAGCATGCCTAGGATTCACAATGCAGGTGCCGGGTCCATTGTTTTGCAAAGGAAGAAGCTTCAATCTCAGGTGCTCAATTTTATTTCAGATTGTCGTCAAATTAGTGTAACAGCTATAAACAAAATTAAAATAAATTTAATAAAGAAATATCATGCAATAAATGGAGATTTTAGGTAATATAGTTTGCAGTGTTTTCGGCACTGTTGCAAGCGCCGAAACAGTGCCGAAATATCGGGAGCTCAAAACTAACCAAAAACACGGTAAAAATCCCGTTGGTAATAATAATTATAATGTTAATGACTGTGACTGTTTAAAAACTCATAATATAGTTTGCTCCTGAAATAGTTTGATGCTAGTTTGTGAACCTATAGATTAATATTTTGCCTGGTTTCTCAATTAGTCTGAACTGATTTTGAAAATTCTTTTTTGTTTGAAAGCCGATGCTTGTCGTTTGGTCCCATTTACATTTTATCAAAATCGGTCAAGCCGTTTTTGAGTTACACTCCAATAACTGAAACATATTTCCGTATCTTGACGTTATAGTCGTTGACAATGAATGACAATCGATCCCGTAAGTAGCAAGAGTCACTAAAATGAGTGAAAAAAAATTTCAAACACATAATGTAACCGACTTCAACACCCAAAAAGTGTGAAATACTATCACTTACTGTTTGTCCTTGATGCTCAAGTCTGTGTGCTTCATATCTCTCCTTGTATTTAAATTTGCTTTTGCAAAGCTCACATACATATTCAAACACTTTTGGTTTGGACTCCATATTTTTGGACTTTGGAACATCTACTTTTCTGAAACAAAAGTACCTATGAATTAATTTTTATAAACCTTCCAATCTTTTTTTCGTTGGAATTGTGGCGGAACTAGCCTAAGGCCCACCTGGGGGCCAACTCTCACCTCTTATAGTAATAATAACTTGATCTTACTGCTAAACTTTATACCTCCACGTCAATTAAGCAGGTTTACAAGCGGTAAAGGAATCGCTCGATGTCACAACAAATAGTTCACTCTTTTCGCGAACTCTGACGTGACATTTAATACGAAGTATTACTGTTCCAACGACAAAACCGTCATGTTTATCCATCTTAAAAAAGTTACTTTCTAGCAGCGGATTTAAACTTCAATTTGATTATTATACGATAAAAATGGGTTTAATTAATGTGTAAATTACGTAATTACCAATATTGCTTGACGCGATTGTGGATCGGTGAAGTTCGTGTTTGCGAATGATTATTTTAAGCATGAAACAAAATGCTACTTTATTATGATAGCTTCGTAAAAGGTGGGAGTTGGCCCACCTGGTGTTAAGCGGTAACCTCTGCCTATACGAGATGCATTTGGTCACAAGTGATGAATT
This sequence comes from Plagodis dolabraria, assembly GCA_963854805.1. Taxonomy (NCBI): domain Eukaryota; kingdom Metazoa; phylum Arthropoda; class Insecta; order Lepidoptera; family Geometridae; genus Plagodis; species Plagodis dolabraria. Next base: position 6,212,562 of record OY978442.1, read on the forward strand.
GCACTGCACCTAACCCCCTGAGACATACACTTGTATCTCATGTGCCTCTTATTATATTGGTCGCTGGGGAGAGGACTGCTGCCAGAACATCACTAAAGTTTTTGCATATTACCTTTTATAAATTTCCCAAAATCCTAGTATAGTAGATAATTCTGTTTTACTATGTTAGGAATAAAATTTTTTTTTATTGCCCATGGTTCAATTGCGGAGTTCTGCTGGGCCATCTACGGGCGACTTTAGTTTTCTGTAGTTCTATTAATCGGAATTCCGACCATTGTTATAAAAATATCAACTCTGGTAGAGTAGGACCAAGATAATTTTTTTTTCCCTTGGTACTACTATTTATCAATTAGAATTTGTGTTCATTAGATCTCTTTATGATGTTATTTTAAACTTGACATGTTTCAAAACAAACTTTTTTTGTATAAGAAATGCATTTTAAGATCAATGACTATAACTTTTTATATAAGCCACAGACATGCCCATATTTCCAACAGGCAAACTAAACCCTCAAGTAGGAAATCTGTTGCTAAGCACCAAGCGATGTGTGCCAGCAGCAATGTTAAGAGCTAGGTTAGCTTTCATTAGGTAATTTTTATCACTTTACCAGCTGTTCAGGTGCGGCAATGGTTCAAAGTGCTATACATTATTTCAAAACTTACTTTACAGTACATTTAATTTTCTTTTTTATTTCTTTAAGGGTTACTTCATCATCTGAAACATCTGCTTGTGATGTGTCTGAAACACAGAAGTGGAATTTAAATTATAATATTTCATTTACATTACATGTGGAGTGCGGAGTGTGGGGCTCCTGAGCAAAATATGGCACATTTACTGTCATGTCCCCAGTACCTGACCACCTGCACACAAGATGACCTCAAGTATGCATCTTACAGGGCCGTGGAGGCGGCCTCCCATTGGGCAAAAATTGTCTAAGAGCCATTGATATGAATTGCATTTTGTTTCACATCATGGGTCTGTATTACCTCATAATAAAAAACAATAAGTACTTAATAGTGCAAACTATACATTATAACAACCAACTGAATGAAGTGTATTATACTTCAACAGAGCATAACAAAAAGTAACATAATTGACTTTTAATTATTGAATTAATTTGCCTACAGGACCCAGCAATAAACACAGGATATGGTTCATACTCTTTTGTGAGAGGTCTGTGCCTGGTCTATGAGAGTATAATAAACTAATGGATGTCGACTGTCAATAACATTTGATCTTACCATTACAGTCATTGAAATCTACATGGTCAATATAGTAATCTTCAATGAGATTATTGCGGTCTTTTTGATCATTATATGAATCTTCATTATTTTCATCATCGGCTTTGAGAATATTCACAACCACTTCACAACTCTTGTTAATCTCACATTTATCCTGAGTATCATGGGTAGTTTCATTTTCTGTTGTTTTCATATTGTTTTGGAAAACCAAAGTGTTTTGTGCTTGAATACATGTTCGTTTGAAGTCCGAATACTTTTCCAATAGCTCATGGCAAGTGTTGCATAGTGTTTTTGGTAAGTCATCATTGTGACTGACCTGAAAAATTCAAGTGTATGATTATAACACCTGTTTTATATTACAGGCACTATACACAAAATAAGAATTCTGTATCAACCTCTAACAGTCTTTAGCCAGATGGATAACTTATCAACGGATTTGACTCAGATTAGAGTCAGATGCAGCAGGGAGATGTACATTTTGTAGGTATACACAAATAGCAAAAACATTGAAATCGTACCAGACGCATAGAACGTATAATAATACCCAGAAGCATGGCAAATATAGTCTAGATGAAAGTAACACAGCATAAAATTTGAGTTATAATTATCTAATAATTATATATAAACATACGTAACAAATATTATTGAAGAATTTTGAATATTTTAACAGAACAAGGAAAAAACACTTAGAACTAACCAAAAACACGGTAAATATCCCGTTGGTAATAAGAATTATAAAAACACTTAGTATTATTTTACCTCCACTGAAGTACAAAACGAATAAACATCAGTTGAAACGTTCTGAAACAATACATACTTAAATGACTCTCGTGCAACTAAACATGCACGGCATAGTTGATTCATTTTGAAATCGCAATTAATACAAAAAATCTTTAATAATAGCCATAAATACATAACATCACTTCTAACATAAACAAAACTAAACTTGCCTTTCTCGTGCCATAGATGAATAAAACAACTAAAATTACCTTTCTCTATGCTTTTCTCGTGCCACAGATGAATAAAACAAACCCGTCATTCGATCATTCCCGGGTTGCCAACTGTAGAACGATTTTCCTCAAATTTCAGCTTATAGAAATCTCGAATTTTGGCTCTCAAACCTCGTACATATATTTGATCTAAAATATGATAAAAAAACATAATTATAGTATATACATTATTAACACTAACAAAAAAACTAAAACTCTTGAATTAGTGGTTCTCTCCAATTGCAATAGGAATTACGAACAATTATTCTTCTTCTATGAATCCATTTTAAACAAATGAGTTCATTTTGATCATAATAATGAGGAGTGGAGAAATTATAGTCATTTGCGGGATTGGAATCCACGTCATCCACCCTTTAGCCGGGGTATGCTCTGACTGACTGAGCTAGCATGAAAATGAGTCATAACTACTTGTAATTTTATTTCTCGTTCTTGAACCATCGTATGGGGATGGAGCGACACCTATAGTTCAACTTCTGTTGAACTACAAACAAGACTAATTTTGCGTTAATAATGACACAACCCTACAATTTTAATATATTTATTTTTGCAATAACGCATGCTCTGCGGTTTAAATTAGTCTAGTTTGTAGTACAACGGAAATAAATTGTATTGTAATTTATAAAACTAAATATAATAGGTAGTGTCTCTTCCGCCTAATTTTCCTGTTAAGACGACGTTAGTAAAGGTTTTTTTTTATGTTATTGGGACGGAACAAGCACGAGGCCCACCTGATGTTAAGCGGACTAACCTCTGCCTATAAAAGATGCATTTCGTCACAAGTTACGAATTGCACTGCGACCGTCACCTTGTGACATAGCTGTTAAGTCTCATGTGCCTGTAATTTCACTGGCTCTCAAGGACTGCTGCCGGAACACACCGTTAGGACCTTGGCGAAAGATTTTCTACTTGAGGGTGGTCGCTAGCCAGGCGGGTAGTCGCTAAATGCCCTTCCACCATGCGGTGAAGCTCAAGGCCACGGCGGGATTCGAACCACGGACCTGCTGCGCGGCAGTCCATAGCCAATGCCACTGAGCTATTACTGCTTCAATAGGTTCTTTATTCCTCGGGCTTAACCCACTATTATTTTCCTACTTTTTGATGCTGGCAATCAGTTCCTAAAATATGGCTGTGCACGCATTTTACCTCATGACTTGATGGTAAGTGGTTATATGCGCTAGAGTATGGTAAAAAGCTAAGAGCAAGTATATCTTCTGTAAGTATTACTTAACTAAACATAATATTGACGAGCAGATACTTGCTCCTAGGTAAAAAGGGAACTGGTTTTGTAGAGTAGCTGTATTCGTTAGGTTCTTGGCATTAGATTTTCTACTTGAACATAGTATTGACATTCCAGTCATTGCCACTAGACAATCACTGTTTTCAATAATCAATTTTTTAGTGTTCAAAACTACAAATAATTATAAATTAAAAATAATTTGCAAGCTGCCCGCCGATGCCGATAATGCAGGCATTTGCAAGTATCAGTAACAATGTACAGACTGAAGAAAGTGGGACAAAAATTAAACTAACTGTAACAAGATGTATAAAATATAATTTGATTTCCTTAATTTCAATAAAATCTCACATTTAAATACTGTTCTTATCCTATTTTATGTAATGTTTTCCACCACCTATACCATCTTGTATAATCATAATCAACCACACCATATTAATTTATTCCATAATTATCTATCCACATTGTTATTCATACAATTCACGTGCGCCCTTAAACTTGAAGTTGTAAGTCAATGTATAAATACTCGTATAATTGCATTTTTCAAATAAAATAAATATGTATTTGTCTATAAGTTTTTTTTAAGACAACTGAATAGGTCCAAACAACAGTTCGTTGCACTCTTATAAAACATGCAAAGGTGAATTACATTAATTAGGTATGTATGTATACAAATTTTCTAAAATAATGTAATTTCTATGTTCTGTAAGTTCTAGGTGTGATAAATCCTTCATACATACATCTTTGATTAATATTAAAGTTGTGAGTGTCATGTCATGGATCAGTTTTGCATCATTTAGGATTTTAACCGCAGTCAGGTTACTGTGAGGTTCATAATATCTTAATAGGTACTAATATAACAAACTGATGGTTGGAATGAATTGGATCACATTATCATCACATTTGGTCCCCCTCTTCTGTATACATTGTATCAGAGCTTCCCTTGCATGAACGGCTTGAGATATTTGTGGAAGCTCTGGTTGACGGGTTCCGCGTTGAGAGGACTCTTCAAAGCTTCTTCCATCAGTCGCTCGTACACGCGACCGTCGGATGCACCCAGGGTTGAGTGAAGGATCTGTAAAGAATGGATCAATTTAAAATTGTGAAGACATCGCTCGTTCCATTTCTTGCCCCTACACTTGTCCTGTGCTAAACGTATTCAGCATAAATCCATTTCTACAAATTTATCGTCACATGTCGTATGTATTAATAAATATATTCAGTATTAATGAAACTGTTTCGCATCATATTTGAAGCAATGATAGCCGAGCGGTTATAGCTACGGACTGCGGTGCTGCAGGTCCATAGTTCGATCCCCACCGCATCGTACGAGGGCATTTTGCGAATACTCGTCTGGCTAGCTACCACCTTCTAGTAGAAAATCTGTGGCCAAGAACCTAACAGTGAGTTCCAGCAGCAGTCTTTAAGAGACAGTAAAATTAATAGTTAAATTAAGTGTCTCGGCGAACGCAGATCTGAATGCATTCACGATTTTTACTGTAGTCAAATAAAAATGCAATTCATTAAATATTGTTTTTTCTCTTGCTCCTACTCTTGTCGTGTGCTAAATGGATTCAGCACAAGTCCTCTTCTACAGATGTATCGTGACATGTATCCATAAATAAATGCATTCGGTTTTAATTCAAAATTCAAATTCATTTATTTCGAGCAACCTACCTCATCATCAAAACATTAACATATAAAGATTAAAAATAAAAATGGCATGCTTAAATTATTCACGAAACTGTTTTGCATCATTCAGGATTTTTACTGTAGTCAGGTAAATATGCGATTTATAAAATACTATCTTTCCAGCCGCAGCTCTGCCCGTGCTTAATTTTGGTTACCACGCAAAAACATTAACCTCTTTTTGCGCACATGGATAAAAACTATCCGATGTCCTTTCCCGCATCTCAAATTATTTCCATGGCAAATTTTATCCAAATCGGTCCAGTAGTTTTTAAGTTTATTCGTTGCATACAAAAATATAAATCGTTCCTCTTATAATACATATTAGTATAGAATATAGTTAGTAAAGATGATCTATTCTCTTGCCAGTGATGGGAGATTAAAGCAAAAAATACAATCGATTGAATCGAAACTTGGGGTATTGCGCATACGATTGTCGACTTAGTAGTTCCTCACTATGATTATTCGAATAACAATCGACGAACTACTAATTGTACGAATGCATACAAGTGTGCGTGCCGTAAGCACACGCTTGCGGTAAACTGCGTATGAGTGGATGGCAACGCGGGGTGGGACGGTGTTATGTAGGTACAACTTCAAGTTTTTTACTTTAGTTGATCTTTGGCTTATTTAAGAGTATGGTCACGCTCGCGTCTCATAACTACTTAACGCGCCTAAAAACTCGTTAGCTCAGTATTTTTTTTGACAAAATCAGACAAGTAAATATTCAAAAAAATAATGTTTGCAGTGTTCTCATTCTGTAATATATCATGTTAAAACGAGTAGCAATAATTTTATTAAATTAAATTTGATTTAGTTTCTTTGACCAAAAACTAAATATCTACTTAGGCATATAAAGATAAAGTCGACTGATAGATAGAATAACAAAAGAATTGTTTTTGATTCATATATATGTCCCTGGTCTTTAAAAACTACTTTTTTGTTCTGTTTTTTAGCTTGTTTTTTTGAGAAGAGTATTTAAATGTTATTTTACTTAATATAGTTGTTGTACCAATGTTTTATTTGATATAATACCTTCCTATTTCAGTTCCTATTACATTGGTAAGGAAGATTAAAATTAAATACAATACTTAATTACCTTGTTACTCATTGATTTCTTTTACAATTGGAATAAATATGACTTTTCTTAGCTAACTTAATTCTTACTCTAATTCTTTTAATATTACTTAGTTGGAAACCCTTACCTACCTATCTATTCGTAGTTTGTTATACTGTAGGTAAGTATCAACTTACACAACAACCACGGTAATGTCATCTATACAGTATTTCAACTTCGTAGAAACGGACGAAACGCGAGTTATATCTACGCGCCTCAATCTCGGCCTGCGCTTGGTACGCAGACTGTCGCGTCTGTGCCGCAGTGACGAATTGACGGTGTGTTATTTTTTTAACAAATAGTAATAAACGCATCCAGAGATAACTTTTTTTAGATAACCTGGAAACTGAAAGGTCATACTATAAAATAATTATACTTACTAGTCAGTAAAATTATAGTAGCAAATTGTAGTAGTAGTCTACATAGTTGACGGTAATGAAGTATTTCCTTTAATACCCCGAAACAAAAATGTCTTGATTAATAAAAAAAGTGAATAGAGTAAAGGAAAGTGATTGACACGAGTGAAATAGGAAAGCTATATATTAGTATGCGGATTTTTTATACTTTAAAATTTAATAATAAAGCATTTCGTACGTATCACAAATGTTTTTCGGTCGCTAATTTTTAAGACTGATTTTTTATTCAAATATAAACATGGTTTTTTTAAATTAAATCTACCTACTAGTCAAAAAACAACACGCATTTTTAATGAACACTTCCTGTTCATTTCACATAGAATTTCAGTTGTTTATATAAAAAAAAAGTATATTTACAATCACAAAACTAAATGGAAACACAAAGTAGGCAAATGTAATTAAAATACTGGAGGCGGGTTTTCCTATCGCATGTTTACGTACCACGCGGCTGTAGGTAGTTATTTCAACGACAGGGCCGAGTTAAGATACTGTATAGATAACATTACCGTGCTACAACGAACAAATGAATGTATCCTCAATCAATGTATTAATTACTAGACAGACAATTGAATAAATATTATCTACAATCATTGCAGTCGTTAGTAGAGGCGTACGGAATTTTAACTACTGATTTTTAGCGCAGCGTCCGTAAACCGCACCATATTTTGTTGTTAATTAGTACTAAATTTAGACTAACAAAATATGGTGCATACAAGTATAGTAAGTTTGTAGTAGGTGGACAAACGAATTAGTAGTTAAAAAAATATACGAACACTGTGTCAGTCATTGTCGCTCGCCGCACAACATTAGTAGATAGATGAAATCGATTGTTAACGACTTAGATCGACTGAACAGAACAATCGACTAAGTCGATTAGATTTAGTAATAATCGCCCATCGCTACTCTAGACCTGTATTAAATGGATGCATCACAAGTCCTCTTCTACAAAATCTCATTTTCATACGCATGTTTTATTCCTGCCCACCACCGATACTAATCTTCTTTGGCCTTTCTTTAACCCTATACATATGATTCACTATTTTCTTAAATGAATAATTATCTTTACCTCGTCCCTGATATCGAAGGAGTCGACCAAGCCAACGGCGTTGGGCCGAATCTTCGTCAGCAGCTCTTCGTACCAATGTTGGAGCTTCTCGATGTCTCGCTCCGATATAGATGTAAACTGTAATTAACAATAGCATACGATTAGTTATATGCATTATAATATATGTGCTCGTATTATTATCAGAGCGTTTGGTCTACTGGAACTATTTGGTTCAACAAATTGCAATTCAACAGGGCAATGCTGCCAGCATGCTGGTCACGCTGCCAACTGATATAAATAATAATAATAATAATATTTATTTCTTCAATTTAAAGTACTTAAACATAAAATTGTGTGTCGGTGTCCGGACAAGTTATTCTGTTTCCCGGATACCGACGTCTTCCCGCGGAGTTAACTAATTATACATATTACTAATAATACTAGGCACTAGATAACAGAATAATTATAGTAAAAGATCTATAATAAAATACAAAAGAACATTCGCATTCACTAACAATTTTACACAAAATAGCCTGCAATTATTATATGTTTGCGTATTATTAAATATAATGTAAGTAAACTGTATTATATATATATCCACTAGCAAAAAGCTATGCTTTGTGAGGGCTCGCGTTTATTTTACAACCCGATTCTAGTGTTGTCGTCTAGTATTCAATAGATTAGTTACGATATATATGAACTTAGTTCTGTTGCAGCGATATTAACTCTTTGGTTTTCTAACAGATGGCGTTAGTAGTACAATAACATTCTATCCAATAAGAACAAAATTGTTAATGTTCCTTTTTTTAATGGTCATATTTTTTTTGATAGATAACACATCTAGATATGATATTAAATTACTATGTAAAAGCACAAATCTATAAGCGTGATAGTTTTTCAGTAAATGGGGCCACAAAATGTTCAAGTTGGGGGTAGTAGATGGGCTTGCTCGCCCTAATAAGTATAGTTTACCTTTTAGCAATTCTCCAATAATGGCTAGAGCCTAATAAAAGACGTACTTGTCGACAAGTTGATTTAGCACCTTATAGTCCGTAATTGTGGCGATGTTGTGAGTGTTCTTGTAGCATTCTCTATTTCTGTACAATGTGAAATTTAGGTACCTGTATATAACTTATAATAGCTTACCTTTAGTAAGTCTCCATCGCGGGCCAGGGTCCAATAAAGTTGAAAAGATTATTGAGTATTTAACGTAACTGTGGTGTTTTTTCTTCTCTCTGTATCATTGCCACGAGGCACAAGAAGTGCAGTTTTGTATTTCGAACCTTATATCTATAGCAGTATAGCTTACCCTCAGCAAGTCTCCAACGCGAGCCAGTGCCCAATATACAACGTACAAGTCCACAAGTTGGTTGAGCACTTCACGTAACTGTGGCGATGTATTCTTTGTTGCTTTCTCTGTTTCTGTGTAGTATGTGGACAGAAGTATAGCGCGGCAGTGGGCCTGTCGGTACAAAACAAGATAATTATAAAAAGTTATTTCAAATTGATACCTTTAACTTTCTTTAGTTTTTTTATAAGAAAGAAATGAAAAATTTGTACTAGGCAGAGCATGTTCGAGCCCGAGGTACGGAAGGTCGATGGTTTGAATCCAGTTTCTGTATAAAATGAAAATGTGTTGAACGTTTTGGTTTTGTGAGCTTGTTTGCTTAGCAGGCGTTAATGCAAAAATTACACTATATTAAAATAAGTTGTAAAGATTAGCAACATTTTAGTTCTATGGTTCTCGTGAGCATGAATAAATGTTTTAAATAACAAAACTAACAGTTGCGCGGTGTCATCGCCGCGATCGTCGACGCCTGAACTCATCTGATGAAGGGCATCGGATATGCGCGAAGGCCCACCTGATGTTAAGCGGACTAACCTCTGCCTATAACAGATGCATTTCGTCAAAAGTCACGAATTGCACTGCGACCGTCACTTTTTGACATAGTCGTTAAGTCTCATGTGCCTGTAATTTCACTGGATCTCAAGGACTGCTGCCGGAACACACCGTTAGGTGCTTGGCTAGATTTTCTACTTGAGGCTGATCGCTAGCCAGGCGGGCATTCCCAAAAAGCCCTACCACCATGCTCAAGCCTGCGGCGGGATTCGAACCATGGACCTGCTGCGTGGCATTCCATAGCCAATGCCACTAAGCCATCATTGCTTCAAATTCAAGTTGGACAATCTCGACTAATACGCGTGAGTATAGCCTTAAAAAACTGGAGGATGCAGGTTCGATTCTCGCTCGAGATAAACAAGTGTGTGCTCTTAATTGTATGAATACTAATAAGCATGCGCTTACAAATTCACAAAAAAGGGAAATGTATGCACCACGAGCGGGACTAGAACTCGCAACCTAACTATCTGAAGCAGGGACTGGGCTCGTAAATTTTGTGCTCTAACTTTATTATTTTAACGCGCTAAAAATCCGCTTTTTTAAACACATAATTTTTGTAGTAAGTCGCTACCCTTCTATATTTCTAAAGATGATTACAAGCACCACTGTCCCACCTGATGTTAAATGATGATGTGGTCGAAGATGTTAGCTAATCTAGAGTTCTACCATATTTTACCTCAGAAGCGGATGCAAGTTGCACAGAAGTCATGTTCCACGCGTCTTCGTACGACAGGCCTTCCTTTTGTCTCTTCTCAATATTGGCCACGCACAGACCTATTTTACTGCAAAAAAGAATAATTTAATTTAAAACATAGATTAAGAATTTGTTAGCTTATACCCCGTGGGGTGCCGGGCTAATATTGCACCCCTATATCTTCATGTGGGAGTCGTAAGAGGCCATAAAGGGGATAATACCAAAAGGTGGACATCAGCGACGTCTCAAGAACTGCCATCTAACACTGTGGTCCCCAAGACGCCTGCCAATCTTGGGTGATGCTGTGTTCAGCAGTGGCGATACGGCTGCTACATCACAGTAAGTATTACCGTTTTTACCATAGAGAAAAAAAAACGGTAAAAAGAACACGTATCTAGTAAGGGCCTTTTTATTTTGAACTTTTTGCTATAATTTTTATTTGTTCCTCTATACTATATAATAACACATATTCTGTGAAAACTTCAGCCAGCTACATTTACTAAATTTTTTTAATGGTATAGGGCATACGAGCAGTCGGCTCAGCTGGTGGTAAGTGATTAACGTTGCCGGCCTTTGAGGAGGGAATATGCTCTCTTCTTCCGTTCCAAAGATACAGCCCTTTAAATTTCAGACGGACGGACAGCCGAAGCTTAGTAATAAGGTCCCATTTTCTAGTATGGTACAGATTTAACCTAAAGCAGGGACTGGCTCTCAAGGGTTAGCTGGAACGCAACGTTAGGTGCTTGGCGACATATTTGCAATAAGATTATAAATATGAATTAGATGCATACCCCGCGGCGACCCGTTGGAAGCCGTGTATGATCCCCTCGATGGAATTGTCAAAGGGAGGCATCCGCCGGCCGCCGCCCACGCTGCCGATGTACGCCACGGTCGGCGTCAGGCTGTTGCCGCCTATGGACTGTTGCCATGCCTTCACTAAGTACCTGCACAATACAAATCAAGTTTATGAATAATAAATAGGTTCAAACGTTTGGAAATCCATATTTAATAATAACAAATATTCCGGCCGACCATAAGATCGTATTAGCACCGACCGTTTGCGCGATTAAGGCATATTTTCATTATTTGAGCCGCAGTGATGATTCCATAAATATATATATATTATTGCAAACAAAAATATTTGTATGTTTGCAATAACGCATGAACATACCTCGGCTAAAGGGGTGGATAGACGCGGGTTCGAATTCCGCACATGACTTTAATTTTTCCTCTCGTAAATTTGTAATATAATATGCATTGCACCTTCTGTGCTTTTGTTGTTGCTTCTTCTATCAGTATATAGAGGGTGTATACCTGGCAGTCTGCAGTAGCAGCACCGTGTTCTCCCCCTCGTAGGTGCAGGCGGCGGTGACGAGCCCGTAGGTGAGCGGCATATAGAGAGGGTGTATACCTGGCAGTCTGCAGCAGCAGCACCGTGTTCTCCCCCTCGTAGGTGCAGGCGGCGGTGACGAGCCCGTAGGTGAGCGGCATATAGAGAGGGTGTATACCTGGCAGTCTGCAGTAGCAGCACCGTGTTCTCCCCCTCGTAGGTGCAGGCGGCGGTGACGAGCCCGTAGGTGAGCGGCATATAGAGAGGGTGTATACCTGGCAGTCTGCAGTAGCAGCACCGTGTTCTCCCCCTCGTAGGTGCAGGCGGCGGTGACGAGCCCGTAGGTGAGCGGCATATAGAGAGGGTGTATACCTGGCAGTCTGCAGTAGCAGCACCGTGTTCTCCCCCTCGTAGGTGCAGGCGGCGGTGACGAGCCCGTAGGTGAGCGGCATATAGAGAGGGTGTATACCTGGCAGTCTGCAGTAGCAGCACCGTGTTCTCCCCCTCGTAGGTGCAGGCGGCGGTGACGAGCCCGTAGGTGAGCGGCAGGTTGGAGGACAGCATGTACCCGTGCCCGCCGCACGATAGCCGGCACCGCTCCACGCACTCCGCCGCGTCACCCGTACTCACCGCCTTCAGGCAACATGACAGCGCGTGCAGCTGAAACATAAAGTGTCATTTCAAGTTGTTACCCATAGGGTACCGGGTTACAATTGCAATCCCCCATCTCTTCCCATGGATGTCCTAAGAGGCCACTAAGGGAAAAATACCGGAAGGTGGGCAGCAGCGCCTTCTGAGAACTTTACACCTATAACTGCGATCCCCAGGACGCCTGCCAAGCGTGGGGATTATGGCAAAACCCTCCATGATAACCACAAACACAACTCGGCCCCCAGTCCCCGGCAGCTGTATTATTCCTGGCCCCCGTAGCAGGCCAGGTAACGGTGGAGCAGAGGGTGCGAAGAATCCCCAGCAGATGCCCGGCAACCGCCCTCATAAACGACGATCCTTGGGCCTGGCAACACACAACCTACGTAAGCTCAGGGAAGACCACAAGATTGTCGAGCTGGAAGAAGAACTAAGCAAGTTACGATGGGATATCACGGGATTATCGGAAGTCCGAAGACAGGGACAAGACACCGTTATCCTTTACTCTGGTAACTTATTATTCTACCGGGAAGGTCCCCAAAAATCTCAAGGTGGTGTCGGGTTTCTCTTCAGGAAGTCCCTTGTTAACAACGTTGTAAAAGTCAAAAGTGTGTCTAGCAGGCTAGCGTACCTTATACTCAGAATCACCGAACGGTATTTGCTGAAGGTCATATGAGTTTTTACGCACCGACCTCGACACGCTCAGACGATGAAGTAGATATCTGAAGCCATAAATTCCTACAAAACATACTACACCGTTGTTATAGGGGATTTCAACGCTAAGTTGGGCACACGGAATAGCGATGAGTGGAGTGTGGGGCCGTTTGGATATGGGCAACGGAACCAGAGGGGCCAGCGGCTGGTCGACTTCATGGAAAAGGAGGGACTCTTTGGGATGAACTTCTTCTTCGAGAAGCCTGGATGGTAGCCAGGAAGTGGACGTGGATAAGCCCTGATGGTTCAACAAAAAATGAGATCAAGTTTATCATGACGACTAAGAAGCGAATATTCAATGATGTCTCTGTGATCCATAAGGTGAAAACTGGTAGCGATACTCTTATCGTTAGAGATACATTGAATATCAATGTTGAGCTTGAGAGGTCGCGTCTGATAAACTCCACGCTCCGTCCTAGCGTAACCTAAATTAAAAGCCCCGAGAGCTTTCAACTCGAACTACATAACCACTTCCAGTGCCTAGCTGAATGCGAAACAGTGGGCGAGATAAACAACGGGTTGGTGGAAGCTGTCCAAGCGGTGGGGTCTCAGTTCTGTAAGACCCCTGTCGAAATAAACCAAAGAAACTCTCAGAGGAAACCATCAAGTTGATGGACGGCCGGATTGAGATGAGACTGCAATCTTCAGCTGATATGTCGAACTACGGCAAGCTCAATAGACTAATTTCGAAGGCACTGAGAGACGAATTGTGCGCCTTCAATACTAATCGTATAAAGGTCGCTATCGAGCGTAACCAAGGCTCCAAAGTGTTTGCGAAAAATTCGTCTATAGTGCAAAACTAAATGACCAAGCTGAAGATCGACGATGGCAAAAAACCTGCTCCAATAATTTGTAAATGTTAGTTTAGGAGTGTTTGTATTTGGATTTGATGACAATATGCATACATTCGCGTATTTTCCATTTCTTGGGCTATAATGGGAAATCCCACAGTCAAATTAGTTCCCCCAGACGGCGCTAAGTGTTTGGTACATAGTAAAGGACAATTTGTACGGAAATATTTGATATTTATTTATTTTGTAATATTTTCCAACTAACAAGTGTTTCTGCATTACATAATCTAGGATCTGCATATCCGGTTCACTGATCTTAACTCGTGCAGTCTTTCCAAGTCTCTGGTTCTATTGGATACTTCCGCACTCAAGTTGAAAATGTGTACGATGTAATTCCGACGAACAACTTTTGTAACTGCAATTACATAGTCTAGGATCCGAAGATCCGGTTAACTGTTCTTACTTCGGGCGGTCTATCTAAGTCTCCGGCCGCTAAATCAGGAGTGATATTGTTATACGTGTTCCACAACCATTTCGCGCTAAGTTTGAAAGCGTGCACCAACATTATTACTACGAAAAACTTATGTTACTACATTACATAGTTTAGTATATGAGGACCCGTTTCACTGATCTCACCTCGGGCAGTCTATCTAAGTCTCCGGCTTCTAACTCAGCAGTGACATTGTTGTACATGTTCCACAACCATTCCGCGCTCAGTTTGAACGCGTGCACCGACGCAATTCCGATGAACAGTTTATGTTGCTGCGTAACGTAGTCCAGAATCTGAGGTTCCGGTTCACTGAAGAAAAAATATTAGAAATATGAGTATGTTTAAATATTTTTTCAATGACGCTTGCAATGCGAATTACAAGACAAAATTAGAAATTTACGAGTGTAACTACACTCTTTTGCAAAAAAAAAAAGGGGACCTAAGGAAATTTACGTTCTAAGGTCGATTTTAGTTAATTAAATTAAATTTATTTCTTTGACGTAGTCTGTATACTTATAATCGTGTAAATTAATGCGCGTGAAGTGAATTCGAGCAATTAAAATAAATTAAAACGATGGATTCTTTAAAATCGATGTACAAGCACAAACAATAAGAAGTGGTCGGCAATAAAGACAAGTTTTTTTTTACTTTTTTTAATTAAATAAAGTTACAAATGTAAAAACCTAATAACGAGTGTGACCTCCTCTTGCCAAAATCACAGCTTGAATCCTTCTGGGCATGGCTCTTCTGCAATGACTCTTTTTAGCTCCCTGATGTTTTGTGGAGCAGGTTGCACTGATCTTACCCGTCTCTTTAGAACATCCCACACATGCTCAATTGGATTGAGGTCAGGACTTCGAGCTGGCCAATTTAAACGACGGATCCCATATTCTTGTATGTACGCTTCCACGTCGCCAGAACGGAGCGGGCGAGCATTATCGTCCATAAAAATGGAATCTTCCCCAAGTGCAGTCAATGTGGGTTGTGCATATGGAATTAGGACTTTCATTATGTACCGGTGTGCATTTAATGTTCCATTTTCTATGAAAAGTAACTCCGTACGCTCCGTCGAATTAATTGCTGCCCAAAACATAACGGAGCCTCCGCCATAAAGAGTGATTTCTTCGAAACACACTTCCGCATAGCGTTCCCGTGGTCTTCGCAGCACTCGCCGGCGTCGGTCCTCTCCACACAAAGAGATTCTAGCTTCATCAGAAAACAATACTTTATTCCAGTCCTCCAGAGTCCGTGAAGCACAGTTCCGAGCAAACTGAAGTCGAGCAACACGGTGCTCACTGAGTAATTTAGGGCCCCGAGTGTTACGTATTCAATAAGACTCATGGGCGTGTGCACAACACTATGTGGCAAGATCACAGATGTAATCGAGACCGTGCACATCCCTAGTTCCTTCCGCATCCTATCCCCCCCCCCCCCCCGCACC
Source organism: Plagodis dolabraria (assembly GCA_963854805.1). Lineage (NCBI taxonomy): Eukaryota > Metazoa > Arthropoda > Insecta > Lepidoptera > Geometridae > Plagodis > Plagodis dolabraria. The sequence continues at coordinate 6,228,322 of OY978442.1, forward strand.
CGCGCGCCACACGTTGTTCATTCAGCGACCGTCGCAAACGCATTGCTCAAAAAACATTATTTAATTCGCAAATCACCTGTGTAGTTAAAATAAGTGCGATACTTGGTGCCCAGTTTCCATAATCCTGTGAATCCTGGTAAGTGCATGCCTCGAGCAAACATTTGTGGTCCTTTGTAGCCGAATAATTAGTGTTTGTGCAAATTTGAGCCAACGCCATTGCCGCCATCATTTTTCTGTTGTAATCTTAGCTTGTGAAAATGGCACCAAGTCAATTAAGTGGGGGCAGTCAAAAATAATTCCCACGCTAGCTCCGCCCATGCGGCGCAACGATCCCCGCTGCACCGAACGAGGCGATGTGCAGCAGCGGCGCACGCGTCTCGCTTATAAACATATTTGTATACTTGATATTAGATTCGCGAACACAGATACCATTGAGACGATTTCAACTTTTTTTATAATCTTATTCACGTGACGAATTTCGATATATAAAGTAGTCGCTAAGCGACCAAAAGTCTCAAAAAAAAAAAAATTTAGAATAAAAAAAAAAAAAAAAATATATATAAAGTAACTTTGTATATACTGCAATTGATGTCACGTTTTTATTTTTATCAACATTACTAATATTTCTTAGTAAGAAATTGATTATTTGATTTACTTTTCAAAATTATTCTTACGGTCGACAGACTTATTACTTATTACCATATGTTCATGTCTGCTCGACTTTATTGGTATATATTATTGGTATATCATATTATACATATTTAACTGACTTCCCAATAGAAAGAGGGTTCTTAAATTGACTTGTCTATTATTTATTTTATGTTTGACCACACATAACTTTTTTACTGAACCTTACAATATAGAAGATTATTTGTTTGCTAGTACAGTTTAACTCTTTATTGGTTTCATTTTAATTTCATCAACACCGGCGAACGGTTTGCCAGTTACAGTCAACTTACTAAAAGTAATTTGCCAAAATGCCTTGACGATCGCAGTGCTTCTAGCAACTAATGTAAGTGGCAACTATGAATATAGATGAAAGTTATTGTTCAATATTGATAAAAACACAAATTTGAGATCATATTGAACCGATATCAACCAGTTATTTCAGACTGTTTAATTTAAAAAATTGTTTTCATGTCTTTTTTTTTTAAAGTTTCTTTGCTATGTTGTTGCGTCGCAGTCTCCGTTTTTATAAAAAAAAACATACTGCACTAAACCAACATAAGTGAGACAAGGGTCGGAATATGATGGTGGTACATAACAGCCCAAACGGCACGATATATATTGATAAATGGGGTGTTTTTAAATTCTCCGTAGTAACGAAAGTAATGTTACTTGGCATCCGCGTGGACGATAATTTATGAATGAATCAACATTGTTCTCAGTATCTTGGAATGTGATTAATCAGATTACATGTTACACATCATTAGAATAAAGTAAAATACCATCAAATTGAATGAGCAAAATATTATATTATATTCGGTGAATATGGGTACAATTGACCTGAAATAAATGGATTTGATTTGATTTCATTAAATGTTAGTTGTGGGCAATATATTTTACCACGACTCGTCATACAAATATGAATTATAGTTTTTCATAACTGTGCTACTGTACACGTTCCCATAATAATATAATGCAGGTTGTTTTTTTTATTGCTATCATATAATTTTTGACTATTAATTACTTATGTTGAAAATATGTTCGTAATTCGTATACATCCTATTTCGTTTAATTTTTCAGTTACAGTGGTTAACAGAAAGGTGTTATTTTACTACCACTCTGCTTTCATATACCAACTATGGTAAAAATTAGACCAACCAGATATATATCTAGCCACTTCTAAACAGCAGGATAAGATTTTTTTTTACCAAACTTGCAGAAGAGTCTACATACGCAATTGTAAGGGCCTTAAACTTTGGGATATTTTATGAAAAAAACACACAGCTGCAGAAACATTGTAGGGAACATGTTATACAGGCTTTTTTAATGAAACATGGCAGACAAATGAGAGGTACTGGAACAGGTGACTAAATTAGACTTTAAAATAAAAATAGTGGATTCTTAGATTGTTAGTAAGTGGTATAGTCTACAGAGGTTATCGACAAATTAAGTTAAGATGTATATAAATTAACAAAAATCATTTATAAAATAAAAAATATATTGTTTTCAATTTATACAGTTTTAATGATATGCAAAAGTGTGCGTGAGAAATAACGAGTATCGGAAACGGAAAGTCAAGTTTTTTTTCAAGTTTGCAGTCCCCGTGACCACGATCACTGCAAAGTGTTTGAAACGTCAGGACAAAAATAATGATAAATATACGAGATTTAAACCATTTAATGTTGTTTAATTACTATGTGTAACAATCGCGAAAACCTAAGACAACATTAAGTTAAGAGCCCTTATTCCAGCAAAGCCATTTTACAGCCCTTTTCTCAAGGCTGGTGCGGCTAAAGTATAAAAGTTTTTGTTTTTTAAATGATGCAGGAAGAAAGTTTATTGTTTTTGTAATTGAGTGCATTAGCCAAAACAATCAATGAAAAAACACTTCTTTCGATCAGATGAAGTCTTGTAGTCTGGTTGATGGCCGCGCACCGTCCCCTATGATGGTTAAAGTAATACAATTGGAGCACAAAGTTTCGGCAGAAATGCCAATGTCCAGGTGGCTGAGATGGTGTTAAGCATCCGACGCGATATCGGAGGACGCGGGTTCGATTCCCGCCTTGGGCATAAAATTTTGTACTCCAATAATTTGTTTGATATGTATCTATCTATCTAAAGCCGTTCCGCCAACAGGGCAGTTATACAAATATAATGAACCAAGGTATGCATGCACAAAGCAGGTATACAAACTACAAAACTAAGTTATTTGCCTATATGTATACAATTATGGTTAGAAGGACATAATCAAATATAGATACCTACATAGTAGTCCATTTAAATGTTACAATTTAAGGACCGAATATTGCAATTCCTAGAGGGCGCAATTTTACTTTTGAGACAAATCTAAGTTTGTGGGGTCGCCACCCTTGTGCCCCGGCCACCATCTTGATAAAAGGGGTGAAAACACTTATTTCGCGATATCTCGGAAACGATGTGTCCTACAAAAAATTCCACTGCACATAATTTGTAGCAAATTATTTTTCCTACAAATATGTTATTATAACTTTTTGCCCTAAATAAAAAATTTAAGAAGTTATAAGCAAAAAAGTGAGAAAATTTTCATATTTTTTTCTTGCTCTATAACTTTTTTTTCTTATTTTACAAAATAATACCTCAGACCAACATTTTTGATTATCTTTTGACGATTTTTTTATTTTATTTTAATTCATTTAACACACTGTTACAGCGCTCCAAAGTTGACCAGGTTCGTCAATGCTCATGAGAATCCGGTCAAAAAGAAATGTTTAACTTATTATATTTTTTATTGTAAATATATTCTTAAAAAAAATTGTTGAATTCGTACAACTTTACTTCTTCATTCCTGTTTTCCTTACCATAGAACTTACTAAATTTAACTTACGGAAGGATAAGCAGGTAGAAAAGGTCTGAGTAACCGTTTGGGTTCAAAGGAACATCTGCCTGCTACGACTATTATTATTATACGTAGGCTTAGCTGTTTCTTCTATCTCATTTTATTCTCTTAGTTGTGCTACATTTTTTGCAACGTGTAAACGTATTGAAAATTGTGGATATTATTTTCAGTTTTATCAATTAACCTGCGAGTTTCATAAAAAAATCCTGAGCAGATCATCTACGACATTGTTCTAGGGTATTTTTTTTGTAAAATGTATAAAAAAGTTATAGAGCAAAAAAATTTATTATTGCTTATAACTTCTTTAATATTTAATTTAGGGCAAAAAGTTATATAAATATGTTTGTGGGCAACACAATTTGCTACAAATTATGTTCTTACAATTTTTTTATAAAACGCACAGTTTCTGAGATATTGCAAAATACGTGTTTTTGTGCCGCATTGCCACGTTGTATGGCAATGCTTATCCTTTGTCCAAAGTATATGCCAGCATTTTGGTCACAAGTAGCGTCGACCAGACGTTTTGAGACGTCTTTGAATAATAGTTTGGCGCTCGGTCCCCACGGTCCCAGCGTTTCGACCCTAAAAGGCACAAACATGTAACAACTACTGAGATTACTATATTTGCGCCTTTTGAGGCCTTCTGCTAGTTCAGCCGCCGCACCGGCCACTTTTTGGGTAGCAGGAATATGAGAAGGTGCTAAGGTATCGACACAGGTAGCGTCCCATACCAGAGGCCTTCCCATCCTCCACGGAACCAAAGTCATGCCGTCCGGCCTTTTACCATCGCCACGTACAAGGCCTAAGCATTTAGTTATATTACAAATGTGCATTTAGCCTTCAGTTTGATAATATCAATCAAATTTTTTATTGATATATATACCTGCAAAATACATTTTACAGACAATCTGTTACCTGAAGCCTTCAGAAAAGCAACTGTACATTTCTGTTTGTGCGACAATCAATTTCGCACAATTTGTTAGAATGTGTAGATAGAATTTGTTAAAAGGTAGAAGTAAGGATAAATGTCGGGAGAGCAGTCGAATGACACCTGTCAAAAATCCAAAATGGCGATTTCAAGACGGCCACCATACAAACTGCTCCGCCCCTGCTGAAGCTCGGCCTTCAGAAAGGGGGTGTAGTGAATATGAATAAATGAGTTTAAATACATAAATTCAGATAATTTCACGTCAGATTTTTTGCACGTCAAGAGTAAAACATCGCTCTTTACCATCTATCTAATACCCTAACTAATAACCGAAAAGGGGGCAAAGGCGAGTATAATACATATCAACGATGGCATACGCAAAGGCATATTGCTTCAGATAGGAGGCCGGCCATAAAATTTAAGTCTTACTCCGCACAACTATGTCAATGCGTTGTCTTTTGTGAAGGTACTCAGAAAAAATATATTGTTTATACCGACCCTACAGAGGTGTGACAAGTGCAGGGCGATAATAATGTAAAGTTTTTTTTTTCAGTGTAAAAAGCATGATGCTCGGTGGCTTTGGCTATGGACTGCCGCGCAGCAGGTCCATGGTTCGAATCCCGCCGCTGGCTTGAGCTTCACCGCATGGTGGAAGGGCATTTTAGCGAATGCCCGCCTGGCTAGCGACCACCCTCAAGTGGAAAATCTGTCGCCAAGCACCTAACGGTGTGTTCCGGCAGCTGTCCTTGAGAGCCAGTAATTCTAGGTTAAGCCTGTTAACACCTTCGACCATATCATCACTTACCATCAGGTGAGCTTGTGGTTAAAGGCTTACCTATCAGCAATAAAAAAAAAATGTATATACACATTTATACGTTTTTGTTATTTAAGTTTACCTGCTGCTCTGCTATGGATAGGTCAAAATATTTTTTTGCCTAATATAGGTATTATAATATTTAAATAATATATTTAATATTATTTCGTAAACGAAATAATATTTAATATATTTCGTTTACGAAATTTCCTGTGAATAAAATGTGCAAATTTAATAATACTTTATTCAAAGATTACTCACTTATTTTCATATAGTGGAAGAACACAGTCTAAATTTATTATATGAGATGGCGACTCCGACAGTTCTCCCTGTTCCGAGTGATCTCGGACTTTGACTGATTTATTATTTTTTTTCCTGAGAAAGAAGGTGCATTTTATGAGCACAGTCTATTTTATTATATATATGTACAGAATCTATTTATTCCACTCTATTATATTTGTATAAATCGTTACTTATATGTACATGTCTAAGTGATAAAATGTATATTTAAAAGTACCTATGCAGGTGACTTTGTAGATAATCTCTTGAATATATACCTACTTGCCTGATTCTGAATATTCTTTCATTTATATAAATCTACATTTAGTCTTGAGGGACATGAACAATGTTCGATGTTTTATTGCGATATACCCACCAAACCAAATGCTTTGATTTGCTACGCTTGTGTTATTATTATTTAGCAACACTCAACTCCATTTACGGTTGAACGTCAGCTGTACTTTAGAGCCAGATAATTTTAGTTATCACCTGTTTGGTACCTTCTACCACATCACTTACCATCAGGTGAGACCATAACTATACATTACCAGATATTATTATAGTATCCAACTAATCGTACTTAGATTAGTACGACATTTAGTTATTTTATAGCTCCATTACAGTACTATAGGAACCTAGTAACCTAGTAGGTATAGAATCTCTTAGTTCGATAGAGATAATATGTTTCATGAATAGAATAAACACCGAAACACAAACGAATATTAAATTTGCATAGGTAAAAATAAACTGAAATATTATACGCTCTCTCATAATTCTTGCAAAGTCTTTGTATCGACTCTTCTGCTTCGTTTTTTATTTTTTAGTTATCTTTATTTCCCATATTGATTGATATACCTACCAAGATACGTATTTATACTGCACAGCACAGGTGATAGCGCGCGAGCGATAGGTCCACGTCCAACGGCGCACAGCGCGGCACTGAAGGACAGCTCTTACGCATTGATTTTATTTCGTAATCCTAAGCCAATAAGGTTGAATATCGAATCTTCCGATTGACCGTAATCCTGCACAGAACTAAAGGTCGTAAGTCTAAAACACTATTTAATTTATTATGACAATACTAATTACTCTAGGTAAATTTTACTTATACAGCGGATAATAAACTACATTTCCTTTCTATGTGTGTTTATTATTAATATGTAACTGATGTAGTTTCCAAGAAAACTCCAATAATTTAAAGAAAAGGCTTCATTTTGAAAAATTAAAACTATCGAGTAAATTTCTTTCAAATGTGTTTCTGACTGTACAACTGATAGAAAAAGGTTTGAAATATCAAATATTTAAGTTTTCGTGTTGATTGCATATTTCAGTTGCTTAAAAAAACTAGTCGAATGAGAGTATTTTTTCCGCAGCCTCGTCTTAAATACATTAAAATACGAGTTCTTATGTGAAAAGGTTAATTCGTTGTATATTGCTGCATCAACTTTAGATTCTAGTCAAGAACAAAATTTAACAAAATTCCAAATACGATGTGCCGGGCTCGACGCCATTTGCACGGAAATTGAAGAATGTTTTCTGAATCTTCAATCCACTGTAAGGGATGAAGACATATTAGATTCATATAAGCAAAAGTTTACCTTGTTCGAGGAACAGAGTTTGGAAGTTAGGTATAAATTAAGCACATTCGCAAAACAGCCGAATGTCGATTTGAAGGACAGTTCATTTAACTACCTACATTCTTCGTCGAACAAGCACAACGAGATAGAAACAAGATGTCGTTTGCCGGACATTGGACTGCCCCGCTTCACGGGTAGTTATTGTGATTTCCCTAGTTTCCTAAATCTATTTGATGCGTTAGTACATAATAACGACAAATTGAGTTCCGTACAAAAAAAGTACTATCTGACGAGTTGCCTCTCAAACGAGCCTGCTAATCTCATAAAACACCTTTCAAACATTCCTGACAGTTACGAAGTGGCGCGAAAGTTATTGCTCGATCGTTATGACGACAAACGGTTGATCGCCGACACGCATTTAGCTGCTATCATGGCTTTACCTACGGTCTCACATAAAAATACTTCGCAGCTGCGTAATTTTGTAAACACATTGCAGGAAAACACGAGTGGTTTAGCTAGTTTAGGGTTCCCCGTCAAAGAGTGGTCTCTCCTACTACTACACATATTTACGAGAAAACTTGATAGTGAGCTACGGACACGGTTTGAGCTAAGGTATCAAGATATGAAAATACCTACATTTGATAACCTACTAACTTTTTTGAGCAGCTACTGTAAAACATTAGAAACTACTGGCGTAAGTAATTTATGTAGCGGCAGGTCAACCAGCACTTCGCCCAACAATAACAAGAGTAGTAAAATGTCTTATGCGTCTAGTGTAGTTTCCGCGGAGCCGACGGTACGTAATAATAATAATGGATCCGGAGTATGCCCACTTTGCAGCGGTACACATCTCTTGTTTAAATGCATTAAATTCACATCACTTGATTTAAAAGCACGTAACGAGTTGGTTAAATCCAAAAACCTTTGTTTCAATTGTTTACGGCCACACAGGGTGTCCGATTGTTATTCGAGATCTAGGTGTCAAAACTGTTCACGCAAACATAACACTTTGTTGTGTTCAAATAATGACCTACAGTTTAATGCGAAATTAAACTACAACCAAGAAACGCACGCGTCTGGTAGCAACCAGGTGTCCGCCCACTGCAGCACCAGACCATCCGAAGATTCCGAAGCGTTGCCGTTGTTGTCAATCTTATCATCAAACGAGGCGCCTGCATTACACTCACAATGCGAGCCGCGTTTCGCTCGACGCTCGCTGCTCGCTACAGCCGTTGTTGAGGTTTCGTGTTCCAAAGACGGTAGGTATCATTCTGTCCGCGCGTTGTTGGATCCCGGTAGCATGGCGAATTTTATTACTACGTCATGTATGCAGGGTTTAGGGATGCGTTACCATAAAACAAATGTTTCGATTTCGGGAGTCGGAGAATCTAATAAAGTACATCCTAAGGGGCAATTAGACATGTATCTAAATAATAATTCAGGTGAACCTCTATGCGTCGAATTGCTTGTCTTACCAAAAATCACCGCATCTCTTCCTACGACGAATATCGACAGTTCGTTTATGGCCAAGTTTAACCACCTTCGGTTAGCTGACCCACGGTTCTACGAGAGAGGTCACATCGACATGTTACTAGGGGCCGGTGCTTGTGCAAAAATTTTCAACGGAGCGAAATTAGAGATGGGTGACGGTTTACCTACAGCCTTTGATACCATCTTTGGTTGGGTTTTGATGGGAGACATAGCAAATCGCCAATCTAACCTTCAGGCATTAACATGCGTGACATCTATAGATGAGACATTGAAAAAATTTTGGGAAGTTGAAGAGTTACCACTAAGTAAACAACCTGATCCTAGCGATGTTATTTGTGAGGAACATTTTAAGCAGACGCATTCGCGTACTCAACAAGGGCGCTTCATTGTTCGCTTACCCTTCAGACAGGGTGACCATGATGTTGGCCAAAATTTCGGAGACACCTTGCATATAGCCATCCGTCGGTTACTATCTTTAGAAAATAAGTTTAAACGCGACAATCAATTAGAAACACGGTATAAAGACTTCATGCGGGAATATATCGAACTCGACCACATGCAGCCTATTGAACCTTCGATTGCAATACGTTCTCCACATTACTACATTCCTCACCATGGAGTGTATAAAAAGGGTACAGACAAAATAAGGTGCGTCTTCAACGCCTCATCCAAGCCCCCCGGTAGTGGTAGGCAGTCGTTGAATGAAGAATTGTTAGCTGGACCCAAATTGCAACAGGACATTGTAGACATTATCCTCCATTTTAGGTTGCATGAAATCGTATTCTCCGCGGACATACGTCAAATGTACCGCCAAGTTTTAGTACATCCTGCTGATCGGCAATATCAACTGATCGTATGGCGCGATGATAAGGACCTTGAAATTCAAAAATTTCAACTCAATACGCTCACTTATGGTGTCACTACAGCGGCATTTCTAGCAATGCGATGCTTACACGAGCTAGCACATCAGGGCAAAGACACACATCCTCGCGCATCTCAAGTTCTGCTCAACGATATTTTCGTTGACGATATCGTCACAGGAGCGAGTTCATTGACAGAAGCCCAAACTATTAAATCTGAGTTGATAGATCTCCTTGGTAAAGGTAAATTCGAACTTCGCAAGTGGATGAGTAACGTGCCTCAGATGTTAAGTGACTTGCCAACTGAGCATTGCGAATTAAGTTTTAGTGAGGATGCAGACACATCGTTAAAAATATTAGGTTTCAAGTATAACCCTAAAACAGATACCTTCTCCTATCAAGTGTCCTTAGATAGTGACGTGTGTACCAAACGGATCATTTTATCGCGGATAAGTTCTATCTATGACCCCAACGGGTGGCTAGCACCATGCGTAATTTTTGCGAAAATTCTTATGCAACGTCTGTGGACGTTAGGTCTGGATTGGGACGAAACACCACCTCTTGACATAGTTAGCGACTGGCAACGCTTCTGCGGTGATCTACATCACCTCCAGGACATATCTCTTAAACGAAAAGTTTTATCAAAATCGGTTCAGTACTTCGATTTACACGGATTTAGTGACGCTTCGTCCTCAGCATTTGCCGCGTCTGTTTACATGAGGTGTATTCACGATGATCACAGTGTTTCAGTGCACTTACTCATAGCTAAAACCCGCGTAGCACCGATCAAACAAAATCTCACCATTCCGAAGTTAGAGCTTTCAGCCGCTCACTTATTATCTCGGCTGTTGGTGCGCGTAACAGATTGCCTTAAACTACGTACGAATTTGCATCGTAATACTTATGCGTGGAGCGACTCATCCATAGTTTTATGTTGGCTGCGCACTCAACCGCACCTCTTAAAGGTCTTTGAATCGAACCGTGTAAGTCAAATACAAGCGATGATCTCCCCGGAACACTGGCTATTTGTACCGACACATTTAAATCCAGCTGATCCAGCTTCGAGAGGCATTCCGCCAAACGAATTAGTTAACCATAATCTTTGGTGGGGTCCAGCATGGCTAGCGGGCGACCCGGAATCTTGGCCAGCGCCATGCGAACAGCTCGAACGTAACTCGCTTCCCGGTATGAAGAAGAATCCTGTTCAGATAGCCGCTACTGTTACGGACGATACGGACATACAAACTATTATTGATAGGTATAGCTCCTATACCAAACTCGTACGTATTACAGCTTGGTTGCGTCGTTTCGCCCACAACTGTCTAAAATCGAAGTCTAAATATAAGGAAACTGGGCCACTTACTGGACCCATAAGTAGCGAAGAATTGAAACAAAGCTTACACGCTCTTGTCAAATGCGTACAGTCCCAAGCATTTAGTAAGGATATATATAACCTACAGGCAAACAAGCCCTGTAGTACCGGGATTATACGATTACAGCCCTTTATAGATACTGAAGGATTGCTTAGATGTGGTGGAAGGTTAATACATTCCGCTCTGAGTTATTCTTCGAAGCATCCACTCGTGTTGCCTCACGCGCATCACTTTACTAATCTTGTTGTAGACCACCATCACGTGAAATATTTACATGCAGGTCCAAACGCGTTAATGTCTCTCCTTCGAGAACAGTTTTGGATACTTTCCGCTCGACGTGTCATACGAAGCAGAATATTTAAATGCCTCAACTGCTTTAAACTGAAATGTCAGCCCCCACAGATTAAAATGGGTGACTTACCTTCGAGCAGAGTAACTGAATCTCAACGTCCCTTCGTGTCAATAGCCATTGACTGCGCGGGCCCCTTCAACGCAAAAGCGAGCCTATTACGTAATGCTAAAATCGTCAAATCATATCTGACCGTCTTCGTTTGTTTCACGTCGAAATCTGTCCATCTTGAGGTACTGAGTGATTTAACTACCGAAGCATTTATGGCAGCTCTCAAGCGGTTTATTGCTAGGCGTGGTCTACCAAGGGAGATTTGGTCCGACTCCGGATCTAATTTCAAGGGAGCCTATAATATTTTAGAAAAATTTAAACGTGACATTATTAAGGATCCCGAATTGAACCGCTTTTATTCAGAACATTTTGTCAAATGGCGCTTCTCGCCGCCACTGAGTCCCGCTTTCAACGGGTTAGCTGAAGCAGCTGTCAAAATGAGCAAAGCTCATCTGAAACGTGTGATACAGGATCGAGCTTTAACTTTCGAAGAACTAAGTACACTGTTCGCACAGATAGAAGCGATACTCAACTCGCGACCCTTATGCCCTCTATCGAGTGACCCCAATGATTTATCCGTATTGACTCCAGGCCATTTCATAATTGGCGCTCCGCTGGTCTCTCTACCAGAAGTACCTCCTGTAGAGTCTCCACGAATCAATTTGTTAGCTCGTTGGCAACTCGTTAGAAATATGGCATCTAGCTTGTGGAAGCGATGGAGCCATGACTATCTCCATACTCTACAACAGCGTTCCAAATGGCATAAAACTCAATATGACATTAAGATAGACGACTTAGTGCTTGTCAAAGAGGATAACCTGCCTAGTCTTCATTGGTGTATAGGCAGCGTAACCAAGCTTTTTCCTGGACGTGACTCAGTATGTCGTGTAGTAGAAATTAAGACGGCTAAGGGAAATTTCGTTCGAAGTGTAGCGAAACTAGTTCCCTTACCTTGTAACACTGAATAACTCAATGTGCGTTATCAGTCTTAGTTAGTTGTAAGTATTAGTAAATAACCTCAAAATTACAGTCCATTCATAGTTATAAAATTATAATATTGTAAGCAGCAACATACAACTTAATTAATTTTCGCAGTCCTTCAGCATAGCTTATTTTCAGTTTAAAAAGGGTAACCCCTTTTTGTGGGGGGCCATGTTACGTATTCAATAAGACTCATGGGCGTGTGCACAACACTATGTGGCAAGATCACAGATGTAATCGAGACCGTGCACATCCCTAGTTCCTTCCGCATCCTATCCCCCCCCCCCCCCCCGCACCCGCGCGCCACACGTTGTTCATTCAGCGACCGTCGCAAACGCATTGCTCAAAAAACATTATTTAATTCGCAAATCGCCTGTGTAGTTAAAATAAGTGCGATACTTGGTGCCCCGTTTCCATAATCCTGTGAATCCTGGTAAGTGCATGCCTCGAGCAAACACCGAGCTGGGCGGTAACTCTTGATATTGGCAGCCAAAAGCCTCCTCCTGACCGTCCACAAGCTAACTTCTACTCCTCTTACTTCTTCAAGGCTCTTCTTCAGGTCCACACTTGACGCCTTACGATTACGCATCGCCTGACTCACCAAAAAGCGGTCATCTCTTGGTTCTGTGCATCGTTTTCTTCCCGAACCGGGTCTTCTTTTGACCGAACCAGTCTCTTGATACCGTTGCCAAGTCCTCTGGACAGTTGAACGACTCACATTTAGCCGCTGAGACACGTAAGTTTGCGAACAATCTTCTTCAAGTAGGGCTATAATTTTACCGGCCCTTATCGCTTTATCACTCATATCAAAAGTGGTATTTAATGTAAAAAGAAAGATTAAATTGTTTAATTTGCAGAAAATATCCAAAAAGTTTTAAAATATCGTAATGAATTAAAAATCGTTTCAGGAATTCGCGCCATTAGTAAAGTAATTTTAGAATAATCCACAATAATCATTATTTTTCTTTTAATAATTTCAAATTTTGAATTTGGAACGTAAAGAATCATATCAGAATGCTACGAAAAACATGCCAATACATCATCAAATTAACAAAAAAATATTTCTTGTTCTTCTTCATCGAAGTAGAGAAAAAGAATATAAAGTGCGCGTTTTTTTTTGCAAAAGAGTTTATATGAATTGCTCCATCCCTATACGATGATTAAAGAATAAGACAAAAAAATAGAGTTATGAGTCATTGTCATGTTAGCTCAGTCGGTCAGAGTATACCCCGGATATAAGGGTGGATGATGCGGGTTCGAATCCCGTGTCCCCCGATTTTCTACTTTAGGGTGATAGCTAAAAATTCCCTACCACCACGCTATAAGGACCCGTGGTGTGCCGAGCTACAATATCATGTAGCAATGGTGGGGACCATTGCTATCTGTGGGTGTCGTAAGAGGCGACTAAAGGTAAATTATCGGAAGGTGGGCAGCAGCCCTTTCTGAGGAACTGATATTGTAAGCTGGAATCCCCGAGACGCCTGCTAAGGATTGGGATTATGGCATCTAATTGGCGAGGCTGTGTTCAGCAGTGGAGAATCTGGCTGATATAGTACAATGATATAACGACTGTCATCCTAAGAAATTTTAATTAACTAATGTGTCTTTTGGTAAAATGGTAAATCTTTACTGTGTTTTAGAAACATTATGTCGTAAAGATATGTTTTTTATATACTAACTAGCGTCCCGCCCCGGCTTCACAAGGGTAATTACGACCATAAATTGAGATGTAAGCTATCCTATTATTCAATTTGAATCAAATTGCACACGCTGTGCAAATCAAATTTAAAATTGTTTCAGTAGTTTAGGAGTCTATCGCGGACAAACAACGTGACACGTAATTTGTATATATAAAGGTGTATTTTGGGATAAAATACTTTAGCATATAAAAGTAAAATCCAATATTATCTAAAACTTACTTAGGTTTGGGCTGAGACTGCCTTCTGACGGCGGAGTACCGCGTCGCGATGGTAACCGCCTTCGCCATATAGTTACACATATCGTTGACTAACACGACTCGTACGAACATCATCGTGCCGTATGTCAACTTCGAGCTCGGAGAGTTTACGTAAGTGCCATCCTGATAAAGAAAACAAAACTAAATTAATATAGTACTTGTGACTAACTTGTTTTGAGTCACGATGGCGCAGTGGCTGGACTGCCGCGCATGTGGTTCACGGTTTGATTCCGAACTCGGGCTTAAGCTGTAATGCATAACTCAAATATAGTCGACTTATCTATTAAGTTATATTTTTATTTAGTTTATTAAGGAATAACTAACAGCTACAAATTAAGCTACATAGTGTAATAATATTATTCAATATTATATTCTTTTTATAGTAGGATAAATATTTTTTTATAATTCTTTGTATTTTGTTAACAGAGACGTACCTTTATTAACAAAATACTAAGAATTATATACAACATTTGGACAAACTATATGTCATAGCAGACTGACAGGCAGTCCAAATGCTCCAGCCCACTACCAGTTGGCAGCGTGCCCAACATGGGGGCAGCATTGCCCCGTAGAATTGCAATGCTTATTCGTTGAGCCAAATAGGTGAGAGCATTTTGCTGACACGTCGCATCTACCAATAGTTCTTATAAGTTTTGGAAAATACGATGAGCTCCCGGTCTTGGCTGACCCAACCCAACACCAAACGGCTCAAATATACAACCACTACCGAGGTTAGCATACTTGCGCCGCTTGAGTTGTTCCGCCGAAGTAGCCGCAGCGCCAGTCCTCACATTGGTTTCAGAAAGATGTGGTGGCGCTTAAATGTATGTGCATTTAGCGTCCCACATTATCATTTATATAAAATAACTAGCTTCCGGGCGCGGCTCCGCCCGCGCGAATGTCGGTTATCGCGCAAAAACATTAACCTCTTTTTGCGCAGTTGGATATATATAGTACTGAAGTACTGATATAACATGACTGAAGGTTTTTTTGTATTTTTTTTTCATACAAAACGAGTTTCATAGCGGGATTCCAAAGCACAAATGACGTTAAAAACAAGGAGTTTTACACGACTGCCCAAAAAAGGAGTGTTATGTTTTCAGGGTAGGTATGTTTGTGAGTTTCTTTATTCCACCATAACTTCTAAAAGGCTTTACCGATTTTTATGAATGAGAGATCATTAGATTTGTCTCGATAACCCAAGTAACATATAGTACATAAAAAAAATAAAAAAAACAAACTGGCGGATTTATTACGCCATATTGTGAGAAAAATATTTGTCCTTTTCTTCCAAACCCATCGAGTCGGGTATCAAAATGAAGGGCTTTTAAAAATGTTTTTAATTTTTAGAAAATGAAAAACTGCCATCTGTCTCCTCCAAGAAGGCCCCACAGGCCTGCGTACCAAGCGTGTGGATTATAGCAAACTCCCAATTGGGGGCTTTGTTCTACGGTGGAAGTCTTCCAGCTGTTGTTTTTTTTTTAATATTTGATAGGCTAGCCTTTGACCACTATCTCACCTAATGGTAAGTGATTATGGGGTCGAAGATGTTGTTTAGGCTAACCTAGAAATGGTTAGATTCGTCTTGATAGCGCAAGTTAGACATTTTTTATGTATCTCGGGTCAATGTGACCAAAAAAATTACAAACTGGTGAATTTTAGACGCCATATTGCGAGATTTTTTTCTTTCTTTCTAGCCCATCGTGGGTTATCAAAATGAAGGCCTTTAAAAAAAGATTCCATATATATAGTATATAACTTGCAGTTTTAATTTCAATGGAACGATAAAACTTTCAACACTGGTGCAGCCTTAAGGGTCTCGTTTTCTACTACTGAATCCTAAAAACTACTCAGTTTAACTAACTCACCTCTAAAACTTTAGAATTCTTCATCAACATGTGTTCCCTTGGTATCCGCACGTGGTCGAAGCCCAGGAAGCCATTGTTGGTGCCATTCATGCCAAGTTTGGCTCCAATCTCGCCGACCTTGATGCCGGGTAGAGGCATATGGGTTTCCTCGTCACGCAGTTGGACGATGAAGGAGTGGATACCGTGGCATTGGCCGTTGGTGTACAGTTGGGCCATCACTATGCAGTAGTTGGCTGTGTGGGCCACTGAAAAATAAGATTATGCTTTGGAGATCCAAATAACATTCGTAATTCTTTCGTATAAACTAAGTCAAGCAAAAGGTCATGATTTGGATTAGTGACCGCTAGTGGCATTATTACTGAGCGTGCACGTGCTTCGGAATGCACCCGATTGTTGTCTTAGGATAGCAGTCGTTATAGCATGGTGGTAAGGCATTTTGCGAATGCCCGCCATTCTAGCTACCACCCACTCAAGTAGAAAATCTTTCGCCAAGCACGTAACAGTGTGTTCCGGCAGCAGTCCTTGAGAGCCAGTAAAATTAGAGGCACATGAGACTTAACAACTGTATGACTCGCAGCGGCGCAGTGCAGTATGTTACTTGTGACGAAATGCATCTGTTATAGGCAGAGGTTACTGCTTAACATCAGGTGGGTCCGTTACGGTAACCCTAAAGTGCAGAATACAGTAAAGTATGGGTGTCGGTGAAATTACAGGCACTTGAGACTAAACCACTTTATGTTTTTTTTTTATTGTTGATAGGTAAGCCTTTGACCACAATCTCACCTGATGGTAAGTGATGATGTGGTCGAAGGTGTTAACAGGCTTATCCTAGAATGACTGGCTCTCAAGGACAGCTGCCGGAACACACCGTTAGGTGCTTGGCGACATATTTTCTACTTGAGGGTGGTTGCTAGCCAGGCGGGCATTCGCAAAAATGCCCTTCCACCATGCTGTGGAGCTCAAGCCCGTGGCGGGATTCGAACCATGGACCTGCTGCGCGGCAGTCCATACCCAAAGCCACTGAGCTATCACAGCTTCAAAATGCTTCAAAATGTCTCAGGGTAATGGGCGCAGTGCAGTTAGTCACTTTTAAAGAAATGTATCTGTTATAGGCAAAGGGTGGGCATCGAGATTGTTCTGTAATATAATCTGTTAGTGTACAATGTATGCTTATCCAAATCTTAGAAACTAAATAGACGCCAATGTCAAATTGGTTTTTTTATCTTACTGGCCACTCCGCACCACTTTTTCACTCAGCTTCCTGCTATGATTGTAATGGCTGATGAACTGTGTCTCATATAATTAATAAATATTTCTACAGAAGAAAGAATAGTTTAATTACACCCATACGTCCCATAACCTGTTATATAATCAATAAATTTTTGTTTTATATTGTTTCAAAAGGTATACCATACAAATTTTTAATCGAAATATCATGATTGATACGCTCAATATCTGTTTACAAATTATTTATTTTTACAGATAAAGAAAACAATTAGGCCGTTACCGAATTATTAGGTGGCTAATATCAAGTTGTTTTGAAGCTATGATGGCTCAGTGGCTCGGCTATGGACTGCCACGCAGCATGTCCATGGTTCGATCCCGCCGCGGGCTTGAGCTTCATTGCATGGTGAAGGGCCTTTTGCGAGTGCCCGCCTGGCTAGCGATCACTTTTAAGTAGAAAATCTGTCGCCTAGCACCTAACGGTGTGTTCCGACAGCAGTCCTTAAGAGCCAGTGAAATTACAGGCACATTGAGACTTAACCCCTAGGTATGTCTCGACTCTCAAGGTGTCGGGCGCAGTGCAATTCGAGACTTGTGACAAAATGCATTTGTTATAGGCAGAGGTTAGTTCACTAAACATCAGGTGGGCCTCGAGCTTGTTAGGTCGCAATAATATAAAGAAAAAACTTTCTCCAACAGCCGAATACATAAATATAAGCACTTAACGGTTACCATAAGCACTTAATTTGCAAACGTTGCGGTTTCTAAGGTTAACTTGCAATGGATTATAATCACACAATATATGCACATAATTATTATAAGTTAGAATACCTACATATATAACCTTGTTTAATTAACAAACAAATCTAATATGACGCCGATCATCGTCACCTCTCACTCGTACACTAGTGCTGTCTATGGTGTGCAAGAGGAAGGTCGTTATTACGGCGGCCATTTTATATTCGCTTTTTTATTCAACCTGATTTTACCTATTGTTTTCTTATCTCAGAACACGACTTTATTTTAAATACTAGCATCATTTATAACTGCTCACCTAATTGCATAAAAATCATGTCTGGAAATAAATTTAAAAAAGACTTAAATAATTGTTAGTATAGCATTTAAGGAATATTAATGAAAAATTTAAGAATCATTTAAATGGCAATGCTGCATGAAATATTTCCACGTCTGCTTGCAGACAGCGTACAACTGTGTGCAACTATATTTTTAAGATCTTCTTTACTTGGATTGTTGCAAATAAACTGTTTGATTAGATTAGCATTTTTAATTACTAATTGTTTAATTGTAATATATTTAAACAATAAAATTAAATACCACACCCACTCGGAAAGTGTTTCATTGCTCGTTCATAAACGGGTGATAAATTTCATCATTTCTCTTTCTCCCTTATAAATGTGCACGGGAAAAGTTATATGGAATTTCATTCCTACCACAGCAGAGCAGGAATGTTCTATGAAAATCCATTCCTGCCTTGTTAACGTTCTTTTGTTTTTTAGCAGCGATAGTAAAAAAATACTAACGTCAAATCTCAAAAGGTTAGAATTGTACTCTCACCATATCATCCCGTGAGTGTCGTAAAAGGCGACTACGGGAAAAATAATGGAAGGTGGGCAGCAGCCATCTTACACTGCGATCCCCAAGCCGGCTGCCAAACGTGGGGATTATGGCAAATATCCCCTATAGGGCAGGCTATGCGTTCATCAGTGGACGATCTGGCTGATACAGTGCAGTACAGTCTCATTCAATATATTTTTGTATCTATTAAATATTATTATTCAAGTCCTTACTCTTTGTTAGCTACGTTTACGACTTTTGTTATCATTTAAAACCTATTAAGCCAAATCTATGCAGATATATGTTGCTATTACAGATAAGGGGCTTACGACCTGATAATACAAAATAGTAACATGGCTGATTGTGATTTATGTCAGTTTATATACAATACAAATGATCTAGAAGACATGAATATTAGCAAAATAACATATTTATAGGGCGTTCGGATAGCCTATCAGTTCTAAAAAATAACACTCACAAACCCTAAAAATGATCACACAGGGCGTTCGATTTGGGACTTCTTCCGATTCGTGAAAAATATCGTTATCGCTCACCGTTCGGATAGCTTTGAAAACGTTACAAACGACAGAGAAAAGTGCTATTTTTGACCCACGTCTTACCGTGGGATCGTTGTGACCGTTGTTTGACAATTGTATTTGGCGCGATAGAAGAGTTATTACACTTGTTTATGTGAATTTTAGAGATGGATTTTTAGTTATTATTGACCACAAAACATATTAAGTCTATCTTGTCAGTGATCGGCGAATCCAGCATCCACGACGGGCTCAGTATAGAGAATCTGCTGCATGCTGGAAGTCACCTTCCCAGAGAACTTGCCATGTTGTTTAGCCTTTGTGTTGGACATTCATATCTACCTCAACATTTTATGAGAAATATTGTGGTTCCTATAATAAAGAATAGAACTGGCGATGCCTCCGACAGGTCCAATTACAGACTTTACAATCTTTAGCTACAGTTGTTGCACCTATATCTTTAGCTGCAGTTCCAGAAAACGTTATTTTGGTTGTCAGCGGTTATCAGAATATTTATAAGACGTTCGGATAGCATATTACAGTCATTGGTGGTCAAAAATAGCAGAAGCTTCTTTCCGAACGCTAAGATACAAATGCCACTTTTGAAACTGCTACAAACGCAATCGAGCCAAAACGAACGCACCTTTATTGTTTTCTGTAAAATGTTGTCTATTAGGCTCGTGGGACACCGAGATAGAACTCGGACCCACTTATCTTTTACTGTGAAAGTCGTAAGAAGCAAACGTGCTAGTGAATTATCTTATTTACTTACATCCTCCTGGCCACCATTTGTATGCGGTTAGCGTAGGGCTGTGCAGCACGAACTCTTTAGTTGTTCGGTCGTAAGTGGCCGTGGTCTCCAACCCGCGGACGAAAGTGCCATGACCTAATTCCGTCTGCAAAAAATACGTTACGTTTTATTCTTTTATTCTAATTTAGCGCCTGCTAAGGAAATAAGCATGTCAGATTTGTAATAAGTTGTTGTTTATTTTTAGTCGTGTTTTTTTTCATTGAGTACCTATAAGAAAATAGAAGCTATATAAGGATCGAATGCATAAAACAAGTCATTTCAGCAGAGATCTTTAACATATTACGATATTTAGGACTAAATTGAGTTATGTGTATTTTTTGCATGAATGAGTTATACACTCAACTTTAAATGCGAGGAAATGAAACATTAGGTAGTAAGGTTATGTCTCTTAGTTCACTAAGCATTTTATTTTTAGAGCACAATACAAAAGCGTAAATATGTATTATATGTATATATGCATTTCGTCACAAGACGAATTGCACTTCGCCCGTTACACTGAGACATACAGTTGTTAAGTCTTATGTGCTTGTAATGTTACTGGCTCTCAAGGACTGCTGCCGGAATATACTGTTAGCTGATTGCCGATTTTCTACTTGAGGAGTTGAGGGTGGTAGCTAGCCAGACGAGAATCCGCAAAATGCCCTTCCACCATGCGGTGAAGCTCAAGTGGCTTACCGCTCCGCCATCATTGCTTCCATTTTTTTAATTTGTTATTATTTAATATGGATTTCCGCAAAGTAACGCCTGATCTATTCGATAACTCTTTATTGCATACCAATAAGATTACAGATAAAAGCACGCCTGGCTAGTTACCACCCTCAAGTTAAAAATAAGTCGCCAAGCACCTAACGTTGTGTTCCGGTAGCTGTCCTTGAGAGCCAGTAATTCTAGGTTAGCCTGAACAACATCTTCGACCACATCATCACATACCATCACGTGAGATAGTGGTTAAAAGCTAGA
Source organism: Plagodis dolabraria (assembly GCA_963854805.1). NCBI lineage: Eukaryota > Metazoa > Arthropoda > Insecta > Lepidoptera > Geometridae > Plagodis > Plagodis dolabraria. Next base: position 6,249,494 of record OY978442.1, read on the forward strand.
CTAACAGCTATAAAAACACAGTACCGATTTTATGTATTCAAGACGGTACTCTTGTTGCTATGGGCAATGTAAAAGTTAACATTTAGGCAAGTCACTTCTTTTACATGTAAGCATTAGCCCATATCGAATTCCAAATATTAAAACTACTAATTACGCGTACTTTACATTCCTGTTTTCTTATCTGAAAAACATTGTTTTAATTAATTTCGAAATAGCTATCGTTAATGTTTGGTAAATGAAACTCTTAGCTGTAAGTATTAATGATAAATAATAATTTTAATATATTTTTTTATAATAATAATAATAATAAAAAAAACACCTTTCGTAATGTAAAAAAATCTTACAAGACGATGACTGGTCTCCAGCATGGAGACCACTTGGCTTAGGACCGTGGTCCCGTGGTCCTTATATATACACCGAAGTAAGATAAATATTTCAAGAAGTAATTAAGTTTGAAAATAATCCTCCTCCTCCTCGAGTCGTAGCTCACTGCTGAGCGTCGTGATGTCCCCGACCATCTGTTTGTTCACTACATACCTGTTTCCACCTCCCTCGATCGTTGGCGTGGCTCAGAGCATCTGTGATCGTAGTGTTCAGTATTTTAGATATTTGATCGGACCATCGTGTTGGACTACGTCCCCTGGGTCGTTTTCCTTCCATCTTCCCTGTGACTATTAGTTTCTCCAAGTTGTCGGAGGGTTTTCGTGCTATGTGGCCGAAGTATTTCAGCACTCTTTTGAGGCAGATGCTCGACAACCTTTGTTTTATGTTCAGCTCTTTGAGGATCGAGATGTTTGTCCTACGGGCCGTCCACGGTATGCGTAACATTCGCCGCCAGCACCACATTTCAAAGGCATCGATTGAAAATAATAATAAATATCAAAAGCAAGACTTCGCGTATTAAAGAGCTGCTGCGCACCTTCTCGTGTAGCATACTTAGTCGCCTCTTACGACACGCACGGGTAAAGATGGGTACTGGCTCACAATTACAGCTGCCGGAACACATTTGCTTGGCGACAGATTTTCTACCAGAGGTTGCTTGCTAGTCAGGGCATCTGTAAATTACTGCTACTGTAATAGAAGGGCGTGATGATTACCATCAGGCGAGTGTGTTTTTTTTCATGTTATTGTGACGGTACAAGCACGAGACCCACCTGATGTTAAGCGGTAACATCTGCCTATAACAGATGCGTTTCGACACAAGTAACGAAGTTCACTGCACCCGTCACCCTGTGCCTATAATTTTACTGGCTCTCAAGAGTCTCAAGCATTGCCACCGGAACACACCGTTAGGTGCTTGGTGACTGATTTTCTACTTGAGGGTGGTAGATAGCTAGGCGAGCATTCGAAAAATGCCTTCCCACCATGGGGGGAAACTCAAGCCAGCGGTAGGTATCGAACCATGAACCTGCGGTACCGCAGTCCATAGCTATAACCGGTCGGCTATCATTACTGTCTGTCTCTTCCTTAGAAAACTTCTACGAGGGAGACAGAAGGTCACCGGACTGACCTCTACCCCCGAACGAGACGAAGGAGCCATCACTAGTGATGACTCACACCCCGCGACCCAGCTGTGAAGTACAGCTGGCGATGGACTAAAAAAGGGAGAAGACTAGTAAAGGGGCCACACATGCCCGAAGACGCGTCCGTGCGGAATAAAACTCCGCGCGAAGAAAAAACAACGAACTTCTACGAGACGTTTCGTTACGAATGGTAGAATAGTAGCTATGTCTATTTACACACACTGAGACAGGCTGAGGCTGTGTGCGAGTCGCGGTAATGCTGTAATGTGGGTCAAACAGAGATAGCAATATATAGGCCAAATTTTGCTCGCGCCTCGAATATTTGAAATTGATATTAAACGCATCTGCAAGGTACTTTTAAGAGTTTTAAGTCTTTTAATATAGTTATTTGTATCATAATATTGGCTATATTGTAGTAATTAGTAAACTAAACAATATTATTTGTATCGCTGTATGGATAACTAAATAAATAAAATAATGTTAGTTTCGTCCGGTATTTGCCATTTTTTGCTTGGGGTAAAATTGAAATTTTAAACTGACTTCATAAAAAAAGAGGAAGTTCTTAATTCGTCTGTATTTTTTTTATGTTTGTTACCTCAGAACTTTTGACTGGGGTTACCGGATTTGATATTTTTTTTACATTTGAAAGCTGATGCTAGTCGTTTGGTCCCAATTAAATTTCATCAAAATCGGTTAAGCCGTTTTTGAGTTACACTCCAATAACTGAAAAATATTTACCTATCTTAAGAGTTGCATTTTGATTTGATTTGATTTAATGATATAGTCGTTGACAGTGAATGACAATCGATTCCGTAAGTGCAAGGGTCACTAAAAAGAGTGAATTTTTATTTTCAAATAAATTGAACCGACTCTAACACTCAAAAGTGTGAAATAACTTGTTGAAGTCGGTATCATGATAGTTCAAAAGTACATACCTATTACTGCAATATTGGTCGCATTGTGCGTAGTTGAAGTTGGTTCCATTTTTTTGTTTAATTTTTTCCGTTATCATTCTGGAGCCGAAAAAAATAAGTAACATCATGCGAAAGTTATCTTCATACGTTAAAAACTACACGACACAGTGACCTTTACTCAGTCGAGTGGAGGTTAAGTTTGTGTACCTGCGCATAAGTGCCGATGATATCCAAGTTGAACGCTCTACCGATCCAATACGCCTGTTGTTCCACCGAGGCTTGTCCCATCAACGTGGGGATGAACATCACGTAGTGGAGTGTGAGCGGCGACCCATCTCCGAGGATGGCTGACCCGAGAGAACCACCTAGAACAGCCCTGGGGAAGAAAGGAGATGGATATTGACTTATATTTCTATCAAAAGCATACTAAACATATCGACACGCCATTGGTGGTTAGTGTGTAAATTATTTAATTTAAAAACACTTTAATTTAATTACTTTTTAATTTATTTTACCATTTAATTTACCCACGCGACGCTTCGATGGACAGAATATATTTTAGTCCCATATTATAGGGACTCAAAGTCTATTGCCATCTTCGGGGCACTGTTTTAGATTCCGGACAGTTAATGGAAATTTTCTTTTACTATGGATATATCAACAGAATCCCACAAAAATACCAGTGTTTTTTTTTAATTCCTGTTAAGGTTAGGATGATAAAGATGTTTCAATTTACACTGTTTTTTTTATATCTGATAGGCTAGCCTGTCGTCGAATGTTGTTCAGGCTAGCTTAGAATTACTGGCTCTCAAGGACAGCTGGCGGAACACACCGTTAGGTGCTTCGCGACAGATTTTCTACTGTAGTTTCAACTACCCGGATTTCAGCGATTTTTATCATTCACAGTTTAGTAGCTATGATGGTAAGGGTACAAATAAGAATAACTTGTCGTCATTCTTCGCTTACAAATTAAAGTTTGTGATAGACAGACATACAGAGCGAGAAGAATGTGAATGTGCTATTCATAGCGAGACAGAATTTTGCGCGCCTGGTTTCAGTAGAAAAACTGTAGCCAAGCACCGAATTGGTGTGTTACGGCAGCTGTCCTTGAAAGTCTCGTTAGAATGTTGACCGATAGTGGAATTTAATACTGAGCGCATCCATGCTTTGGAGGGCATGTTGAGCCTTCGGTTCCGGCTGTTGCTTTAGGATAAAAATATACTTTTCTCCCACGGGGAATGCCGGGCTCGAATTTCACATATAAGTGGGGACTTATATATATGTGGAAGTAGTAAGCGGCGACGAAGGGAAAAATAAAAAATACAGAAGGTGGGCAGCAGCGCCTTCTAAACTACAGACTGCCACCATACACTGCGATTCCAAAGACGCCTGCCATGCATTGTGGCAATCCCCTCTAATGTGGGAAGCTTTTGTTCAACACATTTGACATAACGGCTGTTGATGATAAGTAAATAATTGTCAAAACTGTCTAAAATTTCAAAAATTTTAAGGTGCTATTTAAGGAAGAAGTATTTTATTCAACCTGAAATTCTCCATCCCCGTGTTTTCCTCATCCTGCCACCTTCGGATCAGCTTGAAGAGTAGGCATGCTTTCTTCACGGCTAGCTCGTACTTCTCTTTGTGGCTCAGGTACTCTGATGGGACTTCTTCTATGTGAATGCCTTCTTTGAGCACTTTCTCCTCTGCAATCAAGTATTATTGTTACTTGGGTACCTAGTGAGGATACGTTAGACGTATTGTAAATGTTAAGAGGCATTTCACATTTTGATGCGTGTATCGAAGATTTTAAGCGCTTAATTTACTATCATAGAAAAGATCTACAAATTGTTGAATAATTGATAAAAATAGAATAATTTGTTCCCTTTTCAGTTAATGTACCACATTTACAAATATTACTTCAAGTATTTTGTAGTGACCAATCTCCCGCACCTTGTTTTACGAATTAACGTACACATAGCCATCTTCTGAGCTCTATCTCTTGTATTAAAATTCATAAAAATAACTTTTAAAAAATCTATAAAGCAGGCATTATAATCTTGTTGACACTTAATGTACTAGAATATCGATAATTTATCATAATTATGGAATAAAAATTAAAGACCTTGCGCCAATTTCCACGAATTATATAAGCATTTTAACACGATTTATTGCGTATATAAAGTGTAATTCCAAACAGATATTATATCAGAAGAAAGTGCATTCTTCAATTAATCTAATCTCAATTAACTGTGATACTAACTCTGTTTTCTTAGTCAGGAAAGAATATTTAACATAACTCTAAATTATCATTGTTTACTCAATTATATGCCAATAGTTTATGCCAATTACAATTTTTTTTATATCACAACTTATATTTATTTATTAATGAGTGCAAATATCAAAATGAGTTACTCACAGTCACTCTATTCCGTCGTCACATCATTCGCTTGCGTAAGCGATGCGCTGGCATTTACCTAAACGTCAGTAGCGTGATTTTGTGAAATGGCTCTTAATGGTACATACAGTAGTGGTACATGTTCCCTTTATTAGGCAGTAGTAGTTGCACGTACATTAAAAAATTGTGGAGGCACGCGCCTTCGTGAGTGGTATAGTTCTCTAACTGGTTGTTCGAATCTTTTATAGGTACATGACACAATTACAACGAGAAGAAAAATTATAGTCATGTGCGGGATTCAAACCCGCGCCATCCACCCCTATAGCCGGGGTATGCTCTAACCACTAAGCCAACATGACGTATGACTCTAATTTGTGCTTTCGTTCTCAACCATTGTATTGAGTATTGAGCGACATCTATAGCTCAACATACGTTGTACTACAAACAAGACTCATTTTTGCAACGATGAGGCAACCTTATAATCTTAATATTTTATTTTTGAAATGTTTTTTTTGCATTTCCTCATACGATTGTTTTATGAACGAAAGGGCACATTAGAGCCATACGTCTTAGGTGATGTTCTATCAGAGTAGCAGACTCCGGGCTGCTAAATTTATACAATATTGACAGTTGTATACTTATACCTAACAAAGAATAGAAAACATGCATACATTGACTCTAGCTCACGATAAGATAAACATTCTCGAACTTTGATCTTTTACCTCAATTAGTATACAAACATACAAGCGCTTGGTTATACATAGTCGTATTTAAACCAGTATAACTACACTGAGAAAAAAGACCTTCTGAAATACGGAAGGTGTTACCGTCCCTTTTGACTCAGCAGGAAATTTACCTTTCTACTTGGACGGATTAAATTAAACATTTTTACCGTCTAAAAATTTCCTTCCAAACAATATCCTTCCAAGTCTACCTTCTGTTTTGGCGGGTTATACGAATCACAATTTACCTTCTAAATTTTGGTTGGAAATTCCTGCTGAGTCAAAATAGAAGGTAAATAAAGGTCGGAAAATATCAGGTGGTAAGAGAGCCTTGTTTCCTTCTACTATGTTAACCTTCCATATTTTTCCTGCTAAATTAAGACAGAAGGTAATAAACCTTCCAATCTAAAAGGTTAATACAGAAGAAAATTGGATGTAAGAGGAAGTTAATTCCAGTATTTTCCTTCTAACTTATAGACTACCTACCTACGATGGAGGAAAAATCAGTGGGTATATCATCATTATCCTTCCATTTTAAAAGTGTTTACCTTCTGCTAATCTGAAATCCTCCCAATCTAAAAGGTTAATACAGAAGGAAATCAGATGTAATGGGAAGGTAGCTCCAGTATATTCCTTCTAACGTATAGACTACCTACCAACGATGGAGGAAAAAACAGTGGGTATATGAACATTATCCTTCCGATTTAGAAATATTTACCTTCTGCACATTGGATATCACCCCCAGTCAAAAGGTAAATTCAGAAGGTAATCGGATGTAATAGGAAGGTAATTCCAGTATTTTATTTCTTAATTATGAACTACCTACCTACAGGGAAGGAAAACGCGGTAGGTATATGAGCATTATCCTTCTAATTTAGTAGTGTATAACTTCTGCTAATCGGAAATCCTCCCAATCTTAAAGGTAAATACAGGAGGAAATCGGATGTAATAGGAAGGTAATCCCAGTATTTTCCTTCTAGCTTATGGACTACCTACCTACGAAGGAGGAAAAAGCAGTGGGTATATCAGCATTATCCTTCCAATTTAGAAGTGTATACCTTCTGCTAATCGGAAATCCGTCCAATCCTAAAGGTAAATATAGAAGGAAATCGGATGTAATGGAAAGGTGATTCCGGTATTTTCCCTCCAACTTATAAACTACCTACTTACGATGGAGGAAAAAGCAGTGGGTATACAGCATTATCCTTCCATTTTAGAAGTGTTTGGAAGGATAAAGGGTGCCTTCTGTCACTGATGACACGTAGCAGCGACAGGCAACACCGTCGTTGCTGTGTGTCATCAATGACCGAAGGCAACCTTAATGCTGATAAGACACATTGCATTTTCCTCCGTAGATAGATATTTCATAAATTAGAAGTAAAATACTGAAATTACCTTTTATTTATAATACCCCATTTACCTTCTATATTCAACTTGCAGATAAAAGAGTTCACTGTGATTCTCAGACGATAGCACATCTTAACTGGAAAGATAATAATACTGATATAACTACCTCATTTCTTCCGTCATAGTAAGGTAATTAATAAATTGAGACAAAAATCTTCGAATTACCTTCATGAAACACCCAACTTTCTTCGGTATTTACCTTCTATTTATGTGATATTATTAACCAGAAAGAAGCAGAGTTCTGACTTCTGAAATGGAAAAAAATCTTCGGTTATAAGTTTTTATTATTAATATTGATTAACATATTAATTATTATAAATTTCTAATATTATAAAATTAATGGTGATAACAATGCAAGTCTCGTAAACGATTTAATTAAATTATATAATTTACATAACGGATAAAATATAATTTAAATAACTATTCGTCACTTTAAAAACAAGATATAAAACAACCAAAGTGAAATTAAAATGACTATCTGGACCTCTAGACTAAATATTGATTATTATATTATCTTGCAAAATCAAATAAGCACAGAACAGAGCCTCGCTGCAGCGAGGGTGGCAGCCGGCCGCCCGTGGCGTGGCTCTGCACGGCCTTGTTCAGGGACACTTTGGGCGTTGAGCGGCGCGTGTGACGTCACGATGCGCGGGTAATAGAAGCATAATATTATGCTCATGTATGAGAGCGTTCGTTCTGATCTGAAAGGACAAGAGAGGTGATTATATTGTACAGTCTTGGTTTACAAATTATATTGTATTGTAGGCGTATAAAGTCGTTAAACTTACATTAGTTGGGCCAATATTAGGGGCATGGAAAGCTTTATACGATTTAAAATAATCCCAGGGTTCCTTTTGTTTCTTTTAATTCTTTCATGAGATAATCATGACTTTTTGTCGATGTGTTGGTATACTGTTCAGCAAATCATAAATTTGACTTTTTATACCTTCATCAGTTTCTGGAAATAAAAAAATTACATCAAAATTCAAATATCGTTAATTATTTATATATATAAACAAACTATTTAATATGTGTAATGTTACTATGGATGTCCGCAGCGAAATGTATTTTCACAAGTTGTACGTAATTGCGAGCTTCATAAGACGTGAAGATTAAACTTACCCGAATGGTTATTATTTCACATGTTAGAAATATCTGTTATAGTAGCTACATTATTAATTGTCACTATCTAAAACACTGATTAGACTAATTTTAAATACAGAACTGTTTTAAATTGGTATTTTCAAGGTAAGAAATAAAAATCTAACATTAGAAGTCTCCAGTAAATATACAGCTGCCTGTGTAGAGCGCGTCCCGCGGTACAAACTATTAATGATGACGGCACGGCGTGGATGTTTGGCCGCCGCCGCCAGGTCGACGCCCACTATCACTAGTATTTCCAGATCTCGTTTCCAAATCCAGGAAATGACAAAAAAAATATAATTCAAACGGATAAATCAAGATATCTATTAAAAGATTCATTGTTATTTAAATTTTGTATACACTTTGGTGTTAAGCTATGAAATATTTTTTTCATTGACCAACAAAACCACAAAGAAAATTGGTTATATAATCTTACAAAAAATACCAGTAAGATGGACAGTATGTTTTGCAATTATGTTTTTGTGATATATATTTTTGTGTATATAATATTTTTACATTGTTCTTTGAATGCAGTCAGTATAAAAAAGTTAGAAAACAATAATTACCTACCACTACAATGCGTTTGAAACAGGGTAAAAATAAAGTTAATCATACACAATTTCAAATGTTTCAATTCCTTTATTTAGTGTTGTAATGAAGTTATACAGGTTAGGGAAAGTTTTGTTAGTTGTAACCTATCGGAGTCTTCCATGGTGGACCCGATTTTCTTATATGTAACGGTTCGTCTGGATTATTATTAATATGTCAGCATTTGGAAGGTGGCGCCGTTTGAGGTTAAAGATAATAACTAGCAATGGGTTATCAAACCTATAATGTATAATTAATCAAACCTATGCATATAATCATAATGATACAAGCAACGAGAGCAATTATAGTAAAATCACTTTAACGTTATCGTCGTGTTAACACTTAATAAAGTGTCAATCTTATGAACATCACACAGCCTACAATTTACTGAAAATTATACCAACTACCTAATGCAACAATACCAAAACGAAATGATGATGAGGCCAGCAGCACCTAAATAGGTAAGTTTCGTTTTCGCTTAGATTTTTCCTAGAAAATAACAACATTTTCTACTTTTTGCGTCAATATTATCTAGTTCATAAACGGTGCTATGTAAACTTATTACTAACCTTTACAGAATCATATTACCATCTTTGAAGATGTGTTTTTAATATCATGGTATACTAATAATGCACCGAGGCTACGGAACAACACCGTGGCATGCACGATATGCATGACGATTTATAGTAATAACAGACTAAAATATATATATATTTTTAATCCACATTAATTTTAACCATACATATCTTTTGTGTTTTCATAAATGGATTAATATCCATATAATATCATATTGAAATAATTAAATTAAAATTTGTAAGGTTAGGTAACTAATTGATAAAACCTACGTAGTCCCAAATTATCTATTTTCCTTGTTAGTTTTAATTTTAATCTAGATTATCAGGATGGAAGAAAACGTATACGTTACAAATAGTCAGACTACCGGAAATATGTCCGAAAAGCTGGCAACACTGCGATGCAAGCATAATATTGAAAATCAGAAGGTAAATTCAGAAGGATTTTATCTTTTTCCGTCTAAGTTAATAGAACAAGTTTCAACAGGATCCATCATAGAATTTGACGGCTTAAAAACGGTAATTTACTGAGCGCAGCGAGGTCTCCCAGTGTAAGGGAACAAATTGTCGTTTGTAAGTATGACTGTATGTAGTACCTACTTAATGTTGCATAGAGTGGTATAGGAGTAGGACGATCATGAGCATGATGACTGTATACGTGTACACACTAATAAATTAAGTGGTTCAGTATTATTTTATCAGTACTAATCAGTACTAATATTATAAACGCGAAAGTAACTCTGTCTGTCTGTCTGTTACGCTTTCACGCCAAAACTACTGGACCGATTTGAATGAAATTTGGTATGGAGATAGTTTGAGACCCGGGAAAAAACATAGGATAGTTTTTATCCGACTGAGCAAAAAGAGGTTAATGTTTTCGCGCGATAACCGACATACGCGCGGGCGTAGCCGCGCCCGGAAAGCTAGTCAGTACTAATATTATAAATGCGAAAGTAACTCTGTCTGTCTGTCTGTCTGTCTGTTACGCTTTCACGCCAAAGCTACTGGACCGATTTGAATGAAATTTGGTATGGAGATAGTTTGAGACCCGGGAAAAAACATAGGATAGTTTTTATCCGACTGCGCTAAAAGAGGTTAATGTTTTAGCGCGATAACCGACATACGCGCGGGCGGAGCCGCGCCCGGAAAGCTAGTATTTATATATGCGAAAGTAACTCTGTCTGTCTGTCTGTCTGTCTGTTACGCTTTCACGCCAAAACTACTGGACCGATTTGAATGAAATTTGGTATGGAGATAGTTTGAGACCCGGGAAAAAACAAAGGATAGTTTTTATCCGACTGCGCAAAAAGAGGTTAATGTTTTCGCGCGATAACCGACATACGCGCGGGCGGAGCCGCGCCCGAAAAGCTAGTTTTAAATGAATGGTCTTTATAACACACAAAAAAATTAATTGTCTTTATAAAACACTGAAAAATTCCCAAAAAAGCTTCATAATGTAAAAATAAAGCGCTTGTATTGTTATTCGTTACGTATCTAAAAGTATTATTGTGTTTATTTTACGTTTTTACCGAAAACCAATCTTAAGTCAGGATTCTAAGTAACTAGTAGAGATTAGGACGGAATCTGGCATTTTCGGACAATAATTAGCACAATCCACACTTATCTTTTCAAAAAATATTATGAATACGACTTATGATATTAATTATTCTTTGAATAGAGTATATAAGAAATGAAAAGAGGTACAGTTTATTGATTTTGGACTAGGGAAACATTTTTCTGATAAAATAAAGTTGGCAATTCGACTAAGTAGACAATAACAGACACCCGAGTCCTACTTTTGTAGCCTACGACCTACGACTTTCAATTTGTCCCAAATGTTTGAAAATAAGACTTTTCACTAGAAAAGTCGTAGTTTCAGCGTTGCGGCCTGATTTTGAAATTATCTATCACAGAATACTAATGCATGGTAATTTCTTCCAGCATTGATCGAATAGTGGTGCTGTTATTTTCCACTAGATAAGACGGTAACTATTCTCCACAATCGTAAGATTAATCTTCGCTTTCCTCCCAAAACTGAAATATACCAATTCGTTCGGAGGGATATTATTATTTCGTTTGGGAGTACGTTCCCATTGATATTCAGTCCATATATTATACATCTAATTTGAATGGTTTCTCTTATATGCAAGCCTGGCTAATCGTCTGTTTTTGATGGAATTGTGGTGCCAATTTTTTTTTCAATAGTAAAGTGGGTAATTATTATTTAGGTAATTATTTTTCGGAGGTTTAAAACTACATACTCTTACTTACACTGATTTTTAAGGGAAAATAATATTATTTGGGAGGAAATTATTACTTGACAAATGTTCCTTGTGATGGTAGTTCCTCCAAATGTTATACACCTAATTGGGTTGGTAATCATTTCAAGCAATACTATCTAACCCTTTCGTTTTTGATGGAATAGTAGTGCCTATTTATATCCCACTAGTTAAGAGAATAAATATCCTTCAATAACGGAGGGTAATTCTGGGCTTTCCTATTGACTTTTTTCTAACGAAAACTTACAATGGAATTGGGGGATATTATAATCTGATTTGGAAGGATGTTCCTTCTAAATGTGAAATATCTAATTGAGATGATACATAATTTCTTCCAGCAAGCATGTCTGATCCTTTCTTTCTAATGAAATAGTAGTGCTACTTTATTTTCTACCAGTTAAGGTGGTGAAGATTCTTCTATATTGAAGGGTTAGGCTACATTTTCCTTCCGTCACTTTTCTTACCGAAAAACTACAATTGATTTGGGAGGATATTATCATCTAACTAGGAATAATGTTCCTAGAAACCTTGCCTCCAAATATGTTACACTTAATTGGGATGGTAATTCCTTCCAGCAACCTGTCTAGTCTTTTCGTTGCTGATGAAATAGATTCCCCACTAATTAAGCGGGGAAATATTCTTCAATATTGAAGGGTTATTCTGAGTTTTCCTTTTGACGCTGCTTCTACTGAAAATGTTTTATTGATTTGGAAGGATACTATCATCTATATTGGAAAGATGTTTCTTTGCAATATTCCCTCCAAATGTAACACATTTAATTTGGATGGTAGTACCTTCCAGCTAGCTTGTCTAGTTCCTTCGTTTCTGATGAAATAGTAGTGCCACTTTATTTCTCACTAGTCAAGAGGGTCTTCAATATCAGAGGGTTTTTTTTGTTGTGGTCGAAGATGTTATTCAGGCTTACCTAGAATTACTGGCTCTCAAGGACAGCTGCCGGAAAACACCGTTAGGTGCTTGGTGACAGATTTTTTTCTGACAGATTTGCTTAGCTTTTCGGTTAAGAACAGCTTAGCAAAATTCGCTAAAATGGCTTCAAAGGGAGCTGAGCTTTCCATCCTAAGCTTTCCATCTGACATCGTTCCTTCCGAAAAATTACTATTGCTTTGGGAGAATATTGTCCGCTCATTTGGAAGGCTGTTACTTGTGATGTTTCCTCCAAATACGGTACATCTAATTTGAATGGTATTTCCCTCTCACCCATCCAACTAATCCTTTTGTTTCCGATGGAATAGTGGTAATATTTTCCCGCTCAATATTTCCCACTATTTTAAAACGATACATTTAGGAGGAATTATTATTATCCATCCATATTTAGTAGGAATATTTACCTCGAAGGAAATTCCTTCTTGGTAATTTCCCTCCAATAAAAATCCTTTCTTTATGCTCTTCCGTTTTAGATGGATTAAATCCATTACCTTCTAAATTTCAGAAGGAATTTGGTAGTTTTCCGATTTAAAAGGTAAAGTGAGGAAGGAAATGACGCAATTTTGGAAGGAAACGGTTTTAGAAGGTAATATTCGGAAGGTATACCAGGAAATTTTTCTCAGTGTATATTTTTTTATAAATAAACGCGTCATTTTAGTATTCAATCACTAACTACATACTGTCCTGTCACTACTAAAAATGTGAAAGAAGCATTGCAATTATATGTAGGTACTTTTCTACATCTACACTTATATTATAAAAAAAAATGGGCATTCATATTTTAATATTTTTTTGTTATAACGTGCGCGAGTCCGACTCGCACTTGGCCAACTTTTTGTATTTGTTGTTATAGCAGCAACAGAAATACATCATCTGTGAAAATTTCAACTGTCTAGCTATTACCGTTCTTTAGAAACAGCCTAGTGACAGACGGACGGACGGACATCTAAGTCTCAGTAATAGGGTCCCGTTTCTACAGTTTGGGTACGGAACCCTAAAAAAGAGCGCGAATAATGTTACGCCCTGTCCCGGAAATTTGGGTACGGAACCCTAAAAAAAAACGCGAATAATGTTATGCCCTATCCCGTAAAATTATTGTCTATGATGTAATGTAGACTATCTCTTTTTTTTTGGATATTGCTATGCTGGCTGGTTCAATACCTACTGAATCTACTGATACCATAATTCCAAAACCAGAGACGCGCTTGAAACGAGAGAGCTGGATCGTCGACAATTCGAGCCGTTTTGTATTGAATACATTCAAAAGGATGGTGCTCGTTTGGGGAGCTCCCACCCAGAGGTGAAAGCAGTACTGTAAAAACAGGCGATGGTTCAATGTGAAGTACCTTCTCACCTTTCCGGGCACACCAAGTTTATTATTCCATTCCAAGTGAAAACGAAACTGAACGCGCTGGAACTGTCAACTCCAAGTATTCCGATACTAGTTGAGACTTGAGGAACTAGAGGAATGTTTTCAAAACGTAAGGACATGACTTAGGGGATAGCTATGAGGTATACGCGCAAATTTGTGATTTCTTGGGATTAAATTGGACTCAGTACAGTCGGCCTCACTTCGTGACAATTGACAACAGGGTCTCGACTTCGACACAAGCTGAATTGCTCCGACTTTGCTTTTGCGGTTTTGGAAGGACCAAGAGGAAAAGTATTAAAATAGTATTTAAACAACTTTAAACGGTTTAATTCGTCACCCCGTGACCACGATCACTGCAAGGTGTTTGAAACGTAGGGACAAAAAAATGATAAAAATACGAGATTTAAACCGTTTAAAGTTGTTTAATTACTGTGTGTAACAATCGCGAAAGTATTAAGAGCTGGTATTTACATCGTAAGACGCCAGTGCGTCAGCCCAAGCTTGGTAACGCTCTCCTTTTAGGTCTACGGCCATTTTTCAAAAGTGACCATAGCCAGGGCTGGATCTGCCACCAAGGCACTGCAGAATATGGCAAGAGTCGGCTGTAACATCAGGATCATCCGGCAAGAAGCAAACCCTGCTTCCATGGGAATGATGCAAAAAAGACCCCATTCCTCCCTATCTGCTGACATTTATAGTGCCACACCACAAGCAATGATAGCCCACAAAGCACGGTCGAGATCGATGATCGTTGGTGTATGAACCAAGCCAATCCGTGTAGTGCAGCACGGAGTGCACATTGATCATTTTTGACCCAGGACCAGCTTAGCAATTTTGCATATTAATGTAATTTAGCCAGCCCCATGGGGTGCCGGGCTAGAATTATTTAATGTTAGAATTAAAATTATTTAATTATAAAACGTATATGATTGTAAAACAATGATCTCACTCAAGAATGTAAATTCTATATATACCAATAAATTCTAATTTTAACAATTAAAAATATAGTTTTATGTAAGGATTATGTTTTCTATGATACAAAACCTAAAAGTTAACATAGTCATACTCAATTGGAACCAATTACCAAATGGAATTTTGACCGCCAACACTGTTAGCTTGGTCCTTAAACCAGCTTGATAATTTAAATTAATGACTTTTGACACTATGTGATATAGCTATATCAGAATCCAATTATGCTGCTCATCTATAAACAAATAAATATTAGAATTGCCTGCACCTGAATTGGGGCATTTAAGCACAAATGCTGTTGTTCTCATAATCTATGACATGCAAGGATTATATTATCCTAAGTGAAAAACCCTCACATTCAACTATATGCCAAGTTATACTCATATTATATATTTGTGTAAGAGAACCTGGCTGTCAAATTGTTACTTCTACATACATCAAAAGACTCAAAAAGTGACAGTTAAATGTTAAACCTTAACTATCGGAGCCCAGAGGAGGTCATAAAACACTCATATCTGGCTCTAAGGCAAGATGTTAATTAAATACCATGTAGATAAATTGCAGGCAGCAGACAAATCATTTGAACTGAACTTTTAATAGATTCACATGATGTAGAAGTTGAAGCAAGTATTTTTGTAGTAATAATTGTGGATTAATACCAGGGAAAATTATAACATAATGTACTTAAAGACCTTGGCCTGTTAAGAATAACAGTAAGTATAATTTTTAGAATCTAATCACAATTTATAACATCTAGGCAGGGTAGGAAGTTATAGTAGTAGAAGAGAATATTGTAACCATCACTTGAGCTTCCTCTCCTGAGATAATTTATCTGTCCATTAGCATTATTTTTAACCACAAAACTCTTGATCAAGTTGCAGGGGATCAGGATAGCTTTGTAGAAGAAGAAGCTTGAGTCATGCCTGGACTTGAACTCCGAGTTTATGGTTAAGTATGTCTTATGTAAGGACTTAAACAAAAACTAATTCTCACAGGTCTATTTCATACACAGTTACAAACTAGAGTTTTTCTATAAACTATTGATGCAAAAATGATTATGGTACAATAAATTCTTTAAAATTATTTTTTGGGCTGGTTCTAATACATGATAATTTGTAGGAATGTCATTGTCAGGAGATTATTAAGTATTTTTAGCGCAGATTTTAATACTGTTGCTTTGTCAATCATTTAATACATTAAAAGAGTGAGGCCAGCTCACACTTAACTAGTTTTAAAATACTATTATTGAAGACGTTAAGCATATTTGAACTCAATAAGATAAAAACATAATTTGTAGAAAAAGCTAGCAACAAGAGTTACAGCATACAAAAACATAATAAACATAATTACCCCGTGTTTTCCTTTCTTTGGTTAGATGAGCACCACCATCAATAAAATTTGTCAGTTCAGTGGTATTAAAAGTGCATTTTTCCCTTTCTTTTTGTAAATCAGGGTTAACTTTAGGGGTATCGGACATATTAAAAAAAATATTAAATATTTACACGTATATAATGACTGAGCGCGTGAAAGTCCACGAAGCTACTGAAGAGGAACCTTTGTCCGAGCAAGTCCTAAGCGCGAGACGAGGCTGCCAGCAATACACATTCAAGTAAAACAAGTTATCGTTCGTAATCGGCACACAACACAAACACAAAGTGAATGTGGACGTGACGAAATTCAGTTCGGTCCACTTAGTCTTAGATTTCCACGTTGATCTTTACAAACAATAAAGGTGTGCGCTAGCTTTATAAGTATTATTTGCAATAATCTATTTTTTACTTTCGTAATCTACTTTCTGTTTTATGTAAATGTACTGATTTCGAACAAATATATAAAAATTGACGAAGTCGTAAACCAAAACAAGAAGCCAGCTGATTTTAACAGTGACAGTAAAATAACGTGTCTAACGTGACGTGCGTGACGTATGGAAATTTATATATATAAAAGATATATATATATATATATATATATATTTATTTATATATATAAAAAAAAGAACTTGACAATCAACGTGACAGGTCAGTAAATTTCAGATTTATTTTCAAAA
This sequence comes from Plagodis dolabraria, assembly GCA_963854805.1. Taxonomy (NCBI): domain Eukaryota; kingdom Metazoa; phylum Arthropoda; class Insecta; order Lepidoptera; family Geometridae; genus Plagodis; species Plagodis dolabraria. The sequence goes on from OY978442.1 coordinate 6,266,370, forward strand.
AATAATTAATTTTATTTTCAGATAGTAGATAGGCATTTTCTGCCCATCACCCGCATTCTTCCTAGTGGAATTTTGCGAGGTATTGTTTGTGGGGCTCGTTTGGGCCTCTGTAGTTATTTTCATTAGCTTATTTATTCAATAGCTTTTTGACATTTCTTGTCGAGCTAATTTCTAATCAGTTATTTTTGTTTCCATGGCAACGCTGCCTGCGACACCGGCGCGCGCACTACGACGACGTTGTTGACGCGAGCCTTCATCCGGGTTGAGACGTCACACTAGAGATTCTAAGATAAGCTTTGCTTTATTTTGTAAACAATGCTTTGTGCCCCAACTATGAATGCTGTAACGGGGATCTTTGTATCGCAAGATAGCCAGATGTTGTGTCCGCAGTGCCCCCAGGCTCGTTATTTCAAAGGTCATAAAGGCCTCAAAATTCACCAAACAAGGTGTCATAAACAAATAGAAATTCCCCTTTCGGCACCAATTAATAATCAAAACGTAAGTAGTAGCAGTGTTGCGAGCCCTGCTACGCCTTCCAAACCGTTTTGGGAGGTTTTAAGCTCATACAAAAATAACATTCCTTTATTAAAACGCATACCTCGGGGTGCAAGAATTTCTGTTGCCCAATCTTTATCTTGTTCCATTAAAAACGTCTTGGCTACTAATACTACGCAAGCCTGGGAGCATCTTCTAGCATTCCCATACCACGTATTTCACGTGAATTTTGATCCGTCTAACAAAAAATCACTTACTACTAGAGTAAAGGAAAACTGCGTGAAATACAGGGCACGTGAAGAGCAATCTTTTGGCACAACTATAATCATTCCGCCACTGCGGCGGAATACAAAAACAAATAATTTCGATTCAGCTACTATTAAAATAGTAGAAAACAAAATTACTGATGGTGATATTAAAAACGCGGCACGCATCTTGTTTTCGAGTGATACAATCGCTCCTTTTACATCTGATACGTTGAATTCCCTAATTGAAAAGCATCCGCCTGCAACTGCAGGTCTCCACCTTCCCGAATCTCCTATACAAGACATTGTTGAGGTGACCCCACAGGATGTTTCTGCAGCCGTGGCATCTTTTTTAAGTGGCTCAGCCGGTGGCCTTGATGGCCTCACGCCTCAGCACTTAAAAGATATTTTATCTTTTAGTTCTGGTGAGGTAGGCGAGACACTTTTAAGGGATGTGACGGCTTTGGTTAATTTGATGTTGTCGGGTCAGGTCAACAATGAAATTACCGAAATTCTGTACGGTGCGAATTTATGTGCCCTAAATAAAAAAGATGGTGGTATTAGGCCTATAGCAGTAGGCACCACTTATCGTCGCCTCACAGCCAAATGCGGTTGTAGGAAAAAGGTTGCTTTTTTAAGTAATCTTTTTCAACCACTGCAACTCGGTTTTGGTTCACAGGGTGGCTGTGAGGCTGCTGTACATTCACTTCGCACATTTCTTGATCAAAATTGTGGAGATGTGCTTTTGAAGGTGGATGTTAAAAATGCATTCAACTCTTTAGATAGAGGCACTCTTTTGACTGAAGTGAAAGATAAAATTCCGGAATTATACCCTTTTCTTTGGCAATGCTACGGCAAACCGTCAAAATTAACATACCAAAATAACGTTATTTTATCTTCCGTAGGATGTCAACAGGGTGATCCTCTGGGACCAGCCATTTTTAGCCTTGCGATCCACTCAATAATTCAACGTCTCCAATCAAAACTTAACGTTTGGTATTTGGATGACGGAACCTTAGGAGGCGATGCGAACACGGTTTTGGATGACTTGCGAGTACTTATAGACGATTTTCGTGTTATTGGCCTTGAACTAAATTTTTCTAAATGTGAACTTTTTGTTTGTGATACTTGTCCGGATAAAGTTTCGATTATTGAAAAATTCAACTTACTTGCGCCTAATATAAAATTAGTAGAAAAAAGTTAGCTTAGTCTTTTGGGTTCACCGATTCTTAACGAATCTTTATCACCATTTGTCGAAGAACAAATTCAAAAGTTTAGAAATGCTTCTAGCAGATTATCCAAAATTAACGCCCATATGGCTTTTACAATTATAAGATTTTGCCTTTTCGTTCCTAAATTTACATACTATTTAAGATGTTGTCAGCTGTGGCAACACAGTGAGCTTTTGTTAAGCTTAGACAACTTAGTAAAAGATACGTTAGTGTCGGTTTTGAATGTTGAGATGGATGATAGGGCTTGGGTGCAAGCTTCCCTCCCTGTGAGGTTGGGGGGCATAGGGATACGCAAAATTTCTAGTGTGGCATTACCAGCTTTTTTGTCTTCTGTACACAGTACACACAAATTAGTAGAAAAAATTCTTGCACGATCTTTAGGCTCTTTCGATGTAGCATATCTGGCTGAGGCCAAAAACACATGGAGACTGGCTTGTCCAAATACTGAATTCCCAAAAATGTTGTCATCTCAGAAACAGTGGGATCGGCCCCTATGCGAGTTAACACGGAAAGATCTTTTAAATACGTGTTCTAGCATCGCAGATCGTGCTCGTATTCTCGCTGTTTCTGTGTGGGAATCCGGTCTTTGGTTACAGGCCATTCCTTCTTACAAAACTGGTAGCCTTATAGATCCATCCGCTTTTCGTCTAGCTATTAGCTTACGCTTGGGTGCAAGGTGTTGTGTTGCACATCACTGCCAGTGTGGTACTGCAGTTGATCAACTCGGTCACCATGGCCTCTCCTGATCTCGAAGTGCTGGTCGAATTTCCCGCCACGCCAGCCTTAACGATATCATTCGCCGGGCTTTTACCAGCGCCAATGTTCCAGCTATTCTCGAACCGAATGGTCTGATGCGTGACGATGGTAAAAGACCTGACGGCATGACTCTGGTTCCGTGGAAGTTAGGACGGTCCTTAGTGTGGGACGCTACGTGCGTGGACACTTTAGCGCCGTCACATCTTTCTGAAACCAACGTGAGGGCTGGCGCTGCGGCTACTTCGGCGGAGCAACTCAAGCGGCGCAAATATGCTAACCTCGGTATGGGTTACATATTTGAGCCGTTTGGTGTGGAGACGTTGGGTCCGTGGGGACCGGGAGCTCATCGTATTTTCCAAAACCTATCTGAGCGCTTGGTCGATGCGACGCGTGATCAAAATGCTGGCACATATTTGGCTCAACGAATAAGCATTGCAATTCAACGGGGCAATGCTGCCAGCATGCTGGGCACGCTGCCAACTGGGAGTGGGCTGGAGCATTTGGACTGCCTATGAGTCTGCTATGACTTATAGGTGTCTAAATGCTTTTATTGTAGTAGCTCTAGTGTTGTATATAGTTCATAATATTTTGTTTAATAAAGGCATACCGCCGGTAAAAAAAAAAATATAAAAGATTACATTATAGAATTAATATGTACATAGGTATGGAATTATTAATATTTACGGGTGTTGAGAATTGAGATGGCAAGTGATTTTTTCACTTGCTAATTATTATTTTATCTGACATTGAGGTCGATTCTAGATGACGATCATAATTAAAATTTTATTTGTAATTGGTGTGTAATTTTAATTGTAAATGGCAGGAAAGCTAGTATATTATAAATGTTAAATATTAATCGACAAAAACTTAAGTTACGGAGTCAGTGTCCACCAGCAGCTCACAGATGCAGCTGCGCACTCGGCCTGATGATGATCATATACGAGTATGATATATATGCTTGAAACCCGGTTCGACCTGTTCAATCCCTAACCGTGACGTGAGTGTTTAGAACGGTTAATTTATAATATTTAATATTATTTATATACCGAGGTTATAGATTCAGGCGTTACTTGGCGGAAATCCATATTTAATGATAACAAATATTTGTAAAATATTTTAAGAAAACATGAAATTAGTATATTAATAAAACACTTAAAAATATAAAAATATATCTAGTCATGACTCTACGAGCGCATGATTGGGAAAGAATTTCTCAGTCGTGCGCCCGCAGAGTCAAGATCTCCTGAGGAAATATTAAATAACAGAAGCACAATAAATGGTCTTTATATCGAGGTAAAGCTAGAAGTTCGATGTCCGATTTGATAATTTTTACTCTGTATTATCATGTTGATGTTGATTGCCGATAGGTATCCTGATTTTGGTGCAATATTAATGTAGATATAAATATGCAATTGAAATTCAAATTAATATAATATAGTTAAATCGAAATTAATTTCTTAAATAAATAAATCGAAATTCGGCAGTCACCGATGACGCAACAGCTTACACATGAATATCTAATCACCTTTGTTTTACAACCGGAGTTGTATCATTCAAATTTTAGCAGCAGGTATGATATCGATTTAAATACAATCAATCACTGAGAATTTCTAGTTTTAATTTTTTTCCTTATATTCACTGGAAGACCAAAATAGAATAGGGTATTACAAATTTACGCGAGAAAACAATTTAAGTCATGTGCGTAATGTTATCCGCAGAGCATGGGTTATTGCAAATATTAAAAAAAAATTAATAGTGTATGTCCATTATTCAGCTTATTTTCATGGACCATTATTTTAAATCATATTAGTTTAGTTGAAAACAAACGAATACCGAATTAGCCTCATTGTATTACATGAAGCTGAGTAAAAAAGGCGATGTTATTAGGGCATGGCGGTATTGGACTTGTTGGCAATACCGGTATTATACTGGTATCAATATTTTCAAAACCGGGATACCGGTATTTCGGTATTTTTTCGGAAATTCACTATAAATGTTAAAACACAGAAAAAAATATATTTTCCATGTTATATTGTTTTAGACTGAATTAATATACGTAATTTATTATAAAAAAACATCGTAAAACAGTATTTTTTTAATCAACTTAATTTTTATTCATAATTTTTGGTACTTATTTTATGGTTTGTTTATTATAACAATTAATAATCAAATATATATTATATATTATAACAATAAATAATCAGATATAATTAACAATTAAACTGACAATAAAAAATAAAAAATATATAAGAAAAATGTAAGTAATATGTGTATAAATATAACAATTTTGTTACGGTTTTTTTTTTGAGGGTCGGAACGATTTGTTTGTTCCATCAAGTGAGGTTCTGAACGCACCCCTTGCACAGAGTATTAATCCGTTTTCTTGTGATTGAAAGGAATATTATCTGTTTTTTTTGCCTCCCCTCTGATGGAAGGTTCGAGAGATCCCGAAACTTATAAATAGGCCTGCAAAGGCCCGTTACACTTCTTTTTCCGCTTGGAACTTTAAGCAGCCCCCAATCGACGCACTGCCTGAAGCGAGGGCTGCAAAACGAAGCCAGGCAGTGCTCCTTTCGACGTCCGCCTTCCAGGGGATATAATAGACCTACCGGCTGAGAAAAAGAAACAATTTAACCTAATACAAGGAGGCGACTTCGTTCCTGGACTCGTGACGCATCCACGTGGCGTCCTCCGAAAGCCTTCGAACCTCCCCAAAAATAAAGGAGTTCTTGGTTAGGGCTGGTAAAATACCCAACCATACCCACGTCTACCATAGCCCCAACTCCGGTAGACAGCCAGAGCAGTACCTGTGGTCAGCGCTCTGCCTGACATCCCGGACTGCTCGCCTTAACTGAGTCTTCGGTCCAAGGCTGTGATTCTCCACGGTGCACCGGTATTTATGAATTTCCCGGTCTCCTATAACCGGGTGGCGCCCTTTTCTTCTTTTTTTTACTTTGCGGAATTCATCTTTCACCCTTTGCGACTCACGACCTTACCCTGAGATCTATATAGAATTTTCTGAGCAAGCTGGTTTATATATTTTTTTTTACCTACACTTATATACTAAACTATAGAATAATATCTTCATAATAAACTTAAATTTTGTGGATCTACGTTGCTGGCACACAGAAATTGTAAATTAAGTAGTTAAACCTAAGACATAATAACTTAAGTAAATTGTTGTTCGCTAGTACCAGTGATTGCTAACAAATTTCCATGTTCTAAGTTACTCTTTGTACCTGGTACTAACGGATAACCCGACCTAATTAAGGAAAGTGTTCTAGATGTATCTATTCCTTTTTTAAATGAGTTTTGGTGAAAATTTTAATTTTAAATAAATATATTTAAAAAATTGTTGAACGCTTCAATATTGTTTTTATTGGTGTATCTGTCGACATCCTAAAGTAGGTAGGTAGTGTAGTTAGGTGTCTGGAGGCTTCTCTTCCTCACCTGGAGAGTGGAACCCTCCGTCCTCTCTCCCCTTAATTTTTTTAATTTTTTATTTCATAACCCCATCTGTACACAAAATCGTAACAATTTACCTAATAATATTAAAATTTTAGAAGGTAAATGCTTTAAGAATCAACTCACTGACTGGCTGTTATAGTATTAAGGAGTATCTTAGTTATAATTATAGATATGATGATTAATAATTATTTATTATAGGTGATTGAGGCACAATTATATAATTATATAGTTTTTATAGATAAATAATATTTATATTTGCACGCCTGCTTGCAGGCTGAATGCTGTACTTGACTTATCGATATTGTATTCTGGCAAATAAACAATTGATTTGATTTGATTTAGAAAGTCAAGGAAAGTACCCACAATGTGAATATTAAAAGTGTGTGTATATATGCCAGCCGGTTGCCGACCGCGCGAATACATTTATGTGGTTCCGTGCAGGTACGTGTAATGTTACGGGTGGTCCAAATATAAAAATGTTGCGTTTTTGTGCGTTTTAATAATTAAGTGTAAAAGTTTGTCAGAATGCATGAAAAATACGAATGACATAGTGTATGTGTGTTTGCGTGTGTGTCAGAGTGTGTATGTATGTGTGTGTGGCTAAGGCACATGTCACGTAGAGTCTGGGCAATAGAAAGACAATGTGTTTGTGAGTTTATGTGAGTGTAAGTGTAAGTGATAATGGTAATTTGGATTTGGCTATTACAAATTATTTAACGAACATAAGTTACTCTTTCCATAAGAGTTTCAATCTCGTCACACCCTAGTTGTAAAAGCCAGATGAAGAGGGTTTTTTTTATGTGTATGTCTCCAGCTTACTCAATTGAAATTTCTTAATTCTGAATATGCCAATATTTAGCGCAGATTTAGTGCAATTATGAATACTAACTCAAAATTTAGGTGCCAAATAAACTTCGATGCTACACGTGATTATTAGTGTGTTAGCTGGCGTTATGGTCTCCAGCTGACACATGCTGTATATACGAAACGGCTGAAGATGTGATTATATACTATAGCCAGGGATTTAGCGCATAATTTGTGCCAGTGGCACAAAAAAATTGAAACGCCCTACTTGAAAACTGTAGTAGTAATGACCCGATTACAACGTGTAAGCTGGAGACCACGTGTCTACAGCTGCTCATCTGTATCTTCTGAACGAATGGGCCTACGACTTTGTTTAATATGTCAAAATTTAGCGCCAAATTTGTGCCATCGGCACTAAAATTTTCAAGTCTGTAGCTATTAAGGTTTTGGAGCTACAAGCTCAAATAAACGTGTAAGCTGGAGACACATGTCCCCAGCTAGCACATGCTGTACAGCTCAAACGGGAAAGGCTAGACTACTGTTTAATAGCTTAAAATGTTGGGTAGAATTTGTGCCATCGGCACCAAAATTTTCAAAACAATGGGCCTCATAGTTTTTGCGTAATAAGCAAAAACATTTCTTCCCGCCTAAATATTTAAATATTTCGTTGAAAACGTTACTGAACGCGGCGTTGCCGTCCGTTCGCTGTAACTGCAATCTGTTTTGAACCTTATTTCTATAGTGTTTGAACTTACTTTTTGCTTTCACGTTAAGGATATGTAGAAGAAGTTACAAAGAAACAGTAAATGTATAGACTAGGAGAAGGTGTTGTGTTGTTTGACAACCATAACATGTGCCAATATTTACAAAATATGTTGGTAGGTATGTTTTCTCTCAGAATGTTGACCTATTTACTAGATCTTTATTACATCCTCTTTGTTTGACCAAGATATTGCATTCTAATCTAATCCTTCACTCTATATCTATAAGTGATAACTGGTTGGTTATGAATATACTGTTATTTTATACGTAAAAGGAAAAAAGATAATTGTTCGTAATTCTGTTATGCAAAACCAACTAAAATTAAGTGATATAAAAAGTTCTTAGTTTGTTAGCAAAAGTCCAAATTGGTATAGCATTTACAAATCTTGATCTAGAAACCAGGGATATTACGGTATGGGTATTTACCGATACGATTTCGGTAAATACCGTAATGAAATAAGGGTAACAGGTATATATCTGTTAGCATAATTGCGATACGATTACCGAATTCCATTTCGGTATATGTATTTTATGTTAGTCAATGAGAGTGCAGCGGGCGGGCGGGGGTGCGGTGATGCGGTGGCGCGATACGCTGCGGGGGGGAGTGGGGGGAGCAGTACTCACCACTCGCGCTGTTTAGATAATTATAGGTTTATTAGCAAGTACCTATATTATTTAATATGAATGACGGGAAGTGGGAATAATAACATTATTATTTATTATTATTAGTTTCAAATAGGATTTTCAGTGTAGGTATATTCAAAAACTGCTTCCGTACCCGTAACACACTGCTAGGTGCTTGGCTACAGATTTTTTCTTTGAGAGTGGTAGCTTGATGGCGGATAGCATGGTGGTAGGGCATAATGCCCGCCTAGCTAGCTACCACGCCCAAGTAGAAAATCTGTCGCCAAGCACTTATCGGTGTGTTCAGCTATATGTGTCCTTGAGAACCAGTAATTTTGCATGGTGGTAGAGGAATTTGCGAATGCGCGCCTGGCTAGCTACCACCTTCAAGTAGAAAATCTATCGCCAAGCACTTTCTGGTCTGTTCAGCTTTGTCCTTGAGAACCTGCTGGTGGTAGAGGATTTTGCGAATGCGTGCCTGACTTTGACTTTTTGTAGTAGCTAGCCAGGCGTGCATTCGCAAAATCCTCTATCACCACGCAAAATTACTGGTTCTCAAGGACACAGCGGAACATACCGGTAAATGCTTGGCGACAGATTTTCTACTTGAGGGTGGCAGCTAGCCAGGCGCGCGTGAAATACTTAGTGGCTGTATGATTATTTGATAAATCCTAAAACTGTAACTCATTATTATAACCGTGTCAGTTGCAAGAGTAGGTATGCCTACCTATTTAATAATAATGTCGGCTGATGTGGAGAGGCGGCACTAGTACAATTGTACTATATAGTGCCGCCTCTTTGAATTCAAATATCGAAATAATATTCTGCTGAATAGGTACGTAACATTGTCAGCGGCATGCATTGGCACGTAGGGCCAACGCGGGCGGCGGCTGAGGCGAGGGGGCGCGGCGCGGCGTGCGCCTGCACTCGCACAGTTTTATATTTCAATTTACAAAAATACCGAACGTATACCGGTATTTATATCGGTTACCGTAATCATACGGGTAATCGTAAAGGAAACGGTACAACCGTTTCATTGCGGTGACCGTTTATATCTGTAACCCATACATACGGTTATCGTTTCAATCGGTAACCTTTATGAAGCGGTATTTAAATCCCTGCTAGAAACACAGTAGTTCTGCAATCGCAACCAAAATAACAGGCCACGTTTGAAATGATCGTATGTGTATCACGCACACGGTATGCGAAGCTACTATTGTTATTATAAACGGAGTGCATCACTGATGGTAAAGACATGCTTAGTGATACCAGTTTTTAAAAGCTTTTTCATAAAAGTAGGTGAAATATAGGTATGTTTTGATTTTGGGGTACCAATGAATTGAACTAACATCTTAAATTGATTTAAACATCTTGTCATCATGTTCGCCTTAACTGATGCCACCGGACTGACCATGGCAACGCCATGCACTTGGAAGTAGTGTTTGTTACGATAGACGAAATAATCTAAAATTTCAGCCAAACAGTGTCTTAGTAGAACGTTGGAGTTCTCTGGAAGGTGGTTACTTGCCAACTTTACGTTTATAACCTCAAGACAAGACACTATTTTACCGGACCATTAGTAAAAATAAACTCACTATAATCTCGTCTGGTTCAAGAGTAAGTTTTTCTATAATTAAGATAATATGGCGAGAATCTTTTACATAAGACGGAGTTTTACGTACGAGCGTTAAGTCCTGTGTAATACTTATAACTATGTGTTCAAGTCGCGAAATTCCAAAGGTTCCATTCGATTTTTTCTCATCCTTCATCAGATCTCAGAATTTTATGTCCAGAATAAAGTGAATGAGCTCAATCAAATAAATCTAAACACGGTGTACTCGCTATATGCATGCACAGGTCCCTACGATCTAGTTCTTTTCCATCATTAGACCGCAGGAGTTTATGTACAGAATATGCTCACCGAGTCTAATCAAGTAAGCTTAAACACGGTGTAAACATATTCAATAGCGTATGCCGGATGCCGTCACAGAATAGGTACTTACCAAACGACGGCGTTGCTATGGTAAATAAATGATGATACGGAATGTGAAAGGGAAGTAATTGTAAATGTGTTATAAAAAACTTCGTGGGTACTAATCCCGCACAAGACTATATTTCTCTCTCTCGTATTTTTTTTTATTTATGAGTAGTAACTCTGCCGAGCTAACTATAAACAACGCATGTTTTTGTGAAATTGAGTTGTATATATATTCGGAATCTACAAAACGAGATCTATTTGAATCTTTTACCCAATTTTTTTTATCTAAAGTGCAATATTTTCATTTTCTAAGGAGAAACAACGTTTTGTTCTATGCGTTAAACATTTTTAACATAGATCCTAAACATAAGCAGCTTAAGAGCAGATGTGATTTTAATCTTTGGGATAATTCGATTAGTTTTCAAAGGCTTAATAAGCATAGGAAGTTTATATCCACCTAAAATGTTTATGACTAGTATTCAATAGAATTATTGTTTTAGAATACTACAAATAAAAACGCAATGTTACATAGGTACTGTTTTAGTATTAGTAATGAAAACTTCAAATCAATATCTAGTAGGATACCGATTGCGGCATGAAGAGTGCTGCCGGGCTAAGAATTCAGTCAGTCATTGAATCATATTTTGAGTTCCAAGATGGATCCACGGTGCATCGTTGATTGAAATAAAAATGGTAAGTTCAGTTCTCTTATATTAATTACTAATCAAGGGCCTAAGGCCTGGACACAGATTACCTACTAATAGATATAACACTGTCCTTTCAAAGAGAAAAAACATTTACAAATTTAATCGCTACCACTCTCAGATCAGTAAACGCAAAAACGTGTCTAATGCGCTAGACTTAGCGTTACTTTCACTATGTACAGCCCGCGATATGATAGCAGCATTCACCATGGAATGTGTGGTTCCTAATGTGTGTGTGGAAGACACGTTTTTAGTTTGGTAGAAAGACACAAAAACGGGTAAACAGGACAACCGAAAATTCTTATTTCCTTTAAAAATACCGAATTTGCAAAGGAAATAAGAATCGAAATAACAGAAGAAGAGAATTAAGATTTATCCAGTAAAACAGGAAACGAGTTAACAGAAGGACATAATATTGATTATAAACATACCTAATACTGATCAAAATCCTAGCACTAGTAAAGGTTGCAACATATATGGAAATCATAGAAAGAGCAGACAGTTTGAAGAAACGTTTCAAAATAAGCAATTTAAAAAAGAAAAACATGACGAAAAGCTTTTATTAAAAGATACATACAATATCATGACATGCAAACACAAATGCACCATTATAATACCTAATTGATGACATTTAATACGTTCCTTTGGGAATATTCGACGACCTTCAGGATATAATTATATAAAATTATCAGTCAAGTCGAAGAAAATGTATACAGCTTTTTTTTTTTATTGCTTACAGGTACGCCTTTGACCACAATCTCACCTGATGGTAAGATACGATCTGGTCGACGGTGATAACATGCATAACCTAGAATTACTGGCTCTCAAGGATAGCTGCCGGAACACACCGTTAGGTGCTTGGCGACAGATTTTATACTTGAGGGTGGTCGCTAGCCGGGCGGGCATGTGGTGATGCTCAAGCCGCGGTGGGATTCGAATCATGGACCTGCTGCGCGGCAGTCCATAGCCAATGCTACTAAGCCATCACTGCATCAAAACCTTTTTCTAATACGCTATGCGCAACGGCTGCCTGGTGAAACACCGACATGCTTATTTTCACAGAATATGTATGGCAGATTGCCGTACTAACACATTCACGCACATTCTGTTAAAATTTCAAACGGCTACCTATTACCGTTCTAAAGATACAGACCTATAAAGGTTCCTGTTTTCTAGTACGGAACCCTAACATCTGTTATTTAGCTACTAAAGTGTGTAGGTATTTACACTTACTAAGTAGGTATCTATAAACAAATATTTAACATTTTATTTGTTCACATTAACGAAATACACTACGACCTTCCCTACCTAAATTTAAAAACAGACTGCAAGAACATCGCGCTCTATCAAATAATACAAACAACAGCAAGCTAGTGAGATAGGTATATACCTGCTATACATACGAGTAGGTACTACATGCAATGTAGCGACTAGCGAGTTAGCGACCCGACGAAACTCGAGTGTGTCCAAGTACTATGTACCGAATGTTTCCGAAACCGATGGGAGCTTATTATACCTATACAGCCGAATGAAATAGGCGCTAGCTAGCTACAAACGTGGACTTCCGCGTAATATATCCTTATTCAATACATCGTCAATCGTATCCATTTTCAAAGCTCAGAATATCTAAATAGTTTCATTTCAGAATGAAAACTGAAAAACCGCTATTGCAACGATAGGAAGATTGTTTTCGAAACCAGTAACGTTTTAAAACGACCACAAGTAGTGACGGCTTCAATACTTTTGAAATCCGGAAAGCATGAATAGTATAAAATATATGTCAGATTATATTGACACCTTCATGCTCCTAGCCTATATATCAACGGCGTTTATTATGTATGAAAGCGATAATAGGTTCCAAGTCTATAGAAATAAGGTTCAAGACAGATTGTAGCTACAGTCATCAGAACGGCAACGCCGCGTTCAGTAACGTTTTCAACGAAATATTTAAATATTTAGGCGGGAAGAAATGTTTTTGCTTATTACGCAAAAACTATGAAGCCCATTGTTTTGAAAATTTTGGTGCCGATGGCACAAATTCTACCCAACATTTTAAGCTATTAAACAGTAGTCTAGCCTTTCCCGTTTGAGCTGTACAGCATGTGCTAGCTGGGGACATGTGTCTCCAGCTTACACGTTTATTTGAGCTTGTAGCTCCAAAACCTTAATAGCTACAGACTTGAAAATTTTAGTGCCGATGGCACAAATTTGGCGCTAAATTTTGACATATTAAACAAAGTCGTAGGCCCATTCGTTCAGAAGATACAGATGAGCAGCTGTAGACACGTGGTCTCCAGCTTACACGTTGTAATCGGGTCATTACTACTACAGTTTTCAAGTAGGGCGTTTCAATTTTTTTGTGCCACTGGCACAAATTATGCGCTAAATCCCTGGCTATAGTATATAATCACATCTTCAGCCGTTTCGTATATACAGCATGTGTCAGCTGGAGACCATAACGCCAGCTAACACACTAATAATCACGTGTACCATCGAAGTTTATTTGGCACCTAAATTTTGAGTTGGTATTCATAATTGCACTAAATCGGCTCTAAATATTGGCATATTCAGAATTAAGAAATTTCAATTGAGTAAGCTGGAGACATACACATGTTTTTTTTTACATTTGTAACTATTTAAGGGGTACAGATTTAATATTTTATTTATCTTATTATATAAGTAACTGGTTTGGCTTGTATGCTGTCTACTAGCAAATGTTGAGTTCCTATTTGGTGTGCAGGTTACAATATCATTTCTTCTTTTTGTTAATATATTAGGGTCAAATTTTAGATTTCTATGTGATTTTAATATTGTATTTAGCACGTATAGTTTTCAAACCGTTAGTAAATCTGTAGTAGAGAAAAGCATGTCAGTTGGATATTGGTAAGATTTGAAGAACATTAGCAAACCCCTTTGTGTTTTTTCTAACTCCAAAAATCTTGTCTTTGTGGCACCTCCCCAAACAGGAATACAATATGTTAACAGTGATTGTGCCATAGCAATATAAATTTGTTTAAGAAGTTTAGGTGGTGCCACATGTCTAAGACTTCTATAGATATAATTTAATTTTCTGGTTCTCGTCATAAGCAGTTCAAGATGGTCGTGCTAAGATAGGCGTTGGTCAATGACCACCCCTTTTTTTTTTTTATTTGTCATGAGGAAAATGCATTTACGCATACTCACCCGCCGGGGAGCAGGTGGTTATGTCGGGCTCAGGGTCAATAGGGACCCCACTACCGACTAAAAACCTCATGGTGTTCCACCGTCATCGACTATTGGCAGGAGACTGCGGGGTCACTCGCGCTCTCATCCGCAGCCCCCACCGACGTCGCTGCCCGCGGGCCAAGCCTCCGGAAAAATCTCCCCAATACCGCCTCGTGGGATGCCCCGGAACACGAGGGCATCCACACTTCATGAGGACCTAGCCCTGATGGGGGGTGCCTAGCCCTAGGTACTTTGTAGTTCCTACTTTTTCTAGTATTGGACATTCACAATGGCTGCGATTATTACAGTCATGTATTTTAATTTTAAAGTTTGAATCTGGTTGAGTACTAACATACATGGAGAAACATATAAAATTAGTGTCTGATACGTTAAGTATAAGAAGATTTGATTTCAACCATAAAGATAGAATTCTAATGGTAAAACAATTTTTCAAATCAGCCCAGTACTTTCAATGCCAACAAACAATCAAATCTTTCTTCCATATAATATTAGTTTGGATGAAATTTGCCACTGAAAATGCTCTTTCGGATTCAACACTAGCTGGAGGTAAGGTCTTCTACAGTTCATACAAATAAAGTCCTCTATTTCCGCCATTTTCGTACTGTGTAATTTCCGTGTGTATAACTCAATAATACATCGCATCATATTTCATCATCTTTCGGACCAGAGTCATTAGATTCGTTGTCTACCCCTTGTGATTAGTGTAAAAAATCGTTTTATGTATTTTTCTCTTTTAGAGATTTCTCGATCGTTTTATTTAATTCTTATTAAATTGAAGTTGAACCGGCACCTCGACGTTATCGCCACAACCAGTTTCGGCAGTATGAATGATCGATCTGAGCAGGGTAGATAAGCTTTATGTGGCTTATTAAATTTGAAAGAATTTAGAATTTCTTACTTACCGATTATCTCTTAAATGATAGTTTTTTCGTAATATTGTCTCGAAAACGAAAAATACCAAGACAGTTCTTACTGTATCAGCTGGATTGTCCACTGCTGAACGCAGCCTCCTCCATTAAAGTGGAGTTTGCCATAATCCCCACGCTTGGCAGGCGTTTGGGGGATCACAGTGTGAGATATTAGTTCATACACTGATTTTATCACTATAAACACTGATTACCGTTTATACCACGTGCATGAGCGTAGTAAGATAATTGTGAATAGAAAACCGACGAACCAAGCGAGAGCGCACAATGCAATTGAGAATATAAGTGAGATAAAAATATGCACCGCGCTGGTCTGAGGGGCGTGCGGTGGTCGGCGGACGATATGTCAGTTTTGTTAAACTATAATATAAACAATGCTTCCACCGTATATGTATTACCATTTATGTATTCACAATTGCACGGACACATTGACTGGTTCCAATCCTAAAATGTCATTTTTCATTAAGTAGAAATCAACGTTACCTAACTAGATTACGAACTTATGTTTGTTGAAGTTGGTTTATCAATTAATTTTTAGAAGAATGAAAAGAAGACGTAAACTGCGCATTCATTTACAACCATAAAATTTAATAAGTTGTTGATGTTATTCATCAGTACTCAGTACTATATTATATTATTGATATTATAAATGCGAAAGTAACTCTGTCTGTCTGTCTGTCTGCCTGTCTGTCTGTCTGTTACGCTTTCACGCCAAAACTACTGAACCGATTTGAATGAAATTTGGTATGGAAATAGTTTGAGACCCGGGAAAAAACATAGGATAGTTTTTATCCGACTGCTCAAAAAGAGGTCAATGTTTTCGCGCGATAACCGACATACGCGCGGGCGGAGCCGCGCCCGGAATGCTAGTATAATCTAAAGCCGCATTATTGGTTTTTAAGCCTTTGATTAGTTTTCATGCATATAAACTTCTGTTTTGTCATAATACCGAAACACCGGTACTTTTGATTCCAATACCGGTGTTTGAAAGTACTCTAAATAGGCCGGTATTACAGGTTTTTCGGTAATACCGAATACCAGTGTCCAAGCCCTAGATGTTATGCTGAGGATATGATGCGATCAACAGAAATAAGTCGATGATTAAATTTAATCATGTATAATATATTTTTGGAATGATAGTCTCGACTTGAGTTTCACACATTATTAAATGTTAGACGTAAACTAAAGTTAAAGAAACCCAGGTCGACGTATTTGATCCTCAACGTGAGTGTTCTTGCCGGTTAGTGTATATTTTTTTTTACCTTAATAAAAAAGAAAATGTAAAAAAAGAAAATGTAAGTAATAATGCAATGTATACATTTGCCTATGTATATTTAGTCGATTTTTGTATATATAAATAATCGATACTATTTACCGAAAGAACGAGAATTTACATGTTCGTCGCAAATATAAGTATTGGATATTCAATGCTAATTTTTTTTGTTGGTTTCTACTTTTGCTCCCAACAAAAACAGAGTTTAAGGTACAGTTATTTACAATAACTGTGATGTAACAAACTTAAGTGATTTGTATTCTTGAGAGAAAATAATGATTATGTTTCTAGACCTCCTTCAGATATGTACTTGTAGTTTCCCTCAACACTCAAGATTAATCACATTTTAAGGTGTTGGGATTGATGGGGCTTTGAGCTATCGTGTCCCGTGCGCAAACATATGTGTATTATGAAAAACTAAGATATTTCACTCCATTAGAAATTGTACTACAAATCGGGCTCTATGCCAATCTGTTTCATAATACTGTATTTTGAGTTGGAGTAGCGCTAACCTAAAAAAAATCATCAAATTTATTCTCAAAAAGCCTTCCGATATATTATAAGGTTACAACGAGAGGAAAAAAGTCTTGTGTGATACCGTACATTACTAATTTTTTTTATCAAGTTATGAAGAATTCCTGCTTCAGGATTGCTGCCATAACACACTGTTAAGTGCTTAGCGATAGTTTTTTTTAATGTTATTGTGACAGGACAAGCTCGAGGCCCACCTGATGTTAAGCGGATAACCTCTGTCTTTAACAGATGCATTTTGTCACAAGTCACGAATTTCACTGCGCCCGTCACCTTGCGACATTGTAGTTAAGTCTCATATGCCTGTAATTTTCTACTTGAGGGTGGTAGTTAGCCAGGCGAGCATTATCAAATTTCCATTCTACCATGCGATTAAGCTCAAGCTGGTGGTAGGGATCGAGCCACGGACCTACGGCACGGAGGCAGTCCGGAGTTATGAAATAAAAATATAATTATAGTGGCCTATAAATGATACGAAGAAATGTGCATATGACATAAAATAGTTCCCACATTAAACTGAACATCAGTTTACCTTATATGAACTGATCAAAACTATCTTCACAATATCTGCTATTCTTTTACTTTGTATTTTGGCAACCCAGATACGGGCTCTTGCCTAGATTAGACCTAGCTGGTACATATTGTTTATATATCTTCAAATTAGTTTAGTTGTGCTTGGTAAAAACTGTATATAATAGAAATCTTTTCTAAAACTAACTTTTAATTACCTATATATTATAATAATAAGTTGAAGAAGAAACGAATGAACACAAGCGAAGCCATGAATGGAAGGCAGAAGCTTGTGCTGGTTTTAATACACGAACGTTTCGTTGAGTGGCACGACGAGACCCAAGTTTGCATTCATGATTGAGGTATATGGTGTGTGGGACCCATTACATAATCGTACTAATGGATAATCGTATAAAAAGATTCAATAATCGACTAAAATACATCAGTGACTAATCGAATTTAGGAAGCTCTAAAATCAGCGGCCATATTTCTTTCTTGTGTGCGTTGGGTCTCACTCCGTCAAGATGAGGTTAGTTTTTCCCAAAAAATAAGAAAATTCAACATGTTTCTGTTCTTAAAAGTAATAGTTCTGTTGTATTTACCATTAGCTACTATGTGGATATAATTTTTGAGTGGTTGCAGAAACTTATCGGTTAACTTCCACGTTATCGGCGTTGTCAGAAGCCATGTGGTCATGTGTTATATTTCCTGATTTTCAGTTCCCTCAAGCTGCAGAAGAGGCTAGCAGCCTCGGTAATGAGATGTGGTAAAAAGAAAGTATGGCTTGATCCAAACGAGATCAATGAAATCGCCAACACAAACTCCCGTAAGTACCTAACATGCGACACAATATTTGCTACATAGCGCGCCACAATATTTGCTACATAGTGCGCCACGATCTTACATTGCACGCTGATATTATAATTTCCGATGAATACTAACGTAAACATAGATGCTTACTTAATATTATATACCAAAAGCGCCCCGGAGTTTCCACCCACGTAGACATTGTTGATAAATGATGATGATGATAAAAATGTCCTAAGTGTTCACCCCAGACCTAAACTATTTATATTCAGAGTTTAATCGAAATTGGTTGTACTGTTACAACATGAAGAAGTATCAAACATAGCCTCATACACTTAGTCATCCGCATTTTATGTTAGTGTGATTTGATATTTTTTTATAGCTAATGTGCTAGCTCCAGACCATATGTTATAATGTGATGATGTGGTTAGAAATGATAACCACTCTCAAATATAAACTTGCTCCTATGGACAGCTGCCGGAGCTTGTCCTTACCTGTAGGCATACTTTTTATTTGATGATGGTAACTAGCCAGGTCGGCATTTGCATATTGCCCTGCCACTATAACACAAAACGCTCTAGTGTCATGCTAATAAATTAATTGAATTCCTCAGAATGCTCAGCATGTGTCTGTTTAGAGTGATGTATTTATCCATATACTCTGTTTAAGAAATCTTCAAAATAGAGATTGTCATTTTAAATTTGAAGGCTGCTCTGCTTAATATTATTCTGAGACTTCATGTCACATACTGAATTGGATGTGATTTTACTTAGTACAGTGTTTTAGTTAAGATTTTTAATAATGTATCTAGAAGAATGTATTTAACTGAAACATACTCATACAATCGGAAGTCAAATTAGCAAATGGACCAAATATATTGAAGAATGGTGCCAAAGAGAAGCAAAGCATTGAAAAGAAATACAGTATTAGTTATATCATTGAACAGATAAATCTCCATTGTTTGTCTTCCTATAATTTTTTTTTTAATACCTGATAGGCTACACTTTGACCATGACCACTATCTCACTCATCTGATGGGAAGTGATGATGTGGTTGAAGATGTTGTTCGGGCTAACCTAGAATTCCTGGCTCTTAAGGGCAGCTGCCGAAACACACTGTTATGTGCTTGGCGACAGATTTTCTACTTGAGAGTGGTAGCTAGCCAGGCGGGCATTTGCAAAATGCCCTACCACCTACTATTACTACCACATATGATGCTGTATCAATCACGATCCTAATACAACAACCAGGACCGATGGTTTAATGTGCGCTCCGAAGCATGGAAGTGCTCAGTAGTAATCTCACTAACAGTCACCCATGTCATTGATGAAACTGTGGAAGTCCTACAGAAGCCACAAAAAAAATAAAAAATGTCTTTCTCGAAATACAAGCTATGATCACCATAGAAAGTGAATTTACAATATATGCAAAGTGTGAAATGTACTTAGCTATAAGCAGTTTATGTAAAATCTTAGCAAAAAGGCTTTCATATTTTTTATGGTATTGTCATGATACAAGTTCTAGGCCCACTGTTAAGCGTTAACCTCTGCCCAAAACAGATGCAGTTTGTCACAAATGGCAAATTGCATCGTGCTTGTCAACCTGAATCATAAAGTTGTCAAGTCTTATGTGCCTGTAATTTCAATGGCACCCATACCCTTCAAACGGGATCACCTAATGCGTACATTACTTCTTGGCAGTAGAAATAGATAAGGTGGCAGTACTTCCCTGGATGGACTCCCAAAAAGAGTTCTACAGCTTCTGTAAATTAAAACATTGAAATGTGTGAATGATAAATCACATCCTTATTTCAGGCCAGAACATCCGTAAAATGATCAAGGATGGTCTGGTGATCAAAAAGCCTGTAGCGGTGCACTCGCGTGCCCGCGTTCGCAAGAACACAGAGGCCCGTAGAAAGGGACGTCATTGTGGGTTTGGTAAAAGAAGAGGTACAGCAAATGCCAGAATGCCACAAAAGGTGAGTTTACTGTGTATATATTTTCATGTTCAATCATAAGAGGGGGCATTTTTCAGTTCGTGGAAAGGGGGACATGGTGTTCCAAAAAAGCTTAAAATTATTTTTCTTTTTCAGTACATTCTCCTGTTAAAGTAACACATTTTTGGATATTTCAATTAGCTAGTGTATGCCCTTAAAAACAATTTTACTCTTTATAATAATACAAGGAAACTGAATCTTTAGCATCTTTATCGCTGGAAAATTACCTACTAAGGTTTATATTTATTTTTGGGGAACATGTGTCAGGTCTGTAATATAGGATAGGTGACTTAAAATATCAACTTCCACTTTATGCAGGGCAGCTAGTGTAACGCAACTCTTGTGGACACAGTCACATCGTCATGCAAAAGCAGGATTTGTATTTTCTCTGACAGCTCATATTAATTGCTTCATGATTGATGCATAGTATTCTCCAGTTATGGAAAACACCTTTGTCCTTGTAAATAATAGACTGATGTCCCAAAAGGTCATCACCATGACTTTTCTAGGTGACTGTTACATCTTAAATTTCTTTAGAGGTGCTGCACCGGTTGTGTATCATCTTCAAATAATTCCCTGCCTTGCTTATTCACTGTCTAAATTTTGTAATCTTTACAAGAGAGAGCCATATTTTTTATAGTCAGTACCCTGTTTCAAGAACAGAGGATCACTTTGGTACTCCGAAATGGCTATGTGACATTTTGCTGGATAAATCCATTGTAACTTCATGGGGACATAGGAAAGATGAAATAGATGATAGGAAGAAAATAAGATAATTCAATGCAGATGCGGTACTAGATGCCTGTGCAACAGGTGTGGAATTGGCACTGCCAATCTTAGCAGTTAAGTAACTACCAAAACTAGGCAGACAGGTTCTCAATTTTTTTTTCCTCACCATGACTTCTATCTGTGTAATTAGATCTTGATGATTCTTTGTTTTAACCTCCATATTGATACCTTTAAAGATAAAACAATGTTAAAAGTATGTGGAATCAGCAACCAAGTTATAAAAGTTAAATTTTAGTCTTCAATATTGGTGGTCAGTTCTATTACTATTTAATTTTCATCACTAGCACAGTAGATAATCTATAATCAATTTATTGGTAAACACATATTTACAAGTGAAACAGGAAGAACAAATAAAAATAATCAGTACCAAAATATACATTTCAAATTAAATAAAAATAGAGTTAATTGCACAATAATAGAACACTTAACAAATTAAAAAGAAATGCTTGAAACAAATAATTGTATTAGAAAATGTACATTAATATTTCAAAGTATTATTGATGAATTATTGCAATTTCTCTATTTAACTTTAGGTCCACCTTTACACTTTTGTAAGTTTATATAAGTTTGTGTAAGGTCAACTTGCATAAATTACAGACTCCTTAACAGTCTTGTCAACAAACTGCCTACCTCTTCAGGAAATACAGATGTTACAGTTAAAGAAAATAATAAGATTACTAATAATTAGGAACTAGATAGTCTTGCCAGGAATGTTCTGACCAGTTTATGACTGTTGTGAAGTCCTTTGTCACACCTTACCATCACTGTTATTTTAAGCAAAATTCTGAAGTTCTTATTTTGTTAGAGCTAAAGTCTAAAATTGGTATACCATTACTAAGACCAAAATTTGTATTTATGTCACAGGAACTCTGGGTACAAAGACAAAGGGTGCTCCGTAAGCTCCTGCTCAAGTACAGAACAGCCAAGAAGATTGACAGGCATCTGTACCACGCCTTGTACATGAAGGCGAAGGGTAATGTGTTCAAGAACAAGCGTGTGCTTATGGAGTACATCCACAGGAAGAAGGCTGAGAAGGCTAGGACTAAGATGCTCAGGTATCATTATAGAATATTTTGAACATAGGAAATAATTAAAACCAAAGATAAGTTAATACTACTTCTCGCAGTGCTTCTATATATGTATATTTTTTGCTGAATATGGCAACACAAGAATATTTCAAAATTAAAAATTGCAATTGTGATAAGAGCATTGTAGACACCTAAATTGAATAACTGTTTTTGACTGACTAAAAATTAAAACAATGTTTAAATATGTTATGATGTGATGAGATTGACAATTCTCTGCTTGGTTGATATAGTCTGTCCATACAGTTGCCATTCTCATTCTGCTTGTCACTCGTGAGACAGCTCAGAATGCCAAGTTATTTCACATGCTAACCATAGCGTTATTTCACACGCCTAAACATAGTAGTGTTGGCATGTTATTGTTTCGAGGCAGATGATCTAACACTGCAGTGGTGCCCACCAAAATAGTCTTCCTAAGGGGATCTAAGCTATTATGGCCCGAAATTGCCACGGCGAATCCCGCCGCGGGCTTAAGCTTCCCCATATGGTGGTGGAGACTTTCTGAAAATTGCTAGTTATCAGTACTTCAGTACTAATATTATAAATGCGAAAGTAACTCTGTCTGTTACGCTTTCACGCCAAAACTACTGGACCGATTTGAATGAAATTTGGTATGGAAATGGTTTGAGACCCGGGAGATTGGATAGTTTTTATACAACTGTGCAAAAAGAGGTTAATGTTTTTGGGCGATAACCGACATTCGCGCGGGTGGAGCCGCGCCCGGAAAGCTAGTAAGAATATATATATCAATAGGCTGTTTACCATCTTTAACTTCAAAATCACCAAATATGTGAGAAGTCAATCTAATCTGCTGTTGGTGATGAGGTGACCAATCACATCATAACATATATCTATTATCTGAAAATATTATGCTATAATACTTATTTTTGCTAGGGCATGCCAGACCAAAGTTAGTAGTTGTAAATTAAAAATGTTAACACAAAACATCTGAGCTAAAATCTCTCTTTTCTCTTTCTCTAAAATTATTTTACCACTCTTATTTTTGTAATATAAATGTTAATTGATTTAAATCATTTACAATTCGAGTTTTCTATAGAGCTAAAGTGTATTGCAAAATTAACTTAAACCTTACAACATAATAAAGTTATTTCGGAATATGTTTTACAATAATTTTGTATCTATCCCCAGTGACCAAGCCGAGGCTCGCCGTAACAAGGTGAAGGAAGCCCGCAAGCGGCGCGAGGAGCGTATCGCCGCCAAGAAGGAAGAACTGTTGCAGACCTTTGCTCGGGAAGACGAGGCAGCGGTCACAGCCAAGAAGTGATAGCCTAGACCTTTATAATAAAAAACCGGTCCAATAAATACTTTGGGTCAAGAACAGTCTTTTGAATTATTTTCTATAGCCTAAGCATAGCTCTATACATTTTCAAGGAGCCTAGTAATTGCTAAGAACTCCATTGATTTGAATTTTATCACAGCCCTGAGTATCCCTGCACGGTGGTAGTGTTTTGTGAATGGTCACCTGGTTAGCTGTGATCCTTAAATAGGTAGAGGAACTTTCTTCCAGTAGCTAATGGTGTTTCGACAGCAGTTCTTGCGCGCCAGTTCTAGGTTTATCCTGCTTGTGATATCTGTGAACATATCATCGCATAAAATCAGTTAAGAATTGTGGTCGATATCTGGGTCAATTAAAAAAAAAAAACCTTTTAAGCTCCTTTTTGTCCTTCTCGGTTATTTGTTATTATTACCATAAAATATATACTGATTATTTGACTTAAGGATGTGTGAAAATAACTATCATTTATGTGGCACCAAAAAAAATTCATAAATATATAAAGTTATTTCTATTTATATCAAGTATTTCGACGTGATGCGCCGCGGTCACATACAAAATAAACTGTTATTTAATGAGCGTGGAAAAAACAGCAGGGATTACAAACAGGACGTATTGACAAAATCATATTTAAGAAAATATTTCTTAATATATTTTGATATTAAAAAAAATTTATAAAGTACATTCTCATATTTTTCTCCATTTTGTTATTCAATTTTGTGATCTGATTTTCCATATAATTTTAGTAGTATTTTAATACTGTCAGCATTAAAGTAATATCAAACTCCCTAACAGATGGCACTACTGCGTTTACGCTGCTATTTTGT
The DNA here is from genome assembly GCA_963854805.1 of Plagodis dolabraria. Lineage (NCBI taxonomy): Eukaryota > Metazoa > Arthropoda > Insecta > Lepidoptera > Geometridae > Plagodis > Plagodis dolabraria. The sequence continues at coordinate 6,290,701 of OY978442.1, forward strand.
CTCTGAACACAGTGAGCGTCGCTGGTGCAGTGATACATTTTGGACAAAATTTCTAGTGCCCATTGTACCTCTGCAGATTGTGATACATAAGTTTTTTTAAATGATTTTATTTATACAGGGTGTCCGGTAATTAATGGATAACCCCGCGGGTACTCGTGGGGGGCACCGGGGTCAACCAGGAAAAAATATTTAAAAAAAACTATCTGAAGCAGTCTGGTTATTTTTTTTTTTTTTTATATGTTTGAGATTTGATACCTTTGTTCACATTTTTGGGCACCTCGACTACAAATTCAATAATAATGATTTGTTTTTTTTTTGGGAATAACCGTGAATAGTTGGTGTTTTCATCGCAAGTTAGAAAGTATTTCTAGCTACAACTTTTAACTTTTTTTAAATACTTAAAAATAACAATTGGAGTTTTCCATTTTGTAATGATAAAATTTGAGGACCTGTGGTAAAAAAAATGTATGAGGACCTGGGTCCTGGGGCCAACAGCTTTAAAAACATGCCGACTTCATGAAGTTTCTAAAATGGTATCACACTCAATTTTTTTATTGTCAAATTACTGAGGTATGGCCATCTCCGTTTCTTTAGTCTTATTGTTCTCAAAACAAAAAATTTTGTAAATAAGAAATTTATTTCATAACCCCGCGGGTACTCGTGGGGGTTGAAGTAAGTAGTTTGTTTTTTTTTTTTTTTTTTTGGTATATTTGAAATATGATACCTTTGTTCAAATTTTTGGGCACTGTTTGGGCAACCTGTTGGCCACCTAGGTATACCTATACGTTTTTTTTTATACCAAAGGTCCTCAAACTTTATCATTAAAAAAATTCAAACTCCTATTGTTATTTTTAAGTATTTAAATAAAGTTACCAGTTGCAGCTAGAAACATTTTGTAACTCTCGATAACAACTCCAACTATCCACGGTTATTCCCAGAAAAAGAATAGTCGTTATTATTGAATTTGTAGCTGTAGTGCCCAAAAATTTGAACAAAGGTATCAAATTTCAAACATACCAAAAAAAATTAAAAAAACCAAACTACTTCAAATAGATTTTTTTTATTATTTTTCCTGATTGACCCCGGTACCCCCCACGAGTACCCGCGGGGTTATCAATTTATTACCGCACATTTTTGAAATAAATTTCTTATTTACAAAATTTTTTGTTTTGGGAAAAATAAGACTAAAGAAACGGAGGTGGCCATACCTCAGTAATTTCGCAATAAAAAAATTTTGTGTGATACCATTTTAGAAACTTCATGAAGTCGGCATGTTTTTAAAGCTGTCGGCCACCCAGGTCCTCATACATTTTTTTTTACCACAGGTCCTCAAACTTTATCATTACAAAATGGAAAACTCCAATTGTTATTTTTAAGTATTTAAAAAAAGTTAACAGTTGCAGCTAGAATCATTTTGTAACTTGCGATGAAAACGCCAACTATTCCCGGTTATTCCCAGAAAAAAATTTGAACAAAGGTATCAAATTTCAAACATACCAAAAAAAATTAAAAAACAAAACTACTTCAAATAGTTTTTTTTTTATTATTTTTCCTGATTGACCCCGGTACCCCCCACGAGTACCCGCGGGGTTATCCATTAATTACCGCACATTGTTGAAATACATTTCTTATTTACAAAATTTATTGTTTTGGGAAAAATAAGACTAAAGAAACGGAGGTGGCCATACCTCAGTAATTTGACAATAAAAAAATTGAGTGTGATACCATTTTAGAAACTTCATGAACTCGGCATGTTTTTAAAGCTGTTGGCCACCCAGGTCTCCATACATTTTATTTTTACCACAGGTCCTCAAACTTTATCATTACAAAATGGAAAACTCAAATTGTTATTTTTAAGTATTTAAAAAAAGTTAACAGTTGCAGCTAGAATCATTTTGTAACTTGCGATGAAAACGCCAACTATTCCCGGTTATTCCCAGAAAAAAACAAATCATTATTGTTGAATTTGTAGTCGAGGTGCCCAAAAATGTGAACAAAGGTATCAAATCTCAAATATATCAAAAAAAAATAAAAAAAACCAGACTGCTTCAGATAGTTTTTTTTAAATATTTTTTCCTGATTGACCCCGGTGCCCCCCACGAGTACCCGCGGTTTTATCCATTAATTACCGGACACCCTGTATAATTGGAGTCATCGTACTGTAGAATACAGTGTGTGTTACGTGATATAAACAGTTAGTCGTGTTGCGTAATTATGAATTATTGGTTATATTGGATTGGACACATGTGTTTTGTTATATTTTGTGACGTTTTTTTTGTTACGTAACAAAATTGAACGACTAAGCATGAGACATACTTAAAGAAAACGAAATCTTAATTTTCAGTTTTTTTTATGTTTAGGGCATAATTTATCAACAATAAATAAGTATTATTAAATATTGATACGCCCGAAGTTGTTGACCATTAGATAAGTACATTTACTTGGGACAGACTGGCCAACTTCGACAAAGCGGTCGCCCGAAGAATCCAACTCGGATGGGCAGCGTTCGGAAAGTTACGCGACATCTTCTTGTCGAACATCCCGCAGAGCTTGAAGACCTAAGTCTTCACCAGTGTGTGTTGCCAGTGATGACATATGGCACTGTACCATTATGGATAAGCTCAGAATTGCTTAACGAGCTATGGAGAGAGCTGCTATGCTCAGAGTTTCTTTGCGTGATAAAATCCGGAACGTGGATATTCGCCAAAGAACCAAGGTCACCGACATAGCTTTCAGAATTTGCAATTTGAAGTGGCAATGGGCTGTACACATTGCTCGACGAACATCTAACCGATGATGAAGAAAGGTTCTCGAGTGGTTACCACGTTACACTGGAAGACGAAGAGTTGGTAGGCCCTCCACTGCTGGTGGACTGAGGACATCGTGAAAGATGTGTGTATTGTGGCGTTCTATAGGGGAGGCTTTTGTTCAGCAATGGACGTCTTCCGGCTGATGATGATGATGAAGAGAATAATTGTCATTGAGATCAAATAAGTTGTAATTAGTCATTTGTTATGTGTTGTGTTAAGAATAAATATTGAACATTTAATTATTTACAATAAATATGAATTGCAGATGTTCAATTTATAAGTTCTTACCATTTTTCATTAAATTATTATAAGATTTTTTATTAAAAGTGAGTATATTTATATTTAATTAAAAAAAAACTTATATCAAAATTATCTTTTATTTTTGTCTTGGTGTGCCCCCAACTTTTCAGTTCTATTTATGTTTTTTTGTTACAACAAATATTATTCCATTTTGTTATGGTACAAAAATTTTGAAATTGACCCATCTAACCTAAAAATAAATAAAATAATGGATGCTGTACATACATATGTACCTATATATTAGTGGTAATATTTACAATGTCCATTTTCTTTTTATCTTTTAGGTTAGATATCAACTTGAATTATTTAATAAAAACTTGATACATCTGTGCCATAGGCGAGAGTGGTCAGTCAAGCTTTAACTATAGCAATAAAAAAGTTCTGCGTTAAACTTCCTTCTTCTAATAGCTAAAGTGAGTGTCTGCGTGTTATCTGCAGATCCACGTGTAGATATATACATCCTGCCCACTGACACGTTAAGATTTGTTTCATCGCGCTGTTCTGCTACTGTTTACAAGGTTTTTCCAAAAAGAATCTCAATGAGGGTATCACTGCTGGAGTGACGCGCGCCACCCGGCATCACGCACAATGAGCCGCTGCAGACGGCTTGGGTGCGGAAAACAGCCCGCCTATCAAGAAGGTATCACTGATTTTCTGTGACTGTTTAATCTCGGGTGAGATCCCAGTGAACAGTGTGCATTTATCCAACCATTCCAAGTCTTCTCCAAATAGTATTAGTACTGAACCATTTTGGCATAAGGAAGTATAGAGATGAGAGATTTTTAAATGGGACAGGTTAGTCTGACCTTTAGGTAGGTACAACCCACTTGTTAGTGAAGATGTCTCGAAGCTGTTATGGTGCACGCGCACCTAGAGTCTGGACTCGCCGCACGCATCGCAGTCATCGCATTCATTCAGAAATGCAACACATGCCCAATCCGCGCCGTACAATCCACCTTTAAGAATGAATTCGATGACATCGGCGCTTGCAGCTCCTGCGGCGCCTCTACATACGCGTTCACTTTTAGCTGGATAGTTCTTGTGACCACAAATACCGTAACACAAGATTTTTATATATAGATAGAAGGACACAGCCCTTTGGGTGCCGGGATAGAATGTCATCTCCATCTCTTACCGTGGGTGTCGTAAGAGGCGACTATAAGTTAGTGAAAAATACCGGTAGCAGCGCCTGAGAAACCTTACAGTGCAAATTCAAATTCAAAATCATTTATTCAATTTAGGCGTCTACGGCGCTCTTATGAAGGTCAATTACAAATTTTAATATTGAAATATTCTACATTGTACTGCCACGTTCAGCAAAAAAATATTTATAGAGCCACTGCGAGAAGAACGGGCAAGAAACTGAGTAAGAAGTGCGATCTCCAAGACGTCTGCCAAGCATGGGGATTATGGATTATGTTGTGTTCAGCAGTGGACGATTCGTTGATACAGTGCTTAGCGCAGTAGGTAGTTAATAAATGCTAAAATGAAATAATTTCATTTATATTTTATCATTGTTCATTAAATATTTAGTTAGGTCGAGATGTAGGTACAGTCGTGGAAGTCGGTGTAGCATCATATCAGTACGACTATAATAAATGATATAAATAAACAATAATCGTGGCCTGTAGGTATACTTTACGGTTACGTTATCGCTAATATACGATAGCCCTTGGGTCCTTACTGAGATATAAATAATCTGGTGTTCATACATATATGTACCTACACATACCTATAGGTAGGTACTACAAACTTATGTGTCTATAAGTCTAAACAAAAAAATTCAAAACTGATCTAAGAAGCGTAAAATTTAAGGAATATACTTACTTTTTTATACTCTTTCTGAAAACGGGTTTTCTGGGGAAGTAGGTACGCCATTTATACCGGCAAACAATAATGTTGGCATTATTGTTTGCCGGTCTGGTATCGAAAATTCTTCCGGTTCGGCTGTGTGGCGTTTTTGACGTCACAAAATCAGCCGAAATGATCACTAGGTATAATTTTATGTTATAATTATTATTACCAACGGGATATTTACCGTGTTTTTGATTAATTTTGAGCTCCCGATATTTCGGCACTGTTGCAAGCGCCATGATCACGAGTAAACTGAAGTCTATACGAGTGGATGGTAGGCACTAAGAGCAGACGAACCGGTCTACCCTCTTTCTAGTACGTTTTCGGCAAGGCGATACTATTACTATTTATTATACTATTTATTTCAATCGCTTCTCTTACCATTCTCGGTATGTAGTGGCGTTCTGTCGAGAGTACCTGTGGGTTGTGTAACTCAATCCAGTGGTTAGAACCAGACTCCAGGTGTTGAGCTATGGCTGATTTTCCGATATCATTATTTTTGACTGCCCTTATATGCTCCTTAATACGACATGATATTGTTCGCTTTGTCTGACCGATCCACTCGTATAGACTTCAGTTTACTCGTGATCATGGCGCTTGCAACAGTGCCGAATTATCGGGAGCTCAAAATTAATCAAAAACACGGTAAATATCCCGTTGGTAATAATAATTATAATTTTAAGTGTTTTATTATTAAAATGTTAACTATGTTTTCTTAAAATATTTGTTATTATTAGGTATATTATGGATTTCCGCAAAGTAGCGCCTGAATCTATTCATTATCTTGACAATATTGTGGTTCAGGACTTTCGGGTGAAATGAAAGGGAGCCCTAGGTGAAAGGGCGCACCCTTTCACCTAGGGCACATGAAACTTGTCAACTCTATGTCTCATCAGTTCCGGGTGATGGCGCAATATACTTCATCACTTGTGACGAAATGTATCAGTTAGGTATATAGGCAGAGGTTACGGCTTGACACCAGATGGGCATCGAGCTTGATTTGTCACAACATAACACCATAAAACATAAAAAAAACCTTAATTAAAAATGAATTTCTACCATTGCAAAACAAGTAGAACTAGATTTGACCTAGAAGATACACGTCAGACCGTGCGTCTGATAGAATTTTTATTCGAGCTTACAATCCCCATATCTCCGCCGTTTTGAAAAATTTCCAACAACTGATTTGACGTAAAAAATCCATATAATTAACGAACCTGCTCACAAAATTTCACGAGATTCGGTTAAGAAATGCTACTCGTAAAGATGAAAAACCGTAAATCCGGAATCCTATAACTATCATTTTAGAAGCAATGATAGCCGAGCTGTCATAGCTGTGGACTGCGGTGCCGCAGGTCCATGATGCTTTTACGAATGCTCGCCTGGCTAGCTACCACCCTCAAGTAAATGTCTGTCGCCAAGCACCTAACAGTGTCCCGGCAGCAGCCTTGAGAGCCAGTTATATTACAGGCACATGGAACTTGCCAACTATAGCTCGGGCTGACGGCCGCAGTGCAGTTCAGTGCAGTGAAATTCATCTGTTATAGGCAGAGGTTACCGCTTAACATCACGTGGGATGGGCCTTGTGTTTGTTCCGTCAAAATCACATAAAAAAACACGATATCATTTCTGCACAAGCTGAAACGGAGACAATAAGTTTAACAAATAGGTACCTATACTACAAAAAGTTTTTAACCTCTGACGTGCATCAGTAATCATCTTACCTAGTTCCTATAACATACATGATACAATATATACCTATACCTACTTACTTACCTACACAATCCTACACCGTTTATCCACTCACTCTGTTGGAGTTGTGTTGGAGCTCGGTCTAAGTAATTTGTACGAGTCTTGGAATTTGGACTGTGTTGTTTTGTATGTACCTATTATGTGCCTGTGTATCGCAACCAGTTATATTTGGGACATCAAACGTAGCGGACTTGAAGTGACTAAAGACAATTCGTTCGAATAACTCACTATAAGAGATATTTCCAAATGAAATAAACTATCGATTATAATAAATTGCATTTAGGTACGTGAATTTTAGCCGTAATTGCAGACGCGTTTTTATGTCACACAAATTTATAGTGCACCTAATTAAAAAGTGGTTTGTTTATCAACAAACGTGGATAAAATCGTTAATACTGTTTTATACAAAACATTATTTCAACACTACTAAAATATTTTCTAGCGACCTGTTATTAGTATTACCTAAGGACTTGGGTATTTAAGTAATTATTGTGTCGAGAATGGAAGAAATTAACGAAGACCTTAAAAGGGAGAGACAAAACTGTACATTTGATATTGAAGAGTTAATAGAATTTATCGACGGTGGACGACACAAAACTCAACAGAGAAAAGAGAGAGGTTTGTTTTACGTTTTTTTAATCGTAAATAATTCTTATATGTTATTATCTGTTCTTGTTTTTTATTTGCATTTATAGGTAGGTAATAATTGCATTTATCATCCCATTAAAAAATACCTTTTAAGTAGGTATCTTTCTAGTACTTAAAAAGTATTTTTTTAATGGGATTTAGATTTAAATTTTTTGATTGAAGCCTTATGAAGAATAAAATAAAATGTTCAGGGTAGTTACCTGATAGATAGAGCAAGTTTTTAACAGCCAAACGGTAATTTTTTTATGTATTTTTTTTAAGGGCCCTTGAAGTTGTGATCATACTGGGTAATATTATCTTTCTTGGCTTTTTTTTATATTCCATACAAAGATATAGATAGTAAATGTTACCATACTGAATTGGTCTACCTATCACCTTAGCACACAAAAAAAATCAAGCATCTACCGCAATAATTCACGCCACCATAAATAAAAATCTCTTCGTAGGTAACTCGGCGATAGGTGAAAAATTAAAAAGAAGTCATAACTCCGAAAATACGAAAAATCGCGGAACATACATGTGGGTGATTCAGATAGCCCTCTAGGTCATCTACCTCTCAGCTTCAGTATATCACTACTTCTTGGGACAACCTGTATATGGTTTTGTTATGAGAACTTCCACAGAATTGATTCTTTCTCCCACATATTATCTGCATTTGTATACCTACGTCTCTAGTTCGGTCTCAGTTGGAGTATTCCTATCTGAATTTGTTTTATTTACCATAGTCACCTTTAATTAGTTTTATTTGATATATGCATATCGCTGTTATTGTAAACAGCGATCTACCAAGGGAACGTTAAAGGAAACGTAAGCATGTGTACGGAGTTTCTCGACGCTAGCGTGTAATTTCGTACGCCATTCGTCTAATACCGTACAAGCTATAGAGTCTCAAAAAAGCATGATTGGAAGTTCATTATTTAAAATTCAATAAAACAATTACACATTTGTTCACAAAACGCGCATAGATAATTGTTTGCTGAATTATCTATAAGCAATAAGCATGCGCCCAGCTTCCACGATACAACGCAAGTACCTATATCATAATTCAAGGTCTCCTTATTTTCTACAAATTATGCACAGTTCGTCAATTCTTTCTTAGTCCGTTTTTTTCAGGTTTTAATAGTCTTGCTTTTTTTGCTCGTCTCTAACTTTCTTGATTTCCTCTCCTTTTTCCTATTTTAAAGTTCTTTTCTGGTCTTTATTTTCTAATATTCTTCATTGGAGTGAAAGTGAGAATTGTTGAGTGTTGTTTGCTTCTCTTACCTTGACCCTCACCCTTTGCATGCTTTTTGTTTTTTTTTGGGAGAGGAGAAATAGAACTGAAAGGTACGACTAATTGGGAGGCAGACCAAGGTGCGGGAGATATCAGTATCTTACTCTTAACATGTTCAATAGGTAGGTATATTTCCTTGTTGATTTCCTGTTTGGTCTTCGGTTGTGGAACGAAGATATGCGTCAAGATCGGCTCCTTTCGTTTCAAATTATCGTTGGTTATTGCTTCTCTCTTTTTCTGACAATTATATAATAATAGGATTCTTAGAAGACTTGAAAGTAACTTGGTTCCTTTTACGTACCATATATTTATCTGAATAGCGGGTCGGTACAATGTACGAAATTATCCGAATCCCAATGTTGACTTTCAACGCTCGGTAATTATAAAAAAATAGGCCACAAAATGCTAAATCAGGTATAATCTTCTACTAAACATATCTTCAAATTAAACACAATTCCATTATTACATAATTATGGAAACAAAAAACTTACGGAGTAATTTCTAATGTGAAAAGACAGTAGCAGCGAACGAGAAATCACTTCCTTACCAATTTCTATGGCGATGCAGCCCAGATTGATGGGACAACTTGTGAGGAAGTGAGACTACACAAAATGAATGAGGTAGGGACAAACTCATTTACTTATGTCGTTTCCTTCCATAAAAATTTTGCTCTACGAAGTTTTCCGCTGTAACACACCTCTCTATAAATGTAATTACAAGAGTACAACTATGAATTATAGATGCTGCCATTCATTCCTTTCCTATAGCAAACTCTTGGAGAAATATAATAATCCTACATTAAAATTTAGACGTATTTATCTAGAAGCAATTATACTACATAGACTTTTTAATAATAAATGTGATTGTGTCGAGCTAATCAATGCATTATGTTACGCGGCACCAAGGACAGTGCATCCTCCGTATGCAAGGTATGTCGATGCACCGAATGACTCGCAAATAGATACTTACTACAAGCCATTGACTGACTTCTATGTATTTTCCATTTATATTATTTTTTTAAGTGCATGTTGCGAATCTTCTTAAATTAAATACAGCATGTGTTTTATTTTAGCTAAGAACTATTGTGCACTTGTCGTAAGGTTTGTTTGTGCGTAATTTGTTGCAGTTAGTTATGTCTCAATAAATAAATAAAAAAAAGTATTTAGAAATTTGTTGTCTTGGTATTATCCTATGTGTAGGTAGGGGAGAGTCCGGCAGTACCGTCACCTTAAGGTTTATGTAGGATAAAATAAAAATCTCTTGGGTTTGACGTAAAATATAGGCTATAATGCGTTAACAAACTCATGAGTTGTAAATAAAAACAATAAATTATTAATATATTTAGATACAATTAACTTTATTAATAAAATTGGCAGGCTATGAGAATTTAACATTAGCGCAATACAAATTTGCACACTGAAAGTAACCGTGTCGCGACAGGTTGCTGCCGCGCGGGGCTTATACTCGTATGAACGTATTACTTTAATGGCAATAACTATATCGTATCCATCTGTTATATATTTTTGGAAACTGCATCTGGCCGGTACTGGATGCCGGCCGGTACTGTAGGACTTTCCCCTACGTGTAATTTATCTTCCCTGAGCGAGCGTACTGGCTGGTCGTTTTTGTGGGTGGTTACAGGATTTATTACTTTACTAGCGACCCGCCCCGGCTTCGCACGGCTGCAATGCAGGTACTAAATATACCTACAACAGAATGTCTTTATATACAAAGTTCACAGCTTTTTTTGTCATTACTCATTAGACAATATAAACATGTTTTCTTTAGAGGTTACTCTTGAAAGGTTAAAGGTTACTCTTGACATCACATTTGAAACCTCTAAAATTATCAGTGTTTCAATAGTATATTATGCATGTATTATACAAAAACATTCCTCATGAATCTCATCAAAATCAGTTTTAAAGATCTAAGCATACATAGCGACAGACAGACAGCGGGAAGCGACTGACGTTGAAAGCAACGAACGCAGCCGACGTTGCTTAATCTATTAGTTGGTCAGTTTTGAACCAGTAGACAAGATCCACTACGAGCGCCAGGTGTAAACATCTGAATGGATACCACCAGCTTCTCAAACTCTTCAGAGAGCCAACTTTTTGTCCAGATTGTGGGATGAGGTAGTACTAGTGTCAGGCGGGGTAATTATAAGACATACGATATTTCGGGTAAAAATAAGACTTATAAAAAAAATATCAATAGAACATCTTTTAATACCCATAATTCGGTTTTAATTGAACATTCAAATGTAATGGGTAAGTTATGTTTTTTTTGGTAACCTTTACCAAAAGCGTTAAAGAATTATTTATCAAAATATTTTGGATCCTATAATTTGGCGCGAAAATTTTATGTCAACGTGGACAAACTTCGTTAGCAGTCGCTCGCTTACACCCCGCGCACGAACGGCCTCCCGCCTCGCACCGCTGCATGGTTTGCCTTTGCCTGGGCGATCTGCCATTTAAGTCTATCTTTTGCTAGCGTACAGTCAGGACGTATTCAATTTTAGGGAAAAAATGAAACACACTTTTGGGAAAATATAAGACAGCTATCGTGTAAAAATAAGACAAAACCATAGTGAAGATATCACAATGCCGCTAATTGAAATTTAGAAATGTACCTAACAAAGAAGACCTTAAAAAACGAAACAAAAACAGAAACCTGCACTGGTTCTTTCTGACACTGATTCAGATTTAGAAAGAGGCATTATTTACGAAGACGAAAATGATTTGGACAACATCAGTTTGTCAGAAATAATTTACTTTCTTGGTAAATTGTGTTGATGTTGTCCAAATCACTTTCGTCATTTTTCACTACAAGATTATGAACTGCAAAAAGACAATAATGTGAGCGAGCCATGTGAATCTTAAAAACAGCGAGCTCACGATGTAGCAGTACAAAATTTGATTTTACAGGTTTGACTGATGAAACTCGTACGGATACGTGGGTTAACATAATGATCGTTGAACTAAACTATGCCATTGGTGATTTTATCCTTGTAGTGTAGGCCATATTACAAAAAAAAAGAAGTATTATATTAATAATTAATAGCTAAAATTACAACTTAACAGTGATTTACCTAAAACTCTAAAACGAACGAAAAATATTTTCCGCATAATAACGAAATCGTCATGAAACTGCCTTATTAAAAACAAAAAAATAAAAGAGGTGTACTGATGTTTGATTGCTGGAAAAGTATCATATTAACTAACGTAAAAATGCATATTTTGCCCCATATTGATTATTGTACCACACTTCTAGTTTTGTGGCTATTTATACTTCTATTTGTTGTAATTGAGGTCTCAATGATTAATGGTTAAACTCAATGGTTTAACTGTGATTTCGAACAAAGTATTTGTTTACCAAATAATTACATCACAAAGACTTATAGAAGTTTAGCAAAGTATTAATAGTATGTTGATTTATAAAATGTTTATGTAAAAAAATCAAAGTTTTTTGCCGTGTCAAAGCTTATTTGTATCATATTTACCCCTATCTGTCTTAAAATAATGCACGCAGTTGAAAAGTACGTAAACTGTAGGATTTATATGCCGTCTTATATTTGAATTGAACTACCATGTTTCATATTTACCCCATAGTGGCGGAAAAATATGAGACACATATTTTTCATAAAAAGTCTAGTATTTTGAATGTTTATTAGGAAATTGATAATAATACAGAGTAGATTGCATGAAAGTTTATAGTTTTAATAAGTTCAGTACAACAAAAACTATTTTTAGAAGCCTTAAAATGCAAAAGTTGTTGTTTTCGTCTCATAATTACCCAGCCTCACCCTATAACTATAAATCTAAATATCGTAGCGTAAGGAAAACGCGATTGAGGTCGGCGCGACATCAAGGTGGGTTTGGACGAGTATGGGTATATATAGTAGGTAGGTACACATATATTTCATTTACCTAATTCCAGACGTTAAATAACTTATAATATTGAGTAATACGTTCAACAGAGAAAATCCTGGTGGAGCTATCAGAAGGCACTCCAGATGAATACCTCAGTCATAAGGAGAGGTATGAGGTAGCTGTGAAGAAGGCGGTCTCTCTCTTCAGCCTTTTGAGACAGCAGCAAACCGAGGAGATCTCTAATATTACAGATTACAGGTGCTTACTGATCTTTGCAAGTATTAATTCATACCTATACTATATACAATTAATATAATATTAAAAGGGAAAAGAAAGTTAAAATCACTCATTTTTTTAAGAACTCCATAACAGCTACGTTGAATTAGGTCTTTGCTGTTGGTATAGCTCAAGCTATTGCTAAGCATAATACATGAGGGCAGCGTTTCTAATGATGCAGACGCTTGGAATGCTTCTTGGCGATTACCTGCTATCAGGTAGCTTCAGCTGAGAGTGCTGCACAAAATGTTGTTGCTCGTATTCTTGTTTTCCTTTCGTTAGTTTTAATGTCACCTTTAAATATTATTCCTGTTACGCCTTTAAAACAAGGCAACGGGTTATCCTGCCTATAGGTTGCTGAACATTTCCACTGCGCATTTTTTTTATTACAAAATTGATTTCTTCCTAACAGGGATCTTCTCGGGAGCTTCCTTAGCTCTTCCAAATCTCACGACGGCTCTCCGCTAGGCGTACACTATCTGGTATTTGTGCCTGTACTGTTTGGCCAAGCTGATGAGGAGCAACAGGCTGAATGGTTGCCTAGAGCTTGGAACTGCGGCATCATAGGCAGCTATGCACAGGTAGGGTGTTGAATCTAACTAATATTCCTATCAAATACGGCGCACTTTCACACCCTGGCATTCTAAGATTTTTTTATTTCAACTCTCTGCTGGCATTATAATAACTGGAAGCTTGAAGGGATATAGTTGACCTTCCTTGCATAATATATTTTGTTGATTTTGTATCCACAATCTTTCAGCCCTGGTATAAGTGTTTCGATCTCTAACAAATCATTTTTCACCTCAGTAGCTCAATCATGTAGGTTTTGCTGCCTGAAATCAGTGAGCAACATGCGATTTTGCCTACTGAGTGAGACAAAGTAACTTTTTTTTTCAAATAGCCGCGAATATCTTAATCAGCCTTCATACAATTCGAAACGTTCACACTCTATCTCTTTCTACATAAATTATAACTAAAGAAATTTAGCAAAAAAGATAACTATGTCTTTTAATGTAATTTATTGAATTTTTAACTTATTGTTGTATTCAAATATATAATTAAAATAAGTATTGTTAGCAAATAAAACTGATATATAACCTGTCAATATTTAATTCTAGTTTCAAAAATGTTACGTAATATATTTTGAATAATAAAATATCATGGGTGCTATTTGTTTTTCGTGGCTGGTGTAAAGAGTTGAAAAAGTTAATAGTTATTTCAATCTATTCCTGTTTATTATTTTATCTCCTAAAGTGTTCTCGCTGCTGAAGTGAAAATTAATGTGTGTTACACGAGAGCAAGGTTTTTTGCATCTCGTGCCTTTGAATCCCTCGCCACACTCAGGATTCAACTTTAGAAAAACGACTTTGCTCTCTTGTTGCACAAATAACTATTTCTTTGTCCATTGTGTCTAGCTAAAGGTGTAGGAAGACCTGGATCAAAGTCTTCATTTCTTAGTTTTGTCAATTTCGTTTAATGGGCGATATCGGTCGCGGAGAACATACCTCATATAAAATGTGCTTCAATATTTCAGACAGAATTAGGACATGGTACGTTCATAAGAGGTCTGGAGACAACTGCCACCTACGATGAAGAAACCAAAGAGTTCGTGATACACAGCCCAACGTTAACTTCTTACAAATGGTGGGGAGGTGGATGTAAGTAAAAGTCTGCCTTATCACTTCTCACTGTTAGACGCTGCTTTCGACAGAAGAATTCTGCCAACTTGGAGTTCTTGAAAGTGATACTTTTTGTTAAAAATAAACAGACATACAAATTAACGGAAAGAAAAGTTAGAGTAGCATTACATAATAAACCTCACCACATAAGTTATAGTTACAACCACGGATTTAGGAAGGGAGTTCCCTTCCTAAATCCGTGGTTACAACCAACAGAATCTCTACTTGCAACAAGAACAAAATTACCAGAGTAATCTAAGTTTTTTCGAGCTGGTCTCGTTTTCTAACAGGTGCGTTTCTGGTGGCATTTTCTGACCCCATAAATATGTGTGTATAACCACAATTTTTTTTTCAGTGGGCCAAACTGCTAACTACAGCATAGTGATAGCTCAACTTTATACGAAGGGTAGATGCCATGGGATTCACTCCTTCATAGTCCAACTACGTGACGAAGATACGCATATGCCGCTTCCAGGCCTTAAGATTGGCGAGATCGGTGCCAAGATGGGCTTGAACTCGGTTAATAATGGTTTCCTGGGTTTCGATCACGTTAGGATACCACGGAGGAACATGCTGATGAAAAATGCGCAGGTTTTGGAGGTGAGACAGATTTTATTCTAACGTAGCAACGAATTTTTTTGCCGTAGCCCGTATCCTTCGAATGCCGTACCTACTCAAGACATTCTATTTGGTGTAGGTAAAGATCTTTGGTTAGACCGGTCGCAAAAAAGTAGGTAAAAAACAAACGCAGAACACGATAGGTTAAGTAGATACCTATCGTGTTCTGCGTTTGTTATAATGAATACAACTGTCTGTTTTGACAACAATAAATAATAGTTATTTGTTATACAAGAGTGCAAAGTTGCTTTTTAACCGCGTGTTCAATTTTGATGACCGAGCAAGCGAAGGATTCCTGAGCGTTAGCGAGGGAATCAAAAGAGCACGAGGTGAAAAATCTTTGCACTCGAGTGCAACACGTAACTTTTCATTCCACCTCAGCGAGGAAATGTATCGTACTGTTTTAAATACTTCTCGCGTGATTGTTGAGGGAGAAAGCTCATTTGCGCATTATTAACAGTTTCAGTCAATTCTGTTGGCGTCAAACAAACATCCTCGTCGCTAGAATCACTCATTTTAGTTTTTTCACTTGTTTTCAAGTTTCTTGTTTTTAATATAAGGTTTAACAATGACGTGAAAAATGCCGCGTAAAGAACCGCGTACAAAGCAAATTGAAAAAAGAACACCAAGAAGGTTCCGAGTCTGAGTTTTTAACAAATTAAAAAAAAGTTGTATGATATATTCGGCACCATAGAGGTAGCAGTAAATAGGTTTAATGTATTTTTTAATTCACAAACTTATTGCACACGATGTTCTAAATTCAATTTACTATATCCTCTAGAGAATAAAAACGGCTTTTCCACTCAGATATTGAAGATTAAAAATACTCTTTCCGAGATGGTGGGATGAAAATATACTTTAATTACAAACAACACAAATACTTAAACGTAATAAATTGTACAACGGGCGGCCTTATCGCCGTAAGCAATTTCTTAGAGGCATGCCTTGTGTTGAGACAAATTTATAATAGGTTGGTACTTCCAAACACAAGCTCTCAGAGTTTGTCCTATTATTGTGGCTATGAGTTCAAGATAGTAGTATCTACTATGTTGAGTTGACATAGTAGGTATATACAGTTTTGTTCATAGTTAGTTCTTGTGTACAGTTCCCGGCTTAAGAATATAAGGGTTGTTTCATATCCTGCTGTTGGATTATCGTAATCGGTGACTAATTTAAAAGAAGGACCCAAATGTTCATCACCCACCACTCACGAAGATGTGAGTGGAATGCGGCTGCACATTACACTCCTTACTCGAATGGTACCGGGTAAACTACCAATGAGAGCATCCCCATAGAATTTGGCGTCAGGAAGACGGTTGACCATAAAAACAAAGCCAAATCTTTTTTAAATTATGTCTTTGTGTTGTCCTATGTGTTCTTTGTAGGTCTGCCTTCTCAAAGCTTTGATCAGATATTTCTTTGTTCCATTCATATACAGTTCGTACACTGGATTATACCGGAATCCCCCCAGTTTGGGAAGGCTTTACATTAATTTTTCTCCCTGAATTCAAATTCATTTATTCAAATTTAGGCGCCTACGACGCTCTTGTGAAGGTCAATTACAAATTTTAATATTGTACTGCCACGTTCAGCAAAAATTGTACAGAGCCACTGCGAGAAGAACTAGAAACTGGGGTAATTCTTTTAAACGTCTTTTAACAATGTGTTAAATACGATATAATACAATTATTACAATATTTGTTTCATTTACGTAGGTGACAGGTTGGCAGAAGCGGAATTTTCCAAGCATTTTTGTCCTTCAAGTAATCACATACTGTTTAGTATGATTTTATAATCAAAATATTTTCACGTGCTTGTCCTGAAATGATAATAAAATTTTAAGAACAATTGATAATCACTTAATAATAATTAACATTCAGTTCTACATGTATGCATAGTTAACAAAATAATCACGTGTTCAAACTTTCAATATCAATAATTCCAGGACGGTACATACGTGAAGTCTCTCAACAGCAAACTGAACTACGGCGGGATGGTGTTCGTGAGGGTGGTCATCGTCCACGACATGGCTAACTACCTATCCAAGGTGGTCACCATCGCCACCAGATACTCAGCGGTTCGGAGACAAGGCCAGATTAAAGAAGGGTGAGTGAACATCTGGTTTGATCTCTAACGAATCACTGGGTTTCGAAGCTGTAATGGTTAATCGTGACTGATAGTAAAACGTCATTGCTTCGATACTAATGAGGGCTTGGCCTTGTGCCACACTTAAACAGAAATTACGTCCTTTGTCAGCTTTATTTTTATAACGTCGTTCATCAAAGTGTCTTTACCTAGCCGAAAGGAAAGATGATGGAATCAAGAAGCAATAAACATTAATCAGCCGTAAGCAATTTTTGTCGCCATGATTTTTTTACGCTAGACAAGACCTAGTGTCATATACTGCAAGATATAACATGGCAGTGCGTTCCACAACTTAATTACACGACAAAGATAGGAACTGCGCTGGCTATCAACCAGAATTATGCTGATTTTGGGATCAATTTGTGAATACATTATTAAGTAGTTTTATTTTTAATTAATCATCTTAATGTCACCGCATTGTTTGTGTCACAAATAAAGTTTTTTTCTAAAATGTATGTATTATATTGGTTAGATATTCTGAATATGGATGTGATGCAAGGGCGGAATGATTACTTCGGGCCAATCTTCGGCTCAAAAACAGCGTGAACATTTATCAATCACGACACAACCCGGACAGACCATTACATATCAAAGTTGAGATATTGCCTAAAGGCTTGCCTATCAGCAATAAAAGATACAGCATGTTTTTTGTATTTCCTTATTCAGCGAACCAGAATGTCAGATTCTGGACTTTGCGACTCAGCAGCACAAGATTTTCATCGGTATCGCAGCTACCCATGCTATAAGGATTACTGCTAAGAAATTATGGGACACGTACAGCGACGTCAACGATCAGCTGGCTGGGGGGAACTTGGAACGACTAGGAGAGGTGAGTTAGTTCATATTAGTATTGGTGTATACAAAGCGGTGATATAAAGGTTCAGGTTTACAGATTGTCGGAGATCTTAGAACCTCTATGAATGCGAGTAGCAATGTGTTCTTTATTGTGACTTCTTCATGGTCAAGGTGACAATAAACAATGACGATGATCAATTTTCTGGCCTGCGGTGCTAAGGATTTACTTCTAGTCTAGCAGTCGTGATATTCTACTATTCTGATAACTAATACTAGTTTTATGTCTGCCTAGGTGCCTAAGAGGCGACAAAGGGATACCGATACTGATACCGTAAGGTGGGCAAAAGCATAGAACATATAATAATACTACGTAGCAAAAGTTTCTTTTAAAGAGCTACCATCTTACAGTCCGGTGTCCCAGACGCCTGTTAAGCGTAGGGATTATGAATATAGCGCCGTGCTCCACCTAGGTTCCCTTCCTAGCAATGTGTACAGTCTGATGAAAACAATACTACGTTTGAGTCGGTAAAAAATTAATGTTTTACCTCATATGTTTTGTATGTAACCGTTGCCAGTGCACGTAATACTCTTCAGTATTGATTCCAGTTTTGAGCATTGATTTATTTTAATATCGTTACATTAATGAACATCTTTGCCCTTAGAGCACTTACATGTTATTGTCTTATTCCTGCTCAAATTCCGAAAATAAATATCATTTTCACTCAAACAGCATCTGCACCTGTTCCTGGAGTGGTGGTTGAAAAGTGGCTGCTTCTCTACAAGAATAATAGTTCTTTTTATAATAGTATTCACTTCCAGCTCCACGCATTGGCTTGCTGCCTGAAAGCCGTCTGTACCTCAGATACGGCGTTCCTGATAGAGAGATGTCGATTGGCGTGCGGTGGACATGGCTACATGCACTCTTCTAACCTGCCACTGACGTACTGCCTGGCTACCGCTGCTTGCACTTACGAGGGTGACAATACCGTGTTGCTTCTGCAGACTGCGAGGTAGGTAAACCTACTTGGACTCGAACTCTTTATGCTAGGTGACTCCTTCTCGTTCGATTCTTCGAAGAAAGTTTACATGCACATTCAATAGTTACTCCGTGGTTCTAGTTAGACTAATATAAACTTTGTGTAATCCTATGAAATGGTTCAGTTGAAGAATTGCTTTACGCTATAGACACTTATTGTAGGGTAACACTGGCGACATATAGAGAGATACGCCTAGCGCATAGAACTAGTATATGCATCTTAATATAATCACAAACACCAGCATTCCTATTGGCCGAGGTGTCCTACAAAATTTACAGTTGGCACCGGCTAGAAATACCCAAAAGTCAAAATTATTCTCAGTTGAATAAACAAGGGTCTCGTTGCAATAAAAGGCATGTGGAACAAAACCTGAACATATAATTCATTAACCTGGTGCTTATTTTCAGGTTTTTAGTGAAGACATGGCAGCAAATTGATGGTAAAAACCTGACTCCCACAGTTGCTTATCTAAAAGAAACAACGTCAAAAGATTTCCCTAAAAACTGGGAGAGTAGCATCCAGGGTATTATTCGTGGATTCCAAATAGTTGCCATGAGGTTGGTCTGATATTCAATCATTCTTATTATAGGTAATATTAAACTCTTAACATAAATACCTAATTAACTTTTTTGGAATAAACTTAATTTTATAATTATTTAATGATAGTGTATTCAAAACGGCGCATTAATTTTTTTATTGACAGGGATGATTTAAACAGTTGAAATTGGGGATGAAACTTTGTATGGAAAGGTCATTGTTTTTGATGTTATAGTGATAAAAATTGGTATCTGGATAGACTTTCGGGCCATCGGGTCTTTATGGCTAGTTGATATCTAAAGTTTTCCTATAATTCTGCTGAAATAGATATATCTAATCATTTTACTTTTTACCTGCATTACACGTCATAAGGGACGAGTCTATTGACATAAACAGACAATGTCTATCCATCCTCAGAGCTAACTCTGATGAGATGAAAGATTTTCCAACATGCTTGAAAAAAAAATTGTTTACAGAAAATTGGAATCATGTACAAATAATATGAACAAGAGAGTCAGTTCAGGATTATCGCTCGAGGACGCTTGGAATGCTACGTCAGTGCAGTTGGTGGCAGTAGCTGAAGTAAGTATTCAAGAAAACCTTTTGTCCTGTAAACGATCAAGTATACAATATTTCAATATTGTATGCCTTTGAAAAGGTAGCTGTTGATACTTTGATTATTTTGACCAACATTTAAGACACAGTTGACAATAAAGAAACTAAAACAATTTTTAAAAACAAGTATGAAAAACACGTATGTCAAAATTTGTTTTCATCAAACAAGAGCGTATAAAAACAAAGAAAACGCCAAACAATTTTTTCAAACCTAATTACCTATTTCGGCTCCTATCATTTTCTTCCTTTGAGCATCAGAAAGTTGCCGGGCCCATAAATAAAGACGCGGCAGCGAGGTATTTTAAAAAGGTCAGAAGAATGGTTATTTTTTATGTATGCATTGAGCGTTATCATTCATAGTTTAATTCATAAGATAATCATTTAGAAACGTGTTCTAGTTCTAAGATACCTATATGGTTGAAAACCTACGCTGCATATCGCGCTCAGTGCTGTATGCCTGACCTTGACGGGGTCAAAGACTTTCCATGTTTAGTGATTTTCTGGGTCTTATTTTCTATAATAATGGTTGCTGAATATAATATAGGTAATGTCAGAGGCGCATCTATAGCAGACCTAGATTTTATAGGAAAAGAAAGATTTCTCTAGAAGCATTAAGTACCCAGGAATAAAATAAGGTAATACATAATAATATATACTACGGAGAAAAGCACGCCACCCTTAATCTTAAGGCGGGAACTGTACGGATTTAGTAAATAAACAGAGGTACCCTTCTGTTTATATAAAGAATTACTTGTGAGGTAGTAACATTTTAACACCTATTCATTTTATAAATTAAAATATTTAAATAAACAAGCTCATATTCTGAGAAACAATGAATTTGACCCGACATGTCGTTACTCGTGTTTATATTATTTCCCGATAAGGTGAACGAACTCTTTAAGGTTTAATAAATTAAGTTTAAGTTAATAAATTACAAATTATCACTAATATACTTCCAGTAAAATCATATAGTTTGACAGTATATAACTCTACGACGGTTAGGTTAACAGTGCAGAAGAAATGACTAGTAATCCAAACACACGCACTCCCAATTCAAGTACAGAGGTACCTTATTGATATATATAAGATACTAGCTTTCCGGGCGCGGCTCCACCCGCACGTATGTCGGTTATCGCGCGAAAACATTAACCTCTTTTTGCGCAGTCTGATAAAAACTATCCTATGTTTTTTTCCGGGTCTCAAACTATCTCCATACCAAATTTCATTCAAATCGGTCCAGTAGTTTTGGCGTGAAAGCGTAACAGACAGACAGACAGACAGACAGAGTTACTTTCGCATTTATAATATTAGTACTGATACTTAGCTATTACTTTCAGGCACATTGTAGAGTGATCCTTATGACAACCTTCTATGAAGAAATCAGCAGCAGAACCGCTTCATCTTCAACGCCAGTGAGAGAAGTTCTTCTACAGCTCGTTGAACTTTACGTTGTGTTTTGGGCATTGGAGAAGTTCAACGATTTGTTACGGGTAAGAAAATATATTAGTAAGCATACGAGAAGTTAAACTTTGCCCTTGAAGCCGTCCCCCATGGTGCATGAAAGATAAATAAACTTACTGACAGGACGGGAGTTTCGCCAAGTCATAACAGGTGCTGCAATTACCACACTTACTAGTGTGGTAGCTTAACGAAAGCCACACTTTGGTACTGCTTTCTTCTTCTTTGGTATCTATTTCTTGGTCATGTAATTTCAGTCTGGTCACATTAAACATATTAAATTGCTACCACCACGGCTATGAGCTATGTAGGTTTTATACATAGCTCATACAGAGCCAAGAGACTCAATAACGACGGCCAACTTGTAAGCAAGAGTCTCGAGCATCGCCGCGAAGTTGCTTGTTTATCGGTTTTTTATCGGATACATTTCGGGGAGTGCCCACGGAACTGCATGATTCGATTCCGCCATCCCCATTCTATAATCGGACATCCAGGGATACTCAGAAGCGCCACCGCTATCTGGTGGATATTCCATTTACCCGAATGATGCGATTTGCTTCTTCGTTCATCATACGAACGGCCAGGGATGGAACACCCTGCCTGAGTCGGTGTTTCCGGTTAAGTATAATATGGAGGTCTTCAAAACGCGAGTGAACAGATATATCCTGGGTAAGCGCGCTCCATCATCGATCGCATCAGGTGAGATAGCGACCAAGTGCTGCCCAGCTTAATATAAAAAAGAAACTAAGTAGAGACGTCTTTTGTTTCAGTACACATTAATATCAAAAAATGACGTTGACCACATCCAGCTGCGTTACGAGGAGTTGCTGAACAAGATTAGGCCAAATGCAGTCGGACTTGTAGACTCCTTTGACATCATAGATGAAGTAAGTATTGTTCCCCCCTTTGACCGTTGTAAAGAATACATATATGTGATTATCACACCAAAGTAAATTTAAAGGCCTCTTGTTTCTGCCATCTTTAATGGGCGATTCTTTTTTATGTTAAGTATAAGTGTTTTGTAATTTTGGCTGAGATTTATTTTTGTGATTCTGTGTTTGATTACCACAGGCTTGTTTGTACTTATAGCCTTTGAACTCCGTCTCACTTGTTGATAAGTGATGATGAGGTTGAACATGGTAAGCAGACTAGACTTTCATCTTAGTCGCCATGTTTTATCTTTTCTTGGATTTTCTTCGTCATTTATCAGACGATATAAGAGCATCAATTCCAGCATTGGCACCTGCCTTTTGCTACAAGAATAAGCACAGATTTGTGTACCACTAAACATAATCAATTGTCCCGTGGGGTGCAGGGCTAGAATGTCACTCCCCCGTTGCTACCTGTGGGTGTCATTAGAGGCGACTAAAGGTAAAATACAGGAAGGTGGGCAGCAGCGCCTTCTGAGGAACTGATATCTTTCCCCAAGAGGCCAGCCAAGCGTGGGGATTATGGCGGACCCCTCCATCATGGCGAAGGCTGTTTTCAGCAGTGAACAATCCTAATCATGTGTTTGTCAATAGGAAACTCAAGAATAAATCCTAAGCAAAGTAAGACTTTAATGCAACTGAAACCGTATTATTTACTCAAAACCAATTTACGTAGTTTTCGGACATATCTGATGATAAGATTTATAGAAAATCACTTCAGATTTAATCAATGATATCAATGATCCGCTTTCCTCTTTTTCATTTTCTTAACATTTCATCCATCCCGAAATTATTTTATGGTCCAAATTTTTGTTTATGATCTATGATCGTTTAACATTCATGCTTTATCCAGTTGTTACACTCGACTCTGGGAGCGTACGACGGTCGCGTGTACGAGCGGCTGATGGAAGAAGCACTGAAGAGTCCTCTCAACGCGGAACTCGTCAACCAGAGCTTCCACAAATATCTGAAGCCATTCATGCAAGGGAAGCTCTGATACAATGTATACTGTAGAAGAGGGTGACCAAATGTGATATGTGCGATATTTGTAAAACATTCGTAGAGAACTGATTAAATTACAAAAGAAGATCTAAGCATCTAAAATCTCAAAAGGAATTATACTTTCTGGTGAAGAGAAGGCTTTGTATTGATTAATTAATTAAATATATAAAGAGGAAAGATTTGATTGTTTATTTGTTTGTTTGTATTGAATAGGCTCTTAAACTACTGGACCGATTTGAAAAATTCTTTCACCATGAGAATTCAACATTATCCCTGATGAACATAAGCAAGCCGTCGGTCCTGGTTGTTGTCTTAGGAATGCAGTCGTTATAGCATGGTGGTAGGGCATTTGCGAATGCCCGCCTGGCTAGCTACCACCCTCAAGTAGAAAATCTGTCGCCCAGCACCTAACGGTGTGTTCCGGCAGCTATCCTTGAGAGCCAGTAATTCTGGGTTTATCTGACCAACATCTTCGACCACATCATCACTTACCATCAGGTGAGATAGTAGTCAAAAGCTAACCTATCAGCTCTAATTTAGCTCGAATCTAGAACTTAGTCTAAAGCTAAACGGTGTCTGCGATTAACTAGTCAATTTAATAAAGAGTAATTTTATGACTTTTGATAGCCCTGCCATAAATTTGATAAACAATGAGACTTTGGAAGACGTAGGGATTCTAACGATACCACGTATATCCATATCAGTTCAGGTATTTAAAAGATTGCGCTTTTGGTAAGTGATGGTGTGGTCGAGGGTAGTTAACAAGCTTAAGCAATAATTACTGGCTGAATGGGACAGCTGCCGAAAGGAGGCATTTGGTGCTTAGCGATAGGTCACACAACGTCAGGTGCTTGGCGACAGTTTTTCTATGTGGTTTCTATATGGTTAGTAACTAGCCACGTAAGCATTCGAAAAATGCCCTACTACCATGCTGTAACGACTGCCATCCTATGACAACAAGCGGGATCGACGGCTTAAGGTGCCCTCCGCAGCACGAAACTGATCAGTAGTAATGTCACGATCGGTCACCCATCCAAGTCATGAACGTGGCTGACATTGCTTAACTTAGTTGATTGGTTAAGAACGGCTATGTAAACTACGCTACGAGCGCTTCAATATATCATATGATTTAACTATAAAGGCGAGCATGTCGCTAATATTATTGTATCATCGTCGATTGCATCATCCTCTTATATTTAGGCGTGTTAAAGTTTTAACGCGAGCCAGGATAATCTTTAACAAAAAATATATCCATTATAGTTTTGATATTTCTGTCTAGCTCTAACTCTAAACGTACATGAGGATGTATATCGTTACACTCAAATGTCAGATGATCGTAGAAAATGCCTCTCATGCAAGATTACCTGCGGCACTACACGTGTCGATAAGTAGAGTATTGCTGTACGAGTACATTGGCACGGCAGGCTTCATTAGGTACATCTCTTCGCCATTACAAGCCTTAAGATTTTTAAGAACATCCTGGTATAAGTACTCCATAATAGGTACTCATCTACTCATATTATACTCCATACTCCAAGTATGCTAACCTCGGTATGGGTTACATATTTGAGCCGTTTGGTGTAGAGACGTTGTGAGTTAGGACCCCGTGGGGACCGGAGGCTCATCGTATTTTCCAAAACTTATCAGAGCGCTTGGTCAATGCAACGCGTGATCAAAATGCTGGCACATATTCGGCTCAACGAATAAGCATTGCAATTCAACGGGGCAATGCTGCCAGCAAGCTGGGCACGCTGCCAACTGGTACTGTGAGTATACAACGACTTATAGGTTGTATAAATGCTTTTATTGTAGTGGCTGTAATCTTGTACGTAGTAGGTATATGTAAATAGAGGCACACTGCCGGTTAAAAACAAGTACTCCTTGCATCTACATGTAATAAGCTAATAAGATACGTAACTAACTAAACGTAATCATCACCACTTTCATACAACCGGCCCGACATGCTTGTTACACGCTTCCAGAATCAATGATAGTTACTACGTTGTACCATCAGCTGTAAATATTCCGCTATGTATGTATTGCCACAGAATATGATAAAGCAATATGTATGATCACAGCAGAGTGGCTACGGGTTCGAATACGAGTTACGTAGTAACTATTACTCGTAAAGTGTGGTACAAGATAAACAACTTCACACTGGTTGAGCGTCAAAGAGTTTAGGTTTGGGTTGGGATGAAGTGAACAGTGATGCGAAGATAGTCAAAGTCAGTCAGAATCAAGACAAAGATTACAAAGTCCCCAGTGAGTGGTCAGAATGTGTCTTTGAATGGTGTGGAATACGTAAAAAACTTTAAAAGTCATGTTATTTGCTTAGAACTTTGTGATGATATTATTGTCAACATACATAGTTACCTACCAGGAAAATGTTCTTTGTCTGAGATAAGTGGTTGGGTAATTATTTACGTAAGTACCGAGGTATCTATTTATACTAGTTGATTTGTTTATTGTGATATCTAAGATTGTTAAGGCGCTCTACTAAGAGGTACTACTGGCTGGTCACTTTGGTACTACGTATTATGCATGTAAGTTTTAAATTATTGGTATACGTAGAACTATATTTTAATGTCATGTCGTTACATTACAGTTACTCTACTTTTATGGGGATAAATGAGAATTTGTTAGACACAATTTGCAGTTCTTTGCTGGCGATGACACTATAACGACTTTCAAGATATAACAGTGCGAAGTTAAGGGAAAATTATCTACTATTGAAATTGACGCGTTGAAATAATCATAAAGTACACAAGTTAGATCTTATATAACTTTGTTAGTTTTTAACCTATAATAACTGGTTTAAATTGGGGGACGCGGCTTCGAAATCCGTCCGAGATGATTTGCTCAAAAATTTTGCAATTGTGGTTGTTACTAGATTCCTGGTAGAGCTGTATTTGGAAGAAACAATCCTGTCGAATGAATGATATTAAAATTGTAACATGCTGTCTAATCTTTGCGTTAGGAATTTAGAGATAAGACATCCTCAGCCCAACCAGGTGAAGTTATATTCGGGTATTCTGGCCGATCAGAAAATGAATCACGAAAATGAGAGATTTAGCAACCCGGGAATCCTTTCTTCAGAATATCGGTTATAGCTCAATCAGTGTGCACCTTTGCACCGTCCTGTTGGATGTTTTCCAGTCCCAATTCATCCAATTGAGGAAGAAAAAATTCGGTAATCATGGTTCTGCAGCGCGCGCTGTCCAAAGACGTCGTATGACCCGCGGCGTCCTCTGAAAATGGCTCAATGATGATGATGATGACGATGATGTATTCTGCGTTTGTTTACTTCACTAATATCAAAACCGAAGTGATATTTGGCGCCGTTTGCAAAAGTTATAGGGTTTTCCAATAGGGTGATTACTTTGGCCCCATCTAGTATTTCTAGAGAGGCGGGAGGTGGTCCCCTGACCATGTTACATACTCCAAAGTTCACTAAAACTTGCTAGCACAAAAAACATGAAGGTTCTATTTACTTATCATTAAATATCCTCCTATTCAGCACTTTGACCCGCACCGATGTCTTTGTACCCAGATAACAATCAGTACACAGTCCGAATCATATCATTTCATATCTAAATCTGCTAAAGTCTTTATTGTGTTATCATTTAAAGTCGTAGTGTGCTTGTGTAAAGACGTCATGGCTCAACGCTCCGTGAACGTGGATCTGGTGAACGAGCGGAGGAAGTGCACCTTCGATGTGGAGGAGCTGATACACCTGATCGATGATGGAGAGAAGAATACGAGGGATAGGAAGAGGATTGGTTAGTACCTACATATTTTTATAATCATTATTACAACGTGGGGCTTAAGCCCGGATGGATCCCAAAAAGTTACCCCAAAATATTTTCTTTTTATACTAAAATATGTTTCCATTTTAATCTCGCATGGGTTTCTAATTCCATTAGATTTGGATCCCGAAAAATAGTTAGGTGCTCGCCAAACTTACCTACCTATTATTTAAAATCATTATACGAACCGGGCCTATCCCGGATGGATCCCAAAAATGATATCAAAATAAATCACTAAAATATATTTTAGTTAATTATTCCGTTTTGTTCCCGCATGGGTTTTATTTATATAAAATTTTGAAAAATAACTTTACAAACCCAAAAAAAATCAAATTATCATTTCATCTCAAAAATTTTCAAAATTCAAAATCGTCACATCGAAGCGGCAACGTTTGATGTCTTGAAAACAATTCGTATCTTTTAAATGTTAGCTAGATATTTTAGGGACCAGGCTAGCAGTGCTTGCTTATTCGTGTTCAAAGTTCAAACAAAGTTCAAAACAATTGTCAATACATACAAATTTCAAAATTGTTTTTTTTTGTACTTGACTTATATGACATTGAATAGTAAATGCTTACTTATATTTATTACTAATAGGGGTTAAAGTGTGAAATTGCCGTTTTTGTAATAGGTACTTCGAATTGAAATAGTTCTTGAATTTTTGAATACGAGTTCCGACACGGAACTATCGCGGCAGAAACAGCTCGTAATATCAATGTTGCGTTTGGAGAGGGGACTGCTAATGAACGCACCGTGCGATTTCGGTTCAAACGTTTTTTGTTGGAAACTTTGATTTGAAGAACGAACCACGTGGAAGACCGTCCACACAGGTGTTCAATGTTATTACATTGAATCGAAACAGATGGTAGAAGCCGATTCGAGCCAAACTAACCAGGAGTTAGCTGCATATTTTAACATTACGTTACCAACTATATTGACTCATTTGCGTTAAATCAATAAAATAAACATGAAAAATGGGTGCCTCATGATTTGAGTGATCTGCAGAAAGAAACGCGTGTTGAAACTTGTGTTGCCTTGTTGAATCGATACAGAAATGAAGGAATATTAGATGGAATTGTGACATGTGATGAAAAGTGGATTCTTTATGATAAACGTAAGCGAAAAAAGCAATTGCTGACCCCAGGTCAAACGCCGCAATAGTGTCCTAATCCTAAAGCAAAGCTTAACAATAAAAAGGTAATGGTAAATGTTCATGGTGTTATTCACTATAGCTTTCTCTGATCTAGTCAAGCAATAACGGCAGATGTCTACTGTGCTGAACTCCGAACAATGATTGCAAAACTAGCAGTAAAACAACCCCGACTCATGAATCGATCTTCACCATTACTGCTCCATGATACCGCGAGACCCCATATATAGCACAAAAAACTGTTTGAACTTTATAGGAACTACTATTAGAAACCATTCGTCACCCTCTGTATTTGCCAGACCTTGCTCCAACGGACTACTATTTTTTTCGTGATTAGGACAATTTTCTACGTGATAAAGTTTCCTTCCCAAAAGGAACCAGTACAAAATGCTTTCACACAGTTTGTCGAATCTAGATCACCAAAGTTCTATCGCAAAGGCATAAATGACCTTCCAATTACATGGCAGCAATGTATAGATTATAATGGTTTATTTTGATTAAAGACATAGATATGATAAAATAAAAAGAAAACGAATTTAAATTTTTCAGTACTTATTTCATATTTTGACCCCTAGTATCAACCTTATATAAACTCTTTTGCAAAAAAAACGGGCACTTTAGATTTTTTTCTCTACTTCAATGAAGAAGAACAAGAAATAGGTTTTGTTAATTTGACGATGTATTGGCATGTTTTTTGAAGCATCCTGGCATGATTATTTACGTTCCAAATTTAAAATTTGATATTATTAAATGAAATATTATGATTATTGTGGATTATTCTAAAATTGCTTTACTAATGGCGCGAATTTGCTGAAACGATTTTTAACTGATTACGATATTTTAAAACTTTTTGGATATTTTCTGCAAATTAAACAATTTAATCTTTCTTTTTACATTAAATACCACTTTTTGATACGAATGATAAAGCGATAAGGGCCGGTAAATTATAGCCCTACTTGAAGAAGGTTGTTCGCAAACTTTACGTGTCTCAGCGGCTAAATGTGAGTCGTTCAACTATCCAGAGGACTTGGCAACGGTATCAAGAGACTGGTTCGGTCAAAAGAAGGCCCGGTTCGGGAAGAAAACGATGCACAGAACCAAGAGATGACCGCTTTTTGGTGAGTCAAGCGTTGCGTAATCGTAAGGCGTCAAGTGTGGACCTGAAGAAAAACCTTGAAGAAGTAAGAGGAGTAGAAGTTAGCTTGTGGACGGTCAGGAGGAGGCTTTTGGCTGCCAATATCAAGAGTTACCGCCCAGCTCGGGGCCCTAAATTACTCCGTGAGCACCGTGTTGCTCGACTTCAGTTTGCTCGGAACTGTGCTTCATGGACCCTGGAGGACTGGAATAAAGTATTGTTTTCTGATGAAGCTAGAATCTCTTTGAGTGGAGAGGACCCACGCCGGCAAGTGCTGCGAAGCCCACGGGAACGCTATGCGGAAGTGTGTTTCGAAGAAATCACTCCTTATGGCGGAGGCTCCGTTATGTTTTGGGCAGCAATTAATTCGACGGAGCGTACGGAGTTAGTTTTCATGGAAAATGGAACATTAAATGCACACCGGTACATAATGGAAGTCCTAGTTCCATATGCACAACCCACATTCACTGCACTTGGGGAAGATTCCATTTTTATGGACGATAATGCTCGCCCGCACCGTTCTGGCGACGTGGAAGCGTACATGCAAGAAGTTGGGATCCGTCGTTTAGATTGGCCAGCTCGAAGTCCTGACCTCAATCCAATTGAGCATGTGTGGGATGTTCTAAAGAGACGGGTAAGATCAGTGTAACCTGCTCCACAAAACATCAGGGAGCTAAAATGAGTCATTGCAAAAGAGTGGGAACGTATTCCTCAAAACGTTATTAAAAACATCGTGGAAAGCATGCCCAGAAGGATTCAAGCTGTGATTTTGGCAAGAGGAGGTCACACTCGTTATTAGGTTTTTACATTTGTAACTTTATTTAATTAAAAAAAGTTAAAAAAACTTGTCTTTATTGCTGACCACTTCTTATTGTTTGGGCGTGTACATCGATTTTAAAGAATCCATCGTTTTTTTTTTCTTTTAATTGCTCGAATTCATTTAACGCGCATTAATTTACACGATTATAAGTATACAGACGTCAAAGAAATAAATTTCATTTAATTAACTAAAATCGACCTTAGAACGTAAATTTCCTTAGGTGCCCGTTTTTTTTGCAAAAGAGTGTATATTGTTAGGTAAGTATGCGAATCATTCCTCGTGTTTGACTAGTTTGTAACCATAGTTTATTCTATGCATATTGTCCAAAGTAGAAAGAACTTAGTGTCTCTATAGAACCTAGCTAGTTACCTACCGACCTTCTTTCTACCTCTTATCTTATGAGTTCTATCTTTTATTTTATCACTATGAAAGAGTGGGGGTGTGTATTAATGCTTAGGATATATATTTGAATTAAATGCCGTGCTTTCCTTCGGCGTTATTTACAGTTCCTCAAGTACATAGCAATTTGAAAAATGTAATATTTTTCAAATTGCGATATCTCTTCCATCAATTTAACAATGAAACAGATAGTGCGACACTGACTAGATAAGTGTTTTCGGTTACGATCTCATATACATCAAGTTGCTTCGGAGTTTCATCATCATCAAATATAAGGAGTTTTTTAGTATAGCTGATTATTAGTGCTTATTGTTTCCGACATCACGGCAATTTGGCTTAGCAGAAAATTTGACGGAAAGAAAAGGCGAAATTCTTAATTTATATCAATAGTTTTGATATATTTTTCAAAAATATTAATAATATTATTAATTTTGAGTTTTTGGTGTTAGCGAAAGCGAAAGGCACATTGGTGATATTTGGCATCTCAAAGAACTCGCAGTTTCAGCTACAATCGTTTAGAAAAAATGCCCTTAAATTATTGTTCCTACCGCTTCTCATATACATAAACATTACATTTTTCAAATTAGTAGTTGAAGAACTGTAAATAACGCCGAAGGAAAGCGTGATATTTAATTCAAATATGTTTCCTTAGCACACATCCCCACTTTTTCATCTTTACGTTTCCCAAGGAATATACTAAAGTGTAACGTGCAATATAATCAATTAGCCATGCTCAAACTGCAAAATATTTAGCTCGTTCCCATATGTAAGTCGATATATAAAACGTTGTCCCTACAAGATGGGTATAGAGCCACTTTGAGAAGAACGGGCTCTATTGTAACATAAGTCTACGTTACAATTTATTTGTAACATACATATTATAAGTATTTTATTAAAATTATTACAATATTTATTACATAGGTGACTGACGGTGGTTTGGCAGAGGTGGAATTTTCCAAGCAGTTTTGTCTTGTAAATAATCACTTGTATATTAATACTCTTTATATGTAAAAACATTTTTAACATGCAGCTTGAATATTCCTCTTTGGAGAACTGTAATATCTTTAGGAATTACTAGCGGCCGCCCAGGCTTCGCACGGTTATTAAAAAAAAAACAGAAATTAATATTGTTTATGTACATAGACCCTGTGTTCATCAGGGGTAATGTGGGATTCTAATGGTGAAATATTTTTTTTATTTAGTCAAGTAGTTTTTAAGTTTATTCGTTACATATAAATACAAAAAAATTCTTCTTTATAATATTAGTGTAGATGTTCTTACATACTATAAACTCGCACACAATTACCTTAGATGGTTTTTTTATTTGTGTTTGCTACACTAGGAATTAAGATAAGATTAGCAAATTTTATCTTATTTTTAGTGTTGTAATCGTGGTGGACGTCGACGAATTTAAATTACTTTCGACCATACTAAACTAATCATCAGTACTTAATATTATAAATGCGAAAGTAACTCTGTCTGTCTGTCTGTTACGCTTTCACGCCAAAACTACTGGACCGATTTGAATGAAGTTTGGTATGGAGATAGTTTGAGACCCGGGAAAAAACATAGGATAGTTTTTATCCGACTGCGCAAAAAGAGGTTAATGTTTTCGCGCGATAACCGACATACGCACGGGCGGAGCCGCGCCCGGAAAGCTGGTTCTACATATTTTCAAGAATATGAGACTAAGTAATGTTAATACTATATTGATTTCTTTAAAAATATATACCTCAGCGTAGGTATTCCTCGTTCATCGGAGAACTTTTAAATACTATATGTATAACTTATATAACTTAGATGGGGCGTGAATCTATTGCCATCTACCGTGCTCAGTTCCATACTCCGGGCCTCTCGTGAGGATGTCGTCACTATAAAAGTCTGACATGGTGATGGAATCCATGTTTCCAAGTTATCAAATTGTATACCAATGAGGCAGTCTTCAAATATTTCACTGATTCAAACCGTTTCAGAGGAGGTGGTGCTCAGTGTCAAAGAGTTAAAGGATGAGGTACCTGAAGAGTACCTGAGCCACAAGGAAAGATACGAGAATGCCATCAGGAAGGCCTCCTTACTCGTTCAAATACTGAAAGAACACGTCCTTAATGACTTGGACTTCGAAGCATACGTGTAAGTGTAAATACTAATGTATACAGGGTGAAATGCTAACAACCTCTTAGGGTTGACCTCTGCTAGTCCAGACAAAAATGGTTTTTTTAAATTTTTTTTTTCGATTTTCTTGCCTTCTCCTAGCCAAGACCGCCCGCCGCAGCAACACTGGACCGCGCCGTGCTCCCTTTGAATAAAGCTTTGAACATTTACCTCGAGCAAAGTTATAAAAATATGATATAATACATTACAGGCACTTGCCGTCAAAAACACAAAAAAAAACAAAAAAAATATTACTAAGATATTTTTATTTTCAAAACAAAAATAAACTCATCTATATTAATCATCAAAAAAAAATTGTTAGGACTAGCAGAAGTCCTAACAAATTTTTCCTGCTAAGAACCCTAAGAGGTTGTTAGCATTTTACCAATAACCCTGTATATGGTGTAACCATGGAAGTAATAATTACTACATGTTGTACGTAGTACTTATTACTTCCATGGGTGTAACTACTGCGTTTAGCTTTATACTATGAACCGTTAAAATGTGATAGGCCTTTGCTATCAAAGAATATCAAAGCTAACACCAGTTTTTGAATTTATTGGATTTGAGTCGCGTGAAAATATCTTTGGTTTTTATGACACATGACCGCAGATGTCGACGTCAAAATAGTAAGTATTATCAGGTGTAGAAAAGTGGCCTTATTTGTTTTTAGATTAAGGAACTATACCGCCAAATTGTATGGTATATTTTAAAATCTTGGATTAGAATTTTCCTTTACTACAACTGTAGCCCCGTGGGGTGCCGGGTTAGAATTGCACCACCCCATATCATATCGTGGGTGTCGTAAGAGGCGACTAAGGGAGAAATACTGGAAGGTGGGCAGCAGCGCCTTCTAAAGAACTGCCAACTTACTCTGCAGTCCTCAAGACGCTTGCCAAGCGTGGGGATTATGGCAAATATCCCTTAATAGGGGAGGCTGTGTTTAGCAGTGGACGATCCGGCTGTTACAGTACAGTACAGCTGTCTGCATGATGTCAGATTTCAGTGTCGAAATGCATCTGTTATAGGCAGAGGTTATTGCTTAACATCCTGGTGGGCCTCTTGCTTGTTTCATAGCCGCTTAGTTATATATCGAGTGTAATAAAATATTCCTGAAATCAGTTATCTGCACTCCTCAATCGCACAGCCCATTCGTTCCTACTCTCCCCCCGTACTGAGCGTAATGAGTACTAACACGATTTTATGAACTAGCTCATAAAATCGTGTTAGTACTCATTACTTCTCAATATCTTTTATGTGTTATGTTCTGCATCTCTTTACCTAGCTTCCTCGAAATAATTTGACTTTGCCTACTTTTTTATAGCCCAAACAACAAGTACAAAGTTCAATTGGGGATCATAAAGGATATATCTCCCTTCATGCTTCACACGGGTATGTTTGTGCCGACGATATTCAACCAAGCCTCAGAGGAACAGGTGGCAGAGTGGCTGCCCAAGGCCTGGATGATGGAGATCATTGGCACTTATGCTCAGGTAAAACAACAACTTTTCATTCAGAAGTCACTGGAATTCGTCAGCTGAAAGACGTCGATTTCTAAAATCGAGCATCGCTTTCTGATATGGATTAAATTTATCCATATATCGTCCAATGGCTTTAACCATTGGGCACAAATCATAAAACAAAATAGCTTGTAGGTAATTCTTGATAAAAATATCGTAATTATATAAAATGTCGCGGTTATGATCTTTGGGAGGTTCTAGACCTTTTAGTGACCCTTGCTACTTACGGGATCGATTGTCATTCATTGTCAACGACTATATCATCAAAATAGGTAAATATCAGTCAGTTAATGGAATGTATAACTCAAATTTAAATGGGACCAAACGACAAGCATCAGCTTTCAAAGAAAAAAGAATTTTCAAAATCGGTTCAACCAGTCAAAAGTTCTGAGGTAACAAACATAAAAAAAAAACAGACGAATTGGGAACCTCCTCCTCTTTTGTGATGTTTTTTTTTATGTTATTGTGACGGAACAAGCTCGAGGTCCGATGTCGTTGTTCAAAAAGGACGAAAGTGCACCTCTCCACAGTAAATTATTGATGCGTATATGTACGGGTAGGTCTCTTTTGTACACTGTGTGTTAGTGTGGGTGTAAATGTTAATGGTACATAAAATAAAATATAAACTATAGTTAATAGCTTAGGTAGGCAGAAGTCGCTGCTACTACACTCAAAAATATGGAAGGGTCCGCCTTTGTGAGTGGAACCGTCTGTATGTACCTACGCCTATTCAACAATGCCTTTTCAGTAAATCAATTAGCTTGAATTAATTCGAATTATTAGACAATGATATTATCCTATGTAATATCCAGGCATAGGGCCAGCCGTGCATTAGTGCTAGCGATACACCCCGAAATTCAGTAAACGCCTGCAAATGGTGTTAAAAGCATGAAAATTGGAACGATTGACCTTTAATTAAGCCATACGAATCGATTTGACCCGTATCAAGGAAATAAAAAACAAAAAAGAGAGCAGTTTTGACGTCATCTTTTTTTGTAGGTATGGAAAAAAATATTTTACAAAATTACAAATTTACGAGCGGGAAATTTTATTAGTTCTGAAAAATATTTTAGTTCTGAAACCTATCGTGTGTGGTATTGCATGAAAGAGAGTAAGTACTAAGCCGATTCAAAAAATATACCACATCATTATATTTCGGTCACTTGAATAAAATTCATTTCCAAACATACAAAGTTTGGGCTTTTCCAGATATGATACGGTTGAATCATTATTTGTAAAATATACCTAAAATAATGTGTAATATCCTCATATCTAACCACAAGAAAGCAATTTAGAAAATTTTTGAATTGTGAAAATAAAACATTTAGTACCTATTCTTTTATATTACGATATGTGATAAAATCACAATTAGTGGAAACATATTATATAAAAAGTTAAATTCTAGACACTGATGATCATAAAAAAATCAATGAGTTTGGTTCCCGTGCTTCACTCGTCGGCTTAACATGTACATAACACCATATTCACTTTTATATTTTAGACTGAACTTGGACACGGCACATTCCTGAGAGGGCTTGAGACAACTGCCACGTACGATCCAAGCACTGAAGAGTTTGTCATACACAGCCCGACTCTCACCTCGAACAAGTGGTGGCCAGGAGGATGTAAGTTCTTTTAGTCACTACACAATGTACCTATGGCAAAATTTCCATTCCGACATAAAATAGCATCCTCTTATATCATACTGTGGAATTCGTAAAAGGTGAAGTACCAGAAGGTGGGCAGCAGTGGCTTCTAAAGGACTACTATCTCACACTGCAATCTCCAAGACGCCTGTTAAGCAATAGGGAAATTTGAGGCAGTGATAGTCGAGATGTAATAGCTTTGTATTGACTGCCGCAGGTCTATTGTTGGCTTCCCACCGCCGGCTTGAGCATCGTGGAAGGTCATTTCACGAGTGCTGTCCTGACTAGCACCACCCTCAAGCAGAAAATCTGTCACGAAGCACCTAACAGTGTGTTCAGGCAGCAGTCCTTGAGAGCCAGTAAATTACAGGCAGAGACTTGTCTCAAGGTGACGGGTGCAGTGCGACTCGTTACTTGTGACGAAATGCATCTGTTATAGGCAGAGGTTAATCCGCTTAACGTCAGGTGGGCTAGGTGCTTGTTCCGTCACAATAACACATTTAAAAAAAATGACGATGACCTACCCTTTCGGTGGTAAACAGGCTTGTTGATGAGTTTTTATCTACACTCTAGTGAATGATTTGACTCTTGCTTTTTGACACATTTAGATTTAATCATTTCAGTGGCACACACGGCAAACCACTGTATCGTGGTGGCTCAGCTGTACACCAAAGGAGTATGCTACGGGGTCCATCCTTTCTTCGTACAGATTAGAAGTACAGAGACCCACATGCCGCTTCCTGGTGTTAAAGTTGGAGAGATTGGCCCCAAGATGGGCTTCCAGACGGCAAACAATGGTTTCCTCAGCTTTGACCATTTCAGGATACCGAGGACAAATATGCTGATGAAGAATGCTCAGGTTTTGAAGGTAACAAAGACAATATTTGAGTTTTAAGAGTCCTTATAGAGTTAAAACTCAGTGTATACTAAACATGAGAATCATAGATTATTTTTTATAATCATATTATTTAATATAGCTAGGTTTATATATACAAGGTGGGCCAAAAGAAGTCATCCGATGTTGTTTGGCTCTCTTTTTTTTTCTAAATGAAAAACTGCGATTCTGTTTTTGATTATGTTTATTTGAACCTTTAGAATTTTATTCGTTAAGTCGAGAAGATTATATCGGCCAAATGGGCGCCGTCACAATTGATCGCCATACGGGCTCGTTTTATGGCATTTTTCATCATTTCGGCGAGAATTTCGGGCGACAGATTCTCGCACTCGTATCAAATGTTGTTTGTTGAGGGCTTCCAGAGTCTCGGGTTTGTTCACGTAAACAGGGGACTTCAAAAAACCCTAACCGAAAAAGTGCCTCATCGCTCATTATAATTTTGGTCGAAAAGTCGTCCACTTCATCCTCGAGATTGAGGGTGGCTTGGGCGTAGGTTACGCACGTTTGGCGGTCTGCAGGCTGCAGCTGATGCACGGACTGGACTTTGTATGGGAACATGCGCAGGTCTTTGCGCCAAAATTCGCCTTAGGTACGTCCGGCTGACGGCTAATTGCGTGGCACGGTGTCTGGTCGATGTTTCCGGCGACAGCTCGGCAACAGCGGCGATTTTCTGGGCAGAACGGGCGCTACGGGGCCGGCCACTCTTGGCAATGTCTCGTGTGGTCCCATACTCTTCAAGGTTGGAGGCCAAACGGCGCAGTGTTTGCGCAGTCCGTGTCGGACGGTCGGGGAAACTGCGAATTAATTCGCGCTGCGCCAACACCACAGACGAATTGTTACGCAAAAAAATAGACACGATTATTCCGCGTTCTTGGGGAGTGTACCGCTCCATAGCTTATTCACTTGTATTCTGTATCTGTCT
This sequence comes from Plagodis dolabraria, assembly GCA_963854805.1. Classification (NCBI taxonomy): domain Eukaryota; kingdom Metazoa; phylum Arthropoda; class Insecta; order Lepidoptera; family Geometridae; genus Plagodis; species Plagodis dolabraria. Next base: position 6,328,745 of record OY978442.1, read on the forward strand.
AGTCCACAAATGTTAAAACAGATTTGACATTTGCGGCCATTTGCAAAAATTAGAGCATCTTCCAATAGGGTGATTTCTTTTGGCCCACCTTGTAAATATACATTAGGTGACGGTAGTCGTAGGTAGTGAGACATAACGTTGCTAAATATCATAGTGCCTGTAATTTCACCGGCACCCATAGCCTGTAATTATTGCTCAGTGGTAGAAATAGATATTTTGGCAGTAATTCCCTGGATTAACTCGTTTACAAAGAGTTCTGTACTATACTGTATCAGCCGAAACGTCCACTGCCAGACCCCCCCCTCCCCCCATGTAGGGCGTGTTTGCCATAATACCCACGCTTGGCAGGCGGCTTGGGGATCGCAGTGCAATATAGTATAGTACTTAAGATGGCGCTGCTGCCCACCTTCTAATAGTATTTTTCCCTTAGTCGACTTTTACGACACCCACACGGGATGAAATGGTGAGGTGCAATTCTAACCCGAGGCAAAGAGTTCTTCTGCAACTTAATAGATTCTGTTTGTTGGCTTAGCCTGCTGAACACTTTCGACCATATCATCACGTTCCAACCGGTGATAGAATGGTCTAAACATTAGTGACACAATTATTAATACATATACACGCTCTAAACAAGGAGCCCATCAGCTATAAAAATAAAACACAGTCTGTGTAAAACATGTTTTGTGTACTTTGCCCAGACTTTTTCCAGAAAGTCTCTAATTTGGTCCAAATCCCTTTGCAGGATTTATCTTCGCGTCGATTCACCGGCGTAACAACGACGAAAGGGGATGACGATGCTTGTAAAAAATTGTTTTTGTTAAAAATTGAACCGACTTTAACACACAAAAGTGTGAAATAACTTTTAAAAAAAACACTCTTTTTAGTGACCCTTGCTACTTACGGGATCGATTGTCATTCATTGTCAATGATATAGTCGTTGACAATGAATGACAATCGATCATTCATTGTCAACGACTATAATATAGGTAAATATTTTTCAGTTATTAGAGTGTAACTCACAAAACGGCTTGACCGATTTTTATGAAATTTAAATGGGACCAAACGAAAAGCATCAGCTTTCGAACAATTAAAGAATTTCTAAATCGGTTCACCCAGTCAAAAGTCCTGAGGTAACAAACATAAAAAAAAACTCCTGTTTTTTAAGTCGGTTCAAAAACTTCTTATGTATTCATCCACGACCTAAGCTATCTTTATACAAGTTTCATCCAAATCGGTTCAGCGATTTCAGCGTGAATTGTAACAAACATACACACTCACATCCTCACTCACAAACTTTCGAATAAGTAATTCAAATATTATGTGTGATAATAAATTTGCAATGCAAATTTTTCACTATTATTTTTGTATTATCGAATGCCAATATTGAATGTTCTATTATCAGATATCAACTATTTATTTTTCATTGCCCCTTAGTGCAAAGATAAGATTGTGTATCATGGTTGTCTTGTTATTATCTACTACAAATATTTTTGGGTACAAATATCAAAAATTATGCCGATATTATGCTAGATTCCAAAAAAATCTTAGAACGCTTTTAAGTTGCTATGGCACAGTTGCTACAGTTGCGTATCTGTCAGTGTATGGGCCAACTATTTTTGAGGTTCGTCAGTTCGTCTCCCCTAGATAAGAGTCCTTGTGGCACTTTCCATACAAAGAAGCGCTCGCAGCGAAGTTTGCTTAGCCGTTCTGAACCGATCGGCAAAGTTAAGCAACGTCCGCCGCGGTCATGAGTTGGATGGGTGACCGCTGGTGACATTACTACTGAGCGCTTCCGTGCTTCGGAGGGCACGTTAAGCCGTCGGTCCCGGTTGTTGTCTTAGGATGGCAGTCGTTATAGTATGGTGGTAGGGTATTTTGCGAATGCCCACCTGGCTAGCTACCACCCTCAAGTTAAAAAATCCTTCGCCAAGCACCTAACGGTATGTTCCGGCAGCTGTCCTTGAGAGCCAGTTATTTTAGGTTATCCTGAACAACATCTTCGACCACATCATCACTTACCATCAGGTGAGATAGTGGTCAACGGCTAACCTATCAGGCATAAAAAAAAAGTTTCGTCATACTTTAATTATGAAGTGTTCAAACTCGGTGAAACTTTGATCTAACATCTATATTCTTGAGCCACATATCTATGCTTCTGGTTTGCCAGATTTCCGTAAAATTAAGTATTTTTAAGTATAATTTGAAAAATCGTTTTAAAATTTAGACCATACTATTACCTGTTGGAACGTAATATGGTTGAAAGTGTTTAAGCAGGCTAAGCCAACAAACAGAATGTATTAAGGGTTATAATTAATAAATTAATAGTAGTTAATAAATTCATTATCAACCTTTTTGGAAACACGCGGGCCGCGATCTCCGATCGTTTCCCGTTGGATTGAGCGCGATCGGAGCTATACTTTTTTAAATATTACAAAATCTTTGAAATCTACCTAAACCCGATCTCTACACTCGTTTTTAGTAATTAAATAGTATCGTTTAATAGAAAAATCCTACACCAGACAGTAAAAACCTACTTTTGCAAAAATTTTGGGACAGAATTTTCAAATTTTTGTGTTGTCTTTGTTGCCTAATTGTATCTTGTTTTTGTGTTTAGTAAATTGTGCTCGCTAGTAGCGGACCGTCCTGCGTTGGATTTAGGTCATTAGAGTCAATAGTCACAAAGTTATCAACATTTTAAAGTCGTTCTTTTTCAAAATTTCGTGTATTTTTGTAATTATAAATTCATTTTCATCCTGTTTGAATAGTTCCACGCGGGCCGCGATCCCCGATCGTTTCCCGTTGGATTGAGCGCGATCGGAGCTATACTTTTTCAAATATTAAAAAATCTTTGAAACTTACCTAAACTTGATCTCTACAGTAGTTTTTAAATAAAATTAATTATGTAAGTTCACACAGCGCTATCCATACACACGTAGTTTTCGTCATATTAAATAATTAATATTAATTAATTCGTCATATTAATTATACACTAAGTTCAAACTCGGTGAAACTTTGCAAGTATGTCCTTGAGCCTCATCTATGCTTCTGGTTTGCCAGATTTCCGTAAAATTAAGTACTTTTAAAAATAATTCGACAAATCGTTTTGTATGTGAATTATTTTTTTGACATTCAGGGATAAAATAAATAATAAATAAAATCTGGCAAACCAGAGGCATAGATATCAAGCTCCGCAATATGCATACAAAATTTCACCGAGTTTGAACGCTTGCATGGTATTTAAAATATGAGAAAACTACTATTCTATGGAAAGCGTTCTGTGCACTACGATGTATTACGTTGTAAAACTTTATGGATGCGATAATCGCCAAGAACTTTGATGGATGACTGCACCTTGCCCGATGACGACGGTTCAAAGTCTGTGGGAGTACAGAATTCTGAAGTCACGCTTCTGATATGAATCTGCTGTAGCGAAGACGGAACTGCGTCCAGTTTGTTTACCCAGAAGTCCCTCGTCTTCTGGCTGAGAATTTAAGTTTCATTTATTTCAAAATATTTACAAATTTTTAATGCGCTAAATTGTTGCGTCGGGCTGGAACCTATATACACTGGAGCTATAAGAGCACCAGCTATAAGAGTGCAAAGTTGAAAAAGAGTCTTCTCCATTGGCGGGTAGGCGTCATGAGGATCACAGTGTAAGAGTGCAGTTCTTCAAAAGGCGTTGCTGCCTACATTTCGCTATTTTATCCATCGTTGCCTCTTAGGACTCCCTCAGTAAGCGGTGTATACTAAATATATATAGGGTATAAATTAAAATGAAATATATTACGTATTACAGGATGGGACCTACGTAAAATCGAAGAACGAAAAGTTAACGTACGGCACCATGGTGTTCGTCAGGGTGGTAATCCTGACAGACTTGGCGTACGAGCTGGCTAGAGCTTCCACAATTGCAGTTCGATACTCAGCCGTCAGACACCAGTCACAGCCAAAGCCCGGGTAAGGAAGTAGTAAAATTCAACTTTGCATGGTGGTAGGGCATTTTGCGAATGCCCGCCTGGCTAGCTTCCACCCTCAAGTAGAAAATCTGTCACCAAGCACCTAACGGTGTGTTCCAGCAGCTGCCCTTGAGAGCCAGTAATTCTAGGTTAACCTGAACATCTTCGACCACACCATCACTTACCATCAGGTGAGATAGTGGTCAAAGGCTAACCTATCAGGCATAATTTTTGGCAATGCGACAGTCTTCCTGGGAATCAAAATGGACTTTACAGTGGAATCCACATATGCATGATCTATCCGAAAGACTTAGTTCTGCTGCATATGCAGTCCGTAAGATAAGACAACTAACAGACGTAGCTACTGCTAGGCTCGTTTATTTCGCGTACTTCCACAGTATTATGTCATATGGTGTATTGCTGTGGGGAGCTGCTGCTGAGATAGAGACAATCTTTATCTTACAAAAGCGTGCAATTCGAGCCACATATGAAATGGATCTTTAAAAAGAAATTGATATTTTAACTTTACCAAGTCTTGTATTTGAAAATATTATGTATGGTCGTAAAAATTTGAGCAAATTTAAATCAAACAGTGACAATCACGATTATACCACTAGGAATAAAGATAAAATAGCGGTGCCAGGTTTTAGATTAGCAAAGACAGATAAAAGGTCCTTCTTAGGCAATTGTGTGCGGTTTTATAATAAATTGCCATATTACAACGCTCACAGAAAGAAAATTCAAGTTGCATGTGAAAAATATTTTGATAAAGAAATCTTACTACACATGCTTGGACTGGTTCGCCTCTGCCAAGCTAGCGCCTGTCACCTACGTAAATTAAGTATTGTAATAATGTTACTTTAAAGTATGTACTTTAACACATTGTTAAAAAACGTTTAAAAGTATGGCCCCGAGTTTCTTGCGCGTTTTTCTCTCAGTGGCTCTATAATTTTTGTTTGCTGAACGTGGCAGTACAATGTAATATATTTCAATATTAAAATTTGTAATTGTGTCCGATCGGGGATGCACATGAAAAACTCAGATGTATTTTGACTTTGATTTATTTGGCACTGGTTACAATTGTGTTACGGCGGCGTATTTTTGGTAAGTTTTTGAGCGCGTGAGTGATACGGGCGTGCTCTCAATGTCTTTTTTGACCACTGGCCGGCGGCGCTTGCATCGGCTCGCGTCGAGTCACCGCTGCCTCCCGTCTCGGTTCGCAGCACCCCCGCAACGAAGGCCGCCCGCTGGAGAAAACTAGTTTAGAGCAGATCGCGCCGTAGTAGGCGTGAACAGTAATTGACCTTCATAAGAGCGTCGCAGACGCCTAAATTGAATAAATGATTTTGACTTTGACTAAAAAAAAGAACAAACTTTTCCTCCGCAAAATTTATCCAAATCAAAATCTTTTTATTTCAGGCACGTAGGCCCATAAAATGTTAGTAACGTTTGACAAAAAATATGATATGTATCTACTTTTCTGGTAGTGGGGCCCTCGTGGACATATAGAGTATATGGCTCCTCCTGCAAGAATACAAACAGCGAAAATTTTGATGCACTTTAATTTTAGGATGCACATTATTTTTTTTCTCTAGAGGTAGTGTGAGTCAATAATTTATATAAGTATTTTTTGTGTGATTGCGACGGATCAAGCACGAGGCCCAGATGGTGATTAGCGGAGTAAACTCTGCTTATAATAGACGCATTTCGTCACAAGTCACAAGACGAATTGCACTGCGCCCGTTACCCTAAGACTTAGTAGTTCATTCTCACGCGCCTGTATCCTCACGTGTATTGACTGGCTCTCAAGGACTGCTGCTGGAACTCGCTGCTAGGTGCTTAGTGACATATATTCTGCTTGAGGGTGGTAGCTAGCCAAGCGAGCAGTCGCAATATGCCCTTACACTATGCGGTGAAGCTCAAGCCGGCTGTGGGGATTGAACCAAGCATACCTGCGGCTCGGCAGGCCATAGCTATATATACTTATCTATATACTCGACCATCATTGATACAAAAAAATACTCATACGGACGATTCTCCGATGTTTTTTTTAATTTTATAAGGTCTCGTATTTCGAAGCTATTACAAGCCCCATGATCGCGGGACGACTGGAGAATGATGTGTGGATGTAACACTAAGCAGACCTATCTGTCTACCGTATTTCTTTGTCTTTTGCTATGCGCAGTATTGAAAGTTTGAAAGTCACGATTAAACACACTCAATGCATCATCACGTTTTTCTGAGTCAATAGCCCGCACATTGTTCGTTATTAATCTCAATCGTGGATCCCATGTGCATTACACCCTCGAGTAGAAAATATGCAGCCAAGCCCCTAACAGTGAGTTCCGGCAGCAGTAATTTAAAGCCAGTATATAATTACAGTCACATTAGACTTAACAATTCGCACTTCGTGACAAAATGCATCGGTTTCTTAAAATAAGGTGGGCCTCGTGCGGGTTTCATCACAATCCTATAAAAAAACATACTTATTAGACCAAACTTGGAATATAGTAGCGTTCCGTCGATAAGATACGCGGCCTATGGGTTGGGCAGCATTCCCTTTGGTGTTCGGCTATGGTTGATTTATATAAGTCATTGTTTTTCACAGCTTTATTATGCTCTTCGGTGTGACAGGAGACAGTACGTTTCGTTTGACCAATATAATTTTGTATACTTGGTACTATGTGCTATAACTGTAAGACCTAAAAGATTGGTAGGTATGATCTGTTATTAAACCATGTTTTTATCTCAACCCTCATACACCTACATAATAAAGAATGTTAATATAACTCTTACCTTTTTTAGGCAACCGGAACCACAAATCCTGGACTACGTGTCCCAGCAGCACAAGCTGTTCATTGGCGTGGCCACCAGTCATATGTTGAGGATAGTTGGCATGTGGTTATGGAGAACTTACGCGAAGGTCATCAAGGACATCGGCAAAGGAAACATGGACCAGTTGCCTGAGGTACCTATTTAAGCCCTATCATTACATGGTTTTTATATACGGGCAAATTGACATGAAGAATATTGTCGTCTTAGGTTTTCGCGATTGTTACACATAGTAATTAAACAACTTTAAACGGTTCAAATCGCGTATATTTATCACTAGCTTTCCGGGCGCGGCTCCGCCCGCGCGTATGTCGGTTATCTCGCAAAAACATTAACCTCTTTTTGCGTAGTTGGATAAAAGCGAAAGAAGCTTGAAGTCAAAAAAAAGTCTTGAAGCGCTCGTAGCGAAGTTTGCTTAACCATTCTGAATCGATCAGCAAAGTTAAGCAACGTCCGCCGCGGTCATGAGTTGGATGGGTGACCGCTGGTGACATTACTACTGAGCGCTTCCGTGCTTCGGAGGGCACGTTAAGCCGTCGGTCCCGGTTGTTGTCTTAGGATAGCAGTCGTTACAGCATGGTGGTAGGGCACTTTGCGAATGCCCGCCTGGCTAGCAACCACCCTCAAGTTGAAAATCTGTCGCCAAGCACCTAACGGTGTGTTCCGGCAGCTGTCCTTGTGAGCCAGTAATTCTAGGTTAGCCTGAACAACATCTTCGACCACATCATCACTTACCATCACGTGAGATAGTGGTCAAAGGCTAACCTATCAAGCATAAAAAAAAAAAAAAAAAAAAAAAAAAAAACTATCCTATGTTTTTTCCCGGGTCTCAAACTATATCCATACCAAATTTCATTCAAATCGGTCCAGTAGTTTTGGCGTAAAAGCGTAACAGACAGACAGACAGACAGACAGACAGACAGACGGACAGAGTTACTTTCGCATTTATAATATTAGTACTGAGTACTGATTATTTTTATCCCGACGTTTCAAACACTTTGCAGTGATCGTGGTCACCATGAAATTTTTTATGCATTTTTTTTATATTCTTACAGAGCTTTTGAGTGATTGTAGGTGATCATAGTCATTAACCATTCTACATGATCAACGTATGAGCGATTATAATTAAAATTTCAACAAAGAAAACTACTCATAAATACGTTTTACAGTAATTAAGTTCCCAGTATATTCTAGGTTAAACCTGTTAACACCTTCGACCACATCATCACTTACCATGAGGTGAAATTGTGGTCAAAGGCTTACCTATAACAGCAATTTTAAAAAAATGAGTCTCTTAGTAGGCTGTGGTGATTGCAACTACAATGAAATATATGGAGGGATACGCCTTTGCGAAGGGAAAGATCTGTACTGTAGTTAGATGATCTAGCAACAAAACCAAAAAAATATATAATTTTGAATCACCCGCCTTAAAAGTCTATTCCACATACATACCTAATAATGATACAAGCAACAAACAACCCATATTATTTTCAGCCCCTCAATGTACTCTCACTGTGTAAATTTTTATACTTAGCCCGTTTCATATATAAAAATAAAAAAGTTCACATTATCATAGAATAAAAAGGACCAGAAGGATCACTTTGCAACACCATTCCAATAAATAAGCAACTCTAGCTACCGAGCAATAAAGTGCACTTCAGCTTGTAATGCATGGAGTACCTTATATTTATATTCACCTACAGGCCGTCTCTCTTTCTATCGCATAGCCACTTAAGCTCCGATCTCTTCTGACGCGGCACGCACCGTGGAACAATCCCCGTCCGGACGGATACGACGATGTACCTGTAGTGTAGAGTAGAGTGTAGCTTTGTACAGTCGCCTGCAATAAGATGCAACGCTAAGTTTAATTATTATTGAAGTTAATATAAACATGGGTAAAAATATTCAAATTATTCTTTGATTTTAAGATACTTCTGTGTACATTAAGAGAAACAGAAGTTATTGGCACAATTTTGAAAATTACGAAGTGTATACTTCTTATTGCAGGCGACTGTACCTAAAGCGCAGAGTGAGCTAGCCCTGACATTATGTTCAGCCTCGTAAATATACTGTTTCTGTCACAGAAAATAAAGTATCATATATCTCTATGGTTACTGTCACAGAAAAGAGCGTATTTTATATCTCTATAGTTGTAGTTCAACCAAGTTATCTGTGAAGTGGCAGACAAAGGGACTACGAAATTGCTTACGAAAATTAGAAAAAGAATTTGGTGTTTCTCAACCGACAGCGCCCTCTTAGAGATCACACATAAGTTGGTCGAACTGGGGCCCAACTCCCACCTTTTAAAAACTATTATAGAAAACCAACGTCATTATTTTAAGCTTAAAATATTGATATTGACATTCGTACCGTGGCCATCACGAAACAATAATGTTCATATAGCGCTATCTCTATCGCACAGATGACTTGATTCAATGCATGCAGCTCGCTCTCACGTTGAAGTTCTAATGTAAGTTTACTATAGTGATATGTGGTAGTGCGAATTAAAATTGTAAATATAAGGTTAAAATAAGACTGAATTAAGAAATGGGAGTCGGCCCCCTGTACTGTGTATATTTTTAATTTTTATGCCCGTATCATATATAACGCTATATTTACAGCTGCATGCTTTAGCATGCTGCTTGAAGGCAGTCAACAGTCGTGATGCCACAGCTAGAGTCGAGGAGTTCCGGCAAGCGTGCGGCGGACACGGATACATGGCATGCTCCAACTTGCCTATTATCGGTGGAATAGTGGCTGCAACTATCACTTATGAAGGAGAATACTCAGTGCTGATGTTGCAGACCGCAAGGTAATCCTCATTACGTTCAGTTGATGCCCGGTAAAAAAAGACTGCATATTAATAATTTTCATTTGAATATTCGTCTATTGAATATGATGCGTTGGCTATGGTTGTATACATATATACCTATATATAGCAATAATTGCGTTTGAACACTCACTTATTTTCAGATTTTTAGTAAAAGCGTGGAAACAGGCAGTACAAGGAACCGCCATGACTCCAACGGTGTCTTACCTTCTGCACTACTACAACAACAATAGTCATAAGTGGCAGAACAATCCTGAGGGCATCATCAAAGGTTTCCAAGATGTGGCTGCTGGGTGAGCATGAGTTTCTATTATATTCATTATGATTATTTTTACCATACTTCTTTTAACGCTGATTTTTATCAAGCATTCGAGGTAGAGCATAGAAATAATAACGACGAAAATATTAAATGTTTCTTTAAAACATTTTTTGGCGTGCAACATATTAAATTTAGATTGTGAATATTTTGAGTATATAACGATAATTTCCCATTTTAATCGTCTGTGATTTCAAGTATTTCAAGTGTCTTATAGTAGCGCTTTTGAAACGCTCGTAGCGATGTTTGCTAAGTGGTTCTTAACCGATCACCGCAACGTCCGCTGCGGTCATGACTTTGATGGGTGACCGCTAGTGGCATTACTACTGAGAGTACATGTGCTTCGAAGGGTACGTTAAGCCGTCGGTCCCGGTTGTTGTCTTAAGATGGCAGTCGTTACAGCATTGTGGTAGGGCATTTTGCGAATGCCCGACTGGTTTGATACCCTCACACATCGACCACATCGTCACTTACCATCAGGTGAGATAGTGGTCAAAGGCTAGCCTATCAACTATAAAAAAAAGTAGTTCAACATGATTCTACATTTAACAAGTTACTAATAAAAAATATAAGCGAGCATACACATGATCATAATATCGCCTATGAATATGATGTATGTAATAATTTGTTGTTGCATTGCCATGAGCGATACTTCCAATGCCTCAAGTGTCGTGAGTTTGATACAAGAATTATATAATTAAGTAAGACGTATTGATTTTCATCACTCTGTAAAACATTTAATGGGATCAAAAACATGTAGCAATACTTAAGTCTTTATCCCTACAGCTATCTTTTTAAGCTTCTTTTATATACGAGAGTTTCGTACAGGTGTACAATGTATGATGGTGATGTCTGAACTGAGTCTAGTTTGTAAGGCCGCACTGTCTGTCGAGAGTCGTGACCTCAGATCAGGGAACAAGGGAGATAGGTAATGAAGGTGTGTGTGAGAGTAGCTACAGGCTGAAGCGCAATCCGTTATTGCATGTATTTGATTAGTTAGTTGCAGCGGAAATCTTGGTATTCGTGGCAAAATCTTCTTCTTCTTCTTCTTCTTAGTCCGACACTCTTGGCAGAGTGGTCGTGGCTGTCGATGGACAGGGTTGCATCTCGTCGACGCCGCTCACTTCCAAGGCAGCCGCCCGCCTAGCGATGTTCCTCCATTGGAGGCGGCTATTTGCGTTGCGAGCACATTGTACTGCGGTAGCTTTAGTAGTACTGGTGATAAGGTCAATCCAACGCGTGGGAGATCGACCTCGTGGTCTACTGCCTTCCACCCGGCCTTGTATGACAAGTCTCTCCATGGAATCCTCCTTTCTTGAGATGTGCCCAAAGAACTTCAGAATTCGTAGCTGAACAGTCGACGAAAGCCTATTTTGTATACGAAGTTCTTTGAGGATGGAAACATTAGTCCGAAACGCTGTCCAGGGGATTTTCAACAGTCGTCTCCAACACCACATCTCCAAGGCATCGATTTTCCGGCGATCTTGCAATTTGAGCGACCATGTTTCAGCCCCGTACAGAAAGATTGGGAATACCAGACATCTCATTAGTCGAACCTTTGTATTTTTGGTTATGCGTCTGTCTTTCCAAATCTTCACTAATCGCTCTACCGCTGATCGTGTGATAGCACATCGGCGCTTGATCTCGTCCTCACATCCGCCGAGATTGGATATAGTAGATCCGAGGTAAATATAGCTCTGCACTACTTCACAGTTTGCTATAAACGGAACTCCTTGCGTGTTGTGTTCAGCCCGGTCTACTATCATGATCTTCGTCTTTTCTCTGTTGAGAGTAAGACCGAAGTTTACACTGGTGGATTCAAGTCGAGACAGCAGCTGTTCTAAATCTTCTTTTGTTTTTGCTAGAAGGGTAGTATCATCAGCGTATCGTAAGTTATTAATCACTCGCCCTCCAACTGAAACACCTTTATCCTATCCTTCCAGAACGATTCTCATGATATACTCAGTATAAGTGTTAAAGAGCAATGGCGATAATATACACCCCTGTCGAACGCCGGACTCAGTCTTAAAGGTATCTGAGAGGACGTCGTCCACTTTCACTGCAGCAGACCCGTCCTCGTATAATCTCCTTAAAAGATAGATGAGATGCCGCGGAACTCCCATATCCAGCAGAACTTTCCATAGGCACTCCCATATGACTGTATCGAACGCCTTCCGGAAGTCGACGAAACATATGAAGAGTGGTGTGTTGAACTCCCTCGATTTCTCTATGATCTGCCGTAATATAAGTATCTGCTCCCGCGTGCCTCTTCCCTTCACGAACCCAGCTTGTTCTGGAGAAATTTGGTTTGAAAGATACGCCTGTAGCCGTGTGTTAAGGATATGGAGCATCACTTTGCTTGCATGAGATGTAAGAGAGATGAGCCGGTAGTTATTACATTTTTTGGTGGATCCTTTCTTGTGCAAGAGTATAAATATAGAACGGGACCAGTCTTCAGGCCATAGGCCAGTTTCCCAAGTTTTGCAACATATGGTAAATAAAAAGTCCACACCTGCTTCTCCCATAGCCTTAAACACTTCTATTGGAATCTCATCAACACCAAAGGCTTTATTGTTCTTTAGGTGATGTATTGCCGCTCGAACTTCATCACGCATTATACCAGGTTCTCGCTCACTGATTTCATTTGAGGTACATAGGTTGTCTGCTGTTGTCATGTTTTTCGCGAAGAGAGATTTGCAATAGTCCTTCCAAACACTCACTATGTCTTCAATCTCAGTGATGGTTGTGCCTGCGGCATTCTCTATTGCCCATGTCTTTGGTTTGAACTGGCGTGTTATGAGTCGAACTTTATCATGAAGATCTTTCGTCTGTAACTTGTCCGAGTGTCGTTCTAGATCCTCACATATCTTTGCCAATGCATTATTACGGTCACGTCTACAAGCAGCTTGTATCACTGATGTTTTTGAATTTAGTTCAGCAACACTCACCCCTTTAGCTTTTAGCTTCCTACGTTCTTCCACTAACTGCCAAGTGTTTGCTGTCATCCAATGCTGTCGTTTAGCGGATATTTTCCTTGGTTGTGATTCTATAACTGCATCCTTTACATGTTTCTTAGCAGATATCCACAAGATGTTACTATCTTTGTTCCTGATATCTGACCGCCAGATGGAATGTTTACTTTCAATAGACGTTGTAAAAGAGCTCTGATCAATTACTTGCATTCGGTTTTGTGGCTTCGTGGTCCTTACTCTTTGTAGTTTTAATCTCAATTTGCCAATAAGCAGTTCATGATCAGATCCACAATCTGCACCAGGCAAAGTGTGCGCGTTAGTAATAGAACTTCTCCATCTCGATCTAACAAGTATATAGTCGATCTGGTTACGACAATTGTCTCCAGGGGATGTCCAGGTATATAAGCGCCTTGGATGATGTTTGAATGCAGTATTCATGATGGTCAAGTTGTTGTTGGCTGCAAATTCTATAAGCCGTTCTCCTCTGGGATTCCTAACACCAAGACCATATTTGCCCACAATGTCTCGAATTCCATCATCCATCGTTGTATCGCCCACTTTTGCATTGAAGTCTCCTATGATGAGCAAAATCTCTCTTTTGGGGATTCTAGCTATTGAAGATTCGAGTTGTTTGTAGAATTCTTCTATTTGCTCAACAGAGGAAGAACTTGTAGGGGCATATACCTGCAAAATATTCAGTGGGGTCGGTGATGCGCTGAGTTTAATCGAAATAATTCTGTCACTGATCGGGTTGTAACCAAGTACGGAGCTATTCCAAAGTTTCGGAATTGCGATTGCCACCCCAGAAAAACTACTTTTATCATTTCCGGAAAAATAGATTGTATGTTTTTCACAGTTGAAATGCCCGCTTCCTTTCCAGTGTGTTTCGCTAAGCCCTGTGAAAGTCATATTGCATCGCTCCAGCTCCTTTTCTAACATAGGAAGCTTAGATTTGTCGAGTAGACCTCGAACATTCCATGTACCGAAAAGATGACATTTTCTTAACCTTAAGCTTCTTCCAGTATTATATTTTCCATGGGAAGCCTGGTTGCCTACATCACCATGGCCGGTAACCAATTTCACACCCCCAGCCCCGGAAAGCTCAGGGCGCCGGTCGCTACGCGGATCGCCAGGCAAACTTGCTCTGTGTCTCTCTGTGTCCATCATACAGCTCTCATGGGATAATAATGTAGTAGTTTCCCCTTGCTTTCTACATCGCGGTACTACAACCTCAGTGGCTGCAGAAATCCACCGTGAACCGGTTCAGAAACCACCTCTTTGCGCTTCACATAGGTACTGATGGCTACCGCTGCCCTCCATCAGGTTCCAGGCACTACACCCCTGTGGTTCGCCTCCTCCGCTGGTCTGGCCGTTCCGACACCTGCTGTCTCCGCCCATCCCACCGTTGAGGTCTTCACCCGTAACCCTGGGCAAGGGTTCTATGCTATACCCCATAGAGCTGGGTCCCTATCCGAACTTGGTCATCGTCTCCCTCCGGCCTACTGAAGAGAGCTGTGTCCAGCCCCGCGACGTGGACGCGCCGGACAAGAGTTACCCCAGTGAAGGATAGAGAAGGTCACTCTATCCCTCCTGGGGCCGGGTTAACAGTCTCGTATGGGCCCGAGACCGAAGCCGTGGCGAACCGTGGCAAAATATGCCATAATTATTATTTTTATAGATGGGAGAGTGAAATGGGTGGGAGAGACGCGGCGACACTTTTATGTGAACAAATAAACATTGACTGAGGCAAAACTCTCTATTTCTCTGATCTGTGGTCGTGACAGTGGATGCTCTCCTAACGATATCAAAATAGTTTCTATTGTATTTTATAGAAAAACAAAAGCTGCTTGCGAGGCTCTTTACGCCCACGAAAAGAAAGGTATAGACTACGAGGACGCTTGGAACTTGGCTTCAGTACAACTTATCAACGCCAGTGAGGTAAATCAATTACTTATTCATTAAAGTATATGAAAAGTTTGGTCGCGTTCTTGTGTTCATATAAAGCGAGAACTACTTTCTGGATCACTAGATCGACGTGGGGTTTCCAAGTAAGTTGTGTGTTCAGACAACTAAGACCATAAAGATTGTCAATTTATTCGACATTCTCATAGCTGAAGATTAAGTATGTCATTGTACAATTTATTAGCAGTTATTAATATGAATAATTTTTGTTTTTAACTAAGATTCACATAAATTGTTGTTATTTATCCAATAACTAGTCGTGTTGTCTAGATAATTTTTGTTACATTTATTATCACGTCTTATACGTCAACAATTGTTGTGATAACAGCCGAGAGTGCACATTTACATAATATCTAATGTGAGGTCATTGATATGATTACGAAAAACAATGGTCCAAGGATACTACTACTGCTACCTTGAGGGACTCATGAATGATTTTATAGATTACTAAATAAGTTGTCTTTGTCATAGTCGTTATTTTCTTTTTTAGGCGCATTGCCGCGCCGTCCAATGCGAGGTGGTCTGGCGAGAAATCCAGGTCATATCTTCATCAGTATCACCTAATCTCGGACAGGTGTTGCTACAACTAATTGAGCTCTATCTGATTTACTGGACGCTGGAAAAGAAAGGAGACTTGTTAATGGTGAGTGAATTATTTCCTTCCATACCCTGATAGTAATGATAATGCTATAAGCTGAATCTAGATTTAATGAAGAAATCTAGTGCTGGGCGAAGACACAGTACCTATACATCTAGAAACTGTCATGGTTGTGTGCTATTGAATGAGACCATAAAATAATTTGGCCGATATTTGATTAATTTCTGATAAGTGATTGATACAGCAGTTGGTAGTCTCTTAAGCAAGAGTTTTTGCTTTCATCTATATCTAAATGTACTTTAGTATATCTTGAGTGTAAATCTCTGGAGTGTTGCGAGTTTTAAGTTTCTGTTTTTTACCTCCTAGGTTTTGTACTTTGTTATTTTATCTTCTCTCTGATTAAAATTGGTCTAGGCGAGACGCTAGTACGTAAGAAAGAGAACTCACAAGTACTGACATCCGTTTATTTTTTCTGCTATGTTTACCTACGTATAAATTTTGAATGGATAACCACAGAATAAAAAGGATATAACTAGGCTGACCTTTGCTTCTTTTATACTTGAATCCATGAACCGTAATTACATAGGTTATGGTGTCGATTTTAAATAACTTCTCTGATTTTAAAATTCTCTATACTATGGTAGTTCTTATTATGTTCTCACTAAACTTCATATTCGTATAACACTTAAAATGGCCATTCTATAAATATGATTGTCTCGTTGACTCTAAAATTCAATTGCAGGTTATTTTGCATCAGTTACATGACGTCTAAATTAACGTAATCATACAATTGAGCATAAAAGTTAATTTTAACGACTTTCATTCGCAAGCGTTATACGAATTTGAATTTTTATAAGCAGAATAAGAACTACCATAATTTCATTAGCAAGCGTTGTAAGAATTTGGATTTTAATCATTGTGTCTTATTCCTGTAAGAAGAACCATGATTTCGTTTGCATTGCAACGTAGTACAAATTTTGATTTATCGTAAGCAGAACAACCATAATTTGGAGGATTTTAAGATGAGAGAATTTGTATAGAATCTATAGTAATTATTTTCTGTTTTCAGTATTCGTCAATATCTAAAGACCATATCGCGCAGCTGCAGCAGAGATACGAGGAGTTGTTGGCGCTGTTACGACCCAACATTATCGGCATTGTCGATGGATTCGATATTCGGGATGAGGTAAGGGAATGAAATTGATTTTAGGAATGGGGGGAGTATATTTGTTTTCCTTAGTTAAGTTTTATTTCCCGTGGCAATGTAACCAGCATTTTGGGAACATTGCCCACGGAAAACGATTAATAGGATTACAATAATTGTATGTTATGGTACTAAGCAGGTCAACTTATATCAAAGTGTTTGGAGTAGCTATTGGTATGTATTTGTTCAAAATTGTGGTGAAACTCTATAGCAGAGGTGTTCAAGCTGGATTTCTCAAAAAGCCGCTGACAAAATCTAGAATGTGTTAGCGGTCTAGATTTAAAACTTATTTATCTCGTCAGCTCCAACCTTAAACGACAAAAATGCTTGGACAATTCCGCCTCTGCCAAGCTATCACCTGTCACCTAAGTAATTTAAACAAATATTGTATTAATTTTATAATATAGTTTGTAATACATAGTTCAAAAGACGTTTAAAAAGAATGGCTCCGAGTTTCTTGCCCGTTCCTCTCGCAGCTCTATACATTTTTTTTGCTGAACGTGACAACGAACAATGTGAATTCTTTCAATATTCGTAATTGACCTTCATAAGAGCTTTGTAGACGCCTAAATTGTATGATTTGACTTTGGACATGCATTTCAAGAACATAATACCTCGTAGCGATGATGAACGTAGTTTAGCGATAAACAGAGACGCTGCAGGAGTGATGTGTAGGCATGATATTCAACAAACTGGTGTCAATGAAATGTTCTTCTAAGAATAGGCAAGTTCTTACTAAGATTAAAACTTAAATAAACCATATCCCATAATCCTTTCAGATCCTGAACTCAACCCTGGGTGCGTATGACGGTCGCGTGTACGAGCGACTGATGGAAGAAGCACTGAAGAGTCCTCTCAACGCGGAACCCGTCAACCAGAGCTTCCACAAGTATCTCAAGCCGTTAATGAACGCTAAACTGTGATCATTATTACGCTAGGATTGGTTCTAAAAGAACTGTGATATGATAACTGAACAGGGCATAATATTGTGAAGTTTTATCTGTATATTTTATGAAATGAGTTTATATTTTTTATATATAATGATATGTGTGGTCTTTTGTTATAAATAAATGACATTAAACACTAGTTTTGTTATTTTTTTATGAAAAGCGTCCCTTTATGCCATTGTACATAGTTTCTTTAGCAGCAGAGCTAGAGGGACTAAACTTTAAAGGGACAGACAAACAGGCAACTTTTATCTACACCCATGCTATCAATCCTCTATAAATGTTTATATAATCTCATTCGGTAATATTATGATATGTAATACTTTTTTATTGCCATATTTTATTTGTTTACATACTTCTTTAAGAAAATTAAATTAAAGCATTATTCTCCTAACAAAACAATGCTTTAAAACATTTTTTTAATTATTAAAGTACAATGTGTCCCGACCAAGGAGGTTTCAATTCAATTTAAGTAAACATTATATATTATGTGGCGAGCGCGCTGCGCGTGCAACGCGCTGGTTTTTATATTGCATTTTATTTAATATAGCTACATATAGCCATGAGATTAAATAAAGTAGTGCATGCAACTGCATATAATTAGTTATTAAAACACTCGTGTAATCTTATTTGAGGGTATTAAAACTACACTCATGTTTTAATATCCTCTATTATATGACAGTTGCATAAACTACTATTCTGAAACAGCTAGCTTATTGCCAACATTAAAACATCCTGTGTCATAGTACCCATAGTATCACAGACATACGATTGCTTTCTCTTTTCTATATTATATTTTCTATATATTTTTATATCATCCAAACGAGTGTTATGTATAATGTTGTACTAAATTTCGTAAAGCAACTCCTTTTTCAAATAAAGAACATTGTCAGGCACGCGCCTTTCACTACCACAGCGCCGTGTTTAATTTAAAAAAAGAACTGTTACATATTCAAATTCACTTCGTATCCCGCCATTTTTGTTCGATATAAGTAAAAATGTAATATACTTTTCTAAAGGCTTCATTCAGTAGATATAGTCTTGTATGCAATTGTATTGTATATACAGTGTATACTTAGGTATTAAAACACTCATGTGATACTATTCATTGGCTTCCCCTTATGTGATAAACCCATATTTGTGTTTTAATTCCCCTTATTATACTATAGTTGCATAAATAACTATTTAAACCCTGAGGGAAAGAAAGTGATTTGGAATGTGAATAGTAAAAGTGATAACTTTTGTGCCGTTCTACAACTAGATGTTATGAATATATATTTTTATTGTTTTCTGTCAAAAGTAACGCCCTATATTTTTTTTACCAAGCGAATTGAAGACTTCTTATTATGTGCTATAAGTGCGATATTTACTGCACTGATCTCCCGCAAGGAGTATTGTGGATTTCCTCCGCCAGCCACCCTAGCCATCCCAGAAGTCTTAATAAACTAGTGGCTCGTATTGAAAATTATGGCTTTGTTCTGAAGCCCACTTTGACACGGTCAAAGTACAGACAAGTAAAGCTATACATCGACCGGAATCGCTATCATCCAGATTAGAATGAAATTCTGTAGTAAAAGATCCAATCACCAAAGAGATCCATCACAAACATTATATCAACAAGTTACAGGCTGTAACTATGTAGGTATGCGTGACCTAAAGAACACCGCCAAACTGCGCGAGCTTAAAAAAAAAAGATAATGAAAAACGCGGGAAAAGCATTCTGCCTTCGATCGTGACACGCTCACAATCACATCACATTCGAAGTAAAAAATGAGTGTCTTACAGTAGTAAGAATGAATGTATTATATTAACCAGAGAACATTGTTTCGGAAGCTAAAATGTGATACAAAGTCCTTTACCTAAAAATCACGTGAACAATATAATATGAAAGCATAGTAGAGAAAGCAAGTAAGAAAAAAAAGCAAGAAGACCAAAATCTTTATCAGAAAATGTGTTTCTGGTCTATTTTCAAGAATTACCATATTCCAAACAACCTACAACTCTTTAAAGTATATATTCTATGTCTAAACCTACCGTTGATAGGTACTAATAACGATATTAATATCGAAACTTACTCAGCATTATTAGGTTATCTGAAACGACAATCCGAAAGGCATAAACCGAAAAAATCCAAGTTATTTCCTGCTAAAATGTGGAAGCTTTTTTAAATGGCGCTCCTGACATAAGTAAGTATATATGTACGTGATTCATAAGTATATACGATATTGATAAAAAAATATTTATACCACACACACTCAGAAAGTGCAAAAAAGTTTGTCATTTCTACCATATAAATGTATGGCGGGAAAAAATATATGGAATTTCATTACTTCCCCCAGTAGCAGTGAAGGAATGTTGTATGAAAATTCATAACTGTATGTACTGCTAGATCTCAATTAAAGATAAAAAAGCGCGGCAATTTAGTTGTTTCGTTAAATTTTGTTTTTTCTTAAGTTGATAATATAGCACAGTACGCTTTTAATAATTCTAAATAGTTTTCCACAATGTTATGTGATAGTGTAAGTATGACGATTAAATAGCGACGGTGCTCCAGAAATTAAAAATACAGCTCAATTCATAGGTTAAGAATATACTTCCTGAGACGTCTCGGGACAAATAAGAGAAAACTTAAGACTTGGTACCTACCTAATGATTTTATTTTCCTTGTATGTGTAGTATAAAGCATAATTATCACTCGGGAGAAAGTTCTATTTCTGTTCTCGAGTTTCCTTTAAGCCCTCCGCTGCGCGTCGGGCTTTAACATACTCTCCAACGTTTTCTCCCCTCGATTTACAATGTACCTACTATTGTTTCAGGATAAGGTTTTTAGCAAGTATTATTTTTAAAGAGCATTGACGCATGCTAAGCAGAAACTTAAATTATTTCGTATGGAAAATTATAACTTCCAGCGGGACTTGAACCCGTTACTCCAGAATTAATATATAATTTGAAATTATTCCTTACAAAAATAATTTCTTAAAGGTTTTTATTAGTATGACACAAATTGTGTTCCTTGAAATGAACTGAAAATAATAAAGATGTAGGGGTAAGTATACACAATCGCAACCACTTTGTTGCCGTATAAATATAATGTAAGATCTTGATTACATAATATATTTCTTCGAAGAGTAATTCTATTTAATTTGTGTTTGATGTTTGTACAATTGGTAAAGTTACAAGCATAAGTTTATTGAAAATGTATTAAGGCAACAACAAACTTAAGGTACATAGTTACATATTGCTAAACTCTTTGTAGTACCTAATTTGGTGTTGGGGATACCGAAGATAGAGGACACATTAAAACACTTTCCACGTCTGACTTCAAAACGCATGCTTGTTTAAAAAGAGAGGTCACTTTCAAATTTGGAGTCTGTTATGGTCATCACTCATCAGGAATTAGAGAAACTGGCAAGGTTTCCTATTCCTTTGCTGTTTGCATTCATTCTGGTCGTTTCATTTGTGCAATTTATCATCGACCCATCCCGAGCTACTTCAATTGGTTTCTTTGTACCGTCAGACGTCATAAATGATTATGTGTGATTACTACAAGGAAGACGTCATATATATGACAGGACCTCAATGTAATGCTTGAACTGGATGAAAATAAGAAAAGAACTCAACAAGACGTTTTAGAAGATAAGATACTGTTCGGTATCGGATATCATCATCCGGATCGACCAATAAGAGCATGTGTATCGTTTAATATATTTTATCTCGTGTGCGAAAATTCCTTGCACAAAAATATCAGTGCATAAGTTATCGATGCATATAGATATGGAAGCGATCGTTTCAAGTTGTTCAGTTCTCAACTTGTTTCAATCCACACATTGCGTCGAATCGTCGACGCTATATTTACCATTTGTATTGTCAATTCAATGCTAATGTTGAATGAATTGTACGGTAAATTGTTGTGCGCGACTAAATTCAAGTCATTTTACAAAATACCTAAATAATTCAGTCGATGTTCGGTCGGCGCGGGGAAACGAGTGTAGACGATAATAATTTGGTTGTAAGGTGATTGAAAGTGTCAATATGAGTGCAGTTAAAAATAAAACAACAGTGAACGCAGATTTGGCAAAAGAGAGAGCGAAATGCAACTTCAATATTGAGGAGATGACCTTCCTTTTGGATGGTGGAGAACAAAACACGATAAAGAGGAGGAAAATCGGTATGTTAATTAATAAAACGACTGAGGAATCTGGATAATTTACCTTTTGTGCCGTTCTTCAACTGGATTTTATGGATATATATTATTATTACTATTTTCTGTTAAAATTCACGCCTTGTAATTTTTTTGCTAAGCAAATTCTTACTACTACTTATTTATTATGTACGATAAGTGTGATAAGTCCTCCACTGACCTCCCGCAACAGGCTTATTGTGGATTTCCTCCGCCAGCTACCCTAGTCATCCCAAGAGTCTTAGTAAAAATGTGGCTATACTAAGTATTCCGTGCTTTGCAATCTAAAGTGTACTTTTCAAACGCTCTTCTCGAACTGCACACATGGTCAAAGTATTAAAGAAGCGTAACAAAGTTGACTTTGATCGTTTTTTTAAATATTTGGATTCTTATTTTCTGTGGTAATTGGTATTCCAAGTTACTTTGACAACAGCTTCCTATTACAACGAAAGCTATAAATAAAACAAATAATTTAGGTACATATTGTTAAAGCTGTCAATAGGACGTAAGTCATTTTAAAATAAGGTCGTCGAAAACTCAATGGCGTATTTAAGGGATCCGTTGTTAATTTCAGAGAATGTAGCACTTAATGATGGAGCATCCAAAGATACGATCCCAGATGAATGCATGACCCCTAATGAAAGATACGAGAATGCAGTAAGGAAGTCAGTCATGTACAGCAAGCTTGTTAAAGAGAAACTGCTTGACTTTACCGGATTGGAGGCGTTAGGGTAAGAAATCACGTGCTCGAAGGATAAAAAGTGTTGTGATTTTTTTCCATACAGAAAAGTTTAGTCTATTCCGATTCCGGACAAATACCTAAATGAAACAAATGAATCCGATAGCTCAAGCTTAGAGCAGCTTGACCGACGCTTGACAGACAGCTTGGGGATCGCAGTTTTTGAAAAGGCGCTGCTGCCCACATTCCAGCGTTTTCTTCTTAGTCACCTTTTACTACACCTATGGGAAAAAATGGGAGGAGCAATTCTAGCCCGGCATCCCACCGGAAAATTATAGAATATATAGAATTACTATAACATACTGTTGTCTATTTATGCAACTGTTAAGTTAGCGTGCATTTATTTTCAAGGTACTCGTTTTATTGGTCAGGTCAAGAACTTTTCAGTTAACCTCGTGTCATAATTTCAGCGTCAACTCTCCAGCTATCAGACGAACAAGCGATGCGTTCTTTAAAGAGATGTCACCATTCCTCCTCCACCTGGGCATGTTCGTTCCTACTATAATAGGCCAGTGCACTCCGGAGCAGCAAGCGCACTGGCTTCCTCGTGCGTTGGATATGCAAATCATCGGGACCTATGCCCAGGTAGACCTTCATTGTTCCAAACTCTGGTCTCACCTTTATTATAAAGTCAAATTATCCACTGGCCTCGACGTTAGAATTCGACGCAGTGTTTGTGTATAAAATATATCAGCAGTAAACATGATCCTTCGGAATCCCATCCTGTTTATTCACTGAATGGGTCCATTGACATGCGTCTCACAGAATCATCATTCTTGCAAAATCTACATTTCCTTTTTTGATGATGACATTCATTCGTTAAGTTATTTTTATAATTTATTGAAATTTTTAATTTTAACATCTCATTTTAGTTCGTTATAGTTTTCTTAGCCTTTTTTAAATTGAATTTTACATAATTTTTTGCTATTCTTTTTAAATTGACATATATATTTGTTTTCTATTCGATGTAATATTTTTATCAAATAGACATAAATATATGTATTTTATTGACCTAATGATTGAGTTGACCAGTTTGCCAAACTACAACTAAGGCTAATAAAATTTATATCTATTGTATTCTATTTATGTTTATCATAAAATTAAGTATACGAGTATATAATGAAGGGTAAATTCATGAGGCCGTATCGAAAATAAAATCATAAATATAATTAAATTGGTATAATTTAATAGCTGAACCGCGGTTAATATTTTTGCACTTGACCCAGTCTTAGAACTGTTAGAATACTTTTTCTTACTTATATTTTGCATATACTTATTACCAAAATAGAATTCTGACGTACAACGTTCACTTAATGGGGCGACTAGATCAGTTAGCAGCGTGTAACGGAAAATAAAACCAAATATGATTAAGTTAAAGTTAAATAAATCTTAATGCGCGCTGCTCGTGGTGGCTACGACCATTTATTTGTCCGAAATGCGTGAAAAATTGAGAAAGTAAGTAATAATTTTCAAAAGAATGTTATTGTCCGATTTAAAAATTATTAACACATTTGATTAGGATATACTCGTACTGTACTATAATGTATCACTGATTGTCCACTGCTTAACACAGCCTCCTCCATTTAGGGAGGGTTTGCCATAATTTCCACCATTGGCATGCATATTAGGAATCGTAGTTTAAGATATCAGTTCCTCAAAAGGAGCTGCTGCCCACCTTCCAGTATTTTACCTTTAGTCGTCTCATACTCAGAGAAAACAATAACAATGACATTCTAGCTCGGCACTCCACGGGGATCTGCATATAATTGTTGGTATTTTAGCGAAATATAGATGCGAAAATATCGTTGAGAAAGAGTTCCAAAATTTAATTAGAAAATAGCTGCACTTCAGTTTATTTTTCACCTATTAATCATGTAGTTATGTAAAACCTTTAGCACGGATTTGTTGCCAAAACATTTCTTCGTAACACATATTTTTTCGGAACCCAAATAATCATCCTCTGAAGAGGAGTTGACATTCAAAGTAACCAAATCAGGGAATCGCCCCCTGAACTGTGAAACGAGGTTAGTCAAAACTTTATTTTGATATAAGTACTTACTAACTCTCGTAATTCGGTGTGCATTTTTTTATTGAGTACTAGCGACCTACCCCGTTTTCGCACGAGTGCAATGCTGATACTAAATATGTATTCTATAGAATGTCTATAAATGCAACGTTTACACCTTTTTTTCATTAGATAATACAAACATGTTTTTTTAGAGGCGGGTCAAAATCCGTTGCGTTGTTGTACCTAAAGATCTAAAGGGAATCTAAGGGGATCTCGGGAAGCGAGTTTGTTTTATACCAACTATGCAGTGATATAGATAAGCATAATTTATCAATTTTCAGTAATCCAATATTTAATTATCTAACGCATCTTTTCTTCACGTCAGTGTTCCTCTTTCATAATCGATTACCAAAACACTTATTCTTCCAATTATATTATGAACCAATGTTTTCTTAGACTATGTCGGCAAAAAAAAAAGTCCCTAAATATACCGTGATTTGTTGTTAAATCCAATTGTAGCTATTCAACTATTATGTCAAAGCATAATATATCAAAATTAATTCTTATCTAATGTTACATCTAGAAGTGAAATCATTTTATATAGGTAACTATCTGTAATATTACAAAGTACAAAAATCCTTGGGCACTATTTAACATTTTTTAAGTAGGTACCTATAGCCCGTAAACAATACTTCAAGATAAGTCGTAATATTTTGAGACAAAAGATGACACTACTCTAGGTACTGACAATTTTCTACAACTACACAAGAGAATATAGCGAATTTCATGCGTTAAAATACATCTTTATTGAAACATCTTTATTGAAACATCTTTATTGAAACATCTTTATTTTATTCTAATTAGACTGAGCTCGGACACGGGACATTCATCCGTGGACTTGAGACCACAGCTACATATGACCCGAAGACTGAAGAGTTTGTTCTGCACAGCCCCACGTTGACATCTTACAAATGGTGGGCAGGTGGACGTAAGTATAGAATTCCGTGATGGGCCTGCTATCCAGAATCGATAATGGCATAGAACAAATAATGACTCTGTAGCGATACATTTAGCATGGCTTGCATTCCGCTGACACGGTAGGATACAATGTATGATACAAGTCGCACTGCACCAGTCGCCTAGCACGATAGGCGCTCGATTTAGAATTTATAAATAATTAAAAATGTATTTTTGTTGTTATAAATACGGTTACCAAACTCTTTTATTGAAGCAAACTATTTTATTGAAGACAACTATATATATATTGCGTTTTTTTTTCTGGGAAAATTATTCCAAAATCTATATCTAATAATACGAGTAACATTGTGTTTTCTTGCATGTTGAGCAAAAAATTCCTTATTTATAAGCAAGTACTTTCAGCTTGAATATTGGTCAGGCTACAATCCTAAGATTTTTTTACTCTCTGCTACAATCTATTAAACTTAGTTTTCCTATAACTTCATTATTACCCTGAAATGAGTAAAGTTTATTAAATAAGCCGATCCTATCGTGCTGAATCTTCCTCTTTGTTTTCGGTAAATTTATAGGATTGAAAATGCATCAATAGGAAGGTACAACACGAAAACTGCTGCAGGTACGTTTCTATAAATAAACAGAACACGTTTTCAAACTATGTAGAATAACTTGTTCGAGATTGAAAATTTAAATTGAAAATAAAGGACTAACGCTATTAAAATGACGCAGAACAGCGATTTTTAAAATGACGGAATTATTGTTTTTACACGATTGCCCAAAAAAAGGAGAGTTATGTTTTCAGGGTTCATGTATGTATGTATGTTTGTGAGTTTCTTTATTCCATCATAACTTCTT
This sequence comes from Plagodis dolabraria, assembly GCA_963854805.1. Lineage (NCBI taxonomy): Eukaryota > Metazoa > Arthropoda > Insecta > Lepidoptera > Geometridae > Plagodis > Plagodis dolabraria. Next base: position 6,355,119 of record OY978442.1, read on the forward strand.
AACGGTTCAACCGATTTTATCATATATCATTAGATTCGTCTTAATAGTCCAGGTGACACTGGGTACATAAAAAAGTTAAAAAAAGCAAATTGACGGATGTAAGCGCAATATTTTTCAAAAAGAAAATTTGTTTTTTCAAATACCCATCGAGTGGGGTATCAAAATGAAGGGCTTTAAGAAACGATTCCATAAATATATAAAATTTACAGTTTTAATTTGAACGGAACGGTAAAACGCATAGCGAAAATAAATAATTTGCGGTCGGGTTTTTTAATTTTTAATTAATGTATACTTGTTGGTTTCAGTGGGTCACACGGTAAATTACTGCATAGTCATAGCGCAGCTGTACACGAAGGGGCAATGCCACGGAGTGCACCCTTTCATAGTCCAGGTTCGAGATGAGAAGACTCACATGCCCCTGCCTGGCATCAAAGTCGGAGACATCGGCCCCAGAATGGGTTTCAATACGGCTAACAACGGGTTTCTGGGCTTCAATCACTATAGAATGCCAAGAGAGCATTTGATGATGAAGAATGCTCAAGTTTTGAAGGTAGGAAAAATCTACGTCCTTCTATTACCCGTGACACGTTTCTTTGTTTCACTTCGCTTTTTCAGCTGTCATATTAGTACTTGCAATTAATCTTCACGCTGTATATACATACCTTCACTAGCCTTCCGTAATCATTATCACACACACATGTAAATACACAAGCAAAAAATCACATTCTATGTATAATTTATTGTTTGAGCGTATGAAATATTTAGTGCAATTTTTTTCGGGGAAGACCCTACCCTGCTATGTACATCACAGTAATTATTATACTAAAGCAGCAGGCAGGGCTTCAACAGTAGAAGGTAAGCTATATGTATTGAACAAAAATAAAAAAATTGTATTTGTATACTCAAGGTCCTGTTCTGTTGGCTGTTTGCTGTGTTCTCATATGTTCATGCGCAAGGCAATTTTGTTTTAAAGGACCGCCATTAATTAAGAGCCGCTTTCTTCTTAGTTCAAAATACACCAATTGAAACTTTAAAATCTTCAAATTCCTTTATGTGATTTCTATGATTAAATTCTGTAATCAGTTCATAATGAGTCCACATCGCCGAAGATAGGAACAGATGGCGACAAATTGTGAAAAGAAAGGTAGTTTTCACGGGGTACCCTCTGCTTTGAGGATAACGACGCAAGGAGGATGAATGAGTCTTAATCCTAAGAGAATTTGTTAAGTTTAAGTTGTTAGTCATCAGTGAATCTGACAAAAGTAAACAGAATCTAAGTATGTATAATGATTTGGTCATTTTAGTATAATCTGACAAAAGTAAACTGAATCGATGTATAATTTTATTACTTTTATTCATTGAGCCATGATGACCCAGTGGCGATGAACCACCGCGGAGTGCCTCTATGGTTCAAATCTTGCCGTTTAGGCTTGAGGTTCATCGCTTTTTGCGAATGCTCGCCTGGTCGGCTACCACTTTCAAGTATAAGCAAATCTATAAAGCAGCCCACATTGGCTTCCAACTGTCCTTTACTTATTGTCTGTGGCGGAGAACTAGCACACTAAACCAAATATGCTAGCAATATGGCTTCAAACCGGTTTGAGCAAATTGAATAATAACGATATATATGCTCATAATCTCCCGTTCATGAGTCGATGAATGGTGGATAGCTGTGGACTTTGTACTGATATCAGCAGTGGTATAATGCGAATATAATTTACTACTTATACTGATGTAACAATGTTCTAGCAAGTTGAATAACCGTTGCATTGACTAGCTATAGCACAAAATAAATAATATAGAATGGCTTTAAGTGCCTTTAATTACAGACTACGTAGTATGAATCATTGCAAACTGGTAAGCTGGATTTGAAAGGCCTTTTATTGGTATACGTTTAAAACGGATACTTCACAATTCCGCTACGAAATTGGGCGATGTCCCGTCCATCTACTAGACTTAACCACTGGTGTGTGGACGGGGAATACAAGTTTCCCCCTGCAAGCTGCACTAGGAATAAATCATTTGCTGCATCGATACAACAAAGAATAACTAATTCATTCAGAGGAATGATTGCCAAGAAACGCATGTCTAATTTTTGCTATTTCTGTTTGGGTAGGTGATGTCAGAAACGGCAAACAAGTACAGCCCGCCAGAACGAGTTCCGAAGAGTTTCGCTTCGGAACGAAGTGGCATTTTTAGTTGCGTCGTTTTTTTTCTATTTTTTTTTATGTTATTGTGACCGAACAAGCTCGAGGCCCACCTGATGTGAAGCGGACTAACCTCTGACAGAACAGATGCATTTCGTCACTAATCACGAATTGCACTGCGCCCGTCACCTTGAGACATAGTTGTTATATGTCATATGCTTTCTGCTGCCGGACCGATCCTTGTCACTCATGACAAGGATTTTATGCTCTTATAATTTACAAATTTGATATTCGCATAGCACGCTGCTCTAGTGGTTGTAAACATAAGTGTTTGAAGCACTTCTTGTGATCAGATGAAGTCTTGTAGTTGGGTTGGTGGCCGCACAGTCCCCTACAGCACAAGATTCGGCTAAGGCGGGCATGTTCCGATACTACCAGGTGGTAGGTTTCTTAAGAGGCCGTCTTGTATTGTCAGGTATTCTACTTCCAAGCAGCAGTATGCAAACACTGCCGTTTTTAGGTTTGAAGCTTTTGAAGGTGAAATCAACGGAGTCGAGCGCAGTATACAGGGTTATTGGCAAAATGCTAACAAACTCTTAGATTTGACTTCTGTTAGTAAGCACTAACATTTTTGTAGTGTGATTTTTTTATTAAACTTTTAATGTCATCGAAAAATAAAAATAATACCTAAGTAAAAGATAAGAAAAAAAAAATCTACAAAAAAGGGTTTGTACAGACTAACATAATCCAACTCTATGAGGTTGTTAGCATTTTTCCAATAACCCTGTATTGTCAAACGCAATGTGACACGTAACAGTAATACACAGATGAGATGCTTACCATCAAGCACCGTCTCATCATCTTGGCACACAATTAAATAAAAGGTCATTGCACTCGGCGCGAATCTGGGGGGCGCTAATTCGATTCCCGATCGGAACAAGAAATTTATGCTCTAATATTTTTTATATAAAGTTAAGTGCTTGGTAACAGATTTTTTGCTTGAGAGAGGTAGAAAATAACTAGTTATTAGTTATTTTTTGATTTCTATGTCAGTAAAGTAACAGCTGTATCCATACTAATATTATAAATGCGAAAGTTACTCTGTCTATCTATCTCGCTTTCACGCCAAAACTACTGGACCGATTAGAATGAAATTTGGTATGGACATAGTTTGAGATGCGGGAAAGGACAAATGATAGTTTTTATTGAACTGCGCAAAAAGAGGTTAATGTTTTTGAGCGATAACCGACATTAAGATATGCGCGTGGCGGAACCGTGGCCGTAAAGCTAGTCTAGATTGAACCTTAGTTTACGGCAAACTATTGGCTTTTGGCATCCATATTGTTTTTCGGCTATATTTGAGTATTTTTCTGTTTCAGGATGGCACTTATGTAAAAACTGCTAGACACGGAAAGCTGACATACGGCACCATGGTCTTCGTCAGGGTAATGCTGGTCAATGAAGTAGCATTTAATCTCGCCAAAGCCATCACGATAGCTGTACGCTACTCTGCTGTTAGAAGGCAATCAGAACCATGGCCAGGGTAAGTTTATTTTAATATTCCTACTTACAAATATAATATTATTTATTTCCTGAAATAAGGTTACATGTGCGGATCGTAATAATCTTTATACCCACAGAATTATAAATTTATCTTATTCTACCTTTAAAGGGCGCGTGTAAATGTTTTAATGTTTAAAACAAAATGATAAAAATTGTTAACATGTCTCTAAATTATTCTTCAAATGATATAATTAATTATTTTAATACAAATCTCAATAATTATTTATTACATGCAAGTCAAAATACAGATAATCAACATTATTTTTTTATTTATAATAGCGCATATCTCTTATAATTAATATATTCGTCAACATTGATAAAACATCATTCAAGAAGCCACTCCTTTAATTGTTTTAACTGTAGACTTTGTAGGTGTTCGTGGCAAATAATTATAAATTTCTATGGCAATACAATAAAAGTTTTTACTTAATATACAGGCATATCGCTACGATGGGTCTATAGTTTATGTGTCTATAGCTCAGGATCGAATTTATCATCTTTAATTTTTTTTTATTCCCGATAGGTTAGCCTTTGACCCCTATCTCACCTGATGGTAAGTGACGATGTGGTCGAGGATGTTGTTCAGACTAACCTAGAGTTAGTCTGAACAACATCCAAAATAAGGTACTGTAGAGGTTATCATAGGGCTTTCCACATCATATGTTACATAGTTTCTTCTAGATAAGCGTGCTCCATCTGAGACCACATCAATGCTTAACATCAGGCAAGGTGTGGTCTTAAACGCGAACATATTATAATGAATATGTTCACGTTTATATGATATAAATGAATAAAAAATTAAAAAAGTGTTCAAACTCTGTGAAATTTTGCATTATATGCTGTTTCTAAGCTGGTTTTCTAGTTTTTCGTTTTATTATTTATTTTCATCTCTAAATGTGGTAATAATAATTACCACACATAGGTTTCTTCTGAATTATTCTGAAAAAAAACATAATGTTATGGAAAATTTGCAAGCCAGAAGCATAAATATTATGCTTAAGAACGTGTATGAAAAGTTTAATTAAAATTTGGACACTTGGAATTTAAAATATGGCGAAACTGGCCCTGGTAAAATGTTAAATTTACTATATGGGAATAAAGGCAACCATAAGATATTTTTGATGATATTAGTAGGAATCTGATTATAACCAGCTGTTAGTGTATTTTAAGGACTATTACCATTTATTGTCATACGCTACGGTATAATCAATATAATTTGTGACTACGGTTGGTGAAAGTACTGTGTAGACGACGTTCTGTCGTAAATTTTTAAACTTTTTTTTTCTTGTACCTATATGCCAACGGTAATGGTATGAAAAGTTAAAATGTCACATTGTACATATTATGACGCATTTGTTTTTAATTAACACAGTGTGACTTGTTTATTACAGTGAGTTTTAGAATTACAGCAATAGACGACCTCACGACCCGAACCATTGTTCATAAGCCAATTTCAACACATAATCACGGAGATATTTAAAGTCAAAGTTAAAATAATTTATTCAATTAGGCATCCATGACGCTCTTATCATAGTCAATTACATATTTTAGTATTGAAATATTCTACATTTTACTGCCACGTTCATTTGTGCAACAAGAGAGCAAAGTCGTTTTTTGCTGCGAGATCTAATAAATCCTGAGTGTTGCGAGGGATTCAAAGGCACGAGATGCAAAAAACTTTGCTTTCATGTAACACACATAACTTTTCAATTCAGCAGCGAGAACACTTTATGAGATAAACTAATAAACAGGACTAGATTAAAATAACTATTAACTTATTCAACTCTTTACGCCAGCCAAGAAATTTAATCCTGCTCTTTTATTAAAATTAAGACGTTTTCGGAAATTGAAAAAACACGCCTTAATTTAAATAAAAGAGGGAGTATAACATTTCGGAAATAGCACCCGTGATATTTTATTATTCGAATATTTTTTACTGTCAGTTTAATTGTTAATTATATCTGATTATTTATTGTTTTATATATAATAAAAAAGCATAAGAATAAGTACCAAAAATTATGAACAAAAATTAAGTTGATAAAAACAATTACTGTTTTTCGATGATTTTTTAAGTACAATAAATTAGGTATATTAATTCAGCCTAAAACAATATTACATGGAATATATACTTTTTCTGCATTTTTAACATTTATAGTGAAATACCGAAAAATAAGGATTTACCGGTATCCCGGTTTTGAAAATATTGATACCGGTCTAATACCGGTATTGCCAATAAGTCCGATACCGCCATTGGTTACCGCTATTCATGACCCTTAATTGGTTCAGGCGCCCTAATTAAAAAAGTTTAAGACTCAGCTACGTAAATGATACCTCAAATTAAAGAGCAATAACCAAGCATATTTTTAAAGTTGTCTGAACATCTGTAGGTATTTTATTAATTTTTTTAAATGACATCAAAATTCACATTTTATATTTACCTTCTTTTTTGTAAAGTTTAAATGCTTTGTACATAATTTTTTGGACATAATGGAGCTTAAAACTACTTTGGTACGGTCGGAGACACATTGCACTACTAGAATAATAATAAAAAACGACATTTCCGTTTAGGTTAGAAATTATTAGCTTTTAATTGACAAATTTTGGCTTTTTCGTTCTAAAGTCGTAAACGTCCCCTTATAAATCGAACTCGCGCTAGATTTTTTTTTGGATGAATATGATCTAAATGGTCACTAGTGTATCACCCTTTCAAATTTGTCCACCCGACCACCAAACACCCTGTATAACTTACAGTTTTAATATCAATGAAACGATAAAACTCTTAACGAAAATAAATAAGTTACATTCGTATGTATTTGTTTCTTTTTAAATTAACTTATACTTGTTGTCATTTTTATTTTATTCACTTTTCAGAGAGCCTGAGCCTCAGATCTTGGATTATGTAACGCAGCAGCACAAGTTATTTATTTGCATCGCGACTGCGCACGCGCTGCAGCTCAGCGCTGACTGGTTATGGAGGACCTTCTCAGCTGTTCTCAAAGACATGCGGGATGGGAAAGTTGACAGCTTGCCAGAGGTGACTGTCAATAACAGAATAATACTTAGATCGGGGTTGTTAGATACATCTTTCTTCGTGGATATTCAGGCGTGATTAATTTAGGGTTCCACACCCAAAGGGCAAAACGGAGCCATACTATCGAGACTTCGCAGTCTGTCTGTCCGTTCGTCTCTGTATATGTCACGGGTCTCTGCCGATTTGCTCACTTGGCCAGGTTTTTTAATGATAAACCTAATGGTAGCCTAGCCTATAAAATGTTATATTGTTTAATTTAATTTAGATTTTTCGTAGTTGGGCACATAAAGCATTTGATATTCTTACACCAAATGGTTTTTGGTATCGGGATACGTACGGTTTGTACTCGTACCTATTTGCAAATATAAACCGTATATAATTTTTGAAGCGCTCGTAGCGAAGTTGGCTTTGCTGTTCTTAATAGATCAGCAAAGTTAAGCAACGTCCGCCGCGGTCAGGAGTTGGATGGGTGAGCGCTAGTGACATTACTACTGAGCGCTTCCGTGCGCATTTTGCGAATGCCCGCCTGGCTAGCTACCACCCTCAAGTAGAAAATCTGTCGCCAAGCACCGAACGGTGTGTTCCGGCAGCTGTCCTTGAGAGCCAGTAATTCTAGGCTAGCCTGAACAACATCTTCGACCACATCATCACTTTCCATCAGGTGAGATAGAGGTCAAAGGTTAGCCTATAAGGTATAAAAAAAAAAAAATATATACCGATCGATGTATTGGGGTATCCCAAACCAAAGTGGTAATATTGGTAATACACATTAAATTGAGACCGTTGGTTGGTCCTTGGTCAGAGTAATTGACCTATTTAACCTTCACTTAGACTATCATAATCGCTGCTATCTATACTTATAATAAAACTGTAACAGGTCCAATTCTGTACATGGCAGATATTTTGAAAAAAAAAAATGTACAGTACTCTGTAGCTGATACTGATGCCGAAACTATATATTTTTTTATTTTTGTCTGTCTGTCTGTCTGTCTGTCTGTCTGTCTGTCTGTATCCCGGCCGCGTATCACTCCAAAACTACTGAATGGATTTCAATGAAACTTAGCATGATTGGAGTTCATACTACAAGGTAGGATAATTTCGCTTTTTATCCCGAAATTCAGCATGGTTCCCTTGGGAGAGGGGATGAAAGTCAAAATATACACTTAGTTGTAATTTATTAACGCGTAGTCCGATTTCAGACGTTCTTTTTAGGGTTCCGTACCCAAAGGGTAAAAACGGTCTGTCCCGCTGTCCGTCCGTCCGTCTGTCCGTCCATCTGTCCGTCCGTCTGTCACCAGGCTGTATCTCAAGAACGGTGATAGCTAGACAGTTGATATTTTCACAGATAATGTATTTCTGTTGCCGCTATAACAACAAATACAAAAAGTTGGCCAAGTGCGAGTTGGACTCGCTCACGTTAAAACAAAAAAAGGTTAAAATATGAAGTCTTATATTGTATAGCTAATGGTACGGAACCCTTCGTGCGCGAGTCTGACTCGCACTTGGCCGATTTTTTTGTTAGAATAGTGGTACTTTAAAATTTATCCCGTAAATATTTCAAAGTCATCGGGTTTGAAGTTCAGAAATAACAGACATCACAACCTATTATATTACGTTCCAAATAACTTGACACCCAAAATGTACAGAAACCTTTCAACGTACGGCTCATCTTAAAATGGCGTTTGCACTTTATCGTATAGGTATAATAGATAGGTCTGTAGTCGGACCTCTCCAAAAGACCGATTTTTCAAACGATAAAATACAGTTTTTTTTATTACGATAAGCACAATTTCCCTACGTATATTTTTCATAACATGCAATGCTCTAATCAGTCTAATCTATACCTATAACAGGTGCAAAAGGCGGGTAGGGAAGCGCGAGGGGTAAGACGCTTACATTTATCTATTTATACTTATAATAAAACTGTAACAGGTCCAATTCTGTACATTGCAGATATTTTGAAAATATGTTTTGAGAGCAATCTGTAGCTGATACTGATGCAAAAACTGTTTTTTTTTTTTTCTGGCTGTCTGTCTGTATCCCGGCCTCGCATCACTCCAAAACTACTGAATAGATTTGAATGAAACTTATCACCATTCGAGTTCATACTACGAAGAAGGACATACGATACTTTTATCCCGAAATTCAGTACGGTTCTCTTGGGAAAGGGGATGAAAGTCAAAATGTACATTTAGTTGTAATTTATTAACGCGTAGTCCGATTTCAATCATTCTTTTTTTGTTACAATAGTGGTTATTTAATTATTTTCCCGTAAATATTTCAGTCTTCAGTTTTGCAGTTCAGAAATTACAGATATCACAAACTAAATATTTCGTTTTAAATAACTTGGACCGCGGAATGATAAATATACGTGATTTAATCCGTTTACAGTTGGAAGTGCACAACTTTAGTAGATTGTTATACAAGGGTCGAAAGGAATTGGTAACTTTCACCCGCGGTCAGCTCTCTACTTTTCATTTCGAATTTAAAGAAAGTAAATAAAGTAGCTTTTCTAAAAATTATTCATTGATAAAATAACATACTTACTAAAAATTTATTGAGAGGTTTGAACTATTTGTGAAATTTTACGTAAAATTTTGTTTGGAATATTTACGGGCTGCTATAGCCCGAATAGGAATCTCTCTGCTTTTCACTACTAATATAAGGAATAAGGATATAAATATAGTATGTTTTTTTATATTATTTATTTTGATTTTAATAACATGAGCAGTATATTTAAAATTAATGCGGCTATAGTCCAAGTAGGAATCGATGACTTACATCCGTGTTGAATACTCTACTTTTCATTTAAAATATGAGGAGGGTAAAAAAATTGTAGTTTTTCTAAATATTTACTAAAAATAATAAACATGAGTAGAAGATACAAAGATACACTAGGAGTTAGAACAATGAAATTTAGTAAGAAAGTTTTTTTTTTTTACCTACACTTTCTACCTTATATTTAGTTACTACCCTGCCAAACATAGTTGTTATTAATTGTTTTACAACAACAGAATATTTTACAACGAAAAATCTTAGACATATAACTTTGTTTACACCAATGTTTTTCCCGGCCTTAGGTGGGAAGGAGCGTCTCCCACCCACTACTCAGATCAAACAAACACTACTTTCCGAGAATGAGAAATAAAAAAAAAACGATCTACCGTCAAACAAACCGCCGTTTTAAAATCGAAATTCTAAAGAAACGCACAAGGTACTTTGCTTCAACATTTATTGTGCGAACCGGGAAAGAACTCTCTGAGTTACTTAACTACTGTCTTCTGGAAAATACAACACGGGAGTTTTGAAATCCAAAGTAGAAAGCTCCATTCTGAGCTATGGTTTACTATAAGAGTGCTTCACCGCAGACCACAGTGTTGCTTAATATGAGATAAACAGTGCACAAATGTGAATAATTAGTGTGCAGGTACGGCAATCGCGAACGAAGTCGCGGGTACAGCTAGTAAACAATAAAGTAATCTCTTCGATAAGATAGTTTCAGTGCACTCTGCATACAAACAGTTTTATATCATGAAGCACCTTTAAATCTAGTGCCTCGAAGCGCTTTCCGTACAAATACCAAGTGTTCAAAATCGTTGAAATTTTGCAGAACTCTATGCCTCAGGGTTGTCAAAATATGTGTATTATAAAATTGTTGAGAAAAATCGTTTTGTATGGCAATCCATTTGCGGAGGCTTTATACATGTTATTTTGTAATTATAGCTGTAAGCCCCCAGAAAAAAAAACTTTAGAGATAAAATAAATAATAAAACGAAAACTCGCATACCAAAAGCTTAGATTTTAGCCTCAAGTACATTCATGCTAAGTTTCAGCGAGTTTAAACACTTAAAATGTAGGTATAATATCACGAAACCCCGATGAAGACTTAACCAAGTTTGATGCAGTAACGAGGGATCAGCGAGCGTGTGTATATATGCTTGCCCCGTGGGGTGCCGTGTTAGAATTGCACCTCCCCATATCATACCGTAGGTGTCGTAAGAGGCGCCTAAGGGAAAAATACTGGAAGGTAAGCAGCATCCCCAAGCCGCCTACCAAGCGTGGGGATTATGGCAAATACCCCCTTAATAGGGGAGGCTGTGTTCTGCAGTGGACGATGCGGCTTTTACAGTGTACCCAAGCATACACTTTCACATTCCGTGAATGGTCACCTAACTAGCTACTATCCTAAAGCACAAAATTTATCGCAAGCATCTAAGGGAGTGTTCCGCGGCAGCTGTATTTGGGAGCCAGTTCCCATTATAGGCTATAACTATTCGTGTTTACGATTTGCGACCATATCAACGCTTAAAGATAAAATAATACAGCATACATTGGCAGTGAGTGTAGGCGGGCGATCAGATGGTCTATAGCGGGCTTGAGTTTTACCGCATGGTTTATTATATTGTGTGTGTTTAATAACATATCGAAGAGGCTTCATTACCACTGATTTCCCAGTGGTAATAACATATAATAGCTATGGGAGTCCATAATAATGGTTCCAATACTGCCGCACGCATGAGCTTGACCGCATATTCGCATGAGCTTTTGCAATTGATCGCCTGACTAGCATTTCTTACTAGTGGAAAAGCTATCGCTAGGAACCTAAAGGTTTATACTGGCAGCTCTCCTTGGCAGTCTCCTATTCTAGATTGGTCTCTACTCAGGACTTAGAGATACTGTTCAAATGCTTAATCTACTTACCATGCTAGTGAACTTACCATGTATTCTTTAGATTTTTTTCTTTTCAGTTCCACGCCTTATCCAGCTGTCTAAAAGCGATCAGCACATCAGATTCAGCAGCTCTCATAGAGCAGGCCCGGCTAGCCTGCGGGGGCCACGGGTACATGCTCTCTTCCAACTTGCCTCTGCTTTATTCCTTCGTGACCGCTACGAGAACTTATGAAGGAGATTACACTGTTTTGCTGTTGCAGACTGCTAGGTGAGAAAAATCTAGATTTGAAAGAGATTGTCTTACTAATTCTCTCTTGTTTTTTTTTAGCTGATAGGCTAGCCTTTCACCACTATCTCACCTAATGGTAAGTGATGAAGTGGTCGAAGATGTTGTTCAGGCTAGTCTGGAATTACTGGCTCTCAAGGACAGCTGCCTGAATGCACCGTTAGGTGATGGGCAGATTTTCTACTTGAGGGTGGTAGCTAGCCAGGCGGGCATTCGCGAAATGCCCTACTAATAACTGCAAGTTATATATATATTTATGAAATTGCGTTTTAAAGCCATTCATTTTGATACCACACTAGATGGATGAGGAAGAAAAATAAAACTTTTTTCACGCAATGTGGCGTCTAAAATATTCAATTTTTTCAATCTTTTTATTTTTTTAATGTACCTAGTGTCACTTGAGTTATCAATTCGAATCTAATGATACATCAAAATCGGTTAATCCGTTTAGAAGTTATGGTGGAATAAAGAAACTGACAAACAGACATATACATACATGAACCCTGAAAACATAACACTCCGTTTTTTGAGCAGTCGTGTGAAAAATAATGCCAATGAGATTCTCTTCAGATTCTTGACAAAAGCATGGCAGCAAGCAGAAGAGGCGAACCCATTGACGCCAACAGTGTCTTACTTATCAGAAGCCTTGAAGCCAACCGTCGCAGCTTGGGACAGTACTCCTGATGGAATCATCAGAGCATTTCAGGCGGTTGCTGCTGGGTAAGCTTTCAATGCATTATTTTGTTTGGTCGGACAATCATCTAGTTATTTATTGCCATGTGCATATAATTACGTAGGTGTGCCAAATGATGAATTAGGCACTCGAATAGCTGAGTATCTATCTTAAATAATGTATTGTTCTATGAGACAACAAAGCCAGCGCTTAATGAAATGAAATGTTATTTATTCAAGACAGAACGGCACACAACAAAGTTATATGTTGTGTGTTTGTTATGTGTATATTTAATGCCACGTTCAGCAAACAAAAATTGTATATAGGCACTGCGAGAATAACGGGCAAGAAACACGGGGCCATTCCTTAAACGTCTTTTAACAATGTGTTACATAGTTACTATATAATAAAATTATTACAATATTTGTATAAATTACGTAGGTGAAAGGCGATAGCTTGGCGGAGGCGAAATAGTCCAGGCATTTTACAAATTGTGCAGTAGGATTTCTTAATCAATATGTTTTTCACGTGCTTCTTGAATTTCCCTTCTGTGAGCGTTGTTATATGTTTGAGAACTTTATTATAAAACCGCACACCGCAGGACCTTTTATTTGTCTTTGCTAATCAACACATCACATCACCGCTATTTTATCTTTATGCCTAGTGTTGTAATTGTGATTGTAAAAGTGATTGTTGAATTTAAATTTACTCAATTTTTTACGAACATATACGTAATATTTTCAAATATTTAAAGATTTGGTAAAGTTATTATATCAATTTCTTTAAAAAGATCCCTCAGAGATTCCCTAGGATCCATTTCATATATGGCTCAAATTGCACGATTTTGTAAGATAAATATTGTCTCTATCTCAGCAGCAGCTCCCCATAGCAATACACCATACGACATAATACCTCATAATACTGTGGAAGTTCGCGAAATAAACAGCTAGCTGTGCAATAGCTACGTCTCTTAACTGTCTTATCTTACAAACTGCATATGCAGCATAACTAAGGCTTTCGGATAGATTAGGTCTACGAGTATGTGGATCCCACTATAAAGTTGAATCCATTTTGGATCCAACTTTCCCAGAAAGACTGTCGCTTTGTCAATAGAGAGTTTATCTGGGCCAAGCTTAATGTTTGGTTCAACATAAGTAACATTTGGTAAAGAAAACTTTAAACATTTTTGAGTTTAATAGATAATTAGCGGCGAACCATTTACAGATCATACCTAGATAACACGTTATTTACATGAATGAGTTCACTGTCTTTCCTATCTACTTTAAAAATAAAAGTGGTATCATCTGCGAATATAACAATATCGCAGAAATCTACTTCCTACATTTTGTGAAAACCATGATAGTGTGAGTTCTATGTTTTTGAGGTAGCACGGTAGCACTGAACCCTGATGATTACTACAAGTTACGGAACCCTGCCCTTTCTTGAAATTGAATTGATATGCTGTGCTGTACTGTAACAGCCGGATCTTCCACTGCTGAACACAGCCACCCCTAATAAGGGGGTATTTGCCATAATCCCCATACTTGACAGGCGTCTTTGGGATCGCAGTGTTAGTTGGATCGCTGCTGCTCACCTTCCAGTATTTTTCCCTTAGTCACCTACGACACGCCACGGGATGATATTATGGGGAGGTGCAATTCTAACCCGGCACCCCACAGGGCATGACTTTAATATGACTGTGGTATATAATATCAGATATATTTTGCAGAAAAGTTTCCGATTGCGTGAAGAGTATTAGAAAACGTGTGAATACTGGAATGACGTATGAAGATGCATGGCAGCTTACCACAGTGCAGCTTGTTGCCGCCGCTGAGGTGAGTTTACGTTTATGGGACAATTAGTAGCTTGTAACGAAAATTGTTACAAAATTTGAACTAAACTAAGTTCAACCAACAAACAAATGCGCTGCGCGTGGCGGTTGTGACCTTTTGTTTGCACAGAAAGGTTTACCTACCCACAGGTAGGTAAATAATACTTTTAAACCGACTTCAAAAAAGGAGGTTCTCAATTCGTCTGTTTTTTTATGTTTGTTACCTCAGAACTTTTTACTGTGTGCACCGATTTTGATGTTTCTGTTTTTATTTAAAAGCTGATGCTTGTCGTGTGGTCCCATTTAAATTTCATCAAATTCAGTCAAGCGTTTTTGAGTTACACTCCAATAACTGAAAAGTCTTTTCTTATCTTGATGATATAGTTATTGCCAATGAATGACAATCGATCCCGTAACCAGCAAGGGACACTAAAAAGGGTGAAAAACATTTTTTTTACTGAAAAATGGAACTGACTTCAACGTTACATCAAAGTGTGAAATAACTCGTCGAAGTCAAATGTTCTTTGTATGGATGCGGTTGTCCGAATTAAAAACTTTCAGGATGGATTTATTAAGAATATAATTGGTCACATTTTAGCATGAGTTACATGTGATCATTCAATTGGTTGACGAGCACTTCCACAAATAAAATCTAAAGCACTGTTTAAAAAATATTTTTTGGAAATCCTCAACGGTAATGACTTGTCACATCTAACTTTGTTCCTAAATTTACATATAATTTGAGATGTTATCAGCTGTGGAGACACCGTACGCTTCTTTTAAGCTCACCTTAGGTCCAATTTCACAAATCTAAGAATTTAGAATGCACTCTACTACGATTTTCGTTAAGGGACAGAGGGGTCTTTCTTTCAGGCTCATTGCAGAGCGGTGATCTGCAGGACTTACAGAAGCGAGATCATCCGACTGACAGCCTCTTCCAGTGCTAACGTCAGAACTGTGCTGGACCAGCTGTCCAAACTGTACCTCTTGTACTGGGCTTTGGAGAGAACGGGCGATCTTTTGAGGGTAAATACTTTCAGATTTTATATTTTTTTCTACAACTAATTACACCAAATCCATAAACAATTAATAAACAACGCAAGATTGTGCCTCAAGCACACACAAATAAAGTTTTCAACTTTCGCGGTGGACTAAACTGCACACAACTGTCACACAGGTGTGACGGCTAGGAAAAGAAATCCAGACTGTCAAACTCCGTCTTCATAATGTGTTACGGTCAGGAAAGCGTTTACCTTAAATCAAAATCGGCGGATATATATCCACACCATAAATATTTCTACCACAAAGTAGTAATATAAAAAGTTTAAATTAATAAATGTTCACATTATTGTCCCGGTTTGAACGGCATGGTTGCCGGTAAAATTATAGGCGAATGAGACATAATAATATTTTTTCTCATAAAGTGGCTCTAATTTCACCGCAATTAGGCATATAATCAATTTGTAATCAAACTGTGACTTTTTCAATGCACAAGTGAGTTATAGATTTTTTTTTATTATTGGTTGAGTTCCTTTGTTCTTAAAAAAGATTCGATACAAAAAAGATCGTGTTCAATAGTACAAATAAATTAATGTACCTAATTGTTTGTCCAACTTCGTATTTAAAGAGATAATTTCAAAATTTTTTAAGTGTTTAATAAATAAAACTTTTACTCAGATATCATTTTTATTTTCTCTGTAATATAGAAAACTTTAAATTCCCCATTTTGTACGTGGCTAAAACGCTATCCGCGAAAAGCCAAAAAAAACCTCATTCTTCAGTCTATGGCCGATCGCCATGCGTGCGAATAGGAAAACTGATTATTATTCCCCCCATTTCGAAAATTTTTCACAACTCGTTTTCACTGTGGAAATTAAATGATTATTTAGTATTATTTTCTTCACAAGTGTGGTGAAAAAAGTTGTATGATACACGTGTGTATTGATTATTACTGTATTCGGCTCTCCTGAGATCCTCACCTCACGGCTCGGGTCTCAATGGCGCCTCACCGTTAATCACCAATATTACACACTTGTACCTAAGATTTTGTATTTCAACTCTCTGACTTGCACCATATAAAACCTACTAATATCTCAGGGTGACGGGCACAGTGCAGTTCGCTAATTGTGAAGTACTACATGTGTAACAGGTAAAGGACCACTTAATACCAGGTGGGCCTCGTGCTTGTTCAATATCAATAACATGAAAAAAACTAACTCTCTTAATTTTTTGTTAGTATTCTGAAAATGGCATCTCGTATCATTGAAGTCTTCTCCTACGATTCAGCTTTTAACGAATACTCGTACTGCAATTGCCTATTTAGTGGCCTTTGCACTTACTATTCTTGACCATAACACCAGTGTGAAGTTTAGGCGACTGCGAGAATGTTAAACACGATTCTTTTCGCGTCGTTGCCGTTGTTAAAAATTATAATAGACTAGCTTTCAATGCACGGCTCCGCCCGCGCGTATGTTGGTTATCGCGCAAAAACATTAACCTCTTTTTGCGCAGTTGGATAAAAAGTATCCTATGTTTTTTCCCGGGTCTCAAACTATTTCCATACCAAATTTCATTCAAATCGGTCCATCACTTTTGGCGTGAAAGCGTAACAGAAAGACAGACAGACTGAGTTACTTTCGCATTTATGATATTAGTACTGATAACAGGATTTGGTACGCGGACAGTCCATAGCCACTGCCACTGAACCATCACTGCTTCAAAAACTATTAGTACAAAGTTAATGAATAAATAACATTTTTTTTTTTTTAGTACACTGCAATTTCCAATGAAGATATACTAAGTCTCCAATATCAGTACGAAGAACTACTTGCACTGATCAGACCCAATGCAGTGGGAGTGGTCGATGCCTTCGACCTTCGGGATGAGGTAAGATAAGAATTCTTTTAGTTCCGTGTTAAGGTGTTCCTTCGGTGTTAATGAGGACGCAATTGGTTATTCCAATTGCTATTTATCTGATCTTAGATAAATATACGACACGATACGATACGATATATCTTTATCGACACCAAAAACAGGAAATTACAAAGAAACGATAACAATAGTAAGGTACAAAGGGAGGTCTTATCGCATAAAGCGATCTCTTCCAGACAACCTTTGGATGAACAGAGAATTTTTTTTAGCAGCCAGGGTGGTGCAAGTCTCTTATAAGTCTTATCACATACACAAGTACGCAATATTAAGTGCTGTATTACGGTATAAATAAATTACTTACATAAATATGTACATTTTTCTGGAATAAAACGTTCGGTGTATGTACGAGTACAATTCATTTTACTGTATCACCACCCTCAACTAGAAAATCTGTCGCCAAGCACCTAACGGTGTGTTGCGGCATCTGTCCTTGAGAGCTAGTAATTCTAAGGTTAACCTGAAAAGTACATAGGACCACATCGTAGTGATCGTCCCATTGTAGCCCAGCACCCTACAGGCCAAAGTGTGTAGGTTTAGTAGATCTGAAAACTGTTATTCCCAAACTGTAACTAAAATGGTGGTTAGATAATACTTATGTAGGTTTACGTCGACCACAATCTAAGATTATTATAGAAAGTGCATAAGGGAAAAGTGTCACATTTTTTTATTGCTTAGGTATCCATCTACATCTACACTTATATTATAAAGTGAGGGTCGTCAGGACTGCAGAGTGTCTTATGTTCGCCGACGATCTAAAGTTGTACTTAGCCATCGGGTGCGTGGAGGACTGTGAGGCGCTACAGAGTGATATCGATAGTGTGGTCGAATGGGGAAAAAGCAATCACTTGGAATTTAACAGTTCCAAATGTAAAACCATTTCATTTACCCGATCAATGAGGCCTATTTCATACGACTACAACATGTCTAGTACCAGTCTGGAGCGCGTTACAGAAATTCGTGACCTAGGAGTTACACTAGATGTGGGACTGACATTTAATACGCACATTATTGATATTTGTAACAGGGCTTTTAAATCACTCGGTTTTGTAATGCGACAAGCCGCCAGATTTAATGATCGAAGCGTTATTATAATCTTATTTTATGCTTATGTGCGCAGTAGGCTAGAATATAATTCTATAATTTGGGATCCACATGAGAGGACTTATACCATTATGTTAGAACGCGTACAACGGAAGTTTGCCCGCTATCTTTTCAAAAGACTCTATGGATATTATCCGTTTTTATATCCTTCTCTATATGTCTCCGGAATGGTAGGTATAGACACGCTAATACTACGAAGAAAGTGTGCGTTATTAATGCATTTTTATCAGTTGCTAAATGGGCGTATTGATAATTGCAGCGCACTCGCTCGGTGGTCGTTAGCGGTACCGGACCGTGTGAAAGAATCGCGCGCATGCAGCGTTCGTCGCCTGTTCGTGTGTCCGAGCGTCCGCACGCTCACCTCGAAATTCGCTCCGACATCTCAAGCTATTTCTCTGCTCAACGCCATGCTGGCTCAGGATACAGAAGTAGACGTTTTTTTTTGTAAACCTCAAGAATTTTATAATCAGAGTGTAAATTTTTTTAGCAAGTTAATAGTAACTATTTTGTATTCTACTTCTAATTGTTGTTGGCTCGCTGCACGCGTTGGTGAACACTGTAAGTGCAGCAAGCAATTTATAGTATAAATAAATAAATAAATAAATAAATAAAGAGGAAAGATTTGTATTATTTTATGTATTAAATAAACTTCATCATCATCATCATCAGCCAGAAGACGTCCACTGTTGAACAAAGGCCTCCCCCATAGAGCGCCACAAAGAACGGCTATTAGCCGCTTGTAACCATTGGCTACCAGCGACTTTCACGATGTCGTCAGTCCACCTAGTTGATCATAATCTTACGGGAGTTACGATGGGCACTGACTAAACACAAGGACAAGCAATAGTCAGGACACGCCGTCAGTTACTTGGCGACAGATTTTCTGCTTGCGGGTGGTAGCTAGTCAGGTGCATTCAAAAAATATTCTTCCGACATGCGGTGAAGTTCCAGCCCGTGGCGGGGTTACAACCAAAGACATTCTGCGTGGCAGCCCATAGTTACGGCCACTAATTGCTGACCTATGGATGGCCTTATTACAAGAAGGAATCTTTCCTAGCTTTGTTGCTTAGCGACTTTTTTAAGATATCATTATTCAGGTCGATTGGCCATTTGGAAGCGCTCAGATCGTAGCTCGCTTAGTCGGTTATAGCCCAGAATAAAACTAAGCAACGTCAGCTGCGGTCATAACTTGGATGGGTGACCGCTGGTGGCATTACTACTGAGCGCTTCCGTGCTGTGTAGGTCACGGTCTCGGTTATTGTTTTAGGAGGGCAGTAGTTAAAGCACGGTGGCAAGGCTTTCCTGGCTAGCTACCACCCTCAACCAGTAACACCTGTTGCCAAGCATATAACGGTGTATTTCGGCAGCCCTTGACAGCCAGTAATTTAGGTTAGCATATACAACATCTTGGACAAATCACTTACCATCAGGTGAGAAAGTGGTGAAAAGATAAAGTCGAAACCATTTATTCCATTTAGGCGTCCATGAGGCTCTTATGAAGCTCAATTACACATTTTAATATTGAAATATTCTAAATTGTTCTGCCACGTTCAGCAAAAAAAATGTATAGAGCTTTTGCGAGAAGATGGTGCAAGAAACTCGGGTCTATTCTTTTAAATGTTTTTTAACAATGTGTTACATGGTATATAATACAATTATTACAATATTTGTTTAAATTACATAGGTAACAGGCAGGTGTTTGGCAGAGGTGAATTGTCCAAGCATTTTTGTTGTTTAAGTAATCACAAACTGTGTAGTAGGATTTCATAATCAAAACGTTTTTCAGGTGCAACTAGAATTTCTCTTCTGTGAGCGTTGTAATATGTTTGGGAACTTTATTATAAAACCGTACACAATACCTAAAATAGTAGTTTATGCAACTGTCATATAATAGAGGACATTAAAACATGAGTGAAACGAGCCCAGGCGAGTTTCAAAATAAGATTACACAAGTGTTTTAATACCTAATTATATGCAGTTGCATAAACTACATTATTTAATCTCATGGCTATAGGTAGCTACATTAAATAAAATGCAATATAAAAACCAGCGCATTGCGCGCACAGCGCGCTCACCATAGATAATATGTACTTAAATTGAATTGAAACCTCCTTGGTCGGGATACATTGTACTTTAATAATAAAAAAATGTTTTAAAGCATTGTTTTGTTAGGAGAACAATGCTTTAATTTAACTTTTTAATTTTCTTAAAGTAGTATGTACATAAAATATGCCAATAAAAGTCTGTATTTAATTTCATAATTAGAATATTACCGAATGAGATTATATAAATAATCTTTTATGTGTCTTTGTTAATCTTAAACCTGGCACCGCTATTTTATCTTTATTCCTAGTGTTGTAATCGTGATTGTAGCTGTTTAATTTAAATTTACGCAATTTTTACGAACGTACATAATATTTTCAAATATATAGAGACTCGGTTAAGTTAAAATAGAAAGGCTAGGCTATCAGCTATGTAGAAATAAAAATAAAAAACACATCATTTGTAATGTCTACAGAGTTTTAGACCTTTGCCGAATTTAATGGTTTATATATTTTTTTGTTATATTATTGTGACGGAGAAAGCTCGAGGCCCACCTGATGTTAAGCGGACTAACCTCTGCCTATAACAGATGCATTTGGTCACAAGTCACGAATTGCACTATGCCAATCACCTGGAGACATAGTGTTTAAGTCTCATGTGCCTGTAATTTTACTGGCTCTCAAGGACTGCTGCCGGAAGTCGGAACATACCGTTAGGTGCTTGGTGACAGATTTTCTACTTTATAATAACCTAACTATCAGCTCTTATCACGTTTATCGTACTGTTTGTTATCTTTGCATACATACGCACGTTTATATTATTACATGCCATATTTAGATTAAGTATATAATAAATTTATTAGATAATAATACCACAGTTAAAAAACAATTTATTTTGATAACGTTGCCCCCTGGGCTTAAAAATGTTTATAAAACATATACATATTATGAATAAAAGAGACTGATTTATTTCAACGTAGTCATAAGTACCATAAATATTGTTGAAATTCTTTTAGAATTACGCGGCCCTAAGAATCTTAAGGCTAGTGTCTTCATAGCGTTCCCCATACCAACATAGTTTCGTCATAGGTATTTTAAATCCCAAGTATTCAAACTCTTTAATATTTTCATGCGTGTCCATGGGTATAAAATCTTTAATAATAATAAAAATTAAATAAATGACGTGAATAATAATAAGCATTTATTTTTCGTCCACAAAGGTTATCTCACAGTTTTTACAAATGGTATTTTAGCTAACTTCTAGTAACTATTTTTTTTTATTCTAATGATGTACTTAGTACGTCATTATATTACAATCTAGCCAACTATACGGGCTAATGAGTAATTTTAGCTTGACCTAAACTGCTAAATAGAATAAAGTTAAGAATGTGTCCATTAACATCTATCTTATTGTCTCTATTAAGGGGAAGACACTATGTGTTCTTGTGTTCTTTACATGTAGCACTCACTTCACTACTTATCACTGTCACTCAACTACACTAACTCAAAAGGTTTCGTCCTTTTCAGCCTTCTCACTATGTCTGTGTTGTCAAGGAGCTGGATTGCCTCAACATTCACGTGGTGGTAAAGTCTACGTTCGTGAGCTTCTGCATGTTTTTTTAGTGACTACTTATATCTAAAATATACAAGTCTAAAATGTATGTTCTGGTTTGTAGTTGCCCGTAAAAATTTATATATTCAAAATTATTTAGATAAAATCGTTTTATATGGGAATTCTTATTTTCACATTTAAGATAGATAAATAAATAAAACGAAAAACTGGCAAAGCAGAGGCATAGATATTGGCTGTAAGAACATGCATGTAAAATTCCAACGAGTTTGAGGACTTGGTATTTGAAATATGACGAAGCTATGTTTTTATGGAAAGAACGAAGGCACCCTTAAGTATTATATAACTTATTAGTTTCCACAAAGCAACTCCTAAATCTATTACTTAAAATGTCGTTCATTTTCAATCAGATCTTGAACTCAACCCTTGGAGCGTATGACGGTCGCGTGTACGAGCGGTTGATGGAAGAAGCTCTGAAGAGTCCTCTCAACGCAGAACCCGTCAACCAGAGCTTCCACAAATATCTGAAGCCGCTGATGCAGGGGAAACTGTGACTTATTTAACTTGTACTTAACGTTGAAATTTCTGAACGTGACTTGTTGTTATCGAATTAAGTATAAATACTAAGTATACATTGTAGTCTTCCAATGTTAGAGTAACCTAAAATTCTGTTAAGTAAAAATAGCCTAGTAAAAATTTGCTACATGTGACAGATGTCACACATGACAGTGAAGGCCGTACCAGTAATAATACGTATTTTATGTTAGAAGTCGGTGGTTTTTTGTTAAAAAAAATATTAATTCCGTAGACTTTTATGTATTTTTATATTAAAATGGCGAAATACGATTTTATATTTTTATGACAAATAATATCAAAGATTATATTACAAGTATTTTAGCACTGTTTGTTTTATCCTTAATTACTTATGTAATCTTTAGTCTATGCAGATCCTCATCAACACCATCTGCGAGCCAATCTTCGAGATTCATCGGCTAGGGATATAAGTTTGTTATCCCAAGTACGAATATTCATATTTGCACATTTTTACGTCAACGTGAAAATTTACATCTCCACACATTTTTAGCAGCACCCCCTAGCGGAAACGTGAGTGAACTAAAAATATGTAGGGCAGAAAATGTAAACTCTTGTAAGTTACGTGAACTAAAAAAACTTACTAGGGGAAAAAAAGAAAAATAATAACAATATATTTGACACACAAAAGAAAGAGAAAGGTAACATGCACGAAGGGTCTCTTTGTGAGTAGTTATTACAGTACTGTTTAAGTAGGATAGGCTGCCTTTTGGTATTAAAAAGGTAGGTATTTATATTTAATTAAGTGTGTTATGTATCTATATTGTTCCAATATTTAAATTTTGTCATCCATCCAACTTCCCTTAGCTATAGTTGCACATAGGGAGCACATAGTTTCTTCTCTGCATCACTTACTAGCTTGTGTCATCATTTGTAGGTAATTAGCTCATTTAGTTAAAATTGGCCGCGGAATTAGCTGTGTTACAAGGAATCAAATAATGCACATATGGTGCCTACCGTAATTCTTACATGCATTCTTGATTCATAGAGAGCAAAATAAGAAATTTACAATAGGAAGATTAGGAAATAGGACAGTTATACGTTTTATGTACAAATAATATTAAAATATAGATCTGGGATTCGTAAAAACTTGGTAAATATTTTAAAGTCCAAACCTACCAAATGGGTATATTACACTAGGTACAATAAAGTTTAACTATTTATGACCTAGTTTTAAATGTAGACCCACTGTATCAAATAATAACATTCTAAAACTTATTAGTTAGAGCGAATTTAACACTCGTATCTATAAAAAAAGACTAGTATAAATCCGCGAAGGAGTAAGAAGAATGCAAAATCCATGCACTAAATAAAGAGAGGTCAATACTCAAGTCAGGCGAGTCTGTACTGGCTGCGCAGATGAAGCAGGCGCGGCTGACAGATGCATTTGTATATTTTTTTGGACTAGTGGCAATGACGAAACTTGTAATATCTAAAAACCAGTTGTTTTTCCTTGGCTCACTCATTTTAGCAACGTTATATTTAGATTAAAGAACACCCTATTAGTTCACGTTAAAGTTTAATTTACTACAGCATTTTGTATTAAACTAATGTAATCTTGCGAAGTATACAGGTCTCACGACCCAGTAACGGGTAATTGGAATGGGCGCGCGTTAGATGTATGTATGGATCAGTATTGCCGGGCGATTTGGTCAATAGTTACATTTCGTTTAGCGAAAAGATAAATTATGGGTGGACATTTAAAGTTTATGTGTAATTGTTTGTAGTGTAAATGTACAAAAAACAATTATTCCGTACATACCAGTATATAAGTTCACGCCTGCTTTCCGAGACTATGGAGTTCCAAATTCCATTCGCTGTTACCTTGGCATATCTCTCTTAACTCCTTTCACTTTCATCAAATTCGTCATACACGCCCGTTTGTAGAGGCTACTCCTTTGTCAGAATGTTGACTTCATTGCTTTCTTAATTTTTTACTAATGTCTTCTTCTTTAAACTGTTTCTCATCATCATCGCCAACAATGACGTCATCAACCGTTGAACTAAGGTCTCCCCCGGCATGAGGACCGCATTAAAACACGGCAATTCTTATGAAGAGGCTGCTGCTCACTCTTAATCTCATTTCATGCTTACTGTTCCCAAATAATCTTAACATACCTTCTTGACTTCTATATCTCCTCGTTCACTCTACATTGGTTTCTTAATACCCCAATTTTTAATAGATTTCATATCACTTCTAGGTATTAATTCTACCTTATTCCTTCTATTACTGTACTCGACTGTCTTAACTTTCTCAATTAACACATCTCTATGTACTACCAATCGTGCCTACGTTGATAGTGTGCCCCATCCATATTATTTCCCGTAACGTAGGTATCCCGATTAAAAGATATACAAACTAAGGTAATGAATAGATTCAGGCGTTACTTTGCGGAAATCCATATTTAATATTAATTCCGGTTAGGCTGCGTGATGTTTGTGACGTCACGTAAATAACAGGAAAATTAGGCGGAATTATCACTAGATATATAATTTTATAATTTTTAAGTGTTATATTTAAATATTATTTTTTAAGATACTTTTAAAAATATTTGTTATTGTTAGATATACAAACTCTTTTACTAGGACAAACAACACGTCCGAATTTGTAAGTATACCTAAATACCTGGATAATCATATCTATATAATCAACCATAAATTGCGGGTGCTAATGATAACGAAAATTACGTCGAGAGTAAATAAATAACATTGTTATCAAGACCAAAGTCCTCAAAGCCAAACAGAGTGTAGCGTTAAATCACGAACCGCTTACCACATTCATGTGCCACTAGTCAAGAATAGAAGTCACACATTTGGTAGATTTAAAAACAGTGTTGTTAAATATATATGCGCATAAATTTGGTACATTTAGTTGTGTTTTTGTATTGTTATAATGGTGTCTACGAAAGTAAATGAAGATTTACAGAAGGAAAGAAAACGGTGTAGTTTTAATGTTGAGGAGTTGACGAATTTTTTGGACGGGGGCGCGGATTTGACTGCTAGTAGAAGGAAATTGGGTAAGTCCTATTAAAGCGTAGTTTGTTTAGTCGTTTTCGTGATCAACTAAGTTAAGTAACATACGCTGCGGTTATGACTTGGATGGGTGACCGCTAGTGTCAATAGTACTGAGCGCTTCCTTGCATCGGAGGAGTATTAAGCCGTTAGTCCTGGTTGTTATAATAGGGTGGAAAGTCATTTTGAATCATTCAAGTTCGGCATCCAAGTTGACCCGCCTAGCTAGCTAAGAAAATCTGTCTTCAAGAACCTAACGGTGAGTTCCAGTAGAGACCGCATCAATCTCCAGATGACATATAGTGGTCAAAGGCTAGCTTATCAGCAATAAATAAACAAATATTATAATTCGTGCTTGGCGGAATGGTGAGTTTTGCTATGACATCTTGAGGTTCTGGGTCCGATTCCCGCAGTTAGACATCATACTGGTAAATAACATTTCTGTTGGATTCCGTAGTTTGGAACTGTGATCAATAGATGATAATAAACTCGCCCCTTACAACAAAACTGTTTATCGACACTCATGTAAACACTATTATAGAATAGAGGCGTGACGATTTAGTATGTTTATTAGGAACATATTTTTATATGGGCATCTACAATATACTACAGACATATCAAGTATTGTATTGGCTTTGGTTTTGAAACATCGATTGTACGATTGCGGACTTGGTGAGCTCTGACATAGACATTGTTCATTCTTATTCCAGAAAACAGTGTCCTCAGCGTCAAAGGGCTTAGGGACGAAATACCTGAAGAGTTCCTTAGTCACAAGGACAAGTATGAGAATGCGATTCGCAAAGGGATACTTTATTATAAAACGATGAAAAATCTCAGCGACCCCAATCAAGATGAGATGGAAAGGACATGGTAAGTATTTTCAACATCAAATTTATTAACAAACGTACGACTGCCCTGCAAAAAATGTGTTTTTTTTATGGAATTGTGGCGAAACAAGTACGAGGCCCACCTGATGTTGAGCGGTCAGTTCTGCCTATAACAGATGCATTTCGACACAAGTCCGCCCGTCACCGTGAGAGACATAGTATGCCTGAAATTTTACTGGCTCTCAAGAACTACTGCCGGTACATAATGTTAGATTTAATATTTTTATTTTTGCATTAACGCATGCTTCTCGAATTACAATAACATAACTAGGAACAAAAAATGCTATTCCGTGTACCTAGTCTGTTCTGGTCGGTCTTTGGCGGCTTGCGACAAAAGAACGCGCGACGCCGCCGTATCGGATCAACTTAATACAGCATATGTACTTGGTACTTGTAACTCAATACAGTTGGTACCTATGAAAACTTGATCAAGATCAATCATGATCCATTAGATATAATTATTCTTCTGTATAAAAGATTTCACTATAGATAAGCGTTGATATTTTCACGCAAAACATTCCTTATTCGTTTATTGATATCTAATTTCAATTTCCACATGAAGTCCAAATACTTATTTAGTAATCGTGAACTTTGATCGTTAGCAGTAAAGTGCGTTGCAGTTCGTAATTTTGGGGTTTTAATGATTCGTTTAAACTAATATAATAAAGAGGAAAGGTTTGATTGTATGTTTGTTTGTTTGCATTGAATAGGCTCTGAAACTACTGGGGTGATTTGAAAAATTCTTTCATCATTAGAATCCATCATTATCCCTAATGAAGGCTATAGAAGATTTTCAAAAAGTTAGGGGTCCGTATGAAAAATTTCGATAATGTAACCCTAAGTAGCAAAAATATACCAAAAAATCGTTATATCGCGAACGCTGTGGAAATTATTGAAAATAGAGCAAAGTAATGTACTTCAATTTTATAAAAGACATTAATATCTATAAAAAAGTCCACAAAATTATTAGTCTATTACAGTTATGTCACAATAACTACTTTTTTAGGGTTCCGTACCCAAAGGGTAAAAACGGGACCCTATTACTGAAACTTCGCTGTCCGTCCGTCCGTCTGTCACCAGGCATCTCAAGAAGGGCGATAGCTAGACAGTTAAAATTTTCACAGACAATGTATTTCTGTTGCCGCCAACAACAAATACAAAAAATTGGCCAAGTGCGAGTCGGGCTCGCACACGTTAAAACAAAAAAGGTTAAAATATGAAGTCTATTGTTGTATAGCTAATGGTACGGAACCCTTCGTGCGCGAGTCTGACTCGCACTTGTTATGTGATTCAATTTATAAATTTGATTTTTTAAAAATACTCGTGCGAAGCCGGGGCGGATCGCTAGTATATGTTGTGGTAGTATAGTCGTACCACAGCATAGCAGGTCTGTTCTTTCGCGGTAACGTGCATCATCAGTACTAATATTATAAATGCGAAAGTAACTCTGTCTGTCTGTCTGTCTGTCGGTTACGCTTTCACGCCAAAAATTCATTGAAATCGGTCCAGTAGGGACCGATTTGAATGAAATTTGGTATGGAAATAGTTTGAGACCCGGGAAAAAACATAGGATAGTTTTTCCAACTGCGCAAAAAGAGGTTAATGTTTTGCGCGATCACCGAAATACGCGCGGGCGGAGCCGCGCCCGGAAAGCTAGTAATGACCATAATCGCAGTATGTTATTCGTTGTATGTACATAACGTAATATACTAATTTCGGAGATGCATTGCAATATACACAGCTTATTTACACAACTTACTTTCGCAAATATGTGTCACATATAATTAATTATTATCACAATTTTAACAGGAGTAGAGTATTAGCTCACCAGGGATTTTGATGCTTGCCTAGGTCAACATCAAGTTTTGCTTGAGGGTGTAGTTGAATTAGTCCCGAAATCCCCTTTGATTTTCTCCTTCAACGGAGGTTTCTAGCCAGGCGAGTCATCGTAAAGTTCCCTACTACCACGCAGTGACGAAAAGCCTGTTCGATCGAACATGACCCCCTGATAATGGCATAGTGGTAGTCCATCCATTGTGTCATCATCACTTTGAATTCAAATGCATCATCGTATTTTTATTTCATTTTTTGTTGTACGGTTGCTTAGCGTCTATATTAATATTTAACACTAAAATGAATGAAGTACTTCAAACAACATTTTGCAGAGTACCCAGTACAACATTTCACATAATGGATCAGCCAATATACCCTGTATACTAATAATACGTCACTCAAATTGATTCCAAATTGAGCACTTATCCGAAATCTCATCGGCTGACTCCGAACACATTCCACCAGTTTGTGATGAACGCCCTCTGTGACTCGTTTTAGGAAGCATTATCGCAGCCAGCTAGCATTGGCCATATTCAAGGACAACTCTCCGTTCTCCCTGCACTTCGTCATGTTCATCCCGGCCATCATGGGACAGGCTACCGAGGAGCAGAAGGCTTACTGGCTGAAGCGGGCCACCAATATGGAGATTATTGGGACCTACGCGCAGGTATCAACTTCTTCTTCTTATAGTGTCTCTCCAATTACTGAAGGTTGGCGATCAGCTCTGTACACTTGTTTTCGATGTGTTTTCCATTGCTGATTACTAGGGAAGTTAGTTGCAGTGGTTTCCCGTTGCCTTCTGCACCAGACTTTTAGGGGTTATTTACTCCCCCAGGCCACTGAGGCAAGATAGTTATATATCTGGGTTTATGGTTTTAGCGTGGTATCAACACTAGTACCTATATTTTAATACGCATATTGCATTAGGATCAACTTTACTTACGACCGGGTGCTAGGCCGGCCAATTCGAGGGGTGCTAGGCTATAATTGCACTCCGCCATATCTCTATTAAACCAGTGGGGTACCGGGTTACAATGTCACACTCTCATATCTTCCCGTGGGTAAGAATTTGAAGCGCTCGTAGCGAAGTTTGCTTAGCCATTCTGAACCGATCAGCAAAGCTAAGCAACGTCCGCCGCGGTCATGAGTTGGATGGGTGACCGCTGGTGACATTACTACTGAGCGCTTCCGTGCTTCGGAGGGCACGTTAAGCCGTCGGTCCCGGTTGTTATCATAGGATGGCAGTCATTATAACATGATGGTAGGGCATTTTGCGAATGCCCGCCTGACTAGCTCCAAGTAGAAAATCAGTCACCAAGCACCTTCCATCACTTACCATCAGGTGAGATTGTGGTTAAAGCCTAACCTATCAGGCATAAAAAAGAGGTGACTAAGGAGAAAATAGCGGAAGGTAGGAAGCAGCGCCTTTTGAAGAACTGACATCTTGATGTACTGTGATCCCCAAGGCTAAGCGTAGGGATTGTGGCAAATTCTAACGAGAGAGACTTTCCTCAACAGAGGACGTTAGGGGTGATTTGATCGATGGATTGATATCTCCGTATCATCCGTGGTAGTCGTAGAAGGCGTGGAAACGAAAAATACCAAAAAGTGGGCAGCAGCACTTTGTCAAGTATCCGCAATACGTCGGCCAGGCTTGGGGATTATGGCTAAGCTCCTGCAACTACCTATGGTATGTATGTCATGTTTTATATTCCCAGTTTTAATAATTTTTAACTGTTGTTACCGCCATACTCGTGTTTAACGCATTTTGTTTGCATTAGGTTCGTCAATTAGCTGTCACTTTCTTTCATATGACATATTGGCCAATTGAGCGATCTCCTGTCTCTTTTCCCCCTCCAATCCAAAGTCCACCACGATGCACCTAACGCCGGGGAGGCAGTTGCCCTTGAAAGACAGTCTCAATGACGATCTATCGTTGACCGCATCTCAGTGGTTATATTTAATTTAATATACCACAAGTACGTGAACGTATAATGGATTTATTGAACATCTTATTGTGAAAGTTGAAGTGTGAAATTATCAGTGTTTCTGTGCTGCGCAGCCAGGACTTCCAGTGCGTGAGGTGAAGGAGCCTGCTGAACTATCTAGAAGGTGAGTGGGTTTCCATTCTTCCTCTTACCTTATGATCGCTCATGGCCAGGAAATGTCTAAATACATGTGGGATTGTTAATTGTAATCGGTGACCTAGCGAATTAACAAAAAAGATACAGTCCACTTAAATTATTAACGCAATAAAGCCTTCGGGCACATAACGCTTCCCGCTAGCGGTCATATAAACTTTTGGCCGCTTCAACTGTATTATCATTATAAAACTTACTTCACCATGCTGTGAAGCTCATATCCACGGCGGGATGTGAACGATGGACTTCCTGCGTGGTCCATATATATATATATATACTTGAGGAGTGATGTCTCAGTGGCGATAGCTATGGACCACGCAGGAAGTAACGAAAAAGTAAGTAAATTTATATATATATATATATATATACTCGTACTATACAATAGTATGTAGAAAAGTATGTCTGCAGGCTAGACTAAGAATGGGAATTAATTTTCAAGAAAAGCTACTGGGATCAATGTGCGTTTGTTGACAGATGTTCTACTTGATCGTGATAGCTAGCTTGACGGCTATCCAAATGTACTACCATTATTACGTAACGCTCAATCCGCTGCAGGATTACATCATACGACATCGTAATCAAAAGTTGATCAAAAGTCACTTCAAAAGTGATTTTGTTCCGTCGAAGTAATAAAGTTCAGTATCCAACGTCCAGCTGGCTCCTAGTTTCAGGGATGTGTCCGTGCCGATAAATAACCATCTCGAGCTTCTTGGCATCTTATTAACACCGACTCTCAATTTTGGCTCCTATATAGAGTCTAAAGCCCAGCTGGCCTCAAAAAAGCTTGGTGTTTTGGCTAAGGTGAGACAATACTTCACACCGGGACAGCTGCTTAATCTTTATCAAGCGCAAGTCCGGTCGTGTATGGAGTACTGTTCTCACCTTTGGGATGGTTCTGCCAAATACCAGCTGGAGACACTGGAAGCTATTGAGAGGAGAGCCAAGAGACTCATTAACGACGACGAACTTGTAAGCAAGAGACTCCAAAGTCTCGAGCATCGCCGCAAAGTCGCTTGCTTATCGGTTTTTTATCGGATACATTTCGGGGAGTGTGCCACAGAACTACATGATATGATCCCGCCATCCCCATTCTTTAACCGGACATCCAGGGATACTCAAAAGCGCCACCGCCATATGGTAGATATTCCATTTACCCGAACAAAGCGATTTGCTTCTTCGTTTATTATACGAACCGCCAGGGAATGGAATACCCTGCCTGAGTCTGTGTTTCCGGTTAAGTACAATATGGGGGTCTTCAAAACCCGAGTGAACAGGTATCTTCTGGGTAAGCGCGCTCCATCATCGACCGCATCATCGCTTAACATCAGGTGAGATAGTGGTCAAGTGCTGCCCAGTTCAGTATAAAAAAAAAAAAAAAAAAAAAACGTGACTACCAGTTATTCCCCTTCTATTGCCAGGGATCAACCTCCCAATCTTGCTTCGGTCATTGAATATACAGGCTATTGCAGTATTGTATTATTTGTTAGTAACTGTACTCGTAAATAAATAATTATGTTAAGCAAATGATTAATGCTGATCTTTTGACCTCACAAATACTATTGTACACTATTCAACTAGTAGAAGTGTAAGGTGAAGTAGTCTTTGAAAAATGTCTGACTGCGGGCGTAGGACGGAGACATTTTTGAAGTGCTCGTAGCGAAGTTTCCGATGAGCGAAGTTAAGCAACGTCCGCCGCGGTCATGACTTGGATGGGTGACCGCTAGTGACATTACTACTGAGCGCTTCTAAAGGCACTTTAAGCCGTAGGTCGCGGTTGTTGTCTTATAATGGCAGTCGTTATGGCACGGTGGTAGGGCATTTTGCGAATGCCCGCGTGGCTAGCTACCACCCTCAAGTAGAAAATCTGCCGCCAAGCACCTGACGGTGTGTTCCTTCTAGGTTAGTCTGAACAACACCATCGACCAAATCATCACTTACCATCAGGTGAGATAGTGGTCAAAGGCTAACTTATAAGGAATAAAAAAAAACATCGTTACGCATGCGAGTGAGCGAAACAGAACTACGCGGTATTGGTGCCTTCATAAGAGCGTCGTAGACGCCTAAATTGAATAAATGATTTTGACTTTGAAATAAAATATAGATTTTTTTTAAATAAATTGATACAATTATTGAATGTGCTTTTTAAAAAGCGGCAAAAATATTTCAGTTAGGTTTTGTATCACATGGTAGCTACATTATAATTAGAAGTACAATTTGATTGGGTACGAGAGCGTTATTTTAGTAGGGATGTTAAAAAATAATCGATTATTATTAAAATCGATTATTATTTTCTTATAATCGATTTTTTCTTCTTTTTTTTTGTAATATTAATCGATTTTTCATAAATCGATTATATAGATTACGTGTTTAAATCGATTTTCAGAAACAGCTCGTAACTATGCGACGGATGAAAAAAAACTTGAAGATTAACGAGAGATTTATAGTTTTTGAGACCAAACGTAAATCTTCAGGATTTTTAATGATCCTTTTAAGTATTATATTGTATCTAATTCATATGTATAATTGTATAATTCTGAACTCCGATAAAAGCATTATAATGCATTATCAATTGCGGTTAGGCATTACTGATAATGAGACTTTCAAAGAAAATATGTTTTTATGATACACAATGGACAGCACAATTAGTCACAAAGCACATATTGATAAAATTTGCAAGAATATTGTGAGCGGTAATTACGCTCTCCTTAAACTTAAACCATTTTGTTAGATATAAAATCGCTAATATCCGTGTACTATGCATATATACATTCAATAAGATATTTCTTTAATGTTTGGGGTAATGCTACAGAGGTAACAAGAGTTCTCAAATGTCAAAAACGTGAGCACATTAAGAAAGACAGCATTTTGACAGTTGTTTCTCTTTACATCTCTAATTGTTTATTAGATATTCATGAGGATAGGGCTTCCAGAAAAGCAGGAATAAGTTTTACCTTACAATCTGCGTAATAATGAAAAGCTAATTATAAAAAAAAAGCTAAAGTAAACAAGGTCGATATTCGAAAATACTGATGTATAATAAGTTAACAAAAAGCTTGACCACCTTAAAATATAGTTGGTTCAAATTAAACTTAAGAATTTTTTTGAATAAAATCCTTTCTGCCCATCACAGAATGTATGTCAATGCAGCTTTTAGAATGTTTGTTCTTAGGACAAGTGCAAATACCATTAATGTAAATTGTATTTAACTGTATTAAGTGTAGAAATATTATGATTATTAAATATAAATAAATTATTTACAGAGACAGAATAAGAATTTAATATATTTAAGTAGTATATATATTTATTAAACGTACCTTTTTTGTTTGCTTGTAAAAAAATTAAACAAGGGCTAATAAAACTTCTTGAAATTTTTATTTTATTTCAATAACTGACTAGCAGTTATAAAAAAAAGACTGGGCATTTGTGACAATAATTATTATTTTATTGATTAAACTTGAAGATTAACGAAACATTTGTATTTTAGTTCAATTTTTGAGACTATGGAGTAGTCGTTTAGTTTTTTTAATTCTTATTCTGAGTATTTTAATTTATAACTAGTCAAATGTAAAATAGGACTGCATACTTATGGCAATTTTTTTATTTGATTTATATTTCAGTTTTTGAGACATTAAGTTTGTCATTTTGTTTTCATCATTTCATTTTTATTATAATAAATAAAATGCATAGTACTAAAGTATCAATAATGCTATTTGGTTTCCTAATTCATTGCCTCGAAATGTTAAAAGTTTATTTTTTATTCATATAATTTTATTTTATTTTTAATCTGGTAAATTGTTCATATGATTCTCTTAGGTTTATTATTGGAATATGAAAAGCATGTTTTTATAAATAATAGAGAAAAATAATTTTCGTAGAAATCGATTATTTCTTTTTAAAAATCGATTATCTTTCATCAAATAAAAATCGATTTTTATTTAATCGATTATTTTCCATTAGTCTCACATCCCTATATTTTAGCTGAATTCATGTTTCTTTTTATAACGAGATGGATTTATAAGGGATCGTGTTTTCGGATTAGGTCAGGGTTAGTATTAATCGTGTACAATGAACAATCTTCTAGATCTAGAATTATAATATATAATATGCATTCGGGCTTCGGCCAATCCATAGAGAAAAGTAATATACCGGATATAGAGAACCGCTTTACGTTTTTTTCTGCCAACCCTTTATGTCAAAAGACTGCTCTGATATCACCATCCGGAACTAACGTTTACTCACACATGCACGACCACGCATGTGTGTAATATGGTATTACCTACGCACACATACATAGGTTTTTACCTCCTATAAGCTATGCAAGCCGCAGATATATTTGGTTTGTTATTTCTAAAATGTAACAGGTTTTGTTAACAAAACAGTTCTGCAGGGTAAGAAGGTATTTGTTAGCAAAACGTGTTCAATGTTAGAAATAATATAAACATAGCTGCGGCATACACAATGCCACATGGATAGCCGATCAGTAGAGCATTGGATTGGCATAATTTCAAAATCACTTAAGAGATAACAACCTAATTTTAGAAATAGTAGATACGTACCTCATATATTTTTACTAAGTATCTTTTATAATTAACTATAAAGCGATTACGAAATATATCGATACACATTTAAGTGCATGGTTTTAGGTTTGAAATTATGAACAAGAAACAAACAACAAGTTATATTCAGATTATATTTGAAAAATATACCAATTATCATACAGTAAATATACTAAAAGAAGTTGATAGTAGTTGAAGTTATTATAGAAGTTGTTTATTTGTTGAAGAGTTCAAATTATAATACGTGGCAATGCAGCTCCTCGCGTATGTAGTCCGATGCAGTTGTAGGCAATCTATTTTGAGGGATAAAAGAGTATCATGGACAAAAGAGCCTCGCCTGTGGAAGCTATCACTGTGGAGATATATTTAGAAGCTGACCCTGCCTGACTTCAAAATCAAAAAGAGTTTTACAAAATAACATTGTATTCATAAATATGAACACAAAAATTAACTATGCTTATTTTGTCTCGAATACCGAATGAAATTTCATTTAAAATTCATCGAAAATGTGATCATATCTATTTACAACTATAATTTTCTAGAAAATTAGACTTCTAGGTACAGGGTGGTCCAGCCTTGTTAGCTTTTCCAGATATATTCTTCTAAATTACAGAGTAAATTGATTCTTGGAAGTGTATGGATAAAGAACAAAATCGTATGACAAAACACATGAAAAAAGCATGAAGTACACAACAAGGCTTAAGTTCACAAGAGGGACATAGATTGGGAACTTTCAAGAGTAGTGGTAAAGACCGGAAAATAAGCAGGATAAACATAGTTTCAATTCTATGGATGGCTTATTCCTCTATTTAGGCAAAATATGTATGAACAAGCTTAATAGGATTAAGCTGAACAAATAGGTTTAGTATAAATATTACATAGTTTTGCACCAAATATACGTATATATTTGTAAAAACATGCATAGTTTGGTTTTAACGAAGTTCTCCTAGAAGCAATAACAAAGAAATACGAAAGGGCCTTCTCTCTGAAGTAAAATTGTTCAATCCTGCCAGTCTGAAGTACTGTGGGCCAACTCCCATCTCTTAACTCAGTCTTATTTTAACATTACATTTACAATTTTAATTCGCACCGCCACATATCACTATAGTATACTTACATAAAAACTACAACGTGAGAGCGGGATGCATGCATCGAATCAAGTCATTTGTGCGACAGAGGTAGCACTATATGAACATTATTGTTTCGTGACGGCCACGGTACCAACCTTAGTATCAATAATTTAAACTTGAAACAATGACGTTTGCATTCCATAATAGTTTATAAAAGGTGGGAGTTGGGCCCCTGAAGTCTTATACAGTCCACTCACGCAGGGTTTAGTTCCGCCCATTATTGTTTATAGAATGAAGCATTTCTTTTCTGTAAAAAAATATTTTTTTAAATTGTGTCATTATTTTGCAAATAAAGCAGCCTTAATAAACTAATTAACTTTTCCAACCAGTCTCTCTAAAGGATTACGGACATGATCATGTTCTATACTGGTGGACATTGGGTCCATCCATAGGCAATATACATTATGGTCTTTCTGGTGTTCCATATGGAAACATAATTATAGACGTTGACACTTAACATGTGACTTTTAAATATATAATATATTTGTATAATTATGCTGAAGTTTTGTACGGCTGGTCTAGTCATGTTAAATGGTTTATTTATACTTATGGAAACCAGTGCGTAAGTGGTGGCCTCTAGATAAAGATTTGCAAAATTCTGCATTCTCAATGTAGCATAGATCATTATTATACTGTTAAATTATGATTGAGTTTCTACTGGTCGGCCCACCACAATATAGTGTGCAAATTGTACTGCAGTATAGGTTGAAACTCGATGTGGCAAGTAAAATAACTATCGGCAGGAGACATAATAACCAATGTCTCGAGCACAGAGAACTGTCAATCAAAATGGTGGCACTTCAATTAGGGTGGTGGAGTGACACTTACAGGTGGATAGATGGTATTCAGGAATCAGGTGTAGCATGGGGAACAATAACTACAATTACATAAAATGGGAGAAATCAGGGGAGTCCTTTAGCAAGAGCTTGATAGGTAATCCCTGAAAAAAAAACAAAGATTTTTGTAAATATAAAAATATAAAAACTACACTTGACTTGCTGCATTTCATTTAATGTCGATATCTCATATTGCGTATAAATCAGTTTCATTACAATCATAATATATGTTAGTTGAAACGGAGCTCTTGTTCACTACCAGGACTATGTGCAAGTATTGAAGCTCACAAGGATCAAGAATGCATACAATAGGACAATGTACCTATTTGTGTAGATCTGCCATTGAGTGCAAAACTTTGTCGAAATGCTTAGTAATTTAGCACTAATATTATTGATTACTTACTAGGATTAGGTGGATATTCTGAGGTAATTTTATAATTCGTATGCATCGTTTCGTAGGAAAACTTTAAGCCTTAGTGTCGCTCTCGAGGAGACTTAGTGGCACAAGATCAAAATTCAAAGCAGGGCAGTTAAATAAAACGAAATATCCGCAAGTTCCGCAACATATTTTTAAATAACCATTCGTTATTTTTCTCACAGTATTACTAGGGCCAATTGGCCAAAAGTTACATTTCTTTTGACAAAAAGATATTATTTTCAAGAAAAGTATTTTTATTTATTTATTTAAGTATATCGGTAATAGTATTAGTATTCTTCATACACACCCGTCTGTTAAGGCTACTCTTGACCTATCCATTGTCCAGAACCACTCCAATGATGAGTTCACCGACGAATTGCATAAAAAAATTTCCTTCACGCATTGTAAATTTACTTTGTTTCTGTCATTCAGCCCTTTATATCTTATTCACATGTTCAAAGATCTCAGGACCCTTTCTCGACTTAATTTATGTAACTATGTACTTATTCACACCACATTACTTTCTTAACACTCTGTCTTACAGAGTTACAAACTTCTATAAAGCGCTCAGATCAACTGCATTTAAAAAAATATTCTACTTTCATCCTCCTTTTACAGTAGTCTTTCACTGCGACTGTGGCATAAAAAAAGTCATGATATTGTTAGTGATGAAATAGCGAATTTGACGACAAAAACCTATACTTAAACTAGAGTCAGCAATAGTACTGCTCTACGTAGTACCAATCGTGCTTTTATGGACAAAGTCATAACAGACGCTAGGTTCTATGTAATTTTTATTCCATTTAAGAAAACACAGATTTGATAAATTAAAAGTTACATATCACGCTGTTACTAATTATTCTGAAAATTAACGACAACAGCCTGCAAACCACACAAAATTATAAATACACGAGAGCGTCAATAGTTACGCTAAATGTAACTTTTCGGTAACGCTGATTTTGCCTTTAATGTCTGTCATATGTTACCATTGACAATTTGACTTTGACATAAATATAATCGAATTACGAAGGAGATGATGATGAAGTTTGGTTTTTTTTTGTTCTCTCGGAGTCGGGATTTTGTGTCGCACGAATTTGATGAAGTTGATTGTTCTGTCATCTAATGGTTGTGTATGGGACTAGATAAATCATTTCCGACGGCATTTTTAGAGGGTGCTATTTACCAAAAATCACGGTAAATCCGACTTTTCAGGAAAGCGTCCCGCAGGCTTATTAGCTATCTCTTGGTGAACTTCAAGACGAAGGCAATTGGGGTGCGATTCAGGGGAATTATCTATCATTTTTACTGACGATGGAAGTTGAATGAACTAACAAAAGTGAAATAGATTGGGTCTTTTGTGCGTTTCGTTTATGCTTTCGTGAAATTTCTGGCCCTATCTAAGGGCCATTTGGCACTACATGGAATTGTAAGGCGCAAAATGGTAATTATATTGTGATTATATAATTATTTAAATAGGAAGTAAAATCATTTAATTATATATCATTAAAGTACATAATATAACTCGCACAATCTTAGATACGCTGTTAATGATGTATCTCCTAAAATAATATCGAAACGCAAGATATATTTAGTTTTTTTTTTTTTTGCATCAGTCAATGTTTCGCGCGATAAACAAAAACATTCGTGAAGTGGATGATTTTAGTTTAGATTACTTGTGATTGTGAAGTGAGCAAAGTAAAACTAGATGATGTGATTAAAAGTTACAATTACATGGCTCATAACAAAAGTGTGATAACAGTTTCTCATTTTAGGATGCTTGCACACAGTCATATCTGACATACAACTCCAACTTATAATAGAGTTCATGGAAATGAATACCGATTTGGCAGTGGGCCGAATTATAAATAAGTGCCCATTAGAAAAACAAATAAAAGCGAAGAAGTGGGAAGAGCTGGCGGCAACCCTCTACTCAAGAAAAACAAAACGCAAGAAGATAAATCAAGAACGAGTTTCTTACATTTACCACTGACAGTGCGGAAATCACCTATGCACTCAGGAAACCAACAGCTAGGTCAAGAGTCATGCCCGATTGTCACTTGGCGCTACAAAATCTAGCAGACATAATTATATAAGGTAACGGTGACTTGTAATAAGAGCCACAGTTCATATCAGGGTAATAATAGAGCAGTTATTCTTCTCAAGGGAAGGAGTGAAAAAGAATACCCCTACAGACGTTGCATAGTTCTGTAAGCCCACAGCAAAGGAATCACAGAATCTGTTGCATGTCTACATTGAGAAACAACTACAAAATCTATGGAACAAGAAGTCTGACTAAATATGCGGTGTCTTTACTGATATAAAACAAAAAATAATCTAACAATCTACTTAAGCTCATGAGGGCAGATCTCCATGTGATGATTGGGATCAATACTGGCCATTGTGATCTATACCTACTATCACCTACACAAAACTGGAGAAACAGAGTCCACTGTGCCAGGGCTGCTTGCATGAGAATGAAACTGTAGAATGTGTTGCTCCACTGCAACTCTATACATGATACTGAAGATAAGAAGCGGCTGGGGCTGGGCTGGCAGGAGGGAAATGCAAATACACCCCAAGCAGGACATTGGTGCAAGATTCATCGCCCCTTTTAGAATTAGGATAGGATTGCTGTATTTTGTATTGTTTATAAATAAATGATTAAGTATTTATTGAGTATTGTACTTTTTATTCAGCTAGTTCGATTACATCCACAGAGAAGAACCAGCAAGAAACACTTGTGGAGAATCTTAAAATGTAACAAAAATTCCATAATATTATCTTACACTAGAATATGTACATTCTTTTATTTTATTATTCAGATAGAATACTAAGTTACAATTTAGAGATAAAATGGTATACAATAAAATATAATATAAAGGCTATAGTTTGTTGTATGTCTGTTGCGCCTTCACACTGAAACGGCTGAACGGATTTGCATGAAATTTGGAATTAAGATGGTTCATACCCTGGAATAGCAAATAGGCTATTTATCATTATCATCACCTCGCGGGTGACACCGCGGATCGCAGTTAGTATCATATAATCATACAAAAGAATTATTTAAAAAAAACCTGACACATCGCACATCAAAATTGGTGTTCCAATGTAGGCTGTAGAGGGTTACAAAGAATTAAGCCATATATACTTAATTACAAACATACTCTTAAAAAACATTACTCTAGTTTAAGTCTAGTGAAAAAGTCAGTGAAACATTGTTTAAACATCTTAAAATGATTTTACTAATAAGCTATATGAAATGACTTCTGTAACTTCATTTTTTCTTCTGCTAATTTCGTTTTATTATGTTCCTATTAATATTATCATCCTATTATATGTCCTTCTGAAGGATTTCCTTCTGTAATACAAAGTTACACCAAGACCACACAGTATGACTGTTTTGCCTGCCTTGATACGGGGTGCATAGTGCATCAACCTGTAAAAAAAAACAAACAAAATCAGATATTTTTAAAGAGTCATGAAACAGCAATCTTTGTTACACTCTTGTTGTATTGCACTATTTTACCTATGTGAGGTGTCGACTGAACCACAATCTTTGCACAGCACCTTGCCTTTCCCCATCTAAGTTTTGGTGGTTCCGCCGCTCATGTGCTGTAGGCTCTGGCTGTTGTGACCGGTCATTTAGAATTTCTTCATCGTCAATGGCTTCAGCATTAATGTCTTGCATCAGAGCCTTTACTTGGCTATTATTCCAGACATGAGAGTCATGACTCTGACCTCCAAATCTTAAGGAAAACAATAAAATTATTACAAACAAATTAATATATTAGATTGGACAAAGGGCGGCCTTATCGCTTAAGCAATTTCTTACAGGCAACCTTGCATGGAGAGTATTTACAATATTGTAGTTTAGGGATTCCGAAAAGAGAAAATAATAATAATAAAAAATAATGATAAAACATATGTATTTATGCATTATAATATGCACAGCACACATATAATTGTCTTTAATTGTGCATAAACTATACTTATATAATTAAGACATAAATACAATAACTAAATATAATATTATATTTACATACAATACATTATAATATTACATAATATATAATATACTACAATTTATATAATACAATACATACATATCTTATACAAAACATAATGAACTTATGTAACATATTCAGCATATCGCACGCTTAATAATAAACCGGAATAAGTCAAAAATTCACTTTTTTGGGAAATCGCGTTCAAAGTTTTGAGTATCTACCTTGTTGAAAACATTTTGATGGTTTTCACGTGTTTTTAGTGTTATTTCTACTTTCTTGGTCTTAAATTAAAGCCAGATGTATAGCGAATATAGCTGACATAACAATTTAATTATTTTATTTATATCAAATAAATAAATGAAGTTTATTTTCTACTGTCTCGACTTATGTCAGTTTATAATAAAAATCAATTATCGAGTTTCAAAAAATGTGAAAACTAATATGTCATAATTCTGTACAGTATTAATAAATAATATAATCTTATCAGATGTATAATTTTTATTACACTTTAAAATTAAAAAGGAAACAAAAATACAGAAATATTTTGCAATATACCTATAATTTGATAATGTAATATACATTTTAAAAGTCATTGTAACTGCTTTCTTAACCTAATCATATTATTATAATAATCAGTCGGTCGTATTAGAAACTTAT
The DNA here is from genome assembly GCA_963854805.1 of Plagodis dolabraria. Lineage (NCBI taxonomy): Eukaryota > Metazoa > Arthropoda > Insecta > Lepidoptera > Geometridae > Plagodis > Plagodis dolabraria. The sequence goes on from OY978442.1 coordinate 6,397,033, forward strand.
AATAAATGTCTACTTTGAATTATTTGTCGTAGATTTTACCTATTCGTCTTAATCAGTCTCGTGAGTTGTGATGTCTCAAAATATTAATCAACTCTTATCAAAAAAGTTTAAGAATTGAGTTGTAAAAACATGCATAACATAAGATGAAATCAGCCCCTTTGCAATTAAGTCTGAGTCTTTATTTTTATAAGCACTTATCTCGTGTTTTTGCGTATATGCTGCCTTCATGGTTATTTCTATGACTGATTTCATCTGCTTTGGTTTATTTCGCCTATTAAGTTATCGTCGTTGTATGATATCTTTAAGTAAAATAATACTTTTATATCATTGCAGTTCACATTTTGGTTGCTTTCGTCTGTACAAACATTTAAGTTCTATGGATTTTAAAAAGATACACAGCAAACATATAAATTGTCATTATAAAATTATATTTATTCTGACCTGCACATTATCAGAATCAAAAATAATGTTCAATGGTTCTTGTGCGTCCTTACCAATTGCTCCAAGTATTTACAAATGCACGTGCCTATTTCAATCAAGCTTCGCATCCGATTCCTTCCAAAAAATGATATTTAGAAATTCAAAAGCACCTTTTTTATCTGTTTGAAACGACTCAGTTACTACCAACTAGCCTCTGAGGCCTATTGTCAGTCAGATAGATGCACCTACATACAAACAGTCTCTATACTTAGCAAATGTCCTGCAACAGTTACAAGCAAAACCCAATCCTACGTAAAGGATTCCAGACATTTTGTTAACTTGCTAGCAGATGTACGTATACTGCCGATGGAAATAATTATAAGTTTCGATGTGACATCACTTATCACAAATGTGTTCTTGAAAGAAGCTATAAAAATCATTGCTGACCTACTCCACGGAGCTGATATGCCCAATGACTACTCAGAGCTGAGTGAATGTTTTTTTGTCAAACGGTTCTTTAGCGAATTAATTATAACATGCAAATGGAAGGAGCCACCTAGGCTCTCCTAAAGCGCCAGTTGTGGCCAATATTTATATGGAACATTTCAGAGGGAGATCATGAGGAGCGCTAGTGAAAAACCATGTTACTGGTGGCATTATGTGGATGATGTCTTCGATGGCCAAAGAAGAGTAGCCGTTATTTAACACCCATTTAATTTCATCACACTCAAAAATATAGGTAACGGTTAAAGAAAATCGTGATGGTAGTTTGTGTTTCCTAGATATACAGGTATATCATGAACCAGGCGGTATTTTTGTATCAGATTTTTTTTTCGATCAAGCTTTTATGAATAAGATACTGAGTAGAGATGAATCTCTACTCAGTATCTTGTACTCACGATGTTGGTCATATTTTTGCTTAGCCCATGTGCTTGCTCCAAAGTTGAATTTTTATAGGACAAACAAAGATGATACATACATTTTTTTAGATCGGAAGAAAGATATATTTATTTGCTCTTTAATAAACGTTTTATCAATTTGGGATATTTTTTTTATAATTACCATTTTTTCCACGTTCTATAAAGTTATTGCTGTTTTTAGCTGTGTTCACCACACATCTCTTTCGAATCAAATTGCTCAAGGTAGCTTTGAAAAAAAGTTTAAAGAATCTAATTTGTTAATTACCAATAATAAAATAATAGGCTAAATAATAGGTTGGGTTTTCGGACATACCTAATGTATTTTGATATATTGTTACGTAAACGTTTGGCTAACTTTTGTTTCCACTTTGAAGTACCGCTTACTAATTTTCGTTGTGGTATGATGACGCTGGCAACCTGAACTTTCTGAATGGTGGTGATTTTGACGTGGCGGCCTTGATTTCTTCCATCGTGAGCTGAAGATCTTGTGTTTTTGTATGCTGTGTTGGACTTGATCGTTTGTTTCATTAAACAAACTCTTAAATACTTTATACGCAACATTAAATAAAAAGGTAAAACTTTCAATGAATTCAGACAAACTAACGTGGTTAACACTTATTTTAGAAAATACGGGATAACTCACGTGATTCAGTCAAACTGCTCCAACTATAGTTTCAACCACATGCGGTGGTCTTTTTCAAGGGGAACCCGCGTTGACGTTTCGCTTAGTAAACTTTTTTTATGCGGCTACTAAGCCCCACCGCCACGACAGGGCGGGAACCGTCGGGGGGCGCATAGCTAACCTAACCTAATCTGCTAAGCGAGACGTCAACGCCGGCTTCCGGAGCTTCCGTTGGAAAAAACCACCTATTGTGGTTAAAACTATAGTCGGAGCTATCTGACTGTTTCACGTGAGCTATCCCGTATTATTTACTAAAATAATTCAGAGAATATAACGTGAAAATGTATTATGGATACTGTACCCCGAGGAGTGTAAGATTGAAAGAGAGTAAACTTAACTATTTCGTTTGCGTTAAAATTTTACTCAAAGATCATGATGCTAAAAACATAAAGGTGATAATAAAAATCTTAACGCAAACGTGATAGTACGGTTACTAATTTGTAAATTTACAGTCAGGGGTAATGCACACGTAAGTACGTAATCACGACGTTATTTATATTTCGGCTGGCTTAGAATTATTCGTAACAGTCCATTCAACATTATATCCTTCAGTACATCAAGCATTAACACTTATAACAAAAAGTTTTAGGCGATGCTGGTTCCTATTTTCAGGCGTCTTCTACAGGATTTAAACTATGGAACTAGTGATTTAATACTTTTATTAATCAGTATTTAAAATAAAATTAAAGGACATTTTGTAATAAACTGCAGCAATGGCTAGAGTACTTTTAGACTTTAGAATCATTTTAAATGTAAACCGAAATAAATACAAGTATTATATAAATGTAGCGATAGCTTTGGCAATAAAGTGATGTAAAATTAATTAATTCTCGAATAAAAGTAATAATCTAATGCTAAAACGCACTAATACGCAATTTTTCTTAACTATACAATTACAATTTAATAATAAACTGCAACAAGTCCAAATAGTACATGCTGTATTGTAACACCGTTTTCAACCGAAGTGAAGTAAAACGAAAACATGACAGTCTATAAAAAAATGCAGTAAAATAGTTTCACCTGTGTTTGAAAATAAACCGAATTATTTTACCTTACTCCACTATAGTCACAAAACAACGCTACATTTCACACAACACGATTGCCGCATCACTGAATGATTCTTTATGGTATGGAATGACTTTTTGCGTGCTTTTGTAATAAAGAGAGGGGTGATCTAAAAATCGGCCATTATGGTTTGTTTAGCATGGCGGGATTTTACCGATAGATTCTTCAATCGGAGTTAGTTCGTTTTATTAACAAAAGTGGGAATCCTTAATTTTTGACTTATTCCGGTTTATTATTAAACGTGCGATATGTTTGATAAGTAGTGCTTCTTCACCAGATCTTTGAATAAAGAAATAGACTTAGCTTGTATGATATCAACAGGTAGTGCATTCCACAAGAAGACTGCATGTTTTGTAAATGATTTATTAAAATATGTTGATGATGAGACAGGCATATCCAAAAGCAATGTATTTGTTGAATGAAGAGAGAGAGAATGTGTTTGATGCAGAAATTGAAAACGTTCCTTGAGATAAAGAGGAGTATCTATGTGCAGGATGCGCAAATCAGCATCATCAGCATCACAAATCTAAACAAACAAATGTTTTTTTTAGTAAGTAGGTTTATAAAAACATGTCTGTGTTATACCTTACCTACATCAAAACTCATAACATACAATTAGGACATTCAATGAATGGTATTGCCTCCTATTGTAGTAGGCCTCTTCATTTTCACTGGGACGAATGATTGCAACATGAGTGCCATCAATAGATCCCACCACACCAGGAAATGCATACTTATCCATGAATCAGCAAAAAGAAGTTCTAGTTTATTATCAGTATTACTTTTTTATATGACAGCATTTTATAGTATCTTGATCTTTAAATTTACATGAAATGATGTGAACACATGCCTTTTGCTCTGATGCATATGCTTATTAAGTATAAGAAAACTAAAAGTAGATAGGTACATATTTATAAATTGCAAAATTCACCTCCTTGTGATGTCCTCACGCTCTACTATAGTCATAGGAAACTTTATATATTTGGCCTGAATCTGGGTTATTCAGGGCTTTGGTGACATCTCTTAGACAGAGTGACACAGAGGCTTGTGACAGGCCTAGGTGGTAATAGGCACCAATGTTCTTTTTATAGCAGCCGTTGGCATAAAATGCCAGTGCTGCCAATATCTGCAAGACAGTATCAACGTCATATTTAGCAACATCAAACACTGTATATTATTTTAAAAGGAATTTAACTAAGGTACCTTAATCTCTGGCCGTACAGCGCTAGTGCGCTGTTATACCGGCAAAAGCTGAATTAAATCTTCGCAGAGTTGTTCGAAATCGGCTTTTCGTAGACGGTAATGCCCGACAAATTCCTTCTCAGGTAACAATAGAGGCTTGCTAGCCTGCCTGAGTACCCTGCGCTCAATGATCAACAGCCTTTTAAGGCGTTCTTCCTCTGCAGCTGCCAACAACATAGCTCCAGCCATATTGCTACCTAAAATCAAAGATTAATATCGAAATTGAATAGTAGACTCAAGCTAGCATTAATAATAAGCAAATATATCAAAGTAATATTATTGAAACAAAGAAAAATCCTGTTCGACTTTCACAAGTGTTAATTAACACGAAAGTCCAAATTTCCGCAGAATGAGTGGCTGAAATCAGAAAAAAGCAAGTGATTATTTTCAATAAATCAATATGGATCATTGAATTTGCAATTAAAATAAGAAAATCTCTATCTCAACGCAAACTCGCAATAAAAACCCCGCCAACCAGTGAGCAATAAAGCTCCCTTCTTCATTTGACGTTTCGTAGTGGTCTTGAAGCTGTCATTAGAGTTACATAATACCAATTTTACGTCAAAAGTGGCTAGTTTCGTTCATTCTCTCGTTTTCAGAAAGTCTGGTAATCGTCATGACGGTTAATTCAAAAATTGATGTCCACTCTGACGTTCACTAAGACCACCGAGAGTTACATAATAGGTCTGCCGAGCATGGGCCAATCACTTATCAGAGAGAGGACTGAAAATCTATCCTGTCCTCTACAACAAATACGTGTTACCTAAACTAGTAACTAGGTTCTTTACTTTGTAACTTTACCATATTCCTTCTTCAGAGCTACAATATATTGAAATCATAACGATTGCGTGTTTTAACAATGGTTATCTCCATCTAGTGGCGGCACTTAAGACTGTGCTTTTTTTTTAGTTTGCTATTGGAATCGTACAGCTTATACATTTTGTTCTAGTATATATATGGTTGATTCGGTCGGTTTACAATTAATAAGTTAAGTTCTCACAGAAAGGAAATGTATCCTTTATATGCATGTAAAACATAATTATCTCAATTGAAAAAGTTTAATACAATATGTTGTTATGTGAGGGCTGGCGCTGCGGCTACTTCGGCGGAGCAGCTCAAGCGGCGCAAATATGTTAACCTCGGTATGGGTTACATATTTAAGCCGTTTGGTGTGGAGACGTTGGGTCCGTGGGGACCGGGAGCTCATCGTATTTTCAAAAACCAACCTGAGCGCTTGGTCGTTGCGACGCGTGATCAAAATGCTGGCACATACATATTTGGCTCAACGAATAAGCATTGCAATTCAACGGGGCAAAGCTGCCAGCATGCTGGGCACGCTGCCAACTGGGAGTGGGCTGGAGCATTTGGACTGCCTATGAGTCTACTATGACTTATAGGTTGTCTAAATGGTTTTATTGTAGTAGCTGTAGTGTTGTATATAGTTCATAGTATTTTGTTTAATAAAGGCATCACGCGGGTAAAAAAAAAAATATGTTGCAATTTAGATGACAAAAATGACTGAAACATACTACTTCAGCCTACAATGTCAGGCACTCGTAAGTATGTAATTATATTTGTAGTGTAATAATCTTATATTAGCTTAAACAATAACTAAAGGAATGGCCCTGAGTTTCTAGGCGGATCTTCTGGAAGTGGCTTTGTATATAGGTTACCCGTTTTGCTGAACGGCAGTAGAAAAAACCTTCGTAAGAACGTCGTAAAAGCTTAACTTGAATCAATGATTTTGACTTTGACCTGCTGCTCATACCACACATTATTTCCCTCATGATCTAAGAAAATAAAGTCTTCTACTCCCGAAGAAACACAAGCTTGCGTCACCACCAAATTGGCTCTTTATTAAAACATGATTGCAGCAGCATACTTTTCATGTGAATGTTTTGTTCTAAAATATCAATACAATATTTCAAAAGTCTAATAGAATGTCACACATGAATCAATGTTCATCATCATAGTAAATGGTATGAAAAAAGTTGTCTTCTTAATTAAAAAAAAATTTGCTGGCCGAACGTTCGTGCAGCAGAATCCGTTTTTCTTAAATAACTCTGAATCCGTTGGACGCACAAATATAAAATTTCGGGCACATTTACACGATATAAGGCACTTATTATCTGCATCATTCAATTCTTGAAAAGGCGATACTTTTTGCTGGGCGAACACACTGTCAATTTCTAGTCCAACATTTCGCAGAGCCCAAGTAGAACAAGTCTTCATCCAGTATATGTTTCCAGTGATGACTTAACTATACTGACATGCAATATACTGGCCTAATCAGAGTCAAACACAGTGAAAATTACAAAGAAGCGGAGAGTTTTCAATTTCCTTACAGTATAAGAATAACGACGGGATTCTACGAAGAAGCAACAGAATTCATAGATTAAGCTGTTAAGTACTTTGCGAAACTCCAATATTACAAAAAGAGGAAAATATTAACATAGTGATAATAAAGTCAGAAATTCCAGCTTAGAGTTGTTTCCTACATTGATGTAACCTTGGTAAAGTGTTTATAAGCAGGCCACAGCAATAAAGAAAATGATAATATTAGTTGTGCTGATGCTGGATGAGAATAAGTACATAGACACAATGCATTGGAAATAACTGTATTATATTAAAATAAGAAACGCTCTAAGAAGGAAGTTATTAGTAACTATATGAACTGTTGTAGGTGTCCAAGACTAAGAATAAATAGCAATAATGAAAACTGCTAAGGTTCTAATATTAACACCTACCTATGTATGAAGAATGTATACGTTCCAACAGCATTTAAGGGATAGCCTGATGTTATTCTACTGAATGCAATTACATAGTAGGCTTTCAATGTTTTAAGTAATTTTTATTGTAGATACTGCTTGTTTGTATATTGTTTTATCTATATATAGTTAGTTTAACATATGAGTTGTGTTAACTTACTAAAAAAATGAGTACTATGGACAATATAATATTTTCTTTACTGTGGAGAATAGATATCTATATTTTTTATAGGTAAATTATACTGTGGTTGCAGATGTTTAACAGGCTAAAACTAGAATGGATCTCCAGAAAAGTTCAATATCGAACAGCTGGTGGAACATGCCATTTGGTGCTTGCCAACTGATTTTTTATGTGTGGTTGGTATCTAGGCAGACTAGTATTTGCAAGTAGATGTTGAATTAAGTCTGGAAAAGTATTGATGAAAGGTATACTAGAATTAATGTACACTTAAATTGATAAAATACTCGTTCCAGCCTTTTTTCATATATTTATTAATAAAGAATTACAATAATACAGAAAATACATTTATTTATGACATCAGCAATTATTCAGACAGTACTTAAATGTAAAAATAAATTGAGTAGTAGCTCAACTCACCATATCGACTGTGAACTGGCAATAAGTCCTATCTGGTTTTTTCATCACATTGTTTTTCTTAAGTTGCATGATAAAAGATGGGATATTTTGCCAGTTCACGGTCGATATGCTGGTCTCTTGGCGCCGGTTTGTGATGTCACAGAAGGATATTAAGCTTCAACAGCATTAGAGAAATAGTTAAAACAAAACGGATAATAGTTATTTGTTATACAAGAGTGCAAAGTTGCTTTTTAACCGCGTGTTCAATTTTGATGACCGAGGAAGCGAGGGAATCAAAAGAGCACGAGGTGAAAAATCTTTGCACTCGAGTGCAACACGTAACTTTTCATTCCACCTCAGCGAGGAAATGACTAAATGCAAAAAAAAGTAATACTTCTCGCGTGATTGTTGAGGGAGAAAGCTTATTTGCGCATTATTAACAGTTTCAGTCAATTCTGTTGGCGTCAAACAAACTTCCTCGTCGCTAGAATCACTCATTTCAGTTTTTTCACTTGTTTTCAAGTTTTTTGTTTTTAATATAAGGTTTAACAATGACGTGAAAAAATGCCGCGTAAAGAACCGCGTACAAAGCAAATTGAAAAAAGAATACCAAGAAGGTTCCGAGTCTGAGTTTTTAACAAATTAAAAAAAAGTTGTATGATATATTCGGCACCATAGAGGTAGCAGTAAATAGGTTTCATGTTTTTTTTAATTGACAAACTTAGTGCACACGATGTTCTAAATTCAATTTACTTTATCCTCTAGAGAATAAAAAAGGCTTTTCCACTCAGATATTGAAGATTAAAAATACTCTTTCCGAGATGGTGGGATGAAAAATATTTTTTACAATAAATATAGTTAGATGCAAAATATAAATAGCTGTTCCAAATTATTAATAAATAAATAAATATCGGCTAAGTCCGAGTCGGACTCGCGAATGAGAAGTTCCATCATGTATACAACATTCAACACTATAATAAAACCTCATTCATTTCATTTCAACATTTAGTTTCAACCTCTAATGTTGTATAAATAACGGTACGGAACCCCTTGAGCGAGAGTCTGACTTGCATTTGGCCTATTTTTTGTATATGTTGTTATACCGGCAACATATATACATCATCTGTGAAAAAAATCATCTGTCTGGCTGTTAGGTTTACCCATGGGTATGAAATGCAAAAAAAAAACAACATTGTAAAAAATAATGTAGTATGTGGATAGATATAAGCTGGAAATCAAATTTGATGTCCATTTGACAGTGGTTTTGCATAATCATCAGTGGAAAATTGAATAATGTATACATTACTGTTGAATGATGAAAATTATTTGGATACATAACAAGATAGACTGAAATGAGTATATAACCTATCTCTATACTCAAAATATACATAATTATTAAAACCAAACATATATCCAGATATATTATTATTAAGAACTTGAATAAATAAGCTATATGATGCAGCTGATTCTTGATGATTCTTTTAAGTACCACATTATACATAAGCAAATACTCCTGTGACAATTTCTTTACTATAACATTTACATATTATAAACAATACAAAATTAATTACATACTATAAAACAGCTAAAATTGCTTGCAAATCCTTATTTTTAAAAGTGGTGCTATATTGGTAAAAATCACAATCCTTTCATACTTCACAATATTCTAATTAGCAGCTACAGTACCTTTAAGACAGCTCCATGCAATAATGTTATTTACACATTATTAACCAATACTGGTCAATAAAGCCTCCCCGTTGATGGTGAGCATAGATATGTATTTTATTCTTAGCACAAGTTGATATGAGATATAATGTGAGAATAATATATCATACTCACTAGTGAGAATGCAAACAAAATTGATATTACCAACTCTTTTGGCACTGCGCCCACCAGTAATATCACTGAATATTTTTTTACAGGTTGTAACTACCCATCATCCAAATGCTTCATCCATAGGTATACTATATATATGAACTAAATAGAACTTTACACACAATCCTTAGCAACACTTGGAAAATGACTATTCCAGATATGCAAGTGGTGGTTTAATTTTAATAATTGGCTGTATAATACAGATGGTTTTTTTTTATGCCTGATAGGTTAGCCTTTGACCACTATCTCACCTGATGGTAATGGCAGAAATCGAATAAATAGCATCCACAATTTTTTTTTCTGAACTTTATATGTGTAGATAAATTACTTAGTATTGTTCAGGTCTGCAAACACATGTTTCATTATCTGATACCAATTAGTCACTGGGGAATAACTATATTTCACCGTCCAATACTTGTCACAGAGATTTAAAATTCACCATCATTGCCACCATGTGAAGTTTCCAAGCTGAGCGGCTGATTATTTGTAGATGTTGATTGACTAATGATTACCCATAATCTGAAACAGAGTAATCTTTATTAGACAATTCGATTAAAAAAAGGTTTAAATCGAATTGTATAGGTACATAATTAACACTTTGTATTTTACTGAAATATTATATACTATATTGTTACGATTTTGTGTACAGACGGGGTTATGAAATAAAAAATTAAAAAAATTAAGGGGAGAGAGGACGGAGGGTTCCACTCTCCAGGTGAGGAAGAGGAGCCTCCAGACACCTAACTACACTACCTACCTACTTTAGGATGTCGACAGATACACCAATAAAAACAATATTGAAGCGTTCAACAATTTTTTAAATATATTTATTTAAAATTAAAATTTTCACCAAAACTCATTTAAAAAAGGAATAGATACATCTAGAACACTTTCCTTAATTAGGTCGGGTTATCCGTTAGTACCAGGTACAAAGAGTAACTTAGAACATGGAAATTTGATAGCAATCACTGGTACTAGCGAACAACAATTTACTTAAGTTATTATGTCTTAGGTTTAACTACTTAATTTACAATTTCTGTGTGCCAGCAACGTAGATCCACAAAATTTAAGTTTATTAGGAAGATATTATTCTATAGTTTAGTATATAAGTGTAGGTAAAAAAAATATAAACCAGCTTGCTCAGAAAATTCTAAATAGATCTCAGGGTAAGGTCGTGAGTCGCAAAGGGTGAAAGATGAATTCCGCAAAGTAAAAAAAAGAAGAAAAGGGCGCCACCCGGTTATAGGAGACCGGGAAATTCATAAATACCGGAGCACCGTGGAGAATCACAGCCTTGGACCGAAGACTCAGTTAAGGCGAGCAGTCCGGGATGTCAGGCAGAGCGCTGACCACAGGTACTGCTCTGGCTGTCTACCGGAGTTGGGGCTATGGTAGACGTGGGTATGGTTGGGTATTTTACCAGCCCTAACCAAGAACTCCTTTATTTTTGGGGAGGTTCGAAGGCTTTCGGAGGACGCCACGTGGATGCGTCACGAGTCCAGGAACGAAGTCGCCTCCTTGTATTAGGTTAAATTGTTTCATTTTCTCAGCCGGTAGGTCTATTATATCCCCTGGAAGGCGGACGTCGAAAGGAGCACTGCCTGGCTTCGTTTTGCAGCCCTCGCTTCAGGCAGTGCGTCGATTGGGGGCTGCTTAAAGTTCCAAGCGGAAAAAGAAGTGTCACGGGCCTTTGCAGGCCTATTTATAAGTTTCGGGATCTCTCGAACCTTCCATCAGAGGGGAGGCAAAAAAACAGATAATATTCCTTTCAATCACAAGAAAACGGATTAATACTCTGTGCAAGGGGTGCGTTCAGAACCTCACTTGATGGAACAAACAAATCGTTCCGACCCTCACAAAAAAAACCGTAACAGTACCCCCCCCCCTTAAGATTTTTTGAAGGGTACCGACAAAAATTTAGCTGGACCCCCAGCATCAACTCGAGCAAAGAAGTACAATGCCATACCTGGACCAAGGCTTCGACATAATATGGCCATCTGAAAATAAAACAACTGCTAAAATCTCTACCTACATGTCTATCCTAATTACTGAACTCTACCAAAATATTAAGTCCCGAAACAAAATTATTACCCAAAATGTTCACACATCCTATGTGCAGACACAAACCTTAATGAAGAAAGTATATTTGGTGTGAAACCTCTTCGTAGCTGAACTACTAGTCTCAAAAAAAAACAACTTAAAATTATTGAACGCTTCATTAAACTAAAAAACTAAGTTGGGCAACCCTTTGGGGCCAAATTTTCTAAAGCCCATAACTAAAAACTAAAAGACAAGGACCGAAGAGCTAATTAGAACGAGGCTATTTGAAGCAAAATTAATTTACCCTTGTCCCTCCGGACAGACCTCAATTCTTAATGAGAAGTAAACAAATAAAAGGGTGAATAATCATCCATTACTGATACAGGTCTAAACTGTAGAAACAGCCTATATTAAGACCCATTAGTAGATACGAACAAACAAACAAAAAAATAGTCTTGGCCCTTGACAACAAAATATAAAAATATAAAAGAAAAAAAAGTTACGGGAGAATTACCCCACGCTCCGGCGACCAGACAGGACGTTTCCCCTCCCCATAGGAAGGGCAAGTGAACTCGCTATGGCGGAAACGGGTCGCCGAGGTGTTAGGTAACAAAACCCAACAAACAAAAAAAATGGGATAAGTACCCTAGGGGGATAGACAAAGTAACAGAGAAGAAGAGGAGAAGAGAGAGCGAGAAAGAGGAAAAAAATGCCTTGGCTTCACCGGTACCCAGAAGGGGCACTGATGACAGAGTGGCCTACGGCATGGTTGCGACCTTCCAATAGGATCCACATAAAAAACTAACCTATAACTAGGATAGGTATATAGTTATTCTATATGGTAGTATACAATATAGACTTATACTTATATATGTACCAGCTGAGATGAAAGAAATAAAGCGTTGTTAACGCTTAGAAGCCACTCCGGTATGTCTGTAAAATAGTTACAAAAACTTTAAATTTCAGCTAAATTGCCAATGATAAACTATGTATCAATATGAGCACTAACTGAGTAAGATTTAATTAATAATCCCTGCAGAAGGAGGGTAAAACGAAAGCTAAAATGACTGCCCACTCACCAATAAAATTAACTGGAATAAGGCCAGTTGTTAATATGGTTTATGTCTTGTCTAAAGAAAACAAAACAAACAAAAGAAGTTCCCACGCGCAACAAAAAACAAGCCGACATGGCTAAGGAGAGTATGGAGAAGCTGTCCTATTTAACATTTTGATAATTATTATTACATAAATAATACAATATAATATACATACATGCATAATTTCTCAACTCCCAGGGAAACAAACAAGGGTCATGAGTCACACTCCACTCTCCTAACATTCCTCATTCATACAGAAGTCCCCTTTTTGTCATGTCAAGTCATAAGTAAAGTCAACAAAACATTATCACATTCAGTCTTCCCTTCCATACATCATCTATTGTACATAGAGCGTTATGCGGTTCCTCACAAGCATTACCGAATTACCTAGAAAATTGAATATATACCTATATCTATACATAGACAATACATATGGTACTAAATAAGAAGATATAAGGAGTGTCTTTATCATGATGTTGACTCATCACCTTGAGTACAACGCCGTGAATAATGACAAATATACAGATGCTAGGTATGAGGCTTTTAAAAGGGGTTACCTAGTTAAACCGCCCCTGTAATAAGGCTTAATTTATAGAGTTACAATCCGCTCTGCGAAGGAAAAAGACAGATAGATAAACTATATAAATAGGTACATAATTCATAATGCCATTAGAGATGTTGACTCACTTAGCTGAGTACAACGCCCAGACATATGACAAATAAATAGTTGCTAGGTATGAGGCTTCTTATGGGGTTACCTAGTAAACCGCCCCTGTAATAAATGAATATATTTAACAAATATATATATATGTATATATAACATATGATAAAAAAAATATTAAAGATACAGTGTTTCTCCGTACTCAACAACCAAGACCGGATAGTCTAAACGTTCAAAAGGAACATAGTACTTAAGGACTTTGTATAGGTACCAATTTGGGGAGTTAAAATATTATGGAAGTATAGAGCTAGGGATAATCTCATAAAACGAAGAAATTTAGTATCCTGAAACTAAGTTGACTCCACAGAGTGCAACTTATAATGACATCAGGAATACCAAGGTACAAAACAATGGTACAAGCAGAACATTATAGAGTGATCTGGTACCACCACAGTGAATTTAGAAGGCAACACTTTACCTATGGCGAACCCACCAAATCAATAAACACCTACACAAGTGTCCTACAACAAAAGTGTCATATCCTTAGTACAAAAAATTTATATTTTCGAAGAATGTGCCCTAATACAACTCTAGGTTAGCTAGACTTTAATAATCATGAATAATATACCCAAAATCAGACCATCTTGGGAAGATACAGTATATATAATTATGACTGCCCCCTTTTTAGATCCTTAATATGCCAACTGCCTAGCCATTTACCTGAAGTACAATCCTGAAGTTCATAAACCAAGCGACTTAACTTTTTGATGATTTTACATTTATCATATTTAGGGGCCAGCTTAGCCATAAAGAATTTATTGGCATCACTAAGTGGATAGGTCCGTTTCCAAACAATATCACCTACTTGGAATTCCTCATCTCTACGACGTCGGTTATAAAATTCGCGACTTTTTCGATGAGCCTTCTCAATAGCTTGCGATACGGACTTAAATACTTCCGGTAAGTCGCTTAGCTTCTTAGAATAGACATCACGCGAAGTAACTACTGGAGGAGACGAAGACGAGGTACTGTCGTAATGCGAACCATCCCATACAGCTTACGGCAAAGAAGCTGTAAATAAAAAATGGTGTATGGCGTGTAGTTTCGTTGGTGGAACTGCAAACTGTATTCTTGGTAGATAAATATCCTGCAAATGATGTTCCTTGCACTCTGCACTGCACTGCTTCACTCTGCATTGAGGTAATACCAGATTGTTAATGCTGAAACTACAAACAATGCCAACAAAAATTCCATAGCCTGTACAGGAGTGAGGCAAAAGGCTAACCAGATCAGCCTGTCTATTGTTAAACCTGTAAATAAAAAAAAAAAATGTGAAACACCAAAAAAAAATTACCTACATTGAACAACATCACCCTTATAAAGCAGCATCTACAAACAGCAGCCAAACCATTCATCAGCAACTTCACCAAAGAAAACTGCATAGCGGCTTCCTTCAACAAAATTCAGCAAAAGCCGAACCCACGGACAACAACATCAATAAAATGAGGTGAAAACTGTATATGAACAGTGTTCAAATACTATCACTACAGGTAGTCTGTATCATCACAGCCTCCTATATCAGCATAAAATATCTGTATAGTGATAGCCCTCAACAATTACCGAAGACTGTATAGCGACAGCCTCCAATAACCAAAAGAAAGACTGTATAGTCACAGCCCTCCACAACATACAACGAAGAGATGATAACTGTATAGCAACAGCCATCAAAAATAACAAGAGAAAGCTGGATAGTCACAGCCCTCTCTATACAATGAAGAGAAAGAAAGACTGAATAGTCGCAGTCTCTTAAAATATATAAATGGTCAGCTAAAGAATGCTATAAATAAATGATATTGTTCAATGAGATATAAGACGAGACTATATAAGTACTTGTTCACAAAAAATAAACTAAGTTTCTCCTTGAAGAAAAAAATCTAGTTAGTCCGGAACACTAATAGGCAGCATTCAAAAAAATTGTCAATTAAGAAAATAAATTTAAAATAAGGCATAATATGCATAATGAATAGAGTAAGTTTTGTCATAATTTAGAATTTAATTTGCTGGTGTTTATATTGAAATATTAAGTTTGCATTTTGATGATACTTGGCACATAGAAATTTCACAGTTATGATGTTTACATACATGGGTACATATCTAATGGCACATTCCTTAATAATAAATTCACATATAGTAAATAGTTGTAAAATAAAATGGTGAGTGTATACAGATACATTTCAATTAAATAGTGAACGTTAGTCACATTAAATTTAAGAAAATTGCTGTGGAAAAAAACACAATATGAAAGTAGGTATATGTTACATATAAAAAAACCTAGGAATTCATCTTTCCCTATGCAAGGCCCCACGTTGGGCGCCATTGTTACGATTTTGTGTACAGACGGGGTTATGAAATAAAAAATTAAAAAAATTAAGGGGAGAGAGGACGGAGGGTTCCACTCTCCAGGTGAGGAAGAGAAGCCTCCAGACACCTAACTACACTACCTACCTACTTTAGGATGTCGACAGATACACCAATAAAAACAATATTGAAGCGTTCAACAATTTTTTAAATATATTTATTTAAAATTAAAATTTTCACCAAAACTCATTTAAAAAAGGAATAGATACATCTAGAACACTTTCCTTAATTAGGTCGGGTTATCCGTTAGTACCAGGTACAAAGAGTAACTTAGAACATGGAAATTTGATAGCAATCACTGGTACTAGCGAACAACAATTTACTTAAGTTATTATGTCTTAGGTTTAACTACTTAATTTACAATTTCTGTGTGCCAGCAACGTAGATCCACAAAATTTAAGTTTATTAGGAAGATATTATTCTATAGTTTAGTATATAAGTGTAGGTAAAAAAAATATAAACCAGCTTGCTCAGAAAATTCTAAATAGATCTCAGGGTAAGGTCGTGAGTCGCAAAGGGTGAAAGATGAATTCCGCAAAGTAAAAAAAAGAAGAAAAGGGCGCCACCCGGTTATAGGAGACCGGGAAATTCATAAATACCGGAGCACCGTGGAGAATCACAGCCTTGGACCGAAGACTCAGTTAAGGCGAGCAGTCCGGGATGTCAGGCAGAGCGCTGACCACAGGTACTGCTCTGGCTGTCTACCGGAGTTGGGGCTATGGTAGACGTGGGTATGGTTGGGTATTTTACCAGCCCTAACCAAGAACTCCTTTATTTTTGGGGAGGTTCGAAGGCTTTCGGAGGACGCCACGTGGATGCGTCACGAGTCCAGGAACGAAGTCGCCTCCTTGTATTAGGTTAAATTGTTTCTTTTTCTCAGCCGGTAGGTCTATTATATCCCCTGGAAGGCGGACGTCGAAAGGAGCACTGCCTGGCTTCGTTTTGCAGCCCTCGCTTCAGGCAGTGCGTCGATTGGGGGCTGCTTAAAGTTCCAAGCGGAAAAAGAAGTGTCACGGGCCTTTGCAGGCCTATTTATAAGTTTCGGGATCTCTCGAACCTTCCATCAGAGGGGAGGCAAAAAAACAGATAATATTCCTTTCAATCACAAGAAAACGGATTAATACTCTGTGCAAGGGGTGCGTTCAGAACCTCACTTGATGGAACAAACAAATCGTTCCGACCATCACAAAAAAAACCGTAACAATATATATTATATTATATATATATATAATAATATATATATTTAATTATTTATTATATTATATATTTAATAATATATATATTATTAAATATTATATACTCATAAACCATGTAACGTATAACTTTTACTTTGATACTACGAAGACAAGAAAACCTGCCAACCATGGTACAATAATATACTTCGCCAGGTATTACACTCCGAGACCGGTTGTCACGTGACCGGGACACAAGCTTGTCAAGCATACCGTCATCAACGGCTCTCAAACTTTATACCTAATTTGAGGAAATTGGGGGGCAGTAAAATAACAGTTAATAGATTTCACCTTTTTTTAATAATGAAAATCACGTGAAATTGATTTAAGTTACACAGATTAATGATTCTTGAATAAATAATGGTTATCAAGTTCGTACAGTGTATGTTCGTAGTTTTCTTATAATGGGCACCGTCGATGCTAATAGGCCTACATTTTTCATAAATTGAAATCAAGTAATTATTTTCTATGCCGAAGAAAAAGCCAGTTATCTGTATTTTGGTGTACAATGTAGTTTCAAAGAAAGCTCAAAAACATCGGAAGTAAAAACCAATTAGGTAGATACGTTATATAACCAAAGAAATTTTACATTACATACCATATTTAGTAGTCGCAGTAAGAATAGCAAATACAATTTTGCAGGAAATGAAAAAACTTCAAATCACTGCTTTTTCTACTTTTACTCTTACGGTTACTTTTTGCATGGTGGAAGGGCATTTTGCGAATGCTCGCCTGGCTAGCGACCCCCTCAAGTAGAAAATCTGTTGCCAAGCACCTAACGGTGTGTTCCGGCAGCAGTCCTTGAGAGCCAGTGAAATTACAGGTAGAGAGACATAACATCTATGTCTCCTGGGGACAGGCGCAGTGCAATTCGTGACTTGTGACGAAATGCATCTGTTATAGGCAGAGGTTAGTCTGCTTAACATCAGGTGGGCCTCGAGCTTATTTGCTTGTTCCGTCACAATAGAAAAAAATTACGTTTTTTTATTATACTCGTAGCTTCCAGAAATGGGCCGACCACAAAGTTTGCGAATCACTGCGCATATGCATGAGCGCGAGCGAAACAGATGCAAATCATATACGTGAGACAGAGACGGCGACATTTGTCAAAATGGTGGAACCATAGGGAGACAACTTTTTTCATACCATTTACTGAGATGAACATTGATTCTTGTGTGACTTTCTATTAGACGTTTGAAATATTGTATTGATATTTTATAACAAAACATTCGCATGAAAAATAACCATGAACTTGTATTCTGCTGCAATCATGTTTTAATAAAGAGCCAAATTGGTAGTGACGCAAGCCTGTGATTCTTCGGGAGTAGAAGGCCTTGTTTTTTTACACTTTTTATCGTTTATCATTTAGTGGATACACTACCACGAAAGCATTCCCAAGAAGGGTTAGCGTCAGTTAGGCGGCCATTCATAAAATGTAAGAAAAAACTTCATACAATTTATTTATTGTTAGTGAAAATATGTTATCTTCTGGTATTGTCAGTGAAAACATTATATTTAGATACCTACCACCCCCGCGTAAGTGGGATAAGGTTAGCAATTAGTGACGTAAAACTTGGTTTAGGCACTGTTCTTTTGTAATCTGATATTCTCAAATACTACTTGCTCAGTAATTCTAGGACTGTTTATATCATTTTGACAGTTACATAACCTCAAAACTTGTTTTCTCTAAAACATATTTTCCTTATTGAAAAATTAAAAAATATCTTCACAGGTCTCATAAGAATAACTGAAGTTTAATTTAGATCCATACCCATCATTATACAAAGCCAACATAAAAATCAGAATGACAGGTCGCGCCATGTATGGGATGTGGGCATGATTCCTTCGACTATATGTACCACGAGAGCTGTCAAAACTCACAACTGACAGATTGGTAAAAATGGCATTTTTAGCGTTCATAACCGAAGTGGAACAGGAGAGAAACAGTTACAAACGCTAATGGGTGATCAAACCATAGACGCAAAATGTGATCAAAATTATCGAAAATAACGTTTTTAGCGTCAAATGGAATACGCTAAATATTGTATCATGATCTGCCTTTGTCATTTATTATGAAATTCGACACAGGAATAAGGAAATATATCCAGGGTTATTGCATGATACAATAATATTTCTTGGATCATGTTTCGGAGTAGAAGACCTTGTTTTCTTTGAGCATGGGTTATTGGTAATATGCTAACAACAACAATCTCTAAGGGTTGACTTCTGCTAGTATTAAATATACGAGATATTTTACTCATATCTACAGAGAGTTAATAAAAATCTTAACATATCCATATTATCTATAGTTATGAAAGTAGAGTGTTCAAGTTCAGTGTGAGTTATCGAACTTTAAGAGTGAAACTTAGGAATAACTTAACTCCTCCCTCTGTAAAATGTAATATTGAATGGGTTTGATTTCAGACAGAACTTGGGCATGGTACTTTCATCCGTGGCCTAGAGACCAGAGCTACTTACGACCCTAAAACCGAAGAGTTCATTCTACACAGTCCCACTCGCAGTGCGTACAAATGGTGGCCTGGCGGATGTAAGGAAAATGTTCTGTTTCCAATTAATTCAATATAATCATCACTCAACAGTTTTTTGACATTACTATGGTGGTGGTAGAATCCAGGAAGACTGAGAGGGGTTCATGTCCATGGTGGTCATAAATTCCTGGGGGGACCGAGTGGTCATGATTTCTGGGGGGATCAGAATGGTCATGGTTTTCTTTGGGACTTAGTCTTGTCAGCCTTACACTTTAAACATGAGACATGATTAAGGGTATCATACAATATTAGTTCAATCGCAGGAGGATAAAAGAAAAATATTGATTTTATTATATGGTTATATGTATGGTTGGTCACCAGTAAGACAACGTAATACAGCAAATATAGAAATTTAATAAGAACATATTCTTCATTCTCATTGGCTCTCTTCGTACTTCTGCGGCATAAAGCTTTGATAACTAAGATAATTAGAAAGACAGCCACTTTATCAGCAGCTGATACTAAAGACTCATCACAAAGCCATCAAATGCTTCTTCAAAAGACCCTAAAATAAAATCAATCATGTTTCTTTTACAGTAGGACACACAGCTAACCACTGCGTGGTGATGGCTCACCTCTACATCAAAGGCAAGAGTTGTGGAATTCATCCTTTCATGGTCCAGATTCGCGATGAGCAAACCCACATGCCTCTACCAGGAGTCAAAGTTGGAGAAATCGGCGCCAAGTTCGGATTCAACACTGTTAATAATGGATTTCTAGGCTTTGAAAACCATAGGATTGCCAGAGACAGAATGCTGATGAGGAACGCTCAAGTTTTGAAAGTAAGTATCATAAATTTACTCTTGATTAAGGACCTACCTAAGATTTTCTGCAAGTTTTATTATTGTTGGTAAAGAGAGTGTCTATATAGAAACTACATTAACCCTCCGCGATATTGGTAGAGCAGTAATTGAGGGAGAAGTAGGAGTGATTGAAAGAGGGAGAGAAGTAGGAAAAAATATATTTGTGGGACTCTCATTTCTGTTTCAATCATATACAGTTAGTAGCTGGTGAGAAATACTACCTATTATCCATCAAGATACAGAAAGTCTTCTGTTTTATGTAGATAGTTCAAGCATTGTGCAGCCAATGTTATTTAGTACAACTTTGGCTCAGTAATAGGTAGATAATGTTTTATTTACACAAAAAAATTACTACTACAAACTTATAACTTAAAATATAATAAGTAAGAGTAGGTGTGACTATGAGCAGTCTTGTCGCTGAAAGCAATCTCTTCCAGACAACCCTTTACAAAGGGAAATTTATTAACAGATTTGGACGGAGGTCTAGTAATCAGTAACAGTTGCCCAAAGAGGTCTTAAGGCGCCGATAGCAAAAAAGCAAATGCTCCACGGGTACCTTTTGCGGGGCGCACTACTAAATACATAAGTTGTTTTCAGGATGGCTCTTTCATCTCATCCCCAAACAACAAGTTGACGTACGGCACTATGGTGTACGTGCGGGTAGTGATAGTGAACAGTAGTGCTAACTTGCTAGCCAAGGCGGTGACAGTAGCAGTAAGGTACTCTGCAGTACGCCACCAGTCACAACCTAAACCAAAGTGAGTACTTACTTAATAATATTATATGAGAGTATTTCAGGAAGGCATAAATCAACAAATCGATACCATGTGTGCAAACACTACTGTGTTTAGGTAGCGGAATTGTTGCAAGTGAAATTACCGGGCTATGTAGATTTAAAAACGAATGTCTCGGAGTGTCTAGCAGTGCATTGTCACACACACTGGAACTGTAAACGACAGTGACGTGGTGCATACCCTCAGGCACTGGCTTGTCTGTCTCGGCACTTATTAATATTTAAAAAATTAAAACAACTAGTTGACGTACGGCACTGTGGTGCGTCGTTGGCTGCCGAGATAGAATGTCACCACCCATTTCTTCCCGTAAGTGTCATAAGAGGCGACTATGGGAAAAATACCGGAAGGTGGGCCACCCGTGATGGTCTTCTGAGGAACTGTTATACTGCGATCGCCAAGCTGCCTGTCAAGGGTGGGCATTATGGGAATCCGCCCCTTAATGGGAAGGCTGTGTCAGCAGTGGATAATCCAACTGATACAGTACTGTTGTGTAGATCCGGTATTATGAGAAATTAACTTACTATCCAAGATGGTGGCAGCAGCAGTACTATGCAGTCACAGCTTAGACCAACACCAGAGTATTTCATATGCTGAGTTTTTAGAAAGGCATGATTCGTCTCATTGTCACACGAGTTGATGTACGGTACTGTAGTGTGTGCCGGAGTCGCAAATCATCAGGGTCCATTTGCGTGGTGGTAGGGTATTTTGCGAATGCTTATCTGGCTAGATTCCACTCCCAAGTAGAAAATCGCCAAGCACCTGACAGTATATTCCAGTTTTCAATCACGATTAGGACTCTAAAAGTGATATTTAGAAATGAAACCCTCATTTCTAAAAATCACTTTTAGAATTCAAAAATTTTGTTATATTGTTTTAACCTCCCTGGTGGTTTAATTACAGTGAACCGGAGCCTCAGATCCTCGACTACGTGACTCAACAACACAAGCTGTTCATCGGCATAGCCACCAGCCATGCCTTCACACTGACTGCGCAGTGTTTGTGGAACTTGTACAAGAAAGTCAATTCTGGCCTCGCAACAGGCAATACGGAGGATTTGCCTGAGGTATTGTATTTTTTATGCCATACTGTTTCTGACTTAAGAATTAGGGGCTTATATAATATAGACAAACTACTCTTACTATGAAAGGGGTCTGCTCAGTACTGCATTGTTTAACCAATTGAGATAATATTAGAGATAAAATATCGTGGCCCATATTAGAGCTACCGCTTGGAACAAGACTGGTGCAGGTTGTGGTTACTACTCACCGGAATTTGGGATCTCAGACTCATAAGGGCTGCATAAGACCACCACTGTAATGCAAGCAGAGGCAATGGGATTACTGCTAGCTGCGAGGGCAATATCACATCTAGACATAACACGAAGTTTAGAAAGTGAGCGTGAGGACAAGCTTCTTCTTTTTACTGCAGACAGTGCGGCTGTAATATATGCACTCAGAAGACCGGTTACCAGATCTAGAGTCATAGCTGAATGTCATGCTGGCTTACGAAGGCTGTCAAAAAACTACAGAATAATGATAACATCGACAAAGGGACATAGTGCATGCCCGTGTAACACCATGCCAGATACTCTGGCAAAGAAAGGAGCTAAAAATACAGGTATGTGATGACGTAAAGAACCTTTGCAAGCCATCAGCAATGGCAGTGCGAGAACTACTACGTCGTCACACCGAGAGAGAACAACAAAACCTGAGGAATAAGACAGAGGATTGTAAACAAACAAAGGCCATGTTCCCAACTCTAAACAAGAAGCTGAAAAATAACCTGCTGAAACTAAAGCGTGAGGAACTGCGCATTGTAGCAGGCCTTATTACAGGTCATTGTAACCTGAAGCACTTTCTACACATAACTGGAGCAACAGACAGTCCTCTATGTAGAGGCTCTATGCGAAAAAAAATTTTTAACCAAAAAGAAGTCAGTTCCATTTTTTGGTTCAAATTTTTTTTCTCTCCTTTTTGTGACCCTTGCTATTTACGGGATCGATTGTCATTCGTTGTCAACGATTGTATCATCAAGATAGGTCAATATTTTTAATTTAAGTTATTGGCGTGTAACTCAAAAATGGCTTGACCGATTATGATAAATTTTAAATGGGACCAAACGACAACCATCATTCAAACAAAAAATAGAATTTTTGAAATCGGTTCACCCAGTCAAAAGTTCTGAGGTAACAAACATAAAAAAACAGACGAATTGAGAACCTCCTCCTTTTTTTGAAGTCGGTTAAAAATATGAGACCGTGGAGCATGTACTATTGCACTGCGAAGCCACGGCACAAATACGAATTACAACCGGACTACAAGAGTCAATCTCATCGACGACATCCTCACCACCAACACACACGTCACTGGAGCAGCTATGCCAGCGACGAATGTCCTTCTCCGCTATATCAAGGAGTTAGGATGGCTTGGGTAGAAGCTGGCGGGGGGAATGCACAATACACCCCAGGCGGGCATCAGTGCAGGACATATCGCCCTCAAATAGAATAAGAAGAAGGGTTCAGCTCAGTACTGCATTGTTTAACCAATTGAGATAATATTAGAGGTAAAATATCGTGGTCTTAGTGGTTAGAGCTACCGTTTGGAACACAATTCAAACCTTGTAACATTAGCTGCTTAGAGGGTGGTGGTAGTTACCCATCTGTATGGTAGCTTGGCAAGGAGTTCTGCCGCCTGATACAACAGTGTAGGGCATTTCTAAGATGAGACTGCTCGAGCTCTATTATCTAATAAGCTTAGCCACGATATGTTGGTAATTGATAAAGAAGCGAACGTGCTTTCAACTTTTTCCTCATCCACAGCTATCAACTTGCATATTATATTGAACAAAATGTATTAAAAAATATTTTAGCGGGTGTTAATAATAATAATAATAATAATAATATTTGTTTATTTCAGGCATAAACCCATAGTTAAATTAAACTTTTAAAAGGTAAAAACTAACACTGTATAGAGGTGTCCAAAAAATATAAATATAAAAAAATATACAATAGATATAAGTCAAATTAAAATACCTACGCGACGCACTTATCATGCTGAATCACTTTTTGTTCTTGTCCATGAGAACGGAAATCCAGCGCGTAAACACAGGATTCCTGAATATGTCGTCAGAGATAGCCACAAGTATTCTTTCATAAGAATACTTGTGGCTATCTTGTGGTGTCGGCTTCATAAGAGCCCGGAATACGTCATTATACTGGACTCTTATCCTACTCATTGCTTTCTGCGTGAAACTTGTATACATGCCTTAGCAATACGATTTGAACAGTGTGGTCTTTACGTCATTACTGCACTTAGCAAACCGGCGAGCAAGCATGTTCCCTCTGACTGCAAGTGCCCTCCGCTCTCGCTCGATATCCTCATCGTCCTGAAGCCGTTCCGTCAACATATGTCCTAAGTATTTAAACTGCTTCGCAACTTAAATTTTCGTGCCATTCAAATGCACCGCAGGCACCCTATCCGGACCGTTACCCGCTGCAAACACCATCATTTCGGTTTTCAGAACATTATATTTCAGTCCATGAGCATTAGCATAATGCTCACAGACAGAAAGCAGTTTCCTCATCCCTTTGATCGAGGGACTCAGGAGCACCATGTCGTCTGCGTAGCTCAGGTTATTTACACACACGTTGCCTATGTGGCAGCCGACCCTGGTGCTCCCCAGCTCCTCGATGAGGCCGTTCATATAGCAATTAAAAAGGTCCGGAGAGGTTACCCCCCCTTGGCGGACACCACATTCTAGCCTGTAACTGCTAGAGGTTGCGTCGCCCCATTTAACAATGTTGCTTTGGTTTCCGTACCAGTATCTCAGCAGATTAACCACTCCTCTAGGCACTTGTGATGCTAATACTTTGGTCCACAGAATGTCATAATTGACCAGGTCAAATGCGCGGCTGAGATCTTAGAAAGTTAAGAAATGGGATTGTTCCAACCATATTTTCAGTCACAGTAGCCGGTCGGGACGTTAGCTCTTGTAGTGTTACGTAGGGAATACGCGTTAAAATATTTAAAATATGGGAATACCACTCTACATTTTATTGTATTGTGTATCCGTGGGAACTTGCTAACCATTAAGGAATATACAGGGTTATTGGAAAATTTTAAAAACCTCTTAGGGTTGACTTCTGTCTTTCTCAAAGTGTTTGTTAGGACTAGCAGAAGTCAACCCTAAGATTTTGTTAGCATTTTACCAATATCCCTGTATATTTATGATTCAATATTATTCATATTTTTTCTTTTATATTTGTCACCAACTGTCTACTCTAATAATAAAATAACCAATATTGATATCCCAGCTCCACGCTCTGGCTTGCTGCTTGAAGGCAGTGAGTACATCGGACTCCACGGCGCTGGTGGAGCGGTGCCGGTTGGCGTGCGGTGGTCACGGGTACATGCAATCTTCCAACCTGCCGCAGACGTACGGACTGGCCACCGCCGCCTGCACTTACGAGGGAGAAAACACTGTGCTGATGCTCCAGACTGCTAGGTATGCTTTCAAAAATCGTTACTGGTTCTTGCATCTCACTTATGTAATAATGGTGATGCCTTTCAGGTTTTATGAAAAACTTACATAACACAGAAGTTATTAAATCTCTACCTTTTGCTTTAGTAAAAACTGTGTTGCAAAAGGGACAACCTTTTGCAACACAAAAAACACTCTCCCTCCCATATAATAAAATCAAAGTTTAACAATGAAAAAGCATATGGAAAAATATCAAGAACTGAGTTGTACGGTAAATACAATAAAATTGTTATTGAGAATAAAAGTACTACCCTAGGTTCAAGCTATCTGGGAATGCAAAATCAAATTATACTTAACAATCTGAAATATATTTACAACGATGACAAAACTATGTGACTATAAATTCTTAAGTTAGAGTATAATTGTTCTGTTACAAAAATATTAGTTACCTACTATGATTATTGATTATTTTACCAGAAAGATATTTAATAAGTATTGATATATAATAATAATGCAAATAATATTTTTAATAAATAAAATTTTAAAATATATAAACCGGTTATTATTTGTGATAAGTTTAATTACATAAGTTCACAGTAAGTTTTCTTTTTCTTACTTATAAAGTTAGAAAATTTCTAATAGTTGAGCGCCGGACTGATATTGATTGAAGATACGATTCTATATTGCTGCCATGCTGTACACAGGCGTAAAGCTTTTTTTACTATGTTTTTTTTATATCTACTTGTATACTTGTTGTTACTTGTTATAGCAACAAAACGAGATCAGCATCATCAATCACCAGAATTAGAGTAAAAGAAGCAGGCAATACATTTACAAGTAGATACTGGTGTTCGGTATCGAGATACTAATGGAAAACTGTCCCGCTCAAAAATTTTAAGACGAGAAACAAGGCTTAGTTATTAATTGTAGGTATTCCGTACTCAAATGCTGAATGAGAGCTCTAAAGGGCGGATTTGATACCTTCTTGGCTACAATTTACAAATTAGCTATGTACCTAATAGAATATATAGGTAGGTACACCATCCTGTGTTAAGATAACTATGGGACTTTTCAGAAATTACTGAATTTATTTTCTTATATCATATATAAGGAAAATCATTTCCATGTACACAAATTCGCCATGTCTTGGTCTTTACTGTTAAACTCTCATTGAGTAGGTACTTGCATGTTTTTAAAGAGCATGTACTCAAGGGTGTAAAAGAACTCTCAGGGGTGGATATGATACCTTGGTTAGCCTGGACTTATGGAAGATTGCCGCCTTTCCCCTTATTCACCGCCCCTCAACCTCTACTCGCTGTAAAGCACGAAAAATTTAAAGATCTATAGGAATTAAATAAGGTTAAAAGGCTTAAATGCAACGGAAGTCTGAAAATAGAAAATATAAAATAGAAAATATAGTGCTAAATATAGAATAGAAAATATAGTGCTGAATTTCCATTAGCTGAACTAATAATAATCGTAATCTGCATACGTGATACATGTTATTTTTTATGCGAGATGTCATTTAGATGTTTTTGAGTTTTTTAACATTGGCGAGTGGGTCAACAACCAAATACATAGAGCACCTGTATTTAAAAACCTATTAAGTTTCGCGGGCCCTTAAAATTTGACTTCCTAGGTCCAGGCCTACTTGACCTATACAATAATCCGGCCCTGAGAGCCTCAGAATCCTAGTCTGTGAGAATATCACGGGTATTTATTTCATACACAGGAATAGATAAAAAAAAACTGTTTTTTTTATATGTTATGTAGAATGTTGGCCCAAAAAGAATACACTTAAGCGATGCCCGACTGCATATGGCCTGTTTCTGTATTCTTTTGGAAGTGATAATGATTTATTTGATTTTTTTTTATTTTTCCCAGGTCTCTAGTCAAAGCCTGGGAACAAGTCAATTCAGGCAAAATTTTGCCTTCAACTATGGCGTATTTATCGGAAAAAACCACTCTGGCGAAATGGGACTGCTCCGTCCTAGGCATCGTCAAGAGTTTCCAACAAGTGGCTACTGGGTGAGTTAAGTTTTACTAAATTCAAAACCTTAACCCAGTTTAATAAAGAAACCAATAAAATACATGGTTACGTTCCTGCAATGCCTTGGGCTAATATTGGTCGAGCTAGATTTGCTCGATGCTCCTGGAACAACCATTATAGCTACTGTCAAAAAATTAGTTTGATAGCGGTGTTTTGAGGTGGTTAGCTAGGTAACTTTATTATCTATTGTAAAATCTGTCACATTTGACAGCCAGCCAAGATCGAAGCCGATTGAAAAGATGTCTGTAATTTCACTGGCTCTCAACGACAACTGCCGGAACCCAGCGTTAGGTGCTCAGCGACAGTTTTTTATACTTGAGGGTGGTGCTAGCCAGGCGAGCAATCGCAAAATGCCCTTCCACTATGCGGTGAAGCTCAAGCCGGCGGCGGTGGGAATCGAACCAGGGACCTGCGACACGGCAGTCCATAGCAATTACCGCTCTGTTATCATTGCTTCAACAAAAAATAATCATCAAGTTGATCCAGAAAAAAATATACGTGGTCAGACATAACTTCTTGTGTTCTTGATAGGACTTGCAATCATATTTAGAAATATAGAAAGGTAGCTAGCGACGTCATTGCGAGAGTTATAAAGTATTTGAAAAAGCACTTCTTTCGATAAAAAAACTGTAAATATTATTTTCGCTCAGCACGCAATAGTGCTTGTCTTATTTTTGTAGTGCATATTTAGAAGAAATAAGTTATTCTTTTGTAGGAAACTGTCTGCGGCAGTGACTAGTATGAAGAAATATGTGAAATCAGGGCTCTCCCCCGAAGACGCGTGGAACAGAACTTCGGTCCAGTTAGTTGCTGTGTCTGAGGTATTTAAGTAATAATATATTTGTGGCTAAGGATTTTCAAACCCAGCCTACATTTAACTAGTTCAAAATCTGCACAGCCGTTTACTACTCGCTAAACTAAGTTGAAGAGATTAGTTACTCAAAATGTCGTCTTTTTTATCGCGTTTAGTACTTAAGAACTATTGTATGTAATCTTGATTCATGATAAAAAAAAATCTTAATATCCGTCAAGATTGATTAGTTTTATTTTGTGACGGTACTCGAGGCCCACTTGATGTTAAGCGGTAACCTCTAACTATACCAGATGCAATTCGTCACAACTGACGAACAACACTGCACCGTCACCATGAGACATACATTCGTTGAGTCTCATGTGCCTGTAATTTTACTGATTGCTTTTAAGGATTGCTGACGGATTACTTTTAGGTGCTTGGCGATAAATTTTCTAATTTAGGGTGGTATCTAGCCAGGCGAGAATTATCAAAATGCCCTCCCACCATGCGGTAAAGCTCAAGCCTGCAGTTGATATCGAACCATTGCTCTTTTATCATTGCTTAATTATTTTTTTATATCTGAAACAAAAGAATCATTGTTCCAAGAGGTAATCAGGCTTCGCCATGGCTTTACTGTTTTAAAGCAATATAAATAGATACTGCATCAGCTGGATTGTCGACTGCTGAACACAGCCTCCCCCATTAAGGAGGGTGTGCCATAATCCCCACGCTTGGCAGGCGTCCTGGGGATCGCAGTTTAAGATATCATTTCCTCAGAAGGCGCTGCTGGCCACCTTCAGGTTTTTTTTACCTTTAAGTCACCTGGGGGATCCCATTGCTACCTGTAGGTGTCGTAAGAGGTCACATTCTAGCCCGGCATCCCACGTGGAGATAAATAGATAATATTTGCCTAATTACATACAGGTATTTCCTACAGGCTCATTGCCGTGCTTTCATCCTGTCTACGTATTCATCGGAAGTGAGAACAAAGGGGGCGACACTATCGGCGCCTTTGAAAGAGATACTCAACCAGCTTGTGGAACTTTACGCTTATTATTGGTCACTGGAGCGCCTTGGTGACTATTTACTGGTAACAATATTTCAAGCTAGTTTTTGCTTGCGTTCAATTCAAATGTACCTGCGTTTCCTTATTGCTTTCTATATAATAAAAGAAAAATTAAAATGTATTTTATGAGGGTATACTTTTAATCGTCGCAACATTTTCTACTTATAGATATAAATGTATGTACTTATATATTCAATATTCAAAGTTCATAGTAATATTCATATATTAGAATATATGTCAACAATATATTATTGCACAAAATGTACATGTTCAGGATGTATACCATGAAACACATTAAAAATAAAATAAAATGAATAACAATAATGAATAGATTCAGGCGTCAATCATCAGATGGAAATCCATATTTAATAATAACAAATATTTTAATAAAACAGTTAAAAAATATAAAAATAGGTCTTGTGATGATTCCGCCTTAATTAAACAAGACATTAGGCGGAAAGGAATAAAATAATTAGGCGGAATTGTCACTAGATTTATTTATATATTTTTTAAGTTTTTTATCAAAATATTAGTTTAAAGCTTGCCTGGGTCTTTAGAAATGTCTATAGATCAAAGGTAAAAAGCCAGACTTTTTCAAATATGTTTAAATATCAATTAAAGATCTATGTTTTAAATATTATTATTGAATCATTTCTTTGCAATCGAAGTGAAAATATGAGTGTATAACTCGAGCATAAAACCCATCGTAATCTCGATTTAAATACTGGTATATAAAATTTGGCTAAAATCTAAACAACTTGGCTAAAATGGCTTGTTTTATGCACGCGTTGTATAATCTAATATTAATCTGTGACTATTAGGATTATCCTAGGAATATTAAAGATAGGATAGGATTTGGATAGGCGTAAGTGAGACAACAGTCACTTAACACGGCGAACTTGAACAATATTATTTTGGTGGTAATAATCATCTTTGCTTCCAGTACACGTCAATATCGGAATATGATGTCTCTGAGCTTCAGCGAAACTACGAGAATCTTCTAGAAAAAATTCGTCCAAACGCCGTTGGACTTGTGGATGCTTTTGATTACAGAGATGAGGTTAGTAAACAAAACAGAAAAGATAGTCATCACCGCTACATGTATTTTGACCCGTAAACTCTCCTGATTCGTATTTGCAGGGAAAGCTCTGAAACGCGTTTTCGGATATATTGTGCTATTCGTTTTTTTTAAGTTCTCGTGTAAGACCGGCTTTAGTCACTTTATATAATATATTAGTCGAAATTGTCTACCTAGCTTTCGCAGAGAAGGCGTTGCAGAGCTTTCTCTGTATCGCCTTTTCAGATATATTGTGTTATACGGTTTTTTTCCGATTACTCAAGAAGGTGCAATCTTCCATATTTCTTGAGTGTAGTTGCTCTCTCCTTTGCAATATTCTGTTCTCTCGTTCTTCCCCCCGTGCTACCTTAAGGACATATACCTGCCAGCCAAAGCGTGTACTTTTATATAAACTCAACTTGTTATTTAAAAAAAACTCGCAGGTAAATATATTTTATTATTAGACCTATCGTTTCTGGCTTAAATCCTTTTTCTTTTGGACTAATAATTTTTTTTTTTATTATTTAGCGTTTAGTATATAGCACTCGTTTTTAGGAGTTTGAGCCAGTTATTCGTAGCTCCAGATTTATTTAAAAAGTATAGTACACATGTATAAATAACTTCCCATTATAGAAAGTTCATTATATTTCCCATGTTGGTGGTGCAATAGAAATATTAAAATTATGTTTATTTTTCTTGAAAGAGATGCTTAAAGTTGGGTCTTTCTTTTATGTAAAATTACGAGTTTTTGAGCTAGTGTAATTTCAAAACTGTATAATTTAATGAAAATGTGATGCACCACAAACCTAGATATTAGGGTAGTGATAACGTAGGTAAAAAAATATTGAGTTTTATTCGCTATTATTAAAATGAGATTGGAGCTGCGTTTTGTATGGAGGCGTTCGTCTAAAATATACCCTTAAGGAACGTTTCAACTTTCTTCATAGTACCCATTGTTTGTCGTTAGATCATAAGACAACTTAACGCTGCAATCCCCTGTAACTAAAACTACCGTTTATCACTACTCATTTGCTGCTGAGGTTGTTAGATTATGGAATCCATTACTGTTAAAAGTAAAAAGTGTCCCATCCTTAGAATCTTTCAAGTTGCAACTTAAAGACCATTATCTGTCACTTTAGCTATTAGAAGAACTTCTATATATTATGATTACAAGCACTACCGCGTACTAAGCGAAAATCATAAATTTACAAATTATTGGAATACAAAATGTTTTGCCCCGGGCGGGAAAAACATTTTGTATTTTCGCCCGAGGCAAAACATTTTGTATTCCAATAGTTTGTAAATTTATTAGAAGAACTGTTATAATGTCCTATAATTTCGAACATTACTGTACATGATACATTAATTATGTATTAGAAGGTTTGCTTAACATGTTTTTCCCATATATTTATTCAAATTTAGATTTAGATAATTCAAATCTTTTTTTTTAATGGCAGGCAGGCTAACCTTTTACCAATGCCTTACTTGATGGTAAGTTATGACTTGGTAGATGTTATTCAGGCAAACCTAGAGTTACCGGCTCTTAAGGAAATTAACTTGAGAATCTGCCACAAAGCATATTTTATCGGTGCTTTCTGAGAATCACTGAATTTTTTAGACTGCTACAAAATTACTTCACAAGATTTTTTAATAAGGTAAAGCTAACCTACTATAATAGATGCATTTCGTCACAAGTCACGAATTGCACTGCGCCCGTCACCTTGAGACATAGTTGTTAAGTCTCATGTGCATGTAATTTCACTGGCTCTCAAGGAAGGCTGCCGGAACACACCTTTAGGGGCTTGGCGACAGATTTTCTACATGAGTGTGGTCGCTAGCCAGGGCGGGCATTCGCAAAATGCCCTTCCACCATGCGGTGAAGCTCAAGCCCGCGGCGGGATTCGAACCGTGGACTGCGCGGCAGTCCTTAGCCAGTGCAACTGAGCCATCACTGCTTCAAGATATAATACCCATGCGAAGCCGGGGCGGGCCTTGTAGGTATAAATAAACTGCTTGATATATTCTAGATCCTGAACTCAACCCTGGGTGCGTATGACGGTCGCGTGTACGAGCGACTGATGGAAGAAGCCCTGAAGAGTCCTCTCAACGCAGAACCCGTCAACCAGAGCTTCCACAAATATCTCAAACCACTGATGCAGGGGAAACTGTGATATCATTTTTATTCTATTAAATTTGTACCTATAGGCATTTAATGTAAATGGATAAAATGAGAACTATTTTATATATTATTCTTTTTTTTCAATAAATAATGGTTTAACGTTCACCACGTTGACGTCACTGGAAGGAAATAATTATACTTTTATATTATTTTGGTTTTGTTCCTAGGTCGTCTATTAATTGGACTTAATCATATAATACGCAAGTTTCGGGGAAAACATTTTATTACTACTTATTAGATTGTGTATATTTGTTGAGGGTAAACTTTATTTTTATTTTGATATTTTTAGAGCTTATTTATGGTATTATGTGCCTCAATAACTTATCCAGGTAATGGAATGCGAGCAATATTACTTTAATTAAACTCGTAATTATCAACAATGTTTAATCATTAAAAAAAACTGTTTTATATTTTGTATTTCCCTCCACGGAAGTGAGTTTATTTATTCATATCCTACACAATATATGCTTAAATCTTGAGGCTATCACTACGGTTTAAATCACGCAAACACTGCTGTCACTGCATAAATTGCAAAAGCTCGGTTCATAACTGAAATACGAGAATATGCACTGTTTGCGCGCAAACGATGTGAACCGATATGTAGCCGCGCTAATAATATCTGCTAACTGTCAATTTGCTTTTTCGCAATTGACCCAAAATCTAATTATTGATAATAGAAGTATTGCACTTCAAGGCATTCTTTTGGGAACAGATGTTTGTACGTTCAACATTCTAACCACAACAACAAAAATCTCCTCATCTATCTGTCAAGATTTGAGTTTGACGTTTGTGCATACATTGCACTACCACTTTTCTGTGAGCGTTGTTTGCGGCCGGAGGTGACGTCATAGATGACGTCATTATGCTATCGTGGTGTCTGTTTAGCGAGTTATGAACCGACCGTTTGCGTGCATATAGTGCAAATAGCGCATATTTGCGTGACTTGAACCATAGTGTATGACTAGAGGTGTAGATCGTATGTACCTAATGTTTGCGTGCTGTGCTGAGTGTAAATGTTTTGCTGGTAAAAAGTACCAGGCGTGGCTGTCAAGCCTGATTTTCTAATTATATGATTATTCAATCGGTTATTGTTCTGACTTCTGAGGTAGTAATCATCCTTTTGGTTATTTTTGTATGTTTATGGTAACCCGCTGTGAATTTATATAAATAAAAATTTCAGTAAGGCGGGTTAATTATGAGACGCGTCAACACGACACATTGTTTGTGCGCGATGGCCTCCTAAACTACTGAACCGATTTTAAGTTTGATTTGCGCACCGAGTGCAATTTGATCCAAATTGAAAGATAGGATACGGAGGAAATTTATAGTCACAATATTATTTTATTGCAAATTATTTGTGTATTAGTTGACAATTACAATTATCTGTTAGCTCCAGACGATTCTAACAGATGGCGATATCTGTTGACTGGATTGAGTAAGTATTCCATAGATGGCGCTATGTTAAAAATACAAACGTTTGATATCCATGTTTTTCTCATGGGCAACTACCTTTAGATTGCATATTCACGCGTAGCTAAAGACGGATTAACCAAAAATAATGTGCACTAATTAGTGCTTAATTAATTAATTTAAAAGTATTTATAATGCAAAATCATAAATATTGTTAAATAATTAAAACTATCTGCCCTACCTACCTCATTAAATAAGTTTAAGTGACACATTTTATTTACTAAAAATTGAAATAAAAAAAATATACCTACATTTTAAAATTAATTCTTTTATATTAATAATTTTTACTTAATATCAACTGTACGAAAATTTTGATCAATCGTGTTCAAAGAACTTCTCTTTCAAATCCCAATCCAGTGCATTCATAAGCTGTAACGTTTCCGTCTTCGTTCGTAAATAATAATTTCATTGTAACGGTTGTTGAAAATCAGTCATAGAGTTCGCCATGTTTTTTTACAAATGGCATCTATGTAAAAAAGCATGGTGGTCTTCTTGACTGATGACTTCCTACTGTTCCCCTTGAATAGTTTACTACAATGTACCTATAATATAACAAGAACCTTAGCCACAGCAACGCGTGGCCGGGTAAGTATAAGACCTTAGTGAATTTTACAATGCCTGCCATTAATTGAAATTAAGAAATCAAACAAATAAGAACCAAAATAAAATTATGTTCTGACTGATGAAACTCGTATGGATAGTAAGATTATTGTGAAGACCAATGAACTAGAAAATTCCGTTGGTGATTTCATCCTAGTGGGTCATATTACAAAAAATAAATAAAAAAGTATTTATTATATAGCTATTTATAAAGCTTAAAATTATACCTACATTTTAAACAAAAAAACTTAATTTTCTGCATATTCTGCTACAATACTATATTATGATACAAGTGAGCCGAGTTGCATTAGGTATACACGAGGCTGTGGGTTGCTCACGAGTTTCATACGCACTTTATCAACACCCTTATGAGGAAAAATATTTTTCACAAATGCGATACAAACAACATACAAAATTTATGAAAAAAGGCGCGCAAGTTTTTTTTTTTTGCGCGCGGCAAATGTATGCTGTTTTATTACATATTATACCTAGCCTTATACCTCTTTGTTGTTACAAATCTTTATTACCCAGTTAAATTGAAAATGCTCTGTTTACTCGCACATAATTTGCAGTAAGGTACTAACTTAATTTTGTAGATATAAATTACCCGGTTAAATTGAAAATGCTCTGTATACTCGCACATAATTTGCAGTTAGGTACTAACTTTGTAGGGATAATTCTATTAAGCACTGTATAATATTATTATGCACGAGGGTGTTATAGTTCGGTTTATGGTCCTAAGAACGATATAATAAAGCTCACTTTACGAGCAAGGGTGTTGAAAATATAATTTATTCGATCCATAATAATGAAATCGAAATGAAATTGCCATATCCAAAACAAAAAAAACTAAAAGAGGTGTAGTTATGTTTGATATTAACCTGGATAAGTATCATATTAACTAACGTAAAAATTTCTCATATTTTGCCCCATTTTGATTGTACCTCACTTCTTATCTAGTTTTGTGGCTATTTATAGGTACTTTTATTTGTTGTAATTGAGGTCTCAATGATTAAAAGTATAAGTTTTACTGTGATTTTGAACTAAGTATTTGTTTACCAAATAATCACACAACAAAGACTTATAGCAATTTAGCAAAGTATTATTGTCGATTTTTCAAATGTTTTTAATAAAAATTCAAAGATTTTTTGCTGTCAAAGCTATTTCGTATCATATTTACCCATTACCATTATTGACCCCATTAACAATTTTAAAAGCATTTGTTAAAGTTAGTTTACCTAAAAAGTATCTACTTGAATAAACTTAATAGGTATTTATAGTGGTTCTGTTCTGTGAGCTGACGAATTTTAATCCATGATTTTTAACACTATATCTTCACCGTTTTGAAAAAATCCTTGAATTTAATCAAATGACTGAAACGGACTTTGTTAGCCATTTTCGCATATGAAATCCTCACCACCACCACATACGCCACTGGAGCAGCTATGCCAGCGACCCAGAGTCCTCAGCTACATCAATAAGTTGGGATGGCTTGGGTAGAACACAAAGCCCTAACCGGGACGTCAGTGCACAGTCATCAATTAGAATAAGAACATGTAATTATCGATACCACGGGTATCATTGAGAAATCTCTAGAGGACAACTACCGGAATTCCGGAATGACATAGTTACGAAAGGCATAAAAAAATATCTTCATGAGAGCGTCTTATATTGAATAAATGATTTTGACTTTGACACTCATAGGTACCGTTCAATGAAATCTAACAACCTTTTGCACATTAAAGCTATTACGATAGTTTGCGACCAATATAAATTTCATTAAGTCTTGTTAATGTCTTGTTTTAACTACCACAATATATAAAAATTGCTAAATCAATGAACTCAGAGATGTGACATATAATGAATGCTTATTTAATGCAGGTACTTAACGATACTGATGTATAATACATGCTAATTGATTTATAGCTTAATCTATAAGGCTTTAATTCGTGTTCGTGGTCAAAGAACCCAAATAAATAAAATTAATTACCAATACGGTTGCTCAGGTAAAGTCATTAATTTAATGATGAGCTAGAGTGTCTATTTTTTATACACCTTAGAGAAATTAGCTTTGTGATAAATCGATACCTCCTTAATAGATTTTGATTAGAGATTATTACATTATGAATATAAATTGAAAATAGCAATACATGTTTAATTGATGTAGACATGTATGTAGGTATAAGAAATTAATTAAATTAAAATCTCAAAGTTTAAATTGAATGTAGAAAATAAGCAATAAATTGATGTTGCTTGCCACGCCTATGAGATACGACTGCGTTCCGCGTAAAATGATTATTTTCTTTTAAAATTATAGATTAAGACCAATTTCTAGACTGCCAATATATATCATTCGAGAATGTCATTGTTTATTTCATCTTATTATTTAATTTAAGTAATAAGTGCCGTGCCTCTCATGTCGTGTAGCATAGAGCGTCACTTTGGTATATCAATGTTTTCCTAGTTCGGTTATATATAGGAATATTATACTGGATCTATGCTCGGTGATCTTACCCCCTATTATATGGGATTTTGAAGCGCTCGTAGCGTAGATTGCTTAGTTTTCTAAGTTAAACAACGACCGTTGCGATAAGTACTTGGGTAGGTGACTAATAGCTTATAATAGGTATAGAATAATACTACGTACTACTAGTGCTATTACTACTGAGGGCTCCGTGCTTCGGAGGGCACGTTAAGACGTCATAGGTCCCGGTTGTTATAGCATTTTGCGCATGCTCGCCTGGCTAGCTACTACCCTCAAGTAGAAAATTCTATCGCAAAGCACCTAAAGTTAGAAACAGTAAGTAATTCTAGGTTAGCCTGAACAACATCTGCGACCAAGTCATCAGGTTCCGCTTATCTCTAACTATTTCAATTGTGGTCAAATACTAGCCTATCAGGTATAAATGAAGTAATAAACTCGTGCAACTTGGTGCTTAGACAGTGTGGAGTAAGTACGGATTTATACATGATATTCAAGTTTTTATTGGAAGGTAAGTACCTTAATAGGTATATAATATAAATAGCCAATAAAAATAAAGTTAACTTTTGGAAACTACCACACTCCACTCACTTCTATTAACACTCCAATGAGGGTTGTCCCCTAGCAAGTACGTAGTTATCATACAAATGTAAGTACCTATTTCACACTTGCACGTTAACAGTATCTAAACATGCAGGTTAACTTGGCCGTAATGCCCCTTATAAAACTCTCGAGGTCAGTAAGTATTTTTATTTATTCATAGCACAGCACACATGCCTGCAAGTTCAAGCAAGGAGTTTAACCACAATTGAAAAATTGTCTTAAAATGTTATCTAAATTTCTAATGGAATATCATTGCAATCTCGTTATATGTTAGTTAAATACTCAAATAATGTTCTTAATAATCGACTTTAATATATTTTTGTATCAAAACGTCGAAATTATTTTATTTTTATACACTCCGTCATGGCTGTATACGTAAGTAAGTCCATAAGCCTTAACGTTTCTGAACGAAACATTTGTATAATCTGTGGAGTGGCCTAAAAGCCCGCCATCCGCTTAAAAAAATTCACGTATTTCGTAATAATAGTTGTGCTGACTTGTGTATTAATATTTAAAGCTATAATTCATAATTATTTACCCGCAAATTTTATGAAAAATATTGTATGTTTCACGGGCGCTACGGGAATTGTGAACCTCGACTCAGAAAGCCCTGTCTTCGACTTCGGGCTTCTACTAGAGCTTTGTTCGTAATTCCTCACTTACATGTAATATAATCACTACCTATTGTAATCTATAACCGTGAAACAAGGAGATTCAGACTCAAACATGTCTTAATGTACATTGTAACGCATTGTACATTAAGATTTGCAACGGGATAATCGGAACTCGATTTTATCAATTAATTCCTATTCGTGTAATGTTCAAAGATTCAGACTCCAGACAGGAAACATTGTGCAGTGAGCCTCAAAAAAGGGAAATTTGAAGATGTTTTCCAGGGGATATGACAAATACGACGCTTGATCTACAAACACCATTCCATATTATTACATTCGAAAAAAAAATCATGAATAAAGCTCTAAAAACTCGCTTAATACCGCAACTAATCACAAGCTCGATATCTAGAGGTTATTCTAGTATTGTGTCTTTATAGTATATCCACAGATATTAGTATATCGTACCTACTAATACAAATTTTATTTCTAATTATCATGTACCTAGTAACCATGTGACAATTACCTGAAAGACATCTTCCGTTTTTAAATAGCTCACTTGTATATGAAGGTATAAAAAAATTCGCTAAAGCTATTTAAATATTTTATTGTATTTATTTTGACTGTTTCGCTCACTTGCGTGCGAAACGAGGTCTTTTCGTCCTTCGCGCTCAGTCTGAAAATTTTCAATCTACCAACAACAGACTCATTGTAACTATTTTTTTCAACAGCCTTGCTCGTAAAGTGAGCTTTATTATATCTATTAACTGCAAATTATGCGAAAATGATATACAGAGCATTTTCAATTTAACAGGGTAATTTAACCCTACAAACTTAAGTTAGTACCTAACTGCAAACTGTATGCGAGTAAACAGAACATTTTCAATTTAACCGGGTAATACAAATTTGTACCAACAAAGAGGTTTGAGGTTAAGTATCTGCGATCAACCAACATACATATGCCGCGTGCAAAAAAAAAACTTGCGCGCTATTTTCTTTAATTTTTGTACGTTGTTTGTATCACATTTGTTCATTTTTTTTCCTCATAAGGGTGTTGAAGAAGTGCGTATGAAACTCGTCAGCAATTTGCTCATTATACACTCGGCTGATTTACACCCTCGCCTACGGCTCGGTCTGCAACCCACAGCCTCGTGTGTAATGAGCAACTTAGCTCACTTGTATCATAAATCATAATATACTATTATCATTCAAGTTCCAAAAATATTTGCAATTACATTTTATTATTAACTTTCCTAGTGAGCAGTTTTATTAATGTAACAGGGAGATTCAGACTCAGAAGAGAAACATTGGTACACATTGCTCCAAAAATAATTTCCAAAACTACCGATAAAATAAGGAATATTATCTATAGTGCGCACCCCGACGAGGCCCAAAATGCGCGAGAACCACACGAAACCGAAGTAGGTACTGAATATAAGAACCGTTAGGTTACTTATTTAATTTCATTAATAATACATATATTATAACATATTTTATTTATTTCAAATGTACCTCTTAAAAGAAGCGCAGTTGACTAAGGGAAGAGTAAGTGGCGCCATCGTGGCGTCGCCAAGATGGTCGCCACATGAGGATTGCAAAAGGGCAGTATATAGTGCTAGCCGCCGAAGAGGCAACATCTACCTAAGGAGTGAAACCAGTGATTGTCAATGCTAACTAGCATTGACAGTGAGGACCGCGATCAGTGTACGTCATGATGATGCAAGATGACATCAGCATCTGGAACAGTATACCTGAAGACGACATCGTGACACGTTATGGCACACGCGCCAAAGAGATATGGAATATGACCAGAAATGATCAGAGTGAGATTGTGCATAGAGTGTTCTGCTAGGCGAGGACTGGAATGGCTATAGGGGTGGACGGAGGCCATTTCGGGGGTTTTTCCCCATAAACTGTGGATTGCGGAATAAACCAAGTGTTTAAGTGATTTTGCTGGAGTTTTTATTATAAATTTGGTCGATAAAAGAACTTAGGTATGAAAAAAAAGTTATGGAGTTTTTTTTTTACATTCTATATTTCTCATCTGGATTATATAAATGATTTGTTGTTGTACAGTGTATTGCGTTGAAAATACTGATTTAGCAAGTCTTAGCCACTTATTGACTCATGACTCGTTCAGAACCCAACTACTAGGGGCCAAAGTAATCATCCTAATAACTTTTGCAGCGCCAAATGTCAATTCGGTTTTGACATTTGTGAAGAAAACAAACCCAGAATACAAATCGACAAGTCATGAACGGTTTTCTCCACAAGAACGCGGAATAATTGGTAAGTAAGCGTTACCGGGGCGCTATGAATCTCTCGTTTTGTTGTTCCAGTTCCAACGGTTCCAGACTTTTAAAGTTTTTGAAGTCGCGGGTTTACGTCAACGAACTCAGACTTCATTCGCCAAGAATGCAAGAACCTGTGCTGTGGCCCGAAGTTCAGGCAAGAGTGATGGGAAATGCCATAAAACGAGCCCGCATGGTCATCAACTCGTGCGGCGGCCACTTGGCCGATATCAGTTTTTCAACTTGATGGAATAATTTCTTATGGATTAAGTAAACAAATTTCACAAGCAGAATTAAGATATTTTTTTCAATTACTTCAAAAGAACATTACGATTACTTTTGCCCCAATTTGTACATACCAGTCTAATTCCGCGCCTTAAATTTTGTTTTAAATTTATTTTGCAGCACCATATACCTACGTACATTGTTTTGAATAATACAGATTGTGTAAGTACCTATTAACAGAGACTGGAAGACATTGATTTATTAACGTTTTGTGACTCACAAATCGTTTATGGTCAAATTAAACATTATTTATTTTACAAGAACGAAATTAACTTCCCAGACTAGTAATAAAAACATAAAAAGAACAGATCAACATAATATAATTTAAATAAACTATCGATCAGATTCCTTCTCAGATTGGATCATCTTTTTGTACTTATATATATTTTTACAAAAGGCTTTTTATGTCTGTATGTCTTGCTTTGCTTTCTGCCATATGAGTCATTTCCGAGACGACAATTTTAATACCAACTCTAGATTTTTCTATTTTTCGCCTTCATCGCCTCTAACAAGATAGAGGGAGGCAGATCAGAAGTGTATAAACAGTATATCCATCTAGATTTTTTACTTGCGGGTGGTAGGTAGCCAGACGGGCATACGCAAAATGCAAAAAGATAATACAAATATGTATAAGGGGTCTTAGGTTTTCGCGATAATTACACAACGTAATTTTTTACAACTATAGACGGTTCGACAATTCACACAAATCTTCGCCAGAGAGACCCGGTTTATGCCAAGAATGTTACGCGAGTTTATTGGAATAAAAAAGTACCCAAATGTGAAAAGTGATCATGGTTGGCCAGTACCACCTGCTTGGGATCCCGTT
Source organism: Plagodis dolabraria (assembly GCA_963854805.1). NCBI lineage: Eukaryota > Metazoa > Arthropoda > Insecta > Lepidoptera > Geometridae > Plagodis > Plagodis dolabraria. The sequence continues at coordinate 6,438,968 of OY978442.1, forward strand.
ATGAAATTAATTAAATCCTATTGCCGACACAAATCTGCAAGACCTCTGGACACTGTGAGCGAGTACTGCGTGAATAGGGAATGTTATTATTCAAATTAAATTTCTACTTGAGGGTGGTAGCTAGCCAGGTGGACATTCGCAAAATGCCCTAGCACCATGCTATAACGACTGCGATTCTAAGACAACAACCGGGACCGACGGCTTAACGTGTCCGGAGCAGTAGGAATGTCACCAGCGGTCACCCATCCAAGTCATGACCGCGGCGGACGTTGCTTAACTTTGCTGATCGGTTCAGAATGGCTAAGCAAACTTCGCTACGTGCGCTTCAAATATAATAAAAAATATTTTCTTAACTGAAGTACTTAATATTTTATAACGATTAGTCACCCCGTAATCACGATCATTGCAGTGTCTGAAACGTCGCGTCGGGAAAAAACAAATTACAAATGTACGCGTATAAATTACTATATTATTTTATTTATAAATGTGGCTTAAAAATACATGCACCAGGAATGACTCCCGAAACCCGAAACGGAAGTGTGATATTATAAATAAATAAATAATAATTTATTTCAAAAAAGTTTTACATGATAGGGTTATTGGTAAAATGCTAAACCTGTTAAGGTTGAATTCTGCTTGTCCTAACAAACATTGTGAGATGAACTTTTTTTTGTATTTGTTTATGTGTATGTGTCGGAGTAAGCACGAGGACCACCTGATGTTAAAAGTATCTTGAGCCTTTAATCTATTATTTCATATTTTTTATTACTTTGCTCGATCTAAATATTCAAAATTCTATTCAAAGGGAGCGCGGCGCGGTCCAGTGTTGCCGCGGCGGGTGATCTTGGCTCGGAGTAGGCATTGTCTATTACTACGAGACTCAAAACTTAAAACAATAAGTTTTTCTAGTACTGTCTGACACTTTTAAGTTTTGTGTACCATAATATAATAACCCTATCTTAATAAATGAAATGCACATAATATTAACGTTGGCGCCTGAGTCTCACTGCTCAGTGCTCACTTCAGAGCTGTCATCAGCTGTGACCACAGATTAGAGGGGGTAATCTGTGGCGGTGACTGATCGTTCTCTTTGAGCTGTGTATCTACTTATTTTTTGTTTTAACATCACAGTAGTTCACGAGCGTAGTCGATTGGAACATCAATGACGTTATGAGGCGGATTGGGTCATATCATCATACTTAACGGTAGTTTTTATATGGTTTGTTAATATAAATAATAGCTATAGAATGATTTTATCGGTTGTAAAATATCCTTGTCATCCGGTAGTAAATTGTTGTGTTAGGTGTTTATATACTATGTGTTGATTTGTGTATTTACCTAGAACAATTTAATTGTGTAGGTATACTTAGTATTATGTCAGTTATGTTGGTTTGTCCTTTTTTTACGCAGCGATAAATTAACGGATCGACTTTTTTTCATGAATATATTTTGTATTTTTTTTTATAATTGAGTTGGATGTCTTTTTCTGAGGCGTTACATACTGGCTTCGCACAGGGGTAGCATTCATTTTTTATCTAGGTACTACAATTAGTGCATTTATGACAACGCCAAGTAGGTAGGTATACTATACACAAACGATTTTTTCATATGAGTGTAATGTGCAATTGGAATATTTAAACAATGATAGTGAAATGTGTCACCACAAAGGCATTTTAGTAGCTTCCCTCGTGATATTGATTGTTTACATCGAATGCAATTCATTCTTCTGTAGGAATATAAACTCAATCACCACACAAAACCATAAATTGAGCGGAGAACTTTATTTGGCGTACCTACCAACCTTAGTAAGCATCGTAAAAGCGCTTTCACGATGCTTACGAATATATAGAACTTCAGAACAATTACGTCAATTTTCCCTTGTAAATGCGTTATTAAATATGCAGAAAACACTACTGGATTATTAGTCTCCATATAATTAATCTACTTTAATTACTTTTACAACACGTAGCATAGATTTCGTATTTTTATCGATTTTAATAACGTAGACGCTCGAATGACGAGCCGGTATACATACAGTAACACATTTTCTACTCGAGTAAAAGAGTTCGCAGACTGCAATGCCCTATCATTACGCTTTACTGTCCCATGATTTTTTGTGGTTGTTTTCATTGAAAAAGCAGCTCTATAGCAGGAAATTACCAAATTAACAATGTAATGTTACGGATGGTTTCTTCAGTTTTTTTAGATAGTGAATGCTAACGCGACCCTGTCTTAATAATAATAACAAATACAGGCCGCCAGCCTAGTTTAAGAGTTAGAGACTCATCATAAATGTATCACGATAAGGATGAAATAAATGTATTTTTATTTATTTGTATTTGTCTTTCCCCAACTCGGCGGAGGAGGTCTGCTCACGGGGGGCTTTTAGTGCATTTAGCACATCCTCCTGGATGTGTGGGACTTGAACCCACTCTACCACGGGGTAGGGAAGGATCCCTACCCTGTGGTAGAGGGGCATTGCGAAGGCATTGCCCCATCTAGAAAAAAAAATGTTTTCTTCAGTAGAGATTTTTTATTGCCGATTGGCTAGCTAAGTTAAGTGATGATGTGCTAGAAGCACATGTGCTAGAGGAACATATCGTTAGATGCTTGGCAACTTAAAGTTGGTATAGCCGGTCAGGCAGACACTCGCAAAATACCCTAACACCATAACAGTATCGGAGTTTTCAGACCGCCCGAACGGCTCAAGTTTAGCCTAATGACGCCTTTTGAATAGACTTTCAAAGCGATGCGGTATTTAATGAATAGATTCAGGCGTTACTTTGCGGTTATCAATATTTAATAATAACAAATATTTTAAAAATATTTCAAGAAAACATTAAATTAATATTTTAATAAAACACTTAAAAAATAAAAATATAAGTAGTGACAATTCCGCCTAATTTTCCTGTTATGCCGACGTGACGTCACAAACGCCACGCAGCCAAACCGGAAGATTTTTCGACGAGTAACGCTTCTACACGAAGCATCCTCAGGAGATCTTGACTCAGGAGTCAAGATCCTATGGTATTCAGTCTTCGGTACAGAATCTTAATAATCCTCCCACTTAGTGCTATTTGAACTTGTCACGTTTGAAGTATTGAGGTCGGAATATTGTAGTTAGCGTAACCGTACCTCTTAATAACAGCAGATCGAGCTGCAGATAAATGCCATTGTATTAACTTAAGTTGATTATTATCTTCAGATAATCCAGTTAGTTCAATAAATGTAATCGTATTCTAACAGTACTTGCAGTGCGGCAGGTGTGCCGGTTAATGATTAGCGAGCTTAGCAAGATACTCGTAGCCTCTCTTTCTGTGTTATTTTGAAGCGCTCGTAGCGAACTTTGCTTAGCCATTCTGAACCGATCAGCAAAGCTAAGCAACGTCCGCCGCGGTCATGAGTTGGATGGGTGACCGCTGGTGACATTACTACTGAGCGCTTCCATGCTTCGGAGGGCACGTTAAGCCGTCGGTCCCGGTTGTTGTCTTAGGATGGCAGTCATTATAGCATGGTGGTAGGGCATTTGCGAATGGCCGCCTGGCTAGCTACTACCCTCAAGTAGAAAATCTGTCACCAAGCACCTAGCGGTGTGTTCCGGCAGCTGTCCTTGAGAGCCAGTAATTCTAGGTTAGTCTGAACAACATCTTCGACCACATCATCACTTACCATCAGGGTCATCATTATTGTTGCAGCATCATCAGTGTTGCAGATGTCCAGAGGCGGCGGTTACCGTCTATCATCAGGCGCGCCTTGGCTGCTTGTTGTTCACTCATAAATAATATAAAAAAATATATTTAAACGACATAAGATACTTTTTGTTCCCGTGTAATGAGTAGTATCCGAAATGGCGCAATATAACCAATTTCCAGGACGCTAGTTCTTAGTATGAAACAAACATAGGTACATAACATTTTGAATAAAAAATAAGTCATAAGAATATATAAAGTTTTTTTTTTCGGCGGTAGGTGTGACAAAAGTAATACCACAAAAAATTGCTCAACTGTATATTTAATTATTAAAATTAGTTCAAACCGAAATGTACATGTTTACAGTGTAATATTTAATTCTATCACCTGCCAGATTGTGTTATCCATTCACTGGTTATTTCAACAACAAAAGGATTCATCACATTAACAGCACTTCATCTCGATAAGTAACCTTCAATATGGAAGTCATTCCCACAGAACTGTCATTAAGTGAACTGACTGCAGTTTTTCTACAAAGGATGGAGAGTTTTGAGAGAAAGCTGGCGAAAACTCCAAACTATCCCCTAGCATCGAAGAACTGGCTGCTGAGTTTTCTTCCTTCAAATATTTTATATTGAAGTCTTTCAGAGCAATACAGACTCAAATGCAGTGTCTTGCTTCCACTGTAGATCAATTGGAGATGCGAAGTAGGCGCAAGTTTTTACTTATTCATGGTCTCCCTGAAAAGACTGGTGAAAATACTAGCGAATCAGTTGTGCAGACTTTAATGGAACGACTTAAGGAGACCTCGCTTGCAGTCGAAGACATTAGTCGGTGTCACAGGATGGGTCGCGCACTGGTTGCCGGTAAACCACGACCAATACTTTGTAAATTCAGAAACATCACAGTGCGCGAAAGCTTTGGTCCAGTAAAGCGGGCTTAAAGGGCTCTGGCATCACACTATCAGAATTCCTGACAAAAGCCCGACACGACGTTTTCATGGCGACCCGTCAGCGCTGGGGTATTTCGAAATGTTGGACGCGGCAGGGCTTTGTTTTTGTCCTCGGACCGATCGGGGTTCGCCAACGTGTTGGCAGTATTAAAGACCTCGACGTAATTCAGGCAAAGGAAACCCCCAAGCCAGTGGTTGTGATCGAGGTACCGGCTCCTTCGAGGACACGGCGAGCGGCTGTTTCAAAGAAGTAATGTTCTTTAAGATATTTTGGGTTCCGCGATTATTTATTTCTATAATTCGTGTAAAATTATTTTTCGCCGATTATATGTAAACATTGAAGGTACCCTCAATTCCAGATCATAATATACTTTCGTGTGTATTCGGGCAAAGATAATTAACTGCTACCCCGGCCATAGACTATTCTTTTCCTTTTTTTTTCTGTATGTAATTTTTAAGGCTGTTGGTATATTATCATAATACTCGTACATATAAAAATATCATAGTTAAAGCTGTGTTTCCACCAACGAAAGTTACGTCAAAAAGTCACTGTTGTTACGCAGGTATTTGCTATAAAGCCGCATATTAGCATTGTTCTTCGTTAAATTCTTAGGTTCTTGATCGTTTCAGTTTCTAACTAAAATGGAATTTTATATAGGTTACCTAGTATGTTATTGTGATACATATTATTGTTTTTCTTTTTTATTTTTTGTCGCTGCCTAGCGCATCTGGCGGGTGGATATTGCACCTGTTGTTTTTTTTAAATTTACATTTCTTATTATTGTATTATTTTAAGTTTTAAATTATTTGTATTTATTTATTTTATATTATGTCAACTGATAGCAGTGATAGCGAATATTTATCATTATCTTAGACGATAGTTTCAGTAGCATTCCTAATATCTCGTCTACAATAGCGTCAGTATTCTGCACGGTTCCTAAAAATTTTTATATTCTACATATAAATGCAAAAAGTGTTCCGGCTCATTATTCCGATATGCTAGCGTCATTTGAGCATAAAAACATACACGCCATTCTTGTCTCAGAATCATGGCTTACTCCATGTCTCCCTATAACATCTTATTCTTTACCTGGCTTTCGATTAATACGCAATGACCGCATAGGCAGCAGGGGTGGTGGTGTTGCAATTTATCTTCGTATACATTTTCCTTTCACTATTGTAGATATGTCAACGCAACCACTCCAAGACTATGCTGGTGAGCATATATTCATAGAAGTTTCCCTCTCCCATTCTAAATTGCTTCTTGGAGTTTATTATTGTCATTCTTTGCGTGTTGATTATTTTGCCTCATTTGAAAAGCTTCTTGAAGATAACCGTCCTTCATATGATCACACTATTATTATGGGTGATTTCAATACATGTTTGCTTAAGAAAGACTCCCGTACTACCAAATTATAATCAATCGTTAGGTCTAGTAATCTGACCATCCTTCCCACAAACGCTACGCATTATTTTCCTAACTCAACACCGTCACTTCTGGATATAATGATTGTCTCTTCTTTGGATCACGTCAGCAAACATGGTCAATGTGGGACAGAAGCTTTTTCATATCATGACTTATTATATCTTTCTTATAAAATACGTCCTCCGAAAGCTAAGCCCAAAGTTCTTCTACAGCGCAGTTTTGTTGGTATTGACATAAATCGCTTACGTAATGACGCCCTTCAAATCGACTGGTCCGGCGTATTCAACGCAGATACTGTTGAGGATAAAGTAAATAGTTTTAATAAAATCTTACTGCATCTTTATGATGTCCAAGCTCCCCTTCGGCCAGTCAAAATAAAACATCTACCTGTACCTTGGCTCACGAATGATATTAGGTTATTGATGCATAAAAAGTATATAGCAAAAGCAAGGTATAAAGTTCAGGCAACTGATCTGAACAAAGAAAGGTGACGTTTGATACGGCAAATAAATACTTGTACATTTTCTTGAAAAAAAAAAACAAATATAAGGTACAATTTTGAAAATTTAATCAAAATGATAATGATAGGATATAAATAAGATACATCAATGTTCATTTCCTTGCGTTTAAAGTAAAAAAACGAGAATATAACTTTTGCATAAAACACATTTTATCCTCTACGAAACGTCTCAGCCATAATTACATGTTTTCTGCAATCGTTATGCAACCTAATATTTATTATTAGATTTTTTTAATTGGACAATAGATTGCGAACTCAGTTTTGATCTACATAATAAAGAAATCAAATTAATCACATAAATTATCTGTGAGATTTTTAATGAATACGTCTCTTAATATTTATGCGTCCTGCAGATGAAGCATTTTTGTAGCATAGTTTATTGTGCAAATTTGTGTTTTCTCAAAAGTTTTATGAAATATTCAAATGGTTCAAAGTTGACCACTCAGTTGACTGAGAGGTCTTTGTGTCAGTTTCTTCAGCGATGCCAATATATCGACTATAGGTAAATCATATTATCAATATTTGTATAGAAACGCCACGATATCGATTCGAGTACAGGACAAAAGCACGGAACCAATTCAACTGCCACGAAGCGTGTGACAGGGGTACGTAATTTCTCCGAAACTGTTCACGAAGAATTTGGTATCGACATCTATGCGAATACGTCACTCACCTTCGTTTCGCCGATGACATAATGGCAGAGTCGCTTGAGGCATTCAGTACAATACTCAGCGACCTCAGTTGAGTTTTTCAGCGGGTGAATATTAAAATAAACATGGACAAGACAAAAATTATGTCTAATATGTCCATGTCGTACCAGTAGTTGTTGGGTTACGATACGCTCAAAGTTCATGACCATTATATTAACCTGGGAGAGACTCTCCACTTAGGTAAGTTCAACTGCGACAAAGAGGTGAAAGAGGTGTAATAATTAATCGGCGGTACTCAGCGAGGTCTCCGCTAAGCAGGATATATATTTTATTTTGTGAGTAAAGACCATGTCATAACAATAAATTATAAAATTAAGAGGAGGCTGCGGAAAAATACTCTCCTTCGACTAGTTTTTTTAAGCAACTTAAATATGCAATCGACACGATAACTTAAATATTTGATTTTTCAAACCTTTTTCTATCCGTTGTTAAGACAGAAACACATTTGAAAGAAATTTACTCGATAGTTTTAATTTTTTTAAATGAAGCCTTTTCTTTAAATTATTGGATTTTTCTTGGAAACTACGTCAGATACATATCAATAATAAATACACATAGAAAGGAAATGTAGTTTATTATCCACTGTGTAAGTAAAATTTACCTAGAGCTATTAGTATTCTCATAATAAATTAAATTGTGTTTTAGACTTACAACCTTTAGTTCTGTGCAGGATTACGGTCAATCGGAAGATTCGATATTCAACCTTATTCGCTTACGATTACGAAATAAAATCAATGCGTAAGAGCTGTCCTTCAGTGCCGCGCTGTGCGCCGTTGGACGTGGACCTATCGCTCGCGCGCTATCACCTGTGCTGTGCAGTATAAATACGTATTTTGGTAGGTATATCAATCAATATGGGAAATAAAGATAACTAAAAAATAAAAAAAGGAAGCAGAAGAGTCGATACAAAGACTTTGCAAGAATTATGAGAGAGGCAAAGCGTATAATATTTCAGTTTTTTTTTACTTAATGCACCTATGCAAATTTAATATTCGTTTGTGTTTTGGTGTTTATTCTATTCATGAAACATACTATCTCTACCGAACTAAGAGATTCTATGCCAACTAGGTTCCTATAGTACTGTAATGGAGATATAAAATAACTATATGTCGTACTAATCTAAGTATGATTAGAAGGGTACTAAAATAATATCTTGTATATGTATAATTATGGTCTCACCTGATGGTAAGTGATATGGTTGAAGGTGCCAAACAAGTGTAAACTAAAATTATCTGGCTCTAAAGTACAGCTGCCGTTCAACCGTAAATGGAGTTGAGTGTTGGTAAATAATAATAGCACAAGCGTAGTAAATCAAAGCATTTGGTTTGGTGGGTCGCAATAAAACATCGAACAATGTTTATGTCCCTCAAGACTAGATATAGATTTATATCAATGAAAGAATATTCAGAATCAGGCAAGTAGGTATACATTCAAGAGATTATCTACTAAGTCACCTGCATAGGTATACTTTTAAATATATATTTTATCACTAAGACATGTATCGATTTAAACAAAAATAATAGAGTGGAATAAATAGATTGTGTATATATAATAAAATAGACTGTGCTCATAAAATGCACCTTCTTTCTCAAACAAAAAAAAAATCAGTCGTAGTCACTCGGAACAGGGAGAACTGTCGGAGTCGCCATCTCATATAATAAGTTTAGACTGTGTTCTTCCACTACATGAAAATAAGTGAGTAATTCTTTGAATAAAGTATTGCTAAATTTGCACATTTTATTCACAGGAAATTTCGTAAAGGAAATATTTTATATACTACCTATATTAAGCTAAAAATTATTTTGACCTATCCATAGCAGAGCCGCAGTTAAAATTAAATAAAAAAAACATATAAATGTATAAATTCATTGACATTTTCTTTTTACACTAAAAAAAAAAACAATATTATCGCCCTGCACTTGTCACACCTCTGTAGGGTCAGTATAAACAATATATTTTTTCTGAGTACCTACACAAAAGACAACGCACACATAATTGTGCGGAGTAAGACTTAAATTTTATGGCCGACCTCCTATCTGAAGCAATACCCCTTTGCAAATGCCATCGTTGATATGTATTATATTCGCCTTCGCCCCCTTTTCGGTTGTTAGGGTATTAGATAGATGGTAAAGAGCGATATTGTACTCTTGACGTGCAAAAAATCTGACGTGCAAATTATCTGAATTAACCCGGCGAGCATGAGCCAGGGTATCTCACACCCTGGTAAAATTTAAAAGTTGTGTATTTTTTTAAATCTTCGTATGACAATACTAGTTCGCTCAGTAGCTGGAGGCAGAGGCGTGCGGGAGGGGATAGCGACGTGATCGCAGTATGGCACGGGACACTGGCCGAGATATTTGCGTGCAAACCTGTTTCGGGTATGTTATACCCTGCCTCATTTTAGACGTATTTTTTCTATGTAATTTTTAATTATTAATTTTAACTGTTTTATTAGTTTTTTTTTATATTATCTATTGTTCTTTTTTATGATTTACTATATCGGTCGTCTATCGTTATTTTAGTTGAGGTTTTTATATTATTTTCAGTTTTTGATCAAAATGGATATCGAAACACAAGAAGAGCGAATCCGTGCCATGTTAGGTCTCTAACACATTATACTTAGATTCCCGAATCTTTCATTAGAACTGACAGTCAACCTAACAGTTCAGTCTTTGGGTGTCAAAAAGATATCTAGGGTTATTTGGGCTTATCGATGATTAACGAACACCTGCATTCAAGAAATAAAAAATTACCACCTTCCTCCGTCAGCGAATCGAGAAACAGTTAGGTGAATCATCATCTAGACATGTGAATGTCCCTGGACGATATGCCAGATGCCAGTATTACCCGTTCAAGAAGGATAGAAAAACCAAGCATTCCTGCAATACTTGTGCGAAGCCCATTATATTGTATGTGGCACGAAAAATGTATGTACCAAAATTGTGCTGAACTCGACAGAAGCCTGTAATCTTAATTTTAGTAAAAAAATAATATTACTGATTTTATAACGTAAATAATATAATTACCTTATAGTATTAAGTTGTAAAACTAATTTTATTATTAAGTTTATAAACCCCTAAGTTTTTGTCCTTATAATTACTAAGTATAGTAAAAACATTAATAAATAGTAATTATTTCATAATTAAATATTATTTTCATTGAATTCCATTAAACAATTCATTATAATACAAAATAAGATCTAAATAATTAGGATAATAATAACAACAACCACATTATGGTACATCAAACTATGGGTATGTCGTACCCTGCCACATGCTTGATGTAACTTTTTTTCACCTCATGCTCGCCGGGTTAATGTATTTAAATTCATTTATTCATATTCCGAACACCCCCTTTCTGAAGGCCGAGCTTCAGCAGGGGCGGAGCAGTTTGTATGGTGGCCGTCTTGAAATCGTCATTTTGGATTTTGGACAGGTGTCATGCGACTGCTCTCCCGACATTTATCCTTACTTGACACTCATAAACGAACTAACAAATTCTATCTACACATTCTAACAAATTGTGCGAAATTGATTGTCGGATAAACAGAAATGTACAGTTGCTTTTCTGAAGGTTTCAGGTAACTGATTGTCTGTAAAATGTATTTTGCAGGTATATATATCAATAAAAAATCTGATTGATATTATCAAACTGAAGACTATATGCACATTTGTTATATAACTAAATGCTTATTTGCCGTGTAGTATGGAGACAACAAATTAAAAATAGAAATTCTACAAAAAGATGAAGAATTTAAGAGGAAAAAAATGGAGACAAAACTAGTCACATTCTATATGGACTGCCCGAGCTGGTCGATCCCGCCACCTAAAGAAAAGAATGATCCGGGATCAATAATATGCGGATACTTCTAGAAAAAGAAAAAATCAAGAGGAGGCTGTCGAGGGTGACTTGCAACATCGAAGTGCAAATGCTTCAGTACTTCCTCCCGCCATAAAAAGAAGACTTGACTTAATGTTGTCTTAGGTTTTCGCGACTGTTACACATAGTAATTAAACAAAATGTAACGGTTTAAATCGCGTATATTTATCATTATTTTTGTCCTGCCGTTTCAAACACTTTGCAGTGATCGTAGTCACGGGGTGACGATCGGGGGACTGCAAACTTGAAAAAAATCTTGACTTTCCGTTCCGATACTCGTTATTTCTCACGTACACTTTTGCATATCATTAATTCTGTATAATCATTAATACTGTATAAATTGAAAACAATATATTTTTTATTTTATATTTTTTATATTTGTTAATTTATATACATCTTAACTTAATTTGTCTTTATCCTCTGTAGACTATACCACTTACTAACAATCTAAGAATCCACTGTTTTTATTTTAATGTCTAATTTAGTCACCTGTTCCATCATTTGTCTGCCATGTTGCATTAAAAGAAGCTTGTATAACATGTTCTCTACAATATGTTTCTGCAGTTGTGTGTTTTTTTAATATCCCAAAGTTTAAGGCCATTACAATTGCGTATATAGACTCTTCTGCAAGTTTGGTAAAAAAATCGTATCCTGCTGTTTAGTGGCTAGATCTATATCTGGTTGGTCTAATTTTTACCATAGTTGATATCTAAAAGCAGAGTGGTAGTAAAGTAACACTTTCTGTTTACCACTGTAACTGAAAAATAAAACGTAATAGGATGTATACAAACATATATTTTTTTCTTTTTTTTTTTATGCCTGATAGGTTAGCCTTTGACCACTATCTCACCTGATGGTAAGTGATGATGTGGTCGAGGATGTTGTTCAGACTAACCTAGAGTTACTGGCTCTCAAGGACAGCTGCCGGAACACACCGTTAGGTGCTTGGCGACAGATTTTCAACTTGAGGGTGGTAGCTAGCCAGGCGGGCATTTGCAAAGTGCCCTACCACCATGCTGTAACGACTGCTGTCCTAAGACAACAACCGGGACCGACGGCTTAACGTGCCCTCCGAAGCACGGAAGCGCTCAGTAGTAATGCCCAACCAGCGGTCACCCATCCAAGTCATGACCGCGGCGGACGTTGCTTAACTTTGCTGATCGATTCAGAATGGCTAAGCAAACTTGGCTACGAGCGCTTCAAAAAATATATATATTTTCAACATTAGTAATTAATAGTTAAAAATTATATGATAGCAATAAAATAACAACCTACTTTATATTATTATGGGAACGTGTACCGTAGCACAGTTATGAAAATCTATAATTCATATTTGTATGACGAGTCATGGTAAAATATATTGCCCACAACTAACATTTAATCAAATCAAATCCATTTATTTCAGGTCAATTGTACCCATATTCACCGAATATAATATAATAATATGCTCATACAATTTGAAGGTATTTTACGTTATTCTAATGTGTAATTTGATTAATCGCATTCCATGATACTGAGAACAATATTGATTCATTCATAAATTATCGTCCACGCGGATGCCAAGGGGTAATGAAATTTTTGTAGTAAGTTTAATCAGTAAAAATCACTTTCATTACTACGGAGAATTTAAAAACACCCCCCATTTATCAATATAGATCATGCCGTTTAGGCTGTTATGTACCATCATATTATAAAAACTTACGCTCATATTTATATCTAATAGTCCGCCGCGGTCGCGTCACGCTTCACACGGTGTGAAGCGTGACGCGACCGCGGCGGACGTACCACACTCAAAATCCTGAGGAAGGCTTCCGGTAGAAGCCGAAACATTGTCGATAGCGATATCGACTCATAGTAAGTTCACGCTCAAACACCCGTGTTTTTCATATATTGTTATGTACCATCATCATATTCCGACCCTTGTCTCAGTTTATGTTGGTTTGGTGCAATATGTTTTCTCTATAAACACAGAGACAGCGACACAACAACATAGCAAAGAAAAAGAAAAGACTTGAAAACAATTTTTTAATTAAAAAGTCAAATAACTGGTTGATATCGGTGCAATATGATCTCAATTTCGTGCTCATGTGACTGACTTTGGCAGGTTATTTGATATACTGATGACTACAGACTTTACTAGAGAGATTATTATTCACATATTATTTATAGATTTTATCACTATTTAACTTTCATCTAAAAAAAATTAAATTCAAATATATATTCAAATAAAATTAATAAAAATAAACAATAAATCTATATTCATAGTTGCCAATAGTATTTTATATCTCTATGGTTGCCACTTACATTAGTTGCTAGAAGCACTGCGATCGTCAAGGCATTTTGGCAAATTATTTTTAGTAAATTGACTGTAACTGGCACACCGTTCGACCAATGTTGATGAGATTAAAATGAACCAATTAAGAGTTAAACTGTACTAGCAAATAAATAGTCTTCAAGATTGTAAAGTTCAGTAAAAAAGTTATGTGTTTTCAAGCATAAAATAAATAATAGACAAGTCAATTTAAGAACCCTCTTTCTTTTGAGAAGTCAGTTAAATATGTATAATATATATACCTATACATAATAACATATACCGATAAAGTCGAGCAGACATGATCATATTGTAAAAAGTAAAACTTTTGACTTTAGTTTTATGAGCTACTGTCGACCGTAAGAATAATTTTTGAAAGTAAATCAAATAATCAATTTCTTACTAAGAAATAATAGTAATGTTGTTAAAAATAAAAACGTGACATCAATTGCAGTATATACAAATTTACTTTATGTATTGAAATTCGTCACGTGAATAAGATTTTAAAAAGTTGAAATCGTCTCAATGGTATCTGTGTTCGCGAATCTAATATCAAGTACACAAATATTTTTATAAGCGAGACGCGTGCGCCGCTGCACATCGCGTCGGTCGGTGCAGCGGGGATCGTCGCGCCGTATCGGGCGGAGCTAGCGTGGGAATTATTTTTGACTGCCTCGACTTAAGTATCTGGTTGGATTGAAATAAACATATCTAGACCAGTTTTTTCGAAAGCAGTCTTTTGAAAGTATTTGCGACGCTAAGATACATGTAAAAAATAACACAGCTAGATTATTGATGCCGTTTTCACCGGGCGGCGCGGCGATATGATTAAACTAACAAAATACTACGAGCTGTATAACTACAACACTACAGCTGCGACAATGAAAGCATTCTGACAAACAGCTGTCTTTAGTTTAGGTACTTTTATTAAAAGACGCAGTTTTGACATTATGTTTATTAAAGCGCTCGTAGCGAAGTAAGGCTGTTCTTAACCGATCAGCAAAGCTAAGCAACGTCCGCCGCGGTCATGACTTGGATGAGTGACCGCTAGTGACTTTACTACCTACTGAGTGCTTCAATGCTTAGGAGGGCACGTTAAGGGACAGAATTCTAAAACCAGATGTTAGATTTTGTCCCCACTTCTCCTCGCGTGTTTACTTCGCGGTGTACATGGCGCCACGTCCGCAAGTCAACGGTAATATTTTATTTGGTTAAAAATTTAGAGCGCTCTCTAGTAGAACTAGTAGAAACTATCTTGTCACACACGAATGTGATGTGTGCTGAAGCGCCATCTAGTATGCATACATGATACCAACCATTAGTTGATTGTATGCTGTAAATATCATAGTGTGACACAGTTAACCCTTTGCGATCATAGTTCCCGCGAGCCTAAATTTACCATACCTACAGTAGAACAAGTTTAGTCTTGATTATTACCAACTTGTTTGATTTTGCAGTTTTCGTGTATGTTCATTTTTAATGAACATGAACTATGGTTTTGATGAACATGAACTATGTATCTACTTTGATGCAAGGCGTAAGCTGTTACACAATAGATGGTTTATTTATTACAAAAACAAGTATATTGTGTAAAATTTACACAGAAAATCATAAAAAAACTTTTTTACCCCTGATCAAAATACAAATAGCGGGTTATACTATTGGGTATTTTTAACTGACTTCAAAAAAAGGAGGAGGTTCTTAATTCGTCTGTTTTTTCTTATATGTTTGTTACCTCAGAACATTTGACTGGGTGAATCGATTTAAAAAAATCTTTTATTGTTTGAAAGCTGATACTTGTTGTTTGGTTCCAGTTAAATTTCATCAAAATCGGTCAAGCCGTTTTTGACATACACTCCAATAACTGAAAAATATTTACTTATCTTGATGATATAGTCGTTGACAATGAATGAAGATCGATCCCGTAAGTAGCAAGGGTCATAAAAAGAAGTGTTTTTTTTTTAAATAAAAATGGAAATGACTTCATCACCAAAAAGTGTGAATTAACTTGTCGAAGTCCAACACTAGTACCACGTGCACAATATTGTGATAATAGGTACTTTTGAACTATACTGGTACCGACTTGAACAAGTTATTTCACACTTTTGGGTGTTGGAGTCGGTTCCAATTTTTGTTTTTTTTTTATCAAGTAGCGTAGTTCATTCAGATCCTGGCTTTGTTTCCGCTAACAATCAAGGGTACCTGCTCGTGTCATTACTACAAGTCATATTAAGATTTCACTAACAAAAAATCACATGGAGAATGTAGTAGGTAGGTACAGTTATTGTTTCAATTTGTTAATAATAATAAATACATCTCGTGGATGCTATTGTGTAGATGAGTGGAACAACAAAACTTCTAACAAAATAATACCATTATTGAAATCACCCAAGGAGAAAGATAAGTATTTTGTTTGAAAATGTATTACTTTGTATTACTATTCATACGTAATACCACAATATTACATATCGATTATAAAACCGTGGTATTACTGTTATTAACTGTATTTGTCAAAGATTACGAAAGATACGTTTATGTTTGTAAACGACACCCGTGCCGTCACTTGATGTATGTACTTGTATAGGTAGATTATGTTGCGAAGATGCACCGGAGTGCGACATAAAATCGGACATTCTATGAGAGTAGGGCTGCCATCCGTCCGGGTTTCCCTGGATTTAGCATTTTACCAATAACCCTGCATATTATTAATCAAAAAAATAATCGAAAGGTGAATGTTTCGAGATTAGTCTTAATATACTCTTTGTGTAATAGTGTATATCAACAATGCGTCGTTCTTCTCCTCCATTTTCTATACTAGAAAAATAACAAACTTTTATTGATTTTCAAATAATATTTTTGGTGTCCGATATTAATCGCCGGTTTTCGGTACGCGTGTCAAAATTCAATTCATCTAACAAGCCATCACAATTAACAATCCGCTAACTTTCAACGGGTTTCTGGAACGCATATTAATGAAAAATTACAGAACACCTGATTAAAATGCTTGTTTATCTATGATAACATGAAATTTGAAAATGTCGTTCAAATTCATTCATTCTCTAGTGTTCTGTCTTTTTTTAACACATAGCGTTGTCTCTTCTGTTTTGATATGAAATTAATCCCAAATCATTTTTGGCATCACCACCGTTACTATGGTTACCAATTAAATATGACGGATGATCGTAAACGTAAAACAACAAGAGAGAGGAGTTCGAAGCGTTCCTATTTGTCAAAATACAAGCAGATTTGGGCATTCACATCCAACAATACTATTTGCGCTCGGATTTCTAATTGACAGAGTCCAGCCGTGCGAGTGTACGCTCTAATACCTAAAATGTCAACATTGATGGGTTATCGCTAGTGGAATTATCAAATTTCATTAATTTTTATGAATCCAGCAGTGATAGCTCAGTGGCTTTGGCTATGGACTGCCGCGCAGCAGGTCCATGGTTCGAATCCCGCCGCGGGCTTGAGCTTCACCGCATGGTGGAAGGGCATTTTGTGAATGCCCGCCTGGCTAGCGACCACCCTCAAGTAGAAAATCTGTCGCCAAGCACCTAACGGTGTGTTCCGGCAGCTGTCCTTGATAGCCAGAGTAATTCTAGGTTAAGCCTGTTAACACCTTCGACCACATCATCACTTACCATCACGTGAGATTGTGGTCAAAGGCTTACCTATCAGCTATAAAAAATTAAATTAAAAAAAATCCCTTTATCCTCAATACCATCATGATGATTATAAATACTCTTTAATTTTATAGTTATTATGTCAGTAATAGTTTATTGATAGTGAAAGTCACTAGCGTACGTGAAAATGTGCGTGTTTGTCTTCCCTTACTTGTTGCTTTATATCGTAAAAATCGATTAAAATAAAAAAATCATGAGTGGCATTTTTTATTGCTGCTAGGCTACGCTTTGACTATAATCTCACCTGATGGTAAGTGATTGACGTCTGATGATGATGAAGTCAGTAGAGAAGAATAGGCAAGAACAGCCGTCGTAACATACCATTAGATCCTTGGTAATATATTTTCTACTTGAAGGCCAACAACTATCAAGCCTATCAATGATTCTAAAAACTCCCGCCCTCGCATCATGCGGTGAAGTGGAAGACCGCGGCGAGATTCTAACTATGGACCTCCTGCGCATCAATACAAAATAATACCACTTCTAACATCAACGTGAATATGTTGTAGCCGCACATCAGGCGCTAAACAGAGCTTTAAACCATATCTTAACGCCCTCAGCCGAAAGGTGTTTTCTCAAAGAGGGTTGGGGTTTGGAAGGTCCATAACCTACTTATCTTGGAAATGCTTTTGTTGGTATTACAATCTACCCAGCTGCGGTTTGTTTAATGGCTGCTATGGTTATGTTATAGCACCCTATTGAGTAACAAATGAGCAGCAACACTATAATCACGTAGTCTTTAGTAATATATTTACGTAGTTCTATAATCGGACTCTTGTTCTATACTCGCTCATCATACACACCGCTAGGGAATGGAACACTCTGCCTGAGTCTGTGTTTCTGGTTAATTACGGGGGGGTTTTCTAAACAGGAGTGAATAGGTATCTTCAGGGTAAGCGAGCTGCATCATCGATGGCATCGTCACTTAACATCAGGCGAGATAGTGGTGAAGTGCTACCCAGTACCTTCGGTATGAAAAATAGCAATATGTGTTTTTAGAGTAATCATACTTGATATAATTATGTTCTTGTTCTATCTTATCAGTTATTAGAGTAAACGTTGTAGGTAGGAATGCTTAAAACTATTTTTATATATTTTTACGATATCAACACGTTAATCTTAGAATAATTGGTCGATTTTGGGCAATTAGAATTAGTCAGTTTAACAAACCGTTAACGTACCGAAAAGCTTTTCAGAAACCCAAAATTGAAATAATTGTCGATTAATTGGAGATTTGACATTAGTGTTGACAAACAGTCACATGAAGTTTTTAGAAACCCAATCTGCGTATGACAATGGATTAACAAGTATTTAAAATAATTTGTCGCTGATTTGCGTTTCAGAAACCGGGGGTAAGAATTTTATTGGTAAGTAAGTTATGGGATAGTATCAATAACCAAGAAGCATCCTCCTATCCAATATATGGGGTTGTTTATATGGCTACCATATGTTGTTTATACAACACAGAAGATGTAACATTTAAAAACATAATGGCTATAATGTGTATAATTTTAACTTTTGTTGAATTACCGGCCGCCCCTTAACACCAAAACGTCCTGGGGAATACTCTCTTTGGTAGTATATCCGCTACACTTTGGTTATTAAGGGCGTTATAGTTAAGTCCTCTATAATGCACCTTACTCGATGTTCTTACGTAAGTATTGGTATGGTGCTAATTATTTCATTTTCTTTTAGTCAGTTCTTAATTCTTATGCTATTCAAGAAAACCATGGAAAGTCTCATTCTAAAGCAGAAGCTTAGGCTTCATCTTTTTGTATTAAGTTTTCATTTCAGAATTTCATTATCTCTATCGCATCAAACGTTTACGGCCATCTTTTTACTACTAATTTATATGTACTAATATATTACGTACTCGATAATACCATGAATATTTCAATAACTTTCCATGTATGAAAGTTTGTGTTTTCTATAGTAGTGGACAGAAGGACGGTGTTTACTCAACATAGCTTTGTAGTAAATTGAAAATGTTGTTCTACTGTAACTATTACGCTGTGGCAACTCGTGTCCATCCAAGATATACTTTTTCGAGATCTATGAAAAAACGTGTTCAGGTAGCTAGATTAGGTAGTACCTATTTAATGTTCACGTTCATTAGATATACTAAACTCTCTAATTATATGAAAACATGGAAACTCGAGATACCTAATAAATTTGCAAGCATTGTAATCGTAAATTGAATACGCGTCAGAAAACTTAATTATACGTAAATATAATACGTATCAAATAAAAAGTAATACAAATAAAAAAGTCACCAAAAAGAATCTAGGTATGTGAGATTCGATCCACGGTACTCGATCTTCTGATTCGACTTCAGTAGTTACACACTATACAATCATTGACCAAGGTGTCGAAAATTACACACATATCGTTTATGCCTTACTGTCAGACACATTATATTGGTCCACGTACATACGTAAAATTATTATTGTATTATTAAGAATTATGTCGTAAAATTAAAATTAGACCAAAAAGAATCTCTTTACGCTGGATTCGATCCACGTGCCTCTCAATTGCGAAGCGATGTCATTTACTATGCGCTATTTGAACGACGATTGATTTGTCGAAAATTATGTACATAACCTGTGTGCCTTATTGTCAGAAACTGTATAAATTAATCATGATCCATCTAAAATAATTACAACACATTCATTACGAAAAATTCTGAATATTGCTTATAATAATTATTTTAGGTAGCTAAAGTTGTACCTATGTCTTGTAAAATGTTTGAAGTGTTTTTTATATTGCGTTAGGGTTCACAATCATATCATAATTTCATTAATATAAGAGATATATACATAGGTACATGGAGAAAGGAAGCCATAGATGCTTACCTTATTATGTCCATCATGCGTTTTTGACGATTTTTTGCATTCCCAAAGCGTTTATTTATAATTTTACCCATGTTTTATTTTAATTGAGATCGCCGAGAAAAGTGACACAGGTCCGACGCATGACGCGGCTGACCGCGATATGAGCGAGGATGATAGCAATATACGTAGATCTTCGATAAAATATACCCTAGATGCAACTTTTCGTATTGACAGAACGCATATACCCGGCTCGAGTTATCCTATACCTTTCTGTCTATTGAGATACACATAAAAACCTTAAAATTACACAAAAAGTAGTAAATCTATTTAAGTTATTTAACAATATTCAACCTTATTTCAGTTGCATAAGGTTTAATTTTCAATAACTTCGTAATAAACTTATAGCACTTTTACTCTGCGCCATTGAAGGGAGCTCGTAAAATTTTATTACCCTTTGCTGTGATAGAACATAAAATACAATGGAGTCACGTACTCCTAATCTCGTACTAAAAATATTATTGTAATTAGTTTTTTGGTGACATTTATAATTGGAATTTTAACTATCCGCATTAGTCAACTAGCTTATATACCCTGGTTTTGCCTGGGTTGAAAAGGTGTGTAGTAGATTATTTGCGGATGTCGGGAGATAGAAAAGGGATCTGGTATAATGAAGTCAGAATATTAATTATTCAGCTTTAATTTTCATTAATATTTATTTATTTATTCCACACAGAGCAAAAAGCAATAAAAAACAAATAATATAACAATATAATGTATCAGACCTGAATTGCAGTTCAGATACCTGCGTGTTACTAAACCTCGTGCATTCAGGATTGTGCAGGTGGCTCGGACATTTCGATATTAAATTATTAACATACAACATCGATTAAAAACCGGAACACTAGAACTTGAAAAAGGTTTTGTGGTGTTTTTCCAATAAGTAAGCCAAGTCACTGTAACACGTATTAGTACATAAAACATACATACATATGCACACACACACATAAAAATATTGTATATATATTATGTTTGTAAGCACTAATCCATATTATATGTGAATATGTTGCAGTTCTAATAATATTTCATACATACATGTCAAATTGATAACCTCCTTTTTTGAACTTGGAAAATGTAAAATAAATGCCTGTGTATAGTCTGAGAAAATAAAAGATTATTATGGCGACTCCAATAGACTTGTTCTGAATCAGCGCTCACTTATTCTTGTCTTGCATGGGATGTTATTATGCGTGCGAAAGAGACAACTGCGTAACAGGAGTAACGGAATTTAATTTGTTGATGTATTGATTTGGAGGTGATAATTAAATAATTATGAATGTTTATCACTTAAAATACTATAAATATGTATAAAACTTACGGAAAATACGAAATCCCATGTATTTTTCGCTTTGTAAGTGTATTATTTTTGCAACTATTCACAGAGCACTTCGGCATTGTTTCACTCGACGATCAGCGCGTCACTGACGACAAAACTGTGCTTCAGATCATTATAAGCACAGTTTTGTTTGGTTAACTTTGGAGCGTTCGCGCAGAATCTAGGGTATATTTTATCGAAGACGTAGATCGCTGGAGTAAATAGTGCGACATGATGTTAACGCTTCTCGGAATGAAAGGGCGTATGTGACATTTTGTAAACAGGCTCAGTACGCATTAACTGTGCTTTTTTTGGATTAAAATAATCAATGAAATTTATTGTACTTAAAAAATCAATATTTTAGAAAAAAAATCCAATTTTTAATACACTAAAATCTGGCGGAAAAAGTAGGAATCCTCTATTTTCAGAGGTGTTTTTGAGTTTTTTTTCTATCGAGCCAATTATTAGGAAACATGTTTTGAAATCGATGAAAGTATTACTTATATCCTTGAGTATCGTGTATTTAAATTGCAGTACCATCCGGTACCTGGTTTATGAGATTTTCCATATCATGTTGGCACTATTTCGTAATTTCCGAGCCTTAAGCCGTTAGTCCCGGTTGTTGTCTTAGGATAGCAGTCGTTAAGGCTTGGTGGTAGGGCATTTTGCGAATGCCCTGATGAAGGTAGGGGCAAGAGTATATATTACTAGTCTACGTCAAAATGCTAGTTTTGGTTCATTTAGAAATAAATAAAATTTGATATAAAACAAAGACGCTTGCATATAAAATTTACTTTAGGATGACTCCACATTATCCATCTTCCAACCCTGTGGGGTCGGAACAATTACAATACTTATGTATTACAAGAACACACATATGGTTGTAGGCATATGTTTTTGCTGATAACACACGGTAAAAAGTTATAATTATGACTGCGATACCCTCACAGGGTGAATGGACCTACTTAAGTAAGCTATATGTAAGACCTTTAGATGATATTAGATGATAGTAGACATTTGAGCAGAATAAATGAATATGAATAAAAAAAAGTATGGTTTTGGTTTTATGGCTGGCCGTTTGGCTGATACCAATCGTCCTTGCGGCTGCACTCCTTGTTAGTTTCTCTGCTACTTTTCTGGTAACCCGGGCGTTAAAATGGCAAGGAGCTTCGTCAAAAACAAAACAGTAACTATAGTCTATTTTTTTTTAACAAACGAGTACTGAGTATGTCTCTCGCACATTTCCGATATTGAAAGAGTGAGATGGGTCATTGCCGTCTGTTAGCGCGGCCACCAAGCTATATGGCAGAGCACGCCGAACTGCGGGCGCGGGTTGAAAGGACACTGGTAAATCGAAGTAATGCGGAACAAGGTGATGAAAAGTGGACTGTATAGGAAAAGGAGCGAAAAACGAGCGACTAACCTGGATATCCTCGGGCTGACGAGCACAGCTGCGGCACTCTAAGGCGTCCTGCTGGTGTCCAGGCGTAGTGGCTCTTCGAATTATTTCACGCTGTTGTAGACTCGCGGCGCGAGCGCGGGAAGCTGTTAGTACACAGCTCCAAAGAAACGATCGCGGATATCCCAGTGCGATGGGCACACAAGAAAACAGCGCGAGCGCGGTTAGTAACAAAATGGCGGTTTCCTTGGCTTCGAGGGAGCTCACAGGAACAGACGCATCCGCCGTCAACAAGGGTCGACCGCAGACTGCTTGCAATGACAAGCAGTTCACTCATCCGCCACGAAATGTCAACCGTAGATAGTCGTCGTTTTCGTGAGGGTAGGAAAATGAGGGTAGGAAAAGGTAAGAGGTAGAAAGAAAGAAAGTGCCAATAGATGGCGCGAACATTGCCCCCGGCCTAAAAACCATTGGTTTTTAAAGGTAGAGAAAGATTGGATAAGTTAATAATAGAGCGGGTATATGAATAGCGGGTTGACCAGGGGGCAAGTAGGTAAGTTATTGAGTGGGTAAAATGCACAAACGAACGACCGGCCGTTTGTAAACGGAAGTCGCCGTTCGCACTAGACAGACTCTACATATTCCGTCGGCGCCTAGAATTGTCTCTTCGACAACACCTAGCGGCCAAGATAGCGGGGGAAGATTGTCTGTGATAATAAGCACGACGGAACCTACTTTGATTGGATTAGAAAGTGTATTCCATTTTCCTCTAGATTGAAGCAGGTGAAGGTACTCTAACTTCCATCGTGTAGAGAACGATTGGATCATCCTATCCAGCAAAGTGTAGCGTTTAAGAAGATGCGCGGGCTCGTCGGAGATCGCGCACGCGGGTAAGTGGTTAAGCGGTGCAGCCATCAAGAAATGCGCGGGCGTTAGTGCAGTGGGCTCAGAGGGATCCTCACTCAATAGCGTTAGCGGTCGCGAGTTTATGACGCTCTCTATTTGCGTAAGCACGGTTAACATTTCCTCATAGGTTAGTAACTGTGAACCTATTGTTTTAGCTAAGTGACCCTTGAAAGCTTTCACGAAGATTTCGTAGTTTCCGCCAAAGTGTGGGCTTCTTGGTGGGTTAAATTTCCAAGTTATGCGGTTGGCGGATAACTCGTCTGAGAGCGACTTATTATACTCATCTGAGCTTACAAGTTTATAGACGTCAGATAGGGCATTTCTTGCTCCAATAAAAGTGCGGGCATTGTCCGAATACAAGACAGAAACGGTACCGCGACGAGCGAGAAAGCGTTTAAAAGCAGAAAGGAAACTGCAGCTGCTTAAATCTGTCGTCAGCTCTACGTTTACCGAACGCACTGACATACAGACGAAAATACATAAATAAGCCTTAATAGAGCGCACACCTCGTTTTCTAATTGGAATAATAGAAATTGGGCCAGCGTAATCCACAGCGGTGTGAGTGAACGCTTTAAATTCGTTCACGCGGCAAGCGGGTAGGTCTCCCATAAGCGGGAATGTAGGTTTAGGTTTTGCCTTAAAACAATAGTTACACTTATGTATAACCGAGCGGACGATATTACGGGATGCGAGTATCCAATATCGTTGTCTGAGAATCGACATCAAAGCGTGCGGACCTGTATGACAGTTATGACGATGGTAGTGCTCAATTATCATTTCGATTATGCGGTCTTTACGCGGTAACAAAATGGGATGCTGCTGATTGTACGATAGATCCGCATTTCGGAGACGTCCTCCGACTCGTATGAGTCCGTCGGCGTCTAGAAAGGGCACGAGTCGCTGTATAGCGTTTGAACACCGGGTGTTGGTTTTAAGGTTCTGAATAATGTCCGCAAAGTAATGCCTTTGTACAGCTTTCAGGACTTGAATTTCTGCGAAATTCATTTCATCGGCTGTGAAGTATTTAGAACGCGGCAGCTTCTTGATGAAGCGATAGATGCGGACGGCTATGCGTAGGAGCATCAGCCATGAAGAAACACGGGTGGAGAGTTTCAACAGCGGGTTGGAATTCTCCGCGGCGGGTTGTGTCACAGGAAGTGAAACGATTTTCTTCGACTCAGGTAGGTTTAAGTCAACCTTAGCGGGAGCTACTGTCTTAGCGGGCCAAGCAGCAGGCTCTTGGCTTAACCAAGCGGGGCCGGTCAACCACAGCGGGTGGTTAACTAGCTGAGCGGGTGACAGCCCTCGCGAAAGTGCATCAGCACAAGGGTTTTCCGTTCCAGGTATATGACGGAAGCTGTCAACGGGTATAGCGGAAGTAATTTTTGTAATACGAGTAGCAACGAAAGTTTTGAATCTGTGGGGTGAAGCGGTAATCCACTGCAATGCTACCATAGAGTCGGTGAAGCAATATACTTTGTCTATGGTATGACGCTTTACGTAGGTATCGAGAACGCGGCGAACCAGTTTTGACATGAGCAAGCAGCCGCAAAGCTCTAGCTTTGCAATTGAAATTGTTTTCAGCGGAGACACTTTTGACTTGGCGCATACTAGACGGGTGAGCGGAGTAGAGTCATGGTCAGACTGAGTTCGAATATACACTACAGATCCATATCCATGCTCGCTAGCATCAGAAAACGCAACGACGGTGATTTTCGAATTTTCTTCCACTCCTAGGTGGCGAGGGAATCGCAGTTGCTGAATGGCGGGAAGTTCGCGAAGATAATTATGCCAAATATCTACCACTGCTTGCGGCGGTTGCTCATCCCAGTCAAGCTTCAAAACATGAAGCTTTTGTAAAATTAATTTAGCGTACAAGATGACAGGAGCTATGAGTCCGAGAACGTCATACTGACGCGCTATCACGGACAACATATTGCGTTTAGTCGCAGGCCGACTTTCGACGTTCACGGTGAACATAAATGCGTCCGAGCTTGGCAACCACTGTAGCCCTAAAACCTTCAAGTTCGAGTCTGGCTCATCGAAATTGATAACTGCGGTGTGCCGATCGGAGACCGGAAGCGATTCAGTGAGCTCGGGTACGTTACTAGCCCATTTCACTAGCTCGAAGCCCCCGGCCTTGAGCAACTCGCGGAGATCATCGCGAAGCTGTACGCTACCAGGTATGGACGGCATGGAATAGCACACATCATCCATATAAGTATTGTTTTCGATGACAGACGCGGCGTGCGGGAAGCGAGCGCGCTCGTCAGCGCACAGCTGGCGTAGCACGCGCATCGCGAGAAAAGGACTACTGCGCAGGCCAAAACAAACACGGTTGAACACGTAAGTGCTCAGCGGCGAAGCGGGATCAAACCGATATAAAAACTTCTGAAATTTGCGGCTCTCTTCGTTGACAAGTACCTGTAGATACATCTGTTTTACATCGGATGTGAAAACGATTCCATAAAAACGAAATTCTAAGAGTATAACAAAAAGGTCATTTTGCAAATTATCCCCAGTATGCAAGACGTCATTCAATGATAAGCTCGAATCAGTTTTCGCACTTGCATCCATGACCATGCGCCATTTAGTAGTGGTTTTATCCAACCTGGCAATCGCATGGTGCGGAATGTAGTAACCGGCTAAACTATCGTCGTTATTTATCAGCGAGACATAACCTTTCTGCAAGTATTCCTGGATAATTGCATCATACTCCACGCGCAGGGGAGGTGAAGCGACGAGCTTGCGTTCTAAATGCATAAAGCGTTTCTTAGCGGTAAGAAAAGAATTACCTAAAGCGGCAGCGGGGTCGCGGGAGAAAGGCAACGCTACAGAGTAGCGGCCCGTAGAATCGCGGGAAAAATTATTTGTAAAAATACGTTCATTTTCGAGAGCGGTAGGACTTAAGGCCGGTGTGCATTGCACTTCCTCAAGTTGCCAGAATTTCTGAAGAATGTTATCCAAGCGCGGTTGTTCTGCGAAGGCACAGAGAGAAATTCGGGAACGGTGACTATCATCATTAAAAGCGGTACCTGTTTGAGCGGTCGCAACGGGAGCGGTCCCGATTACGATAAAACCGAATATCGATTCGAAAGCGGTAGGTGCACCAGGCGGACCAGCGGCACGACCCGATAGCAAGATATCCGCAAACAGCGGAGCCCCAATAAGTATTTCTATCTCGGACGGTTCCGAGAAATCCTTATCAGCAAGCGGCAAGCCGTGTAGATATGCAAGACAAGAGGTATCAACTCTCACAGACGGCAGGTTGTCGGTGATGCGGTCAATAACGAAAGCGTCGACCGAAATAAAATTATTATCAAGTCGCGAATGTAATGTGGTTGAAATTACACCCTTAATTGGGTTTGACGCGGAACCTATGCCCTTAACAACGGTATTTGTAACCTTGTTGCATTTTAAATTAAGCTTTGCGCAACAATTCGCTGATATAAAATTACTCTGAGAGGCAGAATCTATTAAAGCGCGCACTACATGCTTACGACCGTTTGAATCAGTAGCGTAAACTTGCACGGTTCCCAGTAAACACGTAGTATCTGCGGTCGGTTGCGTAACAGGGCGCACGTTATTGCATAGCGAAATGTTTTGTTGTTGCGACTGATAAGCGGGAGGCTTCGGAACATCTGCAAGCGGGCAGTGAGCGGTAACAGCGCTCGAGGCGGAAGGCAGGGGCGCGCGGGCGGCGGCGCCGGCGGCGTTGTCAGCTCGTGCGCGCGAAGACTGCGCTGGCGCAGGATTGCGCGTGGATGACGCGACGGCAGCTCTGTTGAGAGTGCGGGTTCCTTCCCGGGAAGGTAACATTTTACGACATAACATTGAATGATGTTTACATCCACAATGACGGCAACTATATTGCGAGTTGCAAGCGGTATAGTTATGTGAAACACTTAGACAATTAGTACAACCTTTATGTTGTTTTATACAAGACAACCTGTCCTCTGTGGAAAGCTTATTAAATGCAGGGCATCTATATAAATTAGCGTGATCAGATTGATTACAAAGCAGGCACTGTGATGCGCACGATGCAGCGAAAGAATGCGTAGACTTAGGGATAACCTGTTTGTTATTGTTGACATCAGAAGTGCGGCTAGCGGGCGCCGTACGTTCTAATGTTTTACTCTGCTCGCGAACAAACTTAATTAGATCGTCGTACGTAGGCATACTTTTACCTCGCATATGCATTTCAAACGAGCGGGCGGTACTTGAATCTATCTTTTTCAAAGCTAATTGCAACAACATAAAATCCGATAAATTATCGAGCTTGAGCGAATGTAAGCTTGACACTGCTGTGCAAAACTTATCTAAAAATAGCTCCAGGTTTTTAGCGGAAGCGGTAATGCTAGTTGGTTTGAAATCGAGCAGCTGATCGAGATAAGCGGAACCTAAGCTACGCTGGTCGTCGTACTTGTTGACTAAAGTCGACCAGATTAGATGGTAATTATCTGCGTTTGGAACAATACCTGAAATAACGGATAATGCACGACCTGACAATTTATTTACTAAATACTGTATACGTTCGTGGTCAGTTAAATCAGCATTTTCATGAATTGTGCGACGGAACGATTCATGGAATATTTTCCATGTCATTGGATTACCATCAAAGGTCATCAACTCCAACTTAGGTAGTTTGACAGATTTATGTTGCGGTGTAACATGCGATTCCGTACCTTTGACGTTCATAGCGGGAGGGTTGAGTTTATTGTAAACAAACTTACAGCGGCAGTACATGTCTTCAAAAACATTAATTGATTGATAACTTACGGAATACGTGGGATCGATTGTCAACTCGGTGACATTTAAATCGTTTACAATGTCATTAAACTCAGATTGTAAACGATCCAGTGAAATGATTCCACACAGAAATAAATCTTTCTCAGTATCATCAGTGAAAGCGTTCAACGAGCGGTTATAAATTTGCTGTAAACGAGCAAATATGGCATCACGTTTGCCGATTAAAGTTAAACGTTTGACCGCCAAAGCATCAAGAGCCGTCGCATCTTCAAACTCGCCTACTTCTTTCCCCTTAGAACGAACGCTTTTAGTATTAGTGCTCGCCATTTTTTAAAGAGAAACGTCAAAGTGAGACAAGCCGGTGAAGTGTTAAAACTGAGTGAACAACGTCACCGCTCACGGTAACAGATTAGATGCGAAGCGAACAATGGGTCAAAAAACGTTAACGAATACTCGCAGATTACCTACACACAGAATGAATTTAATTGTAAAAAAATATAATTTTTAGAAATAGCGAAATTAAATGCGGTTTTGGAAAACGGAATACACAATCTGATATGCAAATGATACTAACAGGTTATAGAATGTAATTAATGTAGGGACACAAAACGGGAAATTACGCGGGAACACAATATTTTAGTACAAATATCGTGAAATATTAGGCCTTTTTAGAATAATACGGCTCGAAGGAACCAAAAGAATGTTAGCGCGGCCACCAAGCTATATGGCAGAGCACGCCGAACTGCGGGCGCGGGTTGAAAGGACACTGGTAAATCGAAGTAATGCGGAACAAGGTGATGAAAAGTGGACTGTATAGGAAAAGGAGCGAAAAACGAGCGACTAACCTGGATATCCTCGGGCTGACGAGCACAGCTGCGGCACTCTAAGGCGTCCTGCTGGTGTCCAGGCGTAGTGGCTCTTCGAATTATTTCACGCTGTTGTAGACTCGCGGCGCGAGCGCGGGAAGCTGTTAGTACACAGCTCCAAAGAAACGATCGCGGATATCCCAGTGCGATGGGCACACAAGAAAACAGCGCGAGCGCGGTTAGTAACAAAATGGCGGTTTCCTTGGCTTCGAGGGAGCTCACAGGAACAGACGCATCCGCCGTCAACAAGGGTCGACCGCAGACTGCTTGCAATGACAAGCAGTTCACTCATCCGCCACGAAATGTCAACCGTAGATAGTCGTCGTTTTCGTGAGGGTAGGAAAATGAGGGTAGGAAAAGGTAAGAGGTAGAAAGAAAGAAAGTGCCAATAGATGGCGCGAACACCGTCATTGGTCAATGCCTCTGTTCTGGTTTTGAAGTTGTTAAGGCCCGTTCATATTGCATACTTGTAAAATTTACTGTAGAAAAAATTATGTTATTATTTTATGAATTAAACTTGCATACATAGCAAATTCGTAACAAAATTTTCCATTCGCGTTTATGATATAAAACAATATTGTAATAGTATATAATTATATTATGCACTAGAACATATAAATCAAATAATTCTACTACAATTCTTGTAATCATAAAAATTATCGTCATCCTTCTGATGAACTCTCTGCAGATACGTCAATAATAAATTGCTCTAACATATACATTTTTGTTTCTATCTTGGTTATCAACATGATTGAGACATGACCACCATTTTTATCTATCCTTTTTTAGCTACTCCTTGTAACAAAAGATTTCGCACTTCATAAATTTTATAACTTTTGTAATTTCCTGCCATAGCCCTTCACTTAAAGCTAAACGAGTTCAATTGGATTGAGCTCACAGTGATACGTCGGCAAACGTATGCATGACGAGATGATTTGTTATCTTAGCTACAACATTGTTTTCAAAACTATCTTTGTTTTACTACTATTTCTACCCTAATTCAATAGTTGCAACTTTAGTATTCATTCGTTACAAGCAATATTTACCGACGCGCAGGCAGTCGAAGATTCAACTGATTGTACATGTAACTACAGAGTTCGTGTGGAACGGACTTTATGTTGGTTACGTTGGCCAATAGCAACGCAGTAAAATTTTCAGTACTCGTTTGTTAAAAAAAATAGACTATAGTGTCTATCGACATCCAAAGATGATATGGCTCTGTCCTTACATTCTCATGCCTGAACTGCAGGCCTAGCATTGACAAGAGATAAAAAAATGCCCTATTTTTATCCCGTTTTTCTTCACTTGGGAGTGACAAAATTGTCTACAGAGGAAACGTTTCGGCGTTTCCGTGGAAATATGTCTCCGTTTTAAAGAACTCTTACAGAATGTGGATAAAATTGTCCTCCGTATGACATAAAAAGGGAGAGGTTATCCCTGAGACGTCCGTATATAATTTTAAATAATGTAATGTGTGTGAATTTTAAATAGCGCTATCTTTAAATACTGTGTAACACCTTCGACAACTATTACTTATTTTTAAAGACGGAACGGGTGTTTCTTCTCTACATAAAAAGTCCATTGATAAGTATCAAACAGCTTTGTTTAAACAGCTGTTTGATCTCTTCAAAGTGTTTGAAATTTCACAATATATATATATATATATATATATAATATACATATATATATATTTTATTTTTATAAATTAAATTGCCAGTGAACCGATGATTGAAAAAATTGTAACAGAAAAACCTTCAAACACAAAATACGCATTAGCATAACTCAAATAATACCAGTATATCCGACTTAAATATAAATGGGACCAGCACCAGCTTTTGACTATTAAACATCATCAAAATCGGTAGGTACACCCTGTAAAGCCTAAGACAAACAGTTTCTAAAGAAGCAGCCCTAACTGCTTACCACGGGTACGTATCATCTGTCCTCAGCTACGGTCTTTTATTGTGGGGTAACTCAGTAGAGTCAGAGAGAGCTTTCATAATGCAAAAAAGGTGTGTGAGAGCTATAAACAAGGCATGGTTCATGGACACTTGCAAACCATTATTTAAACAATGCAATATTCTGCCACTTCCGTGTATGTACATCAGGGACTTATGTATTTTCGTTAAAACACATCCTAAATATTTCAAAAAACGAAATGAAATCATGCCGAGGCAAAAACGTGCCAAGTTCACAAACCTACTATATCAACCTCCCTGCCGTAAATATATTTATAAGAGAAATGTTTTAATATGTGCATAGTGGTGTATAATAATTTACCAGAAGATATTAAAATCTTGAATGGTAATGTTTTTAAAGCTAAATTAAATAGATGGCTAACTGGCAATTGTTTTTACAGCATGAAAGAATACTTAAACTTCACTAATTGATGTAAATCTAATTAATTATTTTCATAATGCTAATTGATATTATATTGATATGACATTTTAAATAACTTGACTTATTAAATTAACAAAGAATATTAAAAATTTGCACGCCTGCTTGCAGGCTGAATACAGTGACTAACATTATTATATACGATCTTAAAATGTAATTTGATTATGTATTCTGGCAAATAAACATTTGAATTTGAATTTGAATTTGAAAGAATTATGAGACAAACAAAAAATATACAGTCAAATTGAGAACCCCGTCCGCTTTTAAAGTAGGTTAAAAACGTGTCTATCAAATTATTTTCGCGAGTTCATATAACGTTGACTTTGACATAACTAATATATTGTAACTTACAGTTTTATTTCTAATGTGGTCATAACCGTTATTTGGCGAGTGTTTGCTAGTTGGCATATAAATGCGTTAAGTTTGATTCGACATCAATATATGTCGATCCGCACTAATGGTATAAAAGTTGACATTTGATCCTTGCATTCATCTCTACACCTTTATGTTCATCGTAAAATACACGTATAAGTATTTTGTGATCATTTGTAAAAAAAAATGCGCCTATAGAAAGATAGATACTTAGAAAAAACACAAATGAAGCTGTTTTTGCAAACTAATACTAATTCTCAGAACAATTCACGCCGTTAGTTAGGTAATATACCTAATTTATTTAACACTTAACTGTTATTCAGTTACCTAAAGATTTTGTCTTAAGTATATAATTTTAGAGTATAACTGAATATAGTATCACAATATTGTAGTAAAGTAGTAACTTTACGATGTGTGAATGGTATTGTGACGGAACAAGCAAGAGGTCCAATTGATATTAAGCGGACTAACCTCTGCCTACAATCGATATGCATTTCGTAACAAGTCACGATTTGCCCTGCGCCCCTCACTCGGAGACATAGTTGTTAAGTCTCATGTGCCTGTAATTTTATGAGAGTCAGCCCTGAAGGACTGCTGCCGGAACACACTTTCAGGTGCTTGGCGACATATTTTCTACTAAAGGATGGTAGCTAGCCTAGCCAGGCGAGCATTCGCAAAATGCCCTCCCACCATCCGGTGAAGCTCAAGCGTCGGTGGGGATTGAACCAGAGACCTTCGGCACAGCAGTCCATAGCTATAACCGCTCGGCCATCATAGCTTCAAAATTTCATTTTTTTCATCATTTTTATTCGTAGATATACTTTTTTGATTTTTAAACTAGATAAGACGACTGCTAACTACTCAAGTAAGTAAAGTGTTATGTATGTTCTCCAAATGATTCATCGCTAATAACCTTTTCTAGAATAAAATGTTTAGTATTCTTTCCCAAATGGTATATGGATTCAAACGTTTTTCACGAATTCAATTCTGCGAAAGTTTGCGAATCAGTGTGCGGTAGTCTACACAGTCGAATGCCTTGGATAGATCACAAAACAAGCAAATGGCATCATGTGAACTCTCCCAGGCTTTAAATATACATGACAACACCAGCATCTGTTGTCAATCAGCTCTTTTTTTACCGGCGGTATGCCTTTATTAAACAAAATACTATGAACTATATACAACACTACAGCTACTACAATAAAAGCATTTAGACAACCTATAAGTCATAGCAGATTCATAGGCAGTCAAAATGCTCCAGCCCCCTCCCAGTTGCCAAGCATGCTGGCAGCATTGCCCCGTTGAATTGCAATGCTTATTATATTAATGCTTATCAGCTCTTAGTGAAATCGAACAGATTCTCGTGCAATTTATTATCTTTTTTCGGAAAATCCAATACCTTACCAGTCTGATCTGGATCCTATATATCAAATCGAACTCAGTTTTGATATTATAAGATATAAACAATTCAAAACAGCCATAAATATTCTGTGGGATTTTTAATTAAAACGTCTCATAAATTTATGCGCCATGTCACTGAACTAATAAAATATTACTAGAGCAATTTTCTGTGCAGATTTTTTTAATATTTCCTCAAAAAATTAAATAACATGATATTTAAATGATCCACAAATCACAAGTTAATTGTCTCCAGATAAAGCCGTGCTAAATAAAAATAAATTATAATGTAAAGTATGTTGTTGGAACGAAACAGATATATCTAGTCCAGTTTTTTATAAGTCTTGGATGCTGTGATAAATGTGAAAAAGTCATACGGGATTGATGGATGCAGTGTTTAGTTTATCACTATTAAAAACATGATATATTGTGCAACAATTTGTTTAACCTGTTAATTAGAAAATACCACAAATTATGTTCCTGATTATTAATAGAGTATTATGTTTCTGACTGTATGAGCTGTTCTTAAATCTCGATCGTGCGCTCGGTGAGTCAAAACCTCCTGAAGATGCCTCGTTTAGAAGCGAAACTAGTCGAATATTCTTCCGGTTAGGCTGCGTGGCGTTTGTGACGCCACGTGGGCATAACAGCAAAATTAGGCGAAATTTTCACTAGATATATATTTTTTTAAGTGTTTCATTAAAATGTTATTTAATGTTTTCTTAAGATACTTTTAAAATATATTTGATATTATTATCTGCATACTCCTTGGTAGTTGTTATAAAGAAGTGATGTATCATACTATTTTATGTGTGATTATAATATTATATAATCACACATAAAAGAGTTATTACGAATACGCTCGTAGGTTTGATGACTTCCAACCTCCCGAACAAGCCGGTTTATAGACCACATACATACGGTCCGCTAAATAATACAGGAGGAGTATAATCGGTCATTATTTCGAGCCATCGAGCTTTAATGCTCGTTGCGTCTAGCGTTTGTGGATAGTCCAGGCAAAAGCGTTCGATTTAACGAAATCTGGCCGGTACATCACAGGTACATCGAAGCGTTGAAGTGTTTAAATGCCACCATGTCGATTCAAGAACAGGACAAAATCACTAAGAACACAGAGACAGGAAGATAATTGGTCTGAAACTGATCACGAAAGCGTTGGAGGACGTTTTTAAGCTCTTGAACTACAAAAAATTCAGAAAGAACACATTTTTCGCCTTCTAAGTGAAACTTAAATACCGTAGGCTCCGCTGAGACAATGTGTTTGACAGTTTGTTTTATCAATATTTTCCCTCGCTTTTTTTACAGATTACAATAAAAATGAATAGTAGGCATCTTATCTGTGGTGAAATAAAAGTATTATGATATAAAAATACATTATTTATTAAGAAGGTGGCTGAAAAGCGGCCTTTACTAAATTGTTAATTTATAATGCAGTCGTATTTTTTGGTATAATAATATTAAAAAAAACGTTGTTTTAGGACAAGGCTTAAGACACAGAGTAGGTATATAATAAAAAAATAATTTGAACATTTTGAGGATTAGTTCGACTACTTTAGAAAATCAAAAACTAAACAAGTATTATTTTCAATACTTTAAAAATAAAAACAAGTGACCAGCTAATGATAATAAGAGGAAGAATTTAATGTCAGGTCTAAAGCAGAACAGAGAGTGAGCGATGCTCTTTTTAGACTTAAAAAACGTCATATTCAAAAAGATGATTTTTAACTTTGTCGGTAAGATATAAATATAATTCATTAATCAAATAAATTAATTAAAAAAGTAAAAACCCGACTGCAAATTATTTATTTCCGTTAAGCGATTTCTATTAAAATTTTATATATTTATATGGAATCCTTTTTTAAAGTTCTTCATTTTGATACCCCGATGGGTGGATTCGATGGATTTGGAAGACAAATTTTTTTTTTACCCCACAACGTCTAAAATTTGCCAGTTTTTTTTCTATTTATTTTATATCCCAAGTGTCACTTGGGTTATCAAGACGAATCTAACAATATCTCTAACATCAAAATCGGCTAAGCCGTTAAGAAGTATGGTGGAATAAAGAAACACACATACTTACATGAACCCTGAAAACATAACTCTCCTTTTTTGGGCAGTCGTGTCATGGCAATCATTGAACGCGTTCTTAGTCACAGTTTTGTGGTTCAACGACCTGTTATCAAAGTTGAGAAAGGCTATCAAAATTGCACAAGCCTTTTGAATCTATTATTATTGTATACATGTGTTTCGTTGGTTCAGTGGCGTTGTGTATTTAGTGGCTTTGTTCCCAAAGAAATTTTCATATCGGGTTTGATTATGGGCAAGTTAGCCTATTCAAAAAAAAATACAAATATTCTGTGTCTGGCATTGTGAACACAGAAAGTGGACAAGGGATTTTTTTTAACTATATTTTCGCACTTGTGCTCGTTGGTTGCTAGGTTTGGTAACCATTTTATATGACCATGGTATTCGCAAGTATATAATTATACTTGCTGCTCGCCCCGACTTCGCAAGGAATTTTAATAAAAATTAAAAAAATACTTATTTTTTTAATAAATTCTACAACCTATGTTGATCAGGGATAATGTCGGATTCGAAGGGTGAAAGAATTTTTCACACATCGGTATGTTTATTCGTCACATACAAATGTTTCCTCGTTTATTAGTGTAGATGTACTTAGTTTGCGTGTAACTCTAATCCACATGATTCTTACAATTACCCCTAAACTGGCCAAAATATTAAGCATTACGTTTACATATATATAAGAAATATAAAGTATTCACTAACTTTAAAAAAATATTAAATATCGTAATAAATCTCCGAACGTCGTAGATTTGTGTTCAAGTAAAACAGGTCGAAGACCTATTTTACTTGAACACAAATCCTAACCTAGCAACAATAATAAAATAAAAATGAATTGCTCACCAGAAAAGTCGTCATTTGCCAGGCTACAGGCAATAATGGGACTATGGGAATCAAACCATGTTTGGCAAAACGTGAGTGCATGTCAATAGACCTTTAATATATCTGCATACGTCTTGGTAGTTGTTCTAAAGAAGTGATGTATCATACTAATATTATATGTATGAAATGTAAAATGCAAACAATAATAGTATGATGTATCATACTAATATTGTATGCGTGTGTGTGCGGATGCGACATTTCGTCCTTTTTTTATGTGATTATTTACGGAACTAGTCCGCGTTCCACCTGGTAGCCTCTGCCTATAACATACCTATACATTTCGTCACAAGCGACGAACTGCACTGCACTCATCACCCTGTGATATGAGGTTGTGTTTGTAATTTCACCGGCACCCATACCTACGAGTATGTGTGCAAGTTTGTAACTCTTTTTTTTCAATTTTGTTAATTTTGGATGAATTTTATAATATTGATAATTTAGTTCCTGGACCACCAAAATTGATACTTTTGATCACAGAAAAGAGCTTTTAATAATCATCAACGATACTTTTCATTATTATCTACGCGGGTGAAACCGCATGTTATCTTTATTTTTTGCATACATAATAACGTAGGTAAGTAATATATAAAAAGCTGGTGAGATACTGTGGTTCATGTTTATGGTATATTCTTGATCTGACATCAACCGGTGCTGTCAGTATGCGCAATAATCGTATAAAAAGTTGACATCTGATCCTTTCCCGTATTTATATTTACACCTGAATGCTAATGGTAGAATGTATGTATTTGTATTTCGTGTATAGGTAAGTATTCTGTAAATTAAAGTGTTATTATATTTTGCAAAAGGTACTAAAATTTTATGGAAGAATTTAAAATATATAAACATCACGATAACTAGAAAGATTGAAGCAGTGATAGCTCAGTGGCTTTGGCTATGGGCTGCCGCGCAGCAGGTCCATGGTTCGAATCCCGCCGCGGACTTGAGCTTCACCGCATGGTGGAAGGGCATTTTTGCGAATGCCCGCCTGGCCAGCGACCACCCTCAAGTTGAAAATCTGTCGCCAAGCACCTAACGGTGTGTTCCGGCAGCTGTCCTTGAGAGCCAGTCATTCTAGGTTAAGCCTGTTAACACCTTCGACCACATCATCACTTACCATCACGTGAGATTGTGGTCAAAGGCTTACCTATCAACAATCAAAAAAAAAAAGCTAGAAAATAATTATGCAATATAAAAAAAAACACTGAATTTGGGTAGACTGAGCTGATGGGTTAGACTAAGCACATTTTACAATTTTTTTATTACGGGATAGGAGGGCAAATGAGCAGGCTGCTCACCTGGTGGTAAGTGATCAGATGATTACTGTCGCCCACAAACATCCACAACACCAAAGGTCTGGAGGATACGTTGCCGGCTTTTAAGGAGGGAATATGCTCTATACTTGAAGGTTCAAAAAAGAGAATATAATGTGGGGGATATTTAACACAAGTATATAGTGCACACAGTCACACTTCTATTGTATATGATACGTTTTAATTAATGACAGCTGTAGACGCGCATACGCACACTAATGAGACTCACCCAGGAGACATCGCCTGATTTTACGATGCCATGTTCGAGGTAAGGGTGCCGTTTACCCCGTTTTATTAGTTCAATTGCTAGAGCGGAGCAATAACATGGGTATGTTATTGCTCCGCGGAAAGACGTCATTTGGTACACTTCTTGCAGGGCTGTCGCAGAAACGATCGACAAAGCAGACTGTCTCATACATGTTTAAAATTACAAGAAACGGATTGAAGGGCACCATAATCATAAAATATATTACATGAAATACAAAAATAAGAAATAGAAGTAGCATCCTTATTTCCTAAGAATCACAACCTGAAAACCTTCCAAAAGAGATTCTTCCAAAGCGTTTTTAACACTGTCGGTTACGTATGAACACATAATCACCCCGCTGAATCGAGTCTTGCAGTGCAGTGCAGTCATAATAGTACATAGTATTTATCCGTACGCTCGAACGACGTTCACTATCGACGTCAGAGTAGGAGCCAGCCTAAACCATAGTAAAAACATAAAAGTAGTCTGGCTGGAAGGCCATAGGAGATTGAATACTCTAGTTGGATACGCAGATTGTCCATATCTCAAAGATTTAGGTATCTATGTTATAAGACTTATCAGTATAGC
This sequence comes from Plagodis dolabraria, assembly GCA_963854805.1. Taxonomy (NCBI): domain Eukaryota; kingdom Metazoa; phylum Arthropoda; class Insecta; order Lepidoptera; family Geometridae; genus Plagodis; species Plagodis dolabraria. The sequence continues at coordinate 6,477,558 of OY978442.1, forward strand.
AAATCCTAGCAACCTACAGACACGACTTCTATAATAATTGTTCCTTATATCAACGCACTCTGGACACGCCATATATTTGCCATAATGTGCATGATGTGTCATGTGCGTACGGGCGCGCAGTGCGCACACATATACAAGCCGCGTTTGCCGCCATAAGAAGACAAAGTATTGTATATCCACCATTATTAGTTCAATGATAACCAGGCGTGAAATCTATTCATGTGTTTGATTGGCGACTTTAGTTTAATCCGAGTATTGTTATATAGGAACTTTGATGAGAAGTAACAAAAATGAAACTACGTCATTGTAAAACGTAAGAGACCTTCAGTTTACTTCTTTATCCGAAGTATTTAGATTATTTTTGGATGCGTTCAGATATAAATAAACAAGTATAAATTAATTAAAAAAGTAAAAAACCCGTCGGAATTTATTTATTTTCGTTAATCGTTTTATCGTTCCATTTAAATTAAAACTGCAACTTAAGATATATATTTATGAAATTATTTTTAAAGCCGTTTTGATATCTATGATAGGTTTTGAAGAAAAAATAATGTTTTTCTCTCGTGGCGTATAAAATCCACCAGTTTTTTTTTATTGTTTTTACGTACCTAGTGTCACTTGGGTTATTAAGACAAATCTAATGATATCTCATCACATTAAAATCGGTTAAGCCGTTTAGAAGTAATGGTGGAATAAAGAAACTCACAAACAAACATACATGCATGAACCCTGAAAACATAACACTCCTTATAGGGTAAATTCCACAACACCGAGCATAGACACAGGAAATATTAGTTAATAATTGAACTCTAAAAACAACTGCTGTAACCTTGAGGTCTCCAAACAGTTACAGCAATAGGGGTCAACATTCTAAAGGAAGCAAAAACTAATGGATAACTTATCGATGCAGATCTGTGCTCCGATAAAACTGGTTTACTGTAGTTGCTGTGAAAAATTACCGCTCGGTAACAACTGTTGATCACGTTCAGTAATGTGGATCACGACAAAGAGGTCAGACAATTAATTTTTCTTTACTATTAGCAAGCTTAGAAATATTTTGGTAGGTACTCCTAAACCTTTTAGGCAGTGATATGAGCTTACACTCGGGCATCAGTTATTTTTTTATTAGAAATTTGATGCTTGTCGTTTGGTATCGTTTAAATTTCATCAAAATTGGTCAAACCGTTTTTGATTTACTCTCCAATATCTGAATAATCTTGAAATAATCGTTGACAGTGAATGACAATCAATCCCGTAAGTAGCAAGGCTCACTAAAATGGAATAAAATAAAATGAATTGAAAAAAAACAATAAACGGAACCGACTTCAACACTCAAAAGTGTAAAATAACATGTTGAAGTCGGTATCAAACGCACAATATTGTGATAATAGGTACTTTTGACATGTTATTTGAAACTTTTGAGTGTTGAAGTTGATTCCATTTTTTAGTAAAAATAATTATGTCACATAAAATAAGTATCAACAAATCAATTTTAAAGATGGATTATTAAGCGAGATGGACCATTATTTGACTTGATTTTCGAAACAGGGAGTGACTGTGCCCTCCTTATGGAAATTGGCAATGCATTCCATAAGCGACCTGCTTGGATTGTGAACGATTTGTCATAAGAAGAGCTGCTATGCAGAGGCATCTTTTAATCCCGCCATTTATCAAGGCTGAATTTCTCTCCATGTAAAGGTTATCTGGAAGAGATCGGTTTTTAGCGATGAGACCGCCAATTGTGCAAAATTACTTCAGTTTACGTTATTTTAGTTATTTGGGTGTACAATAAATAGATATCGATCTATCATTTATCATTTGCGCGAGTCTTCGCACTCCATAAAAACTTAGTTCACTGAAACATCACTATTAAACATCAACATAAGTTATTGTCACCGGCCGTTTGTTTGTAGAATTGAAACTTGTAAACGAGTTTGTCTTGGGAAGTAACTGCCATCAAATATATTCATACCGCAACGAAGTAAATTTTGCATTACTGTGTTTATTTATTTCTGGCACACAATAAAATAAAAACAATACATTACTAAGGCCGTATTTCACTTGACGCCAATAACGTTATTTATTGTATATATATATATATATATATATTATATACAATTTGATATCAAAAACAGAAGCACTGGTTTGATTTATTCTTAAATAATTGTTTTGGTCTATATTGCGTATTATTTAGGGAATTGATCGAAGATAGGACAGTGCTTCTGTTCAAATTTAACATTTAAAGTAAGTAGCTTAAATTGTATATGGTTCTGTCCTTATTTATTTTAATTTTATTTATGTATAGAAAGTGGTCAATATTGTTTTCTAGTTTATTGTTATACATTCGTGCATAACAATAAATAATACCTATAAAATCTACATAATATGTATTTCTTTACCAGCTGTCCAGCTTACTTAGGCAAACCTGTGTTACGACCGCGAAGTTCCTCCATATAATTTAATAAATATACATTCTAATAATAACGCAGAAGAAATAAAAGTATGTTAATAAAATTTAAATGGGACCAATTATACGGTAATATCTATCAGATAAAAAAGAATCAGTACATCAAAATCAGTACATAATTGACGCAGTAATCGATAACTAAACTAAAAAAAACAGGCGAATTGAGAACTCCAACTTTTTTTGGAAATCGGTTAAAATTTCTGAAATACAATCGTCAATGTATCACAATGAGATGGCGGCGTCTTACTGCAATGTACCTGTCAAATGGTAATATATACTAGTACACATACCTACGCCTTCTATCCTTATCATCACGTCAACCGTTGAACAAAGTCTCCCCTATTATGGGGATTCGCCATAATCCCCACGCTTGGCAGGCGTGTTTGGGATAGCAGTGCCAGTTGTCAGTTCTTCGGAAGATACTGCTTCCCACTTTCTGGTATTTATTCTTTAGTCGCCTGTTACGACACCTACGGGAAGAAATTCTAACCCGGCATCCCACGGGGTATCTATCCTTATGCAGCTGTCTTATTGTATCTATGAATGGTATTGGAGATGAAATTTTATTGTTTCTTTTGAATTCCAGAAATGCGCAATGTGTGATGATGGGAGATTGAAGAGTGAAATCAAATGTAAATAATTGAATTGAATAAAGTCCGTATTAGCATTATAATTAGATTTTTTTATTCGTGTGGAAAATGCTTTTACGCCTTTCCCATCCAAAATACTTATTTTATGTTATTGTGACGGAACAAGCGCGAGGCCCGCGAGTTGTTGACAGTCCCATGAGTCTGTAATTTAATTGGTTCTCAAGTACTGTTTCCGGAAATGTTAGCTTAGCGACAGATTTTTTCTTGAGGGTGGTACTCGTAGCTAGCCAGGCAATAATTCGCAAAATGCCCTCCCACCTTCTAAAGCATGAGCTTTGGATGGTGGAAGAGCATTTTGCGAAATGCCATTTCGCAGCTATTATCGGCCATGTGTCAAAATGTACGGTCCATCCGTACCGTCCTGGTGGGTACCACTGCAGTATCAGATATTCTGACTCGAAACCTTATTAGCAACACGGAGACTGGGACTGCGCGGCGCATGTGTACAAGTTCAACGCGAGATTCCGAAAAGATTTTTTACGATGCCTATTATAATAATTATTGCAATATGTAATTACATTTGTAACGGGTAAACATATTTTTTAATATTTTCGACGGTTGTAAGGGTAACACGTGTATTGGTGTTTAATAACATTTCAAGATTATTATTTCACTAGCAATATTTTTTATACCTACTCGTAAATACCATGACCATGTAGCTTGCTGCAAGTATGATATTGATAGCACTATTTCAATTGTGTGTTTCCCGCCACTGATGAGAAAAATTACCAATCAGTATCAGTACTAATATTATAAATGCGAAAGTAACTCTCTCTGTCTGCCTGTTACGCTTTCACGCCAAAACTACTGGACCGATTTGAATGAAATTTGGTATGGAAATAGTTTGAGACCCGGGAAAAAACAAAGGATAGTTTTTATCCAACTGCGCAAAAAGAGGTTAATGTTTTTGCGCGATAACCGACAACGCGCGGGCGGAGCCGCGCCCGGAAAGCTAGTTCAAAATAAGAACAAAAAATTATGAAGAAAGAAATATTTATTATGGCAATTCATTAGAAAAACATACAAAAGATTTTATTAGAAGACTACAATAAAAATGCAATAAATTAAATAAATATGTGCATATCTGCACTTCAAATACATCACGACAAGTACTCGGTTTTACCGATTGTCGTCGTAACGTGTTTGCTTGGCTTGCTGTCGAGTTGTAAGCTCAATCAGTAGGCGTTGGCTTTGGCGGACCCGGAGCCATGTGTGCTGGCGTTGGAGTTAAGCACCCTGTAAGCGGTGCTTAAGCCTTGAGACGTAGCTGAGGACTTAGCGAAGCCGGAGCCGTTGGACTGTGCGTCGGTATTGGTCCAGCCACCAGCGCCATCAAGACTTGCCCGGTATGCATAGCTTGGACCGTTGTTGGTGGCGGTGGACTTAGCAGAGCCTTGTCCGTTTGTGTTGGCTGTGGACGAAACACCGTAGGGGTCTACTCTGGCCTTAGCGTCAGCAACTCCATTGTAACCGCTGTTAACCTGGCTGTTCACGAAACCGTTGTTTTCTGTGTTCCTCAGGTAGGCGTAGCCTCCGTTTTTGACATCAGCATTAGCGTTGGCATAGCCACCTTGGGCGTTGGCGGCGGAGTTAGCAATGGATTCAGTATCAGTGGTCTGCGCAACGGACTTGGCGATTCCTTGGCCAGAGTGCACGATGGAGTTAGCGTTGGCAGAATTATAACCATAGGGGCTCGGCTCAGCTCGGACGTAGCTGGCGGGGTGGTCGTATGCAGTACCGAAGCGCCAGCTGATGCTTTTGCGGGTAGGGATCGCGCCGACGTTGGCGGAGGAAGCAGCGGTGCCGTACTGACCAGCGACGGCTTTGGATGATGCAGCACCGTAACCCTGTTGTACAGGAGTATACACTGTTTGATATCCCTGGTTTCTGGCAGCGATAATGGCTGCGTCCTCATTGGTTTGAGCTTGGGAAATGGCGGATCCGTAGCCGTTGCCTTGGACTCTAGCGTCGGAGATCGCAGATCCCCCGGTGGCGAGTGCGGAACTCTGGGCTAGTGCAGGTGCAGGGCTGAGAGAGGGGATTTCGGGAACGTTAGCGTATTGCTGGTAGGTGACGACGGTAGCGGGTGCAGGCACGGGGTAGTAGACGGGCTGAGTTCTGCCAATGGAGCTGTCACCTTCATTGCTGACCTTAGCGTAGGCCTGTCCGGGTAGGGCGGTGCCGTATACGCCACGAGCGATGTTGTCGCCATTGTCATTGCTGGCGAATGCCTGTTCTCCATTCGGGGTATTACTAGCGGAGGCTACAGTCTTCCCAAATCCATTAGCGTACGCTACTTCATAGGATCGAGCTGAAAAAAATAAATTAATATTTATTTCATATTACAATAGCAAGGAAATAGAGTAGTAGCATAACGTAACACAACGTGAAAATAATGTTGAATCTTAATCCAAAAAAAAATATATTGTTTCAACAAAATAGTGTCTTGCACAAATTTAAAGTTAAAGAGTGGCGAATCCAGGATAAACAGCCTTGTATTGCCATTGCCCATGGCTTCTCATACTTCGTATAACGTCTTAATACTTGAACGCAGAACATGCTAAACTTCGAGTACATCGATGGACTGGGAGGTAGAAACCTTCCAGACGTCAATGTCGAAGAATCCACGAATTTCAGAGGAATCTTATCACCTAGTAAAACGAGTAATATAGATACTCACCATTTCTTATAACAGGGCTTGAATGGCAGACGGCAAATAAAGCCACAGCTACAACGAACTTCGATGCCATGTCTGCTGGTTAATCCTAGAGAGGACACAGATGAGTGGATGCAGTGAGAGCATTTCTCCTAGCTTTTATAGCGCGTCTGCTCCGTCCCCCCACCACAGCACGTCTGAACTGACCCATAAGCCGTGATCTTCACCCAGTGTGATAGACACTCATAAATTAAACTGATAGGTTACGGTAGATTAATGTGCCCATGAATATTGGCGAATAGGTTTTTTCTAATGTTTAATTGGTATGATAGTTCGGAAGGATTCGGTATTATCGAGCAGGCGTGTTTGACGCGAAGTGCAGTGACCTCACGTATGCAGTGCTCGCAAAAAATGAGTATAATTTATCAAATGTGGTCATTTACATATTTTTATGTACATTTGTCGGACTTAACTTGAAATCAGAGATTATTAGCAATACCTATATGTCATTAGATGGGTATAATAAGTTCCTAAAAAATCTATTTATATACAGATACAAATGGTTTATCGGCTTATTTTAGTTTATAGTAGTATTTTTTTGTATGTGATTATGACGGAACAAGCACGAGGTCCACCTGATGTTAAGCGGTAACACCTCTGCCTATAACAGTTGCATTCCGTCACAAGTAACGAACTGCGCCCGTCACCCTGAGACTTATAGTGTGAATTCTTAAGGACTGCTGGAATACACTGAAGCACCTAGCTTGGCGACAGGTTTTCTACTTGAGAATTGTAACTAGTCGCAGAGCATTCGCAAAATGTCCTTCTACCATGCAGTGAAGCTCAAGCCGGCAGTGAGGATCGAACCAGCACTCAATTGCTACATTTACAATACAAAAACTCTTTATTGTTTACCAAGCTAATTTACATTTTAGAGTAACTAACATACATTTCTAAGGTAGAACAATGGGCGGTCTTGTCGCTGTGCAGCGATTTCTTCCAGACAACCTTTGGATGGACAGAAACATGAGAAGAGATAGTCGGTGGTGAACATTAAATATAGTTTACATGAAAGAGCTATATTAAAAAAAGTCATATACTAATAATTTCGTAATATATTAGATAAATACAAACACAAACTTAAAACATACTAGCATGATAAATATATATTAAACTATTAAATACATAATAAATAACTACACATAAATTGTAATACAATACATAATTATAACATAAAATATATACAAATAAATACAGTGTACTAGATAAATAGTAATTTTTTACCATACTTTTGAATATTGTAATAGGTTTGGCACGTCTAATGTCGAGTGGCAAACCATTCCATAGTCGTGCAACCTGCACTGTGAACGACTTGTGGTAGTACTGGGAATAATGTGGAGGCATTTTCAATTGAAGAGTGTTAGAAGATCGAAGTGACAAATCATGAGTAAGATGAAGAAACATAAAACGCTCTTTCAGATATGAAGGAGTATTGGGAACGAAGAGGATTTTTCATTTATTACCGCTCGGCTATCTTTGCTTCATTATGTATTTGCTGTCAGGCTCAAAACGCGTGATTTATTAACCCCAAAGTCAGTTTTTACTCTGTATTGTATTCAACATTTGACACTACACTTTATTTTATTTACTAACTAGCTTACCGGCCGCGGCTCTCCCCGCGCGTATGTCGGCTATAGTGCAAAATAATAAACCTCTTTTTGCTCAGTTGAATAAAAAGTATCCTATGTCCTACCCCGGGTATCAAACTATTTCCATTCTAAATTTCATCCAAATCGCTTTATTCGTTGTATACAAAAATACAAATCTTTCCTCTTTATAATATGTATTAGTGTAGATGTAGATTTTTAGAGCACTATTAGTTCTCTCGAGCAGTATTCGAACCCCCGTGTCCTTCAATATTATGCAGCGGGTGCCTAAACCTTGAAACTTTGTAAATGCGATGATCGCTTAGCACGGGATGCGCGATAGTGCTTGATCATATATAAAAAAAAAATTTAACAAAAAATGGAACCGACTTCAACACCTAAAAGTGTGAAATAACTTGTTGAAGTCGGTACCATGATGGTTCAAAAGTACCTATTATCACAATATTGTGCGCATGGTACCGACTTCGATAAGTTATTTCACAATTTTGGGTGTTGAAGTCGGTTCCATTTTTTGTTAAAAAAGATTGGACCACATGACTTGTCATGTGGTCGCCGATTATTTTTTGAAAAAATAATCGATATACCCTGCAAGGAGTTATGAGGTAACATATAAAAATCAGCCAAGTGCGAGGCGGACTCGCGCACGAAGGGTTCCGTACCTTTAGCTATACAATATTATACTTCATATTTTAACCTTTTTTTGTTTTAACGTGCGCGAATCCGACCCACACTTGACCAATTTTTGTATTTGTTGTTATAGCGGCAACAGAAATACATAATCTGTGAAAATTTCAACTGTCTAGCTATCACCGTTCTTGAGATACAGCCTGGTGACAGACGGACGGACGTACAGCGAAGTCTCAGTAATAGGTTCCGTTTTTACCCTTTGGGTACGGAACCCTGAAAAATACAGTCAAAGACTTCCTTTATCAAAGTCGCTTAAACAACAGGTGTCAATACTAAAAAGCCAGTAAAAATGTTCATTGGATATGTGTTAGTATGAGGTAGTGCCTGACTAAGATTGTATTTCAACTCTCTTGTGCCTGACAAATAATAATTTAAATAGGTCCCCCTATAAGAACAATATTTTTTCAAATGTTTCTTGTTGTTGTTCTATCGTAACTATTGTTCTAATACATACAAGACTCAAACTTAATATGATAAAATACTACGAACTATATACAACACTACAGCTACTACAATAAAAGCAAATGCTTAGACAACCTATATATAAGTCATAGCAGACTCACAGGCAGTCTAAATACTCCAGCCCAGTACCAGTTGGCAGCGTGCCCAACATGCTGGCAGCATTTCCCTGTTGAATTGCAATGCTTATTCGTTGAGCCAAATAATGTGCCAGCATTTTGATCAGCGTTGCATCGACCAAGCGCACAGATAAGTTTTGGAAAATAACTGATTATAATATATTATTAATAATATGATTATAGTTCAAATAACTTATGTAATAACAACAAATAATAAATATCATTCAACTGCGGTTTGGTCTCTAGCTAAGGCTAGTACATATCTACATGTTGAAGCGCTCTTAGCGAAGTTTGTTTAGCCATTCTGAACGGATCAGCAAAGTTCGCCTCCGTCAGAGTTGCATGGGTGACCGCTCTTCCGTGCTTCGGAGGGCACGTTAAGCCGTCGGTCCCGGTTGTTGTCTTAGGATGGCAGTCGTTATAGCATGGTGGTAGGGCATTTTGCGAATGCCCGCCTGGCTAGCTACCACCCTCAAGTAGAAAATCTGTCGCCAAGCACCTTACGGTGTGTTCCGGCAACTGTCCTTGAGAGCCAGTAATTCTAGGTTAGCCTGAACAACATCTTCGACCACATCATCACTTACGATCAGGTGAGATAGTGGTCAAAGGCTAACCTAACACGCATAAAAAAAATTGTAGCTAGAAATATATATATATACAAGTATGAATGAATAAAAAGGGTAAAAAACCGACTGCAAATTGTTTATTTTCATTATATACTTTATCGTTACATTGAAATTAAAACTGATAGTTTTATATATTTATGGAATCGTAAGCCCTTCATTGTTACACCAATAGAAGGGTTTAGAAGAAAAAAAATCTCCCAAAATGGCGCCTTAAGTCCGCCAATTTGTTTTTTAATCCCGACTGCAAATATTTATTTTCGTTAAGCGATTTATCGTCCCTTTGAAATTAAAATTACAAGTTATATATATTTATGGAATCCTTTTTTAAAGCTTTTTTTTTTTTTTTTAATTTTGATATTCAACTCGATGGATTTGGAAGATTTTTTTTTACCTCACAATATGGGGTCTAAAATCCGCCAGTTAGTTTTTCTATTTTTTGTGTAATTAGTGTAATTTGAGTTATCAAGACGAATCTAACGATATCTCTTACATAAAATCGGTTAAACCGTTTAGAAGTTATGGTGGAATAAAGAAACTCACAAACATACATACATGAACCATGAATACATAACACTCCTTTCTTTTAACAGTCGTTTAGAAATAACGATTTTTTGGTACAATCGGTGTTGGTTTCTTCTGTGTGTGAGTCTAACTCACACTTGGCTTGTTTCTTATTTATTCAGTTCGGTGTTCTTATCATAAGCACTATAAAATTCTGAACCAAGATGGACTAAGAGATATGCAACACCGTTTTACGGTTTTAAGAGTTCAGACCACGCCTATACCCTTGAGGCACTGATTGTATGCGAGCGCTGGAAGTTTTAGATAAGATTTTAAGAATTAGATGATTTTTTGAAGTAGAGATGGCTCAGTGGCATTGGCTATGGACTGCCGCGCAGCAGGTCCATGGTTCGAATCCCGCCGCGGGCTTGAGCTTCGCCGCATGGTGGTAGGGCATTTTGCGAATGCCCGCCTGGCTAGCGACCACCCTCAAGTAGAAAATCTGTCGGCAAGCACCTAACGGTGTGTACCGGCAGCAGTCCTTGAGAGCCAGTGAAATTACAGGGACATGAGACTTAACAACTATGTCTCAAGGTGACAGGCGCAGTGCAATTCGTGACTTGTGACGAAATGCATCTGTTATAGGCAGAGGTTAGTCCGCTTAACATCTTATTTTTTAATTATAAAAGATTCGCATTTGTTTAAGCATTGATGTGGTCTAAGATGGAGCACGCTTACCTAGAAGAGTAGAAGAAACCTATTTATCTCGATTTGAAGACATCCATGTTGTATCCATCGGGAAAACTGACAACGGAAAGGAGTTCCACTCTTTCGCAGTACGCACGAGAAAAGTGGAAGCGCGAGAGTGAGTCCCAAAAACCTGGAGAAGCGCAATTACCGCTCGATATGATGTGCTTTAAAATGCGTAATTATAACTTAACTGTTTGATTTGTCGTCGTCATATAGAGTAATAAATTAATTAACTGATTTCCAAATGCCATCGAACCTTGCCGGATATCGAAATAACGTGAACTCGATGTAAACAGGTTGGTAGCCAATTTCACGTCAAATTTATAAGTTGATAAAGTAGATCATTTTCGACTAGCTCATCGCATATGAGATTTTTATGATCTTGATTTTATATTTTTTGTACAGTGATTTATATCGCACTTTCGTGTTTTTTTAATGATATTGTCACGGAATAAGCACGAGACCCACCTGTTGTTAAGCGGTAACCTCTGCCTATAACAGATGCATTTCGTCACAAGTGACTAACTGCACTGAGGTAATTTTACTGGCTCTCAAAGACTACTGTCGGAACACACTGCTAGGTGCCTGGCAACAGTTTTTTTTATGTTATTGTGACATTTGTGACGGAACAAGCTAGAGGCCCACCTGATGATAAGCGGACTAACCTCTGTCTATCACAGATGCATTTCGTTACAAGACACGAATTTCAATGCGCCCGCCACCGGGAGACATAGTTGTTTTACTCTCATGTGCCTGCAATTTCGCTGGCTCATGGCAGGCGGGCATTCGCAAAATGCCCTTCCAACATGCGCAGAAGCTCAAGCCCACGGCGGTATTCTAACCATGGACCTGCTGCGCTGCAGTTCATAGCCAATGCCACTGAACCATCACTGCTTCAAAATTTACTTAAACTTTCTATTTAAACTTCAGTTGCCAGCCCGACGAGAATTCACAAAATGACTTTCATGAGGTGAAACTCATAGAAGTCATTTTGCGGCGGGAATTGAACCACGGACCTACGCTACGGCAGACCCTAGCTATTACCACTCGGCTATCATTGCTTCAAGATGGCTACTAATAACTTCTTCAAAACATCCAATAACTATCCCACCCAGGTATTGAACCTAGGAACTTGATGTTGCATAGCGATAACATACGCTACTCGAAAAACGAGTCAGCTAGAGACGAATTAATGTATTACTTAGCATTCCATGGATTCAGCGTGCGGGTGCCGGGTCCATAGCGTTGCAGAGGAAGAGGTTAGAGGGGCCTGGGCTTGCAACCCAGGTGCAGGGTTAAGAGGCCTCTTTACGATATACCAATGCTCCCCTTCCCGCTCGAGCCTCCTCCCTACCTAACCAAATTTGGTAAGATCCTTCTAATGCCGCCATAATATAATCCTACTAATATAATATAGAATCAATACATATACTTATGTATTTTATTTCGAACATTGATCATCATAATATAGTGGAATTAATCTTTGATTGAACTCAATTTGTCTGACGCCTCATTGTCTGGCCAAACAAAAATAGTCCGCGTTATACTCACCATTATTGTCAAACAAAATATAATATTTAAATTTACTGCCTCTTTAGTCGCAGCTGTCTCACAGATCAATTCATTATTTTGCATAAAAACATATAAAAACACTTAGCCAAGTTTTTTAGCGATTCGAATAAAACTTGTCTCCACTAGTCTTTGACTTTGATTAATAAATTAAGCACTGAGCAAATTAAATAAATTATATACTAAAGTGTTTGATATCCTGCATCATTAAAGACTTGTAATTCTGGTGTCACTTTCTTATAGATAATCTAAGAGCATATATCAAATTGATCTTACACTTTTTTTATTTACTACGACGGAACAAGCAATCCACCTGATGTTAAGCGGTGACCTCTGCCTAGATGCGGTGCCGCAAGTCCATGGTTCGATCCCCGCTGCCGGCTTGAGCAGCGGGGATCGAACCATTTTGCGCATGCCCGCCTGGTTAACTACCACCCTCAAGTAGAAAATCTGTCGCCAAGCACCTAACAGTGTGTTCCGGCAGGAGTACTCGAGAGCCAGTGAAATTACAGGCACATAAAGAGACTTACTGACTAAATGTCTCAAGGTGACGGGATCAGAGGATACTGCTTAACATCAGGTGGGCCCCGTGCTTGTTCCGTCACAATAACAAAAAAAAAAACAAAAACAAATCTTAGTACATAGCTGTGCTTTAAAGACACAATATGACTGATTTTGGTATTCCTAATGATTTATATATTTTGTATTTTAGATTTCAGTACCTAACAGAGGGCAAACAAAGCCCTGTGGTCTGACAACTCAGGCGTCTGTCTCTGTGTCTATGCTCGTCCATAAGCAACAATATGCAGCTTGTGAATTTTACTTTCAATCTTTTTTGTGAAAGCTTATATACTAGTCTTTTCCCCTTGGGGTGCCGGGCTAGGTTTGCACCTTACCTCTTCCTGTGGGAGTTGTTAGAGGCGACGAAGAAAACCTCCAGGAAGTGGACAACAGCGCCTTGCGAAGAACTGCTATCCACTGGGATCTCCAAGATGCCTGATTAGTGTGTTGATTGTGGTCGGGGAAGGCTGTGTTCAGCAGTGAATGATCCAGGTGATACAGTAGGCTAGTCTTTGTCTACCACATATCTCAACTGATGGTAAGCAAGAAAATGTTGTTCAGGCTAACCTACAATAAATCTTATTTTAATTTGTGAAGCGCTTTTTATACCTCCTATGTCGGCAAACATCCGCCCGAGTAGGGATATGCTGAAAAACAGCGCAGCGCACTATGATAACTCTGCATAATGCTGAACATAACCTTTTTGTCCTATGCCTGTCATTCATTTTATTATTCTATACATATCTTTATAACTAAGGCAATAAATTGTTATTTTATTAATTTATGAAAAATCTAAAAACAATAAAATATAAACAATAATATCTAAATACAAAATCACTAAGTCTTATCCGATGCCATACCTACAACTTTATTGCAAATCGCATAAAAGTTGCGTCGTCTAGTCTTTGATATCATTGCATCCTGCTTCATTATTATATTTGCCACTCAGGTGTCACTTTCTCATTGATGATCTAAGAGCAAATTTCAACTTAATTAATTTACATACCTACACAAAATGATTATGTTTTTCGTACATATATTATTATTAGTATTTATTTGGCGACTGAACGGTCCTGTACCGAAAAAAAATGTCATTGAGATATATTTTATTGGAAACGCAAAATCAAATTCGTAAAAATAAGATATTAGATTAAATTAATTTTCACGGTCAAAACATGAAAAAATAACACAGTATAAAAGCCTATAATTATTGTTTTTTGTAATAAAGGTGGAATGAGAACTCGCGTTTGTGGCTGGAATTTAAAAATTTTAACAGTTTTTTCACACTTTTAGCTAGATATAGTCACCACAAAGACCCGTTCGTCATGATCACGGTATTTCCGAGTATAAAATAATATTACTCTTATTATCTTAAGTGATTAAGATAATACTAATAAGTAAGTAATAAGTATTAATTATTCTATAGCGTCAACGAAACTAGTAAGGAATTGTCGTATAATATGGTAATACCAAATACTCTATCTGAGAAATTTTAAACGAACTATGCGGATTAATAACAAAACGTTTATACTAAAAACATATTTTTTCATAGTTGCAATGCGGAACTCTATTTTTTACAATTCGTGTCGGGGCTTGTTCCGGGAGTGATAGACACATATGACGACGACAGGGACCACTCCTGTCGCCACAAAACGCCTGCCACTAGCTGCCACGACAACAGGGGGAAGTCGAGGACTGGGTGACGATTACCACCAAGCCGTCAAGGTCCCCCTCCTAGTCACTCCTGGGTGGGACTGAGTACGGCTCGGAAACCGCCGCCACTTTATTCGACCGCTCCGCCATGCACTGCAGGAGTAAATCTTGAGCGCGGGCGGAGTGGTGATGTTGGCCTGGAGGAAGGTTAGGGCCATATTAACCCGCCTCCATGCAGTCCGCCCGCCCTTTGTTAGAGGGGCAATGCGGAACTCTAATAGAGCGTGTCCCAACTCGCACTTAGTCGATTCTTGTGTAAATAAGCACTGGGATCGCGATGAGATCACGGAGACGATTGTGCATATTTATTGGTATCAATACGGCAGATGACCTTATTTAGTCTGTGGTGTAAATTTCTAGTATTATTTATATCCCACTGCAGGGCAATTACCTCTGAGTATCGACTGTGACTATAGGTATTCACAAGAGAACAATAATTTTCTATTGTTTTCAATTAGATACCTTACATATCGCGACTCTCAAATAATATAGTCCTAACTCAAAAAAACTTTATTTTGAGATAAAGTATTTTTTTATGCATAATGCTTGAAATGTTCATTACTAGGCTAATATTTAAATACCACCTTAAAGACATATTTATTACTCGTATCTGAGTATACTTTGTTATATTCTTATGAGTATCGATTTAATTCCTAGAGAGTTATCAATATTTTCTTAATTATACTTTGATGCGTACAGTTAACCTACTATATTGCCTGTTTGTACAAATAAAATATTGAAATAAGACTCTAATACTTTGTATTTTTTCTTAATGTTGTACATATCAAACTGCTGTGAGAAATTATTAATAAAACGTTAACGTTTTTACTTTTAACCCTTTCATATTATGTAAGGGATAAGGGAAAAATATTATCGATATTTGAATCAAGTTCATTATTACCAGAAGGTAGAGCTTATTCTAATTATTGAAAAGTAGAATTTCTTAAATTCTAAAATTATTTGAAAGAGAGTTCAAATAATTTCAATTTTTCTACACACATATTTTTTCCTTACAATATTAAGTAAATTATTTTACAAAATCAACTAAAACATTACATAAAACAATAATTATTTATAATAATTGTTTATATAAGTATGAAAAGTATATGTTATTAAAAACAGCAGAACCCTATCGCAGTGGACGTGGTTTAAAAGTGTACCGTGCGGCGCAACAACATTACCTTGACCTGACTAATCGGATGCGAAAACTTCTTAGCGCCAAATCAAACAACCAATCCAATTGAATTTGGAAGATTATGCTTGTTTAGTTAATTGTGAACTTGTTTTTTCCGAAATCAAAGCGGTACCTGTATACGACTTACACTTCTTTACATACCTATTTGTTCGTAGAAACCAATGAGCTCTTTTGCTAGAGTGCTTATCGTGGACTGAACTTTTTCGGAAAGTAATTTAATTAAATTTCTAATCCAATACTTTGGTTCAACAGTCTACAATAAATAGTTCCAGGTCTGAAACTCATTCCATTCACGAGCTGCAAAACTGTTACAGACGGACAGCGAAAGTCGATATAATTTATTTACTCACCTTTTACCCTTTTGAGTTGGCAGAAGCCTCTACACCACTCACATATTTCCATACACCACCGGGCATGCATTTACAGAGTGCAGATGTTTTTTTAAATACAAAAGGCCGGCCGAGGATCGAGGATCGAACGCTGAACTTCGAAATTACAATAAGTAAAACACTTAAAGAACGAGTCACACCTAAGATGTGTATTATATAGGTACTATTTTAATTAAATTTTTATCATCTTTGATATCCGGTATACCTATAGGTTCATTGATCCTAAAACATCTACTACATTGACCGAGAGTTGAAGAACAGGATATCATCCGAAATGCCCATGAATCACAGAATAATAGTATATGAGACATATACACATACGCAAGACTTGTTGTGATTAATGGTCCTTAGAGTTGGGCCGCAAGGAGATGGATTAAAGAAGTACGTATATCTAATTATTTAATTAATATAAAGATTTGTAAAGGAAAAAAGCTACATTGAACCGGCCGGCGCGCGGCGCTTAAATTGTATAACTTCCTACCATAATGACACTTTGTTTTTACACTGGCAACAAAAAAGCGATCGTAGCGCCACTATCACTCCGCCACTTATTATCAACATTGGACAGGTATTACAACTGTGGTAGAAAAATAGTGTAAGGCGTATTGTAATTTTTTCTTGTGTTATCTTAGGAGGTTGCTCATCGTAATGGCAAGTCACAATTACGTAAGACATTCAATAAGATGCATGATTTATATTCTTTTATGTACCTGTAAGCGAATACAAATCTGCAGAGGTTGTATTTTTCAAATATTGTGAATCTACTCCATATATAGAAATTGTGATATTTCCTTATTTTGTACAAAACTTCCTTCGCAAAGTCGAGGTAAACAATGGTACATGGTGTTTTTATCGCGATTAAGCCCCGTAAAACATTTACAACTACTTATGTGTTTAAGTCGGAAGACGGCATCTTTAACATTATAATTTTAAGTATTATCGCATACACATATTATTAACACTTTTTAGCGCTACTAGACATCATGACGAGAGTTAAGTGCTTTAAAAAGCCCTTCTTACGATCTGATGAAGTTGATTAGTCTGGTTAATGGCTACACTGTGCCCTATGACAGTTAGAGTAATACAATTAGAGCTTAACATTCGCATCGAGTCCACCGTCCAGCATGTATCGATGGATATTTGATTCGGAGAAGGCACCTACCTAAAATCGGGAGACGCGGGTGCAATCCTCGACAGTTAGTCCTCTAAAAAATTTAAAAACAATACAAAACTCATGTGTTGAAGATGCAAATGTTTTGAGATAGATGATTAATCAGTACTAATATTATAAATGCGAAAGTAACTCTGAAACTACTGGACCGATTTGAATGAAATTTGGTATGGAAATAGTTTGAGACCCGGGAAAAAAAACATAGGATAGTTTTTATCCAAGTGCGCAAAAAGAGGTTAGTTTTTGCGCTATAACCGACATACGCGCGGGCGGAGCCGCGCCCGGAAAGCTAGTTAACTATATTATTTTAAAAGAGGTGTGACATAAAGAGTTTTCTATGTATTTATGAAATAAAATGGACAAGATTAAGAACGAGTAAATCAGTGGATATAAGCCCGTGGGGGTCGCGTGAATTGCACCCTCAATGTCTTCCTGGGGAATTGATAAGAAGCCAGAAGGTAGAAAAATACCAGAAGGAGGGCAGCAGCGCCTTCTGAAGAACTGCTACCTTACACTGCGGTCACTAAGACGCTTGTCAAGTGTTGGAGTTATAGCAAACCTCCCTAATGGGGGATGAATTTATTACAAAATTACAAATTTACCAAAAGAAAACATATAGTCATGTGCGGGATTCGGAGCCGCGTCATCCACCCCTTTAGCCGGGGTACGCTCTGGCCGACTGAATTAACATGACAATGGCTTATAAGTCATAACTCTAATTATACTCTAACTTACATTATAGCTTATAAGCAATGTCCGCCGCGGTCATGAGTTGGATGGGTGACCGCAAGTGACATTACTACAAAGCGGTATCGTACTTCGGAGGGCTCCTTAAGCCGTCTGTCCCACTTGTTGTCTTAGGATGGCAATCGTTATAGCATGGTAGTAAGTAGGCCATTTTGAGAATGCCCGCCTGGCTAGCTACTACCCTCAAGTAGAAAATCTGACGCCAAGCACCTAAAGGTGTGTTCCGACAGCGAGAGAGCCAGCAATTCTAGGTTAACCTGAACAACATCTTCGACCTTATCAACTTACCATCAGGTGAGATAGTGGTCAAAGGCTAACCTATCAGACATAAAAAAAAAACAATGTAAGAAATTATTCTGTTGAGTTTAGGTATCTACCCACCTTCAATAACTTTCGTTTGGTTAGATCTGTCATTGTCCGCTGTCACGCAAGACCAGTTTGTTTATTGACTTTCTCTGTCACCAGACACACCGCAAAAAAGGAGAGTATTTATTAATCAGCCGTACAGTTCCCGGCGCAGAATGTAAGGATGTTAGATGAACAAAAACGGCTAAGAGAAAAATACTGGCTAAGTGCGTGTCAGGCCTCACGCAATATTAACTCTACATTTAGAATTTTGTATTCAGTTGTGATAGATATATATAAATTATATATTTATTGTAGACTTAACTTCCAGATTCCTACTAAAGTTTTTAGGGGTTAAATTAATTAAAACGTAAATTATTTCTAAATATGATAACAAGCACTATCGCGTGCTAAGCGCACCGCCCCCTATGACGGTTAAAGTAATAGAATTGGAGCACAAAGTTTCGGCAGAAATGTCAATGCCCAGGTGGCTGAGATGGTGTTAAGCATCCGACGCGATATCGGAGGACGCGGGTTTGATTCCCGCCTAGGACAAAAAAAAAATTTTGTACTCCAATAATTTGTTTGATAAAACGTAAATTACCTACATCGTAAAAGTTCAAAATAGTTTATATTAATATAATATATAAACATATTATATACATGCATCACACATCAGATATATGTACATGCATAAACACATACATACTCGTATATAACGTTATACGAGTACAATTAACATACATTATGAATTTTAATGTCAGATTGCCATCATCTGTGAAAATTTCAACTGTCTAGTTATCACACCTGGTGACAGACACCTAAACGGAAACCTAATAAAGGTTGAGATATTGGTTTTAGTATAGCTATATTCATATTTGACTAAGCAAGCGCGAGCGAAGCGTCGCTGTATCAGCTCGGCATGGCTTGGTTAAAAACTTAAAAATGCTTTCGTATGTTAGGTCTGTCCAGACTCCGGATTTCCGATTCTTCTCATCTACAGGTTGCATTTCCCAACAGATTGAAATGACATGGGCGGGTTCCACAATTGTATGGATTTTTTAGTTGATTCAGTTGTTAGAAATTTTCCAAACTGGCGGAGCTATGGAGCTATGGCGGAGCATAGAGTGTTGACAACATAAAAAAACAAACGAGATCTTGTCTCTCACTAGCACACTATTGCTGTCTCTAGCGTTAAAATGTTTAGAGGTGCCAAATTCGTTTCATTAATAAACCGTGTTATAAGTAGGTTTTAGTCCTGGCAAACTCAGGGCACGGTAATATTTATAGATAACATTACCGGGACAAGGGATTACTTCTAATCGCTAAGTTAATAATGTACAGATGTACATACCAGCCTAGAGTGGAAACGTACTAAATAGACGGACCAATGGCATGTACATTATCCTATGGAATACATAGTGTAATAGATGTGTTTGTAGTGCATATATTTGAGCAAATAAAAACAAAATTATCAATAAAGAGATTAAAGTGGAATCACCATTAATAATTCGAAGTTACCCATCTCCGCATTACTAGCTCCGAGATACGTCATTCAATGTCACTTGACAGACGACATTTTCATGTTTTTCGTTTTTACCATACTCATCAAAACACCCCCTTTAATTTATGCTTGACTACATATCTTTTATGAATTCATTTCACTCTCTCCGAGTTTATCAGTACACGAGCTGAGAATACCTTGTCTTAGTTCAATAACAGTACCTTGTGCAGTCGTGACAATCATTAATTATAGCTTACGGTACGATAACGAATTGAAATCGGATAGAACCTGACGTTGAAAGTTTTTTTTGGAGGTCCGTAGTAGTGAAATATAGTCACTAGAAGTTAATTGTTAAAGCCGGATTAAATGTAATAACCATGAATATGATACTAATAAATTTCATATATACGACCCACAATTCGCTCTCATTTCATTTTTTATATGTACTTTAAAATATGTATATGTCCAGGGACCTAGATAATATCTATGATGATGATGGTATACAGGGTTATTGGTAAAATGCTAACAACCTCTTAGGGTTGAAGTGCTCGTAGCCAAGTTTGCTTAGCCATTCTGAATCAATTAGCAAAGTTAAGCAACGTCCGCCGCGGTCATGACTTGGATGGGTGACCGCTGGTGACATTTCTACTGTGCGCTTCCGTGCTTCGGAGGGCACGTTAAGCCGTCGGTCCTGGTTGTTGTCTTAGGATAGCAGTCGTTACAGCATGGTGGTAGGGCACTTTGCGAATGTCCACCTGGCTAGCTACCACCCTCAAGTTGAAAATCTGTCGCCATCACCTAACGGTGTGTTCCAGCAGCTGTCCTTGAGAGCCAGTAACTCTAGGTTAGCCTGAACAACATCCTCGACCACATCATCACTTACCATCAGGTGAGATAGTGGTCAAAGGCTTACCTATCAGGCATAAAAAAAAATAAGTGTTGACTTCTGCTAGTCGTAACAAACATTTTTGATGTTTTTTTGACAGAATAAGCACGAGAGACTTTTAGCATCAGGTGGTCACCTGATGCTAATTCTAAGGGCGCGCGGCGCGGTCCAGTGTTTGTTGCCGCGGCGAGCGTTCTTGGCTCGCAGTATGGTTTATCTTTTACTACGAGACTCAAAATTTAAAAAATAAAAAAAAAGACTTAAGAGTGCGCTCAATGCCAGGAAAAAACATTTTTCACTCCCGCTTGTCCATCGCACGTAAGTCGAAAATTGCACGTTTTAGTTGATGATTGAAGTTTAGGGTACAGTTTATAGTGATGTTTTATGTAATTGTTCCAAATATAAACATGTAATGAAATAATTAACCGATTATTCGAGTAAAACATTTGTCTAGCTATTATTTTCATAAAAAATAAATTGGGGTTGTCGCTGATAATTCTGAGCATTCGAATTAAAACAGTTTTTTTTGTGCAGTTTCTGTTAATTTTTTTACTATGCTATGAGGTTTTTTTTAAACTTCTATTCGATTACTGTACTTCTACAAGATTATCCCCTGCTTTAAATTGTAATATTTACGTTCTTTAGCATCAAAAGTGTGTTTGAAAATATACTTCTTTTGCGTAATTTTGGCACTGGCCCACCCTTAAGAGACACACAACTCAAAACATCTCTAAATGTTTGTTAGGACTAGCAGATGTCAACCCTAAGAGGTTGTTAGCATTTTACCAATAACCGTGTATATGATGATCTATGAGAACTGAATAATAGTAAATAATGGTAAAAATGTGGTATTTTCGTTTTACATGTATATGGGAAGTCTGTACGTCGGCATCTTGCAATGCTTCGTATTCAAGCATTCGAAGGACTAAGGCATAACCTAGGACTGGCTCTCAAGCCGCTGCTGGAAGGTTGGGTGGCAAGCCAGGCAATTCGCAAAATAACCACATGAACAGACATGAACCAATTCAAAAAGTTATATAATGAAATTAACAAAAGTTTACTGTTTATTGCTTAAATATGTCACAAAGGAAATCAATGAGACTTACCAAACTCTTATATCAGATTGTAATGCAAGCCTCTTTATTATTAATTTGGTACATTACAATTAACTTAAGTGCTAAACCATGGAAACAATCCAGACGTGTAAACCAATTCCATTAGTTTAATTGATTTTTTCGAGTATGAAACATCTATTTAATATGTTTTTAACTACTTTAGACTTTTTATTTTATTTTTATTATTGTTCTGGGTAAGGTATTTATTAAATAGTAATATAATATATAGGGTTATTGGTAATACGCAAACAACCTCTTAGGGTTTACTTCTGCTAGTCCTAACAAACATATTGAGGTATTTTTTTTTTGTTTTGACAAAAAATGTTTTATTCTATTTTTTTTTATTGTTTTTTTTTTGTTTTTATGCCTATTCTAAGCCAATAGCGCCCGCCGCGGCAACACTGGACCACGCCGTGCTCCTTTTGAATAGAGTTTTGAATATTTACATCGAGAAAAGTAATAAAATATATGAAATAAAACATTACAGGCACAAGACCCTTTTAAAACCAGGTGTTCCTCGCAGGTATTCAGTCAAAAAACCATTAAAAACACACAAAAAAAAAGTAAAAAAAAATATATTCTAAACAAAAAAAGCAGCTCAATATGTTTGTTAGGACTAGCAGAAGTCAACCCTAAGAGGTTGTTAGCATTTTACCAATAACCCTGTATATTAATACATAGCTTCGATAACCGATTTATTTCTTCTGTGACAGAACCCAGTGAATATAAGAGCAAGCCCGTTTAACCACATATTTGATTTATTTGACGAACTACTACAACAACCAAGTCGAATTTATGACTAATTGCTATTCCATTTTAATTGATGGTCATGAACATAGCTTGATGTATAGTTTACAATTCCTAATTATAGGTATCCTTTTTAATTTTAACATCGAAGAAGGATTTATTGATATAACTTTATAAAATATAATGAGGTGATTCCCATTCGATTTTAATTATATTATCGTAAAATCATAACTTTGCCCGTCTTTGACTGGAT
Organism: Plagodis dolabraria; assembly: GCA_963854805.1. Classification (NCBI taxonomy): domain Eukaryota; kingdom Metazoa; phylum Arthropoda; class Insecta; order Lepidoptera; family Geometridae; genus Plagodis; species Plagodis dolabraria. Next base: position 6,500,335 of record OY978442.1, read on the forward strand.
GCTAAAATGTTAATTTAATTATTTTTTCTTTATACTTGATATAGAACACTATATACTTACTTAAGTTTTTAAACTTGATAAAGTATATAGAAAAAAAAAATATGTCAAAGACTAGCTTATCAGCTAGTCTTTGACATTTTGGAAAATGTAGTTCAGGCTAACCGTGAATTACTTACTGGGCTCTCAAAGACAGCTGCCGGAATACATTGTTAGGTGCTTGGCGACAAATTTTCTACTTGAGGGTGGTAGTTATTCAGGTATTTGTGCACATGCAAAGCGCACTACCACAATGCTATAACGACTGCCATCCTAAGACAACAACCAGGACCGACGGTTTAACGTGCCCTCCGAAGCACGGAAGCGCTCTGTAGTATCCAATGGCACTAGCGGTCACCCATCCAAGTTATGACTGCGGCGGGTATATAGTTTATATTATTGTGACGGAACAAGCTCCAGGCCCACCTGATTTTATGCGGATGAACCTCTGCCTAATATAACAGATGCATTTCGTCACAGGTCACGAATTGTACTGCGCCCGTCACCTTGAGACATAATTAGTAAGTTTCATGTAGGCACATGAGACACAATTTCTCTGACTCTCAAGGACTGCTGCCGGAACACACCGTTAGGTGCATGGCGACAGATTTTCTACTTGAGGGAGGTCGCTAGCCAGGCGGGCATTCGAAAAAGGCCCTTCCACCATGCGGTGAAGCTTAAGTCCGCAGCGAGATTCGAACCTGCTGTACTTATATTATGTATTTTATATGTATATACATAAAAAATAATACATATTATTACACATATAGATACACAATTATAATTCATTTATTTGTTATGTTAAATTTGGTTTTTTACTCAATAAATAATTTAACAATAGGTACCCTTTTTTATTATTCTAAATAATTTTCCGAAATGTCATCTGATAGTGAAAGTGACTATTTTATAGTGATGGCGCCACCTGAAATAAAAATACAGCTAAAGGAGTCATATGGAACTTACTTCCTCAGAAATTTCGGGAAAAATACGAGAAAATGAATAGGTACCTTACCTAATGATTTTATTTTCCTCGTGGGTGTAGTTTAAAGCACTATGGATCACTCGGGAGAAAGTTCTATTTTTATTCTCGTGTTCCCTTTCACGGTCATCTATCTAACATTATTATGGTGCACTGGGCCATTACTACTAATGGGTCATTTAGTGGTGGCGCGTACTTAGGCCTACCTCGTCGCTCCGTTTATCCCTCTTCTAGAGACACAAATCCTCCTGTTGCATTGTATTTTGTATGTCGCCATATACTAACATTTAATTCAGTGCATATTTTGAAACAGACGTTATATTTTCAAAAATGTAATGTAGGTTGTGGTATCCCTTAGTTAATCTCAACACACTCAGCTCTTTTATCCCCTGATTTCGTGATTGAAACGCTTGCGTGTTCTGTTTTTACCTATGGCGCCATCGGATATGTATCATGTGTTGCTGTGTTGTTACTTGTTGCTCAGTGTCAGTAGATGGCGTTAATAACTAGTATAGCAAAGAGGAAAGCGGGTTCCCTCGGTTGGTTTGTACAGCTACGAATATTATCGAGTTAAAAACAGCTTGCAATACTTTTTTATCGAAATATCAACAGCGGTGACGTCCACCGTTAAACAAATGTCTGTCCCATTAGGGGGGTTTGTTATAATCCCTACGCTAGGCAGGCGTCTTGGGGATCGCACTCTTACAGAAAGCCTTCTGTAAGAGTGCGATCCCTGCTGCTCACCTACTAGGTATACTAAGAAAAAAAACCCTAAAAAGTGTGAGTGTCCATCTCACTCGGCAGGTTTTTTTATAGCTGATAGGCTAACCTTTGACTACTATATCACCTCATGGTAAGCTAAGGTATGTTTGCTGACAGTATCGCTATAACAATCAGTATTGAAATTATAGTTATTCAATTAAAAGTATTAAAATTTTAATTTATTAATAATTGTAATTTGAATGTAAATAATTTTATTTTAATGTAATTTCACTTGTATTTATTTTATTAGAATTTTATATTTTATATCTATGATTATGATGTAATTTAATTTGGTCTAACTTATCTGCATTTGTATTTATTTTTCATATTATTAATTTTTATTTCCCTCATTTATATATTAATTCTGTATGAATAATTGCATTATAGTGTTTTGGATTTAGTCTGTAAGCCACATTGAATTGTTTTTAAATAAATTATTAAGTGTTCTGCCTTCAAGCAGTAGTATGCAAACATAACTATGTTATGTTCTGTGGTTTAGGTGTGTACTGGGCAAACGAGACATAAGAACCAACGTCTCGGAGTGAGAGCGAATTATATAGTGCGTATATACAGGAGTGATCGCTTACCATCAGGCGGGTGGCTTATCTGTCTCACCACTACATTACATAATCAAGAATAAATTGATTATAAAAGTAAAAAAAACCCGACTGTAAATTTTATCTTCGTTAAACATTTTATTGTACTAAGTATTAAACTTAAAACTGCAAGTTACATATAAGTACTTTTGGAATTGCTTTTAAAGCCCTCAATTTTGTTATTTACTTAAGGTTTTGACTCAATAGGTTAGGAATTGTTTTTTACCTCACACACACACAATATGGCGTCTTAAATCCGCCATTTTTTCACGTACCTAGTGTCACTTGCGCTATCAAGACGAATCTAACGATATCTCATAAATTAAGATCTGTTAAGCCGTTTAGAAGTCATGGTGGAATAAAGAAACTCACAAACATACATACATGAAACCAAGAAACATTTTTTGGCAATAATGTAAAAAGTAGGGCCCCGTTTTACCGCACAGTTCGCTAAAAATTAACTGTTAATACTTAGGTAGAATGCTTAACTCTTTATGATTGGAATGTACCTATCATTGTTGTTTTAATATGTGGTATCTTTAGATCTTTTTGTTACTTTTAAGGCCAACAGTTAGACGGAGTGGGCGGTGTTAGATATAAATAAATCGCGGTGTAGTGCGATTTCTGATATATTGAGATATCAGTGATCATAACAGTGATTAAATAACGGTTATTCGACATTATGACATAAATCAAGTTATTCCGTTTTATCTTCATCAGGATATGTTATGTATGGGTTTATTAGCGCTTGCTTTACTATTTTTTATCGCAACTCCAAATAATAGGAGGTTCTCGAGTCAACGTTTTAAATATAATTTAATGTAGAAAGATCGCAACGCTTACGCACCCCCGCATCAATTGTTTTACCTGCTCCCGCGCAATCTAACGGACATTTTATTTCTAAAGTGCTACCTCTGAACTTTATCGCTTTTTATGGAGCTTACATCATTTCTCGCGCTGTGTTACTGTAGCCTAGCAACTGTGGACACTTGTGATAGTGATAAGTTGCTTGGATTTCACTCCGCTGCCTCGCCATTTCCTGGATGCTGATACAGAACCCGCCATACGGAAAGCAGTTTAGCAACGCCAGGTTAGTGCTCATTCCCTATTTTGGTGTATTTCCTTCTCTTGTGTGACACAGCATTTATTTCTCGTATATACCACCCGCATCCGCATTTAATTTTGTGATCTTTCCATCCGCGTCAACATAATTTCTGGTCCATTTCGAACCGGATATAACCAGCTAACGCTCACCTCCTATCGTTTGGGCATAACTTTCAACAATTATCTTACATATACATACCCTTCTAAATCATAATAGAAGCTAAATTCATATAAATTCCTTTAAAATATTAGTACGCTTATTACTGTAACTTCTCGTAACACCGTAACTTCGCAGTACGCAAAAATTACGGTACGCATATCTCGCTTATTTTTCGCATTATATCTATGAGTTATATATATAAATTCCAATAGTTATACGTCTTTAACGCATATGTTTGTTCAATTACATCGAAAACATCGCATTATTACAAATACACTTTCAAACAATTCGTCGTAACATCGAAGCCGATTCTACCCACATTCCGAAGTCGTGTCGAAATCATATCATTGTTTATTCATGTAATAGAACTCTATTTAGAATCTTTTTGAAATGTCTTCGGAGGCTAAAATAGTACATGCTAAAAAAGAAGCAATATTCGCACATATTAATACTTTATATAATTCCGCTAAGAAAATAGTGCCATCAGCTGATGTTGACACTAGATGTAAGCAGGACTTTTTAGCCGCTTCGTCGAATATTGACAAATTATATAGCAATTTTAATGATATATGTGATCAACACAATACATTATTATTAGAAGTGAACCCTAAACATGAACTTAACTTTAATAATTGGAATGCCTTTGAAACTTTATTTTCTTTCGTTCAACATACTCGCTCGAGTTTAATAGATACTCGTCGCGCTATCTCCGCAGCTGATAAGCCTACCTCGAACAACTGTCGTTTGGCACCACTGGAGTTAGTAGAATTTTCTGGTAATCCCGAATCTTGGCCGCTATTCTATCATAGTTTTAAGGCCAATGTTCATGATAACGCATTATTGACTGACGCACAAAGAGTACAATATTTGGTGGGAAAATTGAGTGGAAACGCCCTCAATGTCTTTGCTGGAATTATACCTAATGAATCTAATTATACCACGATATGGAATTCTTTAGTGGCTAAATACCAAGATAAAGTTATTAGGATCAATGTACCATAATAACATACTCGATATTAAACCTACTTCTGGTTCATCTACGCAATTAAATAACTTTATCGAACGAGTTAATTCATCTATGTCCGCTTTAAAACAATTAGAAATTATTGATTTAACTGATTTCATTCTTACGCACCTCGCACTTAAAAAGATAGACACTCAATTAGTTCAAAGTTTTGAGCTATCTGTCCGCGATAAAGATATACCAACAAGTAGTGATTTAGTGAATTTTATTCGTCATCATATAAAGGTGATGGAACGTACCGCTGCTGTTCGGCAGAATATATCCCAGCCGCAGGGGAATTCTGCAACTCGTTCACGTCAACAAACATCATCATCAAAATATACGCATACTTTTGTTATTACGGAAACTAACAATGACAAACCTGCTTGTATGTTTTGTAAAACTTCGCATCATATTCATTTATATCAATGCACCGCATTTCACAAATACCCGTAAAGGAACGTTTTAATTACATTAAAAACAACAAACTGTGTATCAATTGTTTCAGTACAAAACATACAACAATTAATTGTGGTTCGCATAACACTTGCAAACAGTGTCATAAAAAACATCACTCATTATTGCATTTTGAGAATCCGCTTACATCGAACCGTAGTGACGGGGTTCAGAATAGATCGCCTGCCGTGCTCGCAAACGCGATGGCTTGCGGCTCCGGTACGGATCGCAAGTTATCTTCGTGCGCGCAGCCTGCCACTATGCCAGCGGCGCACACTAACATTTCAGATACGAGCACTTCACGCGTTTCTGACGCTACGAATAATAAACGCTCGGACACACTTACCTTGCATTCATGCAATAATGATATTCCTAATAAACAAACCCTAGATAAGACATTTGTTTTACCTACAGCGCAAGTATTTGTGCCTTCTAACGGGAAACGAATTATTATACGATGCTTGACAGATAGTGCATCTGAAAATAATATTATTACGCTCGCATGTTGCCATAAATTAAACTTAGATATTTACCCACTTGTAAATACCTCTTTAAAAACAGTTGGGTCGATAGCAGCACCAATTAAAGGTTTTTTTTTTTTTTTTTTTTTTTATTTAGTAAATATTACACACTACAGACTCGTGGTCCGTACTCTTGTTTGTTTGGTTTTTTTTTTTACATAAAATATGTTTAATAACTTTGAGATCGTTCTCCAACTTATCAATATTCTTCCTGAAGGGAAGAAGATTGACCAATTAAAGGTTACGTACCACTCACTATTCAATCGCGCGTTTCTGACTCTCAATATAATTTGACGCTGCTAGTCGTTGATCATATTACTGATCAACTACCTACGCGCGTGGTCCACGCTTCCATGGTGGATTACTTTAAGGACTTACCACTCGCTGATGAATGTTGGAACTCGCCCGGGGATATAGACGTTATTCTCGGTGCTCAGATGTTTGCATTTATTTTACTAGGTGGTAAAATTATACCACCCCCGCTTACTCGATCATCTAATTCTTCGGATACCGCTCGCTCTGTGCCTTATGCTCTTGAAACAACGCTTGGCTATATTGTCATGGGAGAGATACCTGCTATCAACCCTGACAATATAGTCTGGTCCTTCGGTCCTTTGGTGAATGAACTAAATAAAAACATCGTAAAATTCTGGGAGCTTGAAGAGGTGCCCTCCGTTAATATTATAAGTCCGGAAAATCAAGATTGTGAACAAATGTATCGGTTAACGAAATCAAGAAGTTCTTGTGGTCGTTATATTGTTTCGCTCCCTTTTAAAGGTGACCCTATATCTTTGGGTGATTCTTTCACTCACGCGCAACGACGATTCACTGCCTTAGAACGCAAATTTAATGCGCTTCCCGCACTTCGTCAGGCATATAATGATGTCATCTCTGACTATATGCACAAGGGTTATTTGACTGAAATACCCTACTCTTCAGCTGCTTTAGCTGAAGGCTATTTTATACCGCATCACGCCGTTGTTCGGCCTGACAAGGCAACAACAAAAACGCGCATTGTTTTAGACGCTAGTGCTAAAACCAACACTGGCATATCGCTCAACGATTTGTTACACGTGGGTCAGAATCTACAGACTGATTTATTTGCACTATTATTAAAATTTCGCTGCTTCAAAGTTGCCATAACTGCTGATGTGCAACAAATGTATTTGAGAATATATTTAAAGGAAAATGACCGCAAATATCAGAAAATACTGTACCGGTTTAATGAAACTGAACCTTTACGCATTCTGCAATTCAATTCAGTCGCTTTCGGTCTTCGATCTAGTCCGTTTCTGGCAATGCGAACTATTCGCCAGTTAGCTGAGGATGAACGCGAACGCTTTCCTCTTGCTGCAGAGGTCGCCACTCAAGAACTGTACATGGATGATTTGACTACATCAGTACAGTCTGTTGAGGACAGCATTCATTTAGCAGATGAGTTAGGCGCATTATTCAAAGCCGGTGGATTCAACCTTACCAAATGGGCTAGCAACTCGCCTGAACTGCTTGCTCACCTACCTGAATCACATCGCGCGTCTATTGAGTTCACTAACGACAGTGATACATTGAAGGTTTTAGGCTTAAAATGGACACCTACTAGTGATACGTTTTCGTTCACAACATCTAACGCTTCAGTAGGTAACACGAAACGTGCAATACTGTCGACTATCGCTCGTTTATTTGACGTGCTAGGATTCGCTGCGCCTGTCATACTCTATGCCAAACTCTTATTGCAAGAGCTTTGGCTCGCAAAGGTAGGGTGGGATCAAGAACCACCTGAAAGTATTGTGCAACGTTTCATTCAATTTAAAAATGAATTACCATTGCTTTCAAACCTGCAAATACCTCGTCATTTAGGTATTTCAGCAGGTTGTGTCATTAACATTGTGGCGTTTGGAGACGCCAGCCTTAAAGCCCTCGGATGCGTGCTCTATTTACATGTGACACATCCAAACCGCGACATATCAGTCCATTTGATATGCTCCAAGTCCAAAGTGGCTCCGCTTAAGACAATTACGCTAGCAAGGCTCGAATTATGTGCTGCGCTACTTCTCGCTAAACTTGTTAAACAAGTATATACATCATTCAATGATCGCTATCCTATTCATGATATTTTTGCATTCTCTGACTCTACGATTGCTCTGACTTGGATTCAGTCATCACCGCATCGATGGCAGACATTTGTTGCCAACCACGTTAGTAAAATACAGGAGCTTCTACCTCCTGACCGCTTTTTCTACATAGAAGGATTAAATAACCCTAGTGATGTCATATCACGAGGTTCTCTACCCTCGCAATTGAATGACCACCCGCTTTGGTGGCATGGTACATCATGGACACGTCTTCCGACCGCTGAATGGCCTATCGTGCCATTTGATACCTCTCGCGTTGAAGGTTCTATACCTGAAATCAAAAACACTGTTACTCTTACCACCATATCCAATGTGGATAACTCACCGCTTCAAGAGCTTACGCTACGGGTATCTTCCTGGAAAAAATTGTTACGCATTACGGTTTACGTTCTCCGCTTCATACATAAACTGCCTCACTCACCTTCAATTGAAGTATCTGACATTGAGGCTGCAGAAGTAGTAATTCGTCGCAATTTACAAAGCAAATACTTTGCTGATGAAATCAAAAATATTAAAAAAGGCAACTTACCTTCGCCTGCTTTAAGAAAACTTCACCCATTTGTAGATGACCTTGAACTGGTCCGCGTTGGTGGCCGGTTGACTAATGCTAATATACCGTATGAAAGTCGCCATCCAATCCTTCTTCCCCGCCGTCATCATATAGTTAATCTCATAATTGACGATAGTCACCGCTCCAATTGTCACACTGGATCACATTTGCTCATGTCTTTATTAAGACAACGTTACTGGATCATCTCCGCTCGTAATATTATTCGGCAACGAATACGCCAGTGCAATTTTTGCTTCAAAGTTGCGCCGATGCATCCATCACCTATTATGGCTAGCCTTCCTCCCGCGCGCTTGCAAGAAGCTAAAGCCTTTACTAATACGGGTATTGATTTTAGTGGCCCAATAAATATTACTCTCGCGCGCAAACGTGGTGTTAAAAGCCAAAAGGCTTACATCTGCATTTTTGTATGTTTAAGTACAAAAGCACTACACATTGAAATCGCGTCAGATCTCAGTACAGAAACGTTTTTAGATGCTCTCAAACGTTTTCTCTCTCGAAGAGGACCAGTAGCGTGCATATATTCCGATAATGGAACTAATTTTATCGGTGCTAAACGACAATTGGATGAGTTGTACACTTTCTTGTCTTCTAAAGATACTTCCACCGCATTCCAAGCTGAATTAAATAATCGCAGGATCCGTTGGGTCACGATACCACCTAGAGCACCCCACTGGGGAGGTATTTGGGAAGCTAACATTAAGTCTGTCAAATCTCACCTATTTCGCTGTATTGGCAAACAATTATTGTGCTATGAAGAACTTTTAACAGTTTTAGTTCAAATTGAATGTCTGTTGAATTCGCGTCCATTGTGTTTGCTGTCCGATGAACCTCACACAATTTTGACTCCCACGCATTTCTTAAATACAACACCTTTACAATCGTTACCCGCATATGAAGTTAATGAATCAGTCAGCCTTCACAATAGGAAGAAGCTTTTGGACAGCTTAGTCCAGAGTTATTGGAAAAGGTGGCACGTAGATTACTTACACACGCTTCAATTGAGATAGAAATGGAATACGCCTGATGTTCCCATTCGACCAGGTACACTTGTTCTCATTCATCAAGACGATACACCGCCACTAAGGTGGCCAACTGGTATCATTGAACAAACATATCCCGGTAAAGACGGAATAACTCGTGTCGCGTTAGTGCGTACTGCAACGGCCATATTCAAGCGTCCAGTTGTAAAGTTGTGTCCCCTTCCATCTCAATAATTTACACTCTTCATCCACATTTGTATAAATTTAAATATGACAATTATAATATAGTATTACCTTTTACATCCGCATAAAATAATATATAAAAATTAAATCTACATATTCGCCATACTCACCGCTCGTCCATTTTTTATCTCTTTAATAGATATATTGTCGCATTGTTTTTTTTTTTCGTTGAAAATCTTATAGACTTTCAAGCCGGGGAGTATGGTTACGCCGTTTTTCATAGCTGTGTCACGCAAGTTGAGGTGTACGCCATCTAGGGGTGGGCGCACCAGGTTTAGCCGACCACGCTAACCCAACGGTGAGGTAACAGCCAACTACCGCGCCGCGACCCCTACCTTGACATTGAATGTCACTCCGTCGAAAGATCGCAACGCTTACGCACCCCCGCATCAACTGTTTTACCTGCTCCCGCGCAATCTAACGGACATTTTATTTCTAAAGTGCTACCTCTGAACTTTATCGCTTTTTATGGAGCTTACATCATTTCTCGCGCTGTGTTACTGTAGCCTAGCAACTGTGGACACTTGTGATAGTGATAAGTTGCTTGGATTTCACTCCGCCGCCTTGCCATTTCCTGGATGCTGATACAGAACCCGCCATACGGAAAGCAGTTTAGCAACGCCAGGTTAGTGCTCATTCCCTATTTTGGTGTATTTCCTTCTCTTGTGTGACACAGCATTTATTTCTCGTATATACCACCCGCATCCGCATTTAATTTTGTGATCTTTCCATCCGCGTCAACAATGTACATTAAGAATGTAATTATGTCAAATCGATTCACATCACTTAGTGAGTTTATGTATTCTTTCATGCTGTAAAATCAATTGTCAGTTAGCCGACTATTCAATTTAGCTATAAAATATTACCATTTAATATTTTAATATCGTCTCGTAAATTATTATGCGCCACTATGCACATATTAAAATAATTTCTTTTATGTGTATAATTTCTTCAAAGTCAAAGTCAACATCATTTATTCAATTTAGGCGTCTACGACGCTCTTATGAAGGTCAATTACAAATTTTAATATTGAAATATACTACATTGTACTGCCACGTTCAGCAAACAAAAATTATAGAGCCACTGCGAGAAGAACGGGCAAGAAACTCGGGGCCATTCTTTTAAACGTTTTTTAACAATGTGTTAAGTACATACTATATAGTAAAATTATTACAATACTTAATTTACATTACGTAGGTGACAGGCGCTAGCTTGGCAGAGGCGAACCAGTCCAAGCATTTTTGTCGTTTAAGTAATCACAAACTGTAAGATTTCTTGATCAAAATATTCTTCACATGCATCTTGATTTTTTTTTCTGAGAGCGTTGTAATATGTTTGGGCAATTTATTATAAAACCGCACACAATTGCCTAAGAAGGACCTTTTATTTGTCTTTGCTAATCTAAAACCTGGCACCGCTATTTTATATTTCCATATATTATGATTACAAGCACTACCGCGTATTAAGCGAAAATCATAAATTTATATTGGAATACAAAATGTTTTGCCCCGGGCGGGTTGATAGCCGCGCACCGTCCCCTATGACGGTTTAAGAAATACGATTGGAGTACGAAATTTCGGCGACACAGCCGTACCCCCGGTAGCTTAATACATAAAGCATCCGGCGCGAAATCGGAAGGACGCGGGTTCAATTCCCGCCCGGGGCAAAACATTTTGTATTCCAATATAAATTTATGACCGCTATTTTATCTTTATTCCTAGTGTTATAATCGTGATTGTCACTGTTTGATTTAAATTTGCTAAAATTTTTACGAACATACATAATATTTTCAAATATATACAGACTTGGTAAAGTTAAAATATCAATTTCATTAAAAATATCTCTCAAAGATTCCCTAGAATCCATTTCATATATGGCTCGAATTGCACGCTTTTGTAAGATAAAGATTGTCTCTATCTCAGCAGCAGCCCCCCACAGCAATACACCATAAGACATAATACTGTGGAAGTACGCAAAATAAACGAGCCTAGCAGTAGCTACGTCTGTTAGCTGTCTTATCTTACGAACTGCACATGCAGCAGAACTAAGTCTTCCGGATAGATCATGTATATGTGGATTCCACTGTAAAGTTGAATCCATTTTAATTCCCAGGAAGACTGTCACATTGTCAGAAGAGAGTTTTTCTAGGCCAAGCTTAATGTTTGGTTTAACACAAGTAACATTTGGTAAAGAAAACTTTAAACATTTGGTCTTTTTTGAATTTAAGAGATGATTATTAGCCGCGAACCACTTAGAAATCATAGATAACACATTATTTACATGAATAAGTTCACTATCCCTCCTATCTACTTTAAAAATCAGGGAGGTATCATCTGCGAATAAAACTATATCGCAGAAATTTTTAACCATGCAAGGCAGATCATTTATATATGCTAGAAACTCCTATTCTTACCAAAGACCCGGAAGAAGTATTGCCATTTATTCTAACCTTCTGTAGCCTGTCTGACAGATATGACTTTATAAGATCCAGAGCTTTTCTACGAATACCATAATGTGAAAGTTTTCGAATCAGAGTGTGGTGCTTTACACAGTCAAATGCCTTAGAAAGGTCACAGAATACGGCAATAGCATCCTGTGAACTCTCCCAGGCTCTAAGTATATGTGACAGGTTGACGGGGAGGTTGATATACAGAATAATATGCTAACAACCTCTTAGGGTTGACTTCTGCTAGTCCTAACAAACATTTTAAGTTTTTTTTTGTTTTGACAATATATATATACCTACCCATAAATATTTTTTCAGTTAAAGCCTACTCCAAGGCAAGAGCGCCCGCGCCGCGCAGCACTGGACCGCGCCTTGCGCCATTTAAATAGAGTTTTGTATTTACATCGAGCAAAATAATAAATTGAAATAATACATTATAGGCCAAAGAGACTTTTAACATCAGGACCTACCCGGGCCCATACTGGAGTATTCCTGATCATTTTTATTTATATTTATTGGCGAAACCTCAGAATACAGGCCTGTATTCTGAGGTTTCGCCAAATTAGAACATCAAGGAAAGAGTATCTTTCTCTCCTCTATTAATACATTCTTGAATCTTGAGACTTGGTATTCTTTAAGTATTCAGATTCTTACCAGGCATCTGACTCACATTTGACCAGACAATATTATTTTTATTATATTATTTTATTGTTTTCACCATATTTACATCAAGTTTAACAATGTATTGGTATTATTTTTTAGAAGCCTAATCACTTTGTTTATATTTTAACTGGCTAAGTATTATGATTGAAAATATTTAATCTCTTTGTAAGTATGGGACGGGTAGACGTGGGTTTAATACTTAAAAGGGTTTCGTTTCTTGGTGTGAAACCAAAAAGTTTCATATTATATTCCATGGACTATGCGTAGGTAGGTATACCAAATTCGATCCAAATGTTGAATGTTTTCAGGTGATGGGAATGCATACAGACAGATATATTTTCAAAAATGTTATATTCTTATTATTTGAGTATCTTAAACCATACTCTTTAAATTTCATGTACATACTTTATGGCTTCTTTTTGTCGTTTCCATAATAAAAGCAGAAAAGTAGTCTTACTGAAGGTACCTACGTAGGAGATTTAAATGCCTACCCTTGTCTGGATACGCAGGTTGCTCATATCTCAAAATGTTATAGGTACTTATGTTATACTACTTAATATGTATAGGTATGCTTTATCAAACAGTTTGTAGCTACCTACAGACACGATATTTATGTTTATTTTATATATTCTCTCTAAATATACTTAGGTGCGCTCACATACAAGTAGCGCTTGGTTTGGTATCGCTCGCAGCTTTATGAAGTACCTAAAACTACTTATCTGGTTTTACTACGTTATCCATAAGTAAAGAGTGTAACTGTAAGAGCCAGATCGTCCACTGCTGAACACAGCCTCCCCTATTAAGAGGGTATTTGCTATAATCCCCACGCTTTGCAGGTGTCTTGGGGATCGCAGTGTAAGTTGGCAGTTCTTTAGAAGGCGCTGCTGCCCACCGTCCAGTATTTTTCCTTTGGTCGCCTCTTACGACACCCACGGGATGATATGGGGAGGTGCATTTCTCACCTGGCACCCCACGGGGCACAAAGAGTGTAAAGAGTACCTATAATTTTGACTATTATATTGTTAATCATATTCTTATCTTTATCGTACTCATTATATTATCTTCTCTAACAAAACAAAGAGCCAAAATAAAACATAGAAAACATGAGTTTTGCCAACAACACATACCTACATGTAGTCTTACTGAAGGTACCTACGTAGGAGATTTAAATGCCTACCTTAGGACAATATAAATACAATTATGTATAGATACCTATAATCTTTTGGCTTCGGTTTTATGGCCGGCTGCCTGCCAGATGCCAACCGCACTTTGGGGTGCTTTCTTGGTGGTATATATATTCCTAAATATGTACCTATCTCACTCAAGTAGAAAATCGGTCGCAAAGCACCTAATGGTGTGTTCCGTGTCTTTGAGAGAGAAGTAATTGTAGGGTCATCCTGTTATCACCGTCGACCACATCATGACTTGACTTACCATAAGGTGAGATTTAGTCAATATACAATACAAAAATTGGTGACATTGATGTGCAAAAGAACTAAACAAATGGAAACTACAGTTTATTAAAGAGTATAATTTATTAATTTATAATTACTTATAAATTAAATTTATAATTTAATTTATAAGTAAGTATAATTAAAGAATTATAATTTATTATTATTTGTAAGATATTGAAAACTCAGCGTGAAAATAAAACCTTATAAACATTGTATAAAAGCGGCATCTGTAAGGGAGAGCTTGAACTACAACAGTTAAGAATATTCAATATAGATTCCTATCTTTTGCTACCAGCACTAGAGAGCAGCACAAGTACGACCACACCATTTATTTATATTATTTTAACTACTACGGCAATATAACCAATTACATTAGTTATCAATTAAAAATTTAATTATGCAATCAATAATTATTATTACTTAAAAAATATAGATATGTCAGATCAAAATGTAATTATAGAATGATCATCATTCACAAAATTACAAAGAAATCAACTATTGAATGTTTTAATTGTTTATTCGTTCGGGTAATTTATCGACAGAACAATCAAAAGGGAAATATATGTAAAGTTCTTGCACCTACCACAAGAGGGCGACGTAATATACATACAATATATACAATGGAACACAGTATTAAAATTCTGCAATACATACAGAAATATTTCAAAAGTTAGTTTACATGAAAAAAATAATTCAGTATATTTGACCGTTAGCGGAGGTACAAGGGAATATGAATAAACATCAATACTATGTCGTAAGATTCATTTCACTTATAATTGAAAAATGTATACTTAGTCTGCTTTTGAATTAAAAACCATTTTTTTTAATATGACTATCTACGAGGCTCGTATGTGAACTTGCAGGGCTACTTTTTAATTATGGTAGGAAGTCCCACATTGAATGAAGAATGTGGGACTTCCTACCATAATTAAAAAATACTCTTCGGTATATAGGTACTGAAATACATACTACTTTTAATTTGGCGTGTTTTTTGTAGTCGTTCGCATTAACTTTAAAAAGTTCTGACTTGTGAACAAATTGAAAATTAATGGCAGCATTTTTTTTTATTTTTTTTTTATTTAAAAGGTGACAAACAAGCAGACGGTCCACCTGATGGTAAGTGGTCACCGCCGCCTATGAACACCCGTAATATCCGCAGCATTACTGGTGCGTTGCCTACCATTGAGTGAAAGGACTCTATTCACGCCTCTTTTGAAGCGGTTTAGGTTGTAGACCTGAGGTAAACCTCAGGGGGAAGAGCATTCCACAACTTACAGGTACGTGGCAGAAACAGACGATTAAATCGGGTAGTGCGAGACTTCCACGTATCTATAATGTGCGGATGGCCCTTCTGACGATAGCGGCCAGTTCGGTAATAAAAGCGTGAAGGAGGAATGAGGTCAAAAATCTCTTCAGAGCATTCCCCGTTATAGTACCTGTAGAACAGGCATAGCGAGCCAACGTCACGACGCACGCTCAGCGATTCCAACCTGTTGGTCAATTTTGGGTCATCGACAAGTCTGACGGCTCTTCTCTGTAAGGAGTCAAGTGGGTCTAACTGATACTTCGGTGCACCGCTCCAGAGATGAGAGCAGTACTCCATGTGCGGCCTAACCTGCGCTTTGTATAACAAGAGGCGTTGGTTAGGCGTGAAGTACTGCTTGGCTCTATTGAGTACACCGAGTTTTTTAGCAGTTAGTCCTGCTTTGCTCTCCAAATGACTCCTAAACTGGACCTCGCCAGATATGTCGACTCCCAAAATGCCAATGTTGTTCGTCAAGGTAAGGGGAATGCCTTGAAAACGTGGAGTGAGGTTAAATGCGCTTTTTTTGGCAGAGAACGCGATGGCTTGAGTCTTCGAGGGGTTAAATTGCACCTGGTTTCGCTTACCCCAGTCAGTAACTTGCTCTAAGGAGCACTCAACGGAAGACACAAGCTCTGCTCTCTCCTTCGTCAACTCAGATATAGGAGCATTTGCACGGCCTAAATAACGGGCGTCGCCAGTGCCATCATCCGCATAACAATGAATATTACTTATTTATGCTTGGTAGCATAACTAGCATAAGACAGATCAGAATACTTTGTACCTACTAAGATGCGCCTGTTGCTGCAGACGAAACTAATACATGACTAGCCATAGTAAATGGGCATATCAACTTCTTTACACTAAAACCATGGAACATATAATATAATAATACTACGTACTAAAACTATAATAATGTAGTCCATTGTTAGTGAAGAAAAAAACAACTGCAAAACTAACTTTTCTTTATCAGAATGAAGTGGTTGTACTGCAAAGATGGATTTTGTCGAGGGCAAATTCTTAAATAATGTAAGTAATGATTAGGTTTTAAACTTCCGCTTCGGAATACTAGCAAACAAAAGCGGAAGGATTAGTAACCAACACAGATTTGCATGGTCCACTCTCAAGTAAAATATATGTCGCCAAGCGCCTAATGCACACCATTAGGCGCTTGGCGACTATTTTATTAAATTCCGGCAGCTTTCCTAGAAAAACATAGGTACTTCTAGGACAAAATCTTCGACCGCACATCACTTATCATCATCATAGTGAGACCACGATAACCTCAGGTCAAGTAAATTCTGAAAAACATTTTTTTTGTAACTTTACAGGGTTATTGGAAAAATGCTAACAAAAACTTTTTGACTTTAATTTTTATTCGTTTAGAAAAAAAAAGTAGGTACTTACTCGTATTTTTTAATTATTATTTGTGTTTAAGGCTTTTTGAGTGAATAAGCACGAGGACCACCTGATGTTAAAAGGCTTTTGTGCCTGTAATGTATAATTTCATATTCTTTTAATACTTTGCTCGATGTAAATATTCAAAACTCTATTCAAAGGGAGCACGGCGCAGTGCAGTGTTGCGGTGGCGTGCGGCGCGGAGGCGGGCGCTCTTGGCTCAGAGTAGACATTAAATCACAAAAACTATTTAAAAACTAAAAAAAAAAAATATCTCAAAATGTTTGTTAGGACTAGCAACTAGCCCTAAGAGGTTGTTAGCATTTTACCAATAAATCTGTAGAATAAAATTGACCCTAAATTAAGCTTATAACGAAAATCTTACTTATACATGTAAGTGAATATAAATATAGCAAAACCTTATCAAGAAGGACACGTTAATTTATATGTTATTAAGTTACTATGGTTTTGTGTTGATAAGCTTTCTTTCGTATATCACCAAAACCACGGTAATGTAGATAACATTACCGTGCCAAAACTATCGCGATTTCGCAATCACTGCTTCTCTTTCACCCCCACGCGACTGCGTGGGGGTGAAAGAGAAACCTTAAAATAAAGTTAAATGGCATTATTATCAGACTGATAATAATGCCATTTAACTTTATTTTAAGGGTTTATACACTAGAATATAAGTTTGTGTCGTAAGTAACAGTGGGCCGTAAGTACATATAATAATATCTTACGACAAAATATATATAAATATACAATTACAACTAAATTGACTTTACAGATCTATTTTGGTATTCTTACAATACAATAATTCCTAATATGGTTACAAAATAATGCAAAAAGTTTGACAGCGGTGGGATTCGAACCCACGCCCTTTCGGACTGGTGCCTAAAACCAGCGCCTTAGACCACTCGGCCACGCTGCCTTGTATTGGCAGAGCTGAAAATACTGCTTATTATCTAGTACAAAGGTCACGTGACAAGAACTAAATATAGTTCATTCATTGATTTGGTTGAGTTCTCTGTAAATAGACTTGGCTCAAATACCGACGTAGTTGTTTCCACTTGATGATTTGGTTTGAAACTGTTTACCGATATAAAGTTTTTAATTAAGTACTTCGATTGATAAAAAATGTTGAGTACTTACGATTGGGTCTGTTGATGCGATTTTGTATAAGGTAATGTCACCAAAACCATTTTTTAATAAAAAAAAATGTACCTACCAACCTAAATAAATTTGAAGGAATTATAGCCGAGTGTTTATATTATAGCTATGGACTGTGGTGCCGCAGATCCATGGTTCGATTCTCATCGCTCCGACTTGAGCTTCACCGCATGGTGAGTAACAAGTACGTGGCGCGCTTGATGTTTATTGAGTCTCATGTGCCTGTAATTATACTCGCTCTCTAGGACTGCTGCCGGAACAAACTAGGTACAGATTTCCTACTTGAGGGTGGTAGCTAGCCAGGCGAGCATTCGCCAAATACTCTCCCAGCATGCAACTCCCAATTTGTTGATTGTGGTCAAATAAAAGAATGGCTATACAGCCAAGGTGATTTCATACAAATTTACATGATAGCAATACAGTATGCTCGCTAGAAAGCAAATACATAGTATTAAATTGGAAATTTTAATTTTAAGTAACATTACCTATTCCAAGTAAAATTGACACCATTCATGATTTTATAAATACGTCAATAAGTACATGGGTGTTCATTGACATGTAGCAATTGTACGGCTATTACGTGCTACGATTTTAATAACAAAGGAACATACATAGAATACCACGACAATATGATGGGAACAAAAGTTAACACAAGCATATGATGCACACAGCTCCACTTCCATTCTAAATGATACGTTTTAATGAATAAAATTAAGTCAAGACTGTCAACTATCTAAATGCAGAGAGTTTTGAAGTTCTTCGGACACACAGTCAGGCGAGACCCAGACAGTCTGGAACATCGAGATATACGTTACACTAGAGAAGACATTTGAGACAAAAGTCTCTGCCATTTTTGCTTATTTTAAACTTAAGTGCGCTTCAGCGCTTTACGAGATCGGACTGCAGTCTAGAACTAATTATATCGTCTAACCAAATATCCAAACACGCAGCGCCACAACGCTTGTAGGTTAATATTTCCTAAAAAAGTTCGCTTACAGCGCTTAATAACTGATTGCATCATCTAACCAAACTATACAAACATGCAGCGCTAGACTACTTTTGAGGTATGGTTTCTCAATATCAAAGACTATAAGCACACAGAACGGACATGGCTTTTGTACCTACGAAACATTCTGAAGAGTATATTAGTTAAAAAATAGTAAAATAGAGTTAAAAAATAAGTATTACTGAGGGTCACGAACTACGCTATTCAGTTTTTGAAATTAAAGATACAATTGACTTTTTACTAGAAACAAAGTTACTATTTTTTTAAAATCTAGATTTTATATTAAGATAATATAAAATCAAGATTCAAAAACGTTAATCGTATTTTGAATATATACATTTAAGTAAATAATATCAAAATATAATACATATTATAATATTATAATAATTAATACATATTATAATTAGGTCACTTTTCAAATATTTAATCCATATCGTTCCAGCCATTTGGGAGTTATGTTGATAAACAGACACGTCAAACTTTTTTCATCGTGATTAAAAAATAGGTAATTTACTCAATGTTGCTAGTTGTCATATCTGTCCACTTAATCTATGAATTTCACTACGTCAACATGGCTGCCTATGCTGTGTCGTGAAGCATTGTCTTTCGCGATTACAAATCGACAAAATAATGTATTCGGACGTGTTTAATTCCAAAATCTGAACTTACATGTGAAAAGTGATTCTATCGCTTTTATTTGTTTTTCCCGACTGGTTTCTGCAGTATCTGAGATGGCATTTTGAATACACAATTTTCGCGTGTGATTTCTATGAGTGCCCAGCTGCGTGTGGGTGAGTACATGCCGGCTAGCTTGTCCTACGTATTCCACTTGGCTCGTTTGAGATGTCGAGTCCAGTATATAGAGGTCAATGGTCTGGAAAGGCTTGTGATTACTGGCTGTGTTGGGCAAGAGAAGTAGAGGACGTTCGCCAACACGATGGACAGATGCTACTCAGGGTGCAATACAATCAACCCTTCAGGCCGTCATTCAGATGGCACAGGACAGGTCAGCTTGGAGAGCAGTGGTGGCGCAGGCTGCACGCCATAATCACGTCCCTCAGTCATGAGAATATGGCTAAGAAGAATGAATAAAAAACACATAAACGCACACTACTGAGACTCAATCAGGAGACGTTGCCTCATCTGATAATGCCATGTTCAAAGCACGGGTCTTTCTCCTGTATTTTATTAGTTCAAAATAAAACTTCTAACTCGACCGACTAAAAGATTTATCATCTTGCCTCGTGTTGCAGATCATGGGGATATACTTGAAACATTCATAGTTCGGTTTCGATTACTCTTGCTTAGAAGAAAACGAAAAAGAAACTCCAAATAGGTTAATTTTATAAATAATATGCACTTTGATTAAAGTTTCAAATATATACTTAGAATTTTATTTTGAAAAGGCAGGCCTTATTTCATGGACACGAGCATTGACCTATATATACCTGTATATATAGGTCAATTGACACGAGTAGAAACCATAAGCTTTTATTGCCATGTATCTAATTACTATAAAAACTGGTACTAGGGGTAGAGAATACACTATGCTAAACGCTGAATATCTTGGAAACTATTTATCAAATTTTAAAAAGTATTTCTAATATAACGAATCGAAATCAATGCAACGATTAGGGCGCTACAAAGCAGTGAAAGTGTTTGCAACTCATGTTTTCACCTTTGTCATAATATATAGAATATTATTTTAATTTAATAAGTATTAAGTTTATCCATGGTGACATTTGCGACTCTAGCGCCGCACCTTGGCCATAAATTCTACATTGATCACAGTCAATTAATTTCCATGTACATAATGCCCCTGCAGGTGACTTCTGATGGACAAGTCTGTCCATATTTATATGGTAATAAAATTTACTTTTAATTTTTTAATAACCCATTTTTGAACCACACCCTTCGGACATGGTTCAACTAAAGAATCCTTCGCTTCGCAGGTTCCAATACAACTAATCGAACCACTTGCAGTCGTCAAGAACAAATAACTATTGTAATCCGCTCAATGACACTCCAAAGGTAGGCTTAAAAAAGTTTTCTATTCGGCTATTATCCCATGTATTAGAACCAATCCCTTTGGGTCAGCGTTCCGTCTAAACATATGAATTTCAGGTTCAGACAGGGCAGTTTCATTAAAAGCTCTCCGTTTTGCCCTCTGGGTACGGAACCCCAAAAATAATATTTAAAAAGAACATGGTTTTATGTAAATTTGATGTTGCATAGTCCTTTGTTTACCTATTTCAGTGTATAACATAACATCATTTATGATATTCCGTTTAGTTATAATTTGGGCGCAGTGCAATTCGTTCGGACGAAGTGCATCATTAAAAAAAAATGTGCCTAATAAAAGAACAAATATTATTTAGGTAGATCTACGGCTCAGTTTTTGAATAATCAGTGACTATCGAACTGATAAAATGCTAACCGACTAAATTGAAAACAAATGAAAATAACTAACAGTCTTCTTGTATTGGTTGTGTATACATTTGTTCTTAGGAATAGTAATAGTATAAAAGTAATCTAAGTGTGAATGAATATGCGATGCAATTTAACAATGCCTTAAACTTGTAATGCGTTGAAACACGCGATTTTTATCAAAATCAGTGGCAGTTTCTTTCTTATTTTTATACCTGATAGGCTAGCCTTTGACTACTATCTCACCTGATAATAAGTGATGATTTAGTCGAAGATGTTGTACAGGCTAGAATTACTGGCTCTGAAGGACAGCTGCCGGAACACACGGTTAGGTGTTTGGCGACGAATTTTCTACTTGAGGATGGTCAAGCGGGAAAATGCCCTACCACTATGAATTATTCAAAAGTTTTTCTTTTAGGTAGCTCGCTGTATAAAATTGCATTGTGTTTTCACATCGCATAGTTCTCGTGGCCCTAAAAGAACCTAACGG
Organism: Plagodis dolabraria; assembly: GCA_963854805.1. NCBI lineage: Eukaryota > Metazoa > Arthropoda > Insecta > Lepidoptera > Geometridae > Plagodis > Plagodis dolabraria. The sequence goes on from OY978442.1 coordinate 6,522,238, forward strand.
TAGTTTACTCTAAGACTTGTTACGTACTAGGGTATAATTTTATTATTAAATAAAACAATATCTTTCATAATATTCTGTATATTTACCTAAGTGTAAAGGAGAAATATTTACAAGGTGGACATCAATATGTATATGCCTACCTTAGCCTAATTCATTTCCGTCTTAAATAACGTATTATATAAATAAGACAAGAACATAAAACATATTATAAACTTACACGATCATAATCATTTTTAGAAAATAAAAAGTTAGAAACCCCAATTTACTGATAAACTTAATTACTTAATTATAGATTTTACATTTACTAAGTTACTTAATAGCTAAAATGTTTATTTTGCCAAAGAGTAACTTTGATAAAACCACGAAATGTAAACTAAAATAAAAGTGATTGGAATACAGTCCGTCCACAGACAGTAAAAAAAAACATCTGAACGCAAATCGATTTTTTTTGAGTTTTACTATAAATCCGCTTTGTCTCGCGGATGGCAGGATGAAGCTTTATTTGAATTTAATTCCAAACATTGATAAAATGAATTCCAGATTCAGGAAATATTTGTATGTACATTCATGTAAGCGATCTAAAAGAAAAAGAAAAACAGAATTTGGTGGTTATAGTTACCAGGATCTCGAAAATAATCGAAATAAATTTGGCATGGATGCATTTTTGTTATGAGTTTATTCATAATGAGTGACTCAATTTTGAGAGTTATTCTATACCAGTGGTTTAGTAACTTTTTAACTCACTAGAATAATTTAGTGCATCAGTAATTATAAGCTATGTCATGTAAAAAATCATATAAAATTAGTTCGTATTAATTGCATTGAAAAGCTGCCATCTATCGAGATACGTTTGCACTTTCTTGTAATTTAGTAACCGAAGCTGTAAGTAAATGGAAGGTAGTAATCTATATTTGGTTAATGTTTCTATGTTTTTAAACCCAAAATTACATCCTTAACTAGTAAAATTTACATATTACATTAATTACAGAGCTTAAAACTATGCAGGAGAGGTTATATTATATTCAGCTCAGAAATTGTATGCCTGTGAACATAAGAAATGATTACCTATATTATTCAGATTTTAAAGCGAAAGTACACATTTGAGAAATTTCTGGATATTCATTGTTAAACAGATATATAGGTACTAGTTAGATAAGTATAGGTAGATAGAACCAACACAAGCACATTTTTTATAGTTACAGTTTTTGTTCATAAACGAAAGATACAAAATATTGTATATTGGCAATACCTATTATATTATATTATAATTATATAATATAATTATATATTATAAATTATAATATAAGTCAAAAATTTAATTTTAATGAAAAGAAATGTCCCGTAGCAAAACTTGGATTATTATTTCTTTTCGAGGATATCATGTTTTTTAAAATAGGAAAAAATTCAATATTTTTCTATTCTATTTTCAAGCATTATTTTTTTTGTTTTGGACATCAAGTAGATATCATAAATATTATTAGGTAACGTGTATGTCATGATTTAGGATATGTTTAACTTAAAAAGCTGCCTGTTGATCATAAATTATTTATGGGTACATATAAGATTTATCTAAAATAAATATTATAGGTAGAAAATGTATTTTAGATAAATAAAAACTATTTTGCTTGGAAGCTGTTCTTAGACGGATAAAGCTGCCAAAATGATTATGCTCCTGCCCTGAAATATGCTATTATCATTAAATTTGAGGAATTAAAATATTGATATAATGTAACTCTAATTATATTTAAATTTTGTCTCCATTAGAATGTTTTTACAGAGCGTTTATAGCAGACATAGATATATTTTGTAAAATTATTTTATATATGTCGTTGGCCGATCGTTGAATTGGCCAGATCACGATATGGGTGGCCATTTCTTGAAATGCCGGCTCATCGTGATATGGGCGGCCATAACGCGATGTGCCCAGTAAAAAGTCGGTCGGATCGTCGAGAACAACGTATTTGTCGATATTCCCAGAACACTGAGCCGATCGTGAAGTTGTGATCAAATTTATCGTTTTGTTGGATGTGTGACTGACAATTATTGTCTCTGGCCAAATCGTCAAATGTTAAGTATCGAACGATATGGCTAATGTAAGATGGCTAGATCACGATGTGCCGCGTTTCAAGAGTTGGTTAGCCATATCTGACCAATTCAACGATCAGCCCTCGACATATATAGTGTTTCCCGTGATAAAAACATAGAAGTAGTTACGCTCCCAAAAATAGAGATAGGCTATATATATTTTTCTTTAGACCGTGTTTCTGTGTGAATTAATATTCACATAAGAATAAGTGCATGTTTAAGCTGTGATAATTAAATCTAGCTTGCTTGAGACTCCGTATAATTCTGACTCCCGTATACCTAAATATGATAGCTATTAGTATTACTCAGTTATCTTAGTTCTTATCTACACCAGTTTATACATATAAGATAAATATGTCCTTTCGATTAACATTATTAAACGTAAATTTTAAATAAGTCAGGTTTATTTAACCTCAGCTCAAAAAATAGCGTTATAATGTTGTCTTAGGTTTTCACGTTTATTACACACAGTAATTAAACAACTTTAAACGGTTTAAATCGCGTAAATTTATCATTATTTTTGTCCAGACGTTTCAAACGTCTCGGTCTCGGGGTGACTGACTAAATATCTTTATGATTCAATGGTTCGTGTTTGTATGTATGTTTGAGAGTTTCTTTATTCCACCATAACTTCTAAACGGCTTAACCGATTTTAATGTATGAGATATCGTTAGATTCGTCTTGATATCGCAAGTGCACTAGGAAAAAAAATACAAACTAGCGGATTTTAAACGCCATGATATGAAACCAAAATTTCTTCCAAACCCATCGAGTGGGTTATCAAAATGAATGGCTTTAAAAAACGATCTCATTAATATATATAAATTGCAGTTTTCATTTCAATAAAACATTTAACGAAAATAAATAATTTGTAGTCGGAATTTGTATTTTTAATCAATTTAAGTATACTTATTTTTGAATTAACGTAACTAAAAGTTACTTTAACGTACAAATTATGGAGTACAAAATATTGTTTTCCAATAATTTATAAATGTGATTTTCACTCAGCGCGCGATAGAGCTTGAAGACCTAATTAAGTAATTAAAAAGTTTCCCTTCATTATGAGTTTTGATATACATGGATTGTTTTTATTTTTTCAGTATTACCAATTGTAACTTTAAAGTTAGAATTGGTAATAATGTAAGTGGTACAAAAACAATTAAGTTTCCTTGTGTGTTTAGTGTGTTAGAGTCATATTAATTATAATGTCAAGTTTTACGTTTATTGGCTATGTAGTTTGATATACAACGTTGTAGTTTTATCATCGAATTGAATTCATTAGAGAGAATAGAACATCGCTGTCGAAAGGACAATATTTATCTAGTCTACTAAATGACTTGAATATTTATATTACAAAACGCATTTTAATTAATGTCTCAAAAATAATACACAAACATACATATTTCATAAGTAATTGACTGCACATTGGAAAACTTAAATTAGCACTGGATTTCATCTTTAACTGTAATTGCTACAACATTGCAAAATCTAACGAGAAAAATCATGTGCAGTAACCTATTGATAACCATTTTTATTCATTAGTATAATTATAAGATCATATGTAAAGTACCTACTGTCAGTTTATTACTATGAAACCTTCAGTAAAGACTTCAAGTTTGGAAATAGCAGCGAAAACTTACAGTAAAGACTCTTCACGATTGGAAATCGCAGCGCAAACCTTCAGTAAAGACTCTTCTAGTTTGGAAATCGCAGCGCAAACCTTCAGTAAAGACTCTTCAAGTTTGGAAATCTCAGCGCAATACGCGACACAATTTTCAAGTATTTCATGATTTCTCTGTTGACTTTGCAATGCCAGAAGCTACTAATCGACAATTAAAAAAAACCTTCCTACAGAGTAGATATAATTGAGAATTAAATTGAGATATTAAAATAGATGGCACAAAGTAAACAGTAAAAAAGTTAACATTAATCATAAATAAAATAATCGTTGCACAACCTATTATATAAACAGTTAAAACTATAACGTTAATGTAGTTGAAAGCTATGTATCTTTAAATTTAAAAAAATGACAATCTTGGTAAATAATAGCATGATTTAACGATACACAATAAAAATATTAATAATTAGATTCAAATATACATTTTTGTCAATTACATGATATCTTCAAATGTACATCATATGAATTACAACATATAATGTGCGGCTGAAACACAAAAATGCAATGCGATTTCACAATGTTTACCTCAACTTGCAGTGCGTACAACCTGCCACTAATTTTAAGTTATTGGCTGATATGCATGGCATAATCTTTCTATTACGTCGCAATGTTATGCGAATTCGCGTCGCATTTTCGTGTGGCCATTGAAAAATCTTATAGTAAACTTGTTCTAGATACGTACAACTACACAGGTTATAAATTGTACACTAGTCAACACATGGACGAGTCCATTTAGAGACACTAAAGTCTAGGCAAACAGATGCAATGTACAGAAGGAAAGCGAATGGCACAATCGATATAAAAAAAGTTACGAGAACAATCATCCATCATCAACTACAGAACAATGATAGGTTCGACCATTATCAACCCAAATGCTTCATGCAGAATTAGGTACACTTAAATTGATATATTTTTCATTTTCTCGCTTTCGACATTCAATACCTTCACGCAATTATAAAAGTTGGTCTCAAGACGATAGATAATAACGTACTTATATTTATTCCCAATTGATTCCTCCCAAATAATCGTTCTGACAAATAAATATTTTTGTACATGCTTGTACACTTTATAGTACAATCGGTACGTAAAGTGTCAAAACATAAAAATAATAGGTCAGCCTATTTCGTTTCATACTCATCACAGAACAAATAGCCACGTTCAGAAAAATAAATCAAAATTACGGCCGTGTATTCCATTGGAAATAGAACGCATCGCAGATTTGAAAATGGAATGCGGTTTCCATTGGCGCGTTTTGTTCGTTTTTGGCCAGTAGCGATTGTGTCGTTGGCTAGTAAACACGTGGCAGGGTTTGTTCTGAGTCGTCTCACGCGTAGAATTCGCGGTTATTGTGTCCCTTGCCGTAGGAGGCGGCTGCAGGACTTCTCTTGGGCTCGTCCAGTGCGTATGAACCTTCGTCCTTCTTGCGCATGCGGTACACTATGAACATTACCACTAGAATGGCGCATAGCAGCCCGACCACTGCGCCGCCGATGACCGCTGAAATCACAATAAACATAAATTGAATCATTTTGAGGCAGTGATAGCTGAGCGGTAATAGATATGGACTGCCGTGCCACAGGTCTATGGTTTGATCCCATCGGCACCGTCAACTTGTGCTTCACCGCATGGTGGAAGGACATTTAACGAATACTCGCCTGGCTAACTTAGTAGCACCTCAAACAGAAAATCTGTCACCTGACAGTCTGTTCCGGCAGCGAAACTTGAGAGCCAGAATTATGGAATTAGAGGCACATAAGACTTAATAACTGGATGTCTCAGGGTGAAAGGCGCAGTGCAGTTCAGTACTTGGGGAGGTTAAGCGGTAACCCAGAGGTTCCATCACAATCTTATGAAAGAATAAGCATGTAATTTGATGTGCTTAACACTATTTGGTGGATTCTCACGAAACTATGTACGATTCTTGTTCGGACACAGACGATAGGTATATCCAGTACCCGTGATACCTGAATCAGAATTCGTTTACTGATATATGTTTTTATAATCTTATATAGACGTCGCCGCGTCGGATAATCTAATCATAGTATACAGCTGAAGCCATGATTTAAACAGTGTACATTCTTGCCTTGAATACTTGCTTTGTCATCACCTTTTGTTCATATAATTTCTACAAGTTTAAAACTGTCTCAGCATACATTTTTGACCTAACGTCACTGTATCCTTATTCACTTAGCTTTCTGGATCACGATGTTTCATACTGTATATTAAAGTCACATACACCAACTAGTTCGCAATCCTTATGAAACAAGGTTCCTAACTGCGTTGATTGCGGAAGGTAGATGGGGATGTTTAATGGGAATGTGTGCGGAACGCACCCTTTAGATTTACACATTTTGGTGCAGCAGAGAGATAATAATAATAATAATCTTTATTCACAAAAATGTGTACATGAGTTCGTTCTTAAAAATTATCTAGTAAAATTTGATATTATATTTGTGCAAGAGTATATGCTGCTGAACTAGGTTCATCACCCGTGTTTCAGTATACTGCGCTCTTCCCAGTACGTTAGACTTGCACTAGTAGGTCTGTTAATAATTAATATGAAACTATAATACAATTCTTTCAACAACCTATTATAAGCAAGGAGAAAAAGGTATTTTTATTATTTATTTTTTTATGTTATTGTGACGGGACAAGCTCGAGCCCCACCTGATGTTAAGCGGACTAACCTCTGCCTATAACAGACGCATTTCGTCACAAGTCACGAAATGCACTGCGCCCGTCACCTTGAGACATAGTTGTTAAGTCTCATGTGCCTGTAATTTATATGTAAATGGTATGTTCTTGTTCTTCTCTTTGTGTACTATGAAGGTGTGACATCTCACACCTTCATAATACACAAAGAGAGAAGAGAAGTGAGTAAGTAAGAGGGTGTGTATATATGTTCAATATGTCTTGATAATATATAATATAGACGAGATGAATATCAGCCTAGTATTTTAGTTTAACCATTGTCAGAAGATCTGATAGTTTTGTAATAATTCTCACTCTTCATTAACGATGGATATAGGATAACAAAGAGATAATGTGTTTTGCGGCATTCATTACACGACTGCCCAATAAAAGGAGTGTCATGTTTTAAGGGTTCATTTGTGAGTTTCTTTATTCCACTATAACTTCTAAACTGCTTTACCGACTTTTATTTATGAGGTATCTGTCTTGATAGCGCAAATTACACTTGATACATAATATGATGTAAATAAACTTGCGGATTTTAGACGCTATATTGTGAGAGCCAAAAATTGTTTTTCCTTCCAAACCCATCGAGTGGGGTATCAAAATGAAGGGCTTTAAAAACGATTCCATAAATATATATATAAAACTTGGAATGTTTATTTCAATGGAACGATAAAACGTTTTACAAAATTAAATACTTTGCTTTCGTCGGGTTTATTATTAACTTGTTTAATTAGATTGTCATCAAGATGGGCCGATTTTCTTATCATCAATTATCCTGTTTGACGTTTGGGGCCAAGGCTGCTCTTGATTTACGTTTTCTGGCTAGCCTAAGGCAGTTTTGAGTCTCCCTGTTCATAACCTATATATAAGCTAACATATATGTATAAGCTAACGATAGATGTATTTTCTGATAAGGAATCCACCAAATTAACGGCTTCCAATACCTTCAAAAACACCTACAGAGTGCCTACATGCCTTAATGGATCAAATGAGCTCTTCTACTCTTACTTTAAAAGAAAAGTAAATAATGTGTACTCACCAGCAAGGATGCCCGGTTGCGCGAAGAAGCTGGTGGCGCGGTCCTCTGCCTTGGCGTTCATGATGAAGACCACGTTGTCCGGCGGCCGTGAGTCCGTGTTCACGTTGCTGCCTGCTGGGTCGTGGTCCTGGAATATCACAATAAACATCGCTTAGAAAAAAGGTTGCATCGTTTGTGCGGAGACATTAGGGTAACGTCAAACCGCTTCCATCGGATAAGTATTCTTGTTTTTTCGTTAGATCAGACCTCAATAATAGTCTGGACTAAAGCACTGGGTACAGTGCTATAGTTCAATTGCCATCTGCTTTGTACGGGTCGAATATTTCAGTTTTTACTCATGATGAATGTCTAACAAGGTTCCAGTCAAACTGATATGATGACATTTTGCGATTGCTCACCTACATACAAGCTACCTAAAGTAGAAGTTGTTCCGCCAAACATCTAACGGTGTGTTCTAGCAGCTGTTCATGGATCATAGTCATTTACTACAACAGCGCGCTTAATCATCAATTAATTGCAAAATCAATTTGGCAACAACTTTATTTCCAGAAGAGTTCCTGTTAACTGGTTATCTCGTTCGTGCTACTTAACGCCTCAGATTACTTTTAATGGGGCTATATTAATTCATTGGTTTATAACGACAAACCAGCAACTCTTGAAGCATTGGAAGTCAATATTCAAACCACCATTGACGCCATACGGCCAGATTTATTTAGTAGGGAAAAATTGGACTGTTCGAATGGACTACCGCGGCTGTAGTAGCCGCGGTAGTCGAGGACATAAACCGGAAATTATATTTAAAAATGAATGCCATGAAATTATCTATACCACATTATTATAGTAAAACAATCATTCTTAACAATATTTCTGTCTTGTATTATTAATAAAAGTTTAAAAGCTCTTAAAAAACACACTTTTTAAGAGAAACTTTTATACTATGGATATATACTTAAATTTAAAAAAAAGCTTTGTCAGTAGCTATTAGATAAATGTTCCTACAGAGTTAAAGCGTTTAAGATAGGTATCTTCGGATATCTAAAACGTTTTAATGTTTCAAAATTATTAATATACAATTTATTATATATATTTATAATATAATTTTATTTATTCATGAGTACTTTTAGCCTTTTATATACACTTTTGCTTATAACTTAAATTATAAAGGTCTTGGTGGCAGAATACAGACCCCACATATTTACAACTTATCAAAAATGTATTTACGATTAATTTGATACGCTATTCACTAGGGTTGATATTGTATATAGTGCAATGCAAGTTTATAAGACCAGTCAATCGTACATGATCCCTGGAAACGGAAGAAGCTTTCTTTTTTATAAAAACAAAATGGACCATTTGAAAATATACATAAACATGGATATTAACAGATAAGCAGGGAATTAGTAATTTTCTGGTGTAGCCTGAGAACAAAATGATATTTAATTTAAAATTGGTAAGCCATAGAAATAAAAAAAAATCGTTCATCTTATAACGAAGAGAAAACGGTTTAAATGTCCTAAAATATGTACCTATAGTTATGCTCCATACATAAAAGTATTTATAGGTAGGTACATTGTTTTTCCCGTGGGGTGCCGGGTTAGAATTGCACCTCCCCATATCAACCCGTGAGTGTCGTAAAAGGCGACTAAGTGAAAAAATACTGGAAGATGGGCAGCAGCGCCTTCTAAAGAACTGCCAACTTACACTGTGATCCCCAAGACGCCTGCCAAGCGTGGTGATTATGGCAAATACCCCCTTAATATGGGAGGCTGTGTTCAGCAGGGGACGATCCGGTTGTTACAGTACAGTACATTGTTTACTTTGTGTGATTTATTTTTATATTTATAAAAATTCTAATGGATCCTAGTCTAATGGATCCCGAAGGGTTTGAATAAGTAAGGATCGAATGAATATAACAAATTATTATAATGCTCTTTTAGGTAGGACAGTAGTTCGGTTTATATTTTTAATGTAAAATTTATTGTTACTTTAATAAAATACATATCTTCGCTCAGCATTTTGACATGACGATTATGATTAAGAATATATGGAAGGTACGCCGTACGGTGTAAAACACATCCACTGGTGTGATGATCGTAAACAGCGACTACGCAAACAAAGCATTATTTAGAAATGTAGTCTGTAGTTATTATGTTGTAGTAGATCTGACAATTATCAGTACTAATATTATAAATGCGAAAGTAACTCTGTCTGTCTGTCTGTTACGCTTTCACGCCAAAACTACTGGACCGATTTGAATGAAATTTGGTATGGAGATAGTTTGAGACCCGGGAAAAAACATAGGATAGTTTTTATCCGACTGCGCAAAAAGAGGTTAATGTTTTCGCGCGATAACCGACATACGCGCGGGCGGAGCCGCGCCCGGAAAGCTAGTATTAACTAAGGCCACACATCACTGTCTTAAAATTTGAATAAGACCTGACTTTAAAGCGATCTATTTTCAAACAGGGCATTAAAAAATGTGGAATAACCTAAATGGTCAGGTCTTACCCTAATTTCGGGAATGTGTCTAATAATAAAAGATTTCTACTCACAGGTGAAGATGGAGTCAGGTCTTCGCCAGATATGCTGATATCGGTCTCAGGGCGCGAGGGTTGCTCGGCCCCCGGCCCTTGGCTCTCTTCTTGTTCGTCGCTTGCTTTGCTCTTTACGTTGGCTGAAACATTACGTCATATTATATTAGATACGTTGCCTATGAGTAATTTGCGGTTCTCATTGTATTCTCCGAATTTGATATTCTAACAAACATGTATGCAAACAGTGTAGGTACTGTCAAGGATTTAAGTATTACTGTTATTTTGAGTGGCTATAGATAATCAAACACAGTGAACACTGAATTTATGGTATAATTATAATTAGAAATAGGTGTAGTAAGTCAACATTTAGATGAGATAGACACCGCGTCATGTATAAAGGGTCAATAACTTATTAATAATTTAAAAACCGATGACGAAGACTCTTGGATAGGTTTGGATTAGTAAGGCAATGAAAGGAAAAATCTTCAATTAGCGAAAGCATCCAATAAAGTAACTTCTACATAAAAGTACACCAAGAAATATAGATACGAACTAAGCTAATGGTATGAGATGAGGTTCAAACACTAGGGCTATATCACCTGATTACATGCTAACCATCTAAAAAGATACAAAGTTACAATGAAAGACGCCAACGATGATTGCATGAGTATAACGAGGTCATGCAGATAAAAATACGGGAGGATATATTGCTAAACTTACCGATGTCCGCGTTTTGTTAGTGGAATATACAAAATACACAGATAATAAATAATGGCACAGATGTGTTTGAAACGATGGTTAAGAGTCGACTGTCGTGTGGCAGCACGATTAGCTTCGTTAATGCAAAAACAATGCTGATAATAACAATATGTTAATTGAATGTTACTTTGAAGTTGTTGTGCTGTTCGACAACGCTAGAGATAGGTCAGACTCTCTGTTGAATATTTCAGATGTTAGCGACGGAATATATCACTTAATTTTCTTTGTTGTTCAGTTGAACTGTTAAAATATCCTTGAGTCAAATGTGTTGACTCATTGCATATTTTGTCAGTTGTTTTCCTGTAAAATATTTAAATAATTGGCTAGTTAAACGTAATGTTCAGTGTGCAGCTTCATTTATTTCATTTTGTATTCTTGTTATTAAAATATGGGTTTTTATAAATGTCTAAACTTTATGGTATGTCGTTGCAGCTGCATATTGAACATTTGATTTAATTAATACATCTAAGATAAGACTAAAAGAAAATTATTCGCTATTTTTCTTGCTGTCACGAATGAAACGATAATGGGAATCTATAATTACATCGTGAGAAGCAGTTAATAATAGTTATTTTCCAGTATCTTCATTTAATTGTTATCACAATATAAATTGACATCGACAGACAAGACAATTACATTACGGCGGCGCACAAATTCAGCAATTTATTTAAACTTGGTTAATTACCAATTTTCTTTTAGTCTTCGGAGTAAATAATAAGAACGCAAATAAAATCTGGCATGCTCAGCCACTACTCACGAACGTCTAGATCGAACTGTCGGGATTTAGGGATCGGTGCCTCTGTCGTGGGTTCAGGAGTCTGCGCCACTTGGACAGTGTCCTGGGTGTCTTCGGACTCGGGTGTGTCGTAATCGAGGACGGTGGTTTGGGTGGTTCTCGGGGCGAAGTCTTCGTCATCTTCGGGGAGTTCGAAGAGCGCGTCACCTGATCCTCCCCGGGCGTCCTCGTCGTCCGGGCCGGGCCCGGCGCCCCAGCCCGAGCCGGAGCTCTCGTCCGGCTCTAGGCCTGAGCCGTCGTCGTCAGTGTCGTCAGCGTACGCATCCTTCGCCGGGCTCGCGTGTTGGTCGCTCTGTATCTCTCCGCTTGTCCCCTGGGTCGCGCCCGCTTCGGCGACAGCCTCCTGGAATTGACAATTTGTAAATTTCAGTTTCTACCAATGTAAATCTTTATTACAATAATTTCATTGCTTATCCAATAAAGTCTCCATTTTATAATTTTGCATAACAGTTATGTCACTACGTGAAGCGTCGGATTATTATATATGGAGGATAATAGTAGCGTTCTAATCAAAAATACGAGTTTTTTGTAATAACTATCTGTTTTCACAAATACCACAAATATTTTACAAATATATATGTTTTGTCGAACGTGGACATTTTGATTTAAACTAAGAAAGATGTTGATAAACAGTGTATACAAGTAAAAAAGTTAATGTGAAAAGGTATAAGATAATAAATTCATTAGGTTTCAAAAAACTTCCGAGACACTTTGAAAGTATTTAAAAGAGATATTGGGCATACCAAATGAAATTCGAGTACGGTTATATTATTAACCAAACAACGTGTTATGTCTTATGGTTGTTGTATAATTGTATTTTACTATTATATGTTTTTTCTATAACTGAAGTTAGTTTATATATATGTACTAAATTTTTTTATCTTTCACTGTGGTATTGTATATAATAAACAACTTTTTTATCGTAATAATAGATTGAGATCATAAAACAGCCATGAACACTTTTTCTTTATGACCATCATTGCATCATACGAAAGTGCAATAAGGTATCTAATTATACAATCGTCTTATTAAACATTACACATATGCACCGTTATAAACATACAATAATAACAGTACCTACTAAAAATAACTGCATTTCCCAAAAAGTAGGTCAGTTATTAATAACAGAGTCCCGTGAGACACATCCCAACTTATTATTAATGGAACATCATGGCGTTCCAAACACGTCATTCCAGAAACTTCAACGTCAGATTAAACTTTCAGCTGTGACCCAATTCTACTATCTGACACGCACACCTACCAATCAAAGTTTTATCACAAAACAAAAGTAGCCTTATCATGAACTCATAAAAGCAAGGGAAGGACCATAAATCAGACTAAGCTGTTCTCCTACGTCATCATGAATGGGAAGTATGAATGAACGATACACAACCCATAAAAGCACTCGACTTACCTGGGCTTAGAAAATTACAGGAACTATCACAAATAATCCAATTAGGCCTGATCTCCGAGGTTTTGAAGGAATTTCGAATTTTTAGAGCCGTGGCAGTGGTTTGCTCGGTTAGCGTAAGTTGTAGTGGCGATCGATAGGCTTTTTGCAGGGTGAGGGGTGGGTGTAAGAAGGCGCGGGGAGGGGCAAGGAATGTTCCCGGACCTGTCGACAGATGCCGGGGTTCGGGAATTGAGGCTTTCGAGGCGTTAGGTTGGTTTTACGGTGGAGCGCATTTTGAGGTTGCAGTTTTTGCGATGAGTTGGCGAATCAGAGTTCCGAGGTTCACTTGGAGATGGCGTTACTTGTATAATGGCGGCTTTCAGAATTGGAACTTTTGGCTTTCAGAATTGGAAGTTTTGTATGCACTATATAGACTTTATGCCGTTACACGATTAAGAAGTATTTATTGTACATATAATTCTTTTTTACTTACTAAAACACAGACAAAATGTTTTTTTTTATGCTTTTGTTAAATTGAAACGGCTTCCTTCCTGACCACAGAGCTTTGAAATCCATGCGTGTCGCCGGGGCGCGCGCGGGGGCGATGTGGCCCGATCGTTGTTCTGTGTTCCTGACGCTAACCGTACTTACTTATACTTAGTATTCCTTCAGTAAGGAATGCAAATTGGTTGAATTAGTGTAACCTGGCTAAGGCCAGGTACAATAAATTATAAAAATTATTAGAATAAAATTACTTAGAATTGAAGAGCAGCGCCATCTGCTCAAGCCGCAGCGTACTAAATGGTATGAATGACTGTTTGCTATCACACTGTCTACACACCTCACTGTAGTACCGATCGTGGCTAGAATCATTTAGTTCTTCACTAAACCTATAGAGGTCGCAATAATAAATATGTACGTACCATCCAAACTTCACGACGGTGCAAAGATGAGCGAACTTCAGACTTAAGCCAGAGCTCAAAACTTCCGGCTGTTTAGCAAAAATTTCAAAATAATAAAGCCTCCGATTGGCTCTGATCATCATAAACGATTTAGCAGCGAAGATTACCTTATAAGGTAATGCTTTGAGGACCAAACTTCCGGTAGACTCAAGGTGTCTTCAATGAGAGAGTGCTTCGTCACTTGTGACGAGACAACCGAACCGAGAAGAACTAAAGGAAAAAGTTACTAAATTCTCTTCACTATAATTTAATACAAAAGCTTTCACATTTTCTACCCCGTTCTAGGGTGAGTGATAGATTATAAGATGTATTCTGTGATCTAGCCATAATACTGTGTTATTCTAACCTTAAATTATCAACGCCATTGTGTAAATTAACAGTGCTAAACTGCTACTTCTATATCTGTTCCTATTAGTGTCTGAACTTTATTACATTTACCATGTGCTTGTAATCAGTGAGTAAGCTCTTAAAGCCGCCACAATGTATGAACATGTGTAAACTGGATTGCAAATACTTCTGGTATGTAACCTAATTTTAACAACCAGTGCACTCAACCATGTGACAACTATATGCTAGGAATGCTCTTCAAGCTCCTAATGCATTGTAACCTTTTTGTACCTAACCTTTTCTCTTTTTTATCTGTTCATATTATCTTCAACTTTTGTAATTTTGTAATGTCATTGTGTTTTTTTGTATCTAGCCCTTCAGGCAACCTAGCCCTTCAGGCAACCTCATGTTTGCTGGCGGGCCACATCCAAAGGCTCTCTGCTCGTCCCCAAATGCTCAGTGGCAGGGACAGTGGACCCACCAGCTCAACGTCACACTGGACCTAATTTAACCGGAGCCATGTGGATTCCAGGGTTCCAGTAGGAGGCTGATCTCCGGCTTCACTTCTAACCCGCTAGCTTCTGCAAGCTACAAGGCCAGCAACTTCCTTATCGACCGCTGCCACTCTACGGTTCCACGGACCCGTCTCTACAGCATCTGGCTGGGACGACCTACCGGCGCGGCTCTCAGGCTGACCACGAGCGGAGTGCATCACAGCGCCTGCTGCTGAGCACGTGCTACTCTTCACTTACCGGAGATAAGTCCTTCAAAAAGGAAGTCTACCACACGCCACCTGTCTGTAATCCACGACCCTTCTCATACTTGCTATATCTACCCTTCTAAACGTTCTTAATATATCTCTAAACCTCTTATTCTGTTTTCTTTTATGCCCCCTACTATCTACTGCTAGGTAGGAAGGTGACATTGGCGCCCATACTAGCAGAACAGACAGGTTTAGCGTGGCAGGCTTTCTCGGGTGTGGCTCTGCCATTTTATTTTGTGTATACTGTTTTTATTTTTGTGTTCTTCTGTGTGTTAATTATAAGTTGTGTACCGCCCTGTGCTGTTCTCGGGGTTCTTCGAATAAGACAGCTGTAGTTCTGCATGTCGTAAAAGGCGACTGAAAGACACGGGTAACACCCAGGGGGTAAAAAACCGCCCATAGCTTCCTCAAAGCACCGTGTTATACGGCCAGCCCTGTGCTGTTCTCGGGGTTCTTCGAATAAGACAGCTGTAGTTCTGCATGTCGTAAAAGGCGACTGAAAGACACGGGTAACACCCTCCGGGGGTATAAAACCACCCGTTGCTTCTTCAAAGCACCATATAATCAACAGTTTTTTTTGCTTTAAATTTGTCACTTTTAGTTTTTTTCTTTGGTTATATGGATGATCTTAAATCATATTTTAATATCTTAACTTAACTTCATTATATCTAATATCTGCTTATAAATTGTTCTATCTCATTTTTAAATCCGAAATCAACTTAAAATTATCACACTTAATATTTATCTACCTACATTTTTCCATCGGAAAATAATTTTTCTGTATAACTTTTATTTGACCTTGTTGGTGTAATAGGTATAGATCACAGAACTATCACTCACTCCTAAACGAATCTTTTCTCACTATAAAAATCATGTCACTTTTGAATAACTTAACATTTTCTCAAAAATTGCATCGGAGACTACCGTTCTCCAAAATTCCAATGTTCTCTAATTACTTGGATTGTCGTTTTAATTCTTATATCTCTTCTTATCTGTTAACTTACGATATTCATAGCATATATTTATGACATATCAAAGTTATTTAGTAAATATTAACTAAATATTTACTTCTCTAATTACAACGACTGACTAAATGCAAATTTTTGTGATAAATCTCTCTAATATAACTTAATTGACATTGACTAAACATAAATATAGTAGATAAACCTTAATTCATATTCTGACTGATAATTAAATTAAAAAAAATATCGGTTTTCTAAATAACTTGTACTTACACACTTTAATTGTCGCTTCAAAACTAAAATATTTTTCCTGTTTATCAACTGACTGATATGCTAGGTAAAAACTTAGGCTTTTAGCATATCAATGATTTTAAAATGAGTAAATACATACTTAGGTAATTACCTTACTTTTATTATCATTGAATATTATGCAAAACTTCTCACTAAATTCCCTTTTTATAACTTAACACTTGTAAACATAAAATAAACTAAACTCATACTATGAATTAATTTAATAATTGCTCTAAATATACAAATCATCAATTAAAATATATATTCTTGTATCTTAAATAACTAAATGGTAGGTAAATAAAACCAAACTCTTAAATTTGCTTAATTTAATCATTTTTAACATACTCTTTACTATTATGGAAAAATAGATCTTATAACTACTCTTGCAAATAATTGTATCTTATATACTACTTAAATACTAGAAAGCTTGTTAGCTTATATACAAGTGAACTATGTATATAAAATGTGTCTTATATACTACTTTAATACTAAAAGTGGTGATTCCTATAAATGTTTGTTATATACTACTTATCTCAACCATATTATACCTATAAAACAAACACAAATAATATGGTACTTAACTAATTTTTTTTACTACTCTTGCAAATAATTATGTCTTATATACTACTTTAATACTAAAAATGGTGTTTCTTATATACATTAATAAATGTTTGTTATATACTACTTATCTCAACCATATTATACCTATAAAACAAACACAATTAATATGGTACTTAACTATTTTTTAAATTTTTTTTTTTTCCCCTTATATACCGAATTAATAGTACCAGACCATACATTATCTCTGACACTCTCCAATTGCTAATGGAAGATGTGTAAAAACTTGCTAAATTCATTCTATAACGTACCATTATGGTAATTCTTCAATTGAGAGCGGTTGTTCAAACTCTTTAAAAATAAGCCTTATGAACTGAGTGGTAGGTAACTCATAAAACCAAGCCATTACCTGGAGCGGGCACACAGACTCCTTAAATAAGCCTTAATGTATTTTCCTTTTGTTTAACTTCTATCTATAATACAAATTTTCAATATAAGCGAGGCAATCTTGGAACAAATATTAAGAATACACTCCATTAATGCCTATTATCTGTACTAAACTTAGCTATTGATCTATAGTGCTGTTCATGACTTATATGTAGCTAGCTGTTCTTGGGGATTTATCCATCCGCAGCCTACAGAATTCTAAATCCTATATATGTCTTATATATATATATATATATCCTATGCTGCTGTCAGCAACCGTTCTTGGAGTGTTTACTAATGCACTCAAACGGTGATACGGATTACTTGGGAGTTCTTTTGTAAGAATATGACATCACTATAGTGAACTAGGCAAGGCTAACACCTAAGGCCATATACTGGAGTTACCATAGCTATATATAGGTATCTCAAGTAGAATCCTTGGAGTATGTTAGACCTACTAGAGTTTTAGTATTAGGAACGCTTCAGGCTAGAGAATTTTTTTTCTAGGAAAAAAAATTCTTCTCACCGAAGGGGAATATGTAACCTGGCTAAGGCCAGGTACAATAAATTATAAAAATTATTAGAATAAAATTACTTAGAATTGAAGAGCAGCGCCATCTGCTCAAGCCGCAGCGTACTAAATGGTATGAATGACTGTTTGCTATCACACTGTCTACACACCTCACTGTAGTACCGATCGTGGCTAGAATCATTTAGTTCTTCACTAAACCTATAGAGGTCGCAATAATAAATATGTACGTACCATCCAAACTTCACGACGGTGCAAAGATGAGCGAACTTCAGACTTAAGCCAGAGCTCAAAACTTCCGGCTGTTTAGCAAAAATTTCAAAATAATAAAGCCTCCGATTGGCTCTGATCATCATAAACGATTTAGCAGCGAAGATTACCTTATAAGGTAATGCTTTGAGGACCAAACTTCCGGTAGACTCAAGGTGTCTTCAATGAGAGAGTGCTTCGTCACTTGTGACGAGACAACCGAACCGAGAAGAACTAAAGGAAAAAGTTACTAAATTCTCTTCACTATAATTTAATACAAAAGCTTTCACATTTTCTACCCCGTTCTAGGGTGAGTGATAGATTATAAGATGTATTCTGTGATCTAGCCATAATACTGTGTTATTCTAACCTTAAATTATCAACGCCATTGTGTAAATTAACAGTGCTAAACTGCTACTTCTATATCTGTTCCTATTAGTGTCTGAACTTTATTACATTTACCATGTGCTTGTAATCAGTGAGTAAGCTCTTAAAGCCGCCACAATGTATGAACATGTGTAAACTGGATTGCAAATACTTCTGGTATGTAACCTAATTTTAACAACCAGTGCACTCAACCATGTGACAACTATATGCTAGGAATGCTCTTCAAGCTCCTAATGCATTGTAACCTTTTTGTACCTAACCTTTTCTCTTTTTTATCTGTTCATATTATCTTCAACTTTTGTAATTTTGTAATGTCATTGTGTTTTTTTGTATCTAGCCCTTCAGGCAACCTAGCCCTTCAGGCAACCTCATGTTTGCTGGCGGGCCACATCCAAAGGC
Organism: Plagodis dolabraria; assembly: GCA_963854805.1. Taxonomy (NCBI): domain Eukaryota; kingdom Metazoa; phylum Arthropoda; class Insecta; order Lepidoptera; family Geometridae; genus Plagodis; species Plagodis dolabraria. Next base: position 6,541,072 of record OY978442.1, read on the forward strand.
TCTCTGCTCGTCCCCAAATGCTCAGTGGCAGGGACAGTGGACCCACCAGCTCAACGTCACACTGGACCTAATTTAACCGGAGCCATGTGGATTCCAGGGTTCCAGTAGGAGGCTGATCTCCGGCTTCACTTCTAACCCGCTAGCTTCTGCGAGCTACAAGGCCAGCAACTTCCTTATCGACCGCTGCCACTCTACGGTTCCACGGACCCGTCTCTACAGCATCTGGCTGGGACGACCTACCGGCGCGGCTCTCAGGCTGACCACGAGCGGAGTGCATCACAGCGCCTGCTGCTGAGCACGTGCTACTCTTCACTTACCGGAGATAAGTCCTTCAAAAAGGAAGTCTACCACACGCCACCTGTCTGTAATCCACGACCCTTCTCATACTTGCTATATCTACCCTTCTAAACGTTCTTAATATATCTCTAAACCTCTTATTCTGTTTTCTTTTATGCCCCCTACTATCTACTGCTAGGTAGGAAGGTGACATTAGGAAAAATACAATTTTGAGATGAGACGTATATAATACGGAACGTAATTAAGTACTCACGAGGCAGGGTCCGCTCAAGTTTGATTTCCATAGTCTATAAAGTATATATATGCTGTGAAATTATTATGTGTGCGTAAGTAAGGCACGCCAATAGCTCGGTAATGTTATCTATACAGTATCTTAACTCGGCGCTGTCCTCGAAATAACTACCTACCACCGCGCGGTACGTAAACATGCGATAGGGCTGCCCGCCTCCAGCATTTTAATTACATTTGCCTACTTTGTGTTTCCATTTTGTTATGTGATTGTAAATATACTTTTTTTGTAATTACAAATAAAAGTCTGTGAATTAAATAGGTTGTGTATTAATAGTGTTCAATAAAAATGCGTGTTGTTTTTTGATTGGTAGATTTAATTAAAAATAACATGTTTATTTTTGAATAACAAATCAGTCTTATAAATTCAGTCCAGTCCAGTAGTTTTGGCGTGAAAGCGTAACAGACAGACAGACAGAGTTACTTTCGCATTTATAATATGAATAAGTACGTATAATATAATAAGTACTGATTATATATTAGTACTGATAAAATACCACGTCTTTATTTTGAATTATACAAAGTAACAAATAAAACACACATGCCCCGAGGTTTTAACATAAGCGTACCTACCGTATCGTGATTCATGAACCGCCTATAACTACCTATTTCACTCGTGTCATTCCTTTACTCTATTCACTTATTTTATTATTAATCCAGTTGGCTTTTTTCGAGAGATAAAAGGAAATACACTTATATATTAAAAAGGCACGCATTATGTAGGTAACCTACCTACTACTAAGTCAATTTATTTTATAGTCTTATCTTTCAGAGTTTCCAGGTAATCTAAAAAAAGTTATGTCTGGATGCGTTATTGACGAATTCATGCAACCAAAAACAGCACAATATATCCTATTCGTCATATTAAATATGTACATGAACTTATTTTTTGTTAAATAAAATTACACACCGTCCATTCGTCACTGCGACACAGTCGCGACTGTCTGTGTACTGAGCGCGGGCTGAGATCGAGGCGCGTAGGTATAACTCGCGTTTCGTCCGTTTCTATGAAGTTGAAATACTGTATAGGTAACATTACCGTGCCAAAAGCATCCGTCCCCGTCCGACGGCTAAATAATTACTAAAGCCGATAGGGACAAAGCATCGCGGCTATGACTAAAATAGGCGGAACATGCGTGAATTTAAGTATTTCCTTCATATAGTAAAAACAAATACCTATTTGAAAAATGTAATGTGTATACGTTATAGAAAATATGTTGTTTTTTTAATTTTTAAAATACGGATGAGTTTTTACTCTCCGTTAAGAATTTACGCCGTACTAAGGGTTTATTTCGTTTTTTAGATGTAACTTTTTTCTATAGAGAAAATTTTAAGTAATCGTAATGTTGTCTTAGGTTTTCGAGATTGTTACACATAGTAATTAAACAACTTTAAACGGTTTAAATCGCGTATATTTTTCATTATTTTATGAGTGATCGTGGTCACGGGGTGACTGAGTCACTGCAAAGTGTTTGAAACGTCGGGATAAAATAATGAAAAATATACGCGATTTAAACCGTTTAAAGTTGTTTAATTACTATTTAAGTAATCGTGTTTCCAAATCGTATGATTTACAGAATGAATCCTTAAATATAATATATATTAATTACATAACTCAAAATTAAGAAATAAAGATACAGCAAGGGATCAGACGAACCGCAATTACGTATCGCTGCCTCAGTGCAGGCTTCAGTAATGTGCGCCTTACAGGTATGAATAATATATATTATATTCTTGAGTCTAGAGGATACGATAAGTACTACGTCTGATCTGAAAACCAGATTCCATATATTAGACTATATAGACATAAATTACGAATACAGTCACGTTTTGTACCCGTAATAAATCGTTAAATTCATCAATGCAAATTTTATTTCTAATAATTACATATGTAGCGACTTTGAACCTTGAAAATATAAGCTATTTTGGGCTCACTTTTATATGAAATTTATTAAATAAATTCTCTCACGCTATTGAAATATTGCGTAGGTAGTTCTATTTCTTTCACTCGCATGCGAAACGAAGTCTCTCCGTCCTGCGCCTTCAGTCTGTATTTTTTAAAGACAACTTCGCCTTAATCTTAATTCTTTCACTTTTTCATTTTTCTCGACATGACATGGGTCAATAACCTTACTACAACAGATTACTATAATACAATTTCCTTAATTTAATACATCTTACAGAAGTACATACATTTTTTTATAGGATTATGACGGAACAAGCACGAGGCACACTTGATATTAAGCAGTAACCTCTGCCTATAACAGATGTATTTTGTCACAAGTGACGAACTGCACTGCGCCCGTCGCCCTGATATATACGGTTGTTAAGTTTCATGTGCCTGTAATTTTACTGGCTCTCAAAGACTACTGCCGGAAAACAGTGTTAAGTGCTTGGCTTAAATCTGTCGATTTTCTAAAAATTTGGAAATTAACACAGTTTTCACACACCGTTAATCTATTTTCACATATATTCACACCGTTTGCAATAATCCCCACACTTGGCAGGCGTCTTGGAGATACAGTTATGTCATATTATTTATGTAAGTATCGTATCACTTTCAATATATAACCAGCGCAAAACAAAACAATAGGGACGGGCGAAGTCAAGGTAGGTCTAATATAAAGCTTTCACCGGCGTACCACCCCTATTATAGAAATAACAATATTCACAATAGCCCCTAATGGAAACAAATGACTACGTGACCGATTGGAGAGGATCGGATACGCACAGGATTATGTTCGAGTCTTCCATTACACTGGATGTAATTAAACAGGCGTGCGTAGAGTGCAAACTGAGTAGGCAAGATCACGTTGTAAGTATGCAACATATTACAATAGTACGACTAAGTATAGACAGAACTTTAAAACGTTATAGTTGATTATTAATAGATATTTTAAAAATATATATTTTCGAATAAACATTGAGAATTTTAGAATATAAAATTCTCAATCGTGCACTCGAAGAATCAAGACCTCCTGACCTGAGGCTGCTTCGTGTAGAATCGAACGCGTTGGGTATTCTTCCGGTTTGGCTACGTGGCGTTTATAACGTCAGTTAATTATAACGTTAAAAATTAATAATTGCTAACCTAGAATTATTGGTTTTCAAGCACAGCTGCGGGAACACACTGATAGGTACTTGGCGACAGATTTCCTTGAGGGAACCAGTATGCTATAACGACTGCTATCCTAAGACAACAATCATAAATATCTGACTATCTCATAAGATAGACGGCTTAGTTAGATTGTACGTAAAAGCGCCGCTTGTGACTCTATATAGGTTTTGAGTTCGATTCTTGGGTGGGCCAAGTTATTGGGTTATTCTGACGCAGACATGCAACTGTGCACAGTAGATCGCAATAAACTCGCCCCCAATCACATGGGACGAAAACAATCATGTTATTGTGATTAGTGAATCTTGTGGTGCCAAAGTGAATGTCAAAATAATTTATTCAATTTTGGCGTCTACGACGCTTTTATGAAGGTCAATTACACAATTTACAATTAAAATATTCTACGCAAAAATGGTATTGAGCCACTTTGAGGAGAACGGGCTAGAAACTCGGGGCCATTTTTTTTTAAGTCTTTACTCTTTTTACAATTTGTAAACGTATTATAAGATTATTACAATATTTATTACATAGGTTATTTATGGGGTTTAGCAGAGGTAGAATATCCTAAACATTATTGTCTTCTAAATAATCACCAATTAAATAATACGCGTAAAATTAAACACGCGTTAAATTAAACATCTTTTTCACATACAGTTTGAGCTTTCCTTATGTGAGAACTGTAATATCTTTAGGAATTTTACTATAAAATCGCACACAATTACCTAAGAAAGACTTTTTATTTGTCTTTGCTAATCTAAAACTTGGCACCGCTATCCATATTGCATACCACGCCCAAAGATCCTACATTCAAACTTTTCTGTACATACGGGGTTACATAGAATAGACAGCAATTAACGCATTATTAATTGCTTATATGTGTAAGTAGGATTACATTTATATATGTAGATATAATTATATTATACTCTAACACTAGTAATTATGTTTATTTGAAGATACAGTAAATGAAAAAATGAACAGTACATATATGAATACAAAAATAAATAAATAATTTAATTATATCTACTTATGACCTAAAAATATTACACTTAAAAATTCTGAGCTCTGTTTTCTACCAGGAGGCAATCATAAGTAGAAAACAGAGCTCAGGTCACTGTCCACGGGTAGAGTACCTAAAAGGCTGGCAGCATTACCCCGTTGTATGGCAAGACTAATTCTCTGGCCGAGGTAAGCGCCAACCCTTTGGTCGTTTGTCTTTTCTATCAGCCGCTTTGATAAATCTTTATATAAAGTCCATGCGCTTGGACCCCACGGACCTAATGTTTCTACTCCAAAGGGCAGAAATATATAATTATCGCCGAGACTCTCGTATTTTCGCCCTTTGGAGCCTTCTGCTGCCACTGCCGCTGCTCCCGCCGTCTTGGAAGTGGATGGTAAATGAGACGCCGCAAGTGTGTCAACGCAAGTGGCATCCCAAACTAGCGGCCTTCCACGACTCCAGGGAGTTAAGGTCATTCCGTCAGGTCTCTTGCCATCGTCACGTGCGATACCGTTCGGCTCAAGAATAGCCGGCACGTTTACGGTAGCAAGAGCCCTGCGGATGACATCATTCAAAGAGGCGTGGCGAGAAAGGCGGCCAGCACTTCGACGGCAGGAGAGGCCGTGGTGTCCTTGGCGATCTACTGGAACTCCGCAGAAGCAGTTATGTGGTTCGACTGTGTTTGACCCAATTCGCAGGCTGATAGAAAGGGCAAACGACTTACTGTCTAGTAGCGTCCCAATGTTGACAGATGGTAAAGCCTGAAGCCAGAAACCTGATTCTCGCTTCGCAGAGGCAAGAAGACGAGCCCGATCTACTGGAGAAACTGTGTTAGTTAAAAGGTCAGTTGAGATCTTTTTATTTATAGGCTCATCCCAATGTCTCTGCGAATGGAGTTTGTTAGGAAGGCTTTCACCTGGACAGGCTAAAGTCCAAGCATTTGTAGCATCTTGCATACAATTAAGTTGTACATTTCCTAAAGAATTTTCAACAATTTTTAAAAAAAGGGCACAAGTACTATGAACTGAGGATAGAAACGCCGGGAGTGAAACACTGGAAATTTTGCGGATACCCAAACCACCAAATCTGATCGGAAGGGAGGCTTGACACCAAGAAATATCTGACATTGGACAATTTAGAATTTTGACTAAGGTATTTTTAATACAATCATCTAAAGTTGACAAAAGGTCACTAAAAATCCAAAACGGACTGCATCTTAAAACATATGTTAATTTAGGTACAAAAAGACAATAACGGATGATATGAAAAGCTATCTGTGCGTGGATGTTTGAAAGACGGTCAGAACATTCTTCAAACTTAAGTTTTTGTTCTGTAATGAACGTAGGGAATGCGTCAGTGAATATCGGAGCCCCTAATAAACGAAAAGATTGTCTGTTAAGAATTTTGATGTTAGGAGCCAAAACGTTAAATTTTTCTATTATAGCATTCCTTTCAGAGGATGCGACTGATTCAGGAATAAAAAGCTCACATTTGGAAAAATTTAGTTCTAAGCCAATAAAACTAAATTTTTCAATGATAACTTTAAGGTCTTCCAAGACTGTCTCTGAGTCGCCTCCAAGAGTGCCATCGTCTAAATACCACATGTTTAATTTTGATGTGAGGGATGAAATGATCGGATGAATTGCAAGGCTGAATATAGCAGGGCCAAGAGGATCACCTTGTTGGCAACCAGTCGATGAAAGTATATGGTGACTTTTATACAGAAGTGAAGAGTCCGAGCCGTAGCATTGAAATAAATAATCAAATATTTCTGGTGTATGATTTTGAATTTCGTCAAGCAGAGCAGATCTAGAAACAGTGTTAAAAGCATTTTTAACGTCGACCTTAACAACCACCTGACCTACATCTGTTTGAAGGTAAGTTCTTAAGGCGTGTACGGCTGCTTCGCACCCGCCTTTGCTTCCGAAACCTAACTGAGTAGGTTGAAATTTTCCAGTAAGTTTATTTAAAATTTTTTTGCAGCATAGTTTGGAAGCGATTCGACGATATGTGCAGCCAACTGCGATAGGCCGAATGCCTCCATCTTTTTTTTTAAAAGCACACAGATTAGCACCGTATAATATATTACAAATATCCTTGTGTACCTTACCTGCGATCATTAAATTAATCAGAGCAGTTATCTCTATCAGGAGTGCTCTGCCAGAATCTCCAGGAGCACCTATCATATCTTTAAGATGTTGTGGGCTCAAACCGTCGTGGCCACTAGCAGAGCCACTCCTAAACGACATAATCGCTGTGTACACATCGACTTGAGTGACTTCGATTGGTTGCACAGTGGGCTTTGAAGTAGACAAAATGACTGGCAATGGTGATGGTGGATGTTTTTCTTGTAATGCTGCAAGAGTTTCCATTGTATCTGGGGCAATGGTATCGTTAGAAAACAGTAATTTACTGGCACCTTTCAAATCTCCATCGCTGACTTTAGATTCTATTTTGTTGAACAAGTTGTGTGATTTATGAAACTGAGGTGTATGCACACATGTTTGCTGTTGATATTGCTGGTGCCCGGTATGGTTGGAATCAATACAGTTGGCTCTAATGGATGATGTAAGTGATTTTTTATTTTTTGGGTCAGCATGAAGAACTTGAAAAGGAAAGGTCAAAAGGTTTTCCCAAGTTTGTATTGAGTCAGAATCGGTAAGCACTTTTTTAATCTTTATAGACAAATCTTGAGCTACAGTTATGCGAGCACCTTTTGGTATTCTTTTGACCACCGGTACGGAAGATTTAAGTTTCGATAAGGTTTGCCAAAATGGTATTGATGATGATGGATTCGGAATGCAACATGGAGGGTCTAAAATACTAGGTGGTTTATTTTTGTTGTGGGATTTGCCAATGTGAATATTTAAACCTTTTTTACCTTTAAAAAAACGGGGCTGTGAGCACTGTTGACATTGTAATAAATCTGATACATCGTCTTGGTTTTGTGTAAATATGTAGATTCTATACCTGTATGATATTGTGTAGATTCTATAATTGAAATAAACAGGTACGTACTGGATAATCTGTAGCTGATTTTCAGAGGGATTTCAGAGGGATGGTAGAGAGGACGACACACGATTCCATAACTATGAGTAAATTTATCTTAATAATTAAACTTAATATACCTTCAGTAAGTTCACCCCCATTATATTTTTAAGGTTTTGAAAACGGTTTAACTAGTAACTTTTTTTTGGTTGCATTGTGATGTGACCAACACGAGGCCCATCTGGTGTTGAGCGGTAACCTTTGCCTGTAAAAGATGCAGTTCGTCACAAATGGCGAACTGCACTGCATCCTGAGCCATAAAGTTGTTTAGTCTCATATACCTGTTATTACACCGGCTGCGATAGAAACACAGCAATGTAGTGCTTGGCAGTAGAAATAAGTATGGCGGCATTGCTTCCCCGGACGAACTCGCACAAAGAGTTCTACTGCTACTAAAATCTGTACTGATTTTCACGGCCACGAACGAGAAAACACTTTTTTGTATGACAAAAGGCTTGATACACTATCGCGCCACCAGGGGAGCTGTGCTTTCGCCATATAAGATTCCGTTGCAATCGAGTATCGTGAGAAAAACTCGCACTATCCTCACGGGACCTTATTACTAAAACTACGCCCTGCGCCAAACGCCAAAGCGCCGTCTTTATCATCTTTTGAGCGGTATTAATTAGTCGGTTGAATATAGTACGTAGTATTTTGTTAAAAAAGACAGCCTTACAGATATTATAAACTATATAATATTTTAGAGGATATGACAATAACTATGCCTAATTCGAAATCACCATTCCATACATTTATTTTGATGGAAAAAAAAGCATGAATACAGATCTACAATTTCGCTCAATCAAGTTTTGTGTCTATTTAATAAATGGTATATAATAGTTATTTGTTATACAAGAGTGCAAAGTTGCTTTTTAACCGCGTGTTCAATTTTGATGACCGAGCAAGCGAAGGATTCAAAATTAGAATCCTGAGCGTTAGCGAGGGAATCAAAAGAGCACGAGGTGAAAAATCTTTGCACTCGAGTGCAACACGTAACTTTTCATTCCACCTCAGCGAGGAAATGACATATGCCGCGTAAAGAACCGCGTAGAAAGCAAATTGAAAAAAGAACACCAAGAAGGTTCCGTGTCTGAGAAAAAACTCTGCAACCAATTGAACCTGTTTATTATCACTTTGAGTATTGTGCTGTTGAAATTCCAATTCTGAAACTTTTTGTTATATGCATCTACAGGAGTTGTACTGATGATAGGGCTGCAAAGGTAGCAATTTTTATGGACAATTTAGACAAACTTCTGAAAAAACTTATAAAGAAAAACACAAAAAAAGTGATCTTGTGTGGTGATTGGAATATAAATATTCTTAATCACAACAATAATTATAAACAATTGATCTCAATTTTGAACAATTACAATATGACTATTCATATAACTAAACCGACCCGCAAAAATTCATGCCTTGATCTAATTGCAAGTAATATTATAGGTATTGCATCAGAGATTCACTTTCTAGCATTGTCTGATCATGAAACTGGGCAGACTGTAACATTCGATGTTGAGGTGGATCAAACTAGTATTATCAAACAAAATCGTCAGTTTTGGTTTGAGAATAGAAGAGATTTTAGTAATGATAATATAGCAAAATTTACTACAAGCATGTCATCACTGTCATTCTCAGATATTTATGCGAACAATGATTTGGACTTGGCATTTAATGATTTTCATGACATCTTATTATTATTCTACAATTTATGCTTTCCCCTACTTCGCCTCAAAATAATTAATAAACCGATGAAAAATATATGGATTACGAAAGGACTTAAACGCTCTGCGGTTAATAAACGCCGCTTGTACCTACATTATCATCTGTCTGCTTCCAACAAACATAGAAATAAGAAAAAATACATTCTTTATAGCAAAGTCTTCAAACGATGTATTGCTAATGCTCAAAGGATTAACAATACTCGCTTCATTATCAAGTCTAAAAATCGCTGCAAGGCTGCTTGGGAAACGATTAAGAACGATGTGGTTGGTAAGACTGACCAATCTACTAAGATTGTATCTATATGTGTTGACAAGATAAAATATAATCAACCAGAACAGATAGCTGAATTATTTAATAGATTTTTCATTAAATTGACTAATAATAACAGTGACATTAATCGACATCATAATACATTCATTTATCCATTTGACATTCCAAATAATCATAACACAATATTTGTTAGTCCAGTAGACCATAATGACATTTATAAAATTATTAATTCATTAAAAAATACCAACTCGACAGGATTTGACGAAATTAATACAAAGATTTTAAAACATTGCTCTAAAATATTGGCAAAACCCTTAAGTTATATCGTAAACTTGTCACTTGTCCAAGGAATATTCCCTACACGATTAAAATTATCGGTTGTCAAACCATTGTACAAAAAAGGTGAAAGAGAAAATATGACCAACTATCGTCCTATTACGCTCATTCCTGTTCTCTCTAAAATATTTGAAAAAGTCATGTATGTCAAAATTTTTAGTTTTTTAACAAAAAACAAGATACTCAAATCCGAACAGTTTGGCTTTAGGAAAAACATGTCTACGACCTTAGCTAGTTTTTCATTAATGAAAATCGTAACAGAAAGCTTGAGTAGTAGAGTACCAATTGTATCTATATTTCTCGATATGTCTAAAGCTTTTGACTTCGTCAATCATAAATTGCTATTACATAAAATAGAAAAGTATGGCATCAGAGGAAACGCGTTGAAATGGTTAAGAAGTTATTTAGACAACCGCATGCAATACGTTGCGATACCAAGCTACTCTGGTCAGGACAAAATCATGTGCAAATCGTCATACCTGTTAAACCAGCGTGGTGTCCCTCAGGGAAGTATTTTGGGTCCATTATTGTTCCTCTTATATATTAATGACCTTCCAGATTTGACTGAGCACAAATGTGTTCTATATGCCGATGATACGACCCTTACTGTTGAAGGACATGACGTAAATACATTTGAACTTGAAATAAATAAAGCTTTGAACTCTGTATTTTTATGGCTTCAACATAATGACCTTTACATAAACATAAATAAAACTAAATACATCCAATTTCAAACGTATTACTCTAATCCAATAAAACTACATATTTCCCATAATAATACTGTTTTAGAGGAAGTTAACTCGACAACGTTTCTGGGTCTGGTTGTAGATAAATTCTGCAACTGGAAGGAACATGTCGAAAAAATATGTAACAAGCTTGATCGCTATGTGTATGTTCTAGGTCGAATACGGCGTATTGCTACTTTTGAAGCTGCACTTAGTGCTTATCATGGCTATGTGTCATCGGTACTGCGTTACGGTTTGGTTATTTGGGGTAACTCTGTTGAATCTAAAAAAGCGTTTATAGCACAGAAAAAATGCATGAGATCGCTTTGTGGTGTCGAATTTTTAGATAGCTGTAAACCTTTATTTAAAAAGCATAACATATTACCTTTGCCATCCCTTTACATCTTAGAAGTTTGTTTATTTGTCCATCGACATCACGCCATATTTCCGAAGCAAAACGAGGTAGTAAATAGAAGTAGGCGGCATAAATACACATTGTGTATTCCTAAACAACACCTAATGGTGCATAAAAATAACTCATTCTGTATGTGTATCAGAATATATAACAAACTGCCAGATAGTTTTAAGATACATTGCACAAATAGATTCAAATATCAATTATTCAAATTCCTAATAAATAAGTGTTATTATTCAGTTAATGAATTTTTAGATGATAAATTGTAGGACTAATAATTTACTTGACATACTTGATTAATTTATATTTGTATTACCTGTGACATTTAAATATTTATATTGTAATTAAAATCACCATTTATTCATATTATATAAAAAATTAGGTACAGTAATCTTTATTAATTGTATTTACAATAATTGTTTGAAAAATTATTCTGTCCTTATTATAGAGCTTGATACAATATATTTGTACGCCGGAAACGGTAGAATATTTGATTCTAAGATAATGTAAGAACACAATGTACAATATTCTTATGAATAAATAAATTTGAATTTGAATTTGAATTTGAATTTGAGTTTTTAACAAATAAAAAAAAAGTTGTATGATATATTCGGCACCATAGAGGTAGCAGTAAATAGGTTTAATGTTTTTTTTAATTCACAAACTTAGTGCACACGATGTTCTAAATTCAATTTACTTTATCCTCTAGAGAATAAAAACGGCTTTTCCACTCAGATATTGAAGATTAAAAATACTCTTTCCGAGATGGTGGGATGAAAACATTATTTTTGACTGAAGATATATTTTTATAGTTCTAATTATTAAGCAGCAACTAGAGATTTTTTCCGTTTTTAAAAAGATCATGCTATTTTAAGTTTTCTTTTACTTATTGCGTAGTTCTGTTTCGCTCAATCGCACGCCGAACGAAGCCTATCCGTCCTACGCCCGCTGTCTGTCATTTTACAAAGACCACTTCGTCTAAACCCTCGGTTCTTCAATCATCAGATAGAAAATATCAGTCTGATAAAATGTTAACCGACAAGATTTTACATACTAGGCCACAGACCCCGTATCAGAATAAATGATAACAATATAAAAAGAACGAATGTGGGTTGTTTAAAAGAAAAGTTAATTTGTTTTAAGTTTGGACGACTAACATTTCTTAAAAGTGATAATTTTGATTTCATGATTGAAAAACCAGGCCCTTGTCAAATAAAACAACACAATCTGCATATAATAAAATTGACTAAATGCAAGTTGGACTCGCGCTAAGGAATCTGTAAGGTATTAAATGTGTTTTTATACTTTTTATTGTAAATCGACGAAATTCCGTCTATGGGCAGCCCTGGCGCACACCGCACTTCAGGTACGAAGCTACCGGTACATCGGCGTATCCGTCCGGATGGGATTATTCTATGGTGCGTGCTGCGTCAGAAAAGGTCAGAGATATGCGTGTCTATACGATAGAAAGAGAGACGCATTGTAGGTGAACATAAATATTAAGTACTCCGTGCTTTGCGAGCTGAACTGCACTTTATTGCTTCGTTGCTAGAGTCGCTTATTTATTGGAATGGCTTAGCGAAGTGATCCTTCTGCTCCTTTTTATTGTGTGATTTGAGTACCTAACTACTAGTGTAATGTGTTGGGCTGTTGGTGTTTCCAATACCATTTTATATTAACACAAGAGACAATCCAAAGCAGGTGGAACATTGACAAACTAAGTTCGAAGGATGAAGTAAAAAGTTAGAATCGGCCACAAGAGAATCTCGAAACCTCAATACCCATGTGGTAGTAAGTAACTTTATGTGCCAAACCGTGTAAGCCAAATATGAAGTCGGAATACTGTTTTTACTGCCTTTGCATCGTAAATCCCGGGCCGGTCCGCGGCTGGGCGGGCCCGGGTAATGAGAAATATTATTTATTGTTCCCGGATAACACGGGTCGAATCGGCCTGGGCGTAGGTAGGTGGGGAGGTTTATCATGGTGTCTGTTAATCCGCGTTTCGCCCGTTTACTTTAAGTGGGTAAATAATTCTGTACAGGGATAATGAAGGTAGGAATACACTTGAAGATGATAATCAAGGCAGGTATATACTTAAAGACAGTAATGAAAATGAAGAACGAGAGGAAATGGTTTCTGGTAAATTTTCGTAGTAAGCTGTTCAGTTTCCTGGAAATTCAGATTTTAAACAGTTTTATCGCGCTTGTATCTGGTAGGTTTGGTGACCAAAAACATTATTCCTGAATTCGCGTGTTTAAAATAATATTGCCCATATTATTTTTAATAAATATTGAACACCAATGCACACGATTTCATAATGTTTAGGGTTCCGTACCTCAAAAGGAAAAACGGAACCCTTAAAGGATCACTTTGTTGTTCGTCTGTCTGTCTGTCAAGACCCTTTTTCTCAGGATCGCGTGGAGTAAGCTGAAATTCATCAATGAAATAAGTACCTACTCAGGTCTACTGTCCCTTGGAGTTGTAAAAAAATCAAACTTCTAAGCCAAGGCGATCAAAAGATACAGCCGTTTATGCCGCAAGTTTTCGACACTCGCAGGGGAATCAAAACCTTATTTTTAGTTTCAATAATAATAATTGAAATAATTTTAAAAAGTTATGGATTTCATTTAGCAATGAAAATACAATAACTTTTACTTATATACAGGTTTGCACAGAACCATCGGTGCACGGGTCTAACTCGCACTTGGCCTTTTTTTTAGGGGTTACCCAGTTTTAAGGTTGCCAAATAAAAGAAGCTTTTTTCGGTGAATTTGTGCCTCTCACACCATACAACCTCTCACATCTTCCTCGCTTTGGTGTAAACCTTTGGTGGAAACACAGTCTTAAATCTTTAAAGTATTAAAAATAATAGATATCGTAAATATATGTATTCAGCATTTCGTGATCAAGTTAGACGACATATCAAGAAAACAAAACAAAAATTCCCTTGAGACATAGAACATGTACTATACGTACTTGAGACATAGATGGGGGATTTACCGAACCAATGCAATTTAGAGACTGTCAGAAATGACTGACAAAACAATCGGGATCCCACCGGAAGTAACACAGTGCCTGTAGCATATATCATGTATAGTGGTTGACGATTTTGGTCTTCAGGATCTACGGTTTTTTTTATTTTATTGTGACGGAGCCAGCTCGAGGCTCACCCGATGTTAAGCGGACTAACCAAATTGCACTGCGCCCGTCACCTTGAGACGTAGTTGTTAAGTCTCATGTGCCTCTAATTTCACTGGCTCTCAAGGACTGCTGCCGGAAAACACCGTTAGGTGCTTGGCGATAGATTTTCTACTTGAGGGTGGTCGCTAGCCAGGCGGGCATTCGCAAGATGCCCTTCCACCATGCGGCGAAGCTCAAGCTCACGGCGGGATTCGAATCATGGACCTGCTTCGCGGCAGTCCATAGCCAATGCCATCACTGCTTCTCGAAGTTGTTTATTTATGTACAGTGGAATGTTCGAGAAGAAGTCGCGAAGTTTATTTTTTCGGGAAATTACGTAGTCATTCAATTAACTGATATAGTTATTGGTTATGCAAAGTTGCAAAGTTCTTTTTAGCGCGAGTACTTGTATTGAAACCTGAGGAAGAGAGAGGGATGCTGTGATTAAACCATGAGTTAAACGTGTGCAAGACGACAGACGAAATTAATATTTACGTTAAGGCATAGCGTTGCATTGTTTATATTAGAACTTAAGAGCTTTGTTTTTGTTATACTTGACTTTGTTTACGAGGTGTGCAAGACGACTAAATAGGGCATTGTATTAACACGTAGCGTAATAATAACATAGACTGTTTACATTATTACAATTTAGTATAGGGAATCCTTTGTTAAGTTAGAAATTTCTTTGTATAATTCATATGATTTATTTTTATGTTAGTGTGAAAGAAATGGGTCCAAATAGCTCCGCTGGTGGTCGTACGTGACCGTTTAGACGATGGGAACAGAGGTTCATTGTTCAGATTTTGTATATAAATAGGAAGCTTTTGTTCAGGGAGCATGTAGTACCGAACCTGCCTCCATAGGGTTAACAACTATAAGAAGAATAAAGGAAGCAATATACTAAAGGAATCTTTTCTTCAGGAAGAACATCTCCATACCCTCCAATCCAGCAACAGTACATGTGCCAGTGCCCATCAGGTGGATACCTACCGAACTCATAAACGGTGTGTTCACATAGGGCCTGCACATTTAATGGTCCTTCGAGCCGGATCTTCGAGGTTTAATTGAAGAAAGAAGAAATTTGTGCTGGTAGCCAATATGCCAATTACACGCTCAGTTGGAAAAGGGCGTAAGCCGTCGACGGAAACAAAGCCGTCCTCCTCAGCGGAGGCGACCGCCACTACGGAAACCGACGAAACTTCCAGGGCAACAGCATCATCCGCGACGGAAACAGAGGCAACTGTGGCAACTAGCGCCTCCGTAGCGAAGTCAACTGCGACGGAGGCAACAGTGAAGACGATGAAGCAAGTAATGAAGCCCAGGGGGGGTCCGGATACTGAAACATCACCTACAGACGCTTTTCAACTATGCGTTCCGCCTACTACTCAACAGGTCGCACCGCCAACAGAACGAGAAGCAACACAGAAGAAAGCTTGTCTGCTAGAACCCAGCAAGCTAACAGAAACAAACAGACGTACGGGCTCCGTCAAGTCGAAGACAAAAGCCTACAAGATAGCGAAAGCCAAAGAAGAGCTTGCGCGCCTAAAGGTAGAGTTAGCCTTAGCTCGACTCACCACACTAGAAGCGGATTCAGATGATGAAGACAACGTCTCCGTATATTCGAAGATGGAAGCTGACATTTGCGTGAACACCTGGCTGAACAACCAGCCGGAACCAACGATGTTAGCAATCGCTGATGAACCACAGCCTATGTTAGAAGAAAGAAGATTGGAAGAACCAATCATTACAGAAGACAGAAAATTGAAGCCTACAATCAAGATTGAAAGTAGAAGATTGGAGAAACCAATCATTACAGAAGAAAAATCTGAACAACAGAAAGTAACAGCGAGTACCCACGCCCAGCCAGATCTCTCACAACTGGCTACGGCAATCACACTCGCTGTCAAAGCCGCACAACAACCGAAGCTCATCGAACTACCAATATTCAATGGTTTGCATCAAGACTGGCTACACTTCCGCGCTGCATACTATGAAACAGAGAAGATGTTTACAAAGATTGAAAACATCAATCGCCTGAGGAGAAACCTGAAAGGAATAGCAAAGGAAGCTGTTGATGGTCTACTTATCACCAACGCCGAACCATCCGATATAGTTAAAACTCTGGAAACAAGATTTGGGAGACCAGAATCAATTGCCATGATGGAGATAGACGCACTTCGAGCACTGCCGCGCTTAACAGAGTCACCAAGAGAAATCTGCATATTCTCAAGTAAAGTGACAAATGCCGTGTCTACTCTTCGAGCATTGAACTGCATCTACTACTTGTACAATCCAGAAGTCGCTAAAGCCATGGTAGAGAAGCTTACTCCGACGCTGAGATTCAGATACTTCGACTTTGCTGCAACAATGCCAAAGGAAGAACCAGAACTTCTGAAATTTGATAAGTTCTTGAAGAGAGAAGCTGATTTGTGCGGACCTTATGCACAACCCGAACAAGTGGGCTCACAAACACAGCCTACTCAACAGAGACGTCAACAAAAAGTGAACACAGTTACAGAAAAGCAATCAACAACAAAATGTCCTGTATGTGAAGAGACGGGACATACTGCAACAGATTGTGAGAAGTTCAAGAAAGCGGATGAAAATGGAAGATGGGACATTGCGAAGAATCGACGTCTGTGCTTTGGATGTCTTCGCTTCAGAAACAAGACCCACAGCTGCCAACAGAGAACCTGCGGCATCAACAGCTGCAAATATTATCACCACAGGATGCTGCATTACACAAAGAAAACAGAAAAGGCAGAAAACAAAGGGTCAACAGAAGCCATCAACTCCGCTTGGACTTCAACTAAGAAACAGTCCTACTTAAAGATCATTCCAGTCACAGTATCAGGAGCAGCAGGTGCAGTTAACACATTTGCACTGCTGGATGAGGGGTCAACAGTAACTCTTATCGACGACGACGTAGCTAACGAGATTGGCGCTACAGGACCCATCGATCCACTACGCATAGAAGCGATCAACGAAATGAAGACGGCTGAGGTGAAGTCACGAAGAGTCAATATCACAATTAAGGGAATCAACAATCACAAAGAAAGAATTCAAGCGAGAACAGTAAAGAATCTTCATGTATCAACGCAAGAAGTTTCGAAGGAACGAATTGAAGAATGCAAACATCTACGAGACATAAGCGACATCATCACTTATCAAAATGCAAAGCCTAGAATACTCATTGGCCAAGACGACTGGCATCTGCTATTAACAACGAAGGTCAGACGAGGAAGTAAAAACCAACCAGTGGCATCTCTCACGCCATTGGGATGGGTATTGCACGGTAGCCACACTCGCACTCTCGGAAAAAACATAGACTTCGTCACTCACGTCACAGAAGAGCCAGTTGAACAGAACTTAGAAGATCTGATGAAACAGTACTTCGCAATGGACTCACTTTGCATCAACCCTAAGAAACCGAAGACAGATCCAGAAGAGCAAGCTCTACGTATCTTACAGAAAAATACAGTCCACACAGAAGAAGGAAGATACAAAACTGCTCTGTTATGGAAAAAAGAAGATGTGACCCTTCCTGACAATTATGAAAACTCACTAAAGCGACTCTTCAGCATCGAAAAGAAACTTGATCGTGACCCACAGCTGAAGGAAAAGTACACAGAACAAATGGAAGCGCTGGTCACTAAAGGTTACGCCGAGCCAGCACCGAATAAAAAGACTGCAAACAGAACATGGTACCTACCACACTTTGGCGTGATTAACCCAATGAAACCAGAAAAGCTGCGAGTAGTCCACGACGCAGCCGCCAAGACAAAGGGAGTGGCTCTCAACGACTTACTCCTCAAGGGCCCGGACCTACTGCAGTCACTACCAGGGGTTGTCATGCGTTTTAGACAGCATATGATCGCAGTGACGGCAGACATAAAAGAAATGTTCATGCAAGTCAAGCTGAGAGAAGAAGACAGAGACGCTCTTCGGTACTTATGGCGCAAAGACCGACGAGATGACCAACCTCCAGAAGAATACAGAATGACTTCATTGATATTCGGGGCATCAAGTTCTCCATCAACAGCAATTTACGTCAAAGACTTGAATGCCAAGAAGCAAGAAGAAAGCTATCCTGAAGCCACAACAGCAATCATACAGAAGCACTATGTTGATGATTATCTGGACAGCTTTAGAAGCCTAGAAGACGCAATACGCATTACAACAGAGGTTCGAAACATCCATAAAAAAGCATGCTTCGAACTTAAACAGTGGAAGTCAAACACACCACGACTCCTTGAAGCCATCGGGGAAATAGAAACTGAAGTAGACATAGAACTCTACAAAACAGAAGACACAACAGAGAGAGTACTGGGTCTGATATGGAAGCCAGCCAGTGACAAGTTCGCCTTCAATCTTAACTTAGCAAGAATCCCACCAGCACTGATCGAAGGCAAGAAACCAACTAAGAGAGAAGCATTGAAAATAGTAATGTCACTTTTTGACCCACTTGGCTTCGCTTCACCAGTTACAATCAGAGCGAAGCAAATTCTGCAAGATGTTTGGCGTCGTGGAACAGCTTGGGACGACGAGATTGATGAAGACCTCGCAGAACATTGGCAAAGCTGGCTCATTCAGCTACGAAACCTGGGCAACGTGTCAATATCGAGATGTTACCTACATTACAGCGATGCCACCTCAGTCCAGCTACACATATTTACCGACGCCAGCGAATCAGCTTACTCAGCGGTCTTGTTTTGGAGAACAGTAGCTCCAAAAGGCGATGTCAATGTATCACTCATCCTGGCAAAGGCAAAGGTGGCACCATTGAAACTGACTTCTATACCAAGACTGGAACTGCAAGCCGCCGTCATGGGTTCACGCCTCGCTGAAACCGTCATTGAAGAACACGAGAGAAAACCAGACTCCAAGACATTCTGGACAGATAGCAAAACTGTACTCACCTGGATAAAGACAGGGTCACGCTCTTACAAACCGTACGTGGCTCATCGTCTTGCTGCAATAGAAGAGAGTTCTACAGTCAACGAATGGCGATGGGTGCCAACAAAGTTGAATGTGGCCGATGACGCAACGAGAGATGTGCCATCATCCTTCAACACACAGCATCGATGGTACAAAGGACCAGAGTTCCTCTATGAAGATGAAGACTCCTGGCCAACAGAAGCGTCCACATCGACGTCAACAGATCCGACAGGCGAAGAAAGGATACATCACGTAGTAATAGAAAGGAGGCAGAAGCTCTGTGAAGCACTGCCAGAAGTCTCCCGATTCTCTAACTGGGAGAGACTGCGCTACACAACAGCAAGAGTTCTCCAATTCATTCAACTCTGCAAGGCCACTAAACAAACGGTCTGTTATAAGAGAAACAAGAAGAACTCACAGAAAGATCCAAATTGGAAAAGACAGACAAACAAAACAGTAACAATACAGCGTCAGGGACAGAAAATCAAAAGAGAAGAAAAGAAGTATCTTCCCGTCACAGCGGAACTCTTAACAAAAGCGGAAGAACTTCTCATGCGCTCATCACAGGAAGACAGCTTCTCGCAGGAAATAGAAGACATCAAAAAGCAGAAGGCTGTCAACAAAGAAAGTCGACTTCATCAATTAAGCGTCGAACACATTGATGGAATTCTGAAGTTGAGAAGTCGCATCGAGGCCACGCCGCAAGTTCCAGAAAACTTGAAAAGACCGATGGTAGTGGATGGAAATCATCCTACAGTGAAGCTCTGGATACAGAAAATCCACCGCCAGCTACACCACGCCGGCGTCGAAGCGACAGTTAACGAGTGTCGTCAACAGTATTGGATATTACGCGTGCGTCCCATAACTCGCACAATTCTCCGTCAATGTCTACACTGTAGGATGAAGACACAAGTACCACCACACCCGAGAACAGGAGATCTACCGTCGTGCCGCCTAGCTCATCACCAGCGCCCATTTACGTTTACCGGAGTAGACTATTTTGGCCCGCTGACGGTCACTGTAGGACGCTCCAATCAGAAAAGATACGTCGCTATATTCACCTGCATGACCACGAGAGCAATACATCTGGAAGTAGCCATGTCCCTCAGCACCAGTTCAGCAATTATGGCTCTACGACGAATGATGGCAAGAAGAGGCTCTCCAACACAGATTTGGTCAGACAATGGCACTAATTTGAAAGCAGCGGACAAAGAACTACGACAGGCAATCGACGAAGCAACTACAGAAGAAGCAGCGAAAAGGAATATCTCGTGGCGCTTCATTCCTCCAGGGGCGCCGTTCATGGGTGGTGCCTGGGAGAGAATGGTACGCTCAGTGAAGATAGCTCTAACAGCAACCCTGCATGAGCGTCATCCAACAGAAGAAGTCCTCACAACTCTACTGGCAGAAGTGGAGTATACAGTAAACAGCCGGCCACTCACTCACGTATCAGTCAATCCAGAAGACCCAGAAGCCCTCACTCCCAACCACTTCTTACTGGGGGGACCAGGCCGAGTGCCAACGCCGGGAAGCTTTGATGAAAAAGACACAGCCACAAAATCTAACTGGCGGGCTGCACAAAGACTGGCAGATATATTCTGGACTAGATGGATTCGGGAATATCTCCCCGAGCTTCAAAACCGGCGGGAGCCCCACGGACGAGGATCAACAGTTAAAGTTGGGGACTTAGTACAACTTATTGACCCCAATCTCCCTCGAAACATGTGGGTTCGAGGTAAAGTCATCGCAGCGTATCCTGGGCCAGACAGAGTCGTACGCACCGTCGACATCAAAACCAAGGGAGGAGTGCTACGGAGGCCAGTGAGAAAACTGGTGATTCTACCGATTGAGGACAAAGTCGTCACAGCACCGGTAGAAGATGTGACAGCGTCACACGGCGGGAGAAATGTGCAAGACGACAGACGAAATTAATATTTACGTTAAGGCATAGCGTTGCATTGTTTATATTAGAACTTAAGAGCTTTGTTTTTGTTATACTTGACTTTGTTTACGAGGTGTGCAAGACGACTAAATAGGGCATTGTATTAACACGTAGCGTAATAATAACATAGACTGTTTACATTATTACAATTTAGTATAGGGAATCCTTTGTTAAGTTAGAAATTTCTTTGTATAATTCATATGATTTATTTTTATGTTAGTGTGAAAGAAATGGGTCCAAATAGCTCCGCTGGTGGTCGTACGTGACCGTTTAGACGATGGGAACAGAGGTTCATTGTTCAGATTTTGTATATAAATAGGAAGCTTTTGTTCAGGGAGCATGTAGTACCGAACCTGCCTCCATAGGGTTAACAACTATAAGAAGAATAAAGGAAGCAATATACTAAAGGAATCTTTTCTTCAGGAAGAACATCTCCATACCCTCCAATCCAGCAACAGTACATGTGCCAGTGCCCATCAGGTGGATACCTACCGAACTCATAAACGGTGTGTTCACATAGGGCCTGCACAAAACGAGTGGTTCAAATTTAGAATCCTGAGCGTATTCATTGTTTTAAAGGTACGATACTTAACTGCCGAGCGCAACACAAAATGTTTCACCTTATTCCAGCGAGGAAAATGTTAGGTCCAAGAAGAACAATATAGAAAATAATGTAAGTAAATATTAAAAATTAAAAGTAAAATTACCATATAATACAATTGGTAAGATTGAAAGTAAATTTATTTGTTAATTGTTATAGACTAACCGGCACAAACAATCACGTTGGGGATCGAATACGTCGACCCGGGTTTCGAGCATGTCAGATGTTAAAATCAGGGCGATTAATTTATTTATCTGCAACTTTTATAAATGTGCGGATTTAAAAAATACTTTTACACGGTTGCAAAAGAAGCAATTTTCCATGCAGATTTCGAATTACGAGTATAAACAACGGCTTTCTGACAAAATTACATCGAAAGCAAAACATTGAACTATGAGTGGGATTTGAACTCGCGACCATCCCGTCTCTATAGCCGGGACATTCTCGTCGTGATTGAAGTAATAGTTCAAATTTACTATTTATATTTACTCGTTAGCATCACACGCACCCGCATTCGGGCATTGATGAATGAAATTAAATTGTATAAATTGCAGATCATAGATACAGTCGAAGTTCGAAGCAGTGATAGCTCAGTGGCTTTGGCTATGGACTGCCGCGCAGCAGGTCCATGGTTCGAATTCTGCCGCGGGCTTGAGCTTCACCGCATGGTAGAAGGGTATTTTTGCGAATACCCGCCTCGCTAGCGACCACCCTCAAGTAGAAAATCTGTCGCCAAGCACCTAACGGTGTGTTCCGGCAGCTGTCCTTGTGAGCCAGTATTTCTAGGTTAAGCCTGTTAACCCCTTCGACCACATCATCACTTACCATCAGGTGAGATTGTGGTCAAAGGCTTACCTATCAGCAATATTAAAAAAAGTCATTTTTTACCTACGTCCGAATCTAACGCCTATCTTTACAAAACTGATGGTAAAAGATTTAAGTTAGATATTTTAAGTATAAATATGAATACGAACGTGGCTATCTCTGGCGACTCTCCAACACCTGGGTGAGTTGTGGGGTGCTTAGCTCGAAGGGGTTATTTGAATAAAACATATTTGCGTGGGCATGCTGTGATTTATAAATTAGGGAAGGGTATGAAATTTAAAGTACTTATTTAAACGGCAACTTTTACAGAACTTAGGCTCGGCTTCCCAATGTAATGTATATGTGATTATTTTTATTTTGTTATATTTTAATGCCATTGTTGTTGGTTCCGGCACTAATGAATGGTAAGTCGGGTTTGGCAGAAAAAGCATGAAAGTAGAATAAATGGAGATGAGAGCATTGAGAAGCATGATTGGAGTCAAACGGAGTGACAGAATGAGTGTGATAAGGGAACGAATGTAGTGACAAAAATCGAGAAATGTATGTTAAGATGATCTGGTCATGTGGAGAAAATTAATGAAATGAGAATGACTAAACAGGTATGCATGGGACAAGTGAACGGAAGTGTTGGAAGGGGAAGACCTAGGCAAACGTTCCGAAATCTAATGATAAATCTTATGTATGAAAGAATTGATGAGTATAGATGAAGCGAAAGAGATATGTAAGGATCGTAGCAAGTGGAAATCTGTGGTATCTGCCTACGGGAAAGAGGCTTGATTTTATGTATGTATGCATGTATCTGTCAAAAACAGCATCTTAAGATCTTTTTTTTTTTTTTTTTTTATGCCTGATAGGTTAGCCTTTGACCACTATCTCACCTGATGGTAAGTGATGATGTGGTCGAAGATGTTGTTCAGGCTAACCTAGAATTACTGGCTCTCAAGGACAGCTGCCGGAACACACCGTTAGGTGCTTGGCGACAGATTTTCAACTTGAGGGTGGTAGCTAGCCAGGCGGGCATTCGCAAAGTGCCCTACCACCATGCTGTAACGACTGCCATCCTAAGACAACAACCGGGACCGACGGCTTAACGTGCCCTCCGAAGCACGGAAGCGCTCAGTAGTAATGTCACCAGCGGTCACCCATCCAACTACTGACCGCGGCGGACGTTGCTTAACTTTGCTGATCGATTCAGAATGGCTAAGCAAACTTCGCTACGAGCGCTTCAAAAAAAAAGATCGATCCCATTATTGCGATGCAATTATTAATACGAGCCTAAAACTGGTCCATGCATACCCAGTTCTTAAGTCCTCGATTAGGGATGCCAACGGCGTCACCAAAAGCCGTTAGAAAAGTTAAACAAAGCTCTTTGAGTCCCTTTAAATATGCAATGAACTTGAGCCGAGCTCAAAAGGCGACTGTTTAAAATGTGCAAAGTTTAATGGAAATTGTATCTAAGGGAATATTAAGGATAATAGGTGCGTGACAACGTGACACTTCCCTAACTGTATACTTGGGATTATGATCATTGCCGATTGAGCCTAGCTTGGGTTGCCATATCGCTGTAAAATGTTATAGTAGAGCAGCAGTGTGTGTGAAATGTTTTGTAAGTGTTGTTTTGTAACAGTTTTTAATTACTTTATTCTTAGTTCAAGGTAGGGCCAAAGCAATAGCTAGTATTCATTATACAGAATGACTTGACGAATGCTTTTGGAGCGTTTATTTATTATCCGTAAATATTCCATACAGGGTATGGCTTATGGTAAGCGATTCTTATATATAAAAGTTTTTAAAGATCACCCACAATTGAAAAGAAACATACCATTTCCAGATCAAAGTCAGGTCTTCATATATAAAAGCTGGAGTGGAGTAAAATATCTGTAAATAGTTATTAAGAATTCTATTGGTTAAAAAATCAATTTTTACAAATACCTCGTGACTTGGCGGGTTAGGAATGCACTCCCCCCGCTTGCCTCAAAATCAGTACTTAATATTATAAATGCGAAAGTAACTCTGTCTGTCTGTTACGCTTTCACGCCAAAACTACAGGACCGATTTGAATGAAATTTGGTATGGAAATAGTTTGAGACCCGGGAAAAAATATAGGATAGTTTTTATCCAACTGCGCAAAAAGAGGTTAATGTTTTTGCGCGATAACCGACATACGCGCGGGCGGAGCCGTGCCCGGAAAGCTAGCATAGGAATATAGAGCAGCTATATTCCTATATTTTGATGTAACGGTATTAGCCATGGACTGCTGGCTTGAGGTTCATAACATGGTGGAAGGGCATTTTGCGCTACAATCCCATAGTAATAAATATTCCTGTTGGTCGTAAGAATCGCAGGCATCAGCACCTTCTGAAGATTTACTATCTCACACTGCAATCCCCAAGCCGTCTGCCAAGCATGGGGATTATGGCAAACATTCCCTTAATAGTAGAGGCTGTCTTCAACAGTAGACGATCAGGCTGGTACAGCGTGAAAAAAGTTACGTATACTTTTTATTTTTTTACTCATAGAAATAAAACAAAAAATTTGCTGCACTGTTAGTCCTGCCATTTCAGAAATTATTCGCCTGGCCACGAATGAGGTAAAAAAGTATATCAAAATCATATAATTTACATAGAATGCAATCAAGCAACAAGGTACGAGTAAAATTGTGCTCCCAGTACTTTACAATATATATTTCAGCCATATATACTCCATTTTAAATTCAAACCCCACATGCAAAGTGGGCAACAAATCTTTCCAATTTCTCAAATATATTTTCTCTCTTCTATTCAGAATCCCAAACAAGATAAAATAAAACCTATTCTAGTGTCCCTCGATTGCGAATAGCACTTGCTGTGACGTGGTTACGTGCCTTACGTTTCAGGACCAGTGGAACTTGACCTATCTGAGCTTGTGAGATCCCTCTGTTGTAGTCAATTTGTGTATGCAAAGAGGAGGGGGCGAAGGTCAGACTACGCCGGAATTTCTATTGGGTCAGCCTCTGTTATATGCATGTAGCTGTCGTGAGGGCCAGATCATGAGCAACAACGGAAGGGTGGATAAAAGGAGACTTGAAATTATTTTATCATTTGTTTTTAACTGGAAACTTTAGTGTTCTGAGATCTCAGAACTTCCATTCTTGGCACAATCCTTTTTTTGGCTTTGGCTACTATTCACTTATAAAATAATGTGGTAGATGAAGAATGAAAACTGACTTACAAATTTGTTAATTGCCCTGCCACCATGTTGAGAAGCTCAACATGGTTTATGATCGCAGCAGAATAATATTAATGTATCTTCTGCCAGTTTTGGCTATTTTCGTTGGACCATCACTGATCTATAAGCCATGCGATACGTGGAAAATACCATCAAAGTACTTGAAAACTTTCTCACAGTGTGTTCCGGCAGCATTTCTTGAAAGCCAGCTCCCAAGTTCTTAGGTTAAGCTTATGGAGCATCCTCAACTAAATCCGAGCACAGTGAGTGGAAGGCAAACCTAAAAAACTGGAGAATCCAAGGTATTTTATATTATTTTATTACTATACCTTGGATATTCTAAAGAATAAAGCGGATTTGTGCCTCGGATTTGTTGGACGGAAAGAAGCTACCTTGTGATTCTCTTATTACCCTTATCGGGTTCATGTAGGGTTGGTACAATATTTATTTTCAAACAACACAAGAACATAACAAAGTTACGCAAACGACACTTCACAATTGTCATGGTAAAAAGGTTTGACTTTCGACCGCTTGACCGACGCGACCCCAAGTCTCCTTGGGAATGCTTTCGTTGATAGGATATCCTTTAATAATCAAGGCGTAAAGGTGGTTAGAAGCGCTGTAGTGAAATCAAGGTGCACCAACACATACAGAACATAAACACCACACTAGACATAGTAACAGCAAGCAACTACAATATTCTTGAGGAAGATATCAAACAGTCATCTCTTCCACCGTTCTCCTTTATAAATAATTACTTATTAAAGGATAACCTCTTGTGCCTCGTCCAGCACCCATCAGCCTATTTTATACGTCCCTCGTTAGTCAGAGTGACCTACATGTGTAAACTGAAACGGAATGTGTTATTGAATGTTGGCCCGACCCGGTGAGCCTGTTTGTTCATTAGAACAACACCTCCAGCTTAGGGAGATTTCTGACATAATTTTCATATCACATAGGCTCTTTCGCGCATTAGTTCCAAATGCCATTGTGGTAAACAATAAAGGGCGTGTTTTGGTCTCTGCTATTTTAGCCATGACACGTTTAAAACGATGATCACTACATAGATTATAACAAAGTCGCATCCCGCTGTATGTATGTCCCTATATGTATTGAGGGTGGTAGCTAGGAAGGCGGGCATTCGCAAAATGCCCGTCCACCTGCGGTGAAGATCAAGCTCACGCCGGGATTCGATCCATGGACCGGCATCACGGCAATGCCACTAAGCCATCACTGCAAAGTTTTATTGTATACCTATGTAAAGACAGCATTGTTCACTTCATTAGCAAATTGTAGTTTTCTATTAAGCCAGTCGTATCTAAATTACAATTCCAATTACGCTAAATTCCACACATAGGTACCTGAGGATATGTTCCATTTGATTGCTCCTTAGCGTCAGCAGATTCTACACCTAGTAATTACACGTAGTTATTAGGCATTAGCAACCACACCGGGCATTATCCGGGCCGGATACGATTACCGGTGACTAAGCCGGTTGTCTCCCGGGACCCGTGATCGGCAAATGAGCACCGAACTTATAACTTCCAAGGGATCGCACTAACTTTTGGGTCATCCCTAAAGTTTCATAAACTTGCCAATTCTTTTTATGGACGGTATGGGTGACCTACAAACTTCATTTTGGGATGGCAACTAGATTCAAAGATAATAATATAAGAAAGGGTTACGGTAAATTGTGAGTTGGATATTGGGTTCGTATTGCATAATTGAACATCGGTGGCTTAAGAGCTTACTTTTTAGGTTACCCGTCTTTGAAATTTTGTACACTTTTTTAAGTTTTATATTAGACTCGCGTCGTTTGTGTTTATCCATTAATATCGTATTAATGAAAAAAATACTTTGTAGTAATAGTCAATGTCAAATTCACGTAAGTAGAAGAGCCGATAAGTTCCAATTATGCCTCAATAGTAGGTGGAGATACTAAAACTCGTATAAACCGGTTTAATAAAGAAACGAATCGAATATGGCGCTGCAAATCAATACAATTCACTTGCACACAATTGACACTCTAATATGTGCAAATGAGATATAATGATTTACGCGGTAGTGCTTGTAATCATATTTAGAAATATAGAAGGGTAGCGACATCATTCCGAGGGTTATGTGTTTGAAAAAACACTTTTTTCGATCAGATGAAGTCTAGTAGTCTGGTTGATAGTCGTGCACCGTCCCTTATGAAAGTTAAAGAAATACAATTGGAGCACGAAATTACGGCAGAAATAGCCGACCCTCTGGTGGCCGAGCAGTTTAGGCATCCGGCGCGAAATCGGAGGACGCGGGTTCAATTCCCGCCCGGGGCAAATCATTTTGTAATCCAATAATTTGTAAAATATATATGATTTTCGCTTAGCACGCTAAGCGGCACATTGCAGCGTCATCTTTAATTAGTTCTACCCTGATTCAGTAAGCTTAGAACAAATATTTCACAAAGAATTTAATATCGCACTTAGTCTACAGTAACAAGTATGGGAATAAGAAGATTGTTCCGAGAAAGGTGGAACTGTAATGGACAGATGTGACACTAACGCGGACGATTTGTCCCTCTCATCAATAAATAACATTTAAAAAAACTGGTTACAAACTATCTCTAACAATAAACTTATCGAAATGCCTTCTGTGATTATTGCATCTAGAAGTATAAATATAAACAATAAGTTAAAAAGTCAAAAACCCGACAGCATATTATTTATTTTCGTTAAACGTTTTGTCGTTGCATTTTTTTCGTCGTTAAACGTTTTCATTGAAATTAAAACTGCAAGTTATAATATTTATGGAATCGATTTTCGGAGCCCTTCATTTTGATACTCCACTCGATGGGTTAGGAAAAAAAAACTTCTAAAATACGCCAGTTTTTTTTATGTAACTAGTGTCACTTGCGCTATCAAGATGAATCTAACGATATCTCTTATATAAAAATTGGTTAAGCCGTTTAGAAGTTATGGTAGAATAAGGAAACTCACATACATACATGCATTCTGAAAACATAACAATCCTTTTTTGGACAGTCGTGTAAAAAGGTAGACATAGGTGGATCTATGTCTACCTTTTACTACTATATATTTCCAATTAAATATGAAGCAGTAGAAGAAATCCATCTACAAGAGGACCTAGTGTGTACTTACTTAGCAAACCTAAGTAAATTATTTCGAGTTTAACATATCGCTATACAACAACTATAGACAAAAACAACTATAAACATTAACGACGTGACCAAAATCATCTAAATACACAATATAAACTGACAACGTTTAAAAAACTGTGGCGTTTAAACAGAACAGCTATTGCCGTCCAGGCGCCGCGGCCGGTCGTTAGGCCTCCTAATTGCCCCTTTACGCCAATTAAGCAACGTAACGTCTTCGTGCCGGCTCCAAAAAACGGTTTCCGCAACCGGCTTTTAGCCTTATCGGGTCCATATTGTGCATAACCCTTTGGGCGTCCGTTTATGAGCGATGTCATTTTGTTTGTAAGTATACCTACCCTTCAGTTTACAATGGATTATACATCACGAAGAAATTATTTACAGCTATGTAGCGCATCGTTATAATATTGTTTATTTTGAAGCGCTCATAGCGAAGTTTTAGCCGTTCTTATCCGATCAGCTAAATTAAGCCACGTCCGCCGAGCTCATGACTTAGATGGGTGACCGCTAGTGACATTACTACTGAGCACTTCCGTGTTTCGGAGGGCACGTTTAGCCGCAGGTGGTGTGTCTTAGGATGGCAGTCGTTACAGCATGGTCGTGGGGCATTTTGCGAATGCCCGCCTGGCAAGCGTACACCCTCAAGTAGAAATTCTGCCGCCAAGCACCTGACGGTGTGCTTCAGAAGCACTCCTTGACAGCCACTAATTTCAGGTTACCTGAGCTAAATCGTCAACCACATTATCATTAACTATCAGGTGAGATAGTAGTCAAAGGCTTGTCTATCGGATATTTCAGATTTTAGTACTTATTTCACTAAACGTTCCAAACATTTTTTCATTTCTGTTCCACACAAATCAATAGCTTAGCAATCGATTACAAAGTTTCCAACCCGTCAACATTGATATATACCTATATATACCTATGTACGAGTATGTACTAACATAGCTGTACAGTTGCCGAGGGCTCTATGTTGCCACGAAAAATCAATCAGAAACTGTCACACCGTTCAATAGTATTATTTAGTTTTTGTAGCCAGATTGTGTGTGGTTTTATAATAAAGTTCCCAAACATATTACAACGCTCACAGAGAAAAAATCCAGTTGAACACGAAAGACATTTTGATTGAGAAATCCTACTACACAGTTTGTAATTACTTAAACGACAAAAATGCTTGGACCATTCCGCCTCTGCCAAGCTATCGCCTGTCCTCTATGTAATTTAAACAAATATCGTTTGTATATTATGTAACATATTGCTAAAGACGATTAAAGGAATGGCCCCGAGTTTCTTGCCCGTTCATCCCGCAGTGGCTCTATCATTTTTTTTACTGAACGTGGCAGTACAATATAGAATATTTCAATATTAAAATTAGTGATTGACCTTCATAAGAGTGTCGTAGACGTCTAAATTGAATAAATGATTTTGACTTCGACGTACGTTGAAATAAAACTGTTAGCAGTTCCACAATCGCACATCAAGAGCCGGTCTTAAATTGAAACGCACATTTACTTTATCACGTAATGGAAGTTATTTATTGTAATTAATTAAATTTCAGTCGGGAACCTTCTATAAACCTTAAGGCACGTGGCCCTGACAGCTTCGATAGCGTTAAGGTCGAAACTCAACAGCACGACTCACGTGGGCGCACGAGTAAATTCAAAGAAAGCTTTGCTCAGAACTAACAAATGCATAGAGCAGAACAAGAAGTAAAAGATCTCAAAAAAATTAAATGGAACCACAAAACAAGCACCAGCTTTCAAATATAAAACCAGCTTTTCTCTATAAAAAAAACTTTAAAAACAAGGTTTTATTATGTTCTCGTATAAAAGAAATAAAAATTTAAAAAAAATTCTAGTCAAGTCGATTCAAATGAGCCCAAACTCGAAGAGGTTATGACGTTTCATTGCGAAGTTCCTTTGGAACCTTCCAGTTCCATCATCAGATCAGCACCATGTCATCATAATATTGCATTGCCTCGCGATTAACACATGTATGCAAAATTTCAGCTCTGTAACCGGGAAATAGATCAAACTTAATTTGCAAGATTTGATGACAAACATCCGGACAGATGAAACTAAATAAAAGCTTGTAAAAACATCAAAATCGCTACACACTATAAAAGTTGTGAGGTAACACACAAAAAATACAGTCGAATTGAGAACCTCCTCTTTTTTCGAAGTCAGTTAAAATCTTGAAAAAAATATTTTTAATAATTTTAATGTTTGCAATAACGCATGCACTGCGGATTACATTACAAAAATACAAATTTAGGAGAGGAAAAAGTTTAAGTCATGTGTGGGATTCGAACCCCTTTTAGCCAGGGAATGCTCTAATGATTAGAGCATATAGAAAGATTAGAGTCTAATCCAATTGAGCTGACATGACAACGAGTCATAACTAATTTTTTTCTTATCGTTAACCATCGTATTAGGATGGAGCGACAACTATAGTTCAACTTACGTTGTTACTACTTGTGTGGTTACGAATCCCGCACATGACTTTCTTCTCGTAAACTTGTTAAACTTGAAAAGTTTTTAAAATTTTTATAAAACTTGAAAAGTAACAAAAAAATTATATAACATGACCAGTGAACAGGAATCCCCAGCTTAGAATACACGTATATATTGTTACTGCCGCTTACTGAATCTGTATAATCGCATTTGAGATTCAGTGAGTTCCGAACCCAAGTCACGTGATACCGACAGTTTGAAAACATTAATTTTCCAGAACAATTAAACAAGGAGATTGTAATCAATTGAATGTTCAGGTATTCCCCAAGTTCCGATTAACAACAATAGTTCATTCATGTTCGGGTACAATTGTTACCGGGACAGGTACTGTTGTTGCGAAGATTTAGTTGGAAATCTGTAGTTAAATTGAAATTATGGTGCGATACTGTTTTACACGTGCTTTGCTAGTATATTACATAACTAACGACTTGCCGCGGCTTCTCACGGGTGCTTAACAAAAATTATATATTGAAAGACATAAAAAGCGGACTTTTTTGTAGATATTGATGTCCTCTATAAAATTGTAGTACATCACTTTGCTCTGTTGTCAATAATTTCCGCAGCGTACGTGATATAACGTTGTTTCTGGTATTTTTTTCACATGTTGGGTCACATTATCGAAGTATTTAGTTTTTTTAGAACCCTAATTTTTTGATTTGAGAATAACGACGCAAGGATGAGGATGTATACGTTTTTTTATTTTTTTTTTATTTGATACATTACAAAATTCATTTAGGTAATATACTAGCAAAGCATTTTCTCAAAAATGGTATGTAATGTTGCCATAACATCTCTAAAAAGTATCCAGAAAGTGAACTCAACCAGAGACTTATACACAACTGTCCAGTAAGGTGCGAGATTTTAAATTTGTAATCTCCTACTGTCCACTCAGTATGTAATTTTTTCCTGGACAGAAGGTCAAACTCTTTAGATATGCTTAGAAAAAAAATTGTACCAGACACAGATTAGAGTTTAGCCATTGAACATGGGTGTAGGAGGGCTCCAAATATATATCTATCTCTCTTTTTGGTATGACATTTTATGAGATAGATATATTTTTGAGCCTTAAACAGCCATTTTATAGTCTGTGACACTTAACGCGACGCAGAAAAAGTTTGCACGTTGCGTTTTCTACTTAGTAATGTTGTAGAAGTATAGCGTGAGATTTTATGTTTGTATTTAGTAATTTCAGTTTATAAATCATGTTTCATCTTTGTTAAAAGCATTATACAAGCCTCAACCAGTAAGAAAGGCCTCGTAGAGTCTCGCACGATCGAGAACATGCGCTCATATTTTTTAATTTAATGTTTTCTTACAATGTTTTTAAAATATTTGTAATTATAATAAATATTATGGATTTCCGCAAAATAACACCTGAATCTATTACATCGGTATTCTTAAACGATCGTTTGAACTTCATCCTTTATTGATGTTCCAAATGTAGCGTGTCTAATATTGTCCATTTACATTTTCGTATCAAAAATAAACACAAAGGGCAAAGTTGAAAGTAATATCTACTTTTGAACAGTAAAGTCGCATTTCATACAAATTCTTCAAGGTTCGCTGACTCTTTGAAAGACGTCGGAAAAGTGGATGAAAACAATCCTATTCAACTAGCTGTCGAGACGTCCGTGATATAAAAGACTAGCTGAAGACAAGATCCACAATAACAATAAAAGTGTTGGACCGAGTTGGACTGTGGCTCGTTCCGGCCGGATTGGCGCCCAACGTGGGGCAACTTTTGTACAATGCGGCAAACTTGTTTATCAATAAAGTCTTTATTAGATATTAGAGTCCCAATTCTACTACTTTTCCCATAATATTTACAGCGTTACACGGAGCAATATACTTATTTAATAAATTTTCTAGTAAGGTAACGTCAATATGCAGTCATAAAAATAGGATTACGATGTTCATTATGATAGATAGATAGATAGATAGATAGATAACTCTTTATTGACAACACCGTAAAAACAACAATAAACTTATTACTAAAACATGAAGCCAAGTGTATCAATGGGCGGTCTTATCGCTCAGAGCGATCTCGTCTAAACAACCCATCAACTATGTTGCTTTAATGAAAAAAAAAATTACCTAAACAAAAACTTTTTCACTCTTTTTAGTTACCCTTGATACTTACTGGATCGATTGTCATTCACTGTCAACAACTATATCATCACGATACGAAAATATTTTTCAGTTATTGAAGTGTAACCCAAACTAAATTTGACTACACGACAAGCATCAGCTTTCAAATCAAAAAAACAGATAAATTGAGAATCCTCTCCTTTTTTTGAAGTCGGTTAAAATTAAACAAACTTGCACATTCTGACTGTGCCCGGAAAACTTCTGTCAGATACTTACTAGTTTTTGAAAGGTACACGATCAGATTTCTTGTTAGATCAGTTTCGTTTCTATAAGAAATAAAATAAAATATTTAAAGTAAAAATGTCATTGCCTTGTCTTGTGCCAATGAACTCTTTTGTCTGCGAACATTTATAAGAATGCAACAAAGCTACATATCTGATGTCTTTTTTATATTCTGTCGGCATGATGAAACAAGCTAGCACGTTTGATTTAACAAGTGATTCCGTTGACGCATGATATGCGCTTGATTTCACATAGACTTCGCTAGGGTGCGTTTCTGGGTCAATAAATTCAACCTCTCTACGTTATATCTATGCATAATTAATCTTATTCAATTACATTTTCGTTTTGGGATTTGAATGCTGAGCTAGTAACGGCCATAAAACCTCCTTTTTGCGAACGAAATTAGATATCGTAAGCCGTTTTAGAGTACATCGAGGTTCGGGCAGCATTTGGGACAAATAGCCCGGGAAATGGCTGGCCGGTCTCCGGCTAACACAGCCAAAATTAGGTCAAGACGCGCTATCGCATCCGACCCTAGGCTTTTACAGAGTTATGGCAACTTTATTTCGATTCTTCCGTACCTTTGCGATTGCAAAGTCGAAGTACCTATCGATTGAATCCAACTGGGTCACAACTGACAAGTTGGAAGTTACACTTCTTCTGTTTCTTTATGACAGAACCTCTGACATGAAATAAACTTTGTACCTTTTCCGTTTCGCTTGATCCACTTTATTTGTTAGGTTGGCGCCTTCCGGAAAAAAGCGACTCGGTTGATTTAATAACGGGTAGGCCACGATCAGTAATATGATAGAGATAACGCAATTTATATAATAAAAGCCTTCATAATATTTCTTCCGTAAAACTGTAAGAGCGACGGTAAAGGATGAAATTTTGTTATTAAAACATCTTTCAGAGGCTTAATACAATACAATACAATAGATATAGTTTTTTTGAGTACGCTGAAAACAAAATACGTTGCTAAAACCGTGCTGACTGTAAGTTTCTATTTATTATACTATCGTTATGAGACTAGGACTAGGCCCATCTGGTGTCGATAATCGATGACCTCTGCCTATATATCAAATGCAGTTTTCGAGTGGCAACAAACTTAATTTGTTATATAGGCAGTTCACCTGCACCCCCTTCAATCCAGAATACAGTAATATGAACAGAACCCACTGCTAGTTTTACTGCTACTAGAAAAGGCCTTTCGCAGGATGTCTGGAAGAAGCCTATTAAAGATATCCGAGAAATATGCCAACACTAATATTCACAAATTAATTACCGTGTTCACTTGTCGCCGTCACTCCCACCTAATTTGCAATCTAAAAACGTCTTATAAAGTATCCGAAACACGTAATGAACTTGGAATTTGTTATACAACTAACCGGAGCGCATAACCACCGCTTGCATATAGGGTCAGATTGACCGCATGCTAGCGACACGTGCCACCCTCCCATGTCATATCTCCCGATATCCGTGAAGCCTAAGTTGAAAGATAACCTCACCTAAGCTAAGGTAATTTATAAAAGTAACAATTAATAGTCACTATTAGATTTTATGGAATGCTATATGTTACAACCCAATTGTATTAATTTCACGTAAGCAAAAGGGCTATTATTAATAAACTAATAAAATATTGTTAGTACATACATAATATAGGGCCCGGCGGTCCCGGATAGAGTTTAACCCCCCTCCCGCCATTGATACTTATGGGTTTCTATGAGGTGACTAAGGGTAAAATACTACTAAATGAACAGCTATCTTAACCTGCGATTCCCAAGACGCGTGCCAAGCGTGGGTATTATGCCAAACCCTCTCTTAATGATTCTCAGCTGGTACAGTGCAGTGCAGAACATAATAATATTTTTTTTTGCATTTCTATATAATTGTATAAATTGGTACTTTTTATCTTATCTATAACTGAATAATTTTTGGCTTGGATACGAACTTTCCGAGTAACGACCTCGTTTCGTATTCATTGGGAACGGTTTTTCGTACTTTACCGGAGCCATATTTGGTCCTTCCTCTGAACCATTAGGGATAGTATATTTGGGTATACGACAGGGGTCATAAATGTGCAGTTTGATTACATATGTTTTGATTTTTGCATTGTCGAAGGGCATTTTGCGAATGCCCGCCTGGCTAGCGACCACCCTCAAGTAGAAAATCTGTCCCCAAGCACCTAACGGTGTGTGTGACAGGCACATGAGACTTAATAACTATGTCTCAAGGTGATAGGCGCAATGCAATTCGTGACTTGTGACGAAATGCATCTGTTATAGGCAGAGGTTAGTCCGCTTAACATCAGGTGGGTCTCGAGCTTGTTCCGTCACAATTATAGAATATTTGTTCATTGACATCTACGTTATGCTTGCTCTAGAAATAAATTCATGTGGCCGTGACCACGCCCATCCGTATGACTTGGCTACATTCGTTGTATTCGGCATTGTGAATGTCTTTGAATTTTTTATACCAAGCTTTTTAAAGAAAATGTAAGTTGAAAGTTTGCAATTCAGTTTCTTCAAGTATTTTGAAGTATTAGGTAATTTAAATAAGAAAAATATAAATACAGACGACGGTATGTGATATTTATATATTCTTCAAATAATGTAACAACGAGTATTTTGATCAAAATCACCTATTTTAGTTAAATACTGTCAAAATTTGCCAACATTTAGACCCTTGATTCATGTTTAGTGTTAGTAGTATTGATAATAACGCTTACTATTATTACTAGTTGTTTTTTACTGTCTTTTCAAACTTAACGAAACAAGTTCATTCGTCATGAAGAAGAAGAACCAAACAAGAAGAAGAAGAAGTAAAAAAAATTGTCCAAATAAACGAATAAAAGTACTTACAGACACTGCGCAGATCGGCCTAGAAGAAGT
The DNA here is from genome assembly GCA_963854805.1 of Plagodis dolabraria. NCBI lineage: Eukaryota > Metazoa > Arthropoda > Insecta > Lepidoptera > Geometridae > Plagodis > Plagodis dolabraria. The sequence continues at coordinate 6,577,909 of OY978442.1, forward strand.
GGAGCCTGCGCAGTGAAAGGATACCGTGTGGTAGTGGCCCCGCGAGGTCCAGCAGAGGCCATGAGCATGCTCGATGCCTCAACCAGCCCCGCCAAAGGCTGATGATATACTATATATAACAACTTCATACTTGAAATTAAATTCAAACTTAGCAAACACAAGGGCTGTTTCCTAAAATTAGTGCTTACGCACTTAATACGTTAAAGTTTGAAAAAGTCAACTAAAGTTTTTTTTATGCCTGATAGGTTAGCCTTTGACCACTATCTCACCTGATTGTAAGTGATGATGTGGTCAAAGATGTTATTCAGGCTAAACTAGAATTACTGGCTCTCAAGGCAACAGCAGCCGTAACACATCATTAAGTGCTTGGCGACAGATTTTCTACTAGAGGGTGGTAGCTAGCTAGGCGGGCATTCGCAAAATGTCCTACCACCATGCTATAACGACTGCTATTCTAAGACAACAACCGGGACCGGCGGCTTAACGTGCCCTTCGAAGCACGGAAGCGCTCAGTACTAATGTCACCAGCGTTCACCCATCCAAGTCATGACCGCGGCCGACGTTGCTTAACTTTGCTGATCGGTTCAGAATGGCTAAGGAAACTTCGCTACGAGCGCTTCAAAAAATATTCTCGAATGATGCACTGACTTTTTGTTACTGAATAACACGTACTACAACTGCGACGGAATATTGACCAATAACATGCGCTTGTGGGTGCATTGCTATCATTTTACTATAGATTAGACAAACGCTACAATATTACATGGCAACGTAAAAGGCGACAAAAATGGAAGAACCTAATCACGAATTTCCACTTCCGTTGAATTTTTCCGTTCCATTAGAAACAATTAATTTTAATTGGACGGATTAATTAATATCGTGTTCTCGGGTGGCAGCTGGCGTGGCGCTTCGACCATCGTAAATACTTGTCTATCTCGGACCGTTTAATTTTTTTTCTATAATTTTTCCGCCGCTTTGTGTCAGAGCTGAGCGTGCACAGTGATTTATGAGCCAATCTTTTAGTCGTAAATCAAAAGTATAACACCCCTGTTACTATTCAGTACCGTGGAACTGAACGTAACTTTGAAACAATCACTTTTGTTTTTTTCTCCCGCGCTTTTGGGAATTTGCTTCCGTGCGTCTGATTTATACGCAAATGTTGCGTATTAAGTGTTAATTTACGAAAGTTGTAAAGCAACTCGGTTTTTACTGACTATAAGTAAAATGAGGAAAGTTTATGTTTTTATAGTTAATTGATGTCCATTGAATTCATCCGTATTTTTTGATCTCATTATTGTTTATTATTTGCGTTCGTAGCAAAGTTTGCTTAGCTGTTCCTAACCGCTCAGCTTAGTAAAGCAACGTTCGCCGCGGTCATGACTTAGATGGTTGACCGTTAGTGACATTACTAGCCGTGCTTTGGAGGTACGTTACGCCGTCGTCGGTCGCGGTTGTTGTCTTAGAATGGCAGTTGTTACAGCATGGTGGTAGGGCATTTTACGATTGGCCGCCTGGCTGGCTTAACCCTCAAGTAGTAAATCTGTCGCCAAACACCTAACGGTGTATTCCAACAGCTGTAATTGAGAGTCAGTAATTCTAGGTTAGCCTGAACAACACTTTCGACCACATCATCACTTACCATCAGGTGAGATAGTGGTCAACGGCTAACCTAACAGCCGTAAAAAAATGTGTGTTTGCAATTTTTAGTAGGTATGTACCTATATATGATTATAAATATGTGTATAATGAAAAGTATGAATAACTTGACACCATGCTAACTATTATTGAATTGAATGACAAAAATGGTACCTGGGAAGATCTGTCTACAAAAAGGAGTTGATTTAGTTTGAGAGAAAGGCAATCTAGAATTCTGATAAGGAAAAGTATGCTGGTATAGAAAAGTTGTTACGGGATTGTAAATTAAAAGTCCATGGCGCATCGAATTAGGTGGAGTAAAAAGCATGAAATGATTTCGTAGGATGTATCCTAATACCTATTAAAGAAGCCTCCTCCCCGAAGCATCACCCCAGAGATTCCCTAGCTTAAGTGAAACGAATTTGACTCAGTAAAAAAGGCTTCAATTTTATCACGTAATTGTGAGATTGGAAGTGAACCAGTTGGAGTGGAAGATTCCAGAAATAGGCTCAACATGTACTTTGGGTTTGATCAATTTAACGCAAGACTTTGAAAGGGTGGATGACCCAATGTTCAAAAAGCAAACAAATGCATATTCTCTCATCAGAAGCAACAGTATTTTATAGCTTCAAATGCTGTATATGAAATCAAGCTATACCCATGCGATGGTTGAACTTAACTGTCAGGAAAACACACCTGCTTTTTTAAAACAACACTGTTCACGCATATTTCTTTTTGTATCGAATTTTTACCGTGGATTCAATTAAAAAATGTCTGTACAAACATGGTTGACGCCATGATGATTCTCGTAGCTGGTGATGTTTACCTGAAATTTAAAAAAGGAATACGTTAATATTGGCGCCAAAATATTTAAAAAATCAAATAAAACAAATCAGCAAGTAATTGTTGCAGTAGTAAGAATTTATGTTTGTGATATCTGTCAAGAGCGCGCGACGACTGCAGAGGTTTCGAAATGATGCACCATTTTCAACCTTCTCGGGTTAGAAATAAGTGCGAGATTGTGAAAAATCATGACTTTAATATTGCTGACTGTACCAAGGAAAACAAATTACGCTTAATGAGAATAATCCTCACGCCCATTGCGTTAAACGAAGCGGAAAAGGGACGGAATAATGGTCGGAATGGGACGAATCTTGTCTTCGCAATGACAATTATTCCTTAGTTGCAGCAAATTGAATGCGAAGTCGACGGGTCAGTTTATTACCACTTCTCAAGGCGAAGTTTATTAAAAGGGGTTTGATTTTCCCTTTGGGGGACACAGGGAATTCTGTCATTGTCTGAGTATACGCTTTACGAGAAAGAACTGCGCCTAACATTTACTAGACGACACGGAGCTCAACTACATAATACCGGTGTTTAGTCGTTATCTCCCCGACCAGTGCCAAACTGTTTTCCCCCGAATAAGACGTAATTGCAATAGTGTGCGAAGACCTTGCACATACTTTTGACGAGTGTGTTAGTTTAATAAAATAGATCAAAGTCAAAACCATTTATTCAATTTAGGCGTCTGCGACGCTCTAATGAAATTTTAATATTGAAATATTCTAATTTTACAGCCACGTTCAGCAAACAAAGTTGTATAGAGCCGCTGCGAGAAGAACGGGCAAGAAACTCGGGGGCCATTCTTTTAACCATGTGTTACTTACTTTCTAAATACATTTTATTTACACTTTGACTGGTTCATCAACTATTATTTAACATTATTATAATTATAATTCAATATAATTTATAACAATTGTCAAAACCTTTTTAGCAAACCATTTTAAGAACCATTACATATAAACAAGGTTAGTGCAGTAATATCATAAAAGAGAATAATAAATTACTTAACTTTCACACAATCTTGATCGGGCAGCACTTCGTCGTTAAAGACTACTTTGAAAATATATTTCGACACCACTGTGAGATCTGAGTTGTTGACTCTGAGCTTGCTTAAAGACGACTGACTTGCTGGGCAGAGCCCCTTTCAAATAACAACTTCGGCAGTCAATATCAATACTTTCAAATAATTACAATTTTGGTTTACTATTAAATTATTTGATGAGAATGTGCTTATAAATAACTATTTTAATTATAGGTATTATTACATACATCGTATTATTGTTTTTTTACAATTATATGTATTGAACAAATATAATATATTTAATATGACTAACGTCAAATCAAGTACTCTCATTTTAAACCTTAAATAAATGTACAATGGTTCAACATGATACAAATACTTATTAATAGTTCCTTGCAAGTCCTATTTTATTCAACATCTTAAAATTAAAACGAAGAACATTACCTAAAACGTAAATTTTACGACGCAATATTTATTTATGCTATCAAGTGCAGTGAAGACAGTGACAGTGACGCACGCGCCACTACCCTACCTGCGATGCCATTGCTACTCGCCGTTCCTCATGTTTCGCAGAGGGCGTTGCGAGCAGCCGCTCGACCGTCGCGTCTAGCGGCCCTCGAAGCTGCACGCAATCCTTGAGAATGAGCATCTGTACTGCTCTAACACCGATCAGATATAACAACTAAACACCGTGATGCTAGCCTGTCTAGTTCATAATAAAATTATCAACTTACGTTAGCTTTTATGAAAATAAAGCCAGATTCTGGTTAGTTTCACTGTTGTTTCATTGATAAGTTTTTCTTCACAGCTGAAGGCTAGTTCAGACATGACTACTGAGTGAGAGTGATGACTGACTATTCTACGCTAGGCAAGAATTCACAAAATGCTTTACTACTGTCTGAACAGTGGTGGCTTGTTCATATGTTGGCACACTTTTATATCTAAATAGGTGGTACTCTATAGTAATAATATTCTAAAATTGTTAAATGTAAATTTTAGAAAAACGCTTAGTAAGAATTTAAAAAATATATCAAGTGACAAATCCACCAATTTTCCTGTTAAGCCTACATCACGTCATAAATACCACGTAGCCAAATCGGAAGAATTTTCGACGCGTTTCGCATCTTCACGAAGCATCCTCGGGAGGTCTTGATTCTTGGAGCGCAGGATCGAGAAATGCATAGTACTCTATAGACTTGGCATAAATAAACTAAGCAGAAGATAAAATATTATCATAAACTTAACAGGTTTCAACTCTTGTATTCCGATGGCGATGTTTATTTTTAATTAACTTTAGCTGTATAATGAGATAGAAAAAATAAGGTCAATCCGTGCATAATTTATAAAAGACAAAGATCACGACCCACGGGCGCCACAACTACTTTGAATGTTCCTAGCCATTCAAAGAATTGTAGTAACTGTAAGAGACACTCAAACTTTGCAACACAACGCTTACCCAGGAGAATTTATTCTGGAACATTCTAAGATGAGTACTTTACCATTGAAATGGCAACAAACCGTAGTTATGAAATACTAAGCGAAGTAAGAATTAAATATGTCAAGAGTTAATAACATTTGAAACAGTAGAAATTTTTGATTATACGTTGAAACCGGCAGGTCGGTAATACCCCGCTATTTGTCGCGTCCGGCAGTCCGGTTTGCTATCAAACGTGCTTATTGTGATGTTTATAAACATCCGATTATAATAATTCAACCGTTTTTCAAACGAAGATATTCTTGGCTAGTTTATCGTAGTCGCAACAGTCGTGAAGCTTAGAAAAAAATAGCTCGAAGACTCTCTTCGGACCGTAGGATAAACTACCAAGGCTCAATTAGTTGAGCCGTTCGGATTTTTTTATTGACCTTAAATCAGTAGGATGTTCTCAATAGGACTGTATATTCAATTGTTTTTTGTCACCTCATAACTCCTTATTACAGCTTGTATCAATTAAGATGTTTTCTTTTACATTCGAAAGCTGGTGCTCGTTTTATGCGTATTTTATGTTTGAAGTCGGTTTTTTGTTAATATTTTAATTATTTAATGAGCTAAATCAGTGACAGAATTTCTGAGATAGAGAGTTGATATTTTAACTCTTGCTCAAGTTTCTTCTTTAGGGTATTCAACTACTTCCATTTAGAAAATTTTAAATGATTTGTTATACATAAATTTAACTATTTAAGATTATACAGTTCGTATACCTCCAATGCATAAAGAGGGGTGTTTATAAGCGTGACGTTTCTGTGTGTCTGTCTATGACATCGTAGCTCCTGAACGAATAAAACGATTTTGATGCGGTTTTCTGTTTTCTAGTTGACGTGATCGAGATTTTTAGTTATAATTCAGGAAGATCTGGGTTGGACTTACTCAACATTTTCAATTTTATACTTGTTATTGGTTATTAAAAGTATCAAAGTGGAAGATATCATAGATCGTGCTGAAGATACAGAATAATACAAACAACTACTGCAGCGTTATCTTTCACAACATAGCCGGTTCGTTACCCACACCTATCAGCCGCAATATACCGTGTAAAAAATCAGACGTTTTTGACCAATTTTAAAGAAAAACATAACTGCCCATCAAAAATCATCGTCTATTAACCGTGTAAACAGTTTCAGCGCTCAAAATCGCCGTAAAAACTGTTTAACACCGCAAAGGATGGCCATATCGTGAATACCAGCAGCACCGTCTACAAAATAACGGTCAGAAATCACCGTTATTTGAAGCGCTCGTAGCCAAGTTTCCTTAGCCATTCTGAATCGATCAGCAAAGTTAAGCAACGTCCGCCGCGGTCATGACTTGGATGGGTGACCGCTGGTGACATTACTACTGAGCGCTTCCGTGCTTCGGAGGGCACGTTAAGCCGTCGGTCCCGGTTGTTGTCTTAGGATAGCAGTCGTTACAGCATGGTGGTAGGGCACTTTGCAAATGCCCGCCTGGCTAGCTACCACCCTCAAGTTGAAAATCTGTCGCCAAGCACCTAACGGTGTGTTCCGGCAGCTGTCCTTGAGAGCCAGTAAATCTAGGTTAGTCTGAACAACATCCTCGACCACATCATCACTTACCATCAGGTGAGATAGTGGTCAAAGGCTAACCTATCAGGCATAAAAAAAAAAAAAAAAAAAAAAAAGCTTCGGCGGCTTGGCGAGAACTTCCTAGGAAACTACGTCACATCGTTCATTTATATAACGTGTTAGTTGAAACAATGAGAGCCGTTGAAACAGTAACGAGTGATGGCTACGGACTACCGTACCACATGTCTATGGTTCGATTCCACCGGTTTGGGCTTCACCGCATAATGGAAGAACATTTTGCGAAAACTCAGCTGACTAGCTACTACTGTTTTTACACGACTGCCCAAAAAAGGAGAGTTATGTTTTCAGGGTTCGTGTATGTATGTATGTTTGTGAGTTTCTTTATTCCCAACTTCTAAACCGCTTGACCGATTTTTATGTAAGAGATATCGTTAGATCCGTCTTGATAACCCAAGTGACACTAGGTACATAAAAAAAATTGAACAACAAACTGGCGGATTTTAGACCCAATATTGTGAGGTAAAAAAAAAATGTTTTCTTCCGAACCCATCGAGTGGGTTATCAAAATGAAGAGTAAAGCTCTTCATTTTGATACCCATAAATCAATTTCAAAAATATATATAACTTGCAGTTTTAATTTCAATGTAACGATAAATCTAATAATAATAATTCTAGGTTAGCCTGAACAACATCTTCGACCACATCATCACTTACCATCAGGTGAGATAGTGATCAAAGGCTAACCTATCAAGCTAAAAAAAAAAAAAAACGCTTAACGAAAATAAATAACTAGAACACACATATACTACAGGTCATCCATTGAAAAAAAAATTAAATGAACAGATAATCTTTAACAACCGTCAAGTAGAAATTCTGTCGTTAAGCTAACAATACGTTCGGGTCGCAGTTCATGAGAGCCAATAAGAAATAACAGGCATATGAGACTTAACTGTAAGTCTCAGGGTGTTGGGCGCAGTGCAGTTCTTAACTCGTGACAAAATGCATATTTTACAGGCAGAGGTTAACGCTAATAACATCAGGGATTATCGTGAGAGTTCCATTACAATCTCATACAAAAAAGTATTCGTAATTCTTCGCGTTGTTACGACTACGACAGTTTTTTCTAAGCCACCGTAGCATAACTATGATAATACAATAAATCGCACACTACACATCCCTAGTCAGGCATTCCTTTGATATTAAGAACGGGAATGCTCAACCCTAGGAGAATTTTACGTAAAGTTAACCCTCATGCAGTCACGTGCGCGAAATGTTCTTGACGGTAATAAAAAGATTCCAGCGCGGTTCCCGGAGGGCGCAATGTCACTAGGTCAGATTCAGTATTGCCAGCAGGGAATTAAGGATATCTGCCAGTATAGCGGAATATTCGCAAAGTAAAAAACGCCAAGGGTATATAGCGTTGGAGGTACTCTATAATTAAAACTTGTGTATATACTTTTTACTTTCAGTAATTCGAGAAACACACAGTACACATAAACAAAAGCTTTTATATCCGATGGTTATTATACACAAATATTTTGATGCTGTACAGTGTGGACTAAATTAAAATAGATAGCTAAAACTAGGCTATTTTATTTTGCGTATTTCCACAGTACAGGAGCTGCTGTTGAGATAAAGGTAATATTTACGTTACAAAAGCGTGCAGTTTGAACCGTATATGGAATGGATCCTAGGGCGTCTCTGAGAGATCTTTTTAAATTTATATTTTAATCGAGTCTATATATTATTATATGTGAAAACATTATGTATGTTCGTAAAAAATTTAGTTAAATTAAATTAAACATCAAGGATCGATTATAAGAATAGGTAACTTAGCCAAAATAGCAAATATAATAATAAAAAATTTAAAAACTATATTTACAAAACAATATGAACATAGTCAATATAATTATACAGGAGCATTTAATCAAAATTAAAAGAATACTCAAAAAGAAGCGCTCGTAGCGAAGTTTGCTTAGCCATTCTGAACCGATCAGCAAAGCTAAGCAACGTCCGCTCATGACATTATACTGAGCGCTTCCGTGCTTCGGATGACACGTTAAGCCGTCGGTCCCTGTTGTAGTCTTCGGATAGCAGTCGTTATAGCATGGTGGTAGGTCATTTTGCGAATGCCCGTCTGGCTAGCTACCACCCTCAAGTAGAAAATCTGTCGCCAAGCACCAAACCGTGTGTTCCTGCAGCTGTTCTTGAAAGCCAGTGATTCTAAAAACATGAGTGTAAAATAACTTCAAAGTAAGTGAAAACACTATGTTTCCGTACATAAAGCTAGTGTAGCAAAAACAAATAGTGTGATGACGTAGATTAATTGGATTGCGGCAACACTAACAGCTACGGGTGTAATTTTATAACGAGAATTAGTTCTGCGAAGTAGACGTTTCTGGATAATGGGCGCGTGTTGAGAAACCTGACATCTGATAGGTTAAGGTTATATTAGGTACTAGCTTTCCGAGCGCGGCTCCGCCCGCGCGTATGTCGGTTATCGCGCGAAAACAAGAACCTCTTTTTGCGCAGTCGGAAAAAAACTATCCTATGTTTTTTCCCGGGTCTCAAACTATCTCCATACCAAATTTCATTCAAATCGGTCCAGTAGTTTGGCGTGAAAGCGTAACAGACAGACAGAGTTACTTTCGCATTTATAATATTAGTACTGAGTACTGATTATGAAATTTTCTTTTGTTAAAAAAAACTTCTCTACATTTTATCTATTATTTCAGTTAAGTATATCTAAAACTTGCCTTGGTTTTTAACCGATTTTAAAAGGAAGAAGCTTTAATTTTGGTTGTATTTTTTTTCCCTTTTTGATACCTAATAGCTTCGTAATTTATAAACTACAGAATTTTCATAAAAAAAAGGTGCAGTAGTTTGGTTTTTAAATCTAACTAGCTGGAACGAATACCTACATCATCGAAGTAAATAAAACCAAATTTTTATACTTTTTTGCTATGGCAGGTTTTATTAGAAGTAATTATTGATTAAAAAAATTATACAAACTTTCGAAATATTTTGATTTCTGTTGAAAATATCCACTCAATATTCATTTTGATTATATTATTGTGTAATTTATCGTCATCTTCTAACCTTTGTCCTACTAATTTGAGTTGGTATACTATAGAAACATCTCTAGCGACCCGATCTAAAATATTACGATATTTTTATTTCCGCAATGACTTCGCGGGTAACATACCATAATTAAAACTAGAGAAAAATTACAGTGATGTGCAAGATTGCAGCCCACGCCATCTACCCTTATAGCCGGGGTATGGTCTGACAGTTACGTCAATAATAAAAGTTAAGTCAAAAATAAGGAATTACTCCACCTAGAGAGATAGGTCAAATGCTAGCTTATGAATAAAATATGACGAATTGAGAAACACCTCCATTTTTGAAGTCAGTTAAAAAGTTCAGCCCCGGGAACAGAGGAAAACAGCCTCAGCCATTTTTCATGTTATTGATTGAGCAATGGCTCAATGCAGCAATGAGCAATGGCTATCACGAAGTCAGTCAATGAACTGGCTTCGTGATGATAAGCTTTAATATCTTGTATACAAGTACGATTATCGAATCAGGAGTGGGATTTGTATTTGGTGTACAATGGTTGTAAGTCAAATTAAGATTACTTACATGTGTATATTATATACATGCATATAGCAATAAACGAGTTCCATCATCAGTCTGATGAAAAACTTCACTGTCAAAAGTAATCATTTGGATTTGCTGCACATTAATAAGAACCTTGTAACACAGAGACGTTTAAGGACGAAAAAAAATCGCTTGAGATTACGCAAATTTCCCCCGCGGTGGGCAAACGCGGAATAATAATGGAGTCAGGGTTTAAGGGAATTCAGACGAACGCTGCTGGTGCCTGATAAATTACAGTATTTTTTGCTAATGGCCGCCCTTTAAGGCGAATTTTCGTGTCGAAGTATATTAAAACAGAGGAAATGTTTCAGTAAATCATCTGAGTGTGCCTGAAGGGCGTTAGTGATCCATTCGGTTATGTTAGGTTTGTAACAGACTGCCGAAGCAAAGGAAAGTTATGGCTTATACTCCCTTGGGGATTGCAAAGCTAAAAACGGCGCGGAGAGTTACTGAAAGTATCCATGTTTGACCTATTTACGACCAACATTTAACATTTTTTTTTTATGCCTGATAGGTTAGCCTTTGACCACTATCTCACTTGATGGTAAGTGATGATGTGGTCGAAGGTGTTGTTCAGGCTAACCTAGAATTACTGGCTCTCTCAAGTATTTGAATACATTCTATAAAAAAGTAAAGAAATTTTTTGTCGTCTAAATTATCGTCGATACTTAAGTACATATTTTGTTGTACTGTGGTTTCTACTATAGGTAAAACTGTGGTGTGGTAAGAAACATGTTTTTTTATAGTAACTACTTTCATACAGTTACCATTGGGTCTGAACAGAGTATTATTTTTATTAATCGTTATCTCAGGTCATTATTATTAAATATTTACACGAAATAACGATCAAGTAAGCGTACAGAGTAATTAACTAATCTGTATTATAAGATTTCCTCGAGATGATGCTTCGGAGCTTGAGTTGCAATTAAAATTAATAACGTGGGAAAACGGGAATTGCTTGGGGAAATTCTGCTCTAATCTGATATAAACAAGGTCATACTTTGATTACATGCCAATTCAGCTTGAAATCTTGTATAGATGCTTCCAACATTAAAACGCTGGAGGTTAAATACTTTACAGTTACAACAGAGATGGTTTCGTTTACCTGCGTATCAAAGTGGTATAAATGGGCATAAGAACAGCTGTTTTAGGTGTTTGAAAGATGTACTATCTAACTTTAATAAAAGTTCTTTCTGCACGACAGCCCAAAAAATGTGTGTTATGTTTTCAGGGTTCATGTATATATGTATGTATGTTCTTTATTCCACCATAACTTTTAAACGGCTTAACCTATTTTGATGAATGAGATATCGTTAGATTCGTCTTAATAGTGCAAGTGACAGTATAGGTACTCGTACATAAAATAAAATAAATCACAAACTGGCGGATTTTAGACGCTATATTGTGAGGTAAATTTTTTTTCTTCCAGCCCCATCGATTATGGTTTCAAAACGTTAAACTATTTTTATTAATTTATTATTTTTTATTTCAAATTCTCTGAACTATTGCACTAAATCAGTACTAATATTATAAATGCGAAAGTAACTCTGTCTGTCTGTCTGTTACGCTTTCAAGCCAAAACTACTCGACCGATTTGAATGAAATTTGCTATGGAAATAGTTTAAGACCCGGGAAAAAACATAGGATAGTTTTTATCCAACTGCGCAAAAAGAGTTTAATGTTTTTGCGCGATAACCGACATACGCGCGGGCGGAGCCGCGCCCGGAAAGCTAGTGATAAATATAATACTTAATATGGTTACAAGTACTATGGCGTGCTGAGCAAATATCACATTTACAAAATATTTGAGCACAATTGTGAATTGTGATAATTCATTGCCCGCATTATAACTTAAGAATGACTGAGTAAGGGGGTGGTATACTAAGCCTGAAAACACTTAAGAATTAGTTGGTAGGCAAAGCCTCATATCAGTTACGAATGAGTGAGTTGGTAGGCAAAGCCTCATATCAGTTACGAATGAGTGAGTTGGTAGGCAAATAAATGCTCATAACACTTACGAATGAGTGAATTAGTAGGCAAAAGCTCATATCACTAACGAATGAGTGAGCTGGTAGGCAAAGGCTCATAACACTTAAGAATGAGTGAATTTGTAGGCAAAATGTCATATCACTTACGAATGAGTGAATTGGAAGGCAAAGGCTGATAACGCTTACAAAAATGTGAATTAGTAAGCTCATATCACTTACGAATGAGTGAGTTGAAAGGCAAAGGCTCATAACGCTTACAAAAAAGTTAATTAGTAGGCGATGGCTCATATCACTTACGAATGAGTGAGTTGATAGCAAAAGCTTTATAAAAACAGTGATTATAGAAAACCATTGCAAAATACTAGAAATGTACGAAGTCCTTTATCACGTTGAGTAGCTTACATCGTATGATCGCAAGTCGTCGACTGTCAGTGGCCGTAAAAACATCTCAGTTCAAAGAATAAGTAACTCCCACAGGAATTTGTATAGCCATTCTCCTATTTTCCTGTTGGCGTGGCTTGTCAACATGTTTTTATATCTGCTTTGACTATTATATGCCGACTGGATCAAAAGATCAGAAGATATATTCAGGTTTTTTAGATTGTACCGTTATTTTGAATGTATTTTGTTGACTAAATTTAGAGAAAATATTTATGAAATATCTCCTAAGAATAAATATGTAAAGATATGTAAGTCAAGCTCAGAAACAGCAGAACGGAAACCTTACGCGGCGATCTGTAGCGTCAATAAAAGACTTGGTTATATTTTCTATAACCGACTCAATATTATAAGCTACCAAAGTAGCAATTAAATTTTTATATTTCTTAGGTAGGTACATCCTATCCCGAGTCAACATAAATTTAGTAATAAATTGATTACAGTAAAAAATTAAAGTTTGTCACCATGACGACATGTCATATTAAATAATATAGTATTTAATGAGTGAATATGCTCATTCTGGCTTTTAGTCAGAGCATCTGAATACGGAAAAGCACATAACATAATTTTGAATGCATTAAGACTTAACAATGAGGCTACACTTGCTGTTATTTGTTGCATTATGCTACTCACGTTAAATACGTAAAGGTTTAATACCAACAAGAGCTTTCCCAAGGAGTGTTGGCTTTATAATATAGGCATCCATAATACCGAAGCAAAAAATTTGTACAAAATGTTCTCGGGTCATCCCTTGTGTAGTTAGAGAAAACACGAGTATAGGGATATATGTCGATTCGAAACGAAATATTTTGTCGCCAAGCACCTCACGGTGTGTTCCGGCAGCTGTCCTCAGTCAGTAATTCTAGGTAAGCCTGAACAACATCTTCGAACACATCATCACTTACCATCAGGTGAGATAGTGGTGAAAGCTTAATCTAAAAGAAATTAAATGCAAATGAAATACGAAATCAGTTCTATGCTGCTAGCGATATCACTCCAATGATAAACAGAAACACTTTTCAGTCCAGTTCCCCCTTGTTACCTATAGTATCTCCCCCCATCCACACCAACTCACCAACAAACACACATTCACACAAACCCAGTACACACAAATAACTGAAAATATACAAAATCCTATGCATTGGTTGCAATAGGAATAATTAATTTGTAATAATAGCAAATATTACATATAAATTTAATACCAGTAACTTTTAACACCATTCATTGTTTAACTATAAAACTACTGTAAGCACTTATACTTCCTATATAATTAGGGTAACCTGTTATTGGCCTTTCTTTTTAGTACATGTAAATAATTATATATATTTGTAAACGCTGTTGGTTTCCTAAATAAATAAATAAAATATAAAAATTCTTTATTAAATCGATCTTACCAGGCGGTTTGTTTGTCGGTGTCATTATTTCTTGGCATAAAGAAACTGTTTTTTTTTATTGTTATTTGATAGGGCCCACCTGATGCGCAGTCAGACTTATTTGGCGCAACAAAAAATAAGTTGAGAAAGTCTGGTTTTCTGCGAGGGGTGCCGAGCTAGAAGAATTATACTAATTTTCTGGCAAACCCCTTTACGGGGGAAAAAATTGTTCAAAGGAGAGCGTATCGCAGCTGTTGAAGTGCAGAAATTAAGGCTGGTCTAAATGATTGCCGAATCGCTTAAATTACTTGTTTGGTCTCGTTTATTTTGCCGCAGGTCTACGTTTTACACGTTCCAAAAACCACATTAACGACAGCCTATGTACTTACTTTCTTTAATCATCAATTGAACCCTTCCAAACATCCATTCATTCCTCAATATCTATAAATCTACAAGACGACGGTCCCATTCGATCCGTAATTGCTAACTCCCGTCCTAATGTCCCGAGATGCTTACAATGTATAGGGCCATCAAATAAAGTACCCCAAGGATGGTCGCACAATATGATGAGCTGGTATAGATCTACAGTTATAAGAAATCAAAATGATAATCGAGTCTTATGGAGTACCAGTGTTATCCAATTTTATCCTTTTGCGGACAATGTTTTGGAAGTCATTTGAAAGTTGGTTGTTTTTTGGAGATGTATTAAGCGGGTGTAGCCAGTATCAGTATCCAGAGCCGATGTTTGCTAGTTGGGTAGTCGCTTTGGTGATTTATTGGCAACTGGCGTACCAAGCAGTCATCTCTCTATTGCCGGAGAGTCATTGCGTATTGTAGTCGGGGTTACTTTACTGGAGTATACTTTTGTGTTGTTTTTATAAGATCTTTATTAATCATAAGATATTATTGATAATAATTACAAGGCTCACTCAAGGTACTTATTTGAACTATTTTACTCCAATATGGCTATAAGCACTGACAGGTCAACATCTTTAAAACCTTTTAACAAAATGGATACTATATTATTACCCATCAAAGCAAAGATAACATTATTTTAATATATATTCAAAGAAAATATTTCATTACTCACACAACCTACGATGAATAAATTCATGTGTCCTTTGTTCAGTACATATTTAGAGCAATATCAGCTCAAACAATACTTAAGTATACTGTTACAATAAGAACGACCAAAGAAAAATAAAGACGCCAATCTGTGGGTAAAAAAGTGGGTGCAAGAGAGACAACGGCTCTACCCTGTTAATTTCGTGTCAGAACTTATTAACAAATCGAACGATTATTGCAATCATGTCAGAAGTGAGGATGTGTTAATGGAGCAGCTGGATTTCTTAATAAAAAGCAAGGTATAGTTTTTCAGCCCTGTGGTACGCGTCTTCTCGCTTCAGCAACATGAAAAAAAAAACGTGTGGCACTCGGAGACTGCCGCGGTAAAGCTATTACATAGCATTTTTTATCAACTTATGCAATTATAAATCTCGACACGTTAGTTGTCAAAACCTTTTTTTCTGCCAAAATTTAGTTCCTTTTACGCACTGTAGAGGCGCTGATCAAATATAGTATCACCGCTGTGCCGGTCGGAGTGGGGGGTGTTAGGTTTTTTTTTTGTTACGGAATTTCTGGATTCGGTCTCCACGCTCAAGGCCCGCGATAGAAGCTATGCAATAGCTTAAAAACCGTCTGCTCGCATGCTCGGCTGATTCACAGATGGTTTATTACACCGCAGTCTTAGAATTTCAATCATACACGAAGATCTAACGGGCCGAACTGTGGTATTAATTTTGTCGAAGATGTTGTACAGGATAACCTAGGATTACTGGTTTTCAAGGACAAAGCATTGGAAGCGCTTAGTTATGTCATTAGCCTTCACCTATCCAAACCATGATTGTAACGGATTTTTTTAACGTAGGTTACCGGCTCAGAAGGCATACTCCGCTACGACCAAAATATTATGGTATACCTGAAATATTTACTCTACAACACCGCACAAAATAGTAAACAGGGTCGTTTTACACTTCCGTCATTTAACGTCCCAACCTAAGTGGACGTTGCCTTTAAAGGTAAACTCCACTTCAGAAGGCCATTGTTCCTTCCCCTTTCATACCTCCCTTTCAGCCATGTGGCCGACAGCACTGAACTATTATTTTATTCAAATTCTGTCTATTGTCACGGAACCGCTTATCCTTTTGAAAGGGCTCGAGCATATAAAGGCATATCCACTTTTAGCTCGTCCCTTTCCCCATTGAAATCAGGCTTATGTAAACTCTAGCAAATGGAACGTAAATAGTCGGACTTACATTTGGGTAGACGATGGCTTTCAGAATGATTGTGTTGGTAAGATCACCGGCACGAAATGCTGATGTTTCCATGTTCAAAATGATTATAATACGAGGATAGTGCAAAGTGTTTTCGGTATCGGAACTTTTATGTAAGTAACGAGGGTTTTTTGTCTATGGTTCTTATGATATTATCCGAGGTTCCAATTAGAAAATTTCGTTGGTTTACCATCATAACTTTTTTCACAAACGTGCTTTCGAGAAGTTCGAGAAGTTGGTAACTCCTCTGGTGTACAAACGTCCATAGGCGTCGGTGACAAGTTTCGAACAGGTGGGCCGCAAGATTAACATTTATTCGAGCATAAATTAAGGTCTATTTCGTGCAAAAAAATATATTATATTATAAATTAAACCGGCAAAACATAGCTGTTTAAGACCGAATGTCAATAAGTAACCCGCTACTGCCATACTACTCGAAGAACACCTTCATTCGAGAAAAGGAGTATGCTGAAAATCAGCCTTGCATAGACTTTAGTGTCTATGCAGTCCCGTGCTGAGCATACCCCTATTGCCAATTCTGTTTAAATTTATTTGTTAACTGTAATTATTGTATTATTTTTTGTGGCAATCAAAATAATTTCCTTTCTTTTTTTCTTTCTTTCAAAAATTAAGGTCATCATATTTTTTTTAACTTACCTCAACGTTTAGATCAAGTTGTACCAATCGTGGTCACGACCTGATCGAAACGTCAAGAAAAGTGTGTACTGTTTGCGCGCGAAAGAGTAATTTAAACATAAATTTAGTTTGCGAAAGTTTTAGAAATACCACAATGTTATTAATTATTAACATAGATCAAAATCTGGCTCTCAAGGACAGTAGCAAATGTACTCCACCCTAATAGATTTGTTGTTAAACACCGTTTGACTGATACAAATCGAGTGTAAACCGAACTTGTTGAGCGAAATAGTTGGCCAAGTTGTCTAAACGAGCGAATGGAGCATGCCGAGCGAATTGAGCTCTCTGAGCGAGCTAAGTATTTTGTTGGTCTGACACAAGCGGTGCCCTGGAATGGAGCCTTAACACATGACGGCAAGTAAATCACTGGATACCTCAAGCAGGTTGGTTTAAAGTAAAACAGTCAGCGGGAAAATTGCATGCGGTGGTGGCGTTGTGACGTCACTCCTGTGGGAAGGGAAGGTATTAAGCTTCTAAGCTCTGATGAGGAGTTAGTGTTAATAATACAAAAAGCAGTCATATTGAAGACATGCAGAATTGTTAGGAAATTTTTGTCCCTTTAAAAGCACTTGGCTTTGGCCCGTGCCAAAATTACCTCTGGAACCCAGAGAGAACACAAATGTGTAACCAAAAATAATAATAATAAGGCAGTGATACTCGACACGACACGCATTGTCCGGAGGTTCCTCTCTCTGTAGCCCTAACCGCTGCTGGTAGCTTGGGCCCTGCCCCTCTGCCGACGGCATCCTAGTTTTAAGTTTTTTATAATATTTGTTTCTTTTTTTATATATGAATATAGTAAAAAAATTAAAATTATGTTATAAAATAAATGATAATAATAATAATAATAATATATTCATGTTAAATGCATCGATGGTAAAACTTATGTGGCAAAAAAGTTATACAGAAATATATATTGTGTAAAAATTATAGGGCAAATCTCAAGTGAATGGAGGTGGTCCCAGCACATATTTTAAATCACCAAAGGAGATGTCCCCTACGTGCAATATACCTCATGTAAGCCACCATAAAACCAACATCAGCTTTGAAGCACAGATTATGTTTGATCTATCTATAGATTTAATAACTAAAACAGCCTATGTATAGGCAGTCCGGTGTCAAGCTGTTTCTGTTATGGCTAGCTACCACCTTCACGTAAAAAATCTGTCGCAAAGCACTTTACAAAATTACAAATTTAACACATGACTTAAATTTTTCCTCTCGTATATTTGTAATTTTGTAATGTAATCCGCAGAGCATGCGTTATTGCAAACATAAAAATATTTAAAAAAAACACCTAACGGTGGTTCTGGCAGCTGTACTTGTGTGCCAGTACTATAGCAATGTCCCAGACGTCAGTTGTCTATAGCTGATAGGCTCCCTCTCTCATCTACACATGTGTACAGTCATTTGTTATTACAAACTTTTATTTCAATAAATAGTTCAATTGAGTTAATTGCCTTTGTTATCATTCTATCACGGAGCACGCGCACATCTCTCGGACACACAACATTTTATACGGTTCGACAAAGCCTCCGTATTAGCAAGAGATAAATTCCTTGTACCTCGAAAAGTACGTGAGGCTATCGAGATCACCCGTCATCCTAATTTCAACAGAGATCGTGGATGGACCCTCCCGCCAGCCTGGACACCTATTCTTAATGCTACCTCAACTCGAAAAGTGCTAGGCAGTCTAGAGTGTGATACAGTCAGCAGTGTTTGTGTTGGACTTTTCGACGATAACCTTAGTGACGAAGAGGATGCACTACCATCAGCTGTGCGGTGCGCGGGGCATCCCCCCAGCCCACTCCCCGCCCCCGCAGCTCCACTCTCGCGCCGCGCAGAACGATCAGTTGCGCGGAGTCGTCGCCGCGATTTAGACGCGTGAACTCATCTGAAGAAGAGCATCGGATATACCCGAAACCTAGGTCGACAATCTCGACCAAAAAGCGTGAGTACAGCCGGTTTTATAAAACATTAATATGTCTTTTCCTCACGGGAACTTTCAAACAAAAATTATAATTTTCCTTATATGTATATTAGTTTTACTTCTTAGTGACGCGCTTATAACTTGTACTGTGACATTTCTCAGTCAGTAATCACGGCTACAAATGATACACACCTGTGCACTGCTAAACAAATAAGCGGAGCTCAGCACTGACGTATGTTAATTAATTTGCTAAAGTAATTGTTTACGGGGAGTTTAGTGTGAGATATTGCTGCGACTCGGGGGCTTAAAGAACCTCAGGAAAGTCGGGGTTAAGCATTGTGTAATGTAAAGCGCTAATTAAAAAATTATAAGATTTATGGTAGAAAAACTAACACTCGTTCTTATTATAAAATTGGAAAAAAAACGGGTGTTGGAGCGTAAACAAGCGAAGCGTTTGTAGCGAAGTTTGCTTAGCTGTTCCTAACCGATCAGCTAAGTTAAGCAACGTCCGCCGCGGTAATTAAATAATAAAAAAAAAAAATAATAAACTTGTATGGGTGACCGCTAGTGACATTACTATTGAGTGCTTCCGTGCTTCGGAAGGCACGTCAAGCCGTCGGACCCGGTTGTTGTCTTAGGATAGCTATCATTACAGCATAGTGTTAAGGCATCTATTCAAGGTAATACGAGTAATATCATTTTAAACTCGCGAATATAATGTTCATGTCAAATAGTGACTAAGCCATCTACAAGGGCCATCCAACTGTTTTTTTTTAAATTCCCGTCATACACTTTCGTTTTCAGTATTCACCTTAAGTGGGTACTTCATTATTTTTTACTAGCATTCTATTTGTTATTCAAGAGAATACGTCCCCGAAATGATATTGGTGTCTATAACCGTTACAAAAATACTTAGATTTCTTGAAACATAAAAGGGACCTTGCAATATGGCGATATTTGAATAATAGAATAGATTGTGCCGTGTCCCGGCCGCCCTTAGTGGGACCTACGCAGGCCTTCGGTGGGTCCAATGTCGGAAAAAGGTCCAGCCATTACTTACAATGTCCCTTTGATGCGGACTCCGGACCTTGAAAGGGCTCGAGTCGTTCAATGTAATATTTATATGAATTGTGAAGCGTAGATTTTGATTTTGTAGAATAATATAAAACGCTTGGAGTAAGGTGTTTCGTTACATAAGAAATAGGTGGCCATCTGGCATTGGGTTCGATGTCATATGGCTGAGTTGTAAGCACACGGACCGCCGTTTGACCGAAAAATGGAGGATGTTCTCAATTCCCTGTATATATTTCTTTGTATATTTGTTACGCGATTACTCCGCCAATAATAAGCTGATTTTGAAAGTTTTTTTTTGTTGGGTAGTATATTTCCATGTTGTTTATATTTCATCAAAATCAGTCGAGTGCTTTTAGTTACTTAGGAGTTATGGTCATTGAACAGAAAAATATTTTTGCATACATGGATGATTTAATAGTAATTGCAGCTCTTGCCGATGGTGAACAGGCGAGTGAACGATCTTGTAAGTAATATGGATGACAAAAAAGAAATACAGGCTTTTAACACTTAACAGTATGAAATAACTTGTGGAAGTCGAAATAACTTGTGGAAGTTGAAATAACTTGTGGAAGTCGAAATAACTTGTGGAAGTCGAAATAACTTGAGGAAGTCGAAATAACTTGTGGAAGTTGAAATAACTTGTGGAAGTCGAAATAACTTGTGGAAGTTGAAATAACTTGTGGAAGTCGAAATAACTTGTGGAAGTCGAAATAACTTGAGGAAGTCGAAATAACTTGTGGAAGTTGAAATAACTTGTGGAAGTCGAAATAACTTCTGGAAGGCGCATAATGTCATGTCAGTGTTCTGTATCAGCTTGGTAACGATTACAACAAGTTAAGTCGGTTCCTTTTTTTAACTTTTCTTCGTATGTGATGCACCAACTTAACTTATTGCTTAGTTAACTAATAATAAGGCAAATATGTTTTAATTTAATTTCTTGGCTTAGAAAGACACTGGTATTGTTCGGCAATCCTCGGTTATGTATTAGATTTTTCTGACAATTTGGGGTCTTAGTAACAATTTGGGGTCTAGAACTGAGCTCGGTAAAAGGCATATTTTATTTATTTATTTACTTGGAAGACCAACAGCCATTATGTCTAATAGAAGTATTTATATAAAGCAATGGGCCAATTATGGGTCCTCACTAATAAAAACAAATTAGTTAAAACAATAGTGTGAACTATACTTACTTATATATACTCACCCACACAGTGTAGTGTAAAAGTGAGTGCTGAACAATCCGCTGGGGGGCTGATATAGTGGATTTTAGTGGAACGAGTGCATTTTACCGGGGTAGTGGATATGGAATTCATCAAAAACCTGCCACAATTTGATCCTTCAATATTAATTCTTTATATTTTATGACTTACTTATTTGATACTGATGAAAACTGACGACGATGGTCAGTATCCGGGACCACTATATATTCCAAGTAACATCAAAGTGGGCTTAGCTGTTTCAGCGCGAAGGAGTAACAAACATACACAATCATATCCTCACATCTTCACTCAAACATTCACAAACTTAAGTACTTCCTTAGGCTCGTTTTAAGAAATGCATCTCAAACCTGAAATTGATCTTAATACGTATTTTTCGACATAATATGTTCTTTCTTAACGTGTTATTGTAACGGAACAAACACGAGACCCACCTGATGTTAAGCGAACTAACCTTTGCCTATAACAGATGCATTTCAACACAAGTCACGAAATGCACTGCGCCCGTCACCCTGAGACACAGTAGTTAAGTATGTGCCTGTAATTTTACTGGCTCAAGGATTGCTGCCGGAACACACTATAAGGTGCATGGTACATATTTTCTACTTGAGGGTGGAAGCTAGATAGGCGAGCATTCGCAAAATGCCCTTCCACCTTGCGGTGAAGCTCAAGCCGGTGGTGGGAATCGAACCAGGGACCTGCGGCACGGCAGTTCAAAGCTATTACCGCTCGGCCTTCATTGCATTAAATATTTTCTATATATAAAAAGTCAAAGAGTCTTAATTTACAAAAACTTAAGTGTGGTTAATAGACATACATAAAACACTGTCTCGCCTGAATATACCTAAAGAATCTTTATAGCTCACGATTTGCCAGGTATATTTCTAATTCAAATAGAGGACGAGCCTATTACCATAAGCCAGGCCTAGTTATAGTCATTAGTAATGTCATAAGCATATGACATTAATTTGGAAGTACGCGTGAGTTTTGCAGGTGTTACTCGTATTTAGAACTCATTACGTTTTACTGAGCACCTGTGCCTTTAGTTAGGACGTGAAATGATTCTTATTGCTTGATTGTTCTGCCGCACGGTAAACTTTTTAACCCACGCCCGCAGTGGTAAGGTTTGCGTTCTGCTGTCTTTGAGCTTGAATAACATTTCTTCCTAGTAGCATCAATCTTACGGTACGGCTTAATTTTTTGGGGCAATTCAACTCAAAGTTTGTTTTTAAAGCACAAAAACGCTGTGTTAGGTCAATGTTCGGACTAAAGACAACTGACAGTTGTAGATCACTTTTTATTGAACACAAAATCCTAACACTTCCTTCTCTATATGTATATGAAGTAGCTTTATTCGTCAAATTAAATCAGCACTACTTTCCCTCTTTATCTGACAAAGTTAAGCGTAATAGACGTGATAAATATAAGCTCTGTATACAACCTTCCAAAAGGAGTCTTATGTATAACAGTATTTTTTGTATGGACCAAAAATATACAATCAGATACCAAGCTCTTTAAAGGCTCTTAATAATATTTTTTTTTAAATTAAGCTTAAAAAAATATTATTGGAGAAATGTTATTATTACGTGAGCGAATTCTTGACTGACAAAAATCTGAATTAATTTTATATTATTGACATTATATCCACTTTTTTATGTATGTATCTAGAATTGAATTTATTATTGACATTATATTGTAACTCGTGTGAATTGTTCAAGTACTTTTAACTAAAATCATAGATTTTTCTTATTTGATATTGTTAATTTGATTAATTCATTGCCGCCTCTCAAAAAAATTTGTACGCCTATCTGGGCAAAACATGATGATCACTACATTTCATTATAACACTATAATACATGCGTTTGTTATTGTATAATACTCAAGTTTTATGCAAATAAATGTTCATGTCACGTGATTTCCCATCCGAAGTGCCAATATTTTCTATATTATAATAGCAGTAGAATTCTTTTTGAATGAGTTCGTCCTGGGAAGTAATTCCACCATACATATAATATCTACCGCCAAGCAGTTATGTTCGCATTACTATGTTCCGGTTTGAAGGGTATCGGTGCCGGTGAAATTACAGTACCTATATTACGCATGATACTTAAGAAAGATATGCCTCGATCACACACAAAAAAAAATATACGGACCTCCTCCTTTTTTTAAAGTCGGTAAAAATAAGTAATTTTTTAAAGTCGGTTGCTGCCGTCGTTTTTTCTCTACATCTCAAACGACGTCTTTGACAGAGGAAAAATTAAAAGTCTTCTTACACGAAATCCTCGATAAAATGATTGCTACGAAATTGTACTTTTCAGAAGTACTTAAACCGCAGAGGAGAGCCTCTGTTGAGAATTCAACAAATAGTGGAATTATTAAGGGTAGAACGAGTTCTAGGATTAATCTCTGAACACCCCGGGGTTTCGTATCCATTACCTGCTCGGGTACACTTTGAAGATTAACTTTGAGACATACCGCGGTAAATAGTCCTATAGAATATGGGGTTCTTAGATTTCCCAAATGCTTTCTATGTAGTACCAGTTCGTAGTAATTACTGTTCACAAAAACCAGTTGCAATTACCATTATATCATCCAGGTATGCGAAGACATTTTTCTATAATAACTACAACTTAAAGAATACTAAACCGATTTAGATTGAATTTTTACAGGACCAATTGGGAATACTATAGCTAACAAGAAAATAATCATCAAAATAAATATATATTTGGCGGAGGGGTCGCGTAACAATCACAAAAAAAGTCGAATAAGAACCTCCTCCTTTTAGTAAGTGGGTTAAAATGAGCGAAGAAAATGTTTTAGGCAATTTCTAGTAATAACATAGGTAATCTAATTAAGTAAGTAATCATTTATTTAAATGATAGGGATACAACATAGAGTAAATACAGTTAAACAAAAGAACTACAAAACAATTTCAGAATATACTTATAGATATTACTAGCTTTCCGGGCGCGGCTCCGCCCGCGCGTATGTCGGCTGTCGCGCAAATACATTAACCTCTTTTTGCGCAGTTGGATAAAAACTATCCTATGTTTTTTCCCGGGTCTCAAACTATTTCCTTCATTCAAATCGGTCCAGTAGTTTTGGCGTGAAAGTGTAACAGACAGACAGACAGAGTTACTTTCGCATTTATAATACTAGCTTTCCGGGTGCGGCTCCGCCCGCGCGTATGTCGGTTAGCGCGCAAAAATATTAACCTCTTTTTGCACAGTTGGATAAAAACTATCCTATGTTTTTTTCCCGGGTCTCAAACTATTTCCATACCAAATTTCATTCCAATCGGTCCAGTAGTTTTGGTGTGAAAGCGTAACAGACAGACAGAGTTACTTTCACATTTATAATATTAGTACTGATTAGTACTGATGTACTTATGTATCTAAATTTTAATTGGCAGCGGGCCCCAAATTAGTCTGGGCCTGTAATTTGGTGACCCATAGGATAGATTTAAACATTGAATGTGTCGCGCGCGAGGATAATATTTATTACTTATAATAATAAGTAAATACTGAGATGAACATATGAACATAATGTGACGAAATCCGGTTATGATAGTAAAGAAACTGAACAAGGATGAATAGTATACTTGTGTATGTGAAAGGGTGTGTGGGAGTGTGAATGTGTGTATACACATGTGTTGCTATGTTATGGAAGTGTGTGTATGTGTGTGTATTTCGATTTATTAGATAATTCTAGATACTTTTGCAGGTCAATTGTTAGTTGGCATCATTATGTTTCAAAATATTGTTATAACGAGTTACGAATAAATATGTAAAGGAGTGTAACCTTCATACAGTTTCTTCTTTGATTTCGTCCTCATAAAGTTCACAATTAACAAAACACGCTCAATCTTACAAAGTCAATTGAATTGATTAATTCATTCCGCGCTTAGAAATGATCGCATCTGATTGGTCGCGTCAAGGTAATGTTGTTGTGCTGCACAGTACACTTTTTAAACCACACCCGCCTCGGTAAGCATTGCGTTCTGCTGCTTTTGAGCTTGGCTTACATTTCTTCACATATTTATTCGTAGTAAACAAGGTACTTCTTCGAGTTGCAGTAAAAGAAGCAATTGAAAGATTGCATTTTTTTTATTGCCTTATATGTTAGCCTTTTACCACTTTCTCGCATGATGGTAAGCAATGATGTGGTCAAAGAAGTTGTTCAGGGTAACCTAAAATTACTCGCTCTCAAGGACAGCTGCCGGAACACACCGTAAGGTGCTTGGCAACAGATTTTCTATTTGAGGGTGGTAGCTAGCCAGGCGGGCATTCGCAAAATGCCTTACCACCATGCTATGACGACTGCCATCCTTACACAACAACCGGGACCGAAGGCTTAACGTGCCCTCCGAAGCACGGAAGCGCTCAGAAGTAATGTCACCAACGGTCACACATCCAAGTCATGACCGCGGCGGACGTCGCTTAACTTTGCTGATCGGTTAAAAACAGCTAAGCAATTTTCGCTACGAGCGCTTCAAAATATATACCTGAATGGATCAAAAGTAAAACACATCTTTTTGTTCGCTTTCCTATAGACCAAAAAATCCATTAGCAAACTCCATGTGTCCCAAAAACTTGCGAAGTAGGTGAGTAATGTGGCACCCGCAACGAATGTGCACGTAAAGTAGTGAATTACGAAAATAACTAGATAGTTCGGGGTTTTGGAGGAAAGTTTTTAAATTTCGTGAATTCTTACAGCCATAAAAGCGGTGGGTACGCGTTTAGTGTTTTGCCGTAGTGCTCTGGATCTGGCGCCAAGAAACTTAGCATGGTTTGTAACTAGCTTAGTTTCGATGCTCTATATATGAGGGGATAGTGCTGCGTTCTAACTACGAAATTGGTCCACTGTTTTCTTAATTGGAGTGTATTTGATCGGAAGTAATTGACGTATCTCTTTCTGTCTTAAAAACCCAAGTGACACTAGGTACATAAAAAAACTGGAGGATTTTAGACGCCATATTGTGAGATATTTTTTTTTCTTACAACCCCATCGATTGTGGTATCAAAATGAAGGGCTTTAAAATACGATTTCAAGGATTCCAAAAAATATTTAACTTACAGTTTTAATTTCAATGGAATGATAAAACTTTTAACGAAAATAAATAATTTGCTGCTTTTATATTTTTTTAATTAATTTATACTTGTTGTTAGAGAGACTGAAAATCAAAAATACAGTCATCCAATTAAGAAAAAATGTGAACTGTTTTAGTTGTTTTAAGCGAGCATTTCCTTACATTGTCATTTTCCATTGACGCCTGCTCAGTGAATAAGCTTACTGCAGAGCTGCAGATGCTGCAGATTTCGCTCCCCTTCAGACGGTTAAACAATAGGAACCAAACCATGAATTTGAGCTATGACTTACTCACTACGATAGATTAATTGGCAGATCATTTCCCAGCTCTAGGCAAGAATATCTATTAATGCGGGTTCGAATACCGCTCGTAGTTAAAATTTTAAATACGAGTATATATTATGTAAAGTTCAAAGACTAGGTTTTATCGATACTAGATTTTCTTTATAACATGTAACTTTACCACCTTATCTGTTGATAAATGGCTAATTAATTATTATATTATATGTTTAAACCTGGGATGATTTTAACTTATATTTAGAACGTCTTCAAAGTGGTTAATACGCTGGACCAAGAATAGGGAGGGCTCTTTGATACTATAGGGCGCTGTTGATTGTTATTTGAGAGGTAGACAGACCAGGCATTTTGCGAATGCCCGCCTGGCTAGCTACCACCCTCAAGTAGAAAATCTGGCGCCAAGCACCTAACAGTGTGTTCCGGCAGCAGTCCTTGAGAGCCAGTGAAATTACAGGCACAACATGAGACTTAAGAACTATGTCTCAAGGCGTCGGCCGCAGTGCAGTTCGTGACTTGTGACGAAATGCATCTGTTATAGGCAGAGGTTAGTCCGCTTAACATGTAATTTTCATAACATGTTCAAAACAACCTTCACCAATCCGCATACTACACATAGGTACACTCCCCACACACAAATAATCTCTCTCTCTGGCTTCCTAACAACTACATCAAATGAAACTTAAATATAGACATTGAGAGTACAAGATAAATGCTATTTAACTAAGAACTAAATTAAATAAGAAATTTATTAATTGTATAAATAAAAGGGTATAAAATTTATAATACAGAGTTATCAAGGGTTACCAAGATACAGGCTGCGCCTAGTTTGGAACCCATTGCCTAAACATGCATGAATATACTTATATGTTTATTAGGATTATTTAGATTAGAAACTAGGAATATTATAATTATGTATGTATCTGTTAACACCCTTATGAATGATAAATAAACAAATAAACAAATGTTCCGCCTAACATCAGATGGGCCTCGAACATACAAAAAAAACCAAACAAGCATAAATGTTAAGCATGAGGTACAATCTGTCCATCATAAGAAGTCACAAGGTAGTAGTAGTTATGTCACAATAACAATAAAAAAAACATTGACGATGAAACTATCGGCAACTGCAACTTTGATGTGAATCGAGCCTTAGGGTAAACTAAACGGGAAATTTGAAAATACATATCAAGTCAACATTAATGTCCTGAATATTCATAGTTAAATATTGGTTTATATATATACAGGGTGTCGCCCCGCTTGACGTTGAGTTCTGGGACACCTATATATTGTTTTTAACCGGCGGTATGCCATTATTTAACAAAATACTACGAACTATATACAACACTACAGCTACTACAATAAAAGCATTTAGACAACCTATAAGTCATAGCAGACTCACAGGCAGTCCAAATGCTCCAGCCCACTACCAGTTGGCTACATTTTGAATTGAAATGTGGATGTGAAAAGGTAAATGAGTGTGTATTTTCAAATGTAAAAATGAATAGTCAAAGCCAGACATAGTCAACACGGCTGAATCCACAACAAAAACTAGTTCATTTGTAATAATAGGTCAGACACGAGCTTGTTACCAAAATTAACCACATTTAGTATCATTCATACGAAACAACCTATCAACCACACAAAGTAAGTGACTTTATCCGAGTTGTAACGGCCACCCCCTCGCAGGCAGTTTATTATCTTTGTAAGATATTACAGGGCTGTGGGTAGTTAGATAATGGCAATCTTTCCGAGCCACTGATCACGCTGTTTATGTTACGGGGGAAATAATGCTATACCGATTACCTACAGGCACCGTAGCATATCAAATCCTTATAAGAACTCTGCGAAAACATATAAACATTACAAAATTACAAATTTACGACAGGATAAATTATAGTCATATACAAGATAATTTTTATTTTTTCCTCTCGTAAATTTGTAATGTAATCCGCAAAGTATGCGTTATTGTAAAAATATATAAACATAGTCGAAATAGGAACCTTCCCTTTTTAACCGACGTCAAAATAAGCAGGAGGCTCTCTAATCGACTGTATTTTTTTGTGTGTGTTGTTACCTTCACTTTGAAAACTATCGCGAGTTTTATCCATATTAACTTATTTTGAACATCTGTGACTCTAATATTGTGCGCCTGGATTGTGAGACTGATACAGTTAGTTATAGTAGTGTGTTATCAACTTCAACTTCTTCTTAATGTGGCTTCTGCGGTCTTGCCACAATTTCGCCAATGTCGCGTGGATAGAGAAAAAACAAACGAAAAAGAGAGTGATCGGTGGCAGGCCTCTGTATGGCTCAAAATGTGTGTCAATTTGGCATCCGGGTAAAGTTAACCTGAAAGGGACAACACAAGACATATACAATATTACACAATTTATCTAACTACAAAAACAAAACATAGTTACATAAAATTAATATAATAAGTATATAAATAAATAATTTTATAATATATGATATAATATATTCAAAGCCTGATCTTATTGAATTTAATAAATTTACTTAGTATATATATATAAGGGGTAAAAGCATATGTTAAAACATGGCCAAAGTTAGTGGGACGGGGAATATCTGCAACCCTATGTTATCAATAACAGTGACAATGACAGTGAGACAAGTGACAGTTCTGACGGCGAATTGACAAATACAGCTGAGTCGGGGCAGACAGCGCTATCGCAACGTCAGTTAATATTGAAAGGTATTAGGTCTGATCATGAGGGCCTTGCGATAAAATTTGATGGAAATAGAGAAACAGAGAGGTATGAAGTTGAACATAGGCCGTTAACAACCAGTAGGCTAGAAATTCTCGGTACCAACATAGAAGCTAAGCTTGGCATAACAAGTTTTTCTCACTGTGACCCGAATGACATCTACAATAACTTATTTTCTTTAGTAAATATTGAGTTTCAAAAAGTTTGTCCAAAAATAAAGAAACAAATAAATGGAAAATTGAAGTTTGGTGATTGGGCAACTAGAGGTATCCGAAAAAGTAGAGATTATTTGTTTGATCTGTATCGCAGGAAAAATTTAACATCTTGCAAGCAGTTTCATGATTATGTTAGGAACTATTCAAAAATTTTTAAGTCTGTTTGCTTGTGTGCTAAATCTCTTTTTATTAGAGACAAAATTAGCAAGTCTAAAAATAAAATAAAAACCATTTGGAAGACTATAAATACTGAGACTGGTAAGAATAAACCTAGAGATTCAACATATGTCTTAACTATTAATAAACATCAAATCTCTGATCCAATACAAGTGGCGAATATATTTGAAATTTTTTTTTCTAACTTACCCCTAGAAGCCACTAAATCATTGGATTCTTGTCCCAATGTAGCAGAAGCCCTATTAAAACATAATTTTCCCTGCAAAACACCGGACTTCTCTTTCAGATACACGACAAACTTTGAAATTATAAAGACATTCAAAAGTTTAAACATAAAGAGTACTGAAGACTTGTGGGGTATGTCAGTTAAAGTGGCAGAGTCTATTATTTGCATTATTGCACCATACTTAGTAACAATATTCAATCTTTGTGTTGATAGAGGAAGTTTCCCCGACTTAATGAAACTAAGTAAAATCACTCCAATTTTGAAGTCGGGGGCTGCATCTGACCCTTGCAATTATAGACCTATTTCCATCTTACCCGTTCTGAGTAAAGTATTCGAAAAAATTATGCTCAAACAACTTTTATCTCATTTTAATGAGCATAATATATTGAATGAGAATCAGTTTGGTTTCACTAAGAGCAGATCTACAACAGATGCAGGTGTTCAATTGATGTCACATATACTTGAAGCCTGGGAGAGTTCACATGATGCTATTGGCGTATTTTGTGATCTTTCCAAGGCATTCGACTGTGTAGAACACTGCACTCTGATTCGTAAGCTTTCACACTATGGTGTTCGTGGAAAAGCTTTGAATCTAATAGAGTCATATCTGTCTGACAGGCTACAGATGGTTGGAATAAATGGCAATACTTCTTCCGGGTCTT
This sequence comes from Plagodis dolabraria, assembly GCA_963854805.1. Classification (NCBI taxonomy): domain Eukaryota; kingdom Metazoa; phylum Arthropoda; class Insecta; order Lepidoptera; family Geometridae; genus Plagodis; species Plagodis dolabraria. Next base: position 6,608,541 of record OY978442.1, read on the forward strand.
TCGTAAAAATAGGTGTACCGCAGGGATCAATTTTGGGACCTTTTCTGTTCCTAGCGTATATTAATGATCTGCCTTGCATGGTCAAAGATTTCTGTGATATTGTTTTATTCGCGGATGATACCTCTCTGATTTTTAAAGTAGATAGGAAAGATAGTGAACTCATTCATGTAAATAATGTGTTATCTATGATCTCTGAATGGTTCGCCGCTAATAATCTTCTGTTAAATTCAAAAAAGACCAAATGTTTAAAGTTTTCATTACCAAATGTTCCTTATGTTGAACCAAACATTAAGCTTGGCCTAGATAAACTCTCTATTGACAAAGCGACAGTCTTTCTGGGAATCAAAATGGATTCAACTTTACAGTGGGATCCACATATACATGATCTAGCCGGAAGACTTAGTTCTGCTGCATATGCAGTTTGTAAGATAAGACAGTTAACAGATGTAGCTACTGCACGGCTGGTTTATTTCGCATACTTCCACAGTATTATGTCGTATGGTGTATTGCTGTGGGGAGCTGCTGCTGAGATAGAGACAATCTTTATCTTACAAAAGCGTGCAATTCGAGCCATATATGAAATGGATCCTAGGGAATCTCTAAGGGATCTTTTTAAAGAAATTGATATATTAACTTTACCGAGTCTGTATATATTTGAAAATATTATGTATGTTCGGAAAAAATTGAGTAAATTTAAATTAAACAGTGACAACCATCATTACAACACTAGGAACAAATATAAATTAACGGTACCATGTTTTAGATTAGCAAAGACAAATAAAAGGTCCTTTTTAGGTAATTGTGTGCGGTTTTATAATAAAATTCCCGAACATATTACAATGCTCACAGAAGGAAAATTCAAATTGCACGTGAAAAATATTTTGATGAGGAAATCCTACTACACAGTTTGTGATTACTTAAACGACAAAAATGCTTGGAAAATTCCACCTCTGCCAAGCCATCACATGTCTCCTACGTAATTTAAACAAATATTGTAATAATTGTATTATATTGTTTATAACACATTGTAAAAAGACGTTTAAAAGAATGGCCCCGAGTTTCTTGCCCGTTCTTCTCGCAGTGGCTCTATAAACCTTTTTTTTGCTGAACGTGGCAGTACAATGTAGAATATTTCAATATTAAAATTTGTAATTGACCTTCATAAGAGCGTCGTAGACGCCTAAATTGAATAAATGATTTTGAATTTGAATTTGAATTTGAGTTACGCGCTGAGGCCCGTGCTTTTCGCTTCGCGCAATCGTAACTCCCAGACGAAGGACTTCAAAAGAGTCCGGAACTGGTCGAAATCTTTCCGGTAAATATAACGCGGGTCCTAGCCGTTTCATTAATTTTAAAGTAAAATTAATGTGTTGTTACCACATAAATCTTTAGAGGGTGTAAAGATTTTTTTTACATTTGTAAGTTGGTTTTTGTCATATGGTCCCATTTAAATTTGAGTGAGATCTAACGAGAAGTATTTGAGTTATCCCTAATCATCCGTTTTTGCTATTTGAAGTCAGTTTTAATTGATTAAAATTTTAATTACTAGAAAGTCTTGTTAAAAGATTTGTGTTTTTATTTTAATAATTGACGAGAGAAACTAATCGCCTGGCTGATCATTACCACCACTCCAGCCCAATTCAGTTGCGGTGTTACCGTTTTTGATCTACATGACACTGCACTGCGCTTGTCATTCCAAGACATCAGTTCTTACGCCTCGGTCGCCCAGCCCTTCATGCCTTATCACAGTATGTGTACACACTTCAAAGTAGAATATCTGACTGCGGTGATACCCACCGACACGACTCCTTGCTGAAGAAACCTACCAACTTAAACCACGTTCTGAAGGTAGAATATTTGTATAATAAAATAAAAAAAAACAACATATTAATATTTTAGGTAATTCAAATACATACTTAATAATAACTACATATAAAATAAAATTACTAGAGAGATTTAAATTGAATGAAAATACATTAGATATTTTTAAACTCAGAATTTGAAATGAGTATAGGAAGGTTTTTTTTTTATTTTATTGTAACGGAACAAGCTCGAAGCCCACCTGATGTTAAGCGGACAAACCTCTGCCTATAGCAGATATATTTCGTCACAAGTCATTAATTGCACTGCCCCGTCACCTTGAGACATAGTAGTTAGGTCTCATGTGCCTGCAATTTCTCTGGCTCTGAAGGACTGCTGCCGGAACACACCGTTAGGTGCTTTGCGACAGATCTTTTACCTTAGGGTAGTCGCTAGCTAAGCCGGCATTCGCGAAATTCCCTTCCACCATGCGGAGAAGCTCAAGCTGCTTTGCGGCAGTCCATAGCCAATGCCACTGAGCCATCACTGTTTCAAAATTATATTAATTGTTATTCAACTTTCAAAAATTGAATAAATATATTAAATGAAAATAAATATAATAGTATAACTGTACACAAAAGTGAAAAAATAGGTTATATTTATAATTAAAAATGTCAGATAAACTTATATGTAAATAATAAAAACATTTTCAACTACAGTCACAATGTTTATGAAGAAAATAAACCTGTCTGCCTGAATAAAAATGTTGTGTAATTGACTACATGGATTTCTACATCATGTTCCCGTTTTTATCCTACTTTCATATCGATCTTGTTCCTGTTAAATCCATAACTTAATAAAGAATACACTACAAACTTTCTACAACACTACAGCTCTTACAACGAAAGAATTAAGGCAACCTAAAGGCCATTGCAGGCCCACAAGCAGTCCAAATGCTCCAGCAAACTAAAAGTTAGCAGCGTGCCCAACATACTGGCAGCATTGCCCCGTTGTATTACAATGCTTATTCGTTGAGCCAAATAAGTACCAGCAGTTTGATCACGCGTCGCATCAAATAACTTAAGTGTCATTTACCTAACGTCTTTCGCAATTGACACATCTCTTAATCTAGCTTATTAGGATCCGGCTAGGACTCTCTTTAGGACCCTCTTTGCGGTAAATATAACGCGGGTCCTAACCGGTTTCAAATAAGCTAATTAATATGGATAAAACTCGCAATATTTTTGAAAGTGAAACCTAGATGATCTTGGGCTCGTTTAAAAAGTTTAATAGATATATTAAACTTTTTTAAATATTTTTATGTTTGCAATAACGCATGCTCTGCGGATTACATTACAAAATATAATTTAATCCGCAGAGCATGCGTTATTGCAAACATAAAATACTAAAATTATAGGGCTGCGTCATCATTAACCAGTTTAAAGATAATTGCAAAGTTAGTCTTGTTTGTAGTACAACGTAAATTGAACTATAGATGTCGCTCCATCCCAATACGATGGTTAAAGAACGATAGGAAAAAAATGAGTTATGACTGAGTTAACTTTTTCCTCTTGTAAATTTGTGATGTTGTAATACATTAAACTTTTTAAACGAACCCTAGACCTATGTAAAATAGAGTGAATATTTAAATGAATGTAAAGCCGATAAGAGATTCTGGTGGGGACAGTTTGCGAATATAGAATTAACACATCAAAGAGAAATGGCAAGGCTTTTCGGGGTTTTGATTTACATATCAAAAAGAGCGGGCTCGGAGAATTTTAAGCTATATCGTCGTACCAACTAGCTCGTTTAATTATGCCAAGCTCTACGTTATCAGCTTCATAACAGCTATGGAACTCATTGTGCATTTTGAATATCGAACGAGTTTTTTGTATAATTGGACCCGTCAGCTTACATAGTCGTTCGCTATGTTAAGCAAAACCTAGGTAATGACTAGGCAAGCTCCACTATGACCGCTTGTTTTGCAAACGCTCAACATTTTCATAAAGGAGGAGAGTACTCTTTAATTTGATGGTTTTAAAGCACTTTCATAGTTCTAAATATGATTTTACAAGCACAACCGCGTACTAAGCGAAAATCATATTTTACAAATTATTGGAGCACATAATTTTATGCCCCGGGCGGGAATTGAACCGGCGTCCTCCGATTTCGCACCGGATGCAAAAGCTGCTCGGCCACCTGGGCACGGCTATTTCTGCCGAAATTTCGTGCTCCAATTGTATTTCTTTAAGCTTCATAGGGGACGGTGCGCGGCCATCTACCAGACTACTAAACTTTATCTGATCGAAAGAAGTGCTTTTTCAAACACATAACTCTCGGAATGATGTCGCTACCCTTCTATATATCTAAATATTTATAGTATAAGGTGGACTGATGACATCTTAAAAGTTACGGGTAGCAAATAGTTACAAATGGCTTATAGCTGTTCATTGTAGCGTTCTATGTGGGAGGTCTTAGTTCAGCGTGGACGTCTTCCAGCTGATGATGGTCAAGACAATAGTATTAATATTGCACTGAAAATATGTGTGTATGAAAATATACGTAATAAGCACACGTACGTACCTTTTAAAATTAGAATTAAAAATCTATGAGTGTTTACAACCAGTAATAAATTCACATCGAACATTTGGAATAGACACCGCAAAAGTAGTATTTTAAAATTGTCAACCTCAGTGTCAGCAAAAGACGCTTTACTCGAACTTTTTACAGTTTTTCCAGTTACGCCCATTTCACGCCCGTCACCATTCAAATTCCGACACAAAGGGGCACGCAGTAGCCCGAAATAAAGGGCGAAATAAACTTCATAAAGCAATGAATGCGAATTCAATTTTGTTAACAAAGAAAAATATCCGAGAGAATAAAGTCGATGGAACTTGGAGAATCTCTGTGAATAAATATTTTCACGGTTCGCGGAACGCCTACTTTGTACAGAGTTTCGCAGAAAATACATGCGGCTGTGTGTGATGTAATGATATACATATTTATATGTTGTTTTATTTTTAATGTTTCATTTTTCAATAAATGAATAATATGTATCACGGCTTTGCTGTGACGGAAACAGTCAAAAGCTATGAGCAAATTCTAATTCAAAGCATTTTTTTTGTGAATAACCGACTTTTAAGAACTATACAGATCTTAAAAGTCGGTTATTCACATTTTTTCTTGTAGGTTTGTTATGCGATTATATTTATTTTATGTTGGATAATGTTAACAAAATACTACGAACTATATACAATCTACTACAATATAATCATTTAGACAACCTATAAGTCATAGCAGACTCTTTTTTTTTATTTTTATTGGTGATGATAGGTAAGCCTTTGACCACAATCTCACGTGATGGTAAGTGGTGATGTGGTCGAAGGTGTTAACAGGCTTAGCCTAGAATGACTGGCTCTCAAGGACAGCTGCCGGAACACACCGTTAAGTGCTTGGCGACAGATTTTCAGCTTGAGGGTGGTCGCTAGCCAGGCGGGCATTCGCAAAAATGCCCTTCCACCATGCGGTGAAGCTCAAGCCCGCGGTGGGATTCGAACCCTGGACCTACTGCGCGGCAGTCCGTAGCCAAAGCCACTGAGCTATCACTGCTTCTAAAAACAACTTAGAGGCAGTCCAAATGCTCCAGCACACTACCAGTTAGCAGCGTGCCCAGCATGCTGGCAGCATTACGCCGTTGAAATGCAGTGCTTATTGTTATTTTCGTTGAGCCAAATAAGTGCTAGCATTTTGTTCACGCGTCGCATCGACCAAGCGCTTTGATAAAAAGTATATTATTGCTCCCGTATGTTATTGGATAAGGTGTACCTTGAAGTTGATGCCATTAATTTCAACTCTAGTCAATGGTTAACAGTAGATATTAAAAGGAGTTCGATGATCTTGTGAGCAGTATGAATTATAAAAAGGAGTAAGTAAAAATATTTAAACATAACAGATATATAAACACACATCAAAAGTGCCTAGTACGTTTTCGAGTAAATCAAGTAAGTTTTAAACAGATCTCATTTGGATCAGGGCAACCTCAATGCTTAGATTTATGTGGAGAGTATTGTTTCAGAAGTGATCATCCCTTTGCGAAGCCGTTTGGATAATTCGTTTCGTCTAAAGCACGATAACGCACGTCCATACACAGCTACAGTCGTAACTCGCACTCTTGCCGATGCTCGCATCAACATTCTGCCGTGGTCTCCTCAATCCCCAGACCTCAACCCCCTCAACATGCAAGGGATATGCTACGAAGAAGAGCTATGCCAAGTACGGATGCCGCGCATACTCCACAACAACTTCTTGATTTGTTACAAAGTACGTGGGCGGCCATTCCTCAAAGTGATTTTGATGAACTGATTTTAAGTATGCCAAATCACTGTGCTCGTGTGATTAGTGTAAATGGTAGATATACATATTATCAATTAATATAATTTTACAATAAACATAGCAATAATCCTATTTTTTTCGTTTTTCTGCTAAATAAGTCAGTTATAGTTCAAAATATACATGATCCCTAGGCACTTTTGATGTGTATATATACCCATAGGTTAAGCCCATACAACATATTTTTAATACACTCATCTAGCTCTGATTTTGTTCCGTTTCAGTGGACAGCGAACGGCTGAGTATTTCGTTACAGCCACAGCGTTCATTTCCATCCAATCTCCGCGATCGGCCGCACAATAGCCCCGAAGAAAACAATCTTTAGGCCCGAACGGACCATTGTGCTTGTAAATGGAACCAACGAACACGTTTTTATTGTTTTTTATTTACAAGAAACCACTACTTGTGCCACAAAGCAATGTTTTAGTGGAACTGAATGAATATGTATAAAGTGTTGTTGTTTTTTTAAATCCAGAGATTGTCTACAAATGATTAATGTTAGGCATTTTATTTTAATAGCACTTGTTTGGAATTATCTCAGACCGACATCTAAAAGGAGGTTCTCAATTCGTCAGAATATGTAATTTGTGTTTGTTACACATTTACTCCGCCAGTTCTTCATTGCCATTTTTGATGATTATTTGATTTAATCATGATTGGTACAGTAGTTATAAGATAAAAATGTATTTGCATACCTGGATGATTTAATTGCAACTATTATCAATGGTGAACTGTATTTTAGGCGGGAGAATGATCTCGTAAGAAGTATACTATATCTATGAATCCCTAAGGAATGAAAATCAACATTTATAGAAAAACTAAACCTTTATTAAAATTTAACTTCCAATGCTGGAAAGTATGAAATAACTTGTGAAAGGCGGACAATGATCATGTGAGGTCTGGGGTTTGTATCCGCATGTTACCGACTTCAACTAATCATTTCATACATTCAGTGTTAGTAGTATGTTTAGTTTTTTCTTAAATTTCAATGTGAAAGGTAGTAAACAAGTACTCATCGTAGCATTGATGTTCTTGTTTCTTCTATATTGACTAAATATATAATTAGTGTAAAAATAATGTTAAAAAAACTATTTGTAACAACGCGACAAAATTGGAATGCTGACTGAATAAGAATACAGGTAACCATAGTTCACAAGAAGCGGGCTCTATGTTTATCATAAGGAAAACGAAGATGGTCAAATGGGATATGTGGACTTAATACGGCAGAGTTACAACACCATAAAGTATTTTCTTTTTTAGATTTTTATTTTATTTATTTATTTCTGGTCAGCCAACGATTATTACATTTTATTTCTAGACACTACACTACACTACACAACCTAATGTATAATCACTTAAAGGCTAACACAACATGCTACCAGCAATTACATGTAAAGAAAATAAAAATGATATTAGTTTGTTAGTTTGTTTTAAAAATAACAAGTATAAGGTGCGCTTCTACTCACTTTGACTATTTAAGAAGTCAGTAATATTTTTGCGAAACCGACCTAGGGATAACGCTATCGCGTCGACTATCACGGCATATTTGGTAATACATAAAAATAACCTGATACTTTAGAATTTCATAAATAATAATAACAGTTTCACCGTCACTGCTATAGCTGTTCCTACTCCTGTTTATTTCATTCTTCTTCTTTAGTAACAGCTTTTGTTTATTTATTACTATTTAATGCTGAGTAAGGTTGTTTGTCTATCAATGTATTACTTCAGTCTTCAAGCTTGAAGGTATGTACCGATTTTAATAACGTTTGGAACAAAGATAGCCTGCAGCCCAGAGACAGACATATAATTTTTTTATCTAAATTTATGACGTCATTCCCTACAATCCACGACGTATCAAATTTTAACGCATTGGCTTTCTGTAAACGGCTACATTAGCTACGAACTTCAGTGCTCTACGAGTTTTCGCTACGGGAAAGTTGCTACGAACATTGCGTAGAGGCGGCCGTGTGTCACGTGATTCTAAAAGTTTTGTAGGTTTTAATATATTGATTAACGGAGAATGAAAAAATAAGATTTGTGTAGAGGCTTTAATAGGTGTTACATATACCTTATTAATTTATTAAACAATATAACGAAATAGTATATTATGATGCAAGTGACCTAAGCACTCGGCTGATTTACGCCTACGGCTCGGGCTGCAACCCACAGCCTCGAGTATAATGAGCAAGTTGCTCACGAGTTTCACACGCACTTTTTCGTGCGAGGAAAAAAAATATATATTGCACAAATGCGATACAAACATTTCGAAGCGCTCGTAGCGAGGTTAGCTTGGCCGTTCTGAATCGATCAGCAAAGTTAAGCAACGTCCGCCTCGGTCATGACTTGGATGGGTGACCGGTGGTGACATAGTACTGAGCGCTTCCGTGCTTCGGAGGGCACGTTAAGCCGTCGGTCCCGGTTGTTGTCAGTCGTTATAGCATGGTGGTAGGGCATTTTGCGAATGCCCGCCTGGCTAGCTACCATCCTCAAGTTGAAAATCTGTCGCCAAGCACCTAACGGTGTGTTCCCGCAGCTATCCTTGAGAGACAGTCATTCTAGGCTAGCCTGAACAACATCTTCGACCACACCATCACTTACCATCAGGTGAGATAGTGGTCAAAGGCTAGCCTATCGGCAATAAAAAAAAAAAAAAAAAAACGAAAATTATGGTAAATAGCGCGCAAGTTTTTATTTGCGCGCGGCAAATGTATGGTGATTGATTACATATATACTTAGCCTCAAAACTCTTTGAAGTTACAAATCTGTATTACCCGGTTAAATTGAAAATGCTCTGTTTACTCGCATATAATTTGCAGTTAGGTACTGATATAATTTGTAGGGATAATTCTATTACGCACTAGTGTGTAATATTATTATGCACGAAGGTGTTATAGTTCGGTTTATGGCCCTAAGAACGATATAATAAAGCTCACTTTACGAGCAAGGGTGTTGAAAAAAATATTATGAAGTCTTGATTTATTTTCTAAATGTATTTTTTTTTGTTTTTCATTTGGACTTTTTACGGATACAGAAACAAAAAAAATTAGTAAATATATGTTTTATGGGGAGCCCTCTTATACCAGTAACATTCTTTATATGCAGGCAACTAAGCCTAATATACTATGTCCGTCTCGTACAGAAATCAAAAATATGTCAGCGCCTATTGTAGAACACCTTTGTTATGAAGTTATGGTGAAATCTAGTTCAACAGACGTATTGCGTGTTGAACCTACACAAGCAGTCAGTGTCAGGCGTTTGTTCACCGCCTGGGCGGCGTGCGGGTCGACATCAAACACCTTCAGTCTTGTTTACTTGCGTCGGGATGCTTTGATCGCTCTGAGTACATATTACACATCGAGTTCTATTGGTCTTGTTTTGTTACCTGCCAGTAGTTTCCTGGTTCTTGAACAATGCATATTCAGTTACTTGATATCTTTAGTTTACCAAAAATAATGATAATTGTATAATATTTTTAATTTTGGATTACATTACAAAATTACAAATTTACGAGAGGAAAAATTATAGTCATATGCGGGATTCAAACCCGCGTCATCAACCCCTATAGTCAGTGTCATCCAGCGTTTAAAGAACGAGATAAAAAATTAGACTTATGAGTCACTGTCATGTAAGCTCAGTCGGTCAGAACATAGTACGCGTTCGAATCCCGCACATGACTAAAATTTTTCCTGTCGTAACTTTGTAATTTTGTTAGAAAATTTAATTTACCAAAACATGGGTACATAGTTACATACACAGTTTTGCCAAAATGGCTTACAGAAACTTTAGACAAAGGCGCGCAGGTAGATTTAAGGACAAAATAACATGCAACCAAATAATATTCAGGACACAGTCAATGAAAAAAAAACATTTTTAAAGGTTTTTTGACAAGCTTTTATAAAGTTTCACTTGTTCCGATGTCATCAACTTTTGCACATTAAATTTGATCCACTTCGCGGTTACTGATTAAGCTGAAATGTTGCATACATATGTAAATCGGGTGACGATGGAATATTATGATGACATGGTGCCGATCTGATGATGGAAGATGGCCAAAGGAACTTCACAACGAAACGACACAACCTCATGGAGTTTGGGCTAATTTGAAAGGTATTGAGGAGTATTTAAAAAAATATATTTCCTATATTAAATAAAATCTTAAACTAATAAGAACATAATAAAATGTTTATATTTTATTTATATAGAAATATAGAAAAAAAGCTTGTTTTCAAGCCCTGTGGTGCCTGTCCAAAATACTTGTACATTACATTACTACAGAGTTAAAAAAAAATACTTGGGACCTCGTTGGATAGCCTCCCCCTCGTCTGACCGTTCTCGTTATGCTAGACACTGCACTGCGTTCGTCAATCCGCGACGTTAGTTCTTACATCTCCTTCAGGTGTCCTTCAAGTTTAAACACAGTAGTGTTAGTTAGTTAGCAAACTACTACTTCGAGGCAGAATATCTGCAGCATATTTGCATGGTGGTAGGGCACTTTGCGAATGCCCACCTGGCTATCTACCACCGTCATGTTGCAAATTTTTCGCAAAGCACCTAACGGTTTATTCCGGCAAATACCATTGAGAGCCATTCTAGGTTACCCTGAACAACTTCTTCGACCACATCATCACTTACCGTCAGGTGTAATAATTGTCGATCAGCTATAAATAAAAATATATCTAAAACTGTTTGTTTTTGCTGAAAAGTTTGTTTTTTATTTTGATTCGAGTATTTGTGGAGTGCTCCATGATTATGATTTCCTGCCATCGCTTATTTTATTGAATCCACCTCATGCTTTTCATTACTCGTAAATAAATTACAGTTTCCAGAAATATAAACTCAAAAAAACGGAATCGTTTTAAAAGCCCTTCATTTTGATATCCCACTCGATGGGTTTGGGAGAAAAAACATGTTTTTTTCCTCACAATATGGTGTCTAAACTCCGACTGATTTTTTCTTCTATATTTTTATGTGCTTAGTGTTACATGCGCTATCAAGACAAATCTAATGATATTAATTACGTTTAGAAGTTATGGTGGAATAAAGAAACTCACAAACATACATGAACCCTAAAAACATAAGACTCCTTTTTTTGGGCGGTCGTGTAAAAAGAACATAAAGTCGAATATCTACATATAATATCCTGCTGTTTTTAAAAGTCGTTAAAACAACATTATTAATGCAGGCTTTTACTCTACTTTCCCATATCTCACCCTATAAATGCAGTTTCGTCATCTCCTCTTAATTACAACACTACTTAATCCAACTACACGCCTACGGAATGGTTGGATCACTAATTAAGTCTAATAAACTCCATCTTGTTTACAAAGCAGGTGACATTCCTAGAACCAATGTCAACTGGTACTCTCAGACTTTGAGGGGTTTGTTCCGAGTATGAGGCCATAATTGGACTGCTGATTACAGAGAACCGCAGCTACCTTGAGATTTGAGACCTGTTTGAGGTGAAACCACTAATATGTTTGCTTCTGTTACACTATAAACAGGGGAGCTTTTGTATGAAATTGATGTAACCGTATTGATTTACTTGTAATTACTTTCGGAGGAAGATATTTATCTGTTAACAAAATCATTCTTTGACTTAAAACCTGTCCTTAACTTTCTTTAAAACATAATATGTCCCATTCGACCAGTAATTTCATTTGCTACAGTGCCCTTTAAGGAGCACTGGGTAAACACAGTGGTGTTTACACAGTGCTGCTTTGTCGCAGAATATCTGACACTGTAGTGGTACCCACCAAATTCGACTCTAGCTAGCTTAGGAATTTATATATTTTTTCCGAATATCATCTTCCTGTTAACTACATTAAGGGTCCATTTCAGAATGTCCTATATAGTTTCGGGTTGCTAACCAACACGTAAAATAACTGAATGATAAAAATGACAGTTAAAGATAGGCTAAATCGATGACTGTGAAACGCAAAGATAGTGTTTTATTTATTAAATATGTTCTGGGTAGTAAAACCGGAACTTACTCGAACATTCTGAAAATGGACCTTACTGTTTAGAAGATACTGCCAAGCAATTCTTTTATCTGACTTTTTTTATGCGATTGTGACTGAACAAGCACGAGGGTCACCAGATGTTAAGCGGATTAACCTCTGCCTATAACAGATGCATTTCATCGACGAATTGCACTGCGTCCGTCATCCTGAGACGTGCAATTGTAAAGTCTCATGTGCCTGTAATTTCAGTGGATCTCTCGGACTGCTACCGGAACACCACTGTTAGGTGCTTGGCGACAGATTTTTTACTTGAGGGTGGTAGCTAACCAGGCGAGCATTCGCAAAAGCCCTTCCACTATGCGGTGACGCTCAAGCCGACAGTGGGGATCGAATCATGGACCTGCCCAACAGCAGTCCATAGCTATTACAGCTCGGCCATCATTGCTTCATTAGTTTTGTACATATAAAAATCCTACTTGCAAGATCTTTTCGTGGGTGCCTGTATGAAGCCGAAATATTCTTATCAATATTCTTGTAAGTGATAAAGTTTTTTCAACCAATCAATTAAATAGAGAATGATACGTTAAACATCAGAAATGTTAATCAATTTAACCATCAATGAAGTACAATTATAAATATTTTCATAGAAATAAGATTCGTACGATACAAATTTACATAGTTATTTCAATACTCACTGCCTTTACAAGTCTCGTCGACAATGTCGGATAATTGGACTAGATTTGTAAAGCTTATGTCGAATATATTTATTTTAGTACAATTATTTCAAATTAATTATGTTATTAAAAATATATATCATATTAAATAATATACAATTATGCTTAAACCTACAATGATATAGTATTCGTGAACCACGTTTTGTTTTTTAAATGCCAAGCGTATTTTATTACTGTGGCTAGCCTTGACAAGTATTACATAAAGGAAGTGACAATGTGCACAAACAATGCTTAACATGCACTCCGGAGAACCGAAGCGTTCAGTAGTAAATGCGGACACCCATCCAAGTAATTACAGCGAATATTGCTTAAGGCGAAGAGTAACGGCAAAACCCAAAAACGAGGAGTTGGTAAGGTACGTTTCTTGGCGAAAATGTAGCGTGTTAAGCTTTGAAATGAATATACTACTCTGTCAAGAATGTACGGGAAAAAATAAATAATACACAAAATGTTAATTTTTCATCCAAATTTATTTTATCTCCTTCAAGGTATGCTCCTTCAGAAACGATAAATATATGCTATACGATAAATATATACAACGTATCTTGGAGTTTGCTATCCAGGTATAAAATGCAATGTTTTAGTTATATTAGGATAGAATTAGCACGCTATTATAACATTTTGGGTACTCCTAAGTATTGGAAAATTTTGAAGCACCGAGATTTCAGTAAATTTTTTACTAGTACTAGGTATATTTCTTAATATGATTTTCGCTTAGCACTACAGCTGGTGCTTGTAATCATATTTAAAAATATAGAAGGGTAGCGACATCATACCGAGAGTTAAGTGTTTGAAAAAACACTCTTTTCGATCAGATGAAGTCTAGTAGTCTGGTTGATGGCCGCGCACCGTCCCTTAAGACGGTTAAAGTAATACAATTGGAGCACGAAATTTCGGCTAGAAAGGCCGAGTCCAGGTGGCCGAGGAGTTTTAGGTATCCGACGCGACTTCAGAGGACGCGGGTTCGATTCCCCCTTGGGAATAAAAAAATTTTGTACTCCAATAATTTGTAAATTATTATTTTCGCTTAGCACGCGATAGTGCTTGTTATCATATTTAGAAATTACGCACTCCTTTCTAAATAGGTAATGAGCGAGCCACCGCTAAATACACAAAATCAACTGGCCTTACGTTTCGCCTACAGAACAACTAGGCAATCCACTACGAGATTTCCAAAACTAATACTCTACGTTACTACTATTCTACGTTATGAATACATACCGTATTGTATTACAAATAATAGTTGGTCTCAAAGTCGTCCAACCTTGGTATAATTAATGTACGAAGCGTGTACTTGTAATTGGGTCCGTACAAGTCTTGCTCACGATATCGGATAATTGGGCTTGTTTTTCAGACAAAATAAATTGAACTCCGCAATAGTACACATTTATTTTTATATCAGGTATTTTTTTATGGTACTGTGGCTAAACAAGCACTAGGCCCGCCTGATGTTAAATGGTAACTTCTACCTATAAAAGATGCATTTCGATACAAGTGACGTACTGCACTTCGACCGTCCCTGAGACATTCAGTTGTTAAGGGTATATTTTAGACGAACGCCCCCATACAAAACGCAACTCCAATCTCATTTTAATAATAGCTAAATGAATTAAACTCAATGAATTTTTACCTACGTTATCACTACCCTAATATCTAGGTTTGGGTTGCATCAGATTTTCATTAAATTATACAGTTTAGAAATTACACTAGCTCAAAAACTCGTAATTTTAGATAAAAGAAAGACCCAACTTTAAGCATCTCTTTCAAGAAAAATAAGCATGTTATTAATATTTCTTTTGCACCACAAACATGGGGAATATAATGAACTTTCTATAATGGGAAGTTATTTATACATGTGTACTATACTTTTTAAATAAATCTGGAGCTACGAATAACTGGTTCAAACACCTAAAAACGAGTGCTATATACTAAACGCTATATAATAAAAAATTTAATTATTAGTCCAAAAGAAAAAGGATTTAAGCCAGAAACGATAGGTCTAATAATACACTATATTTACATGCGAGTTTATTTTTAATAACAAGTTGAGTTTATATAAAAGTTCACGCTTTGGCTGGCGGGTATATGTCCTTAAGTCTTATGTGCCTGTAATTTTGCAATGCAGTGAAGCTTAAGCTATCGGTGGGTATCCAAACATGGACCTTCGGCACGGCAGTCCATAGCTATTACCGCTATCATCAACATCATCATGATCAGCTGGAACACCCCAAGCAACAAAATTATCCTATAATGCAGATGTTACAGGCCTCCAGCACTTATAATGTTCTTTTAAGGCTTATTGTATTGGCTGCCACGCTTGTAATAGCAAGAATGGAGTTAGTTGGGCGTTATAGTATATCTGATCTTATACATTAACTTATAATTACTTATAGGTTGAAATTAAGGGCGCAATATAAGCTTGGGTAACCTATAAAAGTATCGCGAGGGTGTAAATGCACTCAAGAGTATGTAAACTGGTAGGCTATACTTATAACTGCTAACAAGAAGCATTATAAAACTACTATAAGTAAAGTACGCTAATAAGAGTGATAAACAGAACTAAATATACTGGAACCTATTTGAATTTATTACTTGGTTTTATAAGGGTTTATAAGTTCACTTTACAGATCAATTATAATTTAAGTGAAGCGGTTTCATAGTGGTAAAAACCAATATTATTATAATCTTAACCACCATTTTATACACAAAGTACGCCTATAACGGTTTGGTAATGTATTTGTTAAAACCAACTTTCTCAAAATGGCGATTTATCGTTGTATTTTTACTAAAACCAACATTATTTTAAAATTCAAGTTAATGAAAACGCTAATTTCAAGGGGCGTGAAAATTTTTTGATAAAAAACCTATTATACTTTACCGAAAATATACGTGCGCCATGCACATTCAAACACATTATACATTTTGACTTATTGCTAAATAGCACTCTACCCATAATTAATATTCCAGTTAATATAAAAATTTATGAAAAGAAATGATGAATAACTTACCTTTATTAATCTTAATCTTTACAAATGTGCGCACCAACATTCACAAATACAGAACACTTTGTATATGCTTGTAAGGGATTCACTGTGTATGTTATTGTCGTGTTTGGTTCTATTAAGCGCTGATAGTTAGCTTCGCGGGAGGAAATAGTTCCACGTAGTCCAACTATAAGGTCGTAATTGGTCAAAGTGGTGTTCACCAAGTCTACTATAGATATTTAATAAGGTAAAATACGCCCATAAATTGGGCCCTTTTCCGTGGTTATAATTGCTTACTATTCCGTTATAGTCCTAATTAAATGGTGGTTCCAGGATAATTACTAGACCACATTTTGCTGCTTGGGACGTTCTCTGTTGAACAAAACCTCTCCCACAGGAGGGTTTTGCCATCATCGCAACGGTTGAAAGACGTCTTAAGGATCGCAGTTGATTGTCAAAATTTCTCAGGAGGCGCTGCTGCCCACTTTCCGGCTTTTTCCCTATGTTGCGTCTTACGACACCCACGGTAATAAATAGGAAGGTGACATTCTAGCCCGACACCCCACGGAATAAGCACGACTAACACTGCTTAACATTACTTCCATGTTCATTTATAGCTTAATAAAATAATGAGGTCAGCTAAAGCTGGTTGACAAGTGATACGTTTTACATAAACAAGTCATTATAATGTTGTACGAAAACTAAAAGCACGCATGAAAGCTGATTTCCCTTTTTTATTTACAAATGGAACGTTCAATTGCGTTCCATTCATACAAAACTAGAAAATCAACAATATCTGAACATATTTTTGGTACAATAGAATGTTTGCGGTTTATTTGTATGTTTGTCCTTATTTTTAATTTTTGCTTCACGGAGCAATGGATCGACGTGATTTTTGCTCAGAAATAGTTATACTTTTGGAGTGAGAAAGAATACAATAATAACGAATACTTTAAGCAAATATTATATAAATATTTTAGTAAGACATTCAATTAATATTTTGGTAAAACTCTTATCTAGTGACAATTCCGCCTAATTTTCCTGTTAAGGCGACGTGACCTCACAAATGCCACACAGCCAAACCGGAAAAAATATCGACGCTTTTTTTATTTTCGAAGCATCTTCAGGAGGTCTTGACTCTTCAAGCGCACGATCTAGAATAAAATATATAAATAAATAAATATAGATTTTCGCAAGGTAACGCTTGAATTTATCCATTATCTTGAGATATCATACGTTTCATCCCAATTCATTGTAAGAAGTTCTCTTGGAGACGATAAAACTGCAGCGGCAGAACCTATTCCAATTAAATACAATATAAATCACTGAACAGACAGTGGAAACGATAGAAATAAATAAATTGAAATGCTTATTCTTTGCAACTTGTTGTACTGCTCATTAAAGTTAACAATTTTATAGAGACCGTTAAGTTTGAATTTTATATGGCACGTATTCAGCAGAGTGCAAGCTACGTACTGTCTTATAGATATTATAAATAATGATATTGTAATGTATATTCTAGCAAAGTTATTAAGTTGGCGACGTTTTCTTTTACAGAACCTTAAAACAGAAAACAGAAACAAAGTGATCAAATCAGGTCTTAGAATTCTTAAGTTTAATAGTGATAATGGGCAAACTGTGGTTCATAAAGATTCATACGTGGCGGCTACAAACGGAGATTATATCTACCAAGTAAGCCCTTCTAGATGGACAGACGCAATTCATCATCAACCAGAAGATGTCCACAGCTGAACAAAGGCCTCCATCGTAGAACGCCACAAAGAACAGCTATTAGCCGCATGTAACCGTTGGCTATCCGCGACTTTTACGATGTCGTCAGTCCACCTAGTGGGTGCCTATCAATGTTGAACATAATGAACGAAGGCATTATGGCGCTGAAAAAGCCAGGCTTATGATCAACAGTGGACTCTTTCTAGTAATGGTGATGACGACGACAATGACGATTGACGTATTTTTAAACAAAAATGAAAGCTGTGTAGTAACCATATAAAATTTCTGGAATAAACGTATTTTTCCAATACGTTAAAATTTATTTAATCTGTGCGGGAACATCGTATTTTCCCAGGTTTACTGAAAACTCAGCTTTTCCAAAGTTCTTTGTTGCGCAATCGAGTGCGGGCGACGAACCGTGCACGCCGCCGTGTATGCTTGTAAGGAGTAGAACCTTTGCGAATTGGGCTATGAAGTACGCGGGTAGACAATAGATTTTATATTATTATTATTATTTTAAATACACAAACAGATAAGGAAGAAACTTATCATCTGGCCGTGCAAAACTATTCCATCCTCAAAGGCTCGCCTCCATTTAAAGCATATTTTTTTACCTATAAACATCATTCCGGATCGGAAAAAGAATTGAAAAAAACTTGTGCTCCAATAATTTGTGAGGATAGCGCTTGTAATAATATTTAAAAAAGATATAGAAAACTAGCTTGCACTTTCAATTTATATTGCAACTTAAAGCTTTATGTGACGTTAATTAATAATTGACCGGTTTTCCGGAAGAGCTCTTGACAAATTGGATGCTTTCAGCTGATGATATTATATATTTTTTATATAGGTTTCATTTAAGTACATGTGCTCTTAGTGTGTTTTTTCCATATACATCGATGAACATTTTCTCAAATAACCAAAATAATTTAGTAAATATCCGTCAGGACCACGTAGCGTTCGCGTCGCCCTATAAATCCGCGATTTTTATTTTAATGTGACTGAACAAGCTCGAGGCCCACCTGAAATTAGGCGAACTATCCTCTGCCTATAACAGATGCATTTCGTCACAAGTCACGAATTGCACTGCGGCCGTCACCTTGAGACATAGTTGTTAAGTCTCATGTTATCATTATCATTCGAAGCAGTGATAGCTCAGTGGCTTTAGCTATGGACTGCCGCGCAGCAGGTCCATGGTTCGAATCCCGCCACGGGCTTGAGCTTCACCGCATGGTGGAAGGGCATTTTTGTGAATGCCCGCCTGGCTAGCGACCACCCTCAAGCTGAAAATCTGTCGCCAAGCACCTAACAGTGGGTTCCGGCAGCTGTCCTTGAGAGCCAGTCATTCTAGGTTAAGCCTGTTAACACCTTCGACCACATCATCACTTACCATCACGTGAGATTGTGGTCAAAGGCTTACCTAGCAGCAATAAAAAAATAAAAATAAAATGTGCCTGTAATTTCACTTATAGGCCCTCAAAGACTGCTGCCGGAACACACCATATTTATGCTGATAACTTTGATACCTAAAATAATGACCACCTTTTCTATGGCCACAATATGGGGTCTAAAAGCCACCTTTACCTCCCTTCATGCGCCATTGTGAGAGCCCACATACACCCGACACTGTTGCGCTACTGATCGAGATTGAGACAGGCGAACCGAAGCCGTTATTTTGGTCATTCTCTTTGTATTTTTAGTTCTTGCAGGTATTTCATAGCGTCCATTCACTCTAACTTATTCATATAGACGACTTCCAACAAAAATACACCTCAAACAGCGCTAAATCGATCTCTCTCATGTGTTGGTGATATATTAGAGGCGAAAAATCTTTTATTTTATTTATAGCTGATATGCTAGCCTTTGACCACTATGTCACCTAATGGTAAGTGTTGATGTGGTCGAAGATGTTGTTCAGGCTAATCTGCCATCATACTATATTGACTGCCATCGTAAGGCAATTAACGGGACCGACGGTTTAACGTGCCCTCCGAAGCACGGCAGCGCTCAGTAGCAATGTCAATAAGGGTCACCCATCCAAGTCAAGACCGCGGCGGTATTTTAATATTTTAATTTAATACATAGTCTCTGTCATTATGTAATTTGTGCCCTTTTTCGTTACGAGGGTCTGCCCTCGCGACCCCCAGCTACTCTGGTAGCTGGGGGTGTTTTAAGGGAAAATCTAATATGTTAATTACTCAAGAGACTCTTTATCACTCAGCAGAAATACCCAGTTACGGGAGATACACATTCAATTACTTTTATATGTACGTCCTTTTTTACACAAGCTGTGATTAGATTGATAGATAAATTATTTATTGAATACTTTATACAAAAACCAAAATCAAAAATTATATACCATTCAATAGTCATATAGAATAATCCGTTACAGACAAGCTATTTAACAAACCTAGTATTTAGTACATACTAGCTTTCCGGGCGCGGCTCCGCCCGCGCGTATGTCGGTTATCGCGCGAAAACATTAACCTCTTTTTGCGCAATCGGATAAAAACTATCCTATGTTTTTTCCCGGGTCTCAAACTATCTCCATACCAAATTTCATTCAAATCGGTCTAGTAGTTTTGGCGTGAAAGCGTAACAGACAGACAGACAGAGTTACTTTCGCATTTATAATATTAGTACTGAAGTACTGATTAGGATTAAAGTCTAAGGCTCCATATCCAGAATTATATAGTATGTGAATCGCTTCATAAACCCAGCCTCTTATTGGTACATCTACCGTTTCCTTATTATCTTATACTTTTATATTACTGCCTTTTGCAGTTGAACTGGTTTTAAAGCGAAGGTTTAAAATATGACTAACAAGGTGCCCTTTTAAAGCGCACTTCACTAGAGAATATTTTAGTCTGAAAGCATTGCTTTACTATTCTCATTGGGTTCGAGAGCTCATACATTTTTAAACAACATTGTTCTGATATTGTATTTCTACGAAATGTTTAACGTGTTCAATTGAAGTATAAAGGACATGTTTTGTATTTCTGATGTAGAATCTTATAAAATACGAGAAGTTCTTTTTTAACCGGCGGTATGCCTTTATTAACAAAATACTACGAACTAGATACAACACTACAGCTACTACAATGAAAGCATTCAGACAACATTGCAGACTCACAGGCAATACAAATGATCCAGCCCATTACCAGTTAGCAGCGTACCCAGCATGGTGGCAGCATTGTCCCGTTGAATTGAAATTTAAAAGAAGTATTTTTTTAATTACGAGGCTGTTTTTTTTTTGTTATTGTGGCGGAAGAAGCTCGATGCCTACTAGATGTTAAGTGGACTAACTCCTGCCTATAATAGATGCATTTCGTCACAAGTCACGAATGCACTGCGCCCGTCACCTTGAGACATAGTTGTTATATCTCATGTGTCTGTAATTTCACTGGCTCTCAAGGACTGCTGCCGGAACACACCGTTAGGTGCTTGGCGACAGATTCTCTACTTGATACTTACTCACTTACTTCTGAAGCAATGATGGATCAGTGGCATTGTCTATGGACAGCCACGCAGCAGGTCCATGGTTCGAATCCTGCCGCGGGCTTGTACTTCACCGCATGGTGGAAAGGCATTTTGCGAATGCCCGCCTGGCTATCGACCTTCAAGTAAAAAATCTGTCACCAAGCATCTAACGGTGTGTTCAGGCAGCAGTCCTTGAGAGCCAGTGAAATTACAAGCACATGAGACTTAACAACTATGCCTCAAGGTGACAGGCGCAGTGCAGTTAAAAAAAGAATTTTAAAAAAATCAGTTG
Source organism: Plagodis dolabraria (assembly GCA_963854805.1). NCBI lineage: Eukaryota > Metazoa > Arthropoda > Insecta > Lepidoptera > Geometridae > Plagodis > Plagodis dolabraria. The sequence goes on from OY978442.1 coordinate 6,629,914, forward strand.
TGCCCTTTTTTGTTACGAAGGCAGAGCTATGACTGTATTATGAGCCAAAAAACCTATTTGGTTACGCCTACAGTAACGCCCATACACCAAATGCCAAGCTTTATTGAATAAAGTTATTTAGAGGCTTAATTAATTAACGAAAGTTTACCTTCATTAACTTTTAATTTGTAACACGACTGTGGTCATTAATACTGTATTTAATTTCTTAATTAGATACTTTAATGATTAGATTAATTAGAAATTATTGTTTTTTTACAGCTAATGGGCTTGACCACTATCTCATCTGTTGGTAAGTGACGATGTGGTCGAAGGTGGTAAACTGAACGCTGGCTTTTAGGGGCAGTTGCTGGAATATACTGTTAGGTGCTTGGCGACAGATTTTAGACCACGCCCGCCGCTGTTTTTGCGTTCTGCTGCTTTTGAGCTTGGCTTACATTTCTTTACATATTTATTCGTAGTTAACGAGGTACTTCTTCAAGTTGCAGTAAAAGAAGCAATTGAAAGATTGTTTTTTATTATTTTATTGCTTTATAGATTAGCCTTTGACCACTTTCTCACATGATGGTAAGTAATGATGTGGTCAAAGATGTTGTTCAGGGTTACCTAGAATTACTGGCTCTCAAGGACAGCTGCCTGAACACACCGTAAGGTGCTAGGCGACAGATTTTCTTCTTTAGGGTGGTACCTAGTCAGACAAGCATTCGCGAAATGCCCTTCCACTATGTTCCTGTTTGAAGTGGGTACCTGAGAAATTACAGGCACATGGGACTTAACAACTTTTTGTCTCAAGATGATGGGCGCAGTGCAGTTCGACACTAGTGTTATAGGCAGAGGGAACCTCTTAACGTGCTACTTCTATCACGGTAGCATAAAAAACGCGAACAGTGGCATGCTGCTCATTCAGCGCTCCTTACTTTTAGCCTTTCTACACTTCTACACTAGGATACGGCACATTCCTTTTAATAAAAAGCCGGGAGCTGTACGTGAATACAATTTATCAGTACTTCAGTACTAATATTATAAATTCGAAAGTAACTCTGTCTGTCTGTCTGTCTGTCTGTCTGTTACGCTTTCACGCCAAAACTACTGGACCGATATGAATGAAATTTGGTATGGAGGTAGTTTGAGACCCGGAAAAAAACATAGGATAGTTTTTATCCAACTGCGCAAAAAGAGGTTAATGTTTTCGCGCGATAACCGACATACGCGCGGGCGGAGCCGCGCCCGGAAAGCTAGTATACTATAAATATATAATATACTATACTCTATACTTTTTACTGTATAGATAAGGATAGAATTTACAGTGTAGGTGTAAATGTTCTCTATGAGATACACAGCCGTACGCGGCTTATATTGGGTTCATGTTCTCTATGAGATACACAGGCGTACGCGGCTTATATTGGGTTCATGTTCTCTATGAGATACACAGCCGTACGCGGCTTATATTGGGTTCATGTTCTCTATGAGATACACAGGCGTACGCGGCTTATATTGGGTTCATGTTCTCTATGAGATACACAGCCGTACGCGGCTTATATTGGGTTCATGTTCTCTATGAGATACACAGGCGTACGCGGCTTATATTGGGTTCATGTTCTCTATGAGATACACAGGCGTACGCGGCTTATATTGGGTTCATGTTCTCTATGAGATACACAGCCGTACGCGGCTTATATTGGGTTCATGTTCTCTATGAGATACACAGCCGTACGCGGCTTATATTGGGTTCATGTTCTCTATGAGATACACAGGCGTACGCGGCTTATATTGGGTTCATGTTCTCTATGAGATACACAGGCGTACGCGGCTTATATTGGGTTCATGTTCTCTATGAGATACACAGGCGTACGCGGCTTATATTGGGTTCATGTTCTCTATGAGATACACAGGCGTACGCGGCTTATATTGGGTTCATGTTCTCTATGAGATACACAGCCGTACGCGGCTTATATTGGGTTCATGTTCTCTATGAGATACACAGGCGTACGCGGCTTATATTGGGTTCATGTTCTCTATGAGATACACAGGCGTACGCGGCTTATATTGGGTTCTTCAGTTTAATCCGTATCTTCTAAATTGATACAACAAGAGATACGTATAACAAATCCTAAGGTAACATTGTCGATGACAGTGGTTAGATACTTTTAACCGACTTTAAAACAGGAGGAGGTTCTCAATTCGATTGTATGTTTTTGTGTGTGTGTGTGTACCTAACGCTATAACTCTGCCAATTATGAACTGATTTTTATGATTCTTTGTTGGATAGAGTGTACTTCCAAGATGGAAATGGAGGAGGTAAGTTTCATCAAATTCGGTTGAGTAGATTTAAGTTATAGTCACATAACTGAACAAATTATTTTGCATATCTGGATGATTTAATGGTATTAGCTATTGGATAAACAGTATTCTGGACGAGTTAATAATCTTGTCGGCAGTCTGCAACACGACACACGAATAAAAAAAAAAATAATTTTAAATATTTCCAAAAAATCGTTTACTACTTCCATCACCGAAAAGTATCACGTGAAAGTCAGACCATGCTAATGTGAGGTTAGCGTGGTACTGACTTCAACAACTTATTTCAAACTTTTCAATACTGTACTGTTGAAAACCGGTATCATTTTTTTAACAAAAAAATTGACTAAGTATAGCTACACTACAACAGATTCAAATAGCACACCGAAAGAACGTCCGTTCCTTTCGATCGCTGCGGTCTGACTGACCAGCGATTGCATTATTTTCCAGAGAACGTTGCCCGCACTTAGAACTCAAAAATGTACAACTCTCAGTGTGGGCACGGCGCCTCAGGGTACCATATTGCAACAGATCCCTGAAATGCGTATCTAACCTGAGTCTACGATTACCTGCCATCATTTTAGCCTAGGCCATTGACAGAATACACAAAGACCTGCAATAAAGCCCGCCCGCCGAGGGATTCACAAATAGGTATAGCACGTCTAGACACCGTGTCAGACTGTTTAGATAGGAGACGGTGTTTATGCAGCGGGGGAGGGTCTGGGACGGGAGGGGACGTAAATCTAATAATCTGGATTTTAATAAACCGCGCTGTGTAGCCGAGTAATAACCAGGTAGAAGAATATGGAGGTAAAGCTGACTTGGAAAATTTCAAAGTAGATGTAGGGGCTGTAATATAATTTTGCGTTGCATTTTTGTAAGAGGTATAAACATCTTGCAGGTTATTTTTAGACGACTGCCCAAATAAGGATTGTTATGTTTTCAGGGTTCATGTATGTATGTTTGTGAGTTTCTTTATTCCACCATAACTTCTTAACGGCTCAACAAATTTTAATGTATAATATATCATTAGATTCGCCTTAATAGCTCAGGTGACACTTGCTACATAAAAAGTTAAAAAGAAACTGGTAGATTTTAGACGCCACGTTGAAAAATAAAAAGTCTCCGAAGCGAATGTGGTTTTTAGATCAAAATGAAGGGCTTTAAGAACTTGCAGTTTTGATTTCAATGGAAAGCTAAAACTCTTAAGATAAATAAATAATTTGCAGTTGGGTTTTTTAATATTTAATTAATTTATACTGGTTAATTACTTGTTCCATTTTTGGAACGTTATTTCTATATATCATCTTGCCAATACGCCTATATTGTGATGGCAAGACTAATATATTTTTTTTAAGAAAAACTATTCTAATCTAGTCACGATAAAAATCCGGAATTAGATACACTAATTAATGAGCACAAAGTCAATAAGAAATTGTACTATGTGATGAAAAAAGCGATTCTGCTTGTACCGTCAAATAATAAGTTAAAAATGAAATAACAACAAAAATTTGCTATGATCGGTTTATCATAGCAAATTTTCTTTCACGATTATGCTCGCTTAGTACCTACCTTTTATTTAAAATGATACTCCCATATGTTGATGTTCAAAATGTTCTGATTTAATTTGATGGCCTGTACCGCATCTAAGTCCAAAGATATGCAAAAAAATGTCTATTATAACCTCTGTCACGGTTATATGCTCGCCTAGTACCTTTTTTAACCTACATATTTCTGAGAAAAAACATTTTTTTCCCTAAAAATACAGAGAACTGCATTGTACCAAATAATTTTCAAGTGATAACTTTTTACCGAGGTTACCAAACCATATCTGAAACTTCTGTTCAGTAAGTTCTTTGGTTTTGCATGCCTTTTACCAGATTTCACGAACCGAGCCCGGCATACATTAATAATATTTAATATTCAAATATCAAAACTTGTGACTAACCTTCATAAGAGAGTCGTAGACGCGTAAATTGAATAAACGACTTTCACTCTTTTATACGACCCTAGTTTAAATTTTCTAAATTGCTTTCGTAATTAAATAGTAGCTGCTAGCGAAGACCAATTATTAATCTAAGGTTAATTATTTTAGACTTGTACGCACGTGTAATGGCATTCGAGACCCAAGGACTCTTATATAGATTTTTGAAGCGCTCGTAGCGTAGTTTGCTTAGCCGTTGTTAACCGACCGTCCGCTGCGGTCTTGAGTTGGATGGGTGACCATTAGTGGCTTTACTACTGAGAGCTTCTGTGCTTCGGTGCGCGTTAAGCCGTCGGTCTCAGTTGTTGTCTTAGGATGGAAGTCGTAATAGTACGGTGGTAGGTCATTTTGCGAATGCCTGCCTTTCAAGTAGAAAATATGTCGCCAAGCACCTTACGATGTATTCCGGCAGCTGTCCTTGAGAGCCATTAATTCCTAGGTTAGCCTGAAAAATATCTTCAACCATATATATTTTATAACATATTATTATAACCATACTTTTTTATAGTCTATCAGTTATAATATAAAATACGTTTTAATGAATGCTAAAGTTTTATCAAAAACCGTTCAGACATTTCGGACATTTCTCACACATGCTTTATGATCTATATCATTACTGGGATGAAGAGAAATAAGTATCAATAGAATGACGTATAGTAATGGAATAGAAATAATCCAAATAAATGTTAATACCTATATTTTTTTTACAGAAGAAACTTAGAACATGTTTTATTTAAGAACATAAACCACTGAGATAAGTCTAATATACCCCAGTACTTTTTCAATGTTGCCCTGATTACATCTGTTCAAAATTGTTTATTACCCCCGAGGATCCAAATTGGGTAATTCCAGAGATAAAACTAAAATGAACTTGGGTCTTGTGAAAAATATTCTCAATATTGTGTAGCGAGGTATTGCTGTTACTTTCAGAGTGGATTTTTATTTTGCAAAGATAATGTTTCTTTTGTATGACGTGATGAGACGTGTCTACCAGCCTCATGGATGCCTGTCTTATCTATTACGGTTGAAGTGTCACCGTTCTCATCCTGCTTGGCAATGCGCAGTGCATTGTCGTACTTGCCACTCCAAGACGTTAATCTTATGTCTAGTTCGCCCAGTAATTCCACATGCTAATACTTAAAGCGCTCGTAGCGAAGTTTGCTTAGTTACTTTTCTTTAAACGTTCGTGAACTAAACTCATATTTCTTAATCGTTACCGGGTCTATTCAGTCTACTCGTGACCACGGTCAAAGCAACTTGATCGAAACGTCGAGGATAGTTCAAAATATGTTTATTTTGATATTAATTCGTGCGTGAATAGACCTGTTTGCTTAGTCGTTTTTCACCGATCAGAGAAGTTAAGGAACGTTCGCCGCGGTCGTGACTTGGATGGGTGACCGCTGGTGACATTACTACTGAGCGCTTCAGTGCTTCGGAGGGCACGTTAAGCTGTGGGTCTCGGTCGTCTTACGATGGCAGTCGTTACAGCATGGTGGTAGGGCATTTTGCGAATGCCCGCCTGGCTAACTACCACCTTCAAGTAGAAAATCTGTCGCCGAGCACGTAACCGTGGTATTCGGCAGCTGTCCCTGAGAGCCAGTAATTCAAGGCTAGGATGAACAATATCTTCGACCACATCATCACTTACCATCAGGTGAGATAGTGGTCAAAGGCTATCAGCTAAAAATAGTGTGTGTAAGGTTGTACAAGCAATATATGTAAAGGTAAACACCGAAGTTCCTAAGAAGACCACTGTGTTTTAACTGAACTATCTATAGCCTACACTCCGACATCGCAATTCAACTCGCCCACAAAACGTGTGTTAGAATTACACTGGTAGGATAATAGTAGAAAAATGATGGCGTTATAATTTTAGATAATAATACGGGATAAGTCACGTGAATCAGTCAGATAGCTCCGACTATAGTTTCAACCACATTCGGTGGTCTTTTTCAAGGAGAGCTCAGGACGCTCACGTTGACGTCTCGCTTAGCATGCGTATTATTTATCATGAGTGCTAAGCGAGACGTCAACGTAGGCGTTCCGAGCTCTCCTTGAAAAATACCACCGAATGTGGTTGAAACTACAGTCGGAGTTATCTGATTCACGTGAGTTATCCCGTATTATTTACTAAAATGATAACGCCATCATTCTTCTACTATTATCCTACCAGTGTAATTGTAACATACGTTTTGTGGGCGAGTTGAATTGCGATAACGCAAAAACCGCGTTATCATTTGTTTTTGCAAATGATATTTTGGCCTTTGACCTGATCTCATTTATGCTATGATTTCGAAATTGTGTCTAAAACAGAAAGTAATGTCCTTACATTTTAGCCTTAGTACAGCTAACGGTAAAATGTACGGCCAAAATAACAGTAAACTCCTTACAAAGTCTGAAAGTAAATTGTAGGGCGGAGTTGGGCGGGTGCGGACGAATTATTATTTTTATTGCCCTAATAATATGGACTCTCGGGAAATTAATTAAGTACACGCTGTAAACTTTGAACGAACGCAGCGGGAAGATGAACGATAAAAGTAAATGATGGTGGCATTTAATGTTTAAGGATGATTTAAAAATTACGAGACCAAGTCTGATCTTCGTAGGATAGCTGTTTGTCTATAGATAGATAACTCCTATTTGAAAAAAAACATAATAACAAGAATAAACTTATTACAAAAACATAACCTAAAACTAAGCGTATCAACGGGCGGTTCTATTGCTCAGAGCGATCTCGTCCAGACAACCCATCATATAAGGAATATGGACAAAATATTGGGAGGGGTTTCTTACGATATTAATTCTATACATAATTAACAGATGGTACCAAATTATTAACTAACTAGCTTACCAGCCGCGACTCTGGCCACGCGTATGTCGGTTATCGCGCAAAACCATTACCTTCTTTTCGCGCAGTCCTTTCCCGGGTCTCAAACTATTTCCATACTAAGTTTCATCCAAATCGGTCCAGTAGTTTTTAAGTTTATTCGTTGCATACAAAAATACAAACTTTTCCTATTTATAAGATTAGTATAGATATAGATAAATCAAAAACAACATATATAAATGAATACACATTTATATAAATATATTTTAAGATTTTTATATATAAATACTTTTATTATTGTAATAAATAAATACATATAAAAGTATATAATAAATATAATCATAAAAAATCAGCCAAGTGCGAGTCGGACTCGCGCACGAAGGGTTCCGTACCATTAGCTATACAATATTAGACTTAATATTTTAATCTATTTTGTTTTCACGTGCGCGAGCCCGACTCGCACTTGGCCAAATTTTTTGTATTTATTGTTATAGCGGCAAACTGTGAAAATTGTGAAAATTTCAACTGCCTAGCTATCACAGTTCTTGAGATACAACCTGGTGACATACATCGGACGGACGGACGGACAGCGAAGTCTCATAATAGGGTCCCGTTTTTACCCTTTGGGTAGGGAACCCTAAAAATGTACTTCATGTTGAACACATAATAATTAATTTAAAAAGGATGTTTGTACCATAGTGTCCATTAAAATAGAAAGTTAGAGCAAAAGATAATAGTTTTTGACTTGATCCTTGAAAGATTTCAACGAAGGCGCTCGCTTGATTTCTAGCGGTAGTGGATTCCACAGTTAGATGAGCTTCAGCGGCAAATGAGTAGTGGTAGAAGGTTGTTTTAGTTGTAGGTTGTTGTAGCGTTATGTTTTCTAATGACCGTAACGACAGAGAATGGGTAGAATGAAGAAATTTAAATTGTTACTTGAGGTAGCGTAAGGATAAAGAATGGAACAGAATACTGTAAAGGAGAGATAATATATGAGCATGCCGGCGACGACGAATAGGGAGTCTATATAGCAAGCTATAACAGTACCATACAATAGTAACACCAAAAAGTAATTTGACTAGAGGTCCGTAGAAGATTTGAATGCCTATTCAAATCTTCTGTCTGGATACGCAGGTGGACCATATCTCAAAGTATTACCTATGTAAAATGTATAGATGACCTATATCAAACCAATGTGTATCTCTGTGTAACGTGCGTACAAGAGCACATACGTACAAGCCACGTTACAAAATTTTATAAAACGAAATTTTAGAGCTGTATTTATATTTTTTTGTCTACCAAGAGATATATAAGGAGTCGAGTTTTCGAATCAGGCATAGTATTTGTCATACCCTTTCGAATATTATATAGTTTATTCATATCTGTAAAGCGTATACTCTCTATGAAATACATGTTTATGTGTGTCTTTTGTGCGACTCACTTTACCATATGTTGTTAAACTTAAGTATTATAACCTAAAGCAAAAATTACAGAGCTAGAACTGCCGCATTAATTTTTTATGACCCCTGTTTATCCTTTAAATAAGATCTGTCTATATTTCCGAACATTAAATATAGCAGTTAAATATTGTTCTTAAATAAGATTAAATTCAAAAACAATCAAACCAGACAGAAAGATAACATTTATACTACACCAAAACGTTAAACATCTTTGAATTTGTTTTCCAAAGAAAGAAATCAATTTACGGTATCAAAGACAATAGTTCGCCCCAAGCTTCTAATTTGTCGCTGACGATAGGTTTATGATAAAAAATATAATTGGAATACTACCATTTTCTTTAGTTTCTAAGTAAAAGCGATCCTTTATAATTATAATAATACAAATAACCCTCAGGCAACTGGCAAATACAATATATCTTGCGGGCCATAAGGCCTTCATTCCGGTCCGGAGTGACTTCAAAGCAAATCGCTTTCTGTACAGAGCTAGCAAACTTTTTAAAATATGCGGAAAGAACGTTTTTACCCGAACAAATGAAAAAGAAATCAACACTCGCGATACGCAAGTAATTGCGGAATAAACCGGCGTTTTTGGATTGTTCGTCCGAAAGTTGGGCTGTTTGTAGCAGAGTTTAATGAGTGTTTATTTTGTCGTATCTGTGTCGAACGTTTGGAGAGGTATTCGTTCTCTCTGCTATTGTTTTGGGAGACAAAAACCGTCCTGCTGACTGACAATTTCCGGATTCACAAAATAAACATAGTGGTGCACTTACTTGACCAGTAATATTTGTTGTTTTGTACTTCTTATATATTCTAGCTTTAGGTTTTCATTCGCAGTGTACATACCTGAAACAAAAATAAAGCATGTTAATTTTATATTTTTTTATTGCTGATAGGTAAGTTTTTGACTACAATGTCACCTGATGGTAAGTGTCGAAGGTGTTAACAGGCTTAACCTAGAATTACTGGCTCTCAAGGACAGCTGCCGGAACACACCGGTAGGTGTTTGGCGACAGATTTTCTACTTGAGGGTGGTCGCTAGCCAGGCGGGCACTCGCAAAAATGCCCTTCCACCATGCGGTGAAGCTCAAGCCAGCGGCTGGATTCGAACCATGGACCTGCTGCGCGGCAGTCCATATAGCCAAAGCCACTGAGCTATCATTGCTTCAAATATTTTGTTTTTTAAAAAAATTGCAATGTGTCTCATCTATTAAAAAATAATAGGTTTGGGAAATAACGCCATGACTTTAGTCACGAGAAATACGAGCTTCTCCAGCTTAGTATGATGGGCAAAGTTGAAGGAGGGCGACGCGTGGTACGTAGGAAAAGGTCTTGGTTGCGAAATCTTCGAGAATGGACCAGTATTTCGTCGGCCAACCTCCAGTAATGAAGAGGCACCTGAAGAAGAAGAAGAAGTAATAAGGAGATATGTCAAGTATTTTAAAAATAATTTTACTTCCTTTTTTCTCCTTGTATACTAATCACTGTATACTGGACACGCTGACATCTACATAGTATTGGAATAAAGCACGTGTTACCCGCTCTTCCAAGTGCCGATGGGTTTCTTAAAGATTTTGTAGGTGAAACAGTAATATTTGTTATAACTCTTTTAGAGTGAAATCTCACTTCTTATGTAAGGAAGTATTTGCAAGCTGAAACTTTGAATTTTAAAAATTGAAGCGCCAAACAACATGCCGAGGATATTGTTTCCAATACACCTAAATTGGCCAAATCTTCACTAGAGAGGCAAGACAGTTACAGAACTTTTCAAATATTGCAGCACTCTCTACAGATGTCATGCAACGAAATAGCATTACAATACAGATTGTACCAAGTATTTGTATCATGGGGAACGTATAGAATAGTCGTTATTTGTCGACCATAACTGAGAGAGGATTCCCCGTAGAGTGCCTAGCTAAAGTCGCACCCTCCATATATTCCTGTTGGAGTTACAAGAGGCGAGGAAGGGAAGAATACCAAAAGGTAGGCAGCAGAGCGTCCTAAGGAACTGACATCTTACACTGCATCACATAGGCGCATGGCAAGCATATGGTTATGGCAAACCGCCTCTAATAGGGCAGGCGTTTCTTCAACGATGAAAGTCATGTCTGTTGAATGAACTAAGAGATTAGAAAAGAATAAAGATCCGTGGATGATGATATAGCAGATTATACCTAGAATTTTTTTCTGAGTTGTACCTACTGAAACTAGGCCTGATAGTTGGGAGCTAGACATATCCGCTGAGACCTCGGCTTTGGAGAACGCCTTCAAGACGATTTGCTTTTTTAACCATCAAGGTAAAGGCAATCAATGGCAAGTTCTTCAGAAGGTACTGTTTCTCTTCTTTTGATTTTTTCTCTTTGTCACCATACCTCTCACAGGAAGTTATAGGGGATACAATACTAGCCGGGCACCCCACAATGCACTTACCTCAACGATACTCAATGCTAATAATTAAGGTCAATGTTTAAAATAAAGAAATAAAATCATGAAATAAAAAAAAAAACATTCTTACACCATTTACCTAGAGATGTCATACTGCTATCTTTATATTCGACTTTTGAAACAAGAAACTGAGAAAGGCCACGCGATTCCGAGCGCATTCGATTTTACTGTCGCATGAAATATGACTCGATATTTGAGCAAAACATTTTGAATATTGGAATATCACGAAACGAGATGGAAAATTTGGCTGTTGCCTCTTTCGTAGATAGGAAAGAAGGAAGGAATCTCTCTATTCCATTCAAGAGGGAAATAAATTTTTTAGTTATAATGAATCATTTATAAAATGATTGAATGACTGACAAAGAAACAGAAAATCGTAATCGTTTGAGCTGGGTCATACTTTTGCCAAAAAATGATTGCAAAAGCAGATCAGCACGTGACTTTGTTACAATGAAATTTGGTTGTGTCACGCTTCTAATCCCCGTGGGGTACCTGGCTTTAATATCACGCTCTCATTGCTACCTGTGGGTGTCGTAACGAAAGGTAAATTAATACTGTAATGTGGGTAGCAGCGCCTTCTGAGGAACTGATATCTTGAACAACCAGCAAATTCTCCACCCTCATAATGAGGGAGGCTGTGTTCAGCAGTGGACAATCCGGCTAATACAGTACCATATGCACCAAATAAAACTATGGGTTGAATCTGTAAAAATCCTATGGAAAAGAAACAAGTGTCAGACGCAGGATATCTCTGTATCTACCTTTTTTAATTAAGGTTGAGATGGACTCGCACTCGGTTCAATACTAATGTGCAATAAGCATTTACAAATATTTATAAAATACATAGCGGTGCAGTTAAGACACCGGTGCGTAAAATGGAGGGAAGTGGTTTCGATTTCCACTCGAGCTGAGAAATGTTGTACTCAAAACATTTGTAATTATGATTTTCGCTTGAGATATATATTATATATATATTAAATAAAAGCCATTAGTTTTTCACTCAGTACGTTCGACAGTGTGTAACCAAGGGGCGAAGGTACAGCGTAGTCTGAGAAGTATATATAGTCTTATAAAACAGGATTATTATATTATAACATCTGCTTCATACGCTATTATGACTCCTTTATCCTTCATGTATTTCAGTTCAACCTATCAAGTAACATTATATACTTACATATATTTACCCTACATATTGCAGTATCTTGTAACGAAAAGGATTTCCACTGAGACTACATTTAAACGATTCTACACAACACTAGACTAGAATTTACTAACGCACAAATTTTAGTTGTAAGTTGAATGCGATACAGTTCTATATTATGCAGAAGTGAGTGCAAACTGCATGTTTTATTCATTGTAAAACGCGGCTGCAACTGTTTCGCAGTTAATTTCTCGTTAGACCAGGAGTTATTGGGGAGAATATGTGCTTCTGGTTTCTAGACAAAGCTACAAGCTAGCTTTCAGATGTGTTGAAAAAAATTTTAACAAAAAATGGAACCGACTTCAACACCCAAAAGTGTGAAATAACTTGTTGAAGTCGGTACCATGATGGTTCAAAAGTAGCTACTATCACAATATTGCGCATGGTACCGACTTCGACAAGTTATTTCACACTTTTGGGTGTTGAAGTCGGTTCCATTTTTTGTTAAAAATTATTTTTCAATCTTTTTAGTGTAACTCAAAAACGGCTTGACCGATTTTGATGAAATTTAAAATGGGACCAAACGACAAGCATCAGCTTTCAAACAAAAAAAAAATTTTCAAAATCGGTTCACCCAGTCAAGAGATTTGAGGTAACAAACTTAAAAAAAAAAAAAAAAAAAATACAGACTAATTGAGAACCTCCTCCTTTTTTGGAAGTCGGTTAAAAAGACAAAAGACGAAGAGTGTTACTGAAAGTCGCAAATCATGGTTCTTCTTCCTTACGTTATCCCACTCAGGTGAGGTCGTTAGAATAGTTTCTTCTCAAACATAATCGACAAGTCAAGAATACAGATATTTAATTTTTTAACTAAAAATGGAACTGACTTCAACACTCAAAAGTGTGAAATAACTTGTTGAAGCCGATACCATTGTAGTTCAAAAGTACCTATTATCACAATATAGTGCGCAAGTACCGACTTCGACAAGTAGTTTCACACTTTGAGTTGGTTACATCGATGGTAAAAAAAAACCACTCTATTTAATGACCCTTGCTACTTACGGGATCGATTGTCATTCACTGTCAACGATTTTATCATCAAGATAGGAAAATATACTCAGTTATTGGAGTCAAACTCAAAAACGGCTAGACCGATTTTGATGCTTACTTTAAGCTTGGCCTAGAAAAACTCTCTTTTGACAATGCGACAGTCTTCCTGGGAATCGAAATGGATTCAACTTTACAGTGGAATCCACATATACATGATCTATCGGGAAGACTTAGTTCTGCTGCATGTGCAGTTCGTAAGATAAGACAGCTTACAGACGTAGCTACTGCTAGGCTCGTTTATTTCGCGTACTTCCACAGTAGTACGTCATATGGTGAATTGCTGTGGGGAGCTGCTGCTGAGATAGAGACAATCTTTATCTTACAAAAGCGTGCAATTCGAGCCATATATGAAATGGATCCTAGGGAATCCCTGAGAGATCTTTTTAATGAAATTGATATTTTAACTTTACCAAGTCTGTATATATTTAAAAATATTATGTATGTTCGTAAAAATTTGAGCAAATTTAAATCAAACAGTGACAATCACGATCATAACACTAGGAATAAAGATAAAATAGTGGTGCCAAGTTTTAGATTAGCAAAGACAAATAAAAAGTCCTTCTTAGGCGATTGTGTGCGGTTTTTAAATAATAAATTGCCCAAACATATTACAACGCTCACAGAAAGAAAATTCAAGTTGCATGTGTAAAATATTTTGATAAAGAAATTTTACTACACAGTTTGTGATTACTTAAACGACAAAAATGCTTAGACTGGTTCGCCTCTGCCAAGCTAGCGCCTGTCACCTACGTAATGTAAATTGAGTATTGTAATAATTTTACTTTAAAGTATGTACTTACTTAACACATTGTTAAAAAAACGTTTAAAAGAATGACCCCGAGTTTCTTGCCCGTTTTTCTCGCAGTGGCTGTATAATTTTTGTTTGCTAAACGTGGCAGTACAATGTAGTATATTTCAATATTAAAATTTGTGATTGACCTTCATAAGCGCGTGGTAGACGCCTAAATTGAATAAATAAATGATTTTGACTTTAACTTTGATGAAATTTTAATGGGACCAAAACACACGCATTAGCTTTCAAATAAAAAAATATCGAAATCGGTTTACCCAGTCAAAAGTTCTGAGGTAACAAACATAAAAAAATGCATACCGATTGAGAACCTCCAGCTTTTTTGAAGTAGGTTAAAAACTATGCTTTAGTTACCAACACGTAGGTGACATAATTGCAAAAAGATCTGAGTTGACTGATGATTACTTACTATTGAACGAATGTCAGGGGAATCGGGAGCGAATTCGAATGTCACTTCATGACCAAAATGGCGGATTCAAGATGGTTTCCATAATCAGTGTTCCAATCACTCTGAAGCGAGTGCGGCAAAAAATATTCAGTCAAAATATTTATTTTATAAAGATCCAAATCACAAAGTAAACCGTCACAGACAATATGTTAATAATTTCTAAATACTCAATACTCTTAATACTGCAGTGTAAAGAAATAGAAGTATCTTAAAAGTATTTTAAATATAGCGTAGCAAAACAGCAACGCTTGGCATCCACCGCCATTGCTCGCAGATGGCACATAAACTGTCGTTTTCAACACTTGCTCATTCTGTCTTGAAATATAGCCCTCTAAACGATCCTAAATTAACTACGCATTTCTAAGACCTTTTCTGTGCTATTATAAATGTATTTGTCATTTGAAATTTGACACTCACAAACACTGTAATTTTTATATTAATGTATTACAACATTTTTAGTGGCATATCCCAACGGCATATCGAATTCTGCTCGCGGTTTACAATTTTCCTTATGTTATTTGTTTTTTATAGCTGTTAGGCAATCCTTGACCACAACTCACCTGATAGTAAGTGGTGAGATAGTAAAGCAGGCATAACTTGAACGAGAACTGGCTCTCAAGGTTGCCGGAATACAGCGTTAGGTGCTTGTCGACAGATTTTCTACTTAATTGTGGACGATAGCCAAGGGGGCATTCGCAAATGAAGCTACCACCATCTGCCATCCTAATACAACAATATTCGCGCCCTCTGGAATACGGAAGCACTCAGTAAATAGTAAATGCCAATAGCAGTCTAGCCTATTCAGTAATGACACAATAGAATTTTTGATCGGTAAAGAACGACAATTACCCGTGGAGTGCCGGGCTAAAATGTCACCCCCCATCTCTAAGTAGGTAAGAGGCGACAAAGGGTATACCAGAAGATGGGCAGCAGGGCTTTCTGAGGAACTGATATCTCACCGTGTGATCCCCAAGATGCCTGCCAAGCGTGCATAATGGGGAGGCTGTGTTCAACAGTGGAAAATCCGGCTGATACAGTAAAGAACGACAGGCCAGCTTAGCTACGAGCGCTTCAATTTCATACATTGTAATATTTTTATATATAATGAATCTATTTTTTTTTATACTGAACTGGGTAGCAATTGACCACTATCATACCTGATGTTAAGTGATGATGCGGTAGATGATGGAGCGCGCTTACCCAGAAGATACCTGTTCACTCGCGTTTTGAAGATCCCCATATTGTACTTAATCGGAAACACAGACTCAGGCAGGGTATTCGGTAATCCAAGTGGTAACAAAAACCACGCACACATTCCTGCTACTGTACACACATGCAAATTCTCACATTTATACCATTAAGAGTAGGAAGTAGGACAGGATTCATTTTGTCGTATAATTCGCTGCTAAAACGACGACGTGCCTCTATGCAGCATAATTAATTGCGGCACAGATGGGACGCGTTTGTTGAACGCGTTTCCAACTGAACGCAACTTTAAACTACTTGTTTCATATTTTAACTGGACCTACCATTATGTGGCTAATATGTAGGTACTTTTAATGATAATGTTCAAATAGCCAAATATAGCTACTCGTATCAAGATCTTGGGCAAGATTGGGTGGTGGATGAGCAGCCAGTATATACGTTGTGACATTTGTTAGCCTAGCCTTTCACCATTAACTCACCTGATAGTAACTAAAATGCAATTGAAAATGTTGTTCAGGCTCACCTAGAATTACTGGCTCTCAAGGACAGCTGCCGGAACACAACGTTAGGTACTAGATTTTCTACTATATGGTGGTAGCTAGCCAGGCAGGCAATTGCAGAATGCCTTAACACCATAAGCGACGTATGCCTTTGTTCACAGAATACTACAAACTATATTATTATACAATACAGACAGCTACTAAAAGTTAGCAGGCAACTTAGAGGCCTACAGGCCCTAGCACTTCAGCCTAGTACGTAGTACCCTTGGCAGAATGCCCAGCACCCTGGCAGTATTAGTCGTTGGATTACGATGCTTAGGTATTCGTTGAGTCCAATAATTGCCATCATTTTCACTACGTGTCACAATGAACAAGCGTTCCGAAAATACGATGAGGTCCTGGCCTCCATGAACACCAAGTCTGCATGCATGTATGTTTGTGGGTTTCTTTATTCCACCATAACTCCTTCACGGCTTAACCGATTTTAATGTCTGAGATATCGTAAGATTCGTCTTGATAGACCAGGTGACAATGACTACATAAAATAAATAAAAACAAACTTTTATTGAAGCGGCGATATGCCTTTATTAAACAAAATACTAACACTATTAACGAACTATATACAACACTACAACTACTACAATAAAAGCATTTAGACAGTCATAGCAGAGTCATAGACAGTCTAAATGCTCCAGCCCAGTACCAGTTGGCTGCGTGCCCATCATGCTGGCAGAATTGCCCCGTTGAATTGCAATGCTTATTCTGAAAAAACTTGCATATTTTAGACGCTATATTGTGAGATACATTTTTTTTTCTCTTCCAAACCCTTGAAACAAAAAACCAATGAAGGGGTTTAAAGATCAATTCCATATATATATATATATATATATATATATGCTATATATAACGGGGCAACGGGGCAACGCTGCCAGTAGGCTGGGCACGCATATATCTATATATGGAATTGATCTTTAAACCCCTTCATTTTTAAGCTCGATGGGTTTGGAAGAGAAAAAATAATGTATCTCACAATATAGCGTCTAAAATATGCAAGTTTTATTTTTCAGAATAAGCATTGCAATTCAACGGGGCAATGCTGCCAGTATGCTGGGCACGCTGCCCATACATTTTTAAAGTCAATGGAACGATGAAACGTTTAACGGAAATAAATAATATGCAGTCGGGGTTTTTTTTATGTTGTTGTGACGGAACAAGCCCGAGGCCCACCTGATGTTAAGCGGACTAACCTCTGCCTATAACGGATGCATTTCGTCACAAGTCACGAATTGCACTGCGCCCGTCACCTTGAGACATAGCTGTTAAGTCTCTTCTTCTTCTTTAAGTGCCTCTCCATTAATGAAGGTTGGCAGTCAGCTTCTTAAAGTTTTCCTTGTCCAGCGCCAATCTGAACTGTTGCTCGACGGTCTTAAATCTTAATCCTGTCCACTCCCTGATATTACGGAGCGAAGACATTTTGCGTCTACCCGATTTTCGGGTATGCGTATTTCCCATCATGATGGTCTGTAGGAGGGAGCATCGATCTAGGTTAAGTCTCATGTGCCTGTAATTTCACTGGCTCTCAAGGACTGCTGTTAATAACTAAATTATACTTGTTTAAGAAAGATGTGACGATGCTAATAGTAACTTCAATGTATTCTGTGCCGTAGTTTCTTCCCACAGTTCCCGGTTATTCCAAGACAGTGTTAAGTGTATTAACATCGGAAGGCATGTGGTCTCCTCGTCTCTCTATGACTAAAGTTTCATGAATGCCAAAGTGCAGTTTGCAAGTCGCAAGTCTTGTTATTTTGGGGATTGTCGTGGTTTAGGGTGAAATTAAATATCTGAGCAGCTTGAAATTGAAACCTATTTATATGTATTCTATATATAATATTATAAAGAAGAAAGTTTTGTATTTTAGTATGTAACGAATAAACTTAAAAACTACTGGACTTGGATGAAATTGGGTGTGGAAATAGTTTGAGATAGGTGAAATGACATTGGATACTCTTTATCCAACTGCGCAAAAATATCTTAATGGTTTTTCGCGATAACCGAAATACGCGTGGGTGGAGCCGCGAAAAATCAACATTGCATCAACATTACTACAATAATGCTTTTATTGTAGTACCTAAATTAAATAAGGACATAACCAGGTAAAAATAGATAAAAAAAGCCACCGGATAAAAATTAATAAACATTTTGATTTAATAGGGCAAGCAAAAAATTTCGTAATGGGTAGGCATTTGAACAGATCTTAGGCCGGTAACGGCTTGTACGTTGCTAAACTGGATTCAATCTATTACATAATGTTGTTATTGAATTATAGAGTTCGTCACAAGTGGCGAACTGCACTGCGCTCATCACCCTGAGACAAAAAGTTGTTAAGTCTCATGTGCCTGTAATTTCACCAGCACCCATATTCTTCAAACTGGAACACAGTAATGTGAATATTACTGCTTGGCGGTAGATATAACTATGCGGGCTGTACGTCCCTGACGAACTCACACAAAGAGTTTTACTGCCACTAAATGAAGCAAACAGTAAAACACACACATCTGTGATGAAAATTTACTCAATACAGTAGTGCATTTTATGATATCAGCGGGCATAAAAAGTTGAGTGCAAAAATATATTTCCAATTTATTATTTTTTCGTGATAAATTTTTCATGTTCTTTTTTCGTGATACATTTGTGATTTCATCATATCCATAAACTGAAAATATATTTTACCGTGCCATGATACTGAAAATATCCTAGTCAGAAAAACCCAAAACTTATCTGGGCGACGCTTTACCGGTTTAGAAGCTGTTGGTCTAATAAGCGTTTCGTCTAAATCGCGCCAATACTTAGGTCGTCTAATATGCGGTTTAATAAATTTGTAGTTTAATATATTGATTAACGAGACTATGTTAATCCATGTATTTTAGACCACACCCCCTTGAAAGGAAAAAAGGGAAGACAAAAGGAGAAAAAAGAAAGGGCTTCATTGTTCGTTCATAAACGGATTATAAAGTTTATCATTTCTCCCTTATAGTGCGGCTGGGAAAAGTTATATGGAATTTCATTCGTGTCCTCTGTAACAGGGCAAGAATGTTGTCTGAAAATCCATTCCTGCCATTCTAGCGTTCTTTTGTTTATTAGCGGCGAACATAAAAAAATACAAACGTCAAATTTCAAAAAGGTTTTATATAAAATAGTTAGAAAAAAGAGGTGGGATTATATTTTGTACTCGATTGGAGGAATTAATGGAGGTTATCAACCTTTATCTGCCCTACGGAAAAAAGCGCGGCTATTTGTTTTATTAACTTTGGTTTTTACTAAATTGATTATTTGACAATACGCTTTTAATTATTCAAAAAAAAAAAACAAAAGTATCTAGTATTAAGAGAGTATGTTTTAGCACTCTCGAACAGAAATGGTTCGGTTTCTCCCCTCGGTGTACAATGTACACCGAGTGATAACTGATAGTTAATTTTTACTGCTGTTAAGCAAACATGAAACCTTGACTACTATCCTACCTGATATTATAATAGATTAATAGATGGTATTCTGCCATCTGTTCCTGACTTTAAATAATGACGCGGCCGAAGATGTAGTTCAGGTAAACCTAAAATTAAAAAGGGTCAAGGATAGCTCCCGGAAAAATCGTTAGATGCTTGGCAATAGATTTTTTTACTTGAGGTTGATAGCTGTCCAGGCGGGCATTCGGAAAATGCTTCTCGTACCTTTGAATCTTCAGTTCACTCAGAATTCTATATTACCTTAGTATGCTTCGCTTCTTCAGGTTTCAATAACAGTACTTCCGCCAAATAACATTCTGAAGCCTTGCATAACAAATAACTATTACCGTACTATTATTATTTCATATATATTATTATTTCATATATTTTGAAGCGCTCGTAGCGAAGTTAGCTTGGCCGTTCTGAATCGATCAGCAAAGTTAAGCAACGTCCGCCTCGATCATGACTTGGATGGGTGACTGGTGGTGACATACTACTGAGCGCTTCCGTGCTTCGGAGGGCACGTTAAGCCGTCGGTCCCGGTTGTTGTCTTAGGATGGCAGTCGTTATAGCATGGTGGTAGGGCATTTTGCGAATGCCCGCCTGGCTAGCTACCACCCTCAAGTTGAAAATCTGTCGCCAAGCACCTAACGGTGTGTTCCGGCAGCTACCTTTGAGAGCCAGTCATTCTAGGCTAGCCTGAACAACATCTTCGACCACATCATCACTTACCATCAGGTGAGACAGTGGTCAAAGGCTAGCCTATCGGCAATAAAAAATATATATATATATATATAAATATATAATATACAAGTTATTCACATAATCTAACCTAGAGCTATCAGTCTGAGCTTCTAATACCTATATACATATTATAGAGGTTTGCTTCAAGTTCTACCGAGGCATATATTAAACCGGACAGCAGTGGCAAGTGCACAACTGCTGCGGTCGGTCCCAAGTGGAGCGCGCCGATAAAAGGAAATTCTACTGAAGTGTCGACGAGCCTTGAAATGATAGCATATTATTATATGTTCTATGTCTGAATGGTTCAGATAGTGTTATGTTTTTAGAGTTCATGTATAGCTTGCAGTTTTAACTTATATGGAACGGATATAAATAATTTGCGCCAATACAATTTTAATTGAAATACAATTTTTTGTATTTTTTTTGATGTTATATCGAATATTTTGTTATATATAATATAATAAAATTTAGCTTGGCCGTTCTGAACAGATCAGCAAAGTTAAGCAACGTCCGCCTCGGTCATGACTTGGATGGGTGACCGGTGGTGACATTACTACTGAGCGTTTCCGTGCTTCGGAGGGCACGTTAAGCCGTCGGTCCCTATTGTTATATATATTTATATGGATGGCAGTCGTTATAGCATGGTGGTAGGGCATTTTGCGAATGCCCACCTGGATAGCTACCACCCTCAAGTAGAAAAACTGTCGCCAAGCACCAAACGGTGTGTTCCGGCAGCTGTCCTTGAGAGCCAGTAATTATAGGTTAGCCTGAACAACATCTTCGACCACATCATCACTTACCATCAGGTGAGATAGTGGTCAAAGGCTAACCTATCATGCATAAAAGAAACATACATAAATCCATATAATCACGCCCCTTTCCCGTAGGGGTAGACAGAGATCATATATTTATTCCACTATTACTTCTAAACGGCTAAACCCATTGAAATGTATGAGTTATTCTAGATACGTCTTGACATCGCAAGCGACACTAGGTTCATAAAATAAACAAACTGGCCGAGTTTAGACGCCATAGTGTGAGGTAAAATATTTTTTTCTTTTTAGATCAATCGGGTTTAGAAATGAAGGGCTTTTAAAAGGATTCCATTAATATATAGAGCTTGCAGTTTTAATTTCTATGGAACGAAAATAAATAATTAGCAATCGGGATTTTTACTTTTTTTAATAAATTCATACTTGTAATTAACAATAATGGTTAAAAATTAGGTAATTATGAAATAAATTGGTCACTCTACTACTTCTGTTAGACCTTTCCAGTCACGAAAGGGCGCCCCTCAAAATTTTTGAGTACCTATAGCTGCAACTACTACTGCTTACCCTGATTTCGTTATTACCTTTAAAATGCCGAGGTCCCTTTCTTTGCGTTTTAAAGTAGCACCAGACATACCTACTACTCAGTTCTGAACTCTACATTTATTCTTTTTTAATCACTTATCTGCAATACCCAACTTTCACTATAGTACTACTACACCAACCGGAAGAATTTTCGACATGTTCCGCTTGTACACGAAAGAGGTCTTGACTATTCGATTGAGAATCATTTTTAGAAATATGTACATATATTTTTAAGCGTTCTTGCAATATGTTTGTAAAATATATTTCATTATTAAATATGGATTTACACAAAATACAGCGAACCATATCCAACACTACAGCTACTGTAACAAAAGCATTTAGACAACCTTTACGTCATAGCAGACCCACAGGCAGTCCAAATGCTCCAGCCCACACACCAGTTGGCAGCGTGCCCAGCACGCTGGCAGCATTACCCCGTCGAATTGCAATGCTTATTCGTTGAGCCAAATAGGTGCTAGCATTTTGATCCACGCGTCGCATCGACGAAGCCCTCAGATAAGTTTTGGAAAATACGATGATCTTCCGGTCCCCACGGACCCAACGTCTCTACACCAAACGGCTCAAATATGTTACCCATACCGAGGTTAGCATATTTGCGCCGCTTGAGTTGCTCCGCCGAAGTAGCCGTGTTAGACAAGTTTTTATTTAAATAGTAATTTAACGTAATTTTAAAATATCTTAAGAATACTTCTTATTATCAAATATGGATTTCAAAGCAAAGTAACACCTTGCTCTCTACTGATGTACACAATCAAAAAATTTGCAGTAAACACAAAGTAAATCAAACTATAAAAGTTACGCTTAAAAACAGTTTGAAATGGAGTTACAATCGAGCGATAAAGCTCTGTTACACAACTTTCCTGCTCGTACCACTGTTAATAACAGTTAAGCACCGTGAAAACTACTCAGAAAGTATTAAAGGAAGCCACTTGTTTCCGAAGTTGCGTTTCGAGCAAGCGGTAAACCGATTGACGGGCTGCTATTACCAGGAGAACAGGACTTCGTAGTGCTTTCTGAAACAATTTTGTAGAATTGAGGATTATAAGGCAGAATGCCTTTTTAAATGTCAGAATACTTGAAGCGCTCTTAGCGAAGTTTCCTTAGCCATTCTGAATCGATCAGCAAAGTTAAGCAACGGTCGCCTCGGTCAGGAGTTGGATGACCGCTGGTGACTACTACTGAGCGCGTCCGTGCTTCGGAGGGCACGTTAAGCCGTCGGTCCCGGTTGTTGTCTTAAGATGGCAGTCGTTATAGCATGGTGGTATTTAGCGAATTCCCGCCTGGCTAGCTACCACCCCAAGCACCTAACGGTGTGTTCCGACAGCTGTCCTTTGAGAGCTAGTAATTCTAGGTTAGCCTGAACAACATCTTCGACCACATCATCACTTACTATCAGGTGAGATAGTGGCAAAGGCTAAAGCTAAATAAAGGCAGGTCAAATGCTTGTCCGATTGACCAATGTCAAGTCTATTTGTTCAAACATATTTCAAACTTTTACTTGTGCTGTAGAATAACTCTGTGATATTTAATAGTATATGTACATATATGTATTATAGAATGGACGGAAAATGTAGGCAGTTTTCTTGAACGTAACTTCAAAAACTGTAGCGTGACTCATTACTCAGTAATTAATATTTTTTTTTTTTTTAAATGTCAAACCCGTAATTAACGTAAGATATCGACGATATATAGGTTTTGGTGATCAAAATCATATATTGCAAACTCTTGAGATAATTAATTGATTTAAATTGGTAAGCCGATACTTACGGGCAACATTTTATTATGATTAGAACATCTAAGTAGGTTTGTGAAATGAAGGACGCCATTAGACAGTCGCGGCTATTCGTAGGATCACCGTCTGGAGATGTTTACTAACTATGACTAATGAACGGTTGTTATGAGAACCATCAATTTCATTTCTACTTGAGTATTTATATTAAATTATTTATTTGGGATAAATGACCAACAATCATTGCTATTCAACGTGATAATGAGGCCAGCATTTTAGTACCGTTTCCATCATTACCAACGCTAGAAACGGTATATATGAATAGAATTGCACCTATACATGTTTTAGTTTTTATGCGTTAGTATTATTTGAAAGAGCATTGACGCATGCCGAGTGAAAACATTGGAATCATTTCGTATGCCAAAAGATAACTTTCAGCAGGGCTTGAGCCTGCAACCCCAGAATACCGTCCTGTTGCTCGTCCGTTTATGCTATGGAAGTGAATGAGAAAAAAATCTAATAATTCGAAAAAATCATGACATGTGGAAAAATTCGACAGTCCAGCACCCGCTTCCATAGCATAATTGGATATGCACCAGGACGGTATTCTGGAGTTACGGATTCAAATCGCGCTGGAAGTTATCTTTTTGGATCCAAAATAATTTAGATTTTTTACATTGAATGGAAATGTTTTTTTTTTTTATTGCTGATAGGTAAGCCTTTGACCACAATCTCACGTGATGGTGAGTGATGATGTGGTCGAAGGTGTTAACAGACTTAACCTAGAATGACTGGCTCTCAAGGACAGCTGCCGGAACACACCGTTAGGTGCTTGGCGACAGATTTTCAACTTGAGGGTGGTCGCTAGCCAGGCGGGCATTCGCAAAAATGCCCTTCCACCATGCGGTGAAGCTCAAGCCCGCGGCGGGATTCGAACCATGGACCTGCTGCGCGGCAGTCCATAGCCAAAGCCACTGAGCTATCACTGCTTCAAAACAACACTGTATGGAATCTATTATATACATGGAAGTAATAAGTACTACGTACAACCGTAGTACTTATTACTTCCATGATTATATATTACTGTCTATTGTTAATTTAATTTTTGGTAATATCTCACGTTAAATACTTTGTACATAATTATTATTGTAGTATTCGAACTGTCAGGAAATCCTTCCGTGACGTCACAACCGGCCCCAACGGAAGACCAGCGCTGGTTAATAAATAGCATATGCTGATTTGGGAGCGATTCTTCTTTGTTAATCTGAATTACTTTCCACTTACTACAAACAGTAAATACAACTAGCAACAAACGTCAGAAATAGTTACTTCGTTTTTAGAATCACAAGTACAAGAAAATCTATTCGATAACTTCTATAGATTGAGTTGACCCCAATCTGTCGAAGTGGCCGATATAGCTTTAAATTTGTTGGATTGTCGCAACGGAGGACGTCAGTGGTTTGTCCGATTGACATTGAGCTGACAGCCCTATTTGTCCAGACATATTTCAAACGTTTACTTGTACTGCAGAACAACACAGTGACCGCGATCGATCACAACGGGCAATGGTCCGTAAAATCGGATTGCGGTGCTTGCAAGTTGGGGATTAGCTGAACATTGGGACGGAGGTTGCACATAATTGCTTTCAATTTCAGCATTATGATATTTGTTGGAGCAATTTTATTTGGGGTTGGGAAACCGTTATACTTAGAATCAAGTGACAAACAGTAATTATTAGGGTACTCTTATAGTTGTCCAAATCATTATAGAACAGTATTAAGACATTTGAGAATATAATAGAATAATTAGTTATTGGTACAGAAAAATAATTTTATGACATACAAATTCTCACAAACAATATACAGCTTATAGCAAACGAACTGTTGTATGTTTTTGTGCAAATGTGTGTGTCTGTGTGTTTGTGTTGCTTTCTTTGCTTAGTTAAACTAATCTATGGTGTGAACTGTGTTCTAAAGGTTCATCCCTTTTCAAAAATTGCTCCTGTTCATTCAATGTTTGTCTGGAAAAGATCGCTTTGAGCGATAAGGCCGCCAATTGTTCACTATTTTTTAGTCAAATATTTTTAATTTTGGTTAAGTTTTAGGTGTTCAATAAAGAGTTTATCTATCTATCTATCTATCTAAAGGTCGAACCACACTACTTTTTGTTACACCACTACGTCGATGACATAAAACTGATCCTCGTCTACAAGTCATGGTCAATCCATCCCAGTAGGCAGGTGCCGTGAAGACAGTCGTTATGTATTAGTATAGAAGCATTCCTTGAAGATTAATTGATGAAACAGCTCAATTCCGAAATTCCGGAAGCGATAGTTTATTTTACACAATAACATGAACTAGGTACAGTCAATCAACCCAAACTCAACTTTTGCAACTCACCTCTAAGCTTAAATGTTTACATACGCTTGTTTAGGAGTAGTCTACGTTGTGAGCTAATTGTTACGAAACTTGAGCAGTTAGTTTCAGCAAACTTGCTGCCTTGTTGGAACGTTCTAGATAATCGCGGGCGCTTGGTTACCGCGGAACTAAAGAGAATGAAGTAGCGGGATAAATAAACTACTTTGAAACTAACCTGTTTGTGATCTACCAAGATTTTACGGATTCTTGTTAGAAAAGTCAGAGTTATGTTTACATACGATGCCGTAGAAGTAGTTTCTATTGTAAGCTAATTGTTGTGCAACTTGAACAATAAGTTGCATTAAACTTGCCACCTTGTCGTAAACTCGGAATGTTCGAGATAATGGCGGGCATCTAGATACTGCAAAGTGTAAATAAATCAGGTAATTTGTTTAGTAAACACTGTTTTAAGACATATCTACCCAGATTGATACTTATTCGATCTTTACAGAATAACAATTTTACGAGGAAAATATATTTTTTTGGCGCGGGTTCGAATCTCGCTCATTACTTATATTATTATAAGCAGGATATAATATAAGCATATTATGTGCAGGATTCTTACCACGTCCATCTACCCCTTTAGCCGGGGTATGCTCTAACCAATTGAGCTAGCATGGCAATGAGTCATAACTCATTTTTTTCCTATCGTTCATTAAATTATTCGATCTTGTTAAAATGTGTGCATAGTCCCTATTGTAAGTTAACAGTAAACATTCCGTGTTAGAACAGGGGCGATTTTTGAATATCATCGATAATATCAAATTCATTCAGATGAAGTCTAGTGGTACGATGGTTGAACGGAACAATCCTTTGATGGTTAATAATTCTATACTGCAACGCACATCGGTTACTAATCAAAGAATTAGGTGATTCGCCATTGATATAGTGCCGAGGCGATACGTGTGCGTTGACCTTAAGGCAACGCACACGTATCGCCGAGCCTGATTGGTTAGCCTTTGACCACTATCTCACCTGATGGTAAGCGATGATGCGGTCGAAGATAAAAGATGAAGCGCTCAGTAGTAATGTCACCAGCGGTCACCCATCCAACTCATGACCGCGGCGGACGTTGCTTAGCTTTGCTGATCGGTTCAGAATGCATGCTATGCAATGCTAAGCACACTTCTCACATTTTAAATACCAAGTGCTCAAACTCTGAGAAATTTAGAATGCATATATGCCTGAGCTTAATATCTATGCTTCTAATTTTCCAGTTTTTTGATTTATCATTTATTTTATCCCATAACATGAAATAAAGCATTCCCATACAAAACTATTTTCCCGAATATTTTTTAAATACTAAATTTTATGGAAATCTGACAAACCAGAAGCGTAGGCAGGATGCATGCTCAATTTCACCGAGTTTGGAAAATTTGTATTTAAAATATTATGAAACTACGTTTGTATGTAAAACGCTGTTTGCACACTTCCCATAAGAGTCCAAACTTGGCGTCTCTGCTACAGGTACCAGGATAATGTAGCGAAATAAAAAAAAATTACCGAAAAATGGAATTTCGATAAGTTATTTGACACTTTTGAGTGTTAAAGTCGGTTCCATTTTTGGGTAAAAAAAAATGTTTCATCCTTTTTAGTGTCCCTTGCTACTTACGGGATCGATTGTCGTACATTGATCATCAATATAGGAAAAAACTTTTCAGTTATTGGAATGTAACTCAAAAACGGCTTGACCGTTTTTGATGAAATTTAAATGGGATCACACGACAAATAAAGAAACACACAACACTTTACATATAAAAAAGAGACATCAAAATCGGTTCCCTCAGTAAAAAGTTCTGAGGTATTAAACTTTAAAAAAAACAGACGAATTGAGAACCTCCTCGTTTTTTTTGAAGTCGGTACAAAAAGAGTCAAACGAGCGTCGATCTCCACCCAAGTCAAAAACCACGCAGAATTTCCTTCCTCAACGTTTCTGAACAAAATTTCTACGTATAGTCAGTAACCAAGAATTAACTTGTCGAACTCATAGCGCTTGTGTTTCAGTACTTCTATTTTGAGCTACTTAATTATTGCGGAACTTGGCTCTTTGTAGAAACACTCCCGATAATCGTCTGGTTACCGCGGTGGGTACTGGAGGAAATTAAGTAGTGAGTTAAAGTGCTTTGTTAAGTAACAACCTGTACACACAGGTAATTAAGCGGTTAAATGTTCCAGGAATTAATTGATGGTTACCGGTGTTACATTCCGCAAAATACCTACGGATTAGGTACGCAAGGTAGGCGGCAACTCCAAAAACTATCAATTTAGGTACGTATATTTTTTTATTATTTACTATCCAGCTCCGGTGCGTTCCTTTCTCTCCTTCCACATTTTTCGATTGAATGCTAGATCCAATATTTCTGGTGTGAGTCTTATCCGTCACACCATCTTCGTCTAGGCCATTCGTGTTGTCACTTCCTTCCGTGTCCAATTTACTGTGATCTTTGCCTAAGTCGTCTTCCATGCGGCATACGCGTCCAGCCCAGTCCCTTTTTTACTGTCCGGATTTATGACTATATACTATATATATTTATATATTTATGAATATATACTATATACTCTATATCAACTTTCTTTGTTATAGAGTGCACCGTTATGATTTACATGGCCGTTGTTTTTTAAACAGAATAATAGAGCGTATCACGTTTCACCGATGCTTTTGTTCTCATTGCATAATAGTGAGCCGACAAGTTGTCATCTACCGGTCAGAGTTTCAGACTTAGCTTCTACTACAAAATCCTTGTCAGAAAATCATAATAGCTGTCCAGCCTAGATTTTCCAAGGTCTCGGGATTCCAAAACGTCCTGCATCAATTGGCTTTGAGACAGTTATACCCTGTCTACCTATCCTTTACCCACTAACTCATCTGATGATAAATAATGATGCGGTCAAAGAGGTATTAGGCTAATCTAGAATTACTCGCTCTCAAAAACAACTACTGGAGTACACCGGTATAACGACTTCCATCCTAACACAAAGAGTCCGATGTCACGACGACGGTGCCCTCCGAAGCACGGAAGCGCTCACTAGTACCTAAATACCACTAGCTGACACCCGTTCAAGTCTTGACCGAAGCAGACGTTGCTTAACTTAGTTGATCGGTTATAGAAACTAAGCTACGACTGCTTTAAATACTCATATAATGCAAGTAAAAACTCGAATATTCTTTTCCACTCTCAAAATATACATGCAGGAAAACAGCAACAAACTCTCCATAATACCTTTTAATCCATCGCTTCGCGAGTAACTAACGTCTGGATATCGAATATCGATGCTCGAATACGTGACATTTGGCAATATAGTGCATAAAAATCACGCTTTTTCCCAAAGAGGTTGGTAAAGAATCTTTTTTGTTTCATAATTTTTTTTATGAATAATATTCTTAAAAATTTATTCAGAAGAAACTTCATTATACAGAGCGTCCTACGGATATACCGCATAGAGGGAAAGTACCTCGAATATTGTAGATGGAACATTTTACTAAAAGAAGACATTATTTGAATTCAGAAAACAATTTAAACTACGAGTACATTCATAGATATCTAAATAATTACATGGTTGAACCGGGAATCGAACCCGTTACACGAGAAAAATAATCAACCTGTAGCTTTATCATAACGATCGGAAGGCTTCATCATAAGGATTATTTTTTGTTTTTTTTCTGGCGGTATGCCTTTATTAAACAAAATACTATGAACTATATACAACACTACGCTACTACAATAAAAGCATTTAGACAACCTATAAGTCATAGCAGACTCATAGGCAGTCCAAATGCTCCAGCCCACTCCCAGTTGGCGGCGTGCCCAGCATGCTGGCAGGATTGCCCCGTTGAATTGCAAAATTAAAAAAAATTGCAAATGTTTTTGTTAAATAACATAGTGTCAGAAATAAAAGGAAGACCATGAATTTTAACATAACTAACGTATAAAGTTTCGTTTCGAATAAAACAATTAACTTTACCAAAAACAGTTTCACTGCGAGAGACTAGGGTTGCCTTCCTTACCCTCAAAAAGCAAAGTTACGGCGTAAATCCGTTGTCAGATGATTTCAATAAACGATACCTGACCGAGGGTTGAGAACTTTACGAACAACTTTTAACTAGGTTTATTATGAAAGTTATACGGAAATGAGATCAAAAAATAAAAGTGCTTTAAATTTTACGCTGTTCTGCTCTTTATAATAAAAATATTTTTATTTTTATTAACTGACTTTCTAAAACGATGGAGATTCTAAATTTGTTTGAATTTTGTTTGCTTTTGACCACCATCTCATTACCGATGGTAAGTGATGATGTGTTCGAAGGCTAAACTAGAATTACTGGCTTTCAAGAACAGCTGCCTAAACACACCGTTAGGTGCTTGGCGACAGTATTTCTACTTGAATTCTAGTGCTAGTCGCTAGCCAGGCGGGCGTTCGCATAATGCCTTACCACGTGGCACAACAACCGGGACCGAAGGCTTAACGTGCTCTCCGAAGCACAAAGCGCTCAGTACCGCGGCGGACGTTGCATCTTTGTTTACCACAAGGAGATAGATAAAAGAGGAGATAGATTTTTATGCCTGATAGGTTAGCCTTTGACCACTATCTCACCTGATGGTAAGTGATGATGTGGTCGAGGATGTTGTTCAGACTAACCTAGAGTTACTGGCTCTCAAGGACAGCTGCCGGAACACACCGTTAGGTGCTTGGCGACAGATTTTCTACTTGAGGGTGGTAGCTAGCCAGGCGGGCATTTGCGAAGTGCCCTACCACCATGCTGTAACGACTGCTATCCTAAGACAACAACCGGGACCGACGACTTAACGTGCCCTCCGAAGCACGGAAGCGCTCAGTAGTAATGCCCAACCAGCGGTCACCCATCCAGGTCATGACCGCGGCGAACGTTGCTTAACTTTGCTGATCGATTCAGAATGGCTAAGCAAACTTCGCTACGAGCGCTTCAAAAGGTACGTAGTAAAAATGCACGTAACTATAAAAATAACACGTTAAACTGCATTCATTCGCCTCAGTGCAAAGCTAAAGTATGTGCCAGACAGTTCGAAACCATGGTCCCGAACCATGGTTTCGAACTGTGGAGATGATGGTTTGCGACCAAATTACGTTTGACTTTCCAACGCCCTTGGATTGCGAGCATGCGTTGTCGACCGTGGTTCGGGGCCACTATTTCCCACTGTGTAGACGCCGGTCGCAAACCACGCGAGGGCAGTATGCCGCTATTGCCGCTGCCGCCGCCGCCGGGTAGAGCGCACGCATGGCGGGAGCGCACGCATAGCGCTTTTCCCTCTTTGAGATACGTAGGTATAAAAGCCACGACCAAATATAATGTACTTATTATTTATGACATATTTTTCTTCCAAATTTCATATATAGATAGTAATTTTAAAACGTATAAATTACCGCATTAATTTGCCTTAGAGCAAAGTCAAGTCAAACTCTACTTAACCGTTGTATGAACAAGAACAATTGTGTCGAGGATTGTATTCAATATCTGTACATTTTATTTGCACCTAAAAATAACAAGGCTACTTCCAACACAAAAAATAGAGGTACGTAGTAAAAATGCACGTAGCTATAAAAAACCACGTTATACCGCACTCAGTTTTTACATCGCATTATGCTTGTTGTAATAAAATATTTATTCAAACCCCCAAAGTAAAAGATACGAAACATAAACCTACCGAGTGGGTTGCAATAAATTTTAATTCTCCGTACGGGACTTGCATATTATTACGGGAGAAAGTTTGTTTCTTTCGTGGGAGTTTTAAGCTTTTGTGGTTGTAACACTGATATACGCGATCTATTATATATTTTCTTTGTTTTGTTGCTAGGTTTTGTAACTAATGTAATTGATCACGTAATACGTGAGATTCTGAGAACACTTTTACGATATCTGATATAATTTTAGTACTCATTGAAGTATTTGAATTTTGTCTCAAGTAATTTTAAATATTTTTGACGTAAATAACAATCATGTACCGCCACCTGCATTAGCGGGTATAGATAATGAAGAAAAACAAATTACCTGTCGCATCTAATTAATTTTATTAGTTTTAGAAATGTAACTATGTTTTGTATTTTGTGACCGATTCCTGCATCAGCTTGCGCAACTTTTATTCAATTGCAAGCCATGCAGGGGTATTTTTTATTTCTGATAAGTTAGCCTTTGACCACAATCTCGCCTGATGGTCAGTGATGATGTGGTCAAAGGTGTTAACAGGCTTTACCTAGAATTACTGGCTCTCCAGGGCAGTTGCTGCAACACACCGTTAGGTGCTTGGCAACAGATTTTCTACTTGATGGTAGTCGCTAGTCTGACGGGCATTCGCAAAATGCCCTTCCACCATTCGGTGAATCTCAAGCCCGTACCGGGATTCGAAACATGGGGCTGCTGCGCGGCAGTCCATAGCCAATGCCACTGAGCCATTACTGCTTCAAAAGGTTCACGGGGTTTGCAGTTCCGAGATCTACTAGCATAATAACACATTTTATAGAACGTCAGTATACTTGCGGAAAATTACCAGAAGAAATCTCTATAAGCGATAAGGCAGCCATTTTGCACTAGTGTATTTCTAGTTCTTGTGCAAATAAAGTATTTTCTATCGATCTATCTTATACAAATCTATCTTGTACAAAATTGATCAATATCAACTATCTCCAGAAGATGATCAATTGGAATTCACCTCAGAGCGAAAGCTTCAATTCAGTATTCTAAGTTTTAAATGAATTTACGAATCTAATCTATGTTTTCATATTTTTTTTTTTAATTTTCTGCACTGTTTGTATTTATGTCGACACAGTAGCAATACAAAGAGAAACATAGAATATTATAATAAAAAATCAGCCAAGTCAGAACTAGTGCACGAAAGGTTTCATACCATTAAACAATTAGAAGGGAAACAAAACAAAATATTATTATAAAAATATAAATAAAAATAACAAAGCCATAGATTTTAGCTGCGTCACTGGCTATTAATTAGATGCGTGTGTATAAATCTCTCGTTGACGTTCCAATTTTGAATGCTGCATTGGTTAATTTCATATGAATAGGTTCGAACGCGTGTTAAAGACTTGAAAATGGAAAATATAATGAAAAAAACCGGCCAATTGCGATTCGGACTCCCGCACAGATATATATATATATATATATACTAAAATAAGGTTAATATAGTAACTAATGTGTAATATAGTGTAAAATGTAACATATATATATATAATATATATATATATATAGTACACCATTTTACACTATATTATTTTTTTTAAAAAAGTGAAAAAAGAAGCCAAGGGTAGAGTAGCTGTGGCAATGGCACAATGTAACTCCGGGTTTTACAGCAGGTTGGAAGAAGCAGGAACAGAGTCAGACATACATAGCATAGCTAAATCACGACATAACAAAACAAAGGACATCACAAATATTAAATACATAAACGATAATAGTAATAGACTGCTAACAGAAAACGAAGATATTTTGAAAAGATGGACACAATACTACAAACAGCTTCTGAATGTGTCTCATCCAAGAAATAACGACTACTGCAAGCCCGTGGAAGTATTGGGACCACTCCTTATTATTGCGCCAGAGGAGATCAAGAAAGCACTACAGCAAATGAAAAACAATAAAGCTCCAGGGCCCGATGAGATACCAGCTGAAGTCTGGGAGTCCCTGGGAAATGTTGGGTTAGTATGGCTGTACGAACTTTTTAACAAATTGATGGAGGGTTACCCCATACCAGATGCGTGGCGAAACAGTTTTCTCATACCTTTTTACAAAGGAAAAGGAGACGTTAGAGATTGCAGTAACTATAGAGCTATTAAATTAATAACACACACATTAAAAATTTGGGAAAGAGTATTGAACAATAGATTGAAACATCTAATAAAGCTTACTGAAAATCAGTGCGGATTTGTGGCTGAAAAGAGCTCCTCAGATGCGATTCAGACAGTTCGCATCATGGTAGAAAAGGCTAAAACCAACCAGACAAATTTACATATGGTCTTCATAGATTTGGAAAAAGCATTCGACCATGTCCCGCGCGATCTAATCTGGGAAGCACTCAGACATCAATTAGTACCAGAACATTACATTCATCTTATTCAAGATATGTATATGACCGTAACCACCCAAGTCCTAAGCCCTGCTGGCAAGGGAGAAACGTTTGAAATTGAAGTCGGGGTGCACCAAGGATCCACAATCAGCCCGCTACTTTTCAATACAACAATAGATTACCTTACAAGAAACTGTCAAAAGCCACTACCTTTCAACATCCTCTATGCCGACGACGTGGTCCTGATCGGCAATGCAGTGGAGGAAGTTCAACACAACTTTAACCATTGGGTAGATGCTGGAAACAAATGGACTTAACATCAGCCGTAAGAAAACGGAGCATATGTCCTGTGTTTTCGATAAGGTCACAAACCAAAATGATATTAAAAAATATATAGGAAATACCCTTCTACCCACAGTAACACATTTTAAATACCTTGGCTCAATAATAAGTAATGACGGGAAAATTGAAAAAGAAGTCACTCACAGAACTATAACAGGATGGATGAAGTGGAGACAACTCACAGGCGTAATGTGCGACAAGAAAATGCCTCTGAAAGTAAAAGGCCATCTGTACAAAACAGCTATAAGACCTGCAATGCTATATGGTTCCGAGTGCTGGGCAACCAATAAGCAACACCTTACTAAATTGCACTCTACCGAAATGCGCATGTTACGCTGGTCAGCGGGGGTCACACTTTCAGACAAAATAAGAAATGAGTATAAGAGGAAGTTTTAAAATTGCTCCGATCGCCGATAAAGTCCAAGAGAAACGCTTACGATGGTATGGACACATCCAAAGACGCCCGAGCGACCATATTGTAAAGCTGTCTCTTGATCTGCCAACAACAAAACGCTCACGTGGAAGACCACCCGCCACTTGGCTGACGACGGTCCAAAAGGACCTAAAAAGTGCTCAACTTGACAATGACGTAGCGCTAAATCGCGCTGAATGGAGAAAAAGGACAAGGAGGGCCGACCCCAAATAAATGGGATAAGGTCTAGCCAGAAGAAGAAGAAGATAATTTTTTTAGTCTTTACGAAGAGTACGGAACCTATCGTGTCTGAGTTTGAGTCGCATTTTGCCGATTTTTAGTATTTGTTATTATAGCGATAATAGAAATACATCATCACTGAAAATTTCTCATGTCTAGCTATCACGGTTCATGAGATGCAGCCTGGTGACAGACAGACAGGCGGATAGTAGTCTTAGTAAAAGGGATCCGTTTTTACCCTTTGGGTACGGCACCCTATAAACTCGCCGCAACGGTTTCACCCACGTAGACATTGATGAAAAGGGCCTTTGTGTTAATCAAGGACCTCAATTATCTATATTCCAAGTTTCATCCTAATTGGTTCAGCTGTTTCAGCGTGAACGAGTAACAAACATATACACACTCATATCCACACTCGCACACACACTTACGCATTCACAATATTAGGCGACGACAATATAAGAAAATACACGGGGACGTAATTAACAGAGTTAAAAAATAGAAGGAGTTCATAGTTCGACTGAGATTTTTGTGTTTGTTACCTCATAGCTCTCGACAGGGTGTACCGATTTTGATGTTATATTATACATTCGAAAGCTGTGGCTTGTCATGTGTTCCCATTTAAATTTGAGTGAGATCTGAAGAGTAGTATTTAAGTTATGTCTAATAATGCGTATTTGTAAGAAGTCGATATTTGTAAATTTTTGTTATTGTACAAGTTTTGGCTGTTTTAAAGCCGTTTTGCTGACGACCAACCATTCTTGGTAATATTAAAGTTGGTATACAACAAGCTTGTCGGTAGGTTATCAGTGCGTTAAGATTGTAAGGACTCAATGAACAACGGCGCACAGTTTACTCACATCAACGCGACAAAAGAGGCGGCATGTACTCATTAGGAACATGTTTTTCCTAATTCGCTTCTTATTTTTTAACTGATAGGCTAATCTTTGCTTCTATCTCACCTTTTCAGGCTAATATAGAATTACTGGCTCTCAAGCTCAACTGCCGGATTATACTGTTAGACGCTTGGCGAGTTTTCTTCTTGAGGGTGGTAGCTAGCCAGGCGGGCATTCTCAAAATGCCTACCACCATGCTGTAACGACTGCCATCGTAAAACAACAACCGGGACCGACAGCTTAACGTGCCCTCCGAAGCACGAAAGCGTAGAAATATCAAAAGCGGTCACCCATCCAAGTCATGACCGTAGCGAACGCTGCTTAACTTAGTTGATCGGTTAAGAACGGCTATTCAAACTTCGCTATGAGCGCTTCAAAGGTAAAACCAAAAATCCACGACTACATTACAGTTTAATATCAATCGGAATTCGCCTTTCCTTAACCTACAATGCAGAAGTCCAGAATTAAGCTCGATACGGGTGCGGGTAGTTAGGAATCCGCCCGCCCAGACGTTATACTCGTAGATATGCCTCGGAGAAATGTCCCCTCTCGAAGTCTTGCTTTGAGATGTTGGGATACCCTGAGATATTCCAACGGTTCCATGCAAAGGCCGAAAATTAATTAGAGCTGTAGACAGCTAACTACGACTAAATAATATAAGCTTTAATACAATATATGTTCATTCATTCAATGCAATTTTTAATTTTAGGAATAGAACAAGTCATGTTATTGACACAAATGTTTAACAAATATTATATATAATAGTAATAATTTCGCTACTAGGTCCTGCTTAGGTATAATAAAAATTATAGCGAAATATAATTTAATACGCCACGTGACTCAGCCGAAACGACGTTCGACACGTTTTGATTCTATACGAATGACTTTAGGTGTTCTCACTCTTCGAGT
Organism: Plagodis dolabraria; assembly: GCA_963854805.1. NCBI lineage: Eukaryota > Metazoa > Arthropoda > Insecta > Lepidoptera > Geometridae > Plagodis > Plagodis dolabraria. Next base: position 6,666,751 of record OY978442.1, read on the forward strand.
GTACGATTGGGTAATGATTTATTTGGGCGTAACTATCATTCAGTCTATTGTTTACCATTTGTAAATACATATCCGCCAAGTTCATCTACTTTAAATATAATAATTATTAGACATTTTAAGCAGTGATAGCTCAGTGGCTTTGGCTATGGACTGCCGCGCAGCAGGTCCTTTGTTCGAATCCCACCGCGGGCATGAGCTTCACCGCATGGTGGAAGGGTTTGCGAATGCCCGCCTGGCTAGCGACCACCCTCAAGTTGAAAATCTGTCGCCAAGCACCTAACGGTGTGTTCCGGCAGCTGTCATTAAAGCCAGTCATTCTAGGTTAAGCCTGTTAACACCTTCGACCACATCATCACTTACCATCACGTGTGATTGAGGTCAAAGGCTTACCAATCCGCAATAAAAAAAAATAAAAAAAAGTTATGTGCAAGTTACTTATACACAATCTTCACGCGTCAATTCCCCGAAGGGGTGGGTAGAAGTTCCAAACACCCCTGTTATCGTACATTGTACGTTATCGTTGGGTATATAATCCGCACTTTGAGTACAAAGCTGCAGGCACATCGTCGTATCCGTCCGGACGGGATTATTGTACGGTGCGTGCCGCGTCAGAAGAGAGCTATGCGTGGCTATGCGATAGAAAGAGAGACGCCTTGTAGGTAAATATAAATATAAGGTACTCCGTGCTTTGCGAGCTGAAGTGCACTTTATTGCTTCGTAGCTAGAGTCGCTTATTTATTGGAATGGCTTTGAATAGTGATCCTTGTGCTCCGTTTTATTCTGTGATATAATACAGAAATATATACTAAAATTACGCAGCGTACTCTTAAAAAAATAGAGAAGAATTTCGAGTGCCAATTGGCGATTGCCAAGTATGTATTTAGAACAGATTACGAATTACTACTGATAATGTATATGTCAGAAAAACTCCAATAAAATTGGTAATGCAGCAGGACAGTATTCTGGGGGTTGCGGGTTCAAGTCCCGCTGGAAGTTATCTTTTTCCATCCGAAATAATTTCTATGTTTTCACTTAGCATGCGTGAATGCTCTTATAAAATAATTCTAATCAAAAATAAAAATGGCTTCATCGATTCGGTGTTCAGTGTTGATCGTATATCAACCTACCAATCTATGTAAATAGTCTTCTGCTATTGGGGTAGATGTCGCCAACTTCAAAAAGACGTACATTCAAACGGATGGAGAAATTTCGACTGTCTAACGCCCCGCTTTCATAGCATAATTGGTAATGCACCAGGACGGTATTCTGGGGGTTGCGGGTTCAAGTCCCTCTGGAAGTTATCTTTTTCCATCCGAAAAAATTTCTATGTTTTCACTTAGCATGCGTCAATGCTCTTATAAAATAATTCTAATCAAAAATTAAAATGGCTTTATCGATTTAGTGTAGTGTTGATCGTATATCAACCTACCAGCCTATGTAAATAGTCTTCTGCTATTTGGGTATAGATGTCGCCAACGTCAAAAAGACGGTACATTCAAACGGATGGAGAAATTTCGACTGTCCAACGCCCCGCTTCCATAGCATAATTGGTAATGCACCAGGACGGCATTCTGGGGTTTGCGGGTTCAAGTCCCGCTGGAAATTATCTTTTTCCATCCGAAACAATTTCTAAACTCCAATAAATTTCCGAACCGTAACCGTTTCACACATGAATGACCTCGACAACACAAAATAATGCTTTCGCAACTCCAACAGAGCAGCAAGACCTATGTAATTCATCATAGTAGTTAAACTGCAATATTATACTAAACACGTACATTAACAACCTACCCACATTCCTTTACAGAATTGAGAGTTAAGGCCTTATACAAAATCTCTGATTCTACCCGCATTTATACACGAATAATTTCCACACGGCGCCAGGCACTTCTAATAATAATAAGACCATTAGCCACACCAAAATTAAACATTATTTGTACTTCAAAACAATGGCGGCGGAGGTCAAAACATCAGTGCGCTAGGGTTGCCGATGACTTGATAATAAAAAGGTTTTTTATTACGTGAAAAAACTTTAGGCATATGAAAATTTTACCTAAAAATTTTACCGACTTCAACACTCAGAAGTGTGAAATAACTTGTCGAAGTCGATACCATGATAGTTCAAAATACCTATCACAATATTGTGCATAACTTCAACAAGTTATTTCACACTTTTGAGTGTTTAAGACGGTTCCATTTTAAGGGATAAACATTTTTTTCACCCTTTTTAGTGACCCTTGCTACTTACGGGATTGATTGTCATTCACTGTCGAAGACTATATCATCAAGATAGGAAAACACTTTTCAGTTATTGAAGCGTAACTCAAAAATTGCTTGACCGATTTTGATGAAATTTAAAAGGGACTACACTGGAAGCATCAGCTTCTAATTAAAAAATAATCATCAAAATCGGTGCACCCAGTCAGAAACTCTGAGGTAACCTTAAGCCTTTTTTTGAAGTAGGTCAAAAATGCACGCCTTGCCAATTCCTTTACACCTACATGCAAAATAGTGTTTAGACGCAATACAAGCATTCTCGTCGATATAATTGGTGCTTCAGTGCATATGGTGCGAACGAGTCCGTGTTCACAGTAAAATCGCTGCACGCACACATTTAAATAATCACGTTTAGTGTAGGCGCGTTCAATTTAGACTGGAAGATCTTTACTAAAATGACTTGGCCAAAGATGTTATCAAAATAAAACTTATTACAAGAACTGGCTTTCAAAGACAGCTGTCGGAACACACCGTTACAGGTGATGAGGGATAGATTTTGTAATTGAGGGGCGGAGCTCTCGTTTCTTAAAATACTCTACCACCTACCTTAAGCCCATAAACATGTTTATAAAATTGTTATAAAACCTTCCAGTGACTACCTTCTTCAACAGCTGTCACACCTCCACCGTTGATTAAAGGCCTGTTCTATTAAGGTAGCTTTTGCCATATTATTTACGCCTGACAGGCTTTTGGGGATCATTGTAGATGGCAGTCTTCATAAGCCGCTGCCGCCAACTATCTTGTATTTATCCTTTAGTGAAGGTAACATAAAAATATACTTGCGCTTTAACATATGGGCAGTCATGAAAACTGCCAATTTTAGACCAACATACGTATTTAATTCCTAAACAAAACTAATTTGAAATTTCGTATTCGAAAACTCTACCATATACCTTAAGCCCATAATCACGTTTAAATATTAAAATACATTAAAAAAAGTTATAAAATATTCATTAATATCAATAAAATGTTATTGAAATAGTTTGATGGTGGCCCTAGTAGTCGGAACTCGTCGAGATTAAATTACAGTAAGCTGCAATCCTCAAATTAAATTATGCGGAAGCAACGAGAGCGGTTGTTCTGCAGTCCGCCGAGAATCATTTACTACTATTATTATTCTGTGTGCTTTCAGCGCTTTTGTTATTGCTTCAAAGCGATCTGTTTCCCGACAAAACTTAATACTCGTTGTGCTTTATACTGGCAGAAAAAAGTACACAGAAAAAGCCGTTAGTTAAATTTCCATATTCAAATCTTTGACACACATTCTAACCTATTCATATGAAATTAACCAACGCAGCATTCAAAATTGGAACGTTGTTTCGAGATTTATTCACACGCATCTAATAATTAATGGTCAGTGACACAGCTAAAATCTATGACTTAATATCACTATCAGAACACACACTATTGCAGTATTACCCAGCCTTCTGTGACTCCACTAATTTCGCGTACAGATTTTATTGCAAATCAGCGAAACGCGAATATACTGGTAAGTGTTGACATTATAACAAAGAAACTCATCAAAAACAAAATGTTCCATTGATAATTGAGCTGGAAACGTTTGCCGCGTGTCATATGAATAGTGGGTCAATATAACCATTTTGCGATGTTTCGATACATATGTTACAGGAATATCTACAAGTCAGTCAGGTCAGTTTTTTGAGATATCTGTAGCGGTAATTAACTGAATTTAAGGTTTAAAAGAAATGCGTTAACACCATTGTAAATTACGCCAAAAGATGTTGAAAACAGCATTTTATACGCTGGCAAAGAACATATCATATTTATATATTTGTGTTTAGTACATTTATCAGAAATCTTATGGAGCTTTTTAATCATTTTACCAGTCAAGGCTACAAAATTAAAATACGTTTTCCTTTCAACCGTATGTACAGCTTTATGTAAAAAATGTATATTCAATTTGAAAAACGGTTTTCAGATTGAAAAATTGCTGCCATGCATGCCCTCAGTGTCCCAATGCTTGTACTTTGGTTTTTTTATGCCTTTGAGGTAAGTCTACCACCATCTCACCTGATGGTAAGTGATGATGTGGTCGAAGATGTTGTACAGGCTAACCTAGAACAGGATATATATATATATATATATATATATATATAATAGAATAGGCTCTCAAGGACAGCTGCCGAAACACACCGTTAGGTGCTTGGCGACAGATTTTCTACTTGAGGGTGGTAGCTAGTCAGGCGGGCATTTGCAAAATGCCCTACCACCATGCTATAACGACTGCCATCCTAAGACAACAACCGAGACCGACGGCTTAACGTACCCTCCGAAGCACGGAAGCGCTCAGTAGTAATCTCACCAGCGGTCACCCATCCAACTCATGACCGCGGCGGACGTTGCTTAGCTTTGCTGATCGGTCAGAATGGCTAAGCAAACTTCGCTACGAGCGCTTCAAACCTGGTATTATGGGTGGCCTGTATGGGGCATCTACTCTTGGGGTGGTCACCGCCCCTTACTGGCCATCTGAATGTGATTCGTCGACACCAAGAAGAAGATTTGAAAGTAATTTCAAGTAGGTACCTATATTAATTTCTTACTTTTTTATATTATTAATGTTACTTACCGTAAAATGTACTTGCATGCTGAAAAGCTGGGAATGGTTTTCTCTCATAAGTCATTTAACACCGTTTTTAAATCCATTTACCCAAGTCAGATATACGAGTACATTTAGAAGAACATTTGATGACGCAGAAGGTGTTATGAACTTAAATTTTCAAAAAGTACTACCTACTTAATTTTTACTGAAGAACAATCGCAGAATCATGACGCGAAAGAGGCCTTTGGCAAAAATTGGTATTTGCAGGCTAATATAGGTAATAGGTACTTATTGTTAATAAGTACCACTACGTAATACTTAGTTTAATTTAGTTAGAGTTGCTGGATCGCTTATTTTGCTAACTCATTCAACCCCACACACACGCCCACAAAGGAATGTAAAATGAACTAGTAAACCTACACTTGTACGTTCAATAGAATGCTTGATATCTTTTATAACGATAATGTATCGCACGAGATCATAATTTTAACGAACAGCGTTTTGCCGGGAGATTCACAGATATGAAATGACCTGAAAACAAAGCTAATCTTGCCAATGTTGCTATCAAAGGGTACAGTTGCGATCGTCGCAAATCATCGGCGGCCATTTTGATAATTGCCGCCATTTTGACGGGCGGGCTAGGTGCGTGTGACGCGACATGATTGAGGTGGGGTCGTTAGATTTATTGGGTACCAGGATGCTGAATGACCTAGTAAATTATTCCAGCGCCAAATTTTGGCAATGATGTTATGGTTCGGATTTAAGTACCTACATGGCAATCTATTTGCATGACTGCTTCACGTATTAAAACTTTCACACACGACGCTTGATAACGTCATTTGGAACACTGATATATCATCAGTATTATAGCGTATCGTTGTTTTATGTAGATGTAGGTATGTATACATTATACCAATATGTTATCTCATATATGTAATCATTTGTAAATTAAAAACCATAAATTAAGCTAATTTATGATATAACAAAGAACAAAGCGATATTTCTCCGCCATTATACTTATAATTTTGACACAATCGTCATAGTTTCCGTGGTGTAGCGGTTATCACATCTGCCTAACACGCAGAAGGCCCCCGGTTCGATCCCGGGCGGAAACATACTTTTTGCACATTTTTTTTTAAATTTTTATAGTCTTACATTCGGCTCTCTGTACACTGTTGGTACGAGATGATATGGTCGAGAATGTTAAACAGGCTGTTATAGTGTTTTTTTATATGTTCTGAGGTTCGTTTTGGATTTCTGAGTTTAAGCATAGAATACGCTAAGCACCTGCTACTCGTTATACTTACAAGTGTATTTGTCTCTAGCTACGTTTTCAACTCCAGAGCATTTCACCGATTTTCAAGGCCACAGATAAATTCATAGTTTGTAGGATTCACGTACAAATTGCCAATTGGACATATTTTTTAACAGCTGGAAGAAGTCCAAATCTGTCTGTACCTATAACTAGTAATCGGACACCGTCGAACAACGTGGCTTGCGCATTGTTACTACGATTTGCAGATTCTAAGAGCTCGATGTTGATCAGTTATTTTGGTCTTAGTGAGTTTTCTCTGTTTCTTTGATGGTGGAAGCTAACGTTTGATTTGCTGCCTCATTATATTTTTTTTTAATTTTTGCGTATAAGCCAATCGAAGAATTAACCACCAATCCACATGGTCACAGTATTCGCGGTTTTAAAAAATATTCCTCATATTTTGAAAAGTTATTGAATATCAATGCGCATGATTCCCCCTAAAATAAAAAATATATTGTAAAAATTGACCAAGTGCGAGTGAAACTCGCGCACTAAAGATACCATTATCTTTAAAGTCCTAAACTATTTAATTTATTTTAATTTACCTAATTGTTTATTTTAAAGTAAATATACAACTAAATATTCGGTAAATATATTAAGTTTCTACCTGTTTTCATTATTATTATTTTTAGCAAATAAACGGCGAAACCCTTTTTTACTGTATGGGAGGCCCCTCAATTATTTATTTTATTTTATTTGTATTAATTTATTAAACAAAATACTATGAACTATATACATCACTACAGCTACTACAATAAAAGCATTTAGACACCTATAAGTCATAGCAGACTCATAGGCAGTCCAAATGCTCCAGCCCACTCCCAGTTGGCAGCGTGCCCAGCATGCTGGCAGCATTGTATTAATTCAATTTAAAGAGAACATAAAACCAAATATTCTGTGAATAGTTTAAGCGTCTACCTGTCACCGTTATTAGTATCCAGCAAGAAACGGCAAAAAATCATGTTTGTTGTATGGGAGCCCCTCTTATATATTTATTTTATTTTTAGTATTTGATGTTATAGCGGCAATAGAAAATGTAAAAATTTCAACTGTCTATCTGTCACCGTTCTTGAGATACAGTCTGATGACAGACGGACGGACGGACGGACAGCGAAGTCTCAGTAATAGTGTCCCGTTTTTACTGTTTTTTATACAAAAAAAATATTTACCTACCTTATTAAAATATTTTATTAACTTAAGATGAATAGAATCAGGCGTTACTTTTCCGATATCCATATTTAATATTTCAATTCGAGCCATATATGAAATGGATCCTATGGAATCTCTAAAGGATTTTTCTTAAAGAAATTGATATATTTACTTTGCCGAGTCTGTATATATTTGAAAATATTATGTATGTTCAGAAAAAAATGAGTAAATTTAAATTAAATAGTGACAGTGGTTGTCACTTTTTAATTTAAATTTACAACACTAGGAATAAATATAAAATAGCGGAACCAGGTTTTAGACTAGCAAAGACAAATAAAAGGTCCTTTTTAGGTAATTGTGTGCGGTTTTATAATAAAATTCCCAAACATATACAATGCTCACAGAAGGATAATTCAAGTTGTATGTGAAAAACATTTTGATTAAGAAATCCTACTACACAGTTTGTGATTACTTAAACGACAAAAATGCTTGGAAAATTCCGCCTCTGCTAAGCTAGCGCCTGCCACCTACGTATTCTAAACATATATTGTAATAATTGTATTATATTGTATATAACACATGTTAAAAGACGTTTAAAAGAATGGCCCCAAATTTCTTGCCCGTTCTTCTCGCAGTGGCTCTATAAAGTTTTTTCTGAACTTGGCAGTACAATGTAGAATATTTCAATACTACAATTTGTAATTGACCTTCATTAGAGCGTCGTAAACGCCTAAATTGAGTAAATTATTTTGAATTTGAATTTGATGTTATAGCGGCAAAAGAAATATACCATCTGTAAAAATGTCAACTGTCTAGCTATCACCGTACTTGAGATACAGCCTGGTGACAGACGGACGGACGGACAGCGAAGTCTCAGTAATAGGGTCCCGTTTTTACCCTTTGGGTTTCCGTACCCTAAAAACACATTTACCTACTATTTTTATGTAAAAAAATAAGTACCTACCTAATTAAAATATTTGATTAACTTAAGGTCGATTCACACTTATCAGTGAACCCACAGTTCCGGCACAGTACCGCATCAGTGATAATTATTCTTTCAAACATTCTCTATGGATGTATTCACACTTGTCAGTGTCAGTGTCGTCTCAGTACCGTCAGTGTCAGTGCCGGCACCGGCCATCACGGACGTGATCGGCGACGACGATATTTTATCACGGATCACTGACGCCGCTGCATCGAAAACAAAATGGAGGACGAGGTGTTGATTGAATTAGTTCGTGAGAATACTGTTTTGTATGATTTATCTATTAAAGGTCGATTCACACATACCAGTGAGCCCACAGTTCCGGCACAGTACCGCATCAGTCATAATTATTCTTTCAAACATTCTCTATGGATGTATTCACACTTGTCAGTGTCAGTGTCGTCTCAGTACCGTCAGTGTCAGTGCCGGCAACGGCCATCACGGACGTGATCGGCGACGACGATATTTTATCACGGATCACTGACGCCGCTGCATCGAAAACAAAATGGAGGACGAGGTGTTGATTGAATTAGTTCGTGAGAATACTGTTTTGTATGATTTATCTCATGCAAAGTATATGGATACAAAATACAAAAACAATTTGTGGAACAAAATAGGAACACAAATGAATGTAGACGGTAAGTCAAAATTTACTTATCTACAGTGCTTTGCAACTATATACAATTCTGTGTTATTGAAGAGTGCCATCAAAACAATCGACGTCAACGCTAGTCTGAAGGGAACGTCGTGTACGAAGACCCGCAGAGAACTGTACTGTGCCTGATATGTGTGAATTGAAGCACTGACGCACCACTGTAGCACGGATACGGAACTGTAACGGTACTGTGCCGGAACTGTGGGTTCACTGATATGTGTGAATCGACCTTTATGATAAGTAATGAATAGAATCAGGCGTTACTTTTTCGGATATATTTAATAACAAATATCTTAAAAATATTTTTAAGAAACATTATATTAATATTCATCAATATTTATGTTATATAACCAGGCCATATTCGATAATTGGCCTCGTTTTGCGAGACAATTGTCTCACAGAGGGAGGCGGAGGAGCAGGAAAGGGAGAGAGATCCTCTCTCTGTTCCGCTCCGCAGAGCGCGGACACGGAGGCGAGCCGGTCGTGCTCGCACTCCGTCTCCGCTCAGAGGACCTGGGGTGTTGGCCGTGGGGAAAGCCGGCACCCCCCATCAGGGTTAGGTCCTCATGCCCTCGTGTTCCAGGGCATCCCACGAAGGGGCATTGGGGGAGGGAGTTATTCCCAGAGGCTGGGCCCACTTAAGCGAGCGACAGCGATGGGGTCTGCGGATGAGAGCGCGAGTGACCCCGCGGCCCCTGTCACTAGTCGACGACGACGGAACACCATGAGGTTTTTAGTCGGTAGTGGGGTCCCTATTGACCCTGAGCCCGACATAACCACCTGCTCCCCGGCGGGTGTGTATGCGTAAATGCATTTTCCTCATGAGAATAAAAAAAGGCCATATTCGATAATACTGCAGTTGTAGAATATGCATTCCTGTAGAATATGCGTTTAGAAGTATTAATATGTATATATATCCAATAAACGCTGCATGTGTTTAATGGAGAAATAAAAAACCACGTAATACATTACAAAATTACAAATAGTGGAAAAAATATCTCGCACATGACTAACTCGTAATTTTGTAATGTTTGGAAGTCATTTAATGAAACAAAAACAACAATGCCACGTCTTTCACTTAATTAATATAAAACATTAATACCTATAATAGGTACGTAGATATAGATAAGATAATCCTCTTGCTAACCGTCTTCACCACAGTATCAAAAACAGAACACGAGTGTTGTCAGAGAGTAAATTAAATTGCTAAACGAGGCGACGTGGGGACTTAATTAAATATTATTGTTGTGAGAGAGACTAATTCTGTTTTAATCTATACTCGTACCACTGAATATTAATGACAGTTTGTGTTTGACAGCATTTTGTGTTGCTTGGTACCTTTGTTAGGCTTTCAATCAAACTATAAGTCTATTTTTTTTAACAAACAAGTACTGAAATTTTTACTGCGTTGCTATTGGCCAACGTAATCAATATAAAGGCCGTTCCGCACAAACTCTGTAGTTACATGTAGGTACATTCAGTTTAGTCTTCGACTACCTGTGCGTCGATAAATATTGCTTGTAACGAATCAAACTAACGAATCAATTGCATATTGAATTAGGGTAAACAAAAGAAATATTATGAAAAAAATGTTGTATCTAAGTTAACAATCGTCTCGTCATTGAACTCAATCCAATTGAACTCGTTTGGCCTCAAGTGAAGGGCTATGGCAGGAAATAACAAAAGTTATAAAATTTATGAAGTCTGGACCAAGTTTTAGCGCAAATAGACCTTTAACGAGGATATTAAGTCATGGAATTTGGTCATAAACCCAAGAAGTCTAGTTGTATAAGCAGGTACCTATCTACATAGTCACACTTAACAGTTTGTTTTGTGTAATATGTACAGTTCAAAATATCAGAATTGTACTGCACCTGAACCAAAGTTCCAACTATCACATGGAAGGCTTTATTCCAGTTCAATTAATCGAGGCGCTGTAATGAACCAGCTCCTCCGTCGTAGGTATTTTTAATTAGAGCAAGCCTCGACGCCCGCTAAGCGCTTTAAGCTAAACCTGCGGTAAGAACGGTAAGCGATAAGCGTTTAAGATTAAGAGATTGCGTTTTTAACAAAAGGCTCAGTGCAATCCAGTTATCGGTTTAAAAATTAAGACTCTACTATATCCTGTTTGAAACAACGATAGCCGAGCGGTAATAGCTATAGACTGCTGTGCCGCAGCTCCATGGTTCGATCCTTGATTTTATTATGGCGTGATCTTCACCGAATGGTGTAAGTGTATTTTACGAATGCTCACCTGGCTAGCTACCACCCTCAAATAAAAAATCTGCCGCTTTGACTTTACATTGTGTTCCGGCAGAAGTCCTTAAAAGCCAGTAAATTATAGAAACATGAGACTTAAGAACTGTATGTCTTAGGGTGATGAGTGCAGTGCAGTTGATCACTTGTGACGAAGTGTATCTGTTATAGGCGGAGGTTAACAACACGAGGCTAACAGTTTTGTTCTGGTGCTAACAGAAGATTTTTTACCATAGCTGATGAGCTAGCATTGTACCACACATCTGATGCTAAGTCATAATGTGGACGAAGTTTTAAATAGAAAAGACTTAGAATGGTTTTCAAGCGCTAATGTTACAAAATACCGTTTTAACACAAGCACTAATGAATAGATTCAGGCGTTACTTTCCGGTTATCCATATTTAATAATATAATTTTTTTTAGGAAACATTAATTTAATATTGAAAAATGAAAATGAAATGAAATGAAAAATTATTTATTTGACAGACAGAATTAAAAAAAAATACATTACATAAGATATCTACAAATATATATCTATAAGGATAAACTTATTATAAATTATACATTAGGTGATAAATACTTGTAGTAAAATGTGCCGAATTGGACTCATCTCAGCATGATGCCGAGTGTCATAGACATTCAACGCTGGTTTTCAAATATTTAAATAAAACACTTATAAATCATATCTAGCGACATTTCCTCATGTTCCTGTTAAGCCGACGTGAAACATCACAAACGCTACGCAGAAAACCCGGAATGATTTTTGAAAAAAAATGTTTTTTTCTTATCAAACAAGCAAATATTGCGATGATTTTGGCTTTGGTGTTATGGCCGGCCGTCCTCTCCTGTTAAAATGTACACCTATTAATAACTTCAATGTTTTACCAATTGAGCGAAATGAAATGGCTCCATAGGTATAAACTACCAACGGAAATAAAAATATTAAATAACAACATATATAAGTATAAACTCATGGCTTGTATTAAAAGTGTTTTATGATATGAAAGAATATTTCAACAACTACTCCCGCTGCGACTGTCGTCGTGCTATTATATATTATTATTTTATATATATTTTTATTTTATTATACCCTAGATTTTAATCTCCTAGTAACGATGCACGAGGTCCACCCACCTCGTGCATTTTCCGTAATAATACCATGAAAAAAAATTTATGGTTCATAAAAGGCGACTGAGGCGCCAAATGACATGGTGGTGCTGTGTATTTGGCATACAACGGCACTGCTTGTTAGCGTCTTTACTAATTAGCTAGTTAATGCAGTTGGATTGCCGACGAAAATTTTTTTTTATATATTAAAATTCCCTAAGATGGTTATATTTAGGTTGGCGAAATTAAAACCAAAGTATTTTTTTGGAATATAACATTTCTTTATGATTTAATATTTTAATTTTTGCAATAACGCATGCTCTGCGGATTACAATACAAATTTACGAGAGGAAAAACACAAGTTGTACTATAGGTGTCGCTCCATCGCAATACGATGGTTAAAGAAGGAAAAAGAGTTATGACTCATTGTCATGTTAGCTCAGTCGGACGGTAGCTTCGAATCTCGCACATAACTAAAATTAACACTATAATTTTCCCCTCATAAATTTGTAATTTTGAAATTTCTGTATGTAAACTAAAGAAAGTCACACGATTCTGAAAGACATAATATTTATGCAACACCCCTAACTATGATATGTACACCTACCGTTATATAAAATAATTACTTTAGAGCATAGCGTCACTGTTTCGTGTGCTTTTACTTTCTAGTTTAGTCAAACAAACTGCCAGTATCTTAATATCAAAGAGATTGGTGTTGTTGTCTTCGGAGCTAAAGATAGGAATCTTGTTCCATATATTTAGGTAAAACTTTAGCGCAGTCACATCTTTCTGAAACCAACGTGAGGACTGGCGCAGCGGCTGCTTCGGCGGAGCAACTCAAGCGGCGCAAGTATGCTATGCTAACCTCGGTAGTGGTAGTGGTTACATATTTGAGCCGTGGGTACCGGGAGCTCATCGTATTTTCCAAAACTTATCTGAGCGCTTGGTCGATGCGACGCGTGATCAAAATACATAAGTTTGTCTCAACGACTAAGCATTGTAATTCAACGGGGCAATGCTGCCAGCATGCTAGTCACGCTGACAACTTGTAGTGGGCTGGATCATTGTACTGCCTATGAGTCTGCAATGACTTGTAGGTTGTCTAAATGCTTTCATTGTAGTAGCTGTAGTGTTGTAAATAGTTCATAGTATTTTGTTAATAAAGGCAAACCGTTGGTAAAAATCAGTAAAATGGTGTAAATTAATATAATAGTCGTCAGACACTCGTTACTTATTAAGTACTAGCTTTCCGGGCGCGGCTCCGCCCGCGCGTATGTCGGTTATCGCGCGAAAACATGAACCTCATTTTGCGCAGTTAGATAAAAACTATCCTATGTTTTTTCCCGTGTCTCAAACTATCTCCATACCAAATTTCATTCAAATCGGTCCAGTAGTTTTGACGTGAAAGCGTAACAGACAGACAGACAGACAGACAGAGTTACTTTCGCATTTATAATATTATTATATACTGATTCCAATTTCAGCTTGTGTATGTTAACATAGTGTGAGCCGTAGGCGAGGGCTAACTTTCTCCTACGGCTAAGGCTTAGAACATTGAAGCCTCGATTGGAAATATTAACTTTCCGCACTCATATCTCAATGTACTTAGTATTATCGTGACTTCGTATTATAATGTAATTATAAATGGTCGTAATAATAAGGTTTTTTTAAAACTTTTCTCTCACCGCTCATAACAGGTTGTCTCCCGGAAGCTCGAGGCATTCTTACCTGTTCCTAATGGGATAAAGTTTTATGGGCGGAAAAACGCTTCAAATGAACCGTAGTAAGGATCATGGTATGCTGCTCCAACAGGGAAGAATTTATGGATAGCTTTTTAGCGTTTACTTTAAACTTTTATAAAATACAATATATTTTATGAACACCAGCGCCAGTCTGGCTCTCTTCGCACTTTAGGTACAAAGCTATAGGTACATCGGCGTATCCGTCCGGACGAGATTGTTCTACGGTGCGTGCCGCGTCAGAAGAGATCAGAGCTATACGTAGTACTGTGATAGAAAGAGAGACGCCTTGGTGGGGAATGTAAATATGAGGTGCACCGTGCTGAATTGCACTTTATTGTTTCTTATCTAGAGTCGCTTGTTTATTGGAATTGCTATTAGGAGTGATCCTCCTGGCCTTTTTAATATGTGACCAGAGGAAAACATGCGTGCGAGGAATAGGAATAAAATTTACGAAATCGTCGTATCCCTGTTTTTTGCTCCAAAATTGAGCCAAACCCAAAAATAAATACATTGTTTGGGTTTGTTTTGACAGTGAAAGCGTAGTTAGTTCATAAGGTTTGAAACGCTCGTAGCGTAGTTTCCTTAGCTGTTAACCGATCAGCTAAGTTAAGCAACGTTCGCCGCGGTCTTGACATGAATGGGTGACCGCTAGTCGCATTACTACTGAGCGCTTCCGCGCTTCGGAGGGCACGTTAAGCCGTCGGTCCTGGTTGTTGTCTTAGCATGGTGTAGCATTTGAAAAATACCCTTATACTAAGCAGTGAAACTCAAGCCGGCGATGGAGTCGGAATCTAGGAGTCCATTGGTATAACCGTTATACAATCATTGCTTCCAAAATACTACTAAATATTATTCATAAGTGAGTTAATAGTTTGAACCTAACTTAGAGTCCTACTACAACATTTTAAAATGACATGTCATCCGCCGTAAATATTGAATGTGTATATCTACTAAAGTAACTAAATATTTAAAATAATGTTAAAACATTTTACTTCAATATCTCGCAGTATTCATTTTAAGTCAACAAACTGAGTTCCCTCGACCGTTTAAAATCAACATCGAAAATGAAAAGCTGCTGGTCAGCAAAAATAACATTAAAAGGCATTACTCACATCACAACGGGCCCATGAACGGGCGGCATTCAATTAATTTAACATAATTTTATTATGAGAAAAATAATTGAGGCTATACAAAAACTACTATTGACAAGAACAAAAAACAAACAAAAAAGCTACTGCTATTGTTGTTTTCAAATATGGTTTATAATGTATTTCTTATATTTTATAAACAAAGTAATAACATATTTATATTATTTATACAGTATACTAAGTTGAAATGTTGGATGATATAATTATTTATTAGTAACAAAATCTATTTTAATTTGTGGCATTATTTCGTCAGGTATTATTTCAAAGCATTCATTTTTCATTTTAATTTCTTGCAAATAAATCTTGATATTTTCTTTCGTGAGCTGCTGTTGCTCCTTCTGAAGATTTATTTTTTGAACATATTAAAACGTAAGCATTTCTTTATGAAGGCTCGAGCGTCCTATTATGTATATCTATTATGTATAGAATTCTTTAATATATGCCACTGGTCGTGGCATAAGCGTGTGGCCATAACAAGTCCTCGTATTCAGACTCTATTTAAGATAAATGTATTGGTTTATGTTTGCCGTGTAGCGGTGAAATCTCAAGATCTTGGGTTCTTTAAGGGTATTCCCATAACTTTCTAAAAACTATTGGGATTTTCAGATTTCAAAATGTTTGATGCTGAGCACGGAATATGCCTGATATTTGGAACTTGTTCCGAAACTAAACTGAAAAAATGTGATGTATATGTTCTAAGTATAATCCTACCTCCATCTACGGGGATATTCTGATGAATAAAATATATCAATATCTACTCGGCTACCACAGGTTTGAAGTAATAAATATAGATTCACACATTTTTTATGGCCTTCATAAATAGTATAGTATGCACGCTTTAAAACCGTTTGCGGTCCGTTGGAAAGTGAATAGACCCTAAATTGTTTAAAACGATCGCATCGACGGGAGACTCCTAAACCTCCGTTTCGTTGAAAATATTCATTTTAATTAATCTCTGAATTGCGAGGACTGAAAGGTTTCGCTGATGGACATGTCCGAAAAAACATCGCTCTCATTGTGTATGTTATTTATTTTTATGTGTGTCCGTGCGATAAAGGTACGAGCTAACGAGTTTGTTTGGGTAATTGAAATATTGGGTAAAGGGAATATGTTTTATATATGTTAAGTATTGGTTTTAGGATTCAATAATAGATTCTAGCATTGTATTGACTAGTTTAGTATTAGCTAGTTTGTATTAACGTTTAATAATTATTCATATTAAGTTCAATACTAGGGCTTACTGAAAGGTGATCCTTTTACTAAGCCTAAGTCGGTTAACGATTCTAACGAGTTTGTGTAATATTTGGGGGGAAAAATAATATGTTATATATTTTTGTTAGTCTTGATTTTCAGGTTCCGTACTAGAATACGAGAAACCCTGTTTTACATTTTCTCATATGTGTTGTTATGGCCGATATCTAAAATGATGGTACCTAATAATAAAAACAAAATTTGTAAAATATATATGTAATGCTAGTACTAGTTTATTTTCAACGCTCTATTGTAAAAGCTATATTATATATTTGTATTACATATTATATATTAAGTATGCAAAAAGCTTCAAAGAAGTGATTATAAACTAAACTCGAAAGTAAAACAAAGAATATCAAATATTGACCACGTAGAAGTCGCATTTGCAGTAAGAATACGGCTCTTTATTCATATGCTAAGAATCCCGAACTGAATAATATTATTTTTGTAAATTCATACCATAAATATATTGTGTTTGGCACGCAACCCTCTCTTAGTTTCCAGTTCTGACTTTCACTAAGCCGAATTTGACAGCAACTTCTTCGCATCTCTCAAAAAAGATTCATCAAGAAAGTAAGCCGCATCCAACGTACTTTTCAAAATTGAGTTTTATACTTATCTGTCTCAGTAACTAAAGACGAAACAACCATTTTTTATATAATGACTACTTCAAATAAAATTTCAAATAAGCTTACTATTTTATTAAGAAAAGGTATATACACAAAATAAATACTTTATTATTAATAAGTTTGTGGTAACAAGAACTATTAACAGATATTATATGGGAATAAACTTATTAATAACCTATAAGCCAAGTAAACTCACCAAAGGATCGTTTACTTTAGAACCCAACTTTGAGTTTGAGAATCGTTTGTTAAATGCCAACAAAACTTGGCTTAATGCCGCCAAACAGAAACTGTTAACTAATTACTTAGTTTATAGATGTATTGTAAACGTTAGAAGACTGTTGTCTTTAATTTTGAGTTTAGATAAGTTCAGGTAACGGACATTTTCTTTTTAAATTCGTTAAAATTCTGCGTTGGGGTGAACATTTAAAAATCTTTGTAATAATAATAAGTTTGTTTTTAATATTTTTGGAGGTATTCAAGATTATTAAACCCAGTTTTTTAATCATCAGATATTACTATTCCTAAGGATAAATGTACACACATCTAATATTATAAGAACTAATGTTGTTTGTTTATAAGAAAAGTTTATTTGTTTTAAATTTGGTCAGCTATCATTATGTCGTTTTAGTATTTTAAAAAAAGCCGTATTTATATAAATGAAAACTGAACAACGCTACAAATCGCTTAGCGGATTAAGTCGCTAAACTTATAGGTATAAGTTATGTTCATTATACGCCACTTGTTCAATCACCGTAGGTATTTATTTTTGAAATTATAATTGATATTGTTGTTTTTAATACAAGTTATCTCGGAAAAGTTAGTATGTAAATTAGAGCAATAAGTATTAAGTAAGTTAGTATAGATAAATATGAGGAATTCGAACAAATTTCATAGGTTTTATAAGAGCAATCGAATCACATGTGTCAAAAATTCAAAATGGCGCAATTAAAGATGGCTAATATAAACTGCTCTGATATGATGAAACAAGTACGAAAAATACATTAGCTCTTTGTATAGTCACGGCATAACACCAACTCTATCAAATATATAAATATACTGCACATTTACGTACACTGTGGACAACACATATCCTTACAATTATCTAGGGGCACGGCAATGCCCCCGTCAAGTCGAGTAAAGAAGCGGCACGGCTGTACCATCCTTTTCTCGAAGCAGTTCAAGCCATTTTCGACCCCCTATAATTTAATTGTGGACAAAACTAGTAGCCTGATTTTTCATTAACCTAACCAAGCAGGCTTTGTATAAATTATTATTATTAGCGGTACATATCTCACAAAACAAAAATAGTGCACCGTTACTTTAATTTTGACTACCTTAAAAACCTATAATTCCCTCAATCACACGATCAAAAAACTCCCACTACCATACTTTTCTGTATGTATCGAGATAAGCAAAACAGGCTTTGTAACTGGCCGAATACACTGGGATCGTTGTCACAATGCACTGTTACATTCATTGCATATTCATGTCGCTTGGCGCGCTGAAAAAAGAAAAACAAAAACAAAATGGCCGTTGTTACGTTTGTCTCTGATTTGTGATATTTCCGCTGGCGATGAAAAGTGGCACTATAGGGGTGCTAATGAACTGTTTGCTTTTTAGTCTTGTTTATAGTGGAATATCTGAGGGAATATTTATAAGACAGTATGATCGATAGTAGGTAGATCGAGTTACTAACGTCGTTTTGAGATGGTGATGTTTATCGATAGGTAATCGAAACATTTTGGTATATTTGGATCCACGTTTATTTCTTATTAAAAACTGTCATTGTCTACAGTTGATATTGAAGCTTGAAATATCATAATTAATGACACCTGGCGTAATTTTGCGGTCAGACTTATGGGCGTCGGACCCTTCAGCAAGCTGTCTATAGTTCTCAGTTCAGAGTTCTGCATTTCGCGTTCACTTCTCTACACACAGTGATAGGTCGATCGGTAGTGTGTAGCACCATCATTCTTTCATACCAAAGTTCATCTCACATTATTTCTTAGAGCAACTCTTTGAAGCGTCGATCCTACTAACTACTCTTCATCGCCATTAGTTGCTCGAACCAATGCAATGGTCCCATTAATAACATATTGTACAGACGCGACCGGTGTTTTCCGTAGCAATACAGAAGACGCAATGCAAGAACATTATTAATAATAATATGTTTTCTTTATGAACGTAAAAATTAATAACACTAGTATTAAGGTAATGAATAGATTCAGGCGTTACTTTGCGGAAATCCATATTTAATAATAACAAATACTTTTAAAAGTATCCTAAAAAACATTAAATAATATTTAAATAAAACACTTAAAAAAGCATAAAATTATATATCTAGTGACAATTCCGCCTAATTTTCCTGTTATCTACGTGACGTCACAAACATCACGCAGCCTAACCGGATGAATACCCGACTAGTTTCGCTTCTAAACGAAGCATCTTCAGGAGGTCTTGACTTACCGAGCGCACGATCGAGACTGATGTCTCGATAAAGTTACTATATGCCGAGAAACATATACCTGCCGAGAAACATAAACCCACCATAATACTTGCTATTTTTATTTCAACATAATACAACGCAATTCAAGTTAATACATCCTGATAATCCCTAATTGAGCGGCGAACAGTATAACATTAATGAAGTTCGCCGATGGGCGTTTTAATCAGATGGTAATAATATCTAATTAACTCATCAAAACCGGTTAATTAGTCCGTATTGTTTTAGCTGAAAGGTATTGCGTATCTATTCACGTTTTAAATGTGATTAAAACAGTATGGATATAATAATACAATATTCCGTTTTAATAAATGAAAACTGGCTATATGTAGGTTATTATACAATAACAAAAAAGTTAGATTTGCGTGTAATGGATATGTCATAAGAAAGGACTTACAGGATATGAAAGACCATTGAATATTTATATCTCTCAACCTGCTGGTAATGTGGTCGAAGATGTTGTTTAGGCTAAGTTATAATTACTGGTTATAAAAACAACTGCCGGAATACACTGTTAGGTGCTTAGATTATGTTTATTTAAAATATAAAAGCAAAAGAAGATACATTTAGGGGAAGTGTTTTCATACTGATTTCTGTACAAACGTTGTTTCGTTATATTTTAAAATTGGCCAAGTGCGAGTCGGACTCGCGCACGAAGCGTTCCGTACCATTAGCTATACAACATTCATATACAGACTTCATATTTTAACCTTTTCTTGTTTTAACGTGCGCGAGTCCGACTCGCACTTGGCCAACTTTTTGTATTTGCTGTTATAGTGGTAACAGAAATACATCATCTGTGACAATTTCAATCGCTAGCTATCACCGTTCCTGCCTGGTGACAGACGGACGGACAGCGAAGTCTCAGTAATAAGGTCCGTTTTTACCCTATTGGTACGGAACTTTAAAAAAGATTACCATATTATATATTTGACTTTCGTTAGAATTCCTTCGTTTTAGCTTCCAGAAAACCTTTTCGTGTTGCTCTCTGTACCTCTACAGTACGTACCTGAAACAAAAAATAAGTATGGTCACTAAAAGTAAGTATAAATATGCAACCATCAATATTACAAAGACCACCTTTTAAAAGTTAATTACATCACAAAAAATCTTAAACGAATCACCACAGTTAAAAAAAAATTCAATCTATATAATAAGATTAATTATCACATTGAGCAGTATTATCTTTTAAGACAACCATTACATTGTTAAAGTAATATGAAAAAAAAACAACTTGACAATCAACGTGACAGGTCAGTAAATTTCAGATTTATTTTCAAAAAATAATTAATTTTATTTTCAGATAGTAGATAGGCATTTTCTGCCCATCACCCGCATTCTTCCTAGTGGAATTTTGCGAGGTATTGTTTGTGGGGCTCGTTTGGGCCTCTGTAGTTAGTTTCAGTAGCTTATTTATTCAATAGCTTTTTGACATTTCTTGTCGAGCTAATTTCTAATCAGTTATTTTTGTTTCCATGGCAACGCTGCCTGCGACACCGGCGCGCGCACTACGACGACGGTGTTGACGCGAGCTTTCATCCGGGTTGAGACGTCACACTAGAGATTCTAAGATAAGCTTTGCTTTATTTTGTAAACAATGCTTTGTGCCCCAACTATGAATGCTGTAACGGGGATCTTTGTATCGCAAGATAGCCAGATGTTGTGTCCGCAGTGCCCCCAGGCTCGTTATTTCAAAGGTCATAAAGGCCTCAAAATTCACCAAACAAGGTGTCATAAACAAATAGAAATTCCCCTTTCGGCACCAATTAATAATCAAAACGTAAGTAGTAGCAGTGTTGCGAGCCCTGCTACGCCTTCCAAACCGTTTTGGGAGGTTTTAAGCTCGTACAAAAATAACATTCCTTTATTAAAACGCATACCTCGGGGTGCAAGAATTTCTGTTGCCCAATCTTTATCTTGTTCCATTAAAAACGTCTTGGCTACTAATACTACGCAAGCCTGGGAGCATCTTCTAGCATTCCCGTACCACGTATTTCACGTGAATTTTGATCCGTCTAACAAAAAATCACTTACTACTAGAGTAAAGGAAAACTGCGTGAAATACAGGGCACGGGAAGAGCAATCTTTTGGCACAACTATAATCATTCCGCCTCTGCGGCGGAATACAAAAACAAATAATTTCGATTCAGCTACTATTAAATTAGTAGAAAACAAAATTACTGATGGTGATATTAAAAACGCGGCACGCATCTTGTTTTCGAGTGATACAATCGCTCCTTTTACATCTGATACGTTGAATTCCCTAATTGAAAAGCATCCGCCTGCAACTGCAGGTCTCCACCTTCCCGAATCTCCTATACAAGACATTGTTGAGGTGACCACACAGGATGTTTCTGCAGCCGTGGCATCTTTTTTAAGTGGCTCAGCCGGTGGCCTTGATGGCCTCACGCCTCAGCACTTAAAAGATATTTTATCTTTTAGTTCTGGTGAGGTAGGCGAGACACTTTTAAGGGATGTGACGGCTTTGGTTAATTTGATGTTGTCGGGTCAGGTCAACAATGAAATTACCGAAATTCTGTACGGTGCGAATTTATGTGCCCTAAATAAAAAAGATGGTGGTATTAGGCCTATAGCAGTAGGCACCACTTATCGTCGCCTCACAGCCAAATGCGGTTGTAGGAAAAAGGTTGCTTTTTTAAGTAATCTTTTTCAACCACTGCAACTCGGTTTTGGTTCACAGGGTGGCTGTGAGGCTGCTGTACATTCACTTCGCACATTTCTTGATCAAAATTGTGGAGATGTGCTTTTGAAGGTGGATGTTAAAAATGCATTCAACTCTTTAGATAGAGGCACTCTTTTGACTGAAGTGAAAGATAAAATTCCGGAATTATACCCTTTTCTTTGGCAATGCTACGGCAAACCGTCAAAATTAACATACCAAAATAACGTTATTTTATCTTCCGTAGGATGTCAACAGGGTGATCCTCTGGGACCAGCCATTTTTAGCCTTGCGATCCACTCAATAATTCAACGTCTCCAATCAAAACTTAACGTTTGGTATTTGGATGACGGAACCTTAGGAGGCGATGCGAACACGGTTTTGGATGACTTGCGAGTACTTATAGACGATTTTCGTGTTATTGGCCTTGAACTAAATTTTTCTAAATGTGAACTTTTTGTTTGTGGTACTTGTCCGGATAAAGTTTCAATTATTGAAAAATTCAACTTACTTGCGCCTAATATAAAATTAGTAGAAAAAAGTTCGCTTCGTCTTTTGGGTTCACCGATTCTTAACGAATCTTTATCACCATTTGTCGAAGAACAAACTGAAAAGTTTATAATGCTTCTAGCAGATTATCCAAAATTAACGCCCATATGGCTTTTACAATTATAAGATTTTGCCTTTTCGTTCCTAAATTTACATACTATTTAAGATGTTGTCAGCTGTGGCAACACAGTGAGCTTTTGTTAAGCTTAGACAACTTAGTAAAAGATACGTTAGTGTCGGTTTTGAATGTTGAGATGGATGATAGGGCTTGGGTGCAAGCTTCCCTCCCTGTGAGGTTGGGGGGCATAGGGATACGCAAAATTTCTAGTGTGGCATTACCAGCTTTTTTGTCTTCTGTACACAGTACACACAAATTAGTAGAAAAAATTCTTGCACGATCTTTAGGCTCTTTCGATGTAGCATATCTGGCTGAGGCCAAAAACACATGGAGACTGGCTTGTCCAAATACTGAATTCCCAAAAATGTTGTCATCTCAGAAACAGTGGGATCGGCCCCTATGCGAGCTAACACGGAAAGATCTTTTAAATACGTGTTCTAGCATCGCAGATCGTGCTCGTATTCTCGCTGTTTCTGTGTGGGAATCCGGTCTTTGGTTACAGGCCATTCCTTCTTACAAAACTGGTAGCCTTATAGATCCATCCGCTTTTCGTCTAGCTATTAGCTTACGCTTGGGTGCAAGGTGTTGTGTTGCACATCACTGCCAGTGTGGTACTGCAGTTGATCAACTCGGTCACCATGGCCTCTCCTGCTCTCGAAGTGCTGGTCGAATTTCCCGCCACGCCAGCCTTAACGATATCATTCGCCGGGCTTTTACCAGCGCCAATGTTCCAGCTATTCTCGAACCGAATGGTCTGATGCGTGACGATGGTAAAAGACCTGACGGCATGACTCTGGTTCCGTGGAAGTTAGGACGGCCCTTAGTGTGGGACGCTACGTGCGTGGACACTTTAGCGCCGTCACATCTTTCTGAAACCAACGTGAGGGCTGGCGCTGCGGCTACTTCGGCGGAGCAACTCAAGCGGCGCAAATATGCTAACCTCGGTATGGGTTACATATTTGAGCCGTTTGGTGTGGAGACGTTGGGTCTGTGGGGACCGGGAGCTCGTCGTATTTTCCAAAACCTATCTGAGCGCTTGGTCGATGCGACGCGTGATCAAAATGCTGGCACATATTTGGCTCAACGAATAAGCATTGCAATTCAACGGGGCAATGCTGCCAGCATGCTGGGCACGCTGCCAACTGGGAGTGGGCTGGAGCATTTGGACTGCCTATGAGTCTGCTATGACTTATAGGTGTCTAAATGCTTTTATTGTAGTAGCTGTAGTGTTGTATATAGTTCATAGTATTTTACCATTACATTCATTATCTACATAATACTAAGGCAAGATCGCTTAGCAAAATTTCGACAAAATTTGTACCTATAGCCGATCAAGATTTGTTTTTTATTAGTATCGCACAGTAACTAAATGATATCCATAATACCGCAGAGAAATTTTGGTAAAATAATATTTTAAGAAGTATCTATTACTTGTCTTATTTTGTTTTATCTTATCTTATTTAGTTATTAATGTGTCCGTAGCCTTGGTGAGAACAACTAATGAGCGATGAAGAACTGATTCGAAGAATCGATGCTTTGAGGAATTTCGCAGTGCGAAATAATATTTATGCGATTAACGTTAGTGCGAAAGAACGATGGCTACACACTAACAGATCGAAAGAATCGAATTGCAACGAACGCTAATGCGAAAGACGAGATATTTTTGGCGTTGCGCCGGCCGCTGCCGCAGTACGCTCGCTTTGCTCGTCATCTTGTGGTCACCAGTAACGCTCCTCCGTGCTTCGCCAGTCATCGCACCTATATATGACTTTGCCCTTGAGTAGTCGCTCGCGCTAACGATCGTCGCAATACGATTCTGTCGATCGGTAATATGTAGCACCATCATTAATTCGTTGTAACGTCCATCGCATTGACATTCTTACGCAGAGTAATTCCTCATAGCATCGATCCTTCAAACTTACTCTTCATCGCATATCAGTATTTCGAACAAAAGTTACGGCTTGTATTATAATACAGTAACACCACAAAGGTAAGATGGGTGACCTATCTTAATAATCAGCAACCTACATAATAATTAATTCGTTATATGAATAGAGAATACGTTACTTCGAATCGGAATATTTCCCGCTAAAAAGTAATGCCAGAAAAGTATTTTTTCCTAGATTAAGGCTGCATTTGTGCGCTAAAAATAATTCGGTAGCGTTCCGAGAATTCATTTGCAGTCAGCAAGACGTTAAATCCGCGAGAGAGGATGCAGTTGTCGTCGTCAGTTACACCGTACGGTTCGGGGCCATGAGAATGAAAAATATGCATAAAATATATGAGAATTAAAATATATACTAGATATAACAAAAAACATTCGGATCATTGATACGTTCATGTGCTAATAATCATGTTGTTATTAATTGAATCAAATCTATTCATATTTAATAGCCAAAACAGACATACCTACATATTCTATAAGTGTTATTTTAGTTTTTTAAATAACTAAAACGAGATTATTCATTTTATTGAAAATATATAGATAGTGCCGCTAAGACACGTGACTAAGACTACGTCACGTCTGTGTATTTCGATTGAGCTTAAATTATTATTATATACACATAATTATTAATATTATTTTTTTTATTTTTGGCGTTGCTATGTAAAAACGGGATTCGATTACTAAACCTACTCTATCCTTCCACCCGTCCGGTTTCTAACCTCACCGACATCGTTGAATAATTAAAACAAAAGAACTTAGGTTTATCGTTATTTTGTGAACACACTGGTACCAAAACTTAACAAAACAATCGCAGTTGACTCTCTTACTTCCTAGCCCCACACTTTCACGTGTTTTATGCGCTGGCTGCAGTGAATTCACGCAATCCAAAATTTATCAACCCAGTTCCTTATAGCACGGGATTAGAGGCGATAATCGCTTGTTCTCAGGCGACTTGTTACTGTTACTTGAGAATTAGCACTGGCCAGGTTTAGTCGAAATCCTGAGGTTTACCGTTTATTTAGAGCTAGCTCTTGTTGGAAGCTTTTATTTGAAAATAGAGTTGAATTTCCTTTGACTGTTCAGTTCATATAAGTTTCTAAATGCTTCAAAATGTAGTGAAAGACGACAGCAAAAAATGCGTCTTATAAGCACATGCTCTACTCACGTTGATTTGAGTGGGGCGTTTTGCTGTTTTCTATCTTAAGACTCACTTGTCCCAGCGTCGGCGATTAACAATTAGCGAGTTCTTTTAGTAGTTAGTTTTGCAGCTGGGCTATAAACAAGCGATAACTCGTCTATTCGCTCGCCAAGCGATAGTCTCTCGGCGAATTCTTTCCTTTGGCACTGCGTAGAGATGTTGGATTACTCTGCATCTTACCGTATCTATGACGGGAAGTGTTATGAGGAACTGTTTTTAGGAACTGTTAGATTTAATAAGTGCAGCTGAATTTTGCCATCGGACATCCCGTCAATTTCATCAATTGATGAAACATCATGCTTTGACCATGTCGACCTCTTGCCGAGTATCGTGACCACAAAGCGAGCATCGCTGAGCGAGTACTCGCCGGCATAGGGCATTCAGCGATCAACTATTTAATATATGCATCCCTGACACGGGATCTATAATATCTCTAAATAACCGATAGCTATTCTCTTTCTCCCGTCGGCGTCGGCTGGACATATGCCTGATCTGCCGATAAATTGTGGGTGTGATCTTAATTTAAACTGTAAGGTAAAACCTACAAAGATTATAAACTAGACTAGTGCGAATCAAGCTGCTTAAACACCCCGAGTCCAAAGTAAAACAACAATCTTTTACACATACTGTGTGTTCGTCCCTTTGTGCGAGATTCCGACTCGCACTTGGGTAATGAAAATATTCTAAAAGCTATCAAGCAAATTGATCAATAATGCGAAAGAAGCGATCTTTACACACAAATTATGAGGAACAACGACATGTAATGCTTGTTCAGACTTTTATTCGAAGTGAAACTTTCATAGCTTTACAAAGGCCCGTTTTGCCTCGAACGAATCCTCGATAACTTAACAAAGGACCGTTTTGCCCCGCCATCGTACTTTGCGTTCGTGTTCTGTACGTGATGCGCTCGCACGATTCGCTGATTATGCGGATATTATTATGTAAATTTTGAAGTGCGCCAATACATTCTAATCGAGCTTGATGACTCGCGAGGGAGCGGGAAATTTCTTCTTTAGTTAATATGTTTTGATTTGTAACCCGAATTTCTAGGACTGAATTTCAAGCAATAATTTAATTTAGTATTTTGTTAAAAGAACAATTTGTAGGTAACTAATTTAAAAATGATTAAAAACTAATGCAAAGATTAGCCGTTTTGCCTTTGACCGTCTATTCTCGTGTGGACTAAACTGTGTATAATTTCTAATAAACTATACGTAGTTGTTGCATATCTTTAGTTTCCTAAGAACAAGAATGATAGCCGTTTATATAGCCTTAGTTTAAAGTAAGTAGGAAAAAGGTGATCTAAATATTTTTCCTGCTCAAAGAGCAAAATAGAGCTCTAATTTGCCTTCACTATGTTGGTTGTCTGTCGAACCATCCGTATGGTACATTGCTCAAGCTCTTCAATCAAGTCCGTTCATACATTTGAATATTTTATTGAGTATGGTATGGTACAATATTCTACTCAAATTATGGTTATCCAAAAATTAATCAGAAATTCAATTATATTAATCTGTCCTAAGCAGAATCAGTCGTAAATGTAATCTGCCCTAAAGTAAATCTACCCTTCAGCGAAGAAGGGTTATTTTTCAGTAGTCCCATTACTGAAAAAGGAGCAAAAACATTTTCTTTAGCTTATCTTGGTACGTGTCCTTATGTACAGCTTATCGAGTGGCGTAGAAGCAACACAAAAATAATAAGTTAACAAACACAATTATGTAGGTAATTTAAACAAAGTTATTTTGTTTAATAAAAATCAGATCCGATTTGTAACACTGAAATGTATGAAATAGCTTCTGAATACTCTGAGCTTCCATTTTCATGGTCAGACTTCCACAAGTTATTTAATACTTTTCGTGTTAGGTTCTAGTTTTTTTAGAAAATCGATTTTTACTCACCCAAAGTACACAAATACCTGTCACAATCGACAAGATTTGCAATTACCATGTCATCGAAATATAGACGTATTGGCAAATACATTTTTCATTTATTTGAGTTTAACTTAAAAACTACTTAACAGATGTTGATGATATTGAAATGGGACTGACGTTTGACCATACATTTTACCATACAAAAAAGAATCATCAAAATTCCTATCGACGCAGTAATCACGTAACGAAATTCCAATAAAGAACAATCACCTTGAAAACTTCGTCCTTTTTTAAAGTCTATTAAAACAAAAGAACAGATGTCCGTTAAAAACGGTCTCTTAACCAATATGACACGTCTCAAAAATGACAGTAACATTGCTCCCTCTCTTCCTTACCCTATTTCCTGTCGGAGGCTCAAACTGATAGCTGTCTCTTAACATTGCACTGCTCCTCGCTTTTCGCTGCAAATATCCAACATTTTTGTCATTTGATAACATTTTATATTCACGAGCCGGTTTTCGACGAATTTAGGCATTCAGAATTTTATGGGAATGCGAGAACGATAATAGGGTTCTATAAACGTGTTCTCTTATCAGAGCTTAGTTACTTTAGTAATTGTATTGATTTTTCTCTGGCTTGATGACAATATTTTATTAATCGCTCAAACTATATTCAAGTTAAAAATCACTTTCCACATAATAAATTCACTATCCCTTTTATGTTTAGTTACCTTCTACCCACGGTCTCGTCCGCGTTGAATTTGGTTATCCATGGCACCCTCAGAAACTCCTCAGGAAATTGGGGGAAAACATTTTCCAACGCATCATTCCTAATTCAAATAAATTAATGATTGCATGAAATACAAATACAAAGATGTTATATTTATAATAAAAACATGCTTGATGTATTCTGCCTTGATAAGGCGTGCAATATTAATATTATAACAAATATATACACCAAATTATTTTTTAAAATAATGCTCAAATTATATATAGCCTATCAATTATTATCAATCACTTGCAATTAATTAAAAGTAAATATGTCTTATGTTTTTTGTTTTATATATTTTTATAAAGTTTATGAAATTTAATTACTTAATAAATAATAAAATAAACCAACACAAAATACATAAATGGTCAACCGAATCATAAAATTATTATTTATATAATGTAATGTTATTGTCATTCCAGAATTCGGTAGTTTTGTACTGGTATAGGTACTTATTAAAAAGTTTTCATCTTTCTTCAAAATACTCTACTGAAGAAATCTATGTATATTTCTTAAAAATGTGTTCACAAAGATCTGTGAGAAGTAACTCACACGGAGATGAGTTACAAACTAACACACACACAAACATTCTCAATTATAATATTACTATAATACAAATATATTGAAGAAAGAAGTTGAGAGTTATACGTATTGTATCGTTCGGTCGTTTTTTTTTTTTTTTTTTATGTGATGGAGTGGCAAACAAGCAGACGGCCCACCTGATGGTAAGCGGTTACCGTCGCCTATGGACATTTGCAACACCAGGGGCGTTACCAATGCGTTGCCGACCCTGTAAGACTCTTTTAACACCCTTTTTGAAGGAATCCATATTGTAGCTCCGCGGGAAAACGCTAGCTGGAAGATCATTCCACATTTTGCAAGTATGCGGTAAGAAGGAACGCATAAATCGAGCTGTGTGAGACTTCCAGGACTCGATTATGTGTGGATGAGCCTTCAACCGGCGACGCGAGGTACGATGATAGAATCGCGAAGCCGGTATAAGATCAAACAGCTCCTGAGAGCATTCTCCGTTATAGAGCCTGTAGAATACACAGAGCGCACCGATGTCTCTACGGAGGCTCAGTGGCTCAAGGTGGTCAGAGAGCTCGGGGTCGTCGACAATTCGGACCGCTCGACGCTGAATAGCATCGAGAGACTGGAGTTGGTACTTTGGTGCGCCATTCCAGAGGTGAGAGCAGTACTCCATGTGAGGGCGAACTTGTGCTTTATAAAGCAAAAGTCGCTGGCTCGACGTAAAGTACCGCTTTGCCTTGTTAAGCACACCAAGTTTCCTGGATGCCAACCCAGCCTTACTCGCGATGTGATAGCGGAACTGGACATCTTTGGAAATGTCGACGCCAAGAACTCCAATACTCTCTGCGATTTCTAGGGGAACACCCTGAAATTGCGGAGCGATGATGAAGGGGGGGGGGGCTTTATAAGAACGAACACATATTAAAATGAGGAAATGTTTCCATTTTGACTATATATTGCCCAAATAAGCAGACTTTAGCAGCATTATTTATTGTTGCCGGTCAGTACAAAAATCAAACCAACGAACGTTGAAATAAAGATTATATCAGCCGAACTCTGAAAGGTAAATAAAACTTTTCACGTGGATGCCGATGGTCGATTTCAAAATCGTCTGCACAAGTAAAGACAATAGGTTTATTTGTCGATTGACATGGTTTTGGAAGAATCGTCAATGTTATTTAGAAGGAGATACACATTTTGTACTGTACCTAAACAAAACTTTGTTTCAAAAACAAATTTTTAACTCGAGAAGTTTTGGCGCTTCAGTCAAAGTAAATTATAATATGTAGTTAAGAATCTGTCTAAATAAAATCTAAATGGAAGTGTATTTTTCCCCTTTTTTATGCAAAGATTGCCTTTTTAGTTAGGTTTGTGATTCGTATTTGGCTCTTACATATGCCTTAACTAAGATTTTTTAAATTTCTTGTTGTGGTTATTGAATCATTTAAAGTAAGTATCACGTCCTCCTCTTGCTATCATACTAATAAACTTTATAAATGTGATAACCACCAATATAAACTAAACTCACTGCTAACGAAGATAAAGGATAAAACTAGTGTGTATGTAGTTGTATATAAAAATGTTAAGATATCGGTGTGATACAAAAAAGTGGCGAAACATATTTCTAACGTAAAATATACGGGAGCCAAAAATGTCTGTAATTTATTCTACCTGTCGTATATACGTTGAGAGATAAATAAATCTTCCAGGAGATTGATTTCGCCCTTGGAAATCCACAACGTGACGCAACGTAAGGGCGGAACCTGGCCGTCACACTTGAACTGTGAAGGTCACAGAGAAGTTTTAAAAGTGAACGGTATTATTTAATTTAAAATGATATATATAGATTTTTAATATTAACTTTATTCGTAATCTAAGCTCCACCCATTTAATTTGAGCCTTGAAAATTAGTTGTATCCAGAAAAGAAATCGGGATAAGAGTATCTATTGTGTAAATTTAATTGACTTAAGGAACCTTGTATCAAATTTTATCAAAATCTGTTCACAATTACCGATGTGAGTGGTAATATAAACATTGACACACACTACAATTATTGACTAACACCCACATTCAGACATACCCTCACACCCTGACACACTGACACACACATCGTTCACATCACTTTACACTAAAATTATAATTGCGAAATAGTAAGTGTACAACTGCTGCCATAGCTGCTGCACATACTTTGAGGAAACTTGGCACATACTATACCTTAAGTCTAGAAATTAAGGTATAGTATGTAACAAGTAAGAAGATAATAAGGACACGTGATACATTTACAATGCAATTTTAAGACTCTTTATTTTGTACCAAACATAACTAAATTTTATTTGCCTGATGGTAGGGCATATTGTGAAAACCAGTCTGGCTGGCTACCAGACCCGTTAGGTGCTTGGTGATACATTTTATATTTGAGGATGATAGCTGGCCAGCCGGATATTTGTAAAATATTTCTAGATATGATTACAAGCACTATCGCGTGCTAAGCGAAAGTCATATCAAACAAATTATTCGACTACACAACTGGAGCACAAAATTTCAGCAGAAATCCCAAGTCCCAGGTGGCCGAGATGGTATTAGGCATCCGACGCGATATCGGAGGACGCGGGTTCGATTCCCGCCTTGGGCATAAAATTTTTTACTCCAATAATTTGTTTGATATCATTTGCAAAATACCCTGCACCATGCAAAAACTTCTGTACCTGATAGGCAGTATAAATCTAAAATAAGTCTATTATAAGGTTGACATCATCATCACCAACCAACAGGTGGTATAGTGGGCAAAGGGTAACCTTTTAACTGTAAAAATATAAATATTAAGTAACTTTATGGAAAAATAGCAATCTTGCTTTATTAAACTTACAAAATAAAACCCTGGTAATAATGAATCACAAAGTACAATCAACTTAGCAGAGACACGAACTGTTATCTAAAAGCAGTTAGCTATTAATCAAACTACACAATAGTTTTGGTCTCAAATCACAACACAACAGCAACACTCTCAAACACACCGTTAACTGTTCACACTATAATACACAAAGTTTCCTCATTACACTACGAGAGGGCGCCCAACTTCCCAATGGGCGGTGTTGCCAACTGGACGACGAAACTTTTACCAAATATTACGGACTGCGAAATCATTGGGTAATGGCAGCATTTATGCTGCTAAATGAAGTGTTTATTCGTTATTACTGCTCTTCGAGCTGATACTTTGGTATCAGCTCGTTTTGAAGTCACAGACAAGTTATTTAAACACAAGTATAGTTCGCAACAATGTAATAAATGCGGTTACAGGCGACGGCACTCATAATAGTCCTTCCTTTATGAATCCCAGCCCGTAAGAGAGTTAATTTTCCGAAATGCGTCAATTTTTTTAACATGTTGTGTAGAAAATTCTACATCAACTCGTTTTCGTTGATTTGAATACGAATATTGTAGCTTGCTGTAGCGATATGTAGCCGTGGGCGCTACGCTCGTAGAGGTTTCGTAGAACGAAAACGGAATTTTGATACACGACGGCGACGAAAGTGCCGTAATGTAAGAGCTTATACAGCTACGTTGTAGTATCTACGCAAGATACATACATGTATATATAAAGATGCCACTAAAGTGTTATATTTCAACCAAAAAATAGGATATTTGGTACTAGCATCTCAAAATTGGATCACTAATATTAGGTGCCACTAAATTTAGTTTGCCGGAGATGGTGACGATCAACTTTGATGTCTGAATCCTACTTTTATTGATCTTTTGCATTTGACAGCTATAAGGTACCGCAATTACCTGTCGCAATTTTTTTTACCTCTCAAGCCCGGAAAGTTGTTGTTTATCATTCGAAATCTGCGTGGTGAAAGTGCTTTTTATCAGCGTGGAAAAGGATTCAGAAATTCGATCTTCTATAAAAGTTACAGAATTTTTTTTTGTTACATGCGGTATGCCTTTATTAAACAAAATACTATGAACTATATACATCAGCTACTACAATAAAAGCATTTAGACAACCTATAAGTCATAGCAGACTCATAGGGAGTCCAAATGCTCCAGCCCACTCCCAGTTGGCAGCGTGCCCAGCATGCTGGCAGCATTGCCCCTTTGAATTGCAATGCTTATTCCTTGAGCCAAATATGTGCCAGCATTTTGATCACGCGTCGCAACGACCAAGCGCTCAGATAGGTTTTGGAAAATACGATGAGCTCCCGGTCCCCACGGACCCAACGTCTCTACACCAAATATAACATATATTGAAATATTAATACAGAAAAATTTAATTGCTTTTAATATTACCAATAATTGGTAAGTGAATTCATTGTTCATCAATATATTTCTTTAGAGTTCAAACCCTATTTGTATACTTGGCGTTGAATTTAACGTAATTTTAATTACAAAATAAGTAAATCAGTGTAAATGTCAATTATTTAATTTCTCAAGGATTGGATAATGCATGGTGGTGGGCACTTTGCGAATGCCCGCCTGGCTAGCTACCACCCTCAATTTGAAAATCTGTCGCCAAGCACCTAACGGTGTGTTCCGGCAGCTGTCCTTGAGAGCCAGTAATTCTAGGTTAGCCTGAACAACATCTTCGACCACATCATCACTTACCATCAGGTGAGATGGTGGTCAAAGGCTAACCTATCAAGCATAAAAAAAAAATATGGACAATGTGATAGCCGTGCGGTTATAGTTATGGGCTGCCATACCGCGAGGTCTAAGGCTCGATCCCCACCGCGAATAATCACCTGACAAGCTTCCACTTTCAAGTAGAAATTCAGTCGCCAAGCACCTAACTGCGTGTGAACAAAGAATTATTACATAATTGGCGAAGTAATTGCATAACACACGTACAAAAAAATATGAAGTCGAATGGAGACCCTATGCCTTTTTAGGAAATCAGTTCAAAATTAAAATTTGTTCTCATATAATTTGGAGTATCAATCACTTAAAACGGCGTACAATGGTGTACCAATAATAAAACACGTTATTTCCCAAATCAATGACGATTTAACCTAATGTATCTCAGCCTAAATGACCTACCCGCAGGTCAGCCAAATATATGTATCTATGAAGAAAAACCACTTATAGTCATATCTTCAAGCAACATCTACAGACTAAAACTAGTTTCTAATATTTTTATTGATCGCAAAGTGGCTCTTAGAGCGTAGAGTCCGCGGAACCAATTAGCGTCATGTCACCAGTAAAGGGGCAAGTTTTAATGGCCCCGCGCGGCGAGATAAGAGCCACGCTCAAGGGCCACTGTTTATTTTAATAAATAGTGTTTTGAAGAGGCTTGCTGAACGAACGCTGTATTGTTTTAAAGCAGTTACGACTCAGCACCTACTGATTGCTATGTACGGGGTCCAGGTTCGAGTCCCGCCACGGACTTGAATTTTACAGCATACTGTATCACTGCTGAACACAGCCTAATAATGCTGGACCATTATGGAGGGGTTGGCCATAATCCCCACGCTTGGCAGGCGTCTTGGGGATCGCAGTGTGTGATATCAGTTTCTCGTCTCTTACGACACCCACGGGTTGAGATGGGGGGTGATATTCTAGCCCGGCACCCCACTTGCAAATTGTAATTCCACGCATAATTGTATATAGGAAATTTTGCTGATCTATCGCCTGGCTAGCTTGTCTTTTATTCCCTATCTGGCAAGGTTCCTTTTGCAACGACCAACTTGGGTATGGAGTGTTGGGTGACTTTCAAATTGACCACTGCAGTTCTTCACCAGGAAGCAGGTGTTCCGCTGGGGTAATATAGTTTGTGGGTATAGGGTATTTTTTGTACCAAAGATGAAGTATCTCCTCCTTTGCGCATCTTTTTCACGAAGGAGGTGTAACTCGGTAAAAACTTTTACGGCTCTTTAAGGTGGAGGTGCCGAGGTGTGGAGGCAAATAAGGTTCTTTTAAAAAATAAGTTGAGCCGTACTATTACGTTTGTGGCAAAACAAAAAATATTATGTAAATTTTGATCATATTTGTGAGATTCCTATTGATCCCAAAACATGATCACAATCAATTTACGTGATAAAAAAAAAATTACGAACATAGGTCTAAAAATATCTTCTAGCAGTTGGAACTCTAGTATTTATCAACATATCTTGATAAGTTTAATACAAGAGGTGTATTACATATAATTACAAATCCCTATTGTTTTATTTTTTTTTCTTTTGTGTAATATTCATTTATTTAATTATTTTATCGCGAATTTACTCGAGCACACCAGCGCGGCGGTTCCGAGGCAGTGTTGCGCAAGCGTTGGCACGGGGAGGTTGTGTCGCTCGTAGCTCCGCTCGCGCTTTCGACTAACAACGATCTTGTCTTTGTATTAGTGCATTGACACGCGAGATTCGCAGCTGTGTGCGTGTAATGATTCGCTCGCTGCAGAGGGCCAACTTGATTGCGACGTGAAGTATGCGCGTTGACGCTTTATTATTGGTACTTTGTAGACAAATTTTATTTGAAATTTATCACATATGAAAAGAATCAAAACTTGACATTGACAATTTTGTAGGTACTTTACAATGGGCGGCCTTATCAATAAGATCAATGAAAGTTTTTTAATTAGGTGCATAATACATGTACAAAATTAATTATTAATGTCTATAACGCTCTCATGACATAACTGGTAAACTAAAGATAATATTTTTTTTTTATATCATGGTAAATAGTTTCCGGCTTTAGTACTTTGTAGGGTACAAAATGGTTCTCTACTACATTAAGAGTGTGTATGGGACTTCATACATCTTTTGGAGTTCTAAGCTTTTGTGATAAATGTATTAGGTGTTTTGATATAGGTTAATTAATACTGCATAAAGATAACGTCTGCCTAGTGAAGATGGATAACTCGAAAATAGTAAGAGATAGGTAAGGGAGATTTGGCCCTTGGGGTGCCCATATAATCCCGTGGGTGTCGTAAGAGCCACTAAGGGAAAACTACTGGAACTGGAACTACTGGGCAGCAGCGCCTTCTAAAGAACTGCCAACTTACACTGCGATCCCCAAGACGCCTGCCAAGCGTGGGGATTATGGCAAATACCCCCTTAATAGGGGAGGCTGTGTTCAGCAATGGACGATCTGGCTGTTACAATTACAGTAAGGGAGATTTGAACAATTATCGCAGGGAATCGGGAGAGCAGTCAAATGACACTTTGTCATAAATTCAAACTGGCGGATACAAGATTCTAAAAATCAAAACCAGTCCGATTTGGCTGAAAATCAATATCTAGGTTTTACTGGATGTCTTTATTCCGAAATTGGGATTTATTTTTCGATGACGTCTGCCAAGTGAAAAAAGGTCGTCCGATTTGGCTGAAATTCGATATCTAGGTTGTGCTGTGCGTCATTATTCCGAATTTGGAATGTATTTTTCTATGACGTCTGCCAAGTGAAAAAAGTTACTCCGATTTGGCTGAAATTCAAAATCTAGGTAGCTAGACGTCTTTATTCCGAATTTTGAATGTATATTTCAATGACGGGAGATTTGAACAATTATCGCAGGGAATCGGTAGAGCAGTCAAATGACACTTGTCATAAATCCAAATTGGCGGATAGAAGATTCTAAAAATCAAAACCAGTCCGATTTGGCTGAAAATCAATATCTAGGTAAGTTTTCTGAATTATGAATTTATTTTTCGATGACGTCTGCCAAGTGAAAATAGTTACTCCTATTTGGCTAAAAATCGATATCTAGGTTTTTCTGGACGTTTTAGTTCAAAATTTGGCATACATTTTTTGACATCTGCCAGGGAGGAAAGTAACTCCGATTTGGCTAACATTCAAAATCTAGGTAGTTCTGGACGTTTTTATTCCGAATTTGAAATTTGTTTTTCGATGACGTCTGCCAATGAAAGAAAGTTACTCTGATTTGGCTGAAAATCTATACCATGGTTGTGCTGTGCGTCATCATTCCGAATTTGGAATATTTTTTTCTATGTCGTCTGCCAAGTGAAGAATAATACTCAGAATTGACTAAAAATGGATATCTAGGTTGTTTTAGACGTTATTATTACAAATTTGATTTACGATGACGTCTGCCCAGTGAAAAAAGTTACTTTGATTTAGCTGAAAATCGATATCTAGGTTGTTCTAGACGTCTTAATTCCAAATTTAGAATTTATTTAACAATGACGTCGGCCAAGTGAAAAAAGTTACTTCGATTTGGCTACAAATCGATACTTTCTTGGTTTTCCTGGACGCCTTTTTTCCAAATTTGGAATTAATTTTTCGATGACGTCGGCCAAGTAAAAGAAGTTACTCCAATTTGGCTGAAAATCGATGGGTATCTAGGTTGTTCTAGACGTTCTTATTTCGAATTCGGAATTTATTTTTCGAAGACGTCTGCCAAGTGAAAATGTTACTCCAATTTGGCTAAAAATTTATATCTAGATTGTTCTGGACGTCATTATTCTACAATTTTATATATGGAGTTTATTTATCAATGACGTTGCCAAGTGAAGATAGATGACGTATCTCGAAAACGGTAAGATAATATGTAGTGTAACGTTGTGGCTAACGCCGTTACTTAAATAATAGTATTATTCGCTCCTCGTGCGTCGAGGCCGGGCTCGCGGCTTTGTGAGTATCTGTCCGTCCGGGTAACCGGTCGGCGAGTAGCTACTACTTTTACAAAATCGTCCTAAAATCTGCGTAAGTCCGATTTTCGTAATCCAAACGGTTTTCGAAAGGATTCATCCATGGCTATACGACAAAAAATACATATTTTTCTGAGATAACGAAAAGTATGTTTAATATTTTTATGAAATCTGAAACCAGCTCAAATTACATTTTGGCGCCAAAATATTTCGTCATTTAATAATAATCTCGTAACAACTTCTACAGTTATGAACCTAGAAAGCTGTAATTTTGCATATGTATAGAGCACAAGTCAATAACGATGTTAAAAGAAATAAAAAGGATAAGGATTGAAAAGTTTTTTTTTTTTAATATTTATTGTTTTACCCCCCTGTGTGTCCCGTCCGGGATTTCGGTAGTCTGAAAAAAGGGTTTAGTGTGAAGCTTGTATATATCCAATCGTTATTATTCAAACGTTGTTAGTAAGCTAGTATCCTTGGCTATACAACACAAGAAACCGCATCACTCTACGGTAACGGGAAGTTATTCAAATCGTGAAATTAAAATAAAAAACTTTCACTCGATACATTTTCCCGCGCAAACACTCACCGATGGAAACTTACGTAATAAATAATCTCGTAACTACTTTTTAACTACTTAACCTAAACATCTGAAAAAATTCAGGTGTATAGATTACATGTAAATAATCATATCAAAAGAAGAACCAAAGTCGTAGGTGGTATAGTTTTTGAAAAAAAAAAAAAAAACGCTTCCAAAGGATTTTTCCCGCCAAAACTCTTAAAAAAAATCGCATCGTTTTAAAAGAAGTAACGAGATTATCGTTACTTCTTTTAAAACATTTGTCCTAACAATCTCTAATAATTCATGGGTAGAGAACTATAGTAAATACTCATATTAAAAGAAAAATCAAAGTTGTAGGTGGAATAGTTTGGGAAAAAAAAATAGAAAAAAAAAAAAAAAAAGCTGTTTCGCGCCATTTTCGTCGTGTTTTCAAACCTCTTTTTCTGTGAAATTTTCTATGAAAAGGTTTATTTTCATTTCTTTTCCCGTAAAGCCTACATGATGAGGATTGCATTGGTACCAAGAAGTTATTACATATGTTATAAATTGCATCAAATAAACCTGATGTAAAATCATAAAACCTCAAAATCTGTAAAAAAAAAAAATTATTTCGCTTTTTGGTCTACTCAAACTAAATGGATGAAAATGTAATTTTTGTATGGTGCAAGTGATATATTGGGGTATGGGGATATGAGGGTTTTAAGTTTAGGTATTGGAAAACGTCTTAGTACTTAAGAAAAACGTCACGGGGCGCCGAGGGATGAAAAGCTTGAGCAGATGCGTGGACTGCTACTGCATACCCTGTACAGATGAATGGACGTGCGAGGGGTTATATGAAACATTAGATGTTAATCATAAACTAAATATATACTAATTAAATTCTTTAACTAACTTACATACCACTTAAAGTATAAACTTACGTTAATTTTGCTAATTATTAAAAATAATTTTGTGCGAAACCCACTGACATATCTTAGCGTTTTAAACACGATATATCTTAGCGTTTTCGTCTATGCAATTGGCAAGGAACACTCGTCTTGCGCTAAATAAAAATACAATACGTAGTATCAATCTTAATTGTTATTTACTAGTTGTGAAGTGCATGAATCCCTCTAGGGTGAGTTCCTTATTTATTATTGTTATTTCATAGTGCTGACTAAAACCTATGTCAGGTAAACAGCTGTGCTGCCCTACCGCGCTAGACTGAGTTTTAAAATGTAATTGGAAAACTCGTTTATGTAGTATATCACTAAAATCAGCAGATTTTTTAAAGAGTCTGTGTGACAACTGAGAACAACCTACAGATATCGATTTTTAGCCAAGTCGGAGTGTTTCTTTATTTTGCAGACGACGTTGAAAAATAAATGCAAATCCAGAATCATGACGCCCAGGACATCCTAGATGTCGATTTTCAGCCAAATCGGACTAACTTTCTTCACTTGGCAGACGACATCGAAAAATAAATTCCAAATTCGGAATGAGGACGTCCAGAACAACCTAGATTTTGAAGTTTAGCTAAATCGGACTAACTTTTTTCACTTAGCAGGCGTCATCGAAAAATTAATACCAAATTTGGATTAAGGACCTCCAGAACAACCTAGATTTTGAATTTCAGCCAAATCGGAGTAACTTTCTTCACTTGGCAGACCACATCGAAATATTAATTCCAGGAATAAAAACGTCCAGAAAAACCTAGGTAGGAACGAATTGTAGTACTGATCTGTCAGGATAAATTCCAAATTCGAAATAAGGACGTCCAGAAATACCTATTATTTTCAGCCAAATCGAAGTAACTTTCTTCACTTGGTAGATGTTTTCGAAAAATGAATTCCAAATTTGCAATGCAGACGTCCAAAAAAACCTAGATATTGATTTTCAGCCAAATCGGAGTAACTTTATTTACTTGGCAGACGCCATCGAAAATAATTTCAAATTCTGAATAAAAACTTCCAGAACAACCTAGATTTTGAATTTCAGCCAAATCGGAGTAACTTTATTCACTTGGATGACGTCGTTAAAATATTAATTCCAGGAATAAAGACGTCCAGAAAAACCTAGGTAACCTAGGTAGGTATGAATTTTAGTACTGATCTCAGTCGCAGTTGCAACTGCGGATACTCACTAGAATCATATGGTAGGCATATAAAGTGCCATGTTACCGGAGCGTATCGCGCATCTGCATATTCTTTGACCGTTATATTTGTGCAGCGAGCGCCGAACGTTTGTTGATTAACTGCGGCGATGCGCTGGTAAAGTAAGCTCGATTAGGCCCAGATGCTCAAGGCCATTGGCGACTGTATAAGCCTTAAGCGAGCTGGAGGTGGCTGATAGTCGAACGAAGGGTGTCGACTATCAATTTGCTGTTTGAATGACTGAATTTAACCTTATTGAAATAGGGCAGTACGCTAATTGGTTTAACAAACTTGGAACCAATTAGCGTCGTGTATTGAGGCCCAAGTTTTAATGACCCTAGCGCCGAGACGAGAGGTATGTTCATGGACCACTGTTTAAGTTAATTACTTGTGTTTTGAAAAGGTTAAGGTTAAAGTATTTATATTTATAGTGGGTGTCAGATTCTGTTGTGTCAGGTGGATTTATCTAATGGTAGCATCTTATTCATAACCAGATTTGGTAAATGTCACTGTATCTACCATATATTTTCCACCCAAGCAATTATGTGCATGGCTTGCTGCGTTACGGTTAAGTAGTCTACGAGAATGATTTTGTCAATCTTACTGCCTACCTGCATTTCATGAAGCAGTGATGGCCGAGCAGTAATAGCTATGGATTACCGTACCACAGTCCATGGTTCAATCCCCGCCGCTTAAAGTTTGAGCTTCACCGCATGGCGGAAAGGCATTTTGCGGATGCTCGCCTGGCTAGCTTTCACCCTCAAGTAGAAAATCTGTCGCCAAGCACCTAACAGTGTGTTCCGGCAGCAGCCCTTGAGAGCCAGTAAAATCACAGGCACATGAGACTTAACAACTGTAAGTGGCGGGCGCGGGGCAATTCGTCAAATCTGATGAAATGCATCTGTTATAGGCAGAGGTTATTCCACTCAACATCAGGAAGGACTCGCGCTAGTTCCGTTACAATAACATAAAAAAACCCTTCTTCCTAATTGGGTTGCCCTTTTTTAAGAATGGGACTTTTTCGCAGCAGTTGATGTGATGTACTGGAAAACAATAAATGGTGTTTGGGTTCCATTGAAACAACTAGCTTTGCGTCACCTGTAATGGTCTAAGTAAGTATTACTGGCCCAATGTGACGAGATCAGAACTGCGTTCAATGACTACTCCTTAAATTATCAACTTACGGATATGCTGAAATAATACTAAGTTTGTAGGCAGAATTTGTATATTTTGGTTAGTTTAGTAGCATGCGATTAAAATAAGAATAGGACCGGCCTAGCGCCATGTTGTGACGTCAAAACTAGATTTTGGTACAGTGTGCAAAAAAACTGAAAAACCCGACTGAAATTATTTATTTTCGTTAAGCGTTTATTGTTCCATTGTAATTAAAACTGCAAGTTATATATATTTATGGAATAATTTTTAAAGTCCTTCATTTTAATTGATACCCGACTAATTAGTTTGTTGTTTAGAAAATAAAATATTTCTTTATTAATATAAATTTCCAAGAAAATCCACCAGTTTTTTTTATGTACTTACTGTCACTTGTGCTATTAAGATAAATCTAATGATATCTCATATATTAAAATCGGTTAAGCCGTTTAAAAGTTGTGGTAGAATAAAAAACTCACATACATACAAAATAATTATTGGTAAGTAAACGAAGGGGACTGTACAGCAAACAGAAATAATTTAAACTGATTTTATTTATTAGCAATATTTGTTTCGTCACCATAGTAACGGGTACCAAAATTATCAATCAACAAAAAAAAATTAAACAGTCAACAAGAACAAATTATACAGTCAATAAAAACAAATTTAACGAGAATATCAACAAGTAGTACACTGACGGAGAAATAAGACCCTGACGCCTGCGACGTCATTAAACCAAGATGGCGTCTGTGCTGTCAACCCTAAATATGAATTTATTAAAATTAACAATTTCTGGTCACATTTAAAATTACGTATAAATAAATGGCGCTGCTCTATTTTTAAGTTTTTTTCATCTGATCGTACTTATATGAGTGAAGTTAGCCGAGAGCACATCCTATTCTTATTTTAATCGCATTGTAGGTTATTTAATGCTTAGGTAGTAACTCCGTCCAGTGGAATGTGATCCACTTTACTATATTTTCTACAAGAGTGCAAGCACTGTTGAGATTAAATGACTCTTTATTTTTTTTATATTTCTGATAGGATAGCTTTTGACTCACCTGATGGTAAGTGAATATGATGTTCAGGCTAACCTAGAATTACTGGCTCTCAAGGACAGCTGCCGGAACACACCTTTAGGTGATTGGCGACAGATTTTCTACTTGATGGTTGTAGCTAGCCAGGTATTCGCAAAATGCCCTACCACCATGCAAAATATGCACCACTGTTGCAATTGAAATTAAGTAGTCTAATATTTCCGTCAACTTAATCGCAACTAAAGGTTGTGGAGCGTAGTTTGCGGAACCAATTAGCGTCTTGTCATAAGTACAGGTCCAAGTTTTAATGGCCCCGCCGGGCAAGATCAGACCTACGTTAAGGACTGCTGTTTAATTCAATTACTAATATTTTGAAGATGCGGCATGCGGCAAAAGCTTGTTATATGAAGAATTTATTTATAGTAAAAAAACAGATCGATTATTTAATAATGGTATATTTAGTAATATTAATAGTGTCCTTAGTCCAGACATTATGCTACCGATGATATGCAGTTGTGTGCAAGAATATACATTAAAATTTGATTGCATTTCATAACATATGATGAACAACAATGCGACCGTCATTCTGAGACATACTGTAGTTAAAAGTCATGTGCCTGTAATTTAACTGGCCCTCAAGACCTTGTAAGAGAATATAAATATTAGATGCTCCGTGCTTTGCGAGCGGAAGTGCACTTTATTGTGTCGCAGCTAGAGCCGCTTATTTATTGGACTGACTTTCCAGAATGATCCCTCTGGTTAATCGGATATATGAACACATATTCTAGTATATATCCGAAAGATGCAGCCCTATAAATGTCGGACGGACGGACAGTCGAAGCTTCGTAATAGGATCCTGTTTTCAAGTATGGAATACTAAAAAGATTGTATTCAAAGTAGCATTACAGGTCGATTGGTAAATAGCACCATCTATCGTAATGCATACGTACTATTATACCTGATATTTTCTACCCAAGCAGTTGAGTGATAGTGTTGGTGTGTAAAACTTGAATGAGACGGTCGCTAATGAAATTACTGGTCTAATGAAACTTTATATTTAAGCCTAAAGTGGTTCTTACAGCGTTAAGTCTGCGAAACCAATTAGCGTGGTGTCACTAGTAGAAGTCCACTAAGTTTTAATGGCCCCGCGCGGCGAGATAAGAGCCACGCTACACAGGCCACTGTTTAATACGATAACTCATGTTTTGAAGAGGTCAGGAGAACTCTGTTGGTAGGTGCTCAGCAAAAGTTTAACTTTAAACTTGATACATTTACAGCTCTAAATCATAAATTTCCTAAATATCAGTTGCGTAATTTTTAAGTTACACTCAATTAACTGAAAAATGTATTTTTTATTACAAAAACGGAATCGACTTTCAAAAATTAAAGAACTTGTTCTAACATTGTTTTTGCATTAACAACACCTGCTAGCGAATAAGCTTATTAGAATAGAATGGGATTAAAAACTTCTCCTTCAGAAGGTTAAAGTTTAGGAACGAAAGGATATTAGAGATATGACTCACTAAGTACTATTTATTTTTATTTATTTATTTAATTCATAATTAGTACCGCTACATAGCGAGTTACACTAATGATAGTTAGCAAAAACATAGAAACAAGCAAAATAACTTTTTAACAATAAAATAATCGCATAAATATTACAAACAGTCAATTAAAATAAAATTAATATATCCACAAATTACTATAATAAAATAAAGCAGGTCAAAATCAAAAATAAAATCTAAACCTTGCCTCGTAGTATCTTGCACATCATAACTAATTGGTCGTAGGATCTCCTGACTTCCAAAGAGTTATACCCTAGGCAACCGTGCAGAAAGTTTGTGGGGTAAAG
This sequence comes from Plagodis dolabraria, assembly GCA_963854805.1. Lineage (NCBI taxonomy): Eukaryota > Metazoa > Arthropoda > Insecta > Lepidoptera > Geometridae > Plagodis > Plagodis dolabraria. The sequence goes on from OY978442.1 coordinate 6,711,324, forward strand.
GTAAGGATAATACTCATATGCGCGCTTGTATAGGTATCTGAGGAAGGCCTTTTGAACCCTCTCCAGCATTAAGGTGTAGTTGTCCTCGTGCGGATGCCACACACAAGCACTTGCCTCCAGCTTACTCCGAACAAGTGCTCCAAATATTAATTTAATCACGCTAATGTTACTGAAGTCTCGAGAGTTCCGAAGCACAAAACCCAGTTTCCGAAAAGATTCCTTAGCCACCGTCGTAATGTGGTCATTAAAAGTGAGCGTTCGATCGAATGTGACGCCCAAATCTTTAACGGCATAAGTGCGTGTTATCACTGTGTTGCCTAATTTGTAGTGAAATTCGATTGGGCAGCGCAGTCGATCGAACGTCATCTCGGAACACTTTGAAACATTAAAGTCCATCCCGTTATCTACGCTCCACCGATAAACAGCGTCCACATCCTGCTGCATCCGAAGGCAGTCTTCCACTGTTTTAATTTCTAGGAAGAGCTTCAAGTCATCAGCATATAGAAGACATTGCGAATGCTGGACTGTCGTACTTAGTGAGTACGATAGTACTTATACTTATACTTTGAGCTATCGCTCAATTGGCAGAGGATCCTACGGCTAAAAGGACAGATGATCCCGGGTTCGAAACCCGCTCGTATTTCTAAATTTTCCTTTCATTATAATTTTGTAAGCTTAAATAAGTTGTGGAAGTCAAACCATGAAAAAGTGTTTCGAATCTGAATGATGCCGTTTTCTACAAATTATTACGTTACGATACAGTGATGGAAAACGTTTTTTTTATAATTTAATTTTTTATATTAATTTAACGCTGCTGGTAGGTCATTCGAATCGCATTTTGACGTTATTATATAATATAATTTATTAATTATATACTTCCTTATAATACCTTTTATTTGTTAAACTGTGCGGAAAAGTGGTAAATAATTTTAATTGGTTTAGTAAAACTCACAAAAGGAGAAATAACAATTCCAAAGAATAAAAAGAACCTCCATAACTTGATACGCATTGCAGTTGTTTGAAACTCGCAACAAGTCGCATAAATTACAAAAAAATAACGAGTATTTGAGACTACCCGCAAAAATATCTCAACTTTCTCAAAAGTTTCTCTTTGATGATAAATCGAAAGATTTCAAAAGCTATCGTGTAACCAGTAACAAAAAATCTTTAGCAATCCTTACTCGTTTGTTATTTCTTTAGTGATCGTCTAAGAGTTAATAGTTTCTGGAGAGGTCTTTGTTAAGTGGTCAGTAACCGCTGACCGCTGAAATCTAATTATCAACAAAAGTGTGTGCTCGCCGGCAGCGATACGTTTGTTTTTGTATTGTATTTCATTAAAAGTTCTTTGCCCAGTTATTCCGTTTGCAAATCGGTCGTTTTGTTAGGAAATGTTGTTGTTTATTTGTTTGGAAACACCATTTGTTATCCGCTGCGTTATAGGAAAACATGATTTTCTTGCAGTCTATAAGTTATAGAGTTATTTTTCTTATTAGTTATTTACTACGAATAAATATGTAAGGAGATTAACTGCCATACAGTTACCGCTTTGAGTTCAGACTCATCAAGTTTGCAATTAACAAAACACGCACAATCTTTCAAATTTGTTAATTGATTTGGCACCTCTGATGGTCGCATCCGATTGGCCACGTCAAGGTAATGAGGTAATGTTGCCCCGCATGCACGGTACACTTTTAAAACCACGCCCGTCGCGGTAAGCCTGCAGCTGTTTTTTCGCTTGACTTATATTTCTTTACACATTTATTCGCTGGTTATTTATCTAGGTTGTTTATATCTTATTTTACAAATTATTGGAGCACCTAATTTTATACCCCGGGCGGGAATCAAACCCGCTTCCTCCGATATCGCGTCGGATGCATAAACCTCCTCGGCCACCTGGACACGATTTTTTAAGCCGAAATTTCATGCTCCAATTGTATTACTTTAACCATCATAGGGTGCGGTGCGCGGCCATCAACCAGACTACTAGACTTCATCTGGTCGATGTAGCTACCTTCTATATTTCTAAATATGATTACAAGCACTATCGCGGGTAAGCGAAAATCATATCAAACAAATTATTAAAGTGCAAAATTGTATGCCCAAACATTTAATTAAATTTTGGTTAATATTTGAGTACGTAAACATTGATATATGATTGTTTAAAAAAAGGAGGAGAATGTATGTGTAATGTTTGTTTTATGTTTTAGTGTGGTGCTGCTAAAAGTAAATATACTGAAATGCCATGTTAGACGCTGTGTGAATAAGCTGTGCAGTATAAACTAAGTAGTAGTAGTGCGTACTTTATTAGTGTGCGACCGGAACTCTGCCGTGTAGTTATGTGTGAGTGTGTCGTGATGTATCTACGAGTAGGTGCACAACGAAAATATCCGGCATATTAACACATATTCAGTGTATTTTTTGTACCAGCATAGCATAGCAGCGTAGCCTTAGTATATAGAACCCCGTTTTCTCCTATAGTACCCTAAAACAAATTTAAAAGCAATTCCATAACAACGGTTGAGTATAACTGCCTATCGGCGATAAAAACAACAGGCCCCGAGCGGGCCGACTGGAGAAAAATATGAAATTATTCGTTTACAGCAGCGCCATTAAGCGAATTTATATTTTTCGCTGCAGAAGTGTTGCGCTTTAAAGCTTTGAGTACAAGTTGTCGCTAAGTGGCATTAACTGCGAGCACTCACATTGTTACTGCCTCGAAGTAACGATTATACTTTCAAATTCATTTCAACTCGCCTCTGCTAAGGCTTTTTACGGTGTATTAAGAGGTCGTTTGTGACAGATGAGTAATAAAATGGTTGAAGATTGTTGTGTAATATGTGGGTAGGTATTCGCATGGCACCAGCAGATTTTATAGCTATATTTTGTTATTAACTGAAAAACTTTTTCTTTTCATAAAATTTATCTTACTTAACATAAGGTAATGACATAATAATATACTTTTCTCCAAACAGTAGCCTTGTTTGAAAATACAATCTGTATCTTCAATATTTCAACATTAAGAGTACAAAATATATATTAAAAATATCAATCCCAAAATCTAGAAAATAGTGTAAGCAGCTACTTTATATATAAATATTCTATAGTGACCAATGGACAATGTTACCCTCATTCACGGGAAGTGTTAATATGAGTACCACCCAAAATCTTTACAGAAGCGCTAACGATTCCATGAAAATAATTTATTATTATCGAACCCTAAAAACAATTTAAAAGCAATTCCACAACAACGGTTAAGTATCACTGCCCAGTGGCGATAAAAACAACGAGCCCCGAGCGGGCCGACTGAAGGAAAATATGAAAGTGATTCACTGCCAGCAGCGTCATTAAGCGAATTTATATTTTTCGCTGCAGAAGTGTTCTTGCAAAGCTTTGAGTGCAAGTTGTCGCTAAGTGCCATTAACTGCGAGCACTCACATTGTTGCTGCTCCGAAGTAACGATTTTACTTTCAAATGTATTTTGACTCGCCTCGCCAAGACTACTTACGATTTATTAAAAGGTCGTTTGTGACAGATGAGAAATAATGTACATGTTTAATTGTTCTCTTAAATGTTTAAATTATACTGAAGTATGTTATATAATTATACAAAAAGAAGGACGTTCTCAATTCGACTTCTTTTTTGTTACGCGATTATTGCACCAATTTTTAAATGAAATGATTTTGAAAATTCTCTTTTTCTTGGATAGATATACATCCAAGTTGGTCCCATATAAATTTAATTAACATAGGACGTGTAGTTTTTAAGTTACAGTTAATTAACTGAAAAAAGTATTTGCGTACCTGGATGATGTAATTGTAATTTTTGTAGAAGTTGAACAGTATTTTAGGCGAGTGAAAATGATCTTAGCTTAAGCTTAAATTAGGTTAATTCACAAAAAAATCAGACCTGACTTTTAAAACTGAAAAGAATGAAGTAACTTGTGGAATTAAGACCGTCATAATGTGAGTCAGTGTTTTGAATTCGTTGTACCGACGCCAACAAGTTATTCCATGTTTCCAGTTTCGAAAGTATGTTTTTTTATGTATTTATTCACAGCTTAAAAGGAGAAAGAGATTATTAAATAATCGTGTTGCATGGCGTAAAACGTGACCTAAGGAATAACGCCGAAAGAGTTTATGTACGATATTACAGCAGGATATTTTCATGTTTAACTCTGTAATTAAGTAAAATTTATAAATACTCTCTTATAATATGAGTCCAATACATGTCTAGAAAAACGTAAGTGTTGAGACCCTCTTCTATGTAGCCTTACGGGATATACAGGCGAGATGTTATGTTATTGTTTTCTTTTTGTAATTACAAACATTTGAAAAATAACAAACTTTTCCAACGTTTGTAAGAACACGTTAAAAATAACCATTCGACAAAATATCTCTAAAAACAGCACTTAACTTGTCTTATCTGACAATGATAATAATTTAGAACAAAGAAACTAATGGAAGCAAAACTCAGAAGTTACTTGACATATCATGCTTCTACATACGAAACCAGCATGAAATCCCTATTCTAAATTTAAGTAAATCTCGTATACGAAACTCCCCTCAAGATTGTGGTCGTGACTCCTTGGTATTCCAATGGATTTACACTGAAATATAATTATTCAAGTCGCAAACTCTACGCGTTTCATTTGGCGGCCATTCAAAAACTTTGGAACTCAATTTGAGTTGTGCAAACAGCCGAGGCTGCCGAGGTAGCGTATGTAGAGGCACTCAAATTTCGCGATTAACAAGATTGTTGAGGATCTTTCGGAACATTGTGAAATTTAGAATCAAATGTGAGAATTACTGAAGTTATAGAGACCTACACAATCATTGTAACTCGGTGAAGAGCTCAGAATTTGAAATGAAATTACCCAGCGGTTCAGAATCAAATACTTTTGTTGCAATTACTACTCACTGGCACTTTTGCATTTTATAAATTGAATCAACTATTGTAAGTTCTTGTAAATCGATCGTGCTCTAGAAGATTCAAGATATCCTGAGGATGCTTCGTGTAGAAGCGAAACGCGTCGATTTTTTTTCCGGTTTGGCTGCGTGTCGTTTGTGACGTCACGCCGGCTAACACGAAAATTAGGCGGAATTGTCACTAGATATATTTTTATATTTTTTAAGTGTTATATTAAAATATTAATTCAATGTTTTCTTAAAACATTTTAAAAAATATTTGTTATTATTAAATATGGATTTCCGCAAAGTAACGCCTGAATTAATTACCTTGTAATTAGTTTTATTTTTTAATGGTAAATCAATAAAACGCCCATTGTGAATAAATAAAAACAGTTTTGGCCTCAAACATTTGGCCACAAATTATCTAGAATAATATATCTCTATCAATAGTATCTAGAATGCTGCGGTGCGCTGCAAAAGTTATGTTTAAAATTTAAATACATGAGGATTAAATGTAATTTAGGTATAAAAAGCACTGCTTTTAATCGAATATACATATTTTTCAATAACAAGCTTCAAGCTTCTAACGCGCCTCATTTGGAATTAAATATGTATAAAAAAAAGGAACTCAAAAAGGTCGTAATGTTCATAGTTATATACGTTAATAATAAATGCCTTTATTATTAACGTACTTATCAAATTGAAAATTAAATCAAAACACCTGACATATAGTATAACTTTAACCCTGCATAGCCTTGTCCCAACAAACATTTAGTTATATTATAATATATAGAGGTACCTAGATCAGGTGCTTCATGATGAGTGGGCTATGCCACAGAATAAAGCTATGCTTGACACCAATTCATTTCATCATATTTCCTTCAAACACGGCAAAAAACCATCGCATGCTAAGACTTTCAAATGAAAAAACAATAAGTTCAACCGTTTGGGAGTAAGCTACTATACCGCCAGACAGAAGACACGTCTTCATCGGGAAGTCCGAACAGTTCCTCAGAACATGACATGATTTATAACTGTGGGACTGATTATGGTGTGCTGAGCCCTGGTGGCAGGCTGTCCTGTCTTGATGAATGGCGGCCTGAAGGTTCAAGACACTTATACAGTGACTATAATGTCATTTTATCAGCAATAACGTTTAAGCCCGAAGCCTTCGGACCACGTTAGCTGTTGACCGAATTTCTCTAATGTCCAAAGCTATCAAGCGCTGTAGAAACTTTCCCGTATGAGCACTCACTCCTTGCTTAACCTAAGTGTGAAAAATGTATTACTGTCTCTGCGATACTACGCTTCAGATTAGAATTTCTTATTCTAGCATAAACTTGGATGTTTCAAGAGTTTCTTAAGAGCTTTTAATGGAGTTACGGAGAATAAAGATGAAGTTTTTATGTGGGCGGAGTACTTGGAATGGGTACCCAGCGAGTGCTGTTGCGATCGCTGAAGGTAACGCTTAACTTTTATACAAAAGAAAATAAACAAGACTGGTTAGAATAATTTTATAAGCAATGCAATGAGAATCTCTAAGGTAATAGTTGGTTAAAGTTCTTTGTAAGAAGAAAAGTAGTTATAGGTATACATATCGACCTTTATAGATTTATAAGCGAAAAAAATCTATACATAATAACTGTGTCAGTTTACATTAAAAACCTAACACTTACAGTTTTAATAATGACAGCAGTCAATATAATTATAGGATGAGAGCAATGGGTTTTCTTAGTTCTTGAAATAATATATTACTTAAATAGAATATAAAATACTATAGGAAATGCTTAATTTTTCAATGTTAACATTTTGGTTATGTCTATGTTGCAATATAGATTTAATCTATATCTATACTTACAATAAATCTGTAACAGTAACCACATATTAAAAAAAAATTAAGTGCACTCTGTAAGTAGCTAAAACTGATGCCAACACTGTATTTTATTGTCTGTATCCCTGCCGCGCATCACTCCAAAACTACTGAATGGATTTCAATGAAAGCCTTAAACAAAGAAATTATGGATATAGAAAAAAAAGATTTGACCCTTGAGACGATTAGGGACGGTGCAAATATTGTTCTATAATTCAATTTATCATCATAGAGGACGACCTCTTAACTACCACCAGACTTCTGTAAATACTTAAAAGTGAAAAAGACGACTTCCTTCTTAGGTTTATATTTGAATTAAAGCCCAATCGCATGCAAAATATAAAGCTTTAATTGATATTTTGCCTCCAACATTTTACTGGCACATGAAGGTTAAACAAATAGTATTTGCACCTCCTCCCACCGTCTCAATGCATAAATTATGAAAGTGCCCAGTGCTTATAACTGAAAAACGAGGGTTCTTTTCCATCCTGAAACGAATATTTTGCATTCCAATAATTTGATTTGTTAAGCACGAGGAACTAGAAAACACATATTTAAAAAAACCACAACATAATATCTACAATTATCTCTATCTATAAGACTTAATCATAATATTGAATTTCTTGATATTTTTTTTATTGCTGATTATGTAAGCCTTTGACCACAAACTCACCTGATGATAAGTGACGATGTGGTCGAAGGTGTTAACAGGCTTAACCTAGAAATACTGGCTCTCAAGGACAGCTGCCGGAACACACCGTTAGGTGCTTGGCGACAGATTTTCTACTTGTGGTTGCTAGCCAGGCGGGCACTCGCAAAATGCCCCTCCACTATGCGGTGAAACTCAAGCCCGCGGCGGGATTCTAACCATGGACCTGCTGCGCGGCAGTCCATAGCCAATGCTACTGAGCCATCACTTATTCAAGAAATAAATACATTATTAGGTTTCTATATTAACTAGCACTAATGAGTGTAATGACGTTTATATAGGTACCAATGTACCTAATGTTTAGGCTTAGAAATTATTTTGGATGGAAAAGATAACTTCCAAAGGGACTTGGAACTCGCAATCTCAAAAAACCGTCCTGGGGGCCAACTCCCATCTCTTAATTCAGTCTTATTTTAACATTACATCTACAGTTTTAATTCGCACCACCACATATCACTATAGTATACTTACATTAGAACTTCAACGTGAGAGCGGGATGCATGCATTGAATCAAGTCATTTGTGCGACAGAGGTAGCACTATATGAACAATATTGTTTCGTGACGGCCACGGTACCAACCTTAGTATCAATAATTTAAACTTGAAACAATTACGTTTGCTATCCATAATAGTTTATAAAAGGTGGGAGTTGGGCCCCTGGTGCATTTCCAATTATACTATAGAAGCGGGAGCTGGACAGTCAAATTTTTTTCCATCCATTTTCATAGACGGATTTTATTGGCAATGGCGACATCTACCTAAATAGCGTGAAATTATCTTCTTAGGCTGGTCAGTTAATATTCGATTATCACCAATTCGATGACGCTGCTCTTTTTGTCTAATAAATTCGTATCAGATTTTCGTGGATATCATTAAATAAAAACGCCAAAAAAGCTACCAAATTCCTCGTAACCAATAAGATCAAAAAGCTAAAACGAAAACAACCAGATAAAACGCCCATTAGCAAAGACATCGTGTTCGAAGAAAAAATGGATAAAAATCTCCTTTGAAATAAAACATCAATGTGCTCATCCGGATAGCTACAAGGAATTGCCGAATTATTAACGGAAAATAATCAAAGATTTTCACGACAAAACGCTTTTGAATCATGTTTTAATCTTCTATTTGGGCTGTGATTATTGTAAGCTAAATTGTTTTGTACGATATTAAATTCGACGAAGATCTTATTCTTCCGTGCATTTGATAAGAAAACTGAATGTTTATTTGGGCATTCGTGTCTTACTACTCTTGTGTAACTGTTTATTTTTAACCAACTTCAAAAAAGGAAGAGGTCCTCAAAGAGACTGTATTTTTTTTGTGTGCACACACATCATAATATTTATAGGTTGTGCAGGTTGTACCAATTTTGATATTTTTAGGGTTCCGTACCCAAAGGGTAAAAACGGGACCCCTATTACTGAGACTTTGCTAACCGTCCGTCTGTCACCAGGCTGTATCTCAAGAACGGTGATAGCTAGACAGTTGAAATTTTCACAGATGATGTATTTCTGTTGCCGCTATAACAACAAATACAAAAAGTTAGCCAAGTGCGAGTCGGACTCGCACACGTTAAAACAAAAAAAGGTTAAAATATGAAGTCTAATGTTGTTATTATTATGAAGTTTAATGATACGGAACCCTGATAAGGAATGATTTTTTAAATTGCTTGTCATTTATTTATTTATTTCATTTATTTTTTACATAACTAATACGGTATAACCAATTACAGTAGCTAGTGCATAGAAGTCTTAAATATAGATATACAAATAAAAAAATGAAAAATACTAACAGAAACCAAAATTACATACAAAAAAATAATAATAATAACACATTTGAAGATAAAGTCACGTCAGAATACAATATTAATAAATAATATATAGTACATCAAATTATATCATGTCACCAATTGAAAAATACAGTTAACGATTTAAAATATAGAAATAAAATATTTAACCTAAAATTACAATACAAAATAAAAAGTTGAAATTGAATATTAAAATATAATGTCAATTAAATATAAATCAACTAACTTCTGGTAATATGTCAACAATTGAAAAAGATGGTAATTATGCCAAAAACAAAAATTATAACATTACCAGAAGTCAAAGTCACACTGACACAAGTATGCCCATTCATCATCGTCACTCATTTCTTTTTCTTACATGCTATCGTCTCACTGTATTCTAGACACTTTGTCTGCACACTCTTCCATTCGTCAGCAAATAAGTCACAATCAGGTGCCCAAGCCATGAGGCCATTGAAAGCACTCAGAGAGCGTGAGATAGGGGAGTATGAGTGCGCATCCGTGCGAGCTTGTGGCACCGCGAACAGCTGCTGGACGCGGCCGTCGCGCCGGTGGGTCTTGTCATCAGGGACATGGAGCCGAGACAGCTCTTTTAATAGATCAGGAGAATCAATCTTTCCATGAAGGATCTTACACATCACTTTCATTTGGTTATGCACTCGCCGAACTTCTAAGGAGTTATAACCTAGACATCCTAGGAGAAAGTTTGTTGGGTACATGTACGGGTAATAGCCAAACATACGCTTGTATAGAAAACGAAGGAAGGCCTTTCATGTAGCGTTGTACATTTCAGAGAGAACTGACGAGTAGTATTTGAGTTATTCAATGATGGTGCAAAAAGTTTTTTTTCTCCTTACTACGCAAGTATTGGAACTCAACTAAAAAAATATTTAATATCTAGTACAACATTCATCATTGGGTCAACGTTTTATAAGGAATGAAAAAAATCCAGGTGTTGTACCTCGTTCTGTTAACAAACTAAAGACATACGGATCGACATACAGTCGATTTTCGCTAATACTAAATATCTTTGGGCAAGGAACATTTACTTTTTATTATTTATTTTACATAAATAAATGATAAAAAGGTGTAGCTTTGTACCTTTTTATTATTTATTTATGTAAATAATTAAATAAGCAAACCAAAAATCACAAAGATTTGTCTGGTACTTATGCTGGTACAAAAGTCGAGTTTGTTTACAAAGGACAAAAATTACGCATGAAATGTACGCAAAATTATATAAGCAGCCAACTATGAATCGCACTCAATCACGCATCACATAAACACTAAAGCGGAAAAGCCTGAAGTGCGGAGTGAGCCAAGCCTGCTACAACTACAAATTATTTGTGTTCTGTAGTGCACGGCATCTAGCTACCCAGATTTAGTATTAAAAAATAAACAATATAAGTTTCTCACGCAGATATCTTTGTGTGCCATCCTATAATACCTATATTTCATATCTGATGTTTCTTTTTATTTCTCACAATGGCACATCGTCGACGTATTTTTGCTTTCTTTACTACTCTGCTGCCATCACAGTGCCAATCCAATTTGTTGAAAGCAAAACAGAGCGATTTTTATCTTTCACTCTCTGAAATTGGGAAATATATAAATTTATCAATAAAAGTGATAGCATCAATTTTAATTTGTAATTTCTTCTTGATCCCCCTTTATGAAACAAAATTAATAATTAGACGTAAAAATGTGGTAATACTTAAGTACCTATATAAATAAGTGTTATTTTATTTCCTGTCAAAACCTCCCCACGTGGAATGTGTTAATACTTAAGTATAGGAAGCGACGGCTTTGAAGAAAAATTCAAAAAATCATAAAGTAACTGTTATTCGTAGCTATCACAATGCTTCTTTGGTGCAACAGTAAGTGGTGGGGATCGAACCGTGGATTTGCGGCACAGCTTTTACCACTCGCCTATCACTACTCCGAAGGGGGAGATTGAAGAAACTAGGTACCCTGTAGATTCAGGGTGATGTTGCAGCATCGGGTCAAGATTACCATGTTGTTATAATATCATAAAATTAAGCGGATACCAAATAATAATATATGTTAAGACTTTTGGAAGTTGCTCACTTCATCGACAAGAAAAGATATGGTGACACAGTCTCGATCGAGTCACCTTTCAAACGAAAAGAACTAAATCAGTATCGGTTCACCCCTTTTTGGAGTTATGGTGCCACAGACAAACATACAGATGCTTAAAACACCTCTCTGTTTTCATCGGGAGTTAAGACGAAGTGGTTTTTGACAAATATCTAACTTCGGGCGTAGGAAGTAGGACCTTGTTTCGCATGCGAGTGAGCGATTAATTTTTTAGTAAATTCATATAAAAATTAGCTTTTTATGAACGGATAAAAACTTTCAGGTACTTTATCAAATAGTTGCTACATTTTACTTAGAAATAAAATTTGTCTATGTGATATATAGAAACATAACTTATTTTTTTAAGGGGTTGTAGAGCTGTATTCATGTTTATTTTTTCGAGAGATACGGTTTCGTGTTTTCGCATCAGGAAAAGTATTTGTCATCCTCTAGAATATTATACATTTTATTCATATCTGAAAGCCACTCTTTAGAAAAAGTACACTCTTTCCAAAAAAACATGTGCAAAATTTGCCTTTTAAGACTCACTTCACCATAAAAATGCCCGACGCAGACGGATCAACTAGCTTGACATACCTACAATAGTGCTGGGACACCATATAACTTTTAGATTGGCCAACGAGCACATTGTGTAACTTGTCAAACTTCCATCGTCCTGATTTTACAATGCGGGCGCAGTTAGTTTCATATGACAAATAGTCGTTTTTTGTTTCATCTAGTTGCAAATGCAGATTCTCTTCTGAAATAAAATAATAGTTTGTGGAAATCAAATTAGAAGAAAGCCCCAACTTAGTAGAGGTACAAAACGTTTGAGCAGTATACGATTTATAACGCTTTGATGTTTTAGCTGTAGAGAAATAATTTATGTATAGTTTTAGCAAAGATGTGACTCGTGATGTTCAAAATCATTCCGCATCAGTGCAAACCAAAAGTCACATAGACTACTTTGTTTTTATTATAACGTAATATAATTTTCTAGTTGATTAACCAGAACATAAAACTGAATAAGGCCCAATTCCACTAATCTAGGGTTAAATTAATTAGCGGATAACTTCATACTTTAAACCATTAAAATACCTCAATCTGTCAAATCTAACCGTAGATTTTATAATTGGATTATTATTGTAGAAAAAGAAAACTCCTTGGTTAGGACTTTTATGATATCTGGCAGCAACGTGGACATGAAAAAGTATTGCATTATCAGCTGTAGCGAAGCGGCCATATTTGTTTTAGTTTATGGAGATACACTGCCAAATTCGACAGTATAATTATTAATTTTGGACATGATTTTTTCTACAGATTTGCTACAAATATCTGCCTCATGACAAATTTCTTAGAAGGCAATATCGTGGCATTTCAAAATACTGCAATATCATTAAATGTCTATTGACAAATGTCTATTATATTTCGGGGGCTGCAGAGATTAAAGTTATTCTTGTATAATTTTATCCTAGTTAAATATACCTACTTCAAAAATAGTACCAATTAGGTCGAAAATAAAATTTGTATTCCATTATGATTTGGGCGATAAAAACACCAACATTTTTGCAGCACCTTACTTTGACAGCGCACATCTCTACGTCAGAGCTGCTGACATTCGCTGTCAACACAACGTCAACACCCGCAAAAACTTTTGCACAAGTTGAATCACAGATATAAGGAGCAAAAAGTAAAGGTATTAAATAAATTTTTATATTACGTACTTACAATAAATATTCATTTTACGAATACATGAGAACAAAAAAGGCGCAAAATAATTACAGTTTAAATAACTCGAGTTCATTATAATAGGTAAAGTTAGTTTATCAGAATTCATGATCGTAATTAAAAATAAAATAAAATTAATACAGTGTCTTTCCTATACCTAAGCAAAAAAACGGCCAGGATTTTTAATAACCTAAAACGTGAAATGTTTTAGAAGCAGAGCGTCAATCAAGTAATAATGACTATGATTGCTACACAGGGGGAAAATGGTTCGGATCCTGCCTCAGATTTAAACTTTTCTTAGTACTACTTAACTTGACATTTTCGAATCCTCGCTTGGCTCACAATGGACCTAAAGTAGAAAATCTGCCAACGAACGATGTGTTCCGGCAGCTGTCTTTGAAAGCCAATTTCTATACTAGGCTTAGCCGGTTCGTACATCTTTCGACCAAATCATCACCTACAGGTAAGATAGTAGTCAAAATCTAACCTATGAGCAATATTAGCTTATTATGTAGTGACAATCACAGTGAGACAAGTGACAGTTATGACGGCGTTTTGACAAATGCAGCTGAGCCGGGAAAAACAGCGCCGTGGCAACGAAGTATATGTACTCTATATATATAGGTATATAATATTTTTATAACCAATATTTTGTGCCGTCTTGTGTATGTCTGGTCTTTTTATTGGTTGTTTTAGATTAACCTGGAATTCAAGCTCTGACTATAAAACATCTAGAACGCATCACAGTTCCAACATATCTCCAGTGTTTATCTTCCACTCTATCCACATGACATTGGCGAAATTGTGGCCGCAGAGGCCATAACCTTAAAGTTGAAGTTGAAGTTGAACGTCAGTAACGAGCTGAAGCCCGAGTTCGCCGCTTCGCGCAATCGTGACGAAGGACTTTAAAACAGTCCCAAACTGGTCGGAATCATTCTGGTAATTAAAAGCGGGTCTTAGCCGGTTCCTAATAAGTCAATATGGATAAAACCCAATAATTTTCAAAGAGAAACTGTCAGCAATAATTCAATATGCCTGCCCTATATTGAAATTGAAAATTAAACCTAATTTTCAAACACCCTTGCTCGTAAAGTGAGCTTTATTTTATCGTCCTTAGGGCCATAAACCGAACTAGAACCCTCGTGCATAATAATATTATACACTAGTGCGTAATAGAATTATCGCTACAAAGTTAAGTTAGTACCTAAATGCAAATTATATGCGAGTAAACAGAGCATTTTCAATTTAACCGCGTAATTTATCCCTACAAAATTAAGTTAGTACCTAACTGCAAATTATATACGTGTAAACAGAGCATTTTCAATTTAACCGGGTAATACAGATTTGTAACATCAAAGAGGTTTAAGGCTAAGTATATGTTATCAACCACCATACATTTGGCGCGTGCATAAAAAAAAACCTTGCGCGCTATTTTCCATAATTTTCGTATGTTGTATGTATCACATTTGTGCAATATTTTTTTTTCTCGCAAGGGTGTTGAAAAAGTGAACAACTTGCTCATTATACACTCAATTATGATACGAGTGAGCAACTTAGCTCACATGTATCATAATATACTATTATATTTCCAAAAATAATATATAAGCAACCGTTGCCGTGGTATAGAAAATGGTCAGATATAAAAGCCTGTTTCGACTTCACGTTCCACTACGTGCGGTACTTTTATTCAGTGGCGTGAACTTTTTAATTCTCTTCTATGAGATTCGGAATTTTTCCATCGCAATATGTGCCGTTACAACTGTATGACTTTTTGCCCAACTGTTTTTTTTTTCACACTTCAAACAGTTTTGGTGCAATAATTTGTTTTAAAAGGGCTGTAAAATAATTCTGTAGTGTTTTAGTTTAGTTTCACTAGATGAAGTCAGTACTATGCTGATTTAAACATACCGAGCTTCTCATGGTCTGACTCCTACGATATATAAAATGATTATAGAAAGTTTCACATAATATTTCATTGTTTCCTTTACCTCCTCACTTGATACTACGTGATGATGTGGTTTGAGATAGCAAACAGGCTTGACTGACTCTCAAGGACCTGTTGTTACACACCGTCAGGTGCTTGGCTATAGATTTACAGATTCTCTATTTGAAGAGGGTAGGTAGCCAGGCGGTTAGTCATCCTACCACCATTCTATAAGGACTTGCCATCGCAAGACAACAACCGGGACCGACAAACTCAACCGGTTCTCCGGAATACGGAAGCGCTCATTAGTAATGACTGGCGCTTACCTATCCCGCAGCGGACGTTAACTTAATAATAATAAAAAAAAACTGCTTTCCATTTAATACTATTATATAGGTAACTATTGGCATTTAAAACAAACTATATGGAGGAAACAAAGCAAAGGGACGTGACTCAGCTTGTGCAACCCGAAATACGAGTATACATTCCAGGCGGCGCTGTTTTTCAGCCACTTAGTTGATTAGCCAAGAAGGACTAAGCAAGGTAAGCTACGATCGCTTCAAATTGATGCATACTACATTAATAACACATATACAGGACTCACAAAACAGAACATAGCTCGAAAACAAGTCAACAAACAGACTTACATAGTATCGAGTTGAAATCAAAGCGCGTATCTCCGAAAATATTTGATAGATGCACTCCAACGCTACCTGTCGACGAGTAATTTAAATACCTTTCCGTAGCTTTTCCAGTTCTGGAAAATGAAAATTCCAGAAGTTTCCAATAACTGTTGGCTGTATAGTCGAATCGCGAGCTGCAGGGAAGTTCGCGCATTCCTTTGACTTGGAGATCGCAAATAGCCGAAGTTTGGTAATTAATGATGAGGCAGGTTAAGCGGTCTTTTTAGCGTTTATTCTGAACGGATTATCGGTTGGCCAAAATTAGCTTCCGGAGGATAAAGTAAGTAAGCCTGAAGGGTGAACAGCATTGTTGGCTTTTGTTTCGTGTTCTGCCGAAATTGCAATATTATAGGTAAAAAATAATGTTATAAATGCGAAGTCGTAGAGATGTGTGTCTGGTGGGAATATGTGTGAGTGTTGTGTTAGGAATTGTGGGGAATAATATATTACCGCTTCCCTACAAAACGGCTTAACTGATTTTTGATAAAATTTGGAATTTAATCAAACAAATTATTGGAGTACAAATTTTTTTATGCCCAAGGCGATAGTGCTTGTAATCATATTTAGAAATATAGAAGGAAAGCGACATCATACCGAGAGATAAGTGTTTCAATAACACTTCTTTCGATTAGATGAAGTCTAGTAGTCTGGTTGATGGCTGCGCATCCCCTATGATGGTTAAAGTAATACAATTGGAGCACAAAGTTTCGGCAGAAATGCCAAGTTCCAGGTGGCTGAGATGGTATTAAGCATCCGACGCGATATCGGAGGACGCGGGTTCGATTCCTGCCTTGGGCATAAATTTTGTAGTCCAATAATTTGTTTGATAAGATTTTCGCTTATACTCGTAGCACGCGATAGTGGTTGTATTTGGAATTTAAATTCCTTTAAGCCTAGATTTTTTGTATGTTATTGTAACTGAACAAGCTCGACGCCCACCTGATGTTAAGCGGACTAACCTCTGCCTATAACAGATGCATTACGTCAAAAGTGTCGAATTGCATTGCGTCCGTGACGGGCTTGAGACATAGTTGTTAAGTTTCATGTACCTGTAATTTCACATGCTCTCAAGGACTGCTGCCGGACACAGCGTTAGGTGAATGGCTCAGTGACTGTGGCTATGGACTGCCGCGCAGCAGGTCCATGGTTCGAATCCCGCCGCGGGCTTGAGCTTCACCGCATGGTCGAAGGGCATTTTGAGAATGCCCGCCTGGCTAGCGAACACCCTCAAGTACAAAATCTGTCGCCAAGCACGTAACAGTGTGTTCCGGCACTAGCCCTTGAGACCCAGTGAAATTACAGGCACATGAGACTTAAAAACTACGTCTCAAAGTAACGGGCGCAGTGCACTTCGTGACTTGTGACTAAATGAATCTGTTATAGGCAAAGGTTAGTCCGCTTAACATCAGGTGAGCCTGGAGCTTGAACCGTCACAATAACATAAAAAACCTCCTCTTTTTGAAGTCTGTTAATCTGTTAAAAATGATTACTACAATGAAATACCCCCAGTGCCACTCGAGTCATATAATGCTCATACCATACTTCATCCGCTTGGCACCCAACCCCACTCACAACCTTAGCACCGTAAACAAAACTTAGCACCGCTTACTTCACAAAACCAATACTTATTGATCGCCACCGTTGACATCCAACTTTTCCCATTAGAACTTGGTACGTGAGAATTATTTGGCTTTCAACCGTCGCCCGCCGTATGCTTTTTAAGCACTCAATATGACAAAGGGAATTGCCAAATTTATGTGTAGAGTTAGATCTTTGACTGTTGGATAAAGTAGGGTGGAAGTTTGAGTAGTATACTTTGCAGGTTATGAATGGATTCAGAAAATGTATTGCATGAAGGAAATATTTTTTTGCTGTATCTTATCTTTAGTACGCATTGATGTCGAGAATTTAAGATGAGAAGATTTAAGCAGTTAGGCGAAACATATGGATACGCTCTCTGAAAGACTGTTCTTCGTTGACAAATTCTCAACTACAAGGTGGTCGCCATTAAAACGTAGTATTACCTGCTTAGCGGTAGCTATTCATTCCCATATCTTACCATTACTGTACTGAAGCGTAAGTACAATTTTATATATAATCAAATTTATATTTTAATTAATAATAAATGAATTAAATCATATTTCGTACCCCATATCAAAACAATGAATGAGCACAGGTTCCGGTGTCAAATAATTTAAATAGCATCGACGTCCAGTTTGACTCCAATAAATTACCCCCTTTAAGTCCTTCACGTTGCATCCGGTCCAAATGTACTCAGCAGACTCGCCGCATTACCATGGAACATATAATAATGCATTACTCCCATGTATCGCCAAGATCTGTTCATCGGGAGACGAGCTCAGAGCAGCCTGACATTGTAACCGTAATGAGCAGGTGTGACAAATTAGACACTTTTATGTGTCGTCTCTTCGTGTCTTCTGCTTATTTACAATAACTTGAAAAGAGTGAAAATATACAATTTGTTGAGAACTATTGTTTACTCCGTGTTAGTGGCCCTTGCCACGGCACAATGAAGAGTAGTTCTGCTGCGCTCCATACCTAGTTTGTATACACACATACAAGGCGCCTATCCCTCTATCGAGTAGCTCTTATTTTTTCGAATCTAAACGTGCATTAGGGTTGTTTTCGTGTGTGTAATACCAAAAAACATTTATTAACTACCATAAACAATACCAATAATTGTTATAAAATATAATAACGATAAACTCAAATATTCATAGAATCGTGAAAAACGTTAATCAATCCAAGTTTAATTAAGAAAACAGCATTTAAATTGAATATACCACAACATTAATCTAAGAATACTACAAAGTTCATCTCTAATTTAACTGAGTAGTTTACATACACAAGCGAAATTCAATTAAGGAGTCGAGTCTCTCTCAAAAACAACATTAATTGAATGCGATTCCTACATCTCCGTTTCCTTTGAGATTACTTCGTCATAACGCTGTTGCTCTACAGACGACGGGTTTCGTCATTTAATATATTATACTCATACTTGCATACGAAACTAGATTTAGTTTCATGTAGATTACATAAGTATTCTTCAATTTAATTCGATATGTGTAAGATTCATTGCCAACTCTGCATTGGTCATTATTAACAAATCATGATTACTCACGTAGAGGCTTAAACAAGATTGGTCATTATAACTCCCGTTGAGGTTTATATAGTATATTAAATTTACAGGATGGTATTTGATATACCATACAGGATTGGTCCATATCAGCAGATAATGATGGTGTTTAGACTTTAATGTACAAGAGAAGACGAATAAGCATTGCAATTCAATGCGAACTGGTAGTGGGCTGGATCATTTGGACTGCCTGCTAGTCTGCAATGACATATACGTTGTCTAAATGCTTATATTGTAGTAGCTGTAGAGTTGTATATAGTTCGTAGTATTTAATAAAGTCATACCGCCGGCATAGGTATGCCTTTATTAGTGTAGTTTTTTAGGGTTCTATTTAGGGTTTCGTAAGGAAAACGAAACCTATTATTAAGTTTATTTTATCGTTCCGTCCATTAAATGTATCTTTTGAACCGTGATTGATATTAAATTATATGTAGACTAAGAATGTCATATTATATCACACTGTCTAACAAACAATAACTTAAACAAAGAAATACCGACTAAGGGATCATTGATGCAAACCACACGATTACACGTTTCAGCCCAAAATATTCTGAATTTCACGTTATATAATATTATCTCGCCTCTGAATTCCCAAAACGATATACAGTGGTACCTAGTAGATAATCTACCTGAACTAATGTCAATATCCGGACACCTAATAAATATGTATGTGGTATAAAAACGCAAAAACTGCCCTCGCCAAAATATAAGTTCCAATATTAAACGCTTAAGTTACCTTTTAATTCCAAAGCTACCAATTTCTACCTTCACATATAAGCAAAGCTAATGTATAGTTATACATATTTACCTAAGTGTGTCATATTTTAACACACATTGCTGTACCAACATTTACTAGTTGGCAGTGCCGCCTTCCGCTCCACATGCTGCGACCTCGTGTGACCCTGCGATTGGCTCTACTCCATGTGCTTTTATTTAAATAACGCACTATAGATGCATGCAAGTTATATAATACTTGTAACATGTATTATAAAAAAGGAAGAATATAAACATTGTTTTTTATTTATAGCTGATAGGCTATCCTTTGACCACTATCTCACCTGATGGTAAGTGATATGGACTAAGATGTAGTTCAGGCTAGCCTAGAATTACTGGCTCTCAAGGGCAGCTGCCGGAACACACAACCGTTATGTGCTTGGCGATAGATTTCCTACTTGAGGGTGGTTTGCCAGGCGGGCATTAGCAAAACGCCCTACCACCATGCTGTCACAACTGCCATCGTAAGACAATTACCAGGACCGACAGCTTAACGTGCCCTCCGAAGCGCTCAATTGTGATGTCAATAGCGGTCACCCATCCAACTCCTGACCGCAGCGGATTTTGCTTAACTTACATAGCTGATCGATTAAGAACGGCTAAGCAAAATTCCCTACGAACGCTTCAAAACTGAGATGAAAGTTTGTGTAAGTGAAACGAAAGTAAATATTTTGTCATATGTCTACTGGGAAGTTACGCTTGAGGTCACCTGATTGGAGCGAAGTAAGCAGTACCTACTTTTCGTCCTAGAGAAATGATTTTCACTGCTGTCAAAGAGAAAACTACTAAACAACAAATAAATGCAAGGTAACCTCTATCAAGGTATAGTTGCAAGCTCCGACTATTTTAAGCTAACATGACTATGACTCAGCTCTAATTTTTGCTATCTATCTACCCTATAATTTTAATAACTGTTTTGATCCGCGGTTTGCTTACTGGCTTCCGCCACTACACCAACGAGGTAACCTCTCAGTCCCACACAAACCTTCATGCTCTATATTCTCAGATATAAAGATAGTTATGCAGAGTTTATCAAAACACCCCTGCACAAGATGTCCTGAACTGAGTGCCGCTTAACTCCGAGCATCGACCCCGTCTTGCTTCAATCTATTTTGTGTGCATAATTACCACTGTCGAGGCAAGCTTTTCTTGCTAACAGGGTAGCGACGACGACGACAACGCCCAATTATTTATTTAGTCTAGCTTTCATGAGTTTGATTCTAAATGGCTTGGATAGCATTTTAAAATTGTTTCTTAGTAGAGTCTTGGACTGTGAATTTTCGTTTTATAGTGTAAGGTCAGGAGAACTGAATGTAGTCTACTGTACCATTGTTAATGTTGAATGAAAATTGGTACGGTTTTAGCGTGTGACTAAATCTTTTATAGCTTAATTTTATTGGTCACTCAATTTTGGCGGGCTGACTAGACGAAACCATAGTTTGTCTATATGTTAGGATTGGGGCAATTATAACAATGTTTATTTTTAAAATATTTACAAGTGCTTACTTTCTATTCACCTTTTCCCTTCTCTATTAGGGTATTTACTAGTAATTCGGTACTTCTCTAACAGCAGAGGAAAAACAAGGACATACTTGTGAAATGTTATGCTTCGGTTTTATGGCCTATACTTGTCCCCATGACGCAAACGCTCCTTGAAAATTCTGTAATAGGTACAAAAGAGTAGTATACTCGCAACTTATCAGCATTTCTATGATAATTAGGCATGTTTTGCGTCGTCAAATTGAAGTAGGTGGTGCCATGCTGCTAATTATGGTCTCTTTTGCCCTTAGTCACACTTTACTACATCTAAAACAAGAAAACGGAAAATTAACCTTAGAGTCCTCAGACTTTTATCCCACTTTTATTACTACTTTTTTCAAGGTAAATGGATTGAAAATAGTTTTCAATACCGTCGCCCACGAACATCCGCAACTCCAGACTCGTGGGTGCGTTTGAGGAGTGAATATTCTTCTTGAAAGATCTTAACTCGTATCGGTTCAGAAATACTTTAAATGGCCGTGGTTTTCACGTAGTGGCAGTGCGAGGCAGAAAATGTCGTGAGAACCGCACGGTTGTGGACATCCAAACATAGACATTTATTTTGTCGGGACGTTCGACTGCAAAGTGACATTCAGCTGCAAGTATTAGATTAGATCTAACAGATCCTCGGAACACTCCCCGCGATAGATACGATAAAATATGCTAGGAGCCGATCCAGAGAGCTTGATAATCGACATTTCTGCGTTGAATCAAATGGAACGGAGCTAGTACCGTAGTATAACGGGGAGGATACGATAACGGTAAACGCACAAACTTGTGTCTTCTTGGGGTTAAATTGGACTAAGTTCAGTCAGTCCCACCTCGAGACATAACAACAGGGTCTCGACTTTAGACACAAGCTTCGAAAGAAGCGGTTTATGCCACACCGAATCAAAGGTCTTTGCTATGTACAAACTATCCGCCAACGTCTCACCTTTGGACTCCACCACATCCGCCCACCGATGCATAAGGTATGTACTAGAAGATCACGAAAACCGCCATGGCAATCGTTAATCAACTGGTAATTCTATAGATAAAATAGGATCTGGTTGTTGATGATGGATTCCATTATCTTGAAGAACAAAGATGTTATGGTTATATTCATCTGTCGCCAAGCACCTAACGGTGTGTTCCGGCAGCTGTCCTTGAGAGCCAGTAATTGTAGGTTAGCCTGTAAAACATCTTCGACCGCATCATCACTTACCATCAGGTGAGATAGTGGTCAAAAGGCCTATCAGGCATAAAAAAAAAAGAAAAAAAAAAATAGGGCGGTAGTTATGAGGGTCTGAGTGGTCACCTTTTTGGGGATTGGGTGCACCAAAGCCGTCTTATATAGTTTGTTTTCTCTAGCATCTGTGACAGCATCTTATGTCTTAGGAGAGTAAAAAAAGACGCGTTTTTTTAATTCGTATTATATTCGCGTTTGAACACACCTTGCCTGATGCGCATTGATGTGGTCTAAAATGGAGCACGCTTACCTAGAAGAAACCTAGTTACTCTCGATTTGAAGACACCGATGTCGTACTCATCGGGAAAAACAGACCATGGTAAGGTAAGTAGTTCCATTCTTTCGCAGTACGCACGAGAAAAGTGGAAAAAAGCGTTAGAACCGATGTCAATTCTGGACTTCTGGAGTACATTCCGCAGTAATATCAGAGGGATGTTATCAGGCCTATTCAAATTCAAATTCAAAATCATTCATTCAATTTAGGCGTCTACGACGCTCTTATGAAGGTCAATTACAAATTTTAATATTGAAATATTCAACATTGTACTGCCACGTTCAACAAAAAAAATTATAGACCCACTGCGAGAATAACGGGCAAGAAACTCGGGGCCATTCTTTTAAACGTCTTTAACAATATACAATATAATTATTACAATATTTGTTTAAATTACGTAGGTGACCGGTGATAACTTGGCAGTGACGGAATTTTCCAAGCATTTTTGTCGTTTAAGTAATCACAAACTGTGTAGTAGGATTTCTTAATCAAAATGTTTTTCACATACAACTTGAATTTTCCTTCTGTGAGCATTGTAATAATGTTTGGGAATTTTATTATAAAACCGCACACAATTACCTAAAAAGGACCTTTTATTTGTCTTTGCTAGTCTAAAACCTGGTACCGCTATTTCATATTTATTCCTAGTGTTGTAATCGTGGTTGTCACTATTTAATTTAAATTTACTCATTTTTTACCGAACATACATAATATTTTCAAATACAGTCTGGGTAATTTAAGGTTTAAGGTTAATATATCAATTTCTTTAAAAAGATCCCTTAGAGATTTAGATATTCGAAGTCGAGTAAGACGCAAAGAGAAAGTCCAGAAGATCGGCCTTCTCCTAACTTTTTTTTAAATAATCTGCCGTAGTATATTGGATATAATGTGTTAAAATTAAAACCTGCTATATTCCTATTAGGATTTAAAATATACATCATTTATAGGTAGGATAAGACTATCTGATCTGAGGGTACAACTGATAATGGATGTATGAGCAAACAGCGTAGTTATATAGTCCCGTTTTTGGGCACGCAATCCTGAGACACTTATCCTTTTAAAAGAAAAATTTTAATCAAGGAGACTATTGCGGAAAACGTACTGTTTTTTAACAAAATTACCGTCAAAAAAGCAAAAGGGAAAGTTGCATGAATATTTATACCAGTTAAGTACTTCGTGATGGATTATTTTGACTTTCTCCGTTCTTTTTCTCTCATTTCCTTAAAAACCAACAGCTAAGCTCAATTTGTGTAAATTGAAGCCATTTTATGCCAGGGGCTACGTGACAAAAATGTAAGCGACATTGTAAATTATCTTTTTAATCAATATATTTTAGTAAATTATATATGTACTGGTTACTAACATTTGAAAATAATCTTGTATGAAGTTTTATTTTTGTGTGTTAATAGCGTAATCACCTTCTATTTTTTAGGAAGACAATTGTTGTTGCGTTAAGTAATGTTTTGGGCTGCGTTAGTAAGTTTTCACATCTCTAGTACGAAAAAGGTGATTTTTGGGTTCAAAAACTCGAAACAAAAATCGATTTCTTTGCGGAATTAGTTTAGCTTTTGTTTATTTTGAACTAATTAAATTAGGATCAAATAAAACAGCAGGAAAAGGGTTGTTTTGTTGTTGAAAACTCTCATCGTTTATCGAATGTGATAATTTTAGTAGGTTAGGAGCAACTTTTTTTTAGACACATATGTTTCGGCTTAACGTCACAATTATCAATATTTAAGATTCACTTACTACGCTCTTGATTAAGTTCTAGAGTACTTCACTAGCTACTACTATAGTATACTCACCAGATTTGAAGTCAATACTCGCACTAAGAGCAACTTTGCTCCATGTTGAACAAACTATTGATTTCTTTGGAAATAAACAAATTATTATTATCAATCACATATTTAAAAAAGGTTTGATTCGTTATTAGAGTTGCATTAAGTATCACTTTGAAATCTCAAAGGATTCGATCCAAGGGTCAACAAGTTACAGGGTTCTAAGACATGTATTTTCATTAGCAGTCCGGAATCTGGAATCTTACACTGCGTTCCCCAAGTGGCCTGCCAAGTGTGGGGATTATGGCAAACCCCCCTTGAATGGAGGAGGCAGTGTTCAGCAGTAAAGTGTTCAGATTCGGATCATACAGTACAGTACCTATGCTTTGTGTTAAGATTTAACAAAAAAAAGACCTACTTACATTTTTGTATATTTTTTTGTTTTCTTTTGCATATTTTGAGCCACTTTCTTGCATATCTCAAGCTTTTATGTTATATATAATCTGGTTTCAACAAATCAGACCTCAAACATGTTTGAACTCAGTAACCACAGTCGTTCAACTGAATCCTTTGAGTTACAAAGGTTTACAGTTTTCTTTTAGTGGCCATGCGTAGAAAACAAAGCCAATGGAGCGACGAATTTCAACGTCATATAAGATTTTTAATCAGAAATGCGCCTACTAATGTTTCGATTTATAAGCTATCTAGCTGCGCCCCGCGGTTAAACCCGCGTGGTGATGGATGATGATGATGGAAAGTATCCTATGTTAACACATAGGATACTTTTGTTAACATGTTAACACATAGGATACTTTTCATCATCATCCAGCGCATCATCTACCTCCAAACCAAACTTCAATCACTAATTGTTGCAGCCGTTTGAGCGTGAAGAAGTTACAAAGATGCAAACACTCCCAAACTTTCGCCATAATAGTGTGATTACTACTGTATGCTAGGTTTTGGTTAGGTACCTCTCTCATCTCTTGTTATTTTTGTTTTGTTAGCTTTTGTTTTTTGTTTTTGTGTTTTTAATTCGCAAAATAATGATGAAAGATACTTCAATGAATTATGCAGCTTAATTTTACTAGAAGTGGCGAGAGGCTTATGTTTAGTAGTAGATGATGTTTTGTTCATATTGACAATATTTATTATACCTTTAAAAATTTGATGTTTGTACTTGCATACGACGAAGTTAAGCAATATGTAACGATTTTATCACGGAATTAAATAGTGTCAGTGATTAGCCACTGATGTGCTGACTGATTACCAGTGAAATTTATCGCTGCGTAAAACATTTTCTTCAGTGTTTCCACCCATTACAGGTTCGGTTCTCTTTGAAGTCAGGACTGCATGTTTTGTGTGCATTGTGGCTAAATTTGGAATGTCTTCAAAGGCCGATTTATTATTGTTTGGGTTAAAACTGAACATATTTTGTTTAGCTTGGATATTGATGTTTTATATCATTGCGGTCTGAATCAAAAAGTAAAAAATTAACATTATACTTATATCTATCAGAATATAAAGCATTTTTTATTACCGAATATGAAAAAGATTTTATAATATATAGGTACGAAAAAGTCCCAGAAAAGTTATTTTGATGATTGATGATATTACCAGTTGTAGCAATTTTAATTTAATTTTTTAATAGAAAAATTTAAATATATTATTTTAAGCTGTTTTTATTACACAAATAGAAATTTCTGTAGTTAGGTGTTTTTTTTTTTGGTTTGGCATCAAAGTTACTTTGCGTCTCGTACCTTCAAAACCTTCAAAAGATTCTATTTTTAAACTATTCCCTTTGCTCATGGTCCCATCGCAGGAATCCTGCGCTTTCTCAGGTTAAATACAAGTACTCGCGCTGAAGAACATCGTTGCTGCTTTGCGTAAATTAAAACTATTTCTTCCTCACTTCTCACATAGGTGAGCCCTCCTAACATAAATATTTTTAGTGTCAATATTTTATTGGGTATTGTAAATATAATTATTTTAGTGTTGTAAGTATTATTATATAGTTACTCGCTATAATGACAATCAAATACAAGAAGAAGGCGAAAATGTAACGTTCCTTGACCAAATGGGTTCGTTTGGTCAAGGAACATCTTATATAATTATAAAAAAATTGTGTGTGGCTGTGTTATGGACGCGGCCGTCTGTTGAACGTGAATACGTCGCAAAATGGAGGGCCCCCCCTCCGATATATTACAGTCCTTACTTAGCGTAATAAATTCTTTGATTCATTAGGTATCCAGTAGTGTAAATGAAATTTGGATGGTGATGATAGATATGCAACACTTAACTGTATCTCCCGATTTTGTTATCATTCGTTTATTTGAATTGCGCCCCTATGGAAGCAATTTTAAAGTCCTATTCACTTTAAAAATGCTTTTTTTCTATTGAAATGTGACTAACTTATTATTACAATCAGTATTTAGAATACGAATAATTGGCCTTATGAACTATAATTGGCTAATGACCGTAAAATGTATACGAACCGGCGTATTATATAAGTAGGTACTGAAGAATGTAGTATACCTTTTAGTTAAAACTTTAAAATAGCAAAATACTAATTTTAGAGAAAAAATAGAAGGATATTCAAATTACCTACTTAGGCTAACGCCATTTGAATTAAAAAATAAAGCCCCGATTAGCCTAATGAATTCCAAGAAAATTCTGTTAAAATTTTGCTAATCTCAATAGAATGAAAAAGACCGTTTTCCCCGGATAGGATTAAGGTTATTACTGTGCTTATCTTCCACTGAAAACCTAGACTATTACAAATAGCGTAGGTCTTATTTATGCCAGGGGTGTAACGAGGATGAAATAGGGGGCTGTTCTTTGGTTCTTAAAAACTAGAAAAACTAAGCGTATAACTTGACTCTTACAAGCAAATTTATTAGAATTTCACAACGAAATAGCAAATGAAATTACTGAGCAAATGATGTCTCGGAGTGACGAGACACTATGTATATGGTCTCGCAGAACACTTAACAAGAAAGTATTATAATCTTAATATATTAATATTATAATAAGTATATAATTAATATTACTATAATCTTACTACACACTGCAAATAATAAGCCGGCGTGGCACTTACCATCAAGAGGGCGACTTGTATGTTAATTGTAAGTGACTGTTTACGTGCCAGGTCTTTCTCTAGAACGCCTTTTTAAATGGTCTAAATATGCTCGCCAAGCTTTGTGTTTGCTCTACTTGTTTTGTCAAACTTATTATAATATTATCTAGGTTGAGTTCCCCCATTGTTCTTAACCTTTTTCACGGCCCTGCTTCGAGCAATTCCAATAATGGTTGTCGACCGACTTCTATCAGATACTCTTGATTAAGACACGTCTGTACGCTTACTTTGAGAACCGAGATATCTCTATTAGTGTCGAGATATTCTTAGAGGTACCTTATTCACAGTACTGCCAGGGTAGATCAATACTGTTCCTTAGTATATAATGTAATTTACCTGGAACAATAAAAAAAGACTCATTAGACATTATAAATTATAATTACAAGTGGCTGAGCAATGATCGATACTTTTTATTAGGTAAAACATTTCCAAAACAAACAATTCCACATGTCAGGAAATATCTGCGCTTGAAACCCAAACACATGACACATAGTGAAGAAAGTCACGACTACTGTAAAGCTTCTGAAGAACGCCGCGAATTAAACTTTTGCTTCAATCTCAAAACTAATTGTATTTGTAAATAATTTTATAACCTAGTTTAACCATATATTTCAATAGCAGTAATAATTCTCGTAGGCTAATTTTCTATAAATATAATAAACTCGATGATTGTTTATATCACATTGTACACCCCCGACATAGTTCCTGTATTTCCTCTCCATACAGAAGTTGCCTCGAAGAGAGCAACGCTATTAGTGATAAGGCCGCCAATTGTGACACTTTTGTCAAAGTTTTTTGTAAGAATTAAATTTGTATTTTATTTGTGTAACAATAAAGAATTATCTATCTATCTAATAAATGTGAGATAATAATTGTTTTAGCTATATTTAATATTTTAGCTATCACCGGTTATTCTTCAAAACGAAAATATATATACTACGAAGCATGGAACGCAAAACGTCATAAAGCAGTATAATCCAGTTTATAATTCGAAACACGCAGTTTTGCCATAAAGCATGGGGCCCCTATAAGAGGTGCAATTAGGCCTGGTCCCCGGCCCGGCAAATTGGATCCATTCTCCTACCCCCTGGAACCTGACAGCGCGTCCCAAAACAATATAAAAAGTTCTGCCGTAGCCCGTATAAAGATTCTCTTTTTATATAGGGTATAGGTATTCAAATATCAAACTGGTTATATCTGTAGTAATTAAACAACTTTAAACGGTTTAAATCGCGTATATTTTTCATTATTTTATCCCGACGTTTCAAACACTTTGCAGTGATCGTGGTCACGGGGTGACTGGTGGTTATATCTGGTTTAATCAACATTTAACCAGTCAATGTATTGAACTAGGCCGCAATTCAGCTACGCATTACAAACCTATCTGTATCGGAACAACTGCTTGGCATAACAGCTAAATAGGCAAATCGATCAATTGTGAATTTGAATTGAATGTCAACATCATAATATAGCTCCGAGGGTAAGTAGCATAATGTCTGTATCGTAATATATCTTTATAGCTATAAGGATTAGTAGTAGAATGTCAAAATCCGTACCATAAAAGGCTTTTCCTGA
The DNA here is from genome assembly GCA_963854805.1 of Plagodis dolabraria. Taxonomy (NCBI): domain Eukaryota; kingdom Metazoa; phylum Arthropoda; class Insecta; order Lepidoptera; family Geometridae; genus Plagodis; species Plagodis dolabraria. The sequence goes on from OY978442.1 coordinate 6,740,503, forward strand.
GCGACTGACTGAAAGAAAATAAGCCCAAGGTCGTATCATTTTATTATCGTTACAGTCATAGACAGGATTTGCATCCCTGTTGATATTGTAATACTGTACTGTAGCAGCCGGATCGTCCACTGCTGAATACAGCCTCCCCTATTAAGGGGGTTTGTGCTATAATCCCCATGCTTGGCAGGCGTCTTGGGGATCGCAGTGTAAGTTGGCAGTTCTTTAAGGCGCTGCTGCCCACTTTCAAGTATTTTTTCCTTAGTCACCTCTTACGACACCCACGGGATGATATGGGGAGGTGCAATTCTAACCCGGCAACGCATGGGGCATTGTCGATATTATAATACTTGAGTTAATTTCCTTTTTGGGAGTTTTAAGACGTTTCGAGTCTTAGACATTATGCTACTTGGGCAACTTACCATTTAGATACTTGACACACTACTACTTGGCTGATTTGTCTACTTGGCCATTTTTCTTAGTTTCGATTCCGATAGTTACAAAATTACTATAAAATTTCTTATCCTGTACACTCTAAAATCCATAATGCAAGTACAGACAAGGATGACAATTCCTAAATTAATATTTTTCTGTTCAATTCAATACCAATTTGGAGGCTAGCGTACACAATAGAAGTTTCATGCTATACCTAATTTGAGTTATCTTGTGCAGCAACTGAATTACAACTATTATTTAGTTACGCAGTTGATTTTATACTTCCATAAGCTAAAACTATATTTCTCGTAGTTTTCTATGACATTCCCCGGTGGGGTGCCGGGTTAGAATTGCACCTCCCCATTTCTTCCCGTGTGGGTGTCGTAAAAGTCGACTAAGGGCAAAAAACAAGAAGATGGGTAGCAGCGCCTTCTTAAAAACTATGCCATCTTGCTCTGCGATCTCCAAGCCGCCTGCCAAGCGTGTGGATTATGGCAAATACCCTACATAGGGGAGGTTGTGTCCAGCAGTGGACGATCCGGCTGATACAGTTCCTATCTCATAATATTGATAAAGAATACCTAACAAACCAATATTGCGCTAAGAACATAAACATGTATATTTCTTCAATTGACCATAACCGGAAGAACGTAACAGCAATAAAAAATAGAGCTAAATTGCTTCCATAAACATGCGCCCAAAAAACATGAACACGCTGCTAAGTAACTTACGACACAAGCAACTACACAAAACCTTCCCTTTTTGCCATGAAAATAAATTCCCCTTTGCCATACGACATAAATAAATACCTATAAACAAGTAGGTAACCGGCATCAGCATCAGTAGACTAAAAGCTTATTGGATTTTCTTCCATATTCGCTGAGAATATCCATAAATACTTCGACAAATATCTTTGGCTTTGCACAACATTTTTACGACGCCCAACTTTTGTAATAAAGAGTTTCAAAAACAGAATCTGACAGAAGAAGTACTTGACAACTACGTTTTATGTGGGAGCCAACGACTCGTAAAATGTTAATACGGTTTGGGCAGTCCAGCTCACTTTAGGGCTCAGAAAGTTTAAGTACTTAGGTAATAAAAGCCATTCCAGTCTTTTTCGGACAGTGTCTGGGTAATTCACGCTGAGAGAGATCGATAGTTATAGCTGAATTGAGCTGATTTCTCTTTTAGTGCTTTCGAAAAAAATACTCGCTGAAAATTTTCAGGCATGCAATCTTTAGCGTTCAATACTTGTTGAAAATGCCAGTTACTCAATATTTTCAAGACGACCTTCGCGAACGTATTCAGGGATGGGGCTATATTGTGTCAGAAAAAGATGTATAGATAAGCGGTACTAATTTTGTCATTTTCCGTAGAACAACGATGTCAATTATGAAGTTTCAAAATTAAGATCTTTTTGAAACCTGAATCACCTTTCGAATTTCAAATTCTTTATTCGAATTTCAAAATGAAGTTAATTATGAAACTCGAATCTTCTTTTTTTGAATCTCAAATTCGTTATTCGAAATTTAAATTCTTTATTCTAAGGGCCCGTTTCAGAATGTCCTAATAAAGTTTCGGGTTCCTATGCACACATAAAATAACTGAATAATAAAAATGACAGTTGACATGCAGCGCGTTTCAAGCTTTAACCGATGGATAGGCTAAATCAATGACTGTGAAACACAAAGATAGTGTTTTATTTATTAAATTTGTTCTGGGTAGTAAAACCGGAACTTACTCGAACATTCTGAAACAGATCCTTATTCCATCATTTCATCGTCTCCAGGAAAATAGCATAACGTTATATATGTAGGTTACAGTTTAAATTAGCAGCTGAAGGTCCGAACCAATATTTTTTGGTATCCGAAAAAATATTTGAACCCCTATTCTCAGAGGTGGCTCGTATATTTATGTAACATAGCGTTAATAGATACAAACTAAGCAAAGCAGATACATCATATAGCTTGCTTGATTTATACAGGCATCGTATCTATATTTAAACAGGCAGGCTGCACTAGGTATGCCATGAATACTTCATTGTAATCAAGGAGCAATCGATTCAACCGAGCTTGTGTTAGCGGCCGATAGTGACCGATGATCGAATTGAGGTCGTGCCGGCAATCGAGCGGAATCGATTACGATACATAGAACCGCGGCCGGGATGACACCAGTAGAATCGATTGTGAAGATGTAATTGAAATCGGATTTGAGTTTGTTTTAGGAATTGAGGAGGCGTTAACTGTGAATTTTGAAAGCTCGGATTATCATTAAACTTTGGTTATATAGAATAACAATTTAAATTTTAAAGGTTTTAGTCATAATGCCTTGGATTTAGGTTGAAACAATTTTAAATCTCACTGTCCTTAAACTCAAATATTTATCATAAACAAAATTTTAACCGACTTAAAAAAAGAGTAAGTACTCAATTCGACTGCTTGTCGACTGTTACTTTAGAACTTTTGACTGCCGATTTCAATGATTATTTTTTTATTTGAAAGCTGATGCTTTCCGTGTGGTCCCATTTAAATTTCATCAAAATCGGTCCAGGCGTTTTTGAGTTACACTCTTATAACTGAAAAGTGTTTCCTATCTTGATGATTCATTGACAGTGAATGACAATAGATCCCGTAAGTAGCAAGGGTACTTAAAAAGGGTTAAACAAATATTTAACCTAAAAATGGAACCGACTTCAGCACTCAACACTGTGAAAAAACTTTCGAAGTCAGTACCATGCGCACAAACTTTTAATTTATTTTCTTTGTGATTTACACAGACATGCTAAATCAAGCAGTTGACTTTGCTCTGTACTGGAATTCTCACATTTTAATTTTAGAGTTTAAAGTTAGTACAAAATATTATAATAACAAGCACTATCGCATGCTAAAAGAAAATCACTTTTTACAAATAATTGGAGCACATTTTTTTGTCCCGATGGGAAATTATAATAAAATAAATAATAGGTTTCAAATGTATAAGTGTTCGACCACATCACAAAACATCAGGTAAGAAATTGCTCAAAGGGTAGCCTATAAGCTATATGAAAAGAAAAAAAAAGATCACCGTCGCCCACAAACATCTGCAACACCAGTTGCAGATGTTTGTGGGCGACGGTGATCACTTACCATCAGGTGAGCCGCCTGCTCGTTTGCCCTCCTATCCCATAAAAAAGAGCCTCGTCACTATACAATAATAATCATACACATGCAACAAACCATTGTTAATATACATTTTATAATCAAATGTGGTCTCCATGTAATAGAAAGCGAGTCCAGTGTTAGCATGTGCCTGTAGTTTCGTACTGCCTTTTCAGTTCGTCACTTGTGGTAAACTGCACTGCGCCCATCACCCTCAGACATGATGTTGTGAAGTCTCATGTGCCTACAATTACAATTAAAATGTGCACTCATACCTTTCAATACGTAACACAGTAATACGAACAATACTGCTTGGCGGTGGAAATATGGTGGACGAACTCGAACAAAGCGTGCTACGATAACTGTCGAGTTCTACTGCCTCTAATTCTTTTGACAGGAAACCCTAATAAATAACTCTAGATCCGAGATAAAACCCATAATCTGGAAATTCCGCAGCTACGCTTTATGCAACTAGGCTAACGAGGCAGTCAGCAACAAAACTAAATATCAATTATGACTACAAAATCATCAGCTGAAAACAAAGCAGCTTTACCGACAAAGTAACATCTCAAAGTTGGACATCGGTCTGCTATTTGACCGCCTGAAATTGCTCAAAACCAATTAAATTCAATCAACTTTACGCCGCATTGAATTTCATTTTCATTACATTTCATTTCAATCGAGCAATTTCCGCTTCTACGCAGTGGTAATAAGACATATTAAAACGTAGCGTTTATATTTCAAAATAACAGAATGTAAGGGTAGTTGCTGACGAACAACTTTAAACATTAACAGTACCCTTTGGCGCCGCACTGAGGTCATTGCGCCTGAACTGTGTAAAAGCTTGTCATGAGAGATTTCAGTCGAAATGTTCTGTGAAATAATTCACGCACTTTGCTGGGCAAAGAAATAAAACAATCGCTTATTAGAAGTAAAACAGTAATCATCTGTAACTTTTCTTGTTAGATTTAATTATATACGTTTATACGCCACTTGCTTTATTTTGAAACATTTGCCATTGGTTGCCGAGCTAGATGGGCACACCCCCCACGTGAGTGTCTTAAGCGATGAAAAAGGGTAAAATACCAAATCGTAGGCAGCAGCGCTATTTGAGGATGCTGAAGCGCTCGTAGCGAAGTTTGCTTAGCCATTCTGAAACGATCAGCAAAGTTAAGCAACGTCCGCCACGGCCAGGAGTTGGATGGGTGACCGCTGGTGATTGTCTTAGGATGGCAGTCGTTATAGCATGGTGGTAGGGCATTTTGCGAATGCTGAAATGAAGAACAGACGCTCAACCAAGTCTGCGGTTTGTGAACATGCCCAGGACAAACCCAACCACTACATTCGGTTCGACAAACCACAAATCCTCGCTAGAGAGACCCGGTTTATGCCAAGAATGTTACGCGAGGCTATTGAAATCAAAAAGTACCCAAATTTCAATAGGGACGATGGTTGGCAAGTACCACCTGCTTGGGATCCTGTTATCATATTAATTAAATCCCAAGGCCGACATAAATCTGCAAGACCTCGAGACACTGTGAGCGAATACTGCGTGAATAGGGAACGTTATGATTAATATAAAAATTTCTGACGGTAGACCAAATAATTTCTTAATAACTCATGTGACAAATAAAATCAATTAGTCACCCCGTGACCACGATCACTGCAAAGTGAAACGTCGGGATAAAATAATGAAAAAAATATACGCGATTTAAACCGTTTAAAGTTGTTTAATTACTATGTGTAACAATCGCGAAAACCTAAGACAACATTAAAACTGATATTCATTTAATGCACGATAGTCGACTTTAGTCTCGAGGGAAATCTGGCTTCATTTTCACATTTGATAACCAGCCAAGATAATTTATTTACTTACGAATTTGATTAATTTTGAGTTTTATTGCTAGGCATACAATAAGAGTGTATCATTTAGACAATATTTAGGTATTTAAATATTATAAATTAACCGGAAAAACACTCACGCCAGGATCGAATACGTCGACCCAGGTTTCGAGCATATCAGATACTCATCATCAGGGCCAGTGAGTCTGTGAGAACTCGGCGGGCTGCTGCCGGAACTCACTGCAAGGTGCTTGGCGACAGATTTTCTACTTAAGGATCTTAGTAAGCAAGGCGAGCATTCGCAAAATGCGCATCCACCAGGCAGTAATGCTCAAGCCGGCGCGTGGCGATGGCGATCGAATCATGGAACAGCAGTCAATAGCTGTTACCGCTCGGCTATTATTTCATATGTAATTTTTAATATGATTAAATATATACACAAACAATATAATACTAACAAATGTTAGTTGTTTGATTTGTTAATATGATTGATCGGTTAACATTTCATCAGGCATATAGTTTTTATCTGATGATTGAATAACCAATTTAAGATTCATGGGACCATGAAAAAACCATTTAACTCTCGTATCATCCTTACATAAAATCCTGAACTTTAATTTAATGTAATTATACCGGTCACGACTCAAGAAAGTACTAATAATGAGGTAATCAAAATTCAAATAAACTCAACTTCGTATTAAAAAACTTGACTCTTATTAACACCAACTTTCTAACTCTTGTATACTAACTCACTCCATTAAAAACTTTCTTACACCTCCTTCAGACTCTTGAATAAACATAAAACCTCAATTTCGTCGACTCCGCCCGGTTAAAACCTTAATAATCCCGAAGCGGCCGTTTATCCGGCTCTAAGGGACCAAAGGATCCTTAATTCGACAGTCTTCTAGAGAATAGGATCAGTATAAGATTTTATTTTTTGGAGTATTTTCTTTTAGAGGTAGCGTTAATTAATGTGGGATCGGGAGGATTAGTGAGGGCTATATTCTCTCCCGCGTTAGTTTTATTAAATAAATAGATATAATAGAATAACCTCTTTGGTTAGCAGTTACTATGTCGTACAGAATGAATGCGTGGGCTAAAGCTATTTAATAGTGATTGGTGAAAGACTGCGATTTCACTAGATCACTAAGGTTACCTGCCTGGTTGAGGTATAAATAATAGTATTTCGCTTATATTTATAATTATGTGAAAAATATCCGGCCATTTCATGAGGTTTTGTTAAAGGGCTTGAAGAATGCCAAGCTTGTGAAATTTTTAGCGTTGATCCGAGAAATCTGCAGACATTTCAGTTCCCAAATTCCGTCCACAGTCAGCATTACCGCTAGATTCAATATTGCTGTAACCTTGCGCAAATGTTGGCTTTTAGCCTTCTTACTCATTGATAATGGATGCTCTTGCATGATGCTCTTACATCAGGCCTCCAGGAAGAAGCTCCCTGGTTCATGCTGTTTGCTGACAACATTGAGATAGTGGCCGAGAATGTCCTAAAGGTCCACAGTAAATTTATAGTGTATTAATTTGTGGGTTACTAAAATCTTTCGATTTATTATGTTAAGAATTCATAGAATCAAAGTGACTTCTCAATATATTTGCACGTTACGTAGTACTTGAATACATATTTGTAAAGGTTCGATTCCGAGCAACGATGGCAAGTTGTGGCATAAGGAACATTTATTTTGGATGGGACAACATTAATACTGGCAATGTACCTTTATTTAACATAATACTATGAACTATATATGCCGACTAGAAGTGCCGCGGCTGCACGCAGTCGGCCGTAGCGGCACTATATAAACACAGGTGAAATTCTAGGAAGTTACTTCCAAACCTTTATTTTTGGCTTTCATGGGCAGGTTTAACTATTTGGCTCACCGAATAGTCACACGCAGTCCTCAGTCTGCTTTTTACCAAGTTCATAAACTCATAGTAAAATTATCTTAATATATAAAAAAAGCCATCATTCTACTAAAAACTATTTGAATGTTAGGCTGGTATTCATAAATGCATCTCAAAATGTTGAATGTAAGATGCTGTTTTGGATCACCTTCAAAAACAGCATCTTAAAATCGATCTCATTCCTGAGATGCAATTATTACTAAGAGTCTAATTAACTCCATTAAAAATTCCTTCGTCGTACGTGTTTGTTCTATGAATAAACAAAAATCCTTGATTTTGTCTAGTCGACCTGGTTAAAACCTTAGTAATCCCGAAGCGGTCGTTTGTCCGGTTTTAAAGGACCAAATGATCCCTAATTTAGCAGTGTGCGTCTGGAGAATAGGATCAGTAAAAGATTTTTTTTCGGTCTTTCTACTAGCTAGCGTTAATTAATGTGGGATTACGGAGGATATGTGAACTCATTATTCTATTCAGTTGTTGTGGGGCGAAAATTATTCGCCCCACAACAACTGATAATTTTATTAATTATCTACCTGAGACTAGTCTTTTCGAAGAATTTAGGATTCCGTTATAAAAAACGGGACCCTACTAAGCCTCGACTGTCCGCCCGGCTGTAAGGAGCTGTATTTTTCTACCTGTATCTTTGGAACCTTAATACATAGCCTATTGAAATTTTCATAGAGTACGCTTGCTGAACAAGACAGCAAGAGTAATGTATTATAAAGGCTAAAAAATAATTTGATGTAAGTACTTATCAGGCCATTGATTAGTATAGCGTAGGCATACTATATTAGAAATAACTTAGAAATAAGTAGGTAGGTATAGTTATATAGCTTAGATATTAAGTACCAATTGACGACTTTTTAGTTGTATCTACATATTAAAGCGTACAATCATGGTAACCGGTTTAACCCAGTTAGATAAAGAAACGAATTGTTCGTTGGCGTTCACTAAAAATTTACATATGTCAAAATGACAGATGATGTATCAATCATAATGTTTTATAATAATGTACTACTTAGAGTAAGTATCAACATCATTAGTCGCATAAAATCGAACAAAACTTCAACCTTCGCTTCTACTTTCAAAGAAAAAGTTTTACATCGCACACAATAGTTCACTAGTAATCATCTAGAAACGTCTACAAGCATCAATTTACAACACAGGTTTCCTAACTTCGTAAACTCCGAAGTATACTACCGGTAAAAGAGCTCTCTGTGAAGTCAAAACTTTTTTCACTTCATTTCACGTCAGATTATTGAAGTTAAACTGACAAGGAGGCTTTGATCAAAGAAAAAGTTGTATTATCTGCTAAATTACCTTGTTGGTTGAGTGGCGTTACAACCTTGCTTTAGAACATCGAAGTACTTTGATCCCCGGGTCGGGGAGTTATTGGATTTTTCTGACAAAGAAATTTTCACTAGCAAACAGATCTGCAGCGATATATGGAAACATCTCACCCCTTATTACATGGGACGAAACATAGACGGTAAAACGTGGGTGTCAAGCATCTCTGTTGACTTCTTCGGATTTGTAGTTAATAAAAGAGCGTGATAGAACAAATTTTCACATTGGCGAAGCTGCTGATGCAGATTAAATAGATCTATCTCCCAAATATATATGTCCTCCATTGTGACTCCCTAAATTTCCGAATTCACGAAAATCAAAACATAATCATAGCACATGTTAATGAATTATTCGTGAACCTCGATAGAACGTGCATTATCTTTGAACGGCGCCATCTGACAGCTGATGTGTGTGCATTCATCCAAGTGATTGCATACTTCGCTTCGCAGTGGTTACATGCCGCAGAACTCGGAAGTCAGGACTCGACAACACTATAATTGGGCCCGGGGCTTTTTGGACCAGCTAATCACAATTTGGGCCCTAATGTAACATGAGGCCCACATTGTGAATAGCTATACACATTCAGGAAACGTGAGTTTATTAGTTCACCTATTTTTTACCCATATCCATGAAAGTAATTAGTTTCGAATGGTATTCGGAATTAAAAATTATAAATAGGTAAATCGCAATTGCGAAATCATGTGTTTTTCAATTGTGAGCCAGTCCTGGCAGTACTAGCAACACTCTTGATAGGCTCTTAATTAGAATGGTTATAATATTAACTTAAGGCATTATTTTCTGAGTAAACGATGATCGAAAATTGCAAAAAACGCTGAGCATAAGAACATATGTATATGAATTTCCAAAAGAAAACCTCTGAGACTGCCTCACAAGTCCGATAAAAGGGCTTAATTTTTCTGAAAAGCCCGTAGATCCCAGCAGCACGGTAAGTGGTACATAAGGTAGTCCACACACGTATTTACGACGCGGCGAGTTAATTGGTGGCACGGGCCTGCGGACGTTACGGCCTGTTACAGTCATTTGGTCCGCGTGTGTGGAATGCCTAAACTGGAATTATCGACGGTCTATAGTGTTCTTACTTATCAACTCAGTTTTAGTTAACTTGAATAGGTCAAAATAAAGAAAGCACAAACTCCTAATACAAATTTCTTCCCGACCTGCGCGGTAAATTGCTCTAAAAAGAACTATGGCAAAAGTTTAAGCCCAATTTGTACCCCGTGGGGTGCCGGGCTAGATTGAATCTCCTATATCTTCCTGTAGAAGTCGTAAGAGGTGAGAAATATGAAAATACTAGATGAGCAGCAACGCCTTCTGCAAAGAAGAACTGCCATCTTCCACTGTTTAAATAATATTCACACTGATTTTACTTACGTTAATACAGTCGAGTAGCTAGATCTCGACACGCAATGCTTGCGCGGACGCGGTCGGGAGCGCACGTACTCCATGACGAAGCGACTCTGAAAGTCGCGAAACCGGTCGAGATCGAGCTACTCGACTGTATTAACGTAAGTAAAATCGGTGTGAATATTATTTAAATATGTGTAATACTTACGAAAGTTTTAATAAAATCTTCCACTATGATCCCCAAGACACCGGCCAAGCGTAGGAGTTATGGCATACTCCTCCTACTAAAGGTGACCTTTTTTCAACGGTGGGCGTTACGGCTGTTAAAGTGTGTGTTCGTGGGTGTGTTTGTGTCGGTGTGCGTACTGAATCAAATATATTTCACTAGCTGACACGCCTTTATGCCTTCGAAGCCTATAACTTCATATGAACTTTTAGCTACATTTGACCCTTGATTCATCCCTGCCGTGAAATCTTCTCTCAGCTGACTGCTATCCTCCATATACCACATACTTGCCAATTTTAATTTTCAGTTTTATAACATTTTTTTTATGTTTTAAACTTAATCACTGAACTGGTTTTAATTTATGAGATATCTTTAGATTCGTCTTGATATCGCAAGTGACACTAGGTACACAAAAATGAATAAAAACGAAAGTGGCGGACTTTCGACGCCATATTGTGATATAAAAAATATTTTTCTTCCAAACCCATCGAATAGGGTATCAAAATTTGGGCCAAAAACTATTCCATAAATATATATAACTTGTATTTTTAATTTCCATAAAACGTTTTACGTAAATCAATAATTTGCAGTAAGGTTTTTTACATTTTAAATTAATTTGTACTTATTTATGATTTCAATTAGATTTTGATGTTATGATAAAAATACATAATTGGACCTCAGATCACATTACGCTTAACACTTCCAGTGTATTTGATTCAAAAGTAATTTGTCTCTCAAATACTACCGAACGTTGGCTTACTACAAAATTCTATTTGCATCGTCATGTTCAATGCAGCATCATTGCAGGCACGTTATGCCATTCCACATATTTTTATTAAGCTCCCAAAGGCTTTAAAGCCGATTCGATGCTCCAATAAAAAGTATCGCGAGTGTAGACCAGTTACTGTAGAAACGTGTCGGCAACAGTTTTTGAAACGGCAGCTTGTTTTACCGATATACCAATACTTGGGGATTTGGGATGATAGCGAAGTATTCCTCGTAATCTAGGATATGTTTCGATTTGAGATATTGGAATATAAGAATTGTAATATGTTCAGATAGAGCAAGTCATAAGTCAAATTTATCTTTTCGTTCCCATCCTTTAGGACGGAACAACATCTACAGCCAAAATGTTTTGAACTACGTTTGGATACATTCAGACGCTAGTTTTACATGACTCATTTATCAGCATCATGATACAAAAACATCGAATACTTAAATATAGAGTAGCGTTTATATATATTTTTTATTTTATTTATTAGGCACAGCAAAAAGTTACATTATAAAACATACAATAAAAATAGTCTTACATAACACATACTTTATAATAACATAGCCCACGACGCTATTCACAAATTACAAGTGGCAAAGCAAAATAATATTTACGCATTTATTTGCGAGTTTAAATCATATTGAATGTATTATCTTGCTAAACTATTCAACACCTTGATTGACCAACACTTCATTCTATTAATTATACACCAAATATTTAATTTAGCAAATAATTATATGTAATTATTAGTGGAGGGGCGGGTATAGACTGTGAGGTCTCCACCAACAACAGCACTAAAGAGGTTCGTCGGGCGACCGGCCACTGAGTAAGTAATCGGCCGGCCATAGAACAGCAGCCATCACTTTCTAAGTACCATATTTATTAACAATTATTATAATATGCTCTTGTTTCGCTGTTTAAGAAAACATATACTGATCACAAATATGTAGGATAAAAATAAAAAGATGATTGAACGTGTAATGCTATTCAAGTGTTATATACACTTTATAACATAAATGAATTTAACAACGGAATTAGTTAGTATACTGCAATGGTACAGCGAAAACAAATAAAGATAGAAGTACCCAGTGATGTCCAAAGTTTAATTATTCTAAACAGCCTTCTCTAGTATTTTGGTAAGTAAACCTACAATATCTTCTAATAACTCACAGTCAGCAAACAAAATTACATCAACAGTCGACCATTAAACTATTCCCAAGCACCGTTACCCTCAACCACTCCGGTAACGGTTTCAGACGATGTCAAATCGAGTTACACGCCGTCTTGCTCTCAGGCCAAAACCTCTTGAGGTTAAAGTCAAAGGGTACCTTAATAGATACCTTATTCTGTGACAGAGTTACGGACGCTTCCTTAAGTTACTATAAAGAAAGAAATTATTTTTATATCTGTCACGCTCGTAAACTTCTTGTTTATGCCCTATTGTAAGGGGACTAAAACAGTTTTTCATGCTCTAGGGCATAAAAACTAGTTTTTTAAGCACAAATGCATAAAAAATATTGTTGTTTAAAGAAGTTAAGTTTGTTATATATATTTATTTTTATAATTCTTTTATATTGAAAACGAAATACCTCTTAGGTGGTCCCATATAAATTTCAATAAAATCGGTCAACAAATTTTTAAATTACACTCAATTAACTGAAAAATGTTTGGCATGTTTTTTAACATACCTAGGTTTAGTAGTTGCTAGGAGGAAGAATAATATTCTTCCTCCTAGAGTAGTTGCAAGTTTTGTCGATGGTAACCAGTATTGTAGATGAGTAAAAATCGATCGTTTAACCAGTAATTATTACTAAAAAGGGAGAAATATTTTTTTTTAACAAAAGGTGGCACCGACTTTTAACACTGTAAAGTATGAAATAACTTTTTGAAATCGGACCATTAAAATGTGATCTCAGAATATTTGAATCAGCACGGGGCCGACTTTATGAAGATTTTCCATTCTTTACAGTGTTAGAAGTCGTTCCATTTTAAGTAAAAAAATATGTTCTTGTTTGCAGAGGGACAAAGGTACGAACATGATGGCTGGTCATTGATTATAAATGGCAATAACATTGCGCTTTTTGTATTCCCGTTTTGTCCTCAATTTTACAAAGCTCGCTTTAACAAGGTTACTGTGCACTGTAGCTCGTTAACTCAATTATCGCCCGCGTCGAATATTCCATATCAGAGAGCTGACGTATGAATATTCATTAACGGTGATTTCCAGCCAGTCAAAATACTGAAAGCTGGTTATGAGAGGTATTATTTCGCTAGATGGCGATCGAATGAAAAATCTAGTTTTTAACTCAAACGGCTGTTGTACTGAGATTAAGAACACATTGACAGCATTTTTAGACCGGGTTTAGACATCTGGAATGCATCTCTGAATTCAGAGACGGAATTTATTTAATATTTTTTATATCTGCGGATTACATTACAAAATTACAAACTTACGAGCGAATAAATTTAAGCAATGTGCGGGGTTCGAAATTGGGTGTAATTTTGTAACCGAATTTATAAGTTGAGTTATGGCAAGTTGCATCATGCTATAATATCTTAAATATTCAATTTGACAAAAAAAACCGAATGTTTTTCGTCTCGGTCAGTTTGATCTGAATGATACATAACCAGAAATTCCGGATGTAGGTGCAGCATAATTGAATTGTAAGCAATTCCGGGCTTTTTTGAGTTTATAACATTTATTCAGATTGTGAATTCAGAGAGGTACTTATTCTGGCTGTACCCTCATGCCTGTGAAGAGATTTCGTTACAAGTGACGAAATGCACCGCGGCCGTCACTCTGAGACATATTGTTCAATCTCATGTGCCTGTAATTTTACTGTCTCTCAAGGACTGCTGCCTGAACACAATGTTAGGTGCTTGGCGGCTGATTTTCCCAGCATGCGGTGAAGCTCAATCCGTTCGTAGGGATCGTACCATGGACCTGGGGCACCGCAGTCCATAGCTATAACCGCTTGGTTATCATTGCTTGTGACGGAGTTGCGTATGTTGAGCTGGATGTGTGGTGTAACAAAAGTGTGGATTGCGCGAAGAAGGATATATGCTGAAAGGTGAGCATTGTGATGATGAGCAACAGAACAGAGTGAAGGAAATACATACTGTGCCAACCTCTCAACGTGGGATAAGGGAAAGATTCAAGGCTTAAAGATAAGGGAAGAATTTTCTTAAGATTATTATTATGAAAAGATTCAAGCGTTACTTTGCGGATATTCAATTTATTAATACTAAATAGTTTAAAAATGTAAGTCTTTCTCGATCTTGCTCTGGAAAAACCATTGACTTAGGACTTTTTCGCTAAGGTATTCCTTCCATAACATACCTACTATCGATTATCCGGCTCGAAGGATCATGTTTTTGACGTCCGATACAAATATCAAAGAGCAATCCCGTTATTTCACATCCTAAGCCTATGGGAAAACCGTACTTTAGGGTTAGAAATATCATCTAATTCGTAGCTTAAACTGATCACGAACAAGAAAGTTGTCAGAGAATAGAACTTCAAGAAATTTCAGAAAGAAATTGAGCTTTTTAAAAATGATAAAAACGTGAAGTACTTCGTTACAGAGCCTTACGGGGTAGGCACGAGTGAGCAGCTGTTATACTTGAAAATTCAACAGCGTACCGCATAAAAAATTCTGTTTAAACCCGTGAAAAAAGCTGCGGCTGCGAAACATAATTTGATGAAGGAAGGTTAAAAAGTTAGCTCAATTTGTTCTTTGGGCAAACACTCTTGGAAAGTTACGAGTTTTTGTCCGAGTTTCATTATTCTACGTACTCCATTAAACTGTATAAGTGAAAAATTATTCGGAAACTATATAAGGAACGGATATTACAATTTATCTAGTTTCAAGTTGGTCAAATAAAAATGGAAGAGTTTTTCTTAAGATTATTATTATGAATAGAATCAGGCATTACTTTGCGGAAATCCATTTGAATAATAACAAATAGTCTAAAAATAAGTCTTTCTCGATTGTGTGGTCGAAGAGTCAACTCCTGAGGATGGTTAGTGTAGAAGCGAATCGCGTCGAAAATCCTTCCGGTTTGGCAACGTGGCGTATATGATGTCATGTCGACTTAACAAACAAATATTTTTTTAAATGTTTTAAAAAAATCGTAATTTAATGTTTTCTTTAAATTATATTGAAATATGTGTTGTATACTGTATTCGGAGACATGGCTCCGCCAAAAGAGGTCATTAGTATTTTTTTACAGTTTCAACGCTTCGGGTAAGTATAGCACTAAAGACATATCGCTATCTGATCACAATGGCATACTAATGGCTTGCTAGTTCAGTCCTTCACCGGTAAAGGACTTTTATCGGAGACTAAATAGAACACGGCGCACGAAGTGAAGCCAAAATACCATGCTTCTATTACACTGTCCCTTTCAACAGTACGGCAACACGTGAAGCGTGAAAGGGACAGTAAGATAGGAGCGTGGGTTTTTCGGCTACACTTGTACCGTGCGCCGTGCATCTAAGGATTTACTATGTAGCATTAGAAAGGTTAAGTGTAAACACTTATATCATAGAGCAACCAAAACCGCTGTAGGTATATAACATAGATAGTTCCATTTAAGTCTATGCAAATCCATCAAGTTTATGCGAAGGACTAAGTCGTTAATCGGATTATGTGTTCGCGTCACCTCGAATCGGAACGGTTTACAAACTCAGAGGTTGATTCATTGCTTCACTACTCGAAATCTTCGAATGAAGTAGTTTGGTCGAAGTGCGGAATGAGATTACAAAATTTTTAATAACATTCATTTATTTAGCCACTAACTATTGTATCGGTACAGCAATAACTTTGATCGCAGTAAAATTACTGCATGCATACACATTTTAAATAATCACGTTTAGTGGATGTGTGTGCATTTTTAGACTGAAAGATCTCTACTATTCCTATGAATAAACGTATACATCACCAATATCAAAAGAACGAATGCTGGTTGCTTCAAAGAAAATTTCATCTGTTTTAAATTTGGTCGGTTAACATTTTCTTAGTTTACGTTGTGTCCCAAATAGATTTGGCCGATATTTGTTGTGACGTTGTGGCCCACTCGGAACAATTAAACTGTGAAGCTGTGGCCCGAGCGTATTTTTTACTTTTTGGCATGTACCTCATGCCCATTTTGAATAAAAAATACTAGTCCACGAAAAAAATAAAAGTCTTATATAAACAACATTTTACAGTATTCTTTCATCTTATAATTGAAAAACCATGTTGTATTATTATGTTTCTTTTTGTAAGCTTTAGTCTAGTCGTCTTTACTGCGCTTTAATTTGATTACTTATTCAGTCAAAATAGAGTGAATAATTTAGCATAAGCTTACAAAATTACAAAGAAAGAAATAGTTTTGACTACGAGCGGGATTCGAACCCGAATGCATTAGTCCCTATGAGCCGAGACATGCACTTCCTACTGAGGTATCGTAGTACGTTATTGTTCACATTTATCCCTTCACTCCTATAGTTGAAACGCCTTAATGGTACAGAGCGACATTTGGCATTATCTTACTAATACAATACAAAATACTGACTTATTTGATGCAAGGGGGAGACGATTAACTTAGCATTCCATGGATTCACCGCGCGGGTGCCGGGTCCACCGCGTAGCGGAAGAAGAGAGGCTCAAGTCTCAGGTGCCATTACGATGTCATCAATGCTCTCCCAACCACTACTCTAGCCTACACCCTTACTGAATAAAATTTGGTAAGATCCTACTAATGCCAATTTGGTTACGCGTTCTAGTTTGAAATTACGGTTTTTCATGTCAATGAAGGTCTTTTAGTAGGATTTTGCTAGTTCACCCCTTGCGCTGACTTTCTTTAGCAAAAATAATAAATAAATTAACTACATATGTAACCTTTTTTAGTTACTTAAATTGCTATGTCGTAATATTTGTTTGTTAATTGTATGTTCTTTAGCATGTTTGTTTTCCATGGTACAGTAAGATCTATATACATGTCAGATATAATAATTCTCAAGAAGGTATGTACGATGTTACTTATTTCAGTATTTCTTTGTTTTATTTGAATGGGAACACCGAGCGAATGTCACAGATAGCACAAGTTGTTGACTGTCTTTAGCACAAGGCTGTCAGTGTCAATGTCATATCTGTCAGTAGTGCGTTCGATCCAGGTTCACTTGCCTTCGAGACAGCGCCTGCGCCGGGTGTGAGCACTGACTTATGATTTTATCAATATGGCGGACGCCGACAACGAACACGTGGACTCTAATCCGTTTGAATCCCCGATATACATATGGTTCGAAAATAAAACAACGTTATAGTTTATAAAATGTACAAACTCAGTAACCCAAGACCTGCCCCGAATTAAAAATTAATCACACGAATTGGTTTACAATCCTAAGAGAAATCGTACAAATAAATGTACATACATTATTTTATAACTGTGTTAAGTAGCTACCTTTTTTTTCAGTTCGTTGAAGATATATTTCGGTTATATTGCTATTTTCATTGCCATATGTAAAATGTACCAAACACTTTGAATCCTCCATCCATCGATTCAATGCGAAAATTTTAATATTTAATTCTTTGATTTATAATCAGAATGTTAATAGAAACTTCATTTCTAAACTGTATTAAAATTTCTGAAATTTTGACCTCTATTCAAGTGAACATAGAAATAATGCGTAGAATTGAGAACCTCCTACATTTTTTGATAGCTGGTTATAATGTCCGTTATCATGTTAAGAGCTATAATTTTCTAATCTGATAATATTTATAAAAAGTTAATATTGCAATAACGTAAGGGATAAGTCAATCTCACAAATTTTAATAACATTCGTCAATGTAGATTTACTTTGGTATTATCGAATCATTTTTCACTCGACGATTCCAATTTGCTCCCGGCCCGTATAACAATAAACTTAATTATCTACCTGCAGGGCCTCATTCAGGATAAAGTCTAGAGAACAAATATTACATTACATTTTATCATGATCGTCTTCCTCCCCTTTTTCCGTGTATGAGAGGTCAACACGTTATTTTTAATTTTCTCTTAGAACGCATGTCTTTAAAGTTTTGTGGCCTGTCTAACGCCAATGCACCTATAGAATTACTCCGTTGACTATCCGTTGATAATTTTTCCGCAATAGTTTTGTTGGTAGTGTACCAAGCTTTGCCATAGAATGACCAATCCAATCAAATAAAAATAAATGACCCTATGGGTAAGACTTTCTTTTTGTCCATTTTTTATTTAACCCCTTTAAGGTTAAAATTTACATGGCCAATAGGGTTGCTGAATTATTTCAATAAGCTGCCCAAGTTTTGTAAATAACGGATTTTGCCAGATTAAAAAAGCTTT
Organism: Plagodis dolabraria; assembly: GCA_963854805.1. Taxonomy (NCBI): domain Eukaryota; kingdom Metazoa; phylum Arthropoda; class Insecta; order Lepidoptera; family Geometridae; genus Plagodis; species Plagodis dolabraria. Next base: position 6,758,879 of record OY978442.1, read on the forward strand.
TCTGAAAATTAGACCCTTAAACGGGTAAAATATAAAATAACAATATGAAAATATGCCGTTTAGAATCAAAAAGGGGTTTTTCTTTTCGGAGCTTTATTCGGAGCCATATACCTAAAGCAGAACACGAAGAGCTTGAATAAGTTGAAAAGTTTTATTTAATAGTCTCTTTAACAACCTATCGTATATAGGACGTAGTATTTCTTAAGAACCACTTGCCCGATATTGCAGGGACGATTTCGCTTAAAGATTTCTAGGAATTATCCTCGTGGCCACATAGAACTTTTGAAATATTCTATGCAGCCACATTTTCGACATACCGTAAATTATTATGAATTATTAATAATTATTACCAACATAGCACAGTCTCAAGTCCTCTCTCTTCCTGAACAGACTCTAGCACCGGATCAGACAAATTTTAGTAGCTACTACTGTTGACCTAATTTTTTCCTGTCGGTATAATACCTATTAGTATACGTTTAAATCTTAAAATTCAATAAAACTGTCAATATATTTTTACGTAACATTACTATACGTACGTTAACATAATTATTACATAGATATTTTTTGTACTTTTCCTTACAGACGGACCTGCACACCTGTTTCATTACGTCGGATTCGTAATTTTCGCGTGGAAATTTCGTTTTGTTGATTCTACGAAATGAGGATCCCATTACGAAAGTACGTACGTGATTACATAATCAACGGCTTCTACCAGTCTACAGTTAGATCAGATATACATTTATATTGGGGTTTTAAAGGGAAAAATGGAGACTTAATGATTATCTGCAATCAATTGCAGCACTTACTATAATAGTTGAATCTCGCAATAATATCGTGTCCAATTTAACGTACGTAACTGGGTCATATCGTGCCGTGTTACGTTATTTACGTTTGTTGGTATTATTGACAGGTCTGGCTCACTACGCACTATAGGTACAAAGATGCAGGTACATCGGCATATCTGTCCCGACGGGACCATTCTCGGTGAGTGCCGCGCCAGAAGAGATCGGAGATATTAGTTGCTATGCGATAGAAAGACAGATGCCTTGTATGTGGAAATAAATATTAGGTACTCCGTGATTTGATTGTAGACAAAAAGAAAAACTGGTTAATTTGTCATCATATGTGGCAAGTGTAAGACGTCGCGTCGGTTCCGAGCGTAGTTATGGGATGCTAGTGGAAAGCTATGTCGAAGACCTTCGGAGGGTTAGATATATCCAACTCCTAGGCCCAAAACAGCGCTAGGCCTGGGTGGTTCATTATAGCCCATACCTCTCTCTCTATCTCTCTCTATGTGTCACATAGTGAAGGAGATATAAAATATGATATATAGCCTTGGCTTACGAATCTAACGATACCGTACATTTCCAAACTTAAGATTATAAGGAATGTTCCATATTTTCCTGCGAGATTTCGTTAAAGAAAGAGAAAAATTTACTAATAAGATCTCTAAATTATGGTAGGTTGTTCTTAGGTATTCTGGCCATACCAAAATCTATATAACGCTGGCAATGGTAATCCTTAAATTTTACATTTCTGTTCGAATGTGGGTATGATTTACGCAGATATGTCTAAACTGATATAAAATTGCCCGTAGTCAAATACAATAATCTAACTTTTAGATTTGTCATTCTAAGTATTACACGAATGGGATTTTTATTTAAAGAGAACAAGAACTACGTTAATTTAGAGAATTTTAAATTAAGACAACTTGCATAGAATAGATAATAGAACCAATATTACCATAATTTATATTAATTCGATTAACACCTACGTTCGAGCAAAGGGGTATGCTGAAAACCAGCCCTGCGTGAACCATCCGGCTTACGCAGTACAGTGCTGAGCCTACCCCTCTTGCCAGTTAAATTAGATAGTTGTATTTCATTTTTTATTTCTTTCCTGTTAAATTGTATTTTACTGGCAATAAATGTTATTCTATTCTATTCTAATTCTTGAGTAAGCTTACATAATATTTATTGAGAGCATTAGGAAGCATAGTTGGAGTCAAACGGAGTGATAGGATACTGGATAAGGAATAGAGTGACAAGGGAACGATGTGGTGTGAATGAGGATGTAGTGACAAAAATCCGAACCTAGGCGAACGTTCCGAAATCAGATTGAAGATGTTCAGAAAAAAGGCCAGGTCATGAGTACCCTAAACTGACGCTCATGTATGAAAGGATTGATGAGTGAAGATGAAGCGAAAGAGATATGTAAGGACCATAGCAAGTGGAAATCTGTGGTCTCTGCCTACCCCTACGGGAAAGAGGCGTGATTTTATGTATGCATATGTATTGTTGATTTTATGTATATACGAAAATAAAGTCTTTAATATTTGAAATTTTAATGACCATAATATGACTCTACGCTACATTAATAGATAAAATACATACTGAATTACATAAAAAAAACTACAGTTTTGATAAACAACAAAATATAATTAAAATTAAATCAATAAACCCGCCGCAAACCTCTCCAAATACTTTTATTCACTTTCAGAACCTTATACACCGTGAACACATAAGCACATCCTGCGAAAAACACCATCGCCGACATCGTATAAGAATCATTTACCACCGTCATCACAAAGCAAGCTGCTATGAACATCGCCATGATGACACCATGAAAGAGCACATACCAGTAATGATACTTCAGTATGGGGTGCCTTCGTTTCACAAAACTAACAATTATAATTGATGTTGCTACCATCAGCTGCACGTACAAAAGACCGAAGACGAACTCCACAACCAAGCTCGTTGTGTTTTGGATATAAGCGTCTATGTGTCCCGTAGTAGCCAGAAGCAGAAGACCAGCAAAGAACACCATAGGAAGAACTGCAGATATGGCTATCATGATGAACGATTTTCGAAGTTGCGCGCAGTGAGAGCATGGTATCTCTTCAAAGTCTTCTATCACGATGGTCATGTCGAATACGGCCAGAAGTGGTTCGCTTTTTAGATTAATTGCTGAGTAAATAATTCAAAATACTAAAATTACAATAGTTACGAAAACTGAAATGACACTGACATTGACATGTCAAGTGTAAAATATTACTATAATAATTGGTCGGACCTCGCTATTTTAGGGTTCTGCATTGCAAATTTTTTTTTGCTATTGGGCGTAAACAATTAAAAACAAACTTAATTAGAGGATGTAGTACATATGATACCAACATTTCAGATTATTTATTTGTTTAATTCTTAGGGTTCTGTACCCAAAGGGTAAAAGCAGGACTCTCTTACTAAGACTCCTAAATCCGTCTGTTCGTTCTTCGACAGATTTTCTACTTGAGGGTTACTACCCTCCAATAATGATGCCCCCAGACTAGCTACTAGCTAGTCTGGGGGCATTCGCAAAATACCCTGCCACCACGAACTGCCTGTTTCATGAACCGGGATAGCTAGACAGTTGAATTTTTTGCAGATACTTAATGTATTTCTATTGCCTCTATAACAACAAATACTAAAAATCGTCCAAATTAGTGTCGGACACGGGCACGTGAATATTTTAATAAGAAGGTCATAATATGGTGTGTAGTATTGTATAGGTAATGGTACGGAACCCTTCGTCCGCGAGTCCGACTCGCACTTGGCTGATTTTTATATAGCCCTAACAAAAATGTTCTAATATATACCATTTTGACAGCCCCTATTTATTGAAAAATAAACATGTATTTATACTTCACGCAGCGAACTTTATAGATAGTGACACCCTATGCTAACGATGGAAAAAAACATTATTTCTCGGCAATCTTCTCATATGAAAATAATTTATAAATTAAATAAAATAATTTATTTCGGACGGAATACACAGCAGTGTTAGTACACTGTATTAAAACTAAGTTAGTAAACTAATAACTAAAATTATATAATAAATACATTATTTAATCCTTCCCGTGACTACGCCAATAATTTTAATTGAATTTCTAGTTCAATAGTCTTTGGATCAACTTGTCACCTACATAATATATTAAAAATTCAGGTTTGTTACCTAAGTTTAATTAATAGGACTCCGTTTTTCCCTTTGGGTACGGAATTCTACAATTACTTCCACTTTCCTCTAAGTTAGAAAACATAGCTCATAGACATCGCATTTGAAATATATTCATAGACAAGAAACCTAAGAGTTATATTAGAGTTTTTGCATAATTAAATCAAGGAGGTAATATCTTACCTAGGTATAAACCTTATTTCAAGAATATGCTAAGATCTGTATTGACGTTTTATGTTCAAATTATTACTAAGAAGATCCTTGGTATTACAAGTTCAAAGAGTTTGCCTTTCAATTTCTAAGTGGACGCTAAATGAAGAATAGTTTCCAAATTTAAAATAGAAACTTACGATTAAGATACTTTTAGGTCTCCTAAAAAGTATTTATAATGATTTTCAAAAGTTGGAAATCTAGACTGATTTGATAATATCTCATATGAATTGATAATATATGTCAGGACGTTTTGTTTGTTTTACTTTTATGTGATTGTGACAGAACAAGCCTGAAGCCGACCTGATGTTAAGCGGTAACCTCTGCCTATAACAGATAGATGCATTTCGTCACAAGTAACGAACTGCAGTGCGCCTGTCATCCTGAGACATTCAGCTGTTGTCTCATACGCCTGTAATTTCACTAGCTCTCAAGGACAGCTGCCGGAACACACTGTTAGGAGCTTGGCGACAGATTTTGTAATTGAAGGTGGTAGCTAGCGAAGCGAGCATTCTCAAAATGCCGTCCCATCATGCGGTGAAGCTGGCGACGCTGCGGTGAGATCCAACCTGCAGCATAGAGTCTATAGCTATAGCCGCTCGTCTATCGTTGCTTCGATGTTCTTTTTCCGCTCTTTTAACTGCCAACAAAAAGCCTAGTAAGTCTGATAATGAATAGATTCAGGCGTTACTTTGCGGAAATCCATATTTAATAATAACAAATATTCTTTAAATATTTTAAGAAAACCTCAATATATTAATATAACACTTAAAAATACAAAAATATATCTAGTGACAATTCCGCCTAATTTTCCTGCTAAGCCGACGTGACGTCATAAACGCCACGCAGCCAAACCGGAAGAATTTTTCGACGCGTTTCGATTCTACACGAAGCATCCTCAGGAGGTCTTGACTCTACGAGCGCACGATCGAGACCTAGTAAGCCTAGTTCTCACTAGTAAGGGAGTCAACACAGGATACACCTATAATACTACTACACCGAGCACTTCCGTGCTTCGGAGGGCAACTTAAGCCGTCGATCCCGGTTGTTGTCTGAGGATGGCAGTCGTTATAGTATGGTGGTAGGGGATTTTGCGAATGCCCGCCTGGCTAGCTACCACCCTCAAGTAGAAAATCTGTCGCCAAGCACCTAACGGTGTGTTCCGGCAGCTTTTCTTGAGAGGCAGTAATTCTAGGTTAGCATGAACATATCTTCGATCACATCATTACTTACCAGCGGGTGAGATAGTGGTCAAAGGCTAACCGATCAGGCATAAAAAAAACACATTTATCGTTGCCACAGGTTGCATTCAAATGTCAAGCGTGACAATATTAGTGCGCTGAGACGGAACATTTGTCAAGAGTTGAAACTCGGGATCGGGAATTCTATATACTACAACGGAAAAATCGGGAATGCTTTATGACTTCTTTAAAAAAAATTGACACAAATTATAAATATTTGATAAAGAATTAGTAATCATAAAGTAGATATTGTAATGGTTCATTCAAGCATTTCCGATGTTAAAGATAAGAAACGAAACGTGCGTGTAATAATACTCGAAACTTTGGCAATTATACGTTTTTGAAATCTACAGGTTGCATAAGCATTCATCTAACAATGAATAAATCCATTAAATGAAAACAGTTCTTTTATGAACAAAACGGTTAATTTTTTTTTATCTAAACTACAATGTTTTAATATTTTTTTTGTGGTGACTAAAGTATTTGTAAGAGAAAAAAATGTTTATGATGTCATTAACTTTTAATTGGATTCATATATTATTTTACAAATTTACAATAAAAGGAAAAATTTTAACTACGACTGGGAGTCGAACCCGCAAGTTCAAATTTTTCTTTAAGCTAGTTGAGATAGTTGTCTTGTTTGTAGTTCAATTCAGTTTGACTGCAGATATGGCACCGTCGTCCTCTTAATAAAGTTAAACAAAAGAAACCACATGATAAGTTTCAGTTAAGACTCACTCACCACGATAGGTCAATTGGCAGAACGTGTCTCTATAAAGTTGGCCATCAAAATTTTCGTTTGGTTGTAATTTCTTAAGCTTATTAGCTTAGCATGCGATAATGTAAGAAACAATGTAAGGAGTCATATAAAGTAATCAAGAGATTATTTTCATTATTGAACGTAATCGTAATCACGAGTATGGCTAAATTGAGTTCAAGTTTATTTACAGACTAAAAATTAATTATTATTAAATTTAGATTGTAATATCACGTAAAATTAAATATCGTAATATATTTGGGCATGTTTGTGGATGTGCGTGTCAATCACCCGACGGCCAAAAAAAAACAATTTTTGCTTCAAATTTACAGTATATTTTAGGTGATCACGATGATTATGACAAAATAAATTTTAGCATAAATTAAACAGCACAATGTTTTCATGCCTAAGCCATTCCATGCGGAATATAGATATAAGATATACCATAGTGGTCTAGAATGACTGCGTCCAGGCATGAAGTAACATTCGTTAATCTGTGTCCAGAGCTTTTGTTGCTATCTGTTGTTTTAGTTGCTATCCGTCACGCGCGTCAGCATTAGCGCTGTGAAAGAACATTTGTCACGTCCGTAACCGCTCCGTACTACCTAATCTGGCACGTCAAGGGGTTAGGTTTAGCGTCTTGTCACCATACGTGACTACATATCAACCATTCTGAATAGTTATTCAGTAAGCATGTAAAGCAGTTTTCTGAAGGATTCGTAAATAATATCTTCATTTTCATATATTAATAGTTTACAACCTTTGAATGAAACCGAATACAGCACGGCTTAAATATATTTAAAAAAAGTTCCATCACTCGACCTAGGTATATTACAATAATATAATGGATACAAAGCTTTATTGTTTAATATCGAGTATTACGTACATTACAGACCAAGTAACCTAAAGCCACAGCGATACGAAAAAACTATTAGACTTGTGGTATTTGTCACGCGCATCAACATTAGCCCCACCGACAAAAAATTTGTCACGTCTGTGACCTGTCTTTGGAAGTCATCAACCGTCTAGTTCTATACTGTGGCTATATAGTTATCGCACCAACATTGGAATATTTTTCATAATTAAATATTTAAGTATTTCAGTATTTTTCAAATGTATTGAAAACTCCTGCATTATGGGGAGGCTTGCTGTAATCCCCACGCTTGGCCGGCGGCTTGTTATGATCGCAGTGTGAGATATCAGTTTCTCAAAAAGCGATGCTGATCACCTTCTGGTGTTACCCTTAGTCACCTCTTACGACACACACGGGTACAGATGAGGGGTGATATATAAGCCTGGCACGCCACGGGAAATTTTTCCTTAGTCGCGTTTAATTCCGATGATATTCAGCCGTTTACTTGCTTCATCATTTCACAGCAGTTTCTAACGTAACTGTAACTAACGCTCGCTTCATCAGTCACGCTGGACAACATTAGCGCCGCCGCCGACAGAGCATTTGTCACGTTTGTGACCTCGCTCTAAGCGTCTAGTAACTAACCGGGTTAAGTGTTTACTGAATGAAAGTTTAAAAAGTAAATCACCAAGGTTTGATTTATATATTTCACACTTACGTAATACAATTTTCGGGCTGATAATCAAAGAACAAAGTAACGGTTGTTTTTTTAAGAGGAGATTTATTGATACCCAATCAATATAATAGTCGTCTTAATATTTAAGGTTAATTTATTTCGTGCCTCTTTTAGCAGAAAAATAATAATCAATTTTGCATTAAGGCTTAAGTGCACCTAGCACTTTTCATACAATCGTAGTTTCGTCAAATTTTAAATACCGACTGTTCAAACTCGGTGAAATTATGCATGCATGGCCTTGAGCCTAATAGGTACGCTTCTGGTTTCACAGTTTTCCGTAAAATCATGTAGTTTCAAAAATATTCGGAACAATCGTTTTGTATCGGAAATTTTTATTATCATATTTAAGCATAAAATCAATAAAAAAAACTGGCAAACTTGAAGCATAGATATTTTTTTATCATCAAATATTTTTCTCTGCAGACTCTGGGTCCGCACTCTTTTTAGAACTACCTTTTTATTATCAGTTTAATACAATTTACAATGTAATTGTCGTCTCCAATACATCATAGTCTTTCTGAAGGGAAGGGAACTGAACTTCCTGTTAATTTGTTACAATCTCAAGACTAAAATGAGTCCTAATTTTTTTTTCTTATATATAGTATGTTGAAAGGTGACAGTTACATTAGAATTAATATTTACAATATTTTTACTATCCTAGGTTGAAGGACCGGCCACTGGTTCCGTTTGTTTGTTTGTTTGTTTAGGGAGGACATAGATGCTGGCTACCGCCTGTGCGGTCGTCCAGCTCCACCGGGTTTTGGGCGAGGGCCTGGCCCTACAATAGCCCGGGAGGGAGAAGTGCCGAAGGCACTTCTCCCGAGACGGGCGTAGAAGGCGAAAAGCGCTTTCTACCTCCGTCTCCTGCGGACGCCGAAAACGTACCGCTATTATAGGAGGGGTTGACAGCGAGCTCAAGGGCACCACTGTGGTTCGGACCTCGGCTTGTCTCGCTGTCGAGAGACATGGGGGGGATCGGAGCAAAATGCCTCTGTGCAACTGCAGTGTTGCACAATTGGGCCCTACTGAATAATACTCTTTGATTATTTGGAGAGCAATTTATCGTGACCTTGTTTTTGCCTCGAGCTCGCCGGCGAGCTCGGTGTTTGATTGTTTGATTGTGTGACCTCTAATTACCTCACACCTGGGGATTTTACCTCGACGACTTGCGGATAACGCTAAAGCTGCCAATGTAATGACTGCGATGGGGTCATCCGGGTCGTCTAATACCTGCCGTGGTCGGCGACGGGGGGGTTTGAAAAATGGGATAGAAGAGGCAGTCGAGTAGTTCGATGCCTGGACAACCAATGGGTTCGGGTGGTGGGGCGCTCGATCAAAGTATCGGCGGGCGCAGTCCTTATTGAACTGCGCTAGAGAGGGAAGGTTTAAGTCGCAATGCAACTCGGTGTTCCGGATATACCACGGGGCGCCGGTTGCATTACGAAGAAAACGGTTTTGGATGACTTGAAGTTTATGAAGGTGGGCCTCACTAGCATGACTAAACACTACTGATGCGTAAGTCATGATGGGGCGGATGCAGGCAGTGTAAAGTGTCTTCTTATTACTAAGAGACATTTTACTCTCTTTGCGAAGTAGGGGACCAAGGCGACCCATTATGAAGGCCGCTCTGTTACGGACGGTTGTTATGTGATCGTTAAAGGTGAGATGACGATCAAGGGTGACTCCGAGGTATTTTGTTCTAGGAACCCAGGGAATGGGTTCGTCGAACAAAATAAGCGGTTTCGGGTAAGGGGAGCGTGTCTTCTCAGTAAAGCACATAGCTGTGCTTTTAGCTGGGTTGACCGCGATGCGCCATTTTCGGAACCAGTCACCGATCTCGGTGATGGCCCGTTGCATGACGAAATAGGACTGTCTGTTGATATGCCACCCAGTGGTGTAAATGGCGGTATCATCCGCATATTGGGCTAGGAATATTTTGGGCTGAGAGCGTGGGATGTCACTGGTATACAGTGCAAAGAGAATAGGTGATAGCACGGAGCCCTGAGGGACTCCGGCTCTGACTGGGTGGGGGGAGGAGAGGGTGCCTTCCACGCGATAGCGAAAGCTTCTGGCTTTAAGGAAGTCTTGTAGGATGAGCACAAGACGTTCTGGCACGCCAAATTGGAATAGCTTGTAGATCAAGCCGTTGTGCCAGACTTTGTCAAAAGCTTTCGCTACGTCGAGGAAGACTGCTAGCGTAGTCTGGGGTTTGGGGTACTTATTGAAGCCCTCAATGATGTGCTCCGTGAGGCGGTGCACCTGTTGGACGCATGAGTGTCCGGGTCTGAAGCCAAACTGCTCATCTGGGATAAGGTGGTGTTCCTTAGCATGGGACTGGAGACGGTTTGCAAGTAACCGCTCGTAAAGTTTGCCTAAGGCACTGAGGAGGCTGATGGGGCGGTAACTGGTGGGGTCAGATGAGCTTTTGCCTGGTTTGTGAATGCCAATGACATTTGCACATTTCCAGGTGTCTGGGAATAAGCAGTGGCTCATAGCAGCATTGAAGATGCTGACTAAGAGATGGATGAGAGGAGGAGAGAGGGTTTTAAGAACCCTGTTGGAGATGCCATCGGCACCGGGGGATTTGCGCGGTCGGAGGGCCTTGATCAGTCTCTCCACCTCAGCGTAAGTCGCTAAGGTGATTGGTGGGAGTTCAGAGGTGACCACAGAGCTTTTACGTTCGACTTCAGCATCCACCGAATCGAGGTGAGCTTGGTCAACGTGATCTACGTTAGGGGAACACTGAGCCTCTAGGCTATCAGCTAGGCACTCAGCTTTGTCTTCGTCAAAGAACGCTGGGACAAGTGGGACTGGTCTGTATAAGGGAGGCATGTCGTTATGGTTACTTCCTTTCAAGCCTCGCGCCAAGTCCCAGTAAGCATGGTGGCTTGGCACGAGGTTTGAAAGTTTATCGCCCCATTGTTGATCACGCAACTCAGACATGCGACTTTGAACCATGCGTTCAAAGTGGCGTTTCTTAGTTTTGTTCTCTTTACTGGGGTAAGAGTCGTAATGTCGGGTCACTGCTTTACTCTCCGTCACCAATCGTCTCACATCCGCTGGAATGACAAGGCGCCGGTCGTCCGGCACTATGACCTCCTTTGCGGATGCACCTACTACGGTGGAGAGGTGATTGGTGAACGAATCGATCGCAAGGGTTACGTCATCTTTTGTCAGGATGTCGTCAGGGATCTTGTCTAGGTCCGGTGAACTGATAGCCTTTAGGGCATCGCCTACTTGCTTCCAGTTCACTATCGTCTTAGTGGGGCGGGGGAGGTCAGTCGTTGGGTCGGGACCTAGTCGCAGTATAATGGGTCTGTGGTCAGAGTGAAGCTCGTGAACCACTTCTATGGAGCGTAACCGGAGTGTTACGCCTCTGAATAGTGCCATGTCAAGCAAGTCAGATCGGTGGTTTTCCATATAAGGGTAGTGAGTGGGCTCAGTGGGCGCAATTATGTCAAAGTTAAGTTCTGCGATTAGGTTTTCAAGTGCAATACCTCTGGGATTGTTGACGTTACAATTCCATAGGATGTGCTTACTGTTGAAGTCGCCAATCAGAATGACGGCGCTTCCTAATGAGAATAGGGCTTCTAAGTCAGCTCGGACGATCGGCTTTTTGCAAGCTTGGTAACAGGATGCTATGACTATAGGTTGATGACCAGTCATAGCTAGGAGGCAACAAGATGCTTCCATATTAACAAGAGTCGGGGTAGGTAGGGGAATGCAGTGCAGGGACCTTTTGTAATAGATAAGAGTGCCTCCCCCACGGGAGTTCACTCTATCATCACGTACCGTTCTGTAGTTGGCAAACCTAGGGTTCGCCTTCCCCGGTTTTAGAAAGGTTTCCTGCACGCATATGATATCGATAAGGTGGGTACAACAAAAGTCGTGGACGAGGTCACGTTGTTTGAAGAGGCCGTCAGCGTTAAATGACGCTAACGAAACTGAGTACGGTTTCGTGCGTTCGGTTGTACTACCCATAGTGGTTGTACTGGGGAGGGGCCTGGGGAACGAAGCGCTTAAGGGCGCTAAGTAAATTCGCGTGTTCCAATGTGTATTGGATCACGTCCGCTGGGGATTGAGCGTATTGCATCTTGTGGAATAGCTCTTGTACCTCATTGATGTCAACCGACATAGCCAGATCGCTGACTAGGTTGATTGCCTCTTGAAGAGGGGCAGCCATCAATGGCATAGGTGGAGCTTGTGGCCGGGAAGCGGCGCGGGGAGGCGCGCGAATGGTGTTGGCGACGGGTGCCGGGAGCGCGGGGCGAGCCGGGGCCGGTGCGCGGGCAGGGGCCGCGGCGCGGGCGGGTGCGGGTGCGGGCGCGGGTGCGGGCGCGCGGGCCGGGGCGCGGGCGGTAGCGACGGTCTTAACCATACTGGGTGGTTTAGACCATGCGTTACGGGCTGGGAGCGGCGCGGGTATTACCTGTGAGGCAGGTACTACCGTTAGTTTGGGGCTTACCCGTTGGTAACGGTCGTATGAGGGACGGGTTGGCCTATGCCTTGCCACCCTGTGGTTCACTCGTGGTGCTTTAGGGCAACCACGGTAATTCGCGGTATGCCCTTGAGCGCCGCATAACACACAGCTGGGTGGGTCCGGCGAATCCCGGGTGCGAGTGCACGCTGCTGTCGCGTGATCGCCTAGGCACTTAACGCACCTAGCGCGAGCGAAGCAGAATCGGGAGGCGTGCCCGTATAGTTGGCAGTTGTGGCACTGCGAGGGACTCCCATTCTTGTATGGGGCTTGGACATCGAGTCCTGAGAGGCCACAGACCTTTTTTAAATTAAAAATGGCCTTGCCTTCAGGAGTACGATCTAGTACTACGAGTACTAGATCGTAGGGACTGCGGTCCTTCCCGCTGTACATGCGGTGAACTGCATGTACGGGGAAGTCTTGTGCCTTCAGGTCGGCACATACCGAATCGGTATGTACCTCCTTGGGCACACCGCGGATGACCACTCGGAGGACTTTCTCCTCTTCGAGCGCATAAGTGTGAAAACTTATGCTCTCGTTGCGGAGGAGTTTTGTTAGCGCTCTGTGGTCGCTAATGGAGGAGACTTGGACTTTAATGCCCTGCTGCGTGGAGCGGGCATTAGTATAATGGATCCCACGATCCGAAACTAAACGGGACAGCATGTCCCATTTGGTTTTGTCCTGAATGAACAGGGGCGGAGGCGGTTTTTCGCGGCGCGCGCTCGCGTCCTGAGGGGACGCGGCAGTTGTGGCCGGAGCGGAGGGAGGAGACGCGGGGCGCGGGGCGGGGGTCGGCTTCTTGCCGGAGGCGGGGGCCTTAGCGGGTGCCTTGGCGGGAGGGGCGGAAGTTGCGCAACTAGCGGCTTTAGGAGCACGCTTGCGCTTTCTATCTACGACGGTATAGCCGTCGTTATCTGAGTCCGAGTCAGTGCGTAAGGCGCGACTCGGATCTACCTCCATCTCCGCTTCGGAGTCCGAAGTGGGCTCTACAACGGCGATGGAGGGACGGGTGCTCGCTGGCCTCCCGATCGGTGAGCGCGAGCGAGACCTCTCACGGGGAGGGGCTGCCACCGTGCGTCTGTTGTCTGGGCCCGGAGCGGGCGAAAGCGGACTGTCCTCTGAGAAGGACCGGGTCAGAGGAGGGACGTTGGCCTCCGGGTTTGAAGTCCCGGAGGGAGCGATGAGAGTGTCCGTGAAGCGGGCATTCTCTTCCTCTTCTAGGAGTTGCATATGTGCAACGTATAGATCGGGGTGGCGGAGGGCGAAGGTCTGAAGGACCTGCACCTCACCGTTAGAGGGACGGGACTGCATCCTGAGGGGAATACTCAGGACGCCCTATCCAGGGTTTGAATTCCCTCACACACCTTGTGAGCTCACTGTGTGAGAGGGAGTGTGTACCTACGGTGTGCCCTAGTTGTGTACCCTCTCCGAGCTTTTTTCTCGGCGGAGAGGGGTGCTCCTAAGCGCTACTCCGGGTTTGACTAGGGGTGACCCCAAGGCCAGAATTCCGGAGCCCAGCTTGCTTCGGCTGACCCGTGAAGCGGGAAAGGCCACGGTGCAAGGTTAAACCAAAACAACAACAGTGGCCGTTGTCACCGTAGGGTGTCACACTGCGACCGCAGCAAATGGCGGATTTGATCGTTCAGACGGGTTTGGCTGACGCTACCCCACGCCTGAACGACGTCGCTTAACAGCACAAAGTGTGTTGTTACGCGACTGTTACTATGTTGTGTCGGATAGTAAAGTGGTGAAATGCGCACCGAAAAGTGCGGTCGAAGCAAGACCACCAGCCCGATATGATGTTGTTCGTCCGAAACAAGGGACTGGGTAGGTGGTAATGCCAGACGTCTTAGAGCGCCTCTGCGCGACGGCACGGCGAGCTCGTAGCTCGCGTTGCTCGGCGTTCGGCGGCTGCTCAGCTTCTGCACACAAAACAAAAACTTCGTCAGGACTGCGTATTCCAAGGCACTGGTCTGCAACTAGCGTCGGAACGATGACCCGAGTGAGACGGCAATAGTGCGGGGACTATTGCGGTCTCACTGGGAGATACTGGCGGAGCTGTAGACAGGTGTGCACGGCGTGGCGGCACAGGTCGGAATGGGTGTTCGAAAAAGTAGTGTGGTGTGCCACTGGTTCCGGCGTTGTCCTTGATTTTTATATGTGAGCCTCTACGACCCCTTCATCTCGGTTCTTTATGGCCATTTTTAGGTTGTAGCCACTTATTACTTTTCCATTTGCCTCTGTTGCCCGCCTCATGAATCTGACGATGGCGTCCGAGCTGTCATCCGGGATCATAGATATTAGGCTCAGGCAAATGCAAATTTTTAGTTTCAACAATTGGTAGGTAAAAAATTACGAATCTACGTTTGTATGCAAAGCGCCACTTGCACTCTAACTCGGTAATTTATGTTTTTTTCTAGTTTTATATGTGTCTGTAGTACAGAACACAGGTTCTGTGCTATAAACAATTAACAATCATTTCATGATAGGCCTAGAGTGCGTATTAATTAGCTTCGTAACATACTCATCTCTCTAATAGTACTTCTGAAATTTCACTACAGTGGCGTTTGATTAATTAATTTTGAAGATAGCTTTAATTATGTAGTAGGTAAATTTTTAGAGAGTATTTGAAGTTTAATAATTTTCTAATTAAAGTTTGCCTCGTTTTATAATTTTCTACATCAGCAGTAAACGATAATATCAAGATAAATTTGAGTTACATCTTTTAGCTAATTTGATATGAATAATTAATTTTTCCAAAGTGGGGAACGTCTAGATATTATCTTTGAGACAATTTTAAATTAAATAGTCTGGCGAAGATCCTGTAGAACGATTTTAGGCAAACATGTAAATGTCGTATTACAAAAAAGGAAATATGTTTTTAAGCATAAAGACTTTTTAGGCAGTAATATCATCATCAACAGTTTACGTCACTGTGGGAGAAATGCTTCCAAATATAGTGGGAGATACATACAATAAACCTACCTTCTATATGTTTCTTACCTCCTGGTACTCCAAGGTTTGATTTGGTTAGTTTTTAGTGAGTTATATAAAAAAATCACAATCATGTTCGAGTTAAGTGTTTTTACCTCTAGTGTTTATACACCCTTAAAAAAATCCCAGTGCCTAAAATAATAATGGAACTAGTGATATCAAAATTCAACACTAGTTTAATTACGCGTCACTAAACAGACACTATTTAGTCTAACCCTTTTGACTGTGATTGTACAAATCATTTGAGAATGTAATATTTTGTGAAAAATTATTTTTGCGCACGTAATATTTTGAGAACAAAGAATATATATACATATATATCCTTGTTATACACAAATATATATATATAGGTGGGTATAACTGGGAGACGTGGAGAATTTGTAATCGTAATGCTCGCGTATGTCCATTATAGATGCAGTATCACAGTTCTCATCCTGCATGACACTACGCTGTGCTCGTCACTCCAAGACGTGAGTTCTTACGTCTCATTTGCTCAGTGTTTTCACTTGCTACAGTAACATTCACGCCTAATCAGAATAGTATTTGCTCACTAAAGCGTCGAGACAGAATCTAATATTGAGGTAGTACCTTCCAAGACGGGCTCTTGCTAAAGTGACCCATCTGCTTGTTTCAATGTCATTAAACTCTTATTGCCAAAATCAGAAAGTATGTCAGAAAAAGTTAAGGTACATTTTGGGACGTATATTGTAAATGTTTAATTTAAACTTAGGCCGTAAAGTGTCTAATATAGCTTCAAAATCGGCAATCTTCTTCTGCATTAAATAAAATTATTGCGTCACTTTATGGGGTCCCTCGACCTTAAAGGGAGTTAAAGGGCTTATCGCGCACTACGGGCCCCTTATAGGGCCATAAAATACGCGTTTATTACTGATGAGGCTAATATTGATAAAATGTTATTTACGACCTCAACTTATCTCTAAGCAGGCGCGTTTACCGAATAACTTAATCATGTTGTTGAAAATAGAATTAGAAAGATATAATTTTTATAACAAAATACAATAACAAGATTACAATGAGATTTCTGTCAAAGATTAGAAGAAATATTTTGACATCTCCAGCACGAAAAGGGCGGTTTTGGTGTTCAAAAACTCTCAGCAATATCGATTTTTGCTATGAGCGTGGAAAATGTTTCCAGATTCAGATCATCTATTGCTTCCATAAATAGAACATACAATTTGTTACAATAGATATATAAGAGTACAGTCATATTATGGACCCTGTCGGGCACTGCAACATAGAAGAGAGGAACTGAACCAAACTGGTACTTTAAGAACTTTCAGAACTGCAGCGAAACCACTTATGGCATTACACAACTTTTGTGAGGTAGTAGATACTGCTTTAAAAAAAGACTAACAAAAATGATCTTAATTCCATTATTCACGTAAAACCATAGTTTATTTTATTAATCTGTTTACTAAAAAAATTACAGTTAAACAAACGCCTTACATTTTTACAATAGCAATACGCTTTTTTTAATTGCTTATATTATTGTGAAGGATGAATTAGTAGTGCCATACCATAAAGTCATATTTTTAAACATATGGTAGTAACTTTAAAACAAGTTATCAGCCCAGCACGTTCACAATAACGTTCAGTTAAACAATACTTCAATAAACGCGTTACAACAAAAGTATGTGAGATGGCACCACGTGTCTTTTCGCGGTGATATAATTTACAAAATCTTGGGTTCAACAACCACTCAGCCGAATTTCTCTCTCTCAAATATTCGAACATAAAAATTGTATTGGCCTAATCTATACGTATAAAAAATTTCGTGGCGTTAGAACCCACGTTACTCAATAATCGAACATAATATGATACATACAAACATGCAAACATATTATAAATATACAAACGCCGATTGTTCCCAGTGGACTGACGCAGTGGATGGCTGCTCGGCGGATTGTAGACATGCCTAGAGTCAGAATTATCAGACCGCTCGAAGGCTTCGGAACTCCGAGACAACATTACGACTACCATCTGTCCTCAATCTATAGCATAGCATATAAGATAACAACCAAGACCGACTTCTTAACTGCCCTCCGAAGCACGGAAGTGCTCAATTGTGTGTTCCACAAGGGCTGGGTGACCCTTGTGGAACAATCTTAAAGAATCCAAGTAAAGATCGTAGACCCAACTTCACCTACTTTGTTGATGGGTTAAGAATTACTTATACATACGCAAAACTGTATCGTAATACTATATGACGTGGTTTCATCAGTACTATCAGTACTAATATTATAAATGTGAAAGTAACTCTGTCTGTCTGTCTGTCTGTCTGTTACGCTTTCACGCCAAAACTACTGGACCGATTTGAATGAAATTTGATATGGAGATAGTTTGAGACCCGGGAAAAAACATAGGATAGTTTTTATCCGACTGCGCAAAAAGAGGTTAATGTTTTCGCGCGATAACCGACATACGCGCGGGCGGAGCCGCGCCCGGAAAGCTAGTTTTGAATATGCAACCATCAGAAATTTTGGGTCTCCCTAGACGTAACGACCACTATAAGTAGGTATATAGGTACTAAGACTCGTAGTAAATAAATACAAAATATGCACCATTGTAAAGTACTACACTCCCACAGCATCTGAAATCCTAGTATCGGAGTGAGTGTTCAAAGTTGTAGTTATATATTAAGATTAATTGTATCATTGATTGTTATGGCCATAAGTAACGTAAAGCTCTGGCAAATAAAGGATATTAATATTATTATAACCAAAACAGCTAGCGTTCTTTTATCAAGTATAACATCTGTCGCCAAGCTCCTAACAGTGTGTTCCGGCAGTCCTTAAGGGTATATTTTAGACGAACGCCCCCATACAAAACGCAGCTCCAATCTCATTTTAATAATAGCGAATAACATTCAATGATTTTTTACCTACGTAATCACTACCCTAATATCTAGGTTTGTGGTGCATCAGATTTTCATTAAATTATACAGTTTTGAAATTACACTAGCTCTAAAACTCGTAATTTTAGATAAAAGAAAGACCCAACTTTAAGCATCTCTTACAAGAAAAATAAGCATGTTTTTAATATTTCTATTGCACCACAAACATGGGGAATATAATGAACTTTCTATAATGGCAAGTTATTTATACATGTGTACTATACTTTTTAAATAAATCTGGAGCTACGAATAACTGGCTCAAACTCCTAAAAACGAGTGCTATATACTAAACGCTATATAATAAATACTTTATTATTAGTCCAAAAGAAAAAGGATTTAAGCCAGAAACGATAGGTCTAATAATACACAATATTAGACGCGTAGAGCTAGTAAAATTACAGGCACACGAGACTCAACAACTGAATGTGTCAATTTGACGGTCGTAGTGCAGTACGTCGCACTTATGAAAAAATGGATCTGTTATAGGCAGAGGTTACCACTTAACATTAGGTGGGCCTCGTGCTTGTTGCGTCGCAATAACATAAAAAAAAACACTGTGACATTAACTTCAACATCTTCGAAAAATCTCATTGTTTATCTTCCGAAAAAGCCGTACCCTATATATCAATCCAACGTTAATATTGGCCGTGTCACCCGTGTTTTCCGAGCGTTTCCCATCCAATTTCTCATACGAGGTAGCGTGATGCTTATATCGACATCCTGTCACATGGTGCCGCGTTGGAGTGTTCGGCGTGATGACGTAACGACATGCACCTAAAAGGGTAAGAGGAAATTCTCAAGGCGTTTATTGACGACTAAAGGAGAATGGAGTGAAAGGGACTATTTATTTAGTGCGCTTTACATGCAAAAGTAGCTTGGTCATATTTTAAATACTAAGAACCTAATTTATAAACGGTAATTAACTTTTAAGCAATACTTATTGTATATTTGGCATTCATAAACACTAGTATGGAGAAATCATAATCTTAAAAAAAAAAACTAAAAATTGGGACCGGATTTAACACTGAAAAGTGTGAAATAACTTGTTGAAGAAGGTACCATGATAGTTCAAAAGTCCCTATTATCACAATATTGTGCGCATGGTACCGACTTCGACAAGTTATTTCACACTTTTGAGTGTTGAAATCGGTTCCATTTTTGGGTAAAATATTTTTTTTACTCTTTTTAGTGACCCTTGCTACTTACGGGATCGATTGTGATTCACTGTTGACTATATCATCAAGATGGGAAAATATTTTTCAGTTATTGGAGTTTAAGATTGAAGTTTTAAACTTTAAGAAAACGTATTTCGGAATTAATTTTGTCTTAGAGAATATGATCAAGATTAACACATATTTTTTACTGCTACAAATTAAATGTATGATAAAAATCTGTTCAAGTAAAGTTATGTCGCACGTGTCAGAGCCTTTTATGTTTTTCATAGATAATTGTTATCAATTTTTTGCACTGAAGTAGCTCATTAACAAGGAGGGCAAAAGACTATCAACATGACTTTATCTTTATGAGGAGTTTAGGTCAATTACATATGTAAGTATCATAAATTATCATATTACACATTTTTGCGTACTATCTATCAAACATACCTAAAGACCACACAATGAAAAAATATATATACTATTAAATGGTTAGCGTTTACTACACATGATTATTGTTCGTGTAGGTTTTTTGTTTATTAAAATGGTGAATGGTCTCGTAGCACCTTTCGCCATTTGATTTCCAATGTTCGTAGCGAATGCTACGAAACCATTCGCCATTTTAATAAACAAAAAACCTAATCATACCTCCTATATCTAGCTATTTAAGCCAAATTTATTACCCCCGTAGCACTATAGATAAATTACATTAATCAGCTTAAAACATTAGGCCTCTCACAGTGTGGGTAGGATAAGACGGATCTAGGAACGTGGGTGGTGTGGACACATTTGCCCGACGCGGCGTTGCCATATACCTATACAGATTTTCGCTGTGTTATACAGTTTTCTTTACAGAATTTTTACATTCTATTGACTTAATAGCCTTAATGTGCTTAAAATTAAACCTATCAAAATGACACACCCAAAGGCCATCCATCCATATATTATAATATTATTTAATATTGTCTGCTTTATCTCTTCTTTATGGTTATTTTTTTCCAGTTACTGTATCAGCTGTTACCTCCCCCATTAAGGGGGGTTTTGCCATAATCCCCACTCTTGGCAGGCGTATTGTGGATCGCTGTATAAGATAGCGACTCCACAGAAGGCGCTGCTGCCTACCTTCAGGTATTGTACCGTAAGTCGCTTTCTACGACACCTACGGGAAGAGATAAAGGGGTGGGGGACATTCTGACGGCAGGCGGGCATTCGCAAAATGCCCTTCTACCGTGCGGTGAAGAACCTCAAGCCCACGGTGGGGTTCGAACCATGGATCTGCTGCGCGGCAGTCCATAGCCAATGCCACTGAGCAATCACTGCTTTTCTAGTACGGAACCCTAAAAATGTATTCAATTTAGGCGTCTACGACGCTCTTATGAAGGTCAATTACGTCGCGTAATCAATCCCAATGCCTCTTTTGCGTAACTAGAGGAGTTTGTGATTCAATAAGATAAGTTTTGACGTCCCATTTATAGTACCGGAAAAGTAGTTTAGCAATAAACTTTGTTGCAGCAAATACCTACTTATTTTCGATTCTAATACTGTTACTGTGAAAAAATATTAAGTTGCTTTTTTTCGTAGCATTAGATGACTTATAATACTCTAGTTATTAGGAAGATGTCTTTTTCTTCAGCACAACAACATTAATAAACAAACCGTCTTTGAAATAAGGTTATATCGGTACATGATGCGACGTAGCGGTTATAACAGGCGCGGTACCTGAAACAGCTGTATTGGTCAGCATATTGATGCCGTTCATAGACTTCGCGTAGCGTTCTTACGTGTGTTTGTAAAGGATGTGGATACACCGCGGTTGTCATCGCTATCATGCTCAAAGCAACGCATCACAGCTTAGATAATAGTTAATACTCATTTAGTTTGTGATAAAGTAAACATTAGTGGAACACATTTTGTTATCGATTCCAAACCATCCCCGCAGAATTGTTGGTATATTAATATCCACTATATACCTAGGATGTATGTGACTGGAGTATAAACATACATTGTGTATACATTATCTGATAGATAACATACTAAAAGTAGCCACCGTAATCGATAAACGGATATGGAGCTTTATTGCATACTTGCCAATTAGCGCCTTGTGTTTAACATTCTAATCGTTTTTATTTTTACAGTTTTCGAGATACTCTAGTCTTAGATAACTGAGACATTCACGTCTGCCAAGCCTCGGCGACTTTGAAGACATAGTGAGTGTTTGGAAGGACTATTGCAAATCTCTCTTCGCGAAAAACATGACAACAACAGACAACCTATGTACCTCAAATGAAATCAGTGAGCGAGAACCTGGTATAATGTGTGATGAAGTTCGAGCGGCAATACATCACGTAAAGAGCAATAAAGCCTTTGGTGTTGATGAGATTCCAATAGAAGTGTTTAAGGCTATGGGAGAAGCAGGTGTGGACTTTTTATTTACCATATGTTGCAAAACTTGGGAAACTGGCCTATGGCCTGAAGACTGGTCCCATTCTATATTTATACCCTTGCACAAGAAAGGATCCACCAAAAAATGTAATAACTACCGGCTCATCTCTCTTACATCTCATGCAAGCAAAGTGATGCTCTATATCCTTAACACACGGCTACAGGCGTATCTTTCAAACCAAATTTCTCCAGAACAAGCTGGGTTCGTGAAGGGAAGAGGCACGCGGGAGCAGATACTTATATTACGGCAGATCATAGAGAAATCGAGGGAGTTCAACACACCACTCTTCATATGTTTCGTCGACTTCCGGAAGGCGTTCGATACAGTCATATGGGAGTGCCTATGGAAAGTTCTGCTGGTTATGGGAGTTCCGCGGCATCTCATCTATCTTTTAAGGAGATTATACGAGGACGGGTCTGCTGCAGTGAAAGTGGACGACGTCTTCTCAGATACCTTTAAGACTGAGTCCGGCGTTCGACAGGGGTGTATATTATCGCCATTGCTCTTTAACACTTATACTGAGTATATCATGAGAATCGTTCTGGAAGGATGGGATAAAGGTGTTTCAGTTGGAGGGCGAGTGATTAATAACTTACGATACGCTGATGATACTACCCTTCTAGCAAAAACAAAAGAAGATTTAGAACAGCTGCTGTCTCGACTTGAATCCACCAGTGTAAACTTCGGTCTTACTCTCAACAGAGAAAAGACGAAGATCATGATAGTAGACCGGGCTGAATACAACACGCAAAGAGTTCCGTTTATAGCAAACTGTGAAGTAGTGCAGAGCTATATTTACTTAGGATCTACTATATCCAATCTCGGCGGATGTGAGGACGAGATCAAGCGCCGATGTGCTATCACACGATCAGCGGTAGAGCGATTAGGGAAGATTTGGAAAGACATACGCACAACCAAAAATACAAAGGTTCGACTAATGAGATGTCTGGTATTCCCAATCTTTCTGTACGGGGCTAAAACATGGTCGCTCAAATTGCAAGATCGCCGGAAAATCGATGCCTTGGAGATATGGTGTTGGAGACGACTGTTGAAAATCCCCAGGACAGCGTTTCGGACTAATGTTTCCATCCTCAAAGAACTTCGTATACAAAATAGGCTTTCGTCGACTGTTCAGCTACGAATTCTGAAGTTCTTTGGGCACATCTCAAGAAAGGAGGATTCCATGGAGAGACTTGTCATACAAGGCCGGGTGGAAGGCAGTAGACCACGAGGTCGATCCCCCACGCGTTGGATTGACCTTATCACCAGTACTACTAAAGCTACCGCAGTACAATGTGCTCGCAACGCAAATAGCCGCCTCCAATGGAGGAACATCGCTAGGCGGGCGGCTGCCTTGGAAGTGAGCGGCGTCGACGAGATGCAACCCTGTCCATCGACAGCCACGACCACTCTGCCAAGAGTGTCCGACTAAGAAGAAGAAGAAGCTTTATTTACAGTACGAATTATTTACAGTTGCGAAAGAGTGGAACTCCTTACCGTTGTCAGTTTTTCCCGATAGATACAAGATGGGTGTCTTCAAAACGAGACTAAATAGGTTTCGTCTAGGTAAGCGTGCTCCATCTTAGACCACAGAAATGCTTAACATCAGGTAGGGTGTAGTCAAACGCGAACATATCAAGAATAAAAAAAGAAAAAAAAAGTTCTTTTGAGTACAATAGGGAACTAAACCCTTATAAACCTCTGGTGGAGGGAAAAACGCATATTATAATATACCTACATATAATTATATGTATATTTCAATATTAGTTTTTTTTACACTCAGCCACCAATGACGATATGATTGAGCATTGTTGTCTAATACATATTCATCGCTAACTGTTCTGTAGCAGTGTTTTGACGGCAAACGTGAAAAGAGACCGAGTAACCCAGAAGCAGAAGCAGTGATGGCTCAGTGGCATTGGCTATGGACTGCCGCACAGCAGGTCCATGGTTCGAATCCCGCCGCGGGCTTGAGCATCACCGCATGGAGGAAGGGCATTTTGCGCATGCCCGCCTGGCTAGCGACCACCCTCAAGTAGAAAATCTGTCGCCAAGCACCTATCGGTGTGTTCCGGCAGCAGTCTGTGAGAGCCAGTGAAATTACAGACACATGAAACTTAACAGCTATGTATCAAGGTGACGGGCGCAGTACAAGTTGTGACTTGTGACGAAATGTATCTGTTATAGGCAGAGGTTAGCCCGCTTAACATCAGGTGGGCCTCGAGCCCACACAGATTATTTTAATTAAGAAGCTGATTTTTAATTTTTTAAAAGGTCTATTAATACTTTCCTCACTCACTAACTCAGAGTCAACATTTACCAAATGCCAAAATACTTCAAGCAATTTTTTAGTAAAATCTGTTCTCTTATTTCATGAACGAAGCAGTTTATAATCTCACCTACTTTATTTGGTAATGAATGCCGCCACAAAAGCGACCAATCAATAAATAACTCACTTCAGTTTTTCAGTCATGCAATTTGAATCCAGACCATATACACTCCACTTCATATAAAAATCAAAAATCTTTACACCGAAAACTTTTCAATTCTTAATTTGAGCTTCAGATTGCTTTTTGTGAAATGAAAACGGAACGTGTTGAGAGCAACATTTCGAATGTTTTTAACTCATAGTGTCACAGAATAGCGAATAGAAAAAGTGCGAAATATTTATGTCTATTTGAGTGAAGGGGAGAAAAATCGTGCATAGATGGTACAAAAATTAATTACCCTATAAATCATGCTTAACTCAGCGATTAAAATCTTCAGAAAAAGTTTGGTAACTGTTAACATTAAATAATTATTTTTCAGCGCCTACAGACTTAGGGCTACTTCCGGCATTTATTTCTACTGGAAAAAATAATAATTTCATAATTTCTCGAAGTAAAGTAACATGTCATCTCCATAAAATAATTTTCTACGTTTTGAAATGTAATTAAAAGGTTTAACCGTAGCGATTTCTCGCGGTGTTGTACGAAGTTGCGTCGCCTCAAAATTAACCCACAGCTTTTGCACTTTCGTTTACTCTGACGTCGTTCACAAGCAAACTAAGTTACTAAGTTCCCAACTGACAAAAACAGATATCCTCACGACCAGCTACAATCATAAAACTTCACCCATTGCCTTTAATTGCCTCAAATTACTCTAAATTGCAAATTATCCTTGTAGAATCCACAGATCTACAAATCCTCTAACCGCTTGTCCGACGATATTCTCATCAGGAAACTTTGCGCGTTTGTCATAGGCCAACTTTATTTGGTTCTCCAGCTCAAAAACTTCTTTCTTAAGACCATTAAAAGTTTTAACTCGTTTAGAACGACGAGGACCAACCACGATGAGACTCAAATCTCGTATTTCTCCAATTAAAGGGTTGAGCTTGGGTCGCATAGAAATTTTGCTGAAATATTGCCGCTATTATGATAACTTTGGTAATATGATTCGTCCTGAATTTCCAACATAGACAGTGATGGAAAGTTATACAGGGTTATAGGTAAAATGCTAACAACCTCTAAGGGTTGACTTCTGCTAGACCTAACAAACATGATGAGATGAATTTTTAGTTATTTTTTTTAAAAAAGTATATATTTTGTTTTTGTGTTTTAATGCCTACTCCGAGCCAAGAGCGCCCGCCGCGGCAGCACTGGACCGCGCCGTGCTCCCTTTAATTAAGGTTTTGAATATTTACACCGAGCAAAGTAATAAAAAATATAAAATAATACACAAGAGACTTTGAACATAAGGTGGTCCTCGTACTCATTCCGTCAACATACACAAAAAAATTATGTAAAAAAAAAAGTTTTTTTTAGACAAAAAAAAACATCTTTAAATGTTTGTTAGGAATAGCTGAAGTCAACCCTAAGAGGTTGTTAGCATTTTACCAATAACCCTATATAATGGCAAAACTCTATACTGTATTAATGCATTAGCTCCGTTACTTTACTTCACTTAGTACATAAATGAACAAAACTCCTAAACTAGACATATAATTAACCATATATTACAATTAACTCCAAAACTAGATATATAATTTTATGTTTTTTTAAGTGTTTTATTTAAATTGTATTTAATATTTTTTAGGATACTTTTAAAAGTATTTGTTATTATTAACAAAACTCCTCTTACATACCTACATCTTACATGTACATCAGGGTATGAAAATAATTGCAATTGATTCACCCTCGTCACTCATCAATCAACCATCAAGCAAACTACGTTCCGAAACGTCAAGAAGGCAGCTTATATTAACAATTGTTACAAGACTGGCAACACTTGACGATTTGTGCGGTTGGTATACTGACAGTTTCAATACGGTTGGCCAACATGGCAGAGATGACGCACTTCGGTTCGACGAGTCTCACAGCTATTGCATTGAAAGCGAGAACCGTTAGCTAATCTGTCATCAACGCTTTTACGTATACATACTGTGATTTTATGAATGGAAAAGTTTTCCACGCGCGTAATCAAATACTTTGTCAAAGTGGTATTATTATATACAATCCAATATCGATGAAACAAGATACCACGGCTCTTAACTTAAACGGCTGAAATGAAGAATGGAATGCACTGAAATGTATAATTAAATTACGAACCTTTGACCGAGCGAGCGCGAAGCGCGAGGTACGCGTCTTCATTTCAGCTTAAGCAAAATTCTTTCGTGTCCCTGTTCGGCGGATGTCCGGCTGTTCTCCTCTACAGATCGAATTTTTCAACCGATCTTTATGAAATTTTGAAAGCAGGTTCGATAATTATTACGGTATTTTTTGTCGATACAGTTTATAGAAATTATTCAAAACTGTGTCTTCAGCTCACAGAGCTACTAGTTATTTACTGAATAAGATTTCTAAACATAAGTTGAAATAAACTTCAAAACTTTCATTTTCACAACCGACCTACCTTCCAAATACGCTTCAAATACTTGCGCCTAATTTCTTAGGCGAGAATTATTCAAAATACCTACTTCCAGAGTAACACGACACTCGTTCTTAGCTACTAATGGAAGTAGGCATGGAAATGAAACATTTCCAGCGAGGGTAATGACCTCGCATCGTCTCCCTTTTAATAATCTTCATTACAAGTAAAGAGCCTCTATTTGAGAGAACAATTCCACGAGACTTGATTACGTACATACCTACTATGAACGTGGCTTTCAGTTTAGAGTTACAAATGTAAAGGCACCTTGATGTTTGCTTCAGGGTGAGAAAGTCAGCGGGGTTTTAAGCAAGGACTGAAACACTTAACAATTACGGTTAATCTAATGGAGCGGTGGATGAACGTCGGCTCGGTTGATACATGTTTAATTTGAGGCGACAGTCCCATGGGCATGGTAGGGAAGGTTGACTGCCGATAGGACTGTTGGAATCCTACAACAGGGTTGAGGTTTGTACATGGTGGGACCGTGGGAGACAGTTCACTTAAAAGATCCCAACCACGGCGCAAACGGTATTTATTTGTGTTTATCTCATTTTAGGTTACAGCCCAAAGAGTAATTATACCAAAAGGTCTAACCGTCGCTCAGACGAACAGTCATTATCTCCACGCCATCCATCAAATAGCAGAGTCAGCATAATCTTGGTATAATCTACATGCGAGATGATGCAAAATCTGCTGAGCAAAAAGGTTACGCAGACTTATATACTAGTTTAAGTATGAATGTGTACTTAAAATGAAGTTCCACATAAACTATAACAGTATGTAAATAAATCAGAGCTCGATGAAGTTGGTGGTTGGGGGTTTAGAGACTGGCTTGGGGTAGTAGATCTCATTTACGTACAGGTGAAGCACTAGCGTATCACGCCTGTGGAGCTGCGTTGCAGTACTTGAAAACATTATTAATTACTTTGAGATGAGTCGTGTTCAAAAGCTACATAATATTAAATGCTAAAGTACCTCTATTTACAACTTTTATACCGTTTTATATGAATAGTTATCAATCCTTTACTCAAGGTCCTTTAGGTATCTTTGTGAGATGTGTAATCGGCTTAAAAGGGAACTAAGAAGGGTTTGACAAGCCTTAAGTGAAACTGAAAATAGTCCTTAACCTTTCATTTGGTTTGTTTATGTGCCGTGGGATTATGCGGCGGTACAAGAAATAGAATTGAAGATCAGTAGGTAAATGAGGTTGGGTGGCTTAGACTTTCCGGTAAAGGATATATGAATGTTATATATCTTAATGAGATACCTACTTAACGAAACAGGTGTATCATTAAGCAACAAATGATCTCAAGAGGTCTTCTATTGCTTGGTTCAATAACACGTACGTATGTTATATAATATAATATGTATACATATATATATATACATATACATTATTTTTATATGTATATATCATTATCTTTTTATGGATATTGGTATGCATTTATATATTTATTTATTCCGTATGTATATAAAAATTACGGGTCACGTTGTTTGTTCGCGATGGATTCCTAAACTACTGAGCCGATTTTAAATTTGATTTGCACACCGTCTGCAGTTCGATCCAAATTGAAAGATAAGATAGCTTACATCTCAATTTATAGTCGCAATTACCCGTGCAAAGCCGGGCGGGCCTTTATTTATTATGTAAAACCTATATGTACTTTTTTGTACATTTGTTTAGATTTACACTAATATGTTTTATTTTTAAAATATTTTATGACATTTGAGTATGAACTTTTTTTCATTTTTGACTATTTTGACTACACCCGCCCCACTTGTTTTGTTTGTTCAACTCTGTACTTAGATTGCCTGGTTGAGATCAATTTTGGAG
Source organism: Plagodis dolabraria (assembly GCA_963854805.1). Taxonomy (NCBI): domain Eukaryota; kingdom Metazoa; phylum Arthropoda; class Insecta; order Lepidoptera; family Geometridae; genus Plagodis; species Plagodis dolabraria. The sequence continues at coordinate 6,787,390 of OY978442.1, forward strand.
ATAAGGCCGCCCATTGTGGCTCTATGTTATTATTATGTAAACTTAAATATTTTAAAAGCGGCGTAGCAATTGAACATTTTCTATCTATTACAAAACAGTTTGTATACTACTATTTTATTCTTACAGAGTTCTATCAGTTTGTACTGTAAAGATAGAGTAATTGATTTTCCTAATAATAAAAAATATACATTACCACATACCGGTACATATACCGGTTAAGGAAATCCGTTCTTACCTTAGCTTGCACTCGTAACATCGCTTATTAACAGGTGAGATGAAGGCCATTGGCTAGCCTATAAACTTTATAATCAATTCCTTATGACGAAATCAATTCTAGGCTCACAATTGAGTTTGTCTTGAACATTATATTTTTGTCCTTTTTCCACACTAATTGAGGTCCGCAAAAAAGGCCGCAAATAATTTCATAATACAGTAGCTACGAATAAACTATACAGTAGACACATCAAATTATTCTACACCACAATCTTATCAGAAAGCTTAAGAAAACAAGACATATAGGTTTTATATTAAATACCTTAGTATTAAAATCACTCGTGCCGAAGATAAATCGTATAGGTATTTAACAACGATAGCAGATTTTTTTGTGAATTTGGAAATAATTTAGCTAAATTAGTCAGTTCATAGAAATTTCGACCACACGACGTACACTTGTTTTATTAAAATTTAAAGAACAACTAGGTTTAGGTTTAAAGATATTTATTTCCAATAAGACAATACAGTCACTTATTTGAGAACAGTGCTTAAACATAAATTTAAACTATACATTCGTCATACCGTCTATCATAATTAATACTATAGTAGCAACTCATCCAATGCATTATTTACGTAATAGTGAATGATCATTGATGACATGTTGAGCTAGTTGGGTCTTAGATGCATTAAATGAGTTGATACTTTTAATTTTCGAGGGTATCTTGTTGTAAAGTTGTACTCCTTCAAATGTGAGCATTTTTTTGCCATAATTTGTTCAGTACTTTGGTAGGACTAAGTAACCAGCACATCGGTTACTACGCTTACTTAATATGTTTCATTAAAGTGAACTTCAAATTTGACTTTGAACTACTTTTTAGGATTCCGAACTATGAAAACAGGACCAGGTTTTCGCAAAATGTTTTAGTTTGGCGAATTGCGTCTAAAAATATTAAGACAAAACAAGAGCAATAATATACGAAACGTGTACCTACTTACTATATTTTTTAACAGTATTTGTTTTTGGTTTATCGCTTTTCTGTAATACATGTAAGCGTCAAACTTAGTATGAGTATAGTCCAAACTCTAACGTACAACAAAGATTATAAAAATACATTTATATTATATGTAAACAATAATTAGAAAACTACTTGTTTTAACATTACTAACATTATATTGGGTAATCAGCAGGTTGATATCAATGCTGAATGAAAACGAAAATCAGTATCTGAAAACTATAATCGATATCGTACCTCATAGTGTGCATACGATTTTCACTTGGCCGATTTATAGTAGGTATTTATTTTTATAGCGGCAACAGAAATACATCATCTGTAAAAATGTCAACTATCTAGCTATCACGGCTCATGAGATACAGCCTGGTGACAGACTGACAGTGGGTAGAATCTTAGTAATAGGGTCCCGGTATTACCCTTTGGGTACGGAATCCTAAAAAGAAAATAATAAGGCTATTCTCCTTACTTTGTCTCGTTTGACGAGTGGAGATTTGATGTCCTGGGTACAATCCTTGAGTTTTAATCACAAAATAACATATAGAATGTATATAATGTATATAAAAGAAACATATCTGAGAAGGCACGACTTCTATTCACATCAACATCCATTTAATCTACCGATTTTCGGCATCCTCCAACGGGAGTTTGCTATATCTCCACGCTTGGCAGGCGTCTTTGAGATCGCCGTCTAAGATGGCAGTTCTTGAGAAGACATTGCTTCCCACTATCGTTAATTTTTCTACCTAGGATCAATAAGTTGTGATCATCGTTGTTCTATAAAAACTACGACTTAAAAATAAAATATCGTCATTTGGTAGGTCCATAGAGATATAAAATACTATTCTTTTCTGTGGGTAGGTCAATGATTATAATCAATTGCAAACACCCTTCAAGGTGATTGTACTGACTGATAACGTAAAGTATAATAAAAGTTGAAAGGCGTAAACTCTGATGTGATTTTTGTGTACATCAATGGAATGGTGGAAACTCATGTCTGTGGCAGGATTTGCCAAAAGCATGATAAATCTGCTTTTGTCTAGGTTTGATGACCATTCTACATGGTCGTGTTATGCACGAGTTTTTTTTTAATGAGATTGTGACGGAACAAGCTCGAGACCCACCCGATGTTAAGCGGTAACCTCTGCCTATAACAGATGCATTCCAAGTGACGAGATGCACTGCGCCCATCACCCTGAGACGTACAGTTGTTGAGACTCATGTGCCTCTCAAGGACTGTTGCCGGAACACGCTGTTACTCCTACCGTGCCCATGGGATTTAGCTCAAGCCGACCGCGGCGGTGGGGGTCAAACCATGGACCTGCAGAACCGCAGTCTATAGCTATAACTACTTCGCTATCAAATATAAGCTATAGCTTCAAAAAGATAGTGAAAATTATATTGTTTGTTATTTCTTTAAAAGTAAACCACTAAAACTGTCAAAAATTATAATACCGGTAACAAATGTTATCAATAAATATTTTGTATTGTTATTTTTTTAACATATATTTTCCAAATCTCGCGTATATAAAATATACGGGACCATATAAAAAAACATAAATATAACGAAAGAAAAATTTGGCCCACGAGCGATGCATGTTTTAATAGAATATAATGACACTATGACTAGGACGTTCTTTTGTTAAGAGTAGAGCTCACGCAGATATATATGAATTACTTAATTTTTCGGAAATCTAGCAAACCAGAAGCGTACATATTAGGCTCAAGGATATACATGCAAAGTTTTACCGAGTTTGAACATTTGCGTTTGTATGGATAACACTGCGTGAGCTCTGCTCTTAAATATTTTCTATATATTTAAGAGTAGAGTATAATAGGTCCTACCAGTGGAGACTTTATTGTCTTTTTTCATCATATAATTTTATTATCTGGTTTAGTGAATTACTCGCTAGTTTCCTAATAAGTAAAAAATAAATACATATAAAAATATAAGTAAAATATAGGGATCCCACAGAAAAATAATAAATTAATAATCCCGTTCTGCTTTTGGTCTGTTTCAACCACGGAAATACAAATGGGCATCAAACTCGACTCACACAGCCATTTGAATTATCCAACTGCCCAGATTGATTTCAATTTGAAAAACAAAGGACTTTGTCCTAATTTACAGGGGCTTTGGCAAAGCGTAAACATGAAAACTTAGGTGTAATAAACTTGAGTAATCCCATCTTAATCCTTTTACCTCACAGTGAGCGGGCAAATTTAATCAAATCCTAGCAAATAAAATATCAATAGTTGAATTGATACCGGTATCAATTGATATCTACGAGTATAAATAGGAAGAGAGCTGAATAGTTTATTGTGTTAGGAAATAAACATGGCTGTGTTGAGAATCCTTTTACCAGTGTTAGTGTTAGTAGGGGTGTGTGCGTCTCCAGTTAAGGAGAGTACATTGTCACCGTTTGCAACGGTAAGTTTATGATATGATAAACATATTTTACGAATTATTGGCGTACAAAATATTTTTTTATGCCCAAGGCGGGAATCGAACCCGCATCCTCCGATATCGCGTCGGATGCCTAAACCTCCTCGGCCACCTGGGACTTGGCATTTCTGCCGAAATTTTGTGCTCCAATTGTATCACTTTAACCGTCATAGGGGACGGTGCGCGGCCATCAACCGGACTACTAGACTTCATCTGGTCAAAAGAAGTGTTTTTTCAAACATTTAACTCTCGGTACGATGTCGCTACCCTTCTATATTTCTAAATATTATGATTACAAGCACTACCGCGTGCTAAGCGATAATTTTGTACTCCAATAATTTGTAAAATATGATTTTCGCTTAGCACGCGATAGTGCTTGTCATAATATTTAAAAATTATTATAAACATGTTAGAAATTTGCCTTTTTGAGAATCACTTTACCTGAAGAAATCTTTGAATTTTTTTTACAAGACTGACCAAAATATGGAGAGTAATGTTTTCATGTATGTATGTTTGTGAGTTTCTTTATTCCACCATTACTTCTAAACGGTTTAACCGATTTTAATGTATGAGATATCGTTAGATTCGTCTTGATAGCGCAAGAGACACTGGGTACATAAAAAATAATAAAAAACACTGGCGGATATTAGACGCCATATTATGAAAAAAAAAACTTCAAACATATCCAAAGGTATATCAAATTGAAGGTTTTAAAAAAACCATAAATATATAAACTTGCAGTTTTAATTGCAGTGCAATCAATCGTTAAAAAAACAAATAATTAGCGTTCAAGGTTTTTACTTTTTTAATTTATTTATACTCGTTGAGACTTACTTCATGAAGGAATCTTTGTATATTTAGATACAAACATTAATTTAATTTAACTCAAAAAGGCAAATTTCGAACATGTTTTTGAGAAAAAAATTACGCCTTACAAATATGTATAATATATACTATTCTAGATGATATGACAAATACTATGCCTGATCCACAAACTCGATTCAATTTATTTAACTTGATTGAAATCATGAATACACTCAAAAATATCGCTTTATCAAGCCAAAATCAATAAAAATTATATCTCTGACTACGAGTAACCATGTCATACAGAACCTGAAAGAACTTTTCTGTTTTAAAAAGCTCACTTTTATAAAAAATAAGTCAGTCGCCCTATATTAATATTGGGTATTAGTTCTGTTTTGCTCACTCGCATGCGAAATGAGGTCTCTCCGTCCTACGCTATCACTCTGAATTTTATCAAAGACTACTTCGTCTAATGGGGACGATTGCCTGATTTCGGTCACTTTGAAGGTGAACTCCTCATCAGAGGATCATTGCTTGGATTTAGAGAAATATATACTATGTACAAACATTTTATTAACAATTCTGTACTGAGTGCATTTGATTAAGGGAATAAAATATTGATATTGAATTGCATCTATTTTAAAATTATTTTTTGAAACTCAACGATAATTAATGAGACTAAAATAAAATAAAAATAAAATTCATATAAAAAAAAATTAACTAATTTCTTAACCTTAAGAGGCGTAAGACAACTAAGCATCCTGAACATAATCATGCAAAACACAGAAGCTTCACATACGATCCACTGCTTGACACTAGCATACGAAGACGCGGACGCATATTATGTCCTAATTACTCCCACCGAACGTGCATGGCACGCAGACAGTATAAAGTTATTTCCAATAGAGTTTACAATAAGATCAACAAACTTTATCACATTTACCCACTTGCTCCTCATAAAGTGAATCAGATCACCCATAACTGGCTAAAAACTCTTTCTTATGATGATACAGAGTCTTATTCAAACTATTAGGTAAACAGGAACTCTAAAATATAAAATAGATACAAATTTAAATCATAACATACTTAACGTAAAATACAAAGTCTTTTTGACTACATACTTTTTACCATATCATATCACCCATTCTTGTCATTATGGGTATCCATTCTCACACAGCTATCATAATATACTCACCTCCACAAACACATCGTAGTTCCTTCACTTGAAAATTACAACGCTTTTTTATATAAAACTACCTGCACCCCACACCTACATTAAAAACTTACACACAACCAACACACACACACACACACACACACACTCATTTCCCTTGCATGCTTAATCTCAAGTGTATTTTTAGATTTTCATAACTTTATGTAAACCTTACATTTAGTAAATGTTCCTAATAATGTTTTAATTTGCATTTGAACATATTATATGTATTAATTGATGTAACTGTCACCTTTTAGGTAATAATCCTCCTAAATAGGCTAATCATTACTGTACCCAACTCAATCCTTCAACTGTTTTTAACACAAATTACAAGCATATGCATGTTGGTCATTATTAACGTTTAGCTATTACCTCCTAAATCCACAATTAAGACCATTAACAGTGAAATATCTGTTTCCTACCAACGGAGGGGTTTGTCGCCTGTAACACAGTATAAATACAGGCGATACAGGTTCTTTATACAGTCCTTGTGTCCAATTATCAAACCTTCAATAGACCTTTAAAATTGTAAAATTGAAATTAATTCACACATCTTACTTTCGATTACATGTGACCAATTTTATCCTTAACAAAACCGTGTTGAAAATTTTCAATTCGGACTACCGAGTTCCTTTGAAAATTATTATCTCTATTTGTCGTTTTGTTTTTATCAAACAAAAGATCGTAGCGGCCACTCGCATCGCACTTTGATATTCAACTTTTAAATTTCTGGAACAAGATCTTAATTTATTCGCCTAGCCTCCTTAATATACGTTTTGACGGCCACGTACCAAGTAAATATATAAGCATTGCAATTCAACGGGGCAATGGTGCCAGCATACTGGGCCACGATGTCAACTAGTATAGACAGACACAGAAGCTTACTGCCATCTACCGGATACAGTGCCAGATTCTGAGTGCTCATAAAATAATACATACATACATAAAATCACGCCTCTTTCCCGTAGGGGTAGGCAGAGACCACAGATTTCCACTTGCTACGATCCTTACATATCTCTTTCGCTTCATGTATACTCATCAATCCTTTCATACATAAGCGTCGGTTTAGGGTACTCCTGACCTGGCCTTTTTTCATAAAATCTTCAATCTGATTTCGGAACGTTCGTAATAAAAAAATAACAAATAAAAAATATCAAGACCAAATTATCCCAGGAATCTAGCCCAGAAACACGAGATTCCAAAGAGAAATTTTAAGCTCTTTTACCAACTAGGCATTCTTGAGCCACTTATGCATAGAAATGCATACATCCTCTTGCATTAATCAAAAGATTATAATTAAGTACATTTTATGTAGGTTAGTATCTACAAATTTAATTATAATTTAAAAGGACGTATCATATAATCCACATTGTCATTTAGTACAAGAAAAAGCACAGGTTCAGAACCACGTCACTAATATCGGCCTAAATTTAAAATTTTCCAGCCCACCTACTTGATTTTCAAAGAACTCGGACTTCAAACTTTGGTTACGATTAATTTACAAGAACAATTTTGGTTACGATTGTTATTTTCAGGCCGCTATCATATCCTTGAATGGATATCCATCCGAAACTCACCATGTGACGACAAGTGATGGTTATATCCTGGAAATGCACAGGATACCTAGTGGAAGGAACCAATCACCATCTGCCAACAAACCCGTGGTCTTCCTAATGCATGGGCTCACAGCTGCATCTAACTCTTATGTTATACTGGGACCTGACTATGCTCCAGGTGGGACTTTTACATTTTTTCTATAGTTACACGAATTGTACAGTTATTTTACTTTCACTGCATAATAAAGGACTTAGATGAACAGAAGTTTAGTAAATTACTGTCACGGTCTGTAATGACTGCAGTGGTGGCATCTATGATGAAGGCCGAAAGCGCAGCGTAGCGCAGGGTAGCGCAGCGTAGCGCAGGTTCAGGACTATCACAGCATGGTCAGCATTGCAGCCATAGATAGACAAGCTGTCACAGACGTGGATAGCAATGATGACCACGCTTGAAAGCCGAAAGCGTAGCCAAGCTAATCTCGAGACCATCAGCGCGTGGCCAGCATTGCAGTCATCGCGGACTAAGGCTTGGAAGCACTTTACCCATATAATGCGAGTATTTGAAATGAAACCAGAATAGTAAAATAAAAAATATTTTGGACCTATTTTTATTACATAACTATATAAAAAGTCCGATTAAAAGTTCGAGCCAGTCACAGCACAAGACATAATGCTCAATATTTATTCAAAGTCTGTCACATTCTTAATTTTAGTTGTTGGATTTATATTTCTAGTTTTGATTTGGTAAACGTGAGTAATAATTCATACTAACTTAATGTTACCAATCAAAACTATCACCGTAGTAATAAATCTAATTCAATGTATCACTTACTTTACCTAATGTCTGTTATATTTTCTGGTATACAAAAATATTTCTTAACTATTCTATCAGACTTCAGTACCCATTTTGTTACATGTAGGCAATAAAAAAAACTATTTTCAAACGAAATCTTTCCGTGCGTATTTACTTTCTATTTAGTTATTAACTTTTCCAACAGAAAATATTTTCAATCCCACCGATTATATTATTTTAATTTGGATTTCTAAACTCATCCAACATCGTATTGTAATTTCAGCTTACAATTTGGCTGACGCTGGCTTCGACGTTTGGATGGGGAATGCTCGAGGCAACAGAAACTCTCGCTTCCACGTCAGTTTAAACCCCGACGATTCAAGGGAAAAGCTCGAGTTTTTCGACTTCAGTTTTGAAGAAATCGGCGTCATCGACTTGCCTACCATGATCGATTACGTTCTAGAATATACTGGCCAAGAGAAGCTCCATTATATCGGACACTCGCAAGGTGGAACCACGTTTTTAATACTGAATTCTATGAAACCAGAGTACAATGAGAAGATAGCATCAGCTCATCTGTTGGCAGGCGTTGGATACATGAACCATTTTCCTAACGAAGAAATATCAGGCATTGCTTTATTAACCGATGTTATATATGTAAGTACTTCCCATTATATTCTTTATTCAAATATACGTTATTAAAATAAAGGTGATTAGAGATATTTAAATGAGTAAAGCAGTTCTCAAGAAGAAAATAAATTGCCCATACGCATATATAAAGTATCATCATTCATAATTAATATATTTAATATTGTTTAATGTGTTCCTTATATACTCTATGGCTACATTGTTCTTTTTGTTTCCATGTGTTTGATTCAATTGAGATTTAGTGCATTTAGGTAATAACTTTAGCAATAGACTGCATTTTTTTTATTACAATCGGAACTGCCTGTTCGTAGAGGTTTTTATTTATCAGGTAATACTGCTTGTTGTAATCATTCAAATCTTACGATTAGCATTTTGCATTTTGCATGGTGGTAGGGCATTTTGTGAATGCCCGCCTGGCTAGCTACCACCGTCAAGTTGCCAAGCACCTAACGGTGGGTTTCGGCAGCTGTCCTTGAGAGCCAGTAATTCTAGGTTAGCCTGAACAACATCTTCGACCACATCATCACTTACCATCAGGTGAGATAGTAGTGGGTGTAAAAAATAACTGTAGTAGTATTCTTTCACTTAATTTATTCCCAATGCATAAGTACATCTACTACTCCTTCCGTTTAAAATTAAATGGCATAAATTATTTAATGTCACTCTTTTTCGTATCACATGATAAACATTGTTTATATAAGGAAACTATATATTTCCAGAACATGGCGGTTCTCACCGGATTCGTTGAATTATATCCACCGAGTGCCGATGAAGTGCCACCTGAACAGAGAGTTAATTACTGTACAGGAGATGTACACTATTCCTACATGTGTGAGCTGGTCGGAGCGAGACATCTGATGGTGAGATTCAACTTCTGTTAACTTTTTTGTCTTATATTGACGTACTGACAACTCCTCATTGTATACTGCGTATGTAATATAGAATATTATTGTCTTCCAAAACTATTTTTAGGTTACACAAAGTACGAGTATAATATTATGGTTTTGTTTCTTAGAGAAATGAAGGCCACATTGAGAATATTGTGCATATATGAAACAACATAGCTGTGTGTTTTCAGCCCATTGAAGTTTGAGCTAAGCTAGCCATAATTCAGTAGGCAAAAATGTTTTTATTACAGCTATTAGCCACACTTGCTTACAACTTAATTAAAAAAAAAACACAATGTTGTTATTATGAAACGATAGCATATGATGAAGTATATACTGCTGGACTGTATCAGATGGATTGTCAACTGCTGAACACTCCAAAATTAAGAGGAGGTTTGCCATAATGACCCCGCTTGGCAGGCATCTTGGGGATCGCAGTGTAAGATTATAAGATATCAGTTCCTCAGAAAGCGTTGCTGCCCACTTGTTGTTTTACCCTTAGTCACCCCTTACGATACCCAAGGGAAGAGAATGGGGGTTGCCAATATTAGGGAGAGGGGTAAGTATTTTTCTAGTCATGCCTAATCCACCTTCGACCCCATCATCGCTTACCATCAGGTAAGACTGTATATGCAATGTATATGTTTTGTATATAATATTACAAAATCACAAAATTAGTAATCCGCAGAGCATGCGTTATTACAAAAATAAAATATTAAAAGTAAATAATATGTGTTCAGAATAAGTACACACCTATTTATTACTCTCGTATTTCGCGGAACAGTTCACTTTACGACGCTGTCGTAAATTAGCGTATTCATGATTATCTTTATTGACTTACAATATCTTGTTTTCTAATAACGTGTAATGCTCTTTATCGCTACATCAAATTACATACAAATAGCTTACCGACATTCCATCTATTAGACAGTTCTAGAACTAGATTTTTATATACGAGAGAATATAGATCTAATAAGGATGACGAAGGGTTTACGTTAGGAAGAAACCTAAGCCGTAAAGATACAAAAATACGACAGGAACACTGCAAAATAACACTAAGCTGCAAGTGGCTGAATCATACGCATATGTTTACTTATTGCGTACACAAAAGAACATGAGAGAAGAAGATATAAAAGAGTACATAAAAGGAATGAATGAACAATGCCTAGAAGTAGTTAAACTAACGCAAGCGAGAGAAACCAATTTTAATTCATTCAAAATTAAAATACTATCAACAAAATTAAAGGCTTTTTTAAAAAATGACTTTTGGCCTAAAGGCTTAGTATTTAGAAGATATAGACCACAGCGTTCTATCGTAAGTGATACCGCTGCCATTAATAACTAAATTATGGATACACAAACAACAGAAAAATACTATAAAACTAGTTTCTTTTAACTGTCATGCAATTAAGAGCTGTATGCCTGCGGTACGTTATATGTGTAAATATGCCGATGTTATGTGCCTCCAAGAGCACTGGCTGATGACACATGACCTGGGCATCATTAGCAAACTTGACGCGGAATTCAGCTGCTGCTATAAGTCGTCAGTGGATCCGACGATAGTGCTCCGAGGGCGGCCCTATGGAGGGACGGCGCTCATGTGGCGCACTAGCCTCTTTACGCGCGCTGATGTCATCCAGTGTGAGAGCGACCGTATTATTGCCGTGCGTCTCGAGCAGAATGATAGGAGTCTACTTGTGTTTTGCGTATATATGCCGGTAAACAACGAAGACAACCTCCCGGAATTTAGAGACTGCCTGGCGCAAATGAGTGCGGTAATCGAGTGTACTGATAGTGAGTGCGTTCTTATATTGGGTGACTTCAATGCGCACACTTTTTGGAGAAGAGTTGAAAAACTATTGCAGCGAACAATCCCTAGTGTGCGTAGATCAGGATAGGCTCGACGGAGACACCTTCACGTTTGTGAGCGCCGCGCACGGCACCTGCAGTTGGCTCGACCACTTAGTCGCGACCGAAGCCGCGGCACGCCTTGTGACGTCAGTGCGCGTTGATTATGACGTCACGGGTTCTGATCATTTCCCTCTAGTCGTAGAGTGTAACTTTAGTACAATTAGCCGTAAGACCTATAACTGTGATGTTAGTAATTTAAGTAGCACTAATAAACATATATGGGGTAGTCGGGAGCGAGATCAAACGTTGTTATATTCGGAATTATGTGATAAAAAGTTTTTTAATCTAATGAATAGCTATGACAATATTTTTTATGAAATGGAATGTACAAAGACTGAAACATTATGTAAAGACGAAAATCACTATAAATATATAGACATATTTTATAAAAATGTTGTAGGTGCGTTGCAGTCGGCCGCAGAACAAGCGGATATATATATATATATATATCTATCTCTGACAATAACCAATTTAATCGACCTAAATTTAATAAAGTTATTGGCTGAAATTTTCATGTCAGGCCCCACCACGCCAAAGCAAGGGAAATGTTTTCTTTGTGGGTGTTACACGGTAGGCCACGCTCGGGATATCACTACGATAATATGACTGCCTCACGTAGAGAGTTTAAAGCCGCGCACAAGTATGTATGTATGTACTAAAGAACCAAGAAAGGATAAAAATGGAAGTACTAGCCAGACATCGGGCTAACTGTAATTTTGTAGAATTTTGGAAAGAAACGAAAAAACTTGATTGTAGAAGCAGTATACCAGTCAATGTAGAAGGTGAAAATGATAAGAAAATAATAGGTAATCTTGAAGCGCTCGTAGCCAAGTTTGCTTAGCCATTCTGAATCGATCAGCAAAGTTAAGCAACGTCCGCCGCGGTCATGACTTGGATGGGTGACCGCTGCTGACATTACTACTGAGCGCTTCCGTGCTTCGGAGGGCACGTTAAGCCGTCGGTCCCGGTTAGCAGTTAGGATTAAGCTTAGGATAGCAGTCGTTACAACATGGTGGTAGGACACTTTGCGAATGTCCGCCTGGCTAGCTACCACCCTCAAGTTGAAAATCTGTCGCCAAGCACCTAACGGTGTGTTCCGGCAGCTGTCCTTGAGAGCCAGTACCTCTAGGTTAGCCTGAACAACATCCTCGACCACATCATCACTTACCATCAGGTGAGATAGTGGTCAAAGGCTAAACTATCAAGCATAAAAAAAAAAAATTCGGAACCATTTCAATGTAAATAATAATAATAAAAGACAAACTAAATTGCATAATCCTATGGCTGGTCGTGGCTCGGAGTTTCTAAGCGTTAACATAACGCCGAAAAATGTTAAAGATATTTTGAGGAGTATGAAGCACGGAAAGTCTCCGGGCCACGACGGCCTTAGTGTAGAACACTTACTATTTGCCGGTCGATACATCTTTCACGTCTTAGCGCGGCTTTTCAATCTCTGCGTGAGGCATTGTTACCTACCTGAAGATCTTTTACGCACTTTAGTGGTACCTATACCAAAAAATAAAACGGGTGACATCTCGAGCATGTCCAATTATAGACCCATTTCCCTGGCGACGGTTGTGGCCAAGGTTCTTGAACGAATTATACATTCCTACATAACCTCCTTAGATATAGACGATGGTCAGTTTGGTTTCCGTCCGCAACTTTCAACCGACATGGCAGTTTTTTCTTTAAAAGAGGCTGTCAAATACTACACAAAGAACGATACTACTGTATATGCCTGTTTCCTGGACCTGAGTCGTGCATTCGATACATTGAACCACGATCTTCTGTGGACAAAAATGCACGGCTCGGGGGTGCCCTCTGAGTTTGTTGGGCTGTTGTCGTACTGGTACGGCAATCAGACCAACAATGTACGGTGGGGTTCCGAAGTCTCCGATAGCTTCAGTCTCAAGGAGTAGGGCAAGGTGGAGTGACCTCGCCTGACCTCTTTAATTATTACGTCAACGACATGATCGTGGAACTGAGCGGCACCCCTGTTGGGCTCAGGTTGGATGGCAGGTATGTCAACAACCTGAGCTACGCTGACGATATGGTGCTGATCAGTCCCACGATTAAGGGATTACGAAAACTTTTAGGGATCTGTGAGCAGTATGCGAGCAAACATGATTTAATGTACAATAGTAAAAAAACCGAAATGGTAGTCTTCAGGTGGGGAAAAGGTCCCCAATTTGTGCCTGAGTTGCGTTTGAATGGACAGTTAGTAAAGATTGTGGAGTATTTTAAGTACCTTGGCCACATCGTAACTTCAAACTTAAGCGACAATAATGACATAGAGCGACAGAGACGCGCTTTGTGTGTGGTGGGCAATATGATTGCAAGAAAATTCTATAACGCTGCGCCTGACTTAAAAATCACGCTATTTAAATCTTTCTGTCAAACCTTTTATACCTGTCAACTTTGGACCGAATACACACTGAAGTCGCACAACTCCATCAGAGTAGCCTATAATAACATCTACAGGCAGCTGATGGGGTTGTCCCGGAGCTGTAGCGCGTCTGGAATGTTTTTCGAGGCGCGCATCGATACTTTCAACGCAATACAGCGTAAAAGGGTAGTGTCATTCATGTTCAGAGTTGACAGGTGTAAAAACGCTATTGTAAGGAGTCTAGCAGATCGCCTGCATCAGACTGCAACGTACCGACGTTGGTTGGCCATTGCCACCTGATATATTTGTATTTTTTTTCCATTTTATTTTATTATATTTTATTATTATTATGAATATCATTATTTTTTGTACAATGGATCATGTATCTGACTAAAAGTTATTATTATTATTATACAGATCCATACATATATGATATTTTTACTAGGGTCTGTACCTAGTATATATAACATAGGTGTGTATAATAATGTACTTATAAAATATTTAGTTTGAAACCAACAGGTGTTTACGAGATCTCACAGAAAAGAGAAAACAATAGTAAAAAAAGTAAATAAATATAAATAGTCAAAATATTTATAAATAGTATTTTATATATATATCTCTATATGAGATTTGTTGCCTAATACGAGTATTTAGCCGTGCAATTTATCATTTTAAACGGAGCTAAAAAAGGATAAGGTTCTCAATTCGGCTGTATTTTTTATTTTACCCCATATGTACAGGGTATGCATATTATTTTTTGTTTTTTTATTTCAATGCTGGCGTTTGTCTTGTGGTCCCATTTAAATGAATTTGAAGGATATCTGAGTAATAAAATACACATAATTAGTAATCCATAATCATGCGTATTTCAATAATAATTAGTTATCCATAATCATGCGTATTTCAATAATAATTAGCTATCCGTAATTATGCGTACTTCAATAGTAATTAGTTATCCGTAATTATACGTATTTTATATTTGAAGCCAGTTTTTTTTGTTCAAATATTCCAATAATGAATACGTGTAAATAGCTTCTATAATTAAAATAAGCTATATTTATTGAGTCTAAATTAATCTTTCAAATCAGCCTCAAACACTTTTAATTTGCATAATATTTATTATAAATATTATGCAAAGACCTTTGATAACAGAGGTAAGTATTTATAGATTTAATTTTGTTTCCTTTTTTCCAGAGAGCAGACATTAGCTTGGACTCAGTGACCGACATCTTTGAGAACTACGAATCAGCAGGCGCAGCATTGAAGCAAATAGCTCATTACGGCCAAAATATCCGCGACAAGTCATTCAGAAGATGGTCTTACGGCTCCATAAGAAATTTGATGGTTTACGGGACTCGAAACCCACCAGACTACGACTTGAGTCTCATAACAATTAATGTTACTATGCATTACACAGTCAATGATAACTTACTGGATGAAAGAGATGTTAAAGCAATGGCAGACGTCATGCCCAACACATCAGTAAGAAAAGTAGCAAGAGATACTTTCCTACACGAAGATTTCGTAGCAGCTTATGATGCTAAGGAATTGGTTACTAATTATATCATTGAGGCTTTAAAAAGAGATTCAGGGATTAGCTCTTCGTAAGTAAGTTAATTTAGTGGTTCTTGGAACTTAGTATACATTTCAATATTTTCAAAAACATCTCTTCGCCACGCTTGGTTTTGTATTGGATAAACCACCATTTTGTTATGATTGTTTCAGAGAAAGCAATATAGACTTAGATCATCAAATCGATGAAAATGAAGATAATGATGAAATTAAAGGTATATCTGAAAATGAAGAAAGTTTTGAAAATCAAGATAATTTAGAAAATGACGGTAATTTAGAAAATGAAGATAATATAGAAAATGAAGATAATTTAGAAAATGAAGGTCATTTGGAAAATGAAGATAATACAGAAAATGAAGATAATCTTGAAAATGATTTAGATGGTGAAGCACAACCAATAATTGTTGATGAAGTAATAGAGTTACCCGTAACTGATTCTGCGTACAGTTTGATTCAAAATAATGCTTCGAAAATGATCATGACATTAATAAGTTCAATCTTATTACTAAGATAGTATGTTCGCCAATTCAGTATGTTTATTTTATTAAATATTTCTGACTAAAAACTAAATAAGTTTTTTATGGTATTTTTACGGATTTAGCACGGGGTCCACCTGATGCTAAGCTGTAACCTTTGCCTACAACAGATGCATTTCGTCACAAGTGACGAACTGTACTGCGCCTGTCACCCTGAGACTTACAGTCCATGTGCCTGTAATTTTACTGGCTCTTAAGGACTGCTGCCGGGGGACACTGTTATGTGCTTGGCGACAAATTTTTTACTAGGTAGCTAGCCTAGGCTTAGGCGAGTATTCGCAAAATGTCCTTCCATGAACCATGGGCCTGTGACACTGCTGTCCAAAGCTAACCGATCACCTATAATTGCTTCAAAAAAACTTATCTACAATATTTTTTTGCATATTTTTGTACTAAAATTGTTAATGCAAACCATTTATTATATTAGTCACGTCAGTAAAATATGATAGCATCTTTTCTTTCTACTGTCACGAAAGTTACACGGAATATAATATATCAGGCAACTTTATGAAATCTCTGCACATCTGCGACAAAGGGTCATAACAACCACTTCCCAGAGTCGAGAATGGTCATAAACGGGAGTATAACAAAAGAAAATATTAACAATAACCGTAAAAGGAAACAAGTAAACAAGGATGTAAAGTACAAGGGTTGGAATAACAGTTTGAGAATAAGAAGAAAAGGATTTCGCTAATTAACGTTTATTTTATAAGATAGATAAACATCTTTTTGTGTTTACACAACAGAGCAAGTATACACTTTCAAATAAAAATACATTATCTATGTTACGATTTTTCGCGGTTTTATCGCTTATATATACAGGGTTATTGGAAAAATGCTAACTATTTTTGAGATAATATTTATTTTTGTTTTGAAACTTTTTATTACTTTTTATATTTTTTTTTTTTTTTTTGTGTTTTTCACCGAACAATTAAGAGGACCACCTGATGTTAAAAGTCTCTTGTGCCTGTAATGTATTATTACATATTTTTTTATTACTTTTCTCGATGTAATGAAAACTCTATTCAAAGGAAGCTCGGCGCGGTCCAGTGTTTCCGCGGCGGGCACTATAGGCTCGGAGTAGGCATAAAAACAAAAAAAAAATGTTTTTTATTATTACAAAAATATTCTCAAATTGTTTGTTAGGACTAGCAGAAGTCAACCCTAAGAGGTTGTTAGCATATTACCAATAACCCTGTATAGATTTAATAATGATATTTTTGCATGGAGAATTAAGGCTCGATTCAAACAGTAGTAGCGGTCGGCGGAGGTCAGTATGCCTAGTTCTGCGGTGATGGGCCGCTCGGGGTCTTATCACAGAATAAAAAGGACCAGTAGGACAACTACGCAAAGACATTCCAATAAATAACCAACTCTAGCTACGAAGCAATAAAGCGCATTTCAGTTCGATAAGCACGGAGTACCTAATATTTATATTGACCTACAAGGCGTCTCTCTTTTTATCGCACAGCCGCGTATGGCTCTGATCTCTTCTGACGCGGCACGCACCTTACAAAAATCCCGCCCGAACGGATACGCCAATGTATCTGTAGATTTATACCTAAAGTGCGGACTGAGCCAGGCCTAGTCTTATGGCAAGTATTTCAACCGATTCTATACATTGTAATGAAACCGACAAAGTCGTAAATGGTTTGCAGTAAGACTGGCGGCCCCGCTGTGCCGCTACCACTCCGCGATCCGGTATGAATTGAGATTAACTGTATTATTCGAACAGTACCAGTAGAAAAATATTGAAAAATAGAAGTTACTGAGAAAAACATTGTCGTCAAATGAAAGATTTCCACCAAATAACAATCAAACTACGAAATAAAAAGTTAAAACCAAATTAACAGTCCATGTTTACGTTCTACGATCATGACCCGATAACTCGACCTAGTTCCTGGTTAAAGTTTCACGTTCCAAAAACAAGGACAAGTAATTGCTTCCCGGTACTAACCGGTACTATTTGGTATATTTACAAAAGCGGTATATCCATATCATTAAACTATTTTGCTCTGGCGCTTATTTTTTGACATTGTCTGAAATTAATGACATGATGACAGCTCCTAATGATATAAAAAATATAAAATATGGATTTGCGCTGATAAATAACTTAAAGCAAGATAAGCAAGTCCAAACAAAAAACAAAAACACGTATAGACGTAGTACTTTCAACAAAATTTAATATTTGATTTATTAATAGCTGACGGTCTAGCCTCTTACCACTATCTCACCTAATGATGGCAAGTGATAATAGTATGATCAAAGGTGTTAGTTATTTATGACCCAGAATAACTTAATTACTAGGACAGCTGCCGCAACACACCGTTAGGTGCTTGGCGATATAATTTTCAACTTGAACTAGTAGCTAGCTAGGCAAGCATTCGCAAAATGCTCACCGCCATGCTAAAACGACTGCAATTCTAAAACTACAACCGGGACCGTGAACTCCGAAGCACAGAAGCGCTCAGTAGTAATTCCACTAGCGGGCGTTGCTTAACCTAGTTCATCGGTTAAGAACGATGAACCAAACTACGCAACTAAACCAGCGCTTCAAATATCGTGTATACAACTTAAATGTATGTAACAAAGAACTTAATTTACTTTTCTGTCATCAAAGAAATTGGTTCACCATATACCGGAAATTTTAGGTAATCCCAACTCCCTGTTCAAGTTTTACGTCCCAGAAAGAACCCAAACGAGCCACTTGTGACTGTTGGAATTAGCGCGTGCATTCAGTTTTAAACTTTATACGAGTTTAATTCCTCCCAAACGAATAAACAACTGTGAATTGACGGAGAAGCAAAAGTTGCGAATACTCACTGCCGAGGTTTACTACGGTACTAACATTCTCCATGGGTACTATGAATTAGGGAATTAATTTCACGTACAAATTGTAAGTTTTCGTGAATGATTTTGAAGTTTGTATCTGTAGTATTGTTTATTAGGGGTTTTTTATAGTAAAAGCATAGCCCTGCCATTAAAAAATTTAAAACCAATGCCCAGAATTTCATAACTATGTTACGTCAAATATATTAATAATTTTATATTTTCTTTTAAAAAAACACTGACTTCTACTACTGAAAAGTATGAAACGAAATTGCGTTTCATTTACTTCGATGATAAAGCGTAGGTATTTTTGTATTATTCTAGTTATTTAGATTATAAAACCATATTGCTGAATCAATTTTGATAAAATTTCTATGGAAGTAAAGCCATCGATATAAATAAAGACTTTTCTAAAAATATCTTCATAAATTCTAAGGTTGAAAAAATTGATTCTTAATATAAAAAAACAAATTGAGTATATCCTCCTTTTTTGGGTAGGTAAAAAAAGATTTTGCCCGTAAAAACAATCAATTCAATAGTAAACAAATAGTGGCAATGACTATGGCTGCCGAGTAGAAGATCCATGGTTTAAATCCCGCTGCGGGGTTGAGCTTCACCGCATGGTGGTAGTGCATTTTGCGAATACCTACCTGGCTAGCTTGGTAGCTACCACCCTCAAGTAGAATATCTGTCACCATGCACCTTACTGAGTTCCGGCAGCTGTTATTGTAGGCCAGTAATTGTGAGTTAAGCCCTTTACCATGTTCGACAACATCATCACTTACCAACCAGGTGAATTTTTTTATGTGATAGTGACGTAATAAGCACTAGGCCTGATGTTGAGGGGATTACGCTCTGTCTATAACAGTTGCATTTCGTCACAATTGACCAAATACGCTGTTCCCGTCGTCCTAAGACATAAATAGTTTATTTTTGCAATAACGCTTGCTCATTCCACCATGCGGTGAGGCTAGAGCCAGCTGTGGGGTTCGAAACATGGACATGCGGCACCCGCAGTCCATAGCTAAGGCCGCTCGGCTATCACTGATTCAAGATTTTGTTCAGACTTATCTATAAGCAATAAGACATGGTCTTCGGAACCCTTCACCGGTAAGCCTTTTAATTCAAAAATCTGCACATTAATCAATCCCTTATCAACTGAAACCACACCATCAAAACTAATGGCTACAAATCAAGGGATTCCGATTTCAAAGAGCTGCCTAATGACAGTCAACCCATTGAATTGCATAATATATCTGGTGTCCCGTGCCCGGTATCAACAAAATTGAACAAAGATACAAGAGTAGTATTAATACTTTTTGATATGGAGGATTAAGAAATAGTAGTACTAGTACCATACGATTTGTTTCGATACTAGGTTTGCCTGATACTGTACTTACTTTTTAGGGCTTGCTTTTGTATTTACCAAATAAAATACTTTGTTTCGACGAAAGGTGGTGGGTGTCGAAAGAGGCGACTAAGGAAAAAAATTTATATAGTTTCAAATTCGTCTTTGTTGGACAAGTGGAGAAAAGCGTTAGTTTTTGATTTTAATCGTACTGCATGAATGCAGTACATTAGTGCATATAAAACATTGAAATATTCTGTAATTCTGTAAAAAACTATTTTCGAATAACTACTTCTATAGTCTAGTTTTACTACTCGATGATTTCTTTCAATCACAGCTGAAACACACATGCATGCGCAAAATACTGTATCATCATTTCCTGAAGCTCATTTCGAACCTTGCACCCCAGCTGTACAGATTACATTATTGTGGGATTCAGCCAAAATATTTCCATATTTTTATAATCTAGCCAAAACTTGGTGGGCCTAGCGTTAGTTTTTCTCGTGTTACGCCGTGAGCGTTGAAACGCGATTTTGTATAGCAAATTGCTTTTAATGATTCACTAACGCACCATCGGGGCGCTGTGTGTTAGATTTACAAATTTGTATCAACGCGCTTGCATCATATCGTGAAAAAAACACACTAGGGCCAAGGTTAGTAATCGTAATCAACTAGCATTACAAGTTATTTTGTTTCTGTGTAGTTAGTATCGATACTGTTAAGCCAACTTACAAGTATCCCTATTAGCCTAGCTAGACCCGGCCGGACAAGGCCGGACTTGGATATAAATCACCGGACAGCGCTGGCCGGTTAAAAGGATCCCTGTCAGTGTGAATTAATGATCGATACGGAACGAGCGTGACCTTCGGCGGAAGCATCCTTCATTTCTATGATTGTGAAAAATGGTCCGACACAACACACGATATTGAAGGGTTAGATGGGTAACTAACGCCTAGACAGCTGTAATTGGGTTATTTAAGTAGTGGCCGGTTGAAATATTGGTCTGCATTGCTGATGTGACAGTGTGGGTGTTTTGTTATACCTAATGACGCAGTGGTTAATAAAGTATTTTTATTAGAATTCCGTCTTTGGAAATGGGACTATTGCTAAGAGTACAGTGTACGTCCGTCAAACCTTTCATGGTTTTTATTTTAGGAGCCGTAATAAGTAACGGATAGAACAATATTATTAGTACCTATAGCAGATTGCCGAACATGACATTTATATCAAAAAGTAAAAATTCGGCCAAGTGCGAGTCGAACTCGCGCACGAATGGTTCCATACCATTAGCTATACAACATTAGACTTCATATTTTAACCTTTTTTTGTTTTAACGTGCGTGAGTCCGACTCGCACTTGGACAACTTTTTGTATTTGTTTTTATAGCGGTAACAGAAATACATCATCTGTGAAAATTTCAACTGTCTAGCTATCACCGTTCTTGAGATATAGTCTGGTGACAGATGGTCGGACGGACGGACGGACAGCGAAGTCTCAGTAATAGGGTCCCGTTTTTACCCTTTGGGTACGGAACCCTAAAAAAGGTACACAAGGTACGTGTTTTTATTTACTTTATTTGCAAGTTTATGGTTAAGGAAAGAAATACAAGCGTCAAAAGTGCTATTATAGTGAAAAATCTAACATAAACAACAAAAGTATGAAGAACTACCCATAGAATTAATAGAAGACATCACGAACTGTATAAAAACGTCGAATTTTTGGTACATAGTATGAGTACCTACTTATACTTTGGTACATAGTATACTGTAACATCGGTGTGCGAGTCCAACGCTTGTTATCGACAGAAATACGCATCGGTACGTACGGCCAAGAAATATACACTTCAAAAAATATATCAGAGATGAACCTGTATGTGAGCTTCGTAAACTTTGTAGAGCACTTTGTAAGGAACTATCCTGTCGGCGACGTAAGGACGGATTTTTAGTACCTCTTGCAAGTTAAATATAACTTTAAATAAACCACTAGGCAAAATCAATACCGCCACCGAAACGGTACTAACATAGACATCAATAACATATTGACGGCATCGACCGCACTTCGTTAAACTCAATATTTCATAACTGTGCGTACCAGTAGCTAAATTGTCCATAAAACTGGAGCCACCTCATAAATTGAAGCCTGAAATGTCACGTTAGCAATACATACTTTAACGGGCATTTGAGTACTGGTATATGGACGTATTCAAGGATTGATGAGAGGGTGGGAATCGAGCATTGTGGGGACCCAACGAGCGTATGATTTCCGATTCCATTGTATGGCTCTCAGGTCTCTTGATATCATATATTTAGGACAGCACCCGTGCGTCGGTTAATTGGAAGGTTTGAGAGCTTTTTCAATAACATAGATTTTCTAAATAAGCATTTCCTCGTTACGTTCTTTGCAAGACTCTTTACTATTTAAACTGCACCTTGTTTGATTTAGAAACAATTTGCAAAAAGTGACAATGTTGTTCGTAAAAGCTTGCGCAGTATCATAACTTTCCCTTTTTGCACGACTTCCCAAAATAAGAAGTGCTATATTTCAGGGTACGTGTATGTATCTATGTTTGTGAGTTTCTTTATTCCACCGTAACTTCTAAACGGCTTAACCGACTTTAATGTCTGAGATATCGTTAGATTCGTCTTGATACAGCAAATGACACTGAGTTCATTAAAAAATAAAAAAATAATAAACTGGCGGATTTAAGACGCCATATGGTGGGAGATATCCGAGTGTAGTATCAAAATGAAGGACTTTAAAAAAAACGTACATCTATATAACTGACTGACTGTGTTCTGGTTTATTGTGTAGGTGCGAGCTTTCATCAGTGAACAAGTCTACCCTACCCACAGATTTTCACCCTATTTCACATTCTCCTTCATACTGATTACGTCCACGTATATATCTTTAAAAATGCGCTTTTACGGCGGAAGAATACGCCTTCAAGTCTCAAAGGACAATATTGTGTCAATTCTCGCTTCACAAAGCTATATATCTCCGTCTTAGAACCAAAGCACCTCCGTTCAAATGGAAATTCCTCCCCCAGCCGCTTATTTATACGCTTTCACCCTTAATGCTCGGCAATAAAGCCTCTTTCACATCATTGTGAATGCAAAAAAGTCTTTGTCATGCCGTAAAAGAGAAAAATTAAGAAGCTCTTTGTAACAGGTAGGTTCGATTCAACTTTTAAATTTGAAAGCAATATTAAATGGATTGTTAAACTTTCAGTTAAATATGCACATAATTACTTTTTTAGGATTTCGTCCTATATAGCAGGACGCTATGACTATGTATGTCCGTCCGTGCGTCTATCTGACCTGTAACGGACTGTATCTTGGAAATTTAATAGGTAGCCGGTCACCATACTAACATATATACTGTGAAAATTAATATGGCGGATTGCATAAAAAATACTAATAAATAAAAGTTAATAATAAACGGGGTCACCACAAAAAAAGTGTTGTTTTTTCAAGACTGCTCAAAAGAGTATAATGTTTTTGACATTATTATGTGTACTCATAATAAAAATAGGGCATAATAACAAATAATGAAAATCCGGCTATGTGCGAGCTGTTTACAGTTGTTGTGTGTGTACGAAACACACTTAATCAAGGCGATAGGCCTTTTGCATACGACATATACGACATATATATATCTATATCATCTACCCAATAGATATATAAATTTATTTCTCTTTCTGTGATCTACCCAATGTTAACTAAAAACTTGTGTGCATGTTGTGCACCTAGAAGAACGTTCAACAAATATTAATACTATTGTTGCAATTGCGTTTAGTATATAAAAGTTGTATTGTCCCGTTTGCAAATAAATACCAATAAATAAAACCGAAAGGAAACACTATTACAATAACTAATTTATAACTTACTAGATAGGTATGTATATTAATCTCGAAATCACATTGCCGTGTTCAAATAAACGCAATTTTACCTAAAACAAACAAGAACAGAAATATTAATCATGAGAAAATAGAACAACAACCATCAGTCACAACAATCAGACACAAAATAACATGTCTATGACTGTATTACATAATTTGTTGCATAAGCGAAATAAGAAGAAAAAGAGATGCAAATATTTTCGAATAGATGTCTTCTAAATCTATTAGAGGTTTAATTTACAAAACATATCATAATCATTACACAATTAAAAATTTTACGAGAGGAAAAATTTGAGTCACGTGCGGGATTTTTCTCGTAAAATTTGTAATTTTGTAATGTAATCCGCAGAACATGCGTTATTGCAAACAAAAATATTAATATTATAATCATCGTAAACATAGCATCGACGTAAAGTCTTGAGTCTTTATATACATTCTTATAGACGTAATAAGTTGATCGTAGCTTCAAACTATAAATCAGCGTAAATGGCTGGCTACCCCAAGTAGAAAATGTGTCGCCAAGCACCTAACAATGTGCACTGGCAGCAGTCCTTGAGAGCCAGTAAGTAAATACAGGCAAATGATACTTAACAACTGTATGTAAGGTGATGGGCGGAGTGCGGTTCGTTGGTCGAAATGTATTGATCAGCTGTTAGAGGCAGAGGTTATGCTTTACTTTAGGTGGGCCTCTTGCTAGCTCCGCCACAATTTCATAAAAAATACACTTATTTTTAATGTGAGTCTGTAATAATAATAATAATAATATAATAATATATCTTTATTTCAGGCAAATGATAAATAATGACTTATAGTCAGTAATGACTTATAGGTTGTGTAAATGCTTTTATTGTAGTTGCTGTTTCCCCTTACACAGCTTCCCCTATTAATGGGGCTATTTGCCATAATCCCCACGCTTGGCAGGCGTCTTGGGGATCGCAATGTAATTTGGCAGTTCTTTAGAAGGCGCTGCTGCTCACCTTCCAGTATTTTCCTTTCGCCTCTTACGACACCCATGGGATGATATGGAGAAGTGCAATTCTGACCCGGCACTCCACGGGGAGTATTGTATATAGTTCGTAGTATTTTGTTAATAAATACATTGCCGCCGGTTAAAAAAAAGATCTCGATATCAAAAGCCTTTGAAAAACGTACGGACTTTTCGTCAATATGTACACAAAATTAGTAACCTTAAAGTCTACTTTAATTAGAATCATCACCATTATCCAACATTCAGCTTCATAATAGTGCTTTAGACACTGTCAACACAACTTACATCTGTCCACTTTAAGTAGACCTTCGAAAATGTTCAGCGCACGCATAAACAGTTAAGGACTTGTGAGTCTTCACATTTGGTCGTGTTAAGTGTTAGAAGCAGCTATCACGAGCGTTAAACGGATGAACTGCCGTTAGAGGTACACGTTACTCAGTAACTGTGTGTTAATCTGTGACGCTGGGTTAATGAAGGCAGTCAGGGAAAGGAAGACATTTATAGACGTTGTGACCTGTTTTTCCTAAAATAATTCGAAAACTATTTTGCGACTTCCATATTTGTGTCATCAGCCGAAAGAAGTCCACTGTTGAGCAACGACCTCTCCCAAAGGGGGTTTTGCCATAATCACCACGCTTGGCAGGCGTCATGGGGATCGCAGTTATACGTGTCAATTTTTCAGGAGGTGCTGCTGCCCGCATACTTTTATTTTTCTTAAAAGTACGACGCCCACGAGAAAAGTTGGGGGGATGACATTCTAACCCAGCACCCCATGGGATAATTATCATATTTGTTTAAGATGTCGCAATTTTGATCTTTACACTACTGTTTAAATCTATGTGATTGTATTTCTCGAGTAACTTAAAGCCCAGGGCAGGGTAGTTTTTTAATAAAAAATAAAGTAACTCAAAACTACGAAATAATCTTTTTATATACACGAAATTAACCAACATTACTGGTGAAATATACACATTTAATTCCTTATACCTAATACTGAATTTCTTCCTTCATATATCAATTGTCTTTATTATACTACCTGCAGACCTACAATGGCCCTTGAGTAGCCTTAATTCTTTCAGTGTAGTAGCTGTAGTGTTAAATATAATTTGGTTTTCAGAAAGGCCACCAATATAAATTAATTCTGGTGCATCTCATAAAAGTCATTTGATTTAAACATAGGTGTAGGTACTTAATATAGAAATAGTACCTATATTCAAAATTATTTCTTTATTTTTAGTAATTGCTACTCGAAAGCTTTTAGCGGCAACAGCGAGAAAGGGCAAATCACGACGACTCGAGCGCGCATCCCGCCGCAAGTGGGGAACAACTAAACGCATAAATTGTCTAAATCGCTTTACACGTGGCTAAATTAAGCATGCTAACTGATTTAGACAGTCAGTGTCAACTCTGATTTTTTAATTACGGTTTCTTACAGTCTGAATGCATTTACGTTAGGCTAAATTCAGAGTCTTTTTAACCGACTTCCAAAAAAGGAGGAGGTTCTCAGTTCGTCTGTATTTTTTTTTTTTTTTTATGTTTGTTACCTCAGATCTCTTGACTGGGTGAACCGATTTTGAAAATTCTTTTTTTGTTTGAAAGCTGATGCTTGTCGATTGGTCCCATTTTAAATTTCATCAAAATCGGTCAAGCCGTTTTTGAGTTACACTAAAAAGATTGAAAAAAAATTTTTAACACTTCAACACCCAAAAGTGTGAAATAACTTGTCGAAGTCGGTACCATGCCCACAATACTGTGATAATAGGTACTTTTGAACCATCATGGTACCGACTTCAACAAGTTATTTCACACTTATGGGTGTTGAAGTCGGTTTCATTTTTTGTTAAAAAATTTTTTCATTAAGTACACTGAATTCAGCCAGTCTGAATGGGCTTATAAGGATCAGTACCACTTTGTAGTTTAACTGCCATCGTCACCAAGGGCTTGCTATACATACGAAAACCTCGCATTATTGATTGAGCCTCACAACATTTTCGAATATATAAAATTTAATCTACCTATATATATTATTATTGTTTTTACTAGCTTTCCGGGCGCGGCTCCGCCTACGCGTATGTCGGTTATAATAATTAAAAATATTAACCTCTTTTTGCGCAGTTGGATAAAAACTATCCTATGTTTTTTCCCGGGTCTCAAACTATTTCCATACCAAATTTCATTCAAATCAGTCCAGTAGTTTTGGCGTGAAAGCGTTACAGACAGACAGACAGGCAGAGTTACTTTCACATTTATAATATACTAGCTTTCCGGGCGCGGCACCGCCCGCGCGTTTGTCGGTTATCGCGCGAAAACATTAACCTCTTTTTGCGCAGTCGGATAAAAACTATCCTATGTTTTTTCCCGGGTCTCAAACTATCTCCATACCAAATTTCATTCAAATCGGTCCAGTAGTTTTGGCGTGAAAGCGTAACAGACAGACAGACAGACAGACAGACAGACAGAGTTACTTTCGCATTTATAATATTAATAGTACTGATCTGTTTATACCATTCGTATCAAAATATATACGACGAGACAAAAAAAAATAGTTTTAGGACTTCTTAATTAATTTTTATGTGGCACTATTTTGCTGTTAGTTTTCTTCTCACTTAAAAAAGTAATACCACCGACATGTATGTTATTAAACTACCATCAAGAAGTTGTGCTAAATATGCCTGTATTAAAGGATGATAAACATATTTCATGACTGTAAGCCCTAGAGAAATGTTTAATGTCTTGCTTCTGACATTTTAAATATAATTGCACATATACTCGTATAATATATCTCTCTAAAGTTTTCCAGAGAAGTGTGCTCCTAGTGCATTTCACATATTTTTTTCTGTACAATTAAGTATTTTCAAAAATATTCAGCAATCCTTATTTTCACATTTAGGGATGACGTAAATGATAAATGGAAATACTGGCAACTCAGAAGAAATCATATTACGCTCAGGGATATACATACATGCAAAATTTCTCAGAGTTTGACCACTTGGTTTTTAAAATATGACGACGATGTTTGCGCCACATGCACTCTAGCCATACTATGTGTTTTTTATGATAAATCAAAAAGTATGCAACAGCTTTAATTTCTAGCTTATTACTTTTAACCTACATATACTGCTGTTTTTATGCAATAAAAGGAAATTTTAATGAACACAAAATTATCAGAAACCTTATTTAAATATAATTAAATAAGAAATAAATAAGATTCTAATCTAATATGCCGTTCTTGGCACTTTTCCAAGCAATATCATCTGTAGCTTCAATACATTTCCTGTGCTGGGAGGGCTTAAAATACTATTAACCAGATAAAGAACTAGAATACTCAACTCATTAGAATAAATGACAACGAAAAGAAACTAAAATACACAATTAATTTAATTGACTCTATATTAATAAATTTTATAGTGAGGATGCGATAAGAAGAATTAAGTTTCAAAACATCGATATTAAAATTCTTATAGACTTTATGATACTTATAGAAGCTCGTTCAAAGAGGAAAAGGGCGCAATAAAATCAAACTAAATGTGTATTAAGCAATTTGCTCGATATTCCTGGAACGTTCAAGAAAGTAGGTCGATCATAAACCTTACCACATAACTTTGTTAGGACGAGCCTTGAGTTGTTACGAAAATAGTAATTTTAGTGGTTCCAGTTTGGCAGATTTGGAACCAGTTCAATTGAGCTGCATGTAATGTAGGTTTGTCTGAGACATGATTTAGTTAAGCTGTTATTTATATATTAGCAAATCAGACATCTACAAGAAACGCCATTAGCCGCTTGTAACCATTGGCTACCCGCGACTTTTACGATGTCGTCAGTCCATCAAGTGGGGGGCCTACCAACTCTTACGTCTTCCGGTGTAACGTGGTACCCACTCGAGAGCCTTTTTTCCCCATCGGTTATTGGTTCGTCGAGCAATGTGGCCCGCCCATTGCCACTTCAACTTGCTAATTCTGAAAACTATGTCGGTGACTTTGATTCTTTGGTTTCATCCACGTTCCGGATTTTATCGCGCAAAGAAACTCCGAGCATAGCTCTCTCCATAGCTCGTTGAGCGACTCTGAGCTTGTCCTTAAGACCACGTCTCAGTGCCATAAGTCATAACTGGCAACACACACTGGTTGAAGACTTTGGTCTAAAAGGATTTATCTCACTTGATATATTTTCTCTGAGTGGTAAAACATGACTTTCCCTTTGAAATACATTAGAATAATGCAAGTAGAAAAAGAAACTCGCCTGATTTTTAGTTATTATGTAGTGTGTTTAGTATTTCTATGAGCGTATCCATATAACGGACAAAATCGATGCGTTAGTCAAGCTTTGACAAGCTTATCACGTCCTTCTCAACAAGATCTCGTATATTGCATGCGAAGCTTGTTATGCGCTCACTATTAGCTATGCTGTGTTTGTACCTTAGGTCAAGCTATAAGCTATTTTGGTCTCTGTTAAAAATAAATTAGAGGCAAGTGTACTCAAGAGCCTATCCTTAGATAACACATAATTTATGATAAGGCTTAATGCGTTATGTATGCCACTTTGATATGCTTGTGAACTTTATCAGCAAAAATACAATATTTTAAAAACAAAAATTGTGATATAGGTAAATTCAGATAGGTACACGTAGTATTTGTTTTAATAATACAATCAAGTGCGAGTCGGACCAAAGATTACAGAAAGAAATGTGGTTATTTCGCACAAGCACCTTTAAGCTTTTAGCTTTCTTAAATTGCCAGCAACTTGAGACCAGGATAACATTTTATTCATTTGCGTTGTTACCAAAGGCAATATAATTTGTTTGATAAAAGCCGCGCGCAATCATGAAAAAATAGAGAAATTATCAAATATCAAAAATAGTTGTATATAATTTCAACGAGAGACGAGAGGAAAAATTATAGTCATGTGCGAGATTCGAAGTCGCGCCATCCACCCCTATAGCCGGGATATGCTTTACCCGTCGATTCAACGTGGCATATGACCTATGACCTCTAAATTTCCTTTCGTTCTTAACCATCGTATGGGAATGGAGCGACATCTATAGTTCAATTTATTTTACAATTAGCTTTAAACTTGTCTACAATGACGCAACTATAATTTTAATATTTTTATTTTTGTAATACCGTTTGCTCCGATTATAGGGATGGCGGGCGCGGGTTCGAGTCCCACACAATACCATTATTTTTCCTCTTGTTGTAATTTTTTAAAGTAAGCCGCGAAGCGTCACTCTTAAAAAAATTAAAGATGTCATATATACATATTAGTTTTATCTCTTTATATCTATTACGATATCGCCTAGGGTTCGGAAATATCATAGCATTGGAATAATGAACTTTACGCGCTCTCACAATTATTTATGTACTTACAATAATCAATGTGTTAGAATTATAACAAAAAAAAAGGAACTTGGAACAGAAAAAGTAAACAGACCAAATCGTATACAGATTTTTTGTTTATTTTACATTGACAAGTGTAAATGAGAACATCATCAATGTAATGAATAGATTCAGGCGTTACTTTGCGGAATATTATTGGTTATTATTAAATATGGAATTTAATAATAACCAATAATATTTAAATAAAACACTTAAAAAAGTATAAAAATATATATCTAGTGACAATTCCGCCTAATTTTCCTGTTATCTACGTCACAAACATCACGCAGCCTAACCGGAAGAATATCCGACTACATTCTTCACCGGGTTCTAACATTATAATTTTGCATTAACGCCTGCTAGCGAATACGCTTAAAATTACAAAGAAAAATAAATTTGAAGTACGAGCGGAATTCCGTCCCCTGAGACGGTTAAACGGAGTGAAGGGATAAATTTGAGCTATGACTTATATCCAACGATATCTCAGTTGGAAGAACATGTCCCGACTATAGGGACAGACGGTCGCGGGTTCATATCCTGTTCGTTTTTTTTAAATTCCTGATATTTTAGCCTTTGACCACTATCTCACCTGTCCTTGAGAGCCAGTAAATAAATTACAGGCTCATGAGACTTTACAACCGTACGTCTCAGAGTGACGGGCGCAGCGCATATCAGCATTTGTGACGAATTGCACCTTTTATAAACACAGGTTTCCGCTTAACATCAGTTGAGCCTCGTTCTTGTTCACAAACCCGTAAAAGACCCATGAAAAATAATTTAATTGAATATCTTCTATATTCCTCTATGCATCAACGACTACACAAAATATATATTTAAAAAAAAAACAAGTTTGTTATTCATTCCGTTACGAGACCTACAGACAGACAGAAAGCGGAGTCTCATTAATAGTTATCCTGTGAGAATTCTCACAGCCGATCATCGTTAATCAAGGGGTCAAAACTTGGTTTTGCCTTTGGTTTGCCTTTATTATCAGTAAAATATTTGACGTACCATAAATTATCCAATCAAAAATAATTCATCGATATCCATTACCCATTAAAATATGTCGCATTAAAGTTAACCGACACACGATTTAACTTTAATTATCACATCAAAACGAATAAACATTGCAGTAATCGACGAAATTTTATCAACGTCTCATTCCGGATCGATTAACGGCACCATCATTCGATTAATGTGCTCTCGGTTGGCACAATTACTGTATTCATCGACAAATCGATTTGCATTCGAGTTAAACAAGTGTCAGTTTCGGATAATGAAGATTCTCGTGTGTTTAAACAATGACTTAACAACAAAGAGATAAATGAACTTTTCGAAGGAAGTTTACTGGGTAATCGGAATGAAGCATGCATACCTACAATATTTTTTTCAGTGGGGAAACTCAAAATGATTACAAAATTACAACGAATGAATCTTTTGAATTTGACGATTACTTGAGTGAAGTTTGCATAGCCGTTCTTAACCGATCGACAAAGTTAAGCATCGCCCGCCGCGGTCATGAGTTAGATGGGTGACCGCTAGTGACATTACTACTGAGCGCTTTCGTGCTTTAGAGGGCACGTTAAGTCGTCGGTCCCGATTGTTGTCTTATGATAGCAGTCGTCTTATATCATCAATAAAGAAGGCTGACCAAAAACATATTCTTAAATATGTCCTTTCTGTTGTTCGAGAACATTTATTACCGATCCCAAATGAAGCAGAATTAAGGTAAGAACATGACGCTCATTTACTACCAACAACAACAAGAAAATTGCTTATAAACTTTCAAGTTTCCAATCCATCAAATTCATTCATATGCAATTAAAAAGAAAACCGTAAAGAATTTTCCGAAGCGGCTCGTGGATTCGCCATAAAGTGGATTTTCCCTCGCTACATCGGCTTTTCTAAAGAGGCAACGCGGTGCGGTTCTTTTGAAATAAAATTGAATGAGATGCTTTACTTCATTTTTACTACTTCCTCGATTGCGGCTACAGGTTTAAGAGCTGTGGCGATCTGAACTTATCTCTTCGGACAGCCACGGAATATTGTTTGTACTGTGACATCATTTTTAGAGATCCGTACAAGGAATCGGAAATCTATTACTAAATATATGCTGGCTGTATGTTCAACTAATCTTTAAAAGGCTTATTACCTTTTGATCCGTAACATGAAGTCGTTAGGTACCGTAATTCATTAAAAATTCTTTATATCTAATATACTTAAATACATAGATAAAATCACGCCTCTTTCCGGTATGCAGAGACCACATATTTCCACTTGCTATGATCCTTACATATCTCTTTCGCTTCATCTCACACTCATCAATCCTTTCATAGATATAGGACGGTTTGAGGTTCTCCTGATTTCGGAACGTTAAAGGGAAGTCTAGACTTCCCTTTCCAAAATTTTCGTTCACTTGTCCCATGTTGACTTTTTTAGTCATTCTTTCCACATGTCCAAACCATCTTAACATACCTGTCCGTGTGTACCGATTTTTGTCACAACATACTCATTCACACCAAATCGTTCCCTTATCCTGTCACTCCGTTTGACTCCAATTATGCTTCTCAACGCTCTCATCTCCTCTGCATTTATTCTACTTTCATGCTTTTTCAGGCAAATAATTGTATATATAGATGAAAATTAAGGGCCCCATAAAATACATTTCTAATATTCATTGGAAACGGGACGCCTAACTGTAATTTTTTAAACCTAAATAACGTTTCTATTTCCATATGAATTTCAGATTTACAACCGAATATTCTGAAGCAGTGACCCAAAGTCCAATTTTCACGCACTTGTTGATCCTCGCAAAAATGAAATGCTTAATTTCAGCATTTTCCAAGGCAAACTGTTCTCACAGTGACACCACATGCAGTGCCGGAAGTGACGTCGGGCCACGTGTGAATACCTCCTTCCGGTTGCACCTTCCGCGTCAGCTTTCCAACTGCCGAGTTGTTTTTGAATGGAGCCAACTTTAACTGCAGACCGTATGAGCGTGTTGTTTTCACACACACAACGACATTGATAGTGCCCTTTAGGAACACCAGCTAATGATATTTTTTTACTTTTAGTCTAAGATTTTTTTACCTGTAGATGTGTTGTATGGCCTCCATATTTACTAGACGAATTCAGGGTAATCACCTGAGTCACTACCAGTCTTGCACTTCCAAGCGTCCGGTGAATACATCGCCGCTAATCGTGTTTTTTAGGAATAATCTGTGGACAATATGCCTTTCTTGTGTCTTTAGACTCTGCACCAATTATACAGGCACTGTGAGAGATAAGAAAACTGTTTCATTTCACGCGTAATTATTGCTTTTATTGATGAAATAGAAAGTATCGTCATTTTGTTTTATCTTAGGAACTAATCTCAATGAAATGGATGAGCGAGATATGTGTATCGTTTGGTGTGAGAGAGTGAAAGAGATCGCAGCATAATGGTGATCGGAACGTCTCGTGGCGGTTCGGTGGTAACACGAATTGCTTATTTATCTCTTTCTAACAACAGATATGACGCATAATATTTGAACGTTCTTTCCTTGTCATTACAAACTGCATATACATGTGCGTAGGTATGTATATAGGTAAATTCTAGTAAGCTTTTAGAGCAGTGGTGTTCGGATATAACTAATCTAAATATTTCAAATCACTGCTTTTAGTACTGTTGTCTGTAGTTACAGTGCCGGTTTTGTAAGCAGCTTGCATGTATACAATAAGAACTAAAAAATGTTTGGAAAAACTGAATGTGCAATAATTTGCTGTAGTTTACGCGATAAAACAGAATACAGTCAGACTTATTCTGGGTTCCTTGGTTCAAATCGAGCTGGAAGTCCTCTTTTTTTTGTCCAAAAAAAGTCCTTTGCTTAGCATGTCTATGATGTCTATAATACAATACATATATATTAATAATAAATAATTAATACGACAGGCAAGAATTCTC
Organism: Plagodis dolabraria; assembly: GCA_963854805.1. NCBI lineage: Eukaryota > Metazoa > Arthropoda > Insecta > Lepidoptera > Geometridae > Plagodis > Plagodis dolabraria. The sequence continues at coordinate 6,821,743 of OY978442.1, forward strand.
ACAAATATCACTTACCTACTCAAAAAAACACGCTTTAGTTTTGGTGAATATGTCATGTACACATTGAATGTTTCACAGGATATCATATTTCTTTATTTCTCGTGCCTTAAGTATGCCTCAGTAGTCTATTTAATATTACTCACTACACTCATGCATGACTTAATTCTGGACTACTTCTCTAATTCGGAATTTTAATTCGGCACTAGCACAAAAAATGAACTTTGCTCAATCGTTGGAATAATAATCATTAGCTATCTCTTCTTGCATTAAACCCCTTCCTGAGAAATTATATAATTGAATAATTCCCAACTCAATGCTTGCTTCCGGATCAACATGTGCACAATAATCTTGCATGTCTCTTTACGCATTTCGCCTTGAGTTTCAATTAGCGCTTTTTTATTTTTAATATAAAACTCAGTGCTAGAATTTATAAACATAAAATACGATACACTGGTTGGGATCAAAATCGCTTGATGATCGGTAAGAATTTCTTAGTAGGTCTCCCGCGTTTTTTCTCAAACTTTCTGTAACACGATCGACTATCGAACATATTTCTTAGCAAACGAAACCAATTTGCTACGAGTACGTCGGGTGTCGGGTTCATATAGTGCGCGTTCGGGCACGCCTGTCACGTAGCTATCGATATTGGTAGCCTGTATATGCCGTTATTTTTACCTGAAATTGGGACGATATATTACATTCAAGTTAAATGTGTGAGTAATCCATAGAGTATACAAATTTCTACCAACACAAAGACTGGGGTAAACAAAGAATTTGAGAGTAATAGGTTTATGTTACGCTGTTTTTATCATTACCATAAAACAGAATGTACAGTCGCCTGCAATAACAGGTATTCACATTGTAATTTTCAAAATTGGCAATTATTGCAGGAGACTGTACTTACTATATTCTTCTTCATCTTCAAAACATCCGTTATAAGTCCACCGTGAAACAACGTTCCCACCATTAAAGGGGGAGCCATAATTCCCACGCTTGGCAGGCGTCTTGAAGATCGCAGTGTAGTAAGCAGTTGTTCAGAATGCGCTGCTGCCTTTTTTATGTCCAGCTCTAACCTCTGCCTACTGCCTATAACAGATGCATTTCAATCTAACTGCACAGTTCCCCTGAGATTTCCTGTTGTAACGTCTCATATGCCTGTAATTTTACGAGCTCTAAAAATCTGTTGCCTGAACACACTGTTAGGCGCTTAGCGACAGATTCCATTGAATGACGCTTTGCCCTTGGGAGTAGTTCCGTAGTAGACGTAGGGTATTTTACGGAGGCTCGCCTACCTACTGGATAGTCGTCAAGTAGAAAATCGGTCGCCAAGCACTCAATCTTGAGAGTCCTTAAGAGCTAGTTCCCATTCTCAGTGAACTCTATTCACCATCCTCGTCCACATTATCACTCATAATCAGGAGAGACAGTGGGCAAAAGATAACCTACCAGGTATAAAGAAACGATCAGGCAGTGTACTTAAAATTTCAAATCCTCCCAAGGACACCGCGTGACAGTTTATAACTAAATATGGCCTCTGGGTCATCACTGCTTCAAAAAACCAGAGATAAAACTTCCTACAAAGTTGGGTAAAATTACGTATAAAATACAAAACTTGACATACTAAAAAAGAAGCGTTCAATCTATAATAAAGAACCCAAGGCACCCATTCCAAACTCAATAACACGTCGGTAGTACCATAAAACACCGACACCTAACTCTGGTACATCACTATCGCGACCTATCCGTCAATCTTTTCACCTCGGGCTCTTAGATTATGAGCCCCTTTAGGGCAACTGTCAGTAAACACACTGACATTGAGGTACTTCATAAAACACCCGCACGGCGACAACGTAGAGATAAGACAAGCGTAAATTGGGGGTGTAATGCTTCAATAGCCAGGATTGTGAGAGCTTGGCGAGGCGCTGGGTTGGGTACGTGGATGAGTTTATATCGGATAGTTGTTGTCATTGGGTTTCGCGATTATTACACATAGTAATTAAACAACTAAACGATTTAAATCGCGTATATTTATCATTATTTTTATCCCGACGTTTCAAATACTTTGTAGTGATCGCGGTCACGAGATTACTAATCGGTTTTATTTGTCACTTGAGTTATTAAAGTTGAACTGGCAGGTCACTTTTCCATACAAACGTCGTAGGGTGATCACTCCCTTATTTAAGATTTTAGGACCAGAATTAAGAATAACACCGATTGATCGGCTTGTATGATGGTAGTTATGAGCCTCGAAAACTTTATATAAAAATGTTTCGATGGTCTCGGCATCGTAAAAGCCTAGATAATGACTAGAACAATCGGTATCATGCTTTGTTTTGGACCTAAATCTTCAAATAAGGGAGTGATCACCCTACGAAGTTTGTATGGAGAACTGACCGGCCAGTTTAAACTTAATAACTCAAGTGACAAATAAAACCGATTAGAATTTGAAAACACAAATATTTATAAGAATATGAGCATTTTAAGAAAAGCATTTGGAAGCAGTGATGGCTCAGTGGCATTGGCTATGGACTGTCGCGCAGCAGGTCCATGGTTCGAATCCCGCCGCGGGCTTGAGCTTCACCGCATGGTGGAAGGGCATTTGGCGAGTGCCCGCCTGGCTAGCCACCACCCTCAAGTAGAAAATCTGTCGCCAAGCACCTAACGGTATGTTCCGGCAGCAGTCCTTGCGAGCCAGTAAAATTACAGGCACATGAGACTAAACAACTATGTCTCAAGGTGACGGGCGCAGTGCAATTCGTGACTTGTGACGAAATGCAACCGTTATAGAGATAGATGTTACAGAGGATACCGCTTAACATCAGGTAAGTTTCGAGCTTGTTTCGTCAAAGTCAAAGTCAAAATCATTTATTCAATTTAGGCGTCTACGACGCTCTTATGTAGGTCAATTACAAATTTTAATATTGAAATATACTACATTGTACTGCCACGTTCAGCAAACAAAAATTATAGAGCCACTGCGAGAAGAACGGGCAAGAAACTCGGGGCCATTCTTTTAAACGTTTTTTAACAATGTGTTAAGTACATACTATATAGTAAAATTATTACAATACTTAATTTACATTAGGTAGGTGACAGGCGCTAGCTTGGCAGAGGCGAACCAGTCCAAGCATTTTTGTCGTTTAAGTAATCACAAACTGAGTAGTAAGATTTCTTTATCAAAATATTCTTCACATGCAACTTGAATTTTCTTTCTGTGAGCGTTGTAATATGTTTGGGCAATTTATTATAAAACCGCACACAATTGCCTAAGAAGGACCTTTTATTTGTCTTTGCTAATTTAAAACGTGGCACCGCTATTTTATCTTTATTCCTAGTGTTATAATCGTGATTGTCACTGTTTGATTTAAATTTGCTCAAATTTTTACGAACATACATAATATTTTCAAATATATACAGACTTGGTAAAGTTAAAATATCAATTTCTTTAAAAAGATCTCTCATAGATTCCTAAGGATCCATTTCATATATGGCTCGAATTGCACGCTTTTGTAAGATAAATATTGTCTCTATCTCAGCAGCAGCTCCCCACAGCAGTACACCATAAGACATAATACTGTGGAAGTACGCGAAATAAACGAGCCTAGCAGTAGCTACGTCTGTTAGCTGTCTTATCTTACGGACTGCATATGCAGCAGAACTAAGTCTTCCGGATAGATCATGTATATGTGGATTCCACTGTAAAGTTGAATCCATTTTAATTCCCAGGAAGACAGTCGCATTGTCAGAAGAGAGTTTTTCTAGGCCAAGCTTAATGTTTGGTTCAACATAAGTAACATTTGGTACAGAAAACTTTAAACATTTGGTATTTTTTGAATTTAAGAGAAGATTATTAGCCGCGAACATTTATATATGCTAGAAACAGAAAAGGTCCTAAAATTGATCCTTGCGGTACTCCTATTCTTACCAAGGACCCGGAAGCAGTATTGCCATTTATTCTAACCTTCTGTAGCCTGTCTGACAGATATGACTTTATAAGATCTAGAGCTTTGCCACGAATACCATAATGTGAAAGTTTTCGAATCAGAGTGCTGTGCTCTACACAGTCAAATGCCTTAGATAACAGAATACGGCAATAGCATCCTGTGAACTCTCCCAGGCTTTAAGTATATGTGACATCAATTGAGCACCTGCATCTGTTGTGGATCTGCTCTTTGTGAAACCAAACTGATTATCATTCATAATATTATCATTTTGAAAGCCCTTCATTGTGTATTGACACTTGGCGGGCGAGAAAAGGGAATGCGGGGGGAAACGGGCGGGGGACTCGCATTCCAGCGATGCGTCGAGTTAATGTGACCGTGTTGTATTTATGGAATCATTTTGAAAGCCCTTCATTTTGATACCCCACCGTGGGTTTGCAAGAAAACAAAATTATCTCAAAATATAGCGTCTAAATCTGCCAGTTTGTGTATTTAAATTATTTTTTGCACCTAGTGTCACCTGCGCTATCAAGACAACGACATCTTATACATTTAAATCAATTACGCCGTTTAAAAGTTATGATAGAATGAACTTACAAACATACATTCATACATGAAACCTGAAAATATAACACTCCTTTTATTGGCAGTCATGTAAAAAATAAACTCCACGTAGCGTTTCGATACTACACGAAACATAGTGAGGAGGTTCGGTTCTTGGCCCTTCGTGAATGATGAATTTTCATTCTTGATCTTGAAATGCTCAAACATTTTGCATTTTGCGAAGGCTCACCTACCTAGATAGTATATAGTCAAGTAGAAAATCGGTCGCCAAGCACTCAATCTTGAGAGTCCTTGAGAGCTAGTTCCCATTCTCTGTTAACTCTCTTTACCATCCTCGACCACATCATCACAGACCAACAGGTGAAATTAGTGTCTAAAACATTTTGACACTGATTGAGCATCACTATAATAAATCCTCCCAATAAAAATATTCTCATATAACACTAGATAAACCATACAAATGGTATACCTACCCTTAGACAGTCTGACATCTCAGGGACCAAAGCTGATACAAAATATATTCCATTTAAAGTCTGGAAGGTGATTCTCTACGAGAGAGACAGGCATTTCCACCGAGGAGCCTATTTCGAGGAAATTGTGCCAGAAAATACTCCGTATGACTTGCGAATCGGGTAATCTGTGACACGTAGGAAATACTAGATTCTGTAAGAAGTATTTTATTATGAAATAGTGTAGAGAAACTTTCTTAAATTTACAGGGTACGTGTTTAAAAGAAGTGTGTAGTATAATATAACCATACATGGTTTTAGCCTTAGTCAAAAATAATTTTGAATTAGCAGGTATTTGTAAAAATAAAGTCGGCAAAACATACGTATACTATAAGCTATATCGAATACGTTTTTTTTTTTTTTTGTTTTTATTGATGATAGGTAAGCCTTTGACCACAATCTCACGTGATGGTAAGTGATGATGTGGTCGAAGGTGTTAACAGGCTTAACCTAGAATTACTGGCTCTCAAGGACAGCTACCGGAACACACCGTTAGGTGCTTGGCGACAGATTTTCAACTTGAGGGTGGTCGCTAGCCAGGCGGGCATTCGCAAAAATGCCCTTCCACCATGCGGTGAAGCTCAAGCCCGCGGCGGGATTCGAACCATGGACCTGCTGCGCGGCAGTCCATAGCCAAAGCCACTGAGCCATCACTGCTTCTCACTTCGCTTCATCACGTCGATCCAGGTTACAAGCACATCAGTAACTCACGGGTATGTATACCCGTCGGGAGCTCGCAGATGTTGCTGCGCACTCGCCCTGAGTTGGGCGGTTCTTATATGCTCCAAACCAAAGAGACGTGTGTCCCTAACGTATGTGTTTAGCGATTTATAATAATTTATATGTGTAAAAACAGGAGAAATTCTTTAAAAAAAACAGCTGTACAAGAATGAGTAGGTATTGTTTTTAGGTGATAGTTAAAATTTTACTATCGTCCAAAATTTTGATACTTTAAAAACGATTGTAAACTTAAAGTCTGCAACGATAGTCGATACCACTCTTTATAAGACCCATAATCTTATAAACATAACCATATCATAAACACCATTTTTTGCCAGTCAGGAAAAAATCCATAAATATTTGGCACATATTATTAAATTGTGCAAAAATCCGGCTAGTACGAGTCAAACTCGCACGTCGTGGGTTCTGTCAATAGAATGAGAGTTTTGTTGGTACTAAGAGAAACGGGACAATATTTTTAAGTCTATACTTTCAGTCAGTACGTTCATCTGGCATATTTATTTATTTATTTATTTATTCAAAAAAACAATGTGGCTGACAGACTATAATGTCCAAAACGCCAAGTTAATATATAATATATTAATATATTTATAAGCGCTGTTTGTTTTCTAGCTTACTTAATAGATAGTTGGTGGACATTTTCATTGAGTAAATGTGATTTTACAGCAGAATAAAAATTAAGTTTATATGCAAGGAACGAAGCTAGGTTTTTTCGACGATTTTTTATGAATTGAAAATCTTTTGAAAAACTTTTTATTAATAAAAGGAGGTCCAGTTTTCCCAAATTGAACCCAAATAGTAACCACTCGCTAAGATCTCGCGACTGAAATATGTTTTTCTACGTTTTCTACATATATGAAAAATAATTAAAAATATGCGTTTTCAAAAATTTCGAGAAATTAAAATGACTAAAAACCATATAATTATCGAACCTGCTCACAAGCACAAGAATCGGTTAAGAAATGCGACCTGTAGACGCGAACCGACTGACATACGAAAACAGTTTTGCCCAAACTGGAATAGTCCCTTAGCTACACTTCACTTATCTACGCGCTTTACGCTCTCTCAATTAAAAATTAAAGATAACAAAACAGACTTTTCTTTATGAGCAGCTAAATGTACCAAAATATACATACGAAGAGGTACGTGTGATAAAAGAATTTCGTATACCGTCTCTAAAATACGCTAAGAGAACCAAGCCGCGTATTTATAGCGTAACGACATGGAATAATAACGAGCATTGTAGGGTTCCGTGTACATAGAGCAAAACAGAGCCCTATTAATGTCAATCGCACGTCACGTCTGTCTGTCTTAATACATGTTATGGATACCTCGTAAATAGAATATGTTACAAATTTGAAATTAGATATTGTGCAGAATGTTGGCCCAAAAGCTAATATTGAATAAGATATTTTATTAATACATGTACGGACTATAGGCAACATAAAATATTGAAATATAACATTAACTTGCAAGGACTGAAAAATATGTTTTATTCGCCTACGTTTTCATGTAGCCCCTGGGAAATAATTTAAATACTTATTTTTACCGGCGGTATGGCTTTACGAACAAAATAAAGGTTAAATTAAGTTTTTTTTTATGTTATTATGACGGAAGAAGCTCGAGACCCACTGATGTTAAGGGGTATCCTCTGCCTATAACAGATGCATTTCGTCACAAGTGACGAATTGCACTGCGTCCGTAACCTTTAGACATAGTTGTTAAGTCTCATGCGCCTGTAATTTCCGTGGCTCTAGGACTGCTGCCGGAACACACCGTTAGGTGCTTGGCGACAGATTTTCAACTTGAGGGTGGTAGCTGGCCAGGCGGGCATTCGCAAAATGCCCTACCACCATGCTATAACGACTGCCATCCTAAGACAACAACCGGGACCGACGGCTTAACGTGCCCTCCGAAGCACGGAAGCGCTCAGTAGTAATGTCACCAGCGGTCACCCATCCAAGTCATGACCGCGGCGGACGTTGCTTTACTTTGCTGATCGGTTCAGAATGGCTAAGCAAACTTCGCTACGAGCGCTTCACATTTAAAGATAAATTAATAAAATAAATATATTTAAAGATAAATAATAAAACTAAGAACTGGTAAACCAGAAGCAGATATTAGGCTCAGGGACATGGATGCAAATTTAATAAAAGTAAAATATGGCGAAACTACGGTTTTTAGGAAAGGACCCCGAAACACTAGCCTTAAGTGTGCGCTTGTCGTAACTAATAACATCAAACTAATAACCATAATGTAATATGACGGTAAGATTTCGCATTTGTGAGTCACGCATTTTAGCCGTCAAAAGAATATATACACAAAGATGTGTTGTATACTATAAGTAAAGTGTATCAAAGCATATCTCGAGCGAAATCGATATTCCTATTTACCTGTGAGGTGCGATCTCGCTCATCTCGCTCGGCAGAGCGGAAAAGCGATAAAAATGGTACACGACGACGCCTTCCGTGTCATGGCGCCCTAATCATAACTTGAAGCATCTACCGGCTGTAAACGTCACCTGGAGTCTGACACTTCTGTTTGTCGTAATTAGCAGTGTTGCCTCTCTGTTTTGAGTGACGTAATCTCTGAATAATACGATGAAGAGTGAAGCGCTCGTAGCGAAGTTTGCTTAGCCGTTCTTAATCGATCAGCTAAGTTAAGCAACGTCCGCCGCGGTCAGGAGTTGGATGGGTGACCGCTAGTGACATTACTACTGAACGCTTCCGTGCTTCGGAGGGCACGTTAAGCCGTCGGTCCCGGTTGTTGTATTACGATGGCAGTCGTTACAACATGGTGGTAGGGCATTTTGCGAATGCCTGCCTGGCTAGCTACACCACCCTCAAGTAGAAAATCTGTTGCCCATCACTTAACGGTGTGTTCCGGCAGCTGTCCTTGAGAGCCAGTAATTCTAGGCTAGCCTTTTATCTTCGACCACTTCATCACTTACCATCAGGTGAGATAGTGGTCAAAGGCTAGCCTATCAGCTATAAAAAAAGTTTATCAATTATTTATATAAGAAAGTATTTACTGTACTTATATATACTTATATTATAACGTCATAAACAGTTGTCTCGCTACGTACGGGCTATATTTAAATCATTTTTTTTTAATAAGTTGTAATTTAAGTGGGTACTTACCAACCTACGTACGAGTTAAAGTAAAACATAACACGATATTAGATAGATAAACTCCTTATTGAAACACCAATAATTTACAAAAAAATTTAAATAAGACATAGCTTATAGCATAGCTTATAGCTCTTATACACCATATTATATTTTACCCGTGGATGAATATACTTTATTCATATTAAAAGAAACATATCAAATAGACAGAAAAACACTTGTGTACTTACAGTTGAAAAAACTCGTTGAAAGGCGCCTTTCAAAATTATACATTATGCATTAGAATCTTTTTATGAACAAGAGAATAAAGGTCTTTTTAGTTAAAAGTTTGACAATATTTTGTCAAATAAAGAGCACTCCGCTATTCTTTGCTTTTCATAGAAATCAGAACCACAAATCAGAAAAGTAATTTAAAAACCAATTAATATACTTTAGCGACTATCATTAATCTACATTATTGCGGTTGGCTATCATTAATTATCTTGCAGTGTCACTCTGGTTACCAGTTTTATATTTGATGTGGATTTCCATTAATATTAACATTTTTTATCTTGTGGTCCGCACCGAATATTGGATATACTTTTTCTAGAGGCGAAATATCGTACCGTCCCACTTCATTAACATATCAGTGAAACATCACTGATATGATCATTTTGAAGCAGTGATGGCTCAGTGGCATTGGCTATGGACTGCCGCGCAGCAGATCTATGGTTCGAATCCCACCGCCAGCTTGAGCTTCACCGCATGGTGGAAGAGCATTTTGCGATTGCTCCCCTAGCTAGCTCAAGTAGTAAATCTATGGCCAAGCACCTATCGGTGTGTTCCGGCAGCAGTACTTGAGAGCCAGTGAAATTACAGGCACATGAGACTTAACAACTACGTCTCAATGTGACGGGCGCAGTGCAATTCGTGACTTGTGACGAAATGCGTCTGTTATAGGCAGAGTTTAGTCCACTTAACATCAAGTGGGCCTCGAGCTTGTTCAGTCAAAATAAATTTACTTCGACCATACTTGTGTGATAAATGAGATAAAACATCTTACTTAGTTTTTTTTTTATCGACCGTAACGTATGTTTCTTAATCGATCGAAGAAGTATCTTCCCTTTCTCCCCTTAATGTACAGAAACGGCTCTCAATGAGACACTTTAAATCCTTATGGAAATCTAAATGTAGTGGATGTCGTCCGCGACACTACCGTGTCCAAGTATACTTCTTAAACCAGCATAGCATTCCCATGAACAGCAGAAAATACGGTCGTTCCTCGCAGAAACCTTGAGGATAAGGCATAATCAGGCGCCGAGTGTCCTATGATCGCAAACACAGACCCCTATTATCATTCAGACTTCCCACTAGCCACAAACCCTTAAACACCGGTCGGCTAACGTCTAGGATTAGACTTTTTTATACAGTGTTTTCCATCTCTTGTGTAGTCCAGGACTGCTTATATGGGTTCCTTTAGTAGGAGTAGGTAGTCCAATCTATAGATATATGAGTATATATATAGAAATATTTGTATTTTGTATTTTTGTATGCAACGAATAAACTTTAAAACTACTGGACCGATTTGGATGAAATTTGGCATGGAAATAGTTTGAGACATGATATGACCTAGGATTTATCCTACTGCGCAAAAAGAGGTTAATGTTTTTGCACGATAACCGAAATACGCGCGGGCGGAACCGCGGCTAGAAAGCTAGAATTCCATAAATTTAGGATGCATCACCTTTCATCACCTCTGAGGTTTTCCTCATATATACTACATATAATTTCATTTTACACTCAGGGCATATTTCTTCTCTATCGCTTGTATACTCGTATTAACGTAAGCGTAAAATGATTTTACGCTACGGATTGATTAATAGTAGTCAGTCATGAAATCTGAGCTTTTAGGCGATGTTTTTTTTTATTAACATTAAACATCATAACATTTTTGGTACGTTTATTTGCATATATATATGATTTTAATATTTTATTGGGAAAGTTTAGTATATAGGTTTACAAATTTTAATGTGTATTATGTACTGAAGCTATTTTTATAATAACTACTTCATCTTTTCTGTCTCTGAAATGTTTTCTTCTTGACCTTATCCCAAACTAAGTGAGGTCGGCACTACATATATATTTTCATGTAGGTACTTTATTTTGTTGCTTTTCATCTCACTTGAACTTTATAACATATGTAAAATTAGAATGTTCTTTGATATACATAATCACAATATTAATAGTCATTTAACAATTAGATTATTGATGTATGATCATATAACTATGATCAATATTTAATACTCAATGTGGGCAAACTGATTATTACTCTATTGCTGTAAGATCTCGCAGACGTATAATTTTATCAGTTGACAATAAATATTTTCTGATTCTGATTGAAAATATGTTTCGATCATTTTAATAGTAAAACCAAGATACCGAATATCGGAGAATGTGGGGATATCTGTTTGTTCCACAGAAATCCGAAAACAGGTGTTAAGTTTTTGTTTTCTTGTACTTAACACACCCCTCACTTTTCAATTTCGTCCACCAATTTTCCAAACTTATCTAGTCTTCGGTTAATGGAAATGCTGTAATAATATATCATCAGCGAAAAACATACGCCAGGGTACTTACTCCTATATACATGATTTTAGCGCATCAATTTTGAATAAATAAGGAAGGCTTTCTATCCCTATCGCAATCCTACAGCCACAATAGTGTTTATAACGCTGGCCTCGGACAAGACCTAGCTACATGCTCACCTGTTGATAAGCTGCAGGAAATTCCTAGAAATTATTCTCATTAAGAATGGGTTCTTAATGAGAATAATTTCTTCCTCACCTCTGAAAGCGTGTACTTTATAACTATCATTGTTACGACTTCTCTAGCTCTACGAACACCACGTGCCGCATGTCGTACATGTCTATATTTTATGCATAACTACCGATGATGATATAAGGCGGCGGTTGTCTCAAGTCCCGAATCAAAATCTGAAATTCAGCTGTACAGCATTTTAAAACTACTTTTGGGATGACCGCATGTTTAATTTTAGACACCTTGTAGTAAATCTGTCGCCTCGCAGCAAGCGCTGTATTTCAGTATTTGTTTTATTTTTTTTCTTTTTATTCCGAATAGGCAAGCATTTGACCGCAATCTCACCTGATGGTAAGCGACGATGCGGTCTACGGTGGAGCATGCTTGCCTAGAAGATACCTGTTCACTCTCTACTTGAAGACTTCCAAATTGTTGCTCTCAGGGAACAATGACGCTGGGAGGGTGTTCCATTCCCATTTGTTTTTGAAACTTAGCTAGAATTTTAAATTAAAAGAATTTGCGTATTATCTACTTCTATAATATAATTTTCGTCATTTTGACAACATTATTAAGCACTAATTTTAGTCATTTAACTCGGCATTATTCCTTCTATTGTCCGAATAAACGTTTCTCTAAAATTTAGCAATAAATCGTTTGCATACCTTTGCAGCATTGTTGATGTACTGATATAATAGTTATCGGACATTCCACATCTCCCGCAATTTGTGGTCACTTAATATTGGCTGATGTGGTTGAAACCTATTTGATGATAATGTGTGTAGTTTCACCACACGACATTATTCGGTGAATATAGAACTATTTCAATTTTAGAAGCACTAATCGGCCACTGCCATTAAACATTTAGCTTTAAAATAGCCATGGATATCTGACCAAGTAAATGGGGTGCAGAATTTGAAAAATAGTAAAATTTTTGCGCCTGCTAAGCGAATAATCTTTCAAAATTTCTGACCAGAAGACGCTTTCTCCAAGCAACTACTAGGAAATACTATGAAGTGGATTCAAAACCCACTCAATTTTATGAATTTACTCTCATAGCTATTCGAAAATGTTTTTTAAAATGTCAATTCAAGTCCAACAACAAGCTGTAATGTCTTCTACAATAGATAGAAAAATCAAAGGCAGTAAATTACTACTCCCGCTCGGGGCCTGGTTGAAGTCAGTTTTGAAGGTGTGAATAAACTGATACGATGAGCCGATCGACGCCGTGCCCTACTTCAAATCCCGTCAACAGGATTATTATTCCATACAAATTAACTTTAAAACATATTTAAGTCAGTATCAAATTCAATGTTAGCTCTTACTTCATGGAGATTCCATAATGTTACAAACATAACCCTGAAGATCCTGAGAATGCAGCCTAAGACTAGGGTTAACTTACCGCTTTCTGTGTAATCTGACACAATGGAACGTCCCATTCGTCAGATTTACAGACTTCACAGTCGAATAATGAGATATTAATTCATTATTGATTTACCTGAAACAAAAGAAAAGATTATGAATTCAATAAGTGTTACGTCATCGATACCCAAGTTATACCTGGCTGTATGTGTGTATCGAATGGCCGGATTATAGTAATTGATTAGTCAAATTAGATGCATGTTAGCCATCACAAACAATCACGGTCGGTATTATGTCTTCTCCACAGCACAATGATATAAACAATTTCTAAGCGGATGAAGAAGCTGGCAAAAGCTAATAGTTATTAATAATAGCAAATAGTTTTAAAATGTTTTCAGAAAAAAATTAACTTAATATTTTAGTAAAACACTTAAAAATAAAAAAAATATATCAAGAAATTCATTATCCATCGTGCGCTCTGATGATATTTTGATGCAGTGATACCTCAGTGGCTTTGGCTATGGACTGCCGCGCAGCAAGTCCTCGGTACGAATCCCGCCGGGGGCTAGAGCTTTCGGCATAACAGAAAATTAGGCTGAATTATCACTATATATATATTTCTTAGGGTTTTTCAAAATTATTAATTTCATGTTTTCTTATATATATAATATTAATACTAATATTTTTAAAATTTTTGTTAGGGATTTAAATAGACAATAGCCAAATATTTATTTCGAGCAAAAAACAAAAATCATACAGACATTTACACAAATAAAAAAAAAAGAAATGGTACAATTTGTTTTTTTGCCACAAACCGGCCCCAACTCAGCATGTTGCTGGTTCAGCGCTGGTCTTCCGTTGGGACCGGCAAGTGACGTTACGCACGAGTAACGTATACGATGCGCGTACGAGTAAAACTAAACATAATGACAGAAAATTACGCAAAGTAACCCCTGAATCTATTCATTAATAATTATTATACCGAACCATCTTGTTTCAGCCCAAGAACACAATATAAACGAATCTCTAAGGTTATATACCTAAAACAACAGCTTACACCCCGTTAGTTAAACATGAAAAAAGTATCCCTTTCAAAATCCTTTCCGCAGCGGAGCATTATAATCTCATTTCGTAAATTCTTTGTATGCTCGGGGAAATTTAAAATGTGCTTACATTGTACCGACCCATCATTAATGCATATTTATGAATGGGGAAAAATCTCGACACATAGTCATTAGTAAAGCATTACTTGGATGAAGAACAAGTCAAGAGCGGAGAGCGTCCTTTCGAAGGATTAAGTTGTATGTTCGCCTATGTTCGCTATAGAACAGAAAAAATCTTTTTTTATGCTATCGTGATAGATCAAGCACGAGGCCCACCTGGGATAAAGCGGTAAGTTTATCATCTGTGATTAACTGCATCTGTTACAGGTAAACTGTACTATATAAGTAAGGTAATAATAAGGATGGTAAATTGCACTAAGCCCATCACCCTGTGATGTAAAGTTATACAGAAATATAAAGTCTGCCAGTATTTTCTCCGGCACTCATGACCTTCGGAACACTCAACACAGCCATGTCAACGTACTGCTTGGCGGTAGAATTTGGGAAAAACTGTGTATATTTTTTTGGATACTACTATGAAAAAAGTTTTGAAATAAACATATTATTCTGTATTCTTGTTGAACACGGGCAGCTAAGATTCAATTCTCAATCTCAAGTCTTCAATTTTATATGAATAATTTAGAATTTAAATGCTGTTGTTTCAATCTTTATATTATACCTTTTATATATTTTATACAAATTAGATGTTTTTAATAGACATGATATGCAGTTATTAAATAACTTAAAGCGGTTTAAATCGTGTATCTACAATCTACATTTATCTTTATTTTTATCCCGACGTTTCAAACACTTTTTATCGTTACAAGTTTAAACCGTTTAAAGTTGTTGCATGACTATATGTAATTATCGCGAAATCCTTAGACAACATGATATGCAGTTCATTCTGTACAACTAGTTTGTTTTGTCACAAATTGAAAAACGACGAATACTAGTTTTGTTTTGCCGCATTGCATATCAAATCGGGTTCGTTGCGTTTTAATTAGTGGAAAAAGTAAAGTGAGAAAAAAGTGCTCTTGAAAACATAGCATTTACTAGGTAAGTTTTATATAGTTTTTGTTTTAGATCGGTCGCATTGTTTTCATACAGTGTTAATAAACTTTAAATGCGAATGTTCTTTTGTATTTTATTGTAGATCTTTTACTATAAATATTATGTTATTTAGTGCCTAGTATTATTAGTATTACTAGTCTTATGTAGTATGTATAATTAGTTAACACCGCGGGAAGACGTCGGTATCCGGGAAACAGAATAACTTGTCCGGACACCGACACACTATTTTATGTTTAAGTACTTTAAATTGAAGAAATAAATATTATTATTATTATTATATTATTATTATTATTAAATTGAAGCACTAAACGCTATTCTCTTTTTACTTGCTCCGCGCTATGACCAGGGCATAATGGCCGCGTGCGCTTGACAAGGGCACGCCCTAGCATACTTTGTTCCAAACGGAGTCTACATACAACGCGCTTCCTTTGTTATATCAACAGTGTTCCACACGGTAATTTCTACTACTAAACTTATCATTGAGATATTACAATGACAATTATTTAATAATGTAACTAAAAATCCTTTTTAGTCACCGGCGATATGCCGTTACTAACCAAATGATACGAACTATATTCAGCAACAAAAGCTACACTCCAACAAAATAAAATTAAAAAAAACTTTATGCTTCACGTAGAAGAAAAAGGGGTCGAAAACTCTTCGGTTTTGGCGACGTGGTGTGTGTGTGTGGCAAAACTGTCATTAGGCATACAAATAAAAAAATACAAAATATTTATTACTTGATCAACATTTAGGTGGTCTTATTTCTATAGTTGAAGCCTTGCTTCCTGCTTTAATATGAAAACTGTGTTGCAGAAGACAGTGTCTTATCGAAATAATGAGTGCATATTACTTACCTAAAATATCAAACTTTATAACATTAAATACTACACTTTGAAGCGCTCGTAGCCAAGTTTGCTAAGCCATTCTGAATCGATCAGCAAAGTTAAGCAACGTCCGCCGCGGTCATGACTTGGATGGGTGACCGCTGGTTGGGCATTACTACTGAGCGCTTCCGTGCTTCGGAGGGCACGTTAAACCGTCGGTCCCGGTTGTTGTCTTAGGATGGCAGTCGTTACAGCATGGTGGCACTTTGCAAATGCCCGCCTGGCTAGCTACCACCCTCAAGTTGAAAATCTGTCGCCAAGCACCTAACAGTGTGTTCCGGCAGCTGTCCTTGAGAGCCAGTAATTCTAGGTTAGCCTGATCAACACCTTCGACCACATCATCACTTACCATCAGGTGAGATAGTGGTCAAAGGCTAACCAATCACGCATAAAAAAAAATAAAAAAAAAATATTTTTTAATACTTTCTCTAAAATATTTATTAAATGGTTTTCCGCAAAGTAACGCCTGAATATGTTCACTATGTTAAAATAAACTATTCTTTGTCTTCTAGGCTACAATCCAACGTAATAAATTATCCTTTGTTATCTAGGCTACAGTTCATCACAATAAACAACCTTTAAAATAACCTGTCCTTTATTATCAAGACTACGCCGATTATACGCACAGTATCTTTCGCATTTATCTAATTAGTAAGATTGTTAAGTTATGGATTTCAACTGAAGTTTGTTGAACAAATAGTATAACTACAGATATTGAGTATTATTACTGGGTATTTTACAAAATTACAAATTTACGAGAGGAAAAATTTAAGTCATGTGCGGGATTCGAACCCACGTCCATCCACTCCATTAGCCGGGGTATGCTCTAATCCAATTGAGCTAACATGACAATGAGGCATAACTCAATTTTTTCCTATCGTTCTTTAACCATCGTATTGGGATGGTGCGACATCTATAGTTCAACTTACGTTGAGTACAACAAAACTACAAATTTAGTCTTGTTTGTTACGACAAATTGTTAGCAATTTTGTAGTTTTGGAATATAATCCGCAGTGGATGCGTTATTTTGCAATAACGCTTAAAATATAAAATATTTAAACTGGGTATTTTCTTAAATATTTTTCTATAACAACTTGTGTAAAATTATATCTACGCTCTTCCGTCTAAATCATTTCGTAGAAAAGGTAAATAAAATAAAGGCACAACGCCTGTAAATATAACAAATTCTATGTGTGTACTACAGAACACGTTCTAAAATATAGATAGATAGATATAGATAGAAAACTCTTTATTGTTACACCACTTTAGAAATATAAAAGATTACACATTAAATTATAATAACATAGTGTTACAATGGGCGGCCTTATCACTAAAAGTGATCTCTACCAGGCAACCTTAGGATGGAGTTGAACGAATAAAACAATAGAGGCGGGTGTAGTCCAAATACATAATCAAATTTCATAAAAACATTTTAAAATAAAACGTATTTTAGTGTAATTTCTAAACAAATATATACAAAAAAAAATAGCATACATATAGGTTTTTATAATAATTAAACAGATACAATTATAAACATATATATAATATATATATGTATATAAACATATACATAGCAACATACATAAATAGATAATGATATATACATATACCTATATACCAAACCAGTAAAATACTAAAAAACTCAGCTTTGTAATTAAAACTTGCTGTACGTGTGCAAGTATATTTCATCACATGGCTTAATATACACATACAACATTTTTCTATGTGATTTAAACAATCGTAGCCTCTACGATCTTATTTAACCTTGCTGACCGAACAGATTTGTTACGGCTTCTACGTATCAGGTAACGTTGCCTACCTACCGTGTTTGTTATTTAATTAAGTTGTTAGCATTGTACAACGTACTGTATAATCTACTATTACACAGTATAATAATATATAAATATTTAATTTACTATTATACAGTTCATTACACTATGTGTGTAATGAATTCCCAACTATAAGTAAGTACTAGCTTTCCGGGCGCGGCTCCGCCCGCGTGTATGTTGGTTATCGCACAAAAACATTAACCTCTTTTTGCGCAGTTGGATAAAGACTATCCTATGTTTTTTCCCGGGTCTCAAACTATTTCCATACCAAATTTCATTCAAATCGGTCCAGTAGTTTTGGCGTGAAAGCGTAACAGACAGACAGAGTTACTTTCGCATTTGTAATACTAGCTTTCCGGGTGCGGCTCCGCCCGCGCATATATCGGTTATCGCGCAAAAACATTAACCTCTTTTTGCGCAGTTGGATAAAGACTATTCTATGTTTTTTCCCGGGTCTCAAACTATTTCCATACCAAATTTCATTCAAATCGGTCCAGTAGTTTTGGCGTGAAAGCGTAACAGACAGACAGACAGACAGACAGACAGACAGAGTTACTTTCATATTTATAATATTAGTACTGATTTAAACAGCTAGAAATAAAAAGTTACACATAATAAATATCAATATATAAGTGAAAATAAACACATAAATAATGGTTCTAGGCGTATGTGATAGTATTGTCGCGAAAGTTATGCAAGTGGCTGCGATTCTCTCTTTGCCATTGCGTTGATGGAACGGATGACGGCGTTGCACGATTTTTATAATTCTTTTTTATTTGAAACATGATGCTTGTCGTTGGTGCTATTTAGAGTAAACCAAAGAACAAGGACTAAAAAGCGTATATTGTGTGGGGACATATTTAATTTCTAATTTTTGTTCGTATTATTATTTGTTAGGCAATGAACTTTAATTCCCTAATACTGTTAATCAGAAACAACCATTTAACGATGGGCGGACAGCGTTTACTAACATGGTCCCGATTTCTCGTGTGTAACTCTAAAAAGTACCTGCATAATAAAATATATATTTCAATGACATAACCTAAAAGGAACGGACCCGCTAAATAACAATTAATATAAAGATTGCCCTATATAACAATGGTTTTAAAACGATACTAGCAAGATGTGGGTGTATTAGAGGTATATGAACAAGTGTCATAGAACTCGAGACGAATAGTGCGTACAAAAGCGCAGAAATATCGAGAACACAAAATAAAAACAATAAAAAATAAAGTTGTACCTACTATCATAAAAATATTCGTATTATTCATCTAAAACAGACCCTGAAAGAATGGAAGATCAAATATCAAAGAAAGAAAAATAGGATTCATACAGATATTACGTAGCTTTTCTATCGCTACGTGACGTCTACAGCGCTACAGAGGCAAATCGTTACATTACGTCTACGCCGTAGAGCCATCCGTAGTTGCTCAAGAACTTTGACTGCAACCAGTCTAATATCATGCTTGCTACGAATGTCTACGATCTATAAAAAGGTTTTGATATATTCTAGAGAAGAGACACAAAAGTCAAGAGGGCGACGAAGAGATATTTTATCATAACATTCATAGCTTGAGTCAAAATACTGCTGTTAACATAGTCTGTTTATAATAGGCTGATATATTATAAAAGGCTGCTAATAGGCTGAGTGAACATAGTCACATTCATTAAAATATTGTTTCAAAATAATTGCTGACTTATATGGTACTATTATAATATATGTACATAATAGATGGAATATTTTAATAAGTCAGTACTGTATTATTTTTAGGCTCATGGATTCTTGCATGCCAAATGGCCAAATATGGCAGAACTATTATATATACTTAACAGCTATTAATACCTGTATTTGCAATAAACATTTTGATTTGATTTAACTTATGCTTGTATATTTCTAAACATAATGTACTCCCTATGCTAGTCGAATATGGGGACGAAAATAACACCTTTTGAGATGCGTATGACTTCTTATAATTATTTAGTTATACATTAAGCCAAAACTATATAAAAATATGAATTATAACTATCATTTATGTCAGAAAGTAGGTTGGACAAATTTTAGCACCATTTTAGTGGAGGTTTACAAGTCCTTAAAGTATTAAGGGGTTTGTGTCTAAACTTCAGCCAATATGTATAAAATAACTTTCGCACTAGTTTCCTGTACTTCAAAGATACCTTAAGATACACACACATTAAAAACATTGTCAGTTTAATTATCAATGTATTAGACTATTGTATTCTTTTCATATCACATCACCAGAGTGAACTCAAACTCTCCTTGACCTTGGGAGCCTCATAGCATTTATCGATTCGTTAAACTGACGTCTACTTTACACAAATGGCTTTTTACAGCGGTTCCAAGTAGTACTGTCGATAACGATGTTTTGATGGAAAACATAACTTAATAAACGAGACGTTTCAATTCAATTGAAAAGGTTAGACGTAAACTAATCTTATTTTTTTATAATTTTTATTAATATTCAAACATAAATTTAGTACGACTAAGTGATAGTTTTTTTTCATCATCATCGTCATCATTCATTATTTCAGCCGCAAGAAGTCTTCCCCCACAGATTTCCAAATAGAACGGTTGGAAGCGGCCTGCATCCAGTGTCATCCTGCGACCTTAATAATGTCGTCCACCTTGCCTGTGGTCTTTCGACGCTGCGCTTGCTGGTTTGTGGCCTCTATTTGAGAAAATTTCAGCCACATCGACCATTCGTTCTGCGGGCTATGTGCCCTGCGTACTGCCACTTCAACTAGCTTATCCGCCTGGCTATGTCAGGGACTTTCGTTCGTCTACGGATCTCCTAATTTCTGATTCGATCTTGTAGAGAAACACCGAGCATGGCCCTTTCTCCCATAGCTCATGTGCGATTTTGAGCTTACTTATAAGGCCCACAGTTTTTTTCATAGTATATATTTATTAGGGTTTGATATATACCTATTTGTTAAACTGGATTCAAATGAAAATTTGCTACAAAGTATCACGAGTGACAGATAAGCGTCGGTAAATACTCACATACAATATCTCTAAATAATTGCGAAGAACGAACTTGACTTTTAGGTCACTGAGATAACAAAAACATCTTATTAGTGTCAAGCACAGAATCCTAACATGTTTGTTCTGGAATTTCCTATTAGTGGGTTATATGACATTACTTTAGTTTTTACAATTAAATGCACCTAAATACTGCACCTAAATAAAGTACAGTAGAGAACTTTCAGTATAAATATGCACGCCCTTCCAATGTCTTTCTTTACCCTTACATGTAAAATAGTGTAATAAACGCAACCTCGCCGATATCATCCGTTTTCCATTCATCATGGTGTGTGTGCGATCTGCGCGAAGGTGTGCTCAGAAAATATCCTCTGCTAGAAAATATATAACATATGCATTTCGTCATAAGTTACGAACTGCAATACGCCCGTTTCTGAGACATGTAGTTGCTAAGTCATGTGCCTGTAATTGTTCTGGCTCTCAGGGACTGCTGCCAGAAGACACCTTAAGGTGCTTGTAGAAAGATTTTCTACTTGAAAGTGGTAGCTAGCCAGGCGAGCATTCGCAAAATGCCCAATCGATCTCAAATTTCAAATAGTCTCCCATCAGAATTCGTTAATTCTCAGACTGAACAAATACTTGTTTTATTGAATCACTCTATTTAGTAAAGTTTTCACGTAAATACAAGTTCATTAATGGCAAGGTCAGATCACCTCTCCCAAATAAAACCATTGTATTAGTTTCGCTAATGCATCCTCACCCTCAAGCCATTAGGGAGGGACTAATGAGGGCTGTCTATCATTCCAGCCACGGACACGTGTAAACAATAGAAGCTATAGCGTATTTTAACCGACTTGCAAAAATAGCGGTCTCAAGTCCAAGTTTTTTAGGAACCGATACATTTTTTTTAATGTCTGGTAGCTTAGCTTTTGACCACTATCATACCTTATGGTAAGTGATGATGTGGTCGAAGATGTTGTTCAGACTAACCTAGAATTACTGGATCTCAAAGACAGCTGCCGGAACACACCGTTAGGTGCTTGGCGACAGATTTTCTACTTAAGGGTGGTAAAATGCCCTACCACCATGCTATAACGACTGTCATCCTTAGACAACAACCGGGACCGACGGCTTAACGTGCCCTCCGAAGCACAGAAGCGCTCAGTAGAAATTTCACCAGCGGTCACTAATCCAACTCATGACCGCGGCGGACGTTGCTTAACTTTGCTGATCGGTTCAGAATGGCTAGCAAACTTCGCTACGAGCGCTGCACTCTATATCTGATATAAACAACTCATATAGGGACAGTCCCGAGTCGGTCACAGCATATTTTCAACAATTTTACTAGAAGTGAAAAGTTGATATTACGTTTAGGTAAGTGATCACTGTTGCCCAGGTTCATCCGCAACAACTGGCAACGCATCCTGGCTTTGGGGTCTCAAGGATGCGTTGCCGGCCTTTGAAGAGGCAACATGCTCTCTTCTTGAAGGCTTCTAAGTCGTATCGGTTCGGAAATACTTTACATGGCAGCTGGTTCCACATTGTGGCAGTACGAGACAAAAAAATCGTGAGAATCGCAATCACTTCTAGACGTCGACATGAAATTGATGAAACATGATAAATTTAATTTATTTTTTCTTTTTATTATAAGAAAAGCCAATATATAAGACGGGGGTTTATATGTAATTAAAGGGAAGATTTCAATAGAAAGGTTAAAAAAATTGCAGGTGGAAATTCGTAGTCATATTCAAGTCGGATAGAAAAAAGGTAGGAGGTTACATAACTTATCGTAGTAAGGTAAAAGGCGATTGAATCATGACTTATTACGATTTCAAAGTTGGTTTTTCTTTTCAATAAATTATCAGCATTTTATTTTTGTGTTTGACCGCTGTTTAACGTATTATTTTTATAGAATTTTTTCTGTGCCCAATGGATACTAATCATGATAAAATAGTTTTTCAAACAAATAATTAATAATACGAAGGCGGATTTGCTTTATACCTTTCGTAATTGACAGATTTTGTGTTTGTTTGCCCGCTATTGTTTGATAAAATACCGTCTATGTCCAACTGTTCATCTTTACAGCCACAAAGCACACATAGTAGTATCAATTGTTACATACTAGACCCGACCCCGAGTACACTCAGGTCGGTTACCTCGGACCCTGGAGGGACCCAGTAACTACGAATGTCCATCCGTCCGTAAAAACAATAACGATCTATCATGATAACGAGTTTCGGTAAGCAATACCTTATAACACCCATATTTTTCAATCATAAAATATAAACAGGACCTTTTAAGTTAACAAGATATAATATTTTTAAATCTAATACGCAACCGAATTCACTTGATTCCTAGAGTCTATAATCTATTATTTTTAACAAACTTCAAAGAAGGAGGAGGTTCTTAATTCGTCAGTATTTTTTATGTTTGTTACCTCAGAACTTTTCACGGGGTAAACCGATTTACATAATATTTTTTTTATTTGAAAGCTAATGCTTGTCGTTTGGTCCCAAAACAAAAAATGGAACCGACCTCAACATTCAAAACTGTTAAATAACTTGTCTAAGTCAGTACCATGCGCACAATATTGTAATAATAGATACTTTTGAACTATCGTGGTACCGACTTCAATAAGTTATTTCACACTTTTGAGTATTGAAGTCTATGTTATTGTGACGGTACAAGCTCGAGGTCCACCTGATGTTAAGCGGACCTTTGCCTATAACAGATGCATTTCGTCACAAGTCACGACTTGTACTGCGCCCGTCACATTGAGACATAGCTGTTAAGTCTCATGTGCCTGTAATTTCACTGGCTCTCAAGGACTGCTGCCGAAACACTCCGTTAGGTGCTTGGCGACAGATTTTCTACTTGATGGTGGTCGCTAGCCCGGCGGGCATGCACAAAATGCCCTTCCACCATGCGGTGAAGCTCAAGCCCGCGGCGGGATTCGAACCATGGACCTGCTGCGCGGCAGTCCATAGCCAATGCCACTGAGCTATCACTGCTTCATAGTTCCCTTCAGTTCCTTTTATGGCGAATATTTTTTTTATGAAAAATAATCACGATGTTTGGGTCATATCACCGTCATCGTGGTGACTTAAAAACTAGGTACGCAACGCACTCATACGTATTTCTTTTACATTTTTTGTTGTACTCGAATCATCTTCAGGAGTCACTCGGAAAATATTTAATATCGCTGTTCGATACAGCACATTGTTCAGCTCGATTTTTTTAAAATGCATTGCCTTTACCTTGTCTAATCTAAACCATCAAGGGGCCACCTCAAATAAAAAACAGATTTTAGTAAGCAATGACGTTTGATATGAAAACCATTTGCTACTTTACAGCCATGAGAGTAGTTAACATATATTAAAACATGCGTATCCGCATTTACCTAACCGTTATCTCTACACAAACATTATGTACGTGTAAATCCATTCATTAATTTGTGGAAAGCTTCTCAACTGCTTCACAATGCTCAAGGGCTCTGAGGGTCCACTCGGAAACTAGATACAACTTTCCTAATGAGTTGGAAACACAATCAGTTGGAATGCCGTGTGATTGTGAGCAACTTGCGGGGTCGGGGGTACTGCTAAGTGCTCTTTCGATAGCTTCTAGATAGAGGCCCGAGCCTACGGAGGAATATCAGTTTTCAATGAGTTCTGGGAAGTCGGAATAAAAGGAAAGTGAAATGGAATCCGACTTGAAAAGACAGACCGTTTTGTTGCCTCAAGTTCGTTATTCGTAAAAGCTCTTTAAAGTTTCGAATGAAAAAATGTTTCTATTTTGTGACTTGAATTAACCTTTTAAAATCACTATAGTTATATTATGAATAATAAAGTAACGTCACAAACGAAAATTGTAATGTGTGATTAATGATGATTAATTTATAGCGTAGCGAAGATTGCTTAGCCATTCTGAACCGATCAGCTAAGTTAAGCAACGTCCGCCGGGGTCGGTACTTGGATAGGTGACCTTACGGTGACATTACTTAAGCACTTCCGTGCTTCCGAGGGCACGTTAAGCAGACGGTCTCGGTTGGTTGTCTTAAAAAGGCCGTCATTACAGCATGGTGGTAGACCATTTGGCGCATGGCCGCTTAGCTAGCTACCACCTTCAAGCAAAATATCTGTCGCCAAAAACCTAATGGTGTGTTTCGAGAGCTGTCCTTAAGAGTAAAAAAAAATTCTTTATTCTCTTTGGTCCATCGCGATGCAATAAAAAATTATATAATTTGACTGTCACAGTGTTTAAATTATTCCTACATACCTATTCACTACTGGAATAGAGTAAACGACCATTCCAGTGGCATTCCAGCAACGGCAGTAAACATGGGTAAACATATTTTGAAGCAGTGATGACGTAGTGGCATTGGCTATGGACTGCCGCGCAGCAGGTTCATGGTTCAAATCCCGCCGCGGGCTTGAGCTTCACCGCATGCTGGAAGGGCATTTTGCGAATGGCCGCCTGGCTAGCGACCACCCTCAGGTAGAAAATCTGTCGCCAAGCACCTAACGGTGTGTTCCGGCAGCAGTGAAATTACAGGAAATAAGACTTAACAACTATGTCTCAAGGAGCCGGGCGCAGTGCAATTCGTGACTTGTGACTAAATGCATCTGTCATAGGCAGAGGTTAGTCAGGTTAACATTAGATGGGCCTCGAGCTTGTTCCGTCACAATAACATAAAAAAAGAACTTTGTTTTTTTTTTTATAACTTAAGTAGATGCTGTTATCAAGTCCAGTGCTGCAGGATTGATTCGCTAGTTTACTGGACTGGATTCGTGTAAACCAGTAATTAAACAAAAGTAAATCAGCCGGGCAGATATAAATATGAGGTCAAGTCAGATAGCGTTAATGCTAAATGTCTTGTTAACATATTATTTCTACAATATTTACATATAAACCAATGTCAAGTGTTGATAAAGGTTTCCTTACTTCTTCGAATGTTATCAATGAAAGAAAAATACTGTTGAATTCTAGGTATTAAGTCGACTTATTTATTCTTTAATTTGAATTGTAAGAAAAGTATTTATACTCTTATTTGAATTGTATTAGGTAATGAATAGATTCAGGCGTTACTTTGCGGATATCCATATTTAATAATCAGTCTCGATCGTGCGCTCGGTGAGTCAAGACCCCCCGAAGATGCTTCGTTTAGAAGCGAAACTAGTCGGATATTTTTCCGGTTAGGCTGCGTGATGTTTGTGACGTCACGTAGGCTTAACAGGAAAATCAGGCGGAATAGTCACTAGATATATATTTTTATACTTTTTTAAGTGTTTTATTTAAATATTATTTAATGTTTTTTTAAGATACTTTTAAAAATATTTGTTACTAGCTTTCCGGGCGCGCCTCCGCCCGCGCGCATGTCGGTTATCGCGCAAAAACCTCTTTTTACGCAGTTGGATAAAAACTATCCTATGTTTTTCCCGGGTCTCAAACTATTTCCATACCAAATTTCATTCAAATCGGTCCAGTAGTTTTGGCGTGAAAGCGTAACAGACAGACAGACAGACAGAAAGACAGACAGAGTTACTTTCGCATTTATAATATTAGTACTGAAGTACTGATTATTGAATTGTATTAGGATTTTTTTATTTTTTGCCTTCGTTCTTTTCGTAATTGTTATGAAATATGCGTACCTTATTTTATCTGATATTCACAGGACTGCGCAAAAGAAGTGTAATATTTTTCGGGATCATGTATGTATATATATAAAAATTACGTGTCACGTTGTTTGTCCGCGATTGACTCCTAAACTACTGAACCGATTTAAAATTTGTTTTGCACACCAAATGATCCAAATTGAAAGATAGGATAGATAACATCTCAATCTATAGTCGCAATTATCCGTGCAAAGCTGAGGCGGGCCGCTAGTATACTATATTTTAAATGCTTGAGCAGATTTGGATGTATGGGGTATCGCTTTTTTGACAGGGCAGTAGTGTATTTTTTTGTTATTGTCTTTTTTGAATTTTTTTATTACTGACAATGTTTTGGCATAGTGTTTTAAATGCAATGCTGCCCACTGAAACTGAAACTGTATAATGCGGCAAAGGGCCTCTTTTTTTTTTGCTGAGATATCCAGGTTTTTGTTGTTACTTACATAATTTAAATATGCATTGAATGAGCAGCAAGTAACGTGTTTCATTGTTGCAACACATAACTATAAAAAAAAAAGTTTATAAAGCTTTTAAGCTTAAAAAGCGCATAAAGGTTATTATTACCAGGATATTTTTATTATTATTACCAAGATTATTACTACCAGTAAAGCAATTAAGGTGGCGATTCCCTGATTTTAAGTCACTTTGAAGGTGAACTCATATTAAGAGGATCGTTATTTGGTTTCAGAAAATTATATATCGTGTACGGACGTTTTGACAACAAACCTGGTTTTTTTCAAAAATGAAGACAAACGGAAGCGTTTCAAAATTATTTTTTGGATCTCTTCTCTAGCCAAAGTCGTTATTTGACTTTCACTAAAATGTGAGAAATTCAAACAATGACATATGTGTGTTCACAATAATACATGTTCAGTTCGGGTAAGACATAATTATACCGACACCACCTCAAAATGAGGATACGGGCATGAAGATGATGACTTTCGAATTAAACTTAGCTATAGAAGGCATTTCTGTTCGAAATGTAACACCAACATAACTCGAGTTACTTCGCTCATTTAAGACATCAACAAAAGAAGCCTCGTTGAACACTCAAAATCCAGCTCCCATCCATGTAGCTACCTCAAGATAAAGCCACTCCCACACAAAACATTTTACGACACAAGTACCAATTTTCACCACAAAATTAGCATACATATCCAGATGTTACCGCGGAGCGCAGCTGTGAAATCATAACATAAAACACATTTATAGCAGCATATCTCAGGGGGTGCGAGCCACAGTAAAACCGCGTGTAAAACTTAGAGCACGCTTGCTTTGCACTGAGGTACGTTTATCTGTGCAAGACCAGTGGAAGTGACATAATATCTAGTTATGGCTGAAACTATTTCAGTCCTGTTTCTTCGAGGAAATGTAGCGTTTTGAAGTGAAATGAAGTCTAGTGTCGCAATCTGCAATACTTTTGTTTCTATGGTAAGTGATCACCATCGCCCTCAAACATTCGCAACACCAGAGGTCTCGAGGACGCTGCCGGCCTTTAAGGAGGGAATATGTTCTCTTCTTGAAGATTCCTAACTCTTGTCACTTGTAGGTAATATAGAGATCCTTTACAGCAAAAATTCACGCCCCTACTAAAAAGAAAGTCCCAATTCGTCTTGCTAAACACTTTATTTAACAACGATGTTAACAACTATTACGACTTTATAAATATATAAATCACTTTTCATAACTATATTTCTCCATGTCCGGAGCCAACGAGTGATCTTCCCAGAATGCCTCCACAGGGCACGGTATCGCGTGGTAGTCCGTTCCACCCCTTCACCAGTAACTCGTAGTGGTGTTACGGTTTGGGAAGAGAGCAGGATAAAGGTGTTGCCACTATTTTACATCGTCAAAGTTTTTAAATTATGACTCTATAATGTCTTTACCGTTACACACACAAATACAAATTAGTGTATAGATGTAATAGACACAAACTCGTAAGTATCCTTGGTTCCTCAATTATCTAATTTTTCCTTTTGTTCTTTAACCATTGTATTGGGATGGAGCGACATCTATAGTTCAACTTACGTTGTACTACAAACAAGACTAACTTTGCAATTAGCTTTAAACTTGATAATGATGGCGCAATCCTTTTTTTTATATTTATATTTTTGTTATAACGCATGCTCTGCGGATTACATTACAAAATAAAATATTACGAGAGGAAAAATAATATCGTGCTCTATCCCAATACGACGGTTAAATAACGATAGGAAAAAATATAGTTATGAGTAATTTACCTCAGTAGTTCAGAGCATGCCTCGGCTAAAGGGGTGGATGACACGGGTACAAATGCCGCACATGACTGCTATTTTTTTCCCTCGTAAATTTGGAAATTTGTTATATAATATGCAGAGCATGCGTACATTAGGGTGATACTATGATTTAAAACCAGCTTCATTTCTGATCTAATCGTTATATAAACGCCTTAAAACATTCTACTTTTTACCCGACTTCCAAAAAAGGAGGATGTTCCCAATTCCTCTGTTGTTTATGTTTGTTACCTCTCTAAACTCTTAACCGGATGAACCGATTTTGTAAATTATTTTTGTTTGAAAGCTGATGCGTGTCGTTTGGTCCCATATAAATTTCATGAAAATCGGTTAAGCCGTTTTTGAGTTACACTCCAATTACTGAACAATATATACCTGATATAGTCGTTGACAATGAATAATAATCGATCTCCTAAGTAACGCAAGGGTCACTAAAAATTGGCATAATTGTTTTTTACCAAAAAAGGAACCGACTTCAACACCCAAAAGTGTGAGATAACTTACGTTATTTCACGGGATCGATTGTCATTCATTGTCAACGACTATATCAGGTATTATTTTTCAATCATCAGGTATATATTTCTCAGTCACATTTTTTTTGGATAAATCCACGGGCATAAAATGTTGTGCTCCAATAATTTGCAAAATATGATTTTCACTTAGCACGCGATAGTGCTTGTAATGATATTTAGAAATCCAAGTAGTTAGGTACTTCACTCCCTTTAAAAAGGCTGCACAGCACATCCATGACGTTTTCTTTATAAAGTCCCGACGTTCCCCCCTAGGAAATAGTATTTTCCTGTCTGAGAGCACCCTAACCCTGCATTCTAAACTAGTTTAGGAGATGAAACAATTTGAACAAGTCCTATGTTTATACGAATCATACAAATTGGAAAGTTAGGATATGTCTTTTCAACTCAAATAGAAGATTTGGGACAGCTGATAGGCGAACCATTGACCTGTCACATGTTGATAAGTGATGATGTGGCTGAGGATGGTCAACAATTTTGACCTAGAAAGCTTATGTAGCCGAAATATTCATTATGTTAATATTTGCACCTGTTTACATAACAAGAATTTTGATCAATAAGATTATTTTTGTAGCTATATACAATTAGGTCCCGTTTAGCAGTATTAGGTGGAGCATTGGAACAGCCTGTGAGTCTGTAATGGCTTTTAGGCTGTTTAAATGTTTCATTATAGTATCTGTAGTGTTGTATATAGTTCGTAGTATTTTGTTAATAAAGGCATACCGCCGGTAAGGAGCTAAATATTATGTTGCATTGGAAGAATGTTTTCTTTACATTTTTATGCATCAAATTGATATCGACAGTCTCACCTGATGGAACGCTAGTGGTCAACTAGGGGCACATACTTGCCTAGAAGATTCGCTAAGTGTAAATGTTGTATGTACTGACAAAAGCTTCTTTTTGGTATAAGAATCATTACACATCATTAATTCAGATTTGAATTTAGTATAATTGCTGTTAAACGTAATGAAAATATAGATAGTTACTATAAAAAATAATCTAGTTACACAGCTTTCTGCGTGATTTATTTTGGTTATTATACCTGACAAAAAAAACAAGTGTACAAACGCGGTAAAATTTAGCCTGCACGTTCTTAAGCCCAATATCTATGCTTCTGGTTTGCCAGCACTTTAGCCTTAAGTTTGGGTGACACGAATCTCTAGAACATGCTAGACTTCCCCACTTTTGCCCCTATTTTAGTAACCAGTTTCTGAACAAATGCAATGTTACAAAACCCCTCATGCACAAAAACGCGAATGGTTAGTAAAACTCTCAAGCCATAACTCATAAGACACCTAAGCACTACCGTTACTGGACAGTTCAAATAGCAATTGTGCGCCATAAGCCAGAGCTAAATGCGCGGTCGTTCAGTTACACTGAATCACAATAACGTACGGATGGCTACGACACCCCGGGGTCGAATCAGCGACTTCCACGTTTTCGCACTCGTGTTAAAGGAAATAGAAGTTTCCCGGTTATTGTTGGCGCTAAGTGTACATGAAGAAAGTTGATAGTCGAGAAGACAAATCAAATTTGCGTTCAGCATTTCCTTATCTAGAATAAAATAGAGTATTGAATCGATTACCATGTGGAATAATTAGATTGTATATGCTCATAAATATGTTTTAGTGATTTGGTAATCTGTAAACTTGACTTCAGGAATACAATAAGGAGTAGAGCTGTCTAAAACATTTTACTTCAGTGGAAGTTAGGACAGCGATTAGTTTGGGACGCTACGTGCGTTGACACATTAGTGCCGTCACATATTTCTGAAACAAACGTGAGGCTGGCGTCGCGGTTACTACGGCAGAGCGGCTACTAGCATGTACCTATGCTAATTATCTATAGTGATAGCACACTCGTGTTTGAGCCTTTTTGTTTACAGACATTGAGTCCATGAGGACCAGGAGCTTTAACAGCGTTGTTGGGGATACAAATGAAACTTCGTGGATTCTTTAGTAACACTGAGTTGGAGAGTGCAACTAATTCTCAAATTTGTTGACACTGCTTTGAAAACGATAATTTTTAAAGAAATCTATTTAATTAATTCTAGCACCGCGCGTGCGGGCTATTAGCGGTCGATACTACTGCTTATTTTAATCTACCTACGTAATACTGACTTGAACCTAAAAGCACCCTCCAATTTCAATTTTATTTATTAGTACAAAGTATTGTTGACAGATGGCACCATAGGTTACAAAACCGAGGTAATTAAAAATTATAAAACTTAAATACGTAAGAAAGTTAGCAAACAAATTAAACAAAAAATATAGAAATGCAAAATTTAAGTTTTCTGTACAACGGTGGCGTGCGTCGTCCACAAGCGTTTAGTCGATGCGACGCGTGATTAAAATGCTGACACATATTTGGCTCAAAGCAATAGCATTCCTAAGAGACAATGCTGCATGCTCTATGGGCACGTTGCCAACTAATAGTCGAGATTTAGAATGCATGTAGGCCTGAAATGGCGTTTACGCTGCCTCAATGCTTTCATTGCAATAGTTGTAGTGTTGTGTATAGTTTGTAGTGTTTGGCATAATGCCGGTTCAAAATAAAACATAGTTCAGGTCCCGGTGTTCCCCTGGAAAGCCGTAGATGAAGATCCTCTGTAGTTCCGCCGTTTTTATTAAATAGATATAATATGAACTAGAAAAAAGCGAAACTAACTGAAAAACCTTGAGATGTGGACAAGATAAGCCAATAGGAGGAAAAAAATATTCATGGCATGGCAACATGACAATACAAAAAAAGCAGACATCTTATTAATTAATATAATAGTAAGTCCAAGCACTGATTTTAAGTCGGCACTCTTTCAGTGACTTCACGATCGTTTAAATAACACACCAGACACGTTAAACAGAAAAAAAAACAAGTATAACTTTTCGTGTCTCCAATCATCAAACAATTTTTAAATTTTTTAAGATTATTGACATGCACGCTTCGCTAAAACAAGGCTGCAACTTATTTACATGACTTCTAGTTTACAGAGAGGCGAGTGCAACTTTTATGGCATGAAATTTAATATTTAATTATTTTGTTTTGTTGCTTGGCTGTCTAGTATCTAACTATTGTACATGATCACGAAATACGCGGGATCAGTTAAGATGTTTTTTTAAAATATCAATTGAATGTTTCTTAAAATATTTTTTATTTACTTAAAATATAATATATAAGGATTTATGCTAACAGACGCCTGAATTATTAATTATCTTAAGTTATAGTACCTATCACGATTCCTCCAAGTAGATTTGCAATTATCTAAGAACAAACATTTACTAAAAATCTAGCCCTGCTGTAAACACACCCTGCGTGTTTGTTTTTCAGAAACTCATTATTAGTTAAGAAAATATAAAACCTGACAACCACATATATTCATAACTTTTTAAATAATACATAAAACCCCCGTTTTACTGGCATCATCAAAAGACCACCAGACAAATATGATAATATGTAAAATTATAGTAAATTACACACTACATAAATAATTGATTTAACTCAGTATTGGCGATGAAAACAAGTAAATACAAAACGTCGTGACTGTGAAACATTTTCAAATTACTCACAGACCTCTTTCTTTAAACTAGAATATTTTAGAATCAAACAAACAACGCTTATAACGCAGAACATGCCTTAATCAAAAAACAATTGCAACGCAACATCACCGCCTTCGAAGCGATGCACATAGCAATTGCCTCCGCACATCTGGCTCCTCTGCCAGACCTCACCCATCAATCAATCACTGACGAGTTTCTGATCGGAGTTCGATGTGACACCCTCCTAGTTTTGCCTGATTGCCTGATGTGCTTGATAGCCTGGTATGACTAGATGCGGGGGGCGCTGTTGAGATATAAAATATGGATTTGTGACGCTTTCCGTGACAGTGGTTATTTAACGGGTTGAAAGTTTATAGGAAGATATGAGATAATTCAACTCAGTCGGTCACGAGCCCGATCTGTCACAGTTTTGTAAACCCATACTAAATGTCTTAGTCTTAAGACTTCTAGAAAAGCAGATTTCTAATGCTAAGTTTCTGAGGTACTTTTAACTGTAGTTTATCTATCATGTAACGCCATTGATTTAATAACTAGTGAAAATGCGTTTCTGAACACTCACCATAACCTTAGTTCCGTTAACATTGGTTTAAACGTGGCTTTATTTAACTGGCCAGTAAGGGCCGTATATCTTAGTTAGTGATTGGACGTTTTATCGGACATCGGCCGAGGGTTGACTTTAAATGTTATCCTGTTAGCATCACACGCACCCGAATTCAGGCATTTATGAATGAAGTTCAATTGCTATCATTATCAAAGATGCGCATGGATTAATTAATACTTAGCCATAAAACAACGACAGCGAATTGGTATTAAGTGTTGAACGAATATCAACCTATCAAACTAAGTAAATAGTTTCATGATATTTAGGTAGATTTCACTGTATAAAGACTTACATTCACGTGGAAAAATATGTACTATCCAGCACTCGTTCCATAGTTCCGTTCCAAAATTGGAAATGCAGCAGGACAATGTTATGGGGTGGCGGGTTCAAGTCCCGCTGAAAGTTATTTTTTACATCCGAAATAATTTCTCAGGACATTTCTTTAATCAAGTTAGGTGCTGTTCAACTATGGGTGCAGACGAAAATATGGGCGCAGCGAAAGGGCCGCTTTTCAATCCTGACGACCTGAGAACCTGATAAAGAAATTCACAGTCCGGAGTTTGGAACTGAGCCCGGTAATGACAAGATATTGGCACCCTATCCCATGGGGCTATAGGATACCTGGCCAAACGGGAGTTACTGAAGAGATGCATGCGGGTGATTTAGTTCAGCACATTCACGGGAAACATTTCAGACGTTTGAGTTTCATTTTGGGAATAGAGATGATTAGAGATCCTCAAGTGCTTTAAGTAGCTACTTATCATCTCTCTTCCCAACCCTTTTTTTGCTTTCTTTCAAAAGTATGGAAAGATTCACTTCACAGCACATTTTAATACAATATGTTAGATAGTCATAATAATTAGTCAAATTCAAGAAGTTTTTGTTTTTAACTTGATAGTTTCTAAGATATTTGTCTTTTTTGTCGCTTACTTCGATAACGTTTCGAACACCCAACGCGTCAAAAATATGTCTATCTCTTTTTGCATTCAAGACTCCGCAATTAGCGCTATCACTGTGACTGGATAAGCGACGCCTTCTCGATACAGAATGTATCGCCTTAAGAACTGTTTTTCACATTTATCTGGACCTGCCTGACCCTCATATCTTAATCTCGTTGAGGCAAAGCAGACATAAAATGTATTTACACTAGGAACATAATGAAGAAATCAGAAAATATACAGATAAAAGTTTATTTTTTATAACCGACTTCAAAAAAGGAGGAGGTTCTCAATTCGACGGTTTTTTTATGTGTGTTTAACACCACAACTTTTTACAGAGTGTACTGATTTAGATGTTTTTTTTTTATATTCGGAAGTTGGTGCCTGGCATGTGGTCCAATTTTAATTTGAGTGAGATCTGACGATTTATGACTGATCTATTTGAGTTATCCCTCATAAAATACGTATTTAATTGTCCTCGACTCCGTTGCTGATGTTCTGATTTTCACTCGTCGATGTAAAATCTATATCTATACTAATATTATTATGAGGAAAGATTTCATTTTTGTATTTTTGTATGCAACGAATAAACTTGAAACTACTCGACCGATTTGGATAAAATTTGGTATGCAAAATTGTTTGAGGACCAGGGAAGGACATAGGTTACTCTTTATATGTTATTATGCACAAAAAGAGGTTAATGATTATGCGCGATAACTGAAATACGGCAGGAAAGCTAGTATTTAATATTCTTTATTTACTTTTTAGTGAATTTTTGTTTAATAATATTTTCTGTTTTCTTTGTTAAAATAAAAGTTTGTTTAATTAATTTTTTTGCAGTTTTATATTTCTGGAACAACATACGATAAATATGAGTTACATATTACTAAAATTTTCATAACTACAATTTTTTTATAGATGCAAATATCCCATTACATAGTTACGTAACTAAACGGGAAGTAGTAAAATTTGAATATTAGATAAATTTTACATGTTAAGATATAAATTAATGTTAAAAATGAAATCGATCATAGAGAGTCCGAGATGTCAGTTATCAATGTTATTCACATATAAATAAAAACAGCATACTGGGCACGCTGCCAACTAGTAATGGACTGGAGCATTTGGATTGCCTGTGGGCCTGCAATGGCGTTTGGGTTGCTTGTAACGTATATTATGTACACTTGAAACATTATAACACTTTCATTGTAGTAGCTGTAAGATTGTAGTGTTTTGTTAATAAAGGCACACGGACACTAAAAATATATGCCAGGTCATAAAAAAAATAGGTATGTACACAAATATTTTTAATACTTTTAATAAATCTATACTTTAAAGACTAGGTGTTGCAATAATAAAAGTTTCTACACATCATACGAAACTTACAGAGTAAACTGTCAACGAGATTAAAACTGCTAGCTGCGGTTAAGCTCATAAAACTATTAAAACGTTATAAGTCCAAAATGACATTTATGCCATTGTCTTAAAGTTTACAAATAACGGCAAAGACTAGCAAAGCCCAATATCGTTAACTACAAATATTGGATCTTTTCGATATTGCTTTTCTTACCCAAGTTATTGTGATGAAACGTAAAATTTCTTCGAAATTCTTTTTAA
Source organism: Plagodis dolabraria (assembly GCA_963854805.1). NCBI lineage: Eukaryota > Metazoa > Arthropoda > Insecta > Lepidoptera > Geometridae > Plagodis > Plagodis dolabraria. Next base: position 6,857,854 of record OY978442.1, read on the forward strand.
CTCGAAGCTATGAAATATTTTTGTCGCTCCAAAGAACGGAATTCAATTAACCGAAATTAAATATCCTAAAAAAGTTATCTGAGACTGTTTAAGAATTTAAATTACGGGTAAAAAGTTCTGTTGCCCACCCTTCAGATTATTGGTTCTACGCCGTATGAGATGGATAATTGACAATATTACGATAGCTCAATACATAAGGACTGTTGCTTTGGGAAGACGTAGAACTTGAATTAGCAGGTCATTGTCGGTGCCTTTAAAAATCATAAACTGCTTGTCGACTAAGTTTCATACTAGCGCGCTACAATGTGGCGAAACGACAAATTCTTATTATAAAATTAGTGAAAATAATACTTTTCATTGTTTTCTATTTTATTGCTGATATGTAAGCCTTTGAACACAATCTCACCTGATGGTAAGTGATAATGTGGTCGAAGATGTTGTTCAGGATGACCTAGAATTACTGGCTCTCAAGGACAGCTGCCGGAATACACCGTTAGGTGATTAGCGACATATTTTCTACTTGAGGGTGGTAGCTAGCCAAGCGAGCATCCACAAAATACCCTACCACCATGCAAACCACCTATTAAATAGTGTAATAATTTTGTAATTAAACAACTTTAATTCGCGTAATTTAAATTATCTAAATCGCGTATATTTGTCATTATTTTGTCCCGACGTTTCAAACACTTTGCCTAAGAGGACATTAGTGTAATAATTTGTTTACTTGTTACGTTTCAAGTGATTATATTGAGTGGTTTATGAGACAATTTATAGTAATTAATAATAAGGTTTACTTTGAATTTTTTGTACAAAAAAAGGGAATACTCTTTGATAAAATCTTAAATTATATATATAAATATATATTTATTAATCTAGTAAAGTAATTATTCGAATCCTCAATTCATCGTCTCGTATCAAGATACAGATTATTCAGTTAACAACCTCGTGGAACGTTGTTGGTGCTCCGACGGAAATTTTGTCTTTTCAAAAATAAATTCTTGGCATTAGTCCTTAAGTCCGGGTAAAGTAGATGGCAATATGCTCGCTCTATGGAATATAAACATGTTTGAAGAAACGTTGGGTGTGTAGATACATCTGCAACATCTGAAATACAGTCGATACGATGTGTATAAAAATGATTGCAACAGGTAGAATTTGCCAAACATGGAATGGAAAACTAACCAATTATTTTGTTCTGAGAATTCTCATGGCAAGAAACAAACTCGTTAGTTTTACTTTTACGCGATCTCAACGACTCAATGCTAGTTTAATGCCTGGACTTGGAGACATAAAACAATACTTCTAAGCAAGCAAGCAGCTCTACCAGTCTTTTTTTCTCAAGTGTTTGAACCAATTATTTTGTTCTTAGAAATCTCATAGAAAACGCAAGGAACAGCTTCGATAGTTTTCTTTTTACGCGACCTCTACGACACAATGCTAGTTCAACGCCTGGAGACATAAAACACTACTTCCAAGCGACCAGCTCTACCAGTCTTTTTTTCTCAAGTGTTTGAACCAATTATTTTGATCATAGAATTCTCAAAGAAAGCACAAGAACAAACTTGATAGTTTTCTATTACGCGACCTCTACGACTCAATGCTAGTTCAATGCCTGGAGACATAAAACCTTAGCGACCAGCTCTACCAAAGTCTTGTTTTCTCCAGTCTTCTTAATAAAAATGTCTTAAAATTCTTAAACAAAGTGCCTAGACATCTCAAGAAACAACCTCGATAGTTTTCTTTTTACGCGACCTCTACGACTCAATGCTAGTTCAATGCCTGAAGACATAAAACACTACTTCTAAGCGACCAGCTGTACCAAAGTCTTGTTTTCTCAAGTGTTTGAAGGGACACTTTAGTCTTCTTCATTTTTACGATTCGCCAGACACTTGACATCACGTGTGGTTTATATCTTATTTACTGCAATGTTTACCCGCGGATTATAGGAAAAATATGAAATGGCCTTTATTTCTGCCGAGATACCGAGATTATATATATAGATAAATATTATCAAAATTATAATTTACTAGCGGTACGCACCGGCTTCGCACGGGTATTTAACAAAAATTTCAAAAATTATAGATACAATCACATAAAAAATTAGTTATTGTGACATAGCTGTAATAGTTAGACTTATAGTATTGCGGAGTTTTTTGTAGATATTGATGTCCTCTATAAAATTGTAATACATCACTTTGATCTATTATCAACAATTTCCGCAGCGTGCGTATTTTTTTCGCATAGCCTATGTTCATCAGGGATAGTGTAGGGTTCTAATGGTAAAATATTTTTTCAAATCGTTCCCGTACTTGCAGAGCCTATTCAATGCAAACAAACAAAAAAACAATCAAATCTTTCCGCTTTATTATATTAATTTGGATGGTAAAAATTTAAAGCTACGTAAATAATAGTGCTATTACTAGGTGGACTGACGACGTCGTAAAAGTAACGGGTAGCCAATGGTTGCAAGCGGCTTATAGCCGCTCTTTATGGCAGTATAGTACTCGTAGTTCTAATGGGGGAGGGCTTTCTTAAACAGAACACCTCTTCCGGCTGATGATGATGATGATGCGATAGTGCGAAATTTCTGGAGAACTGTGTAGGTATGCCGTGGCAGCAGTTATGATTTTTTATTAAAATACAGCATATTTTTTAATTCCTGTAATACTCAAGCTCTTAAAATTTCACGTATAATAAAAAACCGGCTATGGATTATGGACGGACAGAGATACACAGTGTAGTCTCATTATAAGGCTCCGTTTTGCACTAATACTTTATGACATTTTCCACACAAGGCCTTTCTACCTAGTATTTCTATATGTGTACGTTTACCCTTCAACGCAGACTTTTCTTTAACTCACCACGACATACTTCAGGGGCTGTACCGTAAATCAATCCATCTGACGTTGTAGGGAATTGCGTTTTTTACGACCTCGCCACCTTGCTACAGAATTACTTTCCATCTCCTTCTATCTCAAGAAATAGGGTTACGAGCAACAGAGATAAAACTTTAGTTATCTTGGTGACAGTAGCTGTTCTTCATGTAGTTTTCGTAATAAGATTAATGTGAGTAACTATACAGGTTTTATGTTACACATGCGCATATGCAGATTTCTGGCTTTTTCGAGCGCATACCTTATACAGAAACTCAAAAAGTTGAGTCGAGAAAAATTTGATGAAATATTACTATGACAAGGTGTTACAGCTAAGGCACTGTATAATATCGAGGATACCTACTAAGTAATTGAGAGTCATTGACATCATCACAAACCACGCAGCGGATACAACGTGCCCTCCGAAGCTGAATGTTTATTTTTTATAACTGATAGGCTAGCATTTGACTACTATCTCATCCTGATGGTAGGTGATGATGTAATCGAAGAGGATGTTCAGTATAACCTAGAATTTGCGGCTCTCAAAGACAGCTGCCAGAACACCGTTAGGTGACAGATTTTTTACTTGAGGGTAGTAGCTAGCTAGGCGGGCCTTCCCAAAATGCCCTACCACCATGCTATAACGACTGCCGTCCTAAGACAACAACCGGGACCGACGGCTTAACGTGCCCTCTGAAGCACGGAAGCGCTCAGTAGCAAAGCCTCTAGCGGTCACCCATGCAACTCATGACCACAATGGACGTTGCTTAACTTGGCTGATTGGTATAAAACGGCTTAGCAAAGTTCGCTAAGAGTGCTCTGTATTAAATGCCACTAACGGTCACCTATCCATAAAAATATTGCAGCGAATATGGTTCAACCTAGTTGATCGATTAAGAACGACTACGTAACGACTGGTATCTCCGCTACCAGCGCTTTATGTATACTTCGATAAATGTTCGTCAGAAAATACATTATCATTACACGATCCTAACTTTGGGAGGTGAAGTGACATTGTTTTATCCCTAAAACCGCGGTTTCGTACCCTACAATCCCAAGCAGTGGCTCAAGGGATCACAAAAGCCAAGTTAAAGTAAAGGTTTCAGCTGACCGCAATACCTTTGGACCTCCTAACTATTGCAAGCGGATCAATCAGTGCTTTGATTTGTAAAGCAAGTCACAATTAACTGTTTTTAGTTTATTTAAATAATACAAATAAATATTAAACTAACTTGAAGGGAATTGTGGTAGGAAAAATTTGAAAAATCAATAATAAATCAAGAAGTTACAGGAAGTGCACCTTCGTCTTCTGAAGCCCATGATGTGTGTATTACCTGAAACAAAAAATGCACACTGTTAATAAAAAAATATATTTCGTATTACATTGCTGTAAACATATACTTTCAAACGAAAGAGCTTCTTCATTTGCGTACTGAGATTTTTAAGTTCGAGCCAATGAAGTTCAACAACCCATCTTAAACCTTTTATTCTGTATATAATTCTATATATAGTATACAATTCTAGGTTAGCCTGAACAACATCTTCGACCACATCATCACTTACCATCAGGTGAGATAGTGGTCAAAGGCTAACCTATTTAAAAAAATCCCATTAAAAAAAAATTAAATCTTTATTATCTTCTTACAAACAAGATAGATGAGCGCCAAGTACAATTCTAATTTGCAGTCGCTATTCACTCCACATTTCATCTACAGCGAAGTGTTCTATAAAAGCAGATTAGACGTAGAATTATATCTGAATCTCAAGGGAAGCTAGCGTACACATCGTCAAGTACTTTTATAGTACTCGTAGCTAACTAGACAAGTGAAAATTTTTAAATGCCTTAACACTGTGTTAGCTTTTACGTTATCTCATTATATACTACTAGAACTCAATACACTAAATTCTTAACATCTGTAGACGTTTTGTTTCAACTGTCAAATAAAATTGGCCTCAAAGTTCTAAATTCGAGCCAATGAATCTTGACAACAAATCTTAAATTTTAAAAACTCTATTATATTCTCACAAACAAGATAGATGAGCGCCAACTACAACTCAAACTTGCAGTCTCACAAACTCTTTCAAACTGTTACCAAACTCTTCGTATAAGATTAATTAATCCAGTACACGGCATCTGTCTCGGAGGCGGTAAAAGCCCGCGCGTGGCGCAATCATTAATCATGCATCGCTGTTCACTGCTCCATACTTGATCTGCGCGAGGAAGGTTGCCATCTAGACTACTGACGCGGTAAATTGTACAAGGGCGTTTCTTGTAATGCTTAAGTCTTAAGTTTTAATTGACCACACAATGCGAGATCTCTGTAGGAAGAGCTCAGTTATATGTAAGCTTGTGTATGCAAATTTGTCCGACGATAACTTAAGAACGCCTTATCTGATCTTTACAAAATTTGGAGAAAGATAGCTTATACAAATCGTAATTAAACAACTTTAAACTGTTTAAATCGCGTATATTTATCATTATTTTTGCCCCGATGTGCGACGTTTTAATCACTTTGCAGTGATCGTAGTTACGGGGTGACTCCTGAACGTCGGTACAAAAATAATGATAAATATACGCGACTTAAACTGATTTAAGTTGTTTAATTACTATGTGTTACAATCGCGAAAACCTCAGACAACATTATACAAATCGATTTTTTTATTTTGTATATGGGCTAAATCGAAAGTTGTTAAGATATACCATACCTACAAGTTGAAATGTTGAAAGGTCTCGAATCCTCGAGACTTCTGGTGTTGGTGGCCTTGCGTTGCTGGCCTTAACTTACTTGGATGGGTGACCACTGATGGCATTTAACGTGGTCATGCTTCGGGACTCTCAGCTGAGGACTGTTCACGGAGGGGTTTTAGTGGGTTCATGTCCCACACATCTCCTTCCACCGCCTCCATGGTGGAAGGGTAGGGCGAAGGCATTTCCCCCCCTCAAAAAAAAAGGATGGCGGCTGCTATGGTATGGACACTTAGCAATCAAGTAGAAAATCTGTCGCTTAACAAGTGTTCCAGCAGCTGTTTTTGAGCGCCAGTAACTGAATAACACATTCGATCTCATCATCACATACCATCAAGTGAGATATTGGTTATCTTATCAGCATATAAAAAAAACATATAACCTAAACATTTTTTTTTTGTGACAACACAATGAATGACACAAGAACAGTTCATTGAATGTTTTGTCTTATATTTGATTAGGGCTGCCATCCGTTAGGGATTCCTCGGAGTTGTCCTAGTTTAGTGGGCGTCTGGGGGGCGTCCGGTAGGGTCTTTCAAACAGTGTCCGCACAGTGAACACGGACAGTGTTGCATACAAGTTAACTCCAGCGCTGCAAAATTACATCAACAGAACGTCCCCCGCGCGCATCGGCCCCCACGATAAAGAACTGCCGCCGATCCCGATCATTCACTCACAGTGTTGACGTACTTGGCGTATTTGGCGATAAATCTAGAACATTTCTCAGGTCTTTACCGCGTTTTTTCTCATTACCATAAGCTAAAACATCTAGTTAAATCTGGCGGAAAACATGATAATCATGCTTGATATTAGTTGGCAACCCAAGTTACATTGGGACTTTTTTCGCTAGTCTCTCGGCAATGGACGAAGGAGAAAAACTCACTAAACATAAAAACAGTTTCTTTTAAGTCAAGTATCATTTTAAGGACCTGAGTTGCATTGACTTTTACAAATTCCTGTTGGAAAAGAAATATCACGTAGGCAAAAATTGGAACATCTGAAAAATACCGAAAGTAAAAAAATCTTGCGCTCGTCAAAATTTAAACTTGTTAGGTACTTATTTTAATTTACATTTAATAAAATAGTTTAGCGGTTTTGACTACTTAATCCTTTGGCATCCGATATAACGAGAACGATAGAATTTAATTCATAAATGGATGATATCGTCCATGCGGATGTCTAGGTAACCAAACAAGATGACTTAATTTTTCTTGATATAATGTAAGCTACACTGTCGTAGTTTTTAACTACTATTTATTTGATTATTTATAAAACCAAAAATTATATATTTTTAAATTTTATAAAACAGCCAAAAAACAGTGCTCCTCATCATTTTTATCACCAGATTACCTCAGAAAGAAAAGAATGAATAATTTTGTTTGTGACACTGTAGTTTTTTCGCAAAGAGGCTGTATAAATGAAAAAAAATTAACAATATTTTCATGGGTGTCCGGGAAAAAACTCAATTTCTCCCAAAAGTCCGGGTTTTTAAAGATTTTGTCCGGCAACGGTAGTTTAGGTGATGGCAACCCTATATTTGATGACCAACCGCCTGATGCCTATGTTTTATAATATACTGCTAACTAAGTTACGTTACCTACTACAGCGTTGAAATCGGGTGAGTAGAGCGTAAATTTAGTCTTGCATCGCGGTTCAGTGTTCCACATCGCACACCTGGGATCCAACGTTCGACAAAGCATACGTTGAAGTATACGATGTAAAATCAGAGCGATACGTGTGATTTATAAGCAGAGAATTGTTTGTTAAAATATCTACTGGCATTTTGAAGTTTTAATATTTTTAAATAAATGAATAGATTCATGCATTACTTTGATGTATTTCTCTATCGTGCGCTCGAAGAGTCAAGACCTCCAGAATCCTCTGGAGGTCTTGACTCTTTGAGCGCAAATTTGGCTTCGTGTAGAAGCACTTCGAAAACTCTTCCGGTTTGGATGCGTGGCGTTTGTGACGTCATGTCGGCTTAACAGGAAATTTAGGCAGAATAGTCACTAAATATAATTTTTATATTTTTTAGGTGTTTTATTAAAATATTTGTTGTTATTTCAAAAGTAACTTTTAACCAGAAATGAAACATGTTACTGCCTTAAAAACATCGTACAAAGGCCAAAAAACATGTCTTTTTTATTTTACTAATAACACAATGTCGCAATTTCCTATCATTTAAAATAAAACGTCACGCACCCTCCTAAGTAAAAAAATATTATACTAGGACTTGACAGACGTGAAACATCTGGATCCAAAGTCGATATAAAAAAAAGAAGAAATAAAATTAAATTTTAAATCGTAAACCGTTCTATTGAGTAGCTTCTACAACGCAATTGTGATCATAAAGCACAATGTAATAATTAACATAAACTATTAAAAAAAATGTGTTCCTCTAAAACTTTTATAGGGTACCGTAAGTACCAAATGGTAAAAACGGGACCCTATAAATGAGACTTCGCTGTCCATCTGTCGCCAGACTGTAACTCAAGAACGGTGATCACTAGACAGTTGAAACACAGATGATGTATTTTTGTTGCCGCTATAACAACAAATACTAAAAATTAAATAAATACTTAAGGGGGGCTCCCATAGAACACATTTGATTTATTTACCGTTTTTTGCTCGATAATAATGACGGTGACAGGTAGACGCTTAAACTATTCACAGAATATTTAGTTTTATGTTCTATTTAAATATAATTAATGAACATAAAATAAAATATGTAATTAAGGGGGCTCCCATGGAATTAAAGAGTCGCGTTTATTTGCTACAAATAATAATAACTAAAACAGGTGGAAACTTGAAATGTTTACAAATATTTAGTTGTATATTTAATTTAAAAATAAACAATAAGGTAAATTATTTAATTTACCTAGGAGAGCCCTATACTTAACAAGAAAAAGACCACGGGTTAAAATGTTTACAGAATATTTAGATTTAAGTCTATTAATAGCTTTAAACAAGGTTAGGTTATAGATAATGTTACGGAACCCTTCATGCGTGAGTCCCAATCGCACTTGGCCGGTTTTTATTATTTATTAGTGAAAACCATCAGATTGAAAATGACAGTGACATCAGAAACTCCACATTACATAAACTGTAAGAACATAGAACAGGTACTTATTCTAAAAGCTCTTTGACTCTCGTTCCTGTAAAGTTGTGTAAAACTTAAGTTCTTTGTACTTAGCGTATTTTCCACCAGAATACGTATCCTATTTTATTATATTTATATACGGCCCCTTTGTGCGGGCCCCGTAAATATATTTACGTCGAAAACGTTTATCTATGTTTACACTCGTTTATTTATACTTTCTTACCGTCTTTGTGAATTTTATTGTGCTATCAAAGGAGGGAAATGTCATTCGGATGGTGTTTGGATATTGTGTTAGTTTGCCAGATTTGATTTCCGTTGGAGAACTGGGGAGGATGGAGAAACGGCAGGATGTGTCGAAGGTTATAGCTCCAAAACGTGATTGCAAAAAGCTTGGTGCCTGACGTATTATTGTATCGGATATAGATATTACTCTGCACGTTTCAGAATTCATTTTATATGGAAATGTTAAGAAAACTTTCTACTATAAATACTAACGTAGTTTTCACTAATCTTATAGATAATACGTGATAACTCACGGGAATACGTCAGCTCTTTCTATAGTTTCGGCCACATTAGGTAGTCGTTTTCAAGCAGAACTCGGAATTAGCTTCGTACTGAAGAGAACGAAGAAGCGTGCGGCGCTATGTGGTCGAAACTATACGAGTAGATAGATAGATACAGATAAACTCTTCATTGTAACACAAAGCTTAATTCAAAAATAAATAAAAAACTTACAACTAAAGATACAACGAAACTTAGTGAAACAATAAGCGGTCTTATCGCTTTTTACTTTATTGCGTTTTTGTAAAAACAAGAAGAACCTCTTGTTTTGACAAAGAAGCTATTGATTTCAGCGCCCGTAACATACTTTCAAATGTAAATTAAATCTTCAAAGCCTATGGGTTACTATAGTCTCATACTGCCTTTAATTTTGATATACACCATTTCCAATAAGTTATTTTTAGTCAATATAAACAAATTTTAGTCACTCATATTTGTTAGAACCGCTCGCTTATAGAATAACGTGGTGCACTTTCCTGTTAAGACGCTATCCTAAGACGGCCACTTGTCTATGTTGTCCATTTCCAACGACGTCCACTTTCCTGTTTCGTCCATTAGGCAAAAACGACAGAAATAAATATATTTCTATCTGTATTTTTTTGTCAGAGACGGAACCAACACGAGGCCTTGCCTATAACAGATGCATTTGGTCACAAGTGATGATCTGCACTTCGCCTTCAGAGTCTTATGTACCTGTAATTTAACCAGCACCTATTATTACTTATACCCTTCAAACAGTAACATTATTGGCGCTAGAAATAGGTATGGTGGACGAACTCGTTCACAAAGAGTTCTACTCTTTCTATCTGGTCCATTTCTCATTAATTCCATTTCTACATCGTCTTCTTCCCATTGAGTCCAATGATTCTAACTTTGAGTTCGTGTGGCCGCAAAAACCATGTCAAAACGTTCATAAAATTACAATAACGTGAAACCCGAAACTTTCTACTTAGCAACAAATAATACAGCGTCTGTAACTCCAATCGATTTTCAGAGGTTTGATATTCCATTACGAAATTATTCGAAATTTCAGCGAAGTGTTTTATTATGTTATTCTCTTGGCTCAGTGGATTTTACGAATAATTTGTAACCTTCGCTTCGTAATTAATTTCTTCTTTCGTGGGAATACCTACAAATGTTGCCGAATCTTGATTTAAGTTGTTTGTTTTGTAACATACTGAATGAATGGACTAAAGTTAACCTAACCTACAAAGGGCTACATCTTGATTCAGTCATATTTTATTCATAGATTTACGATTTGATTTCGCACTACTAAATATAATTAATCTTACATTAGAAATTCAATGTGAGAGCAGCCTGTTCTCATTGAATCAGTTTATTTGTATGATAGAGATGGCGTCACTTACCGGTATTACGACTAGCGCTATGTTCAGTTGAGGCCGTTTTGTGGCAAGGGACTGCATGAACTTGTCTTAATTTAATATTTGTTATTATAATGTTTTTGTCATAAATAAAGAGTATTTCTATTCTATTTTCTATATTAGAACATTTTTCTTTTATTGCGAACATATGTACGAATCTCAGTATTAATACTTTAGGCTTGAAATAATGACGTTTGTTTTCCATAATAATTTTAAAGAGGTGGGAGGTGGGCCTCTGATCATGCTTGAATAACATACGCAAGCGAACAATGCTGCAGCTTTCTATTAATATGGAAAATACTAGTAATCAGGATACAAACTCATTTGAACAGCTTTTAATTATGTCTTTTCCACAATAAATGAAGTGTGAACAGTTCTAAAAAGAGTGAATGAAAAAACAGTGTTGCACCTGCACCGACAAGAGTCTAACTCTTAAGTTATAATAATAACACAATAAATACTATAAAAAATTACAGACAAAATGGTACAGACATTACTAAACCTATAGATTTAACAAAGTAATTAAACAACTTTAAACGGTTGAAATCGCGTATATTTATCATTATTTTTGTCCCGACCACGGGGTGACTAATTGGTTTTATTTGTCACATAAGTTATTAAGAAATTATTTGGTCTGCCGTCAGACATTTATACATTATATTGTTTGAAACGTCGGGACAAAATAATGATAAATATACGCGATTTAAACCGTTTAAAGTTGTTTAATTACTATGTGTAATAAACGCGAAAACCTAAGACGAAACTATAGATTTAAGTTAGGCAAATCAAAATTGGAAAGCATGCTAACACATTCCACTTTGCATTAACGAACCCCCTAGTCTAGAACATTCCAGTGAAAGACAAACATCGGTATTGCAAACAGAAAACTTCGATGGAAGTTCGGCTTAACGCGGATATAACTTATGTATGGACTTTCTGAAAGTTCTAGATATTTGTCTTGTAGTACTAGGTGGCGTGGAGGTATTGTTATTGTGATTAAATTTTGTCGACCTTCAGCATTATCATATTTTTTATCATTACACAGCTTCCGATGAACAGGTATTGTCTGACATGTATGTGACGCTGCTGCCCGTTTTCTACTTTCCTTTGTTAACAGCATCTAAATCGAAGAGAGATTATGAATGCCACGCTCCAACTTCCGACACAAAAACGTAAGAAATAACTTGTGAAAGTCAGACCATGATAAACTGCACAATTGGTTATTGGACAATTGTTTTTATAGCATAACATAATATTTTAATGTATAATAATTTAATGTTTTTTATTGTTTAAAAAAAACTGTATTTTTAGGAATAAATACTAATATTTGTACACCTGCTTGCAGGTTGAACGCATTGCTATATATTTTCCTAACATCTGAAATTGTAATTTTTGTGTATTCTGACAAATAAATGATTGATTGATTGATATTTGAGTGACCTGAGTGAGATTATTGTTTTGCATCAGCATGGGACTACTTTTACACTTCATACATTTTAAGACGTGATATAAAAAAACCTTTAAGCGGTCGGACGAATAGACGGGGCGTAGTAATAGTCCCATTTTCGGGTACAGAACCCTAATACCCCAAAATTTTCTTACCGAATATACACAATATTTTACCCATACGTGTCCCTTCGAAGCAAAATGCATCCAATTCTCCCATGACTAAAACACCGATACCCAAACAGATCTAGAGAAATGAAATGTAAACATCGTCTTGCATGTTTGATATCCGAACGAAATACAAACAACACTGGGGCCTCGCTTTGACTACCAACGAGCCGTTTTACAATAATATATCCCTATTATGGGTTATTTATGCTAAGGTGCATATAGAGTGGGGTTATATATGCCCCAGTATCCATATCTGGGCAGAAAAGGGTTGAGAATGGAAGAGTGTACAGTCTTGTGACGTCACTGAAAGAAATTGACAAGCTACAGACTTTTCCACTGATGAAGGCGTGCTCCTGTCATATTTTTTAGTAGGTATACTTAGTTGCGACAATCTACTACTGATCATATTTCACATTTATTATTTTTTACTTATTATTTTTTAACAATATAACTATTATCAGCTGGATTGTACACAGCCTCCCCATTAAAGGAGGGTTTGTCATAATCCCCACGCACCGTTCACCGCTACAGCCGGGGATGCTCTAACCGCTAAGCCAACAAGACATATTCATTAATCTAATTTATCCTTTCGTTCTTGACCATCGTCCAGAGATGGAGCGACACCTATACTTCAAGTTACGTTGTACTACAAACATGACATTTCTTGTGTAAGCTTTATGTATTAAATAACATTATATAATTCATTTTTGCCGCTCATATGTTGTGATTTATAAAATAAAAGCAGTTAGTTTACAGGATGTTGACAAGTTTGGTTTATTAGTTTCGCGTTTTTATTTATGGATTTCTTCGACCGATGTTACTTAAAAATTATGTAAATAATTTAGCAAATAAGTGATTATTTTATCGTTAGTATATTAGCTATTAATTTAAATTCTAAAAATGTAAGTATTGCCATTTTCCGGTTCCGCACGCCGCCAATGCCGCCATTTTTGTAACAAACGGTGGAAGGTGGGCGGAGCGCGAAATGACAATTCGGTCTCGAGACTTGGACTTGAAAGGTTGTGATAATTGGAATAAAGGTGTTGAAAGTTTCCACGTGTTTGCTGTTTTTCCTGACTTGTATATTTCCTACAAGTCAGAAGTGGGATCTGCCAATAAAAAGGGTATGTAATCAGTGTCGTTACATAATTTCACGCCCCATATTATTTATAGTAAAATTTTTATTGCTCTAGCCAGTCACTGTATACATTGTGTTTAACGGTTGTATTATTTTAAGTAAAGTTGCTGAGGCATGTGGCTATTTGTTATTATATGTTATTTGTGGAGCACGTTGAGTATTTTTTTTTGCAAGCATCATTACTTATTTTATCGCTTCTGCGTTTATAATTTAGGTAAAACGTTGCGATACAGCAACGCTGACAGCTTTTACAAAGAATTATTTTCGGGAAACACGATAACTATTGTGTAGTTCGTTACCACGCGAAATTTGGTTGTTATTTATGGTTTTATTATCAATCATAGTTAGCTCATATTATAGGTTACATATTCGAGTTAGATCAATGTAACATCCGATGTTGTTTGGCGATATAAGTTTTCTTCTTATAAATAAATTACTAGTAACAAATACCATTATAGTTACAAGTATTTATGTACATACTTAGTATCACTATCTCTGGAAAAACACATGTGAACGTGGTATCTGACACGTGGATTTCACATTTAACTTATCTTGAATTTACCTAACATAAACCTAAACCTCCGTAACATATTATAGATTAAGTTTGGCCTATTAAATTCAATATTAATGAAGATTTTTTACTTGTTTAGCAATATTAGTTATTATAATTATTATTAAAGTATATTATCCCTGGACTAAAAAAAAAACATATGATGTGTTGACACTTGGTTTCAAACACGTGGTTGTCACATTTTGTTGTAACTTAACATAAATCTGGACATTTAAATTAAATTTGAACCTATTTTACTTTGAACAGTTGATGTCGTTGGACTTATTCTCTTTCAGTCTAAAAACCAATTGGATTATGACGTCGAGGACACGGCTGAACCTGCAAAGGCGCCGGCAGCTGCGGTGGATGGCATGGAGCACAGGCGAAGCAAATCACGGCCCCAGATTCCTCGGCCGCGTGTTCTACGTTCACCGGTCAACAGTCAGCGTGAATCCAGGAGGCGCTACCCTGCTGCTAAATGTGAGTTTTTGGCGCTTACTCGAAGAGTCGAGTCGTTCACCGATCGTACCTGCGCGTGCCAACCGGCCTGGGGAGGCTGATCATGGCAGATCACTCGCCACCACAGCAGAGTTCGACGTGATGCAAAGCATGAAGATCCTAGGCCACATCCTATAGACAGTTCTGCGCGTCAATTTATGACTCAATTTACGAGGATGTTAAGCATTTGCAGTGCAAGGTGCACGAACCTCCTAGAGATAGGGATTTTTCTTAGAATAATAACGTCATACCTGAATTTGATCCTTCTCTGAAAAACCAGAGTATATCTTCGGCTCACTAAGATGAATGAATGCGCGGGGATATACGGGTCCGGGCGTCAATTAATACGTTATCATAATCATTTATTTCTCCATATTCATGTGTACAATAGATCTTAAATAATCAATTAAGTACTAACAAACATGAAACCCTGGTGGGCACTCTAGAGTTTATTGGACTCTGGGTAGGACCAAAGTTTAATAACTATAACCTAAATTAAATTGTTCAATAGTAACCGAAATTAAATATTTGTAGCTATTGAGTCTTATCTGTAAAAAAGTCTTGTAATGAGTAGTAGCATTTTTTAATAAGATATTCTTTAAGACTATGGAAAAATGCTGAATCTTTTGTATATCTTTTAGATGTTTCGGGATATGGTTATATATTTTTATAGCCATGATATGGGTACCCTAAACTGCACATTTTTAAGTTTGAATTTGGAAGGGCTAGTTTTTTTTGTGCCTTCAATCATAAGGTCCAGTACTAAGATTTTTTTACCTGTAGATGAGTTGTGTGCCCTCCATATTTACTAGATGAATTCAGGGTAATTACCAGAGGCACTTCCGAGTGTCCGGTGAATACATCGCCGCAAATCATTTTTTGTTTAGGAATAATCTGTGGACAATATGCCTTCCCTGTGTCTTTAGACTCTGCACCAATTATGCAAGCACTGTGAGGGATAAGAAAACTGTTTCATGTCACGCGTAATTATTGCTTTTATAAATAGAAAATATCATCATTTTGTTTTATCTTAGGAACTAATCACAATGAAATGGATGAGCGAGATATGTGTATCGTTTGGTGTGAGAGAGTGAAAGAGATCGCATTGTAATGGTGATCGGAACGTCTCGTGGCAGTTCGGTGGTTACACGAATTGCTTATTTACCTCTTTCTTACAACAGATATGACGCATAATATTTGAACGTTCTTTCCTTGTCATTACAAACTGCATATACCTGGCGTAGGTATATAGATAGGTAAATTCTAGTAAGCCTTTAGAGCAGTGGTGTTTGGATATAACTACTCTAGTATTTCAATTATCTGGTCCAGTATAGCAATTTTCAACTTTGTCAAAGAATTGAGGATATTTTCTCACAAACTTGCAAATTTCTAGAATAAAGATGGAAGCTACGATGAAATAGTTAACATTTGGAGTTTAATAAAGTTTGGCTTGAGATAACTTTCAGTTGAGTCTATGTTTGCGATAATTCTTATACATTTTTAGTGTAAATAAGTTTCCGACTTCGGTGCTATTTCCCCACAAAATGATGCCGTACTGTAACCAAGCGTGACCATATGCATATTGCCGTCGCGATGTTCGTTGTTTTCTTTAACTCCATTAATGCAAATGAAAAACTGCCAAGTTTTGATTTCATTTTTTGAATGTGCTTTTTCCAAGTCACATGTATCTATACCGAGTAATGAAAAAGAGTCAACACATTCTAAATTTGTATTTAAAAGCATAATCAATTTTTAATGGTTGTGTTTGGTACGGTCGATACTGCATAATCTTTGTTTTTTTTAAAGTTAATTAGTAAATTATGGTCTATTAGCTTATCCCTTTGGTAGGAGTCGAACAGAAATGGAATGAGGAATTACCAACATTGTTTTCCTAGGCTGAGTGGCAAACCAAGCTTAGATCTGTATTTTCATCTGAAGATAATTATGGTACAATGCTGACTGATATGTTAGGTAAGCGGGCAGTAGAATATCATACATGGCATCGATGATCAATCAGTGCGCTTAGACGCAGAACCAGCATAATTTAAGGACTCAGATAGATTGCTTTCATATTTGCTGAACATCAAAACGGGAACAGAAAGAAATATTAAGTATTATTATATGTTCTATGCTCTGGGGGCAAAAGTCTGCGATTCGAATTTATGCCAGGCACTTCTACAGCAAGTAAGAAACCTACCACCATACAGTGTTATAATTGTAGGCAAGACGGTCACCCAGTATCAAAATGCATGAAGTTTATCAAAAAATTACAAACTGTAATTTAGTTTTGGCATTTAGAATCTCAATGCTTTCGTAAAAACAGAGAAGGAAATAATACTGAAGAGAGAAGGCTGTGTTAGTAATCAATGAGTGGGATAGGCAGTTGGAAGCAAACAAATATGTACAAAGCATAAAAGTAAATGAGCAGGATACTGTATGATTTAACTTTGATTAAATGATTTAGCTAGAACAACCTTAAGCAAAATTTATGATTCCAATAATATACCGATGGTAAGTTTTGGGGAGCAGTAGTTTATTCGCTTTTCGCTGAAAGATGGTGTAAGTGAAATTTTAATTACTACAATGGGCTCTTAAAATATTTTCGATAAAAATAAAAGATGAATTGGTAGCTACAGCGGAAATAGTTCTCGAGTAGTTTAAACAAGTCGAAGTAAATAAAATTCACATCACTTCAATCATGTAGTTTACAAGTTGAAAATATTAGCGATGAAAAATGCTTTCCAAAACCTGTGAAGGTTCATAATGTTGGCCGATTTCTAGGATTAGCGACTTTTTATACAAATAGATAACTACTATAGATAAACTAAACGTTTAACGAGTTTACTTCACAACCTGTCCCTTAGTCTTGGGGCAGTAATTAAAACTCTTTTAACTCATAAAAATACTTTTGATGAGTTAGAAGATCGGCTAGTTTCTCGCCCCATTTTGATTCTCTATAATCCATCTCTTGAAACTGAACTGAATACTGATGCGAGTAAATGGGAAGTAGGAAGGATTATACTTCACAGCATAGTGGCGACTTTAAACTTACAGCCTATTTCAGTCACCAAACTTCACCAATTGAGCAGCACTATTCATCCTGTGAACTCGGAACTATGGCTGTAGTATCTTTTGCGGTGAAATTTCGATTTTATTTACTCGGCATGTTCACGGTACAGGTAGACGTGCTATGTTTGTCAAACGAGATATGACCCAAAGGGTTGCTAGATCGTAAAGTTTGGTACAGGAGTTTGAATGTGACGTAAAATACAAATCTGGTCAAGGGATGTGTCATGTGGATGCGCTTAGCCGAAACCCAATTGCAGGCGCAGCGCTTAGTAATGACACTTTACATTTTTACTGTTGTCATTTCATTTGAATGCCGATTATGAAATCGAAAGGTTAAAGCGCTTATTGTTAGATGCTAGCAGTACAGATATAATAGACATAAAAAAAATATATAATTTTGGATATAGGATAACTGAAAATGGGTTGAAATTGTTAGTTCCAAAAGGAGGGCGCTGCTATATTTTAAAATTGGTCATATTTTTTTTTTTGAAAAACAAAAACCACTGACAATATCAACGAAACTTATGGTTTTCCTAAGATGAAAAAGTTTGTAAAAAAGTAAATTCAATCTTGTTTAGAATGCGCTCACACTAAGACTCCAGCAGGCAAAAAGTCTTGGTATTTGCATTAGATTCCGAAATTATCAAGGCCATTTCATACACTCTATGATAATAATTTAAGCCCATATAACTGGAGTAAAAGTAAAAATAAATATTTGCTGATAATGAAAGACTCGTACAGTAAATTCATTTAAAAAAACCGGTTAAAAATACAAAAGCTTTCACAACAATAAAAGTGTTAAAGAATGTTCCGGTACTTTTGGTTGTCCTGTTAGATTAATAACGGATACGTACTCAACATTTACTGGTAAGAAGTTTGGGGGTTTTTGAAAGATATAGAGGTTTAACATAAAATAAAAGCAGTTGCCACTCTACGAGCTAATGGGCATGTGGAGAGGTACAACATCACGGTACTTATTCTCTAACAGCCATGAATCACGGACGTGACGGATCAAACTGATATAGTAAAGTTTGTGGAGTAAAATGGGGATTTAATAACATGACAAATAACGGGACGGGACATACGCTGACAAAAGTATTGTTTGGGTTTAGTTTGACTAACATAGCAGAGGGTGAAATAAGATTTACGTTATGAATTGAAAGAGAAGAATTAGATGTTTTGCAAAATTTAGATGTTTTGCAAAATCTAGTATCAAAATGCTCAGGACTTTTTTAAAATTGTTGAAGTGTTAAGCAATGACAAGTACGCTGTCGAAAATACCCAACTGTGGTTAACTTTTAAAATATTCGAAGATAGTGATGAAGAAGATAATTTACGAAAAAGCTCTGATGGCGGTGATTTGAGTAAGAAAGATAAAAATTATGACAGTAATGATAAAATGTGAATGAAATGAAAAAAAAAAATGTTATGAAACGAATAAAATACAAAACAAAGAAATTACAAGTTTTCTTCAGATAATGTATTAGTTTAGACAAGATACATGTCTAAATTAAAGAAAGGATGAGTGGTTCTTTTTATTTATCGTATTCTTAGATGTCAATGTACTTCTCGATTTCTGTAGCTTAGCTAATTTTTAGAATAGTAGTGTAACAATCCTATTAATGAATTATTAATGTAGTATGGTCTAGTAATGTAGTATGGTCTAGTAATGTAGTATGGTCTAGCAATGTAGTATGGTCTGGCAATGTAGTATGGTCCAGCAATGTAGTGTGGTATATATCAAAGTGGTAATGCAGTATAAATGACGTGATATGGTCGTACCAACCCTAATTCTTGATGAATGAATAATGATGGATATAAATTATAAAAATATATTAATGGATAGAGGAAAAATATAAAAATGGATATAATATTAAATCTATTTTGTAATATTGATAAATATGGTTTGGTGTTGTAAACTTTTATGGATGTATTCTTTGGTATCTTGTATGTTAAGATTAAATACGCTGTTTATGAGAATGAATAATGATGGATGATAATGATGGATATAAATTATAAAAATATATTAATGGATGGGAGAAAAATCTATAAATGGATAATATATTAAATATATTTTGTAAAATTGATAAATATGATTAGGTGTTGTAAACTTTTATGCATTCATATTCTTTGGTATCTTGTATGTTAAGATTAAATACGCTGTTTACTCAAATCCTTATTGCTATGTTGATTTATTTGTAGTAGTTAAATTGTTATTGCGTTGTTGTAAACTATTTAATTTTATTTTTCTAAAGAAAATACATACACTTGATAGCTTTGTTTAAAATTGTAACTGTCATAAGCAGATATCACGAGGACGTGACTTGATTATCAGGATGGACGAATCTGTAAGCTTTATGTATTAAATAACATTATATAATTCATATTTGCCGCTCATATGTTGTGATTTATAAAATAAAAGCAGTTAGTTTACAGGATGTTGACAAGTTTGGTTTATTAGTTTCGCGTTTTTATTTATGGATTTCTTCGACCGATGTTACTTAAAAATTATGTAAATAATTTAGCAAATAAGTGATTATTTTATCGTTAGTATATTAGCTATTAATTTAAATTCTAAAAATGTAAGTATTGCCATTTTCCGGTTCCGCACGCCGCCAATGCCGCCATTTTTGTAACAAACGGTGGAAGGTGGGCGGAGCGCGAAATGACAATTCGGTCTCGAGACTTGGACTTGAAAGGTTGTGATAATTGGAATAAAGGTGTTGAAAGTTTCCACGTGTTTGCTGTTTTTCCTGACTTGTATATTTCCTACACTTGCAATTAGGTGAAAATGCGACCCTATAATTTCTTATATTTTTATTTTTGTAATGAGCAGATCCTTCGCAGATTACATTTCAAAATTACAACGAGAGGTATCACGAAAGGAGGATGACTATATATATATATATATATCCAGCATATGATTATAAATTTTCCTCTCATCATTTTGTATTATGAAGTTATTCCTATTGTAAGTACCTATATTATTATTTTTCAAGTACTAGAAGGTATTCGAATTGATTGTGGAAGAATACTGGATACCAATTTCAAAAATATGCTGATAACATTAAAAAAGCTTTTTAAGCATTTTCCAGCCTTCCACGGGCTAAATCCCTAGTGAAGTTATATCAAAGTAAACACTCCAGCAATTTCAAGGGAAATATTATGCATGCAGGTAATTTAGACCAAAGGCGGATGTAACAGGGAATACATGAAGCATTTCACATGGCAACACTGGAGAGAGCCATAGAGAGAATATTGAGATGGGCTTATTAATATTTATAGGATTGTCGTAGCGTCGGTTGAGTTAAAATCTATTTTTACTACGATTTTTACCAGGTACTTAGGACTTTTTAGAAAGCTTTTTCTGAAGCGCTCGGTGCGTAGTTTGCTTAGCCGTTCTTAAGCATATTTTTTTTATTGCTCATAGGTTAGCCTTTGACCTGATGGTAAGTGATGATGTGCACGAAGATGTTAACAGGCTTAACCTAGAATTACTGGCTCTCAAGGGCAGCTGCCGGAACACACCGTTAGGTGCTTGGCGACAGTTTTTCTACATGAGTGTGGTCGCTAGTCAGGCGGGCATCCGCAAAATGCCTTACCACCATGCGGTGAAGCTCAAGCCCGCGGCGGGATTCGAACCATGGACCTGCTGCACGGCAGTCCATGGCCAATGCCACTGAGCCATCACTGCTTTAAGAATTAAGGCAAATGGGGGACGCGTTTGATGTGATAAGAAGTAATGAATCTGTTCACACAATTCGTTCACCGTCCATGGATCGCGTAATCATTGCTATTGTCAACTTGAAAGCCACAACCTCCTTTTGCATTTCCAGTCGCAGGTGCAGTCAACCTTTTCCTATATTTTACCCATAACTTTATCTTTATTTATGAGCTGTCCACTTTTATGGAATTTTTCACACTTTACTGCGAAGGAAGCGATATAAACCAATATTGTGGCGTGTTTATGCCCTGATACGGCTTATGACACTGTCAAAGTTTTATTTCTTCTATCTGGGTCACCATGTGTTACAGGGAAAGGGAAAATAAAATAAGTAGTGACTGAGTTATTATACAAATGTATTTGCCCTGCCTGCATACCATTTAATGTTCTTAGCCAAGCCTGGCTCACTCCGCACTATAAGCACAAAGACACAGGTACAGTCACCTGCAATAAGAAGTATACACATTGTAAATTTCAAAATTGTGGCAAAGATTTCTGTTTTTCTCTATGTTCACAGAAGTATCACAAAACCAAAGAATGATTTGAAGTTCTTTATTAATGTGTATGTAAGCTACGATATTAAGAATTTAGCAATATTACATTATTTTGAAAATGACGAAGTTTATACTTCTTATTGCAGGCGACTGTACATCAGCGTATCCGTCCGTACGGGATTATTCTACGGTGCGTGCCGCGTCAGAAGAGATCGGAGCTATGCGATAGAAAGAGAGACGCCGCGCCGTGTAGGTAAATATGAATATTAGGTTCTCCATGCTTGGCGAGCTGAAGTGTACTTTATTGCTTCGTAACTAGAGTCGCTTGTTTATTTGAATGGTTTTGTGGAGTGTCCCTTCTGTTCCTTATTATTCTGTGGTTCTTAGTGAATTGTTCCACGTAATCATGTAGGGTGTCGTAACGTAAACGGCGACTAGGGAAATAACGCGAGTGTTGTTGCATAACATGCGCACAGGACTATTTAACTATCCTAACGCCCTCATTAACCGAAAGCACTGTTATATGGAGCTAAAGCAGTAGTTTGAATTCAAGACAAATTCCCGAGTCGAATGACGTAATTTAAGTATCCGATCGCCCCTTCACCCGCCCGCTTCGGTACTTCAGGGTACAGCTAGACCAGATAAACTCGCGGGAGCTAGCGCAATGGCGCAACAACGCCAGGGCGGCGGCTCTCGCGAGGTGGGAGGAACGGCTCCTCGATGGGTCCATTCAGAGGGGGAATAGCAGTCGACGACTCCTCGACGCTATTCAGCCCGTTCTTCGAGAGTGGATCGATCGGAGACATGGGAGGCTCTCATTTAGGCTGACGCAGGTGCTCTCGGGACATGGTTGTTTCGGGAGTTACCTGCATCGCATCGCCCGAAGAGAAGCCTCCCCGGCATGCCATCGGTGCGGCTACGCGGTAGACACCGCCCAGCACGCGCTGGAGGCATGCCCAGGAGGAGCTGAACCGCGACAGGCTCTGGTCGCGATCGTGGGGGGGGGGACCTCTCATTGCCGACCATCCTCGCCGGGATGGTCGCCGATGAGAGATGTTGGGAGGCAGTAGCCTCCTTCTGCGAGATTATTGTCTCGCAGAGGGAGGCGGCGGAGCGGGAGAGGGAGAGAAACCCTCTCTCTCTTCCGCTCCGGAGAGCGCGGACACGGAGGCGAGCTAACCGAGCCCGCACTCCGTCTCCGCTGAGAGGGCCTGGGCCGTCGGATGCGGGGGCATCTGGCACCCCTCAGATATAGGTCCTCTCGTGATGTTGATGCCCCCTTCGTGTTCGGGGGGCATAACACGAGGCGGAGGGGTGTTCCTATTGACACCCCTCACCGAGGAGGGCCCGCCACTTTACAGCGGGCTGCGGCGTCGACGGGGGCTGCGGTAGAATAGTAGCGGTCCCGCGCCCCCCGTCATCAGTCGAAGACGTCGGAACACCGTGGGGTTTTAGACGGTATGGGCGCCTTTAGCCGAGCCCGTCATATCCCGCCTGCTCCCCCAGGCGGGAATGCGTAACAGCATTTCCCCACGTACAAAAAAAAAAAAAAAAAAAAAAAAGACCAGATAAACTGATAGTCAGATGCGCCGTGTCATCAATATGTTTTTTTTGATTCAACTCGAGATTCGAGGTCGGCAGTTAAAGTTCGGTTAGTATAAACTTGTAGATTATTTTTCACGTCTCCAACACCAAAAAGGGTGTTCAAAAAGTCGTAGCGTGAGGAAAAGTGATTCGTTTTCAAACATCAACTTTTGGGATATATAATTCTGTCATTTTAAAAATTAAAAAATGTACATATTGACTGTTTTTTAATTCAATAAAATTGGTCATTATAATTTTTTGTAAGCTTTAATTTGATTTTTGATTATCTTTGTTTACAGTTTACACGTATGTTCTAAAATTGTTTTTTTTTATAGCTTATCGGCTAGCCTTTGACCACTATCTGATATCTGATGGTAAGTGACGATGTGGTCGAAGATGTTGTTCAGGCTAACCTAGAATTTCTAAAATATTAGTGTTATATATTTGGTATATTTAAAAACGAATTAATATTATGGATCTAAAACATATTCAAATTCAAATAATTTATTACACAAAAAATGGGTAAAATAACAAAAGTTTGAAAAATAAATTACAAAGGAAGTGCGCGATGCTTTAACCTAATGGTATGCGAAATTATACAACATTATCATAGAAAGATTATTAAATAATAATAAATATATTGATAAGCAATTCTAAAATATAAGGTCAAAATAATTTCTATGTATGTCTCATTGAAAAATAATCCCATTACAATAATTAATTAAATTTTACTATTACATGTCAAATAAATTCTATGTCTTATCCTTAAGAAATTCATCAATTGAATATGAAGTCTTCATTCTGCTTAAAGTATCACCGTCATCATCTCCACAGACTTCAACATCATTGCTGTACATCTTGTTACATCGAGGAGTTCCGCTGAGCCGAGCTGAGCCGGTGCAGGTGACCTTTCAAGGAACCTCCCTTACAAGGTATATAGCAAGTATATACAACAACAATAGTATTACCAACAGGGGTCGATGGCCTTAGATACTGGCTAGACATAAAACCGGGGCCAAAACTATGTTAACTTTCATTAATCTCCTTTGTGATTTTCTCAGTTATCTCTTCCCTTACCCTAGTAGCTACGGGGAAGCCTAATTCCCCGAGAACTAAAAAATCTGATGCTTAGATCATGGATATGCTTTTTGCCCTAGATTTATTTACAACCTGTTATCATAAGCAAGTCTTGTGCACCTTTAGGTGCTTGGCTTATCTATAAGTAACGGAACGGTCCAGACCTTAGAGATATAAAATACTATTTATTTACTGTGGTCCTGACCCAGCAGCCGCTTTCTACTGCACACAACTGTTTCAAGTCAGGCTCTTGCTGAAGAGTCCTGGTAAAAGGTGCTTTGTCAATTCAAGTTCTTTACAAAATTACAAACTTACGAGAGGAAAAGTTAAGTCATGTACGGGATAAAAAAATTCCTCTCATAAATTTGTAATATTGTAATGTAAGTAATCCGCAGAGCATGCGTTATTGCAAACATAGATGCAAGTTCTTTTAGGTCTACAGATCAGGATACAGGTCTACCTTTTCAGGTATACAGAGGCGCGATGATATATGTTGTGTTTGTTATAAAATGCTAAGCTTTATAACAAATTCTAAATAGTATTTCTGCAAGCTGTTTGCAGCGAGTGTCTAAAACCAGGTTCGATTCCCAACAGATATGAGAAATTTTGTATTTAAAAAATGGGACTATATAATAAGCTTTTTTTGTAATTTTAATATAGTACTCACCAATATAATAATCACAATTTATCAACAGCCATGACGTGCACTGTTGAACAAAGGCCTCCCGCTATTAGGGAGGGCATGCTAGCGTGTTATAACGCATGACAGGCGACTTGAGGAACGCAGTTCAGAAGGCACTGTTGCACACCAGATTAATGCAATACTGTTCTATATCGGCCGGATCGTCCACTGCTGATCACAACCTCCTCCATTAAGGGTCTGCCATAATCCCCACGGTCGGCAGGCGTTTTGGCGATGGCCGATTAACATCAGTCCCTCAGAAGGCGCTGCTGCCGACCTTCCGGTATTTCATCCTACGTCACCTCCACGACATCCATGGGGGTGATGGAGAAGATGACATTTTAGCACGACACCCCACGGGCAATATACAATAGTACAATATTATTCAATACTAACCTCAGTTAATTGTTAAGACTTTTAAATCAGAATATGTTGGTAAATGTGTGTTTTTCTTTCTGATTACATTTGAGTGCCTGCTAATATAAACAGAAAATTGTCACCTATTCTACATCACAATGGTTTTTTTCCAATGAAAATGTATTTTATGCATATGGTTCACAATCTATCACAGGATTTCGAAATTTATCTACATCGCTTTAAGGCCTAATTAGCAATAGTTTAAATATTTATGGAAAATAATCATATCATGGTTCTTTTCAGAAAGCATACTGGATAATACTTTTAGCTCGTGAAATTCAAATGAAAGTCACAAAAGAAATGGAAACCCTATTGTCACAGATAGAGGTAATTGTTGTTCGTACTTTGTTACAAGTTCCATTTTAGGAAGAATACGGTTTTACGTGTGCCTTGTTGGTTGAGTACGATCTATAAGGTTATATTCCTAAAATGTTCAATTCTCATAACATGATGTTTAATTATCATTTAGAAGAATCATCAATTCAAAATGTCAAATATCCAAAATGATTAATCCCAAAATGACAAAATAGCGAATTTGCCAATTCATCAATCCCAAAAGAATACTGGAATTAATACCTTTACCTTTCACGAGTCTTGTAAGAAATGGAAAACCTATTGTCATATGGCTAGAGGTCATTTGTTGTTTGAGTTTGACGGTTTTTTGGAATTTGACGGTTTTACTTCGACGGCCTGTTTGGTTGAGTGTGATCTTTACAGTTATATTGCAAAACTGTTAAATTGTCATAACGTTGAATTCTCATTGTTATTAATTACCATTTAGTTAAATCTCAAAACGTCGAAAATGCTAAATTTTTAATCTCAAAATGACCAAATGACGAATTTGTAAATTCATCAATCCCAAAAGAATACTGGATATAATACCATTAGCTTTCATGAAACCAAATGAAAGTCTCATAAGAAATGGAAAGTTTATTGTTATGTCTAGAGGTAATTTGTTGTTGGTAGGAATTTGACGGTTTTACTTCGACTGCCTCGTTGGTTGATGTGATCTTTAATGTTATATTGAAAACTGTTCAATTCTCATAACATCGAATTCTCATAGTTATAAATTAGTTCTATCTTAAAATGTCGAAAATTCTAAATTTTAAATCCTTAAGTGACATTTAGCTCAATCCGCGGATCGGCTAGATATTGAGTTTTTGAGAGATATGTTTTTTTTAACAAGGTCTTCCCTATTTATTGGATTGGCCATAATCACCACGCTTGGCAGGCGTCTTGGGCATCACAGAAGAAGTTCTCAGTTCTTTTGAAGAACGCTATTAGTGATTTCGTGAGCTTTTCGTGATATTTAATTATGTATGAAGCTCGATAACTTCTTTAAAAAAGGGATATATTAGGTCACATTTAAGTAAACTTTAAACGCAAAAACCTCTGTATTGCAATTCCAAAAAATGAGTTATTCTGCATTCATCATATTCGGCCCCGTGGGGTGCCGGGTTAGAATTGCACCTCCCCATATCATCCCGTGGATGTCGTAAAAGGCGACTATGGGAATAATTATACTGGAAGGTGAGCAGCAGCGCCTTTTAAGGAACTACTATCTTACACTGCGATCCCCAAGCCGCCTGCCAATCGTGGGGATTATGGCAAATACCCCTTTAGTAGGGGAGGCTGTGTTCAGCAGTGGACGATCCGGCTGATACAGTGCAAACGGGACCCTATTATAAGTAATAATAGGCCTCAGATGCCGATCCGACATTTAAAAACAAATATTATCATGTATCTGATGTTCTATATTACTTAAATATATATTATAAATGAAACAATATAGTAACCACGCCACGTGACCTAAACGAAGAAAACGTGATCATCAACCTACCCACAAAAAGCTAACAACTCCCCCGCAATTCTATTTCAATTATTCCACTACCTCGAGAAAATTGAAAATGCCCTAAGACAAAAGATTGGACAGAAAAAACAAAGGAGATGTCTATGCTAATTCCGCAGAGAAAAATCCACCCGATTTGTTTTACAAAGAATATGGAAAATGGGTTTTTGCATTTTCTCAAAGCTCAAAGACAAGGAAGTCTCAATGTTTTTGTTCATTCATGAGATGTTGATACTGATAAGGCATACAGATAAAAGGAAAGCAGATCAATGGGCCCAAATCATATATACCTACATATTATGATCTTCACATAAATTATATGCCAAGTATTATGTATATGATTGGTATTATATATATATATATATTTTTTGATATGTTATTTATTTATTTATTCATTCATTTTCAACAAAAACTTACAGTCAATGACCAAAACGTTTTTAAGCTAGAGTTAAGTTAGGAATAAAAACATAATTCAGGTATGTATCGTATACAATTGTCCATTAAAACATTAAATTTAGTATAGAATAAATTGATATCTGGCTGACGACTTATGAGCTCATTGAGTAGTTTGAGTGCGTGATGTGTAAGCGCGTGTCGCGAAGTATCTGTGCGCGGGGTGACGAGCGGCGCGAGCAGGGGCGCAATGCGGCCGCGCATCTGCGCTCGCACACGTGCGCGAGTGCCCAGGTATAAAGAGTCCACATTGAGACAACGCGGTAGGGTTATCAATTGCATTTTTTAAGAGCTGATAGTAATGACAAACGAGTGCACACTTTCGCCTCAACTCAAGCGTATGCAATCCTACCATACAGCTAACAAATAAGGAAGGATACGACCAACTGGGATAGTACCCATAGATTTTCCTATAAATAAACCTTGCAAATTTCCTTTGAATGTTATCTTATTGCTTTGTTTCTACTTCCATCATATACATGTGTTTATAGAGTAGAATTTAATTGCCTCGACACACATAACCTTTACATTAGTAATATATGAATTGGACTAATTCCAAAATTAGTCGTGTTAGTAGTACAACGTAAGTTGAACTATAGGTGTCGCTTCATCCCCATTCGATGGTTAAGAATGAGAGGACAAATTAGAGTCATGAGTCCCATGTCATGCTTGCTTAGCAGGCAGAGCATACCCCGGCTATTGGGGCGGATGGTGCGGGTTCAAATCCCGCACTTGTCAATACTTTTTCCTCTCGATGTAAAGTTGTAATGCGTTGGAAACACAAAAATTAGCCAATTGTTGTTTGCTTAAGACTCAGCTATACAGAAACTCTGATTTGTTTGCTGCACATAAGTTGGCAACTTTTTTTTTGTGAAGACACAGCTTTAATTATGTTCCCATATAAATGTTAGTATATGATAATAATAACAAAGCCTTTTTATCTAAGTATTTACGTTTACAATTTTGTGAACACTTTTATACTATGGATACAATGTTATTTTTATGGTTATAGGACGGCAAACGAGACGATTCATCTGGTGGAAAGTGAACACCGTCGGACCGTCGCCCAAGGAATCCCGCAGAACCAGAGGTCTCGAGGATGCGTTGCCGGCCTTTGAGGAGGGAATAAGCTCTCTATTTGAAGTTGTACTGATTCGGAAACACTTTACATGGCATGTATTTATAAAGAAAGGTCAAAATGTTTTTTTTATGATTTATACATTCACATGATAAATTTTCTTGAATAGATATCCCTATTTGGGTACAGGTCTCCTCCAGTTTGTTCTAGTTATCCCTGTCTTTAGCTACTTCAATCTACTTCTTTCCTGTAGTAGTTACGACGTTTTGACACCATCACTTCATATTTTACTTTTCGTCTATCAATTGTCGCTATATCCTTAAGACTGTAATAGGCCGTCAAATAATTTTGCCTTCTTTCGTCGAAATTCAATTGTTTCTATATTTTAGTGAGATTATAAGTACTATCTCTCTGAATAGACCATTACCTACATCAGAAAAGCAGTTATACACAAACCCACGAGCTCAGTGCCAATATCTAATAAAAAAATTACATACGAGTTTGTACTACAAAAAAAACCTACCCGAACGTCTAGTTTCCGATCCCAAAACTAAGTAACAAGTGTGCTTCGAAAAGGAATCCTCGAAGGGCTTGTAAATAAAGAAAGCTCGATGAAACTAAACTAACTTCTGTTGAATCAATTGCTTATTTATCTCTTGACCTCTTCGGATTCCCAACAATTTTCTGCTGTTTTCATTGTTCCAGCGAATCGACCCAAGTCAAAGCAAGCAGATAGCTGCTTGATCACATCCTTAAGTGCTTTTCATCCGACAGATTTTTTTTGAGGGTGGTCGATAGCCAGACGATCGTACAAAATGATATACCGCGGTAAAACGTGATTCTATAACTACATTTTACTTCGCATGTTCGGAAAATACTTCACTTTCACACACACTTCACTATACACGACGATGACATCGATGGTGACGATGACGATGCTAATAATTTTAGCTCAATTCACGGGTACTGATCATACAGTCCGACTAAAATTACCAAAGTTAACGGCATATAAAAACCTTTGCAGGTTTATCGATACTTTCAAACAACAAACTCTAGGATAGTTTTATCTATAGATTACACTTCTTGCATGGTCTGCAATGCCAAAGAAGAAGAAGCGTGGCGCACGTTCAGGCCATCACAACGCGATCAGCATTGCATGGACAAGCTAGAATAAAGGCCAAATCTAAGCTCGAGGTGGAGAGCAAGGGCTGCAAAGACCAAGCTTGAAGGTTCAAAGCGTAAGCTAAGCTGGAGACAATCATAGCATGATCAGCATTGCATGGCAATATTGGAAGTCAAGGTTTGTACATAGTGGTGAACTCAAATAATTCGCGCAAAATATAATCATAATATTATGTAGTATGGTAATAATTATATTTGCACCTGACTATTTTTGTTACAAAACTCGACAATAATGGATTTTTCTAAAGAATTGGCTGGTGAGTTTTAGCGCCGGTTAGATTTATTCGAGTACATATTGCGAAAAGATTGAACTTGTCAAAATAGTAAAAGTTTATGTGTAAAAAAAAACTTTACATCATTCGAATATTTTCGTTAGCAACAAAAATACATGGCGACAATTTCCAACAAGAAATTGCTTAATTTTTTTGTAGTACTTGGAGCGCTATTAGGCTTTTTAGGTATGCAGACTATAATAAATAGGTGATTCAGGAACACTTTAACTGTAATTGTAAAGACCGCATTCATATTTCTATTGAAAATTCAATTACCACAGAAATTTACAGAATTTAGTATGGATGTTGATATTTCCTTGTATTATATGCACATCTTAGCTAAAATATCAATTAACGGGCGTGTTTAGTTAAAAAGGAAAGGGACGGCGCGATACCATCACTTCGGAAGCACTCAGCTTTGCCTCATCAGTCCGAAAGGTATTACTCGGCCGACAATTGATTTATTTCAGGCTGGACTTGTGTACTTCTAGGGCTTCGCTGCCTAGCGGACCAGAACACTGACTTTTTCGTAGCAAATTTATATGCGAATATATCTTTGGCTGGACACAGTATTTTTTTAAGTTAATCATTTTTACGAAGTAAATACAACACTACAGCTACTACAACGAAACCATTTAGGCATCCAAAAGGCCATTGCAGCCCTCAGGCAGCCCAAATGCTCCAGCCCACTACCAGATGGCATACCAAGTACGCTGGCAGCACTGACCTGTCGGATAAAGGTTATTCGTTGAGCCAAATAAGTGCCAGAATTTTAATCACGCGTGGCCTCTGATTAGTTTGGAAAATAAAATAAGCTCCCGGTCGCCACGGACCCAATATCTCTACACCAAACGATTCAAATATGTAACCACTACCACGAGTATTGATTTGAAAGTAATTAAGTACTGCCCTCCATGATATACTCTTGAAACGAAAGACCTTATATGTTCACACTTTATATCACCTTTTTTTTTCAAATAGATACGAAGAAAATTTATATTTTTGCTATCTGTTTCTCGAAAAAGCATTAAGCCAGCGCAAGGTAAAATGATCCGAAAATTGACTTTCAAACTTTTAATTAAGCCCAAAATTGACTGGCTAGATCGATAGAAACACTCCTCCATTCAGCTGGAACTTCAAGGTTGTTACCCATCTGCCCATTTCTGCTAATTTCCCTCAACTGTCACAAAGCTTTGAAAGTGTCCAACTTCAATCAATATTGTTTAGAAGTTTGGTTATAATGTCTTTATTAGGTTTGGGGTACCAGAAGATTGGAAAGTTTTAAATCAACATTTCAGTAACAAATTAACCAACTATTTTCTTGCGATAAAACGTAGAAGTTTGAGGTTCGTCGAGAACTTTGATGTTACTTTGACGGTTACATTAAACATAGAGCACATTGTGGATTTAAAACGTAAGCTAAATAATTAATAGTCAATTATTTGACACAAAAATTAAACTAAATAAAAGAAAATGTAGGAACTTGTTTGCTGAAATGCCGCAAGTTTTTGATGACAACTGCGGCGTAGCTTGTTTTATTATTTTAATTTACGTTTTTTTTTTATATTATTTATTTGTATACGCTTCGTCATGTGGATTTTCACCGCATATATATTTTATTGCAGCATCTAAAAATTTATAATAGGGGGTACACTAGAAAACGCCCCGTAAGAAAAAGTTGTTTTTTAAGTTTTTCTGTACTCATTTAAGTTAACCCCAGGCGCGGCGATCATCACATTACCGCAAATATATGTCAAGAAGTCAACAAAATAAGTGGATGTTTTTATCAGTGTAACGGTGACACAAGGGGTAGATAAGGCGTGGTACCCACTGGTAAAGGTTATCAATCATCAGGCGCCGTCGTGCGCCACCAAGTGTAGACGCGGCCGTGTTTACTTGCGTAAAATCTTATATCAAGGACGGGAACCACAGAAAACTAAAGTGCTTAACTAAAGTGGTTAAACAGTATGAAGAATGAGAGGAGCAACTAAGCATAATGAAAAAATTACAGAATTCAAAAATTTCACTGTTATAGGACAAAAAACTCCAAATACAGTCGAAAATCCCACAAAAAAGAAAACGCAACCACCATAGTCAAACCAAATAAGTTGTACCAAACGCGCCTTGTACTTACGTGTGCACGCTCGTATGCACGCGCCACAGCATGCACACTAAGGGCCTGTTTCAGAATGTTCGAGTAAGTTCCGGTTTTACTACCCAGAACATATTTAATAAATAAAACACTATCTTTGCGTTTCACAGTCATCGATTTAGCCTATCCATCGGTTAAAGCTTGAAACGCGCTGCATGTCAACAGTCATTTTTATCATTTAGTTATTTTAGGTGTTGCATAGCAACCCGAAACTTTATTAGGACATTCTAAAACGGGCCCTAAAACAAATATCTAGCGTGTTCAGAGTGCGTTAGTCAAGACTTGAGGCTGTTCAGTAGCTAGCCGCTACGCGCACTCACCGCACCGATCAGTATTGCTGCCGCGACCGCTCTGTTTATTTATTTAGGTACTGTCCAAACATGTCAACATGTCGAAGTAACTACTTTAATGTCATTGGGTGGCTCAACAATTCTGCGAATCCAGAATTTTCGTTCTTCACGATTACTTTCTGAACACGAAAGATGAGTGACCTAGTTATTGTTAAGTCAAGATGTTATTTGCCGTGGTGCCGACCGGTAGATATGTCCAATCACTTAGAACAAAATATAAGAAAAATATATATAAGGACTTTTTTTATATATGTATTTTCAAGTAATTATTGTTAATTAAGCTTCAATTCGATTAGGATCGAAACAATAGCCAGGACCTCTGATCACCTCATCGGTGGACTTTATGCACTTTTTGTGAGAGATTAAATATGGTTAGGTACCATTTTTCTTTTTTGTATAAGTTCATCATCTCACCATCAATCATTGACCGGGACAAAGTCAGGTACCCGCTCCAAATATTGCTTTATTTGACCAATTTAAAGAGACATTATAATTAAAATTCATGAAAATGTATCTGTAGCTAGCTACGCATTTGATTTGTTGTAATAGGTATGAGTATACATATTACATAGCTACCTATAAAACTTATTATTTGGGTATTTGTACAACCCTACGTATCTAAACTAGAGTAGAAATTTGAATCTTCTACTAGCTTCCAGTTAGATCACTTTTCTGATTTTACTATGTACCTACTAGCAAATGCTAAAGAGAACACCAGTGGTACAATTATGTAATTTATTACTAACAAAATCAGAATACAATCATAAAACAAGTATAAATTTATAAAAAGTAAAAAAAAAACTGCAAATTATTATATTTCTGTTAAGCGTTTTATCGATCCATTAAAATTAAAAATGCAAGTATATAACTTATGGAATAGTTTTTTAAAGCCCTTCATTGATGAGATCCCCACCACAGATGCTGGATTTGGTAAGAAAAAAACTTCTCACAATATGGTGTCTAAAATCCCAGCCAGTTTTTTAAAATTTATTTTATGTATATATTACCTAGTGTCACATGCGCTATCAAGATAAATTACGATGGAATATACGTATGATCTTCTTTGTACGTATGATAATTTGATTAAGAAAGACTTTTGTCGTTTACTGTACTTAGTGAAATAAAAGGACAAAAATAAATATACTAAATTTATTAGAAACGGGGGGGTCAGCCACAGGTGCGTCGACCACTGGGGGCCTAAGCCACGAACCCAAAGAAACATACATGAACCCTGAAAAACTAAAAATATTTTTTTTTGGGCAGTTGCGTAAAAATAGCGATTTGGATTCTGGATGACGTATTCAAATTTTGTTAGCTGTAACGACATCCATCAGTAGCCTACGTTACATTCGTTACTTTACAGATGCTGACTTAATTAGACATTATTAGTTTTACAGATTATAATCAAAATTTTTATAGGTGTTTTCGTCTTTGTCGTAATATATAGAATATAATTTTTATTTAATAAGTTATTTTATCCATAGCGAAATTTGCGACTTTGGCGCTGTCTGACAGCTCTTAGTTGAACGCGATCATGTATGTTTGTGATTGAAAAATAACTTTTTTCGATCAGATGAAGTCTAGTAGTGTGGTTGATAGCTGCCTGAAAGGGACAACCTTACGACGGTTAAGGTAATAACAGAATAGTAGAAGTCTCGGCTCAGTCGAGCATATTCCGATAGCCTAGAGGTCAGGGCACAACACAGTTTGTAAATGTCATTAATATGAGTTCAGCGTCAATCCGCGTGTTTTTGCAATCGTTTGTTTTTATGTCCTAAGCAATCTTTTTAATGTTTATCTTATCGACTTAGCAATAGTCGTTAGATGACAAAGATATTTGGGCCTATCCTCAATTTTTGAGCTCTTAAAATAAATGACATTGGTGAAAAGTATCCTGTTTTTTATGCATGATAGGTTAGCTTTTGACCACTATCTCACCTGATTGTAAGTGATGATATGTTCGAAGATGTTGTTCAGGCTAACCTAGAGAATTACTGGCTCTCATGGACAGCTGCCGGAACACACCGTTTGGTGCTTGGCGACAGATTTTCTACTTGGGGGTGGTAGCTAGCCAGGCGGGCAATCGCAAAATGCCCTACCACCATACTATAACAACTGTCATCATAAGATAACAACCGGGACCGACGCCTTAACGTGCACGTTCGAACACACACACCCTCCGAAGCACGAAAGCGATCAGTAGTAATGTCACCAGCGGTCACCCATCCAACTCATGACCGCGCTTAGCTTTGCAGATCGGTTCAGAATTGCTAAGCACACTTCTCTACGAGCGCTTCAAAAAATCCTTTGTTAATCCAAGACCTAATCTATCTATACAGGGTTATTAGAAAAATGCTAAAAACCTCTTAGGGATGACTTCTGCTAGTTCTAACAAATATTTTGTTTGGTTTTGTGTTTTTGGCGTTTTTAGAGGACGTGGCCCATCGATGTTAAAATAACTTGTGCCTGTAATGAATTATTTCATATTTTTTATTACTTCACTCGATGTAAATATTCAAAACTCTATACAAAGGTAGCACAGCGCGGTCCAGTGTTGCTGGCTGAGTAGGCATTAAAACACAATAAAAATAGTTTTGTTTTTATCAAAACAAAAAAAAATATCAAAATGTTTGTTAGGACTAGCAGAAGTCAACCCTAGGAGGCTGTTAGCATTTTACCAATAACCCTGTATACGGAGTTTTATCAAAATAGGTTCAATGGTCTCAGCGTGAAGATATAACCAACATACAAACTCACAGCAAGCACTACCGTGTGCTAAGAACTTGCATCTCCCAGTTTTACCCAGCACCCGTTGCGTAAAACGCGATTCGATTGCCGCAGGAGGTGTAAAATTTAATGCTCTTAAATTTGTATGAGTAATACATCCTCAAACACTTTCCTATTTCTTGTTAGTGTAATTTAATAGTAACTGATATTTAATCTGTCGTACCGTGTAATAAGAAATGTTTTTCCTCAGTAGATACTGGACATCACGTTAATGAGTTCCTACATTTTTCTCAGGCATTTCTTATTTCTTCTGTTTTTTATATAAGTGGGTAGCTACAAATGAAAGGGAACCGCGGCCCCGGGCGTAAACAATAGGGTATACAATAGGCATAGTGAAAACAGCAATAGGTACTTACCTCGCTAATGTTTTCGGTGAATTAATATTATTATAGATAATGAATACACTAATATTGCAAGTATCTTTAGATTACATCTTTTTATCTCCCATTAAAGATTAGTGCCTACGCAACTCTTTCCATATATACGTGGTTTCGACATACTTTAAATACCAAGTGTTCTAACTCGTTGAAATTTTGCAAGTTCTCACTAAACATTAGTCTCACAGGCGACACGGCCCTCATGTATTTGCTATTTTGGTATGTTCCTGGCTCTTTCCCACCCCACGGCGCTCAGTACCTTCCTAATTCATTGTTTTAGTGACCCGTGCGCATGCATGGTAGTCGCATATATTTTATTTCGGAGTTTTGACGAACTGTTAGTCTCACGGACTAATGTTTAGTGATTACGCGTGTAAAGTGAGTCAAGGTAGGTATTCAAAAATTTAGTTTCTTTATTGTTGCGTAAATGTTTTTTTTTTATATCTGAGAAGTTTATTGCTTATATAATCATATATATATATGTATATATGATTATTATATATCTAAGTTTCCTGCAATTTATTAGGTGTATAGGGAAAAAATATATTAAAAATATTGAAAACTATGTAAAGGCGTTTATTTTGTTTTAGTTGGGTTTGAGACAGGAGCAATACAAAATTCTACACATTTTGAATAAGACAATAAGAATGATGTCCAAGAACTTGCATGACTACCTGGTAAGCTTTCTTTCTGAATTAGATAAACTCAAAGAAAGAATTCTGGAAGAACGTGCATGCAAAATTTGAAAATGTCGTATAAAAAATGCAACCACACAATTTTATACAATGGCTGTTGCATTGAGGTAATAGTTTTTGTATTTGTATTCACTCTTTATTTAAATAATAGTCACACCGATTTTACTTACGTTAATACAGTCGAGTAGCTAGATCTCGATCGGTTTCGCGACTTTTAGAGTCGCTTCGTCATGGAGTACGTGCGCTCCCGACCGCGTCCGCGCAAGCACTGTCCTCAGTCCTGCCATACCGTACCGTAACGGTTAGCTAACATTTTATTAAAACTTTCGTAAGTATTACACATATTTAAATAATATTCACACCGATTTTACTTACGTTAATACAGTCGAGTAGCTAGATCTCGACCGGTTTCGCGACTTTCAGAGTAGCTTCGTCATGGAGTACGTGCGCTCCCAACCGCGTCCGCGCAAGCACTGACTGTTTTAACACTCTTTATTTATTATCTAGAATATGAGTTCATGTAATTTATGGTCTAAAGTACTAGCAATTAGTGTTTATATTAACACTCCGATACACGCGCGGAGCGCAAGTGGGCCCCAGGTATAATATTTTGAAATATATAGTCCCAGAATGTCATCTACTTCAATAGCTGTGCCCTATATCCTGATGTATTTGTAAGTGAACATGGGTAACAACGACAATGCACCTGTTTATTTTTTATCAACACATTATTCATACATTCATAGAGTTCCCTTATCTCCTACTTTTAGAATAGAAAAATCGATCATTCAACCAAAACAACACTACAACTGAATGTGTGCGGAACACACATTATTGTACTTTTTTTAAAAATTTCGACTAAGAAGTAATTATCTTTGCTACGCTTCTAAACATAAAAAAACGCTGATTTTGAAAACACTAATACTACTACTAATTTATATTCTATTATATATAATACTTATAAGTAATCCTCATTTGAAAATGGGGCACGGTGGTGCCCCGCGCGTGTAAATCAGTACTAATATTATAAATGCGAAAGTAACTCTGTCTGTCTGTCTGTCTGTTACGCTTTCACGCCAAAACTACTGGACCGATTTGAATGAAATTTGGTATGGAAATAGTTTGAGACCCGGGAAAAACATAGGATAGTTTTTATCCAACTGCGCAAAAAGAGGTTAATGTTTTTGCGCGATAACCGAAATACGCGCGGGCGGAGCCGCGCCCGGAAAGCTAGTACGTGATAAATAAGACCGCGTGTAATGGAGTGTTAAACATTTGAACCTTACGAAAGGTACTAAGTACTATCTTTTTTAACATAGTTTTTACTAAAACAAAGGCAGAGGTACATGAATCAAATGTTGAACCGTAAGTATTTGTTTTTCAATAAACAATATTTTCTTAATATTTACGTCGTAATAATGAAGGAGGTCAATAAATTTGGGCACAATTTGAGTTCTAACACGTGATTACAAGTCTTACATTATCATTTAGAACGATGCAATGTTCTGAATGATACGAAGTAGTCAAAACAACTAGATAAGTTATTTTATATCGTTAATTAACACAGTTTAACAGCCTTCATGTAAGCAACGGGACTGAGATACAATCCTTTCTAAAGTGTTTACGGAGTACATACTAGTTCACTCTCGAAGTGAATTATTGATGGCTATTTGTACATTATTTTTATTACATTTTTATCACATATTACAACATAACACATATAATGCAATAAAGCAATAGGGGTATCCCTATTGCCCCAAGATCACAGTGTGAATATAACACATGCTGAGTGTATACTCAGCATGTGTTATGTTGTAATATGTGATAAAAATGTAATAAAAATAATGTACAAATAGCCATCAATAATTCACTAGAGTGAACTAGACAAGATATAGTCGTTTAATTAATTTTAGTATGTTAATTTGTAATATATAAGTGAATGGATAGTGTAAACATTTTGTTATTTTTTAGTGGCAATAAATTATCTTTTATTTATTTATTTAAAGAACATATTCTACCTAGAGTTTTTCCATAGATTTTCCCATACTAAATATGGTCTTAATTTGACCGCTTTGATTAATTCCTGTGTTTTTATTAAATAAAATATGGTTTATAACTCGTAAACGGAAAGTTTACGAGCTATAGACCCATGACATACGGACGAACAGACAGAGAGCGGTCAGCAGCCTCATTAGTCTCGGTTAATAGGACTCCATTTTGCCCCAAATCTCTATACATAGAGCTTGCGAGATAGATGCGGTATTAGGTGCATGTGCAACAGGTGTGCGAATCCGCTCAGCCGATCTTAGTGACAACACAAACCCTTCGGCCATAAATCGATTCATAAAGAATCAGATTACCATAGGCCAGAAACCAATACAAAATGTACTGCTGGCGCAGACACACGCCAAAAACAGTTGTATGCTGTTGGATGTAATATTTGAAGGTACTAACCGTGTATTTTTGTTCCAGATTAGAGAAGCATTTTTACATCAGAAGCAACGTTGTAATGGATTTTAACTCTATTAATTTCCAAATTTATGCGGGAGCCCCGTAGGTGAATTTTTGAGTATGAAAATCCAGTATTTAAGTAATATTTCCCAAAGTATGATACTGTTAGCTCTCAAACGGTAAACGATATTCGCCACCCGCGTTTATTGAATCGAGAAAGTATTGACATAACTCTAGTCTTACTCTCCAAATCACACAGGGATCGCACTTGCATCACCCAAAGATGAGAGATAAATTAAGATTAAATGAGAAAACTTATTCCTAACAATCGGACCTAATACCACAGAATAACCAATAGTCTCTACGCAACTTTCGCAAACTAAAGTACTTTTTCACAAAATTACGCCAATACTATACGCATCTGTAACCGAGCAGGAATGATGGGGTATAACTCTGCCAAAACACATTGGCCTGGCAATTGGTGGAGATTTTTTGCTGGGACCGACGTAATGCTTTGGAATGTTGCCAGCTTTGCCAGTATTGCCAGGAAGCTACCAACGGTTATAATCCTGTGGTCCGGGTTACATGTAAGCTGGGTAAGTGAGGAATGATATGGTATATTTATATCACTGGTGACTTCGGGGGAGCTTGGGGTTGAATCGGTCAAGGTTTGTAAGCATTGTAATCTCAAGGTTGGGTAAATAATTTGGGGTAAGGAGACAAGGGGCGGAAACGGATATGTGATATATTATGCCGCTCCGCTCTATAGTCCCACCATTTCGCTAGATTCAATTTCAAGGCCCTTTTTCGCTACACCACAAGGGATTCCTTGGAAATAACGCGTGACGACATATCGTGTTGTAAACTATAAATAACGCGTTTGATAACGCGCTAAATAGACAAGGAATTTCCAGACGGAAAAAAGTTGACCATGAGCGAGTCGGACTCGCGCACGTTAAAACAAAAAAGGTTAAAATATGAGGTCTAATGGTGTATAGCTAACGGTACGGAAACCCTTCGCGTCCGACTCACACTTGGCTGATTTTAAATGGCCATAGAGAATAAGTAACCTGATATCTACACAGAATGGCATCTTATAGTCAATTTATTATCGGTGGACAGAATAATTTTATTATTATTTCTATTACGAACTAAACCACTTCTGATTGCTAATAATATATAATCTAATAATGAACAAAAAATAAGTATCAACTAATCAACTTTAGAGACGGCTTGTTAAGCCAGAAGCACCATTCTCTTACTTGACTTTTAAAAATAGGGAGTGACTGTGCCCGCCTTATGGAAACTGGCAATGCATTCCATATTGCGATACCCTGTTTGAAACATACTTATAACTGAGTATGTTTTTAATTATGTTTTGATGTGAAAAGTCATATCATTTCCATGCACTTTTCGATTTTAGGATGTAGTAAGTCTCTTTGTGGTGGGTTCCACCGCATTGTCAGATATTCTGCCTTGAAGCAGTAGTGTGCCAACAGTACTGTGTTGAAGCGTGCAGTGAAGGGTACTGTATCAAGTGAAATTACTAATGGTCAGGCGCGACGCTTAACTTCAAGCGGGCAAGAAAGATACCACGCAGCATTTTGGGTTATTATTGTTATGTTTATCACAAAAATAAAATACCGAATACTACTTAATGTATTACAGAGAGTGTATTTACTGTACTGTACAAGAGTAGTTTAATTTTATATACCTAGGTTCAAAATCGGTGACATTATTTTGTGCACGCATGTCACTGAGCCTAATCTAGTTTCGGGTTTCTCCAAGATTTTGGTTTCATCATTTATTTTATCTCCAAATGAGCAAATAACAAGAAAATAAAAATTCCAATTCAAAATGATTTTCCGAATAATTTTGAAATTTAAGAATTTTAAAAATACTGGCAATACAGAACCAAAGATGTTAGGTTCAAACATATGAATGAAAAATTTCACCGGCTTCGAAAGATTCAAAATATGACAAAATTGCTTTGCCTTAAACCGCCTACGGCTGCTTACGGCAGTACGGCAAGCGCCTTGAATAAATTTCCTTTATTTTTTTTTGCAAATTCATATACCTACTCAAATCATTACAGGATAGTCCTGATTCAATTGTGTATGCAACATATGATTAAAGTGATTTTTTGCTATAAGTTGTATATTGTTTGTAAGAAATTGTATGTAATTTGTTTTCTTTTTTGTAGCAATAAATAATTATTCTATTCTATTCTAAAGAGAGAGAAAAAAGAGTACAATAATTCAAGATTCTAAATATAATCACCTTTCTTCACCAAATAACAAAATAACGTCCATTATTACAAGTTAAAATCCATGTCAATCAATAAAAATTTAAAATTCATGTTAATAATTACAAATTACATAAATGTCAATAATTAAAAACAGCGTCCATAATTACAATACAATTATATATAATTTTAATTAATAAATGATTTTTCGTGAAGTCAAATACCAATGTCAATTACACCAATCAAATGACACTATCAATTAGTACTAAGTAATTAAAAAACTCTGGTAAATAATAAAAAGTAACATCGAAAATATCAATTATCAATTTGTGTCATAACATATGTAAAATAGAGTCAATGTCTTGAATTCTGCAACTGCAACCATAAAATTTACCTATATAAATAGGTAAATAACAGCTGGGCAACGCGATTTACAATGTGCAACGTACGGATCAACGGAGTCTTGGCCAACAAGCTAGTTCATGCCGCGGGAACAGCAAACAGTAGGGCACAGCAAATATTAACAACCAATATTATATCGACCACTTTATTTTCCGGCGGTATGCTTTTATTAAACAAAAAACTATGAACTATATACCACTTTATGTCTTACATACTAAAATCATTAAAAATATAAACGTTGATGCTACCAGGCCGCATCATAAGCATATACTTACATGCTTACTGAGTATACACACCCAAAAAACATTACCATCATTTTGCAGTCGAATAGAAACAGTTATTCAGCAGAACCTTTCTCATTTCACAAAATGAATTTACAAAAGCTTGAATAGCACTTGAATTTACTCTCATTTCGAAGAAACACTATCCACGACTCCATTACTTCGTCATTCCCCGAACAGGAATAACAAAGTGCTGAGAGATTTGAGAGCTCCCAATAGTGTAAAAGACTTTAATATTCATAAGGCAAATAAATCTAAAGAGTACCTTGGGTAGCTCTCTACCTACATTGTTCAGTAGGAAAGTACTGACTAGTGTTGGACTTGTGCACATTTAATCCGATAGCGGATGATGTCATAATTTTTTTAACAGTGGATTTTATTAATTACCTCATCAGCTATAACGACTCGCTCGAAGCGCTCGTAGCCAAGTTTGCTTAGCCATTCTGAATCGATCAGCAAAGTTAAGCAACGTCCGACGCGGTCATGACTTGGATGGGTGACCGTTGGTGACATTACTACTGAGCGCTTCCGTGCTTCGGAGGGGACGTTAAGCCGTCGGTCCCGGTTGTTGATAGGGCACTTTGCAAATGTCCGCCCGGCTAGCTACCACCCTCAAGTTGAAAATCTGTCGCCAAGCACCTAACGGTGTGTTCCGGCAGCTGTCCTTGAGAGCCAGTAACTCTAGGTTAGTCTAAACAACATCCTCGACCACATCATCACTTACCATCAGGTGAGATAGTGGACAAAGACTAACCTATCAGGCATAAAAAAAAAAATAACGACTATTTAGTTTAAAAAAATTTAACCAAAAATCTGGAACCGACTTAAACACCCAAAAGTGTGTAAAAACTCAAAAATGTTTTACACTCTTTTTAGTGATCCTTGCTACTTACGTGATCGATTGTCATTCATTGTCAACGACTATATCATCAATATAGGTAAATATTTTTAAATTATTGGAGTGTAACTCAAAAACTATTTGACCGCTTTTCATGAAATTTGAATGGGACCAAACGACAAGCATCAGCTTTCAAACGAAAAACGAATTTTCAAAATCGGTATACCCAGTCAAACATTCCGAGGTACGTAGCATAAAAAAATACAGAGGAATTGAGAACCTCCTCCTTTTTTGGAAGTCGGTGAAAAAGAAACACAGTTCAGTCGCGAGGTCACAGGAATATTACTATTTCTGATACCGCCATAATATTTTCGCATCACAACACTAGGGCGTATGTTAAGATAGAGGCACGTTGTTTATATAATACATTAGTAAAGCACCACAAATATTTGATCTCTACATGAATTGCAGAGAAATTGCTAATTCTTGGTAATGTATGTTGTAGATGGTGTTGGTTTCAATAACGAAATAACGCCAGTTCAGTTAAAACTATTTGTAATTAAATTAAAAAATAAATAGAAACGACTTTCTACTCTGAAGTATGGAAATGTGAGCTCATAGAGTTTGAATTAGCATGTCACTGACAAGTTATTTCATACATTTAAATGTTGGAAGTCGGTTCCTATTTTAGTCCTCGATGCAAGTTCGAAGCTCCTAAAAGAATGGACCGATTTTGATGTAGTTTTTTTTGTTTGAAGGCTGACGTCAGCAAGGTGGTTCTTATCTACTATTTATGAACATCTATGTCGAGGGTTACTCTGAATTTTCAATGTTATACTTGTTTCAATATTTTTTACTCAAATGTAAAAAATATTTAAAAATCTCTCTTTCATGGATCAAACCTACTGTGTATAAAATTTATTTTATCACTAGCCCAAAAAATGTAACCGACTTCAACACTCAAAAGTGTGAAATAACTTGTCGAAGTCGGTACCATGCACACAATATTGTGATAATAAGTACTTTTCAACTATCATGGTACCGACTAACAAGTTATTTCACACTTTTGAGTGTTGAAGTCGGTTTCATTATTTGGTTAAAACATTTTTTTAAACACTTACTATTGTTATTTATAATTTGACAATCTATTAAAACAAAGGTCTATTACATTGAACTTAAAAAATCGGTACAATCGGCACCCATATCGTGGCAATGTCAAAACAGGCGACGTCTCCTGATTGAGCCTCAGTAGTGTGCGTATGTTCGTCTACCGCATGCTTGTATTCCTATCTTTGTCATTAATATACAATAGTAGCTGTGTGCTATATATGCATGTGTTTAATTTTCTCCACATTATACTGTCGTGATATTAGAGCGCAATGCGTTACCTCCTCCGTTTTTTGAAAAGCCTTTACAAATGAAAAAGCTTTTCTATT
This sequence comes from Plagodis dolabraria, assembly GCA_963854805.1. NCBI lineage: Eukaryota > Metazoa > Arthropoda > Insecta > Lepidoptera > Geometridae > Plagodis > Plagodis dolabraria. Next base: position 6,902,214 of record OY978442.1, read on the forward strand.
GATCAGATGAAGTCTAGTAGTCTGGTTGATAGCCGCGCTCCGGCCCCTATGACGGTTAAAGTAATACAATTGGAGCACGAAATTTCGGCTCGAAAAAGCGTGCCCAAGTGGCCGAGTGGTTTAGGCATCCAACGCGCATTGGAGGACGCGGGTTCAATTCCCGCCTGGGGCATAAAATTTTGTGCTCCAATAATTTGTATAATACAATTCTTTACTTTTTATTATGAGTAGGTATCTCCTTAACTAAGTTCTAAATACATTGAAATTCCCTAATATATTTCACTGTGAACTAGTGGACAGTTGGCTACAGTTGTAATACAGTCTAGAGATTTATGGCGTGATATACCTTCTACCGTCGAGATCGTCGTGTAGCGGTTTGTTATACTAATTCGGGGTTAAAGAGATATTTAGCTAAATAGCTCTAAAGATTTAGTAGTCGTACTTATTACAGACAGACAGCCGAGACTTATTTACAGGGCTCCGTTTAGCCCTTTGGGTACAGAACCCTAAAATGAACGATTTTCGAATAACTTTTTTTGATTTCTTTTTGGAAATCCATATTCTATCTTATATTTATTTTATACAAGCGGTCCGCCGCGGTTTCGCAAGGGTATCTATAACAAAACACTTTTTGAAATTATTCTATAGTCTATGTTCATCGTGAATAATGTAGACTTCTAATGGCGACAGAATTTTTCAAATCGGTTCAGTAGTTTTTAAGTTTATTCGTTACATACAAATATACAAATCTTTCCTCTTTATAATATTAGTGTAGATGTAGATAAGTATTTTTTTTACTATGAAACTATACGAAAATAAGCAACACAAAAGTAGTCAAATCTTGTATGTAGCTAAATCTATCTATTAACAAATATATTAGACATAAAAAGTTTTGAGCTTTTTCCTACTAGGACAACTCATACAAGTATAAAATATATTACTTACATTATGTTTTGATCGTAAGAAGTGTAATTATAAAACAATGCAATATTATAAATAAAATATCTACAGATGATATGATATAATATTATTTAGGGTTCCGTACCCAAAGGGTAAAAACGGGACCCTATCACTGAGACTTCGCTTTCCGTCCGTCCGTCACCAGGCCATATCTCAAGAACGGTGATAGGTAAACAGTTGATGATGTCAATTTTCACAGATGATGTATTTCTATTGCCGCTATAAAAACAAATACTAAAAATTTAAAAAAAAATAAGGGGGCTCCCATATAACTTGATTGTTTTACCGTGCTCGATACTAATAACGTTGACAGGTACGGAACCCTTCGTACGCGAGTCTCACTCGCACTTGGCCGGTTTTATTATTTAAATTTCAATAACGCCTGTCTGTACCGTTTCTTAAAAACAGATTTTAAATACTATCAAAGGTTTTTTTGTATATACCTAATAGGCTAGCGTCTGACCACTATCTCACTCACCTGATGGTAAATTAAAGATGTTATGATATGATAAACTGATTAAAAGTGTAAGTGTCGTCAGAAACTATGGAAATCAGCAATTAAGTCAAAATATCACCAAACTTGAACTGTCAAAATCAAGCATTATATAAACATGAGTGGAACACATTCAGTTATCGATTCTACACCATCCCCCGCATTATTGTCGATGAATTAATATCCACCTTATCAGTACTAATATTATAAATGCGAAAGTAACTCTGTCTGTCTGTCTGTCTGTCACGCTTTCACGCCAAAACTAATGGACCGATTTGAATTAAATTTGGTATGGAGATAGTTTGAGACCCGGGAAAAAACATAGGATAGTTTTTATCCGACTGCGCAAAAAGAGGTTCATGTTCAGGCGGAGCCGCGCCAGGAAAGCTAGTATATTATAAAGCACTAACCGAGTACATCGTTGACGGTGCTTTTTAAAACATTTTGTAATAGTCACTAAACGCGAACATGTTCAAAATTGACGACGCACTTATCACTATCAGACCAAGTATAAAATTCATTCAGAAACATGACTTATAGGTTGTCTAAATGCTTTTATTGTAGTAGCTGTAGTGTTGTATATAGTTCATAGTATTTTGTTTAATAAAGGCATACCTTCAGAAACTACATTTATGAAATACTAGCTTTCCGGGCGCGGCTCCGTCCGCGCGTATGTCGGTTATCGCGCGAAAACATTAACCTCTTTTTGCGCAGTCGGATAAAAACTATCCTATGTTTTTTCCCGGGTCTCAAACTATCTCCATACCAAATTTAATTCAAATCGGTCCAGTAGTTTTGGCGTGAAAGCGTAACAGACAGACAAACAGACGGACAGAGTCACTTTCGCATTTATAATATTAGTACTGATAACAATGGCATTCAGATGAAAAGCACTATTAAACGAATTTTCTGGAGTTTCGGACGTTAGTTGTCTGGTTTATTTTATAGAAATTAGATTTAAATTAGTACTGGCTGAAAACTAGGTGTTAATTAAGCTTCACAGTTCCCATGAAAATAGATGTTGTGAAACAAAATTTGTGCGTGCTAATAACCTATACGAGAAACGTATGCTAATGGTATTTTCACAAATAGTATTTAATGTAAATGTTGAAATTAACAATGTTTTGAATGTTTCCACGTCCTCATATTTCGTGTTTTACTTCAGGCTGCTGTTATTATGTTGAAATCATTTGCATGGTTTAGCTTCCAAAATATTATGAAAAGAATAATTTAGAAGCAAATCAGCTTGGAACTCAAAACACGGTTATAAGAGTAATATTTAGAACAAAGAACAAGCGGGTCAAAATAAAACCATTTTTCTTTTAAATATTTTTATGTTTGCAATAACGCGTGGTCTGCGATTTACATTACACAATTTTGTAATTGCAATAACGCGTTTATTGCAATTACAAAATTGCGTAATTGCAAACATAAAAATATTAAAATTATAGGGTTGGGTCATCATTGAGAAGTTTAAATCTAATTGCAAAATTAGTCTTGTTTAGTACAACGTAGGTTGAACTATAGATGTCGCTCCATACCAATAATCGTACGTGTACAGAAAATTTGATTATAATTAGGGTAAAAAAAATGAGTTATGACTCATTGTCACGTTAGCTCAATTGGACTAGAGCATACACCGGCTAAGGGGGTGGATTGAGGCGGGTTCGAATCCCGCACATGACTATAATTTTTTCTCTCGTAAATTTGTAATTTTGTAATGTAATTCGCTTAGCAGGCGTTATTGCAAACTTAACAATATTAAAATTTAAATAATAAGTTTAGAATTCAGTTTTATAGTTGGCCGCCTACCTGACGCTATCCCTTCTTGGTATACTTTCAACGAGAGCATTCATTTTGTTGGTAGTACACCTGTTGTACCTTTTGGGAAATAAGGGCGTTAAGACTGTGCTGGACTTTGCAGCAATCTTCGCAAGCTTCTATGTTGGTCGATAGCAGCAAATTGGAATGCTACTCATATCTCATAAGACAAGACGCAATTCCAATTTGAGAGCATTTTTATTGTTTTGCTACCAAAACATTAAAACATAACTGATTACTGAATATAAAAAAAACTGTTATAACTTTAGATTATTATGGATCCATGTGTCAAAAATTTGCTTTGACTCTTCATTCAAAATACGGAGCGAAATTACTCCTATTCCCATAATTTTCTCTGAACCTTTGGTACAACGCGATGTCTCGAATACAACTTACGGACAGTATGGATTCTTCATGATTTCGCTTATGGGCTAAGGAAAAGCTACTTGGAATTATTTACTAGCTGAATGCCAAAAAAGTACGAAGGATCTGAAGCCGGCGCGTAAATATAATTATTAATACTTACGTAAGTATTCGACATATTAATTTATATACGGTTTGCACTTACGATAATTATTATAGCCGAGAACGCGACGACGCCCGACTAGTTTCGTGGGATTCGGACCCACTTCATCCCATGAGTCGCGTTCTCGACTATAATAATAATCGTAAGTGTAAACCGTATATAAATTAATAATGCGTAAATATAAACTATGTTTTTCTTTATGTATGAGCGAACAGCGAACATACATTTTCACTGCATCTTTAGATTGTTGAAAAGATTGTCTGGTTTTAGATTATACCTCCAAATTAATCCCATTCAAATATCAACAGTCTCGGCCAAGCAGATCGATAAAGCTACTAAATACACAGAAAAAAAATTATCTGCTGTTACGCATAAATAAATAAAAACTCGTTAAGTGCGAGTTGGGCTGCCACACCGAGCGTTTCGGTAAATTCTGTATTGGTACTGCATCCCTGGCGTAGAAATTTTTTGTTTATGAATTACATAATCAGACCAAAACTGACTATACTGAAAAGTTACGTTACAACATTATCACGATATTGAGCTCAGTGTGTATGAGCCACCATGGTTGAGTACTACAGCTGAGAAGCTGGGCTGTAGATTATGTGATGATCTGGTCGTAGTATTGTTTAAGGTATACCTTGTTAGCTAAAACTAAGTTCCAATTTGGCGACTTTTTTATACGTGGACGATCCAAATCGTACATCGTAGCAATATTGTTCGTTATAAAATCTTTAATGGTAGGCCATATAAAATAATAAATTGAACACAGATACAATTCATTATATACTGAGCGGGTAACTATGTGTTAATGAAGCCGTGACGTAAACAAATATAGGTGGTGCATGACATTTCGTGACAATCCCTTACTCATAGCACTGTATCCACAACTTATAAAAGATGCATGGGGGCTACACAAATAAATCGCATTATACGAACATGAGACTCCGTACCTATGAATAAATGAAGGCCTTTAAATTCGCTTTACGACCACCTTGGAGGATACCACGCAATTATACCTAACTGGAGGGCGGAGTGCGAAGGTTGACATGTTGAAAGGCACAAAACTGTAGGTATATCGTATCACAAAAAACAAAATCATATTTCTGTGATACCTAAAATTCATTTACACTGTAGCCAGGTGTACATACATGTTCAGAACGGCTAAGAAAACTTCGCTACGAGCGCTTCAGTGATATTCTTTCTTTATTGTTGATTTTATTATGGATTGCTATATCCACCGGATTGTCCACTGCTGGAAATAACTTCGCCCATTAAGACGAGGCTGCGGAAAAAATACTCTCATTCGACTAGTTTTTTTAACCAACTTAAATATGCAATCGACACGTTAACTTAAATATTTGATTTTCAAACCTTTTTCTATCCGTTGTTAAGACAGAAACACATTTGAAAGAAATTTACTCGATAGTTTTAATTTTTTTAAATGAAGCCTTTTCTTTAAATTATTGGATTTTTCTTGGAAACTACGTCAGTTACATATCAATAATAAATACACATAGAAAGGAAATGTAGTTTATTATCCACTGTAAAAGTAAATTTTACCTAGAGTTATTAGTATTCTCATAATAAATTAAATTGTGTTTTAGACTTACGACCTTTAGTTCTGTGCAGGATTACGGTCAATCGGAAGATTCGATATTCAACCTTATTAGCTTACGCTTACGAAATAAAATCAATGCGTAAGAGCTGTCCTTCAGTGCCGCGCTGTGCGCTGTTGGACGTGGACCTGTCGCTCGCGCGCTATCACCTGAGCAGTATAAATACGTATCTTGGTAGGTATATCAATCAATATGGGAAATAAAGATAACTAAAAAATAAAAAAAGGAAGCAGAAGAGTCGATACAAAGACTTTGCAAGAATTATGAGAGAGGCAAAAGCGTATAATATTTCAGTTTTTTTTTACCTATTGCACCTATGCAAATTTAATATTCGTTTGTGTTTATTCTATTCATGAAACATACTATCTCGACCGAACTAAGAGATTCTATACCAACTAGGTTTCCTATAGTACTGTAATGGAGCTGTAAAATAACTATATGTCGTACTAATCTAAGTATGATTAGTAGGGTACTATAATAATATCTGGTATATGTATAATTATGGTCTCACCTGATGGTAAGTGATGTGGTTGAAGGTGCCAAACAGGTGTAAACTAAAATTATCTGGCTCTAAAGTACAGCTGCCGTTCAACCGTAAATGGAGTTGAGTGTTGCTAAATAATAATAACACAAGCGTAGCAAATCAAAGCATTTGGTTTGGTGGGTAGGTATATCGCAATAAAACATCGAACATTCTTTATGTCCCTCAAGACTAGATGTAGATTTATATCAATGAAAGAATATTCAGAATCAGGCAAGTAGGTATATATCCAAGAGATTATCTACAAAGTCACCTGCATAGGTACTTTTAAATATACATTTTATCACTTAGACAAGTATCGATTTATACAAAAATAATAGAGTGGAATAAATAGATTGTGTATATACTCGTATAATAAAAAAAGACTGTGCTCAAAAATGCACCTTCTTTCTCAGGAAAAAAAATAATAAATCAGTCGAAGTCCGAGATCACTCGGAACAGGGAGAACTGTCGGAGTCGCCATCTCATATTATAAGTTTAGACTGTTCTTCCACTACACGAAAATAAGTGAGTAATTCTTTGAACATAATACTTTAGTATTGCTAAATTTGCAAATTTTATTCACAGGAAATTTCGTAAAGGAAATATTTTATATACTACCTATATTAGGCTAAAAATTATTTTGACCTATCCATAGCAGAGCAGCAGGTAAAATTAAATAAAATAACGTATAAATGTATAAATACAATGAAATTTTCTTTTTTACACTGAAAAAAAAACTTTACATTATTATCGCCCTGCACTTGTCACACCTCTGTAGGATCGGTATAAACAATATATTTTTTCTGAGTACCTGCACAAAAGACAACGCATTGACATAATTGTGCGGAGTAAGACTTAAATTTTATGGCCGGCCTCCTATCTGAAGCAATACTCCTTTGCGAATGCCATCGTTGATACGTATTATACTTGCCTTCACCCCCTTTTCGGTTATTAGGGTATTAGATAGATGGTAAAGAGCGATGTTGTACTCTTGACGTGCAAAAAATCTGACGTGCAAATTATCTGAATTTATGTATTTAAATTCATTTATTCATATTCCCAACACCCCCTTTCTGAAGGCCGAGCTTCAGCAGGGGCGGAGCAATTTGTATGGTAACCGTGTTGAAATCGCCATTTTGGATTTTTGACAGGTGTCATTCGACTGCTCTCCCGACATTTATCCTTACAAATTATATTACAAATTGTGCGAAATTGATTGTCGGACAAACAGAAATGTACAGTTGCTTTTCTGAAGGCTTCAGGTAACTGATTGTCTGTAAAATGTATTTTGCAGGTATATATATCAATCAAAAATCTGATTGATATTATCAAACTGAAGGCTAAATGCACATTTTGCATGGTGGTAGGGCACTTTGCGAATGCCCGCCTGGCTAGCTACCACCCTCAAGTAGAAAATCTGTCGCCAAGCACCTAACGGTGTGTTCCGGCAGCTGTCCTTGAGAGCCAGTAATTCTAGGTTAGCCTGAACAACATCTTCGACCACATCATCACTTACCAACAGGTGAGATAGTGGTCAAAGGGTAACCTATCAGGCATAAAAAATAAAAAACATTTGTAATATAACTAAATGCTAATTTGCCGTGTAGTATGGAGACAACAAATTAAAAATAGAAATTCTACAAAAAGATGAAGAATTTTGGACGAAAAAAATGGAGACAAAACTAGTCACATTCTATATGAACTCCCTTCTGCCCGAGCTGGTCGATCCCCACCACCCTAAGAAAAGACTGATCCGGGATCAAGAATATGCGGATACTTCTAGAAAAAGATAAAATCAAGAGGAGGCTGTCGAGGGTGACTTGCAACATCAAAGTGCAAATGCTTCAGTACTTCCTCCCGCCATAAAAAGAAGACTTGACTTAATGTTGTCTTAGGTTTTCGCGATTGTTACACATAGTAATTAAACAACATTTAACGGTTTAAATCGCGTATATTTATCATTATTTTTGTCCTGACGTTTCAAACACTTTGCAGTGATCGTGGTCACAGGGTGACGATCGGGGGGACTGCAAACTTGAAAAAAAACTTGACTTTCCGTTCCGATACTCGTTATTTCTCACATACACTTTTGCATATCATTAATTCTGTATAATCATTAATACTGTATAAATTGAAAATAATATATTTTTTATTTCATAAATGATTTTTTGTTAATTTATATACATCTTAACTTAATTTGTCTATAACCACTTACTAACAATCTAAGAATCCACTTTTTTTATTTAAATGTCTAATTTAGTCACCTGTTCCAGTGCCACTCACTCTCTCACTTATCTGCCATGTTGCATTAAAAGAAGCTTGTATAACATGTTGTCTACAATGTTTCTGCAGTTGTGTTATTTTTAAAAAACCCTAAGTTTAAGGCCATTACAATTGCGTATATAGACTCTTCTGCAAGTTTGGTAAAAAATCTTATCCTGCTGTTTAGAAGTGGCTAGATCTATATCTGGTTGGTCTATCTAATTTTTACCATATTTGGTATCTAAAAGCAGAGTGGTAGTAAAATAACACCTTTCTGTTCACCAGTGTAACTGAAAAATAAAACGTAATAGGATGTATACGAACATATTTTCAACATTAGTAATTAATAGTTAAAAATTATATGATAGCAATAAAAAAACAACCTACTTTATATTATTATGGGAACGTGTACCGTAGCACAGTTATGAAAAACTATAATTCATATTTGTATGACGAGTCATGGTAAAATATATTGGCCACGACTAACATTTAATCAAATCAAATCCATTTATTTCAGGTCAATTGTACCCATATTCACCGAATATAATATATTGTTATGCTCATTCAATTTGATGGTATTTAACTTTATTCTAATGATGTGTAATCTGATTAATCGCATTCCAAGATACTGAGAACAATGTTGATTCATTAATAAATTATCGTCCACGCCAAGGGGTAATGAAATTTTTGTAGTAAGTTTAATCAGTAGAAATCACTTTCGTTACTACGGAGAATTTAAAAACACCCCCCATTTATCAATATATATCGTGCCGTTTGGGCTGATATGTACCATCATCATATTCCGACCCTTGTCTCACTTTATTTTGGTTTGGTGCAATATGTTTTCTCTATAAACACAGAGACTGCGACACAACAACATAGCAAAGAAAAAAAAAGACTTGAAAACAATTTTTTTAATTCAAAAGTCTGGTAACTAACTGGTTGATATCGGTGCAATATGATCTCAATTTTGTGCTCATGTAACTGACTTAGACAGGTTATTTGATATACTGATGACTACAGACTTTACTAGAGAGATTATTATTCACATATTATTTATAGATTTTATCACTATTTAACAATAACTTTCATCTATATTCATAGTTGCCACTTACATTCGTTGCTAGAAGCACTGCGATCGTCAAGGCATTTTGGCAAATTACTTTTTAGTAAGTTTGACTGTAACTGGCAAACCGTTCGACCGATGTTGATGAAATTAAAATGAAATCAATTAAAAGTTAAACTGTACTAGCAAATAAATAATCTTCAAAATTGTAAGGTTCAGTAAAAAAGTTATGTGTGGTCAAACATAAAATAAAAAATAGACAAGTAAATTTAAGAACCCTCTTTCTTTTGGGAAGTCAGTTAAATATGAATAATATATATACCAATACATTCATACATAATAATATATACCAATAAAGTCGAGCAGACATGATCATATTGTAAAAAGTAAAACTTTTGGCTTTAGTTTTATAAGCTACTGTCGACCGTAAGAATAATTTTGGGAAGTAAATCAAATAATCAATTTCTTACTAAGAAATATTAGTAATGTTGATAAAAATACAAACGTGACATCAATTTCAGTATATACAAAGTTACTTTATGTATCGAAATGCGTCACGTGAATAAGATTATAAAAAAAGTTGAAATCGTCTCAATGGTATCTGTGTTCGCGAATCTAATTTCAAGTACACAAATATTTTTATAAGCGAGACGCGTGCGCCGCTGCACATCGCGTCGTTCGGTGCAGCGGGGATCGTTGCGCCGCATGGGCGGAGCTAGCGTGGGAATTATTTTTGACTGCCTGGACTTAAGAAGAACTTTGTCTCAATCCTCACGCTTGGCATGCGTATTGGACGATCGCAATGTAAGATACTATAGTAGTTATTATTAGTTCCTCAGAAGGTCCTGCTGCCCACTTTCCGGTATTTCTTCCCTTAGTCGCCTCTTACGACGCCGACGCCTCAAGAAGAGAAAAGGGTGATATTCCGACACCACGGACTTCTGGCTCTAATTTAATGTCTTTTGATTTTGAGGGCGAGAGAGTTTGGTTTCTGGCAATACCGGTTTAATAAAATAGACAATATATTAGTAGCGTGAAGTACGCTTCGCATTGAACACGCAAAATTGATGTCATTCGTAAATCAGTTTTCTAAACATGTTCACACGCAATATTCACGCCTCTAAAATTTTCTTTCAACCTCAGCTAACCTGATACCTAGAAACTATTGTTAGCGGACGTTCTCAAACTCGTCAATTATTTAGCATTACACCATTGAACTTAAATAAAACGGGACGTCGGATAAAACGGGTGACGTCTGCTGTTGAGTCTCAGTAATGCGCGTTTGTGTGTCTACTGCATGTTTGTCTTCCTGTCTTTGTCATTCATTGAAACGGAATACAATGCTATGTGTGTTATATGCTTATGTTAAATTTTCTCCACATTTTATTGACGTGATATTAGAGCATACCCTATCTTCCTTTTTATTTAAATCGATGCATTATATTTTCAATTATTTTTGTAATGCTTTTGATATTGTTTAATGTAAAGAAGTATATATAATATGAAAGAAGTGTATATAAATAATAAGTATAAATGAGCGGACGTAGCGTAGCTTGCCAAGGCGTTCTTAAACGATTAACTGGGTTTGCAACGTTCGCCGTGATATGAAGAAGAAGAAAACTCGAATCGAACTCGAAATTAAAATTAAAGAGAGGTTGGCTTGAATGTCACTCCCGTATTGCTACTTGTGAGTGTCGTAAGAGGCGACTAAAGGTACACCCGAAGGTGGGCAGCGGGTGGCGCCTTCTGAGGAACTGATATCTTAAACTGCGATCCCGAAGACGCCTGCCAAGCGTGGGGATTATGGAAAATCCCCCTTGATGGGGGAGGGTGTTCAGCAGTGGACAATCCGGCAAATACAGTACAAAACAACACTAGTAAGCTAAATTTCTTCCAGGAAACAAATATAGCTGTAACAACCGGATCGTCCATTGCTGAACACAGCCTCCCCTTTTAAGGGAGGATTTGCCATATTCCCTACGCTTGGCAGGCGTCTTGGGGATCGCAGTTTTAAGATATCAGTTTCTCAGAAAGCGCTGCTGCCCACCTTCCGGTATTTTACCTATAGTCACCTCTTACGACACCCAGAGGTAGAATGGAAATGAATGAATGAAATGAAATGAATGCAATGGGGAGAGGTAGGGATGGGTGACATTCTAGCCTGACACCCCACGGGCACGGGACGGACTGAAATAAGTTTCAGTAATCAATTCAAATCAAGCCATGTAAAAGTGTGTAAAATTATATCGTCTATTCTTATTTATCTAATTAATCTATAACGAATTATGTTATTATACGTTACCTCATGATGTGGAACTAACGGTTATGTGGCCATCAGTAATAATAGTCATACAAGTGCGTGGGCGCACATGAAGTAACTGATTATTCGCGTTCGTTCGTGCCTCACGACATATCGATGCATTGGCGCGCTCTTGCAACTAAATATCAATTTTACGACGTGCAATGTCAAGTGATTTCACGCGATCGAGCGCTATTTGTCGGTTATTTTTATGAACAATGTTGCAATGATGATTTTATTAAATATTTATTCTGAATTACTGCCATGTCGTGTTAGCCAGCTTTCTAGACTATTATTCTATTAAATTTTATTTAATTACACGAATGATTAAATTCATAATGTTACTAATTAAATTTTATTACAATATTTTTTATGAGAATCTCACACATGAAGACTACAATTCGTTGTAACATTGTGAATTAGGCATTATTGATACTAGCTGATATCGGCATTCTAAAGCAGCTATAGCCGAGCGGTAATTATTACTATGGACTGTCGTGCAGCAGGTCGATGTTTTTTTTTTTTTATGCTTGATAGGTCACCCTTTAACCACTATCTCACCTGATGGTAAGTGATGATGTGGTCGAAGATGTTGTTCAGGCTAACCTAGAATTTCTGGCTCTCAAGGACAGCTGCCGGAACACACCGTCAGGTGCTTGGCGACAGATTTTCTACTTGAGGGTGGTAGCTAGCCAGGCGGGCATTCGCAAAATGCCCTACCACCATGCTATAACGACTGCCATCCTAAGACAACAGCCGGGACCGACGGCTTAACGTGCCCTCCGAAGCACGGAAGCGCTCAGTAGTAACGTCACCAGCGGTCACCCATCCAAGTCATGACCGCGGCGGACGTTGCTTAACTTTCCTGATCGGATCAGAACGGTTAAACAAACTTTAAATGGTTCAATGCCCACTGCCGGTTCAAGCTTCACCGCACGGTGGAAGGGCATTTCCCAAATGTTTGCCACTCTCAATAAGAAAATCTCTCACCACGCACTGAACAGTGCGTTCCGGCAGCAGTCCTTGAGAACCAGTAAAATTTCAGGCACGTGAGACTTAACAACTATATGTCCCAGGGTGACGGGCACAGTGCAGTTCATCACTTGTATCGAAATGCATCTATTATAGGAAGAGGTAACCGCTCAACATTTGTGGGCCTTAGCCTAGTTCCGTCACAAGTCCAATAAACGTACCTTCATTTTAAGCTACCGCGCGCCGCGGTAAGCAGTCAAAGTAAGAATTTGAAAAATTGATTTTTTTATTTGGCTCTGCCTACCGCAACTGGAAAGAGGCGTGATCTCATGTATGTATGTATGTATGTAAGAATTTGTCTTTTGTTTTATTACTAAACCGTCTACAGAAGAGCACGGTCAGGGCCAAGGTGGGTTGAGTTGAAATCCGTGTTTCAAATTATTTCCACCCAGATCAGTACCAATTGGTGACTGTCTTTGTTCATCTGGAAGCCTATCACCCTGGGTCGGATTGGTGTCCCTGTGAATTGCGGGCTTACAAGTAAAATCACTTTAGACACACACATTAAAAATCACATTTAGTGGATCGGCGTTCATTTTTAACTCTATATCAATAAACAAGCTCGATGGCAAAGAAACCCATACCTTACTTGATCTAAAATTATCAATGACTTCACTTATCTATGTAGACTAAAACGAACAAAGCGTTTATGATATTTATGACAAAACTCGTTATTCTCGTCGAACAACCTTGACACCTGCGTTTATGGTCGAGTCATTAAATTACCTATGTAACGTAACACTTGGCCTTTCTTTTTGTATTTACCTATTTATGGTTAACAATGACATCTGCGGCGAAAAAAATTTTATTTTTATTTTATTCTGTAGATTTTTAGATATTCGGTTATTCTTTGTGTTTAATCGCGTGGTGCGCGAGATTCGGAAAATTATGTATGTTATTTAAGAATAATTATCAATTATTATGCAATAAATATATTGTATAATAATTAATAATTATAAAAAAATATATAAAAAAAACTAGTTCCCATTTATAAAACATTTTTTCGTATTATAATAGTTACCAAAAGTACCAAGTTACCAAACAAGCGCAATAACTTTAAAATTTTGTTTTTTTTTGCGCAAACGTGCAAAAACAACTAAATTTCATAATCAAGTATCCCTGCGATGATTTTAAAGGCTAGTGAGGCATTATACATACTTCATTATGGTCTTTAATTTGTCGCTGGACAACTAGGTTAAATTTCACTACCTAAGGAATTATTACTGCGTAAATTGACCATTTCATTGCCTAAGATAACGCATCCTTGAGACCTCTGTTGTTGCGGATGTTCGTGGGCCACAGTACCATCAAGTGAGCCGCCTGCTGGTTTGCCCTCCTTCCATAAAATACTAACAATATATGTATATGTCCAAAAGAACGTTTATTTTTTGTATAATAAATAAAAGTAGAAATCGATCAAGACGCGCGCTAAGTATCCCGAATTGAATGAAAAACAATGATTTGTTGGTTGGTATGGAACACTTAGAGTGCAAGCCCGACAGTTAGCCAGTTTTGAATATTTAACCAAATAAATTTTATATAATCACAAAAATAAACATGTCAAGCAACCAAGACACTTGATTACTTTGACTATATTATTAAAACGTGAGCTAATACTAGTATAGAAAATCTATTGCAACATAAACAAGTCAGTAGTATTCACAAATCAGTGAAACCGCTTGGAGGCATAATAAATCTGAATAATAACTCAAACGAGGCAGCCCTGGAGGGGGTCGCTAGGGCTATCAACCCTCGGAATATATAAGCGAAGTTTATGAGACCTAATTATATACGACCTTTTTTCGACGGTTCACGTTGACGTTGACATTCCGACCTGTGCCGCCACGCCGTGCACACCTGTCTACAGCTCCGCCAGTATCTCCCAGTGAGACCGCAATAGTCCCCGCACTATTGCCGTCTCACTCGGGTCATCGTTCCGACGCTAGTTGCAGACCAGTGCCTTGGAATACGCAGTCCTGACGAAGTTTTGTTTTCTGTGCAGAAGCTGAGCAGCCACCGACCGCCGTGCAACGTGAGCTACGAGCTCGCCGTGCCGGCGCGCAGAGGCGCTCAAAGACGTCAGGCATTACCACCTACCCAAGTCCCTTGTTTCGGACGAACAACATCATATCGGGCTGGTGGTCTTGTTTTGACCGCACTTTTCGGTGCGCATTTCACCACTTTACTACCCGACACAACATAGTAACAGTCGCGTAACAACACACTTTGTGCTGTTAAGCGACGTCGTTCAGGCGTGGGGTAGCGTCAGCCAAACCCGTCTGAACGATCAAATCCGCCATTTGCTGCGGTCGCAGTGTGACACCCTACGGTGACAACGGCCACTGTTGTTGTTTTGGTTTAACCTTGCACCGTGGCCTTTCCCGCTTCACGGGTCAGCCGAAGCAAGCTGGGCTCCGGGATTACTGGCCTTGGGGTCGCCCCTAGTCAACCCCGGAGTAGCGCTTAGGACCTCTCTAGCACCCCTCTCCGCCGAGAAAAAAGCTCGGAGAGGGTACACAACTAGGGCACACCCTAGGTACACACTCCCTCTCACACAGTGAGCTCACAAGGTGTGTGAGGGAATTCAAACCCTTGATAGGGCGTCCTGAGTATTCCCCTCAGGATGCAGTCCCGTCCCTCTAACGGTGAGGTGCAGGTCCTTCAGACCTTCGCCCTCCGCCACCCCGATCTATACGTTGCACATATGCAACTGCTTGAAGAGGAAGAGAATGCCCGCCTTACGGACACTCTCATCGCTCCCTCCGGGACTTCAAACCCGGAGGCCAGCGTTCCTCCCTTGACCCGATCCTATTCAGAGGATAGCCCTACTTCGCCCGCTCCCGGGCCCGACAATAGACGCACGGTGGCAGCCCCTCCCCGTGAACGGTCTCGCTCTCGCTCACCGATCGGGAGGTCAGCGAGTACCCGTCCCTCCTTCGCCATTGTCGAGACCGTTTCGGAATCCGAAACGGACATGGAGGTAGATCAGGCCGGCGCCTCACGCACGGACTCTGATTCCGATAACGACGGTTACACCGTCGTAGATCGCAAACGCAAGCGCGCGCCCAAAGCCGCTAGTTGCGCCACTTCCGCCCCTCCCGCCAAGGCACCCGCAAAGGCCCCCGCCTCCGGCAAAAAACCGACCCCCGCCCCGCGCCCCGCGTCTCCTCCCTCCGCTCCGGTTTCAACCGCCGCGTCCCCTCAGGACGCGAGCGCACGTCGCGAAAAACCGCCTCCGCCTTTGTTCATTCAGGACAAAAGCAAATGGGACATGCTGTCCCGCTTAGTTTCGGATCGTGGGATCCATTATACTAATGCCCGCTCCACGCAGCAGGGCATTAAAGTCCAAGTGCCCACTAGTAGCGACCACAGAGCGCTAACAAAGCTCCTCCGTAAAGAGAGCATAAGTTTTCACACTTATGCGCTCGAAGAGGAGAAAGTCCTTCGCGTTGTGATTCGCGGTGTGCCTAAGGAGATACATACCGATGCGGTATGTGACGACCTTAAAGCACAAGACTTCCCAGTGCATGCGGTTCACCGCATGTACAGCGGGAAGGACCGCAGTCCATATGACCTATTACTCGTAGTACTAGACCGTACACCAGAGGGCAAGGCCATTTTTAATTTAAAAAAGGTCTGCGGCCTCTCTGGGTTAGACGTACAAGCCCCATTTAAAAATGGAAGTCCCTCGCAGTGTCACAACTGCCAATTGTACGGTCACGCCTCCCGCTTCTGTTTCGCTCGCGCTAGGTGCGTCAAGTGCCTAGGCGATCACGCGACAGCGGCGTGCACTCGCACTCGGGACTCGCAGGACCCACCCAGCTGCGTTCTATGCGGTGCTCAAGGACATACCGCGAATTACCGCGGCTGCCCAAAAGCACCACGCATAAACCACAGGGTGGCAAGGCATAGGCCGACCCGTCCCTCACATGACCGTTACCAACGGGTCAGCCCTAAGCTGTCGGTAATACCTGCTTCACAGGTAATACCCGCGCCGCTCCCCGCCCGTAACGCATGGTCTAAACCACCCAGTATGGTAAAGACCATCACTCCCGCCCGCGCCCCGGCCCGCGCGCCCGCACCCGCTCCCGCCCGCGCCCCGGTCCCTGCCCGCGCACCGGCCCCGGCTCGCCCCGCGCTCCCGGCACCCGTTGCCAACTCCGTTCGCGCCCCTCCTCCCCGCGCCATTCCTCGGCCACAAGCCCCACCCATGCCGCTGATGGATGCCTCTCTTCAAGAGGACATCAAACTAGTCAGCGACCTGGCGATGTCTATTGACATCAACGAAGTCCGCGAGCTAGCGCACAAGATGCACTTCGCTCAATCCCCAGCGGACGTGATCCAATATACATTGGAACACGCGAATTTACTTAGCGCCCTTAAGCGCTTCGTTCCCCAGGCCCCTCCCCAGTACAACCACTATGGGTAGTACAACCGCACGCACGAAACCGCGCTCAGTTTCGTTAGCGTCATTCAACGCTAACGGTTTCTTTAGACAACGTGACCTTGTCCACGACTTTTGCTGCACCCACCTTATCGACATTATATGCGTGCAGGAGACCCTTCTAAAACCGGGGAAGGCGAACCCTAGGTTTGCCAATTACAGAACGGTACGTGATGATAGAGTGAACTCCCGTGGGGGAGGCACTCTTATCTATTACAAAAGGTCCCTGCACTGCATCCCCCTACCTACCCCGACTCTTGTTAATATGGAAGCATCTTGTTGCCTCCTAGCTATGACTGGTCATCAACCTATAGTCATAGCGTCCTGTTACCAAGCTTGTCAAAAGCCGATCGTCCGAGCTGACTTAGAAGCATTGTTCTCATTAGGAAGCGCCGTCCTTCTGATTGGCGACTTCAATAGTAAGCACATCCTATGGAATTGTAACGTCAACAATCCCAGAGGCATTGCACTTGAAAAACTAGTCGCAGAACTTAATTTTGACATAATTGCGCCCACTGAGCCCACTCACTACCCTCATACGGAAGACTTTCGACCTGACTTGCTTGACATGGCACTACTCAGAGGCGTAACACTCCAGTTACGCTCCATAGAAGTGGTTCACGAGCTTCACTCTGACCACCGACCCATTATACTGCGACTAGGTCCCGACCCAACAACAGACCTCCCCCGCCCCACTAAGACGATAGTGAACTGGAAGCAATTAGGCGTTGCCCTAAAAGCTATCAGTTCACCGGACCTTGACAAGATCCCTGACGACATCCTGACTAAAGATGACGTAACCCTTGCGATCGATTCGTTCACTAATCACCTCTCCACCGTAGTAGGTGCATCCGCAAAGGAGGTCATGGTGCCGGACGACCGGCGCCTTGTCATTCCAGCGGATGTGAGACGATTAGTGACGGAAAGTAAAGCAGTGACCCGACATTACGACTCTTACCCCAGTAAAGAGAACAAAACTAAGAAACGCCACTTTGAACGCATGGTTCAAAGTCGCATGTCTGAGTTGCGTGATCAACAATGGGGTGACAAACTTTCAAACCTCGTGCCAAGCCACCAGGCTTATTGGGACTTGGCGCGAGGTATGAAAGGAAGTAACTACAACGACATGCCTCCCTTATACAGACCAGTCCCACTAGTCCCAGCGTTCTTTGACGAAGACAAAGCTGAGTGCCTAGCTGATAGCCTAGAGGCTCAGTGTTCCCCTAACGTAGATCACGTTGACCAAGCTCACCTCGATTCGGTGGATGCTGAAGTCGAACGTAAAAGCTCTGTGGTCACCTCTGAACTCCCACCAATCACCTTAGCGACTTACGCTGAGGTGGCGAGACTGATCAAGGCCCTCCGACCGCGCAAATCCCCCGGTGCCGATGGCATCTCCAACAGGGTTCTTAAAACCCTCTCTCCTCCTCTCATCCATCTCCTAGTCAGCATCTTCAATGCTGCCATGAGCCACTGCTTATTCCCAGACACCTGGAAATGTGCAAATGTCATTGGCATTCACAAACCAGGCAAAAGCTCATCTGACCCCACCAGTTACCGCCCCATCAGCCTCCTCAGTGCCTTAGGCAAACTTTACGAGCGGTTACTTGCAAACCGTCTCCAGTCCCATGCTAAGGAACACCACCTTATCCCAGATGAGCAGTTTGGCTTCAGACCCGGACACTCATGCGTCCAACAGGTGCACCGCCTCACGGAGCACATCATTGAGGGCTTTAACAAGTACCCCAAACCCCAGACAACGCTAGCAGTCTTCCTCGACGTAGCGAAAGCTTTTGACAAAGTCTGGCACAATGGCTTGATTTACAAGCTATACCAATTTGGCGTGCCAGAACGTCTTGTGCTCATCCTACAAGACTTCCTTAAAGCCAGAAGCTTTCGCTATCGCGTGGAAGGCACCCTCTCCTCCCCCCACCCAGTCAGAGCCGGAGTCCCTCAGGGCTCCGTGCTATCACCCATTCTTTTCGCGCTGTATACCAGTGACATCCCACGCTCTCAGCCTAACGTCCTACTAGCCCAATACGCGGATGATACCGCTATTTATACCACTGGGTGGCATATCAGTAGAAAGTCCATTCCCGCCCTCCAACGGGCCATCACCGAGATCGGTGACTGGTTCCGTAAATGGCGCATCGCGGTCAACCCAGTTAAAAGTGCAGCTATGTACTTTACTGAGAAGGGCCGCCCCCGTTACCCGCAACCTTTAACTTTGTTCGACCAACCCATCCCCTGGGTTAGTAAAACAAAATATCTCGGAGTCACCCTTGATCGGAATCTCACCTTTAGCGATCATATAACACTTTGTAATGGGTCGCCTTGGTCCCCTGATTCGCAAAGAGAGTAAAATGTCTCTTAGAAATAAGAAGACACTTTACACTGCCTGCATCCGCCCCATCATGACTTACGCATCAGTAGTGTTTAGTCATGCTAGTGAGGCCCATCTCCATAAGCTTCAAGTCATTCAAAACCGTTTTCTTCGTAGTGCAACCGGCGCTCCGTGGTATATCCGGAACACCGAGTTGCATTGCGACTTAAACCTTCCCTCTCTAGCGCAGTTCAATAAGGACTGCGCCCGCCGATACTTTGATCGAGCGCCCCACCACCCGAACCCATTGGTTGTCCAGGCATCGAACTACTCGACTGCCTCTTCTATCCCATTTTTCAAACCCCCCCGTCGCCGACCACGGCAGGTATTAGACGACCCGGATGACCCCATCGCAGCCATTACGTTGGCAGCTTTAGCGTTATCCGCAAGTCGTCGAGGTAAAATCCCCAGGTGTGAGGTAATCAGAGGTCACACAATCAAACACCGAGCTCGCCGGCGAGCTCGAGGCAAAAACAAGGTCACGATAAATTGCTCTCCAAATAGTCAAAGAGTATTATTCAGTAGGGCCCAATTGTGCAACACTGCAGTTGCACAGAGGCATTTTGCTCCGATCCCCCCCATGTCTCTCGACAGCGAGACAAGCCGAGGTCCGAACCACAGTGGTGCCCTTGAGCTCGCTGTCAACCCCTCCTATAATAGCGGTACGTTTTCGGCGTCCGCAGGAGACGGAGGTAGAAAGCGCTTTTCGCCTTCTACGCCCGTCTCGGGAGAAGTGCCTTCGGCACTTCTCCCTCCCGGGCTATTGTAGGGCCAGGCCCTCGCCCAAAACCCGGTGGAGCTGGACGACCGCACAGGCGGTAGCCAGCATCTATGTCCTCCCTAAAAAAAAAAAAAACCTAATTATACAATAGACATCATAACGCATATAATATATCCTCCAAAGGGTTAGGAGATGTCCTTAATTATTTACTTCATTAATGATCCAATAACTATCCGGGAATCGAACCCAAAACCAGGGCGATGCTTTACGCCACTTGTACATCGAGCCAGTATGCGATCTAATGTAACACAATTTTCTATACAGAAAATGTATTTGTCAGAAAAGTTCAACAGCAGCTATCAGGAAATCGAACCTAGGACCAGAGCGACGCTTTGCGCCACTTGACCAACGAGCCGGCATGCGATCTAATGTAACACAATAGAAAAATTATGTATAGCTTATTGTTAAATTCATCGTTAGTTTTTAATTCCTTGAAACAATATATATTATATATTAAAAGTATATTTTTTTTTTTTTTTTTTTTTTTTACCGGCGGTATGCCTTTATTAAACAAAATACTATGAACTATATACAACACTACAGCTACTACAATAAAAGCATTTAGACACCTATAAGTCATAGCAGACTCATAGGCAGTCCAAATGCTCCAGCCCACTCCCAGTTGGCAGCGTGCCCAGCATGCTGGTATATAAAATATTAAAAGTATATAAATCCGCTTACATATAAATTCAGGTAAAAATGTCATATAAACTAAATGATCAAAAATGTTCTAGAACATAATTTTAAAACGTTTTAATTGGAATTAAAATAAGGCACTGACAACGTACGAGTACTACATCTGCAATCAAAGAAACTTTTTAAAAGCACAATCAATCTCAATAACAACTGAAACAAGGCAGCCCTGGGTTTGTGGCCACGTTAGGGCTGTCAACCACCAGAATGTATGAGCGAAGTTTATGCGACTTAATGTTACACAGCTAGTGAATACTTAAAGCTAATTCTAGCGTGTGTCAGAAACCACAATGTTCTATTGTAATCTTAATTTAAAATACAATAAAAACGCTTTTGATTACAATTGTATTTTTTTATGATTTCTGAACGACAGAGAGTTATTGAAAACCACTCATAGCAGTAAGGTGCTTTAATTGGTATTCTTATTCTATACCTACACAATTCCTATCTCCTAAATCATGAAATGTATAGAAAATTAAAAAAATACTCTTGATCTATCCTACAAACATACAGAACAACTGGCATGCATACTCAAATACGTATCACAATCACACACATCCTAACTACGCACACATGCACAACTTCACTCACACGCAAAATAATTCATTTTTCTAACGCGTATGATCACCATAGCGCTTCTCACAAAACATACTGCTATGATATTTTATTCAAAATTATCAAAACTAACTGCACCACATCTGCTACAATCTTAATCTTTCTGTATTTTAGCATCTCAGAGTTCCTAATATACAAGCTTTAGCTTAGTTTGGAACAATCTGTTCATGTTTTTTGTTTTAATTTGAGAGCAGTTCTGCTCAATACAATTCGTAATAGTTATGAACTTCTTTTCTTATTTTTTTACCTAATAAACAGGTTTTTTAAACAGTAGGTCTACCGCTAAAACTGTAGCAGTGGCAACACTGCTGAAGAAAGCAAACAGAGTTCATTACCACCTATCCATGCAATGATCGAAACGATCGCGATTCAATGAATAAAACAATCGATTATCGATTGAAGCGCCAGTTGCAACGATGACATAAATCAGATGATTTTATGATAATAACACACTAAAAACATGAATATATTTGGTAAAAAATATTCTGTAAAAACTATAGTTAATCTGACTGAAAACAGCATATAGTATAATGCTCTTCGTATTTTACTTTGTAGTGAACCATGTTAGTTTAATGCGGTTGGCGAAGAAGTATGATCATAATGAGTCCCACATACCTTCCGAAATCGAATACGATCATCGATTCCGTTCAAAACAGTACAGTTTTAAATCCATACTCTAGTTGGACCCCAAGATTTGGGGCCCACAGATAATATAAAGTTTGTGCCCCATTTTAATATATTAGGTATATATACTAGCTGACTCGACAAACGCTGTTTTGCCATATAAATTATTTATAGTGAATATTTTGGTAGTCAAATAAAAAATAACTAACTAATTGTGTGTGGAAATGTGGTATGCGTCTGAAATACGAATGGAGCGCTGTGAACGATGACGGCCTATAAAAATAACAAAACGGCAAAACATTTATTTATTTTTCAATTCTTTGTACTTTTATTACCTAAACTAATAAATTTTAAATAACATCTCTATCACAAATTATGACTATTAAAAAACATTCAGTCTCTTAGTGCAATGAAGTGTACGATATTTTTAGTGACTCCATCTTTAATTGTGTGAGAAAGACAGGAGACCGGCTACGTACGGTAGACAGATATATGATTTTGAAGCGCTCGTAGCGTAGTTTGCTTAGCCATTCTGAGCCATCCGCAAAGTTAAGCAACGCCGGCTTCGGTCATGACTTGGATGGGTGACCGCTGGTGACACAACTTCCCGGTTGTTGTCTTAGGATGGCCGTCGTTATGGCATGGCGGTAGGGCACATTGCGATTGTCCGTCTGGCTAGCTACCACATTCAAGTAGAAAATCTGTCACCAAGCACCTTACGGTGTGTT
Source organism: Plagodis dolabraria (assembly GCA_963854805.1). Taxonomy (NCBI): domain Eukaryota; kingdom Metazoa; phylum Arthropoda; class Insecta; order Lepidoptera; family Geometridae; genus Plagodis; species Plagodis dolabraria. Next base: position 6,925,083 of record OY978442.1, read on the forward strand.
CCGGCAGCTGTCCTTGAGAGCCAGTAATTCTAGGTTAGCCTGAACAACATGTTCGACCACATCATCACTTACCATCAAGTGAGACAGTTTTCAAAGGCTAACCTATCATGCATTAAAAAAAATATTGTTGAATTTATATGAAAAAAAATAGTTAAAGTCCTATTCTCGTACTTACTGAATATACACACAAATTTCATAGGAATCGGTCAAACCGTTTCGGAGGAGTTTTTTTACAAACACTGTGACACTAGAATTCTATATTCTATACTATATTCTAGAATTCTGTACACTTAGTAGATTTTACACGGTCAGTTCACGGTAGAAGCTACATGGTAAGTCAACAAATTGGAGTGGGACTGGGCAGGAAGAAGACCAAACAAGTATGGGCAAATACGAAATGAAAATTTGCCACCACTCTTCAAGTTTTTAGTCAGCTATACATATTTTGATATTTAATTGTAATGATTACTTCAAATAGTCCACTAATATATTATACAAAAATAAACAGAACAACATTCACAATTAACATGATATTTGACAAATAAGGGGAAGTGTGCCATCAAATCAACTGTGTGAGAATAGATAAGAATTTTTAAAAAGCAATTTTTATCAGAATTTATTATAAAAAATCGTAGATACTACACTGAGAAAAATTTCATGTTTTGACATACGTAATTTTAGCCTCAACATACGTATTTCTTGTTTAAAACGTGACTAGCGTACATAAAGATGAGACAACATGACGTATAATGGCCTTGCTGTAAAGAGCATTGTACATTACAATAATGTACGAAAATCATTCGTTCATTCATTCATTCAATGATGTACTGTCATGCAAATAAGTATGTAACATCTTGACAAAGTAAGGATGTTACTTACGTAGATCCTGGTGCAGCCTACTTACGATAAGTATGTTTCCTACGTTTATTATGTTTACTATAAGGAGGTAGTCTACGTCAAACTTGCTACAGCCTATTAATGGTAAAGGTGATTCTGACGTTTAACATGCGTCAGCTTACGTACTGTAAGGAGGTTGCCTACATCAGCTTTGGTACAGCCTATTTATGGTAAAGATGTTCCCTACGTTTACCATGTATTGAACTACGTACAGTAAGGTGGTGGCCTACGTCAATATTGTTGCAGCCTACTTATGGCAAAGATGTTCCCTGCGTTAGTCATGTATCGGCCTATGTACAGTAAGGAGGTACCGTAAGTCAAATTTGATGCAGCCTACTTATAGTAAAGATGATCCCTACGTATCTCATGTATCAGCCTACTTACAGGAAGGAGGTTACGTACACCAATCTTGATGCAGGCTACTTATGGTAAGTATTTTCCATACGTTTGTCATGTAGTGGCCTACATACAGTAAGGAGATTGCGTACGTTAATCTTGATGCAGCCTACTTATAGTAAGGATGTTCCTTATATTTATAATGCATCGTCCTACGTACAGTAAAGAGGTTGCGTACGTCAATCGTGGTGCAGCCCATTTACTGTAGGGATGATCCTCATATGTATCATGCATCGGCTGTATTATAGTAAGGAGGTTGCCTACGTCAATTTTGGCACAACCTACTAATAGTAAGGATTTTTTATATATTTATCATGCATTCGCCTATGTAGAGTATGGATATTACATATGTACCTAAACCTGGACCATTATTACGCTTAAGATGTTATTAAGAGCACCATTTGTAGTATACAAAGGTAAACCTCTTTACTATATGAAGGTTGCTCCTGGTTTATTTATGCGCATTGGATTACAATTTGTGCACCCTACTCTACATAGATTGATGCATTCTATACGAAGAAAAGATCCAAACCATTAGTAAACTGCACTAAGGTTTACGTATACAACCTAGCTGTACAGAGGCTGATGCACGATTTAAGTAATTATTCTATATGCAGGCTGCACCTGAAATAAGACAGTAAATAAGCATATTAAATAAATAAATACATAAGGTTAATAAAAATTTATTATCATCAATTTGTGATCTATTTATTGAAAACAATATACAAAATTGTTCTGAAATAAAAATAAATATTTAGGTCCATTATCAATTATCAATTTAAGTTGAAAGACATGTGAGCGTAGCCAGACTAAGGTGGTACATGACATTATTAAGGACGTGGTGGAAAACTGTCAAACATCAGATATCAGGCTTAAAAGACATGCGTACAACATTTCACGGAGTTTGAAAAATTTATCTTCGACATGGTCTCCATATACATTTTATTTTTCTATGCGGAATCAACAATGTATGCGAGGATCAAAGCAGTGCGGCGCACAGATACAGTTTCAGATTCACCATCTGGAATAAATAAATATTTTACGAAATTTGTTAAATAAAAATGACACTCCCTAAAAAGTATTACCAAGAAGTTAGGAAACAATAGCTTATTAATGTCAGACTACACTCGCTATACCACAATAGTTAATTGTGCTGCACTTGTAGCGTTACGTTTCCAGCTTATTTGTAGTCGTCGGGTATGTTCTAAGGGTATTTAAAGTACTTACCACTAGCACTAGTCCCTGGAGTTATAAGAAAAGCCCCTCATTATTTTTTGGATATATATGGTTGAGATCTTGTAAAATCTGCAATCAATAACAGATCATTCGAATAATTCCACTTTGAAAGTAATATGAAACATAAATATGAATTATGAAAGTAAAATATCATGTAGGTTTGAAAATTTAACATACCAAAATATACCTTGGGGTTATCGGAGAGTTGGATTGTCATAGGTAGTCGGATGTGTTCTTTATTCTCATAATATTTCTTTAACACCAGTATCAGCAGTCTTTCTCGAGGATTTTTGTACTCAGTGTCAGGTATCAATATTATTTTTAGCCAAGTCAATTTGTCTTCTAATAAAGTAGCATCTGTAACAATTGTGTAGACTTCATTTACATAAATATATTTGTTTTCAACCGGCCTTGGGATGCCCGGATAAAATTGCACCATCCATATCTTTCTGTGGGAGTTGCAAGTGGCGACAAAAGGGAAAATATCACAACTGTCATCTTACAAACGAGCTCCCAAAGTTGCTTGCCAAGCATGGACATTATGGCAAATGAAATGAAATAAAATTATTGCAATTATAGCCCCCTTTCTTAATAGAGGGAGGCATTTGTTCAACGTTAACGTATAACTAAGACTTTAAAAAAACAACAAAGTCGCTTACCTGTGAATCTTGCCGTTTAGCATTTGAATTCACTGGTTGCCGGATAGCCAGGCTGTGTCTTTGGCCTTTCTTTATACACACAGACCCACTTTGGGGCGACTGAACCCCTTTTTTCGTTTATTCAAATTTGATTGGTGATAAATTGATTTTGGAAACTTTGTAATAAAAGATTTTTTATAAATAATCACTGTTGAAAACATTTAGATGCGCGCGTGACGCGATTGCCACGGTCTCGCAGAAAACTAATATTATAGCTGTTGCATTACGCTCCAGCCAGTATTGCCAGCGTGTAAATCAAAATCAGCCGAGTATTCACATAAAAATATTTTAATATTAATAAAATTAGATATTAACTTTGATATCATTGATGCATTGTTTAGACTTTTCAAAAACTATTATAATAACAATTGCTCCCCGCGGTTTTATCCATGTAGACAAAACAATCCATGTTTAGTAGTATTCGATTAAATATTTATAAAAAAAAACTGAACACTTGCTTACAGCCTCAAAAGCTCTGTTTTACAATTAGTATGGTTAGATTAGGAAATACCAAAATCATCAGGTGAGAATGTGGCTAAATGCTGTTATAAATAAAAAAATATGTTATTTTTCCTGGTCAAGAACAGTAACATTAGTAATGCTAAGTTTTAATAAAACACTTAAAATATAAAAATATATCCAATGACGATTCCGCCTAATTTTCTTGCTAAGCCGACGTAACGTCACAAACAACACGCAGTCAAACCGTTTGCCATGTGTCGCTTCTACACGAAGCATCCTCAGGAAGTCTTGACTATACGAGTGCACGATCGCACCTTCTCGACTCACGTGTTTGTGACGTCACGTCGTTTGTGTCGAAAATTAGGCGAAATCGTCACTAGTTATATTTTAATAGTTTTTAAGAGTTTTGTTAAAATATTAATTTAATGTTTTTTTTTAATATTTTCAAAATATTTGATATTATTATATTTCCGCAAGGTAACGCCTGAATCGATTCATTAGAAATACTAAGGTTTGTAAGTAAGGACGAGAATGTATATTAGTTATATTTGTATATATATATATATATATACGCTGAAATTGCTGGACCACTTTGGATGAAACTGAAATATAAATAGAAATATAGATAGTTTAGGTCTTAGATAAACACAACGCAAACTTCTTACTATCATAATCATCATGACCATCATCACTTTTCATTATTGCCTACGTGAATGATACTGCGGGATGCAGTAGGTATATACCAAATATATTTTTAAAAATAACAGAAAAAAACCTTATATCAATTTTTTATTCTATATAGTCAATAGTATACTATAAATCATCTCATCAATGTATTACTTTTTATTATTTCTGTCCTTATTGAACTATTATGATGAAAACACCACGTAACGATACCGATACAAGCAACGTTATATATATGTTGTATTTGATGTAAAAAATGAGGCACAAACTAAAAGTACAAATGCACATAATAGACATAACTAAATAAGTACCAAATCGAAATATGGGGTTTCAGTGCAGAGTAACTAGTTTTTATTTATTTGCACGCGTATAACAATTGATTTGTTTGTAATTTATACGAACATGAGTACGAGCGCAAAATTGATTGTAAATGAAGAAATATTGAAATAAGCAATGGTCGAAAATCAGCGTTTATGAAACACTGCTTTCGTATTTTTTTATTCGGCATCTGGCAACACTAATCTTCTGTCGTAAAACAATCTTTAAAATGTCGAGGGAACAGTATATTATTGCGCCCGCAACATTTAAATAATGTACAAATGCAGTATGTCTAAAAACGTATAATGATGTTCCCTACGTTCATCACGCATAGGCCTACGCGCAGTAAGTAGGTTACTTAAATGAATTTTACGTAAATTTATTGCGCATAAATTCACGTACGGTAAATAGTTTTTCTACGTCAACCTTGAAGCTGCTCACTTGTGGTAAAGATCTTTCTTACCAAATCATGCATCAGCCTACGTACTGGAAGGAGCTTGCATAATTCGCTTACTTATATCGTGCATCGGCCTACGTACAGTAAGGAGTCTTAGCGCAGTCTACTTAAATGTAACTAATAATGTTTTCTACGTACCTACATCATGCATCAAGCTACGTACATATAGGAGATTGTCTACTTATACCTTGTTGTTGCCTACTCACAGTAGGAGTCTGTTTCCAAATAACTAGACTAATACTTACAATAAATAGACGATCTACTTATAGTCACGACGCAAACTACTTGAAACATTATTTTTTTTAGTCAAGACGTTTGTGTCATCCTGTTAATGTTGGAGTACATTTATAAAGATGCGACAGCATAATGTAATGTTCTATCTGTGACGTCATATCCATGGACTACTTCCTAGCATGTATCTGCCTATATCGGTTACGTATGTTGAGTCTTGTTGACGGACCCGACAGACGGGTACGTATTTAACGGCAATATCAGTACACAACATGTTGTAACTTAGTGACGTGTTGATACGCTTCAACATTATTTTGTATTATCCAACATTTTTACGGCTGTAGATTACGTATTTTAGATAAAACTACACATACATTGTGAAAAGACTTCGCTACATTTCATTTTTTTCTCAGTGTATTTAAATATTGCGATGTTTAGCTTCGCTATAGGAGAAACGAGACTCCCCTCTACGCCCTTAGTCAGGCATTCTTCTTCACTTTAAGTACATTTGGAAAAGGGGAGCGGGAATAACATTCCCGTATTAATTGGTTTCCTATTTTACAGTATTCCCGCTATAGAGTCATCGCAGGGTAGCTTGGTAAAAATATATTTTCGTTATATCATATACTCCGTAGATTGAAGTTTTACGAGCCCTAAAAACTGCCTAATGAAATACCTCGCTGTAATATAATAGGTTACAGTTTGATCGAAAATCGATCTTTCGTTATCGCATTCCGAACAGATTGCGTTGAGGACCCGACCACAGTTTAAGTACCAGTTTCTAGGTGCTATGTGAACCCGCCGCGGGAATTCCGCCCTATTTGACCAGGTATTTGTTTAATATTGGAATTTAATTTAATATACGTTTTAGTATTATCTTATATTGGAAATTAATGCGAGGGAGGCCCTAGTTGGTTTATCAAGTGATGAGCAGTATTGGTAAAATTTCAGATATATTTTACCATGTTTTTAAGAATTTCATCGATTTCTGAATACCTGAAAGCTTTTTTGTGAAATTAATAGACTATTTGGTATAAAGTAAAGTAGCCTTTTGTAATAAAATAAAGATACGTGAATTTTAAACATAAATTGCGAAACATTGGTAATAGCAAGTCTGCCTAACCCATCAGGATTGTACAGTTAACGTTTTATTCAATTAGTTCTTGGTGTAATATTGAAAATATTGAAAAATTGGTGTAAATACTCATTTATTAATAAAGCTTGTTTACACGTCAAGAAATATATTAAGTTTAATTTAAAAATTAAATAATTGTTAACCTTTTCAGTACCTACACAAATATGAAATATATCTACATATCAGATTGACACCAATTTTAGGTCATATTTTTGAAGTATTAACAATTCTCGAGTGTCATTCCTGAAGATATTCTGTAAAGACAGGGTGTACCTATTTAAGAAAGCATTAGTATGGATATAAATATATAGGCTTTTAAGTATATACCTATAATTAGAAAATATTGGTTTTGGCGTCAATCTAAGAAGCCCGACCTCAAGTTATAATGAAATTCTGTCGGCGGAGAAATTTTCGTATTTGACAAAGTTTGCTTAAGAAGTTTGATTTCAATACCTGTTTACGATGCTCGAAGTTGTTAACATAAATTCACGAGAAAGTACATAACTTAAATTTACACAAAATTTCAAGAAACTATGACTGACTCTATATAGACTAATTCAAAGCTTGGTAAATATAGATCGTCTAGTATTTTGCATGGCGTTAGAGAATTTTGTTAAATGCAGCCTGGCTAGCTTACACCCTAAAGCAACATCTTCCGCCACCTGATTTTTTAGAAAGTATAAAACGAGAAGAAATATTGCCAGAAAGCCCGATGGAATGATCGAGCAAATGAAAGAAGATAGATGTCCAGCTCGACGAAGAACGTATTCTGCGGTTGAACATCGAAGATAATGGGAATAGGACGCCGAGAGAATCTCATCGTGTTGCAGCACACCTATACATCGAAGAGTTGGATCATCGACGTCTCTGCGTAACTCAGTCAAGAAGGTCCTACATTAGTGTCAACGTTGTCGAGTAAGAAGCCACAGATGCCACAAGTTTCCACCAGAGATGTGCGAGGATGCGTAGCGAGGGATGTGTTTGTAAAGAACCAATAGAATCGCTTCATTTACCTCGCCTCGGTCAGCACAGCTCTGGTGGAAACGGCTCAGCGGAGCTAGAGTTTTGCGCATACAAAACACGCATGGGATGTGTGCGAGGGGTGTGTGCGAGGGATGTGTACGAGGGATGTGTGCGTGGGGTGTTTGCGAGGGATGTGTACGAGGGATGCGATGTGCTGCGACGAATGTGTGTTGAGAAAGATGTGTTGCGAGGTTTGCGCATACTGTACCAGCCAATCCATAGACGGAGTTTGCATCCTCGCACCACACATTAATGCGTATTTTCACAGCTCCGCTACACATCCTCGTAAGCACATTATCATCGCACAGCTTTGGTGGAAATCCCCACACATTTTCACAGCATAGCTAGACATCCTCGCACAACACATTTCCATCGCACATCTCTGGTGGAAACGCAGCCTAAGTGTTCCGCCAGCTCTCCATGACGGTACTCATTCTATAGTTAAGCCATCTTCAACCCATCACTTGTCATCAGGTGAGATAGTGCTAGCCAATCGACAATAAAAAATGTGTCTAAGTGAGTTTTGTGACATCAATGACCTCAAAATAGCTGATTTCAAATGGTAAGTACGTAAGTACCGCTCTCCTGACTGTAATTAGTATTTACCTGATAGGTCCTACGAACTTATTTGGTTATCTTTATTTATGTGTACCCTAATATTCTAGTATTTAACCACTATATCATCTGATGGTATGTCATAATGTAGTTGAATATAATCCTAAAGCTTAGAATTAGAATGTGTTAATTAGAATTAGAATGTGGTAGCTGACCAGGCGAGCATTCGCAAAATCGGTTGAAACGACTTAGCTACGCTACGAAATAATCTCTTCACAAATATTAACTGTTTTTTATACTATTGTGATGGATCAGGCACGAGGTCCACCTGGTGTTAAGTACTGTTCTTCACCTCTGCCTATTACGGATGCAGTTTGTCACAAAGGTGAAATGCACTGCGCCCATCACCCTGACAATAAAGTTGTTAAGTCTCGTCACGCGCACCCACACTTTTCAAAACGGAAACTATGAACATTGGCGGTAGAAATAGATGTGGTGACAGTACATCCCCGGACGAAATCGTCCAAAGAGGTTTACTATTAAGGATAAACATGTATTCTATATCAAAACATATATACCTATGTATATATACAGCTGTTAAACACTAATATTCTGTGCCAAACGAGTTGCAATGAAAAATTTTTTCTACTCTTTCATACCTACAAATGGGTGTTAGCAATCATTTCCCTGTGAATATGCAGTACCCACACCGCTTAAGTACTTCAATAAATCACAACAAAAATAACATGAACAGCAAAATACCACCCATATTCTTTTATCTTTTGACCATAAAACATTCAAACAGCCTCACGGGGCCATATATCACGAGTTAGAATATGGTGAAGCTAAACCAAAAGCGTTTTATTCGAAACGATAGACCAGTGGAGCGATGAACTAATAAATTGTCAGTGGAGCGAAAGTACCTATTGAAGAACTTCGGAGAAGTTGTTAGTGACACTAGTGGACTTTTCGGATCAATAGTGTTTATTTATTAAGAGTAGAGTTCACGCAACGCTTTCTATATAAACGTAGATATAGAACAATATCTAAGCTTCTGGTTTGCCAGTTTATCGATTTATTATGTACTAGCTTTCCGGGCGCGGCTCCGCCCGCGCGTATGTCGGTTATCGCGCAAAAACATTAACCTCTTTATGCGCAGTTGGATAAAAACTATCCTATGTTTTTTCCCGGGTCTCAAACTATTTCCATACCAAATTTCATTCAAATCGGCCCAGTAGTTATGGCGTGAAAGCGTAACAGACAGACAGACAGACAGAGTTACTTTCGCATTTATAATGTACGGATTATATCCGTAAATTACAAATTCTTTTGAGAAATAAATGATTTAAACCGTAATTTACGAGTGGAAAAAAATAAGTCATGTGCGGGATTAGAACCCGCGTCCATCCATACATCTAGCCGGGGTATGCTCCAATCCAATTGAGCTAACATGACAATGAGTCATAACTCAATTTTTCCTATCGTTCTTTAACTATCGTATTATGATGGAGCGACATCCATAGTTCAACCTACGTTGTACCACAAACAAGACTAATTTGCAATCATTTCTAATTGCAAAATTAGTCTTGTACGTGTTCGAATCCCGCACATGGCTTAAATTTTTCCTCTCGTTAATTTGTAATTTTGTAATGTAAACCGCAGAGCACGTGTTATTACAACCATAAAAATATTAAACAAAATAACCCTAAATGTCAAAATAACAATTAACATAGGTGCCGTAAGGGGCGACTAGGGTTAACGCATCAGAAGGTGAGCAGCAGCGCACTCTGAGGAACTTGAACGGGTTGTCTGGAAGAGATCGCTCTCAGCGATAAGACCGCCCATTGTCACACCTACTCTTACTTTTTATGTTTTTAAATTCTAAGTTTGTAAATTTGTATTGTGTCAATAAAGTGTTATCTATCTATCTAACTGATATCTCAAACTGCGATCCCCAAGACGCCTGCCAAGCGTGGGAATTATGGCAAACACCCCCATAATGGAGAGACTGTGTTCAGCAGTGGACCAACCGGCTGATACGGTACAGTACAGTTATTAATAATTGAGATAGACTAGTGTTTGGCTCGTTACTTTTCAACAGGGTTATTGGTAAAATGCTAACAACCTCTTAGGGTTGACTTCTGCTGGTTCTAACAAACATTTTGAGATGTTTTTGTGTTAGTTTTTATCAGTATTTATTGACGTAATAAGCACGAGGATGCAACGAAGACAGAAGTAATTTTATATGTAGCATCCAAAATTACCTACGCTGAGATTCGTTGAAAAGGGGGTAGGGTGGTGTTGTATGTGTACTTAATAGTATCTTGAAATTGAAGTACAGACTTTTTTTTGCTTTTTTTGGGTTTCCACAAATAACGGCCAATCTTCTAGAATCTTCTGTCACTTACCTTAGTTTTGATATATACATAATATTTTTTCACAGCCTTCGCAGTTCAGTCTTTGATTCGGCTCACTTTGTGCTGAACTTACCTGGAAAGAAATAAAAGATAATTTATTAATCAAATACCCTTATTGTAAATTTTTAACGCCTGATGCAAAAACTGGGGTGGTTTGTCTCAATGCGTGTATGCGCAGCTCTTACACGAATGGATCGATTTTGATGCTGTTTTTTACCTTTAAAGGCTGATGGACCAAGATAGTTCTAACTAACTACCATTTACGAAGAATCCGGGGACTTAATATTTTTATTTTACTCGTAATAACTTGCACACTTAAATGCACGTTCAAACTAAGATTAAAGACATCGAAATTATTAGAACCTTTAACCTGTGATTCATAAACCCATTGGATTGGAACCCCACAATATTTAGTACTAGCCGACCGCGCGCGGTTTCACCCGCTTTACTCCGCTCCCGTCGCTCATAGCGTGATGCGATATAGCCTATGTTCACCGAGGGTAGTGTAGCTTCCTAACAGTGAAAGAATTTTTTAAATCGGCCCAGTACTTTTTGAGCCTATTCATTACAAACATACAAACATACAAAAATAGGTACAAATCTTTCCTCTTTATAATATTATAGTATAGATATAGATATAGATATAGATAATGAGCCACTCGCCCTAAAAACGGGCGAATTCAGTTTCAAATATTTAAATTTGAGGTACCCTTGTCAAAGTTTTGAAGTAATGACGGCCCTGTGGCTATAAACAGGTGTTTGCATATATATATACAATAAAGGGAAAATTAATTATTGCTTAAGGGAAGTGCGCACGTAGCTCTTTCCATGCAAACGTAGTTTCGTCAATACTAAGTTTTTTTTTATGCTTGATAGGTTAGCCTTTGACCACCATCTCACCTGATGGTAAGTGATGATGTGATCGAAGATGTTGTTCAGGCTAACCTAGAATTACTGGCTCTCAGAAGGACAGCTGCCGGAACACACCGTACCACACAGGTGCTTGCCGACAGATTTTCTACTTGAGGGTGGTGCTAGTCAGGCGGGCATTCGCAAAATGTCCTACCACCATGCAAAATATATTATATACTACAATAAAAGCATTAAGACAACCTATAAGTCATTGCAGACTCACAGGCAGTATGTATGGAAGCGCTACGCTTTTAGAAATGCTCGTAGCGAAGTTTGCTTAGCTGTTCTTAATCGATCGGCTAAGTTGGATGGGTGAGCGCTAGTGACAATACTACTGAGCGCTTCAGTTCTTCGGAGGGCACGTTAAGCCGTCGGTCCCGGTTGTTGTCATACAATGGCAGTCGTTACAGCATGGTGGTAGGGCATTTTGGGAATGCCCACCTGGCTAGCTAACCACCCTCAAGATAAATATGTCTTAAAATATGTCGGAAGTAGTATGTATGGAAAGTGTTATATGTACTCTAGCCTTAACATTCAACCTCGTTGTCAAATTCTTAATCAAATAACAGCGCAAGTCATATCAAAGCCACGATCTTTACAAATGGATGCCCAACCCCTAAAAGATTTCGTCACCCCTGACCCCTAACCACACGAGCAATTAGTCGCACCCTATATTATGAAAGAGACGACTAATGTCAAGGGCAATCAGTCACACCCTCCAGTATGAGAGAGACAGGCGATGTGAAGTAAAGGGCCAGTAGTCACTTTTTCATGAGAGACACGGACGCCAGTATAAAGTTATTTATTTAAATATGAGATGTTAACGGTGCTTACAGCTATCCAACGCACACAATAAGCTAATTAATTAAAAATTAAATGTGAATATTTAGATATTGAGAAACAACTGCCTCGGTCATTCTCAAAATTAATGAGTAGAATATAGAAGTGTACTAATAAAGTACACTTACGTATGAGCTCAACAACTTTAAACGGTTTAAATCGCGTATATTTACCATTATTTTGTCCCGACGTTTCAAACACTTTTCAGTGATCGTGGTCACGGGGTGACTAATTGGTTTTATTTGTACATGAGTTATTGAGAAATTATTTGGTCTACTGTCAGAATTTTTTATATTAATCATAACGTTCCCTATTCAGGCAGTATTCGTTCACAGTGTCCAGAGGTCTTGCAGATTTGTGTCGGCTTAATTTGATAACAGGATCCCAAGCAGGTGATACTTACTAATCATTATCTCTCTATTGAAATTTGGGTACTTTTTGCCTCGCGCAACATTCTTGGCATAAACCGGGTCTCTCTGGCGAGGATTTGTGGCTTGTCGAAGCGAATGTAGTGGTTGGGTTTGTCCTGAGCATGTTCTCACAAACCGCAGACTTGATCGAGCGTCTGTTATTCATGTCAGCAATGTGTTCTTTTACCCGGATACTAACGCTCCTCTTTGTTAGCCCAATGTGTGACAGCCCACATTCACAATCAAGTTTCTAAACACTAGCAGGGGAATATTGCACTTACAGGTCTTAAAAATTGGTTGATCTGATGAACCGTTTCAAGTTGTTTAATTACTATGTGTAACAATCGTGAAAACCTAAGACAACATTATACTTTGTATTTGTCCTCGTGAGGATCCCATATTATAGCATTGTATTACTTCGGACGTATGCATTAAGCAAGGTAATAATCGTGCCCCAACTTTAAACCTTCCATATTGCTTGATATAACAAACCCGTGTAGCTTCGATGCTTTGCCACATATCTCAATTATATGTGGATTCATAGTTAATTCGGTAAAATGACTTTAATGTTATGGCTTTAAGAGACGAGTACTAAAATATATAATATTTTGGAGTGAGAAATCATAGGAAATAGTATTTCATGGCACAGCAGTCGGTTTTTTAATTTTTTTAAACTTATTTATCATTTTACTTTAGTGTAAGACATTTTTCTTTTCGTTTCAAAATAACTTTATTCTTTCTGAGGCTCTTTTTGTAGTGAGTCTTAATTGGTTAACGATTATTAGGTATTTTCAACTTTGAATCCCCACACAATCAATAAACTTGGCATCTTTTTCAATAATAACCTATTTCTTCACTCAATTTTCAATTATATTATAATTTTGAAATGTTTGTTATCAATTACTGACGTTTGAACTACGAATTCTCCAGTATTTTGTACAATTTCAAAAACTTCTTTTCATCCCACCATCTCGGAAAGAGTATTTTCAATCTTCAATATCTGAGTGGAAAAGCCGTTTTTATTCTCTAGAGGATAAAGTAAATTAAATTTAGAACATCGTGTGCACTAAGTTTGTGAATTAAAAAAAAACATTAAACCTATTTACTGCTACCTCTATGGTGCCGAATATATCATACAACTTTTTTTTAATTTGTTAAAAACTCAGACTCGGAACCTTCTTGGTTTCCTCGCTGAGGTGGAATGAAAAGTTACGTGTTGCACTCGAGTGCAAAGATTTTTCACCTCGTGTTCTTTTGATTCCCTCGCTAACGCTCAGGATTCTAATTTTAAATCACTCGCTGCGCTCGTGATTCAATTTTAGAATCCTTCGCTTGCTCGCTCATCAAAATTGAACACGCGGTTAAAAAGCAACTTTGCACTCTTGTATAACAAATAACTATTATCGGTCTGGTGCTTCGAACATGTACCAAATAGAAGTTCGAATGTTTCGTTAGGTCCCATAAAGTTTTCTTAAACCTATCGGCAAGAGAAAAACCATTGTAATATTTTAATTTTTGCAATAACACATGCTTTGCTGATTACATTACAAAATTGAAAATTTACGAGCGGAAAAATTATAGTCATTTGCAGGATAGAATAATCACTACTAAAAGAAAGTACAATTTAGGGAGATATGAGGTAGCACTTATAAAAATAAGTAACAAAAATACGCAAGTTAAAATATTAGGGTTGGCACCGACTTAATGGAATAGAGTAGAAAGATGATGTCCCACTCCTGTTTCTTTGTAAATATCAATGTTTCAAGGGCAAATAGCATAGTAACTAGTATCTAATCTGTGCCAAAGGGCGACACTGTGTACACATATTTTATCAAATTGTTTGCACATTGAGTGGTAAACATGTCCACACTGAATATAAATTCCTTTTAAGTAATTGATATCAACTTTAGTATTTTGGGGGTCAAACCTAGCTGGTTTTATAAACCATTTAACAAACTAACACCCAAATACGATACTAAATCACTAATTCAATCGATATTAACAAGCGAATTTAACAATAAGGCACACTTTATTTAGCTGAGAGGCAAGCTTTTGACCTCTATCTCCGAACACCTGATGGTAAGTGCTGTGATCGACATATTATGTTTATGTATCATTAAGCATATTTTTTTAATGTTGGTATTTGAAACATGATCGTGAAACATAGTAGAAATCGCGAGATAAATAGTTTTAGGTTTTAAGCTGTGTTTATACCTAAAACTATTTGGCAAGTGCAGTCCAATATATATAAAGTTAACAATATGTCTTTAAATTACTATAGTCCAATGAAAAACTCTAGTCGAAGCACTTTTGCGATTCGCCAATTTAATATTTTTTTAAAAATAGACTCCCAAACATCCAACTTATAACCACCCAGTACAATTATCTAGTTAAACTTGAGGCCTTGGAGTGGAGACTCGAGTTCGAACATCAATTTTAATTCTATTCCACATAATCTAAATATTCTTGTTCAGCATGCGTAAATACTTATAAAATAATTCTTTAACAGTGTTGACGCTTCTTCACTTCACACTGTCGACCCATTGGGGATATAAAGTTTTTTTATTGCTGATAGGTAAGCCTTTGACCACAATTTCACCTGATGGTAAGTGATGGTATTTTCGAACGTGTTAACAGGCTTAATCTAGAATTACTGGCTCTCAAGGACAACTGCCGGAACACACCGTTAGGTGCTTGGCGACAGATTTTCTACTTGAGGGTGGTCGCTAGCTAGGCGGGCATTCGCAAAATGCCCTACCACCATGCGGTGAAGCTCAAGTCCGCGGCGGGATTCGAAAAATGGACCTGCTGCGCAGCAGTCCATAGCCAATGCCACTGAGCCATCACTGCTTCAAAATCAGCATATCGTCACTGATGGTGTGACGATATGCTGATGATGATTGAACACTCGGAAGAACACGGTTGGTTAATCAAAGACTCAACACCATTGGGACAAGCAATCCAATAACAATTATTAGACCGCTCTTTATTGGACTCTTCATGCAATCCTAATGCAGACTGCTGGAACAAATTCAGTAAACGCGATCGAGACTCGGATCCAATGGAATAGTACAATTCCACTCGATACCTGATTACGCGTTGAGCACCGAATATCCAAGTACTCTGGTTTAATCGACAGTCTAAATCACTTGGACGTGATAGGTTCGGTTCTGTTTTACGTGGTTAGGACGAGAGCTACTTATTAAAACTTTTACATCAGTTGCCTTACGGTTATTAAATAGCACATTAATCTTCCTAGAAACATATAAGCCGTTATAAGCTAACGCTCAGGTTAAAGAAAGAAAACCGTGGTGCAATATTGTTAACGAAACGAAGACTCACAAAAAGCTTTAAAGTTGCACGTAGGCATTCTCCTCTGTCCTTTGTGACAATTGCTAATTTATAAGCTTTGGTCTTAGGTCTGACTCCTGACATTGTAATTTTTGCATAAATTCCTGCTAAGTGAATAAGTTTACATAACAAAGAAACGACAGGAATATTACAATTATGGTTTGTAGTTTAATTCACGTTGACTATAGATGTCGCTCCGGCCCATTATGACGGTTAAACAACAAGAAAGAAATTATTCATTTTAACTATGACTCACTTTTACTTACCGGGTGCTTTCGCTCGTGGTTCATATTTCTCTTTTCATTGCAGTTTTGCAAGCTTTCAGGTCCTTCTTAAGAACATATTTTTGGATAGTACCTACATTTTCCTTATAAACTCATTATAAAGTCAGAAAAATTACAAGCAACTTAGATTTCAGATTGGCTACCAGAATCAATATATATTACCAAATAAAAAGTCTTCTGATGAACTGTTATCTTATATTGTGATAGCCAAGACGCCTGCCAATCGTGGGGAATACGGCAAACCTTAGTGGGGAGGCTGTGTTCGGCAGTGGAAAATCCGGCTGATAAAGTACCGTACCAGAATCGCCTAGTTAGTTTCAGGCTTGTTAGTTTAATTAAGCCCTGTGAACACAATAGCATAGCTGTTAGCTCCTAGACTAGGCTCTCATAGAGACGAAACTGTAACAATAGTTACCAATTGGTATCAGGCGTATGAGCCTCGCTTCGAAGCAATATCGATGTCTTCTTGTATGCCCAAATTCAAATAATATCCATCTCCTAGCCTACCCAAAACTGTAACAATGATCGCCATTCGATATCACTTCGTTATACAGCGCGCTTCAGCAACTCGGCATTCGAGAATAGGAACCTCGTTTCGAAGCGATACCGATGTCTCTCTGATTCAATTAGGGTCTATTGTTCCGCGCGCACTTTATTTCGATTTTATTGCAATTTGGCTACAATTCCCTTGACGATGTAGCCTGTTGGAATATGATTGAAATAAACGTATGTAGGTTAATGTTATTGGTCAGCGGTCTTATAAAGGCGATGATGAGAATTAGTAAGATAAGATTGATTCGTTATGCTTCTTCTCAAAAAAATACGGGGCCACCAAATGCTGCCAAAAATACAAATTGTAAACACGGTTTATGATTATGAATGACTCCTAAACTGTTCAACTTAGGGAATTCCCATAGATTTTTTTTAGTTAGATTATACATTACAAAATAATTATGATTATTGGCGCTCGCGGGATACCTACAGGCAGATTTGCAGATTCCGACCTGAGGCCGCATTGTCTCATTCGAATTGTTATTACAATTATCTTCATTTTGAAATTAGAACTCCATAAATCGTCGTTTCAAGGAAAATTTCAATATTATGTCAGAATTAAGTTAATCTCTATTACCATTTGGTTACACAATAATGGCACATGAATAAAATAAGGGTACATTTTTAAACTACACACATATATATTTTAATCGGGATCGTGGGTGGAACATTCCACCGGCCTGGATACCTGTCCTCAATATTTGTGATACGGCATTGGGGTTGTGGAACCGCGATGAGGACAGTACTAGTGTAGTGTGTCAACAGTCCCATACCTATCAAAACGACAGTGACAATCTTAGTGATAGTGACAGAAGTGACAGTTCAGACGGAGGAATTCTGACTTTGACAGCTGCGGCGCAACCGTGTCAACGCCAGTTACGTGCTGAGGCCCGCGCTCGACGCTGTGCACAATCGTGACTCCCAGACGAAGAACTTCAAATTAGTTCGAAACTGGTCGGAGCAATATCCGGTACATATTTCGTGAGTCCTAGCCGGTTACTAGATAATAATTACATATTTAAACGTCGAAAATTAAAATATCTACGCGTAAAATGTAGTTTCTAAACGGTATTTGTAAGTTATTTTGTATAATTGGAAAAAGTAGCTCTTGGTACTTTTCGACTTCATTTCGACGTCATCACTCTATAGGTACATATTAAATTCATATTTTAGTGGAAAAAAGAAGCACTAGTACGCTCATATTTTCATAAAATTATTTCATGGTAAAGTATTGGAAATGTTAGGCCTTGTTACGTCAGTTAGTAATTGCGATAATGTTTTCTTCTACAAACCAAAGGTTCTAGTAACAGAATAGCATATTCGCACCTGCTCAGGCTAATTTATTAAAGTTAAATATAAGCCTTTATGACACTAAGCATAGGTCGTGCGACGCAGGTCGAATCTTCTCGGTAAACCGAATTTGTGAAGCAAGCAAGGTACAACACGTATTATTGTCAGCCTGCATCTATGGAATTAAGAGAGTGAGGTCTGTTACCTACGAAGCTCGGAAACGCTCAGTAGTATATGCCACTTGCGATCAGCCATCCAATTAATGACCGTAACTGACGTTGCTGTGGTCAACCGGTTCAGAACAATGTAAACAAACTCAGTACCTTTTATTGCGTCTCTCTAGAGTCCACAGAATTGTCGACTAGATACGTTACTATCCTTAGCTAACACCACTAATTCGTGGGATTTGCGAGGGCGCACCCGTAAATTTCCCACGCCAGATTATTATAGGAACCAATTTACATTTGGTGTAGTCATTGTGTCGATTATCTATTTATTTATCTTTATTTATCTACCTTAAATTAAACACTATTTAATTACAAGGGTAATAAAATTTCTAGAAATCTATAATTCGTTTAAAAATTATAGAAAATCTTGGTGTCTTTTGCTAAGATGTAATTAAATATTTGCCTGAATAGCCAGGTGAAATCAAAACCTTAAAATGTTTCGTACAATCGCAGCGTCGAGTACCTAAATGCGGCTATTGGCTCGCTTCTTGTTAAATGGTAAGAAAATCTGGCTAATCGCGTTTAGAAACTTTTTTCTAGGTACATATCTATTATCAGATATACTCGTAGTCATGCACGATGAAGTAGGCTGTTTTGTTACATTCGTTGCCACAGCCCGCTCTGTGTGATAAGGGCTTAAGGGTAGTCAAACCGCACCTTGACTTAACTTCGCCCATCCTTATTTGAATAAACGATGACTCGACTTGAGGTAAATTAATCCAGACTTAATTCCGCTTCCTATCTCAGACTCCACTATTATTATGGTAATGGAGAAACAAAAAGTTAGTTGAATTGTAAATTGCTTTAAAAACTGTGTCCGAAATTCCCTGTGACCGAATTTGTAAAGCAAACTAGGTGAATAATAAATTGAGACACTTAACCTTAAAGCTGGCATCTTTCGACACGTTTTATCAGGTCAACCTGTATCTATGGAATAAAATCATAAGAATTTAATCGTAGATTTCTAGTTTTTAAGTCATGAAACATGGCAATATTTTTTATAAGGTATTTCACTCCAGGGCAGCTTCTTAACCTTTACCAAGCACAAGGCGGTCATGTGTGGAATACTGCGGCCATCTCTGGGATAGCTCAGCAAAATACCAGCTCGAAGCGTGGAATCCCATTGAAAGACGCGCAAAAAAATCTCATTTGCTCGGTGCTTTGGTCAGGACTACACTCCAAAGCCTCACACCATCGTCGTATCGTAAACTTGCCCGTCTTTCAGTGTTCTACAGAATACATTTCCGAGAGTTTGCGATAGGGTTGCACAACTTAATTCCTCCATCTCCTTTCTACTACCAGACTACAAGATGTACGGAAACACGGCATCCGTTTATGGTTGACATTTCTCCTATTCCCTATCAATCCAAAACGATTTTCATCTACCTTTATAATACGAACAGTGAAGGAATGGAACACCCTCCCAGCAACTTTGTTTCTCGAGAACTATAGTCTGGAAGTTTTCAAGTCTAGAGTGAATAGGTATCTTCTAGGAAGCATGATCCACCGACGACCGTGTCGTCGCTCACTACCAGGGGAGACTGCGGTCAAAAGCTTGTCTGTTCGCAATAAAAAACGACCGCAGCAGACTTTGCTTAACCCGGCCAACTAGCCCAGCTCTGCTAATTCATATATATTATGCTGTCTGACAAAAATGTAAAAGGCATAACATTATTTTACTCTGAATTATTAAAACATCGCTTGCTGCTGTAATAAATATTAATATAAAAAGAATATTTGTAAAAATAGGTACAGAGCAGACATTTACAAGTTGAATTGATATTTAAATATAATGAATGAAACAGAAAAACACTCAGGATTCAGATAGAATACGTCAACCCGGGTCAATTCAGTTTTCGAGCATATCAGATGACCATCATCAGGGCGAGTTCGCCGCGTCTGCGAGCTCCCGCCGCGCCTGGCGCTGTTTGTTTGTTTTGCTGTGTTATTAATAAAATTGGTACTTTATTATTTATTGCTACCTAATAGGCTAGCTTATACCCACTATCTCACGTGATGGTAAGTAATGATGTGAGGCGGGCATTGGCAAAATGCGCTACCGCCATTAATGCCATCTTTAGACAACAACCGGGATCAACGGCTTAACGTGCCCTCCGGAGTACGGAAGCGCTCAGTAGTAATGTCACTAGCGGCCACTATCCAAGACATGACCGCGGCGTACGTTGCTTTACTTAGCTGATCGATTAGGAACGGCTAAGCAAACTTCGCTAGGAGCACTTTAATGTGTGATACTCACGAGAATTTAATTTCAAAATAAGACTAAAACTTTAGGGAATTATTTATTTATGTAATACTTTTTGCTATTCTGTTTCTATATCCAAAAGAAATGTCTCCTTTCTTTTTCTGAGCAGAGTTGTCAAAACTTAGTTGAAATCCTTTCCTGCCAAGCTTGGGAAATATTGCGAACCCATCACAACTAGAGACAGGTTTCATTTATAAACTTGTGAAGTTGTGTACAGAACGATTTTACTGACCTTGGCATTACGACGTGGTGGTGGGCCCCTTAAATGTCGTTGGAAATCGATAGCGATAGCTTATTCATCACTGGGAAAGTCTACAAACTATGTATACAAACGCCATGTTCAATTTCTAATCTGATATTAACGTATTTGAAGTTGCCGTAATATCAATGTTTTTTGTAGTTCGCACCAAAGGATAACGGGGACCTCTTACTAAGGCTCCGCTGTCCGTCTGTCTGTCTGTCACCAGGCTGTATCTCATGAACCATGAAGCTATACATTTGAAATTTTCACAGATGATGTATTTCTGTTGCCGCTATAATAACAAATACCAAAAATACTCGGCCAAGTGCGAGTCGGACTCGTGAACACTAAAAAGAATGTTATAATATAGTGTCCAATGTTGTATAGACATATAAATATATAGAGTCGGAACCATTCGTGCGCGAATTCGACTCCTACTTCGGCGATTTTTTTGGTTTCCTTACTAGAAAACGGGAACTACTGAACTTGGGCTATCTGTCCGCCCATCGTGCCATCAGACCTTCAAAAGGGCCCGTTAGACGCAGCAAGTTGCAATTTCACAGAATATTTATTAGTATCTCGTATTCCCTAACAAATAACAATAATAAAAAGTTTTTATTTTTATTTATTGCTGATACAGCCTTTGACCAGTTTTTCACCTGATGGTAAGTGATGATATGGTCGAAGATGTTGTTCAGGCTAACCTAGAATTACTCAATGTATAATGTGGGGCTCAATGAGTAGCTTGTCTCTCACTTCGATAATAATTAGGGGGTATGCGCCTCATTCATCTTAATGCATTGATTACCTAAAGGTAACGGGTATACTGCCAATGAGAGCATTCCCAAGGAGGGTAGAAGTTATGCGGGCGGGTGACTAATAAATCAACAACTTTCAAATGTATGTCTTTGGTAACGTCGTATTTTTTAAATAACAATATATTTGTTCTCTTGTGAATGAGCTTTAGACGTTGACAATCTACATGCTAGGTTACAAAAAAGTTTTTTTTTACTTCGGATACTTTCTTATGTTTTAGTCCAACATTCATCTTTGGTTCAAAGTCATACACAAAATATCAACATTTCAGGTTTCAAAATCATTCCGTTTAAGAGCTAGAGCCTCCTGACATACTCGGACAGACAGACAGAAGAGTCACATTAATAGGGCTCCGGTTTGCCCTTTTTCCACAAAATCTTAAGCACTTAAATTGACTTAGTTCCGATAAAATCCGTGAGATGACGCTGATTCACAATAAAAGTTAATCTAGTTCTAGATGTCACAACCTAAGGCGCCTCTTTCCATTGATAGCGTTGACTAGGTACAAACGTTACTTAACCCGAATTCTGGCAGAGTTACGATATATCTAAGACGCAGATGGATCGATTGATTGGATTACCGTCTGCATGTCCGCTGGCAATTTCAATAAATCGTCCCTGAACGGAATCTAGTCACGTCCCGGTCACGCGTCGGAAGGGGGAACGGGGAGTGTTAGGTTTGCCGTAATCAGAATAATGTATTGGTAGTTCTATCACGTAGTATTAATAGAAGTGTATAGAAACTGGTTATTGAGTTTGGAGGGATTGAGGTATAAGCTAGTTCAATGAAGAAACTTGAGGAAACTCCTGAACTAATGTAGCTAGAGATTTAAGTAGATATATGATCTTCTATCATCAGAATTCTGATATAAACAGGTCTAATTTTTCAGCCGACTTTAAGAAAATGTTCGGAGTTCAGTAATATTTTTTTCTACGTTAACTTCTTTCTCTGTCATTAATGAACAGATTTTTTTATTGCTAAAAATCACAATAATTCTAAATAGTCCTTAAGAAATTTCATCAAAATAGCTTAAGCCAGTTTGTTTTTTTAAAGAACAACTGGTAAAAATATCCGAGTAAATAAACAAAATTACGTTTCATACTTTTCAGATGTGGAAGACGTCTAGAAGTAAATATTAAGCTCACAGGGATAGACTTTGACCGCAATCCCACCTGAACAAAGGCTTGCCGACCAACATAGTCGACAAGTAAACAGGCTAGGATCTGGCTTTCAAGCACAGCTGTCGGAATACACCATTATGTAATAGGGTGGGCATTCGCAAAAAGCCATACTTACCAAAATGCAAAGTATCGCAGTTTTGCTATCAATATTACATATGCTATCCTAAGACAACAACCGAGACGACAGATTGATATGCTTTCCAAAGCAGGAAAGCGCAGAACAGTGGCCGCAGAGATCGTTGCTTAATTAACCTAGTTGATCGATTAAGAGCAACTAGGCCAGCTCTAAAACGAACATTTAAATATTTTTTTCTGCCTAAGATTATGATCATTCTAAATCCTTCCACAGGCGTTCAAATCGATCTGAAATAAGAATTACTCGCTGTGAAAACCCTACAAACTACGTCAGCTGACTTTGCGGACAATATACAGTAAACTAAATTATCACCGCAAGTATTAGATAAGGAGAGGCTGCAAATGCTGAAAAAACAACCAACACTTACTAAGCATTGCAGCGATTTTATACGTTATGGTGAAGCTAACTTTATTCTTTGCTTGTTTAGGTGCAATTTCGCAGGTGTTCCACAGCGGGCTGTTTGCCAAGCAAATGTGGGGGACGCACATTTTAGTCTGTTTTTCATAGAGAATGGTCTTTTATATATCCCTATGTGTAATAATATTTAATATCTTTTCTGTTTATACTTATAAGGCGATCTAGAGAGCGATCTATATTTAAATAACTATATACAGACAATAATGAGAGGTAGCCATAATTATTAGATTAAAGCAATATTTTTCAGATACGGAGTTCACAGTAAATTTAACTAATTTTAATAACTTAATTAAAAAAACTTAAGAAAACAACAAGAGAGACACCAACAGTATGAGACAAGCACTAACGCGTGCTAAGTGAAAGTCACAATTACTAATTATATACTCTAAAAATTTGTAAATTAAGTTCATAGTTTAAAAAAAGGTGACGTCAGAATCGCAAGATACTCCAGGCGTCTTCGATGCGTTTTGCTCTAGCGATTCCTGGCTGTGCGCTCGAATAGTCAAAACCTCCTGATGATGCTCGTGTAGAAGCAAAACACGTTGATAGGCCGCCCGACAGTTCCAATTAGGCTACTAGGCACTTCTGACTACACATCGGTTTAGCAGTAAATTAGGAGTTGTCAGTCGGTAGGTATAATATTCATATTTCTAAATAAATAACGAGTTTATTCACGCACGAATTAGCACCAAAATCATATTTTGAAGTAATATGTTTCGATCAAGTTGCATTGACCGTGGTCACGAGTAGACTGAAGAAGCGGGTGTCATCGTCTTGAGGAGCGGCGGGAGCGATTTAAATCTACCTCTATCTATATAATAAGTTAAAGCCTTTATCACTATCAATTCTACACACTACAGTAACAGTATCGAAACTTACACGCGGAGGCAAATTACGACTCGAGCACTTTCTTATCACAGGATTCCACGATATAGACAATTTAAATCCAACCTCGCGATTGAAAATTTTGTACCGATTTATTTCGACCGCTTCACGTACACTTATTGAGTAATAATGCGTAGTAGAGATAATTTTCTCCACTGAACTCCACTGGTATTATATGAGTATGAAATGAGCCTAAATAATAAGCATTTTAGTTTGTCAAGATGGACGCTGTGATCGGAATCACTTAGCGATACATATTGTAATTTGTTATTTTTTATGAATAAAGCTATTATTATTATTTAAATACATATTTCAAATTAGATGACAGCGAATTATTTTTAATATTTCTCTATGTTTGAAATAACGCATGCTCTGCGGATTACATTACGAAATTACAAATTTACGAGAAGATAAACTTAAGTCATGTGCGGGACTCAAACCCACGTAGTAAAACGTAAGTTGAACTATAGATCTCGCTCCATCCCAATACGATGGTTAAAGAAGGATAGGGAAAAAAATGAGTTATTATTTATTTTATTTGACAATCTTAGGGAAATGAACAGTTATCTAGGAATAACAAACGTAACAAATAAATATCTGAAGACTAATTAAAAAATTCCACATACAGCAACTAAATTTACAAAAAGATCAAAGTTAATAAACGACTACTAAATAATATTAAGTCACATTACAGGTCAGATTTAATTGTTTTTGTTATTACATTATAATAAAGATAAAAATCTAAGTTATTAAAACATCTGCACACAAGAATCAAAACTGTGTTCTGCATGTAATTGCCCAAAATAGCAAATAATTTTGTCATGAATGAATATAGCACAGTGGCAATAAAACTATTATCGAAATAAAAGAAGTAAGTTATGTCTCATTGTCATGTTAGCTCAATTGGAATAGAGCATACCCCGGCTAAAGGGGTGTATGGACGCGGGTTCAAGCCCCGCACGTGACTTAAGTTTTTCCATTCGTAAATTTGTAATTTTGTGACAGCGAATTATCTTTTGTATATACTACCGATAATTCACTAAAATGAAATACACTCGAGAGCAATGAATCCGGGTCACTTAAAGAATGTTAAAAATCTCGGAAACTAAAAATGATAGGTTAATGCAATAAATTGTATTTAATAGACAATGTAATACTCCTTAAATGAAAGTAAAAAAAATATGAGTCACCATATATTTTATTAACACAAAATTACATAAAGAAAAAAACTGCTGATCTCTCCTTAAAACAAAAATAGGAAACATGAAATTTTTGAACTTTATTACGATTTTCTTGAATTTTAATACTTCGTATTGCCTCCTCGTGCTTCCATTACTGCGTTTACGCGGTTTGGCATGCTGTACACCAAGTTCCTTATACGATTTTGGGGAATATTCTCCCATTCCTCTGTGAGAGCAATTTTGAGCTCACGAAGCGTGATTGGGGGAGGGTTTCGTTGTTTTACGCATCTGCCTAGCTCGTCCCAAGCATGCTCGATCGGGTTGATATCCGGGCTGCGCGCTGGCCACTCCATACGAGTAATGTTCATCTCTTGAAGGTAGTCATTCACAATCCTACCTGTATGAGGTCGGGCATTGTCATGCATAAATATAGCATCCTCACCTAAATTGACCATAAATGGACCAACGTGATCATTGAGGATTTCTTCCACATATCTTACGCTAGTTAAAGAGCCGTTTTCTATGATCACCAGCTCTGTGCGACTTTCAGAAGAAATTCCGGCCCACACAAGTACAGACCCACCACCGTAGGCTACTTTTTCTTCGATGCATGCTTGCTTGAATCTTTCCCCTGGTCTTCGATACACTCTGTGTCTTCCATCGTGCTTGTAGAGCATAAATTTTGATTCGTCGGAGAACATAACTTTTGACCAATCTTCAATACTCCAATTTACGTGGCTCTGGGCATATCTTAGTCTCGAAATACGATGCCCACGCTCCAGTTTAGGGCCGTTTGCAGGTCTAAGGGGTTTTAAGTTAGATTCAGCAAGCCGACGTCTTACTGTCCATGCACTTGGGTTACTTCCTCCGAGGCGTCGAAACTGATTGGTGAGTTCAGTTCCTGTGAGAAAGCGATTTCGAAGCATGGTGTTCACCAAGTATCGGTCTTCTCGTGCTGTGGTACACCTGGTTCTGCCCATTCCTGGTCTGCGTAGGTTAGAACCAGTTTCTTCGTAACGTCGGAGAACTCTTTGTACTGTTGACAGCGACACACCGACAGTCCTGGCTGTATCGCGCTGACTCCGGCCGGTTTCCAGCATTGTAAGTATTCTGGTGCATTCTTCAGGCGTAAGCGACATAATTTCAGCTTGAATAATGAATATAGAGCACTATCAACATGGTTTATGTACCCACATAAATGACAGATTACAAACAAAAGCAAAACCAAATGCTGTAATTTCGTAGTTCCATCTTCGAAAGTGGCCCTTTTTCAAATTTGATTTTTTTATGATATAACTTTACAATAACTAAGAAGTTTTAATACCTTCATTTAAGGAGTATTACATTGTCTATTAAATACAATTTATTGCATTAACCTAGCATTTTTAGTTTCCGAGATTTTTAGGATTCTTTGAGTGACCCGGATTCATTGCTCTCGAGTGTATTTAAAAATACTATATAATTAGTGGCCAAAAGCTAGCCTATCAGTTATAAAAAAAACGTAATATACCCCATCTAGATATCATAAAAGTAGTTTGATAGACACATCTCGGCTCATTCCATTTAACCTTCAGACAAACTCATAAAACAAGGTCAAGATTAAAGAGAAGCGCTGCGCTAGTGCATGGAGCCTAATGATATTTATAAATTCAGGTTCACAGTCTAGAGATATGATAATACCTAGCTAGGCCAATGAGTACTCAGCTCTATTGGGTACCTAAGTACTGCGACTAAAACAGCTGAACATTCTGAAAACCCAAAATAAGAAAGGAATTTCTGAATGTGTTAAATTAGTTTCATAGTAAAGACTTTTCAAATTCCGTTTTTAACCTAATTGAAAAAAAGAGGGGGTTCGCAATAGGACAATTTTTTCTATTGTCTATTTATATATATATATATTTTCTCTTAACTCTACAGGATGTACCAACAGTGAAAACGAGTTGTGAATAATTTTTGCGCACGCAATGGCGGGAAAAATTCATCCTATTCCATTCCTATTCGCGCGCATGGCGATCGGCCATAGACTAAAGAATGAGGTTTCTTTTATTTTTGTCTTTTCGCAGTAGCTTTTTGCCACCTACAAATTGGGGAATTTAAATTCTTTATTAGAGAGAAAGTAAAAGTTATATCTAAGTAAAAGTTTTATTTATACGTATAAAGCTTTATATATAATTTAAACACGTACAAGTTGAAATTATCTATTTTAATTTAATTATCTATTGAAATTATCTATTTGAAGTTCTACGAAATGAGCAAACAATGGGTACAATAATTTATTTGTACTATTAAACACGATCTTTATGTATCGAAACTTTTTAAGAACAAAGGAACTCAACCAATAATATAAAAAAGCTCCATAACTTACTTGTGAATGAAAGCAATGTAATGTCACAGTTTGATTACAGGTGTCATTATGCACCTAATTGCGGTGAAATTAGAGCCACTTCAAGAGCAAGTGTGTTGATAAATTATTGTCATTATGAAGTATCAAAGAATGATCGATACCGCGGGCAGTGTAGCCACATCACAGTTTTCAATTCTAAATTTAATTCCGTTCTTTCATTATCAACTTTTTTATAGCATTAACGTAATAAAACTGTAATGAATACCTGAGACTATTAAAAACTTATTTTATTTTCAAGACCAGGACACTTATTTAATTAACAGCTGACCTCGCTGTGGCCCGTCCAGCTGGGAGGGAAGAGGGCGGCAAAGGACACCCGGCGAAAGTTTGCGAAAAAATATTGAAGTTCTTAATTAAATTACCCCACCCCGCGCCCTCTCGTGTGCACGTCTAAGGAATTCAAATGGGGACGGCACGGAGATATTGAATTATGTAGTAAACTTATTAAAGCGAGGAATTATTTTATAATATAGGTCGTCGATGATGTTTTTTTTTTATATTGACAAAAATTACGATGTTTTATGGGCATTTTACGAATGCCAGCCTGGATAGCTACCACCCTCAAGTAGAAAATCTGTCAGCAGCGGTCCATATAAGAGACAGTAATTCTAAGTTAGCCTTAACCTTCAACTACATCATATCATTGGGTGAGATAATGATCAAATTCTAGCCACAAAAAAAAGTAACCGACTTCAACACCCAAAAGTGTGAAATAACTTGTTGAAGTCGGCACCATAATAGTTCAAAAGTAACTATTATCACAATATTGTGCGCATGACAAGTTATTTCACACTTTTGGGTGTTGAAGTCGGTTCCATTTTTGGTTAAAAATAATTTTCACTCTTTTTAGTGACCTTTGCTACTTACGGGATCGATTGTCATTCATTGCCAACGACTATATCATCAAGATAGGTAAATATTTTTCAGTTATTGGAGTGTAACTCAAAACGGCTTGACTGATTTTGATGAAATTTAAATGGGACCAAACGACAAGCATCAGCTTTCAGAAAAAACATATTTTAATCAGTTCACCCAGTCAAACGTTCGAAGGTAACAAACACTAAAAAAACAAACGAATTGAGAACCTCCTCCTTATTGGAAGTCCGTTAAAAAATCTAACCCGCGACAGAAGTATGTAAGAAGGAAAATATCATTTTTTGTGTACATTCCCTGAATTGGTTTCTCGATGTTTTTAAGGAATTCTTCAAGGTAAACGCATCCTTTCCCACTGTCCTTTAATTGCAGCACAAAGAACTATCATTTACAAGAAACATCCGAGCTGCAATTAGAAATTAATTCCGAGCTCGTGGGAACCACGCAGTAAGACCGGTTACGTCTATAAACCAATGTAATGTCAGTTTTTACATGGATTCAGTATAAAAGTACTTGCGTAACTGAAGTGGTTGGTGCTACCTCATCATGATAACTTTTCATAAAAAAGTATAGAGTGAAGAGAGAAGTTAGACCATGCTAATGTGAGGTCAGTGTTTAGAATCAGCATGGCACCGACTTCGACAAGTTATTTCATTTTTGGAAGTCGGTTCCGTATTTTTGTTATGCAAAGTGCTTACAAGCTCATTCACTGAATACTGTTTATCACCGACAACAGCTACTAAATACCATTACGTCATTCTAATAAACAAAAACAATTTTTCACTTAATTGACTATAATTTTAAAACTACTTAACTGATTTTGATGGAATTTTTATGGGACCACCTCGCAATGCAACAAAGAATCATCAAAATCAGTTCATAATTGGCGGAGTCATAGCTTAACACACACAAAATGCGTTCATTTCCGGCTACCTATAACCGTTCCAAAGATCCATTTCAAGTTTTTCTTCATTTCAAGGACGGACAGACGGACATCCAAGCCTTAGTAATAGTCCATAGTACGGACCCCAAAAGTTATCACCATCTTTATTATAAGGCGGCATTAAAACACAGACTTAAAATCCAGACCACACACACACCGACGACGCAGACAAAAATATAATTTTTTTCTAGTCTAAAACCATTATATTTCGGTAACT
Organism: Plagodis dolabraria; assembly: GCA_963854805.1. Classification (NCBI taxonomy): domain Eukaryota; kingdom Metazoa; phylum Arthropoda; class Insecta; order Lepidoptera; family Geometridae; genus Plagodis; species Plagodis dolabraria. The sequence goes on from OY978442.1 coordinate 6,955,015, forward strand.
ATTGAAATAATTTACTTACCTGAACTTTGATAACACGCTTAACCCTTCTTATATTCTATTAAAAGTTCTACCAACAATATCAAAAAAAGTTTCCACACAACAGAAGCCAATCCGAAGTTATCAGAACTTTTGCCTATAACCCAGGGGGTCTTAGCAATATTAAACGAGCTCACACGATATATTGGTGAAGTCAAACCATAGCTATCTGGACAAACTCAGGCTGCGGATAGTGGGGCAATATGACCTGTCCATCAAAATGAAATAATACCAGGTTTTTTAAATGAAATCAATTGATTGAGTTACATTTAATTAGTATTTATACTCGTTAAATATAACTCAATTTATTAATGTGTGTACAACATGTCGACAACTTCGACGAACACAAGTTATCTACTAATATACACTAGATAGCATAATGACATGTACAACAATTTTATATTTATATTAAAGAAAATATTTAAAGAATATTTTAGAAAGACACTTAAAAACTATAAAAAATACTTCTATTGTCAGTTCCGCCTAATTTCCCTGTAAAGCCTACCTGATGTCATAAACGCAACGCAGCCAAACCGGAACAATTTTCAACGCGTTCCGCTTCTACACGAGTCTCCTCATAATATATAAACACAATTGCTTATAATAAATATAATTTTTTTACCCAATTTATTCATTATTTGCAATGGAATAGCAAGCATTTGTCCCAGTCCCACCTTCAGAGAAGAGCGTCATACAATTTCTTCGAGTTCGGTAGTGCACGCATTGGTAACGCCTCCGGTGTTACATACGTCCACAGGCGACGGTGACCACTTTCCCTCAGAAGGGGTAGCCTGCCTGTGTGCCTACTATTAGGCAATAAAAAAGTGCGTACTTCGGTGAAAATGCTTGCCTAGAAAAAGGTTTATATATATTGCCCTCAACTTACGACACTTAATACGTCCCCGCGAAGCTAATCCACAATGACGTATGACGGGCAGACTGTCCGAGGTAGATAAAAAGGACGGGCCTGCCGTTTGTCAGGGCACCCCTGGGCACCCCTGGACACCCAGGGTTATTGACACACGATGCGAATTTCACATGTCACTCGTTTTTTATTGAGCTATTTAGGTTAGGTTTGAAAGGGTTGATATTCAATGACTGTGTTGATCGGAGTTGAAAACGGGCATCTCACAAAGAGCGGAGTGGAAATTTGAAGAATTGTATATTGGTGTATACTTATATAATGCTTCTTTACATGAATTCGACGTAAATTATTTATTTGACATTGCGCTATCATAATTTTAGGTATTGCTCCTCAGAAAATCTTTCTCCTGTTCCAGTAGTTCAACACCATAGTATATACTTATCGATTTCATTACCATAAAGTAAGGGAACCTCTTACAAAAAGAGCACGGCACATGTCTCTTTATTCTTCTGAAATCTTTAATACTCAAAATTAGACCAAGTAAAAGAAAGTCTAAAAATATTTTGATGCGTCGTAAGAAGGACCCTTGCGAACCGCGAACCCAGAACGCCTCGATTGCCTAGTCAGAATAGAATACTTCTCTGAAAAAAGAAGAAGTAGAAGTTTCTAGAAGTTTTCCTACTGTATGGAATTGTGCCCTAAAGATGCCAATAAACCAGATAACATGAGACCCAAATAAATGTTCCAAACTTTCTGTTTTTATACTCCAATGGAAGCCTCCATTGGAGGCCACCCAAAAACAGTACCCACTTTGCAACAGTTGAAGGTTTCCCGAGGGCTATTGGCCGCAGGCGAACTGCTCGAAGTAACAGAAGCAAGATGTTTCGGAGATAGAGGATGGGACAGGTATGGATATAACAGACGATTATGCAGACGACTTCTAATCGCTACTACATTTACCACGCTAAATAATTGAATTGTAATTAGGTATTTAATAGATTATGACAATTTAAAAAAATATTTGACATCGTTATTATTATTAAGTCTCAATTTCATTGTATAATAATATATTTAAATGACATTTGCACACCTAGTATGAGGTTGTTTATGGTGAAACTGTTGTACTTCCTACATATTTTATATCTTTTGTACCTGTACTCAAGCAAATAAATGAATTGAATTGAATTGAATACAGTAGAGCTGGAAAAATGTCGCTGTACCTGACATTGGACTATGTACTACCTTACATAACGTATATATTATAACAACTTGTACTGGAGAGAAGCAATAAAGAATCTTGAATAAAACAGGAATAGTGAAAATCAGGAACACAATGATAAAATTTGAAAACTTCTTAAGCTTTGACTACTGTTCTCACTATTTTGTATTTAATTAACTGTTTGTTTTCCATGAAATGAAGTAACAAATAAACAATTTTCAATAAGCGTTTCACTTTATTTTTGATTCTAAGATATAGGTAAATATATTATATTTAAAATAGGTAGGTAATTAGTTCTGTTCGCAATGAGAAACTCAGGTTGGAATGCGTCAAAACAGGCGCCTGCAAGCTGTGGGATTGTTGTGAATTTGAATGAGGAATGGAAGTATGAAAAAAAATTATGTGGACAGTAGCGAATTATGAAATGAGGTCATAAAGTGATCAAAAAAGACGCCTTCGACACGAATTCTATCAGATATAGAGCCCTAATTATTTACCTACCAGTTATAGGTGTTTGCTGTACCAAAGCCGCAGGTGAAGACGCAAATAAAATCGAGTTAAACCTCTATATAATTCCAAGCACGCAAACATTATAGCATCCTTTAAGATGCAATCAGAGTCGGGAGCAGGATGCGCGTGCGTCGCATTTTAGATTTTAATAAACGAACCTAACTACGTTGTTAGCTACAATGGCGAACCCGATTTGTTCTTTGGAGGTTTTATTGAAAAATAATGTTCTCTGGCGGTATAATATATAAGTTCACTTGGCGTAGCGTTTTATGGTTACTTTATTTTTGTGTGATAAACTGATAATACATATTTTCAGGGTTTACCGATTTTGATGACTTTTTTAGAATATCTACCACCAAGGTAGGTTATAACTAGCCTTCTACCGTCAGACAGATTAGACAAAATCGTTACATTTTGTGCAAGTTTCTGTATTAGGAAAGAGCATTAATACTTACTCACGAAAAAGATGATGATAATCAAATTAGGTTCAGAACTTGGTAGAAGGAACTCGAACAATTGAAGAAATACACCTTTATTTGAGATTAATTGAAAGCGAATTGCTCAGAGAAGTGAAATTGCCGATAACATGCGTAGGTATTCAAGTTCATCTGATACAGAGTAGAGCAACAATTCACTCGATAATAGGTATGTGCTAATACATAGGTGTCAGCAGGCCATAAAGCTTAGTGGCTAATAGCTGACTATTAGCTAACACGGCTCGATAATTCACAAAGCTCGAAGTAACGGCCTATATACGTTAACCTAAAGGAGATACAAAGTACAACGTTTGTATACCTATGGCCTACCTATATCACTCTTCCTTTTTACCATGTACTAATAAATCAATATTTATATAATTTTTTGATGGTGGTAAGGCAATTTGCTAATGCCCGCGTATCTAGTAGCGGTACTGCTAAAAAATGTATCGCCTAGCTCACAATGGTTCCGGCAGCTGATCATGAGCGACAGGTTCCAATTTTAGTTATGCCTGTTTATCACCTCCAAGCTGATCATCACTTACACACATTAGGGGTGATAATAGGTACTTTTGAACTATCATGGTACCGACTTCAACAAGTTATTTCACACTTTTGGGTTCTGAAGTAGGTTCCATTTTTTGCAAAAAAAAATTTTTCTAAATTTATTCATGTTAAATATTTTATGTTATCTGTAGTATACAAGAAACCACAACAGACTGTTATGTTTTCATCGGTGGAACATAGTTTCAGTCTTGGCAGATTACCTGGACAGCTAGCGCATTAATGGTTCCTGAAATGCAGTTCGGAAACCTATGTATTCCAGAGAGTTGAAATATTAGAGTAGTTATATCCGAACACCACTGCTCTAAAAGCTTACTAGAATTTACCTATCTACATACCTACGCACATGTATATATGCACTTTGTAATGACAAGGAAAGAACATTCAAATAATATACGTTATTAATTAGCAATTCGTGTAACCACCGAACCGCCACGAGACGTTCCGATCACCATTACACTGCGATAGTGAAAGAGTCACTCTCTCACACCAAACGATACACATATCTCGCTCATCCATTTCATTGAGATTAGTTCCTAAGATAAAACAAAATGTTGATATTTTCTATTTCATCAATAAAAGCAACAATTACGCGTGAAATGAAACAGTTTTCTTATCTCTCACAGTGCTTGTATAATTGGTGCAGAGTCTTAAGACACGAGAAAGGCATATTGTCCACAGATTATTCCTAAAAAACACGATTAGCGGCGATGTATTCACCGGACGCTCGGAAGTGCAAGACTGGTAGTGACTCTGGTAATTACCCTGAATTCATCTAGTAAATATGGAGGGCATACAACTCATTTACAGGTAAAAAAATCTTAGATGTATTCATATTTACTCGGTACCTAAATAACTTGAGTCTGAAAGAACTATTTGAATTCTATATGTCTAGGCTGTTTTATAGCTGTACTGTACTGTAACAGCCGGATCGTATACTGCTGATTACAGCTTCCTCTATTAAGGAGGTATTTGCCATAATCCCCACGCTTGGCAGGCGTCTTGGGGACCGCAGTGTAAGTTGGCAGTTCTTTAGAAGGCGCAGCTGCCCACCTCCCAGTATTTTTCCATTAGTCGCCTCTTACGACACCCATGGGATGATATGGAGAGGTGCAATTTTGACCCTGGGCATACGTTTAATAGCTACTTGCTTACATTTAGCTATTGACCCTTGTCCAAGGCGCTCGTATATTGGGAAATTAATATTTTCCGTTAAAACAAGCATGGATATAAAAATACAAAGGCCATTTTCTAAGAATACTTCGCAATTTCCTCATCACACTGCGTCCAAAAAGGAAACGTAATTGAAAACGCAAGCGGCTTAGTGTCGCTTTCAATCTTCGCGCCAATTCGTTTTCACTGAAAATAGTCCTGTCAGGGTGAAATAGGAAGGAGAATATCTTTTATATCTGAATTTAATCAATACAACAACTTTTATACAAATACATTTATTAAAGGTCCGGAGTTTGTAGCGATTTTCTCAATTATACTGCAGTAAGCGCATTATACTCAATACACATGTGTTTGAAGCGCTCGTAGCGAAGTTTGCTTAGCCATTCTTAACCGATCAGCTAAGTTAGGCTTCGTCTGCCGCGGTCATGAATTGGATGGGTAACCGCTAGTGACATTACTACTGAGCGCTTCCGTGCTTCGAAGGGCACGTTAAGCCGTCTCGGTTCCGATTGTTGTCTTACGATGGCAATCGTTATAGCATGGTAGGGTATTTTGGAATGCCCGCCTGGCTAGCTACCACCATACATTTGAAAATGTGTCACCAAGCACCTAAAGGTGTTCCTCCAGTTGTCCGGTAGCTGTCCTTAAGAGCCAGTAATTCTAGGTTAGCCTGAACAACATCTTCGACAATTGTCAAAGGTTTTAATAATTATGTAGAACGTTTTTAAGTATATCTTAAATGCAGAGCTTATCGCTTGACATCAAGTGGGCCTCATGCTTGTTCCGTCACAACATGATTAAAAATGGTTTAAGAATTTTAATTTTAATATTATGTAAACCTATTATATATCATAGAGTGATAAAAGTATATGGGGTAAAGATTTTCTTCAAAAGCATTTCTAATAATAGAACTATGCTATATTATCATATTATTATGCGCGATGAAGTACACTTATTAAAAAATCAACGTTATAAAGGATAAAGTTATATATGCAATCGTTAGATAACTAGTTCTAATGAAGTCGTGCCATCATTTAATTAAACAATTCATTAAACTAATAAACAATAACTACCTATTGTCATAATAGTACACGTTAATTGATCGCACGTTACATACACATTAGCAAACAATTAAATAGATAGTCACGTACATTAACAAGCAAACAAATAATATAAATAAACTACCTTCTATATGTACATAGACATATTTCCCGTGGTGTGCCGGATTATCTCTAATTGCACCAGCGAGATGCAAATGTTTTCTTATGTTATGTGACGGAACAAGCTCGAGGCCTACCTGATGTTAAGCGGATTAACCTCTGCCTATTACAGATGCTTTTAGTATAACAAGTCACGAATTGCACTGCGCGCGTCATCTTGAGACATAGGTGAAAATTAAACATGAGTGGAACACATCTATATAGTTATCGATTCCACACCACCCCCCGCAGTATTGTTGATATATTAATCTCCACCTTATATATAAAAATCAATTGCGGTTGTCTCACTAAAACCAAAGAAAGACTGAGCCAATTTAGGTATTGAAATGTTTGTCGTAGTCCAGGGAAAGTTTAAACGATAAGAATATATGGAAAAATGGTGAGGAAGATAGTAAAAACAACATTATAATTTTCCCATATAAACTGTTCTACCTATACTTTCCTGTCAAACATTTGATGTTCGTCCGCTAGGATAGGTGATACGAAGTACACCGGTTCATTTAGTCTAGTAAAGAAGTATCTTAAGTTTTCAACTACGAATTGGTATATAAAAAAGGGTAACTCTCATACAGTTACCGCTTTGATTTAGACTCAGCAAGTTCACAATTAACAAAACACACACAATCTTCCAAATACGATTGCATTGGTTAATTGATTTGGTGCTTAGAAATTATCGCATCCGATTGGTCGCGTCAAGCTCATGTTGTTGCGCCGCTCGGTACACTTTTTAAAGAACGTTCGCTGCGGTAAGGTTTGCGTTCTGCTGTTTTTGAGCTCGACTAACATTTCTTTACATATTTATTCGTTGGTTTTCTAAACTATTACAGTTCTCACAGACAGAAACTATCTTTGTGAGTAGCAGTAGAAGATCTTGGTGTGAGTTTGTCCGGAGAAGTTCCTATTTCTACCGCAAAGCAGTAAAGTTCGCATTATACTGTATCCCGGTTCGAAGGGTATGAGTGCCGTAGAAATTACAGGCACATGAGACTTAACAACCTTATGTTTCAGGGTGATGGGCACAGTGCAGTTTGCCCCTAGTGACTGTTTCTGTTATAGGCAGAGGTTACCTTCTAACACAATGTGGGCTTCGTGGTAAAAGCAATAAGCATTTGAAAGTGCGAGCATAGAGCAATGAGATTATATCATTGGCGCTGAGATCAAATCAGTGTACAGCAGAGTACAGTATACACTAACGTTTTTTTTAAGAACTTAAGAATGTATACAGTTTTATTGGTATAATGCTAAAAACCTCTTTGGTTTCAGTTCTACTAGTCCTAACAAACATTTTAAAAACGATTTTTTGATATGAAAAAAAGGTTTTTTTTTTGTTTAGTTTATGTGTTTTTGAGGGAATAAGAACGAGGACGACATGATGTTAAAAGTCTCTTGTGCCTGTAATGTATTATTTAGTATTTTTTATTACTTTGTTCGATGTGAATTTTCAAAACACTATTAAAAAGGAGCACGGCGCAGTCCAATGCTGCCGCGGCGGGCACTCTTGGCTCGGAGTAGACATAAAAAAACAAAAAAACAGAATTTTTTTTAAGATAAAAAAAAACATTTTAAAATTCTTGTTAGGACTAGCAGAAGTTAACCCTAAGAGATTGTTAGCATGTTTCCAATAAACCTGTATATTGTTCTACTTTTTGTACCATGCAAAAATTAATAAAGTGTCTCTGTTTGCGGCAAACTTTACTAAAGAAATTCGTACAAAAATTTACAAATGTTTGTTTTCCAGTGCCACTTAAATTTCGTTCTTCGGGTAGAAGTCGTGTTTGCATAACATAGTAGCGGCGGGACAGAGCGCAATTTTTCTTTTTAATTACCATTGAAGGACGTTTTTGACGGGTTCGGCCCTTCTCGCAATTAACGGATGTCCTTTGTCCCTTGATGACCCCCGTTTGTTGGATGGATGTTTTCGTTTCATTTCGAGCCAGCCTGATAAGGCGTGAAAATAAGCGTCATGTTTTTGTCATGACAGAAACGTCAATATTTCCCATTAAAAAAATGTACTTTAAGAAAAGTTGCGACTTAAAATCTCAACATCATCCCTAACTTACCCTTATTCCAATCATGTGGTGTCGGTAAAATATGTATTCCGTTAAAACACAAGGACAACAAAATAACATACTAAAAACATTTTTGCTAACAACATTCAGGTCAAAACAAGGACTCAAATGTAAAAAGTTCAGCCCGTTTATGGCGACCTGGAGTATAGGTATAGTTACCGGAGATCAGAACTGTACCCGAAGGGTACCAAAAAGTTCGTCGTACATTTTATTGGACCCAAATACTAATCCCTACTAGTTACTAGTTGAGAATTCTGTATTAGCCGGATCGTTCACTGCTGAACACCGCCTCCCCTATTATGGCGGTATTTGCCATAACCCCCACGCTTGGCAGGCGGCTTGGGGATCGCAGTGTAACATGGCAGTTCTTTAGAAGGCGCTGCTGCCCATCTTCTAGTATTTTTCCTTAGTCGCCTCTTACGACACGCACGGGATGATAGGGGGAGGTGCAATTCTAACCCGGCACCCCACGGGGTAGTTGATAATAATCTATAAGAATTCCCACCATTACCAATAGATTTCTATTGTTTTGATAAGGGTTAACACACCTGTGGCTACCCTAGTTGGGAGATGCAAGCGTGATGAAGTGTGTTTTCTTCTATTTTATACAGAAATTTGCGAAGTTCCAAAAGGACACGACAATTTTAGAAGTTTATTAAACCAGCTAGTTGGAACCACAAAAAAAAATTGTTATTTTTTAAATTAAATTAATAACGTTTATAGTTCATTAAAACCATATACACATATACAATTCATTACTTAAGAAGTTCAAGAAGGTACGAAATATTTAACTAACTAATTTATACATATGCCTGGAAAAGCCCACACTAAGAAAAAAAAATTAAGTGAGAGAGCCTTAGCGGAAGTACGACCCTCACATGACTGGTTTTTATTATTTGTTATTCATCAGCTATTAGACTATACCATATCTAGTTTAAAGCTTGTATGAATTAAAATAAATAATCTAAAATAACCCGTATCTTGTAAGCGGGATCCCTTTTATTTTTATGTTAGGAAACCCATCAAACTGATAAATGTTTTATGAAAATTTCAACCCGCTGCCTTTTACCGTTCTAAAGATACAGCTCTTTAGAAGCCAGAGGGTCGGACACCCATGATTTGGTAATAGTTCAAAATAAAAAAATGCGTTTCAAAGATTAATGTTCCATAGAACAAGTAAGTACAAGGAGCCTCTTTTTAAGCTTAAAATGCCTGTAGTAGGAGTCTCCGCTGTTCCATATTGGAACACCTATACTCTTATATGGTACATACATGTAAAATTTAATATTGAATAGTTATAAAGTCCTGTTTGCTAGTATGGAACCCTAAAAACAATTGTTTACAATGTTTCTCAACAAAGCCAACAAAAGCGTGCTAAAAAGTAATTCATTTCATATTCATTACGCATAAAATTATAATTTCCTCTATTATGTGGAAGAAGGAAAATAGTTTTTCATATTTGATTTATAGAGATTACTATCTTTTGAACATGAACCGATTTCTTTTTTGTTTTCTTTTATTACTTAAGGCTAGTGTCTTCTTAGCTCTTTAGATACAAACGTAGTTTCTTACTATTTTAAATACCAAGTTTTCAAACTTTGATTGTTTTATGAATGTCCTTGAGCCTAAAATCTATGCGTCTGCTTTGCCAGATTTTCTATTTATTATTTACTAGCTTCCCGGGCGCGGCTCCGCCCGCGTTATGTCGGTTATCGCGCAAAAAAAAGCATTAACCTCTTTTTGCGCAGTTGGATAAAAACTATCCTATGTTTTTTCCCGGGTCTCAAACTATTTCCGTACCAAATTTCATTCAAATCGGTCCAGTAGTTTTGGCGTGAAAGCGTAACAGACAGACTGACAGAGTTACTTTCGCATTTATAATATTAGTACTGAATACTGTTTTTATCTCTTAACGTGAAAATAAGAATTATCATTTAAAACGAATTTTCTAAATAGTTTTAAACGTACACAATTTTGGTGAAAACTTATAAACATACTTATGAAGCATAGCTTTTAGGCTTAACAATTGACATTATAATTTCAACTTCTTTCAACACTTTGTATTTAGAATACGACGAAACATATTTTGTATGGAAAGCGCATACTAGTCTTAAAGATAGTAGTAGAATTGATAAATTGGCCCAGATATAACAATTGTAGTAAGCAAGTAAACTTTTACCCCTTATTCATGATTCAAGTTATAGAGCGATTGCTCTTAACTTCATTATAGGTTTATCAAACGCCTTTACAACTGTATACTGCGAATAAAAGTGTACCTTTGCTCTGTACTAATAACGTTCGTTTGATAAACCATTTCTTAAGGTAACGAGAGAATATATACGCAAACGATTCTTCACTTTATGATAGGTTTATCGTCATTGGTACAGCGCAAAAGAGTTTTCCTTTGCTCTTTACTTATGACGTTTTATGCACCTATAATAGTTATGCAGCGATTATAAATAAGCAATAGTTTTAAAACTTTATGATAGGTTTATCAAACGTTATTGGTACTGAGTAAAAAGGTTATCCTTTGCTCTGTACTTATGACGTTTAATAAACCTATAATAAAGTTATTGTGTGATTAGAAATACACCCCCTTTTTAAATTGATAATAACATTATTAAGTAACAACCTAGCAGGGCTAAAAAAATAACGATATAATTGCAACATAAACAAACAAGAGGTACAACCAACTTCATGGAAAAGAAAGGACTCTATACGATGTATTAATTCTTCGAGAATCAATCATTCAAGAAGCGTTCACTTCTGGTTAAAGCGCTATGGGGCAACATAATGAGATCGAGGTTTTTTTTTTTATGCCTGATAGGTTAGCCTTTGACCACTATCTCACCTGATGGTAAGTGATGATGTGGTCGAGGATGTTGTTCAGACTAACCTAGAGTTACTGGCTCTCAAGGACAGCTGCTGGAACACACCGTTAGGTGCTTGGCGACAGATTTTCAACTTGAGGGTGGTAGCTAGCCAGGCGGGCATTTGCAAAGTGCCCTACCACCATGCTGTAACGACTGCTATCCTAAGACAACAACCGGGACCGACGGCTTAACGTGCCCTCCGAAGCACGGAAGCGCTCAGTAGTAATGTCACCAGCGGTCACCCATCCAAGTCATGACCGCGGCGGACGTTGCTTAACTTTGCTGATCGATTCAGAATGGCTAAGTAAACTTGGCTACGAGCGCTTCAAAAACAAGTTCATCAACGACCAAGATTTCAAGAGTTCTCTTTGATCAAGAGGGTACAAACCGGAAGTGATACAAGCAGTCAAGTTTCAAAGCTCACGTAAAAGGTTATCGCTTCGCCCTTTCATCAGCCTAATCCAAAACTGCGAAGACTACTGGAACTACACAACCGCTTCTAATGCCTAGCCATGCGATATATTAGACAGATTGGTTGAAAATGAACTATGTGTGCTCAGCTGTTCAGTAGTAATACGAAATAACTAAATACTCGTATCTGTTGATAGCTCATGTCCCTTGTTTAACAATTTACTACTATCCTTTGCCAAACTACTTATAGTATAAATCAAGTTATCTGACAGTCATTAGTTTGTTTCGTTTGAAATGCTTAAACCAATCTTTTCTGGTGTTCTATATTTAAAACTTTTTAAGTCAACCTTTATCGCATTTCCACAAACACTGAAGAAAGGATGCGCGAGGTTACACCTTACAAGTGCAATTTTAAATCTTTGACGCATTACCCTTCTTTTCCCAAAGATACTTTCTAAAAGAAAAGCTGTTTACGAATAATATACTGCATGAAAAGTGACGAAACATAAGAAAAATTTAATGAAAAATATTTTATTTTGACAGAGGTCTATTATACTTAGCTGTAATAACAAATATTTTGAAAATATTTTAAGAAAACATTAAATTAATATTTTTATATAACACTTGCCGACATGACGTCACATACACGTCGACTTAACAGGAAAATTATGCGCAATTGTTACTATATATTTTTGAATTTTTAAGTGTTTTATAAAAATATTAATTTAATGTTGTGTCACCCTTCAAACCAAAATACAGTAGTGTGAACTTTACTGCTTGGCGGTACAAATTGGCATGATGATAGTCCTTCCCCGGACGAACTAATTCACAAAGAGTTCTGTGTTACTTTGCGGAAATCCATATTTCATAATAACAAATATTTTTAAAAGTATCTTAAAAAAACATTAAATAATACTTAAAAAAGTATAAATATAGCGACAATTCCGCTTAATTTTCCTGTTATCTATCGACACGTCATAAACATCACGCAGCCTAACCGGAAGAATATCCGACTAATTTCGCTTCTAAACGAAGTATCTTCAGGAGGTTTTGACTCACCGAGCGCACGAGAATAGAAATATTTGTTATTATTTTATGTGGCTTTTATTGTATTTTTTAATTAGAATTTGATAATTATTTCTTAGAACCTATTGATCATACACAAGTAGGTAGGTAGGTACAATTTTTAAACCACGTCCGCCGCGGTAAGATTTGCGTTCTGATGTTTTTGAGCTTGATTTTCAATTGTATACATATTTATTCGTCGGGTAAAATGTTTTACTATATAAATCAGACACTACGATCTGTCCAAAATACTTTTACCAAAATAATTATTTGATTTGTAGGCAAGAGTGAGTTTTGAATCAGGAACATGAAATATTGTATATAATCCCACTATGTCCGGGGACAATAAAGAAAAACAGGAAAAATATATGTTATTGAAATACATAAACTCAAAAATTATATTGGTCTAATGGAGCCCCAAAAATTGCACATTAGAATAGATCTCAGGTGTATTAACATGCTGAGTATAGATGTTTAAAGTCCGATGAAGTTGTGACAAAATCCTTGTCCTGTCTAAAAAAAGGGTTCTACCAGTACTCCCCAAAACGTCCGGTCGACCTGCAAAGACTAACCAGCAAACATCATACCATTCTTCCTTATATATAGGTATCAACTGTTCCACAGGCAAAGAGGTCGAACGAAAATATTACGTTCAAATGTTTCTGGCCGATTAGAAGGTCGAGTGTCGGCATATATGAAACTAATTAACTGCCTAACTACTAATTATACAGATCTCGTGATCGAACTGACTAACTAATCAAAGCCATCACAATTAGTCATCACTTAATGACTGAAACATAACGATTATAAAAAGTTAAACAATTGAATCACTACAAAACATGTGCTAAATCAAAATATGAAATCAAGAGCGAATTGAATTGTTACTAGAGGTTCCGTATCAAAAGAAAATTAAACTTAAGGTGAAAACTGACTATGGAAGGATATTTAAACTAATTATCAGTTTTATAGCGCTTACGTAGCTAGTATTGCTAACTATTCTACATGATTTCAATATATTTTTTTTGTAATAACGCATGCTCTGCGGATAACGTTACGAAATTACAAATTTACGAGAAGGAAAATTATATTCATGTGCGGGATTCACCCCTAAAGCCAGGGTATGCTCTGACCTAACATGACATATGACTCATAACCATCCATCTCCATATAATGATTAAAGAAACCAAAAGAAATAAATTAGTTATCATCATATGTCATGTAAGCTCAGTCGGTCTGAGCATACTCCAGCTATTAGGGAATTAGGGATGGATGTGGCGGGTTCAAATTTGTCCGTCTGTCTCTCAGTCAAGACCCTTTTTCTCAGGAACGCGAGGAGGTATGAAGCTAAAATTAATATCAAATCTCAGGTTTACTGTCCCTTGGAGCAGTAAAATAATCAAACTTCTAAGCCAACGCAACGTCTTATAGCACAGATAAAAGAAAAATTGCGAAAAGCATACATTTTTAGTTAGATCACATAATAAAAGTATTTTTAATAATTTTAAATGTTATGGATTTCATTTAGCAATAAAATACCATAACTTTTACTTATATACCAACAGGTTCGTACGGATCCCTCGGTGCACGAGTCCAACACGCACATGGTCAGTTTTTATGATCATATCTGAATCGTACTGTTACGATACCCTTCAATATTTCTTCATGCTGTAGCGTTTACGGAGTGCATAGTTTTTTATTTTATTTGGAATTGTAAACTAGACCATGAGCGGTTATACCAGAGAACATTTCGATGTCAAAATATTTTTGTCTCTCATCACTTCTTTCACATCATAAGCCATAGACGATAAAGAAAATCTGCGAACTGGAGTTTATTCCAAGGATGCTATAGGTTTACTGAACAAGGAAATCGTTCATCGTTCACGTATAAGGCGGTTTTTTTTGTTTTGTTGTACTTATTTGTACGTCATTATGTTATAATATAATAGAGATTTTAAGAAAAATTTTAACGATATATATAGTATTTGTTATAATACTCAACAAATTTATTGCATTTATTATAGTGGAGCTGCTGCTGAGACAATCTTAATCTTACCAAAGGATTCAATTCGAGTGGATCCTAGAGAATCTCGGAGGGATATTTTTAAAGAAATTCATATTTTAACTTTACCGAGTCTGTTTATATTTGAAAATATTATATGGGGTGCCGGGGTAGAATCACCCCCACCATCTCTACCCGTGGGTGTCAACTAAGGGTAAAATACCGGAAGATGGGCAGCAGCGCCTTTAGAAAAATTGCTATCCAACACTGCGATCTATAAGACGCCTGCCAAGCGTGGAAATTATGGCAAACGTCAGCAAAATAGTCCGGCTGACTATGTATAAAAAATATGAGTTAATTATTTTGTTGCAGTGGCTTACTGGGCAAACGTTACGAGCTCATTAGACATTTTGAGAACTGTCGATATAAGTAGTGTAAGCACTAATAACTTAAATTAAACATCCGAAAATATTCGCATATCAAGCGGTTAATTTAGTAATTCGATAACTTATTTATAAAGGAACCCTAACTCATTTTCTACAACTGATTTATGAAATCAAACCGATCGCGTGACCAACGACCGATTAGATTAATAAAAAAACTACATGGCCACAAATTCGTGACAGTAGCAATATGACATTGACATCAGTCTATCCGAAAAAATACTGAAACATTGCGGAAAGTGAGAAGCGAAAGTTAATATCAAGTTACACCTCAATGCGTGCGCTGGTAATGTTTTAATTCAGTGAATTTATTAACGATTATAAACGAATCAGTTAACTGCAAAGAACATATTTTTTCATAACTTTTGTTTGGAACACGACCATTGACTTTAGAAGAAGACGCAATGAAAATAATTCCAATATGTTGATTGGTAGATTGGTCCGCGTTCGTGCTTCAGATAGATTAGGTTACATAGGAAAAATATTGAAACGATTTACAAGTATACGGTATTTTTTTTTACCGCGCGACCTTTATTGCCAAATTCTACGAACTATGTACAACACTACAGCTGTGAGCAATGAAAGTATTTAGACAACCCACAAGTCATTGCAGAATCACAGGCATGCGCATGAGGCAGAGCTCCCGCATCTCTCTACACCAATCGGCTCAAATATGTAACCACTACCGAAGTTATCCATACTTGCGCCGCTTGAGCTTAACAATTACAACAAAGTGCCGCACGCAGTACTCATATTGACAAAACTCTGCATAATAACAAATATTTTTAGCAGGAAAATTAGGCGGAATTGTCACTAGATATATTTTTGTATTTTTTAAATGTTTTATTAAAATATTCATTTGATGTTTTCTTAAAATATTTTAGAAAAAATTGTTATTATTAAATATGGATTTCCGCAAAGTAACGCCTGAATCTATTCAAAACTCTGCATTTTCAGTGTATTACCTAAATTCACCTTAAAACCTTACATGAAACTTAAACAAGCAAAGATCATGCCAACGAAAGTTTAAAGAAGTTTCCATAAGAAACCTGATCTTAATTTAACTTAGTATCATGTTGTTCAAGTTTTCTCGGTACCCGACGCAATAAGCAAGTTCGATAAGTAATACAGTGGGGTTATCATGTTTTCAAAGTAAACAGATAGCTGTATGATAGGTACTTACTTATAACTTTTAATTAGTTTCATTGGAAAAACCGAAGGAAAAACAGATAAAACGTTATTAAAATGTATAAACCTAGATTGATAATAATAAAGGAAACGGGCAATTCCCTGAATATTTCTTTTTATGTTTAAACTTACCGACTGTTTTTTTTTTATGCCTATGGGGTGCCGGGCTAGAATGTCACCCCTCCATATTATCTACCCATCGGTGTCGTAAGAAGCGCCTAAGTGTAACACACCAGAAATTGGACAGCGGCGCTTTTTGAGGAACTTTTGAAGCGCTCGTAGCGAAGTTTGCTTAGCCATTCTGAATCGATCAGCAAAGTTAAGCAACGTCCGCCGCGGTCAGGAGTTGGATGGGTGACCGCTGGTGACATTACTACTGAGCGCTTCCGTGCTTCGGAGGGCACGTTAAGCCGTCGGTCCCGGTTGTTGTCTTAGGATGGCAGTCGTTACAGCATGGTGGTAGGGCACTTTGCGAATGCCCGCCTGGCTAGCTACCACCCTCAAGTTGAAAATCTGTCGCCAAGCACCTAACGGTGTGTTCCGGCAGTTGTCCTTGAGAGCCAGCAATTCTAGGTTAGCCTGTACAACATCTTCGACTACATCATCACTTAACATCAGGTGAGATAGTGGTCAAAGGCTAACCTATCACGCATTAAAAAAAAACTGATATCTCACACTGCGATCCCCAAGACGCCTGCCAAACGTGGGGATTATAGCAAACCCCTCATAATGGGGAAGCTGTGTTCAGCACTGGACAATCCGGCTGATACAGTACATATTTAAACTATCGTCGCGGTTTCACCTGCGTAGACAATGGTGAAAATTGATGATGAAAGTATCTTATTTGTCAATCTGGGGATCCAGCGGTCTTTGTCATGGGCGACCTTCCCAAAACCCAGCGTAAGGAAGTATTCGAAAGTTAACACGCGAGGTGCAATGCGAGGGATTAAGGACTAGAGTTTTTAGAGGAGTAAAGGGAGTTTCAGCGAAAACGAAGACAGCTTTAAACTTGATACATGGGAAAAGTACCTACTCTACATTTTAAACCTATTGCAAGAAAATAAAACAACAAAGTGCTGGAAACAGCATTCTATT
Source organism: Plagodis dolabraria (assembly GCA_963854805.1). Lineage (NCBI taxonomy): Eukaryota > Metazoa > Arthropoda > Insecta > Lepidoptera > Geometridae > Plagodis > Plagodis dolabraria. The sequence continues at coordinate 6,972,221 of OY978442.1, forward strand.
TACTGGTTAAGCCATTGGACTTTATTTTAATAATTGCCAGTGAATGTTAAATATCTTACCCATTGAAACCAGTTGAATTCTGACATAATAGTCGGTTGTGCACAATGGGATAAAGCGATCGATATTTTACCTTATTTTATCGTATTATTCTATTACTTTCTAACTTTTTCTGTGTTCTTTATTGACAAAAATGAGGCTCGGTTTGAAAATTGAACTACAGTTAAATCTCAATATTGACTAACTTTGTTTGGGTTAGTAAGAAATCATAGATTGTTTTGAACTCCAGACAACATAGCCCGGCTCAGTCCATAGAATATAATAATAGATAAGATTTTATGATATGGCTATAATATTAGATAAGATTTTAGATTTGCACGTTGTCTTAAGAATTGACATTTTAGAGCAGATATAAAATATATTATATTCAAATTAACAGATAATAAAGATTTACCTAAAACTAAATTTTAACTCTAAAATATCTGTATATCAGAATGAAGCTTATTGAAAAAAGTCATTCAATAGGAGTTCTGCATCGTCCATAAGAATAGATCTTTACCCGTTGTGTCAGTCTATTTAAAAAGTTTTTATTTAGAGTTTATATACTGTGATTCTATATTCCTTACTAATTATTTTAAATATACCCGTTAAACGTCCTAAATCTGAACAACCTTTGACATTCCTTCTTTATTTTTAAAGATAAAACAATAAAAATACATATTTTTCTACTCCAGGGTCTCTTGAATCTTGACACCTTGCCAGGAGTCTTTTGGGACAAAATAAAATATGTCTACTAACATTATACACAAGATTTAAAAATTTAATTTTTTTATCTAATTTTTTGCTGTAGCTGATTGTCTTGCCTTTGACCACTTATCTCTCCAGATGGTAAGTGATGATGTGGTCGAAGATGTAGTTTAGGCTAGCCTAGAATTACTGGCTCCCAAGGACAGCTGTCGCAATTTAGGAGCTCAAGATACATTATATATACGAGTAAGATATACGCACGAAAAGATAGACAGGCAGCAGATTGACATTAATTGGGCTCTGTTTTGCCCTATTGGGTAGCTTCTATAACCGAAAAACTGTATATGACTTTGATATGAGTTGATTCGTCAATATTTGGGCAATATCAAAAACCAAAATGAATTTTGGCATCTATAGTTTATTCGTATACGAATTAATTCTCTGTTACGCTATAAATAAAAATACCAAACTTCACAAAGTTTCGCCCGCTAACGGGCCGGTAAAACAAAACATTACAGGTATTAAGCTATGTCCACACAGTCTACACTGTGCAATTTTTCGTTCATCAGGGGAATGCGTCACAGCGGTCGTTAGGCATGCCTGAGACGCATGCCTTAAATGTGTTGACAGCATAGCGTGCGCTATAAAGCACGTGTTCCAACGATGTGTGGACTTCTGTGTAACAAGGTGTTCAACATCAAAACGGTGGAAGGAGAATAAGAAAAAAAGTTTTTTTTTTTTATTATAGAAGTTTTCAACATCTTTGGCGCCAAAAATATTTAAACAAATAACAAGAAGTTTCTGTTGATTCTTTTTTATTTCTTAGGACCAAGTAGGTATGTGCTATATATTTTTAGTGTTCCTGATTTCCTGCAAGTAAAATGTTCTCATCGTACATATTATCAAGCTCACTGTCGGAACGAATCTGAAACTGATGTCTTCTGACGCTGATACACGCATCAATTGAATGCGCAAACGCAAATTGAATAGCTAGGTGAAAGTTGAAGATGTATACGGCATAGTGTGAACATAGCTTAAGGTTCATATGCGTGCGGTATAAGGTGGCGATTATGACAATCGTTCCCACAGATGTGCTGAAATTAAAAGAAATTTATTATTTTGCACTTGAATGGGTTTGTCAAAATACAATTTTTGAGAAGGTTGATTATTTTTAATGGAAAAACTTAACTTTCAGCGGGACTTTTTGTTTAAAATAATACTTGTCAAATTAAAAAATTACTTCAAATTACCAGGATGGAAAAAAATAGACTAACCAGCGCCCGCGTCCATAGCATACTTGGAAATGCAACCTGGGCGGTATTCTGGGGCGGGTTCAAGTCTCGTTTAGGGCGCAAAATCGGAATTATTTAATATTTTTTGTGTTATTTTATTTAAATTTTTTTTGCCTGCGTCATTGTGTATTCACAGTTGATCTAACATCAAAGTTTAGTTCTAGGACTACTGCGTCTAATGACAGTATTGATGTACTTATTTTAATGGAAAATAGTACAAACACGAAAAAATTTGGTACAAAATCGTTACGAGATAAGCCAGTAAAGTTAACTAATTAGAAATAAATTGTGCTCTTCAACTTTATTTACGAAACAAATATAATTAATTAACCTATTGGCGCTCATAAGGCCCGTGCGTCTTGAATCACCAAATATATATAGGGTTATAGGTAATATGCTAACAACGTCTTAGGGTTGACATCTGCTAGTCCTGACAAACATTTTGAGGTTTTTTTTCGTGTTTTATATGTGTTTTTGACGGAATAAGTACGAGTGCCATCTAATGTTAAAAGTCTCTTAGCCCTAGTAGTAGACATTAAAAGTGAAAAAAAAATTATCTTTAAATATTTGTTAGGACCAGCAGATGTCAACCCTTAGCGATTGTTAGCATTGTATAAGAGACACTATAATATCTAAAAAAAAACAACCAATAATCGATCACACACAGGTACAGTAATTGTTAGTCAATGTTGCAAACTTAAAGAAAAGTGATTAACCGACGCTTTGTCACTCCACCCACGTGCCAGGCCATTGTGCATACTCACGGGCTATTGTCAAGCCGAGCTTTGTACGACACGCTATACTGATAACCAGTATATAAGGTCGGGTTAAACCATCTCAAAATTAGAAAGGAAGAAACAGATATATATACGAAGAGATAATATTTGAATAATGACTTTTGCGTTAGCAGTTTTAATTGTTAATAATACACATTTAAATATGAATAATACTCGCTTTAGTGAGTAACAGTATTAATGTCGGTTTGAATAAGCTAATAGCAGTAAAATAGAAAATATGGAATAATAGCGATAAAATGTACAAAAATATTACAATGAGCAGTTGTATTGATAACAATTTTATTATCACTTTGTGGCTACCATTTGAAGTATTGTTCACTATCACCAGCTATAAGTAGAAGGCTTCGCACACAGAAGATGGTTATGGGTACATTGCTAGTCTACTCAGAAAGAGAGTTGGGAGGCTTTGGTAGGCGGGGTTGGGAGGAAAAAGGTTTGGTTGGGAGGAAAAAGGCTTTGGATTTGATTATGGGACTGTGCTTCATTGATAATCTAAGGCTTCATTAAAATATAAATTCACAGTAATTATACATCAATATACGACAGCGATAACTGGAAATAAGATATATTTATAGTTTATTTAATTAGAAATTATAGTTAATTTATTTTTTTATTAGAAATCCCAAGTCTACTCTCTTAATGAAGATACTTTACACGATTGCAAACAGCAGGCATTTTGAACTATCAACTGCTCCGAATATACAACGGTAACGCGAAAGCGGAACATACGTGTTCGAGTGTTCCGCTGTCGCGTTACCGTGTGACCACCTTCCTTTGCAAAAGAGCCTCAAACCTGGCTTAGTGCTGTAGTACGCTACGCTATGCATAGAGAGTCAGTACGCAAAGTCGCCCTAAACTCAGCCAATTATGGCAAAATACAGACAAAATACAGTATTTAATCAAAACAACATTTATTTTCTACCTTTGATAGCAAGTCGCCATTCTACGTTAAGCCTGTCAAATCTTCAACCACACTAAACATAAAGATTTGCCCCGTAGGGTGCCGGGCTAGAATGTCACCCCAATTGCTACCTGTAGGTGTCGTAAGAGGCGAACAAAGGTAAAATACCGGAAGGTGGGCCGCAGCGCCTTCTAAGGAACTGATTGATATCTTGAGCTGCGATCCCCAAGACAGCTGCCAAGCGTCGGAATTAGGGCAGATCCCTCCTTAATGGAGGAGGTTGTGTTCAGCAGTGGACAATCTGGCTGCTACAGAAACATAAAGAGAAGTTGTCAGAGGTAAAAAAGCCTATCAGCAATAAAATTAATTATGCTATATGTATACTGGTAGACAATAAAGTCATCTAAGAAGAGTACAAAACGTTCGTCATCATCCAAAACAATACTTCGACACCGGTATTTTTAAGGTTTAAAGAAATTTATTCGAATTTGTCGCTACGCTGCGGCCGGTACCCGGCCATTATGCACCCTCACCGGTTATTGTCAAGGCTTGCCGAGCGCTGTAATACACGCTTAAGACTAAAGCAGTGTACAAAGTCTGGTAAAAATCAGTTCATATTGACAGTGAAGGAAGATAAATAAATCACATTACCTTGATCGCTGCATCATACTGTCGAACCACCGTCACTCAAGTCATTGTCGATACTCTCCGGGCAAAGTGGGAAATGGCGGTTACTATCTACGTACGTAATGTCCGTAATGGAGTTCACTTAAGTATTTATGACGCCTTTGAATGTGTTAAGAACATTTTGTGGGGCTGATGGGTTCTGTATAATGCATTGATGGGCTATACCTAGCTAAACGTTGAGGATACAGCGAACAATGCTGTTACGTGTTTGTTGGTATATAACGAAGAACTTTTTACTATTTAAAAAAGCCTTTGCCATATCATCGCGAATACGGGTCCGAAAGCCGCTTAGCTTATGGCGAATGAAAATGTTTTATCTTCGTTTATGGTAAGTTGATTCGGTTTAATTATCATTCTCGGCTCCCTACCCTTCTCTCATTCAAGTAGGGTCGGTATGATAAACAAATCGTTTGTGAACAAAGGGTCACAACATAAAGGCACAGGAACTAAAGATTTGTTTTCTATAACAACACACACAAAACCAAATACAAGGACATAATTTTAAAGTGTTGCCTTCGGTTATAAAACCATTACTGCCTTCCTTACGGCTACCGTCCTTGGGAATACTCTCGTTGTGGTAATCCTAACTACCTTAAGAGTAATCAGGATAAGACCTCAAGGTCCCAAGGACCTTCCTCACAATCCCTGGGTCAAAGAAAATGTCATTAGCAGACTGAACTCGGGAAGTGTAAGAAAATAACAGAAGGCCGATTCCATACTACCACTGTAAAAGCGTTGTCATTTTTTCATTAGGTACATGTGAACTGGTCTTGTAGATATCATAGGAACTATTTCGTAATCTATGGCTTCTGTAACATTACACACAGGTATTGTTTTTGCCCTCGTTAAAACAGTAAAGTACCACCATCTCCAACACGCCAGACAAAAAGCCGCAGACCCGTAGACTTTCAGGTTATTATTTTGTTTACCTGAAACAAAAACAAACATACATTTAAAAATAAGTACACAGCTGTTAAATGTGTAAAGGCACGTCTCCTTCGTCGTGTTTTACTTAGTGTTTTTCTAATAAATGAACAGAAATTCGTACACAAAACTTTGATTCACGTCGTCCGCGCAGTAGTAGTACAACTCTTCTCTTTGTGAGAGGTCTACCAGGGAAGTTTTTTTTTTTTATGTTATTTTGACGGAACAAGCTCGAGGCCCACCTGATGTTAAGCGGTATCCTCTGCCTATAACAGATGCATTTCGTCACAAGTCACGAATTGCACTGCGCCCGTCACTTTGAGACAGTTGTTAAGTCTCATGTGCCTGTAATTTCACTGGCTCTCAAGGACTGCTGCCGGAACACACCGTTAGGTGCTTGGCGACAGATTTTCAACTTGAGGGTGGTCGCTAGCCAGGCGCGCACTCGCAAAATGCCCTTCCACCATGCGGTGAAGCTCAAGCCCGCGGCGGTATTTGAACCATGGACCTGCTGCGCGGCAGTCCATAGCCAATGCCACTGAGCCATCACTGCTTCAAAACTGTGTGTACTGCCATCATACCCCCAAACAGTAATGTTCACATTACTTTGTAGATATTTATATAAAACAAACTATAAAGTGTGCCTATCTAGATAGGTACCTACTTATATTGAACTAGTTTCTGACTTATGAATGTTTTTTTTTTTTACTTTGATTTTACTGCCCCTCTCTACCTGGGGGGTACATGTGAAGGAGCTTCCCGCAAACTACGGATAACATTAAACCCAGTTTTTGTTTCAACCATAGACAAAAGTCTCAAGTTTTAGTGTAATGTTTCGTGAATAAAATTGGCACGGGACGCGTCTTTATACAGTACGATACAAGTTTACGATTCATTAAACCCCATTTCTAAACGAGAAACCCACAAAAATGTGGGCTCACTGTAAACACCCACATGTTTAGAATGTATTGTTTGCATAGTAACTGTTATTTATTCTGTAGCATTGTCGTGAACCGGGTTACGTAATTTTGGAGCCAGGGTCGTAATCAGGGGTGAACCTAATCCCAAAGATACTATCATCAACAGCCATAACAAAACCCTCTACCATTAGGAGGGTTTTGCCATAACCCCCAGTTATCCCCACACTTGGCAGGTGTCTTGGAGATCGCAATGTAAGATGGCAGTTGTTTAAAAGGTGTTGCTGCCCACCTTCTGGTATCCCTTCGTCCTCTTTTACAACTCCCACAGGATGATACAGTGGGATGACATTCTAGCCGGCACACCATTTGTAATGGTAATTACACTTTTATGTTAATAATTACGGTTTTCAGATGTGTTGTGTCATAGTGTTCACTTTTACACGACTAAACGAAACCGGTGATCCGAATATTTGATATATATAAACAGGGCCAGAATAACCTTTCTGTTCCGTCCTAGATACAGCCATGTAAAGACCTATTGTCGACGAAAACTATAAATTTTATATCAGTCAATAAACCCGGGGCCAAGGTGAACGTTAAAAATATCAATAAAATGTAGTCCTACAGCAATAAATCGGTATAAAATTCGGTAACGAAACAAAAAACGTATATTACAGCTCCTCCTCCTCGCGTCGTTGTCCTCATTACTGAGGGTCGCGTCGTGATTACCCCACTTTTGGAGTACTTTTGTCTGGATGGTGTCCCGCCACTTATGCCTATCTTTGGCGTCGTGGAGTGCGTCATGTAGGTTGGAGTCAAAAGCCGTGCGGATTTGGTCAGAACATCTCAATGGACTACGACCTCTTGGGCGCTTGCCATCCACCCTGCCAGTAACAATGAGCTGCTCCAGGTTATGCCTCTCTTTCCTAGATATATGGCCAAAGAATTCGAGCTGCCTACGTAGGCATTGGAAAGGCGGATCTTTATATCAAGCTCACGAAGAATAGAGACGTTCGTGCGGAATGCTGTCCAAGGAACCCGCAACATCTTCCTCCAACACCACGTCTCAAAGGAATCGATTCGGTCGGATATTACACAAAACGCGGTTTTAAATAACGTACTTAGTTATATTATCTGTTAAATAACGGTAATACTAGGTTATGATTATTTACTTAGGTGTTATTGAAAGTGAAATTGTACAAAGAAGTTTCGGTGGTAAAATCTGAATGGTGACATCACTTATATTGTTTCTCTTTTGGTATTAGTTGTAAGTTCCACTTTAAGGGTTCCTTACTAGAAAACAGGATCATATTACTAAGCCTTGGGTGTCCGTCTGACTGTCCATCGAAACTTTAAATGGCTGTATCTTTGGTTGAAATTGTCGTCAGTGTCATCATGGAATGTCCACCGATGAACAAAGTCTCCTCCATCATCGGGGGGATTTTGCCATAACCCTCACGCTTGGCAGGCGTCTTGGGGATCGCAGTACAAGTTGTCAGTTCTTCAGATTAGGGTACGCAACCTTCGGTGTGCGAGTCCAACTCGCACTTGACCGGTATTTTTAAAGTATTATCGTGTTACTTAATAATGATACATAAATAACTGTTAAGGTATTGTTAACATTTTGAAGCGCTAGTAGCGAAGTTTGCTTAGCCATTCTGAACCGATCAGCAAAGCTAAGCAACGTCCGCCGCGGTCAGGAGTTGGATGGGTGACAGCTGGTGACAATACTACTGAGCGCTTACGTGCTTCGGAGGGCACGTTAAGCCGTCGGTCCCGGTTGTTGTATTCGGATGGCAGTTGTTATAGCATGGTAGTAGCCCTACTACCTTTTGCAAATGCCCGCCTGGCTACCACCTTCAAGTAGAAAATCTGACGCCACGATTGATTGCATGGAGTTCATTTTGATTTTAACTATTTTGGTTCTTGAAGTTAAGTGTTCCTCCCGTTTTCGAATTTTTGGTCTTTGGTTTTCATAAATTCGAAGTATCGAAGTAATATTATAAATACTTACTGTACGTTTTACTAATTACTTGAATGTTACGGTTAATGTAATAAATTTAAAAGGAATCATAATTATACTAGGTACTTACTTATTATTAAACTATTATGGTTAATGTAAGAAGTTTTTGGATGCGTCTCTTGTGCGAAATTCATTTGCTGCTGCAAAGTTGTTTATTTGACGCGCGTGCTTGTATGAAAAATTGATGAAGCGAACTATTGTAAGCAAAGCAAGTGGTTCAAATGTAGAATCATGAGCGTAACGAGGGTTTCAAAACCTCAAAGAAAAGAGACGCAAAATAACTTTGTTGCCGAGGCGCAACACAATTTTTCAGCTCACTTCAAAATACTAAGCATTTTCCTTGCTGTACAGAGGTACTCAAAGTTCGACCAACTTATGTTGTGAACTCTAAGAAGGCGCTGTCGGTTGAGAAACACCAAATTCTTTATCTAATTTTCGTAAGCAATTACGTAGTTCTTTTTTCTGCCATTTCACAGATAACTTGGTTGAACTGTACTTGATAATATTAAAAATTACTTTTTGGAACTGTTCTCGCGTTTTGGAATCGCACTTTTCGGGCCATATTTACAAAAACCTTTTCTACCCTAGCGGTTATAAAAAGCACTTTTGCACGCAGATTTCGAATGGCAAACAAAATCTGTCCGAGGTTGTGAGGAGTAAAACATATTTACACTCGGGTAAATATTTTTTCTCGTTTGTATTTACCTAAACTTGGAGCTAAAAACTATGTAACATTATTATACGATATCACATGTATAACCCGGAAGCATCGAGGCCGATAATAACTAAGATCGGTACGACTGCATGCACCATAGAAGTACTTATCACATAGAATCCATATGATTACTAGGTATGCTTTTTATTTGCTTTTATTTCTAAATAAGTTATTTATTTAACTCATTAACAATGTCAGAGCACAAAACAGCTTTAAACGAGCTAAACTACGAGTAGCATAGACTGTGTTTTATTTAGACACGACATTTCATTGGTTACTAGGCGACTGAGACGAATTTAGCATTTCATCATTGGCAGTCATTACAGCATGGTGGAAGGGCATTTTGCGAATTCTCGCCTGGCTAGCTACCACCCTCGAGTAGAAAATCTGTCGCCAAGCAACTAATAGTGTGTTCCGGCAGCAGTTCTTGAGAGCCAGAAAAATTGCAGGCACTTGAGACTGTATGTCTCAGTGTGACGGGCTCAATGCAATTCGTCACATGACGAAACGTTAATCCGCTTAACATCAGGTGGCCTTGGAGCTTGTTCCGTCACAATCACCTAAAAATAAACCTACTATTGCCGCCTTTTATGAAGAATACACGTTCTATGAAGGAAGTTACGTTAGTTCTAGACAAACCAAGGTCTTTTAGTAGATTACATAGGGATTTCGCCAGTATACTGCTTGCTCCGACTTCTACAGCATCCGCTTGTATCATATCGTTCATTTATGAATGAAATTCAATTGTTATCTACTATGCGATTAAGAAGCCAGAAATATAAACTCTCTCAAATACCATATACAATTGCAAATACTAAATGACCAAAAAAATTCCAACCTTATTTGTTTCCAGCGCCACCTAGCGTACCTTAGTATAACTAGCCTTAAAACTTGAGAAGAAGTCTAAATTTGTTAAGACTCTCACTTGAAACCTAATAAATCACTAGGCTTCAACGTGATTCCAGTAACTCGTTCTAATCACTGTCCTCGTGCGGTCAGACCATTCCCAATTACAACCTGTGATTTACGGAGCTCGGCGGACCAGAAGGAAGTCAAGTTCTTATACGTTGGCGATTAATTGTTTGTTCCGGTACAATAATAGCTTGTTGATGGTCGATTTAGCTCTACTGAACTTAATTATGGGGATAATTGTAGATATAATAACTAATATGACAAAGTATTGTGAGCAAAAATACTTTCGTGGCATTTTTTTTTATTTATTGCTAATATGCTTTGAACAGAGTCTGTAGTGCAAAAGGTTTAATAAAAAAATAATAAAAAATATATGCTTTGACCACTATAGATAAGTGTTGATGTGGTCGAAGATGTTGTTGAGGCTAACCTAGAATTACTGGCTCTCAAGGACAGCATCTGTCGCCAAGCACCTAACGGTGTGTTCCGGCAGCAGTCCTTGAGAGCCAGTGAAATTACAGGCACATGAGACTTAACAACTGTGTTCTAGGTGACGGGCGCAGTGCAATTCGTCACCTGACGCTTGCTGAAATGCTTCTGTTATGGTAGAGGTTAATACGCTGTTAACACCAGGTGGGCCTCGAGCTTGTTCCGTCACAATGAATAAAAAAAACAAACGGAATACACTGATGATTCAAGAAATCCTCCAATAGAACGTCACAATGTACGGCTATTAGCCACTTGCAACCATGGGCTATCCACGATTTTTACGACTTTTACGATATCGCCAGTCCACCTATTGGGGGGCCTACCAACTCTACATCTTCTGTTGTAATTTGGTCGTGGTATTAGCCACTCGAGAACCTTCCTTCCCCATCGGCAATCGGTTCGTCGAGCAATGTGGCCTGCCTATTACCAATATTATAAATAAGTAGGGTAAAGTCTCTATTACTACAGGTAGAACCGTAGATACAAGTTTATGTCATTTGTACTACCATTTGAACTACTCAGTAGTACAACGTAATATTTTTTGTCAAACTATGAAATTATGTCGAATTATTTGCTACCATCAATATGGATTATAATATAAAACTGTTTATTCTCACACAATATTTGTTATTTACTTAGTTGGATTCTGGAATAAACGATCGGATTTTCACGATACATTGCGTATTTTATAAACGATTAGTGTCACATAAATTATGCACTTTGCGCTAGGCTTAAAATGTTTTTATTTTGCTTTTCCGTTTTGTCGTGGTCAAAAGTATTATTTATTGACTAAAATATGTTGCCAGTATCTATACGATACTCTACAATAGAAAATAAGGATTGTTCACTGCCGAACCATAATCCCCACGCTTGGCAGACGTCTTGAGTATCGCAGTTAAAGATGTCAGTTCCTCAGAAGGCGCTGCTGCCCACCTTCCGGTATTTTACGTTTAGTCGCCTCTTACGACACCCACAGTTAGCAATGGGGGAGTGCCTCACGGGGCCGAAATAAAATGCCACGGGGGCGAAAATAAGTATACCTTAACATAATCGTATATATATACATACTTAGAAGCTAACTTATACTCTTTTAAACCGTTAACATCACTCGCAATCACGGAATTCTAGCATTTATGAATGACATTCAATTGTTATCATTATCTATGATACGCAGAGATTAATTTACATTCGTATAATTTGTCAATAGTACCTTGGTCTATTTTTGTTTTATATCAAATCATAATAATATTAATCTATAGATAAAGGGCATATCTTTAAGGTAGATACATTTGTGAAATAAAAAAAACCGTTCATGTCAATATAATTAATTTATTCGCTTTTCGAAGAAACTGACTGGCGTAAACTTTGCAGCGGTCGCAAATATGCGCCTTATTTAAATGATGGTTTGTATGATTTTCGTATACATAATGAATGCCCCCCTGGCTAGCGACCACCCTCAAGTAGAAAATCTGTCGCCAAGCACCTAACGGCGTGTTCCGGCAGCACTCCTTGAGAGCCATAGAAATTACAGGCACATGCAACTTAACAGCTATGTCTCAAGGTGACGGGCGCAGTGCAATGCGTGACTTATGACGAAATGCATCTGTTATAGGCAGAGGTTAGACCGCTTAACATCAGAGGGGCCTCGGGCTGTTTCCGTCGAAATAACATTATTAAAAAAATATACAAGTTTATATCCTGGCATGCAGGGAGCTGTTTACTACAAGTATCTTAAAACCATGGACCTCACTTAGTAGAGCGCAACGATCGTACACAACTTGGCAGTAAAAGCGAGCTCTTAAACTAAACCGCATTATAGCTTTTAGTCGTGATGTCACTTTATTATACCGTATCTCATAATAGTAGGATTCACAGATTACCCCCGTAAGAGTAGAGTTGAGTAGGGATACAGACGGATACAATTAGGAATTAGTAAGGGTAAAATAAAACAAAACATGAATTAAATTAAACACAATCGCTCGCTGCATGATTGAACTCTATTTTGCCAAAATGCGCGAAGTTAAGAAACATAATATTTTTTACAATAAAGCGATTGGTCCATTTTAAAAAAAACACGCAGAATTGTTGTGTATGTGGTAACAATTTAGAGATAGATGTTAAAATTCAGTATATCAACTGGAATAGCAGCAGTTATTGATACTTTTATTAATTTTTGCCACAAAAAAGTACGAGTAACCAAGCACCTAACGCTATGTTCTCGTAATATCAATGAGAGACAATTCCAATACTTGACTTTCCTGGCTCTGCTTCTATCTATACTTTGCAACACTACAAATATTAGATTAAATTTACTTAGTTGTTTATTTATTACACGATTGCCTAATACCTGTATATAGTTATATATTAAACATATCTTGCTATTTGCTGTAAAGGTACGCGGAGACCAGTTAATCTCACTATGGGCGAGTTTGTTGCAATTTATTGTTTACAAAGCCGGACTTCGGACTATTCTGATTTAAAACTATACTTGTAGAGAAAATCATTAAGACGCTGACAACTGCTAAATATCATTCCTTGAACAGATTTTTGGCATAATATGTTTAGTTTGTAGCAGTAAGGAACATATATGTTAATCTTGATCATAGTATGTAAGGCCAAGAAAAGCCCGAGAATCGTTTCCTTAAAATTTTCTCATAAAATTGCAAAGTTGTCTAAAAATTACGCTTTTAACGTATATATCTTAATTATTTATGTATTAACGTGTGAAAATATTAAAGACTTAGGATATATTCGCTATTCTAAGGGCCTGTTTCAGAATGTTCGAGTAAGTTCCGATTTAGGTAGTAACCTAGAACATATTTCATAAATAAAACACTATCTTTGTGTTTCACAGTCATCGATTTAGTCTATCCATCGGTTAAAGCTAAGAAACACGCTGCATGTCAACTGTCATTTTTATCATTCAGTTATTTTATGTGTTGCATAGCAATCCGAAACTTTATTAGGACATTCTGCAACGGGCCCTAAGCATATGGAAAATATATTAATAAAATACCTTATCAAGAGGTACAAGAAAGGTTAAAGTTATTAAGCTTCCTTTCGTATTTTACCCAAACTAATCACGATTTCACTATCGCTGCCTCTCCTTCACTCCTGCGGAGTCCCATAGTGACAAAATTTCATCTATTGACAGCGTCTTAAGTTTCTCCCTAACATATATGCAAATCCAGGGAGCAGACCTTACCGCCGTTTGGACATGAACACAGCATGACGCTGTTCCTGCTACCACACCAACGAGCCAGAGCGTTAATGGAAATATAAGTGGCTACACTTCAATATCAGAGCTCTTGAGCGGGTATATTTAAGTGCTGGAACATTCCATTACTAATATATTATATCCACTTATACCTAATTTTACCTACCATTCGTGTCTGCTTACTACAACTACGGCAATATAAAATTTATCGCCCGATATCACTCTGCGTTGGCACCGTTATAATGAATTGGTAATAAAATCTCAGCCACGACAAGTATCTATTTTAATCACTTCAACATGAAAACAGATCCATTCAAAGAGATATGGGCATAAAAATTGTGGTTTTCAAAGCTATTTTTATGTGAAAGTACCTAGAAAAGAATATATAATAAGAGAAAATAAGGCTCTTTTGAATGTTATGTTACGAAAGTTTAAGAGAATTACTATTCTTACCAATTACTCTGTATAGTAAAAATTCGTATGTGTCTTGTATTGTATTTATATTATAATTTCTTGGTTCATTACGCTTTTTCTAAGGTATATTTAATTATTAATTTGGTCATAATTACCCTCCCGAAAATGTGCCTAAACATGCCTTTAGCAATTGAACATCTAGGTCATATGCTTAATTTACTTGCTAACTTACAACGATATTACTAAAATTACAACGATAAGAAATATTTTGTAATGTAAATCACGTAGCAAACGTCATTGTAAAAATATTAAATTTACTAGTTTTCTCTTCGGCGTCGTACATGGGAAATAAAAAAATTGCGCTGCTTGTTCATTTGATTTTTTATCGTATGATAAAATTATGGCGCAGGCGTCGCGTAGATTCTCGCTTTTGCAACACAAATTATTCTATGTGCGTAGATTAATTTCTTAGTGGGATTGCCTACTTTGAATCTGCAGCTAGCGAAATATGTAGGTTAAAAACTCGCCCTTTTTTGAAGTCGGTTAAATTGCTTTTGAGTGGAACATTTTTTTATAGATATTCTAGCCTTTGACCAATATCTCACCTGATGGTAAGTGATGATGTGGTCGAAGACGTTGTTCAGGCTAGCCTTGAATTACTGGCTCTCAAGGAAAACTGCCAAAACACACGGTAGGTGCTTGGCGACAGATTTACTACTTGAGGGTGGTAACTAGCCAGGCAGGCATTAGCAAAATGCCCTTACCACCTTGTTGTAACGACTGCTATCGTAAGATAAAAACCGGGACCGAAACTTAACGTGCCCTCCGAAGCACGTGCGATATACGATCAGTAGTAATATCACTAGCGGTCACCCATCCAACTCCTGACCGCGGTGGACGTTGCTTAACTTAGTTGATCGATTAAGAACGGCTAAGCAAACTTCACTACGAGCGCTTCAACATGTCATTATATACCTAACAATTCACGTCTACCAATGAGAAAAATATCAGGTAATATATATGAAACATACTGAAGACAGTATTGAACAATGTCATTAACTAATTTACAACCATTACAACATGCGGTTATTAAAAATTAACACACCAAAAGTTGCTGTAATTACTTTTTGTTAGTAAATCACTTTTACTCACGCTCGCACCAAAATCGATTTCCCCGCTAGTTTTTGAACAACAAAACCACCGCAAATAAAAATTACTTAAGGTAAATAATTGGAATGCGCGTAGTGCAGTTACTTGTGTTGTGCCGAACTGCATCTGCATCATAAGCAGGAGTTACCGCTTCACATCAGCAGCGCCTCGTAATTTTTCTTTCATAATTACAACATCTAAGTACCTATGTATCGACCAGTCTATATCGTCCATTTCTATTGTTAATTCTATTGTTATATATCAACGATGCGCATGGGATAAAAAACCGGCCATGTGCGAGTCGGACTCACTCACCGAGGGTTCCGTACAAACCTATAGGTATATAAGTAAAAGTTATGGTATTTTTATTGCTAAATGAAATCCATTTTTTTTTTTTTTAAATATGTTTACTATATGATGTAAATAAAAAAAATATGCTTTTCTACAAAAAAAAAAATATTTTCCTTTAACTGTGCTATAAGACGTTGCTTCGTACCAAATTTCTAGGTTTCAGTTCACGGAAAGTGCCCTGTAGATTTCCCTTGCGAGTGTCAAAAATTTGCGACATAAACAAACGGCTGTATCTTTTGATTGCGTTGGCTTAGAAGTTTGATTTTTTCACAGCTCCAACGGACAGTAGACCTGAGTATTTGATATGAATTTCAGCTTGATACCTCCACGCGCCCCTGAGAAAATGGGTCTTGACAGATAGACGGACACTAAAGATCATATAAGGGTTCCGTATTTTCCTTTTTAAGTGCGGAACCAAATATCATACGAATACCAAATAATATCAAACTTAGCTACAATGTGAGAAAACTGTTTTCATTTTTAATTCACCGCCTAAGGTGAATCCATTCCATCATCAAACCACGTCTCAAACCGTTAATCACGTCTGAAATCGCTAATTACGTAATAACCATTATTTTATGTGCGCTATAGTAGTTTATTTTTATTTTCACAAACTTCCAAACCGTGTTTCTTCGGTATTTAACAAGCAATTTGATATAATCATCGTTAAATTATAGCAACTAGCGAACGTTCACACTTATAAAAATAGGAATTTGCTAGAAAATAAATTGCGTGCCACTCTCCATCTAGATATACCGACACTATCTAAATCTTCGCTATCAAAGATCTTGCTATTGAGACCTGAAGTTATAACCCACTGCATCATTTTAGTTTTCTGTACACGTAGCCAAAAAGTAACGTGGGCCTAATAATGAGACTCGTCGGCTTGTTGGTCTGTCAGTCCGTTTTCGTATATGATATGGTTCTATAACTTGTAAAAGAAATTAATCACAAACCTAACAATTTCATATTTTGTATAGAACGTTGTCCCGAAGGGTGCCCCCAAATTGGGTGCCATTCTAGACCGGCACCCCACGGGGCAACGTTCTTCAAATCAAATTCTCGAAGTTCTACATACTGTATACTGTATCAGCCGGAATGTTCACTTCTAAGCACAGCCGCCTTAATTAACGTCCATAATCCGTAATGGATAGGTACGCTTGGCAGGCGTCTTGGGGATCGCAGTTCTAGATATCAGTTCACTAAAAGTCACCCATCCAAGTCATGACCGCAGCAGATGTTGCTTAACTTAGATGATCGGTTAAGAACGGCTATGCAAACTCCGCTACGAGCGCTTATTAGTCCATAATTTCATGTTTCGTTTTATTCGTTTAGAATTACTGTGCAGTAATATCTTGCTTCCCTTCATGGCTTAATAAAGTAGTTTTTTCACACTACTGCTTCAATGCAGAATATCTGACACTGCGGTGGTACCCACAGACGGACCCTTGCAAAAGATCTACAACCTTTTGAGCTTATAAAATTATACCTGTGCGTAAAATGTATATTTGCGTAAACAGAACATTAACGAAACGCTCACGCTTCCGAAAAATTTACTTTACTATCAAACATCAATAATGGAACAATCGCGAGTAATTAAGGCACAAAGGCGTATTCAGTTGACGCTAAATTTCCATTAATTTCAGTAAAGCGAGGGCGACATTGATAAATTACTCTTGCTGTGCAGGTAGGGCCGCCCCGCTGTAAGCCGCGTCAGTAATACTACAATGGATGCGATGCGACCCAAAACTGCAGTTATCTGATAGCTATGATTGGATAGCTACTTTGATATTAATCCTTTGGCATGTGAGATAACGACAACAATAGAATTTCATTCGTACATGGACGGTATCGTCCACGCGGATGTACCCACGCAATACGTGGGCATCAAGTGTAAAGATATGAATGTATGTTACAAAAATATGAAACGGGCTTCAATACTCAAAAGTGTGAAATAACTTGTTGAAGTCGTACCATGGTAGTTTAAAAGTACCTAATATCACAATATTGTGCGGTACCGACTTCGAAGTTATTTCACACTTTCAATATTGAAGTCGGTTTAATTTTTTTGTAAAATTTTATTTTTACCCTTTTTAGTTAAACATGAACCGCATGTCATTCAATGTCAATGACTAATATCATCAAGATAGGAAAGCACTATTCAGTAATTGGAGCGTAACTCAATAACTGCTTAACATATTTTGATGAAATTTACATGGGACCACACAGAAAGCACCAGTTTACAAATAAAAAAAAACATTAAAATCTGTTCACCCAGTCGAAAGTTCTGAGGTAACAAACAAAAACAAAAAACAGTCGAATTGAGTACCTCCTCCTTTTATGGAATCGGTTAAATATTACAGAGAAGTTACGCAAAACTAATAAGTAGGTCTTCTTGGTAATGTATCATTTAATATTTTTATGGAAATAAAATAGTACTTGAAAAATTGCTTCATGGAAAAATGGTAATAATTAAGAAGCATAGGAAACTGCAGAATTATTTCTGTTTTATTTGTATAGCAAGCTTTTATCACGAAGGGCATATGCATTGTATAATGTTGTTATGTACATAATATTTTATGATATATTTATAAAGACTTCGGAGAAAATAGCTTTTGAAATGCGAAATTAACCTAATTATATCGTAGTAAGGAATTTAAATTCTATTAGTATATGTGGAAAATATCAACCTGCCACCTATTACGTTTAAAAAAATACAGCCCTTTATATATGCAAGGACGGACGGACGCACAGTGTAGGCGAAGTAATATGGTGGAGTTCTCTTTAAACCTCAAAATAAGAATGAGAAAAAGAGGAGTGAGGAATAAGAAAATGGAATGAACGAGAAAAGAATATGGAAACAATGAGGTAAGACTTTATTGTTTATTTTCTCACATTTTTCTTTTTATTAACAGAACATTAAAAAAAAAGAAATTAAACAGCTTTATTCTGAAGCTGTACGGTAAAATCATTTTATAAATTTATATGACATCAGAGATTTACTCTGCGTCATTTATCTCTCACCTCGCGCCATTTATATCACCGTGGCCTAAAAATCCAAAAACAGAATAAACACATTACGCGTCAACATTATACGTCTACGGCAAACAGATATTTTCGAGTAACTTCAATATTTATATAATTTATGAATGATTCTGCGGAAATTACAATTCAAAGGGCTATTGCATCCTATGTAAACGTAAATTTGCACGTGTTGGTGAAGGGTTAAAGGCCCAGTCACACTGATGCGCCGACAAGGGTCATCCATCACTGATGAATTCGATGACCTTTGTCGCTTTGATTAAATCCTATTTTGTATTTACTCTGCGTAGAATATGGTTACTTGACACACTACTCAGGTATAAGTATAACCAGTGTTTTTCCAGCACCAAATATATTTTTAACCGACTTCCAAAAAAGGAGGAGGTTCTCAATCCATCTGTTTTTTTATGTTTGTTACCTCAGAACTCTTGACTGGGTGAACCGATTTTGAAAACTCTATTTTTGTTTGAAAGCTGATGATTGTCGTTTGGTCCCATTTTAAAATTCATCAAAATCGGTCAAGCCGTTTTTGAGTTACGCTCCAATAACTGAAAAATATTCACCTATCTTGATGATATAGCCGTTGACAATGAATGAGAATCGATCCCTTAAGTAGCAAGGGTCACTAAAAAGAGTGAAAAATTTTTTTTTACCGAAAAATGGAACCGACTTCAACACCCAAAAGTGTGAAATAACTTTTTGAAGGTACTTTTGAACTATCATGGTACCGACTTCAACAAGTTATTTCACACTTTTGGGTGTTGAAGTCGGTTCCATTTCTTGGTTACCAATTTTTTACTACAACACGTCGTCAAATTTCACTTAGACATTAAAGGTGAGCCATGATACAAAAGTAATAAGTATATGAATTATGATATCATTCGAAGTAGCAAAGGGTACAATAGTATAAAATAACATTAAGTTTTAGCATCTCCTTGGCAAACTTCTGAGTGCAAGAACCTTGTTGCACCGACTTATTTAAAACAATTATGCAATATAATAAGTTAACTAAATCAAGCATTATTAATGAAAAGATTGAATGATTTAATTAGCGTGATATGATATATTAGACTGTAGTACGACAACTTTGTTTCTTTGCCAACAGAGTTAGGTGATTTATTCGTGTTACTAAATCAGCCTTCATTTGACGCAACGCATTTTAGTTTCCAGTTTACTTCTTGTTGTAATTTTTTTGCTTGCTTCGATCTTATTTTATGAATCCCTATTCTATTTCTAAGTTCCACTTGTTGACATCAGGAGCTTAAATTGTACATGTCTATTAAGTATCATTCATAACAAGTGTAATTTTTTTTATTATTGCTGATTGGTAAGTTTTTGACCACAATCTCACGTGATGGTAAGTGATGGTGTGGTCTAAGGTGTTAACAGGCTTAACCTAGAATTACTGGCTCTTAAGGACAGCTGCCGGAACACACCGTTAGGTGCTTGGCGACAGATTTTCAACTTGAGGGTGGTCGCTAGCCAGGCGGGCATTCGCAAAAATGCCCTTCCACCATGCGGTGAAGCTCAAGCCCGCGGCGGGATTCGAACCATGACCTGCTGCGCGGCAGTCCATAGCCAAAGCCACTGAGCCATCACTGCTTCAAAATAGATTGCGATAGCGTATAATAAAATGGCAGTGGAGATGAAATAAATGATTACATAATTTTCACATTTTCCTTTGAAAACGATGCTCATTATGGAGTTCATATTTTATATTGAAAACCGTGACCACAATCACCAAAGTGTTTGCATCGTCCGGACAGAAATAATGATACACATATGCGATTTAAACCGTTGAATTACTATGAAGCCCGCTTTCATTACCATTAGACAATAAGGCCCATGACCCGATGATAGCAATGGAAATAAGGCCACGAAACTTCACATCGACAGATTGATGGTACTTGGACTCATTCCATACAGACCTATCCATTACGTAATTTATAAATGCTCTTCTGGAAGTAATTTTTCTACACTTTTTTATTTACTAACTAGTCCGGAAGCGCCACCGCACCGTTGTAATAGCGCCTTTAATAGGCATTGCTGACACGAACAACCAGTAAGTACCTAGTCGTATTAATAATTTAATGAATTTATTATTGGAAACTGGCCGGTACGCGAAATGCGGTAGAATTTTGATGATACTTCCATTTCGTAGTTGTGTGTGTGTGTGGCAGCGGTTAATAGGTATTTAATTAATGACTTCCAATGGGTAAGTTAGCTACTATTATAATATTACATATGATACAAGTAGCTATATGTTTTAGAGTTCCGTACCCAAAAAGACCTGTCTGCCCCCTCCCCCACTACTACATGTAAAGTTGCCAGACGTCCGGGAAATCCGGGATTGTCCCGGAATGGTGTGTCTTGTTCCTCGTCCAGTAATTTCGATCTACTGTCCCGGAATTGACTAGTTTCAAGGGTTTTGACAAACATACGGACACCAATAATATGCTACGCACGGCGCATGCCATCCGTATGTGTTTTCAAAGTTAAAAGACCTATATAAGATTACAAAGCTTATTTCCAAATTTTATAAATGTAACCTTTTAACTAAATTTTAAACAAAATAGAGCCAAAGGGTGGCTCAATTTTGTTTTATAGGTTATATCGATATATTACCTAATTTAGGTTACAAATCGATATTTAGGTAATATTTTTGTCTCAAATAATTATGCGTAACAATAATTGACATTTCTGTTTTCCTATGAATAAAACCACTAAATTTAAGAATATTTATATAATCTATTTATTAATTTGTCAGTTTAACTGTAGATTTATTAAAATTTTAAATTGAGTTCAAAACTACGTCTCCCTTTCGATCCCCAGAAATGTCCAGGAAATGATATACCTCGATCTGGCAACCCTAACTACATGACGACCACGACCGCTCTGCCATGAGCGTATGTATCGACTTAGAAGAAGACCCAAAAAGAGAAGCGGTGCCGTATTAATGTCACTGCGCGTCTTTATTTGGTCATCCGTATAGCGTCATGGGATCTTTAGCTCATAAACTAAATGAGTTACAAACTTGAAACAGCTTGTATGTAGAATATTTTCTCATAATTTTTGTAAAATATTCACCACCTGTGAATATTTTCGAATATAAAAAAATAATAATATCGGTACACCCTTTATGTTACGAGGTAACATACACAAAAAATACAGTCGAATGATAACGTCCTCCTTTTTTGAAGTCGGTTAATTACCTTATTTGTTTACCCGTAACTAACACATGTGATTACATTCAATTAAAAACATATATTGTGACAAATACTCTCAGAATCGCGCATATTATTTGATCAAATACAATAGATAAACAATCTAGCAACAAGCATAAAAATGATTTAATTCTGAAATTTCCGCCAAAGACGGATTCGCTTCACATATAACTTCTAACTATATGTGTTCAACGGAAGTAGTATGAAAGGTAAGTGACAGGAAATGTAATTTTAGTCGTAAGTTTTTTTTTATGTTACTGTGACGGAACAAACTCGAGGCTCACCTGATGTTAAGCGGACTAAACTCTGCCTATAACACATGCATTTTGTCACAAGTCACGAATTGCACTGCGCCCGTCACCTTGAGACATTGTTGTTAAGTCTCATGTGCCTGTAATTTCTCTGGCTCTAAAGGACTACTGCCGGAACATTCCGGAAAATTTTAGAGTAAGTCGCCAGGTCTAGAAGTAGTCATCGTAGTAGCTGTAACACAGGGTGTCCTAGCACAGCTACTAACGATCCTCCTAGTGTTAAGATATGTAATTTTTGTAAGTATTTTTTTTGTTAACACTTAGATTAATTGTGATGTAACATTTTTAATTGAAATAAAATAATATTATCATAATTATAGTTGTTTCTCCCCCGTGGGGTGCCGGGTTAGAATTGCACCTCCCCATTTCTTCCCCTGTGGGTGTCGTAAAAGTCGACTAAGGGAAAAATACTGGAAGGTGGGCAGCAGCGCCTTCTTAAGAACTATTCCATCTGGCACTGCGATCCCCAACCCGCCTGCCAAGCGTGGGAATTATGGCAAATACCCCCTTAATAGGGGAGGCTGTGTTCAGCAGTGGACGACCCGGCTGATACAGTAATTATAGTTGTAAATAAAACAACCTGCTACACAGCAAAATGCCTCTTAAACTCCAACCGCGGTGCTAGTACACTGCCAATCGATTGTTGTAGCCGATCTATAAAATATTTAGGTCACCGCAATTTACTAGGCGGGCCGTTAATTGAACTTTATTCAGTGCTCGAAGGGTAAATAATAGCTATTTCAACGAGTAAGAGTGATAACAATTTACTTTAAATTGATGTAGACGCCTATTGTGTTTCTATTTATTATCGACTTCCCAAAAAAGAATCAAGGTTAATAACAAATATATTTTTTCAAGTATCTTAAGAAAACACTAAATAACATATTAATGAAACACTTAAAAAATATAAAAATATATATATAGTGACAATTCCGCCTAATTTCCCTACTATGCCCACGTGACGTCACAAACGCCACGCAGCCTAACCGGAAGAATATTCGACTAGTTTCGCTTCTAAACGAACGGAGCATCTTCAGGAGGTCTTGACTCACCGAGCGCACGATCTAGACTGATCTCATGTCTCTCACGATTGATGTAGAGACATTGGGTTTGCCACGCTGCCAACTTGTAGTTGGCTGGAGCATTTGGACTGCCTGTGAATCTCCAATAGCCTTCGGTTGCCTAAATGCTTTCGTTGTAGTGGCCGTAGTGTTATATATAGGTTACTAGAGTTCTTTTTATATGTGCATAGTGGCGTATAATAATTTACCAGAAGATATAAAAATCTTGAATAGTAATGTTTTAGAGCTAAATTGAATAGTTAGCTAGCAATTGTTTTTACAGCATGAAAGAATATGTAAACTTCACTAAGTGATGTAAGTCTAATTAATTATTTTCTTAATGTTAATTTATATGATATTGATATGACATTTTAAATACCTAACTTGACTATTTAAATTAATATATAATATTAAAAAATTGCACGCCTGAATACAGCGACATAACATTATTATATACGATTTTAAAATGTAATTTGATGATGTATTCTGGCAAATAAACATTTGAATTTGAATTTACATTTAACAAAAAAAAAGTTAGAAATCATAATCAATAGTAAA
This sequence comes from Plagodis dolabraria, assembly GCA_963854805.1. Classification (NCBI taxonomy): domain Eukaryota; kingdom Metazoa; phylum Arthropoda; class Insecta; order Lepidoptera; family Geometridae; genus Plagodis; species Plagodis dolabraria. Next base: position 6,995,952 of record OY978442.1, read on the forward strand.
AAAATCTCTAATTTAATCTCTCGTATTATTTTCTTATTTGTCGTTTACGTTGTTTAATCCTTGACTATAACTCGACTTTTCATGTTTGATCTAAACCTTTTCACTGACATATTTTTTAATGGGATTGCGACGAAACCACCGCGAGGTCCGCCTGATGTTAAGCGGACTAACCTCTGCCTATACAGATGCATTTCGTCCATCCGACGAATTGCACTGCGCCTGTCACACTGAGATATACAGCTGTTAAGTCTCATTTGCATGTATTTTTACTGTCTCTCAAGGACTGCTGCCGGAACACACTGTTAGGTGCTTGTACAGATTTTCTACTTAAGGTGAGCATTCGCAAAATGTCCATCCACCATGCGAAGAAGCTCAAGCCGGAGGCACCGAACCATGGGCCTGCGGCAAGGCAATCCATAGGCATTACTGCTAGGCCATCACTGCTTCAAAATAATAAAATTAGGTAGGTATAAACTAAAGCAAAAATACATATGTAATTCGAGGACAGCCGACCCCCCGGTAGCTGAGTAGATAAAGCATCCGGCGCGAAATCGGAAGGTCGCGGGTTCAATTCCCGCCCGGGGCAAAACATTTTGCACTCCAATAATTTGTAAATTTACATAACTTTCCAGTGCAATTATTGGTCGCGTTATCAGGGCAGACTATTGCTTCCGATCGTTCTATCAGCTCTGATTAACTGTTAAACGTATTACCTCCCCTCCTGCAGACTTAATATCCGTTTACGTTTTATTGGTTTCATGCCAGACTGCATCTTGGACGGCGCGCCCGATTGGGACTTAATGCGGGCTGTAATGGACATTTTATTTAGTTATGTTTTGTTCTATTTATATTATTATTTTGTTTGCTCTCTACATTGAACTTATCAGTACTATAATATTATAACTGCCAAAGTAACTCTGTCTGTCTGTTACGCTTTCACGCCAAAACAACTGAACCGATTTGAATGAAATTTGGTATGGAAATAGTTTGAGACCCGAGAAAAAACATAGGATAGTTTTTATCCAACTGCGCAAAAGAGGTTAATGTTTTTGCGCGATAACCGACATACGCGCGGGCGGAGCCGCGCCCGGAAAGCTAGTAAAAAATATATCTGAAAATGGAACCGACTTCAACACTCAAAAGTGCTAAATAACTTGTTCAAGTCGGTACCATGACAGTTGAAAAGTATCTGTTATCATAATATTGTGCGCATGGTACCGACTTCAACAAGTTATTTCACACTTCTGAGTGTTGAAGTCGGTTCCATTTTTTGGTTAGAAAAAATTTACTGTTTTTAATGACCCTTGCTGCTTACGGGGTCGATTGTCATTCACTGTCATCGACAATATCATCAAGATGGAAAATATTTTTAAAGTATTGGAGTAGAACTCTTAAACGACTTGACCGATTTTGGTGAAATTTAAATGAGAACACGACAATCATCAGCTTTTCATCAGCAGAATTATCAAAATCAGTTCACCCAGTCAACATTTCTGAGGTAACATACATAAAAAAATATACAGACGTATTGAGAACCTCCTTCTTTTTTGGAAGTCGGTTAAAAACGAGAGAACTGCACCCGTACCTCGAAAATGGCAATGTCAATGGCGACGTCTCCTGATAGAGTCTCAGTAGTGTGCGTATTCTGTCTTTGTTATTCATTAAAACGTATCATATTATACAATGAAAGTGTAGCTGTGTGCATTATATGCTTGTGTTCAATTTTGTGCACATTATATTGTCATGATATGAGACTGTACCCTATCTTCCTTTTTAGGGTTCAGAGCAAATTACTTCTCACATCTAATAGATGTATAATTATTTCTTTGGATAATAATTTGAAGTGCTCGTAGCGAAGTTAACGTAGGTGTTCTTAACCGATCAGCTATGTTAAGCAACCCCTACCGTGGTCATGACTTGGATGAGTGACCGCTAGTGACATTACTACTGAACGCTATCGTGCTTCGTAGGGAACGTTAAGCCGTCGGTCCCGGTTATTGTCTTAGGATAGCAGTCGTTATAGCATGGACGTAGGGCATTTAGCAAATGCCCGCCTCAAGGACCTACCTATTACCACCCCCAAGTAGAAAATTTATCGCGAAGCATCTAACGGTGTTTTCCGGCAGTTGTCCTGAGAGCCAGTTATTCTAGGTAAGCCTGAACAACATCTTCGAACACATTATCACTTACCATCCAGTCAAATAGTGGTAAAAAGCTAAGCTTTAAAGCAAAAAAAAAACTAGAAAAAGTTGCTTTAACTCCAAGCTTTTTGTAACGCTTATAATATACAAGTTCAACCTTAATTTGATCATTATTTTAATTTAATTTGATCGAGAACAATAGAGGTCGTGCGAAACGAGTTGATCAACTGCAGTACTACAAGATACACACACAGCTGTATGTTTGCATGTATCAGAGTGATAAATGCATACTAAGTAAATTTAAATTAAACAGTGACAACCACAATTACAACACTAGGAACAAATATAAATTAACGGTACCGTGTTTTAGATTAGCAAAGACAAATAAAAGGTCCTTTTTAGGTAATTGTGTGCGGTTTTATAATAAAATTCCCGAACATATTACAATGCTCTCAGAAGGAAAATTCAAATTACACGTGAAAAACATTTTGATTAAGAAATCCTACTACACAGTTTGTGATTACTTAAACGACAAAAATGCTTGGAAAATTCCACCTCTGCCAAGCCATCACCTGTCTGCTACGTAATTTAAACAAATATTGTAATAATTGTATTATATTGTTTATAACAAATTGTAAACAGACGTTTAAAAGAATGGCCCCGAGTTTCTTGCCCGTTCTTCTCGCAGTGGCTGTATACATTTTTTTGCTGAACGTGGCAGTACAATGTAGAATATTTCAATATTAAAGTTTGTAATTGACCTTCATAAGAGCGTCGTAGACGCCTAAATTGAATAAATGATTTTGAATTTGAATTTGAATTTGAATTCACAATTAAACCATTAGCAATTGTTCGGACAAAACAACTGAGTATTACAGTCACGATCTGTAATAAATTGTAAGAAGATGTACAATGGTCGTAAAAATCAATCGGATTGTCTTTTGTATAAGTACGCGTGTACTTGCATAATACAAAAAACACTGATGCCTAACACTGTTACTTTGCAGACTACCTAAAATACATATTATTTTCTGTTGTATAACCATCAAGCATGTCAAACAAAATACTACGAACTATATACAACGTTACAGCTACTACAACAAAAGCATTTAGACAACCTATAAGTCATAGCAGTCTCATAGGCAGTTCAAATGCTCCAGCCCAGTACCAGTTGGCAGCGTGTCCAGCAAGCGTATCTGAATGATTCGATTTATATGATTCTTCTTTTTTCTGAAAGAGAACGTACTTTTTTAAGTGTTCAGTTGTAATACTTGTAATGTCACTATGGGTCACCCATCCAAGTTATGACAGCGGTAACGCATTTAACTCATGTGTAGAATGATCAGCATTTAATAATGTTATTGAGTGACCATATCAAAACAGACTGTGTATCAAATATCAAGAGCTGGCGTACTAATCATATTACTTCAATACTTTGCTAATGATTCACTGTATAAGACCAACCGTTCATTGATGAACTTAGGCGTTTTGAAGCGCTCGTAGCGTAGCTGAGGCGTATCTTGCTACACAACGTCCGCTGCGGTCATGACTTGGATGGGTGACCGCCATCGAGCATCTGCTCTGGTACGAAGGACTACCGCTAGTGGCATTACTACTAAGCGCTTTCATTTTCCGAAGGGTACCGGCCTACCGTCCCAGCTGTTTTGATAACACTCGTTATAGCATAGTGGTAGGGCATAGGTACCTGGCATTTTGCGAATGCCACCAAGCTTTATTCTAGCAACCAGTAACTGCCAGTAAGTTTGAACAACATCTTCGAACACATCATCACTTGCCAAGGTGAGACATAAAAGCAAACCTATCAGCCACAAATCTCTATAAAATCAAATGCGGTTGTTTGTCTCGCTAAAACTCGAGAACGGCTGAGCCGATTTAGCTGATTTTGGTTTTGAAATGTTTGTCGTAGTCCAAGGAAGGTTTAAAACTATAAGAATATATGGAAAAATGGCGAAGAAGATAGTAAAAGCAATTTCATTTTCCCATATAAAATGTTCTACCTTTCCTGACAAACATTTGACGTTCGTCCGTTAGGATAGGTAATACTAAGTTCACAGGTTCTTCTAGTAATTAATAGAAAGGTTACCCGAATTTGGACCATAAATAAATGAAGCCTAAGAATTACTCGTACAGACCTACCTGATATTCTATCAAAATATGTACATAATAATAACCTACCTAAGTTAAATTTGAACTTACAACAAATAAAAGAGCAACCATCAGATAAACATAATAACTAACCCGTAAAATGTATACAGAAGAACAACTAGGTGTAACATTACAGCATCCATAGTACGCATTGTCCACTAGCGTTTTGTTCTAGTCCACACAAAGGCAGTGGTATCTCATTAGGTCGCGCCGCCGCATGCATAATCAATGATGTCCATAAAACTGTCACATCAAATTCAGACTGGAGCTAGCTGACAGGAATGGACTTAGTACACTTTGTTCTACTTGTAACTATATTCCATTTTATTGTGTGCTGTTGGGCAAACTTTGCTTTTGTGTTTATTTCAACAAACTAAGTGCCTTTTACATTTCTGATACCAGAAAAGGTATATCAAAATATGAGTAAAAACTAAAGAATGACAACAAAAAATAGTTTGAGACTTGATGACCATGACATGATTGACCAATAAGTTAAATACTAAACATCTAATATATACATTTCTCGTGTCACAGTGTTTGTAACATAACTCCTCCGAAACGGCTTGACCGATTCCTATGAAATTGTCTGAAAATAGGACGTAAGCTATTTTTCAAATAGGTATTTTTTTTTCATTTTTACTTGCCTATATTATAGCAAAACAACGTTTGTCGGGTCAGCAAGTATAATATAGAATGACAACATCCATAGTAAACAGTATGTATACTTTTGCGTGAGAATCTCTTGAGGTCGCACCGCCACATACAAAATCAATGATGTCCTTATAACTGTCCTATCAAATCTAGACTAGAACCAAAGCTAGCTGCCAAAGTGGACTTATAATTGAATACACTGCGTTAAATACTAACTGTAGGGGGGAACTGAGTTTTGTGTTTGTTTCAGCAAACTCTTGAGGCAATCAAAAATGATAGGTACGTAGAACGCTATACAACTATTTGTAAAAACAAAAGGTGACAATAATTTCATTATAACATAACAGTATGCTTAACTTATAGAACTTGTATTGCAGCAACCATGTTAAATATAATCCACACTTTGTCATGGGGATCTCTTTTGATCGCACCGCCGCATGCATAATCAATGATGTCCATAAAGCTGTCACATCAAATCCAGACTAGAGCTGGCTGTCAGGAGTGGACTTAGTTTAATGTGTATAACCAGCAACTTGCTTGTGTCTGTATAAAATGTTAATTAACTTTGCCTATCTTAGTGTATTCCGGCCGTCAGCTGTTACTACATGCAGTAACAAATATTATAAACATATAAACGATACTTCGTTTAGAATCGAAACATGTTGAAAATTGTTCCGACTAGGCTACGTAGCTTTGCTGATTTCCCGTTGAGAGTTTAGAAATTTAGGTAAAATGGTCTGTAGTTTTTTTTTTTATGGATTTCTGCTAAGTAACGCGTGAATCTAATTATGCTACTAATTGTCTTTTTCCGATGATACTCGAATCGTACATGGCTTGCTTTTTGTCTAGACTTGGTATAATTACAGAATAATTGTTTTAAGGGTTCCATACCAAAAAACGTGACTCTATTACTACCTCGGCTGTCCGTCCATCCGTCCGCCAGTCCGACTTGTCCGTGTAGAAGTTTTCAGAAAATATATGTTAGTATAGCGGACTGCCTAACAAATAATAATATTAACAAAATAACAAAAATAAGGTATCCTCATATAAGAAACGTGTATTTAACGTTTTCTCGTTTTGACCTATCATAAAAACAATAATACAGACAAAATAATGAATAGATTCAGGCGTTACTTTGCGGAAATCCATATTTAATAATAACAAATATTTAAAGAATACATTAAATTATTTTTTAGTAAAACACTTAAATGATATAAAAATATATCTAATGACAATTCCGTAATAGAATCGAAACACGGCGAAAATTCTTCCGATATGGTTGCGTGGCGTTCGTGACGTGACGTCGGTTTAACTGGAAATTTCGGCGCAATTGTCACTGTATATATATTTATTTATCTATATCATTGAAGTGTTTTAATAATATATTAATATAATGTTTTCTTAAAACAAAAATATTATGAAATACAGACAAGGATCAAACTTGGTTTAGTCCAATATTTAACGTAAAAAAACAAGTATCGAAACCGTCTAAGTGCGTGTTGGATCGATATCAAGTCGCAATTTGTATGAAAAATATAACATTTTTTTGTACCATAGTGTTTTCGTGGAACCCTCCTCGGTGTTTAAGTCCGATTCCCACTTTGCCGGGTTTCATCGTAGTTTCTGCAGTTTTTGTTTTTTATTCTCTTAAAAACTCTCTTGTTATATGTGATTGTGAAGTTCAATGGTATTCAAGTTAGGAGAATAAGGCCCCTGGTGTAACCCTCGGGTTCACCTGACAAGATAGTTACGTAAGCTACTGCATTAAATCGAGCGCCCCCCATCGCGGATCAAGCGCTGATCCACGGAGTTAAGTAGCGCTAAAACTTGAATTTTAATGGCGATTACACTTAAGCGTATCTTGGAAGCTTAGATCATTTCGCCTTTTTGGTAGAGAACGGTAGATACTAGATACAAAAAAGGCGATTATTGCTTTTTAAGATAAAACAGTTACTAAGATAGCTTTTCGATTTTAACTATACCAACCATTCCCCATTTGGTTGCACATTTGAATATGTAACGGGTTGATTGAGTTCAATGAACCAAAATATCTAACTAGGTACCAAAAAAGGCTAATTATGCACATATTTTTTAAAGAGTGCCTACGCCAAACGGATATGGAAAAAATATGTTATATTCTTTATGAACAATTACATGTACTTTCTTATCCAAAACACGATTCCATATATATTTCACGATAGAAAAATATCAAGAAAACAGCTCAAAATTTTCACTTAACCAAGTTTTCTGCATATATATATATATATATATATATATATATATATATAAGGAACACACTGATAGGTGCTTGGCGGAAAATTATCTACTAGAGGGTGATAGGTAGTCAGTGCTAGCAACATGGTTGCTAATCAATCCTTAAAAAATCGTTTGACATTTTATTATATGTATATCAATCCTTATTTTATATATATATATAATAAAATGTCAAACGATTTTTTTCACATCATCACTTATCATCAGGTGAGATAGTGGTCAAAGACTAACATATCAGGCATAAAAAAAAAAAAAAAAAAAAGCACTGACTACCTATCACCCTCTAGTAGATAATTTTCCGCCAAGCACCTATCAGTGTGTTCCGGCAGCAGTCCTTGAGGGCCAGTAATATTACAGGCACATGAGATTGAACAACTGTATGTCTCAAGATGACGGGCGCAGCAGTGCAATTCGTCACTTGTGACGCAATACCTTAGTTGTAGGCAGAGGTTAGTCCGCTTAAAAATCTTAAAATCAGGCCTCGGGCATGTTGACCATGATGACCACTATCTCACCTGGTAAGTGATGATGTGAAGATGTTGTTCAGGCTAGCCTAGAATTACTGGCTCTCAAAGACAGCTGCCAGAACACACCTTTGGGTGCTTGGCGACAGATTTTCCACTTGAGGGTGGTAGCTATCCAGGTGGGCATTCGCAAAATGCCCTACCACCATGCTGTAACGACTGTCATCGAAAGACAACATCCGGGACCGACGGCTTAACGTGCCCTCCGAAGCACGGAAGCGTTCAGTAGTAATGTCACTAGCGGTCACCCATCCAACTCATGACTGCGGCGGATGTTGCCTAACTTAGCTGATCGATTAAGAACGGCTAAGCAAACGTCGCGCTTCACGTATATTAATATTATGTTCTTATGTTGTCTTCTGTGTGTTAGAGAAGTCATATTCTTATAACAACACATGAGTCAGTTAAGGGTACAGCTCTAGGATTATTTTCCTGGACTTTTCTAGAAGAAATCCTTGGAAATCATTCAGATAGTGACGAGCAAGGCGGACGTAGCTAGTTAAAGTCCAACTACTGCGTGGTAGGAAGTGGATCTGTAGCTACACGCGCCTACGTACTGGATTCAATCAATTCAATTATGTTTGTTAAACTTTTTTAGTTTTACTTGTGTTTGACGAGTAATTCACCTGTTGGTAAGCGATGACGCGGTCGAAGATAGTGTCCAGGCTCTTCTTCCTTCGACTTCTTCTACCTAGACTGGCTATCAAGAAAAATTGCCGGTAGACTCATTTAGGAGCTTGGCGCCAGATTTTCTTTTTGTTGGTGGTAGCTAGCCAGGCGCGCATTCGCAAACGGTTTTACGTTACATCACGATCACGTACCCGGTGCAGAAATGCACCGAGTGATGTCTGCATTTCTGATGGTGGTAGCCGTCCTCAGAACCAGGAATGAAATGTATCTCTTACACGTCTGTGTTTTGCTTACCTATATATTTGGGGAAAATAATAGTTAATAGTTCCTTTTTAGCCGACTTCAAAAAAAGGAGGAGGTTCTCAATTCGTCTGTATTTTTTGCTTGCTACTTACGAGAAAAAAATACGGTCATGAAAATGAGCGAAAAAAAATTTTTTCACCAAAAAATGGAACCGACTTCATAACTCAAAAGTGTGAAATAACTTGTCGAAGTCAGTAACATGCGCACAATTTTGTGATAATAGATACTTGTGAATTATCATGGTACCGACTTTAACAATTTATTTCACAATTTTGAGTGTTGAAGTCGGTTTAATTTGTTGATTAATTTTTTTTAATTTCGAATTGCAGCGCCCGCGTCGATAAACATTGTATTGGAGCCCACCTGAATAAATATTTATCAGGATTCCAAGTCCAAAGTCTTTGGGTGAACGTTCTACACAAAATATCAAAATTTTAGGTTTGTCACTCATTCCGTTAAAGAGCTTGAGAAGTGTTACATTCGGACGGGCGGACCGACAGACAAGCAGACAACGGAGCCCTAATTTATAACAAGTATTAACTAATTAACAAATTAAAAAACTACAAATTATTTTTGCAATGTATTTAATTATTCGTTAAGCGTTTTATCGTTCCATTGAAATGAAAACTGCAACTTATCAACATATATTTTTGAAATCGTTTTTAATATTTGATAGGTTTGGAAGCAGTTTTTTTTTCCCTCAAATATGGCGACTTCTAATGGCCATAGTAATTAAACAACTTTAAACAGTTTAAATCGCGTATATTTATTATTATTTTTGTCCCAACGACGTTTCAAACACTTTGTAGTGATCGTGGTCACGAGGTGACTAATTAGTATTTGTCACATGAGTTACCTATAAAGAAATTATTTGGTCTACCGTCAGAAATTTTTAAAGTAAGGCTAGTTTTTTTTCTGTTTTATTCTCCTAGTGTTACTTGGGTTTTCAATACAAATCAAATGATATCATACACTAAAAACAGCAGTTATGGTGGAATAAAGAAACTCACATTCATACATGAACCCTGAAAACATAACCCTCCCTTTTTTGGGCAGTCGTGTAAAAAATTATACCTATTAATACCCTTTCAGGTTGCCCAAAGGACAAAAAGGAACCCAGTTATTAACAGGGTTCCTTTTTGAGTTAATAACAGGGTTACTTTTTGTCCTTTGGGCACGGCATCATAATAAGAGTATACTCATGTTTCTAAATCATTAATTGAACTATTTTAGTTTAGTTCACAAAAGTTTTAAAAAAAACCGACCAAGTGCGAGTCAGACTCGTGCACCGAGGGTTCCGTACAAACTTGTAGGTATAAGTAAAAGTTATGATATTTTTATTGTTTACTTTCAAATATTATGTTATGTAAATAAAAATTTATGCTTTTCGCAATTTTTCCTCAACTGTACTATAAGACGCTGCTTCGTTCCAAATTTGAATATTCTGAGTTCACGGGAAGTACCCCTTACGTTTTGATTCCCTTGCGAGTGTCGAAAATTTGCGAAATAAACGGCTGTATCTTTTGATTGCGTTGGCTTAGAAGTTTGATTTTTATACAGCTCCAAGGGACAATAGACTTGAGTATTTGATATGAATTTCAGCTTGATACCTCCACGCATTCCTTAGAAAAGGAGCTTGCAGACGAATAACAAAGTGATCGTATAAGAGTTCAGTTTTTTCCTTTTGAGGTATGGAACCCTAAAAAAGAAAAGACTATACTGTTAAGCAATAAGTACGGATAGTTATGTATGTGCACGTATTGTCACGTATTATCTCAGCATGCTGTTACTAAATACGCCTACAATTACACATTATATTTGCTAAAGCTATCAGTTTACGAGGAGCAAACAATAAATGTTGAAATCATGAATGGGCATGGGCGTCGTGAATCATACATAACTGGCTGGGTACTTTTGGAACAGCTGGCAAGCAGATGCCAAGCTCTAAAATTTCTTAATAATGGTTATGATTTATTATCACGAATAAGTTTTGGTATACTTAGCCCTTTTGTTTTCGTGCTTTTGTTTGAAGATAGAGAACAGATCATCTGTTCGTATCCTCATAAGCTTTTCAAATTGATAATAACAAATATTTTTAAAAGTATCTTAAGAAAACATTACATAACATTTTAATAAAACACTTAAAAAAAGTATAAAAATATATCTAGTGACAATTCCGCCTAATTTTCCTGTTAAGGCTACGTGACGTCACAAACGCCACGCAGCCTAATCGGAAGAATATTCGACTAGTTTCGCTTCTAAACGAAGCATCTTCAGGTCATGACTCACCGAGCGCAAAATCGAGCACTTTAGGAGCGAAACTAATCGAATAGGTATTCTTCCGGTTAGGCTGCGTGGCGTTTGTAACGTCACGAAGGCTTAACAGGAACATTTAAGTGTTTTAGTCACCCCGTGACCACGATCACTGCAAAGTGTTTGAAACGTCGGGATAAAATAATGAAAAATATACGCGATTTAAACCGTTTAAAGTTGTTTAATTACTATGTGTAACAATCGCGAAAACCTAAGACAACATTATTTAAGTGTTTTATTAAGATACTTTTAAAAATATTTGTTATTATTAAATATAGATTTCCGCAAAGTAACGCCTGAATCTATTCATTTTTATATTGACTTTAATTGACATACAGATTGTCAGTGGACACAAAGTTTAATTAAGTAATGGTGATATATATATATATAAAAAGTACGTTCCACTTAAAACACGTAACGCATGTTTTTTTTATCTACGCAAGATAAAAAAAAACTAATCGCTTCACTAACATGCATTTAACTAATACATGTCGTGATGTTTTCTCCGTATTTTAATAATTATTTTATATAGAAAATAAGGCTAATTTGTTGTGTTTTCAAGTAAAAAGTGTTAATAAAGAGTAGCTTTATATAGTGAACAAAGCCTGTTGGTGACATATTCACTAAACAGTGAATAAAAATCATAGTGCGTCATCCTGCAGCAGCGGTTGGAAATTCAAACACCTTGGATTTACTGGGGAGTAATATGTCTAAAATCTATCTCTAAGTACACATTTAACACAATTCCACTAACACTCACTTGTGAGCTACGTTAATAATCACACATTGGCAGTGTACTGACTCTCTTTGCTTGACAAAATAGTGGAAGCAAAGTTGATGTTTTTCTTTTGTCTCAGACATATCACTACTATTTGACACCCAATCCTAGCTGCAACTCATTCTCAAAGTTATTTATTTGTAGTAGTCAAGTCTACAAAAATTACCTGTTATAAAAAACATATGTTATGGTACCTGAGTACCTATTACCTATTAGGTACTTACAATCATTCATTTGTCAGATAAAAGTTTCATACTTTTTCTCTCCCATCTGTTTCTAACCATTGTCTGTTCAACTAATTTCTCTGTGTTTCTACTGCTTAACATATTTCCTGTTTCTTTTTCCCTTTTATCTGTTGCATATATGAATGTAAACAAATAATAGATATGTTATGTAGGTTGTACTGTTTTCAAACTTGATTGTTGATTTTGTTTACAATATTAGGTATGCACCATTCTTGTAATTTATATATAAATTAATTGTAACTTTGAGATTGAATTGTGAGAAATACATACCATAACACTCCCCTTGCACTTAAAATACTTTTTGAAACGGTAACTTAGCTACTTTTATCTGTTTTGCAGACATTGTTCGGAGTTGTTGATGCTTCAGTATGCCTGTAACTACTAGGAAAACCTTGGCAAGAGAACTGGAAGAGAAACTAAGAATTTCTCTGCAAGATCTTCAAAAGTACAAAGAACTCTCTGATCAGCTTCTACAAGAAAGAGAAGACAGTGAGGTTGAGGTGAACCAAATTGTCTCAAAAAACACTGAGCTCAAGAATGAACTTGCTGGTTTATACACCAATTACTCAGAAGCACTCTATCAAAATGAACAGCTACAGAACATTGTATTGTCATTTAAAGAATGTAGCGAGACACATGAACAGGCCTTGAGCCGTATATCAGAATTGGAGTTTGAATTAAGCAAGGCTCAAGATGAAATCTCAGTGTTAAACTCAACAAAGTTCAGTGAACAGGCCGCTGACACCTTAAATTTATATAATGAGCTGGTCGGTAGTGGCATGGAATCAGCAAGCTCCCTGCCACCAATTGAAACTATTGACTTGACTGATGAGAACACTATATGCAGTCAAATTCCAGTCTTTCGGAGCCATAAAAAAGTCAAAAAGTATTTTAAGCTTAAGAAACTGATGTTTAAGTGTAAAAAACAACTTAAAAACCTAAACTATTTCAAGAAAAATGTGAATTTGGTGAAAGATAAGCTACTATTACAGGAAAAACTTCAAAATTGTCTGGATGAAGTAGAAATCACAAAACAATTGTATGATGATGATACTCTGAGTCTTCGCTCTGAGCTGCTAGACAAAGAGAAATTATTGCAAAATATTTTCTCTAGCTACTTATCAGCTCAAAACCATCTTAGTGAGCACTACAATGAAGCGATAAGTTTATTAGATCTTGTGACCACCAATATGGAGAGTGTGAGAACTATTGAGTGTGCATGCTCAAGGTCTATGGGTCAGCTTCAACCAACCAGAGAGCCCCATGCAATACCAACAATTTGCCATACACCTCTGCCATTGAACAAAACATGCACAGAAGCAGCGCAGAGGAAGAATCAGAGTATCACCACTAACCAGGATATGGTTACCAAGGTTTTGGTATTTTCAGATGCAATAGGCAAAAACTTTGGTTCATTACTAGGTAATTCACTTCACTGCTCTGTAGAAAATTACTGCATGCCTGGTGCTTCTTATCAACAGATTGAGAAGAAAATTATGGCTTCTGAAATTGATAGGAATACCATTGTTATATTGTACTTAGGCCAAAGTTTAGGTATTGACAGGAAACAGTTAATAGCAAATGTTACCTCATTGATAAGCCTTAGTGCATTTAAAATTATGTTATGTGCTTTTCCCTATTCAGAGGCACTGACTAAAAATCAGAATGAGCATATTCATTCTTTAAATACCATATTATTTAATATGACATGTCGTCATAGTGACAAACTTTTATTTTTTGACTGTAATAAATTTATTACTAAATTTATGTTGACTCGGGATAGGATGTACCTACCTAAGAAATATAAAAATCTGATTGCTACTTTGGTAGCTTATAATATTGAGTCGGTTATAGGAAATATAACCAAGTCTTCTATTGACGCTCCAGATTTTAGTACATGTACTAATAGAAATGTGGAGTCAGACTATTTAAACTTTTAAGTCCGACAACAGGGAAGTGTTCTGACATAGCACTGTACTACCAAAATATAAATCGCTTCCCTGGCAAAATACTTGAAATTGAAATGCTCTTAGATAAATATCCTTTTGATATATTATGCTTTACTGAAACATGGCTAAGAGCAGATACAATGTTATTTAATGTTAAGAATTTTAGTGTAGGCAGTGCGTTTAACAGATCATCTGCAGAAGGAGGAGGGTGTATTATTCTTGTAAATAATAACTTAAAATTTAAAGAACGCCGTGACTTAGTCAGATGTTCTGTCGAACGTGTCTGTGAAGTTGCTTGTGTGGAGGTGGACAGGCATCTTGTGTTGTGTGTATATCGACCACCAACAGATCAAGGTCGTGCTCAAAATTTTGCAGAATTTTTATCCACTATGGAAAGTATACTGCGGAAAATCTCTAAATGCAGAAAACCCATATTTGTATGTGGTGATTTTAATATAGATATTTTAATGAAGTCTAAAAATAAGACTGATCTTATTTCATTATTTAAGTCATTTAATTTGAAATTTCTGTTCTGTGAGCCCACTAGGATAACAGACACTTCATCTACCTGTATAGACAATATATACTCAAACTGTAAGATTAAAGAAAAGTTAATATTGAAAGGTATTAGGTCTGATCATGAGGGCCTTGCGATAAAATTTGATGGAAATAGAGAAACAGAGAGGTATGAAGTTGAACATAGGCCGTTAACAACCAGTAGACTAGAAATTCTCGGTACCAACATAGAAGCTAAGCTTGGCATAACAAATTTTTCTCACTGTGACCCGAATGACATCTACAATAACTTATTTTCTTTAGTAAATATTGAGTTTCAAAAAGTTTGTCCAAAAATAAAGAAACAAATAAATGGAAAATTGAAGTTTGGTGATTGGGCAACTAGAGGTATCCGAAAAAGTAGAGATTATTTGTTTGATCTGTATCGCAGGAAAAATTTAACATCTTGCAAGCAGTTTCATGATTATGTTAGGAACTATTCAAAAATCTTTAAGTCTGTTTGCTTGTGTGCTAAATCTCTTTTTATTAGAGACAAAATTAGCAAGTCTAAAAATAAAATAAAAACCATTTGGAAGACTATAAATACTGAGACTGGTAAGAATAAACCTAGAGATTCAACATATGTCTTAACTATTAATAAACATCAAATCTCTGATCCAATACAAGTGGCGAATATATTTGAAAATTTTTTTTCTAACTTACCCCTAGAAGCCACTAAATCATTGGATTCTTGTCCCAATGTAGCAGAAGCCCTATTAAAACATAATTTTCCCTGCAAAACACCGGACTTCTCTTTCAGATACACGTCAAACTTTGAAATTATAAAGACATTCAAAAGTTTAAACATAAAGAGTACTGAAGACTTGTGGGGTATGTCAGTTAAAGTGGCAGAGTCTATTATTTGCATTATTGCACCATACTTAGTAACAATATTCAATCTTTGTGTTGATAGAGGAAGTTTCCCCGACTTAATGAAACTAAGTAAAATCACTCCAATTTTGAAGTCGGGGGCTGCATCTGACCCTTGCAATTATAGACCTATTTCCATCTTACCCGTTCTGAGTAAAGTATTCGAAAAAATTATGCTCAAACAACTTTTATCTCATTTTAATGAGCATAATATATTGAATGAGAATCAGTTTGGTTTCACTAAGAGCAGATCGACAACAGATGCAGGTGTTCAATTGATGTCACATATACTTGAAGCCTGGGAGAGTTCACATGATGCTATTGGCGTATTTTGTGATCTTTCCAAGGCATTCGACTGTGTAGAACACTGCACTCTGATTCGTCAGCTTTCACACTATGGTGTTCGTGGAAAAGCTTTAAATCTAATAGAGTCATATCTGTCTGACAGGCTACAGATGGTTGGAATAAATGGCAATACTTCTTCCGGGTCTTTCGTAAAAATAGGTGTACCGCAGGGATCAATTTTGGGACCTTTTCTGTTCCTAGCGTATATTAATGATCTGCCTTGCATGGTCAAAGATTTCTGTGATATTGTTTTATTCGCGGATGATACCTCTCTGATTTTTAAAGTAGATAGGAAAGATAGTGAACTCATTCATGTAAATAATGTGTTATCTATGATCTCTGGATGGTTCGCCGCTAATAATCTTCTGTTAAATTCAAAAAAGACCAAATGTTTAAAGTTTTCATTACCAAATGTTCCTTATGTTGAACCAAACATTAAGCTTGGCCTAGATAAACTCTCTATTGACAAAGCGACAGTCTTTCTGGGAATCAAAATGGATTCAACTTTACAGTGGGATCCACATATACATGATCTAGCCGGAAGACTTAGTTCTGCTGCATATGCAGTTTGTAAGATAAGACAGTTAACAGATGTAGCTACTGCACGGCTAGTTTATTTCGCATACTTCCACAGTATTATGTCGTATGGTGTATTGCTGTGGGGAGCTGCTGCTGAGATAGAGACAATCTTTATCTTACAAAAGCGTGCAATTCGAGCCATATATGAAATGGATCCTAGGGAATCTCTAAGGGATCTTTTTAAAGAAATTGATATATTAACTTTACCGAGTCTGTATATATTTGAAAATATTATGTATGTTCGGAAAAATTTGAGTAAATTTAAATTAAACAGTGACAACCATCATTACAACACTAGGAACAAATATAAATTAACGGTACCATGTTTTAGATTAGCAAAGACAAATAAAAGGTCCTTTTTAGGTAATTGTGTGCGGTTTTATAATAAAATTCCCGAACATATTACAATGCTCACAGAAGGAAAATTCAAATTGCACGTGAAAAATATTTTGATGAAGAAATCCTACTACACAGTTTGTGATTACTTAAACGACAAAAATGCTTGGAAAATTCCACCTCTGCCAAGCCATCACATGTCTCCTACGTAATTTAAACAAATATTGTAATAATTGTATAATATTGTTTATAACACATTGTAAAAAGACGTTTAAAAGAATGGCCCCGAGTTTCTTGCCCGTTCTTCTCGCAGTGGCTCTATAAACTTTTTTTGCTGAACGTGGCAGTACAATGTAGAATATTTCAATATTAAAATTTGTAATTGACCTTCATAAGAGCGTCGTAGACGCCTAAATTGAATAAATGATTTTGAATTTGAATTTGAATTTGAATTTGATTTGATGAACGCGGCGGCATACTTATTCAGTCATAGAAAATATAATAATACTACTCAGTCTCAAATCTCCTTAAATCTTTGCGTAAAGGACTTCAATAACATATTTTTATTAAATACTTTCTAGAATATATGTATAGAAAGTCATTAAAACTCTGTCTGTGTTAAAATGATTAAACTCTGTCCGTCATGTCAATCGCTTTTTGACAGCTCTTAGAAAGTTGACGATATAACTTTGTAAAGCGTCCAGCGGATTATATTCCATACAAATTATAAAAGAAAAATATTTTTAACCAAATAATGGAACCGAATTCAACACTCAAATGTATGAAATAACTTGTTGAAGTCGGTACCATGATAGTAAAAAAGTATCCACTATCACAATATTGTGCGCATTACATCTACTCAGGTCTTTTTAGTGACCCTTGGAAATTACGGGATTGGTTTTTGGAGTATAACTCAAAAACGAGGGCTTGACCGATTTTGATGAAATTTAATTGGGACCAAACGACAAGCATCAGCTTTCAAATAACAAAAGAATCATCAAAATCGGTTCACTCAGTCAATTGTTCTGAGGTAACAAACAATATAGACGAAATGAGAACCTCCTCTTTTTTAAGTCGGTTAAAAAGATCCACCATTCTTCATCTGACCGAAAGAAGTGTTTTTTCAATGATGTCGCTACCCTGCCATATTTCTTAATATGATTTCAAGTATAATTGTACGCTCAGCGAACATCACCTTTAATACATTTTTAGAATACGAGTACAAACATTTTCTTTCGATCAGGTAAAGTCCAATAGTCTAGTTGATTGTCGCTCCACTCCGCCATGTGGTCAAAAGGCTCAGCAATATAACAAGAAAAAGAAACTATTCCGCTAAAAGCATTAGTAATATTATACATATTAGTCATTTGAAGCGCCCGTAGCGAAGTTTGCTTAGCCATTCTGAATCGATCAGCAAAGTTAAGCAACGTCCGCCTCGGTCAGGAGTTGGATGTGTGACCGCTGGTGACATTACTACTGAGCGCTTCCGTGCTTCGGAGGGCACGTTAAGCCGTCGGTCCCGGTTGTTGTCTTAGGATGGCAGTCGTTATAGCATGGTGGTAGGGCACTTTGCGAATGCCCGCCTGGCTAGCTACCACCCTCAAGTTGAAAATCTGTCGCCAAGCACCTAACGGTGTGTTCCGGCAGCCATCCTTGAGAGCCAGTAATTCTAGGTTAGCCTGAACGACATCTTCGACCACATCATCACTTACCATCAGGTGAGATAGTGGTCAAAGGCTAACCTATCAGGCATAAAAAAAAAAAAAAAAAAAAGTCTGTGGAACTCTATAAATTTTTAGGTAAAGCCTGCCAATTAACACGTCTACCAATACTTAAGTACCTATTCATGCAGGAAGGCGTATTTATACGGGTGGGTCTCGTTTGTACGTCTTATGAGGTTGTAAATCCTAACAGTACATACAGTAAAAGTGGATAATATTAAATCACAATAAGTCAGTTGATAATAAAATGTTTGAGCGATCAAACTCTTCAAATTTTCGGGTCAAGCCTGTCAATTAACATGTCTACCAATACCTAAGTACATACCAACTCACTAGCGATTCACACACAATTGTACGAATAGTTTTCGTTTGTACGTCTAAGTATGGGTATATAGGCTAATAGTACATACAGTAAAACAACCAAGTGTAAAATATGATTACTTGGATAGATATCCAGTAGTAGCACTCTTTTTAAGCGCTCTTAGCAAAGTTTGCTTAGCCTCTAACCGATCAGCTGAGTTTAGCAAATTCCGGCGCGGTCATGACTTGGATGGGTGACCGCTTGTGACATTACTACTGAGTGCTTCCGTGAGGCTGGCGGATCCGGTTGTTGTCATAGGATGGTGGTGATGTTATAGCATGGTCGTAAGGCATTTTTCAAAACATCCTACTAGCTACCACCCTTTTATAGAAAAAATCTGTCACCAAGCACCTAAAGATGTGTTGCGGCAGCTGTCCTTGAGAGCAAGTAATTCTAGGTTAGCCTGAACCATAAAATGCGGAGGGCCACTCCTCCGTGAGTCCAATTAAAATTCGCGGAAGTAAACAAAAGCCAAACCCCAAAGCGGAAATCCCTTTAGCTTCACCACTTGTGTATTAACGACTAATAACTTTCCAAGGCCGATAAACATTTCTTTCGTTCGACGGGAAGCCTCGTCGGGAAACCTCGTCGGGAAACCTTGTGTAGCTTCGTCGGGTATTTGTTTTCCATCGCCAACTTCAATATTTGTTGACTCGTCGGGCCTTTTCAGTGGCCCAATTAACTGTGTAGTTTGTTACTCAAATGGATCCCTGGTTTGGAGTTGAGTTTACGGTTTTTTCTTTTTCTGCCTGCTTTTATCCCACGCTAAGAGGGGTCGGCGCAGTATGTACTACTTTTATATGGTATTTCTATACAGTCAAAACATGTACTAGTGGAAGATACGCACGAACAAGTGGCAATCAACATCAACATGAATGGTAGACTTGTTTTTTTTTCTGCTTTCTTTGATAAGATATTAATTAAGGAGTAAGAGATAGTTTTAAGACGACGAATTGAAAATAATGGCGTCAGAGATCTCAATTTTGCGCAGCAATTACTAAACATTCGGAAATATTTTTTACGTATTTTATATTGACATCGTTTTGATAATAGCTTTACATGATTGGTTAACTTTCATAACAGAGAAAAGGCTATCAAAAACTGCTCTTAAAAACAGAGATTTGCATTTTACAGGAAGCCTAGATCTATTTAAGCCTCTTAAATATCTGTATAAATGAGTCTTAGCACACACTTCAATGTGGTAATTTGTTTTTTGAAAATTTGCTTTAGTTTTTATTTTAAACTATAATTACTGTTTTGGCGCATACGGCCTTTTAGCACAAGCAATGTCACGTGCGAATTAGTACGTGTTCTTTCCTCCCCACCCGGAGTGAATAGTATGTGGGGCGATACCCGATTTGAGATTAATTGTTTACCACTGCGTCGTCTTAAGTAGAGAAAGAGGCTTATAGACATGCATAAGTTTGTTTGAGTGTATGTGTAAGAAAGGGTGAGGCGGGCTCTTCCAAAATTAGTACCAATATAAATCCTTTTACTAAAGTAAATTTGGAAGCGGCTGACAGGATTTTAATAAAGTTTTGTGCATATATTCTAGACTTAGATTAGGACATCTAGGACTATTGCGATCCCGATTTACTACTCAGTTATTTCCAGTAGAAGCGCGATGTCACACATTCTACAGCTCACATAACACCCTCGTTAAGAACAAGAACATATCAAAGAACAAGAACTATCTTTCTCTTAGCTTATAACAGGGTGTTTGAAATAATGTATTTTAAACCAGCCAGCAAAGTCCAACGTACAGGGAAGAGCGCTGCTGGAACACCGGTAATGTACCTAGTTCATGAGCACAATACGAAAATATTTTTAAAAACGAAACTATTTACCATCTACATATTTTTATGAATAAAAGAATAAGGAATTGCTTAGAGCTTCAGCGCAGGTGAAGCAATGGGTGAAAGCTTGTGTATGATATAAATGTGACAGCAAAAATACTGCTCTGTAATGACCACTGCAACTAACTAAGAAACTAGCAATTACATTTAGACTGGAGCCAGTCAGAGAGTCAGATTACAACACAAAAGAAACAGTGCAAACATTACAGGGGACTTATCTCGTAACATTTGGAATGTCTTTGTCAAACTATTTTTATCTATTTAAGTCCATCCCTCAGAACAATTCAAACAATGTCTGGTCAGGAGAAACAAAAAGTCTCGACACAATAGGGGTGGGTCGCCGGCCTATTTTCACACATTGAAGTAATGAGGTAGATAGGGTCTTTCATTGTCAGATTAAAGTTTATTTTTGCGACATGTGATTTATAAATATCTCGTCAGTTTTACTCACTAATAGGGAATAAAGGGTAGTGTGTTTTGGTTTGAACTAAGTACTCGTATTTTACGTTACATAAGGTATTCAACACTCATTATAACTTACTAAATTGATTAGGTCTGATTCAGTGTGTGTGAACACTCAACCTAAAGACTTTTGAAGCAATGACGGCTCAGTGGCATCGGCTATAGACTGCCGCGCAGCATGTCTATGGTTCGAATCCCGCCGCGGGCTTGAGCTTCAGCGCATGGTGGAAGGGCATTTTTGCGAATGCCAGCCTGGCTAGCGACCACCATCAAGTAGAAAATCTGTCGCCAAGCACCTAACGGTTTGTTCCGGCAGCTGTCCTTGAGAGCCAGTAATTCTAGGTCAAACCTGTTTACACCTTCGACCACATCATCACTTACCATCAGGTGAGGATAGTGGTCAAAGGCTAACCTATCAGGCAAAAAAAAAGAAAAGCAATCGTTATAAAATCACCATTAAGTACAAATTATCACAGATTACTGAAAAAAACTTTCCCATAACATAGAAAGTACTTAACTGACATCTGCTATCCATTACATTAGTTTTTGTAATAATATGTTGTAATTATGGTACGTACCTACACATTAGGAGCGTTATTTAATTATGTACGTACAAAGAGCACCGACATAATTACATTTTAGCAATGTACGACTTCGTGTGATTATCACATTCAACCTGTTTCCGAGAGGCAAAAAGACAGATCATATACATTATATTAATTAAATTAAGTAGTGTTTTTGCTGTTGTAGAGATTGACTATTAAAGGGTTCACTTCCTCCATTTTTTATTATGCTTGCGTGCTTTAGAGTACATAAATATTGTTTGAAATGAAATTAAAGAACGGCCTTTGCCCAGCAGTGGGATACTAAGTGATGGATGACGTGGTCGGAAATTTTCTTCAGGCCAACCTAGAATTACTGGCTCTCAAGCATAGCCGCCGGAACACACCGTTAGGTGCTTGGCGACACATTTTCTACTTGAGGATGGTAGCTAGCCAGGCCTTTTCTTAAATAAAGTAGTGGCTAGACGAACAAAACGCCATCCTGAAGGTAAACGTCCCATTGCAGTTGTAGTGTTACCATTCTGCATGATACTACACTAGACTCGTATCTCCCTCCTATGCCTAGACGTTAGTTCTCATCTCTTGCTTCGACGTAAAATCTTACGGTGTTTAATAATTTACTGTCGCAATACGACACAACATGTGTTGTCCGACCGAACGACAAACGCGACAAAATTCAAACACAGCACTTCTCAGGATCTGTCCTACCCTAACTGGCAATACTGAGCATCGTGCGACGTCGCATTTGTTTGTCGACCTGTTTGATTATCAAATCAGTTTGTAATTATTGTCGTGTTGTTATCAATTATAAAAGTTTTAGCATCAAAAATAAATAATTTAAGAACTGAACTTTCAAAGAAGACCAAATTAAATAAATATTTCAGCTTTTAAGTGTACTCGCACTAGAATAAAAGCAGAAATACATATTTGATTAATTACTTACTGATAAAAATATTTGTTGTTTTGTCGAAGCCGACAGTACTGTATCAGCGGGATTGTACACTGCTAAACACAGCCTCTCCCGTTCAAGGGGCATTTACCATAATCCCACGGTTGGCAGGCGTCTTTGGGATCGCAGTATATGATATCAGTTCCTCAGAAGGCGCTGCTGCCCACCATCCGGTATTTTACTTTTAGTCGCCTCTTACGACACCCAGAGGTAGCAATGGGGGGTTGACATTCTAGCCCTGCACCCCACGGGCAGCTGACAGTAAATGTGACTAAATTTCATCGTATCTTTTCTGTTGTTTGAAGTAGTCATTGTTTATTTTTGACATGATCTCTAACTATCTATGCTGGCTCTGATGTTACTCGTTAAATCCCGGTTGCCATGACACAAGTGGACTCTGATTATTTCAATACTCATTCCACTGAATTCATTTCATTACTCAATTTTCACTATGAAAGCCTTGTGTACACTTACGTACTGTACACAAGGCTTTCATAATTCCTTCTCGACTATTGACGACACTCTGAGTCTAGTTTGGACACATTGGCATCGACGGATGATCGACAAAACTAATTTTGTTGAACGAGATTGCGAACCAGCGATTTCGTCATCGAATAACAATGCAATTATGACAAAGCGTAACATTGAAATGGTATATGAGACGGTTTATTGCTCAACAGGTTTAGGTACTACCGAGTAAGAAATTTAGTAAGTATGATGTACTATTAGTTAGAATAATATGATGAGAAAATATTTATAAAAAACCTATAGACCGCGCTCTGCCTTGGAATCTAGTCCCTGGTTACAATTTTGAGATCAAACAAGTAAAAAACATGGTATAAAATAGTCAACTTTCACGAACCCCATTCCTATCTTTTTTATAAAAAGAAATAACTTTCTTTTCTGCTCAATGAGCTTTAAGATGGCACTCCACATGCCAGGGTGATATATTTATTTCTTGACAATATTGAAGCCCCACTAAAAATAATTTAACAGACATTCTAGTCCAATATTGGTCTTGCGTCAACATTCTTTACCATTTTTTTTTATTTCAGTTTTGTAACTCATTCCTTTACCCGCTGCCTATAGACAGACACACAGCGGACTCTTAAATAATTACATTTACAAATTATTGGAACAAAACATTTGTGAATGAGGGCTGGAATAGAAACCGCGTCCTCCGATTACGCGCTGTAACAATTGCGTGACAATTTTTTTTGTGATTTCCGCTTAGCACGCGGTAGTGCCTATACTTGTATTTAGAAATATCGTCTCAGGAACCTTAAAACATAAGCACAAGCCTATGCATGCACGTACTTGTATCTATCTACAATAAAAAAGGTGTGAGGTTACCCCTTTTGCCAGCTGCTCCGAGGCAGCTACCTACCCCACGTCAGCACGCCCGCCGGATCGCGTCGCAAGCACGGCCGTGCACTCTCTTTTATTCCCATTGACGGCAGAATTCCTTTTGTCTCCCCACTACTCGCTATTCGTTACTACAGACTCCCTCCGACAAATTCTATTATTGTTTTTAAACTCGGAAATCTCAGCATCGTGCTCTGTAAACTCAGCTCTTTTGGTTTTATTAATTAGAAATACGTACTTTGCATAAGTTTTAAAAATGAAACGAAAAGAAAAACATTCCTAATATTGTTTTTATATGATTTACGTTTTCTTAGCTGTTTTAAAATTTAGAAGTACATATTATACTTTTTTGATAAATGGTTTATGACCCTTTTTTGGAACTCGATTAACTTTTCAAAGTCAAAACCGATGTAACATTTTATTTTTAAACTAGTTACCTCGGCTGCAATTTTTTTTTACATTCGCATCGGTGCCAGACATGCTAGTATGTTGTAAGTTGTACATACCCGAGCTAAACATAAGTTTACTTTGAGAATTAACCTTTTAAGGTTTACTACAGTTACGTTACCCGGCTCGCATGTTATGTCTGACTGATTATGAGTACACAAAAGTATGATTTATATAATAAAGAATTAATCGACCGGTACAGATTTTTAAATCGGATAACATAATTATTATAAGCAAAAACATCAAAATAGTACCTAACCCTTACAACCTACAAAGCTGGTCTAAGCATGTATGCAATACATTTACACTGCCGAAACACAGTGTTAGGTGCTTAGCGACAGATTTTCTACTTGAGGGTAGTAGCTGGCCAGCAAAATGCCCTTCCACCATACGGAGGAACTCAAGCCGACGCGGACATCGAACCATGGACATGCGACACAGTTGTCCATAGCGATTACCGCTTGGACTTTTCAATATTCTTACGTTCTCCTACTTTAACTTTAGCTTTTTCAGCGCTGTGTTAAGACTAAAAGAAGAACCGCTACGGTAACTGGAAAACAATAGTTAGCTAGAGCGTAGAGAAAGCCCGTGAGGTGTCGGGTTAGAATGTCACCCCCTATTGCTACCTGTGGGTGTCGTAAGAGGCGACTAAAAGTAAAATAACGAACTAACCAAGACGCCTGCCAAGCGTGGGGATTACGGCAAACCCTCCCTTAATGGGGGAGGCTGTGTTCCGCAGCGGCCAATCCGGCTGATACAGTAAAGCTTAAAGAAAAGCTTGAAAAACTGAATGATACCAATTCTCAAATTGAGAGAATCGGGGTGATCTTAGTATTGAACCCGTGGTTGCTGATGTGACATTGGCATTTGTCCTCCTTGACCTCACTTCTGTATATAATCGAAAACATAAATTGCGCAGAGCTCAGTGTAACATATCACGTCCGGCGTCCTGATGCGTAGTCAAAGGCTAAAAATAACACGAGGGCAATTTGTGTTTTCTGACGTCGAAACGAAGGTCTTTGAAAGACAACGAATCGTTAAATTTAAAATTTATTTACTTAGCTGAGAAAAGAATCATTCTTTAGATAAAAATATAAGATAACTAGCGGCCCGCCCCGGCTTCGCACAAGGTAATTGCGACTATAAATTGAGATGTAAGCTATCCTATCTTTCAATTTGGATCAAATTGCACACGGTGTGCAAATCAAATTTAAAATCGGTTCAGTAGTTTAGGAGTCCATCGCGGACAAACAACGTGATACGTATTTTTTATATATAAAGACATGAGCCCGCGACGAGTAAGCTAATATGTAGTGATTGGAGAAGGTTATAGCTTTACCTACCATAGAATATATAATAAGCTATACATAGCTAAATTAGTGTTAACTATTTTTGTGCCATTATGATGAGACTGACTCTATTTGTAAGACTCCAAAGTGCTTATGTACGTTTCCTTTAAATTATATGTATGTGATTTATTTCGAGACTAAAATCGTGTTTATCATGTCAATACACAGTCTCAAGACATAGGCCAGCCCCCTGTATCAGTTTTTCAGAAAATGCTGAATATTTCCTAAAGTAATAGAAATATTTTTGGTTCACCTGCTGTTTATTATTAACTAGCTTTCCGGGCGCGGCTCCGCCCGCGCGTATGTCGGTTATCGCGCGAAACATTAACCTCTTTTTGCGCAGTCGGATAAAAACTATCCTATGTTTTTTCCCAGGTCTCAAACTATCTCCATACCAAATTTCATTCAAATCGGTCCAGTAGTTTTGGCGTGAAAGCGTAACAGACAGACAGACAGACAGAGTTACTTTCGCATTTATAATATTAGTACTGATAGTACTGATTAGGTTGATAACTTGTATACTACTATATCTGCGCAAAATTCTAAATAGCAAGTGACCTGGACAAGTTTCTTAGAACGACTGGCGCAGTTTACAGAGAAATGCCCATGTATATAAATCGAAGCTGACACTGCAGTTAATTACATTGTACTTGTACACTTGTATATAGTTTATACATATATGATGTTACGTAATGAATCGCACGGTACTACATCCTTGGCCAAAATACTCGACTTACTCCAGTTCCAATGAATTACGTCTCTCAACGTTCAACAAGCTTCGAGAGCTTACCAGATTTGCCAACGAAAAGACCCGTCAATCTTTCCATTCATTGCCTACTTGCGAAACCAAAGTCAAGTGGATTGTTAGTCAGTTTAGTATCTCATTTTATATTGTGTTGATGGATGATCTATGGATTTCCTTAGATCTTTTCGAACTAAGTCTGTTTTGAAGAGATCAACATTGGCTAGTAAGATTTTTAAATTTGAAATTTGTTTACGTTATATATATGAGAATCTTTGTCTAATAGACAATTTATTTAGTTACAATATATTTTATCAATTTGATGCTATTCTTTGTCAATTTGATTATATTCTTTCTTTTATTATAATTATTTTAGTACATCAAACAATAAATTATATAGCAATATAATGCGTTGAATTACAATATTGCTGTCATCAAAGTGACAAAGCATCCCCAATATCTTTCTATCATATAGGGAGTCAATGAATGAAAAAAAGTGTTTCTTTATAGTTTAGCCTTTGACTACTATCTCACCTGATGGTGATGATGCTGTGGTCGAAGATGTTGTTCAGGCTAACCTAGAATTACTGGCTATCAAGGAGAGTTTTTTTTTTTTTTTTTTTTTTTTTATATTATGGGTGACAAACAAGCAGGCGGCCCGTCTGATGGTAAACGGTAACCGCCGCCTATGGACATATGCAACACTAGCTGCGCTGCCGATGCGTTGCCTGCCCAGAGAGGAAACACACAGTTAGGTGCTTGGCTGATTGAACTTTATATTATGCACATTTTGTTTTATTTTCCTTTACAAGCTCCTTAATATTTCTAATAGTTAACCAGAAACCGTGTAAAGGTAGTTATTATGAAAACAGGCACGTCACCACTGCACTGTTTATTCCATGAATCGTGAATGAACAACACTGTAACAATCGATAGTTAGCGCTCGACGAAACTTTAGCACTTACGTGTGGGTGGAACTTGTAATAAGTAGGTAATACCTACCTAGTGGGTGGCAAAGTATACAATGCAGTTATTAGGTATAATATAATCTACTCAGACGTTATTTTGCGGTAATCTATATTAAAATAAGAAATACTTACGGGATCGATCATTCACTTTTAACAACTATATCATCAAGATAGGTAAATATTTTTAGGTATTTTTGTGTAACTCAAAAACGGCATGACCGATTTTGATGAAATTTAAAATGGGACCAAACGACAAGCATCACCTTTCAAACAAAAAAAGAATTTTCAAAATCGGTTCACCCAGTTCAGGGTTCTGAGGTAACAAACATAAAAAAAACAGACGAATTGAGAACCTTCCTTTTTTGGAAGTCGATTAAAAAACACAAAAATTATATCCAAATAAATCCAGGTCAGTTTTAAAGCAATGTGGCCGAGCGGTAATAGGTACCTATGGACTGCCGTGGCGCAGGTCCAGGGTCAGTTCCCCACAGCCAACTTGAGCTTCTCAGCAATTGTGGAAGAGCATTTTGCGGATCATCGCCTGGCGAACTATCAAGATCCTTACAGTCCTTGAAAGCCAGTAAAATTACAGGTAAATGAGACTTAACAACTAACTAACAAAAAATATGTTTCAGTCAAAATGATTTAGTCAATTTTGGTCAATCGCATTGATATTCTACTGCCGCGTTCAGCAAAAATGGAAAGAGCCAATTTGAGAAGAGCGGGCAAAAAACTATTATATAATTTATTATATAAAAGCCCATTCTTTAATGTCTTTTCTCTTTTACAATTTATAAGTTTATAATAAATTATTTACAAAATTTATTTCATAGGTGGTTTGGCAGAGGTGGAATATCCCAAGCATTTATGTCTTCTAAATAATCACAAATTTTGTCTTATTACAAAATTAGTGATTATTTAGAAGACTTTTGCAATAAAAATCTTTTATACATACAGCTTGAATTCACATTCTGTCAGAACTGTAATATCTTTAGGAATTTTATTATAAAATCGCATGAAATTACCTAAGAAAGATTTTATTTGTCTTTCTTTACTAATCTAAAACCTGGCTAACAACCAAGCTATCAGGACAGCAAATTTCACATTTTATGAATTCCCTTAACTGTACATTCAGCTATATATATTAGTAGGTCTGCTAAACTTGAAAACTTCGCATTTTAGTGTAAAACTCTCTGGATTCGTACTAAATCTTACAATATAGAATTTGTTCTAAGTCTGGCGAGCGTTTCAGAACTTCGGCAAGTTTTAACTGCCGCGGCAAAAGCCTAACAATTTGCCAAGCTTCAAATTGAGCCTTTGTTCCTGAGTGAATCTTAATTCCTCTTTTACATGATAAAAGCTTAAATCTACATTGTTATGGAGGAAATTGTGGTTGTGTTAATAGCTGTTTTCATTTTCAAAGTATGCAATAAATACGTGGAAATTCATTTTATTTTGGTGGAAACATTAAGTGGTAACTATTATGGAAGTAAGTATACTTAATGTCTATTTTGATATCGTTGCCTTGGCGCCCTATCTGTAATAGGTACTCCGTCCTTTGCAAGCTGAAGTGCACTTTATTGCTTCGTACTTAGAGTCGTTTATTGATTTGAATGGCATTGCAGAGTGGTCCTTCTGGCCCTTTTTATTCTGTGGTATTAGTTGTTTTATTTTTTAAGTCAAAAGGTATTTCCCTTTTTCGTACACTTGCTCTACTCTTCTTGTGTTTATGACGCCTGCCCACTAGCGCGAGTAAAATGGTACCAGGGCTATGCAGTCCCATTCCAATGACGGTATAAACTACGCTTACAGAGTTACAAGTTACCATATTGCGGCCCATACATACGTACTCAGTACCATCTGTTTTACGGATTTGCCTGCATGCTAAACACCTACATTATTAGTTATTTAAAATATGTCGAAACTATGTTTCAAACAAGCAAAACAAGCATCTTGCCTTAACATAAAAAATACAATTTATAAAGCGCTGACTCTATCGCAATACTAACTTCATTGATTTTATAAACCACATAAAAAAATCAATAGGTACATTTTTTTTGTTTGTGATTGTGACGGAAAAAGTACGAGGCTCACCTGATGTTAAGCGGATTGAAGTTAACCTCTGTCTATAACAGATGCATTTCGTCATGTGACGAATTGCACTGCGCCCGTCACACTGAGACATACAGTTGTGAAGTCTCTGTAATTTTTCTAGCTCTCAAGGACTGCTTCCGGAACACACTGTTCAGTGCTTAGCGACAGATTTTATACTTGAGGGTGGTAGTTAGCCAGACGGGCATTCGTTGGTCACGTCCACTGAATAAAATTGTAATTGTAACATGAATTAAGAGATAGTGGTTGGCCCTCAGTCAGCTCTGTCATATAAATGAAAACAAGTCCCCCAATTTGAGCGCAGAAGCCTCATCTCCACTTGCAATCTTTATACAAGGACTCGTGACTCGTAAATACTGCGTAGCCAGTATCATAAGAATCCTGGCATTCAGTGTAATTGGATAATCACATAAGTAAGGAGACAAGACTGCCGGCCTACACGTGATAAACATGATACCACGGCCCTGTTACACTTGCACTTCCTCGCAGTTGTTATGAGAAGAGGTTTCTTGTCTGTTTTGACCTTTATCTGACCTCTTTATGACCCAGCTCTTTAAGGTCAGTTGAGGCATGGCTGACTCAAAATTAACGAGCTATCATTACATACAGAATATCAATGGTACTCGAAACGATTGTGCGCACTTGTACTTGGTAGAGTAAACAATAATCTTAAAAACGTGGAAATTATTTTCTTTAGTCTTTGCTCTTCTGATAATAATAGATCCGTTGAGTGTTTTCGAGAACTCAATTATGGTGTACTAATTTAAATACAATATATTATACTAATAATACTTTATTTTTTGTTCTTGTCAGTACTACGAATAAATATGTAAAAGAGTGTAAGTCAATCTCAAAAACAGCAAAACGCAAAAGTTACAACGGGCGGGCGTAGAATGAAAAGTGTACCGTTCGGCGCAACAACATTATCTTGACGCGATCTTTTCTAAGCACCAGATCTATAACTAAGCCATGTTAGATGCTTGGCGATAGATTTTCTACTTGAGGGTGGTAGCAGCCAGGCGAGCATTCGCAATATGCCCTTACACCATGCGATAAATCTCAAGCCAGGGCGGTGGGAATTGAACTATGGACCTGCGGCAAAACAGTCCTGTACGGCACGGCAGTATAATAATATCTTCGTTTGGGAGTCTAAATAAAAATACCATAAGATGGGTAGCAATGCCTTCTAAAGAACTGCCAGCTTACACAGCGATCGCCAAGACGCCTGCCAAGCGCGAGGATTATAGCAAAACCTTTTGAGGCGTTGGTCCTTCAGTGGACGTGAGTGATGCTACCATTTGTACTGTGGGTGTTGGTATTAACTGCCGTTTTAAATTTATTACAGGGAAAGATTTACGTTGTATCTTATGCTTTAAAGTATATGAATTTCGAGCGAAAGATCGTGTATGTTGGAGGCGCCGGTTTGGTATTCTTGCAAGGTGACCCACTAGAATAACAATAACACATTAGTTCGAGCATTGAACTAGTAGAAGTTTTTTCCAAGTAGTTTAACTGTGTATAACCTTTTTACTGTCTATATCGCCACCCCGATGAGCCCGTACTCATACCGTACAGTTTAATAAGTTTAAATTATACTGGTTAATATCCTCTGTTATACCCAATTATGATAGATTAGATCTAAAGTATCGCGGTCTGTACCAACCTCAATGGAGCCGCAACAAGATTTGTGCTTGCCATTTTGCATACCGTGGAATGGGGAGCGCTACCTATTTCATGTAATATCAATACAAATACCCATGTTCAAGCAAATAAATGATTTTTCATCCCACCATCTCGGAAAGAGTATTTTTAATCTTCAATATCTGAGTGGAAAAGCCGTTTTTATTCTCTAGAGGATAAAGTAAATTGAATTTAGAACATCGTGTGCACTAAGTTTGTGAATTAAAAAAAAACATTAAACCTATTTACTGCTACCTCTATGGTGCCGAATATATCATACAACTTTTTTTTAATTTGTTAAAAACTCAGACTCGGAACCTTCTTGGTGTTCTTTTTTCAATTTGCTTTGTACGCGGTTCTTTACGCGGCATTTTTTCACGTAATTCCTCGCTGAGGTGGAATGAAAAGTTACGTGTTGCACTCGAGTGCAAAGATTTTTCACCTCGTGCTCTTTTGATTCCCTCGCTAACGCTCAGGATTCTAATTTTGAATCACTCGCTGCGCTCGTGGTTCAATTTTAGAATCCTTCGCTTGCTCGGTCATCAAAATTGAACACGCGGTTAAAAAGCAACTTTGCACTCTTGTATAACAAATAACTATTGAATTTGCTTAACAAAATATCCTAATTGGTCCGGATTGGTTTTATGTTCAAGAATACTATCAAGAGTATTGTCATTCTCCCAGTTTGTGCATTGTCATGTAGGCATTTCTCTGTAAACTGGGCAAGTTGTTCTAAGAGATTTGTCCAGGTCATTTTTTATTTTGAATATCGCGCAAATGGTATTATGCGACTAGATATCTACCTAGTTAGTAATAAACAGCAGACGAACCAAAATATTTCCATTAAATTAGGTAATATTCAGCATTTTAAAAATCCGTATTTCAGAAAATGCTGATAGTGAATACTGTTCCCAATTTTTTTTTTTATATTTTTATGTTTAGCTATAACGCATACTCTGCGGATTAGTTTATCTATATATCCCAATACGACGGTTAAAGAACAATAAGAAAAAAATTAGTTATGACTCATTGCCATGTTAGCTCAATTGGTCAGAGCATGTTACCCCGGCTAAAGGGGTGCGTCCATCCAGGACGCGGGTTCGAATCCCGCACATGACTTAAATTTTTCCTGTCAATGTCAGGGGACTGTGTATTGAAATGATAAACAATTTTAGACCCAAATTCATAACTTAACAATTAAAAGCGAAACCAATTTATAAAATACGTCTTTTAGAACGTTTCACTGATAAGATTTATAACTCACAGTATGCCGATTTGTGAAAGAGTACTAAACTACCTATTTGCTATGATAAAAATATCAAGCAAGGCTGACACCAACGACACAAGATTAGACAGCAAATACAGCATGTCTTTGTCCTCAATCAAGAGCCAAGGACGAACGAGGACAGTAATCTGTAGGTTGACCAACAATCTCAGAAGAATGAAGTTTCGTGATTATGTCTGTAAGAATGCAGACGTAATGCAATATGGTGTTAGATTAGGCTTTTCAGTTTCTATATCGCACATTTTTAAACGAAATGTTAGTAAAGAATAAATCCTCAAAAGCCGAAACTAAACAAAAGCTGAAAATCTGTCGCCAAGCACTTAGCAGTGTGTTCCGACAGTAGTCTGAGAGCCAGAAAAATTACAGGCACATGAGACTTAACAAATGTGTGTACCTATGTCTTCTGAGACAATTGATAATCTGGGGCAATCCGTCACCTCACGAAATGCTTCGGTTATGAGCAGTGGTTAATTCGCTTAACATCAGGTGGGCATCGTGCTTGTTCCGTCACAATCACATACTATAAGCATATTAAACACTATATTTATATAAGTGTATGTATGTACTTATATAAGTATTTATTTATATTATAATGTTTATAAGTTTTTTTTATTTTTATTTATTTATTCATTATATATTTAATATAGATTATATATAGAATATTAAAATATAGGTTTTTTTTTGTAACTTAAATAGTACTTCGTGAATAATTGTTATGTTTACCTAGTAAACTGCCAACCTGGCAAATTTTGTAAATCCTTTCTGTTCGGTTTTCTGGAAGAAATTGCTTAAACCAATAAGACCGCCCTTTGTATACCTAATATGTGTGTTAATTTTCTGTAATGTTTTTCCATGGTATGCAAATAAAGTGTTTCTATCTATCTATCTATAACCATGCTAACCGTGCTAAGCGAGACGTCAACGCGGGCGTCCCGAGCTCTCCTTGAAAAAGACCACCGAATGTGGTTGAAACTATAGTCGGAGCTATCTGACTGATTCACGTGAGTTATCCCGTATTATTTACTAAAATGAGTGAAAACCACGTTAGCTTTTATAATAAAACGACTATTAGTTGTTACGAAAACTGTGTTACGAAGGCTTTGGGAGGGGTGAGGCAGCTGAAATATTTTTTTACAGTCTAGCTTCCACGCTGGTCGTTGATGTAGGTGTATCAATAAAAATAGTTGTATTTATGCCAAACAAAACCCTGATTATTTTCTGAAACGCATTAAAGAATATAGCGGTAAAAAAGATCTAATTGTATAAATCTTTTATTTGAACCTCCTGCCGGAAAGAATTTATATATGCGAAGCGCTTATTGTATGTCGCTTACAATTTATAACTGAATACCCAATAGCTTAAAAATACTGACTGAAAATATATTTAAAAAAGAGTAGTCAACCATTTTTTATTTTGGCTTGGCTGCTAAATAATTGTTTTTAGTGTTAAGGAATTCAAAGAATATAAATGTAAAAATAATATTCATGTAAAATATAAGATTCATTGTAACTGCATGAAATATTTGCACTTCTGCTTGTCTGCAAGCTGCCAGTACAACTTTTTGCAATTGTATTTTTAGGATCTTCTTTACTTTTCTTGCAAATAAGCTATTGGATCGCGCTACTCGCCTCCAGTATTTTAATTACATTTGCCTACTTTGTGTTTCTATTTAGTTTTGTGATTATAGTTATACTTTTTTTATATAAACAATTAATATTCTTTGTGAAATGAACAGGAAGTGTTCACTAAAAAAGCGTGTTGTTTTTTGACTAGTAGGTGGATTTAATTAAAAAACCATGTTTATATTTGAATAAAAAAACAGTCTTAAAAAATTGCGACTGATAAATATTTGTGAGACGTACGAAATGCTTTATTATTAAATATCAAAGAGATAAAAAATCCGCATTCTAATATATAGCTTACCTATTACACTCAAGTCAATCACTTTCCTTTACTGTATTCACTTTTTTTATTAATCTAATTGAAATTAACTTACTAGTAAGTACAATTATTTTATAAAATTATATACCTTTCCACCTTTTATAAGACCACCGAATGTGGTTTAAATTATAGTCGGATCTATCTGACTGATTCACGTGAGTTATCCTGTATTATTTACCAAAAATATTTTTTTTATTTTTGGTATATATAGTTCTTTCTAATGATCAGTAAAAATCTGTAGGTCTACTACAAACCTACTTGGATAGATAATTGTAGAGCTGCGTTTGTTACATCAGGGTAATTTGTTGACTATGGAATATTAATCCAAAAAGCCTGTATCTGGCATTTGGATTAAGGGGGTGGTAACTTTGATGGTGAAATCGTCTACAGAGGATCATTATTTGGATTCAGAAAAAAATAAGTAGATAGGTTTTTTCGAATTGCTTGATTAATAGGTAAAAAACCTCAAGTGCAGCTGTTTACATTTATTTTGAGGAACTCCTAATGATTTTTTTTCCATCTAACTTTCGCTAAAATATGAGCAATTATACCTATCTATAAATAGTTTTTATAGATGAAAAATATGTAACATTTGCACGCCTGCTTGCAGGCTGAATGCTGTAGGTGCCTACTTGACTTATCCATCTTAATAATGGTGTTGTATTCTTGCCAACTAACATTTGATTTGATTTCACAAATCCGTAAAATCACATCCATGTGAAGCGTAGGTATTTTCCCTAATTTTCACGCATTTAGGACAAGCAAAAGGTCGTAGCCGCCGCGTGCAGCGCGCATTGATAATGCACTTTATTTAATTCTTGTTTTGTTTTTCGTTACGTGCTCCTAATGGATCTGAATCGCCTCTCTATAAGTCCTTGGAATTAATCCAAATAGACTGATGAAGCAAGTACCTCATAACTACTCGTAAGTAGGTAAATAATACATAAACTATTTACCTACAAGCAATTTGTTGTGCGCTGGAACATCGGTCAAGTGTTTGCACGTTGTCGCGTCGCCGTACAGCCTTTAATAGCTTCTTGGGTCACCTTTGACATAATAGCAGCAGGGGTCACCTTCAGGAGGATTCGTATTACACATTCAACAATAGTTGTACCTACCTATACCTACGTTTATATTCTTTTAGGTAGTAGGTAATCTGTGGTAGGTACCTATAAGTGTATTGTTGAGTTTATTAACATGCTGGATAATCTGTGGTCTTAGCACGTTGCGAAGCAATGTGTTTGGCGCCTGTGTGTGATTCATTGGAATGCACGTTTATATGGACACTTCATTCTAAACTTAGCTAAGCAATTTCATATAAAGGATTAAATAGAGTGGTATAACTTACCAACCTACTATAGGTATATAGAATACCAGTTCATTTTCTGCCAACATTGTGTATCGTACAAATATTTACTACAGCTTCAGCAGTTTACTTCATTACTCATCTCCCAGACATAATATGCGACTTCCGTCGAAATTTAGTGCTTGCGCTCGAAGCGAGACTTCCTTTGCTATAGTTAGGATGTTCACTTCGAAACTAAGTTTAAGGACTCTTGCTTTCTTCTGAGTTCCGTAAGTGAATTTGTATTGAATCGGGCACTGTTTGAGAGTCCGGAGCGAGCGCTTTGAGTACAGCTTTTTAACGACAGTACTCGCGAGCGCTTTAAGTACCTACCGCTGTAAGTTAATAAGAGTACATATAGGTAGTAGGTACCATTGGGTGCAATAGCTGGCCGTTATGTAGGCACGAGAAGCGACTCAGCTTTCTCCCAAACGTGGGCGATACTCGCTCCCATTCATGTCTCGAGCGTGTTTACATCGCAAGCCGTACGATAGTGAGTGATATGGAAACAAAAATAACGCGACTCGAATCGATGGGAACGCAGCCACGAGATAACGATTGTTTACCTGCGATTACCACACTCAAGGTAACCGTTCTACGGTTCTGCTCGCACAACATATAGGTAGGTAGGCCTACGCACCGCCAGACACCACGCTTACAAACCTATATTACCTGTATTATTGTGTGACATTGAAAATTACGCAAGTCTGTGAATTCGATGTCTAGCGGGAATCTTTCTGGCTGAACTGGGGCTCACGTTTCCCGTGTCCCTACAACAAAAAGCCGGGCGAATGCCGCATTTAAGACGGTCCCCCTTACCTCTGTCGCTCGAACGTATCCTGCGAGGAGCACACAAGACAGCCATAGGTAAATCCTTAAATGCATCACAACAACGTAAACCGGACCGGTCGCACCAGTTTTATGACACAATCACACTATTAAGACACTGCACTGGATTGTTGTTATTCCACAAACACCATACACACGACTTATGTGTCGCGGGCCGACATGCGGTACCCTATCGCGTTCTTGGTAAACTGGCGCTCCGCCGTCAGTTCAGTCGAGTCGACTGTGGCGCGTCCCCAATCGCTGCTAACTTCACGTGAGGCTCGGTCGACGGCCGACTCGCTCAGCGCTCGCCCCGATGGTCGATGGAGCTGCGTTTCGCGTCACGCACTCCTATTCATTACAAAGAATAATAGGCCCACAAAAACGAGCCCCCGAAAGCCGCCCTCGTTGCGCTCCACAATGAATCCGTTCTAAATTTGGTTGTCAGACAGAAAAGTTATTTGCTGGGGCGACGACCGTCTGCGTACGATCAAAACAAACAGTGCGATACATATCTAAATGTGTACAACTACAATGAGCCAATAATATTCAAATTTCTCAGAAGGACAGAAGGCATGCTTGTCCACTGAATCAGTCGCTTTCAATTGTACTTTGCATTGCCAAGCCATACTAAATTTTGAATAACTTGTTTGTTTGTAATGTTGTCGTAGGTGGGTATCCACTAACCACAAGTTTCTTAATAAAAAAATGATTGCAAAGTTCTACTAGGTAGGTATATTGACTGTACAAGTAAAAGCATGAATAAAATTTAGGCTGAAAGCCTACTTTATTCTATGATTGAAGCTTTATTCTATGCCTTACTTAGGTATTATTCCAAGCCTTTATAACTTAAGTCTAATTCGATGTTATTGCAACGTATATCTCGATGTTATTGCATTGGTAAATTTTCTTCTACGACTGATAATTCGTAAGCAGCGAGTAATTTTGTAAAAGCGCCATCTGCTAAAAGACATTATGACGACATACATAATGAATGTAATGAGTTAAGGATACTAGAGTATCTACGACTCTACGAGACCCAATACCAAGGTTGTAGAGCTGCGTTCTGCCACGCTCTACATTTAGTTCCACGTGAAAAATCCAGATGGCAGTTTACAAACGCAAGGTAAGGGATAAAAATTCTTTAGCAGCATTTTTACCGTAGACGGACAAGGACAAGTCTCTACTTTTACCTGCAAAATCCCAGGAGAAATATATAACAGAAAGACTATGGTAATTTACTGAATAGAGAAATGCAAGAGGCGCCAAGATTTTTTCTGAATCGGTGTTTATGGCCTAGGTACTAAACAACCCTCCACTCTTTGGAGTAGGTAGTACCTACTCAATGCTAAAATCAACAGTCAGTTCTAATAACGACGTAAATGACACTTCGGATAGCCCATCAGTTCCAAAAATAACACTCACAAACGCTAAAAATGATCACGTAGGGCGTTCGTATTGGGACTTCGTGAGCATTTATATCGTTTTCGCTCACCGTTCGGATAGCTTTGAAAACGCTACAAATGACAGAGAAAAGTGCTATTTTTGATTACCACTTTTCTGTGAGCGTTGTTTGCGGCCGGAGGTGACGTCAAAGATGACGACATTGACGTTGGAAGCGCTCGTAGCCAAGTTTGCTTAGCCATTCTGAATCGATCAGCAAAGTTAAGCAACGTCCGCCGTGGTCATGACTTGGATGGGTGACCGCTGGTGACATTACTACTGAGCGCTTCCGTGCTTCGGAGGGCACGTTAAGCCGTCGGTCCCGGTTGTTGTCTTAGGATAGCAGTCGTTACAGCATGGTGGTAGGGCACTTTGCAAATGCCCGCCTGGCTAGCTACCACCCTCAAGTTGAAAATCTGTCGCCAAGCACCTAACGGTGTGTTCCGGCAGCTGTCCTTGAGAGCCAGTAACTCTAGGTTAGTCTGAACAACATCCTCGACCACATCATCACTTACCATCAGGTGAGATAGTGGTCAAAGGCTAACCTATAAGGCATAAAAAAAAAAACATTATGTTATCGTGGTGTCTGTTTAGCAAGTTATGAACCGACCGTTTGCGTGCATATAGTGCAAATAGCGCAAATTTGCGTGAATTGAACCGTAGGGCTACTTGTCTTATGCACATTCGGTTTTATTACAGGTGGAATTAACTTTCGGAGTAGGTACCTACATGGAGAAAAGAAAGAAAGAAAGAAAAGAAAACCATTTATTTGACACAACATTATAACAAATAAAACGTACATAATAATAAAAACAAAGTGGTCAAAAAGGTCTTGCCTCAGCACATGTGTCAGATGTCTAAAGACACCCGACGCTGATTTTCAGGCAAAACCTCGCGGGTGACGTTCACAATAAGTGTACATTAATATTTTCTTAAATAGTATACAAACAAACAAAAATAATAAATGTACACTAAATATTATATCACTAACAATAGTACTTAGTAAGTTTCTTACATAAAGATTATTTATATAAATAATATAATAATATGGAATACATAGATAGAATATAAATTAATATATATATATATATATATATATATATATATATATATATATATATATAAATATACATATCATACAAATAAATATATTAAAATAAATAAGATTTATACATTGATATAAATGAGGATATAACAATGTCATTATTTAAGTATATATTTACTAACTATAGCTTGAATCGTTGTGGCAGTATCGATACTAGGTATAGAAATAGAAAATATTTTTCGTCAAATGAAATAAAAAATTACATACAATTATTTTTAGCGATAGACAACTTTCTGGGGTTAGCAGATAACTATTAAGAAAAGTGCAATAGAACAGATAGCAACATTTGTCAACTTGTTTGTGGTAAAACTGTAAAAATAATAAATCCATACTGAAATTAATTTGGTGACTGTTTGGTGATGGCAACTAAATAAAAGAAAAATCTATATTAATATTACCGTGTTTAACCTGCTCATCTATTAGATATTTTTTTAACTTTAGCCTAAATGTTTGTACAGTTTTCTGGGTTTTTACTGGTGGTGGGAGGTTATTCCAGCATTTTGTCGCCGCATAACGGAATCCACCTTTGAAACCCGTTGTGCGATGACGTGGTATAGACAGTTGAAGAGATCCATGTCTACGTGAGCGCTGGTTATCGTCGCAGACAAATTTGAGCTTATTAAATAGATAAAGAGGATTTTTGTAGTTAAGAACCCCGAAAAGAAGGCACGCTAGATGAAGTTTTCGACGAGACTTCATCTTCAAGGTGTAATGTCTGTTCAAAAATGGTGTCACATGGCTACGAGAAGGAATAGAAAAACAAAACCTAGCGCACGCATTTTGAACCCGTTGAATTAAGCGTTTAGTCCGAGAAAGCAGCCTAGATCCAAAAACAGTATCTGCGTAGTTAAGTTTGGACAGTACAAGAGTTTCAACTAACTGGATACGTAGTTCTTCATTAAGATAAGGTCGCATTTTGTACAATGTCTTAAGTCTACAAAAGCAGTTTTGCACTGCAGCTGCCACGTGCTTCTCGAACCTTAGTTCAACGTCTATGATAATACCGAGATTACGTGCTTCGTACACTCGCTCGATTGGCTCACCCATAATCGAAATATTTACAATATCAGGCAGTGTGACAAGTCGCTGCCTACTGCCAAATATCATAAACTTAGTTTTAAGTGGGTTAAGCACAAGACAGTTAGCGTTAGACCAAGAAGTAATTCTAGCTATGTCATCGTTAATTTTGTTTATAGCGTGATTTAGTTCCTCCGGGAGGAAATGTATATATATTTGTATGTCATCCGCATAAATGTGATAATTACAATTTTTAATTTGTTTTATAATATCAGCAGTATAAAGAATAAACAAAATAGGGCCCAAAATAGAACCTTGAGGCACACCTCTTGTAACTTCCTGTAGGCATGAAGTATGTGAAACACTTGTAGTTTGACATAGCTCAACATATTGGTATCGTTTACTTAGGTAACTACTGAACCACTTTAGTGCCGCAGGATCGAATCCATAGTAGCTAAGTTTGGAAAGGAGTAGAGCAATATTGATTGAGTCAAAAGCCCGAGAAAAATCCAATAAAACCAATACCGTGCACATACCTTCATCCTGGGCCTTGATAATGTTATCTGTAACATCAAGCAAAGCCGAGGTTGTGCTTCGAAATTTTCTGAGCCCGGATTGTAATTCAGGTAGTACATTGTTCTTTTCGAGATACTCCGTCAACTGTTGACCCACCACTTTTTCTAAAATTTTCGAGAGACACGGAAGAATACTAATGGGTCTGAGATCTTTAACTTCGGAAGGGTTTTTAGTTTTAGGCAATGGACGTACAACTGCTATTTTCCAAAGGTCTGGAAAGATCGAACTGTTAATAGAGGAATTTACGATCGCGGTGATGGCTTCCAATGAATGCGCCAATGTCATTATTAGCATCTTAAGGGAAATTTTGTCGATACCTTCAGCATTTGATTTCAAATGTTTAATGATTTTGTATATATTATTTGAGTTTGTGGTTTTAATACTGAATGTGTGGTCAAAGGAAAATCGATG
The DNA here is from genome assembly GCA_963854805.1 of Plagodis dolabraria. Lineage (NCBI taxonomy): Eukaryota > Metazoa > Arthropoda > Insecta > Lepidoptera > Geometridae > Plagodis > Plagodis dolabraria. The sequence goes on from OY978442.1 coordinate 7,037,137, forward strand.
AAATTCAAAGTAGGTCAGATGTGATAAAGTAACCTCAGTCTCACCGGGTACATTAAGAAAGTGTTTATTAATAGCATCTGCGTTATTAAAACAAGAAGGAAGTTCGGAGTCAGTATTGTTTGGTATTAAGGTTGATTTGATATTTTTCCATAGCGTTTTAGGTTCGTTGATTTTATTATTAATATTGAACTTATAATAAGCTGACTTTTCGTAAAACATCGACTTGTTTACCAATCCCTTGAGACTCTTGTAATACTGTAATTTGGAATCTGATTTAGTTTGCCTAAGCGCCACCAGTGCTTCATTTCTCAGATGCATCATCAATTTGATATTGTCTGTAATCCAAGGGTAACTTCGTTCTTTTATAGTTAACAACTTTAGAGGAGCGTGAATGTCGAACAAATTTGTTACGCTACTGTTAAATATACGAACCATTTCGTTAACATCGTTGAGATTTGAAATGAAATCCCATTGAATTGCAATGACGCCCATGTCAAAATATTTTGGGCAAATATCTTTTAATGGCCTATACAACAGGGAGCTTGTCGTGGCAATGAACTTTAAGAATAATACTGTTGATGATGTCGAAAATCACTCTACTGTTAGTAAAGCTCACGATTTACTGTTAGTAAATCTGACAGACAAATGTACTTACCGATCCTTCGTAATCCGACGAGAATACAACATATATAGAATAATAGTAATAATAACGGTCCACCGGCCGGCACCTATCCATCGGCCATTCCTGATCCTCTTGCAGTATTATTTAGATAATAGCTACTTACTATTGCAATATAGGAACGAAAGTCTTGTAAGTACTCTTTGATTGAATCGCCTGATACCCTAAAACATTATTCGGTTGGGTTACTATAACAAACGATTTTTAAAGAATTGTTTAATTTCACGTTGGCAGATGAGAAAGAGTTAAGCACGCAAATACAAAAAGAAAAATAGTGACTCGCCTCTCGTTCCGTAAGTTTTTTACTGTTATACTAAGTAAATGTTGATTGTTAATAGTTTTATAGCTGAAGAAATAAGTTATAGTCATTCTTTCATAATTATTTTAATAGTATTTGATTTTAAATAACGATTTTTTAAGGGGCCGGAAACAGAAGCAAGATATTCTTTAATTATTCTATTTTCGGCCGGGGTGGCCGAGTTTTAGCGACATGCACCCTAAAATAGTTTTGTCTCTTTTGTTAACGTGGTAGTACACGTACGGAACTACTCTTTTTATTCAACTGCAATTACAGTTAAGATTTTAGTTTTCAGAATTCGGCCGTCAATTTGCATTAGTATGATTAAATAACGATATTCACATTTTACAGATGGCCGAAAACATAAGCCGTAATTAATTGACATTCTGTTTTCGGTCACATAATATTTGTATGAAAGAAATGCGACCGAAAACTGAGGTATGGAAAACGGTGGTATTAGTTCTTCGTCCATTTTTATTAATGTACTTAAATTCTTGTTAAAAAGTCTTGTTTTTGTACATAGGTATTGATATTCATTACCTACTTACGAGGTTACTAAACTCTAATATTGTTCTTAAGGATTATTTGTATTTTTTTAAATATAATAACAAAGGTTTTAATAATGAGCACCTGATACCCTATGAAGGCCCTATGTGACAGGTGTCTCAGGGAGGGTAAATTCTCAAACAGTGGAAGAGGGGCAAGCTTCTCCTGAGGAAGGAAGGCCGTCCCGCCGATGAGCCTTCGAGCTATCCGATTTTGGTAGTTGACGATGCGGGCAAACTGTTGAAGCGTATCGTGGCTGCCCGCCTCGTTAAGCACCTTGAGACAACAGTGCCCATTCTAGCACACAACCAGTTCGGGTTTCCGAGAGGTCACTCGACCCTGGATGCCATCTCCAGCGTCCGCGACCTCTCCAAGGAGGCGTGCTCCAGTAGTACTACTTGCTGCCCTGGAGCACAATACACGCTGGACTATAGTATCAACGAGTTCCCCACTGCCTCTGAAGGCTAGTCAGGGACTATCTCACCGATAGAGAGGAAGTCTTCCCGAGGACGCACGCGGCGCGTGGCGTTCCGCAGAGCTGTGTCTTAGGCCCCTTCTTGTGGAAAGTCGGGCATTTGGGTGCTTTGGGCCGCCAACCTTCGTGGAGTTGACGTCGTTCGGGATAATTACAGAGAAGCGGAAATCGGATGGCCACGGATGGTGTCGGGACGGTCGTGGCCAGAATCAGTATGGTGTGCCTGGATAAGGCGCTCCATAAGTCCAAGGCCATATATTTTTATGGCGATGATGGGCGCCATCTGCAGACTCTACCATTGTCGTGGGCGGAACCTGCATTCTGGTCAGGACAACGTTGAAATAACTCGGCGTTGTCCTTGATAGCAAATAGAGGTTTGAGGCGCATGTGCGACAGCTGGCCCCCCCATGGAGACAGCTGGTGCTATGAGTCGCCTCCTTCCAAACACCAGAGGAGGAGAGGGGAGGGCTTTTTGCGCCGCGAGTGCATCTCCATCTTGCTTGCGGTACAGAGAGTAATGGCAGTTAGAGTGTTTCGGGGCTACCGGACACTCAGCTCTCACCACATGGGACAGGCTCTTCGCAGGACCAACACAAGAGGGGGGCCGGTGCTCGACTCTAATCGATCCGGCCCGTACTCGGAGAGTGGGTCGTATTTCATGGGTAATGGTGGTATTTCAGACTGACTCAGGTTCTCGCCGAACATGGCTGTTTCGGGAGATACCTTTGTAACATCGCACGAAGGGAGCGTTCCCCGGCCCCCAGTGTGGCTACGCGGAAGACAGCTCGCACTTGAGGCATGCCCAGGAGAAGCGGTCGTATATGTGTATATCCCTGATCGCAGTTATGGGGCCCGACCTCTCATTGCCGGCCATCATCGTAAAGATGGTCAGAAAAAAAAGGTATAAGATAAATATGATTGTACAGTTTCAGCTAGACGGATATAAATAATTTATAGTGAATTATAGCTGATAGGCTAGCCTTTGACCACCATATCACTTGATAGTAAATTATGATGTGGGCGAAGATGTTGTTCAGGCTACCCTGGTATTACTATAAAAGTGTAACAAATTAAATCAAACATTAAAGTATAGTTTTAAGTATGTACTGCCAAAACAATGTGGATGTTGGAATAAATGTGTGTTGGGCTAGTAGGATATTTTAAATGGATACATACATACATATTACACATAAAAATGTTTTTTTTTAAATTAATTGTATGGGTACATTAATTTTAAATCAATATTAAATGTTCTGACCGAAACTGGGTACTGCTGACCGAAAACTAAAAAAAAATGGCCGAAAACCGGTGATTTCGCTATATTTGGCATTATATATTTTTCTAAAAATAAGGAAGCACTTGACGTTCCATTAAATATTAAATACGTAAATTACATTATATAGGGTACATATATCAATAAACAGCGCAGGGCTCAATCAATTGTATAATTTTTTCTAGCGTCTTAAAGTTGAAGGGGCCACTAAATGGCCGAAAACTAGGTATTCTACCCTACAAGCGGTAAAGAAATCGCTCGGCGCTTTGATGACGTCACAACAAATAGTCCACTCTTTTCGCGAACTCTGATACGAAGTATCACTGTTCCAACGACTAATCCGTCATGTTTATCTTAAATAGCAGCGGATTTAAACTTGATTTTGATTATTGAATATAAACATGGGTTTAATTAATGTGTAAATTACGTAGGTACAATGTTTTTATTTCTATTATACTTTAAAATAAATGCAACAAAGTTATTTGATGAGTGATAATATAAAATTATGTAAAAAAAAATTATAATATGCCACAAGAAATCGCTACGTTGAAGTTGTTCAACGATACACATTCCGGTTGATGATGACGATGACGATGACGACCAGGAACGTGGCCACGCGGTAAATTTGGACTTGGAAGACTGAATCGTTGATGAATGTTATAAACATAAGAATTATTGATGTACCGCTAGTACACTTATCCCTGGTACAGATTCAGTTTACTAGTAAAATTTTAGCGCCTAGCTTCATTTAATTTACATATTTTTATAAATTTTCAGACGAGTTCTAAAAAATAGGGTCAGTAAGATGTTCAGCTGCCAAATTACTAGGAGTCCACAAATAGCATAGAGTATAATTATCATAAAAATAAAATAGATTATACCTACGTACAAATAGCTTAATGTATGTAGGTAGGTACTTAGTACATAACTGGAGAAGTAGGTATTAGAAGCACGGAAATTTCAAGCAATGAATAGATTTCTGTGATAAAGGGTAAATAAATATGTAGGTGAAATTGTATTTTTATTTGTTCTTCTATAAAAAAATATATTATTTTTTATGTACGAGTATTTGTGACGGTACCTGCTCGACGCAGTGTCAAATACCAACCTTTTACATCAAATACTCGTGTTGTTCAAATTTTAACCAATATGCTAGGTTAAATATGTGTCAAGTCCGATACGATGTAAGTCAAATAATGCGTTTTTTGTTATTGTGGCGGAACAAGCTCGAGGCCCACCTGATGTGAAGCGGACTAACCTCTGCCCATAACAGATGTATTTCGTCACAAGTCACGAATTGCACTGCGCCAGTCACCTTGAGACATAGTTGTTAACTATGACTTGGGTGGGTGACCGCTAGAGTGACATTACTACTGAGCGTGCACGGTTTTAATTTTTCCATTCTATAATCGGACATCCAGGGATACTCGGAAACGTCACCGCTGTATGGTGGATAATATGAAAGATAGAAGCAAATCGCTTTGTTCGGGTAAATGGAATATCCTCCATTGACCCGAACGAAGCGAATTGGTTTTTCTTTCATCATACGAACCGCCAGGGAATGGAACACCCTGCCTGAGTCTGTGTTTCCGGTTAAGTACAATATCGAGGTCTTCAAAACGCGAGTGAACAGGTATCTTCTGGGTAAGCGCGCTCCATCATCGATCGCATCGTCATTTAACATCAGGTGAGATAGTGGCCAAGTGCTACCCAATTCGGTATAAAAAAAAAGTTAAGCCATCGTTGTTGATACGGAACCCCCACTAAGGAAGTTCAACTCGGGACTTCACAGGTTTTATTCAATACATTCAGTATTGAATAAAATCCTCCTATATAGTAGCTTCTATTTGGTGACCTGCAGTGTTGCCAACTATAACCAGTTTTTCCAGACTATTGTCACCTCTGCTGATTATGTGTCCAAAATACGCTGATGACATAGTGTGGACAAACAAACGAGTCTCAATTTTAAGTTGCATAAGAATGGGTGCATTGGTCCGCTTTGCAGTCAGCAACTAGATGGTCTAACCAGATCAAAGTCACCACTCCTTCGTCTAAATTCTATGCCGCAGTGAGGAAGGCCACGGACTGAAATCAATGAAAACAGTTTGTCCGATCCCACTTATCCAAGAGTGACTACGACCACATACGACCTTCAGCAGTCAAGAATCGTCCGTAGAGAGAGAATAGTATAGGAGCTTGATTGACTGATCATAGACCAATCTGTATTAACTATTGAGAATCAACATCAGGACAGTTTTAACAAAAACCACAATCTCAATGCCTAAGATTATATTCAAAATATCCAGTCTATCAACTAAACAAAATAAAAGCAAAAAGTAAGTGACACCTTAAAAATAAGTAAGCAATCTTACATCTCTGAGTAAATAATGCTTGTAACTTTAACAAGACCTGTAAACACAAGGGTACAACCACAGTTAACAAAATGAAATGCATGTATTTTATACATGTGCACAATTTTACAGGCCGAACCTACAACCGCTCTAGAGGCACTCGCCTTTCCTTGAAAAGCTTGTACAAGTTCAGTCTACAAACAAATGGCAATTGTAATTGTAACTTTGTGAATACAGGTCGCCTAATTGTGGTATTGATGCCACTTCACTTAGCTTTATTGTACAAATATTTGCCATAGTAATTGTAACAATATCGACCTTGACTATACGAAAATAAAGTTGATAATCCTGTAATACACATTTTGGGCAAATATTTGTACAATTAGAGCAATGTGTGGATTTATGATAGATATTGTAAATGTTCACTTCTTGTCCATCTCGGCAACTTGCTGCTTGTGACGGCGGATGGCGTCTTCGTGGCGTTTGATCTGCTCCTGGTGGAAGCTGATCTCCTTGTCCAGGTGCCCTTTGAGGTTCGCCAGCTGTTCCTTTTGCTGTAAATAGGGAAAGAGATACGTAAGGAAAAGAAGGAGAAAAATTATATGGAATAATTTACATGCTCAATGTCAGTACTCAGTAGCGTTGCAACTTTATCTTTGTGGGTGCGCTCCGCGGGCGGGGAATAACCGGCCGCAGTATGGACTCGCCCAAAGCCACAAGTTGTAGTCATACATATTAGAATGGTGAAGTGACTTTGTTCGTCGAACTCATTGGAATGGCGGAACGGTTGTGGAGTACGCCACTAGCTCTCATATTTCGGTAAGGATATACTATACATATCTATCTGTAAGTTCTGCATTTCAGTGTTCCTCGGATTACGTAAAACTCAATTTCATCGGTAATATTTTAATCGCAATTAGCTTTCGAGTTGTGATTGGTGTAAAGAATTTTGTGATTGGTATTGAATATTGCGATCTCTTATGCCATTGGCTGCAACGTTGATGACATGTTGAACGAGTTAAGTTTAGCTGAACCACAGAATAAAAAGGGCCAGAACGATTACTGCGCAAAGCCATTCCAATAAATAAGCGACTCTAGCTACGAAACAATAAGGTGCACTTCAGCTCGCAAAGCACGGAGTACTTAATATTTATATTCACCTACAAGTTGTCTCTCTTTCTATCGCATAGCCACGCATAGTTCTGACCTCTTCTGACACAGTACGCTACTGTACTGTATCAGCCGGATCGTCCACTGCTGAACACAGCCTCTTCTATTAAGGGGGTATTTGCCATAATCCCCACGCTTGGCAGGCGGCTTGGGGATCGCAGTGTAAGATAGTAGTTCTTTAGATGGCGCTGCTGCCCACCTCCTAGTATAATTATTCCCTTAGTCGCCCTTTACGACACCCACGGAGTGATATGGGGAGGTGCAATTCTAACCCGGCACCCCACGGGGAGCACAATACGCATCGTAGAATAATCCCGTACGGACGGATACGCCAATGTACTTGTAGCTTTGTACTCAAAGTGAGCCAGGTCTGGCTAAAGGTCGAAAAATGGGTGGTGAAGTTAATCTGCTTGGCTCGATATTCACTCAATTTATGTTGGTGAGTGAAATTCAAGGATTTGAATGATTTGAGCTCTGATTTCAGTCTTTCGTGTGAACTGAGTCTAGCATTATCTGATCGCGTTCAGTATCAAAGGTGAAATTCGCCCTAAAACAAACTGAATATACTTGCTATTATGTCCATTGTTCAAATTGTAATTCGTTTCATATATGTACTTGCTTTTTACATTTGGCAAAGGTAAGATAAATTTTATGATGTATATAGGTCCTATATACAATATCTGTGACTATATCACATCCTATATAATGATATAGTGGTCAAAGGCTAACCTATCCACTATAAAAAAAAACCTAGTGTAAGCAGTGGTTTTGAGCTAATTTTTTTTATTCAGGTCTAAACTGCTTATCATCCTGCCACATTATCACCAACAAAAATATGATATATTAAAATCTAGCTATGTTAACCTGAAGAGAATACAAACATACATACAAAATCGAATCTCAAGAAGTACTTATACAATTAAAACTTATATTATGTTTAATCATTTATAACTTAACAAAATATTGGATGGGAACATTCCCATACAATGGTAAAAGAATGAGAGGACAAAATAGAGTTATGATATGAGTCATATGCCATGTTAGCTCAGTCGGTCAGAGGTTACCTTGGCTCTAGGGGTGGATGACGCGGGTTCGAATCCCGCACTGACTATAATTTTTCCTGTGGTAAATTTGTAATTTTATAAATTTAAAAGATCTTTGACTCACTGGCTACATATCAAATTATTGTATGGTGTTAAAGAATTTAAGGAATTTTGTAAAATATAACATTTACTTTATACATACTGCCATAAAAATTTGCCTAAACACACGGCTTCAATGCCTAAACACAGCTGTGCTTGCAAAAAGCTTCAAAGCAGGATATCTGCCCACCAAGACGGACTCTTGCTAGATAGAGCCACCACCTGATACTAAATATTGGTAAACTTCATAATAATCAAAATAAATATGAGGAGCCATAGGAAAGTTGCATAATGTTTTAATAAACGCATTAATCTTTATGTATACTTCCTATGTATGCTAATGGCACATTACCAATGAGACACAAAGTTGCATTGTCAGAGTAGAACAGAAGTAGCGCTTAGGTATAGTTTCCGGCTTATTAATGAATACATGGAATGCTCCAAAAATCATCAAAAAACAGAACTCAAAAACAGGATTAGCGCACTTTTATCTTTGCGCCTTTTACGACATTCCAGTTGGATGTCGTGAAAGTGTGCTTATCCTGTTTGTTAATTACTGTACTGTATTAGCCGCATTTTCCACTGTAAACACAGCTCCTTTGCCTTAATCCCCACGCTTGGCAGGCGTCTTGGGGATCTCAGTGTAATACAGCAGTTCCTCAGATCAGTGCTGCCCACCTTCTGGTAACTTTATTCGTTAGGTGCCTTGTACCACACCCACGGGTGGAGTTGGTGGTATTACATTCCACCAAGGGCATTTTTTTGTTAATTTATCATAAGAATTTACTTTACCCTGATTATACGAAATATAACGGGTATACTATCAACATAGATTCCCAAGGAAGGCCGGCGTATGACAGGCGGCAAAAATACGATCACGAAATTACCTTCAAAGAGAAAAGGTAACATTATGGGTGGGATTCCAACTCAAAACACAATTTGTTCTTAGGGCCGGAACATTCTCTTTCCAACTGTGCCACCATAGTTTACTATAAAACCAGTTGTTCAATTTAGAAAAAGACCTTAAGCACTGCCATTGCTTAAGCTGCTGAATTACTTGACAAGGTACCCATCTTGTACGCCGGACACACCACACGGCATTAATCATCACTATGGGTTCAACAAGTAAATGTCAATGAAAAGTGGATAATATACCTTCTTGTAGAAGTATTCATCTTCCCTGGCAGCTTCCATCTTGCCAAAGGCACCTCCAGCCTCCCGGATGGCACCACCAGCACCGCCGCCCTTGCCGGCCCCAGATCCAGGCTCTCCTGAATACATTCTGAAAAAATTCAAAATAACGAGTTAATTCAAAGGAGTTGAAGTGGCTGTGGGTATATTTTTCTTTGCTTATAGTACCCTATAGGCATAGCCTACCGGCTATGGACTATCAACTCCCCTAATGGTAAACTATAATGCATACATGATACACCACAGTCTATTCAGCTTAACATAGAATTATTTACTCTCAAGGATCAGCCAGAACACACCATTAGATGCTTGGCGACAGATTTTGTACTAAAGGTGGTGATGGTGGTGGTGGTACTTGGAGTTAGCCAAGCGTGCATTCGCAATATGCCCTTTCACCTTGCTGTCAAGCTCAAGCCAGAAATGCAGATCGAACCAAGGAACTTTGGCACTGCAGTTCATAGCTATTAACACTATATTACTACATTGCTTAAGCTGTATCTATAAATTGTAGTGTCTTCTGAAATAAATGATATTTAACTTATCCAGTTACATTTCCTCGGCTTAGGAATATAATGACTTTTCTATATACACCTTATCTATATATATCTATGATTGTATTTTGATGGTTTTTCTATATTAATTATTTGATTATCATGACATTATTTTCCGATTTCATATTAATTTGATTGATTTAATAGAAATGTATTTAATTTTTTCTGTGTGATAATTTGTAATTGTATTACTTATTTGTACGTTTTTTTATCACAATAAACAAATTTGAATTTTGAATTTGAATTTGAATCTCACCTATATACACCTAAAACTTTTATATTTATGTCCTTGTATTTAATTGTGCGTTGTTAGTTAGGAGCCACAATTTCAATTAACGTATATAAAAAATAAATAATATTATGTACACAATTGTGGTGTTACTTACAGAATGTGAACATAATCATCTGACAATACAGATTTCTGAATGTGAGCACATTTCATACAGGTATTGAATATTTCTCACCAATTTTGGCCTAATAACATTACTCTCAGATTTAATAACAATATTTTACGATTAAAGCCTCCTTTAATACAAATATTTCATTTTAGATATTTGTGAAACTACACCGATATAATGTCTCAAATCTAAAATATCTGCATTCAACACTATCTTAGTCCTCTCATACTATACACATAAGACATAAGCATTGCAGTTTTATTTTACATATATTTACCAGCACCAACTCAGGGTATTCAATCATGAGGACAAGGACTAGCATTGTATTTTTGGCATTAACGCCTGCTAAGGAAACAAGCTTATATGATCTGTCCCCTAGATAGTTAAATAATATGGGATAAATTTTAGCTATGTATCACTCACTATGTCAGATTAGTTGCCAAATATGGTTGGGAATCCAGCTATTAGTTAAAATTGTACTTTTCTCTGTAATTTTACTAAGTCCATTACTGCGAATACTGCAGACATACTGACAACAAAACATACTGGTACAAGTGAGTTACACAAGCACACTTGTCTATTCTAGCCCCCTTGGAAGGCTTGTCCTAAAATGATGAATTAACTCCATTTCTTTTCATTATGCTGACTTTTTTGTAACTTTAGTTTTGTTTTAAGTTTTTTCTATATTTATAGAACTAGCTGCAGCACTCTTAAATTTTAACTAGCATTAAATTATAAGCTTTGTACTGCTTTTGACATAATTTAATGCTAATGATTGTTCAATGGCATCTCTGAAGTGGTGAATAGATACCAAAAATACACTCTTTTGCAAAAAATAACGGGCACCTAAGGAAATTTACGTTCTAAGGTCGATTTTAGTTAATTAAATGAAATTTATTTCTTTGACGTAGTCTGTATACTTATAATCGTGTAAATTAATGCGCGTGAAGTGAATTCGAGCAATTAAAAGAAAAAAGCGATGGATTCTTTAAAATCGATGTACACGCCCAAACAATAAAAAGTGGTTGGCAACAAAGACAAGTTTTTTTTTACTTTTTTAAAATTAAATAAATGTAAAAACCTAATAACGAGTGTGACCTCCTCTTGCCAAAATCACAGCTTGAATCCTTCTGGGCATGCTTTCCACGATGTTTTTAATAACGTTTTGAGGTATACGTTCCCACTCTTCTGCAATGACTCTTTTTAGCTCCCTGATGTTTTGTGGAGCAGGTTGCACTGATCTTACCCATCTCTTTAGAACATCCCACACATGCTCAATTGGATTGAGGTCAGGACTTCGAGCTGGCCAATCTAAACGACGGATCTCAACTTCTTGCATGTACGCTTTCACGTCGCCAGAACGGTGCGGGCGAGCATTATCGTCCATAAAAATGGAATTTTCCCCAAGTGCATTCAATGTGGGTTGTGCATATGGAATTAGGACTTCCATTATGTACCGGGGTCATTTAATGTTCCATTTTCTATGATAACTAACTCCGTACGCTCCGTCGAATTAATTGCTGCCCAAAACATAACGGAGCCTCCGCCATAAGGAGTGATTTCTTCGAAACACACTTCCGCATAGCGTTCCCGTGGTCTTCGCAGCACTCGTCGGCGTCGGTCCTCTCCACACAGAGATTCTAGCTTCATCAGAAAACAATACTTTATTCCAGTCCTCCAGAGTCCATCAAGCACAGTTCCGAGTAAACTGAAGTGGAGCAACATGGTGCTCACGGAGTAATTTAGGGCCCCGAGCTGGGCAGTAACTCTTGATATTGGCAGCCAAAAGCCTCCTCCTGACCGTCCACAAGCTAACTTCTACTCCTCTTACTTCTTCAGGTCCACACTTCTTATCCACACGCCTTACGATTACGCAACGCCTGACTCACCAAAAAGCGGTCATCTCTTGGTTCTGTGCATCGTTTTCTTCCCAAACCGGGTCTTCTTTTGACTGAACCAGTCTTTTGATACCGTTGCCAAGTCCTCTGGACAGTTGAACGACTCACATTTAGCCGCTGAGACACGTAAGTTTGCAAACAACCTTCTTCAAGTAGGGCTATAATTTTACCAGCCCTTATCGCTTCATCACTCATATCAAAAAGTGGTATTTAATGTAAAAAAAAGATAAAATTGTTTAATTTGCAGAAAATATCCAAAAAGTCTTAAAATATCGTAATCAGTTAAAAATCGTTTCAGCAATTCGCGCCATTAGTAAAGCAATAATCCACAATAATCATTACTTTTCTTTTAATAATTTCAAATTTTAAATTTGGGACGTAAAGAATCATGCCAGGATGCTTTAAAAAACATGCCAATACATCGTCAAATTAACAAAACCTATTTCTTGTTCTTCTTCATTGAAGTAGAGAAGAAAATCTAAAGTGCCCGTTTTTTTGCAAAAGAGTTTATAAGGATCTCTATCATGGGTTTGTCTATTAGCCATGCTCATTGCAGATAATTATAACAATATAATTAACAATAGAAATGGACGATAAGGAATCCAGTCCATACATAGTGGAAAATAACAGCTGTGTATTTTAGCAGGTTGGTAGACAGAATATGACATTAAAAAATATGACAATTGATTAACAATGAAATAATTGTTAATCAATAGTGACCAATCATATTTTAATCACAAATAAAAATCAATCAAATATTCCATTCCAACCATGTATTGGAATGGAATATATGCTATAGATATTGCATGTATATATCATAATATACAAATGCATGTTTTGATTATTTATGTGGCATACCATTTAAAGTCACCACAACTTGTACAATGATTAGCAGATTAGATAAGAACAACAATAAACAATGTAAATTTCATCATACAAGATTGAACTGATAAGGCTTTATCCAATTGTGAAAGATTAGCTTTCCACTCACTGCACCTAGTTGTAATATTAATTACAGATCTGTTCACTCACAAAGGTGGGCCCCTTCACTGTAAATTATTGATGCACATTTGTACTGGTAGGCCTCATATGCAGACTATGTTTAATTGTGGATGTAATAATTTTGTGAAGCAGTAACGGCTCAGTGGCATTGGCTATTGACTGCCGTGCAGCAGGTCCTTGGTCCGAATCCTGCTGCGGGCTTGAGCTTCACCGCACGATGGAAGGGCATTTTGAGAATGCCCGCCTGGATAGCGACCACCCTCAAGTAGAAAATCTGTCACCAAGCACCTAACAGTGTGTTCCGGCAGCAGTCCTTGAGAGCCAGTGAAATTACAGGCATATGCGACTTAACAACTGTGTCTTAAGGTGATGGGCGTAGTGCAATTTGTGTTTTGTGATGAAATGCATCTGCTATAAGCAGAAGCTAGTCCGCTGAGTATAAGGTGGGCCTCACACCTGGCTAGCGACCACCCTCAATTAGAAAATCTATCGCCAAGCACCTAACAGTGTGTTCTGGCAGCAGTCCTTGAGAGCCAGTGAAATTATAGGCTCATGACACTGAACAACTATGTCTCAAGGTGATGGACAAGTGCAATTCGTGACTTGTGATGAAATACATCTGTTATAGGCAGAGGTTAGTCCGCTTAACATCAGGTGGGCCTCGACCTTGTTCCGTCACAATAACATAAGCAAAAATTCTAATGCAACATAAAACAATTTTTTTTTGGGTTGGCAGTTGTAGTTGCAACTACATTCAAAGAGTAAGGAGGGGCAAGCCTTTGTGAGTGGAATGGTTTGTATTAATATGTGAATTTAAGACTTCAGACAAATTTGATGAAAAGATTTAAGTATTAGTTGTTAAACAAACACATAGTTAAATGAAATCAGATTACTGTTACTATTATTACCAAATCATAGAATATTATTAGGCATCTATTATGGTTTGAAGCAGACAAAGTAGCTATGAAATAACCAAACTTTATGCTGAAAACAAAATGTGTGCACAGAAGAAGGTATACCTATGTTATGTTAGATTAGGTTGAGGTACAAATGTGAATATGTCCTTTAGTGTAGAGGGCAATGGATAATATAGCGACTCACTTGATTGTCTTAATTTGTAACAATGCACTCAAAATAATCAAACAGTTTAGGTAGCACTTTGGGGATTGTCAGTTTTTTACAGTATAAGCGTATTGAAATGAACTGCGCTTTACATATTGATACATAGAACAAACAAGCGAGTCATCTTTCTGTGTAATCATTGCGACGTATTTCATTCACGAGCCAAATAAAAAATCGCAGGTTCAATCCTACGTGCACGTGCATTTTCTATCTAGATCTAGTTTAGTAAGGAAGCTATCTTATTTTTTAAGTTAATGGTTTTCACTTTGCAACAGTTAAACAAGTCCTACATGCTAAAAATTAATTGAATATCTTATAAAAATGCTTATTTTGTAGGTATTGCGTAACCGGTGAAACCGGCGGCATAATTCTTACCTTACGCTGAAAATAGCAGCTCTCGATAACGAAGTTCTGCTTCCATTAATAAAACTCATGATTATTTGCTAACGAAAAGTAAAAGTATGTAAAAATGATTGTATTTCTCGATAATTCAGGAAAAATCTCAGTAGCTTGTACAAAAATGACGTTTTGTTGTGTGTGACGTGACTATGACGTTGGCATCCTTGGCATATAGGACAATTGAATCGACTGACAACTGACAGTTAAGTTCACAAACTTATCTCGACAGTCGTCAAAAAAAGGCATAGACGAGATGTAGCTATACTTACGCCATCTCTTGTTTTTTGATCCACAAGACATGTTTTAATTTTTGCTCAGCAATAATTTTGTTCAATTCAGCTGTCTCCCTCATAGCTCTTATTACCTGACGTTCTTCTTTTAATGATTCCATTTTCATTATTTTTTCTGCAGAAATAAACCTGGAAGTTGATCCAACATTAGTTCATGCTGTTTACTATACGACATAGGTGGCACTATTATCAATATTAGTAGTTAACTTTTTAGGGATCAGAGAAAATGAGGCCGGGGACCTTATTATTATGGCCGTAATAATATAATCTGTGGTAGTTTTTAAGCATAAAGTAACTGTATATACTGAAATTAAGTAAACTGGTATTAAGTAACCAGTTATAGTTTTCCCAGAAACCATTAAATGTTTAACTTTAGTAGGTAGGAATACTAATACGGATTGATTGCCATTCTATAAATAAATACCTAGGTACAATATCAGCAGAGCTTCTTAAAAAACTGTTTATTTACATCGTGAAAACAACAAAAATCTTCTAAACTTCTAAATAGGTAACACCGTATTATTAGTGATAAGTTATAATACCAACTCAAAGCTATTATTTATCCTGTATTTATAGCAGAACAACACATTAATAGGTTAATAATAAAAAATAGCGAAGTAGGTACGATGAAATAAAATTCAAATAATATCTTCTTTCAGTAAAATGTTCCATCTGCTGAATATTCAAGGTACTTTCCCTCCATGTGGCATCGCCGTGGGACGCCCTGTATATACAGCCCAGTATTTATGCCACGTAAAATAGCTACTTCTACACATTCTAATTTATTATTATTAAAAGGAAAGTTTATGTTTTTTTATCAAATAATAAAAAATTAAATGTAATCGACTTCCAACATCAAATAATGTCATGCGGACACCACATTATTGTAGTCCGAATTCCACTAGTTATTTATTACTTTTTAGTTTTGAAGATGATAACGTTCGTTCTTTAAAAACACACTTTTAAATGATGCGTATTGTGTACAAGAGTGAAATTAACATTAAATCATCCATGTATGCATTAAAATTTTTCAGTGAATTGACAGAGTGTAAAAAACCTTATAGTGAATTGACTATAAATTAAATAGGTATCATTTTAGCAGCAGTAGAACTCTTTGTGCGAGTTCGTCCGGGAAGTACTGCCAATGACGCCTATATCTACCGCCAAGCAGTAATGTTACTTTACTGTGTTCCGCTTTAAAGGGTAGGCATAGGTGCTGGTCAAATTACAGATATTTTGTCTTAGGGTGATGGGCGCAATGCAATTGTAACGAACTGCATCTGTTATAGGTCGAGGTTACCGCTTAACACCACATGGGCCTCGTGCTTGTTCCATCACGATAACATAAAAAATAATTTAAAAACTAATTGAATGGGACCAACTTCGTCAAAATCAGTTCATGATTGGCAGAGTAATCTCGTAACAAACATACAAAAAAAAAACAGTCGAGTTGAGAACCTCCTTATTGAAAGATAGTTAAAAACCAAATGTTCTGAAAACTTACTTGAAATATTCTTGCATTTCCTTTTGAAAAGGATTAGGTCCAACGTGAGATTCTTTGCAGTATGTGGCTTCAGTCATCATTGAAGCATTTCTCAAATTTGAACAATCATTCATTTCCTCTGCAGTTTCGAATTCATTCATTTCTGATATTTGTTCTGAAGCAGATGATGAAGACGATCCGAAGTGATTTATTTCTTCATTAGTTTTATTATTGATTGGCTGGTTCTGATCATCTACATTCATGGATGAGTTAACACCACTGCAGCTCGGAAGGCTCTGTTGGTTCATATCCCTGTAAACAAAAAAAAATTCTCCTTTAACAGGAAGGGTCGTTCTGATATTCTATATATATGAGGAAAAATGTTTCGAATTACGAATACAAACGTTTGGTAAGTGATCAACGCTGAAAAATTAATAAAAAACGTGATTACTTAGAAACAAATTTATACACTTAATGCATCTTACCAACGGTAAAAATATTTTAATCATAATAGATAGGACTAATAACATATACTCTATAAACGTCATACTTTGTTTATGGTACGAGTAAAAATGTCACGCAGCAAAACTTTCGAACGTAACTTCTTTAGAAAACAAAATAAACTCGTAGCAAAATTATGGGAAATTATTTTTCTCGCTACAAGTGTACATAATATTTCAACATAATATTACGTTGCCTTTTTTAGTTTTCCAGCGAGAAAATTGTATGTATTTTAGCCATTTCGCTTTAAGTTAAGTTTTTTCTCTATAGGAGCTGTGTTCGGCAATTTTACTGCATGAGATTTTTGGATTTAATATTTCAATATATTAAATACTTTGACTTTTTTTATTTCCCAGCTAGAAAATTGTATTTCAGCCATTTCCCTTTAGGTTACGTTTTTTCTCTATAGGAGCTGCGTTCGGAATTTTTACTGCATGAGATTTTTGGAGTAAGTAAAATAATTAATGTTTATATATAATATGTTTGTATATTTACCAACGTCACAAAAGCCAAAAATCTGCGTTATATTTTAAATTGAAAATAATTTAAATAAATATCCTTTCGAAAGCAAAATGCGAGTTTGTTTAACACCAATGCGGTCCTATATTAAAAATTATTGGAGCACATTTTAGGGTTTGGTACTTCAAAATGAAAAAATCGAACCCTCATAGGTATATTCTTTTTCTCAGGAATGCGTGGAGGTATCATGCTGATATTCATATCAAATACCTGATTATTTGGCGCTTGGTATCTACTGTCCCTTAGCGCTGTGAAAAAATCAAACTTCAAAGCCATAATTATTCAGTTTCATCCTATAATGAAAATATTTTTAATAATTTTCATATATTATGGATTTCATTTAACAATAAAAATACCATAACTTTTACTTATATACCTACAGGTTTGTACGGAACTCTCGATGCGGGAGCCCAACTCGCACTAGGCCGGTTTTTTTATATTACGTTTTAATGGTATTTTAAGTGGTAACTGCTTATATCAGATGTATTACATCACAAGTGACGAACTGCACTACGGCCATCACCCTGAGACATCTCATGTGTCATGTGCATGTAATTTTACTAGTTCTTGAGAACTGTTACGGGAACACCCTGTTGGGTGCTTGGCGACAGATTTTCTACTTGAGGGCGGTAGCTAGCCAGGCGAGCATTCGCAAAATGACCTTCCACCTTGCAAATATACCCTTTGGATACGCGAATTCGATAGAAATATATTTCGATAAATGAATTCGATAAAAAATAACTAGGAACGTGATAAGGAAGTATGTGGAGTGAATGAACCTTAGCCTGGAAAGGTATGCTGGAATTCTTTAGGAATATAAAAAGGATGGATGAAAAGAGACGGACAAACGGCAAGTTCGAATAGAACAGTCGAGAGGGAAGATGTTGGCGTATCCTGATTAGATTGGAGATATTCTGAAAAAAGACCAGCTCTTATAATACTTAGCAATAACAAATGTGCGTTTAAAAATATTTTGGTGGAAGCGAAGGAAGCAGAGATAGAAAAGTTAGCATTATGTGGATATCCGTTGTCTCTTCCTCCGCGAAACAGACTTGACGTTAAGTATTTGTGAAAATATCACCTAATATATGAACATGGGGCGTTGAATAAACGTAACACAGGTCAAATGCAAAACATTCCGAGTCCTAAAGTTCTATTAATACACTAACCTATATAGCCATCTTTGTTAAACTAATATCTACGTTTATCTAACTAATCGTAACCATCTAGATACGCCAAATAGTAGATAACTTTGTTAAACTTACTCATCTATGCGTTCGGTCTTAATTTCAACATCTGTTGTCATTGACGATTCCTTGGATGATTCATTAAGATTTTGAGCCTCCATTTTTAGCACACCGTCTTTGATCATATCTAAAATATTGCAAACCTCTACCGTCTGTCTTGACAATTTACTGATAACCGGTCCATTCGCCGAAATTTCTTCACGAGCAATGCGTTTCATATTTTGCCACTGTGTCTTAACTTTCTTGATAGAGCTACCAGTGAATTTCGTGCCGAATTTCAACGCTAACTCTCTTAAAATTTCGTTCCACGCGATATCTTTTTCCTCCGAATAATTCGGCCCGTTGTTGTTCTTGGTAATGACAACAATCTTTCTAGCTTTGATTAATTCAAGAAGGTACTGCTTCTCGTCGAGAGACCAATTTGGCGTTCTCAAACGGCGATTATTGCTGTTAATAGTAATTTTACCCATATCTTCACTATCTTGCGGGTGGTGTTTTATTTTTTGCAACGATTTGTTGCAAATAATGCACTCAACGTCCAAAATTATCGGTTTCCACATCAATACAAAACAAAAGAATAGCGATAAAAGTTTTTTTTTCTTGACAAGCGACAGACGGATTGACGCTAATTTTAAGAAAAAGTTAATGCTTTAGGTTAAAACCTACTTTGTTAGATAATTAATTAACAAACTTTGTGTTTCGTTTAGAATGTAAAAAGTAATAAAGATGTTGATATGTAGGCTATATGCAATTTTGATTAATGCCTATTTATTAGCAAAGGTATTAGAAATAAATATTGTGATATTTTTCTTGGTTTGTATGTAGGTTAATAATAACTAATAATGTAGGTACTTCGATGCTTTTAACCCTTTTAGGGCAGACATTGAATCTAGAAGTTATAATTAAATATATTCAAATATGAAAGAGCCCTAGGAGCGAAATGTATTTCATATATATGAATACTCTTTCGTATTAGAATATTAAAATTTAATAATATAACTATTTATCTATCCTTAAAGTGGCATTATTTTTAATGCCACTTTAAAAAAATGTTTCTATCACAGCTTCATTTAGAAGCAGGTGCCTACTAGGTACGTTACAAAACTGAGTTTTCTGTATTTGTTGTTTTAATAGAGAATAACGGTTTCATATTATTTTCAAAATTTTTCATTAATAATATTATTTTATAATAATAATAAGCTCTAAATAACGACTCTACACATGCAAAAAGTATTTTTGAGTTTTTTTTTATTTTTAAACTGTGATCAAAATCAACTACTCATATTTTTTTCTTTCACGGGTTGTTGCGATGCGAAATCTTAGTAGACCGAGGCCCTACTCGTACTTGCCCAGTTTATAGGGTTTCGTACCCAAAGAGCAAAATGGAACCCTATAATCGAGAATCCACGGTCTGTTTGTTTTATCTGTGTCTTTCTGACTCTCCGTCTGTATACACGGGTCTTTAGCTCGTAAGCGGAATGAGTTACAAAACTGAAATGTTGATTTTTAGTGTAAAACAAATATGAAATACTGGATAGTATTTTTTTTTTCAGGGAACCAACAAAACTTGAGAAGTATACAAAAAAAATGTTAGCACCTTAGCAGGGTGTCATCTACAGCTCTTTGAGAAGAATTAAATATATATTTTTTCTATTTTATTGTATTCACTTTTCATACTTGTAAAGCAACAACTCGCAATGACAACAGATGTTGTTCGGGATGTGAAAATTAATTTTTAAAACTATTATTTTATGGGCTCTTTTTCAAAACTTAGGGTACAAAGTAATCTCATATTATGTGCCCTTGTTACGATGGCTCCCACGTAACCTACGTACCACGAAAAATGGCGTTGTTACGATGGTTTCAACTTAGAGCATAATAATTATGCTGTTGTTGCTGTTCTCAGTACCTACAGGAGTCTAGAGGGTATCCATATTCAGATATCTTCCTCACCTCTTACCCAACTCACGTGCGATAAAAGCATGACATGTGAAAGTCATGGTAGTTTTTTTTTTTTTTTATTTCTGATAGGTAAGCCTTTGACCACAATCTCACCTGATGTTAAGTGATGATGTGGTCGAAGGTGTTAACAGGCTTAACCTAGAATTACTGGCTCTCAAGGACAGCTGCCGGAACACACCGTTAGGTGCTTGGCGACAGATTTTCCACTTGAGGGTGGTCGCTAGCCAGGCGGGCATTCGCAAAAATGTCCTTCCACGGTGAAGCTCAAGCCAGCGGCGGGATTCGAACCATGGACCTGCTGCGCGGCAGTCCATAGCCAAAGCCACTGAGCTGTCACTGCTTCAAAAAACGACAGCGTGAAACGACATTAATGGAATCTAAGTATACGTTAATATACTCAAAATGTACTATTTAGTAGATAGGTACCTTTCTGGCGTTGCAGTGGTTCTCACCTAAACAGAGTTTTGCTAAAGAAATCTATAACTTGGTAAAGCATTGCTCAGAAAGAGGAGAAATATTTATTCCTTAGATTATTAACGTTCCTTATTGAACTAGCTTCAAGCAAAACCTGTCTTGATATTTTTAAAGCTATAGAAATATAATTAACGACAAGAACCCTGATATGAAAACATTAAATAGGTAGGTAATACCAATCTACAACATAAATCAGTTGATGTTATTATCTTTAAATCTTATCGTGATGACATTTCGTGATATTCAAATTTTATTACAAATATCGCCTGGCGAAGAAAGATACTTAGCTATTTTTATCGCTTCCTTTAATACCTACCTACTGCTCAGCGTAGAAACAGGATCAAAGACTAGTCATATAAAATGGTTTCTTAATAAATAATGACTTAGTACGGGCATAGTAACCATTATAGGTGCTCATTTCTTCGAGATTTTATCAAGTTAGTAAGACTGAAACTCTAAACACTATATAATTTACTATTACATTAAAAAGCTCTCAAGGACAGCTGCCGGAACACACCGTTAGGTGCTTGTTTTTTACTTGAGGGTGGTAGCTAGCCAGGGGGGCATTCGCAAAATGCTCTACCACCATGCTATAACGACTGCCATCCTAAGAAAAAACCGGGACCGACGGCTTAACGTGCCCTCCGAAGCACAGAAGCGCTCAGTAGTAATGTCACCAGCGGTCACCCATCCAACTCATGACCGAGGCGGACGTTGCTTAGCTTTGCTGATCGGTTCAGAATGGCTAAGCACACTTCGCTACGAGCGCTTCAAAAATTTCCTTACAATTCAACCATGTGTGTTTAACCACAGTCTTTGCTACCTTTGGATATTTTTGACCAGTGTTAACTCAAAAAAAAGCTACCTATGTGTATAGGCGACTATTTCGTTATACAGAAAGCATAGAGAACATTTCGTAAAGAGAAAAGTTACTTCGACGCAGCGACTCAAGCGATGCAAGTATGCTAATCTCGGTAGTGGTTACATATTTGAGCAGGTCGGTGTAGAGATATTGGCCTAATATCTCTACACCGAGCTCATCGTATTTTCCCAAACTAATCAGAGCGTTTGGTCGATTCGACGCGGCGACGAGTGATCAAATTGGCTGAATGAATAAGCATTGCAATGAAACAGGGCAATGCTGCCAGCATCCTGGGCACGGTGCCGACTGGTAGTAGACTAGAGCATTTCGACTGCCTGTGAGTCTGCAATGGCTTTTAAATTGTATATTTGTATTGATAGAACAAGCACGATGCTGTTGCTAAGCTGTAACCTCTGCCTATCACAGATGGCCACAAGTGACGAACTGCATTTCGCCACAAGTGACGAACTGCACTGTGCCCATCCCCCTGAGACACACGGTTGTGAAGTCTCATGTGCCTATAATTTCATAATTACTTACTGTCTCTCAAGGACTGCTGCCGCAACAAACTGTTGGTTCTGATTTTATACTTATATACTTAACAGTGTTTTGTTAAAAAGGCATAGGTACCGGTCAAAACTAACGAAAGGGCTATATTTTGGGCACTTTTAATAAACAATATATTGCATTCAAAATTACAACGAAAGGAAAAAAATAACTACCATCAGGGTTCGAACCCGCGTCCATTCGTTCCTATAGCCGTGAAATGCTCGTCCACGACTTGTTCATCGTAGGTTTAGGGCTAATTGAAAAATTAATGTTCTTTGTATTTCAATTCAGTTTGGCTACAGATGTCACGACCGTTAGACGATAGGAGCGAAGGGATAAACTTGAGCTGTAACTCACTCACTACGATAGGTCAGTTGGAAGAGTGTGTCCCAGCTATAGAGATGGATGGCCACGTGTTCGAATTAGGGATGCAACCGATTACGATACGATTTATCGGCGATTATTAGTACGATTACGATTAATCGGAAACCCCGATTAAAGATACGATTTTTTCCGATTACCAATAAATACTTACTGACTTTATTTCCTAAAATTAGTTAGTGCCGCACTTAACTGGTAATAAACGTGGGAACATAGCTTTTTGTATCGATAAAGGGGATTTCACTATAATTGTAGTCTACCCTTACCTAAACGTACATCTCTAAATTTTCGAGCTTTTAGAAAAGAGAGAAAACGCAGCATACGGGCTCATTTTATTCGGTTATGTTATGTTATGTTATGTTATGTTATGTTCCAAAAGTTCAATAACAAATTATGTTAATTGAATTCCGAATACTTTCACTATTTTTCATTGCATACAGGGTTCTTTAATTAAATTGAAACAAGTCATTACATACTTATTATATAATGTTAGATAATGTAAGAAAAGACCATTGAAAAATGAAATTGAATTTGTTAATACATTTTTCACACAGTGATAATCGGAATCGGAATTGCCGATGACTGATTTAGATAATCGTGGTCGGAATCGTAATCGGCAAATTGATAATCGTTGCAATCCCGCTCGTAGTTATTCCTCTCAACGTCATTTCGTAATTTTATTCGTTTAACAGGCGTAATGCAAGTATTACAATGTTACAATGAAATTGCTTTTTATAAAATTACGGTTCTGATATTTGATAAACAAGCACATTAAAATTTCCATCTAAAATAATTTCGAACACATTTATGCAACAAGGTAAAAACTAGTTTGACCTTCCTGGTAGCGCTCGCTTGCCTACACATTTAATTAATATGCAATCGTATTGGATTGCACAATGATTAATTATAAAGAAATTAAAGATAGCTTACAAAAATGCACACTAATATCCCTTAAAAAGTGGATAGTTGTGTACTAATTAAGGCTCAAACTAGTCCCAACTCAAAGTTGGGTCAACTCACCAGTCGTGAACCGACGCTTCTTGCCAGCGCACGCTCTTGGTAGTAATTACTATCGTTTCTGTTTAAAATTGGACAATTTTATCACAGTGCACAAGTTTTATTTGTTCAGGTGTAGTGATAAAGGAATTATAGTTTGCTGTGGGATGACAACACTTTGATACTTTTGTTTTGTGGTAAGTAGTTTTGAAAGCTTTCAGATTAATGGGTCGATTTGAATTTGTCGGATGATGCTCCTTATGTGCGGCGTTTTTGAACTTAGGATTTTGAAGGGCATAGATAGTAGAGAATGATTTTTTGCTTACATATAATAAGATAGGTTACGAAGATAGGGTATATTATAAATGTTTTCAAACTATGTGTGTCATGTAATGTGCCGTGTAAATCTACGGATTTTTCTTATGATTTTATTAACTTAGGTAAAAATATTTTTTATTTTTTATTTATATCTGATAAGTTACTCTTTTACCTCTATCTCAATTGATGGTAAGTGATGATGTTGTTGAAGATGTTGTTCAGGCATCTAGAATTACTGGGTCTCAGGGACACCTGCCAAAATACTAGGTGCTTCACGACAGATTTTCTACTTGAGGGCAGTTAGCCAGGTGGCCATTGCAAAGTGCCCTACCACCATGATGTGCATAATAATTATTCAGGGTGTTCTTTACAAAATTACAAATTTATATGTCTTCTTAATTACATTATAAGTCTTGTACAACATCCAACAGGAAGTTGTAACCGATGAAATTGAGACGTAACGCGCACGTGGCCCACCTGTTGTTAAGCGGTAGCCTCTGCCTATAAAAGATGCATTTCTTCACAAGTGACGAACTGCACTGCGACCGTCACCCTGAAACATACTGTTGTTAAATATCGTGTGCCTGTAATTTCATATTGGCTCTCAAGGATTGCTGCCGGAACACAATATTAGATGCTAGGCGAGCATTCGCAATATACCCAGGCGCGATGAGGTGAAGCTCAAGCCGGCGCGCGGTGGGATTCGAAGCATGGACCTGCGGCACGGCAGTCCGTATTTATTACTGCTCGGCTATCAATGATTCGAAATATGGAACGTTTCTTTTATAGTAAAGCTAGCAACTTTACAGTCTATCAGATATAGCGTTGAATGATATCTTAGTTAAGATATTATATATATGTATATATATGTGTCTTTTTTATGTGACCACAATGTACTTACTTAACCGAATTGACCTGATTTTATAGCGTGGTCAATGTGAACAATGAAATCTGATCAGATAAGATCGATGATATACATATATACTTAATACTTATATACATAGATACTTAAGGCTTCTTACCCGACTCGAACCTTTTTAACTATGACTATTGAAGCGCTCGTAGTGTAGTTTGTTTAGCTGTTCTTAACCGATCAGCTAAGTTAAGCAACGTCCGCCACGGTCATGACTTGGATGGGTGATCGCTAGTGACATTACTACTGAGTACTTCCATGCTTCGAAGGGAACGTTAAGCCGTCGGTCCCGGTTGTTGTCTTAGGATGGCCGTCGTTATAGCATGGTGGTCTAGGGCCTTTTGCGAATGTCCACCTGGCTAGATACAACCCTCAGTTAGTAACATCCTTCCCCAATCACCCAACTGTGTGTATCGGCAGCAGTCCTTGTGTACCTGTACCTCGTACGTCTGTTATCCATCGTCAGCACATCATAACTTACCAATAGGTGACGTCATGGTGTTTAAAAACAAGGTAACTTATGTGTTATCAAACTGTAAAAAAGACATCTGGAAGAATAAACTTTACACCAAAATGACACGCCACTTATCTTATTACTATCACTTATCTATTATCCTTTATCCTACCTATATGAGGTTATCACCTGTTTTGATGCTTCACGATGCCAATTCAGATTTTTATAAGACTACCCAAAAAAGGAGTGTTATGTTTTCAGGGTTCATAATTGTGAGTTTCTTTCATCCACGATAACTTCTAAATGGCTTAACCGATATTATTTTGTGGATGTTAGACGCCTATTGTGAGATCTACTTTTTTCTCTTCTAAACCCATAGAGTGTAGTATCAAAATGAAGAGCTTTAAAAACGATTACATAAATATATGTAAGTTGCAATTTCAATTTCAATGGAACGATAAAACGTTTAACGAAAATAAATATATAACATAAAATATTAGTTTGATTTGTATCGGATTGGTACTTTCTTTTACATCGTCTCGGAATTTATTTTACCTTTCTGTATACGCATATGTTGAATTACAATCCATTACAAAATTTGTATGACATTTGTATTTTACATGAGAAAATTGACTGTAGTTTGTTTTGTATATCTAAATATATAAATAAATAATTTCCAGTCGGGATTGTTACTTTTTTAATTATATACTTGTATCTGTTATTTTACTCGTTAATGCTGAGTCGCTCCATATTTATAATAGAAATAAAGATGACGGTCAATAAATGTTAAATGTAACTAATTAGGTAACAATTTATGACAAAGTTGTTAAATTGGTACTTAACAACTAATGACAATTTAAAACATGTTGACTTGGCTTTACAATTAGATATTCATATTTTTTATAGTGAAAGGATTGCATTGCGGGACTTGTATTTTTTATTTAATGTTTTGGATTTACTTTTACACCATAAACAAGTGATCGCACATTCTACCCATAATATAGCGCCTTGGACTTCGTTCTAAGCTCTCGGTATTTTCAAATAGTTATGTTATTATTTCTGGGGGCAAAAAAGCTTAAGCCTATACCTAACTTATCTCAAAGAATCAAGACCTCCTAATATGCTTCTTGTATAATCGAAACGCGCCAAAAGTTCTTCCAGTAAGGCCACGTAACGTAGATGTCGTCACGTTGGCTTATCAAGAAATTTGTCATATGATATATTTTTCTAGTATATTAATTAAATATTTCGATCAAAATGCTCATTTGGCTCTACGAACAAGTAATGCAACTGGTAGTTTACTGAAGCATTTGGACTATATTTAGGCCTACAATGGGATGCCTAATTGCTTTCATTTCATTCAGTAGTAGATGTAGTGTTAGTAGTGTTTGGTCAACGAAGGCTAACGGTCATTAAATGTTTTCTTTAAATATTCAAACATTTGCTATTAAAGCTTAGATACGTTAAAAGTTTAAAACTCCTTCCTACATGTTTTTGAGATGGACGCTATAATAAAAAATGTACTAAACCTGAACACTTTGGCGGCCCTCATTACCTTATTTTTTGTAGATAAAACTTAAAAACGACCACGTGCTAGGTCGGACTCGCACACCGAGAGTTCTGTACAAAGACAAAATTCTGTATGTTATTTGTATTTAATAAGATACATGTTTGTCTGTTTAAATCACTACTTAATTAATCATTGTTTTTTTAACCAGCCGCGATATGGCTTTTTATAACAAAATAAGCCTTTATGTAATAAAATTGTTTTAATGCTATCTTGATGAAAGAAGCACGACGCGTAGATACCTGGTGATGTCTGCCTATAACACATGCAGTTCGCCACTTCAGGATAAAAAAAAAACTAAAATGTTACCTCTCTCTTGCATACTATATACAGCTTTGGTGTGCAAGTGATATATACGTATTAATTTCGGCGACATTTTAGATTCGTTTCTTTACTAAGCATAGCGAAATTTCAGATTCCAAAGTAGTTTACAGTTGTTTGAGATAGATCTCGTAACAAACATGGACTCCATTTCTTTGTCTTTATGTTATAATATTAATTTGTACTTGCAAATTGCAATATCTTGGAGTGTCGAGCGCAGTGCATTGTCACACACAACGGTGACACTGTAACTGTAATGGACAGATGTGATGCTTATCACAAGGCTAGGCCTGTTCGTCTAGGCACTTATAAACAAAACAAAACTTCGTATAATTTTGACAAAAAAGAACAGAAAACATTCTAAACCAATTAAACACGCATTAATGGTGCACTACCTACCAAGCACCTAATGGTATGTTCCGGCAGCTATCCTTCAAAGCCAGTGATTCTAGGTTAGCCTGAACAATATCTTCGACCACATATCACTTACCACCAGGTGAGATAGTGGTCAAAGGCATCCATAGCTAAAATCAAAGAATCTAAGCTCCAATTTCTATCTCACTCCGTTTACAAGACAATCTGACAGATAGACAGATAGCGGAGTTTCAGAAATAGATCTCCGTTTCGCCCTTTGGTGCCGGAACCTTAAAAACACCTACTTGATACTACCTTTTTATATACATAAAATTGGACACTTGCTATAAAGATACCGAATACCTTTAAAATGTCAAGCCGACAGTCCGAACGCCCATTAATCCGGTTAAACAAAAAAGCAGGTGTCCCATAACAACTTGAGTGAAGAGAAAGCTCTGACGCTGATTGATTAATTGCCGATTAGGAGTAATTACTATTATAGATTAGCTCATATACTCCCATTGACGCATGGTATGACGACATTGTATTAGTATTTGAAGAGCAGCATAACTGGCCTATTTATTTTTTACCGACCAACTAAATTAAACAGAGTCGCCGTTGTCACTACTTGGGTGGGTGTCCGCTAGTGGCATTTAGGTACAGAGAGCTTCATTCAGTGCTTCGGAGAGGACGTCGGTCCAGGCTATCCGTCGTAAGGTACTTTGAATCATGATAGGCCATTTCGTGAATGTCCGCATGAAACAAGTAGAAAAACTGTTGTCAAGCAACTAACAGTTTCCAGCAGCTGTTTATGCAGGCGAGCATTCGCAAAATGCCCTGCTACCAAAATAATAATAATTCAAAACTGTGTACAATACACGTTTTTAACATCTCAATCCCTTTCTGGCATACCCACTTAGTTTTGAATTTTGATTGTATGATTAATAATGACAAATCTCTCACATTGTAAGATGTCCCAATTTATAACGCTTTACTGTTGAATACGAGACATGCAAAATCATTACGAATATTAAAGAATCTGGCTTCTAACCACCTAAATATCCGACTTGATCAACTGCATGAATTATTTTCTTCATTTTGTTGTAAATTATGATCATAATTAATGTTAAAAATATGTATTTCTGTAGTTTATCTCTATTAATGTTTACATATATGTATATATATTAGCATTCCAACTTTAATTGTATTTATGTATACGGTTATATAACCCGCCGTATATCGCTTCTTTTACTCTTATACTGTCCATCCAAAGATTGTGTGGAAGAAATCGCTTCAAGCGATAAGATATGTAGTTTTGCATTTTATGTTTTATATTCGCTGCCACATAAACAAAATAATGAGTAGCTATTTGTGGTCATTGCTTGGATGGGTTACCGCTAGTGACAGTACTACTGAGCGCTTCTGTGCTTCGGAGGCCGTCGGTCCCAATTGTCGTCTCAGGATGTAGTCGTTATAGGATGGTGGTAGGGTATTTTGTTACCAGCCTCAAGAAAATCTGTTGCCGAGCACCTAACGATGTGTTCCAGCAGCAGTCCTTGAGAGCAAGGAATTCTATATTTATCTGAACAACATCTTTGAACACATCATCACTTACCCCTAGATGAGATAGTGGTCAAGGGTTAGCCTATCATTTACAAATAAAATAAAAGTGTTAAACAGAAATATAAGAGAATAGAATAGACTAATAATGTGTTTTGTGGAATTTTTGAAGCTACAAAGAATTTATTTATATATTGATCAGACA
The DNA here is from genome assembly GCA_963854805.1 of Plagodis dolabraria. Taxonomy (NCBI): domain Eukaryota; kingdom Metazoa; phylum Arthropoda; class Insecta; order Lepidoptera; family Geometridae; genus Plagodis; species Plagodis dolabraria. Next base: position 7,066,588 of record OY978442.1, read on the forward strand.
AATAATAATTCCTACTTTCCTTATGACTTACAGCAAAATTAAAATAACACCCATTACAATCGGAACGCGAGTCAAAACTAATAACAATATTTCTGTTTTAATACGTGATGGAAAGTATTAGGTTTAATAATAATAAATCATTTAAAGAAAACTATTTTAAGAAAACATCAAATGAATATGTCGAGTAAACATTAAATTAAAGATATAGAAAAACATTAAGAATATATCTAGTGGTAATATATATTATATATTGCCATTAAATAAGATAAAGTCAATTCCTCTGTGATGCTTCACATAGAATCGAAAAGCGCCGAAAATTCTGGTTAGACGACGTGGCGTTTATGACATCACAACTACTTAGCAGGAAAATGTACACTTATCTTATCTCTTATGTTTTCAAATGTGTTTCTAAAATTATAATATAATAATTTCTTAAAATGTTGTTGGCACCTCTTGTCACAAATTAATTAAGTTCCAAGGCCGAAACAATACTACAGAACCTCTGTAAAAAAATAGGAAAGTATGTAGCCTACCAATAACAATTTATGTTTACAACATGTATAGAAATAAATAAACATTATCATAAATATGAGCTTATATTACGTACGCATGGGGAACATAATGATTAAATAAATTCTCAGGCGTTAGACACAAATAATATCTCAAACAATTCAAAAGACACAACTGTCACTTGCAAAGCGTTTGAAACGTCGAGACAAAATAATGAAAAAAATATAATTACGCGATGAAATCCGTTATGGTTTGATACTGAAATTTAATATTGATTGAGTATATTTTAAATTCAAACACAAAATATTTATTACGCATAACATGGGCACAAAATAATGATAATATGCAGACAGTAGTCAATAGGAAGGATCACCATGCTTTAACCAAATTGGCATGAAAAAGGAAGTAAGTACTTATTAATTGTGTTCAATATAAAATTACAATCATAAGAAAAATATATCAAAATTACATTCCTCGTTATTAATATCAATATTACTATTTAAATATCCTTATCATTTAAAAAATCGTTTATAGAATAATGCCTTATTTATATTTGATTAAATATATTAATTAGGTTTCACTTATTAGCGGTCACTTTTGTCGTGCATCCTGCGAAAGAGTGGATCTACTTACCATGGTCTATTTTTATGAATGAATACAACATGGCTCTCTTCAAATCCAGGGTAAATAGGTTTCTTCTAGGTAAGCGTGCTCCATCTTAGACCACATCAATGCTTAACATCAGGCAAGGTGTATTAAAACGCGGACCTATTATGAATAAAAAAATTAGTTTTATCCGTACACATAAGTTCCAGTGATAACGTAAGCCGCCAAAGTGTATTGACCGAGGTATCCCTACGTCGGTAACGCGACACCCAGTTCAGCGGTAACGTTACCACGTGTAGAAACTAGTCGGTCTCGTAACCGCAAAGTTAACAGTTTCTCCATAACTTCCCGGCCGACATTCTTCGTAGTTCGTAGGGCTTTGTGGTATCGAAGTGACACATCTTCAGATGTTTCAAGTATCATAAAATTAGCATATTAAATTATTATTCCATATTTTATGTTTTAACGAAAACTACTAGTCCGGTCAATTTAGACATATAAATAGCGGTCAAATAACAATAATTACCGGAGAGCCAAATATTGGTTGAGAGATGGGGTTTACCATTACAAATAAAGTTTTGAAAATCCCCATCGATCCTATGTGTGCTACAAAAGTTATTTAGGGTCAAAAGTAAAAATTTGAGGTTTTTTGAATTTTTCTCGAGAACGGTAAGTTCTATCAAACAAAACCTCAAGCCAAAGTTGTAGATCTTAAAATTATCTACAAAAATGATCTGTATAATTTACAATTCCTGAGATATCGCGATTCTAAGTCACATTATAATATGCACACATTTCCACGCCTTTGAGGTAGTGTACTCGGCGAATTTTTTTACCGTGGTTTCCCCCGTAGCCCTACTGCACTTTGTGTCTTGACAATTTGAGGATAATTACCCGTCATCTTCTCGATATTACCATATAATTGATATTGCTATTGATTATTGGGTTACTTAGATTAGTTACTAATTATTAGATTCTTCGTAACATATTATATGATATAACTAGACAACTAATAAGTTTTCTCCTTTGGATAGGGAAGGCTGTATTATCCATACAAATGTGTCCCTTATTTTAGTTCTGGATAGTGCCTATAGACTACAACAATATTTTTTTAATAAAATCTATATAATCTAAACTAAAAAATGGAATGATTTGATTGTTTGCTTTGAAACTACTGAACCGATTTGAAAAATTCTTTGACCATTCTCTAATGGTAAAATATTTTTTCAAATGTGGGATTTTTCCTACACTTAACCCTGATAAACATAGGCTGTAGAACATTTTCAAAAAGTTAGGGATCCGTTTGTAAACTCCGATAATGTAACACGAACTGCAAAATAAATCCAAAAAAATAGTTATATCGTACCGCTGCGGAAATTGTTGATAAAAGAGACATCAATATCTACAAAAAATCTGCAATACTATAAGTCTGAATATTACAGTTATGTCACAAAAACTACTTTTTTATGCGATTAAATTTATAATTTTTGGTTAATACCCGTGCGAAGCCATTATATATATATAATGGCTTCGCACGGGTATTATATATATTGCGTGTCTTTAACCACCCCGTCATATAACTTCTCTGAAACTCCACTACTAAGATCCTTGTATGAGAGACAAGAGCTTCTTCAATATTAATAAAAAGTTAAGAATAATAATATAAAATATATTACCCACTAGCTTTCCGGCCGCGTCTGCGCCCGCGCCTTTATCGGTTATCTTGCTAAACCATTAACCTCTTTTTGCGCAGCTGGGCAAAAAATATCCTATGTCCTTTCCCTGGTCTCAAACTATTTCCATACCAAATTTCATCCAAATCGGTCTAGTATTTAAAGCTCATTTGTTACATACAAAAATAAAAAAAATCCTCTTATAATATTAGTATAGACTGTTAAAGCTATTTTAATTAAATTCTTGATAGTCGCAGAGGTTCACTGACTTATATGAGCATAAATTTGAGATAGCAAATTTGTTTTTGAGAATTAAATTTAAAACATTGAACATATTATTATATAATGAGCACAATTTATACCATTTAAACTAGTTAATGGTTTGTGGCCATGTTTTGTTCTAGTGACATTTATCGGTGTAAATATAACGATATTTTAGTGCATTATATTATCATTAAATGTGAGAGAGCTCAATAATAAAAGAGATTATATAAAATAATAAATGGAAGACGGGTTTGACCAAAAGAAAAACAAAAGTAAATAGTTAGGTACTTAAAAAAGATAGTTTTGAGTTATAATACCAATTTATTTAAAACGGACCACATTTTTTTATAATACAATGATACGGACCAGTTGCTCTATTGATAGTAAGGGTCACGCCTGTCCATTAAAGTTGCAGTGCTGTCCTTGGTCTGCATGTCACTGCACGGCTCTTAATTCCGAGACGTAAGGTTACAGTAATTTCACTGGCCACAGTGCCCTTCACGCCTAAACACAGTAGTGTTTGGACATAACTGCTTCGAAGCAAAATGATACTGCAGTGATACCCACGAAGACGAAGAACAGCTAAAGAGACCGCCTTTGTCCACAATTATTATTATAGTAAAGAGTAACCTCTCATTGAGAAAACTAGAATATCCAACAGTTCTAAGGATTGTTAAGATTTGGACTGTACAGAAGACGTCTACAAAGACACTTATGTGTAGTGCCTATATCAAGATAAAAATGATATCGGCAACATTGTTTGGTGCACACTGATCTACCCGGCACCGATTCAACACCGCCTCAATTCAAACCGATCAATATTCAAATGGAACTATAAATTACAACACACACTTATCAATGCCCTATCGGCATCGCCTCGGGTCGGGATTAGCTCGCGAATAGTTGTGAGAATGAGGCTAGACGACGCGGACGTTCAGACGCTGACAAATGCTGAATTTCTATTACTATCGAACTACCTTGGAGTGAAAGAGAGTGATGGTGAAACCGCGATCAATTTTGGTTAAAAAGGAAAACCGATGAACACACTATTAGTAACGCTATAGATAAAAAATAAAAGCAAAAGAAATGTATGTTGTCTTGTGAAAATATTCACAGCCGATCTGCAGGGGTTAATCGAAAACGTTAATTACCTTGTCCCTCATGATACCGTTTTTGTATTTCATTGTTATATTTTATACATACACATGCAATTTTGACATTACATGCGTAATTTAGTGTAAACTTGCCAATTTTGTCACACCGAAAATATTTTAAAGAAACCTGATTTGGAATCGTAGAGAGATCAAGAATACTATAAGCTACAAACTAAAAGTATTTTGCTATACTTGTTTAAATAAATTATTTAGTATTTGTCAGCGACTTAATACGGTGCTGAGGGTATATGTCTACGTTGTCCTTTAAACTATCCAATTGTGTCAATTGATGTCTACATCCTAACAAGCGGATGTATTGTAACAATTCTCAATAGTGTATCACTAGGCTATTACCATTACGAAATCATCTGTTAATGTATATTTAAGGAATAGCGGTTGAACTATTGGTACCTTAACGCGTACCTAAAAATTCCGTACAGTTTTAATTTCACGTTGTAGGTTTTAGTGTGCAAGCCTAGTATTTTAATATTTATAGGATACTTACGAGTATGTTAGAACTTTGAAGATGATCTTTGTTTTTAAAGTACTGTACTGTATCAGCCGGATCGTCCACTGCTGAACATAGCCTCCCCATTAACGCTTGGCAGTCGGCTTTGGGATCGTAGTATAAGATGGCTTTGTAAGAAAGCGCTCTGCTGCCCATCTTCTACAATATCCACAGGAGGAGGGGTGCAATTCCCAGGCACAGGGTCGATATAAAAGTAACAGCTGAAAACAATCTAAAGCTGAACAGCAACAATTGTCTAAAGAGTTAAAAATGGTAAAACACATAGGAAGTATCGAAGACACACGCAAAGACACTGTCATACACTCACACATTCTCCTGTTTCATATTTTTATAGCTGTTTTGTTGGTATCTGTAGAAATATGAAGGTACAATTTTTTTTCAACACACTTGCTCATAAAGTGGCTCTAATTTCACTGCACACAATGGCACTTGTAATCAAACTGTAACCTTTTCACTGCTAATTATTCACAAGTGAGATAGAGTTTTTTTTATTAATGCTTGAATTCCTTTGTTATTAAAAAAGTTTCGATACAAAAAAGATCATGTTCAATAGTACAAATAAATTAATATACCTATTATTTGCTCATTTTAAGTAGTATACTAATTTTAATTATATACAATTTCGTATTTAAATAGATAATTTCAAATGTTTAATACATAAAACTTACTCAAACATAACTTTTATTTTCTTTGTAATAAAGAAAACTTTAAAGTCCCCATTTTGTACGAGGCTAAAACGCTATCCGTGATAAGCCAAAAAAAAGAAACCCCATTCTTTAGCCTATGGACGATTGCCATGTGCGTGCATAGGATAACATATTATTTTTCCCGCCATTGCGAAAAAATTTTCGCAGCTCGTTGAAGTTATAGTTATTTATTAATTAAGATCTATACAAGTACTAGTTATGTTGTACACCGTCCGATATAAGATGTGTAGCCCGTTATGGAAAGTTTACCTAAACACCTAAAAAGTCCAAGGAAAAATATATATCAGCCCACCAAAATTTCATACAATGCCAGAATTATCTTCTTAGTACAAACATAGCTCTTTGTGGTGTATGAGTATATAGATACTCAATGTTAAAAAGTACAGTCCGAAAAAAGAATGGAGTGGACTTAAAAACATACTCTAATTTGTCAGCTTATCTAAACAGACTATCCGATGGATTTAGAAGCAAGAAATCAAAAGTTTTTTCGTCTGACGGTATTGAAAAATTTATAAACGATGTTCCAGATAGTCAATATCTGGCTATTAAGGTTAGTTTTATTAATTTTATCTATAACAAAATTACTTTTTAGTATGATTTCTTCACAAGTATGATACACGTTTGTCACGCATGTCCTCTGGTCTCAATAGCCTCAGCATACCTTATGGTACACACTTGTACAATAATGTACTAAATCGGTCACAACGCCATGTTTCTAGTTCAACGAACACCTGTTTGAGCACAGGAGATTACTGAAAAACAGCGTCTGTGCATATATGCGTACGGACTTTATGCTGAGTTTTCTCCTTTTGTCACATTATTTATATATATCATGTCATCATTTTCTTTTCCTTTTATGTTAGTTACGAATTATTTTCAAGTTTTTCTTTTGTGTTTGTTGTTTCTATTTATATCTTATATTGTGTGGACAGTAGACATTCTGTTCATACGTGCGCCTCTCATCGTCTAGTTAATGTTACATTGGTAATATCGTATTTCATCCGATGGACTAAGCTTGTGAGGTCTAGATATCAATCGAGCGTGAATTTAATCAATACTCGTTGATAATCAGTATGTTGTAATTTGACAGACATGATAGTTACGTAATAGGTTACTGAGCATTATCACATTACATATAGCCTAGTTGGTACTGTGAAACGATCGTCTATATAGTTTGTACAGAGCAAGTTTGACGCTTGTATAGACTACTTTTTTTTACGATAACTTGACGAGTTTTTTTTATGGGATTCTTACGGAACAAGCACGAGCCCCACCTGATGTTAAGCGGTACCATATAACAGATGCATTACGTCACAAGTGATTTACTACACTGCACCCGTCACCCTGAGACACAGTTGTTAATTATCATGTGCCTGTAATTTTATTGGCTCTCTGGGACTGATGCCGGAACTCACCGTTAAATGCTTGGCAATAGATTTTCTGGTTGAGGGTGGTAGCTAACCGCGAGCATTCGCAAAATGCCTTTTCATGATGCGATGAAACTGAAACCAGCGGTGGGGATTGAACAATGGATGCCGCATGGCATGCGGCAGTCCATAGCTGATACTTCACCACATATTTTGGTAAAAAAAATCCCTCTTTTTAGTGACCCTTGCTACTCATGGCATCTATTGTCATTCATTGTCAACGACTATATCATCAAGATAGGTAAATATTTTTCCGTTATTGGAGTGGAGAGAATTCAAAAACGGCTTAACCGATTTTGGTGAAATTTAAATGGGATCAAATAACAAGCGTCAGCATTCAAACAAAAATAGAATTTTCAAAATCGGTTCACCCAGTCAAAAGTCCACAGGTAACAAATATACAAATAAATGACAACCTCCTCCTTGTTTTGGAAGTCGGTTAAAAACGGAAGAAACGTTACCCGTACCTCAAACATGGCAATGTTAAATCAGGCGACATCTCCTCGCTTATTACTTAGAATACAAATCTGTCAGCGTATAATTATTTTAATAAGCGTTAAGCACAAGGCCTGACTTCAAAATAGGAAATGTCCTCTCGATGATATCGTAAAACCCGACTCAGAATGTCTAGGCATTTGACCACAATCTCACCTGAAGGTAAGTGATGATGTGGTCGAAGGTGTTAACAGACTTAATCTTGAATTACTGGCTCTCAAAGACAGCTGCCGGAACACACCGTTAGGTGCTTGGTGACAGATTTTCTACTTGAAAGTGGCTGCTACCCAGGCGGGCATTCGCAAAAATGCCCTTCCACCATGCGGTGAAGCTCAAGCCCGCGGCGGGATTCGAACCAATAGCGCAGCCTGTACTTTACAGCTAACGAGAGTTTAATGAAGATTTAGTAGACTAATTACTTTCTAAGGAGGGCTTATTTCTTTGCCAGCCTTATTCGAACTGTTTATCAACCGCATAAATCTAATATAGAAGCTCTGCCTGTAGCAAACTCATTCCAGCTTCCCGCTTGATGTTTCTGAACGTATCTTATTTTTCTTGATGGATGAATATGGAGAAGAGTCCGATGTAATTATGTCGGCTGGAACGCTCCAACATGTATATCTACAGGGTTATTGGAAAAATTCTAACAACCTCTTAGGTTTGACTTCTGCTAGTCATAACAAACATTTTGAGATGCTTTCATATTTGTTTGAAAAAATATTTAAATAAATTTAAAACATTTTTCAAATTTTTTTGTGTTTTTTATGGTTTTTTGACTGAATAAGTAAAAAGGTACTTAATGTTAAAAGGCTCTTGTGCCTGTAATGTATTATTTCATATTTGTATTACTTTGCTCGATAGAAATATTCAAAACTCTATTCAAAGGGAGCGCGGCGCGGCACAGTATTGCCGCGGCGGGCGCTCTTGGCTCAGAGTAAGCATTATGACAAAAAAACATACAAAAATATTAAAATAAATATACATATTTTTTCAAATAAAAAAAAAATCTTAAAATTTTTGTTAGGACTAGCAGAAGTCAACCCTAAGAGGTTGTTAGCATTTTACCAATAACCCTGTATATACCTATGCCATATAATATGTTCTATGCCTAGCCTATGCGTCTACATAATAACCTTCCGCTATTTTCAAATAACTTTTTGGTTTCCCTAAAAATTAACCAAAACTTTCTTCCTTCTAGATCCATCCCAAATGACGTAACTCCAGCAGTAAACCATGAAAGAAGACGTGAACCTCAAGCTGCCCACCAGGAACGTCCTCACCGGAGCTATAGTGAACTGGGAGGACGATGAGATGGGCATCATGGGCGATGGACCAGAAAACCTTACCCTGGCATGGAAGGACCTCAGCGTATACCGGAAGAAGAAAACACAGACCAGCATTTGGAGGTCGGCTGTATATGAAGAAGTCAGAGTTCTGAGTGGAGGTTAGTACATTGATAACTGAAATTAAAGCATTTTTTTAGATCTTTTAGTTTAAATCTTTGTCTACTATCTCACATGTTGGTTAGTGATATTGTGGTCCTGGATGGTAAACAGGCCAGATCTAGATTTCTCTCGAGGAAGGACTATCTATTACCGTAACACACCGTTAGCTGCTTGACAACAGCTGCATCTCGTTTACACAGATGTTCGATGAAGGTTCAAGACTATGAACTGCAATGAAAAACGTGGTCAGAAAAACTCAACTACTGATTGACCGGGATTGAATTTTCCCAAGAGATAGACAATTTATGCGACACGGCATGCAAAAGTGGCAAAACGATCTGTTTACCAAAGGGATATATGCACATAAAAACACATCATATATTAAACTCAAAAATACTAATCGCAAATCATATGTACTGATTGCATAATAATATTAAAAAAATATACTATTTCTGCTTAATAATAATATTGGTTTTAATTACTAGTTTAGGACAACGAAATGCGAGGAGGAGCGTTAAGTTACCTATGACAACAACGCGCAAACCGAGCGAGCGAATCGAGCAACTGCCAACAATGCTCAGAAAAGCGAAATATTTTTAGTAGTTAAATACAGGGATTATTGAAAATATTAGAAATTAACGTGATAAACTTAGTATTTTGAATTGGAGTTAGTATTTTTGATGTATTTATTATTTTGGTAAATTAATAATCGATTCAGTTTCATTTCTTGTGAATTTTGATTTTAGATTAGATATGCAATAAGTATTTTGACAGGAATAACGAGAATTAGTTTTGTTAAACACTGCATCTTAACTAAAAATAATTGTAGACGGCGATTCGCAGTACAAATTATGCGCTACGAGTGCTACGGTTTTATGTAGCAGGCGTAGCGCGTAATTTGCACGTTTATTTTCGTCGTTCTTATTTTACATAGTATAATGTGCGTAGTGCATGTATGGTATTGGCATAGTAGAACAGAACAGGCGCTCGGTTAACGTAGGTAAAAGTTGTATTTACATCTTCAAGGAGAGTACTCCACATATTTTAACCTTTAATCGTGGTTAACGCCAGTTTAATTCTTCAAAACGGAAACGGTAATTTTTTTGGTATTGTTAGGCTTTTTCCACTATCTCCTCAAGGTAAGTGAAGATGCGCTAGAATATGTTATTCAGGCTATCCTGAAATTATGGCAGCTGTTCCTGAGAGAACAGTTACCGGATCACGTCGCTAGGCGCTAATAGTGTTAAGATTTTGTACTTGGTAGACGAGGGTTCGCAAAATACCCTACCATAATGTTTTAATGACCACTATCCTAAGACAACAATCGGGACCGAATGTGCCCTCCAAAGCACGGAAGCGCTAAATAGTAAATGCCACTAGCATCATTCCCTGTCTAGTCACTCCCTGGATGGGTCACCCATCCAGGAATTTGAATGAATTACCGCAGGGGACAAATCTTAACTTAGTTTAGTAGATGTCTTCATATTTTGAACGTTGTTTTATGTCTTTCATTCAAATTAAAATTTTCTGCTTAGTTGTTTGTTGTCTAGCTTAACCGATCAACTTAGTAACTTAGTTGAAATTGTGTGCCTAAAATTCATAAAATTGTTTAAGCCCACATAATATGTAGGAAATTCACTTAAGTATTAGCTATTTAAAACAAAAATTGTTTAAATTGCTTCAAGTTTGCTACTAATCTGAATAAAAATCAGTCTAAAATGGGTGTCAATGTTACTATAGAAGAACATATATTTTTATTAACAACTAATTTGGAATTTCATTTAAACCTTTGGTATCCGCGTGGACGATTTCGTCAATTTATGAATGTTGTCAATGCGAATGGATTTATAAAAAATATAGAATATGATATTTTTTTTGCGCACAGCTGATAGTTTCTGAAAAAGTAGGTTTCAAACATGCGCATGTTGTTACGGTCATTCCCTTAAGCAACGTCTTCTGCGGTTACGACTTACCTAGGTGTTCTTTTTTATATATATTATTGTGACAGAACCTGCACTAGACCCACCTGATGTTAAGCAGCAAACTCTGCCTGTAACAGATGCATTTCATCACTACAAACACTGCGCCCATCACCCTGAGACACTTACAGGTGTCAAGTCTTTTAGTCTCATGTGCCTGTTATTTCATAATTACTTACTGGGTCTGGCACGTAATAACGTTTCCCAGCAGCACTCGATTTATGGTGCTTGGTGACAGATTTGCTATTTGAGGTTGTCAGCTAGCCAGGTAAGCATTCTCAAAATACCTTGCCCTTCCACCGTGCTGGGAAGCTCAAGCCGTCTCGGTGGGATCGAACCATGGCGCTGCGGCTCGGCAATCCATAGCTATTACCGCTCGGCTAGCAATGGATTCAAAAGATTGCTAGTGGAATTACTACTGAGCGCGCCACGTGCTTTGGGGAGCTTCTTTTGAACACTCTAATATAGGAAGGTCTATCGTCCGTTAGTAGTGCGCAGCAAAAGGAGTTATTCCATATTAAATCATACAAAGGAAAAATAACAATCTCAGAGAATCGGTTTGGCTGCGCAAAGTATACCGTTGTATATATTAACTTAATACTTCCTACTATAAACTGAGTAGTCATATTGTTTTTTCAAGATTACACTGCTTTTTTGAAAATAGTAGAACAATGAAATTTTTTCTATAACTACATTTGAAACATTACTTGTGCAAATGATTTAAAAAGTAGTAACAACAAAAGTAACCAACATGATCTTCTTGTTTGATATCGAGTTATCTTATAAAAGTTCATTTTTTCATCTGTTGATGTACGGAACCCTAAAATGCTGTAAAGACATAGGCATTTTACATATAGATTTAAAAGAAAAAAAAACGTAATCACTAATCTTGATAAACCGTAGCTATATTTTCGTATCTATCAAATAAGTATTTGCTCGTTCACGGAAGAGGTCACGCTAGTTTCATTTCTACATACCTTGAGAAGGTCCGGTCGAAAACTCTACGTTTCGACACACTTCGTGCGTCATAAAAACTCTTGTTTAACCGGTGTGGAGTTATGCGATAATAATCCATAAAACTACTGAGTTTCATTAACCGTCCAAAACCTGACCAAATTAAAAAGTATTTATAACATTCAATAAATGACATCCTCTAGTTTTTGTTTAATCTATAAGTGTTAAATTTCATGTCTAATCGAAATAATGTACCTAATCAATCGCTAGCACATTATTATGACAGGGAGTAAAAAGTTCTTTGTTCTGTTTGAGGTTCCATTTTTTACAGTTATTTTGCATTGCAATTTTTGCCCACTAAACCATTTTTAACCGACTTCCAAAAAGGAGGAGGTTCTCAATTAATCTGTTTTTTATGTTTGTTACCTCAGAACTTTTGACTCGGTGAATCGATTTTGAAAATTCTTTAATGTTTGAAAGCTGATGCTTGTCGCTTGGTCCCATTTAAATTTTATCAAAATCGGTTAATGTTTTTTTTTGAGTTACACTCCAATAACTGGAATATATTTAGGTTCACTGTGGATACTACGAGGTCAGCGGTTAAACAATGGGAACGAAAGGATAAACTCGAGCTATCACTACTACACTAGGACAGCAATGGGTTGAACATGACCCGGCTGTAGGGACGGATGATCGCGGGTTCGAATCCCGTTTGTAGTTGAAATTTCCCTTTAGTTGTATCTTTATAAGTTATTGATATATTTTCATCTTCACATTGGAAATGTTACTCAATAAACGAAAAAGCATCCATTGAATAATCGAACCATCGAAAAATGTTAGGCAATAATTTTCGGATGTGTACTAAAACTTGTTTTGTTTGCTTTTAATTTCAGTAAGCGGTTATGTGACGTCGGGAAACTTAGTTGCTTTGATGGGCTCAAGGTAAGATTTATTAGTTTACTAAAGTAATAATATTAAGATTTTTTTTGTGTCCTTAACGTTGTTATCTACTTAATACTTGATTATAAAATTTCAAGATGTTATAATAATTGTGTATTAGTATTTATTTGCTTTATTATTATGTTTTATTCCATAGCATCTTGCACATATTTTTTAACAATATGATAGTAGATACCTGCTTGTAGAATCTTTCCGCGCCTTCGGCCACGTTGAATAATATATATTGCATTAAGGTAACAAATAGCATAACAATTGATTCAAATTGTTGAAATATATAGTAGTATAGTGAAATATATACTGCAGTAGAATAGTGAGTGCTGTACGATCCCCTGGGGGACTGAAATAGTGGATCTCAGTGGAACGAGCAGACGCACACACTTATAAAGTCTCGAATCTTTTGAATCCATCTTTCAACTCGGGGGGTAAAAATAATCCCAAATTTATAAAAAAACCCGCTCATTTATTTACATGACACAGTTATAGGTTTGGTAATCAAATTGTACTGTGCTGTTTGTACTAGTTTCAACACAATCGGCAGCCAAAACGAAATTTTAAAGATTTAAATTATCTTACAAGTACTCGTTCGGATGAGAAAACTTTGCCGATATCTCCACCACGCAGCATATATTTACATAATTCTAAGGTTTAAATACAGTTTAGGTTGGATTTGTGACTCCATCCGACGCGGGCACGACGTTCAAACATATTACAATAACGTGGCCTACTTCTACATATTTTAAAGAAGGTAGCTAAATCCCATAAGTTAGAGGTAACTTCTTACGCAATATTTTAATACATTATTTAATGTGCAACTAATAACAACTACTAAATAGAAACATAAGATTTACTCAATTTACCTTTTTTATGCCTGATAGCCTTTGACCACTATCTCAGCTGATGGTAAGTAATGATGTGATCGAAGATGTTGTTCAGACTAACCTAGAATTACTGGATTTCAAGGACAGCTTTCGGAACACACCGTTAGGTGCTTGGCGACAGATTTTCACTTGAGGGTGGTTAGCCAGGCGGGCATTCGCAAAATGCCCTACCACCATGCTGTAACGACTGCTATCCTAAGACGACAATCGGGACCAACGGCTTAACGTGCCCTCCGAAGCACGGAAGCGCTCACTAGTAATGCCACCAGTGGTCACCCATCCAACTCATGACTGCAGCGGACGTTGCTTAACTTTGCTGATCGTATCAGAACGGCTAATCAGACTTCGCTACGAGCGCTTCGAGAATTTTTTTTAGTATTTTGTTAATAAAGTCGCCTTTATTAACAAAATACTAGTTATATACGACAAAAGCTACTACGATGTAAGCTCACTCAAATATTATCTAAAAGCTCTACTTTAGTATGTGCTTTTGAAGATGTGATCAAGAGCACTAATTTTTTTTCTTTTACTGTTGCTTGTGGTCGGATCCCCAAACGAGAGTGGCTCAATTTGCACTTGGCTAGTTTATTTAGCCTTATCTGTACATAACATATTATATTGGTATTCAGTACGTATAACATAAATATCAACTAGTATTGTTATAACATTTATTGATAATTTTGAAATTATCAATAAATGTTTAATATTTTTATGCCTATGTATATGATCCCTGAGAATAGATGTAATATGACTCTGACAGGCTATAGTGCACGTACAGTTTTTCAATTTATCATTTACTAGCTTTCCGGGCGCGGCTCCGCCCGCGCGTATGTCAGTTATCGCGCGAAAACATTAACCTCTTTTTGCGCAGTTGGATAAAAACTATCCTATGTTTTTTTCCCGGGTCTCAAACTATTTCCATACCAAATTTCATTCAAATCGGTCCAGAAGTTTTGGCGTAAAAGCGTATCAGACAGACAGACAGAGTTACTTTCGCATTTATAATATTTGTACTGATATTTTGCATATCGTTGAAAAAAAAGAAATCCTATACGATTTTTGAAAATACTTAATTCTACGAAAAACTGGCAAACCAGAAGCATAGATATTAAGCTCAAGTATATACATGCAAAATTTCAGTGGGTTTGAACACTAGCACTTAAAATATGACAATACTACGTTTTTATGAAAACCGCTACTTGCACACTCCCCTTTAGTCATGTTCATTTTATGCCAAACAAATTCAAACAAATATGCAGGTATTTTACATAAGTTTTCATTCATAAATTCAATAGTAGACGCATATTCATTGACTAATTTTTGCATAGTGTTAGAGCATCTGGCGAATGCTCTAACGCTTGCCTAGCTTAGATAGATATCATCCCCAAGTATAGAATCTGTCGCAAGACCTTTCTTATAAACATCTGATAGGCTAGCCTTTGACCACCTGATGATAAGTGATGTTGTGGTCGACAATGTTCTTTCAGGTTAACCTAGATTATTGGTTCCCAGGGACAGCTGCCGAAACTCCCCGTAGGTGCTTGTCGACAGATTTTTTTGCTTCATAACCGTAGCGGACCTTGCATGTTGTTTAATAATGACCTAGAGGGCTACACACTAAGACTGCATCAAACTTGACTGCGTGTTACGGTAGCTTAAAATCAGGCTGTAAGCATCTGGTGAATTTTTCAAATATTTTTATGTTTGCATAACGCATGCTTTGCGGATTACATACCTTCATAACTTAAATTTTTCCCTTCGTAAATTTGTAATTTAGTAATCTAACGGTGAGTTTCAGCAGCTTCTTGATGGCCAGCGTTTTAGCTTAAGGCTGTTGACTATCCTCGAATACAACATAGCCTACAAACAGTTGATTTGTGATGGTGGTCAATGGCTATCTTATCAAAAAAAATGATCATGTTTGAATCCGACTTTGCTGTATTATGGCTTCTTTCTTATAAAAACTCTCCTTATTATCCGCTATACACGATGAAACCCCGCATGCTAGGGTGCAAATTTATGAAGTTAACTTCTCATGTCTTGTATAACAAATTCAAATTCAAAATCATTTATTCAATTTAGGCGTCTACGACGCTCTTATGAAGCCCCAGGAGAGGGTGCTCTCCTCCCAAAAAATAATTGAAATGTATTTACAGTCCTTTTTTCCTTTTTGGGCCAACGTAGAAATTGCAATTGTATAAATAATCCGTTTACTAGCTAGTGAACCGTGACATAAAAACGGACGGGTGGACAGGTAGACAGACGGTTGAGTCTCATTAATAAAGCTCTTGTTTAACTTTTGGGTACGGATACTAAAAAAAAATTTCTAAGTTTGCCAACTGCTTGCAATATCCCTAGGTTTCTCAAATGCTTTCGTTATTGAAGTTCTGTTTACAACATTATGTAGGTAGGTATACTTCCTAGTATTATTTTTACTCGGGAAAACATTACTTTTTAGTTTTACTGTAAAAATAACATGTAATTTTGATTAAACTCTAATAATTCTGTTGATAACTGTTATAAATATTTTTTGTACAATAACACAACAAAATCTATCATAAATTATTCTCATATAAAACCATGACCGCGGCAAATCACAAGTTAACCATCGGAAACTACATATTAAGTTCCGATCATCCAAGATAAGACACAGCTTAGATGATAGTCACAATGTTAGTTTAATGGTTGCCTCACACTGAATCATCGCCTCAACTCAAGAAGTTTAGTATATTGATGGAATTCCATACTAAAACTTGCTGTAATTAACGCCGTATCGGCCGGGTCGGCCTCTGTCCTCAAGTTGGGCCAAGCTAACAAAATATAGTAGTGAAAATGTATTTTAAACAAGACGGAATTAGCTTCCAACACTAAAAAGTATGTATTAATTGCTGAAGTCAGAATACTTGCTGATTTGAGCTCAGATTCCGCCATCCACAAGTTATTTTTTATACTTTCCAGTTTTGGAAGTCGTCGTAGTCGTAGTTTTTTCCTTTTTAGTAATGCATCCTGCTTACTAGAATGATTGACACGGTCATCATCGACAAGAGTTTACAATTACCACGTCAATCAGCTTTAAAAAAAAATATGTTTTTTCATTTAATGTTTTTTCATTTAATTGAGTGATTAAAAACTACTGAACCAATTTTTGAGATTTAAGAGGGACCAATTTGAAAGTTACTTAACAAAGAAGACAAGACAATGGGTGATCCAGTAAAAAATATTGGTCATACATTAATAATAATATATACACGATAAGTTATGAAGAACCTGACTCTTTTTTTTGGAAGTATGGTTGAGGAGGCGTGGCGATGACGTTGTAACGGTGCCGAGTCGTTAGATCTGAAAAAAAAATTCTGGTGGTAGGCTTCGGCCGCGGCTTGTCACCACCCATCAGATAAAGCCATGTCGCCAAACGGCTTAGCCGTGTTCCGACATGATTTCTGGTGTAGCCACTTCGAAAGGTGGGTAAAACAGTTGCGTCACTGAAAACGACTGAATTTACAAACACAGTATGTTTGTAGTATCCCGATGGCTAGCTCTGGAGAGCAGCGGGATCCGAGGCACGGTTCTCCGCTGGCCGACCGCAGATAGTAGGGGGCCCAAGTAGTATGCTAGCCACATACGAAAGGCTGCCCCGCCATCTTGCGAAAAATCCCGGGAATGCGCCATCGTGCCGGTTGGCGACCGGAAGAGAGGACCCGATGGACATTCTTGGGGGGGCTCGGGCGTCCCCGCGGTCTCCAAGCTAGCTATCCTTTGATGCAGCATCATGCGTGTGTGTGTCTGAGTCGGTAGGTGACGCCTCGTTTCACTGCCACCCTTGTACCTTACCACACTCGAAAAAAAAAAAAAAAAATGTAAACAAGAAAGAAGAAAACGGTTTCACAGCGGATGCACGTCCTCTCACTCAAAGTGCATCTCTCTAACATCCGAGGCCTGCACTCGAATCTCACCCCAGTCCACTATCACCTCGAGACTGCGAAACCGCACCTCTTGTTTTTAACGGAGACGCAGATCAGATGTCCGGATGACGCGTCATATTTGACATACCCTGGCTACGTCCTGGAGCATTGTTTTAAGCCACGTGCCGGGGCGTGCGTATTTATCCGCGATGACATCTGTTTTCGGCGTCTTCGTAATCTTGAAGACTCCAGATTCTCTGTACTATGGATAATGGTGGAAACCGGTGTAGAGAAAATTCTTTACGCTGGAGTATATCGATCGCACACCTGTAACCAGGAGGTTACCGATTTTATGGACTATCTAAGTGTGACGGCAGATATAGCTCAACAACGGTACCCTTCTGCCCAACTTGTGTTACTGGGGGACTTTAATGCTCACCATCATGAGTGGCTATTCCCATACCAGGATACCAACCACGCTGGGAAAGAGGCGCATAAGTTAGCCCTGACCTTAAACCTCACCCAGCTTGTTAATGGGGCAACAAGGGTACCTGACGTTGCTGACCATACAGCCTATTGCCTCGACCTTCTGATGACGACAGATCCAGACCGCTACTCAGTGTCAGTTTCTTCACCGTTAGGTAGCTCTGACCACTGTCTGGTGAAATCTGTATCTCTATATTCCCCGCCCGACCGCTGCCAGAAAGGCACCCGGCGGATATGGAGATACAAGTCAGCAGATTGGGATGGGATGCGGTCTTTTTTTGCATCCTACCCTTGGCAGTCTCTTTGCTTCTCTTCTTGTGATTCTTCTACTTGCGCGGATGCTGTGACTGATGTGCTGCGTCAAGCAATGGAGTATTTTATTCCATTTTGTGATGCGCCGCAGAGCAGCAAAGCAATTCCTTGGTTTAGTGTTGATTGTAGACGCGCTGAAGCGCTGAAACATGAAGCATACTTAGCCTGGGTCGATGCTCGAACCCGCAAAACCAAGGATGTTCGTAATAAGAAGAGAACCTTTAACAAAGCTGCCAAGGCGTGCAAAAAGGCTGTAAAAAGGGCACGATTCGATCACATAAGCCGTGTTGGGTCCAAATTAGCTTCTCATCCTGCGGGTAGCAAAGCATTCTGGTCCCTGGCGAAGTCGATCGAATCCAACTTCAGCCGCCCTAATCTACCTCCACTATTAAGACCTAACGTATCATTGGCTCACACTGCTAAAGAGAAAGCGAACTTGTTCGCTTCTCTATTTGCGGAGTCTTCACGTTTAGATGCAGCGGGCAAAATACCTCCATGTCTACCTCGATGCGAGGCATCAATGCCGGAAATTCGCATTCGTCAGACCGAAGTGCGTAGGGTGCTCCGCAATCTAAACGTGAACAAGGCTAGTGGTCCTGACGGAATTCCCGCCATAGTCCTAAAATCGTGTGCACCTGAATTGACTCCTGTTTTAACACGTCTCTTCCGCCTCTCTCTACAGACTGGTAAAGTGCCGAAATCTTGGAAGCTTGCAAATGTGCAGCCTGTGCCCAAGAAGGGCAGTCGTGCAGACCCTGCTAACTACAGACCCATTTCAATCACTTCCATACTTTGTAAAAGTATGGAACGTGTATTGAACAATAGGCTCCTGGCATACCTAGAAGCAAATGATATCCTCAGTGATCGACAGTACGGGTTTCGCCGAAACCGGTCTACTGGGGACCTTCTTGCGTATGCCACTCATATCTGGAGCGAGGCCATTGATATGTACGGAGAAGCACTCGCCGTCTCTCTTGACATTTCTAAGGCCTTCGACAGGGTCTGGCACGACAGTCTTGCTAATAAGCTTCCATCGTATGGCTTACCCGTTAGTCTGTGCTCTTGGATTTGCGACTTCTTGAGGGAAAGATCGTTACGAGTTGTCCTTGATGGATGTTCGTCCGATCAATTGGCAATAAATGCCGGGGTACCTCAAGGGTCGGTTCTCTCCGCTACTCTCTTCTTGCTGCACATAAATGATCTGCTCAAACCCGGTATCATTGGGTATGCAGATGACAGCACAGTTGTAGAGAGGTATATATCCGATACACGGGCCGGCGTTGAACAAATCCAGTCTCATAGAGAGGCGATGGTCGAGCGAATGAATTTGGCACTAGAAGCAGTCTGCGAATGGGGTGACGCTAACTTAGTCAAGTTCAATGCTTCAAAGACCCAGGCGTGTCTCTTTAGTGCTAAACAGAGTCTTTTCACTCTCACTCCTGTCCTCCGAAGTGTGCCTGTTCCGATAACCGACCAACTAGAGCTATTAGGTGTAACTCTTACACCGAAACTCAATTTCGGGTCTTACATTGAGTCCAGGGCTAAATTAGCAGCAAAAAAGCTGGGTGTTCTTTGGAAAGTGCGGCGGTATTTCACATCAAGACAGCTTCTAGACCTATATCAAGCTCAAGTCAGATCTTGTATGGAATACTGCAGCCATCTCTGGGACGGTTCAGCTAAGTACCAGCTCGAAGCCTTGGACTCGATAGATAACCGAGCAAAGAAGCTCATTGGTGATGATGCGTTGGTGGAGGCTAGACTCCAAAGCCTCGAGCACAGGCGCAAAGTTGCCAGTTTATCGGTATTTTACAGGCTTCACTTCGGAGAGTGTGCGATCGATTTACACAACCTCATTCCCTCTTCTCCTTTCTTTAATCGGACAACAAGACGCACAGGAACACGGCATCCATACATTGTCGATATTCCAAAAATACGCACAAAACGTTTTAAATCAAGTTTTATAATGCGTACGGCCGATGTATGGAACACCCTACCAGCGTCTCTATTTCCCGATAAGTATAATCTGGAAGTCTTCAAGTACAGAGTTAACAGGTATCTGCTGGGCAAGCATGTTACACCGTCGACCGCGTCGTCACTTTCCATCAGGTGAGACTGCGGTCAAATGCTTGCTTGTAAATTATAAAAAAAAAAAAAAAAAAATCTGCGTTTTCTTTAAAGTAAGTAAGCATTACACGTGTTCGAATTAAGGCCATATAACGAAGTTTCATTTTTTGGTTCAAGGAACCTGGCCTTTTCCATTGCCGCCAACTTGGGATGCATTTATGATTTGATAACAAAGTCAATGGACTATAAATTATGGGATTTTGGAACTTTAAAGTTCAACGGGCTGTTCACTTCGTCATACAAACTGATCACTCCAGAACTAAACATGATATCGATTATTCTCTTCATTATCCAGACTTGTATCGCTACAAATATGTGAAAAGATAATTAACTTATTGATAGTAATGTTGAGGTTAGTAGGTCGTTAGTTGTAAGGTATTTGAATGAGGGAGCGATCACATTTCACAACCAGATGGTTTCCGAAGCTGCGGAGTCAAGGGGTTTAAAATTTTTCAACAAGCACAATCGCCCCTCCTTCACTTTTTGTACATTGCCTTTCATGTTGATGATTGGCCTGTATGCTGAGTGCAAGTCTGGATAACACCACCAGATTTATCCAGACTCGCGCGCAGCATACGTGTTCTTCTATGGTACTTGGGGGCCACAGCTGCAAAGGCACAATACGGGTTCACATAGATGCCCTGCTCTGGCTCAAGGGGTGATAGAAAGGGTGTTGGCTATCTCACTTCTCGGAGTATGGTACAGATACATATTATTGAGTATATAAAAAAAATATAATGACTAAGTATATAATAAATGGGCCATTAAAAAGCTAGGCTAGACTCACACTTGGTTTTTTGTTCTTCTTACCCTCACCAGAGGACGGGTCCTAAAGTGGTGGATAGAGAAATTCTCGCTGGTGCTTTAAGAAAAGTACTGAGGCTATTAGATGGAGGGATATTAAAAATTTTCCGAGAACCAGAAGGTGCCCCTCCGTGGTGGGGCCGCTCCGAAATATTCGGATTCCGGGTCGGCGACGGGCAGCGGCTTATGGCCGGGTGTTGAACAGTGGATGAAACATATATAATATATAATAACGACCCCATGTACTTGGGACTTGGGTAGAAGATGATGACTTAGGTATAATATTATAAGCAACCTTGAATTATATCATTCACATATTAATACTTCATTAACATACATTTGTGTAGTAACATTGTAAAGAATTCATATATTAATAATTGATTAACTTTTTTGCTGCTCTTGCTTTGGTATAGATAGATATAGATGAATTTCAGAGTAAATCAGAAATTGTACTTTGCGATATATACTAAACTAGCCCCATGAGGTGCAGAGGTGCAGGGCTAAAATTTTTCCCCCACTATCTTCCTGTGAGAGTATTAAAAGGCAACCAATACCAGAAGGTATTTAGAATGACTGCGATCTTCCTCCGATCCTCAAACCAGCTAATCGTGGGGAAACTCCCCTTTGATGGGGGAGGATGTGTTCAGCTGTGGATGATCTGGCTGAGGTTACTAATCTCTTACTTTTGGTTGAAGAGTTCGTTAAGTATGAGACATTATATTCACTCGTATTGATCGAGATTGTCAACCTAGGTTTCGGACAAAGTGAATGTCTACAGGTGTGCTGACGCTTCTAAATTACAGCAATGACTCCACGATGTTGAACGCAACTCGTCGATATCAATTTATAGTTTTTTTTCAGTTGCGTCATCATCATCTTCCTACTTTTATCCTAATTATATGGCGTCGGTAACAATTTAAATATTACTTAGCTTTCCGGCCGCAGCTCCGCCCCTGCGTATGTGTGCATATCGCACAAAACATTTAACCTATTTTTGTCCAGTTGGATAAAACTATCCTATGTCCTTCCCCGGGTTTCACACTTATTCCGTACCAAATTTTATCAAAATCGGTCGAGTAGTTTTTAAGTTTATTTGTTGCATACAAAAATAAATATATACAAATCTTTCCTTTTTAGAATATACTAGCTCTCCGGTAGCGACTCCGCCCGCGCGTATGTCGGTTATCGCGCAAAACCATTAACCTCTTTTTGAGCAGTAAGATAAAAAGTATCCTATGTCCTTCCTCAGGTCTCAAACTATTTCCATACCAAATTTCATCCAAATCGGTCCAGTAGTTTTAAGTTTATTCGTTGCATACAAAAATACAAATCTTTCCTCTTTATAATATTAGTGTAGATGTACATGATTTTTATAACACGTATGTTTTTCTGTAACTTATACCACCAAATGATAGTTGTCTTGACAAAATGAGTTCCTAGGGAAATCGATATCAATTGCAAATCCCATCAAGATGTTATTATAGCCGAGCTAGTGAGAAGCTGTTCCATTTACAGACCCTTCTACTCACGGAGACGCACCCCTACAAATATTATAATTTTATAGCGGAATTTGCTTAGCAATTCTGAAATGATCAGCAAAGTTAAGCAACGTCCGCCTCGGTCAGGAGTTGGATGGGTGACCGCTGGTGACATTACTACTGAGCGCTTTCGTGCTTCGGAAGGCACGTTAAGCCGTCGGTCCCGGTTGTCGTCTTAGGATGGCAGTCGTTATAGCATGGTAGTATGGCATTTTGCAATTGCCGGCCTGGCTAGCTACCACCCTCAAGTAGAAAACCTGTCGCCAAGCACCTAACGGTGTGTTACGGCATTAACTCTAGGTTAGCTTAAACAACATCTTCGACCACATCATCACTCACCAAAAGTCTGTGTGGAACTACTGATTGTAAAAATTTGAAATCTAGCAAAAGTTATTCATAAATTGCTTTAATCCAATCCATTTAATCATTCCTTCTTCCTTGCAGTGGTGCTGGAAAAACCACACTCCTGGCGGCGATTAGCCGTCGAGACAAAAGCGCAATGACAGGATACTTGATGCTGAATGGAAGGCTGGCGGGGGCTGACCTCATCGCCAGGATATCAGGCTTTGTTCCGCAGGAGGACCTGGCTATTGAAGATCTGAGTGTAGCTGAACATATGGAATTTATGGTAAGTTTTAAGTAAAGACTAGAGTGTCTGCTAATTCGAATTCGTCAGCAATTCTCTTTTGCTCTAAGGCAATTCTGGTGGTTCTTCACTGGAGGGAGTCGAGAGTTTGTAAGCTAATAATACGTGCCATTCAACTATTAGTGGGAGAAATACTTCATATGAGGGAGAATTGACTTGCGCTTATATAATTAAAAAGGCTGTTTACGCTGGGTGAAGTACCGCTTCTCCTTGTTTAGCATCGTCACTAAAAACTTTTTTTTATATTTATTCTTCGTGTTTTTCATTTACCTGATAGTCTAGCCTTTTACCACTACATCAATTAGTGGTAAGTGATGACGTGGTCGAAGATGTTGTTCAGGCTAACCTAGACTTACTGGCTCTCAAACTCTCAAGGACAGCTGCCGGAACACACCGTTACGTCCTTGGTGACAGATTTTGAGTTTGATAATGCCCTACTACCAGCAATAACGACTGCTAACCTATGACAACAACCGGGACCGACGACGTTACCTCCAAAGCACGAACGGTCACCCATCTCCAAGTCATGACTGGTCAACTAATGCATTAGTTGATTGGTAAGTAAACTACGTTACGAGCGCTTTGAAAATGTAAGTATATAAATAAATGTTATCCTTAAACTATTTTAATACTTAGGTTATAGTTCTTAAGTATTTTTTATTACTTGACTATTATTATTATTATATAATACATGGACCAGTCTATGATTACCAACTAGACATGAGAAACAGGTATGCTAAGCCGTATAATTACATTTATGCTTACCTACAGCCCGGAAAAAGAATCTGACATTTACTTTTACAAAAAAGGAATTACGAGCGCGCGAATAAAATATTTTCGGTAGCAAATTAAGAAAAACTACGTGCATCATTAAGTTTACGTAAAATACGCTTGATTGTAAATAAAGCAATAAAACTTTAAGCACTAGTCGCGACGCTCTGTCTACCATTTTGATCTGTCTTAGCTTTGCAATGTCAGGTAAGAACAAAGTTATGGTCAACAGCTAAGTATGGATTTCTTGGAAGGTGATTGTGGGAAATGACATGATGAAGGCAACAGTGAATGCATGATTAACAAATTGCTGTTGGGTGACTTAGGCGCTTGTTACATTTTACTTCAAACCGCACGGTACTTTTTTTATGTAATTATGACGGTACAAGCACACAGTGGGCAGAACCGCAGTCCATGTTCAATTATTATTATCACTCGGCCATAATTGCTTGGATGATGTTTGTAGTCTTGTATGTTTTGTTCCATACATTTTGAGGATAATTAGATTCATTTAAAACTCACCAATAAGTATCATGATCACTGCGAATTAACTATGCAAAGTAGTGTAACTCTCATACAGTTATTGCTTTGATTTCGGACGTATCAAGTTCACAATCCTTAATCAATGTTTGTGAATTGAAATATAGGTATCTACTACTTAAGTGTACACTTAGGTAGAAGATGTAATTATTGCAATTCTGTTTTGTAAATTTTATAACTAGATATCTTTTATTTTTTTTGTTTTTTAACACCAAATTGTAATTGAATTATAAATTCCGTTGTTATTATTAATTAAAATATGTAAAATCATAATCAAAATGGTACTTCGCTCATTATTTATTTATTTAAAAATCTTAGGGATATTAACAGCTATCTAGGAATAACAAACGTAACAAATAAATATCTGAAGGCTAATCAAAAATTTCCACATATAGCGATTAAATTTACAAAAAGATCAAAGTTAATGAACGACTACTAAATAATATTAAGGAACATTATAAGTTAGATTAAGATTTAATTGTTAATGATATTACATTATTAAAGATTTAAAGCTAAGTTATTAAAACATCTGCACACTCGAATCAAAAATGTGTTCTGCCTGTAACTGCCCAAAATAGCAAATAATTTTGTCATAAATGAATATAGCACAGTATTGCATGTAGTCTTCCTCTATAATTGTGATGGCACTTTACATATTCTATATTGTACTTTACTTGTACTTTGACGGTGTACATGTTGGCGATCAAATAAATAAATAACCTAACAAAACACGCACAATCTTACAAATGCAATTTGATTTGGCGCTAAAAATGATCGCATCCGATTGGTCGCGTCAATGTACACTTTTTAAACCACGCCCACCGTGGTAAGCTTTGCATGCTGCTGTTTTTGAGCTTAACTTACATTTCTCTACAAATTTATTAGTTCATGAAGATCTGTCAGCAAACTTAGCTACTAGCGCGATGACTTTTTCAGTTTTAAATTATACGCCGCAGGCATCAGTTGTTAAACTACTATAATAAAATTGATGAGAGAACACACTATCAAAACTAGTGCACTAAAGATGCCTAGACTACCTATGAGTATGTATCACGAATAAAAAAGGTTTAATAATAAAGATGAGAAGAATAAGAAATATCCAAGGCCGCTATCGAAAAGGTCAACATTATATCAAAACAAGTTATGCATAGATAAGTATCTTTCTAAGCACGATCTGTTGGGATGTAGGAGCATACCTACTCGCCCACATCCATGTCATCAAACACAGTTTTTTAGCTGATAAGCTAGCCTTGGACCTCACCTGATGGTAAGTGATAATGTGGTCCACACCGGAACACACCGTTAGGTGTTTGATGGAAGATTTTCTACTTGATCGTGCTAGCTAGCCAGGCGGGCATTAGCGAAATGCCCTACTGTCGTGCTATAACGACTGCCATCCTAAGACAACGACCGGGACCGACGCGACGGAGTGCCCGCCGAAGTACGAAAATGATCAGTAGTAATGAGACTGAAAGTCACCAATCCAAGTCATGACCGCAGCCGACATGCTTGCTGCGCTGTATTAGGGGCTTCACTAAGATAGCCATGCTACGAAAGCTTCAAAGTTCAATATTAATGTCTGGAATAAAAAGCATTTAATTTATTCTCACAGCTGGCTATTATAAAACAATTTATCGCCGAGTGTTGAATAACATTCTAACAAGGTTCTAACCAAATAAGTGTTTTATTTTTGTGGGTATATCCTGTTTGACCAGTTTAGTTCTGGGCCAA
Source organism: Plagodis dolabraria (assembly GCA_963854805.1). Lineage (NCBI taxonomy): Eukaryota > Metazoa > Arthropoda > Insecta > Lepidoptera > Geometridae > Plagodis > Plagodis dolabraria. The sequence goes on from OY978442.1 coordinate 7,093,023, forward strand.
AGAAATGAAGGTAGCTGGCCATTAGATTCAGTAATCTTTTCTTTTTGACTTGATCTTTCCAATCAGTGACTGCATTGGGTTAATGACGTTAAATATTTTTTTACCTCACAATGTCGGAATGATGTTGATTTTCAATCAAATTCTGCGTGGAAAAGGTCTTTAAAATTTTAATCTTTTTAAAACTTCCAGTAAAATAAACTTACCTTGAATATGACCCATTGTAGTAATTAGCCGACTTCCAAAAAAGGAGGAGGTTCTCAAGTCGAAGTCGGTGCGGCCCATACAGCACCGCAGCCTACTCCTTGCCGCTCCATACTGGACTTAGAGGCAAAGCCCAGTGGAGCGGCCCCTCTGGGACCAGCCTGCTGCCCATGCCGGCACGGCCCCTGGTTCCTCTTCGCTTCACCGTGGGTGACGAAGTCACGTATACTAAACCGTCGGGGGGAATTATTAATTAACCAATTACAATACGTTATAATTTGATTTTTAATACACAACAGATCTTTTTTTATTCGCGCTTGTTTGTCTATTTAATGTTTAAATCCAAGAATTCTTTGCTTCTGCGGATTTTAATACAAGTATAAATAATAATAAAAATAATGCGGCCTTGCGTAACAAATAACTATTCTCTACGTATATTATAGAGTCAAAAACAAAATGTGAGAATAGAACATTTCGTAGCATTTAATTCGCAAATAGTCAGATTCTCATTTCGCCGGACTAAAGTTAAAGAGAAAAACGGTTACCATGACGCTAGGCTATAGATAGGCTAGATCTTGACCAGAATCTCACCTGATCGTAAGTGACTATATGTGATCATAAACAGGCTAAACCTATAATGGGAATTGCCTCTTAAGAACAGCTTCTGGAATACACCATTAAGTGCTTGGCAAAAGATTTTCTACTTGAGGTACTCAGGAGGGCATACACAAAAGGCCCTTGTACTACGCGGTGAAACTCAAGATGGTGATGGGAATCAAACCATGGAACTACGGCATGACAGTAAAGGTAGCTTTTATCGCTCGGCAATCATTGCTTCAGTTAAAAGCACTTCTTTAAGCATACTTTTACATATAGTAATAATTTTACTATATAGTATGTAACACATTGTTAAAAGAAGAATGGCCTCGAGTTTCTTGCCCGTTCTTCTCGTAGTGGCTCTATAATTTTTGTTTGCTGAACGTGGCAGTACAATGTAGTATATTTCAATATTAAAATTTGTAATTGACCTTCATAAGAGCGTCGTAGACGCCTACATTGAATAAATGATTTTGACTTTGAACTTAGTCGCTATTTATCGTTATAGAAGTTTTCAATTAACTTTCTTGGTTCACTTTTTACTTCTGTTGGCTATAAAGAGTTATCATATCGTACCGTAAAGTCACATGAATGCAACTTTCTACGTCAGGATTTTGTTGCCAGTTTTGTTTTGTTTGCTCTTTCCTCATATATTTTTTGTGTCGCTTTCTACGTTTGAAGAAGAAAAAGAAGAAAAGTCCTCATTTTCTAAAACCACATCACTTACAAACATTGAATTACTATTACACTCAGGATCTAACAGCAGATGAACTTCATAAACCCAAAATAAATAAATTTACACATTGGTGCTTGGTGCCTTACCCCCTTGGCAGCACTGAGAAGGCCAAACTACTATGTGTTCTGCGGCAACTGGACTTCGTCTGATCAATAATATGATTTTAAACTGACTTCCAAAAAAGAAGGAGGTTCTCAATTCGTCTGTTTTTTATGTTTGTTACCTCAGAACTATTGACTGGGTGAACCGCTTTTGAAAATAAAATTTTTGTTTGAAAGTTCATGCTTCTCGTTTAGTCCCATTTAATTTTCATCAAAATCGGTCAAGCTATTTTTGAGTTACACTCCAATAACTGATAAAATATTTACTTATCTTGATGATATAGTCGTTGACAATGAATGACAATCAATCCCGTAAGTAGCAAGGGTCACTTTAAAGAATGAAAAAAATTTTTGAACAAAAAAATGGAACCGAATTCAACACCCAAAAGTGTGAAATAACTTGTCGAAGTCGGTACCATGCGCACAATATTGTGATAAAAGGTACTTTTGAACTATCATGGTAACGACATCAACAAGTTATTTCACACTTTTGGTTGTTGAAGTCGGTTCCATTTTTTTGTTCAAAAATTTTTTCAACACCCAAAAGTGTGAAATAACTTGTCGAAGTCGGTACCATGCGCACAATATTGTGATAAAAGGTACTTTTGAACTATCATGGTAACGACATCAACAAGTTATTTCACACTTTTGGTTGTTGAAGTCGGTTCCATTTTTGGTTAAAACAAATTTTCACAGTATGATATCGCTTCGTTAGTCTTGCAAATATGATTTGAAGCACTTAACAATTCTACGCGAAAATCACTGGTACACATTTTTATTGCACAAAATGTGATGAAATTTATACTGTAAAATGTACAAAATATTTGCTTATCATTTAAAGTACTTCGATAATATTAAGATTGAAGGTAAAGTACTAGAAATGTTATACTGTCTGATCCCATCATAATTTTTCATTCCGACGTGATATCACCCATTTACTCATTCTAATCTATTAAACTTAGAGTATGTTGGGTCCTATTTATTGGTTAAATAAGGTTCAACCCTCGTATTACAAGAATTAACCTTTTGGACACAGAATATCAGGTTTTCGTTTTTAATTTTCAATTGATATTTGCTCAGTCCCATAAACTTACATTCTTTTTCCTGTCTAATATAAAAAAATCATATCTGCTGTATGTGATGTCTGCATAATGTGTATATTCTTGCCTTTTTTGTATTCCAAACTAAATACCATCAACCGAATACTTAGAACATACCTACATAGCCTACAGCGACAATAAGTGATATCCTTAAACTAGTGAACAGACCCCAAAAAGTTGTGTCAAAAAGTATTACCGGTCCTCAACACCTATTTTTAGACTATACCTAGTTAATTTAAATTCTAATTCTGTCCATGATTATGCAAATTGCACTTCACTATCAATCTTTTTATGTGTGTTATTTTTAGACTTCTATTAAGTACTGAATTTTAACATGACAGAGGCAGACGACTTTCGATTTGAAACGTGTTATAACGTATATACCTACGTACAGACATCAGGACGGCGCGCCGCTCCCCAGGAAATTATCGATGCGTATTTACAAGGCTGTGTATCCTCCAGCGACGTGCTGAAGGAAAAACAGGGATATAGGATCACTTTGTTTCCTAGCCCCGCTAAGGGCAGCAGGTAGAAAAGAGCTCTGATTAGTACATGCGAAAAAGCGAAAAATGAGTGCGAGGGTTATGTATCAGTAAGCAATCTGTGCGAGGGGTGTGATCAAGCAATCTGTGGTAGGGATCTGAGCGAGAATTCGTGCACTGGTTCTTCATATGTAATTCGTAGCATGCACGTTATGGATCAATTTAAACAATATCGTCCCAGCCAATTTTACGGTCTTTTTTTACTACTGATAGGTTAGCTTTTGTCCAACATCCCACCTGTTGATAAGTGATGATATGGGCAAGGATACTGGAATATACTGGTTTCTTTTAATATATTATATAAGGTTAATATTAATTCATCAACAATACTGCGGGGGGTGGTGTAGAATCGATAACTGAATGTGATCCACACATTTTTAATTTCCACATAAACAAAATCAATACTAACTTTTGCCTAAGCTGTGGCGCTTTAATTATAGCGACGAACACACTCGCGGCCGCCGTGGACTCCACTCACACATACACACACGTTATAGGTATTCTAACGCATTGCGAGGGCAATGAACTCGGTAGGTATACCTACGTATTGCGAGGGCAATGAACTCGGTAGGTATACCTACGCATTGCGAGGGCAATGAACTCGGTAGGTATACCTACGCATTGCGAGGGCAATGAACTCGGTAGGTATACCTACGCATTGCGAGGGCAATGAACTCGGTAGGTATATCTACGCATTGCGATAGATACCTCGCAATCCGTTAGAATACCTAGAACGTGTGTGTATGTGTGAGTCTAGTCCACGGCGGCCGCGAGTGTTGTCGTCGCTATCATTCTCAAAGTCAAAGCGCCACAGCTTAGGCAATAGTTAGTATTGATTTTGTTAATGTGAAAATTAAAAATGTGTGGATCACATTCAGTTATCGATTCTACACCACCCCCCGCAGTATTGTTGATGAATTAATATTAACCTTATATGTGTATATACATATAATATATTGCGTAGAGTAATACTATTCTAATAGAAGTCTACTTAATACCTTTGGTAATGATCTTGTGAAGTGAATAATAACGACTTAATCAGTACTAATATTATAAATGCGAAAGTAACTCTGTCTGTCTGTCTGTCTGTTACGCTTTCACGCCAAAACTATTGGACCGATTTGAATGAAATTTGGTATGGAGATAGTTTGAGACCCGGGAAAAAACATAGGATAGTTTTTATCTGACTGCGCAAAAAGAGGTTAATGTTTTCGCGCGATAACCGACATACGCGCGGGCGGAGCCGCGCCCGGAAAGCTATTACATAAACTAAAATAATATATGACTTACGTGTACACTAACCTAATATTAGTTATAACAAGAACTTAATATATCTAAATAATATTATAATATCATCACTGTAAATCCTCGGGCTATTTTCGAGACAGTCACATAAAGTACCATACCAGCAGCGCAAGTACCGAACTTACCGATCGCTAAATTTGACGTTACAATCGTCTAAATTCGATAAAACGGGTTATATCGATATAACCCATTATATCGATCTTTGCAAACATCGATATAACCCGTTTTATCGAATTTAGACGATTGTAACGTCAAATTTAGCGATCGGTAAGTTCGGTACTTGCGCTGCTGGTAGCATTGTTTGAGTCAGTAATAAAGATTACTAACAAATTAACGAGTTTTCATCTAGTTGCCAAAATTTGTTTTGTTTATACTACAACGTAGGTAATATAAATGTCGCTCCATCCCCATACGATGGAATTGACCAATTAGAGTCATACATCATGTATCTTAGCGATTAGAATTTATTTTGGCTTAATGGTTAGAGGGGTATAGGGGTGGATGGCGCGGTTTCGAATACCGCATATGACTAATATTTCCTGTCGATGTAATTTAGTAATAGTAAACTAGGCTTTACGTGAAATTACTAGATGTGTGTTTTTCTCATAAATAAATCCCATCACGCTCAGAAGAAAGTTGCCCAGTAAATTCTGTTATTGTTCTAAATTAACAGTTAGTAACACGCTCGAAGTTCGACTCGGTAATTATGTTGTTTTCGAACGGTCGTCAGCTTTTATCGACGGAACTAAGATTCAATTAATAGTATTTTTTACTGAGTGCTCAATAATATGCCTTGGAGCACTCAATTATATTATCGGGCGTGTAAAAATACCGCCTTAGAATTGATTATTGAATTCGATCATGTAATTTATTTCGGTTTGCTTGTGATGGTTTATGTGCCATCGATTTATCAATCCGGCACCGCACTTTCAAGAACGTCATCGGTATTTACAAATTTCCGTTTTTTAACCGATTTAAAAAATTAGGAGGTACTCTAATGTTTTAATTTTATTTGTCATTTAAAAAAAAATATTTCGAGTAAGACTCTGTTCTAACAATATTCTTTCTTTGAACCATACAGGCCAGGCTGATGATGGACCGTCGATCAATGAAACAGGCTAGACAAAGGCGTATACAACTACTTTTGAGCGAGCTGGGCATCAACAACTGCACAAGGACAAAATTGAAGGCACTTTCGGGTGGAGAGAGGAAAAGGCTTGCTTTGGCTGTCCAGGTAAGTGAAGTCTTTTACCCTGTGCTTGGCCACATTACACCGGAAAACGTAGAGTTCGTAGGCCCCCATTAGATGGACTGACGACATCGTAAAAGTCGCGGGTAGCCAAGGCTAATAAGGTTAGTTGTGAGCGCTGCGCCGGCGCGCCGCCCGCCGCCGTCAATTGCACGCGGCGTTAGATTTTTACCATAAATGGTAAAGGAAACTCAAGCACGCGAGTGAAAAAAAAAACAATACCATTAAAAACACTACAAGATATACGTATTTTGATTCCAAACGTATTTTTTTATGGATTTTGATCATTTATTAAACCTTGTACAATACCGTTGCAAGTGATTCCAATATAACTCAGCTCAATAACTTTTCAAGCAAATACGATCAGTATTATGTCAATACCATAAACATGTATAATAATTACCAAGCGCGATAAAACTGGTAAAATTTTGAATTTCCCGCCCAGGCACGTGTTCTAAAATTACTCGAGCGTTTCTAGAAGTTCCTTTTTGTCTTGTTTTGTACGATAGGTCTGATGCTGACAGCTATTACTTACTAAAGTAGGTAGATATCATTAGGTTTTAACATCGACCACTTAATGAACGTTATTACGATACATCATCTTCATACTTTTTATGACAGTATGGATGTGAAAACAAATAACTGTAATTACTTTAACAGCGTCTGCCAATCGTGTTTTTTGTAGTTTCAAATTGCTGACATTAGCACAGATTAGGCAATAGTTCCCACGTCTATTACACTAAGATTCTATGCATGTAACTCGATCCAAATTATCCGACGTGACAGACACGGCTGTGTACACTGCTGTGGTTAATTAAAGTTTCTAATTTAAAATCAGCCTAAGAAACGCGGCAAGTTTTCTCACGTTTCTCTTAACCAAGGGTTTTTTATCAACACTTAACCTCGAAACTCACGAAGGCGCGGCCCTGCATATTTCTACGCGACTGCCAAAAAAAGGAGTGTTATGTTTTCAGGGTTCATGTATGTAAGTGAGTTTCTTTATTCCACCATAACTTCTAAACGGCTTAACCGATTTTAATGTATGAGATAGAGGTCATTAGATTCGTATTGATAGAGCAAGTGACACTAGGTATACATAAAATGAATAATATTAAAAATTCGTGGATTTTGAACGCAATATTGTAAGCAAAAAACATTTGTTTATTCTACCAAACCCATCTAGTGGTATATTAAAATGAAGAGCTATAAAAATCAATTCCATAAATATATATAACTTGCAGTTTTAATTTCAATGGAACTATAAAACGCTTAACGAAAATAAATTATTGCAGTCGGGTTTTTTTTACTTTTTGAAATAATTTATACTTGTTTGAGAGTAGTAGAAGCTTAGTTCACCCGAATTTACATTTTATTGTATTACTATATGTACCATTAGCATTAACATACGCACCAATAAGAAGTGTATAATACAAGCGAGGCCAACCACACATATTTATCAATAGTTTACGGTGGCTTGGCGCGCCTTCGTGAGTGAACTGGGATTTAATGGTTGGAGATAGCAATGTTACACTTATTCGATTTTAACTTTGTTTTTTAACTTATTTTTTTGTTTCTTTTGTGCGTTGTACCAATCAATATATCTTTCTATTTTTAAAGATGATAAAATAGAATGATGAGTTAGTAAAATAACCAAAATAATGACGTATTTTGAAGCATTTTCATTTTTGTATTTAAGTCTCTGTTTATCCACGATAGCTTTTGACCTTCATAAAATGTTCATATTTAAGTTAATTTTTAGTGATAATTTTAAGTTGGTATTTTGAAATAAATCATTTGGGGCGTTATATAATATAAAGTCGTAAAGATAGTTGACATTTTCAAAGTGCTAAAAATAAGTCGAATATTGTATTACATGAAATGACTTTATTGGCACATTTTTTTTAACGTTGGATTTCTTGGTTTTAGTAATAAATGGCTCTTGTTGTTTATTATGGAACCTTATAAACTTAATCCGAATCAGTTTACTATATATACCTTCAAGCAAAGCACCTGTAAAAGTATCTCAATAAGATATGCACTTATGTGTCAACGACTTCTCAAAAATTCGTCAAAACATTGTACTTAGTACATTTGCATTTTATCGTAGCGAAGTTTGCTTAGCCATTCTGAACCGATCAGAAGCAACGTCCGCCTCGGTCATGAGTTGGATGGATGACCGCTAGTTTTAGTGTAGACATTACTACTGAGCGCTTCCGTGCTTCGGAGGGCACGTTAAGCCGTCGTTCCTGGTTGTTGTCTTAGGATGGCAACGTCGTTATAGCATGGTGGTAAGGCATTTTGCGAGTGCCCGCCTGGCTAGCTACCACTCTCAAGTAGAATAATTGTCGCCAAGCACCGAACGGTGTGTTCTAGCAGCTGTATTGAGAGCCAGTAATTCTAGGTTAGCCTGAACAACATCTTCGACCACATCATCACTTACCATCAGGTGAGATAATGGTCAAAGGCTAACCTATCCAGCATAAAAAAAACAGTCATAATTAACGTTTTAAGTTCTAGAATAATTAAATGTGTCAGATAACAAAAACTCGTTGGAAGGATGTTGGGGCGAAACGATATATTAAAAGCTTATTATATAATTATACAATTAGCTAAGCTTTAATTAGGTTAATAAAGCTTAGCTAATTGTATAATCTCGTATAATCGAGATTTTTGATAATTGTCATCGTATTTATATAGAACTTGGCTCGTAGTATATAGTCAGTTAATATTTTTAAAACGTAACGTAATAGAACTAGGAAATAACTAAACGCCCATTTTTTAAAGTTATAAATTCTAAAACGAATAAATTCATCGAACGGCTAAAGTTACTTAAATATCCAATTGCAATATTGTCTGGCGTGGTGAGATACCCTGTCTACGCCGTATACTGAAACTTTCTGAAGTTTATGGCTGCTGCAAACTGCCGTTTAGTTAACGCTGTAGACCCTAGGGGCTAAATAACCGTAGGACTCAACACACAAGATAGCTTAACCCCACTCTCCCCTAATAATACCAAAGAAATCATATATCTATTGCGAAACAAATGCTGTTTATTTTTAATCAAAGAATTCTAAGAATGAACGACTGGATTAAAAAGCTTATAAATTATTAGCTACCTACTAAAGTTTTATGATGTTTTGATTATGACAAAGTAGACTAACATAATATTCGCAGTATGTAATAAATTAATAGTTTTGACCCCGCATATTTTATTACTAATTTAGTGTATTTGATGAGGATTAAAATAATTTGGTACTGGGATATTGAGTTTAGATAGGTCGAAAATACGTTATTTTGCACAAGAACTTAAAAATAACATGATATTGAAAACTTATATAGATATACATTAGTGCAAAATAGCGGCCTTATCGCTTATAGCGATTAATTTGAATCCAGACAACCAGGGTTAGCAAGGACAGCTCGAGTTACCGCTTTTACTTACGAGTTTGTTGTCGACGATGACGTCAATAATGATATATTTTATTTAATGTTTTTATTTTGGTGGCGAGATTCTGAAAATAATTTTAACGATATCTCTAATACATTGTTTTAATATAACTGAATAATTAAATTTGTTACTTGTAACTTGATTGTGATTTTTACTATATTTGGCGGTGGTAGGGATAACTTATGGAATCATAACATAGGTTTGTAACTTTTCAAGACGATACGAGCAGTATTATGTTATAGCTGCTAATATTATGATCTTATACAATTGTTACCAAACTAAGCAATAAGCGTATATTTAATATAACTTCCACAGTTTCTATAATGAAGTAGTTTTCAACAAAAAAGGTTGTTATATTAGTACCTTGATTAATAATTAAATATTGAGACACATGTATGTCTAAACTTAGTAGGGCCCTGTAATGTAGGTAACTCTATTAGTAAAAATTTCGAGACTGTAGTCATTTGCCAAGTAAAATATTAATAAGTTTCGAAATTTACGAGTATTTTTTTTCCTTTGGGTCCCCTAAATCTTTTGAGACATCTCAAGTCCTATGAGTTCCTTGAGTCTTATGAGTCCCCTCAGTCCGTTAATGAAATAAAATTTATAAAGTGAACACAAAATTCACGTTCAACTCGAATTCAAAACAAATAGTGAACATTTCAAGATCATGCACTCATAATTCCGACTAAGGACTTGGCGCTCAGTCTTATAAATACTTTAACAACTTATCTTAGACACGACTTGAGTCTTCCTATATAACGACTCCAAATTACTCGAGTCTTTCGATAGAACTCTGAGTCTTTAAAGAGAGTTCACGTATTTATATCGTAAGACTTATACTCGAGTTTCTTACAACACAACGAATTAATAAACTATTATTGCTGCTTTATTTTTCATATAATTTTTTATATAAATGTATACCTTTATATTATTTTATATATTAGATATCTCTTTAATTTCTATTACTAGGACGTTCTCATGTTACCTATTTTGGTTCTATCTGTGGAGACTTGTAAATGACTCTTTTCATTATATATGTTCGTTATCTAGGTTAAGTAATTAGTGAAAGTCTTCCTAAATAAATAAATATTCAGCCTTACTTTCCAACGTTAGTAGCTTCTAACTTAGTAGTTTAGTAACTTTTCTTTATCTAAACCACATAATCAGGTTAGATTAGTGATCAAAGGCTTGGCTATCTTTAATAAAAAATACTGGTCAAGTTTGAGTTATACTCGCCTGACTACCCATATTGACTGCAATAAAAAACTGGTCGAGTTTGAGCCTGACTACCCATATTGACATCAAAGCGTATGCCAGCCCATAATAGAAGAAAAAATTGGTTTGATCACAGCCTTAAACACACATTATAAATCAGTGTATCTAATTCTGATTACAAGCTACAGATCCGTGATTCACGCACGGATGGACAGACAGACAGTTGAATCTCAATTATAGGGTTCCGTTTGGCCCTTTGGCTACTGAACCCTGAAAACTACCAGGCAGCTTTCAAATTAAAAGTTTTACTTATAATCTAAAATTATATATTTTCTAAAATTTTATAAATTCTTTGACAGTTACTAAATGACCCTCCCATCCTATTCTGCGACGAGCCGACGACGGGCTTGGACAGTTTCTCGGCAGCTGCTGTGGTGACGCGCCTTAGGAAGTTGGCGATTGGTGGAAAGCTGGTGATATGCTCTGTGCACCAGCCCGCCTCTGGCACCTTCGAGCAGTTCCACCAGGTGGTCCTTCTAGCCAATGGGAGGACGGCTTTCCACGGGACCATTGAGCAGGCAGATCAATTCTTTGCTTCGTAAGTATAAAACACGATTATATACTATCGTATGGTCAATAAAAAGTTATGGTCCAGTAACTTCACTTGATATAGCGCTTCTTACGCCTTAGCAATTAGTGCTTTCAAGCTACCCATTCGAATCAGAATATCAGAGGAACTATTCGGTGTAATAATTGCAGCTGAATTTCAACATCAAACGTACCGATATAGAATGATGTTTCACCGTACTCATGTCCACAAACGTGCGATTCTGACGGCATATTCTGCTACGACTATGTAGAGCCAGTTGGCATTTAAAATATTTCCGAACCAAAACAACTTAGGATCCTTCAAAAGAGGTTATCCATTTCACAAAGTCCAGCAACGCGTCTTTAAGATCTGTGCATGGTGTTGCGGATGTCCGGGGACGACGGTGGTCACTCCAGAGCCGCATGCTCGTTTACCCTCTTATCCCATAAAAAAGTTGACACTGCGGTGGTACACGGACTTTTGCTGAGGATTCCTACCACCTAGTATAATAATCCTTTTAAAAACTTTGTGTAAAAATTCATTGAACTTATAAATTGTTATATACAAAAAATGGAACCGACTTCCGGTACCATGATAGTTCAAAAGTACCTATTATCACAATATTCTGCGCATGGTACCGACTTCGATATTTAATTTCACACTTTTGAGTAGGTTTTATTTTTTATAAAAAAAAAATGTTTCACTGACCTTTGCTACTTACGGGATCGATTGTCATTGTCTGTGAACGACTATCATTAAGATAGGAAAATATTTATCAGTTATTGAAGCGTAACTCAAAAATGGCTTGACCGATTTTGATGAAATGTAAATGGGACCAAACGACAAGCATCAGCTTTGAAATAAAAAAAAGAATTATCAATATCAGTTCACCCAGTCAAAGGTTATGTGGTAACAAACATAAAGAATAAAATACAGATGAATTGAGAAGCTCCTCTTTTTTGAAGTGGTTTAAAAAACGGGAGAAACGGCACACATACCTCGATATGGCAATATCAAAACAGGCGACCGACGTCTCCTGATTGAGTCTCACTAGTGTGCGTAAGTGCGTCTCTGCATGTTTGTATTCTTGTCTTTGTCATTCATTAAAACGAATTATATATGGACGTGTAGCAGTGTGCAATATATGCGTGTGTTAAATTTTCCTATTGTCGTGATATTAGAGCGTACCGTAACTTCCTTTGCTATTTAAATCGATGGAAAAACGGTTAGAAATTAATTGCGTAATATTTTATTCACAGAAATCACTAATGGCTCTTGATTCAAATACTTTGCCAGTTTAAATAAGTTCTACCTACCTGTAAATAAGTTCCGCTAGAACTTCATAGATTCTTAACGAAAATATTGTGCAATATCAAGCAAATTACAAGTTCTACCCAAGTCCGAGGTCATTCCCAAACGCTATGTGCTACAAAAACTGTCTTGTCCAGATCACGCCGAAATCAACTTTTTTTCACTGTTTCCGTGCAGAAAATTAATATTATTATAGAGTGGTTAATAAAAATATCGTGTTTATTATAAAGTGGAAGCGTGTCCAATTTTACAGCGATACCATGAGTGGATTTCTATTTTAAGAGTCCCAAAACTGTTTGCATTAATCAGTGTCAATGAAATCTAATGGCTTTTTTAAAAATCTCGAAGCATTTTGGATATTTTAAATTTTAAACGTAAACAAAGTACCAGTATCCGCTTTATGACAATAGATTCGCCTATTTGATACTATACAAAAAGTAATTAACACCAGTAATTCTAGGTTAGCCCGAACAATATCTTCGAACACATCATCACTTACCATCAGGTGAGATAGTGGTCAAAGGCTAACTGGCATAAAAAATACAAGAAATGATTTATTCAATATTAAATAGACTAATTTATAGTATATATAAGATTTAGTTAAGAGTAGTTTTAGGAAACGAATACATTGACAAGCAATTGCAAAATAATAACATTACAAAAGCTTTTATCTTTTATATACTTCTTTCAAATTAAATAGATCTTTACTTTATTTTGTTTATTTTTACTTCCCGATTTCGAGTCCAATTTTAAGTTAATGCGAAATAACACATGTATATTGTTTTTCAGATCATTATGCTGTATCATCTTGTTATTTGCACTCAACATATCTCTAATCTCTTGTATAATTTAAATAAATCAATAAAACATGAATTCTGTAGATAGTTCGATCAGTTGAAGACTGTTGCTAACTCTATAATGTGATACCTACTCAATAAATTTTAATAACTTCTTAGTTGTTATGAATAATATCTACTATTATTTTGTTTGGCTATGATGGAATATACAAATTACTACCTACACTAGGAATATTCATTCGTAGTACCTACACTATATACCTAATATCTTGTTGGCAGTTTTTTACTAATCCAGCTAAAAATTCAGGTCTTATCACTGTTGTTTTATACCTTTATTACAAAAAAACAATACAAACTAAACACATTATGTACAAATACTAGCAGGCCCGCCCCGGCTTCGCATGGGTAGGTAATTACGACTATAAATTGAGATGTAAGCTATACTATCTTTTAATTTGGATCGAACTGCGGACGGTGTGCAAATTAAATTTAAAATTGGTTCAGTAGTTTATGAGTCCATCGCGGACAAACAACGTGACACGTAATATAAAGAAGAAATAAAGTAATTAAAGCACCAGAGCTAGGTGCTTACAGAAATGGCAGGCCACATCTTTGCTATTTTTTATGTATCCTAAATCCTCGCCAATATATGTAATACTTATTTATAAGTCACCCAAATGCTCCAGCTGACAAAATACGCAGCCAGCATGCTGATAGTCCCCGTTACATTGCAATGACTAAATATGCTCTAGATGCTTAATTAGTTCTATTTATAGGTTCATTTACAGCTGATAGGCTAGCCTTTGATTACTGTCTGATCTGGTGGAAAGTGATTATGTGGTCAATAAGGTAGTTCAGGCTAACCTAGAATTACTAGCTCTCAAGAATAGCCACCGGAACACACCGTTAGGTTCTTGAAAATAGATTTTCTTCCTGATGGTGGTGGCTACCCAGACGGGCAAATATAGCTTCTACCATCCTAAGAAACTGGTACCGACGTGCCCTCCGCAGCACGGCTCAGTAGTAATGTTACCAGCGGTCATCCATCTAAGTCATGTCTAAGTTAGTTAAGCTATAAGCGTTTCAAAGTAGGTCATTTAATTAGTTCCGTTTAAAAAACAATTTTTTAACAATTAAGAATCCAATTAGATTACTATCATTTTAAACCTAGGAATTAAGCACCTTAATAATTTACAGAATAAAGAACTTTAATAATTTACATTGTAACGAGATTTGGTATTAACCAATTTATTTCATAGGTAGCATGAAATGAATTGGTAAATTTACGCAATAACAGATAATAAAACAGATGAGAAAATACTCTACTTTAAACAATAAACTGAAAGATTCTCTTATAACACCAATGAAAAATCCACTTCAAGCTTCAAGAATATTAATATTGAATCAAGTTAAATTTTGTTTTCATTAATTTTGATACATTGAACCTATTGTGATTATTATGTCTTATTTTAGGCTGAGCTACAAATGCCCTTTGGGATTCAATGCAGCGGAATACTACGTGTCCCTACTAGGGATAGAGCTCGACAAGGAGATAGATAGCAGGGAGCGAATCAGGAAGATCTGTGATGAATTCTCACGATCTGATATCGCAGCCAACATAGACGCCAGAGTTGGGGAAGTGCAAGATGAGATGGAGTATTTCAATGGAGAGCTTGATGAAAAGGTAGAAACATTTGTTCTATGTGTCGTTCCCTATACATATATTTGAGAGTTATATTTTTAGATAATAGAAGACATGTGAAGCAGTGATAGCTCAGTGGCTTTGGCTATGGACTTCCGCGCAGCAGGTCCATGGTTCGAATCCCGCCGCGAGCTTGAGCTTCACCGCATGGTGGAAGGGCATTTTGTGAATGCCCGCCTGGCTAGCGACCACCCTCAAGTAGAAAATCTGTCGGCAAGCACCTAACAGTGTGTTCCGGCAGCTGTCCTTGAGAGCCAGAGTAATTCTAGGTTAAGCCTGTTAACACCTTCGACCACATCATCACTTACCATCACGTGTGATTGTGGTCAAAGGCTTACCTGTCAGCAATAAAAAAAAAAAAGACATATATGAAGGAATATGACAGCATACTAAGTCTTGGGAGTTGGCTGCATCTAAAATTATTAGTAAACTATGAGACGATCTCACTTTATATGTAGGTAACTATAGCTTTCCGTCAGCGTCTCCGCTCGTGCGTGTGTCAGTTATCGTGCAAAACCATTAACCTCTTTTTGCTCAGTTGGATAAAATACTATCCTATGTCGTTCCCCGAGTCTCAAACTGTTTCCATATTAAATTTCATCCAAATCGGCACTGTAGTTTTTAAGTTTATTCCTTGCATACAAAAATAAAAAAATACAAATCTTTCCTCTTTATAATATTAATATAGAATATAGATTTTTAAATACTATTTTAGTGATATCTTAGGTTTTCGCGATTGTTACACGTAGTAATTAAACACGGTCACGGTGTGACCACGATCACTGTAAAGTGTTTAAAATGTCGGGACAAAAACAATGATAAATATACGCGATTTAAACCGTTCAAAGTGGTTTAATTACTTATACTATTTAAGGCGTGGGCCAGACAGAAGAGACGTAAGACGAAGACGCGTCGAGGACGGGGCGGAGACGAGGCAGAGACGCGACTTTTTGAATTATACAGAAGAGACGCGTCGCGGACGCGACGCAGTCAGAGCGGGCGCGGGGTGGCATGCCGCCCGGCGGGCATGCCACCCCGCGCCCCGACCTTGCCCCCGCCGCGTCTCCACCGCGTCTCTCATGTGTGTTTCGAATAAAAGGCGGAGACGTAAAAGCGTTGCGCCCGCACCCTGCCTCTTCTGTATGTTTTGCGTCGCGACGCTTCTATACATTTTGTATGAAAGAGACGCGGAAGAGACAAAGGTCCGCGCCCCGTCTCCGTCTTACGTCTCTTCTGTCTGGCCCACGCCTTAGTGTTCTCGATTATGGGTTAGGTATATCATTTTATGTGTGAACGCATATACTTTATGAAGCGTAAATGTCTATATTTTCAATTATTTTTGTTTATATATTGCAATTACTTTTAAAAGCGACAATGAAATACGTCAAACATTTCGAGACATGTACTTTCATTTTGAACTTGACCAGGACCACGTGGTTCTGTATAATAAAAACAGGTTTTGTTAAATATTCAATATCTTTATATCAGCATCACGGTCGTTAAAATCCTGATGAATAAAAACAATCGCTAAAACATAAGTTGATCTTGAAATAGTTTTCGCAAATATGCTTAGTTAATTTGCATAGCCAGTTTCGTGTTTTTTAAAGTAGTACGAGATTTGTTACGATTTCGGTGCAACAGAACTCGAGACAGCACGTGGCAGAAATTTGCTGGCATTTTTACGACACACAATTAAATTTTACAAATGTTTTATAGCACTCAGTAGCTTCGGCTCCGCCCGCGTGAAAGTAGGGTAGGTATATTGCGCACCCTCAGAGTTATTTTCAGAAATCTAAAAATTCCGTCTAGAATATTCCTGAACATATAATTATATTCCTTCTGGTTATTCTCAGTCACTTTGGCTTTCGACCGCTAACTGCTTCAATGATTTCCCATCGAAAGTTCCTTGACCTCTTCTGACACTCATATCTCTGAACTAAAGCCCGCTGTTCACTGTTTCATTAAAATAAACAGATAATTTGTTTAGTATTCCTTTATACATGCATGGTGGAAGGGCATTTTTGCGAATGCCCGCCTGGCTAGCGACCACCCTCAAGTTGAAAATCTGTCGCCAAGCACCTAACGGTGTGTTCCGGCAGCTGTCCTTGAGAGCCAGTCATTCTAGGTTAAGCCTGTTAACACCTTCGACCACATCATCACTTACCATCACGTGAGATTGTGGTGAAAGGCTTACATATCAGCAATAAAAAAAATAAAAAAAATTAACATCATAAGTAATTAAAGACATAGTATCATGAACATCAAATTATTTTACTCTATATGTAATTTTTATTGTTTCAGAACAACTACTTCGAGCGATACTTAACACTGTAAGTTGCTCAAAACTACATGAAACATAGATAAATAACTCACTGTAGTAAATACACACATTTACTCTGATTAATTCGTCTTTATTTTGATGCTAAAATTAACGTTCTCTCAATTCCAAATATATTTTCATCTTATTATGCTTTTCATTAAAACATCTAGTTGTCATCTCAGCAGTCTATGAAAATTGTAAAGTTAATGATGCTACTACTAACTAAGTAATAAATAATATGTACCTGTACAATATGATATATATTTCTAATAAGAATCTAATTTCAGAGTCAAAGTAAATTATATGGTGCAATTCTACTGGCTCATGTGGAGAAATATACAATCGGTCAGACACAACAGCTCGATTTGGATAGCAGAATTTCTACTTCTTATGGTAAGCATAGTCATAGAATAGAATAAACATACTCTTTGGCTGCTTTCTGCCCACGTCCTTAAACAAGTGGGTTGCGACTAGACCAAGCTTTACAGAAAATTCAAATTTTTAGTTGTGAAGTATAAACAACTTCACTATGAAAACAGTCGCCAGTTTTATCCGGATATTTATTTATTAGGAACCGTCTAGGTCCCACGTTATATTTACCGGAAAAAAATTGACCAGTTTCGGATTGTTCTGAAGTCCTTCGTCTGGGATATATATATATATATATCTATCTATCTATCTATCTATAGCAGCCTGTGGATGTCCATTCCTGGACGTAGGCCTCCTCCAATGTCCTCCAATCTTTACGGTCTTGGGCTTTTGTCATCTAATCATGACCTGCGTGACGTCTGATGTCATCTTTCCATCTTTTAGGTGGTCTTCCTCGGGGTCTTGTGTGTGGTCGAAAAAAACAAATTGCGTTATATATATATATATATATATATATATAACGCAATTTTTTTTTTTTAAATATTGATAATATTCATTCAAATACTGACCAACTGTATGGTGTCTAGTACACAATGCTTCAAAAAGTAAAACCGAAAGAATAATTATGCAGGAGAAAACAACACACGTCGGAAGAATCGAACTTGGAACATTTAAAAAAGCTACAAATAAAGTTAAAATGTCTCATAGCCGGCATACCTCTTAAAACATTTTAATACAAAATTTTCCAATAAACTAACATACGAAAGAGATACATGTTTGAAATAACAGAAATGTTATATAGTAGATATTAAAATATTATTAATGATACCATTCCATATTCTCAACAAAAATATTTGATAACTCATTCAGATTTTAATAGCCAAGGCCTAAAGCCATAAAGTTTTATATGATCATCTTATTCATAATTTTTTTAAATCTTCTGAGTCATAACCACCTTTGCGTGTGTCTAATGGATGAATACACTCAAACACTTTTGTTATGCAAAGTCGTCATTATTCATTTGTAAAATGTTACTTTAATTGTTGTGCATGGCATTAAATTTTGATAATAAAAGTTTTTATTGGTCTTAGATTACTAAGTAATTAAACAACTTTAAACGGTTTAAATCGCGTATATTTTTCATTATTTTATCCGTTAAAAGTTGTTTAATTACTATGTGTAACAATAGCGAAAACCTAAGACAACATTTTTTTTTTTTTTCTTTTTTACTCCAAACTGGGTAGCGCTTGACCACTATCTCACCTGATGTTAAGTGATGATGCGATCGATGATTACTATTATTATTACATTATCTTAGATTACTTCTTTGTCAATGATTCATAAAACTATTGTATCTGAAAATTTTCTTTAGTGTTTACCTAGATGATATTGTCTTTATGTTCTAATAATAAGGTCATTATGCTAAGGTTAGATGGTGTACGTAAAATAATTTGCATTTGGTAAACATTTCCATATTAAGCTAATATATATCCACGTCATTAAATTAGAATAAAAAATAAATTAATTTAATTTAAAATTAAAAAGTAACGTAAATTAAAACGCAAGGCATTAACTTCCTTACAGTCGCAAAAATTATCAATTTCAAGTACAATAACATTATTAAATGTCAATTATAAGGCATCATAACTTGTTATTTTAGTCAGCAACTTAATAGTTTTATCCACAAGAAAACTTTACAGATACGCCCTATAAGATGTAGAGAGTGAAGAAGGTTGAAGTAATATCTTCAACCTTCTTCACTCTCTACAGCTACAGCAATGATTGTATATGACACTACCGTCTCCAAGCGCTTAATTCAAAATGTTCCTCATATAGTTCGTCGGGCTGATCATCTCAGTGCCGTACCACGGCCACTTCGCCGAGTTGGACCAGCGCGACATCCAGAACGTGGAAGGTCTGCTGTACCTGACCATCACGGAGACCATATTCTTATTCATCTACGCCGTCTTCATTACATTCCCGAGCGAAGTGCCCATACTGCTGCGAGAGACCGCCAGCGGGCTTTATGCGCCGCTGCCGTATTACCTATCTAAGATGATATTTTGGGTGAGTCACTAAAACTACCATTTCTGTTTGTCCTAAACGTGTGATTATTTTTGCTTGAAATTAAAAGTTTTGTTGAACTTGGGTCGTACATGATCATTATGCAATAATTAAAAGCATAAGGAAACTTTTAAGTAAAATATATATGTATATATTTAACCGCAGTGTTATCTATTTTTGTTTTTAACTTTGATTATGCATAGTAAACGACTATTTGGATATCAATCGGTGTCAGTGTAAATCACTTGTCTAAAATTATCAACAAAGGTTTTAATGACAATATTTTTCAAGACACTCTTGGAAATTTCACCACACGATACCTATGCTATATTCCATACAGATCTAGAGAGAATGGAATGGCTGGAATTCAATGAGGCACACTACACATTTATGACCAGCTCGATCATGTAACAGATATGACTGGCAGGCATTGAGCAGTGTTTGTGCAATCATATATGGTAGTGAGAACTGGGTAGAAGAAGAATCAAAGTAGAATTATTGTAGTCTTAAAAGAGTGTTGAAGACATTAAATGAAGAAAAGAATGTAAAGGGCATAAGGATGTAATAACGTTAGTCGGTAAATGTAGAAACGATAGGCGAAAAGAGATTGACTATAGAAGAATGCAAGGTGATTTCCGAAAGAAACAGTTCGAAGGGAAAACATTTGGGCAAACACGTTCAAAATTTCAATATGTCAACTACAAAAAATATCATAGTATATAGAATAGTAGTAAGAATTATGGGCAAAAAACCCTTTAAGGTGCTGTCCTAGGATTGCCTTTTAACACTGCGATCCCCAAGATGCCTGCCAAGCCTGGGGATTATGGCAAAACCTTCAAGGAAGGTGTTTATTCAACCAAGGACGTTATGGCTATTGGTGTGATGTGATAAGATGATTACAGGCCTACAGATTCGAAGATGACACCACAAAATATCAGCTGATCATAAGTTCCTGTATGATTTATGTGATGAATATGAATGATGCTTGAGAAGATGTGAAGACCATAGCAAGTGGAAATCCGTGTTCTCTACCCACCTACATCTTAGGCATAGCAACAGCAACTTCGTAACAACGTTGATGAATACATACATATAGTTTCTACATTATGTAAATTATATTCAGAACTGACAATTATTTATAATAATATACAAGTAAGGTTTTCAATAGATTGATTAGCAGAAATATCTTCCGTTAACATTCATTCACATACCACTTAAACTTGTCAATCAATGTGTCATCAGCATTGCCCAATGTTATGAAACACGAGACAATTTAATTACTACCATCATCAAGTTGAACAAAATAACCTTAGTCGTTATCGCTTTTTTATTGGTTTTAAATGCAATTATAATCACTTTTGGCTAGTAGACTATTAAATCTTGCGTTATTCGTATAGCATCATTGCGATACGTTTTCGTTATACTTATGAAACTTTATCGAAGAGTATAAACATAATTTTCACTCTTTTTATATTATTATGATTAGCCATTGATACGAGATGAATGAATGACTCTAATTCATCAATTAATTCATCCATCTTTGACCAAAATCCCACCATTAGGTCGGGTTTGCCATGATTCTCTCACTGGCAGGCGTCTTGGTGATCGCAGTGTATGATGGCAAGCAAAGTTCTAGATATGTCGGTTATAAGGAGACATTTATAACAGGAAAACTGATTTCTGCAATCTCTAAATTTCAGATTCCCAGAGCAGTTATAGAACCAATCTGCTTCGCTTCACTAGTGTTCGGCGTGGCGGGTTTACGTGGCGGGTTCATGGGCTGGATGTGGTTCTGCTTCGTCTGCGTCCTCTGCGCCAACTATGCTAACGCTTACGGTAATTATTACCTTCGTTATTTATTCGTCAGATTCATAATCAGTCAATGTTTGCCACCTGTAGTATAGTACCCTTGAAAAGCAAATTAGCTACTACTTAATCATTGGAACTGATAAATTGAATTGAGCTTAAATTCCTGCTTATAGAATTCCAAAATTGTTCTAGTACATTTTGTTCCCACCTTAATATTTTATAATATACACTATTCAGACAGCATTTTTGATTATATCACTGCCCTTATAATTTAAGATACGTACATAGTCTCAAGCAATCATA
The DNA here is from genome assembly GCA_963854805.1 of Plagodis dolabraria. Taxonomy (NCBI): domain Eukaryota; kingdom Metazoa; phylum Arthropoda; class Insecta; order Lepidoptera; family Geometridae; genus Plagodis; species Plagodis dolabraria. The sequence continues at coordinate 7,114,784 of OY978442.1, forward strand.
CTTGTAATGTAGTTTTGATCAAATTACCATTTTTAACTAAAAACTCAATTAATAGAATTCATATTCGTATAAAATTTTGTGATATATTGCACTAGCTTTTCCTTTCTTTTCTAAAATGCAAGTACGAAACATGATGAAATATCATCCACCAAAATTATACTAACAAAAAATCTAATTGGCAACCCCGTTCCTTCCAGGCTCGTTCCTCTCCGCCGTTTTTGACAGAATGGAAACCGCTGCCTTATTTTCCGTACCCTTTGAACTAATCGGCACCATGTTCTCCGGATTATACCTCAACCTGGGTTCCGTAAACCCCTGGGTCTCCTGGTTAAGATACGTTTCCCCGTTCTACTATGGCGTCGAATCAATCTCCATCCTACAATGGGACTCCATAGAGACTATCGATTGCGTCAAAATCCCTGGAATACCCTGCATCAAAACTGGCCCTGAAGTCCTCAACAGATACGGCTTTTTGGAAGTACATTTCTGGAGAAATTGCGCTTGCTTAGCTATTATGTACTGCATAGGCCATTTCATAGCTTTTGTTATGGTCATGAAGAGAAGTAGGGGAACACCTGTTTATTAAACTTAAGTACTGTTAAGCGTTTTTACGGGTATTAGATTGCCTCGATCAAAGTGTCAAAATTCAAAACCGTTGTGAAGAGTTGAATCTCGTTTTTTATACAGATTTTTTGGAATTTTTATTGGCTTGTATATTGTTCGATATAATAAATTATTGTGTGAGGCATGTTCTCTGTAGTTTTTGTTTTCCTTCATAATTTTTTTTCCTGGTTTCTGCTTGTAGCAGTGGAAAGTTAACTGCTAAGACTGTCATAACCCAATACGCTACAAACTCAATGCATTCCTGACCTTAGAAGCTTTTACCAAAATTAATATTGTAGAACCTATCCTTCACCGAATATGATTAATATATATTAGTTGTCACTACATTTTCTAGAAGTTTTCTTCCATGAATTTAAATAAAAAGATGAGAGAGACGAATAATCACCAACCTGATGGTAAGCGTAACGTCTGCCTGTTACTGTTCTGCTTTACACTGCGTCACTCCAAAACTCGTTCCCTCAATAATTTTACTACTAAGTTTAAAAAAAAAAAACTACGTAACAACAGTATATTTTAAAAGTACAAAAAAAAAAGAACAGTACAGAACAGACGTTTGTATTACTTTAAGGTAAAATATTTGACAATGCATTGGCTTGGCATCCACTAAGTCGACTCTTTCAAATATACCAGCTATCAAGCTCTAAGTAAAATACTCTAATTCAACTCTTGCAACTCGTGGTAAGATGTCAAAATTCAATGAAGCTTTAGAAATTTTGAAACAAGATAAGCATTGATCAAATATTAAAAGTATAGCCCGAACCTGATACCTATATCAGGACGTCCCACGGATATGCAACATGGACGGAAAGTACCTTGAATATTGTAGATGAAACATTTTACTGACAAAATACATTGTTTTAATTTAAAAAACATTTTAAACTGCATTCATAGATATTTAAAAAAATAATTGCATAGTTGAATCGGGAATCGAACCCGTTACACGAGAAAATTAAACAACCAGTAGCTTTATCATACCGCCGAAAGACGCGTAAATTATTTTGTCCATCGCAATGCGGCTGATTGTAAAGAAATAATTCAAAATATCACATCAAATATTAAAATTCATGGTCTTTCTTTTACTTCACACTATGTTATTTAGCAAAAAAATAACCCTTATGATTAAGCCTTTCGATCGGAATGATAAAGCTACAAGGTGATTATTTTTCTCGTGTAACGGGTTTGATTCCCTGGTCAACTATGTTATTATTTAAATTGTTTTTTAAATTCAAATAATGTCTTCTTTCAGTAAAATGCTCCATCTACAATATTCAAGGTACTTTCCCTTCATTTAGCATGTCCGTGGGACGCCCTGTATAATTTACGAGTTTCACATCGACGTCAAGTATGTTATGGTTACCTAATGTTTAACATGCTATATGTTGAAGTAATCAACACTAATTAGCAAAATTGTTAAGTTGTAGTGAGATGACAAGATAGTCTATGTAGAGTCCACGATCAACTACAAAATTCTTTCTTGCAGGCTCATTCTTATCAGCTACTTTTGACACGATGGAGACAGCTGCGTTAATATCAGTTCCATTCGACTTGATAGGCCTTATGTTTTCCGGCATCTACCTCAACCTCGCAAGCGTCAAACCCTACTTCTCCTGGCTCAAGTACATCTCGGGCTTTTACTACGGAACTGAATGCATATCCATTCTCCAGTGGGACTTGGTACAAAACATCACCTGTGTTGACATTCCTGGGATCCCTTGCATCCGAACTGGTGAGGGTGTTTTGACGAGATTTGGGTACAGTGAAGGCAACTTTTGGAGGAACTGCGGATGTCTGTTAGTTATGTATTGTTTAGGGAATATCATCGCTTTTACAATGGTTCTAAGAAGAAGTAAAGATACTCCTGTTTATTAAAGACTTAAGAATTACAACTACTGTACGGATGTTGTTGTTTTACTAGTATTCGTATTTGTAAATATTTTAAGCTAGTATATGTTGCAGTGGGGATGTAGTGCATTTTAAATAGGTAGGTAGAAATTTAATTTTCAATATATTTGAAAACAACAAAAATGCCCGTGTTTATGTCGTTGGAGTTGACGAACGGAGACTAAAATTTAGGTCAGTAACGAGGCGACCCGCCATTCATGCTATCTGTCAATTTCATACAAATCTCATTTATACGAACATATATTAAAACAATTCGTATAAGCGAAACATGTTAGACCGATTTTTATAAATATTGATAGATACGTAGTTAATACTTTATTGTTGCACCACATAACAAATTAACGGAGCAGATTTACAATTACAATAATATTATTACAATTGCCAGCCTTATTACTAGAATTGATCTGTCCCTGGCAACTTAAGGATGAAAAGGATCTGTAAAACGTATCATATATTTTAAAACCAGGTGTTCATCGCACGTAACCGTAAAATAAAAAAGCACAAAAAAAACATCTCTAAATGTTTGTAAGGACGACCAAAAGTCAACCCTAAGAGGTTGTTAGCATTTTTCCAATAACCCTGTATTTGTTTATTAGGCAGCAATGGCAATATACTAATTGCGTTCTATATTTAAGTTTATAGAATTTAAATTCGTAGGAAGAACCTATTATTCAGTGGATAATGAACAAATTTTCAATTGACAAGTTCAATTGAACTTAAAAAATAAATTGATTATCTTAGAGTGTTTGAATATGTATGTTAGGTCTAGATTATAGTTAAATATACATTTATTTTAAATTGTGTTTATTGTATTATGTACTATGTAATTTACTTGAATATATATTTTTAATATACGACTAAGATCTAATTGCGAATGTAAATAAAAATATGAGATGCACAAGAATATATTTTATACATATTACTTTCACACCTATTTGTCCCCATTTTTGGTTCCAAGTAATACTATAGGAGCTTATTCAAAATGACTTATTCACTTATCTACGGGGCCCAAGTCCAGACTCCGGATAGCTATAATAAAATCTTGGTCGCGATCCGATCGAACCCAGAACTTCAAGATTCAATAGAGACGTTCACGCCACTCTACCAAAGATGCAGTCAAGTTATTAGTTTTTAGTATTATAATGATTTCAATTGCTTACAGCAGTAAAAAAACACTATGCGATGATGCGGCCGAAGATGTTGTTTAGGCTAAATTAGAATTACAGGCGCTCAAGGACAGGTGCCGAAACTAATATGTTAGGTGCTTCGATCAAACGTGATCAACAGAACGGGAATTTAACCCAAAATGGGCACTAGCTCCCAAAACAGCTCCCCGTACATAACCGTAGGTGCTTGGCGACAGGTTTCCTACTTGAGGGTGGTAGCTAGCCTGGCGGGCATTTGCAAAAACCCTACCACCGTCCAATACACTACACTGATTATTATATATATCCAAACAAAAAACCAAGTGAATAAGGGCATAAGCTTTTCATGTGAACTTGACATTGGGACAGGGCATTTTTCGTATCCATGCCTACAAGAAGAAAATTCGTCGCCAAGCACCTAACTGTATGTTCTGGAAGCAGTTCTTGAGAACCAGTTTCCATTCTAGGTTAAGTTCCCAACCTGTTTTTCACCTTCCACATCACATACCATCTGGAGAGATTATGGTCCAAGGCTAACAAAAATAAAAAAAGCCAATGCTTCAATATAATAAAAATCATATCGATCAACGTTCCAACCAATCATGTTAACAAAACACTTTTTGCACCCACAAAGCTAGCTGGTCAAATTATTCAAAATTGGAATCAACTTAAAAACACACCTAAAAAGAGATTGAGAGTCGTTGAACTGTGGCCTTGAGGCCATAGATTTATATTCTAAGTAGGCATACGTTTGAAACAAGTCTATTATTGAGTTGAAAAAAAATACGCCTACATATTCGACCTACGACAAGATGGTTCGTGTGCGTTAGTACATAGTCGTCACGTAGTTAGGAACTACTAGCAATTACGGGAAGTATTTATTTTGAAATTAAATTGAGCGTTACCAAGGCCATTATGTTCTGTTTTTAATTAATTATTACAACATCCGTGATGAAAATTGTATGAATATTATTAAATTATTTACTTTAAGTTAATTATTAATTTAGCTGCTTTAATAAAAAGAATTCAAATTACTTTTAGAGTCTGATGTCTCCTTTAAAAATCTTTAAAACTTGATTCATGATATGGTTTAGGACGATCAAATAATTTTGAAATAATATATATTATAATAATAAATATTTTAAGTACGTACTAGTTACCTTAACATCATTAGCTCATTACCTAAATACCATTGACTTATTTCCTAAATACTTAATACTAAAACACTATTGGCATTATCTAAATACCCATTTGCTGATTACCTTAAGATCATTGGTTATTTACCTAAATACCATTGAGATACCATTGACATAAGCCCTAAATACTTATTGAGGAAAGGTTCAACTTTAAATACTCAAAGCCCACGTTTTTAAAGGATAGTTTAATTCAAAGAATTTAATTGCATTTTTCAATTAATCAAGAATTTAATCCCATCATGAAATGTTTCTGGCACTGAGTACGTACCGGACTATTGCACCAATCAACAACAATCGCACAGAAGACAAATTTACGACTACCTTCAATATTACTTATACACATGATTAACGCCATGTATGTATACCACGTATATTCTCTAATATGTATTTCTCTGTAAGTGAATTATAAATTATTTTGAGAAATAAATGATTCAAACCGTAAACCGTAACTTTGCCTTTAGGTAAGTTATATCGCAGTCTTCCAGCACAATACATTTGTACCTTGAAATACACCCATGGCTAGTCTACTAAAACACTTATGGACTTCCTGTTACTATGACAATCTTTTTAAACTTAAAGCATAATAAGCCTCCATTATATATTTAGTCAAGCATTGTCCGTAACTAAATTAGGTCATAGATTAAAAAACAGTTACTACGTAAATTAGGCTCGAAAACCGTGGGATGGCATTGTTCCATTCTGTACAAGTTTATTTAATGGACTCACCTGTCTCCACAGGGCACGTCAACGCATCACAAATATTTAGTACCTTGCCACAATAACACCTCCCAATATTTGCATGTGTAAGATAAACGAAGACGTATTATTGACTGCGACAAAGTACGTAAAAGATACTTTGGAGTTGACTGTATAATCCATCACTTAGATTGGACGGCTAGAGTAATTGGCTCAAGATAAAAAAGGCTTCAATGGCGCTGTTTGTTTCTTGTTTCAAAGGTTCCGAATAAAAAAGAACACGCTTTGGAAGATGCAAGCAAGACTCGTTTTTCTTTAAATAATTTAATTAAACTTGCCAATCTAAATAGTTTATGAAGGTTTTGCTTTTGTTGGTCAAATAAATGGCGGTATGCCTTTATTAAACAAAATACTATGAACTATTTACAACTATATACAACACTACAGCTACTACAATAAAAGCACTTAGACAACCTACAAGTCATAGCAGACTCATAGGCAGTCCAAATGCTCCAGCCCACTTCCAGTTGGCAGCGTGCCCAGCAAATTGCAATGCTTATTCATGGAGCCAAATATGTGCCAGCATTTTGATCACGCGTCGCATCGACCAAGCGCTCAGATAGGTTTTGGAAAATAATTGTTTGTTGATTTTATTTTATAGTTGATATTAAGCCTTTGACCATACACACTTGTTGGTCAGTGATTATATGATGAAAGGTTTTAACCACAGAAAAGAGAATAGTATTTTATATCTCTATGGTTTTAACAGAAGGGAGACTGGCTAGCCAAGAAGAGTAACTGGCTAACTACTTCCGGTACACACATTTGATTTCTTAGTTTCAGATTTCCTATTTTATGGATGTATAACATTATAAGGAATATTTACATCGAGTAAAGTAAAAAAAATATTAAATAATGAATTCAGGCACAAGCGACTTTTAACATCAGGCGGCCCTCGTACTTAACAAAATCAAAAAGAAAACTTTCACCTCAAAATGTTTGTTAGTGCTAACATAAGTCAACAGTCAACAGTCAGAAAGTAAGAAAACTCTACTCAACTCGTAGTTAGATTTTTTCCAATAACCCTGTATATATCATATTTATAGGTTATTATTACGATAGGTGGCATGCCCGCCAGGCTAGACAACGCCCTCAAGCAAAAATCTATCGCTATCGCCAAGCACCAAACGGTGTATTCCAGCAACTGTTCTTGAGGGCCACTTCCCACCACGTTCGACCACATCATCACATACCATCAGGCGAGAATAATCTCACCTATGCAATGTGAATCTAATGAAAAGCTAATCAAAATAAAGCCCATAAATGAAATATGAGTCGCAGAAGTCACCCGCCAGATGGTACCTGACCGTCACGCCTGTCTATTACAGTTACAGTGTCACCACATTCGTTTGCAGCACTGCGCTCGTCGCTCCAAACATTAATCCGCTTGACTCGTTCGCCCAGTAGTTTCACTCGCTGCACCCATCTGACACTAGTGTGCACCAAGACGGACTGTTACTAAAGATGAGACGTAAAAGGTAGTAGCCCTGCCAGATAATAATTTTTTAGTAATATTTCATAAGGCATTGTTCATATTCGACTCCGGATATGGCTAATGTCTATCATCAAGTGTTCAGGTAATCAGCCCATTCGTGCCGACAACCCTGGGTAATCATAGGAAGTATCTTCTAATGTCTCCGAGTTTGACGACTTTCATGTCATAAGTTCGACCCATTTTCGAAATGAAAATTGAATAGATAATAGGAATATTTCTTAATCGTTACCGGGTCTATTTACTTACGAATTAATATCAAAATAAAAATATTTTGACTAACCTCGACGTTTCGATCAAGTTGCATTGACCGTGGTCAAGAGTAGACAGTAACGAGAGTAGATGGTAACGATTAAGAAATATGAGTTTAGTTCATGAAAGCTTAAAGAAAAATAATAGGAATAGCCTCGTCTTTGGCTGTACAATTTAATTAACCATCCCAGGTATTTAAAATTGTTGATTTGTGTCATTGTATTTGAAAAAAGTACCCATGGCTTACAAATAACTGCCCGTGGGTTGCAGCGCCGGGCTAGAATGTTACCATGTCCTATCTCTTACCCGTGGGTGTCGTAATAGGCGACTAAGGGCTACACTAGGTATACAGCAACGCTTTCTGAGGAATCGATATCGCACATTGCGATTCCCAAGACGCCTGCTCAGCGTGGGGATTATGGCCAACCTTCCGTAATGGGGGAGGCTGTGTTCAGCAGCGGACAATCCGGTTGATACAGCAGTACAAAAATAAGGGAAACCACAACAAAATTTAGAGCACGACTTAAAAAAAATCTTTTAAGTAGCAGGCGAACAGAATCGACTAAGAGGTTAGTATTAATTATTCCAGTTTTGAACTCAAATAATATTGAGATATAATCAGTACTTTGGAAGTTCCTACCAGGCGTGCAGAAACTTATAATAGGTGACAGTTAATATTTGTATTTAATATAGTATCGTCGGGAAAAATTTAGTTCTGTCTAGTTACTTAGGGGTTTTTAGAGAAATATTAAGTGCTATCCAGTCCGCTGTGGGACTGCGATAGGGTAGACCGAGTGGATAAATATAATTGTTTTGCTTAAGTATCTGGATCAGGTATGAGTAATTAAACTTGGTTCTTTATTTGATTATTCTATTAACTTCAAATAAATATGGAAAGAAATATAAGTCAAGCTTAAAAACAACAGAACGCAAACGTTACCGTGGCTGGCGTGTTATAAAAAGTGTACCGTGCTGCGCAACAACATTACCACGGTAATATAGTGTATTACCGTGACATTACTGTGACGCGACCAATCGGATGCGATTCATGCGATCACTTCTATGCGTCGAATTTGGTAGATTGTGTGTGTTGCGAACTTGATAAGTCTGAAATCACAGCGGTAACTATAATATAAGAATTACACTTCTTTGCATATTTATTCATACGATATTAATAGTACTTACATCAAAAATTTAGTTTTTAGTATCTAAGACGAGTTTCTGTATAGGATACCATAAATTATATTTAGAAATTATTCACAAATACCATAACTACGTTACAATAGTTACTCAGACTAACTACAAAATCAAAATAACCTTTTTATATTATTGGATACAATGCCTATATCATTTCATTGCGTAAATAATCGTTATCCAAGAAGGCTGCTCTAACGCCTCCGAAGGAACTAATAATTTTTTTATTTATGAGTTTTTTTTAGCAAATGGTCAACCTCTGTGTAAAATAACAAAAACACATTATTTTGTAAGTGATTATATTATAACTATTATAAGTCAGATATACCTACACATTATAAATATTTATAAGAATATAACTATATTAAATTATCTGATGTGTTAGTAAGCGTAGCCTTTCTTTTCCTCTCTTTTAAGTCCATAATAACCCAGCAGACACCATAGAAAAGTAACGAGGAGAAGACCAATTCCATCTTGAAACACGAAGTCTGAGGAATACCCATTTTCTACCAAAACAGATGCTCCATCCTTAATGCACATCGTTGTTGAATTCCATGGACAATCTGTAAGAAATTAACAAAACATGAGTGAAAATAATATATTTTGACCTCACAAGCTAGAAAAGGTGTTATTCGAAATCTGCGTGGAAAAGTGATTTTTATCCGCTAGCATGGAAGAGGTTTTTGTAATTCGAAGCTAAAAAATGTTCCATTAAATAAATTAACTATAAATATGTAGTCTTGCTTTTATTTTTACTATAACTTTACTACTTTTATTATTCAAGCTGTTATTCTTACACCTAGCATTATCCTCGCTGGCATGAAGTGAAAATTTGTGCGATGTGCTAGGCAGCGCAGTCATTTTGCATTTTTTTTAAATGTGATTGTGATAAAACAAGCACGAGGTGCATCTGATGTTAAGCGGATTAATCTCTGCCTATAACAGATGCATTTCGTCATGTGACGAATTGCACTGCGCCCATCACATTGAGACCTACAGTTGTTAAGTCTCATATGCCTGATTTTTTTCTGTGGCTGCCGGAACACACTGTTAAGTGCTTGAAGATTTTCTACTTGAGGGTGGTAGCTAACCAGGCGGGCAGTCGCAAAATGCCCTTCCATTATGCGATGAAGCTCAAGCCGTCGGTAGCGATCGAACCAGGAACATGCGGCACGGCAGTCATAACTATAACCGATCGGCCATCATTGCTTCAAAACCTTTGATCTCTTATCTTTGAAACCTTCGATACGCTCCGGATTGTAAACCTCACACTCTGCTCGTGGTACAATCCTAGAATCCTTTGCTTTCTCAGGTTACGATAAAAGTAGTCGCACCAAATAACAACGCTGTAGCTACATGTAGCCTTGCATATCAAATAACTATTCTGCTCTATACATGCATACTCTTTGGGACAAGCTCAGTGGCCATAGTTACTATAGACTACAGCGTGGACTTGGCTTCCCTGCTTAGCGGAGGGCATGCTGCGAATGCTCGCCTCGCCTGCCACCTTCGAGTAGAAAATATGTCGCCAAGCAATTAACAATGTGTTGCGGTAGCCGACGTTGATAGCCAGTGTGTGTATTATAAGCCTTTTTACCACCCTCAACCACATCACCATTTACTAACATGTACAATAATCGTTAAAGGTAACCTTTCAACTGTAAAAAGGCATCGATTCACTATGGGTGGTATTTTTATAGTGCTTTTAAATTTAAGCCCTTTAACACAGCTCTTTCGTGCCTTTTTCCTAAGAACATTATTCACGCTGCAACCATTGAATAAACATGTACATAATTGAATAAATAATTTGACTGCATTGATCGATGTGATTTTAACAGGAAATGAGTAGGAGGTAACAATGGTTCAAAACGAAAAATATATCACATATATCGTTCAACATTATACTTAGTTGATTTATTGATATTATCAGGCAATAAAATGTCAACAAACAGCATCATTCATCTTTATATCACATAATAATAAACTTCGTCTATTCAAAGTCAGGAAATTAATAGCTTTACCAAACTACGAAGAAGACGTTAGTAAGTACATTATTCGTAAAAAATGGTTCGGTATTCCTGTATAGCTATATGTCATTTATATGCCGCCTACTCAATTCAATTGTTCTTGGATTTTATTATAAATAGATACCACAAACTGACTACAAGAATGTCGTATATTATACATTTTATAGTTACAGTTTATTAACTAGTTTTGTAGCTTTCCGAAAGCGGTGGAATTCCGTACCTACCTTGTCATATTTGCTGTCGTTTGAATATATTTAATGATGAGTAATTTAATTATGTTAAACCGATGATTTAGAAGCAAATAGCAAAATGTCTGGTAGCACTCCGTTTAGGATATAAGTGAACAAAGTTATTATGAATATATATTATTTCAATATATAGATCGTAAACCATATAATCCAACATTTAACCAGATAACATACCTACATAGGTTTTTCATTATAGAAACTTATTAATAGGTTATTTACCGAGTCCAATTGCCTGGTTGGAACTTTTTTTTGTAATGATCATAAAATTAAAATTGAAAGGACTCCTTCGGGGCTATAAAAACGTTATGATAAGCACACAGATCACCCCCTCTTAAGGGTAATCTGTGCGATAAGCATGTTTGTATTATGTGTGTATCATCTTTCTACCCTTAACCCAATCATGCAAGGCCGGTTAATTATGCTTTCTCTAACAACACAGCAGTTGAATACAAGTACATCACCAATTTGTAAATATGTTTTCGTAAACAACACAATACAATGCCATAATCGTAAAAAGCTTTAGCCTCAAGTATAAACATTAGAATGGTATGTTCTTAAGATCCAGTAATTCGAGATTAAGCCTTTTTTCTGTCTTCTTGTAATAAGCAATTTCAAATCAAGAAGTAGAAATCTTAAGTAAAGAGATTCTCACCAATGACGCCGATTTGTCTCCAGTAAATATTGCTGACGGCATCCATGGCGTAGTAGAAATGCGAGACAAACTTCACGGGGTACAGCCACACTGGCATTGAGGAGATCCTCAGGAACGCCCCGGACATCAGGAACAGAGGCAAGTCTGCACAGGGCATCACATCGCCCATGATGCCGCTCGACGTGAACAGAGCTGCCATACCTAGGCCTGGTAAACAAATCAAACAAGTTCTTCGGTCAGATGAAATCTAGTAGTCTAGTTAATAGCCGCACCTTCTCCTATGACGGTTAAAATAATCTGTTAAAGCTCAAAGTTCATATCTTTTTTATCGGTTCGGGGGCCAAGGGCTATATAATATAAGACAATGGTTCTATTCAAAACATATTAAAAATGTTATGCTTTAAAGATTTGACAATGCTTAGTACACTTAGCATGCAATAGTGCTTGGTCAAATAATATTGAAGAACCAGCTAGATTCGTGTGATATATAGAGGTATCCCACTGACAGCATCCTGGTTTTAAAGCACATTTAAACTGAGCACTAAACTATTCCACTTTTAGCTGGGATCAATAATTTGAATTGGGTGCTAAGTGGAATAAATCTGCTGCGCGCTGATACCTGCTTATACCTTTTCCAGACGAACATCGAACAATCTATAATAGGTTGGAGAAACCTTCCGGTAGAGCGGTGGTGGAACTACTATGTATCTGTAGTGCCTCGGATGTTTGCAGAGGCACCCACTGTTTATTACCACGCGACCATGTGCAAACTGTTCTCGTCATTGGTAGTCATCAGTGCGCAAAGTGCGTGCCAAGTTCAACTCTGGCTTTGATAGCCGACAGATTAAACAGTCCATCGTTTTGGTACAGCGTCGACTGATTCGTGTGCTGCCGCAATGGGTGAGTAATGTATTTCTTATGAAAGGTGTATGCAAGTAGGTATATCTTGCAAGTCCCAGACAGTTTGGAATTATGTAACATATCCTCCATTTTAAGATTGAAAACGATGGTTCTTAATTTGAATGCACAATGTTTTTTTTCTTTCAAGAGTTGACTTGATCAGGCACCCTAACACAATGATGCCCGACTCAGCCAGCTTTTTTATACGCAAGCTTACCATAAGCCAGAGCAGCAACACCAGCCACCATCAATGCGACGATGAACTCCAGGGATGTGATGATGTGATTCGGAAGCTCCACAGCAAAGGTAGACAGAGCAACCAGTGTGATCGGCCAGATAACACAACGAGGTATCTGAAATTCAGGTTACCCTTACGTTACTTATATTATTTTTACCACCTACCAGAACTGCGGGTAAACCAGCGTACTCAGACCAGTAGCAGAACATTCAATAAGAAAATAAAAAAATATTCCACTAGCCGTACTGACTCATGAGGTGGCGGATCCGTGAGACCTGATGCTGCTTCCATGATTCGGGGGTAAGCCCTATCCCTCTTGTACTTTATCACGTCATCAGGTACGTCCTTGGGGTCTATATTTTTTAATAGTTTTATATTGGAATTGTTACGGTTTGTTCGGTTCCACTGTGAGTTGCCAGACTGGAATTGCATCTCCCATATCTTCCTGAAGGATTCGTAGGAAGCGAAGACGGGAAAAATACCAGAAGAAGGGCAGCACCGCCTTCTGAAGAACTGCGATCTTCATGACGCCTGCCGAGCGTGGGGATTATAAAACCAAACCATACCCTAATGGGGGAGACATTTTTCTACGGTGGATGTTATGGCTGTTGAAGAAGCCGTACACTTCCCGGCTAAAGCATTGTTCCATTATTTAGGACTGTGCCGTACGTCCGCCTGTTCGATGTCTTAAAAGGCGAAAGCGACTAATTACGTCTATTATTAGTATGTGAATAGGGTGTTGCTGCACGTCGAGCTCATTACAATATTCGTGGACGTCTTACGCCCTGATTAGCGCTGATAAAAGCGGTGAGTATAGTACTACTAAAATAAAAATTTACAATTATGTCCTTATGTTTCCCTTTTGCCTCCTTACAGAAGACATATTAAAACGACCCCGCATATGTGGAACGAGTGTAGTTATATGAAGACACTCCTTCCACGTTGCCATGTAGTGTCCGCATTATATGGAATTTTTATTTATTTTGTATTATATGTGCCCGCGGGACACGTTTTGTTTTTGAAAATGGGCGATAAGCAACTGGTTGTCCTTATGCTGAAGATTACATATAAAGCAAAACTTACAAAGCTCAAGAACCTGGCTACGAAATAGGCCGAGCAGCGATACACTCCAACCTCTCTTCTGAATAGTGCCAATTCATATTCGAATACATAGAGGGCTCTGTAAGACAAACTAAAGCAGACTTCACTGGTTATCAGCCAGAGGAACCCTCGAATGTCTTGAACTCCACGTTGGGTTGTACCCGTGATGCCTATGTAGCACGTGCCGAGAACCAAGGCGGAAATCATCTGGAATTTAATGAAATATAGGAATTGTTGATTTAAAAAGGAGGTGATAAAACAAAAACCGATGCGATACACCGGCACCTTGCCAAGTTATCCTCTCGCGTGGACTACATATGTGAAATGGAGCTGATAAGTGGCCGCCTGGCTAGCTACATCATGTATAAAATCTGTCACCAAGCACCTTTTGGTGTGTTCCAACAGCTGTCCTTGAGAGCCAGTATTTCTAGGTTAGCCTGAACAATATCTTCGACCACATCATCACTTACCATCCGGTGAAATAGTGGTCAAAGGCTTTCATACTACGTCAACTCCTAATTGATTACTACATTATTTAGTACGCATACATAATAGCAGGATAATTTAAAAATATATAAATTCTATATAAATAAGTTCTACAACACACAAGTATATTCTTGTGCTGACTGCTGGCATGACACTACAAAATAACTTTAAATTAAACTATAATTAGGTAGGTACTTACTACAGAAATAAACAACTGAAATAAATGACTCCTTATATCCCGTTTCAACGTTAAAGACAGCCTCCAAAGAATCAAATATACTTGCACTAACCAACTCCTTTGCGATCTGCGAAATACATAGGCTTAATATACCACGACATCGTCAATACAAATTCTATTGAGCCATTCAAATACAATGACATAAAGACATTCAAAAATGAATCACCATAATTAAGCGTTTTGACTTGAAGTAGATAGATAAGCGTTTGACAAAAAAGGCACCTGCGACATTTACATAATCTATTATCATACTAGACTGACGGCTCATCAGTTTTTTTATCATTCTCCAAGCGCTGACCTCACTAGTATAAGCTTGACGAGCGACGCGACGGTCAGATAGTGTCAGGTATATTTTAACTATGCAGCTATTCCTCTTTCCGGTGATACATACTTACAATTTAAAGTGTTCCAAAGAGCCCAAACTCGTTTCTTGGCATGGCCGACCGTGGTAATTTTCCATGATTTTTTCAACACAATTCTCGTGATTCGACACTGCCCGTATGTAGAACTCGGCGGGATTGTAGTTTAACGGACAGTGTAGGTTTATGCTAATAACATACAATGTTTTAGACATTTTATAAGCTTAATTGGTTACTCTCCACTGAGTGAAGTATTGCGTAGATGGGAACAAGCTGTATTATTAATTTAAATCGATGCTTACGTCTTTGATTTGATATATTAACTGTTGAGGTTTGATCTATGCCCGTAGCCGTAGGTGGTTGTTTATTTTAATGACTATCTTGTAGGGAGTCCAATTTGGATACGATCCGTTACAAATAACGTATTCTAATGACCTTGGTCTGTTATTTCCGGTGTATTATACTTTTCTCTATGGTCTGTTATCTATGACTCTTAATTACGCAATGTTTGTTGATTTTCTGATATTCAAGACTTTTTAGTCCCAATAATAAACAATACCGACCATAGGCTTAGGATTTTTTCATTACGCTCAATTCTAAAACGTATCATAGTTGATATGCGGACATTGCCCCATATCAACTATGGGGCAATGTCCGCAGGATGCTGGCACACACAAATAATGGTCTGTGGCTTGAATCTGAATGTATGTGCTTGCAACATTCAAAGTGCATAAAAATTTACGTCATAAACTTGGATAAGTACATATAAGTAATTAAAAAAACATATCGTCAGGTACGTAAGGGCTAGGTAGGTTATTTAGTATCTGACCACCCGCTGGATTCACCAGAAATGTTTTGGTACAAATAATAGGGGCTCCAGCCTATTACCGTCTGCCGCACCAACCTGCTATTTCAAACGACTGGGACCACTGGTAATAATTGGTTACCTTTCAAACACGTCTTTACATTCTTCTTGGGTACCATGAAATAAAAGTTTCCCATTGGCCATCAGCAAAATTGAGCTGAACTCCTTGAAAACATCACAAGACGGCTGATGTACTGAGCATATGACAATCTTGCCAATTTGAGACAACTTCTTCAATGCTGATATGACCAATGCAGCATTATAGCTGTCCAGACCAGTGGTAGGTTCATCGCAGATCAAAATGTGAGGGTTTGATAATAGCTGAAATAAAAGAGGTTATATATTAATAAATAGTGTAGGTATCAAGAAGGTTTTACCACCCATTTTTCAATCCGTTTCACATTCGAGCTTTTATTTTTTTTATATAGGTAATTACGGAAACAATACATATATGTATGCGAAACCTAGGATCTACTTGGTCATCCTAAAGAAATAGACAGAAAATATGCTAGACGTCATTCTAAGTCACATTTCTTTGCCGCAGTTAGCGTACCTTCGAAGGCATGGTTTTTAAATCAAACTTCAGTGTAACCAACAGACTTAAAACCTCCTCGGTAAGTATTTTTTTATTAGTTTCGTTGAGTAATATAGTTGAGTTACCAAGCCACTATTCAATCATTGCTCGAAGAAGCCACTGAATGTGCCAGGCTGGTTTTGACGCAAATCTCAAAAAAGGAAAAATTTCAAACACGAACCAAATTCGATCGCACGCCCGATTAGTCACTGAAGCTGGGGTCTATCAAAGTATTATTTTGATCTGTCATGGTGCATCATGGTTTGAATCGGTCGTCCTGTCCCTATTAAAAAACATCGTAAGAAGAACTAGCAACATCTATGTTCAACGAACGAATTCTTTTGAATCTGAAGGAATGATAGATATTTTGGTTAAATTTTGTGAATACATTTTTGAGGTCTTGGTACGCAGTACTTGATACTTTATCTTGATTTACATTTATTTATTTACATTGGGAATCGATCCCGTGTCCTTGAGGTTCCAAAGCGACGGTTTCACCACTCGACCAAAAAAAGAAGTCTTCAGACAGAGCTTTACAGTAAGTTATATCATTATATTAAGTTGAGCACTTACTGAGGTAGCCATAGACAGCAGTCGTTTCTCTCCGCCTGATAATGAGCCAATAGCGGAATTTTCAAGTGATTTTAACTTGAGCTCACAAAGCAGATTATCCAGTACTTGTGCGTGAGCAGCTTGTTTACTACTGCCTCTTTTCATTTCTATCTGAAACAAATGCGATTAAATAAAAATTCACAAACTATTATTACTAGCGGCTCTGTAAACCTCGCGAGTCTGCCCTTGCATAGCTTACAATTGAATAAATAAACTGACGGCGTATCAGGTACAGTGCCGTTAAGTTTTACGCAGACGTCCATACTTTAAACACCATATTATGCATATCATAGCATATCTCCGTCATTTTGAAAAAAAAAAACAGAATCGAAAACAAAAATATGGACAAAATATGAAAACAAACGTATCAAACCTGCTCACAAGATTTTAGTAATTTAGTCGGTTGAAAAATTCGACCTGTATAGGAGAAAAACCGGACATACGAAAGCACAAAAATGCTTTCGTATGTCCGGTTTTTTTCCTATAAGTAAGTTAAAGCAGAGACGCTTCGATCGAACTAAGTTCTCGCTCAAAAAAAAAAATTTTTAATTCTTATTGACACCAATATTTTTATAACGTGTACAATAAGTTTTAGGCCTGTCTGTAAAGAGTACCTTAAATATAAAACTGCTTGAAATGTAACGACAACTTAAATTTTACAACAGTTGTCCAATGAAAGGGATTGAAGCATGCTTAGTGAAGCTTTTCTAAAGGGAATACAACAGAGTTTTTTTGGCTTCGAAGCATAATATCAGATTCGCAACATACCAGTTTATCATAATACCACAAAGGGCCAGAAAACTCACACTTGGTATGGTGGCAGAGTGTTTTGCGAAGTTCCGTTTGACCAAGTACCCATTCAAGATTAAGTTTGCTTACCATCTTCGACATCCACTTCACTATCAGTTGAGACTAGTCTAAGCCTATCGGCAATAAAAAAATGGCGTAGAATATAAATAAATATAACTACTACTTAATTATTCCGTCGGAATAAGGTTGAATATGGGACGTTTTTTTTCGGACTTAACCATCGTCAAATTTAGTGCAACCCAACCTTAAAGATGGAAACATACATACAGTAGATTTATATCTCTAGAATTGTACTGCGCAAACTGATCTGCGCAACAGAAATGACCACTTAACCAGAAAACATTCATCAAACCACTAACCATGAAAACCAAATGCTCCATGACGCTCAAGATGTCGATGAACACTTCAAACTGAGGCATAAGCTCCACCACCTGCAGGTTCTTGACATTTAAACCGTTTATCAAGACATCACCCTCTGAAGGCAAGGTACATTTACCTGCCAATGAAACCAGAAATGTCGTTTTGCCTGCACCACTGAAATAGGAATATCGTGTAGAATATATTTCGTTTTGAATCAAAAATAAATAAATAATAATATGTAATACCTTGGTCCGATGACTGCAGCGAATTCACCCTGTTTAATGCAGCCTGTAACTGTATTAAGAATTAATCGATGAGTTGTTGATTAATTATCGTCTATGGCATATTAGACAAATTTTATTTTTATTTTATTTATTTTTTGGTCATCCAACAGCCTGTTAACAATTTTAAATAAACATTTTTAGAAATATAGGGACAACACGTATAACAATATTATAGAATAATTTAGACCATGATCACTTAGGAAGCATTTGTATTGTGTCGATGGCGGCATATAAACTTTTTTTTAATTTTGTGACGATCTAGCAAGTAGGTCTAACTTTGTACTTGATATATGAATAAGTACATGAAATTAGGAAATCTTTTTAGGGTTCCGTACCGAAAGTGTAAAAACGGGATTACTGAGACTTCGCTGTCCGTCCGTCCGTCTGTCACCAGGCTGTATCTCAAGAACGGTGATAGCTAGAAAGATGAAATTTTCACAGATGATGTATTTCTGTTGCCGCTATAACAACAAATACAAAAAGTTGGCCAAGTGCGATTGGGACTCGCGCACATTCAAACAAAAAAGGTTAAAATATGAAGTCTAATGTTGTACGGAATCCTTCGTGCGCGAGTCCGACTGGCACTTGGCTGTTTTTTTCTATATTACATAATGAATGAATTACATTTGTTACGGGTGACAGAATTTTTTATATTTTAGACTGTTTTAGTTAAAATTTTGTAAATTTTGTCAAGGAACAACTTATTTTTTACATTTTTTAATGCCTTCTGTGAAAAGTTAATCGCTTTTAAAAGTGAAATCTATGTTACACACTTCGATCATATTTATGATTTTTGACGAAATTGATTCGGAAGTTGGTTATTCAATCAAAATAATATAATAAAAATAAGTAATTCAAGTAACTAAACCCGAAATACAATGCAGACTTTTCAGCTCTAAAAGTAGTTTTTTTACGGTTAAATAAAAAAAGTATATTATTCGATATCTTATAGAAGGACATGACGGTACAGTATGTGTTTTTTTATACCTGATAGGTTAGCCTTTGACCACTATCTCACCTGATGTTAAATGATAATGTGATCGAGGATGTTGTTCAGGCTAACCTAGAGTTACTGGCTTTCAAGGACAGCTGCCGGAACACACCGTTCGGTGCTTGCCGACAGATTTTCAACTTGAGGGTGGTAGCTAGCCAGGCGGACATTCGCAAAGTGCCCTACCACCATGCTGTAACGATAGCTATCCTAAGACAACAACCGGGACCGACGGCTTAACGTGCCCTCCGAAGCACGGAAGCGCTCAGTAGTAATGTCACCAGCGGTCACCCATCCAAGTCATGACCGCGGCGGACGTTGCTTAACTTTGCTGATCGATTCAGGGTGGCTAAGCAAACTTGAGTGCGAGCGCTTCAATGTGTGAGATATACCAGTACTTTTTAATTGTAGATTAGCTCTAATTTTTTAACGGTCAGTATGAATTTATTGACAATACATTAAAAACTATACACAACATTAAGGCTGAAAGCATTTCAGGCACACAGTCAGTCCAAATGCTAGCTCACTACGAGGGTTGCTGTTTACCTATGTATCCTGAACTGGTGACATACATAAACAATATTTAAAAAGTAATAATTACATTTGAAAATGGAACTCATTGGCTGTAAGAATAGTTGGTTTCACAACTGTCAATTGTCTATTTACATTTTGGCGGCCTGTTTGTAGCATATCGATCATCACCATACATTAAACTCGTGAAAACTTTCGTGCGCTGATCAGCTCAAAAACAGTCCATCGATCAACTGACTTCGACTTTTGGGAAAGGAGCGCCATCGAAAACCACTTTGTATCACTGGTCCCGTGAGTTCAATCGTGGGCATCGTAAGTCGTATGCTCACGGATCAATTCAAGGAAGGTCGCCCTGAATAGGTTTATGTATCGAATCAAAAAATCGATACTGAGTGCGAACTAATAATGCAAGTACGTAATTTTACATGTCACGAGATAGGGGCGTCCCTCGGCATAAGTATGACGAGCATACATAAGATAATAATGTACATTTGGCTGTACATTACTCGTACATTACATTTGCTCGCGTTGGATCCCACACAACTTGAGAATTGATCAAAAACAGGCTCGTGTCGTTTCGTGCAAAAAATGATAAATCAATACAACCGTGGTTCGTTAAAAGCTGTTTATGATATCTAGGTCCACAAGTGAAGAGTCGTGGGTCTCTGCGTATGACCCCGAAACTAAAACACAGTCGACAGTGTGGGCGCTCCAAAATTAACCAACCCAACAAAAGTTGTCCAAAAACACTTTGAAGCAAATGGTCGCCTTGTTTGGTATAAATCGACATGTGGCTACAATATCACTAGACAATCGTAAAACGGTTAATTCTGAATGGTACACAACAATTTGTTTGCCAAAGTCTTTGAAGAAATACGAAAGAACAACCGTTAAGGCAGAATCATTCTTCATCATGACAATGCTAGCTGTCACACGTTGGCCGAACGAAACAACTCAGTATTTGGAAGGTCAAAAGATCGAATAGACGGTTCATCCGCCGGACAGTCCCGATTTGGCACCCAACGACTTCGATTTATATCCAAGCGTGAAGAATAAATTACGTGGTCAACGATTTGCAACTCCTGAAGAAACCGTTGATGACAAAAGTAAGTACTGTGAAAGTTGGTTTCATCGTATGCAAAGGTGCATTAAACATCATAGCGAATATTTTGGAAAGCGATAAAACCATATACTGAGAGATGTTGGTTTCTTTTTGTTATTCCGAATTATTAATAGGCCACGCTTCGTATCAGTTGTCATAGTGTTTTATTTTTGGTTTTTTTTTATTGCTGTAAGGTTAGCCTTTGACCACTATCTCACCTGATGGTAAGTGATAATGTGGTCGAAGGTGTTAACAGGCTTAACCTAGAATGACTGGCTCTCAAGAACAGCTGCCGAAACGCACCGTTAGGTGCTTGGTGACAGATTTTCTACTAGTGGTCACTATCCAGGCGGGCATTCGCAAAAATGGCCTTCCACCATTCATCAATGGCAGTTTTGCCCCGTGGGATTGCAGTTATTGTTCGTTGAGCCAAATTAGTTACAGCATATAGATCTTGACCTCAGAAGATTAAAGATATCAAACCTTTCTGAAGACATACGTTTTCATTTGATATTGAATACAAGTTCTTAGTATCAGTTACCATTATTCAATATCGTTGTTTTCTGCTTCGTAGGCTTTCTTCTCCAACACGGCTTTTCTTCTGGAGTCCAAACTTTAAGTCTGTGCACGCTGATACTTACATTGTTTGTGTACTTTGTTGTTTCCTGTAAGGTTTTATGAATAATTAAGAAAACTAATTGTTTATTTATACCTAAAGCTACCAAGTTGAACGCAATTCGGAATCAGGCATTTTTCAAAGGAATCGTCATCTTTCTTGAGGAATTCTAAACAGCTTAACTATTGATGTTTGAGATATTGTTAAATTCACCTTCTTAGCACAAGTAACAATAGGTAAATAAAAATAGAAGAAAAAAATTTTTTTTCTTTCGAATCTATATCAGGTGTGGTATCAACATGAAGGGCTATAAAAACAATTCCATGAATATATATAACTTGCAATTTTAATTTCAATGGTACGATAAAACTTTTACCAAAAATAAATAATTTGCAGTCGGATTTTTTACTTTTTAATTATTTTATACTTGTTAAACTACTTACTCATGTGATCATATTTTCTATAATGTTATTGTTCTACTGTTTTCTTGTTCTATTCTACCATTACCGTTTACCTCCACGTAATACTGTATAAACGCAGCTTATACCCGCAAAGCTGTGGATCCATAATTTACTGTGAAGGAGCGCCTTCGTGAATGAATAGGTTTGTACCTTAAGGCCACTATTTCCTATGAACCCATTTTATGAAACATTCCCGGCTTACCTACTCCTGTACTAAACTACTCCTGGTCAAGAGGTTAGTTTGGGAACGAAATGCTCTGTTAACATTTGAATATTTATAATGCCTTAGGTATTATTTTTTATTTATACTACACCTGCTCGGAAACTACCTTGATACTTTATCAAATTTACGGTAGAAAGTACGTCATTGCATATCGAACAAATATGCGGGGAGAAAACGCATCTGAGCGGGAGAGAAAAATGTATGAAAATCCATTTCTTACGTGGTTTTTCTTTTTTAATTTTGGGTAAGACTATGCGCTGGTAACCTAAATATCAAAAGCCAAAAAGTTTTTACAGTGAGTTTTTATCTCCAAGTTCGCAAAATGACACTGGCCACTAGCTGTGTGTTGGATGGTGTCAAACAATTTGAAAAAAGAACATGTGAAAATTGCAGACGCCATTGGCGCCATTTTCAATTTGTGTGTTGTTTGAGGATTCAGTTTTCGTAGAAAAGTAAAATAAAAGGTAGGTGTAGTATAAAGCACTATGTATCACTCGAGAGAAAGTGCGATTCCCGATCTCGGGTGTTATAAAGCCCTCGCCTACGGCTCGGGCTTCAAACGACACCCTCGACGGTAATCGGTCACTTTCTCCTCTCGGTGAACAATGTACTATTTCATGCTAGACACTTCCTCTACATATGAAGAGAAGACAGCGCGCAATGGTCAAACAATGAAATTTCTGTTTATCCTTTTTATTCTGTGTTATTACACAGGAACCGCGATTTCAACCAAAATCTCTTTTGTGAGCTCTTTTAAATGATATATACTAGGTAACTATATCTCTTATTATACAAAAAATATTATGTTCTTAATTAGGCCGTAATAACAATTAGGCCACTCTCACACCTGTACCACGGATACCTGTGTTCGTAGCTAATGACAATTATTTATTCGGAGCTGAAATAATTATTAACCATCATTATTATGAACTATTTCAGGTACATTTTTTTTTGTTCCGTTTGGGAAACGAACCCGTTGCCTATTCCTCTCGGCCATCGGAAAGATACTCTTTGATGCCGAAACTTTCTGCTCCAATTGTATTAAGTACTTTAACCGTCATAGGGGACGGTGTGCGGTCATCAACTAGATTTCGTCTGATGGAAAGAAGTGCTTTTTCAAACACTTAACTCTCGCAACGATGTTCAGTCAGTTCAATTACTCTTTAAAGCAAAAAAATTTGTCCATTTCTAAAAATCGACCACATTTTTGCAATATCACAGACACGTAGGTATCTGCGCGCGTATATTATATTGTGTGTAATATCGGCGCACCCCAAATTAAATCATGGAATGGATAATAGTGGAGAAGGCGAAAGGTTAAACGACAAAACAGAGAGATAACAACGCAATAGTTTGCATAACTAGTATCCCCACACCTGGGACTATATATAGGAGTTTTGTCAGTATTTGTGATCACTGCTGTTATTCTTACGTAACTACTTATTATAGCGATATAAATTCTCCAAGATATAAAATAGAACCATTCAAGTGCGAAACCGTCTCGCATACTGAGGATTAGTAGCAACACCTACGATTTTTTTACCTGTAAGTATGTATATATAGGTAAATTCTAGTAAGCTTTTAGAGCAGTGGTGTTCGGATATAACTACTCTAGTATTTCAACTCTCTGAGCAACACATAATTTATTTCAAACGATAAGATTTAAGTGTCAGACGGATGGCATGGCGAAAGCATAAAGTAATAAAAATTATACCTCAAGAATGAAATCGATCTAGGTATTGTTTTTGTTTTTATATTATATAATATGTCTCTCTATATTCAATCAGAATTCTGATGTACAAATCTGGATAAATTATTTAATTATAAATTTAAACATATATTATATAATCATATCTAAGTAGGTATAACCCTTAAAATGATAATGGGTATTAGGGTATTACGAATACTACGAGTACACTTCCGTAGATGTACCTAAAAATGACATGACATTTTGATAAGATATTCTTCAATTGTGAATAAGTTAATAGCATGGAAGTAATAAGTACGTTGTACGTAGTACTTATTACTTCCATGGTTAATAGATACTTATAGTCTTTTGTTTTTATTTTGGTCTTATTGTTTTTTGTTGTATGGATACCACTAGGAACCAAAAAGTTAAATTTTAACAGATTAGGTAGTCATACATACACGTTTATCAGTAGTCATACATTTAAGTTTTTGTATTATAAATAATACAAAAACTTAAATATTTAGCAGTGTATATTTGAATCGCATACCTATGCATATTGAACAGGTAATCTATTACGAGTAGTGTTAATCTGAAAGGTAATTAATTTAAAAATAGATTTCGTTGAAGCGTCTGAAACAGGTGTGGCTCGCTACTTTCATATCTATTTAAGTTTTAATATAATTTAAATACCATTCTGATCCAAATCATATATTTTTAGCATAATACATAAATACATATAGGGACTGGTTGGACATGTTCTACAGACGCCAATAAATTCGACTCACGTTGACAACGTGACATCAAAATGTGATCAGTCTTCGATGTAAGTCGACCGTATTATGTAAGTATCTAGACCGTACTATGTAAGTGTTTGCTTGACATACGAAAGGTATTTGTGTGGTTGAAAGTTGTATAAACAATTATACACCTAACTGTAACATTTGCAATATTCATACATAGTGACATTTCCTTAAGATATGGCAATATAACTACGCCTTAATATCGAACATTAACGTAATTAGGTATTTTATTTTTTTAGCAATTGGTAATTATTAGTACTAAAAATATTTTAAAATTTACAATTACCAAAAATATTTGTTGCCATTGGATTTAAATAAAAAATATTTAATAGTATTTTAGTTAGAATTATCTGTGAAGATGTCTAATAGATTATATCCAAAGATGGCGCTGATTTTGTTTCGAGATTTCATCGTATGGCAAATCCATAGATTATCATAATAAAATAACCAAAGAGTTCCAATGCATTCATCATCAACAGCCACAAACGCCGTTGAACAAAGCCTCACTCATTGACGGAATTTGCCATAATCAAATGCTGAATTCTGTCCTTATCAGACTGCATAGGAGTGAAAGAGAAGCAGCGATGTTGAAATCGCGATCAGTTAAGTTGAAAAACGAAAGAAAGCACATCGAATATTTAACTTTACTTTCCGTAAATTTTCGTTATGGTAGCTTTTCTTTTTTATTGTTATATATTTATTATGCTTAACATACATGAATAATTTAGATATTTACGTTAACATTTTATTTTAGAGACAACTTTGTAATTTTATTCTATTCAGAAATTGCTATATAATTGCCCGCCTGGCTAGCTACCACCCTCAAGTAGAAAATCTGTCGCCAAGCACCTAATTAGTAATTCTAGGTTAGCCTGAACAACATCTTCGACCACATCATCACTTACCATCAGATGAGATAGTGGTCAAAGACTAATCTATCAAGCATAAAAAAAAATCTTACAACTACAACTCAAATATATTTAAGCTAGAAAAGAAGCTATAAAATCTAAATCTGTTTATGTAAAGCGGTTTAGCACTTGCAAGATGGCAGTTATTCGCGCTGCTGCCGACCTTCTGGTATTTTCCTTCTTGACCTCTAGAAGTAGACCTTAGTAGGCTATAATGGCATCACAAATTACATGTAACATCATTGTGATAATTCAGGGTATATTTTTAAATTTGCTGATACCTAAGTCCACCTCTATATCTATCCTGTTTTTTTTATGATTTCGTCGAAGATATTAGCTGTTTAAACTTAGAACGGTAACTACCTCTCAATGAGAGGTAGTAAATTTTTTCCCCTGCTTCATAAATCGAACATAATGATAAAATATCAAGACTTACCCCATTGCCGTTCATTGTCCAAAACTCTTTAGTGTGACGATGCACCAAACGCGACTAATTACGATGAAATATTTATAACCACTTAATGCGGTTGGTAAGACATTGTATGCAACACAATAAAACAATTAAGTAAGTGGGCAACGGCTGTGTTATCATAATGCAAATACAAAGATAAGTGTATCATTTTGTGTTTAGTTGAAGATCTCCGTTCGCTCACCCGTTTGTCTTGTTTCTGGTTGGTGTGTATTATTTCTATACCTTTTTAGGGTTCGTACCTAAAGGGTAAAACGAAGCCATAGGCTCCGTTCAGACCGCTGTTTGAGAGCGGATTGGGTGCGTTGCGTCGCGCGGTGAGCCGCGCTGGTTCAATGTTGTGGCAGTGCGAGGCAGAAATGCGGTGAGAATCTGAAGGTTGTGGACTTCCCGACTTCGACATGAAATTGATGAGCTAATGCTGTGTCGGGATGACCGATGGTGAAATTGAACTGCAGGTGTTAAATCGACCAGTTCTTCAGAACACCTCCCGTGATAGATACGGTAAAAGATGCAGTAATTTAACATCTTTACACAGTGCCAAGGGATCGAGCCTATCGGAGAGAGCTGATCGTCGACTTGAGTCACTCTGCGTTGAATACGGTTAAATAGAAGAAGCTGGTACTGGCCCAGAGGTGCAGTACTCCATTTGAGGCCGAACCTGAGCCTTATAAAGTTGCAAGCGATAGGCATAAGTGAAGTAACTACCTACTGTCTCGCCTTTCCGAACACACCAAGCTTCTTAGGGGCTAATTCAGTCTTATCTTCCAATCCAAGTGACAGCGCAATTGAACGACGCTCGATATGTCGACAGTGTCGACACTCGACGGCAAGTACCTACATCGATACTGGTTGAAGCGAGTATCTTCAAAACGGAGCATAACCGTACTTATGCCACGAAACCGTAACTCATAAACGGAATGAGTTAAGTATTTAGATTTTTAATATTCGAATCAAACTAGTATTATGTCACATGTTCCTAAACGAATCAATTATTGATTCAGAAATTAAATTAAATTACCATTTACAAGAAAACATAGGTAGCTGAAAAAAAAAGTTGTAAACTTATATGTAAATATGTGGACTTATCATCCGAGAGATGGCGCTGATTTTGGGTTCGAGATTTCATCATGCCGGATGTTCCAAAATAAAACACTGAATATGCCATTACGACATTTTCGTTAATTTTTACTGATGGATTTACGGTGTCCAAATGTATCAGATACTTTCAGTTGATACATTTAGACCCCTTTTTTCAATAATATCTTCTATAAAAATGAAGATATATGCCACTCTAATCTATAATACTACCAGTATGAAACAGGACAATATTCATAAATTAAAAATACGAAATATCCATGTATATACTGTATTTGTCTCTAGTTAGAGTTACTGTGACAGTTAGGTGTAGGATATATAGAGTGCAAAAGGGTTCAATGAATGTTTAACGCCCGAAGAATAGGATACCCTAACATTAATTAGCACACTTAAAAAAACACAAGATAATTATTATGCTAGAAAAGCTACGAATAAATATAGTTTATTCGTAGTTTATTTATAGCGCAAGTTAAACAGAGATAAGTTTTGGCCTGGTAATATGGAATTTTATGTAAACGATGTTTATAATCCTTCACACTGTAACGGCTATACCAATTTCGATGAAAGTTGGAATACAGACAGTGCGGTACTGGATTAACACATAGGATACTTTTCATTATCATCATAAACACTTTACTTCAGTATTTACGCGGGTGAAACCACGGAGAGCAGCTATTGACTCGAAATAATAAAGAATATTTAGATATTACACATTGAACTTAAAAAAAATGGGAGAAACGGCACGCGCAGTTCAAACACGGCAATGTCAAATTAGGCGACATGGACGTCTCCTGATTGAGTCCAAGTAGTGTGCGTATGTGCGTCTAGTCTCCGTCTACATACTCTGTTATGCGTGTCTTCCTGTCATTGTCATTTATTGAAACACCATATATATTTATTTAAACATTTATTGAAACATCATATATACAATGGAAGTGTTTTATATGCTTGCGTTGAATTTACTCCACATTATACTGTCGTGAAAGCGAACCCTAGCTTCCTTTATTGTTTAAATCAATATTTCACAGGACATTACTTAATGTTTTTTTTTATTTGACTCTTTTTTAACCTTGCGTTTTAAACAAATACGTCAATTCATCGCCCAATTTGTAATTATCGTATGTATAATCCGTTTTATATTTGGTAATCGCATATATCATCTAGGAAATATGAAAACATTTTCACTGAATATCCATAAATCGTTTAATATATTGTGCTTATTAATAAGTAAGTGATACAAACCAAAGCATTGGCATAATGCACTACTGTTACCTACTAAAAAATAAAATATTATTTGTATGTGAAACTACGAATAAAATATGGAAAGAAATGTTAGTCAAGCTCAAAAACAGCAGAAGGCAAACCTTACCGCGACGTGGTTTAAAAATAGTACCGTGCGGCGCGGCACAACTACGTCATGTCACATCATGACGCGACCAATCGGATTCAATCATTTCTAAACGCCAAAGCAATCAACCAATCGAATTGAATTTGGAAGATTATGCGTGTTTTAATGATTGTGAACTTTATGAGTGAAAAAAAGCAGTAACTGCATGAGAGTGAGACTAATTACTTAGTATTCCATGGATTCACCGTGCGGGTGCCGGGTCCATAGTGAAGTGCAGGGGAAGAGGCTAGAGGGGCCTGGGACTTGCAACCCAGGTGTAGGGCCTCTTTACGATGACAATGCAATGCTCCCATTCACCGCGCGAGCCTCCTCCCCTGCCTCACCAAATTTGGTAAGTTCCTTGGAACGAAATAGCGAACCCTCCTGGATTTAGTATTAAACCTAAGTTATTTTATAATTGTCGAGGTTAACGTAATTAATTTATTACGGAGTAAGTATATCACGAAAAGTAGAGCAGTTTGGAATTTTGTTATCTTTATATTATATTATAAGGACTCGAGGTCAATCTTTTTTAAACACATCTTTTTACATAATAGGGTAGCTTTTGCTTAGCTGCCAGAAACCACTGCGTCAGATTTTTTACTTGAGGGTGGTAGCTAGCCAGGCGGGTATTCGAAAAATGACCTACTACCATGCTATAACGACTGCCATCCCAAGACAACAACCGGGACCGACGGCTTGCCGTACCGATAGGTCAGCTGCCGGAACACACCGTTAGGTGCTTAGCTAGAGATTTTACACTTGAGGGTGGTAGCTAGCAAAACGGACATTCGCAAAATGCACTACCACCATGCAAGATTTTTTAAAATAAGTATATTGAGAATGGAACACTAAGTGCACGTCCGATTCGCTCTTGGCCAAATTTATTGGTATAACGTCTAAGATACCTGCTCACCTATGTTATGTCGTAAAATATCGTGCAATAAATGGAATAGCAACCTAGGGAACATATACTTACGGGTATTTTTACGTTACAAGCTAAATAAATAACAATTTATTGTGTTGAGGTTCTAGGTAGGACATAAATAAAAGATCGGTCAAAAAGTTTCTTCGTATTCTATTTACTAATTTAAGTCATATTTTTTTACATTGAATTATAATCAATAATTGCCATTCTGTTCGATAGCTTGTTGCAATATTATTAGTGATCCGTCTCAGAACAAATTTTGGACCGATCATACAGCAACAAATACTTTATTTTGACAAAAAAAAAAAAATGTAATGTTCGCTTAATTTAAGCCTAGTAATTCTCCAGGTATTACCGGCGGTATGTGTTTATTTAACAAAATACTACGAACTATATACAACACTACATCTACTACAATAAAAGAATTTAGATAACCTATAAGTCATAGCATACTCACAGGCAGTTGAAATGCTCCAGCCCACCACCAGTTAGCTCAGGCCCAATACTCTTGAGCATATCGTCACTTGCCATCAGGTGAGATAGTACTATCAGGTATAAAAAAGCATGCGGTAGTGCTTGCGTAGCGCGCTACTACTAACCAATAAATTAACAACTAGCATAGTTCAAAATTTTTACACCCGACGGCAATAAACTGATTATGCTTAAAAATACAGTGGATAAATGTTGATTAAACACTATTGATACTTCGATTTAAATCTTTATCACATGTATCCGAAATAATATCATAATAATATCCATATTTATCCGAATAAGGTTTAGGGTGTATCCTAAATATCCGAATAGTAAAATTTGTTGGATAATTGCACGCACTAGTCATGACCGTGGCGGACGACTTAGCTGATCGATTAAGAACGGCTGTGCCCACTTCGCTACGAGTGCCAATTTTTTACCGACGACGTCAAAAAAATTTTGATTTTGATGATATTTTTATATTGGAAAGGTGGTGCTTGTGATGTTGAGTGAGATCTAATGAATAATACCTATAAAGAGGTATCGGTTGTTGTTTGTTAAAAAAAATCTATTTTATTATATTGCCAAAGTTGTAAATTTTTGACCACTTTTGTTACAATCTGTCTAAGAACTAAAATTGAAATCTAAAATTCCAGTACTTAAAGTACATTATGTACCATGTCCTATATCTAACCATCA
This sequence comes from Plagodis dolabraria, assembly GCA_963854805.1. Lineage (NCBI taxonomy): Eukaryota > Metazoa > Arthropoda > Insecta > Lepidoptera > Geometridae > Plagodis > Plagodis dolabraria. The sequence continues at coordinate 7,145,473 of OY978442.1, forward strand.
AATACTGAAAACGCCGATTTCTATTGTACACAAAGTATTTCATATCACAAAGTACACACAGTTTCGTCACTTTATGTTAATACTAATGTGAACAGAGCAATCCAATGCAAACACGTTTGATTCCTGCAAACATTGTGAGAGAGAACCATCAGAATATTATTGTCAGAGCAAAGCAGTCGGGACTAGGGACCAAAACCACGCTATCCGTTATCTTATCTTATACCCAGGCACCTACAGAAGCCTTAAGTAAGTTTACATCGAGTTTCAGAATTATTTCTGAGCCCCAAATCAACAAAAATAATTTTAAAGTGTTCCCTAGATCGCACCGATATTTTAACTACAACACATTAAAAAGAAAAAGCCTCCATTCATGGTTATATGAAACATACTTCTTTGTTTATTTTTAATGTACGGCATCATAATGTTTGTAACTTATATTTTGGTACTAATATTACTATTCTAATTTAACTAAAATTATTATTGTTATATAAAATAAAATATTGCATGTTAATATATAGAAATAATGTTAAATAATGTAGAAACAGCTAAATAATACAGATTTATATTGCCTTACTATAATAATGGTAATACTGTACTTACTAAATATTGTATTAATGTGTACCTACATGTTATAGATTGTGTAACTTTTTGGCAATATCTAGATATCTTTATACACCGACGAAGGAGGCCTGGAACCTATCGCACGGGTCTGTATGGACCTAGTTTAGGAACCAGGAGCTCTCTTTACTTGTTATTGTGTGAAATTGCCTGTACCGCAATAACATTTTATTATTATTATTATTATTATATATTTATAAACCCTCGAGGGAAGAAAATAATCTTGCGATTCCACAAGAATTCAGAACTTCCGGAATTACGTTTATACTTTGGCCTAATTTGACTAGACGAGAAGGCGACTTGGCGACTGATTTTCTACTTGAGGGTGGTAGCTAGCCAGGCGGGTATATAATGGTATATATAGATTTACAGTTGAAAGATATAGTACCTAGTCATATTGATGATTAATGATTTAATTTATTTTTTACGAAATTAAAAATTACGCGCGTAAAAATTTTAGCCGTGTGATGGAAATTTTTCTCTCGTAATTTTATAACGTAATCCGCAGAGCATGCGTTATTACTTACAAAAATAAAACTAATAATTTATATATTTTTCCTGTCGTCACATAAGCATGAAATAAGCAAAATTTTGGTCGCAAGTTATCTATTTTTTATCACTAGTGATTAAGCTCTTCAAAATGAGTATACGGTTATTTTTTTTTTTATGCCTGATAAATTAGCTTTTGACCACTATCTCACCTGATGGTAATTGATGATGTGGTCGAAGATGTTGTTCAGGTTAACCTAGAAGGTTAGCTCTCAAGGACAGCTGCCGGAACACACCGTTAGGTGCATGGCGACAAAGTCAAAGTCAAAATCATTTATTCAATTTAGGCGTCTACGACGCTTTTATGAAGGTCTATTACAAATTTTAATATTGAAATATACTACATTGTACTGCCACATTCAGCAAACAAAAATTATAGAGCCACTGCGAGAAGAACGGGCAAGAAACTCGGGGCCATTCTTTTAAACGTTTTTTAACCATGTGTTAAGTAAGTACATACTATATAGTAAGATTATTACAATACTTAATTTACATTACGTAGGTGACAGGCGCTAGCTTGGCAGAGGCGAACCAGTCCAAGCATTTTTGTCGTTTAAGTAATCACAAATGTGTAGTAAGATTTCTTTATCAAAATGTTCTTCACGTGCAACTTGAATTTTCTTTCTGTGAGCGTTGTAATATGTTTGGGCAATTTATTATAAAACCGCACACAATTGCCTAAGAAGGACCTTTTATTTGTCTTTGCTAATTTAAAACCTGGCACCGCTATTTTATCTTTATTCCTAGTGTTATAATCGTGATTGTCACTGTTTGATTTAAATTTGCTCAAATTTTTACGAACATACATAATATTTTGACTTGGTAAAATCAAAATATCAATTTCTTTAAAAAGATCTCTCAGGGATTCCCTAGGATCCATTTCATATATGGCTCGAATTGCACGCTTTTGTAAGATAAAGATTGTGTCTATCTCAGCAGCAGCTCCTCACAGCAATACACCATATGACATAATACTGTGGAAGTACGCGAAATAAACAAGCCTAGCAGTAGCTACGGCTGTTAGCTGTCTTACTCGTATCTTACGAACTGCATATGCAGCAGAACTAAGTCTTCCGGATAGATCATGTATATACATGATCTATCCGGAAGACTCATTCAATATATTATGCTCCTTAAAATGGGATAGAAGTTGTTTGAGCATAATTTTTTCGTATACTTTACTCAGAACAGGTAAGATAGAAATAGGTCTGTAATTGCAAGGGTCAGATGTAGCCCCCGACTTCAAAATTGGAATGATTTTACTTTGTTTCATTAAGTCGGGGAAGTTTCCTTTATCAACACAAAGATTGGATATTGTTTTTAAATATGGTGCAATAATGCACATTATACACTCTGCCACTTTAACTGACATACCCCACAAGTCTTCGGTGCTCTTAATATTTAAATTTTTAAATGTCTTTATAATTTCAAATATTGTTGTGTGTCTGAAAGAAAAGTCCGGCGATTTGCAGGGGAAATGATGTATTAGCTGAGTTTCTGCTACATTGGGACATGCATCCAATGACTTAGTGACTTCTAGGAGTAAGTTAGGAAAAAAATTGTCAAATATATTTGCCACTTGTATTGGATCAGATATTTGATTTTTATCAACATTTAAGACATATGTAGAATCTCTAGGTTTATTTTTACTGGTCTCAGTATTTATAGTCTTCCAAATGGTTCTTTTTTATTTTTAGACTTGCTAATTTTGTTTCTAATAAAAAGAGATTTAGCACACAATCAAACAGACTTAAATATTTTTGAATAGTTCCTAACATAATCACGAAACTGCTTGCAAGATGTCAAATTCTTTCTGCAATACAGATCAAACAAATAATCTCTACTTTTTCGAATACCTGTAGTTGCCCTATCACCGAACTTCAACTTTCCATTTACTTGTTTCTTTATTTTTGGACAAACTTTTTGAAATTCAGTATTTACTAAAGAATATAAAGTATTATAAATGTTATTCGGGTCACTATGAGAAAAACTTGTAATGCCAAGCATAGCTTCTATATTGGTAGTGAGTATTTCTAGCCTACTGGTTGTTAACGGCCTATGTTCAATTTCATACCTCGCTGTTTCTCTGCTTCCATCAAATTTAATTGCCAGGCCCTCATGCTCAGATCTAACACCCTTCATTATTGACTTTTGTTTAAATTTCAAATTAAATTACTTAAACAATGAAATAAGATCAGTCTTATTTTTATATTTCAATAAAGTATCTACATTTAAATCACCACATACAAATATGGGTTTTTTACATTTAGAAAATTTAGTAGTATACTTTCCAGAGTTCGGCTAAGAATTCTGTAAAACTTTGAACAAGACCTTCATCTGTTGGTGGTCGATATACACACAACACAAGATGCCTGTCCACCTCCACACAAGCAACCTCACAGACACGTTCGACAAAACATCTGACTAAGTCATGGCGTTCTTTAAATTTTAAGTTATTTTTAACAAGAATAATACCCTCCACCTTCTGCAGATGATCTGTTAAATGCACTGCCTACACTAAGAACATTGTATCTGCTCTTAGCCATGTTTCAGTGAAGCATAACATATCAAAAGGGTATTTATCTAAGAACATTTCAATTTCAAGTATTTTGCCAGGGAAGCGATTTATATTTTGGTAGTACAGTGAGTGCTATGTCAAAACAATTCCCTGTTGTCTGACTTATAAGTTTAAACAGTTTGACTCAACATTTGTATTACTACATGTACTAAAATCTGTAGCGTCAATTAAAGACTTAGTTATATTTTCTATAACCGACTCAATATTATAAGCTACCAAAGTAGCAATTAAATTCTTACATTTCTTATGTAGGTACGGCCTATCCTGAGTCAACATAAACAGATTTTCACGAGTGCGAGAGAACAGACAGATTTTCTACTTGAGGGTGGTTAAGTTAATTAAGTTTCTACCAGCCATATGTATAAAAATTGTTTGGTCGCCATTCTTCAGTTAGGTATGTCGTGATAAAGTACTAATTTCCAATCTTTCTCCACTTTTTCAGTAGGCTGGCTGGCTTTCTGCATGGTCACATTATTTACGGTTTTAAAACAACATTGATCGTAAGTATAAGGTATGAACACAATTCTATTAGTTACCCCTAAAACCGCCAGAAAGATTACAAATTAGGTACATAATAATATATTAGATACCAATCGGAAAAAAAAACAATCTAGCGTTCAAGTCGTTTTTTTCATATGATTCATTCAGCTTGTTAGACAGTTGGTAAATAAAAAACAGTAAAATGGCAACGGTTTTACTCTTTTATCACTTTTCAATGCTATCAAAATCGGCCAAATACAAAAATATAACCAAAGAGTTTTCATACATACAATATACGAAAAAACCAAAGCAACAGGCGGGACAAAAAAGTTTTAGAAATACAATAATTGAAAAAATTGTATAACTATTATCAAATTTATAACTTCTATATTTCTTAAATGAATTAAATTCAAATTGTAAGTGCAACGACCCTGTATACATTAACGGTGGCCATGAATTCACTCGGTTTCATAAGAAGACTCACTGTTGCGCAAGAGTCGATTTAGGAAACTTGTTTTGTTTTTGTTAATGACAGGTCTCATAAATATCCAGGTAGATTCTTAGATTATAATCTTTGTATTGCGACTGAAAAAACTACTTATGCGCCAATTTATGTAGGCGTTTACATTTTGGTTGAAATAATTAACCTAAAAAGATCTCCTTCTTCATGTCCTTACCCCACGCTAAGTGAGGTCGGTACAATCTGTATTATTGCTCCAATAATTTTTCAAACTTATTCAAATATGTATATACAAATTCCTCAAACGTTTTTTGCTTTATTCTATAGTACGTGACATCTACTCTGAAGTCTGAACGGCGGCGCGAGTACTGATTCAAGCAGTTCAGGCACTTGTCCCACCACAGCGAGTAAAGCTAGAAACTAGAAAGGATTTAGCGATCTGTAGCTACACCTAATAAAAAGGACTAGAAGGATTTCTACGCAAAGCCATTCCAATAAATAAGCGACTCTAGGTGCGAAGCAATAAAGTTCACTTCAGCTCGCAAAGCACGGAGTAGCGTAGTAGTTGCGAGCCATTACCTATGTATATTTATATTCACATATAAGCTGTCTCTCTTCTGATGCGGCATGCACCGTAGAATAATCTCATTTGGACGGATACGTCGACGTACCTGTAGCTTTGTGACAAAAGCGCGGAGTGCGCCAGGCGCTACTACAATTCACCGAAGTTTCGTTTTTCGTCTTTCCAGGGCTGCGATGAAATATTTCCAGGGTCACTTTCAACAACGAAAATTTAATTTGCGGTACGAAGTTCGTTGTTTGATATACTCTATGGACCGCATCGTTCATCAGTCATAGTGTAAATGTTTCTGGCAACAACTTTTAATATTGGTACATTGCAATTTATTTATTTTTCCATATCAATTCGTACGCCGTGTAATGTGTCTCGCAAACTTCCTATTAAGATTTAGTAATGTAACCAACATATCATTATATAATGACTTTGACACGACTTTGGTTTATTTATTTCATATTTGCCAATGTTTGCATATATAGAACTTGACTTTAACTGCTTTTATGCAAACGATTAAATTATTATTTTATTTTTAGGGAAAAGTACAACCTTACGAATCCGATTAAAAAAAAAATTATTCAGTATCTGTACCGACAAATGCTTGCTAGTCTATCTTACGAACGAAGTTAAACAAAGGAAGCTAAAACGTGTTTTGTGGATATCTTTCTTTCGGACCCGAAGTTCAAAAAATCGACGAATTAGAGTAGCGAGTAAATAAATAGTTCTAATACTTTTGTGAGGGAACGAGTATGACGGGAGATTACTCACCCACGCAAGCGATAGCCTCGGCAAGTGTTGTGACTTGTGACCACCAAGCGATCATCGCTGTTATATTGCGAGTCTTGACTCTTGTCGCTCGGATAAACTAGTGGAGAGTGACAATTACAATTATTCACTTAGAGTACATACCTACTTGGTTAATTCTGTTGCATATGCAGTTCATAAGATAAGGCAATTGACGGATGTAGATACAGCTCGTTTATTTCGCATATTTCCACATCATAATGTCGTGTAGTGTATTGTTGTATATCAGCAGCAGCTGATATAAAGACCATCTTTATCTTGCAAAAGAGGGCAATTCGTGCTATGAAATGGTTTGATACTCATGATTCTCTGAAGGCAGGATCCAAGCTGGCACTTATTTATAGAATTAATAGAAAAACATTCTCCAAGTTTAAAAACTTGGTATCCGTTTAAAATATGACGGAACCACGTCTTTATGCAATGTGCTACGTGCACATTGAATATATATTTCTCACGATAAAGATATAAAAATCAAGTTTAAACAGCACAAGTACCAATGATTATATATTAACAATAGTTCAATAGTAAAGCAGCACCAGAAGAAGATAAGAAGGTGATGTGTCTCGATGGCGAACCGGTGGATTTCGACCAACTTAAAAAAGAGGAGTTTGACTGTATTTTTCTTTGTGTGTTACCTCATAACTCTTTATCGATTTTGATGATATTTTTTACATTCGAATGCTGGAGCTTCTCTTGTGGTCCCATACTATAAATTTGAGTGTGATCTGACGAGTAATAATCGAGTCATCCCAAATAATGCGTATTTTAATTCGGTTTTTATTAAAAATTTAATTATAACTTATGTGTTTACATAAGTTATAATTAAATTTTAGTTTTACTTTATTAAAAGAAGCACGTTTCTTCTATGGGCCCCCCTTTTATTTTAACTTTTTGTTATTATCATTATCTTTAGGCAATCCGCTGTACTAATTCATATTATATGAAAATTTAAACTGGCTTCCTATTGCCCTTCCCAAGATAGAGCCCTTTAAAGGACGGACAGAAGGACGTACGGACAGCTGAGGCTTCGTAATAGGGTTCGGTTTTCAAACCGTTACCTACCCTATGGCAACCAATTTATTATGACAAATTCCCCCTCTATGGAGTGGCATTTGTTCAACAGCGAACGTTGTAGCTGTTGATATATTATTAATTTATATGCCTTAGAAGTAGGAGCAATGGTATATCAGCGAAATCTATCTATAACCTATTAAAAGACCTTGGCCTGTCAGGAATAACCGTAACATCCATCCCAAGAACGTGTATCCAAAACGGCATTAGTAGGATCATACCAAATTTGGCTAAGCAGGGGAGGAGGCTCGAGCGGTAATGATAAAGCTCCTTGATTTACAAGTCCCATGCTGTAGCATTCGCACCGAGCCGAAATAGCTGGTGACAGTGGTGGCTTAATATTACACTGGGATAATTTCAAATCAATACTCAGTAAGATTTATGTGGGACTATGAGATGTCGGAGACAATATCAAACAGTACTGGGTACCTGGGTAAGCCTGTGCATCTCACTTGTTCCATCCAAATTCTTCGCTAACGTATTCAGAAGGCGCCTTCCTCGCCGATGTTCTTCTGTTGTTTTCACCATTCACAACGCACGTATATGCTTCGGAGCTTCACAAGCACCAGCCGATGTTTTGATGTATATTGACGTGATAGCTACTAATTTCACCCAGATGCAAAGCTCCATGATTTAAATTACAGCGCACTATTCCGCAGTCGAATAGCCACTGCTTTTTCAATGATAAACTGGTATACCTAGAATACCGATACAAAATATTAAAATAAATAAAGTGAGATGCGGTATGCTAGATTCTTACGATAACGAAACACAGGCTCTTGAACCTTGAACCTCCTTTGCATGCATGCACATGATGAAGCGCTCGTAGCGTTGAAGCGATCGATGCTAAGTTTGCTTTGCCCTTCTGAACCAATAAGTTAAGCAACGTCCGCCTTGGTCATGAGTTGGATGGGTGACCGTTGGTGACATTACAACTGAGCGCTTCCGTGCTGCGGAGGGCACGTTAAGCCGTCGGTCCTGGTTGTTGTCTTACGATGGCAGTCGTTGCAGCATGGTGGTAGGGCATTTTGCGAATGCCCGCTAGCCCCGCTTGAGGTTGAGCTACTTGAGGATGGTCGCCCGGCTAGCTACCATCCTCAAGTAGAAAATCTGTCGCCAAGCATCTAACGGTGTGTTCTGGCAGCTCTCCTTGAGAGCCAGTAATTCTAGGTTAGCCTGAACAACATCTTCGACCACATCATCGCTTACCATCAGGTGAGATAGTGGTCAAATGCTTTAACTAATATTATGAACATCGGACTAAAGATCTCAATAGTCCGATTGTCTAATAACACCGGACTACTGAGACGAAATAGTTATATTAGTCCGATGATCGGACTAAATTATCGAACTACTGATACTAGCCTATATATCAGGCATAAAAAAAACCTGCATAGTGTATCCATAGAATGCTACGAGTAAATATCTAAATAAATGTAAGTCGAACTCAAAAACAGCAGAACGCAAACCTTACCGCGGCGGGCGTGGTTTAAACAGTGCGGGCGCAACATTATCTTTACGCGTCCAATCGGAAGCTATCATTTCTAGGAGCCAAATTTTATTTATTAATTAACCAATCCAATTGAAATTGGAAGATTACGCGTGTTTCGTTAAATTGTGAACTTGATTAGTCCGAAATCAAAGCGGTAAATGTATGAGTTAATTTTTTAATATATTTATTCGTAGAGGGAATACTTAATAATTTGTCTCTTTGGTACAACCTAGTAAGATCGTTGTTTAAAAATATATAGGTATTTATGAAAAATCCAACAATTTTTTTCCAAAAAAAGAAGAACAATTTTCTTTTGTGGTCTGAAGTTTCGAGCTGTGGCCGAGTTGATGGCAACAGATTTGCTCTCCATTGGGACCAAATCATGTCTAGCAAAACTGGGGTGTTAAGTCACATCTGCCCACCTTTTCAGTTAAATAGAGACGTGATGAGAAGTATCGTTTACATTGAATTTTTAATGAATTTGGAATAAAAAAATATTGGTCACTAAATATTTTTATTAAATTTACAATAACACCTCAAACACTCGTACAATAAGTAGATAATACTTATTACAATAATTATCTGTATATTATACACTATTATTATATTAAGGTACTTAATAGGTACATAATCATTATGACTCTAGCCACAAATGGCACAAGGCGACTTGTAAAAACATTTTCATTTCAGTACTAATGTCCAGTAGAACAACATGGTACCTATTCCTACAAGTCTATAATAATTAGTCAGATTAAGGAGTAACAACAATTGCTTAATGTAAATTCGATCAAAATACAGGCACTTTGTATGTCACTAGTTCCTATACCCTAATATAAATTAAAATCTTTGTTCTGAAATTGAAATAAGATGAGATAGAGAGTTTCAAATTTGGAATCGTAATAATCAACCAATAAGCGTCAACGTACACATCAGACAGTTATAATCAAAATCAAACCACTTATAATAAAATAACTCATAAAAACATTTCACTAACAATAAATTAATTCAAGCCAAATGTCTTATTACAAAAAAAAATACATTTGTTTTGCTGAGCTATCGATAAATGTGATATTTTGTGATTGGTGCGTAGGATGGCGCGCTCTGATTGGTCGTTTTTTCAGATGGAAATTGAAAGGACAATGGCGTGGCAAAAGAAACGTTCTTTATTTCTATGCCTATAACATGCTGTGATAGTATAATGTTTGAGTCATATACTTTCATTTAACAAGAGAATGACAAGAAAATTGATACGCTGTTATGATTTAGCTTACAGCGCACTGTGATTGGTCCATTTAATTAATGTCTACGTATCATTGGTCAAAAACAGAATTGTCAAGAGTGTAGCACAACAACACTATAGGTTCTTAAGTTTGAAACATGCTATGATTGGTCAATTATACAATCACTTTCTAATTGTTGATAATGACAATGGCAAGAAGAATGGCACGCTGCTATTGGTTCCTTAGTTAACAACACTCTGTGCTTGGTCAGCAGTTGCACGATTTCCCACTTGAATCTCTGCTGTTTTCACCGTTGGCTATCTTGTGCTCGAGCGCGAATTTATCACCGTCTCTGTTGTCACTGCTTTGAAGAAGTTTGTCGTTTAGAAGAATCTGAAATTATCAAAATTCTGATATTAGTTTTATACGAGAACAAAAGGAAGGTCATTACATTACAGAACGTGAAATGAAGCAAGGTGTTGGTGCAGAATAACGAAAATAAAATTATTAAAGAAAGATAAAGGTTTGTTTCCGAGCCGACTGCAAGAGCCGCGGCTGCATGCAGTTGACCGCAGCTGAATTACTGGTTTGTATGAAATTCTATGAAATGACTTCCGAACGCTGCGGTTCGCCTTCGCTGTGGGACTGCAACTGTGTGGGACGGCGTTTGTAAGTCATTTAGAAATACATACAAACTAGTAGTACCGCTACGATCGATCGTCACTTGCAGCCTGCGATCTCAGTTGGCAGCGTCGCTCGGAATGGAACCTTAAATCAATCTAGCTATGTAGTAAAATGTATCTAAGTTCGAGTTATTTTCAGATCATCAAAAAATCGCTGTTAATCAGAATACAGATTTCATGGCGAAATAATCCAACAAAGTCTTTAACATCCCTTCTCCGATAGAAAAGAAGGCATAAACGTCAATTATCTGTAAATTGTTTACTGGACCAATTTCGCAAACATCGCATTCAAAGACACAAATAGAAATTTACTTATAATACCAACTTCATTACGAATAAAGACATTTAAAAGAGATACTAATAAAGAAAAAGAAGAACTACACAAAAAAAAACCTCATGTTTAAAAGATCATAAAGAATTGACTTGGAATATAACAGCTAAGACATGTAACCAAAAAAATACTTAATGCCAGTAAGTAAACATGGAAAACCTAAGACATTTCGTAGAGCCTCCATTAAAGAACAACCAAAGCTTAATCTTCCGAGAATATAATCGAACTCCTTCATTTAATTTTAGAAGTACAGTTAATAAAGAGCCTTTCGGGGACAAAGATTTGTATGGAATGATCGAGGGTAGAAATGTCGATTCCAAATAATACCACTTTTCAATCAAAGTAAATAACACTCTTTAATCACACGTATACCAAAAATCACAAAACAGGTCGCGACCAACCCCTGCATTAGAGAAAGGCAGACACAACATCTGTAAACAACGACAGGTTGCTTACAATTGTACACACAATTTCCAAAATTATTAAGGCATATCCATAATATAACAAATCTCTGATCATATTATCTAGTAGCATAATGATAAATGAACCACAATGGCATACATGATTAAATGTCAATGACGAACTTTATTAAAATAGTAGTCATCCAAACAGTAAAAATTACCATACAGCCAAAATAGGCTTCTCTAATCGATTCCTAATGGAATTGTATATTTCAATAAACGAGGATAAATTATAGAACAATAAATATAGGTGAAAATACAACAATAGTGTGCTATCAGCACATAAAATTGATAGCTTTCGATGGTGGCATTAATATGCTCACCCCACCTGGATAGCTACCACCCTTAAAGTAGTAATATATCAGCAAGCATTAGGAAGTAAGTTTCTTGTTTTTCTTGTCTTCTAAGTTAATCTTGTTTTCTATCATCGACCTCGGGTGAAATTTTGGTCAAATCTACCTTTAAAAAAACTTTCGTGGCTAAATTATACAAACTTATGCGCGTATGGTGTAAAACCAACAAAATAAAACAAAGAAAACCAACCTTATAGTTTTTAAATGCCATATCTTCTGGTGTTTCAATTTGCATATTACATTTACAGGTAAATATTTTTCTCACGCCTCATAGCATACATCATTAATACTAAGTAAAATACTCAGTCGTAAAAACTATACGACAATTTGTAAAAGCTCCTAAAGGTCATGACTGGGTTAGGCAATCACCTATCTACTTCTAACAACCAATTTTGGTTGAACCACCATTAGTTTTGATAGTTTGATGGATGAAACGTACCGTAAGCATCGGAACGCAACAGCATAACCAACGATAAGCTAATAGAATATTTAATTATTGGTTTGTTTGCAATTCAAGTTTTGATTCAAACTCTCCATTAATTTTCCAGCGCCCTTATTCAATAAAGAAATAAGAAAATATATTCGATTAATGTTTTGATTATGGAACTGGATTAATTAGATCGATTTAAAGTGAGTATAAATAAAGCAGTCGAATTTAGAAGACCTCCATTCCGTATTTTGTCTAGAGTAGGGAGACGTTTAAGAAAATGACCAATTTATGAGTACCCTTAACAGATGGGCGCGAAGCTAAGCCAAGATTGTAGCCAGAGGAAAAACGACGTTCCTTTTTGCCTACAACCTACATCGGTCCTCATTTAAACCCTGTACTGTATCAGCCGCATTGCCCACTGCTGAACACAGCCTCCCCCAATAAGGATCGGTTTGCCATGCCCACGCTTTGCAGACGTCTTGGGGATCGCCGTGTAAGATAGCAGTTCTTGAAAAGGCGCTGCTGCCCACCTTCCGGTATTTTGCCCTTCGTCGCCTCTTACGACACTCAAGGGAAGAGATGGGGGTGATAATCTAGCCCGGCACTCCAAGGGTTTAAAAACATAATTTATAATTAAATCGTATTCTTAAAAATCCGTACCGGTAGAGCCTAGTCTTGGTATATCTATAGTATTATATACCCATATAGTATTGGCCGAACATATTCTACAGTCTGATGTTGAGTCGAAAATTAAGATTACACAATATTTCATCATACGACCACATGGATACAACTGCCAAACTATGTTTCTCACATTACCGGAATCATTCCACAAGGCCTCCACTTATGGGGTCTCCATAAATTACCCAGTTAACGACCATGATCTAAGGTAACTAAAAAATGACCATCACTTCTACCGTATCTCCAAAACAATTCTCGACGGCCCAAACTAGTTTGTGTAGTTTTTTTTTCTAGCAATATGTATGTGATGAGTTTTATTAGGTAACGGGTCTTATGATCGTTTTATAGTAGCTCAAATGGGTTTGACAAACATAAATTCATAATTTAGTTAACAAAATTTACGGAAGATGCTTTTTACAGCTGTTAGGCTAGCCTTTGACTATCTCAGCTAATGACGATTGATGATGTGATCGTAGATGTTCAGGTTAACCTAGAATTACTGTCTCTCAAGGACAGCTGCCGGAACAAACTAAACTTGACGACAGATCCTCTACTTGAGAGTGGTAGCTCGCCAGACGGCTATCGCAAAATTTCGCATAAAGAGTTCTACTGCTACTAAGTAACTTAACCTAACTACTAAGTAACGTAACTTAATATTTTGCTGAAAAAAGTATTTCACTATTTTTAGTTTTATATCTGACGCTTTAAGATGGGAACTCATGTATGTAGAGAGAAACGCAAATTTAAAGTTTTTCACGGTTTTAGCTATGTTTCTTGTCCTTTCCTTTTTTTTTAAGATTGTTAGGCTAGCCTTTGACCACTATCTCACCTGATGGTAAGTAATGATGTGGTCGAAGATGTTTTTCAGGCTAACCTAGAATTACTATTAATTCTATCCATTCTAATATTCATTATAAATAAAATAAATCATTCATAATCAGATATTGGGCACCAATACACATGATACGATACCGTAAACTACAAAATATGATAATCAAAAATATTTTTAACTTGAAATTGCGTTTACGCGTAACAAATGTAATAAATTCAATTGCCATCTTTGATCTGGTTATACAAATGTAAAAAAAATTATAACCCGTTCAAAGACGGCGCTGGAAATCATTACATATCTCGACACACTATAGTTAGACAGTCTATTGAGTGCTGGGGCACGTTCAGAACCTTGGTCAGAACGCACTCGGAGTGCAACTTTACACTCTAACATTGTTCACAACCTTCGAGTAGAGCGTTCGGTTGTCACATCACAACTCAACCGTTCCAGACCTTTGTAGGTTGCAACATTTTAACTCTAAAAATCGGTCGTTAGTAACTGACATGACCTTGATACGTGTTGATGATAGAATTATAGTTGCACTCATATCAGAATTGTGCAGGTAACGGTGGTATGACGCTTTTGAAATACCATGAAACGTGGACATGTTTTGCTAGTTTCCCGCCAAAATCGATATGTGAGGTTATAAAACACCATGTCGTTTCTTATATTCTTATAGGTTGAAAAACAAACAACCACACTCGGAGGCTCGGAACGTAGACCAGTGAGATGTAGGTAATGATTTGCAGCGCCACCTTTGATTTTTTCCTTTATTAAACCGGGTTGTATAAGATATTATAAAAAACTCGTCTCATAAGCTCGTATTAGTTTATTGAATATCTGTCTAAACTGCATTATGATTGATCTCAACTTTGACATGCATTTATTAATACAAACTCCATAACTCGCGTATTACGTGATCATGTACAAATAGTTAGAAGATTTTAGACGATCCAGCAACAAAACCGAAATAATATTTAAATTTTGAATTTCCAACCAAAGATTTGCGTTCGTTTTTAATACAAAATAGGTTTAATGAGGGATATGCTATCTATATCTTAATATAGATAGCATAGATATATCTATCATATAATTTATCTTTCGGGTTTCGGAACAACGCTTAAAGAGGCTGTTTTTATACAGTTCCCTCGGCCTTTCCCGAAATATGTTTATTTTTATTTTGTGTAGTCAAAGTGGTCTCTATTATCGTGCAGGATTAAAGCCGGTTTTCGATCAAGAGATAAGTTGAGTAACTGGAGCTTAGATAGCATAGGCATAGATAAGGTATTTTTAAAGAACTCATTAATGGAGAAGATTCTAAATTCAGCCCTATTTTTTATTTTTTACGTCTTAACCTCTTCATTTATAAACAGATTTTGAAATTGTTTTCTTTTTTTTAAATTTTCATCAAAATCGATTGATTTGTTTGGTTTATAACTAAAATAAATAGAAAAAATACTTATGTCCTCCAATTATAAAGAATCAAAATAAGTCGAAAAAGTAAAGGTATTTTGTCCAGGCACACTTTTCTGCCAACCCCTGCCAAGCCTGCCTTTACCTTCATCTACACTGTGTTATTCTATAGTCACATTCAAAACTTTTTTAACCGACCATAAAATGTAGAATGATGTTCTCTATTCAGTTGTATTTTTTATGTTTGTTTACCTCAGAACATTTATGAACCGATTTGAAAATCCTTCTTTATTTTACATTATTTTAAATTTTATTTTGTTTGGTTTTGTTACTAGATCGTCTAAAATCGTCTTAGGTCATGATCACGTAATACGCGAGGTTAGGGGTTGTTTTAATATAATATACATGTCATAGTCGAGATCAATCATAAAATGCAGTTTAGACAGATATTCAATAAACTAATACGAGCTTAAGAGACGAGTTTTTATAATCAGTACTAATATTATAAATGCGAAAGTAACTCTGTCTGTCTGTCTGTCTGTTACGCTTTCACGCCAAAACTACTGGACCGATTTGAATGAAATTTGGTATGGAGATAGTTTGAGACCCGGGAAAAAACATAAGATAATTTTTATTCGACTGCGCAAAAAGAGGTTAATGTTTTCGCGCGATAACCGACATACGCGCGGGCGGAGCCGCGCCCGGAAAGCTAGTATCTTATATAACCCGGTTTAATAAAGGAAAAAAATCAAAGGTGGCGCTGCAAATCATTACCTACATGTGACTTGACTACGTCCCGAGCCTTCGAGTGCGGTTGGTTGTTTTTCAACCTATAAGAATATAAGAAGCATGCCTGTCTATACCACTCCAATTTGCATGGTGGAAGGGCAATTTGCGAATGCCCGCCTGGCTAGCGACTACCATATAGTAGATAATCTGTCGCCAAGCACCTTACGGTGTATTCGGGCAGCAATCCTTGAGAGCCAGTGAAATTACTGGCATGAGACTTAACTATGTCTCAAGGCCACGGGCGCCGAGCAATGCAAGCAGGTGACTTATGACGAAATGCATCCGCTATAGGCAAAGGGTTCTTAACATCAGGTGGGCCTCGAGCTTGTTTCGTCACAATAACGTATAAAAAACTATTTCTCTTCAACTTTTCTGTCACTATATACTTTTGTATATTTTCTGTCCTACGAATAAATAGGTAATTAAGATATGTATGTCTAGCTCAACAACAGTAGAACATAAAACCTTACCGCAGCGGGTAGAAAAAAATATTTCAAAGCGCCAAATCAATTAACCAATCCAATTGAATTTGGAAAGTTTTGTGAAGTTGATGAGTATGAAATCAAAACGGTAACTTTTTTTTATTGCTCTTAGGTAAGCCTTTGACCACAATCTCACCTAATGGTAAGTGATGATGTAGTCGAAGGTGTTAACAGGCTTAACATAGTACTACTGGAACACACCGTAAGGTGCTTGGCGACAGATTTTCTAATTGATTCTCGCTGGACAGGCGGGCATTCGCAAAAATGCCCTTCCACGATGCGGTGAAGCTTAAGCGCGCGGCGGAATTAGCGGCATAGCCAATGCAACTGAGCCATCACTGCTTCATAATTAATAAAAAATCTAATTGTAACTGTATTTTCTACTGTTTGTATCTTTACATATTATTATTGTTTGTGTTTATGTTTGTGTCTTTACATATTGATTCGTTTCTGTCACAATATTCCATCGTAGCTTTCGGAGCTCGTCCACATACACTCTCCATTCATCCTCATCTTTTAAGGTTTTCAAAAATATATTAATTCAAAAACTCAAAATTATTTATTCAATTTAGACGTCTACGACGCTCTTATGAAGGTCAATTACAAATTTTAATATTAAAATATTCTACATTGTACTGCCACATTCAGCAAAAAAAATTTATAGAGCCACTGCGAGAAGAACGAGCAAGAAACTCGGGGCCATAAAACATACAATACAAGCAAATGTTGCTCGTTTAAAGGGCACATGTATACCCCGTGCTGCCGGGTTAGACTTGCACTTCCTCATGACTTCCTATGGGAGTCGTAGACAAGGGAAAATACCTGACGGTAGGCACCAGCGCCTTCCGAAGAAATGTCAAGTTACTATGATTCCCAATACGTCTGCGAGCGTGTGGATTATGCTCCTAGTAGGGCAGGCAATTTTTCAAAGGTATCCAGCTGGCATGGCTATTGAATGCATAACTTGCTGTAGAAGTCGCAAAGGGAATATACCCGAAGCAGCGCCTTCTGAAAAATTGCCATCTTACACTGCGATCCCCAAGACGCCCGACAAGTGATCTTATGCCATGTCTCCAATTAAAAATTAAGATGATCCAGGAAAAGTAATGTGTGAACGAACATACTGACCGCATTCAAGCGTGACAATTTACTGGTTTGTCGAAACAAAACCGCAAATGTAGAACTTAATAAATAGCAATAGCTCACCTTATTAACTAACGAGCGCGCAGCCTCCTCAATGTTAATGTTCTCTTTGGCCGAGGTCTCGAACCACCCCGCGAAACCCTTCTCGCGGCAATACTCGTCCATCTTGGCCGGCGAGTTCACTATACCCTCCTTTTGTTGGTCGCACTGGAGAAACAGATGTACACGGTTATTACAGACTTTATAAAGTTAAAATAGCCAAGTGGTCCAGCTGTACAAAAAAGGTCGTAAATAGATCTTGCCAGCCACGGTGCTTATATTATAGCTATAACTTTCCAATGCATATCTTAGAAATTTAGCCAATTTTCGGCCACTCAGCTACAGCTGATAATGTCATAATACACACTATTTCTGTGTCCACGCTGCTGTCACATGCTTTCAATGTCATAAAAGTCTACACCAAAGAGTTTTATTTTTTCCGCTACATGACTCCAACCATTAATCGAGACTTTGATATATCGAAACTGGAGAAGTACTACAAGTCATATAGCCTCAACATTCTTGAACTAGAAGATAATGAATTTACATATATTTAAAGTCAAAGCCTTACCTTATTCGCCAGCAGTATACAAGGTATGGAAGACCCGTCAGGCAACTGGACCTTCGCGTCCAGGTCGTTCTTCCACTTGACCACTGCGTCGAAGGTGGCGACCCTAGACACGTCGAATACGATGAAGGCGCCGACCGCCTCCTTGTAGTAAACACGTGTCATGTTCCCGAAGCGCTCCTGACCTGGAAGACAATTGTCTATGTGAAAGAAGAAATAACAGGCAAGGATGTATCTTATGATAATATATTTTCAAACAATAGCTAGTGACCGCCGTGCTACAGGTCCATGGATCGATCCAGCTTGAGCTTCACCGCATGTTGGAAGGTCATTTTGCGAATACTCGCTTGGCTACCTACCACCCTCAAGTAGAAAATCTGTCGCCAAGCAATCGGAGAATTAAAGTATATAAAAGAAACGTATGGGAGTGACATTTCGCATTCGCATTCTAATGTTGAAAAACGAGAAAGTTGAGACTGCAACAAAGGCGTGCCGCCTACCATCTAGTGGGAGACTATTAAGTAAAATCACTTCTTAAAGTTAAAAAAAAGCTTTTTAACATTTTAATATAAATTATTGTAAATAATAACTTGAATACACTTTATTCCTCATTTATTTGTATGAAATCATACATTCGCTTAGTTTATTTGCTAATAAAAATGAGCTCATGATATTTTGGTGACTAAATAATATCCTTATCTTTCTAGAATATCTCATAACTATTTCATACGATATTAAGCAGATTATTAAATGTTAACAAGAATTGCATCACTCTTTGAATAAATATCGAATTTTTATAATACCTAGGATAAAATACCGATAATATTTAAGTAGGTGATTCTCTAAATTTAGTCACTTTAACTGTGAACTGCTCTTCAGAGGACCATTGTTCTTTGGATTCAGAAAAAAATACAACCTTATGAACGGAAATTTTGGCAAAAAATCCATGCTGGAGGGTTTTGTTTGTTGCAGCTGTTTTAAAATTTTGTGTTAGAAGTCCTCATCAACGATAATGAACTTTCACATCTAACTCAAGCTAAAATGTGACTAATCTATGATGAAAATTTTTAAATTGGACATCCACGTCCATGTTGAAAGTATTATTTAGAGTAAACTGTTGTGCTTTTTGGAAAAACAAAAGGTCGTAACCGCCACAAGAGCGCATCTAGGTTGAACTTTGTTTAATTCATATTTCTTTTTATTTTCCGTTACTTTACAACCTCCTAATTGCATCAAATCAGCTCAAATCAATCAGCATCCCCCCCTGATGACAATATACCTACAGGTGAAAGTGAACGTCTATGAATAAAATAATAATCTTACGCCGTAACACGAGTATCTTATTCAAAATATCTTTGAACAAATCCCGCATGTCTTTATTCCATTTCTTATAATCTAAGATTTTAGATTACAAAATCTTTGACAAGGCTTTGACGAATGTAATCGCTCATATACGTTTTTGTAAGTTATTAATGAATAAATTATAAGTTTTCGATAGCAATAATTCCAGTTAGAGGCCGATTTAATGTGCGAGACGCAATAATGAAGGGTCTGGTTTAGTGATGAAGACAGATACTTATTTGATTTGATTTTTTTGATTTGATGATAAAGGAGTGGACTGCAGAGCAGTGTAGCTATAAGTGGGAACCTGGCCCAGTTTAGATACCACTACTAGCTACAAAGTGTGCTCGCTAAGTTAACTGTTATAAGATGAAGATTTATTTGATGATAGATACACACTAGAAAATGGGCAACACAACTGCAGTTCAATCGGTGGAACCTGATAATCCATGAACCATGATAGTTTGCAGACTGTGACAGTTGAAAATAAATAATTTGTAATGCCGCAAATAAAATAACAGTTGGTAGGTATATAATATTTCTGTCGGGTAACTAAAACCTTGAAAATCTTGACAATTGTAACAATTTATATGTTAGCAAAATCCTATTACTACCGACTTCTGAGGGGAGTAACTAAAATTACAAAGATAATATTGACTGGCACTCGTTACAAATGGGTTCCCTGCAAATTACTTCTAGGCCTTACCTTTACAATTCTTTAATGGGGAATCATTATTGGTAACAACAAAAATATCAATACTAGCACCACCATCAACATGGCGAAAATATTACTGAAATCCTGACCAGCTTCATCCATTTTCAAGTTAAATCAAAAATTACAGCATTCACAACACCGCGCAAAAAATAATAATGTCAAATATGGCACGTCAAAGCCATCGATCTATAAAGAAACAGATCTAAATACCTAACTGTAATTCTTGATACAAAGAGGTTTTAAGCATTAAATTAGATTCTCTCTGGGAACCGCTTCCCAGAGAGAATTGCTAGAATGGTCCAGAAGGACCACAGAGCGGGTCAGGGAGGATGATGTGAACGGAGCCGAGGCGGTTCACCCACCTCTTCCCTTATGTGGAGAGTAGGAAGAGTATGCATGAGCTAGCATGGCTCTACACTCTACACAAAATGCCCTTCCACCATGAAGCTCAAGCCGGCGGTGGGGATCGAACCATGTACCTACGGCATGGCAGTCCTATTACCGGCCATCATTGCTTCAAAACCTAGCATTAATATATACACTGACACGAACCTTGGTCTTCGACAATCAATCATTTCAGTTTAAATCAGTAGCACACTATATTAAAGATGACAGCATCACATAGCACCAACAGCCGGAAGAAGTATATAAGGGGGGATTGTAGATTCAATGACAGAATAGATAAATATACACCGAGGTTTTGACTCTTCTCTTGTGCTCGGGCTATACTTAAGGTGAATATTTAGCAAGCGACTGATTCAAGTTTCGTCAAACATGGCTCAAAATTATTGTGTTAATGCCGGTTTTCAAATAAAGAAAACTGCATCGGATTGTTCCACCGTTTCGGAGATACGATGATATGAGATGTACGGTAACACGACATCTATACTGTTCGATATTCTTAAAATACGCACGAAGCGTTTTAAATCCATATTCATAATAAATTAATAATTGGCCGAGCGAGAACTTAGTTCGAGCGAAGAGTCTCTGCTTTAACTTAGACAAAAATGCTTTCGTATGTCCGGTTGTTCTCCTCTACCGGTCGCATTTCTCAACCGATTTTCATGAAGTTTTGTGAGCAGGTTTGATAAGTCCATATTTTTTTTGTCGATTCAGTTTTCAGAATCTTTTCAAAATGACGGTGATATACTTTATACGGTTTTGAAAGTCTGGACACCTGCTTTTAATTTAATGGCATATTATTTTACATGTCTAGATTTTTGAATTTCTTGACACATTCTCCCATTAGCATGCGCAGTGAACTTTTATTCAATTGTAAGCTATGCCAGACTCGCGCCGTCTAAAATTCGGTGAGCCACTAGTATTAATATATATAAGCCTACTTCCCGATCAATAAATCTTCATCAAATATCTATTTGAAGCACTCCTAGCGTAGCGGTCTCAGTTATTGTGTTAAGAAGGCAGACATTATAGTTCGGTGGTAGAGCTTTTTGCCCACCTGGCTAGCTTAACATTACTACTAGCTACCACCCTCAAGTGTAATATGCAGCTAAGCACCTAACAAGCCTTGACAACCAGAAATTCTAGATTTTAGGCTTTTTAGAAGTTTGGACTATACAACATCTTCAGCCACATCTTAATATCAGGTGAGATAGTCGTATATATGTGGCTAGCTCATCAGATGTAATATTCAAATACAGAGTAAACAATGATATTTTTTTATACTTATTATTAGTTAGTATTTTGAAAATTTTAATATTTTCCTGTTTAAAGAATTTATTGTCATATTTTTTATAATATTTTTTTATATATATTAGCCGCTACCACCTTGTTATTCCGTTACCACTAGCTGTTCCTTACAATACCTATAATTAACTCATATTTGTAATAATTTTACAACATAATGTCTACCATACAAATGTTCCTGTGTTTATATATAAAATGTATTTTAATAAAATATGCCTCTGAGTTTTCAGGGTTCATGTATGTATGTTTGTGAGTTTCTTTATTCCACGATAACTTCTAAACGACTAAACCAATTTTAATGTAATGAGATATCGTTAGATTTGTCTTGATAGCGCAACTGATACTAGGTACATACAAATACAAAAACAAACTGACGGATTTGAGACGACGATGAACATTTTTTTTTCTTTCAAGCCCATCGAGTGTGATACCTAAATAAAGAGCCTTAAAAACTATTATCCATTTAAATGTACAATAAATATAAATAACTTGTAATTGTGGAACAATAAACCGTTTAACAAAAAAAATAAAATTAGCAGTCAGGATTTTTTATTAATTTATGTTGAAACGTAGGTCGCTGGTTCAAATCCTTCTCAGAGGACCACGGAATGCATTTACAATGCGTAGGATATAAGTGCACTGTCCTTTAATTGTAATAAATAGGAGATTTACATCAAACACGTTGTCGATACTTGCACAAGTTGAAAAACGGAAGAGGCATAGTTGCCATATAACTTAATTAACAGGTTCATACAAATGTTGCTACTACATAAATTTTGCGTTCAACTTAAATCGATTCTAAGAAAAATGTTTTACACGAATTATATGTTCAATTTGTATTGAACAATACTTATTTTTTTATTAGTATTATTTTATAAGAGCACTGACGCGTGCTAAGCGAAAACATAGAACTTATTTTGGATGGAAAAAGATAACTTCCTGGTCTGGGGGTTGCAGGTTCAGGTCCCGCTGGAAGTTATTTCATCTGAAATAATTTCTATGACCAATAATTGTTTAAATAAGTACCTGCAATGTCCCATAGCTGGAGCCTTATAACTGTATTCGCGTCCCAGTTGAGTACTTTGAGTGCGAAGTCCACTCCGATGGTCGCCCGGTAGTGCTGGCTGAAGAACTGATGCACGTAGCGTTTGATGATGGACGTCTTCCCCGTTCCCAACTCTCCGATTACCAGGATCTTGTACAGATGCTCCCGCCGCTCCGCACTCGGGGATGCGTGAGACTGTAAGAGAAAAATATATTATGGAAATACCGAAAAATTTTAATTATAATAAAACACATAATAACTAGCGGCCCACCCTAGCTTCGCAAGGGTAATCAACAAAATAAAAAAAATAACTTTTTATCGCCTATTTTCATCAGGATTCATTATTCCTAGGTTTTTTTATGCTGGATAGATTAGCCTTTGATCACTATCTCACGTGATGGTAAGTTGATGTGGTCGAAGATGTTGTTCGGGCTAACCTAGAATTACTGGCTTTCAAGGACAGCTGCCGAAACACGCCATTAGGTGCTTGGCTGCATGTTTTCTTCTTGAGGGTGGTAGCTAGCAAGGCGGGTATTCGCAAAATGCCCTACCACCATGCTATAACGACTGCCATCCTAAGATAACAACCGCGACCGAGCGACGGCTTAACGTGCCCTCCGAAGCACGGAAGCGCTCAGTAGTAATGTCACTAGCGGTCACCCATCCAACTCATGACCGCGGCGGACGTTGCTTTACTTTGCTGATCGGTTAAGAACTGCTAAGCAAACTTCCGTACGAGCGATTGTAATGGTGAAAGAATTTTTGAAATCGGTCTAGTGGTTTTTACGTTTATTCGGTACATACAATAATACGAACCTATCCTCTTTATAATGTTATATAGGGTAGATAATAAGTATTTTAAAAATATTGTATGTTTGCCTACATAGTTACCAACCATCATCAACGTACGACACATACATACTAATCTTATTAAGGTGATGTGTCCAATCAATTTGCGTGCCATCATTATTACGTGCAATCATTATGGTGTGCAATTAGATAGATAGATAGATAATACTTTATTATTACACCACACAAGACAATTAATAAGAAGTAAAATTAAAATTTACAGAGATAGTGTTACAATGGGCGGCCTTATTACTGAAAGTAATCTCTTCCAGGCAACCTTTAGATGTAGAGGATTTGTACGACCGATAGTAAATTATTACAATGTGTAAAATTTAAGAACTTTCAAACTAATGGTTCAAGTGAATCCGTGCAACAAGCAGATGAGCCGACTAATGTTAATTCACGACAAAAAAACAAGTACAAACGTGCAGAACGCAATGTTTGCGGTACCAATGAAACAATTGCTACATATTGCCATCCAACATCATTGAAATATTTAGTAAATTTTGCTGTTCATTTGCTATCTCGGTAGTTGAATTTGGAATAAATGCTAGATCTGACAGAATAAATGAAATTGAATGCCATGGACATTTTATCTTGGCATGGGTCTTGGGGATTGCAGTATAAGGCAATTCTTCACAAGACGCTGCTGCCCATCTCCTTGTATTATTCCTTTCGTCATCTCTTACGACATAACGTTGTATATGTATTACTTGAATAGCAAACATACATGAATAGAAAGTGTGTAAACCGTATGTATTCAATATAAACTACATTCATTCGTTTCGAATCAATGGCTAATTGACTCTTAGATAAGGTTTGCCCAATGGGAGGCCACCTCCACGGCCCTGTTAGATGCATACTAGAGGTCATCCTGAGTGCAGGTAGTCGGGCACTGGGGATATGACAGTAAGTGTGCCATATTTTGCTCAGGAGCACCACACTCAAATTCCACATTTAACTTATCTTTAGTGTAAATACTTAGTTAGGTAACTATTATATCTTCTTCTTCTTTGTGTACCCTGTCCTCATCGGACGTCGGCGACCATTCCTATCTTGTGCCACCCTACTCAGGTTGGCAATGTCCTTAATATTTGTCCAGTTTTTAATATTGTCCATCCAGGTCAGCTTTCTTCTTCCTCTACTTCTGTGTCCCTCTATTTTCCCTTCCAGTAATTTCCTTAAAATGTGATATTTATTATTACGGTATATATGTCCAAAATAAGAAATTTTAGTTTTCGTCACTGTTTCTAAAAGTTCTGAATTGTTCTTCATTCTTTGTAAAACTTCTATATTAGTTATGCGGTCTCTCCACGATATTTTGAGCATTCTTCTGTAAAGCCACATTTCAAATGCGTTTATTTTTTCTCCGTCATTCTGTTTATGTTCCAGCCTTCGGCACCGTACTTGAATACAGATAGCACATAACACTTGACCATTCTCCATCTGAGTTTCAGGTTTATATCTTTGTTAGTGAATAGCCTGTTCATTTTCATGAATGTATTTCTTGCTATCTCTATCCTATTATATAAGTAATGTTTAATTTGTTAACTGCCAACCTGGTTAATTTTTGCGAGTTTTCCTCTAATCGGTTGTCTGGAAGAACTCTATGTCTGGTGTTGCTTTAAGTAATAAGACCGCCCTTAGTATACGTTAATTTATTGTTTCATTGTAATGTTATTTTTGAGGTATGCAAATAAAGAATTTTCTATCTATCCATCTATTCCCCATTAGATCAGGTTGTTTTTGCAACGACCAACTTGGGCACGGAGCCTGTTGAGCGACTTCCGAATTGGCCACTGCAGTTCGTTACTAATATAAACTCCAGAAAACCTTTTTTTTTCTAATTAAGTATCAAAAGAAAGTATGGTAATTACCGCATCTACCAAATCGCCCTTTTAAATAAGAATAAATTAACACGATTTTTAATTGATATCGTTATTCACTTAAGTGCAGGTCATTAGTGCATGAGTCATGAGTCATGCAATCAGTGTCTACATTAACTAAATACAAAAAAAAGTATTACTACTAAGTACGTCTTTAAAAACTCATTAAGTACCGGGAAGTATATTCATGGTCATATTACCCAACATTTTCATAGTATTATGTAATATCCAAAATATTCAAAAACATGCCTAATTTGAGACTTAAACGAAACCATGTCACATAACATGTTAAACGAATAGGAATAATAATTAATCATGGTCATTCTCATAAAATGACTAATTTATTTTTAATATTAAAATTATACCAAAAAAATGCCTACAAGAAGTCCTGCAGAGGCCAAGGCGATCAAGTGACATTACAAAAGAATTTTGAATTAGATTTCTACGAGATGTCTCCGTATGCAAGAACAGGTTTCATTCAGTCACTTTTCGGAGTCTATATTTCGAAAAAAATGTACTAGCCAAGGTCTACTAAAAACAGACACTATTACAATACTACGCAGCAATAAAATACGCCAAGGCCTTCTATCGTATGCATGACGACAACAAAGAATTAGATTACGATATTTTTGAACACAAAATTGGTATCGAATTCCGTAATCCTATACTGTATACTGTATCAGCCGAATCGTCGACTGATTAGCAATGATCCCCACGCTTGGCAGGCGTCTTGGGAATCGCAGTATAAGATGTCAGTTCCTCAGAAGGCGCAGCTGCCCTCCTTCCGGTATTTATAGTCACCTCTTACGACAGCCACAGGTAGCAATAGGGGGTGACATTCTGGCCCAGCACCCCACTGTAATTCTATACGATGAATTATTTACAGCAAATCCGCGTTAAGGAATATTAAGAACTTCCATATGTTAGATGAGTTAAGGCCCACGAAGACCCAAACTACCTATCGTTGCCCGCCAGTCAAACAAACTGAATTTGAATTTTACAAACAAATTTTTCTAAATATTACATGATATCGCGTGCTCAGCTGAAATCACAATTACAAACTATTAGAGCACGAGAGAATCTGGCAAAATAGTAAAGTCTCCAATATCACAAAGATGAGACTCGTGAGATCGCTGGTGTTTTCGATATTTCTCTACGGATCCGAATCATGGTCAATTCGCGCAGTAGAACGAAAAAAGATCGAGGCTTTCGAAATGTGGTGTTGGAGGAGAATGTTGCGCATACCTTGGACAGCAAAACGAACAAACAGATCTATTCTGGACCAACTTAAGATCGAAACCAGATTATCTACAATCTGCTACCAACGAGTATTAAGATACTTTGGTCATATCGCTCGGACACAATCAGATAATTTGGACAAGCTGGTTATAGTAGGCAAAATAGAGGGTAAAAGACCACGGGGTCGCTCACCTACCCGCTGGTCCGACCAAATTAAGGCCATAACGGGACTCACCTTGCCTAACGCCCTGAGACAAGCCGAGGACAGAATGATGTGGTAAACGTCTCTGTTGAGACATTTCAAGACGGGCACGACCTTCAGACATGAAGAATACGACGAAGAAGAAGAAGAGCACGGATTCCTTGACCCACCGGGAATCGAACCCGGATGTCTAAACTACTCGGCAATCCGAACATGCACGAATCAACTGAATCTTGTGCTGTAATTTTATTATTTTTTAACGTCATAAGGGATACGGTGTAGCCAACTAGACTACTATACGAAAGAAGTGCTGTTTGAAACTTTCAAACGCTTAACTCTCGTAATGACGTCGCTACCCTTCTTTCTGTATTTCTAAATGTGATTACAAGCACCATTGTGCTCTTATAATTGGTAAATGTGAAACACAAAAAAATGTTTTACTCGAAAAGCTTCAGCGCTACATTCCTAGTATATTTTGGAAATGTAGTCAAGAATCTGACGATTTTACGTGGGGTATTCAACAAATAGTGAGACTGAGTATTTTACCGGTGACTTTTATTAAAATATTATTTTAGCATAATGGTCATTATTTCATATATACAATTCTTAAGATACCGTGGAGGCGAAAGTGCCCAGAATGCTGGCTGCATTACCTCGCTGTATAGTGGAGATGCAAGCCAGCACTCTGTTCACATGTCACCTCCACCAAACGCTTCAATCAATTTTTGAATAATTGATGGGCACTGGGTCTCCACGGACCGCAAGTTTCTTTCTACCCCAAACTGAGAATTTTTTTTAGCATAATAAACTTAGTATGTCCTTTTTTCTAAGCTTCAAATTAATACTTTCACATTCTTGTACTTGTGACTACTGTCATCACGCTACGACAGACTGCAAAAGACAACAGTAAATAATAAAATAATACAAAAGATATTCAAATTATTTCCTGTTATAATCTAATCAAACTTACAGCTTTACCAGCCAGTAACGTACGTATTAACTTTTTTTGGTTCCAAAGAGCTCATATCTCATTCTCATTATTTATTTTATTTAATAAACGCTTACAATAAAAACCACGTTAGCATCAATATAAATATAAAAAGGAAAATAAGGTTTGGCCTAAGACCACGACAATATAACGTAGAGAAAATTAAACACAAGCGCTTAATGCACACAGCTACACTTCCATAGTATATGATACGTGTTAATGAAGGCGAAGTCAGGAAAACATGCATGCAGAAGACGCACATACGCACACTACTACGACTCAATCAGGAGACGTCACCCGCTTTGACATTGCCATGTTCAAGGTATGGGGGTCGTTTCTTTCGTTTTTATAAGTTCAATGTACTTACATTAGAATATTTCTGTCACAACTTTTAAATTTCTGCTATAAAAGTAAACCTATCTGATTCGACTTTGTCTTTTGTGTCTCTTTTAGGGAAATAATCCGATGATGCGAATAATGTGTTGCCGCACATTATGGCACAAGGTTCTCTACTATAATCAGTACTAATATTATAAATGCGATAGTAACTCTGTCTGTCTGGCTGTTACGCTTTCACGCCAAAACTACTGGACCGAATTGAATGAAATTTGGTATGGAAATAGTTTGAGACCCTGGAAAAAACATAGGATAGTTTTTATCCAAATGCGCAAAAGAGGTTAATGTTTTTGGACGATAACAGACATACGCGCAGGCGGAGCCGCGCCTGGAAAGCTAGTAATATAGGTATATATACTCGTATATTAGATAAACTAGACTGTCTCTAGCAGTAACAGCATTTCTAAGAAGGGGTTTAGCGTAGACGGCTGGATATAAGACCTAAACCATAACTACAATTAAGTGCTTGTACTGTAATTTTATGTTGAATTTTATGTTGTTGGGGTAATCATTTTTTATACTAATTAGCTTGGTTGCTAACCTTTGGAGTAGATGTGGTAGAGGATAGAATAGAGTCAATCTGGGCACTAGTGAATATAATCACAAGCACTATGGCGTGCTAAGCTAAAATCACATCGACGCACCGTCTCCTATGACGGTTTAAGTAATACAATATAAGCACAAAGTTTTTGTGCTCAAATAGTTTGTAATTTAGATAGACACATTTTATACTTGAGGGTGGACTTATTCCTTTAACACAATTTGCAATACAACATTCTAATTTGTTAAATCTTTAATTTCAATATTACCAGTAATTCACTCATATTTAGGAAACTTGTACCTCGGTCGACTCTCTTTCTATATAGCTGCCGGAACACACCGTTAGGTGCTTAACGACCTACTTTAGTTTATACTTTATGGTAGTAGATAGTAGATTCCGGCATTACAAAATACCCTACGATTATCGAATATCGAAATATCTCATTCTCATGCCGAAACTCCACGCCCACTAATTGCTCACACTAGCATCATTTTATGCTGTGCTGGTGTCGGACTTCGGACATATAATATCCAATAAAAAATAATAAGTTAAAAAAATTAAAAATTTAAATGGTCCGCATGCTGTCCGGTCTATATGCAGGTTTTGCTGCTGGAAAACTGTGAGCAAAATGCGATTTTGTTACTTGAACCAAATAACATACTTTCAAAAACGCACAAAACTCGATAATTTGAATAATAATTCGATATTTTTTTTATTTTTAATGATTGGAATCATTACAAGGAAAACGTATTGAAAACAAACGCATAGAAAGTTTATCATATAAATTAAGTAATTCTAGGTTAGCCTGAACAACCTCTTCGACCACATCATCACTTACCATCAGGTGAGGTAGTAGTCAAAGGTTAACCTATCAAGCATACAAAAAAAATTACCAGTCTCTACTACCGATTGCAGTTTCAGAACGCACCTTTAAAAGGTAGTAAGAATCAGATAAAATAAAGAAAAAAGGATAACATCTTTCTTTTTATTGCTTATAAAGTAGGTAAGTGATAATGGGGTCAAAGAAGTGTTAAAGATTACTGGCTCTTAAGGACATCGGCCGGAACAAACCGCACCTATCTCGTATAATCGTGCTTTGCGACAGAATACCTACTTGAGGATGATAGCTAGCCAGACTGGCATTCGCAAAACATCCTAACACTATGCTATAACAAATGCAATTACTTTTATTTTTTTTTGAGCGGGGAAATGCCTTCTCGCTGCCCCTCTACCACGGGGGTAGTGGAGGGGGATGTGTGGGACTTGAACCCACTAAAACCCCCCCTGAGCAGTCCTCCGCCGAGGTGGGGCAAGACAGGGTCGCATTAGCATTCACCATCTTGCCCCAGCGGCGGTAGGCCCGAACTTAATAGGGCCTCTCCGCCTGTGGAGGGGCGACCTTGCTCACCAAGGCCGCCCCCCAAACGTGTGGGACCGTGCAAGCCGGTGGAGAATCCCCCGAATCTCCACCAGTGACCCCACTACAGAGAAGGGAGGTGGCGGGCGTACTGCCGCCTCCTCGCCCCTGTTCGCCTACGCCGGAGCGGGGCAGCATGGACGTCGCCCTCCCTGACCCGCTCCGCGGCCTCCTTCTGCGCCATGACTGCTTCGCAGAAGGAGACCACTGCCTGCCACGATCTTTCTCCGCCAAGCATGGCATTTATAACGCTTGGCAGAGAGAGATCCCCACCTATGAGGGCCGAAAGCGTATGTCGCTGCGGGCCCCATGCGGCACACACCTCTAGAGTATGAGGCGTAGTGTCCTCTGGCGCCCCACACTCGTGGCAGACTGGGGTCGCCTCCCGTCTCGCGATGTGGTGCAGGTACTTCCCGAAACATCCGTGTCCGGAAAGCACCTGCACCAATCGGAAAGTCAGCGACCCGAACGGCCGCCTCACCCACCTCCGAAAGACCGGGCGGATGGCATCCACCGTCCACTGCCCAGGGACCGGCGGAACCAGGTCCTCCATCCACCGCCGCAACATAGCGGCCCCCGCCTGCCGCCGCATGCGCGTGATCTCCTCAACGAATGCAATCCTAAGACAACAACTGACACCGACGGCTTAATGTGCCCTACGAAGCACGGAAGGGCGTAATAGTAATGCCACTAGCGGTCACCCATCCAAATCATGACCACAGAGGATGTTACATAAGTTAGTTGAACGGGCGAAAAGCGCTACAAAATCTCCTAAAGCATAGTTTAAAGATTTACTTTTATTCCAGTCAAGCACACTATTATTTATTCTGTGACTATACTTTAAGATAGTACTGATAGGAACAGACACTCCTATGCACATCTATAGTAAACTCGTTCGTTAATTATTAGACAATCAACGATGCTGAACTTTGCTCTATGCGTCTGTTCTCTTTGTAGTTGCATCCCTTCGAAGAATTAGATGTTCCAACAAAGAATACTCCTAGAATGTTCCACTATATTTTCACTTTTTTTTAACCAATTTTCGTCTAAAAATTATTCTACATTACAATTCTACGAAGTGATAGACCTCTTTCCCAAAACTCCCCCTTGATGAGTACCAGCGCAGTGTCAGATATTCAGCCTCAAAGCAGTAGTGTGCAAACGCAATTATTTTTAGGCCACAGTATAAAAAGGAACTGAGGGAATCCGCAAAAGCCATTCCAATAAATAAGCGACTCTAGCTTCGAACCAATAAAGCTCACTGCAGCTCTCAAAGTACGGAGTACCTAACATTTTCATTTACCTATAAGGCGTCCCTTCTATCGCATATAATAGATGATCTCATATCATCTGCCGCGGCACGCAACATCCCGTCCAGAAGGTTACACTGATGTACCTATAGCTTTGTACCTGAAGTGCTCACTCGCCTGGTTTAGGCCACAGAATAAGGACTTTAGGCGTGTGGGGCACTGTAGCCATTAAAATGACTAGGAAATTAAGGGACAGACGAACGCCTCGCTGATTCTCTCAGAACGTAGGACGTATTATTATTATAATATGTTCTATCATCTATGACGGAGATAGCAGCGAAGGACATAAAATAAAACGTCGTTAAGCATACAGAGAATATGTTAGTGAAGTTCAATAAAACTTAAAGCTTATCACACACAATTTCGAGTGCGCGCGGATATAATTAAATAACTACAAATTATTTTTAAAACGATTATCATATAAGTAGGTACAACTTAGGAATAATAATACTAATGAATGTTGAACCCAAGATAATAAATATGTCGCTAAGTCATGTTGACCATACCTAAATAATGTCGCTTATAGATTGATATAATGTAAAAACAATAAATCAACGTCAACATTTTTTACAAAATTACATCGAAAGAAATTTAAACAACGATCAGGATACGAACCCGCGGGCATCCGTCCTTCGAACACGTACCTGCTCTGACAATCTGAGCTACCGTGGTGAAAGATGAGTCTACGTTAGAATATTGCTATACACTGAATGAATCTGAAAAATATGACTAGAGACAGCTGATCGCCCTTAAACACCACCGCGAACGCAACTGAAAACGTTGGTCAACCAAAGAAGCAGATAAATATTGAAGTAGTGATTGCGAAAGTTTCACAAAGGAAAAATACTTGGTACCTACGTATACAGCCTAGTACCTACCTAACACAGCAAGGAGGCGTTTTGAGTTAACGAAACAATATTAGTGACTTTGTTATTTAATGTACTGATCCTAAGAGTAATTTCATGTTTTAAATTTTAAATTGCAGTTGATAGATATGAGTAAATCTAGATAGCGCCTAGGTACATAGGGATTTTGTCATCATTCATAGATATCCACATATACGTGTAAAATATCTAGCATAAAAAACAATACAATGATAAAAGTAACATATAACTACTTACTCCACTAGATTTCGGTTTTTGTTTCGGTGACATCTTTCACGACCGCACAAACGCCGTCAAGAAACACAACTAAAAATCCAATAAAACAATTCCTCCGAACTAGAATTAATTTTATAATCAAATTTACAACACATCGCACTTAAAATGTTGGTATATTAACGCGCCTTCATCTTCTGTTTTTGTTTTGATCACTAAAAAGTTTCTAGTTCACGAATAAAAGAAGAAAAAAGTTAAGTTTTAAAATTGGAACAAGTTTGACCGGGCTGTCAGTTTTTATTTTTTATTTGATAGTGAAGGTAAATGAACGTGGTATACCTTGGAAATAGTATCGAGAGACTATCGCGACCACCGAATGACCGCCTATTTATGAAGTCCGTTCGAGTGTCGTTTCTTATCGGACAACCGATAACGGTGAGTAAGTACCAACCAACCTATCTGTTTGTCATTTGCACTTCTTGTGTGACCGACAATCGATCCAATATTTGTGTTGAGTATTTCAGATAGGATCTGGGTGCTAAACCTAGGTAGCTATATTTATTTAGTTATTTGGACTTCCGGTTTTTTTGGAGACCCTTGATTTTCGATGAGTAAGGAAATTTCAGTTATAAAACATTAGAATGTTATAAAAAATATAAGGATATTAAGTACTACGTATAAATTTTCTTTATCTAAAATATTGTGTACCAACCGATTTATCGTTTCGTGTAACTCATTATGAAATTTTATCTCAAAAGTAAACAATGGCAGTTTTTTATCATGATTCAAATTTTAAAGGGGATAACAAAGTGTTCCCTTATTATTTGTTTTATATTGAGCAAGAGATTGTGGGTCAAGAATTGCTTTTAATGTTAATTTTTTGTTCATTAGACACAAAGTAGCAACAAAATATACTCAAAACATACGTTATACCTAATGTAAATTTTAACCGTTTATGGGTTTGTGCAATTTAGTGATTTTTATATACATGCGTACGAAATTAAAGATGTCAAAGATAAAAATACTTTATATTTTTTTGAGGTAGGATTTTATGTATTCCAAATTTAGAGATAATTGTCATTTTTTATTATCCATCAAAGAAACGTAAATAGATCCGCTGTTATTTTCACGCGCCAAAAGTAATCAGATGAATCTACTGATTGAGATTTAAACAGGCTTAAATATATATTATATTTGAAGCGTTCGTAGCAGTTTGCTTAGCCGTTCTGAACCGATTAGCAAAGCTAAGCAACGTCCGCCTCGGTCATGACTGGGATGGGTGACCGCTGGTGACATTACCATTGAGCGCTTCCGTGCGTCGATGGCAGTCGTTATGCGTCTTAGTCGCATGGTGGTAGAGCATTTTGCGAATGCCCGCCTGGCTAGCTACCACCCTCAAGTAGAAAAT
Organism: Plagodis dolabraria; assembly: GCA_963854805.1. Classification (NCBI taxonomy): domain Eukaryota; kingdom Metazoa; phylum Arthropoda; class Insecta; order Lepidoptera; family Geometridae; genus Plagodis; species Plagodis dolabraria. Next base: position 7,179,665 of record OY978442.1, read on the forward strand.
CTGTCGCCAAGCACCTAATGGTGTGTTCCGGCAGCTGTCCTTGAGAGCCAGTAATTCTAGGTTAGCCTGAATAACATCTTCGAACACATCATCACTTACCATCAGGTGAGATAGTGGTCAAAGGCTAACCTATCAAGCTTAAAAAATATATATGAATATTTATGAGTTTTAAACGTAATGCCATACACACAGAGAGTAGGTAAAAAAATCTTAGCATACACATACGAGAAAAGGGTAATAAATGCTTCGTATTGTAATACAGGCTTCATCCACCAGTACTAAACGCAACAATGTCTCAAGACCGCAATCATATAGAACGGTCTCACACGACCTAGATCTCTGTGTATACGCCATTATCTTTATACCCTAGTGCACATAAATTGCACAACCGTTGGAACCGCGGCCATAGAATATCATAGAACATAGGTTGCGGTAAGTGCAGCCGAGGCTCGAGTTACCACCACGCTCCGCCGCCCCGGCGCGGGCGACCTCCGACCGGTATCGATACGAAATGATATCGATAATCGCAACTGTTTTGAAGGTAATAATATTGGACAGCATTGGCCGCATATTTAATTTCTTTTCTCCGTTTCCTTTTTTGAACGTGGAATGGAATGGCTTTCGATCGGAACATGGAGTAAAATTGTATGATTCATAATTCGGAAGGAGTGCCGCGATGATTTCATCATTTCTATTCAAATTCAAATGTTTATTTGATATTTAAATGTATTTTAATAAAGATAATTTCCAACGGGACTGGCACCCACAACCCCAGAATACTTCTGGTGCTTTTCCAATTATGGCATCGAAGCGTCTGCTGCAGAATCGATATTTTCCCATCCGTTTTAAAAGCATGTCTTTCCAATAGGAGTTTATGACGGTATTCTAGGTTCAATTCCAGCTGGAAATTATGTTTTTCAATTCGAAAAATGTTAATGTATGAGCTAAGCATGCGCTAATGCTCTTAAAATAATAAAATATTTCTAGTAATATTATCTAGGAAACTGCAAATTTATATTATTATATGTTTTTTAATTAAATTCAAGTCACTTAAAATTACTAGTCTGTAAAAAAGTCTGAACGTTGGAAAGTTCAGAGCGATATTTTTCCCTTAAACATTATATTTAAAAAAACCAGACGAGGGCTGATATTAAAATTGAGACACTCAGATTCATTTCGCGTAATTAACACAAAAAATTTAAACAATATTTAAACTATATTCTAAGGTCATTTAAAATTCAATTTTTTATCAGTAGAAATAAAATTCATTAGTTGATGATGATCTAAATCGTACGCTGATAAGCAACCTAACGACAAGAGCTTTTTTGTGCGAGACAGTATAAAAAACCTTACAAAATCAAACATTACTCCAATCCAACACAAAATATTGTGTATGGCAAACCACAAAGAAACAAACAGTACCCCTTTGAACAATTTAAGAAAGAGAAGATAATGTTTATGCACTTAGGCATGAAACAGGCTTTTATGCACATGAGCTTAAAAAGCCATTTCAGTCCGCTTACACCGGGCTTAAACAAGAACTTCACGAGCATGTGTAGTGAGTAAGTTATTTGGTCTAGAGAAAAATGAATATATATAAAAAGGATTATGCAATACAAAAGACGTCAGTAGCCTGTCCAACAGGATTGAACATATAAAGCGATTTTTAACGATACCTATTATGTATATGACCAAACGAACAGTAGATAGGAATTAAAATATCAGATATGAAAATAAAATGCTTGACTAAAGGTAACATATTGAACTAAACGCAAAGCTACAGCAATTATACCAATGTATTATAAATCATTGCTACGTATGTAACAAGTTACGTAAGTATTTAGAGATGTTCATACGAATCTTCTTGTTAGAAACACTCGGTATCGTCCTAATAAAGTTAGATGTTGTGAAAATCTACTACCTCAACGATGATCCACATTTTTTTAACACATTATAGGCTAGTTCTTGACCACTATCTCACCTGTTTGTAAGCGGTGATGTGGTCGAGGATGGTAAACGGACTAAGCTGAGAATTGCTGGCTCTCAAGGACTGCTGCCGGAACACACTGTTAGGTGCTTGGCATCCCACTAACTTATCTGTGTTAATTTATTGTAGAGTAGAGTTGGCGCCTAGGTCTCATACTGTAAACATTGTCTGAAGATAAGGCATTTTGAAAATGCCCGCCCGGATAGCTACCATCCTCAAGTGGAAAATCTGTCGTCAAGTAGGTACCTAACGGTGTTAATGAATAGATTTAGGCGTTACTTTAACAATTACTTACATTAAATTCAAAATTTTATATATAACGTTGTATATAAAAATAAGGTAGGGCATTCGCAAAATTAGGCGGAACATGAAAATTAAGCGGAATCGTAACTAGATATATTGTTAAGTGTTTATAAAAATATTAATTTATTGTTTTCTTAAAATATTGTTATTACCTAACAGTGTCTTCCGGCAACTGTCCTTGAGCGCCAGTAATTCTTGGTCAGCCTGAACAACATCTTTGACCACATCATCACTCAGATCATCAGGTAAGATGGTGTTCAAATGTTTAACCTATTTATGAAAAAAATAATACAACTTATACCAGTATTAGCCGACTAGTGGAAAATGTACTACCAAAAAGAATTCACATGGTGGCATATAGTCAGAAAGGTGGCTGGCCATAAAACCTAAGCTAAAACTGCAAGGTTCGGTTATTCAGTCATCAGATCAAAATATCAGATAATTAATATCGAATATAAATATTAACCGACCAAATTCAAAAAAGTCAAGAAAGAAAAGCCAAATTAAACAGCCAACATCCGTTCTTTTATGTTGGTGGTGTTGGAAAACTGGGCCTAAATGATGTAGTATATAGTCAGAGAAAACGACAATTCAAGCCATGTACTTGGGATACGTTCAAAAATTGGCAGTAGTGCAGGCACGTAGATCTTGTCTCGTAGACCAAATGTGAAAAAATAAATTACAGTGGATCCGAGCTTTTATAATATACAATTGCAATTAGATTATTGACAATAAGCCAAATTAAGAATTGTTTTGTTATAATTAAGAATATTTCCAGGTAATTGTTACATCATTTGTAGACCAATAATAAAAACAAATTAAGAAGAAATAAATAACAGAGAGGTCATCGAGTAAGCTTTTCTTAATCTACAACCGCCAATTTATCAAATATTAATCAACTTTTAGTATATTTTACTATATATGTACTAACAGTGTATAACTCAGTAGATACTAAACCAAACTAAAATGCTGTTTTTTTATTGACAATGATGTTATTTGCGTCTGTCGCCTGCACAATTGTAAACCTAGGCTATTTTTTTCTCGTGAATAGTAAAACGTATTATTGTCGGGGATAAAGCTGTCATTACCTTGCACGGGTAAAGCGAGCTTTTGGCTTTAAAAAGTGGAAACACACGTTTGTGGCAGGAAATTCAAACTTACGAGTTTTTTTCACTTTTGCTAGGATTCGTACTCTTCTTTATGATTACGGTTTTTTTATGTTATTGTGACGGAACAAGCTCAAGGCCCACCTGATGTTAAGCGGTATCCTCTGCCTATAACAGATGCATTTCATCACAAGTCACGAATTGCACTGCGCCCGTCGCCCTGAGGCATAGTTGTTTAGTCTCATGTGCCTGTAATTTCACTGGCTCTCAAGGACTGTCGCCGGAACACACCGTTAGGTGCTTGGCGACAGATTTTCTACTTGAGGGTGGTCGCTAGCCAGGCGGGCACTCGCAAAATGCCCTACCACCATGCGGTGAAGCTCAAGCCCGCGGCGGGATTCAAACCATGGACCTGCTTCACGGCAGTCCATACCAAATGCCACTGAGCCATCACTGCTTCAAAATTCAAAATTGGTATTCGCGAGTTTAAAATAATATTCCTCGTATTACCAAAACATTTAAACATTTAGTGGACACCAATGCACGTTATTCCATAAACTACCCCAAAAATCACCCCATACAAAATACTTAAAATTACGTTTACCCGTGACAAGTGGAACCAATAAATTAAATAAGTATTGCAGAAATGTATTAGATATTGTTAAAGCTCATTTCTGAATCCAGTGCTTGACGTGATCAAGTACAACAGATAAAATATTAAAAAATAAAAATACGCGGAGAATGCGCCATTGCAAGAATTAAAATATAAAAAATACTCGTATTCGCTTAGCAGGCGCTAATGCAAACATCAATGTTAGAAGTTTGTGTCATCATAACAAGTTTAAAGTTAAATGCAAAAAAGAAAACAGCTCAAGCGGTTGAAAGTATCTACTTCAAAATTGAGTTCAAAGATTCCACCCGAACAAACATACATACATAGCTTTTTAAATAGTCATATCGCTCCGTTTCCTCGCGTTATAATAACGAAAGGTTACATTCGGACCAAGACTCACCACAGACAGATTTTCTGTGTGAAGTATTGTGTGGTGGGTGATAGCTAGCTAGGCGAGCATGCCCTTCTAACACGCGGTGAAACCATGGACCATGGAATCAAATCGAACCGTGGACCTGGAGCACGGTAGTTTACCTAAGTATAGCTATCACCGCTCGTGTATCATTGATTCAAAATTAGTAATTCAAATTGGTCAAAGTGAATACCTTAATCGTGCTTTAATGACTAACAGTAAGTATAAAGTCAAGAGCTCCAGAGGATGCTTCGCGTAGAAACTAAACGCGTCAAAAATTCTTCCGGTTCGGTTACATGGTTTTGTTCACCACGTTGGCTTTACAGGATTGTTAAGGATTGCTTAACCGGCGGAATTGTCACTAAATAGATATATTTAGGATTTTTTTAATGTTTTCTAAAACATTAATTTAATAACGTCAAGAGCTCCTGAGGATGTTTGGCGTAGAATCGAAACGCATCAAAAACTCTTCCGTTTTGTTTACGTGGTTCGGTACACCCAGCGTGGTAATGAATAATGATAATTGAAGCAGTTATTTACTCACTTTCGATTTCCGCAACCAGGGCAACAATTGAAGAAATGACTCTATCGTAGGCATTGTTTCAATGTAGGTAACTAAAATTAATACAAACGCCAAACGTCAAAAAAAATGTGGACTACTAATCTAGTCAGTAAATTATATCACAATGAAATTACTGGTACATAAAAAATCAAAATAGCAACTATTTCACTTCAACTCTACCAAATAGAGTGAGACGTTAGACCGATCGAACCACAATGAGTCCAAAATTTGAGACCTGAGTCCTTCACAACTGGTTTTCTATCTACAAGGAACTCCAGTCTGTGAAGTATGTAAATTAATCTATCTATTTATAACATAAAGTTCTAGAATTTTCTAAGCTCCAAAAAAAATGCATGACATTTCAAAGCTAGTTCACGATGCGCGAGTGAAAAAAACTTTAATGAATCGATTATGTATCTTGGTCGCGGGACAAATATATTAAAATATTCAGTAAGATTTAATAATTTTATCATTTATAATAATTTACACCTTATCGCGAAACATATTTTGTTGATACTAATTGGGGCTTAGCTTTTTCATAAGATTGCTTTCTGAATTATTGATAAAAACCTACACGCTGCGAATAAATATGTAAAGATATGTAAGTCAAACTCAAAAAGCTTCCGAAACGTTAAAAATAGCAAAACACAAACCTTACCACGGCGGGCGTGGTTTAAAAAGTATACTGTGCGCCGGAACAACATGAGTTTGACGCGACCAATCGGATGCGATCATTTCTAACCGCCAAATCAATTAATCAATATTCAATTGAATTTGGAAGAGTCAAAATCATAGCGGTAATCGTGTGAAAGTTACACTTCTATTCGTAAAGTACACGTAAATTTCTTGAAATAAATTTATCGCTTCTCCAAAACCATTTTTAAACTTAAGGCCTGTTTCCGAATGTTCGAGTAAGTGCCGGTTATACTACCCAAAACTTATATATTAAATAAACGCTATCTTTGCGTTTCACAGACTTAGCGTATCCATCGGTTAGAGCTTGAAACGCGCTGCATGTTAACTGACATTTTTATCATTCAGTTATTTTATGTGTTGGTTAGCAACCCGAAACTTTATTAAGACATTCTGAAAAGGATCTTTATATTAAAGGCATACACTATTTTATCCAAGTTTACTGTTATTAATTTTAGCACGATTAAAATAATCACTTTGAGCAATGTCAATAATTTTGAAGCAATTATACCCGAGTGGTAATAGCTATAAACTGCCAAACCGCAGATCCCTGGATCGATTCCCATCACCGGCTTGAGTTTCACCATGCTCGCCTGGCTAGCTACTACCCTCAATGAGAAAATCTGTCAAAAATAATTTAATAGTTTGTTCAGGCAGCAGTCCTTGAGAGCCTGCCTTTTATGAAATTGCAGGCACATGAGACTTAACAACTGTATATTAAATCTCTGGGTGATGGGCGCAGTGTACCTAACAGATGCAGTTCGTCACGAGTGACAACGAGGGCAGTGGTTACCATTTAACATCAGACGGGCCTAGTTCGTTATTCGTCATAATAACAAGTGCATGAAAATGACACGCGGATAATGCTTAGTGTAACCCTATTGCCCGCAATTACGAATCACCTCATGTTTAAGTTCAATATTATTCTGTGTATTTTATTTTGGTTTGGACATGCAGAGAGAATGAATGAAATGAGATTGACTAAACAGGTATACGTGGGACCAGTCAACGGAAGTGTTGGAAGGGGAAGACCTAGACGAACGTTTCGAAATCAGATTGAAGTTGTTCGGAAAAAAGGCCAGGTCAGGAGTACCCTAAACCGACGCTTATGTATGAAAGGATTGATGAGTATAGATGAAGCGAAAGAGATATGTAAGGATTGTAGCAAGTAGAAATCTGTGGTCTCCGCCTCCCCCTACGGGAAAGAAGCGTGATTTTATGTATGTATATGTATATTTTATTTGTGTGGCAATAAATAGATTTCTTTTTTCATTTCATTCGACAAAAATAAGATTTTAATTTCCATAGAACGTGCCACGCCGTAATCTATTACAAAAGGAGGCTTCGCTATTCGATCAAATATTTTAGGCCACTTAAAATTTATGGCCTTAGTAGAAAAACCTGTTCTGGGCCAAGGTAGTATATGTATAGGTACTTATTTACATCAAAAAGTTAGAATCATAGCAGCGAACGCAGACTTATTTGGCGGGAACATTTTTTATTCCCTAGCTTGGGTGGTTTGTTTTTGTATTTAATTACGTTTAAGCTAGTTGTGAAGGATGTTCTGTATATTATCTAATTAAGGATAGAGTAGTAGTACTACTTCCATACAATCGTAGTTTCCTCATATTTAAAATACCAATATTTTTAGCTCTGTGACACTGCATGTAAATCCCTGAGCCTATTATAATTACATGCTGTTGGTTTGCCAGTTTTTCGATTTTCATTTATTTTACCCTTAAATATTATTAACCTCTCAACTGTCGAGAGGCCATATTATCATCAGGCCATCGAGTAAGTATTCCCATACAAAATGGGTTTTCCGAATACTTTTGAAAATACTTGAATTTACTAATAACTGGCAAACGAGAAGCATTTATATTAGACTCAAGGACATGAAAGACAAATTTCACCGAGTTTAAACCCTTGTTCACCAAAATATAGCGAAATTACGCTTGTATGGAAAACGCTTCGAATATAGTCTTAATATTTTTAAAACTGATTTCATTTGTAGCTGATTAAAGTAGTTTTTTAATAAATTATTCAGGGTTTGTATAAAAAATCCTGTTCAAAACCTATTTAAAATATTATGATTAAAAACGACCGTGTAGACGTGCATTTCAACTTAAACGTAATAACAAGATGGTGCTAAACAAAATTACAAAACCATGGATAACAAAATAAAGTGTAGATAAGGTAATATAATAATAAAGTATAAGTATATGCCAAAATCTATTCGTGTAAGTTTGCATGTTCAGATACCTGATATCAAATCAAGAATATATAGCCACAAAGCTATTGAGATACATAAAAGATGTCTATGTATAAAGTTGTATAATACACCTATTGTATATGTTATCATTGTATCATTAAATCTCAAATGGAATGTATATTATTTTTATTATGTCGATAGAGTTAAAACGCTGGCCACATTTCAAATTGCAGATGAAATAAAGAAAAATAACTTTATATAATATGTAAGTGAGTATTCAAATAACTTTACTGTAAATTAGAATAGTGATTCTTTAAAACTTGTTCGTAGAACTAACACATTAGAAAGTTGATCGGAGTCGCAGCATTTAAAGATTATGTGATAAGTTTCTGGCTATATTATCATACAAATCGGTCTAATAGTATAATATCGACGTTAGAATAAGAAAATAAGTAATATATATATTATAATAACTCCTTTGTGCATTAATTTCCGGATGATTAACCACGGCAATATACATAGTACCGCATAATATAAACACACACATAATATACGTATATACAGTAAGTATACGATACGACTTACTGCAATGAGAACTAAAGATAACAGGACAGGCAAATAAAGGCATCCTAACTCTATGATACAGTTGCACAACTACAAAACAATTGAAATGAGTGCACTTGAGTAAACTAAATTGAAGTATTACTGAAAAGTAAGCGCACACGAGCAAGCAGGCTTGTGTACTCACGAAGGGCATCGCGCGCCGCGGCCGCTGAAAACTAGCGTGAAATGTAACGTACTGGGAACAAGACCGCAGTCTCGACGCTGAAGCCGCAGCACTCGCACACCGTCAGGTAGCAGTCGTCAACTGCCTCCTCGAAGGTCATGGCGCGCGCGCATCGCACGGAATACCTTCCACCACTGACGGAGGCGGCGCGGCGGCCGCGGCGTGGGCCGCGCGTTGCTCGCACTCACCGGCTCGGTCCCGGGCTTGTTCACCGGCTCGATGAGGTCTCCGTAAGCCGGCATCGTGTCCGAGTACCCCTCCTCTTCAGTGTCGTTGTCGCGCGACTGTGACAGTGAGGGCGAAGCGGCCGGCGCGAGCCTGACGCGAGCTAGCGCCACCGCCTCCTCCAACGACCCCACCTCGGTCGCTCCCCTCTCTCCGTCCGCGTCATCGTGATCCTCCGACAGGCACGCCGACGCCTGCGCTACGAACGCGATGCGCCGCCGCAGCGCGTTCTCCGGGGAGGGCTTCTCTACCGGCTTTTGCATTTCTAATCGAGTTTTCCGCTGCCAGGCGGCTTTCGTAAAAGGAAGGGTAGCTACGGGATGTGTTACCGCTATGGGACTTACCGGCTCCGGGGTCAACGGCTCAGGAACTAGCTTGGGAACTGGTGGCTCGTCTGGATTGGAATCTGCGGACTGGGGCTCGGGCTCGGGCTCCGGCTCTGGCTCAGTTGTGGATGGTGCAGGAGATGGTGTGTCAGGGGTCAACGTCTCAGGGTTCGTGCGCTCGGGAGTAGGTTCTTTAGAGGTCGGTACTTCCGGAGTCGGCGATTTTGAGGTCGACGTTTCAGAAGATCGCGGTTCGGACCGTGGGATCGGATCACTCTCCAGGGAAGACTCTTTTGTGTCCGGTTGAAGTGAGGGAGCGGACGTGAACTGCTCCGCTCGTTTTTTACCGATACTACCCATGCGGCGCATGAAACCGCCTTCCTTTTTCTTTTTATCTACGCTCGGAGAGCTGTCGGTGCTGCGCGATGCGTCGCTTGCGGCCGCGCTCGCGGGGTCACGGTTTTTCTTGTTGCGTTTACGCATCGTGCGTTCGTCGCGCGCGAGATCGCCGTCTGAAGCGGAGGACTTGGCGGAGCCAGAGCGCTTGAGTGAGCCGAGGTGGAAGGGCGAGCCGGGACGGAACGGCGCGCGAAGCGTGTGCAGCGTGCGGCGTAGTCGCGAGGGATGGAGTGCGGCCGCGGGAGACGGCGGCGGCAGGGGGGGCTCTTCGTCCTCGCGCTCCCGCATGGTGGTGCCGCTGCGGTGCGGTGCCGGCGGGTTGGTGGTGCGGACTGCCGTACCCGCCGCCCAGCTACTGCGGGCCTGCCGCGACCTTGCGCCCCTTATCCACGCAACCGAAACTCGGATAAACTTTGGGCAAGGTCCTTCCACTTACCAATAGATACATTGCCAATTAACTTTCAATCCTACTGCTTAGTTAATCTTTCACAAACATCTATTTATTCTATTAAGGGTGTGAATAAATTAAAAACCAGCCTATGTAGTAAATGAGTTAGGTACCTATTGGCTCTTATGTTGTCATTGCTATTATCAGAAACTTGTAATAGCAACACTGTTGCTGTTATCAGTAATACGAGACATATCAACGACCTTAACTTTAAATGCCTATCAGTATCGGTATACGTTTACGTATGTGATGAAGTCAACATTTACTTCCTAGAATTTTAGTCAATGAATTTATTTAGAATACTAATTCGTGTAACATATTGAAACAAGAAAAGGAATATTGAAATTTATGTTAGATAAGTTACTAGCGGTATCCGAACATGCGATCCCAGGTACCTCGAACAGCCATCAGAATTCTAATCGTTCTGCATGGATAGATTTTTGTAACAATTATTCTCATAAAAATCAGAATGTTCAAGAACTATTCAAGTATGTCTACATAAAATAACTTTAGATAACTATTAACGAACGTTACTCGAGTACATATGTTTGTATATAATGTTATCGATACCAAATTGTAATTTGAGAATGTGTGGGATATGGGAACCGAACCGTATTTTCAAGAACGACACTTATACGTAGACGTAGATAAGCGTATATCCGGTTTGCATATAGACAAATGAACACGTAAATAAATACCTTACACAATATGTCTAATAGCCACGGATAATGGAGGAAAGCATAGTATGATCTCTATTTACAACTATCATACCGCCGAGTAAAATTAAATTGCCTCCTTTTATTTTTTTTTACTTTATTTGCCCTTGACTATCTAACCAGTCCTTTATAATAGCTGATGACGTCGATTTTTTTATTTAAGCAACATTAAGTATGTACTCAACATAGAAACAGAACATGCCACAATGTTTAGGCTAACCAAGAATTACTGGCTCTCAAGGACTGCCGCTGGTACACACCGTTAGGTGCTTGGTGACAGATTTTCTACTTGAGGACTGTAGCTCTACACGCGTGCATACGCAAAATGCCCAACTGCAATGCTTTAAAGACTGCCATTCCTAGGCAACGCCCGGGACCGACGACGGCTTAAAGTTCTCTCTGAATCAAAAATTCTTCTTTGAAACTCGCGTTTTACGTGATCAAGTATGTAAAATGGTTGACGTTGTAGAAGAAAACCAAAATATAATCAAAATTTGAATACCAGCCAAACCTCTTCGTTGACCTTAATATGTCCTTTTTTTATCAAAATACTACGAACTACATACAACAATACAGCTACTACAATGAAAGCATTTAGACAACCTAAAAGCAGACTTACAAGCATTCCAAAAAGCCCGCCACATAGGTATGTTATATTAGTCTATATATTCTTGTATTGTCTCTTGTTTCGTTGGTGAAGATATATAGTACAAACCCTATATGAGTGGAATAAGGGCCGAAAGATAACGTCTATAATATAATCACCGTAATTTTCCGCACCTAATTGGCTGCAAACTTAACGCCCCATCAGTAATTCCCAATTAAGCTGCTTCAGCAGAAACGATATACCCGTAGAACCGCCAAGGTCTTCCCTTGTCTAATGACCCGAGCCAATAGTTGATGAACCGAACACAGTCGGTTCTAACTGTGGGCATTTCTACGGAATCCTCGTAGAAAGAAACCTGACAAAGTATTGTACTTTTGATATCGACTTCGTTACGTAAGATTGTGGAAAATCAATGTGGAATGCAAGATTGTAGAGTAAGGAGACATTCTTTAACATTAATGGTACATTTTGAAGCGCTCGTAGCTTAGTTTTGCTGATTCGTTCTTAGCCGATTAACTAAGTTAAGCAACGTATGCTACGGGTAACCACTACTGGTATTAATAATCGCTTTCATTATTTAGAGGCCACGTTAAGCCGTCGTGTCGGTCCCGATTGTTGTCTAAGACAGTCTTTATAACATGGCATTAGGGCATTTTGCGAATGCACGCCTGAATAGCCACAGCCCTCAAGATAATCTGTCGCCAAGGACCTATTGGTGTGTACCGGCAGCTGTCCTTGAGAGCCAGTAATTCTAGGTTAGCCTGGACGACATATTCGAACACAGGTCAGAGTGGTCAAACGATAGCCTATCAGCTGTAAATAAATATATACAAATTTCAATAAAATACTAAGGGCTAGTAAGGGATTCTAAATTGAACTACACTCGAGAGCAATGAATCCGGGTCACTTAAAGAGTCCTAAAAATCTCGGAAACTAAAAATGCTAGGTTAATGCAATAAATTGTATTTAATAGACAATGTAATACTCCTTAAATGAAGGTATTAAAACTTCTTAGTTATTGTAAAGTTATATCATAAAAAAATCAAATTTGAAAAAGGGCCACTTTCGAAGATGGAACTACGAAATTACAGCATTTGGTTTTGCTTTTGTTTGTAATCTGTCATTTATGTGGGTACATAAACCATGTTGATAGTGCTCTATATTCATTATTCAAGCTGAAATTATGTCGCTTACGCCTGAAGAATGCACCAGAATACTTACAATGCTGGAAACCGGCCGGAGTCAGCGCGATACAGCCAGGACTGTCGGTGTGTCGCTGTCAACAGTACAAAGAGTTCTCCGACGTTACGAAGAAACTGGTTCTAACCTACGCAGACCAGGAACGGGCAGAACCAGGTGTACCACAGCACGAGAAGACCGATACTTGGTGAACACCATGCTTCGAAATCGCTTTCTCACAGGAACTGAACTCACCAATCAGTTTCGACGCCTCGGAGGAAGTAACCCAAGTGCATGGACAGTAAGACGTCGGCTTGCTGAATCTAACTTAAAACCCCTTAGACCTGCAAACGGCCCTAAACTGGAGCGTGGGCATCGTATTTCGAGACTAAGATATGCCCAGAGCCACGTAAATTGGACTATTGAAGATTGGTCAAAAGTTATGTTCTCCGACGAATCAAAATTTATGCTCTACAAGCACGATGGAAGACACAGAGTGTATCGAAGACCAGGGGAAAGATTCAAGCAAGCATGCATCAAAGAAAAAGTAGCCTACGGTGGTGGGTCTGTACTTGTGTGGGCCGGAATTTCTTCTGAAAGTCGCACAGAGCTGGTGATCATAGAAAACGGCTCCTTAACTAGCGTAAGATATGTGGAAGAAATCCTCAATGATCACGTTGGTCCATTTATGGTCAATTTAGGTGAGGATGCTATATTTATGCATGACAATGCCCGACCTCATACAGGTAGGATTGTGAATGACTACCTTCAAGAGATGAACATTACTCGTATGGAGTGGCCAGCGCGCAGCCCGGATATCAACCCGATCGAGCATGCTTGGGACGAGCTAGGCAGATGCGTAAAACAACGAAACCCTCCCCCAATCACGCTTCGTGAGCTCAAAATTGCTCTCACAGAGGAATGGGAGAATATTCCCCAAAATCGTATAAGGAACTTGGTGTACAGCATGCCAAACCGCGTAAACGCAGTAATGGAAGCACGAGGAGGCAATACGAAGTATTAAAATTCAAGAAAATCGTAATAAAGTTCAAAAATTTCATGTTTCCTATTTTTGTTTTAAGGAGAGATCAGCAGTTTTTTTCTTTATGTAATTTTGTGTTAATAAAATGTATGGTGACTCATATTTTTTTTACTTTCATTTAAGGAGTATTACATTGTCTATTAAATACAATTTATTGCATTAACCTATCATTTTTAGTTTCCGAGATTTTTAACATTCTTTAAGTGACCCGGATTCATTGCTCTCGAGTGTATATTATATGAGCCAGGCAAATAATTCACTGGCATTCGTAAAAACACTTAAAAGCCTTGGAAGCATCAAATACTTTATAAAATATGTGATAATATTTATAAGCTGCTTAAATTCCAAGCATTACTTAACATAACACAGCAAACTGGTGCTTTGTTTTGTGAATGATTGAAATAAATTTATTGTGGCTTTGCGTCATCGAACATATTTAAGCTTGATTAGTTAATGATAAATATGTAACGTTGCGGCCAAGGAATTTTAATTAACCTAATATAATAAGCCTGTTGACCTCCCATAAGGCCGGCTAAGTGCGGTTAGACTCGCGTACCGAAGTTTACTTGCCATAGCAACACTATATATTTTTCCAACAGTTTGAGATCTTTAGCGCGAATCCAACTCGCATTGGGCTGTTTTTTAACCAACTTAAAAAAAAGGAAGTTCTCAATTCGTTTGTATTTTTGTTTTTATGTTTGTTACCTCAGAATTTTTGACTGGGTGAACCGTTTTTGATAATTATTTTTATTTGAAAGCTGATGCTTGTCGTGTGGTCCCATTAAAATTTCATGAAAATCGGTCAAGCCGTTTTTGAGTTACACTCAAATAACTGACAAATATTTACCTATCTTGATGATATAGTCGTTGACATTGAATGACAATTTATCCCGTAATTAGCAAGGGCCACTTACATGAAATTATTTTTTTACCAGATAATGGAACCGACTTTAACACTCAAAAGTGAGAAATAATGTATCGAAGTCGGTACCATGCACACAATATTGTTATAATAGGTATTTTTGAACTATCGTGGTACCGACGCCAACAAGTTATTTCACACTTTTGAGAGTTGAAGTCGGTTCTATTTACAAGTATTTTTTTACTATAGGCTTGTAACAACACAAAGTTACACGCTTGTAGAATATAGGAATCTACTGAATTTTGTTTTGGGTGTAAAAAATTTGTACTAAGTGTATTTTTATTGTAGAGTAGTGGTGCGCTACCGGAGACGCAACTTTTGATATGTTGTACACTATTGTACAATGTGGCTTTAACTTTGTTAATTTCAGAATGTATGGGCTATACCTAAGGTGAATTTTAGTAATAAAATCCCGTAGTGTACTAATATTTCAAAAAGTATAGCACCGTTCACGCTCCAATAATCGGGAAACGATCGGAGATCACGGGCCGCGTATGTTGAAACGAGAAGATAACGAAATAATTAAGAAATTAAATTATTATTCACTAAAATGTCGAAATTTATATAAATAACCGAAATCTAGGTCGACAATCTCGACCAATGCGCGTGAGTACAGCCGGTTATTTAAAACATTAATAAATAAAAATAAATCACCGAAATGTTTGTACGTGCATAAGCCATAACTTCCAAACGTCTGTACCAAATTGGATAAATCTTACTTTTATGTGTTCGTTGTTGTCATTAGAATGTTTGTATGAAAAAAATATTTCAAAAATATAGCGGTACGAATTTCAGCGGGTCAGCTAGTTTTCAATAAAATTATAAAAAATGCAAAATCTTATCAAACTAATATCTTTTAAGATTTTCTACCTATTGACGTGAAACCGTAAACGAAGAAAGGTCTACTATCGGTGGCCACAATTAACAAAGCAAAAATAATACGTCATATTTAAAAACAACAAAAAAACCTATTGTAATTTTGATAGCCAATAAGTCTAGGTTAGCCTGAACAACATCTACCACGATAATATTCTATCACTTACAATCAGGTGAGATAGTGGTCAAAGACTAGCCTATAAGCTATAAATAAAAAAAAGATAATACAATAAAAAAAAATGCGAGTCATATATTTAAAAAACCAGCGCGAGTTGAGAACCTTCTTCTTTTGTTTTGGAAGAGGCTAACAAATTAAAGAAAGCGAGACTTCCCTAAATTTTTATAGAATTTCATATAATATTGTGTAATATAATACGCTATATAAAAGGTGTATTCGCGTTATAAACCAGGCCGGGTTGCTGAACAGCTGCACACTACTTTTTAATACCTGCAAAATTCTTCCGCTGCCTTGCATGTACATCAAGGATATTTCTTTGCTTACCAAAGCCCATCCAGTTTTTTTTTATGCCCGATAGTTTAGCCTTTTTCCACTATCTCACCTGTTGGTAAGCGATGATGTGGCCGAAGAAGTTGTTCAGGCTAACCTAGAATTACTGGCTCTCAAGGACAGCTGCCGGAACACACCGTTAGGTGCTTAGCGACAGATTTTCTACTTGAGGGTGGTAGCTAGCCAGGCGGACATTCGCAAAATGCCCTACCAACATTATATAACGACTGCCATCCTATGACAACAACCAGGACCAATAGCTTAACTTAACGTGCGCTCCCAAGCACGGAAGCGCTCAGTAGTAATGTCACTAGCGGTCACCCATCCAAGTCACGACCCCGGCGGACGTTGCTTATTTTTGCTGATCGGTTAAGAAAGGCTAAACTTTGCTACGAGCCTTTTTATTAAACGTAGCTCGACGTCATTACTAGACATAAAAGGTCACAGTATGAAAATTGATTATACCAACCTCCGTGCAGTAATTTAAAAGAAAAATGTTAACAATTAAGTGTATATCAATTTATAATAATGTATCAATTACAATACAATGTTAGAAGGAAATATTAAAAAAAAACAATTGTGATTGGCTCTTAACCAAATGTTTTTTATAGTATTAAGGAATATTTAAATTATAACTTCAGAAATTATGTTTAATATTTGCACGTCTGCTTGCAGACTGAATGCCTGCTGCACCTACTTGACATAATGTAAAAGCTTGTTAATATATTATATTAATATAATATATTATATTACTTACAATTGAAATGTTGATTTGATTAGAAATAATAGAACATATTTATTTTTTATTTCAACAGGGCCTCTACTCGAATTGCTCTTAGGAAATTCTCTATAGGTCCGATATGCAGATAGTTATAGGAATACAAAATTACAACCAGAGGAAAAATTATATCCATGTGCAGGATTCGAACCATTATTTTTTATAATAATTTTCAACCGAATCAAAAAACAATAAACGGGAAATATGACATCAAGTGTCACTTTGGCAACTGTCACATTTGAAAGCTGTCACATCAACGTCTACCGTAGTAAAAAATATTAATATAAAGATAGTTCTATATTGTTCTTTCTTACGGTTAATTAAGCATGGCCAAGGGCATTTTTAGTCTAATGACTCCATGGTACTACGCTAAATTAACGTATTAAGGAATATATAAATTATAACTTCTGAAATGATGTTAAATATTTGCACGTCTGCTTGCAGGCTGAATGCTGTACCTACTTGACAAATTATAAAATCTTGTTAATGTAAGGATTTGTACTGTATTCTCGCAAATAAAATATTGATTTTATACAATAGCATATATTTTTTAAATTTCAACAGGGCCTCTACTCGAGTTGCTCTTAGAAAATTATTTATAGGTCGGATGTACAGATAGTTAGGGATGCAAAATCACAACCAGAGGAAACATTATATTCATCTGCTGGATTCGAACCCGCGCCATCCCTCTAGCCGGAATATGCTCTGACCGCTAAGCCAACATGACATTTTACTCATAACTGTAATGTGTCCTCTCGTTCTTCTCGCTCTTTCCCCATACGACGGTTAAGTACGAGAGAACAAATAATAGTCATACTCATGACTATCATTTGTTCTCTGATACTCACTCGAGTATCCACACTTACGAGTATCAACGAAGCAGTCATGGTATTAAAATCTTCTCACGTGATGTAGGATAAGTGGTAACAAGAATAGACGATTGAATACTGTTACCTAAGCTATGGCGAAATAGTAAGACGTAGGGACTGCGATTACGGGGCAGGAAGGGCCAATCAACGGCGTGCCATCCACTAATGGACATCAATATCGTGTGTATCGTATCTATGTGAGTTGGAATTTGTAAGGTCATGTCATATACCTACGTATATGGGCGATATTTTTTTACCACCATGCTATAACGACTGCCATCCTAAGACAACAACCGGAACCGACGGCTTAGCTTGCCCTCCGAAGCACGGAAGCGCTCAGTAGTAATGTCACCAGCGGTCACCCATCGAAGTCATGACTGCGGCGGACGTTGCTTAACTTTGCTGATCGGTTCAGAACGGCTAAGCAAACTTCGGTACGAGCGCTTCGAAAAGTAAAAAGCAGTTGAACGAGTGCAGAATTAGACTATTTCCTTAAACTTGGCATATCAATAGCTGATATACTTATTCAGTATGTATTCCAGCATTGATGCCCTGTTCGGAAAGCCGGAGGTAAAATCTAGCGGTTAATTTGTTTCGAAATTCAAGTTCAGTATGTATTCCAGCATTGATGCCCTGTTCGGCAAGCCGGAGGTAAAATCTAGCGGTTAATTTGTTTCGAAATTCAAGTTCAGTATGTATTCCAGCATTGATGCCCTGTTCGGCAAGCCGGAGGTAAAATCTAGCGGTTAATTTGTTTCGAAATTCAAGTTCAGTATGTATACCAGCATTGATGCCCTGTTGGGAAAGCCGGAGGTAAAATCTAGCGGTTAATTTGTTTCGAAATTCAAGTTTATTCTAACAGAATAATTCACTTGAACGAATTGACGTCAACCAATGGTGGTGCAATTAAGCCTAAATATTAGTTACACTAAAATAAACACGAAATTCTGATAGTTTTTTTTTTATGTTATTGTGGCGGAACAAGCTGGAGGCCCACCTGATGTTAAGCGGACTAACCTCTGCCTATAACAGATGCATTTTGTCACAAGTCACGAATTGCACTGCGCCCGTCACCTTCAGTTGAGACATAGTTGTTAAGTCTCATGTGCCTGTAATTACTGACTTCAAAAAAGGTAGAAGTTCTCAATATGAAAAAATTTTTTTTGGGTGTGTTACACTCATAACTTTCTACAGGGTGTACCGATTGTGATGTTTTTTTATATTCGAAGGCGCTTGTCATGACTTGTTCCCATTTAAATTTTAGTGACATCTGGCGATTAGTATTTGAGTTATCCCTAAAAACGCGTATTCAATTGGCTTCGACTAGATTGATGATGTTTTTTTTTTTTTTTTCTTTTTTATGCCTGATAGGTTAGCCTTTGACCACTATCTCACCTGATGGTAAGTGATGATGTGGTCGAGGATGTTGTTCAGGCTAACCTAGAGTTACTGGCTCTCAAGGACAGCTGCCGGAACACACCGTTAGGTGCTTGGCGACAGATTTTCAACTTGAGGGTGGTAGCCAGCCAGTCGGGCATTCCATATACCATTGATGTTTCCATATACCTACGCTTGTCGATGTAAAATGAAAAATATACAAAACTGTCTACGATGATTTGGTTTATTTACTTTTTATTGCATGTTTTGTTTTATAATATTTTATGTTTGAAGTCGGATTTTTTGTTAAAATTTTAACACATTGATTATCTTTTATCAACTTTGGTTGAACTTAGTATGATGAAAAGTTATTTAAATAATCGTACTCAAATTGTGTCCGTTAATGATCAAACTTCTGATCCGGGAAATGTATCGGTAGGGGTGCCACAAGGATCTATCCTGGGCTCTGTATTGTTTTTAATATATATTAACGATCTTTGTAAAGTGCTGCCAACGGAGGTGGATTTAGGCGTGGGCCAGACAGAAGAGACGTAAGACGGAGATGCGTCGAGGACGGGGTGGAGACGAGGCAGAGACGCGACTTTTTGAATTATACAGAAGAGACGCGTCGCGGACGCGACGCAGTCAGAGCGGGCGCGGGGTGGCATGCCGCCCGGCGGGCATGCCACCCCGCGGCCCGACCTCGCCCCCGCCGCGTCTCTCCGGTGTGTTTCGAATAAAAGGCGGAGACGTAAAAGCGTTGCGCCCGCGCCCTGCCTCTTCTGTATGTTTTGCGTCGCGACGCTTCTATACATTTTGTATGAAAGAGACGCGGAAGAGACAAAGGTCCGCGCCCCGTCTCCGTCTTACGTCTCTTCTGTCTGGCCCACGCCTTATGTTTATTTGCTGACGATACACATATTGGTGTGAGAGATAAAAGTAAATCAAAATTAGATGACAAAATAAATAGTGTTATGACCTTATTAAATGAATGGTTTGATGCCAATGGTATAATTCTGAACTCCGATAAAAGCATTATAATGGATTATCAATCGCGGCTAGGCATTAATGGTAATGAGACTTCTGAAGAAAATATATTTTTAGGATACACAATAGACAACACAATTAATCACAAAGCACATATTGATAAAATTTGCAAGAAAATGGCGAGCGGTAATTACGCTATCTTTAAACTTAAACCCTTGTTAGATAAAAAATCGCTAATATCCGTGTACTACGCATACATACATTCAATAATAAGATATTCCATTACTGTTTGGGGTAATGCTACAGAGGTAACAAGAGTTCTCAAATGTCAAAAACGTTCAATAAGAACAATTAATGGGCTGAAAAAGCGTAGCTCCGCAAGGGAGCACTTTAAGAAAGACAAAATTATGACAGTTGTTTCTCTTTACATCTATAATTGTTTATTAGAAATTCATGTAGATAGGAATATTCCAGAAAAGCAGGAAAAAGTTCTACCTTACAATCTGCGTAATAATGAAAATCGAATCATAAAAAATAATGAAAGTCTGGTTGTACCAAAAATCAGATTAGCTAAAGTCCAGAAACAAGGTCTTTATTCGAAAATACTTATGTATAATAAATTACCAAAAAGCTTGACCACCTTAAAATACAGTTTGTTCAAACTAAAACTTAAACACTTTTTTGAAAACAATCCCTTCTACACATTAAAAGAATATATGTCAAGTCAATGCAGCTTTTAGAATCTTTGTTCTTAGGACAAGTGCAAACGTGATAACTGCAAATTGTATTTAACTATATTAAGTGTAAAATATTATGATTTTTATGTTTTAATCAATTATTTACATAGACTTAATTAGAATTAAATTTAATATATTTAAGTAGTATGAATATGTTTAAATGTACCTTGGACTTGCCTGTAAAAAAAATTACTAAAGGGCCAATAAAAATTTTATATCTTTATATCAAATTTATTTTCTGTAGTTAGTCTTACCAAATCAATTATTCCATGAAATAAAATAGCAAAAAGGTTTTTTGTATTAAAAGAGTTATTTACTATATATTTAAAACTTATCGTTCACGCTATGTAGGTACCTATCTATTGCGTGGTTGGCTCGCTCGCTCGCATGTGATATGAGGTATCTCCATCCTACGCACTCAGTCTCACATTTTTCAATGACGATTTCACTTATGGAAAAAAAATATAAGACCATCATAAAAACCTGTCTAATTTAAATGTTGGGCAATAAGCCTTGGGCCAGAATATTAACATTGAAGCTCATTAATTAATAAGATTAGTCATTGATTTTGGTTCACGTTTTCAGCTCCCTTTCAAAAAATTAAGTTTCTTGAAAAATGTCTTTGCCTTTCATGAAATAGTTCATTGAAGCGCTTGTAGCGAAGTTTGCTTAGCCGTTGTGAATCGATCAGCAAAGTTAAGCAACGTCCGCCTCGGTGATGACTTGGATGGGTGACCGGTGTTGTCATACTACTGAGCGCTTCCGTGCTTCGAAGGGCCGTCGGTCCCGGTTGTTGTCTTAGGATGGCAGTCGTTATAGCATGGTGGTAGGGCATTTTGCGAATGCCCGCCTGGCTAGCTACCACCCTCAAGTTGAAAATCTGTCGCCAAGCACCTAACTGTGTGTTCCGGCTGCTGGCCTTGAGAGCCAGTCATTCCAGGCTATAGCCTGAACAACATCTTCGACCACATCATCACTTACCATCAGGTGAGTTAGTGGTCAAAGGCTAGCCTATCAGCAATAAAAAAATAAAGTTCACTAAAGCTTTATATCATTACCTTATTTTTATTTCTTTAAAAGTTAGTGCAGTACATACGAGTTTAAGAAAAATCTCACAAATTGAACGTTTTGGCATATTTTGGGCAACTAAACAATTTTATATAATCTCATTCGGTAATATTCTAATTATGAAATGAAATACAGACTTTTATTGGGTTAGTTCCGCCAAAAAGTCGCGCTATGGTACCCATCTTTTAGTTCTACGCTAAACAATAGAAGGTACAATTGAGAAAAAAAGTGCACCTACAACTTTTTAGTCTCTACTGGACTTTTTAACTTAGAAATAAAAAGTTTGTTTGCGATATTAAATCAGTCTTGTATTCATTTAAAATTATTTATGACAAATAGAAATATTCAACTACTGAAAAAAAAAATTAATTACATATAATCAACAATTGAAAAAAAATCTTATTAATGGTAAATGAGAACTACAAAAAGATACTTACTCAGAAAAATAAAAGACATTCATGACATAAACAAAACAACGTTAAACATTTAACCCATATTTTTCTTTTTCTGTTCTAAATATTCGGAATAGGAATTATTAGTACGAGTACTATGTTGTTCAAGAAGTCACCAATGTAGATATCTTTCTTTTTGCTTGCTTCACTCGACAATCGCCGGGCATGACTTATTTAAGAATAAGAATAAAATATTGATAATAAGTCTAGGTTATCTAAATTTACTGTTTGAGTATGTGGTGTGTATTTTCATAAAACATTGTAGAGCTTCTCTATTCAACAGTCCCAGAAACTGATAAGTGCCATAGCGGGACTTTTTTATAGGTATTTTGGGAGGGTGCCATAGCGGAACCTACCATAGCGGAACCTACCATAGCGGAACCTACCATAGCGGAACTAACCCCTTTTATTGGCATATTTTATCTACATACTTCTTTAAGAAAATTAAAAAATTAAATTAAAGCATTATTCTCCTAACAAAACAATGCTTTAAAACATTTTTTTTATTATTAAAGTACAATGTGTCCCGACCAAGGAGTGTCAATTCAATTTAAGTACACATTATCTGTGGTGAGCGCGATGCGCGCGCAACATGCTGGTTTTTTATGTTGCATTTTATTTAATGTAGCTACCTATAGCCATGAGATTAAATAAAGTAGTGTATGCAAATGCATATAATTAGGTATTAAATCACTCATGTAATATTATTTTGAAACTCGCCTGCGTTTCAAAAAACTACACTCATGTTTTAATACCCTCTATTATATGACAGTTACATAAACTACTATTTTTCAACACCCTTGCTCGTAGTGAGCTTTATTATATCGTTCTTAGGACCATAAACCGAACTATAACATTATCATATTATACACTCGTGTGTAATAGAATTATCCCTACAAATTTAAGTCAGTACCTAACCGCATCTTATATGCGAGTAAACAAAGCGTTTTCAATTTAACCGGGTAATACAGATTTGTAACAACAAAGAGGTTTAAGGCTATGTATATGTAATCAAACAACATACATTTGTCGCGCGCAAAAAAAAATTTGAGCGCTATTTTCCATAATTTTCGTATGTTGTTGTGACTGCTGTGCCAATAAAAATGCAATAGCACAAGAGAAGGAAAATATTGAACACGACCGATTGAACGCAATTGGCAAAGCAAGCCCCGGTATAAACCGGGGCTTGCTTTACCAATTGAGCTATCGCTGTTAGACTTAGTTCGAATTAGTCCATAATTAGGTACTAAGCCGTCTCGCGTCGTAAGGGAATGTCAACGACACTATAAGCTTGCTGTGTTATCTCGAGATCCCCTGAGATAGTTTGAATCTTACCGACTGTAGAAATATACCATTAAAAATATGAACGAAAAACCGACTTCCAACAGAATATATATTCAAAAACAATAAATGCACTAAAAAGTAAAACCAAACCATCGTAAATATATAGTTTTTTGTTCATTTTACATCGACAAGTGTAAATGAGAACATCATCAATATAGTCTAAGCCAATTAAATACGCATTACTAGGAATAACTCAAATACTATTCGTCAGATCTGATTCAAATTTAAATGGGATTAAATGACAAGCACCAGCTTTTGAATATACAAATCACCATCAAAATCGGTACACCCTGAAACAAGTTATGACATAACACACATAAAAAACACAGTCAAATTGAGAACCTCCTTATTTGAAAGTCGATCAAAAAGAACTATACATATTCCTACAAAAAGAAGGTTCTATTTGGCTCATGTGTAGAATATATTTTAATAGTTATAAGAAACCAATGTTACAGCTGTGAACTTTTGTTATATAAATAAATAAATTTAATTTAACTTTAATTGGTAAGTACTATACAACATGACCAGACCGGGTTCTCATTGTATTCGGGCCCATTTTTTCGGGCCAGTGTAAATTACTCGTATTGAAGAAGCTGTTGAAATAAAATGTAGTAAACACGGACTGAGTCACCTGATAATTAATATACACAAAAGATAAAATTACACTTAAATTACATACTTAATACATTACTAAGAAAAATAGGAAAATACACAGTTTATTTACTGACCTTTGGCCTTTGACCACAATCTCACCTGATGGCCAACTAAACCTAGAATTACTGACTATCAAGGACACCTGCCGGACCACACCGTTATGTGCTTGGTGACAGATTTTCTACTTGATTGGGATTAGAACCATCATGGACCCCCAGTGACTGCCCATAGGCATTGCAACAGAGGCATCACCGGAACACACTAGGACTTAGATGCTTGGCAATTGGACTGCCTGTGAGTCTGCAATGACTTATGGGTTGTCTAAATGCTTTTATTGTAGTAGCTGTAGTATTATATACAGTTCGTATTTTTGTTAATAAAGGCAAAATAAATAATAAAAATACAAATGTTTAACAATTAAACTTACATTCAGACGTCCATTGCGTTCCGCTATAAACGCATCCTCAGCATACATCACGTCCATTAAAATTGGAACACAAAATATCAATAACGAATTGATCACTTCACGCACTAACTTCCTATTAATCAAAAAACATTATTCTTTTTAATTTTTGAACGTACACTTAATAAAATTTAAAACTGCGTGTAAATGATACATCCGCCTTGTCGCACTACGTTCCACTTTTATCAATGCACCTTATGTCAAGTATAAACTTTCAGAGCATCCAATCTGCAGGCTAACGCCCTTATAATTGCTTGTTATCAGCAACACAAGATAACTGGAATTGCAATAAACAGAATGCTTGCAATATTAACTCTTTTTAAACTTATATACTCGTATGTTGGTACCCGGTGATCTGCTTTGAATTCGATCCTTTACGTGTCCGATATTGGTTGATACTGACATAACGTTATATGATATACTGTTTATCGTCTCTTTATCGATACGGAAATTGATAAGGAATATGCAAAGATAGAATGCCTAATCTCTAAATACTGAACTTAATACCGATGACAGCTCGGACGCCATTGGAGGCTTCGTCAGGCGGGCAACGGAGGCAAACTATAAAAAAATTAACAAAAAATGGAACCGACTTCAACACCCAAAAGTGTGAAATAACTTGTTGAAGTCGGTACCATGATAGTTCAAAAGTACCTATTATCACAATATTGTGGGCATGGCACCGACTTCGACAAGTTATTTCACACTTTTGGGTGTTGAAGTCGGTTCCATTTTTTGTTAAAAATTTTTTTTCAATCTTTTTAGTGTAACTCAAAAACGGCTTGACCGATTTTGATGAAATTTAAAATGGGACCAAACGACAAGCATCAGCTTTCAAACAAAAAAAGAATTTTCAAAATCGGTTCACCCAGTCAAGAGATCTGAGGTAACAAACAAAAAAAAAAAAAAAAAATAATACAGACGAACTGAGAACCTCCTCCTTTTTTGGAAGTCGGTTAAAAACATAGTCGATCACAACCTAAAAATGGCTAAACGAAAAAGAAACGTAGAGATCGTGGAGGCTCTTATCAAAACATCAAGGGCATCGCCGGAATCTGTGGCCGGACCCTCAACGACATACTGAATAACATAATATACTACTATACAAACTAGATATAAGGAGAAAATATACATATAAGCATGGACTCACCTTAGCTTTATGATATATAAATATATTTTATAATTAACATTAGGCTAACTTCCCTTCAGGAGGAATATTGATAAGCTGGAGAATGATGTAAAATTAAGAAATGTATTTAAGTGAAACAAAATCAAACAAGTGTACGGACCACGAGTCTGTAGTGTATAGAATGTGTTAATAAAAAAAAAAGAAAACTTAATATTATTATAGAATATATTATAGTCATTTTTATCACAAATTCTACGCGGTTTTGAAAAATGAACTGTAAAACTTCTTTTATTTGTTTTTCGATCTAAAATGGTCGTCTTTGTGTTTGAAAATAGATAGATAAATATATATAGCATTGGTATCAATAGGCGTTCTAATCGCATAAAGCGCTCTACGGTTTACGGTTTCAATCATTTATTTCTAAAAATAATTAATAATTCACTTATAGAGAAATACGTATTATATCCTGTAGGTGGTAAACATACAGGTCGTTAAGGAAATAATAAATGTGTAAGATTGAAGGTAGTGGTAAATTGTCTACCGTGCGATTGTTGTTAATGCATGCAATGGTCGAGTACGTACTCAGTGCTGCAAACATTCCACTATGATCTCTTCCAGACAACCAAAATAGGAACAGAAAAATATCACACTCCACATAAACAGACGTAACACGTCCACCGTTAAACAATAACCTCTCTTATTAGAGGGGATTGCTACAACGCCCACGCTTGGCAGGCGTCTTGGGGATTGCAGTGTAAGATAACAGTTCTTCAGAAGACGCTGCTGGACACCATCTGGTATTTTTCTCTTTGTTGTCTCTTACGACTCCTACAGGAGGTATTGGGGGTGGAGTTCTAGCTCACCACCCCACGGGGAATATGTAAAATAAGATGTTGCCGATAGGCTAGCTTGCGATATGAGATTCTCTCCGTCCAACGCACACAATGTCCTATTTTTCAAAGACCATTTTATGGAAAAAGTTTTTAGACTTCTGAACATCATCTCACCAAATAGTGATAATGTTGAAAATGGTAAACAGGCTCGGTCTAGAAAGGAATAGTTGAGATATTTTCAGTTTGACGCTAGGTATTCACATAATAACAGTGTTTAGGTTGCCCAAATGCCTCTAACATAGTCTAAAGACTACCATTCTAAAACGATAACCTGCGATAGCTTAACAAGTTCTCCGGAGTACGACCACTGAGGAGATACCAGTAGCGGGCACTTATCCAAATAATGAACGCAGCTAAAACTGTTTAAACTAGTTTTAGTCAGTATATTATTGTATTATGGTTCTAGGCAAGATCCGCTACTATTGCTTCCTGCCGTTTATACCAAACAAAAATTGTACTCTCTCAAATTATGCACAGTATTTTCCCCTCAGTTTTCAGTTGTAATGGTTATTTAGGTTATATATTGCATTTCCAACATTATATTGTATACCTACCTAAGAACTAACCACAAAATGATACTTGCTTAGTTCTTACCACAATATTGCTTTCTTCAAGTTGCATGATTATCAATGGCCTCCTTATCACTACTTATCTATGGTCCATTGGTACTCCCTGTCTATGACTCATAGGTACTTCCTATCTTTGACAATAAAAGTATCCTAACAGTGGGACCATCAATGGACTCGGCTTGGATTATTACTGATAGGTGAAGGTTATAACAGTTTACAATAGCAGTGCACAATAAAGAATCCGGAAAAAATCAGCAGTTACATTAAAATTTTCAATAGAACAAAATTGACCAACCTGATTCAGCAGCCACCTTCCGTTCTTGGTAGACGTCATACTGATGTATTTGGGTTTATTATTCGCTTCAACGATCCTCTCTTGTTCCAACAAATATTCATGAACTTTTTGTTTATTCAGATGCTTTATCATTATACCACCAAGGCATACGATGCCGAATAGCAAGTGTAAAAGGTTACCTTTTAAATTTTCGTTCGTTCAAAAACGATTTCACAAGCATTTTAATTTTTAATTATCTGTGAACACAGATAATTCACGATTCACAATTTAGATCAAATACGTTTTTATTCAGCCAAGCGAACTGTCAAAAATTGGCGGGAGCAAATCGATTCCCAATAAAAAAACTAAATTTCTCAACGCACAAGTAGGCTTATCTAAAGAAGACTGCGGAGTAAACTCAGTAGGTATTTGTACAATTGTTTGCCTTCGTGATAATGGATATTTATAACTATTTACGAGAGAATTAAAATATACTGGTAACGTAGTTAGTGACTTGGGTCAACGTGCAGCTAACAATAACATCATTGCCAATTAAAATACGGTACTTATCGTTTATTTTGCCGATACTGGTACAATGAAAATTGCCTAATTGACGCTCATCATCTTATCTGTCGACTTGTTAATAGCTCAGAAGCTGTTCAGATGCGAAACCAAAGAGATACATACATTCAATAGGTTTTAATAGTACCTACTTTCATTATTGCAAAGGCCGCGAAATAGGCAATTGTAGGGCGAGTTGACAATGAGTTTGATGGTACGAGACAGGCAATTGCAATTTCCACAGAGGATTTTACAGCACGCCTACAATGAATTTCCATACAACCTTGCCAGCGCATTATTTGTTCCAAAATAAAAAATAAAAACGCGTGTATATGGTTTTTCTAATGATACAATAATAATCTATTGGTTTATCCTGAGAAACTATGACACTTCGCGCGTCCTTTATTCAAAAATAATGACAACATTTTCGCCCATGTTTGAGAAAAATAAGTTTCTAATCTTAAATATGTACTAGGCCTTTTTATTCTGTACCTGCACCGATTACGCACCCATGGTATGGTACTTATAAACTTACTTCCAAATATCATAGAAATTACCTTCTTTAATAGAAAATTCCGACAAAATGAATTGGATTCGTGCACCGTATGTAATAACACAGAACACCAGGCTCATGAACATACAGGCAAAATTTCAGAATTTTTTTTTTTTTAACCCAAAAATGGAACCGACTTTGCCAAGTTGTTTCACACTTTTGAGTGTTGAAGTCGGTTCTTCGGTAAAAAAATGTTTTCACCCTTTTTGTGTCCACTACCTACTTACGGGATCGATTGCCATTCATCGGCACTTATCATATATCATAGGAAAAAACTTTTCAATTATTGGAGTGTAACTCAAAACGGATTGACCGACTTGATGAATTACAAGTATCAGCTTTCAAAAGTAATGAGGTAACAAACATTTAAAAAACAGACATATTGAGCACCTCCTCCTTTTTTGAAGACGGTTAAAAATAACGATACATTTCCATGAAAGCACTATGAATACTAAACCAAACTTTCCTATACACTATGTTACTTGTAAGGTTTTTTTATCTTTAATGTACATTACTAACCTATTAGGTATTTGTTTCAATATACTTATTGGTTTGTACAATAAAATTAGGTTATAAACCTATGCAACATTGTCATTCAATTAATAATTTCTTAGGTACTTATGCAATTGATAAATGAATAGCTATGTGAAATGAATAATTTATGATTAATTAATAAATTACTCTTTAGTCGCTATAATAATGTTAGACTTTTCTTATCTATATCTCGTCATTAAGTCTTAAATTTGGATAATTATGGCTAAAAGTCTACAGTAATAACAAGGTCGAGGCGAATCAGTAAATGTATACTACATAGTCGAGTTATAACTATCGAAAATGGGTACCTAACTGTTAGGTGTTCTAGGGCGATCGGCAGGACGTGTGACGCATTTTTTTTTGACTGAACAAGCTCGAAGCCCACCTGGTGGTAAGCAGACTAATCTCTGCCTATAACAGATGCATTTCGTCACAAGTCACGTATTGCACTGCGCCCGTCACTTTGAGACATAGTTGTGAGGCTCATTGTGCCTGTAATTTCACTGGTGCTTGGCGACAGATTTTCTACTTGAAGGTGGTCGCTAGCAAGGCGGGCATTTGCAAAATGCCCTTCCACCATGCAGTGAATCTCAAGCCCGCGGCGGGATTCGAACCATGGATCTACTGCGCGGCAGTCCATAGCCAATGCCACTGAGCCATCACTGCTTCACAAATTTGAATTTTGATTGAGGGGGGTAAGGTAGGGCCGTATGCAATATTATGGTTATCTTAATAACCTTTACCTAACTCTCCTAACTCTATGGCACACGTAATTGTGAAGCAATGATAGTGCCGTAGAGATGCCTCAGAGCACCTTTGTGCTTGGGTTTGGGCGGATTGTAGGAATATAAACCATAAATGGTACTGGAACACTTTTAATATCACCAAATTATATTTTAATGAAATAATAAAAATAATCGAAATGCACTACAGAATCTACAGATAAGCAATTTTTTTTTACAAAAAACTCCAGCTTTGCCCAATACCACAGACAAAAGATTGCCTTATCGGATTGTTCGGTTGGTGACAGATAGGTCCATGAGTCGATCCCCACCGCCGCGCCGGCTTGAGCTTCACCGTATGGTGGTAGGGCATTTTGCGAATTAATTGGCTAGCCATCACCTTCAAGTAGAAAATCTGTCGCTAAGCACCTAACAGTATATTCCGGCGGTAGTCCTTGAGAGCCACTAAAAGTAGAACACGTGAGATTTGTCGTTGTCGCGTGAGATGTCTTAGGGTGACAGACGCAGTGCAGTTCGCACTTGTATAATGATCTTTTGTCTGTTATAGGCAGAGGTTAACACTTCCGTCTGTTCCGTCATAAATGTCATAGTATACGAACGTAGTCCTGTATACCCTTCCTTCCACCCTTTGGCATACGTTTTGGCAAACACCCGGAAAATCTAATTTTACTTACTGTATAAGCCGGATTGTCCACTGCTGAACTCACCCTCCCCAACGTCTCTGGGATCGCAGTGTGAGATATCAGTTCCTCAGAAAGGGCTGCTGCCCACCTTCTGGTGTGTAACCCTTAGTCGCTTCTTACGGCACTCACGGGTAGAAATAGGAGGGGTGGACCAGCCCGGCACCCCACGTGCCACGGCAATTTTTACTTACTTATTCAAAATTTGGGGGAGGTTTGTTCAAAGAGTGGAGTCATGGGTGTTGATGATTCATAATTTAGTATAATATCGAATATATTGTAAGAACAAAGTTCAGAAATTTATTGTTATTGTATAATAAAACATCGATGTAGGTCAGCATCATGATAATACCTAATATAATTTATGTATTTAAACATTCGCTCCCAAAAGAATTTATTTTAACATAAAACATAAACATGAAAAACATTTATTGACATAATCGTGAACAATGTTAATTTTGAAGCCTCTGGTCTTCGATGAAGTTTTACACTATGTATATGTAGTTAGGCAAAAAACCTACTTTAAGTAATATAATACTTATGTGAAATGCAAACAATTTAGAAAATAAATTAGCGTCGTCTGGCCGCTGAACCTTTCCTCTTGCCACGCAGAACAATCACAAGCTTGTTGTGCAACCATAAATATGCGCTACGTCGTTAGTGCTACGGCGTAGGGAATAATTTTGACGGAGATGCAAAAAAACCCAAATGTATTTCAGAATTCTGTGCATAAAAGTATATACTCGTTGTACTCATGTGCGTTATTGTAAATAATACAATAATACCGTAACAGATGGCACTGTAAGCGTTATAGAATTGACAATGTAGGTATCTACAAATATTATGAGGAAATTGAAAACTCTTTGGTTTGTGTTGTGGCGTGCGTTGAAAGTTGAAACTGCTGACTAAATATGCAAAAAAGTTCCAAATATAAATAGAAATTCTGTGCATACGAGTACATACTCGTATGCGTGTCTATCCATACTAATTTTATAAATGCGAATGTGGGTAACTCTGTCTGTCTCGCTTTCACGCCAAAACTACTGGACCGATTTGAATGAAATTTGGTATGGAAATAGTTTGAGATGTGGGGAAGTACATACGATAGTTTTTATCCAACTGCGTAAAAAGAGGGTAATGTTTTAACAAAGAATTAATAGTCAAGAAATGTCAATAGTCAGGCAAATGTCGCAGTCGAGTCGAAGCTTCTCCTTTTCAGCTCGGACAAAATGCTTTAGACCCTTTTGTGTAAATTAGTGTTTATTAAACACTCTTTTGGGCTTTGTTGCTATATGAAATAACTAGCTAACTAATGAAGACCGCAAAGAGCAACGCTGAATCGCGTTGCACAAGAATGTTACTGAAACTCGTTTAAGTAAATAAGTGTTCGATGAACACACTATTTTACCACTAAACAATATTGTCACTATGTCGCTCCAATGAAATTCTACCCACTCTCGTGAAGTGAAAAAATGGAACTGACTTTAACACCCAAAAGTGTGAACAACTTGTTGAAGTCGGTACCATGATATTTCATAAGTACCTATTATCACAATATTGTGCGCATGCTACCCACTTCGACAAGTTATTTCACACTTGTGGTGGATTTGAGTGTGGGTTGGGTGTTGAAGCCGGTTCCATTTTTTGGCAAAAAAAAAATCTTTTTAGTGACGCTTGCTACTTACGGGATCGATTGCCATTCATTGTCAACGACTATATCATCAAGACAGGTAAATAGTTTTCAGTTATTGGAGTGTAACTCAAAAACGGCTTGACCGACTTTAATAAAATTTAAATGGGACCAATCGGTAACTAACTAAACATCAGCATTAAAACAAAAAAGAATTTTCAAAATCGGTTTACCTAGTCAAAAGTTCTTAGGTAACTAATTTAAATATACAAACGAATTGAGAACCTCCTCCTTTTTTGGAAGTCGGGTAAAAATGTTTTTTATTTATCAAGTCATACATAAAACATAACATTTATGTAGGAGTAACATAACAGTGAAAACCATTGTTTCCAAGTCTAGTATACATAAGTATATAAGCTATAAGTCTATATGCTTTTATCCCCGACCCATGCAGAGTTATTTGGTTCTTTTATCATAAAAATATGTGCCTGGTAGTTAGCAATTGGTTTCAACATGACTGGAAAAATAATTGGACACCTGCTTCTTGCAGAAAAATAATGTACCTTAACATAAATTTTATATTTTTGCATGGTGGTAGGGCACTTTGCGAATGCCCGCCTGGCTAGCTACCACCCTCAAGTTGAAAATCTGTCGCCAAGCACCTAACAGTGTGTTCCGGCAGCTGTCCTTGAGAGCCAGTAATTCTAGGTACACTAGCCTGAACAACATCTTCCACCACATCATCACTTACCATCAGGTAAGATAGTGGTCAAAGGCTAACCTATCAAGCATAAAAAAAAAATATATATTTTGTAAATAATTGAATAGAAATCCAATAAGTAGATAATAATAAACCGCCACTTTTTATGCCGCGTAGAAATGAGCCAGGACAATAAAATGGTTATTTGATTTGTATTTCTTTAAAACCAAATTCACTATGAAGCGCTCGTAGCGAAGTTTGCTTAGCCATTCTGAAACGATCAGCAAAGTTAAGCAACGTCCGCCTCGGTCAGAAGTTGGCACTGGTGACCTTACTTCTGAGCGCTTCCGTGCTTCGGAGGGCACGTTAAGCCATCGATCCCGGTTGTTGCTTAGGATGGCAGTCGTTATAGCATGTTGGTAGGCATTTTGCGAATGCCCGCCTGGGTATCTACCACCCTCAAGTAGAAAATCTGTCGCCAAGCACCTAACGGTGTGTTCCGACAGATGTCCTTGAGAGCCAGTAATTCTAGGTTACCCTTTACAACATCTGACCACATTATCACTTACCATCAGGTGAGATAGTGGTCAAAGGCTAACCTATCAGGCATAAAAATAAAAAAAAACTATTTTTCCTATACGTGTTTGAGGATAAACTAGAAAATACGTGAGTGTCTCCAAGAAGAGTTATTATAATAACCGACTTACAAAAAAGGAGGAGGATCACAATTCGAATGTAAGTTGCTTTTTTATATAGATTTTTTTATAGTTTCTACTTGTTACGAGATTACTTACTTAAAATATTTTTTAATGCAGGTATTATAGCGCATATAATTCGCCATTTTGTTTTTGTATCCTATTAATGTACCTAGAAATGAATTTAATGACGTATAATTTATCAAAATCGATTGGGCCGTTGAGTAGTTACAAGCGGACAAAGGAACAAGCATAAATACATACAGACCAAACACAAAACTCCTATAGGGCTTCGCCACAATCGGGTAAAGGCGTTCCTAGTATGTAAAACGCTGAAAACTAAACCATTGATGATCGTTATCAATTAGGAGGTTAGTCATTAAGTAGGTTGTTAACTAGTTATTAACAAACAAACCAAACAATCATTATCTCTACAATCGTAGGGTAACGTGGAAAATAACCTGTCAACCTCTTCAAACGGATCAATTGATAATAACTTTGTTGTTATCTAAGGAATCGGGTCGATAGGCTCAGTGTATCTTAAACAGTACATATTCAATAATAATGATAATAACTACTTATACCCAAGCGCCATGTAAGTGACTAATAGCAAATAACTCAAGGTGAAGTTGCCAACAATATGAATAACATTTTAAAACTGGACCAAGTGCTAATCGGAAGCCTACATAGAGGGTTTCGTAGCAGCATAAAATATATAGTTTATGAATAGCCATACCAAAAAAAACACTTTTTCTCGTGATTCACGAGTCCTAGGCACGCCAAGTAGATGTTTTTATGATTACCCTTTCTACGATATATCTAAAACAAAACAATAGTGAAAATTTACAAGTTTCTTTAATGGAGACTCCGCTTGATTTATTATGATTATATGCATATGAATATCATATCCGACATAATTACTTAATTAATTACCATATTAAAAACAAGTATTATGTAAAAAAACAAACCGGCTTATTTACTTTATTTTTTTATTTTGTTATATACCTACCAAATTTTATATTTTTTTACGTTTAAAAAATACTTTATAAGACGCTTACAGCCGATAGGCTTTGTTGTTAATAGATTTCAAATGATTCCGTTTACTCATACGGAACCTTAAAAAGCATAAGAAAAGATAAACACCTAACGCCATCTATTTCCAATGACCAACAACAACAGAAACGTCTTACTTACCATTTTAGGCTGTATTCTATTCCCTTTTTTGCACTTTACTGCATGTTTTTTCACTGGCACATGAGATACTTCTGTAAGCAGACATCTCTCAGAATCGCGAATGTAGACTGCGGTTATGCGGGCAACGGCACACATTTCATAGGTTAAAGATATGCATACATATACTCGTATCTACACTACATACTTAGATAACATGAATATGTCCACGCTACATAATCAGTCACTTTCAGTTCCTTAGTTCATTCAAATAGGAACTTAAAATTGCGGTAATAAAGTTCTTATTAGAGTGATTAAAGTGCAATCCTTACAATTCCTTGAACAATAACTTCGTTACTGTAAACAAAGTGAGATGAGATGAGCGTTGACATACTGCATTCAACTTTGTATGCAAAAGTTTAAACGTCTCGTTATATATTTCAGTTATGTTTTAAGTTACAAGTTCTTTATATTGGGTATATCCCATCCACGAATTAGTCGGTAACATTACATTTTCATAGTCCGGACTTCCACAAGTTATGTGGACAGGTTAGACCGTGCTCGGACTTATTGGTCCACATCCTCTGATGTATGTTTCTATGGTTTATTTTGAATCATTTAGTGTTAGCATAGAGAAAGGACTATTTTCTCTATGGTGCTAGATAGATAGATAACACTTTATTGACACAATACAAATTTACAAACTTAGAACTTAAAAACATAAAATTTAGGAGTAGGTGTGACAATGGGCGGTCTTGTCGCTGAGAGCGATCTCTTCCAGACAGTGTTTGAAGTCGGTTCCATTTTTTACCACGTTTATGGTATTTATAATATTGCTTTAGTGCCCTTCACGTCTAAATGAAGTAGTGTTTGCATTATAGTATTGCTGTGATGTAGAATACCTGACCACAGAATACTACTACTCACGTATCTGACACTGAGGTGATACCTACCCGCCACGATGGACTCTTGCTGAATAAGCCACCTGGTAAAAATAATAACTTTTACTTGTAATTTCTAAGCGCGATTATTATCGATTATTCAAATTAAAAATGGCTTTAATAAAGTTTACTTGTTACATTACATATTTTGAGATTAAATTTGAAACCTCGTCGGCGGACAAAAATGATGTAAAATAAACGCGATAACCGTTTCAGTTGTTTAATTTTATCATAACATTAATAACAATCTTCTATACGAATGTATCAGATCAATTTTGAAATTCAAAAATGTAATCAATTGTTCAATTATAAAACAGTGTTACCTAAGCAGTAAGCTACATAGAGGACCAGAGGCTTCAAAATTAACATTGTACACGATATTATGTAAATCAATTATTTTTATGTTTTTTTATTTTGAAATACAACGTAACATATTGAAATTTTGCTACTAATTATGTAAGAAATCGTATTAGTACCTACATGTATATTCATAGCAACACTTGTATATGGGATAGATCGAGAACTTTTAATCACTCAGTGTAGTATATATTTCACTCTTGCTGTAAAATATATTTTAAACTACTTCTGGTGACTACGGTTTGGAAAACAAAGGTATTAGAAAGTCAGATTGTAGGTATAAAACATGATATACCGTATTCATATTTTGTACATATACGTATATGTACGTCTATAAAAACAATAATTACTTTTGGGACGATAACATATTATGCCTTAACTTATCTTTTAACTTTCGTGAACTAAACTCATTGCTTAAAACTATTGCAAAGATATCGGTAAATTTTAGGTTATGGCTTAATTCCGTCTCATAACGTGCGTTCCACAAATCCCGGGCCGCTTTGGTCTGGGCATGGATCATATAAACCAGCTCTGGGCTTGTATAGATTATCTGTCTAAAGATGTGCTGCGCTTTCTCTAGCTGTTAGCCTTACCCTTCAGCCTTATCTTGCCTTTGTTCTCGTTCTTGCATCAACAAACGTATTTGGTAGAGAATGTCAATTTTATAGGGACAACAAACGCTAAATAAAAATTTGTACACTATCACTGAAGTACAGGACTTGTAATAATTGGGCATTTGTGCTTTGATACGTATCATGATCTACGAGTATTTTTTGCCTAAATAATGTCAACTTACAATCATTGACTTACAAAAACGTTTTAAAAGCAATATATCGATATTAGGGCCGAGAGACGTGACCATTAGGTATATCCTATTGAGTGCGTCGATAGATAGACTTTTTATGTAGTGGTTATAAAAATTAATGATCCTGGATGTTACCCAACCGTAACGGTCTTATTTGCACTGAATTGGTTTGGATTTAACATAAAATCAAACTTAAAATTAATGGATGAATATATAACAAGAAACGTGTTGTTTTATTTTTGTTTTCTCAATCGTAAAAAAAATAATCTGAAGTGTTGCAAGCGCACTTGTTGTCTGATATCAAATTATATCTATTGTGCATGGTGGTAGGGCATCTTGCAAATGCATAGACTAGCTAACACCCTCAGTAGAAAACCTGCCGCCAAGCACATGTTAATAGGCTTCAGCTGTAGTTGAGCCAGTTCCCATTTGAGATTAAGCCACTATCAGGTGAATTGTATGACAAACTTCAGCAATTAAAAAAGACAAATAGAAGGACAGCATAAGGAATATATAAATATCGCGGATCTTGTAAACGGTTATAACAATTTCGATAAATTTGTATATAGACAAGGTGTGCTGTGCTAATGTATTGCTTTTAAAGTGTGCACATTTTTTGATTCGATGCAGCCTTCTTTCTACGATTTCATATTGCGCCATCTGGTAAATTTTGAGTTACTTGCACAGTTGTTCTTCGATGTTAGATTACTGTTACCTAAAAGCTGCAAGATTGCGCTATGTAATATATAATATATGTCCTTTTAAGTTATTAGATTATAAAATATAATTCTTTATCGTGTTATTATATAGTGTTTACCTTCTATCACACGTGGTTTCTTTTTTCCTGCAATGCTATTGCATTAACATCAAGCTTATAGTTAAACTGCAAATAACCCAGGTATGGCAGGCAAAAGAAATTATACATGGTACTATAATAAAACCAGATAATTTTCCAACTATTATTTTATTTAAACAATCTACTTACAATAAATTAAATGTAAGCGCACGGGGTCATGCAAACAAAAAAATTGAATTCAAATATCCACATTCTCAACGAACAAACTTGATATATCGATTTAAAACGAACATAGAATCAAATTACTTTTACCTGGAAAGAGGAACTGAAATCATAAAACATCTTCGACTTTCAACAGATTAAAACAAACCACAACACCGGATTCAAATTGAAGGGCGTGAGCGCCAAAGTGGCCAACATTTTTGAGACACAATTACAATCAATTGTGTCTGCAACTCTAGCACTCAAGGCCTTAACTCACAACTTAATTAATATCATTAAATACAATTCTACACATCATTATGAAACATGCTAAACAAGCAGTTACCCTCATTCGAGCTTAAAATAAATACAGAGCTAACATACATTTGTGATATTTTATTTAAATTAACCCACATTTTAAATATGTATAAATGTATAAATCAACAGACCACCAAAGGAACTATTAAATAACACAGCCTGTATAAATTACAGTAACACATTATTGCTAAAAACCTCTTTAAAACAATTTTAGTTCTACAACTTTATTTATAAAAACTAAAACATTTGTTGCGAAAAATTATCTAGATATTCTTGTATGTACTGTAAAGACACGTATTAGTTCTGTGTCTCGTAGTGAACGAAATAGTAATAATGCCTTCCGCAAGCTTCGTAACACAGCTGTCCGTGGGACGGTACAATTAATTTAACTAGATTACATCACCTGGCCGATTTAGTAGCAACTTCTACCTTTCGTCCCGGGCGCATTCTTATTTAGAATCAAGCTACCTGGAGGCCAGAATCCAATAAAAAATGTACTACTCGCATCACACACGTCCGATTCTGGCCGGTAAGTCATTTTACATTTTGATGCGTATATCGAAGATTTTAAGCGCTTAATTTACTATCATAGGAAAGATCTACAAATTGTTGAATAATTGATAAAAATAGAATAATCTGTTCCCTTTTCAGTTAATGTACCACATTTACAAATATTACTTCAAGTATTTTGTAGTGACCAATCTCCCGCACCTTGTTTTACGAATTAACGTACGCATAGCCATCTTCTGAGGTCTATCTCTTGTATAAAAATTCATCAAATTAACTTTTTAAGAAATCTATACATCAGACATATAATCTTGTTGACACATAGTGTACTAGAATATCGATAATTTATCATAATTATGGAATAAAAAATAAAGACCTTGCGCCAATTTTCACGAATTATATACGCATTTTAACACGATTTATTGCGTTAAATAAAGAGTAATTCCAAACATATATTATATCAGAAGAAAGTGCATTCTCCAATTAATCTAATCTCAATGAACTGTGATACTAACTCTGTTTTCTTGGTCAGGAAAAAATATTTAACATAACTCGAAATTATCATGATTTACTCATGCCAATTACACAATTTTTTATATCACAACTTATATTTATTTATTAATAAGTCCAAATATCAAAATAAGTTACTCACAGTCATGCTATTCCGTCCTCACTTCTTTCGCTTGTGTAAGCGATGCACTGGCATTTACCTAAACTTCAGTAGCGTGATTTTGTGAAATGGCTCGTAAGCAAGATACCGGCCGGTGGGGGCGTGGCCAATGCTTAAGCCGGTAAGCAAGAGGCGGCCGCTAAGTACTTACGCTATTCATCGACACATAATTTGGTCGCAACCCGATCCGGTTGTCTCGGCGTCATTGTATTCTCAACTCTGTGAATTTGCGTATAGCGATATTTTTTGGTTAGTGTGTCTCCAATTCTCCAGTAACATTAAAATGTTGGAGACGCTAATTTTATATTATAATTGTAATTACATGAGTTTTAAAAATATAGTAATTATAATAAATAGCATTTCTATACAAAATCGTGTTAACGCGCTCGTGAAAAAAAGTAATTTAGTTATGAAAATTGTGATAAAATGGTTATAAAGGTGGGAAATACGGAATTATTCGGCATCAAATTACGATGTTAAATCACTTCCTAATGCTATTGAAATACATCTAATATTGATGAGTATTTTATGTCACAGCAATATATTGATAACCTCCAAATATTTATGTTATCAACGCTTTTCCAAAGCATTTTACATTATATATATTTATGGCTGGTTTATGGAAAGTGTTTATTAAAACACTTCCCCAAAATTGTTTACTAACAAACTTTGGTATCTCACTCGTGGTTTAACAGTATCACTAATTAATATAACATCTAGCGCTACGGTAATCCAATCCTTAGGATAGTATATAGACTCAGACATTACTTTGTGGAAATCCATATAGAATAATAACAAATATTTTAGATTAACACTTATAAAAATATATCGAGTAACAATTCCGCCTAATTTTCCTGTTAAGCCGCCGTGACGTCATAAACTCCACTTAGCTAAAGCGGGAGTTACTACACAAAGATAAAGCGTATTTCTTAATATTTGTTTAATATAAATTTA
The DNA here is from genome assembly GCA_963854805.1 of Plagodis dolabraria. NCBI lineage: Eukaryota > Metazoa > Arthropoda > Insecta > Lepidoptera > Geometridae > Plagodis > Plagodis dolabraria. The sequence continues at coordinate 7,219,997 of OY978442.1, forward strand.
TATTGGAATACAAAATGTTTTGCCCCGGGCGGGAATTGAACCCGCGTCCTTCCGATTTCGCGCCGGATGCTTTATCTATTAAGCTACCGGGGGTACGGCTGTGTCGCCGAAATTTCGCACTCCAATCGTATTTCTTAAACCGTCATAGGGGACGGTGCGCGGCTATCAACCAGTATACTAGACTTCATCTGACCGAAAAAAGTGTTTTTTCAAACATTCCAATTTGTATTCCAATATAAATTTATGATTTTCGCTTAGTACGCGGTAGTGCTTGTAATCATAATATATAGAAAAAAAAAAATTGTTTAATATTTTCTTAAAATATTTGTAATTATTAAATCCTTAAATAATAACAAATATTTTATCCATTTCCTAGTGGCGCCCGTCACATTGAGACATACTGTTGTTAAGTATCTCCACTACTGTTGTCTGGCTCTCAAAGACTGCTGCCGGAACACACTTTTTTTTAAGTCTTGGAGACAGATTTTATACTTGGTGCACCATGCAAAATATTTAATAGCATTGACGCATCCTTGAAGTCAACTATTAATATTTGATAACTTCGAATAATAAAAACATACAAAAAAAACAGCTAAACGCCGATAACTACAAAACGAGAACGGTGATTATTGATCTTACTGTAAAATAAAACTTATAAATTCGAATTAAAAATTTGATGATTGGCAAAAATTTAGTTCTCAAATGGCTTAGGTAATATTCTTATTTGAGAATTACATTTTAACCTTAGCCAATTACCACACAGCCCTATCAAAATGGTTGTGACTAACTGCAAATTATTTTGTCAAAATTAAAAAAAAAAAATCAGTTTCCATTTGTCACAAAAGCCTGATAGCGCTTCGTTATGAGTTTTTAATACGGGCCCTAAAAGCTACCTATATATGAAGGCGTGATACCATCTCTTCCATTACGTAGGCAACGTGACGTGAATCTTGTGGTTCCCGCTACAATGGACACCTATTCTACTAGAAGATGATGCCGTATGTTGTGGTTAGTAAGCATTACCCGCTTAATGTGGGTAGCACCTTCAATTATGTTACAAGCATCATTGTAGCGGGAACCACGCGGATCAATTTAAATTGGAGTCATTCATAGATGTTATCTATGTATACTTTTCGTTTCTATTAGGTAAGTAGCGTAAAGCCATTACGGTTAAGAGGGCAATGTAAATAATATGTAACACTAGTAACGTGATCATTGTAACAGGAACCAGACGGATCAAGATCGAGGAGTGCTTTAAGCTACGTAGAATGTGAGCAATGGGTGACGACATATATTTCATTAGGTACACAGCTACTATTTTTTTACTATTTTATGTACTACTGTACAGTTTTTAATGCTAGATGCTCAAGTAAGTAAGGAGCGTGATCACTGTAGCGGAGACCATACGAAGCAAGCTCGATTGGACCATATTATGGAATTAAACTAAGAACGCCTTTCCCTAATGGCGTTAGGACATCTCTTCCACTACTTAGATGGGCAGCGTACCGTGATTACAGTTCAGCATGTAATGCGAAACTACTCGTAAGTTGAAAATGTGATCATTGTAGTGGGAACCACGCAACACAAGCTCTTCTTGACCCCAATGCACAACTAAACGCAGTACGCCTATATGTAATGGCGTTAAGGCTTCCATGAGGTAGGAGCAGCGTATCGCGATTACAGTACAACAGGTAATGCGCCACGTTCTCATAAAAGGGACGTGATCATTGTAACGGGAACCACGCAGACCAATCTGTGTTTTACCATAAACTTCTATATTAACTAAACTAAGAACGCCTTTCTGTTAAGACGTTAATGACGTCTTCCTCTTCCATTAGGTGGGCAGCGTGACGCGATTACGGTTCAGCATGTAATGTGACACGTTCTCGTAAGTTAGGAACGTGACCATCGTAGCGGGAACCACGCGGACCAAGCTCGGTTTGAGCCCCTTGTAGAAGCCTCTTGCACCTTCATGCCTGAAATATAGTGTACAAACGTATTATTTGAGGAACGCTGGAAGTTGCTTTTGAATGTAAATAAAAAACTTACCTTAAGTAATTTAATGTTTTTGCTACTTAATGCGAAAGATAGTGAACGATTTTTGTATTGTTTCTCTCCTCTACTAATACACTGAACTTGCAATTGCAAATTTATTCTTACTCCTAAAGGCTTCTAAGGATTTTTTAAATATATAAGAAACTATCCATGCATCTGTTAGTTCGAAATCCAAGGCAAGTTCATTTTAATGTTTAACTTAGTTCCCGGATACTCTGGTCACCGGTCAAAATGCCGATTTCAATCAGAAATTTATTTGCAATACCTCATCAGCTAAGGACAACCTATACTTAAAGTGACAACATCATTTCAGACGGCTAATTGTCTTTTAATACGGACAAGGACAACCGACACGTTTAAAGGAAAAAGAGGCTGTAATCTGGCGATGGCAGTAATGGGACATATGAGACTAAATTAATAGTGTCACTTGTCACATGGAACTACTGGGACCGAACAGTGGCAGTTGTCCCATCATGGTAGAACACGATGGGACTAGTGGGATAAACTCTAAAATTACACGATGGGCATACAGAACAATACTGTACCATTGGAATGTCACGGCTGCGGTAGAGCAGTAGACATTTGATTATAAACTGTGGTCTTTTAGTCTGCTCACTACTTACAGCTGCGTGCTCTGTGAAAAGCCGATGAAATTATCGGTGTATTTTTGTCCGCTTGCAGGCATTTCGTGAAAAAGTGAAACACATTGGAGAGTACATATTGTGTTCTAGGTTGAATTCGTAATGTTTTGATATCACTGTGCTCTGACTTCCATTGTTGTTCAACCGACTAAATAGAATAAACCCAGTTAAATACTATGACTTTTGAACGAATTCTCTAAGTTTATGACTTTTCACTGCGGACTACAACGGACACATTTTGCCACGCTTCATGATTAGTCTGCGTTCATGAGATGTACGTGGAGAACGCGTGGTATCCGTAAAAAATCTACCAATAAGATCTCTTCATGTGTCCTCGTTGAGTCAATTGAGATCCTCGTAACTTTGACATTTCTTTATTTTGACACTACACTTATTTCGAAAACTATAATTCGACAAGTTATTGTTTTTAGTAAGGTTTGGTTAAGTTAGATATTAAATCGCTCATGCGCAGACGAACGGGGGCGAGGAGGCGGCAGTTCGCCTACCGCCTCCCTTCTCCGTAACGGGGTCACTGGTGGAGAGTCGGGGGATTCTTCACCAGCTTACACGGCATCACAAGTTGGCAGGGTGGCCTTGGTGAGCAAGGTCGCCCCTCCACAGGCGCCGAGGCCAGACGGAGTTCGGGCCTACCGCCGGGGCAAGATGGTGACTGCTAGCGCGACAAAAATATTAAACAAAATAATGTTACCAGAGACTAGATACTTAATTAGTCGCTGATAATATTATGTTAGGATCATTTTTCGAAGTTTATTTTTCGTAGTGTCGTGTCGAAATAAGGAACTGTCAGAAGTTCAGAGGTACACCCCAGGAATTCTATTGGTGAATTATTTCCTCTTACAGTGCTAATCTTCCTGGAAACACAGACTTATCATTCCCACTTTAATATGATTTACCGTTTCAAACCCCTTTTTCCTGAAGTATCGTATTAGTGTGAATTTATTCATGCACATAGTTCAAATTCTAATATTATACTAGGAGAGAAAGCAAGGCAGACATTTTCGATTTTCTTCACAACTTAATTTTTAAATAAAAACGAATCCATCAATTTGCTATCATTTATTGATTAAACAAATTGAATAGGCTAGTCGAAATTGTGAACATTCAGCGAAATTAGTTAATAATTATAATATAAAAATATAATATTAATAATAATGTCTTATAATTGAATATATTGTGGCCAGCCACCGAGTAAGACAATAATTAAACTAGTAATGAGGTACCACCGCAAGATTTTATAAGCAACTCTAAAACATGACGTTTTAGAAAATGTCTAAGAAATATTATAATAATTATGACAGCTGTCAAAAATTCGACGCTCTTTGTAAGATGCTAATTTTGAATCTGCCATTCATTGTCGACCTCACTGAAGCGTTACATGTTCGGGGTATAATAAACTTAAACTCATATTAATTTAATATAATTCATAGCCTCATATAAATTGAAGAGCTCTTTCCATAACGTACTAAGTTCATCAGATCAAATTAAAGATAAACAATAATGTACTTTGTAAATAGCTCTTGACCCAAAAACTTCACTTAAAATATTAATTAACTAAGATATAAATAAATAATAAAATACATATAAATATAAATTAACTAGTAAACTGAGGCTAAGTAAATTATAACAGAAATTTTAATGAACCTGCTAAGTTTTGAACATAAAACGGGAACTTTAATTCAAAATTGTAGGTGACTTAGTACAATTTGTCGTTTTTTTTATAGAATAAGCCAGTTTCGCCATAGACAACAAACCACGAAACAAATGAAAAGGTTAAAAAAAAAACATTAAAGTACGTTTTGGAATTGAACTCTTCAATTATCCATTGCACTAAATGCAATATAAATAGTGCAAATATATCAAGAATAGCTCTTAAGATTACGCCTCCATGCTTTTGTTGTTCTAGGATGAATGGACAAGTTTAAAACGTATTTTAAAGTAACAGGTATTTAAAGAACAAGTTTTGTAATTTTTAGACATTAATTATTATACGCTGCAGTATATGATCAAACCTTTAAGTTATTGCATGTAAAAATATTGCTGTGGTACCGCGAATTTAAAACAATAATAAGTAATGCTTTTGTCTTTCTACAACGCATCACATTATATTTGGTTTTTTATTCATATCCCTCGATAGTCACGCTTCACAAATTTCCAACTTTTTTTTAGATTTAAGCTCCATTTCATACATGCTTACAGCAAGCTTTTGTCACCAGATTAAAGTAATTGCCCATTTTTAAACTGGCAACCTCGTGCACAAGTGATATTTTTTTAGTGATTTTTTTTCGGCTGTACTACCAGTTACACTTCTGTACATGCCATGTTTATATAGAACATTTAAAAATCACAGACAATGTGATAAGTTTGACAAAGTTAATCGTCATAGCTTGGTGGGCGAGTAAGGTTCGATTGTATACTGGACACGACAAAATGTTAATAGAAGTATTGCTTCATTACATTTCGTTTAGTTTAATAGACATCTTTATTCTTAGAAAACGTTCGAAGCATGTGTATTTTGTATATCTGCAGGGCAGGTCAAGTTTTACGTCTATTAAAAAAATACACGTAAAATACCTGTGTGGTATTTTTAAAAAGACTGCTAAGTGACTGAGATAGACATGTTCTTCTTATTGATATCTTTTTTATGGGATTGTGATGGGACAAGCATGAGGCCCACATGGTGTTAAGCGGGGACCACTGCCCATTACAGATGTATTTCGTCAGAGACATAATGAATAATATAAATTACAAAATTACGAGGGGAAAGATTATAATCTAGAGCGGGATTCGAATCCCTGGCATCCATCCCTATAGCCGGGGTTTAGCTCCATCTATAACAGTTTATTTTCTAAGCTTTTATATATATAGTTTCGAAAGGACAATTTAGAGACCAACGTCATAATATGTCATGTTTTCCATGAACATGCTTGAGAAGTTACCTAATCAGTTCTGGTATCGGATTATATCAATTGGATAATTTTATTATAGATATGTTTATTAAATCTAGGACTCGTCTTTAGGCAGGTAAAACTTATCATTTAAATACGCTTCAGAGGCATTAATTTTATAATTAAAATCAATATTTCATAAGGACAAACGACTTTCTGTGTGTCTTTATGAACACTCACGACAGTCGATTTCACAATTTACAATTATTTTGGTTTCATTCATCAGAAAATTCAACTTTTATGTCAAAAAGAAAGGATCTTCAACCAGTTTCAGTCGTCAGACGCTAATAGCCAAAAAGACTATACTAAAATCCAATGAAAGCAACATTTTAAATAAACTTTTGTCGTGCCAACGTAAATCTCACCTAAAATAATTATTAAATTTTTCAATAAATAAACGGAGTATTTATTTAAGATATTGACCTACTTATGCATAAACATAATAACAATATATTAATCGTCACTATCTACGTTATAATTGTGATTGTACTACTTTTACCTACAATGAAATAAGAAAATTAAACTATTTTATTTTTTTTGGGATTTATAATTTTTATATGGGATATATCGACTTTTAATTAAAAAAGCTGAAGTAAGAAATAAATTAAGCTGTGGAGACAGATTAGCTTCAAACTTGCATTATATTTAAATCTATTCAGAATTGAACAACGTCAAAAGCATAAGGATGCTGCGTTGAAGTGTTTACATTCAACTTATTTGTACAAAATGGTGCATAATGCAGAGACATCTATGTATCACAACATGGAACATACATTAGTAATTAGTTTAATTCAAGTTACTGAAGGTTCTGGACAAGCTTAAACCAGCTTGAGGCTGCCTTTCTACCAGCTTGTGAGCTATGAACGCGTGTGGTATCCGCCAATCAGATCTCTTGATTTGTCGAGTTATGAAAAAGTATCAAGCTATGGTTTGAAAGTCAAACGATCTGATTGGTAGAAGCCACTCGCGTCCATAACTCACGTATCTGGTGGAAAGACTGGCTTAGACCTTCGTGCACCTTGAACTAAGATCTCCAATAGATATATGTCTGAAACGTTTATAACTCTGTCAAGTCAAATTTCTCACGAGTTTTGATGATCTCTCTTATTGAGACGGCATCTTAAAAATTGTTGTCACTGGCAACTTTCTGCGTGTTGCAGTATAAGTTTGGTTCACACTTTAAATTAATTCTTTATTCTCGTACGATAATCTTAAAGTTCAGTTTAATCCAGCGTAGTTCATATGATACCAGACTTTTGACAAGTAAATTGACTATTACCACTTCAATGAAATACTGTTTATAACTTTAATAGCAAGGTTGAAACAAAACTATCTTACATAAAGAACCTAACGTCGTCTCACCACACATGTAACGTTACATCCAAATAAACATCGTCTTTTACTGTTACACATCTAGATTCATCTTAATATACTGATTTGAAAAAAAAACAAACAACTAAGTACGTACCCTATTATCACAAAAAAACTCAATTTTTAAAACTAAATTGTGCTAAATCTGGCAACCCCGATTGCTTGTGTTGCCATCGTAAAATTAAATCAGTCGCGATCTGATGGGAAAGAATACTACTACTATTTATAAGAGATTACGAGCAGGCAAATGTTAGAAAATAAATAAAATAAAAAACACAACATATGTCGTGAGACAGGTTTTACATTCTAGGTTAACATTATAATCGTTATCACAAACTTTTATGTTACAATTTACACGAAAAACACTCCTAAATCAAACGTCGTAAGTTTCACCTTGAAAGCAAATTGTCTAACATAAAGTTTGTCATAAAGACCGTACATTTTCAATACAATTTTATTAACAATCAAAAACACCGACACATCCTACAGAAGAATCGATAACATTGTGCAGACGATACATTTACTAACTAACAATTATTTAAAACCCAATGTCGATACAGCGTCGACTTACTGACTTGTGTGCCAAAAACCTGTCCTAACATACAATATCATATTCAATGTCAAACCGTTAAGTTTATACAAATAAAAATGCATGTAAAATAATTTAAACAATAAATTAGTCGGTCACTTACATTCTAAATTACGAAACACGAGGGGCGCAGGTGCGGGCGTATAATACTTAAGTATAAAATTATAACAATATTTTAAACAGACAATGAAGCAGTCTATCGATTATATACAAGAAAGGCAACGAAACTAAAATATTCATGTTTTTTACTGGCAATATTGTCCATTCAAAGATTTCTAGGGATGTTATTAAAGAAAATAATACTATCATAATCGTTCAAGAGATCGTGGAATGAAAATAACATTAGTCTTTCTTTCCTTCTTTTCCCAAGATTATAAGAAAAACAAGTTCTGATATTCTCGAAACTCAAATCAACGTATTCGATCCCTAACGCGAATGTTATATTTAAATAAGTTCTAAACGGTCATCTTTTTACAACTGGAACGGTGCTATAATGTGTTTTACGGAGGAGACGGGTTTTTATAGTATTAAAAAACATACGAAACTCTGTCCAATAAGATAATCGCAATTTGACAGCTCATACAAAGTTGACGAAATAACTTTGTAAACCGTCTAGCAGATTATATCACATACAAGTAAATAAATTTGATGTATAGCATCACCTCTTCACAAAGTTATGTCAAGATGAAATAAACCTTGTAAAGACGTAATGCTGTAGAAGAAACGTCAAAGAAAGAGCGTGGACAGAGAATAGAAAACTGTTTTCTCTACGAATTTAGGAGTGGATTATATTTATAGGGCACCGGCGATTTAGTACGTCCTATCCTATTAAGACTCCAAGCTTTGCCTTATAACGATTATTTATGAAGACATTCATGGCAAACATTTTGTTTACATAATAAAATAATATTCAATGTCCAAGAATAACCGAATAACATCGTCAGTAAAATGCCAACCTACTTGGTTTTGTCAACTCTACGCAATGAATTTCTAAACCCTTAATGCGTCAATATCATGTTATACATTACAAAATTACAGCGAGAGGAAAAGTTATAGTTATGTGCGGGATTCGAACCCGCATCATCCACCCCTATAGCCGGCGTATGCTCTGACCTAAGTTAAACTATAGATGTCGCTCCGGCCCCATACAATGGTTAAGAAATAGACGACATATTATTCATACGTAATAAGTAATGTTGTCTTAGCGGTCAGACCATATATACCGGCTATAGGGATGGATGTCACGGGTTCGAATCCCGCACATGACTATATTTTTTTCTCTCCTTGTAATTTTGTAATATATTCCATGACGCATGCGTCATTGCAAAATAAAATAATGATTTTGTTATACATTTAACATAGACTTAGGTCTCGGTCGCACTAGGCAAAAACGATTTCAACTGCCTAAGTTAATGCTACACAATGATATACTTCTTGACATGATTTTAGGGTTCAAGCCAATATAACCCGTCTTAAATTTAGTCTTCGTATCCAGAGATGTTGAGATCGATGATGACCAGTATAATTGATTAAAAACTTTGACCAGTATAAGACGGAAAATCCTCCAATAGGAACGCTGCGCTCGACGAGCCTAGGGAAATGAAGCGACCTTATTGGTGGAATTTGTCCTCGCGGACCGCTCATCTACCTCGCACATCTCTAATTGATACGCATCCTGTTCTTTCCATCAGAGATGTGAGCTTTAGCAAATGGTATCCGCCAATCAAATCGCTCGATTTGTTAATTATATTAAAATGTCAAGCCATGCTTTGGAAATCAAGTGATCTGATAGGTGGATATCACACGTGTGTAACTCACACATCTGATGGAAATACCCAAGGATAGCATATGCCATATTTTATAGGTTCGCCATATTTTAAATACCAAAATAACAAATGTACCAGATTATAATCTGCGAAATCTTGTCTGCATGTCCTTGAGTCCATATCCTAGGTTTTAGTTAAAGTTAAATTTGCCAGATTACGACTTACTTGACCTGTTAAAACACTTGGTATTTAAAAGATGACAAAACCACGTTTGAATCAGTAACATTAATTTTAGAGGACTGTGTTGTACTTTCCAAATATTCCCCTAAGAATATCCGTCCCACCTACTAAAATACAGTCGACCATACATTTATGATAACATATATAAGGTCAGTTTTGTTTCGGAAAAAAGGTAATTTTAGATTTTTACTTATATGAATAAGTTTTCAACAATGTTTCAGAGCTATTTAATTCCACGAAAACCACAGATAAATCGAATCTTAAGACTGGTCATTACTTAGTAACCAATAACTGCCGAGTGCGACCGCACCCCGCCCGCACCCCCCACCCGCATTTCACGTCCACGCTTACCTTAAAAAACACTCCAAACAAAAACCCTGTATGAAACAATAAATAGTGTAATAATTTTCCCATCAGATATACGTTAGAATCAATCGTTGTTCGTGAATTTCTCCCATATGAGCATAACGAGGCAAATGTTCGGCGTTACATGTAGTAGGTACGGCGTTAGGCCTTTATAGAAGCCGCGGATGCGTTCGTACCTCCATGTCTCCGTGATGCAGTGCCAGGCGCCGTTGTAGCTGCGGTGCTGGTCTTGTAGCCGCGCTCGGACCACTTGGTACGGGTACGTGGCGCCGGCCGCTATCAGCTTTGATATGGCCGCGAATGTCAGGTACTCAGCCGATGTCTGGAATTTAAGACAAACATCTTATAAGCAATATGGTCCGAATAGGTTTTTGTTTTAAAAACTAACGTGGTTTTCACTCGTTTTAGTAAATAACACGGGATAACTCACGTGAATCAGTCGAATAGCTCAGTCTCTAGTTTCAGCAATGACAAAAGAAAGAAGAGGACTAGAAATATATGACCTATATATTAGTACGTTATAGAAATACGATGCATTTCAACACAGAAATAAAAAAAAGTGTATGCATTTCACTCCCACGCATGTGATTGTATTAATGTAACAAGAGACAACATTACTTTTACCGCTTTCTAAAATTGCAACAATAACATATGACGTCACTTTGGTCATGCCCATCGGCCAACCCGCCATCTTAGTTTCTGGTTGTTGAGTAGAACTAGAGATGGACATTTAAAATATACATCGATGTTTTTTCCGATGTAATGCATCGATGTTAATAAGATGTATTAATAAACACATCGATGTTACTAAAACATCATTAAGTAAATTTTCTATAAATAATTGACTTTTGTTAATAAATATTGTTTTTATTAATATTTGATTTCTTTACTGTTGATTAAATTTGAAATTATAAATTTTATAATTTTCCTTTACTTATGCCATATTGTTTTCAGTCGCTAAATTTCCTCCTTGAAGAACTGATCTCTCGAATTATCTTGCTACAATTATTCTATAAAAAAAATTTAATATCTCGAAAATAATGATTTAATTAGATCTGAGCGATCACCTTTTTTAGGGATAGGGTGCACCAAAGCCATCTTTCATGCTTTTGGGACACCGCCTGATGAGTAGAGGAGCTGGAATGTACTTCCCTACTGTGGTGATTTTGACATTATGATTGATTAATCGAACTTGTTATAAATGATGAGTAATTATTTACACTCATGAACAACACTGGGAAATGGGCGGAGCCGACGCCATTTTACTTTCTTTTTTGACACTCGATACGACCATAAACTTCATGTCCTCTTCTTTCTTTTGTCATTGAGTTTCAGCCACATTCGATGGTCTTTTTCAAGGAGAGCTCGGGACGCCAGCGTTGACGTCTCGCTTAACTGTCGGAACTATCTCACTGATTCACGTGAGTAATGGCGTATTATTTACTAAAATGACGTTTTTTATTTACTAAAATGGGTTTTAGAATCTAAGGAGTTGAAGGAAGAGGAGAAGAAGGAATTTCAGAATTATTAGCAGTAAACTCTTTGTGAACGATTTCGTCCGGAGAAGCACTGCTACCATACTTATCTCTACCACAAAGCAGTAACAGATATACAGAAAATAATAACATTTTATTAATAATCGCAAAAATTGCAATCTTCAATAAAATGTTGAAGCAGTTATGGCTCAGTGGCTATGGACTGCAGCGCAGCAGGTCCATGATTCGAATCCTGCCGCGGGCTTGAGTTTCACCGCATGGTGGAAGGGCATTTTGCGAGTGCCCGCCTGGCCACCGACCACCCTCAAGTAGAAAATCTGTCACCAAGCACCTAACGGTGTCTTCCAGCAGCTGTCCTTGAGAACAAGTAATTCTAGGCCAAGCCTGTTAACACTTTCGACCTCATGATCACTTACCATCAGGTGAGATTGTGGTCAAAGGCTTACCATATCAGCAGCAAAAAAAAATCATAAGTAATTTACATTCTTTGTCAAACAATCAGTACTAATATTATAAATGCGAAAGTAACTCTGTCTGTCTGTTACGCTTTCACGCCAAAACTACTCAAATTCAAATTCAAAATCATTTATTCAATTTAGGCGTCTACGACGCTCTTATGAAGGTCAATTACAAACTTTAATATTGAAATATTCTACATTGTACTACCACGTTCAGCAGAAAAATTTATAGAGCCACTGCGAGAAGAAGGGCAAGAAACTCGGGGCCATTCTTTTAAACGTCTGTTTACAATTTGTTATAAACAATATAATACAATTATTACAATATTTGTTTAAATTACGTAGGAGACAGGTGATGGCTTGGCAGAGGTGGAATTTTCCAAGCATTTTTGTCGTTTAAGTAATCACAAACTGTGTAGTAGGATTTCTTAATCAAAATGTTTTTCACGTGTAATTTGAATTTTCCTTCTGTGAGCATTGTAATATGTTCGGGAATTTTATTATAAAACCGCACACAATTACCTAAAAAGGACCTTTTATTTGTCTTTGCTAATCTAGAACACGGTACCGTTAATTTATATTTGTTCCTAGTGTTGTAATCGTGGTTGTCACTGTTTAATTTAAATTTACTAAATTTTTTCCGAACATACATAATATTTTCAAATATATACAGACTCGGTAAAGTTAATATATCAATTTCTTTAAAAAGATCCCCCTACTGGACCGATTTGAATGAAATTTAGTATGGAAATAGTTTGAGACCCGGGAAAAAACATAGGATAGTTTTTATCCAACTGCGCAAAAAGAGGTTAATGTTTTTGCGCGATAATCGACACACGCGCGGGCGGAGCCGCGCCCGGAAAGCTAGTTCTACATAATTTAGATAATAAGATATGATTATATTGCCTCATGTTTGTCCCAACACAATCACATAAAAAAAACGCTTCCATATCGTTATTGAGCCACAGTTTTCTTTATTACGGATAAAATAACAGTTATATTTGAGTAAAAAAAGTAAAAAAGTATTATATATTAAGCACGTACAAGTTGAAATTATCTATTTGAATACGAATTTGCATAAAATGAGCAAACAATAGGTACATTCATTTATTTGTACTATTGAACACGATCTTTATTGTATCGAAACTTTTTAAGAACAACGAACTCAACCAATAATATAAAAATAACACTCCATAACTTGTGAATAAAAGCAATGAAAAAGTCACAGTTTGATTACAGGTGTCATTATGTGCCTAATTGCGGTGAAATAAGAGCCACTTTATGAGCAAGTGTGTTGAAAAATGTATTTACACCTTTTATGTATACTAACGTTGTTTCCATAGACATATAAAGTCATTGTGTTATGTGACGCATTAAAAATATCCTTGTGAAACAATTTAGTTTCAGCAACAACCGTTAATAATTACTAACAAAGATGTTTGTGTTACGACTGACTGTCGAAAACTAATATGTTTAGTTTTACATTGATAGATAAATTCTTCATACTAATTTCATGTGTTTTTATACTTCGGACAATGGCCTCTGCCTCATTATGAGCAGTTTTATCTTGGCGAAGAGATTTCAATAGGGCGAACAATGATATGCCCTTGAACAAATACTTTTTTCATAAGCGTTTTTCCTACGAAATAATCAATAATCAACTTGTGATACTTCGTTTTCATGAGATTTGGTTTATTGGAAACCTCTTGGAAAATAATGTGGATAACGCTATTTTGCGCTATTTAGGTAAATTGAATTGGGAATAGTATATTACGAATGCAGCAGTGATGACACAGTAGCAATGGATGTGAAGGATATTTTCAACACAAGCATACATGAGATCAAACTTAACAATTTAATTTTTTTTTTAAAGTAACATACTGTAACTTAGAGAATATGATCAAAATGAATATATAATTTTCTTACTTCTACAAAATAATATATTTTGCTGCATAACCTGTTCAAGTAAAGCACTTTTCAGCGCCCTAATATGGACAAAAATATTTGGATGTATTTTTGGAATAAGAGAACAAAAACAGTTCAGAAGCACATTGTCTGTACCTACAAATAGACTTTTGTTGAAATATAACACAGAAGACATTTTAAAAGTGACGTCACGCCATAACAATCACTTTGTTTGATTGAGTAGCTGGAATATTGCCATCTTTGTGTTTTGGCAGCGGATTCTTCATTTACGCATTGGTAACTCGAAGAAAGAGTCTTCCGATGGTATGATATTACCTCGTCCCTTCTGAATGTTATATATTTATGGAGGAACTCTTCGCAATTATTCTTGCACTTCTCATGCTCGTACAGTTCCTGTGTAAGCCTGGTGTAAGTAGACTAAAACGGCTTTTTATGCTCCAATTTGTTTTTCAGCACTAATGCATAAAATACCCAATTTTTTTATTGTTCAATGAGGTTCACTTTGCAATATAGTTCAAGTAAGAAGTTTGCCTGGGTCTTTAATACTATCCGTAGATATGTTATTTCGAAACAACGACACTCAGCATAGAACATTGTTCAAATAGGTATAAGTTTTAATTTAATTTAGAGATGTATGTAGTACTAATATGATTGTATAATTTCCTCGCAGTCGAAGTGAAAACCTGAGTATATAACTCTGGCATAAAACTCATTTTTGCGTCGGCCTCATAACCATACCAGCCCGAACCACAGGAGAGGGCTGTCAAACGTCTTGACTAAAATTACTTGTTTTATGCACCCGCACAATCTGCTATTATTATATTAAATTCTTATTACAATTTCTTAAATGTAAGATTTTATTAGTTTTAATTTTTTTAAACTGTACAATCGATACGATCATAAATTATACTCTAGGTAGGTTAAAGACAAAAACATAAAATTATTTAAAAAAATGTCTCGCAATGCAATCCTTCCCTTACACACTACTTCCACCGAGAAATGTTGTGAAATCTCATGAAAAGCCAAAACAGATATTTTATTCACTATGAAAAACACCAGTTTTCCAACTTTGTCATAAATTACCTTGTTAGTTAACTATTAATATTTTACACAGTCTTAACGGCTCTCGTTTGTTTGTATAACCGGTACGGTTCGGCAAATCACGGCTTTGAAAGGATAAGGAGACCTTATCTGCAACCACCTCACAACGAAGTGAGCATGCTGACCATTCGGCGCATTATTTGTCTTTCTAAAGGCGTTAAAGTCACCTTGTTAATATATCAATATATACACCAATATTTGTACTGACCAATTTGATGTCAATCGGCAGGTTCCGGTACTGATTGTACCTGTTCTTCATTTCCTCGTAGGTCATGAATTGGAGCGCACCGTGAGACACGCCGAACATGCCGGGAACGAAGCCCTGGAACATACAACACACAATGTTAAATACGTGCTAAATTGTCTTCTTAGAGTTTGTGGCAGTCTTTGGACTTTGGTCATTGATAATCGAAGAATGAAGCTCATTGGCGATAAAACGTTAAGGAAGCTCAACGTATGCGGACGTCACTGCTGTCCAACTTCCGGTATTCTATTAATCGCCTCTTACGACACCCACGAGTAACAATGGGAGGTAGACATTCTAGCCCGGCTTCCTACGGGGCTAGCCAGGTACCCCACAGAGCGTCAAGGAAGTCAAAAATGCTGAATTAAAATTCCTTGCTGAAATGTCATGTAATAAATAGGTTCAAAAAGCCAACGATTTGTTATCATCTCACTTTTGAAGTGAAAATTTGTATAAGCAACATAAGACCAAAGTTTCCTACATCTCGTGCTTTAAAATCTCTCCGTACGCTCAAGATTTACACTTAAAATGCTTCGCTTACTCGGAATTCATATTCAGCACTCAGCAAAAAATAACTTTGCTTTCTTGTTGCACAAATAACTATAAAACGTGAAAAACTTATCGGTTGCTTCAAGCGTATTTATAGACCACAACTAGGCCAACCCTCTACCTCTAGCCTAGCGGCCCTACATGTGGCAGCGTACCTTTATCACAACATACATATAAATTTTAACGTTTTATAAATGTTTGTTCTGGACGTTACACCCGCTGTGTGTGGGCTTCTGAGCGGGATGCATTGAGATATAATATACAACTTTACTCAACATTAGTGCTGCGTATGACGTAATTTGTAAAATTATCAATCAGAGAGATAATATAAATTAATTCAAACCCGTTCCACTATTATTACAAAGATTATGAGTGCCAGTATCGGATAATGACTTGAAACTTAAGATTAGGATTTATGACAAACGTAACTTTTTAAACGTCTTATTAATTCTTAATCATTTTCTTTGAATAAATTTGATTTATTCATATCGAAAACTCGAATATCCATTGATAGTTTTAATGTGTAACAGGATTAACCTAGAATTACTGGCTCTCAAGGACAGCTGCCGGAATAGACAATTAGGTGTTTGGCGATAGATTTCGTATTTGAGGGTAGTAGCTAGCAAAGATAAAGGTCCTTTTAAGGTAATTGTGTGCGGTTTTATAATAAAGTTCCAAAACATATTATAACGCTCACAGAAGTAAAATTCTAGTTGCATGTAAAAAACATTTTGATTAGGAAATCCTACTAGACAGTTTATGATTAGGTACTGAAACGACAAATATACTTGGACAATTCCGCGTCTTCCAAGCTACCGCCTGTCACCTACGTAATGTAAACAAATATTGTAATCATTTTATAATATATTTTGTAACACATTGTTAAAAGGAGGTTCTTCTCGTAGTGGCTCTATACATTGTTTTGCTCAATGTGGCAGTGGAAAGAAGAATATTTCAATAATACACGTACCAACAATAACCTTCATCAAAGAGTCGTAGACGCCTAAATTTAATTAATTATTTTGACTTTGAGCGCATTCGCTATATGTCCTGCTACCATAAATTCGTGCTTAATGATGATAATCTCAATTCATATAGTTTTATAACAAAATTATAATGAGATTTTTTTTTGCTCTTTGTTTCTAATTCTTAGTTATTAATAATTTCAGAAAGGCACTGCTTGCTGCAACATATCGCTTCAACTCAAATATTGTATTCTATTTAATTAACTTCAAAAACATAAGTTTATCAATATTTAGGTTATATTCTGGAAGTTCATTATCATTTTCATCATACACACAGCCTGAAGACGTTCGCTGTTGAATAAAACAACACAAAGAACGACCAATAGCCTCAATTCAGATTAAAGTGGCAGAAACAAGATTTACTGTCAAACAATTTTTGACTTTGTATATATCACTGTAAGTTAAATATAGGCTGAAAGACTTGACGGTGATAGGCCACTTGTGGTCGTGCGTCGGAAATCTTTCAACCGATACTATGCATTGTAATCATTGAGACAAAGACGAAAATCGTTACGCAGGAAAATTGCGGCCGCTGCCACTACGTTGTGGATTGAGTCATAGTCATTTGCATCCGTCTGCAACTGAAGTATTAGTATGGAAAAAATCTTGAAGAATTAGCAAGCTTTTAGTTGATGAAGAGTGGGTCCAATTTTAATCTTTATTTAATTGGTTAACTTATACACACATCAAAAGTGCCTAAGGGATCATGTATACTTTGAACTTTAAAAAAATATACATTTAATATTTACCAAATCTAATTATCAGACTGACGTAAACGAAACAATTTTGCTGTTTATTGTAAAATTAAATTAATTGAGAGCCAGTAATTCTAGGTTAGCCTGAACGACATCTTCGACCACATCATCACTCACCATCAGGTGAGATAGTGGTCAAAGGCTAACCTATCAGGCATAGAAAAAAAAATGTGTTTCTACCATTTACACAAATCACACTAGCACAGCGATTTGGCATGCTTAAAATCAGTTCATCAAAATCACTTTGAGGAATGGCCGCCCACGTTCTTTGTAAAAAGTCTAAAAGCTGTTGTGGCTTGAGGGGTATGCACGGCATCCATACTTGGCAGAGCTCTTCTTTGTCGCATATCCCATGCATGTTCAATGGGGTTGACGTCTGGCGATTGAGCAGGCCACGGCAGAACGTTGTGCATTACACGAAACTAATAACCCAAACGGCTTCGCAAATGGATGATCACTTCTAAAACAATACTCTCTGCATAAATCTGAACGTTGAGGTTGTCCCTGATCCAAATGAGTCCAGAGCTCCTCCAAGCTCGAGTACGTCTTGTATCAGGCCGCATACCGAAACGAGACTCGTCAGAAAAGCACACGCACCGCCAGTCTTCTTGCGACAGTACTTGAAAACGTACTTGAGCCCTAGGCACTTTTGATGTATGTACTTCTTTACCTGGTCTCGTTTGAATTTCATTAAATTCGATTGAATACTCAAGAAAATCAATAATATAATGCAATCATATAATATTTATCAAATTGTGCAGATTTCCACGACTGATTATCAGTGGCCTCAGGTATACTTCCTTTTCCTTGTTTTGTTATACAGCATGACCGAGATAAGCGTTGGTCGTGACACTGACCTGCTTCGCTCGTCACGATTAGACACATACTTTCACTTTTGCAGTCACGTGTTTTCTCTTCACGTGATAAGACGTATTTCCGCTTTTCTATATGAAGCAACGACTCTTACAATAATTTTGCTCGCAGTTTTTTTTATAATGTTATTTGCTATTTCATGCAACTCTTTTTCTCTTTTTAAAATAATTTGATTTATTATTAGGTACTTATATTTCTCAATAGAAACATACTATACAGGAAGCCGACCGTTCCATTTCATTGTTATACAGTAGGACCGAGATAAGCATTGATCGTGACACTGACGAATATCGATCGTCATATTTGAGCAGTAAACAAACACAATTTCTGCAATTACGTATTTTCCCCGACCGGTTTTTGGTAAGACTAATTGATGAAGCCGTTTGCAAATTTTAGTTTTACTGCTAAATATATTGGGTCATGGTAAAAATAGTTTATACAATTGAGATTAAGCCTACGTCTTATATTTGTAATAATTTACCGCTCAAATGTTCTTAACAAAAAAATACCAAATGTTTTTTAAAATCTTTCTAGACGAGTGTGATACGCGTCATCGCGCATATTTTTCCATAATCTCTTCAGAAAGTTAAAGTAATATTACTTAAGAACCCAGCATTAACAATAAATTTAACTCCGCGTGGGACGCCGGTCTTTAACGCAACCCATAATACCAGACTAATACCAGAAGGCAGCAGCGGCTTTTGAAGAAGTATCTACCTACCCTCTAACACTGCGACTCCCACGCCTAGCGTGGGGATTATGCATACTCTTCCCCTAAACAGGAGAGGCACTGCTCAACTGTGGATGTTTTGACTGTTGATGTGAATAAAATTCAAGGGATATTCAATTCAAGGGATATTCAATGATAGTCAACTAGCAGAGTACACTAACGATAACCTAATAATTTCCGTTATCAAAAGTAATGTTTCCATTATTCATTTCACCTAATTAAACTATATTGGCAGTTCGTAATGACAGCATAATATGCTCTATTATTACTCAAACAGTCCGTTCCTAATTCAACTTATCTTTATGACCGACTATTACGTTACGAATAAACAATACGCACCTATTTAATATTTTTATTTATGCAATGACGCATGGTCCGCGGTTTAAATTAAATATTACAATGAGAAGGAAGATTATAGTCACACGAGTATATAATACATACTAATTTATAAAAACAGGATGCAACCGTTGCGATTGCAATTCAACAGTATTTTGACTCATAGTCTCGCAGCGAAGTTTGCTTAGCTGTTCTTAACCGATCAGCAGAGTTAAGCAACGTCCGCCGCGGTCATGAGTTGGATGAGTGACCGCTAGTGACATACCTAATGAGCGCTTCCGTGCTTCGGAGGGCACGTTAAGCCGTCGCTCCCGGTTGTTGTCTTAGAATCAGAGTCGTTATAACATGGTGGTAGGGCATTTTCCGAATGCCCGCCTGGCTAGCTACCACCCTAGAGTAGAAAATCTGTCGCCAAGCACCTAACGGTGTGTTCCGGCTGCTGTCCTTGAGAGCCAGCAATTCTAGGCTAGCCTGAAGAACACCTTCGACCACATCACCACTTACCATCAGGTGAGACTGTGGTCAAAAGCTAACCTATCAGGAATAAAAAAAACAGAACAACTGAGACTGCTACGCTAGGAGTGCTTCAAATATTTTTATTAATTGGGAAGAAGACTCATGTTTATTATTATTAATTTATTATGAATATGGATGGAGATAGTGGCCAAAGTTTAGCCTATCCGACATAAAAAAATATATTCTCTATATCTGCTGTAGTCATTACGGACAGTGTCGTTCGTCTCGTCATAATAATATGACTTACTGCATCCCTAATACGCCGGTTTCCAAAAAGGCTATAGCACTATAGGTGACATTAGTATGCTCCTCCACATTAAACAAAAGACTGATTGTGTATTTGATGACCGCTATGGCTACTGTTTGTGGAGTAGGAAAAGATCTACGATTTAAACAAAAACTGCAATCCCTTCAGCAATGCTAAATGGACAAAAGGTAAATCAAAGTGCAAAGTCTACAAATGCCACCATGTTAATTCCATTACACCAGATCACGGAACCTATTCATCGTTTCTAAAGAGGCTTTAGCTCTATAGGCGACATTAGTATGCTCCACCATATTAAACAAAAGACTGAGAAATGTGTATTTGATGACCGTTGTGGCTACCGTTTGTGGACTATAAAAAGGTCTACCCTTTGTTTTTCGTTTCCTGAAGTGCCACCATGTCAAATCGTTCACCAGATCACCAGATCACGAAACTAATCCACCTGCAGCGAGACACGAGCCAAGGAAACCTTATTACTCCGAAACTATTCATATTAATAATTATAAGAATAAAAATAACATTATGTCGAAATAAAAATAACATAACCATTTTATTCTGTGCCATAACTTTTACTTATATACCTACAGTTTTGTACGGGACTCACGGTGCGCGTGTCCGATTCGCACTCGTCCAGGTTTTCCCACAGAAATCCCATCGCGAAGTACCAAAATAATTCAAACAGCTAAAACGACAAAAACAAGGGACTCCAAGAACATATTTTTCGATAATATATTCCAAACATAATCGGCAAATCAATCATAGGTGATACGATAACGTCACACGTTATGTTGTTAATGTTATAAGATTATAAGTCAATAACATAACATATTGAAAACACGCGATGTGTATATTCAGAGTTTTCTAACCAGAAAGAACATATATAGGGAAAATGGTACGCAGTAGAGAAAATCTTGGGTAGGTACCTACGATTAAACGAAATGGATTCCGAATGATTGATAAAGTCCATCGTATAATGCTTATATATAAAAATTACGTGTCACGATGGTTGTCCGCGATGGACTCCTAAACTACTGAACCGATTTTAAATTTGGTGTGCACACCGTATGCAATTTGATCCAAATTAAAAGATACGATAGCTTACATCTCAATTTATAGTCGTAATTACTCGTGCAAAGCCGGTGCGGGCCGCTAGTGTACATATAGAATAATCATAGAATAATTTACGAGGGCAGTTCAAAGCATTCTCAGTGTGAATATGAAAGAAAAGGCACTTAAAAAGCAAATTACTGGCCGAAGGAGACATAATAACTAACGCTTCGGAGTGACCAGCACAGTGCAGTTAATCAATCACCTCAGGATATTAAAAAACAAAGAATTAAATATGATTTTGAATAACAAACAGATAGCTCCACCCACCTGGGCGTCATCGCGTCACTACATTGCGCTTGCGATTTAACTCTTAGGTATACATAACTAAATGCCATTTCCTACTAAACATCTAAGTCGAGAATTCGGGTATCTTCCGAGAACATCGCAAGATTTAAAAACGAAATTAAAATGTTTTATTTTTGGCATGAAGATAACATAAGATAATTAGGTGCAAAATTATGGTAAACAGTCGTAAACCTGGGGGTATGTAATTGTGTAATCAAAGCTGACGCTGTAGAGTTAATGCGTCAACACTGATTAAGATTATTATACATGTGTGTGTGGGAGGTCTTTAGTGTGAGTTACCATGTTGTTATGTTCGGCAATATATTGGTATAGATATTTCAGTCTGACCCTGCCTTCCGTTTCACGCCCAAAGTGATTTTATCGATTATAGCGACCCTCACGTTTCAGAAATCGAGTTTTTGACAGTAAGTCCTTAATGACACTAGAAATAGGAAACTCTTTACCACATTCAACCCACTGGATCCGACATCTACGTAGACAGTTGAATGACGTCATGGTCCTTAAAATGTCAAAAGAGCAAGAACAACTAGTTTTAACTATATCCGCACGATCTCGGTTATGTTACGGCTTGGAAATGTAGTTTTTATTTTATAACTGGTACAGTTCCCGGCTTATGAAGAGACTAGACTAGACCGTTTGTAGAAAGTTGTAAAATGCCACTATGGAAAAGTAACTGAGCTGGTTGTTGCTGCACACTGAGAACCCAACAAAGCTCCTTACCCTCTTAACGGCCACCCAAATGGTAGCGGTTACACTACCAAAAAAAGTATTACCGTCAGGCAGGCTGCCCGCAATGAAACCAACGGCAAAACTTTTTTAAATTGCGTCCTTGTGTTGTCCTGTGTATTGTTGAAAAATATATGTTTAATATTTGTTAGATATGTTAACGACCACACACACGGGTGGGAAAAGGATAGGAAGAGGATGGAGCAGAAAAGAAGCTCATAACAAGTACAGACCACTCAGAATACCCGATATGCGCGCCCATTGCAACGCGTACCACTGACTTCAAACAGTGCGGTAACGCCGACTTTTTTACAGTTGATACGTTAGCCTTTGACCACCATCTCATCTCATAAGCGATGATCGAGGATCCTTCACCTAGAACAGGACCTCCCACCCAAAGGGACACGCCACCCTAGCGGACATTTTCGAAAGAAAAATCTGAGTAAGTTTTAATACTAACTACATACCGCAATTCAGAATTCTGAATCAGTCTTTGCATAGATAACCTGATAGGTTCAAAATCACGGTTGGCCCAAAAGGTAAAAAAAAAATATCCTGCTTATAATTAGAATATACCGTAAATCGACATACTATCATTTTCGAAAGAAAAATCCGAGTAAGTTTTAATACTAACTACATACCGCAATTCAGAATTCTGAATCAGTCTTTGATAGATAACCCGATAGGTTCACGATCACGGTTGACCCAAAAGGTAAAAAAAAAATATCCTGCTTATAATTAGAATATACCGTGAATCGAAATACTATCATTTTCGATTTCGAAAGCAAAATCCGAGTAAGTTTTAATACTAACTACATACCGCAATTCAGAATTCTGAATCAGTCTTTGCATAGATAACCTGATAGGTTCACGGTCACGGTTGGCCCAAAAGAAAAAACAAATTATCCTGCTTATAATTAGAACATACCGTGAATCGAAATACTATCATTTTCGAAAGAAAAATCCGAGTAAGTTTTAATACTAACTACGAGTACCTACCGCAATTCATAATTCTGAATCAGTTTTTGGTTAGATAACCTGATAGGTTCACGATCAGGGTTTGCCCAAAAGGTCAAAGAAAATAACCCTGCTTATAATTAGAATATACCGTGAATCGACATACTACCCCACCCGATTATAAAGGTCGTGAAGCAGAACTGAAAAATGATTCCCATCTTTTGACATTACAGAAGTTTTTCTAACTTTTGCATCTTTGTGGTTTGCGAAGCAGCGAATATAGAGCAGGCAACATAATTGCATTGCCTAAGATAAGGTTTAGACCTCAATTATTAGTAAAAGCTTCGATAAATACAGAATTTAAAATCGACGAGCGGCTTCTAAACATGGAAGCCTTTTTTATATTTATTTTGTGAAATTTGTCACTAAAGTTTATTGGCATTATTATTTTTTTCGATATTTAAAATTAATGAAAGGGAAAGTATTGTTTACAGACCTAGGTGGGCGGGCAGAAAAAAGGTTGGGGCACCCTGACTTGGTACTGACAACAGCTGGAACAGACCGTTAAATGTTTGAACACAGATTTTCTACCACAAGTTCAAGGCCATAGCGAGAATCAAACCATGCATGACAAAACATAGCCTCTGCCACAGGATAATCACTGCTTCAAGATTTATTTATATGAAATAGACCGAAACAATCAATTGGGGCGAGGTTGATTATTGACTAATCGTGTTATTGATCCGATGTGAATGATAGATAAGTTTGAAGACGTCACAGACAACCTTAGTGAGGTCGTTAGGCTTATTAGCTTTACCGGGCGTGTCCGTTCACATGGAGCGGCGCGAAGAGCAGAACAGATGTTGATAATATTTAAAATGAAGCTTACACAAAACGGTCTTGATTATATCGAATTAAATAAAAAAAGATAGGGTACGCTCTAATATAACGACAATATATATGTGGAGAAAATATACCACTACCATATATAGCACATAGATGCACTTCCACTGTATATGATGCGTTGTAATTAATGACTAGTACATGTATTTGTCATTCTTATTGCAGGAAGACACACATACGCACACAACTGAGCGATTTGACTGAATCCTAGGTTAGCCTGAACAACATCTCCACATCATCACTTACCATCAGGTGAGATAGTGGTCAAAGGGTCAACTATCAAGAATAAAAAAAAAAAAAAAAAAATGTAATAAAAAAATTGTAATATCCGAATTACGGATGCCGTTTCTCCAGTTTTTAAGTTCAATGCTGAATAATGACCAATTTTTTTAATTAATTTTATTATTATAAAACAAATGTGGATGCTCGCAAATTGTGAAAAATTTAAAAATAAGCCCTGATTCAATGAGCTCAAGATTATTTTTAAATCTATCTACATTCGCTCTGCTATCCGTACCGGGTTATACGAACGGGACCTTGGGTATCACGTATGACCATAAACCCTTACATTATAAATTCGTTAGTGTATGTGAAAAAATTATATCTAAACTAAATCGGTTGAAGGGTTATATAGTCTTAAAAGAGGGTTTAAATTTACGAGACGTGATGACATGTGGGACTATACGAAATGGCTTTCTTTAAATTTGTACAGCTCAAAAACTATTTATTAATATATTTTAGACGGAAATATTTTTTTGTATTATACGTATAAAATTAATTAGTAAGACGACCTAGTCTGGAGCCTGGATCACTTGAAACCAATCTCAATAGATAAATGTAGACCAAAGATAATACTGACAAAATACATCGTGGATCACCAAATACTTTACGGATCACAAATAACAGCACTAAAATATTATTTTAATCACAACCCACAAATTCCAAAGGAGAAACAACACTATACAGGCTTAAAGTATGCCCTCTCAGTTCTATAAGCCAATAAGCCCCACTATGCCCTTATATCGCTTGTAATATAGCACAATATAGCGACCTCTATTGCATGCAAAGACGGGTAAACCCAGGGTGGTTAGTCCGTGGGTAAACAGCACGTCAGCTTCCGACGTAATCAGACCTGTCATTCAGGTCTTTTTACCTTAGATCAACATCTCTGTACTCCGTGGATCATTTAATACCATATGGATCAAAAACAAGATCCAAAAGGAAATACTTCGTGGATCATAAAGCCTTAATCAGTACTATCAGTACCCATATTATAAATGCGAAAGTAACTCTGTCTGTCCGTCTGTCTGTCTGTTACGCTTCCACGCCAAAACTACTGGACCGATTTGAATGAAATTTGGTATGGAAAGAGACCCGGGAAAAAGCATAGGATAGTTTTTATCCAACTGCGCAAAAAGAGGTTAATGTTTATGCGCGATAACTGACATACACGCGGGCGGAGCCGCGCCCGGAAAGCTAGTAAAATATACAATAGTAGCAACTCACCCTGTACAATCCCCTGACACCTTCCGTGCGGTAGATCTTTGTAAGGCCATCGACCATGCCTTTATACCGCTTGTTGTCTGATACCGTCTCCTCGCTGTACTGGAGACAGAGACGTGTCTTCACCACCCAGATCGGGTTGGTCATGATGAGGGAGAGCACGCCAGCCTCCGCTGCAGCCAGCATATGGAGCCCAGGCCCGAGGGGTGTTCGTGCGTTTCCGCCTTGTATCCATGTCTTTATGGCGTTGTAGCTGGAAGGTGGGAAAATGACTTAGAATTTTATGTTCCCATCGAAGCGATAACGCGGGGCAGTAGAATTATCTTGCCGCAAGCTTGAGTTTTATTACACGAGTTTAGAATGACTAAACTTAGAAAAACAGACTATGTGCTAGCCACTTTATGAGACATCAGCATCGTAAACAGAGAAATAAAAATTATACAGCCATAATATCGACTGTTGAACAAAAGATTATTCCATTAGGGCTTTCGTTTCGATTCTTTCAATTTTAATATTATTATTTTATTATTATTATTATATAATCCTTTAATTATTTCTATTCTTAAGGGCGCACCGAGCTTTTTAGGGACGCCGCGTATGTGTGCGTAATTAAGGCACGCCAACAGCATCCGTCCCCGTCCGACGGCCCAAGAATTACTAAAGCGGATAGGGACAAAGCATCGCGACTCTGACTAAAATGGGCGGAACATGCGTGAGTTGGAGTATTTCCTTCGTATAATAAAAACAAATACCTATTTGAAAAATGCAATGTGTATACGTAATAGAAAACATGTAGTTTTTTTTATTATTCAAATACGGATGACTCCCTGTTAAGTATTTACGCCGTACAAAGGGTTTATTTCGTTTTTTAGATGTAACTTTGGAGTTTTTTTTCTATATAGAAAATTTTGAGTAATCGTGTTGCCAAAGTGTATGATTTATAGAATGAATCTGTAAATATAATATATATTAATTACATAACTCAAAATTAAGAAATAAAGATACAGCATGGGAACAAACGAACCACAATTACGTATCGCTGCCTCGGTGCAGGCTTAAGGTGTTACTTTGTCAGTGCACTCACATATTTTGTAATTATTTTGTACGTAACCATTTACACTGAAACTTTGACTACCGCTACTACTTTAAAGGTGCATTCTGAAACTACTTATGAAAATAAGGACAAAAGATTGGTAGTACTATGAATAATGATGTGCGTGATTAACTTTGCAACCGTTTATTATTGTATCTTTCCCTTTATTTCAAGTAGTAAAAAGACATTAAAATTTTACACAGTCGACATAAGAATTACGTGATATAGAAATACGATGATTTTCAAATTATAAAGTTGTATGCGTTTTCGAACGTTTTTATTTGGTTTTCGTGATATTTAAATCTTTTTATCTCACACTCGCAGCAAAATCGCTCATTATTTTTCGTCAGCATAACCTGCACGTTTGAGCTGCTTAGGTTAATAATATATAAAATAAACTTTAACTTTACAAATGAGCGACCAATGATCTCTGAACGCAGACACCTCCACATGTTAAGCTATTAATATTTCTTCAGCTTCATTTACATTTAAGTACAAGATTTCACGTGCACACTTCACAAAACAATATTATATTGTTAAGTAGATGGACGGTCGGATTGTTAAATGTTTGAAAATCCGAAATTTTATATAACTCCAATGGAAGCCAGGTTTGTCTATGGCATTAGTTACCATTACCTATCAGACAAGCTTCTTCTAAGGAAGTCTTCAAATTTGTCACTTATTGTTCTTAATGTCTTATTATTATATAAATTGTTTATTTTATATCATTAAATTATTTGTACATTATATTTACTAGCATTAGTACATTTTTTTGTTATATAATTTTCGTATTGTTTGTGTAATTGTATACAGTCTGTAGGAATAGCAGTTTTCATTTTATAAGCAGATTTTTGGAATTTCAATACTTAATTAAAAATTCACCTTAGGTGTACCATACCCCCATACATTGCGAGAATAGCATAGTCAAATCTACTGCGTACCATAGCCGTATTACGCATCAAAATTTGCGTCTTTGCGATTGCAAAAAGCTGAATTTTCTTCAAAGTTACAGTAGATTTTTGTACCACAGTGTTATTAGGTAATAATATCGTATTTTCATTATATTCTTTGTATTTTCACTTTAGAGTTTTCTGCTTTAAAAAGAATTTTAAATGTTTGACACAAACCTATGTCCTTTTCTCTATTAGTAATGTGTGGATGTCTGGTAGAAAATGCTTTGGCATTAAACCCTTAATTGTACATTAGTGCAATAAAGAATTGAACTAATATAAGTAATTTCTTTTTTATTGCTGATAGGTAAGCTTTTGACCATAATCTCACGTGATGGTAAGTGATGATGTGGTCGAAGGTGTTAACAGGCTTAACCTAGAATTACTGGCTCTCAAGGACAGCTGCCGGAACACACCGTTAGGTGCTTGGCGACAGATTTTCAACTTGAGGGTGGTCGCTAGCCAGGCGGGCATTCGCAAAAATGCCCTTCCACCATGCGATGAAGCTCAAGCCCGCGGCGGGATTCGAACCATGGACCTGCTGCGCGGCAGTCCATAGCCAAAGCCAGTTAGCCATCACTGCTTCAAAGTATTATATCTATGGACACGTTTATCTTGTGTATCTGAGTCTTACCGACTCGCGATTGTTTACAAACCGTGGCTTACCGAGTATTACAATGGTCAATACATGCAAGCACCGTCATATCACAAGGCGCTACATGTGAGTTATAATCGAACACGTTTTGTGAACGAATATTCATTATTTATTATAGTAGAGGAGACGTGGGA
This sequence comes from Plagodis dolabraria, assembly GCA_963854805.1. Classification (NCBI taxonomy): domain Eukaryota; kingdom Metazoa; phylum Arthropoda; class Insecta; order Lepidoptera; family Geometridae; genus Plagodis; species Plagodis dolabraria. The sequence continues at coordinate 7,248,602 of OY978442.1, forward strand.
GGTCGACCTTCACCCATCTGATAACTTGATGCAACATATTTTTTATCATACATACATAAAAATGACGCCTCTTTCCCGTTGGGGTAGACAGAGACCACAGATTTCCACTTACTACGATCCTTACATATCTCTTTCGCTTCATCTACACTCATCAATCCTTTCATACATATTTCATTCATCTTTTTATACATTTTAATAATTAAAAATAGCCATGAAAACATTTCGATAGGCAAATCATAGGCGTGTTTGTTAATAAAATATATGACTCTTACACTATTAGTTTTTAGCGACCATGTGATACACCACCGCATTACACATGAAAGTCAAAATCATAACTCAATAAAGAATCAAAAAAACCTTATAAAATAATAGGAAATACTATCCCAGCTCCACGACCTCAAGCAGAATATTAGTCGCCAAGCACCTAATGGTGCTCTTTTAAGGTTAAGCCTGATAATGTTTGCGTTTACATCATCTTTTTTAAAAGGGCGATATAGTGGTCAAGCCTTTCGCTTTTACTTGCATTTGGGTCAGCAGTAATGGCTCAGTGGCATTGGCTGTGGACTGTCGCGCAGCAGGTCCATGGTTCGAATCCCGCCTCGGGCTTGAGCTTCACCGCATGGTGGAAGGGCATTTTGCAAATACCCGCCTGGCTAGCGACCACCCTCAAGTAGAAAATCTGTCGCCAAGGTTTTAACGGTGTATTCCGACAGCAGTCCTTGAGAGCCAGTGAAGTTACAGGCACATGAGACTTAGCAACGACGTCTCAATGTGTCGGGCGCAGTGCAATTCGTGACTTGACGGTGACGAAATGAAATGCATCTGTTATAGGCAGAGGTTTACAGTCCGCTTAACATTAGGTGGGCCTCGAGCTTGTCCGCCAAACTAAAATAAGAAAAAAAAACCTAATCGAAATCGAAGCTAACCCAAAGAGAAGCAATTCTATTTGGTTAGCACGAAATAAATGCAGCCAATTTTTGTCTTATTTTTTTTTTTTTTTTTTTATGCCTGATAGGTTAGCCTTTGACCACTGTCTCACCTGATGGTAAGTGATGATGTGGTCGAGGATGTTGTTCAGGCTAACCTAGAGTTACTGGCTCTCAAGGACAGCTGCCGGAACACACCGTTGGGTGCTTGGCGACAGATTTTCAACTTGAGGGTGGTAGCTAGCCAGTCGGGCATTCGCAAAGTGCCCTACCACCATGCTGTAACGACTGCTATCCTAAGACAACAACCGGGACCGACGGCTTAACGTGCCCTCCGAAGCACGGAAGCGCTCAGTAGTTATGTCACCAGCGGTCACCCATCCAAGTCATGACCGCGGCGGACGTTGCTTAACTTTGCTGATCGATTCAGAATGGCTAAGCAAACTTGGCTACGAGCGCTTCAAAAAAATATATAGAGATAGAGTAATCAAAAATATATATAGAGAAAAATATATATAGAAATAGATATAGAGTTCTAAAGAAAATGAGCTCTACATAATATATAAGACCTCGTTCAAAATATAACACGTTTAGGTATAAAATAGGTATGTAGACGTGTTAAAAGATGATACTTATGTTATTATTATTACACAAGACAGAAAGGCCATGAAAAGCGCCTCAAACATGGAACAGTCGGATAGTTCTAAACGAATTCAATAGGGGACGCCTTTTTGACTGTTTATTGAGTTATGATTTTGACAACGATGATAAGCAGTTTATTTCGATGCCGCTCTGTTTAGCTGCGGGTTTAAGTGTCAAAACTGATCTATAACCCTCCAAACGCCTCAAACTGTCCTATAGAGACAGGGTAGAGTCGCAATGCTAATATTACTGATTTAAAATGAAAACTGCACTATCTAAAACAACACTAAGAAAATAATATTTCAAAATTTCGAAAGACTCCGAAAACAGTCGCTATCTGGCAACTAGTGAATGCTAGTTGCCAGATCGACCGGACATTCAATTCCCTTCTAGGAATTAGTTTCTCTATAATAATTACACTTATTTAAAGCTTATCAGCTATAAAAACAATCCATAAAGCCTTTGATTGCTATGACCGCCTGAGTTGCCTTTGCGAATGTTTTTCACTCTACATGAGTTACCTATATTGAGTATTTATACTCAAAACCCTGAACCTATATATAAAGGTAAGATCACGCCGTAGGAGCCGCAAGAGCCAAGATCAACGAAACGGGTCGGCCTGCGCGGATAGGGAATTGACTCTGCATTTATTACTGAATTCTTTGATTGCGACGTGTCTAGATGCACGTTCATCGTCAGCCTAACTTATCACTGTCTTCTAGCATATCCTCACCAACCAGTTAGAAAGAGTTCAGCTACCATGTTTATAAGCATTTTAATACATATAAGAAGCCCAAGATCTCCGGAGGCAAACCAGGTACCCGCCCCAGGCGGCACTTTTAGGGGGGTATAAAATCATAATATATGATTAACAAATAAAAAACATGCTCCACCAAGCGCCTAGCGTACGGAAGCCTAGTTGGCTAATCGTAGAACTGTAAGAAAAAGGCACCACACAAGCTTACACTACAAGTGAACTTGTGGTCTCGATATGCTGATTTGAGATTTGTCGTCTTTTTAGTGAACATTTATTAAAGGGTTCTTATCTTACCATTCACGAAAAATGCAATTACATATTTGTGAGTCTTTTAAATTAATGTATTTTAAACTGCGGAGGGGCGCCACATCAAGTTCTGCCCTGGTACGTAAATATCGTAGATCCAAGGCTGCATTTAAGAACAACATTTGACAATATATGATAAATATTATTCGGTATTTACAACTGATAGGAAAGTTATCTTCCACCACATTCCTACTAGATACTACTATTATGAGCTTAAACAATAATATTTGATAATAAACTTCACATATTGTTGCAAACAACTGGGTGTGGTGCCAGCTTCCTGTACATAGGTACAATATTATAAAATTTGAATTTATTATGCAATATCATAATGACTAGATTCTGCAAAAATTCATTGTATTTCTCTCATAATATTGTCACCTTGTTTCCATTATTGGGTCTTTTTCTTGTTTCCATTATCAGGGTTTGTATTGGGTCAGTAGGTACCTGCATTTGTTTATTTCTAACAACAGAAACACAAACAGTTCACTAAGGCAGTCAATAAGAGCGCTCTTATTGGCTGCCTTAGTGAATTGAAGAATCGAGAATTAAAGCGCTCGTAGCGATGTTTGCTTAGCCATTCCTAACAGATCAGCAAAGTTAAGCAATGTCCGCCTCTGTCATGACTTGGATGGGTGACCACTGGTGACATTATTACTGAGCGCGTCCGTGCTTCAGAGGGCACGTTAAGCTGTCGGGCCCTGGTTGTTGTCTTAGGATGACAGTTGTTATAGCATGGTGGTAGGGCATTTTGCAAATGCCCGCTTGGCTAGCTAACACCCTCAAGTAGAAAATCTGTCGCCAAGCACCTACCTAATGGTGTGTACCGGCAGCTGTCCTTGAGAGTCAGTAATTCTAGGTTAGCCTGAACAACATTTTTGACCACATCATCACTTACCATCAGGTGAGATAGTAGTCAAAAGCTAACCTATATGGCATACAAAAAAGCAATTGGAAGAACAGCACTGGTTGAACGACCAGCATAACGCTGAGTTAAGGCCGGTTTTGCGACAAATAGAAGTGTTATATTATGTTTCATATATAATTTGAACTAAGTACATATATTGTCATTATTTAATTGTTGCGAAATAAACATTTTCTTTCTTCTTTCTTTTCTTTCAATTGACTTAATTGGCAGCACAACACCACTATTATAATAACTAAGATGAAAGCAAGTATTAATCATGACATAAGCATTATCATTTCATGCATCATTTTCTGTTTATCGCCTGTTGAGGCATACAATACAATTAAAACCCTAACCTAAAAGGAATGGTCCTAATCCTTAAGGTGAAGTGAGACATTAAGAAGCTAATTTTGAACATGTTTTTGAAGAGTGTACGCCTTGCAAACATGAATAAAATTGGGCCTCTTCCACTGCAATGCTATGGACCCAGACCCCACATGGTGAAACCATGGAAAGCTAAGTAATTTGTCTCTCTTTAATATCCTAATGGATATTATAAATACGATGCCTGATCAGAAAACATGATACCATATATTTTTCTCAATAGATAAAATACATGAATACACATCTAAAATTTCACTTAGTCAAGTTTTTTCTATAATATAGTTAAATAATTGTCTCAATACAAATTTTTTTTTCTACTTTTTATGTAGCAACTATGTGAAACAGTAGCTGAAAGATTTTATCAGTTTTTAAGAAGCTTATTATAAATGAATATATTCAATAAAAATTGCTTACAGCATTTAAATATTACATAGATCTATCTCGCTCACTCCTTGCAAAATGAGGTCTCTTTGTCCTATGCACTCAGTCTTGACACTTTTCAAAGACCACTTCAGCTCTAGGAGCTGTACTGTTGCTTAACTCGATAAAAGAACATTAAGGACAAGCAGCATTAGTAACCTTCACAGGTTTTTTACCCAATACTTACTCATAAATGTTTACTTTTTTTAACTTATCTATTACTTACAACAGAAAATAGAATCCCCAAGCTGATCCAGACCCCCATACGTTGGGGGTGACGCCGCGGTACAGGCCTTTAACACCTTCCTTCTTCACTATTGTCACAAATGCACTGCTGAGTCCATCATATCTGGGAACTGTTGCCGTCCTGCCATCATTTACTGCAAAAGGATATTATCTATGAGTCTAGATCCTCAATATGAAAATCCAGCAACTATTGACTTAAGTTGTGCAGCTTCTCATCTCCCTACCCAATGACATCCAATCAAGGTATTCCCTATTTAGTATAGGTGTCTTCACTGTTTTATAGTGCTGACCTTGAATTATTTTATTTGTGTGTAATTATTTCGTTGTACTTCTGTTGACAGTTATTCACCAAAGTTTCAGCCATGTTGGACACGCAGTTCTCACGTGACAGTCGTTTGAGTGAGTTGAAGTGAGTGTTTTTATGAAAATGGACAAAATCAAGTATCGAGCTGTCATTAAATATTAGTTTTTGAAAGACAATATGCCTACGCAAATCAAAGATGAGTTGGATTCTGTGTATGGGGACTCTGCGCCATCATTTACCACAGTGAAATTTTGGGAACCTTAGTTTAAACGTGGTCGTAAGGGCTTCGGAGACGATAAACGTTCGGGATGTCCAAAAACTGCAACTACCGACGAAAACATCGCCAAAGTTCACCAAATGGTACTAGACGACCGCCGAATTAAAGTGGGAGAGGTAGCAGAAGTTATGAATATGTCAAAAAAACATGTTTGTCACATATTAAACATTTAGACATGAGAAAGCTGACCGCGCGATGGGTGCCGCGTTTGCTCCAACCAAGACAACGCACCGTCTCACACCTCAGCGGTTTGCCATGGCGAAAATTCACGAATTACAGTTTGAACTGCTTAACCATCCGCCTTACTAACCAGATCTAGCACCAAGCGACTTCTTTTTGTTCCATCATCTAAAAATTGCGCTCGGAGGACAGACATTTTCATCAAATGAAGAGGCAATCAACTTCGTAAACAATCATTTTTAAGAGAAAAACGCCGAGTACTATTTGGACTGGTTACAGAGATGGGAGCATCGCTGGTAGAAGTGTGTCAAGTTACAAGAAGACTAAGTTGAAAAATTTAAAAAAAAATCTTGTTTCTTTGTTAGGACGGAAACTTTTCAGACCACCCTCATACATCTTATATTTCTCTCGCTAATATTAAAAATTAAATAGCAATTGAGTGTTTGTTCTCAGTAGTACCATTAATAGTTCCTTTGTAGGAATCACTGAGCCTTTTTTGTAATTCCTTAACAGGTCCAGGATTACTGAGATTATACAACTTACAAGTAAGTGAAACTATTGCCAATTTTGTGTTGAGTTTAGTAAATAATAATATAATGATAATAATTTGACTATTTTTCAGTATATTGTGTTAGTAGGTACATTTCAATAATCGGAAAAAATAATTCCTGTGTATTAGATATGAGGATGTCTCACAGTGTGCAGCCTCAGGGCGGCATAGTGGCAATTCAGCCTAATTTTCCTGTTAAGCTGATGTGACATCACAAACACCATGCAGCCAAACAGGAAGGATTTTTGACACATAACGCTTCAACACAAAGCATCCTCAGGAGGTCTTGACTCTTCGAGTGCATGATCAAGACAAACTGGGAAACTTTGCTATTATTAAATATAGATTACCTCAGTTCCTATACATATACCTACTTAATACCTAATGTAAAAATTTTATAATGCAATAAGGTATTGAGTATTGAACCTGACAAAACATTCCTGTCATTTTGCCATTTTTAGGCAATTGCCTCCTACAACAGATAGAGAGGGCAGGAGCGTTGAGTCAAATAAATATAAATTATGCATTTATGTAAATTCAACCTAAAAATTTTGGAAACAAATTAGGCCATGTCATTTCCGTATCAAAGTCAATTTATATAACAGTTGGTATAACAGTTTGAATTTGTAATAAAATTCTACTGAAAATTTTAATTGGCAATCAACTAACAGAAACAAAACACCATTTCCTGTATGAGTAATTCTGTACAGGATACTTACACTTGTGTGACAAAGCAAACTGAGTAAAATTTGTACGACTATTACGTAAAATTTTGAAATGAGAATAATGTTTGCTAGAGTAAGGAGCAGTTAAAGACTATCCTTTATCAATTATTATCACCCCTAAACAACACTATACTTTCAAGATGTTCATGCAAATCCCATGCTGCAAGTAGTAAATGACAAGTGACTATACAAACAGGTTTTATTGCATCAGAAGGGAGTCTTCGCAATGTAAACAAAGCAATCCAGAACACTGTACTTTCACTCAGTGAAGTTCAAGGTCAAGTCATCAGACACATCATCCACACAGACGTTGTTTTAATTTAAAAATTCCAAATTATTTCGGTAATAGATAAGCAACAGAAAAAATAATAAACATTTTTAACCTTACCAACTAAAGATCACGAGATCTCACATGGCAACCACTGCATAAAAATGAAATCGTACTCACCAGCGAATCTAATCTTTATCAAGTCGAGAGGGTGTAGAATGAGAGTTGAGGTCACGCCACCTGATATACCAGCTACCAGGTGCTCGTATTTGATGTGGTTGAGCAAAGCGAGCTTAGAAGACGACGAATTGGGGTTCTTCATTGTGCTCATGATGAAATTTACTAAATCACAGATAAAAACTTTGATAGCATCTTGCGGAGAACTTAAAACTTAAATCTACCGGCTCACACAGTCCCAAAAATCTTTAACGAAACTAAATGTGAAACAATCTTCACTAAACATTATGCCCTCGTAATAATCCCACGAAATTACGTGCGATAAAAAAATTAAAGATTTCTCGCGAATGCTAGCGCGACCAGAGTTGCCATATGGAGAATCTGTATTTTCATGAATTCTATTATGAAAATACAGTTTTAGACAGATTTAAGAAATAATCGTTATTACCTAACGACATCAAAATATTGGATGGTAACAAATTTAAAAGATCTTTGACTAATAAACTGCTCCTTATAAACTGCTTTTATAGTGTTAAAGAATTTAGAGATTTTTGTAAAATGCAATATTGACTGAATTCATACCTACATAATATATTTGCACGTTTGCTTGCAGACTAAATACATTGTATTTTAACCATTAATATATATAAGATCTTATATTTATGATTATATACATGTATTTGCAAATAAATGTTTGATATGATTTGATTTGAATTAATTCCATTATTGATTGATTGAATACTCATTAATTATTACACAAACACGAACACACAGATATTAATGAAGAATAATGCCGTTTTTTGTTCACTGCAGATTTTTAACTCTAAAAAAACAATAAATACCGTGTTTTAATCGTTTAAATCGTATTTTTTTAATCGTATTAATAATTGCCAAGTCTAATTTTAGTATTTATCTATTTTGGCATGAAAACCGACACTAACAATATTATTATATTATATTCTATTAGTCACTCAATGCGCAATATCAAAATATAGTCTCAATTAATTAATACTGAGACTAAAGCGGTATGTTGAATTATCTGAACCAAACCAATAATTTAGCACAGCGCGAGCCACGATGCGAAAGTTGATGAAAAGATATAAAATATACAAAAAGGAAATTTTAATAACTTCACGATTGCTTGATTTATTGAAAAAAGATGCTCAGAATATCATAGCGCATAATATAGTTATCATCTAAATGTATGGCTCACCATTCATTTTTTGATGATTATATTTATTTAGCTGTCCATGGGAAGGAAAGAATACTAGAAAAAGCCTTGTTTTTTACCTGATCAGAATAGACGAGGGGTAAAACATTATGATTCTTACGTAATGCTTGTGTGATGCCCCGCGATTGTAATGTGCACTGCAATCACCCCTCGTTTTATCTCCTCACTACTACATAAAACTGAGTGCGATTCCGTATAAAAATAAACAAATAGATATTCAACGTTTTGGAGAGAGATTTCTCTAAAACAACTCAAACTTTGGCTTAGCACGCCTTTTATAGTGTCTGTGCATAAATTGATGTTATTACTTCACTGCTTAGTCTCATTGTATCTTATGCATAGAATTCATATTAAACTATTGTTAATGAATCAGATACCTCAGTTTAAATATTTCATGCCACATTAAATCTAGCAGACTAATTCCACCGTAGAGTACATCTTAAAAGCAGGTTAAACTGATTTCGGTAGTATCATAAACAGCCATTATCACTTTCCAGTATACTTTTATACTGTAACGAGCATCCGAAAGACATAAACATCTGCTTAGGGACTCAGCAGCCTATCTAGGTCCCGCAATTTTATGTCCAGAGAAAATATTGTCAGGTTCATAAATATATGAATAAATTTATAGAAAATTTAACAAATAATCTGTTCTAATCGGACAAAGAAAATAAAAAGAAAGACTAAGCTCTGTTTTTTTTATTAGTTTGTTATGTTCCGTTTGTCTATAACCACGCCATGTGCCAAGACACAATCACGCATCGCACAGTGCGATGCGTGATTGTGTCTCCGTATAAATGCCCACAAATTGGTATGTATGGCAACACTATGTAAATATAATACTATTACGTTCCGTTTCTGTAAAATCTCGAATACATACTTGACATCCTATGTCACTGCTGCCGTTTTTGATAATCATGTTTACAAAATCCAATCACAAAAGAAAGAAGAGGACTAGAAATATATGACCTATATATTAGTACGTTATAGAAATACGATGCATTTCAACACAGAAATAAAAAAAGTGTATGCATTTCACTCCCACGCATGTCATTGTATTAATGTAACAAGAGACAACATTACTTTTACCAAATGTAGCCCTCAATATAGGCTTTCTGTTAATGTCCTTGCCCTGTAGTTGTTTATTTTAGGATGTTGTTATTTAATTAACACCTTTAATTATTTATTTTAGGTGTATATAGCACCAAAGCACAAATGGTGCACGATTATATAAAAAAGCGAGAAACAATGTTTTAAGAAAGCATTGGAACATCTGCAAAATGAAACGAGTACGTTAAGAGGAAATGTACAATTAATGTTTGTTGTTACTAAAAGCACTGTAGGATACATAATAAAATAATTAAAAAACAATAAGAATATAAGATTGAATATTTTTCTACTAAATATTTCGCCAAACAAGTATTCATAAACGCTGAACAATCGAAAAACATATCTTATAATCATCAAATATTAATGATGCCCTAATTTACTAGAAAACAAGATTGTTGTCATATGAATATGCTAGGGCAGTAAAAAATTGTCCAGTAGCATAGGAAGAAAAGCAAATTGCAGACAGCATAATCTCTCATACAGAAGATGTCAGTGTGGAAGATATCGGAGCCGGTGATTTTTGTTCAAGTTTAATTTTACTCCGTTTAAGCATGGATAGTTTCGCAACGCTTAACTGATCTTAATATATAGTATGTTATAAGTCTATGTTACAGATCCTACTTCTGTATTACTACTTACGATATTGTATACTGGTATTAAACAAATACAACTATTTTATTTGGTCTTTAAAATTATCTGTCCTAAACTACCCAAGTAGGGTGCTAAACTACCCCCCAAGAGGGGCAGATCAGGACAAGGGCGAGGTTGTTTTTATTAAATAAAATTAAATATCTCCATTTCCAAATGACTTTATTTTATATTTTTTCTCATAAAAAACAGTTACTCTACCATTTTATGTATTTACATCTTAATTGTGTCAAATATTGAAAAGCCTAAAAACATTTTACTAAAAAGTGTCCTAGGGTGCCCCCCTCTCCCCTACTTAAATTTTATAATTTTCCTTTACTTATGCCATATTGTTTTCAGTCGCTAAATTTCCTCCTTGAAGAATTGATCTCTCGAATTATCTTGCTACATTTATTCTATAAAAAAAATTGAATATCTCGAAAATAATGGTTTAATTAGATCTGAGCGATCACCTTTTTTAGGGACAGGGTGCAACAAAGCCATCTTTCATGCTTTTGGGACACCGCCTGATGGGTAGAGGAGCCGGAATGTACTTCCCTACTGTGGTGATTTTGACATTATGATCGATTAATCGAACTTGTTATAAATGGCGAGTAATTATTTACACTCATGAACAACACTGGGAAATGGGCGGAGCCGACGCCATTTTGCTTTCTTTTTTGGCACTCGATACGACCATAAACTTCATGTCCTCTTCTTTCTTTTGTCATTGACAAAATCAATACATAGGGCTTCTATAATAGTAAAATAAATAATAAATGAATACTAAAATAAACCATGCATTTTTGCTGAATTACAAAGATGTGATCAGATGAACTCCACATACAATAACGTAAGATGGAACATTTATAATGATACAATATAAATGTTGCCACCTTCCGTTATGCATCACACGCCTGTGCATCAGCGTTGCCATATATACATATTTCTGTATGACAGATTTCAGATGTGCGATATAGATTCGCATTGGATACATTAGTTTAAAAAACCTTCACTAGAAACGAAACTGAAAACTGCAACATCAACTGTCACTTTGACAGCTGTCACATCTAAGGCTTTACTTGAGAGTTAATCCAGTAGCCAATATATATATTATTTGTAATATCGATGAAGCAGTGGATTTCTTTCCAACTCTAGTGCAGTGGGTGGACGGGGAAACTTGAATTCCCCGTCCACCCACCAGTGGGAAAATCCAGTGGGTGGACGGGGCATCACCCATATATTTATGTAGAATCGTCACATTCTATTGACTTAATATAAAATAAATAATATATATCCATTCATTATGGTTAATTTATTTGTCGAACGTGTTAGTTTGGGTCTATTTTTGATTTATTCATACATTACCTATTCCCTTGATGTTCATAAGAAGCAGAATACACTAACTAAGCTGCTCATGGTAAGTAGGTTCTGGTTTGGTTCTTTTGACCATACATATTTCATGATAAAAAGGCATACAGATTTTGGCAGTTCCACAAATGGTAAAAGTTCCAATGCATCTCCAAGGCAACAATGATGTTCATATTAAAATAAAATTTAAGACTATGTATTGTACGTTGTCATATATTTTATTTTCCATACTGAATACTAACTTAAAATTCCTGGCTCTCTATATACCATTCGTATTTTGTAAACAATGGTCAGTTAGAATTCTTTAAATTTCAATAGGATATGAGTCTAAAATTTATTGTTGGCATAGTAGGTATAGCCAATACTATTGGTTGTTTTTTATTTGTTGTTTAGCCAATACTATTGATGCACGGGATTCTGTGCAATTGCCATTTCTGATTGACTGTCACTATGAATCAGACTCCTCCTTACCCATTATTTCTTTGAGAAAACGTTTTAAGAAAACTGCTTCCTTTGCAGCTTCCGATAAGCTTACATATTTGGCTTCTGCTGTAGATATAGCAACACTGCGTCGCTTAGTGCTTTGCCATGAGATTGCTCCATTAGCTATCTTGAAAATGTAGCCTGAATAAGACCTTCTGTCTACTAAGTCACTTCCATGATCTGCATCTGCGAAACCTTGAATCTTATTATTTTTATCCTTTGAGTACTAAAGCCCATGCTTTTTGTACCCTTGAAATACCTTAAGATTCGTTTTGTAGCTATCCAATAACTCTCCTCAAAGTTATTGGTACAGAACTGACTCATGTAGTTTACTGAGTGGGCTATACCTGCAGGGCTATCACGTATCTTCTGTAGCAATGAACTGTTGATTGCAACAATAAAACTGTCAGTTTTGTCAGATTTTGTTAGACAGATAGGTAACAGACCTTCATGCGTCCGAACGTTAGTCGCCGACCGTTATTTTTCTTTTATACCTGAGACGATAACTGGCATATACATTGATCGAATTAAAAATTTCTTACTATCTATTCTACTTATCGAGAAACTAACCTCATTCTACTAAAGAGTTTGTAAAAATATAGTATATATACAGGTTGTACTCCCATGGTCAGTATTTCCTTTTATTTCATATTATTATTATTTTAAAATCTAAATAAAACAAATAAAGACAAAATTCTTACCTGTTACGCGTGTGAGCAGAAATTTTAATGAGATAGACAAGAGAGTTGGCCTAGTTTTATTCTTCGACTAACTGTTTGAATTTTATTATAAGCTGCAGTCTAAACATTAAGACTAAGTTGTATCCTTATTTGGATGTCATTTATAAGAAAGCTATCCATGAGGACCTATAATTGGTTATCTGTTGTTATTATTTATATATAAGATATTTGTTATACTGTTGGTCTTCCTAAGAAATAAATAAATAAATAAAACTTAAGTTTATATTGGCATAGATTTTATAATTCAAGTAGTAATTACTTATTATTATTATTTTAAGTATTCGCAGAGAGGAGAATCTTATTGTTTTCCGCACATGACTTATATTTTGCAACTCGTTTTTTTATGTTATCCGCAGAGCATGCGTTATTGCAAAACATAAAAATACTAAAAATATCATAGTCGCTTTATTACATTTGGTTTAATTTTACAGCATATATCAAGCGTATGAAATGTGTTGCAGTATCCAAAGTGTAGATACCCATTGGCCATTAGTAATGGCCTAATTAAATCAAAATTTAAGTTAATATTGGGATTTATTTTAAAATACAAGTAGTAATTTCTTCTTCCTCCCCTAACACAAATTAGCCCAAAATATATCTTCCTCCACACCGCTTCAATTTTAGTGTGTAATGGCCCATTACACACTTAACTTAAATTTTGATTTAATTAGATTTCAAAAATAAAATTAGATTTTAGAATAATAATATGAAATCAAAGGAAATACTGACCATGGGAGTACAACCTGTATATATACTATGTTAATACAACTCTTTAGTAGAATGAATATAACAAAATTTTAATTCGATCAATGTATATGCCAGTTATTGTCTCAGGTATAAAAGAAAAAAACGGTCAGCGACTAACGTTTGGGCACAAGAAGGTCTGTTACCTATGTGTCTTTTTCATTGATACAAGATCTGTCAAAACTGTCATTTTTGATTGTTGCATTCAGCATTTCATTGCTACAGAAGATACATGATCGCCCCGCTGGTCTTGTACAAACTGCTAAGTACATTAGAGAACCTATAAGTTCTCTGTACGGTATCTCATCTAATGTCAACCCTTCAGTTTTTCGGAAATGCTGACCAGGAACTCCAGGAGTTGAAACTGTCTTACAGTCAATCATTCCAAATTTTTGAAGAAGCTTCTCAACATATCGCACTAATAATACAATAGTGTTGTAACTTATTTATTTTTTACTCAGTTCATATTATAGATACAAATGAAATAAAAGCTTTATTCGATTTTGAAATGAAATGAAACATCATATATAACTAATATTAAAAAAATATTGTAATAGTGGGTTAAGACAGGACATAGGAATTTTGAGTTAAGACAGTATTATTCCAAACACATTTTTCAAAATAAAATATTATTTTTAGTTACATCGTTATTGATGAAATATTTTGTATCACGGTAGATTGACTTATACATTTTCTCAACGATGTTAGGTGTTTAGTTTGTACTTACAACAAAATAAATACAACAAAACTGATTCTTGGTATTGTCTATATATGGTATATATGGTAGGACCTTTGTTTAAATAAAACCAGATCATTCTTATTAGTGTTTTTAATAGAAAATTAACATTTTGACCTTGCCTATACATACTACTAAGGAGTTAAACATTTGAAAAATTCATAAAATTAAACCTTCTTTAACAAAAACAGTAATTTCTAATACTGATCATAATATAAGTGGTAAAGTACACATTTTATACTTCAACATTTTGTACTAAATACTTATTTATTTTTACATTTATTCTGTCAATTGCTTGCGTTATTACACAAAAATATTCGCATTGCTAAGGAAATTAGACATTTAAACAAAAATATAAATACCAAAACGAATTCAAACATTTCCTCAAAAATAAAACAAATCTTCTAAAACAATAACAGTCGCTCCTAGTACTAGTAGCAATATAAGTACACTATTAATAATATTTATTCTTATATTTATATTTGTCAGTTACTGATGTATTTGCACCGTAGCATTCGTATTCAGTAGACAACCCACTGGTTCCAGCAACGGTACTTAATTATCCAGAATTCTTTTCTGAACTACTAGATGAAGAGCCAATTGACGAAGAACTACTAGAAGAAGAACTACTTCTAGATTTTGTTGTTTGACCTCGGAGCAGACTGGGAGCTTTCCTTTGCAAATCGAAAACGAAATGTGGATATTGGTCGGAATCATCAAAGTCACTCTGATATGAATGAATGGGTGAAATGTAATATTTCCTTTGGTTGCATTCAGTTATCGAGTTAACATTACTAATTATAACTGAACTGTTTACGCAAATTTCTTGGAGAACCGGATAAATTGTATATGATGATGGCACCGAAAGCGTCGATTATTCTTTCATAACGTCGTTGGCTTTTCTCTGAGTAGTAGATTCAGCGATTGTACTCACCAATGACAATAATAACGATGACGAATTCCTGACAAGTTCATCATTTATAGTTTTTTTCGTAGTATTTGTAGGCATACCAATAAGTAAACGTCCACAATGCACATTGAATCTACAAAGATAATTATTCTCAATTATTAATTTAGTCCAATATGTACTCGTGCTTAATGGGTGTCTGTCACAAAGACTGTAGTAACTCAAAATTTATGAAATTATAATACTTAGAAGGTATTTTTCTCATAACACTGCCAAACATTCGATTGAGTTTAAATAACTCTGTAATTCAAAAATAGATAATTATGACTAATTTATTAACAAACCACACAAAAAAATGACTTAAAGTTATGAATCAACAAAACTGTATTATATCAAAAATTACTAACTGAATCAATAATAGTGTAATAACTGGAATAACAACACAGTCATGTTTGGGCTTAAACCAACAATAGTGTATTAATTCAAAATAGAAATACAAATTTTACATACCTGATTCAGTAATAACGTTGCAACTCGAAATATTGCGCCAAGCGGCGCGTGCTTCCTCGATCACTATTGGTCGCAATTGAAAATGACGCAATATTGCGGGCGGGAGGTAGGCAACCAGTCAGTCATGAATAATGTCTTATAGTGCTATCTCTTATTCATTTTTTGCAGTATTTATACGACGGTTTTAATGACTTGTGAGGAATTAAATATTTCCATAAGATGATAATGTTATGTCAAGTTCGATGTATTTTGAGTTAAGTACAACATTATTGTATTATTAGTGCGATACACAGGTAAGAAAATAAGTAATATAACATTTTTGTAAAAAAAAGTTTCTTTTAAATACTGTCGGAAAGCCTATACTAAGATTAGGATTATTACAGTATGAAAATCCATGTATGTGGCAGTGCAAATTACAAATATTTTAAGCTTGTATATTATTTTAATACCACGAATTCTGAAAGGAGAATGTTCAAAGGCAGGTCCCCTATATGGCGCAGTGTCCTATTAAAATATTATGCTAAAATCGTTACATATTTTTTTGCTCTTCTCTCATTAACAGCGTATTTCTTTTCACCCTAGCATTAAAAGTTTTCTTAAAGAGTACAATTTTTATAAATTATTTATTTCCTGTTATTTCAAAACTAGCAACCAAAGATAATATGCACTACATTTTTTTTATTATTGGCAACTGGATACATAGTCCTTATGCCTCACTAAAAAATTGCCAACTTAGAATTGCCAGTTATTTATAGTTCTCATTTTTCCAGAATCTTAGATCGATTAAAAATACATAGCTATGATTGAATTCATTGCTATTCATATAGTTTTTTTACACGTTGTTAGTATTGCCTTTAATTGAATATCTATCGACAGCGCAGAAACGATCCATACCGGAAGTATACTTATTGAATATACTATCGGTACTATTGATAGTTTATGTATGTTTTTAATTTTATTTTTATAGCCTTTGACCACTATCTCACCTGATGGTAAGTCATGATTTGGTCGAAGATGTTGTTCAGGCTAACCTAGAATTACTGGCTATGAAGGCCGGCTGCTGGAACACACCGATAAGTGCGACAGATTTTCTACTTGAATGTGGTAGCTAGCCAGTCGGGCATTACCAAAATGCCCTACCACCATGCTGTAACGACTGCCATCTGAAGACAACACCGGGACCGACGGCTTGACGTGCCATACAAAGCGCGGAAGCTCTCAGTAGTAATGTCACTAGCGGTCAAGCATCTAAGTCATGATATTGACGTATTATGACGTTTATTAGATTATGACGTTGCTCAACTTAGAACGGGTAAGCAAACTCCGCTACAAGTCCTTTAAGATGTATATTTATAGATGCCTGGTATTCAATACAATATGGCTTGCTGTTAGGTGTGCCGCCGGGCTAATAGCAAGGTGAACGTTAGAATTCAGCGAGTATAAAATATAATAATATAACGATTTATAGCAGCCATATATAAAAGCATCAGTGATGGTATAGCGTGGAAGCACGGCTGTCTTCACACACTCTTAAGTCAGGAACAATCGATATGGTATGTCTCGATTTAAAAACATGATGTTTACGTGCTACTGTCAAGAGTGTCAAGTCAATGACGAGCTGATAGCGTGAAAGAAAATAATCGTTTCTTTTGAAATGTCTATTCTTTTCCTAAATAGCATCAAGTTATACACTAACCGGCAAAAAACTCACGTGTTTTGCCGGTTACTGTACTGTACTTACTGTACTTTACTGATTAGTTTCCTAGATTAAATGTAAATGATTTAAGCAGATTCGCATTAGGATCCTATCAATACAAACAGGCAAAATCTTACAACTTGGAGCTGTGCGAGAAAATAGTACCATATTTATTGTTATATTGTCTAGAAAAAAAGCAATGAATTAGAAGAGGGTTGGGCATTAATATTAAATAATTATTAAGGACCAGAATAAAGTTGTTGATACTATCTCCTAAACTATCAGGTTGCGATTCGATTTGTCTAAAAAGTATTATAGTCTTAATATCTAGATGATTGATAATTTTTATAACTTAAAAATTAAATTACTCTTAAACCAGGGTAAAA
The DNA here is from genome assembly GCA_963854805.1 of Plagodis dolabraria. Lineage (NCBI taxonomy): Eukaryota > Metazoa > Arthropoda > Insecta > Lepidoptera > Geometridae > Plagodis > Plagodis dolabraria. The sequence goes on from OY978442.1 coordinate 7,266,212, forward strand.
ATATGAAAAATGGCTACTGACCCTAAAATTAGACGTTTTTAATAACAAATTATAAAATAAATAATCAGGACACTAAACTTTTTCAGGGGACCTAAGTCTCCTAGTGAAATGGGCATTCTCCTTTCAAATTTAATTTCACTGTTGTGTTTACACCAAGCTCGGGACGCTTTCCTGAAAAGTCGGATTTTCTGTGATTTTTGGTAAATAGTACCCTCTAAAAATGCCGCCGCAAATTATTTATCTAGTCCCATACATAACCATTAGATGACAGAACAATCAACTTCATCAAAATCGTGCGACACCAAATCCCGACTCCGAGGGAACAAAAAAAAACAAAACTTCATCATCATCTCCTTTGTAATTCGATTATATAAACATTCAACGTGGCAATGCGGCCAGCATTTTGGGAACACTGCCTAATGGTAGCGGAATATTGGATTAGTTTGTAGTAATAAGTTTTTATTTTAATTTTATTTTTTTAAGTTAAATATGTTAATTTTTGTCAGAAATATCTGTTGTTACACTTTAGTTATCTTTTACAAATAAAGTCATATTCTGAAGTCAATATATAAATAATATATTCTATTCTAGTAAAAAAAAAATTATATTTATGTCAAAGTCAAAGGCCGCGAGCGCACCGCGCGCGCGGCGGCGGCGTAGGCTTCTACGTGAAGCGGGGCATCGCCGTGCGCACCTGGCGCCACCCGGTAGATCCGCTTCATACTGTGGTCGAGCAAATGTGGCTGACTTTGTACCTTAATGGGAGAAAGCTTATGATTGGCACGGCATATAGACCGAATTGGGTAAATATCGATTTGTTTCTTGATGCTATAACCGATTCTGTTAGTTCTATACCAAAAAGTGAAAACTTAATTTTATTAGGCGATTTTAACACCAATTATTTAGATATGAATGACCATAAAACAAAAAAGTTTAGATCATTCCTTTCATGTTTCAACTTAGAACAAGTGGTTTCCGAGCCGACGCATTTTACTGACACGAGTCAAACATTAATCGACGTGGTCTGCACTGATCTATTGGTAAAGAAAATAACTTCAGGGTTGGTTGGAACTCTCAACGGTCACTGTCTTGTCGTCTGCGAATTTGATATTAAACGTGTAAAAATAGCTCCCCGCATTGTAACATATAGACCAATTAAACAAATCTGCATGGATAACTTTAACAGTGACTTGCATTCAATAAGTTGGGCACTGATTTCACAGTATGCAGATATAAATGAGATGTTAAATGCTTTTAGCTATGGTGTCTTGTGTTTATTTGATTGTCATGCCCCAGTCAGGTCATTAGTCGTGAAAGATCGCTCTTATCCCTGGATAACTGAGACCATAAAACTCATGATGAAATTGCGTGACGATGCTGCAGTAGATTACAATAAAACCAAGTCGGAAGTAAAGAAAATATATTACAAAGATCTCAAATCATCTGTTAATCAAGCTATGTATCATGAAAAATCTGCCTATTTTGCACACAACATAAATAATAATATCTATAAACCTAAACTGCTTTGGAAAAATTTAAAAAACACATTAATACCTAAAAATGACAATGACTTACCTATAGCTTTTAATGACCCTGATGTCATTAATAATCATTTTTTAAATATACCGGTTAACCCAAGTACTTCTATTTCATATTTAACATTTTTCGAATTCCATCGCTTTAGTAATGCAGTCTTTCACATTGAGCAGATTAGCTTGGATCGGCTTATTAACATAATTAAGAGTCTCAAATCTAACGCTGAAGGTTGTGATGCGATTAGTTTGAATATGCTGCTGTTGACGTTTCCTCGAACCATAGATTGCATACAAACCCTGATAAATACTTCAATAGACACATGCAAGTTTCCCGACGTGTGGAAACTTGCTATAGTGCGTCCATTGCCTAAAAACTCAAACCCAACTGATTTAAAGGATCTGAGACCCATAAATATTTTACCTTGTTTGTCGAAGGTCTTGGAAAAGGCAATATGTATACAGTTAACTGACTATCTTGAACGGCATCATATTCTGCCAGCAATCCAGTCAGGTTTTAGAAAAGGACACAGTACTACTACCACATTGCTCGATGTCACTGATAATATTCTTAGTGCTCAGGATGGCGGTATGTGTACAATATTGGTGTTACTCGATTTCTCGAGGGCATTTGATTCCCTGAATATAAACCTTTTATTGTCTAAGTTATCTTACTATGGTTTTGACTCGGAGGCTCTACAGTGGTTTAATAGTTACTTAAGCGATCGTTATCAGTACGTGAAGATCACTCAAAGTGATGGCTCTTCGGCAGTGTCAGCCAAAGTGGCTATAACAAGAGGAGTACCTCAGGGTTCCATCTTGGGACCTATTCTCTTTTCTTTATACTCAGCCGACATAATATCACAAATCAGGTACAGTAACTGTCATATTTACGCTGATGACACTCAAGTTTATATATCGTGCAGGCCACTAGAAATTGATGAAGCCATTACCAAACTCAATAGTGATCTCGAGAGAATAGCTGTGTGGTCTTCAAATAATTGTTTGTTGCTTAATCCCGTAAAATCGAAATACATTATTTTCGGTAACCAGCATCAGCTAGCTAGTCTTTGTCCTACCACAAGTATTACGCTCATGGGCGAGCCTATCGAGCGTGTGTATGAAGCCCGTAACCTAGGCCTCAATATGGACTGCGAATTGCGCTATGAGAAGCATGTAGGTAACTGTGTCAGAGATTGTTTCTATAGACTGAAGGTGCTATATAGGATGCGACCATTTTTGGAGGAAGGGCTGCGGGTAAAGTTAGCTGAAATATTAGTTTTGTCTAAATTAAACTACATGGACGTGGTATTTGGTCCAAGACTGAAAGCCAGGACAAAGAAGCTAATACAAAGGGTACAAAACGCCTGTGTTCGTTTTTGCTTCAATGTCCCGTTGAGATCACATGTTACTCCATTTCTAAATAAGCACGGACTCTTAAAAATGATGCACCGCCGTAAATTCCACTTGGCGTGCCTTCTATTCGGTGTTATTAAATACAAAGAACCGTCTTATTTATACAAAAAATTGTCATGGAGGTGGAGTAATAGGCCTAGTGTGTCGCGCACTTGCTCGACCCAGCTCGAAATTGAGCGGCATAGTTCTGCTGCTTTTAGAGGTAGCTTTCGCTATGCTGCGTCAAGGTGTTGGAACAATATTCCGCCGCCTATCAGGAACCTGCATTGTTTGCACACGTTTAGGATAAAACTACGAACATTCATTTACGAACATCAAAAAAATGAAGAGCCCTTAATAAATGACACAAGTGCTATTTAACACAATACTTGTAATATTAACATATAAAAACCGTACCTTTTTTGTTCTTTTTCTTACATTTTACATTGATTATTTATTGAATCTGTAATCATTTTATCTAATATTTTTATTATTTTACATTTTGCTGTAATTAATTGTGTAGTTTAGAGTTAAGATACTTATCTTGTTTTTTTCCTGTTAATTTTTCTCTGCTTGCCTTTGTATTCCGTTATTTATTTATTTTTTTAGTAATCCGTTTATGGATATTGTGAGAGTACACTGCAGATTATGACGTGCGTGACGTCACCGCCGGATCCAACGGAAGATCAGCGCTAGTTGATTACAACTAGCATTATGCTGAGTTGGAACCGATTTGTGGCAGAAAATTGAAGCATTTAGGCAAATTTATGATGTATTTAGGTATTGTACCTATAATACGTCAGGCTAAATATTGTATGTGTTATTTTTTCTGTTACAAATAAACTTTATTCTTATTCTTATTCTTAATTTTGATATTGTGCCACTAAGTCTCCTCGAGAGCGATACTAAGGCTTAAAGTTTTCCTACGAAACGATGCATACGAATTATAAAATTACCTCAGGATATCAACCTAATCGTAGTAAGTAAATGAATAATATTGGTGCTAAATTACTAAGCATTTCGACAAAGTTTTGCACTCGATGTCAGGAATTTACGCAAATATATTGTCCTATTGTATGCATTCTTGATCCTTGTGAGCTTCAATACTTGCACATAGTGGCATCTCCTGGTAGTGACCAAGAGCTCCGTTTCAACTAACATATATTATGATTGTAATGAAACTGATTTATACGCAATATGAGATATCGACATTAAATGAAATGCAGCAAGTCAAGTGTAGTTTATATATTTTTATATTTACAAAAATCTTTGTATTTTTTTTCAGGGATTACCTACAATCATTTCAAGCACTTGCATGTGTGGTAGAAAAGTGGAGACTAACACTTATTAAGAAAATAATCATTTTTTTTTTTTTTAATTTATTTTTAATGGGCTTTGTCGCTAAGCCTTTGTATTCCGTTATTTATTTATTTTTTTAGTAATCTGTTTATGGATATTGTGAGAGTACACTGCAGATTATGACGTGCGTGACGTCACCGCCGGATCCAACGGAAGATCAGCGCTAGTTGATTACAACTAGCATTATGCTGAGTTGGAACCGATTTGTGGCAGAAAATTGAAGCATTTAGGCAAATTTATGATGTATTTAGGTATTGTACCTATAATAAGTCAGGCTAAATATTGTATGTGTTATTTTTTCTGTTACAAATAAACTTTATTCTTATTCTTATTCTTAATTTTGATATTGTGCCACTAAGTCTCCTCGAGAGCGATACTAAGGCTTAAAGTTTTCCTACGAAACGATGCATACGAATTATAAAATTACCTCAGGATATCAACCTAATCGTAGTAAGTAAATGAATAATATTGGTGCTAAATTACTAAGCATTTCGACAAAGTTTTGCACTCGATGTCAGGAATTCACGCAAATATATTGTCCTATTGTATGCATTCTTGATCCTTGTGAGCTTCAATACTTGCACATAGTGGCATCTCCTGGTAGTGACCAAGAGCTCCGTTTCAACTAACATATATTATGATTGTAATGAAACTGATTTATACGCAATATGAGATATCGACATTAAATGAAATACAGCAAGTCAAGTGTAGTTTATATATTTTTATATTTACAAAAATCTTTGTATTTTTTTTTCAGGGATTACCTACAATCATTTCAAGCACTTGCATGTGTGGTAGAAAAGTGGAGACTAACACTTATTAAGAAAATAATCATTTTTTTTTTTTTTTTTAAATTTATTTTTAATGGGCTTTGTCGCTAAGTGACCACATCGCCCAGTGATGCCAGAATACACACCAACTAATTATTATAAGGCTAAATCTGCTAATTTATACAATTGAATTGCCTGGTCTGACATGGGACTCGCTAGTATACAATTACAATATCCAACATCTTTAATAAATTTTCTATTAAAACAAGTTCTTCTATAGCTTTCGTTCCGCACACACTCCATCAATACATGTTGAACATCCTCAATAACCCCACACTCAGTTCAATTGGGAGATGGAACTTTGTTCATCAAAAATGCAAACTTTTTTGATGGGATGTGTGCCGAACGCAGCCTTAAGGCTGTTACTAGCATTCTTCGGTTCATGTAGTTACTGTCAATCCAAGGATATTTAGTTATTTCAGGTTGAACAGTTCGGTACCATATACCTTTTTCTTTTGACCTCTCGTCAAAATATTCTTGCCATAAGGTTCTACACTGTTCTTTTACTAACTTAACATGATCAGAAAACAAAGGAAGTACACTGCAGGGAATCCCGTCAACTATTGCTTGTTTAGCCAGTGTGTCCACGGCCTCGTTTCCGCTTAGCTGGATATGTGACGGAATCCATTGCAGAAATACTTCCTTTTTAATAGTATGTAAACTCAAGATTGACTCCAGAATGCGGTAGGCGATCGCAGCGCCTCGCACGTGCGAGGTACACCGAGCCAAATGTTGCAGTGAGCTTTTAGAGTCAGTCAAAATGACTATTTTATCACAACTGATTGTGTGGCTGTAAGATAAAGCTTCTGCGATAGCAATTAATTCAATGTGCATGATTGAAATATTAGAGTCAATCTTCAGTTTAACATGGCTGCCCTGTATAAAATCCAGAAAAGCTGCGCCTCCCTGTGAACCTTCCTTCGATCCATCAGTAAAAATTTTGTAACAATCGTGATATTGTTGATTAATAAAAGTAATACAATTATTTTTTAGAACATGGCAATTATAAAATCGTTTAGCTTGATCAATACCAGGAATTGAATCATATATAACATTTGATAAATTAACATTGCTTACCCAAGTCGCCATCCGAGTAGGCTACTATTGTGGATACGAACTGAGTTTAGACTTGCGTATATTGACACTAGTAACGGAAGTTTTTTATGGGCCCAGTACCTGGATTGAGTATGATTAGAAAGCACTCGCAATAATTTAATTGTGGCATAATTAGAGAGAGACTTGCTCCTTAAAAAAAATTTGCCAGCTAGGTATCTTCTGCGAATGTGTAGCGGTTGAAGATCACTTTCCATGACATGAATTGGTGTGCTTCTAATGTATCCACCAATCACACGAAGTGCCTGATTTTGAACTTTCTCTAATTTGAGCAAGTTTGTCTTACAGCTGTTATCATACAGAAAACAGGCATAGTCCAATCTACTGCGAATAATAGATATATATATACGTCTTAAATACTTTTGATGAACACCCCATCCTGGCCCAGATAGCACCTTTAACACATTTATATATTTTGAAATTTTTAATGTCATCTCATTAATATGTTTACCCCACCTAAGCGAGCTGTCTAGCCATATACCCAAATATTTAACACAATGAACCATTGGTAAAGAAATATTATTAATTTTGAGCTCAACGTTACCTCTAAAACGACCCCTCTTGAATATACAAAATCTGCTTTTTGACGGAGAAATGTCTAATCCTAAATAGTTCAACATTACATTTAACTCTTGGCAGGCACAGTGTAAATCTCTAATAGCTAAATCTATATTATTACTCGATGTGTATAGGACAAAATCGTCGGCATATTGAGATATGTGTACATTTTGCAGTTCTTTACATATCTTTATAGTGGCCAGATTAAAAAGTAACGGAGACAAAGGATCTCCTTGACTTAGCCCACGACTGGTGTTCCTAAAAATATCGCAACCATCTATAGTAACTTTAAGCCGCCTCTGTGATAGGTAAGACCACAAGTACATGCAAACTTTCGCCCCTACGCCAAGTTGATCCAATGTTTTCATCAAACATGATACATCTACATTGTTATATGCATTGTCTATATCGATAAAACTAGCAATAGTAAATAAATCCTTAGACAGACCTATTTGTATATGAGTGACTAAACGAGTGAGGTTATCATAACATGAGCGTGCCTTGCGAAAACCAACCATATTCTCAGAGAACATGGCTTGTTTTTCAAAATACCATTCCAATCTCTTATTTATAATCGAGTGAAGGATTTTACAGAGACATGAAATTAACGAAATAGGCCGAAGTGACGAATGAGTATTAGCCTCTCTCCCCGGTTTAGGTATAGGTATGATCTTTACGTCACGCCATTGAAGTGGCACAAAACCAGTCATAAAGAAAAGATTAAAGAGTGACAGCAAGACGATTTTACCGCACATAGGCAGATTATTTACCATAGAAAAAGATATTTCATCACATCCCGGGGCAGTGTCTACTTTCTTAATCGAATTAATTAATTCTTGGATGGTGATTTCAGATTCTAACATCGAATTTACGGACTGAAAGTGTGGTTGAGGGGGGCAGGCGTAGGCAGGGGTTAAGTCACTGAGAAGTCTTTCGACTTTTTCCCTGTCTATACCCTTTCTAGAGGACTGAGTTCGATGGCCTTTTATCCATTTCATTTTACGCCATAGATCGCCCGGTGACACATTTTCATCAACTGATGTACAAAAACCTCTAAAGGACTGGCAACTAGCTAAGCGAATGATTCTTTGTGCCTCACTGATTTTTGATTTAAGGGAATTTAGATTAACCGGAGATGGGCAAAATCTGAGTTTTGCTAGTGCAAGGCGTCGTTCTGCGACAGCTTTGGACAGTTCTGCATTCCAGTAAGGTTTTGGAGAAAATTTGTTACAAAAATATTGAGGGATTTTTATATAAGGAATAAATAACTTAGCAGCTGTTTGTAAAATACGTTCAAAGTTATCGTAAAAATTTTGTGGGTCACTCGGGGTAATGAAGTCAACAAACGATCTTTCTAAAAATTTTGTATATGATGTCCAGTCTACTCTTTTAAAGTTCCTTTTTTTGACAATAGCACGGGTAAAAGATATATCCCCTGAGATTTTAATTATCAAATGATCACTACCAAGCGATTCATTTGTTGTCTGCCAAGAAAATAACGTACCTATGTCAGTGGAGATAAAAGACACATCAGGGGATGACTGCTGTAAAATACCATTGACAAGGCGTATTCTAGTCGGTTCACCATTATTCAGAGAGATAAAATTATGATCCAACATACAATCAAAAATATGTGAGCCTCTTTGATCCGTTTTGTATGACCAGTTGGTGTGGTGAGCGTTAAAGTCCCCTAGTAACAAAGTTTTTTTACTACACAGAGAAAATACGAAGTCCCAATCATTTTGTGTTGTATAAGTAGGTGAGGTACAGTAAATAGCAATAACATTCTCAATATGCCGACCATTACCTATCTTAACATGTAAGAGCTCTATACCTCGGTTAGGACTGCGTGACACACATAAGCTCGATTTGACAGATTTGTGAGTCACGATAGCTACTCCACCGTACCCTTCATCCCTGTCCAACCTATATGTGTCGTAACCACTAATATTAAAATAGGAGTCGGGCTTAAGCCAGGTTTCACTCAAACAGGCAATGTGAATTTTTTCTTGGACGTATATCCTTTGCTACGAAGCACATTAACTGTGATTATTTGCGATAAGCGCGGTCTCGGCTATATCAGCCGGCTTACCGTTCAACGCCATGGGAAGTGAACCTTATGTCGTAGAAGATTTAGTGCAAAATGAATTGACAGATGTGCATGTAAATAATAGCGCGGAGGTAGTTGGCGAAGTTGTGGAATGCAGTGACTTAACCTTAGATATGGAGACGGATGAATCAAACAGACCCGGGAAGAGGACATATAGGGATATTCAGGATCACTCCTCGGAAGAAGGCTGGAACACGGTAATCAGGGGACGTAAGAGTATAAGAAGAGCTAGTCAGTCTAAGGTAGAAATAAAAACACAAGTATGCGTGACGTGTTCCGATGCACTTCCCAAACAATTTGCTTTAGCACGCCTACTTAAAGAAAACAATATACGTAGCGTAAGCCGAGTGAAATATATACATCTGTATAAAATGTTAATCACATTCGATGAAGAACTATGCGCGGATGAATTTGTTAGGTGTCAAGCATTTGCGGATCTTCGATGGAGATGCCAGAAAACATCGGAAGTTGGAATGTCGTACGGAGTAATTAAGAATGTCGAATTAGATTTGCCGGATGAAGATATTGTTAAAAACCTGTTTAGCAGTGTTGAAATTATCTCAGCGAAAAGGTTAGACAGAAGAAATAATGATGCGTCTGCAAATACTGCATGGGTTAAATCTGAATCCGTGCGCCTTGGATTTAGAGGTTCCGTGCTTCCGACTCACGTTTTTATTTACGGGTTGAGGGTCAAAGTGGAACCGTACATATTTCCTGTGACGCAATGCTCTAGGTGTTGGAAATTTGGGCATAATTTAAGAGTGTGCCCATCTAAAAAGGTGATCTGTCCAAAATGCTCTAAAACCCATGCAAATTGCGAGAAGACATCCTATCGGTGTGTAAACTGCACAGGGGATCATATGGCACTGCAAAAAGTGTGTCCAGTATTTAAAAAAGAAAGGAGGCTGCGTGAAATAATGGCCGAATTTAACTGTACGTACAGAAAGGCCCAAACTATTTATGTTCCACCTTCTCCAGTGCCAGAACGAGAGTGGAGCCCTGTTCCTGTCCCCATAGTTCCCAGTATGACTGTCCAGTGGCCATCTATTTCATCTGCAATTCTTGTTGAACCAGAACGGACAGAAAAGCTGATGTCAGAATTATTTAAGAAATCGACGGAAATTAACCCCTTCCAAGAAGTACAAAGACGTAATAAGAAGAAGAAGATGCAACAACGTCAGTCAACCCCTTTACCGCCACCGTCCCCATTGCCTATGGATGCGGACTGGAGCTCGGACAAAGATCCTGATACCGATGGTCAAGATAATAGTGAACCTATTAGTGCTCCAAACAAATCAATAGATCTAACTTTCATGCGTCTCCTCATAAAATTAAAAAATATATGTTTTAGCAGGGAATCGTTGGAAGAGAAAATTCGGCAGGCAGTCTCTATTTGCTCAGAATGGGTAATTCATAAATTAACGGACAATAATTTTGGCAGTACCTTAATGTCAACGTTCATGAACGTTGTCATTAATGGATATGGATAACAACCCCATTAATATTAATGTAAACATTATACAATGGAATTGTGAAAGTCTAAGACCTAAATCCATTCCATTCCAAGCATTACTCAACCAAGAAAATAATCATAAAAAGGCTTTTGCGCTGTGCATTTTATTGTGCAATCTAAGAAACAATTTAAATGCATTAGTGGTTCTGATTTATACCTCAAGAGTAAGAACTAAATGAACCTATCAGGTAGTTATGTAGTCCTGCTCCCAGCAAATTAAAGTACTTTACGTATATTTTTATGATATGACATGACAAGCTCCACAAGCCACATAGCCACATAGGTATATACTAAGAAGATGTATGATGTACATAGATACTAATAAGGCACTATGTCCTATCAAGCTCTTGCCAAAGGACTCCCCTGATTTCTCCCATTTTATCTAATTATTGTGGTTATTGTTCCCCATGCTACACCTGGTTCCTGAATACCATCTATCCTACCTGTAAGTGTCACTCCACCACCCTTGAAGTGCCACCATTTTGATTGACAATTCACTGTGCTCGAGACATTGGTTATTATGTCTCCTGCCGATAGTTATTTTACTTGCCACATCGAGTTTCAAGCTATACTGCAGTACAATTTGCACACTATATTGTGGTGGACCGACCAGTAGAAACTCAATCATAATTTAACAGTATAACAATGATCTATGCTACATTGAGAATACAGCATTTTGCAAATCTTTATCTAGAGGCCACCACTTATGCACTGGTTTCCATAAGTATATATTAACCATTTAACATGACTAGTATGATTATGCTGAAGACTGTATAATTATGCTGAAGGTTTGTAAGGCTGGTGCCTTACAAACCTTCAGCATAATTATACAAATATATTATATATTTAAAAGTCACATGTTCAGTGTCAACATCTATATTATGTTTCCATAAGGAATACCAGAAATACCATAATGTATATTGCCTATGGATGGACCCAATGTCCACCAGTTTAGAACATGATCATGTCCGTAATCCTTTAGAGAGCCTGCATGGAAAAGTTAATCAGTTTATTAAGGCTGCTTTATTTGCAAAATAATGACACAATTAAAAAAAATATTTTTTTACAGAAAATAAATGCTTCCTTCTATAAGCAATAATGGGTGGAACTAAACCCTGCGTGAGTGGACTGTATAAGACTTCAGTACTTCAGACTGGCAGGATTGAACAATTTTACTTCAGAGAGAAGGGCCTTTCGTATTTCTTTGTTATTGCTGCTAGGAGAACTTCGTTAAAACCAAACTGTGCATGTTTTTACAAATATATACGTATATTTAGTGCAAAACTATGTAATATTTATATTAAACCTATTTGTTCAGGTTAATCCTATTAAGCTTGTTCATACATATTTTGCCTAAATAGAGGTATAAGCCATCCATAGAATGGAAACTATCTTTATCCTGCTTATTTTCCGGTCTTTACCACTACACTTATATAATATATATCTATATATATATATCTTATATACTCTTATAGAATATATCTGGAAAAGCTAACAAGGCTGGACCACCCTGTACCTAGAAGTCTATTTTTCTTAAAAAAATATAGTTTTAAATAGATTTGATAACATTTTCGATGAATTTTAAATGAAATTTCATACGATATTCGAGACAAAATAAGCATACTTAGTTTATATTTGTGTTCATATTTATGAATACCATGTTCTTTAGTAGAACTCTTTTTGATTTTGAAATCAGGCAGGGTCAGCTTCTAAAAATATCTCCACAGTGAAAGCTTCCACAGGCGAGGCTCTTTTCTCCATGATACTCTTTTATCCCTCAAAATAGATTGCTTACAACTGCATCGGACTACATACGCGAGGAGCTGCATTGCCGCGTATTATAATTTGAACTCTTCAACAACTATACAACTACTATAATAACTTCAATTACTATCAACTTCTTTTAGTATATTTACTGTATGATAATTGGTATATTTTTCAAATATAATCTGAATATAACTTGTTGTTTGTTTCTTGTTCATAATTTAAAACTTAAAAGCATGCTCTTAAATTTGTATTGATATATTTCGTAAACGCTTTATAGTTAATTATAAAAGATAGTAAAAATATATAAGGTACGTATCTACTACTTCTAAAATTAGGTTGTCATCTCTTAAGTGATTTAGAAATTATGCCAATCCAATGCTCTACTGATCGGCTATCCATGTGGCATTGTGTATGCCGCAGCTATGTTTATATTATTTCTAACATTGAACACGTTTTGCTAACAAATACCTTCTTAGCCTGCAGAACTGTTTTGTTAACAAAACCTGTTACATGTTGGAAATAACAAACCAAATATATATATCTGCGGCTTGCATAGCTTATAGTAGGTAAAAACCTATGTATGTGTGCATAGGTAATACATTTATATCTCTATGGGTAATACCATATTACACACATGCATGGTCGTGCATGTGTGAGTAAACGTTAGTTCCGGATGGCGATATCAGAGCAGTCTTTTGACATAACGGGTTGGCAGAAAAAAACGTAAAGCGGCTCTCTATATCCGGTATATTACTTTTCTCTATGGTTTACACTAAACCAATACAAGCATAATATTATCTATGCATGATGTTAGCAATTTAATCTCGTAGAAAGAGTATAGTAATAGAAGCGCTATGATCGTATATCTAAGGGATAGCAATAGTTTATGACGTTGTTTATGGAAATGCCAGGTGAAAGATTTAACCATATTGATGGGGTAAAAAGCAGAACCAGATTTAATTTAATTATATTATGATAAACATGAATACCTATCATCACTTACTCAAGTTGTTGCCAATCTCATTATAAAACCTAAGGTATTGGTTTTGGATTTTTATGATTGTTTATAGAATTTAAACTAAAGTTGTAAAAATAATTTTACACCCGAAGATATGTTTTCCTTTTGGCTTTCCTATTATAGTCTAAATATGGGAAATTATTACAATCACGTCATGTAAACAACACCCAGTAAACTGGAAGTATAGAACTTATAGGAATAAATAGTGTTGGAATTGAGTCCATTCTAAAATAAGTTACATTATGTGTTGTCTTGCGAAAGCAATGAGATTCAAAATGTTCGGAGCATATTCGAGCATTCCGTACTTTGTACGTTATGTTTACGTTTTTTTTTTTGCCTCCGGTAAGCAAAATCCATATAATTATCTGGTATTAATTTTTTTTTAACTGGCAACATAGAAATAACATAAATCTTATGTACATAATATATTAAGGTAAGTACGAAAGTTTTGACGGAAATTTTTATGGTGCACCATTGTATTATTACTAAAATTTGCGTATTCTCGAATAAATTTCTAGACAACATGCGAGTGAGAAATGCAGTTAATCTTTACTTACCTTGTTGCCTAAGCTTCTAGTAATGATGATGATTTTGACCTGACTGTGACAGATTTTGACTGTTTCAGCACAGTTTCGAATTAATTTACTATAGTAAATAATATACTTGAACACTTTTCATACTTGTTCTAAATAGACAAAATGTATGGAGTACATTTTTAAACTAAACAACGGTTTAAATGTATTTTTAATTCTACAATAAACTTGGACTGACAATAAAAATGAATTTAAATCCGTTATTTTCCGTAGGGTAAGCTAAGTATAAACTTGTCGAATATATTATGGGCTGTGGTTTTCGTGAGATAAATAAAAAAAAATTAGTCTTTTTATGGGAAAACTACTTTCTGGGTAATAGTATCCCAAACTCAATGGAAACCCTAATAATTAATGAAGATGCATGAAAATATTGGGGTCACATGTAAGCCAAGACTATCTTCTCTAGTCGGTTAATACATAGATTTTGCATAGATTAAGTAGGGTAGGGAAACCAGTCCACCGGCCGGCACCTATCCATCGGCCATTCCTGATCCTCTTGCAGTATTATTTAGATATTAGCTACTTACTATTGCAATATAGGAACGAAAGTCTTGTAAATACTCTTTGATTGAATCGCCTGATACCCTAAAACATTATTCGGTTGGGTTACTATAACAAACGATTTTTAAAGAATTGTTGCGTAACTCTTTCTCATCTGCCAACGTGAAATTATCACGTTGGCAGATGAGAAAGAGTTATGCACGCAAATACAAAAAAAAAAGTGACTCTCCTCTCGTTCAACCGTAAGTTTTTTTACTGTTATACTAAGTAAATGTTGGTTGTTAATATTTTTATAGCTGAAGAGAGAAGTTATAGTCATTCTTTCATAATTATTTTAATAGTATTTGATTTTAAATAACGATTTTTAAAAATAATGTATAGTGAATTATAGCTGATAGGCTAGCCTTTGACCACCATATCACCTGATAGTAAATTATGATGTGGGCGAAGATGTTGTTCAGGCCATCCTAGAATTACTAGTATTACTATTAAAGTGTAACAAATTAAATCAATCATCAAAGTATAGTTTTAAGTATGTACTGCCAAAACTATGAGGATGTTGGAATAAATGCGTGTTGGGCTAGTAGGATATTTTAAATAGATACATACATACATATTACACATAAAAATGTTTTTTTTTTAAATTAAGTGTATGGATACATTAATTTTAAATCAATTTTAAATGTTCCGACCGAAAACTGGATACTGCTGACCGAAAACTAAAAAAAATGGCCGAAATCCGGCGATTTCGCTATATTTGGATTTATATATTTTTCTATAAAGAAGGAAGCACTAGACGTTCCATTAAATAGTAAATACGTAAACTACATTATATAGGGTACATACATCAATAAACAACGCAGGGCTCAATCAATTGTAGATTTTTTTCTAGGGTCTTAAAGTTGAATGTGCCATTAAATGGCCGTAAACTGAGTATTCTACACTAGTCATCTTGCATCCCAGCAGATAAAAGGGTATACGCGAAAAGGATAAAAAATATTTATATCTGTCTCGCTCATTATTATTGCAGTTATGGTATGTGCATCCTTCTCTAATAATTAGTACAATTCATTACGCTGATTCTATTACTATAATCTTTCTACGTTTAATCTAGTGTCGTATTATATTGTACATAACACATTGTTAAAAGATGTTTAAAAGAATGGCCCCGAGTTTCTTTCCCGTTCTGCTCGCAGTGGCTCTATAATTTTTTTTGCTGAACGTGGAAGTACAATGTAGAATATTTAAATATTAAAATTTGTAATTGACCTTCATAAGAGCGTCGTAGACGCCTAAATTGAATAAATGATTTTGAATTTGAATTTGAATTAAATTTGGTATGGAAATAGTTTGAGACCCGGGAAAAAACATAGGATAGTTTTTATCCAACTGCGCAAAAAGAGGATAATGTTTTTGCACGATAACTGACATACGCGCGGGTGGAGCCGCGCCCGGAAAGCTAGTTAGGTAATAGTTAATAATCCACCATTATTTTATTACTCAAGAGTTAACTCTAAAAAGTAAAATTCATAATGTTAATTATTTTTAATGATTTTAAAATATTTTTTTTCGACAGATAACACATAAAGATATGAAGTTAAATGTTAAAAGAAGTTGTTAAAGCAGTGATGGTTCTGTGGCATTGGCTATGGAGTGCTGGGCAGCAGGGCCATGGTTCGAATCCCGCAGAGGGCTTGAGCTTCACTGCATGACAGCAGTCGTTGAGAACCAGGTGACGGGCGCAGTGCAATTCGTGACTTATGACAAAATGCATTTGTCCTAGGTAGAGGTTTTTTTTTTATATAAATCTACTCCCCACAGACTCCAGGGTCCGTGCCTGTTTTTTTAATTATGACCATTTATTATGTAAAACTAGATACAAGAAATACGAAACATGCAATTCTAAACGGGAACAGTGTTAAAAGAAAAGTATTTTTTTTCGGTAAAGTCATAAGCACTATCACCCGGAGACGGACAGACCGGTGCTGTCCTCTAGCAGCACCCGATCACGAGTTATTTTTATTTTATTTTATTTTTTTTCGGGGGGCTTACAGCTAAAGTTACAAAATAACTTGTATATACATAAAGAGAAGCCACTTAAAAGCCTCCGCAAATGACAATGATATAAGATGAGTATACAATAAATAAATAGCAGGTAAATTATACACATCTACACTTATCAGCTGACAATTAATCTAATGCCCAGGGCAGGTGCAGGTCGCAGATAACAGTGTGTTTGTTGACGCCACACTGCTTGTGAAAAGGTCAATAGAAGGGTGTACTTCAAGAGTATTATTAAGTGCAGTTGCGGAACGTAATAAAAAGGAGTTAGCTCGATAGTTGGTGCGTGCGAATGGATTGTGAAGCAAATCTCTGGTTTGTCGGTTCTGGAGTCTGGACGGAACATATAATGATAGCTTAGAGACTAATTCAAGGCAATCAACCTTTGACTGAGCCAGTTTAGTTAGATAACGCAGGTCAGAGATATGTCTACGACATTTTAGCGGTAGCAAATGAAAGCGTGAACACCTTTCGTTATAGGTTAAATTAGGTGTTTTGAATTTAAAACCAAGATACCTTGTAAACTTTCTCTGTAGACGTTCCAATCTATCAGAGTGAACTGCGTAATTAGGGTTCCATACTTGGCTAGCGTATTCCAGATGGCTACGGACATAAGCACAGTATAATATTTTTAAGGTTTTCATTTTATGTAGGGATTTTGAATTACGGATTACAAATCCCAGTGCTGCAAATCCTTTTTTCGCAATATGGTCAATGTGATATTCGTAGGAGAGCTTGCTATCAACAAAAACACCCAAATCTCTAATAACATCTGTACGTGATAAGAGTTGGTTATTTACAGAATAATCGTGCATGATAGCGCCTAATTTCCGAGTGAAACTGATTACTAAGCATTTCGATATATTGAGGGTAAGATTATTGATCTGACAGTACTCTACTACTCGCAATAGGTCTTCTTGTAACAGACAAGCATCGGCTAGAGTTTTAATTGGCCTATAAACTTTCATGTCGTCAGCAAAGAGTAGGTATTCAGAATGTCTGAAACATGCGCCGATGTCATTAACAAATGCTACAAAAATCAAAGGTCCTAAAAGCGATCCTTGGGGGACGCCGGATGGAATCGTCATCCAAGATGAGATGAAACCATTGAGTACTACCGCTTGAGTTCTGTTTACCACATAAGACGAAAACCACCTGAGTAGGTCGCCACTGATTCCCAAGGCAGACAGCTTCTTTAATAGGATATCGTGATCTAATCGATCGAATGCCTTACTATAGTCGGTATATATAGCGTCTACTTGGGTACCATTATCCATATGCTCAGAGATAAAATCCGTGAATAACACAAGGTTAGAAACGGTCGACCTACCCTTTAAAAACCCATGCTGTTGAGGACTGAGACTAGATATCAGATTGTCGTAAAGTTGTTTATACACAATCCGCTCCAGTATCTTGGCTAAAAGACAAAGTTTGGAAATCGGCCTATAGCGATCTACCTTGTCTTTGGCACCTTTTTTATGGATTGGAGAGATAAAGGCAGATTTCCATAGAGCGGGCACGACGCCTTCAGCCAGGGACCGTTTAAATAGTAAAGTCACTGGTTCTAATAGCGCATCGGCACACTTCACTAAGAAGATAGCTGGCAGTGAATCCGGCCCGGCTGATTTGCTTAAATCTAGTGTTTTAAGGTGTTTACGAAGAACATACGGATCAACTTCAATGTTATGGATATAGCAGTTGGTATTAATATTAGGCTGAATGTAGCTGCTAGGAGACGACGTAGTAGCCAGAAAGGTAGAAAAAAAATAGTTTGAGAAAAAATCACATATTTCTTCACCATTATTACTAACTTTACCATTGTAGGACATTTGTGATGGGAAATTATTGTTGTTCCGTTTACTTTTGATAAAAGACCAGAACAATTTGGGCGTGGAACTTATGGATGATTCAACACGTTCAATGTACGCCTTATAGCAGATTTGCTCAATACTGTCAGCTCTATCGCGTAGTAATTGATAAGACAGAAGATCGGCCATATTGCCATAAACTTTCCATTTACTGTGGTACTTATATTTTTCTTTTAGTATCTTAGTGAGAGCTGAAGAGTACCAGGGTGGACATTTGTTGGCTTTGTTGTAACGTTGTGGGATGTACATGTCTCTAATTTTAAAAATAACGGAATAAAACATGCCTACAGCATCATCAACACTACCTTTTGCTAATATGTCACCCCACTGTTGTTTACTAATATCAGAACAAATGAGGTCAAAATCTGCTTTATTATATTGATAAATTAAGCGCTTTTTAGTTTTAAGCGATTGAGATTGTGGAACATCAGTGCGAATTGATAATGGTGGATGGTATCCGTCAACTTTGGATAGTGGTTCCGTACATGGTGAAACTGACACGAGCATGTTAGAAAGAACCAAATCCAGTATCCTTTCATCTTTGTTTTTAACTAAATTAAATTGCTGAAGATCACACATATTAATAGAATCAATAAAATTGGAATATGGACTAATAAGGGGCGCCGAAGACGGTCGGATTCCATCATCTGTTATGGTCCAGCATATAGAGCTCATATTGAAATCGCCTAAGATAATAAAACTGTCAGATGGGTGGTCGTTAACTATATCCGTTAATTTATCCAAAAAGGCATCTAACTGGTTGGCAAAACTGTGACCGTCTTGCTCACCACACAAGTACAGCGCACCTATGTGGAGATGGTGGATATGTTTGCCGCAGTGTGATTTTAGTTGAAGCGATATCCAAATGTCTTCAGCAGTGGATCGCCAACTGACATTATCAGACGTAAGCAGTTCTCTGAGTTGACGCATTTACCAGCCATCGCCTTTTTGAACCATTTTTGAGGGAAGATGACGACCCGAAACACAACACCGCCGCTAGACAACACTTTTCTGTGAGCATGACCGCTCTGGATATCCGTGCCAACGATTACAATTTGGGACTACACTATAGAAATTTTTATTTTTGTTTGTGTGATTCTCCCGCTTCACATTGTAACAGGGTCTCCATTACCACGCTTTTTCAATGTTTAATCGCAATTTTAAGGTTGTAATTATTATGGATCGATTTTGGTGTCGCAACCATCGCCTTCCTAACGGACCGTCCTATGGCGTCTTCTTCGTAGAATGTGAAGGTTCCAGTATGCCGTGAAATTGCAACGACTGCGTACGGGACGCTCTCGTGCAGCTTCATGCTGCTCTTGGTCTACATGGCGATGACCGACTCGCCTATATTACGTTTCTCGGATAGTCTACAAAGTTATCTTGTAAATGCCAATCTAAAATGGTTATTGGCCCATTATGTTCATGCTACTAGAACTACCAGTGTGTAGGAAGTCTTGGAAGCTCCCTTTTCACTAAATTTGCACCCGACACGGAAACTATATAGAGGGTTATTGGTAATATGCTAACAACCTCTTAGGGTTGATATCAGTTAGTCCTAACAAACATTTCGAGAGAATTTATTTTTGTTCTGAAAAAAAAAAATGTTTTATTGCCTACTTCGAGCCAAGAGCGTTTACCGCGGTAATACTGGACCGCGCCTTTGAATATTTACGTCGAGCAAAGTAATGAAAATTATGAAATAATACTTTACAGGCACAAGAGACTTTTAACATTAGATGGGCCTCGTACTTATTCCACCAAAATCACATAAAAAAACACGAAAAAAAATTAAAAATATTTAAAAAAATATTTTATTTTTCAAACTATTTTTTTTATGTCAAAATGTTTGTTAGGACTAGCAGATGTCAACCTAACAGGTTGTTAGCATATTACCAATAACCCTAATGTATATCCACAAACAGCGCACTCCTGGATTAAAGATTTGTCTGATATCGTAAAGTCTCTGGTTGGAAAACTAGTCAAAGTAGAAAAGGTTACTAACAAAATTTGTAACTCTGCAATACACAGAGAAAAAAATCAAGCATAGTCTTAATGACAGAGATGATTTGTCTCGATTGTGAAATATCAAAATTAAGGAAACGACCATGAGCAAAAGATTGCTTTCCAAATGATAGATACGAATGCCCATTTTGAAACAGCCACAAAAGCTATGGTCTCAAATCGAACACCGCTATTATATCAGAAAATATGGTAAAATTGGCAGAAACTTCCTTTTAGCCGCAGGCAACATATTCCTTTCCATCAGATTTATTTGACACTTGTATTTGACAGCTTTTGGTCGGCTCTATTGCCATTTATTACGTAAATCAGCGAGGAAAAATTTTACTTTAGTTTGCGAGGACTGAAATCGAAATGCTGAAAGTAGCAACCACATTGAGACTTGTCTCACATCAGGGCAATCAGGTGCGTCTCCTCGCGACAGCTGCGGGTTACAAACAAGCGCTAGTCAACGTCCCTCCGACCAGACTTACATTGCTAGACAATGGTTTTCGAGTGGCCTCGGAGGACTCAGGCTCTGCCACCGCCACCGTAGGTTTATGGATTGACGCCGGCTCCAGGTATGAAACATCGAAAAACAATGGTGTGGCGCACTTTCTTGAACACATGGCTTTCAAAGGTACCAGTAAAAGGTCACAAACTGACCTAGAGCTGCTCGTGGAAAATATGGGAGCGCATTTAAACGCATATACCTCTCGGGAGCAAACCGTATTCTACGCCAAATGCCTCGCTAATGACGTGCCAATTGCAGTAGAGATCCTTGCTGACATTATACAGAATTCTTCCCTCGCTGAGCCCGAAATCGAACGAGAACGTGGTGTCATCCTCCGCGAGATGCAGGACGTCGAGAGCAACTTACAGGAAGTGGTGTTTGATCACCTTCACGCCACTGCTTTCCAAGGTACACCCCTTGGACAGACAATTCTCGGACCTACAAAGAATATCAAGAAAATCTCCAAAGCTGATCTCCAGGACTATATTAAGACTCACTACCAGCCTGCCCGCATTGTGCTCTCAGGAGCAGGCGGTATAGACCATCAGAAACTTGTTGATCTTGCTAACAAGCACTTCAGTGGTCTCAAGAACACCGCTGGTGACATCCCTGCTTTAACACCCTGCCGTTACACCGGTTCTGAAATCAGGGTAAGAGACGACTCCATGCCATTGGCCCATGTTGCAATCGCTGTGGAAGGTGCTGGCTGGACTGATGCAGACAACATTCCTCTGATGGTTGCTAACACTTTGATTGGTGCCTGGGATCGCTCCCAAGGAGGTGGCCTCAACAATGCTTCTTATCTAGCTCGTGCATCTGCCTCTGTTGGCCTGTGCCACAGCTTCCAATCCTTCAATACTTGCTACAAGGATACTGGCCTGTGGGGTATTTACTTTGTGTCAGAACCTCTGATGATTGATGATATGGTATTGAACATTCAGAAAGAATGGATGAAGCTCTGCACATCTGTTACCGAGGGTGAAGTTGAGCGAGCCAAGAACTTATTGAAGACCAATATGCTTTTGCAGCTAGATGGCACTACCCCTGTATGTGAAGACATTGGCCGTCAGATGCTGTGCTATAACCGCCGCATCCCTATCCATGAGTTAGATGCTCGCATTGAGTCTGTCTCAGTACAGAATGTTCGTGATGTATGCTACAAATACCTTTATGATCGCTGCCCTGTTGTAGCAGCTGTTGGACCTACTGAGGGTCTTCCTGACTACACTAGGATCCGCGCTGGAATGTACTGGCTTAGGGCATAAATAAATGTAGACTTATTTTAGAGCAGTTATTTATAAATCAGTTAAGATCAATACCAATTAAACAATCTCTCCCAATGCTTCTCGTTTTATTGTGATAAAACACTGTATTTGGTGAAACTGTATTTGTTGTAAATAAAATTTCATTACCTTATTTAACTTTTTATTTGCTTTCAACAAATTAAACAACATTTAATGCCTTATATCTAAAATTATAGTAGTAAATAAATTAATATTCAATGATAATAAATGCATTATTTTTTATTGATATTATACATACAATATGTAATTACAAGACATAATATATAAATTTTAGGTTATATCTGCTTACAATTAGATATCTGGAATCATAATTATTATTTATACTAAGGGCCCGTTTCAGAATGTCCTAATAAAGTTTCGGGTTGCTATGCAACATATAAAATAACTGAATCATAAAAATGACAGTTAACATGCAGGGCGTTTCAAGCTTTAACCTATAGATAGACTAAACCGATGACTGTGAAACGCAAAGATAGTGTTTTATTTATTAAATATGATCTGGGTAGTAAAACTGGAACTTACTAGCTTCTACAAGAAAGAGAAGACAGTGAGGTTGAGGTGAACAAAATTGTCTCAAAAAACACTGAGCTCAAGAATGAACTTGCTGGTTTATACACCAATTACTCAGAAGCACTCTATCAAAATGAACAGCTACAGAACATTGTATTGTCATTTAAAGAATGTAGCGAGACACATGAACAGGCCTTGAGCCGTATATCAGAATTGGAGTTTGAATTAAGCAAGGCTCAAGATGAAATCTCAGTGTTAAACTCAACAAAGTTCAGTGAACAGGCCGCTGACACCTTAAATTTATATAATGAGCTGGTCGGTAGTGGCATGGAATCACCAAGCTCCCTGCCACCAATTGAAACTATTGACTTGACTGATGAGAACACTATATGCAGTCAAATTCCAGTCTTTCGGAGCCATAAAAAAGTCAAAAAGTATTTTAAGCTTAAGAAACTGATGTTTAAGTGTAAAAAACAACTTAAAAACCTAAACTATTTCAAGAAAAATGTGAATTTGGTGAAAGATAAGCTACTATTACAGGAAAAACTTCAAAATTGTCTGGATGAAGTAGAAATCACAAAACAATTGTATGATGATGATACTCTGAGTCTTCGCTCTGAGCTGCTAGACAAAGAGAAATTATTGCAAAATATTTTCTCTAGCTACTTATCAGCTCAAAACCATCTTAGTGAGCACTACAATGAAGCGATAAGTTTATTAGATCTTGTGACCACCAATATGGAGAGTGTGAGAACTATTGAGTGTGCATGCTCAAGGTCTATGGGTCAGCTTCAACCAACCAGAGAGCCCCATGCAATACCAACAATTTGCCATACACCTCTGCCATTGAACAAAACATGCACAGAAGCAGCGCAGAGGGAGAATCAGAGTATCCCCACTAACCAGGATATGGTTACCAAGGTTTTGGTATTTTCAGATGCAATAGGCAAAAACTTTGGTTCATTACTAGGTAATTCACTTCACTGCTCTGTAGAAAATTACTGCATGCCTGATGCTTCTTATCAACAGATTGAGAAGAAAATTATGGCTTCTGAAATTGATAGGAATACCATTGTTATATTGTACTTAGGCCAAAGTTTAGGTATTGACAGGAAACAGTTAATAGCAAATGTTACCTCATTGATAAGCCTTAGTGCATTTAAAATTATGTTATGTGCTTTTCCCTATTCAGAGGCACTGACTAAAAATCAGAATGAGCATATTCATTCTTTAAATACCATATTATTTAATATGACATGTCGTCATAGTGACAAACTTTTATTTTTTGACTGTAATAAATTTATTACTAAATTTATGTTGACTCGGGATAGGATGTACCTACCTAAGAAATATAAAAATCTGATTGCTACTTTGGTAGCTTATAATATTGAGTCGGTTATAGGAAATATAACCAAGTCTTCTATTGACGCTACAGATTTTAGTACATGTACTAATAGAAATGTTCAGTCAGACTATTTAAACTTTTAAGTCCGACAACAGGGAAGTGTTCTGACATAGCACTGTACTACCAAAATATAAATCGCTTCCCTGGCAAAATACTTGAAATTGAAATGCTCTTAGATAAATATCCTTTTGATATATTATGCTTTACTGAAACATGGCTAAGAGCAGATACAATGTTATTTAATGTTAAGAATTTTAGTGTAGGCAGTGCGTTTAACAGATCATCTGCAGAAGGAGGAGGGTGTATTATTCTTGTAAATAATAACTTAAAATTTAAAGAATGCAGTGACTTAGTCAGATGTTCTGTCGAACGTGTCTGTGAAGTTGCTTGTGTGGAGGTGGACAGGCATCTTGTGTTGTGTGTATATCGACCACCAACAGATCAAGGTCGTGCTCAAAATTTTGCAGAATTTTTATCCACTATGGAAAGTATACTGCGGAAAATCTCTAAATGCAGAAAACCCATATTTGTATGTGGTGATTTTAATATAGATATTTTAATGAATTCTAAAAATAAGACTGATCTTATTTCATTATTTAAGTCATTTAATTTGAAATTTCTGTTCTGTGAGCCCACTAGGATAACAGACACTTCATCTACCTGTATAGACAATATATACTCAAACTGTAAGATTAAAGAAAAGTTAATATTGAAAGGTATTAGGTCTGATCATGAGGGCCTTGCGATAAAATTTGATGGAAATAGAGAAACAGAGAGGTATGAAGTTGAACATAGGCCGTTAACAACCAGTAGGCTAGAAATTCTCGGTACCAACATAGAAGCTAAGCTTGGCATAACAAGTTTTTCTCACTGTGACCCGAATGACATCTACAATAACTTATTTTCTTTAGTAAATATTGAGTTTCAAAAAGTTTGTCCAAAAATAAAGAAACAAATAAATGGAAAATTGAAGTTTGGTGATTGGGCAACTAGAGGTATCCGAAAAAGTAGAGATTATTTGTTTGATCTGTATCGCAGGAAAAATTTAACATCTTGCAAGCAGTTTCATGATTATGTTAGGAACTATTCAAAAATTTTTAAGTCTGTTTGCTTGTGTGCTAAATCTCTTTTTATTAGAGACAAAATTAGCAAGTCTAAAAATAAAATAAAAACCATTTGGAAGACTATAAATACTGAGACTGGTAAGAATAAACCTAGAGATTCAACATATGTCTTAACTATTAATAAACATCAAATCTCTGATCCAATACAAGTGGCGAATATATTTGAAATTTTTTTTTCTAACTTACCCCTAGAAGCCACTAAATCATTGGATTCTTGTCCCAATGTAGCAGAAGCCCTATTAAAACATAATTTTCCCTGCAAAACACCGGACTTCTCTTTCAGATACACGACAAACTTTGAAATTATAAAGACATTCAAAAGTTTAAACATAAAGAGTACTGAAGACTTGTGGGGTATGTCAGTTAAAGTGGCAGAGTCTATTATTTGCATTATTGCACCATACTTAGTAACAATATTCAATCTTTGTGTTGATAGAGGAAGTTTCCCCGACTTAATGAAACTAAGTAAAATCACTCCAATTTTGAAGTCGGGGGCTGCATCTGACCCTTGCAATTATAGACCTATTTCCATCTTACCCGTTCTGAGTAAAGTATTCGAAAAAATTATGCTCAAACAACTTTTATCTCATTTTAATGAGCATAATATATTGAATGAGAATCAGTTTGGTTTCACTAAGAGCAGATCGACAACAGATGCAGGTGTTCAATTGATGTCACATATACTTGAAGCCTGGGAGAGTTCACATGATGCTATTGGCGTATTTTGTGATCTTTCCAAGGCATTCGACTGTGTAGAACACTGCACTCTGATTCGTAAGCTTTCACACTATGGTGTTCGTGGAAAAGCTTTGAATCTAATAGAGTCATATCTGTCTGACAGGCTACAGATGGTTGGAATAAATGGCAATACTTCTTCCGGGTCTTTCGTAAAAATAGGTGTACCGCAGGGATCAATTTTGGGACCTTTTCTGTTCCTAGCGTATATTAATGATCTGCCTTGCATGGTCAAAGATTTCTGTGATATTGTTTTATTCGCGGATGATACCTCTCTGATTTTTAAAGTAGATAGGAAAGATAGTGAACTCATTCATGTAAATAATGTGTTATCTATGATCTCTGAATGGTTCGCCGCTAATAATCTTCTGTTAAATTCAAAAAAGACCAAATGTTTAAAGTTTTCATTACCAAATGTTCCTTATGTTGAACCAAACATTAAGCTTGGCCTAGATAAACTCTCTATTGACAAAGCGACAGTCTTTCTGGGAATCAAAATGGATTCAACTTTACAGTGGGATCCACATATACATGATCTAGCCGGAAGACTTAGTTCTGCTGCATATGCAGTTTGTAAGATAAGACAGTTAACAGATGTAGCTACTGCACGGCTGGTTTATTTCGCATACTTCCACAGTATTATGTCGTATGGTGTATTGCTGTGGGGAGCTGCTGCTGAGATAGAGACAATCTTTATCTTACAAAAGCGTGCAATTCGAGCCATATATGAAATGGATCCTAGGGAATCTCTAAGGGATCTTTTTAAAGAAATTGATATATTAACTTTACCGAGTCTGTATATATTTGAAAATATTATGTATGTTCGGAAAAATTTGAGTAAATTTAAATTAAACCGTGACAACCATCATTACAACACTAGGAACAAATATAAATTAACGGTACCATGTTTTAGATTAGCAAAGACAAATAAAAGGTCCTTTTTAGGTAATTGTGTGCGGTTTTATAATAAAATTCCCGAACATATTACAATGCTCACAGAAGGAAAATTCAAATTGCACGTGAAAAATATTTTGATGAGGAAATCCTACTACACAGTTTGTGATTACTTAAACGACAAAAATGCTTGGAAAATTCCACCTCTGCCAAGCCATCACATGTCTCCTACGTAATTTAAACAAATATTGTAATAATTGTATTATATTGTTTATAACACATTGTAAAAAGACGTTTAAAAGAATGGCCCCGAGTTTCTTGCCCGTTCTTCTCGCAGTGGCTCTATAAACCTTTTTTTTTGCTGAACGTGGCAGTACAATGTAGAATATTTCAATATTAAAATTTGTAATTGACCTTCATAAGAGCGTCGTAGACGCCTAAATTGAATAAATGATTTTGAATTTGAATTTGAATTTACTTGAATATTCTGAAACGGGCCCTAAGCCTAGTAAACAAAACTCATCCATGAACGGCATGAACCAAAAAAATATTTTCCCTTTAGATCCATGTCAAAATTATACTTTACCCCACCAGTAGAGATAGTAGGTCTAAGTGGTACTGGCTGTTATAATAACATCCATGACTTATGAATCTAATCTTGTCACTGTTAGCATACAAAAAAATACTTACATACTTTTATTTATGAACAATAACTACACTCTTAGATAATATCCTTAATAGCTTGACCCATTCCTAAAGAAATACTTTACACATTAACCCCACTAGCTTTCTCCACACTTTTCTCATCTGTCTCCTGCACCCTACTAACACTTGGTTTCCTGACTACACTCTTCGCCTTCACTCCATAGGGTTGCACTGGCTCGCTATGGCTGATCAGACTCGCTGAAGATATGAATACAGACACTTGCTCAGGAGTTGGACAGGCCACAATAAGAGTATCTTCATATGAGTAGCCAGCATTGTTCAGAAGTTGCTCAATTTGTACAAAGTAGCCGACAACATTGTTCTGTAATATAAAACAATAAAATAGAATCAATAAATACACTAAATGAAGTCACTACAGGACTTATTACCCTTAAACAATAACAATTACCTGTAACCAGATGACAAAGAAAAACAGTTCCAAAATAACCTTTTCGAAATTCATAAGGCTGATAAACTATTGTAGAAGGTAGTTACTGCATGAGGTAACATCTTAATTTCATTCAAAGATATTATGGCGGCCAAAAAGGAACTCTGAACCTTTATAGTTATATATCACATCACAACTATGTAACTAAACATGTAATAGGAGGCGAGCTTCTTTTATTTGGCACTTATTGCTTCCGAAAATTTATTTATTTATATCAGATTAAACAAATAACTGTCGGACTCAGGGATTGAACCTGGAACGAGTCTCACATGCTTATCAATTAGCTGGCCATCCATTATTAATTTTTTGATCTAAGAAACTGTCGGACTCAGGGATTGAACCTGGAATGAGTCTCACATGCTTATCAATTAGCTGGCCATCCATTATTAATTTTTTGATCCAAGAAACTGTCGGACTCAGGGATTGAACCTGGAACGAGTCTCACATGCTTATCAATTAGCTGGCCATCCATTATTAATTTTTTGATCCAAGATAAAGATAACACGTAATTATTTAATACACTTATTATACCCAGTAACTTCGTCATTCCCGTAATTTCCACTTGAAATGTCAGTTGGAATTGGAATTATAAAATATCATTTTTGAAAAATTTTCATACTTTCACCAGTTGGAAAAAAATGGTGGGCTAATGGCAATAAATAATCAAACAACTTAATATCAATCAATATAAATATAGTAACTTGTTATACAAGAGTGCAAAGTTGCTTTTTAACCGCGTGTTCAATTTTGATGACCGAGCAAGCGAAGGATTCCAAAATTGAATCACGAGCGCAGCGAGTGATTCTAAATTAGAATCCTGAGCGTTAGCGAGGGAATCAAAAGAGCACGAGGTGAAAAATCTTTGCACTCGAGTGCAACACGTAACTTTTCATTCCACCTCAGGGAGGAAATGACTAAATGCAAAAAAAAACGTTTACAATCACGTAAAGAACCGCGTACAAAGCAAATTGAAAAAAGAACACCAAGAAGGTTCAGAGTCTGAGTTTTTAACAAATTAAAAAAAAGTTGTATGATATATTCGGCACCATAGAGGTAGCAATAAATAGGTTTAATGTTTTTTTTAATTCACAAACTTAGTGCACACGATGTTCTAAATTCAATTTACTTTATCCTCTAGAGAATAAAAACGGCTTTTCCACTCAGATATTGAAGATTAAAAATACTCTTTCCGAGATGGTGGGATGAAAAAGTTTTTTTTTTGCTAAGCCCTATAGGGCACAATAACTATTTCAAGCAAGGAGTGGAATTACGTATTCCAAAATCATTAGTTTTCAATTTTTAATACTTCATTTAATTTCTCTCCATGTCTCATAACTCTGGGATATAAAAAGACGTGTTTATATTTGTTACTGAGTGGTAACCCTAGAAACGGTTGAACAAATTTTATTAAAAATTACATTGATTCTTTATGGTCCGCACATTGTGTAATATATCTAGTCTAGCTAGTTATTTCAAGCAATAAGTACACACTGTAATAAGGGGCGATCCTATTGTCTATCTATATGTATGAATATATTCTATTGATTTTCTACTTTAATAAAATAGCGGTGCCAGGTTTAAGAATGGCGAATACAAATAAAAGGTCCTTCTTAGGCAATTGCGTGCGGTTTTATAATAAAGTGCCCAAACATAGGAGCTCACACAAAGAAAATTCATGTCGCACGTGAAGAATATTTTGATAAAGAAATCTTACTACACAGTTTGTGATTATTTAAATTGACTAATTGAGAACCTCCTCGTTTTTTTGAAGTCGGTTGAAAATAGTTATCACATCTTACGCGTATCGGCCGGAACAGAATGAACTCAGTTTCCTTGTTAGCGAGGTACAGCTGCATCGAGCGCTGCAGCGCTGCCAGGTGAGATTTGATGCGCTTTTGAGCTTCCTTAACAAGAGCACCCAATTCCTCTGGAGTTGCCCACGGCTGGGTCTTGAGCTGGTCGATCGGTGTGAAGGATTGTGCCTACAAATAACTATAATTGGCATACAAAATCACAATGATAAGAAAATTATGAAACCTAATATTTTTTTTTTTTTTTTTTTTTTTTTTATGCCTGATAGGTTAGCCTTTGACCACTATCTCACCTGATGGTAAGTGATGATGTGGTCGAAGATGTTGTTCAGGCTAACCTAGAATTACTGGCTCTCAAGGACGGCTGCCGGAACACACCGTTAGGTGCTTGGCGACAGATTTTCAACTTGAGGGTGGTAGCTAGCCAGGCGGGCATTCGCAAAATGCCCTACCACCATGCTATAACGACTGCCATCCTGAGATAACAACCAGGACCGACGGCTTAACGTGCCCTCCGAAGCACGGAAGCGCTCAGTAGTAATGTCACCAGCGGTCACCCATCCAACTCATGACCGCGGCGGACGTTGCTTAACTTTGCTGATCGATTCAGAATGGCTAAGCAAACTTCGCTACGAGCGCTTCAAAAAGTAGTTAGTATTATTGGCTCTCAAGAACAGCTGCTAGAACATTAGGTGCTTGGCGAAAGACTTTCTACTTGAGGGTTGCAGCTAGCCTTGCGGGCATTCTCGAACGCTAAAAAGAACGCTAGTTTTTGACTATTATATTATGATAGTTTGTGAAAATGCGACCAAAATGGTGATCAGACTAACTTACTGGCTCTCAAGGACAGCTGCTAGAACATTAGGTGCTTGGCAACATATTTTCTACTTGATGGTTGTAGCAAGGCATTCGCTAAGTGCCCTACTACCATACAAAATATTGTTGTTCTTAGGAAAAAAATAACTTTTCGTTGCGACTACCAAGAAAATTATAATTTGTATTGTTAACTAAAGCTACTTTCTTTAGTAAAAATTATAAATATTAGCCAAGTGCGGGTTTCACTTACGCTAATAACCCAAACTGAGTGTAAAAACTTGTCTACTTTTATTTTATGAAATATGGTAAGATTATTTATATATATATATATATGTATATATATATATATCATTATCTATTTATGTATGTTGATATGTGTATATATTTATGTATATATTTATTTATGCGTATATATATTATGTATTTATTTATTTTAAAAACTTACATCCTATTTTTATACATTTGTTTGGAAACTATAGTAAAATTCGTTTTATTTTTAAAATATTTTTATGAATTTGTACTTTTTTCATTGTTAATTTTTAGACTACACCCGCCCCAACTGTTTTGTTTATTCAACTCCATCCTAAGGTTGCCTGGTAGAGATCACTTTTAGTGATAAGGCCGCCCATTGTAACACTATGTTATTATTATTTAATTAAATGTTATGATGTAAACTTTAATATTTTATATGTGGTGTAATAATAAAGAGTTTTCTATCTTCTATCTATCTAAGAACACTAACCTTCTCCATAAACGCAATCACCGGCCCGGCCAGTATATCCGTAGCATCCTTTATAAACGTTTCACAGCAACTCTTCAACTGCCTATCGACCTCTTTCCTGGAATCCAGGAGATGTTCCTTAACCATTGGCGTCCCTTCTAACAAGAACTCCAACAACGCATTGTTACTATTCAAAGAGAATATCTGTCTCGGCTTTTGTATCAATCCATACGCTGCACTCTTCATATTCGAAAAGTCCAAAGACGTTTCTTTTATGACGAAGTCCACTTGAAATGGGGCGATCTGTTCTCGCAGTATCAGCAGGTGTTTGATTTGGAATAATTCCCCGTCTATTGTAGTAGCGTTGGTCGATATTTGCTTGGCAGCGATGTCAACGCTCTGAACGCAGAAGGATATCGCTTCCTGTGCTAGACCTAGGAGGAAAGTAGAGGTTTATTTAGGTGTTTTAACTTTTAAGCTACGCCTAAAATAACGCTTTTTTAATACAAGCTGGCCAATATCGGCTACACGCGAATTCGAATTTACATTTACAATTTTTATTTGTTTTTTGTCAGAAGGTATTCCCCGTGGGGTCCCAAGTTCAATTTGCATCCCCCGATATCTTACTGTGGGAGTCGTAAGATGCGACAGACGGCAAGCGAGGACCTGCCATCTTAAAATACGATCCCCAAGACGCCTGATAAGTGTGGGTTGCCGAATTTTGGCAAATCCCACCCAATGGGGTAGATCTTTGTTCAATGGTGGAAGTTTCGTTTGATGTGGTGATGATGATGATTTGATATTATTTTTTATGTTCATTAGATCCACCATACTCAAAGTTAAAGACACAATTTTTAAAGTTAAGCAATAAGATAAGATAATTTTTATTGCTAAAAAGATTTATAAGTAAATACAATGGTTAACTTAGATTCTACAATAACTAAAATTCTTATTGCCTAATAGATTGACAGCGAGCCCCAAACTAAGCACTAAACCTGTATCTTGGAGATCGAGTGCGTATTTCAAAAGTTCATTGTGTTGTTCACGACAGAATTAAAATTGATACAGTGGCAATGTAAAATTAAGTTTAAATTTAAGTACAATGCGTTGCAATGCCAAAGTAAAAGTTTAAATATATATTTATATATATATTATTTTTTAAAATGAGACTGCATAATATGTGCCCGTTATCTTCAATTAAGTGAATAGGAATTTCCTTGAAGCAGTTTACAAGTAATAATTTTAATTTAACTAAGTACTTATAATATAGATGTAAAGTGTAGAATGTATGTGTATATGTGTGTCGTAGGATGTGTGTAAGAGTGTGTATGAGAGAGTGAGACGGTGTGCGCGTATGTGCCTAAAGTGAGTGGACTCATATATACTCGTTCACTCGTCGATTTATTGGTTTCATACGTTCTTTGCGTGTGAAATATATTGAGCGAGTGTGCTGAGCAGTAGCGGTTTCATATTAATTCTTCTGTTTCTTTGTGGGAAAGTTTGAGCAGCCAATCCTTAACAGTTCTTTTGCAGGCATTGACTGGGAGATTAAATAAAAAATGTGTTCTTAATATAACTCGTTTTAAGGCTTCTGTACTATTTATTAAATTTTGTGTTGCTCGATTTTCCTATTCTCGCCACTTAGCATTCGTCACCGAAAACAACGACGGGTAAGTATAAAAAAAAAAAAACAGAAATGATGCAAAGAAATCTATTGCGTAGGCAGCGTGCCGCGGGGATGTGCGTCGCG
Source organism: Plagodis dolabraria (assembly GCA_963854805.1). Taxonomy (NCBI): domain Eukaryota; kingdom Metazoa; phylum Arthropoda; class Insecta; order Lepidoptera; family Geometridae; genus Plagodis; species Plagodis dolabraria. Next base: position 7,299,168 of record OY978442.1, read on the forward strand.
ATCGAATCTAATTTGAAATTTTCCCTATCACTAGTTCGAGAATCACGTCAACAGAAAGTTCCGTATTGTCACACACCCTATTTTTTTATATAAATTATAAATCCTAAAGTATTCTTAACTTTTTTACATTATAAAGCAAAATATTACGATGCAATATTTTTAAAATTATTGGCGCACAAAATTTTATGCCTCGGACGGGAATCGAAGCCGCGTACTCAAATTTCGCGCCGTATGCTGGTTTAGGCTCACTCCGGCCCGGGGCATACAATTTTATCCAATAATTTGTAAAATATGGTTTTCGCTTAGTCCTTGAAATCATATTTAGAAATATCGTACGATATGTTACTTTATATAATCTCATTCAGTAATATTCTAATTATGGAATGAAATACAGACTTTTATTGGCATATTTTACTTACATACTTCTACAAATAAATTAAAGTATTATTCTCCTAACAAAACAATGCTTTAAAACATTTTTTTTATTATTAAAGTACAATGTGTCCCGACCAAGGAGGTTTCAATTCATATTAAGTACACATTATCTATGGTGAGCAACGCGCTGGTGTCGAGCCAATAGATCAATAACAGACTTTTTTCAGAAAAAACTTTTATTTTCACGCTCAAAAGTCTCTTTTTGAAACTCAACATCAGCGCGAGTGAAGCTGCGTCTGCGAGCTCCCAGCGGACATTGGCGCTATTTCGTACATAAGAATTTGAGTAATATTTTGTGCGATAAAACTTTAGTAGCAAAAATATCAAGCAACACCGACGAGACTGATGAAAATTTAACTCCACCTGACATTCTAGAATCAGCTACGAAACTTACGAATAGTCTTTTGCCAGAAAAATCAAGAAAAGTATAGCCATGAGATTAAATAAAGTAGTGTATGCAACTGCATATAATTAGGTATTACAACACTCGTGTAATTTATTTTGAAACTATCATAAAACATGACTCATGTTTTAATACCCTCTATTATACGACAGTTGCATAAACTACTATTAAAGTATAGTTGGCAGCCCTACACATTACACATTATAGAGGAGTTTTGAAGCCGATGCTACATAAAATAATCCAATGAAATAGACATATGATCTAAAACATGGTATACCTTGGAAGACTTTCTTCTCCAGACACCTGTAAAGCCTGGAGAGCGCCGCCAGCGTCCTCCGGACCCCAGGGTACCACATGCCGTGCAGGTCTGCAGGCGAGGCTTGCGGCCTCCGCTGTGCCTCCACGTTAATGTTGGCCACTTCTTGCGATGTCGCAGATATGTCCGATATCATCGAGTTGCGGGAGTCGCTGCGTTTTAACGCTTGCTCTTGCTGTATTGAGATGGCGATTTGCTGTCGAAGAGCAATAGTTGAAATTAGTTTTATTTGTCAAATGTTGCGACACTGAAAATATTGCCAACAGAACAGGTATGTGACTCGGTGGTTCATCCAGTTCTTCCTAAACTTTTGAAGAAATGATGGATGAGCAGTAAAAGCCTTGGACTGCCGTGCCACAGGTTCGATCCCTAGCACCGGCTTGAGCTTCATCGCATGGTGGAATGGCATCTTGCGAATGCTCGCTTAAGGCTAGCTACCAAGAGTTCCTGCAGCAGTCCTTGAGAGCCAGTAAAATTACAGGCACATGAGACTTAACAACTGTACGTCTCAGAGTGACGGGCGCAGTGCAATTCATCATTTGTGACGGAATGTATCTATATTGTATATACTGGGGTCAATTCCTCACCGCCGGCTTAGCTTCACTTCATGGTGAAATTGGTATTCGCGAAACATGCTAAAATGACTGACTTGGATGGGACCGCTAGTGGCATTATTACGGTGCGCATGCTACGGAGGGCACGTTAAGCCGTCGGGTCTGGTTGTTGGCTTATTAAGTCATAACTGCAGCGGTCATAACTTAGTACATCGGTTTAGAACAACTCAGCAAACTATGCTACGAGCGCTTCAAGTGTATAGATGTAGGTAGAGTGTACAGTACATTAGTGTAGTGTACCTCCATCATGTGCAGTTTGTGTGGGTAGGCGAGGTCCCCGGGCGCGGCGCGGTACTGCAGCACGTCGTGCCGCAGGTGCACGTGCGCGCGGAACACGAGCCGCTCCTGCGCGTCCTGCAGCAGCGCGCGGCACGACGCGCCCAGCGCGCTCAGGCACACCGCTTCAATACAATACAAACAGGACAATGTTATCTAATGCTAAAGATAGGGCGCCTGACTAACACAAATCGTTAAATTAATTGTTACTAACAATATCTGATGGGAAATGGAACCGATCCCCACTGCAATGGAAACATTGACCTCCATGCTGGTGCATTTGACATATAAAATGATGGAAAAAAAAATCCACCGACGACAGATCGGAAACTAAATTTAACATTATAATGACCTTGGCTTACGAAATGATGGACGCATGAATAGTTCCTTACGCGTGTAAAATATCCTCAAGCAATTAAGGAATAATTTAGCAAAAGTCCAGACTACGATTATTAATAGAATTCAGTGCAGTGAACTCTAGGTTAGCCTGAACAACATCCTCGACCACATTATCTCTTACCATCAGGTGTGATAGTGGTCAAAGGCTAACCTATCATGCATAAAAAAAAAATTAATCAGTATTTTTTACACGATAAAATAGGAAAATTTTGACGCGTTGTTATAGATTGCTGTATATATATCCAAAACTATATATATACATCATTATGCATATAATATATTTATACAAGGAATTGAATGACGTAAGATTGACCCGCGATATCATACATTTAGACTCGATATGCATTAAATTTTCTGACAGAGCACCTGAGAATGAAACTTGAATTTTTTTACAAGTCCTTGTATCTAAGCACTTGGGAAAATTTAATATACCATGAGTCGTGTCAAATTAATTCCATCCAGGCGCACTAAAAGCCTATTTACACATCGCTGAAATCAGTACACTAACTTTAAAAGACTGAATTTAGACAAAGGTCTTCTATCCAGACTGTAAAAAACACTAATTAGACAATCGTAGTTGTAACTATCTATCAGTAAGCATGCTAAAATTAGCAATGTGTAAAGCGATTTAGACAATTAATGTGAAATTATATTCTGATAAATTAAGTTAGCTATGATGTATTTGCAGTACTGTGGTCTTCCAATAAAAAAATGTGTTTTTTAATCGCCACTCGCGGCGAAGTGCGCACTGGAATCATCGTCGATTGCTCTTTCATTACTTTCTGCTAATCGTAGTACAATGATTTCGATTAGCAAAAGCCAATAGCAAAAGATATAATTCTGAATTTACTTTTTATTTTAATAAATCTTTATATATCAAATTACTATTGATATATGAAGAGACGATTTAAATAATTTTGACGCAGCACTTCCTGCGTCTATTTTTTACATATGTACTTAAATAAGATGGTTATCCATGCTATCCATTGGACACGTTTGTAGGTATATTTATCCGCGCATTTCTCAAAACTAAAATTCTCCAAACTATTTATTGGATTGCAACATTTTTTTGCCTCACTTCATGTAAGCAAACAGTGCAAGTTACATCAAAATCAATTCAGTAGTTTTTTAAAGATATAGTTATACGTGTTGGCTGTGGCTTAGCTTATTGATACGAGCTACGGGATTGGTGTCAAAGAGAAAATATTTTCAAAACTTCTGTAAACGATTACATCAAAACCTTTAAACATCTTCAACTAAACAAATACCTAAATAAAAACTTATTAAAAACAAATATTTCACGTATTAAGTACTTTAAATTACGAAAAAATGTAGGTAAGTTTTAATAAATCGACTTCGAAAATAAATTTGAATGATAAAATGTGATTTTCACATATACACGAAATTATCCAACATAACTTGAAGAGTTAATTTTCGTTGTAAAATCAATTTAATTATTTATGATTGTAATTGCCGACCCCTAATAAAGAAAAAATACTGAAGAACTGTCATCTAACAATGCGAAACCCAAGATACCTGCCAAGCTTGGGGATTATAGCAACCCCACAAACAACAAACATGGCTGTTGATGGTGAATAAAATCCGAGCTCAACGCTGCCATAACTAAGGCCTCTTCTTTGATGTTTTATAGGCACCAATTAAAGAGCTTTGTTACGTACAATAAATTGCTGCAACTTTGCCAACTAGCTTAAATTTTGCCTAAATCATAAAACACCAAATAGATTTTTATATGTCATATATTTTCTGCTTTCAGTGATGGGGTAAATTTTATCATGACTGTGGCAACACAATGTATTATTATTTCAATCACTAATGTTTTACTGTCAGACTGCTGTTAAACGTCGGGTAACAGCAGTCTGTATTTTCATGTGGCCCGGAACTTTTTGATTTTGTCCCACTGTCCCAACCTTTTGATTATTTACGATGTAAGAAATGTGTACATTTTATTGTTTCTACTATTGTTTTTAACGAAATTGTCTATTTACGTCTAGGAAGATAATAGGCAATGTTGAAAAAGGTTACTATAACACAAATGATTCAACATTGCCCAGGGCTAGGGTTGTCCCTATTTTTAACCGACGCGACTTCCAAAAACGTGAAGTTTCTCTATTCGACTCTGGGTGCGTTTTTATGTATGTGCCATATAACTTCAGTCTGCAGATTCAACGGTCGATTTGCGATATTTGAACTACATTTCTTTTGTTACTGAAACCAATTGATCTAGATTCCAAATTTATTGTGATTGTTATTTTGTTAGTTATAGCATAGAAAAAATTAATGATATCTCTATGGTTAAAGTATATATTTTAGGCTAGTCTGTACAACATCTTCGACCACATCATCGCTTTCCAATAGGTGAGATAGTTGTCAAAGGTCAACCTATCAGCAAAAAAATATAAAAAAAATATTTTGATACCTACCACAGAAGATTTTCCATAATCAACGTTTGTAACTTTTTAAATGTCTAGAATTAGTAATAATGATATTTTTTTACCACTCAATAATTATTTCGTGTTTCATTAGGTACAGACCTGTTCAAATAAACCGACTGAATTAGGTTTAAGTAATGGATAATGCTTTTGATATAAGATGTTGAATTGTAATTTAAAATTAAGATTTTTAAGTGGTTATTTTATAATTTAAAAATATATAACGTTTGGATACGTCGTTGTGTACCAATTTTATTTCTCGCAATGTAATTATCTTAGTAGATTCCATCATACCAATTAATCTAGGAATATAACTTTTTAGAAACCCTTATTTTTTTTAGTAATATTAAGATGCTAACTGTTTTTTTTTAACACAACCCTGCCTTTGTTTCACGTTTTGTATGGGAATGATATGTAAGGAAGCCCAACTTTGCCCATGTGCTAGAAATGTGGTATTTACAAATTGTTTTATGTAAACCGTAGATTTCTCAACCGTTAAATTACTCAAATGCTCCTACTATTAAGATTAGTTATTTTAGTTAGTACGTTTATTTTGGTTTTTAATCCCCTAGGCAAAGTTGAAGATTTTGGCTACAACTTTACCTAGAACTCTGACAGCTTATACGGCAACCTACAATGAGGAATTAAGCCATTTTATACCTCATACCATTAGACATTATGCTCAAAATTGTGCACCAATGATAAAATAGCACAGATTACAAATATTTTGTGAAACATAAGCAAAAAAACTTTAAATCCCCTGCAAAGTTGCAGCAGTTTACGGTACCTTCGAAGCGAAGTCCCCTGCTGTACTGATTTAGCAAGCTAATTAGATTAGATAAGGGGTTTGAAGAGCAAGAATTATTCCTGTCGCGTGCTGTCTTTTTAGTTAATTGAGTTTAGCCACGTGTAAATGGGCTTTTAGTTGCCCATTTACAAAAATATTGCTTAAAATGCATTTTTATACAAATCGGCAAAAGGAACAGGTCTGATTATATTGGTCAGGCTGATACTGCACTCCCACTCCCAGCCGCTATCCCACTACTGCCCGATACGGAGACTTTTGGCTGCTGGGTTTCCCCCCTGGCCCGGTTCGCCTCTCCTTAGTTAACCTGCACCGCCCGGACTCCTCCGGGTGGTCCATATTAATACCGGGCTTAGTGTGGACGTCCAGTCAACATGGGACGCACAGCACCAGTGGTTCCCGACCTCAAACCATCCTCTGATCCCGACCTCCGAGTAGCCGGATTACAGGAGACGCCACGCTCCCAGTCGAAATATACAACGAAATTATGAAACGGAATAGACAAAGTGAACACGAGTTCGAATCCTACCGAAGGGATGTGCAAAATTATGATTTTATTCCATCTTTTAACAATCCCCATAAATTCTATGATTTTTGTGCATTTCAACATTAATTTATATACAATTATTAAAGGGTAAACCAATTTTTACGCATTATAGAAATATTGTTATTACAATTTAAGAACGCCATCTACAGTAGACTAAAGGAACCAGTTATACAATTACCAACTCACAAGTAACGTTATGTAACGGTTTCAACCGGAATTCAATAGAGGGCGCATTGACACACACAAAGCAACTTCATTCATTCCTAAAATTCAAGTTCAATTTGACATCGTCAGCTTCTCAACTCCTTTATGCATCGGAACGTTCTAGGTCATCGACATCATGATCCAAGTAAACATATTATTGTATCATTATCGACATATAGAGTGTGCCAGCCGCATTGTATCACTCTTTTCTGCTTGTTCTTAATGCTTCCCATACAATAAGCAGTTTGCTTCATTTGAAACGTAAAACAGTGCTTGGCCTCGCAATATAAAATATAATTTAGAACATCGCCTAACAAACATAGGATTGCCACAGAAACGTTAGATATTTTGTACTACTTAAATAAAAATTTTAAGATACTAACGATCATTGTTGACCTGTTCCTCGATGACTTCGACTCGCATGATAACACACAGCTCTGCCAGGGTCTCCAGATGGTTAATGTGGATGATCTGAGGCCGCAATGTTTCGTATAAGACGTTGCACAAGGATTGCAGGTACTCCCTGGAATAGAATTGGATATCGAAGTTGTAATACGATACTTATTTAGATACACTGATACACACATCAAAACGAAGCGCTCGTAGCCAAGTTTGCTTAGCCGTTCTGAATCGATCAGCAATGTTAAGCAACGTCCGCCGCGGTCATGACTTAGATGGGTGACCGCTGGTGACATTACTACTGAGCGCTTCCGTGCTTCGGAGGGCACGTTAAGCCGTCGGTCCCGGTTGTTGTCTTAGGATAGCAGTCGTTACAGCATGGTGGTAGGGCACTTTGCAAATGCCCGCCTGGCTAGCTACCACCCTCAAGTTGAAAATCTGTCGCCAAGCACCTAACGGTGTGTTCCTGCAGCTGTCCTTGAGAGCCAGTAACTCTAGGTTAGTCTGAACCACATCCTAGACCACATCATCACTTACCATCAGGTGAGATAGTGGTCGAAGGCTAACCTATCAGGCATCAAAAAAAAAAAAAAAAACAAACATTTTCTGAATTAATCAAGTAGGTTTTAAACAGATTTAATTTGGATCAGGGGCAACCTCATTGGTCAGATTTATGCGGAGAGTATTATTTCAGAAGTGATCATCCCTTTGCGAAGCGGTTTGGGTTATTCTAATGCACAATATATTATATTATTATACGTTTCGTCTAATGCACGTCCACACATGGCTAGAGTCGTAACTCGCACTCTTGCCGATGCTCGCATTAACGTTCTGCCGTGGCCTGCTCAATCGCCAAACCTCAACCCCATTGAATAAGCATGGGATATACTACAAAGAAGAGCTCTGCCAAGTGTGGATGCCGTGCATACCCCACAACAGCTTTTTGATTTGTTACAAAGGACGTGGGCGGCCATTTCTCAAAGTGATTTTGATGAACTGATTTTAAGCATGCCAAATCGCTGTGCTAGTGTGATTAGCAGGGGTCGGAATTAGTTAGAGTTATTTACGTACTTGCATCGATATGTTGATATTAATATGGATCTTCCCGGGATTTATATTACAATCCCGTGTGGACAATAATATTACAAATAAATAATAATAAAAACCTCAGCGATAGATAAGTCAAATAACACAAAGATTATTTACATTTTTTTTTATTAATACATACATTAATTAGCAATACATTTTTTTTACGTTGCCGCACACTAAGATTTTTTCCTGTAACGCGGTTGCGTTTACGAAGATTTAAACTCGCACTTAGACAAATACCCATACCCGGAACAACTACTTGTAGATCATACATATATTTGTTCCGTGCGGAAAAATATTTCAAATTATTCCGTTACAGAAATATCGGGTTTCTGACAGCTGTCAAAGCACTTCAGAAACCCGATCTAATACTTTTTTTATTTAAATTACTTTTCTTTACAAATCACGGGATTTATCTGCTGTTTAATATTAATCTCGGGATTTGAGGCATATCCACTTTATCCTTTCGCTGTATGAAATCAGTGTAAGTATATAAATAACTCTACCTAATCCCGACCTCCGGTGATTAGTGTAAATGGTAGAAACACAGAAAATTAATATAATTTTCTAACAAGACAGTTATAGTCCAAAATATACATGATCCCTTAGGCACTTTGGGTGTATATATGCCTGATCAGTCCGGGACACTTTGATATGCTGCTTACACTTTTTGTAATATTACACACATTAAAATGCAAATTCGTATTCGTATTCGTATAACCTTTGCGAATGCAACTATGGCACTTCTTATTCTGTTCACATTCATATACAAATTCTACTCTTCCTTTCTTCAATTATACATACTACTATGGATGTACATACCCATGATTTGACCTGTTTTAATTTCATCTCCATTTTGGTTATACTTTCGGCGAGGTTTCCTCTGTGGTCTATACCATTCATTTCTGAACATGATTGACACTATCACGAACTAAGCGAAAATAATATTATAATTTTTTGGTACACATTTTTTTTACCTGTAGCGGGAATTTAGCCTTCTTCCCGAGATCACTAATATTTAGAAATATATCAGGGTAGCGACAAACCACTTATTTCGATTCAATACAATTCAATTCAAAATTATTTATTCAATTTAGGCATCTACGACGCTCTTATGTAGGTCAATTACAAGTTTTAATATTGGAATATTCAACATTGTACTGCCACGTTCAGCAAAAAAAAATTATAGAGCCACTGCGAGAAGAACGAGCAAGAACCTCGGGCCATTCTCTTAAACTTATTTTAACAATGTGTTACTATACGATACGATAACTCTTTATTGACACCAAAAATAGGAAATTACAGAGAAACAATAACAATAGTTAGGCACAAAGGACGGTCTTATCGCTAAAAGCGATCTTCATAATGTGTTACATACAATATATAAAATTATTACAATATTTATTTAAATTACGTAGGTGACAGGTGATAGCTTGGCAGCGGCGGAATTGTCCAAGCATTTTTGTCGTTCAAGTAATCACAAACTGTGTATTTCTTAAACAAAATGTTTTTCATGTGCAACTAAATTTTCCTTCTGTGAGCATTGTAGAAGGAAAATTCAAGTTGCAGCTGAAGTATAGTAGTTTGGTTGATGGCCGCACCATCACCTATGCCGCTTAAAGTAACAAAATTAGAGCACAAAATTCGGCTCAGTCGAGCCAAGCTCGATTGGTCAATGTACCGGCGGAGGCTGGAACAATTCCCATTCGAGGTAAAAAATACATTTTGCCCCTCAAATATGAAAAAGTACCATGTTCTTTCGTCAATCAGTTCTACACGTCCAGACTCAGCACCGTTCCCGATCAACGTCACTGTATCTTCATTCACTCCACATCGCTTTCTTAAGCCACTGTTCTCACTTTTTTCACGGGACATATACATCACAAAGCTCTCATTTTATGCATTAATTTAATTGCCTCTATTGCCTCAATTGGCAATTATATTATAATAGTAGTGGGGTGCCGGGTCAGAATGTCACTATCTACAATTATTGGCATTCATGAAATTTCAATTCATAAAAATTAATTGCTTTTCATGTGCATTACGTTACCTGATTGTTGTGACGTGCAATGAAAGTATTTTCCGCCATATCAGAACAATATTTAAGTACTTTGAGGCTTACTAACGGAGTAACCAAAATGTTGAAACAGTCAAATATTCATTTGGGCATTTCACGCATGATGACTTGACTAGCTACCATCCTCAAGTTACAAAATCTGTTATAACACTTAACAGTGTGTTCGCAGCCGTCCTTGACAGCAAATTCCCAGTCTGGGCTAAGTGTGATTACCATTTTGACCCTCATCATCATTTACCAACAGTTGAGAATTTCACTATAACAATTTACAATACTCACTGCAACGGCGCCTGCGCATCCCCTGGAGCTGGCCGTGTGAATATATGTTCGTAAAGCGCGCATTCATCTCTGCACGCGTGCGCTAGCAGCGAGCAGGCGGTCCTTACGAGCGCGCAATGGTCTCGCGCCAGTTTACTAGCGGCCGCTCGCAGCGCCGCGCCTGTAGGGCCGCCGGCAACTCGCGACCGACGCGTCGCGTATTCACGTTGCAAGTCTGACAGAAGACTTGCATAACTGTGGATAAAAAATAAACATGGATATTAATAGAATTTTACTTGATAAAATCTCTGAGGGTATAGGAATAGATCCAATATTCTCTCAAATAGATTCCCTAGTCGAAACCTATACCATCAATAATATAAGGCGTTACCTCCAGCAGCCCTTTTGATCAAACCTTTATGTTCAGTTTTGTCAGTAATCTGCTCACAGAAACAACCAACACTAAAAAGGAGTTAGAAACAATATCATGGTTTTATTTTAATCACTGGGCTTTTTAATAAAGAGTAAGAAACGATATCATGGTTTTATTTAAATCACTGGGCTTTTTAATATAGAGTAAGAAACGATATCACGGTTTTATTTAAATCACTGGGCTTTTTAATAAAGAGTAAGAAACGATATCATGGTTTTATTTTAATCACTGGGCTTTTTAATATAGAGTAAGAAACGATATCATGGTTTTATTTTAATCACTGGGCTTTGAATGATTATAATGAAGCAGTGCATGGCCGAGAGGTAATTGCTATGGACTGCTGTGCTGCAGGTTCTATTTCGATTCCCACTGTCGGCTTGACCTTCACCACATAGTGGAAAGGCATTTTGCGAATGCTCGCCTGGCTAGCTACCACTCTCAAGTAGCAAATCTGTCGCCAAGCAGCTGTGTGTTCCTTTAGTAGTCCTAGAAAGCCAGTAATTCTAGGCCTATTATCCGTTTACCAACCTTGACTACATCATCACTTACCAACAAGGGAGATATTGGTCAATGGCTAGCCTATCAACTGTATCTCAAAAAACTATTTAGTACTTTTCAGGCGTTATTTTAAGCAGCGTGCGGTTCATTTTATGCCAACTGTGCTAAAGAAGCCAAAAGTACTCATACTCTTAGCTTACTCGAATGATTGGTCCGTTTTAATTTGCAGGCTACAGCACTTTGTGTTACTGACAATTCGGACCAAGCAAGCAGGAGATCATCCAATCAATCCATCTAAACAAATACATACCTTCAGATCTACTCTAAAAAATCAACATATTTTATTTGTAAAAGAGCATTTGAGAGAGAGAGAGAGAGAGAGAGAGAGAGAGAGAGAGAGAGAGAGTTATGGGCTGTAAAACAATAATAAAATTATTTCAAATTTTTCAATAATAATTGTTGTGACAGTTGAGCCACAGACTCGTAAGCAAGTCAATGTTTGGTCCGTTTACGCTCAGAGCGCAATTGATACGGAATGCCTATTTGGGCGGCCATGAGTACTATAAGCAATGTGTGGTGACGCCATTAATGAAATCACGCCTATCAGCTATGAAAACGGTTGTGTAGACCTATTCAGTCGTCTTAAAAAAAACAACTTAAGGACACGCACACATGTATTTTATTGACAAAAAAAACATTATAATTACACGATGATTTACAAGTTCCCTCAACTCACTTTTGCTACTAAATTGGGCAGAGGTTCCACCTGAAGGGTATACTAGTACTGAGTCTGGTCACGCATGAAGTTATGACAAAAATTCTGAACACTTCATTTTGGAAGCCACTGTTTGCCAACGAGAAATATACTGCCGACAACGCGTAAATAGATTTGTGAGGGATTCGAGCCTAGGTCAGCAACATATTAGGTGTAACAAAACATTTGGACCCTTCATACAATTTGGCCCTGCTGTGAGCATACTATTGGTACCAATGGCTCAATTCGGATCTCTTTCACTGTACAGACAACAACAAAATATACTTACTCAGAATTAACCTCAGCTCTTTTCTCAACCTCCTTTATCACCATTGTAAGTTTAGGCGCGGCGGCTTGAAACTTCCCAAAGTAAACAGCGTAAGCGGTGTCAGCGCTTTCTTGCTCCGACTGCATATCGGTGGCTAGCACATTCTCACAAGCCGAATCTAACACGTGATTGGCGTAGGATCGTATTAGAGAAATAGCTCGGTTTTGCAGATGTCTGTACTTTACTAGGTATGTGTGGGACTCTTTGAAGGTGCTCTGTAAAGTTAATAAATTACTGTGTAATATAAGTTCACCGATGCATCTTTGAAACAGTGGTGACACAGTGGCAATGACAATGGACCTGGGCGCAGAAGGATTGAGATTCGAATACCGTCGCAAGCTTGAGCTTCACCGCATGGTGATAAGGAATTTCAGAAATTCCCCCTTGGCCAGATACCAACCATAAGTAGAAAATCGGCCGCAAAGCACATTAGGTGTGTACTGCTAACTGTCCCCAGAGAAGATACCTAGTTCCTAATCCCTTGTTATATGCCATGTTGTAGCTTATAAGTTGAACAAAAAAATAATAAACATTAACAGACCCGTCTTATTTTTTTTAGTTCATAACTATTTGTTGGCAATCCTCCATAGTACTAACACTTAGATTTTTTCCATTTTAACCAGGTGCTTCATATTATGGTTCCAAAGATCAAGAATCTCTTTCAGAACCATTCAACACAATTGTGGTGGTTAATAAAATTCTATTTTAAGCGGAATATTTTTTTTTCGTGGCAACCATTGCATCGACGCTCATCGCTTGATTGTGCGGAAACTATACTGCGGATTTGCCTTTAAATTTTGTAAGACCAATTTGCACTTCTGAATAAATAAAGACGATTCCGGAATTCGTGGCTTATAGTTGTTTATTTTTGTTCTTTGCACAATTAGATGCTCCAATACACTCGTTTGCGTATACATTTTCTAATATGGCGCTCGGAAAATGGAAAACTAGTCTCCAATTCGTCATCGCCGGGTGGATTTTTCTATATGTTGTATTTTTGTAGATTTGTGGATCTTATGTAAACAACCCAGATAACTGACCTTATAAAGCAGTTGTCAGTTGACTTGACTTCAGTATCAATCGGTGATTTTGAAGCGCTCGTAGTGAAGTTTGCTTAGCCGTTCTGAACCGATCCGCAAAATTAAGCAACATCCGCTTCGGTCATGACTTGGGTGGGTGGACCGCTGGTGACATTACTACTGACTGCGCTTAGCTTTTAAGGCACGTTAAGCCATCGGTCCCCGTTGTTGTCTTGGGATGACAGTCGTTATAGCATGGTGGTAGGGCATTTTACCAATTCCCGCCTGGCTAGCTACCACCCTCAAGTAGAAAACCTGTCACCAAGCACCTCTAAACGGTGTGTTCTGACAGCAGTCCTTGAGAGCCAGTAATTCTAGGTTAGCCTGAACAACATCTTCGACCCCATCATCACTTACCATCAGGCGAGATAGTAATCAAAGGCTAACCTATCAAGCATAAAAAAAAACTTACCACCAGGTGAGTCGCCTGCTCGTTTGCACCTATCCCATAAAAAATGAGTATTGTTACAGTAATAAAATTGTTGGCAGCACTATTGCTTTTATCTATGGTAATCGGTAGCGCTCTATGGCGTTGATTGACTCTTTGTTCAGATATGTCAATGCTTGTAAAATTATTGTAACCTACATCTAAAATAAACATTATTTTTGAAACTATAGAAAGTTATCATTACAAAACATGGTGGCAGCGTGAAAACGAAAATGGAGCAGTTAGCTGAAATTGTAAGGCAGCAGAGCGAAATGCTCAGGCTGATGCAACAACAAATTGCCACAATGGCATCATGTGCATCGCCATCTTCATCAGCAGTGAATGTACCATGGCCAGCACCGCTCAATACTAATATTGATCCGGAAGAAGCTTTCCGCCTTTTTAAAAATGGTTGGGACAACTATTTACGAGCGGCGCAAATTGACAAATGGCCAGCGGATCAAGAACCCCGTAAACTCAGCATCTTACTGACGGCCATTGGTACGGACGCCTTAAAGAAATACAATAATTTTGATCACAGAAAATCCTGCATCTTGCGAGCAACTATTCGCAGAAATTAAAGCAAAGCTGGTACCAGTAAGGAATGTCATATATAACCGCTTTTTGTTTAACTCAAAAGCACAAAGCCAGGGCGAAAGCTTCGAGTCATTTTTTAGCGCAATTTCTACATTATTAGAAGAGTGCGATTATAAAGAAAAAGAAGAAATGCTGCGCGACAGAATTGTTATGGGCATTTTCGATACTAATTTAAAAAAAGAAATGCTAAAAAAAGAAAAATTAACATTGACTCAAGCAGTAAATATGTGTAAGGCTGCGGAAGCTATGGATATTCAGATGAAAACTATGACACAGTGCCAGAAAAATGTCCCAGAAGTGGCCACTATTCAAAAAGTGGAAGAAAACAAGAAGATGAAATGCAAATTTTGTGGCGGTTTTCATGTTTTCAAAAGAGGAGTTTGTCCTGCGTGGGGCAAAACTTGCTCCAATTGTGAAGGACGAAACCATTCGGCGAAGGTCTGCAAGAAAAAGAAAATTCAGGAAATATCTGAAGACAAAAATAAAGACTATAGTGATCCTATGATAAAAAAACTAATTAATAATAAAAACAAAAATCTTGCAGAATGTTCCTTGAAATACTTTAATAACAACAAATGGCATGATATCAACTGTTTATTAGACACAGCCGCTGATGATTGTTTAATTGGTTTAAAAAATGTGGAGAAAATGTTTGGTGTGGACTATGTAAAAAATAAAATAAGACCATCAAATAAGCGCTTGTACAGTTTTGGTGGGCACAGTATTGATATATATGGAGAGTTTGACATCTCATTTAAAATAATAATACCAAACAAGCCAATAAAAAAGTACAAAATCACTTTCCAAGTTGTTCACACCGAACACATTCCTTTACTGTCATGCAGGGCTTGCACTTTAATGGGTTTGGTTCAGTTTTGTAAAACCGTCAGATATGAATCTAATGACACCACAGATATTATAAAAAAGCATGATTCTGTATTCAATGGTTTAGGAAGATTTGCAGGAGAAATAGATTTGGAGGTGGACAACAAGGTGTCTCCTGTCATTCAGAAGGCTCGCAGGATACCTGTTGCTTTTCGGGATCCCCTAAAAAATGAACTAAAGTGACTTGAAGAACTTGGTATCATTCAAAGGGAAGACGCACACACAAACTGGGTAAGCAACATTCTGATAGTTAAAAAAAATGATGAAAGCTTTAGAATTTGTTTGGATCCAATTCCGCTTAATAAAGCCATTAAAAGGCCCAACTACCAGTACACCACAGTTGATGAAATTCTCCCTGAACTAGGTAAGGCTAAAATTTTTTCAACTTTTGATGTAAAAAAAGGCTTCTGGCATTTAAATCTTTCAAATGAGAGTAGTAAGTTGACTACGTTTTGGACACCATATGGTAAGTACAGATGGAAAGTCCTTCCATTTGGAATCTCGTCTTCACCTGATTACTTTCAAATGAAAATGGCTGAAATA
Source organism: Plagodis dolabraria (assembly GCA_963854805.1). NCBI lineage: Eukaryota > Metazoa > Arthropoda > Insecta > Lepidoptera > Geometridae > Plagodis > Plagodis dolabraria. Next base: position 7,314,984 of record OY978442.1, read on the forward strand.
GTACAAGGCCTGTCGGGAGTGGAAATCCTGGTTGATGATATCCTGGTGTATGGTGTAGGAGATTCCATTGAGGAGGCCATTATAGACCATAACATCAAACTAGAAAGTCTAATGCAAAGACTCGTCAAGCACAACTGCAAGCTCAATCGTGATAAAATGAAATTACTACAGACTTCTGTTAAATATTATGGTCATATATTTACAAACAATGGTCTTCAACCAGATCCTTCCAAAGTAGAAGCTATATTAAATATACCTACACCTGAGAACAAAAAACACTTGCAAAGATTCCTAGGCATAGTTACATATTTGAGTCGATTTATACCTAATCTCAGTGATAACTCAACGAAACTTAGACATCTTTGCCATGAAAACTCTGAGTGGATATGGACAAAACATGAAGATGAAGAATTCCATAAATTAAAATCCTTAATCACTGATATAAAAACACTTAAATACTTTGATAAGAATGTACCATTAACCATTGAATGTGATTCCAGCAGTGTGGCGCTGGGAGCGGCCATGTTTCAAGATGGACGTCCAGTGGCGTATGCATCCAGGACCCTCACAGCAGCAGAATGCAAATACGCTCAGATTGAAAAAGAACTATTGGCTATTTTATTTGCTTGCACTCGCTTTGACCAACTCATTGTAGGAAATAAGAAAACAATCATCAAGACTGATCACAGGCCTTTATTAAACATATTCAAGAAGCCTTTATTACATGCACCCAAACGTTTGCAGTCAATGCTCTTATTACTACAGAGATATCAACTGGAGTTACAATTTGTGTCAGGTAAAGATAATATTTTAGCTGATGCTTTGTCTAGACTGTACACAGAATGTGAAGATATAGAAGGGTCAAAGGAACAGAAAATATTTGTCATATTAGAAGATATAAATCCCATGGAAGATTTACCTATAGCTGATTCTTGCATTGAAGAAATAAAGGAGCAATCTAACAAAGATAAAAATTACACAACTTTGAGACAGTATATTTTGGAAGGATGGCCCACAAAAATAAGAGACATACCAGATGCACTTAAATATTATTATAGTTTCAGAGATGAATTGACAGTATATGACAATCTAATTTTGAAACGTCAATCTATTATTATTCCAGAAAAGATGCGGTCTCAGATACTTTCTAAACTACACAGAGCTCACTCTGGAGTCGAAAACACTCTGAAATTGGCTAGAGATGCCGTATTTTGGCCCACAATGTCTGCAGACATTAAAGATTTGATTATGTCTTGCTCCATATGTGCAAAATTTTTACCATCCCAACAAAAACTTCCAATGCAGAGTCATGCTGTGCCGGAATACCCTTTTCAAATTGTGTCCATGGATGTGTTTTTTATGACAGAAAATAGCAAACAAAATAAATACCTAGTCACCATTGACCACTACTCAGATTACTTTGAGTTAGATAAAATAAAGGACCTGTCAGCTAAGTCTGTCATAGAGACATGTAAAAGGAACTTTGCACGTCATGGGATTCCAGAAGTAGTCTGTACAGATGGTGGCACTAATTTCGTTTGTCAAGAATTTGCAGAGTTCTCCAGTAAATGGAATTTCAAACATGTCACATCATCACCGCATCATCATCAAGGGAACGGGAAAGCTGAAGCGACGGTAAAGATTGCCAAGAAACTGTTAATGAAGTCAAATGAAGCCAAAGAAGACACTTGGTTGGGTTTACTCTGTCTGCGTAACACACCTAACAAACTAAACACCAGCCCTGTACAAAGATTATATTCAAGGCGAACTCGTGGGACCATACCAATGTTACCAATACTTTTAAAACCTTCTGTGATACAAAATGTAAGCAAAGATATAATGAAAAACAAAGAAAGGGTAAAACATCAATATGACAAAAAGGCCAGAAAAGATGCAACACTGCAGATTGGACAACCAGTGGTGGTGCAGCTGCAGCCATCTGTGAACAAACACTGGACATCGGGCTCCATACAAGATGTGTTAACAGATAGGTCATACTTAGTCAAGGTAAATGATTCTATTTATAGACGGGACTTAGTACACATTCGGCCGTATACACCTAATGATGGTGATGAGTCACCACCCCTTACAGTAAATACTGAATCTCGTTTATTGTCAAGCCCAGCACCAGCATCATCACTAACACAACAAGCAGCAAATACATCTAACTTGCTATCTCAAAATGAACAGGTATGTGCTTCCAATCATGATGATGGTGTAGGGACTCAACATAATGATTCATTCAGACAGATGGGGATTTCTAGCCCGACTCAAACATTTGCTCACACCGCTATTGAAAATAATCTGGATGAATCCTGGCAAAGTCCATGTTCAAATATGAATCCATCCAGATCAAAAAGACAGACAGTAAAGCCTCGTTACCTAAATGATTATTACTGTGAATAATAGAGAAAATGTTAGGGATAATTGATTGTATAGCAATTTCTGTTTTTAATTGTTGCTGTTTTCTATTATAATATTTTTTATGTTTATAGCTCCATCAATGAACATTCAATGATTTGCCCAATGTCAAGGTGTCAATTTTATATAACTATTGATCAGAATGTTTAAGGAAGGAGAACATGTTGGCAGCACTATTGCTTTTATCTATGGTAATCGGTAGCGCTCTATGGCGTTGATTGACTCTTTGTTCAGATATGTCAATGCTTGTAAAATTATTGTAACCTACATCTAAAATAAACATTATTTTTGAAACTATAGAAAGTTATCATTACAAAACAAAAATCACACTCACATTGGCTCTCATATAGTCCAAGCACTCGTCTATTTTGGCTAGCACAATGAAGAAAGCTTCGCTATTGACAGACATAGTTGGACTGTTCAGTCTCTGGGACAGGTGCTCCACTTGGGTGAAGTAGTGCAGCTTATGCTTAATGTCTTCACCTGGAATTTAACGTCATTAGACTTAATTTAATCTCTCGAAGTGCTGGTCGAATTTCCCATCACGCCAGCCCTAACGATATCATTCGCCGGGCTTTTACCGTATTTCAGCTATTCTCGAACTGAATGGTCGAATGCGTTTGAATGACGTTGGCAAAAGACCCGTCGGCATGACTCTGGTTCCATGGAAGTAAGGACGGCCTGTAGTGTGGGACGCTAAATACGTGGACACTTTAGCACCGTCACATCTTTCTGAAAGGAACGAGGAGGCTGGCACCACGGCTACTTCGACGGAGCAACTCAATCGGTGCAAGTATGCTAACCTCGGTAGTGGTAACATACCTGAGCCGTTTGGTATGGAGCCATTGAATCCGTGGCAGCCGGGAGTTATCAGAGCGCTTGGTCGATGCAACACGTGATTAAAATAGTGGACCTATTTGGTTCACCAAATAAGCATTGCAATTCAACATGGCAATGCTGCCAGCATGCTGGGTTTGCTGCCAAGTGATAGTGGCTGGAGCATTTGGACAGCCTGTGAGTCTGCAATGGCTTGTTGGTTGTCTAAATGCGTTCATTGTAGTAGCTGTAGTGTAGTATATAGTCGTAGAAAATTACAGCTATATTGCTCCACTGATAATTGAAATAAAAAAGATTATTATTTCGTACCAAATGAAGGATGCATGGGTAGTCCTATAGACATTTCCTGCTGACCATTCACAAAACTACAGGTAAAATATGATTTTTCAATTGCAAGTTCAGCAAATGTAGCAATGATGGCCCAGAGGTAATAGCTATGAACTGCCGTGCTGCAGTTCCTTGGTTCGATACCCACCGCCGCCGGCTTGAGCTCCACCGTGGAAGGGCATTTTGTGAATACTCACATGAATAGATACCACCCTCAAGTAGAAAATCTGTCGCCAAGCACCTAAGTGTGTTCCGGCAGCAGTACTTGAGAGCCAGTAGAGTTACAGGCACATCAGACTTAGCAACTGTACGCCTCACGGTGACAGGCGCAGTGCAATTCGTCACTTGTCACGAACTTAAAATTTTTTTTTTTTGGATTGGCAATCAATCAGACCAAGCACCTGATGGTAAGCGGTTACCGTCGCCTATGGACATTTGCAACACCAGGGGCGTTACCAATGCGTTGCCGACCCTGTAAGATTAATTTACCACCCTTTTTGAAGGAATCCATACTGTAGCTCTGCGGGAAAATGCTTGATGGAAGATCATTCCAAGTATGAGGCAAGATGGAACGCATAAACCGAGCTATGTGGGACTTCCAGGACTTGATTGTGTGTGGATGAGCTTTTAACCGGTGACGCGAGGTAAGATGATAGAATCGCGAAGCTGGTATAAGATCAAACAGCTCTTGAGAGCATTCGCCGTCATAGAGCCTGTAGAATACACAGAGCGAACCAATGTCTCCATGGAGGCTCAGTGGCTCAAAGTGGTCAGAGAGCTCGGGGTCGTCGACAATTCGGACCGCTCAACGCTGAATAGCATTATCTTAACATTATATAGAGAATAATCTAATTTTATTCAGAATTCTTTGCGGGGACTTCGTTGCCTGGCAACAGCGAGTCAAGATTACACTACACGCCACTTTTCGGTTTGGAAAACGCGCGTTTGTCGAAAAAATAAATACACGTGATATCTTACTACAGCCCCCTCACGCCTTGTGATACTTAGTGATTTTTTTTAAACCCCCTCCCCCCCCCTTTAAAGCCTCACGCGATTAATGGACGGTCCCTAGCTGTGTGTTCTGGCAGCAATCTTTTAGAGCCAGTTCCCATTCAGGGTTAAGCATGATCAACCTCTTCAAATATATCATCACTTAGCAACAATGAGATAGTGATCCAAGACAGCTCCCATTTGTAAAAATATCTATGATGGAAATATAGGCAGAATTATCATAGAACGAAAAATTTATGATAGTATCATATTTTTTTCAATAGCATTATTATTTTTTGATATTTTACAAAGTTTAAAATACATGCCAAATAATGGTAGGTTAATTTTTATAACATATATTTATATATTTTTCATTATTTATTACCTTCGCTTTGCACACCATTATAATGATGTGCAAAGTCTTGAGTCTGAACCCTAAATGTAGTGGTTTTTGTTTCAGGTAGTGACATCTCTTCAATGTGGTGGTCATGCGGCCACTCTTGACTCAGGCTGAGTCAGATAAGAAATCCTAAGGAAGTTTTAATTTAAGCTCCTTATCAGATGTATGTTTCCATCTTTTTTACTGTTAAGTTTTTTTTTTTTTTTTTTTGCCTTTGTTAAACAAAATACTATGAACTATATACAACACTACAGCTACTACAATAAAAGCATTTAGACACCTATAAGTCATAGCAGACTCATAGGCAGTCCAAATGCTCCAGCCCACTCCCAGTTGGCAGCGTGCCCAGCATGCTGGCAGCATTGCCCCGTTGAATTGCAATGCTTATTCGTTGAGCCAAATATGTGCCAGCATTTTGATCACGCGTCGCATCGACCAAGCGCTCAGATAGGTTTTGGAAAATACGATGAGCTCCCGGTCCTCACGGACCCAACGTCTCTACACCAAACGGCTCAAATATGTAACCCATACCGAGGTTAGCATATTTGCGCCGCTTGAGTTGCTCCGCCGAAGTAGCCGCAGCGCCAGCCCTCACGTTGGTTTCAGAAAGATGTGACGGCGCTAAAGTGTCCACGCACGTAGCGTCCCACACTAAGGGCCGTCCTAACTTCCATCTTTTTTGTAAATATATTATATAAAATAATGAAAAGCATCTCAAAGCCATCATAGGGTAACGGCAGTCAGTTCTTGAGAGCCATTATAATAATAAAAATAATAGAATTTCTTTATTTCAATCAAATATTTTACATCACACTCATCCTTAGTGTTACTATAATAAAATATAATGCCAAAATATTTACTAAAATTACAAAACTTAACACTAGGAGGGTTGTTAGTAGCTGTGCTAGGATTCCCTGTGTTACAGAAAACACAATTCCTACTTCTACATTAATTCTAGGTTCGCCTGAACTACACCTTGACCACATTTTCACTTACCATCAGGTTTGAAAGTGGGCCAAGACTAATATATAAGCTTTAAAATAAATTAAATAAATAAAATTATGTCTTTTCTATGGAAAAACATTCATTGCTGATAACATTATACATGCATAAAAAATATTTGTAAGTAACATTACCAATGGTAGAGAGTTTATTTTGGTCTGCCAATAGCTGTTCACTCATTGTGTGCAGTGCATTAGTTTTGTTTGACACAAAGTTGTATTGTTCAGTTAACTTGTCCAAGTCCAATATTGTAGCATCAATCTAAAAATACAGAAAATTGATATATTAAGCAATTATTATTCTATAAGAATCAATATTTCAATTTTTTTTTTATTGGTACACATGTGAAGGTTAGCGTTGTGTGGTCTACTTCAGCAGAGTGACTTGTTGTAAAGACATTAGGTCTGTGGGGCATCTTATTTTCCAAATTTTTATGAGTGCTTGGCTGATGTATGTGATGCATGATTAAAATGTTGGCACTTCTTTAGCTTAACAAATAAGCATTGCAATCCAACAGGACAATATTGCCAGCATGCTGGGCATATTGCCAAGGAGTGCTGTGTATTGTTCTATGAATAAAGGCAAACTGCTGGTAAAAAAATTACTAAATACAATGTGTAGGGTGAATAGGCATCTACTACACTTTATTACTATGCATTGACAACATTGCCACTTTTTATTGATTAAATTGTGATCAAATTCTATCATGCAATAATAGTGTAATAACTTTGGTAAACTATTGAAAGAATGAAAAAAATTTGTAATTCTGAAGTCAACAATGAACTAGATAAATATAGAGCTATTCAGAAAATTCTTTACAAATCTAATAGTTATTTTATTCTGTCATCCTACATATTGTTAGGGAAAACTTATAAAAATAATTTTCTTGTGTAAGGTAAGACTGAAGATGTGCTCAAAGAAAAAAAATTGTCTCTACATCATATTGCGAAGATTATGGTAGGATTATGATAAGTGTATTATAAAACTATCAAAGAAGTATGAAAAACTCAATTAGAATTTACTTAAAAGAACCGTTTTATCAAAACAAGGTGAAACTTACCTGATCTGTCAAAGCAACACATTCATTCCTTCGATCCTCTAACTGCTTGTGATAAACCTCATATGGGCCATCATCAGCTTTTACAGTACTTTCACATAAACTTTCATACCACTCTAGAAAGTCATAGGTGGTGTCTACGGGAGGCATTATGGTTTTGTCACTTTCCTGACTGGAATTTTCAATTGATATGTCCTGTAAATTGAGATTCAGTGTTTTAAAGTACTTTAAATAAATTTGTATTGTTTGAGGAACTTCCACAATGTACCATCAGCTGCTATAACTGATATAACTTAGGAGTCTTCAAGAATATGCATATTCTCCACTCGAAGGCTGCCAATGCATCCTTGACACCTCTGGTGTTGCTGATGTCCGTGGGCAACTGTTATAACTTACCACTTGGTAAGTCGCATGCTCGTTTGTCCTCTTATCACCCAAACAAGGGGACAGTATCCCCAAAAATAAAAGTTATCATAGGTATCGTATAATATATAGAGTGATAATGTGAAATGGCTTCAAGAAAATACTTATATATATTTCTAAGACTTAGGTTTATCAACCAAATAACTGTAGTTTATTAGAAAAATAAATGAAAATATATACTTGATCTTGATCGTTCGAAAAGCCAAGGATTAGTGACTCCAAATCAAGTATTGCTTCCCTCTGGGTCGGTGTAAGAGGTGCTAATGGATTTTCTGAAGATTCCCAAAGCAGTAGCTTGCTTTGAATTTCTTTCAAACTCAAGTTATCCATTTTTTGGAAATAATTATTTTTCTACACCAACACCTCGTATTTATTTATTTATTTTTTTGTCAAAAATTTGACACTGACAGTAAAGAAAAAAAACGATGAACTTGAGAGTTCTTGTTCTATATATTATTAAAATATAGTAATTTTCATTAGAGCTACCTGGCGTCGAGTAGCTGAACTCCCTTCAAGATAAAAAAAATAACATACCAAAAAAGCTTACTCAAAAAATAGCTAGATGGCTATATATATATTTTATATAATATTCAATAGTCTGCCGTGAGCAACAATCAGAATACGGTTACCGTAAGCCTCAGCTCCTCACCAGCCAGTCATATTGGTATCAGAATCAAACAAGCAATCCTAGCCGTGTTTTAAAGTTTTTGATTAGATGGCGCTGATATTATATCATTATCAGACAAGTGAGTTCTGCAGCGCTGTTGGCACTATTTCCTTCATACATCAACCACATGATTTAATTTGATAGTTTGCTCTGATTTGCTGCTTTTTTACATTTATGACAGATGGCGCTTATTATAAATGAAATAAATAACTATATACCATATTTTATTCGTACCTATATGTATAAGAAAAATGTCAACCACGAGCGGGAGTCAAATCCGCTCTATTCCAAATTTTTCGTGTTGTTTTAATCTGTGTAAGCTTTTTCGCTTCGCAGTTATATAAATATTATGTACTGGATTCCACTAATACTCTTAAGCTGGATTGCACCAAATTTGACTTACGCTAAATTTGTATACATTTAAATTTCAACCTTATTCCAACGGAATCATTGATTTGGCGTTAATTAGAGATGATGATACTTATCCTTACCATATTATAAGTATTCTTATTATGAAAACCATGCTTTTACTGAGGCACATCCCCATTTCGACATAATTGAATAAATGCTTCTGAAAATGACAAAAGCACTACCACAGCACTTTACGAATTATAAAGACTCCAATAAAAAAAAGTATTATTACAATTTATTTTATGTTTGTATGTATGTCGTTTAATCATGGAAGCCATCATAGCCATACTTCAAAAAATAAATTGAATATATCGAGATAGGATGTTTTCATTATATAGGGCTAAGATTTTTTTACCTGTAGATGTGTTGTATGGCCTCCATATGTACTAGACGAATTCAGGGTAATCACCTGAGTCACTACCAGTCTTGCACTTTCAAGCGTCCGGTGAATACATCGCCGTGTTTTTTAGGAATAATCTGTGGACAATATGCCTTTCTTGTCTTTAGACTCTGCACCACTTATACAGGCACTGTGAGAGATAAGAAAACTGTTTCATTTCACGCGTAATTATTGCTTTTATTGATGAAATATAAGTTTCATGTTTTTCCTCCTGTGGCTTTTGTGGACCATTGAATGATCTGATCCTAACGTTCCTCTGGCATATAGCTATGAATTTATTTTTGCCTTCAGTGTAGTTAAATATGCCATAGAACATATAATGATACTTCGTTATGCTTAAAATTAAGAAGTGTCCTAAAATTATACTTTCTGATGGTCTTTGGATGCGGATGGTACCAAAAATGGGAACTGACAGCTGACACACTTTCAGGTTTTCTGGCTCCATATTTTCTACTTAAGGGTGGTAGCTAGCTAGGGCATTCGCAATATACCCTCATCTTAAGTCCTTTCTAACTTCGTCCGGTAAATCTCAAGTCAGCGGTGGGATTCGAACATGGCCGTAGCCAGGGGGGGGGCATTGTGGGGCAATGCCCTACCTTGAAATCCCAATGCCATACTTGAAATTATTTATCTACAGATAGCTACTGAATTCACATCACTGACCTGAGGTCAGTGATATACATGGTGATTGATTTAGGAGCCCGTGCTACGAGGGTAGATCGAATAAGAAATTTTTATTACTTCCGCCCTACCTGTAACTAATGCTGCCCTACCTCAAATTTGACTCTAGCTACAGCCCTGGATTCGAACCACGGACGGACCTGCCACGCGGCAGTCCATAACCATTGCCAATGGAACAACAGTATACCTTCCGATGTATCTGATGAGTGACGATACAGTGACATAGGTGGAAAGAATTCTTCGTAAGCATGAATAGGATATATTATATAGTAATCATTGCATGAGAGATTAACGAATCTTCATTAGGTATGTTAAGCATTTCATTTCATGTCTATAGCGGAGGGTTTCAAAGAAATGTCATAACGTCTATATTATATTCCGAAAATATGTAGAATTATCACATTATGAAATAAAAACAATTTAATATCAATAACTTGCTAACCCGGCAAACTTTGTTCCGCGTTAGAGCAAGGTATTGGATTTTATTAAGTTTTATTTTTCATAGGATATATAATTAAAAAAAAAAAAGTATTGATATTAATAATTAATGCATAGGTATGTAGGCGTAGGTACTAACTTTTGTAGAACACTATATACCATACACAATATTAAGTTGATCTAACTACAGAGGAATTTTACTCACGTTGATCATTCCTTAACTACTAATCTAACTACCGAGAAACATCCAGGCTTTAACCATTCTTCACACATTGAAACCGTTCTCCGTCGTGAAAAAGAATCAATTTTCCTTTTGAACGCTGCTTCCGGAATCCCTGGGGTCCTATTTATGACGGGTTTATTTTTCTGTGCCTCTTTTGGTGCAAGTTATCGTAAATATATATAGGGTGAGAATGAGACATCGCCAAGAGACGTTGTCTTTAAGAATTCCTAACATAAAAGCAGAAATATGCTTCGCGGATCAGAACACGTCATTGATCTGCGGGGCACTGCATTGCGTTCACCACCAGATACATTAGATTTTATTGGGGTTGATGGTCCTGAGACTTCAATGTGTTAGGTACCCTGAGAGAACGTCATCCATTAGACACTCCGTCAAACTCAAAGCGCCTTTATGAACTAATATAGAGAAAAAAGATGACGACAGTGTTCACCCAATGATGGGTCACTTCTGGGTTTTCTTTGCGTCAATATCTTAGTTCCATCCATAATACACAGGTGAAGGGCTCGTGATGCCATCATTTTGTGCCACTGGTCGGACCAGTACTAACAGTTTTTATTTTTTTATGTTATTGTGACGGAACAAATTCGAGGCCCACCTGATGTTAAGCGGACTAACCTCTGCCTATAACAGATGCATTTCATCACAAGTCACGAGTTGCTCTGCGCCCGTCACGTCTTCGTTGTTAAATCCCATGTACATGTAATTTCACTGGCTCTCAAGGCCTGCTGCTGGCACACACCGTTAGGTGCTTGGCGACAGATTTTCTACTTGAGGGTGGTCGCTAGCCAGGCGGGCATAGGAAAGTGCCCTTGCCCGCTTCACCAAGCAGTGAAGCGGAGGGATTCGGACCATGGACCTGCTGCGCACCAGTCCACAGCCAATCCACTGAGCCATCACTACTTCACATTAGTAGCAATAGAACTATTTGTGCGAGGCCTATCTGGTTTTAAAAGGTAACCTCTACCTATAACAGCATAAACTAGAAGCATATCACCGTACCTATTTCTACCGTCCATCAGTTCACATTACTGTGGTTCGGTTTGAATGATATGGGTGCCGGTGAAATTACAGGAGAACACATGAGATTTAAAAACTTTGTCTCAGGGTACTGGGCGTAGTTCTGTTAATTACTTGTGACGAACTGTATCTGTATCTATCTTATAGATAGAGGTTACCGCTTAATACCAAGTGGACTTCGTGGCTTCCATAACGATGGCAAAACAAAACACAGTGTTAGCATACTTATTCCAGGTTTGTACATCAGTCAGCGAACAGCGTCACAACAGCATAATCTCCAGCTCCGGGTGTTGTAATGATTTCAGCTTGCCCATTCTCTTTAGTCAAAGACTGGATGTAGTTATTCATCCATGTCAATATATGGAAATTATTATGATCCTTGCTTTACCTACCGGAATTCATGTACAATCTTTGTTAAAAACTATGCCTTATGGTAGGCATCGTTTTTATAGGGTTATAGATTCAATGTTCATATGGGAACTTTTGTCAAATGGTCAAGAAGATAAAAACTCACGGCGAGGGAATTTGGATATATTTTCCCAGCCTCCACCTTTGGCAATAATGACCCAAAAATATCTTACTGGTCTAGAACGCCAGTTACACTTCTAGTCATCCCTACTGTAAAATAAGTTTACTAACATATTTTATCTGTACACTGGGTAAATAAATAGGACAGAGTGAATAACAGCTGCTTGCGATAGATTTTGGTACAGTGATAATCTATAGAGCATTTCGCATACTTTTTATCCCACTCTAGCTAGAACTCCGTCCGTAACATGCCGGCCAATACTTTACAAGGGAGTATGTACTTGCAAGATTGATCGTCTTGATTATCAATCAATGGTCCGATGTTTGATGTAACCCCCATATTAAAGTACCAATGTGCAATAGATACTAACGTCCATTAAAATATTAAAGAAAATTTAGCTTATCATTACATGATATGAACATACATCCATTGTTTTATGGATTTTAGAGCCGATCTATACCGTGGTGTAACGAGTTAAGAGTATAGGGTCTCCTACCTCGTAGTTACACTGGTGAATCAACAATGTGGTTTAAATCCGTGGATAGCAAGAGTTATTCTCGTCCCATGTAATAAATAGTAATAAATCCTGTTGTCATCATCCAGGCACAGTACCCAAATTCTGGAGAGCTACTAAACATTTCTTAGAACAACACCCAATAACTGTCCGACCCGGGGCTCGAACCCGGGACCTCTGGATTCAAAAGCGACGCTTTCACTTGATTAAGAAAGAATGAGTAGGATACAGCCTAAGGCTCGGTTTTTCAAACATCAGATAGTTACTAATCTTGAGAATAAATGTACACACAACCAACATAAAAAGACCGACTGTATATTTGTTTAAAAGAAGAGCTAATCTGATTTTATATTTGATCGATTAACATTTTACCCGTCCGTTATTTCATATCTGACGATTGAAAAACCGTGTCTAAAAGGTATAAAGAAACAGAAACACAAGTTGAGTATAGTTTTGCATTTATTGGGTATGTACGAGGAACCTTTGTGGTCAACATAAGCTACAATGAACATTGTCTGTTAACAGTATATTTACATTTTCAGTATGATATATCCTATCTAAGGCCTAGCGCATCGTAATGTTCTTTACGAGTACACACGTTACCGTTATATTCACAATAATTACGAGGACCTAACTAAAATCAACTATACACATTATATGCAGTAGCGTTGTACAAAATACTATTCTAACAAGTAAAATAGTCATTCCAGTCGCTGGGACTTTCCTTGCTTTGGCTTTAAACATATGGGAGCCCTGCTTCCTCCATTACTGGTCACCAGCCACTTTGTTCGCCCGTTTAACGTTAAACAACGAAGCTTGTATTAAATACAGCAATATTTTAACATTTACATTTCGATAAACCGATGCACGTCTCTCATCTGCCATCGGACACGATCCTTCTATCCGAGTTAAGAATCGATTACCTACATCACATTCTTACATTATGTACATCTTTCGGACTCACAATTCTATTACAACTTGTACTATATACAAACAATTTTTTTATATAATTATCTAAAAAAAATTACAATGATAAATTGCTAAACCTCTATTTTTTATATAGGTTTGGAATAAAAATAGTTTTTTTTTCTCTCGATTTCAGCGTGCAAAATTTGACTAAGCCAGCAAACGCACGGATCGACTCTCGCTCGCAACGATTCTAATCTAAACGATTGATCAGCACATTCATGTCTCATTAACTGCGGTTAATATACATTCAAACATCAAAGTTTTTTTATATATTTAAATCGTAAATTATCGTATGTAAAACAAATAAAAAAAGACTTCACACAATTCATACAGAAACTCTATTTTATCGTCAGATCATTATTCTCACGACAAGGATTACACTTGCAATTTATAATGTAAGTAAAATAAAAGTCGATAAATAACATAAATTACGATAAAACATTATATAGACAATAAATTAACACACAGTCCTTGTTCAATGCGCAGGAATATCTGACTATTTCATTACTTTACCATTAAAACACGTCTTACAATTACCTTAATTGGAATACATTAATTGGATATTGTTATCTAAGTTAAAACTGACGACAAAATTATAAAAAATGATACATAAACGCTAAAGACGCGTCGCTGAGATGCGTAGCAAAAGCATGGCAGTTAGCACGTAATTCTGCACCCTAAATATATTTAATTAAATGAAAAATATATTTTGTAATCGAAGCGTGTTCGGCGTCATCGCGATGCTTCTCGCTCTCTGAGACGAGGCGTTGCCTGCGCTGGCGCTGAGTGGCGGCAGCGCGTCATCCCTCGGCGCTCGACCGGGCGCGGGTGGTGTGCCGTCGCACATATAGCCGGCCGCCTAACTACTGACGTAGCACAGGCGGAGGGCACCTGAACGGTCGCGCGCCGAGGGGAACTGGTGGGTCGGGCCGGCGGCGGGCCGGCGAGCGGGCGCGCCCTACGAGACAGGCGGCTGCGGCCCCTGCGCCTGCGCCGGTGGCCGGCTGCCGGCGGCCGGCAGCTGTGCTAGCGTGTCCTGGCTGGCGTGCGCACGCAAGTATGTGTTCTCCACCTCCAGCTGGTTGATCCTCTCCATCAGTTCAGCGATGCGCTCCTTGAGGACTTCCACCTCCTCGCGCACCGCGAACATCAGGTGGCTCTTAACCAGATCCTGAAACAAAGCAAACATTCATATTAATTTACATAATGATGTCTCCACTAATGCGTAATAAAGTACCTCCCGACTAAAAAAACATACGATCGATGGCAGAACGTAGAATACCGAACATTGACCACACCGACAAGATGTAACTCATTTGGACCAAATTGATCGTATGTTCATACCAATTTTGAACTTCCAAGTCATAGCAGTTACTCCAAAAGTAACATAAATGAGGCCTAAGAAATTTAACGTAGACAAAAATATGCAATAAAGCCACCTACAATATACTGAAGAACAAAAATGTATGATCAAAGTACACTAAACATCACGAAATTATTTTCAAAAAGACCGCAGTATGATATTTTTAATCACTATATAACAGGAAAATGGCGCTCTTAAAACAACATTCAGAAAACAGTAAAAAATAAATTATAAATTTGATTCGGAACATAAGTAATAATTTGGAATATATCAGCTATATATTAAGTAAATTTCCAAAATGAAACAAAAGCATTAATAAAAATTAAAAGAATACTGATGTCCCGCACACCATTCGATTAATATTTTATTTTATTTCAATACACGTAGAGAGTAGAGTTAAAAGTTTTTCCAAAAGATAAAATTGTACAACAAAAGAAAAATAAACGCAAGAAAAGAAAACGTACTGTTGTATTCGGCACGACCACGTAACACGGTTCTTTCTGTCCCTTCTGCCTGATCTCGTAAAGGCAGCCATCTCTGGGTTTTTGCACAACGTCGATCATGTTTGTTTAGAGCGGTGAACTAGTTTTTCAGGGTCACTGAATAAGCGCGATGCCGGCGGCGGCAGAGGTACGACTGACAACGATAACGTACGGTACGGCTTGCGAACCCGTGTGAAGTTGCGCTGGCGCGTCCTAGCAGGCGACTGGTGGTCTGCGCGCGCGCTCGTCCTATATAAAATGGCTGTAAGCAAACACGTCATCGACCACGCGATACGCCCGTGCACCCTGAACTCGACAACAACCTACATCGATACCGCTGAGCCCTTATAGTCTCTTTACTTTGCACAAAATGAGAACTTACACATAACATATGTTAACTAGGTACACCGGATACAAGAAATCCTGATTTCGAAACCGTCAGCAATTACAGCGTGGACACGAACAAAATATTCGTGCCAGACGATAATAAGAATGATTGAGAAGTAAATTAAGCTATAATTACAGCGATACAAAGCACGCGGATGTGTGCACAATGTAATTGAACATACATTCGACATGAAATTGGAGCAAACAAAAAAGTATTCCACGAACCAACCGCCTCTAGCGTGGTAGTACAATTAGCATCGATCTCAGAACATCAGCAAACACAAACGTGATACTGAATACTCAAACAACACACATATAATGTCAACCATATAAAGAATTATCGGCCGCCATCACATCCATCACCTTGGACTAAATAAATCACTCAGTACTACAGCAAAACAAAATATATTGGAAAAACAATATCAGTTTCAACATATTTTTAAATAATACTAATGTGAAAGACATGTTTACACGAGCGATTTAGTACAACTGTTTACAAAGATCAATTAAGCTTCATTGAAATCTATCTTTGTTAATCAAAAAGTAACTCGGCAGCAGAACGCTCAAAACAAAAACAACAACGAGTGGTCCACATTAAAGCACATCGTTAAATAACTCATTCGAGTCAATATAAATAACATAAAGGCTATTTATGTGCTACTGGTGTTCTATGAGATAGACAGGTATGAACATTAGAAAAATCAATTTCAACACGATACAGCAAGAGAGAATCCAAGCGATGATATTTTATGATAATGGACACTAAGAATGCGGATAGCAGCTCCCGTCAGGTAGAGCAGTAGTTAATGTTAATAATAGCCAGAGCATAATTTATCTAATATTGCCTACACTGCGATCATATCATCATATGCCACAATTGCAAGTATATTTTAAATTCATTATTCGAAGAAAACGAGAAAGACGCAAGAATTTATATTTCAAAGTGAATAATAATTGTCAAACTAAATATTTTTCCGTCGTGGGTGATGATAAAAAACGAGAAACGAAAACAATTTTGAGAGATCAACGGTCTAGACATTCTCACGGCGATGGTGACTAAGATATGCACATAGGAATCGGTGTGGAGTGGCTAAAAGTGGTCTGGTTCATTTTGTATGAAGTTATAATTAGAGCAGGAGGAATATAAATAGCGGGATTGATGAGATCTTGTTCATTTGTAGTTCGCGTGGGTGCTGTAACCTTCAATTATAAGAGTCCGTGCTCTGAAACTGCACCAGTGCGAGCCGGATCTTATCAGAGTCGTTAGGCACTATCGAGTCCTGCGTCATATTTGCAGATTGATGCCGCGCCAATGTGCTCATTTATGTTCTTTTCAATATTTACATTTATATCTATCAATTGAAAAGGCATCAATTAAGATGATGATATTTTGCGTGGCATTGGCACTGTTATCACCAGCAGAATCCGGAATATTGTGGTAGATTTACGAACTGGCCTGATATGAAAGTTTTTCGGGACGGTCAATGATTTTTTAAAGTACAAAATTTAAGTCCTTATTAAAACTAGACTCGAAATTGCAGAACACATGAAAATTCAAACGATAAGAAAACGTTGATTAGTAGGTGCCAGGTTGAGTTAGCACGGCGCTAGCAAACTAAACAGCACTTATCATTGTGTACCGAGTAACCGACATTTTCATGTCAGTGGGCAAATTAGATAAGGTTTGGTGTGTTTGAAAAACAAAGTATTGAGGCCACGTTGACTGCGAGAGATTTACTAGATAGGATCGAAATTCATAGTTGAAGCAAGCTACGATGTGATCAAGGATACAGTGAACAGTTTTCAGATTATCGAGTCAAATACAGTTGTTATATAAGCAATACAAGGGCAAGCGTTGCAGATTGCAAGAATTGCAACCTGTCGCATTGTATTAAATAGCAATTGGTCGCTACCAGTACTACCGGCTATTCAAGTGGTTGATGCGTAGGTTGATCTTCACTAATTAATGACTGGTTACCGCTGGATACCGTGTGTTAAATTGGTCATACATACAGCTGTGACTTGTGACTTAATACTAGTACTTTTGAGTGTGTCCCTAAGTATTATATAACAGTTATTAATAATTATTTAACAAACCGTAAACAATACATTTTATCTAATTAATATGGCGCGCACACTTGTACTTAAGCTGATAAGTTAAGGTATAATAATACGTTGATTATTTTTATTATTTATTGATAAGAATTCAATATGATACTAATCCTCATATCCGCCTTTTATTTTGATGACTACACTGAAGACGTAAATAACATTTCATCCAACAACAAAGCCGATTATCACAAAATATATATTAGTGATTCTAACAACACGAAGGTAAGGAAACAGGTTTCGGTTGAAGCATACGAAAATAAGTTAGGTCAACGCGACGACGACGGCGGCAACACAACACAGCATAGTAGTGAGTTTTTAATTATATTATTAAAATGACATCATCCATACAAAACAGGCTCGGGGAATCATTAAAATATGAGCACATGTGACCGCGCATCAAAACATCACCACGAACGATAAGTTTATTTCAACTACCTACGGCAATAATGGTCGTGGTAATACTAATAATATTGGTAGTGTTTACATAACCAGATAAATTGTCAAGTGGTATAAATGCCTGTGTGTGAACAAGATTGTTAGTTGCGTATTTGATTTGCACTGTTTATGGGCTAAACATTTGAATTAAGTTAATGTGGTTTTAATGTAGACTAATTACTTTATCAACGAGCCATATTTTTATAATTGTAATTTTCTTTTGTTCTGAGAATATCTTGTGCAAAACAAGATGATTGCGCAGACATTGTTTTTGTAGACATTAGAGGTGAAAGAGAAGATATTGCTGTGCTGTTTGAAATTTCAAATAGCACGTTGATATTGCTCATTTCGAGGAAGTCAAAAAACGCGTCAGGTATTTATTATAAAAAATATTGAAACCTGCACAACTGGTTGTCGATCTTACAATTCCAAAGAGAACTCGTTAAAGTGGTCTGACGGGACAGGCTTTTCCACGCACCCACACTTCTCACATCACCCGTACAGTTTTCTCTGTTTAAGTTTGCATGACTAATAAACGTTGTGCACGTACCCAGATTGTAAGCAGATAACTGACAATGTTTGCAGTGTTCTTTACAGTTTGACACACAAAGGAAATAAATATTTAATTTAGATTGCTGAAATGACGAAGCACGGTTACTTGGTGTACCTAAGTTACTTCAAAATAAAGTTTCAGCATAAAATGGACATTAATCGATATACGCTACGAATAAATATAAAGAAATGTAACTCTCATACAGTTATCTTGCTTGTTAGCTTGGATTTCGGACTCATCAAGTTCAAAATTAAAAAAAAACACGCACAATCTTCCAAATTTCAATTGGATTATTTTCGCTTAGAAATGAACACATCCGATTTTTCGCGTCAAGTTATGTGGTAGCGCCGCACGGTACCCTTTTTAAACCACGCCCTCTGCGGTGAGATTTGTGTAATGCTGTTTTTGAGCATGACTATAACACTTCTTTACATATTTAATCGTAGTTCATACGTTTATTATTATACGATTATGAAATCGGTAAACAATGACAAATAAAATATATGTTAAATGTAGGTATGTTATGGAATTTAATTTGCAAAAACTGCGCACCTTGTAGTTATTTCAGAAACACATGTTTAATTTAACCACAATGTGGAAATGTTTTTTTTGTAACATGGTATGTTGCGGTATTATGTTTGCGCAGTTGCTCGCTGGTAACAATAGATTTATTAATATTCATGACACAGTTTCAAAGTTATCCAATGAGATATATTACTTGAGAAGTTATTTAATAAAATGAATTTACTATGGATAACTCGTTCGTCGATTGAACACAAAGTCCAATGCCTAGGTCAAACAGACATTTTTATCATAGTAAATTTGCAATCGCAGTCGAAAGTAGCATTCTGTGCCCGGTTTTAATCATTGTTTAAAACTTCTGCCTTTATTTCGAAGATAAAACAGGCGGCATGATATATTTATTTCTACGAATTATTGGTCGAGTATTAGTATATGGTTAGTGTATGTTTAGAGAAACAAAGTAGTTTTTGGTTCTAACCTTGTAATTTTGGCATTAACGGCTGCAAAGCAAATATGCTTACGAAATCACAGCGAAAGAAAAAAAGTATAAATAAATTTAAAAAAATAAAAAACCTGACCGCAAATTATTTATTTTCGTTAAGTTTTATCGTTTCAGTGAAATTTCAACTACAATTTATATATATATTTATGGAGTTGCTTTTAAACCCTTTCATTTTAATACCTCAATAGAGGGGTTTGGAAAAAAAAATTGTCGTCTACAATCCGCCAGTTTGTTTTTTTATGTACCTAGTGTAACTTGCGATTCAATACGAATCTAAGAATATATCATACATTAAAATCGGATAAGGCGTTTAGAAGTAATAGTGGAATAAAGAAACTCACAAACATACATACATGAATCCTGAAACATAGTACTACTATTTTTGGGCAGTCGTGTAAAAATTAACTACGAGCGGGATTAGAAACCGCGACCACCCATCCCCTTAAGACGGTTAAACAATAGAAACAAAAGGTTAAAATTGAGCTATGATTCTCTCCCTACGATCGCTAAGCTGGCAGAATATGTTCCCTATAACGGACGGATGGTCGCGGGTTGGCACTTATAGTTAAAATTTTTACTTTCATTGTAATTTTGTAGTTTTTGATTCTCCATTATTCCGTTAGTATAATAAACATTGGGTGCCACATTGCTCGTCGAAATGATAAGGTTTTCGAGTGGTTACCACATTACAGCGGAAGATGTAGAGTTGGTAGGCCCCCCACTAGGTGGACTGACGACATCGTGAAAGTCGCCGGTAGGCAATGGATACAAGCGGCTAATAGCTGTTCTTTGTGCCGTTCTATTGGGGAGGCATTGGTACAACAGTGGACGTCTTCCGACTGATGATGATAATATACATAATAACTATCTATCATTTAACACTCTGTGACGTGATTGACACGTATACAGGGTTATTGGTAAAATGTCAAACTTCTGCTAGCCTTAACAAACATATTGAAATGTTTTTTTTGTTTTAAAAAAAAAATTGATATATTTTTTTTTGTTTTTGACGGAATACGTACGAGGACCACCTGATATTCAAAGTCTTTTGTGCCTGCAATGTATATTTCATAATGTTATTACTTTGCTCGATGTAAATATTCAAAACTCTATTCAAAGGGAGCACGGTGCGGTCCAGTGTTGCTGCGTCGGACGCTATTGGCTCGTAGTAGGCATTAAAACACAAAAAAAAATCTGTTTCAAAACAATAAAAAAAACATCCCAAAATGTTTTTAGCACAAGCAGAAGGCAACCCTAAGAGGTTGTTAGCATTTTACCAATTATCCTGTATATAAGTACCTACTCGATCTAATTACGGGTCCCGTCCTCTCACCAATACTGCTGTCCTAACACAACTCGAAATAATCTCGAAATACCCTCGAAATTTCCATCGACGCCCGTGATAATATAATACGGACAACACGCTCAACTATAATCAATTTATTCAGTATCAAGAACAACCTTTTCAATATAAGTATTCATCGATTATTATATTTACAATATATTTAATATTATCAGTTTCATTTATTTACTTTGTCATGTTTAATGCAGTGGGTATATTGATAATCCTTGACCTAATCGAGTGCATAAACGACTTCCTTACGTTGTTTTGTTCTACACCGGCACAGCACGGTAGGTATTCCTTAATCGTACAAACAGAGTTCACGCAAACACTTATTGACGTACCTTCTCATAAAGTCCAGATAATGTTAAAAATAAACAAAACATAATGTTAACCTCAGATACTTTCTGTATTCGGCTGCAATCTAGTCGCTTGACCTCTAGTAGTTGATGTAATTCCAATCGTTAACTAACATACGATTTCATTTTGTTAGTTGCTATAGTTAATTAAGAGAAAAAACTCATTTATTTCCATGGCGATTAATAACTAGTGATTTTTGTCATTATATTAATTACGATGGGGTTTTACTTGTCAGGCCAATACATAATATGAATAGATTTTCTATAGAACTGTCTGGAAATTGTAATATTCACACTAGAACCGGTAAACGAGAAAATTTCAGGTGAAAATATATCTTCTTCTTTTCTTTCTCTAAATCCCATCATAATGTTGTCACACATCTGCGGCAGGATATCCTAGCCCGAGTGTCACTTATCTGGTAGCCGAGCTCTCTTATAGTTAACTTTAGATCTATATTTTTTGATAGGGAGCGTGTTATTTTTTTTTATGTTATTGTGACTGGACCAGCTCGAGTCCCACCTGATTTTAAGCGGACTAACCTCTGCCTATAACAGATGCATTATGTCACAAGTCACGAAATGCACTGCGCCCGTCACCTTGAGACATTTGTGTTTTTGCATGAAGTTTTTAAATCTCATTTGCTTGTCTCATAGGACTGCTGCCGGAAAACACCGTTATATGCTTGGCGACAGATTTTCTCCTTGAACGTGCTTGGCCTCTATAGTTTTTAAGATGGTTGAGAGCACCTTTAATTTCATACACTCTATCATTGTATGGCCATCAACCCATAATAACTTATTTACATGAAATTTTCATACAGTATGAGCTGGATTCCCCCCTTTAATGAAGTTTCCTATGATCCCCACGCTTGGCAGGCGTCTTGAGGATTGCACAGTATAAGATAGCAATAAAGTAGTCTGGTGGCTACTTTATTCCACAGCTGTGATGGACATTCGTCTGGACCTATAGCGCCTTGTAGTTTCTTATTTTGGATAGGGCAATTTTCACTTCTTTATACTAAGGGCCTGTTTCAGAATGTTCGAGTAAGTTCCGGTTATACTAGCCAGAACATATTTATTAAACAAAACACTATATTTGCATTTCACTGTCATCGATTTATCCTATCCATCGGTTATAGCTTGAAACGCGCTGCATGTTAACTGTCATTTTTATCGTTCAGTTATTTTATGTGTTGGTTAGCAAACCGAAATTTTATTAGGACATTCTGAAACGGACCCTTAGTCTTCATACTTAGTCGGAGTTTCTTAGGATTTTAAAATTATTTTAGATTGAAGTATGAACTTTTAACGCATCTAGTTACATTCGCTTTTGATCCGAATGATTCAACGAAACCACTACAGTCAAGTTGTTGTGTAGAGTTTGCATCTTGCAAGTTGCGTAATTACCTTTCGCACAGTAAGTTTTTTTTCATATTTTCTGAGCTGCGTGTAGTCTTTACAATGTCTTAAATACAGTAGAGAGAGAGAGAGAGAGTTATGTCAGTATGGTGTTACCACGAGTACGTGGTACTATTTTTCATTATGTTCGGCGTCTTCTCTAAAACATCAACATAATATTCTACCTCAACACCCAGACCCCTACCGATTCTTACGGCTGCTTTACCTAAACTGATCGAAAATACGCAATACATTCTTGTGCTATATGCTATTTATATAAATGCCTATGTCATTATGATCTCTATTAGTTAATACCTACTCTGTTATCGGAATATAAACTTATGTTCTGACCAGCCGTTTTCCTACACAGATATTCGTATATTGAAGGTGTAATATTCTTATAATGTAATGCCGGTGGTAATCTTTTAAACATTTTCAGCATAAACATGTTTACCGAACCATTTTGCAATCTGGTTATCGTCTTTCTTCGACACATCGAGCGATACCACTTTAAGTTTATCTATATCTGTAGATTATGTATCTCGGTAGATTTCCACAAATACCGGTTTTTTCCAAGGTGTATGTTTATATAATATTATTTGGCATTGAAAAATCAACATAATATTACCAAACAGCTGATAAGTATTTGCGATAAAAATTAGTTTTAACAAAGTGAATGGATTGTTCAGTGCAGTATTTATTTATATTCTATACATTAGGAACCCAATTTATTACAGGTAATTATCAACAAATATTATCACAGTCTTCAGTGAGGCGATTCCCAGCACTGACAGTAAAAATAGTAAGTTAAATTATTGTCTATAACTCCATAAACTTGAGAACTTAGCGGCTTCATTACTAGCTGCGAGTTTATTTCCCAAGAAAAGCATCAGGTAGGGCATTTCCTGGCTTCGTGATGCGATTGTGATCTGGCGCGTGTTCGTTCCCGTTCTTAGTTGCAAATTATCCGACGCTAGTTCTGTTTATTGGTGGCACGCGACGGAATCGTGTGACCTCCTGACGTCTTCGGCTCTTTAACCCACGCTGGGTGTACAAGAATCAGCCGCGTATAATCAGCAGAGCACGTGTCTCCAGCGGAGCATCGGGGCCGGCTTTCCTTCCGTGTCTATTCTTGGCACCGAGTCCCGTCAGGTCACGCTTGCCTAATGCAAACCACGTACACAATGAGGGGATTAGCATGCCGCACCGCTGGGTCAAATAAAAATTTTCCCCGCGCGCGTTACAAATGGTCTCATCTTCATAATACTTGCTAATGATATCTCAGAAACAAAAGCGATGTAACGGACGATTCCATAAGTTCGATAAACTGTTACAACAGGTTCCATATCAATCATCTGAGGAAAAAAAACTTAAAAGAGCGAGTAAACGTCGCACCGGAATCAAAGAAATTTATGTTTGAACAGATGCGAGAAATCGGGTCAGTAGTGTGAGCTATGGTTGGTAAACATCAACAAGACGGCACGCATAAACATTCTACTACATCGATGACGTAACACTAGGCGGCGATATTGCAGAAACTAGAGAGAGATGGAGTACCTCAGAATCGAAAATTATATACAATCTGCAGGTGTACTGTACCCACATTCATCGCTGTACGTGTAAGATGGCGTGCTTCAAGGTGGACCGGTTCCCTCGTAAATTCTATTCGTACGACGTTTACTTGACGCTTTAGTTAGATTATATTGATACTAAAGCAAATAAGCCAGAAGTAATACCGCTCCTGTAAAATATTCACGTTACTCGAGTCTATTGACTGAATTGCGTCAAACGGTTATTTTAGATGCGAGCGTTAGCGGTTTGCTTTTGAATATTTATTTGATTAAGATATAAGTTTCTAATCGGGACGATTAAGTAATGCAGTCAGTAGACATGTGCAGTGAAATAATGAATGCTTGCGACAGGAGAGATACGTGTCTTTTTTGTATAAACCCAACAGCGCATTACCAAATGATTTCATGAGAAACACTGCGCACGTTACCTCAACACCCGCATTAGCAACATAGGTAATGTATCTATTTAATACATTCAGGTGTTACTTTGTAGTAATCTATATTAAATAATCTTAGCTTAGTGGAGAAACAAAACGCATCGAAAATTTTTCAGCTGGGTTGTTCACATGACGTTGAGGTCAGGTTCGCGACTGTTGGGCTGGAATAATTTGGCCGAATTATCACAATTTTGTTTTATGTTTCAGTTAGGCTAGCTTTTGGACCCCTGTCTGAATTGATGCGGTCGGTGGTTAGTAGCTATAGCAAGGCGGGCATTGGTAAAATACCCCACCACCATGTTATAACGACTGCTTTACAAATACAACTGGGACCGATATCTTTGCGTGCCCTTCGAAGCACGGAAGCGCTCAGTAGTAATGTCACCCACCCACTTGGATGGGTGACCACTGCGTGATCTGTACTTTCTTAACTGATCGATTAGGTTAAGCAACACCTAATCCATCATTTGAGAACTAAGAACGACCAAACATGCTCTGCGACGAGCGATTAAAACATATAGTGTTATTTTCATTACTTGTTTACCTCTCTAGTCTAATCGCATAATCTCTCATACTTTATCATACGTAAAGATTAGAAGCATATCAATTAGATAAACAACTCATATAGGTATGGTAACTAAATATGGAAAACTACAAATAGAATCATTGATATTAACGATCGACGAGATATTGACGCTATAAATTTATCGATAATTGTTTCGAGCGTAACGACATCAGAGGCATATACGTTAGTTGGATGGATTGAAGCGTGATACAGGCAGTGATAAAAATAATAGTACGACGGTAGCGGGCATTAGGGCCGGATTGAGGTCAATCGCTTGAGGCCATCTGCGTTGGCTAATTATAGATGTTGAGACGAGCCCAATAGCGCAACAGAATCTCAATAGAAAACACGTTGCATCCAGTAGAGCAATAATACCTCTAGCGGTTAATACATATATCAATGTCGCTAGGCGCAAATTATACAAGAAAAAATAAAAACTGGATTTTAATCGATACCAGATGTGGAAATACGAAATCACTAACAACACTTTTAATGAGCAGCGTTTTAATCCACGTGACCGTTGTGTGTGGCATTTATTGCGAAACCCGTTTATATAAGTGTTGATGTACCTACACAAGAAAAACTAAAATTCTATAAGTTGGGCTACTACTTGTTTTGGTCTTTTGGATATTCAATGAGCATAATATATTAGCATATATTTTGAAGCGCTCGTAGCGCAGTTTGCTTAGCCGAACAACGATCCAAGTTAAGCAACGTCCGCTGCGGTCATGAGTTAGTTTGGTGTCTATAATAGTGACATTATTACAGAGCGCTTCCGTGCTTCGGAGGGCACGTTAAGCCGTCGATCCCGGTTGTTTTAGGATGGCAGCCATAGTGGTACGGCATTTTGTGAAGATCGCCTAACTAGCCTGAGGGTAGTCCCTCAAGTAGAAAATCTGTCACCAAACTAACGCTGTGTCCCGCCAGCTGTCATTGAGAGCCAGTAATTCTAGCTTCAACATCTTCGACCACATAATCATTTACCATCAGGTCAGATGGTGGTAAAAAGACAGCCTATCAGCTATCTATAAAAAAAACCCTAAAAGTGGTAAGGCTAGAATTGCAGCCCTACTTATCGTACTTTAAGAGGTACAAAAGGTGGGTCGCAGAGCGCCTTCTGAAAACGCCTGCCGAGCGAACCCTGTCATTTGAGGAGGACTTCTTCAATGGTGGAAGTTATAGCTGCTGATGGCAATATAAAAGCTACACTCGTATGCATTTTACGCCCCGGGGAATGTACGGGAGGCGTTTCCTGGCCATTACCGAGGGGAAGTCATTAGCGATTCGAACAGTGACTCCGTTCTAATAACGGTGTTACGCCGCAACCATTGCTATTATAAACACGGATAAACTCTCCGGAGATTGCATCTTTATACGCAACCGAGTGCCATGGAACGGATTCAGATCGCACGACGATGATCGCGCGCGCCTTGTGGCAAAATAACATGATAATTACGACATTTCCTCAATAATGTGTATACGCACGATCAGTTTATCTGTGGTTATGAGGTGGGGCATATTGTTTTATCAGTCGATATCGGTCATTGTAATCGTCTGACCGATATTTTATAAGTATCTATTCGTTTTTGTGTGTCATTTATTACATCTAAGACTGTTGATTTAAATTTTTCAAAGTATATAAGCACGAGTCATTTCGGCACAAGTGACGAACTGCTCTACTCCCGTCCTGAGACATACAATTAAGTCTCATGTGCCTGTAATTTTACTGACTCTCAAGGACTGCTGCCGGAACACACTGCGAAGGATTTTCTACTTGAGGGTGGTAGCTACCAAGGCGAGAATTCGCAAAATATTTTCCACCATGCAGAGAAGCTGACGGTGGGGTCGAACGATCTTGTAATTGAGATAAAAAATACTGTAACGCGTATCGCCTTATTCGCATAATGATATAAACCAATACCTTAAACCGAAACGAAAGGCTAACGAAGTGAACCTATTTGTATCATACATATCAACAAGTGCACAGTGTGAAAGAAATTTTGCAACAATCAATAATGCCGACATATCAGAAAATTAACAGATTAGACAACAACACATTTGAATAGCAAAATGGACGAATATTTATAAATCTATTTTCATGATCTACTTTCGTTCGATTATAATAGGCATGTTTGATCCAACTATCTCTACATGAAAAAATGCAAACACCGATCCAATGATTTTAGAATAACCCTGCGCAGCGGATCAATACGCATATGTATCAATAGTTGCAGAAACAAATTACAAGACTGCCACACTGAAGATCTTGTGAAATAAAAGCATGCACTTGGTATCACATTGTGGATCAATGTTGGATGACTGCCAGCTAACGAAGTTGCATACAAATATTGCGCTACGAGAGCACGCGGAACGCACACGGCCGACTGACACGGCACTGAATGTACGCTCTGACTTGCAAGACTCATTAAAACAGTACGGGTGCCTTGTGCATCTACATTCGAACCTAGTCCATTCAATCGTAACTAAAAAGCGCAATACGCGCCAGAACCATTCAGCTGTTAGAAATCCTATGCACATAAAACTGTGTCACTATGACCCGGCAAACCGACCAGGATATCTTAGATACGCGTGCGCGAAGACTGGAGGTGCTTTGGTGTCAGTAGTGTCCGTACTGGCCACTGTTTGTATTAACCTGGCTGATGTTGCACAAAAACCTAGATTGCACAGCCGGCCACATATTCTAGGTAATGCTTGGAAAGTGCGCATTAATTTCAATGGGCCAGACGGATTAATTAAGAAGAGAGGAGAATTAGAGGTTTACAGCGGATTTTCTCTTTTGTGGTACCGTAGACTAATACTTAAATCCTAACAACTAATATCCCAGTTTAGTAAGGATTATATTTACAACGGAACAGCAAATTAGTAGATATTTTACTCAATTAAGATGTTTGTGTAAGTAATTAAGAAGCAAAGGGTGATTTTGGATTTACAAAAGCATGGTATAATTCAAAAGATACTCAGAAATGGTAGAGATTAACAAGAATGAAATTGCCGCTCTGCTCAATTAAATTTCTGTCTGCTCGTGGTTTCTGCGATAGTTTTTTGTCGAGGAATAGTTCTTAGAACGTACACGACATCTATACGAAGCTGTCGACTTGGCGACAGGTAATTGATGAAACACGTCGTCTGTCGCACAAGTTTCCGATGACATTTCGATATAATGCCATTTCCTTAACTGCAGACCATTATGATAATGACTAGTACATCGATTGCCAGTAGGATTAAACTTGACAAGTCACGTAGGCACCGTGTGACGCGTTAATTGCATTTTATCGGAATAGAATTGTATAGTTGAATATCACGCGATGTCGACCCCACAAAGTCTTTGATTAAATTCTTTGTTTGTTATTGTTTTACATATGGGTGAATCAGAGGGCTTCGCGACCTTATTTAGCCGCGCAATTTATTTATATTTTCTTTCTTGTTCGATCCCCAATGTCAAGATATATGTATAATAAAGACATTTACCTTTAATACCCAACTTATGCAATTTACCCATACATTATAAATACATATATACAATGTTATGTATTTCATTGCTTTTGAATCCTATCAGCCCAACCCAAGCGAGATATGCAAGGAAGTTTTAAAAGTCAGAATCGTATGAATATTTAAAGTTATCTTCATTCTTGATGACTTTTGTTTGTTCTTCTTATTGATACATAAGTTTATGTCAATAATATAATGTTACTCACCATGGCTTGCTCGATCTTGTTGTCGATGGCCACCGCGCTGGTGCCCGATGCGCTGCAACAAAGAAAATTCACAATAAGTCAAAGAGTAAGGAAGGAATCCTGAACAGTAGCATGACAAACAAATGTGCAGGTAAATGAAAATACAGTGTGACTAACAGTCTTACGGAATTAATAGTAGAGAAAAATTTGAAAACAAAACATCCAAGGGCTGTATGCAAGTTTTAAAATGTACAATTTTAATTAACTATAGTTAAAAGAAAGTCGAATATGATAACGGAGATCTTTGAATCCATTGGGAGACGACTGTTTATAGAAGTCTTATATACGCATACTACGAGTATAACAAGCAATTAATTTCAACCCAAATGATGTTTTTATTTTCTGCAACACTATTATCGATTCGTTGTGCATATATATATATTTACATACAAATCTATGGCGTAACAATGTTTTGTTTACGCAAACATAGCTAATAACTTATCTTTAAAGTAAGAATTTTAGACAGCGCCGTCGCAACGTCAGTTACGCGCTGAAGCCCGTGCTCGTCACTACGTGCAATCGTACCTCCCAGACGAAGGACTTCAAAACAGTCCGAAACTCGGACCTTTCCGGTTCCTAATGATTAAATAGGAATTCAAGAAATGCGTTTCTCGCACCCATCCTCGTTTATACGAGTTAGAACAATGTTTCGTCTACTAAAGTACAATAAAATTGATCTATGTGCAATTGGAAAGGGTCTACGATTTCCAATGAAAATTATACACTACAATATATAATTATAAATTTAATATACAGGTAGGAGCATTATAGGAACGTGTATTTCGGTAAAAGCTTCCGTTGGTTGCACGGATGATTACGCTAACAACGGCTTGTGTGTAAATATTGCAATACATAATCAGTACCCGTAACCCCTGTAGTCGCGGTTCAGTCGTAAACATATCGAGGAACAATAGCTAGGAATTTGGTAATTTATATATAAACAAACCGTTAATTCGAATACATTCAGCTACTATGAGCTA
The DNA here is from genome assembly GCA_963854805.1 of Plagodis dolabraria. Classification (NCBI taxonomy): domain Eukaryota; kingdom Metazoa; phylum Arthropoda; class Insecta; order Lepidoptera; family Geometridae; genus Plagodis; species Plagodis dolabraria. The sequence continues at coordinate 7,345,074 of OY978442.1, forward strand.
AGGCGATATTGGCTAAGGTGTCTACTTCACCGCAGTCCATTGCAGATGAAGAAGACGTCTGATACTTGACCTAGAACCGACTCTATCGATTTCACTCCAGACAAACTGTCGTCGAGCAGAACTGATATTATCAACTAAGGACAAAATTATTATGAATCACATTTAATTTTGAGTTGCCGCTTAAATAAAACATCATATTGATAAATGAAAGAAATATACAATTCATGCAGGATTTCAAATGAGATGTTAAAATATCTTAGTCTGATTGAAACAGCAAATAACAAAACAATGGTTGCACAAAGTAGTTAAGTGTCACGAGATCAGCACGCGGCGGATGCCACGTGCTCTGCTCAAGCAGTCAAAGTGACGACACACTCTACTTAGCAACTGCTGATTCCATTACCAGAGATACTACCGGACTTATTCATTATGATCCAATCACGCTGGTGTAATAGCTCCGGTTGTATGTGACACGGAATACGACTAAGTTGAGTGTACTTGACTTTCTCCCGACAGATTCCGTGTCGCTTCAACAACGAGGTGAACAACACCACGTTAAAGTTGAAACCATTGGAGCGTTGAAAACCGCGGATCGATTTCGACCGGTCCGCTGCCGCGTGAACTCTCGGACGGACGACGACGGTAGCGGCGACCGTGGACCACATGACCGCCACCGCAACAATGCCAACGTTTCGCTCTCCAACACACAAGTACATTTTTATGCAACTCGACGGAGTGTACACGGCACACACGTAACAAGTGTCAATTATGTAAACGAAGATAGATCAAAAGATAATCTTTGAAAGGTGACACCGTGTGTTGACAAATAAATAAAGAATTTAGCTTTCTCTAAGCGGATTTCGACAAAAACCAGTTTTGGTATTTAGTGGGCGGTTGCGCAAGTTTAGAAGTTGACAAAATTGCAAGCGACGACACGAGCCGTCTCGCAAAGCATAAAACTGTTGAAAGGTAAGACGTAAACCAAACGTCAGAGAAAGTACGCCAGAAAACTGACGACATTTCTCAACCAATACCACAACTGGATGACCATAGTAAGTAATTCCAACACAACTTATCTAATAAACAAACTTTTCCAAAAGATACTAGGAAAAAATGAGGAATTTTGCCGGATTTCTCAATCAATACGTAAGTAATATTTCGTTTCCAAATATAACTCTAGCCGACGAGTTTCATACGTGTCACGTCAACGGAACAGTAACCTGGCAACAAAGCGTTATTCGACACACAAGTTTCAAAAGAGTCATCAACCTAAAATGCATTTCGTATAATGTAAGTTACAGAATCAGCCGGAGAAACGTGCCGAGACGGGTTACTCTCTTACAAGAACTATATAAAGTAAAGGGAACACACAACATGCATGTGCATAAAAAGATGTTAAGTAAATAGGAGCGGCAAACAAAGAGATAAACGTTTTGTCACAACGCACGTGCGTGTTTGCGTAGATAGTCTGGCTGCACTTCAAACGTAAGACAAAGACCTGCGCTAAGGTTTTCCTCAAGCATGGCGAACAAAAGACGCTCAAGAACCTTTTCATCTTATATGAGAAAAACAATTATGGCTTTGTGTGCCGTCACATCACATCATTCAAGACAAAAATAGCATCTGGCGAATCGTGCTGGCTCACAGGTTTATGAAATCGCCAAACCGGTCCAATAAAAATCTTTTGTTCATAAAACCAAGATACGGAATTAATGTTATGAACGGCAAGACGTAGTGGTTGTGTAAGTTGTTTATATGAATTTCTACAAAGCAGAACCACAGCTATATAAGGCGAGGTGACTGCTTGTAAAAATAAGCAGGTGTTTAAATTTACTGTGTCAATTTACATAGTGAATATAAGGCAGGCCAACACTTACTGTTATCAATTTTGAGATATTGAATTTGAGTACATTTGATTTTAGTGTGCTCAAGACAGTGGATGTGATTTGATAAGGCCTCATCAAGACATGACTATTATCACGTAGTTAACGATTAATGCAACAATGGAGTTAAATAATAATTGGCCGGCAACAATAGTCGTTTTTCGATGTACGATAACAATGTCGGAAATCGAATAAAACGTATTCATGAGTCACACGATTTGAAGTGCGCCGTACGAACAGGGAAAACAATGTCGAATAGAAAACAAAGGTCACTGAAGAAATTCAGTGGAGCTACATGAAAATTCAATGCGTTAGTCATTGTTTGGTTAAGTTATAATGCGCAATTGATTATCAGCACAAAAACGACAACATTCATTTAGGCTGTTCTCAACTTCAACAGCAAGACTAGAACATTCTAAGCGCCTCGGCGTCAACAAACGAGTCTACGTAGAATAATTGCTGACCAACATTTTGATTTACCATTATTGCGAAGTCAGTTCGCACATGATTTAGGTGAGTGACTTCAGCTATATTTTTCACTGCATTTGTCAAAAATTAGTTTAACTTATCAGCTTTGGTGTACAATGGTCGTGTATTGTTATTTCGGAGAGCGGTGTGCGCTCGCGCAAGGTCATTGAAGGGAAATCGACGAGTTTCATGTCGACACGGCTGGCGCCAGTGGCTGGGCCTTACATCTCAGCATGTTTCATAACACATTGTCAGTTTCAATTAGGCTGAGAACCGGCGTGTTTGTCTGAGTAGTTTCTTTTGTAGATGCAACAGACTTCGTGATTGGAGTTTGCGGTGGTTTTATAATAGCAGTCCGGCGTGAAGTCACCAGCAAATCTGAAATTTGGCTCTGTTCGTGTGTAATCAGTGTTACAGAGTAGAAAGGACACGAGCAATAAAATGGTCATGGCAGGGGACATTATTTAGTGGGACACCAGTGTATTATAGCGGTAGTCAATGTTTGTCACGCGAAACGGTCACGCAACTATGCTTTCCCTAGGATTTGTATTGTTAAGGCCACTGATGAATGACTTCATTTTATTGGCCACATAAGGTGACATATGAATATAAATATATGGTAAAAGAATGTATTAGTGAAGTTACAATACCTATGCATAAAAATCATTTCCAGGATGTAAGTCACAGCATTTCAGCAAATTCAATAAATGGTGATATATATTTTGTGAAATAATTCACATATGGTAACGCTAACAACTACCGTAAAAAGAACGATAATTATAATTAGTCAGATCAACGTTATAATTGTCCTAACAGTAACATTTCGGACTCTAAGGCACACTCAAAACGTTGTGTGAACAAAGATGGCTGCTCAAAATGTTAATATGGAAACAAATCTAGACGTTTTGCGTATGGTGCTTAGTGCACCGGATCAATAGAGCAGTCTGACAGGACAGACCTGGCGATAGACATTTGTGTGGAATAGGCGGCGCTGACGTCGCATTTAACCGTTGCTCTGGTGCAGCCACGTTGCTGTTGCCGTGGAACCTTCACCGACTTACCGGCTCAGTAATTAGCTTGGCTGTGAGAACCTTCACGCCGCCGCTCCGCTCCCACAGACATCTGACAGGGTCTGCAATGCGCCACCTGTCCTCGTCCAGACTAACAATAGGGGTACTTACACAGGGTAAAAGTAGTCGATGTATTTCACGACCACCTCTCGAAGAAGGTCTTGCTTGTTCATGATGGACGCGTAGCTACCACTTATTAGTTTAGTTTGCATCTTATCCGATCTATCTTGGGACTTACGAGTCCCTGGAATACTCAGTTTGTGCGGAGCCGTTTTTAAATGAGCCGTGAGTGATCGAAAAGATGGACGGTAAAACAAAAAAATAAAGAAAACTGGTCGTGTTGGCGCACGGGCAACCGGACCGACGCGTTGCGGCAAACTGGGAGCGGGCCGGCCGGTCGCAGCGCGGCAGGGCGCGGTGCGCGGGGGGGATCAGAGCAAGTGGCGCGCGCACGACTCTACCTACTACGGAGTCTACGGACTACGATGCCGCGGCGCGGCGCCTCAAAACACCAAGGCAACGCTTTTGCGACACACCCGGCCGCCGCCGTACTTCAAAATCGAGCGAGAATCTAAACAGCAGCAGTGTCCGACGTTAAAGCTCATTCGTTATTATAGCGTGGGTTCAAGGTTGTCCACATCGGCTGTAGTACTTATCAATAGTCATATCAAGATTAAAACAATTCTTAAAAATAGATTAAAACTATTAACATACACTAAAAGCATTGGCATTTCAACTGAGAAAACTGTTACTGCAATGAAGATTTTAACTACACCACAGCAACCTAAATAAGTTACAAGAAATAAAAAGAGTTTATGATGAAACAGTAGTGCAACGAAACGCATGAGATAGTTGAGAAACAAGGCAGACTTAACAAGGCGTTATCAACGAGACGGCTAGACGAGTGCCATCAAACAAATTGTAGAGTCGTTGCTGTTGACACTTCCGCGTATTGTTTATCAGCGTTTAGGCCTCAAGTAATATAAGGACTAATCTCGCGATGTCTCTGCTACATTCAATAAATGAGCTTCAAAAAAATATTTCATAATCAGAACAATGTCGATGAGAAATGTTGTTTTTTTTACAAAATTATCGCGGAATATTTATAAACAATAAGGTCAAAGTATTGATAATATTACGTACTTGCATATGCGGCTACTGCGCCGTACATATATGATACAAATGTGAAGTAATTGATAGTTGCCAATGACAAATTGTAGAAGCAAAAAATAAATAGTAAAAGAGCCCACTATCGTGTTAAAAAATTAATACGAGAGTAAAAAAAATCTTCTTGTTAATTTAAGAAAATTACGTATATACGTATGGCAATGCATAAATATAATACATTCTTGCCACAATTACGCTATTAGTACCATTAGTACCAAAAGCAGACAATTATAATAAAAATATACACTTAGGTATTGCATGCATATTTTGGAACAATAGCGAAAACCACCATCTCTGTGGTTATCTTTACGAAGTTAAACCGAAAGTATTCTGAGAATGAACTAACCGATCGCAAAATCGCAATGTTGCGGAGTTTCAAGAAGGGCTCGATGTAAAACAAATGAAACGTAATAATCCAACACATGATAAAACTACTTACAACAAGAACGAAAAATGGACCGCACCTCAATTCGATTGTACCGAAGTTGTTACCATGGATAAGTAATATAGCTAAAACAAAAACATATTTATGTAAATATCAATGTAGTTATTTCTTTGGCTCTTCAGTTTTGTGATTCTAATGCGTAGTAAAATAAGAATAACTGTTCAGAAACCACGCTTGTTATACCTATTATGTAGATCGTAGACAATGACGACTGTTTAAAACAAAAATATTAACTAAAAATATATGTTAAAATATCACAGAAATTTCTACAAGCGTCTTACGTACAACAAGATCATATATAAAATCTGATATTTACAATTGTACAACATTAAATAACCTAATCTTGCAAGTTACAGACACTTTTAAATTAAATAAACGGAGAAAACCTCTTTTATTGTATAGGAGCCCCCTTAATTATTTATTTTATTTTAATTATATTTAAAGAGAACATAAAACTAAATATTCCGTGAATAGTTAAAGCGTCTACCTGTCACTGTTATTAGTATCGAGCAAGAAACGGTAAATACATCGTGTTTGGTGTATGGGAGCCCCCTTAAATATTAATTTTGTTTTATTTTTAGTATTTGTTGTTATAGCGGCAATAGAAATACATCATCTGCGAAAATTTCAACTGTCTAGCTATCACCGTTCTTGAGATACAGCCTGGTGCCAGACGGACGGACGAACGGACAGCGAAGTCTCAGTAATAGGATCCCGTTTTTACCCTTTGGGTACAGAAGCCTAAAAACTACTTAAAATATCAATAGTATCAAATAATATACAATTGTTATGGCCAGTGACTTCTGTTTATAAAAATTTAAAGATACAAGAAAATACCAATGTAGAGATATACAAAAATCTGCCAAATACGCACTCGAGCATTGTACTTTTTCTGGGACAAGCCTGAAAGATATGGAGAAGATATATCTCAGGTTACGACTGTCGCAATAAAGAAGTTTTTAGGAGCAGTAGAACTTTTTGTGCGAGTTCGTCCGAGGAACTACTGCCACCATTCCTATTTCTACAGCCATGCAGCAATGTTCGCATTACTGTGATCTAGTTTGGGAGATATGGATGCCGGTGAAATTACTGGCACATGATACTTCACAACTGGTTAATGGCCGCAGTGCAGTTTGCCACTTGGGACTAACTGCATCTGTTATAGGCAGAAGTTACCGCTTAACACTAGATGGCCCTTTTGCTTGTATTTTTATATATTTTTTATGCCTGATAGGTTAGCCTTCGACCACTATCTCACCTGATGGTAAGTGATGATGTTGTTCAGGCTAACCTAGAATAACTGGCTCTCAAGGCCACAGATTTTCTACTTGAGGGTGGTAGCTAGTCAGGCGGGCATTTGCGAAATGCCCTATCACCATCAGGATAGCATAAACAAAGAAGAGGTCTATGTTTAGTAGAAGATTTAAATTTGCTGATAATGAGTATAAAACCACAAATCCAGTAAGTAAAAAAAGGAATCAATTAGTAAGCGATATACTTAGAGCCTGTTTCAGAATGTTCGAGTAAGTTCCGGTTTTACTACTCAGAACATATTTATTAAACAAAACACTATCTTTGCGTTTCATAGTCATCGATTTAGCCTATCCATCGGTTAAAGCTTGAAACACGCTGCATGTCAACTGTCATTACTATCATTCAGTTATTTTATGTGTTGCATAGCAACCCTAAAACTTTATTAGGACATTTTGAAACAGGCCCTTAATTTAACTAAGGTCCAGTCAAGAAGAAATTTTACACCAATGTAAAAATGAACACTGCAAGTAAACATAAGTTTACAGGATAACTGGACAACTTGGACTGCCTGTGCGACTGCAATGGCATTAGGTTAGCTAAAGACTTCCTTTGTCTTCCTGATTTTTTTTACCGTATCTACATCGAATATTGTAGCTGTGTTAATATAATGCTTCATCATTATTGCACTTAAACTTACTTCATAGTAATCATTCAACATTATTTGCCATTAAACACTTTATTCATTAATACCTATAAATGTTAAGATAATTCACTGAATTTAATTGATTTTTTCCACAGACATCTCTAAAAGTTCAATACAAACTTCAGTAGGTAATTTGGTTGCAACGTTTTTTTTTATCATAATTTATGGGTGTTTAAATGAGATGAAGATGGTGGCGTTAATTAACGCATGTAATTAATTACAATGTTGTTTGCACGGCACTTCTAATTTTATTTATTCATATATTCAGTTTCATGATAATCTGCGTCGGCAGTATTTTAAATTCATGTGTACGATAGCGTATATAAAGTCGCCCCAATCAAAATTATGTATTGGTTAATTATTTCGACTTTACAGGTTTATTCCTTAATCAGCTGTACATGTAAAGAAGGAAAATGCGCGTTTTGGTCCGACGCTATGCGATATTGTCTGAATTTAGTACTTTTTAGTGCAGGGTAATCGAATCTATTTTATATGGTTTTTGGCTGTAAAGCTGAGTCAAAAACTTTTGGTCGTGAGTTCTCTCATTATTGGCATTGGTAAACTATAGACACTGATGGAGGTACGACGAACAAATGAGATTTCTAAACAATAATCACTTAAATTGCAAGAACTGTTTCTTACAATCAGAATTACCAGCAAGATATTTTTTTATTTAGAGATCGATATTTCGGGTCCGAAACAAAATAATGCCATGGTAATCGCCCGATAATTATAATGTTCAGGTTTATTATATCTATTACATCAGGAATATACACTATAAATTGAGAGCAACGAATAAATGATAACATCACAAATCTAGTAGCGATACAAAAGGAAATCGACAAGTTAGCGACACAGCTCATTTGCATAAACCGAGTGCCGTAACAACCTGTAACTGAGGCAAGTGTCTTACAGCAGAGAACCCAAGCTATTACAATATCAAATTAATCAAGCATCTAATCGATTGAAAAATTCAACAAGATATTTGCAACATTACTTTCATTTTATATTTTTCTTACAAAATATTGCTAGTGTATGCGCATTGCTTCCATTATAGAGTTATTGACTGCAGTTTGATTCCCCTTGCCTATGTGATGAGTTGAAGTTAGTTTTATTTTATTGATGATACAGCAATTTATTATCATCTTTTAGATGGACGTGCTCTATGTCTATCGCTGACCGTATATCAGATAGCGGTGAAACGTAAGCCACTATTATACCCTAAGGTATTCCATTACTTATTAAGAAAAGGAGTATTTGTGTCTTTTTTTTTCTTGGAGTGGTTTCAGATAATGTAAATAAACTTTGTAAGTACGTGGCTTCAATAAATGAAATGTTCCATAATATCTATACTAATAAGACTAAGCCAACAAAGGACAAACATTGGATTAACGTTCTAAATCGAAGCCATCCCATAGAAAACCATCCCACTGCGAGCTTGGCTAACAGATAGATGTATATACATCTACTATGCTATTGTCAGCGTACCCAATGACACCGGACTTTATCAGATCAGTTATATGCAGTTAGAACTGACCTTCGAGATAGCCCGCGACGATTCCAAATCGATTGCACGAATAATCACCAAGGTTCACTCGTATGATTATTTCCATCAAGAAGTCTAACATCATAAAACTAAACACGGCTAGTAAGCCGTATTTTACGTTCATGTGTACGATGTAGCGTATATAAAACAGGTAACAGCAGGTACTGTCAACATCTATTTATAATAAAATACCAAGTAGCATTAAGCAAGAGGATTAACATCATATATTTCAAAGATAATTAAAATTGTTTCTCTTAAAAAAGCATACTACTCAATAGAATTTTATAAACAACAATTAAAATATAAGATCGTTTTATAGTACCTCTTTGTAATTATTTATATGTGTATAATATAATAAAGATTAATCATATAATAATAATGTAATTATAAAATTATAGTAAATTTGAATTTTAAATGAATAAGATATATTTATAGACATAATAATAGATAATTATTTAGACATGTAGAAATGATAATAATACCAACATGCACATCTATATTATATGTATTTGTAAAATATTAGATACTTACTAAATGAAATTATGACTGCGATTCCCTGACAGGGTTAATGTACCTACTTAAATAAGCCATATTATGTAAGATCTTTATGTTATAATACAATAGCTTTCCGTTGAGCAGAATAAATAAATAAATAAAATCGACCTAATCAATTATTTAGTTAACTATTTCGTCTTAACAGAATTATTCCTTAATCAGGTGTATGTAAAGATACAGTTCGGAAAATGCGCGTTTTGGTTGTCGTTGTCGGTACGAAGGCAGCTTTATTAGCACGAATGCCGCGCCAGGCCCTGTCGAAGCCCTTTAAATCATCAAGAGACACAGCTAGCATATCTGCATACTTTTCAATAGCCTCGCTCTAGATGTGTGGCAGATGTAAGAAGTTTCATTAGCTAAACGCTTTCGCCGAACCCCGTACCCGTCAGTCACTGAGTAAATTCTTTGCTTCCAGGTAAAGCCTTATGTTCTAAACATGCTTGATATGGATTGAAATTAATACTTAATTAAGTGATCGATGCTAATCTGTAGTTGGAAAGATCTGCACGATTGCCTATCTTGGTTATTATTTGTACATTAGTAAGCTTCCTAGATTTCAGCACTTGCATAGCCTCCAGATCAAGAGGGACCAGAGACCAATCCAATCACCGCGTCAACACAGGTTACTTCAGGTGCACACGATTTTAGGACTATAGCAGGAATACAAACGGGCTTTTTTGGTCACAACAACAAATGAAACAATATGTGACCAACTTAACAGCTGCAGGATGTGTTATATAATACAACTTTATACGAGTGAAATGAAATAATGTTGGTAAACGAACACATTAACATTAGACGGCATATAAATATGATACTCGTCGACCTTGACTGTACATTATCTTAATTGCGAATGAAGTTACACCAGCTAGTGTTGTTACAAACAGATGAATATGAAATTAGTGTTGATACATACAAAAGATCACGTAACGCATATAAATATTCACTTGTGGCTTTGTAAACTAGAATATTTTAAGGTTTATGAGGCGTTATATGGGAGTATAAAAGCACTGTGAATGTCACTAGTTTGTTCTATATTAGCTTCGAACGATATCTTATTTTCAACGCAATAATCTATATACATAAGCAGAACTTTCAAGTGGTTTGCTTGTATCGAGATAAGTTACGGCAGAAATATTAGATAGAACGTTCATGATAATTGATAATAGTCACGTGCCTTGAACCATGCATAAAATTATCAAAAACATTACGAAGCATTATATGAAGACATTGAATTATTGTAGGATATTCGGTTGGGTAATTTGAATATCTTGATGAGTTAATGGTTAATACATTTTGCAATCAAACAACCAGAACAATATTCTTATCAACCATATTCTTAATTAAAATTAGAGTTACTATAATATGATCTTTCTACTCTTTACCTTACCCCTGAGGTTGGTAAGCCTCAAGGAGTGTGATATTTCATTTACTAACCAAACACGGACACTGTATTGTATAAGATTTCACTTAGATTTTATGATCACCCGCATATCTCTATTTAATTTTTATATTAATAGCTGATATGCTAGCCTTGACCACTATCTCACATGGTGGTAAGTGATGATGTGGCCGAAGATGTTGTTCAGGATAACCTAGAATCGAAGATAGAAGCTATCAAGGACAGCTGCCGGAATACACCTTTAGGTGCTTGGCGATAGATTTTCTACTCAAGGGTTGTAACTAGCTAGGCAACCATGCTAAACACCAGCACACATAACAATAACTTTAAAAAAAACAGACTCCAACCCTCTTTGTGGACGCTGTCTTTGGCAGCACCCTCTACCTTTAACACTAAGCGTCAATTAATGTTAAAGAGCCCGGTTATGTGCCCAATGTACAGCACACACGCCAAAGAAGTGATGAATAGTGGTGGAATGCTGTGTATTCAGCACACGTTTCCTCCTACACGCATTTTACAAACATCCAAAGCGTTGACATCACAGACTACAGTCCTCAGATTTTAAAGCCACGAACTAATATTTATTATACAATGAAATTTGTATAGCAAAAAACAGATCGTAGGAGATGGTTAGAAGTCGATATATTTTTTCATTTTGGCACTTGTTGCTTATATACTATACAAGCCCACATACAAAAACTCTGCGGTCGAGGCTCCGAGATGATGCCAGCTCACTTTTTTTTTGTAAAAGAATATGACTAACATTATAATAATAGCATATGATATAACAATTCAGCCACTGTATCTATTTAAATTATCTCGCTGATAGGTACCGACAAAAATTACAATAATACATAATGGGATACAACCTTTGGTTGATGTTCTATATATGGGAATGACGGCATACGATGATTGTTAGGCAAGCAAAAACGCAAGGCAATAAGAGTTTTTGTTAGTACACAACAATTGCGTAATTAGAAACGTATTTACTCCCACTGCATTGTATTTTGGTAGTTTTTAGTCAGTGTATCTAGTATATTCTTTAGACGTTTGATTGACTGGAATAATTTGACGACTTTAGTGGATTTTTTATAGGTAATAATACATTTTTACATTGAATTATATATATAATAATTTATTTGATGAATATTGATGCTATAGACACACTTATATGTATATACAATTATTATCTATGGGGTTTATGTTGTGGATGTCTTTATATGTGTGTATATTACTAATATATTTCAATTTTAACACTTCCAGACCTAGTGGCGCAAAACGTGACTTTGGAACACTGATGTTTTTGGTTCGATCCCACAGTTTTGAGATTTATTGTGTTTTTCTTACAAATTCACAGTAGCTGTCCGGATTTTGGAACGATGCCCGGTATATGGGAAGTCACCCTTCATTATAATGGGACCAAAACACATCCGGCGAATTGTGAGTGTTGAGAACCATCTGGCGACACCTTCGGGGATGTACAGAAATTTTCAATGTTCATATCACTACCTATGTCATTTCTGTTCATAGGTACCATGAAAATTTGTATATGCTGCGTTGGTAATCGAACTATGAGAAATAATGTGAACAATAAATCTATAACTCTTCTTCTCTTTAGTCCCTAATTTTATAAAATTTATTAAGAGTTCTAGTAGAAATTAATAGGACTCTAAAACAGTTTTGAACTCCTTTAAAAACAAGCAATGTTTAACCACATCCTTCCTCAAGCACATTTCTGGAATCGAATTCAATACAAGAAATGTTCACACTATAAATTAGAAAAAGAAAACTGAGGCGCTATTGGCGTTATTGCAACTTTACTGACGCTGTCTACACCATGTAGACAGCGTCAGAAAAGTTACCAAACAAACATTACCAAAGAACCAGAGAAACAAAAAAAAATACGACCGATTGAATTCACCTCCGATCTTCAAACGCACAAGAGAAATTCTCTCAAGTGCCCAGTTCCTAATTTTCGTGGCTTATTATCGTAATAGGGCACGGAGACGTACAAATTGAAATTTCCGTTAGTTTATTCCAAATTGATGCAACAGTGTTCACTGCAGTTGAATGTGGTTGCGCTTTGGGAATCAATCATGTTCAATATGAACAAATAGGATTCATAACGCACCATGACGACAAAGCATCAATCAATCAAGCAAAGTACATATCAAGAAAGTCTATATCTTTACAGGACTAATAAATCCAAATCAAACATCAATTAACGAATCAAAGAAATATTCACAAAAGGCTATTTATTATTCATCAATCACGAAATTATCTTTTCCATCAAAACAAATCATAAACAATCTGTAAAAACGTCAATTGCAAAATCACGCAATATTGCAATAGAGTGCAAATTATGTTTTCAAAGTAAGGAAATTAATCAAATTAGAACTTGGAATAAATAACGACCGTATATTTTATTCTTGTCGATACGACAAGGTCATATCGTTTATGTTGGCAATGGCTAACCTTTCTGAAAAATTACCAATCATAATTTATTTAATTTATATTTGACTAAATTAATTCCAATCAAGGTTAGCAAGAAATATTAACTACAATAACTGAGCATCAAAGAACGAAACCTTGTTGACAATAACAATGAAGTGTCAGATAAGAGATAAAGAAGACAAATAACATGTGAAGAAATCTTGAAACACTCGCACGTTATCAGAATATAATAACGATAGTGACAGGTACAAAGATAAACATGAAATGATAGGAGCTAATCGTAATAGGTGCATTCGATAATTGTTGCATAAATTATTTATTTATAAGCCAAAATACCGATAAGTAAAACTTCTGTATTTTGTATTCGAATTTAATTCTATGAATGAAACTTACGCAGAGCACCACGTGTTCCTGCGACCGAAAATTGATCGAGCCGGCTCAGCAGATGACGTTTTCTTTTGTAATTCTGAAGACAGGTTAAGTTTGAAGCTAGCAATGGACTTGCGACGCTTTGCCGCCAACGCTCGTGATGCCAGATCCGTGTCATGCACTTCATGTCTTTCAGGTGAGGGCGCTGCATTTGTGCATTGCTTCATGTGCGCCTGCGCAGTCGCCACCTGGACAAGCTTCGAAGATAAGCTCCGGCGGCCGAGGGCCTCGCACGTAGCGCAACGTGGCTCCTCCATTAGGGTCCTCGTGCGTCCAACCCGGCTCCGTCGCGGACACTGAGTGATTATTGCTACCAGCGGACGTGGTGGCTTAACTGATGTCATCCGACGAGCGTGTGTACGCGCGACCGTTCGCGTTCGCCGCACGAAAAATTCAAGACGGTTTCAGCCGGACGATAGAGCCGATCGATACCTAAACGAAATAGGTTTAACGCGATAATGGGAACACGATAAGGTACACGCGAATAAGTGTATTGACCTAGACGCTGTGGCTCTGCAAGGCTTCGGTGCGGCCTCGTTGGGGCGGGCGGCCGTATGCGGGTAGCTTTACACTTGCGACTGCGGTCATCACTACAAAGCAACCCCGCGGTACTAGTAATCCGAACAGTGAGGAAGATATCGATATTTGCGGTGAATGATGTGGCCATCATATGACCTAAGTCGACTACGAGCTGCGGTCTAATGAGACGCGAGCTGTCATTTAGACATTCTCTTGGACACGATCCAGGTGATTATTACGTATGAATAATCACGGCTATGGTATTTTCCCATAGAATGTGTACCTTCAGCACTTCCACTTCGCCCACAAGGAAGCACAATCATTTTTGTAGTGTTTTACTATTCTTATAGTATATGTTTGAAATTATAACTGGCGCGTCTTTATAAATCATGAATCTTGCAGCATCGTAATACTACCTCATAGAAAAATATCATCACGTTTTTTATATTCCCGACAGGGTAGGCAGAGGCGTCTAAGCAGACACGTTTCGCAAGATATGTGCAGTTTCTCGATTCGAATTTGCTGTACAAAATATTATTACACGTCAGATTTGATATTTACTCGTATAATATTTATTAAATTGGCACACAAAACAGGACAAGATGGATAAAAAATAATAATTGATCTAGATTATGTTCCTGTAATGTGTCACATTTATTTACGCTGCGAAAAGTTTATTAGGTTTGATGAATGTATCCATAATTTAATCAAAGAGTTCTTTTGTTTTTAACCACTCTCCCAATAATGAATCTATCGAATTCTGATCCAGTATTGTGTAACTAGAATAATATTGGAAATTAACCTAATTTTATGAATTTAGAACTCCATATTGGGCTTCGTAATCAAAGGAAAGTATCAAAATGAAGTTCATCACCATTAACATTCTCGTTACACATTTAAGTTCCGATTCCATCATAGATGGAGTTTAGTACTGACCATTTTAGAAAGTACAGCGTCTTATATAGTTTATTCAATGATAATTTGATTGTTATTTGATACTCGACGTTACCGATGCTGAAGTAGAAACATCAAGCGAAACGGACTTGTTCCTCTTCATTATATTATTGTTCTGATCGCAAATCCGAGATGAAAAAAATCAGCGCAAGGTCGTACATTTCCACGCTCTGGAATCGTTGTTTATTTCTGGACACTGACCGACTTAAAATAATCGTATGAACACTCGTATTAATCATTCGTTTGTCTGTGCTGTGACAATGTTTGGAAAATCTGAGCTAATTTCATTCGAGTCATTACTCAACCTCGCCGAAGTACAAGCTCAAAGAATTCGTGTTTAGACTTGTGTGACTCGTTTTTTATTGGATGTTGAAATAGCTTGCTTTTTTATACAATTTACAACATCAGTTGCAAATATATATATACATTATTATTATATAACAACCAAAAAATGATTTACCTTCAAAATGTCGAAGATCAGATAGGATATATGAAATAAAATACCTCCATTATTAGTATGCGTCATCATTAAAAGGTGTGCCTTTTTGCTTCAGTAGATCTGATTGACTCAGCGAACGAATCACAGGCGGTAACTTTTTGCCCATATTTCTTATTGAGTTCTTATATAATTCTTTTATATAATTATATACATATTTTTTATTTGTATGACGTCAATAAGGTGAATGTGATGTACGAGATGTGTCCTTGTAAAGTAATATTAATGAAGGGGAGTGCAAAAATAGCTATCGTCTTTATGGCATTAATAGTACCGATATTTTTGTTTATATCTAAGGTCTGAGTCCAGTTTGCCGTGTGGATTAGGCATCCGATGCGAAATTGGAGGAAGCAGGTTCTATTTCCACCCGAGACATAAAATTTTGTGTTCCAATAATTTGTAAAATGTGGTATGTTTTTTATCAACATGACTAGAAGTCACTAAATCGTGGTTGCTACGTTAATTTAGTGAATTTTCTTCGTACACCTCGCGTAGAAGGCCTTTTAAGTTTTTCTAGAAATAATACTATTCATATTATACATATATGCCAAAAAAAAATTGGTTGTTGTTACTGCCTACGCAACAAATGGTTTTTTAAAGGGTTTTAATAAAATTGGATACTTTTACTGGTATTATTTGCTAAGCAGTCCTCAGGGAGTACAACGCTACGTAGACGTACGTAGCCATAGTTTAGATTAGAAGCTAGTGTAAAATAATAATATAATATATTATATTATAAAGACATGTCTGTTACATGTTGCCGAGATCTTGGGTCATCTACTTGGTTTTTATGAAAAAGAAATGTTGTGTGTCCGGTAGATGGCAATAGACTTGCCGCGAATTGATTGGGAACAAAACGTTTAGGGAAAACATCGTTCTTTACACATCTCAGCATAACTTTTCTGGAATATAGAATCATCATCATCATCATCCATTTACGTTCCGATGAACCAACGCCTTTAGGGCCAAATACATGAGCTCGACTATCGTCTCTCTGTGGGACTGGATTTGTGGATCTGGATCTCTACTGTACTTGCCAGGTGTCTTGGGGATCGCAGTGTTATGTTGAAGAAGGCGCTGCAGGCCATCTTTTGATATTTTGACTTATGTCGCCTCTTTGACCGAATAGGTATTCTTCACTGTTACACGACAAAAGTTATTTGTTATATAAGACTGCAAAATGGTTATTTGGCGCGGGTGCTTTTATTGAAACCTGAGGGAGCTAAGGTTTGTTGGTTTGGACCGTGAGCAAAGCGAATGGTTCAAATAAAGAATAACGTGAGCAGTTTCAAGGGTACGAGGCGCGAAATATCTTTGCTGCCGAGAGCAACACACCATTGTGTGAACAATGGTGTGTTGCTCTCAATACATCGAGAAAAATGCTAGGTGCAAATAACCCAGCTTAATATGGGAAACTAGTGTCATTTTGTATTAAAAATATAAGTAAAACTACTACAATTGGTAAAATTATAAGTAAATTTATTTCGCAGAATTCGAATGATATCTTAATAATGATATCTTTTCAAGGTTGTGAGGTCAAAAAATCATAGACATAAATAACTAAGACGAATTCATAGTAAAGTGTATGACGAAAAGTGATCTCTACAATGCAGTCGTAATTATATTTTGTGTATATGACTTTATTTAAGCGAATTGGCACCTGTAAGATGTGTGAGAGAACATTCCAATATGTCATTCGGATCAATCTACCACTAAATAAATATAGTTATATAAATTCCACATGATGTCAAAGCTGTCGCATTGGTGTTGCCAATATCTTTTTTTAATGATATGCCAACTAGCTAATCAATTATCGATTGTTATATAAAAAGAGTTATATAAAAGGGGAGTGGCCTAATGTAGGAAATTCCTGTCAATTGAATTGTCCGTATGACTGTATAGAGAGGGGTCTTTTTTGGCGGAAGCTCGCCCTAGTTTTCGTTTCACATATGGTTAAGCTTAGCGAATCAATGTTTGTAAAGCTCTGTTACAATCGGGGCGAATAATAAATAGTACGTTTTTAACCACCAACGCCAAAGGAGGAGTGTTTATGTTGCTGTTATCCGAAACCAGTCATTAATGCGATTGTTTTTAGTTATGTTTGACGAAAGTCTTATGTGCCTTTTCCAAGTTATCAGTACTAATATAATAAATGCGAAAGTAACTCTGTCTGTCTGTCTGTCTGTTACGCTTTTACGCCAAAACTACTAGACCGATTTGAATGAAATTTGGTATGGAAATAGTTTGAGACCCGGGAAAAACATAGGATAGTTTTTATCTAACTGCGCAAAAAGGTTAGTGTTTTTGCGCGATAGACAACATACGCGCGGGCGGAGCCGCGCCCGGAAAGCTAGTTTAGTTATAAGTATAATTCTTGCACCATTGCACAGCGCAACGTATCTCGATGGTTAAATAGATGACTTAGAATTTGTTTTATATTTCTTCTTAATTTATACTGTTTGAAATGGCTTTCTATGTTGTATTGGCAAGAGCAAGAGCATAACGCCTAGATTATGAGGCTCCTTCGCTCTTCCTGGCATAGTTCAATAATTTGTGTGATATGCTGTATAAACAATAGAAGGAAGTACTAAAGTCACGCTTAGTTTATGAATTTCTTATTTCAGTTTTTTAAGCATGTCAAAATTTTTGTTTTTGAACTTACCGTAACTTTTTACCAGAATATATCTTAATGATACGGTCTGATTTCAATCACATCGGTTTCGGTGGAGCGGTTACGAGTATTTGCTTTGACAACTGCATTGAGTACGTTATCCAAAGTTTTTAATACTACGAGTAAATACATTTCTCTTGTACCTGTGGTTTCACAGGCTACCCATTTCTACAAACTCTGAGGCAATTTACCTCAATCTAAATCAATACAATGCTTCGCGAAGGTGATACTCATTCCATACGAGTCACTAAAAACTAATTTCACCACCATAAGTGCCTCACTGATTTGTCAAATTACATTTTTTATTGTAAAATTTTGTCCTTAAACCTATTAAAATAAAATATTCTTAAAATTCCCTAGTTACAGTGTCTATCGTTACAAAATCAATACAAAAATACATTTGTTTTATAAGTATACGTTACTATTAGAATGTTTCAAATAACTACCACAAGGATGAATAGCATGATAAAACACTTGCTAAGATTAAATTAAATAGCATTCGCAGTGGCTCTAACGTACACACAAGTAACAGAATTAGTATTCCTTATCTACATACTAATACATGTATTCCTAAGGTTAGATTGAGAGAAGTTCTACGCGAGTAACATCTTCGTTACTCTCAGCAATCGTATGATGACCAAGACAATGTTATAAAAAATATATCCATGTAATAAGATGAGTCAAATAACTGTTAGGATAACCATGATGGTATTTTAAATGTTAAAGCGGTGAAACATGCAGAAGCCCTGCCTAATATCAAGCTGCTTTCCAACCCCAAAGCAAATGCATACTATCAAGAAGGCGTAAATATTATGCATAGTAATACATTGCGTGTGGTACAATCCGGAACACATGCTGAACAACGCTGTTAAGCGAACTAAACTCCAATACTATATCGATGTACATTATACCTACATACAAAGCAAAACTGAACATGATCGTGTTTTCACGCGAAAAAACAATCAGTCTGACGTAGCATGTACATTTATTATTACCCCCATAGAGACACGCCTCGAGTGCTGGTGGTAATTGCGACAAATTGCCTCACTGGACGTATACATGTAAACAAGTCATTATTAACATAATAATCTCTAATGATGGATGTTACGTGTCCTGTTCCTATGTATATAAATAGGCGTGATTAGCAATTAATGTCTAAGAATGGCGTCATAGATTAAGTGGATGCAGTTTCAAGTTTTCCTTAATAGAGTTAACAAACTGGTGTGGATCTGGCTGTAGTCAGATTGATTAATTTCGCTATTTAGTTAACCTTTGGAATGCTTGATTTTTAATTACAAATCACGTTTCTCGATCCAGCCATTTGTATTAGACTTGTATTAGGTAAGGCTGGTGTCTTAGGGTCATTAAGTTTACGATTCGTGAATTAAGAATATTTCTGCTACTCTGGTTGACTAGTCAGTACATTTTCACTGATACATTTTCGATTTAAGAAATTGTTAATAGCCAGGAACTGTATTTTTTCTGGTCTCGGCTTTCAAGTTCTCTACTACATTTTCTGATGAGTTGAGAAGATTTATGATGAGAGGGAACATACCTCTCCTCATAAGAGTATCCTTAGCGCCTCAATTGAATGATAAATATACAAAATCAAAATAAATTATGTTAAAGCAAGAAGACAAATTAATGCAATTTCATCATTTCCATACTGAGGTAAATATCCTTAGCTGTATACAATAAAGAACCTGTTAATGTTAATTATATATTCAGACGTTATCATCCGTAAGTCATTATTAAATAATAATATAGCCGTGGCGGTCATCAAGTAAATCTGTCGCCACGCATTGTCTCTATAGCCTTACTTCTCACCTAAGGCATAGCCTGCTGGTATCTTCGACCACATCAACACCAAGCAACAGGTGGAAAACTGATCAGGTGTAAAACATCGGCCTATAGTTATATAACTGTACTCCGTAAGTTAGAAATTTAAATATAAATTTTGCAATAACGCCCCTGTCAATACTACCAATTATTAGTGAGATATGGCCACCCGCCCGCATCTTCAATGCAGGAAGGCATCAGATGAAAACACTCTGAAAACCAACATTCTGCAGGCTCGAGCGGGCGGTTCAGATCACCACGGCGTTTTGATCAGATCAGCATTTTTTTACATTACCACAAGTTGATACTTCAAGGCAACTTCCAACCATAAAGTTTTGTTTAGAATGAGTACTATTTACGTTTTGAAAACCTTCAGTCCGTTTGTTACCTGTACAGTCGCCTGCAATAAAATATACACATTGTTATTTTCAAAATTGTGGTAAAGACTTCTGTTTCTCTCTATGTATACAGATCTATCTTAAAATTAAAGAATAATTGTTTTTTTTACTCATGCTTAAGTATGTTAAGTTCGTTAATTAAGAATTTAGTGATATTACTTTATTTTGAAAATAACGAAGGGTATACTTTGTTGCAGGTGAATGAACATAAATATTGATTGACGTACAAAGTCGATAAGTTTTTTTTTTAATTTCACATAATGGATATATAGGGATGGAATCATAATCGTGAAGTAAATCAACTTTTTAGTAAGTATCTGAATATAATTGAAACGTCTCGTAGACCTTGCTAGATATTTTCAACTCTGTTCTAAATAAATACTCCTAAATCGAACGATTTTATTTCCAATTAATTATATACGGTCTACTTAATGACTGTGGGTGTGCCCGACCTCGGCGTGTTAAATTAAGACTTTTTGAAAGTTTAAGGTTATTTTTACAACTTGCAATCAACGCTATCTTGTTAAAGGCAAGTTAATATTATTATGCCTTGTTTGTGTTCTATTGAACTCGTTAATTAAGTATGTGTGTCAGGTTAACACTTTAAAGCAATTGGTAACATCAAGGATATGTAGATTTTTTGGTTCTTATTTGGTTTTAAGGAATATTTTTTGTAGTTTATCATCATTAATATACAGTCTAACTAAACCGTATTTGTTTAAGATCAATGTTGATCAATTTAAAAAAGTACTTAAAACTTGATTATAGACATTAAATTCGTCATAGCGGTGTATTTTCGGGAGTTCAAAAGCTTTTTATCTATAGAGGGCAACATTTTACGTCGTGATAGTACTTACTGTTGTATCAGGTCGCATTCATTATTCACAATTTCTCAAAATAGTTGTACCTACCTATGTACTTTTGATTGAGATTGACGTTTAATTACCTTTAGAATGTTGGCTGATCAATAGATAAATTGTACGCAAATGATAGCCTTGACATTTACAGCTCCAAATTGAGCACTGCCAATACGTCTCCGTCAACAAGGTTGACAATGAAGATGTACTGATTGATGGATCAAAATCGAGAAACTTGTAAGTGAATAACATCTTTAAATCCTTCACGTTATAATTCCAATGACATTCCAAAATTTTAATAACATTTATATGTATAAAGGGTATGGACGTCCGGCGTTTTGGCTAAATAACAAATTATCAATCATTTTTATCAATTTCGTCATAACATCAATATCAACTGCTGATGGAGAGTACTGAATTAGGTACATGATTACTGTAATTTGCATTCCTACGTGTGTTTCACCTTGTAGACACTTAGGCGCTAATCTCTGGATTGATAACAGAAACATTTCAGTTTGCGTCATTGCTTTGTAACAATAACAAAGGCAGTTTGTTGATTGTGGGGTTTATATAGTGAGTCCTCTTGACTGACCTGTCTAACACGATACTCATGTGTCTGTGAAGGTTCGCCTTCAGGTCTCGTCTCGTGTAGGACTGCTGCTGATGGGTTACCGTCTGTGTGGGAGCGGGAGCGGGAGGTAGGAGCGCGGGGGGTGGTGGACCCCCGGCCGGTGCTCGTCTCCCGATGAGCACCTTCAGCTCCGCCATCAGAGTCTGAACCATACGGACACGTCTGTACGCAACCGCACTACGCACACAAATGAAGACGGCACCTCAGTCGGACGCCACCGACTTGCCAAGAGCCATTGGCTCGGCCGTTGCATACACAATCGACGCCACTGCTGCACACGTGATAATAAACCATCGATAGCGATACAACGTCGTAACAACTCGCGTGCTTGTTTAACACTGTGAGCCAGCGAACAACGCTTTGACCTCGCCGACGCTTTTTATAAGTGTCCGATGAGTGCGCAAGGTGGTGTATGCGAGACGAAATGGACGGGTTTATATTTAGGCGGGATCGTAGAGAACGCACGATACGCATGTTATGATACGATTTTACTTTCATAAAATTATGACGGTGATACGATTCAGCTTGAAGCAGAAGTAGATATATAGCAACGCGGGCTTAATTTATTGTTAAATTTGTAAACAACAAACAATGGTAGATGTAGGTCAGTTAAATTGCATTGGATCACAATGGCTGTGATAGAAAACCGGGTCATGCGAGCATTGTCCGGGTTCAGCACGAACTCTCGAGCTAAATGGGACGCTGTAACGCTTCCGAACGTAGAATTGGACCAAGGACAAGCTAATTATTAGAAGTGAGAAAACAAAAAAACTAAATTCACCCATAGTATAAATGCGTGCGCAAGGAATTTCAGTGAAGCAAAAGAAATAAGCTATAAAGCAATAAATACAAAGAGGTAAGATGCTTTAGATTGTTCTATCGACAGCTGTTTTTTGTTTTCCAAAGTGGAACCAATCTATATAGGTAAACATTTACATATTTGAAGCATTTCGACCAGTATCGATTCAAATAAACATAAATATGAAATTCGAGGAACGTACCGAATGCGAAGATCCTTGAATTTCAATTAGTTGAGAACGAAAACAAGCCCGTTTTAATTTTGTTTTTTAAAATAATCGACTTTGAACGTGAATTGTGAGCGTGTTCGGTTCACGGAGAGGTAGAAATAGCACCACCTGACGCCGGCGGCGTCGGCACAGGAAGTGCGGACCGTCGACCACACGACCGCTATAATCACAGAGGAGAAAATGCACGCAATTTTTAACAAAATAGTTACTATTTGATTTGTAAATTATTGAGAGCTAGAACATTCTTTCCCCATCCTTTCCAAATAAAACAATGATGACCAGATGGTACAAAACTTTGACCAACAATGCCATAAAATCAATAAGTGCACAAATAAACTTTTTTGAAGTTCACGCACCCTCAAAAGAACGACAGCCTGCATCACGGATAGGGCCATTAAAATGCTATAAAAACTTTTTATATTGCACGATGCGTGCATTACTTTCGTCGACACATTTTGGTTATTATTACTTTATAGTATTTAGACAGTCAAAATATGTTTATATCCAGTTAATTTTTCGTGGAATATAACGTTGAAAGCGTAGATACTCATTCGCCTTCTATATCTTCGAATACATTCACAAAATAAACGAAGTGATTACCTATAAATGAACTGCACCCAGTACAACATGACATGACCTATTATAGCTTTCTCCGAGTGAGAAGACAGGAGATAAGATCTCGATTGGAGATAATCTAGGCGCAATGAACAAACGTACTAACTAATGCTTCCGACAAACTGGCACAATTGAGAAAAAGCTAGGAGGAAGTAGATTTTGCAGTGAGTTCATTAATCGCTTAATAGTTGCTTGGGAAGAATCTGGAGAAACGCTTATGTAAAAATAATTTACAAAACACAGGTTAACCCGTGGAACATAATCCGTTGAATCAGTCTCATTACTGATTCATGTAAATATTATAAAAATGTTCTTTCATGATGAATACTGCAAATAAAAAACGAAGCCTGTCGAAATTGACTTTAAAACAGTGCAAGCTTTACAAGAGGTGAAGTCTACACAAGTGAAACGTATAAAGGCACATAAGGCAGATAAGGTATACAGTTAGAACACTGACGAAAGTTTCGCAGGGTACAGTATACAAAATGTAAATAACCTGATCTACGTCTACCGAAGAAACCTTTAAGTGTAACCGTTTTATCTATAAACGAACAGTTAGAAGACAAAGGAAACGAACGTTCTTTGTCTACAAATGGGGTTAGAACCAGCATTAATATTGCAAGCGTCGAATGAAGGAAATGCAAATACAGATATGGTAAAATCGATGACGTCCGTTCCATTGAGCGACAGTAACGTCATCACAGAGCTGCCCTATACTTGAGGGGAAGGAATCAGGTCATGAATATGACGGGAATAGATTTCAATTGCAGTAGAAGCTGTTTTAGTGCAGGAAAATATTGTACGCCCATTCATAAATAAAATAACGCTTAGGGCCGAGGACACGGAAGCTTGACCTAGTTTAGGAAATTCGTAGTACCGTTAGGTTTCTACGTTTCTCTACTCACAAATGTTGCTTCAGAGTATTCTCCAGTGCAACGGCTGTTGCGTTTCAGTAATAATGAACACTTTAAGGCACTTACGCGGGTTAAAGTTGACGAGAGGGTACACAAAACGTGCTCTCTACGCAATGGACGAGTTCGTACTGAGTTGAGTGGAAAAGTGAATATGCGCGCGTCCCTATTCCCGACGTCCTTGCATGAAAGGGGCGGTTTTGGGAGGGTGGCGCCATGGTAGCCCCTCAAGGCAACACATCAATCAATATGCGTGATTAGTTCCTGAGGTAATCTTTCAAAGATTGACATACAAATCATGCGCGATTCATCATTTAATCTGTAAACTGTTATGAGACGATTTGCATTAGCTCATTAGCTGGTGTCATTGCAAAAGTGAGCAACAAGTTACATACTACAGGCCTACGTATCCACCACTGTGCAGTTTTAACGGGTTGCGAAATGTTGGCAGTACACTTATTTCTTTTGACCTTTCAACTCGTAACAAGTATTTTTTTACTGGCTCTTAAGGAATGCTGCCGGTAAACACTGAGGTACCTGATGATATTTTTTTTACTTGAGGGTTGTAGTTAGCCAATCGAGCATTCGCAATATGCCCTACCCCCATTCGGTGAAGCTCAAGCTGGCGGTGGGGATCGAACCATGAACAGCAGGCCATAGTTTTTACCGTTCGGCTGTCATTGCTTCTAGTTTTTATTTATTTATACTTAATATGTGGTTGTATAACTAAGAAATCTGGTAGTTAGATCAGAAACTTACTTACGAATTTGTACAAAATTATGGATTCTAATGATACTATGACATAATGATCGTACATTAGCAGGACGCAGAACGCGAATAGTACGCAGGTTACGTAAGCTCTCAATGTTACGTATATTTATTGGTGCCGACACGCACTATCTCCTATCATATCAGACAGAAAGCATCGTAGCGCGAACCGACAGCTGATCGACAGTAAAAGACAACATTTCAACGTGCTAATAATATAAATGTAGTTAATTTTTGGTACATCTGCTAGACAAAACTTGTCTGGTGGTTACTTCATCTATAAAATGTATTTGATTTTCAGACACTGTTTACTTGTTAAAATTCTGTAGTATTCTAGACAAAAGCAGCATAAAAATATGATTATTTATTGATGTTTGAATCATATACAATCGTTAAAAAAGTCGTTAGTAGCCAGTTCAATTGGCCAGAGAAAAGTAGAGTGCCTGAGAACAGTTGCGAAGTAACGAAAAATATAAAACAAATACTTATCCGAGAATAGAAACACAAGAAATAAACATTAATGAAGCGTAAAAACTATACTGTCAATAGTCTGTAATGAGAACTAGATTTATCAGAGCAAAAAGAAGTGAAACAGGTCATTGTGATGCATAAGTAAAAGGAGGAAAAATAAAGGGGCTTATGGTAATGTTATATCTCAATACAACCAGTTGTAAATGTAATAAAACTTGAAAGGTGCGTGACGTAAGTAAAACTTTTGGTGAGCTTATACAGCGCCGACTATATAAATATATACGAGGGTGAATCAAAAAATTCTTGGAATCAATATTAAAAAATGCAAAGATTTAAATAATAATATTTTATTTTTCTACATAATCTCCCTCCAATGCAATGCATTTAGAATAACGCGTTTCTAACTTCCTTATTCCTTGTGAAAAAAAAATATTTTCTTGACTCTCGAAAAAGTCCTCTACGGCAGCTATAACCGCGTCATTATCGTGAAATTTTGTTCCACGAATTTCCTCTTTTAATTTTGGAAACAAGTGAAAATCACTTGGGGCTAAGTCCGGAGAATATGGTGGGTGGTCAAGGAGATTGAAGCCAGCACAGCGGATTGCGTTGACCGCAACTTCCGATCGATGAGCAGGAGCGTTATCTTGAAGGAACAACACGCCCAACGACAGTTTTCCACGACGTTTTTCTTTAATCGCTTCACGCACTTTCGGGATTAAATTTGCGTAATAGGGTCCAGTAATCGTCTGGCCTTTTGGCATGTAATCAATAAAAAGGATTCCTTCACTATCCCAGAACACAGAGGCCATAACTTTGCCAGCGGTAGGAGCAACTCGAAATTTTTTAATGGATGGAGAGGATGGTCGTTTCCAAGACATGCTTTGTCTTTTAGTTTCAGGATCAAAATGGTGGACCCACGTTTCATCCATGGTGACAAGACGACGGCAAAAATTATCCGGATCACGCTGGAACATTTCGAGATTACGCTTGGAAATTTCCAAACGTCGCTTTTTGTTTTCGTCGGTTAACATTCGTGGCACCCATCTTGCAGACACTTTTTTGAACCCCAGTGAATCAATTAAAATGGATTGAACGCTACCAAAAGATATCTTTAGGATCTCAGCTATATGTTTTATAGTCATTCTTCTGTCTTCCAAAACCAGATTCTCAACCTTTTTGACATTTTCTTCTGTAACGGAGGTTGAAGGCCGCCCAGAACGCGGGTCATCTTTACAGCTTGATCTACCTCTTTTAAATTCAGCCACCCAGTACGCAACCGTAGAATAGGGTACAGCATCACCCCCTAATGTCTGCTGAATGTCCAAAAAAATTTCCTTCGTAGACATTTTTTTCAAACTGAGATATTTTATCACCGCACGTAACTCACTTTTATCCATAATTTTGACTTTTTAGCAACTCGTTGCACAAAAAAATTTATTACATGCGAACGAACTGACAAAAATAAGTGACAGTCTGCATAAATATAGTGTGATAGACACTCTTTAATTTGAATATCGAACTTGATCCAAAAAGGTTTCATATATATGCACTTCTAAGAACTTTTTGATTCACCCTCGTACATGTCATATGGAACGTCAAAAGCATCCCCTCAGAGATTGATTGCGATAAAATCAACAAACATTTGTTGATACAATCTTTATTGATAATTACATACTTTTCTACTTAAGTAACCCAGACAAATAAACGTAATGAAGAGCCATAAACCCAAAATTTTCTACAAATCATAATATAAAACATTCAGCATATAAGATATAAACAACAAATTATGTGGTGATAAACACAATAACGGAATTAGCAAGCCATAGCATAAACAATAGGAATTAGCTGCAGCCGATAGCCCGAGCCAATCTAACCGCAAGGGAGCGGGCGCCACCGATACTTTCCCTTTTCTTATTGTGAAAGTGATGATGCAGGATGCAACAAAGCAACAGAAAGTTTGCATCCGAAATCAACCACCGATCAAATCATCCGGAACAACGGTTCCATTGTTCAGACATTTCGAGTGATTACATAAAGCGGTCGCAGTCAACAAATTGAAAACATCGATGCGTAGGTACACGCTAAGGTGAAAAGGCAACATAGTAGAAAATAAAAATTTAACAGCTACAACAATCACGTGCGCAGTATATGAATCATGTTGCTGTTAAGTGGAACGTCAATCTGTATAGATATGCAAAATAGAAACAGGTGAAAATGCAATTATAGATAACACTACGGGCCTGCGTAGCTTGGAATTGATTAGTAGATAGTCTGTCGGAATCACTTACTTGTGGACGGAGTTACCGTGATGGTTATCCAGTATTTTAAATTAGTTGTATGCTTATTTCTACGGTACGGAGGACCGTTTGCAGCTGGACATGAAAACAATTCAATGTATACTTTCTAATTTAAGACTTTCTCCTAACGAAGTTCGGCACGGCTAATGCCCGCCCTTTGCAGCGGACAATTAGCTATAGACAATGGTCCATATACCTAGATAAGACACGTTGGTTTGGCGAAGATGGAATTTATTTATGTAATATATTCAGATTTCCGTAAAGCTGATTTATAATTTTTCAATTATGACATTGATTAATCGACGTCGAAATTTTATGTCTATTGCACACAGGAGCCGCTTGCTTGTCAGCCTGCTTAAGCAATAGAACAGTTTAATTTTAAAACTATTGGTATGATTGAACTAAAACTCAAGGCAGGAGTTAATATGAAATTCAAGCCTCACAAATATTTTTTTTTCCTCAAAACTGGAATAATGAACACAGTCCATAAATTTAAATTCGGCATGTACATTAAAAATACTGATTGAAAATAGCTTCCAATAAAAATCTAGAACCGAGAAATAGTCGAGCAAACAAAATGTTTGATATACCCAAACATATTGCCAACCAACAACGCAAGGCAAACCCAAATCCGATAAAAAACGTAAACACAGGTGTGGACACAAAACATGACTTCATGTGAAACTCAAGGTTACATAAGAACATATTGGTTTCGACGATACCTTATCTATTGGAGATACTACTTCGAATACAAACAAACATTTAACAGACACGCAAGAAATATTGGATGTAACGTTATGTGAATATTTATTAGTGTCAGGGCGTGTATAAGGTCGTATTACCAAACAGTCATAGAATCTTATTAAAATTTGGAATTAACACTCCGGTAACAACAGTTTGTAGCTAGCTGTCAGTAAACAAGTGATAAAACTGACGATCCGCTCCTTCAAGGTTGTTCTATTGTGTTGTGGAACAATATATTGTATTCTCACTATTCTATTTTACTATCAACAGTACCTACTATAAAATTATAAACTGAATTGATGTATTACAAGATTGGACGTAGCAAGTGGTTTGTATTAACTTGCACATGTTTTATTACTTTTGTGGAGGGATTTCGACATCAGCTCCTTGACCAATCAGTTTATTATAAATGATAATACTTAATTTTATACAGCTCTTAATGCAAGGGTCAATCATAGATCATGTGCTGGCCTTGCAAGACAAAATTAGGTTTCATACAACGGCATTGACGTTAATAAATAACTCACTGGGCAAGATGGTTTAGAATGTTATATCATGATTCTGTTAAACGAGGTTTCAAAGTATTTTACAATAATATCATTGGCAACCAAAATTTCAATACGAATACCAAGGTTTCATCTGTAGTAATCATATAAAAATTCATCTATAATAAAAATTCATCTGTCAGTAGTATAAATAAATTAGTATTGGGATTGGTTTAGACCTTATTAGGGTGAAGAAGGCGTAAGTTATATAAGAGTGTTCATTATACAGCTAAACCGAGTAGAAGATACGATGTAGACTCACCCAATGAAATTTTTAATGAAGCAGTATACAGCAAATAGCGTAGCATCATTGAGGCCGAGGTCCGGCTTGATCCTAGGCAGCGTTACAGCCGCGGCCGGCGAAGCAGCGTCGGGCGGCGGCAAGGCGCGCACCTCCGGCGTGGCCGCGCTCATGGCGGTCGCGGCGCGCGGCCGCGTGCCCGATGCGTGCGGAGCGATCGTGGCGGCGCCCGAGGCTGGCTCACTCGCCCTGCTGGCGGCGGCACCCGCCCAGCATAACACCACCGGCACTCCCGGCCCCGCACCGTCCGCGTCCGCGTCGCCGGAGCGCGCTAAACCACCCGCCTCCGGACCCGCGCGGCGCAACGCTGACACCGGCAATCCTCCGACACTGCTCAATATCGATCGCGGGGACGACGCCGCGTCTGCGCTCTGCGTACCCTCCGACCTTACACGTCCAGCATGAGGAAACCCAGGTAGATCACGAGAAAGAACCACGGACAGACGAGGTACATGCAAACTGACATAGTGCGAGTGTTTGTAAACGATAAAAGTCTAGTTATATGGTAGAGTTCAGTGAAGAACTATTCGTGTGAGCTTTTTTGTTAGCACGTGCATGTAGCGCGTGCGTCTGGTGGCGCGGCGGCACTCTGACTGGGCGCGCTCACGCCGCGTGCTCGTTCGCCGCCCGCCCGATATCCGCTCACTGCTCTACCTAAACTCGGTATATACATCACAGCTCATGCAGCCTGCACACCTTGATTTACTGAAGGTGTGAGGATAGCCATAGCCTGCCATAACGAACATACAAGGAGGGACCAGATAAACTCAAAAATTTAAATACCTATTCACACTTAATACTCATACGAAATAAGGAAACTTGATGTCCGAAATGTATTCATAATGCCATATTGTGTTCACTTATTATGGAAACATTATACATTACATTATGCGGATTCCAAAAGTAGCATCGAAAGATCATAATTTATTTTACTTAATGCTAGCTTTAAAATAAAAAGGTTTTCATTAGCTGATACAATACATATCGCACGAAAGTTCAATGTACCATGTGCCTATCGTATCCACTTATCCTTCCTCCAGCCTTCGGAATTCAGCAAAGAAATGAACTCGATGACAATCAACCCAATTTTGGAGAAACGCAATGAAATGGACAACCTATCGACAAAAAACGTACTAAACAGCTAAAAAATTTTTAGTTACATAGAAACCGAACACCCTAAATAGAAGAACCACGGTCAATGTCCCCGTGACGGAGTGTCGGATAGAGCGATCAGTCAAAAGTGGGAACAAAAAAAATTACTCCCACCATCTACTCGCAGTACCTACGGCATTTGGCGAGTTTTTGCGGCATAGCACCGCCATTTGGTTCGGAGCTCGTCTAATGAACTCCCAGCTCTGGTAACATCTGACCTGCTTACCGCAACGTATGAGCTTCGCCAACATCAGAGATGTATCCAATTTCTTCATGAGCACGGAGTACGTCGACCTCGGTCTATAGCGGCGAGCTTTGATATTATCTGCCTACATCACATTTTTTGCTTCGACTAGGTACTTGTTAACAATACACTATTTAGAATATTGTAACGGGTGTTGCTTAAGTATAGAAATTGCATAGTTCTAACGACATCACGTGGTCGTTCTTTTCCAGTGCTTTCGAGACATTTGCGCTAGCGGTTTGCAATGGAAGATGAGATGCAAGCGTGAACATCTTGAACATTCTTTGAAAAACCACTAGATGTGGTTGAAGCTGTACTTGGAAAAATTCATAATGTGTCAATGCCACATAAAATTTTATAATTATATTAATAAAACCAATTAGACAGAGAATCGTTGGAACGGGAAGTAATAGACTAACTGTCACCACTGCTTCGTTTATAGTCTTTTTAGCCCGACATCAACAAGTCGTTCTGATTCCCAGAAAACAATTCCCGGCTTCCCGACAAGAGTCCTGTTCGATTTCGAAGAAGCGATGCAGTGAGATCCAAACGCAGACAAAGTAGTTAGTCACAGACCGATAATAATTAGTCGAGCTAAAAGGAAGACAGATAACCGGCGATTCAGAAATAGGTCGTTGCTTGTAAACAGTTTGCAGTTGCAGCGTGGTAACAAATAAACGTGCAAAGTATAATTCCAAACGCTGCTATTCTAACGAGTATATTTCAGCAATAAAATCTATGGAACATAAATAATATACTATAGAGAATTACCTAACCTAAAAGCACAGAATAACAAATTTTCATTAAAATTGTAAACCAATCAACTCAATTGAACGTTGTTAGCGATTGGCATTGGCACTATTTGGCACAGTTAAGAAAACGAATCAAGTCATAAATTCAGTCCAGAATTGGAACTATTGGAAGTGCATAATTAGGAAATATAATACCACAAATTAGGTAATACCTAGTAGTATATTTACACAAAAAAACTCAATATCAAAAGCATAGCTTTTCCTCTAAACAAATACAAAGAAAAATCACGTCTTATACTTCCAAAGGCGTATGCCGAATTGCCTAAAATAGCAACGATTCGTCAACGATGTTCTGTATGGTCCACAAATAGTACGGGACGATTATACTACCATTTAACAGAGTGGTCACGGAATGCTACTGGAACTAAAAAACCATGAGTTAAACTGGACCAGAGGATAGCACCCAAGACATCAATATTCAGTACAGTAATTTTCATATTTAATAGTAGATCAATACAACGGTGGTATGGATACCTATACTAATGTATTGAGGATATAGAAGCCAGTATGTTTCGGAATAACATTAACATGCAGCACGTTTGTTATGCGATCCAAAGTAATACATACTTATAAGGCATAGTGATATAGCTATATTACGTACATATGCACATGAGGTAGTAAATTCGTGACAAGAGAAAATTAAGTTGCATTCGCAATCAGTCATGGTGTCTTTAAGGCTGGCGTGCATCGTTCTATTGATGCAATATGACCCAAAAGCTATTTCCATGAAACAATTGTCCGTATCAACAACAGTTCAATTTATTATAACGTATCACATTTATTGTATACAGATGTTGTTGATTGTTAATAAATTGTAGTTTTAATAACGTTGGCAATGTTATGAAAGGTTTCTGCGTGGAAAGTTATACAATTTAAATAACGATCTGTATCACGGGTGCAAACGCTGATGGAGTAAATCTAATCTGGAGCCCGGCAGCCGCTGCCGTATTTACGCAAGTACCAATCGACAATTTCCCGCTATCGATAGCCTGCGCACGCGCTCCTGCCACAGAAAAAATATGTTCACAGTAGAACAAAAGACATGCATGGTAGATATCGAGAGTATTCATACAATGTATGTCTTCATCATTTACTTCCGCTACATTTACAATATGTTTGTAAGATAGATTATATTCTTCGTTCTGCAATACTAATCAAATTGTAGCGTAATCGTTAACAATCATCTTCTTCTTACCGTCATCTAAAGTATGTTGGGTTGGTACAATGTGTATGCTCTACTAGAACATATTGTATATAAATTGCAATTTGCTGCGGTTTAAAGGGTGGCCGGCTAACCGACGTCAACCCTCCTTGAGGATATTCTTGTTGGTAGTATTCCCAACGGTTATGAGGATATTAAAATGGTAAGAAGCCTTATTTTGCACCTTATAGGTAGCTACTCACGCTAAAGTAAGTAGTGCAACGCTACTCATTTTCACATTCAATTTTTTTTTTATGTTATTAAACTACGCACTACAGACTCTAGGTCCGTACTTATTTATAACATATTACAATCTTACAAGTGTCTACACATTCAAATATTATAACCCTCACTTACCTTTTACGAAATATAAGCATAGCTATCATCTGGCTTAATTAGAATGTCGTCTTTGACGCTATTTCTTAACTTTGTGTTTATCAATACAAATGAAACTTCCACACTGAGTTGACTCTATGGTCCTGATCTATGGCGTAAGCTTCCATCATTATTCTCATTACGAACAGGCGTGCTGGCAGTTGCGGCACACTCGGCCGGTGCCAAATGGTAGCTCGACAACATTACTTGGAATTTCGTTTTATACTTATTTTGCAAATGCAACAAAAGGCAAGATCCCATTATGGGTGCACTTAGAACAAAACACTGTAATGGTATCCATTTCCTATGTATTTAATAGAGAATGTATGGAAATTGGCTAACCTAATCTATTTAAGTCAGTTGACATAGTTTGAATATTGTACACTTCTATATACATAAGTCGGGGCATAGACAAAATTTACGAAGATAGTGTCCAGAGTATTCGATAAACATAGTATCATGTACAGGATTATTATTTATTTTTGATTTAATTATATTTATTTATTTTACATTAAATTATTTTTTTTAATAAAATTAGATTACGTATATTTAAAAATAATTTATTTTTAAATACGTGTTCTAGCATCGCAGATCGTGCTCGTATTCTTGCTGTTTCTGTGTGGGAATCCGGTCTTTGGTTACAGGCCATTCCTTCTTACAAAACTGGTAGCCTTATAGATCCATCCGCTTTTCGTCTAGCTATTAGCTTACGCTTGGGTGCAAGGTGTTGTGTTGCACATCACTGCCAATGTGGTACTGCAGTTGATCAACTCGGTCACCATGGCCTCTCCTGCTCTCGAAGTGCTGGTCGAATTTCCCGCCACGCCAGCCTTAACGATATCATTCGCCGGGCTTTTACCAGCGCCAATGTTCCAGCTATTCTCGAACCGAATGTTCGATCGCGTGATCAAAATGCTGGCACATATTTGGCTCAACGAATAAGCATTGCAATTCAACGGGGCAATGCTGCCAGCATGCTGGGCACGCTGCCAACTGGGAGTGGGCTGGAGCATTTGGACTGCCTATGAGTCTGCTATGACTTATAGGTGTCTAAATGCTTTTATTGTAGTAGCTGTAGTGTTGTATATAGTTCATAGTATTTTGTTTAAATCTAAAATATTGCAATGTTTGTTACGCGATTACTTCACCAACTGAGAATTTATTGTTAATGATTATTTTTCTGTGTTGGGAAGATTATCCCTCCAGTTTGGTCCCATTTTCATTAGGTTAAATTTAATACCGGTCTTGTAGTTTAAGGTTACAATTAATAGTGATGAAAGTAGTATTTGCAAACCTGATGTTTTAATGGTAATTATTTCAGGCGAGTGACGATGATTTTGTAAGTAGTAGGATAAAAAAAACATAACCAACATAAAAAAAAACACAAAATACTGAAAAGAAATAGTGATTGTGGAAGTCGGACCATGATAATGTGAGGCCAGTGTTTTGAATCAGCATGGTACCGACTTGCACAAGTTTTCATATACTTTTCAGTGTTGAAGTCGGTTACGAATAGTTTTGTTTAATATTTTGACATCATTAGGTGGTGTGGTATAAGGTTAAAGACGACGTATCAACATGATCGAGTTCCATTCAAAACGAATACTGAACGGCTTGAGTTCAGTGAATCGTTGCAGTGCCATGTGGTGGTTCTTGCAAAGCCGGGCTGGCGTCACTGACGTGTGCACATACCCGGCTTTTGCAGGTCCACAACATTTATGGGTTTCTGTTTTCAATAATTTTTTTCACAGTTTGTCCAGAGTTACCACAAAATATAAATTCCAAAATGGTAATCTTACCTGTGACATAATTATTTTATCTGATTGCAGAAGAGTGGTTTATAGTATACTAGCTTTCCGGGCGCGGCTCCACCCGCGCGTATTTCAGTTATCGCGCAACATTAACCTCTTTTTGCGCAGTTGGATAAAAACTATACCAAATTTCATTCAAATCGGTCCAGTAGTTTTGGCGTGAAAGCGTAACAGACAGACAGACAGACAGAGTTACTTTCGCATTTATAATATTAGTACTGGTACACGATTTATACAAATTTTATATTAAGTCAGACGACGACAAAACATAAGCAGACTTTGATTAATTCTACTTTTATTAGATATTTTTGGGCGCGTCAACGAAATTTATATGTTTTTAAGTTAATGCCAGCAGCTCATCAAACACTGTGTTTTCAATTATATATTGTTTGTAAACAAACAATCGTCTCGTCTCTGATTTATATCTAAATACTGTACTTATCGAAAACAAAGTACGAGATCATGTTGATGACGGGCGACATCTATCTGTCCGGCAGCCGGCTTGCAAGTTTGGTTGAAATAGCAACGTCATCAGAAACTTCTTACTGAACAAGCCACTGATTTAAAGGTAAATAAACTGATCGAAAACAAAGTAGGAGATCTGTACGGCAGCCGCTCGCAGGTTTGGTTCAAACAGCGACGAAGTTGCCAAAAACTACCTTCTCAACGCCTTTAAATCTGCAGTTAACGGTAATTACGAGAATCCGTGGTGTCTTGCAAAAATCCCGTAACTGCAAAGTCGATATACAGGATTAAATATTTATATCGTGTTTAACGATTTACCATAAATTTAAAGCCTCGTTTCAGTATTTAATACCAATGTAGTTGCAAACAACATGGTAAGATAAAATTTTGTTACGATTCCCCCTTGTATTTAACTTTACTAAAACTGTAATATTTCAGTAGGAAGAAAATAGATAAAAGGAAATACCAATCAGTTCTGTTTTGTTTTATATTCCATCATATCTACACTAATATTATAAAGAGGAAAGATTTTTATTTTTGTATGTAACGAATAAACTTAAAAACTGAACGAATTTCGATGAAATTTGACACGGAAATAGATTGAGACCTAAAAAAGGACATTATGATAGTGTTACCAAATACTTTCACCACAGAAGCCGAACATGGCAACGCCCTACACGGAAAAAAAAATCTCGTTACAGTCACGAGAATATCGCTCGCGCAACAAGAATGTATCGTGCTATATGTGACCACAGTACGCTTTCTTAGCACTACAATACAGTTCTAGTTAAAAGAAGAGAGTAGTTTCAAATGATTGTATTGTAATCATTACCAAACAGAATTGTTCACTTAGCAAGTAAATTTGTTAGAGCTATTTCATAAATAGTTAATCATTACTTTATTGTAATGTTATGATGAATGTACGTTTTGTTGCAATAACTACACCTTTAATACTGGTAACCAATTAGAATACTTCAGCATGTAATGTCATACTGTAAACACTACAATCCAGCATTGTATTAAATGCTATAACGTAATGTTATGTCAAAGAGTGTATTGCTGTATTAACGAGACCTAATAGTGCTGGTTACGGATTAGAATAGTTCAGTTTATTGTAATCATTACGATTTGCAGCGTACTAAATACTAATAATGTTGTTATGGGTATGTTTTATATTGTACCTTTTGCCACTTAGTATATAAAGCATACTATAGAATTTGTATGATGTTTACACACAGCAATTACTTTTTTGCTAAACAACTTTTGGAAACTCGATGCTTAGCAAAAAGTAACTGTCATGTATAAGCAGCATAAATTAACTGATAGTATTTGGTTATTACAATATACAAGATCTTTAAAATATGGCAAAAGCTACAACAAAGTTTAGTAAAATAAAAGCATGTTATTATATAATTTGTTTTTTATTCACAATCCTATAATAGAGATATCACAATGACAAAGTATTTGAAAGATATAATAATTATAAAAATTATCATATGCATAAAACCAGTATCGTTATCCACATAACATTATTATAATGTAGATCTCACAATCACAATTTAGTATTAGCATTACGACTAATAATTGACAATGTTCCTGGAACATAACTATAAAAAATGTTATATGCATAGAAACCAGTATCGTTACAATTAATATTAACAATATATTAATATTATATCCATTATAACGGACATCTCACAATCACATATTTAGTATCAGCATCACAACTAATTGAACATTTATTTGGAAGATATCTATAAAAATTATCATCAAAACTAGCATAGTTACAATGATCCTTAACAAAATGATAATATTAAATCAATTATAATGGACATCTCACAATCACATATTTAGTATTAGTTTCACGACTAATTGACAGTGTAAATACACTGTCAATTAGTCTTGAAAAACACTGTCAATTTAGTCGTGAAACTAATAGTTATATTCCTAATGGAAGATAACTATAAAAATTATCATATACATAAAATCAGTATCGTTACAATTATTCTTAACAATATAATAATATTGTATCAATTATAATGGAGATCTTAAAATCGCATGTTATTTAGTATTAGCATCACGACTAATTGATAATGTATTTGGAAAATAACTATAAAAATTATCATATGTCTAAAAACACTATCGTTAAAACTATCCTTAACAACATAACAATATTATATTTTTTTAACAGTTACAATAGAGACTTCACAATCACATATTTGATGTTAAAATCACGACTAATTTACTGTGTATTTGGAAGAATACCATAAAAAACTAGTATCGTTACAATTATCCTTAACAATATAATAATATTGTATCGATTATAAAAGACATCTCACAAGCACAATTATTTAGTATTAGTAACTAAATGGACAACATAGTTGGAAGATTTAATTGATAATGTATTTGGAAGGTATAGGTACCGTCACCTTTTTAGAGCGCTGTAATTGAATGCGCAGAACTATTTTTTTAAGTTTTGGATGGCACTAGAAGACTGCTTGGACTGCGCAGTATCCCCACCACTTTTGTTCACCGCTTTAAATCACTGACGGTACCTATACCTATCTATAAAAATTATCATATGCATAAAAATAGTAACATTACAAGTATCTTAACAATATATTAATATTATATCAATTATAATGGAGATTATAACTAAAAATATTTCGATACACATGCTATATACTTATATATAGCAACTGTTTAATAATGGCACGCTTTCGTGCCAGTAATGAGCATTCTGTCCGTACCTTCAAGCAGAGCCAAGCTAATTTTTTTTTTAAAGACCGGCTGGAATTTGTCGCAACTCACTATAGGATAGGGGCGATGTGTTCTGTACCACACCAGACTGAACATATGCTATGTATATTGTATATAATATACCTACTTACCTCGATTTGTTTTCCTGTTCCATTAGATATGTTTCCAATTTTCTAAATTCTTAATGAAAATTGCTCTGTCGCCTATAGTAGGTATTATTTCTTTGATCATGTCAGTTGTCAATAAACCGAAAGTTTGTAAAGTGATGCGGTTTTCTGAAACAAAATGAAAACTTTCTATGACTATTGGATAGGTATATAATTTATATAATTATACCTTTAGGATGCCAAAAGCGCTTAGTGGGGTAACTGCTTCGCATTTTATTTTAAATAATTCTACTTTTGACTTGCGGCAGCGACTCGCGATCTAACAATATACGAAATCACGAACGACTAGCGACTGTCTAGGTTAATTAGCTAGCTAGCTATCTATGTATCTACGCGTGGCGTGACGCGGTAAGTAAATACCATAGTATGTAAATAAAAGAAAATGCTTAAAAAATGGCCGCTTGATGTGGCCCGGCCCGCCCCGAGCCGTTTGATCAAAGTCCCGACCTGCTGCATCTGCACTACACATACTGTAGAATACATAAGTTATATAATATAATGAAACTACATATTTATATAGGTAAATACAAGACTGTAAGTAGGTACTTACTATTAAACACATCAATGTAGTTTTCTAAACTCCACGCTGTTAGAAGGTTTTCGACGTCGGCGTCTTCATGTTCATCGTCCATTCTAAAAGCTGCAGCCAGCAGGGACACGCACCTTTTCTTTTAGTCACAATCACAAAAATAATAACCTAATAAGTGATCGGGCGGATGCGCGTGATGCGTGCGTGCGTTCGCGGAACTCGTGATTCGAGAAAGGAAAGAAAATATTATTACAATCGGGCTGGTCAAGGTAGCGCGCCTGCAAGAGGTGGTGCGGGGGTGTGCGGGGTCCACGGCACGCCCTCCCGCGCTCCAACCAAACCGCCCGTTCTCACGAATCTACAAATCGGTACGTTCTGATTACAATATTTTTCCATACGTGACAATGCGTATTGTAATAATAACTTTATGGATGTAATCATTTAGGACTAGATTGTTGATTAAGCAAACGTTTATAGTAATTACTATTCGCCCGTTAAAATTTACTAGATTGAGTGTTAACTAGAAATAAATAATTCTCTTTACATTTTGATCAGTATATGCCATAATATATTTTGTTGCTATGAGCAAATTCTCGTAAACTTAACCTTTTTTTTCTTAACTATGCGTTCTTGTAGTATTGTAGAAAATTATTTTTTTCCGTGTATAAATACGAGCGATGAAGTAGACTCGGGTTCACTTTTCGGGCAGCGCTCAGAGGCGACGGACGTTTTACTTAGATACTTATAGTGTTAAAATATTTGTAGTACCTACCTCCAGTTTGTAATAATATATCTCAGATAGGTTAATTGTTTGTTATTTTTTAAAAATTCCTACCACTTCTGATTTCTAATATCAGAAGTGGGATTGGACCACTATAGCTCACGTATTTTCTGCTTTACATATCCGCTTCGTTATTTAAATGTAAAAACTTGCCCTGCGTCACTAATTATCGCGTATTTTTCTAAGTGATTACTGTTTGAAGTTATTGTGGTGTGTACGTTACAAAGTAAGTGTTTTCGAGATGTCAGGTCGTTCTTCTCGTCCGAGAGAATGTCACCAACCATGTACTAAACGTAGGTCTCCGGAACGTGGCGAATTGGTAACTCGTCACCACACTGTACCACCACGTGACGGTAGGACTCGAAATGATGATAGGAATCGTGAAACATTGTTCCGCTCTTCTCGTAGGCGTCGAAACAGCTCGTACGGACGCCGCGATAATTCGCGCGACGTGGCACTTAGCCAAATTATCGATCGCTAAGTTGCCATCGAAGGTAGGTTGCCATCGGAAACGGTTTCACCTAGTCCGTCGTCTCACACAGAGCGCCACCCGCCTTTTCCTCTCCCTTTAGATGGGCCTACCGCTGCTGCTGAACGGACCGAGGGCTCGACAACGGCGACGGTCACGCCGGGGCCAGCACAAATAGACGACACCCGCACGGCGCAGGAGGTGGACGTAACGAGCAGGATTATTGGAGCTTTGCCTGCTTTATTTCAAGTAAGGTCGCAACAATTTTACATATCGCCATTTGATCCAAATGTACATGATTTTGACGAGTGGTGCGCAGAGGTCGATCGAGGTCAACAATTAAATAATTGGGGTGATCGGGAATGCCTAGGCCGTATAGGTAATTGTCTGCGAGGTGATTCAAACTGCAGTTAAATAATTTGGTAGATTTCCTATCAGTTTATGTTAAGCCTAAAGCCGATTTGCGTCTCTCCAATAATACTGCCCGTTCGTCCACTTATGTAGGATCGTCTAACCCGAGGAAGCGTGTGGCACCCAGTTCAAGTGATGTATGTGCCATTTGCGGCAAAACTGGTCATAAAAAGTGGTACTGCCCTAAAAAGCCTAAGAACGAGACGACAATGTCCCCTCAGGATACTCTCGCTTCCACATCTACTGCCATTGCTCCCTTTAAGAATAGGTCGAATAAATTTTGCACCTTCTGCAAACGTAATGGCCACACGGCTGATAATTGCTTTCAAAAACAACGTTTGCAAGCTTCAAACGATAAGAACGTTGAGAGTGTACATTTTTGCTTAGAATCGAGTCAAAGTGCAACCGTAATGCCAGCGGTGGTACAAAAGGTACCCGTTGATATA
Source organism: Plagodis dolabraria (assembly GCA_963854805.1). Taxonomy (NCBI): domain Eukaryota; kingdom Metazoa; phylum Arthropoda; class Insecta; order Lepidoptera; family Geometridae; genus Plagodis; species Plagodis dolabraria. The sequence continues at coordinate 7,386,118 of OY978442.1, forward strand.
TTGACCGATAGTGGGTCTGATATTTCATTGATTTCTGAATCATGCTTGAAGCATTTTAATTTAAATCGCGTTCCTATTTATCGCCTTATGCGAGGAATAGGAAGTCAAGACGTTGAGTCTACCTCATACAGTACTACCATTGTAGAATTACCCGAAGTTTCATTGGAGGTAGATCTCTATGTAGTGTCAGATCATTGCATCAACGCACCAATTTTGATCGGTACCGACGTTTTAAATAAAAAGGGACTGACTTATGTCCGAACTAATGACCAACAGCGACTAATTAGGTCAGGTCCTCGCTTACCGTACAGCACGTGACCACTCTGGAGGTTGACAACATAAAGACGCCATTAGTGGGTAACGAGAAACAGCAATTATTAAAAATAATAAATAAATTTTCTAAATCACTTATTACCGGTACAGCAACCTCCACAGTGAACACTGGCAGTATGGAAATCAAATTAACTTCTCCAAACCCGATCTGTCATCGTCCTTATAAATTGTCACTGGATGAAAAGAGCAGGGTTCGTGAAATAATTGATGATCTGCTTAGCAAGGGTATCATTCGTGAATCACATTCGGATTGTGCCAGTCCTATCATTCTTGTCAAGAAAAAGGACGGGAGTGATAAAATGTGTGTCGACTACCGCACACTTAATGCCATCACGGTAAAAGAAAGATCAAATCACTTTATTGACACTGGTAGGGTTCTGACGTACATAGATGACGTACTGATTATGTCCAATTCTATCGATGAAAGTCTTAAAACTTTGACAGAGGTTCTGCGTGTCGTAACAGATGCAGGCTTTTCTTTCAATTTAAAAAAAAATTACGTTCTTGGACACTGAAGTAGAATACCTAGGACGGCTGATTGGACATGGTCAGGTGTGGCCGAGCCCTAGTAAAGTTGAGGCTCTCGTTAAGTCACCAAAACCTACCAACGTTAAAGAGGTTCGCCAGTTTCTGGGTCTTGCAGGCTATTTTAGGAGATATGATGGGTACGCTTCTGAAACAGCATATGTATCCAAACTGCTTAAAAAGGGCGAAACGTTTGTTTGGGGTACAGATCAGGATACTGCTCGTGATTACATAATACGATGTTTGACTAAGGAGCCTGTGTTGGCGATATTTGATCCCAAACTACCTACCGAACTGCATACCGATGCCAGTTCTGTTGGATTCGGGGCAATTTTATTGCAGGAACATCCCGGCAGGATGAAAAGGGTCATAGGCTTAGTTTGTTACGAATATTCCATGATGATCATGAACATATTGGTATTGACAGAACCACTGACCTAATTTTGCGCCATTTTTGGTTCCCAGGGCTTAGACAGTTTGTTCAAAAATATATAGGTCACTGTCTTACATGTCTAGCACATAAAAAGGTGCCAAAAGCTCCCTTATTACCCATAAAGTCCTGGACTAAGCCAGAAATTCCTTTTTCTGTGATACATACTGATGTCCTTGGGCCTCTCCCTGATTCCAATGGGTTCAAGTACATCCTTATAGTCATAGATGCTTTTTCTAAGTATTGCCTACTATACGCACTATACCGACAAGACACCGATGAGTTAAAGCGGGTTTTCTCAAATGCTGTATCATTATTCGGAACCCCAGCAACAATTGTTTGTGACCGCGGTAGAATGTTCGAAAGTATGGCATTCCAACAGTGGGTAAGTGAATTGGGTAGTACGATGCACTTCATAACTCCTGGCATGCACCGTGAGAATGGACAGGCGGAAAGGTACTGCCGTACCGTTCTCAATATGCTGCGCGTTGAAGTCGGGAACAAGGGCAGGCAATGGTCCGATGTCCTTTAGAAAGTACAGCTGACCCTTAACATAACCAAACAAGCTACAACTCAAAATTCGCCTCTTCAGTTGCTCGTGGGCATAGATGCCGCGACTCCAATCATCAGGTCTCTGGTACGCGATGTCGCCTTGCATAATAATAATCCGAGCCGAGAAGCTTTAATGATTCTCAGGAGACAGCGAGCGTCTGCACTACTGGACGCTAACCAGCAACGCCAAGACGCCTATGTCAACGATGGTCGTCGGCAGCCCCGAACTTTCACCGTTGGCGACTTTGTATTCGTGAACAAGTCATCGCAGTCTACTGGAAAACTGGACTCCGGTATGCGGGGGCCCTACAAGGTCGTGGGCGTGCTGCCACACTACCGCTACAGCCTTAAACTTCTTGGCGGGTCTTATGGCAAGACAACTCAAGCAGCTGCCGAGAACATGGTGCTTTGGCGTGGCGAATGGACGCCGGATGCTTGTTCAGCCTTCTTCGCAAGCGTTGAGCCATGTCACGTAGACGAATGTCTTACGGACGGCCTAACGATAACTACACTTTGTGTGCTATCGTTTGCAATGTGTGAGGTGGCTAATGCCTCCTCATACAGTTGCCTTTTTGCCATGTCACACGGACGAATGTCCTACGGACGGCCTAACGATAACTGAACTTTCAGTGGTATCGTTTGCAATGCCTGAGGTGGCGAATGCCTCCTCAGACAGTTGCCTTTTGCAATGCGTGGCTCTATCACGCAGTTGCCTTCTTTCTTTTGCAATGTGTGGCCCTTTCACACAGTTGCCTTCTTCCTTTGCAATGTATGACGCGTGTAAGTAAGTGCCGTGTCATGCAGTTGCCGTTTCCTATCTTGTGTGCAGCGAGTTTTAGAAGTCCGGAATTCTATAATTCGCAACACACTTATTTTTCTTTTCTTTTAATTTTGAAGTACATTCTTGCATGCAGATGTTGCATTCCTGAAACCATTACTTATCGTTGTTTGTTTAATCACTTGTAGTAAAGTTTCTGAGGCCTGTATTGGTGGTACTTGAGTGCACGCTTGTGCTTCCAATACAGTTGCCTGGCTGTTCCCTTTTTCTTAATATCTGGTACAAGTCGATAATCGTCCAGATTACATCATAACTACAGCGTCTTTAATTTGGTTTTGAAGAAGGTTTCAGTCATTAAAGCTACGCTTGTACAACGGGTTCTAAAAGTCTTTTTCAATCTGTGTTCTAGAAGGAGACACAGCAGAGGAAGATCTACAGGGGCCTGAAGATGGAACAGCGGTCGAGGACAACACGCAAGCAGGATCGGCCGTGTTACCAAATACTTTCACCACAGAAGCCGAACATGGCAACGCCCTATAAATACGAGCGATGAAGTAGACTCGGGTTCACTTTTCGGGCAGCGCTCAGAGGCGACGGACGTTTTACTTAGATACTTATAGTGTTAAAATATTTGTAGTACCTACCTCCAGTTTGTAATAATATATCTCAGATAGGTTAATTGTTTGTTATTTTTTAAAAATTCCTACCACTTCTGATTTCTAATAATAGTTTTTTTTCCAACTGTGCAAAAACTGGTTAATGGATTTGCGCGATAACCGATATACACGCGGGCGGTGCCGCGGCCGGAAAGCTAGTCTTGAATAAAAAGAAAAATTATATGCTATATTTTAATCAATTAATTAAAATGCTAGCACATATTTGAGCTCAACGATTAAGCATTGCAATTCAACGGGATAATGCTGCCAGCATGCTGGGCACGCTGCCAACTGGTAGTGGGCTGGAGCATTTGGACTGCATGTAAATCTACATGACCTTTTGGTTGTCCAAGTGCTTTTATTATAGTAGCTGTAGTGTTATATATAGTTCATAGTATTTATTAAATAAAGGCATACCTCCGGTAAAAAAAACAAAATACTAATTGATGGAATCTATATATTTTTGAAGCGCTCGTAGTGAAGTTTGCTTAGCCATTCTGAACCGATCAGCAAAGCTAAGCAACGTCCGCCGCGGTCTTGAGTTGGATGGGTGACCGCTGGTGACATTACTACTGAGCGCTTCCGTGCTTCGGAGGGCACGTTAGCCGTCGGTCCCGGTTGTTGTCTTCGCATGGCAGTCGTTATTGCATGGTGGTAGGGCATTTTGCGAATGCCCAACTGGCTAGCTACCACCCTCAAGTAGAAAATCTTTCGCCAAGCATCGAACGGTGTGTTCCGGCAGCTGTACTTGAGAGCCAGTAATTCTCTAGGTTAGCCTGAACAACATCTTTGAAACTATTGAAACATACAATGTTGTAAAGTGGAGACTTGAACAGAATTTGTGCTCAAAAATGTGACTTGTTCTTCAACATTATTTGCAAAGCAGGTCAGTTAATGCACCTATGTCCGAGTTTATGCACGTGGTCTCCCGCAGTAATGCGTTTCCTTGTTTCAAAACTAATGTTTAGGATGCTGTGGTAACAAACAATCCCACTTTGGTCAACAACGTGGCAATTTTAGATTTTGATTGCAGGTTTATTTCTTATGCCACGTGAGCTGACGTCAGTATAATATGACTGAGTCAAATAGGTTTTGAAATAGTCCAGAAATATTGTGATCACGTTTTTGGCATGTTTATTCAACATGTTTTTTTTCTTGTTTCTCTAATTTTGTCTAGAATATCCGGTTCAGTTAGACTCGGTCAACTTGTTATTTGAAAGACTGTCACTCTGCTCTGGTCCAAAGGTGACGGCAAGACCCATCAGCTGTCGTGGGTGAAATCCTACCACTGGCTTGAGTTTCATATAATGATGGTAGAGCAATAATTCGAATGATCACCTGGATAGTGACCACCATGGTACGGATTACAATATTAATATTGTATAGAAGTCTTTAAGTATTTAAAAGCGCATTCTGAGAGTCGTCCTTTAAAGTCCTTGTAATTCTAGGCCTTTCTATTATGATTGTGTTACGCCAACCATCTTCGGCTCCATCATACATAAGTCATACAGCACCTATCAAACAATACAGTTCTTGTTCTTATTTAGCCGTTATTCATTTATGTATCAGTAATAATATTGAAAAAAAAACTTTGATTTGCAATAATAAAAAAGTTCCACAGTCCTTACAAAATTACATTTTTTTTCCACAGTGCGGTCCAGAATATAGACACATTAAAAAGCATACAGTTTTTTCAAGCAGTGAAGGTTGACCAGACTTTGTCAATTAACACTCCATACACAATAATTATGAATTTCAACGTCCTTATAAAAATATGCAAGTATCAAATGACCTGAATGTGGCTGCAGTACACGCGGGTAAAGAATGTAAGTTATGCGTCGCGTTATCTACCTAATACATATTTGCAGACGGGAGTTAGATTACGAGACAGTAATAAAAATACACACACACAATTGCATAACGATGACACGGGGGTATGGTCTACAACTATGATCGAAATAAGCATTATGACCTATCGTACCTACTCGTATGTTGACTGAACTGAATAACATAATATGTGACATCGTTTCAATTTTCTACTAAATTACGCAATTGGAACCAACGATGTGTCAATGAGCTGTATTAATGATTAATTACTGGGACCAAGCAACTATTATTTGTACATTAGGTATTTTAACACAAGTTTAGTTACAATGCAAATGAGATAAGTATGAGCGTTACTTCAACGCTTCAACTGATACTCGTGCTGTTTAAAAATGTACATACTGTTGGCGACAGAATATCTTTATTACTATGTTTACTGGCCGTTTTCACTAAAGATTTAAATTTTAGAATGTAGCTTTTTTTAAGTGTCATTGTTTTGGTGAATAAGTCAGTCTTCAATATATTTTTACGTGGAATGTACTCATAACCGGTAATTTTATTTATTTATTTTCCTAGTTACTTTTATAGGGTAGAGTAGGTACTGTGTGGTTCTCTATACATACAATAAAATAAATTAAGGGTTTGAAACAATCAAAGCCCTATATAATTATCACTCAGATATTCCAGTGATTCTACTAACACTTAGGCCCCGTTTCAGAATGTCTTAATAAAGTTTCGGGCTGCTAACCAACATATAAAATAACTGAATGATAAAAAATACAGTTAATATGCAGCACGTTTCAAGCTTCATTCGATGGATAGGCTAAATCGATGACTGTGAAACGCAAAGATACTGTTTTATTTATGAAATATTGTCTGGGTATTAAAACCGGAACTCACTACAACATTCTGAAACAGGCCCATTAATTTAATAATTATTTTTAAACGTATTTATGAAATGTGCAAACCATTTACTGCCAAATAATTTAACTTTGGCTCTAATGTTAACCCGGTAAAAACATTATTTAAATTTTTTGTTTTTTTTGCGCAATTTTTTGTTAGGTCTTCATATAAAATGTCGTAACAGTAAGCACTACGATCGATGCATTCACTAAGTACAACCTCTTTAAATATTCCAAAAAAGAGCCCAGGATCTGACCGAAAACACCTTGTATTTTCTTAGGAGTTGGAAGTAGGGTATTATTTACTAATTCAGACTTAAATTTGTTTTTGAGTCGTAAAGATTAAACATACATCAGATCAAACCAAAAACTGTTCGTATGTCATTGCTAAATTTCCAAAGAGCGTTAGGAAATATTCAACCCGTTTTTCATTGCACATCGATAAGCATTCTAGGTTCTAAATTTCAATTCCAGTTCCAAATTTTGCTATCTTTTTCATGAATGAAAAATTGAAGTCTGAATCCTATAAGTTTAAAGCAGATTCATTAAAGCCGACATCATTGATGATACATAGATTCTCCCAACTTGGTTGTAATTTTGGAGACTGCTGAATTTCTCAGACCTGACCCGTTGGTTGCATGCAAATTTGAAACAATAAATATTGTTCCAAAATGTATAACAGTGGTGCCTTGTAACTCAGATCTATGTTGGCAGCAGTCTACATATCACACGCAAGCAATTCATGGCACCAATAGCCCACTTGTTCGCAAGTAGTACGGGGAATGCCCGTAAGAATGCGTCTACGGACTGGGGGCGAATTTCACACGCTATGTTTATGCTTCCAATTCATTTAAAACAATGCGCTGTGTCGCATATGTCGGTATTCTAAGAACCTACGTTCGTATCGATTCTTTGTAATATTGTTAATGAAATTTCATCGTAACGAGATAAATCACGGCGTTTGTGCGAATGGTATGTCCGAAGGTCATTGGTTCTCAACAATCTCTTGCACGTAGATGATTACGAGATTTAAACTGATATTTCTTAGAATATGGCAACGAAATAATAACACGATATTAGTCAGGAACCCTGAGATTTTAACTCTCCACCGAGAATGATATACCTGCACGTCGAGAATAAACGATCGGGTTGGTTAACAATTTATCATACGGTTGCACTCCTGCAATCGCCTTAAGACACAGCAGTCATTAGTTACAATTCGCAACAGTTGCTCTGCTATTTCGAGAAATAACTAACTTGGGGGCCTGTCGTAGACTAATGTGACAAACACAATTGTGCGTACACATTAATTATTCAGGAATCAAAAGTATATACTATAGCGAGATATAGCTTATAAAAGGACGTGCCAAAAGGAAAAACTCTCAGTAATTACAATCAAGATGGACATCTTACTGCGAACAATGATGTCATGTATGTCAAGTGTCGAGAAACTGAGCTAATTGCAGGGATAACCCGGGACATATTTGTCGCCCCAGACTATTCCGAAGAAGATAACGTATTTAATAACAATAGCGTGAAATTGCCTGTGAGGAAAAAAAACTATTCGACTTTTGCGACAGGAATACGATACAAAGTCAGTTCAACCCTAAACATTAATTTATGATTGTAGAACTTAAGCGGAACTTATCAAAGTAACTCATTACTAGAAGCTCGAATGCAACGGCATCTGTCACACCCAGTGTCGTTCAACAAGCGTGCGACAAGTGCCGCAGTCCTTTTGCAATTCGCCAATAAGTATCCGCGTCACTTAAAAGACCAGCTCCTCATCGGTTCCTTTGATCACTACACTCGCAAAATGAGTACCATTTTCATCGCTATAATTACACCCCAGGTTGTTTGTCCCGAGGAGGTTATTAACACGAATTAAAAAAAACAACATGTAATTTCTAAGAATACTTCGCGTTGAAAATGTGTGTCAACGTCTAAGAAAATCGGTAACTCAAAACTTACTGACAGAGGAAGTAGCAATTAAACTAAACAAGTCTACGACTAATAAACCTCAATTTTATAAATGTGGACGAATTTGTTGAAAGCTGTTCACATTTCTGGTCGCTATGTTGTGCAAAATATTCTATCGTAGTATACACACCCAGTTAATAAATCGCTCGATGTTTTCGTTGCTCAATTGAGATATTTTATGACTTTATTACAGCACAGAACATCTAATGATTAGTTAGAGTGGCAAGTCGGTTATTACTTGTTCAGTGGCGACCACCTACTAGAGTAATAAAAAACGTCACACCTTGACCAGAAAACGTCATACTCGAAGTTAGGATGAATTTCAACAATATAGTGTTAAACTAATGCGCGGATAACTTTATACTAAAATGTGATAGGCCTTGGCTATATCGCAGAGCGTCAAACATAGTTGCAGTTTTTAAATTTGTTGGATTACTGTCATGGGAAAACGAAACCTCATTGGACTTACTTTTATGAAACAGCAGCTGTAGACGTAGAAATGGATTATATGCTGTAGCAATGTGGCCATACCTTGTTTATAGGTTATGCTTTTTAAATTACAAGGTGTATATTTTAAATGTGGCATGACATTACAAAGGTTCCTTTACTACTGCTGTCAGATTTCACAAAAGTGGATATTACGGCAAATTACAAAATTAATGCAATGGAACATCTGCGGGGTAGAAGTCTATCATATTCTGTTGGTTACAGAGATTAAAATTATGCTAGTATAATATAGACAGGGTATAAACGCTAGAGTTGTAAAATTGTTTCTTAGAGATTAGCTACACAAAACAACGTAAGATATGTTAGGTGTGGTTGTTCTTTTCAAATTATGTAATATTACTCATAAACTGTTTATGAAAACAATTAATTCGGAAATCTTACGCAACTTTTCCCCTTCAGTTAGTTGGTGTAAACAATAAGGATTCCTACACAAAGAGTGGCACTCGTAACTGTTCCCTCTCACGAGTATTTCTGGGAATACGGTCGTTTAAATAGCAGTAGGGGATTCCCGGGAAGTATTACCAAGGCCTTTGTACAATCATCTCTTTGATAATATCTCACAATAAAATTCAAGATAAATTATTTCATTAAAACAATGCGACACGCTCCTTATTTCTGTCAAGTAAAGCTGATGTATTAGCACATTAGTATGAAGAATCGACCAACTAAAGCTCCCAGAGGCCGTGACATATAAAATACAATAAATGGAGCTTAATGTCCGCGTTACATTGTAGAAGACTATTTTAAGGGACGATTTACGTAGTAAAAGAAGGTGTGCAAGTGCAGACCACTTGACTGATAAAAAGTAAACAACAAATTTCAAAACCAAATAAATAAGTTGAAGACAACGAATTCCGAAGGTAAAAAACAAATCCTAATTACGTTAAAAGGCGTAGCTGTTGTTCTTGTCAGGATTGGTCTGTCGTAACCACAATAAATTAAGGTTTAGAAATAGCCCCAAGGGTGTCTTGACTGGTTAACATTTGACAAGCCATTGTAATTGTCAATATTACAACGGTAAAAGGCGGGACGCAATATTTGGCGATTGGTCGCCATAAACAGTATAAAATATAGTATCGACATAAATAGAAAAGACGTAGTTGAAAAAATGGTTTAAAACGCTATTGTTATACAGTAGGATTCTAAATTCTGCTGTTGGATGTGGTTAAGTGTGAGTCTCAAAAAGGGGAAATTTTGAACATGTTTTTTAGAGAGAGAGTGTACGCCTTACAGATTTGAATTATATATGTAAAATTCTAAAGTATACGAAAAATATCATGCCTGATCCGAAAACACGTTTCGATAGGAAATAATCATGAACATAGCTATAAAATTTCTCTCATTAAAATGTTGTGTAAAGAGTAAATCGTATCTATACAATTTTCTTTCCAATTATTAAGTAGCAACCAGTACATGAAAGATTTTTCCGTTTTTAAAGAGCGCTCTTTTATGAATTTATAAAAAAAAACTCACTCACGCTCTTTAATATTGCCTAGTTCTGTTTCGCTTACTCGCATGCGAATGGTCTAGACCGCAACCTGTGGGCCAATAGTAGTATAGTGGGTTTTACTTTTCTTAGTGTCCTATTGAAATTATTTTAATTAATTAAGAAGAAATATATATATATATATATATATATATATATTTAATTTGAATAAATATTTACTATGGAAGTACTTAAGACCCAGGCCAACTTCCTACATGAATTAATTTAAAAACTTATGCACAAATAATAATAATAGGAGGAAAAGATAAATAAATGGAATTATACTGGCACCTTGATTTGTTAATTTATTTATAGAATGTTGAGTTTATATCTACAACTGATTGAAACAAATCTATGTAATATCTTTGAAAGTTCAATCAGGAAGAATGATAGCTAATTTACCCGGTCATACCTCTCAGGTAGAGAGCAATTTCATATTCAAATCTGCAAATCATTCTCAAAAATTGAATTCATGACCTTCGCTCTTTATAGCCGGCTATATGTAAGTATATCATTTAATTACGTTGTCCGTTTGACTTTGGTGTATGGCAACTTTCATATCGACATCAATGCCGTTTCATTTAATGCTAGAACGTTCTGGAAAATATGTTTGAGGTAGTTAAGGAAACTTATGACTTAAAAATTAGCTTTAATAGTTTGAGTTACATAAAAAGATACCCAGAAAATCTACATTTAGGTATATTTAGTTTGATGCTTCAGATCATTGAACAAAAAATATGAGGATAATCATAGAGAAACACGATAAACAATACCCGCTAGCATATTCCGAAGAAGTAATAGATTCTGGTTCAACCATTAATTTATTAATGAAATACGTGTCCAGTTTACAGATAGTATGCATTTACAATAAAATTGGTCAAAAAAACAGAATTAAAATATTAACAAAGAAAGAGTTACACCAAATAAAAGAAAATGCATACATTTTATTACAAAATCCAACGTCATTTTCACTAATTTTAGTAAATTATACGGGATAACTCACGTGAAAAAGTGAGATAGCTCCGACTATATTTTCGACCATAGTTATTCCAGCCAAAGTTACCGCCACGCTTAGCACGTGCTAGCGTCAGCGCGGACGTCCCGAGCTCTCCTTGAAAACCGGATGTGGTCGAAACTATAGTCGGAGCTATCTTACTTATTCACGTGAGTTATCCCGTATTATTTATACATAAAGTAAAAAGTGCCTTTAAATGATTCAGTAGAAGCCAGCATTCTAAGTATTCCTAAACCAATCTTTAAAGCAAGTGGCAAGCAAACGCATCAACAAATTATAGACACCATCATGAAGGGTGCATGCATCACGTCAGATTACAGTTTACTTACAAGTTACTAAGGCAACTAACGCCACAACCAACAATCAGCAAGTCGTACGCGAATCATGCGCACCCTGCAATTACAGACCGATTGAAAACAGCATTTAATGCAAAATGGTATTTAATTAACCATGTTTCATTGCGATAACACTGTCGGTGAATTTCTTATGTACCTAATAATTACTTTGTTACACGTTATGGGTCAAATGATAATGCGAGATGTTTGTCTAGGTATATATTTATACCAACGAACGCACGGTGCGCTACTAATTTTACACATATCCTCGATTAATTTGTTTGAACCGTGTTGTGAAAGACGTCGAAAATAATCCGTGTGTTCTAGAGCAGCGGGTTAGACTGTAATAAACAGTCTTGACGCCTTTTTCATAACACGTTGAGGAAGTCATACTTTTACTTCACATTATCCATCACCTCATTTCATAATTCGGTACTGTCCATATATATTTTTCATACTCCCATTCTCCATTCAAACTCAAAACAATCGCCATAACTCGCACTTCCCTGATTTGACGCATTCGTCACGGAACTTTCTTAGAGCACGGAAGTTCTTGTTTTCTAACTTAAGTTAAAAAAACCTTGTCCTAATTTTATAAGGAACAATAAGAGTTCTATTTGTATATTGTTTATTACATGCAATGGACTTTCATGGAGCGCAGACACAAAAAGTACAGTGGATTTATCCTCGTCCAACAGACAGTGCGGCACCGAGGCACGTGTGAAGGGCCTAATTAAACAAAGTTTTCATAGATTTTAGAATATGTGAGTTTGAATCGAGAATTGTGACATTAATAATTATGCCCCTGCTTCCTGTTCCTGCTCCACATTTAGTAAGGTTATACTATATATGATATTAAAAAAACATTTAGACTATTATTTACTTAATACTACAAACACACAACGCATAACTCATAAAAGCGGCTCGTATTCGTAACCAAACAGTTTGAAAGCAATGGACTTTCAAAGAGCGCAGACACAAAAAGTCCAGTCGATTTATCCTTGCCCAACAGACCGGCACGCGGGGTCATTTCAAAGAGCTTTCCATTCCATCCCAGTAACAAGTGAAGGCTCTGATGAAGGCAATTAAGTTTTCGTCATCGACTTCATAATAGGTACCTAGATAGAATTTGGAGTATAGCTTTATTTACTAACTAGCTGTACCCGCGACTTCGTTCGCGATTGCCGTACCTGCACACTAATTATTCACATTTGTGCACTGTTAAACCATAGCTCAGAATGGAGATTTCTACTTTGGATTTCAAAACTCCCGGGTTGTATTTTCCAGAAAACAGTAGTTAAGTAACTCAGAGAGTTCTTTCCCGGTTCGCACAATAAATGTTGAAGCAAAGTACCTTGTGCGTTTCTTTAGAATTTCGATTTTAAAACGGCCGTTTTGTTAGACGGTAGATCGTTTTTTTTTTTATTTCTCATTCTCTGAAAGTAGTGTTTGTTTGATCTGAGTAACGGGTGGGAGACGCTCCTTCCCACCTAAGGCCGGGAAAAACATTGGTGTAAACAAAGTTATATGTCTAAGATTTTTCGTTGTAAAATATTCTGTTGTTGTAAAACAATTAATAACAACTATGTTTGGCAGGGTAGTAACTAAATATAAGGTAAAATGTGTAGGTTAAAAAAAATTAAAACTTTCCCTAAATTTCATTGTTCTAACTCCAAGTGTATCTTCTACTCATGTTTATTATTTTTAGTAAATATTTAGAAAAGCGACTATTTTTTTACCCTCCTCATATTTTAAATGAAAAGTAGAGTTTTTAACACGGATGTAAGTCATCGATTCCTACTTGGACTATAGCCGCATTAATTTTAAAAATATACTGCTCATGTTATTAAAATCAAAATAAATAATATAAAAAACATACTATATTTATATCGTTATTCCTTATATTAGTAGTGAAAAGCAGAGAGATTCTTATTCGGGCTATAGCCGCCCGAAAATATTCCAAACAAAATTTTACGTAAAATTTCACAAACAGTTCAAACCTCTCAATAAATTTTTAGTAAGTATGTTATTTTATCAATGAATATTTTTTAGAAAAGCTACTTTATTTACTTTCTTTAAATTCGATATGAAAAGTAGAGAGCTGACCGCGGGTGAAAGTTACCAATTCCTTTCGACCCTTGTATAACAGTCTACTAAAGTTGTGCACTTCCAACTTTAAACGGATCAAATCACGTATATTTGTCATTATTTTTGTCCCGACAGTCACCCCGTGACCACGATCACTACAAAGTGTTTGAAACGTCGGGACAAAAATAATGATAAATATACGCGATTTAAACCGTTTAAAGTTGTTTAATTACTAAGTGTAACAAAAAACCTAAGACAACATTGTGCACTTTTATTGCGCAGTCTCCGAAATGTATCCGTCAAAAGAAAGATATGTAGTTTAAAAAACTGATTGTGGTGAATGTACCACATTTTAGAGTTTTATCGTAGCAAGCTTGCAAAACTAAATAAGGGTGCCGTGCTGCCCGTGGGGCGCCGGGTTGCCCGTGGGAAGCCGGTCTGTCCGTGGGGTGTCGGGCTTCCCGTGGGGTTCCGGGCTGCCTGTGGGCTTAAGATGAGCCGTACGGTCAAGGGTTTCTCAACATTCCGCGGTCCAAGTTATTTAAAACGAAATATTTAGTTTGTGATATCTGTAATTTCTGAACTGCAAAACTGAGGACTTTTAAATATTTACGGGAAAATAATTAAATAACCACTATTGTAACAAAAACAGAATGATTGAAATCGGACTACGCGTTAATAAATTACAACTAAATGCACATTTTGATTTTCATCCCCTTTCCCAAGAGAACCGTACTGAATTTCGGGATAAAAGTATCGTATGTCCTTCTTCGTAGTATGAACTCGAATCGTGCTAAGTTTCATTCAAATCCATTCAGTAGTTTTGGAGTGATGCGAGGGCGAGATACAGACAGACAGCCAGAAAAAAAAAACGGTTTTTGCATCAGTATCAGCTTCAGATTGCTCTCAAAACATATTTTCAAAATATCTGCAATGTACAGAATTGGACCTGTTACAGTTTTATTATAAGTATAAATAGATAAATGTAAGCGTCTTACCCCTCGCGCTTCCCTACCCGCCTTCTGCAACCTGTTATAGGTATAGATTAGACTGATTAGAGCATTGCATGTTATGAAAAATATACGTAGGGAAGTTGTGCTTATCGTAATAAAAAAACTGTATTTTATCGTTTGAAAAATCAGTCTTTTGGAGAGGTCCGACTACAGACCTATCTATTATACCTATACGATAAAGTGCAAACGCCAGCTTAAGATGAGCCGTACGTTCAAAGGTTCCTGTACATTGGGGGTGTCAAGTTATTTGGAACGTAATATTTAGGTTGTGATGTCTGTAATTTCTGAACTGCAAATCCGATGACTTTGAAATATTTACGTGATAATTTTAAAGCACCACTATTCTAATTAAAAAATCGCCAAGTGCGAGTCGGACTCGGCACGAAGGGTTCCGTACCATTAGCTATACAACATTAGACTTCATATTTTAACCTTTTTAGGGTTCCGTACCCAAAGGGTAATAGCGGGACCCTATTACTAAGACTTCGCTGTCCGTCCGTCCGTCCATCCGCCTGTCACCAGGCTGTATCTCAAGAACGGTGATAGCTAGACAGTTGAAATTCTCACAGATGATGTATTTTTATAGCCGTTATAACAACAAATACCAACAATAAAATAAATATTTAAGGTACCCCCATACAACAACCTTGATTTTTTACCGTTTCTTGCTCGATACTAATAACGGTGACTGGTAGACGCTTTAACTATTCACAGAATATTTAGTTTTATGTTTTCTTTAAATATAATTAATTAAATTAGAATAAATAATAAAGGGGGCACCCATGCAATAAAATTTCAGATAATGGTACGGAACCCTTCGTGCGCGAGTCCCATTCGCATTTGGTCGGTTTTTTTGTTTTAACGTGCGCGAGTCCGACTCGCACTTGGCCAAATTTTTGTATTTTTTTGTTATAGCGGCAACATAAATACATCATCTGTGAAAATTTCAACAGTCTAGCTATCACCGTTCTTGAGATACAGCCTGGTGATAGACGGACGGACGGATGGACGGACGGACAGCGAAATCTCAGTAATAGGGTCGCGTTTTTACGCTTTGGGTACGGAACCCTGAAAAGAACGTATGAAATCGATCTACGCGTTAATAAATTACAACTAAGTGTATATTTTGACATTCATCCTCACTCCCAAGAGAACCATACTGAATTTCGGGATAAAAAGCATAAATTATCCTACCTTGTAGTATGAACTCAAATCATGATAAGTTTCATTGAAAT
The DNA here is from genome assembly GCA_963854805.1 of Plagodis dolabraria. NCBI lineage: Eukaryota > Metazoa > Arthropoda > Insecta > Lepidoptera > Geometridae > Plagodis > Plagodis dolabraria. The sequence goes on from OY978442.1 coordinate 7,401,777, forward strand.
CCATTCAGTAGTTTTGGAGTGATGCGCGGCCGGGATTCAGACAGACAGACAGACGGACAAAAATAAAAAAAATACAGTTTCGGCATTAGTATCAGCTACAGAGTACTGTAATTTTTTTTTCAAAATATCTGCCATGTGCAGAATTGGACCTGTTACAGGTATAAATAGATAAATGTAAGCGTCTTACCCCTCGCGCTTCCCTACCCGCCTTCTGCAACCTGTTATAGGTATAGATTAGACTGATTAGAGCATTGCATGTTATGAAAAATATACGTAGGGAAGTTGTGCTTATCGTAATAAAAAAACTGTGTTTTATCGTTTGAAAAATCAGTCTTTTGGAGAGGTCCGACTACAGACCTATCTATTATACCTATACGATAAAGTGCACACGCCAGCTTAAGATGAGCCGTACGTTGAAAGGTTTCTGTACATTTTGGGTGTCAAGTTATTTGGAACGTAATATTTAGGTTGTGATGTCTGTTATTTCTGAACTTCAAACCCGATGACTTTAAAATATTTACGGGATAAATTTTAAAGTACCACTATTCTAACAAAAAAATCGGCCAAGTGCGAGTCGGACTCGCGCACGAAGGGTTCCGTACCATTAGCTATACAACATTAGACTTCATATTTTAACCTTTTTTTGTTTTAACGTGAGCGAGTCCAACTCGCACTTGGCCAACTTTTTGTATTTGTGGTTATAGCGGCAACAGAAATACATCATCTGTGAAAATTTCAACTGTCTAGCTATCACCGTTCTTGAGATACAGCCTGGTGACAGACGGACGGACGGATGGACGGACAGACGGACGGACGGACAGCGGGACAGACCGTTTTTACCCTTTGGGTACGGAACCCTAAAAAGAACGTCTGAAATCCGACTACGCGTTAGTAAATTACAACTAAGTGTATATTTTGACTTTCATCCCCTCTCCCAAGGGAACCATGCTGAATTTCGGGATAAAAAGCTAAATTATCCTACCTTGTAGTATGAACTCCAATCATGCTAAGTTTCATTGAAATCCACTCAGTAGTTTTGGAGTGATACGCGGCCGGGATACAGACAGACAGACAGACAGACAGACAGACAGACAAAAATAAAAAAAAATATAGTTTCGGCATCAGTATCAGCTACAGAGTACTGTACATTTTTTTTTTTCAAAATATCTGCCATGTACAGAATTGGACCTGTTACAGTTTTATTATAAGTATAGATATATAGATATTATGACATTAACTACAATTACACTGTCACTTATTGTTAGTAGGAAGCAAACATTATTGCTACTATAATTAATCAAATTTAAAAGACTTGGGACTTTGTAAGGCTTTATGATCTCAAATAACAATTGGGGTCTATAGTTCAGAGTTCAGTTCTTTTTCTATAGTTGTTCAGTTATTATTCTATAATTCAGACTTCGATAGGTGGTGGACCCGAAGTGAGATGGCATCTTTTTCATAAATTCAGCAGACAAGTAGTGTTCACAATCGAATGGCATATAGAGGAATTTTATACAAACGCCATGCCAGGCAGAACATTTGTGGGTTTTGAACGCCTAAGATCATACAGGTAACTTGTAACAACTCCTTAAACCCCATAAAAATTACGATGTTGCTAAGCATTGACTATCCTGTCGGGCAAGTTATTGGGTTTTTATACTAAACTTTCCAGCACCAGTCCGGAGGCTGGAACATTGCCCGGGCGAGCCTTTTACCATCGTATTACTCCATGGTTTATAATATGTGGTATACATTCAGGTATTAATAATTTTTCATATTGGTAATCCTATGTAGGATTTAGCAACAGTAGCAAGTAGCGACCGATCCATTTCGTCATAAAATAAATTTATCGTCATTACTCTAATTTTTGATGTAATAATAATAATAACAACTTTTTAAAACTATTGACACAATTCGATATTAGGACCCGCATTGGCATTAGTTTTAAGCTAGGTGCCTGTGTTGTCTATATTTGGTTGGATATTTTCAAGGTAAGTCTATTTCGTTTATACAGAACAGGGGGTATTTTTTTTACAATCTTACATGTTTCTAGTATACACAAAAATGTATTGTTTAAATAATATATATATTTAAATATGGCTTACCAATTTCCGCAACCTAATTATTGTGAGGGATAGATAGACAAAACACTGATATTTAGATAACCCGACCTACCCTTTCGGGGAATACAGTTATGATGAATAACCATATATGTGTGAGCAGTTAATCATCATAAAGGCATCGCGTTCATTTTATCACTACGAAAAACTTTTTCTGTTTTGAAAAGACATCGAAGGCAGGAGAAGAACGCAATATAGTAACTCTAACTAATCACGCAGAAACCGAGAGATAACAGTGCTAATGATAATACATTATATACAAAGTAGGACGATGAGACCACGGTGGGAAGCAATAAAATTAAAATGATGACCGACTGTACACGATTGGAGAAATCTACGACCTCTGTTTCCTGCTAGATCTAAAGAAGCTTCCGGATGAACATCGTGAAAAAATATTAACAACCTAGACATTATGCAAAGATGTGTTTGTCTGATTTTAGTTACCAACGTTATGAAATTCGGAAATACTAAGATATTCCTAAAATAAATATAGCTCTACAACGGTTTATGAGTTTTAGTAGAATAGCATATGATAGCGCCCGATAAAATATCTGTAGAGGCGAACGTGCCCAAAGGTAATTTACGTTTTAACTAAACAGCGACGGAACATATTTTTTGCCAAAAACACGACGCAGTGAATAATTTCAATCATTTTCGTGATGAATTCCTTTCTCTGAATAATACTCTACCCGAGGTATTATATTAATAATTGGTTTGGAAGATTTCGAGGGCCGAACCGATCAGGCCCGCTTACGAGAGCAAACGCGTATGCGTGCCGAATTCCAAAACAACTGGTTATGTTATGCGATACCCATAAACTTATTTTCATATGTAAACAATTTACTATTTCGGGTTAAAGTAGCGCTTGCTGTTTTCTGAATACAATATAGTATAGAAACGACGAAAAAATAAATATTTGTAACGTAAACATCACCCACAGTCATCACACCAACCATACATCATCAGATGAGATTGCCGATAAAGCAATAAGCTTCGATCAACGGTTTGTTTTTATAAATACAAGCACATAAGCGTACCGCATATTTTTTTGGTACATTAAGTCGTAGTTTCTATACTGGTAAACTGTGGGATAAACTCAGGTAAAAAATGTAGCGAGCTGTTTACGCTCGTGAAGAGCCCGCGGCGATCGGGGCGGTCAGTAAAGAAACTGACATCATCGCCGAAGTAAGACTTGCTGTTGTTATTATGCGCACCATCGGGCGAAAGGCGAGAGATGGGTTATCGCTAGACGACATGAATATTAAAAGAGTTGAATTAAAACGCAATAGACCAACACCATTTACAATTCAGTGAGGTATTGAAGTTCAATGGCGTCGAATTCGGGTAGCATGCAACAATCCGAGCCGGTTCAGTGGTTTTTTCGCGACCAAATTTGCACGCATTGTGTTAAATGATCCATTGATAGATCCATTATACCGAACAAACTGCTTGTGACTCGCAAATTAAATTAGCATCTTAACATTCATAATGTTTTCTGATATCTTGCATCAAATCGAAAAAACATAGATACCTATAGCTCATCGAATAAGAGACTGCGTGCTTTTTATTCAGTCTTCCTAACAAATAAGCAGACATTAGTGTTGAGAAGTCATATAATCAGTCATATAAGGCTAAGAGGATGCACGACGATAAGTTCATATTAGTGAAAATTAATTTTAATAAAATGTAGTAGCAGTGTATGTTGCAGAACAAAAGGTGTTCATTATGTTACCGCGAGTGCGTCGAGGGACTCTAAACACGGAGATTCACTTTATATGCAAATTAAGGGTAATAAGGACGCCCTCACCAAACAAGTTTCCTACTAGATTATTAAAATTAAATGTTTCCTGAACAGATATGGAAAATTTTATTGATAACTGGAAAGAATATATTGTTAGTTTGAAGTTGAGTGTACATACTGACATTTAAATAAGGACCTTGTTATACTAAACACAACCAAAACAAAATCCAATACAATGGAACCTATGCAATTTAACACAAGATGCAGTAATTAAGAAGCGAGTTTTTTTACAACAATCAATTTTTACGGCAATCAATTGTCTATTTATTTTATACTAGCTCCTGGTCGCGGCGTCGCCCACTTAGATTCGAATCCATCATGCTGTCTTATGGGACCTGTTCAATAAATTGAGGTAAAGCATACAATGTAACCACATTAAACATTAGTATACGAGTACAATGTTAACAAATAAAAGCTAGAGTGTGTGTGCGTGTTTGTTAGTTATCCCTCAACTCCGGTACAAATGGTTGAATGGATTTTGACCGGTACACAGATTATTAATCCAGAATATATTGAGATACGGAATACAAATTACATGATACCAAAAACATTGTCTAAATTATCTCTAACACTATTACGGATTTTTTTTATAGACAAATTACACATTATTACAGAAGAAGCATCTACATCAGAAACATTATGCGGTGAGTTGAAGTAGGCCACACCATAATATACAAATAATACGACCAATTTATATTGAATACGTCACGTATTATAAACGTATGAGGTAATTCTAGAGTAATAATTTATTTATTTTATTTATTTACTTGGAGGACCAACAGCCATTATGTCTAATAGAAGTATGTATATAAAGCAATGGGCCAATTATAGGTCCTCACGAATATATATTTATAATATAAAAAACATACAACATACAAATATTATATTTGAAAACAAAAGAAAAAGGTATTATTCTGTAAGATGTCCCAAGTTTCAAGGACTCGTTATACTTAATTGTGGTTTTGAATAATGTTGACGCGCTCGTTTGACATTTCGTAAATACCACAACTATCGCGTACATATAACAAAATAACGAGAACGCCTCGTCAGTACTTTTAAGTCAACGTGACTTGAAGAATTATTAGGGAAGGAATTTGCTGTTGTATCAACTACGAATCGATATCATATATCACATTCGAGCTATTCGACTGATTGTTCGATAGTGGGTGTGTAAAATAGGCTATTCTTTTCGAAGGTATCATTATTAGTAAAGTAGCTGTTCTCTGACATCAATATCCGCTCTATAAAGTGATCACGATGACAGCAGGGTTTGCTGAAGTTGACGTTTAAAAAGAAACCATCGTTACAATCGTTCGCTTTCAAGCAAATATTGATACCTATTTAGGTCAAAATAGTTGTAATATTAACTGTACATCGAATCGATTGGTGATTGGCGAATTGTTGCTAGGAGTACACTTAGCTAAAGCCGAGGCGAAATAAAAGTGATGTCATTACTTTTTCCTGGTAGGTATACACCGTAACGTTAATGCGAGATGAATTGCTTTTTTGTTCGCGCTTGACAGATGTTGCTCGCTTACAATGCTTCGTTTGCATTTAAATAAAACACATGACGCGTATGTACAACATAATTGTTATATTTAGAATATGTTATGCTAACATTATCAACGTTAAAGACTTTCAGTGCCTCACTCAGACAAATAAGAACTAAAAAGTCATAACAATATGTTTTAAGCGAGTTGCTAATGTGACAATTTGAACTTAAAAATCAAGATTGTGTAACAGATAACTAGTAGGTACTGTAAACCAAAAAAGTCAGATAAAAAAAAAACAAGTCTTACTTTGCCATATGAGTTATGTAAAAGCAAATAAAGTTAATTATTTAGGTACTAAAAAAAATCAAACTTTTTTATAAAATAATTGTTGATAGTAATTATACTGATGTGCCATCCCATTCTTCATTTATACATAATGTCTAAAATATTGGACGTTATTTAAATCAGGGCGTGGTTTGTTTGAGTTTGGTACTCGCTGATAATGAGCTCCTAGTATCTTTAAGATATATAGACTCACAAAGTTTTCAAGAAAACGTGTGTGAATCTAAACTCTGTCATGTAATGAACAAGAAGACAAATTCAATTACAATTCCACCGCACCGAGCTTAGATACATTAATATTATTTTGGTCGTCAAGTCGATGAACAGTTTTGGCTCTACTACGACACCTACACACGTTCACAGCCAAATCTGTTGCAGCCGTGAAGTCTCACAACAAAGTTGATGTCATTTACTGTAAATGATACCTATCCTAAGTGGGTAAGGTTGAATATTGATTCGAGTGAAAGAGTTGAAAAGTGGGATGAGCAGGAAGACATCCGTCAATCAACAGGGCCATCACTGACGCTAGAGCTCTTTCTTAGAATGGTACGATGCCACGTGCCCATAACCGAGTTTTTTTCTGGTAGAAAGAGGAAAAACGAAGTCGTTGATACATTAATGAAAAGAAATAAACTGAGTGCCAGTAGCAGCTTGCTAATTGAAACAATTGGAAATAAATCCGTTTACGAGTCAATAAAATAGAACGTAGAGACGGTAGCGCCAAGAGAAATGATAGAATATCAATCATCCCGCGTGATAGTTACACACCGGTTGTAATAAAGTACAGCAATAAAATGGACGACCATAAAACAACCTGTGTGAGTCGGGTTGTTATTTAAGGGAATCCATAAAAACTGTAACATAACAAACAATAAAAGACCACCGCAATGAGTCTATGCAGTCGGAATACATCGCGGTGGTTACGCTCACTAAAAATAATATGCGTCGTGTGGATTTGATAGTTTCCAAAAACCAGCATAAATAAGACTGTAAAAATATTTGGCGACTCCTAGACTTAGACGTTCATATGTATATGCCATTAATGTTGCACGTGACATAAACTTATTATGATGGATTGTGAATGTTTCCCTATTAACTGGTCAGCTTGCCACATTAGCACATTTGCATATTACATAACGGTAGTTCTATCGACCCGATCGCCGGTTAAATAGAAAGAAACTTGATTCGCAACTGTACATTGATGGATTGCGTGACACGCTACTGGTTTTATTCCAAACCAACCGGATTTACATAGTATTCAATTTTTGTTTTCGTCGATAGATAATCGACCGTCACGTCGTCGTGTGTTCAATTTATCATTTCGTGTCTGAAACGTTCGGCAGTCGGTTAGTCTGATACGACTCTCCACCCCATGTCTTGGCACGATGTTATCTCCAATGAGATGCTAATGTATTACTTGGCACGTTTGTCCGTCAAGAGTTCGGCCTATCAGATGTCTGTATTATTAGGAGTGACTAAGGGCGGCTATTGTTCCAGCGACTTTTTCACGGTCTCCTTGTTTTTCAATGTTACCTCAGGTTTCATGTTAACTGCGCATTGGCCTTGGATGTTGCGGTTTTGGCAAGTGGAACGACAAGCGAGCACTGTTAGCAATATTATAATAAATTGGATTTCGCAAACCTCAAGCAGGTGTTCCTAATGAAATGGATGAGATGGCATCTAATTCGGTAACAGTAAACTTAACGACTGTCACACGGAGGTGAGACATGTGTCATGAATATCAAATCAGTGACATTTAGAAAGCAATCGAGCAAGACCAATAAAGTGACCGTGGACTTGGTGTGTTATTTTAGCAACACGCAGGTTAATTACTTAGTATTCCACACAAAGGCCAGTAGCCCAAACACGGCACAATCAGCGGGGAGTACTCGACGCGAAGTTATTATTCCAATTCAGTCGGTAAACGAAAATGTGTCCAGCGCCCGTGACCTAGGGTTTTGTTTGCTTTGCGATGGCCGCCCGAATGTACCAGACTGCTTGTCGCCGCCAGTTCTAGACCGAGACAAGCTTATGGATAATGATAGCGAGAGAGTGAGACAGATATCGCCTCATGGCGTGGATATAAAAACTTGTGTGAGTGGAGCTTTGTGACGTAACGAACCAGAACATAAAACGTAATTTTATGATGATCGATGTCAGTATTAGCCTGTAGGTACTAGTTAAATACCTAAAATAGCGAGTGTGTACATAATTATACATAACAAAGCGTTATTGTAAAAGCCATGCATGACATATAGTTCTGTTGTTCATATCACTGATATTTTGTCTATCATACCTATACATACCTTATTTTTTGACCAGTTTCATTGAATAATATTTTCATTGGATGGAATCTGTGTTTGTATTTAGAACAATAAATTATTCTATATAAATACATCACAACCGATGTTCAACCAGCACCGTCAAAACATATTTTTATGTACACAAAATTATGTACGTTTTGTGAGGTTGACAAAAAACCTACCGGAGCCAATGCCGGTTCTGGGTGATCATTCAACGGATAGTAAAGTATATATGGTACCAGAAAGTCAAAACGCACGAGCCCTCCCACTTCAATCTCACCTGGTGGTGTGTGATGATGTGGTCGAAAATAGTTCACAAGCCTAAATTGTGAACTGGCTTTCAAGGACTGCTGCCGGAATACTCCATTTAGGTGCTAAAAGGCTGATTTTTTAACTTTTCGGTAGCAGGCCTGGGTCAATCCGCACTTTAGGTATAAAGCTACAGGTACATTGGCGTATCTGTCCGGACGGTTCTATTCTACGGTGCGCGCCGCGTCAAAAGAGATCAGAGCTATGAGTGATGCGATATAAAGAGAGATGCCTTGTAGGTGAACATAAATATTAGGAACTCCTTGCTTCGCGAGCTGAAGTGCACTTTATTGCTTCATAGCTAGAGTCGCTTATTTATTGGAATAGCTTTGCGGAGTGATCCTTCTGGTCCTTTTTATTATGTGGCTTAATGAACAAAAGGCTCAAATGATGAGTATCAGATATGTTCACTTATTGTTAAGCGCATTGTAGATAATTTATATAACGGCTACTAAAATTCAAACATTGGAAAACCTTCAAGCCATTGCGGACTCACAATCATTCCGAATGCTCCAGCCCTTTACCAGTTGGCAGCGGGCCGAGCATGCTGGCAGCATTGCCATGTTAAATTGCAATAAGTAGTCATGTTATGTTGAGCCAAATAGGTACCAACATTTTGATCACGCCTGGCATCACCAACAGTTAATAACAACATCACAACCACCTTAATTTTACCACAATTTAATTAATAGAAGGGGATGTGTTTTAAGAATTATTATATCTTTTTGAAAGAACATAGTTGAACCGGTACGGATAGTTCAATATATAATTTGCTTCGTACGTGCAAAAAATCAACCTCATAAAAAATACAACTTTGAAAAACAACAATCTGTGACAATTTATTTAATAATAAAAACACAATAATAAATCGATATGTGTGGCAATGATGATAATAACATCCCACTAAATATAACAGAGTAGGGCAAATAAATTGATAAAATTCAGTTATGTAAACATTCAAGCACGAAAGGATCACGAACTTGTAGGGTGATAGATTTATGTTGATTTGTAGCTCTTACGTCAGTCATTCGATATCGAACTTTTCACAACCAACATCCGAAAAAGGGCTCTTGCATATATTTTTGCCGCGTATGTTCGAGGGTTCCGTACCTAGAGGACGAATATAATTTTGCTGTTGGTTTCGTCTGTTACTCACCGGCATCAAAAGCTCGTAAAAGCGATGTTGACTAAATCTTGAGGTAAATAATTTTGTTGAATTATTTTTTCCTTACATCCTGGATAAAACTAAATATAACGTGTACATCATCGTTTAATATATATTAAGTAGAAATTTTGAGTTCAAAAATCTACAAAAAAATATCCATATTTTAAGTTTGTAAATCATTCCGTTTACGATTATATTTGTAGGTACTTTTTCAAACTTAGAAACATTAGTATCCATGTAACCGACATATTGTACCAGTAAATGTTTAAATCGTTATAAAATGTTTTTTAAACAATTTCTTGTACAAAAATTATGAACTTGCCAAATAAAAAAAAAATTGGAGAAGGGAAATGCGAGACTCGAAATGAAGCGAGCGACGACGTCACAATGAGCAACAATTGTACCTATGTTCATTATACATGAGTAAATTAAGCTTTTCTAGAACTGGATTGCGAGAACAATTATCATTTATAGGAGCATTTTGTATCTGTCTTTTCTTATACTTTGTCAAGCAAGATACACTTGGTACGTGTATATGTGAAATATTACTTGTAAGTTCATGAACCAAAACACAAAAGTTAAAGTTTAAGAGTATGTGATCACCAATGGAAACCTTATAGGCAAAAACGATAAGAACAGGAAAACCGTAAAGACCAGAAACTATCGAAGGCCAGGATCGCGATAATCCTCTTAATCTCCATGGTGAGGCGCGTGCCCAGTGAAATCGTCTTAGTGCACGTGCATTTAAATTGCATGACTAGGTGCGGCATCTACGTCTGCGAATGCTAATCATTCAAGATGTAATAGACGCTAATCTTTATAATGAACATAAATAAGAGAAAGTAAGACAGAAAAACGTTTGTCCATATATGGAAGTTGATTTGTATAAAGTCGTATGTTTTCTAAACTGTTTAAGGATGTAGTGACGCCATCGATGACATCATCGTAAAAAGCTGCGGCGCGGCGGTGGCGTGTTCGGTGCGGTTTGGTGTGATGATGCAATTCTTGTGCCGATTCTGACAAAACTTTACGATCGGTTAGGCAGTCATGTGTCCTAAAAGGGCCTTCTACGTGATCATGCTTTGGGCAAAATAATTTGCTTTCCTTACGCAGACGACTTCTACAATTTAATTCAAAAGCATGACGCTACTCTATACACCCAGCGGGTTTGTTTTAGGCCAAAATAAGCATGACTGTATGCATTCGTTAAATAAATGATATTCACAAAAAGAATTATTAGTTAAGCAGTTTATTTACATATTTTTCACATAACTGTCTTACTTATGTATGATATTGATAAAGATCTAACCCTCAAATATTAAAAATAAGCATGGTAAGTATATATGTGACTGCCGTATCCTGATTCCATGTTGCCCTATTGAGGTAATGGCCTAGGACCATTTCACAACCTAATTTCACCACGAATGGTAAAATAACACTCCTATTTTTATGGTATATGATTGTCCTCAATCTATTGAAAATGATTATAAAAAGTTTTGGCTTCGGGGAAATAAAAGCCAAAAGGTTATCGCACCAAATTCACTTAATAGTTACGGGAAGTATTGAATCGAGTGAAATGGACTGGTCAAAATCAAGAATTGATTTAGAATATTCCAAAATGTTTCAGACAGTATGATCTGATTTTTTTGTATTCGATTTTGTTTTATCGATATAAATAAACCTATTCCCATACAATTTTTTCTCTCTCGTCATAATATATCTAATACTATAATACAATACAGTGCATAGTACAGAATAAAGGTAGATACTATTTACTACATATTTCTACCTTTATGTTCATTAGACTGAATCACTATGGCATTTATTAGGAGATCAGGATTCTTAGTAGCGAGCTCTACGATGTAAAAAGCGGCGGGAAGAACCTACAACTTTTCCAGATTGCCTCTCTTTCATGAACTTAACCAATCACAATTGTTTTTGCAGAATATGTACCTACTACCTACTACTAACAATGGGCTACGCTTAAATGTAATTTTAATTAATATTATTCGAAACAAACATATTATTAATTCAACAATTATTTATGCTTAAACCTTGACACCAGGTGACAATAAACATTTTAAAGTTAGAATTTAGAAAGTTGGAAATAGCTGTGATGGATGATTCATATAGGCACGTGATACTCTTATCGTATTAAAGGTTATGCTTGAGTAAGCAAAATTTCGTGAGTATTCATGTGAAACTGAATTTATTACTGACAATGAATGAACTTTTACTACTTTAGTTCACGACCTTTTTATCTTCAAGAAGGTCTTCAAAGGTCGCAGGCGTTTAGAATATACGACGCCGATATTTTGAGTGCAACCATAGGGACTATCAGAGCCTAAGTGGCGGTTAGTCTTACGTGATTGTAATCAAGTAGGTACATGATTTTATAGCTGTAGACAATTAAAAACTTCCACCCACAAAGTAAGAACTCGTCGATTATAAATTGCTAGAAATAATAGTTTCTATAAAAATCCTTAAATGGTAATTGATGGCCTTCACGCGAGGTGGCACAATAAACATAATAAATGGAAAACAATAGCTGCGAGTTGGTCGCTCGTTTCTTGAATAAGTAAGAATTTAATGCTGTGTAGGAGTGTCGAGGTGTGGAAGCCTTAGAATAAACCTTCCTACAAGTAGGTTAAGAACGCTTTAAACGCATAATCGGATCCGCTATCCGCTTTTACATGTCCAATTATGTTCACTGAATATAATTGTAGTGAGCATTGAAATAACCCCGTCCTAGACAAATTTTATTAGTAAGAATCAGCATCATACGAAAATAAACTGGAAACAGTTCTAATGTACGACACTCGGCCTACGCGCATGATTTTTAGTTTCTAGAGCACTTACATAAAAGCGCTCCAGTATTCTACGTCTTACAAATATAGCACTTGAATCTATTTGCATGCTAATGTTTGAAGAGAAATGGAGACATAAACGCATACATCTTTGATACATTTATTCGAGTCGTCTGAAGGTCAACAGAATATGCAAAGGTTTTATCGGCTTGATCAGCTAATTCTATCTCAATAGCATATTAATCTTAGTCGACGACAGATATGTTGTGCAATGCGGTAGCAGGAGCAACGTTACTAACTACACTTTTTACTAACGCCAATGCTAACGATGACTCAGGTTTAGCTGTAATTCCTATAAAATTATACAACATTATTAACTAAAATAAAACGGACTTCACTCCTGAAAGCGACGTTAGGTACTTTGTGATAAGCTCTCCGTGGAACAGTAGAAGTGATGTCATGTTTGGATTTATGTTCACCAGTTACATTTTAGAGCATAGTTTTGTACCGAGAAGTTGCCAAATGATACGATGATACAATAGGCCATGAGCTCAAAGTAAGTACTAATAATAGAAGGGCGCAATCAGTTATCGTTCATTGCGCAACCGCGTTACGAATGTCTAAAGGTGTAAACAGAATTGTTAGCAGTGAAACCTTAAGGGATATATAATACAAATGGAAATATGGATTGAAAACGAGAATTATTGTCATTTATAATACGCTATTACTAACTATAATAACTTCATAACGAGCAAAACAACTTGCAAAACGGTGGGCAAACTATTGAGAAATAGACAACATATTGCATTAGGAGGCAGTGAATTTGAACGGACAATAGATGTGGGTAGCGAGTCAGCAACAACTTGACGTAATCGAATTTGGACAATTAGGTGCGATGGAGTAAACAACTCGTGGTCGAGATGTAGGTCATCGGTACGCGCTCGTTTGCGCGATAGCGATGGGGGACGAACTCATTAGCGATACGCTGGATAAATATGTTGATGGGAGCCTAAATATCGTAACCACGTGCGCAAGATCGATAGCAAACAGCTTCTCAACTATCATTAAGCAAAGATTTGAAGCATAAACAACTCGAGATCAAATAGGTGGTTAGAAAGCTATCGCAATGTACGAGTACGTTGTTTGACGTCAACAAGACACGTGCTGTTATATGACCTAAGACCCCTTTCTCAACGGATCCACTTAGAATTATAGACACTGATAAGATTGATTTGACGATTAACTTCTTGTTGGCGTGTGGATTACAACAGCCGCGTCTAGTTCAGTTCCATTTGACCTATGCTGATATACATGTTGTAACTTTGTCATATTGCCCTAATCCTAATTCTATATGCCCGGCCAATGTTATATATATCTTACTTACTTGATCGATCGATTCATTTGAATTAAAATTGTTACTTGTTACATTATTATTCACTAGCTTTCAGCCCGCGCTTATGTCGGCTATCGGGCAAAAGCATTACTTAGCCTCTTTTTGCGCAGTTGGATAAAACTATGCTATGTCCTTTCCCGCATCCCAAATTTCATCCAAATAGGTCCAGTAGTTTTGGCGTGAAAGCGAGACAGACAGACAAGAGTTACTTTCGCATTTATAATATTAGTATGGATCAAATATACATTTTGTACGATGCATATTATTAATAAAGGTAAACTGAAAATTTGCTGATATATTAACAGAAAATGTAGTGTATTAATTCTCAAGACGGGATATGTAAGCTGTGATGAAAATCATTACGGGGCCTCCCTTAATGACTTAGGACATTCCAAAATACTTAACGATATAACCGGTACGAAGAAAAATTCAGGAACATAAACAATACTGTTTCCAAAAACCTTCAAGCGTTTATTCTATGTCATTAATTAAACCGGTTTTATACACATTTTCATACATTATTTTGATAACGGATTAATTTTCAAAGATGATGGATGTGTGTTGACTGTTGCCTCGTGTACCTAATAATATATTCAAATTGATGTTGTGGCGGTGTACATAGACCACGTTATCAATTTGTAAATATAAACATAAGCGTTAGATAAGAGTCGATAGCAAGATCGTACAAGATGGCGGAGGGTGGTTAATAATTGCGACCCTGTTACGCTATCGGGGTTATCAGAGTACCATACTGATATGAGGAACTGACGAACCAACTGTAGGTATAAGCAGCATTACGCATTTGATAGGGAAGCTAGATTCCCATGATATATTAAGAAAATAATTTAGATGATTTCACTAATGCCAGAAGACGATAATGATAGTGTTTTTTTTATCATAATTTACTTAAATTATGGAAAAAAAACAATATCATATCTTTGTCATAAAATCATAACAACAGCAAGACGGTTCATTCATAAACTGTAGATGTGGGTGAAGCAAATCCCTGCAGTGTCTAAAAGTCAATTGGTTTCATGGTGAGCTATTGATCATCTAGCAGGATGATCCTTTGAAAGCGATGATTACAATATAATAGCTTTTCTTATCACTGTTTTATATTACTGAACGGAGATTTATTTACCGGGATGAGGTATATCATAAAACAGTAAATACAAACACAATTATCAACAGTGATTGGACATAAAATGAACATAAAATATCCAGTAGTCAAAACAACGGCCAATCGTAATGAAGTTTGTTTATTTAATAAACAACCCAACGAAGAGGTCTCTTTTTTATGACACCAGTTTAAGAACTGTAGGAGGATATTTATATCTAAGCACGACTTCAGCAACAATAATCACATGATTGCAGACACTACTTTGATTGGGACTATTATGACTTACAAGTCGTAAAATACATTGGAAACGGTAAACTATTAAACTATCAATGAAACCTGTAATATTTAAAGGTTTCACGTCATTATAGTCCACTTTGCTTGTATGTTTTAAAAACTTCTTTTTACGTATATGAAAATCCTTCTTTAATAAAACTGAAATGCCGAAAAATCAGTGATACTAGAATGAAGACTGGCAGAACTTTTATAGAGTCTGTGCCGACAGAGACGACGACACAGAAAAAAAAACGTAATTTCCAAGATTAAAAACTCGATGATAGGTTCGGATAGTAGAAATAGTAGCAAAGAACTAATTACATGTGTACGTAAATTCGTAACATTAAGTACAACTAGGTACCTACTTTATTATAATTTGAATTTCCTAGACATATATCTACATTTTTAAGAATTAAGCTGCACCCGTAACAATTCCTCGAATACTCAATTATAGTTGAGCAAGCGTGAAAGTGCCAACCATGGTTTGATAAAAATGTAATAATGTGCCAAAATGTTATAAGTCCGAGTTCAGGTGACCGTTGGCAAGTTGCCCGGACATGGCGTAAACAATCTATTTCAGATCTCAAAAGTAGATTCTGTGTATTCGTACTCCGACAGGCCACTTCCCTTCAACCACCAAATGAATGATCAATGTTAATGTTTCTATACGAACTATACTTCAATATTTTGTTCCATTATACATTGTCAAGTAAGTAATTTAATGAAAATTTTTGGTTTTGAAGTACTCATTTATATGGAAATATTTGATATATCTATAAAGGGCACTACAAAGATATAAACACACGGAAATACCTTTATGATTTTAATATTATGATTGTCTGTTCTGCTGACATTTTAAACAAATCAATGATACGGTTCATACATTGCCATGGCATTTTCTTATTCCATGAGGTACAAAAAGACATCATGAACTTGAAGCCAAGTAACGGCCCAAAATCAGTAGAACTCGGAGAAAGACAAAATACACACCTACATAATTGTAGGTGTGTATTTAGATTTTACGTTCTGAATATAAAGAAAGGTTCAGAATCATAACCACGTATAATAGTATGTCACGCATATTGTAATGATTTATTATAGGTATATATACAGAAATATATTGATATTTTGAATTAGTTCACTCTTAAGGAAACAGCATAATATGCTGTTTCCTTAAGAGTTGATTATTATTATTATTTATTATGACGCCATTTCCCCACATCATAATATGATGTCACCGAAATGGCGTCATCCGCTTACCACTAAAACCTCACGATATAATACGTCATCAAAATTTTTACATTTTAGTATGAGGCAACATTGTGACCATTAATTAAGCAAATATTTATCCATCTGACTAATATTGCCAACAAGCTGTCCGCTACGCGTTAAAAAAATCATGATGTAGTTTTTAGCTGAAACATCTAATACGCCAACCATTGATCAAATATTTGACTTGGCTCACGTGTGACTAATCATTGGACATTAAGTAACCATCGCCGAGGTGCATGACCGCAGTATTTGTCAAACACTTAGAGGGCATGCTCATTTGCTTAAAATACGGCATTAAAACTGAAGACTAATTTGAAACTAGTGACAGTTGACATTGTGTTCCGAGTGGTCTCATTATGAGATGTACTCGGCTTTTCTTCTGTAGATGACGAGATTTCTTTGACTGACGTACCTGCGTCGTGAGAAAGATGTCACCCGGTTGGAAGACATTGCCTTACCTGAAATAGAAATAGATAATCATTAAGAACACGAATTAAATAAAGCGTTACTGGCACTTAGCTACTGGATAGAGTTACGTCTTGCTCTAAATCAGACCACACTTGAACTTTGCGTTCTTGTCAATCAAAGTATAGACATCAATTAAAGTTTTAAAAAATACTGAAAGAACAGGTAACACAAGCGGAATGAGTCAGATGAACAGGGAGGAAAGTTTCCAATAGGGAACATAGAGGGAAGTTCATTTAACATAATAAATACTAACGCGGGAGCGTTTCCTAGGATGATACACTGTAAACACGTGGCCGAGACAATTGAGGCTGAATCATGGCGTAAACAAATATCAGATTGTTACGGGCCACATGCCAGAATTGTTAGCGAATTTGTAAAATATAATGAACTTGTAATTTATTAAGTCTAAATTTGTTGTAAATTCTGTTGCGTGGGTTAATGTTGTGAACTTTGTATATGTACACTCATAAGTCATAAAAGAAGTTTTTATTAGCATTTAAATAGAGATTCATTGTATCTCTAAAATAAAAACATAATTCTCATTCCTCAACATCAGTACTAATATTATAAATGCGAAAGTAACTCTGTCTGTCTGTCTGTCTGTCTGTCTGTTACGCTTTCACGCCAAAACTACTGGACCGATTTGAATGAAATTTGGTATGGAGATAGTTTGAGACCCGGGAAAAAACATAGGATAGTTTTTATCCGACTGTGCAAAAAGAGGTTAATGTTTTCGCGCGATAACCGACATACGCGCGGGCGGAGCCGCGCCCGGAAAGCTAGTATTTAATATAGTTAGACCAATCAGTCAAATGTGTTAGGTTATCAGGAGCATTTGACGGGAAGTGACATTGAACCTGAACTTATTTGCTCGTACAAACACCACGATTACAACAATGTTCAGCATTAGTTGTACTGAAATTTTCCGTACCAACATTGTTATGTTAGTAATGGAAGTGCACTTGGTTACACAACATAGTGGCACATGCGCGATTAGAAACGCATAAATCACGTTTTGTACCATGCGCGGACGCATATATTAGTAGGTACACGACACTGCAATGTGATCGTTATTACGAGAGCCATTGCATTCAAGTGGTTATAACTCACTACCATAATAGAATGGCAAATATTTAGGTATTGTATGTTTTTTTATCAGATTATCTTTACATATCAATAGCATACATATTGGTTTACAAATACTTTAAAGCTTTTGTTAAGCGACAAATATTTCTATAGTTCATATTCCATGACCTTATACTGAATACAAAATGTTTCTACTACAGTACTATTGCAATATTTCCTGACAACAGCATGATCAATGTGATAACTTCTATGTACTTACGAGTGACTACAACATCACTTTGATTTGTGATGAATCAGTACTCAGTACTATAATATTATAAATGCGAAAGTAACTCTGTCTGTCTGTCTGTCTGTTACGCTTTCACGCCAAAACTACTGGACCGATTTGAATGAAATTTGGTATGGAGATAGTTTGAGACCCGGGAAAAAACATAGGATAGTTTTTATCCGACTGCGCAAAAAGAGGTTAATGGTTTCGCGCGATAACCGACATACGCGCGGGCGGAGCCGCGCCCGGAAAGCTAGTTTAGAATAGTTTCAATCTAGTTTTAAATAATAACGTCATTTTTTGTTTCGTTAATTCTACCTTTACGTCACAGTGCATAACAGCTTTACAAAGAGTTTATATAATAAGTTGCAAATGCATATCTATTACAGCAATTTTCCTAATATGGCCATTAAAATTTCAATCGTCATACTCTATATGGACGTTTCAATGCAGTTTTTGGAGCGAGACTGTCTAATTCATCATCGTTATCTGCCTTACCTTATCCCACATAATATGTGAGCTCAATACAATATTTAGATTTCACGAAAGACCGACGGTTTTAGGGTCTGATATGACTGTTAATACTACTTAGGAATTCTAGCAGGTGTTGAGTGCCTAATCTGCAGCAACCCTAAAACGATGGAGGTACATAGATGAAGAATAAAATTGCTCAATTTAATGTAATTCCTCTGGTTAATGCATCCTCCTAAGATCATAGATAAATAGTATTTGAGAACCATAGGTATTTCTATTCCAATATTCACAATCTTAACTTTTTTCATAATCAGTTGTAAGACTGGTAATCCCGTATGTATAACAATTTTCATTCGCCTCGAGCACAACCGCAAAAGCCTATCATTAATTAGTCGGAGAAGACAAGACCACGGGAGCCGCCCTCTTAGCACAAAGTCAATGGCTAACAGTACAACCCTTGGGCAATACGGCAACAGCATTGTACACGAACCGTTAACAGCAGGCAACGTCCATCAGATACAAAACCTACTGACAGACGATAACGGTAATAGACATCGCTTCTTATGCTACTCTCCAGCCTACAGATTTATTCAATCGAGAGCATGATGTGTCTTGACTTGATACGACCGACATGTAAGATACTCTACGCCAAGAACAACTGTTCTATTAGAAGTAGCGAAAGTCAATGATCTTTTTTGGTGTCATGGTTTAGAAATTTACGAAGTCATTAACATGGTTACTCCGCCTTGTGATTTGGACCCATATATGATACTTTCTATATTTTATTGCAATGGCAAATTAAATTCACAATCAAAACAACGTCGTAAATAAAATAAAATATTCCACACAAATTTGCAATAAGACGAAATTTGTTGTATTGGCACATTCACTTGTATTGCGTTATACAGACAAGTTGCTTAATAGGCATGTGGCGATTGAGTTATTTATGGTACAAGAAATAACGTAAACTCTAAGCCAGAATTAGTCAAAGGTGTCGCTTCTATCTTTGTCTTTTGGCTCGTCCAGTAAAATTTGTTATGAACACAATGATTCGTTTTATGATATCCAGGATTTCAATGACAGATGTTATAGACTTCAGGTTTCATAAATAAAATGGTTGGTAAAATAAAGGTCTGTACTTACTGCGCAGATTAATTATGCTTGCGGATACGCGAGTAATATACCACCTAATGCTCTGTATCAGTCAATTGTGCACTGCTGTACACAGGCTTGCCATAACGTTCACGCTTGGCAGGCGTCATGGAGATAACAGTTCCTCAGAAGGTGCTGTTTCTCAGAAGCCGGTAAATTACCCTTAGTCGATTTTTACGACAGCCACGGGAAAAGATTCAGGGGAGGAAGGGTAACATTCTAGCCCGGCATCGCACGGTTATATATTATTACTCTACATAATGTCCTTTGCGATTATCTAAAAACAATATATTTTTCTACCACATCACATCACACTATCTCGATCTTCAATATCCGATTCAAATTACGCAATGTAAGATCCGAATCAAATCTAATCATAGACACAGCTTATTGAGCCGCAGCGCAATGACATTCCCAAGAACAAAAAGGACGCACTTTGGACACACTACCCTCCTCTATTAGCTGCATTGTAAGCATTACATTTTTAATTATAACGAAATCTAGCACATAAAACGTGATAACGAGTGTGTTTATGAGTTCGCGAGCACGTCTGGCGTTTCGCATCGGTGTGACGAAGCTCTGCATCCACGTCCATACCCTTGCCGTGACATCCAACTCGGCAAGTCAATAACCCGGCCCGCAAAAAATGTACAAGTCTACATTGTAAGTATACGCCCGGTCTATTCAGAGAGTATGACGTAAGCTTCGCGGAGTATCGAATTATGAGCTACATTATGAGCTCTGTAAATATAATTTGGGATCTTGAGTGATGCTTTTGTAACCAGTTTTCAAGGTTTTCGTCAAATTGTACGAAATTATGCACTGTTTTAGATTTACGATCGCTGACTCACGAGTGCTTTTGTTTTTACGCAACTACTTACACTTTTTATCGAGTTTTGTCGAATCGTGCAGTTTTTTTTTGTCTAACATTAATTGCAAGTAATTTGTAATTATTTTTAAATATTACTTATGCCGATAGGCATCACCTTATTTTCCAAAATATTAACTTATTCAAAATGTACTCGTAAGTATGTAGTGCAAATAAAGAACCAGTAAAAAGTTATGACTAAATAGGCACCCGGCTGGGACTCGCGTTATATTTACCGGATAGATTCCGACCAGTTTTTTTTTTTTTTTTTTCTAGTAAAAAGTTACAAATAAAAACTATGAAGCATAACATGGAACGATGCATGCGAGAAAAAGGAACAAAATTCACGCAATTGAGGTTCCGTATTCAATAGCCAATACAATTATTGTTTGGCATTACATTATTAAGAAAGAGTATATCTAAGCTCCTATCATTTTCTTTTATATTAAAAACTTTTCAAATTTGTCTGGTGGTCCTCTGAACATGGCGGTAGTACGGGACAGTTTTGTGACTCCCAAAGTTTGATTTTCTTAGTAATAATTAGTTGCTGAAAAAAAAAGCAATGATAGGGTTGTGTCTTTAGATGGACTAGATTTTATGCGAAAAGAAAATTGGATTGCTAGGTTTTGGGGAAAGTAGGGGAATACAAAACGTCCATGTCGTGATTTTTTCCCTTATATTTATATAAAAACTGTTTAAATAATGTTCATTGAATATCAGCGCGTGCTCTACAATCGGTCAAGTACCAAGGGAATAATAATATAGATAATATGTATACTCAATTTTATAGATTTTTTTTTAACTTGATATACATGGTTTTAATCAAAATTAACTGTCGTTCCAATTTGGCGTAAAAATTTTGCTCCTTAGCTACAACGACCATCGATTTTGCAAATAGATTTTTAGTGTACGGTCAATATGTAGTCAAAATTTGACGATTCTTACATGTAGGTACTGATCTAAATGTTGAGCAACAAAATTGACGGATGAAAGTAAAACGCACGTGGCAGAGACGCGAATGTTAAAATAGATGCGTGTTGTGTAAGAATGAACCAGCCGCCTTGGTCCATTCCCATGCACACTTCGGCAGCGGCATGCGAAGACGCCGCTAATAAAAAACGGCTAAAGTATCCAGAGCTGGAGCCACATTATTATTTTGTGACCATCGCGATCGATATCATGGGCAGTTGAGGGGTTGAAGCCAAGTTTGGTGGCTGAATAAGGTCGTATGTTGGCCGAAAAGTCAGGTGACTCTCGCTCCTGCATGCCAAGTATGGCCATTACTATTTGATTTGTTCAACAGATGTCTTTAGGCTTATGATGATGACGCACAACCTACGAAGGCATATTGCTTCCGTTACTATTTATACCCATAAATATTTATATACCTAATGATATAAATATAACTAAACTTTTAATTGAGGCCAAGATCACCTGATGTAATTTTTACAGTGAAGTTACTTTGAAAGATTTTTCCTTGTTTCATTCCTCAATCCTCACAGTTTAGTGGAGTACAACACTAGCAACCAAATATTTGTTTGGGTTTCGATGGTAAAGTGTTGACAAACATTGACATAGACCGATCAATACTTATGTCCCACGCCACTGCACTTGACCGTAGTTTATGGCTACAGACGTGAATATTTTAAAAACTTTTGGGGTTCACATTTTTTTGGTAACGAATAAAGTTATGATGACGGTGGCATCGTACATTTGATCTTATCTTGGCTGAACAAAGGGTGGTGGTTTGTTTTATTGTGTTACGACCGAGTTTGGTGCAGGACGTGTTTTCTATTCCGAACACGTGAGAAACGGATGCGTGTTTATGCAGATATCGTTTGCTTTGCTGATTGTCTCCTACCTATATATGCTGAATTTGGCGAACGAAATGTTTGAGAAGCGTTTACGTGGGCGTTTGTTTTCTAATTTACTTTTACTTTGACGAAGATGTCTAAAGACGTGTTTGTGGTATACAACCTTTCAGAACTGAATGATGAATCGTCGAACAACTTATTGATTTATATTGTTTGAGCATATTTGGCAGATGTCTGAACAAAATGTTTCATGTCAGATAAAATGGAACTACCATTAATTATGTCGGATGAGTTCTCAAACCCTCGTTAAATACTCCAGCGCATAATAATAAATAACAGGGCTCAACAGGGCTTTATTTGGAGATATGAACTCATCCTGCACTCGACAGGAAAATACGAGATGACATTGTATAGTTTAGGACGGCCATTTAACTCGATTCACATCCTGAATTATTTATAAACTCTTTTATCTCTGACTATTGACAGGTTTAAGAACCAACATTTAAATAGGTATTTTACAACGTATGTAGGTTTAAACACGGTAGTAATAAATTACGGTTGAAGATACAAAACAAAGGCAGATATATCATTTACCTTCAAGGAATAGGCACAAAACAAAATACACTCTAAACAGGAACTAAAAAACGAACAAAAACTCTACCACGAAAAACAAAACACAAAACCAGTCCGCAGGCAAGCATGCACACATACTAGGAACGTTGTATGGCGTCCAATACAGTACAAAATAAAACGACAACAACAACAAAATCAAGGACCGTGACCCACATAAAACAAGAGTAAAGAAATAACCAACACCTTTTTACGTTTGACGAATGGCACGTTAGCTTTACGATCGCAGTTGACGGGATAATCTTGATTAATCTTGTAAGTATAGGTTTACCCACTATCAACGTGTGTAATCTCGTAAGCTAGCGCGCCACGCGTCAGAGAGCACATAAACAGCCATAGCCAGAGAAGCCAAACGTTCCGAGCGCGGGGCGCGTCTACCTGGAGTGTTGCTGCCTCTCGGAGGGCGGCGGCGAGGGTGCGCGAGAGGAGGTCGCCGTCTGGTCCCGCGTGTCAGTCGCCGTAGCCGGACTGCCCGCGCCGCTGCCACCAAGCGCCAACGCCAAGCCGCTGATGCTGCCGACACATCACCATGTCACCACAGCCCTAGCGGCGATCGCCAATCGTACAAGTAGGCCTAGCTGCTCCATACCGTTCAAGTCTTAGCATATTCTTAAATCCCAATGAGGTTAGTTACATTATCACTACAGATTTTTAGTTCTCGACCTCCAAATATAACAGATCTAGTATACTGGTAAGTGAAGTACAAGCGAGGTGTTACAAATTACTATTGACACGATCTAGAAATGATGGAGATGACATTGAGTGTATCGGAGCAGATAAGCCCTATAACTAATTTCGAATCGAAACTACAATTCGACTATTCTATGACTAACGGTATTATAATCTATATTAAGTGTTACACCTAAATGAAAACAATACCATAGAAGAACCCGCCAAGTTCGATTCCCATTGTGTGATTTCTGATTACGCTATTGTTCTCGAAAGTTCTGTTATTGGACTACGAACAGCCGAGCGAAGCAGAGCATTCTCAGCGGAGTGAAGATATTATAAATAAGCAGTGATATTCAGTTAGTGGCAAGGCAACAGGGGTGTCAGTCATAATAAAGGTACTGGCAAGCAAGCATTCCGAATGCAGTTCATTATCGATTATACACGACGATAGATGTTGACATTGTCCTATTTAATTATTTGGTATGTGGAATCAATGTTAATTGAACGTAGAAATTTAGAAGTCGTTAGTGATGTAATGGCCTAATGATTATAGTAAATCATTCGAGCCTTAAGGTTGTGGTAACCGAGGATAATGGCAATTCAGATGCCAGTCAGGAAGACGAGGAAGATTGAAGTTCGAGTAGGAACGCGCGAGTCGAGGGCAGGCAATTAGTCGGTCATACACGTCAACGCACTACAGTGATGTCGAACGAATCATTAAACGCATCTTGAGTATGAATGGCTGATGTGCGTAAGACATACGTAGTCTCGTCATAACCAGACAACTCGTCGCCGCGCAAGGTTATCTATTGTTGAAAGTACAAAACATGATTACAGATAATCAATTACGTCGTCGGTTCCGAATATTTTCGATGAGCTTTTGTTGTATGGGTTGTAAACCGCTTTGTCGTACTATTGACTTGCGTCACAGTATCAAATATATTTCAATTGTCTACCTACTTACCATGATACGTGAAAAGTTAGAAAGCAATGTAAAGGCATATTGTCAGAGAAGCACTTTTTAGAAATTGAGTTATGACTGGCAATAAAACAGTATTTTCATGAGTCACTTTTATAAGTGTACTTCGAAATACTACGACGATAAAGATTGTTTCGCGTGATGGCGTTCGCAATTTATGGGAAGTTCACAGCACAGTGCTCGGTATTAGCACTGTTTCAAAGAAAATGGTTTTACTTAATGCCTGTACACCATTATATAAAATGGCTCACAAACGAGTTGATCTTATCGAAATTTGTTTGAACTGCTTTAATAACTCAAAGGCTGTTCTACATCGATGATCGCTATGCGAGTGGAGTTTGGGTGGGCTGCTTTTGGAAAACTGGAGGATGTCTTCAAATTCAAAATTCCGCAATTTTTGTAGACCAAGAATGATAAAAAATGCGTGCTGCACATACTTATGCAAACGTAACGTGGCCTGTAAATAAAACGCACATATATAAGATATATGAATTGCAAATAGCGGATCATACTAGGTGCACCTGCCGCTACGCTACCGTACAATCTACCCCTTGGTACATTTGTGTCCCAAACGTGAAAATTCGACATCGCACTAAATTCGAGGACGTGGGTACACACATCGATTAGCTTAAGTGGAGATGGGCAGGAGACGTGGCTAGACGAAAGATAAGAACAATAAACAGGTGTACCAAGACAGTCACCGTATTTACGGAATAGGCGACGGCGTATGGGCAGGCCACTAGCCCGATGGACATAAGACATTGTAAAGCATGTCGGAAGGCAATGGATGAGGTTAGCACAAGACCGGAAAAAATGGCGTGAGCATGAAGATACCTATATCCAGCAGGACATCTATATAAAGATGTCTTGCCTGTATCCACCATACCGGCTGATTAATGTCCTACATAAAACTCTGAACACCGAAATAAAAACGTTAGTACGGCAAATATTTAAAAAGGAGCTGAAGGGCTTTCAATTAATATCGTTTACGGAAAGAAAGTAAATTTTGCCTGACATAATATTATATCTGAGCCAAGAGGCAATAAAACTGTAATTAATGACTACATTCAATTATCAACAGGACATTTTGAACATTTCCGTGATATGTACAATTTATACGCGAGTTCATAAAGTTCTCAATTTTGACGTCGCCTCCGCAATAATAAAAGTGTTATTTCCGCAATAGTTTATTTCGTAAAACCATAATAAAATGTAAGGTCGGATAGCGTCATATGAGGTCGGCTTTAGCGGAAGAATGGTTTTGTTTGCACAAAACATTAATAACGCCTTTAGCTACATAAAGCGCGAAATACTTGTGCCCTTGCAAAGTAATTTCGGTCCAATATCAATAGAGGTGATTTAATTTTAATTAATACTTTCACAGGTCACAACATTCACTATGCGGCCACACTGTGCCTTATTGTCCCGTAGAATGGTAAGTAACATTATTTGATCAATGTTATCTATCAGCACTCAGCAGTCCTGCTGATTTCATTGATGTACCTAATTAAAATATTACAATCAGTAGTATTTATTTGGCCTTTCTGTATACCTAATTATAATATTAAAATTAATAGTAATTACTTAACAGTTTTATTAATATTCAGTCGTTTTAGTTTACTTCCAAAAAGATATGGCAATTATCTAAACGACGTTCTTTTTTGAAAAGATAATCATAGATATCTGATGTCTTTAGAGTTTTGAAACCGTTTGGATGATTCTTTCTTCGTTAGATTTTTCGTGTTTTGGGTTCAGTGTGATCGCATAAAATCTACATCAAATATTGGCCTAAGCTCGAGAATTTACTTGAAAATTCAAATAATGATAAGCGACCACTTCTTGTAATTTATTTTTTAATCCTTAAGTGTAGGTCTAGGACTCTCCTGGTAGGATAGAAGTATTGTATGCATTGTGATGAAATCTCATCGGTATTAAAACGGGTATATTCCAAAACTATTTTTTATGTATTGCCGAATTGAGCAGTTACTAAGCAACTAATATCTATTTTGTAATGTATGGCAACTTGTTTTGCGCTTTTGACTACGTGTTGCAACGACTACATGAAATTATTTTAGGTTATGAGACTTATGAGTTATGATTTCTTATTTAATGCTTTTAGTGTAGGTTGTAAGTTCTTTTTTAAGGGCCAATTTCACCAAAGTAACGTTTGTAATAGTACTAATTAGAGTAGGTGAATAGGGTTCACCAAACTTTATACTAAAGATAGACCATTAAAATATGATAAGCTTTTACTAATATTGAACTTGACGTTTCAAAGTGGCAGTGTTTGCATTTGTTGGCTTTCTCTCTTGGAAAAAGAAAACTCCTTGGTATGGACTTTTTTATGACATGTGACAGGACATGAAAATTTTACGTAGGTACCATCAGCTGTAGCAAAGTGGCCATATCTGTCTTTAGTTTATGAAGCTGTACCGCCAAATTCGACGGTATATTTTTTAAACCTTGGATAAGTGTTTTCTTTCCTTTGCTGCAGCCGTCTGCTAAATTTTAAATTCATTTTAAAATACATTGGATGTAGAGATTTAAATTATCCTGGTATAGTTTTATCCTAGTTTGCTGAAATTGGCCCTAAGTGAAACATAATTAAAAGTTGATTAGGCCATGTTTTTATCATATATGTATATATATGTCATGGACTGGTTCCTTTCCCAGTCCATAACATTTACATTATCTCAAGAAGACTGTACAATAACAGAAGAAGACGAAACCAAAAATATCTTGATGTCTTGAATTCAACGTCTTAAAACTCGAAAGCAGTAAGCAAATATAACAATATTGACTTTAAAATCAGCCTCTGTTGTGTAGGCAGATGTTAATTCATCATGGCATCAAATTAACCGAATCTATATTTGCAGAACCTTTTAAAGTTGAAACCCACTTGTATTATACGTTATTTCGATTTGTTATTTCATGTTCAAAGTACCGTTAACTTTCGAAGATCTCTAATACTTATATTGTAATCAAAGCTAGTTTCGCATACTATATGTACTGTTGTATCAGTCGGATTATACAGCCTCCACCTTTGAGAGAGGAATTGCCATAATCCTCGAGCTTGGCAGGCGTCTTAGGGATCGCAGAGTATGCAGTTTTTCTGAAGGCACTCCTGCACACTTTCCGGCATATTACACATAGTTGCATCTTAAGACAACGACAAGAGATGAGGGGACTTTGACATGCTAGCCCTGCACCCCACGGGCAGTTTTAGTTTAACTCACGTTTAATTTCGAATACGATTCCGAATATTTTTTAAATATTCACAATTATAAGTATATTATTACAAAATCATAAAATAATTCAATAGTAGCTCATAAACGGAGTTTAATAACAGAGAAAGCATGTAGATAACCATATACTTTTCTAAGCGTTCCCTTATTTCTTGTTCATTATAATAAAGAAAAAGTATCAAATCTTTGCCGTGGACATTCATCTTCACACAAATTTCTCCAACAATTTTTGATCGTTAAAATGTGTCTTCCCTACTATTTAGCTTAACCTATACTCTAAAATGTATTATTATGGGATGACTTGTCTTAATTCATTTCCTCGTAAAAGATTAATGGTATACACAAATTTTACAGAGCCTTTATCGTATACTCCTCCTAAGATTTTCGCCAAGAATTAATTCTCTTCTAACGAAAATATAATGCAGAATAAACTTTATAGTTACTATTACTAAAATGTGCTCGTACGCAAACAACGTCTTTGTTGTTCACGCAAGGTATAATCATTTGTTATTGACGAAGCTCTACTATCAAGGTCATAGTGACCGCCTATAGGCAGAGCTCTAGCTGTTGCTCTAGGCTAGGCTATTAAAGATCTATATTATGATAAATATTAACTTGAAATTGCATCAGCTGCATTTCAGTTCCAGGTGCTAGTTTATCTAGATAGCTGGTTGAATTCAAACTAACAGCGTGATGGAAGAAGCATAAGTCCTAACTGGTGTTAAGCGGCAACCTTCGGCACATCACCCTGAGACGAGGTTTGCTTAGTCTTTCTGAACCGATCAGCAAAGTTAAACAAAGTCCGCCTCGGTCATGACGTGGATGGGTGACCGCTGGTGACATTACTACTGAGCGCTTCCGTGCTTCGGAGGGCACGTTAAGACGTCGGTCCCAATTGTTGTCTTAGGATGGCCGTCGTTATAGCATGGTGGTAGCTACCACCTTCAAGTAGAAAATTTGTCGCCAAGCACCTTACGGTGTGCTTCAGCTGTCCTTGACAGCCAGTAATTCTAGGTTAGCCTGAACAACATCTTCGACCACATCATCACTTACTATCTGGTGAGATAGTAGTCAAAGGCGAACCTATCAGGCACAAAAAGAAAAGTCTCATGTGCCTGTAATTTCACCGGCACCCATACCCTTCAAACCGGAACACAGTAATGTGAGCATTACTGCTTGGCGGTAGACATAGCTACGGTGACAGTACGTACTGCCCCGGACGAACTGGCACAAAGAGTTCTACTGCTTTTGATAGCACTAATAGTTTAACTCACTCTATCAGTCAAACAAAGATCAGATGGTCCGGAGTTATTGCAATCACTTTAGTGTCAGCTACATCAGATAGTAAGGATTAGAAGTTGAAACATTTCCTTAGTAGTAATTGTGAGTTATTTCCTTAACCTTTAACAATAATTGTGCCGGTGACATAATTTATTGTGATGACAATATTTACGGAGTGAAATACAGCAAATAGCAACGCAGCTGTACAAATCTATGAGTAATCGTTTCAAACGGCTACTTTCCGTGTTGATATGCCAACTCACTATAGATCATGAAGTTATGTTCTTGGAAAATGTTAATGTTGCTACATGGAAGAGTGATTGTTGATTCGTAGGCTTGATGATGATGTATAATTTTTAGAATTTAATTTAAACTTTTTTTATGTAAAGTTTGTACTTTGGCATAATTAAGAGACGACATAGAATTCCTAAGAAGAGCGGGCGTCAGACGTCAACCATAAAACTGAACTTTTTAAACTATATTCTTCTTCTTTTTAGAAGGCGCGGCCGTTATATTAAATTTTGCTTAACCAGAAAGCAGCCACTTCGGTTGCCTTCTGGTTGGCTTCAATATTTACTTACTATGTATATTCTTGTGTAGTTTTATATGTGAGAAAGATATATCGCACCGGTCCCATATAAATAGAAAACAAATATATACATCAGTATCAGTACTAATATTATAAATGCGAAAGTAACTCTGTCTGTCTGTCTGTCTGTTACGCTTTCACGCCAAAACTACTGGACCGATTTGAATGAAATTTGGTATGGAGATAGTTTGAGACCCGGGAAAAAACATAGGATAGTTTTTATCCCACTGCGCAAAAAGAGGTTAATGTTTTCGCGCGATAACCGACATACGCGCGGGCGGAGCCGCGACCGGAAAGCTAGTCATTAATAACTAAGAGACAGTAGCAATCACCGAATGATTACAATAAGCCAAAAGTCAGACATCAGTCGATCAAAGTCAGAAGTAGATCCACAAGTTAACCTATCCGAAAAATGAAGTTTGTTCCTACAACAGCATTACAGGGGATTCAACAGAAGCACAGATAAATATAGGCATTCAATGTACGAGTATATTAAACAAATTAATCAATAACAATTGCGATGTCTCGTCATGTTAGCCAACGAGTCTCATATCAACATGTGCTAGGTTCAAAGGTGAACCTTAGATTGATAGAACTCTTTATTGTAACACCACTTTATCAGCCGGATTGTCCACAGCTGAACACAGCCTCCCCCCTTAGTTGGGCTTGCCATAATCCTCACGCTTTGCAGGCGTCTTGGGGATCGCAGTTTAAGATATCAGTTCCTCAGAAGGCACTGCTGCCCTCCTTCCGGTATTTTACCTTCAGTCGACTCTTACTACACACAGGTAGCAATAGTTCGCGGTACCCCTCGGGGCAACAAAGCGCGGTGAAACACCAAAGTACAGATAATTGAAGAATTAAAAAAAGAAAAATGCGTAACTTAGCTCTGGTTTTCAAAAGTAACTAAAACGAAGTCCATGTACCGGACGTTGTACATACCACAATATATCAAAGCATACAAGAGTTAGTACTTTGTGAGCTGTTTTGTGGTAAATAGCAACACTGGAGCATAATCAAGAAGCGAAGTATAAGAGTTGCGTGGATGATTCAGTATAAACAGTTTCTCACCTAACATGTTATCGAAATAGGTACCTAAATATAAAGTAAGAAATGAAACTAGTTCACATATAATTCGGCATTTCTTTGATGCGATGATCCAGATACAAACTGCGTAGTACTGGAGGTAGGTATCAGCATTAATATTAATAAAATTGACAAATTCCGAGATGGCGTCGGAATCCGGAGACGCGAATGTTTGGCAGACCACCAAACGAGGTGTTCCGACACGTGATCAGGGTGTTACCAGTATTAGTGCCATATCTAGCTAATAGCGTGTAATTGATTAATGCTAATTAGTGTTGTAAGCTTTTGCCAATACCGTAGCATTGCAATTCGTAATAACGTACATATCATGTAGGTCAATAATTTGTAGATTTGTTTTGCCTGGACATGAAATGAAATTGAAAGTAAATTATAGCCGACATTATATTTTGCGCGTCATAAAACTTTCCGTCGTATTACAAACAGCAAATCTACATTTAACAAATAATACTACGGCCCAATTTCACCAAAGTAGGATTAAGCTATATCTATAGGTGAATAAGATTAATTTCTGTAATGAACAAAATATGATAGCAGATAGACGTTTTGGCCTTTGTCAACATAGACGTGAGAAGCTGATATTGCAGTGGTTTATATTTGCCATTAGACAACAAACTTGACATCAGGCAGACAGTTGTAATAAAGGAAAAAATCTAATCCAAGTTTAAAAAAATATACCATTGAATTTGGTGGTATAGCTCAATAAACCAAAAAACAAATACGGCAACTTTGCTAAAGTTTATAATACATATATGTCCAGTGTCCACAGCTGCTATCACATGTCACAAAAGTCAAACCAAGGTGATTTATTTTTCCTACAACAAATTTAAAATCTCTCAACTAGGTTTCATGCTCTATGATACTATAGGCCTTTCACATGTTAATGGTTTATTGTATAAGGTTGTCCACGTATGTATTACCTAGATTGGTGAAATTAAGCCTTAGTGTGAAAATGTACAAGAATATGTAAAATTCAGACAGAGATATGAGCTAAGGATGCGAGTGGTGGCATCTCTTGAAGCGCTCGTAGCGAAGTTTGCTTGGCCATTCTGAATCGATCAGCAAAGTTAAGCAACGTCCGCCGCGGTCAGGAGTTGGATGGGTGACCGCTGGTGACATTACTACTGAGCGCTTCCGTGCTTCGGAGGGCACGTTAAGCCGTCGGTCCCGGTTGTTG
Organism: Plagodis dolabraria; assembly: GCA_963854805.1. Classification (NCBI taxonomy): domain Eukaryota; kingdom Metazoa; phylum Arthropoda; class Insecta; order Lepidoptera; family Geometridae; genus Plagodis; species Plagodis dolabraria. Next base: position 7,433,982 of record OY978442.1, read on the forward strand.
TCTTAGGATGGCAGTCGTTACAGCATGGTGGTAGGCCACTTTGCGAATGCCCGCCTGGCTAGCTACCACCCTCAAGTTGAAAATCTGTCGCCAAGCACCTAACGGTGTGTTCCGGCAGCTGTCCTTGAGAGCCAGTAATTCTAGGTTAGCCTGTACAACATCTTCGACCACATCATCACTTACCATCAGGTGAGATAGTGGTCAAAGGCTAACCTATCAGGCATAAAAAAAAAAAAACCACCAATCACATCGTTCGATATTCAAAGCATAGCGTGACATTTCGTCATAACCCGACCAAATCAAACGATCTGACTGGTAAATACCATAGGCATCTTGGTGGTAAGTCCACCGTAGTCTATTGCGACTGTGAATCAAGAATTCATTACTTCCCAACCACAAATTGGACAAAGGGCAACAATTTCATACCAACACTGAACGGTCATTGAGGTAGCAGAACTATAACAAACAAAGATCAGAAACGTGAAATACCATCCAGCTGAGAGAATGATTCAAGTATAAGAAGGCAATAGTCGAGGAGCTTGATAACCTTCGGCGAGCGTCAAACGACTCGATTGTGTAATCGACAAAGCTGTTAGACCAACAATGGTACCCTTCATCGGAGCACGTTGTAAATCATACAAATGGCCGTTTGTGGCGCGTGCGCGGCACGACTCCGGCCGATAACAACCGAACACAATCAACCGTGCAAGACTTGTCACCGATACTATTCAAAACTTAAAGGAACGTAGTATAGGGTTGATATAAGGCAGCAAGGACGCAGCGGACCGTGAAGTGATGAATCGTAGCAGTAATAGCATAGAACAATAACCCATTATTTCGGAAACACGTTCAGTACGATACGACCCTTATTTCTGAGAACGAGTTAGTATTTGAATTAGTGATAGTACATTGAATTGCGGTTCGTGACCCCGTTCGAGATCAAAGCCGCCGCGTTGTGTACAGTTTATGTTCAAAGCAAATTGCAACCAATTAATGGATAATGTACAGTTTATAATGGACTACACTATAATGAAAATAATATAATAGATGACGCATAACCTTACTAAGCAAACGGATAAGTTAAAAAACAAAATAGAGAAAACGTATTGATAAAAAAAACATGTTTACAACAATAAGGTTAATTAAGATCACAGTAATTAACGTTAATCGTTTTTCCTGTAGCAATTAAAATAATGATAGCAAAAACAAAACACGGAGGTATTAAGGTTCATTCGCATAACATTTTATCATTAAGTATATTTAGGTACATACTCATGTCTACTTTCGTTTATTGCCCGTGGTCTGATCGCGGAGTTCTATTGGTCGATCTATAAGTTTTTTGTATGTAACACATTATTAAAAGAATGGCCCAGAGTTTCTTACCCGTTCTTCTCGGAGTGGCTCTATACATTTTTTTGCTGAACATGTCACCGAAATCGGGCAATATTAAGATGTAGAAAAGAGATTTTTCTTTTTGTATGGAGAAGCACGCGCTATATAATCCTCTTAACATCGAGAAAATTAGATTTTGTCAAATTATGTTACATTACAAGCATATTAATGCAAGTTTATGCCAAATTGTATACAACCATGTATACAATGTGGCATAAACTAAGTTCGTTATTATAAACTGAAATGTAATTTTTCATAGATGATTTGTGTCATATATAGTTTGTAATGGACCTTGATAGGAGCGTTGTAGATGCCTGAATTGAATATACGATTTTAATTACATGAATTATAGTATGAACTTTTTTTTTTAATGCTTTAAGGTTAGCCTTTGACCACAATCTCACCTGATGGTAAGTGATGATGTGGTCGAAGGTGTTAACAGGCTTAACCTAGAATTAATGGCTCGCAAGGACAGCTGCCCAGCACATCGTTAGGTGCTTGGCGACAGATTTTCTACTTGAGGGTGGTAGCTAGCCTGGCGGGCATTCGCAAAATGCCCTACCACCATGCTATACGACTGCCATCCGAAGACAACAACCGGGACCGACAGCTTAACGTGCCCTCCGAAGCACGGAAGCGCTCAGTAGTAATGTCACCAGCGGTCACCCATCCAACTCATGACCGAGGCGGACGTTGCTTAGCTTTGCTGATCGGTTCAGAATGGCTAAGCAAACTTCGCTAAGAGCGCTTCTAAATCTCTCATGCGATATTTCATCTATTAAGGGATCCGTAACCTTAGGGCAAAGCAAAGCACTTAACGTTACTGTTGAACCTGTCTATCTGACATTACGTCATGTGTCTTCTGCTCGTAAATGGAATAAGTAACAAAACTGGAACTGTTAATAAGTAGATGTTTTGAAATCAGACTTGAAAAAGAGGGGGCTCTTTTTAGAGCTCTTCGAGTAAATATAGTCAATATTAAAGACTAACCTGCCAATAACTTTATAACTTGTTTTTAACGATGATGCTATGCTAGCTTGACGCAACGCACTACAAAACAACAACACAACGAAAATCAAAATTTTAACCACTACTTAATTCGATGTCGCGAAATTATCTTTCAAATGAAGTATCGTAGTGGTGAAACGTAGTTCGAACACAGTAGGCAACATAATCAATTTTCCTTTCTAAAAAAATGATTTGAAGAGCTTCCTTCTTAAAAAATAACCATTTATAAGTGATTAACCTTCGTGTCAGCATCCGGGCTGCAAACATTACGCAGATTCGCTGGAATCATTCATGTTATCAAAATTGTTTACTTTAGCAACGGCTCCAGGCGGGCGCCAGATTCACCTTGACCGTTCGGTGCAACAAACCATCCAAGGCTGACCTTTCCACCCCTCCGCTACCAATATTCATGAAAACCAGATTGCTTTCCAGCCAAAGACCTAATTAAAACGGCGGAACATTATTTTACTGTCAGCGGCGAAAAAAAAGTGAAATAAATGAGACGCCGGCAATAAATTCTGTTAACTCACACATTTTTTAGAATCTATTTGAAATAAAAAAAGCATGTATTTTCAGATACAAACACGTGTATTTCCATGGCAAGTGGCGTGCACACAGATTGATTTTTACGGCTGAGAGATCAACAGTGTTTAAAGCGATTGGTGTAAACATAACATTAAAATTAACAAGTCTAGATGCAAACAGAGGATAAACATAGAATTCTATTTCTAGCGGCAGTTACGGTTATATGCTGCAGGAAAATCTCCGTCTGTAATTTCAAAATACTCTATTCCGTGAAGACTTATAAAAGTGCTCGAGTCCATTAGGTTTTATTACACATGATAGTACTATGATTCAATAGTGACAAAGATATTGTATAAGCGATAAATAAATATATAGTGTATACAACCTGTTTAATTTAATCGGAGTTCGAAAAGAGTAGCAATTAAACTGTATATGACAAGTGACGTCCTTTTTTATTAAGTTTACAGGTTTCTTTCCGATGATGTGTCATAAGATAGAAGTTATAATATGATTTTATATAAAGAGGCAAGCCAGTTTCGGAGTCTCTACATATATGTATATTCCTGCCTCTAGATCAATTTTTTTTATATAAATACTCTGCTATAGACACGCCAATGTAATTACCTTTTTTTCAGCAAATAATTATTAATTTAAGAAAATATGACATTATATATTTTACTGCTATAATAAGATCACGAGATAAATAACTGACAGAGAAATTTAACAAGTTTTACCATAAAATAGAATAATAGGAGCTAACTAAAGATCTAAAACCATCGCAAAATTCATATATGCAATATTTCTATGCCCATGACAGAAAAGAGCGCTTGCATTTTATGGTACATCAACAACTTAACGCATATTATAGTTGGTAACAAATCGTCCAATTAAAATGTGAATGATCGTAAAGAACACCACCCACGACGTACAAGAATTATACAAATACGGTGCAACTAGGGCATGGATACCGGTATTCGGTATTACCGAAAAACCGGTAATACCGGCCTATTTAGAGTACTCTCAAATACCGGTATTGGAATGAAAAATACCGGTATTTCGGTATTATGACAAAAATGAAGTTTATATGCATGAAACTAACAAAGACTTAAAAACCAATAGGGCTTTAGATTTTATGAATAACATCAACAACTTATTAAATATTATGGTTGTAAATTAATGCGCAGTTTACGTTTTCTTTTCATGCTTTTACAAATTAATTTATAAACCGACTTCAATAACTAAAAATTCATAATCTAATTAGGTAACGTTGATTTCTACTTAATAAAAAATGACAGTTTAAGATTGGAACCCGTCAATGTGTCCGTGCAATTGTGAGTACAAAAATTGTATTACATACAGTGGTGGTCATATAATTAAGAACCCTGATATAAAGGGAAGATTTTTTCAAACTAAGACGCAAAACTAATTGTATGCAATTTTCTTTTATTTCTCTCGGTATCGTAAAACTTTTCCATAATACCACTGTATTCATTGATACACATGATTAGCTAAAAATAAATAGACAAACTTTTTACACTACTTCGAAACATAGTATTCCTGTTTACTGGCTGGTAACGTAATTAAGAACGCTAAATAGTTTATGCCTTTATTCAAATTTAAATAGAGAACACTCGGTCGATTTGTTACTGTTTGTATAATTTTGGCGCCATTTGGTGCTGTAAAAGATTAAAAGTGATTGCTTCTTATAAAAAAAACAATGGGAAAAAATAAAAGTTGTGATAAATCTACAAGGGAAGTAATAATAAAACTTCGCCGGAAGAATTGGTCTTATAAAAAGATAGCCGACCATCTGCAATGTTAAAAAACGATGGTTTTCCACGCTGTAAAGCATTTCGCTACGTATCAAACTACTTCGAATGTTCCACGTGTAGCTAAACAGAGAAAAACAACTCCTAGAGATGACCGAAACATCGTTCGTATGGCAAAACAAAATCCTTTTAAAGGGTCCAATGAGCTGAGAAAAGAATATTTTGGTGAAAACAACCCTTTAGCAATCTCAGCACGCACTATTCGAAGACGTTTGGTAGAAGAAAAATTGCACGATAGGATAGCAAGAAAGGTACCCATGTTGAAACTTTGCCACAGGCAAACCCGCCTTGCATTTGCGAGAAAGTATGAAAACTGGACTGTGCGACAGTGGAAAAATGTACTTTTTTCTGACGAGACGAAATAAACAGAGTATGTTCTGATGGAAAACGATATGTACGACGTCCCCCGAATACAGCATTCGACCCTAAGTACACGAAAGTTACATAAAAGCACGGTGGTGGAAATGTGAAAATTTGGGGGTGCTTTTCTGGACATGGTGTTGGACCTGTAAAGTTGATAGAAGGTAACATGGATCAGTTCCAATACAAAAATATACTGTAAGAAACAATGTTACCATATGCTGAAGACGTTCTACCGGTTATTTGGACATTCCAGCATGATAATGATCCAAAGCACACTGCACGCACCGTAAAGGAATTTCTTACAGCGCATTCAGTTTCTGTCTTAGACTGGCCAGCTAACATCCCAGATCTAAACCCAATAGAGAATCTGTGGTTCGAAGTAAAGAAAAAGGTTTCAAATACACAGTGTGGGAATTTAAGAGAGCTATACGACGTTTTTTTAGAAGAATGGAACTCTATTTCTCTTGCGAAATGTCAAAAATTAATAGAGTCAATGCCTCGCCGGTGTAAAGCAGTAATTAAAAGCCGCTATTAACTATTAATTTTAGTTAAAAATATATTAAATTGCTTTTAAATTTTCTGCGCTACATATTATTGTGATTTTTTAAATGTAAGTGTCATACAAAATAATTCCCGCGCAGTTTAATAAATCGTTCTTAATTATTTGTCCAGCTTCAGTACTATTTGAATGTGTTACTTTGGTAAAATAAATAAATAGTGAAAAAAATAGTTAGCGATTTTATTGTTCATTCCTAAGCCACGTTGCTCTATTAATGTGGCTATTTTACAACATGAGTAGTTGCTTCTCAAAAGGTACACATCATTGTGTATGACACGATTCAAATAAAAAACTTCTATAACTTCAAATCGTTCTTAATTATATGACCACAACTGTATATGGTGGTAGTATTGTTTATATAGTTTAACAAAACTGACATCATCCACCGACCACCGCACGCCCCTCAGACCAGCGCATTGCATCTTTTTATCTCACGCATATTCTCAATTGCATTGTTCACTCTCACTTGATTCGTCGGTTCTCTATTCACAATTCTCTTATTACTACGCACATGCACGTGGTATATACGGTAATCAGTGTTTCCGAGTATATTACAGTGATAAGAACTGAGTATGAACTGATATCCCACACTGCGATGCCCAAGACGCCTACCAAACGAGGACATTATGGCAAACTCCGCTTTCACTCCGCTGATACAGTAAGAACGGTGTGGGTAGTTTCCGTTTTCGAGACAATATTATGAAAAACTATCATTTAGGAGATAATCGGTAAAGAAACTCTAAATTCTTTCAAATTTAATAAGCCTCATAAAGCGTATCTACCCTATTCAGATCGATCATTCGGCAATATCAGCAGATAGTGCCAAAACTGGTTGTGGCGATAGCGTCGAGGTGCCGGTTCAGCTTCAATTTAATAAGAATTAAATAAAAGAATCGACAAATCTCTAAAAGAGAAAAGTACATAAAAGGATATTTTACACTAATCACAAGGGATAGACAACGAATCTAATGACTCTGATCCGAAAGATGATGAAATCTGATTTACATTTACATTATCGAATTATACACACGGAAATGACACAGTACGAAAATGGCGGCAATAGAGGACTTTATTGGGATGAACTTAATAAGACCTTACCTCTAATTAGTATTGAATCCGAAATAGCGTTTTCAGTGACGAATTTTATCCAAACTAATATTATATCTGATTGTTTTTTGTATAAATATTTATTATATAATATATAATAAATATTTAATATATAATAAATATTTGATTATTTATTGGAATAATAAAAAAAACATAAGAAAAAGTACCAAAAATTATTAATAAAATTAAGTTGATTAAAAAAATTACTGTTTCACGATGATTTTATTATAGTAAAATAGGTATATTAATGCAGTCTCAAACAATATTACATGGAAAATATATTTTTTCTGCGTTTTTAACATTTATAGTGAAATACCGAAAAAATACCGAAATACCGGTATTCCGGTATTGAAAATATTGATACCGATATAATACCGGTATTGCGAATAAGTCCAATACCGCCATGCCCTAGGTGCAACGCATTAATAACGCCCGGAAAAGCTCGGAATAGCACAAAATAGAAAATTACATCGATGTTATATCGTTATTTTTGTTACAAATCGCATTAGACTTGCATTACTAGTGATCGACGATGGAGTACGAAGCGAAGATATGTAGGCATATATACATACTTATATAAATATATTGGTGAAACGTCATCCAGATTATGCTAGTGTGTATTGGAAAACGCTGGGTTAGATAGATAATATTTTTTTGCGTGCACGATGAAGTATTAGCATAAACTTCGTTAGTATGAACGGATTTTGATCTTGTAATGATGTCCAACATCTGAGTGTAGGGTTCGTAAGAGAATCAGATGAGTATGATCATTAATGATTGAATTAAAACCAATGGCTACAAGTGGCTAATAGCCGTTCTTTGTGGCGATCTATGGGGGAGGCCTTTGTTCAGCAGTGGAAGTCTTCCGACTGATGATGATGATGATCATTAAAATAATGAAGAAAAATTCATGTACGTCTTTAATAGACATAGGGCAAATGAGAGGAAAAATACGTAAAATAAGCGGCATACCAAAACCTTTAGATGTATTATGTTCCTGGGATAGAAATGATCGTCCCCACCTTAGATGTGAGGTATGAAATGAAAGTCATGCAGAGGATCCAGGAATAGAGTTCTGAGAGAGAGAGAGTGACGTATGAAAACTTTTCAACTATGATATGACCCTCATGAAATAATTGGGTATATAATTTTGTTAATCTACACTAATATTATAATGAGGAAATATTATTATTTTTGTATGTAACGAATGAACTTAAAAACTACTGGACCTATTTGAAAAAATATTTCACCATTAGAATCCTGCATTATCCCTGATAAACATAGACTAAGTATAGAATATTATCAAAAAAACTTGTTAATTTTTAAAATTTTCGTTAAGTACCCGTGCGAAGCCTGGGCGAGTCGCTAGTCAAGTAGACCATAGTAATGAAAAGTAGGTAGTACTTATACCGGTTCACGATATTACCTAATATATTATAGCTAATGACGAAAGTAGTTGTGCTTGCTTCACAATAAGAGTGCACATATAGAAATAATATGCACACGATTACAAAAGGTAAGGAAAATAAAATAAGCGTCTATAGAAACGAGATCATTGGTCTACGCGAAAGATGAAAGACGACATTTGTCGATGTCAGGAGTATAAGAGACAGGAAGACTAATATCTATTGAGTTACAAAATGCATCTCCACTGACAGTATAACAAGTCCCTTACTTTGTTTGATTGTAACATAAAGAAGCAACTTCACCGGCACAATACACATCTAGATGGATTTCATTCGTCAAGATAGGCATATTGAGTAACTTTAGTTTGACAAGAGTCGTGAAGGACGTTCGATGAACTCTGAAAGGGGGCGAATACGAGGGTATACAGAGCCATTGACCGTTGACGATGACTTGTTCGGGAGGGGTTGTGATCATATGCGTGTTATGACTTGCTAGCTGAGGGTGTGGATGGCAAGGGGAGCGGTACGAGCTCAAACATTTCGCATGTTCGATGTAGGAGTGGATAATTACAGATAAATTTCAATCGAACAAAGAAATGCGACCAATGAAAAATATGTTTGTTTTAGCCTCTTTCGCATTGAAGAAACTACCAAAAATGCGTCAGATCTAACTAAGAAAACAATTTACAGAATTGTTATGTTAACAAAGCTGTCTCCGTTGACAGAGCATCACTGAAAGCGTAGATCAGATTACCAGGTCCTCACAAATCAGTCCAATGACCTTGCAGGAAACCCTACCCATCTGCCACTTCGGGGTGTAACTCGATGCCAAGGTCGCACGCAAAGGTCGTCCAACGAACTTTCTAGCCTCTTCCGGGTACTGGATGATTGATGGAATTATAGTTATGGTAACATTTGCAAATAGTCATTAGTCAAGTTCAACGACCGGTGTAAACATCTGTCTGAACATACACGGGTACAAGCAATAGAGTTTTTTTGTCACTTATGAGCGCAATCATCTTCGCGTCAGTAGTTGAAAAGCTTGTCTCTAAACAATAATTATAATAGACGAGACAAGTTACGAAGTAATATAATGAACGCGTATACCGACGCTATACTCAGTGTGGACTTTGTCGGTGCTAAAATACTTATCATATTTATTCCCATGGAGTTATTATCGTGTATCCCGGACGATGAATCATTGTGTCATCTCTCAATTTAGTCATGCAGATATCATTTTTATTAGCAATTACAAGCTTGTTATTGTCCGATAAATTACTAGCCTCAGTAACTAATACGTATATACGTACATTATTTTCTTCTTCACTGAATAAAAGCAATTTTTCTACCTTTGAAGGTTTTCATTACGTGGTTCAACGTACTTTCTGAAAAGCCACGGTAATTTGAGCGGGCCCAGATTAGTTCCTTGTGTTCATCAACGGCCATGTCTATCCGCTCATTCAAGCGTGGAAGCCTTACGACAACATGACACCAACCGAAATAACTCCCGAGCCGCTTCGTACGCGATGTGTGTACATGAGCTTAGAGGGGTATAATTTGGTGTGTTCAAAGGAAAATTTACACGTGGCACCAGGGTTAATAAAAACCAACCATTTGAATGGAAACGTTGGTACATGCACAAGTATACAGGTATTTATATACAATGGCTTAAAATGCTTGATTATTATTCAACAAAATTCACAAATAATTCAGAGAAAATCGTCCGAGATACGGTTCGTTACATACGATAATTCGTTACGTAACAATTGCGTAGAACACAAAGTTCCTATCACTGATCCTTTGGTATTACAACAACGTGAAATAATACGTTTATGTACGAAAATTGGTGTATTATTTAGGAATCTGTTTATGTCGGTTAGCATATAATAATTGCGGTACATAATGATATCATAAACGGGTTTTGGCACTTCAGGTAGGTAAGTACGTATATAGCACACGTAGTTTCAGGAGACTTGTATAATTTGAATCACATGAAGAGCTATAATGTCCGCCATTGAACAAAAGCCGCCCTCATTAGGGGGGGTTTGCCATAATCCCCACACTTGGCAGGCGTCTTGCGGATCTCAGTGTAAGATTTCTTTAGAAAGCGCTGCTGCCCATGGTCTGTGGTATATTTCTCTTCGTCGCCTCATAAGACTACCACGACTGAAATTATATCCCAATCGGATTGTAACTTTATGTATATGATTTATAAAATGTGAGATAATTTCGTGATTGGTAGTAATTTTATACCGTAACGATAAATAGTTAGTGCCAATTATTATGTGGTACATATTTTCATCAAAAGTATGTAGTAAAAATACATTTTCCTACTAATAAGAGATAACATTGTCATATAACACTGACAGTGCCTTGATTGACAGATTGGTAATACAGATTTATACAATCAGCTATGAGCTACTTAAAATTCTAATTAGGAATAATATTGGCCGTATGATAAGAAACCACTAACCGGTAACGTCGCCGCAATGCGGAATCCCGACGCAAATAAAACGTTTAGCGCGTGTCAGATTTAGCGGATACTCGCAAAACGTCGCAAGCGCAACATTTAAGGTGAAGTCTCAATCTTTCTTCGTTCAGACAAATTATGAACATGTTTTTTAGACAGATTGAGCTTTAGTTATGTATTATATGTATGTATATAATATATATCGGATATTATTATAATAATCTAGATAATATGACTAAAACTATGCATGATCCAAAAACACGATTATATTTATATTTTGATTATATAACATAATAATAACATATACCTATTTCTCTCGGTAGCAAAATATCATGAACACAGCTCTAAAACTTCGCTCAATTAAATTTCGTGTGTATATAGTAAGCTGTATCAATACCTATTTTATTTATAGTTATTATGTAGCAACTATGTAAAAAATCCTGAAAGAATTTTTCCGTTTTAAGAATTTATATGTGAAGATATTTAAAAAAATCGTTAAGCTCTTTAAAAATTGCGTATAGTTCTGTTTTGCTTAGTCGCGTCGCGTGCGAAACGAAGTCTCTCCGTCCATCGACCTCAGTCTGAAAATTTTCAAAGGTCACTCTGTCTTAAGCTGTTTAACATTTCTATATTACTGTTATGTGTACATTAGCAAGCCACTTCTCGAGCAACGGAGTGAGAAAAGGAGCATGGCGCTAAGCGGTCACAAATATATAACGCACAAGGGACAAACGCCGCGATATGTACTAACCGCAACGATATACCTACTTTCATGAGATTTATTATTTTTAAGTACGTATGAGCCAATAACAATGAACAATAATAATGAAGTCATCATTAATTATGATCCATGACCTACTCGAGGCTATGACACGGGCCAATAATGAAGTCATATTATGGTAATGGATATATTGGTATCATCAGTCTCTCTGCGACTTGAACACGGACAATTCGAATGTATTGTCATATTCGACGAGAATGATGGTGTGTATGAAGTAGGTTATATGATGCGAATCTCTTTATAGCTTCGTATGTAATATTTTTGATGAGTTTGTGGCGGATCATGAGGGATGCACACCTGATGGTAAACTGTATCCTCTGCCTATAATAATATATGCATTAAGTGAAGCTATTTAGCTGACAAGAAATAAAAATAAATAAATAAACAAAAAAATTGCTTCACTAGAACAGATTTTTTACGAAGCTTATTAAGTTTGCAGCGGTAAGTTAATTATATGTTAATCTTGATCACCTTATCTAAGGCCCAGAAAAGTCCGAAACACGTTTCCTTAAAATGTTCTCTATAGAATAAAATTGCAAAGTTGACTCTAAATTACGCTTGTAAAGTATATATCTAAATTATTTACTTATGAATGTGTATGAAAAAATATTAATAAAATAGCAAAACCTCATCGAAAGAGACAGTTACTGGCGCAGATTTTTCGACGTGTTTCGATTCTACGTGAAGCATTCACAGGAGGTCGTGATTCTTCGGAGTTTCGATTTTCACTAGAAACTTTTTATACTTTTATGGTGTTAATCTAAAATATTAATTACTAAAATATTTGTAATTATATTGAATATATTATGTATATGTATTTCCGCAAAGTAACGCCTGAATCTATTCACTAAGCAGTAAATATTTAAATTATTGGTTACAGTCAGGGCCATCTATAACGGACCCTCAATGAGTACAAATAAGTATGAAACCGACATCAACAAATAATTATATGCTTTAAGAGTATGTTTGTTTTTTATTATTATTTAATGTTCGGAATAAAATAGCGTGCAGAAAGTACATCAATATCAGAATCCTAAAGCTCATAAACAAATGCTCAAATGGACGTTTGACTGGGCATCAAAGGGGCATCAAAACAAAAGATTAAAAAATTACACACGCGATCTTGTTTACCTTTACGCACGCTGACGTCAGAGCTCGAAGCGAACCCGGTGAGATCATTCCCTTTTTTATGCGCATTTATGTATTGACCTTATCGAAGCCCTGCCCATTAGGGTTGAAAAATATCTTATATATAATTTACACAGTACATAAGCGTTTGTTTACATGCCTGTCATCATAATTCCGCGGTCAATCCTTTCTACAACGTCAGGGCAAGTAGACAAATAATGACGCACAGTCAAGGTTAATTGACGGCCTTTTTAGATGGCTTTTTGATTTCAGTGTTGTCCAATGAAGCTTCTATAGTCGTCATGAGTTCAAACTGGTGATTTTTCGAAATATTTCAGGTCAATGGTTCGATTTTCAACGCGGCTTGAGCTTCACCGCATGGTTGAAGGGAATTTTACGAATGCCAGCCTGGCTTGGTATACCCACCCACAAGTAGAAAATCTGTCGATCACCTAACACTGTGTTCCGGCAGTAGTCCAGTAAATTACAGGCACATGAGACTTACCAACTGTATGTCTCAAGGTGACGGGCGCCGTACAATTACAGGCAAATTCATCTGTGATAGGCAAAGGTTACTACTTAACATCAGGTGGGCCTCGTGCGGGTTCCGCCACTCGATCAACCAGCTTATAGCATTTGGAATCTCGAAGCTCATGGTCGAACCGCGAGTCGGAGGACAGTTTATGGGGTTTTCTGTCAAAGACATTTTCGATATCCTTGCAGAGCCTGGAATTGTGCTATGTAGATAATAAGCATAACCACAATAGCCACTATGCGGTGAAGCTCAAGCCCGCGGCGGGATTCGAACCATAGACCTGCTGCGTGGCAGTCCAAAGCCAATGCCACTGAACCAACACATGATATCGGGAGCATACCGATAATACCTATAATGATTACACCTACTCCAAACATCAACATAACCTCATCGACAGATTACCGTCCGTAACCTTAGTATTATAAAATACAAGACCTGACACTAAGAATTATACGCTCATATATTATGTACAAAGGCGTGGTCTTAATTTTCCTTTTAACAACCGTTTCATTGTAACTGAACACGATAAGTTAGGTAACGCTTAGGAAACTTAAGGGCTGGTAACAAATGAATCTGTTACGCAAAGTATAATACGGCAATTAATCGTTACGAATTTGTTGAGTCATTCACGTGCGGATGTTTTTTCAGGTTAAACTATGTAGGACAGACAAAGAGAAGCTTGTTAGGTAATATATTTTTATTATCTCCCTCCTGCGAGATGCTTTTATCACATTTATTAAGAAGGATTTAGGACGCTCGTGTCGAAATCGTCCTTTTGGAAGCCGAAGTAACGAAACGGCTGTGGTGACCTACAGACCGCGTTTGATAAATCCTTCATACCTAACACTATAAAGGATTGAGTTGCTACGTTAAATCAGTTGCTACGCAAAATGGAAGGGGACGGAACTCCTACAAAAGTTAAAACGAAATTGTCGAAAGGCAAATTTTAAACATCTTTTTTAGACATAGTGTACGCCTTACAGACATTAAAGAAATATAATATTTTAGAGGATATGACAAGTACTATGCCTTATCCAAAAATACGATTCCATATATGTATTTCTCTCTACAGAAAATAACCATGATTACACATCTTCGTATGAAATCAAATTTTATTTCTAATTATTACGTAGCAATCGTGTGATATTTGAAAACAATTAAAAGATTTTTTCAGTTATTAAAAAGTTAGTTAAAAAAAATATCTCATGCTATTCAATATTTACATAGTTCTGTTTCGCTCACTCACGTGCGCAAGGAGATCTTTCCGTCCTAAGCCCTCAGTCAGCCATTTTTCAATGACGACTTCACTATAGTAAATGCACTATGTATATTTACAGTTTCAGAAACAGGGATGCATTAGCCAACATAATATCTAGTGCTCCATAATCACGAAACTTGCAACACATAACGTGCATTATATTTCATTCAGCCTGTGATATCAATAGGTTTATTTATTGCACATGCATTGTAAGGACTCTCGTATGTAAGTATTTTGCGCAACACTTGATTAAGGTATACTATAGGTACCTGTCTAGGTATTGCTTGAATTGATCATTTGTCGCTAGGGCTTTTAATTCAATGATAACTCGCAATTGTCATGATTAGGGTGCCACGGTCTATGATAAGATAACTGAACACGTTTTAGGTTTGATTCGAATCTTCAAATAAAGTTATTCATAAATTAAGTGTCTCCAGGCTCTTGGGGAGTTACGCAATTTGATTCTGGAATATAATCTACGATCGCGCTATAGGTTGTATAGGTGAGTATAGCAAATGTTGGCATTTACTAACTCAATTAACATTCATCTCTAAGGAGGAACATCAATCAATTTAGATTCTAACTTGACGCGGATAAGTGTATACTACACAACGACGTTGCAGTTTTTAATTTTGACAACAGTTTTTTGTCTGTAAAATTGAACACTCCTTATTTTGACTTTTATGACGTGTGACAACAGCATTCGATGAGTTGAAATGGCATGTGCTAACTAATACTAGCTGAAGCAAAGTTGGCACATTTAGTCCAGGTATAAAGAGCTTTATTATCGCCTAATTCATAAGATAACAATTATCGCCTAAATCATAAGATAAAGCAAACAATCTTCCAAGATTTACTGATCTTGGAAGATTGTTTGCTTTGCTAAACCTAAGTGTCTGCCTACATCATTTTTATAAAATTCACATGGTAATGTAAAAGTTAGTCAACCTAAATTTAACCCAACATTTTCAATATAGCTTTTTTTTTTTTTTTTTTTTTTTATGCCTGATAGGTTAGCCTTTGACTACTATCTCACCTGATGGTAAGTGATGATGTGGTCGAGGATGTTATTCAGACTAACCTAGAGTTACTGGCTCTCAAGGACAGCTGCCGGAACACACCGTTAGGTGCTTGGCGACAGATTTTCAACTTGAGGGTGGTAGCTAGCCAGGCGGGCATTTGCAAAGTGCCCTACCACCATGCTGTAACGACTGCTATCCTAAGACAACAACCGGGACCGACGGCTTAACGTGCCCTCCGAAGCACGGAAGCGCTCAGTAGTAATGCCCAACCAGCGGTCACCCATCCAAGTAGTGACTGCGGCGGACGTTGCTTAACTTTGCTGATCGATTCAGAATGGCTAAGCAAACTTGGCTACGAGCGCTTCAAAAAGCTAGCTCTGTCGAACAATTTATAGACTATGGTATAGGGCTGTAACGCACGTAATGCCAGTTTCCACGGAGCGAATCGAGTGCAATTACTCTTAGAGGTAACACAAACATGATTTCTTGTCTTGTACAATCGCCGATAGGTATCTTAGACTGGTAGCAGGTTAATCGCTGGCGTGGAATATTTAATACCTAGGTACTGCCGGCACACGGCGACAATTACGATGTAAATCTTGCGCTTGGTTTACAGTGAGAAGAAATGTGAGCCCGAGATACATGGGCCGTAACAATCGCAAAGCAGATATGTTGGGACGGAACAGCATAATTAGACAATAATTTGATAGAAATGGCTAAATCTACAATTTTTTCAATTTAATTATTTATAAGTAAATCGGTCGCAAAAAGAAACTGGAGTATGAGCAAGGAAGGCAAAGCCACGGCAGAATTTAGGCAATATACTTTCTTACATCATGAACAATAACTCCCAAATGAGGAAGGTCTCTATTGACTCTTCAACCACCCACAATATAATTGGACCGATAATTATGCCAGCAATCTAAGGCTATATATAACCTGGTCACCGATACCATACCAGGAGTTAGGCAGCTAGTGCAGCTAGAGTGTGAAATGCATGGATACACCGTACGCATGCATGGATACACCGTACGCAAGACGTCAACTTAAGAATAAGAACGTGCATAAAATTATCATACACCTTCAGCCAACTTCCATCTGGTAAGATTGATTCTTATTCATATATATTAATTTAGTACTGCACAAAGCAAAACTCTTATTAGCAGTATTATATGATGTTTGACAAAGTTATTGAAGAATTATAAGGGGGGATTCTGTTCCATGTAACATATCAACAATTCACCGTTGAACTCCCCATGGAGGGGATTTGCCGTCAACCGCACGCCTGGCAGGACATCGCAGTCTAAGTATACAATGGCAGTTCTTTAGAATGCACTGCTTCATACTTGGTATTATCGTACACAAGAAGGTATGTAGGAGTGCCATTCTTACTCGGCACCCCACTTTGTATCCCAATATTAAATGTATAAACAAGTGAAATAGGGAACTTTAGGTTGATAAATCTTACAAAGACAAAAAGAGAAACACGTGGCCACGACAAGCAAACACAAATGAAGCAAAATGGAAATCCGATGGCCGGTCAAAGCAATTCAGAGGCAATTTCATTTCACTTTCCCGAGGAAATGGTATTCAAATTGTTCACACAATTTTATATAGCAACGGGATTTTCCTTTTGCTACATGGCAAAGGTGAAGAGATTCCAGAGAAATAACCTTCATTATTATTTAGTAACCGGCTAGGACTCGCGTAATATTTACCGGATATTGCTCCGACCAGTTTCGAACTTATTTGAAGTTCTTCGTCTAGAGGATAGTACAAGTGTAGTGTGTCAACATTCCCTTGCCTACCAAGACGACAGTGACAATCACAGTGATAGTGACAGAAGTGACAGTTCGGACGGAGGAATTCGGACTTTGACAGCTGCGGCGCAACCGTCTCAACGCCAGTTACGTGCTGAGGCCCGCGCTCGACGCTGTGCACAATCGTGACTCCCAGACGAAGAACTTCAAATAAGTTCGAAACTGGTCGGAGCAATATCCGGTAAATATTACGCGAGTCCTAGCCGGTTACTAAATAATAATTATGGACAAAACTCGCGACAGTTTTTTAGCTCAAATAACCTTCAGTTTATAAATAAAGGGTGAAACTAAGTTATATTGTAGTTATGGGAATTTTACTAAGGTAGATACACGGTTTACAAAAATTTTAAGTACTTTGTAGGAACTTAAAAACTAAAATAAGTACCTACTAAGTAAGCTTATGTCATAAAAAATTCTCTTCACGATTTGGTCAAAGTGGGTTTGATACGAGTATGTACCTACACATAATAATTTCAACAATTTGAATACAGGATAGTATCGCAGATACTCCGGAGTTATCTTTGTGCCAATTTCACCAAATTGAGGTTTTGTTGTATTTTGAGCTAAAATGAGTTTTTTGAAGCACTCGTAGCAGAGCTTCCCTAATAGTTCTCTGCGATCATGACTTGGCTAGATCTGTGCTTTCAGAGGGAGCGTTGCCGTCGTTGTTGTTTTAGGATGGCAGTCGTTATCAGACCAAGCTAGTTGCCACACTGAAGTAGAATATTTATCGCTAAGCACCTAACGGTGTGCTCCGACAGCGGTCCTTGTGTGCCCGTAGTTCTAAGTTAGACAAACAACATCGTCGGCAGCAATGTAAATTACTTATTTTAGTTGATTAGAAAGACTTTGACCACTTTTATCAGCTATAAAAAAGACAGTGAGGCGAGCTAGCTGACTAGTTTTTTTTTATTTTATGATGGAAGAAGCACCTGGTGTTAAGTGTCAACTTTTTTTATGCATTATAAGTTAGCCTTTGACCACTATAAAACTTTTTTTTTTTTTTTTTTTATTTCTTACTAGCTTTCCGGGCGCGGCTCCGCCCGCGCGTATGTCGGTTATCGCGCGAAAACATTAACCTCTTTTTGCGCAGTCGGATAAAAACTATCCTATGTTTTTTCCCGGGTCTCTAACTATCTCCATACCAAATTTCATTCAAATCGGTCCAGTACTTTTGGCGTGAAAGCGTAACAGACAGACAGACAGACAGAGTTACTTTCGCATTTATAATATTAGTACTGATTACAAGGCATAATAACAGTTCCTTAACTAATTTTCTGCCAAACTGTTGAACAGTTTGTCGGCAGATGTTACTCTCATATTTACATTACACCTTATCATGTTAATAACAGCTAACTTATTGATAACAGCTTATAAACTAGTCCTATTATTGTAAGTGACTATGCTTATTTTTAACTATGTATAATTACATAGTTTCTCAGCAACTATTCTAAATGATCAATTGTTGACAGCAATTATCTACGTGACTACATAGAATATACAAATTCTAATTATGTTCGTTGTTACTTAGATTTAACCTATATTTATATTTTCTTCATTTAATTGTTTCAAATACAGTTCCTTAAGTGACTTCTTATACAAAACACAGACCAGAACACAGTAATGCGAATATTACTGCTTGGCGGTAGAAATAGCCATGGTGGTAATACTTATCTGGACGAAGTCGTATAAAGATTTCTTCTTCTACGAAATTGTAATGAGTCCCGTATCACTTTATGGGATGTTACGGGAGATATGTGGTATGTTCCTGTTCTGTTCAAACTAAAATCTAAATTCGTTTATCGCTTGCGAATGAAATGAAGTAGTAGTTATTCTGCTCTAGTAAAAACTCAAATTAGTTTCACACATTGTGGTATTTTTGATGCAAATTCAGTGGTCATGTAACTAGGTGCTCTCTAAACTGATGCAAAATTGCCTGCAATTGAATAGAATAATCCTATTTTTAGAATGGCAATTTTAAGTGTTGTACAAACGTGGATTTAGTGTGAAAAGAATATAAACTATCATAGTTTCGAGAATTTTAAATTTAGAGAATTTGCGTAGAATCGACATTATCATGTATGTATTACAATCCCTAATATCGCTCTTTGCTTTCTCATATACCACGAAGTATGTGTTAGTCTTTATATTGCTATTAGGTGTATAAAGTTAACAATAAAAATAAATTGTTTTCTCCCCATTTCATTCCTACCTTTATGGCCAAGAAATAATGATAAATAAATTAAGATGGTCATTACAATCAACAAGTAATATATGTAATTTAAATCTCCATTTAGTTTCGCAGTACTCATTTAACAAACACATGACGCTTTAGTACACTCAACATATTAATTGGGAATTTATAGCTAATGAAATCGGGTAATTCCACATTTTCAAATAAGATTACGGTAATAGATCCAAGAGCTAGGTTGTAAACAATACTATTGTACTGAATATCTTCTATCTTGTAAGTCACTTCTAACGAACATACGGAAGGTAAGTGGCGTTCCAATCCACACTACAAAAATTAGGCAAATTTACATCAGGTTTATAAGAATGAGTGCATGCTTTACATTATATGCATAAAATAGATAATATTCCAATTGTTCCCCTATGACGGTTTAAGAAATATAATTGGAGCACGAAATTTCGGCGACATAGCCGACCCCCCGGTAGCCGAGCGGTTTAGGGCATCCGGCGCGAAATCGGAAGTACGCGGGTTCAATTCCCGCCCGGGGTAAAACATTTTGTACTCCAATAATTTGTAAATGTATGATTTTTACTTAGTACGCGGTAGTGCTTGTAATCATAATATTTAGAAATATAGATAATATTGTAATAATTATAATTAATAAAATATTAGCTAATTAATTATTTCTAATAAAATATATTATTTGACAAATACTATGCGTATTTAATATATTTATTTTTGCAATAAAGCTTGCGCTGCAAACAAAATTACTAGAGGAAAAAATATAGTCACGTGCGGGATTCGAACCCGCACCATCCACCTCTAAAGCCGGAGCATGCTCTGACCGTTTAAGCTATAATGACATAATATGACTAATAACTCTAATTTTTCCTCTCGTTCTTTAACCATCATATGGGGATAACCATCAAATCCCTCATATGACTATAATTTTTCTTCTCGGAATTTTGTAAAATACTATGCCTGATCCGAACACACGATTCCATATTTTCTCTCGTTGGAAAAAAAAATCATGAATACAGGTCTAAAAATTCGCTTAATCAAGTATTAAGAAAGTAAATCGTCTCAACACAAATTTCAATTATTATATAGCAACCATGTACCTAATACAGAATCGAAAGGTTTTTTCCGTTGTTATTAAGCTCTATTTTATATGAATTTATTTTAAAAATTCGCTCATGCTATTTAAAATTGCGTAGTTCTTTCTCGCTCACTCGTATGCGAAACGTGGTCTCTCAGTCCTCGGTAATTTTTCAAAGACAACATCTTCGTAAAGAAGAAACCAAACGAATCTTATGTGTTTATACTTAAAATCCTGACGGTGAGATAGAATAAACCTGAAAATAGATGACATCGAAAGGAAGCAGACGTTGCGCGTTGCCGGAACACATAAACAACTTTCTTGGAAAGGATTCATTCAAAAAATGTTCAAAGTACCGTTAGGCCATAATTTATTTTGTCAATATAAATACATCGACTGCTAATTAGCTTAGCTTATTACGTACGCAATGCATTTTAAAGAACAAAAAGAAAAACGGGAAAAGATCTGAAGTACTTAATAACAATATTTACGAACGACTTTGAATTAAAAAGGCACAATCCAGTTTTGACTAAACTTTACGCTGCGACCCGACATACACATATGTATATATCTATTATATTCTAGTTTACAGGTGAAATTAATTAGATGATAATTTGGATATAAAATATAAGTTTTTTTTGCATTGTTGCATATAAAACATAAAAGAACCAGAATACTTTAAAAAATTGCGAAGGAATAAATAGATTCAAAACATAACAGAAGATGTTAAAAGTTATAGATAAAACACAAAAATAAGTTTATTCAACATCGTAATTATATTAGTTAGCTACATATTTTGTTATATTAATGTGAGAGGTGAGACTGCATTCAGGAGATTGTAGTCAAAGGCTATAAAAAAAATTATACAATGACGTAGCTTGCGCCACTGGAAACATCAAGCTTTGTATTTAGGAGTTACAATAATATTGTTAAGTTATAACCGACTTACAAAATATCAATTCGTCTGTTAGTAGTTATTTTTTAGGGTTCCGTACCCAAAGGGTAAAAACGGGATCCTATTACTGAGACTTCGATGTCCTTCCGTCCGTCCGTCCTTCCGTCCGTCTGTCACCAGGCCGTATCTCAAGAACGGTGATAGCTAGACAGTTGAAATTTTCACAGATGATGTATTTCTGTTGCCACTATAACAACAAATACAAGATTTTTATCACAGGTCACCTGTCCCAAACCTCTATAATTATTCTCATCACAAAAATCGCAAAGCCAGCCAAACAGATCCGCCCCACTTGTGCGGACGCGTTTCACAAATGCACCTCCACATTATTCTAATCGGCCATTTATCTACGACACAACGCATTAATGTTACAAAACTGCATATGCAACGTAACGTAACAAATGTGCGACTGCCTTATTATTGTATGTTCAGTTAACAACTTCCTGGGTTTTCACATTACTTCTAGTAATTGTTTCATTTGCTTAGTTTAGGTAGTGCGTTTAGAACCTAATGATTAGTTGATGAAACATCAATTAATACAATTTAAATATTTTTTATAATAATGAAACTGCTGTACGCCTGGTAACTATTCATAGGTAACACGTAACTCACATGCTTAGACACTAACACAGACTTCTGAGTCTTATCTTAGTCGAGTGTCTTCCAAAGGCATTTAGAAGCTATGGTTTGTAAACGCTTAATCTATGTGACAAGCATTTTTACTCAAAATAGTAAATTGACAGAGCTTTGGGATTAACTCACTGACAACGCTATTCCAACCCATCTTTTTATTATACAGGGAGTCCCACGGATATGCCACATGGAGAGAAAGTATCTTAAATATTGTAGACGGAACATTTTACTGAAAGAAGACATTAATTGAATTTAAAAACAATTTAAACTGCATTCATAGATATTTAAATAATTACATGGTTAATCGGGAATCGAACCCGTTACTCGAAAAAAAATAACCCTGTAGCTTTATCATACTGATCGAAAGGCTTCATCATAAGGATTATTTTAAGCTAAATAAGTAAGACCATGAATTTTTAATCAAGCATATTTACAAGTTATTTTATACTCTAGGAACGCTAAATCTAAGTGTATAAGTCGTAACTTTTTTTGATTATATCACAAGATGATAGAGAGAAGAGAAGATCTTTTTATTATATACTGGATCAAGTACATTTCTGATTTTTTATATACCCAATAAACGCAAAATCTAAGTTGTAAGCATTCTTAGTCGAAATAATAACCATTAATTAACAGAGCTTTTGGATTAACTGACTTACAGCGCTATTGAAACCCACCTTTTATTATCTAGAATCAAGCATATTTATTAGTTATTATATTACGAGTAGTTGCGTTGAATATTAAACTACGATTTATGGGACGAGGAAAATTCTCACAGGCAGGATACAACGAAGGCCAAAACTATAAATTATCATGCAGCATCTAATAGCAGCAAAATTAAAACCGAAAAGGTTACCGATAATGATTCTCCGACAATTGCACTTTATTATATACTAACGCATTCAGAACCAGCGTACATAAAAGTGTCAGTAAATGGGTTCGTAGTGATGTCAGTTGCGTCACCCCCACATGCAATGCTAGTTGCGCATGCGTTTACGCACAGTGCGTACCGCTAACAATAACCAGATTGATATATATATAGTTTGGAAAACAAGCCTGTCCTGATTTTCAAAGTGAAAACAACGTTGGTGCCAATAAATCTTTTAGTGTGACTGGTGAGACACATACAAAAGAAAATCAAGAAATTGATGGATTTGACATATAATGCTATGCATAACAGTACTAGGCGCTGTATCTAGATGGCGCACATTAACAGATGGACAAATACCGAGGTTATTGGCGAGTGCTACTACGGCTTAGGGATAAAGCCATAGAGTCGGAGATCTGTAGTCGCGGGTTGGAATCCTGCTGGTAGCCAAATATATTTTACGATCAGAATTTTAGTACATAGGTAAAGCTTTAGTAAATAGTTTAAACAGCTATGTGGTGATCACTGATCAGGTATTTCCATAACGCTAAATCAGGTTACTAAAGCTAAAACTATACGAAGAAGTCAGAAGTTACGCTTCCACATCAGAAAGATTAATAATAATGAAGCTATCATTGCGTGAATTGATTAATTTATCGATAACATAAAATGAATCGATCATGAACAAGATTTAAGACAACATATCACAAGACTAGTTTGATTCCAACCCAACTTTGAGCTCATTAGATAGATACAAGTTTTGATTGACATAACAAAGAAAACACTATGAAACAGTTAATAAATAAAGTAAATATGATTTGTGCAGTGAATAATAGAATACAAATGCGCAGTCGACGTGGACAAACTAATAAATCTGGCTATAGCCGTAGACACTAATCGAAACTTTAATAAACAAATCGATCTGTCTGTAGCTAAAGCAAATCAATCACGTAAAGTAAAATACGAGACGCAGTCTCCGCCGTTTGTAGAGGCACACAAAGTAACTCAAGGTGTGCAACTGTTTTCATTTATTACATTTATACACAATAAAACTTTGTCGGCCATAGATAACATCAATATTTTCGGACACGAAACTAGATATGGAAATGATAAAGATTATTGCTAAAAAAAAATAACCAAAAAATGGAAACGACTACAACACTCAAAACTGTGAGATAACTTGATGAAGTCGGTACCATGATAGTTGAAAAATTACCTATTATCACAATATTGTGCGCACGGTACCGACTTCGACAAGTTATTTCACACTTGAGTGTTGAAGACAGTTCAATTTTTTGGTACAATTTTTTTTCATTCTTTTTAGTGACCCTTCTACTTACGGGATCGATTGTCATTAACTGTCAAGGACTATATCAAGATAGGAAAATAGTTTTCATTTATTGGAGTATAACTCAACAACGGGTTGACCGATTTTGATGTTATTTATATGGGACCAAACGACAAGCATCAGCTTTCAAATAAAAAAAGAATTATCAAAGAACCTTCTCCTTTTTTTGAAGTCGGTTAAAAAGTTAGTAGGTACAAGTGTTGAATCAGGTTGAAGTACCTCCAGTTATAATTCTTATCAATTATTAGGTTTACAGCGAGCCGCAAACTAAGTATCTGTATCTTGGAAAAGTACTGTTATGTATACTTGATGCTCAATTTTAAATATACAGGTTTATTAGTAATATGCTAACAACCCCTTAGGGTTGAGTTCTGCTAGTCCTAACACTCCTAATAAACATTTTGAGATGTTTTTTTTATTATGAAAAATCATTTTTTTTGTTATGAAAAAACATTTTTTTTTCTTTTCTATTTTTTGTATTTTTGACGGAATATGTACGAGGACCACCTGAAATTAAAAGTCTCTTGTGCCTGCAATGTATGACATATTTCTTTTTTATTGCTTTGTTCGATGTATGTAAATAAGTATTGAAAGCTCTATTCAAAGGGAGCACGGCGCGGTCCAGTGTTGTCGCGGCGAGCGCTCTTGGCTCGAAGGAGGCATTAAAACTCAAAAAAAATAAAAATATATCTCAAAATGTTTGTTAGGATTAGGACTAGCAGAAGTCAACCCTAAGAGGTGGTTAGCATTTTACCAATAAGCCAATAACCCAGTATACCTTTAGACACGAAGGTTAATCGTATAATGATGATACGGATAGCTTATTATATATCATCATCGGTCTTATTCAAATAACTTCTGACCTTATTATTTATTGAAGATTGGAGTTATTATATTAAACCATATCTATTTCAATTGCCAAGCAGTAATGTTTGCATTAGTGTGTGTGAGTGAGACTTAATAACTTTACATCTCAGGGCGATGAGCGCAGAGCAGTTCGTCGCGTAAAACCAGGTGGGCCTAGAGCTTGTTCGGTCAATATTTCATTTAAAAATCTATTTTTACCAATTTCCAAAAAGGAGAAACGTCAACGCGATTTTATTTTTTAATTAAACCTTAATGGTGCCGTTGGTTATACGAGTACATTTATTTATAATTGTTATGACCGGGCAAGCGAGAAGCTCTCCGTTTCAGATTGGGCAAAAATGATTTTGTTCTATGCCTTCGCATGTCTGTCCGGCGAATGTCCGGCTATACTCCTCTACAGGTCGCATTTTTCAAACGATTCTCGTGAAATTTTGTGAGCAGATTCATATATATATATATATATTGATTTAGGGCCTATTTCAGAATGTTCGATTAAGTTCCAGTTTTACTACCCAGAACATATTTAATAAATAAAACACTATCTTTGCGTTTCACAGTCATCGATTTAGCCTATCCATCGGTTAAAGCTTGAAACGCGCTGCATGTTAACTGAAATTTTTATCATTCAGTTATTTTATGTGTTGCATCGCAACCCGAAACTATATTAGGACATTCTGAAACGGGCCCTTAGTCTCTCTCTTTAGTATTAGGAAATTATTTAAAATTACGAAAATTATAGGGATGTAAAACTTAAAAGAAATATATTTCAGGCGTGACGTCTTCTGCTCACAGACCCAATAGCATTAATATTTATTTCGCTAGGTATAATTTTTAACTGTAGAGAAAACGGATTGTATCGCTTCCGATGGATAATCGGTATAAGACTCTGGGTATCTTAAACAAAACGGGCCAAATATTTTGGAAAATAGATTTTTATTCCTCAGAAGGTACATAATGTATTCATAGGTGCACATTAATGATTTTCTTAAAGTTATACCTCACAATCTATTTCGAACGTAACCCACTTTAGGTGTAAAGTATCGATGCATGGTGTTTTTACCGCAGTGCGGGCATCGTTTCCACGAAACGGACGACACGTGGATAGTTTACCATCACCAGCGAGTAGACTGGATCGATATCGAGATGGGGTGGCGAGTAACACTGCAACCTTGAAATATTTGTTTAATGTATGTTTATATAGGGTTAGAACCAGTGATGAGAGCTCAGTGGCATTTGGCTTTGGAAGTGCCGCGCAGCAGGTGCATGGTTCGAATACCGCCGATGGCTTGAGCTTCAACGCATGGTGGTAGGGCATTTTGTGAATGCCCGCCCGGCTAGCGACCACCCTCAAGTTGAAAATCTGTCTCCAAGCACCTAACGATGTGTTCCGGCAGCAGTCTTTGAGAGTAATAGGTTAAGCCTGTTTAACACCTTCGACCACTTCATCACTTACCATCAGGTGAGATTGTGGTCAAAGGCTTACCTATGAACAATAAAAAAAGGAACCAAGGTCAATGCAAGAAATTTAGAATTTAAGTACCTATTACGAAGTTTAAGTAGGAAGCAGTAGGTACAAAGCCAAGCGGCATTGGCTATGCACTGCTGCCGCGGAGAAGATTCACGTTTTGAAACCTGCCGCGGGGTAGAGCTTCACCGCATAGTACAGCATTTCATGAATATTCCCTTGGCAAGCTACCACCCTCGAGTAGAATAGCCCCTGTGGTGTAGCTTGGTTGTTCATTCTATTTTGACACGCGCTTTCGACTACTCTATGCAATTTCTGCTGCGTTCATGACTTGGATGGGTGCTCGCTACTGAGCACATCCATGCATACATGTTATGCCGTCGGTCCTGGTTCTTGTCTAAGGAGGGCAGTTGTTATAGCAAGTAGGTAGGGCATTTTACAAATGCACGCTTAGCTACCCTCAAGTAAAAAATATGTTGCCAAGCACCAACAACACGTAAAAAATATTTTTAATAATTTTAAAATGTTATGGATAAAGCAATAAAAATACCATAACTTTCACTTTTAATTATATTACTTATATCCCCCGGTGCGCAAGTCCGACTCGCACTTGGCCGGTGTTTTATTTCTTTAGCGGAGTTGTCTGCCTGACGTCACTTTTCGTTAAAGTCAATACAGTTACAAATTTAAAATTCTGAAACATGACAAACGTGTACATATTATTGTGACAAATGCTATTAGATTTTGATGGTTTATGGTAAAAACTTATCCGCGTATTGTATAAACCTATTTTGGTAAAATTGGGCATAACTTAAAACTTGTTTACGATGACGCAACCTCATAATTTTAATGTTGTAATGTCATATTATTAAAACTCACGCACATTTTTATTAATTGATTCAAACAGGTTATTCACGTGATATTTAACACTTACGTGTTGCCGATATAAGGATCGACAATTGTTTCGGCTTCATAAGGAAACCATCTTCAGGATCTGGAGTGCGGTTCGATCGCTGTCGCGGCCCGTTTCACACTGCGGGCGGCGGCCCGTAGCGCTCGGGACGACAGCGGTGGCTGTTGCGGGGTGCGGGGTGGTGACTGCTGCATGTTGGGACACGCCTGCGAGATGTTATCTTCATCGCTGCTGCTGCTGCTCTCTTCTGATAAAATCCTCGCAGTCCGACAGGCGAAACTCACTGTGTCTTCGACTTTCTTTTTAACATTTTGTACCGTTCCATGTAGACACGTCTTCCAGCTTTGTGATAACGCCCACCCACTATCTCTATTAAAATTCGGACGCCGACTTATTTCGATGGCTTCCCGGACCTTGCGAGGAATATATAACTTTTCTCTCGCTAGTACTCGGGTCTTGTCAAATCGAATGTAGTGGGCCGTGCTGGAGGCCAGGGCGTGTTCTGCTACCGCTGAGCTGTTACTATCAGCATTTTTCATGGAACGGATATGTTCACTTAGTCTGGTAGACACGTTTCTTCCAGTTTCACCAATGTAACAGTCACCACACTCACAAGGAATCATATAGACGCCCGGGGTTTCCAATGGATCTTTGTCCTTTGGTGATCTGAGTAACTGCCTAATTTTTGAGGGTGGCCGGAAAATCGTTTTAATGCCGTAGCTACGGCGCAACAAGTGTCCGATTTTATCTGTCACTCCTTTTACGAAAGGTAGGTAAGTTACTGCTCTCTCCACATTTGTTACGCGGCTTCTAGCGGAGGTATTAGCTATACGACAACATTGCTTCCATCTATACCCATTACATTCGAGCACTGATCGTACATGGTCGAGCTCCGCGTCCACATATTGAGGATCACACAATTTCAGTGCTCTATTGATGAGTGTTCGAGGCACTGCAGCAAGATGTGAAGGGTGGTGATGTGACTCAGCTCTTAAATATCTATCTGTGTGAGTTGGTTTGCGGTAAACTGTGTGTGACAGACGACCATTTTGTTCTCGCTTCACCAACACGTCCAAAAAGGGCAAAGAGTTGTCGGTTTCCTGTTCCACCGTGAAAGATATTTTTGGGTGTTTACTATTCAAGTGCTCCAGTAAGGGTGTAATGTGATTTTTATGTAAAATAGCAAACACGTCATCCACATATCGCCACCAATGTCTCGGTTTGCAAGCTATGTCGTCTAACGCTGTTGTCTCAAACCATTCCATGAAAACGTTCGCCACCACTGGCGCTATGGGGGAACCCATGGCAACCCCTTCCGTTTGTAAATAATACTCACCTCGCCAACGAAAATATCCACTGGTAAGTATATATTCTATGAGTTTCATATATTCGATAGGTATAAGGGTTGTTTGAAATAAATTCAAAATTATATTTAATGTGTCCGCTATCGGTATATTTGTGAAAAGCGAGGTTACATCGAAGCTCACCATACGATCGTCTACGTTTAGCACCACTCCCTCTAACATCTGAACAAAATGTACTGAGTCCTTGACGTAACTAGTGGTGTTCCCTGTCAGCGGAAGAAGCATGTCTGCGAGAAAACGAGACGTCTTATAGGTTGGTGAGTCGATTTGACTTACAATCGTCATTACCACCGGCAAAGCGACTACGCCTACCTACAATATGTAATAAAAAAATACATGAGCGGAATAGATTATTTCACCTAGTTGTGATGTTCTCGCTGAAGAAATGTATATAAATTTTGTCATATACTGCCATTTCTGAAGATCATGCACTTTCCAAACCGGTACCTTTCCAAAACCATTTTGAATAATAATGCGTAAATATATCACAAATTTAACACTCATATATATTTCTAGTATCGAGTCAAAATGTAAAACAAAACTGGGTTATTTCCCAAACAACCAAATTCAAATTCGATTCTATTCAAAGACAACTAGGTAAATACTTACAATGCAAATAAATTTAAATAGGAAGTAACAACGAAAACGGAATGTCGCCAAAAACGCGCCGGTTGACGACATTAAATGTAAACAAAAGCCCGCCTTCGGTGATATTATCCATAATAATCCCATAACCTCGTGAATTACGACCAAAACATGTTTACAGACCGTGTCCACCGGAGTAAGATTACATTTTGGGTAAAGATATATATCTTACCAAAGGTCTGCGTTGTGAGTTCCAAAAATAAACTGGCATAGAAGTGGTTATCACTTCAGTAATCGTAGTTATAGAGGCACGGCACGTTGTTCACGACAAATAATCAAGATTATAGGCGCAAGGTTAACCGTATTACTATATAAAAAAAATAGTTGTTACTACACTCAACTTGGCAGCTGGTTTCATTCAATGTTTTCAGATGTTATTGTGGCGGAACAAGCACGAGGCCCACCTGTTGTTAAGCCATAACTTCTGCCTATAACAGATGCAATTAGACACTCTGAGATAAACAGTCGTTAAGTCTCATGTGCCTGTAATTTTACAGGCTCTCAAGGACTGCTGTTGGTTAACCAAAATAAACTTTTAACAGTGGTCAGGACTGGGAGTCCTGGTACTGTGCCCGGTTGGCATTAGGCTTGCCTCCTATTCCAAACATGGGTGGCGAAACCTTAACCAATCCCTCCAGGGAATACAGGCGTAACGATGGTTACGTTTTAATTTAATACTGCAGTTTTAAAAGCAACACTTGAATTCAAGGGGCGTTTTTGCTTGTGTCAGTCAACAGCTGTTTTGCACATTAAGTTTTTTTATTGTTGAATAGGAAACAGATGTATTAACCTTTTGTCCTGAAATATGTGCAAAAACCTGAAGTAATGGACTCAAGAATCAGAGTGCCAATATAATTGACAGTAGATACTTTTAAAATGATTTCTTATTTCTATTATCTTAAGTGTTGTCTTTTGTGTTGCTAGAGTTGATATTGACTGACTAAATTGTATAAGTCGCGAGTAGCGAATAGTCACAAGCGGCTAGTGGCCGTTCTATGGGGGAAGCCTTTGTTCAACAAGTGATGAGGATCGGTGAACGAAACGTAAAATGGCAAAATACACTATTCGAAATTATATTGAATAAATTGGGGTCCACAAATCATTATGTACTTAATATCTTTTTATGATATTATGAATTCACTCATTATACATTAGACAATACATTTCCTACCTAATTCGTTAGGGAGAACCTACGACTCCAATAGTTACATACACACATCAAAAGTGCCTAGGGATCAAGTACGTTTTCGAGTAAATCAAGTAAGTTTTAAGGACATAGCGGGTATAC
Organism: Plagodis dolabraria; assembly: GCA_963854805.1. Classification (NCBI taxonomy): domain Eukaryota; kingdom Metazoa; phylum Arthropoda; class Insecta; order Lepidoptera; family Geometridae; genus Plagodis; species Plagodis dolabraria. The sequence continues at coordinate 7,464,821 of OY978442.1, forward strand.
ACCCGCCAGCCAAAGTGTGAACTCGAACATCGACAAACTCGACTTGTTATTAAAAAAAAACTCGCATGTAAATATAGTGTATTATTAGACCTATCGTTTATGGCTTAAATCCTTTTTCTTTTGGACTAATATTTTTTTATATATTATATAGTGTTTAGTATATAGCACTCATTTTTAGGAGTTTGAGCTAGTTATTCGTAGCTCCAGATTTATTTAAAAAGTATAGTACACATGTATAAATAACTTCCCATTATAGAAAGTTTATTATATACCCCATGTTTGTGGTGCAATATAAATATCAAAAACATGCTTATTTTTCTTGAAAGAGATGCTTAAAGTTGGGTCTTTCTTTTATCTAAAATTACGAGTTTTTGAGCTAGTGTAATTTCAAAACTGTATAATTTAATGACAATCTGATGCACCACAAACCTAGATATTAGGGTAGTGATTACGTAGGTAAAAAATCATTGAGTTTTATTCGCTATTATTAAAATGAGATTGGAGCTGCGTTTTGTATGGTGGCATTCGTCTAAAATATACAATTAAACAGATCTCATTTGGATCAGATCAGGAGCAACCTCAATGCTCAGATATCCCTAGGCACTTTTGATGTGTGTAGATATTTAATAGAATACCCGTTTGTGATTAAAGGCTTATTTAATTAATTACGCCAATCTCAATTTATAATCTCTACTCATAATCTCAAAGATAAATAATGAATAATAAACTGAAAGCCGTTATAATAACACACCAAAAACTAAAGTAAAAACATAAGTACATACCTACCTAAGCATAATTCAAAAGCTTTTTGCTAGCATTTACTAATTTTATTTTTAAAATTCTCTTCAGTATTTTTTGTTACGTTTGCATGTTAATGATCATGCAAAACAGTCAACACGACCGTGCTTATTTCGGTTGAGCCTCAAAACGCGATTTCTATTTTTAGCCGTGACACATGGTTTACGATTTTTTTTATCGTCGAAAACATTTCAAGTGTTTTGAAGAGTGTACGCGGCACGGGGACCGGTTGACGACGCTTCTGGTTCTTGTGCTGTCAACAATTATTAAATTTTAAAGGTGCTATTTTCGGAATACTCTTTTGCAATACAAAAATAAATAATTACACATATAACTTTACCGTGGGGTACCAGACTAGAATCGCACCCCTATACCTTCCTGTGGAAGTTGAAATAGGCGAAGTAGGGAAAAAATACCAGAAGATGGGAAACAGTGCCATCTGAAGAACTTATATCTTTCACATCCCCAAGACGTCTGCCAAGCGTTGGGATTATGGCAAACGGGTCTTTGTTCAACGTTGAATGATGAGGATGATATCTCGTAAGAAGAGGTATATGAACACGATTATTTATTACACCAGATACCTATTTTTAGGTTTCATGTAATTCCATCCTATGCATTGACTCATTATAAAATATTAAAATATCGGAGGTACCTAACGTGTCCGTGTTTCGTCGTTTAGACTAGATACTTATCCACTCAAAAAAACTTAATAAAACAAAACAATACGACATATACAGAAACCTTTATGTTTGTAAGTACCTAGTTGATTTTATGGTGTAGTGAAGAACTGGAAGCCAGTACTATACCAAACCAAAGTTCTCTACTATCGGCTATTGACCTGGAAATTACTACCGTATATCTTCTTTCTTCTAAGAACATGACGTATCCAGAGCAGAATTAGTAAAAATGTGATCCAAATTGTCTAGGTACATATATGAAGACGTTAAAATTAAAGTGTGAGGGTTCCAATTTTGGTGTAACAACATAGAGAACCTCTTAACACTACATCTGTTCTGACTTTTCTAGCTTCCTAACAACGCGACGACGACGCCATAGACTCTGTATCCGCACTTTGGATAAATCTTCTATGGAATACTAAATAATTTCACTAGCATAATATATTCAATCATATGATGGCTTGCCTAGCATAAGAATATATTAGGTAATTTTATTTATAGCTTTGCGTGGAACAGCTAACGCCATCTATGTAATAATAGGGCAAATATTATTCGGTAACAGCGCCATCTATTCTAATATCTAAGAAGTTTTTGTGAAGCATGGAGGTATCCTCCATGTAGCGAAGGCAAGGGGCGAACAAAAATAACTGTGCCATGTTTAATCATGCTAACACAGATGGCGTTATTCAAAAGGAATCCGTTTATGCCTATACATAGCATCATGACAAATTTTAATAGTACATTACTGCAGCGGCCAGCAAAGTAGGCATTGATGGACGAACGTGTAAATGTGGGCCGAAGCGAAGCCGAGGCACACATACGTAAGTCCATCAATGCCTAGTTGTGGCCAAAGCTTGTTGACCTAGTGCTTTTCTCAAATAATGCGCGGAAATTAAAACAAAGTAGTACCAAGGCAGATTTTTTTATTTGAAGATACAGTTGTTAAATTTCAATAAACAGCGTTCTATTTGCAAGCCAGATTGAAATTTAAATAAAACCTTTGATAAGTTACCTCCTTGGTTGCTTCGAAGTAAAAGATCGGTCCATTTTTAAATTACACGACGGATATGAGTTTACTATGCAATTTATTTGGCCGCTAGACACGACAGATATAGATTTTCTTAATTTTTTTTGCCGGCCGTTGCGCGCATGTATTTGGCCAGTACAGCAATTTCGATTTATCTCAAAGAAGGTTGTCAAAATAATGCTCACATTTCCAAGCATGTTTGAGAAAAAATAATTCTGGTGCCTTCAAATAAATATGAACGTAGTTAAATTAAACATTTACTTCATGTGAAAAATATACGTTTTTTGTATGAGCAACGTATTATTATCTCATGATAATAATCGTCAGATTTGGCACTTTAACATATATACATTTCTACAATTATGAAAGAGAGATAAATTCTTCATTCAATATAACTATACACTTATTAATTAATAAACTAACCGAATTACAATTTGATGATACAAAAAGATAGCCCGCCCGAACAGGGACTTGAACCCTGGACCCTTGGATTAAAAGTCCAATGCTCTACCGACTGAGCTATCCGGGCTCATGTCGGTGTTCGCTAAAATTGTGTTTCATTATTACAACTTCTAGTGGACATTTCTTAAAACATTCATTGACTTGGTGTCGGAACCCACAAAATGAAACGGTGACTATAAAATGTCATGAACGTAAGTTAGTAAATAGAATACGTATGCAATTTAATTAGTGTAAGCCGACATTATTAGTGAAAAATTTTCCTTCCAAAAGATATTTATTACCTAGACTGCGTAAAAAAGTTACACGTGAGATCTTCACTTCCACTACCCAGTGAAGGTTCTTTAAAATGCCTGCGTTATTAAGTTACAAAAAGGTCGAGCTTTTGTAGGGTTGAAGCGCTTTAGTTTCAGTTCCAGTTGAATGTCGTTCACCTACCAAAAGTAATGACTACCTACGGGAATATAATCAGATCTTCACTTTTACTACCCAAGCTTGGTAGTTACCAATTTTTTTCTTTGTTAATAAAAACAGACCTAGCTTGTGGGGTTAAAGCACTTTAGTTTCAATACCAGTAAAATTTCGTAGACCTAATAATATCTACAAAAATATCAAAATAGTGCAATGTCTATAACAGTTTATTTGAAATGTTATTTGTGAACATGAAAATTTTAATGTTTTTGTACAGCGACATCTAGCGAATCTACCACGAAACCGTTTAGTAAACTCGGACCATTAAATAGCCGCGCCGCAGCTACTCGGCGCTAGATGGCGTTTTGATGGTCAAACAAGACTGCTAACAATATTTGATATAACGGACAAAATCTAGAATTTTCATGTAAATAAGGTTACGTTGAAGCACTGAAGTGAGACTTTTAAGAATGGTGAATAGAGTATAAAGAGGAAACAATATAAAACGTGTGAGCCTTGCCAACAAACCGTGTCTTCAAACCCTGAGGAGGATCTGCTCACGACCGACGGCACCTCCCTTGGCGGGGCACAGGAAAATAGGACGCCTAGAAATATTACATAACGCCCTTCACTGGCATACCTCACTGCCCGACATAATTTTTGTAGCGTGTACATATTTGGGCAGGAATCTCATAATGTCACTGTCCAAAAATTCCCAACATGAATAGGATTCGGGGTGTGTAAGATAGTTAACGGTAATTTATCTATACTGTGTAACAACAATATGAAGTTTGAGTGTTAATCGGCAGATAATGTACCGCCAATCGCCTAGTTTATAATGCCAGTGTTGCACACTTTACATTCAATATGTACATTGTACTTGTACAAGTGTAATATTTATAAAAAAAAAACAATGAGGTCGTTCCACTGAACGGCGTTATGACACTAACACAAAAAAACACAGAATTTTAAACAAAAACACTTATTCTAGTACAGAAAAACAACATTAGTAATTTATTCATGTTACAGCAAAAACCTACGTTCTATTATTTCAGCTTGTGTAAAAACATTATTGTGATAATAAAACATAGGGTTTTTTCTGTAAACATTAAGAAAAGCCACAGTCAAGAAAGATCCGCAAATAAATAGGGCAAATATCCGACTCCGTGAATCATTAATTCGTCAAGGTATCAAAATATTCAAATAATTTTCTTCTCAAATTTAACTAATATAGTAAGTTAAAATAGGTATATAATATTTTTTGAGGAAGTGTTTATATTTAATAATCAGATCTATTAATCTATAGCATTACGAAGTTTCAAATAAGTAACATCTAGATTCTAGGATACTAAACTGCAACTGGTAACGTTTCGTATATGACCAAAGCGGGTACAGTAATGGAAGGACGCACTTTAAGTACGAACAATTTCTCTTAACTGTCAGTACGTGTGCTGATACAAACTTTTTCATTATTTTAATTAGGTTTATCGCACATCACAAAGCTATAAACGGTGCTAACTTATCCCTTCCAAATTACGATGTATAGGTACCTATAGCACTTCGACATTTTTATACAAAAAAAATCTATAGCATACGGATATTATTACGACTGAGTCATACATAATATAATTATTCATTACCAAAGCTAAATAAGTCATTAGAAAATATGTGACATACAAACGCATAAGCGGACAGGAAAGATACCTAACTGGTATAGATGACGTCACACTCATTGAATTTGATTGACATAGAAATGATGAGTTCGCTGACGAATCAATTGATGAAGTCAGAGATATAAAAAAGTTTACTGATACAGTTTCAAGAACTGAATGAGTGATAACGAATGCGCCTGCAATTCATTTTGATATAATAAATGTTAGATAAGATTTAGGGCTGATGATGCATTCTGAATTGAAATCATGATTATTTAAATTTGAACATACTATTTGCCATAATCAGAGGCTTGACAAAGCTATGTTTTTTTTTCAATATAAGCTGTAGATTATTACAATTAAATTACGGACTGCAAAGACATTTTATTGAATTGGTTTTCATACAAATGTATACCTATGAAATTTTGCTTTAAGCATCTGTATATGAATTACTTTACAATCATTAATCAGATATTTTTTTCCCCATGCGTTGGTCATACCGAAACAGCTATCCGCAACAACTTTAAAATCATTATCCTCTATGGCATATCAGATTAAATTTACCCCATGCATTTTTCAGACCGAAACAGCAATCCCGCAACAAATTTACCATCATTAATCAGATATTTTTTTCCCAATGCGTTGGTCAGACCGAAACAGCTATACGCAAGATTTTTACAATCATTAACCTCTATATCAGATTAAATTTACCCCATGCGTTTTTCAGACCGAAACAGCTATCCAGCAACAACTTCACATACATTCATCAGATAAAATTTACCCCATGGTTTGGTCAGACCGAAACAGCTATCCCGCAACAACTTTACAATCATTAATCAGATAAAATTTACTCCACGCTTTGGTCAGTCCGAAACAGCTATCCAGCAATAACTTTACAATCTTTAATCAGATAAAATTTACCCCATGCTTTGGTCAGTCCGAAGCAGCTATCCAGCAACAACTTTACAATCATTAATCAGATAAAATTTACCCCATGCTTTGGTCAGTCCGAAACAGCTATCCAGCAACAACTTTACAATCATTAATCAGATAAAATTTACCCCATGCTTTGGTCAGTCCGAAACAGCTATCCGCAACAACTTTTAACCTCTATCACATGTCAGATTAAATTTACCCATTGATTTGTAGTAAAAAATGCGCCCAGTTAAATGTACGATATTAAAAATATACGAATCAAGTAATAGCAACTCAAATCTCTGACGTTGACACTTTCTATGGTAAACTTTTGATACAGGTGCCTACTGTACCTACAGCTGCGTCATCAAGCAACCGACGGTTTTATCAACGTATGAATGACTCACGGTATCGGTGTTCTGCGTCGCAGACTGTCATTTGTACCTGCAACAAATAATGGAAAGTTCGTCAGCTATATATATATACTTACACAGATTAACAGAACATTGTAAATGTTACCCTAGTTAATAAATAACAGATTTAAAGCCGTGTAATAAAGCATCACCCTTGAAGCACTCGTAGAGATGCTTGCTTAGTCGTTCTTAATGATCGATTAACTGAGTGAAGCAACGTCCGCTGCGGTAATTATTTGGATGGGTAACCATTACTACTGAGCGTGCACGTGCTTCGACGATCCCGGCTATAGGATAAAAGTCGTTATAGGGTGGTGGTAGGGTATTTTGCGAATGCCCGCCTAGCTAGCTACCACCTTCAAGTAGAAAATCTGTCAATGTCAGTGTTCCGGCAGCTGACCTTGAGATCCAGTAATTATATTTTATTTATTTATATTATCATCACACATAATTACATCCAGGTTAAATAATACCGTAATAATAATAACTAATATTTTAAGAAAACATAAAATTAATATTTTAATAAAATCACTTGAAAAATATAAAAATATATCTATTGACAATTCCGTCTAATTTTCCTGTTAAGCCGACGTGACATCAGAAACACCACGCAGCCAAACCGGAAGAATTTTCGACGCGTTTCTGTTCTACACAAAGCATCCTGAGGAGATCTTGACTCTAAATATATAATCTTGACGTAGATATGGATTTCCATAAAGTAACGCCTGAATCTGTTCATTAAATAATACCGTCTACAAATCTAAGTTATGTCTAGCTAGACAGTAGCGTTCTCGAGATTTCATCAAGATAACACAACAAAATATATTCTACAAGTGATTAACATAAAAGCACATCGTTGGTCCCACGCGTCTACATTCAGCGAAAACAACAAAATATATGTAGGTAGATGTGTTGGGTGAGATTCTGGTTTTGCTATCCTAAGTATAAATCCTGAACAACATCTTTGACCACATCAGGTCAGATGAGATAGTGGTATAGGCTAGCATAACTTACATAAAATAAAATAAAAATTAACCTAAAAATGGAATCGACTTCAACACTCAAAAGTGTGAAATAACTTGTTAAAGTCAGTACCATGATAGTTCAGAAGTACCTATAATCACAATATTGTGCGCATAGTACCGACTTCAACAAGTTATTTCACACTTTTGAGTGTTGAAGTCGATAAAATTTTTTGGTTATACATTATTTTTCACTCTTTTTAGTGACCCTTGCTACTTACGGGTTCGATTGTCATTCACTGTCAATGACTATATTATCAAGACAGGAAAAGGCAGGACTTGACAGACAGGCTTGACCGATTTTGATGCCATTTAAATGGGACCAAACGACAAACATCAGATTTCAAATAAAAAAGAATTATCGAAATCGGTTTACACAGTGATAAGTTCTTAAGTCTAGAGTCTGCCTTGTCTTTGAGGACAAGGCAGACCAATCAAGAACCTACTCCTTTTTTAAGTCGGTTAAAAATAGGTTTTCCTTATTTTTTATTAGCGTAGGCGTCATAAATTAAGAGTAGAATTGATTCGTTAGCACACAAAGGACCGGATGAACTTTGATTAACAAATAATAAGACCAGCGATATGTCCAATGAGAAAGGGGCACAAAAGGTCACAGATGATTAGCTTAAAGTTAATATGACAGGTCAGAAGTTGCACAGAGTATATGTTGACATAATACGATCAAAGAGTTACATGCAGCGTGTTAGAGTTCGTGATTAGTGCGTGTTAGCAAATTGTTGCGTCGGAGTGCAAATCTGTGCCTACTGCCTACACTTTACCGTTAATTCTCCTTGTGAACTGAATAAAACAATTCGTATAACATATGGGCGCTATACAGCTGTATAATATACAGCTATATGGGCGATGTATTGTAGATTCTATGACGTCAACAGATTCAACTTTCACAGAATGCGCTTCAACAGTATTTTAGTCAGATTGATTGACTTGACATTTATTTTGCACGAATGCAGTAATTTGCCATTTGTAGTAGTATAATTATCAAACCGGATAGCAGATGGTAAAGGATTAACTCTCTATGAGTTTTTTAACAGGATTGTAACGGAATACGCACGAGGCCCAAATAATGCGAAGTGGTATATAACCTCTGCTATAACAGATGCATTTCGTCCTGCACTGCCCCCGTCACCCAGAGACATACAGCTGTTTAGTCTCATGTGCCTTTACTGGCTCATAAGGACTGCTGCCGGAATACACTGTTAGGTGCTTGGCGACATAATTTCTACTTAAGTGTGGTAGCTATCCAGGCCAGCATTCGCAGAATGCCTTCCACCATGCGGTGAGGCTTAAGCCAGCCGGCCGTGAGAAATGAACCACGGACCTGCGGCTCGACAGTCCAAAGCTATTACCGCTCGGCTATCATAGCTTCAATATTAATCTATCACTTAATGTTAATCTGAAATACATTGCGCTTTTAACTACAAAAACACAAATATAAAGAAAATTAACAAGAATATCATAGAAATAATATGTCAACAACGGATTCGATAATATCCCAGACATATTCAAAACGATCCTCGTATATAGGTAATTGTTATTTAAATATCAGTTACTTTCATTCAAGCATTATTTCATTCATGCCTTATCTACCACAAGATAAGAAGAGTTGTAAATACTTTTTATTTACTCTCTGAGTGAGTTAACCTAATTGCCCTTAGCTCCTTTTAACTTCTACCCCTGTCACAAGAGTCATTTATGATTGCTAATAATATATAACATCATAATGAAGATAAGTATCGCATTGCTAGTAAAGTTACAGAATAAAATGGATCAGATGGTTCACACCGCAAAGCCATTCCAGTAAAAAAACGACTGTAGCTACAAATAAATAAGGTGCACTTCAGTTCGCAAAGCACCGAGTACCAGGCATTTCTCTTTCTATCGCATAGCAACGCATGCTCATGTGAAGTATTTCCGAACAGTTACGACTTAGGAACCTTCAAGAAGAGAACATGTTCCCTCTTCAAAGGCCGGCAACGCGACCTCGAGACCTCTGGTGTTGCGGATGTTTGTGGGCGACGGTGATCACTTACCATCAGGTGATCCGCCTGCTCGTTTGCCCTCCTATCCCATAAAAAAACCACAACATGGTATTTGCGAGACTACATATATTATTACACGTATTATCCTTTATACTTTTTGGACACCAATGTACATTATGCAATAAATTACCCCTAAAAACACACAGTAAAACCAGACAAGTAGTTTGACTTCATACAGCGGCACCAAATGCTGCTTTTAAGTACGTGTGTGCGCCCGTACGCAAGTTCTACATCACTATGGCATAAATCTAGCGTGTCCAGAGTGCGTATATATTTACTAACAATCATAAAAATCGTGTCTGTAGCCGGCTACGAAATGATTTGCTATACAAAGATACCTATAGAGACCTGAGATATGAAGTACCCTGAGCATCCAGACTAAAGTAGACATTTAAATCCTATACGGACCTAGAGCTGTACTACTTTTCTTATTTTTCTTGAAACTCTTCAACGAATGTCGCGTTTCAAGTTATCAAATACTATAATAATGACACACATGGCAACAAGTACAAAATAAAAACCCGCCATGGACGTCATCGTGCGCCTTAAAGCAGAAATTGTGCTATATACGACGTTTTAGTAATGGAAAGATAAACAGGTATAATGTATAAACAGGCCACGCAATTGAGAACCAACAAAAACTTGTACCGTTTTCAGTCCCCCCAAAAAAACGCACCGTCTAAAATTTCACTTTCAAAGCGTTACTTAACTCGATAATGTTATTAAATAATATTAGCAATCATGAATGACTCTTGCTCTCTCTCCGATGATGTGAATGAACCCGGCTTTGATATTACATTATCGCCCGCAGAGCTAGCAATACAATATGTTATTAGTTGTATAATGACTGCAATGAAATTCGCAACGGATACGCCCACAGGCGCGCCTAGGCTAGACAGAAAGGCTACCTGGTGGCTATGCCGACAATGTCTGTCAGTCAGGCAACGCTAATCAATACGCTTTTAGCTTCCCAAAACGTTTGTCTAGGATTGGATTTCCGACGTTGGCAAACGTGGAGCCGAAACGTGGAGCCGTCCTTAGAGCTAAGTATTCGCCGCAGTATAAATATCTTTAGGGAAGTGAAAATTGAAGAATTGAAGTATAAATTGTCATAAGTAACTCCGAAGATAATAATACTTTACTGAAGGGAATGTAAGTACAGCACAAGAACAACTGTTAGAAATATCACAACAAATGCTTCTTTGTTTTCCATAATATCCACGCTTGGCAGGCTACTTAGGGATCGCAGATAATCAGAAGGCGCTGCTGCCTACCTTCCGATGTTTTTCCCTCTTACAAATTCCACAGGTAGATAGGGGTTGCTTGCAACTCTGCGGCATCCCATGTGGACGAGTGGCGCAAAAGCGTCGTATTGAAATCTTAAGGTCCATGGTTAATTCCCCGAGGTAAGACAGTTATTAGGATATTCTGAAAAATAAATTATCAAAAGCACTCCAGAGTAGAATTTAGAAAATTGACGCAAATACTTGTCAATTTTGAGGTAAAATTGTATGCAAATGCACACGATATGATGATGGAAAGTGATGAGAAGAAGCAGTCTAAGACCTATTTACTATAGGCTTCAAAACTCCTAGGACATAATTATCAGGAAACAAAGACACTGGCCAGTTGTTCCATACCTTTTCTGTTCACATTACAAAAGTGGAATTGTACCCCAGTAGACTACAATAGAATGATGCCCCGTGGGGTGCCGGGTTAGAATTGCACCTCCCCATATCTTCCCGTGGGTGTCGTAAGAGGCGACTAAGGGAAGAATACTGGAAGGTGGGCAGCAGCGCCTTCTAAAGAACTGCCAACTTACACTGCGATCCCCAAGACGCCTGCCAAGCGTGGGGATTATGGCAAATACCCCCTTAATAGGAGAGGCTGTGTTCAGCAGTGGACGATCCGGCTGTTACAGTACAGTACAGACTACAATAGGTTCGCTATCTATTACAGGGAAACATACCATATATGGCGAAAGGTGCGTGTTAGTTAGACGACTATACCAAACCCTTAGGTAGGGGATATGTAATATTATTTTAAAATATGAACAACGAGAAAGATACATCTAAAATAGGAAGATTGGTGTATATTCTAAACAACTTCTTTAATTTAAAATTCTATGTTGTTTATGGTTGTTCTTTTTCCATTCACACTAAAATTTGAAACTGAACCCATAACCAATAGTTATATTTCTATTTTTTTTTATTGTCAATAAACTCATCTATTAGGTACTTTTAAGTAATTTAAGATGATTATATTTGTATCATATTTTGGCTATATTGTAGTAAATTTAGTAATATTATTTGTAACGCTGTATGGATAACTAAATAAATAAATAAAATCCAAAGTATATAATGCTTGCGAATAACAGTCCTTAAATTTGAAATTTCTGATCAACTGTGGGTATGTCTTACGTCGTCATGTACGCATACTCTTAAGACGAGGCTGCGGAAAAAATACTCTCATTCGACTAGTTTTTTTAAGCAACTGAAATATGCAATCAACACGAAAACTTAAATATTTGATATTTCAAACCTTTTTCTATCAGTTGTACAGTCAGAAACACATTTGAAAGAAATTTACTTGATAGTTTTAATTTTTCAAAATGAAGCCTTTTCTTTAAATTATTGGAGTTTTCTTGGAAACTACATCAGTTACATATTAATAATAAACACATATAGAAAGGAAATGTAGTTTATTATCCGCTGTATAAGTAAAATTTACCTAGAGTAATTAGTATTGTCATAATAAATTAAATAGTGTTTTAGACTTACGACCTTTAGTTCTGTGCAGGATTACGGTCAATCGGAAGATTCGATATTCAACCTTATTAGCTTAGGATTACGAAATAAAATCAATGCGTAAGAGCTGTCCTTCAGTGCCGCGCTGTGCGCCGTTGGACGTGGACCTATCGCTCGCGCGCTATCTCCTGTGCTGTGCAGTATAAATACGTATCTTGGTAGGTATATCAATCAATATGGGAAATAAAGATAACTAAAAAATAAAAAACGAAGCAGAAGAGTCGATACAAAGACTTTGCAAGAATTATGAGAGAGCGTATAATATTTCAGTTTATTTTTACCTATGCAAATTTAATATTCGTTTGTGTTTCGGTGTTTATCTATTCATGAAACATATTATCTCTATCGAACTAAGAGATTCTATACCTACTAGGTTCCTATAGTACTGTAATGGAGCTATAAAATAACTAAATGTCGTACTAATCTAAGTACGATTAGTTGGATACTATAATAATATCTGGTAATGTATAGTTATGGTCTCACCTGATGGTAAGTGATGTGGTAGAAGGTACCAAACAGGTGATAACTAAAATTATCTGGCTCTAAAGTACAGCTGCCGTTCAACCGTAAATGGAGTTGAGTGTTGCTAAATAATAATAACACAAGCGTAGCAAATCAAAGCATTTGGTTTAGTGGGTATATCGCAATAAAACATCGAACATTGTTCATGTCCCTCAAGACTAGTTGTAGATTTATATCAATGAAAGAATATTCAGAATCAGGCAAGTAGGTATATATTCAAGAGATTATCTACAAAGTCACCTGCATAGGTACTTTTAAATATACATTTTATCACTTAGACATGTACATATAAGTAACGATTTATACAAATATAATAGAGTGGAATAAATAGATTCTGTACATATATATAATAAAATAGACTGTGCTCATAAAATGCACCTTCTTTCTCAGGAAAAAAAATAATAAATCAGTCAAAGTCCGAGATCACTCGGAACAGGGAGAACTGTCGGAGTCGCCATCTCATATAATAAATTTAGACTGTGTTCTTCCACTATATGAAAATAAGTGAGTAATCTTTGAATAAAGTATTACTAAATTTGCACATTTTATTCACAGGAAATTTCGTAAACGAAATAATATTTAATATATTATTTAAATATTATAATACCTATATTAGGCAAAAAAATATTTTGACCTATCCATAGCAGAGCAGCAGGTAAACTTAAATAACAAAAACGTATAAATGTATATATACATTTTATTTTTATTGCTGATAGGTAAGCCTTTAACCACAATCTCACCTGATGGTAAGTGATGATGTGGTCGAAGGTGTTAACAGGCTTAACCTAGAATTACTGGCTCTCAAGGACAGCTGCCGGAACACACCGTTAGGTGCTTGGCGACAGATTTTCCACTTGAGGGTGGTCGCTAGCCAGGCGGGCATTCGCTAAAATGCCCTTCCACCATGCGGTGAAGCTCAAGCCAGCGGCGGGATTCGAACCATGGACCTGCTGCACGGCAGTCCATAGCCAAAGCCACCGAGCTATCATGCTTTTTACACTGAAAAAAAAAACTTTACATTATTATCGCCCTGCACTTGTCACACCTCTGTAGGGTCGGTATAAACAATATATTTTTTCTGAGTACCTTCACAAAAGACAACGCATTGACATAATTGTGTGGAGTAAGACTTAAATTTTATGGCCGGCCTCCTATCTGAAGCAATATGCCTTTGCGTATGCCATCGTTGATATGTATTATACTCGCCTTTGCCCCCTTTTCGGTTATTAGTTAGGGTATTAGATAGATGGTAAAGAGCGATGTTTTACTCTTGACGTGCAAAAAACCTGAGGTGAAAATTATCTGAATTTATGTATTTAAATTCATTTATTCATATTCACAACACCCCCTTTCTGAAGGCCGAGCTTCAGCAGGGGCGGAGCAGTTTGTATGGTGGCCGTCTTGAAATCGCCATTTTGGATTTTTGACAGGTGTCATTCGACTGCTCTCCCGACATTTATCCTTACTTCTACCTTTTAACAAATTCTATCTACACATTCTAACAAATTGTGCGAAATTGATTGTCGGACAAACAGAAATGTACAGTTGCTTTTCTGAAGGCTTCAGGTAACGGATTGTCTGTAAAATGTATTTTGCAGGTATATATATCAATAAAAAATTTGATTGATATTATCAAACTGAAGGCTAAATGCACATTTGTAATATAACTAAATGCTTAGGCCTTGTACGTGGCGATGGTAAAAGGCCGGACGGCATGACTTTGGTTCCGTGGAGGATGGGAAGGCCTCTGGTATGGGACGCTATCTGTGTCGATACTTTAGCACCTTCTCATATTCCTGCTACCCAAAAAGTGGCCGGTGTGGTGGCTGAACTAGCAGAAGGCCTCAAAAGGCGCAAATATAGTAATCTCAGTAGTTGTTACATGTTTGTACCTTTTGGGGTCGAAACGCTGGGACCGTGGGGACCGAGCGCCAAACTATTATTCAAAGTCGTCTCAAAACGTCTGGTCGACGCTACTTGTGACCAAAATGCTGGCATATACTTTGGACAAAGGATAAGCATTGCCATACAACGTGGCAATGCGGCCAGCATTTTGGGAACACTGCCTAATGGTAGCGGAATATTGGATTAGTTTGTAATAATTTTTTTTTTTTTTTATTTAAATATGTTAATTTTAGTCATAAATATCTGTTACCACATATTATAAATAAAATCGAGCAAAACTAAATGCTTATTTGCCGTGTAGTATGGAGACAAAAAATTAAAAATAGAAATTCTACAAAAAGATGAAGAATTTTGGAAGAAAATGGAGACAAAACTAGTCACATTCTATATGGACTGCTTTCTTCCTGAGCTGGTCGATCCCCGCCACCCAAAGAAAAGAATGATCGGGATCAAGAATTTGCGGATACTTCTAGAAAAAAAAATCAAGAGGAGGCTGTCGAGGGTGACTTGCAACATCAAAGTGCAAATCCTTCAGTACTTCCTCCCGCCATAAAAAGAAGACTTAAGAGCTTTGCGCAATCGGTCAAGTTTAGGCATTTATTGAAGCACGGCGCAAACGGGCACACCGTTAGCAAGGATCGAGCGGTCAACGACGATGTCGCATGGAATAAAACATTTTGATCCTTTTTGCAGTGTTATTTATTTTTGATAAATAATGTGGAATGTTATGTTACTTTGTAAATTCATTTCTCATCTTTACTGTTTACAAACAAAGTAGACTTAAATGAACCTAATAATAAACCTTGAGGTATCTACTCATTGACTAACTATAACTATAGTCCATTAAAAAGTTACATGAGCTTTGCATTTTTAGAGCACGCAATTTATTTTTGGGTCAGCTTTTTATATGTGGGGGTCTGAAGAAGCTTAACCTCAAGTTTGTGGGGTCGCCACCCTTGTCCCCCGGCCGCCATCTTGGAAAAAGGGGTGAAATATTTGATTATGTCCTTCTAACCATAATTGTATACATATAGGCAAATAACTTAGTTTTGTAGTTTGTATACCTGCTTTGTGCATGCATACCTTGGTTCATTATATTTGTATAACTGCCCTGTTGGCGGAACGGCTTTAGATAGATAGATACATATCAAACAAATTATTGGAGTTCAAAATTTTATGCCCAAGGCGGGAATCGAACCCGCGTCCTCCGATATCGCGTCGGATGCTTAACACCATCTCAGCCACCTGGACATTGGCATTTCTGCCGAAACTTTGTGCTCCAATTGTATTACTTTAACCATCATAGGGGACGGTGCGCGGCCATCAACCAGACTACAAGACTTCATCTGATCGAAAGAAGTGTTTTTTCAAACACTTAACTCTCGGTATGATGTTGCTACCCTTCTATATTTCTAAATATGATTACAAGCACTATCGCGTGCTAAGCGAAATCATATCAAACAAATTATTGGAGTACAAAATTTTATGCCCAAGGCGGGAATCGAACGCGATATCGGAGGACGCGGGTTCGATTCCCGCCTTGGGCATAAAATTTTGTACATGTACTTACAATTGCGTATGTAGACTCTTCTGCAAGTTTGGTAAAAAAAAATCTTATCCTGCTGTTTAGAAGTGGCTAGATATATATCTGGTTGGTCTAATTTTTACCATAGTTGGTATATGAAAGCAGAGTGGTAGTAAAATAACACCTTTCTGTTTACCACTGTAACTGAAAAATTAAACGAAATAGGATGTATACGAATTACGAACATATTTTCAACATAAGTAATTAATAGTCAAAAATTATATGATAGCAATAAAAAAACAACCTGCATTATATTATTATGGGAACGTGCACAGTTATGAAAAACTATAATTCATATTTGTATGACGAGTCGTGGTAAAATATATTGCCCACAACTAACATTTAATCAAATCAAATCCATTTATTTCAGGTCAATTGTACCCATATTCACCGAATATAATATAATATTTTGCTCATTCAATTTGATGGTATTTTACTTTATTCTAATGATGTGTAACATGTAATCTGATTAATCACATTCCAAGATACTGAGAACAATGTTGATTCATTCATAAATTATCGTCCACGCGGATGCCAAGTAACATTACTTGCGTTACTACGGAGAATTTAAAAACACCCCATTTATCAATATATATCGTGCCGTTTGGGCTGTTATGTACCACCATCATATTCCGACCCTTGTCTCACTTATGTTGGTTTGGTGCAGTATGTTTTTTTCTATAAACACGGAGACTGCGACGCAACAACATAGCAAAGAAACTTAAAAAAAAAAAGACTTGAAAACAATTTTTTAAATTAAACAGTCTGAAATAACTGGTTGATATCGGTTCAATATGATCTCAAATTTGTGTTTTTATCACTATTGAACAATAACTTTCATCTATATTCATAGTTGCCACTTACATTAGTTGCTAGAAGCACTGCGATCGTCAAGGCATTTTGGCAAATTACTTTTTAGTAAGTTGACTGTAACTGGCAAACCGTTCGCCGGTGTTGATGAAATTAAAATGAAACCAATAAGGAGTTAAACTGTACTAGCAAAAAAATAATCTTCTATATTGTAAGGTTCAGTAAAAAAGTTATGTGTGGTCAAACATAAAATAAATAATAGACAAGTCAATTTAAGAACCCTCTTTCTATTGGGAAGTCAGTTAAATATGTATAATATGATATACCAATAATATATACCAATAAAGTCGAGCAGACATGAACATATGGTAATAAGTAATAAGTCTGTCGACCGTAAGAATAATTTTGAAAAGTAAATCAAATAATCAATTTCTTACTAAGAAATATTAGTAATGTTGATAAAAATATAAACGTGACATCAATTGCAGTATATACAAAGTTACTTTATATATCGAAATTCGTCACGTGAATAAGATTATAAAAAAAGTTGAAATCGTCTCAATGGTATCTGTGTTCGCGAATCTAATATCAAGTATACAAATATGTTTATAAGCGAGACGCGTGCGCCGCTGCTGCACATCGCCTCGTTCGGTGCAGCGGGGATCGTTGCGCCGCATGGGCGGAGCTAGCGTGGGAATTATTTTTGACTGCCTGCTCTTAATATAAAACACTCTCCACGTGATTTATGATACAAGCATGTAAAGACATTGGCAGAGTTGTGACAATACGGCACAGAAGCCATATTATAAGAAGTCAACTTAATGCTTTCTGGACTAATACAAAATAACCCACAATTGCATAAAATAATCCTATTCTTAGAATTCTCATTCTAAATATTACATAATTTAGATTTCTATATTCTTATTTATTTATGCCTGATAGGTTAGCCTTTGACCACTATATCACCTGATGGTAAGTGATGATGTGGTCGAAAATGGTCAGGCTAACCTAGAATTACTGCCTCTCAAGGACAGCTGCCGGAACACACCGTTAGGTGCTAGGCGACAAATTTTCTACTTGAGGGTGGTAGCTAGCCAAGCGGGCATTCGCAAAATGCCCTACCAACATTCTATAACAACTGTTATCCCAAGACAACAAACGGGACCGACGGTTTACGAGCCCTCCGAAGCACAGTAGTAATGTCACTAGTGGTCACCCATACAACTCGTGACCGCGGCGGACGTTGCTTAACTTTACTGAACGGTTAAGAACAGCCGAGGAAACTTCAAAAATATGAACAGAATAAGAACCAGCACAGTGTAGAGAATTTGAAATTTAAAGAATTCGTATAGAATCGACATCAATAATATACATTCCAAATATTCGAGACAAGTTCCGTTCAGAATAAAACTTGAAAGAACTCCTAAAGAGTGTTTTACCATCAATAGAAAATTCCTTGTAAACAGATGGCATAAAGCGACAAGTCAGTCTCCAAACCTGACTATGTTATTATCGTAAGCTTCAAAGGGGGACATTATCCTAAACTACGCGTTATCTCCCAACTCCTAAACGACATAATGCCGCAGTAAGTACTGGAGATTGCCCTTAGGAATTTCCACACGAGTGCCACTTATACTAGATGGTAAGGCAATTGGACAGGTTCATGTATCACCCACGGCCGGCCTTGGTTTGTGTTGACCTCCAAAGATTATATAACCTGGTAAACTGGTCGCAATAAACGTAGATTTTTTTATAACGAGGCATGAAAAATGCCAATTAAGGAGTAAGAAGCCGTTGATGAAATCATCGTCGTAAATCTCTTGTGCGAAATGCTGGATGGTATTTTCAGGGAGCTGCTACAAGACTGAATGAAATTTTCAGTAATTTCGCTTCTTACGAGTAAGAGATGTGATTCTTGGTCGTGGTCTTTTCGTGGACTTTGACAAGGAGCGTGGGTCAGCTAATAGCTGTCCCACGCTCCTTGTCAAAGTCAAGCAAGCTGACACATGTTATGGGACCAACAGTATATAATCGACTGCCGGATTACATTTCGGAAGCCGCAAGCTTTACTGCCTTTAAATCGCGCCTAAAGAGCTGGCTCATCGAGCAAAGTTTTTATTCGCTAGATGAATTTTTTAGTCTGTAAATAAATAATGACTTTACAAGTAGTTTACAATTTTGTAAGAATGATTTTATTTGTATCAACGATTTATGTAATTGATTTATAATCAACAAAGTGCATAGTACAAAAAGTATACCTACATAATTGTGTTGTGTAGCTGTATATAAATTTTTTATTTATCATAAGATTTGACTTGTAAACTAATGTTTATTAATAAATTACTATGACTATGACTATGACTATGTCTTTTGTTTTTTTTTTATGTTATTGTGACGGTACAAGCTAGAGGCCCACCTGATATTAAGCGGACTAACCTGCATATAATAGATGCATGTAGTCACAAGTCACGAATTGCATTGCGCCCGTCACCTTGAGACATAGTTGTTAAGTCTCATGTGCCTGTAATTTCTATATTAATCTGGACATTGTAGATTTCAGCCTGGTTATCAAGTCGGCAGATAATAAATTCCAGACTGATCAAATTAAAAACAAATGAACTTGTGATGCACTGATGCTTGAGCTTCACTTCATGGTGGGAGAGCATTTTGCGAATGCTCGCCTAGACAGCTACCATTATCAAGTAGGAAGTCTGTCGCTAAGCACCTAACAGTATGTTGAGGCACCAGTCCTTGAGATCCAGTAACTAATTATGAAATTACAATCACACGAGACTTAATAACTGTATGTCGCAGAGTAACGGCCGTAGTGCCGTTCGTCACTTGTGTTGTGACGAAATGCATCTGTTACAGGCAGAGGTTAACACTTTACACAGGGTGGGCCTCGTGCGTGCTCCCATTAAAAACAAAAACTTTAAATAACCATCAATATTCGTTACTTTTATATTGTTTGTGAACTTATTTATGAATAGTAACTATCTAATGATTGAAAAGCTTTTCTAGAATATAAAGGTGTACTTAATTACTGTGGAGAATATGTCAGATGTTTCACTTTCTCTCAGCTCATCAACATCTTCCTACCACTATACCACTTGTGTGGGGTTGTGTCTTCTTTAATAACACAAAGGATAAAACAAGTATACATTAATTAAAAAATTAAAAGATACGTCTGCCATTTATTTATTTTCGTTAACCGTTTTATCGTTCCATTGAAATTAAAACTGCATGTTATATATATTTATGAAATCGTTTTTTGATAACGCCATCGATGGGTTTGCAAATAAAAAACTTTGTCTCGCAATATGTCTAAAATCCTCCAGTGTGTATTTTTTATGTAACTAGTGTCACTTGGGTTATCAAGACGAATCTAATAATATTTCATACATCAAAATCGGTTAAGCCGTATATAAATTACGGTGGTATAAAAAACTCACACACATGCATACATACATGAGCCCTGAAAACATAACACTTCTATTTTTGGGTAGTCGTGTAAAAATATGTTAACGCTGTTAACACATAAGAAGACCAGAAGAACATCACCAGGTCTCTTCAGAAAGTGTTCGACTTGGTGGATACAACAGCAAGATCAGATATTCTGCATTTAGGCGTGAAGGGCACTGTAGCAAGTGAAATTACTGGGCAAACGAGACATAGGATCTAATGTCTCGGAGTGACTAGCGCAGTACAATGTCAAGTATGAATGACGGTAAAAAAGCAACTGTAATGAACAGGCGTGTCGCTTACCATCAGGCAGGCGACTTGTATGACTCATTAATTCATAAAATAAAATTATATAGTAAAATGCCTTTGGATTTATGGCCAGCCACCTGCCTGACTCCAACTCTTGGGAACGCTCTCGTGTTGGTCTCTTACTCGAAATAAACTAATTTATATGGAACGTCTTGTACATGCAATATATAAAAAGTACTTTAAATTTAGACCATTTCCGTTTTTATTCACAGACTATATTTTTTAAGGGATCTACGCATTATACAATAACTATTGGTGCAGTAGTGGTCATTACTTATGAGCGGATAAAACAATCGACCAACATAAAAAAAATCAGAACGAGTGGAAAAATTACAGTAATGTGCGGGATTCGAACCGCTTTGTTTGTAGTACCCACAACGTAAGTTGAACTTTACTCGTAGGTGTCGTTTTATCGATGCTTAAGTATTTTACGAGAGGTGAGAATTAGAGTTATGAGTCATAATATGTCATGCTGGCTTAGCGGTCGGAGCATACCCCTGCAGTAAGGGTGGATGGCGCGGATTCGTATCCAGCACACGCCTATAGATTTTCCTCCGCATGCCCTGCGGCATGCGATAAACAATTTAAACAGCAATAGTTTATTTTTCTATAAATTAGGTAGGATACGTAGGCGATTACATAATTTGCGCGTTTGCAATCACTGGGTAGATAAGACAAAATACATTAGCATCTATCACGTTGCTATGCTTCGAATATATCATG
Organism: Plagodis dolabraria; assembly: GCA_963854805.1. Lineage (NCBI taxonomy): Eukaryota > Metazoa > Arthropoda > Insecta > Lepidoptera > Geometridae > Plagodis > Plagodis dolabraria. Next base: position 7,486,381 of record OY978442.1, read on the forward strand.
TTGCTATGCGTCGATAGCTCGCTAAAAGTGTCGCCCTTATTCCCAAGACCTCCACGAGTTCAAGAAACGGATATTTTATAACGAGCGTTGCCTGAGAGGTTTCAATTGAAAAATGCATCGTGTCCATCATAATCACTAAATAACTGGGTCACTCGTCATGTCGAGGTTAATGGGTATCAAGGGCGCTCAAATTGCCTGATCAATTTTAAAATGATTGCGATAATCTGTTTTTGATAAATGTTTAGGTTTCTTAGGAGGAAGCAAAAACTGAAATTGACAGAACGCTATCATAGAATATTTGGAGTAACAAAGTTTTTCGTTCAACCGGATTAGAAATCCTATATCCTAACGAATCCCACATATCGTAAACGATTTTCAAAAATTACCAAAATTACCATCCGATCCCATAAATGAATCGGTATCCCATCGGATCCCACCTAGGTATTCATAGTTTTATCATCGTCAACGAAAGTGCTTAGTTATAAAAGCAATTAATGAAAATATAAACAATTTAAATAAATTTACTAGGTTAGCATAATCGTGAAAAAGGTACATAATAGCATTTCGCTTCAATAATATAACTCTTTGTACTTATTAGGAGACGGTACAAGCCGAACTCAGAACACTTGGAATAGATATATACGGAAGTATTATTTTACTAGGCGAGTAAAATCGTTAAAGAGGTATATACTATTAGAGATATTTTCTGCTTATTTCCTTTTGGAGTTATTATGACAAAGAAAAAAAGAATCGTTTTTTTTTTATCACCAAATACTTATTTCTGAAGTGATTTTATATTCGTTAGTGTCAAATTTCAGATTTATACTAAGACTATGGCAATAGTGTTTAGCTGATACGATTTACTTTGTGGCTAGTAAAAGTAGAGCTTTCGGTACTAGGACCTCAGAAACTTCTAGATTACTGTACATTTTTGTCGGCGATGATATATTTAACAATAAAAAAAAAATAGGCTCCAACGGCATTGATTGATTGATGATACATCATTCATGATCCGATGGGAATGCTAAATAATATTTTGTGGATTACGTAGCAAGAAATTTTGAGTGGGATCAGATGGAACTTACCCGAAATCCTTATAGAATTCAATCAGAGACCTGAACGGAAGTTTGGAAGTGAATGCAGAAGAAGGTATATTACAGATTTGGAAGAAGTGTTTTGAAAGCTTTTTTCAGTTGTGTTGTGTGCAACTGGTACTATATTTACTGACTTTCACCGATGTAGCAAGTGAAATTACTGGGCTAACGAGATACAAGCACTAACGGCTCGGAGTGAAGAGTACAGTGCAGCGTAATGCAGAACGAGAATTGTGACACTACAACTGTAATGGACTAGGCGTGGAGCTTACCATCAACGTGGGAGAATTATCAGTCTCGTCCCTTCATCACATAAAAGCAACATGTAGCCAATATAAGCTTTTTAACCGACTTCAAAAAAAGGAGGAGTTTCTCTGTATTTTTTTTTAATGTTTGTTACGTCAGAACTTTTGACTGGGTGAACCGATTTTGACAATTACTTTTTTAATTAAAAGCTGATGCTTGTCGTGTGGTCCCATTTAAGTTTCATCACAATCGGTCAAGCAGTTATTGAGTTACACTGCAATAACTGAAAAATATTTTCCTATCTTGATGATATAGTCGTCGACAGTGAATGATAATCGATCGCGTAAGTAGCACAATGGTCACTAAAAAGTTTTTTTTTTTTACCTAAAATTGAAACCGACTTCAACACACTGATATAGATCAAAATGATGATAGTTCAAAAGTACCTATTATCACAATATTGTGCGTATGGTACCGACTTCAACAAGTTATTTCCCACTTTTGAGTGAAGAAGTCGGTTCCATTTTTAGGTAAAAAAATCTACTTAAAGGTGTGTGGTAGTTAGCCGGGCGAGCATTTACAAAATACCCTAGAACACCATGCATAACCATGAAATAATATAAAATAAACCATGAATAGCCGCCGGGTCTCTTTACTTCAGATGTAATCTTTAGTATAATGATTGGCATACTGGCAGTTACACTATAAAGGAAATTCTTGACAAAATTCATCATGATTTCCTTTGGCAAGATTGTTGTAATACCCGTCATCTCCAAAGATGTGAATCAACGTATGAGCCAATGTTTATTCGCTCATCAGAAAAGTATTTCCATAACAAATACGCATTTAAGAGTAAGTTCGTAGGAGAGTTCTCGTTTTAAATGGGGGCGATTTAAGATCAATTAGGAGCTAGTAACAAGATATGAACTAAACAAAGTTCAGTCTAAAATGCGCGTGGCGGCTGCAACCACATTTGTCTAAAAAGCTCGAAAAATAGAAATTATACTTGACACATGATTGCGGTTGTCCATTTTTTTTTTATGTCTTTATTATGGATATAAATAGTCACATTTTAGCGAAAGTTAGATGTGAACGTTAATTATTGTTTTTTTTGGGTGGCATAGCTCGAAAGCACAAACGGAACCCTTGTCGGATCACTTTGTTGTCCGTCTGTTTGTCTGTCAAGACAATCTCTCAAATCAAGTGGAAGAGTTCACTTTCAAAGTGAGCAAAATTAGAGAATCACCCCCATAACGCACATTCAGGTGTAATTTTGCTACACCACAGTTTTGGATCACACTACTCTGCACGAATAAAATAAAACAAGAATAAAATTTCTTCAAACGCACGTCGCATTTCACCTAAGAGACTGCAGACCGGTGCGGTGGTATAGTGGAATCATTTATAATTTGCATGGAGGTAGGTAGGCGTTTTTCAAATGCTCGCCTGCTAGCTCGACAGTAGTGGCCCCTAAGTTGAACATCACTCACCGAGTACCTAACGACATGTTCCTTTTTTCTTTAGTCTGTCAATGTTTTCAACCAAATCATCTCTTACCAAAAGCGAGATAGTGGTCAAAGACTAGACTTTGTTCACTGCTGACCTTTAAATTCGAATGTGGAAACACAGCAAAACAAAAATGGCGAAATGAACAAGATGGTTTATTTCACTCAGACGTTTTCTTAACGGATTCCTACCCAGTTTTACCTGAAGTCTGACCGTTTAACGACCTGTTGTTTGAAAAAAGTTGCAGGAAATGGAGCAACCGCGCGCCATCAGGATATTGTCAGTCACTGTCAGTCGCGCTATTTGCCAGTAATGTCACGCGAAGGCATATTTAAGGCCTGGCCACACCGCGAGCGAAGCTACTAAGAGCAGCTTACATTACTGCGGCGCGGGGCGGCGAACGGCGGCGGCGCATTAGCATAACTAGGTTCGCACCGCTATCTACTCGAGGGAGTAGAGGTAAAGAAGTATTAGAAAAGTGATTGAATATTTACGATAGCTATTTTTAGTCTTGCTTCTCTGCCACAATCCACTCCTGCGCATATAATTTTAATACATAATACACTGATCGCAATAATAAAATAATTTTATTTAGCAGTGTTGGCCGAGTGCCAATACTATGTAATGCTACGCAGAACGCACATTTCAATGGATCTGCAACAACCACAAATATTTACTCGATAACAGGTAGGTATAGAAATCTCCGAGGTAATAACTACTTTAATTGCCTCGCTAGTTAGTTATAAATCTCTGCTATATATAGATAAAAATATATATATAACAGTGTCTATAGCTTACATGAGTAAAGCTTGTTTTATAAGTAAAGACATTCTCCCGTGCAGAAGAAGTAACTTTTAAGCCTACTTTTAAAACTGGGAGGCTAGATTTTGGCCACCACCTTACCTATTGTTGAATATTATTAGCAGGATTATCCTACAGTGGGAACTGGTTCGGGAAGGCAGTTGCAGGATAAACCCCTTAGGTTCATGGCACCACATTTTCTACTTGGGGTGATAGCTAGCCAAGCGAAAATTCTCAAAATTCCCTCCTACCATGCGGTGATATTTACCCCGTTGTGCGATTCGAACCATGGACCTGCTGCGCCGCAATCATAACCATGGTTGCTGGTTTCCTTACTACTGTACATAACTTATAAATACTAAGTAGGCGTAGCTGGGAGTGTGTTTGGAACTTTAAAAGTACTGGCAATACTGCCTTTACAATGTTTAGAATTTCAGCACAGTTTGCGAAAAAATTCTTAGACAACACCGAAATTCACTGTAAATTATTCTTTGCTTAAATTATAATAGATGCGACGAAACTTGCTACTGTGGCATGTTCAATCCATCCATTATTATTTTAAACTTCTAAAATATAACCGACGATAGTTATAAAAAGCTCGTATCCTTCCTACTATAACTTCCAGCAATACTGCATATTTTATTATAACTATAGACATTATCCAAAACAGAAAAATAAATTTTCAAAAATAATGATCTCTATCATTTAAAATACTCTTACAAAATACACTCACGTAGGCGGGATTTGATAGCTACCAGGTACGCCATATTTTATTCATTTAATACGCTAAGCGAATAAACTTTAGCATAGCGGGCAGTGTGGCTAGCACTTAAACGTTTCGGCAATATTGCTTTTACAATGTTTAAACGATCGAGCACAGTTTGCGAAACGATTCCTAGAAAACACCGAAATTCACTGTAAATGATAATAGGTGCTGCCTTCGGAACGAAACTTGTTTCGGTCGCGTGTTCAATCCATCTTCAATGTATCTACATTGATTGAGCCAATTGAATGAGGACAGCGTTTTTGTCAGATGTGACTATAAATGTGCCTTTTCTTTTACTTCAACTGCAATTTGAGATACTTAACCTAGAAACCTAGCAAAAACAGTAACGTTTACCTAACACATTTAGTTTTATTTACAAAGTTATTCATGATATTTAGCAGTAGAGTTATCCTTATTATTGGCCATTTGGCATGCAAATTTATAAATATTAACATTATTTTAAATCTACATTTTGCCATATTTTAATATCATTATAATCAACAGCCGTCTACCGTTGAACAAAGTGCAGTGGCAGTTTATCAGATGGCGCTGCTTCTAAAGAGCTGCCTTCTTCTCTTAATTTATGAATGCATTTGTAACCTTCAGAAGGAGACCTTCTGATATTTCCCTTCGTCGCCTCTAGACTCGCGCATGGAGAGATATGGAGAGGATAATTTGTGGTGTTTGGTACGCGAATAACTTATTGTTCGCGAATACTCATTCAGATATGGGATAGTATTAGAATGACTGTATAAGATTTTTAGCTTTACCGTATACATTTTTATTATTACGGCTGTGTAGGTAGACAGAAACCTGATTGTCAATCTTTATTCCTAAACTACCGAGTCGTTCTAACGAGAATTAGCAAAGACGTAGCCAGCTAGGTGTGCCACATAAATACTTAAGTAGCCTAATACACAAGGGTTTCACTTTTGCCAAATCCAACGCTAAAAAGGCCGTTTAGGCAAGCTTGGCTCACTCCGCGCTTTAGGTACAAAGCTACATCTGCTTACCCGTCCGGACGGGATTATTCTACGGTGCGTGCCGCATTAGAAGCGATCAGAGCTATGCGGTAGAAAGAGAGCCGCCTTGTAGGTGACTATAATTAGGTACTCCGTGCTTTACGAGCTGAAGTGCACTTTATTGTTTCGTAGCTAGGCGCTTATTTATTGGAATGGCTTTGCAGAGTGATCCTTCTGGTTATTTTTATTCTATATCCTTTCAAAGAAATCAATGTTTAATTTTAGATGATTGAAAGATTAGTACTACGTAGATACACGTATACTAGCTTAAGTCACAGACAAAATGTATATTTTGTCTGTAAATAATTCAGTGCGTAAAATATTTTCAAGATGATGATTTAACATATCATCGTGAAAAGTATAACAGATAAAAGTATACTAGATATCGCAATAAATATGTTCCTAATCTCGCGTATTACGTGGTGAATTACAATAGTAAGACGATCTAGCAACAAAACCAACAAAAATGTTTAATTTATTTTTTATTTAATGTTGTCTTAGGTTTTCGCGATTGTTACACATAGTAATTAAACAACTTTAAACGGTTTAAATCGCGTATATTTTTATTATTTTATCCCGACGTTTCAAACACTTTGCAGTGATCGTGTTTGAAACGTCGGGATAAAATAATGAAAAATATACGCGATTTAAACCGTTTAAAGTTGTTTAATTATTTTTTATTTTCCGCTATAGACAGGTTCACCTTGATGTAGGATCGGTATAATTATATTTTCTCAAACTCCCCAAGAATATCTTTATTTCCTACTCTTATCCTTAGCATGTCAGGTCCTTCCAATATGTTTTCTCTTTACAACTTAAGAACATTATTAAATAAATAAAAAAAACCATAAATTAATATTTTAGAATAACACAAAAAAATAAAAAATATATTTAGTGACAATGTAACAAATTTTCCTACTAAGCCGGCGCGACGTCATAAACGCCACGTAGCCTAACTGGAGGAATTTTCGACGCGGTGCGCTTCTACACAAAGCATCTTATTTTCACTAACAATAGAAGAACCTATTCTTTCCTGCCTGTCTCTTCTTGAAATCCCGTTGCTATTGATAGGCGCATTACCGTTAATGCGCCCTGTTTTATGATTTGTACAGCAACAATACCAACACCTATCGGTAATTGCATGATGCTCATTCGGCATACTAGTATACTTTAGTCACTCTTTACCACAGGACTGGACATATCTTCACATAAAATAGAGTTTATGAAACAGTCCCGAATAAAACTATACAGCTAAATATGTGTTAATAACCAATAAGAAGTCGAAATCAAAAAAAACTAGAACGTAAACATTTATTGGTATATAAATAACAAGTATATTACACATTTAATTAGATTGTTACTATACGCTAGCTATCTAGGTATACGAGGTGTGAAAACAGGTAAAATCACTCACTCTAATGGCCAGACGCGAGAATACTGCCGATATAAATGTGTAGAATACTCGAGTTGAGAGCTTTTTTTTTGTACACAATAAAGCGTAGAATTCTAGACGGTCTAGGCACGCAGATAACTGGTTCTTCGGATACCCGATCGAGCAGTAAATATCTACGCGAACATCCAGCTATTCGACAACACAGAAAACCACTTCCACGACAAGCTAACCGATGATAGTTCGAATGTTTGTCTAGCTGTAACTAGACTGACTGACGAGAGCGTAACTCTGCACGCGTGGCGATATATATAGGAAGAAAGTAAAAAATGTGTAAATAGTCAAAGGTAGGCAAGTGTGCCACATAATTTGTTTCTCTGTGTCGTTAAGGGGGCGATTTCATTTTTCACTTCACTTTGAAGGTAATCTCTTCTTCAAAGAATCATTAATTGGATTCAGAAATATATATATGTTATGTACCTACATTTTTGAAGCAATGGTACTCGAGCTTAGCGAGTTTTAGCTGTGGTGCCGCAGGGCCACGGTCCGATCCTCATCGCCCCGGCTTAAGTTTCACCGTACGGTGGAAGGTCAATTTGCGAACGCTCACCTGGCTAACTACCACCCTCAAGTAGTAAATCTGTCCCCAAGCACCTTACAGTGTGTTCCGGCAGCAGTACCCTTTTTATTACTTTGCTCGATGTAAATGTTCAAAACTGTATTCAATCAAAGGGAGCACGGCGCGGTCCAGTGTTGCAGCGGCGGGCGCTCGTGGCTCATAGTAGGCATTAAAACAAAAAAATATATATATAAAATAAAATCAAAAATGTTTCTTAGGACTAGCAGAAGTCAACCCTAAGAGGTTGTTAGCATTTTACCAATAACCCTGTATAGTTTAGTAGATACAACGAACCGTACGTAGTTTTCCTTGCAATACTCATATTGACATAATCCTGATGCGACACTGATACAAATGACGTGTAAATATTATCTAACGTGTACGATTCAAGCACGAGCTCAAGTTTACACAAACCGAATACGGACACATAGATGTTTATTTAACATCAGAAGATATCTGTAAAATTCTGCAGTTTGTAAGTGCTTTACCAACACTAAAACGCATATAAATGTTTGTTTGGCAAATTGAGAATTAAGGTCGAAATTCAGCAACAAACACTCTTAATCACGCTATAACTGCTTGAGAAAATAGCTATGTATATGATTATATATGTGTAAGATATACAAGTAATAAAAATTTACAATTTGTTTTTTTTTTATTGACAGTAACTTAAAAAGCGGTTTGACGTCGTCGTAAGATTGTCAGTCCGTTAATTAAAACCCAACTTACTAGTTGATGGTAAAATCGATCATCACACCTCTGCGATGCGACTAACTTTTATAGGGCGGTGCAGATCATTTAGGAGTTTTTAACGTAAAACATAACTAAATATGAATTAATATGAATTGAATAAAGTTTAAATCTCAATGCGCAGTACGCGTGGCGGTTACGGCGTTTTGTTTGTCCATAATGCGCGAAAATAAAAGGAAATGTTTTTTGCAAAGCGCTGATTTTTAAATTATCAACACGGATATCTTAAAGATATAATTCGTTGCATTTTAGCGAAAGTTACATGTGAACATTGAATATCATTGAGGAGTTCCAAAAAATAACATTAACTGCAGTCTATTTTTTCCCTATTAATCAAGCAGTTTTTGTTGGCAAAATGTCCGTACATAAAATATATTTTTTCTGAATCAAAATAAAAATCCTCCGAAGAAGTTCAAGTTTAAAATGAGAGTACAAAATCAGGGAATAGCCCTTTTAACCTTTATCCAAATCGTGGGAAATCAGGCCACTATTAAGGCAACACAATCATTTCGTTAATTGAACGAGCAGAAGTCAGCTCATAAAAAGTATATATAAATTATTCATTTAACGATTTTTACATGCTAAAACGACAAGCGATCGTGCCACTGAAATTCTTACGATTACAATGTCGAAGCCTTTGTTTTAATTTCGCATTGGAAGTTCTAGATAATTCAGACTCGTTGAAGTAGTTCACGGCCTAAAACACGAAGAACCGGGCATCGCGGTTGCGAATTTGTATCAGCTACATTTTTAAATATAGCTTCACGTTTCGTTTCAATCACCGAGGAAAATGTAATTAATGATACCTACAGATGCCGCAATTAGCAAAAGGGCTAAAAAAAGCTTAAAGACTGCCAAAAGCCAGTGATCTAGCGCCGGCAGCAGACGCCACCGACATTACGAGCGCCATAGGATAAAATGAGCTAGCATCATTGCCAAGTTTTTTCAGTCGACCGTCTCACAAGTGGACGTGCGAAATTGTGCTACGTCACAGAAGGCGGTGCCTCGTATTTTTGTTATTACCAAACTTTCGAGTGCACGAGCACTGATCTCTGCAATTTATAAATTGACGACACAGGCTCCGACACTGATAATTTATGACATTGCCACTTGTCATGTTCACTTGGACAATTTTGTCATTGTTTGAAACATTTTTCCAAAAGATATGAAACATGATATGAACACGCATAAATTACTTACAGAAAAGAAATGCCATGCAAAATATACAGGTAATAACTATCGAATCATTCCGTAGACACATACAAGACATTACAAAGAAAGCGATCAAAAGACCACTGATTTATTAATAGATCATCTAGACACGCTTACTTCAGTACCAGATGAATACATAATTGGTAATCAAGGATTTATACCCTGCACATTTTAGAGATTTTGAGACACGATATTAGATCTAGCGAAAACACAGACAAACTGTGAGTTTCATCATTATACATGAAGATTCTTCTTGCTCTTGGCGTATATGAATATACGCAGACAGAAAACCATGTTATTTTATCTTATAAGCCTACAGCTTGCCTGCACATTAAGCAAATTCACACTGTAGCTCAGCACGGTGCAATTCAATATATTTCTCGCTGCAGAAAAAATAACATGTATACAGATAGTAATAAAACAACTTTAAACTCATTATTTTAAAAGTCATTATTTGTGAACATGCCCATGACAAACGCAACCACTATATTCGGTTCGACAACCCACAAATCCTTGCCAGAGAGACCCGGTTTATGCCAAGAATGTTACGCGAGGCTATTGAAATCAAAAAGTACCCAAATTTCAATAGAGATGATGGTTGGCAAGTACCACCTGCTTGGGATCTTGTTATTAAATTAATTAAATCTCATGGCCGTTAAATCTGCAAGACCTCTGGACACTGTGAGCGAATACTGCGTGAATAGGGAACGTTATGATTAATATATAAAAAACTGACGGTAGACCAAATAATTTCTTAATAACTCATGTGACAAATAAAACCAATTAGTCACCCCGTGACCACGATCACTGCAAAGTGTTTGAAACGTCGGGACAAAAATAATGACAAATATACGCGATTTAAACCGTTTAAAGTTGTTTTATTACTATGTGTTACAATCGCGAAAACCTAAGACAACAACATGAATACAGTTCTATAATTTCGCATAATCATGTTTTTTTGTCAATTTAGTAAAACGCATCAATACAAATTAAATTATAAGTACTATGTAGCAACCATGTGATACAGTATATTCCGTTTTTAAAAAGTTTACTTTTATGTGAACTTATTTTAAAAAATTCTCTCACGTTATATAAATTTTGCGCCTTGTTTGCGATATATTACAATAGATCAAAAGCAGACATTATTTTAGCTAAAGAACAACATCATCAGAAAAGTTAGGCGACGTCAATTTATCAAATTTTATATGATTTCATTATAAAGAATTCGCTCACGCTATTTAAATATTGCGTAGTTCTGTTTCGCTCTCTCGCATGCGAAAAACATGGTCCGACATTTTCCGGTCTCGAAATTTTTCAAAGACTACATCACCTTAAGTCATATTAAACACTGGTAGGAATTTATACACCGAAGAACAAGACAAGGATAGAGAAAAAGTAACGATTAACGTTTTTTTTTTATATTTACTTAAAAATAAAGAAGTAAAATTATATTAAAATCTTTTTCCCCCGTGCCAAGTGGGTCACTTGTCTGTCACGATATAACGAGAAAATAGCTAACAGGTAACTTTCTCTAACAATTCACCGATGCCAACATTGAACGGAGATTATTTTTGTTAAAAGGGCAACGTATCTTATGTATGGGCGTTCTCAAGGGTATTGCTCTAATTTGTCATGAGTTCCAATTGGTAACGGTTAAGTACATTATGTTTGTTGGTATTGTGGCCATGCAGAGAATGATAAAAGTGATACAAATTTTGGTTTTTGTTTTGCCACAATCATAAGTCCCAATAGAAAAAAAACAAAGAGTGTATATAATTTTGAAGCGCTCGTAGCGAGGTTAGCTTGGCCGTTCTGAATCGATCAGCAAAGTTAAGCAACGTCCGCCTCGGTCATGACTTGGATGGGTGACCGGTGGTGACATACTACTGAGCGCTTCCGTGCTTCGGAGGGCACGTTAAGCCGTCGGTCCCGGCTGTTGTCTTAGGATGGCAGTCGTTATATAGCACGGTGGTAGGGCATTTTGCGAATGCCCGCCTGGCTAGCTACCACCCTCAAGTTGAAAATCTGTCGCCAAGCACCTAACGGTGTGTTCCGGCAGCTATCCTTGAGAGCCAGTCATTCTAGGCTAGCCTGAACAACATCTTCGACCACATCATCACTTACCATCAGGTGAGATAGTGGTCAAAGGCTAGCCTATCGGCAATAAAAAAAAAAAAAAAATTAAATGTAATAAATTTTCTTTTATATCTCTGAATGCTCGTCTTTGACCACTATGAAGATACGGTCATGATGTTGTTCATAACCTAGGATTACTGGCAAAAATTGTCTCAAGACAAATGACAGAATACACCGTTAGGTGCCTCGAGAGAGATTTTCTATTGGAGGGTGGTAGCTAGCCAGGCGGGCATTCCTAATACTATGCTATACACTGCCATCATAGATCCCAACCGGGACGTGTCCTCACGAAAGCACTCAGTTTTTTTTATGGGATAGGAGAGCAAACGAGCAGGCGGCTCATTTGGTGGTAAGTGATCACCGTCACCCACAAAAATCCGCAACACCAGAGGTCACGAGGATGCGTTGCAGGGTGGGAATATGCTCTATTCTTGAAGTTGCTCAGTTGTAAGTTTATGCTACTAGCGGTCACCTATCCTACAAATGACAGCAGCGAACATTGCTTAACCTATTTGATCGGTTGAAGGCAAGCTCCGAGATATTTAATTCCAGGGAAAGTACAGAAATCTTGGATGATGTTCAATCAATTCGCTTATCAATCAACTGCCATTGTAATAGTAGCCTCATTTAATGGAACTAAATTATAATAGATAAATTCTTCAACGAAATATAGAAATATTTGATTAAGTAATCGGTGTTATTACGTGACGAACAGTAAAGTGTGGTATCGCCGCTACATTATCTGATGAAGTATGTATTCACAACTTTCTACAGCGTCTAGGCATTGTCTGCAGACCTGTGGTTTTCCTTCTATCGAAAATCAAATGACGCAAGGAAATAAATTATATTCTAATAAGTATAAGTTACTCTTGCCAAAGTTTTAATAACGACACCAAATAATATTAAAAGTAAAAATAACAATGACGAAATCGAAATCTATAAGGACGTGAGAAATTTTGGTAAATAAATAGACAGTTTCAACATTGAATAAGGTAAAAATTCAAATGGCAGATAAATGTTTTGTAATACGACGACATTATTTGAATTTAAGTTGTTTGAATAGGAGTAAAAACTTGTCACAGAAATAGATACTTTTTGTGTGAAGAGCGAAACCGGTAAGTTTCTAAATTGATTCTATTCAATAAGGATACTTGAAGCCGAAATGGAAAAACTATAAATCGAATGTTTGCAAAGAATATGTAACCATCTAACTCGTAAAGGATACATTGTTGGAGAATACTGCTGGAAATTTGCGGTGAAACCGAATAAATCATACCTCTGTGTAACAAATAAAAACATATCTCTATAGAATGTTTTACTTGCTATTATAATAATAGTTAACAATATAGCCATGTAATAATATTCGAAGATTGTGATGATGGTATATTTTGTTTTTGTTATCTACATGTGCCAAAAATTTTTAGGGTTCCTTACTAGATTACCCACACTTTTTAAGTCTCAGCTGTCTGTCTGTACATGAACGGTAATAACCGTTAATATATACAATACTACTGATAGTTTAATCATTCCCACTGATTTATTTCGTTACAATTCCTGGATAATAAACGACTCTCTAAATCAACTCGTAAGGTCAAGACAACTCATGACAGGGAATGAGAGTATATTTGTTACCAAAGTCGATCATTAGGCATTAAGATTTAGACATTATACTGTACTTCATAAGGTCGCATTTAGCGGAGGAAAATAAGGCTTTTACGAAAGGTCACGCGTGTCTTAATTTGATTTCTGAGGTTCTTCTCATATTTTTTTTAAGTAGATAAGAGACATAATTTTGTCATACCACTGTATATTGATTATATTTTGCGTTCTGAGTATTAATGTTGCATAATCTAATTGAAGTTACTTCAGTCCATAAATGGTATACATGCCCAACTGTCTGGCGATTTTCTATGTCTTGGTTCATTGAAACATAATAACGATGCAAACCTACTTATCTGGAATAAGGGTAACAATAAGATAAAGTGTTTCCTAAAAGCGGTTTCCTAGAATACACCCGAATTGTTCGAACGAAGACATTGAAAATTGTTTTTGTTAAAGCAGAACATTCACATCATAATTTCAATGTTGAGTCTGTTCTGCCTTAGTAACGAATAAAAGCAAATTCAATAATCAAATAATATTTTAGTAAATTGCTATGATATTAGATTAACTTAGAATATCTAGGCAAATTAGCGTTAAATTTGCGGGACCCAAGGCCTCAAAGCATTTGTGATACAACAAGCGGTCTGTGTTGCATAACAACAACGCAATAGTACTTACGGCCAATGTGTGTACGGTTCTCAAATGACGCTTAAACAAAGCCTCTACCGCGGGTCTCTCATTACTTATACTCATTACTGGCCAGTGGAAGAAAGCAGACACCGAGCAGACTGAATACAATGGCCAAACCAGAACTGGGTTAATTGAAGACAACAGCACCCATCGCCGGCGGCGGACAACGAGATCCGATCTCCACTAAATTAATACTAGAAATAAAGCTATTCATTCAGAACACGGACGAGATACACGTCTAACGTGTAGTGTTGTGTCAGTTGATATTTGTTGGAGCTGTTGTGAAGAGAGTAAATTTAACGAGTGTGATACGACACCTTGCGTCACACTGCTCAACTAAGCGGGATTTATTTGTACGTTAACACACGCGTTGTATTGAGATTCAATTAGCATTTTGCTTAGTTCAAAGTAGGCTAGCTATGAAATGTACGGCTGGACGTAAATCTGGAATATAGGTCGAGAAACTTTCTCCGGTAAGTGAACTGGCGGGCTTTCGGCTAGGTATCTGCAGTGCGACACCGACATACACATTGATTTCCGAGACGTGGTCTGGATTTGTTTGATGCGATATCTTGTTTCTTCTTCTCCTTTCTAATTTAGGCGAACGGCAGTAGTTTCCGTCAGCTTTCGGACCGTCCTAATAGCTCTGAATTCTGTTCAACCCAGATAATCTGTGTTGATAACTTCAGTTTCCGAGCATTTTAATATCAGTAAAACTCTTCGTATAAGTTCCTCTGGGGAAGTACTTGTACCATATTTATTTCTACCGCTAAGCAGTATTGTTCACAATCCGTGTTCCGGTGAAATTATAGGCACATAATATTTAACAAATATATGTGTAATGGGCACAGTACAGTTGGCCACTGGTGACGAACTGAAACTGTTATAGGCAGAGATTATCGCTTAACATTAGGTGGGCTTCGTGCTTATTCCAACACGATAACATAAAAACAACTATATTACTGTATTATCTGGACTGTCCACTGCTGAACACAGCCATCCACATTGAAGAGGGGTTTTGAAGAGGCGTCTTGGGGATCGCAGTGTAAGATATCCGTTCTTCAAAAGGCGCCGCTGCCCACCTTACTGTATTTTACCATTAGTCGCCTATTACGACACCAACGGGAACGGGAAGACATTCTAGCCCAGCACCCCAATGGCGTGTATAATATATTATTTACAAATTTAAAAATCCAATAAAGTCAGCAACGCTTTATAATAATTAGATAGTGGGACCATGATCAGAAGTGCCTTTATTAGGAAGCTGGTGCAGCGAGTCGTAGACCATAAATATCAAGTTCACTATCGAAATATTTGATCGATACCTTTTAACCAGACATCAAATATCAATTATGTAGGTTATCGGATAATGTCAGTTGTTGAAATGTGACATCAATGATGGATTAGTGACCAAAATGTTAGACAATGAAGAAATCAATAATACTAATTGCGAAACTAACACTAACAGTTTCTAGGAGCCATTTTAATCAAATGGGCCTTAGGAGATATTTAGATAGAGATTAAAGAAATACGTTCTGCTTACATGAATCACCTGTTGTATACTGATCAAATTGATAACCCATATAATTTCATTGTTAATAGGCGAGTTCATCGATATTCTATATGAAAGGCCAGCACCTGACACTGCGAATAGACGCCCGATATTGAATGCGAGGCATAACTTGCTCAACAAACAATACACATTGAACACAATAAGCTAACGTAATGTGAGGTAAACGGTACACCGCTTCCTGGCCAATGGACTTTTGCAGCATACTAATTGTGGCCTCAAACACTTCATTTTTACAACGTATTGCCAATCTATAGAAAAAGATATCTAACAGCCAAACCGATACCTTGAAAAGTCACGGTTAGCCTCTGCATTCGAAAAAGCAATTTGTATGATAATAACTGACTCTTCCTTGAACTTGAATACGGCAGTATACAATGTCTAATTTATTTCTTTCGCAAATTGGATTTCAATTCAGTGAATACTTATTTGTTCTGCATGGGATACTTTATTTGTTCCAAGAAGATATGTGGCACCAATTACTAAGCTTGTGGCACAAATTACGTTTACTATTGAATTAGTTGGTTGTCATTTAACACCCACACAAGTATTAAGTGGACCAAAGTTCGTCGACATTGAAAGAGTGAAATCCATTCATCATAAAGCAGTCAGTAGAGCAGTAGTGCCGTTCAGAATAATGACTGACAAGCTTAAGAGATTGATGATATCATCGGAAGGAAAGCCAAATAGGCCGTTTTTATTTCGAATGTTTTTTAGGTGTCAATATGGTACAAGAGTCCATTCATAGTGATAATGAGGGCGTGTTCAACAGAAAGGCACAGCGGCCAACCGTTCCGGGAAGCGACGACGTCGGCACGGCAGACGAGGCGTAGACGATGTTGACGTCACAGTATGATCCGCCAATAGGGACAGCGTAGTCACTTTCATTATACTTTAAGGTATCTTTGTCAATACTATCACGATTACAAGTTCAAGCTTATCATTTACCTCAATACATAAAATTAACTTCTTAGAATTTGAACGTCGCAATAAGCAACTTATTGTCTATTCCGAGATTTGGACATTAAACAAAACCATGGCTAACAAGGAAAATTTCGTATGCAACTTGAAATGCAAATTTCGTAGCTTTATTGCGGATGCGTTAAGCACAAACGCAAAACCTTTGTTCTATTTACAAAGTATTCAGCAAAGCTGGTCATATTGCAATGCAAGCCATTCACGCTAGCTTAAAAGGATTAAGTAAACATCTTAGAACTGACACATTTCTTAACTGGATAAAAGCAAACATATATCAGAAATTCCATAGATAAAACCGTTGGCCTTGGCAGCAAAAAGTAAAGCCCATAGATAGCGCACCACGAGTCGGGTATAGCATGCCATTGAATCGAGGGACGTGAAGGCCACCGAGTCAACGAACAGCAATGGACGCCACCTGTCTCCGGTATTAATATAAATATTATTAAGGACACGACTTTACATGTGCCTAGCCAAGTAGCCACTATTCAACTGGTTCCGTTTAATGCGTTTAATTAGAACGCTGACTTCAAATCAGTATCTAAGACGGCTGTCAAGTCAATGTAAGCCTCAGGCCTATTGAATGAAAATGTAGTAAGAATTTATTGTTATCCATAAACAACATCTATTCAATAATCATTCAATGACTTCATCGTAGGACAAAACGCAAAGCTTCTATACGTAAAGAACTTGAATACTTTGCTAAACTTGTTATGGATTCACACCATGATGAAGCTCGTTTAAAATTCTGCGCATAACTTTTTAAGACAATGTTTGTCCGCTGATGTATTCCAGCTATTCTCAATACGGAATGACGAGGGAAAAGAACAAATGAACCGGAAAACCGTTGGTCGCACACTAGTACAAGAAAAGCAATTCGAACGAGCTTATATCAACGGACAGCGTGACATCTCTAATTTATAAAAATAGATTGAGAAACGTCTAGTTTTAGTAGTTCCTACATCAGAGGATAATAATGAATAGGATGTTGATAAAACTATAAGATTTTTTTTGACAACCTCTATTGAAAATATGAAAATTAATGTAATCGTACTTAATTCTAAAGGCAATGTAATTTTTTTGTTGTTGTGACGGAACTAGCACGTGACCCACCTGATGTTAGACGGTAACTCTTAGTTAATGACGAAGTGAACTGCACCCGTCACCCTGAGACATACAGTTGTTTAGCCTCTTGTGTCTGTCATTTTACTGGTTATCAAGGACCGCTTCCGGAACTTAGTGTTACGTGCTTGCCGAGACATTTTCTACTAGAAGGTGACAGTTAGCCAAGCAAAATGCCCAACCACCATGCGATGAAGCTGGAGACGGCGGCGGTGAGGAACTATCCTATAATGGCTGAAGAGAGGCTATACAATTTTGGTACATATTGTGTATCTCAGTATACAGTATCATTCATGCCCGCGTAATTTTTTCATCATTATCTACATTTGAATGTTAGCTCGTTTTTTCTGTGACACGGGTACAGAACAGTATAGATAAAGCATTACCAGATCCTGAACTATAAAAGACAAAATTCAATAAAGCTCAAAATTGCTTTTAAAGTTACAGATTAAAAGCAAATAACGAAATACAATGATGAAGAAACGTCCAAACATATTATTATTGTCGAACTTTAAGATCTACCTACATACGAACTTAGTCATGATCACGGCAAGAGCTCGGTCGGTCGTCGCTGGCCAAGATTTGATTTACAATAATATCCTGTAGGCGTACCGAACAACTTGTATCTGTTTCCAGAAATGGAATCTCGGCTGCGTATACCAGAACTTTCTTTGTTAAGTTGTAGTTAAGTAACTGGGAGTTGACGCACTTGAGAGTTAAGAGACAAGAGGAAATCTTATTCTTATGATCTGCAGTGACAGAAGGGATTTTGCAGATAAAAATAAATGGGTTTCCTACCCATAAAAGATGTACTTAAGATAATTTTATTCAGATTTCTTTTCACTGATAGGACTAGCTCATCTGATGTTAAGTGATGAGGATAATAAACAGGTTGGAGCTAAAATGGGAACTGCTTCTCAAACAGCTGTCAGAATACACAATTAGGTGCTTGGTCACATATTTTCTGCAAATCAAGCTCAGGGCGGATTTTGAACATAAGATCTTTGCGCGGCAGTCCAAAGACTCGGTCATCACCGATTCATATTACGATTTACGTGGTAGTTCTTTCGGAAGCGTGATTTAAACGAACTCTACGCGGTAGCTACTAAGTTCTTCTAGTAAAGAAGTTCTAAAAACCCTATTATTAGAATTCAAGGAAAATGATAACTAAGCTCCAATAAGCTTGACAAATGTCCTGGTGGTTATAAATTCATCGATAACAGCTTTAAAATTACGCTACAAGTCTAAACATAAACGGGTGGTGCATTCCATAGTCTATAGAGTAAAAATTTAGATTTTATAATCTGAAATCAAATTAAATACTAACAAAACGACTATCTAATCCCTTTTAATGGACACTTAACGTCATGGTTGAGCGAATAAATAAATGGACCTTAATAAAAGGCCATGCGACGTAAATTAGCAGCTTGTTGACGGCGAGTATGTAAATGAAACAATCTTCCGTTGATATAAGGTTTATATTAGCGCGCGCTGTAATGTGGCGGTTACGATATTCATTTAGTCAAAGATTCGCGAGTATTAAAGTAAATAATGCTTTTGATGTGGACGCGATAAAAGGTGCGAAAAATATAAGAATAAATTAGATTCTAATGAAGCAGATATTATTGTCTAGCATAGAATACTTATAGACAACAATAATCTTAAGACAAAAGTTTATTTTATCAATTTATAAATTGAAACAGCACTATATCAGCCGGATCGTCCACTGCTGAACACAGCCTCCCCCATTAAGGGGGTATTTGCCATAGTCCCCACGCTTGGCAGGCGTTCCTCAGAAGGCGCTGTCGCCCACCTTCCAGTATTTTTCCCTTAAACGCCTCTTACGACACCCACGGGATGATATGGGGAGGTGCAATTCTAACCCGGCACCTCGGACAAAATGAAACAGTGCATACAAATTTTATTGTTACTCAATGAGTTTTACAATTAGTTTTCTGGTAAACTTTCAAGAGTTTTAATATATCTTCTAGGTAAATTTATGATATTGCTACAATTGTACTTTTAAGTTGTGTTTTTTAACAATAATTAGGTATTAGTTACAACAAAATAGCCTAAGAAGGATAATTAATTTATTTTTTACGCTCTCAATGATGATTCCTTCCGACAATATCACTAAAAGTAGAAGCGATTTGATCATTTAAAAAAAATGTTTGATAACAATTATATCATATATATTTAGAATTAATTTAAATTGATAAAGCCGGAGAACGATGCAGCGAAGAATCTGCTAAAAGTGCGAGAAACAGTATAATTTTGGTAATCAAGAAATTATAATAATGATTTATTGCCAAAACTTATTAGAATTAGCTAGTACAATACTTTCGTAACAATTTATAAATTGAATATTGAAAATAACAAATGACATGCGAAGGTTTGATTATTGTACACAAGGATTGAGTTAGTATTTAAACAGGCAAGGAAGCCCTTCGTTTGTGGGTAACTGGTATTTGACTTTTTGTTTATTTGATTGTTACTGAACAAGCACGAGGTCTACCTGATGTTAAGCGGATTAACCTCTGCATATAACAATTGCTTTTCGTCATATCACGAATTGCACTGCGCCCGTTACATTGAAACACACAGTTGTCAAGTCTCATGTGCCTGTAATTTTTCTAACTCTCAAGGACTGCTGCCGGAAAACACTTTTGAGTGCTTGGCGACAGATTCTCTACTTGAGGGTGGGCTAGCCAGGCGGGCATTCGCAAAATGCCCTTCTACCATGCGGTTATTTTTAAGTTTTTAATTAGGGTTTAAAGAGGTACTAGCTATACGTTAATAATGTTTAATATATGTTTATGGTTATATATGATAAGCTTATTTATATTTAGTAATAAGTAAAAGTTACATCAATTTGTACATATTTGATCATATGCAATTAAAATTAAAAAGTTTTAGGTACATAAAACATCCAACTTAATGAATGACCGATTTAAGACAAAAAATGTACAAAAATAAATTTAATATATTATATGAATCAAGCGAATCAGCAAAACTGCTATCTCGATAGTGTTACGTAATGACATTTTACTTTAAATTAGCAATGTTTATAGTGACGCTGACTGGCGTCCGGCCAATGGTTCTTTTTAATCGGTTTTATTCATTGACCAACTGCTTTATTGCCGAATGAGTGAGAACAGACACAGACGACCTCTACAAGGTCACTGAATATTGCGACTTCAAACTGGTTATCTGATACCATTTATTTGTATATTAATAATATTCTATTCAAAGTATTACTACCTTACCAACCTACCTAGATAAAAAATCTCAAATGTTAATCAGAATTCAAAATTTTGCTGCTTGTTTACCGAAATATTAGCGAAAGTTAATTAAAAGTTTGTTTTTTATTTTATAGCTTTCGCAGCTTCTTCTTCAGCATCTTACTGGGTCTTTCTTAACCGATCAACTATGTTAAGCAACGACCGCTGCGGTCATATCATGACTTAGATGAGTGAACGTTAGTGTCATAACTAGGTACTGAGTACTACCGTGCTTCGGAGGACACGTTAAGCTCGGTCTCGTTTGTTGTCTTAGGATGGAAGTCGTTATAGCATTGTGTTAGGGGATATGGCGAATGCCCGCCTGACTAGCTAACATCCTTATAGAATCTGTCACCAAGCATCTAACCGTGTATTGCGGCAGCTATTCTTGAGTGCTAGTAATTCTAGATTACCCTGAACAGCATTTTGGACGACATCATCAGGTGAGAGAGTTGTAAAACGACAAGTTTTATCAGCAACGAAATCTAAACATTTTTAAGTTACGTGGGTACCCGAACCTAAATCAACTACAGCGAGAACACCCTAGGTGTGGCGGGCTAGAATTGCTCCCCCCCCCATTCCCTGCCCAGAGGGTCGTAAGTGGCGACGAAGGGAAAAGTATCAGGTTGTGCAGTAGCAGCTGCCACCTCAAACTGCGATCCCCAAGACTTTGGAGGATTATGGCAAAACCATGAAGTGGGAGTCCGTAGTTCAACGGTAGACGTGTTCTAGCAAATGTCCCATGTTATGATGTTGTTGAATCTATCGTTACATAAGGAGCGGATCTATACGACCAATACGTCATAGTAGATACACAGGAATTTTAAATAGGTAATCGAAATGGTTGATACTATGTCGTGAGCACTCAGTCTGTATTTTTATCAAGTCTAAATAAACAAACAAAACCGGTATGACAACTTATTACTTGTTATACATATTTGATATCATAAAATTGAGAACTTTAACATATTTTTCCTTTTTCCGCGGTAATTATATCAGATCATTTTATACACTGTGAAGTGAATGCAGTTTTTTTTAATTATGCTATTTCAGTTTTGTCGCAATTGAACAAGGAAATTTAAATTTTGGAATGACTCACGTATGTTTTCCGTAAGCTGTTTTTGTTCCAACATTTAACACCATATCTCCGTGATCAACGTGGGGAGGCGTAACTTAGGTACCAATCTGGAAAATCAAGGGCGTGTTGGCATGTGATTCAAATGCATATCGAGTTTGTTTTTGTAATAATTTATTGCCATGGAATTAAATTTATAACTTTTTTTTCTACTAAATTAGTTAATTAACATTATTTGAAACTACTGTCTCGTGGATGTATGTATGTGTTTATCCAGGATTTAAACTATGTATAATCTAAGTTTCACCAAAATCTGTCTAGCCATTCAGACACCAGCGTGAAGAAAACCTACTGTATTTACTACATATAAATTTTTATCAACTACCAGTCTTCCGAGAACATAAAGTAAACATTTAATATACTATCTAAACAAGCGCGTAATAGTAACCGATTGGTACAATCATTCAATCCTAACACAAAATCACTCAATAAAATCAATACCGAATTCCTAAACATGACATACTAAAACTATTTTATCTTTCAACTGCGCAGTTGTCGGATATTCACTGCGAACAAAGCCCTCAAAGGCAAGGCTGCGCGTGCGCCTAATTAAACAGATAAGTTTATAAAATCAAAGGGCGCGCTTTAGTGATTGGATTTAACATCACGTGATGAATAGTTTTTTTTGGGGTTCCGTATCTATTAGAAAACATTACACTTATTACTAAGTCTCGGGTGTCCGTCCGTCCTTCCGATTTTTAAACATTTTTAGGGACTCATACGGAAAAAACGGAACAAGTCATCACTTTGTTGTCCGTCTTTCGGTCAAGACCCTTTTTCTCAGGAACGCGTGGCGGTATCAAGATGAAATTCATATCAAATTGGCCTACTATCCTTTGGAGAAATGAAAAAACAAACTTCTAAGCCAACTCAATCAAAAGATACAGCCTTTTATGCCGCAAATTTTCGACATGCAAGGGAATCGAAACCTAAAGGATACTTATCGTCCCGTGAACTCAGAATCTTGAAATTTGGTACGCAGCAACGTCTTATATAACATATAAAGAAAAAATTGCGAAAGGCATAAATTTTTAGTGATATCACATAATAAAAATATTTTTAATAATTTTAAAAGGTTATGGATTTCATTTAGCAATAAAAAATACTTTTACTTATATCTATACCTACAGGTTTGTACGGAACCCTCGATGCGCGAGTCCGAATCGCACTTGACCGTTTTTTTAACAACAAGCTGGTTCGCATTCCGCACGTTGTTCAAATGTTTCCTTTCGTTGTAATTTTTTATTAATATTTTTTATTACTGGCAGGCTAGCCTTTGTGACAACTATCTCACCTAATGTTAACTGATAATGTGGTCGAAGATGTTAGGCTAAACTAGTAATACAAGCTGTCAGTTGCCGGACACATTGTTATGTGCTTTACGATAGATTTTCTACTTTTGACTGGTAGCTAGCCAGACGAGTTCGCAAAATGCCCTATCACGGTGCTTTGACGACTGTCATCCTATGACAATAACCGGGACTGAAGGCTTAACGCCCACTCTTTGGTACACAAGCGCTCTATTAAATACCACTAGCTGTCACCCATCCAAGCTAACCCGCAGCACACGTTGCTTAACCTAAATGGATAAATAGACGACGAGACAAGCTCCGATAAATCTTCGAACGCTTCAAATCTTCGATGCCATTGGGTAATCGAACAAGGCTATTAGTCGGTCTGGTCTCTGGCAGAGCGATCTAGCTTTAGACCTATTGTAATTATTATCAATGTTACATAATAGAAACAGGCGAAATCAAAATTCGAAAAGAGAAAGTTTCAGACTCGATAAATAATTATGGTATATTAAAATTTGAAAGTATAACAAATTGTCTAATGGTTTAATGTTCGGCAACTACATCAATCAGAATTTGTTCTAAAACCATGTCTACCATTGTAGATGCGCTGTAATTCGATATATGCACCGAGACGTCAGAAATGATATTAATTATTTTAATGTTCCTACTGTCCCAAAGACTGGTCCCTTATTCTCTATGACAAGTCAAAACTTAACGCGCCGCGTTAATAACACGTTATTTGTGATCAATAAGGGATCTATTGTGTCAAAGCGAAAATAGGGCCTTCCTGGAGTTTAGTATATGTTTAGAGATGCATTATATTATTCCATACGAAAATCGTAAACCTACGCGATACATACGTTACCGCGCTCAGAACATTTATTTGTAAACATTGTATTCAATAAGCAATAATTAATCAAAATTCAATAATTTTATCAGCATTTCTCAATAATTCAATTGTATGTTATGCTCTAATTTATTAACATTCGTGGCATCGTGAACTCAATGTTTACTTGACTAAACATATTTCAGATATGAAAAGTGAAATCATCTTTGTCCTTTGTCTATATATTTTTGATATATAGATTCTTGTTTAAGTTGCAGCTTAAAACCAGATAATATTGGTGACCTAAGCAAGAACGTATTTGTATAAGAAGTTTATTTCAACTCTGTCTGAATCATGATTTATGAGTGAAGTTGAGCCCTTCCATGACTCTCAACCACAACGTACTAAGACTTAAGAGTTTATACCGTTCAGTGCTAAATCATAAGGGCAGAAACGGACTGTCGAGTTATTTATTGCTTTTTCGCCAACCGAGCAAGAGAAATGCATACATAATAATATAGAATGATCAAACGCGTTTACGACAGCTATTAAAGTTGCCATATTTCCTTTGCCACATGGAAATCTGTAATAAAACACTGGGTGAACGCATTGAATTGAATAGCGCTTTCATTTCTATTTAAGTGATTCCTTTATTTACATATTTGTAAAAACATATACAATAAGATAACATTCGCAACAAAGAACATGACGAAAAACAATGAAATTAGATGAGATAAGGAAAAGGACCAAGCGACGTACCTTGCGGAACGCTCAAATAAATTCATTATCTGCAAATATGACGACACACAAGAAACATTGCAAATTTTATGACTTTATAAAAAAAGGCTAAGCTATCAATAGGGGGTAACGACAAGTTGTTTGACATTTATTGCAATCGACAAAACTTGACGAGATATGATCTTGTCTTGCATATGTTATAGCATTTTAGAGTATTGAATATCTGCGGTTTGTATTACATAAAGCTTTTTTATTGTACAAATATTGCATTGCATTGACATAATACAGTTGTGTTACGTTTGGAAACTTTTCATTCGATTAGGTCTGATTATTGTGCATATACCTTATATATCGGTATAAAAGTGTATACCTATATCCTATACATACCTATACAAGTAATGATGTATACAGTTTTAACTTTAAAGTATACATAAGTTTTTAATAGAAAAATTGTTTATATTCGATTTGTGTTCTTTAATAGATTTTCGTTACTGTTAATTATTATTATTTTACGAAAAACGCCTTTTAGCAACTATTCTTCAAGTTTAATAAAGTTTACACTCCCGATTCAGGTACATTATTAAATATTTTTTTACCTTAAAAACTTCTTTTCTCTGCAGCCGTTTTAGCAATTTTTCTTCATGATTGATAAAATTCACATTCTAAATTCAGGTTCATTCTTAGATGTTTGGTAACCAAAAAACCTTTTTCTCTCTGCAACAAGCTTTGTTAGCAGCTTTACTTTAAGTTTGATAAAATTCGCACTCTCAATTTCAGGTTCATTCAATTGGGTAACCATGACCTGCAACAAGCTTTCTTTTTCTTTTCCCCATCCAAATAAGTTGGAGGAGCTCGTAACTCTCATTCCTTAGTAAATATTTCAGATATACAACTTTACTTTGCTAAATGGTACGCAACGTACACTTTCTGACGTAGAACTTCCGCATTAGCTTTTTGTGTCTATGACATCGACATCTTACATATGTGGGGCCACATATCGCTTCTAATTCGTCTTCTAAGATGCTGTTTGTTAATCCAGGCCTCTCTTTTGTATATGAGTATAGTGCCAGATGTAAATTTGGATGTAGTATGGGCATTGGTTGCGATTATAAGATTGCGAATACACTATCTATTTACGAGACCACAGTGACTAAGCCGGTGAGCACGATAAACTCTACTTAAGAGGTTGATTTTTCTTTGCAGTATCGTAAATACGGCGATGGTAGAGAGGTGGGGAGCCTAGAACGATGTAGCCTGTCTAGTGACACTTAAACTTGCCAGTTCTAGGAGCTCTATTAAAGACCCTTCAGCGCATTTTCCACTATAAGATTTTATCGCGTTAGATTTTAAGACGTTATCGCTCTCCATGGCTCATTGTGTGATTTTTTAAAAAGTGCCGCAGTCTTGAAACTATTGAATTGTATGTTCTGTATCATATGATAGGTAAACATATAAACCAACTTGAGAAACTTCCATTATGGAACCGTAAAGAGTTTGACTACCTTCTATGATTCCAAACAACCAAATCACGCGTAGACGCGTGAAACTGCGCAGTAAAGGTTTTACTTACAACTGTGCATGGGTCACAGTCTGCAGTTTCGAGTGTAGATTACGCACTGTGCTACTACGCAGAAATGTAAGGGTTTTAATCAGTGTTGTTTGTTAATGATCAAGCGTGCGCCGGCGCAGCGCCCAGTGACCTCAGCGCGGACGAGATAAAAGTTATTTTAAGCGTGCACGATAATATCGAATACGTCGAATGTTTAACTGATACGGTGTTGTAGGCGCCGGAAGGCTTCGAACCGGATCCCGTTATGGCTACCGCTACGAGTAAGGACTTCAATCTTATTCCGGGTCTTCTGGTGGGTGGCCGAGATGCCATTTAAACCCTGTACAACTGTTTGACTATTTTTCGAAGACATTGCACCGAGATAGTCAAGATTTTTTTATAATTTTAGATGTTATGACAAGTCAGGTATAGCTAGGTAATTATGAGCATATGCTGGTTGGTGGTGAATTTGAATATCGATTATTTTTGCAATAATTAATTAACCGACGGGCCTATTACTGGCTACAAAGGTGTCATTAAGATAACACATCATAAAAACAACAGCTAACGCAATGCTTGTCAACTTTAGATTTTGATAAAAAGAAACGTGCTTACATAAGAGGCATTGTTACTTATCATCAAGCAAATCGAGTCGTTAAAAAGGTCGTAAAAATTCTAAGATAATGACTTCCAATTTGTCTTAAAAGCTTTATCATCATTATAAAATATGTGATAGAGAATTTAAGGTATGACTTAATATTCATATTTGTAAAATTCTCGTTTTAAGGGTACCGAAACTCAAAAGGAAAAAGGAACCCTTACAGCATATGAATAAAGAACGGTACAGAACGAAAGCTCTACTACTACACGCACAGCTATGTGTGTGTAACTAGTCAATGACAAACCGTGGTTGCAGCGGCCACAGCGGCGCCCGCTCTGGTGCGGAACCGGTTTGAACCAGATCAGTAAGCGGGCAAAGGTGTCGTAGCTTTCATTCTATTCCTTTCTTTATTCATGTGCTTATAGAAACACTTTGTTGTTCGTCTGTCTGTTAAAAAAACCTTTTTCTAAGGAACGCGTAGAGGTATCAAGTTGAAATAGATATCAAATACTCGAGTCTACGGCCTCTTACAGCTGTGAAAAAAATTAAACTTGTAAGTCAAGGCGATCAAAAGATATGACCGTTTATATCGCATATTATGCGGCTTTACAAGCGATTAAAAATACCCGTTGACCTACCATCACGAAATTTTGCAAAAAGCAAAGTCTTTCAGTACAAAAATATGGACTTCAGTAACAACAACGGTGAATCCGGTTTTTTTCTTAACGTTATATCTTATTGCTCTATCATAAAAACACGTTAACGCGTCAAACTTGGTACGATAATAGTCCAATATCTACCTACGTATAACAAATAATAAAACCGACTAAGTGCGGGTCGGGGTCCCGCTAAAGATCTCGAACTATATGGAAAATACAACGATTTATCGGTACATTTGGTCTTGGTACGGATCTCTCGGAGTGGGAGTCCAACCGCACTTGGCCGGTTTATTTTTAGTATACTATTATATATTTTACCTTGAATATTTTCTCTACAAAAAATGAACCTCCATAGGCATATAATAATTGAGTATAGTATGGTACTTGTTATGGATTATCGTCGACGTCATATCATCTATAATTTATGGTATGACTATGTTTTACATAGATTTTATTTTCCTTTTAATTTTGATATAATCGCAGTTCCATTGCATACACTTATATACTTGGTTTTACTATGGCTAAATCATGATCATCAGAACAACATAGCACAGCACGATGAATATGAATTATGGCAAGAATCTTACAAATATTTATTTCTTTGGACGATGGATTATACTGTTGCTTTATTATGAACCATCCGATTGAATGGAAGGCCTCGACCTCAGGGAACGATGTCGTGTACTCTAAAAGGATTATCTGTCAGGCGACTACTTCGTGAACACTGTCTGCTGAATTAGGTTAGTCCTCGTTAGCCACGTCTGAGCCCCGCATATACAACCTACGCCTAATCGAAACGTTATAAATACTCCAAAGTACATAACGTATAATATACTAAATCATGAAATATTCATAGTCGATTCCATTACTCTTCTATGAGACAGTGGCGGCAGAAAATTTGTAGGAAATGAAGCAATAAGCAAAAAGGTACCCTAACGTGAACGAGATAAAGAAAATTTTCAGAATTCGTGGATTGGCGAGACAAGACGGTGAAAGCCCGTCTGCCCTTGCGATCTCTAGCTACTCGTATACAACATCATAATTGCACTCGTTCAGTAAGCGATTCAGTGATATTTATAGTCAACATGACCTTATTGCACTAATTTGTAAGATTCATGAATCAATTGATACACATCTCGAAATTTTTAAATGTTTTATATATCTTCCTTGTGGATTAAGTGTTTTACAAATAACAGTCATTGCAGTCAATTAAGTTCTGCAACAAACTATTCAAATGATTGGTATTCAAGCCACTGTGCATCGGATATAATAATTGGCGGACAGTTGCAATTACTCGGTGCAACGTCTCCATTCGGTATGCGCGTCATCTTGCGCTTGCGCACAGTTTAGTCTCATTAGAAAGTCTTAGATTTGGCTGTCAGGCCAATGACCGACAGAGTTCTCACGCCACACCCTTCAATTGTGGACCGTGTAACTCTTAATGTAATCGATATACGATTTAGAGTTTATAACATTTCTGAAAATACGACAGTTACAGACAAAAAATCATTTTGCAATATTCAATTATAACAATCGTTTTCTGAATACTTAATGAAAATCTTTCACTTGCATTTTTACTGTTTCAGATGTGAAAGTCAGATCCGCGGAATTCATTAAAGAATGTAAAACAGGAAATACAAAGGGTGTAAGAAACTTTCAAATACACTAAGATAGATGAGCTGTCAGTAGCACTAGCTTTAGTTATTTTAAAGCGGAGCAGGAAATTACAGTTGATTCGAAGGCATCTAGACAAAAGAGTTGCGGTGAGAGCGAAACTGTTCCGAGAATTTCGATTGCTACAAAAAGTAACAGTACTGTTTGATATTGAACAACGGCTTAGTCGTTTGTACGAATAGCGATACCGGACGAATCTTCATCAAACAAAATGAAAGCAAAAAAGTGACTGTTTTAATTCATTTTGTCCTGTTGGTAACTGCATACCGTCTGCATTTGTGCGCCACGTTTGGCGTCAGAATATATTTCAATATTGATATTTCGGATTAAGAACCACAGAGAACCTCGACGTTTTACTATATAAATATATACTTCGCCAGATGACTTATAAGCAGTATTAATTCAAAACACAATGGGCAGCAGTCATCATAAGAGACTTATAATCAATTGTATTTCTTTTGCATCTTAACGAACGGGAGACTTGTGACATGAAAAGATAAATAAATGTGAAGGAGTAGCCAACGAAAACTGTCCGATATATCACCAGGTGAACATTTTACGACGTGTAAGCTTTATTATAGGAGCATCAACGTCAATGTAGTTCTATATGACCGCAGAGCATTCTTTGGCGGCGATGAAAATTCCAGACAACGTTATTTTTACATCGATCGTAGATATCGGTCGCTTACGTGAGAAATGGCAATACCATTAATTTTATTTCAGACTGGGAAATGTAGTGAATCAATAGATGTCACTAATTTGATAATAATAGGAAGATCTTCGCAATATTATCGCGACCCAAGGGGTGTGTGAGAAACATGAGAGTATAAAGCAGTTGAGGCCAGAACCATACTTAGCTAATAAAAATGCATAGTTTGCTTACCCTTGCGGGAAATAGGCTTATGTGTAGTCTACCCACGAAATCGGAATGGAAAATTCGAAATATACACGGCAAAATTTAATAGGACATCAGAATAGTTCTCACACATATACACAATTTAGGTAGTATGTATTTGAAAGCACAAATGCTAACAAAACAAGATGTTGCAATGCAAACAGTTTGCATAAGGCAAAGTAAGGAACTGGCAATTGGCTAACGCAACGCATCAATGTTTTACTTTTACCAAATCGATATAAAAGGGATGTACTAAACTATTAACTGTGTAAAGAGCAAAGTAAGCTTGGTACGACCTGGTGCCGTACCATGACCTTGGACTGCTCGTGGAACGAGAATTTACGTTGAAATAATCGATGAGATTTTTGTATTTATAAACACAGGGCTTTTAATGTGCCGCCAACGTTCTAGGTAGGTATCAATGATTGAATCATCATAGTTAAGTTAGATATACAGCAGATTTCAGCTTCTTCAACCGTGCAAATTGTTTAACTAGGTGTTTTTTTGTTGCTTTAATTAGCTTTTACTTTCTCAAAAATTATGAAATACTGGAATGGAAGCCAAATTGTCTTTAGTAAAACTAAAAAAGTTGTTAGGTTCCCGAGATTTGAGAAATCTATTAGTTTGGGTGATGCTGGTAGAAATGCAAAGAAGTATAACTTTAATACGAGTTCTACCAAGTAATGAAAGTATAACAATATGGGCCGCGGGCATTTTTCAAGCGATACTATGCGTTGTGATTATAGAGTCTAAGTAGAAAATGGTTTAACAGTAAAATTGCCGGCCTTTGCTAATTCGGCGACAATTAAGCCTACCTAATGCCTACCTGAGGTAGGCATTAGGTAGGCTTGGGTAAGCTACAGGTCTGTCGTGACGGGATTATTCTATGGTGCGTGCCGCGTCAGAAGAGATCAGAGCCATGGGTGTCTGTGCGATAGAAAGAGACGACACCTTTTAGGTAAATATAAATAATAGGGAGTCCGTTCTTTGCGAGCTGAAGTGCACTTTATTGCTTCGTAGCTAGAGTCGATTATTTATTGGAGTGGCATTGCGGAGTGAACCTTCGGGTCCTTAATATTCTGTGGCATAGGTGGCAGATTTCATAAGTGCGTAGGCGTATCTATTCCAATTGAATAAATGCTTTTGACTTCGTCTTTCTTCTTTGGATTGTATTGTTACCATCGTATCTCTTCTGTATATATCCATCTTATTCCTTTTGTCCTTAACCCATTATAACTGGATCACATTCCACACAATATATCTAAATTTCAGGTTTGTAGTTCTTTCCGTGTATGAGCTAGAAAGTAGTGACATATAAACGGACAGAAAGCAGCGTAACTCACTCACTCATTCCAGTACACTAAAAATTGTAATCAAAAGATCGATTCTTGAATTTGTAGAGGATATTCAATTTGAGTCGACAGAGATATAACCGTGTACACGACGATGCACTTATGTTAATCTCCATTGATTGCAAATGGGATCGAAATCATGTCAATATAAACGGTTCGTTTAGATAACAAGGCGTGCCATCGATTGTAATTATGTTAGTTTGTACTCTATGGCTGACCTAAATGATTTCTTATTGATAAATTATGCTTCATTAAATGTCTTCTAACAAACAATACTATTGACGCTATTAACTATAATTATTATCTCATTCACAATGAGTATTATAAGTATACAGTATAATATTATATCATAATTTATTCCACCTTAGCAGCGTTGCATGTTGTCTTGTTCCAGTATTCGATTCATATCGAAATACGGTGCCACATTTGGTGTTATTTTGTCATTGGTAGATATATGTGGTGTGCTCTATACAGTTCAATAAAAATAAGACAAGCACAATTTCTAGTAATATGTAGGTCAGATAAACTTATTGCTGAAGTCTTATTCAAATGGTGGGCGTATGCGAAACTGAAATGTAAGTACGGGTCCTTTAAGGTAACTCGCTATTCGGCTCCGTTAGCTGCAAATTAAAAGCTATGAATTCCGAAGCAACTTTTAATGAAAATTAAAAAGCGCCGACCGAAAAGATTAAGCGTTTTCTATATAATGCTAAAAATATCGAAAGCATGAATTTAAGCGGCAACGTTATTGTACTGGGAGTCATCACACCCATAAAGTGAAGCGTGAGAACCGAATATCGTGCAATGAATAATGTTAATGATTACAATCACATTATATGAACTCTCAAAATATATTTAAAATAAAATCGATTTTAACGGCATTACATTTTATTATCTACGGAGAAACTTTTAATTTCCTTTTTTATTTCGGTAAACGACAATCAAAATCCACATTATGCGATAGAAATTTAAATTTATAACCATTAAAACAATATGAGTTTGTCAATTTCAGTAATTATAATACACTACACTTAGTAATTAGCAGTAAACAGAAATTATGTCTGCAGATAATCGTGCCGTCTGATGATTTTATCGGCCAATTTTTCGTGAGGCTACCATCAAACGTCAATTATTCTAAAAATAGACATCAATAGCGAATCTAACTACTTTCTATTTGCAGTGGATAATATCGTGTCAGTTTTTAAGCTTGACCGGCGTATGGAAGGGGGGAGCGGGCTGGGGGGCTGGTGCCAATGAACTTGGCGCACCGCCGGGAAAGCAAATGCAAGCCTCGAGCCACTGGGTCACACGAGTACTGTCGCGGAACGAGAGTTACCCAAACACCTTAGCGAACACCATAAATTCATAACAGCGCAACACAAACAGCGAACCACGTAATTTTGCCGTCTTATCTGTAATTTATAGCTTGAATTTTCATTGGGCGCACTGTACAACCAACACAGTCGCGTTTGAATTGCAAATGCAAAACGTAAAACTTCAACCAATACCTAGCCAGATGCATTCCCACGTCTATTATTTCTAAATGCGAAACTGGAAAGGATCTGGAGACGGCGACTGTGTGAAGTGAAACTGGTTAAGGCGCAAATGAATGCATGCGGCGATTACATAGTGATAAATTTTGTAAGGATGACACTTGCATTCATTAAGACTGGCAACTTGCCATACCGAGGACGTTTCCGGCAAGCACCGGCAAACGCCGATTCGTTCTGGCGACGCCTGAATTGCAATTGGATGGCGGGCGATGGCAAAGCGGACGCAGTTGTGCTATGTGTCACTACATTATACAGACTAAATGACTTATTTAGTTGTCTTCACAGTTGTTAAACACTCCAGGATGTGGGTCAACAAACTTACGAGTTCCTATCAAGGGCAATATAAATTATATTTATCTATATCGATAGCTGGTACTCTTACAATCTTATCTGCTTCCTACGCACGCTACGCTGCTATAAAATATTCGCAATAGGACCATACGCTGGAATTATGATAATACATATAAATCTTAGGCGTATCCACAGTACATATAAGAGGAAGATGACGGGTGTAAGAGGAAAATATGCACCAATAGGATCGCTGGAATCAGCGAGGCTAGGAAAATGAAGCGATTTTATTGGTAAATTATTTTCCTCTTACACCGCTAGTGAATACAGAGCCTTAGAGCAGGTACAATATAAGTGCGAGGTACTTGTCGACAGTAAAGTATGATTTTCTTTGTGAATTATATTAAAAGATATCTTTTCAAGATTTAGTAAGAATGACTCGGAATACTTGTAAGTTTAGTTATTTGAACGAGCGAAGCAGGGTCTATGGCAAGTTTTTTGGAACTGAAATAAAAAACTATGAATCGGATCATCCACCGTTGAACAAAGGGGGGAAATTGTCATAAACCACCGTATAGCATGGCGTCTTGAGCATCGCAGTATAAGATGGTAGTTATTCAGACGGCGGCAGCGCCATTTCTAGGTACTTTCCCTTGCACCGTCTTTTACGACTCCAACAGGAAGATATGGAGGTGTGCACTTCCGGTTAGAAGTGCACCACGCTAGAAAAATTAATCCTCGTAAATGTAGCCAAAACAAGCGTCATCATTTGAGCAGAATAGAAACCAGACCAGGCTAGAAGGATCATTCCGCAAAGCGACTCTTATCTACGAAGCAATAAAGTGAACTTCAGCTCGCGAAGCACGGAATGTCTAATACTATATTAACTTTCAAGTCTCTCTTTCTATCGCATAGCTTTGATCTCTTCTGACGCGGCAGGCACCGTAGAATAAACAGTTCCAGACGGATACGCCTATAGGATATGCACCTGTAGCTTTGTTCCTAAAACGCGAAATGCTCCAGGCCTGCCATTACTTCAAACCACCCAAGTACGCGACCAAATTCTCCGTTTAGTTAAAAAGCTAACGAGAAACCGGAGAAAAAACTTTAGAAAATTGAGGGAAAAGATTGCAATTTGAAATAATGATATGTAGCTAAAAATAATTATGGAATTATGTGCAGTTCTCTCACATCAATAGGTCTTTGTTAATATTAGCATCAAAAAACAAAGACCGATAAGTGTTGCTATAATTAGTCAATATGGGCACTGTATCGCAACTGGCCACAAAGACTGGCTTGTGTTTTATAATAAGCATAAGTACTGTATCAGATTATTGAACCTAAGTATTCCCAGAGACATAGCGGGGGAGCTGTATGATAATCGTGTCCATTTGTGTTTATGTGCAAGCTTGTTAAGGGCTATTTTTGAAATAAGTTCGCTAAGAATAGCCTTTTATGCAATTTTCCTCTGAAGATACTGTTTGAATTTAAGATGAGATTGGGTGTGTAACGTTTTAAAGTTGACTTTTGAGTCAAAGTAAATGGGACCATCTAATTTTCTGTAGTATTTCAACTCTTTTTTTATATGATGATGAAATGTTAATGTTTCGATCCCCAGTACCAGATTCGCGCAGTTATCTTATTTTTCTAATAAAAACATTCTTAGTAGCTGTATTCTTAGTGTCTGTAGTTTGGAAATGTAACCAGTAGATTGCAACCGCATGTTTTACATGTGACCAAAGCACGTCTGACAGAACGTATGTTTTAGAGACCTCTGCCTCTATCCCTTCGGAATCTTCAGATAATAAAGTCGCGACGATATATATACACATATCTACATATAAAGCATGTACATATGTTCCGTCCGGCGTTAAGCGAAATAATGTTTTTGTATCTTAGTAAGCAACAGAAAGTTATCCCAGCCTCGAATTCAACACCCGCTGGAAGTCCACTTTTCATATATAAAATCTTGTAATATACGTTTTTACGGTTCCGTATTAGAGCCTCGACTGCCCTTTCCGATCTTTAAAGGGACGTATCTTTGAAACCGTAATACCTAGGTAATTGAAATGTTAAACGAATATACACAAATAAAATTTATATAAATAGAAGAGTGTCCTCATTCTAGAACCGTCAATTTTTCAAGTTTTTTTTTATTTTTGGTACATCGTAAAAACGGTAATACATGTATACAAGAGAAAGTTTGGTATGTTTATAGTCCAATATCTAACGTATAACAACAAATAATAAAAACCATTCCTCGCTTGAATGGTACGCTAAAGTGCACTTTATTGCGTCTTAACTACAGCCGTTATTTATTGGAATGGCTTTGCGAAGTAATACTTTTGGTCCTTTTGATTCTGTGGTCATGCATTCTGTGTTGGTACAGAACCCTCGCTGTGTGAGTCCAAGTCGCATTTGACCGGTTTTATTATTCAGTATTTGTATCAATATTGTTAAGTGTGAAAAATGCTGTCAGTGTCAACAATACATAATATTAAGAGATGACTACATTGACCAAGTAAACTGACAGGTGTGATAAAACAGTTTGTGTTTTAATTTATCAGTTAACACTAGATTAACGAATTATTGGAAGTTGACATTGTATCGGCACCTATCGATAAGTTTGATCAAGATCTTCAACTCGAGTTTGTTTGAAATTACTTAACATCATTTTGATACATTACTTAGGTATACTTAATATCCTCATAATAATGTTATAACATGCAATTTCTGGTATAAGATGTCTCTCTTAGTAAAATTAAATAGAAACTTGTACATACGACCAAAAGGAATTCAAACAATAACGGTTTTTGAATCAGTGATGGCTCAGTGGCATTGGCTATGGACTGCCGCGGAGCAGGTCCATGGTACGAATCCCTCTGCGGGATTGAGCTTCAACGCATGGCGGAAGGGCTTTTTGCGGATGCCCGCCGGGCTAGCGAACACCCTCATGTAGAAAATCTGTCGCCAAGCACCTAACGGTGTGTTCCGGCAGCAGTCCTTGAGAGTCAGTGAAATTACAGACATATGAGACTTAAGAACTACACCTCAGGGTGACGGGCGCAGTGCAATTCGTGACTTGTAACGAAATGCATCTGTTATAGGCAGAGATTAGTGTCCGCATAACATCAGGTGGGCCTTGAGCTTGTTCCGTCACCATAATAAAAAAAATTGTAAAATGTTGGTCTGTGATTTGAGCGTAGACACTTACGCGTCTCATACTACGACGTAGCAGCGGTACTTCTTGAGTTATAAATGTATATGTATTTAAAAAAATTCTAAATTAATTTTACTTATATTAGTACGCATAGACCAACACGATCAGCACCGTCCACGGCTGCGTTGAAAAGTGGCGATGTGTTAACGTTATCTTTATTTTTCCATTTTCCATATTTTAGCATACTTCAACGATAAGCTTTTTATTTGAGCGAAACAGTTAGCACAATAAAATCTAAAAAATAAACAAAAATATTCGCGCGTAGTTTTACATACTTATATATGACATGGAACAAATTTAATTTCGTATTTCCTAAACTAGCTTTAATAATGGTAAATAGATACTTTTCAAAACCATGTAAATCTTATTGAAAAATGAGCTACTTAAAATATCGCAATAATTATGACGGCACTATTCTGATACCGAAGAATGGCATCCATGTAAGAAGTATTATTTTATCTAATTTATCCTCACAGGACTGAGAGATTATAACAATCATAATTCATTAGCAAATCACCGCCGGCTTGAGCTTCGCCGCACGCGGTAGAAAGGGCATTTTGCGAATGCTCGCCTGGCTAGCTACCACCCTCAAGTAGAAAATCTTTCGCCAGACACCTAACAGGGTGATCCGGTAGCACCCCTTGAGAGCCAGTAGGTAATTATGATATTACAGGCACATGAGACATAACAACTGTATTGCAAACATATTATCAATTCGAGAACTTTTGGCGCTACATACTCATATAAACTATATGTTGGAAAGGTAGATAGATTTTTGGATCTGACGATTCTAAGCATAATTATCAAAATTTAAAAAAATATATTACAAACAAATCGGACTTCAAACAGAAAATATTATAAAACAGAAAATGCACAATCAGTACTAGTATCATGAACGCGAAAGTAACTCTGTCTGTCTGTCTATTACGCTTTCACGCCAGAACTACTGGACCGATTTGAATTAAATTTGGTATGGAAATAGTTTGAGACCCGGGAAAAAACATAGGATAGTTTTTATCCAACTGCGCAAAAAGAGGTTAATGTTTTTGCGCGATAACCGACATACGGGCGGGCGGAGCCGCGCCCGGAAAGCTAGTAAATTAAATAAACGTAACCATTCAATACTGTTTTTTTTCTTTTTACATCGACAAGAAAATAAGAATGTCATCAATGTGGTCGAAGCTAATTATATATATACGTATTATTGGGGATAACTCAAATACCACTCGTATGATCTCACTCAAAATTAAATGGGACCAAATGACAAGCACCAGCTTCAAATATAACAAAAAAAAAACATCAAAATCGGTGCACCCTGTCAATAGTTATGAGGTAATGCACCAAAAAAAAAACAGTTTAAATTCCGAACCTCCTCCTTTTTTGAGGTGGGCTAAATTCCATCCATAATCGTTTTAACCGTCAGGACTGATGCTATTTTTGGGAACAGGTATTTCTCTAAATCATAATTAAATTCTTGTTTCTGAACTCTTCAATATTTGAAGAATATTATAATAGCTTCATTCAATTAAGGAACTAATCATGTGTAAATAAGCATTCTTGGAATGTTCACGATATCCTCCGGTTGATTGGCCTTATAACAAGATAATTACTAGCACGAAACCGAAGCATTACATGATTATGGAGTAAACTAACTGTTTACGCGATAATCGTATGCACACGGATATATTTAAGAAGTACCGTTAGCATATTTATATGATGATTCGCGACTGGCTATTACCGGATTATGTTTGGAATTGCCTATAATATTATCTTGAATCATTAGCTTCTTCTTGTTCTTCTTACCCCGTAGCGTGCCGGGTTAGAGTTGCACCTCCCCATATCATCCCGTGGGTGTCGTATGAGGAGTCTAAGTGAAGAATACTGGAAGGCGAGCAGCAGTGCCTTCTAAAGAACTGCCAACTTACACTGCGATCCCCAAAACGCCTGCGAAGCGTGGGGATTATGGCAAATACCCCCTTAATAGGGGAGGCTGTGTTCAGCAGTGGACGATGCGGCTGTTACAGTACAGTATTAGCTTCTTACTAAATATATCCTATTTCTACCGACAAGCAGTAACGTTCACGTTACTGTGTTCTGATTTCAAGGGTATGGGTGTCGGTGAAATGACAGGCACATGACACTTAACAACTTTATGTCTGATGGGTGATGGGCAGAGTACCAGATGAGCCTCGTCCTTGCTCCATCACGATAGCATAAAAATAAAACATCATTTCTGATACAAAACGAGGATTCCTGAAGTATTAAGGTATAGACGACGTATTTCTATTAGCTACGATCTTGGTATTTCTTATTCTTTCACTATATTGTGAGGATTTCTTCTTCTTTCGGAGGTTGCTAATGGTTAACGCACACTGTACCGCAACCAAAAACGGCACCATATCGATGTCGGTATATTTTAATTACAGCGATTTCATTTGGCCATTGCCCCGATGCCACAAGAAGGGTTTTATAAGTTCGGCACGTCTATGTACTGTGTGCCTGTCTATGACATAGTCATTCCGAATTGACCGATTTTGATAGGGTTTGTTTGTTTGAAAGCTGACGTGATTGAGATGGATCTTAGCAACAATTAATGAAGATTTGTGTGATAGGTTTACTTAAACATAAAATATTAAATTTCTTATTAAACTTTTTATTGAATATTTTCTTATACATTTTACAGAATGTTAACGAAATACATTTATTTAGATTGTTATTTTGTATATACAATGATTAAAGACACTAATCACATTATAAATAAGGCCAAATTCTATGAATGAGTGAGTGTGAATATATGAACCGATGTATAATTATTAACTAGAGAACATGTTATGGAGCTTAAAAACAGAAGCATTTCACTATCTAATCGATAGTTTTATTAATGCTTGGTATCGCCTTATCACCGCTCTAGTGAGCCCTTTTATTTAATCAGTCAACAACCGAGCGTAGATGATCTTTCTTCCCTTTTGATAACAGTTTTTGATAATAGTGAACAAAGCGGCAACGGGAAAGCAATTAGAGCTCAATACAAACAGTATCGAAATATAAACAGCATCGAAATCTGTAAATATTACACTAGCTCGACTGTGTAGTGTTTATCGAACGATATAGACATGAAAAATAGAATACTCAACGTGCTATTGCGCCGAAATAATTGGCAGTTTAACGCGTCAAAACATTTCCTGTATCTTTAGTGCAAAAACTGTATTTTTTGTCTCTGCTATGAGATGAAAAAGACTAGTCAGTGCACGTGTCAGCCGGTGTTTTTGTTCGAGGGCTGGCCGTCCTTGCTAGGCGCGACGGTACAGTCACGCACAACCGGCACACAGCCACAGCTGTTTGTTTGACAACAAACTAACGATACGCGGCCTGTTATCATTATCGCATCTCTAATGGCTACCTAATTTTATGACGTAGTAGACGTCAGAGTGTTAACGATACTGCGGCGTACACGATGGAAAAATTATGGTCACCGTGTTTACTTACACTGAGTGCATTTCACGTATCAATTCTATTATCAGAGAGACAGGTACTCTGCCTACATCATAGAACAAAACCAACTGATCACTTCAAAATATC
The DNA here is from genome assembly GCA_963854805.1 of Plagodis dolabraria. NCBI lineage: Eukaryota > Metazoa > Arthropoda > Insecta > Lepidoptera > Geometridae > Plagodis > Plagodis dolabraria. The sequence continues at coordinate 7,526,527 of OY978442.1, forward strand.
ATTTTTAGGATTGTGTCCAAGGCAAAGCAATATTGCTATCACTCTGCTGTGTCACTAGTCTCTAGCTTGTATCAAATGAATACAGAGTAGAATAGAATGTAATGATACAATTAAAAAAAAATAATATTTTTCACTAGCTTTCAGGGCGCGGCTCCGCCCGCGCGTATGTCGGTTATCGCGTAAAACATTAACCTCTTTTAGCGCAGTTGGATAAAAACTATCCTATGTTTTTTCCCGGGTCTCAAACTATAACCATAACAAATTTCATTCAAATCGGTCCAGTAGTTTTGGGGTGAAAGCGTAACAGACAGACAGACAAAGTTACTTTCGCATTTATAATATTAGTACTGATGCATGAAAAAGAGCAGTACTTTTTTGAATGTGCAGTGTCTTTGTTTAGGGCTCATCTATTATGTAATTAATATTTTCAAATATTTTCTTCAATATTAAAGATATTGTTGGGTGATATACATCCATTTAATTAAATCGAATCAAATAGTTTATTCGCAAACATACAAGTAAAGAAGATCACAAAAATATTATTACAGACAGTTGTACTCTGGCTGGAATCAGACGTGTAAATATATCATGCAGTTACATCGCTTAACTTATTAGTTAAATTTAATTAATAGTTATTCTTTGAATTCCTTAACACTATCAAAGCAATTATATAGCAGTCATGCAGTCAATTCTATTTTATATTTATTTCCAGATAGTATTTTTATGCGATTATTACGGGGTCTCTCTCAACAACTAATATGGATGTAATGTAGTATATATATATACTAATATACTACATTCCATTTGCATAAGCAAATGGAATGTACTATATTATAACAATACTTAAAACAACAAATACAAAAACCGGCCAATTATGAGTCAGACTCATACCAATTCAAATAGAACGAAATAGAGCGTTACTTTTAAAAATATTTTGTAGAGCCCAGTTAAGAAACTTTCTGAGCACAGATTCGGAATAGACCTAACACTAAATACAGCAGAAAGAACAGAACATTATGTTTCCATAGAAAAACACCCACATAGAACAGAACTCTGACGTATAGATGCGTAATACAAATAGCACGGCCGTTGAGTTGAGTCAAATGATTACAAATTCATTACGATCTCGCTTAACTCGTTTTAGAATACAAATTGGCATTTTTTGCGGCGCCCACATTTTTTAGCGAAATGTGCGGCTTATTTGACAATGCGCGGTGGCGAGATTGTGCGCCACAGAGGCATTTGGTGCATCAACTTTCACCAATATAAGCACGCCAATAGATTGCATCGCACGACACAAAATGATCACGACTAGTCTTTCTTCCTCAACTAAATACATTTGTGATATGTTTTTAAATTAAAAGCACGTTTTTGAGCTGAATCCTCATGAAGTGAATTTCACACATTATTCGCAAACACACCTTAATATATCTGCATCGAATAAACTCGTTTATAAGAGCCGTAATGAATAGTAATCAAGCAGCCATCTTTATTTGATTACCTATACTAAATCAAAAGATAATATAGTGGTGGTAGCCGGTAGGGCTTTTTTCGAATGCCCTACCGGCTACCACCACGAAAGAGGATAGAGCTAAGCGGACCAGAAGTTCTTATTATTCTGTGCCTATAGCCGTACACATGCGCATGAATAACTTGCTATGGGGCACGCCTTCATAAATGAACAGATCTGTTTCAAGGAAGTAGTGATTTATAAAAATATATAACTCAAGCAGATCCAAGTACAAAAGTACGAAATGATCGTGTTCCACGAACGGTTGAGAAGTTAAAAACAAGCAGACAATGGATCATTGAAAACCTCGAAGAATCATTCATGCAATTAAAAAAAACGATTGCCGATATAAGTGCTAAAAGTTTCACCAATTTGTTGATCAGTATCACAGTGAGTGGTCGCAGACAGTTTGGCGTCTGATCTCACTTGTATTGAATTTTTAGTCAGCTGAAAATAAAAGTGAAACGTTCTACTATAGGTATTTATTCAAATGATACTGCAATAATCATCGTGTATTAAATATTTGGGAACTATGTAACGTAATGGAAGTTAGGAAGCAGCGCTTTCTCGCCTCTGAGGATTTACTTACTATCTTACACTGCGATCTTTAAGCCCGCTGCCAAGCATGGGGCTTATGGCAACCCCTCCCCTTAATGGGGAGGCTTTGTTCATCAGATACAGTATGTAAGGTAATTGAGTTGCAAAAAGTTAAATGCGGATAGTCGAAAACAGTGAAATAGTCAAATTTCTTTAAGTCAAACAGTACGTAAAAGTTTTGCTTCTGAAAACTATCAGTATAGTACTACATAGTAGGAAAAAAAAAGTTTACGGATAACTTTTTATGGGGTACCTAGTATGTTCCATGGAAATCTTACATTCACGAGCATTATAACGGTTTTGATTAAAAGTTTACGCCTTTACATTTTTTTATATTCAAGACATTATGTATGACTTACCGAATAGGTGAGACAGTGGTCTAGAAAATGAGAAAGAAGGGATAAACTATTTAAAATTTTGAACAAAATATTAAAATAGTAAGTACACGCAACATCACAATCAAATCACAAGGCGGCGTGCTATTGTCCACACGAATGCAGCCCTCTATATTCTTCTATGATAAATACTTTAGGGCACTAATTTTGCATCTTGGCCCGCTATAGACACGCCCCTGTCGATACGTTGTTTTTGTCAGCAACTTATTATTACCAAAGAAAATATACTAAAAATGCCCTTTTATACCTTCATGGTCAGAGGATCACTAAAGCAACATATCACTGTAATTCACATAGTGCAGAATTAAGGGGGCGATTCAGATCAATTACGATATTGTAACGGATAATAAAACAAAACATGAATTCAATAACGTGGCGACTATAACTTTTTAATCGTTCCAAACGCGCGAATATTAGACGAACTCATACTTTTCATTTTCCGATTTTAAAATGTTCACCACGGTTTTGTTGTAATTGATCACATGTGACCTTTTAGCGTCCGCAGTGGATGATATCGTCCATTTATATTGTTATAATTATCTACAATGCGCATGGCTTAAGCGAAACATAAATGTGAAAATTCATTATTGTTAAGGAGTCCCAAAAAATAATTTTAAAACATCTACAAATCAAGTTTTTTTTAAACTATGAATCAAACGGTCAAAAAAACCTTCAGCACGGATTTGTTGCCAAAAAGTCCATACATAGTATATAACTTTTGAATCTATTTAAGGATCCTATGAAGAAGATCATTCTTCATCTTCAAGTTAAGACCTAAATAAGGAAATCTTCTTTGCTTTGCCCTTATAATAATAATAATGTAATGTTTATTATGAAATAACTTAAGCTATGAACTTACACATAAAAATTAAATCAGAATATAGTATGTATCGTTATTATACGAAAAATTTAAGTTTATTCATGATCACTGAGTCTCACACTAGGGTGACCTGTGTCGTGAGATTCAGTCCCTTCCTTTTTGGAATTACTCTATCAAAGTTAATAATATAAATGAAATAGTAACTAAATAATAATGAAAGAAGCATGTTTACAGCTTAGCTGTTATATTTTTAGAACCGAGATCTATTAAGTATATTACCTACTTATTGTAGAGACCATGCGATCAGGAGCGAGTGGAAGGTTTAAGATTTCACGGCCTTCGGTCGACTTCTCGATTACCAGCGACGACGCCAGTGACGTGTCCGACGCCTGGCGCCTGTTACCTCTTTGTGGCTTTGCACTGCACACTAGCAAATACTAAATGGGTAAGCTAAGGAATACAACAGCATCTGTCTCGTACTGTAACTACCATCTTCAGTGATAGTGCTAATTTGCCAAGTTCTGACATCTAATTTGAACCGTTCTACTTATATAAAACTTTCTTTCCGACCGCGGCACCGTCCGCGCGTATATCGGTTATCGCGCAAAAACATTAACATCTTTTTGCGCAGTTGGATAATAACTGTCCTATGTCTTTCTCCGCATCTCAAATTATTTCCATACCAAATTTCATCAAAATCGGTCCAGTAGTTTTGGCGTGAAAGCGAGACAGACATACAGATAGACAGACAGAATTACTTTTGCATTTATAATATTAGTATGGATTCATTTACTTTGAGAGCTATCAGCTGTTCATTTTTTTTGCATTGAGGCCTCTGTTATGTTACGTCGAGTAGCTTAATGAACAGAATAGCAAAGACATTGGTAAGGAAGTTGCTGACAGCAGCGCCTTCTGAAGAACTGCCATCTTACAATGCGATCACCAAGATGCTTCATGAAAAGCGTGGGGATTAAGGCAAATTTCCCTAATGTGGACTTTGTGTCTGTACATTTTAATCAGCAAATTCCCATATTTCGAATTGTTTTTAATCGTCGGCTACCGGCCCAAAGCATACAAGTCGCGTAGCCCCTAAAATGAACGGTTTCCAATCAGGATTGCGGATGGAATGCGGCAAGTAACTGGACAAACGTGAAACCGTTCGCAATTAAGCCTGATCCGAATCTGTAGTGTGATCAAAGTTATAATGTCTTATAATGCTTTACGTAAATGGTGTTAATTATTTCGTTGGCTTTAATTTTTCATTCATAATCTGATCGATAGTAGCGATATGTGGTTATTTATAGTAGACCTGTCAGATTCATTGGGGATTACCTATATATACTACCTATATTCTAACACCAATGAGAAAAAAACTTGTTGTAAAATATGTATGCGCGATGTTAAGGAAAAGATTGGCGAACTTTAACCTGCATTATCTTATCAGCCTCATACATAATTTTACATCCCTAGAGATTTTGTTTGTCGCGGCTTGTTAATATTCCTAAAACCTAATTTCCCAACAGCCTCCATTTTAAAAAATCAATTTCTAAACAGTTCGACTCGACTACGATAGAATTATTCCTTAAATAAACCACGGTAAATCACTCAAAAGGGGCATCACGAGAAGAGAAATCTATTGGTGTCAGGTTCGCACAAAAAGTGTATTTGAACAGCTAAATGGCCAGACGAAAAAGAACTCACGACGGCAGTCAGTTTTTCAGCCAGGTCGTGAGACAGGCGACGAGCTATGTGCGCGGCGCGTGAGTCACCAACACCAGACGTTGACATACCATGCATGACACGGTGAAGAATTAACAAGTGGAAGTTGGAGGTGTTTAGACTAAGATCGTGATAGGATTACTGATGAAAACTTTCAAGACTTTGCTGCGAATCATTTGCAAGCATAGTATTCGAATGAAATATAATGTAATAAAAGTAAGCAGTGCAAGACCATTGCGAATACAACACCGAATAGTTCTTAAAGGCTGCACAAAAATGAATGCACGATTTACTTTTTAGGAAGTTAACAGACAGTGAGTCACCAGAGACATTGACTAAACCAAAGCGCAATTTATATCACAAAGGCTCGAGGCATTCATAACGTTCCTTTTCAATGATCTCTACAGGGTCCTTTACAATTAAGCATTTAAGGTCTTTTCAATAATCATTTTGCGAATACATCGGTGGCATTTTATTAGATTCTATACTACTAGACTAGGGCTTCTAATACAACTCTTCAGTACAGTAATAAAGTCGTTTTTGCATCATCAAAATAGCTCCAAAACTCCATCAGAGCAACAGCTATATGAAGGGGCAAAACATAGGCATTGCTGTGGCAAGAGCATTCTGTAAGGGTGCAGTCGTCTCAAACAGGGTATCGCATCGAAAGCGATCCTCACGTACGTGTCAACCGCCTATTTACGTCGCAGGACACACAAATAAACATCATCAAAGGGAACTCGGATTCCACTGCAGTACGTAGCGGACGAAATCAAGCAAAACACACGCCATTGTCTACGGATGAGTTATTTTTGCAAATAGAAGCGGGATCCGATGATTGCGTGCAGGAGTGTGCGACGCACTACCACAGATGAGTAGTAATTCTATACAGGACACGGATTATCATTTGGTACGATTTATTTGTACGAGTTGTCTTGCGATGGCAGTCAATATAATAGTGGTAGGGCACCGCCACCGAAAATCGGTCGCCACGCACCTAACGGTGTATTCCGGCAGCTGTCCTTCAGAGCCAGTTATTGTAGGTTAGCCTGAACAACATCTTCGACCAGATCATCACTTACCAGCAGGTGAGGTGGTGGTCAAAGTCTAGCCTATCGGATATAAAAAAAAACTTATAACTTAATTTGCCGAGCGTTTTGATATTTTATTGTGCCATCAGTATTTAAAATAGAATAAAAAGGATTGTTTGATGTGTGGTCAAATACAACCCTCAAAAGGTTTTTTAAATACAGTAGAAGGTCCTTATTCGCGATTTCGGTATTCCCGGGTAAAAAATTGCGACTTGTTTCCTGTATTCGCGGATAAATATTACACTATTCGCGGATCCAGTTGGTACATTAAATCTAAATAGGTGTCCTTTATTAACGCATCGCATTTTGAAGCAGTGATGGCTAAGTGGCGTTAGCGCAGCAGGTCCATATAGGCAGAGGTTAGTCCGCTTAACAACAGGTGGCCCTCGAGCTTGTTCTCTCACAATAACATAAAAAAAATATTTCAGGGTTTTTAAATAGGTTTTTGCGGTTGTAACTTTATTAAAGTGATACCACTATTCCTTAAGTTTGTTGTCAAATGCAGCCACCGCTGCTGGGCTACGCTATCCTTTTGCAATACATAAAATAAAAATATTAAAAGCTAAACCGAAGTACCCCTTAAAAGCAGAAAATCAAAGAGACAATGACTAATGTTTACATATTTTTTTTAAGCCATATAATAAGTAGATATTGTTCAAAACGAGTTCCGCTGTGTGATTAAATAAATTTTTAGTATGGTTATTTTATTTATTTTGAGTTTTCGGAACGTAGGTATCCCCTACATTTCTATACAAATTACCGTTCCGTATCCGCGGTTTCTGTATTCGCGGCATATTCACGGAACGTATACTTCGCGAATAAGGAGCTTCTACTGTATATAATAATCTTGAACGCCTTATAACTGTCTCGGTCATATATATTTAACAATCTTACTGATTGATTCTAGTCTTGAATTTACTGGTCAGGTCATTTACTGTTGATTAGTAGAGCAACTGATCAACAATATAGTGACAATTCCGCCTAATTTTCCTGCGTCATAAACGCCACATAGTCCAATCGGGAGAATTGTTGAAGCAATTCGATTCTACACGAAGTTTCATCAGGAGGTTTTGACTCTTAGAGAGCACGATCGAGAATCGTAGTCAATAGCAGGAAAATTAGGCGGAATTGTTACTAGTGCTATTTTTTGAAATATAGATTTAATGTATTCTTAAAATTTGTTATTATTACTTAATATTGATCCGAATATTCATCCTTGGGGACTCGGGGATATGCATAGAAATTTCGTACCGATTATTAGAGGCATCATTAGTACATAGTACTTCTATTATAATTTGTAGTATCACTAAAAAAATTTACAATTGATAGCATGGCATGTACCTTATCTTGAATTTACTGCTCAGGTCATCTATTGTTGATCAGTAGAGCAACTGATCAACAATATAGTGACAATTCCGCCTAATTTTCCTGGGTCATAAACGCCACATATTAGAATTTCGAACCGATTATTAGAGGCATTATTAATAGTACTTCTATTATAATTGTATTATTACTTAAAGAATTTACAATTGATAACAGGGCATGTACCTATACCTACATAACAATCTAGTAGTAATGTAATTAGAAAGAGCAGATAATCAGATATGATGTAGGTGAGATATACTTATGCTAGGAACCATTTGAGATTATGTAAATAATTGCCTTACACTAGGTATATATAATATATGTGATGCTATCTGGGTTATTGGATTTGTAAAATGTACCTATGTAATGGAATATCAATTTTGAACTATGAAAAAACTATAATAAGAACATATAAATAAAACTAGTTAAACATAAAAAAAACAACCAAGTTCAAACAAGATACTCATTATTAGGGATAACCCAAATTTAAATGGGATCCCATGACAAACACCAGCTTTCGATTATAAAAAACATCAAAATCGGTAAGTAAAGTGTAAAGAGTTACAAGATAAATACACAAAAAAACAGTGGAATTGAAGTCCTCCTCCTTTTTATGAAGTCGGTAAAAATTGGCCTATTTGAAAATCAATACTCAAATTGTTCTGATAGTAGATAAATAATGTACTATGTAATTTTTATGCCAGTTCTATCTTGAACATGGAATTTTTCATTTTAATAATAAATCACATTTACCTATCTATTGTTATTGTAATAGGTACATACACCAAAGAGGAAATATTTTTATTTGTAACCAAGGCATTGACATGCGCTGATATTGTTTAAAAATGGTAGGAGGCCAAGCATACCTGGAAATCAAGGGCAGTTGTTGGATATACTCGTAGTACACCTTTAGATGCGAATAATGCTTGTTTTAAATGTATTTTGACAAGAATATTTTTATTGTAATATTAATGCAGATATGTAAATTATCTACAACATATTAAAGTGATCATGCAGGAAGTAAGGCAATTGATATAATATTTAAAAAAAAACCAGTCATAGCAGAATGTCTTAGCTATTTGGAACTATTATGTATATACATGTATTAAGGAATTCCTTTAATAGTTAGGTTAATAATTCCTAAAAGGAAACAAAATTACTTATATTTTGTATGAAAAATATGTGATAATTATGTCAATAAATGAATCCATCCATGAGTTGATTATAACGGAACTTATGGGATTGCACTCCCAAAAAATAAATTATCCACCGAGCGAGCTCGGAGCGCGAGTTAAGCGACTCTGTTTCAGCTCGGACAAAATGCTTTCGTATGTCTGTCCAGCAGATGTCCTGCTGTTCTCTACAGGTCACATTTCTCCAATGATTCTCGGGAAATTAATGAGCAGGTTTGTTGATTACTTATTATGGAATTTTCTAGTTGATTGTATTAGAGTTGATTAGTAGTTAGATTTAGTTTATGTAAATTTTACAAAACGGTAGAGATATATAAAAAAATGAAATCTAAAAAAAAACATATATTTCAGTTGCCAAGTCTGCAGCTGACAGAGCCACTAGTTCTATAAGTGTGTGATGGTAACAATAACAAAGTATACAACTCACTAATTATTATCAAACTAATTTGTTAACTTTATGTACATACGGAGTTGAAAGATATGGAATAGAGTGAAAGAGTAATTGATGTTGTGCTGACTCTACCTAGAGGGGGACAAGGAGAAGAAGAAGATGATAAACTTCTCCTTGATATGGGATTGTCAGGAGTTCAAACATATACATGGTAGTTACATATTTGAGTCATTTGGTATAGAGATATTGAGTAGCGGCTGGGAGGTCATCTTATTTTTCATAACTTATCAGAGTCAGATCACAGATTAATTATTTCATTTAAATGTAGTTATATATATATATATATAGGTAATGTTCAACGAAAAATATGCTATAGAGATATTATAGCACTGAAATCAAAGTATTGCATACTTATATATTTTTTGGATAAGTATAATCAAATTAATAAAAGTAATCTGTTAGATTAGATGCTGTCACCCATTAGCACTAAATAATATCAGATCAGAACTATAAACAACTAGACTATTATCATATTACCTCAAACAGCAAACTTTTTGAAGATCTGATGATCAGATCTGTATGCATCCAAAAAAAGTTACTAAAATATTCTCTTATTTTGGAATAGGTACCATTCAAAATATGCCTCCATTTCAAAGTATAGCCGTTCCTAGGATATATTGAATATTTTTTCTTCTTGAGAGTAATTGATATTAATACAGGATGAAAGCTCAAAAAAAATCTCCTAATATTAGAAGCAGTTATATATGTAATAACCTGAAAATCTTGTCACAGATGTTTACCAAGCAATTCTCTAATTGAAAGCTTGATATGGGCAAACTGATTATTACTCTATTACCATAAGATCTGGCCAACCTGTATAGTATGAATCATTTGACAAGATATGTGTACAATGTGAATTGTATACAACTGAAGAAGCTTTTAAAGGCTAATATATAAAAATTTTATTGCAATTTAGAAATAACATTATCCATGGGAATATATTTGTGAATTAAAACTATAGTGGATATCTGTGCATTGGTAACAAGAGTTACTTCTCCTGATTTAGAATAAAACAAGGCAAAAATATCATGAAACAATATTTTATTTCAAATAGGCATGCAAAAACTTTTTGGTACAATAGCAAGTAATGAAAAATATTTTTTTACATATATTTTATTCATAGTTTTATTATTTCTGTAGAACATACTGATATTCCAAATATTGTTTTAATAGTTCTGTTCTACCAGAGACCTACACGGATGAAAAAAGTTTAAATAGTTTAGAAGTTTTGAAGCGCTCGTAGCGAAGTTTGCTTAGCCATTCTGAACCCATCAGCAAAGTTAAGCAACATCCGCCTCGGTCATGACTTGGATGGGTGACCGCTGGTGACAATACTACTGAGCGCTTCCGTGCTTCGGAGGGCACGTTAAGCCGTCGGTCCCGGTTGTTGTCTTACGATGGCAGTCGCTATAGCATGGTGGTAGGGCATTTTGCGAATGCCCGCCTGGCTAGCTACCACCATCAAGTGGAAAATCTGTCGCCAAGCACCTAACGGTGTGTTCCGGCAGCTGTCCTTGAGAGCCAGTTATTCTAGGTTAGCCTGTACAACATCTTCGACCACATCATCACTTACCATCAGGTGAGATAGTGGTCAAAGGCTAACATACCAAACATAAAAAAATAAAAAAAATAATGTTACAGTTCTATATATATATCTGATAGGAATTACAGTTACTGTTATTTTGTTCATTTTAGGGTAAGATATATATTTTTTCATTTTAGACACACATAAGAATACATAGAAGACACCCAGGGAAATGCTTATCTTTAAAATTCAATCAGTGATTAATGATATCGCCAAAGTCTACCCACTGGGAGAATGCATTTGATAGTTTCATATCTTATTGTGGTTTTATATGGAGTATGTAAAATAAACAATCAAAACATTTTTTTGGACATTTAAGTGCCCAAATCAAACAATATTATGTAATCAGACTGTCTATGTTACTTTGAACTGAGCAAAAAAAAGTTGGTAAAATTAACATTCAGACATATTTTCTCAGCAGTCACACTTTTATTTATCAGATGGTAATTATATCAAAGATACTTCATACTATCATTCCTAACTGACACCTACCTGAAAATATTTCTAATCACAGCGCCAACCACTAGGTACAATTACATATAAAAAAATAACTAAGGACCCACTCAAACACACACTCACACACACATTTTTTTTATCAAACTGGATTAGTGTTTTAGAATGAGTTCAGTGACATAACACATACAGAAGAATTATATGCATGACAAATAATGGTAGTAAGTATGTATTTATCTGTGTAAAGTATCAAGTATTATTATACTGATTCAATTTATAGAGGAGAGTACAAACTGACTGGACTCTACATTAAGAAAACATGAGTATTAAAAAATGTATCTCTGGAAAAAAACTGTGCATTGTTTTTAATTGACAAATAAAAATAATGAATGAAAACTCAAACAGTATATACAAAGACACAGCCATGAAATTCAAGGAAGACTTTGTTGTCTGCATGATATATGTATTGTGGACAACCTAAATTATACTCTAGACACGGGTGGCAAAATCTAGTATAGCCTGCACAGAAAGAGTAACTAAAGGGCCTCTTGATATGCAGCAGGGTTGAAGGACTTATGCCCGAGAACCCATCCAACTCTTCCTTTAGAGTGCCGAAGAAGGTATAAGTAAATAGGGGAATACTTTACATTAATATAACTATATGTAAATTCTACGATAATAGTTCAAATTTATATACTAAGTTGCAGATTATTTAGTGAATCTCTAACACATGTCAATAGATTGCCACTGTGGGAAAGGTAATTAATCCAATGGTAATTTTTTTGGGGCAAGTGTTATGATTAAATTTAGCTAAATTTCAAGTTCTGACGATAAATATCCATTGATTAATATTGTGAAACACTAAATTTCATAATTTACAGATAAATGCAAACACTGGTTCACACAAATAAGCTGTCAAATTAATGGCTAAGTCAGAATTAGGTTTATACATGAAATTCTCAGTTCACCAGGAAACAACAACCTGTTATGTGACACAGACCAGTTCATCAGAAATCTTAAGCAGCTAAATTACTCATCACCTGAAAAGTTACTAGCTTAGAACAAACTTAGGCGTTATAACATCCAATTTAATAACAGCCTAACAGAATATGACATGAAAGTAGACTCACCTTTCATCCTCAGGAGGGGGTGCAGGCTGTGGATCTTCCTTCCCATCAGCAGAGTCACCTGGTTGCTGTTCTGCAGCTGTATCTGGAGCACCACTATCACATGCATTCACTACACTGCCACTGACCACTGCACTCACTGGGCTGCCGAAGCCCTGACTGTCATGCCCAGTCTGCGCCGTGTATGTAGAACTAACTGGTAGAGTGACCACTGGAGAATTAGTACCTGACACTGTCGCTTCCACTGGAGCTACACTACTCTGCGACATTACAGGCACAACTCCTCCATAACCCAATCCCATACTGGTCTGCGACTGCACAACATTAGGATGTACTCCACCTCCCATAACTGGCATTGTCTGAGCCTGCATTGACATCGGAATGTTCTGGTGCCCCATCTGAGGCACTCCCTGGTTAGGCACATATTGAATCTGCCCCTGCCCTCCCACCTGCTGAGGCATCATATTCTGCTGTGCCATATGCTGCGCTACATTTGTTGGCTGCATGAATATCTGATCTGAGGCGGGTATCTGCATACTTGGCTGATTCCCGTCTAGAGTCATTTGCATATTCTGTGGTGCAGCTGTCATCATCTGCATATTTCCTTGTGGTACATTACCTTGCTGCGGAATAGAGTGGACATTAGGTGCTTGCTGCTGACTAGCTAGGCTTTGGAGATTCGCAGGTAGAGTAGATCCTTGTGGCTGAGATGCCATTGGTTGTAAATTTGTAGGTAGAGTTGCACCTTGCTGTGATGTAACAATACTTGTGAGCACCTCTTGAGGGAGAGTTTGGCCTTGCTGGCTCATTTGTGATTGCTGCGTGTGATATTGAGTAACATTGTGCTGGGGCTGCACCATCTGTTGCTGTGATGAGGGCATACTGGCAGCCAACATGGACTGTGTGTTGTTCTGTTGGTTCACAGCCTGATTATACTGCTGCTGCACTCCAGACATTCCTTGCTGTTGCATTTGAGGATGCATACCAGTCACAACTTGTTGCTGAGGTTGTGATGGAAGCTGATGCATTTGAGTCTGCATTTGTGGAATTTGTTGATTATTGCCAGCCATTTGCGTCGGCATCTGCATTTGCTGTATGTGGTTAGGAATTTGTTGATTTTGCAGTGCTTGGATCTGGGCTTGACTGGGCAAATGTTGTAGTTGGGGTTGTTGACCCCCCATTGCTTGCTGACCTTGCATATGATGACTTGGTCCCATATTAGGTATCTGAGCTTGTTGCATATGTATTTGTTGTGGGTTAGGTTGGCCTTGCATTTGCTGCATTTGCATCTGTTGCATCTGGGGTTGTTGATTGGCCACTTGCTGCATCTGGCTTTGATTGGGGATAGCCTGCATTTGAGGCATCTGTTGCATTTGCTGCATATTGGTTATTTGAGCTTGTGGCATATGTTGGCTCATCTGCTGCATTTGCTGATTTGGCATCTGTTGCATTTGCTGTGGTATTTGTTGGTGCATAGGTATTTGCTGCATAGCAATGCCTTGTTGACTGGCAATGACTTGTTGAAGCTGGTGCTGTGGGAAGCTCTGTGGAATCTGTTGGACTTGTTGTTGGGGAGGAGCCTGTGGGTGGCTTTGGGCTGCATTTTGCATAGTAATATGTGTCATACTTTGAGGGTGTTGCTGCCCCACTTGCTGATTGCCCTGCATATTCTGACTTGGCATCTGTTGAGGCATTTCTAAAGGAGGGGATTGAACTGACACAGATTGATTCACTGGCATTGTCTGTTGGACTACATTCAGAGGCTGCGTTAGAGATTGCCCTGGTGAAGCCATCGGAAATTGTTTTTGTAGAGTCTGTTCTAATTGTTGCACAGTTGGAGCATTACCTTGTATGTCTTTAGGCCCTTTATTAATCAGATCATTAGGCATTTCATCATGTTGACTATCATTTATCACAACACCACTGTCTGGAGCTTGTAAAACATTTGTTTCTGTTTTATCCAAGTTATTGTTGAGCATGGGCTGTGTGGTGGTGTGGTCCAAGTAGTCCATGCACATCCACCGACCCCGTCGGAATGGTTCCGTGCTTTCTATTTTGACAACTTTAAATCGTTCATTCCTAACATGTTCTTGTATCTCTTTCATACCTTCCTGCGGTTTAGCATTTCCTATGAGATTGATGATACTGCCAGCGCCAGCGTTGGTTACGCTAACATGCATGTCAGTCACTTCTTGGTTATTACTATTTGGCACTGCTCCTCCTATCTGGTTGCCGGCACCGTCCTGGCCCACAATGGCAAGGCCGTACTGCGAACTCGTCGGGATTACGGGGGCGCACCCTAATGATGCACTCGATGCGTTGTAGAACACGTCGTCTTTCGAGAAAGTGTCTTCCGAGTAACTTGGTGTCTCATTCTCAATGTCAGTCACTCTCGATATGTCGTCGGTGTGAGATTCATCTAGATCGTCCGCGGAGTCCTCGCCAGCATCGGTGCTCACCCGAGAGCCGACCGTAACGCTGGTGATCTGAAATGAAGATATTTTCCTTGGGTTATGGGCGGCTTGCAGACTCGTCGGGTGAGTCACTCCCTTCTCCGACTCGTTCAGCCGCAGAGATTCACTCGTAGTGCGGTGAACGACGTTGTTATACTTGTTTTTCTCACTAGTTTTATGTGACTTTTGAATCAGATTGTCAGCCATTATGCCGTCCGAACCGAATGACTATCTAAAGAAAATTTCACTGTATATTGGCTTCAAAGACATTTGACAGACTTTTTAATCACAACAATATATGTAATATAAAATCATTGTACACTCACAATTTCACAAACACAGTAATTTGTCTATAATAGTTCTTAAAATTCATTAGTAAACACACAAAGTTGCGAACATCTTTCAGACGGCAGCAACATGGCGGCCATTTATGCGCAATGCATTGGTTCGTTGACAATTGACAGTAGACTATAGATGTCATAGACGATTGTGTCTTAAAACTTCTCTATGGTACTGAGATGGCAGCACTGTAAAAGTTGTTCTATGAAGCGATTATGGCACGAATCGTGAATGATTCGTGTCGCACGATCTATTAATTTTTAATAATATTCACAATGGAGTCTATTACATCATTTAATTTATGATATTTTAAAAGTAAACGATTCATTTCTTAAATCAGATCAGACATTTGTCATATCTATGTATATGTGAGATAAGTAGTAAGATGTAGGTAGAAAACTGGTGACCTATTTACCCCATGCAGAAATCCAGTATTTAAAACATGATTGAAAAGTGGAATAATAATTCGCTCACTCCTTGGGAAGTTTATTTGGAAAATAATTTGGATAGACTAATATTTCTCAAGTCCGTACATTCAACCATAATATATTCTGTACCGTGATTCTGTTATCTGTGGTGCAAGATATGTTGGTTGGTTTTGAAGACATGACGTATTTTAATAGTTCTGCTACTCAACAGCAGATAGCAGTGATTCAGAAAAAGCTATTAGTTACATTGTACGACTATAGGTGGCATGAAAACAGTCTGTTGCATATAGACCTAGGTCCTGAAGGAACAAATATTATTTTATATCTCTATGGGTACAATTGTATATCCCTACAGTAGATCCTCACTCGGGGCCCCTATGTTCTTAACTACCATAACTATACCATGAACCATCTTTATTCAATTTTCTTTCTATTGTCGTTTCATCAAGTACCTATTTCTCAAAATTTTTATAGTTATCTGACAAACTCAAATATCCTTGGTACAAAATTTGTACGGAGCTCAATTATTCTCAAGAGCGAAAGTTCGTATATAAACTCAACCATAATATTATATATTGTGCTTCTGTTATCTGTGGTGCAAGATTTGTTGGTCAGATTTGAAGACATTCATTTTAATAGTTCTGCTACTCAACAACAGGTAGCAGTCATTCAAAAAAGCAATTTGCTACATTATACCATAGAGAAAAGTACTTTTCTCTATGATATATATAGGATTCAAAATAGAAGAACATTTCTCTGAGCATTATACGAGTATAGGTAGTGTGAAAAAAATATGTTGCTTAAAGGCCTAGAGGTATACAATTGTATATCCCCAGTGCCACTATAATCATATATATATATTATATGATCCTCACTCAGGGTCTTAACTACTATAACTATACCATGAAGATATTACCAGTAAGAGAATGACCAGTGAGAAGATTAATTGCAATATAGGTAACATTCCTACGTCCTCCGACGAAGTTTACCGTAGTTTTTGAGACAGCTATAAAATCAAAAACTCAATGCATTATCGACGTCTACGTCATGCTCGCCTCTATCCCACTTATACAGCTACAATATTTAATTTCTTTGAACGAAAAAGTAAAAAGCTTCGTTATTTAGGTCAGGTCCTACCGTTCCACGCAGACATACCTATAGCCCCTATAGGTATTATATAGCTGCTGTTATATAAGGGACCTAACACAACTAGATGCAGAATATTTTTCTCGATCGTGCGCTCGTAAAGTCAATACCTAATGAATGCTTCGTGTAGAAGCAAAACGCGTCCAAAATTCTTCTGGTTTTGTTGCGTGACGTTTGTGACGTCACGTCGGCTTATCAGAAAAATTAGGCGGAATTACATATTACTAGATATATTTTTAAGTATTTCATAAAAACAACTAGATGTATTAGATATACCTATACAATAGGACGATATATATTAAAAAAAAACGACTTCCTGCTAATTATTGTACCATGAGCTAAATATCGTGATCATTGTCCTGAATTTAAGAAGTCATTTCAGACGAATGGCTTTTGTTTAGTGGGTAAGTTAGTACAGTTATCTTATACATTTTTAGGTATTAAGGAGTCGGTGTGATCAAACTGGAATAGAAAAATAATTAATAATAAACGGATCCCACTTTAAATAATAAGTGGGATCAGAACGGACTGAATATTAATTGAAAATATGACTGCTACCATGCGGTATCTCTTCATAGGATCGGACCGGAATACACCTATACAGGTTGGATTGTTAGGGCTCATGTCACACACCGATTCCTCTGCGTTGATATATCTCTTGGTTCTTACTAAAGTACATGCTAATACGCCTTGGTGGCAACCAGATATCTTTATCTGCTTGATGGTAAGGCTTTTTACAAATGCCCGCTACCACCCTCAAGTACAAAATCAGTTGCCAAGCACCTAACGGTGTGTTCCCCTTGGGGGTAGAATTAATCAAAATCCGTTCTTAGCGGATGCCTACGTCATAACATCTACCTGCATCCCAAATTTCAGCCCGATCCGTCCAGTGGTTTGGGCTGTGCGTTGATAGATCACTATGTCAGTCAGTCACCTTTGAGTTATATATATTTAGATATAAAACAATAATTCCTATATAAAACGGTTTTATAAATTATTTTTGAAAATACTTAATTTTACTGAAATCTGGCAAATCAGAAGCATAGATATTAGGCTTAAGGATAAACATGCAAAGTTTTACCGAGTTTGGACACTTCTCTCCATCCTAACGTAATTTCGTTATATTTTATATTTAGGTATTTAAAATATCACGAATACGTTTCTATGGAAAGCGCCACGTGAACTCTACTCTTAACAAATTCAGGCGTTACTTTGCGGCAATCCAAATTTCATATCAACAGATATTTTAAATTTCTTACAAAACAATAAAATTTCATAAATAATCAATAAAATAATTCTTAAAATCTTATAAAATAACAAATAAATAAATGAGTAACATACTTGAAAAAGTGGAAATATATCTAGTTAAAATTCTGCCCAATTTTAAATGAAGTATTAAAGTTGTTACGCTTGAAAAGTCAAGAACTACCTGCCTACGAATTATTTGTAGCTGCTGATGCAAAATGTAGAATCAAAACGCGATGTAAATTCTTCCGGTCGTGCTACGTGGCGTTTATGACGTTACTTCGGCTTACCAGGAAAATTAGGTAGAATCGCCACTATAATATTTTTAAGTCAGTCTTTATATAATATATTGATTTCATGTTTTCTTAAAATATTTGTTACTATTGCTTATACTCGAACTCTAAAAACGAATAAAAGGAAATCCTTTTATATAATAATATTTATTGTTCAGATAACATGATCCATTTTGTTAGTATATATAAGCTTATGTCAAAATGTTATTCATTCAAATATCATAAACACATCATATGTTTTATAAAATAATAATAATACATATATTTTTATCAAAGTTAAAATTAAAAACAAATTAGAATTAAGAATTTTAGAATCTTATTCTTAGAACGTTTTGGGTAGTCGTGTAAAATGATGGAAGTTCAAAAGTAGCTGAGAGGTTTTTTTTCTTTATATAAATAATCCTATAGTCTAACTTTTGACCACTATCTCACCTGATGGTAAGTGATGATGCCGTCAATGTTGTTCAGGGTAGCCTAAAATTACTAGAATTACTGGCTCTCAAGGACAGCTGTCGGAACACACCGTTAGGTGCTTGGCACTTTTACTTTGAATTTGAATGAAATCAAAGTGAAAAAAATTGTGCAAAAATTGTACCTATAACAGGCTAAGTACGTGGATACAAGTGTACGTAAGGAATTTGTAATTTTTTTGATTTAGATATAAGCAATCTGATCTTTCTAAAATAGGAGATTTTTAAATAGGTATGGATCTATTAATCGAGAACACAATATATATATTATATATATATATATATGTATATGTACATGTATGATTTTTGTTACAAAAGTAATTCAGTACGGTATTGAATTATTTTGGTAGCAAAATTTATACGTATTACTTTTAAATTTGAAAGGATCTATTTAACAAAATATCCTTCGTGTATGTAAAAGGTCGGTAGGTAGGTACCTACTTATTTGTTGCGGAATCAAATCTGACATCTAGAATATTTAATTAATATACATTTATAGGAAACTGTTGGATTAGGTACATACTTCATCTTAATAAATATGAATAAAATAAATAAATCAAGAACTCACATTAGTCCAGCAGCGCAAATTTGCGTATCGCGACCCGATCGGGAACTAAATGCGCACGAGAGCTCCCGACCCCAGCGATTACCCACAAGGTCTCGCATTGCCAGCCGATTTAGCCAACATCCCCACCAATCGCGGTGACACTTCTTAAACGAAGGTAATTTGCTATTATTTGTAAATTGGCGGGCGAGCGACGTCCGCCGACGGCCTCAGTCGCTCCGGAGCGCGGGAACAACCAGGGATCCTCCTGGACCCAGCTCCGAGCATATAAAATCACCAGTGAGACTAAGGCCTTAAGCAAACAACGCTCGCGTCGTCTCTCCTGCCGAACGCTGCGCCAGTCGATAAGATACAGTTCGCAGATAAACATGAGCACATGAAGACATGAAAGCAGACGCAAAAAAATACGAAGACGACATCATGGACGGAGACAGCGATGAAGATATTGGATGCGTAGGCAGAATCATGGTCAAGGCGCGCATCAACCCTAACCTCATCATGCTGAAAGTTACTCTCTTTGTGATGTACGGAGCCACGGCATCACTTCTCCCTTATTTGACGATTCATATGCAGAGTATAGGATTGACTGTGCCAGAAATATCTTTTGTGTATCTAGCTTTGCCATTCACGACTTTTCTAAGTCCGCCAATTACTGGTAAGTTTAAATCCAAGATGTAAACTGAAAATCTGGAACATTTGTGTATAATGCGGTGGTTTTAGGGTTCCTGGTGGACCGTTTTGGGGAGTACAAGCCTGTTGTGATCACCGCTCTTATCCTCAACGCTGCGTTTCACCACTCCCTGCTACTGATTCCTCATCAAGAGACGCCAGGAGTGATGCCTTCAGCCTATGTAATGCGTCATCCGATCACCAACAGTGTTGAGGTAAGTACACTACAATTATAAATTTGTTTCGAAACCGACCCCCAAACAATTGGTCCTTGTTAGTAAGTGGGTATACAGTATTCACCTAAGAATTTGAGCAAATCGTCTTCATCCGGCCTCTGGGCGAATTAACCGGTCGGTAGGTTGTCTTGTACGTCTGTATGTTTGAATTAGCTTAAGGAATTAAGTGGAATTCATGCACGTTGAGTTATCCTTGAATCGCGCGGTAGAATCATATAGTCAATTTTATAGATAATGGACCATAACCTCAGTCACATGGTGTCGTAGATGCCATTTAGAGAGATGGTCGATTTCATCTGCTCCTCAAATATATCTCCCTATCCTATTTGGACAGTGACCTGAATACGATTTATTGTTTGTCCTAAGGTTAGAGAATGGGTAAAATTAGCGGGGCGAATAAAGCTCTTGTGCAAACGTTAAGTAATGATCACAATAATTTTGAGTTTGCACTGGCGTACTGAACCTTTACTTATTATGTTCATTAAATATTTGCTTTATAGATATGGTGGAGTCCATGTCCTAGTCGGGAATGCCCCGATGAAGATGAAACAGTGGACTTTGTATTGGACCGATGTGTAGATCATTGTCAGTTGTTGAGACCAATGGAGAGCCTCGAAAATGACCCTGCTGATGATAAAGATGATCTTGATTTCCATATAAGTCATAAGATACAGCCACCAAATTTGTCTAATTATAGGTAATTATTATATTGTATTACTTATCATATAATTGTATAGGTAACGTATAGTTTGTCATTTATAACAAATATACGTCATTCGAATTCTATAAATACAAAATGTTAATGAGTATAAACAAGGAAAATACGTATTTCTATTAGATACATATCTTCCTAGCACCACTATAGCTTGAAACAAACGTGAACAATTATTATTTGAGTCTTTTTAAATAGAAGCGATAACACAGTAATTCCGTTTTAAATCCATGTAAACATTTGAATTGCGTAAAATTTTATAACTCTTTGAGCCTTCCGAAGAACAACCATATTTTGTAAAATTGGCGGAAATTGACATGTCATGTTCAGACAAAATAGTTTATAATTAAAGAAAAATTTTGCATCCATACGTAATATTTTTACAGTTACTCAAACATAACTGATGACGAAGAATACAACGACGCTTCTTATTTTCTAATCGAAATTCATAATGATTTGGCAGAACCTAAAGAGCAACTTGGGATAGAAATGGAAAGAGTAAGTAAATTAATTGAAGATTTTAATACAATCAATAAGGATATTTATTAGGTATGTGATTTTCTTACAGGATGAGGACGATCCTATCACAGATTTCAGGTCAAGATTTGGGGAAAAATTGTTGATTGCTCAAGGTGTAAATATCACTGCACTTGATAAAGAAGATTTAAGATGTGGCGGTCTAGTGATGTTACACAATATGACAAAGCTCTCTCAACAAAGATTGGAAATACTTTCCGCTGATTGTATGGTGCAAAGATGTGACTTCAGGTAATTCAACGTCACCAAAACTGTTTCAAACACCTGTTTACTAAGTGTAATAGCATCTGATTTATAATCATTTATTTATAAGTCAAGTACTTTATCTATCTCTGTTTACTCATACTAGCTATCAAAAGATAAATTAACATTGGAATATTACAGGAGAGGTGGTCCTGATATATGCCCACCGGATTACAAAGAAAGTGATGATAAAACCTTTTACATTTACTTTTTTCTGAGATTTATGGGTACTATTATGCTGTCTGCTGGCGTCACTATTATGGATCCTATTGCTTTGATGATGATACAGAAGTATGGAGGGGATTTTGGACGAGAGAGATTGTTTTCAAGTATTGGAATGGCTATATTTTCCCCTATCACAGGCATGCTTATAGATATGAGGAGTAAACAAGTTGGTATGTACAGTAGCATCTCGTAATCGTTATCTTCAATGTCAATAATATTATGTGTTACTAATGTTTGTATCTTTTGCAGGTTATACTGACTATTCAGCTGCTTTCTACACGTATGATGTTTTGCTTCTGGTATCTGCGATAACGGTAGCTGTAATGCCTTTGGGAGCTAAATTACCCGCAGATAATTTACTCAGAGATTTGATCAATATTATCAAAATGCCACATATAATCGTTTTCATATTCTTTTTGTTTGCGTTGGGAAACTTTTGGGGATTTATCGAGTCCTACTTGTTTATTTACTTGAAGGAATTGGGTGCTCCAAATTTCTTATTAGGTAAGTATTTTTCGATACGAAAATAACTATCAATGATTTTAAGCTATTATGTCACACATAGATACCTCCTTTTTTCTTCAATCTACATTATAAACAAATAAAATGTGCTGAAGAAATTCGCCTTGACCATCGAACAGGATTTTGGTAGCCTTGAGGTTAAGGCGCTTAATACCTGTAAATGGTATGTCCGTTATAATTAATAAATAAATTAAAATAAATAGCGTAGCATGGTGGTAGGGCATTTTTCAAACTCTCGCTTGGCTAGCTACTACCCTCATGTAGAAAATCTGTCGCCAAGCACGTTCACCCCCCATCACAAGGATAACCTATTAGCAATAATATTAAAAAATACCATGAATGTTTGAGAGTTCTAAGCATGAATGCTGCCGCATTTGTTTTCTGTGTATAAATAGTTTCGTACAGAAGCTTATTCGATAACCGACATAGACTACAAAATCTTCTTCCACTGAAATTATCTCAGCAACAGACCTACAGTCTACACTCTTCAAGTTCAACAGTAATTGATTCAACGTACTGCTTATTCAGATTATCATTACCATCTATCCAGGAATAACCGTGACCGTGGGCACGTTAAGCAGCATCCCGTTTCTCTACGGAGCCGATGCCATCACAGCGAGGATCGGCCATGTTAACGTCATCATTGTCGCGTTCTTCTCCCACGCTGCCAGGCTAGTTGGATACTCCTTTATTGAGTAAGTATTATCTACATATGCGTTATTTCTACATTCAGATGACAGAATGATTTTTCGTACAGTTTTGTGGATCATAATCCGAAAATATCTACTGATACGGTATAATTAAATATAATAAACACCTATTCTGGTTGATGCTATGGGTCACATTTTTTTTTACTTAGGGTCGATTTTATTATTTCAATAGTTACTATTGCTAAGAATAAATGAAAAATACTACAACCATAAGAATCAATAATTATTATTTACTCTTATGCTACAAGCAATATTAAAAGAACCAAAACACAAATAATATTTGAGCTATTCACGGTTACGGCAATGCAGCCAAATTTTTAAACACTGCTGAAATAATTCCTATCGATATTCATCGCTTACCAGTGGGAACCGACCTGTCCACTGACGAAGACGTGCCCCTCTAAATCTTTTGAATGTAGTTACAACTACTGCCTACCCAAGCGATCATATTTACACCTAAACTAAGAAATAGTGTACAAACGAGGCTACGTAGAGGTACAAATGCGCATCAATACGTTACTGTGGATGAGCATGCCTTCGTGAGTGAACAGTTCTGTATTTAAAGACTACCCAGTCTAATAGCTAGTCTTCTTTCTACCCTTATCCTGCCCATCTGGGGTCAGTACAAAATAATATTCTCTAACCACTCAAAAGACCAGAACATTAAAATATGTTTCTTTTTGTTAACACTAACGATTACATACGAAAAGACGAAGACATAAAATTGTTAAAAGTATTGGCTTCAGTTTTGACTTTTGTGCCAGCCATCTTCCTGGTCAACCCTATTCAAAACGCTATCGTTGGTAGTACTCACCACCTTTGAGGTAGTCGAAGTGTTTAGGTGGTCATGGACTCTGTTTTGCGCCCAATGTGCATACCATTTACATCAACGTGGTTGGTGGTTTGTCATTATTTCCTTAATAGCCATTTACACGAGGATATAAAACAGCCCTTAGTGTCAATGTTACCGTTTGTATTACAAAACGCGTTTAACTAAACTAAATTCTGGTTAAACGAGTTTAATCGTTTTTTTTGAACACGGTTTACGTGAAAACTGTTTCACCGGTATTGTAAGTTGCCAAGGAATATTGTGATGGATTGGTTATTTAAGATCTCCTATGCGACTGGCTGTAATTCACTGATGTTACTTAAAGTTCTTGAAAGTGGTGTGTTTAACTTGAACTTGATTCAATTTATGTTGGTGAAATTCCAATTGGAGATCTGAACTTAGTCCAACACTTGAACTTCGTTTAGTTTTAATTGATCGCGTTCAGTTTCAACGGTGAAACCCACCCTTTTAGTTTTACGCTGAGAACTTTGGGGCTATTACTAAGTACTATTTATTATATTAGTTATAGTTAATATTATCATAAAACATTAATTAGATCCATCTATACCTATTGATGTCTCCAATTTGTTGTTCTCTATTGTTTGTATTACATCAGGGTTTGCCTTCCGCATTATATGTAACGTTCTTGAGATGTACTATGCCTATGCATCTTGTTAAATAAGTTGTGGGCGGTTCTATTTGTATGCTGTTATTTCTATGTTGTTGAATTGTCGTTGATGCAATATCAACACTGACTATAAACACAACATCTATCTTAAAATTCTGATGTATAAAAATATCGAGCTTCTTCGAGAACTACTTAGTAAATCGGTATAAAAATATAATTACATCAAATTCTGTTTCTCCGTTTCGGATGGGAATAACACTCACAATACTCTTATTTGGTCACATTGCATAATTTTTGTTTTAGAACAATTACCTTAAAGATTGTCATCAACATTTCTAATGTACTCAACTATGTTAAAGAACTTTCTAGGTAGAATCAATACAGAACCTGATTGTTAAGAGGGTACTTGAAAGACGGTAATTTGATGATTTTTTAACCTTTTACAATACTTAACAGCAGCTAAATCATGCACTTAACGTCGTCACTACAACCACTTATAAAATTGAGATCCATTTAAAAACTACCAACTTACATAAAATAAAAAGAAACAAACATTCAACTCCACAGACATAATGAAACGTGTTTACATTTGTCTAGGCTGTTCTAGATATACCAAGTTTGATAGTCATAACAATAACCAAGTAGTCAGATAAAACAGCAATGATAGAACAGTAGTTGCATCCAAATTGCACATATATACCTACTCGTTAGGTACACAGTAAGGTATTCGATAAGGTAGCCGTGGCAGTGACATATTTAGAAACAAAAACCACTGCGGAAACATTGTTTAAAAAAAATTGACCACAATTGTGGATGTTTTCATTGCCGATAGTTTAGGTCTGGACTACAATCGTACCTGATGGTTAGTGATGATGCAATCGAAAGTGGTAAACAGATTTAACCTAGAAGCTTTCGGCATTCTTAGTTGGTGGTGACGGCTATAGCTAAGCGAGAGTTTGCAAAAAGCCCTACCAACATGCAAATTGCAATTACGACTGCCATTTAGGTTTTGGCGACAGATTTTCTTCTTGATGGTGGTAGACAGGCGAGCATTCATAAAAAGCCCTACCACCAGGCAGTAACAACTGCCTTTCTTTTTGTACTTAGTGAATATTAGCAATTAGCACCGTCAAGTTGCAAACACCCAGTTTTCGATTGGCCAACGAATAGGTGCACTCTCAATTCAATTTTTCTTATGATTGTTCATAAGCTTGATTACGAATAGCTAGTAGCTATACGACGACTCATGGTGGTCCAGCATTTTGGAAATGTTTTAGCTAACTACCGCCTCAAGTCGAAGATCTATTGCCAAGCTCCAGTTGTTATTGAGAATGGGAGAAACATGTGTAATAGCTATCTTTATATACAAATCAACCCATAGCTGTGATTACTAAATTAAAAATCGCTACAGACAAAGAATAACCACGTATATTACCTTTTACAACATCATCCAATTTTGAAGACTATTTATTTTTACCCAACATTGTAAAGGTTAAATAATAAAATTGGTTTCATTATAATATCATAAACATGGGTTGAGTACCTAATAAATTACACTTAATGAACTGAAAAAAAAATGCCAATAAGCCCATTCCTGAATTATATGGTAACTGCAACTCTGGTCGATGATTATAATAGCACATATAATAGAGGCTAGTAACAATTTAATTGAAGGTTTGTTTTCGTCGGCTGATGTACCTCTTTGGATCACATTAAAAACAAGCAACCAGTTAAATTACGTTTATTAACTTTCATAGTAGCTGTTGTGTTGCAAATACCAGGGTGTTCGGTTTAGTGCCTCTGCAGACTCTATATAATGTGCTTTTTTTGTTTTACACTAAAAGTTTGTACCTTTATACATTTTTGTTACAGGATCTCAAAATGTAAAACTATCTAGGAATTTGAATTTTCTGTGTATCATGGACTATTTTTTTTAACAATATTTAAACAAAAAATACTGAAAATGCTTTGTTATTACAAACATTCTTTATTTCGTTGGCCATGTTCCGTTCGAACATGGCTATTTTTATTTGAAAATATAGCAATGTCCAAAACGAAACCATTTTTAATGGGGTCAATTGTACCGTTACCGCATCAACAGGAACACAAAGCGTCTAAAACAACATGGGTTTTGATACTTCCTTAATTAATCGAGTTAACATGGACTAGGATATCCTCGTAAACCCTACTGTAGCTGTTAATGGGCATGAAGACGTAATTGTGTAAGCTGGTGTAACCAAATACACAGGCATGACAATTTAGACTTACGACTCGCCCATAATGTGTCTATTTCCAGCTGTAGCCATCTGTTTAGTCATTAAAACGTCGTTTACTGGATTAATGTAAGTATACTTGCATTGTCAAGTTTATGAGGGCAACGGTGCTGTGTGGGTAGAGACTATCTGATGTAGCGTGTACTTTAGTTGTGGTTATAATGTAGAAATTATTTGGGATGGAATAAGATAACCTCCAGCGGGAATTATCTTTTTCTTCCCAAAAAAATATGTTTATAGTTAGCACATCAATCTCTTTATAAATCTCACATCGCTCTATAAATATGTTTTGAAGCACTCTTAGTTATGTTTGGTTAGCCATTCATAACCGATCAGTAAAGAAACGTCCGCCGCAGTCATGTGATGGGTGACCGCTACTGACATTACTACCGAATTCTTCCGTGCTTCGGAGGGCACATTAAGCCGTTGATCCCGGCTGTTGTCTTAGGATGGCAATTGGCAGTCGTAATAGCATGGTGGTAGGGCATTTTGTAAATGCCCACCTGGCAAGCTACCGCCCTCAATTAGAGAACCTGTTGTCAAGCAACTAATGGTGTGTTCCAGCAGCTGTCCTTGAGAGCCAGTAATTCTAGGTTATCCTGAACAACATCTTCGATCACATCATCATTTACCATCAGGTGCAATAGTGGTCCAAGGCTAATCAGGCTATCAGACTAAGAAGAAATATTATTTATTCGTAAATATCAGGCATAAAAAAGTTTACTTTCCTGGTTGTATAGCTTTTGCCGGCAACTTTGGCTGAGTGAAATTTTATAACCTATATCGTGGTACCCAGATATTTCTTAATGAATTCTGATCAAAAAAATTCTTTGTGTATGTGTGTTTATACTTATACACCACTTAGACACCTCGGGTCTAAGTTAAATCGTAGTATATATCACATCCTTATTTTGTTTTTTTTTATGAGGAACATGACGACAAAAGTGTAGGTATATATAGACATCTATATTTAATGAAATGCTTCACGCTCCAGACTACTACTCTTTGGTGCATTCTAACTTGGCTGATCCGGAAATCGAAACTATTAAATCCATGCGCATCATAGATAATTGCAACAATTATATGTATATATGTTTAACTAACAATCATAAATGTCCTAATTTGGTGATGCTATAGTTGCGTGGTTAAAGTACGTAAATAAATACTGCATTGTTGGTCCAGCCGACGAGGGAGTCATTTTATTCTTATATAAGAGCCTTCCTTCGTCAAAACAAAAATTTACTAGTACAGAAGCTTTTCTTCCTTGACTACATTTTCTCGGTATACCTCGGTAAACCACCAAAATTTCTTGATTCAATTAAACATTTATATGAAATTTTCTAATCTATGTTATGTATCTAAGTTATGTAAAAGTCAACCGAACAAATTTCGCATCTTCTTCTAAACTACATAGATTATTTACTTCAAAACCATATCAATTGATAGATAAACTTAATAAGTATACAGCTTTAATCTGTCCTTTCGAATTGAACAATGATATTCAATAAAAAAAAATAAAAAAATTCGTGCAATTCAATAAAAAAAAATAAAAAATACATGCAGAGAGTTGCTAATTTAGATATTAAAGACTCAAAACCGAATTTGCATAGATATTATGCAAAAGATGATATTCTGCACCCGGGCTTGAGAACCCGGAAGCAGCGTGCAATCTTTTACTCTCAGAATCGTTGCTGACAATTCCTATGTAACTTACAGAATATCCTTTAACTATATTCCAGGAATTCATGGTGGTGCTTTCCATTTGAGGCTATGGAGTCACTGTCCGTTCATCTAATGTGGGTTGCAGCAGCCACATACTGCGCCATGCTAGCGCCTAAAAGTCTTCTGGCTACCCTCATAGGCGTTCTAGGAATGGCACATTTTAGTCTTGGTAAGTAGGTTCCACAAATCAAGTTACGAGTAATGAAAGAAAAAAATATTGATACGTGACGTTCCCATGGATTTATTAAAAACTAGCCTACATATAGGTTTTTTTTTGCACATCAATTACAAGTTACAGTTCAGTGAGATTCATTGCTATGCATATCACAGTACCGGAGATGCAGGTACCGGTTATTTAGGTACCGGTCGTGCTAAAATTCAATGACGAAGTTGGGACAAACTTTTGTCTGATACCCTATTGTTAATTGTTTTGAAGTGGGGCCGACTGAACTTTGTCCAATTTAACCCCAAAAAGACACAAGTTTGCGTTTACCAATAAAATACCCCCCTTTGTTGTATCCCTCCGTTTTGAGCTTGGCTTTGACATATCAAGCCCGATTTAGTTTCCCTGTCACTAAAAAGGGAAGGCTATATTAGCCTGCAAGAAGCTTGGTGAAAGGTAGGAAGGAAGCGAGAAAACTTATTTCTGCTCAAGTTCGGCTACACATGAAGTACTAGCTCCTTCAATTTGACAATGGTATGCAGTTCCATTTGGGCTTGACCCATTGGTACTGTATAGATACGTTGAACCATTCTGCTTCTTATACTGCACCTTTCACTGGGAGTTTTTCCATCAGACGTTAGACATGTGTCATCAATTTCTTATCGACTTCTGAAATTCCGCAAACGGCCGATTCCACGGTATTTCTTGCCTCGTCCTACCAGTATGAGGAATCAGCTTCCATCTAAGTATTTCGGAGACGATACGACATCGGAACTTCAACAAAAGAGCATATTCCCTCCTCAAAGTCCGGCAACGCATACTTGATATTTCTGATATTGTGGATGTCCGCAGCCGACGGTGATCACTTACCCCCAGCTGAGCCACCTGCTAGCTTGTACTCCAGTCTTATAAAAGCTGCAATGACGCAGAATATCTGATACTGCGTTGGTACCCACAAAGACAGACTCTTGCTTGAACTACCACTCGGTAAAACATATCGTGGACAACCTAATGAAAATCACGCTATTTGACATCATAGATAACAGATCACAGGCATACAATCTCGTATAAAACTGTGAACGTAACGTTACAGTAACTTTGTGTAATGATTTCTAAAGTAAATTAAATAAATACAATAACAAACGGTAGATAAACTCAACGTAAGTTACTGTGTTTTTATTAAGATAATTAAGATAAACGTTGACGAATTTGCATCTTTTGTCTGATCAACTTAATCACTAAAGATTTATTAATTATTTAATTTACTCTCGGGTGTTTAGTTGATAAGGCTCCTTTACGTATCAACGTCATCGTAAACTAGAGTAGGAATTTAAAAACAAGTTCAACAATTTGTTAAGAGGTAGCGAAGCCTGTGAGGAAAATGAAGAACCTACACAAGATCAGATGAAAGTTTCGTATTTCCCTGTTTTCTCTTCTATGACTGAAACGAATCATTTATTTTATGGCATAAAAAAAATAAGGAAGAGTACTTCTTTGCTCCTAGTATTTGTATTTTCCTTGTCGTAAAGCCTTCTCTCAAACCCAGAACTTCAAGTTATGCCTCGTTGGTGTGTGTAAATAAGCACTGCATTGGAATTTTGAGGTCCTGTGTACGTTAATGCCGAAGAGATTCTCAGTAGAAGTTCGAAGTCTAGATCTGTGCCTTTTCTTCTCGAAGTGGCTCTATTCCATTCTTGCTGAACGCGGCAGTAGATTATTTTCACGCCTAAACACAGTAGTGTTTGCAGGCTACTGCTTCGACACAGAATATCCGATATTGCGGTGGTACCCACCAAAACGAGCTCTTGCTGAAGAGTCCTGGTAAACCTTTATAACCTTTAAAACTTCACCTCCTTTTGCGTATCAGTCCGAGCTTTACAGGTATCTTTAGAACAGTAATTGTGGTAGGGGTTGAAATTGTCAAAGAATATGTGTTAGTAGGGGGCATTGCCTTTCATAATAATTATAACAAAAAGTACAAAAAAGGTACCCCATACAAAAACTTGATTTTTTAATATTTAAGATTCATTCTAGAAACGGTAACACATAGGTACAAGTGTCAAAGTATAAAAACAAAACAATAACAAAATACCGAATCCAAACAGAAAATATTCTAAAACAAAAATGCACTTTCAAGTAAATAAACCAAACCATCGTATATAGTTGTTTTGTTCATTTTACATCGATAAGTGAAAATGAGAACATCATTAATGTAGTAGAAGCCAATTAAATACGCATTATAAGGGATAACTCAAATACTTACGTCACATCTCACTGAACTAAGCCACCAGCTTTCAAATATAAAAAAATCATTAAAATCGTTGCATCCTGTAAAAAGTTATAAGGATTTAATTGATTATTTGATATATTAGGCACACAAAAAACAGTCAAATTAAAAACCTCCTCCTTTTTTGAAGTTGGTTAAAACCCACCCAAGAGTGGGTCGTACTACCGCTAAATATCTGGAACTGTATATAATATATTGTCATAAAAACTTACGTGAGTTGCACTCACGGTGTTTAGTCGAAATCTCCGACCGGAGATTTCGACTAAACACCGTGAGTGCTAGCCGGTATATTTAATTAATAATCTGTATATAATAGTCCAATTTGCACTTGGCCGTTATTTTTATCTTATTTTAAGGTCGTGGCAGCGGCAGTTTTGGTGGTGGTCTTCTCATCGCATCCTTGGGCACCAGGGAAGCTTTCCGGTACATGGGGCTGATCGCTTTTCTGGGTGGAGTCCTGTACGGTCTTCTGCACTACTTCTGGCTAAGGAACATCAATATGACCGGTTTCCAAGATGCTTGCGAAGCTGATACTGGTAAGAGTAGATTGTGTGTCCATATAACTATCTGAGATAGACCAAATAAATGACCCCCTCTATCCCTCTTGTAAACACCCATTTTGATGAAGGTATAAATATTTTTTTTCTAAATAACACGTGTGTGATGTGCATTCGTTATTTGTTTATAAGTGCCATCTTCATTTATAATTGTGGATAATTCGTTTATATTTTCGATCTTCCAGGCCACCAGCATTTTATGGAGTTCTTTCTGATTTTTAATCCAATCCCAATATTTGCCAGACAAAAAGTGTTAATGAAGTTTAAATATATCAATTTCCGTATTGAAAATCTGAACCTCGATGCGTGCATCAATTTAAAAAAGTCATAACATAATTCATACACTCAACAATTTAAAAAGAACTTGCGACATTTCTTTATTCAAATAACTTATTAAACATCTTTCATTGTGTGTTTTTACTTACTTGCTTAACAACGCACCGGCTGAACAGATTTTGACGAAATTTGATAAAATTCTTGGCTGAAGAGAAGGTTGTTACATTTAGTTATAAGTATTTACCGGGACTTAATCGCGGTAAAAACAAGTACATGTTTATCGCGATTAAGTCCCATTAAAGACGTATAAATAACTATGTGTTCAAGTCGCGAAAATCTTAAAGTTACTAAGATTGTTTACTTAGATAAATCTTAGATATATGTACCTACTAACAGATGAATTAGTCGTCAGAAGCTAGCCATGATTCTTAATTAAATTTAATGTGTGTATTTAGATTTTTGTATGTGTAGGTGATTGTGATTTCAAATTTGTGGATTGGAATCCACCAAAAATTACTTTTAAACTCATGAAGGTCTACGCATAGACGGAATTTCTACTAACAACGCCCTCTCGCAACATTAGCTACAAATTAACTGTGTATGCTGCCACGTGAACAGATGCAAACATAAGAAGTGACAGCCAGAATATTTCTTTTAATTAAAAAAATATGTAGATTAGAATAATAATAATACTAATGTTTATTATGAAAGATCTTAAGCTATGAACTTACACATAAAATATTATATCAGAATATAGCATGTATCATTATTATACGAAAAATTTAAGTCTATTCATGATCATTGATCACTGAGTCTCACACTAGGGTGACCTGTGTCGTGAGATTCAGTCCCTTCCTTTTTGGAATTACTCTATCAAAGTTAAAAATATAAATGAAATAGTAACTAAATAATAATGAAAGAAGTATAACAAAGGCTCAACTCCTTATTTATAAAATAAAAGACAACGATAAATAAAACAGAAAACAGAAATATCTCAGGTGGTGTATTGTGTTAACTACAAGACTGTCAGTTATGGATGTGGTAAATTATAGAAATAGAAAAATAGGGGCCTGGTCCACCATCCGTCGCATTGACCTTGAGTTAGTGGTGGTATCACTTGAAGTCTTCACTAAGCATTGCGACTATTACGCGTTTGGTCTTTGATTTAATGTTAGACAGGCTTGCCAGAAGCGTGAAGCTCGACGACTGGTTTAGGAGCAGGCCCCTCATTGTCATACATACATTGTTAGCAGATGTTCAGTATTCTCGTAATTCAGGGTACTAAGCCAGGAAATTATCTTTTTTTTTGCACACAAAACGTGTCATCAGTAAAATTTTTAAGGTTTTATCCAAGTGCTGGAACAATCTTGGTCCTTTTGACGAGAATGCTCGCTTACCAACTAACGTATTATTTAAGGGATTTTCCCAGGTGTTGTACCGAGAGGTTCGTTTGGATCTAATGACAGTGTCAAGGGATGTCTTATGGAAGCGCAGAGCAGCTGCTAGAACATATAATTGTCTAACTTTAAGATATTTGGTTTCATCATACAACAAGTCAGTAGAGTACCTTAATGGCTTTTTGTATGCTACCTTAAGAATAGCTCTTTGGGCTCTTTCTATTTTGAGAAATTGCGTTTTAGTGGCTGCACCCCAGCAAACGATACAGTAACTAAGAATGGATTAACACAACGCTATATAAACTATTCTGGTTGTATTTGGGTCGGCTATTGAACCCAACCTTCTAAATATGTGTATCATTTTTCTAAGACGACCACACTGGGTGTTAATTTGATATTCCCACGATAGTCGATGATCATTGATGACACCCAGGTACTTAATTTTTTCGACTTGCTCTAATTTAGGGCAGGAACACGTCAGATTTGAATTGCATGAGTGAAGTTTTAAATTCATGGTTCTTTGTTCTTGTTGTCTTTATTCTCGTATATACTCTCGTATGTTTTCTTTATTCTCGTATATACAAGAAAGTTATATTTTTTTAGGTTTATTTTTGGGAATACTTAGATATTGACTGCCGCTGCGGCCCTACGGCCCTAGTTACTAAATTTATAATATGAGCAATAAGTTTTGGATTTAATTCTGGGCTTAATAGTTATAGTTATTTTCTGTGAAAAATATTTGACCCTCCACGCTGGTACATTTTCTCTTACTTCAGCTATTGCTTTTACAGAAAGCGGAGAAGGCGATAAGCTTAACGGAGAACCGCTGAGGAAGGACGCAGAAACTATGGTGTCATTGGAGAGACTGCACATCATCACACGATACAATCCGCTCGGCTCCCTTCATTCTCTTCCAAGAGGATCACGTTCTAGAGTACGAAAAAATTTTATTTTAAAAAAGGAGTTTTTGACTCTGAGTTAATATTAATATTTGAGTTAGCATTATTTGATTATAAATTATATTTTCAACACCCTTGCTCGTAAAGTGAGCTTTGATATATCGTTGTTAGGGCCTTAAACCGGACTATAACACCCTCGTGCATAATAATATTATACACTAGTGTGTAATAGAATTATCCCTACAAAGTTGAGTTAGTACTGTACTGTATTTTAACAGCCGGATCGTCCATGTTGTCATCCGTGCTGAACACAGCCTCCCTTATTAAGGGGGGTATTTGCCATAATCCCCACGCTTGGCAGGCGTCTTGGGGATCGCAGTGTAAGTTGGCAGTTCTTTAGAAGGCTCTGCTGCCCACCTTCCAGTATTTTCCTTTAGTTACGACACCCACGAGATGATATGGGGAGGTGCAATTCTAACCCGGCACACCACGGGGAAGTTAGTACCTAACTGCAAATTATTACCTAACTGCATATTATATGCGAGTAAACCGAGCATTTTCAATTTAACCGGGTAATACAGATTTGTAACAACAAAGAGGTTTAAGGCTAAGTGTATGTAATCAACCAACATATTACATTTCCGCGCGCAAAAAAAAAACTTGCGCGCTATTTTCGATATTTTTAACTCAATATATTGTCATCAGTATATTGAGTTAAAAATAATTTGGCTCCTTAAGTACCTATACATTAAAAATAACAGAGTTTTTCATTACAAAACTGAACATAGGTATAAGTGTAGAACTCTATGTACTCCTTTGGTACCTCACAATTTCGAAGTCTATTAGAGCTTTTTATAGTGATTTACAGAAATTTAAAGCGTTCTTGTAAAATACATATTTTACTTGTACACCAAACAACAAATTTGATTAAAAATTAAAATGCCCCCGTCAAAATATTTTACAATCCTTCATTTTCGTTAGGCAGTCGGCCGACAACGACCAATGTTAAAATATTTATAACGTTACTTATCCATTCCATATTTTCTCACAGTTCTCTCAAGGTGACATAAATGAGTGCAGAAGCCGTAGTGGCAGCAATACTCAGCGCCGTGGCAGTAACTACGAAGGATCAGCGTCTAAGGTGGATCTCCTAAGATCTGCGATAGAAATCAGCCATCATCATGGAAAGGGACACATTTCCAATCCAGTCTTGAATTGCCAGAGGAACTCTAATGTTTATAAGGTATTTTTCTTCTGTAATCAAACCAAAAGACTAGTAACCTTGCCTATCTATCTATAGCTAGATGGGTTGTGGCTTAGATATAAATTTGTTTTACTAATATTTATATACTGAGAGCTGTTAACTTATAAAAAGATTACAACTATCTTCATACACATATTGATTATGGCAATTCAAAAATAGCAGTAAATGTAGATGGAATTATGGTGAACTTTAGAAAATATCATTTGGAGTCCCGCAAGGCAGTGTGTTCGGTCTATTCTATTTGGGCATATCTGAACGACATTTGCACACTGAGCGTCACCAATGCCACACTTTTTGCCTTTGCCAATGACGCTGTCATTTTTCGCTACGGACAATATTGGGATGAGATATCTCAGATAGCAAACAACGGTCTACGTAAACTGTGAACTGGCTTCCAAATAATTGATTTACCCTATACGCTGAGAAGACTACAATAATTTACGTAGCAATCCATTATGCACCTCCTGGACCATTATCTAATTAACTACACATGCAGCTTAAGCACTTTACACATATTTACATGCCAATGCTGAACTGGTAAGTTGATGAACTCCTGTGGACAATACAGATAAAGGTATTGAGGATTTGCTTAAGCTATTTTGATCTTCAAAAAACTAAAAGAATAGTTATTTGAAGATAATATTATTAAAATAGTATACTCGGCTCTCTGCATTCACTGTTTAGCTATTGCATAACTTCACGCAAGTGATATCGGAAAGAGTACTACGAGCCATTCTGACGCGTTTAAAAAACCTTACAGATACCTACTCAGTTGGACCAGGTATAACAAGTACTGTCGCATCGGCAAACGGCTTCTACGTCATGGTTAGACCACTTTTTGTACCAGCAAGTGTATTACGTTTTGTACATTATTATTTTATGGATAAATTGTTCGCATTAGATAATTTAATACATGTGTCATTATACGAGGGTGAATCAAAAAGTTCTTAGAAGTGCATATATATGAAACCTTTTTGGATCAAGTTCGATATTCAAATTAAAGAGTGTCTATCACACTATATTTATGCAGACTGTCACTTATTTTTGTCAGTTCGTTCGCATGTAATAAATTTTTTTGTGCAACGAGTTGCTAAAAAGTCAAAATTATGGATAAAAGTGAGTTACGTGCGGTGATAAAATATCTCAGTTTGAAAAAAATGTCTACGAAGGAAATTTTTTTGGACATTCAGCAGACATTAGGGGGTGATGCTGTACCCTATTCTACGGTTGCGTACTGGGTGGCTGAATTTGAAAGAGGTAGATCAAGCTGTAAAGATGACCCGCGTTCTGGGCGGCCTTCAACCTCCGTTACAGAAGAAAATGTCAAAAAGGTTGAGAATCTGGTTTTGGAAGACAGAAGAATGACTATAAAACATATAGCTGAGATCCTAAAGATATCTTTTGGTAGCGTTCAATCCATTTTAATTGATTCACTGGGGTTCAAAAAAGTGTCTGCAAGATGGGTGCCACGAATGTTAACCGACGAAAACAAAAAGCGACGTTTGGAAATTTCCAAGCGTAATCTCGAAATGTTCCAGCGTGATCCGGATAATTTTTGCCGTCGTCTTGTCACCATGGATGAAACGTGGGTCCACCATTTTGATCCTGAAACTAAAAGACAAAGCATGTCTTGGAAACGACCATCCTCTCCATCCATTAAAAAATTTCGAGTTGCTCCTACCGCTGGCAAAGTTATGGCCTCTGTGTTCTGGGATAGTGAAGGAATCCTTTTTATTGATTACATGCCAAAAGGCCAGACGATTACTGGACCCTATTACGCAAATTTAATCCCGAAAGTGCGTGAAGCGATTAAAGAAAAACGTCGTGGAAAACTGTCGTTGGGCGTGTTGTTCCTTCAAGATAACGCTCCTGCTCATCGATCGGAAGTTGCGGTCAACGCAATCCGCTGTGCTGGCTTCAATCTCCTTGACCACCCACCATATTCTCCGGACTTAGCCCCAAGTGATTTTCACTTGTTTCCAAAATTAAAAGAGGAAATTCGTGGAACAAAATTTCACGATAATGACGCGGTTATAGCTGCCGTAGAGGACTTTTTCGAGAGTCAAGAAAATATTTTTTTTTCACAAGGAATAGGGAAGTTAGAAACGCGTTATTCTAAATGCATTGCATTGGAGGGAGATTATGTAGAAAAATAAAATATTATTATTTAAATCTTTGCATTTTTTAATATTGATTCCAAGAATTTTTTGATTCACCCTCGTAGATAATATAAATTTTCATGACACCTAACCCCAAAAATAAAATACATAAATGTCAAATCCTCTACAACATAACAAACAAGTCTTTAGTGGTTGACCATCTGTTGAAATCATTTTGTTATCTGTTTCAGCAAGCTCACAGTGCGCCTAAACTTGCACTGATCGGATTAGGTCAACGAAATAACATATCTCAACCAGTCCTCTCAGAGTTCGATCCTAGACGTCGAGACTCAATCCCCGAAGAAGCAGAAGAAGATAAACTAGCGGTACCAGCTAAACCAACAAAAACTAAAAGCGACAACATCCCCCCTCCACCGAGTTACGCTGAAGCTGTCAGTGATCATAGGAAAAGTTGGCATTCTAATGATAGTACTCCAACTTAAGTCACTTATTTAACTGTGTGGTTGGTTGTGATAATAATTACTATAAAGTTTATTGAAATTAAAAGTTACGACGATAAAGAGGTAACTGATGATAATTTTCATAACTTATATTGAATTACTTTAAGTGTAAGTAAAGATAACAATGGACAAGTAAAAATAATCTGGGATGGTTTGTTACTAATGCACAATAATGTCTTACATAATAACATTTTTAATATTTGCTGTAAGCTACTGCCGTTTTTAATAGTTTTAAATATTGGCCTTAGCAAATAAAAACACAAATGCCCTGATTAAACATTTAATTTCTGACTTAACATCGATAACAATACACTACATAGTTTATGCCCTTTTACAAAACCTTTTGCAAAGCTTGCTTTTGTAAACACGCTAAGCAGTTTTCATATTCACAATGTCTAGTTGAACTAAAATACCAAATATATTTTTGAGGCAATTGGTATTGCTTTTGTAAGTATGAAAGTTGTTGTTGAATTTGTTTTAAGCATATGTAATTAAGTGCGCAATTTGTAAAGGCTTTAATTTATTTAAGTCGTAGATAAATATGGCTATAATAATTTGTCGTTTTAATACTTAATAACCTATTAATCCTAGTTTACGTCGTAACTTTAACTTATGCTCTGGCGTTTTGTTCGTGACGAATTTCATAAATCTTTTGGCTATGATATTAGTCACAAACAATGATATTGTTATTAATGCACCGTTTTAGGGTCTAAGCCAAATTTCAAAAACCGTCTGTTCTATGCTTATAATGATGTCATTTGAGGTCTTGCTCGTAAAGCCACTTAGCTGTCAAAATTTTCCCTAATTCTACCAATTATTTTCAAATCAAAGGTAGAATTAGGTAAATTGTTGACGCTAAGTTGCTTTACGAGCAAGACCCTGTGAACAAAGATATATATAACATTTATTTGTAAGTTACAACATCATACATCTATGATATTACCTAATAGTAATCAGTTAGATACTATTATTTTTAGGATAAAAGGATAACCTTTTGATCAGTCAATGTGAAGTAACTTTTGATGAGGCCGTTTCTTAATGCAACTTTGTATACTTTGTCCAAAACCTTTTTTTTCTTTCTTTAGAATTAACTTTAATCTTATGTATACGATTTACCTTATTTTTTATTATTTCTGTTCGATACCATTGGTAAATTATGTCTTCGGCACAAAAAATACGAGTATGTTGCGTTAGTCTATCAATTATGTTTTTCTTTGAGTTACTTCTTTCAAAATAAAATAAGCCCATGACTGTTTTGAGTTTTAGATATTATGGAGGAAATCTCATATAACCCAATATATATAGGTACGTTTCTTTTCTTCGAGATATTCAAAAAGTTGAGTCAAATTTTTATGCCAAAATGCGTAAAATTAGGCGGTGATCCAGCAATAAGATAGGATATTTGCCTTGTTGTATTTGTTCTGAGTTCAAATATTTTTTCACTGTCTGAAGGAAGTTTACACATACTTCTTGATAAAATAATTTCAAAGTCGAAAGTCAACGTCAAAATTATATATTCAATTCATATGCACGTTCAGCAAAAAAATATTATAGAGCCACTGCGAGAAGAACGGACATGACACTCGAGGCCATTCTTATTAAACGCCTTTTTACATTATGCTACAAACTATTTTACAATACAATACAATACAAAACTCTTTATTGTTTACCAAGCTAATTTACATTTTAGAGTAACTAACATACATTTCTAAGGTAGAACGCGGTCTTATCGCTGTGCAGCGATTTCTTCCAGACAACCTTTGGATGGACAGAAACAAGAGAAGAGATAGTCGGTGGTGCACAATAAATATAGTTTTCATGAAAGAGCTATGCTAAAAAAAACATATACTAATCATTTCGTAATATATTAGATAAATACAAATACAAACCTATAACATACTAGCATGATAAATACATATTAAGCTATTAACCTCTACGCTCAAACGTGAAAGGTTAAATACATAATAAATAACTACACATAAATTGTAATACAATACATAATTATAACATAAAATATATATACAAATAAATACAGTGTTATATACTAGATAAATAATATTTTATACAATTGTTACAACGGCAGGTGACAGACAATAGCTTGGCACTCTTGGCAGAGACGGAATTGTCCAAGATTTTTTTCGTATAAATAATCACAAACTGTTTAGCAGCTTTTATATCAAAAAGTATTTAAATAGAAATATCAAAATATTTTTTAAATTCAAAATACAAAATACTTACACGTGCAATTCTGAATTTTTCTTCTATGAGCATTGTTGTAATTTGAGAACTTTATTACAAACCCGCTAAAGAAAACCTTAAGAAGGACTTTTTATTTGTCTTTGCTAAACTAAAACCTGGCACTGCCATTTTATCTTTATTCCTAGTGTTGTAATCGTGACGATAATTGTTTAATATAAGTGAACCATTTTTTTACGGACATACATAATATTATATTATCTTAAATTTTCGCGATTATTACACATAGTAATCAAACAACTTTAAAACGGTTAAAATTGCGTATATTTATTATTATTTTTGTCGCAACGTTTCAAACAGTTTCCAGTCACCCCGTGACACCAACACTGCATATTTTTTGAAACGTCGGCGTCGGGACAAAAATAATGATAAATATACGCGACTTAAACCGTTCAACTACTATACATAATATCATCAATTATATACAAAATCATAAGTGGCAAGTTTAAAATATCAATATATTTTTAAAAATCCTTCAGAAATACGCGTACCTCTTCCAACTAAGTCTCTTTTGGCCTTTATAGGCCATTCTGCTAATGCAGAATCTTCGTGTTGACTCAAGACAAAGTCACCACAACGGCCCAAATTAAATGATAATTCTGGCGTCGATTCTTTATTTGCAAAACCTCATACGCCTCCTGGTCCAAAATATATACCCATTGTCTATATCCTTCTATCTTTAGGATCTATTCAATACAAAACAATTTTCAACATTATTTTTACAATAGGTACAATACTGAAATTCTTCATTTTACTCCATAAAATACTACTACAATACACACTAAGCGATTATTAAAGCTAAGGTACAGTGGGCGAAGTTATCGCTCATAGCGATCCCTTCCAGTCAATCTCCTTGCATGGAAAATTGTAAACTAAGGAATACAACAGGTACATAGTGGCGTTAGAATACATAATACAGTATGTTGATAAAAATAAATACTGAAGTCATTAACGTAAAATACCGATATTATAATTTGTTTATTTTTTTATCTAAAGTTATTATTTACTAATATTACATTCATAGGTAGGAATTTAGCTATTAGATGTACTGCAGTTATGGGACTTTCTTTCGAATTATCCGAACTAGATGAATTTAATGAGATTGGTGTACTTTGTTGTCAGTAGAACCAGAGGAAATCAGGTAAAAAGAATAACTGCTCGTTGATTCTGTCAGCTGGTCAGTAAATTTGGAATAAGTAGCGTTTTGTTTCGTCACAAATCGTGCATTACCCACTAATGTCAATTGACAGTACAAACAAATCAACTGTATCTAAGTAACACCAATTTTGCCCCTTTTAATCTCAATATTCTGTTTGGAGAGGCTAAATTTGTATTGCGAGATACTAAAGAGAGGAGCGCCAGTTTGTGTAACAGATAATCCAACTTCTTATGAGTAGCTGGATTTTCAATACTCAATACTTGTCCTTTTATTATTCAAAGCCTGAACAATCACAGTTTGTTCGATTTTATCCAGTGTTGGTTCAACGCTATATATAATTAACTATATCTTCACCCATCGTAATTTCAACTGATTCTGGCGTAATATCTGTATTTTTAAGTTTGTACCCTTCTGATTCAATCGAGTAATTCGGCTTCACGGTTCACTGTTTTTCTCATTTTATTATCTATGATGACAGTTATTGTTTTTATCCTATTTTAGCTGTTAAAGGTGCACTTCGTTTTTTACTCTCAATTGAACTTTTAAGATTCCTAGAGGTGATTTATTTTTTTTATTGCCTGGCTAGCCTTTGACCACTATCTCACCTGATGGTAAGTGATGATGTGGTCGAAGATGTTGTTCAGGCTAGCCTAGAATGACTGGCTCTCTAAATGGATTTCGTTCTTTGATGGATTTCGTCACAT
The DNA here is from genome assembly GCA_963854805.1 of Plagodis dolabraria. Classification (NCBI taxonomy): domain Eukaryota; kingdom Metazoa; phylum Arthropoda; class Insecta; order Lepidoptera; family Geometridae; genus Plagodis; species Plagodis dolabraria. The sequence goes on from OY978442.1 coordinate 7,568,660, forward strand.
CAGCAACAACTTGAAATTTTGGTATATCATCGTCAGCTTTCATATTCAACTGGATCCGTTTGGCACTGATGAAATGGACATTGGCAGTCTTAATACCCAGGTACAAAATATTTATGTTGGTTATATGCAATTTGTACCAGTATATTGTATACCATCTCACAATAGTAAAGCAAGTAATGCCGAAAACCAATTACTTTGAGAGGGCTTTTTCACCTCTTTTTTGCCCTTTGATGCATCATCAATGAAGTGATGCAAAAGATTATTTTTGTCTTTACTACCTTTCTCTGGTAGTAGCTCAGCACGAAGGATTTTTAAGTATTCTTCTTGGCTAAGTCCAGGGATCAACTCATGGTTTAGTGCTAAACTAACATCTCCAGTTTCTTCAGAGACAATGATCGTAACTGCATCACTGATTTCACTGATCCCTACAGCCGCCCGATGACGTGTCCCAAATTCTTTTGGTATCAAATTGCTTTCTGACAGAGGCAAGTACGCACTTGCAACAGCGATTTTACCTTGTTTAATTATCACCGCACCATCATGTAGTGGTGTATTTGGAATGAAAATATTGATCAATAGCTCACCAGAAATATCTGCGTCTAAATCAATTCCCGTTTCGATATATTCATCTAGCCCAGTATTTTTTTCTATGGTAATTAATGCACCAATCTTTCGTTTAGCCATATATTGAATTGCTTTATCAAACGCCTGAATCATTTTTTCATCTTCTTGCTGTTCTGACCTAGTCGTTCGGAAAAACCAAATTCTTCTAAGATGCTCTAAGCCTCGACGCACCTCGGGTTGGAAGATTATTACTGCAGCGATAATCCCATACATTACTTGATTCATCATATCAACGATAGCGTATGCAAGCTAATAATTTCGCATGAATATACAGCCACACCAGTAAGTTCCTGATAGAAGAGCTCTCCTTTCCTCTTGTTATTCGCACATCTTTTATTTGCCACGCTTGAGTTGCCAAGCGTTAAATTTATACATAATATAGTAAAACTGGCTACAAACACTTATCTGCACAATAGATGGAGATAAACGGGGGAGAATATTTTTTTGGAGTACAGAATCTAAATGTATTTTGTTATATTTCTTGTCTCTCTTTTTGCCTGTCTGTGTGTTACCACATCACGGTTGCAAAAACTACTGGACAGATTTGATGAATAAAATTGTTTAAAAATCAGAGATGCTAAATGTGTTTAATTCACCAAAATCAGTTCATTAATAACCGAGAATTAAACGAATTATTGATTATGTTTAAATACTTTGCTATTCGATACTTCCAACTGCATCAATGCACGTGTGTCTTTTTTATGATTTATATAGTTAATAATGCTAATAGAAACTAAACTAGGTGGTTGGTCAAAGTCATAAGTAAATACGTTTTATATCCGAAGCGGAGAAACGAATATAAATAATAATATGTCTTAAGAGTCAACTAAGCGAAAATGCGCCCAGTGAGCAGCACACCACTACTGACATTGATGTGTGTGTTTCTGCACATCATGCACTTAACCGGCCAATTGTCTCTATTGATACAACACCTGTTCACACTTGACATTTGAGGTGCCGGGTAAGAATTGCATCCCCTCCCCCTCTGTCTTTTTGTGGGAGTCAGGACCCAAAAGGTGTTCAGTAGCGCCTTTTGGACAACTGCCTTCTTGTACGCTCAATCTGCGATCTCTCAAACGCCTGCAAAGCGTGGGGGTTACGGCTACCCCCTCCACCCTTTGGAGTATGCCTTTGTTCAATAGTGGACGTTTTCCGGCTCTTGGTGATGACGGTAATTTTCAATGTTAACCGTAAGATAGCCGGTTTACCACCAACCAACGCTTAGCGCTCTCAGCATCAATATTAACTAAAATGTAGTGCGTAAACTACCAATAAGAGTATACCCAGGAAGAGTGGATCAGATAGGCACCCACTGCCCGCCAGCCATAAAACAGACATTACATAGATATCACTTGCTTTTAGTCAGGTCGTTAACGCGGGGATGTTAATCCATAGAAGAAAGTGTACTAGAGATGGCCGGGAATGTCAGACTCGATATTAACAACTTCTAAAGCAGCAAGAGCCGACTAAAAACCACACGATGTCACACCACAGCCGTATTTGGCAATTCTGGAACTTTATCGCACCGACCGCGTACACTAGCTTACCTTCTCTGAACTCATTCCAAGGGAAAACCCCCCATAGCGATACGCCAGGACGTCTGGTGTGCCGCAACCACCTCGGGAAACAAGCCCGCAAACGGGCGCCATACCAGCCCCATGCCTAGGTATATCTCTGCAATTGGTCAGATAAGCAGCCTCACTACCTGCTACTTTGGTAGAGATCGTAGAGTGATTTCTCTCCCGCTGTAATCTCCGTGCCTCAGCCTCAGCTGCTGTGTTGCCCATACGATACCGCTGCCCGCCTCAGTTGCGGTGCTGCCCAGCATAGAACCAAGCCACGGTGCAAATATCCGTTAGGCCTAGGGCCCACTTTCGACGGTACAATTCTGTCAAACGTGTATGTAGCTATATGGGCACTCACAGATGACGGAGGTAAAATGCGCTTCACCCTTTTTGCGCCCATCTCGGGTAGCTACCCAAAGCTATTGACGGTCTACCCTCGCCTAAAGTCTGGTGGAGCTGGAATATGCAGCAGGGGCTGGCGGCATCCAAGTCCCTCCTCAATACATAATTATGTTCGGTGAGGGACATACCTTTGTATTGGACGTTGCATTGGTTCTCCTACATTCGTTCGAAAATCCTATCGGTTTTATGGTTCCTCTTAGTTCAGTCAATAAAAATAGGTTATGAAATTTAAGAGAAAAGTATCGTCGCCTTCAAAGGCTCATAATTAGTCAGCAAACACCGTGCCGAATAATAGTACTTATGGTAAATGAAGAAGATAGGTATCGAAATAGATTGTTTAACACTTTTCACCATGTATATTCCAATAACAGGGATACCTAGAGTAAAATAAAAACACAGCGAGCGAAGTCGCGGGTACATCTAGTTTTATATATTTGTAAAGCGACGGAAATATAAAGTTTAATTTATTAATAAGGAAATGTATTTTATCATCGAAGGCTTTAGCTTTAGAAGGTCAATTGACACAGCTGGCAGTACTGAAGCTAATTATGTACATATTTTGGAAGAATATATTCTCATAAATATTTAACAAGCATTGAAATTATTACAAAATAACAACGAAAGGAAACATTTTGAACTGCGGGCGGCATTCCAACTTGCGACAATTTGTTCCTATAGCCGGGACATGCTCTTCCAACTGAGGTATCGTAGTGTGTGAATCATAGCTCAAAATAATTCCATCGCTACTATCGTTTAACCGTCATTAAGGGGACGGAGTACAAAATTTTTCTTTTCTTTGTTATTTTGTAAACTTATTCGCTTAACAGGTGGTAATGCAAAAGTTAATCATCATCATCACATGAACCGGAGAGTTCACTGTTGAACAAGGTGTCCCCATTGGAGGGTTTTGCCATAATCCCCACGCTTGGTAGGCGTCTTGAGGATCACAGTAGAGTTGTCACTACTTCAGAACTTCCTGGTATTTTACCCTTAGTTGCCTGTTATGACGCCCACGGTATGAAAAGTGGAGGTGACATTCTAACCCGGCACCACACTGGGGAAAATAAGCAATATAAAAGTTACAATGGTAGAATGAAAATAATCATTTTTAAAATCGTGAACATATGTAACTATTATAGTTAAAACAAAATTTGGAGGAGCACCTTCATGAGTGGAAATGTCTGAATACAAATATTCGATAAAAACTGACATAAACATCTCCATTCGATTGTCTAGATGTGACAGCTGTCAAAGACAGATATGGAGGGATGAATGAATGTTATTTTACATTCATTTATTCCCCTTTCCACCTACCCTTGACCCTCATGTCGCAACTCTTCTTGACTGTGCCTGGTTCAAAGTTACTGTAGGCTTGAGCTTTAAGCTAGATTAAAACAAGCAAACAGACAAAATACTCGTGAAATGGAATCTTCAAAGAAGTGACCACTGAAGATCCAACTTTTTTGTACAATTAACAAAATCTACTGTAACCCATGAAAGAAAGTTATGGTAGAACCCCTTTATATTTTAAATAGTCTTTGGTAGAATAATTGGACACAGAAGGCAACTTAAAAGGTCAAATGAATATGAAGTAAAGTGACAAAAAATATTTAGATTTTTTACAGAATTTAAAAAGAAAATATCGTACAACGCAGTCATATGTAATGGAACATTCTAGTCTATTATCTTGAGCTAATGTATATTAATATTTTAAATTTTGACATGTTTACCTCGTTTACATTATTGTTAATATAAAGCATTATATATAAGTAAGGTTTAATATATATATATATCAATAATTGACTTGCAATGAATAAATATGAATAAATTACCAATATGTATATTGCATACAAGGTTCCCTTATATTTTTTTATAATATACAATTAAGTCTTTTAGAACCTCGATAAACTAAAGTTAGTTTTAGTTGCATAATAAATATCACTAATATTTATTTATTAAAGAAGTAAGCAAAGTTATTTCTAGTTGGTGGTGCCGTTTTTAATTCCATGCGAGATAGATAACATTTTAAAGGCATGCGACCTGAAAAATTTCGTTCTCGTGAGAAACATACTATTTTTCACCCTGTAATTGAGGTGAGAGTAGGCAGTCAGGGGGGTATTTTCGCAAAAACCCCTACCACATTCAACCTAAGATTCTTCTGCGCGGCAGTCCAGTCATTGCGGTTTCGAGGCAAATGCTCACATTACGGTCATATTTACGGTCATATACTTATTTAAATGCTTTTATAGGATTTAAAAGAAAAAAAATTAGGCAAGTGGTTAAAAGCAAAGTACCATTATCGCAAAAAGCCAAACAAATTATTAGGTATTTTGCATACACATATAAAAGATTTATAGATGATCTGATAAAATTAGCAAAGATTAGTTTTCTTAGGAATACCATACGAGTATGTTGTTGTACTAAACAGCTTAACCGATTTTAATGTATGAGATATCACTAGATTTGTCTTGACAGCGCAAGTGACACTAGGTACTTAAAATTTAAAAAAAAAACTGTTGTATTTAAGACGCCATTAAGTTAGATTTTTTTCTTTCAAAGCTATCGTCTGGTTTATCAAAATGATTGGCTTTCAAAAACGATTCATTAATTCAACAGTTTTAATTTAATTGGAACGATAAAACGCTTAACAAAAATAAATAATTAGCAGGCGGGTTTTTTACTTTTTTAATTAATTTATATTAGATAGATAGAAGATAGAAAACTCTTTATTGTTACACCACATTTAAAATATTAAAGTTTACATCATAAGATTTAATTAAATAATAATAACATAGTGTTACAATGGGCGGCCTTATCACTAAAAGTGATCTCTACCAAGCAACCTTAGGATGGAGTTGAATAAACAAAACTATTGGGGCGGGTGTAGTCTAACAATTAACAATGAAAACTTTTTCATTGTTAATTGTTAGACATTTCACAAAAATATTTTAAAAATAAAACTAAATTTATTAGTGTTTCTAAACAAATGTATAAAAATAGCATGTAAGTTTTAAAAATAAATAAATACACACATAAATATATATATAAATATATATATATATATATGTATATATATATATAATATTATCCCATATAAAGCCTAGAAATTTTCAAAAATGTAGTGCAAAATTAATTGGACAAATAAAACTTTTTTACTTGATCCTTGAACATTCTGAGAGTTGGTGCTTGTCTTATAGATACAGGAAGAGAATTCCATAAGCGAGCAGCCTGAATAGTGAAAGATTTGCTATAAAACGAACTCGTATGAGGATGGATTTCAAGTGTAAGATTTTCTGATGACCTTAAAGTGTATGAAGAACAGTGAAGGAAATTAAAACGTTCCTTGAGATAGCGCGGGGATGTAGGATTAAACAATATATTGTAAAGGAGACTGAGAATATGAGCATTCCGGCGAAAACGTATTGTCAGCCAATTGAGCTTAGAACGAAACTGAGAGACGTGATCATATTTGCGTAAACCAAATATGAATCTAATACAACCATTTTGAAGACGCTCAAGTTTATCTAGCTGTTCCTCCGTGAGATCGAGATAGCAGGCATCAGCGTAGTCAAGAATTGAAAGTAATAGAGATTGAGCTAATGCAATTTTAGTGGCTGTTGGAAGAAAGTTGCGCAACCTTTTTAAGGATCCTGCTGCGGCAAATAGCTTGCGACTGGTAATTTGTAACTGTTGATCCCACCTCATATAGCGATCCATTGTTATTCCAAGATTCTTTACAGAGCTACTAAAGGGAATAGCAATACCACCAAAGAAAACTTGAGGAAGTAATACCCAGTCAATTGTTGACATTAATCTTGAGCTACCAATAACTATTGTTTGTGTCTTTATGGGATTTACTTTTAACCCAAAAGAATTGCTCCATTTAGCTATGCGATCAAGATCAGCATTAACAATCTGAATGGCTTCAGATAGTTTATTCACTGGAGCCTTAGAATAAATCTGTAGATCGTCTGCATATAGGTGGTAGGAAGAAGTGAGGTTGTGAGAGATCGAATTAATAAACAAAGCAAACAATAAAGGAGATAAGACGCCACCTTGCGGGACGCCTGCAGTCGTGCTACACCACGGAGAGTATTATATTTTATGATTATTATATTATATTATATTATTTATGATCAAATCGAATTAGATAAAGTATTTTTGGACAATCATGAACCAAATATATGTGGCAGTGTAATGCTGATGAATTTTCAGCAAAGCTACCCCAAAATAATATACATCAAGTCAACTCTAACTGTATATAGAAGTCTTTAAAAATATGAATAAACAATCTGTTTAAATCTTATAGACATTTTGTTTCAACAAGCTCAGCGCGTAAAGCCTGCACTGATTAGATTAGTCTAACAATATAACAAATTTAAATCAGTTCTACAAGAGTCTGACCGAAGATGCAGAAGAAGATAAACTAGCAGTACCGATAAACGAACAAAAACTAAGAGCGACTACATCCCCCCTTCACCGAGTTACGCTGAAGCGGTCAGTGATCATAGGAAAAGTTGGCATTCTAATGATGGTACTCCATCTTAAATCACTTATATAAAGTATGTTGAAATTAAAAGTTGCGATGATAAACACAACAATTCGAAGCAATGATGGCCGAGCGGTAATAGATATGGACTACAATGGACACGTCCATGGTTCGTTCCCCACGGCAGGCTTAAGCTTCACAGCATGGAAGAGCATTTTGCGAATGCCCGCCTAGCTACAACCCTCAAGTGAAAAATCTGTCACCAAGCACCTAACAGTGTATTCCGGCAGCAGTACTTGAGAGCCAGAAAAATTACAGCCACATATGGGACTTAACAACTGTATGTCTCAGAGTGACGGGTGCAGTACAATTCGTCACATGCCAAAATGCATTTGTTATAGGCAGAGGTTAATCCGCTTAATATCAGGTGGGCCTCGTGCTTGTTCCGTCACAATAACATAAAAAAACACGAAATTGATGATAATTTTGATACCTTATCTTGCATTAGTTGAAGTGTAAGTAAAGATAACTACAGGTAAGTTAAATATGTCTGGAATAGTTGATAAAAGAGCACAATAATAGCTACCATAATGACATTTTTAATATTCCCCATCAGCTACAACTGTTTTTTTTTGTTCTGATGCGCATACCATTAATAATTTTTTTAGTATGATTTATATTGTTGACATATGAAATTAATTAAGTTATTATTAGTTTTTGACCTATCTACCTCTGTATGAAAATCATATCTACTGATATATAATTCGTAAAATTTTATTCTAATTATTTAATATTTTTATTCTACTTTCAAAGGTTCATTAATTTCATTATAATATATATATATTATTAATCCATTATATCCATTATATCATAATGTTTTAATTTTTATTTTATAATATCTCGTATAAAAAACCTGATTATATAATAAGTACGAGTAGTTGTATGTATAGTATGTATACTATGTATATATTAGGACCAACAAGAGTATAGATACTACTTGTTGTTCTTAAATTTAATTGTTTTTGTGTATCGTGAATTTTATTCGATTTTTATGTTAACATTAAGTTCCTTGTAAATTGTAGTACCTAGTATAGCGGCTTATGTTATAAGGCTAATAAACGATTCTTTTCTATTCTACCAGTTTTTAAATATTGATGTTAACTAATAAACACAGGAATGCACTGATTAAATTAAATAAGTTTAAAAAAATACTTACAGTTTTTTGGGTTTTATTATATAACTACTATGACTTCCATCGATTCCAATATACTAAATAGTTTATCCTCTAACAAAACCTTTCGCAAAGCTAGATTTTGTAAACACGCTTCATATATTTTGTAGGTATGAAAGTTGTTGTGAAAATTGTTTAAAGCAAACTTAATTTAGTACGCAATATGTCTTATTTTATTTAAGCGTAGATAGAAACACTTTATTTGCATACCATGAAAAAACATTACAGAAAATTAACACACATATTAGGTATACAAAGGGCGGACTTATTGCTTAAAACAATTTCTTCCAGACAACCGAACAGAAAGGATTTTCAAAATTTGCCAGGTTGGCAGTTTACTAGGTAAACTGCCAACATACATACACTTATATAAATATATCCCTATGTATATATGTATGTATATATGTATATATATATATAATGTATATAAGTATTTATTATATGTTTAATATAGGTTATTTTTGTAACTTAAATAGTAATTCGTGAATAATTGTTATGTTTACCTAGTAAACTGCCAACATACATACACTTATATAAATATATCCCTATAAATATATACATATGTGTATCCAAATACTACTTACAAAGTAAATATAATTAGCAATAACCAAGGAAATAGATTAACTCAGAGTGGACTAGTAAAATTCGTTGACTCTATTTTTGAAATACATTTTCAAAAATAGAATCAACGAATTTTAGTGTAGTGACTGAGATTTTCGAATCGAGACGATAGATGGGACTATTATAATCTGATGTTTTAATATTATAATAATCTTTTAAATCATATATTACGTTTTTGTTCGTAGCGACTTACATAATTCTTTTGGCCATGAAATTGGACATACGACGGTATTATTGTAAATGCACTGTTTCTCAAATTGAATAAAATAACATTTGCCTACGATGATGCCGTTCGAGGTGTCAATTAAAGGTAGAATTAAGTAAAATTTTCACATGTTTGTGAATAAGTTGCTTTATGAACAAGATCACTAATAAAGTTAACAAAGATAAATCTCACAATTTTTTTGTTAGTTACAACATAATTTAATCTACGATGTTGGCTAATAAGAATCAGTTAGACACTATTATTTTGAGGACAATCCTTTTGGTCAGTGGGTATAAAGTATCTTTTGGTGATGCCGTTTCTTAAAGCGACTTTGTATGCTTTGTCCAAAACTGCTTGTGGTGGGTTTTGTTCTCTGGTTAGTATCCACGAGTTTCCTGTAATCAAAAGAAACATTCATAAATATCGCATATTCTTGGTTATTACGTAGAAGCAGTAGGAATCACGTGTACCTACAGCTTGCAACTCTATTGAAACTTTTGAAGCGCTCGTAGTGAAGTTTGCTTAGCCATTCTGAAGCGATCAGCAAAGTTAAACTAAAAATATAAACATACAGAAAAAAAACTAATGATAATAAGTGTTGTCCTTGTTCAGAAGATTTTTATGTCTCCCTGACCATTCCATTCCCATGCTTAATCTTATCATTTACTTGTTGAAGTATAGGTACCCCGTACCATAGAACATATAACAATACTACGTACCTATATCTATACTTCTACATCTTCGACTCTCTTCTATGCCATAATTATCAAGAAGCGTTCAATAACCCCCGTGGGGTACCAGGTTAGTATTGCACCTCCCCATATCATCCCGTGGGTGTCGTAAGAGGCGACTAAAGGAAAAATACTGGAAGGTGGGCAGCAGCGCCTTCCAAAGAACTACCAACTTACACTGCGATCCCCAAGACGCCTGCCAAGCGTGGAGATTATGGCAAATACCCCCTTAATGGGAGAGGCTGTGTTCAGCAGTGGACGATCCGGCTGTCACAGTTCAATAACAAGATGGAATTAGTGTGTTGCCGATATTTTTTATTAAATGTAATTTAATTTTAAATTGATTTGCCTCTGGGACTGTACTGCAGTGACTACTGCTTCATAATTTTCGAATCACTGTCCCCTTAGACTCCTTCAACTTAGGTAAATTTTTTTTTTTGGTGCAATATCTGGTGAATATTAAGGACGCTCTAATATTTTAAAGCCTCTCAGTTGCAACCATAGCAACGGTGGTTCTATTAGCCTGGGTATTGTATCTTGATAGAACTACATTTTTTGTGAGCTTGGTTCACCGTTTCTCGTTTTTTTTAAATTTCTCCTGCGTACAAAGAACTCCTAACAATAGCTCTATGGTCGACATATTCTATCATGACCAATCTCTACTATCCCAGAAAAGAGAGCCAAAGGTCTTTAAGATGGAACGACACACACATTTTTTAGGGGTCGGGTTAGGCGATGGTTTTTTCCAAGTCATAGATTGAAATTTTATTTCTGAATAGTAATGGCAAAGCCATGGTCATAAAATGAGACAAATTTTGATCTCAATCTTATTGCAACAATTCCATAAGAGGTGAAGAAATATTCATCCTAGTTCGTTTTTGTGAATCTGTATTTTATTCACCCCAAAGCGTTCGTTCGGATTCTTTGTTTTTTCGGCTATAAAACGTACCATGGCACCAAGATCTGCAAAAAGTATTGTTTCTTTCGTGACTTTTTGACCATATCTTTGGTCACTCTAGTCGTGGGGTGGTCTAACCAATCCATGGTATACTCATAGTCACTTTTTCATATATCAAAAAACACGTCAATCGTATTTTATTCCACGTCTTAATTCAGCGCACCAACGTGCAACTGTAGAATACGATGGAGTGAAAATTTATCAGATAGCAGTTTATATGCTATTGTGGCTAAATAATCGGTGTAATAATTATCAACTAAGCCAAACATGAACATTTTTTTATAACTTATAGGATCATACCACGGATTTAGGAAGGGATTCCCCTCTCCCTTCCTAAATCCGTGGATCATACTCACTTTAGGATTACGAATTTTTATCGTTTGTTTTTTGAATCATGTATTTCATTGATTCCAAAGTGTTAAACTTAAGATCAAACGCGTTCATGCTAGCAATATGCCGAGGGATAATTCGTCAGCAGAAGCATTTATATAGACGATAGCAGCTTCTGTATAACTTGATGAATTTTCAATCGGGAGGAAATGATGAAAATTCATTAGGGTAATACGGAACTGCAGCTGAAGTTCACGGGGCTTCATGATAAAACTCTCTGAAGCATTTTACAAGTTATCGCCTGAGAAAAGAGCGTGAAAAACCTGTTGCTAGCTCGCGGACTACTAAGGCAACAATCGAGACCGAAGGCATAAAGTGCCCTCCATTCAGCAGAACTTAGTAGATAGGGAAGCCCCGCTAAGAGTGCTTCAATATGAATGCTCTCAATATATAATCCTATGAAACTTACTTGTATGAAACGCTTTTAAGTCATTACAGCTCCACACGACGGCATAGCTATCATAGTCGGTGTCCACTACCCAGTACGGAGCAGGGATATCAACGGGGAGAGACGGAAATCTCACTATGAACTTGGCTTCGTCGGATTCGCCGTCTTTAGTCGCCTCTCCTCGGATCTCAGACGGAGCTCCTGTGCTGAAAAGTATAAGGAAAAGGTATATATTAGGATTGGTTTTCAGTAAGCTTCTAAATATGATTACAAGCACTATCGCGTGCTAAGCGAAAATCATATTTACAAAATGGTTTATATCTTTCCTATATATAAAAAAAATATTGAGATGTTTACAATGAAAGCTTACTATCAAAACATCTTATCCAATGGGCTGTCGAAGCACCTGGTGCGTAAAATCGGGGAAGAGGGTTTGATTCCCATTCATGGTGACAAATTTTGGACTCTTAAAATGTGTCAATGTTTTAATAGTTTTGCGGCAAATCAAGGTATTTTATATAATAAAATCGCTTATATATTTTTCATATTAAATGAAAGATATGTACAGTTATTATATACAGGATATGTCTGTATTTTATAATACATTAATATGTCTGTATGTGTATTATTTTGGATTTTCAACACTACAGACCAACAAAACTATAGTGCAGCGTCCAATAGAGCACTCTTTTACCCGTTGGGTACGTACTCCTAAAAAAGCAATGAGGTGATCCTTTAGGAAATTATAATCCAGCTATGTGAACACTGTGAATTCTGGTCACATAATTGCTTTATTCTTTGCACTTGAATGTGGTTTGTTGGGAACAAAGCTAATAATTGAACACTCAGGCATATACGAACACTATCTTGATACTAGGCTTATGCATAAAGTCTATGCAGTGGTCGAACTTATATGACACAGAGTTATAAAACGTTTAACTTAATATATAAAACTGGCCAAGTGCGCGTCGCACTAACGCTAGGGATTTCGATATATTAATAACGATTTTTAGTACATTCTGTGTTGTCAAAGTCAAAATCATTTATTCAATTTAGGCGTCTACGACGCTCATATGAAGGTGAATTACAAATTTTAATATTGAAATATTCTACATTGTACTGCCACGTTCAGCAAAAAAATTATAGAGCCACTGCGAGAAGAACGGGCAAGAAACTCGGGGCCATTTTTTTAAACGTTTTGGTACGGGACCTTCTGTGTCCCCAATTCTTCTTACACTTGGGCGGTTTTATTACCTATAAGATGGAGTTTTGGTCATGAAAAAGTTATAGTCATCCGAAAATACAATCCTCGGACAAAAAAATCTTAAAATAATTATGATGAAAGGATGGATATAGACAATATGTTTTTTCTTTCAAAAATATTTTCTCAATTTGGTTATTGTACTTTTAGTTTTTACGAATTCGAATTCAATTCAAATTCAAAATTATTTATTCAATTTAGGCGTCTACGACACGCTTATTACATTACAAATTTTGATATTGAAATATTCTACATTGAACTGGCACGTTCAGCAAAAAAAAAATGTATAGAGCCACTGCAAGAAGAACGGGCAAGAAACTTTTTAAACTACTTTAACATTACATTATGTATTATAATACAATAAAATTATTAAAATATTTGTTTAAATTACGTAGGTGACAGGCGATAGCTTGGCAGAGGGCGGAATTGTCCAAGCATGTTTATCGTTTAGAAATCACAAACTGTGTAGTAGAATTTCTTCATAGTTTTTTACCTGTTCTTCCCTCAGATTTTGAGAAAGCATACCTATCATCAATAGTAGATGTAAGGTGAAATATTAAGATGATGTTGGTGATGACTTACAAAAGGTTGATTTGTTTGTTGACGACTCCGATGGCACCATTTTCTTTTTGATAATAATTGGCTGTGATGCATTTCCCTCCGAATTCAAAGAGAAAGAAGTACTTCTCAGCTTCGTACCACTTTCCGAGATACTGAAAATGTGTAATATTTGAAGTTAATAAAAGTATGATATAATTATTTATTTATTTAGATACAAAAACAAATTACAATTGTCAATTTTCTTATGTCAATTAAAAATTTTATACAAATTGTGAACTGGATTGTAATTTAACATAATTATGTGTATACAGTAAGGTAAAGTTAATTCCGAGACGATGTAAAAGAAAGTACCAATCTGCAAATCAATATCCGTAATTAATTTACTCGTAACATAATAAAAAAATTCAAAACCAATTACATATAGTGTTAATTGATACAAGGTAGGTACCCCAAGTAACAGAAATAGTTGCAGAATGGCTTTAGAGCCAATTTATTCCTAAAGGTGCTAAGTGCAATAACCGATACAGTTTTTATAAACGCAAATCAACTAAAGATCCTGTATTCAAACAAATTAGAGCCACAAAAGATATGCCTGTTTATATTGTAAGCAATATTCTTCGATTCGGCAAAGACTTGATTGTGTGTACGGACATAAAATCTTTGCTTGTTCAAGCTTGAAATGATAGGCATAAGAGGAAATCAACTTCAACTTCAATAAGAGTATTTGCAGAATCGGATAACATAAATTAAGGTTAGCATTGACGCGTGCTAAGAGAAATGTAATTTTTAGTTCGCAAATAACAAATTTTTACTCCAACAAAAGATGTCCTGGTAGCTACCCATTGTACGGGTTCTTGAGAACCTAGCTTAGCTACCAGGAAATCTCCTGGTTTACCAGTTCACCGCGGTTTTCGTCGCTATAATTTTCAAAGCCAAAATGCGTCAGCTTAGTTCCAATTTGAAGGTTATGGGTGCCAGGGAAATAACAGGTACATTACATTATTTACTATAACAGAGTATTATGTCTCAGGGTGATATGCGCAGTGCAGTTTGCCATTTGTGACCGGCTGCATCTGTTATAGGCAGAGGTTAACTAAACACACTAAACAACAGGTTGGTATAGCGTGCTTGTTTCAAAGCGAAAGCAAAAAAAAATAGGGTTCGTTGCATACGCACCCAATGTCAACTCCCCCCGTCTCAGTTGCCCACGATCTCAGTTCCTCCCGATAAATTTTGAGCGAATATTTTTTTGTGATTTGTACTGTCAGCAGAGAGTGTGTATTTAAAATTATTTAAAAAAAAATTAGGGCACATAAGTTTAGGTTGGTTGGAAGAGATTTTTGTTATAGATAAGTTTACTTTTTAAAACTTACTGTATATTTTATGCAATTATAAGAATAAATAAAGGATTAAAAGAAAAATAAAGGAAAGACTGATTTTCTACGACCTTTTATTAATTTGAAAGTTTCATTGAAAAAATCAACAACAATATTAACATTAAAGCAGGCAAAAATAGCATTTTGAAATCACTTAAAGTTTTACAATGTATATAATTAAAACAATATTAAACACTCAATCAGATGAATTCAACAATCATAAAACACTTAAAATTACGAAAAAATTCAAAGTTACTAGGTATAAAGGGTTAAGTATGAAATTGCCGTTTTGTACTGAAAACTTGATTTTTTTTTTTGAATTAAACATTTTTAATTATTCCAAATACCATATAGCATCACTATCTATAAATTGCTGTCATCTTATAAGAATGTCATCACTCCTTTGCGATAGAACTCTGGTGATCTAGATTCGACAAACTGTGTGAAAATATTTTGTACTGCCTCTTGGGAAGAAAACTTTTTACCACATAAAAAATTGTCCGAATCACGAAAAAATACGTAGTGGAACGAATGGTTTCTAATCGCAATTCCTGTAGAGTTAAAACGGTTTCTCGTGCTGTATGAGGTCTCGCGTTATCATGAAGCAATAATGGTGAAGATCGATTTATGAGTCGGGGATGTTTCACTGCTAGTTTCGCTATCATAGTTCGGAGTTCGGTACGGTAGACATATGCCGTTGTTGCTTGACCAGATCGGAGTAAGCTATAGTGAATAACACCATGCTGAGACCACCAAACAGTAACCATTGCCTTGGTAAGCTTTGCTTTAGGACACTGTTGCGGTTATTTTTTTTTATTTCTCTTACAATAAGGTTAATGCGATAATTGTGTTTTCATCTTTGATGTAATCAAACAATAAGGGTTTATATATTGCGGGGATTAATATATGAAGTGGTTCCTTGAAATTTGTTATTGGAACTTTCAAATCTTTGTTATGCTATCTACATAATGTGTTTTTCACACTTTTGAATGCTGTAATGTCCAATTTACAACAATTATATTTTAATTTTGAAAAATTTCAAATACGCCTTTCAAAAATTATTTGAACTGATTATAGTTTTTGCATAATTCTTTTTTCACTTCATCTGTGTTTCTGAGTGACGATATTGTCATCAGTAACCCAAATTTTATAATTTGTAAGAAATGCACTGGCCTGATTGGTGATTTGATGTTAAACCCGTCAGGATTTAAAGATTACGAGAACAATAGAATTTCATTCATAATACCGGCAGCTGCGGTTCCCCCAATATAATACCTAGCTAGTTTGCATACATTTTGAATCTTGCATTTTAATAACACAATTGTATATGTTACTTATTAGTAACAAAGCAAGATTTTTGATAACATATAAAAACCATTCGAAACAATTGATTCAATGTAATTTTAGCAATTATGATACCGAAATATAACATTGAAATAAATATATTATTATCAAGAGAAACTCTTTTTTGCTAACGGTACATTTAATATATGGTAGTTATTTCTTTCAATCAAATTTATCGGGGGGAACTGAGATCGTGGGCAACTGACACGGGAGGAGTTGACATTGGGTGCGTATGCAACGAACCCAAAAAACATACCATTTTGATAATTTAGCTGTGAACATCTACCTATGGTAAAAAATAACTTTTTAATAAATAGTTCAAAAATTACGGATTCGATTCCCGGGCGGGAATCGAATCCGCGTCCTCTGATTTCGCGCTGGATCCACTTGGACAAGCTCTTTCGAGCCGAAACCTTGTGTGTGATTCTATTGTATTACTTTAACCGTCATAGATGACGGTGCGCGGCAAATAACCAGACTACTATAGACTTTAACTGTTAGAAAAAAGCTGCTTTTTCAAACACTTAACTCTCGCAATGATGTTGCTCCCTTTTTTATATAAAATTAGTAAATCAATCGAAAAATGAGATAGAAACGATATAACACCCTCTAAAATGACACCGCGGGTAGGTACTAATTATTACAAGTAATATTTTCTTGGCCATGCACTCAATATCAAGCGCATAGTTTTGCAAGTCATACTAAACTTTTCGTATCCTCCAAATCATAGGCGAAACTTGGAAACATAATATTTCATTGAGGCCGAGTTTTGAAGCAGTGATGGCTAAGTGGCTATGGACTGCAGCGCAGCAGGTCCATGGGTCGAATCCCGCCACGGGCTTGAGCTTCACCGCATGGGGGAAGGACATTTTGGGAATGCCCCCATGGGTAGCGACCACCATCAAGTAGAAAATCTGTACCTAAGCACCTAAGGGTGTGTTCCGGCAGCTTTCCTTGAGAGCCAGTAATTCCAGGTTAAGCCTGTTAACACCTTCGACCACATCATCACTTACCATTAGGTGAGATTGTGGTCAAAGGGTTACCTACCTAGCAGTAATAAAAAAAAAACATTTAAAAAATAATTTCCCCTATAAAATATTATTGGTATATATTAAAGTATTCATTGAAATCTTACTCGCGCAGCGTCGATATTTGTCATAGCTTGAACAGTAGGACAAGGCCCAGGCAGCACAACCTGGGCTCTGGAGGATTTCATCAGTATGAACCCGCACAGGAACACGACGACCTCTTGTAGAACTGACATCTGGAAATAAACATTTATAAAAATCACTCGCACAATTATGAATCAATAATGCTCCAGTGGAAATTACTACTCCATGGTAATACCACCCCCGAATACAAACCCCCCAAAAGTTTGGATACCACCCCCAGCTTGAGTTTCTGTACATTTTGCGAATGCCTTCCTATCACCCTCAAAAAGCACTATTGTATTTAGGCAGCTATCCTTGAGAGCCATGTTAGCCAGTTAGTTAGGTTAGCCTGTTTACTAACTTTAATCACATAATCACTCGCCTTCTAGTGGAACGGCTAACCTAACTGCAAAAAGATGCATTTTACCCCGAGTCGTCTTTTACGACATCCAACAGGAACATACAGAACAGACTTTATATTCTTAGGGCCTGTTTCAGAATGTTCGAGTAAGTTCCGTTTTTACTACCCAGAACATATTTAATAAATAAAACACTATCTTTGCGTTTCACAGTCATCGATTTAGCCTATCCATCGGTTAAAGCTTGAAATATACCTAATATATGTATCTCGGGATTCCAATATATCAACACTTTAAGTGTTAAATGCATTATAATTTTGTGGGAATACAATTTGATTTACATCTGATATGCTCAAAACCCGATTCCACGTATTCGGTCTCCAATGTGAGTGTTTTTGCAGGTTCTTGTATAATATTGAAATATTTAATATGCTTTGATAATTACAATAATACTTTTAATTTTACAAATAGGAAGTGAAGTTTCGGAATGATTTTCAATAATGATAAAAGTCCAAATGATAATAATGTACAATCCATCTAAATTTCAGATTTGCATCTCATTCCGTTGCTGGAACCCTAAAAACTAAAGAAGTGCGAGTCTGAATTATAAATAACGATTAATATGTATGCTGTATAACAATATATACAAATGTATAAATAACGTATACGTATTACTTCCACATACATACATATAAATTACCTACATGTAAGTTTGTACAGAAACCTCGGCGTGGGAATTGACCGATTTCGCGAATAGGTCCTGCTACGAACCTGCAAGCAATTTATTGCACAGATTGCAGTCTGTGTTCTGTTCTGTCGGGCTTGCAGGTCTAAATGTCTGGGCATGAAGTTTATTATATTCCCAGAAGCAGTCTTGACATTCTCCATAATTGATATTTTACTAGGTTTTAGCAAATTTATAACATTCCGTATGCCTATTTAGGCTGAATACACATAGAGATCTTCGAGCGTTGCATGGTATCACTTCTTGAAAATAATCAGGGTGGGTTTTCGATTCTTAACTGTCATTATTTTTGAGGCTATTTAAGTATTCAAGGTCACTGTGTACAACTCTAAAAGAGATCACGGAGATGTTGGGTTATTTACCACCTGAGACTCGGCATTAACATTTAATGAAGGGTTTATTTTATTTTTGCTATAAATGGAACGGACTTCAACACCCAAAAGTGTGAAATAACTTCTTGAAGTCGGTACCATGATAGTTCAAAAGTACCTTTTATCACAATACTGTGCGCAAGGTACCGACTTCGACAAGTTATTTCACACTTTTGGGTGTTGAAGTCGGTTCCATTTTTTTGCAAAAACAATTTTTTTCACACTTTTTAGTGACCTTACGAGACTTTTTGCTACTTACGGGATCGATTATGATTCATTGTTAACGACGATATCATCAAGATGGGTAAATATTTTTCAGGTATTTTAGAGTAACTCAAATACGGCTTGACTGATTTTAATGAAATTTAAAATGGGACCAAACGACGAGCATCACCTTTAAAAAAACAGATTTTTCAAAATCAGTTCCTCCTCCTCCTTTTTTGGAAGTCGGTTAAAAACACACTAGAACGCCGATTTACAGTATTCAAAAGTTGTGATCAAAACCCACAAACACCTTTTCTTTGACGGGCTGTTGCAATTTGGAACCCTAAAAGAGCGTGGCCTGACTCTCACTTGGACAGTTTTTATTAGTCATTAGCCAAAGTGGGGCAAACGGCTTAATTAATCATTTTATTTAAATATTTAACTATATATCAATCGATTTTCGATCCAATTTGAACTCCTCATGTTAATTTACATGCATCCATAATTATTCACATGCAACTAGAGTAGGTCAACGGTACCCTCACGAACGCAGTAGCTGTTACGATGTCAGCTAATGGTACTCGTATCTTCAACTGAAGGTTATGATTCAGATTTTTTTTTACCGGCGGTATGCCTTTATTGAACAAAATACTGCGAACTATATACAACACTACAGCTACTACAATAAAAGCATTTACACAACCTATAAGTCGTAGCAGACTCATAGGCAGTCTAAATGCTCCAGCCCACTCCCAGATGGATTTAAAGAAATTGCGATATTCGCAGATACAAGGACCATCGCAAATTGCTTATTAATATTGTAAATGTTAATGATTAAAGTGCAACATCACATACTTCTGGAAAAATTATAACACAGGAATACGCGGGATAACACACAAACACACTGGTTTCAGTAATATTTAGAAAACCGTATACAATGTGTAGAAATTGAAAATTTCGACAGCGACGTTGGAACAGTTAATACTATTAGATCTACCCCCGTAAATATAAACAATTTTATTTGATTCGATTCGATTTGATTTTTGATTTGTTATGTGGGCTTTTATACACGTGTATAACTGCCACCAATGTCAAAACCAATAAAACTATGCTAAACCGAAAAGTGTCATTTTTATGTGATCAAATTGGACAAAGAAAGATCTCGAACAAAGAAAGAATCATCCCAAGTGGCTTACAACTTAAGTATACATCAGGTGATATACAAAATCACAGAACAACACTTAAGCTGCAATTAAACTCAGTTGTTTGATAACCTGCGAGTTCGATGACTTACCTCCATCTTCAATAGGCCTTGGTAATACACCAACATGGAGCATCAAACCAGTTGTTCTATTGTCTTTTTGTGTCATTAGGGTTAAACTGTATACTAATTAAGCATTTGATTAGGTTTAAGAACATTGGGCTGTTCTGTGTTCCATGTCACATTGAAAATATGTAGAAAATGTAGAAATAACCAGTAAGGATGGAGAAGAGAATAATAAAAATATCTTCTAATTTGAATTTATGATTAATTAAGATAATAAAAACAAAACGTTGTATAAAAACTATTTGTATCATTTTCAAGTAGCTAAGAGAACTGGCTTCACTTACTCGTTAAACTGCTACGGAGGCAAATTTTGAGCAAGAAATACCTCGTAGCGTCAAATGTATTGTATATCCCAGCTGGGTTAGGCATAGGAATCTAAGCAAACATAATTCGCTTGAATATGTTTTGGACTCAAGTAATAGACACAGACATTTTTACTCAATTTGCTAAATACCAGGCATAGTTGCCAACTCCGGAATTTCTTTGTCAAAAAAACACAATATCGTGGGTACGATTCCCGCTCGTTCTATTAAGTAAATAAAATTCCTTACGTATAGTTTTGGTAGCTATACGTAATATATTTATAAGCAATATATATTGATTAAAAGCATTTGTTAAAGACCAATGCATTTTTATACAACTGCCCAAAAAAGGAGTGTTATGTTTTCAGGGCTCATGTATGTAATATGTGTGTTATTTATTTACATCATCACTTCTAAATGGCATTACCTATTTAGTGTATGATATATCGTCTTGATAGCGCAAGTGACACTAGCGTACATAAAATTAAAAAAACTGGCGGAAGACACCAGACGCAGAGCTACAGCATGAATTCCTTCAAAAAGGGCGTTAAAAGAGTCTTACAGGGTTGGCAACGCATTGGCACGGTAATGTTATGGATAACATTACCGTGGCATTGGTAACGCTCCTGCTAGCCTAGCATGCACAAATAAGACGTATGTCACGCATGACACGAGAAGAGTATTTTTCTCGCGCGTAGAGAGAGAGTGGTGGACGACAGCAGCGGCCGTACCACGCTAAGATCCGTTAATTGAGATTATCTATGAACGATTCTCCATTGCGCTATTTGTTAGTTGAATTGCGAACAGTTTTAGGAAATAAGCAGTGATGGACTTTGTACTAATAAAATACCATACTTTTATAAACGATTAAACACTTTTAGCGTTCTCGACATTTCATTACTTAGAAATTATGATGATTTTTATGATTAAAAACTGTTATCGTTGATGTTATTTTCAAACGAATGATAAAGGTGTAAATAGGATGGCTCTTTTGACGATGCGATGGTTGCTTAAATGTTTTTTTTGTTGATGAATGCTAAGTAGCGAAACCAAATTTTTATCACAGCTAGGTACTTAACTAGTTTTCATTGTCCCATCCATTTCTTCTTTATTAAACAATATAATAATATTTTATAGCAATATATTATTGATTACGAAACCCTAAAACGAAGTTATTAATTTAGATTACTTTAAATGTTTACTGTTGCGAATTTCATAAAAAAAATTAATACCTTAAGTACTAAGTATATATTAAAATTTAAACTTTTAATACCTACTCATTTATTTACATATAATAGTGTTTTTGAGTAGTCAGCTAAGTACCTATAATGTGATTACCTACATTTAAAATTGTTGAAAAAACTACATACCTACGCTACCTACAGCATTATTCAAAGATTTTTATTTAAACTCACGCACACAGAGTTCGCGAGTTGTGTTCAAATTACGTTATTCATATTGTATAGATTACACACACATATATAACGGGTCTGCTAATACTGGACGGAAAGTAAATTTGTACTAAATCGTCGATCGCCCGCAATATACTTAGACGCGCGGGAAACACTCGATTTATCTCGTCCTCAAAACTGAGGTAGAGAAACTAAACGCAAATACTCGCAGATAAGTGTCAAAAATCGATTAAACGAAGGGCGCGCATGTTAGTGTTGGTCGACAAGTTGCCACAGGTAGTACAAAATGTACGTAAACACGGACGAGTGCCATGTTAGCATTCGTAGACATATGGCGATATATCTATTTTACACGAGATAAATGGTAGACAAAATTTACTCGCGGCGCGCATGCTAGCCGGGCTGGTGTTGCATTTGTCCATAGGCGACGGCAACCACTACCCATCAGGTGGGCCGTCCGCTTGATTGCCACTCCATTACATAAAAATATAGTGACCATTTCAAAGAGAAATTACCTTACAATTTTATTTTGTCTTCGTATTACATACTTAGTAGGTAGGACATCATCTCATACTATCCTTCCCTCCAATTCTGTTCTAATCATGGCAACTGTATCATTGCTTACATAATCAGTTACGCAATTGAGGTTTATAGTTTTTACTAGATGACGAGCATTTTATACTTCAAGGTTACATTCAAAACCGGCTTGTTTTGTTTGCACTTCCTTGTTTAAATCAGATATGGGTATTAATATTAACACATTACATTGATTACAAGTGACTAACACTGCGCCCTTAATTGAGGAGGCTGTGTTCAGCAGCGGACAACTGGACAATCCAGCTGATACACAGTACAGTGAGAAATTTAGAAATTACAGGCACTTGATCCATTACAACTGTAAGTGTCAGGACTCAAGGACTGCCGGAACACGCTGTTACGTGCTTGGAGACAGATTTTCTACTTGATTGAGAATTGAAAGAGAATACACTCGTGTCAACCCCACTTACCATGAAATAGAGAGCAGATAAGAAGCCTAGCTTTTTTTAGCCTGAACAACATTTTTAACTCATCATCCATTACCATCAGGTGAGGTAGTGATCAAATGCTAGCCTATCAGGTATAACAAAAATTGCTAAAAATCTTTGCCATAACATTGATCTTAAAGAGATCCTATCATATTAGTTTTATTTAAAAACTGGGAATTTACTGAAAAGAAAACATTCCCTTTTGTATCTCCAACGAAAAACTCATCTTTGCACTATTTATTAAGCAAGAAGATATATACCTACTATAAAAATGGCTAATTATAAAATAGTATAAATGTATTCAAGTAATCAAATTATGTAACCGTAAATAAAAATCGTGTATAATATTTATAGTTATTAACATTCATGGAACTGACGCCTATGTTAAAATAAATAATATTGATATAAAACTCACCTCTGCTGTTATTGAAGTTTGTGTTATTTTATGCTAATATATTGACTTTATTTATTTACGTCCGTATTCACGTGTTCACTTCACTTCCTATTGACGGACACTGTCTGAATAGATTTTAGAGTGAGGTTAACCGCTTGTAGGCGCTCAACTGATATATTGTAATATATTAGTATACCGATGTTAACAATGTATCAATTGGCTATTTTCATGCTCCTTTTATTGTGTTTGTAGCAATATAGGTTTAGGTTTAACGTATTAACGTACATACACGTTTTCGGAGAGTACAGACAAAAACGTGGGTACGATGGTAAATTTTTTGGTGGAGTCGTACATATATCACAACTAGAGTACCTTGTTGTCAGTTCAAGATACCAAAACATAATACTCAAAAAAAGGAATTGATCTATCAACACATATAATCATGCCGAAATTGAAGGTGTTTTGAAATATAAGATGCAATACTAGCTGATTTAACAAAATGCCGCAGGAAAAATATTTATATTATTGTAAGCTCCAAAGTCACTCATCCGCTCTCTTCTCGTCGCAAATAGAATAAGACAAGAATATGTTTATATATTTTTTTATCTAACACCGTATATTATGACCATAGAGATATAAAATATTATGACGAACATACTTTATGAAGTTTTAGCTTCGGTTTTATGTCTGACCACCTGTCTAATTACAACTCTCTTTGGAAATGGTATCGTTGGTACGAGGGTCATTTGAAAAGTTCTTAGCCTAACATACTTAATAAGTTTATTTTTATTTTTCAACATACTCTCCTCCGAGCTCAAAACACTTCTTTCATCGACCCGGTATGGCTTCGATACCCGTTTTAAAAAATCTTCGTCTAACTCCTCCAAATAAGCGTCCACAGCGGCTATGACCTCTTCATTTGTAAAAAAATGTTTACCACCTAAAATTTTTTTTCAGCTTTGGGAACAGATAAAAGTGAATATGGGGGATGAGGTAACAATTCGAAGCCACATTGATGGATTTCTGCCGTGGATTGCACAGAGGTGTGAACGCGCGCATTGTCCTGATGAAACAAGACTTTTCTCAATAAACCTGGACGTTTTTCTTTGCTTTCTTCACTCAAACGACGCAACAGGTTGCAATAGTAATCGGAGTTTATTGTTTCACCTTTTTTTAAATAATCCACGAGAATTATACCCTTTGTATCCCAAAAAACGGATGCCATGACTTTGCCCGCCGATAAAACCACCTTTGCCTTTGGGGTGGGCGATCCTGCTCTTTGCCATTGTTTCGACTGTTCTTTTGTCTCGAGTGTATTGTGGTGAACCCTGGTTTTATCCATGGTTATAAATCTTTCAACAAATTCTATTGGGTCAGCTTCATATATGTAACTATGAATAGTCGCGAGAAGTTGTGAGTCGTTTGCGTTTTTGTTCCACTGAAAGCAGTAGCAGTCACCTTCGAGAATCCAAGTTCAGAAGTAATTATATGATATGTTCGCTCAAATGAGATGCCTACAGTCTTAGCTATTTCCTCGACAGTCAATCTTCGATCAGATAAAATTAAATCACAGTTTTTTTCTTTGTTTTGATCAATGGAAGCAGTCGAAGCTCGGCCTCTAAGGGGATCGTCTTGAATGGTCTCACGACCACGTTTAAACTCTGCCACCCAGTTTTTAACAGTCGCATACGAAGGAGCGGACACACCCTAAGTAGCAGACATGTCTTCATGTATAGCTTTTGGAGTTAAACCTTTCAAATTCAGGTATTTTTATCACTGCACGATGTTCAATTTTATCCATTTTCAAAAATAGCTCTGACTTGACTTACTGTATCACGTGTAAACGAACAATGAGCGACTGTGAATAAACTAAACTGTGCATACTTGTTGCTAAATAATGTAACTACAAATGAGGGTGGGTAGTTATAAAAAATCCAATGACTTTAACCATGTTAGGCTAAGAACTTTTCAAATGACCCTCGTAGTATTCAACCAACAGTTTCGGAATATTAATATATGCAAATAAAAATCAAGACTGCCTTGATTATTGATTTTAAATATATTTCAATTATTAATAAACATTACATACAACACACAATGAATAATAATAAATAACTTTAAAAAAAATCAATAGAAAATGCCTAAAAAATACAAAAAGATATCTAGTTACAATTCTGGCAAATTTCTTACTAAGCCTACTGACCATTCATATCTCATAAGCCACTTCAGGAACGCCGCGCAGCCTAGCTGGAATAATTTTCGGTGTGTTTTGTTTCTACATCTCCAGGAGGTCTTGACTATCTGTGCGCCTGTACTATTTCTGGAAGCTAAGCGACGTGTTTTGCTACGAGAAATCAATCAGTAGTCGAAGACATTAATTTATTTAATTCTAACATAAATATTGCTATTATCATAAATCGTTTTAATACTTTAATAACATTCTAAAACTATGTAACTTTTCCTTAACTTAAGTTCTGGCGTTTTGTACGTGACAAATTTCATAAGTCTTCGTCATGAAATCAGTCACAACCAATGATATTATTATTAATAAATGCAGTTTTTTAGGGTCTCATCGAAACTTTATAACTCGACACTTGTCCGAGATATTATTTAGAGTGTCAATTAAATGAAATTAGGTTCAATTTTGACACTGTTGCTCTAGCAAGACCCTGTTAACAAAGTTAACAAAGATAAATATTTATTGTAAATTAGTTATAATATAAACCTATGATGTAAGTTACTAGGAATCATTAAGATACTATGAATTTAAGGACAATCTTTTTGATTAGTCGAGATAAAGTAATCTCTGTCGATGCCGTTTCTTAAAGCGGTCGCCAATGCTTTGTCCATAACTTCTTGTGGTGGGTTTTGTTCTCTGGTTAGTATCCACGAGTTTTCTGTAATCAAAGAAAGATATTCATAATTATTTTATTACCTGGCAACTTGATAGAAACATCGAAGTCGAAATGATATATAGATGCCATACGCCACAGTTTATGACGTCTATTTCCGAAAGTCCGAAAACCAAAGAAAATTTCACCAAGATAGTTTATAGTTACAATTAATGAATCTATAATTTCACCAAAAAGGTCTACAGACTTTAACTAGGTACTTCGTAAATCAGTTTTAAACGTATCCGTGATTGCAACCAGGGGGCCAACTCCCATCTCTTAATTCAGTCTTATTTTAAGCTTAAATTCACAAATTTAATTCGCAATACCACATATCACTATAGTAAACTTACATTAAAACTTCAACGTGAGAGCGGGTACATGCATGGAATCAAGTCATTTGTGCGATAGAGATAGCATTATATGAACATAAATGTTTCGTGACGGCCACCACGTTATGAATCTTAATATCAATATTTTAAACTTGAAATAATAACGTTGGTGTTCTATGATAGTTTTTAAAAGGTGGGAGTTGGGCTCCAGGGGTTTTAGATTTTCTCTATGCCAAATTTCAAAACCACCGTATTAGGAAATGTCCTATATCGGTAGTGGTTGTCGCTTAACATCAGGTGGGCCTCTCTCATTAAGTAAGAAAGATATCTAAGACTGATTAGTAAGGAGAGCAGTATAATTTTGTTGTTTAATTAAGTACCTACGAAAGATATCTAAGGCTGATTAGTAAGGAGAGCAGTTTAATTTTGTTGTTTAATTAAGTACCTACGAAAGATATCTAAGGCTGATTAGTAAGGAGAGCAGTTTAATTTTGTTGTTTAATTAAGTACCTACGAAAGATATCTAAGGCTGATTAGTAAGGAGAGCAGTATAATTTTGTTGTTTATTTTTCTAAAATATTTGTTTCTATTAAATATCGATTTCCGCAAAGTAACGCCTGAATCCATTCATACTACATGGAGCAGATATCGTCAATTTATGAATGAAATTCAATTGTTATCATTACCTGTGATGCGTGGGGATTTAACTCCAATCTTTTGTACATATAACGGTATTTATTATTCTTTCCGAACGTTGACATTGGTAAATTATGCCTTTGGCACGAATACCTATGAGTTTATTCCGTTATTTTAAACTATCAATTCTGTTTTTCCTTGTGTGATATTTCTACTTACAAATTCAAATGAGTCCACGACTGGGATTAAAATAGCTTGGAGGAAATCTTCTACAATTCATTACTTAGAGATATGTTTGTCTCTAGCTAGACTGAATGAATTTTCGCTCGTAGCAAAGTTTGCTTAGCCATTCTGAACGGATCAGCAAAGTTAAGCAACAAAGGGCGACCGCTGGTGACATTACTACTGAGCGCTTCCGTGCTCCGGAGGGTACGTTAAAGGATGACTCACGCTAGACCGTGTCGGGTCCGAGCCGAGTGTCGGCCGGAGCACGGTCAACTAATATTACCTATATTACGTATGGACACACTCACGCTATACCGAGCGGCAACCGAGTGACGGCCGAGCAACGGACAACGCTCGGAAACAACTCGGTCCCGCCTCGGCTCGGCCACGGCCCGTTGCGTGAATACAGTGCCGCCGAGCTGCGCCCGAGCAGTCGTAGTGGTGCTATGCAAGTGCACTGTCGTTTTTTTTCGACATTGGAAAATGAACAACGAACGTTTGATTGAAGCTGTGAGGAAATATCCAGCAGAATATATGTAATAATAAGCAAAGTATATTTTATACTTCGTATTAACGTCAGGGTTCGCGAAAAGAGTGAACTATTTGTTGTGACGTCATCAGAGCGCCAAGCGATTCCTTTACTGCTTGTAAGACTGCTTGATTGACGTGGAGGTATAAAGTTTAGCAGTAAGATCAAGTTATTATTACTAGAAGTGGTGAGACTTGGGCCCTGATCTGTCGACTGTCCAACTGTATGTTACAGGTCTTCAGCTTGTTAATGGAATGTAGATGACAAAGCGCTGTCATCGCTGACAAAGTCGATCTTAATGGATCAAATAAGTAAAACAACCTCCACTGCGTTCATGACTGGAATAAGTGACAGCTAGTGGCATTATTACTGAGTGTTTCCGTGCCTTGGAGGGCACGTTAAGTCGTCGGTCCTGATATATATCTTAGAATGGCAGTCATTATAATAAGGCATTTTGCAAATACCTGCCTGGCTAGCTAATCTTATGCCAAGCTAACGTGCGTTCGCTTAGCTATTCTTAAGGGCTAATATTATTTTTTTTTTTACCAAAGTGGATGCACACTCCATTTCCTTGGAGTTGAAATTTTTTCAGATTCTTCAACGTCCAGTGCGATTGCAATAGCCGATAATTCCATATCGTCAAAATTCAACATGATTGTAGTCTAGTTACATCACTATTTTTGCTCGGGCGAGTATACTGCATCATGGCGCATCGGTCATTGCTCGGTCAAGGCCCGTCTTTGTAATTACAGGTATGGGACCAGCTCGGTGACCGTGCTACGGCCGACACTCGGCTCGGACCCGACACGGTCTAGCGTGAGTCATCCTTAAGCCGTCAGACTCGGTTGTTGTCTTAGGATGGCAGTCGTTATAGCATAGTGGTAGGAAATTTTGCGAATGCGCGCCTAGCTAGCTAGACCGTCAAATAGAAAATCTGTCACCAATCACCTAACGCTGTGTTCCGGCAGCTGTTCTTGAGAGCCAGTAATTCTCTAGGTTAGCCTGAACAACATCTTCGACCACATCATCACTTACCATCAGGTGAGATAGTGGTCAAAGGCTATAATCTATCATGCATAAAAAAAACCCCGTTGTTGACATACAGCCTGGTGACAGACCGACGGACGGACAGCGAAGTCTCAGTAATAGGGTCTCGTTTTTACCCTTTGGGTACTGAACCCTAAAAACGAATCAGGCCAATGGCTTATAGTGCCCTCGGAAGCACTGAAACGCTCAATAGTAAATACCATTAGTGGACACACATTCAAGCAATGATCACAGTAAAATGTATTGGCCACTTCGCTAGGAGCGGTCCAAAAATAATGTTGAGGAAATACTCGTATATATAAGTACATAATCCTTACTGATTTGTATCGCCACTATGTCGATGCAGCTCCACACAACGGAATAGCTGTCATAGTCGGTGCCCACTATCCAGTACGGAGCAGGGAAGTCCACAAGGATAGCTGAAAATCTCACTGCGAACTTGGCTTCTTCCTTAAAATTCGTGTATTCTTTTGCCTCTCCTCGCATCTCAGACGGAGCTCCTGTACTGAAATGTAAGGAAAATGTAACAATAAATATTTTTAATTAGAAAACACTAAATACCTAAATGAATATTTGATAAATAATTTAGGGACAATTCCGCCTAATTCAATTTTATTTAACTTTTATTATTTATTTGACATTGTAACGATTTGTTATCAAGAAATAAATATTTAGCAAATTTAAAAAAAAAAAAATTTATTTAACTTGTCTACATAATGGATCTAATAAAAATATTATTATTATTTTTCTGCTGAGCCGTCGTGACGTCATAAACGCCACGTATATTTGAAAAAATATATTTAAAAGTTATTTTTTTTTATTTTTGTATTAACGCATGCTTTGCGGATTGGATAACATTACAAAATTGTAACATATATTTTTAAAATATGAATTTAATGTTTTCTTAAGATATGTTTTTCATGTATGTTATTTAAAATTACGGATTTCCTGAACCTATTAATCATCATAAGAAAAATGTGTCTAATATTGCTTTCAAGTAGCTAAGTTTTCATAGTTTCGAGGTAAATTATTAAAATAGCATAAGCATTGATGGCCGAGCGGTAATAGCTATGCATTGCCATGCCGCAGGTCCATGGTTCGAAGCAGTTGAGAGCCAGTAAAATTACAGGCACCTG
Source organism: Plagodis dolabraria (assembly GCA_963854805.1). Lineage (NCBI taxonomy): Eukaryota > Metazoa > Arthropoda > Insecta > Lepidoptera > Geometridae > Plagodis > Plagodis dolabraria. The sequence goes on from OY978442.1 coordinate 7,598,892, forward strand.
AGTCTTACAACTACAGGTCCTCGGACGGGTGCAGTGCAGTTCGTCACTTGTCACGAAATGGATCTGTTATAGGCAGATGTTACCGCTTAACATTAGGTGGGGCTCGTGCTTGTACCGGCACAATCCCATTTAAAAAAATAATTCGCTTTCATGTCAATAAAAAAAAAACAATAAAAACCAAGAATTCCCTATTGCCAAAACGGGGAACAGTCTTGTGCGTTTATACTTAAGCTGGGCATACACAATACAGGGTTATTAGTAAAAAGCTTACAATCTCTTAGGGTTTACTTCTGCTAGTCCTAACAAACATTTTGAGAAGTTTTTTTTATATCTTTTTGTGTATTTTTATTTATTTATGACGTAATAAGTACGAAGCCCATCTGATGTTAAAGTCTCTTGTGCCCTTAATGTATTATTTCATATTTTTTATTACTTTGCTCGACGAAAATATTCAAAACTCTATTCAAAGGGCCAGGTGTTGCCGCGGTGGACGCTCTTGGCTAGGAGTAGGCATTAAAACAAAGAAAAAAAAATCAAGAAAAAAAAATTATTTTTTTATCTCAAAATGTTTGTCAGGACTAGCAGAAGTCAACCCTTAGAGGTTGTTAGCCTATTACCAATAACCCTGTATACAAAAATAACAGCAAAATAAAGTGACCCGAAACTAAGTTAATATAATTTTATTACATTATCATGTTCTCATGATAATGTTATTATCATGACATGCTCTTCATGACTACGATAGCGTAGTGAGTGAGTCACAGCTCAATTTTTCCTTCGCTGCTTTTACCGTCTCAAGAGGCCGGTAGTGAAATCAGCAGCCGAACTGAACTACAAACCAGACTAATTTTTTTAATTAGCTTTAAACTTGTTTACGATAACGCAACCCGATAATTCTAACATTGTAATTTTTGAATTAACGCTTGCTAACTGAATATTTCACAAAATTACAACGAAAGAATTTTTTTAAACTACGAGTGGTATTCGAACCCGCAAGTATCCGGGACACGCTCTTCCGACTGACCTTTTCCACTGACTGCTAGGCTAATTACATTACAAAATTCTAATTCGAACCCGCGTCCATCCACCCCTTTAGCCGGGGTATGCTCTAACCAATTGAGCTAACATGAAACGAACATGATTTCTCTCGTAAATTTGTAATTTTGTAATGTAATTTATACTTGTTTCTCCTTTCGTTGTAATTTTGTAAGATATTAAGAGGCATAATTTTAAACATATGTCTTTTAAAACTCTGAGATAAAACTGAGATAAAGGTCAAAAACATCAAAGCTTAAAAGCTTAAGCATAAAGCTTTTTCCTCAGATTTTTAGGAGCCATATTGTTCAACAGTGGATCTTAAGTGGCATAGGAAGATGATGATGACTCACAAACGACTGATTTGTTTGTTGACAACGCTGAAGGTACCGTTTTCCTTGAGCTCATACTCGGCTGTGATGCATTTCCCTCCGACTTCAAAGATAGAGAAGTACGCCTCAGCTTCGTACCACTTTCCCATATACTGAAAATGTATAATGTTTTAATTTAGTATAAGTCATTCAAGTGAGGGGAGCCCGTGGGGTGCCACGCTAGATTGTCACTTGACATCTCTACCAGTGGGTATCGTAAAAGGCGACTAAGGGCAACAAAACAGAAGCCTAAATGAATTGAACTACAAGCAAGACTAATTTTGCGATTAACCAGGTTGCGTATTACTATTTTTTTGTCGCAGTGGATATACATCACTGTTTTGCTGAACATGGCAGTACAGTATGGAGTATCCCAATATCAAATTATGTTATCGACCTTCATAAGAGCGTCGTATCATAGGTTTCCGGTACGCATTTCAATAAGCCGTCACATATATTCATCTGTTAACTCTGAACGAGTTTCTTGAACTAAAAATTACGTTACACACGTATATACGAGTGATATTGTAATTTTATTAGATGGTTACTATTAATTCTAATTGAATTCTGACATCTCTAGTCAGCAACTAAGCTCCACTGGGTAACGTTCAGAGCTTTAGAGTGTAGTTGTTTGTAACTTTTACAGAATGAGCCTGTTGTTTTTTAGCCTCAAATATCTAAATTGATATTAAATTAGTTATTGATATTAAATTAGCTATTTATTGCGTTTTCTCTTTTGCGGGGAAGTAGTAAAAAACTAAACACGTTTTAGGGTATTTTAAAAGCATAATACCATCGTTACTTGTTATATTCAAATGAGTGCCTATTATTTTATAATTAACAAATGTCAAAGTCGTGTCAGCTAAGGTTGCAACCTTTAACGATCGATTTTGATTGTTAAAAATTATCAACCTTCGGAGTTTCGGAACGATCGAATTGTCAACAACCGAACGCTCTATTTTAAGGTTGTGAACGACGACGTGAGTGTGAAAAGTTACACTCCAACTCCGAGTCCGCAATAACAAAGATTCTGAACGTAGCCCTGTTGACCTCCGTTCTCGTACACTGGACATGTTTATGCCCGAAAATTAAGGCAAAATTTTCCTACCAGCCAGGAACAAAATTTAACATTCAAATGCCCTCACCTTGGCTTACGAACTGATGGATGTATGAATAATTCCTTAGACGTTTAATATTGCCTTAAGCAAGCCTTTAAGAACAGGAATAATTTTTGCTACTGTAAGTCCACCCGACGAGTATTAATAGAGGTCAGTAAACCGACATTATTTTTGCCATAAATTTGATTATAATCTACCAATGTTAAATTACATAATCACCCTGCTGAATAACATGCAACCATATAAAAAACGCCAAAACAACATTGAAAAGTCATTTAAAGAAGAAGAACAACATGCTTGTTTATCTATGATAACCTGAACTTTGAAAAAGTCGTTCATGTTCATTCATTCCCTAGTGTTTTGAATTTTTTAACGCATAGTGTGGTAATTTAGTAATTTAACGCATCCTTTGTATTGACATGAAATCAATGGCAAATAATTTCTTGGCATCACTGCACTGCAGTTATTATGGTAACCAGTTAAATAATCTAAAGTATGTGCCATATCAGTAGAAGAATCAGATTATGGTCTATGGCGATCAAAGATTACAGAGTAATGCGTCAATGTAATAAATAAATAAGCAACATTATTTTACTTTACTTATATAATCTCAGCTAATGGTAAGTGATGATGTAGTCGCAGGATGGGTGTTTTACTAGTGAACTAGGCATTCTAAAAATTTTTTTCTCGCACTATATTGTGCGTGAGCCGAGCGCGGTGCGAGTTTAACCATGCGTCCTACGCGGTAGCAAAAAAAATACCACTGCTCACGTCAACGTAGTAAATTGTTGCTGTATATTAGGCGCACAACACTTAACCATACTTAAACCCCTTCTGCAAACTTGTTGTTTGTTCCTTGTAACGAGTGTTTTCTCGCAGAGTGTCGGGGTCAGGTCAGGAGGAGACTGTCTATAATCATTGTTGGTAATAATCACCCAAATGCGGTTGGGTTAATAAAGGCGTAAGGATGTTAGAGCACCATAATAAGCACCCAATGTGCAGCAACACTATAAGCACGACGACATCAGTAGTATATTTATCTAGTATTATTGTATATGTTTTTAGAGTAATCATACGTAATATAATTCTGTTCTTTTACTATCTTATCAGTTATTAGTGAAAATATTGTAGGTAGGTACGCTTAGAAACATTTTAAAGGCATACTTTATTCCTTTTGCCGATTATGAACAATTACAAAATAGATAGATAGATAGAAAACTCTTTATTGTTACACCACTTTAGAAACATAAAAGTTTACACATTAAATTATAATAACATAGTGTTACAATGGGCGGCCTTATCACTAAAAGTGATCTCTACCAGGCAACCTTAGGATGGAGTTGAACGAATAAAACAATAGAGGCGGGTGTAATCCAAATACATAATAAAATTTCATAAAAACATTTTAAAATAAAACGTATTTTAGTGTAATTTCTAAACAAATATATAAAAAATAGCATACATATAGGTTTTATAATAATTAAACAAATACAATTATAAACATATATATAATTTATGTTTATAATTGTATTTGTACAAATACAAAATGCACGTTGACAAACCGTCAATCTACAAAAAAGGCTTTTCGGAGGCACAAAATTGAATACATTGTTTTTTGTCGGAGATTTGATATTACTTTTGACAAATAATCTCTTGAAGTTTTCAGCAACCTGTGTTTAACTATGGGTTAACTAGGATATTTTTTTCACTAATTTGCGTTTCAGAAATGGATTGTTGTCTTTGACTTAAATCGTACCTACCTTCTTTTTGTTTTAAAGTTATACCGATGGCTGGCGAATCTTCTACACAGTATTGAAGCCGAAATCAAAATGTATTTTTGAGGTCTATTGTCCTCAAAAATTATAAAATATTTTTTTATAATTATACTAAGAAACGTATAGATTAAAATCTTACTCTTGCAAGGTCCAAATTTGACATAGGTTGGACATCTGGACATAGCCCAGGAATCACGACCTGGGCATTGGAGGCATTCATCACTATGAACCCGCAGAGGAACACAGCGATATCTCGTAGAACTGACATCTGTAAATAAATACGTATAAAAATTACACACACATTTTTGAATCATGGCCCAGAGGAAATGTCTACGAACTGCAGCACAGGAAGTTCACGCTTTGAATCCCGCCGCCGGCCGCCGCCGCCGGGTCAACTGGCCGCTCACCGTTTCCATACAAACGTCGAATTGTGATTACTCCATTATTTGAGGTTTTAGGTCCAGAACTAAGCATGATATCGATTGATCTCTACTACTTATATCTAGGCTTGTATCGTAACACATTTTTAAAATGATATTTTAATTTTAAAAAGCACATTTTCATATATATATATTTTTTATGGTTCGTAACTGTCAACTGAATAGCGTAACGATACAAGCCTAGATGATGAAGACATTAATCGATACCATATCTATTTCTGGACCTAAAACCTCAAATAAGGGAGTAATCACCCTTAGAAATTTGTATATGAAAACGACCGGCCACTTCCACCTTAAGTGCATATTGGTAGGGAATTTTGCAACTGTCCGCGTAGCTACCATCCAAACTATAACGCCAAGCATTTACGTGTATGTTCCGCCTGCAGTCCTTGAAAGATAGTTCGCATTCCACTTAACCTGCATACCATTTCGACCTCATACATCATCCCTCTCCTACAGGTAAGATTGTAGTCAAGAGACTAGTACATATGCAACAAATAAAACATTTTATTTTCATAGTTTTTAGGTCTGTTTATTCCACCAAATCTTCTAAACGGCTTAAGCGATTTAAATGTATGAGATATCGTTAGATTTGTCTTTATAGCGTAAATAACAATAGGTACATAAAAATGTTTAAAAAAAACTAACTGGCGGATTTTAGACGCCACACTGTGAGTTAAAAATATTTCTTTGTTCCAAGCCTATCGTGTGGGGTATCCAAATGAAGGGCTTTAAAAAGCGATTCTATAAATGTATTTAACTTGCAGTTTTAATTGCAATAGAGCGATAAAACGTTTAACGAAAATAAATAGATTGCAGTCGGGTCTTTTACTTTTCTAATTAATTATAGAGACTGGCAACGAGTGGTTAATTTAGGACTGTAAGGCTTAAGACATCCAACAAAAGAAAATGGAATAGTCCTCAGAAATTGTAAGGGTTATACAGGGTTATTGGTGATATTCTAACAACCTCTTAGGGTTGACTTCTGCTAGTCCTAACAAACATTTTGAGAAAAAAAAAATGTTATGAAAAAAAAAGTTGTTTTCATTTTTTTTATATATTTTTTTGTGTTTTAATGCCTACTCCGAGCCAAGAGCGTTCGCCGTGGCAACACTGGACTTTGAATAGAGTTTTGATTTTTTACGTCGAGCAAAGTAATAAAAAATATGAAATAATACATTAACGGCACAAGAGACTTTTAATATTAGATGGGCCTCGTACTTATTCCGTCAAAAATACATAAAAAACACGAAAAATACATATTTAAAAAATATTCAAATTTATATTTAAATATTACTTCAAAATGTTTGTTAGAACTAGCAGATGTCAACCCTAAGAGGTTGCTAGCATATTACCAATAACCCTAATATGTAACATAGAACAGAATTTCTTGGTATTGAAGATGTTTGTGAACTCTAAAAATGGCAAGGTTTTTCTCGGTAAACGATTCTTATTTGAATAATATAATTTGATCTAATCAAAACATTAAAATAAATCAACACATCAACATTCATACAACCTTCGCCGAGTTATTTTTCAATAAAAAAATCCAATTTATATTAGAAGTGAAGGTTAAGGTTGATTTTAGATTAAATTTGCTTTCATTGGCTTTGGATTATACAATAATTTTTTTTTATAACATAATATTACCGACTAGAATTCCGCCCGCGGCTCCGCCCGCGCGTTTTTCGGTTATTGTGCAAAACTATTAACCTCTTTTTGCGCACTTGGGTAAAAACTATCCTATGCCCTTCCCGGGTCTCACTGTTTCCATACCAAATTTCATCTAAATCCAGTAGTTTTTAAGTTTATTCGTTGCATACAAAAATACAAATCTTTTATCTTTATAAAAGTGTAGATAAGCCGGTCGCCAGTCTTGTGGAAAACGAGAATCCTCGTTTTAGACATTTGCAACGGGGTACTCTATGCATTTCATAGTCAAAAGGAACCATTTTTATGTCTCTGTCGAACATATAACCCTATAACGGTTACGTGTAAGAAAATTATTTAGCAATATATTGGTTAAAATTTTACGGTACGGTCGAGAGATGGAGGCATGTCTGTGCTTCAAAACCAGTTTCTATAGATCTAGCATGAAAGTTGATACCATCGAACAGACACCACTTTCTAACAGGTAAGATACTCATTGGTGAAATACTAGCGTATAAGTTATAAATCATAATTGGCCATATGTGTTTTAGAGTCGCATTAACTGAAGAGTCGCATTAACACCCTTGCCTTGCGTACCGGGTTAGAATTTCACCTCCCCATTTCTTCCCGTGTGGGTGTCGTAAAACTAAGGGAAAAATACTAGCATGTGGGCAGCAGTGCCGTCTTAAGAACTATGCCATCTTGCACTGCGATCCCCAAGCCGCCTGCCAAGCGTGGGGATTATGGCTAAAACCCCCTACATAGGGGAGGCTGTGTTCAGCAGCCGACGATCCGGCTGATATAGTAGTAGTAATTAACTGAAGGTCCCGTAAGAATACATTAGTTCATTATTGAAAAGGCAGTAAAATAGGCAACTGCAAGGCGAGTATAGGCGAGGATTTCACTGATACGAGACAGACAATTGCCATTTCCACCGATGCATATATAGTGATTTTGTCAGAAGAATGCAGGGAAATACAACATACACCTTATATTACACATTTAATTTATCTTTGTTGCTATATCACCTAAGGTTTTTATTAAAAATTGCTTTATGTTTTGACCAGTAAATATTTTAGATTTTTTGCTTTTGAATTCGGTCGATAATATTTTGAGAAAATGAGTTAAATTTCCAGAATTTTTCAAATTAATGCCGCTTTTTCATGAACTGTACATTTCAGCATGGAGTAAATTGCCTATAATGTAGATGGTTTTTTAATTTTAGCAATCTCATATTATACGCCAAAAAACTGTTTCGCGTTTTTCCAAATCATAAAATTTTTATATACTTTCCTGCATTTTCTTTTGACTTTGCTGAAAGCAGGTTTTCCATTGCCAATTTGAATTCTGATCTTAAATCTGGTGGAGTACAATCAATCTTCATTTTACTCTCGGAACCGTTGGAAATCATTTTAATTAATAAATTTATATATAACAAGTATGTAACTAACAAATCAAAACGAATTTCCAGCTATACCGCCAATTTTCTATGTATTATCTGTGCCGAAAGGCAATTGCATTTTCGACTATATAGCCACGTGAACGCAATTTATACTGAGCTAAGATATGGTATGCCAAGAATAATAAAACTAAAAGAGATCCAACCAAAGAGTATTTAATAACCCCAGCACGCGGTTTCATACAATATTGCTGGAGCGTTGTAATGTTCCAAATTTAAAAAACTTTCCTGCAGTGGATTTGATTTTCTTTGTCCGTAAATTCGATAATTCGCGTGTTCTTCTTTCTAAAATAATGTCAATATTTCCATGCATGTATAAGAAAAATATATTTGCTGTAGGTAATTTGTTTACACAATATTTTTTTTTCATTCGATATGTGTTTCTGGGAACTAGTCGGATTCGCACTTTGCCCATTTTTATTATTTATTTAAGTCTATACCATAATTAAACCAAGGTTACTTATTTTAAAATAGAGTAAAAACGAAAAATTACTCAAAAAATATGTTTTCTGTTAAAATAAATTTAGGCAAGGCAACGACTGATTCATTCATGTTTAGGGTTCCATACCTAAAAAGAGCAAAACAGAGCCCTGTTACTGTCAGTTTGTTACCTGCCTATCCTACGTCACGGGTCTCTATCTTGTTGAGTAATTTAAAGGTTTTGGGTATATTGTTGACCATACGAATATTTTGTAGTGTAAAATATACGTTTTATGTGTATTCTTTCTGAAAATTGTTACATAATAAGTCAAGTCAGTTCCCAAAACTAAACTAGTTAGAAATCTTGAATATCTGTTTATTTTGTACCTGTTTTGTCTGTTGTACTTGTTTTTTAAACAATATTCTTATATATATAAAAATTACGTGCTACGTTGTTTGTCCGCGATGGACTCCAAAACTACTGAACCAATTTTAAATTTGATTTGCACCATGTGTGTAATTTGATTCAAATTAAAAGATAGGATAGCTTACATCTCAATTTATAGTTTCATAGTCGCAATTACCCGTGCAAAGCCGGGGCGGGCCGCTAGTAGTATAAATTGTTTAAAAAACAAGTAAAACGCCAATTCAGATTACAAAATTACAAATTTACGAGAGAAAAATTTATAGTCATGTGCGGGATTCAAACCCACGTCCATCCACCCCTTTAGCTCTAACCAATTGAGCTAACATGACACAATGACTCATAACTTTAATTCTTGCTCTCGTTCTTCAACCATCGTATCGGGATGGAGCGACACCAATAGTTCAACTTGCGTTGTACTACAAACAAGACCAATTTTGCAATTGGTTTTAATCAATTGGTTAGAGCATACCCCGGCTAAAGAGGTGGATGGACGCGGGTTCGAATCCCGCACATGACAATAATTTTCTCTCTCGTAAATTTATAATTTTGTAATGTAATTCGCCTAGCAGGCGTTATTGCAAACTTAACAATATTAAAAAAAAAACGCCAATTTCGCTCCAATCAAAATAAGCACATAAGAGTCGTTGTGATGGGAAAGTCGAAACCCTAATTGAGAACGACAGGTTCTATGAAGCACTTAGCTTATTTTTGGAAAAACTTAAGATAGTAATGTAAAAAACGTAGGTTAAAAAGATCGATAATTTAAAAATGTTCAAGAAAGTAGTTCTGCCACAATAAGTCATTGACCTCGAAATAATAATTCTGTAGAAATGTAAACGAACTTTCTTTTTAAAAGAAGGCATTACAAATTAGTCATGTTGAAACTGTTATTATTGAAAGTAGTTAAAATTTAGGTCAGAGAACGTACTCGTACCTGTCACAATAATGGCAATCAGTTTTTGGTATGCAACTTGTTCGTAAAATAACAACTTTCTGGAACGAAAATAACTTAATTCAACATAACTAAATACACAAATTATGTGACTAATAATATATTGTAATTTACTATTTGAGTATGTAAAGATATGTTTTCTATATATTAAGATATTGCATTTTTCTAACACACAGCGCCCGTACACTTTGAATGGGGAAATATAATGTACGGAACTCTCCGTACATAAGAAAATTATAAGCAAGTTTAGGGAATATAGTGTTCTTTAATATCCCAACATCTTAGCTAATTATGGTGAATGATATTTTTGGTGAGTACACGCATGAATGCGTGAACCGCTGACCGCGCGCATTGTACATACTAGAACTTTCTACTATGTTGAGACAGTTCGTTTAAAACTTTTGACACATATGAGATATATAATAGTAATTAAACAACTTTAAACGGTTTAAATCACAATCACACGGGGTGACTGTCACCCCGTGACCACGATCACTGCAAAGTGTTTGAAACGTCGGGATAAAATAATGAAAAATATACGCGATTTAAACCGTTTAAAGTTGTTTAATTACTATGTGTAACAATCGCGAAAACCTAAGACAACATTATGAGATATATAATTCTCAATTACTTTTTTTTTGGTCTGTGTCTCGTGTATGTTTCTATTTGTTTACGGCTTGCCGTTAGGGCGATAGGCTAACAAAGATTTTTATCTGAATATTCCTTTACATAATTACAAATTTACGAGAGGAAAAATTATAGTACGGGATTCGAACCCGCGTCATCCACCCCTATGCTCTGACCGACTGAGCTAACATGACAATGTGACTCATACCTCTAATTTTTCCTCTCGTTCTTTAACCATCGCTTATTATATGTTCTATGCCAGCGCATCGTATGGGAATGGAGCGACACCTTTGGTGGCCACCACGTGGTTCAATTTTCGTTGTACTACTAACTGATTATTATATTTAGTTGAATATCTTTTTTCACCGATCCAATTAAAACTCGTCATACAATATTTTCTGCATCCATCATATAATAAACTTGCAATTGGAGTAGGTCAACAGTATCCTTATGAACGCTGCTACGGTGTCAGCTAACGGTGTCTTTAACTGAAGGTTGTGTTTAACATGCAAAGAAATAGCGAATTTATCACATCGAAGAAGAGTTGCAAATTGCTTAACATTATTGTATAAGTTGCAATGACTGCGTATGCCAAAACAACATCCAAACCCACAAGCGAGGATCAAATTGGACGAAGAAAGTTATCGAATAAGGAAAGAACCATCCAAAACGGCTTACAAATTAATCAGGTGGGGTGGCATACGTAAAAAAATATACGGTAAATTTGAAACATTAAAATACACAGACTGAATAATTCCGTTCATGTAAATATGCCGAACTTTTTCTTGACTCTATACTATGTATTTTAATGCTTTAAGAAATATAGTTTCCTCTATTCGTCTAATTGACACTATAGCAGGTCAGTGTTATTCAATTAGGTCAGCTATACTTCACACAAAAATAAAACTACAATTATTGTAACTTGCCAACAATTATCTCCACACATCCGCTCACAGACTGAATAGATCTATTCTTGCTAAAGTTTGGGACCCCAAATTGTAAACCCCATATATTTTCGGATCCATGAAAATCAAAATTACAATTTTATTCACGTCATTTATTTTATAACATAATTTAATTTTTTTTACAACATTCATATATAAAAACATAAATATTATAAAAAACTTAAAACTAGGTTGCCACCGACAGCGAGCAGGCCCAAGCTACCAGCGGTTAGCACTGCAGTGAGAGGAACCTATTTTATTTATTATTATTCCTACAATTTCTATGCATTAAAAAAAACTTTTTCCTTTTTTAAGCAGTTTATAGGTTTTCTAAAAGTCACATGAAATTTTAAATTTACGTTCACTCAATTTATATACATATAATGAATCTAATACGTGTTGAAAAAGGGAAATGCTTTCGTTGTACATTATTGATATAGGTGTATAAAAATATAAGTGTCGTAAAAAATCTTATCCGAATATCTCATCATTACGTGATCAAGATAGTTAAATGACTTAAACATAACATTTTTTTTATCTTAGCCATAGGTGTTTTAACTTAAGGAGAAAATCTGTCGGTAACATCTAACGGTGTGTTCTGCCTGCTATTCTTGAGAGTAGGTTCTCGTTCCAGGTCATAGCTGTTCACCACAATCGACCGCAGCATTACTTTACCATCAGGGGAGATTAAGGCCAAACACTAAAAGCATACAACTTATTTTATTCATAAAAGTCAATTATGTTTACCGTTTCACTTGGTGCCTACAAAATCGCTGGACACTGGCCTCAGTTGAGTTGCAATTAAACTCAGTGGTTTGCTAACCCACGAGTTTGATGACTTGCCTTCGTCTTCTGTATACCTGGGGCAATATGTCAACATGGAGCGCCAAACCAGTTGTTTTATTGTTTGTTTCAATTAGGGAAATAAACATTTTTTTGTATCAATTTGTGAAATTGACGTGTAAGTAAACTGGCCAGTGATACGCTAATCCAATAAGAATGTACAGTACGTAATTATTAGTAGTACATATTCTAAATAAGCATTTGATTAGATACCTAAGGTTCTTTAAAAGATACTTTGTTATTTTTATGTCTTAATAAGACTGTGAAAATCCGCAGTAAACCCAAAGGTGAACATAAAGATATAGATACTTACTAAGGTTATTATACCTTGTTATTTTTTAAGTCCGTAAAAATCCAATAAAGGTGAACATAGAGCAAATAAAACATGTTATTTTATAAATAAGTGCTAGTTAAACAAAATGTTGAATATACAATATAATATGGACCATTTTAAAGGTGACAAGAGTGCTGGCTGCGTTTCTCCGTTAATCTGAGTAGGCAGATTTTGAGCGAGAAATGCACCAGTTTTGTAGACACAAGTTAATGGCTGTATATCTCCGCATGGTTAGGCATAATATGTCTAGCTAGACGCCCATCTTAGCCGGTAAAGTTAGTTAGTCAAAGTTAGTCAAATATAGTCTTTTAGTCACATGTCATTATTAGACCTGTATACACCGAGCATAGTCACAGACTCCGTAATGCTGCTGAGATTTTCTTTGACAGAAGATCCAATACCTAACTTTGCAACTTGAAACATCGATATTTTAAATCGTTCAATGTTCGGATACTGTGTACAATTTGTTTCTTTACCATCAAGGCCAGGTAACTCAAAATCAACCTATTTTTGATCCATCCATAAACAATCAAATATTCATTATTTTGATCAGATAAAAATGTATGCAGTACCATATACTTGCCTGATTATTTTATGGTTCAAAATACCACCATTACAATTTCACTCGATCATAAAATATCACAAAAAGTTAGAAATTTCGATTGTTTTTGAGTTTGCACGTAAATTATATTAATATTTTACTTTAAAATATAACAAAAATAGGCAATGATGTTTAGATGAATAATTTTTAGTTACTTTTCAAAACAGTTGTATATTTTATATTAGTAGATTTGAAGTACACCTCAACACGGCTCACCGCGCATGGCCTGAAGTAGCGCTAAATCGCTACTGCTCATGAACATACTGGCCTCTGACTGAGCTATTTAGTTAGATCTTATTACTGTATAGCTTTCAATATTGTATACAATATAATCTGGGTTTCTTAAGAGATGTGCAAGGAAAAAATATTTACTTTGTAGAAGTGCATACAATTATGAATCCCGGCTTAACACACTTGGTTCTTCCAAATTGAGTTACAAGAACCGGCCAGAAAAGTAAGGCATATTTAAGAGAACATTGGCACAATCATTTTTATTACTATACAAAGTCACGTGTATTTTGGTTTTTAAATATATCCCGATTGTGAAATGGAGGTCCAAATTTGGAACAAAAATTAGGCTGAGGAAACGTAATTCTTCAAGATATTTTTGCGATTCATACCTTGTAAGAACTTCCTAACAAAGGAAGATAAAAATTACTTACTTATATTGGTGTTCCTATATCATAAAAAAAGAAACTGTGGCAATGCAACAGAAATACGCCTTTTAAAAGTACGGATGGACATTATTAGATCGCTTATTGAGCTGGTTTAACACGGTTCCGCTTTTGGCTGCTGAAACCCATGTGAGTAGTGTCCTTGTCATAAATCTCTTTTGACATGTTGCTGGTAAAAATGTTCTTAACAATTGCCATAATAAAACACTTTATGTACACAGCTGTGGAAGTAGTAGTTAAGCTTTCATTTTGTTTCTTTCTTTATTCATGGGCTTAGATCATAGTTGATGTACTACCAAAATTTACAAATAGAATATATCCAAAAAGGATGTAATTTTTTTTTAGTCACACTATCAATAACTATCGTATCCATTGTTGTGTTTCAAGATCGCATATTTTCAACGAGCGAAATTAATTTTGCTGCTCGAGAATTATAACAATCAAAACATTATCTTGAGCTACCTACTCAACCTTCTTATAATAATACTCATAATACAGTTTCCTCTGTTTTCTGAAAGTGTAATTTATAAATATAATTTTATAATTTTAATATAACTTTGTATGTTAATGATTATGTAAGAGGTTCATTTTAAATTCATGAATTTATTATTATTATGATTCTCGTACCCGACGATAATGTAAGCATATTGTATTACGACAAGCAAGTATAATATATCACATAAACTATGCCAGTAATGTATATACTTATATAATTTGCTAAGATATAGAGCAATACCTCGCAACTGAATCGATCCGTCTCGTCGCATCGACGAGGTAAGTAAGAATTTTATTTTGATATCACTACGTGCGCGAAAAGACCCGTTATTAATCCTTCTTCGAATATGATACAGCTACTTCCTGTTCAATATTTCACAAAATGGTATACTTAATGAAATTTGTGATAAGCTACATAAACTGGAAGTCATATATTTTTATTTTTGTAATAACGCATGCTCTGTGGATTACATTACAAAATTACAAATTTATAATGACTGTAATTTTTCCTCTACCAAATTTGTAATTTTTAAATTCATATATTTGCTGGTAGTTAAGTGTAATTTTGTCATTGCATATGATTAGCATATTATATTTTTGTATGTACCGATAGTGCATCTCAAAGTCTAATGTTTTGTATGTACCTACTGTCACGTTTTTCCCGCTGTCACGGCGTATGGCGCTACGCCATCGCCATCCGTTCGGTCTCCTGCCGACGATTAAAGGTACGATTCAAACAAACATGGATCCAAATTAAGCGATCAATAGATTTCGCAACCACTAGTTTACCATAAACAACTACAGAGTACAAAAACTACGTTTCATTCCACGAATGAGGAGAAAAAGTAGATTAGCGGTAAACATGAATCTAAAAATTAAAAAAAAAAAGAAATAAATTGATAATATGACGTTACACTACCACCTAAGAAATATGTTACATAATACTTATTATCATTCTGGTAACTGACTTCAAAAAAGGAGCAGGTAGGTACTAAATTCAACTGTGTATTATTGTGTGTATTACCTTTTTACAGGTTGTACCGATATTGATGACACCTTTATAAATTCGAAAGCTGATGCTAGTCATGTGGTCCCATTTAAATTTCAGCAAGATCTGACTAATAGTATTTGAGTTATCCCTAATTACGTACATATTTAATAGGCTTCTACTACATTAATGATGTTCTCATTTTTACTAGTAATCTGAACAGAAAATGACTTTATGGAATGGTTTGGTTTATAAGTAAATAGGCGCCCGGCTGGGACTCACGTTATATTTACCGGATAAATTCCGACCAGTTTCGAGCTATATTGTAGCCCTTCGTCTGGGAGTCACGGTTTTACTTAGAATATTTTTTGGTTTTATTTCTTTATATTTTTCTATTATGTTTTTTAAACAGACAACTTTTTTGCCCGATATTTATCATAAAATGCGAGTTTATATGAAATAAGATATTATTTTAAATTGAACTTTTGCTATTGCTGCAAGTTACTAATCCTTTGGGTTCAAGATTGCTATCCTACTATGAAACAGCCACTGACATGGCAATCTTGGACCTCAATAAATCAGTATCGTTATTCAATAAGTATGAAAAATAGAAGTTTCTAAAAACGCTCACTATCAATCTGCTGGATCATTCGAAAGCTGGGAAAATCTATTGTCAGTAGCTACGTATGCTATAATTTCAAAGAGAAATTGCGCTATAATTATTTTGCCTGTCCCTGTATCGTAAAGTAGGTTATTATCATCTTTACTCCCTTATCCCACACCTGTGGATTCTGTTAAATAGCCTGGCTAGCTACCACCCTCAACCACATCATCACTTACCATCAGTTAAGATCATACCTGATGGTAAGTGATGGTCGAAGGTGTTTTTCAGGTTTGCCTAGAATTATTGGCTCTCAAGGACAGCTGCCGGAAAACACGCCGTAAGATACTTGGCGACAGATTTTTACTTGAGGGTGGTAGCTAGTCAGGCGGGCATTATTTCCTCGAATAAGCACATATTGTAGTAATTTTTGTTTGGGTCATAGCTGAATTTTTTTCAGACTCAGTTAGTTACACATTCAAGATTAAATATATAATATAATAATTACCCTAACCAAGCAGTTTTCACTAGAATTCATGAATTATAAATTAAAATGTTCAAGGTAACAGTCTAATCGGATTGTTTTATATGCATCTTCGTTCTATTTAAATATTACTAACATCTTTAAAATTGTAAATGGGGATAAATTACAGATAGGTAGTCATAAAATTAATCTTTAGTATTTATTATATTTGTATGCAGAATCCAAGGTCTCTGTCTACCCCGACGAAAAACGGACGAGACTTTCCCGTGGTGCAGAGCTAGAATTGAAACTCTCCATATATTCCCGTGGGAGCTGTAAGAGGCGAAGTAAGTGTAAGAAGAGAAAATTCCATAAGATGGGCAGCCATCTTGCACTGTGATTCACAAGACGCCTGTCAAGCGAGGGGATTGTGGTAAACCCATTTTGTTCAACGATGGACGCCATGGCTTTTGTTGTGTATGACCATGATCGTTATTATAACATAAGAATATAGAACATAACGAATACCAATTTAAAGAATATAACGTATTACCATAGCCAAACGGTAAAAAATGGAGACTCTCGATCTGACGTAATATATGGGTCACAGAAAGAGATGGGTGACAGAAAATCGCATGTGTCACGGTGCAACCATCTACACATATTAGATGGGTATTTGGTGGCCAAATACTAATATTATAAAAGGAAAGATTCATATTTTTTTTGTCAAAAATTCTTTCACTATTAAAATCCTACACTATCCCTGAAGAACATAGGCTATAGAATATTTTCAAAAAATCCGGATCCGTATTTAAACTTCAATAATGTAACGAACGTGTGAAAAAATAAAAAAATCGTTATATCGTGTATGCAGCGGAAATTTTTGACATTAGAGCAAAGTAAGAGATGACGCAATTTTTTTTTTTTTTTTTTATGCTTGATAGTTTAGCCTTTGACCACTATCTCACCTGATGGTAAGTGATGATGTGGTCGAAGATGTTGTTCAGGCTAACCTAGAATTACTGGCTCTCAAGGACAGCTGCCGGAACACACCGTTAGGTGCTTGGCGACAGATTTTCAACTTGAGGGTGGTAGCTAGCCAGGCGGGCATTCGCAAAGTGCCCTACCACCATGCTATAACGACTGCCATCCTAAGACAACAACCGGGACCGACGGCTTAACGTGCCCTCCGAAGCACGGAAGCGCTCAGTAGTAATGTCACCAGCGGTCACCCATCCAACTCATGACCGCGGCGGACGTTGCTTAACTTTGCTGATCGATTCAGAATGGTTAAGCAAACTTCGCTACGAGCGCTTCAAATTCGCTTGCAAGCAACATCAGTGAAAAGTATTCGATCAGCGTGGTATAAGGATAAATTATATAACTTATTGTAAATATAAAATGAAGATATAACTATTGTATTCTTTAAATATGTTTCTATATTGTTGTTCAAAAAACATTTACTGAATTTCCAGACAACATGATACAAAAAAAAAGTAAAATTTGTACATGTCATGAGTGAAGAAAGTCTAAAAGGTAAACTAAAAAGTAAAGCAAACTAGAGTTAGTACTTATTTTTTAGTTGTTCATCAACTAATAAAGAATATGATTAAAGAGCAGATGAAGACCGAAGAAGGTGGACTGCGTGCTGAGTAAGTACGTACTTGAGGAGAATAAACGTTTTGCTGACCCCATTTAGGAATAAAATTAGCTAAAAAACATTGACCTGAAAATTGGCCTAAAACTGGTTCTATACAATATTATTTCTATTTGAAATTATCAGGATTCAACGAAATAAACATTTTCAATTATATATGTAACTTTTAGAAACCCAAAAACTCATCGTGGCGCCTTTAAAACGAGCAGGTATTATTATTATTTATTTTACACAATGTATGGTATACAATCGAACAATAAAATAGTTGGTTTTCTGTCGCCAAGCACCTAACGGTGTGTTCCAACTTCCAACAAATTTACTTAAGAGCAAGTAATTTTTTTAACCACAATACAAAAAAAAACAATTTTCTAATGTCCAAGTATAAAAATTGTTGAACAAAATACTAAATTGACTAAGTATTTAAAGAGAATTGACGCATGCTAAGCGAATAACTTGGAATAATTTCATATGGAAAATAGTTGCTGTTTCAAGTCCCTCTGGAATTTCTTTTATCTAGCAAAATTAATTAATAGAAACATGATTTTTATTATTCTAAATTTGAAAATGTCGATTTCAAAATCAACATTATCAAATTTACCTCAACAGAAAGATCTTTCAATCATGAGAGCGGGCTGTATAAGTTCAAACGGCAAATCGTGTTTTTGTATATCCCAACGATGAAAGTTGTTTACATTCACAGAACAGAAATCTTAGATATCACAATTAATAATATTGATATAAAACTCACCTCTATTACTGGCGTATGTATTCAGTTATACTAATATATTAACGTAATATTTACGTCCGTATTCACGTGTGCACTTCACTTCCTATTGACGGACACTGTCCGATTTTGCCGCCGGTGTGAGGTAAGCCGCTTGTAGGCGCTCATCTGATATCATGTGTAGGTAACCTATATGTGATGTCAAGGTGTCTATTGCTTTTTATATCAGTTAACTTTACTAATAACTGTAAAATACTTACTATTTATTGGCATAATGTAGCTATAACAATTACTAAGTATTTTGAAGAAGTATGATGGTTACTTTTAATATTGGTTTTACTAGCTCGCCCCGGCTTTTAACGGGTAATTATGACTGTAACTTGAGATGTAAGCAATCCTATCTTTAAATTTGGATCAAACTGCACACGGTGTGCAAATCAAAATTAAAATCGGTTCAGTAGTTTAGGACTCCATCGCGGACGAACAAAGTGACACATAATTTTTATATATATAGTTTTATACGGATATTTTATTTGAACTAGAACACATCGTTTACAAAAGATTACGAAGTGAATCTTGGCCTCCGATATGAGAGCACGCCGCGCCGGTACTGCTTCCGGTCGTGTACCGTTTCACGCCAGTTGTAAGTTTGCAGTAAGTACGCACTTATTTATTATAATAGTACTACTTAAATCAAGAAATTCAACGACACTAGTTAAAGTGAAAAGGTACATAATATTAGCATACAATGTAATACTCACTAAAGCGAGACCTATAAATAAGGCAAGTCCTTACCAGAAAATTATGTTTATAAGATTGCACCATAATCAGAAATAAGTACATTCTATTCAAATTCGAAAGCTGTGAAAGTATGTCACCATAATATATTTCCAGTATAGTGTTCCTCAACATCAGCCTTTTATGAGATATACATTGGTCAGGTTTATTAGTTACCATTACCAAGACTTCGTTTATTTACTTTCACGTGTTGAACTTGAACTTGTTGATGACGATGTCTCGAATTTAGTGCTTCATTAACATTATTTGTATTGTCTATATTAAATGACAATCTAATTACTCGTTAAGTCAATGTTTTATAGAATGATTATGAGGCGTTTAATTAAAACTGTTTATACATCGTGAACATAAAATATTATCAGACAACATACAAAAATGTAAATTTTGTTTAGCAGATACCTAAATAAAAAGTTAGAAGGTAGGATTAGTTTCAATATTTATTAAACATAGCACAATTGGGGTCAATATTTATGTTGAATTGAAATTCTCATTCATCAATCTTACGTCGAAAAATTGCTGATTCTTATTAATTTCTTATATGTTAAAAACGTTTGAAATGGAGATCTAAATCATCCCTGTTACTTTTGGTCCTTTGTGCAGATATTAAGAATTGTACAGTGTTTATACAAATGGTCCCGTAGGGTGCCGTGCTAGAATGTCAACCTCCCTTTGCTACCTGTGAGTGTAGTAATAGACCCGTAAGGGTAAAATACAGCAGCAGCGCCTTCTGAAGAACAGTTATCTGAAACTGCGATCCCAAGGCACATACCAAGTGTCGGGATTTCGGAAAATCCTCCCATAATGGGCTGTGTTCAGCAATGGACAATCTGGCTAGTATAGTAAAGTATACAATATTGATTTTGTATTTTTGCAGGGTGCTATTTGTTCCAAAGTTTCGGCGTTTTAATTTCGGAGTTTTTTTGATTCTACATGACTAAGCGTACTCAAACTATCAGTACGTACTCTATTATATTGTCTATCTCCTCCTATGGTATCTCTATCGTTCTCTATACTAAACTAGATGTGTAGGGACTCTACATCTAGTTTGGGGTCTCCTCAATAGTCATTTTGATCTCACTAAAACTTAAGATTTTTTTTATTTAGCACATCGATAGCGCCCTCTATAGGGTTTGCCTTGAATCTCGTGTGGAACATCGCTGTTGGGTCGTTCTGTCAGTGCCTGTATAATCAGTTAGTCGCTTTTGCCGAAGGTGGCGCTCTTATATTAAGTGAAACAACCATATTATTTTACTTTATTGTATAAAAATAAACATTGTAATATGTATGGAAAAATGTTAAGATTGTAAATAAAACCACATGAAATATGCTACAAGAGCAAAAAATGTACAAAACGTTCATTTTGTTCATTCAGCTGGTTTTGAACCCGTGTTCATTTTGTCTCATGTGTTTCATGAATTTGTAAAGTTACTCGACTGGGAGCGTGGCGTCTCCTGTAATCCGGCTACTCGGAGGTCGGGATCAGAGGATGGTTTGAGGTCGGGAACCACTGGTGTTGTGCGTCCCATGTTGACTGGACGTCCACACTAAGCCCGGTATTAATATGGACCACCCGGAGGAGTCCGGGCGGTGCAGGTTAACTAAGGAGAGGCGAACCGGGCCAGGGGGGAAACCCAGCAGCCAAAAGTCTCCGTATCGGGCAGTAGTGGGATAGCGGCTGGGAGTGGGAGTGCAGTATCAGCCTGACCAATATAATCAGACCTGTTCCTTTTGCCATTTTGTATGAAAATTGCGTTTCAGCTACTGACTTGTTTAACTTTTACGGAATAAAATTTTGTTAAAAGAATCGGACACTATCGTTTAATTAGAATGGTAGTTAAGATGAACTTTTAATTTTACATTTTAACTGCAATAATCAGACCTGTAAATTTTGCAATTTGATACGAAAATTTAAATAGCGTTTTAACAATGTTTATCTTGTTGTATTTTGTTACCATTGCTGTACCTAATATATTACATTTTGTCAGGATAGGATAAGTTGTAAGACTCATTGACTTTTTTATTATTATTATGGCGTAATATTTTTATACCCAGTATTAGCCTAACCAATAAAAATCAGACCTGTTCCGTTTGCTATTTTACTAAAAAAACAAAGCTTGTTATTTTATTTTTATAATTAGTTACAATTGTTAGCATTGGCTTAGTTAGATGATAGAACGCTGTACTCGCAGTTTTCTGATTTTTTGCTCTAGGTCTTGCAGTTTTGTGACGTTATGTTCAACGCACTTTTGTAAGCGTTATTTCAAAACATGTAGGTAGGCAGTATTTACTTGTAGAATGTTAATTCTACAAGTAAAATCACAATAGAATAACGTTACTTTATTTCCTCTATACCAATTAGCTAAATAGTTAAGGCGCGGCTAACTTTTAAAAGAATGGCCCCGAGTTTCTTGCACGTTCTTCTCGCAGTGGCTCTATAAGTTTTGTTTGCTGAACGTGGCAGTACAATGTAGTATATTTCAATATTAAAATTTGACATTGACCTTCATAAGAGCGTCGTAGACGCCTAAATTGAATAAATGATTTTGCCTTTGACTTTTATTTTGACAGACTAAATTTTACTAAAAAGGTGCCTTGAACCCTAAATATAGAAGAGTAAGAAATATTCTATTACTTGGTAAGTTAGAGCTTAGAAACTATGTATGTAACTAATAAGCATTGTAATGCAACGGGGTAATTCTTTCAGCATGCTAGGCACACTGCTAACTGATAGTTGTCTCGAGCATTTGGACTACCTGTGGGTCTGCAATAGTCTTTAGGTTGCCCATATGCTTTCATAGTAGTGTTGAATATAGTTTGTAGTGTTTAGTTAATAAAATGTCACCTCTACCTCTTTCAACCTCTAGCCTATTAGCGGATAGAATTAAGAAAAACAAGGAGTGATCAATTAAAGTAATGAATTTACTGATCCGTAGGCAGTTTGGTAGGGCAACACAAAATTTGTGGGTCGTGGATGTACGGCCTGTCTGTTCTCGCTCCGCAGTGCAGGTACTATCCTGGGAGTCCGGGCGTAGATGGTGGGTGCCCCCGCAGATGGTACGGTATGTTGGTGCTCAGCTTCGCAGTGAATACTAAATCCCGAGTTAGTTCGGTATCAGCTCGGTAGAAAAATCAAGTTGTATTCTGATTTGTTCTGAGTTCCTTCTTATTTCCTGGAAGTGATAATACCACAATGTTATGAAATGGCATATCAATCATCCTATCTGGGGTACACCCACACGGCATCAGGATTAATGAACCTGCCTATTAGTAGTAGTATTGCCGTGGTGGTATATATCCAGAACGGAGTTTACAAATTGTTACAATAAATAATTAAGTTAAAAAAGCTAAGTTATACAAATAAATTTAAATAAGTTTTAGAAAAGAATTAATGTTTAAGCTAATGTTTATTTGAAAAATGGAAGGTAGTTAATTAAAAAGATGATGCAATTTCAACATAAATGTTAAAGATGATAGACATTATGATGGTGTTGAAAAGAATAGAAATGATAATAGCAACTGAAAATTAAGAAGTAAACAAAATGTGTACACAGTAAGACATTTAAAACATGATATAAAAGAAAGGCAATTTATGGGTGTTTGTGTGCTATTTGAAACTTACCCTACCGCGGGAAAACACTTTCCAGATGTATTCTAAAGTTTAATACATTTATTAAAGTTAATAAAGTAGCCAAATACTTTATAAAAATGTAAATAATATTACGCGCAACCGGCTAGAGCGCACGGGATTGCATTAAGTGGCGTGGACACGCTTTGTGAACAGTCTAGTGACGACTGGCGGGCGCCGGCGGCGGCCGGGTCGACCGCTTGGAATGTCGTCGCATGCGACCCTCCGCTCCGCATGCCCGTCACCCGCGGCTGCCTTGTGCCACTCATAAGGACCGTGCGCATACAAAAGACGTTATTATGGACCTTGTACCTACACCTGTATATTATTTGTAAATAGATAGTCCCTAATTTATTATAATAGAATATTATTAGATTTTATTGTTTGTACATATAACTAATTTTTAAGTATTACTTTCTAACATTATTACTAGTTATGTAACGCTTCGTTACAAAAAGTACCGCCAGTAAAAAAAATAACTTAAATATTTCATCTGTACTGACCTAGCATGGCTCCAGTCAATTACACGTATATTTTAAACATACATTATAATATAAATTGCAATAAAATAATCGGGCTTTTAAACTACGTTGAAAATGAAACATTTCAAATATTATTCAGCTTTTATTCCAGATTTGATTTAAAACGCTCCTATTAAGACCATAATGACTATTGCGTTACTAAAACTAATCGATGCAAAGCATCAGATTCCGTTGTGTCAGCAATTATTCCTTATTTGGTAAAATAGCCCTATAGTTTGATCACATCCGCTCCTATTACTACTTCTGGGTCTATTAACAAAATAGCTTAGCAACAACTTGAGCAAGTTGCATTGAACAAGAATATTCATTCACATGTTACCTACGCTTTAATGCACGCGGGGCTTATAATGTTATTTTGACTCTATTACAAACTGTCAATCACTCGTAAGATTGAATTAGTAGTTTCCGACACAAAATGGAAAAATCTCAGCTAAAGCATTTCGTAAAACAAAAATATTATGATGAAAGTTATCATTCAATGCAATTAAATTTCCGAAGAAGTGTATAAATTGTTCCTAAGCCCTATTCCTAAAGATCGGTCGTTTATAGCACAGCAGGCATTTCAGGTTCCTTCTTTTTCTCTGGGACGTCTTTTAAATCTTTTTCTGGAATCATTTCTTTCATGGGCATAGTTTCGGGCTTCTCCATCTTCTCTTCTTTTTTTTCTGACTCTGACATTATGAGTTCAGGTACTTGCAAAGGCTTGCTTGGTTCTTCAGCAGTGATAGCTGCTCTCTCTTGTGGTACGATGCTTTTTACTTCAGGTACGTTGGTCTTTACTTCGGCTACGTTACTTTTTACTTCAGCTACGTTGGTCTTTACCTCGGCTACGACTTTCTGTAAAAGGGTTTTGAATTATAGTAAGAGCCTATTGTTTATTTTTTCACGTGCGGATTAAAACGACAGATTTCGTCGGTTTTAGTAATTATTTTCAACTATAATCGTTATAGGTATAAGATTCAGGACTTTTATATATTTGAATCCCATTAACTGAACATTAATAATACAATCACTAAGCTTGGTAGATATAGCTTTAGTGACATCTTATGTTATTCTAGAAATAATGACAAAAAGTCAATATTGGTGATTATTTTTTGAATTGAGCTATTGGAAGCATTGTAATGGATCTTGAAACACTAGTTTGTTTATGATCTTGTAGATAGAGTCGTAAATCTTTTAGTTGTCTAGGTGGTGAATACTAAGATTTCAACTAACCTCAACCTTTTCGTTTTCCTTAACAACAGCACTCTTCTCTTCTACCACTGCTTGAATTGCTGACCTCTCAATGGGAGGTATAGCAGCAGGGTCAGGCAGGATGGTGCAGTCAGCTTGGTTGGTCTTCACGAAGAAGGTCCTCGAAATCTTGTAGCGGTCTAGCACGTTGTAGGCGTTCTGCATTATGTTCAAGGATGGGAGCCTGTCGCGGCTTAGCAACCATACGTTTTCTGCGAGCATGTAAAATAAGATCGTATTAAATTCATAGATGTCAATGTTATAATTTGTTAGCTTAAGGTAGGATGCAAAAATGGTCTGCTCCGAGTGTTTTATTTACTAGGTTTCTTTTGTTAGTATAGTTTATATTTTTTATAGTTTAATACCAAAAATTCTCATGATGATGATGATTAAATTCAGATAATATAAATCGTAATCCTCAATTTTTTTCCCGGATTTTACGTATTAACTCGTTATATTTGTCAAAATCTTATTAAAGTGCTTCAATCTCTAATTTATACAGTCAAAATCATATAATTAGAAATCGGTGAGGTAGGTAATTAATTTGCCTCATGTTGGGTAAGATAATCGTTTATTTGCATTAAACATGAGTATTATACACACACAAGGTAGGTATGCACATAGATGGATATTTAACAATTAAGTTCATCATGTTTTGCCTATTTAGGCGTACAAATTTTAGAGAGAAAGCCATTTGAAATATTATAAAAAAGAAAAAAGAAGAGGTAAAACATAGAAACTATTTTATTATTTTGTATCCATTTAAATTGAAGTAATGCATATTAATATTGAATTAATGACTGAATTAGTTTATTTGACAAGTGTTATATATGAAATAAATATATTTGGTTAATATGCAGTCATATACCATGAACAACAATATAATAAAAATTGAAATTTGTATAACTTACGGGTATGCACTGGTCCAATGCCGCTGCAAGACCACATAACAGCATAGTTGTCATAATCGGTGTCCAAAATGCTGAACTCCGATTCGTAAGGCAACGGCAGTGAGGAGTATTTGACCATCACGCGACCTTCTCCTTCGCGCCCGACCATTTGAAGAGATCCTTCCATCACTCGCTTGAAGCCCGTTCTGGTTAATAAGGAAGAAAATAAATCATTCAATTTTAAATTTGGAAAAATACGATTCATAGATAACATGAAGCGATAAAACACCATGAAAAATATATATCATTATTTTTTTCGTGTGCTTCATGTTGCTTGTAACAATGGAATTTAAAGATATTGAAATAGGCATAGAAGAATATGTCCTATAATATGAATAGCTAGGCACGTTTTTATTATTCCTTGCTAGAATTTTTTGTTAATCAGTCAAATGTTCATTATCATTCACCTAGGATTTTCATACGAAGATTCGAAATATTAAATATCAACTCGTACTTAAACATCTCTGGATTTTCTATTACTTTTTATCGTTTCTATAAGAGGAAAACAAAATGATTATAATAATAACAAATATAAAAAAAAAATGTTTTATAAAAACGCTTAAAAAAATATTAAAATATATCTATGACGTCACAAACGCCACGCAGCCAAACCGGAAGAATTTTCGACGCTTCTGCACGAAGCATCCACAGGAGGCCTTGACTCTACGAGCGCACGATCGAGAAAAATAGAGCCAAGAGAAATATTTTTCAAATATTTGTTACTATTAAATATGGATTTCCACAAAGTAACCCCTGGATATATTCATTAATAAAATGTTTATACTTAAATAGGAAAATAATAAGTTGCTTGTTAATCCCTAATTATGTCATAAGGTTATTGAACAAGCACTTAGCGCATCTGGTGTTTAGCGGTAACTTATGCAACTTGCGTCTGCGCTCATCATCCTGCGACAAACAGTTGTTAATTCTTATGTGCCTGTAATTTCATCTACACACAATAATACGAACATTACTGCCTAGCGATAGAATTAAGTATCGTTGCAGTACGTCCTGGACGAGCTCGTTTAAAAAGATTCATACTTCTACTGTAAAGAGTTCCACTGCTATTACAAAAGCGCTCGTAGCGAAGTTTGCTTAGCCGTTCTGAACCGATCCGCAGAGTTAAGCAAGATCTTCGCCACGGTCATGACTTGGATGGGTGACCGCTAGTGACATTGCTACTGAGCGCTTCCGTGTTTTTGAGGGCACGTTAAGCCGTCGGTCCCGGTTGTTGTCTTAGGATGACAGTCGTTATAGCATGGTGGTAGGGCATTTTTGATCCTGCCTGGCTAGTTACCACCCTCAAGTAGAAAATCTGTCACCAAGCACCAAACGGTGTGTTCCGGCAGCTGTCCTTTGAGAGCCAGTAATTCTAGGTTAGTTTAAACAACATATTTGACCACGTCGTCACTTACCATCAGGTGAGATAGTGGTCTATCAGGCATATAAAAAGACATAGAGTTCGACTGCAGCTTCACAGAGTTGTATTGTACGACCAAAGATTTTTTTTCATTATTTAAACTCTCTGGTAAAGAGTGCTTGCTTACTTACAAAGCGTTGACAATCTCATTAGATACGACGATGCGGCCTTCGGGGGTGCTGAGATAGTTGGTGGTGACGCATCTGTTGCCCAGCTCGCTGACCGTGAAGTATCTCTCGGATTCGTACCAGGTGCCCAGGAATCTGTTCATGTTGAAGTTTGCCATCGGCTGGGGGTGGAAATATCAATATGTTAAGAATAGAAATGCACGGGAAATTTTGAAAGTTAAAACTGTTTTATCGCTCTTGTGTAAAATAATATTGCTTACTCTGCTAGGAGAAAATTCATTGAACTTTAATATAACATAAATTATTCTTAGAATTGTCTAAATATCGAACATAGAATTTTCCCCTACTAACTAACCTACATCAAATGACGTAATTTTTTGTAAATTCCACGAATCACTTAATTTTTTACCCTATACATTAACGATATTGATACATAATGTAAAGAGAGACGGATTACTTAGCATTCCATGGATTCAACGTGCAGGTGCCGCCGGGTCCATAGCGTTGCAGAGAAAGACGCTAGAGGGGCCTGGGACTGGCAACCCAGAAGCAGAGTTAAGGGGCCCCTTTACAATGCGCTCCCTTTCCCGCTCGAGCCTACCTAACCATAGGTAAGATCCTAATAATGCCGCCTTAGATACACTTTCTAGGATGGAAGTTACGGTTGTTCTTGGCAAGGTCTTTAAGTAGGTTTTATAGGGATTTCGATGGTATACCCCTTGCTCCAACTTCTATAGCATATAAATTAACCACATATCCGTTTTTGGTTAATATATACTACTAAATTCTTGATGTAAGGATTACTTTAATTACATGATAATTAATAAGACACATTATTATAATAAATTTGAAAAGAATAGCCCTGAGTATATTGCTCGTTCTTCTAGCAGTAGCACCCCCTATTATGATGAACATGGCGGTGTAATGTAGAATCTTTCAAAATATTTTAATACATTGAAAGATTCAACAAACACTGAAAGAAAAGATAAACCTTCATAAGAGCGCTTTATATGTCTAAATTAAATTTCAATGAATTTGGCTTTTTTTAATTTAATTAGCTCACTACTTTTTAGAAACAACTCATTGCAAGCTCATGAATTAATGCGATAACATACATTAAAAGTGCTTCGCTTTTAATGCTGGCAATATTTAGCATTTTACATCTTACTATACATTCGATTTAATTTGGTCCTTAATTATCTTTTAGTATCATACCAGCAATATTTGTGTATATGTCTATATATTTGTATAGAGAGGTTCGGCATTAGAATGTAGAATATTTTAATATTGAAATGTGCGATTGACCTTCACAGGAGCGTCGTTGTAGCCGCCAAAATTTACGAAGTAAACGATTTTGCCTTTCACTTTGAAATTGTAAAAAGAGGCTTTAACAATTTAGATAAATTATACAGTTAAACATTTATCTATGTGCTTTAATCGATTGATATCATTTCTGATTAAATCCTTTTCTATCAGTCCGAGCATCGTTCGTTTAAGTGCTGTTAGATTAGGACTAGTTTTAACATATAGGGATAAGAATATACGTATTGCACTTAGTTGAGGACTAGCTAGTCTAGCACACGGATCATAATATTTTTTTTAAATACTAGCCGCCTGCCCCGTCTTCTCACGTGTATTTAAAAAAATTAATATATTCTATACCCTATTTTCATCTGAGATAATGTAGGATTCTAATGGTGAAAGTTTTTACAAATCGGTTCAGTAGTTTTTAAGTTTATTCGTTACATAAAAAAATACAAATTAATCTTTCCTCTTTTTGAATATTAGTGTATAAGTAGTTAAGATATGTAATAAGAATTTGAAAATAACTGCTAACATAGCACCTAGGTAAATAGGCTTATACAGTAATTTTTAAGTTTGCTATAATCCAAGCAACAAAGGAGCTGTAGATCTAATAACTAATCTTCTCTCGAATCCTTCTCTCAAATTTTTAAGTTGCTTCGATTTTAATTCATGAACACATTTCTGCTTTAGTATTCCCAAGTTAAACTATGCTAATCAGATGGAGAAGTGTGTTTGCAAAATGAATGATAATGAAAGTAAAAGTACGACATCGATCCATGGAACCAGGGTCGATGAACGAGGCAACCGGTCCAGCATTGTCTGTGGTCAGTACCATTGCTTATATAAGATGTGCTCAAGGTCGACATACTACTGATGCTTTGGTAATATACAATTTGCAAAGAATAAAGTTGCCTCATAGAACATGTGCCTACAATAGGACATCTAAATTATATCAAAATAAGATTAGTTTATAATATTTTTATCGATAAAATAAAAAGTGTTAAGTCTCTCACTTTTACCTTTGTAAGGTATTTAAATATTACCAATTACAAGTTCTATTTAGAGTAATTAGAATAATAAAATTAGAATCATATTATAAATATGCTCATAAGGCATAGTTAACATTTTAAAAAGATGCTAAGTTGAAAAGCCGTTGTATTGAATTTGGAAACTATACTCTACAAAAGCAGATTTTTTAGTAAAATTATAACTTAAAGCTAAACCTAGGTTTACTTTATATTCTAAGTAAACAAACGTGATAGATTAATATTTAATCAATCTACGTCTACAACAACATTATAAAGAGGAAAGATTTGTATTTTAGTATGTAACGAATAAACTTAAAATTTTAAAAATTCTTTCATCATTAAAATCCTACATTACCTCTGAACATAGGCTATAGAATTTATATTTTTTTTTGTTAAATACCCGTGTGAAGTCTGGGTGTACTAGTTTCAAAAAAACTCTCAAAATGTACTACTGTAAATGCTACGTCTAAGTTAAAAACAATTGATAGAACACATAGAGACAATTAAAATAAAATAGATAGTTAACTAAAACTGTAATTATAAAATCTCACCTGAAAGTCAGGACACCATCCCAACGAAGGGATCTGCGCCGTAGCGGTGGCCACCAGGGATAGGAGATACAGCTGCCACATGATGTTGAGACTAGGGAGCCGACGGGAATGCTCCTAGAAGTCCCGACGAAGGCTTATAAAGGGCCCACCTAGAACCGGTCCCGTGGTCGTGTCTAATGGACTCCTTATCTAGAAACCCTTCGATGGTTCGCAAGGTTTTGCTATGGGCAAAAAGTACAGGTTATTTGAGGGCAAATATGGGGTTGTAATAGATCCAGTACCAATTCTATAAATAGATTTACAAAGAAGACCTTAGCGGGTTCTCTCAATCCTCCAAATTGAATTACACTGTTCTATTTAATTCAGCCTTAAAAATATTTCTATTAGGTATAAATTTTTCGACGAAAGTAGTATAAAAAAGTTTTTAATTTGTTTTTAACGGACGAATGGGATATTTTTTTTTATTGAGTAGAGATAGTTTTGTATAGGTGCTTTGTAATTGCTAATTTCTGGTGAGAATCCTTCATCACAAAAGGTATAAAGTAAAGTATTTACATAGGTATATGTGACGTTATTATAATTAGGCATTTATATAAAGTAATACAGATAGTACGTTTGCGTACATTGACCTTAGTTTTAGAAAGTCTAAAAGCTTCCATAATGGGGTTTGATGACAAAAAAGTACAGCAGTTCTTTAGTGCCTGGAACTGCACCCGGTTGATAACAATTGGCTTGCTCTATTATGTGTGACCAAACGTGGGTGCGGAGACACCTCTGGTTACCACTTCGGAGATAATGATATGTTTCAAACAAAATACTTTTACAAGGCATAACATGTTCCAAAGAAAACAGTAATTGTTCATAAATCCTGAATCATATTTTTAAGCAACAAAGAAAATAGGAGATCCTAGTTTGAGCACCTTAGACTCTCAAGTACGCAATAAATGCTGCGGATCTTGTCAGGCTACAGGGTTCACATGTGTGCTAATAGGTTTCTTTGTTAGCTTAGTGATACTACCCTGTGCCTAGTCTTGGGAATGCTAACCACTTTACTAGTTCTCTACACTTTGGCTGCGCTCGCTGCTGGGAATTTTCCACGCATATTAACTTTTCACAAAGTGTTGTTAGTTGATATTGTATAACTTTTTGAATTAGTACGTTGTTATCTAGGAATTATTGAAAACCAAGGCTGATATAGTCAGTAGATAAAAAATTTGGGTGATTAGATCTAAGAGTAATCCAAAAATGTTGCCAAAATGGTATTTTGAACAGATTGTTAGTGCTATTATCATCTTAAAGTAATCTATTAGCTGACGAATTCAAATTCAATGTAATGTTTTTAATGTTTTATAAGTTTTGCTGTGGTGGAAACCTCTTCTAATGAACGTAACGATTTTGAATAAATATTTTCTGTCCAGGTTTGATCGTAGTAGGAACACACAAAGGGTGATCAATGCTTTTAATATGTAGGTTATATTTAGTAGTTTTTATTTATGTGTGTATGTTGCTAATAGGTTTCAACCACCTGATTTGATCTTCATGAAATTTCTGAGGACTTTCTAAAATACCATTCGCAAGCAACTATCAAACCTCAATCATGTTGAAGGGTTGCTGTGAAATAAAGTACTAAAATCGGTTCAAAAGTATCAAAATTCATGACATATATATAAGAACATAACTTATATAATTAGTTAGTGTAATAATGCCATAAAACTGAAATATTACTAAATTAGGTATGTGTAGACATGTTTTGACATTGATATCGATGTAGCATAATTTGTGCTAATGAAATTATGCAGATTAAGTGTCCAGTCAGACACTTTCAAACAAGCACAATATTAAAAAGAATATTAATTTCATCGAAGGTCTATATCCAAAACGATTTAACTAATATAAGAGGCTGTTAGACTACGTTTTGAGCGGTGTATAATTATCCTAGGATCTAGAAAGGCGCAAGAATGTTCCCACTGGACCAGTACCGAGTTCTGTGCAAAAAGATGCGAGTCCCATCTGCTTACCGGTTTTGTGCTACTCCTTTTTATTTTCTATCTTTCCTGTCTATTTTTGTATGGACTGTCTCAGGAGAGAACCGACTTGTCAAATAGACAATTTAAATTAAGTTCCTTACCGCTGAAGCGATTTCAAAGTCGAATGACAATCTGTTTTAAATATATCAGTGGTATTTATGGAAAAGATTTTTTTTTATAGCTATCTCACCTGATGGTAAGTGATGATGTGGTCGATGATGTTGTTCAGGCTAGCCCAGAGTTACTGGCTCTCAACGCGGACAGCTGCCGGAACACACCTTTAGGTGCTTGGCGACAGATTTTCTACTTTCTGGTGGTAGCTAGCCATGTGAGCATTCGCAAAATGCCCTACCACCATGCTGAAACGACTGCCATCATAACACTACAGCCGGGTCCGACGGCTTAAAGTGCCCTCCGAAGCACGGAAGCGCTCAGTAGTAATATCACTAGAAGTCACCCATCCAACTCCTGACCGTGGCGGACGTTGCTTAACTTTGCTGATCGGTTCTGAACGGCTAAGCAAACTTCGCTACGAGCGCTTGTAGAGTATTGAAAAGGTACGTTTTTTCCTTTTTAACAAACAAAATATCCATATTCACTGTTTGACTAGCAGGTACAGTTATATAACAATAGCATACTCTATTAATGACAAATACATTTCATTTTGTACATGTTACTGTTTTGGATTTCTGTAAAAGTTTATTGAATCTTATACGTCGTCGTATAAAAATTGAAGCAGTATGTTTTCTGAGACAGACGCTTCTAGAAGATCTTAAGGGTGAATTGCTTGTGTAGCTAGTTTTTGTGTTTGGAGTGGTCAAGAAACTATAAATAATTATAGACATAATTATTTTTATACGTACAGGTACTTGCTAGGCTATAAGACCGCTTCAGCGCTATGGCTAACAGTCGCATATACCTACAAATTTTGCAGTAAGAATCGCTGTATCTACCTTGGTACGAGTACATTGCTGTGCATTTCAACCTGCTTATTATTTTGGTATGGTTTTGATATGTTGGTAGATTGTCTATGTACTAAAGTTTTTTATAAGATGTAACATGTTGAGTTGGGGACAGATTTATGATATTTATCTATCCCAAGGTTTTTTTATGCTTGATAGGTTAGCCTTTGACTACTATCTCACCTGATGGTAAGTGATGATGTGGTCGAAGATGTTGTTCAGGCTAACCTAGAATTACTAGCTCTCAAGGACAGCGACACACCGTTAGGGCATTCGTAAAATTACCACCATGCAAAGATTATATATATATTATTATAATTTTTTTTTCTATATCTGTAATTTACCACATTCAGAACTGACAGTCTTGTAGCTTATATTTACCAATTCCTTAAAGTCTAAAGTAGCTCTTAATCATTAAAAAGAAAAACTAATTTCTACATAATTTAACTAACCGAACTATGCCTACTTTAATAATTTATAAGTATCACATACTTATCTTCACATACAATATATATAATAAATATCTATTGACACAATACACCACCTGAGATATTTCTGTTTTATTTATCGTTGTCTATTATTTTATTAATAAGTAGTTGTGCCTTTGTAATGTAAACATACTTCTTTCATTATTATTTAGTTACTATTTCATTTATATTATTAACTTTGATAGAGTAATTCCAAAAAGGAAGGGACTGAATCTCACGACACAGGTCACCCTAGTGTGAGACTCAGTGATCATGAATAGACTTACATTTTTCGTATAATAACGATACATACTACATATATTCTGATTTAATATTTTATGTGTAAGTTCATAGCTTAACTTATTTCATAATAAACATTAGTATTATTATTATTATTATCTATATCATAATACGATTATGTACTAGCATTCACCTGCGGCTTTGTTCGAATAGAATTAGCTTTTATCATGTCACCTTTGAAACCAAGTGTCACAGGACATTATTTTACTTATTTTTATCAATTATTTATTATCCTAAAGTACATATGGAAATATTTCCTAAAAGATGCAAAATAATACTAATATAACTGATATAGTAGCGACAGTAGTGATAAAATTATTTTAAGCCATAATATTTAATACATAAAATACATGTAAGTACATACAATATTCTACGTCCGATAGTCCAATATCATAGAGACATAAAATACTATTTTCTCTTTTCTGTGGTCCAATATCTACAGCAAAAAAACAATAAAAAAAATGCTGGTTGAAAGCCCGCTAAGGATCTCAAACCATGTTTAAAATAAGGATTTAATATTTCTAAATATGATTACAAGCACTATCGCGTGCTAAGCGAAAATCATATCAAACAAATTATTGGAGTACAAAATTTTATGCCCAAGGCGGGAATCGAACCCGCGTCCTCCGATATCGCGTCGGATGCTTAACACCATCTCAGCCACCTGGACATTGGCATTTCTGCCGAAACTTAACTTAAGGATTTAATTTTTAGCACGTTCTGTATAAGTATGGAACCCTCGATGTGTGAGACCAACTCGCACTTAGCAGGTTTTATTTTATTGTCTAATACAGGCAGACAATTCTGAGGCAGTGATAGCCGCGCGGTAATAGCTATGGTAACCAGCTCACACCCTAAAGTTTAAAATCCGTCGCCAAGCACCTAACAATCTGTTCCGACAGCAGACCTAGAGAGCCAGTAAAGTTAGAGGAACATGAGACTAAACAAATGAATGTCAGTTCATCACTTTTGTCGAAATGCATCTGCTATAGGCAGAGGTTAGTCCACTTAACATCAGATTGGCCTCGTGCTTGTTCCGTCATAATTATATAAAAAACTAAAAAAATGATAATCAGGTGGCCCACCTGATAGAAATTGGTCACCGTCATCTATGGACGTTTGTAACTTTTTTTTATGTTATACTGACAGAACAACCTCGAGACCCACCTGATGTTAAGCGGACTAACCACACTGCGTCCGTCACCTTGAAACATATATTTTAAGTCTCATGTGCCTGTAATTTCACTGGCTCTCAAGGACAGCTGCCGGAACACAATGTAAGGTGCTTGGCGACAGTTTTTTACTTGAGGGTGGTCACTAGCCAGGTGGGTATTCACAAAATGTCCTTCCACCACGCGGTGAAGCTCAAGCCCGCGGCGGGATTCGAAACATGGAACTGCTGCGCGGCAGTCCATCGCCAATGCCACTGAGCCATCACTGCTTCCAAAAAACAACTTCAGCAGCATTACCAACGCGCTGCTAAACTCCAGCTTTACTTATTACTGAACAAATCCAGCAATACACTCGCTGAATCCAAGATCAAACTAAAGATCTGGAAATACAAGAAATTCTTACTAATAAAATTAAAACTACTCACCTGCTTGTAAAATCACAGTAGACGAACAACTAACGAACGCTTCGGAATAGTCTGGCATGTATAGTATAACTAGGGCTTCTAGCGTGACCACCCGTAATAGCATTATGCTTCTTACGTGCCAAGCCGGCTTAGAGAATATGGTTATATGTGCTGATATTGCTTTATGCATAATCTGTAAACGGGCCTCGTTGGACGAGTGTGGTGAGAACACGGTGAGAAGCATCGATTTGGGATTTAGGGGGACTGGGATCCATCCATTCTGGCTTTTATTTGAAAGCTGATGCTTGTCATTTGGTCCCATTTAAATTTGATCAAAATCGGTCAAGCCCGTTTTGAATTACACTCCAATAACTGAAAAATATAGTCTCTATCTTGATGATATAGTCGTTGACAGTGAACGACTATCGTACCAGTAAGTAGCAAGGATTACTTAAAATAGTGAAAAAAATGTTTTAACCAAAAATTGGAACCGATTTCCACACTCAATAGTGTGAAATAACTTGTCGAAGCCGGTAATATGTGCACAATATTGTAATAATAGGTACTTTAGAACTATCATACCGACTTCAACAAGTTATTTCACACTTTTGAGTGTTGTAGTCGTTTACATTTTTTGGTAAAAACTTTTTTCTGAATACACTTGGGTGAGATAATGAGTAGAAATGTGGATACAACAAGTCATAGGATTCCTTGGAAATATTACTCAAGGTTCAAAGCTCTTCATCCCTACTGAAGCTTGGCCTACCAACAACCCGAAATCTTTATTTTTTTCCGTAATAAGCAAGCATTTTACCATTATTTCACCTGATTGAAAGCGACGTTTCGCGCTTGTCTATGAGGTACCCGTTCACTCTAGGCTTAAAAATTCCCTGGTTATAAGTGCCAAGACACAAAGACCTAGAATAACTGGCTCTTAAATACACTGTAACCCACTGTTAGGTACTTGGCGACAGATTTTCTAATCGAGGGAGGTAGTGCACCAGGCGGGCTATCGAAAAATGCACTACCACTATGCTGTTACGACTGCTACCAATAACAACCAGGATCAACGGCTTAACCTGCGTTCCGAAGCATGGAAGCGCTCAGTAGATTTATCTTACTTTACAACACGTAAATACTTAATATTGTCGATCGCGATATTGACTAATAGTAAGCTGTTTACGCTCTAACACTCGTGTTAGTCAATATTAAAACGTAAGTAGATACTTATTGGATATTTTTAGTTAAAAGCATAATTTTAGTGTTAACTTTTCCATTTTATTGAACCCGTGCTCGAGAATGATCAGGATTGCTTGAGTTTTTAATAGTATAATTATGCTCGCGTTTTGAACACAATCTCACCTGATGGTAAATGATGATGGGGTCTGATTGAGGCAGGCTTAACCTAGAATGAGAACAGGGAATGTACTGTTAGATGCTTGGCGATAAATTTCTTCTTGGCTGGTAACTAGGCGAGCGTTCACAAGATGACCTAACACCATGCAAACAAACATGATAGTTTTTACTAAAATCTGTTCATGTGAAAATGTTTACGTATGTAAGTACATCTTTTCAGGCCTGCACAATTCTAGGTTTGCTTGAACACCATTATCACAAAACATATCATCACTTACCATCAAGTGAGATAGTGATGTTGTCTTACTTAGGTTTTCGCGATTGTAACACATAGTAATTAAACAGTTTAAATCTAAGATTTACTCTCTGGTTTAAATCGCGTATGTTTTTGTCAAAGGTCAAAGGCTACAGCTCTGAGTAGGTATTCCTTATTCCAGATGACGATGCGATGTTTTTTTAAGCGATGATAGTTTCGCGGAGTTTAGACTAGACAGCTGTTAAGGCCCTGACGCCTGAAGGTGTTGCGTGGGTTACAAACGCGTATTTCCTTCAGTCTATAATGTTGAACCCAAATTGTTGAATAATGTCAATGTGCCTAATAATGTTAAATGCCCATAAAATTATTGCACAAAATGTTGAATTGGCATTATGTTGAGTCCTAAAATATTTAACTGTCATGTTGGGCTAAAAATTCCCAAAATTTTAATTGAATTTGTTGACGTGAAGTTGATGATTTGGTAATTATAGTGTCTTTCTCAAGTAGTATTATTTATTTAGCAAAAGTGACATCTACCATGAAGTGCTTAAACTAGATTAGAGCTTCAATAGTTGAACAAGCTTGCTATGACTAGCTAGGTTACTGAACTATGCTGACGCCATCTACACTATACTACCAAGACTAACCGTAAAATGAGGCCTGTTGGCCAACGCTTAAATTGTAATAGTAACAAAGATTACATAGTCCCCATAGTATTATCATAAAAAAAGCTTTCTCTATGGTACTATTATATTTTCTATGATAATAGTTCTACGAAATGCATACCTCCTTTGTAAGATTTTCGTAGCTTTTAATAGTATTTTATATCTCTATGGCTTTTACCATACCAAATTTTTATTACCCATATATAATTTACCTACTTTTTAAAATTAATCATTCCCAGTACATATCCTAATAAGATTGAGTACTTAATGTTTTATATTCCTATTTATACCATCAATGAATTGAATTATTATTATTACAAATAACCTACCTACAGTACAACCAATTTTGTATTCAATGTACAAAATTGTAGGCCACTTAGGTATAAAAAATGTCTAACCAAAATAAAAAAAAATATTAAAGCATAATTTCTGTTTTATATAGTCACAAATTGGAGAAGGATCTTCGAAACACAGTGTTAAGCTACGTCGAGGACCAGAGGCTACAAATTTAACATTTTACACGATATTATGTCAATGAATGTTTTTTATGTATTTTTAAATATTCTATAGTCGATAACCAAAGTACTTAGATGCCTATACTTTGGTTGTCGTTAGAGATTTTGGACTGCGATTAAAACACTCATATTAAAATTATTTGTCCTCATGCAATAACAGATATACCTACTGCGATATAATGAATCTAACTTATTGGCATCGTGCTACCGAAAGTTTTCAACTAAGCGCAACAGTAGACATCGTGCGACGAAATCGTTATTTATTAGTTATGTCTTATATTTGTTCATAATAATACACAACATTTAATTTAGATCAATTAGGTGTTTTATGACCTTCTCAAAAAGGATTGAAACTTAGTAATTAGTAGGTAGTTTTTTGTAGATCTGTTTGCCATCAGTCGGCAAAGGCCTTCTTCAACCTTTTCCATACCTATCTTGTCTGATGTCGTCATCCAACCTTTTCTTTTCCTGCCTCGTTTCATATCAGCGTAGGTACCAACGTGTCCCAATTTTAGACATGTGTTCACATCTACTTATATGTGTTAGTACATATATGTATTGATTTGTCGCCAAGCATCTAATGATGTGTTCAGACTGACGTCTTTGAGAGCCAGTTATAAATAGGTTTAAAATAACCGGATGAAACCTGTTCATCATCCATCATTCACTTTCAGGCGAGAACTGAGGTAGGTATAGTGTTCAAGTGCAAGGTAAGAAAAAATACGAAACTCTTGTCATTTTGGTTACATATTATGAAAATAAATAATTATTGATATTTATAATGCAATGCTAAAATCATTAATAAATTATTGATTATGAAACCCCCCACACCCCACCTAGTAAGGGAGGTTTTGTTCAATCGTGGACTTGGTAAATGAAGTATTGTCACTTACAAAAACCTTGTGTTACATACTACAAGAAGATAACACACATAATGTGACCCATACTTCACTAATAGTACTGAAAAATTCTAAAAACAATTTATAGGCGGCTTACTAACAGGACTGAACCGTCTGCGTTTGATTTCTCTTGGCGATAACTAGGCCTTACCGCTAACTCATAATCAGATCCTAAAATATGGACATAAACCTTGGTAAAATAATTTCTCAACAAACAATGTAACCTAGCAAGACTTGATTTGACAAGTATAAGGTAATAACCACTGTAGCAAACCAGTAAATAATTTCCAACATTAATTTAAGTTAACAGCTGTCAAACTTTAAACGGAACTATTAATATCAGGGCCTGTTTCAGAATGTTCGAGTAAGTTCCGGTTATACTACCGAGAACAAATTAATTGAACAATTTCTTTGCGTTTCACAGTCATTGATTTAGCTTATCCATCGGTTAAAGCTTGAAACGCGCTGCATGTCAAGTGTCATTTTTATCATCCAGTTATTTTATGTGTTGGTTAGCAACCCGAAACTTTATTAGGACATTCTAAAACGGGGCCTTAGTCTAGAAGTTTAT
Organism: Plagodis dolabraria; assembly: GCA_963854805.1. Taxonomy (NCBI): domain Eukaryota; kingdom Metazoa; phylum Arthropoda; class Insecta; order Lepidoptera; family Geometridae; genus Plagodis; species Plagodis dolabraria. The sequence goes on from OY978442.1 coordinate 7,638,664, forward strand.
TTACAAGTAGTAAAAATAATGCCAACTATCTTATTAGGAACTGTCTAGGACTCACGTCATATTTACATTATTATGACTCACGTCATATTTACCGGAAAGATATGAATGATAACAGCTTTCTTTTATGCAGGTCCATGGTTCGATATCCACCGCCGGCCTGAGCTTCACCGCATGGTTATGAACTATGTGTTCCAGCAAAAGTCCTTGAGAGCATTGGATCATACCTGTTAAACTTAAAGGGACTATATCTAGAAAACCTTTAATCCTAGACGTATAGCTTCTTTACTGTGATAGATCCCATGTTTTCTTTATTACGGATGAGAGATGGTAGCTGTCAAAGTATTTATAGGTTAGGCTGAATTTCAGAGACAAGTCTAAGCGCCACGTCAAATCTGTCAATATGTAGTGCTTCTTATTTGTGTTCAGAAAAGTTTGGAACAGCGCTCAAACGTAGCGCGTACTTATACGTGTTAGTGGTTAATTTCACTCACTCCTATGACATTTTAAACATGGCTGTTCTTGTCGTTTCCTTTTTATGTCAGACTGCACAGATAAATACTGGTAAATGTTCCAGTAGTAAAAACTGCCATAAATAATAAAGTGCAATCTTAGCTAAGTCCGAGGTAAGTAGGAATCTGGCTACATCTCTGAATACGAAATTTAAAGATTGGAAAAGCCGACGCTTGGCTAAAAACTGGTCTGAAACCTTCTCACATAAATGTCTCTGAATCTTAGACTAAGTATCGAATATTACTGATACATCTTCATAAAATTTACCTCAAGGGTTTCCGGGATAGAATGTCACCCCCGCATCGCTGTCGCTGTGGGTGTCGTTAGAGGCGACTAATGGTAAAATACCGGAAGGTGGACAGCAGCGCCAGAACTGATATCTGAAACTGTGATCCCCTAGACGCCTGCCAAGCGTGGGGATCATTGCAAACCCTTAATGGTTGACTGTGTTCGGCAGTGGACAATCCGGATTATACAGTACAGAACAAAGAGAAAACTCTATTAATACTCGTACGCTGGACATATAGTTGCAAATGAATTATTTCTTCTGAAGGCTTTTAGTCCAATATATAATGATATATTCACCCATCCATCAGTTCATAAGACAAGGTAAGCTTATTCTATTTTTTTTATAGTTACTTTAAATTCAGTTCTCGAACGGTTCTTTGGAAAAAATTGCCTTCTTTTTTGGGCTCTAATCATTCCTATAGCGCTCGAGTGTGGAGAAAAATGTTTCTATTGCAGTAGTGCTCGGTTCTTAAATCAGAATTTATTACTAACTAAATTACATGATCGCCATACAGCTATCAGTAACGTTTTTTTTATTATTAAATCTAATAAAAAAAAAACTCCTAAAAGTTATAGTTTCACATAAAAATCTTTTCATACCAGCTAATTAAATAGATATATTCACATATCTACTTACATATAGCTAATGAATGTTAGTTGATGAAATAAATAAGTCCACATGCCTATGTAGCTAACAAGAGAACTAATATTAGGTAATTATGTCGTATGTAACTTGCATCCTTATAAAAGGCCATGACTTTGACATTAAGTATGTTATCTCTCCAATGAAATACGTCAGCTTTAGTTGATCATAAAAGGAAAATATTAAAAATAAATAACAAATGAAGTGTGTAACTAAAAATATTCTCGTTATTTAATTTACTACATTAAGAACACATTTTTACAGAATGTTAATAACTAAACAATATCTACAAAATTTTACACTATGTGAAAGCTTATACAATACCTTTTTAATTTACAAATTAACAGAGAAAATCAATATTCAAGTTCAACAATATTAAGTTACGGTTTATAATCGTTATGAAACTTAAACTAATTATTATTTACAAGCTTATTTTATTAAGAATTCACCACGTCATGCACAAACCATTCGAACCGGCTCCCTTATATCTCATTTGTATTTACGGAGTTCAGTAAAAATATTTGCATCATTCATATTTTGAATATAAGTGTGTACATTTCTATGTCTGATATATGTAATGGTTTTAATGAAAAAAAAACAGTTATCGTCATCAATTATTGTGTGTAATGTTTGGTAACATAATATGTAATGTGTTTTATTAAAAAATTACATGTTTTCAATAACTAATCTTTTCATTTTAAGTATGTAGTTTGTAGTAACTTAATAAAGTTGTATTGAGATATTTTAAGAGAAATAAGAGTATAATAATTCGAAAAATATAAGAGAAATACACTTACGTAAGGTAAATTGCATTGTTTTTATTTCTTAAACGAAAGGCAATTCCGACTAATGCCGGTGTATCACAACTCGCACTTATGTACTAAAAATGGTTTCCAAAATACAAAAAAAATACGATTTGTTCGAGTTTAAAACTTATATTTTACGTATGATCATAGGCAGTTTGTATTTTAGAATGTGAACAGTAATAATTGTCATGCGCGGTATGTGTTCATTGTAAAACTCTGTAACAGTGCGTACAGACATACGTCTTGATAGATTAAATTATAACGAATAAAAACGCCACGGAAGACTGCGTTTTTGGCCTACTTACCTATATTACAAAGACAATTATCACATAGAATCTAATATTATACCTTGAAATCACAATGCTTACAATTAAATTGTTCCCAATTACAAAAAAATATGTCAAAACGACATTAAAACAAAATACAAAACAAACGAAAAATCAGGTAAAACGAAAGGTAACGTTCGAAAGAATTAAAGCAACTAGACAATTTCATCGTTTAATCTAAGTTTTGAACAATGAATTGGTAACTTTAGTTTTTTTAAATACAATAGAAATATTTGCATTGGCAATATTATCTCCTAATAATTTATAAATGTTGTTTATACATAAGACCATTTCATAAGTTTGTTGCGGGTTGTCATGATCAGTATTACATATTTAGGTGGCAATCATATTCGAATCTTGACCTTTACACTTTTATATTTTCAAAAATACATTAGACACAAAATGAGTATTAGGTTTTTGCAAGATTTGCTCCAACACATAACAGAAAATATCCGTATCATGGATAAAAAATTACAACAGTAAATATCGAGGTATTCACTACAGACGAGAGTTAACACTAATACGATGAAACAATCAAAATTAAATTTTGCAATTATAAAAGAAGCCTTAGAAATATAATTATCATTGTACATCCAGCCTTCATAAAAATTAGTTTTAATACAACTGGCCACAACATAGTTCAAAGTGACATCGAAAATAGTTCCGAAGATTTTAGTATAACTAAAGTAGGTACTAAATATGTAAGTAACCGTTTGAAAATAATGCCTGGTAAGCTTCTTATTTCTAAGAGTAGTAAAGTAGTCAAAAAATAGGAAAATATTCAAGAGTAGTGGAATCTTGGAAACTAATACAGAGAGAACAGTGTTAGTAGCTACAAAGATGAGATTATAAATTGGTACCTACATACGTAACTTTAACAAATCAAAATCATTTCAGGTCCCTTTAATTTCTCTTAATTGTACAGTACACCAAAACATCTCATCATAAATCTTTGGTGCTCATCCACATTGCATGTATCGGAATAACAGAATGGAAGGAATACGTATTACATTAAGTTACATTACGAACACATTTATTTTTTAAATTAATATGTTAAATAAACATGATAACCCTAATATTGAGATTGAAATTGTCGTTAAAAAGCTGCGAAACTATCAAGTCAGATTGACATTGGAACAAAGAAGTGAAGGTACCTATAGGATCATGTGTAAGTACAAATCTAACATAAATTGGATGATAGCTTTTAAAACGGTAATCTTGACAGCTAAATATGACATAGTTTTTTATAGTAAACATAGTGTAAACTTTATAAAGGACGAGTTTTATAATCTAAGTTCCAATTCTGACTAGAATTATTGCCTGAATACTTTATATATTAAAAAGTACAGAGTCAATACTCGAACCTGTTCGTCACTATGTTTGCTTCAAGATATTGATTTAAATTAGGAGGTAGTTAATGTGACGTCACCTTAGTACTTCGCAACTTTCTTCTGACATACTTGTCTATTTTCTATGCTTAAGGAATTAATGTGTCGGTGGCTTTTATAATAACATTTACTCTAATGAAATATATCTTTCAAATAAATACTATCTTGGAAGGTTTTGGTCCCAGATTATAATTTTTAAACAAATTATAACAATTTGGACCCATTCGGCAAACACATGATTATTAATTAATTATTCATCAACATTACATCCGCGACAAAGTGCCACGAATGCCTCATTGTGAGTATCGCTCTGCGACATCACACATCCTTAAAACTACAGCACTTAACATTTATTCCATCCTAAACACATATCACATTTGAACTCTCAAATTGAGAGAAGACACTTTTCAAAGTCCAAATTGACGTGAGAGCCTACGTCATGTGGGCGGGCGTCATTCATGCAGATTTTTACTGAGGAGCAAACTATTATGTGGTCCTGAAAGGTGCCTAATAAGTTCTGGTAGGGCCTCGAACGTGAGCTGGCAGAAACAGCAGTTGAATCTACCGGGCGTATTAGTCCGCCCGTCATTCTCACTCGACGATATCACATTGCGGTGAACCGAACATAAATGTTTCAACAAATGGGCTTTCTGTTTGAACATTGCGACGCAGAGCCTACAGGCGAAGGGTTTCTCTCCAGTGTGCACTCGGAGATGGGTCTTGAGATTCCACGACATGCCGAATTGTTTTCCGCAGTACTCACATCTGTATTCTCGAACTGGGGCTTGTTTACTTGAGCCTTGGTCGTGCTCTGTTGAAGGTACGTCATCACCACCCATTTGCGGTTGGCAAAGCCATGGACCCCAAGAACCAGCGCTAGGTGGCCTGTACTTTAGGGCATCTTCGTGTGTTACTGTGGGAGGGGTAACACTTCTTTCAGGTAAATAAGGCGGCGCCGATGCACTGAGTGGGTGAGCGAGAGCACTCAACCGAGCTGTAGCAGCTACAGCGGCAGCTGTCGCAGGTCCTTGCGTATACCGTAAGTGCGCCATTTCTTCTAAGTAACTTGGGGGAAATGATACAAACGGGGGATTTTGTGAGGGTGAGTTATGAAAGCCGGGTCTTCGTTTTCGATGAGGGGTAACAACATAATTCTCCGGTGACGTTTGCACGAGAGACATTAAATCTTGATCAGGTGGCTTGAGATGTGCATAATCTTCTAACTTAACTGTTCGTAGGTCCAGTTCGGGAGTTTCTATATAATGTGATTTCCTTTTGGCTCGTTCATTGCCTCGTCCTAATCGGTCACTGAGAAGTTGTCGCCGATAAACTGTTCCTTGAGGAGGTTCTTCTTGGCTTGATGATGTAGATCTTCTTCTGCTTATATTCTGGAAAGTAAATTAAAACGTTAAAATCATCACAATGAAACATTGAGTATTATTTTTTGGACGAAAATAAATAATATTTACCTTCGCTGCTACTGTTTCAACATCCAAATCCTGTGAGTCTTCGTGATCACTACCAGTGTTCTCTGAAGTCTTTGCTACGGACAGGTTGACTGGATTGGAAGAACTTCTTCGTCGTGCTGTCAGACGGCCACATTCTTTGTCCCTTTCACCTTCCTCGTAATCCCTTTCATCATTGCTACTAGTTGACATACTTTCTTTTTTTATACTCATTCCTTCGGAATCTCTGTCCTTGTCTTTACTATATCCTGCACTAGGTGTTACTCTTTCACTTTCTGAATGTGAGGATCCTGAAGGTACATCGTGTTTACTGCTTTCATTGCTGTTGATATCAGTTTTGAGGGTCTTTGATTTTAACCGATCGCATGATCTGTTTCTCTCCTCTGCTTGTTGGCGTTCCTTTGTTGATTTCCATACATCTGATTTGATTTCGAGTAGTTCAAAGAGTTCTTGCATGTCATCTATTTCACCCGACTGAAATGAATAAAAAAATCGTTAATTTTGTTGCGTTGTGATACTTGTGATGCAAGCAGTAATTTTTTGTTTGATACTTTAAATGTAATAACGATACAAGTTTGCTACGGAATGTTGTGGTAGTAGTCAGTTTTGTCTGTATACTTCTACTCACCTCTATGTAAGCTTGGCCGCTGTACAAGAAGACGAGAAGATGCCTCATGAGGGTGCTGTTGATGCCTGACATGTGGATGGTGACTGGATTCTCGCCAGAGGGAGTGTCGTCGAGAATTTTCCTGGAATAAATGATATGAATGTTTTTAATTTAAGTTATTTTTGTTAAGTCATTAAAACTATAGAGCAGAAAATTGTTGTAAGTCCATGAACAATCGCTAGACCAGGCTAAGCTAGGCCCCACGCAAGGACTCCAATGGATTGAATCATGCTAAGGACCAGAGATTTTGCAAATGCTTGCTTGGTATGATCATAGTCTATAGGTATGATATAAACTATCCAATCTGAAATCTACAAAAACGGTTCTGAAATATAAATTTGTGAGACTGTCATATGACTCACTAATGGTCCATTTATATCACTGACAATTTCAGAAATGCATTAAGATCTAATATCTCATTAACTCCTGGGCCAGAGCCACACAAATTCAAGTAACAGAAATAACTATAAAGATACTTAAGCTTCTTTCATGTCCAATTTTATGACCAGGCGTTTGTAAGTTATCGTCCACAGACACACCCCGACCTCAGAGACACAGTCAATAAAACATTTATTACCTGATGAGGGGGCTGGCAGCGGCCATGACGATCCGATGCGCCGCCAGCGGCACGGAGTCGTCGCAGACCAGCACCAGGTCGGAGTAGCGTGCCCCCCTCCACGCTGCTCCAACCTCATTCAGGATGCATGCGTGGTGCTTGCCGTACGTCAGCGTCAGCAGGCCCTCACCCATCATTCCAGCACTGAAACAATCCAAAATTCAACTTTAAAAACCAATTATCATAACTTTCTCGCGATGTAAAGGTGGACCTATTTGTGCCATAAAGATTTTTGTCAGGATACGTCAATTTACACATTATGTAGGTATACTACATGTAAGTACAGTTGATGGATATGTTACTGAGCTTCTTATAAGTAGTAATAACCATTCCAAATAGTCTCAGATAATGAATATCACGCTAAACAATCATAATGTAGAAACATAAAATGCTTAAAGTTCGGAAAGATATGTTATGCATAGAGATCTAAGCTACAATAAATAACCCTATTGTCCATCGTGTGAATACCGCTCAAATCATTAAATCTTTTTTCTACAAACTTCATCTCAAGGATGTGGTGTTCTTAATATTTGTGGCGATAAAAACATGGCAATTAAAAATATATATTATACATTATCAATTTTGTGGGCCGACCTGTTTCTCCAACTAGTCTTATCTAATTGTTTGATGAATTCAATAATTGTTTTGTGGTGAATAGTATTATATCACGCAACATGTGAATAAGGGAAATCATAGTGAAGCGAGAAGCGGACGTATCGTATTTGCAGTTCATCGGGTATGTTCGATGCTCCGCTGAAAACCAAAGTAAAGGAAAACAAGGTTGCACTCAAACTACTGCTACGATAAATATCGTTTCAATATCTACTATTATGCTGAAATGAGATCGATTTTTTCATACATAGCACGCGCAACACACAGATCCACAATAGCTTGTTCAAACAATTCCAATTGCTCAACTAAATTAAAAAGGTTAAAAGGTGAGATGAATATAAATTAACGTAGAGTGGTGATGTGTTCTTGGACTGCCAAAAACAGCGACAGAAGTCCTAACAGGTGCTAGAAAGCCTATTGCAATAGGACCTTGGCCCGCCGGAGCATCGCGACTATTAGCATCGCATTGCGTTAGAAGCGCAAGACCGTTTAAAAGACGATCAAGGGGCTTCTTAGCATTGTGTTAAAGTTTAGCAAGAGCGGGGTCAGAAGCGGCAGAACAGTGATCATTGTTGTCGGTTGCTGCTCTGTTGAAGTATTTTGCTCAAAAGTTGTATATAATGACAGGGATATTAAAGCATACTGTGCGACCACTGGGCGCGACTCAGAGGTTTGTAGAATGTTCTCGCGATGATCTTAATCACATGTCATTATTTTGTAATAATACCGATACTAAACTGGTTAGTATTTTTGAAAATCATTCTAGTTTAAGTGCTTCATGTGGGGGCAAGTATCGGGCTTAGTAACAATTAGCTGAAAGCCAGATTCATGGCCAAAGAATCAAAGAGCGCTGTTCATAGCCGCGAAATTAAGCGCATTAGCATCTACATAATTAACTTTTACGCGTTATGCTAATGAAACACCAGATAAAAAAATGAAGTCTTACTCAACAAAGAATTATCATTTCCTTGAGCGCGGGAAACTTGGAAGTCATTGAAACTAGAATTAAATTGTTGGTATCCGTATATGAGAGAAAAAAATCTGAAAATGATATGGAGGAACGTGATTTTGAATTTTTCTCGGACAAGTGGGTTGAGTAGGTATGCTTTAATGAGAGACACACTGAAGGTCACATTAATATAGAAAAAAATATAAATACACGTGCAGTTCTGATGAGTGTTGTCTGGTAAGACTGAACATCATCTAGATTCTAGATAATTTGAGAGCCAAATTATGCACGCTACGCATTTTACAAGATGTAAGTCCAGAGGCACAGGGCTTTTTGTACTATGTAGCTAAGGAGGAACAATTAGTTACAAGGTTACTTAGTACGTTTGATGAATTAAACTACCATTTATTGAGAGTGGTATATTTCCTGATAACAAATTTTACAAAAATACTACAATATATTGCTTAACACTGATACACCCATAGTTATTGACCCCAGACAATATTTTGCGGATATTCATAACTAAAAAAACATTTGTGACAATTTCGACAAAACTCTGAACGCTCAGGGGGCCAACTCCCATCGCTTAATTCAGTCTTATTTTAACATTACATTTACAATTTTAATTCGCACCGCCACATATCACTATAGTATACTTACATAAAAACTTCAACGTGAGAGCGGGATGCATGCATCGAATCAAGTCATTTGTGCGACAGAGGTAGCACTATATGAACATTATTGTTTCGTGACGGCCACGGTACTAACCTTAGTATCAATAATTTAAACTTGAAACAATGACGTTTGCATTCCATAATAGTTTATATAAGGTGGGAGTTGGGCCCCTGTTCTATTTTCGCTCAAAATTGTGGGGCACGCAATTTGACCCCTAAATTTTAAAATATATACAAATCAAAATTATATGGTTAGTTATTATTATTTTTAGCACTAATTTTTTTTAATCAAATTTATTTATTTATAATTTTTTCAATTCCTACTGAGCTGGAATAGATCTATTCCAAAACTGAGGATATGTAAAAAGTATTTGTGATTGAGTGCTAGGAGAGTCAATGTCTCCCAGTCATCAATGATGCTTCGCGTAGAAACGAAACGCGTTGATAATTATCATACGCGGCTGGGTTACGTGGCGTTTCTAACATTACGTTAGTGTACCAATTTAGAAGCTCTTGTAAGAACATTTTAGTTTTCTATATATTAATAAATACGTTTGAAATAGTTATTAAATAAAAAATATTTCAAGAATTATTTATATGTAAATTTTACTTTATTACGTCACTTTTCGGGGATACTCCGAAGCGCCATCGCTATTTGGTGGAAATTCCATTTACCCGAACGAAGCGATTTGCTTCTTCGTTCATTCAGAACCGCCAGGGAATGGAATACCCTGCCTGAGTCTGTGTTTCCGGTTAAGTACAATATGGGGGTCTTCAAAACGCGAGTGAATAGGTATCTTCTGGGTAAGCGCGCTCCATCGTCGATCGCATCATCACTTAACATCAGGTGAGATAGTGGTCAAGTGCTACCCAGTTCGGTATATATATATATATAAATGTTAGTGTTGAGTAGCTATCAACTTTTCTTGGGATATAAGAACTGGAAAAACCTACGAAATGACTATAACGTAAGTTTCAGAGGCCCGTGTATGTTTAAAAATTGGAGAACAAGGGAAAGTTTCCTTAGGGCGTGTTTACGTGATGGCATTGGTGAGTAGGACGGCCTACATGCAGAATACAAAATTTGTATGCAAGGATGGTCTATTTTCAGGAGCTCACCGATGCGTGACCGACTCGCCTGTCTTTGTCCGTGGTCAGCCATTGCGACCGTGCAGTTCCCATGTTTTGCATTTAATTTCATTAAACGCAGGGTTGACGGCTGAAACATCCGCAGATGTATTGATTGTAATCTTAAGAAAACTGATTGAAATTTATGGTTGGTAAATATGGCAGAGATATACTTACTATGTATATAACTAAATTTTAAATAAAATATATTGCATTAAATCTTTTAACGTATAGGGACCCGGTTTGATTAAAACGCCATCTAACAATGATCTATTGTGTAGTTCTATTTTCAGTTAGCTTCTAGTGAGCCTTACTAAGTAAGGCTATCTAAATTATGTGAAGTAAAAAGGCGAGTTTACTAGCGCCACTGGTAGATGGCGGTACGTGTTGTTGTATTAATCATTTTTTGTTTGTATTACGAGTGAAAACGAAGTAGTTTCAACTGCTCTTATTAATATTTGTTTGGCCTTTCTGCTGGCCTTCGCCAAGCAAACACTCACTTTCACAAACTTTTTAACAGACAAAATAATACGGAAACATTGACTAAAAAGGCACAATCTCCTTACCTCTACCTCATTCATTTGGAAACGGTCGAAGGTGATTTGGTTATCCAATAACATTTTAAAAATAAAACCCCAAATGACGTCATTAGGATTAATTTTGTCAACAACTTTCATTAATGGTTTGGCCTTAGCTAAAGAGTTCGATTATCAAAATAATTCTTTTGTCACAATTTAATAATATTTAAATCATTATGCATAATCATAAAAAGTAATGCCAAATGCTTACATATCAGCCGATTTTGTTATGGTTATGAAGAGTATGTATTCAATTATACTTTACATCGTGATTTTTTTATTACGATATTTAATCTAGACCAATAATATGTAATTAAAACTTTTTTTTTGTAGAATCAAGTGATCAAGCAGGCCAGTAGTTTATGTGCCTATTACAACTGTGGTTATCACCAGTAGTTTTTAAAATAGATAGACAACCTAATTATAAATCGTAATATAAATGTCTAGTAACAACTGTGTAATGATTCAAACCACTAAATGTTATCTGTGGCAATAAGCTGATATTTTTGAAAATCGAGATGAAACAGATAATTTGGCCATAGAAAACGTACCTGAAAGCCTAATCAAGATAAACCGCAAAAGCATTCCAGCATTTGTCACGACAATAGGCGTTATTCAAGTGCAAAATTTTGTATCTGGAATAAGGTATCAAATGCAAACTATTGTGTTTCAAATAGTTTCAATTACATTTAACGAGTTTATTCACTAAACAATTCTAATCACAGATGTTTATGTACATTACCTAAAGTAAGAACGTGGAAAACGACAAAACAAAAGATCTCTTAAATAAACTCAAGAAGTCACCATGCTTTCAGATAAAATAATTTAAAACAAACAGGAAGAATTATGACAGCTGTTTACAGAACGTGTTTATAACTATTATAAAATATCTCAATCAGTCCAAGTATCAAGGTTGGATTATAAAGTCTTACATAACACAAGTAGCATTAATTAGGCCTACAATCACTTATCTACCATCTATATCACCAAGATAGTTAGCCGTTAATGGTGTTTTATGACAGTACGCTACTTTTAAAGTAGGAATAAGTACGATATAATTGCGTTGAAATACTTGTACTCATAAATAATTACTGGCGCAATAGATTTATAAAAGTTATCTCTTCTGTAAATGGTAGAATGTCTTTATTGGCATAGATAGAATATGTGTTGTACGCTGACTGATTGTGAATTCATACGTACTATTCCATGGACTTTTCGCTGTCCATGGTGTCATTGTGCGATGATTCATAATTTTATCGAAAAACTCAATTAATTTTTTACTAAATATTTTAGATATTAAGTTTTTTTGGTTAGTTATAATTCGAAAATTGAACTTTTTTTTCTTTTTAAATGTTGATTCCTTAGTGCCTTTTCGCCACAATCTCACGTGATGGTAAGTCATAATGTGGTCAAAGGTGTCAAGAGACCTAACCTAGAATTACTGACTCTCAAGGACAGCTGCAGGAACACACTGTTAGATGCTTGGTGGTAACTAGTCAGGCGGGTAAACGAAAAATTCTCCTACAGCATGCGGTAAAACTCAAGCCCGCGGAATAAAAAGGGGGCTGCAACTGTAGGCAAGCACTCGACCGCGAAATTAAGTGATAATTATATTATATATTTGTAGATAATTCTGCCAAATGAGATGAAGTTTGATTTTAGTTCTCATATTCAAAATTTTTAACTATCAGTAGTAGTACTTACACTATGAACTGGGACCTCGTGGGTATGATGGCGGCACAAATTATTTTGTTGTTACTAATATTCTATGAAAGCTAAAAGAAACTTAGATAAGAAATGTTACCTATGACCATTGACGTATTATCTCGATGCTTATGACAAGGAACTTTATTGATTTGCAACTAGTTTCTTTTTAATAGAAATCATAAATTGTAATAGCTTGTATTAAAACATCGTTATTAAATAATATATTAACAACATTCATTCAACTCGGGAACCAAAGATAGAAATGGTTAACGGTGCACAAAATACAGTTTGCGAAACATTCGCGTCGCCGGTGTTGCAAGCCTAGAAATTGTACAAGACACAACCATTGTAAGACTACTGGAGCGTAGGATTGAGAAAAAGTTCCAACTTTCTCGACCGGTTGCCAAATAAATTGAAAGTTACGAAAATGCACCTACATTAATTTATACATAGAGTTAAATAACTATATACATTCCATTTGTGATGTTTTGCAACTTAAAAAACATTACCCTAAGTCAAATAGACGGAATCAAAAACGCTATTCAGCTTGTCAGTGTTCTTACAGTACATTTTAATTTCTTCTCATATGTTATCAAAGTTCCTACCGTATTTTTTAAATTTCTTCTCATATGGAGTATTTTGGACATTACCTCCCATTGAACGAAGATCTCAATTACTAAAGCAATAAATACTAATTTCTTCTCTTTATATTAGTTGCTTAAAACAGTTCACCACCAAATATATGCCTTTGTAACTCATAACATACGGTAGTTATGTTATTAAGTAGTAGACTGTAATAATTTTGTTTCAATGAGAATGAGAATTCCCTTAACCAATGCCGTCAAACTGCGCGCGGCGGCTGGCCATAAAATGAAATCATATTGTACAATGTAATGTACTTGAGTTGTCATTTGTAATATTAGAGAAAACATACGGTACTAATCTCAATTAATCGGGATAAGAATAAAAAGATAAAGATGGAGTCCTAGCATAAGATTAACTAATATAAGCTTTGTTTTCGGAAGATTAGGACATAAAACAGAACAATTTCTTTCTCTAATGTGCACATTTTGAAATCTAATTTTAAAATGTTTAATGAATGTGAATTTCGTTGGCAAATGGATATACATTGCTCATTTTAAGATAAAATAATCCATGAATGATATAGTATCTAGATTTTAAAATATAATCAACGAATCTAGACTAAGTCCTCGTATTTTAATAACACACTGGAAAATTTGCTTTATATCTTGCTTGATTGTTTAATTGCTGTTAGAGATAGGTTTTTTTATTTACCTTGTCATTTGTTTCAGTGTTATTTTTCTCTTAAATGCAAGACAAATTTACATATCATTTTTCTCACGCCCAAAGAGTCAAATTACTTAAAAATACAAAAGTAAACAAAATTCATAAAAGTTTACCGAAATATGCGTAACTCAAACGAATCTACATATCATTGTATTCGAATATGTTATTCAAGGTCTGACGTAAAATTAAACGGTGATTTAACAAATGAAAGTATATTACCGAAACTAAATATTTATTAAATGAGTCAATTATTTAACACGTGTAAGAGAAAAGAGTATACACTTTTGTAAATTTTGGAAATAAATTATGTGACATTATTGGCTCTAAATATCTTAAGCATTCATAAGTCAAAAAAAAATGTTAATGAATTTTATTAAAGTAACCATATTATTAAATATTATGATAATATATGATGACTGGTAATTTCAATAGATTAGTTTCAAGGGGAGATTTTATTAATTTACTAAAATTAGTGAACCGTGTGTCTAACGTGTGATCTAAAGATAATAAAGAAAAGTCAAATTTGTGAAAAATGATCCATATGTCCATTGATATTGAATATAATTTCTTCTTTGATATATCAATGTATAATTTAAAATTATTATTTTTAAGTTAATCAACTAAGAGAATACTGACACCTGTATATTTGTTGGAAATATTTTTTTAAGAAGACAGAGGAAATGTAACGAATATCATACTATTCACCTAGACAGCACAATTATCAGCTTACTCATACATAAAGACAAGGTCGACACATAATGATGATTCTTCCGAAACATTAAACTATTACCACATATTCGATCCCAATACTAGCTCTAATTCTAATTTATTTGAATTAATAAAAATATATATAAATATTTATAAACTTACATACGTTAACAAAATAAACAGAATAAACAAATAACTTGTTAGATATCATACATAAAAAATTGGGTTAAATGGATGAAAGTTGAAACTCATTTTGGATGTCGGTTAGTAAAATATTGATGACAAATCTAGAATGTTGGTTATAATAGTAAAATTGGCCATTATTGACGCATTATGAAAAAGGAATTCAAGCATAAAAATATGCCCAGTTGAATTACAATAATGATTGAATATTACGCTCATGAATATGAACGTCAAGAATATGAATAGTTAAATAACTGTAATAATGTATTTGAAAACAAAGCAATCAATCTTTATGCTGAGAATGCAGTCAACAATTACATTGTCGAGTACCTATACAACCAGGCTAGATTGCGGTATGGCTCGGTGCGTTACGATTGACGTTCCATTCGACCCTGTTGGTCACAATCGCAGAAAATCTCATGAGCCTTTACACGATCGTGAACGGTTTTCTGCTCCATTTACAAAACTGAAATGATCGACTAAATTAAATTGTCCGTTTCCATTTTAACGCCAAATCAAAGCTTGCGACAATAACATCAACTATCTACCACCATCAGTAATCATTGAAATGCTAATACGTCAATTAACCGCGCCGAATAAAATTTCAATGTTGCAACAAAAAAATACGGACGATTTGAATAATTTAATAATAAGGAAGAGTCGTAAGCCGTGAGATTGGGAAGTCCTAATAATAATGCCGGTAGTGCGTTCAATGACAAACGCTCACAAAGGTACTTAGCAACAGACAGACCCCTTTACAAACTTCTAACAGTCGTGCGAAGTATGACAGAAAGCGATAGTGATGTAAGTCGATAGTTGTCAAACAGGAAATTGCGGCGCGCGTGGCAGCGATACGCCGCACACGCTCCGCGCTGCCGGCTCTACTCCAGCGGCCTTCGGACGAAATGCTCACTGTCAGCTTTGGTTCTACTGTCTACCTACTTCAACGGACCACATACAAGCATTATGCAATGCAACCCCGCAACAAAAAGCAATCCATTCATGAGAACCATGTCTGTTTCAACCTTCTGTCGTTCATCAGCGATATCGAGAGCTTACGATTGTTTGGATTGGACGGTTCTACTCTGTTATTCATCTTGTTTACTACTATTTCGTCGGATTCTACGCGTATAAATCGATAAGGTTATCGATGATAAAATTTTCTTCTGTTCTGTAAAAACAAGGAACTATCAAAATTATTTGTTGTATATTTTAATCAGTGCTGGTTTGAGTCAAATGAGATCATTGCCGTTATGATAATTTGTGTAATAAGTTTGATTCGGCACACATTTTACAATCTTGTTATCGTTTTACGATATATTGGGTTGTTTCATTCATTCGTGTTATTTTTACTTAAGTAAAGCGTGTATGTTAGCTCTAATATTTTAGAGTAAAACGTGTCACTTTTTGAGAATCTAAATGAAACTGTTATCTAAACATATTACCGTCGTTGGCAACTGACAGATATATTTATTTATAAATGCCATCGTACCCTTGCTCGAGAGAGTCTTGGGCCGAAAGCGCGAATGAGTTTTACCTTCGATGATGCTAAAATAGCTACACAGTTACACTCTCACCTTGCGTTTGATTGACGATCGATCCCTTGTGCCAGATACTTGTTAACTGTTACTACAAACAGCTAACATAGACTATTTACAAATCCAAAGTCAGCATCGGAATGCCATTGCGAAACTTTGACACTCGCCGAGTCGGATGAAGATTTCCTTCATTTGGTAATGCCGCGGTCGCTGCCACGCTGCCAGTTATCAACGGAGCCCTCTAGCGTATTTCTACATTTTCGTAACTGTTCGGAAACAAATTGAGTTCGTGTTCGACATTTTGCGATCACTGTGGCGGTTAGATGACTATTTATAAAGAACGTGTCTAAGAAAAGGTCGGATTTGATTGTCGGCAGTCATTTGAATATCTCTCGTGTTATTACAACAAATTATGATGAATTAAATCGTCTATGTAGAGGCGTTCTCACGCCGCGAAATTAGTTGACCTTCACATCTGTAGTAGCTTCAAACAAAGCCAAACATGAGCTTATATCGAACCAAGTATTAATAACTTGATTCTTATCTTTACATTCTATTGTTTTGAGTGTTCTCGCTGTTCTTTTATTGCTTACTACAACTCAACAAAGTTAAAGAGTAGGTTCAGAGACGCCTTCTTTGTTTGATTAATATCTATTAGCGCCAATCTCTTCCGTTTGCTCGTAGGTTACAGATGAGCGGACCGAGGTGAACCAGACTCGACCAAGGTCCGTTTTGAAATAGGATGGCACTTGACCTTCAGGATGAAAGTCAACAGTATTGCGCAACGCATCGACGCGCGCCTCTGAACACTATGCTAATGGCCATCTACGAGACATATATTGGAAGTTGGAACATGATCAATATGATCATGACCCACATTCCCACGTTCAAGGATTTCATACATTTGGAAGGCGTAGATTTCAAAACTTACAGAATTTTAAGGTGTGTTTTGTTAGCGTTAATATTTCTAGAATACGCTTTTAAAATGTTTTGTTATCTCTTAATGTTGTTAGCTAAAAAAAAGAATGGAGTATGTTTCACTGGTGTATTCTCTGTATTTTCTATAGTAGCGGTGACGAAAGTGAGTCAGTGTAATTGATCAGTAGAAACTTATGAATAATTTTATTAATCATCAGCCAGCGTTTATGAAACGGCTACATTTTCTCTAGACATTTTGAAGATTGTTAAGGCTGGGTAAGCCATGCTAGATTTGGGCCGCTCCTTTCTAGTGATTCTCACATGGTTTGTGTTTGTATGCGTACGCTTAGGGACATAGATAAGGTATTAGTTAGTACGCAGGATGTAAAGGAATGAGCGGAGTGTGCGTGAGGCGGAGGAGTGTGCGTAACGTGCGGGAGGGGAGCACGCTGCACAGAGAGGGGGGCGCTAGCAGCGCCAGCGAGTGGCCGCGGTTTTGTAACAGCGTTTTATTTCAAGGTCACTCGAGCAGTTTTTAGAAAGTTACTTCACTGGAGTCTTAGGTAAAAATTTGCATTTGCTTGTACATAAAAATACCAACAAATCATTTGACGCCATGAATAGTGATTACCGCCTTTGGAATTTTCTATTGAAAATTTCCTGGTTCGAGTTATTAAATCATTACGACCGGTACTAAGAGCTTATTGTTAATGAGTGATCGATTTGCATAATAATTGTAATTTATACAGCCGGTAATAAAATTGTTAAGACAGCCATTTTTGGAACAATATATCTGAATTGTAATATTTAAATATCTCCCACCTTGTTTATAGTTTCATGTAATTAACATATCACTTACATCTATTTTTAGTTTGTGCTCTGGGTAATGCCTGCGAGTTTCTATCTTCTAAACAGAAGCTCAAATAGGAGCTCTAAGGTTGACATAGAAAAATCGTTTGATAGTCATCGAATAGCTTTGCTAGTTTTGAAATCATTTCGCTGAAGCTATGAACGGAAACACTGAAGCCGAGTTTACGTAAATATTATAAAAAACTTCCCTTGTATGATGCATCGCGTTTTATTTCGTCACGATTCTACTTCCATATACGAGCCGGTGATCTTCTCCGCGGCTCGGAATGATGAAATTTAGTCGGCTGCCATTTCGTGAGGTTGCGTAACCGGAGAACGCTAAATTTTGCTGACAGAGAAAGTATGCGAAAGGTTTTATGTAATGACGACGTAACGCTGCAGCGACTCGGTTTTGATTTCCTTGCTTTTACGTTCATCACTGTTACGTGATATTTTCGGGGTAATTTCGTATTGGGACATCTTGATCTTTTGGCTAAGTATTGCAATTTTTTTTTGATGATTTACGATTGCTTTTTTGTTTTGATGATTCGCGTTCGTTTTGTTTGTCTTGTGAGTCATTAGTTATAATTTTCATGAGTTTACGGTATCATTTACATATTTTTAGATAGGTAGATTAAATATGGGCGTACTTATGTACTTTCTTTGTTATTATAGACTTTCCTTTCTGCACTCATAAAGTGAGTAATGGCGATTTGAATATGATTCATGCGTGACTTTTTAATAAATTCGAAAGTATAATCTTATTATGAGTACGGCTCAGCGAATATGATGAAATATAGTGTTTTTTTTTAAATATGCTTTAAGTAACACATTATGAGCCTTACAAGGCTTATAAGTCTTTCAGCATTCAGCCATTAAATTATCGCTCTCTTCTTGACAACTTTAAAATTACCTACTATTTTTTAAATTCATTACTAATATAAATAACTACCAATATAGTTAATAAAAAAACGCATATGGTGGAATAAGCAAAATATACCTACAATAATTCCACAAAAAACATATATATGTTTAAATTTATACCTTCAAATATTAACAGAGACGTAAGTAGGTAATGTTAAGATCAAAGATGATTTTTTGCTTATTCTTAGAATTTAGACGTAAGCATGTAAATCGGTAAACACATCGGGGAAAATACTTCTATTAACACGACTTTGACGTGACCAGTAAGACATAAACAATTTTCAAGATTTAAAATATTTTACATATGTATTCGTAAATAACGTATCATGTATGTATTAGCAAAAGAATTAAAGACAATAACGTTCTTGATGTATTTTTTATAGCTGATAATGAAGCGCTCGTAGCCAAGTTTGCTTAGCTATTCTGAATCGATCAGCAAAGTTAAGCAACGTCCGCCGCGGTCATGAGTTGGATGGGTGACCGCTGGTGACATTACTACTGAGCGCTTCCGTGCTTCGGAGGGCACGTTAAGCCGTCGGTCCCGGTTGTTGTCTTAAGATAGCAGTCGTTACAGCATGGTGGTAGGGCACTTTGCAAATGCCCGCCTGGCTAGCTACCACCCTCAAGGTGAAAATCTGTCGCCAAGCGCCTAACGGTGTGTTCCGGCAGCTGTCCTTGAGAGCCAGTAACTCTAGGTTAGTCTGAACAACATCCTGGACCACATCATCACTTACCATCAGGTGAGATAGTGGTCAAAGGCTAACCTATCAAGCATAAAAACAAAAAAAAGATAGTAAGTATCACGGAGCACAGACTGAGATACTTTTCATCCTGATTAAATCAGTAGTGACCTGCGGATCGTGATCAAAACCAGCTTTAGTAGTGACAATGATTTTCCACTGACAATGTCTACGTACTGCTACGCTGGGAGTTCATAGTTCAAACTCTACTGCGGACGTGAGCTTCTACTGTATGATGATAGGGCAAGCACCTAGATATGTTCCAGCAGCTGTCTTTGAGCGCCAAACTACAGACTAATCTACATCATCATTAACCAATAGGCGAGTTGTCGGTAACTCATCTAAACTTTTTGTGTTACAAATTGGGCTCGATGTTAAATAACACTTTCTGTAGCAACTTGCTCAAATATCTATTTGTGTCAAAATCAGTGAGTTAAACCACAGGTTAAGCAAGTAACCAAATTGGTTTTGCGAAAATTTACTGCAATCACTGTCCCAATTTCGAAGTTATCAGTGAAGTTAAATACGCCGACCACAATGATAAGCAACAAACATTTGGATATATATGTCTTCTTCACATATGTAGTGCGCTTTCGCTTCCGTAATTATACCGCGGGTTTTGATATGTCTATGTTTTTGGTGTTTGTCCGTGGTTCCCGCGACATAAAAGATCGTGGGGATATAGACCTCTAATTGCCTAACAAACTCATACGACCTTGAGATGTAATGTACCCATAATCATACCATAGATATGCACTTGCAACACCCTGATAGACCACACGTACTTCATTCATCTTTCATCTTTCATTGCATTATTAATATAATATATTCTTGATTGTTAAGGATTTGTCTCTCCGTGATTATATTTTTTATTAATATAGGTTTTAGTCACTGCTTTTACTTCGTGTATACTAATGAAACAAATATTGATAGAACTGTACATAAATTTTTCAGTAATTATGTAATGGAGTATTACAGTACATATTAAGTTTTAAATGCAAATGTAATGGTAGAATTAAAAAAAGTATTTAACTAATAACTGCAAAGTATGTAGAATAGTAGTAGTATCTATTTTAAAGTACATGTACCTAATCAATAAATATAACATTTTGTGTGGCACGGTATTATTTGCGCTGCTATTGGAATATATCTATCTACTTATATACCTACATAAAAAACACTACTTCGAAAACATTTTCTAAATTTTTTGGTATTTTAAACATATACATATGCATGATACTGCTGTTTACAATATTTTACTTCGCTATTCGATAATTTATTATCGTCCGAAATAAAAAAATAAATTTGAAATTTGTATTGGATAAAAAATCAGATCGATGTATGAGGATTAGAGAGATAAATCACTTAAAATTAATATAATGCATATGTAATATAGCTAATATATTATTATTATATATGCAGTTGTCCATTAATAAAGCCGACTCTGACGAAAATTTTGAAATTGCGTTTTACTATGTCAATGAACACTTAAAAGATAAAAGCTGGCATTTCTCACATGTATTTCAGGCAAGTGTTACAGATTGCACAAGAAGATGTGCCGTAATTTTGAGAGATAACTATCATCTTTCACAATATCAGCAAACAAGTCTGTATATGAAAGAAGCGAGACATACATTTAAGTTTCTTCATTCAAACCACTCTTACCTCAGAAATGTCGAGTCCAGTCAAATTATTACCTATCCGTTAATAATATTCTCTTAGTACTACTACTCGTAGATTGCGATCTTTGTACTTCAATTTCGTTTCGGGATATTAACTAATTATGAAATAAACATATTTTTTTATTCCATAAATTATTAATGTGTAAAAAGAGAGTCAGCACTCAATCGAATCCAGTATATTGTGTGCATTGAATTTGAAAAAATTGGGAATGATAACACTCAATGCGGAGACTGTTTGTAAGGTCAAGTTCATTTGCTAAACTAAAGTGCCCTATGAACTGAATTTTAAATTTACTGATCTGCAAACTTATAACTGATATTAGAAAACAATATCATA
This sequence comes from Plagodis dolabraria, assembly GCA_963854805.1. Classification (NCBI taxonomy): domain Eukaryota; kingdom Metazoa; phylum Arthropoda; class Insecta; order Lepidoptera; family Geometridae; genus Plagodis; species Plagodis dolabraria. The sequence continues at coordinate 7,660,209 of OY978442.1, forward strand.
GAATTAGAAACTTCGATATTAAATAACTTCAAGCTTGAATAATAAACTGATCGAGGAAGTCAAACTGCAATACAAGTTGAGTTTATTCAAAGAAATACAATTACTGGATACTTATGGTAATAGAAACTAAGTGGTGCATATTACAGCTATTGACATATTTATTGTAATTGTTGCTAAGAAATATGCAATGGAAATAATATTGGAATTAATGCTACAAAAATAAACCAAGCTACTGTAGAGATTAATTATCATAGTACAATTGTCAATTTTATTAAAATGGTGGAGCAATTAAATCTTGCATGAAATTTTACATGCAAGATGTAATTGTTGAATATAGATTTGAAGGCAGAATGAAGGCTGCTGCAGAATCGGAGTACTGAAATACTCGTATATTGAAAAACAAAAGCCAAAGAGATTGAAATCTAAGTTTACAGATTCATCGTATTTGATAAAAATCTTTAAATTTTCATATTCAGATTCATTTATAACTATTAGGTAAAATTTTGGGATATATTATGATAGCATTTTATTTACCTATTCCGTTATACATGTTCCATATATAACGGAATAGGTGACCAAGGAAGTAATGCGCCGAATGAGCAGAAAGCAGTAAGTGAAAAAAAATTATAACTTTTAATTCTGTAATCTACAGTAGCAATGAAAACTGTATAAATAAATGAAAGTTTGTCAATCAAATATTTTGTCGGTTTTAAATTGCCGAATGAAAATAGTCTAATATTCTATAATACTACCAGCAAAAAAAATGCCTTCATTGGAAATATTAACATTAGTACAGCTACTATGATGAAAGCATTTGAACAACTCACGATGCACGCAGGTTTGCGGGCTACCCATTTCCTAGCTAGCCCCAATGGACTAATCAGTTGGCAGCGAGAAAAAGCAGCGAAGGAAGCTACTTTACTATTCTTTTGTAAATTTTCTTTGTTACTATTATCATTGAAAATAAAAAAAACATTCTGTGTACGTACAATACTTCATCAAAAAACATACAATTTGAAATTCCATGCAGATATTAAATCAAACATAAAAAATATAGATACGTATAAGTTTAATTTATTAACATCCTTGTCAAAATGAAGAGGTAAATCATTGGCCTAAATATTATAAAGTTTTAAATATACCTATGTTTATAAAGTCGACGTAACAATCGATCATGTACAATTTAATTTAATACAAATTATTCCAGTTTAATTTAATAACGACCTAAACTCGCCATACAATCCAAGCTAAAAACAAAATCAAATCGTGAGACTAAATTCGACGATGATCCATTATTTCAGGGTCTTTCTTTAAAATGGTGCCTCTAACCACTGAATCATGCATTGACAGAGTGTTTGTTATGCGGTTGCTTTACCACAGATAAAATTATAGTAACTCCGTTTCTGAGTCATAAAAATATTCCAACTATTGTATTCTTGTATTTAGCTAGACTTTCTACTGGCACGTACAGGATAAAGTTGATTTTTTGTTCGTTCCATATCGTATTTGTATTACTTAGTTTACGTTTGATGTTTATCTGAAATCAGTTACTAAGTATGTTGAATAAATCCAGTATTTGACATCTTCGATCATCAATTCAAGATCATTCATCATGGGAAATCGTAAATTGTTCACGGAAGTCCATACAAACGGAGAGGCACCACCCGTACATGGTTGATATTCCCAGTACTCGTACGAAGCGCTTCGCTTCCACTTTTCTCGTGCGTGCTGCGAAAGAGTGGAACTACTTACCATGGTCTGTTTTTCCCAATGAATACAACATGGGTTCTTCAAATCGAAAGTAAATAGGTTTCTTCTAGGTAAGCGTGCTCCATCTTAGACCACATCAATGCTTAACATCAGGCAAGGTGTGGTCAAACGCGAACCTATTATGAAAAAAAAAAAAAAAAAGACTGCCGGACAGGGAAAACTATTGGGTGTCTATGTTTACAACGGATTACGGAACGAAAAAAATCAGAGCTTGGTCGAAGATTACAGTAATATTGAATAGTTAGTATCGCCTACTATTACCATACCAAATGTTAAAGGAATAAGAAATTAACACTCAAGTACAGCTGCCGAAAACAGCTTTGCGACTGCTCAGCGACAGATTTATTTCTTAGAGGTGACCCAGGCGTTTGCAAAATGTCCGTATCGGAAAATCAAGCACCGGGAATCTAAACAGCGAGATTAAACCGATAGATGTAGTGGAAGCTGGTTGTATAGTCAATCCCACTGGACCATCACAAGATAAATACCACAATCTTAACTGCTTTAATTTGACTGTGATCTTTCTTCTTCCAAACTCAACTTTCTTCACTCTCTGCTATGCAAAGCCATTGGTGCATATTGGACACGTTTTGGCTAGACATAAAATTGTAGGAAAGTTAGAAATCAAAAAGTTCCCAGATATTCAAATTAGACTTTATATACTTTATTTTATTACTTTTATACTCCATCAATCGTTGGCTTACATGTTTTCATAAGTTTTCAAGTTCTGCAGTTATTATTTTCATCTTATTTATACTGATTTTACTTATTTCTCTTATTATATATTAAATCTAAGCTTAATCATAGTACTTATTGCATGAAACTTGTATTTCCTGAGACACTTGAGTAATAGTCTTATATTTTACGGCAAAATTTTTGAAAACCGAACCCAAGCATAATTATGGTGTTCTGCAAAATGAAAAACTCTTTTCAATTTAAAAGTTGCGTGGTGAAAAATGCAGCTGAAATTGTTAAAACCATTATTGGTTATACCATAGTTTATATTATTGTTGTTTTCTTTAATTATTAAGTATTGAAACTGCCACCAGTCAAAGACACTATTCTGAAACCATTCATTCAATTCAAACATATTATAAGGACTTGATACGCAATATGTTTTAGGTGTAAACCGCTGAGAGCAGTTAATGATTTAAGCAATTTCACACATACTGCATTCATTGGAAATAAGGCGTATGTGTTCATTGGAAATAAGGTGTTCAAAATAGGTATGAGCTAGCAAAGTGAGAAAATGATAAATAATGTACGTATCCTTTTAAATTACTTTTTATTATTTTTAAGCAGCAAAGAAGTACAGTTCTGGATTTGAAAAATTGGTTGAATTATCCTACTGATATATAAATAATATAATAATACCGGAATAAAAGCCATTACATACGTTGACATCTTTATTGGTGTTGCTGTGCATTAGGTACCAACTCATTAGCACGAATGAAATTTTGCCCAATATTAGCAGAACAGTCTAGCAGATTGTACTGGTTAAACACTTCCAAGGATTGGCTCATAAATTAGAGCTCACTTTATTCGATAATACATACCTATTTAGTACTTCAAGAGAACACGTGATATGTGACGTGATGATTTCATTGATTAAGAAACTTGTGAAAATTTTACAAACAGAGCCAGTAGACGTGATTATTGTACATGTTATGTCAATGGCTCTTATCAAAATTTCAGTCATAATAGTAACTGACCTACCCGTACGGCAGCATCTGCTAAAAATACATACTCGCGCGTGAAACGTGCGCTTTCGTTCACGATCGCTCAGATTTAGTACTCTCTACTGTAACATTCATCTGTGTGAGTGTATCAGAGTGGGGATTTGTGGAAAATTGTTCGAGAGTGTGCGTGTCTCACACATTCATACCAACCGCCCTACTCCGGATGTGAACGCAGATTTGTACGCCTATGAATGTACTTTAGCACTAGACCAAATTGATAGACGTCTATGTGTTATCTTTACAGGAGCCACTATGAGCTGTGTGGCCGTGTGCCAACCACATGTCTGTGTGAGTTATTGTTTGCAAGCCTTGAGGCTTTTAACTTATTTACAACTTGCCAACGTTCGAATTGACTATAAAATTGCGAACAATCAGAGTTTATGTTTAGTGCTCATCCTACAAGACTTCCTTAAAGCCAGAAGCTTTCGCTATCGCGTGGAAGGCACCCTCTCCTCCCCCCACCCAGTCAGAGCCGGAGTCCCTCAGGGCTCCGTGCTATCACCCATTCTTTTCGCGCTGTATACCAGCGACATCCCACGCTCTCAGCCTAACGTCCTATTAGCCCAATACGCGGATGATACCGCTATTTATACCACTGGGTGGCATATCAGTAGAAAGTCCATTCCCGCCCTCCAACGGGCCATCACCGAGATCGGTGACTGGTTCCGTAAATGGCGCATCGCGGTCAACCCAGTTAAAAGTGCAGCTATGTACTTTACTGAGAAGGGCCGCCCCCGTTACCCGCAACCTATAACTTTGTTCGACCAACCCATCCCCTGGGTTAGTAAAACAAAATATCTCGGAGTCACCCTTGATCGGAATCTCACCTTTAGCGATCATATAACAACCGTCCGTAACAGAGCGGCCTTTGTAATGGGTCGCCTTGGTCCCCTGATTCGCAAAGAGAGTAAAATGTCTCTTAGAAATAAGAAGACACTTTACACTGCCTGCATCCGCCCCATCATGACTTACGCATCAGTAGTGTTTAGTCATGCTAGTGAGGCCCATCTCCATAAGCTTCAAGTCATTCAAAACCGTTTTCTTCGTAGTGCAACCGGCGCTCCGTGGTATATCCGGAACACCGAGTTGCATTGCGACCTAAACCTTCCCTCTTTAGCGCAGTTCAATAAGGACTGCGCCCGCCGATACTTTGATCGAGCGCCCCACCACCCGAACCCATTGGTTGTCCAGGCATCGAACTACTCGACCGCCTCTTCTATCCCATTTTTCAAACCCCCCCGTCGCCGACCACGGCAGGTATTAGACGACCCGGATGACCCCATCGCAGTCATTACATTGGCAGCTTTAGCGTTATCCGCAAGTCGTCGAGGTAAAATCCCCAGGTGTGAGGTAATTAGAGGTCACACAATCAAACACCGAGCTCGCCGGCGAGCTCGAGGCAAAAACAAGGTCACGATAAATTGCTCTCCAAATAGTCAAAGAGTATTATTCAGTAGGGCCCAATTGTGCAACACTGCAGTTGCACAGAGGCATTTTGCTCCGATCCCCCCCATGTCTCTCGACAGCGAGACAAGCCGAGGTCCGAACCACAGTGGTGCCCTTGAGCTCGCTGTCAACCCCTCCTATAATAGCGGTACGTTTTCGGCGTCCGCAGGAGACGGAGGTAGAAAGCGCTTTTCGCCTTCTACGCCCGTCTCGGGAGAAGTGCCTTCGGCACTTCTCCCTCCCGGGCTATTGTAGGGCCAGGCCCTCGCCCAAAACCCGGTGGAGCTGGACGACCGCACAGGCGGTAGCCAGCATCTATGTCCTCCCTAAATAAAATAAATAAAAAGTTTATGTTTAGATCTGAACTTTTATTGCCTAGTGCGACAAGTGACTATAATTAATTTATGGGATTGGTCAAGGTTGAGAAGGTTGTTAGTGAAGTGATGCATTCGTTAGAGAATAACTTAATAGCCATATAAGCGCATTTAGTTGCGTTGAACTAACACGTGAGAGACAAAGAAAAACCTTGTGTTTTTATATAGTCGAGAGAACGCAATAGGAAGGGCCTGTCGAAAGCATTAGTTAGGCCATAAATAATATACATCACATGCAAGGGTAACCACGTAATAAAACTAATAGACTAAAACCACTCTGGCCTTTGAGACTCTTAATGATTTTATTCATTATCAAAATAGGTATATATTCGACACCTTTTCAATTTAATCGACTAGTCGACCTTAGGAAAGTATTTTGAGTTTTATACGAAAGCGGAAAACGTTTGAGACCGCACCCGGTTGAAGATTTCGAAGGTTAACTGGTACAAAGACTTCCTATACCAGTAAAGGATGAACCCTACTTGTAAACTGGGGTGGCTTTGTGTGCGTAAAGCGTTTGAAAATCGAACACCGCTGGAGCGCGTGTGTGCGAGTTGCGTGCGCGCAGACTAGCCGATAACAATAAACTATTTCCGAAGTGACCCAGTTCCAACGTCCTTCGGTAATTTGTACCGTGAACGGAAACAAGAAAGGGCTGGGACCTGGAACTCATACGACAACAATCATTTCAAATTTTATTATACAAACACAAAACGTCCTTTGTACAATTGGAGCTGCCGCTTTATTACACGATTTTATGGCATCAGTAAACCGACAAACCTTTCCTGACCTTGAGATCAGATTTAATTGTTTGAAAGTAGCACCTTCAAAACTAGTCCATTTTTTATGAGTATAAAAATAAATAATTCAAATGTTTTTGATGAAACCGCGGATAGATATGCCAATAGCCAAAGTCGATGAAAACAAGAAGGTTTGGATGAATTAGAGTTTGTTGAAGTGTGCTGATATGAGCAGAATGTGGATAGTAGCCCTCACATTCGGAGAAGAAAGATTCATCAAATGTCGATTAAATAACGATTACAACGAAGACGAATGGGCCTCTCAATGCGCACTGTCCTAATACTAAATCAGTTTCACAATAGCTCAAGTGTGTAGACGAACATATCGAGCCCTTTGATAACATTATTCAATTCGGTTCAATGTCAAATGGAACGCTGAACTATGAAGAAATTCGTTGGGACGATAAAAAAGTTGAGACACATTTTTAAACAGTCGAGTGTACGTTTTCCGAGAAAATGTTTATGTCGACTTTGCAAGGAGTTAATGCCGATTGCGAAATCACATTGAGCAGTTCAGCTTGCCTTTGGGACTTTAGAAATGTTTGTGTTTCTAAGCTGTAAACCTAGTTTCTTAGAACGTTAAACACGTCAAAGCCTGCATATAGGTATTCATGCACGTATATTTGTTACGCAATACTAAATGTCACAAGAAAATTTCAGTTTTTTCGTTTAAATTGTTTAGCAATTGTAATTTGAGACGATTAGTTTTGTAATTGTAAATTATTGTCCGTCATTTGCATCTCTTCCTACATTTGCTACAATTGTTCTAGACAATTATGGACGTTGATAGTAATTAGATGCAAGATTTTTCCTATTAGTATGCGATAACCAGTTGGCACTGTTTGCTGGCACTTCGAAACAACAAACTCGACTGCATTTATTTCAAAGGGATATTAATTATTTATAATATTGAGCCTGTCCCTAATGAAACTGATAGTTCATCAACGTACATTACCTGTTCGTGCTCGTCAATAAAATTAGGCATACCTAATACTAAAACATGCAGAAATCTGTATACATACTATACTTTGATTAAGTCATCGATTTTATTATTAGGTTACAGGTAAATGTGTTTCTATTAAAAGTAACAAATTGTAACTTAGATCAACATTTTATTTCAGCGATACAAATATTTTAGTTTTAGGAAGTAATGGACCGTCGAATTTTCAAATTGGTTCAATCACAATCAAGTCGTAAGATTAACACAAAATTATAAAACTTTAAGCATTGCTTACTAACCTTTAATTAACTAACCTTCCATTTTTTCCTCTTTCACAGTACATGCATAGCTATATTTTTTTTACTGGCGGTATGTCTTTATAATGTGAACTATATACAATACTACAGCAAGCATTTAGACAACATATAAGTAATTGCAGACTCAGGTAGTCCAATTGCTCCAGCCCACTACCAGATTTTTATATTAAACTGCGTGTCTCATAATTTGTTACATTCTATTCGATCATCAGGTTATAGGTAAATGTGCTAAACAAAAATTGTGTTGAAACTATTTATCATATTTCTTTTTCAGACAAATGCTTACAAGAACAATCTTGTCTGGACATATGAACAAGAATTTAGGCTTTGTTCTAATTGCAATATTTGCGGCTTATTGAGGTCATTTTGTGACAGATAGATTGCTTTAAACAAATATACCTAGGCCCTTTGATGCATCGGTAATTAGTCCAAACGAAGAGTACCGGGAAAAGATCTAGTTTCAAAACACGTGTAAGTGATAAACGAGTGGTTTGTCCTAGACGGAAGTGTTTAACATACTATACCTACCTAAATGTAAATAAAATTAAAATCGCGTTATCAACAATTTAACACCAGATGTGTTGAACTATGTAAAACCAATTCATGTGTTGGTTTTTATGCATTCATGTTGTCATGACGATTACAATTTAAAACTATGTTAGATTATTATTTATATCAAAAATACTATAATGGTTAACTGATAGTTTATTGACTGACAATTTACATATCTGTATCTTCGTGAATAAGGATGTGAATGAAATCATGACATAGCAATTGGTAGATAACTCAGTGCAATTGTGATTATTGATATTGACATTATTATGTATAATTTTGATGCCTTACGGAGCGGCATATTCGCTGAGCGAAAAAGCTCCTTAAATAAAGATTAAAAAAAAAAAAAAAGATAAATATAGCAAGATATAGTTGATATCACAACTATAGCTGAGTTCTTAATGCTTAAGATTCCAATTGGAATCTTTTTATAATTCTAACAAAAAAGCGCTAGTGTACTTGAACATTGAAATCTTATCTAGAAGTATTTTATCAAAAACATTACCATAACATTTAATCAATACAAGGTTGATTATACGACTCCACGAACAGGCCCTATCTTCTAAATGTATTTCGTAATTTCACACATAAACCCAAGGTTTGTTGTTTAATAAATAGTTGGATGAAATTCTAAGCTTTAAAACTTGTCATAAACTTATGAATAATTAATAGAGTATCATCATCAACACCGAAAAGTTCAAGGGAGGATTATAATATTAAAACTGATTATATTTTAGTATAAAACGAAACTTTATCCGTGTAGGAAACGTTGATAATAACAAAAATATATCAACAAGGACTTCTATGTGATTGATTGGCGATTTTCTTGGAAACGTTTGTTTCATATCGTTGTTACCTAATTGTTATTGATTGTAGTGTGCCTCTAAAATATATGACATGGTCGCTTTTATAGTATTTATTTTCTTTTTATCTTTAACAGACACAACGCCTGTCCAATTAATGTCTTCAATAGGCAGACATTAGGTAGGGTTATCTAAGCCTCCTCAATACGCGGCATCTTAAGGATCGTAGTTAAAGACGGCAGTTCTTCAGAAGGCACTACTGCTCACCTAATTTTTTCCCTTCTTCGCCTCTTACGAATCCAAAAGGAAGATATGGGGAGGTGCGATGCAAGCCAATATCCCACGGGATTTTTTTATGTGGTAAGATTTATTATTTTTTAGATAGATTACTTTATCGATATGTAGAGTGTTAAAATTTTGATACAAAACATTATTTTAGTCACAAAAGGTAAATTTACATTACATTTTCTATGACATTTAACCTACAGTTTTTGTTTTACACCCCGATATAAATTAATGTCGTGGCAAGCGTTGTACACAATTTGTTTATAATTAGGTATTTACGAAAATGTAATAATATAGGTATTCCTATTATATATTGATAATATGTAATAGAAACAATAGAAAACGATTTATGCACTTTAAACTATATCGCTTAAATGAATGAACACTTATAGTTTGACGAACAACTAGGCTTCGCGTGCTGATTTTAGTAATATTTCATTCTTTCCGCGTGGAGAAAATGCAGCTAGAAATTTCATTTTAATTGCGTTATAAAACGAGGAGCCATTGTGAAAAATATAAACAAAAAACCACTGCGTCAATAGTTCAGATGGGTATACTTGTATTTTATATTATAAAAGCGAAAGTTTCGTTCTTGCTCCTTATCTTGAAACGGCGAAATGGATTTTCATGAAAATTTGTAAATATTTATGTATCCTAATTTCTGGATATTCTGCACGTAGTATTAATATATGTTCGATGATTCTGTTTATCTTTACTATCCTATCTCCTAAGGATACTTTTCTCATACTATATATACTAAGTCGTTCGCAAGGAAGCGCGCTAACCGATCTACTGGGGTGGATGAAATATATAGATGATATATTTATTAATATGTGTTAAAAAAATAAGGAAACATATTCCTTAGGTCGCCAAATAAAAGAGAGATATTCCTTAGACTATAAACTAGATTTGGCATGCTGAGACTAGTTTCTCTTGCTATTTGTAACCCGTTACTGTATTCGTCAGTTATGTGAAAAGTGGCATTGGACAATTCTCTGGATGCCCTTTAATTGCTCTCGTGCCAACAACTTCGGCTACATTGACACAGTTTTCTATTCTATAGTATATATCAATTATGTTGGGCTAGTAGGTACCTATATCAATAGTTAAATTACGTAAGTCTTCTCTCTTCTTTTCGTTTGATCTTTTGTTAAAAGTATTGTTATTTCGGATTTAGGGTTTGTGTGTATGGAATGCAAGTCTGTGCTATACTAAAAATATTGTAGGCATCCAAGCAAAGAAGAAACTCATTGGTTGAATGCCTACCAGATGTTTATGTATTATATTTTTCATTTAAAGTAGCAGAGTATGGAGTAACAGATACATATGTATTGTACATAATTAACGCATTAATTTAAGTACTTAATAATTATAATAAAATAAAATAATATCTGGATATTATTTCATAGCCTAAGGCGGAAATTTTTTATCACTTTAACTAGGTAGGAATTATCGATTAAGTATCTATAATTAAATCCGGACTTTATCTATAAAACTAAATTATATAACGGCAATGACCTATGTACCTATACAAGCTCTTTTATTCCAGTAATAAAATGAGGGATGAGAAATTGAGAAGATGTTAGAGAATGTACAGAGGAGAAATTACACATATTAATAAAAATAAACGGTAGCCTAAAATAACTTGAAGGTAAAGGTTTACTTCTCTCAAGCGTATAATATTTATCAATTGACAAAGAAAATATACAAAACAATTAAGTGCTTAATTTTTAAAGATTATATACTATGATACAAAAACGTCACACGCATTTTAATCAAAACAAACATATTATTTGTCATAAACAAAATTTGTTTTTCAGATTACAGCTTCGGAAGCCTTGGATCGGTAATATCGATAATTGAAGTTTTAATGCAGGCATAGATAATCATTTCTATAAAAACACATCTGATAAAAAGACAAGTAGGTATTGTTATATTTTTTTTTAAAGTGGAATTACACAAAAACCTATGTGTAATGAAGAAGGACATATTTAAAAGAATTTCAATAGCTGATACTAATATAGGTAAAAATTGGTATCAGCTAAGGAAATCGAAAAGTAATTATTATTAAACAATTATGAAAATTTAAATTTGACCAACGAAGTGACATTAACTATTAAAAAAGCAGAACTGTTAATTGAATAGGTAGTTATATCAAATGGATTGAAAGTAAAACTGCAATGTCAAAGATCAGTTCATAACTTGTATATTGTCTAATACTCATAAATAACTATATTTTTGCACATTGCCGAGCAATGTAATTCAATAGAATAGATAAGTAGGTAGGTACTGAATTATTTTCAATTTTACTAGCCGAACTGCAATTTTATGCGTGAAGGGTTTGGAAGGCTAGATTAGTATGTCGCATTGAGACCTATGAAAAAGTATTTTTCATTCATATTTAGAAGGCAATTTATTCTATGTCTATCTCTGCTCCAAATTTCATCATAATAATTTGATTCGCACTTAAGTGACGTGCGTACGTAAGAAGTGACAAATTTATTGAATAAAAATTAAAAGTGATTTGAATATTTACTACCAGGACATTGTAAGTATCAGCTCTTTGTAATTTGAATAATATTATGATTATGTACTTGAACATGTACGATGAGTGTTCGTGTATCAGTAAGATGCCTATTTATGTTAGTGGGTCAATTTTCAAGACGTAATTATAGATAATAATCAAATATTTTGTACGATCATATTCCATTATAGAATTTGCGTGTCGATTGCGCGCGAAATCAAGCGTGGAAAAGCGGCGACGCAGGCGCAGCGGTCCCAGCGCTGAGCTCAGACGATTTCGCAAACCAACATCTAATGTGAACCTATTAACCTCTTCGTCGAGCGAGCATCGCAGCTCGCAGGCGAAGGCGACAGGCGGATGAAGCGGCGAATAGTGCGTTCATTAGATACAAGGTTGTGCCGACTGACGACTATCCGACCGCCACTACCGCTCCAAACACTACCTACTGATGACGCCCACACAACATGCGCATCCTACTAAAATAAAAAGTAAACAAACAAAAAATCTCACCTAGCCAACTGCAATGCACTTCTGCTGGCGATCTCATTGTAGAAATTCAAAAGTAAATTGCTGTCAAACATATTATCACTTCCTCACTGCCATAATATATCACAATAAAAATAATAGAAAAATTCGATGAACAACAACAATCCGAACACCAGCGATCACAGGATAAACACAACGACGATCCTAGGCACGTCCGTGCGCAAGCGACGTCAAATCAAACTGGCCCGGTCAAAATGACGAAAGTGAAAACATCGCACGCACAGAAAAAAAGGCTGGCGCGGTACAGTCCTTGCAGGCCACCTCTCGCGCGGGCTCTAGTGACACACTAACTGCGAGCGCGCGCATCGCCCGTCGCCTATATAATGAATCGCTTGGAGGTTCGAGCCTCAAACGCCAGCGGAAGGCACAAAAAGAAGATGCCTCGCAACGGTAGCTAGAAAAGATTCAACACAACACAAAGAATAGCAACACGGACACGTGGGCTCGTGTGCGTGCACGTGCGAATGTCGGTGTGTGCGAGAGATAGGCGGCCGCAGGAAACTCCGTTCTCTTCCACTAGGAAAGACCTTGGATATGAATGGGCACGTTGCAATGTGTACCGCCATCGCCTACGCCCGTTGCCCACTTGACGGCACCGCCTGATTGCCTGGTGATTCCATAAAATATGTTTATTTTCTATGCCATGGATGCGCAATAGACTCATGGAAAACAAGACAGAACGGTATAGACAACAGGTTAAGAGTAAATATTAAAGTAGTTAAAAGTTAATGAGCGTGGCAGATAGCTTTATTGTTATAACAAACGCGGTCTCTGGACAAACACTGTAATTACTGACGGAGCTGATGATGCAACGAAAGTTGATAATGCTATTAGCGATTTGACACGTATTTAGCGTGGGTGGCCACTGAGAAATGAACGCTGTGGCGCAATTTCAGAAGTCAAAGACGCTTAAGATAATGCCGCTAAGTAGGTCATTCATTAGAGAGTTAACCAAAGTTGTTAATAAACCAACAGTAAACAAAGCAGTCAATAAAAGAAAAGGAATCGATTCAGTTGACAATGATGAAATTAATCTAGTAGACTATATAGTCTACTAGATTAATTTCTATTTACTGTACAGTAATATGCCAACTAGGAAGATTAAATTTTTTTAAGTTGACCTTTAAGGCTCAAGGTAAACATATTCTTATAAATCATCATACTAAATTATCATAAACTACATTATGTCTAGATTATGTTAAGCAAAAAAACTTATCTTTACCATTCAAAGCTGCAAATATTTTTAGGTCAGTATACGAGTTTGAACTTTGAACAATATATAGAGCAAAAGACTTTGTTTAACATCGACAAGGACACGTGATGTCATGATAATCAACTATTTTAATCTAATAAGAAATTAGAATCATAATCTGCAATATTATTCAAACAACAAAAAAACAAAAATTAACCTAGTATACATGCTTCGATAGAACAACGATATATTTTAGTGGCTTATCATATCAAAGCTATTTTATTTTTCCTTAGAAATAGTGATGTTATCTTTTCCGTAAAATCTATTATTTAAAGCACCTATTTCTTAAAAGAGAGTTATCAAAGTTTATTTTTTTTTAAACCGCATACTTATAATTATAAAATGAAACACTCTTAAAGAAGTTTTTAAGTATTTATATAGGTATATTATCCAATTCTCGTGCTACAATTTATTTCTTTGAACACACTCTAGAAAATCCAAAGAGTTTTAGACATAGATGTATGCGTCAGAGAAATGCTGATTAATCTATTATTTAGAGTTTCAAAATTAGAGATTGTACTTTGGAAGCAACTTCAATCACAAAGTAATGATGCTCAACATACCTATTTAATTACTTCGATATTTTTAAAGAATCTGGAGATAATTTTTTAGTTAGTAATACTTATTTTTTTAAGGAAGACTTAAGGAGTGATGGCCCAGTGGCAATGGATATAGACAATATATTTAGTGCAGTAAATGTAGTTCGAATCCTGTGGTAGAAGGCTTTTTTGCAAATGACCGCCTAGCTACCAAAATTCTTTTTAATACCACTAAGGTGGTAGACAAGCATACGGCCCGCCTGATGGTAAGCAGTTACCGTAGCCAACGGACGCTTGCAACACCAGAGGTATCACTCGCATTTCATATAGAATTCTAGGTAAAGACCGTTAACACCTTCAACCACATTATCGCATCGAGTACCATCAAATGAGATTAAGGTACAATGAAAAAATGCAATGCTCAATGGTATATAGAAGATCTACTACGTATGTTCTATACAAAACATATAATATAAGGGCACAATCTTCTCTATACTTGGAAACACTGCCGTTTAAGGACAGACTAGCGAAGTTTGCTGAAGATACTTGAACATAAACATTCATAGCATTATGTGCCAACTGTAAAAGTAGGTAAGTCTGTAAGGCTCGTTTATTTCTATCTATTGAATCGAAATAAAATGGAGATAGTTTTTCTGAAGGATAGTATCATAAAATTGAAAAATAAAAGTAAAAAAAAAATAAAAGTCTAATCTCGCGTGGTTGAAATCACGGATGGATTAGCTTGAAGTCATTGTAGTATTATTATTCTGTTCTAGACACTACAAGTGTTCCAATTCAACAATGACTGATAATAGACGTATATCATATGAAAATCAATTAATGGATTTTATATTAAAAAAATACATTGTGATAATGCATCTCAATATAAAAACAGGTTTTTTCTTATACCTCATTCACATTCATTCACACGAACTAAAATGTCAACATTGGGAGGTTTTATCGATAATAAGCGATTAATCTAATATTTTATGTGTCAAGTGTCAGGAAATTACTATGAATTAAATATTCCATAAACTGACAGGAAAAGACTGTGAATTAAGTAAATTGTCCTACAAAAACCAGTTACTTTGGCGCAATAGACACTTAGTCTTCTAACAAAATACTAAATCCACAGTTATTTCCCTTTGCTTAGTTTATTTGATTGAAAAGATCGTCGATGTTCCCATTCTCAGTAAATTAATCAAAGCTACAACCTCTTTCATTGGGTCAGTAAAGAAATAATATAAAAATAACCAATCCTACATACTAACTACGCTCCGTGGGTTGCCGGGTTAGAATTGCATCTCCCCTTATCATCTCCTGGGTGTCGAAAGAGGCGACTAGGGGAAAAATACTGGAAGGTGGACAGCAGCGCCTTCTAAAGAACTGCCAACTTACACTGCGATCCCCAAGACGCCTGCCAAGTGTGGGGTATTATGGCAAATACCCCCTTAATAGGGGAGGCTGTGTTCAGCAATGGACGATCTGGCTGCTATAGTAGTAGTAGTATAGTACATACTAACTTATCCCTATTTTTAATGAAGTTCTGTTGCCTTCTAATAACTAACAAAATGACAACACAGCTTTAGGTCACAGTTATCTCCTGAAGTTAGTGTCACCGTAAGTCAGAAATCACCAAAAAATCAACAAAACGATTTTGCAAAACATTACGAAGTGCTAATGGTAACAGAGCAGAAACTCGTTCCGTTTCCGCAACAGCTTTCCACTTTCGTTCTCAGTCTCATTGTCTAATGAGCACAGATTGAATAACTCAGTGAATTTCTTCCAAACACTCGTTTCTGTTTACGTAAGGTATTTTAGTGTTGCTTCTGTGAGAATCGCTCTAATTGCTACTTGTTAAGTTTTAATTTAAGTAATACTTGTTATCGGAACTTTATTTCGTAAGTCTCCCACATTGACAATAAGTTAATGAGAATGTTTAAAATTTATTGTTACTGTAAATTGATTGGTATTGGTATGAATGCCATTTCTATGACATTAACGATATCATAAATTATGAAAAGTAGCTCGACCCAAGTATTATAGAAACTTGAATTATAAGTACCATTATAAATAGACCTTTAAACATCTTGCTAAATCGTAAAGGGTTATAAGTACTCATGTCTTTCGTTGGATCAACCCATAGTCCATCCATAGAATTGATAGCTCGTCATTAATTTCTATTATATTGATGCAATAATTGTAAATAGTTATACATTTTTACGTCATTACATCTTCAGTTTGCATCGAGCTGTTGTATTTTATAACTGAATGCGGAAACATGACATCAAACCTTTACATCGGAGTATAGTGGACGTCTTAGAAGACCAGTTGATATTAACAGAACCCTCTGTTTAGATTCTATTCATTTATCACAGTTGGTAACAGTCGATTTCATTTATGTTGCAGAACAATAGGCGGTTCACGGTTTTACGAAATATCAATGATCTAAATCAACAATTGAATAATTCCTACGATAGAATTTGTCAGTCAATATGTCTGTCAAATTTAAAGTGCTGTTGGTTTTGAATGACATATTTAAGACCTTATTAAGTTTCGTGAATTCTACCCTGTCAAACTATGTATGGAATACAAGAACAATGAAAACAGAAAGTTCCCTCATTGCTCACTTTATCGCTAAAAGAGCACTTATGCTTTAAAGTTACAGTTAATGGCCCAGATATATCAAGTGCTATGTATAATCCTGCAGAGATTTTTTTTATAAATTCTATCACAACAAAACATAAGTTTCGTATAACATAAATGTTTTTTGAACAATCTAGTCACTGTTTGGAGCACGTAAGTGTTTGATGCCATCTCCGGGATACATTATTTTGTAGATCTAGGTAAATATTGACGTCCACATGAAGCAAACAATTCTGTAATGTTTGATTTGCATTAAACTCTCTTGTCCAAAATTACTTGTGAAATCCGCATGAAATCATCCGAAAGGCGTACCGATGAAAGCACCGCAAAAACTTTCGCGGCATTTCTCCGGGTGAAAGTTTAAGCATATGCATTGTACTTTTGTCACTAGCTAATCACGATCTTTATCATAAATCTTAATCCTGACATTTACACGCCTACAGGCAGACTAGTTTGGATATGAAAGTAAAGCAGCTCGCGGTGCGAGTCGTTACACAACTATTTATCGATATGTGAATATAGATTTAGAAAGGGTACGAAAGGCTTAGCAGCATGTGAATTAAGAACAAGTTTATAGTTCTCTTTCAAGGGCAGCTTTTATTAGGTACCTAACAAAAAATAGTCATCATTGATACCTTATACCTAAGTAACTTCCAGTTCTTATATTTGAATAGACGAATAAGAATATTTTCGTCAGCAATATAGTAGTGTTTTATAAAAACTACTAGCATTGAAAAAACTTGTATAAAACGAAATTTGTCTATTACAGACAATTATTTCATCTATATCGTGCCTGGTATCGTTACGATTGGTTTCGGTTTTCAATTACGTATAGTCTATCATATTTTAGACCATATCAATTGCTTTAATAGGATCTGCTGTTATAGACTCTATAACATTGTACATAGAAGTGATTACCAAGTGCAGAATTAGGCATCTGATATTGTTGAGGTCGTGGTAGACTGTACGTACCTAAGTATTGCGTGAAAGTAATTCGAGTTCAAAAATAACATGCATCCGCGTGTACCATTGGAGCTGTCACGATCGACCGTGGCTGCCATTTATTAATATTAAACGAAAATTCGTTATCCAACTGGCCTTGGACCATGTTCCTTTCAGTTCTTCTTAATGATGACAGTTGCATGAAACGTGCTGTTTGTAATGGCAACAAATTCAATGACCGCACCACTTTGATCACGGATAATGTAAGGTTTTGCATGGAAATGCAAACAGAACTCATTACAATCGATTATGATTACGTTTTGAAATCTATCTTGACGAAATTTCTACGAACTATAAACTTTCGAAAGAAAATTCGACATGCTGAAGGTTTTGAAATAGGTATTGAAAGCGTAGCTCACCGAGCGAGGCTCGGCGGCGCGCAGACGTCGAAAGTGAGACCGAGAGGTTGCGCAGGCGCATTACGAAGTTTTTATTGTCGGCCGCGCGCGAAATCACTTGAAAGTTGTATTGTCCTTGGATATTTCACTTCTTTATTTGCCGCGTTTCCGACACCCGAGCCGAAGCCAGCGGTGAGGCCAATTGTGCGCTTGAGTGTTAGCGACATTCGCTCCCCTTCACTCTGACTTAGATTCCGCAGCGCGGGGTTGAAGTGTTTCCATCCCAAAGTGCCTTTCTCCAGCTTTCTACTGCCTAGGTCTGTAATCGATTGGTGCTTACCGATGGATACTGTCGGGGTGGAATCCTGTACTTTCCGCGGGGCAATCCAGGGTGTGTGTGCGTGGCGAGCGGCGGCTTCCCGGCGCTTGCGCCACTTCCCCGCTTGCGACACGCTTCCTGCGGGAGAGTGCGAGGCCGCGCGCGAGTTCCGCGCGCAACAAGTTGCACAACGCTTATCGGTGACCCGGTTTCGACTTTCGCCGCGATTATCACTGAAACTGAATCCTGTGTGATGCACTGTGTAGTATCACTGTAATCCGGGGCTAGGCGGTGGTCGGAGCGGTGAGAGCGCGGCGGAGTATGGCGCGACGGCGCTGCGGGCCGCGGGCGCCGTGCGAGTGGCGCGCGCGCTCAGCGGCGCCGCAGTCGGTTGCGCCACACTGGAAAGTAAAAGTGAGCGGCGCGGGGCGCGGCAACACATTTCTCCCACTTTCGCTGCCGTGATTCATTCCTCATGCCAAGGTCGCTTCCCGCGAGTCCCGCGTGCCGTACTCCACTCCCGATGCGATCAATCACGGTGTGAGGACCGCCTCGACGCCGCTGCAGCTGTCATCGTCTTCGGTGCAGCATGTTATTTGCGAAGCATATACGTTTAGTTACAAGGAGCAACGTAGACTCTACCACGTCAATCTAACTCATCTGCATACATCAATAGGTTCCCTTTTATATTCTTCTTCTATATATCCCGCGGTGATATCAGCACCACATGTATTCCTTCTTCCACTATGTTGTATTACTAGTAATATAAACTTTATATGCAAGTACAATTCTTCCTCCTGTCATCATCTTCGGCTTTCTTTGCCTATGTTACTTTCCGAATTCTTAGTCGAAAGTCTTCTAAGGTCAGTACGAAGGTATGTATGGACTTCATGAAGAAGAATATGCTCTCCGTGCCCTATTTTTAATGCACTTACAATGTTCAGCTTCTTTTACCCGCCTCTGCCTCTTTGTCTAACCACAGTCTTATAGTAGAAGTACTTGGTGTGGAATTAATCACATTTCACTTCCCTAATATACGCGAGATATGACAATAGTTTTTATATAGAAAGGTTTTAAAGGTACATAATTATGCTGACAGCATGCTGGGCAAGCTGTCAGCTGGTATAATAGGCAAGACCATTCGACCTGCCTGTGGGCCTGGCCTGTAATAGCCTTTAGGTTACCTCAATGCCTTCAATAATACGAGTAATCATCATATTGTTCTTGCTTTTCGGCAAATTACCTTGTGTTGATGGTATTCAAAATCTTCATATACCTATTTATATGAAGATTACACTAATATATTTTTTCCAATATGTTCACAGTCACAATACCTTCAACAATAGCTTGTGCTCCCCGTGGGGTGCCTGCCTAAAATTGCACCGCCCCATATCTAACTGCTGGAGTCGTAAGAGGAGACAAAAGCAAAAAAACCCAGAAGTGTGCAGCATCACTTTTCTTTAACCTGTGACCTCAAAGACGCCTGCCAAGAATGAGGATTATGACTAACCCCTCTCCAAATATGGAAGCACTTGATCAATAGTGACGTTATGGCTTTTGATGAACCAATATGTTTAACTTTGGAAACTTCTACCCAATACTTCGTCACCTTTCAAACAAACTTCTGACGTCTTCTGTTCTGACCATTGATTGACATTTGAAGACCTCAGTACAGTCCCGCTAACGTATCATTTGGATTGCACAAGTTATTGTATAAAAACTGTGTTGAAACATTCACTTTCTAAGGCGAAGAGTTCACGAAGTAGCATGTTGTATTGTTAACTAAGTGAAATTGATTAAGTAATTCTGTTTAACGACTTGCCAAGTTGGTAAACGATGCCGTATTATTATTTTTTATGTTATTGTGACGGAACAAGCCCGTGGCCCAGCTGATGTTAAGTGGACTAACGTCTGCCTATAACAGATACCATTAGTCACAAGTGACGAATGGCTCTGCGTCCTTCACCCTGAGACATATAGTTAATAAGCCTCATGTGCCTGTAATTTTACTGGCTCTCAAGGACAGCTGCCGGAACACACCGTTAGGTGCTTGGCGACAGATTTTCTACTTGAGGATGGTCGCTAGCCTGACGGACATTCGCAAAATGCCCATCCACTATGCGATGAAGCTCAAGCCCGCGCGGCGGGATTCGAACCATGGACCTCTGCTGCGCGGCAGTCCATAGCCAATGCAACTGAGCTATCATTGCTTCTTCTTATTAGTCTTATTGCTTATAGCCTAGCGTTTTACCATAACCTATTGAAGGTAAGTGATGATGCGGTCGAAGATGTTGTTCAGGCTGAAAAAAAAGATTGAATACCATGCAAGAAGAACAAGATTTGGCAACATGCAGACGGCCAGCCTTTAAATCAAACCCAAAACTTTCTATAATAAGTTCTTGTGCTACATTTTTTGTTGGTAGAAAAAAACATATTGCACCGACCCCAAATACGTGGTACAAAGCAGAAAGATGCTAAGAGTATACTTTGACCTCAGATCAAAGTGGTGATGTGGCACGAAAGTGATGACACAGAATGAGCATTGTTGCAAAAGGTCTTATTTTGTTAGTGGTAGCAGGCAAATATTCTCAAAATGCTATCTATCACCTACCACCATGCTATTAAAGTGAAGCTCCCATAGGATTCGAGATTTGAGACACTTCCTGCCGAAAACTTATAGCCGTCTATTTACATAATTATATCAGCGTGCTTGGCAAGCTGCCAACTGGTAGTGGGCATTTGAAAATTGTGGCCTGCAATTGCTAAACGCCTAAATGCTTTCATTTTAGTAGGTATATCGTTGTATATAGTTTATAGTATTTCGTTAATAAGGCATACCGCCAAACTACAAGTAAAAGTAGTTATTTACAAAATATGTACAAGTATACAAGTAGTATCTTATAAACTTTCATATTCAAATTGTCATTTTCCCAACTTACATGAGGAAACCAGCGCATAACATTTCTACATAAGCACGAGAAAGTTCATGCTCGTTACGAAAGCAACAGGGCATGGCAAGCCCTTCATACCGACAACACCTTGTCACAATGAATACTCGCGATGTTTTCTTAAACTTATTGAACTAAATTTGTAATTCTTAGGACGGTATGGGTATAAGTTGTATTAATGACGGGGCTATAACTGCTGATGTGTGAAATCTCATTGTTGTGATGATGGAATTCAATTGAGGCTGTGATTGTTTCGATAATGAGCTTTTATACTTTATTATTTGTATTAGGTGAGAAGAAATAAACAGTTTTAATTGGTGATAGTAGTTCGATTGTGCAACATTTTATGTCACTAGATTTGAAAGATAAGGAAGTAGATTGTGGAGAAAAGTGACAAATCCTGATTTAAAATAAACCGCCATAATGTCTACTGTTGGAGAGACCTTTTCCTTTAGGGATGTTTGCCATAATCCTCACGCTGGCAGGATTCTTGGACATCGCAGTGTAAGATGGCTGTTCTTCAGAAGGCGCTGCAGCCCATCTTTTGATATTTTTCCCATGGTTGCCTCTTGCGACTCCCACATGAAGGTTGAGAGGGAAAATTCTGGCCCGGGACCCAACAGATCTACGGCCATATTTTGCCAGACATGTTTTGGTCCCATGTGATAGGTAGTGAGACTATTGCCATCCACTGGGCATGGTCCTGAGAATTTCTATGTAAGTGTAGTGAACCCTTCAAATGGTTACGCGAGATTCTAACGCGACGGTTCCACCACTGCACCGACAAGCAAAGGTCTTATAAAGTGGTAACCTATTACTAAGTTTTAATGTCCGTCCGACAGTTACTCGTAAAGGATTATTTTAGAACCTTTAGACAATTAAATGCTTAATTAAGAACCGGAACAGGTAGCCGATTGAAATGTTCACAGAATATATTTTGTATGGCTGATTGCCTAACACATAATAATAATAGCAAGAATTATAAACAAAAGCGGCTCTAAAAACTTTTTAACGTTTTTTGTTTTGGCTCTATTTCTAAAAAACGGTAATACATGCAATCGTCTTCACCCCCCCCCTCCCCATCTCATCCCGTGGGTGTCGTAAGAGGCGACTAAGGGAAAAATACCCGAAGTCGAAGGGCAGCAGCGCCTTCTAATGAGTTGTTATCTTATACTGTGATCCCCAAGACGTCTGCCTAGCGTGGGGCAAAAACCCCATTAAGGGGGGTTTTGCCATACAACTGAACACATTCAGCAGTGAACAATCCAGCCGCTACAGTTTATTTTTAATACTTGCTCCGAAACTGCTTCATTATGAATTTTTTTTCATAACAAAGCATTTTTTATGTACCTACAACAAAATAACATACCAGCAATTTCCAATTCATTAAGAAATTAATTACCTACGGTAATGAATTTAATGTAATTGAAACATAGCTGTATGACTTAATAGGTACAATAAATATTAGTAATAAAAACTTTTTTTTATATTGGCACGCTATCGTTTGTTCGTATGTGGATGTTGTATGGGCCCTTGCAAATAAGAGAAAAGTGTCTAATGATCTCATTAAATTGTAATATTTTATTTATGCCCCATAGTTTAGCCTTTGACCACTAGCTCACCTGATGGTAAGTGATGATGTGCGAAGATGTTGTTAATGCTAACTTAGAATTACTGGCACTCAAGGACTGTTCCCGGAACACACCGCTAGGTGCTTGGCGACGGATTTTCTACTTGAGGGTGGTAGCTAGCCAATAGTATATTATGATACAAGTGAGCTAAGTTGCTCACTATACACGAGGCTGTGGGTTGCAGCCCGAGCCGTAAGATGTACTCGAGTGCAAGAGCTAACTATAGATAATATTTAATAGCAGATATATTTATTTATTTATAGGAAGACCTACAGCTATCTAATACTGTTTTAAATAATATTTTAATACCAAAAAGCCAATTACAGGTCCTCACGTATAAAAAACAATTTAGGAAATAGATAATTTAACGTGAGCATTCATTTTCTTACAATTAAATTGGAATGTAAAATTCCACCAAATCGTACCAAAGTTTGTTATAATTAGATACCTATATAATGCTATATACAAAACAAAAATATACAAAATAACAGGTTATTTTTAGGGTTCCGTACCTCAAAAGAAAAACCTAACCCTTAATAATTTTAAAATTTATGCATTTCATTATATGTACACATAATGAAATGCATAAATATATATACACATTTACTATAGGATATAGATACTATAGGTAACAAGGGGAAACTTGACTGAAAAGTGTTTCTGTTTATGGCTGGACTGATATCGCTAGCAGCATAGAACCGATTCCGTATTTCATTTTTGAAAAAGCTTTTGTGACTTGAAAATCGACCGCGATTAAATAAACTTTTGTTGTAAGTCTTGATGCTACGAGTAAGAACTGAATTACTTCCGTAGTTTGTTCTTCTTGTTACTCTTATCATGGATTTAAAAGGAGAGGCTTAACGTGCCCTACGAAGCTCGGAAACCCTCAGAAGTAATGTCACCAGCGGTCACCCATCCAAGTCATGACCGCGGCGGACGTTGCTTAGCTTTGCTGATCTGTTCAGAATGACTAAGCAAACTTCGCTACGCGCGCTTCAAGTTGTTAGACATTTTGATATATATAACATACCAATTGTAACTATTGTATTATAATACCCATGTTTTTTTGTGCTATTATTCTAGGCTGTATGTGTGTGAAAAATATGTATATATTGTAGAATAACTATAGTGTGTAGGTAATAACTACCTGTAGTATATAGATAGATAGATATATAGAAAACTCTTTATTGTTACACCACTTTAGAAATATAAAAGATTACACATTAAATTATAATAACGTAGTGTTACAATGGGCGGCCTTATCACTAAAAGTGATCTCTACCAGGCAACCTTAGGATGGAGTTGAACGAATAAAAAAATAGAGGCGGGTGTAGTCCAAATACATATCAAATTTCATAAAAACATTTTAAAATAAAACGTATTTTAGTGTAATTTCTAAACAAATATATAAAAAATAGCATACATATAGGTTTTTATAATAATTAAACAGATACATTTATAAACATATATATAATATATATATATATATATATATAAACATATACGTAGCAACATACATAAATAATATACCTACCTATTTAAATTTAATTCTCTGTATATTAATCATAAATACCACCGTTATGTTATATCTGAATGTCCATCCAAAGGTTTCCTGGAAGAGATCGTTTTTTAGCGACATAACCATCAATTATACAAAAATATAATCAATATATTATGTTATTGTTTATAATTTATAGATATATTTTGGTGAATGATAATGAGTTAATATATCTACTTAGGTCGAGAAAAAACTTAAATTCGCACAGAAAACGCAACGTCACATTTTCTTCAATATGTATTTCTTATTAATCATTTCGTTTTTGTTTATAACGATATGAATTTACTACAATAAATAATAACATCATTCAAAAATCGTAATTATAATTTGTGGTACAGCGTATTATTTGTTTTTTTATTTTCTATCATGAAATATGTTAAATCGTAAGTGTATCCAGTGAGAACCATGTTCCACCGTCGACCCGGTTTCCACCAAGTGATACTACTGTCAAATGTTTACTATACTGATACAAAATTAATACTACCTACAAGTACAATACATGAAATACAATACAAACAAAACTCTGTGAAGCAATTACCCATGGACGTGTAAACAACTAAACAGTAAATAAAAGCACGGCAAATATGAAAAACCTGTCCATTTTCAATGTACCGAAGAAAACACAATGCTTGCAGTGGTGACATTGAAAGTAGGAGTTAGATTACGTAACCCTAGATACTGTGGGCGAATGTATTGAATATCAGACTGGCGCGGGCGCACGTGGACACTACATGAAATGGACGCAATCAGGAAAAGTGTGGCGTATTGGAAAAGGTCGCGAGGTTTTTAGAACTTATAAAAAATGTCTTTGTACTAATTTTATTTTTCTTATGTTCGTCCGAAGCAGAATAATATTATTTCAATGTTTTAGGGAGAGGGCAAAGTTTCTTCATGAGAAAGAGTAATCAAGGAAAATGGAGTAAAGAACTAAATAATTAGAATGACTCGAAATAGAAAAAATAAGAAGGTAGAATAAGTTTGGAGATAACGAGGTTGATTAATAAAATAATACACGCAGTCTTGTGAAACAGTTTTTTAAATTAATAAATTCTACTCCATCGATAAAAGCAGTACCATATGTGACAGTTGGCCCTTGTTACAAGAAGAAAATATATTTTAACAGTTAGACTTTACAGGAATGTATTTTTAATTATGGACTAAACCTAAAGAAACATTTGGTTTATAAAATCAAGTATCTGAACAGCCTGCGTTTTCTTCCGCGTGGGAGAAAAACCTACACAGTTCCATATTCTCCATGCCGTTCTCCACTCCATGACAAATTCAATTTTATCTTAATTAGTTCTATTTTTATGCGACGGGAAAAGTAACAAACAAAAAGACAGACAAACTCACTTTGGTAATTGTTGACGTATCTGTCAATGGTGAAAAAGTGCTCTAAGAAGAAAAAGTGCAGCAGTGATGGCTAAGTGGCATTGGCTATGGACTGCCGCGGAGCAGGTTCGAATCCCGCTGCGGGCTTGAGCTGCAACGCATGGTGGAGGGGCATTTTGCGAACGCCTGCCTGGCTAGCGACCACCCTTAAGTAGAAAATCTGTCGCCGAGCACCTAACGGTGTTTCCGGCAGCAGTCCTTGAGAGCCAGTGAAATTACAGGCACATGAGACTTAACAACTATATCTCAAGGTGACGGGCGCAGTGCAATTCTGACTTGTGAGGAGAGGTAAGTCCGCCTAACATCATGTGGGCCTCGAGCTTGATCCGCCAAAATGACATAAAAAAAAGTACTAAGAAAAAGAAACAAAGATTTATTATACTCCTAGTATTTCAATGACCCGTTCTGCGTGCGTACCTGTGAGTCGTTATGAGCAATTGTTATATATTTAACAATGTTTCATTGAGAGAAATAGTAATGCAGTGATACTGGAAAATCTGAACGTCCAAGTCCGGAGAAGGGGAGTGAGAGGAAATATACCGGTGCGTCAGGCCGCCTGGTCTCAGGGCTAACCTTTCCATTTAGAAAGTAACCAAACGCTCTATAACCTTACTTATTTGAGACCATTAACGCTTGCTCATTCACGATCTGTTTCTGCTTTCTTATATATTTCTCGACCTTGTTTCTTTTTGAACTGTGTCGTGCTAAATAGTAAGGTAATAAACGATTGTAGGAATACCATTAGGCATCAGCATCTTTGCAGAGCAGTCAGCACTTTTACTGCAGCATTCAGATAAATAAGAAATAAAAAATAATTGTGATCCAATAATTTGTAAAATAAGGTTTTGGCTTAGCACGCGATAGTGCTTAATCATATTTAGAAATAAAGAAGGATAGCGACATCATACCGAATGTTAAGTGTTTGAAAAAACACTTCTTTTGATCAGATGAAGTCTAGTAGTCTGGTTGATGGCCGCGCACCGTCCCCTATGACGGTTAAAGTAATACAATTGGAGCACGAAATTTAGG
This sequence comes from Plagodis dolabraria, assembly GCA_963854805.1. Lineage (NCBI taxonomy): Eukaryota > Metazoa > Arthropoda > Insecta > Lepidoptera > Geometridae > Plagodis > Plagodis dolabraria. The sequence goes on from OY978442.1 coordinate 7,686,959, forward strand.
CTAGAAATGTGGGGTCCAGGTGGCCGAGGAGGTTTAGGCATCCGACGCAATTACGGAGGACACGGGTTCGATTCTCGCCCGGGGCATAAAATTTTGTAATCCAATAATTTGTAAAATATGATTTTCGCTTAGCACGTGATAGTGCTTGTAATCATATTTGAAATAAAGAAGTTCAGATCAGCATGGTGATACAAGTGAACCCAAAAAGCATGGTCTTATCTCTGTCCCTTTCAACACAAAGGCAAACCCGTAGAGCGTGAAAAGGACAGTGTGATTTCCCAATCTGCTTATAGATGACAGAGTTTTGTAAAAGTTTTTTTTTTTCATATTTTATTTAATTATATTTCTATTAGTAGCAGTAAAACTCTTTCTGCGAGTTCGTTCGAGGAAGCACTGTCTCTATACCTAAGATTTTCTACCGCCAAGCAGTAATGTTCGCATTACTGTGCTCCGGTTTGAAGGGTTTGGGTGCCGGTGAAATTACAGGCACATGAGATTGAACAACTTTATGTCTCAGGGTGATGGGAGAAGTGTATTTCGCCACTTGTTACGTACTGCAACTGGCATAAGCAGAGGTTACCCCCTCACACCAGGCGGGCTAGGTGCTAGTTCGAAAATAAAACCGTGGTTAGTTACAAAAAGTTTTAACATACCGCTGTCAAAAGAACTGAATGTGTTTCAAGTTTCAATTGTTCATATACATTACTTACAAGCTTTCCGGGCGCGGCTCCGCCCGCGCGTAAGTTGGTTATCGCGCAAAAACATTAACCTCTTTTTGCGCAGTTGGATGAAAACTATCCCATTTTTTTCCCGGGTCTCAAACTATTTCCATACCAAATTTCATTCAAATCAGTCCAGTAGTTTTGGCGTGAAAGCGTAACAGACAGACACAGAATTACTTTCGGATTTATAATATTAAGTACTGATTTATTATACTACCATAATCTTCCATATAAGACCCATGTGGCACTTTAAAATATAAGTTTTAAACAACTGTAGAAAAGCAACCCGCTGTGCGATCACCTAATCGCGTCGCCGCACTTGTCAATGTGTCACAAAATGACAGATTGTTGACAGTTCACTTCGCATAGAGAAGGCAACTGTCACTGACCCACATTCTATACAACGACTTGTTGTGCCTTAGATTAGTTTAATTCTACCAACTTAACTGTTCAGGGTATCAAAGAGCTGCTGACAATAGAAACTGTAGCAATATAAGGGTATTTACTTCGTAGTTTGTCTTATACCATCTTAGCAGATGTGTTTGTGCATTGGACAGTCCTTTTGTCTTCTTCTTAAGGTAAAGTAGCTAAACACAAGTCTATGGCGGGAAATAATATCTGTAGTATACATGAATATAGAGAATTAAATGATGATTATGAGACCTAAGTCGTCTAAAACCCGAGATGCATAGAAGTTTTTTTGGTATCTAATTAACTTTTTTTAAGACTTTTTGAACTGATTACGTCTCTTACGGGTAGATTTGAATATTGTTAAGGTTTTGGGGATAGTTTAAGTGATAGTGTATCATGGTTTTCAATAAATCTTTAAAAAAAAGGGCAATTTATTATATACCTCGCGAAATATTTATTCATTGGACTAGCTACCGAACTTCAAGGCGCAAGCAAGGCGATGGTAAATTTCTTGCCACAGATGAGTTTCCACTTACGTTTTACGAGTTTTTCAGTAATTGGGTCCTATTTTCTAATACGGAACCTTGAAAGAACTGATATTGGTAAATTAATTTATCAGATACCTCTGTAAATTCTTGCATCTTGCAAAAAAATTCAATCAAATTTATTTTCTAGCGACTTGTTGCTTTGCATATATAAGCTCTACATATATGTAAACAATGTATTTCACTATTACATCCATATTACTGTATTATCTCATGTTGTGGTCTATTTTTCTATTTTACAGACTATTTCTATTTTACAGATTTGAAGTGATACCCCGTTTGAGGTTATAGGTAAGTGAACAAGTGTTTACATACTATCTAAGACACAGGTGTTCAGTTTTCTTTCCAATGATCTCCAATCTCACACACTCCAATTTTTCATAAAACTTTTTCGATCTTTTATAGATCTTCGTTGCATTATCTCCGACAGAAACAATTTAGCTGGCAATCGGCATACACCAGGATGTCTTTTTTCTGTTATGAAGTGATGAGGTGGACAAGGCGCTCGGTTGATGGTAAGCATCCATTTTCTTACAGGGTCGCAAACCTCCACACTGGACTGCGCTCTAATAGTTAGTTAGCTTTTGAGCACTATCATTTACATATAATATTATGTAAATGATGATGTGGTCGAAAGTGTTGTTCAGGCTAACCCAGAATTACTGGCTCTCAAGAACAGCTGCCGAAACACACCGTAAGGCGCTTGGCGATAGATTTTCTACTTAAAAGGCATTTTATGAATGCCTGCCTGGCTTGGTAGCTATGGCTAGCGGGCATTCATAAAATGCCCTACCACCATGCTATAACGATTATTATCGTAAGATCTTATGTCTCATTTACCCAGTAATTTCATTTGCTACAGTGCCTTTCCCTTCTCTTGTATATCATATATTAGTTCAACAACAATTTGGAGGAATAAATAATTACTTAAAGCCGAGCCTACAGCCAATTTGAATAAGTCAGTAACGCTCTGGTCTCAGTGGGGACCTGATATCTGTATAGGCTGATCTTGGAACAGATGCTGCCTTCTTAGGCAATCTCTTTTCATTCAGAGCCCTCTACGGAACTGTAATGAAGATGCATATAGGCAAAACAAAAGCCGAACCACCGTACAAGATGAATTTAAAACGTATTTGTGACAATAATACATAAAAAGTGGTTATCGGTTAAAATGTTATTAAACACATATTGGGCGGGGCAAAAGAGCAATCGGAAAATTGGGTCACGAAGTTTGGCGTCCATTAATTTGATAACCTCTAACTTCAAATGTAGGTAAACGCTACAGTTATCGCGAATTCTCTCTCTTTCTAAATCGAGTAACCCAATTCTTCGTATCTGTCTTCGGATAAAGTAATTGACCAACTTTCAGAAACTTGCTTCATATATTTTCATTGTATGATAGAACTTCTGCATGCACCTGGCTTATAATATTGTTGACAATAAAATAGATTGGCCTGGAAGAAAAAAATACAGCACAATATAATTGTGTTTTAGTAGTCAACTTGGAAGTCATAGGCTGTCCCTTAATGCCGATACTTTTCCTATCGTGAGGTTTTCTAAGTTTCATATTATTTCCAAAGAAGATTATATCTAGGTGATGACTAAATGTAATCAAGGAATCTTCAAAAGCGGACTGAACAGGCGAATGTACTGAATTATATTTTTATTGTTTGCCAAATCTTGAAAACAATTTGCATGGTCTCAGTATACCTGCAAAATCAAATGGATTCCATTATATTGTTTAATGAAATATCGCTTCTTGGACCATCTTAAATTGATACTGACAGGGCCAAACCTTTATACAATTCCTAGTTGCCTGCTCCTTTTTTCACGTGATAAAACCATCGCCTGCAATTCTCTTACTAGCAGTCTTTTGCCAAACTTTCGATCACTTCATTCTGAAGCAGCACTCCAAAGATAGTCCAAAGAAAACTGTGCCACAACCTTGATAGCAATGTTACAACACTGATAATGATAACCCCGGGAGTGTCGGACCGACTATCATTGACAGATTTGGTGTTACGTCAAGTCCACACATGGAGTATTTACCCAATAGGATTATTTATTTTGAGTAGGTTTATATATAATTATTTTATGATAAATATCAATTAGGCTACAAAATACATAGACAAATTAAATTGAAATTGAAAATATATAATTCTTTAAACTAACTAAATAACCCACCCCTGACCGCACCGGCATAGCCGTGTTGTTTGCCAATATTTGCACCAGGTACGATCTGGAGCGGGAGTCACCCATCTTCTCCCTCAATCTGCGCCCTATTTTGCCTATCAGAGCCCTGACCTCTGTCCCCCAACATCTCATGGTATCCACAGCGATGGGCGCAAACAAATAATGGGGCTCCGTCGCTGCGTATTTCTGATGCTTCATGTTAGCTGCGTTTTCTGCAGCAGCCGCCGGCGAGTGGACGGTACGACCAAGGTGACTGGCGGCAACAATGCTGACGCACGTGGCGTTCCACGATAGGCACCTGCCATTTTTCCAGGGCACCAAGGTCAACCCTCTAGCCCATTGCCGTCCGACCTGGGTTATATATTAATTTCGCGATTTTGATATGGTTAATCTGTCATCCCAGGTAGTGAGCTTTCTTGCTGTTTAAAACCTTCTGAACTGGATAGAACTGCTGTCTTATTATGGGTGAAGTTGCAAGCATGCCTGCTAGTAGCAACAACATTTAAATAAACTGTAGTTATTGTAACTGCTATGATAAAACATACCCACGGATACTCTTTATCGTTGTAGTGCCTATTAAGGATAACAAAACAAAAAAGTTCTGTAGTTTTTCCTATTCCACAATCAGCGTTGACTAAGTATTGACTATGTACCTATGTCATAAGAATTTGCGAGTTTTAGTAATGTAGCCAAGATTTTGAGACTTTCAACCATGAATATGGTACTCAAGACCTTATGAAGTTAATGTTTTGATAATGGCCCGTGGGTTGGTCAGAACTGCATATTGGTTTCCAGCAGCTGCTAGAAATAGCTCTTAAGGAAAACTCTTGACACGTACCCGAAGCTGAGAGCGGCATATTAATACTGACCTAAGTACTGGACATGATATCGATATTTTTACTTTGGGGTAAGGACGGGACTCTATTATCAAGCTTTTGCTGGCAATCCGTCCGTCCATTAAAGAGCTGTATCATCTTTATTGTAAAAACGATAACACATAGTAGCGCCAAACTTGGAGTGATTTTAGTCCAAATAAGTAAAAACAATTGGCCATGTGCAGGTCGGACTTGGACCTCAATTATAGCCGCTGGAATACACAAAAAGGTGCTTTGCGGCAAATTTTCTTCTTGAGTGCGGTAGCTAGTCAGGTTGTCCTTCGCAAAAAGCCCTACTACCATGCAAAGTGTCGGAGTTTTCGGTTCGTTCAACCACTCGGAAGCCTCTCACATAACCTGATATCCCACACAGCTCACATAAGCCTATCCTAAGACTGCAACTGGGACTGAAGGCGTCTTGAGACGTGGCCTTAGAAGCAAGGTAGCGCTCAGTAGTACTCAAGTGCCATTAGCGGTCACCCATCGGACTAGGCAAACTCCGCTACAACCACTTTGAATTTCAGATGACGAAAAAATCCATTTATGTATTTTTATACGTAATTCTTAAAGAAAGACGCGTTGAAAGCAATAATATATTTTTGTTTGACACAACTTTTTTTTTTTTTTTTTTATGCCTGATAGGTTAGCCCTTGACCACTATCTCACCTGATGGTAAGTGATGATGTGGTCGAGGATGTTGTTCAGACTAACCTAGAGTTACTGGCTCTCAAGGACAGCTGCCGGAACACACCGTTAGGTGCTTGGCGACAGATTTTCAACTTGAGGGTGGTAGCTAGCCAGGCGGGCATTTGCAAAGTGCCCTACCACCATGCTGTAACGACTGCTATCCTAAGACAACAACCGGGACCGACGGCTTAACGTGCCCTCCGAAGCACGGAAGCACTCAGTAGTAATTGCCCAACTAGCGGTCACCCATCCAAGTCATGACCGCGGCGGACGTTGCTTAACTTTGCTGATCGATTCAGAATGGCTAAGCAAACTTGGCTACGAGCGCTTCTAAAACTTGATTAAAGATGAGCGTTGCGACAATCTTATCCAGATGTTATAAGTCCAGATTTCAGTTCACTCTTTGAAGTAAAGCCTTTGGTACCTTTCTGAGTACAAGATTACTCGTGTAGTTTGTTTTTAATACAAACGCTATCAGAAGGAAGCTCCGCAAACTTTTCCATTATATATAAATAATAATTTTACTCGTACGCGACGGGTCACGTTTGTTGTAGCAACGTGAGTCAGGATTACGATAGGGCCGATAAAACGCTTCCTCTACACTTTTCTATGCTTATTATTTTAGCGTGTTATTTTTTTTACGCAATTACTGTATCCATCTCGTATAGTTAACACCCGCTTTTGTTTGCTCTTCGTTCGTTTTTAATGTATTATTTTTGGCCGCTAGTCTTTTTTATGTAATGAAGTATGGGTATGTCACCCGTAATTGTGATGCCTGTACATTATTGCAGTGCCACTGTTCTAGTCCTACTTGACACTGCACTGGGCTCGTCACTATGAGGCGTCAGTTCGTTGTATCTTGCGCCCAGTAATTCACTTGCATAGTGCCGTTCAGGCCCTATCCCAGTGGTGTTTGCACACGACTGCTTCGGATATCTGACAATGTCGACTTACTAGCTTCTGGTCAATTTTGCTATATTTTTTTTATCATGTGACTGTGATGCAACAAGCCCGAGTTCCACCTGATTTTTTAAACGGTAACCACGGCCTTTAACAGATGCATTTTATCACATGTGGCGAACTGCACTGTGCCAGTCACCCTGAGATATACAGTTGTTAAGTGTCACGTGCCTATGTGTGATTTCACTGGCTCTCAAGGACTCACTGCTTGGCGACGATTTTCTACTTGAGCATTCGCAAATGCGCTTCCACCATGTGGTGAAACTCAAGCTATCGGTGGGTATCGAACCAAGAACATGCGGCTCCACAGTCCAAAGCCACAACTGCTCGGCCATGATTGCTTCTAATCTTAAACACGAAAATTTCGCGGCCTTTTAATACTTGTAAATGTGATGCCCGCTTAGCATGCCATAGTGGTTGAAATTAGATAAACAAATATATATGTATGTAATATAGTATGTTCTTGTGTTGACCTCTGTGTTAGTTTGAGAGGGACAGAGAAGGAAGTTGATGAATAAAGTGAATTCAACCGCGTTTCTACAGTCAATTGTTTTGTTAACCTAAAAAACAATCAAATGACCATATTTACCGCAATAATTTTCCCCAAAGTACTAAATAAACCCAAAACAACATTGCGTTGTACATGCTTTGTTAATTGTTTAATTTTTATGTACTTCCTCTTAATGTTTTTGCCAGAAAATAATATTTATTTACCTCTTTCTACACATTTTAGTAGATTATTTAAACCTAAATTGCTCAAATCGCCAACACACTTTGACTCACTCACTCATTCCGACCTGTGCCGCCACGCCGTGCACACCTGTCTACAGCTCCGCCAGTATCTCCCAGTGAGACCGCAATAGTCCCCGCACTATTGCCGTCTCACTCGGGTCATCGTTCCGACGCTAGTTGCAGACCAGTGCCTTGGAATACGCAGTCCTGACGAAGTTTTTGTTTTGTGTGCAGAAGCTGAGCAGCCGCCGAACGCCGAGCAACGAGAGCTACGAGCTCGCCGTGCCGTCGCGCAGAGGCGCTCTAAGACGTCTGGCATTACCACCTACCCAGTCCCTTGTTTCGGACGAACAACATCATATCGGGCTGGTGGTCTTGCTTCGACCGCACTTTTCGGTGCGCATTTCACCACTTTACTATCCGACACAACATAGTAACAGTCGCGTAACAACACACTTTGTGCTGTTAAGCGACGTCGTTCAGGCGTGGGGTAGCGTCAGCCAAACCCGTCTGAACGATCAAATCCGCCATTTGCTGCGGTCGCAGTGTGACACCCTACGGTGACAACGGCCACTGTTGTTGTTTTGGTTTAACCTTGCACCGTGGCCTTTCCCGCTTCACGGGTCAGCCGAAGCAAGCTGGGCTCCGGAATTCTGGCCTTGGGGTCGCCCCTAGTCAAACCCGGAGTAGCGCTTAGGAGCACCCCTCTCCGCCGAGAAAAAAGCTCGGAGAGGGTACACAACTAGGGCACACCGTAGGTACACACTCCCTCTCACACAGTGAGCTCACAAGGTGTGTGAGGGAATTCAAACCCTGGATAGGGCGTCCTGAGTATTCCCCTCAGGATGCAGTCCCGTCCCTCTAACGGTGAGGTGCAGGTCCTTCAGACCTTCGCCCTCCGCCACCCCGATCTATACGTTGCACATATGCAACTCCTAGAAGAGGAAGAGAATGCCCGCTTCACGGACACTCTCATCGCTCCCTCCGGGACTTCAAACCCGGAGGCCAACGTCCCTCCTCTGACCCGGTCCTTCTCAGAGGACAGTCCGCTTTCGCCCGCTCCGGGCCCAGACAACAGACGCACGGTGGCAGCCCCTCCCCGTGAGAGGTCTCGCTCGCGCTCACCGATCGGGAGGCCAGCGAGCACCCGTCCCTCCATCGCCGTTGTAGAGCCCACTTCGGACTCCGACGCGGAGATGGAGGTAGATCCGAGTCGCGCCTTACGCACTGACTCGGACTCAGATAACGACGGCTATACCGTCGTAGATAGAAAGCGCAAGCGTGCTCCTAAAGCCGCTAGTTGCGCAACTTCCGCCCCTCCCGCCAAGGCACCCGCTAAGGCCCCCGCCTCCGGCAAGAAGCCGACCCCCGCCCCGCGCCCCGCGTCTCCTCCCTCCGCTCCGGCCACCACTGCCGCGTCCCCTCAGGACGCGAGCGCGCGCCGCGAAAAACCGCCTCCGCCCCTGTTCATTCAGGACAAAACCAAATGGGACATGCTGTCCCGTTTAGTTTCGGATCGTGGGATCCATTATACTAATGCCCGCTCCACGCAGCAGGGCATTAAAGTCCAAGTCTCCTCCATTAGCGACCACAGAGCGCTAACAAAACTCCTCCGCAACGAGAGCATAAGTTTTCACACTTATGCGCTCGAAGAGGAGAAAGTCCTCCGAGTGGTCATCCGCGGTGTGCCCAAGGAGGTACATACCGATTCGGTATGTGCCGACCTGAAGGCACAAGACTTCCCCGTACATGCAGTTCACCGCATGTACAGCGGGAAGGACCGCAGTCCCTACGATCTAGTACTCGTAGTACTAGATCGTACTCCTGAAGGCAAGGCCATTTTTAATTTAAAAAAGGTCTGTGGCCTCTCAGGCCTCGATGTCCAAGCCCCATACAAGAATGGGAGTCCCTCGCAGTGCCACAACTGCCAACTATACGGGCACGCCTCCCGATTCTGCTTCGCTCGCGCTAGGTGCGTTAAGTGCCTAGGCGATCACGCGACAGCAGCGTGCACTCGCACCCGGGATTCGCCGGACCCACCCAGCTGTGTGTTATGCGGCGCTCAAGGGCATACCGCGAATTACCGTGGTTGCCCTAAAGCACCACGAGTGAACCACAGGGTGGCAAGGCATAGGCCAACCCGTCCCTCATACGACCGTTACCAACGGGTAAGCCCCAAACTAACGGTAGTACCTGCCTCACAGGTAATACCCGCGCCGCTCCCAGCCCGTAACGCATGGTCTAAACCACCCAGTATGGTTAAGACCGTCGCTACCGCCCGCGCCCCGGCCCGCGCGCCCGCACCCGCGCCCGCACCCGCACCCGCCCGCGCCGCGGCCCCTGCCCGCGCACCGGCCCCGGCTCGCCCCGCGCTCCCGGCACCCGTCGCCAACACCATTCGCGCGCCTCCCTGCGCCGCTTCCCGGCCACAAGCTCCACCTATGCCATTGATGGCTGCCCCTCTTCAAGAGGCAATCAACCTAGTCAGCGATCTGGCTATGTCGGTTGACATCAATGAGGTACAAGAGCTATTCCACAAGATGCAATACGCTCAATCCCCAGCGGACGTGATCCAATACACATTGGAACACGCGAATTTACTTAGCGCCCTTAAGCGCTTCGTTCCCCAGGCCCCTCCCCAGTACAACCACTATGGGTAGTACAACCGAACGCACGAAACCGTACTCAGTCTCGTTAGCGTCATTTAACGCTGACGGCCTCTTCAAACAACGTGACCTCGTCCACGACTTTTGTTGTACCCACCTTATCGATATCATATGCGTGCAGGAAACCTTTCTAAAACCGGGGAAGGCGAACCCTAGGTTTGCCAACTACAGAACGGTACGTGATGATAGAGTGAACTCCCGTGGGGGAGGCACTCTTATCTATTACAAAAGGTCCCTGCACTGCATTCCCCTACCTACCCCGACTCTTGTTAATATGGAAGCATCTTGTTGCCTCCTAGCTATGACTGGTCATCAACCTATAGTCATAGCATCCTGTTACCAAGCTTGCAAAAAGCCGATCGTCCGAGCTGACTTAGAAGCCCTATTCTCATTAGGAAGCGCCGTCATTCTGATTGGCGACTTCAACAGTAAGCACATCCTATGGAATTGTAACGTCAACAATCCCAGAGGTATTGCACTCGAAAACCTAATCGCAGAACTTAACTTTGACATAATTGCGCCCACTGAGCCCACTCACTACCCTTATATGGAAAACCACCGATCTGACTTGCTTGACATGGCACTATTCAGAGGCGTAACACTCCGGTTACGCTCCATAGAAGTGGCTCACGAGCTTCACTCTGACCACCGACCCATTATACTGCGACTAGGTCCCGACCCAACGACTGACCTCCCCCGCCCCACTAAGACGATAGTGAACTGGAAGCAAGTAGGCGATGCCCTAAAGGCTATCAGTTCACCGGACCTAGACAAGATCCCTGACGATATCCTGACAAAAGATGACATAACCCTTGCGATCGATTCGTTCACCAATCACCTCTCCACCGTAGTAGGTGCATCCGCAAAGGAGGTCATAGTGCCGGATGACCGGCGCCTTGTCATTCCAGCGGATGTGAGACGATTGGTGACGGAGAGTAAAGCAGTGACCCGACATTACGACTCTTACCCCAGTAAAGAGAACAAAACTAAGAAACGCCACTTTGAACGCATGGTTCAAAGTCGCATGTCTGAGTTGCGTGATCAACAATGGGGCGATAAACTTTCAAACCTCGTGCCAAGCCACCATGCTTACTGGGACTTGGCGCGAGGCTTGAAAGGAAGTAACCATAACGACATGCCTCCCTTATACAGACCAGTCCCACTTGTCCCAGCGTTCTTTGACGAAGACAAAGCTGAGTGCCTAGCTGATAGCCTAGAGGCTCAGTGTTCCCCTAACGTAGATCACGTTGACCAAGCTCACCTCGATTCGGTGGATGCTGAAGTCGAACGTAAAAGCTCTGTGGTCACCTCTGAACTCCCACCAATCACCTTAGCGACTTACGCTGAGGTGGAGAGACTGATCAAGGCCCTCCGACCGCGCAAATCCCCCGGTGCCGATGGCATCTCCAACAGGGTTCTTAAAACCCTCTCTCCTCCTCTCATCCATCTCTTAGTCAGCATCTTCAATGCTGCTATGAGCCACTGCTTATTCCCAGACACCTGGAAATGTGCAAATGTCATTGGCATTCACAAACCAGGCAAAAGCTCATCTGACCCCACCAGTTACCGCCCCATCAGCCTCCTCAGTGCCTTAGGCAAACTTTACGAGCGGTTACTTGCAAACCGTCTCCAGTCCCATGCTAAGGAACACCACCTTATCCCAGATGAGCAGTTTGGCTTCAGACCCGGACACTCATGCGTCCAACAGGTGCACCGCCTCACGGAGCACATCATTGAGGGCTTCAATAAGTACCCCAAACCCCAGACTACGCTAGCAGTCTTCCTCGACGTAGCGAAAGCTTTTGACAAAGTCTGGCACAACGGCTTGATCTACAAGCTATACCAATTTGGCGTGCCAGAACGTCTTGTGCTCATCCTACAAGACTTCCTTAAAGCCAGAAGCTTTCGCTATCGCGTGGAAGGCACCCTCTCCTCCCCCCACCCAGTCAGAGCCGGAGTCCCTCAGGGCTCCGTGCTATCACCTATTCTCTTTGCACTGTATACCAGTGACATCCCACGCTCTCAGCCCAAAGTATTCCTAGCCCAATATGCGGATGATACCGCCATTTACACCACTGGGTGGCATATCAACAGACAGTCCTATTTCGTCATGCAACGGGCCATCACCGAGATCGGTGACTGGTTCCGAAAATGGCGCATCGCGGTCAACCCAGCTAAAAGCACAGCTATGTGCTTTACTGAGAAGACACGCTCCCCTTACCCGAAACCGCTTATTTTGTTCGACGAACCCATTCCCTGGGTTCCTAGAACAAAATACCTCGGAGTCACCCTTGATCGTCATCTCACCTTTAACGATCACATAACAACCGTCCGTAACAGAGCGGCCTTCATAATGGGTCGCCTTGGTCCCCTACTTCGCAAAGAGAGTAAAATGTCTCTTAGTAATAAGAAGACACTTTACACTGCCTGCATCCGCCCCATCATGACTTACGCATCAGTAGTGTTTAGTCATGCTAGTGAGGCCCACCTTCATAAACTTCAAGTCATCCAAAACCGTTTTCTTCGTAATGCAACCGGCGCCCCGTGGTATATCCGGAACACCGAGTTGCATTGCGACTTAAACCTTCCCTCTCTAGCGCAGTTCAATAAGGACTGCGCCCGCCGATACTTTGATCGAGCGCCCCACCACCCGAACCCATTGGTTGTCCAGGCATCGAACTACTCGACTGCCTCTTCTATCCCATTTTTCAAACCCCCCCGTCGCCGACCACGGCAGGTATTAGACGACCCGGATGACCCCATCGCAGTCATTACATTGGCAGCTTTAGCGTTATCCGCAAGTCGTCGAGGTAAAATCCCCAGGTGTGAGGTAATTAGAGGTCACACAATCAAACACCGAGCTCGCCGGCGAGCTCGAGGCAAAAACAAGGTCACGATAAATTGCTCTCCAAATAATCAAAGAGTATTATTCAGTAGGGCCCAATTGTGCAACACTGCAGTTGCACAGAGGCATTTTGCTCCGATCCCCCCCATGTCTCTCGACAGCGAGACAAGCCGAGGTCCGAACCACAGTGGTGCCCTTGAGCTCGCTGTCAACCCCTCCTATAATAGCGGTACGTTTTCGGCGTCCGCAGGAGACGGAGGTAGAAAGCGCTTTTCGCCTTCTACGCCCGTCTCGGGAGAAGTGCCTTCGGCACTTCTCCCTCCCGGGCTATTGTAGGGCCAGGCCCTCGCCCAAAACCCGGTGGAGCTGGACGACCGCACAGGCGGTAGCCAGCATCTATGTCCTCCCTAAAAAAAAAAAAAAAAAAAAAAAAAAAAAAAATCGCCAACAGAATATGGTCATTCTGTTTTTTTTTTACTGTTTAATGCCAGCTTGCTATTGGTACGCTGCGAACTGCTGTTTGAACTGAAGCCTGTAATGGCTTCTAGGTTGTCTAAATGTTTACGTTGTAGGAGCTGTAGTGTTGTTATCTATACTCTTTGTTACTAACAACTCTGGTATTAGTAGCTTCGAATTTTGAACAAAATAACAGCCTTAGAAGATTAAAATGGATTTTTGGACATAATTTTTACTGTAAGTAGAAAAATATGATAACTTGTTACGTATTCTTATGATCTTTCGCTTTAGAATTTCGGGTTCCTGGGTAAGAAAATCTTGTTATTACCTTGGTAGATAAGGTACTGAAAAACGACGGAAAAATTCTTTGTCAGAAAAAAACTACGAGCTCTTTCGACCCAGGGTCTTAATAAAAGCCAGGATCATAAGATTCCAAATCAGTGCACAACACTCACACAAACGAGACAGACTGGATAAAATTAAAGATACATAAAAAGGATTAAAACATCGACTATGCAATTTAAAAACATCCTGTTCAACTCTTTAGCAACTTTCAAAAATCTACTGCGCATGAAAAATTGTATTCGTAAAGCTACTTTTACAATGAAAAATTCCATAATAATACATAAAAGCATGTCTGTTGCGGAGTATTCCGGTCTAATACTGATAACTCAAACAGATCCGACTCTATTATATTTATATATATATATATATATATATATATATATATATATATAATTCCGGTCTGACTCCACGTATTTTTTTGCCCCTTACATGAGAAAAGTAAAATTTTCTTTTGACTTTTGTAACACGATACATATTCCCTAAACCTAAAATTCTTTAACTTATGGTAGGTTTATTCTGTTCAAGCTAAAATTCAAACGTTTATAACTCTTGCGAATGAAACTAACAAAAAGGCTTATTATGTTCATAATAATTCGGATAAAGCTTGCAAATGACAGCTTTAAGTTGAATTTTGAATTCAATTGTGGATTTTACTCATATTTCGGCGTCATGTCCTGTTTCACTTGGTGCTCTCTAATCTGGTGCAAAATTATCTACAATTGAATAGAATAATCTTGAAATCTTGAATAATAGGGCCTTTTTAAGTTTTGCACGGTTGAGTATTTGAGTGTGAACAGAATAAGACCTATACCTACGAGAATTTTTGAATTTAAAAATAATGTGTTATTTAAAACTGAAACAACAGTCACCCAAAATGAATATAAAACTGATTTCAACGATTCTAGAAAGCAATGAGTAGATTTCAAACGTATTTATATAAAAACAATTATTTTTCAAATCGTCTCTACCGATAGCCGAGTATCATGCTCGTATAATACGTTCGTTTTGAAATGGTCTATACATAGGAAGATGCATACACTACTGGCCATCCTTTGAAAGAAAATATAATTTAGTTTAATTTCTTGTAGCCCTCTATCTCACCTGTTGGTAAGATGATGAGGTCAACATATTAGAAAGCTGAACCTAAAACTGGAAACTGATTTCCTTATTCTTAGATGTCTAATATATGTCGCACAATTAAATTACGTCTATAATGGTGCTAAATAATGTTGCCCTATTTCATTATTTCACTACTACTCTACACACTACTACTCTACACAGATACTTATTAAACGTGTGCAATTTCAGTTTTTCAATTAATTTAGGGGTGACACTTCCGGTAAATCGCTGGAACAAATACCTAGCTTTGGCGTTGGACAAACAATTTCTAATGTGGAGGTCGGAAAAAGCGTGATTGCAAACGATAATTCGCAAAATTCCCTGCCACCATTGATAATAAAGATTAAAACTATTTTAAAACGAAGATAAAGTCGAATGTGTAATTACCAGTAATGTTCTACATTAATAGCAAAAGTAGACCATACAGTTAATACGGTAGGTATCCACTTACTCAGCCTCCAACACCGAGATAGCCAACTAATTAGTGTTTTTGCGCACTAACATGTTTCATTTGTACCTACAGTTCACAAGCAATCACCCACTATCACACCCTATCACAATAAAAGATTACATCTCCTCTCAGAAGTTAAAAGCAAAGTTGTGGTAGCTTTATTGCGATATGGTGCTTGACTGAGTACATGTTTTGTTTGTAGGTATACCGACCCGCCAAAGCAGGAAATGTGTGAAGAGACGCTATCGCGAATTTCGTTCCCAGTATGACTGTTGTTGGGTTGACAAGTATTGGTATTAAATAGTTAAAGTCATTAAAATTAAGTTACATACACATTGTTTATACTGCTGTAGGTATCCAAATGTACCCTTCAATATTAAAACAAAACAGACACTTGTGTTATTGTTGATATAAGATGACAACGAAAACTGTCACAAATAAAATTATGTGCGTAGATGAGACACGACGGCGTGTATGATGCAATAGATATATACTGATCTAAAAAGCTTACAACGACCAATTCATGCCCAACTGACTATGAATTTTCAAGGCCACAACGCTGATCTCACTTACCGTCTGTTTTTTATACACAAACTATTACATAGCTAATTTTAGACGTACACAATTTCTATAGGATTCCTAAGAAATCAACTATTTTTAAGGTCTCCTTAATTAAATCGGGTTTTATGTAGCCATCTTTGAATGGTTCATAATGTCGGAATAGTTTTTGTTTAGGGTTTTTATAGCTACAATTTTTTTTGGCGTCACATTTTCTCGGGCGCCATTTTTCACGGCGCGCTATTTTGTAAGTGATCCGTGGGCTTTAAGGCTTCGTAGAGGCTAAAGTTGGGTTCTAAGTGCTACACTGACAGTAGGGTTGTCAGATCAAGGTTTATCAATTCCTGGACACTTCTGGGGTTAGAAAGGGTGTTGGTACTTTGACCTCAAGTTCAAATTCAAATAAATCTACGCTTAAACTGACAAACTTATATAAAATTATAAGTAAGTTTAGTGGTTTTATACCTACGAAAAATAAATAGGAATTATTGTTATACATATTTATTTGAGACAAATATATATATAACCAAAATTAGGTATTAAATCGATATAACATAAAATTAAACTTGAAACAAAACTGAGCCACTCTTTAAGTATTAAATATTTATAAACTTTTATACAATTGAATAGAAACTTTGGATCAACATAAAAAGAAAAGACTCATTTACCTTATGCCTTTTAACTAAACTTTAACCCTAAATCTGACCACGATCCTCAGACATGAGGGACCGACTAACAGAGAGAGAACTAAACCTTGTAATGACTGTCACAGCCGGCACACGCCGTGCGTAGCTTATTATTGGTGTCAGTATGTGAAAAAACCTAAAACTAGGGAGTAATGGGATAGTAGAGCGAAATTATTGGACACAGGACAAGACACCCCATTTCAGGTCCATCCCGGATGTCTGGCAACCCTATCTCAGAGTGCTACCAAAATGTAGCGCATAGCACATAGATACGTAGGTATACTACGTAGTGAGATTGTGATGTTCTTTGTTCGGAAGGTTGTTATGATAAATTACAATTCAAACTTTAACAAAGACAGGATAAAAAAAGAGCCAAACATATATTATGTAACTCTTCCTTTAGGTTATTGTAGTTTCTATATTTGTAGTTCTATATTGTCCTATCGGAGTAACTTGCATACATATTGTTTATGTAATTTTTGTATATTATTAGGCACCTGAAATATGACTGAATTAAATTCACTTATAACCAAATACGCATGTTCGTTTATTTGGATTTTGTTTAATATTCAACCACATCATCACTTAACATCAGGTGAGATAGTGGCCAAAATCTAGCCTATTAGCAATAAAAAAAATGCATTTCAGAGTTTTAGTCATTCCGTTTATAAACGAAAGATCTCTGACATAAAGACAGAGAAACAGACAGCATAGTTTTTTATATCTGATAGACTAGTATTTGACCAATATATTTTGGTAAGTGGTGGAAGATGTTGTTCAGGCTAGCCTAGAATTACCAGCTCTCAAAAACAGCTGCCGGAACACACCGTTAGGTGCTTGGCGACAGATTTTCTACTTGAGGGTGGTAGCTAGCTAAGCGGGCATTCGCAAAATGCCCTAATACCACTACGCAAAATATCACCGCGCGTATGTCGGTTATCGCGCAAAAACATTAACCTCTTTTTGCGCAGTTGGATAAAAACTATCCTATGTTTTTTCCCGGGTCTCAAACTATTTCCATACCAAATTTCATTCAAATCGGTCCAGTAGTTTTGGCGTGAAAGCGTAACAGACAGAGTTACTTTCGCATTTATAATATTAGTATATAATATAAGTATAATATCAGTGCTCTGTTTTGCGATATGGAGCCCTAGGGCAAAAACATTAACCTCTTTTTACGCAGTTGGATAAAAACTATCCTATGTTTTTTCCGGGGTCTCAAACTATTTCCATACAAGTTCTAGAACTAAACAAAGGAACTGTGTAAATACATAATTAGAACCCACTGACCATGTGGTAGTGTAATAAATAGGTAACTCTTACTTTACTTTGTGTAGAGTAGAGTATACTAAGTCGTGGAATATGTAGATAGAGCACGGATTTCTCTACAAATATTATTGGTTTTACAAAGAACATAATATATATGTAACACATATGGTACGTATTGTTTTGCATTTGATAATGTCTTGTTCTCGTGAAATTTCTACGATGTTTTGTATTGTTTTTTCAATAACTAAACTGTAGCCTCATGTTGGACATCGTAAAATACGATTAAGTTATAAAAAAAACAAGTATGAAATAACTTGTTGAAGTCGGTACCATGGTGATGAAATCACTCTAAGCTCCCATTTAATTCACCCCTATAGCCATGTGTGTATTCTAAACGGTAAACCAACATGACATATGAGGCATGAATATGTTCTTTCGTATTGGGATGGAGCAACATCTATAGTTCGACTTACGTTGTGCTGCTTGTATCAGCCGGATCCTCCACTGCTGAACACAGCCTCCCCTATGTAGGGGGTATTTGCCATAATCCTCACGCTTGGCAGGCGTCTTGGGGATCGCAGTGTAAGTTAGCAGTTCTTAAGAAGGCGCTGCTGCCCACCTTCCAGTATTTTTCCTTAGTCGCCTCATACGACACCCACGGAAAGATATGGGAGGGTGCAATTCTAACCTGGCACACCGGGGCACCAAGTTGTGCTACAAACAAGACTAATTTTTGTCACAACTCTCGTTTATGTGAATGGGGTATTGTGCACATCTGGCGCCTAGATTGCCCGTTAAGCAGGACGTTCACTGTCACGGACCATAACACTGATATTAATAACATACTAGCTTTCCGGGCGCGGCTCCGCCCACGCGTACGCGCAAAAACATTAACCTCTTTTTGCGCAGTTGGATAAAAACTATCCTATGTTTTTTTCCGGGTCTCAAACTATTTCCATACAAATTTCATTCAAATCGGTCCAGTAGTTTTGGCGTGAAAGCGTAACAGACAGACAGAGTTACTTTCGCATTTATAATATTAGTACTGATATTTTTAAAATATTCTATATTATTAAAACATTTATATTTATATTTTTTATTTAATTATATTATATTTTTAAAACATGATATTATTGTTTTAGACAAACACTTAAAGAAGTACAAAAAATATTTTTATTTTGTAATAAGTACTGCCTAATTTTCCTGCTAAGCCCGTCGATAATACTTCCGCTTAGACTATATGGCGTTTTATCACGTTGGCGTAACAAAATAATTAGGCGGAGAATTGCCACGGTCAATATTTTTATATTTTATGAGTCTTAAATATTATTATAATATTTTATACATATTCTCTTCTAATTATTATTAAATTGTGAGTCTAGTGTTTTGAATCATCATGAAACCGACTTCAATGAGCTATTTCAAACTTACCTGAGTTGCAAATCGGTACACTTAAAGAAAACTGTACCTATTTCTAACTCAAATAATAGTATGCCTTTATTTAACAAAATACTACGAACTATGTACAACACTACGGCTACTACAATAAAATCATTTAGACAACCTATAAGTCATAGCAGACTCACAGGCAGTCCAAATGCCCTAGCCAGTATTCTACCATTTGGTAGCGTGCTTAGCATGCTGGCAGCATTGTCCCGTTAAATTGCAATGCTTAGTCGTTTAGTCAAATAGGTGCCAGCATTTTGATCACGCGTCGCATCGACCAAGCGCTCAGATAAGTTTTGGAAAATAATTAATACTCAAATAATTAAAGATGTAATTTTTTATATTTAAAATTTCCCTAACAAAATCGGCACATAAGTCATTGCCGTAAAATACCAAATTTTATCGAGTCATCCATAAAAAATCTAATATTATCATTTGTCATGAAGGCTAAAGATAGCCGTACGCTACTATAGATATAATTATAAAAGTATATTACTATATATTTATCACTTTCTTATCGTAAGCCCTAATCTAGATAATTATGCACGGAAATAATAACATTAATGTCAGTATGCAACGACCTCACATAGATAGGATAGGCAGGACCATTCTAATTCTCGGTATGTTTAACTCGATTTATTATAGAAACGAAGCTAAAATGGCGTCGATAATCAGTATCCATCACTTGCACACTATATAGGGTTATTGGGAAAATGCTAACAATCTCTTAGAGTCGACTTCTATTAGTCCTAACATACAATTTCTACTCGGGCATTTACTCATCGCAAGTCCATTCCCAGAATAGGGAATACAGGTGCAAATATAGTATCTACTTAGTGCTGACACAGGAGGAAAAGAACTTGAAAAAACCTATAAACACACGAACACACATTTATTCCCTTACTTCATGCCCTCACTTCCCCGACTTGCATAGAAGCGTTAGTACGGCCGGTATTTTTTTTCATTTCGGAACATCTTTACGTATGTATATGTTTTATGAGCGCAAATCGGAATATACCTCTTGTTATGTGCTATGATCGGATAAAACTATAAGGCAAGTTACGCTTCAAACGTAGTCTTCCTTTTAAAAACGTTCATGTAATTAGGGTAGAACAATCAGGAAAGAACTGAATTTTTAAATTTGTAAATTATGAGCTAAATTAGCCTAGGGTTTTCTGAGCAAATTGGTTCATAGAGCAAACAAATTATTATTATTCGAAAATAAAAAGGACAGTGCATGAGTTTGCCAGCCATAACAGATGGACGTGTATAAAAATATGATGAGAGTAAAGAAAGCATTAGGGGTACTCCGCGTTAGTAGCAAGTGGAAATTTATGGTCTCTGCCTACCCCTCCGAGAAACTTCTATAGCTTTATGTAAGTGTGTAATTAAATATTTTTTGACAGACATTAATATTATGTTTAGTTACAAAAATGGTATGTCTGAACAAACCCGCTAGGTTCTTTTAACTCACAAACTGATACGGATATCATTCATTCGTTATCAAATTAGTGAAACTTCACTTTCACAACAGCAGACAATCTTATCTATCCGATAATAACTATAGTAAACAACGTAGTAAGATATCGTGCGTGGAACAGGTTTTGTTTACGAGATTTTTACTGAACTGCTTATTTTTGGAATTTAATGCTGCGTTCAGACGTGCGATGTGCAGGCAGCACGTAAAACGGTTCAGGAACAGCCCGGTGGCCAAGCGGGCCATGCGAGTTATTCAATGCGTTCACACGCGCTTTATGCAGCCCGAAAAGCAGATTTGTTGGCGTTGGCGGGTCGAGTAATCTATTGACACGCACCGTGCCATGGTGCAATAATGCGTGCATTCTGGCGCGCGCTGTATGGCCTGGCAAGCAGATTGACGCGTCTGCGAGCCAAGCAAAACTATTCACATGTTCGTGTACGTACTCGATGAATACGAGCGTGTGAACGTAGCATTAACTGACTTCAAAAAATCGGGCAAGTGCGAGTCGGACTCGCGCACGAAGGGCACCGTACCATTAGCTATACAACATTAGACTTCATATTTTAACCTTTATTTTGTTTTAACGTGCGCGAGTCTGACTCGCACTTGGCCATTTTTTTGTATATGTTGTTATAGCGGCAACAGAAATACATTATCTGTGAAAATTTTAACTGTCTAGCTATCACCGCTCTTGAGATACAGCATGGTGACAGACGGACGATGGACGGACGGACAGAGAAGTCACATTAATAGGGTCCCGTTTTTACCCTTTGGGTACGGAACCCTAAAAATGGAAGAGGTTTTCAATTAATTTTGTTTTTATTTTAGCGTTTCATATACTACGGATTATTCTCATAAAACTGTTAAATATGAAACGATAAAATAACCTATTTAAAAAGATATACTTTCATATTGTGTCCATACAATTTTCATCAAGATCGGTTTAGTAGTTTTTTTTGTAAATCAAATTAACTGGAAAAATACGGAGAATTAGAAAACAATTAAATGTGGTGTTCGCTTAGCGTTGAAATCATTTAACATGCAAAACGCAGCGAGATCAGGTTTGAGTGAGGAAGAGGTGTTTTACCGGTAACGAGCAAGGTATTCTTTGGATTCACTTGTACGAAATTGTTTTAAGTTTGACACCCTCTGAGATATAATTATGTTTGAGATTTTGTTTTTAGAGTGTTTTATTATTTAAAACTTCTCAGTATAAGTAGCCTACCTTTTTCTTACTAACTTCTTAAGGTAAGCAAACTATTCTTTAGGCCTTGCTTATATTGCATCAAAATTAACTCGTATATATACCAAGTTTCCTTGTAAAATTATTTATTTGCAAAGCAGTACTATCTACAAAATTACAAATTTACGAGAGAAAAAATTACAGTCATGTGCGGGATTCGAACCCTCGTCCACCCACCCCTTTAGCCGGGGTATGCTCTAACCAATTGAGCTAACATGACACAATGACTCATAACTGTAATTCTTGCTCTCGTTCTTCAACCTTGTAATTTTTTCTCTCGTAAATTTGTAATTTTGTAATGTAATTCGCTTAGCAGGCGTTATTGCAAACTTAACAATATTAAAAGCAGTACTATCTACTTTAAAAATATCCGTAATATAATAATAAGTTTATTATCAAATAAACCTTACCTATTTTGCATCCACATTATGATAAGAAACTTATAATTTAACTTATAACTAACTTTTCTTAAATGCTAACCTTGCATACTTAAATAAGTTGTGAATGACTTTTACTATTGAGTCCTAAACTAGACACGAGGCCTGTATCTTGGAACTCAGGAGCGATTTTGTAAGATTGTTCGTACCTAAACGTAAAACGTAAAATATAGTTTTTAGTCAATGTAAGCAAAAGCAAAGAAAATTTGTAGTATATTATATATATGAGTGTGTGATCAGTATTATCAACATGAAGAGTGACATTTCAAAAATGTGGAAACTATGTATGCAACTTTTAGTGAGTGAGCAGCTTATATTATAGAATGGAATAGCTTTTCCTTTAAATACTGGTAAGGTTACTATAGAACCTCTATTCCATGCACTGCCCGTAGCAAAGTGCAAGCATAGATGCAGTAAAATCTAGTAGGTATCCTAAATAAAATAGTTGAGCTTGTTAAAGTAACTAATTAACATAACAACAACATAATGCTTCTATGTTCTACACAGCGTGCCCGTAGCAACGAATGGATACATTGGTACAGCTGGCAGCAACATCATGCAGTAATGATACTGTTCGAATTTGGATCTGTTCGAATAAAGTCTCTTTCGAGTCCAAAAGTTTGGGTAAAACTAATGCGTAAGTGATCATTGTATATTGATTTGAAAAAAATACTGTACTAGTTATAAGCCCTACTAATTCAAAAATCAATAAATTTAAATTAGATCTTAGTTTATGAGGGGATAACATACACAAAAATAATACCCATCACATTGACTTTTATTTAAAAGTTGGTTAAAAACATTAACAATTTTATGATAAAGGCTTATAGTTATCGATTTTCATTCTTTCCAATTTTGTTGTCTTAATTCAACACCCACCTTTCATAGCACCCCAACCAAAAATCATATAAGTATTATCAGTTAAACATGCAAAATGCGATATTTATTTTGAACAAAAAAAAATTGTTGCCTAATTAGTATAACCGTTTTTGTAGGTAATCGACAAATTCGTACTCAAATTATCAATAAGTCATTATAATTGTTATTTCCTTTTGTAATTTAATTACGTTATGCTCACGTCTGTTTTCGAGATTAAATTAATGACCTCTCTAAATACACCATAACAATACATTCCCAATGCTACATAGTATGGTATTTTTTATGAGTATTATTTTAATATTGAAGAAGTTAAAACCGCAAGCAGGAAATTATATGGACAGGAAAACAGGTTTAGGTAAAATTATAACTCCGTTAAACTCGTATTATTAGAAATATTATATATTATTTTAATTTTCAATAACAGGATATGACATGCATCTTGTTTTAAATTATAATTGATTTGGTCATGTTTATATAAAAACATTCGTATAAGAGGCTTTTCTAAATTTAATTACATAAACATATATATTTATCCATTGCGTTTAATACTTTAGCAGTTCTGAGTTTTTCCTCATTTAAATAACGGCATAACAGTTCATATTGTCTAGTACCAGCATGTACAGTTTTTTTTAAATACACTTAGAATTCTACTACTACTAGCTTCGACCATACAGCTTACATAATATAAGCTTGTGTGTCTACAAACATTTATTTAAAAGAGGTCTTAGATGATATTTGCCGCTGCGGCAACTTCATTGAGCTTTGAGCCGGGGAAGGCCCTCTATAACCCTGGAGGGTTAAAAGCCAATTTCACTTCACCAGCAGAAAGCGTGAAGGTGAACACAGCTTACACAGCTAAAGCACTTGTAGAATAACGGCTAGTGGGGCTGAAGAAAAGTGACGACGCCAAGGTTTTACACGTATTTATCACAGTATCTATATTCAATTTAAATTTCTGCTAGACAGTAAGCAGGGTGAGCATTATAATTAGAGAAAATAAATGTCGTTTTTCGAAGAGTGAATTAGTAAGTATGTTGTTAAGTATGTTGTAGCTATTATAAGTATTGCTGTCTATAATTTGCATTCACCTCATCAGAAACTATCACATTAATATTATAAATCAGTAAGAACACGTGAGACTGAGGATGGAAGCGTGTATGTTTGTTATTCCTCCACGCTATAACGGCTGAGCCGATTTGGATAAAACTTCACTGTATCAACACACGATATTTTTCAATTTCATTATTATTACGTATAGTCTATGCGGGTGAAATCATGGGACGCAGCTAGTGAAAAATAATATTGTATTAGTCTTGGAACTTTGTGAAACCTAGCTGTGATAAATTACCGACAATTTCGATGGAAGTCAAAGGCTAGGCTATTATGTTAACAAAAAAGGACAGCAAAAAAAACAAACAAAGACAGAAAATACGCATTATTAAAGATACCTCTGATACTACTCAATAAATCTCGCTCAAATTTAAATAGGACCACATGACAAGCACCACCTTTCGAATATTAGGAAATCATCAAATTTGTAGAGTACCAAGAGTTATGAGGTAACGAACACAACAAAAAAACCAAACGAGAAAAACCTTCTTTTTTTGAAGTCGGTTAAAAAACTTAGCAGCAGTGTTTAATTTTTAAAGCTTACAAAATCACAAAAATGGGATTCAAATCATCGACACATACCTATTTATTCTAGGCCGAGACATATTACATCGTGATGATGAATTATAGCTACAATTAAACATATCGTTCATATACAAGGGATATAAGGACATCTGTAGTAAATGTGAATTGACCTATAAGTTCCGAAGGAATTGATTCCAGTTTTTTAGCTAGTAAGCCAACATTTTTTGACAGTAAAACATAAAACTATTATCTTTTTTTGCTATCGCTACCGATCTCAGGAACAAGTGCGCGCAGATTGTTTATAGATCACAAACTGTTGAATATTTATTTTGTTAAGACGAGTTTTATCGCACGCTCTCTGTGGGAACCGCCGCGAGAAGTAGTCGGATGTAAACACTGTTATAAACAATATCGGTTATTGGTCAAACAAAATTGAACGTACCATCGACAATGGGACAGCAGGCGTCGACCTTCTCAGATTCTCTTTACTGAGTCGGTGAAAGAATATCTCTGACTATATATTTATGACTATATATTTTGAAGCACTCGTAGCGAAGTTTGCTTAGCCGTTCTGAACTGATCAGCAAAGTTAAGCAACGTCCGCCTCGGTCAGGAGTTGGATGGGTGACCGCTGGTGACATTACTACTGAGCGCTTCCGTGCTTCGGAGGGCACGTTATGCCGTCGGTCCCGGTTGTTGTCTTAGGATGGCAGTCGTTATATCATGGTGGTAGGGCATTTTGCGTATGCCCTTATACCACCCTCAAGTAGAAAATCTGTCACCAAGCACCTAGCAGTGTGTTCCGACAGCTGCCCTTGAGAGCCAGTAATTCTAGGTTAGCCTGAACAACATCTTCGACCGCATCATCACTTACCATCAGGTGAGATAGTGGTCAAAGACTAACCTATCACGCATAAAAATAAAAAAAAAAACTATAATTCATATATACACTCCAAAATAACTAAAATTAAGTAAAATAATATATTCTGTTTACACTGAATACATATAGAAGCTAGCTATAAAGTTTTTGCTACAACATAAGTTTTTTAAAATAGTTATGACACCGTCAAGTCGCCTGCCCGATGATAAGCGTAACCCCTGTCCATTACAGGTGCTGTGTGACCATTCTCGTCCTCCTTGATACTGAACTGCACTTGTCACCCCAAAACGTTTGTTATTATAATTCGTTCGCCCAGCAATTTCAATTGCTGCAGTGCCTATCACGACAAAACAGAGTAGTGTTATTGCTTTGACACAGAATATCAGATCCTGCGATGATACCAAGAAGTACCACTAAAGACTCTTGCTGAAGAGGCCTACTACCACCTGGTAAAAGGTGAAAAAGTCTTCCAGAAGTTAAGTTTGTTGTAAAGCAAAACAAAACATTGTTTTGGAGTCCGTACTGTAAGGCAGACTCGGAGCTCTGTTTATGTTACTCGGCTGTCTATCGGTCCATATTGAAATGGTATCTTATACCATTAATAGTACATTATACAAAGATTCCACAAAACAAATTATTTTAGGCGAGACGTTTAACTTTAAAGGCTGATATTTAAGTCTAAGCTAAATTCCTCTTATCTGGATTTACACTTCGATTGCGAGGAAAAATAACAATGATAAATTATGTGGGTAATTTACTTTTCTTTAAATTGAAACTGATGTTTGAACAATGTTCTATTTTGAATGTCATTATTTCGACCAAAAGTGCAGGTCTTTACAAATACCACCAAATTTATGGATATTAATAAAGGAACCCGGCAAATTTTCTTCATTTGAATAATTTTAAATAGGTAGATTAATAATTTAACAGCGCTAGTGCATATAAAGCAGACTTTTTACACAAACAACTTCAGTCTGATAACGGTTCAGTTAATGTAATTAGGGGCGATCTTATTGCTGCATACTGGAGAAATTCAAGTTGCATGTGGAAAATATTTTGCGAAATACTACTACACAGTTAGTTATTACTTAAACAACAAAATTGATTGGACAATTCCGCTTCTACCTGTAACCTACGTATTTTAAACAAATCAGTACTTCAGTACTAATATTATAAATGGGAAAGTAACTCTGTCTGTCTGTCTGTCTGTTACGCTTTCACGCCAAAACTACTGGACCGATTTGAATGAAATTTGGTATGGAGATAGTTTGAGACCCGGGAAAAACATAGGATAGTTTATATCCAACTGCGCAAAAAGAGGTTAATGTTTTCGCGCGATAACCGACATACGCGCGGGCGGAGCCGCGCCCGGAAAGCTAGCATTGTAATAAATTTATTATACAGTATCACATTATTAAAAGACGTTTAAAAAATGCCCCGAGTTTCTTCGCCGTTCTTCGCGCAGTAGCTTTATAAATTTTTTTGCTGGTCGTGGCAGTACAATGTAGAATATTTCAATATTAAAAATTGTAATTGACCTTCATAAGAGCGTCGTAGACGTGTAAATTGAGTAAGTGATTTTGTATTTGACAGTTCCTCCTAGAAAAAATGTAGGTACTTATAGTTAGCAATAGCTAGAGGGAGAATTTACGGGCTATTGTAGGGTCTCCCCTCGCCCAAAATCCGGTGGAGCTGGACGACCGAACAGTCAGCAGCCAGCATCTATGTCCTCCTTAAAAAAAAAGAGAGAGAATTTCATGAACAGTCAAAAAAACCCATAAAATGACCGAAGTGGGAATTAAATTAAGAAACTCGAGACTACAAGGAGACAATTTACACATTTTCATACCAAATCATATTTTATTCGGGTGCAACCGTAATGCCATCTCTTATCAACTTATATATAAAATATGAAGGTGCACACATAGATGCAAGAAAACGAGAATACAAAGCCTACTTAAATAAGCAAATAGCCAATGCAATTTCTAAGTGAGTACATATCGGAAATGAGTGTGTATTGAATTGAAGAGCACTTGAATCGTCACTCAGCCGCAAAGTGTGCGCTGTCTGGCTTTATTATAGATTGCTTTTGCATATATTTATGTAAGTACGTACGTAGCTACTATATTTTGTTGAAATGCTAATAACAGGAGAAGTCAATCTGAGATTTTCCTATCGACTTTTTTAATTTTCTTCGTTGCTATCAGTTACTGCGCTCGATTTTGGAAGGAAGGGACACTATTTTTTAACCGACTTCCAAAAAAGGAGGAGGTTCTCAATTTGTCTGTATTTTTTTATGTTTGTTACCTCAGAACTCTGGACTGAGTGAATCGATTTTGAAAATTCTTTTTTGTTTGAAAGGTGATGCTTGTGGTTTGGTCCCATTTTACATTTCATCATTATCGGTCAAGCTGTTTTTGAGTTACACAAAAATTGTTTGTATTTCTAATATCTTAAATTATTATGTACCAATTTAGATAGCGACGATCTGCTTCTGACTACCCGCAATTCTACAGAATTAATTTTAGGATAGAAATTTATAGTTGTAAAGTAATTTGGACTTTACCTCAAACGGAATAAGAACTTTTATATACTTATTGCATAACATTAGAAAAAATAATTACGTCCACTTAAGATTTAAGAAAAAATCTTATGACATGTATTTTCTGATCAAAAGCTCATATTACTCAGAAATATGGCTAACTGTCACCGTTCACTTTCATGTAACTCGCGCATTTTTATTAGAATGTATAAACACGAGAAATAGGGCAACGCAATAAACTAATCCCCAAATAAATAAACAAAGGAGAAGTATCCATCTGCTTAAGCTATAGATGCACTTACGTCATTTACGGATGATTTCATAATTTTGTTCTACAAAAGTCTATCACAATAACATTGAGGCCCGAACAACCTTGCGTGGTGACCACATGCTGCCGAAATGCTAGCGTTTTTTTTGTGACATTGTAATTATGTGGGAACTAGACAAGACAAGTATACTATACTGTGTGTACCTTTAGAGACAAGGGAAGTCATGCATCACGCACTGAGGTCGCAATTATTTTAGCTGCGGGATTGTTAGTAGAATTGTTGTGTTTATGGGATTGCCGTTGCCTTGAAGGCGGATAAATGGTTTGTTCTAATAGGCATACAATGAAGGGTTTCGTATTACAAAGATAATATACTAAAGTCAATCAAGATTTGATGACTTAGTATCTCTCAGACAGCATTTATGTTGAACTGATATCTCTCAGTATGTTTATTATGTGCCAGAAATTTAATTTAAAATTATTATCATGATGGAGTCAACATATTAATTTGTGATGCCTTTATTGTTTCATATTTTCTTCGATCATTCATATGTCATCACACATTAATGATCGCAGGATATTTTGTACCTGTTATTTTTTTCAACGTCGGCTAATGTTGAAATTTGAAGTCGAGTTATAAAGTAAACAAGAGTAAAAGTGAAATTAGATTTGATTTCAATAGCTTTCTCTTAAATTATGTGCCAGAAATAAAATATAAAACTATTATCATAATAAAGTCGAAATATTAATTTGTGATGGGTTTGTTCGTATCATTATAATGTCCCTGTTAGTTTCAAAGTCGGCAAAAGTCAAAATTTTAAGTCGAATTATAAAGTCAACAAGAGCTAAAGTGAAATAGATATGTTTTAAATCGTTTTCACACAGGTGTTTGAAATATAAAAGAGATACCTACGTCATATCGTTGAGTAAGGATACACTTCGAAAAAAATCGTTTGTAAACTGAAATTTCCTTATGTTACAAAATAAATTTTCTATTTCATCTTAAATACCATTGTCGTTTTTAAAGCAAGTCAACTGATAGATAAGTTTATGCGAAATCACACGACATCTTGTTGTTATATCATCCCGCAGAGCCTAAAGACCAAAATCTTTCACCAGTGCTGCAGTGGTGATAAGTCATGTCACTGAGACGTGTTCCTTAACTGTGGCCAATAATGACATGGTCAGAGTCGCTCAACAAGCTATTGGGAGAACTTTGCTCGGACTTTCTTAACACGATAAAATCTGAAACAAGGAAATTCACCGAAGAACCAAAGCCTGACCTAGCTTTTAGAATTTGTAAGTTTAGTGGGCAGGCCACATTGCTCTACGAACTGATAACCGATGGAGAAAGAAGGTTCTCGAATACCATATTATTATTAAATCGTGTGACGTAGAGTTGGTA
Source organism: Plagodis dolabraria (assembly GCA_963854805.1). Lineage (NCBI taxonomy): Eukaryota > Metazoa > Arthropoda > Insecta > Lepidoptera > Geometridae > Plagodis > Plagodis dolabraria. The sequence continues at coordinate 7,716,694 of OY978442.1, forward strand.
GCCTTCCCAGTAGGTGGACTGGCGACATCGGTAAAGCCGAATTTTTCAAGTGAGTGTTCATTATGGCGTTCTATGAGGAGGGCTTTGTTCAACAGTGGACTTCTTCTGCTGATGATGATAGATTAAGTGATGACAATAAATGTTGTCCACGTGAAGAGTATTATCATTGATCAGTAGAGAGATTGTCACGTGACAGAGTGTGCTTATGAACCTAAACACATAAAATAAAGTAATCTTAGATTCAGATTACTTTATTGACTGTGTTACATTGGGTTCTTATATCATTATTAATAGTGTCAACAGCTTTGTTCATAGCGCACATACAATATATTATTTCTCTCTGTAAGGGTATAATAGATAGTGTATATATATATATATATATATATATATATAATAATACATGTATATTAATTCGCGGATAATCACATACTTTAATTCATTATAATGTGAGTCTTTGTCACCATATATTTCCAATATGATGTAGCAATATCTTCAATTTGCCTCCTATTGCCTTTCAAGAAATGTGGCATGAGGCAAACAGCTGATGCAAAGGAAAAATTCTAATCCAATTATAGCAATATTATATATAAATTATAGTCAAACATTAGTTAAAAATATTGATTTTGGTTGAAGATAAATATATATAGGTTGAGGAATATTTAATATATTAAAAAATTATTCTATTTTTTATAATATTTATCGAATAAATAATTTTAAAATTTATTTATTTAGATTTATTTTATGAATATTATATTAAATATTTAATAATTAATATTAATATTATATTAAATATTGCTTTTTTTATTTTTATAGCAGAAGGCAGATTGGCGGTATAGCTCCATAAAATAAAAACAAATATTGCCGTTGTGCTACCTACATATTATAATACTTATACCAATTTTTATGCCCACAGCTGCCACATGTCATCACAGTCTAACCAAGGAGTTTTAATTTTTCAACGACAGGAATCCAAGTAATTTAAAGTTTCCAAATAGGTTTTACGTTCTGTGATAGCAAAGACCTATCGAATTTATATGGCTTATAATACAAAGGTATCCGCGAGTTTAACTAACCCTAGATTAGTAAAATGGGGCAGAGGTATATAATGTACCTGTATCGTAGTATTTTTTACATTCGGTCGTAGGACGTACACGTTCGTCGAATAATAATTTATTTTATAATTGAAGCGCCGCGCTGTAATAAAAAATGATTTTACGATGCCGTAATTTCAATATCACCTTTAAGATGAAATATTCTAGGTCAAGTGTATTAATAACGGAAGTTATAACTATAAATTAAAATTATTAACAAGTATGTAGGTTCCATATATTATGAAGAAGATATTCATTAAGAAATTTAATTAATGTAGCCCTTAAATACAACATACAGGGTTATTGTTAAATGGCTAACAACCTCCTAAGGTTGACTTCCTGCTAGACCTAGCAAACATTTTGAGATATATTTTTTTAATTTACTTTACTTTTTGTGATCTGTTAAATTTACTTATGTGATTTTTATGTGTTTTCGCCATAATCACGAGGACCAACTGATGTTACCGCAGAACTTAAAACATTAAGTTTTTCTAGGAAAAAACACATAAAAAAAACATCTCATAACGTTTATTAGGACTAACAGAAGTCCACCCTAAGAGGTTGTTAGCTATTTACCAATAACCCTGTATATGTGGTATGGACCAAAATAATCTCACCAATTAGACATGCAGAGTTTTGTATAATATACCGCTTATCGAACTACAGGTCCATATATCCACTTTTTGGTCGTCCCGGCAGAAGTGGAGGGTAAAAATGCGTTTAATAAGCAGCATACCACTACACATGTGTACGCAAATACGTCGTTGTTGCACATTAGGTACATAACAAGGTTCTTTTTACAATTACAACCAAAACGCTCCCGACCAAACTAGGTAGTTACAAGTATATAATTGATATATTGAACTTTGCGGAAATCCATAATAAATATTAATAATTATTAGAAAAAGAATTTAAGGAAACATTATTAATTATTATTAAAAAAAATTAAAGACAAGAAATATACTTACATCGCATCGGGTGATATTAACGCCTATTTATTCTGCTATATATCTGATATAGTGAATGTAACGTCATAAAGGCAACGTAGCCATGTTTTTCAAAAATTTTAATACATTTCTTAAATATGAATTAAATGTATATATTTTGGTCTGGAGTATTTTGGTAGCCAGTATTGCTGCACCAGCCGATAACCTATTGACCATCCAGTTCAACTATTTTGTTTTAAATAGCTCTTGCGTATACAATGGCAGTGTTTATTCAATTAAAGCCAAACCATCCTTATATAAACTGTCTTCTATCATTTACACGATAACCTCCTCGTAAAATTTCACCTTGTTCGGTAAAGTTATATCATTTTAATAATTAATAGCTTGTAATAACTGCCACAAAACAATTAGCGGTGTTTTGAAACGAGAATTAAAAAGTTAACGCCCGATTAAATTCGCCTTTCGCGCGGCCTCTCTAAATGAAAGGCGCCTAAAAAGTTTTCGGGTCTGTTTAACAAATAGTTGAAAAGCGTTACTTCCTCGTTGTAAAGTTTTATCTAGAGATGTGAAAAGAAGCTGACGCAATGAAGCGAGACAATGATGTCTGTGAATAGGACTTTCAATAACTAGTCAGCAAGCAGCATGCTCTACAGGGCTGACCTTTTGACTATTACACAGGAGATTCCTTGCAAATAACGCGTGACGTCATAACCCCAGTAAACTATAACGCGTTTGATTACTCGCGAAATACGCAAGGAATCTACAAACAGTATTCTGTACGCCATAATATTAAGTTAGTTGCCTGTGGCAAATTATTTTATTTCTTGGTATCACAAGTTACGTTTAAATACGTCTCTCTATCTCAAAATTCTTTTTATCTAAAAAAATCCACCTTTTTGTCACATAATGTTACACTCTTCGAATTATTGAACTAAGAAAGATTATTATAATATTAATGAATTCCTCGATCGTAAAAATATGAATGTTATTGCTTAATTTAAATTATTTACTATTTGACATTTAATCAATAATAATTACTTTTACTACAATTGTTTTACTAATTGACATTTAATTAATATTATATTACTATTATTATTAATTTATAAAATGTGTAATGTAAATGAAATTATAATTGTTCCGAATGTAATATGTTTAATATAATAATGTTTTGAATTAATTATTGTCTGTATGCCAAATTGGTGGAACTAGCGTTCTTTGTATATAAAATATGTAATATCTTTTGTTTGTACCTAGATTCACAGACGAATAAATCATTGTATCATTGTATCTTCATATTTTGAAGTAATGATGACTGAATAGTCCATGGTTCGATCTCCACCGCTGGCTTCAGCTTCACCGCTTGGTGGAAGGCAATTTTACAAATACTCGCCTGGATAGCTACTCCCTCAAATAGAAAAGCTGTCGTCAAGCACCTAACAGTGAATTCCGGCAGCAGTCCTCGAGAGCTAGTAAAATTACAGGCACATGAGACTGACCAACTGTACATCTCAGGGTGACGAGTGCAGTTCGTTACTTGTGATGAAATGCATATGTTATAGGCACAAGCAGGTGGGCGTCGTGCTTGTTCCGTCACGATTCCCTAAATAACATTATCATCGTGTAAGTAAATGCTTGTGAAAATGTGTGCGTGCAAATTCTAGCACCAAAGTGCGAGAATTTAAACGTCTAACGTTTACCTTTACTTTTCCATAGAGAAATTAATCTCTTACATTTATTCCAAAGAGGCCATACCGAAGAAATTGTTTTAAATGAGCCGCTTTATTTTTAACATTCGAGCAAAGTACGCAGGTAACGCGCTGTCATAGTTGAGATAGCATACAGAATACCATTTCAAGAGTCTTTCCATGGCGGTAACTTAACGCAGGTCGTTACGTTTTAAAATAGTCATAGAGATTATAGTCTCTGAAATGGTTATGGAGATAAACTTCATTTTGACATTGAACTCCAGTACAGTACAGCAACCAAGGCAACTGATTTCGAGGGATTCTGTAAATTGTTCTCAATACAATTTCCCAAATGTCTTCATAAACATTTTCGATTACAATAAGATAGTTAAAGTATGCTCTGTGTATGCTAGCGCTCTGATCAGAGTGAGCGTGCTCAAAATTGTTCCAAGATGCAATGACAGCTTCAACGCGGAGTAATCTGTGCACAGCCACAGAATAAAAAGGCATATCTTTACTTCGAGATGAGCCGGGCTATTATAGGGCCTTCCCTCGCCAAAAATCCGGTGGAGCTGGACAACCAAACAGTCGGTAGCCAGCATCTATGTCCTCCCTATTATTATTATATTATTATGATATTAGGCAAAATTCATATTAATAAGCCTGGCACAGAGAAGGGATAGGCTACTTCGAGGTTTATTCGTGGAGTAAATTTACTCATACAATCAGGTATGTTTAGTTTGAGATGAAAATTATATATAACTTAGAATGCAACAAAACATTAGTGTGTTTTCTATTTCCTTAGTTTCTTGAATATTTCTAGCCTTGTCTGCCGCGTATGATGCGAGAAAATAATACGAAAAATTTATACAATTAAGGCTAATACAATAAATAAAGGAACTTGAGAATGTAATAATCAAAAGCACGGTAAATAGTTGAAAGTTTTCAAAAAGATAAACGCCATACGTCACCACAGACAGATTAGCGACCGATTATCAAAATCAGGCATAGGCTACTTCGTCGTTAATACACGTTTCCTGATACTTTTTTTAAACTTACTACGGTATCGCAGAGTTAGGTTGGCCTTTGACCGCTATCTCACCTGATGGTAAGTGATGATGTGGTCGAAGATGTTGTTCAGGCTAACTAGAAATACTGTCTCTCAAGGATAGCTGCCAGAACACACCGTTTGGTGTTCGGCGACAGATTTTTGAGGGTGGTAGCTAGGCCAGGTGGGCATTCGTAACATGCCCTACCATGCTATAATGACTGCCATCCTATGACAATAACATGGACCAACGGCTTAGCATGCCCTCCGAAGCACGGAAGCGCTCAGTAGTAATGTCACTTGCGGTCACCCATCCAACTCATGACCGAGGCGGACGTTGCTTAACTTTGCTGATCGAGTCAAAACGGCTAAGCAAACTTCACTACGAGCGCTTCAAAATATTTAATTACTTCTGATTAATTACTTCTAGCGTAAGAAACGATTAGAACGTTTTATTAGTAAGACTGTTTGAGTGGTAGCTCGATCAATCTCTGATAATTAATATCTTGGTGAGGGTTTTTTTTATATAGTCTAAACCACAATTCGTTATCACGTTGCAAAATTTAACAATTTCATTAGTTGCAAAATGTTCAAAACCATGCATAATAGCTTGCTTTTTCTAAAGTAAAATCTTTTAGAAACCGCATAAAACTGCAGTGTTTTTTAGTACTAGCATTTATCTGCCAGATTACATTTTGATACAGTTTATTCAAAGATTGTTGCACAGCCTTTTAGAATTCTTCTTTTTTTTAACCTTTTGAGTAAGAGAATCGACGTATCTAAAGTGGTGCAATACTTTCTACGGTTAGCGAATCGTACATCCGTTGAACTTGTTATACAATGCAAGAAAGTAAAAAGAAATTACTCATAAAAGTATGGAAGATATATAACGGTATAGATAAGATCCTATAACTTCGCCGGCGGCGGCGGCTCAGACCGCGTTGAAATCGATTGTGCCGTGCTTTCTCGGGAACTACTAATTAAATCGGGATAAAATCTGTAAAAAACTGACTGGATTCCGGAATTTGTATACTAAAATTCGAGCTTTAAGCAAGCGGATTCGTGCGGGCATTCGGAACAGTCATGCTCACGAAAATGTGTTGGCAAGCGGTGGCATCGTGTGTCGGGTCGCCCTCTTCCATCAAAAATGGTTGAAGAGGACGATGGCTGGCACGCGAGTCAACTCGTGAACGAGTGCTGCTTGAGGACACTGGTCCGTTCGGAATGCCAGTGCAAATCTGTTTGTTACTATTTAGTACTAGTATATTCCTTAAACTGTGTTCCCCATTAAGTATGTAAGAATGCTCCCCATAGTAATGTAATTACTTAACAAATTTCTCGGTTAACTTCAAATGCAATGGCACGGACCCCGGAGTCTGTGGAAAATGAACTAAACCAAATAAAAAAAATCGAGTTACATCCTATGATGTGGTCGAGGATGTTGTTCAGACTAACCTAGAGTTTTTTTTTTTTTTTTATTTGTTTATTTATTTTATTTATTTGTTGAAACAAGCATGGTGTCAGGTGGGCCCCGTGTTAAGCGGTAACCTCTGCCTATAACAGATGCAGTTCATCAGTGCGAACTACACTGCGCCAATCATTCTGAGTTAAGGGTATATTTTAGACGAACGCCCCCATACAAAACGCAGCTCCAATCTCATTTTAATAATAGCGAATAAAACTCAATGATTTTTTACCTACGTAATCACTACTCTAATATCTAGGTTTGTGGTGCATCAGATTTTCATTAAATTATACAGTTTTGAAATTACACTAGCTCAAAAATTCGTAATTTTAGATAAAAGAAAGACCCAACTTTAAGCATCTCTTTCAAGAAAAATAAGCATGTTTTCAATAATTCTATTGCACCACAAACATGGGGAATATAATGAAATTTCTATAATGGGAAGTTATTTATACATGTGTACTATACTTTTTAAATAAATCTGGAGCTACGAATAACTGGCTTAAACTCCTAAAAACGAGTGCTATATACTAAACGCTATATAATAATAAAAAAAAATTATAGTCCTAAAGAAAAAGGATTTAAGCCAGAAACGATAGGTCTACTGATACACTATATTTACATGCGAGTTTTTTTTTAATAACAAGTTGAGTTTATATGAAAGTTCACACTTTGGCTGGCGGGTATATGTCCTTAACAACAGTTTGGCGTTCAGACCGCGTTGAAATTGTTTGTGTCGTGCTTTCTCGGGAACAACTAATTAAGTCGGGATAAAATCTGTATAACCAATAAATATTTTAAGTAATATTTTAATATAATTAATTTTTCTTTTGTTTAAAAAAAAATCTTATACAATTTTTACTATTTTAGTATTAGCAACATTAGCTTAAAAACCCTGTCCATGTTCTGTCAAAATCTCCGATATTGTTGGGTTGTCTGGAAGAGATCATTTTAAGCGATAAAACCGCCCATTGTTTTACTTAGTTATGTTGTATCGTTAGTTGTAAGTTTTTTATTTATTTTTAAATTAAGCTTTGTGTTGTAAAAAAGAGTTTATCTATCTATAAAATTTAAATTCATTTTAATATAAAATCTTTTAAGTAATTTAGGATTTTAGGTTATTTGTATCATATTTTGGCTATACTGTAGTAAATAGTAAACTAAGATATATTATATGTAACGCTGTTTGGGCAACTAAATAAATAAAATAAACAGACTGATTTCCGGAATTTGTATAGTTACTAAAATTCACTACACTGCTCCAATCACCCTAACGCGTAAAGTTCTTAAGTCTCACGTGCCTATTTCACCGGCGACATCTGTTACAAAACCGAAACAGTAATATGAACATTATTGTTTGGGGGTGGAAATAAGTATGGTAGCAATACTTTCCTGGAACAACTCACATAAAGAGTTCTGCTGCAGCTAGTGTATACTGTAAAGTGACGAGACTGACAAGTCTAATGCCTGATGGAAATCGTCACGCATGTCCATTACAAATGCAGTGTCATCATCCTTGTTTTGCTTAACACTTTTTTTGAAGCGCTCAAAGTAGCGAAGTTTGCTTAGCCATTCTGAATCGATCAGCAAAGTTAAGCAACGTCCACCGCGGTCATGACTTGGATGAGTGACCGCTGGTGACATTACTACTGAGCGCTTCCGTGCTTCGGAGGGCCCGTTAAGCCGTCGGTCCCGGTTGTTGTCTTAGGATAGCAGTCGTTACAGCATGGTGGTAGGGCACTTTGCAAATGCCCGCCTGGCTAGCTACCACCCTCAAGTTGAAAATCTGTCGCCAAGCACCTAACGGTGTGTTCCGGCAGCTGTATGCCTGATAGGTTAGCCTTTGACCACTATCTCCCTGATCGTAAGTGATTATGTGGTCGAAGATGTTGTTCAGGCTAACCTAGAATTACTGGCTCTTAAGGACAGCTGCCGGAACACATCGTTAGGTGCTTGGCGACAGATTTTCTACTTAAGGGTGGTTAGCTAGCCAGGGCCAAACTAGCTAGTACTACCACCATGCAAACGTTAGTTTATATGTCTCGTTCGGCAGGTCATTCCACTTACTACTGTGCCTTTTACGCTTAACCTGCCTACATCGATTTTTTGCATGGTGGAAGGACATTTAGCGAATGCCCGCCAGGCTAGCGACCGCCCCAAACTAACGGTGCGTTCCGGCAGCAGTCCTTGAGAGGCAGTGAAACTACAGGCAGATGAGACTTAACAACTATGTCTCAAGCTGACGGGCGCAGTGCACTTGACTTGTGACGAAATGCATATGTTACAGGCTTAGGTTAGCCCACTTAACATCAGGTGGGCCTCGAGCTTGTTCCGTCACAATAACATAATAAAACACATGACTATGGGGATGTAGAAAGACAAGGTAGCAGTAGCTATTTGGTTAACCCTTTCTTGACCTTTCTAGATTAATTTTCTGAGTCGCACAACGATCGCATCGTTCTCACAATCTGTTGGGCAACTACAAAATGGTCGGTGCCTTGCGACATTGGATAGGTCTCCCGCTGCTTGTTGCCGTGCCTTGGGGTTAAATTGTGTCTTGTGTCCGGCAAAATAATTATTCTGCATTTGTGCATGCAGATCAAATACCTTTTTTAACCGACACATAAAAGGAGGAGGTTCTCAATTTGTCTGTATTTTTTAAATATTTTTTTTATGTTTGTTACCTCAGAACTCTGGACTGGGTGAACCGATTTTGAAGTCTTATTTTGTTTGAAAGGTGATGCTTGTCGTTTGGTTCCATTTCAAATTTCATCAAAACGGTCAAGCCGTTTTTGAGTTACACTAAAATACCTGAAACAAATTTACCTATCTTGATGATATAGTCGTTAACAATGAATCATAATCGATCCCGTAAGTAGCAAGGGTCACTAAAGTGTGAAATTTTTTTTAGAAAAAAATGGAACCGACTTCAACACCCAAAAGTGTGAAAGAACTTGTCGAAGTCGGTACCATGCGCACAGTATTGTGATAATAGCCCTTTTGAACTATTATGGTACCGACTTCGACAAGTTCTTTCACACTTTTGGGTGTTGAAGTCGGTTCCATTTTTTGCAAAAAAAAATTATATATCATGTAGATTTGACCACCTAGAATGATTGGAGAAAACATTTGAATTTTTACGGACAAAAGTTTTAATTTTTTATTGCTGATAGATAGATAAATAATTATTTATTGTTACAGCAAGAAATACAAATTGAATTCTTACAACAAAACTTTGACTAAAGAGTCACAATGGGTGGCCTCGATACTACAATCCCACCTGATGGTAAACTATGATGTGGTCGAAGGTGTTAACAGGCTACTCATAAGTACATTTTAATTTATTACCACCATCATGACCGTCAAAATATACTGATCAGTAATAATAAGAAACAAAACCTGCTTTTTCAGAAAACTCTATTATTAACCAACTTAAAAAAAAAGGAGGAGGTTCTCAATTCTTCTCAGTTCTTTTTGATGTTTTTTGGTACCTCAGAACGTTTGACTAGGTGAACCGATTTTGATAATTCTATTTTTATTTGAAAGCTGATGCTTGTCGTTTGGTCCCATTTAAATTTCATCCAAATCGGTCAAGCCTTTTTTGAGTTACACTCCAATATCTAATATTTTCCTATCTTGATGATATAGTCGTTGACAGTGAATGACAATCGATCCCGTAAGTAGCAAGGGGCACTAAAAAGAGTACGCTATATCAACAAATACATTTTTTTATGATTCCATGCAATTATAAGAAAAAAGGTTGTCTCAATGTTTCATCGTCTGCGTGGTAGTTCCAACTTCCAACAGTATTTTGCAAATGATTGCTGCCCGGCTAGACTTTCCAATCCAAAAGCATTAGGTTGACTACTATTTTATAATATAGTAGAATTATTACGTAGTTAAAATGTACTGGGCACAATAATATTACATAATATTTATGCTTGGCTACAGAATTTCAATTGTTTATCAGCGATTCTGAGATCTACTTTCTAGAATAGATGTAGTCGCCGTACAGCTCCCGGATTCAGAATATTTGTTAGTATCGGTTCCATAGACTCCCGATTTGATGTTTTAAAAGGCAACTAAGAGAAAAAATGTGCCCAATGATTAGTATGCCGCCATCACAACGATTTATGAGGGGACAAAACAGTCCTTCTTAGTAAGGAGTTCTGTTATAGACCCACTGGTAAAGAGTCCTAAAGGTCTTAATGACTCGAAAAGTACCAAGTATACCCAACAACGTTGCTAAGGTGCATTAGCGTCAAGCAGACGGCCAGTCATGACACTGAAGCTGACACCTTTAGGTACAATTATTCCCTTTGTGTTGTTAGAAAATAAATATTGTACCAACTTCACATGAGTGGGATAAGGCTAGAAAGATGATTATCATGTGAGTTCCATAAGAGTTGCTTTAGGGTGCGAAGACTGATTGCAGTTAAGAGGTATGACCCTCCTTGCCGGCCGCCATCGTAAAAATGGTCCGTAACGAGTGCCAGGGCGGTGGCGAGCCAATCAGGTTCTCTCACCTTCTCTGATCAGGACCTCATAGGTCAGGACCTTATGGGGTGAGGATGTCCCCAAGTATCCAGGGCATTCCACGAGGCGGAAAAGAGGGGAGTCATTGACAGAGGTTGGGCAACCGTAAGCGGGCATAGATATCGAATGAGGTCTTCGGCTGACTATGTGAGCGCTCCCGCGCCACGTGCTACCAGTTAATGATGGTTGAATACCGTGGGGTTTTTAGTAGGTAGTGGATCCTATTGACCCCTAAGCCGACATAATTTACCTGTACCCAACGGTTAGGTACGGGAAATTGAATTTTCCCCTTAACAAAAAAAGGGTCCCGAGACGAGTGCACCAACCGGTATCTTTCAGCAGCAGCTGTCCTTGAGGAAGATTATTCATTATAGACCTAACCTTCATCGCTTACCAACAGATGACTTGGTAATCAAAGGTTAGAATAAAAAACAGTATATGCCGAAATCGTAACCAAACATTTTGGTAAAACACTAATTAATAATAATTGTGCTGCAATTTATATAAGTGAATGTGGAACTGAGTGTGGGAAGAAACTAAATCACAATGGAGGTTAGCAAACACGGGTTTGCGTGTATGACAGACTTTTGATAGGGACCCAAACAAAGGCAAAATTGGCTACAATCATTATACGTTACTCGGTTAATGTTATATCAGGTTTTACACAAAGAACAATGATAGCATAAACTACCTACTTTTTATAAATTCATTTTTTTTATTACTGTTTTTACTATTATTATTTGACCACTACTTTACCTAATGCTATGTGATGATGCAGTAGGAAATAATATTCAGGCTAACTTAAAACTTCTGGTCAAGGGAAGCTTCGAGAACACATGGTTGCGTTGTGTTGCAACCCACAGTAATAATATGTATCTTCAGCTTAGGTTTCAGTCTAAGGCGCGAAACCAACGAATTTTTAAACAGTTGTTTCGCACATCCATTATTGCCCATTATTATTTTCCTGTTGTAACTTAAGGAAACGAGTTTTACATCAGTAATATATTAAATAAGTATTATGTCATTGTAAAACATCTGTGATCCATATTATTCTGAAACTAAACTAGAGAACTCAGCACTGAACTCATGGTATTAAGATGCAAAGTATTTTATACCGAGTTTTTGTCTTGAAAGTAATTTAGGACCTTTTTCAGCTTCCTATTACCAGAAGTAGGTATTACTTAAGAACATCTATCGTCACATGTTGTCGACTGGATTTAAGCTTATTGGTAGTAATCATAATTAATACATTTTTGACCAGATCCATAATAACACAAGTATACTTCTCCATCTATTGTAAAATTACAAAGGTAAGTTCTTAATGTAATCTAAAGTTTGAACAAAAATTCAGTAGGATCATGATCAGCCGGAAGGTATCCACTGTTGAACAAAGGCCCCCCATAGAACGGCTATTAGCCGCTTGTAACCGTTGGCTACAAGCGACGTTTACGATGTCGTCGATCCACCTAGTAGGCTTCTCCTTCTTTCTAGCCAAAGTTTGAAAAAAAAATTAGTAGGAAAACAGACAGCATATATAAGAAGGTATATCCTCAAATTTTACGTACCTACTTAAAACATGAATATGAATTATATAGTATCATAGCGATGTATTGAAATATCCAATAAATTATTTTTCAAATTTTATTAAATCTTATTATATATTATCTATGTTAGTATTTGGTGGGCTAGTTATTATTAATTCGAAAGATTTAAGGAAGCTTTTCGGAAACTACTTCAGTTGCACAATTTTAAAAATAAATATAGACTGCTGTCCTGCTGGAAAGTAAGCCAACATTAGTTTGCAAAAAATGACATACAACTCAAAATTCAAAGGACATCTTGAGTAACCGCCTTATTTCGGCTCAAATAAATTATAAGCATAATGAATTAATTATCGTCTGCAGTGACAAAAATTAGTATTTATTGTAGCCCAGAATATTCATAAAAAGTAATATACTATTTTAAAAGTAAGAAACCTTTCTGAGAACTGTACATATTGTGTTGAAATACTTAGATTTTCGGTTTGCCTATACACTACAGAGTTCGGCTTAAGCCTAAATATTGCAGTCAAATTAATACAGAATTCACTGCTTTAATGGATAACTGGCCTCTCATTAGCAGGTTAGTAAACTACAGCAACGAATAAATCTAATTCAGTGTTGGCGACTAGTTACTTGTGACTTGAGGAATTCCAACTGTCTTTTGGGAACCAGTTTCAAGCAAGCAACTGAGTATAACAATCTAAAATAAGCATTGATCTTAAAGATACAGACAAATAATTATCAAGCACTCTTAAGTAATACGTACCTACCTTTATCACTGGAGCTACCTGCTGGAACATACTTGCTTGAACAATTTTGGGGTTCTCTAACCAAATTTTTTACAATAGTAATTCGGAATCTGGGTATATGTTTGGTAGATGTTTATTTGTAAACGTACGTGTCGAATACTGTTTAATAGTCGTCTGTAGCTTCTTTGTTTGTATTTTTACTTTTCCAAGCAGTAAGCAATGCCTCATGAGGGCCAGTACATGCAGCGTTGACTGCAAGTACTAGGACTGGCACTGATTGTATTTAGTGTCATCAGATGTTGAAAAGGCATGCCTTTGACCACTACCTCACCTGATGATAAGTGACGATGTGATCGAAGATGTCTTTCAGGCTTGCCTGGAATTACTGGGTCTCAAGGACAGCTGCCGGATTCGGCTTAGCTACAGATTTTCTACTTGAGGGTGGTAACTAGCCAGGTGGGGCATTCGCAAAATGCACTGCCACCATGCTATAACGACTGCCATTCTAAGACAATAACCGGGGCCGTTAGCTTAACGTGCCTTCCGCAACACATGCACGCTCTGTAGTAATGTCACCCATCCAAATCATGACCGCAGCGGACGTCGCTGAACTAAGCTGATCTGGTAAAATAGCTAAGCAAACTACTCTCCACCGATCCACGCCTTTTCAATGTTTAGTATTAGTTCCCGAAAGAGTGCTTTATCCAAATCCTAAGTGGTACTAACTATAAAGCGTACAACAAAACAATCGTTAGCGTATCTACAATTTAAGTCCTACATTCATATGGCTACTATACAAATTTAATGAGTCCGTAAGAGCTCAAGGATTTCCTCGGCAAATAGAACGAAAGAACGATATAATGTGTGTGAACTTTTTGCGAAATTAACTACATTTTTTTGTCTTGTAAGTGAGACGAAAACTGACTCACTTCCTGTGACATTGTAAAAGAGGCCATGACTTTACGTGTCACCTCAATGACATTAGGTATTTAGCCAGTAGGTGTAGCTAGGTATCCCGGCTACTGCTTAATTGATATGACTTGTGTTAACTCAATAGGTTTTTTGTCCATACATATCCATTTAATTGAGTTACCTGTCCAACGAATATTGTCGCTGATTTTAGTCTACTTTGTTATGCAGTACTGATAGACACTATATATGCTATACAAAACGTGAAATACCTACTTCGCTAGTGTCGCCTTGCCTCCTGCTGTTTTTATCACTACATGTTTAAAGCCCGAATCAAATATTTTGCCCTATTTTGGTAGTTTCTAAATCTCGACCGAAAGCGTTTCATTCGTAGTTTTGGGATTTTGACCATTATACAGATGACAATAATTTGTAGGCAAAATTCAAACATCACATTGAAAGGGATCATCATAGGTCGCGAGTTGCATTGCGACCTAAACCTCCCCTCTTTAGCACAGTTCAATAAGGACTGCGCCCGCCGATACTTTGATCGAGCGCCCCACCACCCGAACCCTTTGGTTGTCCAGGCATCGAACTACTCGACTGCCTCCTCCATCCCACATTTCAAACCCCCCCGTCGCCGACCACGGCAGGTATTAGACGACCCGGATGACCCCATCGCAGCCATTACGTTGGCAACTTTAGCGTTATCCGCAAGTCGTCGAGGTAAGATCCCCAGGTGTGAGGTAATTAGAGGTCACACAATCAAACACCGAGCTCGAGGCAAAAACAAGGTCCCGATAAAGGTCTCTCCAAATAATCAAAGAGAGTTATTCAGTAGGGCCCGATTGTGCAACACTGCAGTTGCACAGAGGCATTTTGCTCCGATCCCCCCCATGTCTCTCGACAGTGAGACAAGCCGAGGTCCGAACCACAGTGGTGCCCTTGAGCTCGGTGTCAACCCCCCCTATAGTAGCGGCACGTTTTCGGCGTCCGCAGGAGACGGAGGTATAAGGCGCTTTTCGCCTTCTACGCCCGTCTCGCTGGTCGCTGGACGACCGCGCAGGCGGTAGCCAGCATCTCTGTCCTCTCTAAAAAAAAAAAAAAACATAGGTTGCTTACTTCATTTCTTCGATTACCTTACTCCTTTAGCAAGGATTAGTCTCATAATTAGAGTGTCAAACCGCATCATCTTCATCTCTAATCCCTCGTGTTAGGGGTCGGTAAACTACGACAGTGAAAGAAACAGTTAATCCTGGAGTTAAAAGAAAACCAAATGAAGTCTAATTTAAACCTCGCTTCCGACTTTCATCATATTTGTCACGTGCACAAAAACAGCTGTGCCAGTAACTTCAAGGCTAAATGGGAGGATTTCACATGAAGATGCATCAGTACCACCACCTTTTACATTATTATTCCACAATTGACAATTGAAACATACGAAAGTGTCAATCTCGAAAACCACATTGAAGGACATATGGGTATGATATTATCACGACATTTTTATATGCCTAGAGGCTAAAGCAGATGTAGCTCAATTTGGCAGTTAAATCAAAGTAGAATTAGATTACAGAAGAAATATCTGGATTTTTACTCAAATATCATAATAAATCTGACTTCACAAAAAGAAGTTTAGCTTGCGTATTAGATCTGGTAGTAAAACATATGTTTCAAAACTCTCATGTAAAAAATACATTAATTGCAAACTTTGTCTTTTAGTTTTACTTTTTCAAACTTGATCGTCTTTCCTACCCGTAGTCAACTTATCGGTCGGTAGATGCCATCTTATATTATACCAACACCACCACCAACATACATTATAACCAACATGAAAAACAGGAGATTCTCAATTCACCTGTATCACTGTATCACCTGTATGTTTTGTAGTAGATTCAAATATTTCATACTTTTCAGAATTAGACGTTATACTGAAAAATAAAAAATAACTAGTGAGACCATAAAAGTGGGAGCTTAGATTGATTTGAATTTGTATGGTACCCACTACCCACTTCAACTTATTATTTTGATATTGTTCAGTATTAGAAATCGGCTCCGATTTAAAAAAAAAACACTAAAACATTGAAAACGCAAATTTGTATATAGTGTGAATAGATGTAAAACTGCCCGTCTGCTTAAAAAGTTATGGTACTTGCTATATTCTATATATACCTAATATATTACTGACCTAGACTCAATCCCTCACAAACCTATTGACGCATTGTCAGCAGTATTTTTTTTTTCTATATAACGGCTTCCAAAATTAATTGCTCAGAATTATTGTGATGGCTCCAGGAATCACCGGACTCAGTAATAGGCAGTAGGTTCCTTCAGGTGGAACTGCCCAAATTAGTAGCATAAGTCAGTTGCGGGAACTTGTAAGTCATCGTGTAAAATAATACATAATTTTTCTAATATGTATTATTTTAGGACAACTAAGTGGGTTCACGGAACAGTACGTTAAAAACAAAAATAAGGTTATTGCCAGATAAATAAGTACATAGATTTATATACGAGTTCATATTTCATAACTAGGTAACTGTTTCACGGACTATACAATTACTTTTCATCTGGTGAAATGAATATCAAGCGCTGACCTATAAAGCAGAAACTGTATGAGGTCATACCTCATATGTACTCGTACGTGTTTTACTGTCATCTTTCCACTGTGTTGCGTATTTATCATTATCCTACTTAAAACTGAGTCAACTAGAATTTCGTAATCAAGTCACTTTTACTTTATGAAACAAAACAACTATGAAATTTTATGAAAAATTGCGTCATCTAGAAAGGGTATCCTTGCATAATTTTCTGAATTGGTAAATGATTTGGTAAAACGTATAATTATAAAATTATTGATGTAATTGCATACTTAAAAGGTTGTGGAAGGAATAGGAAAATTAGATAGAAACTTGTTTAGAATAAGTGTTTTAGCCTGCACAGTCAAACGGAAGCAGAAGTCAAAGTTTAAATCAATTTATCAATATTAGCGTCTAGAAATTAGGGTCAATTAAATGTGTTTACCAAAAAGATTTTACAAAAAGACACTACTGATGCGTTCAGCAATATGGAATAGAGCCAATCCGATATAAACAGACATGAATCTATTATTTTTATCTATTATAAAATAATTATGTACTATATTTATTTACATTATACATAAAGGCGTCAAACGGTGACTTGGCAGAGAAAAAAATGTCCCAAGCATTTTTATCTTCTATAAATAATCACATAACATTAACAGTAATATTTACAGTATATCATTCGTTTTAGTATTTTTTTACATGCATCTTGATTTTTTTCTCTGTAGAATCTGCAATATCTTTTAGAATATTATTAAAATTGCCTACAATACACACCAAAAAATGACTTGTCTTTTCTCATATAAAACCTAGCACCGCAATTTTATCTTCATTCCTGCATGATGTTATTGTGTCCGCCACCGTTTATTTATAATTTATCTAAATGCTTACGAACATATAATACTTTTGAAAACTATAAAGAATCGGTATAATATGAAATATAACTCTTTTGCTATACTTATTTATAATAATAATATTCAGACTTGAAAATAAAATGAAATGAAAGTGAAAAATTATTTATTTGACAGACAGAATAATAAAAATACATTGCATAAGACATCTACAAATATATATCTATAAGGACAAACTTTTATAAACTATACATTAAGTGTTAAAATGTAGTAAAATACTTGTAGTAAAATGTGTCAAATTGGACTCATCTCAGCATGATGCCGAGTGTCATAGATATTCGACGCTGGTTTTCAGATGAACCCATCACGCGGTCGGCACTAACTTAAAACTAGGATATCAATAAGAAAAAACTACATTTAATAATAATTTGTTATATCAATAAAAATAAGTCTAATACAACCAGTTAAAATAATAATTGATAAGCATATACATATAAATATATTTATACATACATATAAATAGATAATATAGAAACAAATACATAAATATAAGTAAAATAATAATATATAGATATATTAATTCGTTTATGAAAGTGTGTTAAGGGTTTGATTGGTTATTAATGTTGATATTAGGTACAAATGTTAACTTGTAATACTGACTTGCTTGTAATATTCTTACCAATAATTTGATTATTCTGATTATTATTATTTCAACATTAATCTATTTAAAGCTTTAAAAAACCCTGAGGGATTCGATTTAATCCATTCCATATAACGCACAAATTTCCCCTTTTTTGTAAGGTAAAGATGGGCGTTTTATCAGGAGCTGCTTTCCACAACAATGCACTACACGACAATATGCTGCGGAAATATACAAAACAGACTAGCAGAGCAGCTGTAGCTACATTCGTCAATTGCTCTATCTTCCGAATGGCTTGTGCAGCTGAACTTAGTCACTCGGAGAGTTTAAGTGAGGTCCACATAAAAATCTAAATGTTGAGCTCACTTTGATGTTGACTCCATTTTATCACTCAAACTTCGAAGGAAACTTATTTTCTTACTGAAATTTCTAGAGATATAATGTATATGCTTGAACTCAAGTCTTACCATAAAATATTTGTTGAAGGAATATGAAATTAAGCTGTATGTAAGGAGCTGCTTTGGCTAAACTTCAAACAAAAAGCAACTTGCAGCGGTACTGTTTTGGAATAAATTACTAGGGATAAGTTACAAAATTTTTATATTAACTAATATCGTTTTCCGACGTAGAACATAATGATATCAGAATCAGAACACATAAGTTTCTAATTATGCAAAACAACACGTGATGTATAGTTGTATATAACTATCATTAAATCGAAGTAGGAAGCGATCGGTTAAAGGTATTATGCAAATAACCAATGTTAATCGAGACTTGGTCACGGATCGGCTGAGTACTAACAGTACTCGACCCTACAATCAAGTTAGCGGTAAGGTACCTACTTTACAAAAGCCAATTGTTTTTACACATAAGTCGACGTTGTGTGCAGCTATAGCTGAATCATCTATTTCAGTTTTAATTATATAGGTGATTGTCGACAGATTTCTACTTCATTCGCAAAATACCCTACCACCATGCTATAACGACTGCCATCCTAAGACAACAACCGGGACCGTCGGCCGAAGCACGGAAGCGCTAAATAGTAATATCACTGGCGGTCACCCATCCAAGTCATGACAGCGGCGGACGTTGCTTAACATAGCTGATCGTTTAAGAACGGCTAAGCAAACTTCGCTACGAACGCTAACTCCACTACGCGCGCTACTGGTCGCCCCATGGCCTCAAATATAGCCTAACGACTTTTGTCTAAATGAACTATAGTAATTTCGATAACAAAGTAATCTTTATAATTCTTAACTGTGTTCCATAAAGTACCTACGTACATCAACAGACTCGGTCATGATCTTCGTTTTAAAAATTACCACGTTTAAAGCTACGTGAGCATTTAAATACCAAAACGGTATTTTTGAATTAGATATGCTTAATGGAGATCGGATATCTTTGTGGCACTGTAGAATTACCCTTGATGATGTCAGATTGGTGTCAATAATTCTGCATAATGGATTAGAATGGACTAGACTTAGAAATACGGAGCTCATAGTGGCTTGTTACCTATCAAAATCTTTACTCATTCAAGTGTCATAACTTCAAAGACATAAAGGTTTTGTAAATCAACTGGATCCATTGCCCAAGTTGAGTGAATCGAATATAGTCATAGATGACAGAATACTAGTATATAATTGCTATAGATACCTCATGAAAAATAAAATCGGCCCATAATGGAAAATGTTGCTTTGTTTCGGATCAGAATCGATTCCTCTTTTGTTTCTTTATAATCAGTACTAATATTATAAATGCGAAAGTAACTCTGTCTGTCTGTCTGTCTGTTACGCTTTCACGCCAAAACTACTGGACCGATTTGAATAAAATTTGGTATGGAGATAGTTTGAGACCCGGGAAAAAACATAGGATAGTTTTTATCCGACTGCGCAAAAAGAGGTTAATGTTTTCGCGCGATAACCGACATACGCGCGGGCGGAGCCGCGCCCGGAAAGCTAGTATGTTAATAAAATATTTACAGAGCCAGTCTGACTCTCGCACCGAAAGTTTTGCACTATGACACAATATAGGTTATAATATATACACATTGATCATAAAGTTGTTATTTATTTGTTCAAATCGGGATCCTATCGAAGTTTTTCACCCGCACTTAGATGCTTTTTACTATTTGTTTTTAGTGTTCCGTACCTCAAAAGGGAAAAACGGAACCCTTATGGATCACTATGTTGTATGTCTGTCTGTCAAGACCCTTTTTCTCAGAAACGCGCCGTGGTATCTATCTGAAATTAATATCAAGTACTCGGGGCTACTGTCCCTTGGAGCTGTGAAAAAATTAAATTTTCGACACTCGCAAGGTAATCAAATCCTACAGGGTACTTCCTGTGAACTCAGAATCTTGAAATTTGGTATGAAGCAACGTCTTATAGTATAGATATTAGAAAAATTGTAAAAAACATAAATTTTTAGTTACATCATAATAATATAAATATTTTTACTAATTTTTTAATGTTATGGATTTCAATTTTTTATTTTGACTTTAGCAATAAATTTTACCAACAATTTTACTTATGTACCTACAGGTTTGTACCGAACTCTCGTTGCGCGAGTCCGACTCGCACTTGGCCGGTGGGAAACCTTTAAAGGCTTCATAGATTTAATATTTTTATTTTTGCATTAACGCATTCTCTGCGGATAACAAAATTATATAGGGGTGCATGACGCGGGTTCGAATCCCGCACATGGCAATAATTTTTCCTCTCGTAAATTTGTAATGACTTTATGGTTTGTTTTTCTTTGCAGCAAGTTTGATGCTTATATGTATAACCATTCTTGAAGATGGAGTAAAACAAAAATCGTTGAAAACTCTTAGGAACATCTCGCCATCGAACACGTTTTTTTATGTTGTCCTTAGTTTTGTATTTATTTTTACATATTTGTAAGTTAATGTGCTATACTAGAAAATACCGCAGTGTTTAGTAATGGGCTTCAGTTTTCAAATTAAATTAAATCAATTAATTTATTAGAAATATAGGTAAGTATAGGTATACACTGTTTATATAGGTACATACAGTGCTACCATATATGGTCATAAGGAATACAAATATTAATTACGTTAAAAATATTACTTAACCGACATATTACAATATTTCAATTATACCATTTAATTAATTAAAATTTTGATACAATGTTTAAATTGATTCTAATATGTTCCCTATTGAATGCGTCACATACTCGTATAAGAGAAAATAAGAAAACAAATGTCCATATTAATTACCACAACAATTATAATTAAACATTGATTAAAATTATGTGTCAGAGAATTTGGAAATAGAGAGACGAATTACTTAGTATTCCATGGATTCACCGTGCGGGTGCCGGGTCCATAGCGTTGCAGAGGAAGAGGCTAGAGGAGCCTGGGACTTGCAACCCAGGTGTAGGGTTAAGGGGCCCCTTTACAATGCATTAACGCTCCCCTTCCCGCTCGAGCCTCCTCCCCTACCAAACCAATAATTATCTAAGAATAATTAAAAATACGTAAATGTCAATGTATGTACAGTCGCCTATAAGTATACAAATTGTTATTTTCTTTTCAAAATTGTGGCAACGACTTCTGTTTCTCTCTATGTACACAGAAGTATCATAAATACAAAGAATTATTAGAATTTATTTAGTTATGTTTATGTTAACTTCGATATTTTATTTAGAACTTAGTGACATCGTGTTATTTTGAAAATTACGAAGTGTATAGGGGAGAGTCCGGCAGTACCGTCACCTTAAGGTTTATGTAGGATAAAATAAAAATCTCTTGGGTTTGACGTTAAATATAGGCTATAATGCGTTAAGAAACTCATGTGTTGTAAATAATAACAATAAATTATTAATATATTTAGATACAATCAACTTTATTAATAAAATTGGCAGACTATGAGAATTTACATTAAAAAAATTGGCCTTCAGTACCGGCCAGCAAAAATATGAGCTCATATACCAAGCAATAATCACAAATATATTAGTTAGGCAGCTCTGATATGTGTTGCTTGGCTTGTGCAAACAAGCCTCATGGACCCAAGTCTTGCAGTATCCACATTAAATCCAATCCTCTTCATGAGATTCAAGACGCAAAAGACAAATTGTCTCATCCTCTTTTTTTACAGCATCTTTTTGTATGCAGAACTGAGTAGATTTCACTTTTGTATTATTTTTTATTTGACTATTTTATGATTTCACAGTTTTACGACGTCGTCGTGCAGTATTTCATCTTTTCTATCAGAAACCGGTTATAATTATTCTGCGCAACTGTGGCTTTAAAGTTGTCAACTGATTTGTCGATTTTATTGGTAGTTTGAGGCGCGTATTGTTGGCGAGCTGTTCAGCAACTTTTACACGGGCTTATGCATATTAGCGAGATCCCAAGCGCCCTTCTTTTTCTTCATCTCGCCATCATTTTCATTGCCTGGCATCTTTGAGTACCTAAAAGAAGATAAAATTACTCAAAAATAAACTTTAACAGTGGCCAGTACTGAAGGACATTTTTATGGCCGGTACTGTAGGGAACGAAAAAAATATAAGGTTTGATGCTACAAAATAATTAACGCATAAATGTTGTATTAAAACATATTTTATAATAGCTAAATAAATGAACAATACATACCAGGTTTAACTTCTATCGAACTCTTTCTATGAACTTCTGAAATCACCCACAGAACTTTACTGGTGTACCTTGCGTTTACCACGCGCAATACAAATTTGCACACTGACAGTAACCATGTCGCGACAGGTTGCTGCCGCGCGGGGCTTATACTCGTATGAACGTATTACTTTAATGGCAATAACTTTATCGTATCCATCTGTTATATATTTTTGGAAACTGCATCTGGCCGGTACTGGATGCCGGCCGGTACTGTAGGACTTTCCCCTACTCGTTATTGCAGGCGAATCTGTGTATAAACAAAATTTATTATATTGTCTAATTAAAATTTTATATATGATTCACATATTCGTTGACATCATAATATTACATATAATTATGAAACAGAAATTGTTTCTATTGAAACATAAACATATTTAATATACTTATCGGTAAATAATTAAATATTCGAGGAGCCGTATAGAATATGTTCTTATTATATTGGGCAGTATATTGTCAGATAAATAACCCTATTTTTTTGCTATTGTGATATAAAAAGGTTAAGCTGTAACCTCTGCCCATAACAGATGCATTTCGTCAGTGACGTACTGCATCATCACTATGAGACATAAAGTTGTTATGTCTCATGTGCCTCTAATTTCACTGGCCTCAAACCCCTCAAACCGTAACACATTAATGCGAAAATTAATACTTGACGGTAGAAATAGGTATGATAGCAGGACTTCCCCGAATGAACTCGTACAAAAATTTCTACTGCTGATAAAGAGTTTTTATTTTACTATAGATACCGCCACTGATGTTGCTGCGAAAAGTATGCATGTTTCTATGACCAGACTTTGGATTCATCCCCTTGAACAAGGAGCAGGATCTCGCGAATGAAAGAGATAATGTTATGCCCGACTAAACAATTGTTCATTAGTCTTTCGAATTTTATTTGCTTATCAGTAATTCTGAGATTACCTTGAATGAAGTGATTAAACGGATAAGTCGTTCACTTGATGGTAACTGTCACGGTAGTCCACTACAGTTGCAGTGTCACTGTTCTCGTCATGCACCGTGCTAGTCACTCCGAGACGTTAGTTGTTATGTCTTGATAGGCAAATAATTTCACTTACTACTGTGCCCTTCAAGCGTAAACTCAGTAGTGTTTGCACAGTAATATTTCGAGGCGAAATATCTCAAACTGTAGTAGCAACCACGAATGAGTCCTTGTGCTAAATAATAATATTAATATTTTTAATTTCAATCAACTAGGATCATATAAAAGTTACAACTAAATATTGGGTGAGGTAGAAGAGTAATGAAACGCGTCGTAGCGCTGCACTTTAATCGTTAGATAGCTTTCCACTTTTATAATAACGCGACCATAGTTGTGGAGTATATGTACTGTATCAGCCGTTTTGTCCACTGCTGATGACAGCAGCAAATCCCCCTTCATGGGGGACTATTAAGGGGGGTTTGCCATATCCCCAACGCTTGACAGGCGTCTTGGGGATCAGTTCCCAGAAGGCGCTGCTACCCACATTCCGGTATATAACCTTTAGTCGCCCCTTACGACTCCCACAGGTAGCAATGGGAGTGATATTCAAGCCGGGAAACCCACGGGTGGAGGATAAGGATTTGGTTCATAAGACTGAAACCAAGACTTTGTACAATATGTTCTCATCGGCATTATTTTCATTAGCAGTTACGGAGGCTGAACGAGTATGCTACAATTTGAAGCAGATTTGATTCTTGCTAGTAGACAATAATAACTTTTCCAACTAAAATAGTTTTAAATATGTTCGACGGACAACCTGTTCTGTACGTACTCCACATTTGTAGGGTAAGGGAGAGTCCGTTGGATCGAATACCTTTCTTATAGACAATATTGATAAGGTGCATGTTTGCTAAGCAAGTTTTATTTAGAAGTACATTTTATCACATTGAAATAATAACAAGGGGATCGATAAAATCCCGGGAAACGATAGCAAGTTTGGTTCTTAGTGATAAGCCAACGACTCATTCAAAACAGCAGAAAGCCAACTTATTTATTTATCAACTTCCAAAAATAGGAAGAAGTTCGAGTTTTTTTTTTTCAAATTTTATGTATTACTTACGCATTACTTTTTATTAGATCATCCAATACAGAGAGTTGAAATACTTAGAGTAGTTATATCCGAACACCACTGCTCTAAAAGCTTACTAGAATTTACCTATACCTATACATACCAACGCACATGTATATGTAGTTTGTGATGACAAGGAAAGAACGTTCAAATATTATGCGTCATATCTGTTGTTAGAAGGAGATAAATAAGCAATTAGTGTTACCACCGCACCGCCACGGGACGTTCCGATCACCATTATGTTGCGATCTCTTTCACTTTCTCACACCAAACGATACACATATCTCACTCATCCATTTCATTGAGATTAGTTCCTAAGATTAAATAAAATGACGATATTTTCTATTTCAACAATAAAAGCAATAATTACGCGTGAAATGAAACAGTTTTCTTATCTCTCACATGCCTGTATAATTGGTGCAGAGTCAAAAGACACAAGGAAGGCATATTGTCCACAGATTATTTCTAAAAAACACCATTAGCGGCGATGTGTTCACCGAACGCTCGGAAGTGCAAGACTGGTAGTGACTCAGGTAATTACCCTGAATTCGTCTAGTAAATATGGAGGGCATACAACACATCTACAGGTAAAAAAATCTTAGATCCAATACCGATGGTTTTCAGGGTTACGTACTTCAAAAGGAAAAAAACGGAACCCCGTAAGGAACATTTTTTTATGCCTGATAGGTTAGCCTTTAACCACTATCTCACCTGATGGTATGTGATGATGTGGTCGAAGATGTTGTTCAGAATAACCTAGAATTTCTTCATTCGAATCACTTTGTTATACCTCTATATATCAAGACCCTTTTTCTAAGGAACTCGAGAAGTATCAAGCTGAAATTCATATCAACTACTACTCAGGTCTACTGTCTCTTGGAGCTGTGAGAAAATCCAACTTCTAAGCTAACGCATTCAAAAGATACAGCCGTTTATGCCGAAAAGTTTTGTCACTTGCAAGGGAATCCAAAACTGCATGGTACTTACCGTGATCTTTTTAGAAAATTGGTACGAAGCAACATCTTATAGCACAGATAAAGGAAAAAATAACGAAAAGCATACATTTTTAGTTACATCATATAATCAAAATATTATTAATAATTATAAAATGTTATGGATTTCATTTCGCAATACAAATACCATAACGTTTACTTATATACCTACAGGTTTGGTACGGAACCATCGGTGCGTGAGTCCGACTCGCACATGGCCGTTTTTTTATAGGAAGAATATACCACGAAGTTGTTAGTTCTCAGGCTGGTTTTAATAAATGCATATGATAGTTGAGATTGATCTTAAGATGCTGTTTTTGACAGATGTTCTATTCGTTAAACTTGATAGATTTCAACGTTTAGGTGTATTTACTAACTTAAAAAAGTATTTGCTAATAAGCCTATACCTGGACGATATGGTGACTGCATCACTAATCGGTTGTGACCTGGGAAAATTGAGTTTAAGGGCGAGTAAAATCTATCTTGTAAGCAGTATGTGTCAGCAGACTAGAGTGCGATGGAGTTGCATAACTGCTGGTGTTGCATAAATACCTGCATCTCCTTTCCACTACCAGACCACAAGACGTACGGAAACACGGCATCCGTATAATATGGTTGACATTCCTCCAGTCCGCACAAAGCGATTTGCATCCACCTTTATAATAAGAACAGCGAAGGAATGGAACACTCTCCCAGCGTCTTTGTTCCCTGAGAGCTACAATTTGGATGTCTTCAAGTATAGAGTGAACAGGTATCTTCTAGGCAAGCATGCTCCACCGTCGATCGCGTCGTCGCTTACCATCATGTGAGATTGCGGTCAAATGCTAGCCTATTCGGAATAAAAAAAACTAAGTAAAGGAAGGTATTAAGAAAAAACTTCTTAAACATACTTTGGAAAGTATGAAATAACTTTTTGGATCATGAACAACGGCTCAATGTTTTAAATCACCATTCAACTTGTTATTTCATGATTTTCAGCGTTAGAACTCGGTTTCGTTTTTAATTTTTTTTTGTTTGTGAGCTAAAACAATCAGTAGTGTATTACTAATAGCTATATATAATACAACATCCATATTTGGTCCAGAAATAGTGATGTGGTTTGAGGAAGATTCTGAGTAATTCCTCTGAGTGACGTATATTTTGCTACAGTTTTGTTGGAGATTTCCATGGAAACAACATTTAATTATACATTTCACGTAAGGTAATCAACGACGCGAACTTTACTCCTGTATAGAGTGAGTAACCAACCAAATGTGATGAAATGCCGTCATTACAAATAAGACTCAACAAGTCAGACTGTGTTTCGAGAAATTGTGATTCAATTGTGAAAAGATTTGTCAATTGAGAGCATACTCTCATGGGATATGGGATGTATCGTCGCAGCGCTTTTCATAGCAACGTAATTTCGTCATACTAATAGATACCAATAGTTCAAACTCGGTGAAATTTTGTATGGCTATCCCTGAGCCTGATGTTTCTGGTGTACCATTTATCCATACAGCTATGTTCATTCAAAATTACTCAGAGAAATCGTTTTGCATCGGGATTCTGTCACATTTAGAGCCTGTTTCAGAATGTTCGAGTAAGTTCCGGTTTTACTATTCCATTATATTTAATAAATAAAACACTATCTTTGCGTTTCACAGTCATCGATTTAGCCTATCTAACGCGCTGCATGTCAACTGTAATTTTTATTATTCAGTTATTTTATGTGCTGCACAGCATCCCGGAACTTTATTAGGACATTCTGAAACGGGCCCTTAAGATAAAATTAATAATAAAACGAAAATCTGGCAAACTAAAAGCGTAGATATCTAGAGCCCGAGAGGGAAACTTAACTTCAACAATTAAAACATCAACAATAAAATTTTTAGAGTACAACATTTCTCGCCTCTAGGGTGCCCTAATCACTGGGTTATCGAGAATCTGTCGACTGAGCCAAAGTGTATGCCAATTGTATTAGTTTAACTGTCATAAGGAAAGGTGCGCGAGATAGTGCTTTTAAATCATATTTAGGATTCAACAATCACAATATCAACAGTATATAATTAGCTCTGTTTTCTACTTATGATTGCCTCTTGCTAGATAACAGAGCTCACAATTTTTAAGTGTAACATTTTTAGGTCCTAAGTAGATATAGATAAATTATTTATTTATTTTTGTGTTCGTATATTGTTCATTTTTAATAATTTTTCGCTCAACATTAAATTTAACTCCCCTATTACAAATCAAACAGTTTAATTTTCAAGGACATGCATACCTAATATCAACGAATTTGATTTATGATATAAAATATATCACGCATCTTAGTTTGTATGGAAGACAGATACAAAAATAGGTATTGGATTTGAAGTTCAATTTAATTAGTTTTCTAAAAATAAAATTGTTTGTACCCTAGCATATGGTATGACATCGTCTAGTGCTAATTAAGGAAATTAAACATAAACAAACGCCATAAATATTTTAATTTTAGAATTATTGACCCTTCTTTAAAATCTATTCATGGTAAGAAAATATAAAAAATTAAAGCCACATTTATCGCGATTTCCCTACTATGATTATTATATATTATAGACCGCCAACATTTAATTGACGTCACTACAGCTACAATAAAAGCATTTAGACAACCTACATGTCATAGCAGACTCATAGGCAGTCTAAATGCTCCAGCCTAGTACCAGTTGGCAGCGTGCCCAGCATGCTGGCAGCATAGCCCCGTTGAATTTTGTTGAATTTAATGAAAGAAAAAGTGCTCAGATAAGTTTTGGAAAATTGACATCATACACAAACTGCAAGTTATTACTGAAATGTAACATTGTAGAACAGGGTGTGACAATTAACCGTGAAAAGGGCGGTTTAGGTGTTTAAAAACTCGCGCTAAAATCGATTTTTACTGAAAGCTTGAGAGCGTTAGCGTGGAAAAGTATTAGAACTTCAGAATCGCAGAAACTTTACTTGCAATTTGTGCCTTTTATTCTTTCTTAGTATATAAAGTTCGTAAATTGGAAGCCTTTAGTATACTTCTTATCAAAAACCTCGTCTTTATCACGATGAGAGAGTAAAATAAAAGTTGTATATGTTTCACAAGAAAGTCATTTTTTGACGACTCTTGCTGCCCGTGACCGTGCATAATCGATAATTTATTCGAATCACTCGCTACACTCATCATTCAATTCTTATAGACTAACTCGACAACTAGAGATTTAAAATTGTAATAAAATAGTCGGCCAAAAGCGAGTCGGACTCGCGCACGAATGGTTTCGTACCATTAGCTATACAACATTAGACTTCATATTTTTACCTTTTTTTGTTTTAACGTGCGCGAATCGGACTCGCACTTGGCCAAGTTTTTGTATTTTTTGTTATAGCGGCAACAGAAATACATCATCTGTGAAAATTTTAATTGTCTAGCTATCACTGTTCTCGAGATACAGCCTGGTGACAGACGGACGGACGGACGGACAGCGAAGTCTTAGTAATAGGGCCCCGTTTTTACCCCCACTTTTAAAGAACTATGGTTTTTGAAGCAATGCTAGCAGAGCGGTTGTAGCTATGGACTGCCTTACCGCAGGGGATAGAACCATGGACCCCACGCCGCCGCCAGCTTGAGATTCGCTGCACTGAAGTAGTGCATTTTGCGAATGCCCCTCCTGGCTAGCTACCATCCTCACGTAGAAAATCTGTCGCCAAGGACCTAACAATGTGTTCCGGCAGAAGTCCTTAAGAGCTAGTAAAATTACACGCACATGAGACTTACAGGTTGGAGAACTACATGTTCAGGGTGACGGGCGCATTGCAATTTGTCACTTGTTACTAAATGCATCTCTTATAGACAAAGTTTACCGCTTAGTATCAGATGGGGCCTCACGCTTGTTCCGTCACAAGAACATAAAAATCGGCCAAGTGCGAGTCGGACTCGCGCACGAAGGGTTCCGTACCATTAGCTATACAACATTAGACTTCATATTTTAATCGCTCGCACTTGGCCATTTTTTTGTAGTTGTTGTTATAGCGGCAACAGTAATACATCATCTGTGAAAATTTTAAGTGTCTAGACGGACGGACGGACGGACGGACAGCGAAGTCTCAGTAATAGGGTCCCGTTTTTACCTTTTGGACACGGAACCTTAAAAAGGTAGTTAAATTACTTAAATTTGTGCACACGCTTGAAATTTTTGATATTTGATTATTTCTATTTATATATCACTTCTCTGTGAAAGGTGAAGGCTATATTTTTACATGACGTAACGGTATTAACTGCAACGAATTCAATTTTCTTCGTGCTCCGCGAATTATTTTTAATAGTGATGGTTAACATTCTCTTGTAATTAATTCCTTTCGTGATAGGCAATAGGTGATAGGCGAAAAACATTCACCAGTTACGATTGGTTTCTGGTTTTTTATTACGATATAGATGTGTTATTTATGACTTGGTAAAAAACAGGCACAATGGAGCAATTCATTGTTATCATGTTGTTGCCAAATCAACACGTAATACAATAATGAATAGATTCAAGCGTTACTTTCCGGAAATTCATATTTATTAATAGCAGATATATTAAAATTGTTATAAGAAAACATTAATTAAAATTAATATTTTAGAATAAACGATGGTCCTAGCGAGACATTCGCAATGTTACCTACCAACATGCATAGTGATGGATTTTTGAGGCTACCTCAAGGCTTCCGACTTACCCTTGTCAACACGATGCCAACGTGGCTTCCGAAGCAAGGAAACACCCATTAGTACATGTCACTAGCGGTCACCCATCAAAGTAGTGACTGCAGAAACGCCATACTTAGTTACATGATTGGTTTAGAATGACTAAGGAAGCTCCTTGCAATTAACTACATAGGAGGCTGATGGGCACAAAAGTCTAATCCAAAATCCATTTGATGTAGCGCCCAAAAGGTAAATCTGATGGTCAACATTGGATGTTTTCAGTTTGTTGTACATAAATCGGAAATAAGTCGGAATATCTCGGATTCAACATATGTGATTATATTTTTTTTACTGGCGATAGAGATTGATAAGGGCATACCTTCATCAACAAAATACTACGAACTATATACAACACTACAGCTACTACAGTAAAAGCATTTAGACATGAACAAGTCCAAATGCTCCAGCCCACTACCAGCTGTCAGCGTGCCCAGTATGCTGGCAGCATTGCCCCGTTGCAATGCGTATTCGTTGATCCAAATAGGTGCAAGCTGATCTGTGATTGTTTACTTAGTTTTGACTGTTGTTAACTTATTGTCCCTTAAGTCAAAAAAACAAACTAAAACAAGAACCTCTAACTTCGAGGTCATTGCTATCAAACTGCCAAAATAGCGTCTTAATCACCATTAAATAAAATAATTTATGTACCTTAGTATTATGTCAGTGTGATTCATATCATAACCATTTATCATAGCTTAACACATTAAAACAGATTAATGCTCGGGTCAGTGTGATGTTAAGCCGAGGTTATGATAAACGGGATTAGACTAAAACTGCCTCAATGTCACGTCTGATGTCTATCGTTTACTACATGCATTAGGTAACTCCTACCAGGCCTGGCTCACTCCGCACTATTTTTGCCTATTAGGCTAACCTAATAAGTTTGTCTTCATAAGTTCAAAGGCTAACCTTTGACCACTATCTCACCTGATGGTGAGTGATGATGTGGTCGAAGATGTTGTTCAGGCTAGCCCAGAGTTACTGGCTCTCAAGGACAGCTGCCGGAACACCGTAAGGTGCTTGGCGATAGATTTTCTACTTGAGGGTGGTATATAGCTAGCCAGGCGGGCATTCACAAAATGCTCGACCACAATGCTATAACGACTGCCACCCTAAGACAACAACCGCGCGGGACCGAAGGCTCCGAAGCACGGAAGCGCTCAGTAGTAATGTCACCAGCGGTCACCCATGCATCTCATGACCGAGGCGGACCTTGCTTAACTTTGCTGATCGTTTTAGAATGGCTAACAAAAACTTCGAATCAAACCAAACTTCGCTTCGAGCGTTTCAAACTTTAGGTTCAAAGCTACAGGTGCGTCAGTGTATCCGTCTAGCCGGGTTTACTTGACAGTGTGTGTCACTTTAGAATAGATTAGAGCTATGTGCGGCTAAAGAGAGACGCATTGTATAGGTGAATACCAATATTAGGTACTCCGCGCTTTGCGAGCTAATGTGCACTTTATTGCTTCGTTGCTAGAGTCGCTTATTTATTGGAATGGCTAAGCGAAGTGATCTTTCTTTTTATTTTTATTCTGTACTCCGAGAGAGAGTAGTCCTAGAGAGGTAGGAATAGAAGGATGAGCGGAATGCGAACCACGACCATCCGTCACTTGGGGTTGGGTCATTGGCGTCTCGAGATGATGAGCGCAGTGCAGTTCGCCACTCGTAACGAACCGTATTTACAACTAAGAGTTTTATATGCGTTATGTTATGTAGTTTGTTAAAATCTTTTTAAAAGATTTTTCGAAAAAGATTAAGGAGAAAAAAGATTTTAAACATTTGCTTCTGTTTATCACATCCATCGAAACGTCCACCGTCGAACAAGAGGATTTGCCCCACGCTTGGCAGGCATCTTGGCGATCGCAGTAGAAGTTGTCAGTTCCTCAAAAGGCGCTGCTTCCCACCTTTACGTATTTTTCCCTTATTCGCCTAATCGAGGTGACATTCTAACCAGGCACTTCACAGGAAAAATGAAAATCACAAGTATCCACTTCTTAATGCGCAGCTTCGATTGAAAATGAAAAATAGTGTAATCAGGTCTTTGTACAGTTTCGACGGAGTGGTTGGGCACCTGTTTCCATACTATAGGCTTATGGCCTGCGTCGTAGATGCAAGTAGCCGGTTTCTAAATGCGATTGCAGCGAGCGGGAAATATAAAACATAAACTGACCAAGTGCGAGTTGAAATTGTTCATCGAGAGTTCGGTACATACACAGAATGTAGATACCAAAAAGTCTAGCAAGATCCTTAGCGGAAGTCAAATTCAAAATTGTATTTATTCATTGTAAGTAAATCGTTCAAATCTACGGCCCTACCTCCCAAACTGGATATTTAAACACCCTTATTGGTAAGGGCTATACGAGGGCCAAACCTCACCCAAAGTCCGGTGGAATTAGACAGACTACAGGGGCAGAAAAATATTATGTCCTCCTTAAATAAAAGTTCCTTCCATATCATGTTACAGTTTTGTACGTATGAACATTAACTAGTCTTAATCTAATATTTTCTTAAATGTTATTACTGATAGTCCAAAAACAAAGAGCGTTAAACATACGCTTCATATTTATTCAATGGCATTTTTAGGATACAAAAAGGGTAATAAAGGGCCCCTATTACTAGGAGTGGGACTCTCTGTCTATCTGTCATCAGACTGTATCTCATAAAACGTGATAGCTAGATAGTGGAAATATTCACAGATAATGTATTTCTGTTACCGCTATAACAACAAATACAAAAAACGGCCAAGTACGAGTCAGACTCGCGTACGCGAAAACTAAAAAAAAAAAGATTATTGGTAATATAGTGTCTAATATTGTATAGATAAGGGTACGGAACTCTCCCTGCGCGAGTCCGACTCGCACTTGCTGGTTATTTTTTGTAGCAAAATTATCATTGTCAGGATATCTGCAATACTAAGGCAGTTTTTCTGAAAATTTCAACAAGCTACCAATTACCTTCGTTTCTAAAGATTTTAAGGACGGACGGACGAACAAATGGCGGGAGCTTTGCAAAAGCGACCTGTTTTCTAGAGCGGCGGAACACTACAAATATGATTACAAAAACGAAAACGAAATGAAACACATTATATTTTTTAGATTTAGCTGCAAGAAATATTGCTCGAGTACAATATCTTATTATATTATCATATTCACGCAGGTGTGTGGAGTTATTAATGATTTTAGTTAAAGAAAAAAATAATTAGTCAAAGCATGCCGCCGGTGCTAGGCATGCTAGGAGGAGGCACGCCTAGTTTAACACGCATACTACGAGTACGATTGCCTTACAGGTGATTTCGTAAATTAACTAACTATAGATAAGTGCATCTGTAGATCTATTAAACTATAGATATTTGCTTAGTGTAGTGGGAATTCGATATTAACCTGACGAAAGATAACGATTATAATTATAGATATGCCACAGTTTGGATACGTTTCCGCTTACGAAGGCACGCCGCTCCAGATTTTTTAATGGATTTGCGACTACTACTGCTTACCTCAGGGATCATATTTTACATTCTATTGTTTTACTGTACCATTACCACTTAAATTAAGAATTAGTGAACAAACGAGGTTTACCCCTACAAACGCTCATCCACAATTAATTGGTACTGTAACAGCCGGATCGTCCACTGCTGAACACAGCCTCCCCTATTAAGGGGGTATTAGCCATAATCCCCTCGCTTGGCAGGCGTCTTGGGGATCGCAGTGTTAGTTGACAGTTCTTTAGTAGGCGCTGCTGCCCATCTTCTAGTATTTTTCCCTTAGTCGCCTCTTACGACACCCATGGGATGATATGGGGAGGTGCAATTCTAAGCCGGCACCCCACGTGGCCGTGATCATCTAGTGGTTAGGACCCTACGTTGTGGAGGGGTACGTCTTCGTGAATTAATAAGGTATGTGTAAGGGCGTACTATAGTTAAGTCACGCGTGTCGCTAATCTTTAAAATGGGTAAACTTGCACAGTGGTAGGGTATTCTGTAAATGTTCGCCTTATTTTTACTGTCAAGTAAAAATCTGTAACTAAACACATAACGTCGGTAGCTGTCTTTGAGAGCCACTCTCCATTTGAGGTTACGCTTGTTTAGCAGCTTTGACACTTTCCATCAAGTAGAACAGCATTTTTTGTACCTAAATTTCACAAATTGCTTTAACATGCAAAGGTTTACTTATAAATAAAGATTGCAATTAAAGGTCTAACGCCATTAAATCACATATCTTAGATACGATGTCAGTTTTTCCAACAAAAAAATACTTTAATAGTTTATTAGGTGTATTTGTAAACAGACCGTAAATAAAATAAAAAATATACACTTAAGAGGAGTTCAATTAAACACGAGCTTGTCCGCTAAGGATTCTAATTAATGTATAGGTAATTAAAACCCAAAAGTCAAAAGTATTCACGCAAACGTTTTTGGAGTAAAATAACATAACTTTCAATAATACAATATCATTGCAAGAATGTTTTATACCATAGAAATTGTTCTAAGTTCCGTTTACAATTTCAACCGCAAACATTTGATAAAACGTCTAAATTTAAAAATAATTTCACAACAGAATTACAATACAACACGCAAAGATAATAATATAAAACAAACGCTGAAATCCTACACAGGGCGATAACCTAATTTTGCAAAGGCGATTGCAACTTCCTTCCTACAAGTAAGATAACTATGGCCTCAGTGTGGATACAGTAGGAACACAAAGTAGTAAGAGATCTTTCAATCTAAACATGCACGCCCCAACTAATTGTGATTATTTGAATTTGTGCATGCAATGATTTTACTGTGAAATCGAACTCGTCCGCACACTACGCACACATATACAGTGATGACTGAGGAACAATGGTATTGACGAGGTTTCCTATATTGCGTATATATACTATTTTGCATGTAGAGTAAAAACATTGGAAGGGTGTGCATTTTGAGACTGAAAGATCTCAATCTACTTTGTTTCCCTACTGTTTACTAGAAAAAAAAAACCTACTGTTTACTAGTTTATTGAAATATCGTTTAAACGTGGTGGCTGAAAGATGACCCGTTTAAATATTATAGAATATAGCAGAATTTAAAATTGCTGTAATCTCTTAACTTATCACTCTATTACTCTAGCGTCTTCATTTACAACATTTGCATAACGCTAAATATACTGCAATAGTCAGAAGTTTCAGAACGTCTACTGCTGAACACAGCCTCCCCATCAAGGGAATTTGCCATAGCCCCTACGTTCGACAGACGCCTTGGGGATACTATAATAAGCTATGTACAAAATAAGAATAGAATTAATTCTAAAAAGTTTTGACTTCAGTTTTATAGCTGCTTTCCTGTCTGACCACGATCTTACATGGGGTTGATATTGGTGGTTTACTTTGCAGTTGAAAAAGGACGTTGGAGAACGAGGTTGACGTTTAAGTGAAAAAAAAACCACATTAACGCATTTTTCTCGATCGTGCGCTCGTAGAGCCTCCTGAGGATGCTTCGTGGAGATGCGAATGTGTCAAAATTCTTCCGGTTTGGCTGCGTGGCGTTTGTGACGTCAAAAGGAAAATTAGGCGGAATTGTCACTAGATATTTTTTATATTTTTTAGGTGTTTTATTAAAGTATTAATTTCATGTTTTCATAAAATGTTTGTTATAATTTAATATGGATTTCCGCAAAGTAACGCCTGAATCTATTCACCTGTTCATTAAAAAATAAACTCTAATATAAAATCAAATGATAAAAATTAACAAACGAAATCTATATTCTGCTATATTATACTATACTATATCCCTAGCATAGCAGTACCACTACTGCCACTATTTTTCTATGTACTCAATCCTACCTAAAGTTGTTCGTACTGTGTTTGGCTTAATCTGTGATTTTACCACGTTTGGGTAACGCTAAGATAATTGTTGATGCCCATGCAAATATTCGTTGATCCTCTCTTCCTGGATAGCTAGCTGATGTGGTCAGCGGCAGCGTGCGTCACTCAGCCTTCTGCAGCGTGAGAATTGGTGTTGGCACGGCTCAAGCGATAAGAGAGAGCGAAATCGTTCAATGTCATTGCGGCCTATTTAATATGGAGTAGTCTACTACGTAAAGTGTAAAGACATGCCGCACACTATTGTTTCTAAAACTAGGTCGGACAGTTGTTGGGTGTTATGGCAAAAAAATTTGCAGTACTAGCGCTGAGTACTGAACCCATGCTTAGTATCCAAGTCGTACAAGGCAATATGCTCGTCATACACTACTCAAGTAAAAACTTCTTCTGCAGAATAGTATGTGTTAACACAGCACCTGTTGGTCAAACAGTTGAGTATAGTACATTAATTAATTTTTATATTATATTTCTTTTGTTAAACCACTATAACATCTCTCTTAAATTTCTGTATAATTATCTTATTAATAATTATTCTGTTTATTGTGTACTACATATTTTTTTTTGAATGAAAAATATTCAAAACATTGTTTCATATTGCTTTTTAGTAAAGAAGCTCGAAATCGAAAAGAAAAGAAGATCAAAAGAGCCAGGTTTTTTTTTCTTTAATGGGTTGTTATGAATCGGGGCTCTAATAGAGCAAAGACTCGCACTTGTATTGTTTTTTATTGCTGACAGGTCAGTCTTTGACTTTTATCTTGATGCAGGGAAGTTCTGTGTTTAAAGGTGACAAAGAATAAAGCTTGGAATGATATTCCCGTAGCTGTCAACTAACATACGAGTAAGATTAGTGGCTTGGCTACAGATTTTTAACTGAGGATAATAGCTGTTGTCATAGCATAGGCCACAGTTATTACTTTTGAGTCAACAGTGACCATTTTGTAGCCCAACGAACCAGCATAAATATTGACCTCCACGAAAAAACGCTTTAGCTTTTGAATCGTACCACTGCTAGCTAACAAGTAACTTTCAAAATAGATCATTAACTAGTGTTTAACGCTGTCACGATTGCGTGGGAGTGATCCGGCGTGATCCACTGTGGATTACTGCTCATATTATTGTTATCTTATAAGCTTACTTTGTTATTTAATTGGATTATTTATGCGTTATCACGACATTCAAGTGTAAAGGTATGAACTTATGATTTAGTTAGTATTTCGGCCTTAGTTGGGTGTTGTACTGCTGGCCTATTTTTAGAAGTATGCCCAAGATTAGTGCATGCAATATCTTTAGGGTCAATGTATATAATATGTATGTGAGTTTTATTTATTGCATCATAACTTTTTAATGCCTGAACAGTGTATGTCTAGGATATCCTTGGAACCCTAATATCATCCCTGTTGAAACTGTGTGATCCCTAGTGGCTACACATTTAAAGGCATGGCAGTCGTTTTTTTTTAGTATTAATTAATTTTAAAGAATTTTTTTCTAATATACAGCACTCTCTTTACAAGGTACAAATCAATCAAGGGACGATTTGTACAGTTTTTGAGTTGAAATTAGAGTCAATCATTTAGGACTTAGAATTTTATTTAAAAGTATGTATTATATAAGCAAAATATGTATATATACAGTTTATATACATGTATAGTTTTAGCCGGAAGTTATTTTCTTTTTTGGTTAAAGTCTTTCAGTACTTGTTAAAATCTTTAGAGCTCTATTATACGTAAATGGCCGAATTGCAACAAAGAATAATATTATGCGTTTAAGACCAGAATGTCAGTGTAATTTTTTTGTCATTTAAAAATTACACTGACATTCTTCTAATTTTTTTTTTTTTGAGTGGTCTGCGCTGCCTATAGATATGAATATTCTATTTTTCAATACAGAAAGGACAATTTTGACATAATGGAACAACAATTCAATTGGTATAGTGGTTTTTATTACTAATAATATAAGAACGGCATAACGAATACAGCATCATTCTAAGACCTATTCATATCGATCAATAAACAAATCGCATGTGTCGGTCTACAAAGCTCTAGTTTTCGGAGTAGGTATAATTAATATTAGGCCCCCCACTAGGTGGACTGACGACATCGTGAAAGTCGCTGGTAGCTAATGGTTACAAGTGGCTAATAGCCGTTCTTTGTGGCGCTCTATGGGGGAGGCCTTTGTTCAACAGTCGACGTCTTCTGACTGGTGATGATGATGATGATAATTGTTATAAGCATATTTTTCCAAAAATTTTAACTCTCTTTCGAGAAGTTCATACTCACATTCATTTATTTTGTCCAAATGTACATTTCATTAAAATAGGTTTTATAGATAGCATTATACCCTGTAAGGGTGTCACAAATTAATCAGTTACTATTATAACTAACAGGTAAATAATTAAGGTATAATAAATATACATATTATATTTAATGTCATAAACATAAATAATTTATCTACAAATTAACAATACAGTTAAATATTATAAATAAAACCGGCAAAAACACTCACGTTGGGGATCGAATACGTCGACCCGGGTTTCGAGCATATCAGATACTCATCATCAGGGCGAGTGCACAGCTGCGTCTGCGAGCTCCCGACGGGCACGTATTCGATCCCCAACGTGAGTGTTTTTGCCGGTTTTATTTATAATATTTAAATATGTGTGAAACTCACGAGAATTTCATTTCAAAAATAACAATACATTATTCATTATTTCATTACTAACAATCAAATCTCAAAATAAATAAATTAAAAATAAAAATAAAAGTTTAATAAAGTTGAACTTTGGTTGAACGATTTTATTTACCTTAGTTTAACGCCAATCCGTTTCTGCTTGTACGACAATGCTCTCGTATGTCCAGCGAAAGTCCAGCTGTTCTCCTCTACAGGTCACATAGCGTAACCGATTCTCATGAAATTTTGTGAGCAGGTTAGATAATTATACTATACATACCTAATTATCGAAGCAGTGATGGCTCAGTGGCACCAACTATGGACTGCCGCGCAGCAGGTCCGTGGTTCGAATCCAGCCGCAAGCTTGAGCTTCACCGCATGGTGGAAGGCCATTGTGCGAATGCCCGCCTGGCTAGCGACCACCCTCAAGTAGAAAATCTGGCGCCAAGGACCTAACGGTGTGTTCCGGCAGCAGTCCTTGAGATCCAGTGAAATGGCACATGAGAATTAAGAACTATGTCTCAAAGTGACGGGCGCAGTGCAATTAGTGACTTGTGACGAAATGCATCTGTTATAGGCAGAGGTTAGTCCGCTTAACATCAGGTGGGCCTCGAGCTTGTTCCGTCACAATAAAATTAAAAAAAAAAGAATTATTTTTTGGATTTTTTCAAACAACTGCTTCTGCACTGTATGGTGTTTGAAATCGTATGAACATCTTCGCGAGGTCTTTAGGCCACAGAGTTACTAGTTTAGCAACATATATCAAATGACGCTCTGTGCTACTAGTATGCAGATCTGAAGCCATTATCACGCGAGTAGTGGCATGGTGTTCATTTGGCGCAACTTTTCATTCAGTCCCCT
This sequence comes from Plagodis dolabraria, assembly GCA_963854805.1. Taxonomy (NCBI): domain Eukaryota; kingdom Metazoa; phylum Arthropoda; class Insecta; order Lepidoptera; family Geometridae; genus Plagodis; species Plagodis dolabraria. The sequence continues at coordinate 7,756,554 of OY978442.1, forward strand.
TTTACGACATCCATGATCCAGCAGGAGGTTATCCTCCGTACACAAGTAAATGATACGCAACGTGAGGGAATAATGTGCCCACTTTTAATATCCCAAACTAAACTTTAATGTGGTAAATTGTATAGTTGGTAAGAACACGCGGATGGTACGATGTACTAGTGCACTGGTGCCGCGGTTTAGTAATTGTGGCATGAACGCGTAAACCGCTCACCGCGCGCAATGTACCCTGCCTGCACCGTACATGTGTACTGTGCCACACGTTGGTTTCCTTGCAGTCAGCTCCTAGCGAATGCCCGCCTAGCTACCTACCACCCTTTAAGTAGAAAACCTGTCACCAAACACCTAACGGTGTGTTCCGGCAGCTTGTCCTTGAGAGCCAGTAATTCTAGTTTAGCCTGAACAACGTCTTCGACCACATCATCACTTACCATCAGGTGAGGTAGTGGTCAAAGGCTAACCTATAAGGCATAAAAAAAGTAACAAAAAAGAACTGTATCCTTTTAAGCAATGATAGCCGAGCGCTAATAACAATAGACTGCCGTGCCGCAGTTGCTTGCTTGAGCTTACCGCATGGTAGAAGGGCATTTTGGGCGGGTCTGGGTTTATTCATTAATAGTTGCTTTGCCTAGCTTGCATGCCTTGCGCTGCTTGTTTTGGATATACTCAGGCCTTCCTTACTCGTCCCGTGATGGGTAAGGAGGCAAGGGTCTTGGGGGAGAGCGCAGGTCGTGATGATCCCCAAGGCAAGTCTGGCGGGTACCTTCTCGTGGTGCTGCCTGTTATTGGTTTATTTCCTTCCGAAATAAACGCAACAGAACACCGTCAGGCGCCGCGTGTATTGTTATCTATATGTGTATGTATATGTATATATTGTCTCTGTATATATTTGTATTATATGTGTATATTATGTAGTTCACAGGGCTATTTAACCCCTTATTAGTAACCAAATTGAAAATGCTCGGTACAGACCGGGGCCGTAGTTAACTGTCTGTCATCTGTATTATACGTGCTAAGGTGCTTAGCACCTCTTTAAGACAGATGACAGAATAGACTTACGGTGTATAAATTGTAGTTTTAAGGCAAGGCTACAGATAATTTGTCATGTTTATGAGTAGATGAAAAACAGTTTGGCGGTGTGTGTGTTAAAATAGGGACCCCTCTAACTGGCAAACACCAGCGCCTACTACTGTCAAACGTATTGTTACATAATCGAAAATAACCGCTGTCTTTTATTTGGTAGTGACCCCTGTTCCGATAACTCACGTTATTGGAGGCGGGGACAAACTGGCTGGACTAGTTCCAAAACCCCGATGATAAGTGTATCCTTAGACTTCGGGAAAATACCTCCAAGGTATTGTCAGTCTTCTGAACTCTAAACTTCCGGAGGCTTGAGTAGAAAGATTGAAGCCTGTCCAATTTCCCAACAAATTTCTTATGGTCACGATTTATAATTATATTTTATAATTATTCTGTTTCATTCTGCTTGTGTATCGTGATTATGTCGAAAGTAAATAGAGACGTCAAAGGGAAGTTCACAAAAGGCCCTTCTCAGGGCCAGGTAATTGTTTCGTCTGAAGACCGCTCAAGCGGCACTTCTAATAGTCGGAAAAACGCCCCATCTCAGGGCCAAGCTACAAGGGTTTCTTCACGAGATCCGTCGGAGGTCTCCATGGGGGACGAAAGGAGGTCGGACGTAGAGTCCGTGTTTGAGGAGTCTGCCGACGAAGTTGACAGCCAGAGGAAGCGGCCTTACTCCTCGTTCTACGCGCCCGGCTACCTAGAGTCGGACACTGAGACCGAGGGGACGGTGGCCGCTAAGGTCAGTACGGCGCGGAGGGGAAGGCCGAAGGGCACCAAAACCGGCCCCACGCGGGAAGAATTTTTGAAGCCTATTCCGCTAGTAGAGGAGCTGGCGGAAGTTCTACAGAGTAGAAAGTTTAAAAAGGGTTCGGCCGCTGTGGCAGCCGGAAGTCTTCTCGACATTGGAAGCGATTCCGATGTCCTTGCCGGAGTCGGTGACCTCAGCGGGCTAAACGCCCAGGAGCTGAGGGCTCAAGCAGGAGGGATGCTCGCCTGCATCTTAGAGGTTGCCAAAAAATCTGGCAACCTAAAGGGCGAGTTTGTTGGTCGCCTGAAAAGGTCTGCATCGACTCTGAGGGAGGTTGTCGACGCACTGGCCAGCAGGAGTGAGGCGGAGGAGACGCGGCGGCTGAGAGCCGAAAACAGTCGCGTGCGCCTCGAGTTGGAGGCCTGCAAGGCAGAGGTGAAGGCGCTGCGTCGCGGCTTCACCGAAGCAAAGACCCAGGCGGCTGCCGCCACGTCTGCTGCTACAGTAGCAGCAGCAGCCGCTGCCGCCGAGACGCCGGCCCCCCCTGCTGTTGTACTGGGGGCAGAGCTAGTGGAGGAGATGACGCGGTCCTTAACAACCACGTTCGGGCAAATGCTCAATGCCCGACTCGCAGGTATCGAGGACCGCCTCCTGCCAGCGCCGGTTCTTCGCCCGCCTCTCAGAGCGGACGCGAAGAAGGCTGCAGCTGCGGTTGCGCCCCCACCCCCGAAACCAGTCCCTCGAAAGCGGGTTGGCCAGGCGTCGCAGGCTGCTGCCACGCCTTCGACTGCGGCTCCCATCGCCCCAATACCGACTCCATCTACTGGAACCTGGGCAACAGTAGTGAAGAAGGGGAAAGGCAAAGGGAAGGGCAAATCGTCCTCCTCAGCAACGCCCGCTCCCACTCCTGTCCCAGCAGCTCGTGCCCCCCCTTCCGCCGAGAAGCCTAAAGTGAAAAAGGCTTCCGTTGCCGCCAGGCCCAAGAAGGCGAAGGCAATGAAAACCCCCAAATCCGCAGCTGTAGTGCTGACGCTGCAGCCCGAAGCCGCGGTAAAGGGGGTGACATATAAAGCCATCGTCGAGGCGGCGCAAGAGAAGGTCGATCTCCAAGGATTGGGGATCGAACGCATCCACTTCCGCCAGACGGCCACGGGAGCGAGGATGCTCGAAATTCCTGGCTCTCAAAGCGGCGACAAAGCGGACAGGCTCGCGGAGAAGCTCCGCGGTGTCCTGTCCGAGGTGGCCAACGTCTCGAGGCCCGTAAAGTCCGCGCAATTGCACGTGACGGGCCTGGACGACGCCGCCACTAAGGAGAAAGTGGCGGCGGCGGTCGCTAAGGTGGGCGGCTGTGACGTACTGCACGTCAAAGCCGGAGAGGTGCAGCGAAGCTTCGGCGGGACCGGCTCCTCCCTTGTTTCCTGCCCGATTGCAGCAGCCAAAGTGCTGCTGGCACAGGGCAGGCTTTTGGTGGGGTGGAGCTCGGTGCGAGTGGTGGCACTGGCGGCGCGTCCCATGCGCTGCTTCAAGTGCATGGGACTCGGCCATACGCGCCCCCAGTGTCCTTCGTCGGCAGATAGGGGGGACCTGTGCTTCCGTTGTGGAGGCGCAGGCCACAAGGCGGTGAGCTGCCAGAGGAGGGCCCCACACTGCGCGATATGCGCAGAGTCGGGGCGAACAGCCGAGCACAGGATGGGGGGACAAAACTGTGTCCCCCAAAGACGAAGGGACAAGCCGCCAGGACCCAGGCCATCCCCCGACCGGCTGCCAGAGCCGCCCCTGAGGTTGTTCGCCGTGCGGCGAGCATGGAGGTTGTGACGTCCGATTAATGGATCAAGTCGGGCAGCACAACCTCCTACAGACGAATTTGAACCACTGCGTCAGGGCTCAGGATTTGCTTATGCAGTCCCTGGCGCAGTGGCGGATCGATTTGGCGGTCGCCGCGGAGCCGTACTACATTCCCCAGTCCCATCCCTACTGGGCTGGGGATCTGGACGGCTCCGTAGCGATAATTGGACGTGCCAGTGGCGGCCCCCCCCTCTCGGTGTTAGAGAGGGGTTCGGGGTACGTGGTGGCCAAGTGGGAGAGGTATGCGGTAGTGGGCACATACTTCTCCCCCAATAGGACCGTCGCGGAGCTGGAGGTCTATCTAGACCTCCTGGCCGCGGCGGTGAGAAGGCAGGCACCACGTGAGGTCCTCCTCATGGGGGACCTGAACGCCAAGGCCCAGGCCTGGGGCAACCCCTCCACTGACACTCGCGGGGAGATTGTCGTGGAGTGGGCGGTTGCCGCAGGGCTGACCCTCCTCAACAGGGGGTCGGTCCACACGTGCGTGCGACACAACGGGGGGTCCGTGGTGGACCTTTCGTTCGCCACCCCGGTGGTCGCAGCACGTGTCCAGGCCTGGAGAGTGGAGGCGGAGGTGGCGACTCTCTCGGACCATAACTACATCCGGTTCGAGATTGCCACCTCCCACCAAGGAGGGACTCGGCGCGTGGAGAGGGCGGTTTTTGCGCGCTGGGCGATTGGTCGCCTCGATGCAGAGTTGGCTGAGGAGGCGGCCATCGTACAGTCATGGGTGGCCGCCCCCATGCACCCGGAGGTGGACATCGCAGCGGGCCACTTCCGAGAGGCGGTGACGGCCGTCTGCGACGCCGCCATGCCGAGGTCCCGACGCCGCCCCGAGCGCCGCCAGGTTTATTGGTGGTGCTCGGAGATCGAGGATCTCCGAGCGCGATGCTCGGAGACGCGCCGCCTCTATTATCATTGCAGGAGGCGGCGTCACGGCCGGACGGACGACCAGCTGCCGGCGGAGCAGCTGGCGGCCGAGCAGCTCCTGCATGGCGTTGTAAAGTTAGCCAAACAGGAGCTGAAGCTGGCCATCGGCCGGGCTAAGGCCCTAGGCTGGAGTGAGGAGCTGGAGGGCCTCGACAGGGCCCCATGGGGGCGCCCGTATAAGGCTGCCCGGAATAAGTTCCGGGGCAGCGCGCCCCCTATCACAGAGTCCCTGGAGCCAGAGCTTCTGGAGAGGGTGCTGGGGGGGCTATTCCCCGACAGTGACCCCCACTACACCCCTCCACCGATGGCCACGCCGTCCTTCCAGGAGGAGGAGGACCCGGCCTCCATTCCGCTTATCTCAGAGGTGGAGATGGAGGTAGCAGTCTCTCGCCTGAGTGGCAAGAAGACTGCCCCGGGACCAGACGGGATTCCCGGGCGGGTCCTCAGGATCGCCCTTAGGGAGATGGGCGGTCAGCTTCGGGAACTGTTCGACGCGTGCCTCACGTCGGGTCAGTTCCCGAAGCTCTGGAAGGACGGGCGATTGTGCCTGTTGCGGAAGGAAGGGCGAGACGCCGACTCGCCCGCCGCATACAGGCCAATCGTGCTGCTGGATGACACGGCGAAGCTGCTGGAGAGAATAGTAGCTTCCCGTGTCATCCGGCACCTGGGGGGAACTGGGCCTGAGCTATCAGAGGCCCAGTTCGGATTCAGAGCAGGGCGGTCGACGATAGACGCCCTGCTCTGGATCAAGGGGTGGACGCAGGACGCGGTCAGCGGGGGGGAAAAGGCGTTGGCTGTCTCGCTGGACATTGCCAACGCCTTCAACAGCCTACCGCACGGAACAATACGGGAGGCGCTCCGCTATCACGGAGTGCCCCTGTATCTGCGTAGGCTGTTGGCTGATTACCTCCAGGACCGCGAGGTCCTGGTGGAGGGACGCGACGGTCTGAGGCGACGTCGCGTGTCCTGCGGGGTTCCACAGGGGTCGGTGTTGGGACCGCTCCTGTGGAACATTGGCTACGACTGGGTGCTCCGCGGCACGTTTCCCGCAAGTATGCGGGTTGCGTGCTACGCGGATGACACCCTAGTCGTAGTCAAGGGGAGGGACCTCAGGCAGACGGTGCGGCGGGCCACGGTGGCCACGACACTCGTGGTCGGCCGCATACGTGCCCTGGGGCTGGAGGTCGCCCTCTCCAAGACCGAGGCCCTAATGTTCCATGGGCCTCGGGGGGGACCCCCTCCAGGAACGCGGATAGACCTGGACGGGGTCCTGGTCCGGGTTGGGACCCAGATGAGGTACCTGGGTCTCATCCTGGACGGGCGGTGGACTTTTGGGGCCCACTTCACTCAACTGGCCCCAAAAGTCATAGGCGCCGCTGCCGCCCTTGGGAGGCTGCTGCCCAACGTGGGCGGCCCGAACGCCACTTGTCGTCGCCTGTACTCCGGAGTGATCCGGAGTATGGCCTTGTACGGGGCACCTGTCTGGGTGGACGCCCTCGGTCGCGCCAATAAGGCCCTGCTGCGACGTCCGCAGCGGGTCATCGCGACGAGGGCGATACGCGGGTACCGGACGGTGTCCTGGACGGCGGGATGCGTGTTGGCCGGTGATCCCCCCTGGGAGCTCCAAGCGGAGATCCTCGCCGAAGTTTACCACTTCGTGGCGGCGAGGAGAACCCGCGGGGAGCCTCCAGCGTGGGAGGAGGTCACGCGCATGCGGCGGCGGGCGCGGGCCGCCCTGTTGAGGCGGTGGACGGAGGACCTGGCTCCACCGGTCCCTGGACAGAGGACGGTGGATGCCATTCGCCCGGTCCTCCGGAGGTGGGTAGGGCGGCGATTCGGGTCGCTGACCTTCCGATTGGTGCAGGTGCTTTCCGGACACGGATGTTTCGGAAGGTATCTGCATCACATCGCGAGACGGGAGGCGACCCCCGCCTGTCACGAGTGTGGAGCGCCAGAAGACACGGCGCTCCACACGCTGGAGGAGTGCGCCGCGTGGAGTCCCATGCGGCACACCCTCACAGCGGTCATAGGCGCAGATCTGTCGCTGCCGAGCGTGGTTGACGCTATGCTCGGCAGCGACGGATCGTGGCAGGCGGTGGTCTCTTTCTGCGAAGCGGTGATGGCGCAGAAAGAGGCCGCGGAGCGGGTGAGGGAGGACGACGTCCTCGCGGACCCGCTCCGGCGTAGACGAACTGGGGGGAGGAGAAGGCGGTTCGGGCGCCTTCTCGCTTTGTATACCTTATATCATATAATGTTATAAATACTCGTTCAATCTTATAAGAATAATTGAAGTGTAACCAATAACAATGTTGATTTGGTAATTTGAACATACATATATGTTTTGAAAAAATAGTCGCAATAAATGATTTTTTGATTTGATTGGGTCAAGGGCAAACATGCAAAGTTTCACCGAATTTGAACACTTTGTATTTAAAATAATCATCAGAAAGCGCCATGATCACTCTAGCCCAGTGTTTTTCAAACTTATAGATTTCGCGACCCCCTTATAGGTCGATAAATTCTGGTGACCCCCTTGTCAGACAGACGAAGAATTTATTATTTAAAAGACTACGAACGATAGTGACTTGCTTTGACTTTGATACCTTTAATTATTAGAGAAGAATATATTTTAACAGCTAAAGATAAAGTCAAGCATTTCATGCAAAATTTAATATATGGTCAACTGCTCTCCAAAGCCATATATTTAAATCTTTTCCATCTGTTTAGAATATTGTTGAAGATAATGCATCAGACCTTGTGGTAAGAGCTGACATTCCTTGCATGATACAGAGTTTGCATAATTTGTCCATTGGCCGGGGCCCGTCATCGGTGACGGGCCGGCCGCTGGGGCGAGATGGTGACTGCTAACGCTACCCCATTTCGCCCTACTAGGCGGCAGACTGCTCATCCCGGGTTTTTAGTGGGTAACCTCACTTACTACCCCCCCGTGGGGGTAGTAAGGCCCTTCAGGCGAGGACTCCCACATAACCATTCCGCTCCCCCCGGGGCGGGTGGTATCCATAAAGGATTTTCCCGGGTGAAAAAAAAAAAAAAATGGTAGAAGGGCATTTTGCGAATGTTCTCTTAGACAGTTGAAATTTTCACATCATCTGTGAAAATTTCAACTGTCTAGCTATCACCGTTCTTGAGAGCCGGTAAATTACAGGTACATGAGATTTCACAACTGTAAGTCTCAGTTGTATGTCAGGTGCAGTGCAGTTCTTCAGAAATAATTTGTTATAATGTAGAGGTTACCGCTTAACATCAAGAGAGTCTTGTTCCGTCACTATCCTATAAAATCGGCCAAGTGCAAGTCAGACTCGCGTACGAAGGGTTCCGTACCATTAGCTATACAACATTAGACTTCATATTCTAACCTTTTTTGTTTTAACGTGCGCGAGTCCGACTCGTACTTGGCCTACTTTTTGTATTTGTTGTTATAGCGGCAACAGAAATACATCATCTGTGAAAATTTCAACTGTCTAGCTATCAGCGTTCTTGAGATACGGCCTGGTGACACACGGACGGACGGACAGCGAAGTCTCAGTTATAGGGTTCCGTTTTTACCCTTTGGGTACTGAAACCTAAAAAGAAAATGTTTAATTCTAAAACTTTGCCTTATTATGGAGCAACGAAAGAAGTTCTATTCAAATAGTTTATCAGTCACGGTCTAGATTTAGATCCAAAGTAAGAAAGATAAAGATAAGAAAGATCTGATAAGGTAAATTAATTTGAATAATAAAGACTTTTTATATCAGTTTCTTTTTTAGATTCTTAATAACCGCCATCTTTGCCAGAATGAGTTTTGTTTCTTGTTAAACTGCTACATCCAAACCTACACCGCCTGTGCCTATACTGATATGTTTATTTTACTTTTTTTAATTAGCACAGTAAAGGAATTCTACATACTGCCCTGGTTACTAATGACTTATTAATTTGGAAATATTGTTTAGTGGGTTTGACCTTAATTACTTTATCTAAATAGGAAAGACCATCGAAATTATCTTTAGAGCGAAACTTCGACGAATACTTGTGCATCTTTGCCTCGTGAAATTTACGATTAGCGTACTTTTTTTATGATATTACCACGGACAGAGTTACCTATATTAAATAATAATTTATTCTGTTTCTGTGTGTTGAATCGTGAATGATGTGTTTTACATCCCTTTCAAGCCACTACAAGATACCTCTTTCTTACAAAATTAAAAAACTAGAGGTAAAAATTTAAATCATGTGCGGGATTCGAACTCGCGTCCATCTACCTCTGTAGCCGGGGCCTCTGACCGATTGAGCTAACATGACAATTGTAAATTATTCCTCTCGTTAATTTGTAATTTTGTAATATAATCCACAGAGCATGCGTTATTGAAAAAAAATTATTAAAACATCTTTATTTACAAAATTTCATCGAACCCGTGTCCATCCACCCCTTTAGCCGGGGTATACTCTGACCGACTGAGCTAACATGACAATTGTAAATTATTACTCTCGTTGATTTGTAGTTTTGTAATACAATCCACAGAGCATGTTATTGAACAAATAAAAATATTTAAACCACTTTCTTTACAAAATTTCATCAAAATATTTTTTAGACCTACTTCAATTAAAGCATTTAGACAACCTACAAGCTATTGCAAACTCACAGGCAGTCTAAATGCCTGGTATAGTTTACCAGTACACTGGTAGTTGTATAGTGTAGTATACCAGTTGTTAGTATGCTGGCAGCATTGCCTCTTGAAGCACCTATTTTTGAACCATTTAAAAAATTCCTCTTTATGAAAGTTTTATCACCTGTAGATTTCTTCCCATTATGTACGCTACGAAAATTAATCCTAATTAACGTACTATCTTTGTAGATATCTGTCTCATTTACATGCCTAATGGCTTCCTTATCAGCAAAACTTTTACATTTACAACACCGAACTTTATCTACCGACAAAAGGCACAAGGAAGTAGTTTGAAGAAGCCGGCATATAGAAAACGAAAGTGAATTTCAGTAGACGAAGCTTCTGTCTACCCAAAATGGCCAGTAATAAAAATTGCCCCAGAAAATAACAAAGAAACCGAGTAGCCGACGAATAAAACTTTACAAACAGTCACTTTCACATTTCTACAAAATATTATGCTTTAATTACGCAATACAAAAGACGGGGGGCCCTTTTGTAGACATCGAAGCCCGAATTCCATTGTTCTATAGAATAGTTTACTAAAATGGAGGCGTTGTAATAGATTCTTTTCGGTTATCGTCTTTTGTTTTGTTGTCAGCTGTTTTAATTTTGTTTGTGATGATGTCATTTTATAGCTACTTGTTTGTAGTTAAGTATCAAATAGATGTATTTAGGTACACCATTAACGATACTGAGCTGGTAGTTTCTTTATAGAAGATTTTTTCTCAATACATTGATAATCAATAATAATAATTATTTAAAGACTAGCTTTCCGGGCGCGTCTCCGCCCGCGCTCATGTCGGTTATCGTGCAAAAACATTAACCTCTTTTTGCGCAGTTGGATTTCCTGTGTTTTTTTAAAAACTATCCTATGTTTTTTCCCGGGTCTCAAACTATTTCCATACCAAATTTTATTCAAATCGGTCCAGTAGTTTTGGCGTGAAAGCGTAACAGACAGACAGACACTCGGACAGACAGAGTTACTTTCGCATTTATAAATATAGTACTGAAGTACTGATATACCTAGTGGCAATTGACTCAAAATCTCCCGAGGATGCTTGGTGTAGAATCGAAACACGTCGAAAACTTTTATGTTTTGGCTACGTTTATGTCGGATTAGCAAAAAAATAAGGCGGAATTGTCACTACATATATTTTCATATCTTTAGGTGTTTTTCTCAACAATAAATTTAATACTCTCTTGAAAATTTGCAATATTTATGATTATAAATAAATTTTCGTAATGTAACGCCTGAATCTATTCATTTCATTAATAATCAGTTACCTCCAGCTTAAATATCTATAGAAAACATGTTTTTTGAATAACATTCCAAACATTGCAAATGGAGTACATTGCTGTTAGAAATACATAAAATTTTCATCGCGAGTGAGTAACCCGCACCTCCGGAGTCTAGAGTAGATACTGAAAGTACATACGTACTGTACTGTATTTAAAAAAAAGTGTAGCAACATCACTTCATTTTGTCAGACGCAGTCAAGTATAAAAAGTTTACTAAGATTAATATTCCATTCCCTACGAAGGTTAAAATACAGATAATGAAAGGAACACCATGAAGTTTGAATGTCAGTTGTCAGCTAGACAAGCGACCTCTTTAGAAACATTGGTTTCTCAAAAGTATAGCATAAATTATATGTACCTACCTTTTTCTATGCGGTTCTACAGTAAAAATGAGAACTTTGTTGTGCAGAAGAATTTACAAAGCATATTTGAACGGAATATACGTATTAATTCAAATGTTTGACATGTACATTATATTCTATTTGAAATTTCACACGCTGTTACCTGTCACAATGGTTAAAAAAGGAGACTTTTTTGAAAGAAGGTGCATGCCTACTTACCGTTTATCTATAAACTCTTTGTCTGATTGTATCTTTGTCAGCACGTTATCAGTCCTGACAAGCGTGAAAAATCGAGCAGCGTTTTAACTTTCAATTTAATTTTTCAAATTTTTTTCGTTTCTCAGAAAATATCACATTATTAAAAAGCAAAAGTAAATTAGCGTCGTTCTCGCAATCAGTTTCACTTTTCGGACCCCCATCGGCACCCATAAAAGGTCCCAACTGAGCGACAATACAAACAAATCATTGTCCAAACATTACGACATAATTCTCTCTTTGTCATCGCCTGTTCAATAAAAAAATTGGATCAGTGCGGCAAAAAATCAGGCGACTTTACGGCCAGTTTATTAGTGCAAAAAATAATTCTGGGTACTTCGTTTACGATGGTTTGTTTCTGTTTTCGCCTTTTTAGACGAAAGTCGTGGCAATCACCGACAAAGTCAAAGGCGTCAATCTTTTCGTATGCAAATAAGTTACAATGAACTCATGTCCGAAAGGACCGAGTGCATGTGTTTTCAATGTCAACGCGAAATTGTGTCGCTTTTTATAAATTGTGCTTAGAATGGCATCGTCTGTTTTTGACCAATAAATAAGCGATTTTATGCGATAACAAAGGCAGATACAAAGGTTTCTGTTTAGTATTTGTTTAGTTGTGGGTAAATATTTTGAAAGGTTTTATTAGGTGTCTGCGAATGTCGAATATAGAACATGTAAAGAGTTTCGTTGCGAGTTGAACATGTTGCCAGTGGAAAATAGGTTTATACTGATATTTTTTTATGATTTATATTAAAGGACAGAGTTTTGCTACCATACATTTTGAAAGAATACAAAGAATATTCAATGTTTCTGGTTATGTAAGTTACATGTATAAGTGTCAAAATTGCGCGGTATTTAACACTGACCGCTGCCACAACAGGGGAATCGAAGTTGACGCTAGCACCATCTAAAGGGTTAAGGGATGTTGTAACTATGCGTAATATTCGACGTAGGGTTTTTTTATTATTGCTGATATGTAAGCCTTTGACCACAATCTCAACTGATGGTAAGTGATGATGTAGTCGAAGGTGTTAACAGGCTTAACCTAGGAAATTATATGCCGAATAACCAGGTTGCTGCTTCTGACGTTGAGTAAGTTAGGTGATGTTTTTTTCACCGGCGGTATGCTTTTATTAAAAAAAGTACTATGAACTATATACAACACTAAAGCTACTACAATAAAAGCATTTAGACAACCTATAAGTCATAGCAGACTCATAGGCAGTCCAAATGCTCCAGCCCACTCCCAGTTGGCAGCGTGCCCAGCATGATGGCAGCATTGCCCCGTTGAATTGCAATGCTTATTCGTTGAGCCAAATATGTGCCAGCATTTTGATCACGCGTCGCATCGACTAAGAGCTCAGATAAGTTTTGGAAAATACTTGATGATGTTGAATTTCAGGCTCACTATACACTTCATCACTAAATAACATTAAAAAAATCATGTTATATATTTCTAGAAGAAATCTATGGCCAGGTACCAGTATTTTTTGTTCCAAGTTCCCTTTATAAGTAGCCTGTCTTTGATATCTTCTAACACATCATCACATACCTGGTTGACTGATAATTATGATTAAGGCCAGTCTGTTCAGAGTAAGGTAAGTCGTAAACAAGATAATTAAATAATGAGGTAGTTATGATACCTAAAGCTGTGTTCAAAATTCTACCCAAGATTTATACATGTAATTACAAGGTATCGCAAACAAGTATATTTTCTCATCATAAAAATTAGCTTCCTATAATTACGGAATAGCATCCAACCAGGTATTTTAATTACCAAAGATTATTTAAAACCCCCTAGCTCCGCGATACCGGAACTGGAAATCTCGTCGGCAACAAGCGTGACCTTTTTAATCGCGAAAGATAATCATAACAATGGAATATACGCTTATGTACTAAGTTTTATACTCATTTGGTACTCCATTCACTTCTGCATCGCTTTTTTGGCGGTACCGACGTCCTCGCTCGCATCCGCGTTGATATAATGTGGAAAACTAGAATTTGCGTGATGGCTGGTTTTTAGACGAAAGATTTGGTCATTAGCTGTTCGAAGCCAAGGTTGGTGGTAATGTTGGGAGGTGAAGTTGGTGCTGGGGATTAAATTGACTGTATATTAATATTTTATTCATTATTTTTGATTTCATGTGTTGTTTTACTTGTTTTTAACCGACTTCAAAAAGAAGTAGGTACTCAGTTTGATATTATTTTTGTTTTTTTCTCACCCTTTTTTATTTCTGCGCACTATATTGTGGTTATAGGTTATTTTGAAAAATCATGGTACCGACTTTAACAAGTTATTTCACATTTTTGAGTGTTGAAGTAGGCTGCATTTATTTGTATATAAAAATGTATGTGGATAGGGCTTTTTGATTATTATCTTACCTGTTGGTAGACGATGCTGCGTTTGAAGATTTGACCAGGCTAACCATTAATGACTAGCTCTCAAAGACTGCTACTGGTTTAGGGACCATAGTTTTTCTACTCAAGAGTGGCAGCTGGCGGGCATTCGCAAAATATTAATCATTACTACAGTACAGTAAGTTGCTTTCAACCCAACGGGGTTGGATGAGGTAAGCAGTATTTATAGAGTAATGGTTCTACTCTATAAGAACTGCTTTCCTAAGATAAAAAGGGTTCTATGTGCCTCAGAGGGCACATAGAACCTTGTTGTCTTGCAATGGCTAATTTAGCAGTTCAAGTCAAACTAAAATACTCATAAATCCGTATTGTTGGCTAGATTATTTTTTAATGAGGTACACTAAAAACCTTATTATAAAAAAGAAAGAAAAATCCCTGTGGGATGTCGGTTTAGTTTGAATCATACCCCCTTGTATCGAGTCTGTATTTGTATAGAGTCGTAAGAGAGAAGGGAAAAAGACCAGAAGGTGGGCAGCAGCGTCTGTTGCACTGCGATCCCCAAGTCCTTGATGATTACCGTTAAAAAAATACAAGCCTTGAAATGACGCTTAGTAGAAGCAAAATTTTTAACTCAACAGCTTAAAACTACCTTTGAATGGAAGTGCGCTGCAAAACACGCTTTGGATTAAAATGCAAAGCCTAGTTATTTCGATAAGCCCCTACAATATAGTACATCTCTCGTCTATCACTCACTTAAAGTCATCAAAATTATGAATTTCGATGACTTTAAGTGAGTTCGCTGCACTTGTTGCTTCTATTTCAAGGAAAAGCAACATTCCTTTGTTACCTAATTTAGCAACTCATTTACCCACCCACTGTCTGACCATTAATCTTAACAGTTTGCTGTTTGGATACAAGAAATGCCCCCAGGTACTGAAGGCTTACAATTAGGCTCCTTGTATACCTAGTTATCTATACTTCATTAAGGACCATTCGTAAAGCTTGCCTAGACATTTGAAACTGATTGACAGGGTTAAGAAATTTTGTCGCGGTACCTAATAAAAATATTTATAATTATCTTTATGTTTAATGAGTCTCTAAAACAATATTAATGCAACAATAAAAAAGCTACCGACTTAGTAAGAAATAAACTTGTTGAAGTCGGTACTATGCTGATTCAAAACGATACAGGTGAATTGTTTAACTGACTTCCAAAGATATAGAAGGAAGTTTCGGAAATCGACGCTTTTTTTTTGTCTTTACGCCTAAATTTTTACTTGGTTAGCCCATTTAGATGATTTTTTGGGTAGTATTTACCTCCAACTTGGTCCCATTTAGATTTCATCAACATCGGTCTAGTAGTTTTTAAGTAACACTATTTGAATAAGTTTTTGGTAATAGGGTGAAAAAAAAAATTCACTTCTTATACTACTAGATACTGCCTCTATTTGAAAAGTTTGAATAGTATGTGGAAGTCGGTCCATGAAAATGGGAGCTATGGGAGTGTTTTAAATCAGCTTGGTACCTATTTCAACAAGTTTTTTCATACTTTTCAGTGATGGAATGGAAGTGGGTTACGTATTGGTATTTAAAAAAAACACTCTTTAAAAAGACGTAACCTGCTAACAAGACTGAAGCCCACTCGCCCTCAATACGTGTCACCATCCACAAAAATTACAATTACTATAAAGTTCTTCCATGTCACATCAAAGGCCACAGCCACTTCAAGACAACTTCCACCATGTCAAAACCTGCCCCATTATGGAGGGCTCGCCATAATCGTCACGCTTGACAGGCGTCTTGGGAAACGATTCGGGACTTTCATGCTCATACTTATTGAAAGTTTCTTTGTTACATTCTTGCATTCACAGAACTTTGGCCTCTTATTCCTTTAACATAAGCTAGTTTAATAATTCACTCATGTACTAAGCCAAATTTGCTTAGCAACAATGGATTTTGCATTTCAAATATTACGACAGTACCTTCTGTTCTGCACTTAAGCCCTATGTGGTAATAGAGTAACGTCCTACTTCAGTCAAGGTTCTAACTTCGACAGCCTTTCTTACAATCAAACCGTAGCAACTGACTTACGCTGATTTTCCAACTTCATCTTTATAGGCTAGAGTAGAAGGTAGAAAATTGTAAATAAAGGACGGGAACAGATGATACTGTTCCACGTCCCTGCCAAGGTCTCACAGTGAGGCGGTGCACACATTTGCATTTTCACAAAAAACGTCTAATATATTTGATAGCGACATTCAAATTTCAACTCTATTGTTAAAGAATAAAGTTACTAATGAATTGTTCTGACCAATTAGTTATGCGTTTAGTATCCAACAAAGAAATAGCGATAGTATAAAAGTGTTACCACGAAGTAACTTTGAATTTATCTGTGGTGTTACGGCTTTGTACGTGATCGCGACTGTCACGTACAATAGGCATAATCTATGCTTGATGTTTTCAAATAATTTTCTGTGAACTTAGATGTATTTATTTCAATTTCAATGTCATTTGCTTATTGTCTGATTTTGATTGAGATAAAATGTAAAACAATAAGTATTTCGATGAATCGACGAGGATACAGTCGCAAAACATTATGCTTTACAAAATTACAACAAGAGGAAAAATGATAGTCATGTGCGGGATTCGAATCCGCATCACCCCCTACAGCTGATAACTAAGCTAACATGACAAATGACTCATAACTCTAATTGGTCCTTTCGATCTTAATCAGCTTATGGGGATGAAGCAATACCTATAGTTCAGCTTATGTTTAACTATAAGCAAGACAAATTTTTGCAATTAGATTCAGGGTTTGTTTCAGAATGTTCTAATATAGTTTCGGGTTGCTAAACAACACATTTTTTTTATTGCTGATAGGTAAGCCTTTTGACCACAATCTCACCTGATGGTAAGTGATGATGTGGTAGAAGGTGCTAACAGGCTTAACCTAGAATTACTCTGGCTCTCAAGGACAGCTGCCGGAACACAACGTTAGGTGCTTGGCGACAGATTTTCTACTTGAGGGTGGTCGCAAGCCAGGCGGGCATTCACAAAATGCCCTTCCACCATGCGGTGAAGCTCAAGCCCGCGCGGCGGGATTCGAACCATGGACCTGCTGCGCGGCAGTCCATGGCCGAAGCCACTGAGGTATCACTGCACATAAAATAACTGAATGATAAAAAAATTACAGTTAACATGCAGCGCATTTCAAGCTTTAACCGATGGATAGGCTAAATGGATGACTATGAAACACAAAGATAGTGTTTTGTTTAGTAAATACTATGTTCTGGGTAGTATAACCGGAACTTACTCGAACATTCTGAGACTTGTTAACGATGACGCATACCCATAATTTTATTATTTTTATTTTTGCAATAACAGTTATATGGGATTTTAGCTTAGCGGTCAGAGCATTCTTTGGCTATAGGAGTGGATCGCGCGGGTTCGAATCCCTCACATGACTATAATTTTTCCTCGCGTTGTTATTTTGTTAAGTAATCCACGGAGCATGCGTTATTGCAAATATAAAAATAAAATTAAATCATATCATATTTTATTTAAATTGCTGATTTGATGGTAAATGATACATTGCTTACCCAATTGGCATAATGCTGATCTTTTTTATGTACGTTTTATTTTGGAATAACAGTAAGTGTTTTTTTTCTCTGTAAACAACTGATTACCATTTTTTATAATTCATCTTATTGTTACGTACCTACCTAAAAATATCACACTTTTATATAAGTAGTAAGTGTTTGTGTGTCAAATAAATATTTTTCATTTTATTTCAGTTCAAGATGTGGTCGAAGATGAGGTTAAGGCAACCTAGAATCATTGGCTCCCAAGGACAACTTCAGGAACACATTGTTAGGTACTTGTACAGATTTTTTGCTTGAGTGTAGTACCTAGACAGGCAGGCATTCGCCCTACTACCATGTTATAACGAATTCATTCCAAAGGACCGAGCGACGGCTTCACGCGCCCTCAGTAACGGTAAGTACGGTAATAAAGTACTGAAAGGCTCAGTAGTAATGCCACTAGCGGTCACCCATCCAAGTTATGAACGTATTGATTGTTTTTTTTTTTTTATTGCTGATAGGTAAGCCTTTGACCACAATCTCACCTGATGGTAAGTGACGATGTGGTCGAAGGTGTTAACAGGCTTAACCTAGAATTACTGGCTCTCAAGGACAGCTGCCGGAACACACCGTTAGGTGCTTGGCGACAGATTTTCCACTTGAGGGTGGTCGCTAGCCAGGCGGGCATCCGCAAAATGCCCTTCCACCATGCGGTGAAGCTCAAGCCAGCAGCGGGATTCGAACCATGGACCTGCTGCGCGGCAGTCCATAGCCAAAGCCACTGAGCTATCACTGCTTCAAAATACATTTATATAGTTTGCTCGTATGTGATAATGAGCTACGGACTACAAGGTCTCCGCTACGAGTGCTTTAAAATATATAGCTGTGAACAAATGTCGAGGTTGAAAGTTTTAAGCCTAAGCCGTCGTATACTAATTTTGATGACCTATTTCGAAGGTTGCTAAAACAAATCCGCGAAATAAAAACTTCGGATACATAAAGATGTGCCTAATCCTTCGGGGTATACGGGAGTGACAATGTTCAGTTTATTTATATATCATAAGCAAAGCGACGAACGCAACCCTACTGGGCAGAATTGTATTTTTTTGTTGGTTAGTTTTTTTATTCGATAGGAAGACATACGAGCAAGCCTCTCACGTAGTGGTTAGTGATCACCGTCGCTTACGGACAGTCACAACACCAGAGGTCTTCGAGGAGAGAATGTGCTTTCACCTTGAAACCTCCTGAAGCCTTCTAAGTCATATCGATTCAGAAATACTTTGCAAGGCAGCTGTATGGCATTCCTAAAGTGGCAGTGAGAGGCAGAAAATACTGTGACAATCACACGGCTGTGGACATCTAGATAGAAATGGACGCAATATCATGCTCTGTTGGGATGTCCGATGGCGAAACTCTTCGGAACGCTATTATAGTAGAATATTATGGTAAAAGATGCAGAGGTACATATATATCTATCAACACCTCTAGTGTTGGATAGCTCTGCACCTTTTACCATACTGTTGCAGTGCTAAAGGGTCAAACGGATCAGAAAATGCTTGATCGATGGCAATTCGAACCGCTTTGCGGTGAATATGGTCAAATGAAAGGAGCTGTTACTGGGGAGCCCTAATCTACAATGGGACCCTTTAACCTCTCCTAACATTAAGAAATTGTGTGGCAACAAAACAATAAATTTCTTCGATATGATAGATTGATTTCTACTTGAGAGTATAGCTTGCCTCGGGAATATTCGCTGGGAGAGTAAGTATTAGAACGGCAGTTCGTAGCAACCATTGCTTCAAATATGTGATCGAAGTAGGCTTACTGCTTATTTTGTTGCTATGTATAATCTAGAATGTAGTAATTACTTCTAAAACGCAAACAATTACAAAATGTTCCACAATGTACTGACCAATTTATCACTTCAATAAATTTAGAAGACAGTTAATTTATTTGGCCTCATAGATATACCAAATAATAGATAGCAAATTTTGCTATAAATTTTACATGTTAATTTAACAACGTAATTAAATATTGTGCGTGGGTCTACAACACATTGTAATAGAGTATTATATTCAATAGACAGTGTACTCACTCGGTCGTAAAGTTGCCAAAAGTCGTACAATTTGTAGTCAATGATTTTTTCATATTATTCCAGCAGATAAGCATGCGACAGGTGTTGCAATGTTTGATTACCCTTTTTATTATAAGCATGCTATTAGCGTCAGTTTGAAAGTTATTTGTCTATGACCTATGACGTAATTAAACTGTTCGGGCTATTGGAAAATATATAGTCGTGCATAAATAAGTATTTATTTTGTTCAAGAAACATGCTAACGATAGATTTAGTGTCGGTTTCAGAATGTCCTCATAAAGTTTCGGGTTGCTAACCAACACATAAAATAACTGAATGATAAAAATGACAGTTAAAATGCAGCGCACCGCGTTTCAAGCTTTAACCAATGGATAGGCTAAATCGATGACAGTTGTTCAGCTTATGTTTTACTAAAAGCAAGACAAATTTTTGTAATTAGATTAAGGGTCTGTTTTTTCAAACACAAGACAATTTCCGAGACATAAAATATCTGAATGATAAAAATGACAGTTAACATGCAGCGTATTTCAAGCTTTAACCGATGGATAGGCTAAATCGATGACTGTGAAACGCAAAGATAGTGTTTTGTTACGTAAATTATGCTCTGGGTAGTATAACCGGAACTAACTCGAACATCCTGAAACAGGCCCTTAGTATTATTTGAACAGGATTGACGCATGCTAAGTGATAACAGATTTCTTTGGATGGATAAAGATAATTTCCTGTTGGACTTGAACTCGTTAACTCCATAATGATATAGGAGCGAGTGCTGGACAGTAAATTTTCCATCCATTTTAAATGGACTTTTTTCCGACGGTGGCGACATCTACCTAAATAATGTGAACTGCTTAGTCTGGTAGGTTGGTATTCGATCAAAACTCAACATCAATATGACCCCTCTCAAAATTTACTTAGTACCATTAAAACAGCATTGAACTGGCACATGCTAATAATAATTAACAATACATATAATTTTTTTGGATGGAAAAATATATCTTCCAGCGAGACTTGTGTGTGAGTGAATTGTCAATTATACGTTGCGACCCATGCTGAACTGTCGAATTTTCCCCATCTATATCTATATTTTATATGTATATCCCAACATATTTTTCATAATATTGTTTTGTTAATACCACATTTATTATTTAACGGTTTTATTGTTTATTGGAGGTCTATGGAATTAATTAGATTATCTAGTAAAATATTATGGTTTTCGTCATAATAATCAAACTATTTTGAGCCCTGTACCCTTGAAGCTGC
Organism: Plagodis dolabraria; assembly: GCA_963854805.1. Classification (NCBI taxonomy): domain Eukaryota; kingdom Metazoa; phylum Arthropoda; class Insecta; order Lepidoptera; family Geometridae; genus Plagodis; species Plagodis dolabraria. The sequence goes on from OY978442.1 coordinate 7,777,013, forward strand.
GGATAGACAAAGGCTAGCCTTTGAAATGTGGGTTTGGGGCAGTCTTCTGCTGTTACCCCCAACATCTCACCGCATTTTAAAAGAGCTAAAGATAGAACGTTCCCAAAGACTCTCCTCTATATGCATAAACCGAGTTTTACAACACTTCGCCCACTTTTGCGTCGAAACTCGATAATCTTGAGATTCTGATAAGTTGCGGAGAAAAGGCTTAGAAGACGAAGCCCCAAGCTATGGATGGTTTAGGTATTGGGATTTGGAACAACTAATCTCCCCCAGGCTAGCCTCTTAGCGCAGATCGCCATCAGGCAAGCGCCAGAAGTCAATGCAGAGAAAAATTCAAGGATTAGCACCGTAGGAGTCGCGATCCTCAATGTTGAGAGAACGATTGAGTAGGAAAAGGAATCGAGCGATAAAGCTCGTCGTCCTACAATATTATTATTAAAACCTTTGCAAGAAACAGCCAAACTAGTGCGTATACATTCCCCAGCAAAATCCATAAACACTCAAGTGGACAGGGTAACCAACATGCGTGTTGACTTTACAGGTGAACAGTTAATTGTGCCTTCGCAAGTATATGCCATAGGATGCAATTGTCGAGGTGAAGATTGTATAGGGTTTGCAGTTGTTTATTAGTTAAATTACATATCTTTAGCTGCCTGTATAATTTAAGACGTTAGGTCACTCTTTTATTCAGGCTTTTTATTTAAAAAATCTAAATCTAAAGATCACGAAGCGGTGTCATAGACATTGCAGTATTTTTCTAAAATAAAATCGTGCCTGTGCTTAATTTGGCACCCTCAGATGACAAAGGCAGGGGTCTTTACGCCTAAAAATGTTTTTGAAACTTCTAATTTTATCCGGTATGTATCTATAATAATATAATTATAAAGAGGAAAGATTTGTATTTTTGTATGAAACGAATACTTAGAAACTACTCAACCGATTTGGATGAAATTTGGTATGGAAATAGCTTAAGACCACCGGGTCTTAAAAGACATAGGATATATTTTACGAAACTGCGCAAAAAGAGGTAAATGGTTTAGCAAGATAACCAACAAACGCGCGGACGGAGACGCGGCCGGAAAGTTGGTGTTCATATAATTTGAGTTTCAGACATCACATAGGTATTAAAATGTTTTAGTTTTTGATGATGGTAATTTAATGCAACATTGAAAATTAATGGATATTAATTTTTTGATGTAACACCAAATAGTTTCAGTACAGACCCTACCTACTTATATTTTATTTGTCAGCTTTCCGTGAGTCAAGTAGTAAGGCTGGTGATAAAGAATTTTGAAGAGCTAAATAAAACAAATGTAGTGCAATTAATGGGGGACATAACTAAAAACTAATTTGACAAAATTTAAGCCCTCTTCCGAGCTGATCAATTAGTGCTGCCAGCTAAAAACAGTAAAAAGTTCTTTTCTAATCTTGAATCAATGATGGCCAAGTGGTCATAGCTGTAGACTGCCATGCTGCAGGTCCATAGTTCGAACCCTACCTCCGGCTTGAGCTTCACTGCATGCGTGGAAGGGCATTTTGCGAATGCTCGCCTGGATGGCAACTTAGCGGCTCACTCTCAAGTAGAAAATCTGTCGCCAACCACGGGTATGTTCCGGCAGCAATCCTTGAGGTCCAATAAAATTACAGGCACATGAAACTTAACAACTATATGTCTCAGGGTGACGGGCGAAGTGCAGTTTGTCTCTTGTGAGGAAATGCATCTATTACAGGCAGATTTTTTTTGTTTTGTTTAGGGAGGACATAGATGCTGGCTACCGCCTGTGCGGTCGTCCAGCTCCACCGGGTTTTGGGCGAGGGCCTGGCCCTACAATAGCCCGGGAGGGAGAAGTGCCGAAGGCACTTCTCCCGAGACGGGCGTAGAAGGCGAAAAGCGCTTTCTACCTCCGTCTCCTGCGGACGCCGAAAACGTACCGCTACTATAGGAGGGGTTGACAGCGAGCTCAAGGGCACCACTGTGGTTCGGACCTCGGCTTGTCTCGCTGTCGAGAGACATGGGGGGGATCGGAGCAAAATGCCTCTGTGCAACTGCAGTGTTGCACAATTGGGCCCTACTGAATAATACTCTTTGACTATTTGGAGAGCAATTTATCGTGACCTTGTTTTTGCCTCGAGCTCGCCGGCGAGCTCGGTGTTTGATTGTGTGACCTCTGATTACCTCACACCTGGGGATTTTACCTCGACGACTTGCGGATAACGCTAAAGCTGCCAACGTAATGGCTGCGATGGGGTCATCCGGGTCGTCTAATACCTGCCGTGGTCGGCGACGGGGGGGTTTGAAAAATGGGATAGAAGAGGCAGTCGAGTAGTTCGATGCCTGGACAACCAATGGGTTCGGGTGGTGGGGCGCTCGATCAAAGTATCGGCGGGCGCAGTCCTTATTGAACTGCGCTAGAGAGGGAAGGTTTAAGTCGCAATGCAACTCGGTGTTCCGGATATACCACGGGGCGCCGGTTGCATTACGAAGAAAACGGTTTTGGATGACTTGAAGTTTATGAAGGTGGGCCTCACTAGCATGACTAAACACTACTGATGCGTAAGTCATGATGGGGCGGATGCAGGCAGTGTAAAGTGTCTTCTTATTACTAAGAGACATTTTACTCTCTTTGCGAAGTAGGGGACCAAGGCGACCCATTATGAAGGCCGCTCTGTTACGGACGGTTGTTATGTGATCGTTAAAGGTGAGATGACGATCAAGGGTGACTCCGAGGTATTTTGTTCTAGGAACCCAGGGAATGGGTTCGTCGAACAAAATAAGCGGTTTCGGGTAAGGGGAGCGTGTCTTCTCAGTAAAGCACATAGCTGTGCTTTTAGCTGGGTTGACCGCGATGCGCCATTTTCGGAACCAGTCACCGATCTCGGTGATGGCCCGTTGCATGACGAAATAGGATTGTCTGTTGATATGCCACCCAGTGATGTAAATGGCGGTATCATCCGCATATTGGGCTAGGAATACTTTGGGCTGAGAGCGTGGGATGTCACTGGTATACAGTGCAAAGAGAATAGGTGATAGCACGGAGCCCTGAGGGACTCCGGCTCTGACTGGGTGGGGGGAGGAGAGGGTGCCTTCCACGCGATAGCGAAAGCTTCTGGCTTTAAGGAAGTCTTGTAGGATGAGCACAAGACGTTCTGGCACGCCAAATTGGTATAGCTTGTAGATCAAGCCGTTGTGCCAGACTTTGTCAAAAGCTTTCGCTACGTCGAGGAAGACTGCTAGCGTAGTCTGGGGTTTGGGGTACTTATTGAAGCCCTCAATGATGTGCTCCGTGAGGCGGTGCACCTGTTGGACGCATGAGTGTCCGGGTCTGAAGCCAAACTGCTCATCTGGGATAAGGTGGTGTTCCTTAGCATGGGACTGGAGACGGTTTGCAAGTAACCGCTCGTAAAGTTTGCCTAAGGCACTGAGGAGGCTGATGGGGCGGTAACTGGTGGGGTCAGATGAGCTTTTGCCTGGTTTGTGAATGCCAATGACATTTGCACATTTCCAGGTGTCTGGGAATAAGCAGTGGCTCATAGCAGCATTGAAGATGCTGACTAAGAGATGGATGAGAGGAGGAGAGAGGGTTTTAAGAACCCTGTTGGAGATGCCATCGGCACCGGGGGATTTGCGCGGTCGGAGGGCCTTGATCAGTCTCTCCACCTCAGCGTAAGTCGCTAAGGTGATTGGTGGGAGTTCAGAGGTGACCACAGAGCTTTTACGTTCGACTTCAGCATCCACCGAATCGAGGTGAGCTTGGTCAACGTGATCTACGTTAGGGGAACACTGAGCCTCTAGGCTATCAGCTAGGCACTCAGCTTTGTCTTCGTCAAAGAACGCTGGGACTAGTGGGACTGGTCTGTATAAGGGAGGCATGTCGTTATGGTTACTTCCTTTCAAGCCTCGCGCCAAGTCCCAGTAAGCATGGTGGCTTGGCACGAGGTTTGAAAGTTTATCGCCCCATTGTTGATCACGCAACTCAGACATGCGACTTTGAACCATGCGTTCAAAGTGGCGTTTCTTAGTTTTGTTCTCTTTACTGGGGTAAGAGTCGTAATGTCGGGTCACTGCTTTACTCTCCGTCACCAATCGTCTCACATCCGCTGGAATGACAAGGCGCCGGTCGTCCGGCACTATGACCTCCTTTGCGGATGCACCTACTACGGTGGAGAGGTGATTGGTGAACGAATCGATCGCAAGGGTTACGTCATCTTTTGTCAGGATGTCGTCAGGGATCTTGTCTAGGTCCGGTGAACTGATAGCCTTTAGGGCATCGCCTACTTGCTTCCAGTTCACTATCGTCTTAGTGGGGCGGGGGAGGTCAGTCGTTGGGTCGGGACCTAGTCGCAGTATAATGGGTCGGTGGTCAGAGTGAAGCTCGTGAACCACTTCTATGGAGCGTAACCGGAGTGTTACGCCTCTGAATAGTGCCATGTCAAGCAAGTCAGATCGGTGGTTTTCCATATAAGGGTAGTGAGTGGGCTCAGTGGGCGCAATTATGTCAAAGTTAAGTTCTGCGATTAGGTTTTCAAGTGCAATACCTCTGGGATTGTTGACGTTACAATTCCATAGGATGTGCTTACTGTTGAAGTCGCCAATCAGAATGACGGCGCTTCCTAATGAGAATAGGGCTTCTAAGTCAGCTCGGACGATCGGCTTTTTGCAAGCTTGGTAACAGGATGCTATGACTATAGGTTGATGACCAGTCATAGCTAGGAGGCAACAAGATGCTTCCATATTAACAAGAGTCGGGGTAGGTAGGGGAATGCAGTGCAGGGACCTTTTGTAATAGATAAGAGTGCCTCCCCCACGGGAGTTCACTCTATCATCACGTACCGTTCTGTAGTTGGCAAACCTAGGGTTCGCCTTCCCCGGTTTTAGAAAGGTTTCCTGCACGCATATGATATCGATAAGGTGGGTACAACAAAAGTCGTGGACGAGGTCACGTTGTTTGAAGAGGCCGTCAGCGTTAAATGACGCTAACGAAACTGAGTACGGTTTCGTGCGTTCGGTTGTACTACCCATAGTGGTTGTACTGGGGAGGGGCCTGGGGAACGAAGCGCTTAAGGGCGCTAAGTAAATTCGCGTGTTCCAATGTGTATTGGATCACGTCCGCTGGGTATTGAGCGTATTGCATCTTGTGGAATAGCTCTTGTACCTCATTGATGTCAACCGACATAGCCAGATCTCTGACTAGGTTGATTGCCTCTTGAAGAGGGGCAGCCATCAATGGCATAGGTGGAGCTTGTGGCCGGGAAGCGGCGCGGGGAGGCGCGCGAATGGTGTTGGCGACGGGTGCCGGGAGTGCGGGGCGAGCCGGGGCCGGTGCGCGGGCAGGGGCCGCGGCGCGGGCGGGTGCGGGTGCGGGCGCGGGTGCGGGCGCGCGGGCCGGGGCGCGGGCGGTAGCGACGGTCTTGACCATACTGGGTGGTTTAGACCATGCGTTACGGGCTGGGAGCGGCGCGCGTATTACCTGTGAGGCAGGTACTACCGTTAGTTTAGGGCTTACCCGTTGGTAACGGTCGTAAGAGGGACGGGTCGGCCTATGCCTTGCCACCCTGTGGTTCACTCGTGGTGCTTTAGGGCAACCACGGTAATTCGCGGTATGCCCTTGAGCACCGCATAAAACACAGCTGGGTGGGTCCGGTGAATCCCGGGTGCGAGTGCACGCTGCTGTCGCGTGATCGCCTAGGCACTTAACGCACCTAGCGCGAGCGAAGCAGAAACGGGAGGCGTGCCCGTATAGTTGGCAGTTATGGCACTGCGAGGGACTCCCATTTTTGTATGGGGCTTGGACATCGAGTCCTGAGAGGCCACAGACCTTTTTTAAATTAAAAATGGCCTTGCCTTCAGGTGTACGATCTAGTACTACGAGTACTAGATCGTAGGGACTGCGGTCCTTCCCGCTGTACATGCGGTGAACTGCATGTACGGGGAAGTCTTGTGCCTTCAGGTCGGCACATACCGAATCGGTATGTACCTCCTTGGGCACACCGCGGATGACCACTCGGAGGACTTTCTCCTCTTCGAGCGCATAAGTGTGAAAACTTATGCTCTCTTTACGGAGGAGCTTTGTTAGCGCTCTGTGGTCGCTAATGGTGGACACTTGAACTTTAATGCCCTGCTGCGTGGAGCGGGCATTAGTGTAGTGGATCCCACGATCCGAAACTAAACGGGACAGCATGTCCCATTTGGTTTTGTCCTGAATGAACAGGGGCGGAGGCGGTTTTTCGCGGCGCGCGCTCGCGTCCTGAGGGGACGCGGCAGTGGTGGCCGGAGCGGAGGGAGGAGACGCGGGGCGCGGGGCGGGGGTCGGCTTCTTGCCGGAGGCGGGGGCCTTAGCGGGTGCCTTGGCGGGAGGGGCGGAAGTTGCGCAACTAGCGGCTTTAGGAGCACGCTTGCGTTTTCTGTCTACGACGGTATAGCCGTCGTTATCGGAGTCCGAGTCAGTGCGTAAGGCACGACTCGGATCTACATCCATCTCCGCTTCGGAGTCCGAAGTGGGCTCGACAACGGCGATGGAGGGACGGGTGCTCGCTGGCCTCCCGATCGGTGAGCGCGAGCGAGACCTCTCACGGGGAGGGGCTGCCACCGTGCGTCTGTTGTCAGGGCCCGGAGCGGGCGAAGTCGGGCTGTCCTCTGAGAAGGACCGGGTCAGAGGAGGGACGATGGCCTCCGGAATTGGAGTTCCGGAGGGAGCGATGAGAGTGTCCGTGAGGCGGGCACTCTCTGCATCGTTAAGTGATTGCTGATGATCAGCGTAGAGTTCGGGGTAGCGGAGGGCGAAGGTCTGAAGGACCTCCACCTCACCGTTAGAGGGACGTTGCATCCTGAGGGGAATACTCAGGATGGCCTAACGGGTTCTGTCTCCCTCTCGCAACTCGTGAGCTCACTTGTGTGAGAGGGAGTGAGTACCTATGGTGTGCCCTAGTTGTGTACCCTCTCCGAGTTTTTTTCTCGGCGGAGAGGGGTGCTCCTAAGCGCTACTCCGGGGTTGACTAGGGGTGACCCCAAGGCCAGTAATCCCGGAGCCCAGCTTGCTTCGGCTGACCCGTGAAGCGGGAAAGGCCACGGTGCAAGGTTAAACCAAAACAACAACAGTGGCCGTTGTCACCGTAGGGTGTCACACTGCGACCGCAGCAAATGGCGGATTTGATCGTTCAGACGGGTTTGGCTGACGCTACCCCACGCCTGAACGACGTCGCTTAACAGCACAAAGTGTGTTGTTACGCGACTGTTACTATGTTGTGTCGGGTAGTAAAGTGGTGAAATGCGCACCGAAAAGTGCGGTCAAAACAAGACCACCAGCCCGATATGATGTTGTTCGTCCGAAACAAGGGACTTGGGTAGGTGGTAATGCCTGACGTCTTAGAGCGCCTCTGCGCGACGGCACGGCGAGCTCGTAGCTCGCGTTGCTCGGCGTTCGGCGGCTGCTCAGCTTCTGCACACAAAACAAAAACTTCGTCAGGGCTGCGTATTCCAAGGCACTGGTCTGCAACTAGCGTCGGAACGATGACCCGAGTGAGACGGCAATAGTGCGGGGACTATTGCGGTCTCACTGGGAGATACTGGCGGAGCTGTAGACAGGTGTGCACGGCGTGGCGGCACAGGTCGGAATGAGTGAGTGAGTGTATTACAGGCAGATATTACAAGACGACTTTTATAATTACTTCTATTCCGTCAAAAAACCATAAAATCTATACTATATAAACTTAGTGAATACTAATAATGCTGTGGAAGTGTCAGGTGTTGAAATCAGGAAGTGTCAGTTTGAGTTTCCGTTAGTTTGAATTAAATCAATTTTCCCAAACTATTTCAAAATTACAATAATTTGGAATTGAGTCTTGTTCTTGCAACTCAGTTGATACAATTTTAGATGTGCTACTAGGTGCGGTGCGGTACTTCGTGTATACCTACGTAGGTATGAGAAAGACATTGAAATATAATATCTATTACAATGACAGCATTAGTAGGTAGGTAAAGGTAATTTTATAGATCACTAGATAATCTATCAGCGCATGCCCTTCGTTGGTAACCTTACCGCCATACGACACTATCGGATTAACTGACCGCATGGCTACACCCACTTTTATTGTTATTATTATGCATACATATTTAAATCAAAATGTAGTAGAATAAATAATTAAAGTTATCATTCTCAGCAATGGTGCTCGGCTAATAATTCCACAATATAACCTACTTAAAAGTTACTATCTAGGTTACTATGATACATGTGCAAAGGCTGCTCTATTAGGAGTATGAATAAAATGTGTTACAGTTACAGATGGTATTACTCCATTTGAGCGAATCACTTTACTCTTTACATAAGTCCGAGTTCCATTTCTACCGTATAAAAAAAGAAAACAGGGTCTATATAAAAGAAAAAAGTGTATTTTTAAACGTCTTTTGTTTTGCTGTATTGTGAAAAGTCGGTCTCTTTTATTATTGGTTGCTATACGGTAGATATTGGACAATAAACATATTCTGACGCTTGTATTACCGTTTTCAAAATAGAGCAAAACAAAAGACGTTTAAAAATACACTTTTCTTGTACAAAGACCCGGTTATTTTTTGTTATTGTGACAGGACAATTTTGAGGCCCACCTGATGTTAAGCGGATTAACCTCTGCCTGTAACAGATGCATCACAAGTCACGAATTGCACTGCACCTGTCATCTTGAGACATAGTTGTTAAGTCTCATGTGGCTGTTATTTCACTGGCTCTCTTTGATTTTCTACTTGAGGGCGGTAGCTAGCCAGGCAAGCAATCGAAAAATGCCCTTCCACCATGCGGTGAAGCTCTAGCCGGCGGCGGGTATGGAACTAGGGACCTGTTGCACGGCAGTCCATAGTTATTACCGCTCGGTCATCCATGCTTCAAATTTATATTTTTAACTCTTTGCTATTATTATTATTATTTTTATAGGCAATCCGCCATACTAACTCATATTCTGTGAAAATGTCAATTGGCTACCTATGACGGCTCTAAAACACAACCCTTTAAAAGTTATAACAAAAGGACGGACGGACAGCCCAGGTCTCATTTTATAGTACGGAACTCTAATCTATCTCTCTAACTAATTTGAGATAAAAAAGTATTGACATAGTTTAAAAGAAAATTGTTAATGCTATTTTGATGGAGATACAATGATTGTTCCTAAAGAACAAAAAAATATTTCAAGACAATAACTCTATCAAAGAAAATCTTTGTCTTATAGACACACATTAACTAGAGAAAAATTGGTGCTATAGCTAAAGTATGGTACCTACTTGGTATAATTTCAGTTTTGAATAGCTTATGAACAAGTGTTTTACAACGTAAAGTGTTTATGTATTTTACAACACGTATCAAGGCATCAATACCTGGAAGGTCTGCTCCGTAATAAATATACTATAATTTGTACTAAATTTTTCCTAGTTTGCGACTAAAAATCCCATTCACAAATTGTTAGCCGGAGGCTTAAACCACTCAGCTGAGTGGTTTAGGAATCCGACACGAAATCGGAGAAAGCTGGTTTGATTCCCGTCCGGAACAAAAAAAATGTGTTAATGTAAGTGTTCGTAAATGTAAATATTTTAACTGAGAACATAGCACCTAACGGTGTGTTCCGGCAGCTGTACTTGAGAGCCAGTAATTCTAGGTTAGCCTGAACAACATCTTCGACCACATCATCACTAACCATAAAAGAATAGTTTTATTCATGAACACCGAAATACACTTTTCACACGTGCTCGTCATCTATGAGTAATTTTCCGAGAAAAAATAATACAAACCAATTTTCCGATTAGATCTTTTTTCTGCGCGGGTAGGAGATTGTAAAACATCAATCAAATTTTGTCTGAGTTAATTTATTATAAAATATTAAGTAAATCTTCTCCTATATGTCTAAATTATATGTTTAATTAAAATCTAGTACAAAATACCTGCCAGCGGGTGTTATCCTTATCACAAAGTCACTATACACATAATTAAAGTGAGATATACAGGTATTGATTGCACACACATTTGTTTCAACATGGAGGCAGTACAACAGTCAATGGCCCAACTCCAGCAGTTATTTATGCAGCGGATGGATGCTTATGAAGGTGAGCTTCAAGTTGCAACTCCTTCAACCAATGTGAGCAACTTGGCATCAGAGTTTGCTGCATTCCGCTCCTTTATTATGACAGCTATTCAGTGCCTTCAGGATCAGGTGGGCATGCTTGTACATCAGCAGGATTCGATGGAAATGCGTAGTCGTCGTAAGATCTTGCTGCTTCATGGCCTTGTGGAATCTAAGGACGAAGAGACTTCATCAGTGGTAGCTAGGGCCGTGGCAACTCACACGAAATTGAGTGTAACTGTCGAGGACATCAGCCGCTGTCACCGAATGGGTCGTGCGTCCACTCCAGACAAACCCAGACCGATCCTGTTCAAATTACGTACGTCGGAAATGAGAAATAAGATCTGGTTCGCAAAGACGGGTTTCAAGGGATCAGGTATAACACTATCTGAGTTTTTAACGAAGTCGCGGCATCATACATTTATGGTGGCTCGTCAAAGATATGGTATTGGCAAATGTTGGACGAAAGACGGTTTCGTGTTCATATCGGGTGCTGACGGAATAAGACATCGTATCAGCTCTCTTGTAGAGCTCGAAAAGATTGGTGGTTCGGAAGCGCCGATTACAGCGCACGGTGTTCCCAAGGAGACGATAGCTACATCCAAGCCGAGACGAGCTGCTTCCAAAAAGCGTTGACATGCCTGCTTCTATTTCTCGAGTGTATAATTACTACACAATTTTGTTTACAAAATGGTTTGTTCGAGTGGTACCCTCTTTAAGTTAATATGTAGCTTTAGACCACATTATGCATTATTCACTTATCTTATCTTGAAATAATTTTACTACCTACTACTCCAAAGAGAATTTAATACTACGTACTACTCTTTTGATTTGACACTTTCAATTTGTTTTGACGTTGACGTTATTATTTTAACTTCACATCAAACCATAGAGTTTATCACTATAGTTTATTCCGTTCAAATCTGGTGACATAATTATCATAAATGTGGATCAGGATGTGAATTCACTCATATTGTCATTATGGTAACTTAAAATATAATATGTGGATATTATATTTGATGTGGTTAGTTTATGTCTACGTGTTAGTACTTTTTTTTTTTTTCTTTTTCTTCCCTGGGTAAAAACGAAAATTTGTACGTGTGTATATTGTGTGTTTTGTATTTTTTGAATTACTGATACCCAACTGGCAGGTGGAGAACCTCTTTTATATTTTTATCTATCTATATATATATATATATATATGTATATATATATATATATATATATATATATATATATATTTACATTATTATTTATAAGTATAAATAGTATTTATTATTTTATTATATAATATTTATATCTCATATTACAAACTATGTTAAACCTATTTAACAATGCAGACAATACTGATAGTGAAGAGTATTTGTCATTGTCTTCTAACAGTTCCCTCAGTGACCAGAGTTTCGAAAGCATCCCAACGCTCAACGATACTCTCGACGCACAGTTTTCTGATGTACCGAAAAATTTTAACGTGATTCATATCAACGCGCAGAGTATTCCGGCACATTATCCCGATATGCAGGCATCTCTAGATCACAAAAATATTCACGCCATAATAGTCTCCGAAACATGGTTCAAGCCGTGCTTACCCTCTATATCGTACTCCTTGCCCGGCTTTAACCTTATCCGAAATGATCGTACTGACAGCCGTGGGGGTGGGGTGGCTATTTACCTTAGATCACATATTCCTTTCTCAGTAGTCAGCACCTCATCCCAGCCGCCTACATCAAATGCCGGTGAGCATCTTTTTGTGGAAGTCCTTCTTTCACATAATAAAATCTTACTCGGAGCCTATTATAGCAGTTCTTCTTGTAATAATTACTTTTCATCTTTTGAACAAATCCTGGAAGATCTTACCCCTTCATATATCCATACCATTATCATGGGTGATTTCAATACCTGTCTTCTCAAACGGGATTGTCGTACTTCCTCACTTGAAGCTGTCGTTAATTCCTGCAACATGCATATTCTGCCTCTAAATGCTACTCATCACTCCCCAAATTACACTCCTTCACTTCTTGACTTGATTATAGTATCATCCACCCTGCATGTTGCGAAGCACGGTCAATGTTCCGCCGATGCCTTCTCATATCATGATCTGATATTCCTATCTTATAAAATTCGTCCTCCTAAAGCAAAACCTAAAGTCATACTTCAGCGCAATTTTAGTGGCATGGACCAGGTTGCATTTCTTAATGATGCCCAAGTAGTCGACTGGTCTCCGGTATATAATGCAGCGACTGTGAATGACCAAGTTGCTATTTTCAACTCATTATTAACACAGTTGTATGATAAGCATGCCCCTCTGCGAGCTATAAAATTAAAACACCTTCCAGCTCCTTGGCTAACCAATGACATAAAAGTGTTAATGCATAAAAAAGCAGTCACTAAAATTAAATACAAGCGTCAACCAAGTGATGAAAATAAAGCTGTGTATGTTAAATCTCGCAATCGCTGCAATATGGTGTGTAGGGATGCTTTACGCCACCATGTTCACAAGTCTGTCGCTAACGAGGACCCTGCCAAAGTTTGGAAATTTCTCAGGTCATTGGGCATAGGTAAATCACGACAAGAGTCTATTCCTAATGATTTAAATATCAATTCTCTCAACCAACATTTCTCTTCGTCATCTGATATTAGCATCTCAGATAAAAACAATACCTTACGTTATCTTTCAACTTTACCGACTCCCGATCATTCTCCATTTATTTTTAATCAACTATCCGCTTGTGATGTTAAGAAGAGCGTAATTTCAATCACTTCCAATGCTGTTGGTGTTGATGGCATAAGTCGTAACATGGTTATGCCCATCTTAGATGTTATACTTCCTGTTCTCTGTCACATTTTTAATAATTCTGTCTCTGATGGAGTATTTCCCTCAATTTGGTAAGACGCTCAAATTATTCCCTTGGCTAAAAAATCAAACCCTAAATCTTATTCCGATTATCGACCCATTTCTATCCTTCCATTCCTGTCAAAAGTTTTCGAGCGTCTTATCTACAACCAAATTAGCAAATTCTTGTCTAGTCACAATCTCTTAAACCCTTTTCAATCTGGCTTTCGACCTAGGCATAGCACTGTAACTACTCTCATCAAAATTACTGATGATATCCGTCTTGGAATGGACAACGGCCAACTTACCGTATTAACTCTATTAGATTTTAGCAACGCCTTTAACTCTGTTAATTTTGACATTCTTCTTGCTCTCCTTCGCTCAATTAACATTCTCCAACGGTAGTTGATTGGTTTCACAGTTATCTGTACGGGCGCAGGCAGCGTGTTCGCCTTGAAGATAAATACTCTTTGTGGTGTAACACGTCAGCAGGCGTCCCGCAAGGTGGCGTCTTATCTCCTTTATTGTTTGCTTTGTTTATTAATTCCATTTCTCACAACCTCACTTCTTCCTACCACCTATATGCAGACGATCTACAGATTTATTCTAAGGCACCAGTGAATAAACTATCTGAAGCAATTCAGACTGTTAATGCTGATCTTGATCGTATAGCTAAATGGAGCAATTCTTTTGGGTTACAAGTAAATCCCATTAAGACACAAACAATAGTAATTGGTAGCTCAAGATTGCTGTCTACAATAGACTGGACATTACTTCCTCAAGTTTTCTTTGGTGGTATTGCTATTCCCTTTAGTAGCTCTGTAAAGAATCTTGGAATAACAATGGATCGCTATATGAGGTGGGATCAACAGCTACAAATCACCAGTCGCAAGCTATTTGCCGCAGCAGGATCCTTAAAAAGGTTGCGCAACTTTCTTCCAACAGCCACTAAAATTGCATTAGCTCAATCTCTTTTACTTCCTATTCTTGACTACGCTGATGCCTGCTATCTAGATCTCACGGAGGAACAGCTAGATAAACTTGAGCGTCTTCAAAATTTTTGCATTAGATTCATATTTGGTTTACGCAAATATGATCACGTATCTCAGTTTCGTTCTAAGCTCAATTGGCTGAATATACGTTTTCGCCGGAATGCTCATATTCTCAGTCTCCTTTACAATATATTGTTCAGTCCTACATCCCCGCGCTATCTCAAGGAACGCTTCGATTTCCTTCACTGTTCTTCATACACGTTAAGGTCATCAGAAAATCTCACACTTGAAATCCATCCTCATACGAGTTCGTTTTATAGCAAATCCTTCACTATTCAGGCTGCCCGCTTGTGGAATTCTCTTCCTGTATCAATCAGACAAGCACCGACTCTCAATATGTTCAAGGATCAAGTTAAAAGGTTTTATTTGTCCAATTAATTTTGCACTATATTTTTGTCAATTTCTATGCTATATATGAGATAATATTATAATATGTACTATATTTTTATATAATTTATAGGTATATGTATATATCCTCAGACCGAATAAAAAGTCTTTATTTGGTCTGAGGTTGCTATGTATATGTTTATATATATATATATATTATATATATGTTTATAATTGTATTTGTTTAATTATTATAAAAACCTATATGTATGCTATTTTTTATATATTTGTTTAGAAATTACACTATAATACGTTTTATTTTAAAATGTTTTTATGAAATTTGATTATGTATTTGGACTACACCCGCCTCTATTGTTTTATTCGTTCAACTCCATCCTAAGGTTGCCTGGTAGAGATCACTTTTAGTGATAAGGCTGCCCATTGTAACACTATGTTATTATAATTTAATGTGTAATCTTTTATATTTCTAAAGTGGTGTAACAATAAAGAGTTTTCTATCTATCTATCTATCTATAAATAATATTATCTTTCCTTACCTTAAAACGTAGGATTAAAAAAAGGCTTAACATTTCAATTCGTGTATATACATTCATGTATATTGTATAATCTTTCCGCATCGCTATCAAATGCCAAATTTTTTGCTACTCTTTTTTGATTCTCTCACAATCCTTTGTGTCTCTAGATCGAGTTAGATGAGTCACCAATTGCTCTAGCATTGATATCTATCTACTAGACTAGCGACTACATACCGATTACAACGTTTTCTAGAATAATCGGAACACATCACATAATCTCTTACAGGACTGAAAAGACATAACCAAGAGGAGGCTTTGGATAAAAATTTGAACAATACTTATGGGATAGAGAGAACTAGACGTTATATCGGCTTTATTATTAATGCGTTTAAGTACATACATAGTTTTAATTATGTATAGCCATTTTCTCACCAATATATGAGATATGGTTGAAAGGTATTATTATTTTAACTATTTTATATTATTTTAACAATTTCCAAACTATGCTTTTTATTTTTGCCTCTAGGCTAGCTTTTGATTCCTAGTCCAGGCTACCCTTAAAGTAAAGCTCAACAGTGGCATTTGACTTCAGTTTCACATGTTGTTGACAAGACCTAGAATTACAGGCTCTCGAGGAAAATTCTCCTGCTGGAAGACAAGTATGAGGCATTTTCTGTTTGGGGCTGGTAGTTAGCCAGGCGAGCATTTACAAATCCCAATGGTTAATCTTGAGTCCATGGCAAGATTCTACCTCTATTTTGGTTTCAATTAAAAATAAGGAGTTATTAAACTCTTTCTTTTAAGTCGAAATTAAATGCAAGTTCGAAGCAAGAATCATTGCTTCGAATCTTGCAATTCATTCCCACTGGGCCAACAGCGCTCCTACTACGTTCTTCAAACAAGAAGACAGTGCGAAGAATGTCATGCATAATGCTTATTGGTTAGAGAAGACCATAAAATATTGATTAGTACTATAAAAAAATTACTAACAGCTTAAAAATGAAAGGTCCTTAGATGTAAGTCTACGCGAGTGACGCAATCAACAATTTACGATGTCTTTGAAATAAACGTTACAGCCTGCGGTGCTGCGGTTGCATTTCGAGGACGATGGAAAATGGAGCGATTTCATCAGTTATCTGCTACTAGAGTCACATACAAATTTATCTTTAGTACTAGCACTGTACCAATGGGACGGGAAGAAACCGCTTTCAATATTGAATCTCCCGTTGAAATTTCATTTTAACCTACTTTAGTTCTTAAATTGGTAAAAGAAACAAGTGTCGAAGTATAATAAGTCTGTAGTTAGAAATTTACTGGCTAGGTAACTTATCCTTTCAGCCATTACGGGGAATGCAAACATTTCAGCTTTTAAAATTTATTATTTAGTTGATAGATCATTGATGGAAAGATTCGTAGGATTTTGACAGCAAAGTCCTACGAAACTTTCCATCAGGTGAAATCGTGGTGAAAGAAGCATTTTTTTTATGTAACTGCAAATATGTACCATTTTGAGATATTGTTAACTCAACCAGCAAGAACTCGAGGCATCTACCAGCTATCATGATGATAGCGAGATATGCTGAAGACGATGGTGAAAATTCATCTAGATTTAAATTCAGGAAAATTTCAAGGCTTATCAGTAAAACAATAAAACCGGAATAATGTTGAAAATGAATATTGAAACCTTCTACAACATATTATTAACTATTATTTTATATGTGTATTACTTACATAGGTATTCATGTGGCTCCTCGGGCGATTTTTTCCCCGGGTGACGAAATACTCAGTTCTTCTTCGAAGAGTACCGAGAGGACCTGGAGATTCCAAAGTAACGTCTTACGCCAGTTAAACAAACATATTTATATTATATTAATATTGGCAGGAAAGATGAACATTATCTAACAGACACAAGCAGTCACGTTTGAAAAACGTGATAAAATCAAAGTGCGAAGCCATTACACATTCTACTCGGAGGTTGTAGGTGTGCCGCCGGGTGATCTTATGCTTCTCAGTAATTGCGATCTTAAAGATTATTTTCTTTACAATGTTATTTATTAATACCAGTTACCTAGCAAGTTGTTTCCTTGTTGGAAAATGGAAAAGACTGAGAGTTATTCATTCGAAGCCGTATGGAGTTCGTGCTGTATCCATACTTATGCACAAGCCAGTTTGTGCACAAACGTGGCACGGGATCAAAATACAATTATTTGTATCTAAATCTTTGTTTTAACCGGCATCCGTAAAAGGAGGTTCTTAATTCGACTGTACGTTAATTTTAAAATAAGACGATGGAAAATCCGTATTTTAACCGACAACCAAAAAAAGAAGGAGGTTCTCAAATCGAATATAATATGTTAATTACAAAACAAAATTACAGCTGAATTGAGAACGCCTCCTTTATTGAATGACGGTTAAAACACAGATTTACGCATTCAAAGTTATTGTATGTACATCCCAAGTTTCCCAAAAAAAAACGGATGTTAGTTACGCGGTTACTCCGCTCAATAAACATTGATATTATTTTTTAAGTCATGTAGTGTATACCTTCGATTTAATCCCATTAAATTTCATCAACATCGGTCAAGTAATTTTAAGTTACAGTCAACAAACTGAAAAAAAAAACTGGATGATGCTACTTGTAATTGCAACCTTTTGTCGATGGTTTTTCTGACAAGTTATAAAAAATTGTAAGCAGTACTAATGAATCAACTTCCAGTATGAAATAACTTGTATACATGATAATGTGAGGTCAGTGTTTTGATTCTCCATGGCACCGACTTCAACAACTTTTCAGTGTCTGAAGTCGGTTCCGTTCTTTATATAATATTATATTATTTATAATATGTAGGTAGTAACTAATAACCTCCGTATTAGCTGGACGTTTTTCAATGGAATCCACTATGTTTATCTTTAGATCCTGAAATGACACATAGGATTTTTTTTCTATCGTCTTACTGAATAGGTGAGCTGGGTATATAATACTCAAGTTATTCTTATTCATATGACACATATAATTTCGCAGAATTGCGTTCCTAAAAGTGAAACAGCAACTTTTTGAGCAACAGTAAAATAAGCTAATATACTCTGTTCTGACTTACGATTATACATTTTGGTAAAAATATGACAAGGGTTTGAGCATCAGTTCGCTTTGGTATTCTTAATAGGTATAACTGTCCTGGCACTGGCCACTGCTGTGAAAACCACATTCTTTCAAAAATTGGCCTCAGTCAAGTCCCCCGTGGAGTGTCAGGCTAGGATTATGCCTCCTTAGGACCACCAGGATCCTACAGGAAACTTCAATATTTTTATGTTTGCGATAACGCATGCTCTGCGGATTACATTACAAAATTACAAATTTACGAGATGCGGGTTCGAACCCGCACATGACTTAAAATTTTTACTCTCGTAAATTTGTAATTTTGTAATACAGGAAACCTTCCTGGAGTGGCAAGAGGTGATAAAAGGAAAAGTACCGCAGCGCCTTCTGGACACTGCCTTCTCATACTACGATACACAGTAGTCATTGTCAAGTTCCAGTGGAATCCTAGTCATATTTTAGTAAAATGATGGACACCAACATATATAAAACATAAAAAAGAGATTCAGCTAGAATTTGTAAAGTAACATTTCTGGTAAATTTTTACCTTTGTATACACACGTACCCGTTTACTAATGCTTAATGATTCATAATTCACTATTATTTAAAAAATAATAGAAAATTAGGGAAACAGCACCGTATCATAAATTGTAGTTTTTCACTCTGGCTTGTAGTTTCCGATTATATTCGTTAAGGAATCGGAATAGCATTCAAATGACATCTGTCACAAATCCTAAATGGCGGATAGCAAGATATCCCTCATACATAGCAAAATATTGGTAAGTTTACTGTTCATCCGGAACAGCAATATACAGCAGTGCTTGCCAAATATTGACAAGGATATAAAACGTCTAAACTTCTTCCTCATAAGAGATCCTACCACCTTCTCGTCCTACAAGTTCAATGACAGATCGTCAATACAGATGGACGACTCAAGGTTTTGCAGAAACTGAAAACCGTGAAAGGCTGTTATATGCTACAGATTAACAATTAGATCATTAATTGTCCTCGATGTGCGGAGATGGCGTATTTGAGTGCATTATTTTCGCTCAACGGCTGAGATGCTTGTGCAAATTGAAATATCAAAGTCAAAGTCAAAATCATTTATTCAATTTAGGCGTCTACGACGCTCTTATGAAGGTCAATTACAAATTTTAATATTGATATATACTACATTGTACTGCCACGTTCAGCAAACAACAATTATAGAGCCACTGCGAGAAGAACGGGCAAGAAACTCGGGGCCATTCTTTTAAACGTTTTTTAAAAATGTGTTAAGTACATACTATATAATAAAATTATTACAATACTTAATTTACATTACGTAGGTGTTAGGCGCTAGCTTGACAGAGGCGAACCAGTCCAAGCATTTTTGTCGTTTAAGTAATCACAAACTGTGTAGTAAGATTTCTTCACATGCAACTTGAATTTTCTTTCTGTGAGCGTTGTAATATGTTTGGGCAATTTATTATAAAACCGCACACAATTTCCTAAGAAGGACCTTTTATTTGGTCTTTGCTAATCTAAAACCTGGCACCGCTATTTTATCTTTATTCCTAGTGTTATAATCGTGAGTGTCGTCACTGTTTGATTTAAATTTGCTCAAATTTTTACGAACATACATAATATTTTCAAATATATACAGACTTGGTAAAGTTAAAATATCAATTTGTTTAAAAATATCTCTCAGGGATTCCCTAGGATCCATTTCATATATGGCTCGAATTGCACGCTTTTGTAAGATAAAGATTGTCTCTATCTCAGCAGCAGCTCCCCACAGCAATATACCATAAGACATAATACTGTGGAAGTACGCGAAATAAACGAGCCTAGCAGTAGCTACGTCTGTTAGCTGTCTTATCTTACGAACTGCATATGCAGCAGAACTAAGTCTTCCAGATAGATCATGTATATGTGGATTCCACTGTAAAGTTGAATCCATTTTAATTCCCAGAAAGACTGTCGCATTGTCAAAAATATATTATAATCAACATTCACGCGGTTAATTTTGCATAAAGCAAGTAGTCATCAACTGTTATTATTGTAGTCGTATATAAAAGTGAAAACCCCGTAGAATTGCATCCCCCAAAACTTACCCTTGAAATCGTAAGAGGCAACTGAAGGGAAAATAACAGAAGATGGATAGCAGCACCTTCTGAAGAACTGCCAATTTAAACTGCTATCCCCAGGTCACCAGCCAATACCGGGATTGTGGCAAACCCTCTATTAATGGGACTACAATCTTTATATAAAAATTACGTGTCACGTTGTTTGTCCGCGATGGACTCCTAAACTACTGAACCGATTTTAAATTTGATTTGCACACCGTGTGCAATTTGATTCAAATTGAAAGATAGGATAGCTTACATCTCAATTTATACTCGCAACTACCCGTGCAAATCCGGGGCGGGCCACTAGTAAGACTATAAGACTGTGTTCAGCATTGGACCATCCGGCTGATTAGAGTATAGTAAATAATATCCAAAGGTTCGTTGGAGATGTGTAAGCATTCGCGTTTCATCAGATGTATAAGTCCATGAAATAGGAGAGAGTCAGTAGCTATCTACCAGGTATACAGTACATTGATTTGTTAATATATATTTATTGTTGTTTGGCTGAAAATATACATGTATTACTTAGTATCCACTTATTCCATAGATTAATCGTGTGGGTGCCAGATCCATCGTGTTGCAGAGTGTTACAAGGAGGTTGGGAGTACCTGAGATTGGCCATTTAGATGTGCCCAAGTTTATATAATCCATTGATGCGCATCGATACTCCTCTTTACCTTGGATTAAAGAGCTTCAAATAAATTAAATATGTAGATATATAAATTTTAATACGTTACTTACATATTAAGTATATTATGTATGTGCACTTGAGTGCATCACACTCGCTCAGTAGCGGTCGAATTGAACAAAGATCCTGATGCGAAATTAGCATCAGAATATCAACCGAAATTTCCTCGCCCACTTGTACATATAAGGTTTGACAAGTACTGAAAGCGAAGCTTTATTTTATCCTTATAACGTGATATCTTCAAAAGTCAATGTAAATGTACGTTTGATCTTTAAAGTAATAAAAGTTGTTGTTGAAATTTGTTGGATAATATTAGGTTCTTCGTGGCCTGAAAAGTAGAATAATACTTGTCTTAATTGGATTAGTTGCCGAGAGAGTGAGCGATTTAAACGAATCACGCGTTTAAAGACATAGGCAGAAGATAGAAAATTGTATTCTTATCTAGAAACAATTTTAATTTAACATGAAATACTCCGGCACGCAGCTAATTCCATCGACCATATTTATACGAACCAGATCGGGATAAAAAACCTATCCCAGATATACCGTTTATGTCGATGCAGTATTTTAGTTGATTTTCAAAATTGGTTTCGGGTTTCGTGAATGATAAACTCACTTTAGTATTATGATATTAATGGGGAATAGGGATTTTTACATAGGACGAGGACGGATACACTGCAACTGAAATAGACAAGCGTGATGCTTTCCATCAGAACAGTGACTTGTCGGTCTCTTCCTTATTTAATGACCAAAAATAAGAAAAAAAAACGTTCATGACTTTAAAAATATCGCAACAAGTCACTTGAACGATCTATTGAACGTTTCAAGCCTCCCCATACTAGTTGGACGTATGCCCAATATGTTGATTGTATTGCGATTGAAATACGAAGGAAATTGAGTTGCTTAGATATTGATTAAGTACCAAATTTTATTTATTATGATATAGAATAACTCTCATCTTTTACTACAACACAAGCAGAACAAAACGCGTGGGCCGAAGCAATTGTCCATCCAGCATTCATCGTCAATTAAAACCACAAGGTACCACCTACTTCTCACATTTCTTACACATATCGCCATGTCACAATACAAGCTTGCAATGTCATAGGATAGTTTTTGTGGTCGCCCACACGGCAGAAGAATTTGACTTAGAGTCCAAGGTCGACTTTGCATTGTCTTTTTTGTGCGAATAAGATGTATTTTACCTATCGCATTGACCCGTGTAGGTGTAGGGTACCTGGGCTGATCCAGGTAGGGTCTAGATATTCTTGTTGTATGTTTTAAATGGTTGAGATTGTTCGACGAATTGTAGAGATTAAAGACAGTGGGAAATACTATCAGTTTGATTTACAGACTTGTGATCCCGATTCCAGGTGGTCTCCTTTTGATGATTAATCGATTTAGCTATCACTTTGCGGAAACCTATAATTAATAAGAATAATAACTTAAAGTATTTTAAGAAAATATTAAATTAATATCTAGAAGCGAAACGCGAAAAATATCGAAAAGTTCCTTTAGGCTGCGTGGCGGTTATCATGTCGGGTTGGAATAAAAATGCAAATGATTGCAATACCATATTTTATTCGATTTCCTATACTTATTATTGATTTAAAGTTTTCTTAATATACACTCGAGAGCAATGAATCCGGGTCACTTAAAGAATGTTAAAAATCTCGGAAACTAAAAATGATAGGTTAATGCAATAAATTGTATTTAATAGACAATGTAATACTCCTTAAATGAAAGTAAAAAAAATATGAGTCACCATACATTTTATTAACACAAAATTACATAAAGAAAAAAACTGCTGATCTCTCCTTAAAACAAAAATAGGAAACATGAAATTTTTGAACTTTATTACGATTTTCTTGAATTTTAATACTTCGTATTGCCTCCTCGTGCTTCCATTACTGCGTTTACGCGGTTTGGCATGCTGTACACCAAGTTCCTTATACGATTTTGGGGAATATTCTCCCATTCCTCTGTGAGAGCAATTTTGAGCTCACGAAGCGTGATTGGGGGAGGGCTTCGTTGTTTTACGCATCTGCCTAGCTCGTCCCAAGTATGCTCGATCGGGTTGATATCCGGGCTGCGCGCTGGCCACTCCATACGAGTAATGTTCATCTCTTGAAGGTAGTCATTCACAATCCTACCTGTATGAGGTCGGCATTGTCATGCATAAATATAGCATCCTCACCTAAATTGACCATAAATGGACCAACGTGATCATTGAGGATTTCTTCCACATACCTTACGCTAGTTAAAGAGCCGTTTTCTATGATCACCAGCTCTGTGCGACTTTCAGAAGAAATTCCGGCCCACACAAGTACAGACCCACCACCGTAGGCTACTTTTTCTTCGATGCATGCTTGCTTGAATCTTTCCCCTGGTCTTCGATACACTCTGTGTCTTCCATCGTGCTTGTAGAGCATAAATTTTGATTCGTCGGAGAACATAACTTTTGACCAATCTTCAATACTCCAATTTACGTGGCTCTGGGCATATCTTAGTCTCGAAATACGATGCCCACGCTCCAGTTTAGGGCCGTTTGCAGGTCTAAGGGGTTTTAAGTTAGATTCAGCAAGCCGACGTCTTACTGTCCATGCACTTGGGTTACTTCCTCCGAGGCGTCGAAACTGATTGGTGAGTTCAGTTCCTGTGAGAAAGCGATTTCGAAGCATGGTGTTCACCAAGTATCGGTCTTCTCGTGCTGTGGTACACCTGGTTCTGCCCGTTCCTGGTCTGCGTAGGTTAGAACCAGTTTCTTCGTAACGTCGGAGAACTCTTTGTACTGTTGACAGCGACACACCGACAGTCCTGGCTGTATCGCGCTGACTCCGGCCGGTTTCCAGCATTGTAAGTATTCTGGTGCATTCTTCAGGCGTAAGCGACATAATTTCAGCTTGAATAATGAATATAGAGCACTATCAACATGGTTTATGTACCCACATAAATGACAGATTACAAACAAAAGCAAAACCAAATGCTATAATTTCGTAGTTCCATCTTCGAAAGTGGCCCATTTTCAAATTTGATTTTTTTATGATATAACTTTACAATAACTAAGAAGTTTTAATACCTTCATTTAAGGAGTATTACATTGTCTATTAAATACAATTTATTTCATTAACCTAGCATTTTTAGTTTCCGAGAGTTTTAGGATTCTTTAAGTGACCCGGATTCATTGCTCTCGAGTGTATTTTGTAGATTTGTTTTTAAGGTATTTTTTTTGTTTGTACTCATAAATTTTAAATTTCGTCACGAACTGCACTGCACCCTTCGTCAACGTTCCCTGAGACATACAGTTGTTAAATTGAGTGTGTCTGTAATTTTCTGGCTCTCAAGGACTGCTGCCGGAACACATCAGCGGCAGATTTTCTACGTGAGGGTGGTAGCTAGTCAGGCGAGCATCTCAAAGTGCTCTTCCACCTTGAGGTGATGCTCAAGCTGGCGATGGGAATTAAACCATGTACCTGCGGCATAACAGTCCTTATCCTTATCACCGCTCGGCTATCATAGTTTCAAAATGTATAGGTAGGTAATATACGTAAACTCAGCTCTCTACACTATTTGGTATAATAATATGTAGGTTATGAAGCAGTGATGGCTCAGTGGCATTAGCTATGTACTGCCGCGCAGCAGGTCCATGGTTCGAATCCCGCCGCGGGCTTGAGCTTCACCGTATGGTGAAAGGACTTTTTGCGAATGCTCGCCTGGCTAGCGATTAAAAATCTATCGCCAAGCACCTAACGGTGTGTTCCGGCAGCAGCCCTTGGGAGCCAGTGAAATTACAGGCACATGAGACTTATGTCTCAAAGTGACGGGCGCAGTGCAATTCGTGACTTGTGACGAAATGCATCTGTTATAGGCAGAGGATACCGCTTAACATCAGGTGGGTCTCGAGCTTGTTCCGTCACAATAACATAAAAAAAAGTAGATACAGAGAATAGGCAAATAATCCACTGACCAGTTTTATACTAGGTAAATAAATAAGAAACAAAGTAAGCACGGCAGCCAATGAAGGAATAGCCAAAGAATTAGGTTCCAAGTAACCAGGTGGCGACATAAAGCAATCTACCATAGTTCCACATTGCTCTGGACTGCTACTGAAAATACCAATAGCACTGTCTGCCCCGGAATTGAAACCAAGACCTCGAGATTCAAAAGCGATGCTTTACGCCAACACCAGCACTGACGAGGCAGATATCTATATTTATGTATAAAATATATAATGACATTCTAATATATAGATAATAATAATATATAGATATATATATATTTTTATTATTCCTGATAGGTTAGCCTTTGACCACTATCTCACCTGATGGTAAGTGATGATGTGGTCGAGGATGTTGTTCAGACTAACCTAGAGTTACTGGCTCTCAAGGACAGCTGCCGGAACACACCGTTAGGTGCTTGGCGACAGATTTTCAACTTGAGGGTGGTAGCTAGCCAGGCGGGCATTTGCAAAGTGCCCTACCACCATGCTGTAACGACTGCTATCCTAAGACAACAACCGGGACCGACGGCTTAACGTGCCCTCCGAAGCACGGAAGCGCTCAGTAGTAATGTCACCAGCGGTCACCCATCAAAGTCATGGCCTCGGCGTACGTTGCTTAACTTTGCCGATCAATTCAGAATAGCTAAGCAAACTTGGCTACGAGCGCTTCGAAAGGGTAGGTAGGTATCGATACACAGTAGGTAGGTATTTATACTTACTAGGTACATTAGACGAGTTGGCACAAGGTGTGATCGCGGTTAGCTCAAAAGCCTTTGATCTGACCTTCCTCTCCATTCCGCGGCTCGTGGTTATTGATGTACTTGTGTACAGGCACATGGAAAAGCGTTTTAGTTATTAACAAATCATTGTAAATGTTCATGCTTTTGGAGCCTAGTTTTTTTCCTCTGGACGGCCAGCATCAACATGATTTGATTTGAGACGACAGTAGACTAGGTATACTAAATTGACTAGATAGATAAGCAGTTTCCACACTGAGTTCGACCCATACAGTCCTAGCATCCAGTCAAAAAAACCCAGGGCACAGTCCAGGTTTCCAATAATCTTGGATGTGTTCGAAGCCAATAATGAATCAATGTAGGTACTGCGCACCTACCCTGGCCTGCAGGGCCCTCATCACGTTAAGTTGTGACACGTTTTTCGAAAAATCATTTTCCCTCCCAAAGGCCGACAACGCTTTTTTATGCCTTATAGGTTACCCTTTGACCACTATCTTATCTGATGGTAAGTGATGATGTGGTCAAAGATGTTGTTCATGCTAACTTAGATTAACTGGCTCTCAAGGACAGCTGTTGGAACAAACCGTTAGGTGCTTGGCGACAGATTTTTTACTTGAGGTTGTAGCTAGCCAGGCGGGAATTGCCCTACCACCATGCTATAACGACTGCCATCCTAAGACAACAACCGAGACCAACGGCTGCACGGAAGCGCTCAGTAGTAATGTCACCAGCGGCCACCCATCCAACTCCTGACCGAGGCGGACGTTGCTTAACTTTGCTGATCGTTTCAGGATGGCTAAGCAAACTTCGCTATGAGCGCTTCAAAACGCTTCGTCTAGACCTCTAGTGTTGCGGATGTCGTGGGTGACAGAGATCACTTACCGACAAGTGAGCCGGCAGCTCTTTATGCCATAAAAAATAAACATAACGTTACAGAAGCAGATGTGAGCACCCACGTTTTCCAATTTTGTGCCTTATGTTATAGAGGAAGAGCCTATTGCCATCCATCAGGCAGTTTTTTTCCACAACGAAGATTAATATGCCAGTCACAGGAATGGACCTTCTGTTAAAAAATATAGTTTAGTTGATTTAATTTAGTCATGCAATGGGTGCAGTTCTGTTATCAGTACTATACTAATATTATAAATGCGAAAGTAACTCTGTCTGTCTGTCTGTATGTCTGTCTGTCTGTCTGTCTGTTACGCTTTCACGCCAAAACTACTGGACCGATTTGAATGAAATTTGGTATGGAGATAGTTTGAGACCCGGGAAAAAACATAGGATAGTTTTTATCCGACTGCGCAAAAAGAGGTTAATGTTTTCGCGCGATAACCGACATACGCGCGGGCGGAGCCACGCCCGGAAAGCTAGTACAACATAAACTAAATTAAATCAAATAATATATAAAAGTTCTAATTTTGTTTGTACTTAAGTCCAAATTGGTATACATTTTAACATCATAATCCTAGAATTAAATTTATTCTGTGCAATTGTAAGTAGTTCTAAGCAGATTTAATCGTCATCTTAATAAGTACTAACTTCTATCTTTACTTAAAATTAAATAGGATTACTGTTCAAAGTATTATTTAAGAACTTTTGTACGTAATTTGATTTAGTTTATTGTGGTGCATAGATAGCAGAATTACGACCAATACGTAACTTTCCGATACAATGGTATATTTATTTTTATTGCCTAGAGACTAGTTTTTCACCACTATCTCACCTGATGGTAAATGATGACGCGGTAGAAGATGTTGATGAGGCACGCCTAGTATTTAATGAATTACTTTTAATACGTGTCAATATTATATCAAACAAATCATTGGTGTACAAGATTTTATGCCCAAGGCGGGAATCGAACCCGCGTCCTCTGATATCGCGTGGGATGCCTAATACCATCTCGGCCACCTGGGACTTGGCATTTCTGCCTAAATTTTGTGCTCCAATTGTATTACTTTAACCATCATAGGGGACGGTGCGCTGCCATCAACCAGATTACTTTGTGTACTACATTATTTTTTTGGATATGATATTCGCTTAGCACGCGATAGTGCTTGTAATCAAATTTAGAACTGTAAATATTACTTTCAAAAAGTATTGTTTTATTTGTAAGTAACGCAAACTTTCAATAGGACAATAAAAAGAAATCATTCTTTTGTAAAAGTATTGTAAAACAATAAATTACAGTTCCACTTTCTAGTTTATTTGTTACTCCGATTGTCTATTGGTGTACTATATGTAGTATGGAAACAAGATACATATGTTAATCAGGATATAAATACAGAACTATAAACCTGTTATGTCTTCCTGGTCTCTCGTTAGTAGTTACTGAGATAGATCGCTGGTTGGTTCGCGATTGTAGTGATAACTCACGCCATCTAGTTACGTTAGTTAAATCTACATACCTATTAAAACTCTATTAAAGAGGACATTCAAGTCTTTTTTTTTCCTCGATTCCGACCTGTGCCGCCACGCCGTGCACACCTGTCTACAGCTCCGCCAGTATCTCCCAGTGAGACCGCAATAGTCCCCGCACTATTGCCGTCTCACTCGGGTCATCGTTCCGACGCTAGTTGCAGACCAGTGCCTTGGAATACGCAGTCCTGACGAAGTTTTGTTTTGTGTGCAGAAGCTGAGCAGCCGCCGACCGCCGTGCAACGTGAGCTACGAGCTCGCCGTGCCGGCGCGCAGAGGCGCTCTAAGACGTCAGGCATTACCACCTACCCAAGTCCCTTGTTTCGGAACAACATCATACCGGGCTGGTGGTCTTGTTTTGACCGCACTTTTCGGTGCGCACTTCACAACTCTACTACTCGACACAACATTGTAACAGTGCGCGTAACAACACACTTTGTGCTGTTAAGCGACGTCGTTCAGGCGTGGGGTAGCGTCAGCCAAACCCGTCTGAACGATCAAATCCGCCATTTGCTGCGGTCGCAGTGTGACACCCTACGGTGACAACGGCCACTGTCGAACTTTTGGTTTAACCTTGCACCGTGGCCTTTCCCGCTTCACGGGTCAGCCGAAGCAAGCTGGGCTCCGGGATAACTGGCCTTGGGGTCGCCCCTAGTCAACCCCGGAGTAGCGCTTAGGAGCACCCCTCTCCGCCGAGAAAAAAGCTCGGAGAGGGTACACAACTAGGGCACACCCTAGGTACACACTCCCTCTCACACAGTGAGCTCACAAGGTGTGTGAGGGAATTCAAACCCTTGATAGGGCGTCCTGAGTATTCCCCTCAGGATGCAGTCCCGTCCCTCTAACGGTGAGGTGCAGGTCCTTCAGACCTTCGCCCTCCGCCACCCCGATCTGTATGTTGCTCATATGCAACTCCTCGAAGAGGAAGCGAGTGCCCGCCTCACGGACACTCTTATTGCTCCCTCCGGGACTTCAATCCCGGAGGCCAACGTCCCTCCTCTGACCCGGTCCTTCTCAGAGGACAGTCCGCTTTCGCCCGCTCCGGGCCCAGACAACAGACGCACGGTGGCAGCCCCTCCCCGTGAGAGGTCTCGCTCGCGCTCACCGATCGGGAGGCCAGCGAGTACCCGTCCCTCCATCGCCGTTGTCGAGCCCACTTCGGACTCCGAAGCGGAGATGGAGGTAGATCCGAGTCGCGCCCTACGCACTGACTCGGACTCCGATAACGACGGCTATACCGTCGTAGATAGAAAACGCAAGCGTGCTCCTAAAGCCGCTAGTTGCGCAACTTCCGCCCCTCCCGCCAAGGCACCCGCTAAGGCCCCCGCCTCCGGCAAGAAGCCGACCCCCGCCCCGCGCCCCGCGTCTCCTCCCTCCGCTCCGGCCACCACTGCCGCGTCCCCTCAGGACGAGAGCGCGCGCCGCGAAAAACCGCCTCCGCCCCTGTTCATTCAGGACAAAACCAAATGGGACATGCTGTCCCGTTTAGTTTCGGATCGTGGGATCCACTACACTAATGCCCGCTCCACGCAGCAGGGCATTAAAGTTCAAGTGTCCACCATTAGCGACCACAGAGCGCTAACAAAGCTCCTCCGTAAAGAGAGCATAAGTTTTCACACTTATGCGCTCGAAGAGGAGAAAGTCCTCCGAGTTGTCATCCGCGGTGTGCCCAAGGAGGTACATACCGATTCGGTATGTGCCGACCTGAAAGCACAAGACTTCCCCGTACATGCAGTTCACCGCATGTACAGCGGGAAGGACCGCAGTCCCTACGATCTAGTACTCGTAGTACTAGATCGTACACCTGAAGGCAAGGCCATTTTTAATTTAAAAAAGGTCTGTGGCCTCTCAGGACTCGATGTCCAAGCCCCATACAAAAATGGGAGTCCCTCGCAGTGCCATAACTGCCAACTATACGGGCACGCCTCCCGTTTCTGCTTCGCTCGCGCTAGGTGCGTTAAGTGCCTAGGCGATCACGCGACAGCAGCGTGCACTCGCACCCGGGATTCGCCGGACCCACCCAGTTGTGTTCTATGCGGTGCTCAAGGGCATACCGCGAATTACCGTGGTTGCCCTAAAGCACCACGAGTGAACCACAGGGTGGCAAGGCATAGGCCGACCCGCCCCTCTTATGACCGTTACCAACGGGTAAGTCCTAAACTAACGGTAGTACCTGCCTCACAGGTAATACCCGCGCCGCTCCCAGCCCGTAACGCATGGTCTAAACCACCCAGTATGGTTAAGACCGTCGCTACCGCCCGCGCCCCGGCCCGCGCGCCCGCGCCCGCTCCCGCACCCGCCCGCGCCGCGGCCCCTGCCCGCGCACCGGCCCCGGCTCGCCCCGCGCTCCCGGCACCCGCTGCCAACACCGTTCGCGCCCCTCCCCGCGCCGCTTCCCGGCCACAAGCTCCCCCTATGCCATTGATGGCGGCCAGAGTTTCGGCCTCAAGATGGGGAGTGCGGCATAGGGCCCTCCGTGTATTGTACACGGGTACCTATGTCGCAACTCTGACCTACGCGGCAGCCGTATGGCATGCACGTGCCGCATTTCACGTGGTCCGCAGCGTCTTGTTGAGAACTCAGAGGCCGTCGCTGATCCTGCTGACTAAGGCGTACCGCTCGTGTAGCACGGCGGCACTGCCGGTGTTAGCAGGAGTACTGCCGGCGGACCTCGAGTTGACCCGTGCTGGACGACGTGCTGCGGAGTGTGAGGGATTGACGCGTGAGGAGCAGTTGCGGAAGCGTAGGGTGATAGATGGGGAGGTCGTTGCCTTGTGGCAGGACAGGTGGACGAACGAGGACAAGGGAAGGGAACTTCACGCGTTCTTCCCGGATGTAGGGGAGCGCCTTAAGGCGCATTGGGTCGAACCGGACTACGAGGTTTCGCAAATTCTTACGGGGCACGGCTGTTTTAATTTAAGATTGTCGAAAATGAAATTGCGGGTAGGAGGGATGTGCGACTGTGGAGGGGCAGATGAGGACAGGCACCACGTCTTGTGGGAATGTCCGCTGTATGAGGAGATGCGAGGAAGAATGATGGATGGGATCTCCCGTCACGAGGAGGGCCCAGTCTACTACACGGACCTGGTACGGGATGCGGGGAGCTTCCGGCGCTTGCGCGAATTCGCGCGCACATGGCACGCCGCGCGCTCTGCGCGCGAATCCAGAGAACTGCCCGACGACGAAGGTCGTTTGTGCCGTCTTTTGACAGCCCCAGAAGGGGGAGAGTGTACAGGATAGACAGTAGGTGGGATAATTTGTAGGACACGTTGGCGCTAGCCAAAGTGTCTGCTGTTTCGGTCTTCATAACCGCAAGGTTGGTAAGACCATGGGTTGGTTGGTGGGTGCCCCTCTTCAAGAGGCAATCAACCTAGTCAGTGATCTGGCTATGTCGGTTGACATCAATGAGGTACAAGAGCTATTCCACAAGATGCAATACGCTCAATCCCCAGCGGACGTGATCCAATACACATTGGAACACGCAAACTTACTAAGCGCCCTTAAGCGCTTCGTCCCCCAGGCCCCTCCCCAGTACAACCACTATGGGTAGTACAACCGAACGCACGAAACCGCACTCAGTTTCGTTAGCGTCATTTAACGCTAACGGCCTCTTCAGACAACGTGACCTCGTCCACGACTTTTGTTGTACCCACCTTATCGACATCATATGCGTGCAGGAAACCCTTCTAAAACCGGGGCAGGCGAACCCTAGGTTTGCCAATTACAGAACGGTACATGATGATAGAGTGAACTCCCGTGGGGGAGGCACTCTTATCTATTACAAAAGGTCCCTGCACTGCATTCCCCTACCTACCCCGACTCTTGTTAATATGGAAGCATCTTGTTGCCTCCTAGCTATGACTGGTCATCAACCTATAGTCATAGCGTCCTGTTACCAAGCTTGCTCCAAGCCGATCGTCCGAGCTGACTTAGAAGCCTTGTTCTCTTTAGGAAGCGCCGTCCTTCTGATTGGCGACTTCAACAGTAAGCACATCCTATGGAATTGTAACGTCAACAATCCCAGAGGTATTGCACTTGAAAAACTAGTCGCAGAACTTAATTTTGACATAATTGCGCCCACTGAGCCCACACACTACCCTCATATGGAAGACTTTCGACCTGACTTGCTTGACATGGCACTACTCAGAGGCGTAACACTTCAGTTACGCTCCATAGAAGTGGTTCACGAGCTTCACTCTGACCACCGACCCATTATACTGCGACTAGGTCCCGACCCAACGACAGACCTCCCTCGCCCCACTAAGACAATAGTGAACTGGAAGCAAGTAGGCGATGCCCTAAAGGCTATCAGTTCACCGGACCTTGACAGAATCCCTGACGACATCCTGACTAAAGATGACGTAACCCTTGCGATCGATTCGTTCACCAATCACCTCTCCACCGTAGTAGGTGCATCCGCAAAGGAGGTCATGGTGCCGGACAACCGGCGCCTTGTCATTCCAGCGGATGTGAGACGATTGGTGACGGAAAGTAAAGCAGTGACCCGACATTACGACTCTTACCCCAGTAAAGAGAACAAAACAAAGAAACGCCACTTTGAACGCATGGTTCAAAGTCGCATGTCTGAGTTGCGTGATCAACAATGGGGTGACAAACTTTCAAACCTCGTGCCAAGCCACCATGCTTATTGGGACTTGGCGCGAGGTATGAAAGGAAGTAACTACAACGACATGCCTCCCTTATACAGACCAGTCCCACTAGTCCCAGCGTTCTTTGACGAAGACAAAGCTGAGTGCCTAGCTGATAGCCTAGAGGCTCAGTGTTCCCCTAACGTAGATCACGTTGACCAAGCTCACCTCGATTCGGTGGATGCTGAAGTCGAACGTAAAAGCTCTGTGGTCACCTCTGAACTCCCACCAATCACCTTAGCGACTTACGCTGAGGTGGCGAGACTGATCAAGGCCCTCCGACCGCGCAAATCCCCCGGTGCCGATGGCATCTCCAACAGGGTTCTTAAAACCCTCTCTCCTCCTCTCATCCATCTCCTAGTCAGCATCTTCAATGCTGCTATGAGCCACTGCTTATTCCCAGACACCTGGAAATGTGCAAATGTCATTGGCATTCACAAACCAGGCAAAAGCTCATCTGACCCCACCAGCTACCGCCCCATCAGCCTCCTCAGTGCCTTAGGCAAACTTTACGAGCGGTTACTTGCAAACCGTCTCCAGTCCCATGCTAAGGAACACCACCTTATTCCAGATGAGCAGTTTGGCTTCAGACCCGGACACTCATGCGTCCAACAGGTGCACCGCCTCACGGAGCACATCATTGAGGGCTTTAACAAGTACCCCAAACCCCAGACAACGCTAGCAGTCTTCCTCGATGTAGCGAAAGCTTTTGACAAAGTCTGGCACAATGGCTTGATTTACAAGCTATACCAACATGGCGTGCCAGAACGTCTTGTGCTCATCCTACAAGACTTCCTTAAAGCCAGAAGCTTTCGCTATCGCGTGGAAGGCACCCTCTCCTCCCCCCACCCAGTCAGAGCCGGAGTCCCTCAGGGCTCCGTGCTATCACCCATTCTCTTCGCGCTGTATACCAGCGACATCCCACGCTCTCAGCCAGACGTCCT
The DNA here is from genome assembly GCA_963854805.1 of Plagodis dolabraria. Lineage (NCBI taxonomy): Eukaryota > Metazoa > Arthropoda > Insecta > Lepidoptera > Geometridae > Plagodis > Plagodis dolabraria. Next base: position 7,810,503 of record OY978442.1, read on the forward strand.
ATTAGCCCAATACGCGGATGATACCGCTATTTATACCACTGGGTGGCGTATCAGCAGAAAGTTCATTTTCGCCCTTCAACGGGCCATCACCGAGATCGGTGACTGGTTCCGTAAATGGCGCATCGCGGTCAACCCAGTTAAAAGTGCAGCTATGTACTTTACTGAGAAGACTCGCCCCCGTTACCCGCAACCTTTAACTTTGTTCGACCAACCCATCCCCTGGGTTAGTAAAACAAAATATCCCTTGATCGGAATCTCACCTTTAACGATCATATAACAACCGTCCGTAACAGAGCGGCCTTTGTAATGGGTCGCCTTGGTCCCCTGATTCGCAAAGAGAGTAAAATGTCTCTTAGTAATAAGAAGACACTTTACACTGCCTGCATCCGCCCCATCATGACTTACGCATCAGTAGTGTTTAGTCATGCTAGTGAGGCCCATCTTCATAAGCTTCAAGTCATTCAAAACCGTTTTCTTCGTAGTGCAACCGGCGCTCCGTGGTATATCCGGAACACCGAGTTGCATTGCGACCTAAACCTTCCCTCTTTAGCGCAGTTCAATAAGGACTGCGCCCGCCGATACTTTGATCGAACGCCCCACCACCCGAACCCATTGGTTGTCCAGGCATCGAACTACTCGACTGCCTCTTCTATTCCATTTTTCAAACCCCCCCGTCGCCGACCACGGCAGGTATTAGACGACCCGGATGACCCCATCGCAGCCATTACATTGGCAGCTTTAGCGTTATCCGCAAGTCGTCGAGGTAAAATCCCCAGGTGTGAGGTAGTTAGAGGTCACACAATCAAACACCGAGCTCGCCGGCGAGCTCGAGGCAAAAACAAGGTCACGATAAATTGCTCTCCAAATAGTCAAAGAGTATTATTCAGTAGGGCCCAATTGTGCAACACTGCAGTTGCACAGAGGCATTTTGCTCCGATCCCCCCCATGTCTCTCGACAGCGAGACAAGCCGAGGTCCGAACCACAGTGGTGCCCTTGAGCTCGCTGTCAACCCCTCCTATAATAGCGGTACGTTTTCGGCGTCCGCAGGAGACGGAGGTAGAAAGCGCTTTTCGCCTTATACGCCCGTCTCGGGAGAAGTGCCTTCGGCACTTCTCCCTCCCGGGCTATTGTAGGGCCAGGCCCTCGCCCAAAACCCGGTGGAGCTGGACGACCGCACAGGCGGTAGCCAGCATCTATGTCCTCCCTAAAAAAAAAAAAAAAAAAAAAAACATTCAAGTAGAATAATCAATGTCAGAACGCGAGCTGGAGTCGCACCAAAGGGTTCGTACCAACATTAATTGTACTTTAAATATTTTGGACTATGATTTCGATTAGAAAAAAAAAGTTTGTCAGCAAAACCAAATAGGAACCGTTTAAACCAAGTTTCTTATATAGGGACCCCCATATATTTTTGACTATCTGCTAAGCTATAATTGTGAGGCAATTGGTCATTTTTAACACATGCTGTGAAAAAGTTAACTGCTACGTATTACCTTTCAAAAGAGGTACCAATGTTCAGACAGCCGCGGCTTAATAGATTCCGGTTTTCTACAACGGAGCCCCAATTTTCGGAAATACTTAATTTTACGAGAAATTTTCAAACCAAAACCACAAGCCACAATTTCGCAGGCATACCCTTTAGCCTAATATATAGGCTAAAGGGTATGCCTGCGAAATTTCTCCGACTTTGAAAACCTGGTATTTAAGATATGATGAAAGCACGATTGTATGGAAAGCGCCATGTTCACATCTTCCTTAAGCCTGCACCGAGGCAGCGATACGTAATTGTGGCTCGTTTGATCCCTTGTTGTATCTTTATTTCTTAATTTTAAATTATGTATTTAATCCATATTATATTAAAGGATTCATTCTATAAATCATACACTTTGGAAACACGATTACTTAAAATTTTCTCGATAGAAAAACTAATCCAAAGTTACATCTAAAAAACGAAATAAACCCTTAGTACGGCGTAAATACTTAACGGAGAGTCATCCGTATTTGAATAATAATAAATACAACATGTTTCTATAACGTATACACATAACATTTTTCAAATAGGTATTTGTTTTTATTATACGAAGGAAATACTGAAATTCACGCATGTTTCGCCCATTTTAGTCAGAGCCGCGATGCTTTGTCCCTATCCGCTTTAGTAATCTTAGTAATTAAGTAATCTTTGGCCGTCAGACGGGGACGGATGCTGTTGGCGTGCCTTACTTACGCACACATACGCGGCAAGCAAAAAAGCTCGCTGCGCCCTTAAAGAAAATTAAATTTATATTCTGAATTTGGAATGATTTGAACTGTAGTCTCTTGTATGGCTCGTACGAAATCATTCGTTTCAATTTGAAAGTCTATATCAAAACGAACAATTATTTAGCCCTAAAAAGTCCACAATCATACTTTCGACCAAAACCTTTGAACGAAAGTAAGTGACGACACTTACACGGAACCATCAATCAATGATCATCAACGCGTGATCTTTTGCTACTTTCCAAAAGGCAAAGTTATTGCTCAATCAATATTGGTATTTATGAACATATGGACGCTACGTCTGTTTATCTGTATACGAATGTTCATGCGTGTTTCAAGAAAGTTTATTTCTGGAAAGTCTTCTGAAAATCAACTGTTAGTAAGTTATTTGAGTAAATAATACAGGAATACTCACGTAAATAAGTCAGATTGATCCGAATATAGTTTCGATTTTTGAAGGGGAACTCACTGAAAAAAATTTATAACGCTATTATTCTTGACGTAATGCTTTGCGTGCAAAGAAAGACGCCAAAGCGGTCATCCCGAGCTCTCACTGCAAAAAGACCGCCGAATGTTATCGAAACTATAGCTAGAGCTAGTTGAATTATTCAAGTAAATAATCCCTAATTAAACAATAAAATGTTTTTATTTATTTATTTAATGATCTTACTACTACTTCACCAATAGAAGCTCAAGCCCCGCCGGTTTTGAACCAAAGGCTCCTGCGCGGCAATTCATCCCTGGGGTTCATACATATTTCATTGATTCAAAGCTGCATAGTTAATATACTTCACGAACAAGGGAAACGTTGAAGAATCAATACTTATCCAATATTGAATATAATTTTATGTTATGTCGGCATCTATCAAATATAGTGACGGACTGAAATTCGAGCCATGTAAGTAGTAACCAAAATGACGAGCTAGCATATCAGGTGACAAATACAATGTAGTCGTAGATGTTGATCATCATTAACCATGTTTTAATTGAATTTACTTGCTATGAGTAGGAACAATAGCAAAATATCATGCTAATGCCGTTATAAAAAGCTCTTCCGGAACTGAAACATCAAGATACACCAATTTTTTTCTACGATCCCTAGTTCTCATATATAATTTGAAAAGTTATGATTGGGTAATACCTACCTAAATGCAATCATGAAAATGTACTAACTTCTTTTCGAAAGTTTTTTCGACCAAACATACATATTCCTTATTGTAATAGATACCGAGCTTGTCATTAAACATTCCTCTTGTTCAAAAAAGTAACAAAACATAACGGATATTTCCCACAAGGGTGAAATGCTGTCCATGTTTAGTCGCTTTTCTACAAATGTAAGGATAAATTATTGGTGCAGTGTCTAAAGACACAGGAAAGCTAATAAAGCGTCCACAACTTATTCCTAAAAAACATGATTAGCGGCAACGTATTCACCTGACGCTTGGAAGTGCAAGACTGGTAGTAACTGCTGAACTGCATTCATCTAGTAAATATTGGGGGCTCACAAGCATGTTGATTGAATGTCATAACTTTACAATATGTCGCTATTTACGTTTCGTTCCGCATGTCTTCTAAAATATTATCATGAGTGAACTTAAAGAAAAATACCGCGCTGTTAGAATTTACATTTTATTGCTACTGATCAATAAACTATATTAATTTATTGATGGTTTTTATAGCTTCATCTATTTATTGGTATAATGAAACACAAATCTAAAAGCGAAAGGAGGATTTAAAATGTAACGAGTCCTTCAAAACTTTGTAAACGGAAGTAACATTCTATTGGACTATAAACTTTAAATATCACGAAATAAATTGTATAGTAGCATATAATTATAGTGAAGATAAGACATGGATCGAGTTTATTCTATTATTGAATTAATGTTTAAATAATAATAATAATGTTTAATATTTTTACATTTAAACTATATTAGTAACATAAGAAAATCTCGTCTGGACACCGACAGGTGTCTCAACGCTAAGTTTAAGATTTCATGTAGTAGGGAATATGCTTATTGTCATCTATAAGGCTGAGTTGCATACTTTTGGATTGGTTACTGAGAGTTTATTTCGATACTAGAATCGAATCCTGGAGTGCGTTCAAACATCGCAATGTAGCGTTCACAGTCAGTTTGATCAACCGTGCAATCACACCAAATCGTTCACTAAGATGTTCAGCGAGCGAACGCACCGGTCACCCTGAAAAAGAATAGAGTGAAAGTCGATCTGCTTTTATTTTGACCATCATATATACTGACGCGACATCTCAAACGAGGACAGTCGACCGGTGCACGTATGCCGGCCGGCATACTCTCCCCCACACGCAGTTGGACACTCGTAGAGATTACACGCGCTTTACGTTCGAAAATTGTAAATTCAAAATACACAATTGATAATACACAATATTCGAACGTAAAGCGCGTGTAATTTTTACGAGTGCCCAGCTACTTGTGGGTGAGAGTATGCCGGCCAGCATACTTGCACCGGTCGACTATCCTAGTTTGAGACGTCGCGTCTAGTATGAATATATAGGTCAATGTATAGGTCAAATGTACAGGTCAATGATTTTGACCGATAATATGTCACATGTTCGAGATAAAATGGAGCAAAGATTAAAATGGCGGAACTACTGGTTTCAAATTAAATTTTATATATTTATATAATTTTACGTAATTGTAAGACTTGATAAGATGTAAGACTTGATGTAAATAATGTTGACATTTTGAAAGTATATATGGAGTGAATTCATTTGTTTTACCGGCGGTATGCCTTTATGAACAAAATATTACAAACTATACAATACTACAGCTACTGCAATAAAAGCATTTAGACAACCTATAAGTCATTGCAGACTCACAGGCAGTCACAAGTTGGCAGCGTGTCCATCATACGAGCAGCATTGCCCTGTTGAATTGCAATGCTTATTCGTTGAGCAAAATAGGTGCCAGCATATTGATCACGCGTCGTATCGAGCAAGCGCTCGGATAAGTTTAACAAAGTCAGTCAGTAAAAATAAAAACATACGTTTTTGGCACGTGTCAAGTTAAAATTTAAACTTATCATGGCGGAAGCTCAAAGGCGTTCACTAAATCTACCGGGCTGCCAGTGCGTGGAAGATCCAGTGACATTCGCCTGGACTACTTTCACACAGAGTGCGCAGGTACTTATTGAACGTACCACTGAGGCTCAACTCCTACTTCTCAAAAACTATGATAGAAATCCAACGTCGTTGTGACATCAACGAGATTTGTACTTGTATTTAGGTTAATGAAATAACGGCGTTGAGATATAATAGTGCCATGCATCTCATTGGGCACATTGTAGTAAAAATGGCATTTAGAAAGATATGGAATAGCTCACATAATTCAGAAGCCATAAATAAAGTTCAAAATAAATGATTCTAAAAACACAAATGCTCATTAACAAACACGTGTATACAAGTAGTATATACTCATACCGTCGTTTAATAAGGATATCACGCGCCCAACACTCAAGTCAATTTAATTCTAGTACTTCATCGATTTAGAGATTCTTCACTCGTCTGTAGTACGCATCATCGACGTGTTTAGTGGTTATTGAATTACTCCATGGCATGTAGATAGCTCGAAGATTGAGCATGTTTATTTATTACAATTAACATCGTAAAAAGCTGGCCTAGTGTGAGTCAAACTTGCATACTTAGGTTCCATTCAAGTTCAATTTATATTTCTTGTACAGTTGACTCTCGTCCATTCGAAACTCGAGAGACTCCTAAAATGTTACGAATTGTCGAGTGTTTGAAAAATCAAATTGTTCGAAATTTTTGGGAGATTTTCTTTTCAGCTATCGTCAAGCATTTATACTTTTTAGGACTCATAACTAACACAAACTTTTATATAATCTGTATAAAACGAATAAATAAAGTAAACAGTAACTGAAACACAACTATACATACCAATTCGTGCGGAAGTACGATGATACAAACTTGAACTTGTTCTGCAATGTAACTATTTAGATGTCTTCGCGGCGGGATGGATTACTCGGACTTGTTTATAAGAGGATCAAGTGTATAAATCTTTACGAATTGTCGAGTGTTTGACGCCGATAACTTCGAATTAACGCGTCATTTAGTTGCGTAGCGCTGATTTTCGTTCGAATTACCAAGTGCATAAAAATGTATTGATTTAGTTCGAAATATAACGAGATTTTCTAGGGAGCTCGTGATAACTTTGAATTATAGAGAGGTTTTTAAATCGAATTAATTAAATTTTTGAAATATTAATATTTTTTTGGCAATAAAACATATTTGGCTAACTTTCAGCTGGCTAACTATTACAGTTGTACAGTTGAAAAATTAAGTTTTTTTTTAAACTGACCTCTTTAATCGCTATCAAATCCATTGTTATTAAAAATAAAATAAACGTTGTATAATATAAAAAAAACTACCCTGTGTTCAAAAGATAAAATTTCACATATTAATGGCGACACGAAAAAACCTATCTGTATTTTCCATACGTTTTAAACATTAAAAACAATTTGCTTGAGTCAACATTTCTGTAGTACCAATAAGCCTGTGTGACTAAGAAACATTGAGAATAACGTAAAGATTTCTTACAAGCTGCAACAAAGCAAAGGAAGGAGATTTTTTCTCTCTAAAAGGCAGATTTTAGAGTCGTCATTCCTAAAAATATTAGGTTTGTGATTTTCGATTACGTATATATAGTATACACAATATCAATGGGCCTTTTGTTTCGGGTATATTACCAAGTAAGAGATAACATTGAGACTATCTGTGCAGTACAAAAGAAAATATTGGACATATACCTTCACAGTTAATGATCCATGTGTGATAATCAAAGTATCTCCACGAAATTGTTTCATTTGTCTTTCTTATCTTTTTGTACTAACTGGCTCGCAACAAAACAGTACCACCATTTCGATTTATCAAATTAAAATCACACGATCCTGGTACATCAGTCATTATTAAATACCTACCATTAAAATATACTAAATAATTGATTAGCTCATAGCTGGAAATAATTAAACCTATCTATAGACTTAATGATATCAATATATAGACTTACTGTTTGTTGATTTCTTATATTTCATATTAATTGCACAGTTTTAACAACACAACATCACAATACGACAATTGAAAACAGAATCAAAAAGATGGAATCATTTCAAAGAGTTTTTCGAAGTACCTTCAGATTAAAAATTATGCGAAAAACTACCTTTATTGCATTCCGGGTTACGTTCGGAACGATACGACCTGTCAGATTGGGATGAGGTTTACGTTTGGAACAAATTTAACCATTTTTCTCAAGTACCTAATCTAAAGTCCGGTTAATAAAAAACCAATATCAACAGTCCAGGTTTTAAACTCATTCCATTTCTAAGTTGATGTCTAGTTATATACCAACAAGCAAACAGACAGCAAAATTACATTAACAGGACCCTCTGTTTTACCCTGTCAGAGGCATTAGATGATTTCCAATTCCCTATTCAGTAAAGAAATTTCCTCTGTGGTGTCTCACCTGTTACTAAATACTGGTTCTAAAGGACAGATGCTGGAACATACCTTTAGTAGTTACACATACGATTTCTAGATTTTTCAATATTCGTTCTTGAAGATCAGGGGCCCAACTCCCACCTTTTACAAACTATTATGGAAAGCAAACGTCATTGTTTCAAGTTTAAATTATTGATACTAAGGTTGGTACCGTGGCCGTCACGAAACGATAATGTTCATATAGTGCTACCTCTGTCGCACCAATGACTTGATTCAATGCATGCATCCCGCTCTCACGTTGAAGTTCTAATGTAAGTATACTATAGTGATATGTGGTGGTGCGAATTAAAATTGTAGATGTTATGTTAAAATAAGACTGAATTAAGAGATGGGAGTTGGCCCCCTGGCCGTGTATCCTCAATGTTATTTTAAAGCGATTCCTAAGTTTCTCTGCTGCCAGTGTCATTGATAAGTCACGAGTATCAGCAGGAAGAGGATGAGTACTGGATGAGAATTGTTACCATAGTGTTAGTGTGTAGTTTATAAGTATTATCAGATAATGACATCAATTTAACATTTAGTTTCTTGGATATTTGCTGCTGAACTAAGTTCGTGGCCTGTGTTTCAGGTTACAGCGCCCTCTCCTAAGTTTGCCTAAGTCTAGCATAAAATTTATTATGCATATTTTACGTTTATACAAAGATATGTAATTTAAAGTTAATGAGATAAGTTTTTATAATATTATAAAATAGTATTGTTATACAATGATAGGATTTCATAAATTTGTATTTTCAACGCTTTAATTAGTTAGGGGTCATACCTAAAAACTATATTGTATAAGAAATTGCTTAACAGTTGTGATGTTTATTTCCTGAAGGGTAGAAAAGTTTGAATTCGTGAATTGAACTGTGGTAATTCAGTTGGACGTAAAGATAGTTAGGCAGCCTGTTATCTTTAAGACTTTTAGTAATACCAAAACAGTTATTGCATCTCAAAATACTGCAAAAGCAAGTAAGTAATTATGCAATGAACATGAAAATATCATTAATAAGAAAAAAAATCTTCAAATTAATTGTAATTTGAGTAATAACATTTGCTACATTACTAACTGAAATGTAATAACAATCACACTCATTATATAAATTAAATAGAGAAATTGAAAAATCTAAGAAGTGAATAATTGGACATATTTATATTCCTGTGGGTGTCGTAAGAAGCGACAAATGGAAATATACCATTAAGTGGGCAGCAGTGCCTTTTGGAGAATCGCCTTCTAACATACTGATACTGGGATCTCCAAGCCATTTGCCAAGCGAGGGGATTATGGCAAACCCCCTTTCCCTCGATGGCGGAGGCTTTATTAAAGCAATAGACGATCAGACAATCGATATATAAGAATAACAACAGAGTTGACTCTAGTGCTAAGCGAGAAGTCAACGAAGGCGTCTCGAGCTTTCCTTGAAGAAGACCACCCAATGTGGTTGAAACTATAGTCGGAGCTATCTGACTGATTCACGTGAGTTATTCCGTATTATTTACTAAAAAGAGTAAACTCTGTTATTATTTATACTTATGGTATTCCCTTTTGTTGGACTGGCCTGATATCTACATATATAAAGCTCTTAATTTGTCTGTTTCGTAATATCTTTACAAATTAGTCACGCATTTTGGCTATGTTACAATGCTGAGATGAAGCTTATTTTGAATATATTCTAGGTAAGCCTGAACAACATTTTCGTCCACATCATCGCTTACCATCAGGTGAGAATGTGGTCAAAGGCTAAACTATCAGTCATAAAAAAAAAACATGGGCAATTTTATTTTCGTAATCGCCGTCAACAAAATTCTAATGTATCAATTCTTCAGCCCTAAAACTTTACTACTTTCAAGTTACAAATACCACAGGCAGTACTGTTCTCCTCACTACACACTACTTACTTTACCTCGCTGCTTTGCCCTTGTGCGTAACGGACATAAACCTTCTAAGTATTGCGTTCTAATTCAAAGTTACTGTCTAATAAAGATTCTCGTCTTGCCTGTACGTACGCATCACGGCGACTTCACACGACGGCCGGCCTTGCGGATATGGAGCGACGTAATAGCTTGTAATTGTGGAATGAACGACGGAATGCTACAATCAATCGTATTCCGAAAGATTCTATGAACCAACTTCGTTTCTGCATCAGAGTAGGTGCTTCGATAGCCGTGAGAAAAAGGTAATTTGCATGTTATGCTCATAGGATAATGTATTAAGTACAAATGATAATTATTAATTATTATATTCTTATTTTTTTAATCATTCAGTACTATTCAGTACTAATATTATAAATGCGAAAGTAACTCTGTCTGTCTGTCTGTATGTAACGCTTTCACGCCAAAACTACTGGACCGATTTGAATGAAATTTGGTATGGAAATAGTTTGAGACCCGGGAAAAAACATAGGATAGTTTTTATCCAACTGCGCAAAAAGAGGTTAATGTTTTTGCGTGATAACCGACATACGCGCGGGCGGAGCCGTGCCCGGAAAGCCAGTTGCTAACATTGACCTATATATGGTTGCTAATAAGTAAGCCTTTGAACAAAAAAAATCTCCTAAAGGTAAGTGATGATGTGGTCGAAGGTGTTCACAGGCTTAAACCTAGAATTACTGATTCTCAAGGACAGCTGCCGGAACTCACTGTTATAGGTGCTTGGCGACACATTTCATACTTGCGGGTAGCCGCTAGCGTGTATTCGCAATATTCCTTCTTCACCATGCGGTCAAGCTCAAGCTCGATCACGTGTTCACATCATCACAAATTGCAATGCCCCTACGGAGTATTACATGAACTACAATTTTATTTTTAAGACCGTAATTGTTTTGTTATATGCAATAAAGATATTTGATATGATTTGCCAAGTTTTCATTTAATAAAAATAACGGTTTCCATCTACCATTCCTAATGGAGTTCGAAGGAAAATGTTAATAGGTATGAAATGAAAGTCTGAATTTCTTCGGGTGGTCTTATTTAGCGTCTCAAAATAATAACACTACTTTAGGTATCAGCCGGTTTTATATCAAAAGTTTTAAGAAACAATTATTGACATTTTAACTAGGTAGTTTAAACTTACAAACTGTCAGCTCTATTATTTGACTCTTTCAGTATATTTTCTCGTGACTGTATCGGCACAATAGTGGTTTTCTAGTGGGAAAACAGATTATTACTTCATAACTAGTAATATTACGAACAATAAAAACCGTTACCACCGAGCGGTTTAGGCATCGCAGGATGTGGGTTCAATTCCCGCCCGGGGAAAATATTTTGTACTACAATAATTTGTAAAAAAATAAAAACGTTTTCAGTGATGTATTTTTCACCTACCAATTCAATGGATTGTTTAACTTGGGAAATAATAAATAATAACCCTCGTACGTTGGAAGGGACCCTTACTATCGATACCCCAAACGTGGTCCCCGGGTGGTGCCAATCAGGTGATAAATCTGGTGGTAGGCTTCTGAAGCAAAAGGTCGTCTTGGTAAGTAGATATTCTATCTCCACGCAGCAGTGTACAAACACTGCTGTTTAGGTTTGAAGGGCACTGTAGCAAATGTAATGTATAGACGTGATGCTTACCATCAGGTATCGGCTTATCTGTCTCGCGTCTTATGAACCTACTTTTTTTTTACCTTAAAATGGAACCGACTTCAACACTCAAAAGTGTGAAATAACTTGTTGAAGTCTGCACCATTATAGATCAAAAGTACCTACCTACTAGTATTATCAAAATATTGTGCGTATGGTACCGACTTCGACAAGTTATTTTATACTTTTGAGCGTTGTAGTCTTTTAGGTAAAATTTTTCTTCACCACTTTTGGTGACCCTTGCTACTTACGGGATCGATTGTCATTCACTGTCAATTGACTTTATCATCAAGACAGGAAAACACTTTTCAGTTATTGGAGTGTCACTAAAGAACGGCTCGACCGATTTTGATGAAATTTAAAATTTAAGATACGGGAAAAACTGACGAATTTAGTACCTTCTCCCTTTTGAAGTCGGTTAAAAAAACATTGAAGATTACAATTTGTCAGATTTAACGCCAGAAGGTTTCTTTCAATTAAAACATTTTTTCCGCAGTAGATTACTTATCGTTATTTTCTAATTAATCATTGAATAGTGATTACGAAGAAATAACAGTTTATAGTAGCATAATCAACAAATACCTACTACGAATTCTTGATTCAATGAACAATTACTTGTTTACTTTTATAGTCATTAGAAAATAGTTACATTTACTTTGTATATGGTGTTTAGCGTCATTAAAGACCTTTTAACGACTTGTAGTTAAGCCTTAAAACATGTTTTTACGATCTCATTTATAATAAAAGGTATTTTTTTCTATAATATTGTGTGACGAATTACATGTATTGATTAAGACGTCTTTCTTCCATTTAGATTTATATTTAAAAAGCTCGTAAAAATATAAAACCTAAAAGGTGTTTGGCGACATATTAGCTAATGTTCAGCAACACCCTACTCACATCAACCTGAATAGTGGTATAATACGGTTTTCCGTATTATTTAACGCCGGAAAAATAGGGGAACCCACTTGAGGATGTCAAAAAAATTTCCTCAAAAATGTGTCTTACTACTTACTCCTTCTTATTTCTATATTTGCCTCATATTCTAGGTTAGCCTGAACAACATCTTCGACCACATCAACACTTACCATCAGGTGAGATAGTGGTCAAAGGCTAACCTATCAAGCACAAAAAAAAAAAAAAAAAATTGCCGACATTCTTAAAAAAACAATAAGTTATGACACCATTCTTCTAATTTCAAGCCTGCTATTCGTACGTTACTTATATCAATCAGTAATTAATGCAAGACAATAAAAAAGAAACATCGTTTATATTAACTAACTCCATGCCATGACCATGGTATTTTTTTGTTCAAAAGAAAATTACGTAGCGCGTTGATGTCTTTTGAACCATCGCCTTGTGAAAATTACCAACAGATTCAAAATTACTCGCATTAAATTGATGTACGATTTAGTCATCAGCAATAATAACTATTAAACTTAACGACAGAAGAAAAAAACCCTTGACATTTTAGAAAAGAAACATCGCGACCTCGTACCTAAACACACGTCGTTTTACCTTCTGAGTAAAGTAATCTTACGTTCGCATTGCAATTAAAAGGTAACATTGTGAAGTTGAGATGATCAATACGGTCTTAGTACTTCCTTGGTATGGTTAAGCTTGTCATAATAGCTGGGTTATAAGACGCTGGCCTTGAAGTCGACTGACATTCCATGCCCTTTCTTCCACCTTGCTGTCTATGTCTTCTTGAACGGTGATTGCATACCTGATTCGTTATTAATATGCTACTGTACCTCGGCTTCTCAAGGCCGAGTCTATACAATATCTGACTATATGTTCCGTCAATATTTTATATTTAAACTTTATGTCTGCGGACATACGGTATATTTTGTCGCGATCACCTGTATGATTATATTGGTCGGATGGAACGTGATTAAGTTGTATTTCGGCGCCATCTGGCTTCCAAAAACGGTAAGTGCAGTCATAGATACAATGATTGATTTGTTTCCTTGTTTTGACTTGGTGATATTTTGAGTAACTATGACTAGGAGAGTTGATATTTATTAAAATGGTGACTTCTTTGTTATTGCCTACAACTTTATTATGATTCAACATAATAAAAATTTATGTATGGATTTCAAGTTATTAATTAATAATTCTTTTAAAGTTATTGCCCGTAGGGTGCCGGGCTAGAATTTCACCCACCCATCTTTACCCGTGGGTTTCGTAAGAGGCGACTATGGTGTCGATCGAGAGGTGGGCATCAGCACTTTCTGAGGAAATGATATATCACACTGCGAACCCCAAGCCGCCTGCCAAGCGTGGGGAATATGGCAAACCCACCCATATTGTGTGAGGCCGTGTTCAATAGTGGACTATCCGGGTGATATAGTATGAGTAAGCGATAAAATAGATAATAACGAGTACTATAAAGATATTTCAATCGTCAAATATCATAGTATTGGTAGAAATATTTATTTTAATTTATTTTATTTATACCATCAGGTGAGATAGTGGTCAAAGGCTAACCTGTCAGGTATTAAAAAAAAACTTATTAAATAGTTTATTCTTAATAAACATACGATGTAGTTCTTCGGGTAGGGGAACCTTAAAGGCTGACAACACATCTTTGAGAGCTCTGGTGTCGCGAAATCCCGTGGGTGACGATTTTCACTTATCACCAGATGAGCTGCCTGCTCGCTTGCTCTCCAATCTCATAAAAAAGGACAGACATTGATTTTTTCTGACACATAACTATTCAGTAGCAGTGTGGAGATTAGAAATATGCCCAGTAAATGTAATAGGCTCGGTTTCTATCACATGAGTCAAAACATAGGCGCAGCCATAGAGCATATAATAATACTACGCGCAGCGTATGTGTAAAGGCGCGAAAACAAAATATAATGAAATAGTAGTTTATGCAACTGTCATATAATAGAGTGTAAATTGAATTAAAACGTCGGGACACATTGTTCTTTAATAATTAAAAAAATATTTTAAAGCATTGTTTTGTTAGGAGAATAATGCTTTAATTTAATTTTTTAATTTTCTTAAAGAAGTATGTAAATAAAATATGCCGATAAAAGTCTGTATTTCATATCATAATTAGAATATTACCGAATGAGATTATATAAATGTATATTCAATGGTTTTTTATTTGTTTCACAGTTTTGTGCGCCTTTGTCAAAATAAGGGTATAGCAAAAAAACAAAATACAATTTTGCATTAGAAGACCAAGCCGTCGTTGGTAGGGATCGAACCAGGAGCTGCGGCACGGGAGTCCATAGCTACGAGTATTACCGCTCGGCCATCATTACTTCGAAATCTCGCGGCGTTATCGGGTAATTTTTAAGTTGGAAATTGTAGACTTTGGAACTCTTTAGCAGGTGTTAGTGTAAAAATTACATTATTAGGTATTGATAATTAAATGTCTAGTTGGTTTATGTCTTGATATCTACGGGCCTCTTAGCCGTTATTGCGTTTACATAGAGTACTTTAATATTTATTAGACGATAATATTGCATGGTTTAACTCATGCAAATCCTAGTGTACAACCTAGTGTTTTGTACATACTTAGGCAAATCGAAGGCTTTTTATAACGTCTAAAAGTAGAAAGGGCTCACGGCCGGTGCGTAAAACAGTACAAACAGGCAACTGTAACTTCATTCAGACAGAATTTTGATAACCATCTGGTTTTGTGTATCCAAAACAAAATACTACCTGCTCGGTCGGGATTTGAATGAATTGTATGCATATCACTTACCATAAAAACGTAGTTTTGCCACATTTCAAATACCAAATTTTCAAACACGGGATATTTTACGTGCATGTCTTTGAGCCTAATATTTTTATGATTCTGATTTGCTAGTTTCATTTGATTATTTATCTCAAAATGTGAAATTGAGGTTTTTTTTGCCTGATAGGTTAGCCTTTGACCACTGTCTCACCTGATGGTAAGTGATGATGTGGTCGAAGATGTTGTTCAGACTAACCTAGAATTACTGGCTCTCAAGGACAGCTGCCGGAACACACCGTTAGGTGCTTGGCGACAGATTTTCTACTTGAGGGTGGTAGCTAGCCAGGCGGGCATTCGCAAAATGCCCCACCACTATGCTATTAAGACTGTCATCTTAAGACAACAACCGGGACCGACAGCACGGAAGCGCTCAGTAGTAATATCACCAGCGGTCACCCATCCAACTCATGACCAAGGCGGACGTTGCTTAGCTTTACTGATCGGTTCAGAATGGCTAAGCAAACTTCACTACGAGCGCTTCAAATTTCAATTTCCCGTACAAAATATTTTTATGACTATAAAACTAAAAACATATGAAAATAAAAATATAAGTACGACTTACTTTAACAAAGTCTTAGGAAAACATAAATTAATATTTTAGAAACATATTTCATTAATATATTAATACTTTGCCGCGTAATTTCCCTGATAAGCCGTCATTAAAAGCTGCCCAATCGGAAGAATTTACGCGGCATTTTGTTTTTACCCGAAGTATCATCATATCATTATCCATTAAAATCTAAAACCAAAGATTTCTGTATATTAGATCTATGGGTCAAATGAGTAAACCCATTAAGGCAAGGTAGCGCTGTTGCAGAAGTTTGCGAATACACGCCTGAATAGCATTAGCACCCCTTAGTTAAAAATCTCTCGCTTAACACCCACTGGTATACTGTATGGTCCAGCAGCTTTCCCTGAAAGCCAGTTACAATTCTTGGTCAAGTCTGCATATTATCTTTGACTATTATGTCACTTACCATCAGGTGATATTGTGCTCGAAAGCTAACATACATACGATAAAAAAAGGATTGAGGTAAGACTAAAATTTCACAAAAATGCTTTGACACTATTGATCTTATTTATATCCAAATTCTTCATATGTGCTTAACATCAACATACCGGGATACCGCAAACCGTGGATAATTATTCAAGCATATGCCCCGACAGAGCAAGATAAAAAAGGTGAAACCAAACTCTTCTATTAAGAATTAACAAATATATTAACAAAATATTCACATAACTACATTGTACTAATGGGGGATTTCAATGCTCAAGTTGGAGCAAAACTAAATAAGGAAGAATATGTCCTGGGAAATTTTGGTCAAGGGAAAAGAAGTCCAAACGGCGAACTGCTTGTCGAACTACTACTGGAACATAACCTATCACTCCTCAACGGAATATACAAGAAGAGCAAGAAGAAAAAGTGGACATGGTTATCCCCCGATGGTAGATACAAAAACGAGATCGACTACATTACAACTAACTATCCAAAAGCTTTCACTGATACATCGGTCTTATCAAGATTCAACTTTCATACAAACCATCGCATGGTAAGAAGCTCCCTAAAAACAGATCCTCCAAAAACAGCAAGAAAATGTATAAACATACATATAACAGTACAAAATAGCCCCGAAAACGTAAAAGAAATTGCTAAGTCCCTAAGAGAAGCAAAAGACGAGATAACAAGGAAAGATGAAAACAATGATGCCCTCAGTAAATATGGAAAGCTAGAAAAACAACTAACCCTTGTTAGAACTGGGAAAATTAGAACTAACAAATACAAACTAACAAAAACAACACTACAACTTATAGAGAAAAGAAAAAACTTGTTCACAAATCAACCGAGGAAAGAGAATATAAAACTAATCACTGCACTAAGCAAGGAAATCAGAAAAAACATCAGGAAAGATAGAAAAAACAACAGGCTGCAAACACTTGAAAAACACATAATAAAAACAGGAGGAGTAAAGAAGGCACTGAGAGAGCTGAGAGAGGTGAGAAGGGAATGGATACCAAAACTAAATAAAAAAGAGAAAGTAACAACAGACAGAAAATGCATAAACGAAACAGCCACCAAATTTTTCCAGGATCTATACTCCAACATCGAAAATGATCAGGAACAATGGGATCACCAAAATGAAAGGCAGCTCAACGAAGAACCAGAACCAAAAATACTTCCTTGCGAAATAGAAAAGGCTATACTCAGCCAGAAGATGGAGAAAGCTCCAGGCCCAGATAATATTAAAAACGAACTCCTCAAAGGCACTATTGATGAACTATTACCCATTCTTACCACAATATTCAACGAAATATTAGAGACGGGCAAAATACCTACACAGTGGAAAACATCCCATATCATCCTTATATTTAAGAAAGGACAAAAAGAAGACATAGGGAACTACAGACCCATAAGTCTGCTGTCTAATATTTATAAAGTATTTTCCAAAGTTATTCTGGAAAGGATAAGTAAAAAACTCGATGAAAACCAACCACAAGAACAAGCTGGCTTTAGACAAGATTTCTCAACCTTGGACCATATCCACACAGTAAAGCAAATAGTTGAGAAATATAACGAATACAACAAACACCTGTATATGGCTTTCATCGATTACTCCAAAGCTTTCGACAGTGTACACCACAAAGCAATATGGGAGAGCCTAGAACAACAGGGAGTATCCTTAAAATACATCAGAATTATCAAGAACATTTACTCAAATAGCGATGCTAGGATACAAACGGAAACCCTGGGTAAAAAGTTCAAGATCTTGAGGGGACTTAGACAAGGAGATCCCTTATCACCGAAAATGTTCTCAGCTGTTCTAGAAAGTATCTTTCGCAAACTGAACTGGGATGTATTCGGCCTCAACATACAAGGCGTAAAACTAAATCACCTAAGGTTTGCAGACGATATAATACTGTTTGAAGAAGATCCGGCACACCTTGAAGAAATGATAATATCACTTAGTGTAGAAAGCATGAAAGTAGGTTTATCCATGAATATGAACAAGACCAAACTTCTGACAAACTCCAAACAAGTACCCATAAAAGTTGACAACCATCCGCTAGAATACGTACAAGAGTACATTTACCTAGGCCAAGTTATCTCCCATGAGGAACAAACTACCAAAGAAATCAACAGACGAATAGTCAATGGATGGAAGAAGTACTGGTCATTGAAAGAGATCATGAAATCAAAGGAGCTAAGCATGTCAACAAAAAGAAAAGCTTTCAATACCTGCATACTTCCAGTCATTACTTATGGTTGTGAAACATGGGCACTCAGTAAACTACACAGAGCAAAGCTGGAACGGTGTCAAAAGGCCATGGAGAGAAGCATGACAGGTCTAAAGAAACAGGACAGAGTAAGAAGCAGTGAAATAAGAGAAAAAACTAAAGTTGCAGATATTCTCACTCGAATAGACCAACTGAAGTGGAGGTGGACCGGACACATGATTAGAGACATGAAGGGAAAGTGGAGTACTACTGTGTCTGACTGGTACCCCAAAGACAGTAAACGAAGCAGAGGACGTCAACAAGTGAGATGGGCGGACGATCTGAGGATCACAGCTGGACACCACTGGAGACGAGTCGCAAGAGACAGAACTCAATGGAAATCACTAGAGGAGGCCTATGCCAGGAGGCACACAGAATTGCGTGATATTCTTTAAGAAATAAGAAAAAACTGTACCATTGTTCAACCAAAGTGTAATTCTGAATAAAGGGCTTATTATTATTAATATTATTATGTCACTTACCATCAGGTGATATTGTGCTCGAAAGCTAACATACATACGATAAAAAAAAGATTGAGGTAAGACTAAAATTTCACAAAAATGCTTTGACACTATTGATCTTATTTATATCCAAATTCTTCATATATCATATTGTTAGTGTTTTGTTAAAACACTACAAATTATAGAGAACACTACAGCTACTGCTACAACGAAAGCATTTAGACAACCCAAAGACTATTGCAGGCCCGCAGGTAGTAATATGCTCCAGCCCACAAACAGTTTGCACCGTCCCCAGCATTGTCCCTTTGGATAGTCTACTATACAAACTCATATAGCTTTCCGGCCGCATTTCACCCGCGCGTATGCCGGTTATCGCGCAAAAACATTAACCTCTTTTTGCGCAGTTAAATAAATACTATCCTATGCCCTTCCTCGCCTCTAAAACTATTTCCGTACCAAATTTAATCCAAATCGGTTCAGTAGTTATACAATAGATAGACAGAGTTACTTTCGCATTTATAATATTAGTATGGATAGTAGCTGAGTGTAAGATAAGTAGAATTAATAGTTCCGACCTTAGAAGTTAGGGAACTTCTCTCGGCAACTACTTAAGTCACCCTCCTTTAGTGCTGTCCCCCGGTGCGTGTTCTGCGCCCACAGGAGACGGAGGATGAAAGCGCTTTTCTCCTTCCACCCCCGTTTAGTGGAAAGAGCCTTCGGCACTTCCGCTCCAGGGTTACAAAACGGCCTTCCCTCGTCCAGAGTCTGTTGAAGTTGTGCAGCCGACAGCAGCAAACAACGTTTCCTTTCTAATATAACAGATTGACTGTGTAGGAAAATACTTACCTATAGGATTGTCAACTCGATTTATGAACGAAAATTTTAAAGTAGTTTCAGTTCTACGACAAACCATACAAAGGAAGGCCTTGCGATCCGTTAACAGTGCGTCTTAAATTAGGCTGCGAGTACTGACTAGCATACGTAATATTTCTTTGTGAAATGTAACCAACTAATGCGTCTTTGGTGTTTCATTCGATAGACAAAAGCTGTGTCGACAGAGTGACAGTTATTATTAGTGGCAGTCATAGCTGAACAGCCTATATATATTATAAATATATTACACTGTATGAATAAAATGTATGTGGTGTAATTGGATTTTCGAAAGGGCAAATGTACCTACCTATACTTAGAGCACAAAGAAATCCAGTGAGGATCCATTTCGACCTCGTGGCATAGCTTATGTCACAGCGCCAACGAGGCAGTCATCAACTGTTTTATTTTGAAACGCTCGTAGTGAAATTTGCTTAGCCGTTCTTAAACGATCGGCTAAGTTAAGCAACGTCCGCCGCAATCATGACATGGATGGGTGAGACCGCTAGTGGCATTACTGTTGAGCGCTTCGGAAGGCACGCTATGCCGTCGGTCCCGGTTGTTGTCTTAGGGTGGCGGTCGTTAGAGCATGGTGGTAGGGCATTTTGCGAATGCCCGCCTGTCTAGCTACTACCCTCAAGTAGAAAATCTGTCCAAGGACCTAACCATGTGTGCTGGCACCTGTCCTTGAGAGCCTTAAATTGTAGGTTACCTTGACCATTATCTTCGACCTCATCATCACCTACCAACAGGTGAGATAGTGGCCAAAGGCTAACCTATAAAATACAAAAAACTAAGCTATAAATAAAAAAATATTTTGTTGTTTATTTTTTGGTGACTCTTATGCAGACTTTTATGCAGTAAATTTCACGTGGATTACACATTTCAGAAGGGTGAAATCTCAACCAACGCAAATTGAGGGTATGAACGTAAATATAAACTTGTGCCAGCCAATCCCCACTGATACGATACAAATAGGGTTTAAAAGCAAATATTTTATTTTGTATACTATAGCAGTTTGCAACTTATCCAGCAGAGGGGCTAGAACGCATTGAAATGTAATGCACAATAAATTATATTTCAGTTTTTACTTAAGATTTTTTTTGTACCGGCGATATGCTTTTAATGAGAAAGCACTACAAACTTTATATAACACTACAGCTAGGCAATACATTAGGCAATATAAAGGCAGTGCTCACTACCAGTTGGCAACGTTCACAGCATGCTGACAGCATTGCCCCCTTGAATTGTAAATATTGCCGCCGTACGAGTCGCTTCGACCAAGCACTCTGATATATTTTGTTTAATAATATTTTAACCCGTTTCATTTATAATCTTACAAAATTAAGTCAGAGTACTCTTCATTTTGTTCACTAAAAAGCAAGCCCAAAAGTGATTTACTGACTCTTTATAATCATTACAGAAGTAGTGATAAATCGTTACTACCACGACATACATCTAAATTTAAAACTTTATTTTTCTGGAAGTCCATACAAATAATTTATCTTTGAATAAAAACCAAAGTATTCGAACAAACGTCCTTGACTTTTAAAAACTGTATCAATGAGGATAGGTCGAGAGAAATGAGTGAACTCTTTTGCTCTTTCTTCGGGGAAATTTAAAAGGAAGCTGTGAATGTCCTGATATTTACCAGATTCAAGTCACGTAGACCACTGCATCAGGAAATAGGTGCTCTTAGAAATGCACTGAAAGTAAGGAAATATTTTGTTAATGTCGAGCTCTTCGGTTTGGGTACTTTCCGAGAAAATGTATCTTAGGTACTAGCAATTTTTTCGACTGTTTCGTTAAGGGCTTTTTGTGTAATCTTAAAACATTTTGAAGTGCTTATAGCGGTACTTGCTTAGTCATCCTCATAGGCGACGTCTGCAGCGGTCAACACTTGGATGGATCACTGCTAGTGGCATTTAGTACTGACCGCTTCTGCGCTTCCTAGGGCACGTTAAGCCGCCTTGTTCCGGTAGGGCATTTTTCGAATAAATAATAAATAGCTCGCTCTTTAAGTAGAAAAACTGTCGCCAAGCACCTATCTGTTGTCCTTGAGACCCAGTATTTGTAGGTTAGTCTAAACTATATATATTGAATTCATGCCTGCAGCAGAGATAGAGGTCACAAACTAGCAATAAAAAAAACCTCTAGGCTGAAGAAAATACGTAAGGGTACATAACAGAATGGATACTATAGGGTAATCCAAAAAGATTTTGCAAGAAATATGGACAGAGACTATACTTACGATGTTGAATATAGGTGCTTGGCGACATATTTTCAGATGTGAGAGGGCATAACACACGCCTGGTAAAAAATGATTAAATTTACTTGTTATTACTGTTTTATATGTTACGAAAATTCCATTTATGTTCGCGTAGATTAAAATAAATGAAATGTTGCATGATTGCAAAAACATGGAAGGGTTTTTGTATGTTTCTTTCCCCATAACGCCGTCATTAATAAAACGATTTTAAAATATATTTTTATATATAAAAGTCTTATTTTTTAGGCCCCATAGAAATTTCATTGAAATCAGTTAAAGAGATTGATTTTTAAATTAAAATATTTCGACAAAATACCTAGATAAAACCCATGTACATAATACAGATATCATAGATCCTTTTTAGAACAACATCGGATATTTTCAAAGTAATTATTTTTATTAAGAAAACAGCACTTACATTAAACAACTCATAAACGGACTTTAACAACTCAGTACAGGGGGCCAACTCCCATCTCTTAATTCAGTCTTATTTTAACATTACATCTACAATTTTAATTCGCACCAACACATATCACTATAGTATACTTACATTAGAACTTCAACGTGAGAGCGGGATGCATGCATTGAATCAAGTCATTTGTGCGACAGAGGTAGCACTATATGAACATTATCGTTTCGTGACGGCCACGGTACCAACCTTAGTATCAATAATTTAAACTTGAAACAATGACGTTTGCTTTTCATAATAGTTTATAAAAGGTGGAAGTTGGGCCCCTGTACATAAATGATAGTAGGTACCTGTGCAGTAATCGCAAGTAATGTTAAATATATACCTACATTTTCTCCAAGATGTATAATTATTGATTTTACGATCAATTTAATTTATTATACCCGTTCGTTTTAATAGGAAGTTGAATCATCAAGTAAATACTACAAGTACCTAACATTTTCATCTATGGGCTATTTAAAAATATCGGCCAAGTGCGAGTCGGACGCGCGCATGAAGGATTCCGTTCCATTAGCTATACAACATTAGATTTTATATTTTAACCTTTTTTTTGTTTTAACGTGCACGAGTCTGACTCGCACTTGAACAACTTTTTGTATTTGTTGTTATAGCGGCAACAGAAATACATCATCAGTGAAAATTTCAACTGACTAGCTATTACCGTTCTTGAGATACAGCCTGGTGACAGACGGACGGACGGGCGGATGGACAGCGAAGTCTCAGTAATTGGGTCCCGTTTTACCCTTTGGGTACGGAACCCTAAAAAGGTACGATCGGGCCTATTGATTAAATTATTACTTGTAGTATTATGTGTAGTATTTCTCTTCCTAGGTGGGTAACTAAATTGATAATCAAACGAGGCATCTTTATATAATATTTTAATTTATTTATATTTTTAATGTTATTCTCTGCAGTGGTTAAATATTTAAGCCGTTTGGTGATGGTAAATTGGGCCCGTGGGACCAGGAGCTCATCGTATTGCAACTACTAACTCATCTAGGTATGTCAAGCATTTTTAGTTATTTGAGTGTAACCTAAAAACTACTCGACCGATTTTGATGAAATTGATATGAGACCACTTCAGAGGTCCTTTCCTCCACTTCCCTTTTCAATAAAAAATAATTATCAATATCGGACTACTCTGTAAAAATTATTCATGGTCATACATAAAAAAAAATATATACGTGTCGAATTGAATACCTTCTCCTTTTTTGGGTTTCAGTTAAAAATAGTATATATTATATGCAAGGCTTAAAGTTGTTGTTTGACGCGAGTACTTTTATTGAAACCTGAGGAAGCCAAGAAGTCTAGGATTGGACCGCAAAGCATTGGGTCAAAAATAGAATGCTGAGCGTCGCGAAGGTTTCAATGGTATGGATACGCAAAATAACTTCGCTTCCGAGCGCTACACACAATTGTTCTACTCATTCCAGCGATGAAAATGCTATGGGCAAGAAAAACAGCTTCAATATTGTAGTGAATTTATGTTAATTTATAGTAAAATTACCATAATTCGTAATATTTAAGGTAAAGTCCATTAATATTTTGTGACGAAACAATATTGAGGCCCACCTGGTGTTAAGCAGACTAACTATAACAGATGCATTTCGTCACAAGTCACGAATTGCACTGCGCCCGTCACCTTGAGATGACTCAATATAATAGATGACCAACGATGAAGTTGTTAAGTCTCATGTGTCTGCAATATCACTGGCGCTCAAGGACTGCTACCGAAACACACCGTTAGGTGCTTGGTGACAGATTTTCTACTTGAGGGTGGTCGCTAGCCAGACGAGCATTCGACAAATGCCCTTTCACAATGCGGTGAAGCTCAGGCTCGCGGCGGGTTCGAATCATGGACCTGCTGGACTGCCAGTCCATAACCAATGCCACTGAGCCATCACTGCTTCAAAAATGCTAATTACATTTTGAGGAAAGAATAAATATATAACGTGACATTGAATATCAAACCCATTATGGAACATTCAAGAAGACATCTAATTATTCAAGTATTCTTGACGCAAAGAAATCAAGTCTCTACAAAGATCTACGTCGTAAGGAAATAGAAAAGATAGGTTTTTCTATCTAAAAAAGGGCAGACGACAATTCTTTTTTTTACGACGCGCCTTTCGTATGTACTAAAGACATAGGTATGCCGTGCATGCCACAGTCTGAATCTAATTAATTGTTTCAAGGTTGTTGCTTTGTCTACCATCGAGTTTATGGTTTTAAGTGGACAAGACATAAGATGTAGCGATTGTGGAAGCAGTTGATTTATTGTGGCAGCGGTACCCTTGAACGAATTCACTCTAATCCCGGGTATCGACTTAGGATGGCAGTCGTTACAGCGTCCTGTATATACTTACCTATATATTTTAATGAGATTTTCACGGAATAAGAACGAGGCTCACCCGATGTTAAGCGATAACCTTTGCTTAAAACAACTGCATTTTGTCACAAGTGATGAACTGCGCTGCGCCAGTCGCCCATAGACATATAGTTGTTAATTCTTCTTTTTGAAAAGTTACATGGAAGAGCTTTTCTAGTGTCATAAAATAATGGTGATAGGGCATTTTGCAAATGCCTGCCTGGCTAGTTTAGAGTGGTCCCTCGAGTAGAAAATCTGACGCCAAGCACTTTAATTGTGTTTTTCCAGCAGCTATTTTTGACAGCTAGTAATTCTACATTTGTATCAACAACATCCATCACCACTTGCATAAGTTAGATCAAAGTTTCAGAAAATAATCAGTTTAATCAGATAAAAAAAAAATTATGAGCAACGAAAAAAATACTATTGCTTTTAACTTATACCAAGTCGTAACAATTACATACTTTAGTAGGTTTTAACGTTATTTGCATACAGAGCTTGCTTTGTATTGTTTATGATAGTAACTTTGTCATTCTCAATACGGTCACATTAACTGTGCACCTCGCTAGAATGAGCCTTATTCCAGGGAGTAATCAATCACAGAAAGAACAAATATAAACACAAGAATAACATTGGAGACACTTAAGGACCGCTGGGCGATGAAACCATGACATCACCACAGAATAGAAAGGACTAGAAGGATCACTCTGGAAAATCATTCCAAGCAATAAGCGACTCTAGCCGCGCTAGTTATAGGTGCAGTATTAAGTGCACTTTAGATCGCAAAGCACGGGGTACCTCATATTTATATTCACATACAAGGCGCCTCTCTTTCTATCGCATAGCCACGCATATCTCTGATCTCTTCTGACGCGGCACGCACCGCAAAATAATTCTGTCAGCTTAGTACCTAAGGTGCGAAGTGAGCCAGGCTTACCGTCACCACAAAAAGTCAAAGAAGAGATTTGCTTGCATGAATAGGCCAAGACGAGCCAGGGGGGGGAGTGGGCCTAAAGCCCTGAAACGCTTTGCCTGAAACAACTTAACGTTTTAAATCAAGACACTGCAACAACTACATCAAAATGTTAGTCCAAAAAAAGGCATTTTCTACTTTCAGTTGTCTTTCTGGTCCTATTCGCCTCAGCACTTCAGTTACGGTAGGCGCTACAGTTCCACAACAAAGTCAAGAACAATCAAGGAACATTCAATTGTCAAAATTTCATAGTAAAACTGTGTATGGTGTAGATTTCCATGGAACGTGTTTAGATTTTGATTTCTGTTCTCATCCTGGCTTGTTTTATATCATTGGTTACGTCTCTGGGAGTGCACCAAGACTCAAAAATAATTTTGCACCCGTCAATAAAAAAATTAAATAACGTGAAAAGCACATAACAACCCCCTCGTCTGTATAAACCAAACTCCTGGATTTTCTATTATCTGTATAAACCGGGGTCCCGGCTCTTCTATTATCTGTATAAATCGGTGTCCTAGTCGGCGGATTGACAGAATTATCATGAAGCTTTTGTGAGTCCGATTCTCATAACTCACGCTTTTCGTAAGAAGAAATCCTTGGCCATACTATGATACAAACTATATTACTCTATGATAATGTAAGTATTTTAAATATTGAAATGAAACCTGAACCTTGTACGTCACTAACTGGGAAACGTTGTTGTTTATCATTCGACTTCTGCGTGGAAAAGTGAAATTTTTGAAAGTAAAAGCTTCGCATAAGTTCAATGAAAATGAATTTACTTTACATATAGAATTATAGTAAATTTACTATAAACTAATGCAAATTCACTACATTATTTAAGCTGTTTTTCTTGCCTATAAAATTTCCTCGCTGGAATGAGGTGAACAATTGTGTTGCGCTCGGCAGCAAAGTTGCGTCTCATACCATTGAAACCTTCGCCACGCTCAGCATTCTATTCTTGAACGTTCTTCACACATCTTTCGCTTGGTAGTTCAAACACTCCTTCGCTTTCTCAGGTTTCTATTAAAGTACTCGCGCCAGGTATCAAAGCAAAAAATTATTTGCTATGCAAGTAATATTTTTTTACCGACTTCCAAAAAAGGAGATGGTTCTCAATTTGACACGTATAAGTATGTGTTTTATGTATGAACACTCATAACTTTTACAGAGTAGTCTGATGTAGACAATTATTTTTTATTGAAAAGGATATACCTCGATGTAGTTTCATATAAATTTAATAAAAATCGACCTAGTAGTTTTTAATTTACACCCTATTCACTGAAAAATTCATGACATACTTAAATGATTTTGATGAAGTCGATAATGACCAGTATTGTAGGTGAGTGAAAATAGATCGTTTAAGCATTTTAAGCAGTAATTATATGCGGTGTGACTAATTTTTTTATAATAAAACAAACTGTCTTCTAAAACTGAACATTATGTATGATGAATTGTTGAAATCGGATAATGAAAATGTGATATGTGAGTGTTTTGAATCAGCATGGGGCCAGCTTTAACTATTTTTTCATACTTTTCAGTATAAGAAGTCAGTTCCATTTACACCAAATGGCTCAAATATGTAACCCACACAGTTGCTCCGCTGAAGTAGCCGCGTAGAGACGTTGGGTCCGTGGGGACCGGGAGCTCATCGTATTTTCCAAAACTTATCTGAGCGCTTGGTCGATGCGACGCGTGATCAAAATGCTGGCACATATTTGGCTCAACGAATAAGCATTGCAATTCAACGGGGCAATGCTGCCAGCATGCTGGGCACGCTGCCAACTGGGAGTGGGCTGGAGCATTTGGACTGCCTATGAATCTGCTATGACTTATGGGTTTTCTAAATGCTTTTATTGTAGTAGCTGTAGTGTTGTATAT
Organism: Plagodis dolabraria; assembly: GCA_963854805.1. NCBI lineage: Eukaryota > Metazoa > Arthropoda > Insecta > Lepidoptera > Geometridae > Plagodis > Plagodis dolabraria. The sequence goes on from OY978442.1 coordinate 7,838,196, forward strand.
AGTTCATAGTATTTTGTTTAATAAAGGCATACCGCCGGTAAAAAACAAAAATTCCATTTTATGTAAAAAGAACACTAACATTTGTTCGAGTAAGCAGAAACGTGCGCCAACTGTAATTTGGACGAAAGCGTATTGGATGATGTGCCATTAGACCATAATCTATGACATAATATCTAGAAGTACCCGAGTTTTAAATAAAACAGAACCAATCACCACACATCACCTCAATGGCATGGCTATGCCAAATTTGCATTCAATCGGCTCATGTATTTCAATTGAATTCAAAATTGTGAACCAAAGCATACGAGGATACAAGTATGAAGTCGTTTTATTACCAATACTAGTACTCGTATTTATTACCCATTAATTGCACAATATTGAGCGTTTTATGTTTCCTTACATTACCTACGTAATTTATTATCTGTTATTAATATTGATTAAGAAGTTTTTCCACTATTAAATCAATCATACGTGATAAGTTTTAGTCGTGGTTAGGTTATGTTTGCTAAGTTCTAAGGCTACAGTCCATTAAGGCATTGAAAGGAGAAGGCTAATGTCGTTAGAGTTCTTACGGCTGATAATGATGTACCTTTAGCACCAAACTCAAAGTCTACGACTGATGATGGTGAGGAAGCTCAAGCATCAAACTCAAAGTATAAATAATTTATTTAATGTTGACATCTATATCTTTCTAGTAATTTGGCGAATGTTCCAGATTTTAGATTTTTATCTTAGCAAGCTTGCAAAACTAAATAAGGGTGCCGGGCTGCCCGTGGGTGCCGGACTGCCCGTGGGGTGCTGGACTGCCCGTGGGGTGCCGGGCTGCCCGAAGGGTGCTGGGCTACCTGTGGGGTGCCGTCCTAGCAAAAAACGTTCCGCACCATTCTAACAAAAAAAGAATGATTGAAATCGGACTACGCGTTAATAAATTACGACTAAGTGTACATTTTGACTTTCATCTCCTTTCCCATAGGAACCGTGCTGAATTTCGGGATAAAATCCTATGTCCTACTTCGTAGTATGAACTCAAATCGTGCTAAGTTTCATTTAATTCCATTCAGTAGTTTTGAAGTGGTGCGCGGCCGGGATACAGACAGGCAGACAAAAATAAAAAAAAATACAGTTTTGGCATCAGTATCAGTGTGTGCTGTCAAAAATTAGTTCAAAATATCTTCAATGTACAGAATTGGACTTGTTACAGTTTATTATAAGTATAGATATAGATAAAGATTCTACTGCCGCGGACAGAAAAAGAATATAGCGCTACTGCGAAAATAATAGCTAAGAATTTGTGAAGTGAAATTATCATGTTTTTGTTTTTTTTTTTTTTTATGATTGATAGGTTAGCCTTTGACCTCACCTGATGGCAAGTGATGATGTGGTCGAAGATGTTGTTCAGGCTAACCTCGAATTACTGGCTCTCAAGGACAGCTGCCGGAACACACCGTTAGGTGCTTGGCGACAGATTTTCAACTTGAGGGTGGTAGCTAGCCAGGCGGGCATTCTCAAAGTGCCCTACCACCATGCTGTAACGACTGCTATCCTAAGACAACAACCGGGACCGACGGCTTAACGTGCCCTCCGAAGCACGGAAGCGTTCAGTAGTAATGTCACCAGCGGTCACCCATCCAACTCATGACCGCGGCGGACGTTGCTTAACTTTGCTGATCGATTCAGAATGGTTAAGCAAACTTCGCTACGAGCACTTCGAAAGCACTTTGACACATATTTAAATATTTTAAATTAAACCAGCAAAAACAGCAACGCAGTGTCCGTCGGGAGCTCGCAGACGCAGCTGCCTGCGCACTCGCCCTGATGATGAGCACCTGATGTGCTCGAAACCCGCGAGACGTATTCGATCCTCAGCGTGAGTGTTTTTGCCGTTTTAATTTATAACATTTAAATAATAGATAAGAAACTCGGAGCCGTTATTTTTATTTGTCTGAGTTATTTCTTACATTAAGGGCCTGTTTCAGAATGTTCGAGTTAGTTCCGGTTTTACTACCCAGAATATATTTATTAAACAAAACACTATCTTTGCGTTTCACAGTCATCGATTTAGCCTATCCATCGGTTAAAGTTTGATACGCGCTGCATGTTAACTGTCATTTTTATCATTCAGTTATTTTATGTGTTGGTTAGCAACCCGAAACTTTATTAGGACATTCTGAAACGGACCCTAAGTATAATAATATTTATTTACATTATATGTTTGAGTGACTGACGGTCGCTTGATGTAAGCGGAATGCTCCAAGCATTTTTGTGTCTCTATTATTTACCAATTGTATAATACGTAGTTTTTAGTTAAAATGTTTTTAACATGCAGCACGAATTTGCCTTCTGTAAAAAAACTGTGATATTAGGAATTTTATAACAAAATAGCTTGTAAAACCTTAAGATTAGACTCCCCCATTTCTTCCCGTGGGTGTCGTGAGAGGTGACTACGGGTAAAATGCCTGAAGGTGGGAAACAGCGCCTTCTGAAAAACTCACAACTTCTATTGTGATTTGTGGTCCTTAAGATGCCTGCCAAGCGTGGGGATTATAGGAAATCCGCCCAATGGTGTAATTACATTTCCAGTCCAATGGTCATATTTGGGTCGTCTGTACACAAAATATTAATATTTGAGCTTGATTTACACCATATATAGTGTCATACTGACGGATGGTCGCAAAACAGACAAACAGACATATACCGCAGTTTTATTTGCCTTTTAGGAACTGAACACTACCATATATGTATAGGATTGGCTGATCCAGGAATCAAAGCTAAAATCTCTTAAAAAACTTAAAAAACTTAGCAACTTATTATCTTAGCACAAACTTCGATCTAATTAATTTCTACTGCCGTTTTGTGTATGCAGTTTAGTTTAAGCGTAGGACTACTTTATAGGCGACGGTAGCCCTTAAAGTGCTAATAACGGTTTTAATCATTATACTTTATTATGATTGATTTCACGCGATTATATGCAGATATTGAAACTTAATGATCGTCGGTGCATTAATTGTAATTCATTTAAATATTGTATTGGTTAATCGGCTTCGTAGAAGTTTATGGCTGTTACTCTGATCCTTGATTTTAAAGTAATGGTCGTTTTACTTCCGCCATATTTTTGTTTTGTATCTATGACTATTATCTAAATTAAACTAGTGGCTTTTTGTGTAAAGAAGACCTTGCAACTTAAATATGTTTCTTTTTTATGTTTTCAAGCCGCAGTGATTTTGATAAGTTGTCAAAAACTTAATCAACGAAATAAATATATAATTATTTCACAAAATATCAAGAGAATTGGTTGAGAAAAGCGACATCTAATGGAAAACAACCGGATATCTGGACAGCCGAAACTGAAACGGAAGCTTTGTACAATAGAAAAACCGTGCTTCTCTTTTTATTGCCGCCAGGCTCGCACTGTGACTACAATCTCACATGCTGATAAAAAAGCGGTAAATAATGACAAAATAAGCAGGTTTAACTAAGTTAAACTAAGAAAACGAAAATCATGATAAGGTGCTTGGTAACCGGTTTTCTATTTGAGAGATGGTAGTTAGCCAGACAGTCATTCGCAAAATGCCGTTATACCGTGTACCGTGAAAAATACTGTTTTATTTAGACAGCTGGCTTGGCTTTTTGATTGATATGTAACCAAATTAAATGTGGTCAAAGCGGTAAAAGCTATTTTATCATGGATTTCATTTTTCAGAATGTTTATTTGTAACCCCAGCGTTATTACATTATCAGCGTTATTAAAGTTCAAGCTTTGCCAATAAGTGGGAATTATCATTAGGAAAATATGAGAGTATGAGCCTACTCAGCTATCTTAAAACAATTGTACTTCAAATGTTGCAAATGAGTACAGGTCCACGACGGATGACTTTTTAGATTACGATATTTGATGACTCTTTCAGCGTGGGTATATACCATGTCTACCTTCTTTTTTTTTTATTAAATCAAACTACTATGCCTGTCAAGTGATTTTTCATTTACACATTAAGTAAGCTTCTTAATACATAAATAAAATCTGAACTTCACTGAAATACTATTGCCAGGGTTTGAAGCTAAAACCGCAAGATTATAGTTGCTAAGTTAAAAGCAATATAATACCAAATCATAATCTTATCTTAAAGCTATTCATATTTTCTACAAAAGACACTTGTCTTTCAATTAAACAAATTAATTACACCTTTTTAAACGTCACATCAAAAGCGCCAGGGCCGGCTCAGTATCGGCAGGGCGGTGGGCGGACAATTACAGAGTGTGCAAACATCTGAGCCCACCTGAGCGCCGTAATTAATGATCGCGAACAAAAACAATGTGCAAAGCGATGGTAAGTTGTCCTTTATGCTGTCACCAACATTTTGCGTGAGACTTTCTAGGATACTTGTACGCATACCTAAAGCTGTAGAAATTACAGGATTGTTATATAGGTACTTTATTTTTACTGGGTGGTATGCTTTTTTTAACGAAACTCTAAGAATGTTGTACAAACTACACCTACTATGTATACGTGTTTACGGCATTTATATATAATATTTACTATTTTCATTTCGAAATTCCTAAGGACATGTAGCATTTGTCATAGGTCATAAAAATGAAGCTTAAGTTTTTTGATTTTTCAAGCTTTTGGACAAAATGAAGGCTAAAAGTGGATGCAATAATATGACATGTGACATTGAACATTAAAAACAATTGACATTAATCAGTAATTTTTTCTAAAATATTTGTTTTCCAGAGTGTACCTACTTTGTAATGATGAAGCAGGCGGTAGCTCAAGTTCTAAGAGGCGAAGTATGTTTTATTGATATAATAAAATAATATATAATAAAAATAGAATAATAAATAAATTTATCTATACATTTAACACGTAAATTTTAGACTGCACAAACATTTTTAGTATCATACACAAACAGTCGCAAAAACAGAATCAAAGACAGAAACTTTTTACTCTGCGTACAAACTGTCTGTTGCTGACTGAATTTTGAACTCAGGTTTAGAAGTTACTAACGGGATGCACCAATAAACATCAAAAATATATTTTGACTAACCTCAACGTTTCGATCAAGTTGCATTGACCGTGGTCACGAGTAGACTGAAGAAGTGGGTGTCATAGTCTTGACCGGCGGGCGCGATTTAAATCTACCCTCGTTTGTGTTTATCACTGTCACCTCGACACATAAAAAATATACAGGGTTATTGGTAAAATGCTAACAACCTCTTAGGGTTGACTTCTGCTAGTCCTAACAAACATGTTGAGATAATTGTTTTTTGTTTTGAAAAAAAAATACTATTTTTTTTTATTTTTTTGTGTATTTTTATATGTTTTTGACCGAATTAGTACGAGGATCACCTGATGTAAAAAGTCTCTTGTGCCTGTAATGTATTATTTCATATTTTTTATTACTTTGCTCGATGTAAATATTAAAAACTCTATTCAAAGGGAGCTCGGCGCGGTCCAGGGTTACCCTTGGCTCGGATAAGGCAAGAAAAAAAAAAACAATTTAAAAAAAAATAATTATATACTTTTATTATTTTAAAAAAATCTGAAAATGATTGTTAGGACTAGCAGAAGTCAACCCTAATAGGTTGTTAGCATTTTGCCAATAACCCTGTAGTATTGGAACAAATATATGGAAGTAAATTATGACACAAGCACTTTCTTGAATTTGAACTTATGGAAGCTACTCAGAGTCACTACTCTGCCTGCGAAGTTCATTATCCGATCACTTTAGTTTTTTTTATAACTATATAGTCCAGCCTTTGATGACTATCTCACCTGATGGTAAGTGATGATGTGGTCGAAAATGTTGTTCATGCTAACGCAGATTACTAGCTCTCAAGGACACTTACCGGAACACACCGTTAGGTGCTTGCTATCAGATTTTTTACTTGATTAGCTAGCCAAGCGGACATTCAGAAAATGCCCTAACATCATGTTGTAATGACTGCCATCAAAGACAACAACTGGGACCATGGTTTAACGTGCCTTCCGAAGCATGGAAGCGCTCAGTATAGTAATGACACCAGCGGTCACCGATCCGAGTCATAACTACGGCGGACGTTGCTTAACTTAGCTTTAGTTAAGAACAGCTAAGCAAACTTTGCTACAGCAGCGCTCCGAATTTCGGTTGTTTATTTATTAAACAATTCAACCCTTTTTGGTTCGTGTGCATAAGTTATGTATATAGTATATGTATATATACTACCCTCTCTTTTCTTTCTGAATCGTGTAAGCAAACTCTATGATTTCAACATATTTCACCTTCAGGTGTGAGTCTCTATTACATCACTACATTGGTTGCTTATATATCTCAATAATGCTTCCAGCAAATAATCTTTGGAAAATTTTCCATTTAAAACCCATAGTCACCCGACAGTTTTGTATATCGTAGGAACACCTCATTGTTGAAGTACGTGGGTATTGAAGTGATTAATCGACAGGCTCACAGTCGGTTAATTACTTGTTTAGTTAACTACATACAATGAGATATTCATATGGGACCCCACGTCACTTGATAGTTGCCCCTGGCACTACTAGGATCAGATTATCTTAGGTTAAAACAGTTCCAAGTACATATTAATTCCAGGCAATTTCATCTCGTTTCTGGATGTGTAGGGTACATGTATAATACATTTTAAATTTTAACAAATTAATTAAAAAAGTAGAAAAACTCGACTGTATTTTTTTTTGTTAAGCGTTTTATCCTTCCATTGAAATTAAAACTTCAAGTTATATAATATAACTTATGGAATCGGTTTTTAAAGTTTTTTATTTTGACACCCCACTCGATCGGTTTGGAAGAACAAAATTTATTTTCCTTACTATATGGCGTCTAAAATTCGCCAGATTGTTTTTGTTTTAATATTTTTATGTACCTATTGTCACTTGCGCTATAAAGACGATTATTATTTAGTAACCGGCTAGGACTCGCGTAATATTATTTATTATATCCGGTAAATATTACGCTTTATATATTATTTTTATTATTATTATTATTTAGTCCTAGCCGGTTACTAAATAATAATTATAAAGACGATGTCTCATACATTTATATCGAGTAAGCAGTTTAGAAGTTATTGTGAAATAAAGAAACACATATATGAACTCTGAAAACATAACACTCCTTTTTTGCGCAGTCATGTAAAAAACGACTTATTAGACTAAAATTTAATACGCATTATCAGAGATAACTCAAATACTACACGTCAGATCTCACTCAAATTTAAATGAGACCAAATGAAAAGCACCAGCTTTCGAATATAAAAAAAAAACATCAGCATCGGTACACCCTGTAAACATTCATGAGGTAACACACAAAAAAGTAAAAACTACAGTCGCATTGATACTTCCACCTTTTTTTGAAGTCGGTAAAAAAACTGAGGAATTAAGGCCATATCGTTAACGCTACTGCATGCTGAGCGGCGAAAAACTAAGGAAAAGCCGTCTATTGATACGCCCGCGCTTTCCGACAGACGAGGAGCTGTGGTGACAGACGAGGGGCTGTGGTGACATCATTCTCGAGAACGGCTCTGTTGATAACGATAGATGTTACAGTACAATGAATTCTTTTTCTTGTCTCTGTTTAGAGCATATAAAATTAATTTATCTTTTAAGCTAAATTTTGTTAAAATATGTTAAGGGTTTCATACACAAGTAGGCATAAAATAAATCCTTTTATTAAATATAGCTTTCCAGACGCCGCTCCACCCACGCGTATTTCGGTTATCGCGCAAAAACATTAACCTTTTTTGCGTGGTTGGATAAAAAATGTCCTGTCCTTTCCTGGGTGTCAAAATATTTCCATGCCAAATTTCATCCAAATTGGTCCGGTAGTTTTGAAATATATTCATTGCATACAAAAATACAAATATTTCCTCTTTATCATATAAACATATACATAGATAAAAACAGATAGTTGCATGCAACCAATGTCTAACATTTTTAAAGGATTTTTTTTTATTGTCTTCATGTCTACGAAAATGCTAAATCTTTTTAAATAACTAGGCTCTTGTTTAAGCTTAAATGATATCTTTTAAGCCACATATGAAAAGATGTTTTAGCTTTCATACACAAGAAGGCATTAAATAAATCTTTTATTAAAAAAAAAACAAATAGCTGCGTCAACATCTTACATATTGAAAGCAATATTTTTTTACTGTCTTTATGTCTACGAAATACCAATGCAAAATCTTTTTAAATAATTACCAGCGTGAATTGCACAATAAAATACTAATTGCACAACGGAACTTTTCTTTCGGAAATTCATTTTCTATGCTGATTTTTTATTGTTATTAAAGACCAATCAAATATTATATATTGAAAAAAGTCGTTGCGAATTCGTTCTACCTTTAACTAAGCACTAAATTATTGGTATTGCTCCTTTAAAAACTATTGGTTTTACTCGATCCCCAAGTCGCCTGCCAAGCGTGAGGATTGTGGCAAACTCCCCTTTGATGGGATGGCTGTGTTCAGCAGTGGACAATCCGGCTTATACAGTACTTCTTTTGGTAAAATAAATAAGTTTGTCGGATGCCAGTTTATATGCCAAAAGTTTAATAAAGAGGCCCAAATAAAATAATTCAAGTAAATATCAGTTTTAAATTTAGAAAAATAAATGTTATGCATTTTGTCATCCTCGTACACATAAATACTTACTTTAACAAGGATAAAATAGTGGTTTAATGTTAACTCATCAGTTTTTAAAAAAAAGCTATCCTCATAGTCTAATTCCACATAAAAATATATTGCGAAATTGGGTGGAACACTCAGTAGTAATGAATAAAGTTAATTTAAATATTTAGATTACTATACTCAGAAGTATTTCATTATATTTTCTTGAAGTTAGAATCATTAACATGTAATGGAGCTAATTAGAAAATGGAACTAAATTAAAATACTATGTATAATACAATTTTATTTATTTATTTATTATAATAAGAACGCTTACAATGCAATTACACTTATTATCAAAACAAAGCCAAAACTCATTATACATACAAATTAAATTACTTGATGCTTTGTGTGTTGGAATTTGGTTGACCAATCATTTTTTAAGAATTTGAACCGCATTTGGAACACATTTTGATACGGTGATATCTCTGTGATATTGAATTGAGGAATTACAAGCACTCTATAGTAAGTTCAATCTCAAATCAAATCTCTACACCGCTCTACTTTAGCTACAAGCGTATTACCTACCACCGTAACTGTAGGGTAAGATTTTCCAGTTAAACATTTACGTGGTTTATCGAGGTCATTACCCAAGTATCATTTTTAAGAAATACTTTGTAGAATTTTAATGCTATCATAAAACCTACTAATGAAATTAAACTTAATGTTGCATTGAATAGAATGGGTCATAAAATAGCGCACAAGTATTAAAATATCGTTATATATCATTGTTAAACGACGGTACTACTATGTTCTATCTGCAATCTTTCGTATTTAATTTGAACAAAATATTGCTCTCAGAGCCTGGTGTTGCCACTTTGAAAGGCACATGAATGCGTATAAGCTGCTAATTGTGCATTCAGATGCATACAGGTAAGTATATATAAGTGTATAGAGCGTAACTTTCGTCTAGTAATGTCGATATCGATACTATATTCTACGACACCAAAATTTTAGAGCTCTCTAAATATTATGATTACAAGCACTACCGCGTACTATGCGAAAATCATGGGAGAAATTAAATTCTAAGTGTTGTGCGAATGTAGATTTTAGTGAAAACTGTATAACATGTGCCATAGTTTAGAGGATTCTTATAGAATCGACACCAATCTCCAATATCATAAATTTACAAATTATTGGAGTACAAAATGTTTTGCCCCGCGCGGGAAAAATGTTTTTCCCGCCCGCTCACTCCAAACTATGGTACATCTTATTCAGTTCTCACTAAAATCTAAATTCGTACAACACAAAGAATTTAATTTCTAAACATAGTATGTTACTATTTAATTGTAGATAATTTCATCAGTTCAGAAAGGACTACGTTACTAAACTATCGTTCGCAAACGTTTTGGATTTTAGTGTTAACAGATTACAAACTCCCATAATGTAGTCAATTTTAAAGAATTTCAATTTTTGAGTATTAAAGAATTAACACCACCACCGAATAAATTTATTAAGATTTCAGTATTATTTTAATAGTTCATAACTAGAGATTAGACTAATAGAGTTAGATCGTTTTGAATAGGAAAGGGGGTATATACAAAACGATATTAACTGTAGAAAAAGCATTAAAGCCACTTAAATGCTCTTGCAGACCCACAGGCAGTCCAAATTCTCAAGTCAACTACAGCACCGTGCATTGGCAGCTTGCAATGCTTATTAGTTGACCCAAATAACTGCAAGCATTTTGATGACCTCTATCTGTTTGACTCTCTGAGTGACTGTACCTATATCACTGAGACTGATGACACAATTTAAGAGTTAAAATCTTTTGTATCTGTTAATCAGGAGCTCTAAGACTACGTAATGATTGCAACTAGGTGTCTAAATTATGTATATGATCGTGATTTGTTCTTTAATGTCACAGAGCGTGTATATTATCAGTGCCCTAAGCTAATGGTCTCAGGCCAATAAACCAAGATTAGTTGAGATTGTAAAGGAGATTTTTCTAAGTTGAAGCAACAGATTAAATCCGATGTCTTCAAGACCAAATAAATAAGTTAAACTTTTATCGATACATTTGACTGCATCTCTAGTCGCATCCAATAGCGATGGTATCTACGACCGGTCGCAATTCACACTGCGACTGTAATTCACACTACCTACACAGTAATTATTTATTGGTATTCAATAATATGCCTTATTATTTTGCCTTTTAACAATTATTACAGATTCCTATTGCACTTGAATGGCAAGCTTTGCACAATATTTTATCATAATATTAACCAAATTAGCGAAATATATAAAACGTTTATAAACAAATAACTTGAATAAATAGAAAGTTTCATTGGCTATCGCTTTTCTTAATAAAATAAAATAAAAATAGTTCTTTCCTAGATCAATTGAAAAATATGTTATTTTTGACTGACTTCTTGATGAAAAGTATGTCGATGCGTTTATTTGCTATGCATAAATGTGTATAAGTACACAAAAAAGAATCATCATAGAAGATTATAATACCTCCAAGTGTCCCACGTAAATTTTATTAATTAAAATTCATTGGTTTTAAATAAGTCCTAATCAAGCGAAAAAATATATAACAATATGGATGATTTTATAAATCCATCTCTTATATCTTCTTGCAATATCTTCATGTGGGAGTCATAAGTAAGATATAAAAGTTTGAAGAACTGCCAACCAAAACTGCTATTACCATGTCGCCGGTCAAGCGTGGGGATTATGGTGCACCCCATAAATGTGGGACAGCAAATTTCAATAGTGGATGTCATGGCTGTTAGTTTCTCTCCCGTTAGTAAGCACTCCCGTTTGACACGGTGAAGTATACATTAAGAGTACAACTATCAATTTCATTTTATAAGGATTCAGAACGTGATACGCAACGATCTACGTTTTATATGAAATTATTTTTTAAACCTAGACGTTTTATTGCGTTCCATTGTTCTTATGAAGTGTTCTCGAAATGCAAGTGCCTTATATCAATATGCACGACTTGTATTAATACATTACGCCTGTATATTAATACAGTAGCAGTGTTTTTAGATGTAACACACTTGCTCATATACAAGATAGAAGCTCACTTATGAAACGACTCGAGCACTGTGTGGTCAATTCAACCAAATTCGTGGTTAAAGTTCTCTAATTTGACAATAGCCATTGGCTGAATATGACCTTATGTTAACCCAAAGTACTGTACTCCAAAAGTAGAACCAAATATAACTTGGTCGTAGTGATTGTAATATATATTTTTTTTTTTTTTTTTTTTTTTTTTTTTTTTTTTTTTTTTTTCACTGACTGGCCACCAGTCGTTCGTTCACACCACTACATGATTCCGACCTGTGCCGCCACGCCGTGCACACCTGTCTACAGCTCCGCCAGTATCTCCCAGTGAGACCGCAATAGTCCCCGCACTATTGCCGTCTCACTCGGGTCATCGTTCCGACGCTAGTTGCAGACCAGTGCCTTGGAATACGCAGTCCTGACGAAGTTTTTGTTTTGTGTGCAGAAGCTGAGCAGCCGCCGAACGCCGAGCAACGCGAGCTACGAGCTCGCCGTGCCGTCGCGCAGAGGCGCTCTAAGACGTCAGGCATTACCACCTACCCAAGTCCCTTGTTTCGGACGAACAACATCATATCGGGCTGGTGGTCTTGTTTTGACCGCACTTTTCGGTGCGCATTTCACCACTTTACTACCCGACACAACATAGTAACAGTCGCGTAACAACACACTTTGTGCTGTTAAGCGACGTCGTTCAGGCGTGGGGTAGCGTCAGCCAAACCCGTCTGAACGATCAAATCCGCCATTTGCTGCGGTCGCAGTGTGACACCCTACGGTGACAACGGCCACTGTTGTTGTTTTGGTTTAACCTTGCACCGTGGCCTTTCCCGCTTCACGGGTCAGCCGAAGCAAGCTGGGCTCCGGGATTACTGGCCTTGGGGTCACCCCTAGTCAACCCCGGAGTAGCGCTTAGGAGCACCCCTCTCCGCCGAGAAAAAAGCTCGGAGAGGGTACACAACTAGGGCACACCTTAGGTACACACTCCCTCTCACACAGTGAGCTCACAAGGTGTGTGAGGGAATTCAAACCCTTGATAGGGCGTCCTGAGTATTCCCCTCAGGATGCAGTCCCGTCCCTCTAACGGTGAGGTGCAGGTCCTTCAGACCTTCGCCCTCCGCCACCCCGATCTGTATGTTGCTCATATGCAACTCCTCGAAGAGGAAGCGAGTGCCCGCCTCACGGACACTCTTATTGCTCCCTCCGGGACTTCAATCCCGGAGGCCAACGTCCCTCCTCTGACCCGGTCCTTCTCAGAGGACAGCCCGCTTTCGCCCGCTCCGGGCCCGGATAATAGACGCACGGTGGCAGCCCCTCCCCGTGAGAGGTCTCGCTCGCGCTCACCGATCGGGAGGCCAGCGAGCACCCGTCCCTCCATCGCCGTTGTCGAGCCCACTTCGGACTCCGAAACGGAGATGGAAGTAGATCCGATAACGACGGCTATACCGTCGTTGACCGCAAACGCAAGCGTGCTCCTAAAGCCGCTAGTTGCGCAACTTCCGCCCCTCCCGCCAAGGCACCCGCTAAGGCCCCCGCCTCCGGCAAGAAGCCGACCCCCGCCCCGCGCCCCGCGTCTCCTCCCTCCGCTCCGGCCACCACTGCCGCGTCCCCTCAGGACGCGAGCGCGCGCCGCGAAAAACCGCCTCCGCCCCTGTTCATTCAGGACAAAACCAAATGGGACATGCTGTCCCGTTTAGTTCCGGATCGTGGGATCCACTATACTAATGCCCGCTCCACGCAGCAGGGCATTAAAGTCCAAGTTTCCACCATTAGCGACCACAGAGCGCTAACTAAACTCCTCCGCCACGAGAGCATAAGTTTTCACACTTATGCGCTCGAAGAGGAGAAAGTCCTCCGAGTGGTCATCCGCGGTGTGCCCAAGGAGGTACATACCGATTCGGTATGTGCCGACCTGAAGGCACAAGACTTCCCCGTACATGCAGTTCACCGCATGTACAGCGGGAAGGACCGCAGCCCCTACGATCTAGTACTCGTAGTACTAGATCGTACTCCTGAAGGCAAGGCCATTTTTAATTTAAAAAAGGTCTGTGGCCTCTCAGGACTCGATGTCCAAGCCCCATACAAGAATGGGAGTCCCTCGCAGTGCCATAACTGCCAACTATACGGGCACGCCTCCCGTTTCTGCTTCGCTCGCGCTAGGTGCGTTAAGTGCCTAGGCGATCACGCGACAGCAGCGTGCACTCGCACCCGGGATTCGCCGGACCCACCCAGCTGTGTTTTATGCGGTGCTCAAGGGCATACCGCGAATTACCGTGGCTGCCCTAAAGCACCTCGAGTGAACCACAGGGTGGCAAGGCATAGGCCGACCCGTCCCTCTTACGACCGTTACCAACGGGTAAGCCCTAAACTAACGGTAGTACCTGCCTCACAGGTAATACCCGCGCCGCTCCCAGCCCGTAACGCATGGTCTAAACCACCCAGTATGGTTAAGACCGTCGCTACCGCCCGCGCCCCGGCCCGCGCGCCCGCACCCGCGCCCGCACCCGCACCCGCCCGCGCCGCGGCCCCTGCCCGCGCACCGGCCCCGGCTCGCCCCGCGCTCCCGGCACCCGTCGCCAACACCATTCGCGCGCCTCCCCGCGCCGCTTCCCGGCCACAAGCTCCACCTATGCCATTGATGGCTGCCCCTCTTCAAGAGGCAATCAACCTAGTCAGCGATCTGGCTATGTCGGTTGACATCAATGAGGTACAAGAGCTATTCCACAAGATGCAATACGCTCAATCCCCAGCGGACGTGATCCAATACACATTGGAACACGCGAATTTACTTAGCGCCCTTAAGCGCTTCGTTCCCCAGGCCCCTCCCCAGTACAACCACTATGGGTAGTACAACCGAACGCACGAAACCGTACTCAGTTTCGTTAGCGTCATTTAACGCTGACGGCCTCTTCAGACAACGTGACCTCGTCCACGACTTTTGTTGTACCCACCTTATCGATATCATATGCGTGCAGGAAACCTTTCTAAAACCGGGGAAGGCGAACCCTAGGTTTGCCAATTACAGAACGGTACGTGATGATAGAGTGAACTCCCGTGGGGGAGGCACTCTTATCTATTACAAAAGGTCCCTGCACTGCATTCCCCTACCTACCCCGACTCTTGTTAATATGGAAGCATCTTGTTGCCTCCTAGCTATGACTGGTCATCAACCTATAGTCATAGCATCCTGTTACCAAGCTTGCGCAAAGCCGATCGTCCGAGCTGACTTAGAAGCCCTATTCTCATTAGGAAGCGCCGTCATTCTGATTGGCGACTTCAACAGTAAGCACATCCTATGGAATTGTAACGTCAACAATCCCAGAGGTATTGCACTTGAAAACCTAATCGCAGAACTTAACTTTGACATAATTGCGCCCACTGAGCCCACTCACTACCCTTATATGGAAAACCACCGAGCTGACTTGCTTGACATGGCACTATTCAGAGGCGTAACACTCCGGTTACGCTCCATAGAAGTGGTTCACGAGCTTCACTCTGACCACCGACCCATTATACTGCGACTAGGTCCCGACCCAACGACTGACCTCCCCCGCCCCACTAAGACGATAGTGAACTGGAAGCAAGTAGGCGATGCCCTAAAGGCTATCAGTTCACCGGACCTAGACAAGATCCCTGACGACATCCTGACAAAAGATGACGTAACCCTTGCGATCGATTCGTTCACCAATCACCTCTCCACCGTAGTAGGTGCATCCGCAAAGGAGGTCATAGTGCCGGACGACCGGCGCCTTGTCATTCCAGCGGATGTGAGACGATTGGTGACGGAGAGTAAAGCAGTGACCCGACATTACGACTCTTACCCCAGTAAAGAGAACAAAACTAAGAAACGCCACTTTGAACGCATGGTTCAAAGTCGCATGTCTGAGTTGCGTGATCAACAATGGGGCGATAAACTTTCAAACCTCGTGCCAAGCCACCATGCTTACTGGGACTTGGCGCGAGGCTTGAAAGGAAGTAACCATAACGACATGCCTCCCTTATACAGACCAGTCCCACTAGTCCCAGCGTTCTTTGACGAAGACAAAGCTGAGTGCCTAGCTGATAGCCTAGAGGCTCAGTGTTCCCCTAACGTAGATCACGTTGACCAAGCTCACCTCGATTCGGTGGATGCTGAAGTCGAACGTAAAAGCTCTGTGGTCACCTCTGAACTCCCACCAATCACCTTAGCGACTTACGCTGAGGTGGAGAGACTGATCAAGGCCCTCCGACCGCGCAAATCCCCCGGTGCCGATGGCATCTCCAACAGGGTTCTTAAAACCCTCTCTCCCCCTCTCATCCATCTCTTAGTCAGCATCTTCAATGCTGCTATGAGCCACTGCTTATTCCCAGACACCTGGAAATGTGCAAATGTCATTGGCATTCACAAACCAGGCAAAAGCTCATCTGACCCCACCAGTTACCGCCCCATCAGCCTCCTCAGTGCCTTAGGCAAACTTTACGAGCGGTTACTTGCAAACCGTCTCCAGTCCCATGCTAAGGAACACCACCTTATCCCAGATGAGCAGTTTGGCTTCAGACCCGGACACTCATGCGTCCAACAGGTGCACCGCCTCACGGAGCACATCATTGAGGGCTTCAATAAGTACCCCAAACCCCAGACTACGCTAGCAGTCTTCCTCGACGTAGCGAAAGCTTTTGACAAAGTCTGGCACAACGGCTTGATCTACAAGCTATACCAATTTGGCGTGCCAGAACGTCTTGTGCTCATCCTACAAGACTTCCTTAAAGCCAGAAGCTTTCGCTATCGCGTGGAAGGCACCCTCTCCTCCCCCCACCCAGTCAGAGCCGGAGTCCCTCAGGGCTCCGTGCTATCACCTATTCTCTTTGCACTGTATACCAGTGACATCCCACGCTCTCAGCCCAAAGTATTCCTAGCCCAATATGCGGATGATACCGCCATTTACACCACTGGGTGGCATATCAACAGACAGTCCTATTTCGTCATGCAACGGGCCATCACCGAGATCGGTGACTGGTTCCGAAAATGGCGCATCGCGGTCAACCCAGCTAAAAGCACAGCTATGTGCTTTACTGAGAAGACACGCTCCCCTTACCCGAAACCGCTTATTTTGTTCGACGAACCCATTCCCTGGGTTCCTAGAACAAAATACCTCGGAGTCACCCTTGATCGTCATCTCACCTTTAACGATCACATAACAACCGTCCGTAACAGAGCGGCCTTCATAATGGGTCGCCTTGGTCCCCTACTTCGCAAAGAGAGTAAAATGTCTCTTAGTAATAAGAAGACACTTTACACTGCCTGCATCCGCCCCATCATGACTTACGCATCAGTAGTGTTTAGTCATGCTAGTGAGGCCCACCTTCATAAACTTCAAGTCATCCAAAACCGTTTTCTTCGTAATGCAACCGGCGCCCCGTGGTATATCCGGAACACCGAGTTGCATTGCGACTTAAACCTTCCCTCTCTAGCGCAGTTCAATAAGGACTGCGCCCGCCGATACTTTGATCGAGCGCCCCACCACCCGAACCCATTGGTTGTCCAGGCATCGAACTACTCGACTGCCTCTTCTATCCCATTTTTCAAACCCCCCCGTCGCCGACCACGGCAGGTATTAGACGACCCGGATGACCCCATCGCAGCCATTACGTTGGCAGCTTTAGCGTTATCCGCAAGTCGTCGAGGTAAAATCCCCAGGTGTGAGGTAATCAGAGGTCACACAATCAAACACCGAGCTCGCCGGCGAGCTCGAGGCAAAAACAAGGTCACGATAAATTGCTCTCCAAATAGTCAAAGAGTATTATTCAGTAGGGCCCAATTGTGCAACACTGCAGTTGCACAGAGGCATTTTGCTCCGATCCCCCCCATGTCTCTCGACAGCGAGACAAGCCGAGGTCCGAACCACAGTGGTGCCCTTGAGCTCGCTGTCAACCCCTCCTATAGTAGCGGTACGTTTTCGGCGTCCGCAGGAGACGGAGGTAGAAAGCGCTTTTCGCCTTCTACGCCCGTCTCGGGAGAAGTGCCTTCGGCACTTCTCCCTCCCGGGCTATTGTAGGGCCAGGCCCTCGCCCAAAACCCGGTGGAGCTGGACGACCGCACAGGCGGTAGCCAGCATCTATGTCCTCCCTAAAAAAAAAAAAAAAAAGTAATATTTTTTAGAAGATGCTTAGAGGTAGACCAAGCACGGAAAAATTGAAAAATGCTTACCATATATATATATGTATAAAGATGCGCGTTATATTTTTATATAAATTATAAGTATTATGATTTGACGTGTAATTGCATTGTTACCAATAAATATTATCATTATCATCTATATCAGCATTTCTATGTTTTTATTATTATATATTACATATACAATATTCTATTCAATATATACATTTACAATATTTAGAAAATGGTCATAAATTATCATAACCACAATATGGCGCCTAATATTAAACATGTTTAGTATGAAATAAAACCAGCTATAGTGAACGTAACCTCAAACCTAATAGCCGCCTTTTCAAATACTATTAAAGAAAAAAAAACATTTTCTCGTATTTGAATCACGCACGAGGAAAATATGTGTTCAAGGCCTATTGAAATTTGTCATTCAAGTGGTCTCTGCGCGAGGCGGGACTGCGTGTGTGCAGATAGAATAGGCGACACAAAAATTTTCTTCCTTGATACACCGGGCGGAAAGGTTCTCATTGTTCCTACTGGAAAAACTTAACTACTTGGGGCTGAAAACAGTAGATTGTAATTTATATTACTATTACAGCCATGAAGTCCCATCGTTGAGTAAAGGTCTCCCCCATCAGGGAGGTTTGCCCACGCTTACCAAGCTTCTTTAGGATAGCAGGATAAAAGGTCAGTTCTTTAGAAGGCGCTGCTGGCATCTGACCTGATATTTTTCTCTTTGTCGCCTCTCGTGGCACCCGCTGGAAGATAAAGGGAGGGTATATTAACCCGGAACCCATTCTAATTTAACAGCTCAAATAATATGTTTATGGCAAGGCTTTATTTTCCATATTATTATTTTTTTGTTTCTAAATATTATACACTAACCAACGATAAAAGAGCCGTAAAATTATAATGTGTCATAAATCTTTGTTTTAAATATACAGGGTTTTTGGAAAAATACTAACGTCGTTACGACTAACTATCGTTGGTCTTAACAAACATTTTTAGATGTTTATTTTTAATTGTGTTAGCGGCGGGCGCTCTTAGCTCAGAGTAGGCATTGTCTTTTACTACGAGACAAAGAATTAAAAAGTGTCAGACAGTACTAGAAAAACTTCATGTTATTTTTCTGACAGATTGTTTTAGATTTTAAGTAAAGTCGTAGAACTAATGTTGTATGTCTTGTTAAACAGAGGTAGTCCACACAAGGTCCTTTTGAATATTTACGTCGAGGAAAGTTATAAAATATATGAGATAATAAATTATAGGGACAAGAGACTGTAACATAAGGTCGTGCTAATTCCGTCAAAATATTTAAAAAACACATTTAAAAATGTTTGTTATGGCTAACAGAAGTCAACTCTACGAGTTTGTTAGCAATTTTTCAATTACCCTGTATATCACCTAGCTATAACTATTATTGTAAAACTAAGGGATAATTAAGACGTATTATGTATACTAGTAAAGTTGGCCATTTAAAAAAATATAACCTTTCTGATTGTTAAAATTGTAATAATGCATTAATCTTAGTAAATAATTTAAACACAAACAAATCAAACATGATGTAAATTATGTTTTATTTGTTGGCAGAGGTCATTTTTTAGGTCTAGACTTCAAACGTATTCAGCCTCGAACACGTTCCGAAATTTTGATGCTGTCAATTTTGACAGTACATTTCATAGAGGCTAATTTGTGCGAGCAAAAAATCTCTGAGTATGTCGAGGGCCTTACAAGGAAGGCAGACCGACACGTCGCGTCGCTCACCGAAAATTGCCTGCGTAAGTTTGCGTCGAGAATTTTTAGATTATCTTCCGTGTTCCTGCCGGTCTCAGGGTCGCAGTAATCGCGAACGGTCTGTGAATAGACCTCGGATGTTTGGGAAAACTCTTTAGTTCCTTGTGTAGGAGCGAGATTTTTGCGCGTGATTCTCAATTTTTTTATTTTTATTTAGTCAATCTTTTAGTTCGGTAGTTTTTGTTTAAAATTTTGTTGCTATACAGGACTCTATTGTTTGTTTTTCAATTAAAATGGAAATTAATAAAAAAAAATGTAGTTGTTAAATTTAGTTGATAATTTTTTTTGCATTGATTTTAATAAGATACCCCATTAAAATAATCAATAAATATGATTCAATTAATGTTATAATAAAATATTCCCATATAATATTTTTTGAGACTTTTCACATTAGGTGGTCCTCGTATTTATTCAGTCAAAAAACTATAAAAAGACACAAAAAACTATTAAAACATAATGATTATTTTTTCAAAAACAAAAATAAAATCTCAGAATGTCTGTTAGAATTAGCAGAAGTCAACCCTAAGAGGTTGTTAGCATTTTTCCAATAACACTATTTCTCTCGATATGTCATGAATATGCGCCTCTAAAATATTTATACACATAGTTCTGGAATAGATAATATTTAGACATATTTAATATAATATTTAGACATATTTTTATTTAATATGTTGTTGTGAAGAAAAGAATCGCACTGACCACGTATAAAGTTGGACAAGAGTAGAAAGATGATGGTCGTGTGCTAATAAAAATGCTTTACGTAATTTTATTCGTAGCCTTCGATCATAAATGAATGATCGAAGTTCGTAGCGTATAACAATAATTTACATACATACATAATATACAAAATATTTTCTATAACGCACTGTACGAAACACAAGAACATATTAACACAAGAACATATTCAGAGTAGTATGTTTACGCTAGCAACATGTAAGACAGGTACACGAGAACATATTGTGCGAAACCCTGGCAAAGCACTAGTATGATATATAGCCCTGTTGTGCGTCTAATGCATAAAACACTCCACTCAAATGAGCAGCATGCCACGTGCAATGGCATGCTGCACATTTGGCGCAATTTCCCTTAACCGCCTCTTACGACACCGACACGAAGATATGGGGATTTTTTAACCCGGCCAGCGAAAATATGAGAAAAATGGTGATAATGCATTATCTATATCTCAATCTCAAAATTTTAGTCAGAGGTGACATCATCACATCAACAGCATCCAGCCTTCTTTGGAAGAGGGGCGGAATTGCCGTGGTTCCCAGGCTTGGCAGGCGTTTTGTTTTCACACTGGGATCACAGTGTGTATTGGAAGCTTTTCAGAAGGCGCTGCTGCCACGTTCTGGTATTTTTACCTTCGTCGTCTCTTACGACATCCACAGAAAGATATGGGGAGTCGCAAGCTGTCACGGAACTCCACGGCACAAAGTATTTTTTATTTTAATATTTCCCGCTTGGCAAAGGTTGCCCCCATTTTCTTCCTTTCATCTTTTTTCTTTGCCATGTCTTTAGATCGCTTGCAGCGATAAGACCGCTTATTGTTGCATTGTTTTATATTGTGTCTCTGTTTAAAGTATGTTATTTAAGGTGTTTCAATAAAGCGTATACCTATCATGTCTTTCCAAGTTGATATACGCACAAATGAATACGAAAAAATAAAACAAGATGTATAAAGTAAATAGAATTAAGTATTTTACTTGCATTTCCCTTTTATATCGATACTAGTGGCCCTAGTCACAATAAAGAGAACCAAAAGAATGACTCCTCAAAGCCATTCCAATATATAAATGCCTCGAGTTACGACACCATAAAGTGCACGCTAGGGTAAACGCGATTTTATATGGCAAAATGCTTCATTCACTAAAGCGACGCGGCCCCTACTCTGATTCGTCGAAGTTTCGAACTTCGGGTCCGAAAGAAAGGTATCCGCAAAACACGTATTGGCTCACTTTTATTTAACTTCGTTCGTAGCATAGACTAGCAAGCATTTGCCTGTGTAGATTCTGAATAAGATATTTTTAAATTGGATTCGTATGGTTTGTACATTTTCAAAATATGAAATCATAGTTTATTCATAGGTAAGTAGTCAAAGTCAAGTTCTAATTATGCAGTAAGAACACACATACCAATGAGGATATAAATACCTATGGAGAACAAAGAAATTAACGTAAATTTTAAATACGAGTATCTAACTTCTAGAACAGTAGCGACACCTCTCGCTGATCCCTAACTACATAGGACTGCACTCTTAGAATGTGAAAATGTTCTTTAATGTCTCTCAATTAAGACTTAAAATTGATTGAGGCATAATAGCGTTCTCAGAGTAGTATGGGAGATTCCCTAGAGAGCACGATTTGTGATGATTGATGAACGATGCGATCCGACCATAGATTATATGAAACAACGAACTTCGTATCGCTAATTTGATTTTTGTTGCCTAATAAAGCACTGATTACCTACATAGTCCTTAAATCATTCTTTCTACTGTCTTAAAGTGTCGCTAATAACACGAAAAATGAACTGTGCGAAAAACATGTACTAGGCCCACAGTCTCTAAAAAGGTATTGTTTAGAAACTGTTTTACCAAACAATTTCATGGTAGCTTCTCATATTCCGTCTAATTATTTTAATGACGCAATGCTCTCATTAAAGACACAAATTAAGTGTCGAAAGTGAAACAATCCATTAATCTATTTTAGTCGTGAACCAAATGGTTTTTTAATTGATTGGGCAGCGGCGTGAAATAAGGAAAAAACATTCTATTTAGGTATGGCTTTATCTCGTTACAAAAACAGAATGGTTATTTATAGGGAAATTGATCGAGTTTGAGTGCATTGTACTTGTTTATTGTTAAGGGGAAAAGGTCACTTTTTAATTCTAAGAATAACATGTAACATTGTACGTAATTGGAGGCCGTGACTATCGCTGTAAAGTATTTGAAATGTTTAAACTGAAATCGATCGTAAAATAGTAACTACAAAACATTATTATAAAGATTTCCATCAACCAGTTTTAAGTATAACGATGGTCTTTATTCGCTAACAAAGAGATTCCTTGCAAACAACATGACACGTCATAATGGGCAGTAAACTATTAGACTAGGGCCCGTTTCAGAATGTCCTAATAAAGTTTCGGGTTGCTATGTAACACATAAAATAACTGAATAATAAAAATGACAGGTGACATGCAGCGCGTTTCAAGCTTTAACCGATGGATAGGCTAAATCGATGACTGTGAAACGCAAAGATAGTGTTTTATTTACTACATTTGTTCTGGGTAGTAAAACCGGAACTTACTCGAATATTCTGAAACAAGCCCTAAATCTCCAAACAGTATTTCGTATGTCACAGAATAAGTTCTCTATGGCTAATTATAATATTACAAGTTTTCAAGAGTTTCGGTTGAAAACCTCTCTTCCGAACCCGTATTCTGTATTCCACAAAGTAAGTTCTCTATTGCTTATTCTTATATCACAAGTTTTCACGAGTTACGTTTTAAAACCTCTTCTCTCTAAACGGTATTCAGTATGCCACAAGGTGTTTTTTACTTAGACGGTAGTATCCACCTTTTTATCGCTTCTATCATCGTGAAAGTAAATACTTGAAGGTTTGGCAACATTACCTTTCCTTTACCATAGAGGGATTTTGTTTCTTGCTTTAACTCCATAGAGTCTAAACAAAAGAAGTTGATGTAATTGAGCCGCATTATTTTGACAGCTCGAAACATGTAGATAACGCACCGTCAATTTGATGGTGGCATGAAGAATATTTTCACGACCTACCCACGGAGATAACGTACGCACCATTTTACGCTTTTGAATGGCTATTGAGTAAAAGAGACCATCAGTGGTTTGTGTCAAGATAATACATATATGTAATGCACAGATATCTTAGTCGGGTAGTTGGAGAAATGTTAAAGCAGTTCTCGTAAACATTTCTTTTCAGTCTGCTCGTGACCGCTATAAACGCTATTATAAGTATATTTTGATTTGGGAATTTAAAGCTACAATAAGACACGTTACAAATGGCAGTTAGGTAGTGTTTTGATTCAAGTAAAATTTTTTACGCATCATAAATCGCTAAGGAGTGGAATAAATAAACAACCACGAAACTATGTATATTTGTGGATTATTAATATATGGTAAATATGATCTGTGGCTAGAGTGATAAGAAGCTTATAGGTCAGCGCGTAATATCGTCCGTCCATATCGATTGATACCTATTTCAAACCAAACCTACAAATTCAAAAAGTGATCTAAAGTAGTTGACTTTAGTGGACTTCGTGGTGATATATCTCTAACGTTAAAATAGCAACAGTGGGACAAAAATTCCCAACTAGTGTCGTTGTTCCACGGCCGGTATTGTGGCTGCTTACAAAACTTTTAAAGACAAGCGACCAACAGAACAGTGCATAAGGTTCGGTTAGTGTACATTATCTAGGGAAAGTGTTTTAGCGGTTTTCATCATATTTTAAATACGAAGTGACATGTGCATGTCTTTGTGCCTTAGAGCAACACGATCTTCCGCCCGCCGCCGCGCCTTTACTGTTGCTTGAGTCTAATATAATATCTATTTAGATCTGGTTTGAAGAGTATTTTTATAGGATATTTCATTACAAGATATACGTTAGCCTTTGTTATTTCACTTACTAATATTCGTGAGTCTTTCGGTCGTAATTATTTTTATCTTTAAACTCTTTCATTTTTCAGATTTTAGCCAGTTTGAATCTAGTTTGGATTCTGCTTTTATGTCATATTCCATCTAATTTGCGGTTCTAATCAAAACGATCTCTAATCTAGAACTATTCTGCACTTTGGATCGTGTTATGATGGGTGATTTGTCATGCCCGATCCTATTAAAGACTCTTGCTGTTATTGGACAATTTGCTTCGCTCTTTTTTATATTATTATCCTTCAATACTCAGTGACCGCACACGTGGATGTAAGGCAAGGCACAATAATATAAGGTGCAATAAAGAAGATTGATACAAAGTCTTGCATCAAAGAAAATAAAATCTGTCAAAGATTTTCACTGATACTCGACAGACCCTACAAAATCGCCGACAAAGTATTGGGCTGAAATCTCTCAGTAAGCCAGCATAATTGAAGCCAGCATGTCTACGTTTAAGTATATTCAACAAAATACTTATAAATCTTCTTTGAATATTGTGAAGTTGCTCATTTTCTGATAACCACGCGTAGGTAGTTAGTTATAAAGTACTGTAGCGAAACTGAATTGTAATTAAGAAGTAGCATTACGTTATACTTTCGAAGCAATGATGGCCGAGCGGTGATAGGTATGGACTGCTGTGCCGCAAGTTCTCGGTTCGATCCCCACTGCCGGTTTGAACTTCACCACATGGTGGAAGGGCTACCACCCTCAAGTAGAAAATCTGTTACCAAGAACCTAACGGTGTGTTCCGGCAGCAATTCTTGAGAGCCAGTAAAATTACAGGCACTTGAGACTTAGCAACTGTAGCATAGTAGAAAGAGTGAGGTTTTCCCACTCTTTCTACTATGACTGTAGGGTCTGTAGGTCTCAGGATTACGGGTACAGTGCAGTTAGTCACTTGTGACGAAATGCATCTGTTATTGGCAGAGGTTACCGTTTAACATTAGGTGGGCTAATTCTGTCACGATACCATTTTTTTTTTTTTAATAATGCTATGTCTTACTTTTGTGTTATAATTTCGTACCATTGGGACATGAAGATTTTGACCAAAGTGAAGTAATAATATAACGATTTAATATCTTAACTGATTCTTAACTTCTTCAATAAATATATTCATATACAAACTCATTAATAAAAAAAACATTAAAAATATAGCATTTTAAAAGTATTGTGCAACAACTGCTGTAAAACTTATCATTTTTTTTTAAATTTTAGTCACTGCAACAATTCTGTGCTATAAGGCTCGACCACGGGCTCGACTATGGTTTTGCGAAACGACGTCCAAGAGCCATAGCTTAGGTTAGAGTAACTTCGACCATAGGTCAGTCATCGATGTGCAAAATGGGCTGTTTTCCTTTGTACTTTATGTATGTAAATTGCAGCCTTTAGGATGTTGGAGATAGATAAGACATAAACCAAGGATGGTTAAAACATGTTATATAATATTTAGATGTATTATTTACTATTAGTATTATTATGTATTATTTAGAATGATAAGGTGCAACGTTTTATAAATCAATTTTAGACTATTTGGAGCGTCCTCGCTTCGTAGGGATGACACTATTAAAATTTAACAGTCGATTCAAAGATGCACAAAGACAAACATCAAACTGCAGGCTTTGTCGAGAGTTTCGAAAATTGTGCCTGTCTAGATTACGTAGCGTATCTTTCGGTATGGCGGAACTTGACGGAATTATTAGGCATAAATAGTACAAATTAAAGTTGGGATTGGAACTCTTCATAAATAGGTTTAATATATTACTTCATAACAACCTGATTTGATATCAATAATATCAATATTTTAAAAAGATAATTAAAGAAAACCTTCAAATAATAAATTTCCACGCGTTTCGCATCTACACAATGATTCACTAGGAGGTCTTGACTCTTCGAGCTCACGGTTCTCGATTTTGATTAACGCTTAACTGCAAAATGGTGGACATTATTAATATTTTTAACAGTATATATCTTCCATCAACCTTAGCGTCCCCTTCAATAATATAATTTAACACTCAACAGGTTCTTAAGTCACATTCTTACCCTTAAAAAATCATTAAATTTTATAGAGTGGAGAAAAATGTAGACAGCTGGAGAATAATTTAATTTCTTGATACAATACAAAACCCATGCCAAAACTTAATGTATCGGCCAGATAGTCAACTGCTGAACACACAGCCTCCCCTAATATATGCCCTAATATGCCTTCCCCCCGTAATCCCCGCGCTTTTTTTTGATGTTCTACAGAGGCATATGAAAGGGTGTGGGATTAAGCCCTCAAAATTTACATAAAAATGTGTATGCATTTGTAGACAAACGGAGGCGCAATCTCGAATTAAAAAAGGGGAAGCTCAAGAATAAGCCGCCATCTAATATAATATATAACTATATAAATAGTATCCTCACATGTAGTAAGTGCTCAAGAACGTTTACTGCTAAATGTGGTTATATAATCCATGTGAGGTCTCATCAGTAACTATAAAATAGAAGAAGGTTGCCGTTGCCGAAATCGGAATGCCTCATCGGAAGACATCATCATCAATCCCCACGCTGGCAGGCGGCTTGGGGATTGCAGTGTGAGATATCAGTTACTGTTCTGATACCCACCTTTGGGTGTGCCACACTTAGTCGCCTCTTACGACACCAACGGGTAGAGATAAGGGGTGACACTCTAGCCCACCACCCCAAGAGCAATAAAACATATATCTAGTGACAATTCCGCCAAATGTTTCTATTATGCCTACGTGAGGCTACTCTTCGAGCGCATGATCACGATCATCGCTCAATTAGGCGGAATTGTCCATAGATATATTTAGAAAAAGTTGCTCTAAAATATTAATGAAATGTTTTCGTAAAATATTTTAAAAGTATTTGTTGTTATTAAAATGAAAGGTAAATAATAATAAGAAATGACAAAACCACCGTGAAGTGACCAGGACCCAAAATAATAATCGGAACAAAAACCTATTAGGAATATCGCTTTTTAAGAGCGCACCGAGTTTTTTAGGCGCGCCGCGTATGTGTGCGTGAGTAAGGCACGCCAACAGCATCCGTCCCCGTCCGACGGCCGAAGAATTACTAAAGCGGACAGGGAGGAAGAATCGCGGCTCTGGCTAAAATGGGCGGAACGTGCGTGAATTTCAGTATTTCCTTCGTATAATAATAACATACCTATTTGATAAAATTAATGTGTATACGTTATAGAAAACACGTCTTTTTTCATTATTCAAATACTGATGACTTTCCTTTAAGTACTTACGCCGTACTAAGGGTTTATTTAGTTTTTTAGATATAACTTTGGATTTTTTTTCTATCAAGGAAACTTTTAGTAATCGTGTTTCCAAAGTGTATGATTTATAGAATTAATCCTTAAATATATTAAGTATTAATTTCATAACTCAAAATTAAGAAATAAAGACAGCAAAAGAGCAAACGAACCACAATAACGTATCGCTGCCTCGGTGCAGGCTTAAATAACTCATTAATACCTTATGTTTATATTCTCATTTAGAAGCTAAAGATCAAGACTAACTGACAGTGATATCATTAGGTTCAAAATTATGTTCGTAATCATTCATTATTTTGAAAATGATTGCCCAGATTTTATAACAAAAAACGCGGCATTAAATTTAACGCTAAGTTAAGTTAACGTTAAGTGAACGCAAACAACAAATTTGAAATATTCGACATATTATACCTATGGCTTTAAAAATTTGTCTTAAATACTGTGTGTCTCAGTGCAATTCGTCACTTATGTCGAAATGCATCTGTTTGGTATAGGCAGATGTTAGTCAGCGTAACATTTTTTTATGTGATTGTGACGGAACAAGCACGAAGCCCACCTGATGTTAAGCGGATTAAACTCTGCCTATAACAGATGCATTTCGTCACATTAAGACGTAGACTTGTTAAGTCTTCATATCAGGATGGCCTAGTGGTTGTTCAGACAAAATAACATTTAAAAAAATACTTTATTGTTATACGATAGTGCTAGTGATTGAATTAAGAAAACTTTTTTCAAAGTCTAGATCTTCAAAACGGAAATTGAAGGTGCTTTTAATTCCTAAAACAAAACACCATCTCTCCTGCATCATCAGGGACGGTGGTCTATTGGCATCAAGGTTGCAATACTGAAAAATAATTTTCAGTACCATCTGCAATACTGAAAATTAATTTATAGTGTTTTGTTTTAAGGATGTAAAACACCTTCATTTCTGTTTAAAGATCTACATCGATTTTGAAAAGAGTTTTCTTAATCGATTAAAGAGGAAAGATTTGTATTTTTGTATGCAACGAATAAATTTAAAAACTACTAGACCGATTCGAATGAAATTTGGTATGAATATAGTTTGAGACCCAGGAAAGGACATAGGATACTATTTATCCAACTGCGCAAAAAGAGGTTAATGATTTTGCACGATAACCGATATACGCGCAAGATTATCTAATACGGAGCTAATTATAAATTACGTAAATATAGAGAAACATATTAAAACCTTTAATTTTTCAGTAAAATGTTGTAGTCACGTGTATTTCATACTATTAAAATAAGCCTATGGGTTAAAAAGTACCATAAATCAATTTAAACATGAAAATATTGGTAGGCCGCGTAATTGTACCACGCAGAAATGATTGTTCCATAGACTATAAAAATATTTTTG
The DNA here is from genome assembly GCA_963854805.1 of Plagodis dolabraria. NCBI lineage: Eukaryota > Metazoa > Arthropoda > Insecta > Lepidoptera > Geometridae > Plagodis > Plagodis dolabraria. The sequence goes on from OY978442.1 coordinate 7,867,149, forward strand.
TTGTTAAATTCTATAAACAACTAAAATATTCCTAACATATTCTCAAAGCCAACTGACACATAAAACCTATGAACCTCCTTTATTTAAACACGAACAAAAAGCAATTAACTCGACGCATCAAATTAAATTATCCATTGAATAACATAATTCAAAGATAAAGGGACGTTGCCAAACTACCTACACGTGTATATGAAGCCTCCAAATATTTGAAAATTTAACAACTTTATCTCAATTAAGTGATAAACATTCTGTAATTATTTTGAAGGGTATCAAGCAATTTCTTGGTGTGACAAAGTAGTCCGCTGGATACGTATTTGCGAGCATATATTTACAATGCACGATGGCCTAGATGCAGCGCATCAGTTCAAAGTTCGCTGCACAGCCTTCGCAGAGTATCCAATCAACTATCTAATGAACATAGCGAAATAAATTACGTATAATGCTAGGTTCGGAATTTTACACATATCAATTTGAAAAACAAAAGGGCAAAGATACGACAGAAAAAAAAACTTGCGTTATTTTCTTTAATTTTCGTAAAAAAAAAACGTTGTATGTTGTTTGTATCGCAATTATGCAATATATTTTTTTCCCTCGCTAGGTTGTTGAAAAGGTGCGTATGAAATAATAATATACTATATTCGAATCTCCCGTATTATGTAAGTTTTTTGTATTAGATGTAAATAAATAGACCAAATAAAGGTCCTGTTATCATGTAATAACTTTTTTTTAAATATTTTTATGTTTGCAATAACGCATGCTCTGCGAATTGCATTATACGAGAGGAAAAATTTAAGTCATGTGCGGGATTCAAACCCGCGTCCATCCATCCCTTTAGCCGGAGTATGCTCTAATCCAATTGAGCTAACATGACAACGAGTCCATAGCAATTTTTTTCCCTATCGTTCTTTTTAACTATCGTATTGGGATGCAGCGACATCTATAGTTCAACTTGCGTTGTACTACAAACAAGACTAATTTTGCAATAAGTTTTAAACTTGTTTATGATGACGCAACCCTATAATTTTAATATGTTTTGCAACGCATGCTCTGCGAATTACCTTACAAAATTACAAATTTACGACAGGAAAAATTTAAGTCATGTGCGGAATTCGAACACGCGTCCATCCACCCCTTTAGCCGGGGTATGCTCTAATCCAATTGAACTAACATGACAATGAGTCCATGACTCAATTTTTTCCTATTGCTCTTTTTAACCATCGTATTGGGATGGAGCGACATCTATAGTTCAACTTACGTTCTACTACGGCAAATGCGGGTTCGAATCCCACACATGACTTACATTTTTCCTCTCGTAAATGTGTAATTTTGTAATTTAATGACTTATTTTCGTTTTTGGAGCACCAAGTAATAGATGTCATGTTTACCTCCATTACCCACCCGTTGCATGTATTTTGTTTACAGGATAATATATTACAGTTAATAGGTTCGCTGTTAATTTCAACAAATTTTTAATGACACAATAAATTGTTAGGTTGTAGGAAAGAGATCGCTTTGAAAGAGAAGGCCGCCTATTGTTCACTAAATAAAATAATAATAATAAAAAGGCTTTATCATTGTTCACTATTATAAGCTAAATATTTTCAGTTTTATATATTTTTTTTTGTTTTAGTTTAAGGGTTTCAATAAAGAGTTTATCTGTGTAAGATGTATTTATTTATGTTATCGAATCCTGCCGCTGGCTTGAGCTTCACCGCATGGTGGAAGGGCAATTTTGCGAATGCCCGCCTGGCTAGCGACCACCCTCAAGTGGAAAATCTGTCGCCAAGCACCTAACAGTGCGTTCCGGCAGCTGTCCTTAAGAGCCAGTAATTCTAGGTTAAGCCTGTTAACACCTTCGACCACAGCATCACTTACCTCAGGTGAGATTGTGATCAAAAGGCTTACCTATCAGCAATGAAAGAAAAAAAAAATGTTAACGAAATTATGCCACTTTGTGTACAGACTTTCATATGGCAACTGCCAGGACGACGAGATCGTAGATTCACGTAGTAACGTGAATAAAGAATGGTACAGAAAGTTCCACTACTACACGCACAGCTATGTGTGCGTACTGCTTAACTAGACACTGACAGGCGCGCGGGGGCCTTTCGTTATTCATGTGTTAGTACGATACTACTTTGAGAACTGAAAATCCTCACCATATTCTTCATCCGGTAGAAAAAATAATGTCAAGTTAAGTTTAACTTGAATTTCGAACTGCCTAGATGATATGTAAAAAATCATTAAGTTGAGTTCCGGACAGTACTCCAGTAATATCCGAACGTAGCTGTATAAGTTACATTATAATAGAATTCTTTGTTACGAACAGGTTTTTATTTGTTATGTACAAATAATACAATTATTTTCGTTGTAACACATAGAGATGACGTGATTGTGACTTCATGATATAAGGATTGAAAACAACAACAAAATAGACAACCTTCAATTGTATTCTGCAAATAAAAACTGGTCTATTGCGAGTTGGGCTCGCGCTAGGAGAGCTTTGTATCTACACGCTAAAAAGAACATAAAAAGCTGTTCTTTTTTAAAATTGATTTGTGATCCATACCCGCAGTTTGCCGGGCTAATTTCACCCATTGCTACCTGTTGTGGTTGTCTTAAGAGGCGTAAAGGTAAAATACCGGACGGAAAGCGCCTTCTGAGGGACTGATAATTATATTAAACTGCCATTCCCGAAACGTCTGCCAAGCGTGGGGACTATGGTAAACCCTCCCTTAATGGGAAAGCTGTGTTCAGCAGTGGACAATTAGCTGATAAGGTACAGTACAGTAGACTTGTGATACTCCGCGCGATTCATACTCGCGTTTGGATATTTTTTTTAATAATTTTTTGCTTTATCAACCGACTTCCATAAAAGGAGGAGGTTCTTAATTTGACGATGAAAATTATACCCATTTCTCTACTCTAATCTAACAGCCGGATCGTCCACTGCTGAACACAGCCTATTAAGGGGGTATTTGCCATAATCCTCACGCTTGGCAGGCGTCTTGGGGATCGCAGTGTAAGTTGGCAGTTCTTTAGAAGGCGCTGCTGACCACCTTCCAGTATTTTTCCCTTAGTCGCCTCTTACGACACCCACGGGACGATATGGGGAGGTGCAATTCTAACCCGGCACCCCACGGGGCATATGCCCATTAGTCCCATATAAATTTCATCAAAATCGGTTGAGTAATGTTTTAGTTACGTGGACACTTAACGCTACTTGCGTGGACACTTTAGCGCCGTCACATCTTTCTGAAACCAACGTGAGGGCTGGTGCTGCGGCTACTTCGGCGGAGCAACTCAAGCGGCGCAAATATGCTAACCTCGGTATGGGTTACATATTTGAGCCGTTTGGTGTAGAGACGTTGGGTCCGTGGGGACCGGGAGCTCATCGTATTTCCAAAACCTATCTGAGCGCTTGGTCGATGCGACGCGTGATCAAAATGCTGGCACATTTTTGGCTCAACGAATAAGCATTGCAATTCAACGGGGCAATGCTGCCAGCATGCTGGGCACGCTGCCAACTGGGAGTGGGCTGGAGCATTTGGACTACCTATGAGTCTGCTATGACTTATAGGTTGTCTAAATGCTTTTATTGTAGTAGCTGTAGTGTTGTATATAGTTCATAGTATTTTGTTTAAAAAAAGCAAACCGCCGGAAAAAAAAATTCTGATTATTTATATAATTGTGAATTAACTGAATAATGTATTCGCTTAGCTGCATGACTTAGTGGTATTATATGGCTCTTGTCGACGATAAACAATATTTTAAGCGAGTGAATTATCTTGTAAGCAGTCTTTATCACAAAAAAAATTGTAGCCAGAGTGTACATACGCCTTACAGATATTAAAAAGGCAATACTTATTAATAGATTACATTACATATTAATATAATTATTAATAGATTTTAATCTAAACAAATTTAAAAAAAATTGGCCTGTTATATAAATGTTACATTAATTCCAAATTTCTGCAAAATCCTTTCTGTTGATTCAAGTAACGAATAAACATACAAGGAAACTAGCCGCATGGCTGTCAAAAACCAGACTTTTGCGTCTTATAAACTTATAATATGGGATTATCTGTTGATGCCGACTTCGTTTTGCATCGCTCGTTTGTCGACCTTGATAAGTCGTAAAATTGTAGGGATTTCAATATGTCAGTTCGTGTTTGGTTTTGTTTTGTCTAGAAGCAGTAATGCATCAGTGACAATGACTATAATATGTGCAACAGTCTATATTGACTGCCGCACAGAGGGTCCACCTTCTCCGTTCCTACTTGATCCTCCTTCGATTCCTACTTCAAACCTCCCCGTCACTGACCAAGGCCTACATTGGACGACCCGGATAACCCCATAGCAGCCATTACGCCATCTGCAATCCGTGAGCAGCTTTAGCGTCATCTGCAAGACATTCCGGTTACATCCACAGGTGTGAGGTAATTAGTGGTTACACGGTCAAAACACCAAGCCAAAATCCGGTAGAATTGTACAGCCGACAGCGGCATTCAACATCCTTGCACTCCCTATAAAAAAAGGTCCACCCATTTGGAATCCCATCGCAGGCGAGCTTGAGCATCACCATACGATATAACCCGATTTTCTAAAGGATTTTATACAAATTCCTAAATGAAATCTGGTTATTCCTACGGTACTTTAGTCTGATTTCCCACCTCTAGCTACCATACTCACTTAGAAAATCTGCCGCCAAGCTATTAATGTGTTCCAACAGCAGTCCAACAGCCCGTTCCAATTGTAAGTTGGCTAACATCACCATCTCCGTCATCACATCATCAGATGAAATTGTGTACAAAAGGCGAACCTATCAGCAATATAAAAATCTGGCGCTCTTAATCTTGGATTTATAATTTCTCTGATGAACACGTCTGGATATATATATACTGTATTTTTTTAATGGGATTGTGATGAAACAAGCACGATGCCCATCAGATGTTAAGTGGTCACCTCTGTTTATAACAGATGCATTCCGTCACAAGTGACGAACTTGCTACAGTACCCTCACTCCTAAACACATGAATGTTGGCACACTACTGCTTCAAGGCAGTTTATCTGGGACTGCGGTGGTCCAAGATACCAAGATGGGCTTTTGTTAAAGGGCTACCTGGATCATATGATGATTATATGTCATGTGATGCTAAAAATATCTGATCTATATGAGAGCCTTAAAAGGTGACAAAGGGATAAAGAGCAAATATGAGCTGCAGCACCTTCAAAGAACTGTTGTCTTACATTACGATCCCCAAGACATCTGCCAAGCACCGGGGTTCTGGAAAACTCCTCCTAATGTGGGAGGCTTTTGTTCAACGGTGAACGTTATAGCTGTTGATGATGACGGATCTGGAAAATATATTTTTTTGTAAAAATAAAATTTTCTTTAAAATGCGAGACTGTGAAAAGCAACAAAATACGTACCTATTAAATAAAATTACTAAAAAGGGTGGTCAGGAATCCCGATTAGGAACTTCCGGCGATGTGATTTAGGTCCTAAAATAAAAAGGAAAGGTCACAATGACCTGCGCGTGAGTCATTTAGTGCCTTTTAAAGGTGACTTGTAACATTATGTGTCAGATCAGAATGGCTGCTATAAAAGGTAAGTATGTAAAAGTCGTTGAATATTATTAAAAAGCAGAAATTGATTTCTAATTTATGTTTATTACGAAACTGATAAAATCCCTGTATGTAAATACAAAAAAATTAAATATACGAACTGTGTTAGAAGTAAATTGCCGCCGAAAAATTCTATATCCGGAAATAAATGCCAAAAAGCATATTACTATATACCTTGAAAATTTTTCGATAAAAATAATTGGTTGAATATTTTTCCATAACAGTACCTACAGTAATTGATATCTATTTATAACTAATTATTGCCTATAATATATGTTTGTAAAATTAAATGAAATGCCAAAAAGAATTGCCGAAACCCGGGATTGAACCGGGGACCTTTAGATCTTCAGTCTAACGCTCTCCCAACTGAGCTATTTCGGCGCTGAGGATAATGACGAAATACTACGTCTAACGTCTCTAGCTCTGATAAAGAAAAAAACGCCACAATGTTTTTATCAATAAGTTGTCAAAGTATGCGGTCACACGCCAACTGATAACTTCGAGGTCAGTGCACCGATTCTTTTCCCGGATTAATCTAACTCTAAATTGTTAGTGTTTGTTTTCTAATTTTTATGTGTATTATTTGTTTTTTATGTAAACTTATCTGACGTGACTCCTTAGCTATTCTTAGTGATAGCGTGTATTACTTTAAAAGAAAATTAGGTCTGTAGTTCGCCTAATATGCAAAAAGAGAAAAAAAGGGGATTTCACTCTACGGCCTTGAATACATCTAATAAAATGATATGGAGCAGTTCCTGATTCTTAAGCCAGAAAGTGTAACTTTTGTTAAGCCGAAGGGAATTTTACAACTGGAAACTAAGGAGTTGCTGGCGGAGTTGATGGTTGGTACACATACTGAAGTACTGTCAACGAGGAATTCTATTAGCCTACCATATACTGTGACAGTTTGTAGGAAATATCGAAGTCACGCTTCAATGACATATGAAAGTCAATACATTCTCAACTTAGGTAGTTAGTGATGATCTCACTCACTTCTCCCTAAACAGGAAATTTCGAACACGAATTGTGTTGTGACTGACACATGCCTTATTATTTTTGATCAAATAAATCACTCAAATCCTTAGAAGTAGGAACTTCTGCGAATGAACTCTCCACAATTTGATGCATATATGCGTTAAGTGAAGGAAGAAATACAATTGGTTTTTCCATGCTCTAGGGATAAAGATTTAAGATACAGGTGACATGTTAGACTAGCAGACATCTTAGTATGAACGGACTGTAAATTTATAATTGTAATTTACTGTGATTCGAGGGTCCACGTTAAACTGGTTGGTCATTTCGAATATCCTTTGAAGTGTCAACATTCCCTTATTTGTAGTTTCAGCGTCAATTCACAACGAAGTGACAGCGGTTGGCACATCTGGCAGTGCAGCGGTCAGAAGGACTGTCAAACCATTTTCGAGTTTGTTTCTACCAGCACAATGCATAGTATCGCTTGAAAGACCTCGGGATAGGTAAGCCGCGTGACTTCTAGCGGCCGCGGACAGCCGCGACATCTAAAATTTTCATGAAAATGTTTCGAGGCTAATAACTTTCAAGTACTATATTATTTTGTAACAAATTTGAGAGATTAATGAGATATCATGCTTTTAACTCTGGACCAAAAACATCAAATAAGAGAGTTATCAACCTTTTCATGTTTGTATGGAGCAGTGACCAGCCAATTCATCCCATTTTGTAGAAACTTTTCCTATGCCTTATACTTGAGAAACTACTATAGAATATTAAACGTCCAAATTTTAGCACCGTACTATTTTCAAATTCAGTCTGTGTTGTAGTATATTGTATGCTGCTCGAGCCGTATCCTCGTATAGTTCGGTGCATTGTACAATAGTAGAGCCCATAGTAACTAACACAGATTATTTAGCAGTTTCTATATTCTATAGGCTGTTTAGTGGAGTAGATTAGGCGTCAGTATGTACGGATATCTGGTGGTATGTTCGCTTACTTCGCTAGTTTACTTTCTAACGACCTTGGAGGTTCGCATTCGGCCGAAACTTGGAAATAAGGCCTGAGACCGAGCTATCTAGGCCGCAGCAAAACGCCTCTTGTATGTAGATGTTTGTTAGTACGATTCCAGATAAAGTGGTAAGTTCTTGATTAATCGAAGAAGCTTATTTAGGTACCTTTTCAAACCCCATTTTCAAAATATAGAAATCCTTACGAATACTTCCCAACGCACAGAGCTTGTTTGGGTTATTATCAACCAGCTTGTGCTTCACCGCATAGGGGAAGGGCATTTTGCGAATCCTTGCCTGGCCACGGTCAAGTAGAAAATCTGTCGCCAAGCATCTAACGGTGTGTTCTGGCAGCAGACTTTGATTGAAAGCCAGATTGTAATAGTGAAAATACAGGCACATCTTAAAAACTGGATATCTCAAGGTGATGGGCTCAGTGAAATACATCTGATGTACACATTGGTTACCGCTTTACACTTGGTGGGCCTCATGCTGATTCCACCATGAAAGCATAAATATGATACGTTTTTGAGAAGCGAATATAGAGATTCTTTTCGTGAAGGTTCCCAAGTCCTATCAGTTTGGAAATACTTCAAATGGTAGAGCGGTAAATGGTCTTTTTGCCTTCAATAGGTATCTATTAGTTTTGAACTCACAGAGGAATTATTTTACACTAGGTGATTATTGTAAACAAATTGCATAGAAATTTCGTTATCATTGTTATTGCTGGATGCTTTCGGGCCTCATACAAACACATAATATGAAGGCTATTTTGTGTCTAATAGTCAACAACTTAACTCTCTCAGGTCTCCATAGCAAAGGATTGTTTTGGGTACCACCGTAGTGTCAGTAATTCTATGTTGAAGCGTTAGTGGTGCGCACGCACCGTAAAGACACTGCAGCAAGTCAATTTCTGTAATGTTTAAACTCAAATTACCTATTCTTATGAATCTGGCAAGTGATTTAACCATCCCAACACTACATAAATTTAAAAAAACTGTAAGCTCATACCTCCATAATACTACTAGCTTCATATACCCCCAATATATAACAGTCTAGGTTATTAACCCAAAAACATAACAAATTTTGCGCGTTCATACATGTAATAACAGGTCATACTTACATCTTAGTAAAGCATTCTTGATCCGCTCAAAGATTTGAAGAATGCAAAAAGATAAATACTTATTTGAATCCAACTTCTCAGTGATGTAAAAGTAGCGTCGTTTGCGAGTCTACTTTCAATATCAACCTTGATTATGCGTGCGTAAAAAGGCGTAAATATTGCAGGTTACTTCTTATTTTATTGGCTCCCTTCTAATTTTTTATGAATCTAAAAGGATCCGGATAAGGATATCAAGTTGGCGACGTCATTTCATTGCAATGAGTTGTAGATTTACGGTATTGTGTTTTCTACAGAACTCTGTTATATATCAAGGAGTATATTAGAAGCAGTGATGACCTGATTTAGCCCCTGTTAGTGTCTGGCTACAATGTAACTCTCACCACCCCATATCTTCCGGTGGGATACGAAAGGCAGCCTTATAAACAAATGCCATCATACTTTATACTGTGATTCACAAGATGCCAGCTAAGCGTGGAGATTATTTTAAACGCCTCTAATGGGTCCCGTGGAGTGCCGGGTTAGAAGTGCACCTCCCCATTACATCCCATGGGTGTCGTAAGAGGCGACTAAGGGAAAAATACTGGAAGGTCGGCAGCAGCGCTTTCTAAAGAACTGCCAACTTACACTGCGATCCCCAAGACTCCTGCCAAGCGTGGGGATTATGGCAAATACCCCCTTAATAGGGGAGGCTGCGTTCAACAGTGGACGCTTTGGCTGTTACAGTAATACAGTAATGGGAAGGTTTCGTTCAACCATGGACAACGGCCTGATGTGAGTGCTGATAACATGACTTGATGAACCAATGGCAATAGTTCAAATTCTGCTTGTTTCTGAGTTCTAACTACGCAAGCTTGGGCTTTACTTCAGGGTGGCAGCCAGTACATTATGCAAATGTTCTACCAACAAAATCTATCACCAGTCACAATGTGTTCCGGCAGCTGTTTTTATAAGCCAGTTTTCTAGATTTAGCCTGTTAGCATCTTCGACGAATAACATCACTTACCGTCACGTGAAATTATGGTCAAAGGCTTACAGGTGAACAATAAATAATAAACTTCAACTTAATAAAGATGCTTATTGAGAGCCGATATAAATGCTATAATTACCACTGAAATTGACGCCATCAATAGCATAATCGATGTATAAAAACAATTTTCTCTGAGGCACACTCCATGAGTAAATAAGCGAGAAAACAATCGATTACGTAGTGCCACAGAATAAACTATAGTAAATCCCAAGCGCGTGCGAAACCGAAAAAAATGGTCCAGGCGAACCGTGAAGAAGACCAGAGAGAGACGGCAACGTTACAGAAAGTTGTGCAAATAGCGTAGGAGGTAACGATATTTTTGATTACGAATAAGGATCTCAGCATTACTACTTTTTCCTAATTTACCCTTATTTTTTGAAAGTTTTGTCTTTTTTATAAGTTCATTGTTCTTACTTAAAATTATGGGAATGTAGTACATTACTAAATTAACCTTTTAATACTAAATATGCGTGTATTCTAAGCCTTCATTTGTCTACAAAAGATAATGTGGGTATAGATTTTTTAATTGCACTTAACCGTCACAAGACGATCGTCTAGCTATGGCATACTGTTTATATGTCATCTAGTTCAATTGTCTTTCAGCTGTCTAGGCATATTCATGACGAAACGTCATGCTGAAAGCAAATCTTTTGGGCGTCATATATCATATTCTAAATTGCTTCACCACATACAATCTCTAGTCTTATCAGTGCTTACGAGTTCTACGAGTAATAATCAATAATGTCAAATTGACATAAAAAATCTTATGATATATATTACATAAAGCAATGATAGCCTTATTCGTGATAAAACTATGCGATATCACCCACACTAAAGCGTTAAAGATGTAGAACCCGATATTAACTACACGAGAGAGCAATACACTGCCCCACTCTGAAAGAAAGAGACAGCCAATCGAGAGAAAGACAGAGAGAAGAGTGAAATTGCCGTGGTAACTTTCGCCGCGCTGGTTTCAGTTACGTCACAGCTGCACTAGCACAGATTATGCAACCTCGTTGTGAAGATTATGACTGTATGACACTGATTTGAATGATTGCTGGAAGTAATCAATTTCTTTTGGATACGTTTCCGGTGTAGATTAATAAATATTAAAATGGCTTAATTCAGATCTAGGCTTAGTTACTTGATAAGTAAAGTACGATACTATTTCACTTATCGTGTTTTCTTTTTGATCAATCTGATCTATTAGTGGTGTAAGAATATTAACGGTAGGTACCAAAATTAAATGCTTTGGCATAATTGGTTTGAAGATATCATATACTTATCTTTGTATATGATATCTTGAGTTGAGCGAGTAAAAGGCGAGGATATATAAAAAGATAAGTATCCTAAGGGCCTGTTTCAGAATGTTCGAGTAAGTTCCGGTTTTACTACCCAGAACATATTTAATAAATAAAACCCTATCTTTGCGTTTCACACTCATCGATTTAGCCTATCCATCGGTTAAACCTTGAAACGCGCTGTACGTTAACTGTCATTTTTATCATTCAGTTATTTTATGTGTTGCATAGCAACCCGAAACTTTATTAGGACATTCTGAAACGGGACCTAAATATTATAATATTTCATCAACACTTGTCATAACTCGCTGGAGATACATTAAAAGTTAATCGTCCCACTCGATTGAAACTTTATGACACCTGAATAGTCTATCAACTATCAAATGCTCGTTATAGTTTATATTGAAAGGAGATTTAAAACGGTACGCAACCTGAATTAGAACGTAGTTATTAAAACGGTACTAAATATCATTACACGAAACCTTACGTTATACCATCTTGTTATGCTTATTTCTCTATTTACTTAATCGTCTTTTGATGATTCCAGACATTGTGTCACAGCACAGTACGATCTCCTCTATGTTATACAATTTATCAGCGGTTACACGGTTTTTACTTTCACTATTATATTTTACTTCAGATAATGCATGATCTTTATGTTGCTTCACAATTCAACGAATAACATTTTGACGAACAAGGCATCTTGAATTAGTTTCTATAAAGCTTATTATTTTGGAAAATATATTCAATGATAGTCTTTAAGATATCGGTTGTACGTTTGAATATTTCCGTCATTACAGTATAGGTACCTTTCTTAATATTATTAATATAACTAAAGCGTATTGATAGCATTTATGTGCAGTATGTCATTGAATATTTTTTGTATCTATGACAATGATCATTACGGATTTAAGTTAAACACAAGGTATTAAGAAGGCCTTCCCTTGAAAGAGACTAATGGCTTCATCAGAGATAATCACGCATAAAAATGTGTCGTCCATCACATGTGATTTCGTAATCCCAACGTTCAATCTCATTAATCATTTTCACATTCCTATGTTTAATTAGAACAAGGCGGGAATGGTGCCCTAGATCTCAAATGATACACGCATCTTTTCTCGCTCTAATGCCGAAGTACAATACTGTTCTGTCACTTACACATTCGCAACCAGTACACTTTATACCTAATAAAGGCGCCTGTAAAACATTCACTCCGTCTATGTGTGCGATATCTAGTTCCGATATCTTTGCCAACTGTAATTTATCTATAGCAGTGGACCCGAAATTGATCTTAGCATTCCTTGGTCCCAATAGATCTATTATGCAAATATCTTTCACGAATTCTATTGCATTTGTTTGTGTTGGTTGCATACGATCTACATTCACATTTGTTACTGTGTGGTTGTTTCATTTGTCTATGTGGGTGAGTTTTGTATCTGTACAGTGTATATTGGATTGCTGTGTATGTTAATTCTTTAGTGTGAGTGTAGTTTAGCGTTCACAATGAAAGTACTCGGCGGTTGCGCCGATTTGGGTCACAGCACCAACTTTGATTATAAAGATTACGAGCACCGTGTGAATCATCGCACATCTTCTGGGTCTTTGGTTTTCTCATTGGGTATCTTGTATTTATTTAAAAAGATTTTCCAAATATGGAGGAGTCGTACGCAATGAAGTTTACCTTTAGGGATACGCACCTAATAAAATAAGTTAGTAAGTAATGTCAAGTAAGTAACAGATAACTAAGGTAAATGAGTCTCCAGTAATTAAACAAATTAAGACTCTTAATTTGTTTAATAAAAAGACAAGTTTTCTTAAATTTGATAGAAATTATATGAAGTATTTAATCTTTCTCATTTTAATTTTGGCACCTTTCTACTTACATACTATATTCCTAGTTAAAATTTGTACCTATTTATATTCTTTTGTAGTGCAAAATCCAAGTCTCGAAACTACTCAAAATATATGAAATAAATTTATTTCATTTAGCTCGAATGTGTATTGTGAAAGTGAGTCTCAACCATATCTTACGCACACACAGATCACAGATAAATCTCAAAATATCACAACGATGACACAAGTGATGTTTCAGAAAGGTCAACCATCTTGATTAATATTAAAATCCTACGCAGATCAACAAACAAGCAATTTATCGTTGTCAAAATTAAGAATGAGGATAAAGAATAGAAACCTATTAATATCTCTAACTTCCTTCTTTGCCACCATTTAAATATGGCATATTTAATCACACATGACAAAATTTTCCGTTTCATAGCATCCCCAAGGCTTTAAGTAAGAATCTATATGTATTTTTATATGTGTATTATGTAGGTAAACATTGTTTTTAAGAGTTAATGATAATGATTACAGGCTCAAGCATTGTACAGACTAAACATTGTTAATATTTATTTATTTAGAAAAATATACCAATTTCTTTACACAGTTATAATTTATTAAATATTTTTTTAGAAGTACTCTCAACTTTAATTTCTCTCATAATTTTATAGAACATAACACTACAGTAATAAGGGGAAATCACAATCTCAAGTATGTCACGTACCTACTTAGAAGTACTGTGTGCAAGTTAGAAGATTTGGGGACTGAAATTGCATCAATTTAACATTGTACTCAAATCCAGTTCAATTTGTGGAATATATAATTTATTCAACAGTAATTGTTATTTTTTTGGAACGAATATGTCATCATTAACATGAATTAACATTTTTATCTAAAGGGGATCAACAAATCAATTGAAAAGTAGCACGTGGGCACATATTCCCCATCTAAAGAGAAAATAATAGCCCGCAAGCCCCAAATAACTTTTTTCGGGTCAGAACCATTCAGGATGTCTCAAGGTCTGTCGCGTAAAACACAAAAGGTAAATAGGGTGATGTACAGTTTGAGAATATGAGATCCCTTTCACGCCACACGTTCGTGTGTTTCACCACTGTATGACGTAGACATTGTATTTAAACTGCTGGAGGGTTTCTGAGTGACAACTCTACGTAATTTTTATTTTACTTGTTGGTCATGGGTGTAACCTTAGTAGTAAGTAAGCAATCAAGAAGTGTGTCTTAAAATAATTTACGCTTTATAAAGCTGTAATCAAAATGTGTGCAGTCTACTAAAAGAATGTTGCAGAAGGTCCCACGTTTTTACTGGATTGAGAGCGAGATGCGTGACATATTGATACTTTTAATTATAGCGTAAAATATTGGTTATACAAGTTTCGCTAAAGATACGTTATATAGCGTATTTCAATCTGATATTTGTGGAAAGCTATAAAGCATTACCAAACCAACCACCAAAAAACTGTGTTGCAAACACTCATATTTCGACCCTATTTTACGATTATAATTTTGGACAACCTATAAGGTTCAAAGTGATTCCTCGATAAAAGGTCGAGTGAAACCAAGAATATTGCAAAATTTGGCTTTCATTTCATAACTGGCTTTATCTTTTAGGCATAGATTGTACCAGGATAGAACATGTTTTGCGGCATATTTGCTTGTACTAAACATTGCAGAAACTTATTTTATGGCCATAGGATGCAAGATAACTTTGTGGAGGTACCTACCACCGCTTTTGAATGTTTTCGTGGCCCATATGAATGTACAGAGTTGGATTTTGTAACATTTTGATGGGTGGTATGATAAGGTAAAATTTTAAGGAGTTTAAACTACGTTGCGCTGGATTGCTTCAAATAAAATACTGGATTAAATCCCACGACATCACCTCTGATAAGATCATGAGGACTATAATCAAGGCCCATATCTTCCTGTTGAAGGTCATTTTAGGCGACAAAAGGAAAAATACTAGAAGATGGACTGCGACACCTTCTAAAGAACTGTAAATAGTTCCTTAAACGCCTGTGTGGCGATTATGGCACCGCCTTCTATTTCCCCCTCCCAACGGTGGAGGTCTTCGGAAGTAAATGTCACCTGTGATGGGATTGTTGTGGTAATACAAAATACTAAAGTTCTAAATCTATATATGAGAAGTTAAATTTGAACTGTGAGTTATCTTACCACGGTAGCTCAGATTGGCAGTGCATCTCACGTTCCCATGTTTACAAGGTCACATGCAGGTTCGACTTCGTTAATTTTTTTTCTTTCGCCATAATTGTCCACTACATTTTGTGTTAGTGCAAAAATGTCAGCGTTAGTATGTAAGATTCTGTTGTAAATGAATTGTTAGACAGTGTAAATAATATAGGTAAGTCTGTGGTTTTATTAGTTTGGAAGCCTTCTTCGGGAATCAGGAAAGAGCAAGAGTTACTTCAGAGCCAGTTTTTGCTCAAGGTTACGCTTGTTTACCAGCTTCGACCATATTATTTATGATTTACCCTATTTTTTGTAAGATTAAAACCTGTTTTTTTCTGTGTCAAAGAAATAGCTCAAGCCAAGTTAATACCCCCCAATCTTTTATTATCTCTTATTTTTCAATTTATAGCCATTTTCAATTTATAACTCTTCGAATCTCAATTAGAAGGTACTGCGCCTTATTGGTGGAGTGTAATATACTTTATTTTTAAAAATATGATTCTTAATTTATGTCTAAAAATACGATTTTAAAGGCACACCCTGCCCACGACCTTTGCGGTGTTTCAAACGTCGTCGTCGAAATAAAAATAATCATAAGTATTATACGCGATTTGAACCGTTTTAAGCAAAGGTCTTAATGAAGTTGATGAAGAGAGGCTTAAAATAGTTTAATTGCTAAGAGTTTTTTGACCTTCGAAAACACCTAAACCTCTTAAAAATCCACGAGTTCAATTAATAAAATAACCTTGCTAGTTACTTTCTTGGAAATACCTAACAAGAAACATTTTAGAGTACATATTACCTAGTTATTTACACATTTGAACGAGCCAACATTGTGTTCAAATACTTTAGTAGAATGTGTGAAGGCTGAACCCAGGGTCAAAAGTAAGGGACAGATTTGTGTAAACCACTCGAGATGTGTTTGAGTTATCGATTTACTTGCCTATTTATTATGCTGTGTGAACATAACCTCAGGTTTAATATGCCTTGAGATTTTAACATGTTTTTGGTTTGTAGGACGAGCTTTTTCGTATAGCCAAGGATCCATTCTTTCGAAAACCGTTTGGTATATGAAAATCGGACTTACGTAGATTTTAAGGTAGATGACGAAAAACGCTGATGGAAAAGCCGAGAGGTTAGTTTGTACAGATTAAGGTACACCATGTAGTTAATTTTTTTTGTTATTGTGACGTCATAAGCATGAGACCCGCCCGATGTTAAGCGGTGACATCTGCCTATAACAGATACATTTCGTCACAAGTAACGAACTGCACTGCGTCTTGAAACATACAGTTGTTGAGTCTCATGTGCCTGTAACTTTACTGGCTCACACGGACTGCTGCCGGGACACACTGTTAGGTGCTTGGCGACAGATCTATTGTTTTATATGTATAAAATCAACGAACATTTTCAAAACATACCATGATTGGGCTCCTCCAGGTACGATACGTAGGTTTGAATAAATTACTGTGAAGTATACCTCAAATAATAGGTACGTAATATCCTCATATATGACCACAAGAAAGCTATTTTAAAAATAATAACAACTCTAGGGTTGGACTAGAATGCAAACCTCCTTAATAGTCAAAGGCTTACCTATCAGCAATAAAATAAGGTCTTTGTTTAACGGTGAACTTCGTGGCTGTTTTTTATAAGTTAGTTTGCATGATAGTTAAGCATTTTGCGAATTCCTGTCTGGCTTGCTACCACCCTCAAGTTGAAAATTGCCTTGCAACCGAACCATGTGTACCAGCAGCTGTCCTTGAGAGCAAGTATTTCTAGGTTAGTCTGAACAACATCTTTGACCACATCATCACTTACCATCAGGTGAGATAGATGTCAAAAGCTAACCTATCAGGCATAAAACATAAACAAAAAAGAAAGTTGTCCTTGAGATCCAGTAATTCTAGGTTAGCCTGAACAACATCTTCGACCACATCACCACTTACCATCAGGTGAGATAGTTGTCAAAGCCTAACCTATCAGAGGCATAAAACATAAACAAAAAGAAAGTTGGTTGTTACACAAAAATCTGGTAAATAAACGTAATTATGATTATTATAATGAAATCGTTTGAGCAACCTAACGGCCATCAATCTATTTAAACCAAAAACCACCTTCGCCGTTGAATCATGACCTCGCATTTATAAAAATGTCACTATCGTACAATCAGGGCACATACGAGGGTAAAACTTTTTTCGGTCCTCTACCTGGCCCCATTGTGTCAAGGGAAAGTATGTGAAAGACAACAAAATGGAAAAAAAAGTTTGATTTCTCCGTCGCTTTTTTTTCTACGACCCTTAAGAATTCCTATTTGGATCAAGGTGTAGTTTTTGTCAGCGCACGTTTCGACACAATAGGAAAAAAGGTTTTTGCATTGCAAGTTTTTCTACAGATGGGAATAAATAGGTATTAATACTTGTGTATTGATAGAAATAACATTTGGTTTTTAATAATGCATATAACCGTTTTTAACTGCACGTAACGTTACCTAAACAAAAATCTACGTAACGTTACTTAAACAAAAATCGACTAAGTATTACTGGGGAGCCCGTGTATACACAGTTATATGATGTATAGGCGTTAGAGGCATTCTAATTCTACCCCTATCGTTAAAACAATGGGAAATTTGAGGTACTTAAATATTTAAATTGGCACTGTAGCATGCTAAGCTAAAATATAGAAATTATTTCGAATGGAAAAAGACAACTTGCAGCGGGACTTGAACCCGCAATACCAGATAATATCGCCCGGTTGGCGATGACCACCTACCTAAGTATGAAGGTAGGTACTTTTTTTCTGTGGTAGCACCCGCTTCCGTAGCATAAATGGAAATGAGCCAGAACGGTATTTTGGGATTGCAAGTCTCACAGGACTTTTCTTTTACATCCGAAATAATTTCTAAACTATCATATTATAAATATTAATAAAAATAATCTCTTGTTGCGTATGCATTGCTGTTGTATTTTTATTTATTTAACTTTTTGATTATTCTTATTTTTTACGTGTGAATGTGTACTTAGACTGTTAGCGGAAATATTATTTTAAAATTTAATAAAATCACTACAACCTCGCCTAAAACTGTATCGTCGGTATCACTCCGGGTAAAATAAGAATTTAACGATTCCACGTACATCAAAATCTATTAAGACAATTAAAAGTTATGGTGGCATACAAAAGCTTATGTAAAATCACGACACAAATATTATCTTTAAAAATGATATACCAATCTCTCATGGCCTACTAATGTTGTCTAGCACGTATTGCAGCTTTAACTATATTATATTTGTAACTAGTTTTCCGGGCGCGGCTCCGCCCGCGCGTATGTCGGTTATCGCGCAAAAACATTAACCTCTTTTTGCGCAGTTGGATAAAAACTATCCTATGTTTTTTCCCGGGTCTCAAACTATTTCCATACCAAATTTCATTCAAATCGGTCCAGTAGTTTTGGCGTGAAAGCGTAACAGACAGACAGACAGACAGAGTTACTTTCGAATTTATAATATTAGTAGAGTACTGATTCTAAGTAGGTATCAAATATGTTCAAAATAAGTACTCATCTAATTAATGAAATAAAGCCGCGCATCTACGATTCTATACAGAGATTATCATCTGACCACCAATAGAAAGCCATGTACTTAGTTTAAAACGCAAGAACAATGTCGAATTTTCACTCGGATCATTTGAAGCATGACAGTTTAAATGGAGAAAAACTGTCGCTCATCAGTCATTGGCGTCGAAAGCTGCGCGTGCGCAGTTCTATTATACTCTCACTCTATCACCCGTAAGGGTATGCACTCACAGATAAGCATAGGTGTTGTTAATGTTAAAATAACGACAAATATTGTAGGGCTCATCCTTGCAGCGCGTATCTGGTACTCTGGAACTCCATCAGCACAGCTACTCATCCGGTGTATCTTATTTTCAAATACGTGGATAAAAAGTCGACTTGTGAACTTTCTTCCTTTTTTGGAAGTACCTACTACTAAAAATATGGCCACAGTTTTCTATGAGGTTTTGGATATAACTTAAGAAGTGCCACCAAAGGCATGTGTGGTTCTTAACTAGATACTTAAAATATAAAAAATATAACCATTGTAAGAATAATATTAAAAAACTTATAAAATATTTGTAAATTTGAAAAATTAAGGGTGGCAAAGTTTTGGGGGAAAATAGACCTGAACGAAGAAATTAACGATTCGTATGTCAAAATGAGTCCCTAAACTACGAGTATCACCACATCTCATAACTATCTAGTACACAAATTTCTTCATTTCTATTGGTAGGTAAAAGTAATATTACGATAATATAATGATAATGATATTTAAAAAACGCAGCATATGCATTGAATGCATAAGATTAGTGGTGTTTGTTCTCAAATATTTTTCATTCTGATATCTCTTACACCTTCAACAAGAATGTAAAAAATCTATACAGTATTTCTTCGACACGGTGTTGATACTACAATCCAAATTTGTGGCTAGAATCCTTATTCTTTATTAGCACGCAGTAGATACTAAGCTGTACCTTATTCATTTTTAATTCTTTTTTTCATCCTTAAATAAGAATTACAGAAAATCTATGAGAGATGTTCTTTCCATCGAAAGTTTATATTGAGGCTAATTCTGGTTAGCCTGAACAACATCTTCATCTATTCATCACTTACCATCAGGTGAGATCTGTCTATCATCTTTAAAAAGGCACTTTATTAAGGCTCATAACTTCAACGTAAGGCCCCTTTTATTTATCAAACATTATACTCAAGTAAAGACAATTTAAAAGTTGGAAGAAGTTTGCCGTATAACAGTTTAGCGCCTGGAAAAGTAGAGAATTGCAACAAAATAAGATGTTGTTCCATTTTGTAACCTCGTAATAGGTAATTATTGTTTGTCTAAAGGCCCCAAAGTCAAAGCTATGAACAAATTTATCTACGTGCCCAGTCTATGGCTTTATAATTCAGTTAAAATAGTTCAGTCCGTGAGTTTTACCTTTAATTGGAGTCAACGAATCGCACACGACAACGAGTAAAAACAGAAAGAAAGTGATGTTACGACAGGGCGTTCTTGTAAAAAGTGAGCATCATTGTTTTGTATACCCGTCCCTTTCTACTTCAAAGAAATAGTGTAGCCGTTTCATGTGAAGAAAGTGCGCGCGCGCATGATGAACTGAATTTACGTCATACCTAGTATATGTAAGATATACAGAAAAATGGTATATAATTGCAATGTTTTAAACAAGTTTTAGCAAATATTTACTGTTCAAAGTCAAGAAATTCGCATGTCGCTGGAAACTAGCAATTAAAGCTTTTTCCCTCAATTTTTTTTTACACAAACCATATGAATCTCTTGAAATGTTCATCACATCTCGTTGTGTATGCACATATAATCGTTATCTTCTACAAAATTAACTATAATATTTAGGTTCGTCCTACTATCGTTACGCCCCATGGGATGACATGCATCCTCCCAAAATCTTCCCGTGTGAGTCGTAAGAGGCGTCTAAAGGAAAAATACTAGAAGGGCAGCTCGCCTTCTGATGAGCTGCCATTTTATTCGTATACTGCGATCCCCAAGCCGCCTGCTGAGATTGAGGGTTATGGCAACCCAAACTAAATAGGGGAGGCTATGTTAAGCAGTGAACAGTACTTGAAAACAAAATCGAAAAATAGTAGGAATAATTTTATTCTGACATAAAGGAAGCCTAGTTGAAACGTCGCATTTTAACTATAGAACAAAAACAAAATAGAATACAAAGAACGCGTTACCTGAATGGAATTTACCTTATATACCTATTTTTAATATTTTGTGTTTATTTTTTTTTAATTTGTGAGCTTATCAGCAATACTAATATTTTGTGAAAATTTCAACCTGCTAGCTATTATGGTTTCATAGATCCTTTAGACATACATATGGACGGATAGATGGACAAAGATTAGTAATAGTGTTCTCTTGTCTAGTATAAATAAACAACAAAGATTAAAAAGACGTTCAAATGTATTTGGTGAAACATGAAATACACACTTAAATCATAGTAAAAAAATAAAAATGTAATTGATCTATTATTTTACGGTATACTGTTGTAGATAGTGAGAGTGAAAGATGACGTCGAAAGTGGATTCACCGGTGTTGGAATGCGATGGCGATACCTACGGTAAACGAGAAACAGAGATGGACAGAATTGGTGGGAGTGTGGGAACACGTGCAGGTAAATGCAATACGCATTAAGGTTTTGTATGTTTTGAGAGATTTGTGAATAAATTGGAATGTTTTTTAATGTTTAATTTGTTGTTTTTTATTGGGTATGGTCAGTAATATTTGTTTTTAAGGAATATATATATGCAATTTTTATACTTGATTCAAGTCAAGACCTTTTTGTTTCTGTTAAGTACATACCTATAATTTTATATTTTACCCTTGGACCAATATAAAATGAAATTGGTCGAAGATTGTACCTATAGCAATGCTAATGCTAGGTACATGTATATAAATAGGTACTGTTGGGGACTTAGTTTAATTCCATGTGTATTGTTATGCAGCACTCTAAGTCCTAGATATTATACTTAGGGTCCGTTTCAGAATATCTTAATATAGTTTCGAGTTGCTAATCAACACATAAAATAACTAAATGATAAAAATTACAGGTAACGTGCAGTGCGCTTCCAGCTGATGGATAGGCTAAATCGATGACTGCGAAACGCAAATACCTATAGTGTTTTGTTTAATAAATATGTTCTGGGTAGCATAACCGGAACTTACTCGAACATTCTGAAACAGGCGTTTGTTTGTTTAGGGAGGACATAGATGCTGGCTACCGCCTGTGCGGTCGTCCAGCTCCACCGGGTTTTGGGCGAGGGCCTGGCCCTACAATAGACGGGAGGGAGAAGTGCCGAAGGCACTTCTCCCGAGACGGGCGTAGAAGGCGAAAAGCGCTTTCTACCTCCGTCTCCTGCGGACGCCGAAAACGTACCGCTACTATAGGAGGGGTTGACAGCGAGCTCAAGGGCACCACTGTGGTTCGGACCTCGGCTTGTCTCGCTGTCGAGAGACATGGGGGGGATCGGAGCAAAATGCCTCTGTGCAACTGCAGTGTTGCACAATTGGGCCCTACTGAATAATACTCTTTGACTATTTGGAGAGCAATTTATCGTGACCTTGTTTTTGCCTCGAGCTCGCCGGCGGGCTCGGTGTTTGATTGTGTGACCTCTAATTACCTCACACCTGGGGATTTTACCTCGACGACTTGCGGATAACGCTAAAGCTGCCAATGTAATGGCTGCGATGGGGTCATCCGGGTCGTCTAATACCTGCCGTGGTCGGCGACGGGGGGGTTTGAAAAATGGGATAGAAGAGGCAGTCGAGTAGTTCGATGCCTGGACAACCAATGGGTTCGGGTGGTGGGGCGCTCGATCAAAGTATCGGCGGGCGCAGTCCTTATTGAACTGCGCTAAAGAGGGAAGGTTTAAGTCGCAATGCAACTCGGTGTTCCGGATATACCACGGGGCGCCGGTTGCATTACGAAGAAAACGGTTTTGGATGACTTGAAGTTTATGAAGGTGGGCCTCACTAGCATGACTAAACACTACTGATGCGTAAGTCATGATAGGGCGGATGCAGGCAGTGTAAAGTGTCTTCTTATTACTAAGAGACATTTTACTCTCTTTGCGAAGTAGGGGACCAAGGCGACCCATTACGAAGGCCGCTCTGTTACGGACGGTTGTTATGTGATCGTTAAAGGTGAGATGACGATCAAGGGTGACTCCGAGGTATTTTGTTCTAGGAACCCAGGGAATGGGTTCGTCGAACAAAATAAGCGGTTTCGGGTAAGGGGAGCGTGTCTTCTCAGTAAAGCACATAGCTGTGCTTTTAGCTGGGTTGACCGCGATGCGCCATTTTCGGAACCAGTCACCGATCTCGGTGACGGCCCGTTGAATGACGAAATAGGACTGTCTGTTGATATGCCACCCAGTGGTGTAAATGGCGGTATCGTCCGCATATTGGGCTAGGAATACTTTGGGCTGAGAGCGTGGGATGTCACTGGTATACAGTGCAAAGAGAATAGGTGATAGCACGGAGCCCTGAGGGACTCCGGCTCTGACTGGGTGGGGGGAGGAGAGGGTGCCTTCCACGCGATAGCGAAAGCTTCTGGCTTTAAGGAAGTCTTGTAGGATGAGCACAAGACGTTCTGGCACGCCAAATTGGTATAGCTTGTAGATCAAGCCATTGTGCCAGACTTTGTCAAAAGCTTTCGCTACGTCGAGGAAGACTGCTAGCGTAGTCTGGGGTTTGGGGTACTTATTGAAGCCCTCAATGATGTGCTCCGTGAGGCGGTGCACCTGTTGGACGCATGAGTGTCCGGGTCTGAAGCCAAACTGCTCATCTGGGATAAGGTGGTGTTCCTTAGCATGGGACTGGAGACGGTTTGCAAGTAACCGCTCGTAAAGTTTGCCTAAGGCACTGAGGAGGCTGATGGGGCGGTAGCTGGTGGGGTCAGATGAGCTTTTGCCTGGTTTGTGAATGCCAATGACATTTGCACATTTCCAGGTGTCTGGGAATAAGCAGTGGCTCATAGCAGCATTGAAGATGCTGACTAAGAGATGGATGAGAGGAGGAGAGAGGGTTTTAAGAACCCTGTTGGAGATGCCATCGGCACCGGGGGACTTGCGCGGTTGGAGGGCCTTGATCAGTCTCTCCACCTCAGCGTAAGTCGCTAAGGTGATTGGTGGGAGTTCAGAGGTGACCACAGAGCTTTTACGTTCGACTTCAGCATCCACCGAATCGAGGTGAGCTTGGTCAACGTGATCTACGTTAGGGGAACACTGAGCCTCTAGGCTATCAGCTAGGCACTCAGCTTTGTCTTCGTCAAAGAACGCTGGGACTAGTGGGACTGGTCTGTATAAGGGAGGCATGTCGTTGTGGTTACTTCCTTTCAAACCTCGCGCCAAGTCCCAGTAAGCATGGTGGCTTGGCACGAGGTTTGAAAGTTTATCGCCCCATTGTTGATCACGCAACTCAGACATGCGACTTTGAACCATGCGTTCAAAGTGGCGTTTCTTAGTTTTGTTCTCTTTACTGGGGTAAGAGTCGTAATGTCGGGTCACTGCTTTACTCTCCGTCACCAATCGTCTCACATCCGCTGGAATGACAAGGCGCCGGTCGTCCGGCACTATGACCTCCTTTGCAGATGCACCTACTACGGTGGAGAGGTGATTGGTGAACGAATCGATCGCAAGGGTTACGTCATCTTTTGTCAGGATGTCGTCAGGGATCTTGTCAAGGTCCAGTGAACTGATAGCCTTTAGGGCATCGCCTACTTGCTTCCAGTTCACTATTGTCTTAGTGGGGCGGGGGAGGTCAGTCGTTGGGTCGGGACCTAGTCGCAGTATAATGGGTCGGTGGTCAGAGTGAAGCTCGTGAACCACTTCTATGGAGCGTAACCGGAGTGTTACGCCTCTGAGTAGTGCCATGTCAAGCAAGTCAGATCGGTGGTCTTCCATATAAGGGTAGTGAGTGGGCTAAGTGGGCGCAATTATGTCAAAGTTAAGTTCTGCGATTAGGTTTTCAAGTGCAATACCTTTGGGATTGTTGACGTTACAATTCCATAGGATGTGCTTACTGTTGAAGTCGCCAATCAGAAGGACGGCGCTTCCTAATGAGAATAAGGCTTCTAAGTCAGCTCGGACGATCGGCTTGGAGCAAGCTTGGTAACAGGACGCTATGACTATAGGTTGATGACCAGTCATAGCTAGGAGGCAACAAGATGCTTCCATATTAACAAGAGTCGGGGTAGGTAGGGGAATGCAGTGCAGGGACCTTTTGTAATAGATAAGAGTGCCTCCCCCACGGGAGTTCACTCTATCATCACGTACCGTTCTGTAATTGGCAAACCTAGGGTTCGCCTTCCCCGGTTTTAGAAAGGTTTCCTGCACGCATATGATATCGATAAGATGGGTACAACAAAAGTCGTGGACGAGGTCACGTTGTCTGAAGAGGCCGTCAGCGTTAAATGACGCCAACGAAACTGAATACGGTTTCGTGCGTTCGGTTGTACTACCCATAGTGGTTGTACTGGGGAGGGGCCTGGGGGACGAAGCGCTTAAGGGCGCTTAGTAAGTTTGCGTGTTCCAATGTGTATTGGATCACGTCCGCTGGGGATTGAGCGTATTGCATCTTGTGGAATAGCTCTTGTACCTCATTGATGTCAACCGACATAGCCAGATCGCTGACTAGGTTGATTGCCTCTTGAAGAGGGGCAGCCATCAATGGCATAGGGGGAGCTTGTGGCCGGGAAGCGCCGCGGGGAGGGGCGCGAACGGTGTTGGCTGCGGGTGCCGGGAGCGCGGGGCGAGCCGGGGCCGGTGCGCGGGCAGGGGCCGCGGCGCGGGCGGGTGCGGGAGCGGGCGCGGGCGCGCGGGCCGGGGCGCGGGCGTTAGCGACGGTCTTAACCATACTGGGTGGTTTAGACCATGCGTTACGGGCTGGGAGCGGCGCGGGTATTACCTGTGAGGCAGGTACTACCGTTAGTTTAGGACTTACCCGTTGGTAACGGTCATAAGAGGGGCGGGTCGGCCTATGCCTTGCCACCCTGTGGTTCACTCGTGGTGCTTTAGGGCAACCACGGTAATTCGCGGTATGCCCTTGAGCACCGCATAGAACACAACTGGGTGGGTCCGGCGAATCCCGGGTGCGAGTGCACGCTGCTGTCGCGTGATCGCCTAGGCACTTAACGCACCTAGCGCGAGCGAAGCAGAAACGGGAGGCGTGCCCGTATAGTTGGCAGTTATGGCACTGCAAGGGACTCCCATTTTTGTATGGGGCTTGGACATCGAGTCCAGAGAGGCCACAGACCTTTTTTAAATTAAAAATGGCCTTGCCTTCAGGTGTACGATCTAGTACTACGAGTACTAGATCGTAGGGACTGCGGTCCTTCCCGCTGTACATGCGGTGAACTGCATGTACGGGGAAGTCTTGTGCTTTCAGGTCGGCACATACCGAATCGGTATGTACCTCCTTGGGCACACCGCGGATGACAACTCGGAGGACTTTCTCCTCTTCGAGCGCATAAGTGTGAAAACTTATGCTCTCTTTACGGAGGAGCTTTGTTAGCGCTCTGTGGTCGCTAATGGTGGACACTTGAACTTTAATGCCCTGCTGCGTGGAGCGGGCATTAGTGTAGTGGATCCCACGATCCGAAACTAAACGGGACAGCATGTCCCATTTGGTTTTGTCCTGAATGAACAGGGGCGGAGGCGGTTTTTCGCGGCGCGCGCTCGCGTCCTGAGGGGACGCGGAAGTGGTGGCCGGAGCGGAGGGAGGAGACGCGGGGCGCGGGGCGGGGGTCGGCTTCTTGCCGGAGGTGGGGGCCTTAGCGGGTGCCTTGGCGGGAGGGGCGGAAGAAGCGCAACTAGCGGCTTTAGGAGCACGCTTGCGTTTTCTATCTACGACGGTATAGCCGTCGTTATCGGAGTCTGAGTCAGTGCGTAAGGCACGACTCGGATCTACATCCATCTCCGTTTCGGAGTCCGAAGTGGGCTCGACAACGGTGATGGAGGGACGGGTGCTCGCTGGCCTCCCGATCGGTGAGCGCGAGCGAGACCTCTCACGGGGAGGGGCTGCCACCGTGCGTCTGTTGTCAGGGCCCGGAGCGGGCGAAGTCGGGCTGTCCTCTGAGAGGACCGGGTCAGAGGAGGGACGATGGCCTCCGGAATTGGAGTTCCGGAGGGAGCGATGAGAGTGTCCGTGAGGCGGGCACTCTCTGCATCGTTAAGCGATTGCTGATGGTCAGCGTAGAGTTCGGGGTAGCGGAGGGCGAAGGTCTGAAGGACCTCCACCTCACCGTTAGAGGGACGTTGCATCCTGAGGGGAATACTCAGGATGGCCTAACGGGTTCTGTCTCCCTCTTGCAACTCGTGAGCTCACTTGTGTGAGAGGGAGTGAGTACCTATGGTGTGCCCTAGTTGTGTACCCTCTCCGAGCTTTTTTCTCGGCGGAGAGGGGTGCTCCTAATGCTGCTCCGGGGTTGACTAGGGGCGACCCCAAGGCCAGTTATCCCGGAGCCCAGCTTGCTTCGGCTGACCCGTGAAGCGGAAAAGGCCCCGGTGCAAGGTTAAACCAAAAACAACAACAGTGGCCGTTGTCACACTGCGACCGCAGCAAATGGCGGGTTTGATCGTTCAGACGGGTTTGGCTGACGCTACCCCACGCCTGAACGATGTCGCTTAACAGCACAAAGTGTGTTGTTACGCGCACTGTTACAATGTTGTGTCGAGTAGTAGAGTTGTGAAGTGCGCACCGAAAAGTGCGGTCAAAACAAGACCACCAGCCCGGTATGATGTTGTTCCGAAACAAGGGACTTGGGTAGGTGGTAATGCCTGACGTCTTAGAGCGCCTCTGCGCGCCGGCACGGCGAGCTCGTAGCTCACGTTGCACGGCGGTCGGCGGCTGCTCAGCTTCTGCACACAAAACAAAACTTCGTCAGGACTGCGTATTCCAAGGCACTGGTCTGCAACTAGCGTCGGAACGATGACCCGAGTGAGACGGCAATAGTGCGGGGACTATTGCGGTCTCACTGGGAGATACTGGCGGAGCTGTAGACAGGTGTGCACGGCGTGGCGGCACAGGTCGGAATGAGTGCTGAAACAGGCTTTTGTTTTGTTTAGGGAGGACATAGATGCTGGCTACCGCCTGTGCGGTCGTCCAGCTCCACCGGGTTTTGGGCGAGGGCCTGGCCCTACAATAGCCCGGGAGGGAGAAGTGCCGAAGGCACTTCTCCCGAGACGGGCGTAGAAGGCGAAAAGCGCTTTCTACCTCCGTCTCCTGCGGACGCCGAAAACGTGCCGCTACTATAGGAGGGGTTGACAGCGAGCTCAAGGGCACCACTGTGGTTCGGACCTCGGCTTGTCTCGCTGTCGAGAGACATGGGGGGGATCGGAGCAAAATGCCTCTGTGCAACTGCAGTGTTGCACAATTGGGCCCTACTGAATAATACTCTTTGACTATTTGGAGAGCAATTTATCGTGACCTTGTTTTTGCCTCGAGCTCGCCGGCGGGCTCGGTGTTCGATTGTGTGACCTCTAATTACCTCACACCTGGGGATTTTACCTCGACGACTTGCGGATAACGCTAAAGCTGCCAATGTAATGGCTGCGATGGGGTCATCCGGGTCGTCTAATACCTGCCGTGGTCGGCGACGGGGGGGTTTGAAAAATGGGATAGAAGAGGCAGTCGAGTAGTTCGATGCCTGGACAACCAATGGGTTCGGGTGGTGGGGCGCTCGATCAAAGTATCGGCGGGCGCAGTCCTTATTGAACTGCGCTAAAGAGGGAAGGTTTAAGTCGCAATGCAACTCGGTGTTCCGGATATACCACGGGGCGCCGGTTGCATTACGAAGAAAACGGTTTTGGATGACTTGAAGTTTATGAAGGTGGGCCTCACTAGCATGACTAAACACTACTGATGCGTAAGTCATGATGGGGCGGATGCAGGCAGTGTAAAGTGTCTTCTTATTACTAAGAGACATTTTACTCTCTTTGCGAAGTAGGGGACCAAGGCGACCCATTATGAAGGCCGCTCTGTTACGGACGGTTGTTATGTGATCGTTAAAGGTGAGATGACGATCAAGGGTGACTCCGAGGTATTTTGTTCTAGGAACCCAGGGAATGGGTTCGTCGAACAAAATAAGCGGTTTCGGGTAAGGGGAGCGTGTCTTCTCAGTAAAGCACATAGCTGTGCTTTTAGCTGGGTTGACCGCGATGCGCCATTTTCGGAACCAGTCACCGATCTCGGTGATGGCCCGTTGCATGACGAAATAGGACTGTCTGTTGATATGCCACCCAGTGGTGTAAATGGCGGTATCATCCGCATATTGGGCTAGGAATACTTTGGGCTGAGAGCGTGGGATGTCACTGGTATACAGTGCAAAGAGAATAGGTGATAGCACGGAGCCCTGAGGGACTCCGGCTCTGACTGGGTGGGGGGAGGAGAGGGTGCCTTCCACGCGATAGCGAAAGCTTCTGGCTTTAAGGAAGTCTTGTAGGATGAGCACAAGACGTTCTGGCACGCCAAATTGGTATAGCTTGTAGATCAAGCCGTTGTGCCAGACTTTGTCAAAAGCTTTCGCTACGTCGAGGAAGACTGCTAGCGTAGTCTGGGGTTTGGGGTACTTATTGAAGCCCTCAATGATGTGCTCCGTGAGGCGGTGCACCTGTTGGACGCATGAGTGTCCGGGTCTGAAGCCAAACTGCTCATCTGGGATAAGGTGGTGTTCCTTAGCATGGGACTGGAGACGGTTTGCAAGTAACCGCTCGTAAAGTTTGCCTAAGGCACTGAGGAGGCTGATGGGGCGGTAGCTGGTGGGGTCAGATGAGCTTTTGCCTGGTTTGTGAATGCCAATGACATTTGCACATTTCCAGGTGTCTGGGAATAAGCAGTGGCTCATAGCAGCATTGAAGATGCTGACTAAGAGATGGATGAGAGGAGGAGAGAGGGTTTTAAGAACCCTGTTGGAGATGCCATCGGCACCGGGGGACTTGCGCGGTCGGAGGGCCTTGATCAGTCTCTCCACCTCAGCGTAAGTCGCTAAGGTGATTGGTGGGAGTTCAGAGGTGACCACAGAGCTTTTACGTTCGACTTCCGCATCCACCGAATCGAGGTGAGCTTGGTCAACGTGATCTACGTTAGGGGAACACTGAGCCTCTAGGCTATCAGCTAGGCACTCAGCTTTGTCTTCGTCAAAGAACGCTGGGACTAGTGGGACTGGTCTGTATAAGGGAGGCATGTCGTTGTGGTTACTTCCTTTCAAACCTCGCGCCAAGTCCCAGTAAGCATGGTGGCTTGGCACGAGGTTTGAAAGTTTATCGCCCCATTGTTGATCACGCAACTCAGACATGCGACTTTGAACCATGCGTTCAAAGTGGCGTTTCTTAGTTTTGTTCTCTTTACTGGGGTAAGAGTCGTAATGTCGGGTCACTGCTTTACTCTCCGTCACCAATCGTCTCACATCCGCTGGAATGACAAGGCGCCGGTCGTCCGGCACTATGACCTCCTTTGCGGATGCACCTACTACGGTGGAGAGGTGATTGGTGAACGAATCGATCGCAAGGGTTACGTCATCTTTTGTCAGGTTGTCGTCAGGGATCTTGTCTAAGTCCGGTGAACTGATAGCCTTTAGGGCATCGCCTACTTGCTTCCAGTTCACTATCGTCTTAGTGGGGCGGGGGAGGTCAGTCGTTGGGTCGGGACCTAGTCGCAGTATAATGGGTCGGTGGTCAGAGTGAAGCTCGTGAACCACTTCTATGGAGCGTAACCGGAGTGTTACGCCTCTGAATAGTGCCATGTCAAGCAAGTCAGATCGGTGGTCTTCCATATAAGGGTAGTGAGTGGGCTCAGTGGGCGCAATTATGTCAAAGTTAAGTTCTGCGATTAGGTTTTCAAGTGCAATACCTCTGGGATTGTTGACGTTACAATTCCATAGGATGTGCTTACTGTTGAAGTCGCCAATCAGAATGACGGCGCTTCCTAATGAGAATAGGGCTTCTAAGTCAGCTCGGACGATCGGCTTTTTGCAAGCTTGGTAACAGGATGCTATGACTATAGGTTGATGACCAGTCATAGCTAGGAGGCAACAAGATGCTTCCATATTAACAAGAGTCGGGGTAGGTAGGGGAATGCAGTGCAGGGACCTTTTGTAATAGATAAGAGTGCCTCCCCCACGGGAGTTCACTCTATCATCACGTACCGTTCTGTAATTGGCAAACCTAGGGTTCGCCTTCCCCGGTTTTAGAAAGGTTTCCTGCACGCATATGATATCGATAAGGTGGGTACAACAAAAGTCGTGGACGAGGTCACGTTGTCTGAAGAGGCCGTCAGCGTTAAATGACGCTAACGAAACTGAGTACGGTTTCGTGCGTTCGGTTGTACTACCCATAGTGGTTGTACTGGGGAGGGGCCTGGGGAACGAAGCGCTTAAGGGCGCTAAGTAAATTCGCGTGTTCCAATGTATATTGGATCACGTCCGCTGGGGATTGAGCGAAGTGCATCTTGTGCGCTAGCTCGCGGACTTCGTTGATGTCAATAGACATCGCCAGGTTGCTGACTAGTTTGATGTCCTCTTGAAGAGAGGCATCCATCAGCGGCATGGGTGGGGCTTGTGGCCGAGGAATGGCGCGGGGAGGAGGGGCGCGAACGGCAAGTTGGCAACGGGTGCCGGGAGCGCGGGGCGAGCCAGGGCCGGTGCGCGGGCAGGGGCCAGGGCGCGGGCGGGAGCGGGTGCGGGCGCGCGGGCCGGGGCGCGGGCGGGAGTGATGGTCTTTACCATACTGGGTGGTTTAGACCATGCGTTACGGGCGGGGAGCGGCGCGGGTATTACCTGTGAAGCAGGTATTACCGACAGCTTAGGGCTGACCCGTTGGTAACGGTCATGTGAGGGACGGGTCGGCCTATGCCTTGCCACCCTGTGGTTTATGCGTGGTGCTTTTGGGCAGCCGCGGTAATTCGCGGTATGTCCTTGAGCACCGCATAGAACGCAGCTGGGTGGGTCCGGCGAGTCCCGAGTGCGAGTGCACGCCGCTGTCGCGTGATCGCCTAGGCACTTGACGCACCTAGCGCGAGCGAAACAGAAGCGGGAGGCGTGACCGTATAATTGGCAGTTGTGACACTGCGAGGGACTTCCATTTTTAAATGGGGCTTGTACGTCTAACCCAGAGAGGCCGCAGACCTTTTTTAAATTAAAAATGGCCTTGCCCTCTGGTGTACGGTCTAGTACTACGAGTACTAGGTCATATGGACTGCGGTCCTTCCCGCTGTACATGCGGTGAACCGCATGCACTGGGAAGTCTTGTGCTTTAAGGTCGTCACATACCGCATCGGTATGTATCTCCTTAGGCACACCGCGAATCACAACGCGAAGGACTTTCTCCTCTTCGAGCGCATAAGTGTGAAAACTTATGCTCTCTTTACGGAGGAGCTTTGTTAGCGCTCTGTGGTCGCTACTAGTGGGCACTTGGACTTTAATGCCCTGCTGCGTGGAGCGGGCATTAGTATAATGGATCCCACGATCCGAAACTAAGCGGGACAGCATGTCCCATTTGCTTTTGTCCTGAATGAACAAAGGCGGAGGCGGTTTTTCGCGACGTGCGCTCGCGTCCTGAGGGGACGCGGCGGTTGAAACCGGAGCGGAGGGAGGAGACGCGGGGCGCGGGGCGGGGGTCGGTTTTTTGCCGGAGGCGGGGGCCTTTGCGGGTGCCTTGGCGGGAGGGGCGGAAGTGGCGCAACTAGCGGCTTTGGGCGCGCGCTTGCGTTTGCGATCTACGACGGTGTAACCGTCGTTATCGGAATCAGAGTCCGTGCGTGAGGCGCCGGCCTGATCTACCTCCATGTCCGTTTCGGATTCCGAAACGGTCTCGACAATGGCGAAGGAGGGACGGGTACTCGCTGACCTCCCGATCGGTGAGCGAGAGCGAGACCGTTCACGGGGAGGGGCTGCCACCGTGCGTCTATTGTCGGGCCCGGGAGCGGGCGAAGTAGGACTATCCTCTGAATAGGATCGGGTCAAGGGAGGAACGCTGGCCTCCGGGTTTGAAGTCCCGGAGGGAGCGATGAGAGTGTCCGTGAGGCGGGCATTCTCTTCCTCTTCAAGGAGTTGCATATGTGCAACGTATAGATCGGGGTGGCGGAGGGCGAAGGTCTGAAGGACCTGCACCTCACCGTTAGAGGGACGGGACTGCATCCTGAGGGGAATACTCAGGACGCCCTATCAAGGGTTTGAATTCCCTCACACACCTTGTGAGCTCACTGTGTGAGAGGGAGTGTGTACCTAGGGTGTGCCCTAGTTGTGTACCCTCTCCGAGCTTTTTTCTCGGCGGAGAGGGGTGCTCCTAAGCGCTACTCCGGGGTTGACTAGGGGCGACCCCAAGGCCAGTAATCCCGGAGCCCAGCTTGCTTCGGCTGACCCGTGAAGCGGGAAAGGCCACGGTGCAAGGTTAAACCAAAACAACAACAGTGGCCGTTGTCACCGTAGGGTGTCACACTGCGACCGCAGCAAATGGCGGATTTGATCGTTCAGACGGGTTTGGCTGACGCTACCCCACGCCTGAACGACGTCGCTTAACAGCACAAAGTGTGTTGTTACGCGACTGTTACTATGTTGTGTCGGGTAGTAAAGTGGTGAAATGCGCACCGAAAAGTGCGGTCAAAACAAGACCACCAGCCCGATATGATGTTGTTCGTCCGAAACAAGGGACTTGGGTAGGTGGTAATGCCTGACGTCTTAGAGCGCCTCTGCGCGCCGGCACGGCGAGCTCGTAGCTCACGTTGCACGGCGGTCGGTGGCTGCTCAGCTTCTGCACAGAAAACAAAACTTCGTCAGGACTGCGTATTCCAAGGCACTGGTCTGCAACTAGCGTCGGAACGATGACCCGAGTGAGACGGCAATAGTGCGGGGACTATTGCGGTCTCACTGGGAGATACTGGCGGAGCTGTAGACAGGTGTGCACGGCGTGGCGGCACAGGTCGGAGTCAGTGAGTGTGAGCGAAACAGGCCCTTAATAATGTTAATTTATATATTTAATCCGCCGTTTGCCCGCTTTATTTTATGTATAAGACTGGACAATGGAGCCATAGACACACTCTGAACCATTGACGTATTATCTCGATGCACTGAACTCAGATTTATTGTTAACAAGTATCAAGAAACATGTTTTTTAAAAGAAAACAATTTTTTATGATGTCCATGTTAATAATAAAAATAACTAAAAATATAAAAATCGATGGGGTTGCATCATTTTTTACTGAGTTCTTATGACCACCTTCCAGCTACATAAACAGATCAGAGTCTGGTGACCATCTAAAAATAGAGTAATCGCTAAGACGAATCAAACGAGCCTAAACTCGATGGGGTTGTGTCGTTTCATTACCCTGATTACCACTGAAAGAGAATCTACTCTTCAAGATAATTCAAATGAGCCCAAACACGATGTGGTTGTGTCGTTACATTGCGAAGTTTTATTGGCAACCTTCCAGCTCCATCATCAGATCAGCAAGTACCATGTCATCATAATATTGCATTGTCACGCGATTTACCGTACGCGAGTAACCGGGTGGATCAAATTTAATTTGCAAGGGACATCGGGACTGGTGAAACTAAATAAAAGTTTTATGAAAAAAAAAATCACTACATGATTTGTTGTATTACAATGAGGAACATGAATAAAATAGCTTTCGTAAAAAAAAATGCCTTAAAAATGTTACGAATCCGTCACTTTTCGCAGCAACCTTAGTATTCGCAAAAATAAAAGAAAGTGAGAGGCATTTTTTTTGGGCACGCAATTTTTTTTTGTGTATCTTTGCCCAACAAAAGTTTTAACAATGAGTTGTGCAACACGTGCACATATGGGCAGGTCAGGATTTTTTGCAATGGGATTTGTAAAGGAATATAATAGGAGCTGTAGGTAGGTAGGTAGCTATGTGCGGGCTTATTCGTTGGTGTATTTGACTAGGTACAGTAAATTCGTGGTAGTATCACAAAAATAAAAAGTTTTCTTCGAAAGTGCATGGTAGTAAGATAAAAATTATTAACCTTGACTGCTTTGTAATGAATTATTCCCATCAGTCAATCATTAGTATATATATAGTCTTAGTTTATTAAGTCCTAGTAGATAAACCAATACGTGAGAGTCAATAATTCAAAAAACTTGATAAGCAAGGTTCGTGAAAGGAAATCCGCTATAGCCAGTCAAAAATATTTTGAGAGTATATTTATATTTTTTTACGGAAAACTGACAAACCGGAAGTATAGATTTTAGATTAAAGGATATGCGTGTAAAATTTCAACGACTTTGAACACTTGGTATTTAAAATAATATGACGACTACGTTAATATGGAATGCACTATGAATACCACTAGCCTTAAGAACTGATTAATAAAAAATAATATAACACTTGACCTAAGCTTATACGACATTAATTTTCAAAGTACTAGGAGAGCAGAAGTTCTTATAGAGCCTTTTCAAAGTATTTTAATTCATTGTAAACTATATAGGTACTATTTATTATACATAGGTACAGTGTAATGCAGTCCGATCAATGAACGGAAGGTCAAGAGAGTGATATTATGCACTTGCAGTTTCGGCGGTCAATGACCCACGTCCTTTGTGCGACTAGTACCTACTTTTATACCTACAACCTTGGCAAAGAGAATGACCATGGTGACATTCGTGTTGCAGAAGTCATTGCCACAGTGAAAAAAAAATATTCAGAAAATTGGGGCGCTAGTTTTTTTACTAGGTACCTTTGACTATTTATGTACAAGATGCTCTATGAGCTGAAGATCTCGTGAGTGACCATTTTTTTACTTTCACTATCCTCATATTTTCGCCATTCTGAAAATGAAAACTGAATATGCAAAATAAGCATATAATTAATAAACCTGCTCACAATATTTCACGAGGATACGATTGAGAAATGCAAACTGTAGAGAAAAACAACCAGAAATCCGGAAACCTGATAGCATACGAAAAAATTTTTGCCCTGGCTAAAATTGAGGTACTTTGCGCTCGCCCGGTCATCAATATGGACTAAGTCACAGTTATGATGTTTTTGAATATAACCTCCCCTTCTTTGGAAGGACCTGAAATGAAGACTGGTTCTAAAGGATAGCTAATAGACCAAGGTCGCCCGCTTGGCTACAGAATTGAGGTAACATTGGTTGCCTTGATCACAAATTTGAGGGGTAGAATAACAGCTCCTAATCTTATAATATAAGCACTTCCAATGTGTCTTGTTGTCGTAAAATACTACTAGAAGAAAACGATTCCAACTAGCAGTATGTCTCTACTCATACTTACCGCTACCACCCTGATTAAGTCTATGGCCTTAAATCCGAATAAGAAACTTTTTAGGGTTCCGTACCCAAAGGGGAAAAACGGGACCCTATTACTGAGACTTCGATGTCCGTCCGTCCGTCTGTCACCAGGCTGTATCTCAAGAACGGTGATAGCTAGACAGTTTAAATTTTCACAGATGGTGTATTTCTGTTGCCGCTATAACAACAAATACAAAAAGTTGGCCAAGTGCGAGTCGGACTCGCGCACGTTAAATCAAAAAAAGGTTAAAATATGAAGTTTCATGTTGTTTCATGAGACATACTGCTAATGCTACGGAACCTTTCGTGCGCGAGTCCGACTCGCACTCGGCCGGTTTTTTAATTATATCATTGAGTGTCAGGTGCGTTATGTTAGCGAAAACTATTTATATTATTTAATTTAATATGTACCTGTTCATTTGTTAAGTTATAGAAGACAATGTGCCGACCATAGATGATTGGGATAAAAGTAATAATAAGAAGTTGGAGAAGAAGGACAAGTATACATTAATTAGAAAAGTAAAAAACCCGACTTCAAACTATGTACTTTCATTAAATGTTGTATCGTTCGATAGAAATTAAAACTGGAAGTCACAGGTATATATTTTTGTAATCGTGTTTTAAAGCCCTTCATTTTGATACTCCACTCGATGGGTTTGGAAGATTTTTTTATCCCACGATTTGGCGTCTAAACTCCTCCAGTTGGTTTTTTATTTTTTTTATGTACCTAGTGTCATTTACATTATCAAGACAAATCTAATAATAGCTTTTACATAAAATCGGTTGGGCAGTTTAAAAGTTACGGTGGGATAAAGAAACTCACAAACATACATACATACATACATGAACCCATACTTTTTAAAGCGCTCGTAGTGAAGTTTGCTTTGCTGTTCTTAACCGATCAGTAAAGTTAAGCAACGTCCGACGCGGTCATGAGTTGGATGGGTGACCGCTAGTGACATTACTACTGAGTGCTTCCGTGCTTCGGAGGATCTGTTAAGCCATCGGTCCCGGTCCTGAGACTGTCCTTGAGAGCCATTAATTCTAAGTTAGCCTGAGCAACAACGACTACTTCATCTGATGCTAAGCACCAGGTGAGATAGTTAGTGGTCAAAGGCTTTTTGAAGCGCTCGTAGCCAAGTTTGCTTAGCCATTCTGAATCGATCAGCAAAGTTAAGCAACGTCCGCCGCGGTCATGACTTGGATGGGTGACCGCTGGTTGGGCATTACTACTGAGCGCTTCCGTGCTTCGGAGGGCACGTTAAGCCGTCGGTCCCGGTTGTTGTCTTAGGATAGCAGTCGTTACAGCATGGTGGTAGGGCACTTTGCAAATGCCCGCCTGGCTAGCTACCACCCTCAAGTTGAAAATATGTCGCCAAGCACCTAACGGTGTGTTCCGGCAGCTGTCCTTGAGAGCCAGTAACTCTACTCTAGGTTAGTCTGAACAACATCCTCGACCACATCATCACTTACCATCAGGTGAGATAGTGGTCAAAGGCTAACCTATCAGGCATAAAATAAAAAAAAAAAAAACCTATCAGGCATATAATAAAAGAAATCCCTGAAAACATTATTCTCCTTTTTTTGAGGAGTAATGTTAAAAGAAGAAAGAAATGGGGCTAATCTTCAACATTAGCTTCTGGATATATCTACCCGCAACTATTTCACCTTCGCAAAGTGGTATAGAATTTATATCATATTTCATACAATGTTGCACAGATTTGAGTACATACTACGTAAAGTACATACGATTGCAATTTCTGTTCTCATTACAATGCAAATGCCTGTTATTACCGGTCCAGTATATTCTGTCTCAAATACCAACAGACATAGAGAAATAACTGCGGACATTAATAGTTTACTCAAATTCCTATTGATTTGTTGCATATAGATTTTGTTATAAGATTCGAATATGACAGAAGTTTAACCACAGAAGATTTCGCCAGTTAGATATGTTTTCTTATAAGTACTTAGGTTTTTACAAGAATCCAAACAGTGTTAGTTAAGCATAGATAGGCTACCAACTAAGCAAACAGTGTTAGTTAAGCATAGATAGGCTACCAACTAAGGACATCACTTTGTCACTATGCTTAGGTGAATGTAGTTTATTTTTATTATTAATTTCTGAAGAAGGGGATTTCATTTCATCGTGTGTTTTAAGTATGTTCATAATATGCTGTGAATCAATTTAGATTGTTTACTGTGGTTTTAAACTGTAATAAAAATTGCTAAGTACGGGTCGCACTCCCTCTAAAGATCTC
Organism: Plagodis dolabraria; assembly: GCA_963854805.1. Lineage (NCBI taxonomy): Eukaryota > Metazoa > Arthropoda > Insecta > Lepidoptera > Geometridae > Plagodis > Plagodis dolabraria. The sequence goes on from OY978442.1 coordinate 7,905,364, forward strand.
GAAGTTGCTTTTGCTGTAACAAATGAACTAACCAAAAATGGTAATGTAGTTTATTTTTATGCTGTAGAAGTAGGAGCAAGGGGTGTAACCTACTAAGATAACTTGGCCTGTCAAGAACAACCGAAAATTCGATCCTACCACGTGTAATGCAAGATGGCATTAGTAGAATCTTACCAAATTTGATTAGACAGGGAAGCGAGCCCGAGCTGGTGTATGGGGGCATTGATGACATCTTAAAGGGGCCTTAACCCTGCTCTCCAGATTTCAACTATTGCAAGTGTTAGGCGCTTGTGACATGGGCTTCTTTCTCTGCAACGTGTTGGACCCGGCACCCGCACGGTTATTCATGAAATGCTAAGTAATTTGCCTCATCTCTTCTGTTAATCAACAACTACTGAAACTAAAGTTGTGATCAGCCGACAAACATTTATTCTTTTACATTGGGTTGTTGCAATGCGGAAACCTAAACGAGCGGACCCAACCCGCATATGGCTATAGTTCTTTTGTAAATTTCAATTTTTGTTTGGATAATTATTTTTATCAAATCGTGACTTTTACAGTGTTTGATTTGCCCTAAGGGCACCCACAGGAATTAGGAACCTACGTCAAAGTAAATAAAAAAATAGAATCTAAAAGCCATACACGAGTCAAGCCAGCTTCAGTACCAGAAATTTGTACTTTTTGTTTCAATATTTAATAAAACTAACTTCCACCATTGTAATGAAAAAAAAAATTTTTTTCTATTTATTTTGATTTAATGAAGTTCGAAGGTAATAGACATAAACTGAATGAGAACCTCCTTCTTATTCTGTAATGTTTAAAATAACATATAAGTTATTTTAATGTTGAAGTTACAAATAACAATTTTACTCGTAACTATTATTGGCCTAATTTTATCGATCTGTTTCTAGACTAGTATGCGGATACATTAAGTAATATAAAGTATAAACCATTAAAATGTGCTAGGACATATCATCATTGACGTCGTTTGAACTTCAAACCCAGTGTCATGTTTTTAAAGATTCCTGTCGGGGCAATAAGAAAACTCCTTGGATTGACATGTGACAGCAGCGTGGAAATAGAAAAAGTATGTTTTATCAGGTGTAGAAAGGTTGTATTGGTTTACGAAGCTATTTCGCTAAATTTGACGATATTATTATTTTTCTTGGATAAGTTTTTACTTTGCTGTTTTTGTCTGCTTATAGTTGTCTGCCTGATGTAAAATTTAATAAAAAATACCACGGCAAATAAAAAAAAATATCCATCTTCATTGGGCATCTACGGTGACAAATATATATCATATATTGTTGGTTACAAAGATTAAAGTTATACTCGTATAGTTAGCTATACCATAGTTTGGTGAAATTGTCCCTTAGTTTTAAGGATTGTTTGACGAATCGGATAGATTTGCGACAAAAATAATGATCTTAAATCTCCAGTTTAATTTGTAGGCAAAAAAAAAAAAAAAAAACAAAAAAAAAAAACAACTTGACATTCAACGTGACAGGTCAGTAAATTTCAGATTTATTTTCAAAAAATAATTAATTTTATTTTCAGATAGTAGATAGGCATTTTCTGCCCATCACCCGCATTCTTCCTAGTGGAATTTTGCGAGGTATTGTTTGTGGGGCTCGTTTGGGCCTCTGTAGTTAGTTTCATTAGCTTATTTATTCAATAGCTTTTTGACATTTCTTGTCGAGCTAATTTCTAATCAGTTATTTTTGTTTCCATGGCAACGCTGCCTGCGACACCGGCGCGCGCACTACGACGACGGTGTTGACGCGAGCCTTCATCCGGGTTGAGACGTCACACTAGAGATTCTAAGATAAGCTTTGCTTTATTTTGTAAACAATGCTTTGTGCCCCAGCTATGAATGCTGTAACGGGGATCTTTGTATCGCAAGATAGCCAGATGTTGTGTCCGCAGTGCCCCCAGGCTCGTTATTTCAAAGGTCATAAAGGCCTCAAAATTCACCAAACAAGGTGTCATAAACAAATAGAAATTCCCCTTTCGGCACCAATTAATAATCAAAACGTAAGTAGTAGCAGTGTTGCGAGCCCTGCTACGCCTTCCAAACCGTTTTGGGAGGTTTTAAGCTCGTACAAAAATAACATTCCTTTATTAAAACGCATACCTCGGGGTGCAAGAATTTCTGTTGCCCAATCTTTATCTTGTTCCATTAAAAACGTCTTGGCTACTAATACTACGCAAGCCTGGGAGCATCTTCTAGCATTCCCGTACCACGTGTTTCACGTGAATTTTGATCCGTCTAACAAAAAATCACTTACTACTAGAGTAAAGGAAAACTGCGTGAAATACAGGGCACGGGAAGAGCAATCTTTTGGCACAACTATAATCATTCCGCCTTTGCGGCGGAATACAAAAACAAATAATTTCGATTCAGCTACTATTAAAATAGTAGAAAACAAAATTACTGATGGTGATATTAAAAACGCGGCACGCATCTTGTTTTCGAGTGATACAATCGCTCCTTTTACATCTGATACGTTGAATTCCCTAATTGAAAAGCATCCGCCTGCAACTGCAGGTCTCCACCTTCCCGAATCTCCTATACAAGACATTGTTGAGGTGACCCCACAGGATGTTTCTGCAGCCGTGGCATCTTTTTTAAGTGGCTCAGCCGGTGGCCTTGATGGCCTCACGCCTCAGCACTTAAAAGATATTTTATCTTTTAGTTCTGGTGAGGTAGGCGAGACACTTTTAAGGGATGTGACGGCTTTGGTTAATTTGATGTTGTCGGGTCAGGTCAACAATGAAATTACCGAAATTCTGTACGGTGCGAATTTATGTGCCCTAAATAAAAAAGATGGTGGTATTAGGCCTATAGCAGTAGGCACCACTTATCGTCGCCTCACAGCCAAATGCGGTTGTAGGAAAAAGGTTGCTTTTTTAAGTAATCTTTTTCAACCACTGCAACTCGGTTTTGGTTCACAGGGTGGCTGTGAGGCTGCTGTACATTCACTTCGCACATTTCTTGATCAAAATTGTGGAGATGTGCTTTTGAAGGTGGATGTTAAAAATGCATTCAACTCTTTAGATAGAGACACTCTTTTGACTGAAGTGAAAGATAAAATTCCGGAATTATACCCTTTTCTTTGGCAATGCTACGGCAAACCGTCAAAATTAACATACCAAAATAACGTTATTTTATCTTCCGTAGGATGTCAACAGGGTGATCCTCTGGGACCAGCCATTTTTAGCCTTGCGATCCACTCAATAATTCAACGTCTTCAATCAAAACTTAACGTTTGGTATTTGGATGACGGAACCTTAGGAGGCGATGCGAACACGGTTTTGGATGACTTGCGAGTACTTATAGACGATTTTCGTGTTATTGGCCTTGAACTAAATTTTTCTAAATGTGAACTTTTTGTTTGTGATACTTGTCCGGATAAAGTTTCGATTATTGAAAAATTCAACTTACTTGCGCCTAATATAAAATTAGTAGAAAAAAGTTCGCTTCGTCTTTTGGTTTCACCGATTCTTAACGAATCTTTATCACCATTTGTCGAAGAACAAATTCAAAAGTTTAGAAATGCTTCTAGCAGATTATCCAAAATTAACGCCCATATGGCTTTTACAATTATAAGATTTTGCCTTTTTGTTCCTAAATTTACATACTATTTAAGATGTTGTCAGCTGTGGCAACACAGTGAGCTTTTGTTAAGCTTAGACAACTTAGTAAAAGATACGTTAGTGTCGGTTTTGAATGTTGAGATGGATGATAGGGCTTGGGTGCAAGCTTCCCTCCCTGTGAGGTTGGGGGGCATAGGGATACGCAAAATTTCTAGTGTGGCATTACCAGCTTTTTTGTCTTCTGTACACAGTACACACAAATTAGTAGAAAAAATTCTTGCACGATCTTTAGGCTCTTTCGATGTAGCATATCTGGCTGAGGCCAAAAACACATGGACAACTTAGTAAAAGATACGTTAGTGTCGGTTTTGAATGTTGAGATGGATGATAGGGCTTGGGTGCAAGCTTCCCTCCCTGTGAGGTTGGGGGGCATAGGGATACGCAAAATTTCTAGTGTGGCATTACCAGCTTTTTTGTCTTCTGTACACAGTACACACAAATTAGTAGAAAAAATTCTTGCACGATCTTTAGGCTCTTTCGATGTAGCATATCTGGCTGAGGCCAAAAACACATGGAGACTGGCTTGTCCAAATACTGAATTCCCAAAAATGTTGTCATCTCAGAAACAGTGGGATCGGCCCCTATGCGAGCTAACACGGAAAGATCTTTTAAATACGTGTTCTAGCATCGCAGATCGTGCTCGTATTCTCGCTGTTTCTGTGTGGGAATCCGGTCTTTGGTTACAGGCCATTCCTTCTTACAAAACTGGTAGCCTTATAGATCCATCCGCTTTTCGTCTAGCTATTAGCTTACGCTTGGGTGCAAGGTGTTGTGTTGCACATCACTGCCAGTGTGGTACTGCAGTTGATCAACTCGGTCACCATGGCCTCTCCTGCTCTCGAAGTGCTGGTTGAATTTCCCGCCACGCCAGCCTTAACGATATCATTCGCCGGGCTTTTACCAGCGCCAATGTTCCAGCTATTCTCGAACCGAATGGTCTGATGCGTGACGATGGTAAAAGACCTGACGGCATGACTCTGGTTCCGTGGAAGTTAGGACGGCCCTTAGTGTGGGACGCTACGTGCGTGGACACTTTAGCGCCGTCACATCTTTCTGAAACCAACGTGAGGGCTGGCGCTGCGGCTACTTCGGCGGAGCAACTCAAGCGGCGCAAATATGCTAACCTCGGTATGGGTTACATATTTGAGCCGTTTGGTGTAGAGACGTTGGGTCCGTGGGGACCGGGAGCTCATCGTATTTTCCAAAACCTATCTGAGCGCTTGGTCGATGCGACGCGTGATCAAAATGCTGGCACATATTTGGCTCAACGAATAAGCATTGCAATTCAACGGGGCAATGCTGCCAGCATGCTGGGCACGCTGCCAACTGGGAGTGGGCTGGAGCATTTGGACTGCCTATGAGTCTGCTATGACTTATAGGTGTCTAAATGCTTTTATTGTAGTAGCTGTAGTGTTGTATATAGTTCATAGTATTTTGTTTAATAAAGGCATACCGCCGGTAAAAAAAAAAAATTTGTAGGCTATCACTGATTCCGAAGTATTATTTAATTGGAGATAATTTCTTGGATTTGAATTTCATGTTAATATAATTGCTGGAGATTGGACTTCACTCAATCGTTTGGTAATTCGAGAATGTATCGGTACGGTATGTTAAAATTGATAAAGCATGTTTAAAGTTTTGATCTAGCTTGTTATTTTAAACTTAAAGAAGCGAAGGGTTATACAATTGAAACAGGAATAAAGCGAGTTCAAAATATAGAATCCTGGCGTACCGAAGGTTTCAAAGATACGACAATCGAAATAACTTTTCTGCCAAGCGCAACACACAATTTTTCTCACTACAGCGAAGAAAATGCTAGGTGCAAAAAAACAGCTTAAATAATGTAGTAAATTTACGTTAATTTATTATTTAAATGAAAAGTAAATTTACTTAAGTTGGTAATATTTAAAGTCAATTTATTTTTTTGGAACTTTTATGGAGGTCAAAAACCTTTTCCACGCTAGCGGATAAAAAGCAAATTTCCGCTTAGTTTTCGAATGACAAACAACGCATTTCTGAGCTGGTGATGTGAAAAAAATTTGTTATGACAATGTCCGTTGCCCAATTAACAAAAAAAATACGAGGACATACTTTTTATGTGTTCTTGTACTGCCATCTATGTTCTTAGAGAAGAAATAATTTTACACTCCGACGACTCAACATGAGTGAGATTATGTCAAATGATATTGTTATGATAAACTCATTGAGATATGGTATGTACTAAATATCTCAATGAAAAACTAGATAATTTTTAGGCTCTAGTATCACACTATTTTTTTTATGCCTGACAGATTAGCCTTTGACCACTATCTCACCTGATGGTAAGTGATGTTCAAAAATAAATGCTTGTTCAAAATGTTCAAGCTTACCTAGAATTACTGGCTCTCAAGGACAGCTGCCGGGACACACCGTTAAGCGCTTGGCGCCAGTTTTTCTACCTGAGGGTGGTAGCTAGCTGTGAGTGAGTATAATCGAGAAGATGTGAGTGAGTATAATCTTCACGCTGAAAATGCTGAACCGAATCTAATCTGAATTGTAGATTAACATAGAGGGTACTTTTCATCACCATCATCATCGTACTTTCACATTGTCTATTTATATTTTGAGTGAAACCGCGGGGCGCAGTTGTTTAGTAATATTTATTTTGATACGACACATATAAAGTCTTAGAAGTTTTCTGTAAATCCACAAAGAGTCTTTTACTAACACATACGAATGTTCTAAGCTAACTCACACAAACGAATGTATGCAACACAAAGAAAGCAGTCAAGAGTGGTCGCTTCGATCATGCGGGCGGGACGTATGTTTATGACGATTTATGTGTGCGATATTTTGATGTATGTATGTGTGTGCTTGGATGTGTGAGTAATGGGACAGTGGTCCTTTATGCTCCACAGGATATAGGTCAGCATGCCTTCCCCTCTAATGTAAATAGAGCGACGAATACTGAGTCTAGTTATTAGAAGTAATATAGCTGTTTACATTAGATAGTGAGTTAGCGAATTAGATGATATATAATAATAATCTTCGCATTTTACGATAGGTTTATCTGAATTGGGTGAAATATAAGCATGGGCTTAATGACTTCATCCTCCTAAAAACTTCTTTAAGGTTCTGAATTCGACTGTATTTTTTTGTGTGTTACCTCAAAACTCTTTACAGGGTTTAACTATTTTGATTTTTTTTTAATATTCAAAAGCTTCATCACAGCGCTCCCTGTAAGAAGGCGATCTTGCATTAGCTCCTTAGACCCCAAGCTTCGAGGAGGCTGAAGAACTCCTGACGACGGCTCTAAAAGAACTTAGACTATTATGATGAAAATGCTCTCCGGCCCAACCCATCTAAAACACAATCCTGTGTCTTCCACCTCCACAACCGTCAGGCTAACCGACCTCTCAGCATTGTTGGGTGAGTCCTGAATATAGAGCACTGCCCCAAACCATGTTACTTGGGCATAATCCCAGACAGGGCTCTGACATACAAAAACCACTGTCATAAAACAAAACAAAAAGTAAATGCTAGAAATATGCAATGCCGCCTTACATCCACCTGGGCAGCAACTCCACACGTCCTTCGTACAACTGGTCTGTCCCTTTCATTCTCAGCAGGAGAGTTTGCTTGCCCCGTGTGGCACCGTTCCGCTCATGCTAAAGAGGTTGACGTAGGTTTGAACGATACCCTCCGCATCATTACAGGGTGACTTAAGCCTACTCCCCTGAAGGAAACTATATCCTCTTGCTGGTATTGCTCCGCCAGATATCAGACCCATGTTCCCAAGAAAAATTCAAACAGCAAACTGATAGTCGACACCCTATCCCTATGTTCGACTATCAGCCATCTCCAGCTCGCTTAAAGAGCCGTAAAAGTTCTGCAGTGGCCAATTTGGAAGTCGCTCAACATACCCCGTACCTAAGATGATCGTTGCAAAAGTAACCTGGCCAAATGGGGAGTAAGGGACAGGTTAGGTGTGAAATGTGAGTATGGTGCCCCTGGGCAAAATATGGCACACTTACTGTCATATACCCTTTGCCCGACCACCTGCAAACAAGATTACCTTACGGGGCCGTGGAGGTGGCCTCCATTGGGCAAACATCATCTAAGGTTCAATTAGCCACTGATACGAAATTAATGTAATTCAAAGCTGATGCTTGTTAATTTAAATTTTTATGCAATGTGATAGGGGTAGTATTTGAGTTATCCCTAACAATGCGTATTTTATGATTGAAGTCGGTTTTTTGTATTAAAATTTTATATACATATATGATTTATGAGAAAATATAATTAATTTGTTTAAAAAAACAATCCGATTAAGAAAAGCATGTATGGGGTATATCGCTTATTTGTGTAAATTGGGGGCGAAGTTTGCTTAGCCATTCTGAACCGATCAGCAAAGTACCCTCAAGTTGAAAATCTGTCGCCAAGCACCTAACGGTGTGTTCCGGCAGCTGTCCTTGAGAGCCAGTAATTCTAGGTTAGCCTGAACAACATCTTAGACCACATCATCACTTACCAACAAGTGAGATAGTGGTCAAAGGCTAACCTATCAGGCATTAAAAAAAAATTGGGTAATTACTCGTAAAATGTGCACAAAATATACTGCACACAATGACATACCTAATATAACACGTATCTTGATTCATCCTTGATCTTTCTACACAAAATAAATAATTATGAATTATAAAGATATCAGTTTTTCTTTAATTCCAAAACCCTAATAAAAGCCGACCTTTATTTCATCATTAGGTAGAGATAGGTCTTTGCCCGTAACAAACAGCCTGACTTTCAAACGTTCTTATTCAATTTGTGAAATTCTCACTTTACTTTTTATGTGTATAATGTTTTATTTTTCTTTTCGTGTTAATTGAAGGATAGTTTTGTTATGCTCGTTTTATGATAAGGGCAACATTCTCGTCTGCCTTTTTGTCCTCTATGACAAGGTTGAAAGTGAGGTAATGAGATTCTTCATCTTGCTTAAACTTTTATATAAACTCAACTTGTTATTTAAAAAAAACTCGCATGTAAATATAGTGTATTATTAGACCTATCGTTTCTGGCTTAAATCCTTTTTCTTTTGGACTAATAATTAAATTTTTATTATATAGCGTTTAGTATATAGCACTCGTTTTTAGGAGTTTGAGCCAGTTATTCGTAGCTCCAGATTTATTTCAAAAGTATAGTACACATGTATAAATAACTTCCCATTGTAGAAAGTTCATTATATTCCCCATGTTTGTGGTGCAATAGAAATATTAAAAACACGCTTATTTTTCTTGAAAGAGATGCTTAAAGTTGGGTCTTTCTTTTATCTAAAATTACGAGTTTTTGAGCTAGTGTAATTTCAAAACTGTATAATTTAATGAAAATCTGATGCACCACAAACCTTGATATTAGGGTAGTGATTACGTAGGTAAAAAATCATTGAGTTTTATTCGCTATTATTAAAATGAGATTGGAGCTGCGGCTAGAAATGCCGAGCCCAGGCGGCTGAGGAGGTATAGGCATCCGACACGATATCGGAGGACGCGGGTTCGATTCCCACCTATAAAATATGATTTTCACTTAGCACGCGATAATGCTTGTAATCATAATTAGAAATTTGTTAACAAAAGTTTTTAACAAATTGTTAAAAGACGTTTAACAAACAACGTGAATGTTTCAATACATATAAAAATTTGTAATTGACCTTCATAAGCGTGCCGTTGATGCGTAAACTTAATAAATGATTTTGAAGTTTGAAATTGTAAGTAACATTCCTCGTTTTCCCCTTCATATAAGAACATAATATATATTAAATAACCATTGCACTCCTAATTTGTTTTATCTAATGGTTTCATTTTTCACACTTGTTAATTTATAAAATAACACATGGTACCCGCTTGGTCTGATTCATTGACCTATATGACGCAATAGAACTAACCGCCAATGGGATCAAAGCTGCGCACGAGTTGCGCCCTAGTTTCTCTTATCTTTTGCATTAATACTTATTTTAGTCAAATTATACACATCACTTTTACCGTATCTGACCTCATCTATGACAGTGACAGTGACATTTTTAAGTACTGAAGTCCCCCCCTGAAAAATAATTAAATTAAAATATTAAATAGACTTTGCGGAAATCCTTATTTAAAAATAACAAATATTTTAAGAAAACATGAAATTCAACGTCTTAAACACCACGTAGCCAAACCGGAAGAATTTTCGATGCATTAACTTCTAAACGCATTTTCAGGAGGTCTTGACTATTCAAAATGTCAAATGTAAAAATTGTTGTCCTATGTATATGTTTGGCTAAAACTTTTACACCAAATATCAAAATTTTACTCTTTCTGTTTATGAGCAAGAGAACCGTGACATACTGACAAATAGACAGACAGCGAGTTCCGTTTTGCTTTATGGGTACGGAACCCTAAATAGAGATAAAAGCAGAACAGTCATTCGATTATATATCAGGTTCTCTCGGGAATTACTCGTAAATACATATATTAAATCACAAACTTAGAAAATAAATAAAAAATATGTTATATAATTAACGAGTACAATACGTTCAGGTCCCGGTCGGGAGGAGGAGGAACCCACTGGTACTCTTGACAGAATTAATATAGACATACCGAGAATGGTAAGAGAAGCGATCGAAATAACAAAGTATCGGAACCTCAATAGGGTATATGGGTTTCAACTGTCGAGAACAAGGAATCCAGTGGTTAACCTATGCAAGAACCGAAGAAATGTTACAAATAGTAAGTTTTACATGTCGAACTTTAATTAGTGGTGTGAGTGATAGTGACAATAATAGCATCGCATTGCTGAAAAAACGTACAAGAAAGAGGGTATCTGCTCTTCGTGCCGACGATCCACTTGCATAGACCTCAGTGTATCTACTCGCGATCATGGCGCTTGCAACAGTGCCGAAATATCGAAAACAATCAAAAACACGGTAAATATCCCGGTTCTAATAAACGAGGAAAATTATGAGTTTTCCAATAAAAGCAATGGGATTCAATAGGAATCTTAATCCTATTGCATTAGGTATAAGAAAAGTTAGAAATTTCTACGTCGGTACCGAGTCTTTTCAAAATCTATCAGTTACTTTGGAGGTGAGTGGAGAGTGTCAACAAACATAAATACATCTTATGTATATGTTTCTCATTTATAATAATAATGTATTATAATATAATGTTATCAAACTATACCTAAACATAAAAGATAAACGATCAAGAGAAACTAGCAAATAATTATCTATAGAGCGCCATCTATCCTCTCGGTAAGGCATTGGCTATGTATTGGATTATCAGTATATTTTTATATTTTTTTGCAGTAATAACACTGTAGTAATTTCTGTGGACTGAGCTTAATTAAGTTTTACCGCATGGTGGTAGGGCGCTTTGTATATGCCCGCATGACTAGCTACGACCCTCAAGTAGAAATTCTGTCACCAAGCACCTAATGTTGTGTTCCTTGAGAGCCTACTAAATCTAGGTTAAGACTGGCAACACCTTCGATAACATCATCACTTACCATCAGGTGGGATTCTGGTCAAAGGCTAACCATCAGCAATAAAAAATAAAGATATGCAGTATAACATGAACAAAAATTTAAATGACAGATCCTTGAATGGTCCTAATAAATTGATTATACAGTGGTTACTGATTTTATTTACTAACTTCTAGGTCATCACCCTTTAGAAGTTCTACAAGTGACATTTAGGCACTGATTAGCATACCGAATAGCTTGGAAATGCTGCAGCGTGCAAGCTATTAATTCAATTGAGATAATATGCTGCTTGAAATTCAAGCATTTAAATAAAACTTGTTCACTATTCGACTTACATCCTAAAGGAGGATAATCATCGAGCATCTTCTTAGAGGAAAGGCGATGATGAAATCAGTTTTGAAGCAGTGATGGCTCAGTGGCATCAGCTACGGACTGCCGCGCAACAGCATAGGTCTATGGTTCGAATCCCGCTGCGGGCTTGAGCTTCACTGCGTGGTGGTAGGGCATTTTGGTCGCGAGACTGATTAGATCTGTTTATCTATGTTGGCTCTTACCACAGCATTGAGCCTTACAACATGTTATGGCATATGGCCTGCGCGTCTGACTTGCTATAACCCTGAAGTAGAACTTCTAAATCTAAAGGTGAATTCTGTGGTATTTTCTTTATTACGTACACATATTGAGAACGAGTCTGGTTTTGTGAAATATAAGGGCATTGTAGAAAGTGAAATTGTTGGGCTAACGAGACACTAATGTTTGGAGTGATGAATGCAGTGTCAAGCAACTAAGAATAGTGACACTGCAACTGTATAGACATGTGAGATGCTACCAAGTAGAAAATTTCGCACAAACACCTCATTTTGAGCTTCGGCTGTTGTCCTTAAGAGCCAGATTCCATTCCAGGTTAAAGTTCTTTACTACCTTCGATCTGATCATGGGTCATTACTTAACATGAAGCGTGGTTGTGATTAAAGGTTGTTACCTATTGAACATTAAAAAAAAACTGTATTTCTGTATAGAATACATGTTTTAGACTTAAATGTTCTCATGACATAGGACAGTCGTCTCTCGTATCACAAATATAAAAAATATATTATCCTTTAGCATATACTTAATTATTGATAAATGTTATTAAGCGCGAGAACTTTTATTGAAACCTGAAGGCGATGGATTCTAGGAATGAAACTTGAGCAAAGCGAGTGATTCAAATGTAGAATGACTTTTCCGCTCCCGGCGTACACTGCGGATTTATTATATAAAAATCAAAATTAGCACTTCCTTGACTGCCAGTACGAAAATCAAACAAACTATTGTTGAAATAAAGCCTATAATCAGCAAGCACGTGACAGTTAAGGTACGCAATAAATCCGACCAGAACTCAAAAAAATTTGAAACATTTTCTTCACACGGAGGCCTTTTTCAATTTTAAAATCGTCACAGATTATGTTTATTTATTGGTTGAAATGGTTTTCAAAAAACTTAAACCAATGTCAATGTCGTTTAGAGGGAGTTATACATATTGTTCCGTAACTTAATGAAAATTTGTTTCACAAACAACTGTTTAGTTCAAGAAGTTTTCGCGCAAAAAACGATTTTGAATAGTTTGGCGCTACTAATAAAGTATATACTCGTATCTAGAAACACAATTAATTATTAATACGGATTTAATATCATACTAAATATACTATTGAATCCGTATTTATATGTATAGTCAAAATATACATATAAATACGGAATCCTTATAGGATTTTTAATATATTTTTTTCAAATTATTTTAATTGGTACCATTTAATTTATGTAAGTTGATCGCTTTTTAAGTCAAGTCTGATCCAAACTTGAGGAAAATCTTTAGTCTTACTTGAGAAACCCGTCTGAGTCTGAGTGAGAAGTATATTTTTTTCACCTTTTTTTAATACTTTGTTTGAGAGTAGATTGCTTTTGATGTGTCTAATTTGACTTTGACTTTTATATACCAACACTATCGCAAGCAAGCCAACATTAAATCCACAAATTTTTAATGCACACGATTTTCGCCTAATTTCCTTCTTTTAATCGTTAAAGTCACTCCAATGAAGTATGATCGACCTTTAACGTCTCCATCAATAGTCCTTTATTTCTCCGGAAATTCCTTACATTAGAAACGTTTAACTCCAAGTTAAGGAAGTCATAAAATAGAAGCAGTCTTTGCTGAATTAGGATCTGACTTAATTATGTGAATTGAATATGTAAATTGACGTATAATTATTTGCAATAAATACGGGATAGTAAGAAAACAAGTTATATACCTAGCTGATATTTTATCTCCACGTTTTGCATGATGGTAGGACATTTTGCGAATGCCCGTCTGGCTAGCTACCACCCTCAAGTAGAAAATCTGTCGCCAAGCACCTAACGGTGTTGTCAAGCACCTAACTGTCCGGCAGCAGTCCTTGAGAGCCAGTGAAATTACAGGCACATGAGACTAAACAACTATGTCTCAAGGTGACGGGCGCAGTACAATTCGTCACTTGTGACGAAATGCATCTGTTATAGGCAGACGTAACCGCTTAACATCAGGTGGGCCTCAAGCTTGTTCCGTCAAAATAACATCAAAAAAAAACTTTAATCGGACCGATCTTTCAACGATAGATACATAGCAGTCTGAATAGTCCAAACCAATGGGAACATTGCTCCTTTTAACAAATGATTTTATTTATAAGTTACATGACATTTTCTGAAGCCGATGCTTTTAATTATGAGTATTTTAAACATTTTTCTTTCCTCATTTTGTTATTTTCGTACCATAGGTACATTGTAAATTATAACCATTAATTTTAAGCTGGCTACATACACATCTGCAATACTATTTTTAGTCTTAGAACTGGAGTCACATTGTGCCACTATATACAGCACCTGTGTGTTTAAGCTTAATAATAATTATTTCACATGTATCCTGTGACGATAAAATTATATTATTTATACTGTCAGCGTGTTTTGTGCGTAAAGTATAAATTTAATTTAATTAACTTCAAGTTAGCCATGTTGGAATAGTTGAATATTCTTTTATTGTATTTGAATGTCGTATGTAATATTAAGCTATTAAAAACATTTATCGAGTATACAAGAATAAAAACTATTCCTTATCCTGATGTTGAGAAAACCAATAAAAAAAAAGCAGTAAAGACAACATATCAACATGACACTGCTCTCGATATTATTAAGGACATTACAAATTTACGAGACGAAAAGTTATAGTCATGTGCGGTATTCGAAGCCGCGTCATCCACCCCTGTAGCCGGGGTATGCTCTGACTGACTGAGCTAACATGATAATGAGTCATAACTCTAATTTTTTATATCGTTCTTTAACCATTGTATGTCAATGGAGCGACACCTGTTCAACTCACGTTATACTACAAACAAGACTAATTTTGCAATTAACTTTAAACTTGTAAATGATGAAGCAACCCTATACTTTTAATATTTCTATCCGCAAAGCATGCGTTATTGCAAATATTATATATCATATATTATGTAAGTATATGATAGTATTATAGTATATGTGAGTGTATGTGTGTCTATATAATATAAAACAAAATGGCGTAGTGAATAAAATAGAAAGATTAATTTAGAAAACGTTAATTTAGTTAAGCATAATGTTATACATTACTTAAGCATAATTAATTTATTTACTGCAGATCAAAATAACCGATGAGGCCGCCAACTGTAACATTATTGAAATTTTTTATTTGTAAATTCATCATATTTCTGTACTGTGGTTTTACGATAAAGAGTTATATCTATCTATCTATCTTATAGTTATTAAGGACACTTTAGATGAACAACTTTTTGCCATCATTTTGTAGCGATTATTGCCCACAATAACTGAAAGGTAGCGAGTATACTACAAAAAAGAGCATTCCATGGGAGGGTAGGCATCAGGAACAATATTATGTTATCATGTTTAAGAGAAAACATATTGTATCCTCTCACATAAGTGGCATAACGAATATAAATTCAAACTTTCATTAATAGGAGGATTTCAAGATATAGGAGAGTTAACGGACAAGCGGCTTAACGTGTAGTACCTAAGTTATCCGTCACACGCGGACATCCGCAACACCATAGATCTCATGGAAGTGATGTGTCCATAGAATAATACTACTCCTACCGGAGGATGTGTCTCTGAATGCTGTATGACAATACCCCTATGACGGTTAAAGTTTGGAGCTAGAAATAGCGTGTCCAGACTTGGATAAACGCGAAAATCTGCAAGTGAAACACTTGACATTTTCTTAGTCTAGAATTTATTTCTCCGATATGCGATCTTCTAAATCCCAATCATATCTTCTTACACCACCCATCTTTCTTCTTTGCCTGTAGCACACTTTTGTTCTTTTCTGGTTGCTCATTATTTACCTTTACATCGAAATGTCTTCTGAACGTCTCATACATTTTACATATTTTTTCTTTTAAAAAAAAAAAAAAACAACTTGACAATCAACGTGACAGGTCAGTAAATTTCAGATTTATTTTCAAAAAATAATTAATTTTATTTTCAGATAGTAGATAGGCATTTACTGCCCATCACCCGCATTCTTCCTAGTGGAATTTTGCGAGGTATTGTTTGTGGGGCTCGTTTGGGCCTCTGTAGTTAGTTTCAGTAGCTTATTTATTCAATAGCTTTTTGACATTTCTTGTCGAGCTAATTTCTAATCAGTTATTTTTGTTTCCATGGCAACGCTGCCTGCGACACCGGCGCGCGCACTACGACGACGGTGTTGACGCGAGCCTTCATCCGGGTTGAGACGTCACACTAGAGATTCTAAGATAAGCTTTGCTTTATTTTGTAAACAATGCTTTGTGCCCCAACTATGAATGCTGTAACGGGGATCTTTGTATCGCAAGATAGCCAGATGTTGTGTCCGCAGTGCCCCCAGGCTCGTTATTTCAAAGGTCATAAAGGCCTCAAAATTCACCAAACAAGGTGTCATAAACAAATAGAAATTCCCCTTTCGGCACCAATTAATAATCAAAACGTAAGTAGTAGCAGTGTTGCGAGCCCTGCTACGCCTTCCAAACCGTTTTGGGAGGTTTTAAGCTCGTACAAAAATAACATTCCTTTATTAAAACGCATACCTCGGGGTGCAAGAATTTCTGTTGCCCAATCTTTATCTTGTTCCATTAAAAACGTCTTGGCTACTAATACTACGCAAGCCTGGGAGCATCTTCTAGCATTCCCGTACCACGTATTTCACGTGAATTTTGATCCGTCTAACAAAAAATCACTTACTACTAGAGTAAAGGAAAACTGCGTGAAATACAGGGCACGGGAAGAGCAATCTTTTGGCACAACTATAATCATTCCGCCTCTGCGGCGGAATACAAAAACAAATAATTTCGATTCAGCTACTATTAAAATAGTAGAAAACAAAATTACTGATGGTGATATTAAAAACGCGGCACGCATCTTGTTTTCGAGTGATACAATCGCTCCTTTTACATCTGATACGTTGAATTCCCTAATTGAAAAGCATCCGCCTGCAACTGCAGGTCTCCACCTTCCCGAATCTCCTATACAAGACATTGTTGAGGTGACCCCACAGGATGTTTCTGCAGCCGTGGCATCTTTTTTAAGTGGCTCAGCCGGTGGCCTTGATGGCCTCACGCCTCAGCACTTAAAAGATATTTTATCTTTTAGTTCTGGTGAGGTAGGCGAGACACTTTTAAGGGATGTGACGGCTTTGGTTAATTTGATGTTGTCGGGTCAGGTCAACAATGAAATTACCGAAATTCTGTACGGTGCGAATTTATGTGCCCTAAATAAAAAAGATGGTGGTATTAGGCCTATAGCAGTAGGCACCACTTATCGTCGCCTCACAGCCAAATGCGGTTGTAGGAAAAAGGTTGCTTTTTTAAGTAATCTTTTTCAACCACTGCAACTCGGTTTTGGTTCACAGGGTGGCTGTGAGGCTGCTGTACATTCACTTCGCACATTTCTTGATCAAAATTGTGGAGATGTGCTTTTGAAGGTGGATGTTAAAAATGCATTCAACTCTTTAGATAGAGGCACTCTTTTGACTGAAGTGAAAGATAAAATTCCGGAATTATACCCTTTTCTTTGGCAATGCTACGGCAAACCGTCAAAATTAACATACCAAAATAACGTTATTTTATCTTCCGTAGGATGTCAACAGGGTGATCCTCTGGGACCAGCCATCTTTAGCCTTGCGATTCACTCAATAATTCAACGTCTCCAATCAAAACTTAACGTTTGGTATTTGGATGACGGAACCTTAGGAGGCGATGCGAACACGGTTTTGGATGACTTGCGAGTACTTATAGACGATTTTCGTGTTATTGGCCTTGAACTAAATTTTTCTAAATGTGAACTTTTTGTTTGTGATACTTGTCCGGATAAAGTTTCGATTATTGAAAAATTCAACTTACTTGCGCCTAATATAAAATTAGTAGAAAAAAGTTCGCTTCGTCTTTTGGGTTCACCGATTCTTAACGAATCTTTATCACCATTTGTCGAAGAACAAATTCAAAAGTTTAGAAATGCTTCTAGCAGATTATCCAAAATTAACGCCCATATGGCTTTTACAATTATAAGATTTTGCCTTTTCGTTCCTAAATTTACATACTATTTAAGATGTTGTCAGCTGTGGCAACACAGTGAGCTTTTGTTAAGCTTAGACAACTTAGTAAAAGATACGTTAGTGTCGGTTTTGAATGTTGAGATGGATGATAGGGCTTGGGTGCAAGCTTCCCTCCCTGTGAGGTTGGGGGGCAAAGGGATACGCAAAATTTCTAGTGTGGCATTACCAGCTTTTTTGTCTTCTGTACACAGTACACACAGATTAGTAGAAAAAATTCTTGCACGATCTTTAGGCTCTTTCGATGTAGCATATCTGGCTGAGGCCAAAAACACATGGAGACTGGCTTGTCCAAATACTGAATTCCCAAAAATTTTGTCATCTCAGAAACAGTGGGATCGGCCCCTATGCGAGCTAACACGGAAAGATCTTTTAAATACGTGTTCTAGCATCGCAGATCGTGCTCGTATTCTCGCTGTTTCTGTGTGGGAATCTGGTCTTTGGTTACAGGCCATTCCTTCTTACAAAACTGGTAGCCTTATAGATCCATCCGCTTTTCGTCTAGCTATTAGCTTACGCTTGGGTGCAAGGTGTTGTGTTGCACATCAGTGCCAGTGTGGTACTGCAGTTGATCAACTCGGTCACCATGGCCTCTCCTGCTCTCGAAGTGCTGGTCGAATTTCCCGCCACGCCAGCCTTAACGATATCATTCGCCGGGCTTTTACCAGCGCCAATGTTCCAGCTATTCTCGAACCGAATGGTCTGATGCGTGACGATGGTAAAAGACCTGACGGCATGACTCTGGTTCCGTGGAAGTTAGGACGGCCCTTAGTGTGGGACGCTACGTGCGTGGACACTTTAGCGCCGTCACATCTTTCTGAAACCAACGTGAGGGCTGGCGCTGCGGCTACTTCGGCGGAGCAACTCAAGCGGCGCAAATATGCTAACCTCGGTATGGGTTACATATTTGAGCCGTTTGGTGTGGAGACGTTGGGTCCGTGGGGACCGGGAGCTCATCGTATTTTCCAAAACCTATCTGAGCGCTTGGTCGATGCGACGCGTGATCAAAATGCTGGCACATATTTGGCTCAACGAATAAGCATTGCAATTCAACGGGGCAATGCTGCCAGCATGCTGGGCACGCTGCCAACTGGGAGTGGGCTGGAGCATTTGGACTGCCTATGAGTCTGCTATGACTTATAGGTGTCTAAATGCTTTTATTGTAGTAGCTGTAGTGTTGTATATAGTTCATAGTATTTTGTTTAATAAAGGCATACCGCCGGTAAAAAAAAAAAAATGATATCAATATTTTTAACATAGTAAATAGTGATTTATAGAGGTCAGTGTATGTAGAATGAAATTTATTGTTCTGAAAATTTCAATGCTGTCTACTGTTTGCTATGCACCCTTGAATCGTTTCGCATTGGCAGCAATAGATTGCATAGTTATAGTGTTGACCAGGAACATTATTTATGTAAAATTTTCGACTCAGCTACATAATACATTCGTTAAAAAAATGTATCATACATATGATGTGGTTATGCTGGCAAGAAAAGTACCATCGAATATCGACCTGTAGGACTCGTAAGAGGTAATGAAGGAAAAATGGCATATACACAAAAAAACATAAAAATACAAAAAATATATAAATCAATGATGTTCTTACAATGGCTATAATTTATCAAAGCACTAAAAACTAAAATTAGGTTAAAAAAAATATCAAGTATTCTATCGACAAGTTTTCAGGTTAAATAGATCTCATCCGAAAAGTTGGAGGCCATTGTAACCCTTTAAATTTTTGAATACATAAAAAGCATAATTGCACATAGTAAAGTAATATTTGCATAAAAGCCTAAGGGAATAACTTTTAAACTACAGTAAAAAGATTCTTTGAAAATTGTATTTTGTACATTATGTCATTTGATGCTAAAATTATGGCCGTAAACACACCCGCTACATTTTAATTGTAATATCACTTAACAACAATAGTTGTTGTTCAGTGATTTTACTAACTTAGATTTAAAAGTAAACATATATCTCGATAAGATATGAAAGATCTTATATCTTTCATATCTTATCGAGAACACATTTCTCCGTTCGGCGGCCGTGGGGTGCCGGGCAAGGACCACCGTGCGTTTTATTCATATTAACATATTAAGAACTGGCTAGGACCAGCGTTATATTCCAGAAACCCCGACCCGGAAAGATGCCGACCAGTTTCGGACCGTTTTGAAATCCTTCGTCTGGGCGTCATGATTGCGCGAAGCGACGAGCACGGGCTTCAGCGTGTAACCGACTCACCGATGAAGGACTTCAAAACAGCCCGAAAGTGTTCGGAATTTTTCCAGTAAATATAACGCAGATCGAAGCCAGTTGATAGTAAGTTAAGATGTAAATGCCGACATTTGTTTCGGTTTCATAAGGCAGCCATCATCAGAAGCGCATCAGGCACTTTTTATGTTTGGAGTACTGAGCTTTAAGTTTAGAATGAGCGTGTGTTTCAATATTATTATTTGATGTTCAGGGTAAGCAACTGTAAGTGCTCAATGTTCAGAAGTAGCTACTAATTAGCAGCTAGTCCTACCCTGGTATTACAGTAGAGGCAGACAGGAACTAGCATCATCTTAAAAGCATATAATACTTGCCTAGCCAAACGAGTTTTCGAAAATTTGCCTCACCGTAGCCAATTTTTCTACCAAACGTCACCGTTAGGCTCAAGCCTAAGACAAGCTTGACCATAGACCCTCTGTGCGTCAGTACACTGCCTTTGCCAATAGGCATCATGTGCAAGACTTTGAAATCACTCCACATGCAGGGCATTCTGTGAGCTAAGGAAAGGATCTTGAGCTAATCCACTTCTCCAGTTCTTCAAAAAGATTAATGAACTGAGACCATTTTGGTTCGTACAGCTTCGTATTACTTTTTAAAACAAGCACACTTATATCATGTGATTCGAAAATATTGTTGTTTTCTTGTACGTAGTTATGCAAAAATAAAGAAGTAGGTATGCTGAGACAAGTTCAAAGTACTGTCAAGGTCTTTGCAAGTGAAAAAAATGGTCTACGCGTGAAACAAACAAAATTACTCAGGGTTCTGTGCAGTTTTTTTAGCGCTTATAATATTGTCCGTTAATTTTCTTGGAATTAGGTAATATTACGTGTAATTAGGGAATCAAGGCAATATTAGATTACCTAACCTGAAACTCGGTAGTAGACCCAGGATAACAATAGTAACGATAAAATGAGCATTTTCACTGGATTAATTGTAATCCCAAAAATGTATTTACTTAAGCATTCTTTCCGCACGATTACCTTAGTCATTGCGAACTAAAATTTTGCGCAGTACGGAATTTTATAGTCTTTGGCTTTTAACAAAATATATGAAGTTTAATCTAAACAAAATATCAGGTTTGAAAATACAGATAAAATCTTTAAATAAGATTTAGTTTGTCCCTCAACAGTTTCGACCTTCTGGTATGACATCATATAATATGACGACAATCCCTTGATCGATTATGCTTATTTGCAAATTTGTTGATTTGGTTCTTACTGAATTGATTTCACCTTTTCCTACAATTTAATAACCAGAACCAAATAAGAACTTATCAGGTGTAACGTTGATGTTACCTTTTATACTTTACCTCGTACCTAAATTCAGCTTTAAGGATAATATAGGTAGTACGGAAACTAAGAATCCATGGAACGGATTCCTAGCACCTAAATTTTACCAAGCGCAGGTTCATACGTTCATACCGCTACCTTCTCCGCTAGATTCTAATACTGACACTCCTAATTTGCGTGAGGCAGGCCGCTGGTATTAAAACCTTCATCTACATCTTTATAAAAATAATGTCCTCGTTTTGACCTTTGTTTCGTAAGTGAAAACATACCTGTAAGATGTTATAGTATTGTCCTTTATGTAGTTTGAGGAAAGATATATTGAATAGATTTAATGTAAATGGGATAAAGGTAGAAAGATGGTGATTATGAAGCTACATTTGTACCAAATTTTAGCAAGATTCTAAAGGTATCATTAGAGAAAGACACAGACATATTAATGCTCCAAGTCCCCAACTTGCAAAGAACGAACCCGTTTAATTAACCAATTATATCGATCAAAATGCTGGCACCTAATTTGTCTCAACGAATAAACGTGACAATGCTGCCAGCAGTTGGGTACGCCAACTGGTAGTGGGCTAGATTATTTGGACTGCCTGTGATTCTACAATGACTTGTAGGTTAAAATATTATAAATTAAACCGGCAACACACTCACGTTGGGGATAGAATACGTCGACCCGGGTTTCGAGCATATCAGATGCTAATCATCAGGGCGAGTGCGCAGCTACGTCTGCGAGCTCCCGACGGGCACTGCGGAGCGTCGCCCGCGCGGCTCGGCGCGATTCCGACTTGTTGGTTATTTAAATACTTTTAGTAGCTTTAGTGTTGTATATAGTTCGTAGTATTTTGCTGATAAGAGCCTACCGCAGGTAAAAAAACAAATAAATATAATGTGTTGGCTTTTTAGAATTAACAAATAGATATTTCGATTTACTACTATAACGTAACGGTACCCTAAATATGCCATTATTGCCATATGTACTTAAATGTTAAAGGTTAATTGAAATGGAAACTGCGTACTTAGTGAGGACGGGTTTGGACACTTGCAGAGATTTTTCACCTTTAGTTTGCACTTTCTGTACAAAACTAACACCTACATAATTTACCTTCTGAAAAACATATGCCAATAAAAGCAAATATTACAAAAAAATATGATACATTTTGGAAAACACTAAGAAAGTATATTTAATGACAACTCCTGCTGATTCGACGTGACGTCATAAACACCACGTCACCTAACCTGAAGTGTTTTAGATTTGTATCGATAAAATTTTTTTTGTTTATGATTAAAACAATACATTTATCCTTATAAATTAAAAAACAATACAGTATCATCAAAAAGTTTTAAACTTCGAGCGCACTGTCGTGAATGTAGTCTTGACATTCACGATAGTGCTCTCGTTCCTGATGATACTTCGTGTTGAATAAAAAAGCATCGTGTTGCTTATGATTTCACGCCAGCTTAGCTGTAGAAGTATGATGATGATTAATGTAGAAGCAAAACGCGTGAAAAAAATCCGGTAAGTCAATTATAGGTTAATTATTCAATGATTTCCACAAAGTAACGCTAAAATCTTGAAGCTAAAGCATTGTCACCATTTAATATCTTTTAGTAGGTAGGTATCTATAAAGCTCTTGATCTCGCAAGGAATACACAAGATACAGTTATTATTTTATTTTATGAAAGAATTAATAATACAAGACGTTTCATACAGACTTTTATGCGTAAAAATCAGAGGGCGATAGTCTAAATGCTCCATCGTTCGTGCAGTAACAACAACAACAGCATTCGCGTCCGACTCCCACTCCACCATTTTAGACTCAACGTCACAATTTGGTCGACTGGCTTCTTAGTGGGCTATGTCACACGTTTTTATTTTTACAAATTATTGATAAAAATATACGAGATAATCGAATCAGATTTGTTTACTATAGCCGTCATTAAAATAAATATCATGTGTAATGTATAAAATGGGAGCCCCGTGGGGTGCCGGGTCATAATTACACCTCCCTATATCATCTCGTGGGTGTCGTAAGAGGCTACTAAGAGAAAAATACTGGAAGGTGGGCAGCAGCGCCTTTCAAAAGAACTGTTAACTTACCCTGCGATCCCCAAGCCGCCTGCCAGCGTGGGGATTATGGCAATTACCCCCTTCATAGGGGAGGCTGTGTTCAGCAGTGGACGATCCGGCTGATATAGTACAGTACAGTACAAGTCCCCAACTTGCAAACAACAAACCCGTTTAGTTAACCAACTATATCGATCAATATGCTGGCATCTATTTGGCTCAACGAATAAACATTGCTATTCAACGTGACAATGCTGCCAGCAGTTGGGTACGCCAACTGGTAGTGGGCTAGATTATTTGGACTGCCTGTGATTCTACAATGACTTGTAGGTTAAAATATTATAAATTAAACCGGCAAAAACACTTACGTTGGGGATCGAATACGTCGACCCAGGTTTCGAGCAAATCAGATGCTAATCATCAGGGCGAGTGCGCAGCTACGTCTGCGAGCTCCCGACGGGCACTGCGGAGCGTCGCCCGCGCGGCTCGGCGCGATACCGACTTGTTGGTTATTTAAATACTTTTAGTAGCTGTAGTGTTGTATATAGTTCGTAGTATTTTGCTGTTAAGAGCCTACCACAAGTAAAAAAAAACAAATAAATTTATTGTGTTGGCTTTTTAGTTAACAAATAGAAATTTCGATTCACTACTATAACGTAACGGTACCCTAAATATGCCATTATTGCCATATGTAAATGTTTAAGGTTAATTGACATGGAAACTGCGTACTTAGTGGGGACGGGTTTGGACACTTGCAGAGATTTTTCACCTTTAGTTTACACTTTCTGTACAAAATTAACACCTACATAATTTACCTTCGGAAAAACATATGCCAATAAAAGCAAATATTACAAAAAAATATGATACATTTTGGAAAACACTAAGAAAGTATATTTAATGACAACTCCTGCTGATTCGACGTGACGTCATAAACACCACGTCACCTAACCTGAAGTGTTTTTGATTCGTATCGATTAAATTTTTTTTGTTTATGATTAAAACAATACCTTTATCCTTATAAATTAAAAAACAATACAGTATCATCAAAAAGTTTTAAACTTCGAGCGCACTGTGGTGAATGTAGTCTTGACATTCACGATAGTGCTCTCGTTCCTGATGATAGTTCGTGTTGAATAAAAACGCATCGTGTTGTTTATGATTTCACGCTGGCTTAGCTATAGAAGTATGATGATGATTAATGTAGAAACAAAACACGTGAAAAAAATCCGGTAAGTCAATTATAGGTTAATTAATTATTGATTAAAGTATTAAAGTAACGCTAAAATCTTGAACCTTTGTTGAAGCTTGAAGCATTGTCACCATTTAAAATTTAAGTAGGTATACGTATCTATAAAGCTCTTGGTCTCGCAAGCAATACACAAGATACAGTTATTATTTTATTGAAAGAATTAACAATACAAGACGTTTCATACAGACTTTTATGCGTAAAAATCAGAGGGCGATAGTCTAAATGCTCCATCGTTCGTGCAGTAACAACAACAACAGCATTCGCGTCCGACTCCCACTCCACCATTTTAGACTCAACGTCACAATTTGGTCGACTGGCTTCTTAGTGGGCTACGTCACAACACTGCCTGCGAAAAATTCTATCTATATATAAAAAAATTTGGTGCGGGCCAATGCAGTCTAATAGCTCTTCTCCCTTCTATTTTTAATGTCCTTTTATACTTATAACCTCTTTTCTGTGCTTATAACCTTGGAGGCAGAGTCTTAAGGACATCCGATGGTTTCTCCTAGCTACAAATTTTAATTTTTTAGGCAGCCGTCCTTGAGAGCCAGTAATTCTAGGTTAGCCTGAACAACTTCTTCGACCACATCATCACTTACCATTAGGTGAGTTAGTGGTAAAGGACATAAGACCTATCAGACATAAAAAAGCTTTAGCATTATATTGCTCGACCTTTTTGTGTTTTTTTCCTCGGAGAAACTCTGGTCCAGCTCATCACGCCACGGTTTTACTATAATGTATTTGAAGGTGTTTTATTACAATTTCTGTACCCATGCGTACAAGTAACTAGGTACCATTAAGTCCTTCAGAATATTTTTTTATTTTTACAAATTATTGATAAAAATATACGAGACAAAGAATAAAGAATTATTTACTATGGCCGTCATTAAAAAAATATATGTGTAATGTACAAAATGGGAACATATTTAGTTTGTCAAAGAATGCGGATTCGATATTGTATATATGATGCTGAGCATATTAATATAAATTTTATACACATTATCATTGCATAGGTACCTTCTCGTATTGTGCATATAGTGCATATTTTGAACCCCTGACGTAAGCGACGGGTGTTATAAGTGTTAAACGTGTTTGGTTGCTTATCGTTGTATAGCTCCGAATCGGATGAACCGATTTTGAAACTGTCCTTTTTTTAATTTGAGTGCAGACATTATTTCGATGGGTTAAGGCTAGTATGAGGGAAATGGTTAGCTGTTTCAAAGGTTTAATCATAACCTACCCACCGTGTAGCCGGATTTATAAATACCGTAGCTATCGGATTTGAACTTAAATACATAAAAAGCCTGTATAATGTCAGGTTTGAGTTTATACTTGGAAATCAGTATCCTTATTACGAGTTTTGATACCGTAACCATAAAAGTTAATATTTTTGCCATACATATATTTAGCTCAAGTTTCTGTATCACCCGGATCGTCCACTGCTGAACACAGCCTCCCCTATTAATCCGGTATTTGCCATAATCCCCACGGTTGGCAGGCGGCTTGGGGATCGCAGTGTAAGATGGCAGTTCTTTAGAAGGCGCTACTGCCCACCTTCCAGTGTAATTTTTCCTTAGTCGCCCCTTACGACACCCACGGGATGATATGGAGAGGTGCAAATCTAACCCGGCACCCCACGGGAAGCTCAAGTTTCTGGGGGTGCTCAAAATATTTATAGAGGAAAACGTTAACTATCACAGAGATTTAAAAACGCTTAACTATTATATATGAAAACTAAGGGGACATTAATAATAACAAATTAATAATGTTCTCTTATTCGTTGACTTAACAGGTAAATTAGTCGGAACTGTCACTAGTTATATTTCTTATATTTTAAGTGATTTTCTAAAATATTAATTTAATGAATAATTTACTTATTTTATAAATATTTGTTATTGTTATATATGGATTTCAGCTAAAATTTAATTATCTGTCATGTCTAAAGTAGGTTTACATTTTCAAGTTTTCAAAAATCCAGTTAATATTTCGAAATATCTAATTTTTAAGCAATTAAATTATTTTAATTCAAGCTAATTTTTAAAATTTTTTGACTGAAATATCTCTGTAGCTGTGTATATATATTTTTATGTGTGTATATAAATATATATAACTAACTATAGCTATTCATAATAACAGAGTTCAACACTTTGACTAATACTGGTTTTTTAGTTATTTTCCGCTACTACCTACTACTAGACGCTAACCAATTATGACTGTCACTCATTACCACATTTTCATACAGTATTTAATGTCTCCACTAAACAAAAAATGGTAACTTTTATGTATGGACAACATTTACCAATTAAAGTGGAGACGCGCCTTCAGAAGTACAAGTTATGAAATTGTTTCGTACGCTTCATCCATCACACATTGGGTTATGGACTTTAGCCTACCGCAATAGTTGGGATGCAACCTAGCAAAATTTTAATTTACCAGCTTTGCACATTTTGTGAGATGTGATCGAATGTCATAAACCTTGAATTACTGACTCTCAGGGACGGCTGTCGCAAGTAGGTGATTGACGACAGATTTTCTACTCGAGCGTGGTCTCTAGCCAGGCGGGCATTCGCAAAATGCCCTTGGCAACCACCATACGCTCAAGCCAGTGGTGGAATTCAAACCATGGCCCTACTGCACGGCAGTCCATAGCCAATGCCACTATTCATCCATAGCCAATTCTAACCTTCTACTTTGCCAATATTACAAATATATTCACCGCCGCTTACGCGTTAAAAACGCAAACATTTTAATGAGGCAATGATCAGCCACTTATTGGATAATTTTTTCAACGACGACAGTAAATAATATTGAAAGGGTGCGTGGCCAGGTGTTGCTTCTCCATATTAGCGGATATGGACACCTAGGGCCTGTAATTAGCGTGTATAGTTGTTTTGATCTTGTAGTTGTGACTATACGATGATAAGAAATGTGGCTGGTATATGGTGAGAAGTGTAGCGGGAATCAAGTAAATTCTCCAATTTCAATGCATACCTAATATTCTGCCTTCTTTTGCAGAGGTATCGTTTTTCTTTGGCCATAAATAAGTGAACAAGCAAAGATAATTTTCGAGTTTCTTCAATCCCCTACCTTCTTTTTCTTCAGATCAATCGTATTGCATGTCAATTTTTATTTTCATAATCTATCTATATACTTATAATAAAACTGTAACAGGCCCAATTCTGTATATTGAAG
Source organism: Plagodis dolabraria (assembly GCA_963854805.1). Taxonomy (NCBI): domain Eukaryota; kingdom Metazoa; phylum Arthropoda; class Insecta; order Lepidoptera; family Geometridae; genus Plagodis; species Plagodis dolabraria. The sequence continues at coordinate 7,933,218 of OY978442.1, forward strand.
ATATTTTGAAAATAATTTTTGGCAGCACTCTGTAGCTGACACTGATGCCAAAACTGCATTTTTTTTTTATTTTGTCTGTCTGTCTGTATCCCGGCCGCGCATAACTTCAAAACTACTGAATGGATTTAAATGAAACTTAACACGATTTGAAGTCATACTACGGAGAAGGACATAGGATACTTTTTATCCTGAAATTCAGCACGGTTCCCCTGAGATGAAAGTCAAAATGTACACTTACTTTAATTTATTAACGAGTAGCCCGATTTCAATCATTCTTTTTTGTTAGAATGGTGAGCATCCTTCACGGGCATCCCGGCACCCCACAAGTAGCCCAGAACCCCACGAGCAGCCCGGCACCCTACGGGCAGCCGGCACCCGACGGGCAGCCTGGCACCCTACGGGCAGCCTGGCACCCTACGGGCAGCCCGGCACCCCATGGGCAGTCCAGCACCCCACGGGCAGTCCGGCACCCCACGGGCAGCCCGGCACCCTTATTTAGTTTTGCAAGCTTGCTAAGATAAAAGTCCAAAATCAAGAACATTCGCCACAATCCATTTTTTTTAAACTATCTATCTTTTGCCGGATACATTTCGGAGACTGCGCAATGTAAGTGCACAATCTAATATATTTTTGTCTTACGAAACTGCTGTTTTCAAATTGAAATTTTAAAGAAACGCACTAAGTACTTTGCGTCTACATTTATTGTGCGAACCGCGAAGGAACTATTTGAGTTACTTTACATGAATACTGTCTTTTGGAAAATACAACCCGGGAGTTTTCAAATCCAAAGTAAAGAGCTCCTTTCTGAGCTATGCTTTACTAAGAGTGCTTCACCGCAGACCACAGCGTTGTGAGATAAACAGTGCTGAAATGTGAATAATTAGTCTGCAGGTAGGTCAATCGCGAACGATGTTGCAGGCTCAGCTAGTCAGGAATAAAATACATGATACTACATCGAAAAACTTGCAAACCAAGAATCATAGATATTAATTAGGCTTAGGAATACGCATTCAAAATTTTTATCGAGGTTCAAATTTCAAAATCAAAGAAGCTCTTTTCCAACCAGATTTCAAATGAGAAACTAATAAGAAACGAATACTTTTCTGAGCTTGTGAGGTGAAAAAGAAACTATTTTAGTCAGGGTTTATTTGACCTTTAAACGTTAAAAACAATGTCAGAAACATAACACAAAATCAAAATAAATTATTAATATATAAATATGGTCGTTGCACATTGATTGGCAACATTTTTGGATTCGTAGTGTCGTTTGGATTGTTTTTTTCCCCCTATGATTGTGAACGCAAATATCATATTTATATATGTATTTATATCTAATGTTCTATAGGTGCCTTCGTAGTACTTTACATGCAAACGTAGTTTCTAGATATATTAATTATCAAGAGATCAAACTCGGTGAAATTTTGCATGCAGGTCCTTGAATCTAATATACAGGGTTATTGGTAATATGCTAACAACCTCTTAGGGTTGACATCAGCTAGTCCTAACAAACATTTGGAGATATTTTTTTTCGTCGAGCAATGTAATGAAAAATATGAAATAGTACTTTACAGGCACAAGAGACTTTTAACATTAGATGGGCCTCGTACTTATTCCGCCAAAAACACATAAAAACACAAAAAAAAAATATATCGCAGCTTTACATATCTGCTCGAACAAAGTTTCCTATATTTGCTGTTATTTTGTAAGCAATATATTTAAATTTGAGACCAGTGCACACGTGTGACAGATTGTTAACAGGCCATTTTCACTTACTTACTTGTAATATTATATGTTTTTAAATCGTTAAAGGGTCTATTCACGTACTAATTAAGGAGTAGACTGACTGTCAGTCCACTTGTGACCACCACGGTCAAAGCAACTTGATCGAAATGTCGAGGCTAGTCAAAATATGATTTATATATTACAAATTTACGAGAGAAAAATTTTAAGTCATGTTTGGGATTTGAACCCACGTCCATCCACCCCTTTAGCCGGGGTATGCTCTAATCCAATTGAGGTAACATGAGAATGAGTCATAACTCAATTTTTTCCTATCGTTCTTTAACTATCGTATTGGGATGCAGTGACATCTTTACTTCGACTTAGGCACAAGATGTGGGGTCTGGGATGCCGGGCTGTCCGTGGAGTGCTGGGCTACCTGTGGGGTGCCGGGATGCCCGTGAGGGATGCCCACCATTCTAACAAAAAAAGAATGATTGAAATCGGACTACGCGTTAATAAATTACAACTAAGTGTACATTTTGACTTACATCTCCTTTCCCAGGGGAACCGTGCCGAATTTTGGGATATAAAGTATCCCATGTCCTTCTTCGTATTATGAACTCAAATCGTGCTAAGTATCAATTAAATCCATTCAGCAGTTTTGATGATGCGCGGCCGGGATACAGACAGACAGATAGCCAGACAGACAAAAATTAAAAAAAATACAGTTTTGGCATCAGTATCAGCTGCAGAGTACTGTCAAAAATTATTTTCAAAATATCTTCAATGTAATGAATTGGACCGTTACAGTTTTATTATTTATTTATTTATTTAGTTATCCATACAGCACTATAAATAATATTACTAAATTTACTATTTACTACAATATAGCCAAAAAAGGATTCAAATATAGTTATAGATATTATTTTGATGTTAATTCGTGCGTGAATAGACCCGTCAATGATTTAAAAACATGAGTTTAGGTTACGAAAGTTTCACGAAAATTACATGTAATATAATTGTAAAAAGTAAACCAAAAGTATACAAAACGACTTATCTGTGGTGCTAACACCTCTTTGAATTGGTGATAGTAATATAGTCCTACAAACTACCTAGCTACAGATGAGCCATAATCGCACCCGAACCTCTCATTGGAAAATGGCTGTCAATCGAACATCCTCTGACAACGCCGGATGCAGCGCCATCTGCTGCTGTTCCGGTGCAGCCTATGTACTAAAAATAGTGTTATTTATTACGCACACGTGATGAATGAAGGAGGTGCGCGATCATAACCACTAATTGCTGTTATTTCTAGGGTTTTCACTTTGTTAATGTTAATCAAAAATTTATTCAAAGGCTTGGTAAACTGTTTTGATATATACTAGGCAATTGTTTCTATAATGTTGTCTTAGGTTTTCGCGATTATTACACATAATAATTAAACAAATTTAAACGGTTTAAATCGCGTATATTTATCATTATTCTTCCCGACATTTCAAACACTTTGCAGTGATCTTTTCTTAATAACTCATGTGAAAAATTTAATCTATTGACACCCCGTGACCATGATCACTGCAGTGTTTGAAACGTGAGGACAAAAATAATAATAAATATAAGCAATTTAAACCGTTTAAAAATGTTTAATTACTAATTGTTTTTATATTTTATGTTTGACATTGATGGAGAGAAAAGATTTATCCTCTGCGAAATATTCATTAGCGCGCACAATCCCGGTGGTAAAAAATCAAATGTGAGAAGATTTTTATCCTTTCTCCGGGGAGATATGTCTCCGGTCTGTGCTACCCACGTAATGGCCGGGGTCATCCGGACCATCCGAAACAAGCTTTGGGCGGCGACTGTTAAGTTTGAGGTAGGGATGGAGATGCAGTTGAAAAGTTCGTTAAATAGTTCGCTGCCTGGACATCCAGAGGGTACGGTTGGTGGGGAGCCTGTTGAAATATGGACGAGCACAGCTCTTATTGAAGTGGGCTATAGGAGATTGATATTGCAATACAGGTCAGAGTTCCGTACGTATACGGTGCACCTGCTGCATTACATTACAACATTAATAATTATCTCATTTATAAATGGTTTGAGCCCAAAGTTCTTGTCCCAATTGGAATTCAACCAGCGTACCTCGGATTTGCGCCCCGTGAGGTGCCGGGTTAGAATTGCACCTCTCCATTTCTTCCCGTGTGGGTGACGTAAAAGTCGACTAAGGGAAAAATACTAGAAGGTGGGCAGCAGCGCCTTCTTAAGAACTATGCCATCTTGCACTGCGATCTCCGAGCCGCCTGCCAAGCGTGGGGATTATGGCAAATACCCCCTACATAGGGGAGGCTGTGTTCAGTAGTGGACGATCCGGTTGATACAGTACAGTACCTCGGATTTGCGCCGAGTGCCCTGACCTCTAAGCTGTCGGAGCATGCTCGACTGAGCCGAATCTTGTACCCTAATTATATTATTCTAACCGACCAAGGAGACAGTGAGGCCAACGATAAGACTTCTAGGCTTCATCTGATCGGAAAAAATAGTAAATATATAAAAAAAATATTGTTTGTGTTCTACAAATAATACGTCGAAATAAAAACATTTAATGACAACCCTATACGTACACCTTGACCACGTGGTCGAACTATACACATATTTTTTAACTTTATTGTCATTTGCGGTACAGCTGTATAAGGCGTTGACGTCTGTAAATGAAAATTAGATGCGAATAAGTTATTTAAAGTTTTATTTATCTTGAAATTGCATGCGATAGCGCGTAATTGCTAATCTTAAATAATAAGTTACAAAGTTGTTTCATTAAGCAAAGATACCCTTAGGCATAGATAAAGTGCCTCATTAAAAAGTGTTTTTTTGGCCTGTGAATTATTATATTATTTATAAGTGGAGAAATAAGTGGACAGCTTTGACACAGCAAAGTAAATATTGGATAGTCTGTCCCAGGTAGGTATATGCATTGGTCAACAACTGCAAGGGTATCTAAGTAAGGGACATATATGGACATTAGACCTAATTTTCGTCTTATCCATGTTCATTAAGTTTTAAGACCCACCTGCCGGGAAACTCTATTGAGGTCGCTGAGCGTTGTACTGAGTTCCTCAAGCGACTCTGCCATTATGACTATGTTAACGGCGAAACGAAGGTGAGTGTATGTATTCGCCATAGTTTTCGATGCCGAATTCTTTCCAGTTCAAGAACTTAAAAATGTTCTCCGACGCATTCGTGAACAGTTTCGGGGAAATAACGTCTCCCTGTCTCACGCCTATTCGCAGTTGGATTGGCGCCGTGCTTGTGCCTGTAGTCGAATATATAAATTTACATATATGAAAAAAAAAATGATCTATGACACACACAACGATTGCTTAATTGGCAGAGCATGTCCGGCTACAGGGATGGATAGTCGCAGGTTTGAAGCCCGCTTGTGGTAAAAATTCTTACATTCGTTGTAATTTTTTGCTCAATTACAATGTAAGAACTTTCCAGATTTAGAAAGACGTTGTATACAAACGAGGCCTATCCGTTCAAATACGCAACAATATGTCTCGATCGTGCGCTCGTAGAGTCAAGACCTCCTAAAGATGCTTTGTTTAGAACCGAAACTAGTCGGATATTCGTCCGGCTAGGCTACGCGGCGTTTGTGACGTCACGTCAGCTAGGCAGGAAAATTAGGCGATTCCATTATTAAATATATTTTTATATTTTAAAGTCATTAATTTTTTTTTATGCCTGATAGGTTTGCCTTTTACAACTATCTCAACTAACGGTAAGTGAAGATGTGGTCGAAGATGTTGTTCAGGCTAACCTAGAATTACTGGCTCTCAAGGACAGCTGCTGAAACACACCGTTATCTGCTTGGTGACAGATTTTCTACTTGAGGGTGGTAGCTAGCCAGGCGGGCATTCGCAGTATGCCCTACCACCATGCAAATTTAAATATTAATTTAATGTTTTCTAAAAATATTCGTTATTATTAAATATGGATTTCCGCAAAGCAACGCTAGGTATAAAGTAAATCTATTCATTATTTTAAACTGGATTTCCTTATGAGCTTAATTTTTAAAGGGAAATGTAGCTCATCTCTATTCCTACACACTCCATTCTAGTTTGACAATGAGACTCGGATCAGTATCTATCTAGACGTAAATCTCATAGAATCCTATAATACTACGTGATGACACAGTTTATTTACATGTGGTTTTTGAAGCGCGCGTAGCGTAGTTTGCTTAGCCGTTCTTAACTAATCAGCTGCGTTAAGCCACATCCGCTGCGGTCATGATTTGGATGGGTTACCACTGAGCGATTCCGTGCTTTGGAGGGCATGTTCAGCCGTCAGTCTCGGTTGTTGTCTTACGATGGCAGTTGTTACAGCATGTTGGTAGGGCATTTGACAATACCCGCCTGGCTTACTACCTTACTAGACTACTAGAAAATTTATCGCCAAGCACCTAACGCTGTTTTCCTGCGGTTGTCCTGGAGAGCCAGTAATTCTAAGTTAGCCTGAACACATCTTCGACCACATCATCACTTACCATCAGGAGCGATAGTGGTCAAAAGCTGTATCAGCGATAAATAAAAAAGTAAAAATCTCTGATATTACAGCGATATGCTATTTAACGGTAGATACACATCTACCGTTGAATAGCATATCGCATATATCATAATATACATATGATGCTGCATACACATATACACAGCGCGTTCGACGTATTCAACGGGCACGACCTATCATATAAAAACTATCCTATGTCCTATCCTAGGTCTCAAACTATATATTTCCATACCAAATGTCATCCAAATCGGTCCAGGTCAAAGTAGCTTTTAAGTTTATTCGTTGCACATAAATACAAAATTATAAAAAAACAAATATACTCGTACAAATCTTTCCTCTTTATAATATTATTGTAGATGTAGATATCTATTTATCTAGAATACGCAGATAGAAATTAATAAGTTCTAAAAGAGAACGGGTTATTTCAAGCATTTCCTGAGGTTCTAAGTCAAAGGATATGTAAATGATTACCTTGTTTGGCCTTCAATGGTAATAATTACATATAAAAGTTTTCTATACACACTAATACCACTTAAACCTTTGTAAGTTTCTTGGTGTTAAAATCTCAAGGCTATTAAATAATATATTTTAAAATTAAATATTCCTCTGGGGATATTCATATACAATGTAAATAATTAATCATTCATCAGTCATCACATTACATCTATCCTAATCTGGCACGGTTTAAATGGCTTGAAAATCAAGCATTTTGAGAATTCGAGCCCGGCTTAAGGGTGCCCAGTATCAACATTACAAAATTTGGCGCACTTTCTGGTAGGAAAAACTTCTCATATAAATACTCGTATAGTCAAACAATGTGTTACAAGCAATACCAATTATAAAATTTTACGACATTTGTTTAAATTACGACAGGCGATAGCTTGGCATAGGCGGAATTGTCCAAGCATTTTTGTCGTTTAAGTAGTATTCATAAACTGAGTAGAAATATTTCCGTGCAACTTGAATTTTCCTTCTGTGAGAGTTATTTTATCTTTGAACTTTATTATAAAAGCGCACACAATTACCTAAGAAGGATCTTTGTCCTTTTTTTTTTTTTTTTAATATTTATTTTAATGCAACTCTGACTTATGTTAAATAAAAATAAAACTGTGGGCTGGTTGTTTCTGTCCGTATAATTAAAGACACACAACACCAACACAAATAACATGTTATAAATAAGTAAACAGATCACTTAGAAACACTTAAGTCGGTATATAATAAGGGGATTTGAAAACTTTTTTTCACACAGCATCACCTTTTGAGGAACTGCTATCTCACACTGCGATCCCCAAGACGCCTGCCAAGTTTGGGGATTCTGGCAAACCATTTATTGTGAAAAGCTGAGTTCAGTAATGGACAGTCCGGTTGATAGAGTACAGACTCGCTAGCTTAAGGCGATCCTGGCCAAAAAACGCCATACAAGAATTAACTTTTCTCAAAGAAAAAACTCGGTTATTAAACTGAAAAAAATATATGTTATTTTTAAGCATATTCTTAGTTAATTCATAAATCTGATCCACATAATAAATAACTTCACTCGATAGAAAAAAATCCTAAAGTTACCTCTATTTCGAATTTAAAAACGATTTTTGACTCCCTTTTTACCAATCTTTAATTTTAAATTATTTTTTTATACATTACTTATCAATAAAAGTAATTAAATCATAAATAAAAATGTAAAAAAATTATCATGTTAATTTTATATGATTTTTTAACATGAATTCATGGCATCAGAGCTCGCTCACTTGACCACCAGTGCGCTCGCAGAGCTCGTCGACGTAGGACCTGTGTCAATTTTTTCGATCTACGCAGCGCCACACAGAACAGGATCAAAATGAATATCAAACAACAAAATAAAACATGCTCTGGGCTAACTTTCGACTCGTTACGCTTATCTTGATGACTTCCTGATTGACGGTGAATGACAATTGATTTCGTAAGTAGTGAAAGTTAGTATCGTGAAGGTTAATATGTGTGTTAATATTAAGAAAAGGGCTGTTTTGACTATATCATCAAGATAGGTCAATATGTTTCAGTTATTGGAGTGTAACTCAAAAACGACTTGAACGATTTTGATAAAATTTAAATGAGACTAGACGACAAGCATCAGCTTTCAAACAAAAAAGAATTTTTGAAATCGGTTCACACAGTCAAGAGTTGCGGAGGTAACAAACGTAAAAAAAAACAGACGAATTGAGAACCTCCTCCTTTTTTGGAAGTCAGTTAAAAAAGGGGGAGGTCCTCAATTTGTCCGTTTTTTTTTACCGAACCGATTTTGATGATTTATTTGATTTGAATGTTGATGATTGTCGTGTGATTTTATTTAAATTTCATCAAAATCGATCTAGCCGTTTTTTGAGTTACACTCCAATAACTGAAAGGTTTTTTCCTATCTTGATGATATAGTCATTGCCAATGAATGACAATCGGTCCCGCAAGTAGCAACGGACACTAAAACGGGTGAGTATTTTTATTTATCAAACCTACTTCAACACCCAAAAGTGTGAAATAACTCTTCGAAGTCGGGACCATGTGCACAATATTGTGATAATAGGTACTTTTGAACTATCACAGTACCGACTTCAACAAGTTATTTCGCACTTTTGAGTGTTGAAGTCAAGCCCATTTTTCGGTAAAAAAAAAATTATTGAATTTAGTATTGAATTTGTTAGTAAATTTGAGTCGTCTTTTTTATGATTATAGAAATAATAAGTGACATTAAGCGATTTTTAAAACTGGATGGATATAAATTAAATTATAAGTAAAAACATAAATCTGGCTGTATGGAAACTCATGTCACGTCACGACCATGATATGCGATGTCACACCCGTGACTTGAACTAGTTTTTTGATAACTTTCTAGGTTCAATAAGCTTGCTAAAATGCAATGAAATTATTGTTTTTATATCTAGTTTTAGCCAAATGCCTAGTATTTCGTACCCAGGGTCTAAGATAATGAAATTAATAATCAAAGCCCAGTGTATGGGTATACACTGGGCTTTGAGTATTAACTTCATTACCATATATAATCAAATCTGTACTTTATAATTTTTAGTATAGATTTACTCCACCCTTTTTTAATTATTATATGATAATAATAATATATATATTATAAATTCAAAAGTTAGTATGTGTTTTAGCTTCTTAACCGACTTCAAAGAAGGAGGAGGTTTTCAATTCGTCTATTTATTTTAAATGTTTGTTACCTCAGAACTTTTTACTGATAAACCGATTTATATGATTCTTTTTATATTTGAATGTTTGTCGTATGGTCCTATTTAAATTTCATCAAAATTGGTCAAGCCGTTTTTTAAGCCGTCGGCCCCGGTTGTTGTCTCACGATGGCAGTAGTATCAGCATGGTAGTAGGGCGTTTTGCATTTTGAATGCCCGCCTGGCTAGCTACCACCCTTAAGAAGAAAATCTGTCGCCAAGCACCTAACGGTGTGTTCCGGCAGCTGTCCTTGAGAGTTCTAGGAGTAATTCTAGGGTAACCTGAACAACATCCTAGAACACATCTTTAATAACCATCAAGTGAGATAGTAGTCCAAGGCTAGCCTATCAATAATTATAAAAAAAACATGCATTTATTAATACTCGTAGTAGAATGATACACAAAGTTGTCAGTGACTATGATTAAATGAAATCATCAACATTCATTTTAGCACCTTTGTGGCAAGCCCGCAGTAGCCACTTAATCGATCATTAATTATGTATTACAGATAATTAATTAACCTCAGTCACAAACGAGATGCCCTTAGTCTGCCATAATGAACACTGCATCTATTAGGATACTACTAGTCATAACAAGCGCTCTAGGCGCACGCCTATTAGTAAGGTACGGACGAACTCAAAAATTTTGCTCTATTTTAGCGAACATGTTTTAGGTACCCACCCCACCAACTTAAGCATAGTGAGGGGTAACCAACTCCAACTTCTTTAACAAATATTTGTAGTTCACGACCGTGTAGAATTAGTTTCACTCGTCTGTGGAAACCGCGGTGTAGTTGTACTCTTATCTGTTTTTTAGTTACACTCCAATAACTGAAAGGTTTTTTCCTATCTTGATGATATAGTTATTGCTAATTAATGACAATCGAATCCGCAAGTAGCAAGGGACACTAAAATGGGGGAATTTTTTTTACCCCAAAAATTGAACCGATTTTAACACTCAAGGGTGTGAAATAACTTGTTGAAGTCGGGACCATGCGCACAATATTGTAATAATATGTACTTTTGACCTATCATGGTACCGACTTCAACAAGTTATTTTGCACCTTTGAGTGCTGAATTCAAGCCCATTTTTCGCCAAAAATTTGCTTAACACCGCTGAATGGATTTAGATGATATATCATAAAACGTATTCTAATTTTTATCTCGATTTTCCGAACGGTTCCTGAAGGATCAGGAAAACCAATTTTGATGAATGGAATCTAGATATGTTGTAATTGATTGTTTGAAACTATATCTAACTCGTGTAGTTTTTAACGCAATTTGCGAACCATATACTATTAATATGTACACAATGGTTAAATTAAGGTTAGTAAATTGTTATCACTATTGTTAGGTCCAATGCCAAAAAATATGAGTTCAATTTATTCTGTTGTATCTCTTTATACTTGTTATCTGGGGAATCCTCAACTCAACTGTAATAAAATATATATTTAGATTTTTTTATGTATATCACACATAAAAACTCTTTACATTTTCGCAAGCTCATTGAACCTAGAAAAATATTAAAATACTAGTTCAAAGTCTCGGGTGTGACATTAAGTACCATAGTCGTGACGTAACATGAGTTTCCATACAGCCAGATTTACGTTTTTACTTATAATTCAATTTATATCCATCTAGTATTAAAAATCACTTAATGTTACATATTACTTCTATAGTTATAAAAAAATACTACTTAAATTTACTAACAAATCCAATACTAATGCAATTTCTCAATATAAAAAAATGTTTACCGAAAAATGAAACCGACATCAACACTCCAAAGTGTGAAATAACTTGTTGAAGTCGGTGCCATAATAGTTCAAAAGTACCTAGTATAACAATATTTTGCGCATGAAACCGACTTCGACAAGTTATTTCACACTTGAGTGTTGAAGTTGGTTCCATTTTTTGTTAAAAAAAAATTAAACTCTTTTTAGTGATTCTTGCTACTTACTGGATCGATTGTCATTCACTGTCAAAGACTATAATATCATCAAGATAGGAAAATATTTTTCAGTTATTGGAGTGTCATTCATGATACTTGTCGTTCAATTTCATTTAAAAATCAAACGACAAGTATCAGCTTTAATAAAAAAAGAATTATCAAAATCGGTTCACCCAGTCAAAAGTTCTGAGGTAACACACATAATAAAAAATATAGACTAATTGCGAACCTCCTGCTTTTTGAAGTCGGTTCAAAAGCTAACACACATACTAACTAACTGAGTTTATTAGAAATATGTTAAAAACCTTATCTTACAATTTTCATAAACTACTTTTATATAGTAACTTAAAATTCATTTATTAATTTTTAATTCCAAATAACATTTTGATTTATAACAGTGCGCGTATAGACACATTATATCTAAATATAGTATCTGTTGCCCTGTTTTATGACTTAATTTTTTTTAGTTTTACGGGATATGGTTCTACTGTATCTTCAATAATGGACACTATCTGGCAAATTTTATTTTTATTTCTGGCCAATTTTGCTAGAAGGCAAATATCTGCCTGAAGATGGTTGCCTTAATGAGCGATGATTATGAAGTAAGATTTGTACTCATTGACTTTGAATTGAGCACTCTGTACAGGACAGCTTTATGAAATTTATTACAATGGGGCTCCTGTCACAACCAAGACAATTGATACATATTTTTAGTTTCAAAAATGCTCTCTATAAGCGCTCAACTTAACAAGTATCGTTTTGGATAATATCTTTTTTATTAAACTTGCAAAACAGTTCATTGGAATGAGCTTAAATTATATCACAAATATTGTGAAATTTGGTTTTATTTTAAACGCGAGATATAATTCTTTGAGATTTGTTATTATGTTGAATACATGGTCTGAAAATAATAATTTAAAAAAACTTAACTAAAACTAAACGATTCTGTCTCGACCATGGGCCACTCGCCACAACCGTGGTTCTATGAAAACCACGGTTGTGACGTCCATGGATGTGAAATGTTCGCACCGTTCTATAACTACAAAGATTAAACAAAAGTAGCCATCTTAAAACAATCACTAGATTAATTGTTATTAAACACACCAAATTAATAAAAATCTGCGAAGACATATTCATAAATACATATTTTAAGAGCCACGGTCTTGACAGCATAAGGGTACTCGTTTTACAAAATAACTAATATCAAACTTATTTTTACGCAGCTATATCACTCGACGCCATTAATTAATAGGACAACTGTGACAGACAGACTTGTTACTGAATTCTGGGAATCTCATATGACATGGTTGTGACATTTAATGTGTTCTTTTAATGAAGTTTATGTATATATATATTTATTTAAAATATAATAATATTACCAAATTACCATTTATGAATAGGTGCATTAAACGGCTTTCTCTATAATCAGTACTAATATTATAAATGCGAAAGTAACTCTGTCTGTCTGTTAGGCTTTCACGCCAAAACTACTGGACTGATTTGAATGAAATTTGGTATGGAAATAGTTTGAGACCCGGGAAAAACATGGGATAGTTTGTATCCAACTGCGCAAAAAGAGGTTAATGTTTTTGCGCGATAACCGACAAACGCGCGGGCGGAGCCGCGCCTGGAAAGCTAGTAAAAATATAATAGAACCTTAATATATTAATTTAATGTAGTTCTCACAAATAAAAATATTTTTCTTAAGAATGATAATATACCCATCTAAAATAACCGTAGGTACACAATAAACTGTATAGATATATAAACACTACTGTACTGATCGAACCCCTACAAGACCCGATTATTTTTCCGGCGTATGTACCAATACACGACAAATGTTAATTCCATTCTAAAATGTCATACTGACGTGATCTCCGCTACGTAGGTAGGACTGTACTGTACCTTACCTGGAGAGCTAAAAGCGTGCACGCGGCGCATCGCACACAACTCTGTGTCGCGTAAATGAATACGTCGCACTCGCATAAAATACCTAAAGTCCGTGGAAAGCCTCGCCTTAAGTTGCCGAGCACCTAAAAGTGTTCTCCGGCAGGTGGATTTGAGTGCTAGTTCTCATTCTACGAGTAGGATGGGCCTGTTCAGTCATCTTATATCTTATACGACAAAAAATGGAATGAAAACAATATATTCCGATCTTTAAGGAACTTCATGTTTCTAAATTCCCAACTTGTTACCGGACAGTAAGAAAATCAAACAAATCAGTTGGTGAGGCGTGAAAGTAATCTATACCTATTGTATACTTGCGTACCGTTAGTAAGTTGGGGTTTGGGGTCAAAGGCGCCTAAAATTATGAAAGACCTTTAGAACAAATTGATGAATCTTTCTGAAAACACCAATACATACACAATGCAGTAGTAAATAGCCCACGTACCTCAAGCAATCCTCTTTATGCCTACAAGTTGGGATTTACAGCAGACAGCGTTCTTTGCGATGCGGCCGACGACACACAAATCCAAAATTATCACAACAAAGCCTTACCCAAAATATGTTACACTTACTGCACTGTGAGGCCATACTAACTATATATAAAATGTTATTTCTTGTGTCTTCAATTGTTCAAATAAATTAATAAAAATTAACACGGGGCGGCAATGTGCGTTTTTTAGCGGAGAATCGAATGAATATTCCACACTTTACCCCCTATATAAAAATATTTGTTGCGAGCATCTTGTATGGGCTTTTGTAGGTAGATTATAACACCAAATATCTACCGAAACGACACTGCTAACGCCATCTCTGGGATCTGTTGAGCTAAAAACTCAGAAAGCAGCTGATACGATGGGCTCTGCAGCATATTGGCGCTATCCTGAGGGCTCATCAACTTAGAACTAAGATATAGGAGAATTTATATATGAGAAAATTAAAACATTAATAAGGCACAAATGCTTCACCATCAGTGTAAGATTGATACCTAGAAGATATAAGATTCATACCAGCGCACGCTGCAACATGATATAGTTACGGTGATTGCTGCGTCCAAAATGTAATAAAATTAGAAAAAAAAAAAACTTTTCCCATAAACGCCGTATTTAATTTCAAAATCAAGTGTACTGATTAATTTTATCTATGAGTTAACACAGTTTTGAAGATTTACATTTTATTCCGTAACATGAAGGAATTTAATTTCACACACAATTCTTTAACTTGAGAAGTTTTAGCGAAACGTAGTCAATCTGACATACTTATCAAAATTTATAAAAAAGAAGTTTTTTTTTTTTTATTTAATATCTCTATGATAGTATAAAGTCCTGTGCCTTATTGTATAATCCGAACGGTCATGGAAAATGGTTTTAGTTTCAAATTAAACGCTAAGTATATGTCAACTACACTTATGTCAAAAAAGACAAAGTTAAATTAATCTCAATTACCAATTTTTTACACAATACGGCCTCAGATCTGATTCTCAGAGGGAGATGTAAGGACCTTAAGTCGGGAGCTGTACAGTACTAATTCAGGTACTAAAATGAAATTTTATAAATTCAAATTGGACTTATATTACTTACTTATCAAGATGCAGCCATCCTGCTGGGCACGGTGCTCGTATACAATTTTCTTCTATCAACTTCCAATTTTTTCTCAAAGATTATTTTAATTTAATTTACACGCTCATTAAATGAAATGTACTTCAATTTATCTACTTGAACTATTATTAAGCTTGCAATCCACTAAACAGATGCTTCGTTAAACAAAACTAACAAACGCGAATATTCATATAATATTTGCAATTGATGACGCGCGTTGAATTTTAATAAGTTGTATACCAGCTGAGGTGAGCCTTTTCCTGGGGAAATAATAGGTAAAAAATAGGTAAGTTACTTTTGATATGAAACTTTAGCAGACCTAAGAAGACTGCATGGAGAAGTCTCAGTAAGGAGTTTTACTATATATTTTTTATTTACAGGTGTTAGGCTAGACTATCTCAGCTGATGGTTTGTGAAAATGTGGTCGAAGATGGCTACCCTAGAATTACTGGCTTCCAAGTATAGCTGCCGGAATACACAGTGAGGTGTTTGGCGACAGGATTTCTACTTGACTAGCTAGGTGGGATTGATATAAATGCAGAATCAGAATCAGAAATCTTTATTGACCATTATAATAGTAAACGTTACAATAGGCAAGTCATTTTACAATAGGTTGTTAGCATGATAATATACTAGAAGATTATGATAACAAAGTACTTAATCTAACATGTTCCAGGAAATTCATAATTGCAATATGATATAATAATGACAATATGATGTAATAACAATTTAAAATTAATATACATAATAGATATATCTATGTGAAACAAAATAAAGATTAAGATGATGTCAATAATATTTTGTGAAATGCGCTAATACCATATTACAACGACTGTCATCTTAAGTCAAAAACCAGGACCGACGGGTTAACGTGCTCTCCAAAGCACGGATGCGCTTAGCAGTAATGCCACTAGCGGTCACCCATCCAAGTCAAGACCGCGGCGGACGTTGCTTACCTTAGTTGATAGAATAAGTAATAATAAAATTAATATATAAAATTTTATTTCGGTACAGGCAATTTTACACAATTACAAGTTAAGTGAGCTCCTGGTTCCTAAACTAGGTCCATACCGACCCGTGCGATAGGTTCCAGGCCTCCTTCGTCGGTGTATAAAGGTATCTAGATATTGCCAAAAAGTTACACAATCTATGACATGTAGGTACACATTTATACAATATACTAAACAATATTTAGTAAGTACAGTAGTACCATTATTATAGTAAGGCTTAAATATCACTGTAAAAAATATATCTGTATTATTTAGCTGTTTAATAAATTACGCTAAGAGCGCTTCAAAACCAAAATAAATATAAAATAGTAATTTTAAAACTTTTCCGACTTGAAAACATTGTTGTAACTGGACTGAATCGGGATAAAACATGTATAAATTTATTTATTTGAGTCAGCTCGTGACCAAGACCAATGCGACTTGGTCGAAACCTCGAGGTAATATTTTTTTTTTATTGCTGATAGGTTAGCCTTTGACCACAATCTCACCTGATGGTAAGTGATGATGTGGTTGAAGGTGTTAAACAGACTTAACCTAGTATTACTGGCTCTCAAGGACAGCTGCCGGAACAAACCGTTAGGTGCTTGGCAACAGATTTTCTACTTGAGGGTGGTCGCTAGCCAGGCGGGCATTCGCAAAATGCCCTACCACCATGCGGTGAAGCTCAAGCCCGCGGCGGGATTTGAACCATGGACCTGCTGCGCGGCAGTCCATAGCCAATGCCACTGGGCTATCACAACTTCTTAAATAATTAAATTATACATGTTTTCTCGCGATTAGGTCCCGCTAAATACTTATAAAATATAAAATAATGAATAATAGGTTTATACATTTAAATATATTTGATAATCTACGCGGTCTAGAATGATCCTGATGAAGAATGATTTCATTCTTGATTATAAGGTACCTATATCAAGAAAATTTAGCAAATTTATTTACACTGAATGAAATCTTTGTCTGTTCAAAACACTGTACCATAGACACAGTTTAGTTACCTCTGCCCATGTCTGCGTACTTTCCGGACAGCCTATGACCATCGACAGGTGGACGACACTATTGAATGTAATTAACTGTGGATAAGATCCAGGCAATCTGGTTTTCAGGATGATAGAAAATTTAACGATGTGCTAAGATCTAAATATGGCTTATTTAAGAATACTTATCAAAGTGCTTAGTCGATGGAACGCGTGATCAGAAGAACGACATACGCAGTCCAAATGCTGTCCAAACGAGATCGATTGTCATTCACTGTCAATGACTATATCATCAAGATAGGAAAACATTTTTCAGTTATTGGAGTGTAACTCAAAAACGGTTTGACCGATTTTGATTAGATTTAAATGGGACTACACAAGAAGCACCAGCTTTCAAATAAAAAAAAACATTAAAATTGGTTCAGCCAGTCAAAAGTTCTGAGGTAACAAACAAAAAAATCAATCGAATTGAGGACCTCCCCCATTTTTCAAAGTCGGTTAATAAGTGGAAAATAAGATGAGTTCCCGGCCCCGCGGACTTGAATGTCTCTACAGCAAACGGCTCATACATGTAACCACTACCTATTCCTAGATCTCTGGCAACATAACGGTCCCACCGGATGCAGCGGCACTGGCATCCATATTTCAAACAAGAACAAAACCACCTGGACAAATGCTCCCCGCCTCCCTTCACTAGTTTCACACACAGTTGCATCTTTGTTAATTACCTTTAATTCGGTGTGTGGTGACGTAAGCTATTAAGGAAGCAAGTAAGTAATGAGATTTATCACTAATACCTCGGGTAGTTTGTAGGTAAGGATCTAAAAGGATCTATTTCTTCCTGTTAGGTGTCGTAAAATAACATAAAAGTATAATATATAAATGACAAATTCATGCGTTACTTGTTAAGATTATATTTTGAGGTATATTCCTGTTTTTTTTCTAACATGACATACTTATATTTGGAATCGTTTATAATTAACCATAGTATTTTTATATCCTTTAGAATATTCCATATAATCCAGTAAACCAAGTTTAACCAAGTTCATAATTTATTGTTATGATGATGTGGATTATAATTTTCACTTATTTCGATGTTTTGAGTTTATTTTGACATTGTGATTTACATTTTGTATTTTCAATCGTATATCTGACATGTTATTATAAAGTGTAATTTGAGTTTTTTCACTAACTTTTTATCTGTTAACAGATAATGGAAATATGTAATATTTATTCAATATATCTATTTTTTTTATGTAACTCTTAGATATGACCTGTAATGAAATTATTACCAATCAGTTAATATGAATATGAATTAAGCGTGCGTATACTACTTGGCGTATACTAAATAACATGTTCTAATTACTTGAGGAAACCGCTCCTGATGTCATTTGGAGAAATGGCATAAGGAACCCACTGCAATCCGCTATATCTGCATTTTTTACGGAGTACGCAGTACTCAGTTTCCCTTTCCCACTACGGTCCTAAATCGCAGTAGGTACATACCATATTTTTCGAAACTTTTGAACATTCCGATTTTTTTTTTTTTTTGAGGTTGACTTTTTCAAGAGTTAGTAATGAAGCTTACCTTGTAGTATTTAAGTCGAAGTGGTATTTGAAAAATGTCAGACTGAGCGCGTAAGACAGGGAGACCTCGTTTCACATGCGAGTGACCGAAACCAAACTACGCAATATTTAAATAACGTGTGCAATTTAAAATATATTCATATAAAAAAACGAAACATCTCTTAGTTTAAAATTTGTACTTATACAATTTACTATACTAATTTTAAAGCTACGTTCATGAGTTTTTCTATCGAGAGTAATATATGGATCTAAGCGTAGCCTGTGACTTTGTCCGCCTTGTATTTATTAAATTTTTACAAACTTTGAATGCCATATTTATTTATATCTAAAATCAAAAGTCTAATATAGTATAATTTTTTTTTTAAATATTATAATTTCATCCCCAATTTTTAATCTTTACAACACTTTTTTTCCAATTAATAAGTAACCTATGTTCTTTCTCAGGCTTTAGACTATATGTCTACTAATTTAAATCTGTTCAGTAATCAGTAACAACACGACAAAGTTCATTTAAATCGGTTCAGTAGTATTGGCGTGAAAGCGAGACAGACAGGCAGAAAGACAAGGTTACTTTCGCATTTATACTGATTACTATGGATTGTATATTCGGTTAAGGCATAGTATTTTCTCTTAAACATTATTTTTTTTATTCATATCACTAAGGCTTTTTGATTTTTTCTACAAAATCATGTTTAATATTTGCTTTTTTGAGACTCATTTCACCTTAAACTATCAACTAGGTTAAGCAATTTATGTTGTCTGGTCATAAGTTTTTGTTACCAACCCAATCATGTTTCAATGTCAATTCATGAAAGTTTCCACTTAGATGCTAATCATTTTGTGATTTGACATTAAAACCTCAATTTCACCATTTTTGTGGATATATTATCAAAACGTTGTTTTAAAGGACCACATTGGATTCACTTTCTAAATTAACGAAATAATCATCCGAATATAATCACATTTAAATTTATATAGTAACACACATAAAAATTGGCGTGGTTTTTTTTTTACCATCAGTATATCTTTGTTAAACAAAATACTACGAACTATATACAACACTACAGCTACTACAATAAAAGCATTAACATAACCAATAAGTCATAGCAGACTCAGAGGCAGTCCAAATGCTCCAGCCCACTACCAGTTGGCAGCGTGCCCAGCATGCTGGCAGCATTGCCCCGTTGTATTGCAATGATTATTCGTTGAGCCATATAGATGCCAGCATTTTGATCACGCGTCGCATCGACCAAGCATTCAGATAAGTTTTGGAAAATACGATGAGCTCCCGGTCCCAACGCACCCAAAGTCTCTACACCAAACGGCTTAAATGTGTAACCCACACAGAATTTAGCATACAATAGCGTGGAATTGAAAATAACTCCTCTTTAAAACATAAAAAACCTTTACCCCTTTTTCTTTAACTTTTTTAAGAACTCCATCAACATAACGGTCCCACCGGATGCAGCGGCATCCATATTTCAAACAAGAACAAAACCACCTGATGAATGCACCCTGCCTACCCTCAGTGGTGCGACATACACACTTGCTTATGGACAAGTTTTAACCGACTTGAAAAAAAGTGCAGGTTCGCTGTTCATGCTTCATTCATTCATGCAGAGTCACGCTCAAATCGTCTGTATTGTATTGTTACGAGCTGGGGGTTCGGGATAAATAATGCAAAACGTTTTCGACACACTGACACCTTTATTCACAATTCTACAGTCACTTCCAACAACACTATAACGCTGAACTAACCGCACTTCACAGAACACTATTCACAAACTTCACTGTACTTCACTATTCGCGCTTGGAGCACTTGGTCCAAAGATTATCGCACTGTTGATCGTTTCGAACTCAAAGTCAAAAGTCACATTTTCCAGAATGTTCACTAATAGTCTAGATAGAAAAACAATAAGGGCCATAAATCATCCTTTTAACGTAAACAACTTTGAATGGAATTCCACGAAAGTTAACTATTACTTATTCTGTGGTTGTTTACTAGTTACCTGAGAACAAAGGCGACCCTTTTTTTTTATAACCTTTTGTGTGAAGAGTAGGTACATTCTTGATTTCTTTTACTTGTTTACTAACGTTAGATTATTCTAGATTGTTCGAGCCCTTGCGCCGTAACACTGCCCCCTCCTAAGACATGCTCGTCCCGAGCATAGTTGGAACCACAGTATGGCGCCAATCGATCCACATGAACAATCTTAGAGACTCCTCGTTGACCCTTCCGTATCCGGTACGTGATGTCGTTGATTTTAGTCACAACTAGGTATGGTCCGTCCCATTTAGGCTGAAGCTTCGGTGACTTCCCTTTACTGCGTACAGGGTTATGCAGCCACACCATAGACCCTTCAGTAAATCCAGGATTGTTTAGTTTCCTGTCGTATCGAGTCTTCATTTTTGCGGACATCTGCTGGCCGGTATCTCTTACATGTTCATAAATGTCATTCATTTTGCTGCGTAGGTCACTCACGTAGTCTGTTATGCTGCGGGGAGCGTCAGGTGGAATGCCAGTTATAAGATCAGCGGGCAACCTTAATTCCCTTCCAAAGTTCGCAAAGGCTGGTGTCACAGATGTGCTCTCATGAACAGCACTTCGGTAAGAGAGAAGAAATGGCTGAATGTGCTTGTCCCAATCCTTTTGTCGGCTCTCAACCACTTTTGCCAAATATCTTTCTAGTGTTTGATTAAATCGTTCTACCATTCCATCGGATTGCGGGTGGTAAGAGGTGGTTCTGGTTTTGTGAGCTCCCATAACTCGACATGTTTCTTGAAATACTTGGGACTCGAAGTTTCGTCCTTGATCACTATGAATTTCCAGTGGGACACCAAAACTACAAAAGACTTCGTGAACTAATTTATCAGCAACGGTTGTTGCTTCCTGGTTAGGAATGGCGAACACTTCCGGCCACTTTGTGAAGTAGTCCATGACGACCATGAAGTATTTGTTCCCATTTTCAGTCACAGGGAATGGGCCAGCTATGTCTAACGCTATTCTTTCCCACGGGGCTCCAACGTTATAGAGTTTAAGCGCACCTCTGCTTCGTGTCTGGGGTCCTTTCACCGCAGAACAAGTAGTGCATTTCCGGCACCAATCCTCAACATCGTCGCGATAGTGAATCCAATAAAAGCGTTCCCTTATCTTCAGCAGAGTCTTTTTCACGCCCATGTGACTTCCAGAGCACCCGTCGTGGTAGAGTTGAAGAACTTCAGGAATTTTTGCTTTAGGAACCACCATTTGGAGATGACACTTTGTCCCTCGAGCATTTTCCCATTTCCGGCACAGTACTCCATCTTGAATAACTAAGCTGTCCCACTGTGCCCAATAACACTTCGTCGTCACGCTCTTTGCAGCAACATCGTTCCACTTGGGCTTATTGACACCACCGTTAATCCAATCCAAGATGGGGCGAATGTCTGTGTCATCCTGTTGAGCTGTTTGTATTGCTCCTTTCCATTCATCACTAAGATCCGTTCTTAGCAATTTAACAGGTACCAGTTCTTTATTTTCTTATCGAACGCAGTGCTTGCAGCCTTCAGTACAAGGTCTTCTCGATAACGCATCAGCGTTCCCATGAGACTTGCCACTTCGGTGTTCGATCTCGAATTCAAACTCTTGAAGCTGTTCGATCCACCTTGCCACTTGTCCTTCGGGGTTTTTGAAATGTAATAGCCACTTTAATGCAGCATGATCAGTCCGCAGATGGAATTTGCGTCCCAATAAGTACTTGCTAAAATGCTGCAAGGTCTTCACAACTGCTAGTAGCTCTCTTCTAGTGACGCAGTAGTTTCTTTCTGGTTTCGACAAAGATTTGCTGAAGTAAGCTATCACAATCTCCTGATCTCCTTTTCGTTGAGATAGGATACCGCCGATCCCGGTGTTACTTGCATCGGTGTCTACTATGAAGTCGTTCTCGGTGTCTGGATAACCAAGAATAGGAGCATCGCATAAACGGCTTTTCAATTCAGCAAAGGCGGCCTCACATTTTTCATCCCAACAAAACAGACGCTTCTCCTCAGTCAGTTTGTGCAATGGTTTGGCAATATCGGCGAAGTTCTTAACAAACCTTCGGTAGTAGGAGCATAATCCTAAAAAGGCACGGACTTGTGTCTTGTCCCTTGGAGTTGGCCAATCCTTCACGGCGACAATCTTATCTGGGTCAGTTTGTACACCTTCTTCTGAGACAACGTGCCCCAAATAATTCACTTGGCGTCTGAATAATGTGCACTTTTTGGGACTTAGCTTGAGATTTGCCCCTCGGATTTTCACCACACGTTCCAGATTCTGAAGGTGATCTTCGAATGTTCGGCCCACAATGATGATGTCATCCAAATAGACTAGACAGGCGTCTCCAATTAGACCCATGAGTATGAGCTCCATAAGCCTTTCAAACGTTGCAGGAGCGTTGCACAATCCAAATGGCATAACTCTGAATTGCCAAAGACCCTTACCCGTGGAAAATGCAGTTTTCTCCTTGTCCTTAGGGTCAATTTCTACCTGCCAGTAGCCACTTTTCAGGTCTAAAGTTGTAAACCACTTCATTCCCGTGAGCGTGTCCAGGGTGTCATCAATCCTTGGTAGTGGGTAGCTGTCTTTCTTCGTAACTTCGTTTAGTCGTCGGTAGTCCACACAAAATCGCGTCGTGCCATCCTTCTTCTTAACCAGAACTACAGGGGAACACCATGGGCTTGATGATGGTTCAATGACACCGTTTTTCACCATCTCTTCAATCATAGTGTCCACTTCTTTCTCGCGCGCAACTGGTAGTCTTCTGGGTCGTTGGCAAATAGGTAGCTCATTTCCTGTGTTGATTTTGTGATGAACCAATCCAGTCTTCCCAATGTCAGCATCATTATTAGAGAAGATGTCCCCGTACTTCATGAGCAATTTCTGAGCTTTTACCACTTCTTCTGCAGATAGATTTTCCCGACAACCATCCAAAAGCGATGTTACATCAAACTTAGTGACTTTGGAGCAATTGCCACCTAATGGTTCTTGGCATTGACGCATCCAGAATACTTCTTCATATGTGCCCATTAGCGTGCCTTTCTTGATTATTTGACCTTCTTTGCTCGGATTTATTATTCGCACCGTTGAGACACTTGTAGCTTTGGTCAATGTTTGTGCCATTATATATAGAACATCACCGTCTGAACCCTCAATAAGCACGCATCGATTGCCATGATCGGAGGAATTAGATAAACTTACAGGAACAATGGTTTCTGACCTAGGGGGCAGAACTGTCTTCTTTAGGCAGTAGACCAATCTTGATGTTCCACCTTCTATAAAAACTTCTTCTGATCCACATTTCAAAACTCCTTGTTGCACATCAATCTTGCAGCAATATTTCCTCATGAAGTCTAAGCCGAGAATGCAGTCATCGACAATATCAGCAACAATGACATTATGCAAGAAAGTTCTCTCACCCAGCTTCAGTTCCACCTCCTTTTCGCCTTGGACGGATATCTGCTGACCGGTGGCTGTTAGCAGACGGATTTGTGCGTTGCTGCGGTAGTAGTCCCCAATAATGCGTTTTGATAGTTGGGAACTCAAGACTGTACGTGAAGCTCCAGTATCCAAGGTAAACTTACAAGGTGTCCCGTTGATTTCTCCATTAATAATCAGGCTATTTCTACACCAGCCAGCACCCGCCCCGCAGTCCTGGCGTTTACTCGTTTCCCTGCTGCTGTTGCACAGTGGAACTCACTGGCCTTCTTTCCTGGGGTTGCATTCTTTCTCCTATGGTTCGCTTGGGGCAACTAGATCGAAGGTGGCCCCTTTCTCCACAGTCATAGCATCGTGGGCTGAATCTTTGGTGACTGTCGCGATAAGATTGTGTGGTAACCTCTCGAATACGATGTGATCGATGATCTTGCCGCACAGCTTCTACCTCCAAAGCATGGGCCAAGGCGTCCTTTATTGATTCATGATGACCCAGCCTCACTGCAGCTCTCACTTCTAAGTCACGTATCCCATCTACAAATGCTTGAAGTAGGATTCCGTCGATGAGTGCCGGTGAAGATTGATACGCCTTCCGTACGAGCATTTCCACTTCCAGCGCCCACTGCTGAAGATTTTCACTGCTTCGCTGGGTTCGCTCTTTGAGCTGAGCGCGGAACACATGCTCCAGATGAGCATCACCGAACCGAGACTCCAATGCCTCCAGAAGTTGGTCATAAGCTATGTCTTTTCCAAGGGCCTCCAGAACTGTTAAGGCTTTGTCACGAAGTCCCAGAGTAAGCGCTGTCATAGCCTGCGCTTTAGTCCAACCATTGGCCTGCACAACGGCCTCAAACTGAATTTTGTAGGCCGACCACGAAGAGGATCCGTCGAATGGTGGTACTTTAAATCCTCGTGGTGACGGTACAGATGCAGGTGCTGACGCAGGTAATCCGCCTCCAGTTTTTAAAACGCCCAGCGTTTTTTGAATATCATCCATTCTGGCTTCCACTTTCTCAAAACGGTTTTCATGCTGATGGACCTGATCTTCCACCACTTGGAGTTTCTTCCCAAACGTTGCATGCAGGTCTTTCATTAGAAGGGTCTGCTCCTCTTGGCGACGGGTCTGTTCTTCCCTGTCGTGTCGGAGTTGTTCCTCAAGGCGGCGGGCCTGCTCTTCCTGGCGTCGGGCCTGCTCTTCCTGGCGTCGGGCTTGCTCCTCTTTGTCTGAGCGTCGCTGTTCCTCTTGGCGGCGGGCCTGCTCCTGAAGCATCGCCATTAGTGCAGCCAAGTCAGGCGCAGCTGGAGCAGCCATAGTCGAAGGGGTTCCCGATGTAGCGGCGGCGGTTGTTTCTGTAGTTGGTTGTTCTTCGGAGAGCACTGGTGGTGTAGCCCCTCCAAACCTTCGTTGGTCGATGTCCTGTTGCCGCTGGCTCCTCGTTCGGATGCCCTCTAAGTCTTCCTTTGGGAGCACAGGCATTATTTATCCCCAATTCTGACACCAATTTGTTACGAGCTGGGGGTTCGGGATAAATAATGCAAAACGTTTTCGACACACTGACACCTTTATTCACAATTCTACAGTCACTTCCAACAACACTATAACACTGAACTAACCGCACTTCACAGAACACTATTCACAAACTTCACTGTACTTCACTATTCGCGCTTGGAGCACTTGGTCCAAAGATTATCGCACTGTTGATCGTTTCGAACTCAAAGTAAGACTGACTGGTCGACCCGGACCCGACCCTATTTATACTCAAAAGTCACATTTTCCAGAATGTTCACTAATAGTCTAGATAGAAAAACAATAAGGGCCATAAATCATCCTTTTAACGTAAACAACTTTGAATGGAATTCCACGAAAGTTAACTATTACTTATTCTGTGGTTGTTTACTAGTTACCTGAGAACAAAGGCGACCCTTTTTTTTTATAACCTTTTGTGTGAAGAGTAGGTACATTCTTGATTTCTTTTACTTGTTTACTAACGTTAGATTATTCTAGATTGTTCGAGCCCTTGCGCCGTAACAGTATTTTATTTATGTTTGCTATCTCAGGACTTTTGACTGGATAAACCGATTTTGATATTTCTATTTTCATTTGAAAGCTAATGCTTAAATGCTAATGCAAAACAATTGTCGATCCTTATATCGGCAACACGTAAGTGTTAAATATCACGTGAATAACCTGTTTTAATCAATTAAGCTAATGCTTGTCGTTTGGTCTTATTTAAGTATCATCAAATTCAGTCCAGCCATTTTTGAGTTTCACTTTACTTTAAAACATTTCTTTCAAAGCTTTTATTAACTTTTTGCCTGTGCCCACTATGTGCTGACCTGTTGTTAAGTGATCATTATGGTCAAAATATATGGATAGCAGATTCAACGAAAAGAATGAAGAAGAAATTAAGAGTTTAAACTGACTCGTAAAGGCAGCTGCCGGAACATACCCTTTGGTGAAAGATTGTCTACTTGATAGTGGTACCTAGCCAGGCAAGCATTTGTCTGAAGCAGTGATAGCTCAATGGCTTTGGCTATGGACTGCCGCGCAGCAGGTCCATGGTACGAATCCCGCCGCGGGTACCACCCTTAAGTAGAAAATCTGTCGCCAAGTCCTTGAGAGCCAGAGTAATTCTAGGTTAAGCCTGTTAACACCTTCGACCACATCATCACTTACCATCACGTGAGATTGTGGTCAAAGGCTAAACTATCAGCAATAAAAAAAATGTAAAGGGCTCTATCCAAGGGCACAACTCCACGACGGGATCCAAACCATGGACAACTGCGAGACATTCCACACCCATTGCCCCTGGTCTACGATTGCTTCAAAACGCTTACAGCACTTTGAAATTTAATAAGCTACTTTTTCATGAGACATGAATATTGTCAATATTACTGTCTGTCACCTGTTAGTAGAAAAAAGAAACCACCTGGAAAATAACTATTACTGTTATTTTGAAGTTAATAAAACGTGTCACTGGCTTCTAAAGCTACACACCCGAGAGAGGAGGACAATTATTTGCAGTCTTAGTCAGCCACGATAGTACATTTTAATAATTTAATCTTTATGCACTATTTACATACTGAACGAGCTTTATAAAGTAAGATTGGGCTTCTTATGTATCGGAGTTAAATGATGATCTTAAGACATACAGTTGATAAACTTTATGCGTAATTTCATTATTACTTTCTGGCTCTCAAGGACTGCTGTTGGAACACACTGTTAGGTACTTGGCGACATAATTTCTTCTCGAGAGTGGTAGCTAGACAGGCGAGCATTAACTATACCCAGCCACCATGCGGTGAAGTGCCCGCAGTGGTGATCAAATAAGAGACCTGCGGCCCAGCAGATCATAACTATATTACTGCTCAGCTATTATTGCTTAAAAATGTATACAGGGAATTCAGCTCTCTAAATTATTATATATTTTTTTATTTTATTGTGACGTAACAAGCTTGAGGCCCACCTGATTTTAAGCGGATTAACCTCTGCTTATAACAGATGCATTACGTTACAAGTCACAAATTGCACTGCGCCCGTCACCCTGAGACATAGTTGTTAAATCTCATGGCTCTCAAGGACTGCTGCCGGAACACACCGTTAGGTGCTTGGCGACAGATTTTCTACTTGAGGGTGGTCGCTAGCCAGGCGGGCATTCGCAAAATGGCCTTCTACTGACCAGTTTTTTACTAGATTACAGGAAAACAAAGTAAAGAAAGCACACACGGAAAAAAATGGGTCCTGACAAAGTGTCAATCCAAGAATAATATTATTCTCGGGAGTATTGTTTAATCTCAAGTAAATATTTACTTAAAATAAAAATAATATCTTGAGTGAAGTTACGCCGTTTTCTCCAAGATAAATAATATTATTCTCACTTTATATTTTTACATCAAGATTATAACTATTCGTCAGAGATGTTTTTGCTCTTGACTATAGAAAATATTATATTTTGAATGAAATATTTTATGAATTCTCATTGTGAATATGTACGGAGTTAGCATAAGAATTCTGAAATTTTATCCAAGAATAATAAAAGTTTTATTGGATTAAGATAATATTTCCATTCCTTCAACAACGATGGTCTTAATACAAGAAATTTCTTTTATTCATTTAAAATAATTATGAGAAGTAAATAACAAGGATAAACATATTTCCGAGCAAGAAAATAATTATCCTCTTAAAAATCTTTGTTTTCTATATCTGAGCCATAATAATATATTCTTTATTGAACTGTGAATTGGTATTGTCATGCTGAGATACATTGGATTTACAACAAAACAATATACTTGCTATAACCAAGACAAATATCTCAACTGCAGAAGTGACCTATATTAGATAGAGAATGTTAAAGTTGTCAAAGCAAAAGTAATTGATTGTTGATTGTGGAATGTATTTATCTTAAGTGAAAAAATCAAATTCTTGATCTTTGTTTCATTGTTCTTGATACTTATTTGATATTGTATTCTTCGGTTAAGAATCTTAGATTAACATGAAAACAATATCATTTATTGAACCGAAAAAACACATGTCCATTATAGACATAAACTTATTTAATCTGACGAATTTTAAAGTTTTCAAGCCAATAGTGATAGATTGTTAATTATTATAGTAATTCATCTTCAGTAAAGAAAAACAAATCTTGATCTTAAATTTGAATTCTTGATTGATATTTGATACGGTATTATTAGGTAAAGAGACATTATTTTTCAAACAAAACAATGTTATTTTATAACTAAAAAACTAAATTTTGATTGCAGATGGTGGCTTCTATTAAATGAAGAATTTTTAAGTTTTCGAGGCAATAATGATATATTGTTAATTGTTGAAGTTATTCATCTTCACTTCAGAAAAGGAATACTTAACTTAAATGTACCTATGTTCTTGATTGATTTTTGATACGATATTATTAGGTTAAGAGATATTGGATTAACAGCCAAACTATATACCACTTTGAACCGATAAAGTACATCTCTACTGCAGAGAGTGACTTATCTTATGTGAAGAATATTAAAGTTTTCAAAGCAAAGTGTTAGATTGTAAAATTAGTTATAACGTATCTTTAATAAAGAAAACCAATCTTGGCCGAAATTTTTTGTTTTTGATCTAAGAATATTTACTTGATGCAATATTCTTTGGTTAAGAAACAGTAAATCTGCTGCAGTTCTTGAAGACAACCAGCTGAGCCCGATAATTTAACCTGGGTAATTTAGAAGTCACTAGCTAATATACATAGATCCAACTAGTGGGCAGCAGCTTTCTGAAGAATTCCCATCTTACACTGCGGTCTCCAAGAGGTCTGTCAAGCATGTGTTACAGCTCTTATAAGGGGAGGCATTCCTTTAACATTCCAAGCATTCCTTTTTTGGAAAGAGTTCAGCGTAAGTTTGCCAGGTCCCTCTATAAGAAGATATACGGTTACTACCCCTTCCTTTTCCCATCCTTGTTTGTATCTGGTATGGTAGGGCTTGTTACTCTAGAGCGCAGGCGCAAGCTTCTACTGATTATGCATTACTGTATGCTGTTGCGCAATTCAATAGATAATCCCTCAGCACCATCTCGAGTAAGCTATTATGTTCCACAAAACTACACTAGCGTAGGTGAGCGTCGTCGGCACCGTCTGTTGGCATTTTCTAGCAAGTTACGCACCCGATATGCCAATAATGCACCCACGGCAAGGGCAGTAAATCTTATAAACTGTTTCCTCCTAACTGTCCAAAATGTAGACATCCATGTCGATCCCTTTAGAACTATTTATAAGAATATTATGTTTTGTCTAAAATTGTTAACGTTTTGGCTCCTTAGCTGTAAGTTTACTTTTTGTAATATATAAATAAATAAATAACGAGTGGATGTTATGGCTGTTGATGATAATGATGACTTCTATAAAGTAGTTAGATTTTTTAAATTTATTCATCCTTTCTGCTACCAATTGTATTGTAAAGTCCACATTCCATTTTGATACGATGAACCTATATATACTGTGAACTCAGTGAGTAATTCACTAAGTATCGTAGTTTCAGAACAAAACTGACTTGACATTTAATATTGAAAAATATGAAATACCAAACTCGTTAAAGTCGGGAACATGCTAATTGAAACACTCTGACGCTCACACTTTAATTGACTTCCACAAGTAGATATAGGGTACGTATTTAATGTTTTTCAGTCTTAGAAGTCAAACAAATATATTATATCTACAAACTTGTAGATGATATCCATCATGTTGTATCAGCCGAATTGTGCACTGCTGAAGAGTCATTAAAGGGATGTTTGCAATAATCGCCACGCTTGGCAGGCGGCTTGGGGATCGAAATCATACCTACGTTAGATACGTATGTACATATTTAAACATAATTATGGTTATAACAAGAAAATCGAATTCTAGGTTAGCCTGAACAATAGATTCGATTACATCATCACTCGCCATCAGGTGATATATAGTTCATAGTAGTCAAAGCTAATATCATAATATCAGGCATAAAAAAAATAAAGTTTTCATCACTAGCTTTTGAATCAAAACCATGAATTTTAAAGTAAAAAGACAAATTTCCAGTCAAGAATAACGGTTTCTTCATTCAAAATGTGTGTTTTCAGATCAAGTAGTCAGTTTTTAGTTTGAGAAGGGGTTTCTCTATTTCCGATTTTATTCAGTGTTGCAATTTTTTAGTTTTGTCTAGTTCTCCCTTGCTGTGGGTAAACTACGGAACGTAAAAATACTATTAATTATAATCAATTATGCATGCCGAATAAACATCATGAAATTCATATTATGTATAGGATATTTAAATTATCATTTCAAAAGTATAAGCTTACTCGGCTAATTCGGACTGGTAGACTAATATACTCGTAGTATAACGGCAAAATGGTAGGGTTTGAACCCCGCTAGTGCCCAAATATATTGGTGCTAGTGTTTTAAAACTGTCCGATTATCACCTTTAAGCACATGAATACGGTTATTTATTCATGTGCTTTTAGGTGCTCGGCTTCACATTTCCTAATTCAAAGTGGTTGAAAGCTAGCTAGGTGAGCATTAGTAAAGTACCCTATCACCATGTACTGAATCTCAAACCCGCTGCAGGAACCCATGGATTTCGTTAGTTATGACATTAAATCAAAGTCAGGTCAAAGTCAAAATCATTCATTCAATTTAGACATCTACGACGCTCTTGTGAAAGTCAATTAGAAATTTTAATATTGAAATATTGTACTCTGTACTGCCATGTTCAGCAAACAAATGTACAGAGCCACTGCAAGAAGAATGGACAGGAAACTCGGGACCATTGATTTAAATATCTTTTTACGTAGGTACCTACTATATAATAAAATTATTATAATATTTCTTTAAAATACGTAGGTGACAAAATTGTCCAAGTATTTTGGTTGTTTAAGTAATCATAAACTGTGTAGTAGGATTTCTTAAGGCGCTCCTGGCCAGAAAACGCCATACAAGAATTAACTTTTCTCAAAGAAAAAACTCGGTTATTAAACTAAAAAAAATATATGTTATTTTTAAGCATATTCTTGAGTTAATTCATAAATCTGATACACATAATAAATAACTTCACTCGATAGAAAAAAATCCTAAAGTTACCTCTATTTCGAATTTAAAAACGATTTTTGTCTCCCTTTTTACCAATCTTTAATTTTAATTTATTTTTTAATGCATTACTAATCTATAAAAGAAATTAAATCATAAATAAAAATGTTAAAAAGTTATCATGTTAATTTTATATGATTTTTTATCATGAATTCATGGTATCAGAGCTCGCTCACTTGACCGCCAGTGCGCTCGCAGAGCTCGTCGACGTTGGACCTGTGTCAATTTTTGCGACCTACGCAGCGCCACACAGAAAAAGATCAAAATGAATATCAAACACAACAAAATAAAATATGCTCAGGGCTAACTTTTAGAAAATCGAATCGTTACGCTTATCTTGATGACTTCCTGATTGACGGTGAATGACAATAGATTTCGTAAGTAGTGAAAGTTAGTATGGTGAAAGTATGTGTGTTAATATTAGGAAAATGGTGTTTTTTTTACAAATAAATGGAACCGAGTTCAACATTGAAATCTTTGAAATAACTTGTCGAACTCGATACCGTGATGGTTCCAAAGAACCTATTATCACAATATTGTGCGCATGGTACCAACTTCAACAAGTTATTTTGGACTTTTGGGTGTAGAAGTCGGTTCCATTTTTTGGTATTATTTTAATGTTTAAATTTTTTTTTAATTAATCTAGCTGAATGCCTATTATTTCGTACCCAGTGTCTAAGACAATGAAGTAAATAATCAAAGCCTAGTGTATATATACACACTGGGCTTTAATTATTAACTTCATTACTATTATATAATCAAAACTATGCTAGGTATATTATTTTCATTATAGATTTACTCCACCCTTGTCTAGCTTTTATATGATAAAAATAATATAAATTAGAAAGTAAGTATGTGTGTTATTATTCGATTAAAAAAAAATACCTAAAAATGGAACCGACTTCAACACCCAAAAGTATAAAATAACTTGTTGAAGTCGGTACCATGATAGTTCCAAAGTACCTATTGTCACAATATTGTGCGTATGGTACCGAGTTCGACGAGTTATTTCGTACTTTTGGGTGTTGAAGTTGGTTCCATTTTTTGGTAAAAAAAAAATTTAATCTTTTTAGTGACCCTTGCTACTCACGGGATCGATTGTGATTCATTATCAACGACTATATTATCATGATAGGTCAATATGTTTCAGTTATTGGTGTGTAACTCAAAAACGACTTGACCGATTTTGATAAAATTTAAATGAGACTAGACGACAAGCATCAGCTTTCGGAAATCGGTTCACCCAGTCAAGAGTTACGGAGGTAACAAACGTAAAAAGAAACAGACGAATCGAGAACCTCCTCCTTTTTGGAAGTTGGTTAAAAAGGGGGAGGTTCTCAATTTGTCCGTTTTTTATGTTTGTTACCTCAGAACTTTTTACTGGTGAACCGATTTTGATGATTTATTTTAGTTGAATGTTGATGCTTGTCGTGTGATCCCATTTAAATTTCATCAAGATCGATCAAGCCGTTTTTTGAGTTACACTCCAATAACTGAAATGTTTTTTCTTATCTTGATGATATAGTCATTGCCAATGAATGACAATCGGTCCCGCAAGTAGCAAGGGACACTAAAACGTGTGAAGATTTTTTTTTACCGAACCTACTTCAACACCCAAAAGTGTGAAATAACTTGTCGAAGTCGGGAACATGCGCACAATATTGTGATAATAGGTACTTTTGAACTATCACAGTACCGACTTCAACAAGTTATTTCGCACTTTTGAGTGTTGAAGTCAAGCCCATTTTTCGGTAAAAAAATAATTTTGTGCGACATTACATGAGTATTGAATTTGTTAGTAAATTTGAGTAGTCTTTTTTATGATTATAGAAATAATAAGTGACATTAAGCGATTTTTTAAACTGGATGGATATAAATTAAATTATAAGTAAAAACATAAATCTGGCTGTATGGAAACTCATGTCACGTCACGACCATGGTACGCGATGTCACACCCGTGATGTGAACAAGTTTTTTTGATAACTTTCTAGGTTCAATAAGCTTGCTAAAGTGCAATGAAATTATTGTTTTTATATCTAGTTTTAGCCGAATGTCTAGTATTTCGTACCCAGGGTCTAAGATAATGAAGTTAATAATCAAATCTGTACTATATTATTTTTAGTATAGATTTACTCCACCCTTGTTTATTATATGATAATAATAATATATATTATAAATTCGAAAGTAAGTATGTGTGTTAGCTTCTTAACCGACTTGAAAAAAGGAGAAGGTTTTGAATTCGTCTATTTTTTTTAATGTTTGTTACCTCAGAACTTTTACTGATAAACCGATTTATATGTTTTTTTTTATTTGAATGTTTGTGGTGTGGTCCCATTTAAATTTCATCAAAATTGGTCACGCCGTTTTTGAGTTACACTCCAATAACTGAAAGGTATATTCCTATCTTGATTTTAAATATAAATTGTTATCACTATTGTTAGGTCCAATGCCAAAAAATATGAGTTTAATTTATTCTGTTGTATTTCTTTATATTTGTTATCTGGGTAATCCTCAAATCAACTGTAATAAAATATATATTTAGATTTTTTTATATATATCATTATCACACATAAAAACCCTTTACATTTTTGCAAGCTCATTGAACCTAGGAAAATATTAAAATACTAGTTCAAAGTCTCAGGTGTGATATTGAGCAACATAGTCGTGACGTGACATGAGTTTCCATACAGCCGGATTTACGTTTTTTATCCATAATTCAATTTATATCCATCCAGTATTAAAAATCACTTAATGTTACATATTATTTCTATAATAATAAAAAAATACTAGACAAATTTACTAACAAATCCAATACTTATGCAATGTCTCAATATAAAAAAAATGTTTACCGAAAAATGAAACCGACATCAACACTCAAAAGTGTGAAATAACTTGTTGAAGTCGGTACCATAATAGTTCAAAAGTACCCAGTATAACAATATTTTGCGCTTGGAACCGACTTCGACAAGTTATTTCACACTTTTGAGTGTTGAAGTTGGTTCCATTTTTTGGTTTACATTTATTAAAAATTTTCTCAGTGATTCTTGCTACTTACTGGATCGATTATCATTCACTGTCAAAGACTATATCATCAATATAGGAAAATATTTTTCAGTTATTGGAGTGTACAACTGATTTTAAAGAAATTGATACTTTTCGTTCGAATTCATTTAGAAATCAAACGATAAGTATCAGCTTTTAAATAAAAAAAGTATTATCGAAATCGGTTCACCTTGTCAAAAGTTCTGAGGTAACACACATAATAAAAATATAGACGAATTGCGAACCCCCTACTTTTTGAAATCGGTTAATAAGCTTTGCTAATATGAACTGAATTTATAAGAAATTTGTTAAAAACCTTACCTTACAATTTTCATAAACTATTTTTTATATAGTAACTTAAAATTAATTTATCAATTTTTAATTCCAAATAACATTTTGATTTATTATAGTGCGCGTATAGACTCATTATATCTAAATATAGTATCTGTTACCCTGTTTTATGACTTATTTTTTTTAGTTTTACGGCATATGGTTCTACTGTATCTTCAATAATAGACACTATCTGGCAAATTTTATTTTTATTTCTGGCCAATTTCGCTAGAAGGCACATATCTGCCTGAAGATGGTTGCCTTGATGAGCGATGATTATGAAGTAAGAATTTGTACTCATTGACTTTGAATTGAGCACTCTGTAAAGGACAGCTTTATGAAATTTATTACAATGGGGCTCCTGTCACAACCAAGACAATTGATACATATTTTTAGTTTCAAAAATGCTCTCTATAAGCGCTCAACTTAACACGTATCGTTTTGG
The DNA here is from genome assembly GCA_963854805.1 of Plagodis dolabraria. Taxonomy (NCBI): domain Eukaryota; kingdom Metazoa; phylum Arthropoda; class Insecta; order Lepidoptera; family Geometridae; genus Plagodis; species Plagodis dolabraria. The sequence goes on from OY978442.1 coordinate 7,968,640, forward strand.
ATGATATCTTTTTTATAAAACTTGCAAAACAGTACATTAGAATGAGCTAAAATGATATCCAAAAATATTGTGGAATTTGGTTTTATTTTAAACGCACGACATAATTCTTTGAGATTTGTTATTATGTTGAATACATGGTCTGAAAATAATAATTTAAAAAAACTTAACTAAAACTAAACGATTCTGTCTCGACCATGGGCCTTAGCATGTTCTATGAAAACCACGGTTGTGACGTCCATGGACGTGAAATGTTTGCATCATGCTATAACCACAAAGATTAAACAAAAATAGCCATCTTAAAACAATCACTAGATTCATTGTTATTAAACACACCATATTAATATTAATCTGCGTAGACATATTCATAAATACATATTTTAAGAGTCACGGTCTTGACAGCATAAGGGTACTCGTTTTACAAAATAACTAATATATAACTTATTCTTACGAAGCTATATCACTCGACGCCATTAGTTATTTGAAATATAATAATATTACCAAATTACCATTTGTGAATAGGTGCATTAAACGGCTTTCTCTATACTAAAAATATAATAGAACCTTAATATATTAATTTAATGTAGTTCTCACAAATAAAAATGTTTTTCTTAAGAATGATAATTTACCCATCTAAAATAACCGTAGGTACACAATGACCCTAACATCCTGTATAGATATATAAACACTACTGTACTGAACGAACCCCTACAGGACCCGATTATTTTTCCGGCGTATGTACCAATACACGACAAAAGTTAATTCCATTCTAAAATGTCATAGGTACTGACGTGATCTCCGTACGTAGGTAGGACTGTACTGTACCTTACCTGGAAAGCTAAAAGCGTGCGCGCGGCGCATCGCACACAACTTTGTGCCGCGTAAATGAATACGTCGCGCTCGAATAAAATACCTAAAGTCCGTGGAAAGCCTCGCCTTAATCAAAATGTTGTTTCACGTGCAACTTGAATGTTCCTTCTGTGAGCGTTGTAATATGTTCGGAAATTTTATTATTAAACTGCACACAATTACCTAAGAATGACCTTTTTTTTGTCTTTGCTAATCTAAAACCTGGCACCGCAATTTATCTTTATTCCTAGTGTGTTGATCGTGATTGATATTTTTTAATTTAAGTTTTCTCAATTTTTTACAATTTACACAATATTTTCAAATATATACAGACTCGGTAATAATACAACAATAGGTAATCATCTATACTGGCAGTATTTAACACTGATCGTCAACCTACATGAAAAGTTATTCGAATGTAAAATAATATTTATATGTACTTATGTTAAATAATAATGATAATATGATTAAGTTTCGGGACTTTATATGGATGATGTTGGCTACACACAATACACTGCGCTGCGAGCGAAAGGCGCACGCGTCGTTTAATAGCATTTTCGTAAATTTTGTTTAATAAAGTGTTATAAAGTGAATATTTTTCAAGTTATACTTGAGATAGCAACCTAATTTGTGCTCAGTTAGGTTTGTCCTTACTCTATAAATAGCTGTAGATAGAAAAAAAATATCCATCATAGGGGCTGCTAGATTTTCTTTGCCTGGAACGTGCTGTTTGGATACATTAAGTACAGTTAAGTTAACGGACGGTAAGCAGGTAATACATAATTGTATTACATACCTACTGATATAATGACAACTCTTTATGATAAAGTTCAACATCAGCCTTGTTGGTAAATAATCCTTAAATATTATATTATAAATGCGAATGTATGTTTGTATTTGTATGTGTGTCTATTCCTCGTTAATTATTTAGAATGGATTTCGATGTATATATATCTACCTATTCTCTCTATAATGTTTTACATAGGTATACATAGATTTTCTTGTTAGATAAACCGGCATTCAAGAATATACAATGTGTTTTTTTACATTTCAGATCAAAAATTTACCAATGAAACATAAGTGTTATGCTGCTCAACTCAATACCCCCAAGAGGAAGGCTACCACGTTTTGGAGCAAATTCAGAACTTTGTTATTGATTTTCAGGTAATTAAATCAATTGTAATTATGTAATGTAATTAGGTATGTATGAAAACACATATCTAATACACATATAATATATTTTTATTATTATGTTAGGAAGTCTCAATCAAATATTCATTCTATTCCATACTAAAATATAATATATATGTCAGTATTTTCTACACAAAACTTTTCAAAGTGTGTCGAATCATATTTCATGATTATGTACAGTATATAATAAAATGCACTGTCTGATTAACCGCTAACTTGCAGTTTAGATGATATAAGTGATAATAATCTAACGGGACGGGGTCTTCTGGAAGCTGATTTTGAAGACAGTTCTAATTTTAGGTTTAACCTGTTTGCCATCTTTGACCACTCAACATTATGTGAGATTATGGTCAAAAGATACCTATCGTCTATAAAAGCTTTATGTATTTTGCAATATTTTCATTTATTCTCTTTTTTTTAGAATCCTGGAGATGTCCAAAATAAAAGGGAGGAGGTGAAGAAAAATGCTCGACTCAACAAGCAGTGTTCAATCATACCTCATAACATATAATGTGGTGCTGATAATAATGAGAAAAAATATTATCTGGTGGTAGATTAGGTCAGATTGAATTTTAAGTCACCTACATTTCACGCATTTCTACCAGAGTGGTTTAATTCTCAACTACATAATAGGCATTTTGTATCATTTGTATTAAAGGTTTTCAATGTAATGAGGACGCTGGTGAGTGAATTCCGAAATTATATATATATATATAATCTGTTACATTTATGACATGTGGATTATGGTAAATGGTTCTGTGATAGTAAGATATTCTTGAAATCTAGCTTAGAGTTTATAATTAGTTTCATTGATTTTATGTTTGAGTGTTTATCTGTAAGTGTAATTCCTAAAAAAAACGAATAACGCCAAACCATGTAGTTAAAATAATGTAAGCAATTACAAAATGCGAATAATTTTGAAGTATAATTTTTAGTACATATCTTGAAATTATTAATAACCACTCCGAGTCGTTAAAATACTTATACATTAAATAAAATTATGTATAGCCAATATGATAATTATTATATAATACAATTGTATGCTTCTTAATTTATTTTATAAATAAATAATTATCAACAGAAAATATTTATTGTATTTTATTTATTTTTACGATAATAGATGTTTTTAGTCTTTCACTTTTAGAACTACTTTTAACTATTATCCTACTTTACTTGCAGATTTGAAAGGCGGAGATCAGATTGGTAGATCTGTACAGTGTACCAGGCTCTGTATTCTGTAAGTGAGTTTTTGTTCTTGTTTACTAACTGGACGTTTTATATGAATATCTTATTGTATTAATGGAAAATATCAATTATCAAAATATCATTATATTATGTTAAACCAAGAACTGAAACTTCTTATAGTAAAATGCATGGTGCTTTTTTACTATAGGAAGTCTCAGTTCTTTGATTTCGAACCAAGATGATTGATATTTTTAACAAAATACTATCTGATCTTCATATGAAACACTTTTATGAGTTGAACCAAGAACTAAGACTCCTTCCAGTAAAACGCACTATTATTGAACCAAGACAATAGATATTTTTCCTAATATATTATCTGATCTCCGTATGAAACATTTAGAGATTTGAACCAAGAACTAAGACTCCTTCTACAAAAATAACCTATTATTGAACCAAGATAATGGATATTCTTTACAACATATTATGTGATTTCCGAGTGAAACATGGAATGACTTGAACCAAGTAATTAAACTTCTTACAATAAAACGCACCATTATTTTACTAAGATAATTAAGATCTAAATGTAAAATATGTAATTATTTTGAACAAGAACTGAGGTTTCTTACAGTGAAATTCCATTGTCGAGTCAAGAAATCTGATATTCTACCCTGTAGAAAATTCTGTCTTCGTGCAACATACATATTCTTTTGAACGAATCAATACAACTTCTTCGGGTAAAACATCCATTAGAATACTAAGATCTAAAATTACTTACATTAAATATACTTAATATTGGAATGAGAACTGAAAATTGTTCATTGAACTTTGGTTTCTTAACATAAATAAGTCACAGTATTCATATAAGAAGATTTTTAGTTCTACCTAAAATAAATTTTCTTGTACGTAGAAAACTCTGTTGTTGGTCTAATAATAATATTTATTCAGAAGTATATATTTTACTTGAAGTAAGAATAATATCTTAACTGAACTATTTATGTACTTGACAGTAGAATAATTTTTTTTCTTGTTAGAATCTAATGAATGAGTGAACGAATGAGTTCATTTATTCAAGTAAGGATTGTTTTAAATTTCAGAATTTCTGATTCTCTAAATAAGAACAATGATGTACTTAGAGAGAGACATGGCTACTTTCTCTTAATAAGAACATAATAATCTTAGTAAGAGTAAATAAATACTTACATGAAAAATGATTATCAAGACAAATATTTACTAATCTCAAGAATATATTGTTTTCCCCATATATGAAACACGGAATGTCTTGACCAATAGATATATTCTTGATTTGAAACAATTTTTTTTTTCCGTGCAACCAGCCTCCTTTCAGGTCCTTTATAATTGTCCATCCAATACCTCCGTTTCCGTTAAAACCAGTTGTAGATGCAATTACTATAAATAATGTCTCTTGAATTCTGATGAGGCGTGTGGACCAAGAGAAATGTAGATAAAAACTGCTCCGATCAATCGTACGAGATCGAGGTATAGGTAAGCTTCCCACGGGTGGAACACCTGTGCCTAGGCTGAGATCTTACAGTCCTTACGACCGAAGAGGGTATGGTTCTTTATGCTCAATTGTGCGCTTACTGTATTAAAGTAGATGCTGACGAAAAGCGCTTTCTACCTCCGTCTCCTCCCAAGGAGGGGTTGAAAAGAGGTTCAAGGGCACCACTAAGGTACGGACTTCGGCTTGAGTCGTTGTCGAGAAACATAATAAACCACAGGGCTTGAATTTAAAACGCCTACCATTGCTTGCAAATTATTATTATCTACATAACTGCAGTACTGGCAAAATAAGAATCATGGATACCTTTATCAACTAATCAGTACTTAATATATAACTGCGAAAGTAACTCTGTCTGTCTGTCTGTTACGCTTTCACGCCATAACTACTGGACCGATTAGAATGAAATTTGGTATGGAAATAATTTGAGACCCGGGAAAAAACATAGTATAGTTTTTATTCTACTGCGCAAAAAGAGGTTAATGTTTTTGCGCGATAAGCGACATACGCGCGGGCGGAGCCGCGCCCCGAAAGATAGTAAATAAATAATACTACTGCTAATCCCAATACGCCCCTTCCTTTAGAAAGCAATTTGCCTTCTGCGCCCGTCTCGGGATAAGTGCCTTCAGCACCTCCCCCTCCAGGGCTATAAAGAGGGCCTTCCTTCACCCAAAGTCCGGTGGAGTTGGACGACCGACAGCGGTAGCCAACATCTATGTGCCCCTAAATAAAAGAATAATTTTGCAGTTGCGTCGCTATGTGCGAAAGAAGATGTCAGCCATTGGTTATGTTAAAAATGGAAAAGAACGTATATTTTGCTTAATTAATCAGCTTAGCAGCTTGATGTAACAATGGAGGCGCCAGCATAAATTAAAAGCTTAATGTTGTGATCTTACTTTTAAGTAACTCTTAAAAAGTATATACTTATATAATAATAATATAATACTTAATATAATAAAGCCCAAAATACTCATACTACGCAGTTTACTAAAGAGATCAAACAGATAAGTTTGTTAAACCACTGTGAAATAAATCACACCATAATAAAGCGTATACACATTAAAGAATGGCTCTTCTACGGTGCAGAATTAACTGCAATTATAAGAACAGTAAGGCTATCTCGGAGATGCTATTCCAGTTGGGATAACGGGACTGCAGTCGCTCAGGGACGTTTGGACCTATACTGGGCGTTGGTGCAAGTGAAAAGAGATTCTTCAAAAAAAGACGTTTCATGCTGTTGCTTTTTGTCAGCAGTTGGACTTGCTAATAAAGGGAATAACATAATTATTCTCTTGTTAAATGTTTGCTACGATACGATATAAGTATGCTAATTATCTTGGAGAAGTACCTTCGGCATTTTCTCGAAGGCTATAAGAGAGAGAGCCTTCCCACGCCCTAAGGATTAACACATCCATTAGCGGCATTCAAGATCCTTGTCCTCCTCAAATTATAATTATGAAAAGAGTTAAAGGAGACGTTACCGCGAGCATCTGGTACACTCCTTGAAAAAGACTACCGGACGCACTCGGATTTGAAAATTTAAAACTATAGTCGGATTTCAAATTTACAAATTTACGTGAGAAATAAATATAGTCATTTACGGGATTCGAACCCGCAGAGCAGGCGTTATTGCAAACAGTAAATTTAAACAGATGTAAGGTCGGATTTATCTGGTGTAGATAAATCCCGTATTTTACTTTTAAAATGAGTGAAAATCACGTAAGCGTTTGTAACGTAACTTGTCTTGTTTTGCTATATTTTATACACATACATAAATTATTAAGATATTTTGGAAAATGTACATAATTAAGAATCAACCTTGCAATTTTATTCAATTAAAAAATAATTAAATAAACGTTTTTTGATTTCGATTTAACTTGGCCTCATAAAATATAACTAAATATGTGTCATTTAAACCTGATCTAAGGCTGTACTTTTGTTTAAACAAATACAACAGTATCAGCGTCATAAACTGAAATATCTTATAACTTAATCCATTTCCATAAAAGCTCAAGCAAAAACTAGATTTTGTCACGCAAACCACCATTAACCCTCAGACGGATGCGGCTGGGGTACTCACCATTAATTGGCTTGCTTTTTCATTTCTTTTTATTTTCTTTATACCTTTGCTAGTAATTTCAGTGAGCCCTGGACTTATCTGCTCGTAGCATCGGCATTTGCCTCCTTCATTCGAATACTTGTTTATTAATATGTAGAACTTTTACGGTATTTGCACTCCGAATGCTTGAGTTCTGCTGTAATTGGTATGCTAAAACGTTAAGTGAATATAGTATGAATGTGAGTTTTATAATTGAACATTGAGCAGGTATACTTCATATAGTAAAGTTGTGTATTTTTAGTGTTTTGTATTATTTTATATTTCGTTTTATTTATTTATTACAAGAAATTTATGAATAAGTCTTCGTGCTGTCTTAAAAACCAATTAGGTTTATCTAGACAAACATCAGTATTTAATATTATAATTGAGTTTGGCCAGCATTTGACTACTATTGCAATTGTTCGAAAATAGATATGTGATCGAAGATGTTATTTAAGGACTGCCTTGCTTGGCAATATACTTTTGACTCTTAAAGATCGTATAAACTGGTATAGTAATATTTTATTTTATCAGAAAGTCTTATTTGACGCAAATTTGTCTTTCTGCATATTTCTTAGTATTTCATGAACCCTACAGTTATTATCAGCATGGTACAGACTTCAACAAGTTATTTCATACTTTTAAGTGACGGAAGAAGGGCTCGTTTACTAAAAAAAAAATACATATTGTGGACATTACGACCAATTATTGCGACTAATCTGTGGTCATAGTGAAGTGTAGATATATTATATTAGACTGCCATAATCTGAGCTTTTCGTTATAGAACAATCAACAAGCACGAGACTCATACCTGGTATTAAGCGGTAAATCGTGACAAGTGACCAACTACACTGCGCTCATCACCCTGAAACATAAAGGTGTTAACTCTTATATCCTCTAATTTACACATACCCTTCAAACCGGAACATTACTGCTGTAGAAAGAGGTGTGGTGGCAGTACGTCCTCGGGCTAACTGGCACAAAAGGTTTCACTGCTATTAAAATGTCATAAGGAGAGACGATAAGCATAGAAAAAAGAAAAGATTAAGCAGTAAGGCAAGGCATGTAGATGGATATCGGGCTAGAAGACGGCCACAGAAGGCACGGATAGACTTCATCAAGAACGTTAGGTGGCTAGGCTATGTGGGCCAAAGTTGTGAGTGACATGGTTGTTGTGGAGTTGTGGGATGACGAGCAACAGAACGAAAAGAAGTGTCACATCGACAGCCTGGCCTGTAGACTTATGACACTTTTTAGAACAATTTAAAACTCAGTTACTCTAGAATTGTACCAATGGCATGGGCTAGTTTTGAATGCCGCTGTAGTTTTTGGCTTATTCACATTGACATACGATCTAAGAAAATCCCAAAAAAAATTGTCAACAGGGTCACATCGGACGATATCGGTGGCCAGTGTATATAGTGTCACCTTCACTTGAGATGGCCATGCCTTGTCTTGTTGATACCCCATTTCGTTGGTAGCCATCCAATTTAGGCTGCTGTCACCTTATTGTATTTTTCCTTTCGTCGTCTCTTACGATTCCCACAAGAACACGAAGGCGGACTCAATTCTACCCCGTTTACCCACCGGCGATTAAGGCAATTTAATTTCGTACCGTTAAAATAAAACTGGTCTTTATCCATATTGATGTCGTAACTAAGGAAACAGGTACTTTCACAAGTTTCACAACACGTGACCTGTTCGCGACCTACCTCATGGCTCTCATTGTTATCGGCAGGCAATTTCCATTGATTGATAATGACTCAAACATAAACGACTTACCTAATCGAGTAAGAAAAAGTGCAAGTGTTGGTTGAACTGAGTGTTCCGTGCTGAGAAACTAACGAAGAAAAATTATTACTAAACCTTACATTACTTTATAGTGATATATCTTAGAATAATGAAAATTAATATGAAGTGAACTTGTGTTTGGACTTTAATAACATATGAAAACAATTAAGTATTGGTAAGCTCGTAAGTGAACCCAACACTTTAATATGTTAAGACTTTCATATTTTTTTGCAATGAAGCGTTCTCCACGGTTAATTTTACAAAATTACAACGAGAGGAAGAAATATAGTAATATGCGGGATTCAAACCCGCGCCATCCACCTCAATAGCCCGGGTATGCTCTAACCTCTATGATAACGTGACATTTTCTTCTAATTGTCCTTTTGTTCTTAACCATCGTATGGCGATGGAGCGACATCTATAAAATAAAAAAGACATTTATTTGCAATTAGCTATACACTTTGTAACGATGACGCATGCTACACGGGTACATAACAAATTTGTAATTAATCATCCAATTTATTATGTAATTGCAAAAATAAAAATATTGTAAATTATGTTGCGTCATCGTTAACCAGTTGATTGGACCTATGATGAAACATCGCATCGTATAACATATCGCATCCAACACATGCTGAAAACGCCCATTTGTAATGTACTTTTTAAGAAGTGATCAAAACCAACAAACTCTGGTTTCGTTTCTTGGCTGGTAAAATGTGGAACCGGAAAAAAAACAGCAAGGGCCGACTCGCACTTGTCGCGTTATCGCGCATTTTTCAGATTACACCTAACGGTGTGTTTCGGCAGCTGTGCAAGCTAGTAATTCTAGGCTGGCCTGAACAAAATCTCCGACTACACCATCACTTACTATCAGGTGATATAGTGGTCAAAATTTTGCCTTTTATATAAAAAAAGGATGCATATTAAAACTGAGTTTTACTTTCGGGGAATAACGCAAAAATGTGTAGTAACCCTATATACTACCCATATAACTCTATTATATAACCCCAGTGTATAAATCGCCGCATATTCTATTGTACCAAGCACTTAAAAACTTTCGATAAGAGCTGTTTTGCGTTATCCTCGAAATCCCTAAAAGAATATAACCTATGTGTTGGTATACCTTGTAATACATTTTGTAGTTAAACTGGTGATTTGTGAACGTTAACGAAAAGAGCATTATTCCTTCATCAACAACCGGCAACAAATCCTAACCTCTGGTGTTGCGGAGGTCCGTAGACAACGGTGATCACTTAGGACTAGGGAGAGCCTCCTAATCGTTTGACTTCCTATCACATAAAAAGAGTAACGTGGTTCATATTACCAATTGACAATTTCAAAAATTAGTATGACCATATTGTCATAGGTTACAAGTTCTCAACACAAATATAGCTTACAAAATATAATCAGAATATGAAGATCAAATCTGTTCCTAACTTTTTGCAAACCCTTAACAATGAAGACACGCGTGTAATTTTGTTATTAAACTCACTGGCGGAATAATTAATGTTATTACAGCGTCCTTGCGAACGATTTCTATCATAGTAACAACAAAGAGGTGAATTAATGACATGCAAATAGCGTAATAGCTGCAGCTTCCGCACATTGAAAGTGATAAGACGAGAAAAGAGGCAATTTCGCAATTGTATTGTGATTGTGAACACTGAAGAATAATTGAGGGTTCCTATGTACTGGTATGCCTATAAGTTTTTCGCTTTGCACCTAGAGGTTCAATATTCAAAGAAGTGGCATTGCAAGTATAAAGGTTTTTTAGGCTTTAGCAACAGTAGAACTCTCTGTGCTAATTCGTCCTGGGAAGTACCACCGTACCTAATTCTACCTGCAAAACCTGATATATATTTAAATGAGATTTTTGCTTAAGGCGCGCCTATATATGCTTGTATATTAAGACACACAGAAGTAACTTTCTATATGTATCTAAGTATACAAGCGACATCAGAAAAAGCACTTCATTTAATCTACTATATCTCTGATAGTTTTTAGCAGATGGCCGCATCGCTCTATGACGATTAATAATGAAATTAGAGCACATTTCTCCTCAGTCGACCTAGTTTCGATAGCCAAGTGGTTAAAGTTAATCCAATGCGTAAAACCAGGGACGCGGGTTCAACTACCGCTCGAGACGAAAATCATGTAATAAACTAGTAGTTTTTATTCCTGAAAGTTTATTTAATCAATGTCACTCCCAGGCGTTTGAGATTACTTAAACGACAAAAATGCTTGGACTGCCAAGCTTTCGCCTCTGCCAAGCTAATGCCTGTCACCTACGTAATGTAAATAAATATAGTAATAATTTTACTATATAGTATGTACTTAACACATTGTTAAAAAACGTTTAAAAGAATGGCCCCGAGTTGCTTGCCGGTTCTTCTCGCAGTGGCTCTATAATTTTTGTTTGCTGAACGCGGCAGTACAATGTAGTATATTTCAATATTAAAATTTGTAATTGAGCCTTCATAAGAGCGTCGTAGACGCCTAAATTGAATAAATGATTTTGAATTTGACTTTGAGGCGTCTACACGCCTGTCAATATCTTTAAGCTGTCGGTCTCTGTTGCTGTCTTAGGATGAATATTACGACTGCGTTATAGCATGGAGGGCATTTATTCAATGCTCGCCTGGCCTGCCTACACATTCAAGTAGAGATCTGTTGCCAAGCACCTAACGGTTAGTTCTGGTAGTTTCTCCTCAAGACTTTGGCTCAAGGCTGAGCGTCGTGATGTTCCCGAATATCTGTTTCTTCACGGCAGAGCTGTTTACACCTCCCTTGATCTTTGGCGGGCCCGAACATCTGTGACCGTAATGTTCAGGCTTTTAGCTATTTGATCGGGCTATCGTGTTGGACTACGCCACTTGGGTCGTTTTCTTTTAACAACATCTTATATAAATTAAAATAATCCAGGATTACGAGGTGTCTTCGTTAGCTTGCTGGTTGTGTAACCCAACTCAATTGTGTTATTGATATGTTCGCAGCAATAATCACATAAAACCATTCAATGCATATCATACGTTCAAATCTTCACTTCAACTAAGTAGCTTATAATCTTCACGTTAACCTTGCCTTAGATTTAGCTCGCAATAATCGCTTAGAAGAGCCTACGCTGAGCAATTTGTGTCAACTTAACAATAGTACGAGCAAACTTGAATATGTATGATGCTCGTTATGAATGTCTAGATTAATTGCAATGTTGGTGATTTGAGGTGTACTTCTCATTTTCACACCTTGTTCGGAGCAGGGCTGGCAGGACGCCCAATGTAACCAACGTGTGGGGAAATCATTAAAATGTTGAAGAAAAAATACGCATTACGAATGATAGTTGAGATTGACGTATTCAGTTGTTCATTGCCACTTGGGAAACGTGGCAATGCTGCTAGCATGCTCACACCCTGCCAATTGGCACTGGGCTAGAACAGTTAACTGGTTTTTGAATAATAATTATAATATAATAATAATAATAATCTTTATTACTAGAAATACATAATATTTTTACACTATATAGAAGTACATTTTAAGTGTGAGTGTTGAACAAACAGTATTTAAATTAATTTATTACCAGTGAGACCCAAACTAGGCTCGAGGCCTGTGTCTTGGGGCTCTGGAGCGCTATTGACAAAAATATACTTAATTTATTGGAAGGTCTTGGGGTCTCGGCACATTATGGCAGATATACAAGTCTGGTCTTAGAAAGTTTAAGTGGTGAAATGTTATGAAAATTTAGTTCTGCAAAATATGCTGTTAGGTTGCTCAAATGCTTTCATATTAGTTGCTTACATTGTTAATAGCCTGTAGCTTTTTTGTTTTAAAATAATTAAAATAAATAATTTAAATAATTTTTTCTTGTGTTTTCAGCAACTCGTGCTTGTGTATATACTATTTGTATGAATATATTTTAAGACATTAATATATTATTAATCAATGTTTAAAATTAAAATAAACTGCCGAAAAGTACCGTAGCTGTATATAACATCAATATTTAAAATAACGTACCTATATATTATATTTTGACAGAACCTTCAATATTTAGATGTTTCTTCATCAAGACCGAACAAGACACGACACGACAGAGGAATATACAAAATATAGGTAGGTACAGATTATGTATTATATCCGTGTAGACCAGCGCCAGTTTTCAGCGCTGTGAGTAAAGGAGGCTATACTTTACATGATGCCGAAAGTCACAGTATAGTTATGATAGTTTTCCGTTCTTATCAGAAGAAACAAAAATACAAAATCATTTGACGACAACGCTCAGATTAATAACAAAGATTCTATTGGCACGACCAAATAGGAGAAGTTCGCTCACGTGCTCCTGATTGAGAGGCAGGTCCTCTCCGAAAACACCTTTCGGATGTGTACAGGGGCGAGCCGTTAAGTGAGAAATGATGTATATCACCCGTGATAACAATGGGAGGATTTGTGTTTCGGATGGCGGGCAGTATGTCGGTACGTGCTGACAAGGGGCCGCTCTCCCACCTACGAAATATTTGCACAGCCGCTAGATGACACCTAATGGCGCACTCTCTCTCGAGAACTCATCCCACAATAGGATGATGACGAAGAGGCCAGAAATATCATCACTTGTAACTGAGAGACAGCCACCAAGCCAAGATGTAACTAACTGCTTCTACAACTATCTGAGCAGCGGAGAACATGCATTCAACTGTAGTCCTCGAGAGTATTAGCCTTCGGCGTTAAAAACAACGGATCACCACACCCATTGGGAAGGTTTCCACCTTTCCCATGGGTGTGGTGAGAAGTTGTTGAGATTTTAGACTTTAATGCCACCACGGCTGAGCATTGACACCGCGTCTTCCTCAAGTCTTCCCCAAATGCTTCTTCATTTATCTACATAATTTCTTCTATAGAGTGGCTAGCCAAGAGAACATTTAAAAGCAAAACAATCTTCTATTATGCTTTAAAGCCGAAACCCGCTACAGTATTTGAACCACAGAACCCTCGACCAGAGCTGCTTCAAACATGTGCTATTAACCCATATCCCAATTTGCGTAGTAGTTCCCAAAAGAGCCGGTTCAATTACACGCGCACAAGCCCGTAGCCGGAAGCTACAACAAAATGAACCCTTTATATTAATTGGAGCATAAATAATATTTGAAAGAAAAAATAATTGACAATAATTTATAACGCTTTTTCATCAATGCGTAGACAAGTTGAATCATGCGTGGACTTCAAACATAATGGACAAGCAAGTAACAAAAAGATTAAATAAATCAATATCAATTTTTATATCACGCCATGTCCCTCGAAGCGTAATTCTTAAATACTTTAGGCGTGGTCCAATTAGGGCTCAATTATTAGTAAATAGCTTCAAGTGGTGTTGATCGAGTGTCAAAATTATACGAAGGCTAAGTGCCTGTCAAAAACAGGATTGTTGATATCACACTAATATTATAAAGGCGAAAGTTTGTGAGTCTGTTCGTATATTCGTTACTTCTTCACCCTCAAACGGCTGGACCAATTTTGATGAAATTTGGTATGGCGGTAAATGAGGTACTGGATTAACAATACTTTTCATTATCATCATTATCATTTCAGAAGAAACCGTGGAGCGTAACTAGTTTAAAAAAAACCTTATCTCGCGTATGTAGTATTAGTACGAAGAATATATTTCCTATGACTATATAGTAAGCAAATCAGTAGATCTTTGCTGGTTTGTACGAAAATGAAACTAATTAACATGAAATAGGGTTCATATCAGCGCACGCTGCAACTTGACCGATATTTACGGCAATCGTCCCGTCGAAAAATAGAGACTGTAAGAAAACTTTTCAAATGGACGCTATTAATTTATTTCTTATGAGTATGAAGCGAATAAAAATATTGAGTTTATTTATTAAAAAATATTGAGTGTTTAATAATAAAATAAAAAAAATATATCGCCAATGTGGCTTAATCCTTGTCCTTGAGAGCCAGTAATTCTAGGTTAGCCTGAACAACATTTTCGACCACATCATCACTTACCATCAGGTGAGATAGTGGTCAAAGGCTACCCTATCAAGCATAAAAAAACTACATAGGCTATATTATTTAACCACGAATTCTACGAACTATCCTAAATTATTTTGTCGAACAATTTCTTTTACTCGGAAAATGTGGGTGCTCATAAAGTAGATTGCTAAGAATTCAAATATTCTAAATATACTAATATTTTTGAAATATGGCATATCTTTATAGTGGAAGTAGATCATTCCCCGTATGGTGGTGAGATAGAATTGATCACCCCATATCTTCCTGAAGGTATCGTGGCTTTCTAGGACAAAATAAGAGATGCGCAGTAGCGCAACTTCTGTAATTAAGCGCGCTAGTCGTTATCAGTCAGGTCATCAATGCATAAAAATTGTGACGTGTGTCAGTTTTGTTCTAAATACGTAATAATAGTCCATGCACGTACGATACTGTTAATAATGGCATGCTGTATCGACGCATCATTCGGTATTAAAACTTTTGAAAATGCCTCGGACCTACTGTAAAGGATGTTGCTAAATAAGATCTTCATCGCTGGATCTAGTAGATACAGTATTCAATGTCATTTCCATTCAAACTTAGTTTCGTCATATATTAAATACTACACAAGTGATCAAACTTGATAAAATTATGCCAGCTTGTCGAATGGCTAAAAAAGTCCTAATACTTTAGTTTTGTACTCACTGGAGTGTGTTTAAATATTTCTATGTGACTGGGGTATTTTTTTGCGGCGTTTTCCTTACTGCTACGGCCTTGCGACAGAGCAAATCTTCGCGTTATCGTGATAGTGGATAACGGGAAGATTTGCTCTGTCGCGACAATACTGGCCAAGTAATCTTCGCGCTGCTGACGGTAAATTGCCGCAAGTCAAAGCTTTACGTCGCGAAAAAGTTCGTGTAGTTGGCTACACTTTGTTTAAGGAAAGGCCGAGCTGTTGCATGTATTTTGTGTGTTGCATCGCCGTTCAGATTCATGATAATTATAGATTGGAGTGATGACAAAATATATTTTTTTAACTCTTTTATTAATTCGCTTCAAATAATAATGATGAAGTAAATTATTATTTGCCGATACGTAATATAGCCCAGCCTCTTTCATAATTTCTTAACGAAATGAAAACGTACTATCGCGAGTGCAAGGTTGCACTTTTAAAACTTGATGTTCAAGATAATCGTGAAGTTGTGAAGATTTTTCCTAAATGGCCAAACACTTCATCGTAAATGGAACACGAAGTTTTATCGCAACAACGCGAACATGAATCTTCGTTTCGTAGTGATCGTAGTATATCCGAGTTTATATTAAAGGCAGTGTTTCTTGGCAGCCCTATTGATTCACACTTGTAGGTGGCAAGGATAATACCCACCGTCTAATGGTAGCGCATTAAGGTCTCCATTGTTAGATCCTCGAAGCAATCACTCACGACGGCCCTTGAAGGCACCGCGGAAAAAGTGCGTGTTGATTATGTTGTACGCGCGTCTATGGATGCAATTTGCATTGCCTATATTATTTTGAAGCGCTCGTAGCGAAGTTTGCTTAGCCATTCTAAATCGATCATCAAAATTATGCAACCCGCTGGTTGGACATTACTACTGAGCGCTTCCGTGCTTCGGAGGGCACGTTAAGCCGTCGGTCCCGGTTGTTGTCTAAGGATGGCAGTAGTTACGTGAGATAGGGGTCAAAGGCCTAATCTTCAGGCATAAAAAAAAATATATATTGTTGCTGATATTTGTCAACAGTTCCACCTACTTATCTGTAATTTTACGAGGGCTACATTTGCTTCTTCTAAATTTCGTAAGCAATTTTGTACCTAAGTAATTGATAATTTGGTCGTACTGTATTTACAACTTTGATTTTTCATTTGTTGTCATGTTTCGTCATATTTTGTTAACGCAAAGATGTTGAAGTTTTTTGCATCGATAGTTACTCAAAGTAACGCTCGCCCGGTAAAAATACGCGGTTATTATTTTGTACACAAAACTTTAGGTGAAAATTAATGACATAATTATGTACATAATACATTGATATCGTAAGTGGAAATAGCATTTTTTCATGACGATATCGACCGACGAGTTGGGTGGGGGTTTGCATAAATTGCATGTTCAATATCGTTTTCATTAAACTTTTTACAATAGGTAGGTACTAACTAAAGCATTTTCAGCTATGTAGATTCTTTTATGATTACATGACAGGAAAATTATCTTTCTGCTCAAAAAAGAACAGTGATCGTGTTGAACCTACGTAAATAGGTATATACAAATTTGGACAGAAGTCCATATAATATTACTCAGACGTTTTTTGTTTTATAATACAGTGAGACAAATATTATATGGATACATATTTCATACGGAGATAATAATATGCCGACGACTTGAGCTGCGTGAAGTTCCCTACTTATAAGTTTTCTAAATGAAGATCTTTAACTAAGATTTAAGTTTAAATAAAGTTTTTTAACTAAAACTTTATTTAAGATTCATGATCGTTGTACAAAAAAAATGAACACAAATAAATCAAGTGGCAATGGCCAACCAACGTCGATACGTTGCAGTCTGCCGCAGGCGGTCTGCCAGACTTTACAATGGCATTTTTACACCTCTCAACTCTGGACAAGAATAACGCTATCCTTTTACGATATATTTTATATTTTTTGAATGTGATTATGGCACGGAATAAGCAAGAGGCCCACCTGATGTTAAACGGTAACCTGTGCAGATTACAGATACATTTCTTCACAAGTAAAAATAAAAGTAGTATCTGTAGTGCGCCTATCACCCTGAAAAGTAAAGTGAGTCATTGTCAAAGCTCATGTGCCTGTAATATCTCCGGCAAATAAACCGGAACACAGTAATGTGACCATTATTGCTTGGCGGTAGAAATAGGTACGGTGGCGCTTACATCGGCCAGATAATTAGTATTGCCATGCCATATAACGGGGTAATGTTGCCAGCCTTTTGGGTACTCTACCCGTGGACAGTGACCTGAGCTCTTTTTAACCGACTTCCAAAAAAGGAGGAGGTTACCTCAGATCTCTTGACTGGGTGAACCGATTTTGAAAATTATTTTTTTGTTTGAAAGCTGATGTTTGTCGTTTGGTCCCATTTGAAATTTTATCAAAATCGGTCAAGCCATTTTTGAGTTACACTAAAAAGATTGAAAAAAAATTTTAACAAAAAATGGAACCGACTTCTACACCCAAAAGTGTGAAATAACTTGTCGAAGTCGGTACCATGCGCACAATATTGTGATAATATGTACTTTTGTACCATCATGGTACCGACTTCAACAAGTTATTTCACACTTTTGGGTGTAGAAGTCGGTTCCATTTTTTGTTAAAATTTTTTCTACTTATGTTTGTCTCCTGGTAGGAAACAGAGCTCACAATTTTTATGTATAACATATTTAGGTCATGGATATAGTTACATTATTTATTTTGTGTTGCTTTTCTTTTTATTTAATGTGAATGTTTATGTCAATTAAAAATCATTTTAAGATCTTAGTACTTAATAAAAAAAAAAAACAATTTTAAATTTTTTTAGGTCATAAGTAGATATAGTTAAATTATTTATTTATTTTTGTGTTTTATATATTAAACTGGGATATCAATACACAAATATACAAATATATAATTGAAAAAAAAAATTTAAAACGGTTTAAATTTCGTATATTTATCATTATTTTTATCCCGATGTTTCAAACAATTTGCAGGGATCGTGGTCACGGGGTGATAGAGAGTCTGCAAACTGCAAAGTTTTTGAAACGTCGGGTTTAAGCCGTTTAAAGTTAAGACAACATTAATTCTCAAACTTGCTAATAAATTAATAATACTCTCTATAATATCGAAGTCTAGACGATTCGCAACAAACTTTCCTAAATCAAACCCAATCAATCCCCAAGAAATCCAACACAAAATTAATTACCTGGAATTTAGGAAGAGCGTCCAAGTTACGCAAGAGAGCCATTAGCCGATCGCCTTGGATCGCTATCGTTTTAAAATTATGGCATCTTTTATATCGTAAAGCTATAATCCAAGGCGAGTCAACCAGGAATGCATTACCTAAGTCTTAGACGTTTTAGGACCGCCGTTCTGAGAAACGCCAACAAAAAGTTAGGTAAATTCACCGGACGCCGATTTTTTTCGTGCTAAAAAGTCGTTCATCACACTGAAGGTCATTGGCTAGACGTGCACAAAGAATGCTTGTCTGACTGTTAGTTTTTACTCGAGGATTTTTTGCCAATGTCATACGTGTAGGTACTGATGGAGTCACGCTAAGGTCAAATGTATTTGGGCATAGATTCACACATTTGGTCTGTTAAAAAAGGATCGTCGAGTTTTTTTGCAGTAATACATACATGTAGGTTACCTACAGAGGCACGTTCCTTGGAAAGAGCGGTACACTATTCTTTTGCTTTTGGATTTTATGTTTTTTGTATCTGTTATAGCCGATCCATAGACCACGATCCTATGTTAGTATCATTTACAGTTCAACCAACTTATGTGTGAACTATAAGAGGGCGCTGTCGGTTGAGAAACAAGAAAATATTCTTTTTTTAATTTTCGTAAGCAATTTCGTAGTTCCTTTTTCTGCCACTTCACAGATAACTTGGTTGAACTGAACAACGTAAGTTGAACTGTTGGTGTCGCTCCATCCCAATATAACGGTTAAGAACGGGAGTACAAATTAGAGTTATGATGAGTCATGTTGGCTTAGTGATCACAGCATGCTCATAGCATCACAGGAGTTGGATGGCGCGGGTTCGAATCTCGCACATGACTATTATTTTCCCCTCGTAATTTTGTAACGATCCTATGTGTCGAAGAAGTTTATAGGTTCAATCAAGAATATTTTAAAGAATTGGCTCCAATACAAATAATGGCTCATTACGAAAATATATTATTATGTATTTCTTACTCTGAAGGCAGTTTATTTACTACTGAACGTGTTCAACTTAAGTCTACGGTAATAGTTTTTAGTACTTTCAAATTTGCAAAACATAAAGTAACATAAAATAAAAACAGGGACGGGCGGCGGGAGGCAGTGTTGCTCGTAACATCATCTGTGTTCTTCGAAGGTTAAGAAAGTCGGAGGCCGCTGAGGTGATTACTTTATTAGCACCCTTATTTCACCACATATCTTTTGGTCCTAACATTTGAAGCCAGAACATCTGCATTTCAGTTTTATTTAATGCTTGGTAGGCTAGCCTTTGACCACTATCTCACCTGATGGTAATTGATGATGTGATCGAAGATGTTGTTCAGGCTAACCTAGAATTACTGGCTCTCAAGGACCGCTGCCGGAACACACCGTTAGGTGCTTGGCGACAGACTTTCAACTTGAGGGTGGTAGCTAGCCAGGTGGGCATTTGCAAAGTGCCCTACCACCATGCTATAACGACTGCCATCCTAAGACAGCAACCGAGACCGACGGCTTAACGTGCCCTCCGAAGCACGGAAGCGCTCAGTAGTAATGTCACCAGCGGTCACCCATCCTACAGGAGTAGGATGGGTGAAGTTGCTTAACTTTGCTGATCGATTCAGAATGGCTAAGCAAAATTCGCTACTAGCGCTTCAAAAATGGTGGAATAAAGAAACATACACACATAAGTACATACCTACATGAACCCTGAAAACATAACTTTCTTTTTTTTTGGCAACAGTCGTGTAATAAATAATTTACAGTCGGTTTTTTTACATATTTGATTATTTTTTACTTGTTTACGATATGACATGAAGTGACGAGAACAAAAAAGTTGCTGTCCTGATGGCAAGCCACATGCCATTCCAGTCCATTCTATATTACTGTACTACTGTACTGTATCAGGCTACTTGGGGATCGCAGTGTAAGATAATAGCTCCTCAGACGTCCCTGGTGCTCAACTTCCGGTATTTTACCCTTAGACGCCTCTTACTACACCCACGGGAAGAGATGGGGAGCCACATTCTAGCCCGGTACCCTACGGCCATTATAGCTAAAGCGCTCGTAGCGAAGTTTGCTTAGCCATACTGAACCAATCAGCATAGTTAAGCAACGTCCGAAGCGGTCATGAGTTGGATGGGTGACCGCTGGTTGGACATTACAACTGAGCGCTTCCGTGCTTCGGAGGGCACGTAAAGCCGTCGGTCACGGTTGTTGTCTTAGGATGGCAGTCGTTATAGCATGGTGGTAGGGCATTTTGCGAATGCCCGCTTGGCTAGCTATACCACCCTCAAGTTGAAAGTCTGTCGCCAAGCACCTAACGGTGTGTTCCGGCAGTTGTCCTTGAGAGCCAGTAATTCTAGGTTAGCCTGAACAACATCTTCGACCACATCATCACTTACCATCAGGTGAGATAGTGGTCAAGGGCTAAACTATCAGCCATAAAAAAAAAGATGCACACCTACAATCGTCCTTCTGCTTATCACTGCACTGCGCTCGTTTCTCTGAGAGGTTTGTTCTTACATCTCTTTCGCCCAATAATTTCACTTGCTACAGCTCTTTTCACACCTTAACACAGTGGTGTTTGCACAAGACTGTATATACTATCTGACTGTGGTGGTACACTCCACACGGACTCCTGTTGAAGAAGTGTCACCTGGTTTTTAAATGAAAATTATGGTCGTTTTGTTATGTGGCAAAATAAACAAGCTTATCAATTTTATATGAGCAGGTACTTAAAACGTAACCCTGTGTTAATCATATTACCCAAAAACGTGAACAAAATGACGCAAAAATACGTGAAAATATTGTAATTCTGTATAGTTTTTATCGTGAATCTAGTTTCGCAATTCGTCATTGACGATCGTAGAAGTTGACTTTTTATTCGGATCATTATCTCGTTCTGACCTTACTTATATAGCACAATAATGTTGTTTTAGAGTAAGCAGGTATGTACTTACGACTTTTTCTCACGGTGGTAGTTATTTAGAGATTAAATCTGTAAAAAAATACTTGCAATTCATGTTTACAAGCATTTCAGACACCTATTTCGACTAATAGCATCTGATGCAGCTGATTTTCATTTAAATTCTTGTATAAATGACCCCAGACAAACATAGAGGTTATGATGTATCAAGTAGCACGAAACAAGTGAAGCCAAAAAGTATGCTTCTATCATACTATCCCTTTCACACGGTACGGGTTTGTCATAATGTTGAAAGAGACATTATTACGGGAGCAACACCACGCTCTTAAAGGACGGATATTTGCCACATTTTTTGAATTCTTTTTTTAATATGATGAACTTCCTGAAATTTTTTCAGTATGTATCTTAAAACATAGGCCTTTTCTCTTTTAGAATAGCCTATTTTTGTATACATAATTATTAACGTTTAAGAATAAATACTGTTTTATTTCACTTCTCAGAAAAGGGATAGTTGCCTACTATGGCGGTTAGTAGCCTAGCTTAGAAAATGCTTCGGAGGATACTTGCCTCATGCGGGAATAGTAACCTTGGTATGATTATTATTTAGGAAAAAAAGAAATTTATAGCAATTAAAGTGATATTTATTATTTATTTAACATTCTTTTCAATTTACTGATATCTTTCATTAAATACCATACGAAATATTAATCAACATTATTAAATAAATTTCAGTTTTAATAATATAAATTATATAAAAATATTATTCAAACTTAAGGTTATGATAGTTACTATAAAATATTACCTTTTATCTTACGAATACAACAATTTGGTAATTAACTTTGGTATTAACATTATTTTTTTCTACAAGCTTATAAGCCATTCCATAGCTATTCCCATAAGCAATTTTTAGTCACTCTAGGGGCAACTATCCGCGAAAGTAAGTAAGGCAACTATCTTTTTTGATGCGGATAATTGCCCTTTTTTTATTTACAAAATAAATAATAATTATTTAAAAATAAAACATATTAAACAATGTAATTTAAACTCTAATGCATGCAAAGAAAGAAAAAGTTGACTGAAATTACGATCAGTAATAATAGTATTCCAGTAGAAATTACTTACCAATATAATTATACCACTCGTCAAAGTTTCGCCGCGGAAGATTTTTGCTCACTCGGACAAAACAAGTGCGCTTGTTTCGATGGCTTATGCGTCACTGAGGCCTGCAGGGGGTCACTACTTATTGTAGTAAAGCATTAACATATCTCATAGTTCTAACATAGTGTACTAAAAACTGAGGCATGTATCCGTCCGAGGAGAGTATCCGGCTTTTACCCTATTATAAACTTTGTCGCCAGACTACAGTGCTATAAGAAGGCATCAGCGCCATAAGACAAATGCTATAGACAAATAGAAGGCTATAAGACAAATTATCATGAGGGATAATAACCTATAATAAACTACTACTTATCGTAAAAGAGACAAATATAACTGACATTTTTAAATTTAGCTTAAAAAGTTTCTGATTAACAAGGCATGTATAAATTAGTTTTTAAATGATAAAAGATAGGAAATTGTATGGACACAAAAAATACAATATTTCAATTACATAATATTATTATATTATGTAATTGAAATATTGTATTTTTTAATATAAGATTCAATAAAACTATGTGGAATCAGATAATATTATAATGTAATTGAATAATATTGTAAAAGTGTATTCTAAGAATGTGACTAAACAATTCCATAATTTGCATGCCTTGGTTCAGATATAGAGCAACACATCATGTTAACATGATACCTGTTTAATGTACCTATATCTAGCAAATAAATAAATTGATTTGAAAACAGGGCCTTCCCTCGCCCTAAGGCCGGTGGAGCGACCGACAGCGGTAGCCAACACTTAAGTTCTCTCTAAACAAACTACAGTTTGTTCCGGTAGCAGTCTTTGATAGCCATTCAAGGTTAACCTGAACAAAATCTCCGACCACATCATCAGTTACCATCAGGTGAGATAGTGGTCACAGGATACCCTCATCAAAGTTAAGGAAAACATAAAATCCAAGCAAAAAAAGCATTGGAACCAATTTAATTTTCATGGAAAGCCAAAATTTAAATATCTATATTCGTACATGTACATACCTATATCAGCAATAAATAAATGTAAGAATGTTTCTTTGGCTCTTGTATTCTGTGTCTTAATAACCGCCACGTTTCGCCAAATATGTTATAGATCATAGATGGCAGTAGGGTTGCCCCCTATAATTATTAATAAGTATATGTGATCAAATTCTATTTTGCTGTACATATTGTAGGACAACACAGGAGTGACAATATAGGTATGCACTTGAGATTTTTCATCATCTAATATAATAGTAAATTTGAACAAAATAATGCCTCTAGATAACTATTTTACGAGTATATGTATTTTCTGCAACTTATGTAGATATATGCACCTGAGATAATTATTTTTTATCTAATTTAATAATGAATTCGAACAAAATAATGCAATTAGGGAACTATTTTACGAGTATACATATGTATTTTTTGCACCTAATGACGATATATATTATATACCTCAGATCATAATTTTTCATCTAATTTATTAATGAATGTGAACCAAATAATGCCATTAGTCAACTATTTTACGAGAATAAGTATATTCTGCACCAAGTACATTAAAAACTTATTATTGGCTTCAAAAATAAGAATAAGGCAAGTACATGAATGGTCGGTTTGCCAAGAAAAAGTTTGTTTAACATGAATTTAATTTCAAGTTGACCTCCTAAAGTCGGAAAAGGTATTTTTCCTCGCACTGACTGTTACTCTTCGTCCTGTTTTTGGACGGTAGCTGTCGTCAATAAATCGCCAAATCCTGTCCTGACCTATTCCGGAGAAAAGTCAAGCGTATCTCCTTTCATTTTGTTACAATATAAATCAACAAAATTTACCGACTCCCTGAAAGAGGCATAAGCCGGATTCCATACGTGAATGGTGCCGAGAGACGACTGGACTACTGATGCTATCTCAAACCCATACAACGTCGTCAATCACGATTGAATACTTTACGACACGCGCGTGTGAACATGCCTGTACCATGAATCAAGACCTCTCAACACTAACATCTTTGTTAAATACAACAGCTCTATCAAAGCTGGATTTTAGCGACTGGTTTTCAAAGAGATACGTTGTTGAGGAAATCAAATGTGAGGGCGTTCAATATAATAATAGTTTTCAGGGTTCTTTACCAGAAAATGGGACCCTATTATCAAGCCTCGGTTTACCGTCTGGCCGACATCTTTAAAACCGTAATTGGTAACTATTAGAATATGTGATGGTATGATGGATTGTCTAAAACTATAAGAAAAGTGAAAGCTATATATAAGAAATATGTACTTTTTTGACGATTTCTGTATTAGCGTTAAACTAAGTATAATAATAGTCCAGTCAGAATCTATTGTAAAGCAAAAAAACCGGTTTAGTAGAGGGCAGACTCTCGCTAAGGATCTCGAACTGTAAGATAAAATAACGATTTTTTTATACATAGTGTGTTGGTCCAGAACACTTGGTGTCGGTCCAACTCGCACATGGCCGATTTTTATGTTTAATATTCAGCCCAAAATATATAGGATTAGGTATCTTCGAGAGTTGTACCTACGTGTCATTTTATTATACCGCCAGGGACCAGTGATGAACACCCTGGCGCTTCGTTTGTGAAACATTTTACGAGAAAATCTCAGACCAGACCTTTTCTCTGTACGGAAATGTTTATTTTTCTTAAAAAATATTGGTACCGTCAAATCTCGATGAAATCACACCTGCACATCTCCGAAGGAGCAGACAGAGGGACTCACAATCCATCAGTTAAGATTTTTGGTGTCATGAAATAGAAAGTAAGTAAGTAGGTACCTACCTTGTTGCCATCCACACTCTAAATTATTACTTACTGATATTTATTACAAGGCAAACTTCTCAATATGATCCCGGGATTCGCAGCAGGACATCGCGATTCATCCATGCTGTTTCTCGACCACCGAGAGAGGAAATCATAAAATTATTCAAGTATCATAGCGAAGATATAACACAAAGAAAATGTTTTTTCAAACGCCACTTACAGATCACACTCAAATAATCACAAGTTTGGTTTTTAATCAAGCGCCATCTATTGACTGTTGCTCAAACCACAATATCAAAGACGCACCATATCAACTCAAGGAAAGGTACTAGAGTCACGTTGCATTTTGTCAGTTGGTAGCATAGAGGTTGACTGCAAGCTCTGCAAGCTTTAGACGATGTTCGTACAGACGTAATTTAATAGATGGCGCTTTCCTAAACAGTTCAATACAAGTCTATTATTGTAATTATTATATTATTGTAAAAGTGCGCTATCTATTGGCTGTTGCTCAAACCATAATATCAAAGACGCACCGTATCAACTCAAGGAAAGGTACTAAGGTCACGTTGCATTTTGTCAGTAGGTAGCATAGAGGTTGACTGCAAGCTTTAGACGATGTTCGTACAGACGTAATTTAATAGATGACGCTTTCCTAAACAGTTCGATACAAGTCTATTAATGTTTTTATTATTATATTATTACAAAAGCACATCATAAATAAAATCTTTGATTACTTCCTTTAACATTTTGTTCCGGTCTCACAACACATTCCACTTGCCTAAAATTTATTGTTGTGTAGCTTAAATTTGTATCACAGACCATAGAACATATTATGTGAGACCGGAACTAACTCCAAAATGTCAGAGGAAGTAATCAAAGATTTTATTTATGATGTAGTTTTGCCTACGTTATATTTACTTTACTATTTTTATAATTTAACTGACCATATTATGTTTACCTTACTCGACCTAATATTATGTAGTCTCATTAGGTAGTCTAACATACAGCAGCACCCTACTAATGATTCTGAAGCCGGATAATGTACGGCATCATTTTAGAGATTCATCATCGTAAGCATAAAAACATGATACTTACTAAATTCGAATGTATTAAAATGTAAGAGAGAAGAAAGATAGGTACAATTTTTGATGACATCACATATAAATAAATAGGTACAAGACAAAAATCGAACAAATAGTCGAAATTTGTTTTTATTCCACCATAATTTCTAAACTGCTTAACCGATTTTGATGTATGAGATATCGTTAAGTAGATTCGTCTTGATAGTGCAAGTGACATTAGTGTACATAAAGAAACACTGCGGCGCGGGGCGGAGTCGAGAGGCCAAATTGTGAGGTAAAAATGTTTATCTTCCAAACGCCCGATGCGTTTGGCAGATAAACATTTGTTGAAAGGCTTTAAAAAACAATTCCATAGATATACAGGGTTATTGGAAAAATGCTAATAACCTCTTAGGGTTGTCTTCTGTTAGTCTTAACAAAAATTTTGAGATAATTAGGTATTTTTAGTTTTGAAAAATGTTTTTTTTTGTGTTTTACTGCCTACTCTGTGCCAAGAGCGCCGCGGCAACACTGGACCGCACCGTGCTCCCTCTCAATAGAGTTTTGAAGATTTACATCGAGCAAAGTAATGAAAAGTATGAAATAATAGGTACATTACAGGAACAAGAGCCTTTTAACATCAGGTGGTCCTCGTACTTATTCAGGCAAAAACTATAAAAAGCACATTTTTTATATATAGGTATACACATTTTTTCTAAACAAAAAGTATTCATCTCTAATATTTGTTATGACTAGCAGAAGTCAACCCTAAGAGGTTGTTAGCATTTTTCCAATAACCCTGTAGTAGGTATAACTTGCAATTTTAATTTCAATGGAAAGATAAAACATTTAATAAAAGTAAGTTGTACTTGCTGATTTTTAGTTGTAGCGCTAATTGACACTACGTACGTGCCAATAGATGTATATGAGGTTAATAAGAAAGTGCTTAAACGATTACAGTCACACGGTTCCAGTTGTTTTATAAACAGGCATAATCAGTACTTAATATTATAAATGCGAAAGTAACTCTGTCTGTCTGTCTGTTACGCTTTCACGCCAAAACTACGGGACCGATTTGAATGAAATTTGGTATGGAAATAAGTTTGAGCCCCCGGAAAAAACATAGGATAGTTTTTATCCAACTGCGCAAAAAAAGGTTAATGTTTTTGCGCGATACCCGACTTACGCGCGGGCGGAGCCGCGCCCGGAAAGCTAGTAATCTATAAGCCTCTGAATAGGTACGAGTAACCTCACAATGGAAGGTTATTTCGTTATTTTAAATTTGTTCACAAAGCCGCTGTAGGCAATATCTTGCCACTTTCCGACGTTCGTCTTTTTCTTATTAATAAACCGTAGAAAGAGTTATGTTTAGAAAGAAGTGTAGTGATAATAAAGACCGAATTGGGGATGGCAGCCGTTCCTCAGAAGGCGATGTTGCCCACCTTTCTGTGTTTTGCACTTAAACGCCTCTTACGACACCCATGGGAAGAGATGGGGAGTGTCATTCGATCCCGGCACCCCATGTGATCATCATCATTCATTTTTTTTCTATAACCTTAATACCTGTGTATTTATCTATCTATACTTATAATAAAACTGTAACAGGTCCAATTCTGTACATTGCAGATATTTTGAAAACAATTTTTGGGAGTGCTCTGTAGCTGATACTGATGCCAAAACTGTCTATTTTTTATTGTTGTCTGTTTGTCTGTATCCCGGGCGCGCATGACTCCAAAACTACTGAATGGATTTAAATGATACTTTTATTCCGAAATTCTCGATTTTAATCATTCTTTTTTTTGTAAGAATGGTACTTTAACCATGGTACTTTAAGCACCCCACGGGCAGCCCGGTACCCCACGGGCAGCCCGGCACCCCATGGGAAGCGCGGCACCCCATGGGAAGCCCGGCACCCACGGACAGCCTAAAACCACTGTATGAATTTCAATGAAACTTAGCATGATTTGAGTTTATACGACGAAGAAGGACATAGTATACTTTCGCTCCCGAAATTCTGCGTGGTTCCCTTGGGAAAGGAGATGAAAGTCAAAATGTACAACTTAGTTGTAATTCATTAACGCTTAGTCCGATTTTAATCATTTTTTTTGTTAGAATACTGGTACTTTAACCACGGTACTTTAAGCAGCCCAATGGCAGCCCGGAACCACACGGGCAGCCCAAAATAACTGAATGAATTTAAATCAAACTTAACTCGACTTGAGTTAACACTACGAAGAAGGACATAGTATACTTTTGCTTCCGAAATTCAACACGGTTCCCTTCGGAAAGGGGATGAAAGTCAAAATGTACACTTAGTTGTAATTCATTTGCTCAAATTTTAATAATTAGTCTGCAGGTACGGCAATTGCGAACGAAGTCGCGGCTAAAGCTAGTGAATAATAAATTCTGTAGTCTTGTAATTGATCCTCTTATGAACATCGTAGACGTAAAAAGTTACAAAACCAAAAATGAATTTGGTTTTGTAACATATGTTTTGATCCCCGATGCAAAAGGGGGGTGTTATAAGTTTGACGAGTATATATATTTATTGAAAAAATCGGCTAAGTGCGAGTCGGACTCGCGCACGAAGGGATCCCTACCATTAGCTATACAATATTAGACTTCATATTTTAACCTTTTTTGTTTTAACGTGCGTGAGTCCCACTCGCACTTGGCCATTTTTTTGTATTTGTTGTTGTAGCGGCAACATAAATACATCATCTGTGAAAATAACAACTGTTTAGCTATCACCGTTCTTGAGAGCCTGGTGACGGACGGACAGACGGACGGACGGACGAACGGACGGACATCGAAGTCTCAGTAATAGGGTCCCGATTTTACTCTTTTTTTTATTTTTGATTTTTTTCTTAATCTACACTACACAGACTCCAGGATCCGTGCCTTTTTTCAACCATGACATATTTTTATTAACAAACAAGAAATATGAAATAAGAAACATGCAACATTCCAAGGGGGAACAGTGTGAAAAGTTTTCCGTTAATGTCATTAGCACTAGCATCCAGAGCAGACCAGTATCCTCTAGCTGGTTCACGAGTTGACGCATGTGCCAGCCAACGCCTTCCTCAACCATTTTTGAGGGAAGATGGCGACCCGACACACAACACCGCCGCTAGACAACACCTTTCTGTGAGCATGACCGCTCCGGATACCCATGCCAACGATTACAATTATAAACATAATTTGGGACTACAATAAAATAATTTACCTACACAAATTTACATATTTTGTTATTCTCCCACGTCGCGCTATTTCGATCTTTGATCGCCATTTTGAGGTTGTAATCATGGATGGCTTTTGGTGTCGCAACCATCGCCTTCCTAACGAACCGTCCTATGGCGTCTTCTTCTCCGTTTTTACTCTTTGGGTACGGAACCCTAAAAATGGATTGATTTTGATGCGTTTTTTCTTCAGAGAATTGACGTGATCGAGCGTAGGGAGTATGGCGAATCTCCACAAATGAGGGAGACCTTCCGTTGATGTGGTTATGATGTAATGAAAAGTAGTTCAGAAGCACTCGTAGCGAGGTTTGCTTAGCCGTTATTAATCGATCAGCTAAGTTAAGCAATGTCCGCCGCGGTCAGGAGTTAGATGGGTGACCGTTAGTGATATTACTACTGAGCGCTTCCGTGCTTCGCAGGGCACGTTAAGCCGTCGGTCCGGTTGTCTTACGATGGCAGTTGTTACAGCATGGTGGTAGGCCAATTTGCGAATGCCCGCCTGGCTATCTACCACCCTTAAGTAGAAAATCTGTCACCAAGGACCTAACGGTGGGATCCGGCAGCTGTCTTTGAGAGCCATTAATTCTAGGCTAGCCTGAACAACATCTTCGACGACAACATCTTTTACCATCAGGCTAGCTTATCAGCTTAAAAACAAAAAAACCTAGATATTGTTCTTAATTTTAGCAATCACAGAACAAAAATGTGTTGAAATAAAACTGAAAAACAAACAAGTACAGGTGC
Source organism: Plagodis dolabraria (assembly GCA_963854805.1). Classification (NCBI taxonomy): domain Eukaryota; kingdom Metazoa; phylum Arthropoda; class Insecta; order Lepidoptera; family Geometridae; genus Plagodis; species Plagodis dolabraria. The sequence goes on from OY978442.1 coordinate 7,999,052, forward strand.
AGAATATAAAACGCAAATCAGTCCTTCTAAGTGTTCTTCCCCACCCTAAGTGCCGAGTGCCAAGTATTAAAATATTTGCAAATAAAAATCGAGTTCACGTCCTTACATAGCCCATCAAATGAATTTATACATAAAGAAACGTCGCGACACACATCAAAAGAGCCCTTAAACGTTTTCACGGATTCTTTGACAAATTTAATGTTACCAAGTCGTTTGAAATAAAAAAATGTTTACATGCGACCGACAAGTAATTTATTTTCTTTAGACCTTCAAAGAAATTTTGCGTAAAAGAAATCGTATCGAATTTGTGATGTTTGCGAGTCCCGTCGCGACATGAAAAGTAATTTTGGGGTCGTGTGCTTTTAAGGGCGATTTCCATTATCTGAATCTTTATTACTAATTACGCCCCGTGGGGTGCCGGGCTAGAATGTCACCCCCATTGTTACCTGTGGGTGTCGTTAGAGGCGAGTAAAGGTAATATACTGGAAGGTGGAGCAGCAGCGCCTTCTGAGGAACTGATATCTTACACTGAAATCCCCAAGATGCCTGCCAAACGGGGGGATTACGGCATACACCTCCTTAATGGGAGAGGCTGTGTTCAGCTGTGGACAATGCGGCTGATACAATACAGTAAAACAATAAAATATCAAAATACGATAGCTTGGTTAGGTAGTAGTAATAGTTGCAAATACACTTAAATATATGACGGGCCGCACCTTCGTGAGTCGAAGGGTCTGTAAATGGAACAGCTTCTCACTAGCTCGCTACTACGATAACATCATCAAGATGATTGCAATCGATATCGATTTCTCTGGGAACTCATTTTAGCAATATAACTATGGTGGTACCAGTAAATCATGAGGAATGGTTTGAAACGCTCGTAGCTTGTTGTGTTAAAAAAATAACATAGAAATTGTTATCGACCGACGCGATATAATTAGGATGATAGTAAGCGAATAAGGGCCCGTTTCAGAATGACATAATAAAGTTTCGGGTTTCTATGCAACACATAAAATAACTGAATGATAAAAATGACAGTTAACATGCATCGCGTTTCAAGCTATATACCGATGGATAGGCTAAATCAATGACTGTGAAACGCAAATATAGTGTTTTATTTATTAAATATGTTCTTAAAAAACCGGAACTTACTCGAGCATTCTGAAACAGACCCTAAGTAATACTGTAGAATGTGGGCAGAAGCGCTTACTGAGGAACTGATATATTACACTGCATGCGATCCCAAGATGCCTGACAAGCGTCGGATAATGGCAAACTTCCCTTAATGGCTATGTTCAGCAGTGGACAATCCGGCTGATACAGAGTCTTTATCAGAGCCACCTGGATGATGTGTAAACGTCTACTTTGAGAAAACTAGTGTACACATCTTCCAGTAGCCTCTCTGCGCTGGGAATAATATTTCTGACATCAGCACTGACATATTTTTACCCTAATTTACGGGATATTTGCTCGAGAGAGTGGCATTATATAAATTTCCACCTGTGAACTCAGGATTGAAACTGGTAACATATTTTATTAGTAATTAAAACATGTTGTACAGTCCTTATACAAATTTTCCAATATCCCAGACAACATCGATAAGCTAACGCTTTTAAAATTAAAAGGAGTGGGAAAATTGAATTGTTTAGTTGCAAAGCCAAACCGCGCGCTGAAAGCGTTGCGGCTTGCGACACAGATTAACGCAATAGGTACAATGCGGTGTGTCACGGAAAGGTGTTCCTGTAAATTAAATACAATACATTATGGACTTATAGATTGTATTACAGTTCCCACCTTAAGGATAGCGCTTTATATAGAAACGTAGTGGTTGCGTCATGTTTTGAATACTAAATGTTTAGTGGGAAGTTCAATTGGTTTACAGTTTTGGCGCTTTTGGCTAGGTTTGATAGCCATTGTACATTATCATGGTAATTGCGAGCTTAGAAACAATATTGTTCATATTGTTGTCCAAAGTTATGGAAAAGTAATGCACATGACTTCATAAATTCCGCCTACAAGCAATTAATAGGTACAACAAATATGCAGCTGCTTTCATCAAATATATTTTTGGAACGCTTTCTCAGTTATAATGAATTTTCATATCAGTAATTATCGCTAAAATGTGAACATGATATCCTTAACAAAATTTTCTCTAATTGATACGTAATATTTTCTCTGATTTTGGCGCTGTATGTTTATACTATTGAATTTTTTTGTGAGGCTCCCAACTATACGGACACTTGATGACCTTAACGCTGATATCTAGTTTTGGGTTGGTAAATTTTCAGATATACTCGTATTATTCATCGTGCATGATTGATAACCCGGTGGAAATTACTGTACTGCTGTGCAAAAAAAAAAATGGTTCAAAATTCAAATAGCGCCATAGACTTGACTTGGCTTTACCGCATTCTGTTGTTAGAACAATGTTGATTTAAAGTAAATTTTTTTATTTTTTTTTATGTCTGATAGGTTAGCCTTTGACCACTATCTCACCTGATGGTAAGTGATGATGTGGTCGAAGATGTTGTACAGGCTAACCTAGAATTACTGGCTCTCAAGGACAGCTGCCGGAACACACCGTTAGGTGCTTGGCGACAGATTTTCAACTTGAGGGTGGTAGCTAGCCAGGCGGGCATTCGCAAAGTGCCCTACCACCATGCTGTAACGACTGCCATCCTAAGACAACAACCGGGACCGATGGCTTAACATGCCCTCCAAAGCACGGAAGCGCTCAGTAGTAATGTGACCAGCGGTCACCCATCCAACTCCTGACCACGGCGGACGTTGCTTAACTTTGCTGATCGGTTCATAATGGCCAAGCAAACTTCGCTACGAGCGCTTCGAATTTGAGGAGTAGCAGTGTTCAGTCCAGGTCCTAAACTATCTATATTCCAAGTTCTATTTGAATCGGTTCAGCCGTTTCCGCGTAAAGGTGTATTAAACATACACACACACTTCCAGACACACTTTAAAATTTATGACATACAATATAGTGTGGTGGACTAGCTTTTGACTCCTTTAAATGATGTTCTCATATATTGGTCAGTGATATCTTGAGAAACATCGGCCACCATATCACGAGTTAACAGTTCACCCTCCCCACAAAGATCCAGCATATTGGCAACTACCCACTTTAAAGTTTTACAACTTTTAAAGCACGCTCTCCACTCCAGCCAGCAGCGAGACGATAAGCGCCCTTGATGAGCGGCTAGATCAAAGCGATGCCGCTCTTTTAATTGCCGCTCTCGCGCTTTGAGGGCCCTTTGCCGTTTTAAAGAGGGTTGTTTGTTACTACTGGTGTGAGCGGTCAGACTAGTGTGACAACTTCGATGCTAATATAAAGTATGTTTTATATGACAGGTAGGTAATTATTATATATTACAAAAGTATAGTGGCTCTCAGAGCTGTAAATCTCGCGAATCTCCCCTTGCATAGCTTACCATTGAATAAAGGTTTTACTGCGCGCTGATGGGAGAATGGGAAAATGATGAAATTAATTTGATGTGACACAGGTAATTTGCGTTTTTTCATACATTCATTTAAATAAAAATATGTTTTATTAATATTTCCAACACTAAGCAACGAAGACGAAGTCCGTAAAGAAAACCTAAGTTGGTAGATGGTTATAATCCTAGTGCAACTTGCACCAAAAATTCTTAAAATAAACACAACCATCGACTTCGTCTGCCTTTATTGAAAAAAAATACCAAGAACTATATACAACACTACAGCTACTAAAATGTATGTAATATTTGTACAGCCTACATATCATTGCAGATTCACAGGCAGTCCCAATGCTCCAGCCCACTACCAGTTGGCAGCGTGCCCAGCTTGCTGGCAACATTGCCCCGTTGATGTTTATTGGTTTTGATCACAGCCTAAAAACTACATTATAAATTGACGTTTGCAGTATATGGAGACTAAATAGAGGATATATTTTCAGATTCCTAACTTTAGTTCTTGAGATAGACCTGATAGACTGTAACAAAAATGGTCTAAAACCATCATCTTTCACGACCCCTAATTTAATTATGTTCAATAAGTTGTGACTCAATTCTACACGATGACACTAGGTGCTACTACTACATGCTAAGGTGCAAATTAGGTTATTTTGCGGCTACTTTCTGGATCTGAAGCCCTGTAGAATAAATGAATGGTATTTCTTATCAAATATTCATATTTTAGTCAATGCTCTACATCAAATATTTAAATTTCAGTTTTATAAGCTCATTCCGCTTACAAACTAGAAACCGTGACGTATATATACGTACTAAGACATACGGACTCATTAATTGCCCAGTTATGCCTTTTGGGTACGGAACCCTGAAAATGGTGAAGTTTGAAATTACATAGTTTCCCAGTAATAAGTAGTTTCAAAATAAGATAAGACGGCCCTTTTATTGTGAATTATCTTATAGTAATATATGATACATAAGATTGTTTATGCACATTGTCTTGATTAACTTGGAAAAAAGATGTTGGACAAGAAAATATCACGTTTTAAGTACTGAACATTGGCCATCGGAGTAGGATTGTTCAGGTGATCTCTTGTTTGAAGTAAAACCTTTTTAACTGTTCTACCCAAGGTAACCTATTCTTGTACCCAAGGTAATTCATAAAAAATTTGAAAGTATCGTTATCCACAATTACCGGTAGCTACGGGTACATTAGGTAGACATTGGACTTCATTTTTGTATAGACAAATCTGCTGAGAAATTCTACAGAGTTTCCTGAATGTTGCAAGTAAGAGCTGCAAGCAAAATCGTACCATCGGAAAATTTAACAAAAAATATTCGTGCAAAAGTGTCCAACAGAACATAGCCAATAACATTGCACAGTCTGCTGACCGAGCGCCAGATGCAAATAATTTGAACGCAAAGCTGCGTGGACAAAACGAAACGTATGAATACGATGAAATGAACAATCTTGTGCAAATTGGAAAAAGGGGGAAAAATAACGTTGTTTAGAAGCTTTATGCATCGTTTATTAAAAAGAGGGCCACAAGCGTATGAATGACATCAAACTAGTGTCAGACGATCACTTTCGCGGGTAAAATTTGCTCACTAGAGGGTAAAACGCACTACATCGTTCCCTTATCACACTATTCCTTATCCTGTCACTCCGCTTGATTCCAATCATGCTTCTTAATGCTCTCATCTCCACTATATTTATTCTACTTTAATGCTTTTTCTGTCAATTTTCACTCCGATACATTAGTGTCCAACACTCCTTAAAAGCAAAAAAATTGATTTAATACGTTTACAAACGGCAGTCTTATTTCTTAATATACCTGTTTACCTAACTGCTTCATTAGCTTTTAAGCACCCAAGTTACGAGTGGCGCTTTAAACAAGCCAAACAATAGTAAAGTAGCCACAAAGGAATGATATATTGGCCGGAGTCACGCGACCTCTATGCAATTCTGATTTCGTTCCAGCCATTCCTAGCGACAAACTTGTACGTTTATTTTGTTAAAAGTCATAGTCTAATATCGGATATCAAAAAGACGATGTGATATAAGCTAAAGTGATGTGATAGTAAGGCTTAGGATCACGTCGATGACTTAGAACGTCATCTAGTAATGAATGAGCGGCACTAACGGCTCGTCACTCGCACTGTGCAAGGGCCCCGCAGTTGGTTGGAAGTAAATGTCATGAGCGCCAAAACTATATATGTATTTTAATTTCGAGAGTATCTTTCCAGTAAACACTTTTTGTATTGGCGAAACTGTATCACGACATTTGTAATATTTTTCAAGGTAAGTATCAAGTCAATGAGATAAATTGGTTCAGAGTAGGAGGAAAATATTATACGTTAAAATTAAAATATATCTGATATTTTTATTTATGGAATAACATTTAACAAAACAAAATATTACCTGGGCGCTTTTGAACATCATGAAATTAAATAAATACGTCTGCGAGACTCCTATTTATATTTTTTAAAAGCAGTAGGTGCTCAAATATCCTGGAAATGTTGATATTAAAGACAACAGCCTTAATGAGCTGTCGGAATTTTTATCATGCCGCCACACACGTTGTTATGAGGTGAGTGGGGTATTGATGCATACAAAAGCTAATTTTCAAATTAACGCTTAGTAAACGCTTAACGCTTACCTACTGAAAGCGTTGAAAGGTACTGGAACGAGTATCATAGATACCATGCCAAGGACAAAGACGGCCGGCTCGTTGCCCAAATTTTCTACAATGTTGTCCTTGCTTTTGTTACCAAAAACTTTTATATTATTGCTGATATGTTCCTTTGACCAAAATTTCACCTGGTAAGTGATGATGTGATTGATGGTTTTCAAGGTTTCACAGCATTAATGGCTCTCAAAGATAGCTGCTGGATGCACCGTCAGGTGCTTGGCGTCAGATTTTCTGTTGGAGGGTGGAAGCTAGTCAGACGAACATATGATAATGCCCTACTATTATGCCATAACAACTGACATTCTCATACCATAACCGGGACTGACGGCTTAACGTGCCCTAAGAAGCACGGAAGCGCTCCTAAATGCCACTAGTTGTCACACATCTTTAGACATGATGGTTAAGATTCGTTAAGAATGATTAGGAAAGCGATATCACGATCGTTTTTAAATATTACCGCAGTCTATAGCTGTTGCCACTGGTCTATCACTGCGTCATCGCATTACACGAATTGATGTTCTAAATTTAAACAAAAATAGTCCATTGAACATCAAATTTACTGTTGATATTTAAGGAGCAGCCCTCTATCTCTATATAGTTTTAAAAAAAGTGTAAATTGGATGCTTTAGATTACGACACATGTTTTGTAGACCTTAAAATCCTCTATAAGTATCTGGTAAAATATAGGCGTTTCTCAAACTTTGTCTCACCTTCAAGGATGATAGAAGGGATGATATTGTTTTTTTTATGAAACTAATTTTCCTCCTTATCTGGCATAATTAATCGTAATAGACGTGATAAATACAAGACGCAATCTGCAAAAAATATTCGTATGGGTCTTTTTTGCAGATTGCAGATTAAAAGATTCACAAGCATCATTAACATTTTCTGTATGAGACCAAAAATATAAAATCATAAAAGTAAGATAAAAAAAAGCTTTTTTTATGTTATTGTAACGGAACAAGCTCGAGGCCTACCTGATGTTAAGCGGACTAACCTCTGCCAATAACAGATGCATTTCGTCACAAGTCACGAATTGCACTGCGCAAGTCACCTTGAGACATAATTGTTAAGTCTCATGTGCCTGTAATTTCACTGGCTCTAAAGGACTGCTGCCGGAACACACCGCTAGGTGCTTGGCGACAGATTTTCTACTGTAGGGTGGTCGCGAGCCAGGCGGGCATTCGCAAAGTGCTCTTCCACCATGCGGTGAAGCTCGAACCGTGGACCTGCTGGTCGGCAGTCCATAGCCAATGCCACTGAGCCATCACTGCTTCAAAAAAGTCTGAGCCATCACTGCTTGGAAAATATTATTAAAGTAATCAAAATCGAAGCAGCCACGCGCGTTTCAATTCACAAATAAATGGTTTCGTACTGTTATACCCCACTGATGCTATACTTACTTCAGCGTCATTCCTTTTACTGCAAAATCAGGGATATCTTAATGTTTAGGATTTTTAGTTCTTGAGCCAGTCTGTTTAAAAGAACGGTCGCTTTCGGTTGCCAAAGGATCCCTATGACTATTATCCTTATTCTCATTGTTAATATAATTGTAAAATCACATGTCCTTTTAAGACCGGAATCCTATACTTAATAGTACCAACTCAGATAGTACCATAAAGTCGTTGTTTTTTTAATTTATTTCGTATCATTAGCGGGAGTCCGATCCGTACATAGCCAGCTTTTATTCTTTTTCTCTGTACATTCGATATTGGACATAATTTTAATTAGTTTGACGATTGTAGCTATGTATTACTGTTTTTCAATCGCGCTTAAATAAAGCTTTTATTGTTATGACTATATATTAGGGAAGCCGCCACGCTAACACATATTCTGTTAAAATTTCATTTGGCTCTCTAGAACCGTTTTAAAGATACAGCCTTTTAAAAGCCATCCGAAGGGTTTTCTTACCATGCCAATAACGCTGTAGACGTCCCCTTTAAGTCAGTTTTTCAACTGAATGGCCTGGAGTACAAAAGAAGAACTAATGCGCTACTAACTATCAATAGGATAGAAATTTATAGACGTACCATCCCCTCTGTGGGAAGAAAATATTGGTCTTACGAAGTACCCAGACATGGTTTGTGAATGCCGTCTTTTGTGGGAAGAAGCGGGGGTGCGGAGACTTATGTGGGCGACGTAAGGCGTAGGAGAAACGCGTTGAATTCATATTTTTGCCATCACGTTCTAGATTCTATTTTCTATTGCTATTTATATTTTTAAAGATACAACAGATTTGTAACGCCTGCATTGTGTTGGGGTAGCTACAGAATGTTTTCTCAGCACAAAAGACGACACATACATTAAAAAGTTTTAATTTCATCTAGCAACTTAATCCGGCCGTAAACACTGTTGTTGATTCGATAGCTACGTAGTATCTTTAATGTGCTCCTAATTAACCGATATGTTTGTAAATAGTCCTGTTGTATGTCTAATGTGCAACAATGTTATGCTGACGTCGATGTCAACAGTACAAGTAGCATCCTGCTAGTTTAGCGTATACTTTCCCAATAACGTCGTATTCATTCAGTCGTCATTGTAGGGACAAATGCAATGTGAGCTGAATTTGCTAATATTGCAAAACTGTCCCACCACGTATATACCTAGCGTCCGTACTTCAGCCCACCTCAATAGTGTAATCAATACTAATATTATAAATGAGAAAGTAACTCTGTCTGTCTGTTACGCTTTCACGCCAAAACTACTGGACCGATTTGAATGAAATTTGGTATGGAAATAGTTTGAGACCCGGTAAAAACATAGGATAGTTTTTATCCAACTGCGCAAAAAGAGGTTAATGTTTTTGCGCGATAACCGACAGACGCGCGAGGGGATCCGCGCCCAGAAAGCTAGTAATTTATATACCTCAATATGTAGGTCATTCTGGCGGAGAGTAATTAATGCTGATCACCAAAATGTATTTTATTTACTTATCCCTGTACACGGTCAAAATACGCAAATGGAAGGAATAAGGGCGCACATATGAACCTTGATAGATGACGCCACTGTAAGGTTCTATGATATCTAATCAAAAGAATATATTATTATGCCGGGAACTACAATCAAACTTTATATCAGAGTGAACTTTGACAAAGTATAGGGATATTTATACTTTTGAATACACAATGCTGTGCGACTTATATCGATATCGTACGACATATTATATAACACATCGACTGAGGGTGTAGTATTTTTTTTTCCGAAACGTCGTCGCTGTCTCTTTTGAATTACGCTCCATTTTCTTAGAAAGTTCGCTGGCATTGTAAACACGACTAAGGAGTCGCGATTCGCGCAATTGTGAATGATGCCAAAAAAACAAGTCATTCGTGTTTGTCAATTGGTTTATTTGTGAGAAAAGTTTGCGACAAACCCTTCTTTTTTATTGACTCCCAGAATTGTAGGAAACATGCTCGGTTCATTTATATTCAAAAAGTTATAGGGTAACGAGCTGACTTGCGGTAAGTGCCCTAAGTAAGAAGTTTTTTTCTAACTATATACGTGTATTGACTTTGTTGCTACAAGAACTGTAACAGCGTGGAATATTGAATTTTCAAAAATAAGGTCGATTGCTTAGAGTAAGTATTGAAAAGACGTATGAGTAGAAGTGTATTTTTGTTTATAGGATAGTTTTTATTGGTTTCGACAAAAATCATAATCCTTACATTGTGCACATGTACTTAAAAATATTCAACAATCACTTTAGAAAAGGTGATGGTAGGCATCGTGCAATGCAATCCCACCCATATCTTATTTCTTTGCGTCGTTTATTTCTTGTGCAGTGGATGCATTTTAAATATGTCAATTTTCTTGTGTATCCTTTAATAGTGGGAATCGTTTCAGGCCAGTGCTCTTGTGATACTTCGTTAGTAGAACTTGATCTTGAGCCATGTTCGGTTTGGTTTATAGTACTGTATTGTCTTTTTGAACGAATGTGTGGCTTTACCAATAGTTTTGAAAGGAGAATATACATTTTGATATGATATATACATATACATGGTAAAAGACGATGGTATAAGACCTGACGGCATGACTCTGGTTCCGTGGAAGTTAGGACGGTCCTTAGTGTAGAACGCTACTTGCGTAGACACTTTAGCGCCGTCACATCTTTCTGAAACCAACGTGAGGGCTGGCGCTGCGGCTACTTCGACGGAGCGACTCCAGCGGCGTAAATATGCTAACCTCGGTATGGGTTACATATTTGAGCCGTTTGGTGTAGAGACGTTGGGTCCGTAGGGACCGGGAGCTCATCGTATTTTCCAAAACTTATCTGAGCGCTTGGTCGATGCGACGTGTGATCGAAATGTTGGCACATATTTGGCTCAACGAATAAGCATTGCAATTCAACGGGGCAATGCTGCCAACTGCGTGTGGGCTGGAGCATTTAGACTGCCTATGAGTCTGCTATGACTTATAGGTTGTGGAAATGCGTTTATTGTAGTAGCTGTAGTGTTGTATATAGTTCGCAGTATTATTACTGAAAAAAACATGTACATTATCTAGGTCTAGCTTGATGTTTGGTTCAACATTAAGTAACATCTAGTTAAGAAAACTTAAAACATTTAGTCTTTTTTTTAATTTAAGACAAGATTATTAGCGGTGAATCATTTAGAATTCATAGATAACATATTATGTACTTTTAATTAATAGTTCGTTATCTTTTATATGTACCTGCTTAAATCAGATAAGTACCATCTGCGAATAAAATAATGTTACACAAATCTTAGTAAGCCCAATAGTTAATATGCGCGAGAAATAGAAAAGCTCCTCACCTTGATCCTTGCGTTAATTCTATTTTACCATTAGAAATTACCCTTCGAACAATTTTAATGATTCCAACCAAAGCCACCAATGAAATAGCATTTAAATTACCATCGTTAATTTAGAACACCCAAATTCAAAACACTAAAATTTCAGTGGAATTATCGAATTACACGCTCCAATTGCGCATTTGACCGAAACACGAATATTCGATGTTCAAATATCCAAATTACGATCACCCGATGAACTCGATCATTCAACACCATTCGTTCGCATATCTACATGGGAATCATACTGTTGATTGTAGCCGAATATAAATGGATTCTGGTATTGGGATGAAATGGTGGGATTAAACCGTGTATCGCACATGCAAAATACTTAATTTTCTGAACGAAACGAAATTTTTAACAATGCTTTTCCTAGTAAATTATGCTCTGTAATACCCGAAGCATACGAAATATTGAACAGATTAATGATCGTCGAATTTTTCATTTTCGTTTAAATTGTTTTTTTTTACTAAAAAAATTTAACCACTTGGTGAGAGAGAACGATGAGAAAACCCTATTAGAGCGACGCGTCGCTCTAATAGGGTTTTGCATCGCATTTATTTTTTTTGCTAGTATGTGCAAGAGAATATTGAATTTTGGGGTTTTATCATAGATTCAAAACTTTCATTATTGATAACCATTTTCAGAATTTTTTGGTTATGTTTAGGCTGAGGATGTGGTTCATATCGTAATATTACCAAACTTTCCGAATACTAAAGTTAGTCCTTGGGATAGACTCCAACAAACGATTTATTTATTGTTATAGAAAAAAAAAATTGTACTCTAATACTCAATGTGGTTTAAGAAGATGAGATGGGGGGTCCCTATGGGGGTGTAAGATTTTTGAATGTTTTTCTTACAAATTTGAAAATATTTAAGGTTTTGTAATTCATTGCGTTTACGATCTAGAGACCCGTGACATACAGGCGGACGGTTGGACAGATATACAGTGGAGTGTCATGAATAGTGCTCCACTTTGCCCTTTGGGTAAAGAACCCTAAAAACGGAAATAACCTCATCATTGAAAAAAGAAAAAACTCGCCTATAAGTTACTCCCTACGTTGTTCACAGTCGGTAAAGCCCATGCAGCGTGACGCGTCTCGCTTCAATATCGATACCCAAATATTTGTGTTGATTTAATTAATCAATATTTCACAACAGTTGCGGACATAAAACTTTACCGCTATAATTGCTGTGCTATTTGAAATATGAATTGTCGAGCATTGGAAAATTGGCAAGAATAAGCAATTCACAAACTACGGTACTACCACAGAATAAAATGGTACAGCGGGCAATGGTTGTACTTATCAATAACAACACAATGAATGCGGAACAACCCACTATTTAAATAACAACAAAAGCTCCAAAAAATAATATCTATGAAGCGGTTTGCGTAGTCGATTTAAATCCATCACGTAGCATAATCAGCTCCAGCGCAAACGAACGGGGGTGAGGAGGCGGCGGACTGTCGCTGTATTTCCGTCTCCTTAGTGGAGTCACTGATGGAGAGCTGGTGTATTCTCTACCAGCTCGCACGGTCTGTGGGGCCGTTGGGGCTTTGGTGAACAAGGTCGCCCCTCCATATGTCCGATAGACATCGGACCTACCGCGGAGGCAAGATAGAGAATGCGACTATATGCTGCCCCACTTCAGCGAAGGACTGCTCACGGCAAGGTTCTAGTGGGTGCAAGTCCCACAGACAGACACAGAGAAGAGATACGCCCCCGTGGTGGAAGGGCAGAGAGAAGGTATTAAGCCCCCTAAAAAGCGTATTTTCATAGCTCTCAAGAAGATGTAGATAATCTGACAGTGTTTGTACTGACTGCATAAATTTTATGCTATTGCTTTAACGCCAGGGGAACAAACTTATAAAAATACAACAAAATGAAAAAATTTACCTGAGGAAATTCTAAATCACGACCAAGCCACATTTCTGGCTGGGCTTTAGTATACCTGCCCAAAGTTTAAATTTGTCCATAATTGTTTTTTTATCATACCGTCGTAAGGGGATGGAGCGACATCTACATTCAATGTATTGAAGTATTGATGCTCCAGTTGGAATATATGAAATCTATTCTGATCACAGTGCCTAAAATGCAAGATGCCACTGCTGCAAAAATGCCTAACACGTCAATTAGTAGTAGACTAAGAGGCATTGCCATGCAGGAGGTGGGCTCAAGCTTCACAGCATTTCATTAAGGAATTTTACGTACCTACTTCAAATTGAACATCTATCAAAAAGCACCTAATGATGTGCTGAGGAAGCTGCCCTATGAAAGCAAGTACCTTCTTTAAGCTAGTTTACCATCCTCAACCTCTCCCACCAACTGATAAAATGGTATTAGCTTAAAAATTTTGTGAATTAATATATGTCATAAAATATGTCTAATTTAGTTGTGTAATCGAAGTCAAGGGATGTATAATTTATATGTAAATCTAACTAACTTAAACTAAAAGGCAACTGACACGCAACAACTCCGAAGTACTAAGCCATTTAAGGAATTCCACAGTACTTTTCTCAAATAGTAAAGTCTAACTACCTTGAACTGTGATGTCGTTAGGTGGTGACACAGTACTCTGTAGGCAAATTCGAGTTTCCAAGTCGAAAAACTCCGTTATCAGGCGTGCGGGAAAACGAATGGAGGAACGTTGTACGAAGTAAACTTATTATGTCGAAAGTTTGTTTCAGTAAGGTTTTCGCATTCGGCACTTCTTAATTTGAATATAAGGCACTAGCTTTCCAGTCGCGGTTCCGCCCGCACTTATTTCGGTTATTGTACAAAAACCTCTTTTTGCGCAGTTCTGTATTTCCATGGTAACATTCATACCAATCGGTCCAGTAGTTTTTTAGTTTATTCGTTGCATACAAAAATCTTTCCTCTTAATAGTATTAGTATTGATTGACAAGTGTTAAATAGCTTTACTTGAACAGGTTTTAAGCAAAATCTGTTCAGTTTGTAACAAAACATTAAATTAATAGTTTATTAAAACACTTCAAATATAGGAATAGTTGTTTAACATAATTTAAGTTTTTTATTTTAAATATAATAATTATAAATGGTCACATATAAATATAAGATTATAAAATAATTCATCGTCAAAAAAATCCCCCGCGCAATGCACCAAACGTGCCCATTATGGCTGCAGCGTTACCGCGCTGGATACACATTGAAATTTGCTGGGTTAAAAACCACCCAGCGCGAGGGTCACTTCCTTTCTCCCTCAGACATTGTCCAATGTCTTCAATAAATTTTTTGGCCTCGGAGCACCATGGGCCCGCTGTTTCAACAGCAAAGGGAACAAAGTAGTATGCCAGGGCTAAATCAGCATATTTTAAGGATTTTCCTTTTGCGGCAGCCTCTGCTCCAGAACCGGCACACTGCTGGGATCCACGGAGGTGGCAAGCGGCAAAAGTGCACAGTGCACACACACGTGGCATCCCAAACAATACACCGACCCCTTTGCCACGGTGCAAGTGTGAGCCCGTCTGGGTGCCTACCATTTAACCGGGACAAAACAGGGGGCTCCAACACTGATGGCACTTCGGCCGAAACCTAAGCGCGCCTAATAATCTCGTTTAGAACGTGGTGCCGTGGTCGCCAACCCGCACTTCGAGTACAGCTAAGACCATGGTGGCCATCAGACTCCACAAGGGCGCCGCAGACGCAGGTGTGGGTCTCACAGACATCACAGCCAAGTCTGAGTGCCACCGCCATCCGCACAGAGTCGTTGTCCAGAAGCGTGCCCATTTGTGGAGAAGGATAGGCATGCAACCAGGCTCCTGACTCTGGCACAGCGGCGGCATTCAGACGGGCTCGTGAGGCTCCCGAGACGGCCGTAGAAGGCGAAAAGCGCCTTATACCTCCGTCTCCTGCGGACGCCGAAAACGTGCCGCTACTATAGGAGGGGTTGACAGCGAGCTCAAGGGCACCACTTTGGTTCGGACCTCGGCTTGTCTCGCTGTCGAGAGACATGGGGGGATAGGAGCAAAATGCCTCTGTGCAACTGCAGTGTTGCACAATTCGGCCCTACTGAATAACTCAGTTTGATTATTTGGAGAGACCTTTATCGTGACATTGTTTTTGCCTCGAGCTCGCCGGCGAGCTCGGTGTTTGATTGTGTGACCTCTGATTACCTCATACCTGGGGATCTTAGCTCGACGACTTGCGGATAACGCTAAAGCTGCCAACGTAATGGCTGCGATGGGGTCATCCGGGTCGTCTAATACCTGCCGTGGTCGGCGACGGGGGGGTTTGAAATGTGGGATAGAAGAGGCAGTCGAATAGTTCGATGCCTGGACAACCAAAGGGTTCGGGTGGAGGGGCGCTCGATCAAAGTATCGGCGGGCGCAGTCCTTATTGAACTGCGCTAAGGAGGGAAAGTTTAGGTCGCAATGCAACTCGCTATTCCAGACATACCACGGGGCGCCGGTTGCTTTGCGAAGAAAACGGTTTTGTATGACTTGAAGCTTATGAAGGTGGGCCTCACTAGCATGACTAAACACTACTGATGCGTAAGTCATGATGGGGTGGATGCAGGCTGATCACACGCTGAACGCCTCTGACCTTTATGGAACAAAGATCCCATCACCATTATTCGGTAAGACTTTAGTGATAAGCTCCGTGACTCCATTAGCGGAAGCAAGAAAAGCTGAGGAGAAGAGCTCAAATATATTAAAATATACGTAGTGACAATTCCGCCTAATTTTCCTGTTAAAACGACGTGACGTCAAAACACCACGCAGCCAAACTGGAAGATCCGGTACAACACTAGATATATTTTTGAAGTGTTTTATTAAAACATTATATTAATATTTTCTTAAAAAAAATTACAATATTTGTTATTATTAGATATGGATTTCCGCAAAGTAACGCCTGAATCTATTCATTATTTAGAACGTTATTTAATTGAAATAAAATTATAAATTTAGATATATACTCCTAAAAACAATAAAAGCCTGATAAGTATAATATTGGGTCTTATTTATCAGAATCCGTTAACTTTCAGTATGGTCTAACTATAAGATAGGGTTTATAATATACTAGCTGCGATTTGCGATTCCACTCGCGTGGTGATGGAAGATGATGATGATGGTGATGAAAAATTTATTATACCTAAATCCAGCACTTCATCTACTTCTACCGAATTTCATCAAAATTTGTCCAGTCGTTTGAGCGTGATGAAGTAACAAACATACAAACACGTAAACTTTCGTTTTTATAATATTAGTGTTACTAGCTGCGATCCGCAGTTTCAACCGCGTGGTGAAGGATGATGATGGTAATGAAAGTATCCTATTTGTTAAACAACGCCTTATCTACCACCTAACCAAATTTCATCAAAATTGGTCCAGCCGTTTGGGCGTGAAAAAGTTACAAACATACAAACACACTCACAAATTTTCGCCTTAATAATATTAGTGTAATAGTGTTATTAGTGTCATAGTGTGATATAATAATAATAAATAATAATAGCTCTTTATTTCAGACTCTGTATAATTTTTTTAGCAAAATCTGTCTCAGATATAATTTTTTAGAGTTTGTGATAGACCCCGTAACAAATATAGTCTAATAGTCTAAAAATGACAGCTTTGATTCAATTTATTCAAACAAAACATAATAAAACTCATTGAGTAGGGGACACATATTATGTGAACCCTACTCAATGAGTTTTTAGACAATGACACACACCATACAAAAAGATTTGTCGGTTATTTTGCTCAATTTTCTAACTCAAATTGTTTACGGGCTAGAGTGACCTTCAGACGGCCGGACGAAAACAGTACTTTTTATGTAATAACATTAACTAAAAATAAGTACTCCATACAAAAATATGTACTCCGCCGCGACAGTGTATCACTGCCGTGACCAGGATTCGAACCTGGGTTACTACGGCCACAACGTAGGGTCCTAACCACTAGACGATCACGGCTATCAGAGCTGGTGACGATGCGGCCGAAATATTCAATCTTGTTCTGAAACTGTATCACTTTCACTGTCCATTCGTCACGGGCTGCGCAAGCTTCGTTATTATTGGTCACAAAGACTCGCCAAAAAACGAATACAGTTGATACTGATAAATTAATTTATTTGGCGATTTTAAAAATAAATGTAGATATACGCTACGTATACTTATTATTTATTCGTAGGGTATAAGTATTTCTATATAGATAGTTAATACATTATATAGTTCATGATCTTTTTTAGTTCCGGTTTTTTTTTTGTTTCCGATAGTTGACAGCGAAGGAACCCAAGATCGTATCAAATAGAAATCCATAGTCTCGACCTACCACTCCATGAAATGTCTTATAATATCATCATATTCATCATCACACCCTTATGTTACCAAATATACCCAAAAATATATGTACTGTACTAAACTGTATCAGCCGGATCGTCCACTGCTGAACACAGCCTCCCCTATTAAGGGGGTATTTGCCATAATTCCCACGCTTGGCAGGCGTCTTGGAGATTGCAGTGTAACTTGGCAGTTCTTTAGAAGGCGCTACTGCCCACCTTCCAGTATTTTTTCCTTAGTCGCCTTTTACGACACCGACGCGACGGGATGATATGGAGAGGTGCAATTCTAACCCGGCATATCCCACGGGGCAATAAAAATCTATGTAAGAATCTGATATTTAGGTATTGACTCACGTCACAGATGACAGACAACTAGCGCACGTCTTTTTGGCGAAAATCAAAATAAAAAATCAAAAAGCGAGAATCAAAATAAATCAACAGTTTTATCGAACATGGAGCTTAGGTTTAGAAACCTGTTTACATGCCCTCTTCTTATCTTCAAATGCAGGTTATAGACATCAATACACACGATTCCTTTTAGCTACCCCAAAAAGCGTCAGACATATATAAAAATACGTTTACCCGTAACAAATGTAGTGAATACAAAAAGCTATTAAAAATATATTATGCATCGTGTTAAATAATATTATATTCTATGAATTCCGCGCATTATTTGAAATAGGTTGTTAGGCGATTGGCAACAATACATGTTGTTAATAATAATGTGTTACTCATTTGAACATAGTGCCTCCACGTGATCTGCAGCGTCTCGAAGATCTACAATAAGCAACCAGATTTCGATATTTTTTTTAGAAATAATTATTTCATGATTAGACAATTTTGCAGAGGTACTGGTTTTCGTGAGCAGTTCGAAGGATCGCTGGCCTGAATAAAAAACTAGTCAAGTGCGAGATGGGCCTTGCTCTCATCGACCCGAAAAAGAAGTAAAATTTGTTTGGTTCAGCCAGGCATAGTTCGCCCTGCACTTTAGGTATACCGACGCATCCGAGCAGACGAGATTATTCTACGGTTCTAGGGACCAATAGATCAAAAGATTTTGATTAACTTTTAATATCGAGGTCAATAGCATAAGGCTCTCAGTCATATAATTATGTGATATAATAAACGTGATATACATACCTACTATTTATTTTGAATTAAATAAAAAATAAAAAAGTAACTTTTTAATTTTTAATATGCGCGTAGTCAAATGACAGTATATTCAAAAGTGTCATCAAAATATACTGGCTCAGTGGCAATGACTATAGACTACCGCAGGGTCCATTCATTTGAATCCGAATCTTTAATTATGTTCCATCAGGTTAGATAGTGGTAAACGGCTAGTCTAACAAAATTTAATAATAAAAACGAACGACTAAATAGGTAGCGAATACATAGACATCAACACGAATATCCGACACAAAAGCAAGTTACCGCAAGCTTCGGGCGAAACAGTGTAAGCAACCGCATATGTATACATATACGTACGTACTATTTGTGCACATATAACAACTATTATTGGATGAAACTCTGAAGGCACTTTCGCGTCAACATAATATATTCAATTAGGCACTAAGCAAACTGAGGTTAAGACGATACCGCTCGAATAACTTAGGAAACTTTGATATAGCTGGTATTATGAGGTTCATCTTGTCTAAACAGATCAGAGATGAATCGAGCTACTATTTCTTCTTATAATTTCAGATTGATAATAACTGATACACGTTCTGCATATCTCTGAATTTCATTTTCTACCTGATTACATCTCGAAAACGGAACGGTACGAGATAGGTACGGGGTGTTTGATCAAATGTCATAGGGAATTGGAAGAGCAGTCGATTGACATTTGTCTAATAGTTCATAATAGGTGTATGTGGTACTATTATTGTGGTACTATAGGTGTATGTGATGATAATTTATTTATTTATTTCCACTAACCTAACCTGCCTAGAAATCTGCCTATCTAGCTAACTGCCTAAATAGCTGCTCCTTTTCAATATTATTTATTTTAGTCAAAATTATGATCTCGCCCAAAATAACCCATCTAGCTTCCCGTTTAAACCTCGATATGTCTGGTAGAGTCTCCGAGACTCCAAACTTTTTTTTACAGGCGGTATCCCGTTATAAAGTCATTATAGGCCCAAAGGTAGGCCAAATGCTTCAGCCCAGCATCAGTTGGCATGCCTAGCATGCTGGCAGTAGTGCCCCGTTGCATTGCATAGCTTATTCTTTGATCCAAATAAGACCAGCGACCAGATCACGCATCGCATCGACCGAACGCTCTGAAAAGATTTGAAAAATATGATGCGGCCGCGAACCCCACGGAGCTTATGTCTCTATACCAAACGGCTCAAATATGTTACCTCTACCAAGATTACCATACTTGAATCTATCATATTTTTATACAACGTAAGGTAAGCTATCGTATTTTGAGGATCAATTTATGAACTATCCGTGAAATCAATCATCAAATAATTTCAAGCTCTACGAAATCACATGTTTAAATAATTTTCTGAGGTATTTAAAAAATAGTCATATATTGTCTTCAACATTTTATCATATTCTTTAATAATACATTTCCTCGGGAAAAATTACATTTCCATCTTCCAAGAACACGGTCTAGGTCCCCAATCGCGATCTCACATCGTTTACTTCCGCTGTTTGCTCCTTCTCTTCCGGTGCTACTGTACTACAAGGGGGACTTTTTCGAGGGTAGGCAAAAGTAAAACACACAATAAAAAGTTCTCTGTTTTAATTATTTAAATAAATTAGTTTTATTGATATAACTAAAATTAATTTTATGTTATATTAAAGTAATTAGTACAATACCTGCCGGGGAACGTTATTCCTGAAATCACACTAAGTTTTCCTATCAATTTCAACACCTTAAATTTTAACACTATTTGCACTACAAGATGGAAGAAATTAAGGAATCACTGTCTTAAATGCGCCAACTGTTCCTGAATAAGATGGATGAGTTCAATGGTGAGTTGCACACGACACCATCTGCTGCACCTACAAATGCCAGTCTGGCTCAGGAGTTTCACAACTTCAAAGCTTTCATTATGATTGCCCTTCAAGCTCTACAAGGTCAAGTAGAGTTGTTAGACCGCAAAATGGATAACTTGGAGATGCACTCTCGCCGCAAGATTTTATTGTTGCATGGACTGCCAGAGAAAAATCAGGAACAGACTGAGGCAGTGGTTGTGAAGGCAGTGGTTGACCGGTTGAAACTGAAGGATTTTACAGCAACTGACATCAGCCGCTGCCACAGAATGGGTAAATCATCGTCACCAGACAAGCCCAGGCCTGTTCTTCTGAAGCTGTGCGACATGTCGATACGAAGCAAAATTTGGTTCGCCAAAACTGAGCTCAAGGGATCTGGTGTCACTCTGTCGGAGTTCCTTACGAAGTCGCGCCACGACACTTTCATGGCTGCACGGCAGAAATACGGTGTAAGTAAGTGTTGGACTCGCGACGGTTTCATTTACGTAATTGGGCCCGATGGTACGCGGCATCGAATAGCGTGTATGTCGGAGCTTGACAAAGTGAACTTGCAAATCAAGCCGGCGGCGCCAAGTGTAGTGCCCAAGGAGACGGTGGCACCGAAGAGCCGACGTGCCGCTTCGGGATAAAAAAAATGAATTCCCATTGTCATCTATTTCATCTCGCTTGCTCCTATTGTGTTGAACTCTTTTTCTTGATGTTGTACTGTAGCTCACAATATAGGTAGGTACCCGTTTTAATACTTTCGGTGAAACATGTAGATACCCTTTATTTTTAACACATTTTATCTTTTTACCTTCTAATTACAATCTGTAATCTTTTATCTATATTTTTACGTGTTTATTGGTTACATTTCAATGTATATGACTATATGTCACCATATTTGAAACGTCAGCATGTCAAGTTGTCAAGTGTCAATCTCTGACATTGATGACCAATAATGCTATTTTTTTTTTTTTCTTCTTTTGATTCGTATGGTTTGTATATTTACCAATTAGTAATCTAAGTACCTATATTTACATGTGTTGTGAGAACGCAGTAGAAAAATGTCTTTACATAGATACATGCTTTCTATTTTTTTTGATTTTGTTATATGTTTAAGTTTTAATTAAGTGTATTTTGTATATTGTGTGTTTTTTCTGATTAATTAGCATTCTGCTATGTGACGATAACCGGCGGGTGGAGAAGCAAACGCTAACAAATAATATAAATCGATTGTAGCTGCTTTGCTATTTTTATATTTAAATATATATATATATATATATATATATATTTGTATTTATATAAGTACGTATATATGCTAGTTATTATGTCATTGCTTAGCGACGATAATGCCATGTCTGATACATTTATAAGTCTTACTTCTTCTGATGATAGCAATGACGACAGTTTTGTTAGTATTCCTTCTTTGTCTGAAAATCTAAAAGCCCAATTCTCTGATGTGCCTAAAAATTTTAACGTGATTCATATAAATGCTCAAAGCATTCCGGCTCATTTTCCTGATATGCTGGCGTCTTTTGACAACAAAAATATTCATGCTATATTAGTCTCCGAATCCTGGCTTAAGCCTTGTCTCTCTTCCGTCTTATATCCACTACCTGGTTTCCGTTTAATTAGAAATGATCGTACTAATGCCCCTGGTGGTGGAGTAGCTATCTATCTACGTGCTCATATTCCCTTCTCAGTAGTAAGCACGTCAGCTCAACCTCCACCTCCAAATAGCGGCGAGCACATTTTTATTGAAGTTCTCCTCTCCCACACCAAAATTCTTCTCGGAGCCTATTATAGCCATTCCTCACGTGTCAACTACTTTGATTCTTTTGAAATGATGTTACCAAATCTCACTCCTTTATATAGCCACACCATTATCATGGGTGATTTTAACACGTGTCTTATTCAAAATGACTATCGTTCCTCCAGACTTAGATCCATAATTGATTCAAGCAACATGCACATCCTCCCTTCCACAGCTACTCACTTCTTCCCTAACTGTTCTCCTTCGCTTCTTGATCTTATCATTGTATCCTCTTTACAGCATGTTGCTAAGCACGGTAAAATCTCTGCCGATGCGTTTTCTTATCACGATTTGATTTTTATGTCCTACAAAATTCGTCCTCCAAAACCTAGACCCTCTATTATTCTGCAACGCAACTTTAGCGGTATTAATGAAGAACACTTTCTTGCCGACGCAAAATAGATTGATTGGTCTCCTGTTATGAACACAGAATCTATTGATGAGCAATTATGTATATTTAATTCTATAATAACAGGACTCTATGATGTCCATGCTCCCCAACGACGTATTAAAATAAAACATCAACCAGCACCGTGGCTAACTACAGAAATTAAATCACTGATGCACAAAAAAACCGTTGATGAATTAAAGTATAAGCTTTATCCCGATGATGCCCACAAAGAAAAATATGCTCAATCTCGGAATCGCTGCAATAGGGTGTGTAGGGATGCACAACGTCGCCATATCCATAAATCTGTAGAAAATGAAGATCCAGCTAAAGTCTGGAAGTTCCTCAGGTCGCTTGGAGTCGGTAAATCTCGCCAAAATTTAGCTCCTAATAATTTAGATATTGATTCTTTAAATCAACACTTCTCTTCATCTTCCAATATATTGGATTCAGATAAAAATATAACGTTACAACGTCTTTCTACTATTTCAACTCCTGACCATTTACCATTTTTCTTTAGTCAATTTTCTGCTTGTGATGTTAAGAGGAGCTTATTGTCTATCACTTCCAATGCAGTTGGAATAGATGGTATCAGTCGAAACATGATAGTTCCTATCCTTGATATTATACTCCCAATCCTTTGCCATATCTTTAACAATTCTATATCAAATGCTACAGTCCCGTCAATATGGAAGGAAGCACAAATTATTCCCTTACCGAAGAAACCCAATCCTAAATCCTTTTCTGAATACCGCCCAATATCTATACTTCCTTTTCTGTCCAAAGTCCTCGAGCGTCTAGTTCACAAACAATTAAACTCATTCCTTATACATCACCAACTCCTTAATTCTTTCCAATCTGGATTTCGACCTGGACATAGTACAACTACGGCTTTAGTAAAAATTACAGAGGACATACGTTTTGGAATGGAAAACAGAGAGTTAACATTGCTGACTTTGCTTGACTTCAGCAACGCATTCAATTCCGTTGACTTTGATGTCCTTCTCGCTCTACTTCGCTCCATTAACATATCTCCAACGGCAATTGACTGGTTTCACAGTTATCTGTCTGGCCGCCGACAGCGGGTTCGTCTTGATGAGTCTGTCTCCTCTTGGTGTAACATCACTGTCGGTGTGCCTCAAGGCGGCGTTTTATCTCCTCTTCTTTTCGCAATTTTTATAAACACTATATCTCAACGTCTTACTTCTTCCTACCACCTCTATGCAGACGATCTCCAAATTTACTCCCAAGTCCCCCTTAATCGTTTAGATGAAGCGGTAAACATTGTAAATAATGATCTACGTTACATTTCGGCATGGAGCAAATCATACGGTCTAAGAGTAAATCCACTCAAAACCCAAGTTATCATTTTAGGCAGTTCACGGACTATATGTAAAATAGATTGGGATACTATACCTAACATTTTCTTTGAGGGTGTGAAAATTCCGTACAGCAAAAAAGTGAAAAATCTTGGGGTTATTATGGATGAATGCCTTACCTGGATCCCACAATTGGAAACTGTAAGCCGTAAAACGTTTGCTGCCGCAGGTTCACTCAGAAGGTTGAGAAACTTTTTGCCAACAGCCACTAAAGTTGCGCTTGCACAGTCTCTTTTGTTACCGATTCTTGATTACGCTGACGCCTGCTATTTAGACCTTACGGAGGACCAGCTAAACAAACTTGAGCGTCTTCAAAACTTTTCAATAAGGTTCATATTTGGCTTGCGCAAATACGACCACGTTTCTGAATTTCGTACCAAGCTCAAGTGGCTTCCTATACGACATCGCCGGAATGCTCACATCCTATCTCTTCTCTACAATATTTTGTTTAACCCTTCTTCACCACAATACCTTAAAGAGCGTTTTGAATACCTTGATGCCTCTAATTCTCTTTGCTTACGGTCATCAGAGAATCTTATGCTTAAGTTCCCCCTACACACTACTTCGTTTTATGACCGCTCATTTTCGGTTGAGGCCGTCCGACTCTGGAATGCATTGCCACTTGATACCAGGCGAGCTCCATCCTTAAATGTTTTTAAAGACCAAGTCAAAGCTCTTTATCTATCGTGCTAGCATAAACTCCATACATTTAAATATTATATTTATATATTAAATATGTATGTTTATGTATGTGTGTAAGTATATATATGTGTATTTTGTATGTATATATATATATATATATATATATTGTTTTGTAGATATGTATAAATATCAATACTAATAAGTATATTGTACACCGCCATCCCTTTTCAAAACTTGCTCCTCTTCATCCAACGGTTGTCTGGAAGAGATCGCTTTGAGCGATAAGGCCGCCAATTGTTCACAATTTTTTTTTAAGTCAAATATTTTTAATTTTAGTTTAGTTTAAGGTGTTCAATAAAGAGTTTATCTATCTATCTATCTATCTATCTACAAGGTACTACTGACAGGCTTGTTTGTAGAACAAATGAAACGCGAAATTGTGTTCTAGTTATGCCTGAATAAGGTTGCTGTTTCCATGAGGAGATCATGTACACGAAATCAAGTACTGCCGCAGTCAAAAATGTTGAAGCGTTCAGTCAACTGGCGATGAAAAGTTCATTGTTGATCTCGATTGAAATAAAACTTTATGATTCAAATAAAATTTTGCCATTATCCCCACGCTTGGTAGGCGCGCAGATCGCAGTTAATATATCAGTATCAGTAGTTACAGTAGTAAGAGGCGGCTAAAGGTAAGAAAAAGAAGGTAGATACCGGAAGGAAGCAGCGCCTCCTGAGGAACTGATATCTTAAGCTGCGTTTTGCGCGCCTGCCAAGCGTCGGGATTATGGCAAACCCCCCAAAATTATGGCAATAGGGGAGGCTGTGTTCAGCAATGGACAATCTGGCTGATACAGTAAGCTTAATATTACTAAGCAAGGAAAATTTTGAATAACGAACGGTTCAAACCCGTCCCTAGAGCCAAATGCTCTGCCAATTGAGCTATCGTGGTGAGGGAGTCAAAGCTTGAATTTATCTCTGCGTTACAATTATTTAACGGTCTTAAGGGGACATAGCAAGTTTTTCCTTTCATTGAAATTTTTTAAGCTTATTCGTTAATGCAAAAATTACAATATTAGAAATTGATTTAAAAATTAAAATTTCAAAGAGAACTCAATGCAGTAACAGCCGGATCGGCCACTGCTAAATATAGCCTCCCCTATTAAGGGGGTATTTGCCATAATACCCACGCTTGGCATACGTATAGGGGATCGCCAGTTTAAGTTGGCAGTTCTTTAGAAGGCGCTGCTGCCCACCTTCCAGTATTTTTCCTTTAGTCACCTCTTACAATACCCACGGGATGATATGGGGAGATGCAATTCTAACCCGGTACCGCACGGGGCACCCAGCACACAACTCAAAAACAAAGCCGTAATAATTTGAGCTGTCCTTGACAGTCAGTAATTATAGGTTAATCTGAACAAAATCTGTGACCGTAATATCTCTTACCATCAGGTGAGATAGTGGTCAAAAGCTAGGCTATCAGGTCTAAAAAATAGTTCTATTTAATCGAACATTTAATTTAAATTTAAGTTTCCAAATGCCAGCTTCAATCTGTTATCAACTGTACATAGTCGGAAGCAAGATGTTTTCTATTACACTGTGTTTGAACAACGATATTGAGAGGCGCTTCCTCATGAATGGCAAACACACGACAGCTCAGACTCACATTTTTAAATTATATTTTAAAAATTCAAGGCTTATGGTAATTTTACCCGTGAGGACGCGTTGACGTTTTGCTGAGATGGTTTGAATTATAAAGTATTAGTTTTGTATTTATCCCATTGAAAATCTAAACAATTCAATTTGATTTTTTTGTTCAGTTTTTCAGCATTAAATCTCACCTCCTTGAAAATTATCTCAACAAATGTTACTATATCTTGACAATAAATAATTTACTGTACCTAATCAATTTGCAGCATGCATATATTTTAGTTCAATAAGTACTTTTTGTCAACGAGTTTGTCCAAGGAAGTATCACCATACCAAGAGCACAAGAGACTAAAAAACTTTATTTCTTAGGGTAATAGGCGTAGTGCAGTTTGTCACTTGCGACCAAATGCATCTGTTATATGCAGAGGTGTAGGCCCAGTGCTTGTTCCGTCACAATACCAATACGCCATAAATAAATAAAGAAAAAAAAGAAGAAAAGATGCAGCTATAAATATAGTATAGATGAACAGAGGTTCTTGGTACCAGCCACCGCAGGGCCCAAAACATACGCCGAAGAAGTAACACATTATTTTAGACAATGTATTCCTAGAAGAAGTAATTTCTTAATAAAATCGTTCACATCTAACAATAAACTTAAATCAACAATAAACTCATGAACATCAACTCATCTCACAATCAATTTAAATCAAAATATAAGTAGGTGTACATACAAAAGCGAAACAAAAAAATGTCTTTAAATAGTTAGCTATCCCTCAAGTTGAAAATCTGTCGCCAAGCACCTAACGGTGTGTTCCGGCAGCTGTCCTTGAGAGCCAGTCATTCTAGGTTAAGCCTGTTAAAACCTTCGACCACATCATCACTTACCATCACGTGAGATTGTGGTCAAAGGCTTACCTATCAGCAATAAAAAAAAAAAAGTTCTATCAGGGACAATGAATTTGTAATTATACTACTAGGTAATTAGGACCTCCTTTTTATATATAAATACCGAGTTGAAACATTTATCACCTACAAGATTCACACTTTTTTGCGTCTACCTTATAAGTTCAGATTTCAGTGTTCACTATAAGGTAAAGTCTATTTTTTTTAACAAACGAGTACTGAAAATTTTGCTGCGTTGCTATTAGCCGACGTAAACAATATAAAGTCCGTTCCACATGAACTCTGTAGTTAACTGTAGTGACATTCGGTTGAGTCTTCGACTATGATCGTTTGGAAAAAAATGTTGTAGCTAAGTCAACAAATCGTCTCGTCATAAGTTTGCCGAAGTATCACCGTGAGCTCATTTGGTCTCAAGTGAAGGGCAGGATAAAACAAAAGTTATAAAATTTATGAAGTCTGAACTCTTTTGTTACGGGAGTAGCTAAAGTGGATAGATAAAAATGGTGGTCATGTCTAAATCAAAATTGGATAGATAAAAATAGTGATCATGTCCAAATCATTAGGTAACCAAGCTAAAAACAAAAATGTACGGAGTCGACAATGATGTACAAAATAAATGTTTGAGCTATTTATTTTAGACGTATCTACAGAAAGTTCAGCAGAAGAATGACGATAATTTTTAAGATTACAAGAAGTAGAATTTTTGATTTATATGTTCTACCTAGTGCATATTATATAAAACTATTACTTACCATATTGTTTGATATCATAAATGCAAATATAAAATTTTGTTACAAATACACTAAGTATGCAAATTTAAATCATAAAATAATTACGTAATTTTTTTTACAGTAAATTTCAGAAGTATTATGTATATGAACGGCCCTTAACAATTTCAAAACAAGAACGAAGGCATTGACCAATGACGGCAGTGACCCATCTCACTATGTCAATATCGGAAATGTGCGAGAGACATACTCAGTACTCGTTTGTTAAAAAAATAGACTATAATAAGGCATCAGTTAGATTAGAACTCGTGTCTACCAGAAAGATTTTGACATGAGATTTTGACAGTCCTTCGTCTCGCCAGTTGAAGCATAAGAATAATATTTTTTTAAATCACATCCGTGATTGAAGTGATTGTAATTAGTTTTCGATATTATAAGGTTTTTAATGGCAGAGGTCTCTTATTGAAGGCGTAGATGTGGGTATCGTGCAAATGAGCAGCTAAAAATCCCTAGAACACTCGTGGTTTATTTTTAATCTACAGTTTATAGGGGTGACCCTTGGAACGCCTTCAATGACGGCAATGACCCATCTCACTCTGTCAATATCGGAAATTTGCGAGAGACATACTCAGTACTCGTTTGTGAACAAACAGACTCTAGGCCTAAATTTCATAGATGGAAACCATGTATTTGTTTTCTATGCAAAAAAAAAGGCAGTTATCTGTATTTTGGTGTATAGTCTATTTTCAAAGAAAGCTCAAATATACAACATCGAAAGTAAAAACCAATTACGTTATACATATAGCCAAACAAATTTTACGTTACATACCATATTTGGGTCATTCTTTAGGACTGGTTTTTCAAGCGGCTTTACTTAAAAATAATAGAAATCCAGAAGTCAGCAAGCCATATTTTTTTTTGCGAATACCTCAAATCCTCTCTTAACTGGTTTACTGATTATTATTCAATTGTCTTTATAATTAAATATCTTTAAAAAATAAAATACCCCCATTCTTTGATTTTCGTGGAGTGTCCCAAGCCCCGAACTGGTCACTTAGTAATTTATATATTTTAAACTAAACGCTACATGCTTACCAAAAAAAAACCTGTAAGTCTTAAGAAGTTAACAATGCTATAAAAAATAGACCATAGTACTAAAAGTACTACATTTCGTACAAAAAAATTAAATGTAACTGTCCCGAGTTTCTTGCTGATTTGCGTGGATTATTATAATTTCGATTGCACATCTCTAAATACGTGGCCCCATGATGCACCATCCTTATTCAAGTTAGAATTGGTTGCGCTCCAACACGGCCGGGAGAGTGGTTGAGTGATGGTAAGTCGTGTTTTCAAAAAATATATGGTAAGAACTTCGTTGCGTTGGTTTGGTTTCTCAAAACTTTGATTTGCGTGGTACAATTATCTCCAGTGTCTGTGAATTTATTTATTTAATAAAATATTGTTCCGAACAAATTTAAGGTAACGTAACGTATAATCAAAACACAGTTTATTTGCTTCAAAGGTTTTTGTTTATTTTTAACATAAAGGGCTTATTTTGATTTCCGTGGTCGTGATTTGAGTGGTTTACGTGGTAGTTTTGACCCACGCAGATCATTTTTTGACCATGCAAATGAAACAACTTTGAGTTTTGTACTAGTTATGAATAAAAATATTTTTTTATTATTTTATTTATGCTGATTATAATAAGAGAAAGTGTTATTTTTTGAAATGTGTAATTAAGTGTTATATTTTTGTAATTTCTTTAACAAAGAATAAATAATGTTGGACTGATTCTACTAAAAACGTTTCTGTCTTAGTAACCTATATTTTGTTGCCTTATACAAAAATAACTTATTTTTAATAGGACGGACCAATAAGTAACTCGTTTGAGACAGTTAAATTAAAATTTTCATTTTTGTGGGTTTATTTGTGATTTGCGTGGTCTCCATTTTTTTAACCTCGATTATCTCTGTAAGTAAATCGCACTTCGAGGTGCCTTTTTTAATAAAAATATTGCTTTTACTTATACTTTAAGATTCTGGAACAAATTTAAAACAAATAATGAATTTGAAAATTGCCACGAAAATCACCAAAGAATGCCTCACTCAAAGAATCACCCATTTAGTAGATATTTGAGGTCCACAATAACGAAGCCATTCTTCGGCTATAGACTATTTTGCAGGAAATGAAAAAAACTTCAAATCACTGCTTTTTCTACTTTAACTCTTACAGTTACGTATAGAAAATAAATTACATGTTTTTTGATTATACTCGTAGCTTAAGGAAATCAGCACTAATGACTCGACCACAAAGTTTGCGAATCACTGTGCATATGTGCATTAGCGAGAGCGAAATAGATGTAAATCATATATAACGTACGTGCAACAGATATGGCGATAATTGACAAAATGGTGGAGCCATAGGAAGACAACTTTTTTCATACCATTATCTTTGACGAACGTTGATTCATGTGTTATTTTTAATAAGGCGTTTGTAATAATTTATTGATATTTTACA
This sequence comes from Plagodis dolabraria, assembly GCA_963854805.1. Lineage (NCBI taxonomy): Eukaryota > Metazoa > Arthropoda > Insecta > Lepidoptera > Geometridae > Plagodis > Plagodis dolabraria. Next base: position 8,029,315 of record OY978442.1, read on the forward strand.
ACAAAACATTCACAAGAAGAAGGACACTAATGTTGTAGTTTGCAATAATCGTGTATAAAGAGCTTATTCGATTGTTACGTAGCTCGTGTTTCTTTCGGAGTAAAAGACCTTGTTATCTTGGATCATGCATTACATTGGATCATCATTCACAAGTTAGTTATTGTTTTTTTATATTATTGTTTGAGTTCCTTAGTCCTCAAAAAAGTTTCGATACAAAAAAGATCGAGTTTAATGGTACAAACAAATTAATGTACCTAATGTTTGCTCATTCCATACAATTTCGCATTTAAATAGATTCTTGTACGTGTTTAATATATACAACTTTTACTCAACTATAACTTTTATTATCTCTGTAATAAAGAAATTAAACTTGCCATATAGTACGTGGCTAAAACTATCCACGAAAAGCCAAAAAAAGAAATCTCATTCTTTAGTCTATGGCCTATGGCGATCGCCATGCGCGCGCATAGAAATTATTTTATCCCGCCATTGAGAAAAATATTTCACAACTCGTTTTCACTGTTGATATTTAAAAATGATTTTTTCGTATTACTTTCCTTACAAGTGTATTTTGAAGCAGTGATGGCTCAGTGGCATTGGCTAAAGACTGCCGCGCAGCAGCTCCATGTTTCGAATCCCGTGGCGGGCTTCAGCTGCTCCACATGTTGGAAGGGGCCGCCTGGCTAGCGATCACCCTCATGTAGAAAATCTGTCGCAAGCACCTAACGGTGTGCTCCGGCAGCAGTCTTTGAGAATCAGTGAAATTACAGGCACATGAGACTTAACATCTATGTCTCAAAGTGACGGGCGCAATTCGTGACTTGTGATGAAATGCATCTGCTACAGGCAGAGGTTAGTCCGCTTAACATCAGGTGGGCCTCGAGCTTGTAAAGTCACAATAACATAAAAAAAGTGTGTTGATAAACGTCGGATGATACACCGTCCTCGGCTCTCTTAAGAGTAAGACCCTCACCTAACAGCTCGGGTCTCAATGGTGCCTCAGCGGTAATCAACTACATTATACACTTTTAAATATTGTACTATTATAACATAAGTTACGATTGTACGAAGCGACAAGCACGGACCTCAGCGCGTAGCACCTACACTATGTATTGTATAGATGATCACAGTCAAAGTCAAAATCATTTATTTAATTTAGGCGTCTACGACGCTCTTATGAAGGTCAATTACAAATTTCAATATTGAAATTATACTACATTGTACTGCCACCTTCAGCAAACAAAAATTATAGAGCCACTGCGAGAAGAACGGGTAAGAAACTCGGGGCCATTCTTTTAAAAGTTTTTAACATACTATAAAGTAAAATTATTACAATATTTATTTACATTACGTAGGTGACAGGCGCTAGCTTGGCAGAGGTTAACCAGTCCAAGCATTTTTGTCGTTTAAGTAATCACAAACTGTATAGTAAGATTTCTTTATCACAATGTTCTTCACGTGCAACTTGAATTTTCTTTCTGTGAGCGTTGTAATATGTTTGGGCAATTTATTATAAAACCGCACACAATTGCCTAAGAAGGACCTTTTATTTGTCTTCGCTATTCTTAAACCTGGCACCGCTATTTAATCTTTATTCCTAGTGTTATAATCGTGATTGTCACTGTTTGATTTAAATTTAATCATATTTTTACGAGATGTATTACATGGATTAGATTCTAATGATATGCAAAACTCATGAGTATAAAGTATATAGGTTCGTTGTGTGCCAACAGTAAGCCATCTAACTTAAGTAAGTATCTACAAGACAACAACTTAGAAGAGTAATGAGAAAAGTATCTGTGCGTGAACAATAATTGGTTTCTTCGTTGATGACGGATCGGTTGTCGGTGCGAAGTTTGCTCTTCGCATGATGGAGGACATTGGAGTTGATACAGATTATTATCCTCAATTTCTATAAGTAGGTTAATGAGATGTCTCTAAGTTAATAATAAACGTACTGGAACAGTTTTTTTTTTCTTTTATCGCTGGTTATTTGAAAATCGATCTAAATGGAAATAGCTGGGTCACAGAATAAAAAGGGCCATAGAACACACCGCAAAGCAATTCCAATAAAAAAACGATTCTAGCTATGAAGTAATATAGTAAACTTCAGCTTTCAAAGTACGGAGTATCGTATATTGATTTTCACCTACAAGACGTTTCTTTTTCTATGACATAGCCACGCATAGATTTGAAATCTTCTGGCACAGCACGCATCGTTGAATAATTCAAGAAGAGAAGGTAAGAAACAAGGTACTCTATATCATTTTCTATGATCTGTGTTTGAACCTAATGTACGGAGTGAGCCAGGCCTGGCTGGGTCTACTGGACGATCCCATCTGCGGATCGGTCAGCGGTCGCAGCAAAAGCTCACAATCCAACACGTACAGAGGGTTGGATCGAGTGCGACACGTCCAAGTCCGACGTATCCGTGCCTTTGGAATCTGTAAACTTTGTCCTTGACGAGCGCAATCGGAGTGCTGTGGACCGTCCAGTTTTGGCACTGTTATTAAGAATACCTAGATCTATCAAGACGCTGTTCGTTGGTGAGTAGATATATAGCAGTACCTACTAAATATTTTTGGATCACTAGTATGTATTCAAGGTAAACCTTGAATCATTTAGAATATACAACTAATTTCTTACTAATATAAAGCTTTATAAGCTCGTAGGATGCCGGGCTAGAAATGTCATGCCCCATCTCTATCCGTGGGTGTCGTAAAAAGCGACTAAGGGTAACACACCAGAATGTGGGCAGCAGCACTTTCTTAGAAACTGATCCCAAAGCCGCCTGCCAAGCGGGGGGTTATGGTAAACCCCCCATATTGTGAAAGGCTGTATTCATTGACTATCCGGACTGCCATTGCGCGCAGGTGCATGGCTCGATCCCATGGGGGTAATCTGTGCTCGATCCCCACCGCCGCCGCGCCGGTTCAAGTTTAAGTACATTAGTAATTTTAATGCATATGAATATAAACAACATATTATAAATTTAAACGTTACTATAATAATAATATTAACGTTTAAATTTATAATTTTAAACTTACAGTTTTATGAATAGTATTTAATTCATGTAATATGATTTTATGCAAAACTTTACAGCCTCCCGAGAGACTAAAATGTTGGATTAATCTCCCATCTCCTCAGCTTATATATATAATGTCTCTATTTCAAATTTTTATCGAAGCAAATATGTACAGTTATTCGCAATATAATTATAATTATATTTTAATTATAAACCTAGACAACTAGTGACATGTGCGCCCAAGATACAGGCTATGCCTATTTTGTGGCATTGTAAACACTGCTTAGGTTTATATAAAATTTTATGAATATGAAAATGTTATTTGTATACTCACGTCTATTTCTGAATTATATCCACTCCCTAATGTTACGGAGCCAGGAAAATTTACTTGTCCTTCGACCTTTCTTTTTATGTCAATTTTACCCATTATAATCGTCTACTGTAGATGGTTACGATTGTTCCGCAATCATGTCCAAATTCGGGAACTTTTCATTGTTTAATAGACCTCGTAACTCTATACATTTGCCAGAAAAATCAAATCATATTTACCCTCTGACAGCTCTCTGTATTGTGCTAAAGCTCCTAATAAAGCAATACAATGTCCACACAACCTAATTGCAGAATATACACATTCATGTTTGTTTGTTTGTTTAGGGAGGACATAGATGCTGGCTACCGCCTGTGCGGTCGTCCAGCTCCACCGGGTTTTGGGCGAGGGCCTGGCCCTACAATAGCCCGGGAGGGAGAAGTGCCGAAGGCACTTCTCCCGAGACGGGCGTAGAAGGCGAAAAGCGCTTTCTACCTCCGTCTCCTGCGGACGCCGAAAACGTACCGCTATTATAGGAGGGGTTGACAGCGAGCTCAAGGGCACCACTGTGGTTCGGACCTCGGCTTGTCTCGCTGTCGAGAGACATGGGGGGGATCGGAGCAAAATGCCTCTGTGCAACTGCAGTGTTGCACAATTGGGCCCTACTGAATAATACTCTTTGATTATTTGGAGAGCAATTTATCGTGACCTTGTTTTTGCCTCGAGCTCGCCGGCGAGCTCGGTGTTTGATTGTGTGACCTCTAATTACCTCACACCTGGGGATTTTACCTCGACGACTTGCGGATAACGCTAAAGCTGCCAATGTAATGACTGCGATGGGGTCATCCGGGTCGTCTAATACCTGCCGTGGTCGGCGACGGGGGGGTTTGAAAAATGGGATAGAAGAGGCAGTCGAGTAGTTCGATGCCTGGACAACCAATGGGTTCGGGTGGTGGGGCGCTCGATCAAAGTATCGGCGGGCGCAGTCCTTATTGAACTGCGCTAGAGAGGGAAGGTTTAAGTCGCAATGCAACTCGGTGTTCCGGATATACCACGGGGCGCCGGTTGCATTACGAAGAAAACGGTTTTGGATGACTTGAAGTTTATGAAGGTGGGCCTCACTAGCATGACTAAACACTACTGATGCGTAAGTCATGATGGGGCGGATGCAGGCAGTGTAAAGTGTCTTCTTATTACTAAGAGACATTTTACTCTCTTTGCGAAGTAGGGGACCAAGGCGACCCATTATGAAGGCCGCTCTGTTACGGACGGTTGTTATGTGATCGTTAAAGGTGAGATGACGATCAAGGGTGACTCCGAGGTATTTTGTTCTAGGAACCCAGGGAATGGGTTCGTCGAACAAAATAAGCGGTTTCGGGTAAGGGGAGCGTGTCTTCTCAGTAAAGCACATAGCTGTGCTTTTAGCTGGGTTGACCGCGATGCGCCATTTTCGGAACCAGTCACCGATCTCGGTGATGGCCCGTTGCATGACGAAATAGGACTGTCTGTTGATATGCCACCCAGTGGTGTAAATGGCGGTATCATCCGCATATTGGGCTAAGAATATTTTGGGCTGAGAGCGTGGGATGTCACTGGTATACAGTGCAAAGAGAATAGGTGATAGCACGGAGCCCTGAGGGACTCCGGCTCTGACTGGGTGGGGGGAGGAGAGGGTGCCTTCCACGCGATAGCGAAAGCTTCTGGCTTTAAGGAAGTCTTGTAGGATGAGCACAAGACGTTCTGGCACGCCAAATTGGAATAGCTTGTAGATCAAGCCGTTGTGCCAGACTTTGTCAAAAGCTTTCGCTACGTCGAGGAAGACTGCTAGCGTAGTCTGGGGTTTGGGGTACTTGTTAAAGCCCTCAATGATGTGTTCCGTGAGGCGGTGCACCTGTTGGACGCATGAGTGTCCGGGTCTGAAGCCAAACTGCTCATCTGGGATAAGGTGGTGTTCCTTAGCATGGGACTGGAGACGGTTTGCAAGTAACCGCTCGTAAAGTTTGCCTAAGGCACTGAGGAGGCTGATGGGGCGGTAACTGGTGGGGTCAGATGAGCTTTTGCCTGGTTTGTGAATGCCAATGACATTTGCACATTTCCAGGTGTCTGGGAATAAGCAGTGGCTCATAGCAGCATTGAAGATGCTGACTAAGAGATGGATGAGAGGAGGAGAGAGGGTTTTAAGAACCCTGTTGGAGATGCCATCGGCACCGGGGGATTTGCGCGGTCGGAGGGCCTTGATCAGTCTCTCCACCTCAGCGTAAGTCGCTAAGGTGATTGGTGGGAGTTCAGAGGTGACCACAGAGCTTTTACGTTCGACTTCAGCATCCACCGAATCGAGGTGAGCTTGGTCAACGTGATCTACGTTAGGGGAACACTGAGCCTCTAGGCTATCAGCTAGGCACTCAGCTTTGTCTTCGTCAAAGAACGCTGGGACAAGTGGGACTGGTCTGTATAAGGGAGGCATGTCGTTATGGTTACTTCCTTTCAAGCCTCGCGCCAAGTCCCAGTAAGCATGGTGGCTTGGCACGAGGTTTGAAAGTTTATCGCCCCATTGTTGATCACGCAACTCAGACATGCGACTTTGAACCATGCGTTCAAAGTGGCGTTTCTTAGTTTTGTTCTCTTTACTGGGGTAAGAGTCGTAATGTCGGGTCACTGCTTTACTCTCCGTCACCAACCGTCTCACATCCGCTGGAATGACAAGGCGCCGGTCGTCCGGCACTATGACCTCCTTTGCGGATGCACCTACTACGGTGGAGAGGTGATTGGTGAACGAATCGATCGCAAGGGTTACGTCATCTTTTGTCAGGATGTCGTCAGGGATCTTGTCTAGGTCCGGTGAACTGATAGCCTTTAGGGCATCGCCTACTCACTATCGTCTTAGTGGGGCGGGGGAGGTCAGTCGTTGGGTCGGGACCTAGTCGCAGTATAATGGGTCGGTGGTCAGAGTGAAGCTCGTGAACCACTTCTATGGAGCGTAACCGGAGTGTTACGCCTCTGAATAGTGCCATGTCAAGCAAGTCAGATCGGTGGTCTGCCATATAAGGGTAGTGAGTGGGCTCAGTGGGCGCAATTATGTCAAAGTTAAGTTCTGCGATTAGGTTTTCAAGTGCAATACCTCTGGGATTGTTGACGTTACAATTCCATAGGATGTGCTTACTGTTGAAGTCGCCAATCAGAATGACGGCGCTTCCTAATGAGAATAGGGCTTCTAAGTCAGCTCGGACGATCGGCTTTGCGCAAGCTTGGTAACAGGATGCTATGACTATAGGTTGATGACCAGTCATAGCTAGGAGGCAACAAGATGCTTCCATATTAACAAGAGTCGGGGTAGGTAGGGGAATGCAGTGCAGGGACCTTTTGTAATAGATAAGAGTGCCTCCCCCACGGGAGTTCACTCTATCATCACGTACCGTTCTGTAATTGGCAAACCTAGGGTTCGCCTTCCCCGGTTTTAGAAAGGTTTCCTGCACGCATATGATATCGATAAGGTGGGTACAACAAAAGTCGTGGACGAGGTCACGTTGTCTGAAGAGGCCGTCAGCGTTAAATGACGCTAACGAAACTGAGTACGGTTTCGTGCGTTCGGTTGTACTACCCATAGTGGTTGTACTGGGGAGGGGCCTGGGGAACGAAGCGCTTAAGGGCGCTAAGTAAATTCGCGTGTTCCAATGTGTATTGGATCACGTCCGCTGGGGATTGAGCGTATTGCATCTTGTGGAATAGCTCTTGTACCTCATTGATGTCAACCGACATAGCCAGATCGCTGACTAGGTTGATTGCCTCTTGAAGAGGGGCAGCCATCAATGGCATAGGTGGAGCTTGTGGCCGGGAAGCGGCGCGGGGAGGCGCGCGAATGGTGTTGGCGACGGGTGCCGGGAGCGCGGGGCGAGCCGGGGCCGGTGCGCGGGCAGGGGCCGCGGCGCGGGCGGGTGCGGGTGCGGGCGCGGGTGCGGGCGCGCGGGCCGGGGCGCGGGCGGTAGCGACGGTCTTAACCATACTGGGTGGTTTAGACCATGCGTTACGGGCTGGGAGCGGCGCGGGTATTACCTGTGAGGCAGGTACTACCGTTAGTTTGGGGCTTACCCGTTGGTAACGGTCGTAAGAGGGACGGGTTGGCCTATGCCTTGCCACCCTGTGGTTCACTCGTGGTGCTTTAGGGCAACCACGGTAATTCGCGGTATGCCCTTGAGCGCCGCATAACACACAGCTGGGTGGGTCCGGCGAATCCCGGGTGCGAGTGCACGCTGCTGTCGCGTGATCGCCTAGGCACTTAACGCACCTAGCGCGAGCGAAGCAGAATCGGGAGGCGTGCCCGTATAGTTGGCAGTTGTGGCACTGCGAGGGACTCCCATTCTTGTATGGGGCTTGGACATCGAGTCCTGAGAGGCCACAGACCTTTTTTAAATTAAAAATGGCCTTGCCTTCAGGAGTACGATCTAGTACTACGAGTACTAGATCGTAGGGACTGCGGTCCTTCCCGCTGTACATGCGGTGAACTGCATGTACGGGGAAGTCTTGTGCCTTCAGGTCGGCACATACCGAATCGGTATGTACCTCCTTGGGCACACCGCGGATGACCACTCGGAGGACTTTCTCCTCTTCGAGCGCATAAGTGTGAAAACTTATGCTCTCGTTGCGGAGGAGTTTTGTTAGCGCTCTGTGGTCGCTAATGGAGGAGACTTGGACTTTAATGCCCTGCTGCGTGGAGCGGGCATTAGTATAATGGATCCCACGATCCGAAACTAAACGGGACAGCATGTCCCATTTGGTTTTGTCCTGAATGAACAGGGGCGGAGGCGGTTTTTCGCGGCGCGCGCTCGCGTCCTGAGGGGACGCGGCAGTGGTGGCCGGAGCGGAGGGAGGAGACGCGGGGCGCGGGGCGGGGGTCGGCTTCTTGCCGGAGGCGGGGGCCTTAGCGGGTGCCTTGGCGGGAGGGGCGGAAGTTGCGCAACTAGCGGCTTTAGGAGCACGCTTGCGCTTTCTATCTACGACGGTATAGCCGTCGTTATCTGAGTCCGAGTCAGTGCGTAAGGCGCGACTCGAATCTACCTCCATCTCCGCTTCGGAGTCCGAAGTGGGCTCTACAACGGCGATGGAGGGACGGGTGCTCGCTGGCCTCCCGATCGGTGAGCGCGAGCGAGACCTCTCACGGGGAGGGGCTGCCACCGTGCGTCTGTTGTCTGGGCCCGGAGCGGGCGAAAGCGGACTGTCCTCTGAGAAGGACCGGGTCAGAGGAGGGACGTTGGCCTCCGGGTTTGAAGTCCCGGAGGGAGCGATGAGAGTGTCCGTGAAGCGGGCATTCTCTTCCTCTTCTAGGAGTTGCATATGTGCAACGTATAGATCGGGGTGGCGGAGGGCGAAGGTCTGAAGGACCTGCACCTCACCGTTAGAGGGACGGGACTGCATCCTGAGGGGAATACTCAGGACGCCCTATCCAGGGTTTGAATTCCCTCACACACCTTGTGAGCTCACTGTGTGAGAGGGAGTGTGTACCTACGGTGTGCCCTAGTTGTGTACCCTCTCCGAGCTTTTTTTCTCGGCGGAGAGGGGTGCTCCTAAGCGCTACTCCGGGTTTGACTAGGGGCGACCCCAAGGCCAGAATTCCGGAGCCCAGCTTGCTTCGGCTGACCCGTGAAGCGGGAAAGGCCACGGTGCAAGGTTAAACCAAAACAACAACAGTGGCCGTTGTCACCGTAGGGTGTCACACTGCGACCGCAGCAAATGGCGGATTTGATCGTTCAGACGGGTTTGGCTGACGCTACCCCACGCCTGAACGACGTCGCTTAACAGCACAAAGTGTGTTGTTACGCGACTGTTACTATGTTGTGTCGGATAGTAAAGTGGTGAGATGCGCACCGAAAAGTGCGGTCGAAGCAAGACCACCAGCCCGATATGATGTTGTTCGTCCGAAACAAGGGACTGGGTAGGTGGTAATGCCAGACGTCTTAGAGCGCCTCTGCGCGACGGCACGGCGAGCTCGTAGCTCGCGTTGCTCGGCGTTCGGCGGCTGCTCAGCTTCTGCACACAAAACAAAAACTTCGTCAGGACTGCGTATTCCAAGGCACTGGTCTGCAACTAGCGTCGGAACGATGACCCGAGTGAGACGGCAATAGTGCGGGGACTATTGCGGTCTCACTGGGAGATACTGGCGGAGCTGTAGACAGGTGTGCACGGCGTGGCGGCACAGGTCGGAAAGTGCACAGGTCGGAAAGTGCACATTCATGTTGGTATACAATGTATGTCATTGTTTCGTGCCGTAGTTTCGGCTTGTCTATTAGCGATCACCTGCAGTAGACAAGTTGACGCGTACGATGTGTTCGTTGCGCCATAATGTGTGGACATACCTACTATAGTTATATCTATGTTAGTTGGCTTGATGCCATACTCTACGGTTGTAGGGTTACCATGATTGGTAGTTAGTATACTCCTATGTAATTTTCTTAATTCAAATTAAGAAAAACATAATTTATTTTAAATAGATGTGCCTTTGTCGCCCATGTGCATATAATATAAGATTTAACCGTCTCGTGTTTATCATAAAACGAATATTGGCAATTGAATATAGGTAGGTTGTTTTCACAACCAATATTCGTTAATATATTAACCCGGTGCATAAAATATATTAATATATTAACGGATATTGGTTGTTTTAAAGAAGTGTCCATAAGGGCATTTTGCGAATGCCCGCACGGCTAGCGACCACCAGTAGGAAATCTGTCACCAAGCACTTAACTGTTTGTTCCTACAGCAGTCCTTGAGTTCCAGTGATATTGCAGGCAAATGAGACTTAACAACTACTTATGTATCAAGCTGACGGGCACAGTGCATTTCGTGACTTGTGACGAAATGCACTGCGCTTACATCACGTCGGCCTCGTTCCGTCAAAATAACGTAAAAACATCATTCGTTTGTAAACCGGTTTCGTCCCTGGGTATATAATAATAGATTCAACCCTCTCGTGTTTATCATGGTAGAAACGTCCCAAATCGCCACATGTATGTATGTACTGTATTGTAACAGCCAGATTGTCTACTGCTGAACACAGCCCTATTAAGGGGGTATTTGCCATATTCCCCACGCTTGGCAGACGTATTGGCGATCGCAGTGTTAGTTGGCAGTTCTTTAGAAGGCGCTGCTGCCCACCTTCCAGTATTTTTCCCTTAGTCGCCTCTTACGACACTCATGGGATAATATAGGGAGGTGCAATTCTGACCCAGCACCCCACGGGGCACCCACCGGGTGTATACAAAAATGGAACATAACAGGTACCCAGAAATTATATTTTCTTGACTTGGGGTAGTGTAAGAAGGCAGTTCTTCAGATGGTGCTGCTGCCCACTGGTTCCTTTCCTCGTCCTCGTATACGGCGTCTACAAAAAAAAAGTAGGGATGCAATTCAATTCAAATCAAACCAGCCCGGCGGCGCGGCACCCTACGTGTATTTGAATAATATCATTGGCAATTCACAGAGAAAATATTGCCATTATTACACGTATACGTAAAGTAAAAAAAACATTTATTGGTGTTCAATAAATTTAACATGTAAGAAACTGTTTAGAATTGGATATTTCAACATTATTTGTGATTTGACTGAAAATGGCAACATTGATTCTCATCCGTTTTTCCCAATACACCATTTTTAAAAAAGAAGACAAGACATGGGTTGTTCATAGTATTTAATTAGCGACAGTGACTCATTATACCTAATCAATCATTCCATTTAATAAACAAAATTTATTCATAGGTAACTGATTGGTAATGCAAAAAGTTGGTATACTAACCTTTACAAAAATCGTAAGAAAGCAATGTAATCCTTTTTTTTTCATCTCCACAACAAATCCACTCACATAGGTATTTCTGTTTAATAGTCATGGCGTCACCGATCGCATGTCTCATGACTTGATAAAGTATAATAACGCAATCTATTATAGATTTTTGGAAAAATCTGATATTATTTTTGCCCGCACTATACTTCTTGCCCGGGCTTCCCCTATACGCGATTTAAACTTTAAACTGTTTAGGTTTAGAGTTGTGCAATTACTTAATATACATACAATGCACCGGAGTTGAATATGCAACGTTTCCCAATACATACGTCACAATATCAAATGATCTCAAAAATTCTGTTCAGTGACTCAAATATTCAGTCTCAAAATAAAATTAATAATACAATGTCCATACAAAATCGTACATTTGGTTTACTTCACAACCTCAGTATCTTAGGAAAACATACCTGTCTACTCGTATGTTAGTGCAACTATGTTGTTGGACTAGTTGAGTTGTGGGACATTGTTAACACAAGGTGAGGATGCTCAAATTGGATTCAGGTGCATACAGGACGATGAACACAACCGACGGAGACATATTGATTAAGATATATGAATATATGTACCCTATACATTTTGATTCCAACTCTACTAACTCATAGAGTTTTAGGTACCAGTAATCTATGTTAATAATTTTTTTATGTATGATAGGTTAGCCTTTGACCACTATCTCACTTGATGGTAAGTGATGATGTGGTCGAAGATGTTGTTCAGGCTAACCTAGAATTACTGGCTCTCAAGGACAGCTGCCGGAACACACCGTTAGGTGTTTGACGACAGATTTTCTACTTGAGGGTGGTAGCTAGCCAGGCGGGCATTCACAAAATGCCCTAATACCACGCAAAATGCCCTGTAAAATATACTGTAACAGCCGGATCGTCAACTGCTGAACAACCTCCCCTATCACGGGGTTGTTTGCCATAATCTCCACGCTTGGCAGGCGTCTTGGGGATCGCAGTGTAAGTTGGCAGTTCTTTAGAAGGCGCTGATATGTTATTATAATTAAATACACAATTTTTCTATGTTCTGCTGTTTGGAATGCGCGTTGCAAGCATAATCTGAACTAATTTCTATGAAGTTACGAGTTGATAAAATGTTTCGGGTTGTGTGTGCCATGGACACGTGAGAATCGCATAATACCCACGGCAATTCGGCTTCGCACTGCTTCTGTGTGAAACCAGTTGCCATCTGACGTGTCCATGTCTCAACCTTCAAGAAAGAGCATATTTCTCCTTCAAAGGCCAGCAACGCATTCTTTAAACATCTGGATTTGCGGATGTCTGAAGGGGATGGTGATCTCTTGCCACCAAGTGAGCCGCCTGCTTGTTTGTCCGGCTATCCCATAAAAAACTACGTTTGATGAATGGTTAATGTAAAAATCGTACGAATCTAATATAAACTCGTAAAGAAATACTCGTCCAACATCATTCTCATCTCTATAAAAAACAAATGTGCTCTAAATAATTCAACACAGCTTCCAAAATGTGGCATTGTTACACGAGGGATGAACATCCAGTCTAGCCTAACCAGCCTCATTTTGTGTCTATAAGTCATTAACACATAAGGGTGGGTACTTACCCCGACAGACAACGGGAGGGTTGCAGCCGCGCACCCTCCTATTAGGGTCTATAATAATACCTAATTGTTTCCAAAACAGACAGCAATGCAGGGGGATAACTTCGTTACTACGTTGGAGTGCTGCTTCATATTTGTAGATACCTTAATATAGTTATGTACTTAACTATATTGCCTGTTTGAGCAGGTACCTACCTGGTCAAACGAGGTTGTTCGACTTCCAATAAAAACCGGGTGGGTTCTCAAGTCGAAAAGATTATTAATTATATTCTTTGTGTTTGTTTTATAACATTTTGCTGGATCATCAATTTTTTTGCAAATCTCCATACTGGTCTGAATTTTCTTTAGAAATGAATTAGTTAAGTACTGTCCTGAATAAAGTATTTGTAATTTTTTTATACCTTATAATATAATAATCGTAACTGATGGTTACCAGTATTGTGAGGGAGTATCACAACTGATGCTGTCTTCTTCTTCTTCTTTCTAGTCGGCGCGACCTTTATATTATATTTTACTTGACCAGAAAGCAGCCACTTCGATTGCGTTCTGGTTGGCTTCGAGCAAATCATCGCGTGAACACATAGTCGAACACGCGGTACATGTCATAAGGTGTGACATGGTCTGCACAGGTTCCCCACAGCTGATGTCTGAGTTATGTATAAAACCCCACCTGCTTAAGTTATCTCTGCTTCGACCAACCTGAGACCTGAGCCTATTAAGGTTTTTCCAGGTGGGCCACGGCTCTTTATACTGATGTTGTAAGGAGTACCTATGCAACACTGAAGTATAGAACATATAATATGACTGAAGCATAGAACATATAATAATACTACTGAAGTATAAGGTTTTCTTTTCTTTAAATGAATGGAACCATTCTCAAGCACTGAAATGTGGGCGGAAGTCAACACATAATAATTTTTATTCAGTGTTTGATCTCAGAATTAACACGGTACAGATTTCCACATGTTATTTGATATATTTCAGTGTTAGAGGTCGGTTCAGTTTTTTTGGTAAAAAGTTGTGTATGCCAGCGACAGGGAAAAAACGCCTGAGAAATGCGGCTTACGGCGGTTTTCTCAACTGTCTTCGACTGTCAATTTGACCATTGTCTGACATTACTAGTTGATATTTTACTAAGGTCTGTTTTTTTAAGTATCAGATAAAATGTATGAGACTGATAAAATGCACCGATCACATTTAAAACACATGAAATTTCCTTCTTAACAACCAACATTCGTTCTTTTTATTTGGGTTTTGTGTACACATTTGTTTAAAAATAGTTACTATATGGAGATTGAAAACCGGCCCCCAGACATGTTTTACATAAGATAGGTAGGCCTTTGATCATGGAACTTATTTATAAGCGATTGTGTGGTCGAGAATGGTAAACAGGATTGACCCAGCATTATTTAAAAAAACTTTTTGTAAAAGAGAGCTTCCAAATATTATGAGCCTGTTATTCTTACCTCAGATATAGTAACTAAAGTATTTAAAATAAATTAATACACAACAAATGTAAAAAGAATCTATTTATATTAGTTGTTTGAAAAGAAAGTAAATTTGTTTTCAACTTTCCTCGGTTAACCTTTTTAGTGATGATTAAAAAATCTTGTTAATTGTTACACCTACAAAAAATAAACTTGAAATTTTTAACTAACCTCGACGATTCAATCAAGTTGCATTGATCGCAGTTACGGGACTCACGTTCTGAATGAAGAAGTGCATGTCATCGTTTGGAGAGAACCATCTTCAAGACTATTTTCACAACTACCCGCACTGGTTTTCATGTTTGTTTTGGCCAAGGTGAATCGGGTAGAGTGAAAGCGCTTCGAACTACATATATGGTCCACTGTTTTGTCAATTTTCTCACCCGTTTTCTTCAGTCATTTTTCTGGTACGACCATTATCTGAACCACGTGCGTGATCCGTGTCATATAAATAATAAAATACCAATACTGACACCAACACAGATTTAAAACAAAGCAAGGATATTTTTTCTTTATTTTTATACAGGTACAATATAATAATAATAAAATTATATAGATACAATGAACGGTCTTTTTTATACCTTCCAGATAATCTTGGACTGTACAAAAGTTAAATTTAATACAGAGACGGACGTGTATCGTAGTATTTTTATTTTATCGATTAATATTTACTTCTTTTAATAATATCGTATCAATTTTGCTTTCGACAGTATACACAATTTAAGTAGGTATTCAAATACAAAATACATATAAACTATGACCTAACAACATTACACGTAATGGATATACTAACTGCTACTTAAACTACTACATATATATATATAGACTAAAATAAACATGAGTCAGTGTCGTGAAAGTTAAACAGTAACGTATATATTTGTATACTATCTATTATATACAAATATATACGTCGTATTTAATTTCTCTTGCCCTCGTCAGTTAGTCGCATTAATTCGTTCAAACATTTGCGTAAACACACCTTATTTATTATCCGTTCCATGTGAATCCCGGAAACATAAAATCATTTAAAGGATCCGGTACCCAAATTAATTAATTTAGGGCCATTGCCCGAGTATCCACTTTCACTCGTGCGTGAAATCTTTTTTCGCTTATAGCCTTTTCATAAAAAGGTTCAGTTTCAGGTTGGTACTTGTAGGTAGACCTTTTTAAGGGAAGCTAATAAAAAACCGGTCAAGTTGGATACTTAGCTATTTATTTATATGTTCCGTATGCAGTATCAGATGAAAGCTAGATAATTTTAATATTATTTTATTTTTTGATAATAATTAGATGATCCTAATAATATTATAAATATACTCCCACGACCTCTCATCAACTTGCCAGCCAAAAATGTGTATTGCTTGGGACAAAATTTGGCAGATATCTAAGAAGTCTAAGGCGTGGGCCAGACAGAAGAGACGTAAGACGGAGACGGGGCGCGGACCTTTGTCTCTTCCGCGTCTCTTTCATACAAAATGTATAGAAGCGTCGCGACGCTAAACATACAGAAGAGGCAGGGCGCGGGCGCAACGCTTTTACGTCTCCGCCTTTTATTCGAAACACACAGGAGAGACGCGGCGGAGACACGGCGGGGTCGAAGTCGGGGCGCGGGGTGGCATGCCCGCCGGGCGGCATGCCACCCCGCGCCCGCACTGACTGCGTCGCGTCCGCGACGCGTCTCTTCTGTATAATTCAAAAAGTCGCGTCTCTGCCTCGTCTCCGCCCCGTCCTCGACGCGTCTCCGTCTTACGTCTCTTCTGTCTGGCCCACGCCTTAGGGAACATTCTATGGTAATTTACAAAGTATCATTCCCACTAAGCCCTGGTTTTTTAGGGATCCGTTCCCAAAGGGTAAAAACGGGACCCTATTACTGAGACTTCGCTGTCCGTCCGTCCGTCCGTCTGTCATCAGGCAGTATCTCAAGAACGGTGACAGCTAGACAGTTAAAATTTGTAAATTGTGATCATTCTATGTGTGGCCATGATGAGGGTACTGCAGACCATATTTCGGTTGTTCGACGCTACGCTGCTCTCTATATGATATTATGCTTCCGTCAGTTGATTCCTCGTCCTACTAACCTTTTCTGTGTATTGTTTTGTGGATAGATAGATAATTCTTTATTGATATTGGCGACAGCATCTGCTTTTTGATTATCTTTTACATCTGGCCGTTTTACCATGTATCTTAATTTTAGAACGTAATTTGTTAAATCTTATTTTGTTTTTATATTATTAATAAATAATAATTTATATTATATCTGTATTTATTGTATTTTCAGGAATGTAGTTTTAACTAGTGTTTTTATTTTTCTACCTAGTTGCTTTTGTGGATACTGTCGATAAGAAGCTGCTGAATTGGTACTGTGTCATCATCATCATCAGCCCGAAGACGTCCAATGTTAAACAAAGGCCTCCCCATAGAGCGCCACAAAAAACGGCTATTAGCCGCTTGTAACCATTGGCTACCAGCTACTTTCACGATATCGTCAGTCCACCTAGTGGGGGCCTACCAACTTTACGTCTTCCGATGTAACTATTTACACACCTATTTACTGTGTGGTTCTCTTTAATAGTTACATTACACCACTAAAGTACACGTTTTATACTTACAACGACTTAGACTAAAGTGTCACATTGGGCGGCTTTATCACTAATAGAGATCTCTTTCAGGAAACCTTTGGATGGATGGGAAATACAGGAACTACGTCGGGGGCGTACATAAATGTGATAGACAATCATCAAGATAAGAAAATTGGACTACTTCATAGTTCAAGCTTTTTTTAGTCATAGACATTCTAAAGGATTAAAAATATATTTATACTATGATTATTAATGTTTACTTAAGTTCTCACGAATATTATACAAATACAAATACAAATACAAATTATTTATTAATAACACCATTGTTACAAGTCCTACAGTAACTATATTAGATATAGTATTGTAAAAATATTATATAATTAGGTATATAATCTCAACATGTCAAATCAATTATTTTGTATTCATCAATATTCATCATATATTCATCAGTCATTATTATTTCATTAATTATTTAATATATCAACAAATATTAATTACGGCTTCATTCTGAATATCTCAATTATAATTACAAAATTACAAATCTTGTGCATTATCATTATAGTTTATGTCACAGTGCTTCATTAATAATTTCCGGTGATTTTAAAAATTCATCGACCTCATAAAATAGCTTCTCGTGCAGCAACGTCTTAATTTTGTTTTTAAACGAGGTGGCGGAAGCTGTGTTACGTATGGGGAATGGTATTCTATTGTATACATTTGGTCCTAGGATGTATACCGACCTCTTTGACTTGGCGAGCCTCCGGGCTGGAGTAACTAGCTGCCCTTTCTTTTTGTTGCTTCGCAAATTTAAGGTTTGATGTTCGCCCCGCTGTTGGAACATATGGATGTGGGTGTGCGTAAACATGGCTACCTGATAGATTAGCTCGCACGGCAAAGGTAATATTTGTAGTTCATTGAACAACTCAACACACGAGGTGTCGTCTTGGACTCCAAACATAGCACGCACGGCTCGTTTTATATACAACTAGTAGCGCCCGCGGTTTCACTCGCGCAATGATTAAAGTTATATTGATGAATTATGATAAAACGTATATTCCATGTGTTACTCCAGGGGCCCAACTGCCACCTTTTATAAACTATTATGGAAAGCAAACGTCGTTGTTTCAAGTTTTAATTATTGATACATAGGTTGGTACCGTGGCCGTCACGAAACAATAATGTTCATATAGTGCTACCTCTGTCGCACAAATGACTTGATTCGATGCATGCATCCCGCTCTCACGTTGAAATTCTAATGTAAGTATACTATAGTGATATGTGGTGGTGCGAATTAAAATTGTAGATGTAATGTTAAAATAAGACTGAATTAAGAGATGGGAGTTGGCCCCCAGGACCTATATAGTCATAATTTCATCTAAAACATGGCTTATTTTGTTTATGTATAGCTGCTAGCTTTTGACCACTATCTCTCCTGATGGTAAGTGAGGATGTGGACGAAGATGTTGTTCAGGCTAACCCAGAATTACTGGCTCACAAGGACAGTTGCCGGAACATATCGCTAGGTGCTAGGTGACAGATTTCCTACCTGCGGGTGGTACCTAACACCATGCTATAACTATTGCTAACTTAAGACAAAATCCGGGATAGGCGGCATAATCCTCCGAAGCATGGAAGCGCTAGTAGAATTGTCACTAGCGGTCGCCTTACCAAGTCATGACCGCAACTGATCGATTAAAAACGGCTAAGCAAACTTCGCTATATAACTTTTATTCCAGAAAGCCCCTCTGCATCACATAAAAATGAATTCAGTCATTTTATTGTATTTGGTTTTATAAATATAATCTTCGTACCATTATCCCACGTATGTAAGGTTGTAGATAAATAGCCAAAAGGGATTTATAGATTTTTTGGTAAAAAATTGACTTCATACACTTTAAGGATATTTGCATACGTCAAGGGGATTGCTGGTCTCAACATCCAAAAATCCCTTGGGAATTGTCTTAGGGATTTTTGTAAGCTCCATAATAATTTAGTCATTCCAGCGTATTCTAGAGTAACAAACACACTTACTGTACGTTAACATACCGGTTGTCATTAGTTAGTCTTCAAAACTGTTTAACGTTGGAGCAAGAAATTAAATTCATTGTTTCCCTTTGAACAAATTATACACATAAAAAGTACTAAGACCTTTTGAAAATAAGCAGAAGACTTTTCTTCCAAGTTTTGTCCTACATCTTAGAACGTACCCTAAAAGATATGGAAGTTCAAAAGGAACGTGCTCGGCGTAATTTATGCGTAAGAAAAATGATCATAACTGGGACACGTCCGACTTTTATTGTTCTTTCAATTGTACCGAATAAGGAATGGGCCCTGACGGTAAAACTACGTGTAAAATATTGTAGGTAATGTTTTGAGAGATAAATTTGTCTGTCTTACCTTGTGATTTCAGTTAAGGTTGAGAATGATATCACTGGAACGGTAACTGTGAGGTTTTTGATTCAAGGCAATGAATCTGATATCTGGTTAACCTTATACTTGGTTATAATCAATAATTACAAAGTTAAGATGCGCCCTAGCTTGAGTTGAGTTGTTAAGGTTTAGAGAAACTTCTATGTATGATGAGAGTTTTATTCGAACGGTAACATCTAGGTTTTTGATTCTTAGCATCGAATCTGGTTTTGGGTTAACGTTATACTTAGTTATAATTAATTATTGCAATGTAAGAACGTACCCCTGTATGTGCTGAGTTGTTAGTATTTTACAAAAAAATCTGTTCGTTAAATTTTGATTGTCTTTGAGACTGTAGGGACACATGCTACGTGAGCGCAATTTGATGATATTGCAAAAGTAGCCTCATGCGCTCAGTTGCCCCCTCGCGTTTGTACCGAGTGTCCGTACCTCAGCCCACTTCATTAGTATAACCTCTTATGTACCTTAACATATGTAATTCTGACGGACAATACTTAATGGTGATCACCGAAATGTAGTACTTTCATTTCCCAGTAGACAGCCAAGAACACATAATAGAAGAAATTAGGGCGCACATATAAACCTTCATAGGTGACGTGCGCCACAACACCAGATAAACATTTCCTACTTTTACTGACTGAGAGCGATTTTATTCGAACGGCAACTGTTAACGAACTGCTTTTGGTTCAACTCGATCTGTTATTGTGTTAACCTAATTCCTACTTTGTTATAATCAATTATTACAATGTACTTAATGCTTAAAATATGTAGACTTGTTAACGTTTT
Source organism: Plagodis dolabraria (assembly GCA_963854805.1). NCBI lineage: Eukaryota > Metazoa > Arthropoda > Insecta > Lepidoptera > Geometridae > Plagodis > Plagodis dolabraria. The sequence continues at coordinate 8,049,332 of OY978442.1, forward strand.
GAAAGATAAATATGTGGTGTACTTTTTGATGAGAGCGATTTTATTCGAACGGTAACTTTTATACTTTTGATTCAATGCATCAAATCTGGTAGGTATTGGTTTAATCTTATACTTAGTTAAAATCAATTATTACAATTGAAAGATGTATCCTAGTATGTGATGAGTTAGTAACGTTTTGAGAGATAAATTTGTGTGTTTACTTTTTGATTTTCGTTAAGGATGAGAGCTATTTTATTCGAACTGTAATTGTAAGGCTTTTGATTCAATCCATTGAGTTTGGTTTTGAGTTAACATAATATTTTGTTATTATTATAATTAATTATTACAATCTGAAGATGCGCCTTAGTATGATTTAGTTGTTAAACTCGAAACTATTTTCTTTGAGCAAAAAACAGTGCCATCTATTGGATTTTGTAACAACTATGCAATAGTTGTAATTGTGTATGGTTTCCATTAATACTATTAATGTGAAAGGATGTTTTCTACAAGTAAATATAATTATTATATACTTTGCAAAACTTGTAACTTCACAATTTCTTTATTTTGTCGTCTTGAAGGTATTTTATAACACAAGTCACCTTGACGTCAAAATATCTAATTTTGACGTCAAGGTATATAGTCGACCGTTGAACATGTCGTCGAACCAGTCACCATATAGCTATAATATTAATAAGTCTTTGCTTCTCTATGTTATTTCTTACTATACACTAGCTATTAAAACTACAAGATTTGCTTAGCTGTTCTTAACCGATCAGCAAAGTTAAGCAACGTCCGCCGCGGTCATGAGTTGGATGGGTGACCGCTAGTGACATTACTACTGAGCGCTTCCGTGCTTCGGAGGGCACGTTAACCAATCGGTTCCGGTTGTTGTCTTAGGATGACAGTCGTTATACCATTTATACCATGGTGGTAGGGCATTTTGCGAATGCCCGCCTGGCTAGCTACCACCCTCAAGTAGAAAATCTGTCGCCAAGCACCTAGCGGTGTTTCTATATATTATGATTACAAGCACTACCGCATACTAAGCGAAAACCATAAATTTACAAATTATTGGAATACAAAATGTTTTGCCCCGGGCGGGAATTGAACCCGCGTCCTTCCGATTTCGCGCCGGATGCTTTATCTATTAAGCTACCGGGGGTACCTAGCGGTGTGTTTCGGCAGCTGTCCTTAAGTGCCAGTAATTATAGGTTAGCATGAACAACATTTCGACCACATCATCACTTACCATCAAATCAAGGAGGTCAAAGGATAACTTTAAGGCATAAAAAAACGAATGCATCGCGCAATTAATTTTCTTAAAATGATACACTTATATATCACGTTAAACAGCTATTCCACCTTCTTTTTTTCTTCACTTTGAAAACATTGTCGGTTCACAAAAAAAACAATACACTGTAGGAAATTGGTTCTATCATTAGCGGTTATTGACAATGTTACGTTTGATACCTACACTACACAATAGACCACAACACTTTGAGGCCCAAGCTGCCACCAAATGAAACCTTCGAAGCATTCAAGACCCTTGTCAAAGCAGAGGCCAGTCGTCATTTCACGGGTATCTTGACTCTGTAGCCAATTACAAAGTGATTGACCATCCTCCAGCGTTACTTGAACCCCGTGGATCATCCCGTATAGGGTGAGCGTTGGAACGGAAGAGATCTAATCTGGCTGGTCTAGCGTAAGGACCATGTTTGGTCGAATGCCCTGTTTGATTGGGCCGGTTTTACCGTACGAGGTTTCAATAATGAAGTGTTTGATACGTATATACCACTGAGAGCGGTTTGTGATAAGGGAATAACCGTAAAGTATTGACAACTATTTCACAATGTAGATCGTAAAAATGCTTCGTTTCGAATTGTTAGAAATTATCGTAGCAAAGCGTGCTTAGGCATTTTACCGATCAATGTGGTCACTCTTGAGATGGGTCACCGCTATAACACCACCTTGCGCCCCGGTCAGGAATGTAGACGGCGTGAGCACGGTAATTGTTATCTATACAGTATTTTAACTCGGCTATCGTTGAAATAACTACCTACAGCCGCGCTGTACGTAAACATGCCATAAGGCTACCCACCTCCAGCATTTTAATTACATTTGCATACTTTGTGTTTCCATTTAGTTTTATGATTGTAAATAAATAGGTATACTTTTTTTTATATAAACAAATAAAATTCTTTGTGGAATGAACAGGAAGTGTTCACTAAAAATGCGTGTTGTTTTTTGACTATAAGTAGATTTAATTACAAAACCATGTTTATATTCGAATAAAACATCAATATTAAAAATTTGCGCACGAAAAATATTTGTGAGACGTACGAAATGCTTTATTATTAAATTTTAGAGTATAAAAAATCCGTATTCTAATATATAGCTTATAACTACCTATTTCACTCGTGTCTCTTCAATCACTTTCCTATACCCTATTCATTTTTTTATTAACCGAGACTTTTTTTTTGTGGCGGATTAAATGATATATTACTTGTCCATTAAAGAGACAAACATTATGTACCGTATACTATGTAGATGTCATGTACCGTACTTTTACCTTTCAGTTTCCAGGTTATCTAAAAAAGTTTTCTCTGGATGCGTTTTTGACGAATTCATGCAACCAAAAACAGCACAATATACACTGTGCACTTGCACATCCAACAAGAGGTATGAAACCTCTTGTTCGAAGTTTCAAATGGCAGTCAAAGATTAAAAAAGATTTGTTTGGCTGGCATTTCTAAAGCGAAACCCAAAACTTTCCACGATTTCCTTTGTATTATTAAAGCAAAGTTATTTTGTATGTTCTGTTATTTTTATGTGACTGTGACGCAACAAGCCCGAGGTCCACCTGAGGTTAAGCGGACTAACCTCTGCCTATAACAGATGCATTTCTACACAAGTGAAGAATTGTACTACGCTCTGAGACATACAGTTGTGAGTCTCACGTAGCTGTAATTTTACTGGCTCTCAAGGCCTGCTGCCGGTACACAATGTTAAATGTTTGGGGACAGATTTTCTACTAAGGGTGGTAGCTAGCCAGGCGAGCATTCACAAAATGCCCTTCCACTATGAGGTGAAGCTCATTTCGGCGGCGGTGGGGATCGAACCATGTAACTGCGGCCCGGCAGTCCATAGTTATTACCGCTCGGCCATAATTTCTTCATAAATGCTTATATAAGGAGTATATATCGTTGGTACTTTTCATTATAAGATATCCCATTTTGTTACATATTCAATTTTTTTTATTGTGATAGAACAAGCTCGAGGCCCACCTGATTTTAAGCGGTTACCTCTGCCTAAAACAGATGCATTTTGTCACAATTGATGAATTGCACTGCGCCCGTCACCTTGAGACATAGTTGTTAAGTCTCATAAGCCTGTAATTTCACTGGCTCTCAAGGACTGCTGCCGGAACACACCGTTAGGTTGCTTGGCGACATATTTTCAACTTGAGGGTGGTCGCTAGCCAGGCGGGCATTCGCAAAAAGCCCTTCCACCATGCGGTGAAGCTCAAGCCCGCGGCGGGATTCGAACCATGGACCTGCTGCGCGGCAGTCCATAGTCAATGCCACTGAGCCATCTCTGCTTCAAAAAGCACGTTCATCGGATGAAGGTAGAAAAATGTCAGTCTGCATAATTCTTCATGCAATTATGATGCATATATTAATACATTGGTCCCTCCCACAAGAAATAGTTGTCTATCATCGTTAAACAGAACCAACCATTTCTCGATCGTGCGCTCGGTGAGTCAAGACCTCCTGAAGATGCTTCGTTTAGAAGCGAAACTAGTCGGGTATTCTTCCGGTTAGGCTGCGTGATGTTTGTGACATAGCGTAGATGACAGGAAAATTAGGCGGAATTGTCACTAGATATATAAATTTTATGCTTTTTTAAGTGTTTTATTTAAATATTATTTAATGTTTTTTAGGATACTTTTAAAAGTATTTATTATTAAATATGGATTTCCGCAAAGTAAGGCCTGAATCTATTCATTACCTTAAACAGAACCCTTAACAAATAATAAAATAAAACAAAAAGACCTAGTCTTTAATATCAAATACCACTGTAATATATCGCAGTAGCGTTACAGCTTCATTCAATCAATTGTTACAGTAATATAAAAGCTATTGAATAATATTTCATTTTCAAAGCAACAGTCGTAGTGAAGTTGGAAAGGAAATCATATAAAAGCTTTCAATAGATTGCAGTGCATTTGTGACTGACGCTTTCATATTACGAGTAGTTTGGTTACGATATTTTGATATAAGTCTCAGAAACTGTTTCGAATATTGTGCGTTTCGATTTGTTTCTAGAGTGACTTCTATAGTCATATTACCAAAGTATATAATGTGAAATGTGTTACTCCACATTATGTAACTTCGTACTTTTCCCCTAAGAACTTTTTAACTTATTGTGTTGATCCTTGGAAGAGACGTTTGAAGCAGTGATAGCTCAGTGGCTTTGACTATAGACTGCCGCGCAGCAGGTCCATGGTTCGAATCCCGCCGCTGGCCGTAGCTTCACCGCATGGTGGAAGGGCACTTTTGCGAATGCCCGCCTGGCTAGCGACCACCCTCAAGTTGAAAATCTGTCGCCAAGCACCTAACGGTGTGTTCTGGCAGCTGTCCTTGAGAGCCAGTAATTCTAGGTTAAGCCTGCTAACACCTTCGACCACATCATCACTTACCATCAGGTGAGATTGTGGTCAAAAGCTTACCTATCAGCAATAAAAAGAATAGACTAGTTATCGCAAACACAGGGAATCCTACTGCGATAGCTAGAGAACTATGTAATACATTTTTGTTATTTAATTAATACTTTAATTATAATGTAACTAGTAGGTATGCTATATTGAATATGTTCTAAGTTACCATGAATATTAATGTTACATGTCCTTGATGCAAAATAAACATTATTATTGTTATCATTTTTTTTTTACCAAGACAAGAAGAAAGAAGTAGAAAACCCTGTTCTTCTCTATTATGATTATTGCTAGTACTAAAATCTGTGACTATTATAAATCAATTAATAGTTCTGAAATGAAGTTTTGTCTGTCATTTTTTTAAATATTTGTTATCCTTTACAACATTAGAAATTTACGAGAGGAAAAATTATAGTCATGTGTGGGATTCCAACCCGCGTCATCCACCCCTTTAGCCGGGGTATGCTCAGACCTACTGAGCTAACATGACAATGGTTAATAATTCTAACTTTTCCTCTCGTTCTCTTTAATTCACGTAAATTTAGATTTTTGTAGTGTATACCGCAAAGCATTATTAAAAAAATTAAAATATTATCCCTATTTTTTTTATGCCTGATAGGTCCTCCCTATCCTGAACAACATCTTCGACCACATCATCACTTACCATCAGGTGAGATAGTGGTCAAAGGCTAACCTATCATGGATAAAAAAAAAAAGGTTAGCCTTTGACCACTATCTTACCTAATCAATAAAGATGAGTTTGTGTAAATGTGTATTCGTACCATGTACCGCCCTTAAATGGATTTTGATAACGTTGGATTAAGACACAAATAGGTTCTCTACCTCGTTCATGAAGAAGCGCGATACAGTCAAATTTGAAGAAAATAAATATGCAAGATATAGAAGTAGGAGATTACATACCCGTAGCTTTTTTGTTATCTTTTAGGCCACAGACGGCAGGCAGGACACTTAAATTTTAAAATTTAGTAACTTTATTTATTAGAATGTAGTAGACAAGCTCAAAGTCGCTCAACGAGCTATGGAGACAGCTATGCTCGGAGTTTCTTTGCGCGATAAAATCCGGAATGTGGATATTCGCCAAAGAACCAATGTCACGAACATAGCTCTCAGAATTTGCAAGTTGAAGTGGCAATGGGCGGGCCACATTGCTCGAAGAACTGACAACCGTTGGGGAAGAAAGGTTCTTGAGTGGTTACCACACTACACCGGAAGACGTAGAGTTGGTAGGCCCCCTGTTAGGTGGATTGACGACATCGTGAAAGTCGCTGGTAGCCAATGGTTACAAGCGGCTAATAGCCGTTCTTTGCGGCGCTCTATGGGGGAGGCCTTTGTTCAACAGTGGACATCTTCCGGCTGATGATGATGATGATGAGTAGCCTCCAAAGACCTGATGCATTGAAATCGAATCACGTTTCCAAATTTTGGATACATAATGATGAAGCCATGATGGTTCAATGACAATAATTGTGGCTTGGGTCACAGTTTAATAATAATAATAATAATAACATAATTTCAACAACTGGAGTTGTCCCGAAACAGATTCATAATAGCTTGAAACTCATAGATTTGAAAGAAAATACATATATAACCCTACAAAAAGCCGCCATTTTAAATACTTGCAGAATAGTGAGAAAGTTCTTGCAGCTTGAAGTTAACGAAGTAATTGATAATTCACAAACACTATAATTTACTTGGCCAATGGTCCGTAATTGCAGATTATAGTTACCAGTTTTTATATAAAAACTGAGAAAAATTTAAATAAACAGAAAATAATAATTGTAAATTTAATAAGTTTAATCGCTTTGGTAGAATATATTGCAACGGCTCAGCTGCCTAGCTGGCCAGCTACCGTCTTCATGCATCTATCTCATTTCAATATGTCACCCATTCAATAAGGCACGCACATCATGAAGAATTTTCATCTAAACTGCAATTCTCAAGACGCCTGTCAAGCGTGGGGTTATGAGGAATCCCCCTCAGATAAGGCTGTGTTCAGCATTAGATGATCCGGCTGATACAGTAAGCACATAAAGATGTGCGCCAACAGATGTCTTAGAGAGCTAGTTATCATTTTTGGGAATACTTAGCAACAGAAGAGATCGCTAACCAAGTTTATTTTGAAATTTGGGCACATACGACCTTCTAAGTATTCAACATAGAATCCTGCATTCATTTTGCATATGTACGTAACACAATTTTCTGCACTGAATTAAAGCAGATAGGTGCTAGTTAATGTTTCCTTTGTAGTCGGCTGGGGGTGCTAAGAGCGGGTTTGTTTGCACCCCCGGTAACAAGCTTACACTGCGATACCTTCGTTAGTAGTATGTTTTGTCACTGCTAGCTTTATGAAGGAGTCTTTGGATAATGTGCAGTAGTTAGATGTTGAGGATATGGTTATGGAAACATTTCGAGACGCGTGTACAAGTACTGTAACAGGTAAAGGTTCGTGCCTGTTTTGAGACTAGAAGTAGCAAATTTTTGTTGCATTCATTACGTATACATCAGAATATTAGGCTCCCCTAAAATGAAGTACTTATTCATCTTTATTTTTAAGATTCTTAAAGAACGTTCTCAATACATCTGTATTTTCTTTGTGTGAACTCATGACTTTTTACAGGTTGTATTATACTGATTTTGATTATCTTTTTTACATTCGAAAGCTGCTGCTTATCATGTGGCCCATTTAAATTTCAGTGAGATCTGATAAATAGTATTTGAGTTATTTCTAATATTTCGTACTTAATTGGCTTATCATTATATTATAATATTAATAATGTATTTAATTGGCTCATAGTTTTTAGTATGCTTTAACTGCATTGATGATGATCTCATTATTGCTTGTTGATGAAAATGAAGAAAAATAAATGTATGATTAACTTTTTATTTAAGAATATTTTCTGTCTAAGGTCAGTTTTTTTATTATTTGTTTTATTCATAATTTTACTAATGCCCAAGTTTAACTCTGTGTGAGATTATTACACAAAGTATGGACAACCGTATTATGTAAAAAATGTATACGTACTTAGGTATATAATTCCTAAGTTTTAGGTATAGTCGATTTTATCGATATTAGATACGTCCTGAATATTTTATGTGTTATACATAATTTCTACTTAATTTTTATCCATATTTAAAAACAGACTAAAGGAGTGCGTTCAAGTTGCATTGTGACGAAGTAGTCCTGCTTCATGTATTAGGTACGTGAAACAGCTTCATCTATCATGTTTTTTTTTATTCCTGTTAGGTTAGCCTTTGACCACTATCTCACCTGAGGGTAAGTGACGATGTGGTAGAGGATGTTGTTCAGACTAACCTAGAGTTACTGGCTCTCAAGGACAACTGCCGGAACACACCGTTAGGTGCTTGGCGACAGATTTTCAACTTGAGGGTGGTAGCTAGCCAGGCGGGCATTTGCAAAGTGCCCTACCACCATGCTGTAACGTCTGCCATCCTAAGACAACAACCGGGACCGACGGCTTAACGTGCCCTCCGAAGCACGGAAGCGCTCAGTAGTAATGTCACCAGCGGTCACCCATCCAACTCATGACCGCGGCGGACGTTGCTTAACTTTGCTGATCGATTCAGAATGGTTAAGCAAACTACGCTACGAGCGCTTCAAAACTAAGCCAAAACAGCAGTTTTGCCCTAGTGATAGCGTCTTATTGACATCGGATAGCGTTCGTACGTGTGAGAATGGAGTAAACCGCGGTTCTCGCTATCATACTAAAAGGCAACGCGCCGCGCTTAGAAACTAGTTATACTGATTTTTTGTATGTGAAAATTAAACATGAGTGGAACACATTCCGTTATCGATTCTACACCATCCTCCGCAGTGTTGTTGATTAATTAATATCCACATTATATATATCATATCATACACACACACATGTATTATCTGTACTGTACTGTATCAGCCGGATTGATCACTGCTGAACACAGCCTCCCCCATTATAGGGGAGTTTGCCATAATCCCCACGTCTTGGGGATCGCAGCGTGAAATATCAATTCTTCAGAAAGCACTGCTGCCCATCTTGTGGTGTTCACCCCTTAGTCGCCTCTTACGACACCAAGGGGTAGAGATGGGGAAGTAGTTCTAGCCCGGCTCCCTAGGGCCACGATATATTATCTATTGTGTTTCAATAACCTATCTTAGGGGTGTAATGTAGCGTAATTCTGTGTGCTGTCTTATCCTTTGAACCAACTACCTGCTTGCCTATATTTCCCTTAATGTAATGATGTAACGGCTGATACAAATTCCTCGAGAATCCACGTTGACTAACAACGTTATGTAGCCATATAGGCGAATCTTATAAACATTGGAACCAACTAATATTACCATTTTCAAGATATCACTAAGCGCATCCTGACATACTCGTATATAGCATTCAATTCGTTGAGTAATAAATACGTTTGTGAATTGTAGACATCACAACAACGGCTGGTGTAAATTGATACGACTGTGTTGAACTTTGACAGATGATACTAGAGCCAAGTTTGTGTTGTTTTCATGTTGTTTGCTAGGTACATAGATATATTTTCAAATGTTAGCAATCTGCTGCTGTCAGCAGACAATATATAGCTGCCGTATAAGTTGTAGTCGGTAGTGTTAGGTATACCTAATGCTTAAAAGCATAGAAATAGATTAAACAAAAGAAGAGCCGGTTTGCCGTGCAGTAAGGCATTAAAAAAACTCGACAGATTCACATGATATTTTGTGGGTAGTTTGGATAATTCCATTGTTTTTTTCCCGATTCACTTATAGGAAATTTTCGGAACAGTTGAGATATGAGATAAAACGTAAATATCATATTTTAACGATCATATTTTAGTCCTATTGCCTAATGATTATATTTTTTTAGGCATTCAGCCATAAGAATTCATAAATAAATTTAAGCAATGATGGCCAAACGGTAATAGGTATGGACTGCCGTGCCGCACGTCCATGGTTCTATCCCCACCGCCGCTTGAGCTTCACCGCATGGTAGAAGGGCATTTTGCGAATGCTCGCCTGGCTAGCCACCACCCTCAAGTAGATAATCAGTCACCAAGCATCTAACGGTGTTATCTTGTACTTAATAGTACTTAACCTTGTGTGTTTGTCTCCAACTCTGCAGCTACCTCAATAGTGATTACTGTTTTTTTTATGTTATTGTGATGGTACAAGCTCGTGGTCCACCTGATGTTAAGCGGACTAACCTCTGCCTATAACAGATGCATTTCATCACAAGTCATGAATAATTGTACTGCGCCCGTTACATTGAGAAATAGTTGTTGAGTCTTATGTGCCTGTAATTTTTGCTTGGCGACAGAATTTCTACTTAAGGGTGGTAGCTAGCCAGGCGAGCAATCGTAAAATGCCCTTCCACCTTGGGGTCAAGCCGGCGGTGGGAATCGAACCATGGTCCTACCGCACAGCAGACCATAGCTATTACCACTCGACCAATTGCTTCTTCAATGGTAGTAGTGATGAATTTTGAATATACTTATTACTTATTATAGCATGTATATCTGATTTTGTGAAGCATTTATTAAACACTTTTTTAGAATATCACAGTTTTGTACATAAATATTTTTATCACTTACGGGATTTGTACCGTCATCATCATCATCATCAGCCGGAAGACGTCCACTATTGAACAAAGGCCTCGCCCATAGAGCGCCACAAAGAACGGCTATTAGCCGCTTGTAACCATTGGCTACCAGCGACTTTCACGATGTCGTCAGTCCACCTATTGTACAGTGGCGATTTTTATTTTTACAATTATTAATTGCAAGGTATACCAAATTTATCTCATTTCGTGAAATAAAAAATACATACATCAAATCGCCATTATATGAGTAGGTTGGTATACTTCTATGTACATGCATTGTCTTATGCATAAAAATATATATACACCTACCATATTTACATAATAGAAAACCTCTGCAGTTTAATTTTTGTAAATTCACATCGTCGTAATTGCAAATAAAAACGAATCAGGCGTTTGTAGCGAATATTCATCTTCAACATTACTTTTTTACCGTATACTACAACTGGTTGTGCTTTTTATGTGTTAGCAGATCATATTGCTAGAACATTGCTATGGCAGTAAATTTTCACTATAAGATAAATAGTAGCTCACACGTCACTGGAGCAAGCAGCTATGCCAGCAACCCAAGGTCCTTCTCCGCTACAGTTGGATTTGGGATGGCTTGAGTAGAAGCTAGCGGGGGAAATGCACAATACACCCCAAGCGGGACGTCAGTGCAGGACATATCCCCCCGAATAGAATAAGAATAAATATAGATTTCTCAAAATAAGAATACACCCGCAATTTTGATAACAGACTGGCTGCTCTCTAACTATTAAAACTGTGGTATAACTAATTTTTTTTTTACCTGTAGATCGGTTGTATGCCCTCCATATTTACTAGACGAATTCAGGGTAATTGCCTGAGTCACTACCAGTCTAGCACTTCCGAGCGTCCGGCGAATACATCGCCGCTAATCGTGTTTTTTCGGAATAATCTGTGGACAATACACCTTCCCTGTGTCTTTAAACTCTGCACCAATTATACAGGCACTGTGAGAGATATGAATTTTTTTTCATTTCACGCGTAATTATTGATTTTATTGTTGAAATAGAAAATATCGTTATTTTTTTTTATCTTAGGAACGAATTTCAATGAAATGGATGAGCGAGATATGTGTATCGTTTGGTGTGAGAGAGTGAAAGAAATCGCAGCATAATGGTGATCGGAACGTCTCGTGGCGGTTCGGTGGTAACACGAATTGCTCATTTATCTGTAGCTCAAACTATTTCCAAAGAAGCAGCAATCATTGCTTATTGCTATGTAGATTCTATACGGTACAGTATCGTAATGTGGGGAAGATGTGTAGAAGAAGATTAGTAAGTTAGTTGTAGTATGTATGAGAACTATTTTTGGTCTAAGACAAAAGGACATCCATGTACGAATTTATGAAGCAGTAACATTTTAACTGTTACGAGTTGTCCATTCTGACCGTATGTATCTTCCTATGTGTATAAATAATAAATGCTTTTTCAGATTATTAACACTTTGTTTCATATTGTAGAAACCATTATCTAGATTGACTTTGTCTTCATATAATAGCTATAATAAGTGCATTGAAATATTTAACAACATCAATTTTGAATTCAAAGAATACCAATAGATTTAAGAAAAGTTTAACATGAAGAGTATCTTGCAAAATTTTTTTTACTTCATTCAGGAATTCATTGAATGTGAAACATCGATCTGCTACAAAAGAAATGTGATGATATTAATAGGTTTTTATAGTAAATGTATGTCATTTTCTTAATGCTAAGCTTTGAATTTGTATCTGTTTTAATTCAATCTGTCCCAATTTGTCATTTAATCTCATATATAAGTAGCCATTTAAGTTTTTAGTAGGTACCTTTACATCCTGACTATTCACAAATTGTAAAACATTGTAAATTGATTTTATTTAACCCGTTCATTGTATTTATTTAAAGCCATTACACTGACCTGATTGTAAAATTAGTTAATTAAAATCAATTTAATTTCGTTTATTGGTTATTATTAATTATAATTATTTTTTAAAGTCGTAATTTTGAAATGACTAGTTTTGTGGCATTTAAATAATTAAAATTGTTCAAGTACATACATAGAATAGTTAAATAAACGATAATAGATATGCCAGTTGCAAGATAACGTTTTTTTAACAGAAAAAATGCAGTATTTTTTACTTCTACCTCCCTCCGTGATAGTTTAACAAAAACAAGTGCTGGGTCCACATCATTATCTATTTCACCCTATTTGGTACATAACAAACTTCATACAAAATTGAGCCATATCTCATAGGACTAAAGATGTATATTAGAATAAACTTAAGCACTTCTGCGAGGACTTAGTTGTTTTTATGGTGAAGAAGGTTTCATGTCACGGGGAATAGAAGGCTTTGTAAGGGTTAAAAGGTAGGATTGTGTTGTCAGCGTTTAAAATTATAGCTAGTATATTAGTAAAAATCTACAGTAACTTTGAAGCAAAAAACAATTATCACGTGTATTTTGTTGCAGATTAGTAGTGCGCAGCCAAAGGTGCAACTTTTGATGTATGACACGCAACGGTGACATTTGGTTTCAACTCAGTTAATTTTCAAATGTATGTAAGTCTATACTCCTAAGGTGGAATTTAGAGTCTGAGCATTTAAGTATTTTACCAATATTTCCGAAAGTACCTATCTCAGCGTTTGAGCTCAAACGGGACACAATCGGGGATCGTCGCTCACTTGTAATTGAATCAAGTAAGTACTAAAATAATTTTGAAATGAAATTATTAAACAAAGTCTTAACATAATCAATCAAAAGTGGTGATATATAAGGCATCAAAGTTGCAAAAGTACTTGTAGGTACTGAACCTACAGAAGCGAAGATTGGTTCGTGGGTCAAATATAGAAACAGCGGGCATAGCGAGGTTTTTAAGTGATATATTGCATAAATGTAAATAACATACAGTAATTGCAGTATACACTCAATATATTTAGGTAGGCAAAAGGTTGTAGTCTCCTCAATCTTTGCGAAATCTAGGTTTAAATTGGTACCAAGTGATTTTCGTCCATAAGGGAACGATTGTATAACTCTTCCCGCTTGAAATCAGAATGTACCTTAAAGTGCACTGGAAATGATAATAACATCCGATTCAGGGGCGCTGCGAGCTTGTTAACAGAAACATTGATGTTTACAGTTTTAGTTAAAAATGTTATGATTTGTTTTATTTAATAGCCTAATGCCCCTAGTTCACTATATTAAGGATCATAGTTACAAATCATATAATAGTTAAACAACTTTAAACGGTTTTTGAAGCGCTCGTAGCGAAGTTTGCTTGGCTGTTCTTAACCGATCAGCAAAGTCCGCCGCGGTCATGAGTTGGATGGGTGACCGCTAGTGACATTACTACTGAGCGCTTCCGTGCTCCGTCGGTCCCGGTTGTTGTCATAAGCGTCCTCTACACGTAGACAGATTCGTCTGTCTGATCTGCTGATGTCATCGTCGGATACGTCTGCCGACGTGTAGACGGGGTGATTTGCTCGTCTGTGGTAGGTATTTTACATCAGCAGATGCGTCCGCCACGAACCCTTTTGTTGTTGGTTTTTGTGGCACAGATCAAAGGGTTTCAGCGCGAGTGCTCGGTGTCTATCCACACGTCTGAAGACGCATCAGTGTTCATCGACAAGCGAATGAGAGTGCACGCGTGCTTCTTGCAGTTTTTTTTTCTTTCTTTAGGTATCTACTTACTCGTTAAAATGACTTACATGAGCACCAACATTTAAATACCTGGAGCTATATCAAGTAATTAGTACTGTCTATGTAATCCAAAAAATAATTAGCACGTATCAAAATGTAAGTATATATACAATTAATTCATTTTATTTAACTAGCTACCAATATCAATAAAAATACTAACAATTGGATAATATTTAATAAAAAAACTTGGACATTGCGTTTTTATTTTAGTTGGAATTAAACCACATTGACAAACAATCAAAGTAAAGGGTAAAGGTAAAGGTAGGTAGGTATTTTGATCGCGTCAACGCGACATTAAGGCTACTGATATACCCACATTATAAGTATTTATTGTTTCAGATTAATGATTCGTGGGCATTTCAGTACTTTTTTCGGTTTCTATGTATAGTCAGCATCCACCACCTACTTCTCCATTTTTTTAAATAACTGCGATGCACTCTCAAAAACCTATAGTACTTAAAAGTACCGTGTGGACGGCTCGTGGAGATCCATCTGCGGATGCATCTTCCCACATCTGCGGACGCATCTGCCGACGTGTAGAGGAGGCTTTAGGATGGCATTCGTTATAGCATGGTGGTAGGGCATTTTAAGAATGCCCGCCTGGCTAGCTACCATCAATATCAAGTAGAAATTCTGTCGCCAAGCACCTAACGGTGTGTTCCGGCAGCTGTCCTTGAGAGCCAGCAATTCTAGATTAGCCTGAACAATATCTTCGACCACATCATCACTTACCATCAGGTGAGACAGTGGTCAAAGGCTAACCTATCAGGCATAAAAAAAACTTGTATATCGTGCTCACAGGGTGACTTCGATCACTGCAAGCTGTTTAAAACGCCGGGACCAAAATAAAGTTGTAAGTAAACCGTTTAAAAATGTTTAATTACTATGTATAACAGTCGCGAAAACCTAAGAAAACATTAATAATCATAGTTAAAGTGTCTCAATCAAAAAGTTTCTATAAAGCTTAAATTTTTTGTTATAAGTTAATGAATTGCTCTAGGCATTACTTAACGGAAATCTATATTCGGCAATATAATGACGAAATATATGAATTTAACAACAATTTTAGGAAAACATTAGCATTCTTTCTTGTACGCTCGAAGAGTAAAGATCTCCTGAGGGTGCTTCGTGTAGAGCGAGACGCGTCGAAAAATTTACCGGTTAGGTTGCGTGGCGTTTACACATGTCAAGACGGCTTAATAGGGAAATAAGGCGGAATTTTAACTAGATATATTTTCATATTAATTTAAATGTTTTTCGAAAATGTTAATTTTATGCTATCTTAAAATATTTGTTATTTCCTACAAGTGTTGGCAACAAAAGTTTCGATTTGTTTGTGTGTAGATTTTGAAGTCGCTATTGTTTTGTGCATACACATTTCAAACAATGATCCTGTATATGACACTGTAGACACAAGGGCCTACGATTTGAATTTAAAAAAAGGTTTTTTGTTCACTCATTACTAGATAGGTCTACTTTTCACTCATCATTAATTACTATAATTATGGTTTCATTTAAAACTGTGATGGCCCCATCGAGCAAAGGTTTAAAGCTCAATGGATGGCCCAGTGACAATACCTTAGCTGCACCTTATGGTGGAAGTATTTTGCAACTAAAAAAGTAAAATATCTATCTCTGAGCATCCTATACTGTGTGTTGCGGCAGCTTTCTTGTGAGATGGTTTCCATTACCGTCCTCGGTATTATAATTTCACTGTCTTACCAACTGGTAAGATAGTGGCCAAAGTCTAGCAGAAGCCGTAAATAAAAAGAAAGTTTAGTTCCAATCATGACTGTTTTTTTATGCCTGATAGGTTAGCCTTTGACCCCTATCTCACCTAATGGTAAGTGATGATGTGGTCGAAGATGTTGTTCAGGCTAACCTAGAATTACTAGCTCTCAAGGACAGCTGCCGGAACATTTTAGGCTATGCCTGTTTAACACCTTAGACCACATCATCACTTACCATCAGGTGATGTAGGGGTCAAAAAGTCTTTGCCTATCAGAATCAGAATCAGAATCATTTATTGACCATAATAACTAAGAATGCTATTCTTGGCAAGTCAGTATACATGTAACATTTTTATATAATTATTTAAATATCATAAATCTATAATAAATAATACTTTGGTCACCTAATGTTTTCAATTGAAATGAAATAACTTAATAATAACTATATAGATCGAAACATTACTTAATAAGCACTGTAATTAGTTAAATTAATATAAATAAAGTCACTTATTTCATACAATTCTAATAAACACATTAAAATTCTAATAAAAAAAGTGTTTAACCTAGTTGAATATTAATAAAACAACAAAATTTGTGGAAAATATAAAAAATATGGAAAATTATATATAAGCAAAATAAATTAAAAGGTTTTCCGTCACATTTGAAGCAATATTTATTGAATAATTATAAATTGGTATAACAGTCGTACATAAATGAAGGTTCTACTAATTTCATATTCAAAAATTCATTAATATTATAGAATGGATTATATTCGAAAAATAATTTGAGGGTTTGTTTAAAACTAATATGATCTAGATTTATAATACTCTTAGGCAATTTATTAAACATTTTAATTTTAAAATAAATGCCTTGTTTTGTAGAAACAACTTGTTTTAATTCGTATACCTAAAATATTTTGTCAATCAAAAATTGGTGTTAAGACGGGGATATGTAATCGTAAAGATATGATATTCCTCATAAAACATTGAAAAAAAAAACAAAAAGTATGTTTCCGCCCGGGATCGAACCGGGGGCCTTCTGCGTGTTAGGCAGATGTGATAACCGCTACACCACGGAAACCTGACAGCTAAGGCCGAAATTGTCGGTGCGTTGTATATATTTATGCTTACTTATTTTTATCAGTTAGCACACTGCGATAGGAAACGTAACGCAGCAGCGCGAGCGTTATAAATAATTTATGATTGACAAGTTTATTCACTATTGCTACATAAATATTTTTTCTTAAATGTATAATTAGCTTACTAATTATTATATTATCATCATACTAATTTATTACCATTATTCTATGAAAGTTTATAATTGAATTAGCATATCGACGCGTTGTAACAAAAAAATCTTAAAAAAAATAAACTGATTATTTTGAAATACAGTACCTAAATATAACTACTTAGTGACAATTCCGCCTAATGTTTCAGCTGAGCCGAATTGACGTCATAAATGCCACCTAGCCAGCTACACAGGGCTTCGATAAATTGATCATGCAATCGTCAAGACCGCCTGATGATGCTTTGTGTAGAATGGAAACGCTTCGAAAAATCTTCTAAATAGGCTAGATGGTGCTTATTACGTCACACAAGGTAACAAATTTTTTTCGCGGAATCGTCACCTTAAATATGTTTTTTTAAACATAATTTTAAGGGTTCAATAACAAATAATATTTTATCATTATTCTATCTTAGCGCAGATCTTTAATTGAATAGCTATTTCAAAACGAAGCGAACATTTAACAGTGGAAACAATTAATGTGGATTATTTATAGCAATACATTAAAATAATTATTTGCTTACCAAAAACCGCAAATATGGCGAGCAACCCGATTTGTATTGTTAACGAGCAATTATTGCTGTTCACAAAGCTGTATGAAGAACGGTAGCAATTATTTTAATTAAATAAATCGATTTAAATTAATGGCGTTATTAATAACTTTGTCGCTCGTTATCAAAATTATAAGCGGTCTGTATTAATAATATTAATAAGTTTTATTTTTTTTTTATTTTATGCATGGTAGGTTAGCCTTTGTCCACTATCTCACCTGATGTTAAGTGATGATGTAGTCGAAGATGTTGTACAGGCTAACCTAGAATTACTGGCTCTCAAGGACAGCTGCCGGAACACACCGTTAGGTGCTTGGCGACAGATTTTCAACTTGAGGGTGGTAGCTAGCCAGGCGGGCATTCGCAAAGTGCCCTACCACCATGCTGTAACGACTGCCATCCTAAGACAACAACCGGGACCGACGGCTTAACGTGCCCTCCGAAGCACGGAAGCGCTCAGTAGTAATGTCACCAGCGGTTACCCATCCAACTCCTGACCGCGGCGGACGTTGCTTAACTATGCTGATCGATTCAGAATGGCTAAGCAAACTTCGCTACGAGCGCTTCTAAAACAGTTTAAGGCAACAATTAATAAGGTATTCAGGCAACTAAGTATTAATTGTGTTCTTTCGTTGTTTATTTTGTAAGCTACATACTATTAAGGACATAAAACAATATATCTGGGGTAGACAGAGATACCCATTTCCAAATAGAGATCACGTTCGGAGAAATTCGTATTTCTAAAGAGATTTCCCTTTGAGAGTTTTACTTGCAGAGAGATTTCCATTTCCAGAGACATTTCTATTTATAATAAGATTTTCACTTTCAGAATAATAAATAAATAATAAATTGTTTATTGAGATAAAAAGTCACGAAATAGAATTACATTTATCTCACAGCTATTAATTAAATCCATAATACCCTCTACTTGATAAGTTTTATGGCAAAGTAAATATTTAATTATGCATAATAAATCATTAAAAATGGTAATAGTTATATGTTTCTGTCAAAATTATACAAAAATAGTTAAAATAAAAACCACACATATTCAAATACTTAATTACATTTTAAAATAAACAAATTACGTCAAATGAAATTCTATTTTGACATTCATTATTCATGTGTTTTTATTATCATTATTATAATATTAATGTTATCATTATAGAAATATTTCCATTTCTAGAGAGATACCATTTGCCGTGATCCTAGCATACCTCTCTAGCATTATCCACTTTCATTACATTTTTAGTACGTGTTTGACGAGGGTAGGTATTGACAGGTCTAGAACTACCATGGTACGTTTCTCTAAAATGTTTGTGTCATTTCTGGCTTTGGAAAAGGATGCTATCCCTCATATTTAGTCCAAACCTAGAACCAAATTCTTTATTCCGGATTGAACCGGTCATCAAATTTATATTTTTTGAGAAAAGGCCACATTTTCCAGCTATCTCGTTTCAACCTCATATTTTCCAAAATGGCTGAATGAATAAAATAGTTTTTGAAAAGTAATGCAGAATACTTTGAAAAGCTGTTAGTATATTAATTTATAAGTTGAGTATTGTTTTATTTATGCAAAACTTTCAGTGTGCATGTACATACACAGACGAGGCCGTCAGCAAATATATATATATGTATTTGATTCTAAGCGTTTTAGTACATAGATTAGTACCGTCCGTGGTCCGTACATAATATATATCGTCCGTACTACCAAACACAGTTGTCGTGGAATAAGATGCAAAACTTGGTTCAGAACTGAAATGCGTGAATATGCACCATAGATCTGAGAAATATTCACACCACCATACAATTTGAACCGATTATTTTGGCATGATGATAGGGCATTTTGCGAATGTCCACCTGCGGCTAGCTTTATTTTGTAAAAAAGTTTTTTTTAGGTATGAAATTCTAACCACAATAACTTCATATTGCTATGGTAGTGTACGTTAAGTGCATTATGAACCGAACGTTTACGTGCATACAGTTCAAAAAGCACAAATTTGCGTGACTTGAAATATTAATCAATATGGAGCTTGAACATTTGGCGATAAGCGCGTTCGCACATTCCAAACATGTTTAGCGACTTTACCGATTTGCGCTCCAAGGGAGACTTCGTCTGTTATTTTTTTGACGAAGATAAATATTATTTTAACTCCTATCTGTTTCACAGTGGCCTAGACAGAATACAAGGATTTCTAGAAGCAAAACTTTCAGAAATATATCTAGTTCTTTTAACATTCATCATATTCTGATTATAAATTGATATTCGATGATAAATATTGGATACATTCTTTGCAATGTCATAATTTTTATGAACAATTGCTACTACTCGTATAAACTTTGTAAATATTCGACTAAAAATATTAATAAAATAATACGTATATTCACAACTATCTTTGTTTTCAAAATAATAATTTGTGGAGTAAACATGTACCAACAGTTTATATTATCTGCATTTCTCATAAACATACTCAAATACCAATTTACACACAATATTCCGGCACAACAAAAAAACGTTGTTTACTTTAACCCATGTATTATTGAGATAAGCGCTGCAGTTGTTCGGATATCAGATACGCGTTGGCTAGGGACCGCCAAACCTACAATAATTATACCGGTTCAAATTCAAATAAGAAAATATACTATCTGCATGGTATTGATAATAATTTATTACAAGCAATCTAATCTACAAAATTATCACTATGTTTGGGAATCTACTCCACTTGTCAGATTCATATGTGCTATTAAACAACGAACATGGCTTTAAAAGACATAAATGATGAATTGGATAACATATGTGTTGTTCCTAATTACGAAGTAGAACTCCCTGAGCTATGCTTACAGTATTTGGGAAATATAAATAGCCAAATCTCAATAGTATCTCAAAATATACGGAGTATTCGAAAAAATTTGGATAATTTACTAATCTTTCTGAGCAGAATGAACTTCTTACCTGATATTATCGTATTAGTGGAATGTTGGCTTAATGAGTCATTTAATGGAATCGACATACCCAATTATAACTGTTATCATTCTAAGAAATATATGAACCAAAATGATGGCATAGTAATATTCTCGAAGGTTGGCTTGCAATTAAATGTCACCGAACCACATTTTGAGGACGGTAACTGTTTACAATTAGACCTAGACGAAGCCGCTCTAACGATTGTTTGTACATACAGGTCGCCATCTTTTAGTAACATCTCAAATTTTATAAATTCTCTCAATAAAGTTCTCGAACTGTGTAGAAGAGATACCTGTGCAATTACGGGTGATATCAATATAGATATAAAAGAAGGATCCACTGACAAAAACGCGGACGAATATCTAAATCTTATCACCCATTATGGTTTCATACCTGGTCACATACGACCAACCAGAGGCCTGAACTGCCTAGATCATTACCTCCTAAGATCCCGCCGTGATAGTAGGGCTGTAATCTGTTCTGCTGACATTACTGATCATAGCACTATTGTGTTTTCTATAGAAACAACTTTTAAAAAATCAGGGTCACGTAAAAATTATAAAGTAAAAACAAATTATAAAGAATTAATACAACAATTAAATGCGTATGACTGGACCTCATTTTACCTTCACACAGATGTTAATACAGCAACAAATGACTTTACTAGCATTTTACAGAAACTGATTCAATCGCACTCCACGCCTGTTAACAAAAACCAAAAACCTAATGATTGTTTACTTCCTTGGATGACCCCATCTCTGCTGAAGTGTACAAAAAGAAGAGATGCAATGCATTTAAATGTTAAAAAAACCCCGGATAATCCAGCAACACTCTTAGAGTACAAACTTTATCGAAATACCTGCAACAATCTGATACAAAACATCAAAAATAATTACGAAAGAAATGAATTACTTAAAAATAGGGGAAACATTAAAAAGACGTGGGATACTTTAAAAAATATATGCAATATAAAACAAAAAAAAACACCTAGTTCTGACCTCTTTGTAAGTAAAGGTAGCCCAAAAAAATCACTTAATGCGGTAAACAACTTTTTCACATCAGTAGGGGCTAAACTTGCCAACAAAATCATGAGAAGAATAAATAAAACGGAAACAGAACTTGTTCATGACCTAAAAAGCGTCCCCTTATCAAATCGATCGCTTAATTCATTCTTCTTTGCTCCAACAGATGAAGCAGAAATAATCAAAATAATCGGAACTCTTAAGCCAAGATCAGCTCCAGGACATGACAAAATAAACAACAATATCTTGATCAAAGCCAAAAACACACTTTCTCGCCCTATCGCTTTTCTATGTAATTTGAGTATGTTAAGTGGAGTTGTACCCGATAGCTTCAAGATAGCCAACGTGACGCCCATCTTTAAAGACGGTGACCCTCTAGTTTTCTCAAATTACCGCCCTATCTCACTGCTAAGCAACATATCCAAAATATTAGAAAAAGTTGTCAATACGCGATTACTGAAGTATTTGGAAAAATCAAACATTTTGTCTAATCAGCAATTTGGATTCAGAGCTAAGCGATCCACTGAAGATGCGGTAACCATGCTAACTGATGTTGTTGCCACCAGCCTCGACAAAGGCTCTAAATGTGCTGGGGTCTTCCTCGACCTTGCTAAGGCCTTTGACACGGTCTCACGGCCAATCCTATTAAGGAAATTAGAACTTATGGGGGTACGTGGTCTTCCGTTACAGTGGTTTTCCTCATATCTCACTGATAGAATGCAACGAGTTTGCCTAAACGACACAATCAGTGATCTAGCAGAAGTGAAATTTGGGGTGCCCCAAGGAAGTGTGCTATCTCCTACCCTCTTTATAGCATATATAAATGACCTTTGCAATCTAAACTTAACGCAAGGTCAAATTTTCACTTTTGCCGATGACACTGCCATAATTTTTTATAGTGACAACTGGAACTCACTTAACGATATTTGTCAACTAGGACTAAATAACGTGGTCGATTGGCTAAATAAAAATCTTCTAACGTTAAACGCTTCCAAGACCAAAGTAATTGCTTTTCATATTACTAGGCGAACGGCACCACCCAAACCTCTCTCTTTAAAGGTACATATCTGCCAGAATAATATGAGTAAATCGTGTGATTGCACTGCTTTAGAAACAGTAGGCTCCATTAAATATCTTGGAGTTGTTATTGATGAACATATGTGCTGGGGCCCGCATATAAACGTTCTTTCTGGAAGAGTAAGGAAACTACTATATATTTTCAAAAGACTTCGCGCGGTAGCTGATTCCGACATTATAAATCTGGTCTACTCCTCCCTATGCCAATCGATCTTAGAGTACTGTATTGTAGCATGGGGTGGAGCTTGTCAAACATATCTTCTAAAACTAGAACGTGCCCAACGTGCCGTTCTAAAAGTAGCCTATAGAAAACCTTTTCGGTATCCCACAAACGACTTATACGAAGAATGTAAGCATTTAAGTATAAGGAAGCTGTATATTTCATCTGTAGTTTTAAGATATCACAAAGTTGCACACCTATACCCAATTATCTGTCGCCGACATATTAGGTGGAAAGTACCGTCTCGTGAAACAGAATTCTACCGACGATCATATGCTTGGGTAGCACCTTACTTATATACCAAAGCAAACAGACAACTAAACATACTGCAGCAAACAAAATACAAATGCAAGCAAGCTTTAAAACAATGGCTGCTATCTTTTACCTATGAAGAAAATGAGCAAATCCTTCATATAATTAAATAAATAAATAAAATAAAGTTATACTCTGAACCTACCAAATTATACAAACTAATATATATACCTTTACCTTTTTTTTTTTTAGTTTGACAAATTATTAAAACGAGGTTGTTGGCGTTAGTCTTTTCCCACACAATATATTTTGTAACCATATCTTACTATACACATTATACATTTATAAATATATATTTATTCAACCACATATACTTACGTAAACTTACAAACTTACTGATACATAATATATACTCTGTTACATATTATGATGCAAAGATACCGCTAAACTCTAAAATAAACGGTTATATGGTCCTCACGACACAGGGAATCCTAGTGTGGGGACCAAAGTGCATTTACCTACTAGAAATTAAGTGTTAGTTTTATGTCACGAATCTGTAATAATTTTAAGCTAAGTCATAAGTTTAGTTGCCAAATAAATTTATTATTATTATTATTATTCTTCATCCAGGTTCGTCTGTTAAGAGTCATTCATCATGTGGTATTTTCTTAGAACGTCTCAAATTAGGCTGAAGTTCAACTTCCAACGGTTTCAGCACTTCCAGTCATTACAGCTTTGTATACTTGCTTTACAAAGCTCTCAAAGGCTCTGTTACATCACACCGGCAGAAGGAAAAAAGTTCCGCAATAAACAATTGTTAAAAGATAAAATCTAACAAACTTGAAAACAACTAGAAAATGTTCCGGAAAGTATTACCCTGACAAACGACCCATCTCCCTCAGCTAATATTAAAATCACTTGGACAAGATTCAAAATCCTTACAAAGCGGCTCATAAAACTATAATACCAACCTTAGATAAACGAAAACATTGGATATGGCAAATTTAATACCTAACTTCTTTTTGTCGGTCTTATTCACAAGACACTACGAACCATAAACTATATAAAAATATCGGCCAAGTGCAAGTCGGACTCACGCACAAAGGGTCCATACGTAAGCTATACAACGTTAGACTTCATATTTTAACCTTTTTTTGTTTAAACGTGCGCGAGTCCGACTCCCACTTGGCAATTTTTTTGTATTTATTGTTATAGCGGCAACAGAAATACATCATCTGTGAATTTCAGCTGTCGGGCTATTATCGTTCATGAGATTCATGAGACTAATTCTACAGTGTTAAGTCGTAAAGCACGTTAAATTACTGGGTGCTGCAGACATAAAGAATGGGAATAATCAGGGCAGTACATTATTGTGATAAGACGCTAACACCTACACCTTTAAGGGGCTAAGAGTTGACAAATCAGTATGATCAACTTATTATACTGAAAAAAGAACATACTCTATCAACATAATAAAAATAATAGGTACAGATGAGAATAATTCATCGTGATTAATTGCGATTGAACTGAACTGAATTACGTATGGTACATTACAATTAAAGAAATATTTTTGTAACATCTATTTTGTCTATATTGCCTGCAATATCGTGATAGCAACAAATGCTTAATAATTATAATCGATTCTTACAACAAACGATAAGAAATTTAAATAAACAGAAACTGTATTTGTTGAAGCTTCGCAATTATTATGCATAAACATAAAACAGCTGGTATCGACATCTTTCGAGGGTACTTCGGTTTAAATTACTTTTTGATATGATTGCTAGAAGGAGGGTAGTTATGAATTACATTGCCTCTCACTGGTTCGCCTGCCAGTTTCAACCGGACCTTTCACCCGAAGCGCACGTAAAAGCATCGCGTGTGATATACCTACTCTCAAACCTCAAGTTCATAACTCCTGCTTCATACCAAGTGAAAAACCAACTCTCGCCAGTGATTTACATACCTACCTGTGATTATCTAGATATTAGACAGCGTTGTACCGTACCACGGTCATCTCTCACATTGAGCTATCGAAGGTTGTATTTAATAATGTGTTAGACTTGCAGTCCTGCGGCAAACCCTCAGGAAACTGCCCCCTGGATAGGCTAGGGAGCGTACAGTCGTGATAACTTTTATAGTGTACATGATTCTCGCGCATTTCGGACGAAAAAATTAAAGTACGTAATTGCCAAGTCCGCGTCGGGGTGTGCGCTGAAATGATCTTTATTTCAATGGTACTTTGTTTGATTTTCGTACGCCCTGACTGTGAGCTGCTAATTTAGCAGCTGTTAAGACCATCTAGGTGTGACGCTCACCATTAGGTGGACAATGAACCATTTCATCACTGTATGACATATAAACACATAGGTATGATATTTATCTGTGATCAATTTCCCTTTATAAATTTTCCTACACTCCTTGGTTTTTTGCTTTTATATTTTTTATATGTAAATGCGTACCTACGCATAAGTTTTTACTAATTAATTAAATCTTAATGATTATTTTTATCTTCGCAACATCATCTTCCAGGTTGTTCACAATCAAATTTGATCAACTCTGATTGAATAGTTTTTTAGTAGGACATTTTGCGAATGCCCTCCTGGCTAACTACCATCCTCCAATAGAAAATCTGTCGCCAAGCACCTAACGATGTGTTCTGGCAGCTGCCCTTGAGAGCCAGTAATTCTAGGTTAGCCTGAACGACATCTTCGACCAAATCATCACTTACTACCAGGTGAGATAATGACCAAAGGCTAACCTATCAGGTATAAAAACAACTTTTTTCTCTCTCTTTTTCTATGTCTTATCATCATTTACACAATATTAGATAATCTGAACGCTTCTACGATCTGTGGTAGACGCACTGAGAGTGGGATATACGTCGTGCTTTACTGTTATTGCTTCCTTTGCGCTCTCTGTGACTCTAGTGGCCACTGAACGCTGGTTTTATTGTTTATTATTCTATGAGAATCAACGGATACGCTTTATTTTATTGGAGTTGACGTGGAAATTGTTATTAGAAGATAAATTATATTAGTATGCAACTTCCTTCACTTTTGCATTGAAAAAGACTATAAAGTTGTAAGTATAGTTAGCTTACTAAGTACCTATAATCAATAATAAAAATATTTTTTAATAATTAAAGAAGACATTAAATTAATATTTTGGTAAAATACTTAAAAAAATTATCTGGTGACAATTCCGCCTGATTTTCCTGCTAAACCGACGTGAGGTCACAACCACCACGCTGCCAAAGCGGAAGAGTTTTCGACGCATTTCGATTCAACAAGAAGCTTCCTTAGGAGGTCTTGACTCTTCGACCGCACGACCAATAAAAGTTTATCTGTTTTACTAAAATATTTATTCAATGTTTTCTAATATTTATTATTATAATATATGGAGTTCCGCACATTAACGCCTAAATCGATTCATTACCTATAATCATTCAAAACTTAATTATTATACTTAATTGTTCTCTAATTAGGCAAAATATTTTATGGGCTTTTTATGGTTATAAGTGTGAAGCGACGTAATCTTTTTTTTTTTTATGCCTGATAGTTTAGCCTTTGACCACTATCTCACCTGATGGTAAGTGATGATGTGGTTGAGGATGTTGTTCAGACTAACCTAGAGTTACTGGCTCTCAATGACAGAAAAATTGGAATACTGGGTTCAATATCCGGGTCAAGAAAAGTTATTTTTATTAATTTTTTATAACACACTACAGAGTATTAACTATTATGCAGGTATTATTACGTAGGCAATAAGGCAACCTAAATGCCCTTATTCGGCAGACCAAATTCGACAAACAGCAGCGTGCTACCAGCATTGTCCCGTTTTATTGCAATGCTTATTCGTTTGCAATGCTTATTTGTTGAGCCTAATGGATGCCAGCATTTTGACCACGCGTCGCTTCGACCAAGCGGTTTGTTATGTTTTGGAAGATTTGATGAGTTCAAGGTCCCCATGGACCCAACGTACTCTACACCATATGTAACCAAGATTAGTAAGGAAATAAGGCAAGTTATTGGGCCACAAGTTGCGTAATAGGCTAGCAAAACTGTTCTAGGGGTAGGGAGACCGTGGCAAGTGTAGTAATCTGAGTCTGTTCTCTCCCTAAGTATATTATGATCCAGCTAGCAAGTTAGGTGTGTTGAAAAAGGAGTATTATGTTTTCAGGACTGATGTACGTATGTATGTATGTTTGTGAGTTTCTTTATACCTCCATAACTTCTAAACGGTATACTTAACCGATTTTAATGTACCTATTAGATATTTTAGACCTTGATAGCGCAAGTGACACTAGGCTTATACTAAAATAAAAAACAACCTGGCGGATGTTAGACGCCATATTAAGATTTTTTTTTGCTTGGGTGGGGTAACAAAATGAAGATCTTAAAAAACGATTCCAATAAAGATATTATATAAAATTAAACTTGCAGTTTTAATTACAATGATAATAAACGATAAAACGTTTAAAGAAATTAAATTACTTTCAGTCGGATTTTTTACTATTTCTATTAATTTATTCTTGTTTGTATGTATATAAAAATACATAAAATCATTATTCATTATATAACATCATTAATCATCAATATAATAATATAAAATCATTGTGAACAAATACGCTATGTAGGTGATTCGTGCTTTATAGCTTTAACGGTCCTTTTGTTTAAATAAGAGTGCATTTTAGTTATAAGTAAGGGATTTTATAACTCAAACATTGCTTCGGCATCGAGTACCTGCGGTCGTTGCCTAAGTCAGACTGCAACTAGATTCTTAGACATAGAAATTTCATTAGAATCCCGGCATCTAGGCTCAGTAACGGCAACGGGCTCGCCTCTACCACAATCAAAACACATGTGGCTAAACGCGGGTGTTCTAAGCTCTGCCAACCCATAAGTAGGGGATTTGACGACAGCATCACAATATGTTTATCTTCCTGTGGCAATTTTTTTTTTCCTGTCATACATACATATACGCCTGTATTCCCCAAAGGGATAGGTAGAGGTGTGTAAAGGCCCACGTTGCGTCAACGGTTATTGGTCCCAAGTAATAAGGGGTGAGCCTATTGTCATTCATCGGGCACAGTTTCAGGGTCATACGTAATGTTTTCTCTAACACACTGGACGTAACACAAGAACATATTGTGTGAAATACAGCCCTTTTATATTATTGAAATCATAAAAATTGTAACAACCATAATAATACCAAGCCAATTACCGTCAATAAGTCTAATTGAGATGTTTTTTTACACAAGTTTATTCCTGCAATGAACGTCCTCTCGTGACATTGTTCGATGCAACTGGATTGATATTTTGAAGCTATTTAAAACCCGTTTTGAAGTTCAAAATATAAAGTGATTAATGTTTTAAAACCGCTGTCTTTCTCTTTGTCCTAAGAATCTTGAAGCGAAAACGAGAACAATTTGTTCACACACATAATTCATTTGTTTACCTGTTGATCCTTCAGGGCGCCAAATTCGCCCTGAAATATAACCCAAATTAATCCTTGTTATTAATTCCGACCTGTGCCGCCACGCCGTGCACACCTGTCTACAGCTCCGCCAGTATCTCCCAGTGAGACCGCAATAGTCCCCGCACTATTGCCGTCTCACTCGGGTCATCGTTCCGACGCTAGTTGCAGACCAGTGCCTTGGAATACGCAGTCCTGACGAAGTTTTGTTTTCTGTGCAGAAGCTGAGCAGCCACCGACCGCCGTGCAACGTGAGCTACGAGCTCGCCGTGCCGGCGCGCAGAGGCGCTCTAAGACGTCAGGCATTACCACCTACCCAAGTCCCTTGTTTCGGACGAACAACATCATATCGGGCTGGTGGTCTTGTTTTGACCGCACTTTTCGGTGCGCATTTCACCACTTTACTACCCGACACAACATAGTAACAGTCGCGTAACAACACACTTTGTGCTGTTAAGCGACGTCGTTCAGGCGTGGGGTAGCGTCAGCCAAACCCGTCTGAACGATCAAATCCGCCATTTGCTGCGGTCGCAGTGTGACACCCTACGGTGACAACGGCCACTGTTGTTGTTTTGGTTTAACCTTGCACCGTGGCCTTTCCCGCTTCACGGGTCAGCCGAAGCAAGCTGGGCTCCGGGATTACTGGCCTTGGGGTCGCCCCTAGTCAACCCCGGAGTAGCGCTTAGGAGCACCCCTCTCCGCCGAGAAAAAAGCTCGGAGAGGGTACACAACTAGGGCACACCCTAGGTACACACTCCCTCTCACACAGTGAGCTCACAAGGTGTGTGAGGGAATTCAAACCCTTGATAGGGCGTCCTGAGTATTCCCCTCAGGATGCAGTCCCGTCCCTCTAACGGTGAGGTGCAGGTCCTTCAGACCTTCGCCCTCCGCCACCCCGATCTATACGTTGCACATATGCAACTCCTTGAAGAGGAAGAGAATGCCCGCCTCACGGACACTCTCATCGCTCCCTCCGGGACTTCAAACCCGGAGGCCAGCGTTCCTCCCTTGACCCGATCCTATTCAGAGGATAGCCCTACTTCGCCCGCTCCCGGGCCCGACAATAGACGCACGGTGGCAGCCCCTCCCCGTGAACGGTCTCGCTCTCGCTCACCGATCGGGAGGTCAGCGAGTACCCGTCCCTCCTTCGCCATTGTCGAGACCGTTTCGGAATCCGAAACGGACATGGAGGTAGATCAGGCCGGCGCCTCACGCACGGACTCTGATTCCGATAACGACGGTTACACCGTCGTAGATCGCAAACGCAAGCGCGCGCCCAAAGCCGCTAGTTGCGCCACTTCCGCCCCTCCCGCCAAGGCACCCGCAAAGGCCCCCGCCTCCGGCAAAAAACCGACCCCCGCCCCGCGCCCCGCGTCTCCTCCCTCCGCTCCGGTTTCAACCGCCGCGTCCCCTCAGGACGCGAGCGCACGTCGCGAAAAACCGCCTCCGCCTTTGTTCATTCAGGACAAAAGCAAATGGGACATGCTGTCCCGCTTAGTTTCGGATCGTGGGATCCATTATACTAATGCCCGCTCCACGCAGCAGGGCATTAAAGTCCAAGTGCCCACTAGTAGCGACCACAGAGCGCTAACAAAGCTCCTCCGTAAAGAGAGCATAAGTTTTCACACTTATGCGCTCGAAGAGGAGAAAGTCCTTCGCGTTGTGATTCGCGGTGTGCCTAAGGAGATACATACCGATGCGGTATGTGACGACCTTAAAGCACAAGACTTCCCAGTGCATGCGGTTCACCGCATGTACAGCGGGAAGGACCGCAGTCCATATGACCTAGTACTCGTAGTACTAGACCGTACACCAGAGGGCAAGGCCATTTTTAATTTAAAAAAGGTCTGCGGCCTCTCTGGGTTAGACGTACAAGCCCCATTTAAAAATGGAAGTCCCTCGCAGTGTCACAACTGCCAATTGTACGGTCACGCCTCCCGCTTCTGTTTCGCTCGCGCTAGGTGCGTCAAGTGCCTAGGCGATCACGCGACAGCGGCGTGCACTCGCACTCGGGACTCGCCGGACCCACCCAGCTGCGATCTATGCGGTGCTCAAGGACATACCGCGAATTACCGCGGCTGCCCAAAAGCACCACGCATAAACCACAGGGTGGCAAGGCATAGGCCGACCCGTCCCTCACATGACCGTTACCAACGGGTCAGCCCTAAGCTGTCGGTAATACCTGCTTCACAGGTAATACCCGCGCCGCTCCCCGCCCGTAACGCATGGTCTAAACCACCCAGTATGGTAAAGACCATCACT
The DNA here is from genome assembly GCA_963854805.1 of Plagodis dolabraria. Taxonomy (NCBI): domain Eukaryota; kingdom Metazoa; phylum Arthropoda; class Insecta; order Lepidoptera; family Geometridae; genus Plagodis; species Plagodis dolabraria. The sequence continues at coordinate 8,080,170 of OY978442.1, forward strand.
CCCGCCCGCGCCCCGGCCCGCGCGCCCGCACCCGCTCCCGCCCGCGCCCCGGCCCCTGCCCGCGCACCGGCCCCGGCTCGCCCCGCGCTCCCGGCACCCGTTGCCAACTCCGTTCGCGCCCCTCCTCCCCGCGCCATTCCTCGGCCACAAGCCCCACCCATGCCGCTGATGGATGCCTCTCTTCAAGAGGACATCAAACTAGTCAGCGACCTGGCGATGTCTATTGACATCAACGAAGTCCGCGAGCTAGCGCACAAGATGCACTTCGCTCAATCCCCAGCGGACGTGATCCAATATACATTGGAACACGCGAATTTACTTAGCGCCCTTAAGCGCTTCGTTCCCCAGGCCCCTCCCCAGTACAACCACTATGGGTAGTACAACCGCACGCACGAAACCGCGCTCAGTTTCGTTAGCGTCATTCAACGCTAACGGTTTCTTTAGACAACGTGACCTTGTCCACGACTTTTGTTGCACCCACCTTATCGACATTATATGCGTGCAGGAAACCCTTCTAAAACCAGGGAAGGCGAACCCTAGGTTTGCCAATTACAGAACGGTACGTGATGATAGAGTGAACTCCCGTGGGGGAGGCACTCTTATCTATTACAAAAGGTCCCTGCACTGCATCCCCTTACCTACCCCGACTCTTGTTAATATGGAAGCATCTTGTTGCCTTCTAGCTATGACTGGTCATCAACCTATAGTCATAGCGTCCTGTTACCAAGCTTGTCAAAAGCCGATCGTCCGAGCTGACTTAGAAGCATTGTTCTCATTAGGAAGCGCCGTCCTTCTGATTGGCGACTTCAATAGTAAGCACATCCTATGGAATTGTAACGTCAACAATCCCAGAGGCATTGCACTTGAAAAACTAGTCGCAGAACTTAATTTTGACATAATTGCGCCCACTGAGCCCACTCACTACCCTCACACGGAAGACTTTCGACCTGACTTGCTTGACATGGCACTACTCAGAGGCGTAACACTCCAGTTACGCTCCATAGAAGTGGTTCACGAGCTTCACTCTGACCACCGACCCATTATACTGCGACTAGGTCCCGACCCAACAACAGACCTCCCCCGCCCCACTAAGACGATAGTGAACTGGAAGCAATTAGGCGTTGCCCTAAAGGCTATCAGTTCACCGGACCTTGACAAGATCCCTGACGACATCCTGACTAAAGATGACGTAACCCTTGCGATCGATTCGTTCACTAATCACCTCTCCACCGTAGAAGGTGCATCCGCAAAGGAGGTCATAGTGCCGGACGACCGGCGCCTTGTCATTCCAGCGGATGTGAGACGATTAGTGACGGAAAGTAAAGCAGTGACCCGACATTACGACTCTTACCCCAGTAAAGAGAACAAAACTAAGAAACGCCACTTTGAACGCATGGTTCAAAGTCGCATGTCTGAGTTGCGTGATCAACAATGGGGTGACAAACTTTCAAACCTCGTGCCAAGCCACCAGGCTTATTGGGACTTGGCGCGAGGTATGTAAGGAAGTAACTACAACGACATGCCTCCCTTATACAGACCAGTCCCACTAGTCCCAGCGTTCTTTGACGAAGACAAAGCTGAGTGCCTAGCTGATAGCCTAGAGGCTCAGTGTTCCCCTAACGTAGATCACGTTGACCAAGCTCACCTCGATTCGGTGGATGCTGAAGTCGAACGTAAAAGCTCTGTGGTCACCTCTGAACTCCCACCAATCACCTTAGCGACTTACGCTGAGGTGGCGAGACTGATCAAGGCCCTCCGACCGCGCAAATCCCCCGGTGCCGATGGCATCTCCAACAGGGTTCTTAAAACCCTCTCTCCTCCTCTCATCCATCTCCTAGTCAGCATCTTCAATGCTGCTATGAGCCACTGCTTATTCCCAGACACCTGGAAATGTGCAAATGTCATTGGCATTCACAAACCAGGCAAAAGCTCATCTGACCCCACCAGTTACCGCCCCATCAGCCTCCTCAGTGCCTTAGGCAAACTTTACGAGCGGTTACTTGCAAACCGTCTCCAGTCCCATGCTAAGGAACACCACCTTATCCCAGATGAGCAGTTTGGCTTCAGGCCCGGACACTCATGCGTCCAACAGGTGCACCGCCTCACGGAGCACATCATTGAGGGCTTTAACAAGTACCCCAAACCCCAGACAACGCTAGCAGTCTTCCTCGACGTAGGGAAAGCTTTTGACAAAGTCTGGCACAATGGCTTGATTTACAAGCTATACCAATTTGGCGTGCCAGAACGTCTTGTGCTCATCCTACAAGACTTCCTTAAAGCCAGAAGCTTTCGCTATCGCGTGGAAGGCACCCTCTCCTCCCCCCACCCAGTCAGAGCCGGAGTCCCTCAGGGCTCCGTGCTATCACCCATTCTTTTCGCGCTGTATACCAGCGACATCCCACGCTCTCAGCCTAACATCCTATTAGCCCAATACGCGGATGATACCGCTATTTATACCACTGGGTGGCATATCAGTAGAAAGTCCATTCCCGCCCTCCAACGGGCCATCACCGAGATCGGTGACTGGTTCCGTAAATGGCGCATCGCGGTCAACCCAGTTAAAAGTGCAGCTATGTACTTTACTGAGAAGGGCCGCCCCCGTTACCCGCAACCTATAACTTTGTTCGACCAACCCATCCCCTGGGTTAGTAAAACAAAATATCTCGGAGTCACCCTTGATCGGAATCTCACCTTTAGCGATCATATAACAACCGTCCGTAACAGAGCGGCCTTTGTAATGGGTCGCCTTGGTCCCCTGATTCGCAAAGAGAGTAAAATGTCTCTTAGAAATAAGAAGACACTTTACACTGCCTGCATCCGCCCCATCATGACTTACGCATCAGTAGTGTTTAGTCATGCTAGTGAGGCCCATCTCCATAAGCTTCAAGTCATTCAAAACCGTTTTCTTCGTAGTGCAACCGGCGCTCCGTGGTATATCCGGAACACCGAGTTGCATTGCGACCTAAACCTTCCCTCTTTAGCGCAGTTCAATAAGGACTGCGCCCGCCGATACTTTGATCGAGCGCCCCACCACTCGAACCCATTGGTTGTCCAGGCATCGAACTACTCGACCGCCTCTTCTATCCCATTTTTCAAACCCCCCCGTCGCCGACCACGGCAGGTATTAGACGACCCGGATGACCCCATCGCAGCCATTACGTTGGCAGCTTTAGCGTTATCCGCAAGTCGTCGAGGTAAAATCCCCAGGTGTGAGGTAATCAGAGGTCACACAATCAAACACCGAGCTCGCCGGCGAGCTCGAGGCAAAAACAAGGTCACGATAAATTGCTCTCCAAATAGTCAAAGAGTATTATTCAGTAGGGCCCAATTGTGCAACACTGCAGTTGCACAGAGGCATTTTGCTCCGATCCCCCCCATGTCTCTCGACAGCGAGACAAGCCGAGGTCCGAACCACAGTGGTGCCCTTGAGCTCGCTGTCAACCCCTCCTATAATAGCGGTACGTTTTCGGCGTCCGCAGGAGACGGAGGTAGAAAGCGCTTTTCGCCTTCTACGCCCGTCTCGGGAGAAGTGCCTTCGGCACTTCTCCCTCCCGGGCTATTGTAGGGCCAGGCCCTCGCCCAAAACCCGGTGGAGCTGGACGACCGCACAGGCGGTAGCCAGCATCTATGTCCTCCCTAAAAAAAAAAAAAAAATCCTTGTTATTATGAAATTATACGCAAATACATACACAGTGTAAGGTCTAAGCCACAATGACATGTTTGCAACAGCAATTTGATACTGTGTGACAAGGGTGGGCAATTTTCCATTATTTATTGCCTTTGGAGAATTTATGAACGCGCCCTGAGCCTTTATTATGGTTTAAGTATGGGCACTAAGCAGAAAGGAAGATCTACTTCTACTATTACATTTAGCTTCAAACTGTAAAATAAGTTTCATGTAAACTTTTTGCCCGTGGGGAGCCGGGCTACAATATCACCCCTCCATTGCTACCTGTGAGTGTTGTAAACGGCGACTAAAGGAGGTAAAATACCGAAAGGTGGGCAGCAGCGACTTCAGAAGAACTGATACTACGATCCCCAAGACTCCTGCCAAGCATGGGAAATATTGTAATGCACCTTAATGGGAGAGACTGTATTCAGCTGGGGACAATCCAGCTGATACAGTAAACTTTTGTGTGACTCTTAGTTGTGAGAGAGCATTTGCAAATCAGTACTAATCAGTACTAATATTATAAATGCGAAAGTAACTCTGTCTGTCTGTCTGTTACGCTTTCACGCCAAAACTACTGGACCGATTTGAATGAAATTTGGTATGGAGATAGTTTGAGACCCGGGAAAAAACATAGGATAGTTTTTATCTGACTGCGCATTAAGAGGTTAATGTTTTCGCGCGATAACCGACATTCGCGCGGGTGGAGCCGCGCCCGGAAAGCTAGTGGTCTATAAAAATCTGGCTATAGATACCACACTCAAGTATAAAATCTTTTGTCAAGTGTGATCCAGCTGTCCTTGAAAGCCAGCCTATTCTGAGTATATAACCTGCTTTACCTCTTCTACAAAATCATTACCTAGCAGCTAGTAAAAAGAAGAGTTGATTGTTATAGTTTACCGATATTATCTCAGGCTCAGATTTATTATTTTATTTGTTAGGGGCAAAGGTGGCACAGTTTTTAATTATCACTGAATAAAAAAATTAAATGCTGAGGCTAGAGAGCAGGTAGCGCTTTCCATACAAATGTAGTTCAGTCTCGTATTTTAAATACCAAGTCTCCAAATATTAAACTATATAAATATAATTAAGTACCTATCTAGACTTAGAAGTATCGACTTACACCTCTCATTTCTTTCTGTGGGCGATTTTTTGGTGAGTACAGACAGTACATATACATATGGCCATGGAGCCCACGTTGTGCGTGATCTATTTGAACTGGGTCGGTTTCTTTACATGTCCACGTTGAACAATTGCCTTCCATATTAAGGGATATACGCGCTTGGCCAGGCGTCTTCGAGATTAATATGGGAAATACTCGTAGCAGTTATTCGAAAGCGCTGCAGTCCATCTGGAATTATTGACTCCGACTTCTCACAAATTCCAGAGGAAGATATGGAAGGTGCTGGAACTACACAGAAATTTTAAGTCTCAATAAACCGTTTTCCTGAACAGAATCCTAAAAACTAATGACACCATCCTAGAACAGTAAAATCAAAAACAGTCATCCAGATAACTCTAAACTACCTAGTAATCGATTGTCACAACCGTCTAGATTATCGGAACTGCGACGACCTTCCTAATAGAGCATTAAGGTTCCCAGCTTAGTGAATAGTAACTACAGCCCAGATAGTGCAACCTATTACCCCACAGGAAACCAAAGGCTGAGAGTGGCATTACCATTTTTATAGTGGAGTCTGCGTATTATGCAGATTGTGAGTCGGTGCGATGTTATACGTGGTGCGAATGACGGAAAAAGGCGATGGAAGATCTCGGTGAAGTCAGAAGATGGATGCAGACGGCTAGGTTTTCAATTAAGGTTATTCCTACGTATCAGGTATAGAGAGCTATCTTTAGTGCATGCTAGTAAATAATATAAACCAAGTGTTAGTAAAAAACTATTGTATTAAAAGTGGTATATTTAGTTAGCTGTTAGTGGGCTGGAGCATTTGGACTGTCTGTGAGTCTGCAATGGCTTGTAGATGGTCTAGATGCTTTCATCGTAGTAGCTGTAGTGTTGTTAATGTTTTGTAGTATTTTGTTAATTAGGGCAGCGGTACCCTTCATATTTGGTTGGAATATCTTTCAAAAGTCACATGTTACACGCGTGAACATTGGCTTTCTTCCTGGCGTAATCACAGTAATGGCAGGTGCCTGAGTAGAAAACCGCCTGGGTGTAGAAACGTAGCGTCATCTGCTTGGATGCAGAACTAACCCTAGGAGAAGGATTCAGCCGTAGGTGATTTCCGCTATAGTAACATTAACAAGTCGGAGGAACTCTGGAACGACCGCTAGCTCTAGGAACGTTCACGACGAAACCTGTTCTACTCTGAACGTTGTAACTACGTGATGGTACGCATGCTTAGGCAAGTGACAGTCAGCAGCCTTTTCTTTCCACAAGAGAAGAAGTATATGATAGATTGTATACAGTTGTTGATAGAAATTCACTGCTTGTGTTCAGTAGTATTGATAAATTAAACGTTGTGTAGCGGCTATATACACCGTTTTATTTATCAATCAAGTTTTGGTAAAGCACATAGAGATATAAATATATTTCTGTGGTAAAGCACTACCAGTTTATATAAATACGGGTGTACCTATATATGCCTAACTATTTTAAACTACGCTTTCCTTTAGGCGACGAAAAGTCACTTTGATGAACCAGGAAGCGGTCCTTGAGAGCCAGTAAAGATAATGAATAGAATCAGAATTTAGAAAATTCTTATTATCACAAGGAAACACCTTCTTATTAGTCATGTAGAAATTTCATCAAAATTTATAACTTGGTTTTTAAATAAAAATAACCGTAAATAATACCTTTGTCACCTAATCAAATTAAACGAAATTTGGAAAGTGATTTTAATTGAATTTTTTTTTTACCGGCGGCGGTTTGCCTTTATTATATAAAATACTACAAACTGTTTACAACACTACAGCTACTACATTTAGACAGCCTATAAGTCATAGCAGACTCATAGGCAGTCCAAATGCTCCAGTCCAGTACCAGTAGGCAGCGTGCCCAGCATGCTGGCAGCATTGTAATTAATTATATATTGTTAAGAGTAATTTATCAGTTAAGTTCGCTTTGAACCTTACCTTGTACCACACTCTAAATGTGTTCTGAAAGCGGGCGTTTGCTAATCTATGCAAACTCGGTTTAAGATTGACTTGTTTGTAGGGTGCACTTGCCTGTGATCACTGCAGCACTTGCGGTGCAACCAATCTACGGGGATTGTGTTGGAAATAGCTCGAAGAACGTTTGAGGTTCTGAAGAAAGCTTTTATGCACTCCTAAAGGTAAATAACGAAGTAGTGAAGTCATCCTTGCTATATAAAGGGTTTTTTTTTTATTGCAGATAGGTTAGCCTTTGACCACTATCTCACCTGATGGTAAGTGATGATGTGGTCGAAGATGTTGTTCAGGCTAACCTAGAAATTACTGGCTCTCAAGGATAGCTGCCGGAACACACCGTTAGGTGCTTGGCGACAGATTTTCTACTTGCGGGTGGTAGCTAGCCAGGCGGGCATTCGCAAAATGCCCTATCACCATGCTATAACGACTGCCATCCTAAGACAACAACCGGGACCGACGGCTTAACGTGCCCTCCGAAGCACGGAAGCGCTCAGTAGTTTGTCACCACCGGTCACCCATTCAAGTCATGACCGAGGCGGACGTTGCTTAACTTTGCTGATCGATTCAGAACGGCCAAGCTAATTTCGCTACGAGCGCTTCAAATATATATTATACGGTATGTTGGTGATCTATTTTTCATATTTCTATACAAAAACGGATTGTATTTAAGAAGAAGTAAATCGATTCTAAGATCAAAACCTTTTGTATATAAGGAATGTTCCATGTTTTTACCAGGTGGGAGATCTCTTCAGCTGGAGTGTTACTTGATGGGTAGATACCACCGCAGTGTCAGGTATTCTGCTTTGAAGCAGTACTGTGCAAACATCTACGGTACTCACACAGATCACTGCAGCACTTGTGGTGCAAATAATCTTCGGGGATTGTGTTGGAAATAGCTTGAATAACTTTTGTGATGCTGAAGAAAGCTTTTATGCGCTTTCTATAGGCGTTATATAAATAACAAAGTCTTCTTGCTTTATAAGTTTGGTATGTTGGTTTACCTTTTTTCTTGTTTCTATGCAAAAGTTATTTATTGCACGGATTGTACCTAAAAACAATAAAACCTTTTCCATATAAGAAATATTTGAAAGGGGAATACAAAATTATTAAAAAAGTATACGCCAAAATTGATTCTCACGTATATATTTCTTCATTATACTGCCACGTTCAGTTTATAGAGCCACTGCGAGAAGAACGAGCAAGAAACTCGGGGCCATTCCTTTAAACGTCCTTTACAAATATATACTATAGCTATACGCACCTCATTTTAAAACATTATCACATATACACACACACTTATCACTTACTACTTATTCACTATGTCACAATTTGTCGTCCGTACGAATCGACCGCCGAAGCAAGACTGACTTTAGAATGTAACTGGCGTTAATAGAACGCCTCCCCTACCGCATTTGTTTGCGCACACTCATTCCGACCTGTGCCGCCACGCCGTGCACACCTGTCTACAGCTCCGCCAGTATCTCCCAGTGAGACCGCAATAGTCCCCGCACTATTGCCGTCTCACTCGGGTCATCGTTCCGACGCTAGTTGCAGACCAGTGCCTTGGAATACGCAGTCCTGACGAAGTTTTTGTTTTGTGTGCAGAAGCTGAGCAGCCGCCGAACGCCGAGCAACGCGAGCTACGAGCTCGCCGTGCCGTCGCGCAGAGGCGCTCTAAGACGTCAGGCATTACCACCTACCCAAGTCCCTTGTTTCGGACGAACAACATCATATCGGGCTGGTGGTCTTGTTTTGACCGCACTTTTCGGTGCGCATTTCACCACTTTACTACCCGACACAACATAGTAACAGTCGCGTAACAACACACTTTGTGCTGTTAAGCGACGTCGTTCAGGCGTGGGGTAGCGTCAGCCAAACCCGTCTGAACGATCAAATCCGCCATTTGCTGCGGTCGCAGTGTGACACCCTACGGTGACAACGGCCACTGTTGTTGTTTTGGTTTAACCTTGCACCGTGGCCTTTCCCGCTTCACGGGTCAGCCGAAGCAAGCTGGGCTCCGGGATTACTGGCCTTGGGGTCACCCCTAGTCAACCCCGGAGTAGCGCTTAGGAGCACCCCTCTCCGCCGAGAAAAAAGCTCGGAGAGGGTACACAACTAGGGCACACCATAGGTACTCACTCCCTCTCACACAAGTGAGCTCACGAGTTGCGAGAGGGAGACAGAACCCGTTAGGCCATCCTGAGTATTCCCCTCAGGATGCAACGTCCCTCTAACGGTGAGGTGGAGGTCCTTCAGACCTTCGCCCTCCGCTACCCCGAACTCTACGCTGATCATCAGCAATCACTTAACGATGCAGAGAGTGCCCGCCTCACGGACACTCTCATCGCTCCCTCCGGAACTCCAATTCCGGAGGCCATCGTCCCTCCTCTGACCCGGTCCTTCTCAGAGGACAGCCCGACTTCGCCCGCTCCGGGCCCTGACAACAGACGCACGGTGGCAGCCCCTCCCCGTGAGAGGTCTCGCTCGCGCTCACCGATCGGGAGGCCAGCGAGCACCCGTCCCTCCATCGCCGTTGTCGAGCCCACTTCGGACTCCGAAGCGGAGATGGATGTAGATCCGAGTCGTGCCTTACGCACTGACTCGGACTCCGATAACGACGGCTATACCGTCGTAGACAGAAAACGCAAGCGTGCTCCTAAAGCCGCTAGTTGCGCAACTTCCGCTCCTCCCGCCAAGGCACCCGCTAAGGCCCCCGCCTCCGGCAAGAAGCCGACCCCCGCCCCGCGCCCCGCGTCTCCTCCCTCCGCTCCGGCCACCACTGCCGCGTCCCCTCAGGACGCGAGTGCGCGCCGCGAAAAACCGCCTCCGCCCCTGTTCATTCAGGACAAAACCAAATGGGACATGCTGTCCCGTTTAGTTTCGGATCGTGGGATCCACTACACTAATGCCCGCTCCACGCAGCAGGGCATTAAAGTTCAAGTGTCCACCATTAGCGACCATAGAGCGCTAACAAAGCTCCTCCGTAAAGAGAGCATAAGTTTTCACACTTATGCGCTCGAAGAGGAGAAAGTCCTCCGAGTGGTCATCCGCGGTGTGCCCAAGGAGGTACATACCGATTCGGTATGTGCCGACCTGAAGGCACAAGACTTCCCCGTACATGCAGTTCACCGCATGTACAGCGGGAAGGACCGCAGTCCCTACGATCTAGTACTCGTAGTACTAGATCGTACACCTGAAGGCAAGGCCATTTTTAATTTAAAAAAGGTCTGTGGCCTCTCAGGACTCGATGTCCAAGCCCCATACAAAAATGGGAGTCCCTCGCAGTGCCATAACTGCCAACTATACGGGCACGCCTCCCGTTTCTGCTTCGCTCGCGCTAGGTGCGTTAAGTGCCTAGGCGATCACGCGACAGCAGCGTGCACTCGCACCCGGGATTCACCGGACCCACCCAGCTGTGTTTTATGCGGTGCTCAAGGGCATACCGCGAATTACCGTGGTTGCCCTAAAGCACCACGAGTGAACCACAGGGTGGCAAGGCATAGGCCGACCCGTCCCTCTTACGACCGTTACCAACGGGTAAGCCCTAAACTAACGGTAGTACCTGCCTCACAGGTAATACCCGCGCCGCTCCCAGCCCGTAACGCATGGTCTAAACCACCCAGTATGGTTAAGACCGTCGCTACCGCCCACGCCCCGGCCCGCGCGCCCGCACCCGCGCCCGCACCCGCACCCGCCCGCGCCGCGGCCCCTGCCCGCGCACCGGCCCCGGCTCGCCCCGCACTCCCGGCACCCGTCGCCAACACCATTCGCGCGCCTCCCCGCGCCGCTTCCCGGCCACAAGCTCCACCTATGCCATTGATGGCTGCCCCTCTTCAAGAGGCAATCAACCTAGTCAGCGATCTGGCTATGTCGGTTGACATCAATGAGGTACAAGAGCTATTCCACAAGATGCAATACGCTCAATCCCCAGCGGACGTGATCCAATACACATTGGAACACGCGAATTTACTTAGCGCCCTTAAGCGCTTCGTTCCCCAGGCCCCTCCCCAGTACAACCACTATGGGTAGTACAACCGAACGCACGAAACCGTACTCAGTTTCGTTAGCGTCATTTAACGCTGACGGCCTCTTCAAACAACGTGACCTCGTCCACGACTTTTGTTGTACCCACCTTATCGATATCATATGCGTGCAGGAAACCTTTCTAAAACCGGGGAAGGCGAACCCTAGGTTTGCCAACTACAGAACGGTACGTGATGATAGAGTGAACTCCCGTGGGGGAGGCACTCTTATCTATTACAAAAGGTCCCTGCACTGCATTCCCCTACCTACCCCGACTCTTGTTAATATGGAAGCATCTTGTTGCCTCCTAGCTATGACTGGTCATCAACCTATAGTCATAGCATCCTGTTACCAAGCTTGCAAAAAGCCGATCGTCCGAGCTGACTTAGAAGCCCTATTCTCATTAGGAAGCGCCGTCATTCTGATTGGCGACTTCAACAGTAAGCACATCCTATGGAATTGTAACGTCAACAATCCCAGAGGTATTGCACTTGAAAACCTAATCGCAGAACTTAACTTTGACATAATTGCGCCCACTGAGCCCACTCACTACCCTTATATGGAAGACCACCGATCTGACTTGCTTGACATGGCACTATTCAGAGGCGTAACACTCCGGTTACGCTCCATAGAAGTGGTTCACGAGCTTCACTCTGACCACCGACCCATTATACTGCGACTAGGTCCCGACCCAACGACTGACCTCCCCCGCCCCACTAAGACGATAGTGAACTGGAAGCAAGTAGGCGATGCCCTAAAGGCTATCAGTTCACCGGACCTAGACAAGATCCCTGACGACATCCTGACAAAAGATGACGTAACCCTTGCGATCGATTCGTTCACCAATCACCTCTCCACCGTAGTAGGTGCATCCGCAAAGGAGGTCATAGTGCCGGACGACCGGCGCCTTGTCATTCCAGCGGATGTGAGACGATTGGTGACGGAGAGTAAAGCAGTGACCCGACATTACGACTCTTACCCCAGTAAAGAGAACAAAACTAAGAAACGCCACTTTGAACGCATGGTTCAAAGTCGCATGTCTGAGTTGCGTGATCAACAATGGGGCGATAAACTTTCAAACCTCGTGCCAAGCCACCATGCTTACTGGGACTTGGCGCGAGGCTTGAAAGGAAGTAACCATAACGACATGCCTCCCTTATACAGACCAGTCCCACTAGTCCCAGCGTTCTTTGACGAAGACAAAGCTGAGTGCCTAGCTGATAGCCTAGAGGCTCAGTGTTCCCCTAACGTAGATCACGTTGACCAAGCTCACCTCGATTCGGTGGATGCTGAAGTCGAACGTAAAAGCTCTGTGGTCACCTCTGAACTTCCACCAATCACCTTAGCGACTTACGCTGAGGTGGAGAGACTGATCAAGGCCCTCCGACCGCGCAAATCCCCCGGTGCCGATGGCATCTCCAACAGGGTTCTTAAAACCCTCTCTCCTCCTCTCATCCATCTCTTAGTCAGCATCTTCAATGCTGCTATGAGCCACTGCTTATTCCCAGACACCTGGAAATGTGCAAATGTCATTGGCATTCACAAACCAGGCAAAAGCTCATCTGACCCCACCAGTTACCGCCCCATCAGCCTCCTCAGTGCCTTAGGCAAACTTTACGAGCGGTTACTTGCAAACCGTCTCCAGTCCCATGCTAAGGAACACCACCTTATCCCAGATGAGCAGTTTGGCTTCAGACCCGGACACTCATGCGTCCAACAGGTGCACCGCCTCACGGAGCACATCATTGAGGGCTTCAATAAGTACCCCAAACCCCAGACTACGCTAGCAGTCTTCCTCGACGTAGCGAAAGCTTTTGACAAAGTCTGGCACAACGGCTTGATCTACAAGCTATACCAATTTGGCGTGCCAGAACGTCTTGTGCTCATCCTACAAGACTTCCTTAAAGCCAGAAGCTTTCGCTATCGCGTGGAAGGCACCCTCTCCTCCCCCCACCCAGTCAGAGCCGGAGTCCCTCAGGGCTCCGTGCTATCACCTATTCTCTTTGCACTGTATACCAGTGACATCCCACGCTCTCAGCCCAAAGTATTCCTAGCCCAATATGCGGATGATACCGCCATTTACACCACTGGGTGGCATATCAACAGACAGTCCTATTTCGTCATGCAACGGGCCATCACCGAGATCGGTGACTGGTTCCGAAAATGGCGCATCGCGGTCAACCCAGCTAAAAGCACAGCTATGTGCTTTACTGAGAAGACACGCTCCCCTTACCCGAAACCGCTTATTTTGTTCGACGAACCCATTCCCTGGGTTCCTAGAACAAAATACCTCGGAGTCACCCTTGATCGTCATCTCACCTTTAACGATCACATAACAACCGTCCGTAACAGAGCGGCCTTCATAATGGGTCGCCTTGGTCCCCTACTTCGCAAAGAGAGTAAAATGTCTCTTAGTAATAAGAAGACACTTTACACTGCCTGCATCCGCCCCATCATGACTTACGCATCAGTAGTGTTTAGTCATGCTAGTGAGGCCCACCTTCATAAACTTCAAGTCATCCAAAACCGTTTTCTTCGTAATGCAACCGGCGCCCCGTGGTATATCCGGAACACCGAGTTGCATTGCGACTTAAACCTTCCCTCTCTAGCGCAGTTCAATAAGGACTGCGCCCGCCGATACTTTGATCGAGCGCCCCACCACCCGAACCCATTGGTTGTCCAGGCATCGAACTACTCGACTGCCTCTTCTATCCCATTTTTCAAACCCCCCCGTCGCCGACCACGGCAGGTATTAGACGACCCGGATGACCCCATCGCAGCCATTACGTTGGCAGCTTTAGCGTTATCCGCAAGTCGTCGAGGTAAAATCCCCAGGTGTGAGGTAATCAGAGGTCACACAATCAAACACCGAGCTCGCCGGCGAGCTCGAGGCAAAAACAAGGTCACGATAAATTGCTCTCCAAATAGTCAAAGAGTATTATTCAGTAGGGCCCAATTGTGCAACACTGCAGTTGCACAGAGGCATTTTGCTCCGATCCCCCCCATGTCTCTCGACAGCGAGACAAGCCGAGGTCCGAACCACAGTGGTGCCCTTGAGCTCGCTGTCAACCCCTCCTATAGTAGCGGTACGTTTTCGGCGTCCGCAGGAGACGGAGGTAGAAAGCGCTTTTCGCCTTCTACGCCCGTCTCGGGAGAAGTGCCTTCGGCACTTCTCCCTCCCGGGCTATTGTAGGGCCAGGCCCTCGCCCAAAACCCGGTGGAGCTGGACGACCGCACAGGCGGTAGCCAGCATCTATGTCCTCCCTAAACAAACAAACAAACACTTGTTTGCGCACTCACTCATTCCGACCTGTGCCGCCACGCCGTGCACACCTGTCTACAGCTCCGCCAGTATCTCCCAGTGAGACCGCAATAGTCCCCGCACTATTGCCGTCTCACTCGGGTCATCGTTCCGACGCTAGTTGCAGACCAGTGCCTTGGAATACGCAGTCCTGACGAAGTTTTGTTTTGTGTGCAGAAGCTGAGCAGCCGCCGAACGCCGTGCAACGTGAGCTACGAGCTCGCCGTGCCGTCGCGCAGAGGCGCTCTAAGACGTCAGGCATTACCACCTACCCAAGTCCCTTGTTTCGGAACAACATCATATCGGGCTGGTGGTCTTGTTTTGACCGCACTTTTCGGTGCGCATTTCACAACTTTTCTACTCGACACAACATTGTAACAGTGCGCGTAACAACACACTTTGTGCTGTTAAGCGACGTCGTTCAGGCGTGGGGTAGCGTCAGCCAAACCCGTCTGAACGATCAAATCCGCCATTTGCTGCGGTCGCAGTGTGACACCCTACGGTGACAACGGCCACTGTCGAACTTTTGGTTTAACCTTGCACCGTGGCCTTTCCCGCTTCACGGGTCAGCCGAAGCAAGCTGGGCTCCGGGATAACTGGCCTTGGGGTCGCCCCTAGTCAACCCCGGAGTAGCGCTTAGGAGCACCCCTCTCCGCCGAGAAAAAAGCTCGGAGAGGGTACACAACTAGGGCACACCCTAGGTACACACTCCCTCTCACACAGTGAGCTCACAAGGTGTGTGAGGGAATTCAAACCCTTGATAGGGCGTCCTGAGTATTCCCCTCAGGATGCAGTCCCGTCCCTCTAACGGTGAGGTGCAGGTCCTTCAGACCTTCGCCCTCCGCCACCCCGATCTGTATGTTGCTCATATGCAACTCCTCGAAGAGGAAGCGAGTGCCCGCCTCACGGACACTCTTATTGCTCCCTCCGGGACTTCAATCCCGGAGGCCAACGTCCCTCCTCTGACCCGGTCCTTCTCAGAGGACAGTCCGCTTTCGCCCGCTCCGGGCCCAGACAACAGACGCACGGTGGCAGCCCCTCCCCGTGAGAGGTCTCGCTCGCGCTCACCGATCGGGAGGCCAGCGAGCACCCGTCCCTCCATCGCCGTTGTCGAGCCCACTTCGGACTCCGAAGCGGAGATGGAGGTAGATCCGAGTCGCGCCTTACGCACCGACTCGGACTCAGATAACGACGGCTATACCGTCGTAGATAGGAAACGCAAGCGTGCTCCTAAAGCCGCTAGTTGCGCAACTTCCGCCCCTCCCGCCAAGGCACCCGCTAAGGCCCCCGCCTCCGGCAAGAAGCCGACCCCCGCCCCGCGCCCCGCGTCTCCTCCCTCCGCTCCGGCCACCACTGCCGCGTCCCCTCAGGACGCGAGCGCGCGCCGCGAAAAACCGCCTCCGCCCCTGTTCATTCAGGACAAAACCAAATGGGACATGCTGTCCCGTTTAGTTTCGGATCGTGGGATCCATTATACTAATGCCCGCTCCACGCAGCAGGGCATTAAAGTCCAAGTGTCCACCATTAGCGACCACAGAGCGCTAACAAAGCTCCTCCGTAAAGAGAGCATAAGTTTTCACACTTATGCGCTCGAAGAGGAGAAAGTCCTCCGCGTTGTCATCCGCGGTGTGCCCAAGGAGGTACATACCGATTCGGTATGTGCCGACCTGAAGGCACAAGACTTCTCCGTACATGCAGTTCACCGCATGTACAGCGGGAAGGACCGCAGTCCCTACGATCTAGTACTCGTAGTACTAGATCGTACACCTGAAGGCAAGGCCATTTTTAATTTAAAAAAGGTCTGTGGCCTCTCAGGACTCGATATCCAAGCCCCATACAAGAATGGGAGTCCCTCGCAGTGCCATAACTGCCAACTATACGGGCACGCCTCCCGTTTCTGCTTCGCTCGCGCTAGGTGCGTCAAGTGCCTAGGCGATCACGCGACAGCAGCGTGCACTCGCACCCGGGACTCGCCGGACCCACCCAGTTGTGTCCTATGCGGTGCTCAAGGGCATACCGCGAATTACCGTGGTTGCCCTAAAGCACCACGAGTGAACCACAGGGTGGCAAGGCATAGGCCGACCCGTCCCTCTTATGACCGCTACCAACGGGTAAGCCCTAAACTAACGGTAGTACCTGCCTCACAGGTAATACCCGCGCCGCTCCCAGCCCGTAACGCATGGTCTAAACCACCCAGTATGGTTAAGACCGTCGCTACCGCCCGCGCCCCGGCCCGCGCGCCCGCGCCCGCTCCCGCACCCGCCCGCGCCGCGGCCCCTGCCCGCGCACCGGACCCGGCTCGCCCCGCGCTCCTGGCACCCGCTGCCAACACCGTTCGCGCCCCTCCCCGCGCCGCTTCCCGGCCACAAGCTCCCCCTATGCCATTGATGGCTGCCCCTCTTCAAGAGGCAATCAACCTAGTCAGCGATCTGGCTATGTCGGTTGACATCAATGAGGTACAAGAGCTATTCCACAAGATGCAATACGCTCAATCCCCAGCGGACGTGATCCAATACACATTGGAACACGCAAACTTACTAAGCGCCCTTAAGCGCTTCGTCCCCCAGGCCCCTCCCCAGTACAACCACTATGGGTAGTACAACCGAACGCACGAAACCGTACTCAGTTTCGTTAGCGTCATTTAACGCTGACGGCCTCTTCAGACAACGTGACCTCGTCCACGACTTTTGTTGTACCCACCTTATCGATATCATATGCGTGCAGGAAACCTTTCTAAAACCGGGGAAGGCGAACCCTAGGTTTGCCAATTACAGAACGGTACGTGATGATAGAGTGAACTCCCGTGGGGGAGGCACTCTTATCAATTACAAAAGGTCCCTGCACTGCATTCCCCTACCTACCCCGACTCTTGTTAATATTTTATTTATTTTTTATTTATTTATATTCGGAAAACCAACAGCTATACTACTATCTATAACAATGAGTGAATACAACAGAAAGCCAATTACAGGTTTTCACCGATAGAAACTTAATGGAATTGGTATATGCGAACACTGAAGTCACCATGTTAACCTAAAACCTGCACATTAACAATATTACAAAAAAAAAACGAGTAAACACTAATCTAAAAGAAATACAAGTACAAAACCTACCTAAATATTAAAGAAGCTAAAGGTTATGCACCTCCTTGCTTTTGGAATACTAGTATTGAATGGATCAATATCCAATAATTGAGTGTATCGATTAAAAGTTCTACTCGCTCGCACAAGGAATGAATTCTGTCTATACTTAGTGGTGGCATCAGGAACCTGAAGTGTTTGATTAAACCTTAGAATTTTACTTGGAGTAATGAAGGATAATTTGCTAAGTAGGTAAGGGCAATCGGTGTCATTAGATATAATTTTTAAAATATATAAATAATCGGCAATAGAACGTCTGTTTTCAAGTGGCAGGAAGTGAAATTTTTTACAGAGGTCAGTATAATTATGAGAGTTATAAGGTATCCTTAGTTTAAAACATAAGAATCTCAAGAACCGTTTTTGGATACTTTCAATACGGTCTATATATTTGATATAGCACGGGTTCCATACTTGGGAGGCGTACTCGAGATGACTCCTAACAAACGTACTATAAAGAATTTTGATAGTCTTTATATTCGTAAAGCTCTTAGAAAGACGCATGATGAATCCAAGTGATTTAGAAGCCCTACTAACTATTTTATCAACATGGATGTCAAAGAGTAGTTTGGAGTCATGGTACACTCCAAGGTCCCGCATACTATCACTTTTCAATAAACTTTGTCCTTGTAAAGTATATCTTGTGGAAATGACAGTATGTTTCCGAGTGAAGGTTATAACAGAGCACTTAGATGGATTAAGTTCAAGCTTATGGAGGAGACAGTAGTCTTCCAAACGAATAAGATCAGCTTGAAGCGCATGCATATCATGTTTTGATGAAATAGTAGAAAATATTTTCATATCATCTGCAAAACACAGTAGGTTAGAAGATTTAAAACACGAATCAATATCACCCACATAAATGATAAAAAGCAATGGACCAAGCAGTGATCCCTGAGGAACCCCGCTGGGAACAGGCACCCAGCTAGAAATATAATTATTGATAACTACAGCCTGAGTTCTATTCTCAATATAGGATGAAAACCACCGTAACAAGTCACCACGTATTCCCGATTGAGTAAGCTTAAGTAATAAGGTATGATGGTCAATTTTATCAAAGGCTTTACTGTAATCCGTATAGACTACATCTATTTGTTGCCCATTCTCCATAGCTACAGTTATGTAATCATTAAGAATAATGAGATTAGAAACTGTAGATTTACCCTTCAAGAACCCATGTTGAAAAGGACTGAATATATTCTTTAAGTTTGAATAAATTTGATTATATATAATCCTTTCAAAAATTTTGGCAATGATACATAGTTTCGATATGGGTCTATAGTTAGTGACTTCAGTTTTTGAACCTTTCTTATGCACTGGGGTAATAAAAGCAGATTTCCATAATTTGGGAACGGTCTTAGTGGCAAGCGATTTAACAAATAAGGTTGCAATAGGATAAGCAATAGATGAGGCACATTGAATAAGAAATTTTGATGAAATATTGTCGGGACCGGGCGCTTTAGATGCATCTAATTTTTTTAACATTATTTTAACTTCAGCTGGATGAATTTCAATATTACTAATATCTGAAGTTGTGTTAGAATTAGACGAAATATGATCCAGCAAATCCTTGTTATTGGTGATATTAGGTATTGCAGAGTTCTGAAAAGTAGACTGGAAGTAGGATGAAAATGAGTTACAAATGGACTCACCACAAGAAGCAGTAATATTATTATAATTTAATGAGCTAGGCATAGAATTTGATTGAGATCTGTTCTTAACAAAAGTCCAAAAACTTTTTGGATTTTTTTTAATTGAGTCCTCAGTCATAGTAATATAATTTACATAACACGAAGATTCTAAGTTATTAACTCTATCACGCAAAATCTTATAAGTTAATTCATCTGCTTTATTTTTATATATTTTATATTTGTTCAAGAATTTGTGCTTCTCCTTAATCGCTTTTATCAATGGCGAGTTATACCACACAGGATAGGAATGGTTATAGAGTTTTTTAACAGGTATGAATTTCTTATGGAGCTCCCATATAGTTTGATTGAAAAAACTAACACATTCATCTACTGAGCGAGACGCGAACTCACTTGTCCAATCAATATTATTAATTGTGTTATTGATTGAATCAAAGTCACCCCTCTCAAATAAATAACGTGTTCGCGGTGCAACGTCTAATAAAGAGATACCAAATGATTTTACATTGATCAACAAGACTGGGTGGTGTTCATCGACTTTTGGTGTTAGAGAATCGACAGAATTAGATATTTCGACAGATTGATTTGAGAATACCAGATCCAATATTCTACCATGCTTATTAACTACACCATTAAACTGTCCCAAATTTAAAGAACTCATTTCGTCAGTTAACATATATTCATCAGTGCTTTCTATATTTGTTGGGGAAAAAATGGAACTATCAGTGGGCAACCACTTAATTCCACTCAATATGGAATATGGAAGCATCTTGTTGCCTCCTAGCTATGACTGGTCATCAACCTATAGTCATAGCGTCCTGTTACCAAGCTTGCTCCAAGCCGATCGTCCGAGCTGACTTAGAAGCCTTATTCTCATTAGGAAGCGCCGTCATTCTGATTGGCGACTTCAACAGTAAGCACATCCTATGGAATTGTAACGTCAACAATCCCAAAGGTATTGCACTTGAAAACCTAATCGCAGAACTTAACTTTGACATAATTGCGCCCACTGAGCCCACTCACTACCCTTATATGGAAGACCACCGATCTGACTTGCTTGACATGGCACTACTCAGAGGCGTAACACTCCGGTTACGCTCCATAGAAGTGGTTCACGAGCTTCACTCTGACCACCGACCCATTATACTGCGACTAGGTCCCGACCCAACGACTGACCTCCCCCGCCCCACTAAGACGATAGTGAACTGGAAGCAAGTAGGCGATGCCCTAAAGGCTATCAGTTCACCGGACCTTGACAAGATCCCTGACGACATCCTGACAAAAGATGACGTAACCCTTGCGATCGATTCGTTCACCAATCACCTCTCCACCGTAGTAGGTGCATCTGCAAAGGAGGTCATAGTGCCGGACGACCGGCGCCTTGTCATTCCAGCGGATGTGAGACGATTGGTGACGGAGAGTAAAGCAGTGACCCGACATTACGACTCTTACCCCAGTAAAGAGAACAAAACTAAGAAACGCCACTTTGAACGCATGGTTCAAAGTCGCATGTCTGAGTTGCGTGATCAACAATGGGGCGATAAACTTTCAAACCTCGTGCCAAGCCACCATGCTTACTGGGACTTGGCGCGAGGTTTGAAAGGAAGTAACCACAACGACATGCCTCCCTTATACAGACCAGTCCCACTAGTCCCAGCGTTCTTTGACGAAGACAAAGCTGAGTGCCTAGCTGATAGCCTAGAGGCTCAGTGTTCCCCTAACGTAGATCACGTTGACCAAGCTCACCTCGATTCGGTGGATGCTGAAGTCGAACGTAAAAGCTCTGTGGTCACCTCTGAACTCCCACCAATCACTTTAGCGACTTACGCTGAGGTGGAGAGACTGATCAAGGCCCTCCGACCGCGCAAGTCCCCCGGTGCCGATGGCATCTCCAACAGGGTTCTTAAAACCCTCTCTCCTCCTCTCATCCATCTCTTAGTCAGCATCTTCAATGCTGCTATGAGCCACTGCTTATTCCCAGACACCTGGAAATGTGCAAATGTCATTGGCATTCACAAACCAGGCAAAAGCTCATCTGACCCCACCAGCTACCGCCCCATCAGCCTCCTCAGTGCCTTAGGCAAACTTTACGAGCGGTTACTTGCAAACCGTCTCCAGTCCCATGCTAAGGAACACCACCTTATCCCAGATGAGCAGTTTGGCTTCAGACCCGGACACTCATGCGTCCAACAGGTGCACCGCCTCACGGAGCACATCATTGAGGGCTTCAATAAGTACCCCAAACCCCAGACTACGCTAGCAGTCTTCCTCGACGTAGCGAAAGCTTTTGACAAAGTCTGGCACAATGGCTTGATCTACAAGCTATACCAATTTGGCGTGCCAGAACGTCTTGTGCTCATCCTACAAGACTTCCTTAAAGCCAGAAGCTTTCGCTATCGCGTGGAAGGCACCCTCTCCTCCCCCCACCCAGTCAGAGCCGGAGTCCCTCAGGGCTCCGTGCTATCACCTATTCTCTTTGCACTGTATACCAGTGACATCCCACGCTCTCAGCCCAAAGTATTCCTAGCCCAATATGCGGACGATACCGCCATTTACACCACTGGGTGGCATATCAACAGACAGTCCTATTTCGTCATTCAACGGGCCGTCACCGAGATCGGTGACTGGTTCCGAAAATGGCGCATCGCGGTCAACCCAGCTAAAAGCACAGCTATGTGCTTTACTGAGAAGACACGCTCCCCTTACCCGAAACCGCTTATGTTGTTCGACGAACCCATTCCCTGGGTTCCTAGAACAAAATACCTCGGAGTCACCCTTGATCGTCATCTCACCTTTAACGATCACATAACAACCGTCCGTAACAGAGCGGCCTTCGTAATGGGTCGCCTTGGTCCCCTACTTCGCAAAGAGAGTAAAATGTCTCTTAGTAATAAGAAGACACTTTACACTGCCTGCATCCGCCCCATCATGACTTACGCATCAGTAGTGTTTAGTCGTGCTAGTGAGGCCCACCTTCATAAACTTCAAGTCATCCAAAACCGTTTTCTTCGTAATGCAACCGGCGCCCCGTGGTATATCCGGAACACCGAGTTGCATTGCGACTTAAACCTTCCCTCTCTAGCGCAGTTCAATAAGGACTGCGCCCGCCGATACTTTGATCGAGCGCCCCACCACCCGAACCCATTGGTTGTCCAGGCATCGAACTACTCGACTGCCTCTTCTATCCCATTTTTCAAACCCCCCCGTCGCCGACCACGGCAGGTATTAGACGACCCGGATGACCCCATCGCAGCCATTACATTGGCAGCTTTAGCGTTATCCGCAAGTCGTCGAGGTAAAATCCCCAGGTGTGAGGTAATTAGAGGTCACACAATCAAACACCGAGCCCGCCGGCGAGCTCGAGGCAAAAACAAGGTCACGATAAATTGCTCTCCAAATAGTCAAAGAGTATTATTCAGTAGGGCCCAATTGTGCAACACTGCAGTTGCACAGAGGCATTTTGCTCCGATCCCCCCCATGTCTCTCGACAGCGAGACAAGCCGAGGTCCGAACCACAGTGGTGCCCTTGAGCTCGCTGTCAACCCCTCCTATAGTAGCGGCACGTTTTCGGCGTCCGCAGGAGACGGAGGTAGAAAGCGCTTTTCGCCTTCTACGCCCGTCTCGGGAGAAGTGCCTTCGGCACTTCCCCCTCCCGGGCTATTGTAGGGCCAGGCCCTCGCCCAAAACCCGGTGGAGCTGGACGACCGCACAGGCGGTAGCCAGCATCTATGTCCTCCCTAAACAAACAACAAACACTTGTTTGCGGTAACCCTACCACAGACAAGTGCGGTGCACGTGACTAGGCAAAGTCAATACAAATACTTTTAACTTTACAAATATTCTTAAAACATAGTAGTATTTCCTTATAATTCCTAACATATTCCATATACTTACAAAATGGGAGATCTTTTCAGTGTGACCAGTGTCAGATATTCTGCCATGAAGCTTTTTCAGTATCATTCAGTAAGCTACATCTACTGTGTACATGTGTGAAGCGCACTAAAGTAATTGAAATTAAAGGGCGAACGAGACATAAACTATCTCGGTGTGACGAGCTCAGTGCAGTGTTCAGCAGAACGAGGACGATGACATTACAAGGAGGCAATGTCTGTCTCATCACATTGTGACATAAGAAAAATAATCGTGTTAGATGTAGTTAAAAGCGACTGTGAAACAATGTGCCCAATGGACAGCATACTAATACTAAAGTTGACTTGCGTAGAATTTTGTCGATAAGGCTCGGAATTGGACTTTTTATCATCTTAGCACCTTAACGTTAATTTTATTAACGGTAGCGGGTATCATAACAAAATCATCCCAAGAAGTGTTGGTGTCAACAGTAAGAGCTCTACCTATAAAAACGTTATACAAGAGCTTTGGTAATACGGCGAATCTTTACTTTATGTGCTTACACAGAACTTAGTATACCTGGTCTGCATGAAAACCTGATGACGGAAAGAGACAAACATTTGATAAAAGCTATGCTTACAGCGAAGAAAAACATATCTACCTCAGTATTTAAAACTTAATTATGTCGATGCCTGTGTGTTATTAGAAAATAAAATACCAATCCTAAATATATTAATTTAATGAGTGGACTGGAGCATTAAGACTGCCTATGAGTCCGCTACGACTTATAGGTTGTCTTAATGCTTTTATTGTAGTCGCTGTAGTGTTATATAGGTATAGTTCGTAGTATTTTGTTTAATAAAGGCATACCGCCGTTTAAAAAAATCCTATATATACGTGGAATAAGATCAGAGATATCACTTTATTATTTTTATTGATATTCTACGTAAAAACGGTTTTGTAATCGACTTCCAAAAAGGAAAAGGTTCTCAATTCGAGTGTATATTTTGTTTATTACCTCAGAACTTTCAACTGGTTGAACCGATTTTGATTATTCTTCTTCTATTTGAAAGCTGGTGCTTTCCGTGTAATTTCATTTAAATTTCATCAAAATCGGTCAAGCCGTTTTTGAGTTACACTCCAATCAATAGCTGAAATGTGTTTCCTATCTTGATGATATAGTCATTGACAGTGAATGGCAATCGATCCCGTAAGTATCAAGGGTCACTAAAAGGGTAAACATTTTTTTTTACCTCAAGATGGAACAAACTTCAACACTAAAAAGTGTGAAATAACTTGTAGAAGTCAGTATCATGCGCACAATATTGCGATAGTGGGTACTTTCAAACTATCATGGTACTGACTGAAACAGGTTAGGAGACTATTAAACATTTTTGAGTGTTGAAGTTCGTTCCATTTAGTGGATTTTTTTTGTAAATAAAAAAAACGCCATTTATTCCCAATTCTTACTAAACATTTGTTTCTAGGTTACTGTATTAACTTAAACAAAATTAAATGATTATTGATATTTTTGTTGGGCACCCAAAGTTGGTCGTAGGCGTTATCCATGCTGAGCCAGTAGCTTTGGCCCTGCGCCAGTCTCGACCAGGCGCTGCCCGCTGCCTCGATGACCTCCTTCTTTGTATTTATAGCATCGGAAAATACACACCGTTAGTATTATTTTATGTTCTTTGCTGGTAGTAGTACTATGTTTGGTAGTTTCAGTTCTTTATGTATGTATTGTTACGTGCACATTTTGCATAACAAAACAGAAATCTATTAAAGCAGCCAGCGAACCAACGCGCTTGGTCCGTCCGACGACGGGGTCGCGTCTGAATATTCATAATTGTTGTCACTCAAATCTAGGTTTTCGTAGTGTTCATCATTGTTATTGATTCAAGTTTATACATTTTTACTAACTTTCTATTTTTTTGCCTTTATTAACATAATACTACAAACTATATACAATACTAAAGCTACTATAGTAAAAGCATTAAGACAATTATGGGTATAAATCATTGAGGACTCACAGGCAGTCCAAATGATAAAGCCCACTCCAGTTGGCAGCGTGTTGTGATAATTTCATTTTTCTTTCAGTTATTTATAAACGAAATTAATACCGGTCTCGGCTTATTGCTCACTCTATAGTTATTGCTGATCTAGAATATTATATATTCTATTAAAATATGTAAAGCTCACACCGGGCATAAGCAAAAAATTCACGGGCATGTGGTTTTTTTTCTAATGATACACTTGGTACATCATTATATAAGGTGGATATTAATTCATCAACAATACTGCGGGGGATGATGTAGAATCGATAAAGGAATGTGTTCCACTCATGTTTAATTATTTTTTACATATACAAAAGTCTGTACTATTGCTTAAGCTGTGGCACGTTGGCTTTGGGAATAATAGCAAGGACAACCGCGGTCTACGAACACGGTGTCTCTACTCTATTCACGTACACGCACGATTGCTACGCGTAGTCAATGAACTGCTATACTAGGCACAATAGACAGCTGTTTTGTGTACCTATTCTGCCTGCTTGCGACAAAAGAACGCGCGACGCGGTAGCGGTTTAACACAATACGGCATACCTAAGTAGCTGCAACACAATACAGTACGTACCTACGTAAACTTGAAATTAGAAAGAATGTAGGTAAGTAACATTTTTTATCATTTAGAAGAGTATTCGATTGGCGATTATGCAAAGCATTCGGCAGTCTAGATAGATTGGCCGGTAAGGCCTTCGCGTTCGTCACTATAGGAACGTGAAACAGCTTCATCTATCACTAAGGCAAAACAGCTGTTTTTCCCTAGTGATGACGTCTAATTGACATCGGGTAGCGTTCGTACGTGTGAGAATGGATTAAAACGCGGTTCTCGCTATCATACTAAAAGACAACGCGCCGCGCTTAGAAAATAGTTATACTGATTTTTTTAATGTGATAATTAAACATGAGTGGAACACATTCCGTAATCGATTCTACACTATCCCCCACCGTATTGTTGATGAATTAATATCCACCTTATATAACTATCAAGCCAACAATACGGACAAATGAGTAATTTGAGCTTGTCTTAAACTGCTAAATAAAGTAATAATGAGTCCATTAACACCTATCTTATTGTCTCTATTAAGGGGAATACACTATGTGTTCTTTATATGTAGCACTCACTTCACTACTTATCACTGTCACTCAACTACACTAATTCAAAAGGCTTTGTCCTTTTTAGCCTTCTCACTATGTCTGTGTTGTCAAGAAGCTGGATTGCCTGAACATTCACGTGGTGGTGGTGAAGTCTATGTTCGTGAGCTTCTGCATCTTTTTTTTATTAAATCCACAACGACATCTATTTTTAGGTCTCGATGGAGATCGACAGTTATAATGTACTATGGCGCATGATAAGTAAAAGATATCTTTTTTCGCATGGAAAAAGTAAACTTCCAAAAATCGCTACGCTAGGATACCGTTCTGTAGGTATCTGTAGTATATGTTCTTGGATTGGGTGTTTATCTGAATCCTATTTTCCATAACATCAGGAACATGGCGGAGTTCATTCGTAACTAATGTTCATTAGCCTGTAATTTACCGTTCCGATCTGAGCTCTGTCTGCCACTTAATTTATAGGTAGGATTGTGGTTACATCGGGATAGGCAATTACACGTTGCTTATGCATGTTAAGGGACAGAATTCTAAAACCAGATGTTAGATTTTGTCCCCACTTCTCCTCGCGTGTTTACTTCGCGGTGTACATGGCGCCACGTCCGCAAGTCAACGGTAATATTTTATTTGGTTAAAAATTTAGAGCGCTCTCTAGTAGAACTAGTAGAAACTATCTTGTCACACACGAATGTGATGTGTGCTGAAGCGCCATCTAGTATGCATACATGATACCAACCATTAGTTGATTGTATGCTGTAAATATCATAGTGTGACACAGTTAACCCTTTGCGATCATAGTTCCCGCGAGCCTAAATTTACCATACCTACAGTAGAACAAGTTTAGTCTTGATTATTACCAACTTGTTTGATTTTGCAGTTTTTGTGTATGTTCATTTTTAATGAACATGAACTATGGTTTTGATGAACATGAACTATGTATCTACTTTGATGCAAGGCGTAAGCTGTTACACAATAGATGGTTTATTTATTACAAAAACAAGTATATTGTGTAAAATTTACACAGAAAATCATAAAAAAACTTTTTTACCCCTGATCAAAATACAAATAGCGGGTTATACTATTGGGTATTTTTAACTGACTTCAAAAAAAGGAGGAGGTTCTTAATTCGTCTGTTTTTTCTTATATGTTTGTTACCTCAGAACATTTGACTGGGTGAATCGATTTAAAAAAATCTTTTATTGTTTGAAAGCTGATACTTGTTGTTTGGTTCCAGTTAAATTTCATCAAAATCGGTCAAGCCGTTTTTGACATACACTCCAATAACTGAAAAATATTTACTTATCTTGATGATATAGTCGTTGACAATGAATGAAGATCGATCCCGTAAGTAGCAAGGGTCATAAAAAGAAGTGTTTTTTTTTTAAATAAAAATGGAAATGACTTCATCACCAAAAAGTGTGAATTAACTTGTCGAAGTCCAACACTAGTACCACGTGCACAATATTGTGATAATAGGTACTTTTGAACTATACTGGTACCGACTTGAACAAGTTATTTCACACTTTTGGGTGTTGGAGTCGGTTCCAATTTTTGTTTTTTTTTTATCAAGTAGCGTAGTTCATTCAGATCCTGGCTTTGTTTCCGCTAACAATCAAGGGTACCTGCTCGTGTCATTACTACAAGTCATATTAAGATTTCACTAACAAAAAATCACATGGAGAATGTAGTAGGTAGGTACAGTTATTGTTTCAATTTGTTAATAATAATAAATACATCTCGTGGATGCTATTGTGTAGATGAGTGGAACAACAAAACTTCTAACAAAATAATACCATTATTGAAATCACCCAAGGAGAAAGATAAGTATTTTGTTTGAAAATGTATTACTTTGTATTACTATTCATACGTAATACCACAATATTACATATCGATTATAAAACCGTGGTATTACTGTTATTAACTGTATTTGTCAAAGATTACGAAAGATACGTTTATGTTTGTAAACGACACCCGTGCCGTCACTTGATGTATGTACTTGTATAGGTAGATTATGTTGCGAAGATGCACCGGAGTGCGACATAAAATCGGACATTCTATGAGAGTAGGGCTGCCATCCGTCCGGGTTTCCCTGGATTTAGCATTTTACCAATAACCCTGCATATTAATAAAAAAATAATCGAAAGGTGAATGTTTCGAGATTTGTCTTAATATACTCTTTGTGTAATAGTGTATATCAACAATGCGTCGTTCTTCTCCTCCATTTTCTATACTAGAAAAATAACAAACTTTTATTGATTTTCAAATAATATTTTTGGTGTCCGATATTAATCGCCGGTTTTCGGTACGCGTGTCAAAATTCAATTCATCTAACAAGCCATCACAATTAACAATCCGCTAACTTTCAACGGGTTTCTGGAACGCATATTAATGAAAAATTACAGAACACCTGATTAAAATGCTTGTTTATCTATGATAACATGAAATTTGAAAATGTCGTTCAAATTCATTCATTCTCTAGTGTTCTGTCTTTTTTTAACACATAGCGTTGTCTCTTCTGTTTTGACATGAAATTAATCCCAAATCATTTTTGGCATCACCACCGTTACTATGGTTACCAATTAAATATGACGGATGATCGTAAACGTAAAACAACAAGAGAGAGGAGTTCGAAGCGTTCCTATTTGTCAAAATACAAGCAGATTTGGGCATTCACATCCAACAATACTATTTGCGCTCGGATTTCTAACTGACAGAGTCCAGTCGTGCGAGTGTACGCTCTAATACCTAAAATGTCAACATTGATGGGTTATCGCTAGTGGAATTATCAAATTTCATTAATTTTTATGAATCCAGCAGTGATAGCTCAGTGGCTTTGGCTATGGACTGCCGCGCAGCAGGTCCATGGTTCGAATCCCGCCGCGGGCTTGAGCTTCACCGCATGGTGGAAGGGCATTTTGTGAATGCCCGCCTGGCTAGCGACCACCCTCAAGTAGAAAATCTGTCGCCAAGCACCTAACGGTGTGTTCCGGCAGCTGTCCTTGATAGCCAGAGTAATTCTAGGTTAAGCCTGTTAACACCTTCGACCACATCATCACTTACCATCACGTGAGATTGTGGTCAAAGGCTTACCTATCAGCTATAAAAAATTAAATTAAAAAAAATCCCTTTATCCTCAATACCATCATGATGATTATAAATACTCTTTAATTTTATAGTTATTATGTCAGTAATAGTTTATTGATAGTGAAAGTCACTAGCGTACGTGAAAATGTGCGTGTTTGTCTCCCCTTACTTGTTGCTTTATATCGTAAAAATCGATTAAAATAAAAAAACATGAGTGGCATTTTTTATTGCTGCTAGGCTACGCTTTGACTATAATCTCACCTGATGGTAAGTGATTGACGTCTGATGATGATGAAGTCAGTAGAGAAGAATAGGCAAGAACAGCCGTCGTAACATACCATTAGATCCTTGGTAATATATTTTCTACTTGAAGGCCAACAACTATCAAGCCTATCAATGATTCTAAAAACTCCCGCCCTCGCATCATGCGGTGAAGTGGAAGACCGCGGCGAGATTCTAACTATGGACCTCCTGCGCATCAATACAAAATAATACCACTTCTAACATCAACGTGAATATGTTGTAGCCGCACATCAGGCGCTAAACAGAGCTTTAAACCATATCTTAACGCCCTCAGCCGAAAGGTGTTTTCTCAAAGAGGGTTGGGGTTTGGAAGGTCCATAACCTACTTATCTTGGAAATGCTTTTGTTGGTATTACAATCTACCCAGCTGCGGTTTGTTTAATGGCTGCTATGGTTATGTTATAGCACCCTATTGAGTAACAAATGAGCAGCAACACTATAATCACGTAGTCTTTAGTAATATATTTACGTAGTTCTATAATCGGACTCTTGTTCTATACTCGCTCATCATACACACCGCTAGGGAATGGAACACTCTGCCTGAGTCTGTGTTTCTGGTTAATTACGGGGGGGTTTTCTAAACAGGAGTGAATAGGTATCTTCAGGGTAAGCGAGCTGCATCATCGATGGCATCGTCACTTAACATCAGGCGAGATAGTGGTGAAGTGCTACCCAGTACCTTCGGTATGAAAAATAGCAATATGTGTTTTTAGAGTAATCATACTTGATATAATTCTGTTCTTGTTCTATCTTATCAGTTATTAGAGTAAACGTTGTAGGTAGGAATGCTTAAAACTATTTTTATATATTTTTACGATATCAACACGTTAATCTTAGAATAATTGGTCGATTTTGGGCAATTAGAATTAGTCAGTTTAACAAACCGTTAACGTACCGAAAAGCTTTTCAGAAACCCAAAATTGAAATAATTGTCGATTAATTGGAGATTTGACATTAGTGTTGACAAACAGTCACATGAAGTTTTTAGAAACCCAATCTGCGTATGACAATGGATTAACAAGTATTTAAAATAATTTGTCGCTGATTTGCGTTTCAGAAACCGGGGGTAAGAATTTTATTGGTAAGTAAGTTATGGGATAGTATCAATAACCAAGAAGCATCCTCCTATCCAATATATGGGGTTGTTTATATGGCTACCATATGTTGTTTATACAACACAGAAGATGTAACATTTAAAAACATAATGGCTATAATGTGTATAATTTTAACTTTTGTTGAATTACCGGCCACCCCTTAACACCAAAACGTCCTGGGGAATACTCTCTTTGGTAGTATATCCGCTACACTTTGGTTATTAAGGGCGTTATAGTTAAGTCCTCTATAATGCACCTTACTCGATGTTCTTACGTAAGTATTGGTATGGTGCTAATTATTTCATTTTCTTTTAGTCAGTTCTTAATTCTTATGCTATTCAAGAAAACCATGGAAAGTCTCATTCTAAAGCAGAAGCTTAGGCTTCATCTTTTTGTATTAAGTTTTCATTTCAGAATTTCATTATCTCTATCGCATCAAACGTTTACGGCCATCTTTTTACTACTAATTTATATGTACTAATATATTACGTACTCGATAATACCATGAATATTTCAATAACTTTCCATGTATGAAAGTTTGTGTTTTCTATAGTAGTGGACAGAAGGACGGTGTTTACTCAACATAGCTTTGTAGTAAATTGAAAATGTTGTTCTACTGTAACTATTACGCTGTGGCAACTCGTGTCCATCCAAGACATACTTTTTCGAGATCTATGAAAAAACGTGTTCAGGTAGCTAGATTAGGTAGTACCTATTTAATGTTCACGTTCATTAGATATACTAAACTCTCTAATTATATGAAAACATGGAAACTCGAGATACCTAATAAATTTGCAAGCATTGTAATCGTAAATTGAATACGCGTCAGAAAACTTAATTATACGTAAATATAATACGTATCAAATAAAAAGTAATACAAATAAAAAAGTCACCAAAAAGAATCTAGGTATGTGAGATTCGATCCACGGTACTCGATCTTCTGATTCGACTTCAGTAGTTACACACTATACAATCATTGACCAAGGTGTCGAAAATTACACACATATCGTTTATGCCTTACTGTCAGACACATTATATTGGTCCACGTACATACGTAAAATTATTATTGTATTATTAAGAATTATGTCGTAAAATTAAAATTAGACCAAAAAGAATCTCTTTACGTTGGATTCGATCCACGTGCCTCTCAATTGTGAAGCGATGTCACTTACTATGCGCTATTTGAACGACGATTGATTTGTCGAAAATTATGTACATAACCTGTGTGCCTTATTGTCAGAAACTGTGTAAATTAATCATGATCCATCTAAAATAATTACAACACATTCATTACGAAAAATTCTGAATATTGCTTATAATAATTATTTTAGGTAGCTAAAGTTGTACCTATGTCTTGTAAAATGTTTGAAGTGTTTTTTATATTGCGTTAGGGTTCACAATCATATCATAATTTCATTAATATAAGAGATATATACATAGGTACATGGAGAAAGGAAGCCATAGATGCTTACCTTATTATGTCCATCATGCGTTTTTGACGATTTTTTGCATTCCCAAAGCGTTTATTTATAATTTTACCCATGTTTTATTTTAATTGAGATCGCCGAGAAAAGTGACACAGGTCCGACGCATGACGCGGCTGACCGCGATATGAGCGAGGATGATAGCAATATACGTAGATCGCTGGAGTAAATAGTGCGACATGATGTTAACGCTTCTCGGAATGAAAGGGCGTATGTGACATTTTGTAAACAGGCTCAGTACGCATTAACTGTGCTTTTTTTGGATTAAAATAATCAATGAAATTTATTGTACTTAAAAAATCAATATTTTAGAAAAAAAATCCAATTTTTAATACACTAAAATCTGGCGGAAAAAGTAGGAATCCTCTATTTTCAGAGGTGTTTTTGAGATTTTTTTCTATCGAGCCAATTATTAGGAAACATGTTTTGAAATTGATGAAAGTATTACTTATATCCTTGAGTATCGTGTATTTAAATTGCAGTACCATCCGGTACCTGGTTTATGAGATTTTCCATATCATGTTGGCACTATTTCGTAATTTCCGAGCCTTAACATACAGGACTACGTTCAGAGCCTCAGAGTTAAGTTGTTAGATTTTTTTTACTCGTAGTTCGTCGAATGGTTGTATTAAGTATAACATCAAATATAATCATTGACTTTAGAACATCTAATATTTGTTGTTTTCTTAACCGGCGGTATCCTCTTATTAACAAAATACTAC
This sequence comes from Plagodis dolabraria, assembly GCA_963854805.1. NCBI lineage: Eukaryota > Metazoa > Arthropoda > Insecta > Lepidoptera > Geometridae > Plagodis > Plagodis dolabraria. The sequence goes on from OY978442.1 coordinate 8,112,788, forward strand.
GAATTATATACAACACGAGAGCTACTACGGCGTCTCTGAGGCCATTGCAGATTCAGAGACAGTCCAAATACTCCAACCCACTACTAATTGCATTGCCCCGTTGGATTCCAATACTTATTTTTGAAGCTAAGTAAGTGCTAGCATTGTGTGTCGTATCGTATCAACCAAGGGCACTTATAAGTTTTGGAAAATACGATGAGCTTCTGGCTTAATTTATTGGGTCTAGCTGTGTTTTCTTTTTTGGTGGGGCTGTAGCAAATTATATACACCTTATAAGGTACTTACTATCAATGTTGCATGCGTAATTTAAATGACAAAAAATGCTTTAATTAGCAAATGTCGTGTCGTGTCAGATGCGGTTGCAACCATTTAACGACTGATTGCGATAGTCAAAAAGTCGTAACCGTCAGAATTTCGGAACGATCGAGTTGTAAACAACCGAAAGCTACTATTATACAACGAAAGCTCTAAAATAACATACATACTTGACAAATATACATCACAGTACATAGCTATTGTAATGTAATATTGCGACATGTCAGGAATGAATCCCGACTCAGTATTTACTCCCCCTAGCCTATGCCCTAGCACCGATTTTCAATCAATAGGTACTCATTTCGTATCAGGAACGTGTAAATGACCCAAAACAACACACAGAACATAAAAAGGTGACTTTTTAGTTTCGTAAAAAAAATAAACATCAAGATTGGACGGTTCAGTAAAAATTGAAGAGTGGACATGAAAAATAATATAGTATATGAAAAAAAAATCTTACTTGATAACTTTCCTCAATTTTCGAAATCCGCAGCGGGTTGTCGTTCAAGATTGATTATTATTTATTATTTAATTTGTCATTTGATATAATAAATCAAACATATTACGTTATGTTTTAAAGTGAACTACGATAAATATAAAATTGGCTATAAAATTAATCCGTGCATGATTTACGAGAATATATTTCAACTTTATCACTTCATATTGGCCTTTGCTACATTTTACACAGAATTCTAGAATATTACCAACGTTATTATATTTTGCATATTCTAGGCTTGAAATTATACTGTTAGATTTTATTTACTTTAAAATCAGTACTATAATTATTATAAATGCGAAAGTAACTTTGTCTGTCTGTCTGTCTGTTACGCTTTCACGCCAAAACTACTGGACCGATTTGAATGAAATTTGGTATGGAAATAGTTTGAGACCCGGGAAAAAACAAAGGAGAGTTTTTATGCAACTGCGCAAAAAGAGATTAATGTTTTTGCGCGATAACCGACATACGCGCGGGCGGAGCCGCACCCGGATAGCTAGTCTTATATATTTTTATATGATTTCAGGGGCAGTAGTAACTCGTTGTGCGAGTTCATCCAGGGAAGTACTGCCGTAATCATTATTTCTACCACCAAGCAGTGATATTCCCATTACTGTGTTCCGGTTTGAAGGGTATGGATGCCGGTGAAACTACAGGCACATGAGACGTACTTAACAACTTTAAGTCTCAGGGTGATGAGCACAGCGCAGTTCGCCAATTGTGACGAACTGTGTCTGTTATGTGCTTACAACTTTACAACAGGTAGGCTTCGTGGTTGTTCCATCAAACTCACACTAATAACAGTTAGTGATCAAGCTCGGGCCCGACTTGCATTTGGCGGGTTTTTAATATGTGATTTTATTTACTTTAAAATCAGTACTATAATTATTATAAATGCGAAAGTAACTTTGTCTGTCTGTCTGTCTGTTACGCTTTCACGCCAAAACTACTGGACCGATTTGAATGAAATTTGGTATGGAAATAGTTTGAGACCCGGGAAAAAACAAAGGAGAGTTTTTATGCAACTGCGCAAAAAGAGATTAATGTTTTTGCGCGATAACCGACATACGCGCGGGCGGAGCCGCACCCGGATAGCTAGTCTTATATATTTTTATATGATTTCAGGGGCAGTAGTAACTCGTTGTGCGAGTTCATCCAGGGAAGTACTGCCGTAATCATTATTTCTACCACCAAGCAGTGATATTCCCATTACTGTGTTCCGGTTTGAAGGGTATGGATGCCGGTGAAACTACAGGCACATGAGACGTACTTAACAACTTTAAGTCTCAGGGTGATGAGCACAGCGCAGTTCGCCAATTGTGACGAACTGTGTCTGTTATGTGCTTACAACTTTACAACAGGTAGGCTTCGTGGTTGTTCCATCAAACTCACACTAATAACAGTTAGTGATCAAGCTCGGGCCCGACTTGCATTTGGCGGGTTTTTAATATGTTTTGTTTTACTTCAGTTTGTTTTTTTTTATCCTGAACTGGTTAACACTTGACCACTATCTCACCTGATGTTAAGTGATGATGCGGTCGATGATGGAGCGCACTTACCCAAGAGATACCTGATATATAGTTAAACTTAGTTCGACACTCGTATATATTATTTTTTACAAAAGAAAGTAAGACAAAAAATCTCCATGTTATACCAGTGTAAAAACGAGGAAGACTCTTTTCCTTGGGTTGCCAAAATTATATCTTGGATGACGGCTGTCGAATCTACACAGGCTATATCTATATTACTATTGATTTTTTTTTTTATTTAGGGAGGACATAGATGCTGGCTACCGCCTGTGCGGTCGTCCAGCTCCACCGGGTTTTGGGCGAGGGCCTGGCCCTACAATAGCCCGGGAGGGAGAAGTGCCGAAGGCACTTCTCCCGAGACGGGCGTAGAAGGCGAAAAGCGCTTTCTACCTCCGTCTCCTGCGGACGCCGAAAACGTACCGCTATTATAGGAGGGGTTGACAGCGAGCTCAAGGGCACCACTGTGGTTCGGACCTCGGCTTGTCTCGCTGTCGAGAGACATGGGAAGGATCGGAGCAAAATGCCTCTGTGCAACTGCAGTGTTGCACAATTGGGCCCTACTGAATAATACTCTTTGACTATTTGGAGAGCAATTTATCGTGACCTTGTTTTTGCCTCGAGCTCGCCGGTGAGCTCGGTGTTTGATTGTGTGACCTCTAATTACCTCACACCTGGGGATTTTACCTCGACGACTTGCGGATAACGCTAAAGCTGCCAATGTAATGACTGCGATGGGGTCATCCGGGTCGTCTAATACCTGCCGTGGTCGGCAACGGGGGGGTTTGAAAAATGGGATAGAAGAGGCGGTCGAGTAGTTCGATGCCTGGACAACCAATGGGTTCGAGTGGTGGGGCGCTCGATCAAAGTATCGGCGGGCGCAGTCCTTATTGAACTGCGCTAAAGAGGGAAGGTTTAGGTCGCAATGCAACTCGGTGTTCCGGATATACCACGGAGCGCCGGTTGCACTACGAAGAAAACGATTTTGAATGACTTGAAGCTTATGGAGATGGGCCTCACTAGCATGACTAAACACTACTGATGCGTAAGTCATGATGGGGCGGATGCAGGCAGTGTAAAGTGTCTTCTTATTACTAAGAGACATTTTACTCTCTTTGCGAATCAGGGGACCAAGGCGACCCATTACAAAGGCCGCTCTGTTTCGGACGGTTGTTATATGATCGCTAAAGGTGAGATTCCGATCAAGGGTGACTCCGAGATATTTTGTTTTACTAACCCAGGGGATGGGTTGGTCAAACAAAGTTAAAGGTTGCGGGTAACGGGGGCGAGTCTTCTCAGTAAAGTACATAGCTGCACTTTTAACTGGGTTGACCGCGATGCGCCATTTACGGAACCAGTCACCGATCTCGGTGATGGCCCGTTGAAGGGCAAAAATGGACTTTCTGCTGATACGCCACCCAGTGGTATAAATAGCGGTATCATCCGCGTATTGGGCTAGTAGGACGTCTGGCTGAGAGCGTGGGATGTCGCTGGTATACAGCGCGAAGAGAATGGGTGATAGCACGGAGCCCTGAGGGACTCCGGCTCTGACTGGGTGGGGGGAGGAGAGGGTGCCTTCCACGCGATAGCGAAAGCTTCTGGCTTTAAGGAAGTCTTGTAGGATGAGCACAAGACGTTCTGGCACGCCAAGTTGGTATAGCTTGTAAATCAAGCCATTGTGCCAGACTTTGTCAAAAGCTTTCGCTACGTCGAGGAAGACTGCTAGCGTTGTCTGGGGTTTGGGGTACTTGTTAAAGCCCTCAATGATGTGCTCCGTGAGGCGGTGCACCTGTTGGACGCATGAGTGTCCGGGTCTGAAGCCAAACTGCTCATCTGGAATAAGGTGGTGTTCCTTAGCATGGGACTGGAGACGGTTTGCAAGTAACCGCTCGTAAAGTTTGCCTAAGGCACTGAGGAGGCTGATGGGGCGGTAACTGGTGGGGTCAGATGAGCTTTTGCCTGGTTTGTGAATGCCAATGACATTTGCACATTTCCAGGTGTCTGGGAATAAGCAGTGGCTCATAGCAGCATTGAAGATGCTGACTAGGAGATGGATGAGAGGAGGAGAGAGGGTTTTAAGAACCCTGTTGGAGATGCCATCGGCACCGGGGGATTTGCGCGGTCGGAGGGCCTTGATCAGTCTCGCCACCTCAGCGTAAGTCGCTAAGGTGATTGGTGGGAGTTCAGAGGTGACCACAGAGCTTTTACGTTCGACTTCAGCATCCACCGAATCGAGGTGAGCTTGGTCAACGTGATCTACGTTAGGGGAACACTGAGCCTCTAGGCTATCAGCTAGGCACTCAGCTTTGTCTTCGTCAAAGAACGCTGGGAATAGTGGGACTGGTCTGTATAAGGGAGGCATGTCGTTATGGTTACTACCTTTCATACGTCGCGCCAAGTCCCAATAAGCATGGTGGCTTGGCACGAGGTTTGAAAGTTTGTCACCCCATTGTTGATCACGCAACTCAGACATGCGACTTTGAACCATGCGTTCAAAGTGGCGTTTCTTTGTTTTGTTCTCTTTACTGGGGTAAGAGTCGTAATGTCGGGTCACTGCTTTACTTTCCGTCACTAATCGTCTCACATCCGCTGGAATGACAAGGCGCCGGTCGTCCGGCACCATGACCTCCTTTGCGGATGCACCTACTACGGTGGAGAGGTGATTAGTGAACGAATCGATCGCAAGGGTTACGTCATCTTTAGTCAGGATGTCGTCAGGGATCTTGTCAAGGCCCGGTGAACTGATAGCCTTTAGGGCATCGCCTACTTGCTTCCAGTTCACTATTGTCTTAGTGGGGCGGGGGAGGTCTGTCGTTGGGTCGGGACCTAGTCGCAGTATAATGGGTCGGTGGTCAGAGTGAAGCTCGTGAACCACTTCTATGGAGCGTAACTGAAGTGTTACACGCCTCTGAGCAGTGCCATGTCAAGCAAGTCAGGTCGAAAGTCTTCCATATGAGGGTAGTGAGTGGGCTCAGTGGGCGCAATTATGTCAAAATTAAGTTCTGCGACTAGTTTTTCAAGTGCAATACCTCTGGGATTGTTGATGTTACAATTCCATAGGATGTGCTTACTATTGAAGTCGCCAATCAGAAGGACGGCGCTTCCTAAGGAGAACAATGCTTCTAAGTCAGCTCGGACGATCGGCTTGGAGCAAGCTTGGTAACAGGACGCTATGACTATAGGTTGATGACCAGTCATAGCTAGGAGGCAACAAGATGCTTCCATATTAACAAGAGTCGGGGTAGGTAGGGGAATGCAGTGCAGGGACCTTTTGTAATAGATAAGAGTGCCTCCCCCACGGGAGTTCACTCTATCAACACGTACCGTTCTGTAATTGGCAAACCTAGGGTTCGCCTTCCCCGGTTTTAGAAGGGTTTCCTGCACGCATATGATATCGATAAGGTGGGTACAACAAAAGTCGTGGACGAGGTCACGTTGTCTGAAGAGGCCGTTAGCGTTAAATGACGCTAACGAAACTGAGTGCGGTTTCGTGCGTTCGGTTGTACTACCCATAGTGGTTGTACTGGGGAGGGGCCTGGGGGACGAAGCGCTTAAGGGCGCTTAGTAAGTTTGCGTGTTCCAATGTGTATTGGATCACGTCCGCTGGGGATTGAGCGTATTGCATCTTGTGAAATAGCTCTTGTACCTCATTGATGTCAACCGACATAGCCAGATCGCTGACTAGGTTGATTGCCTCTTGAAGAGGGGCAGCCATCAATGGCATAGGTGGAGCTTGTGGCCGGGAAGCGGCGCGGGGAGGCGCGCGAATGGTGTTGGCAACGGGTGCCGGGAGCGCGGGGCGAGCCGGGGCCGGTGCGCGGGCAGGGGCCGCGGCGCGGGCGGGTGCGGGTGCGGGCGCGGGTGCGGGCGCGCGGGCCGGGGCGCGGGCGGTAGCGACGGTCTTAATCATACTGGGTGGTTTAGACCATGCGTTACGGGCTGGGAGCGGCGCGGGTATTACCTGTGAGGCAGGTACTACCGTTAGTTTAGGGCTTACCCGTTGGTAACGGTCGTAAGAGGGACGGGTCGGCCTATGCCTTGCCACCCTGTGGTTCACTCGTGGTGCTTTAGGGCAACCACGGTAATTCGCGGTATGCCCTTGAGCACCGCATAGAACACAACTGGGTGGGTCCGGCGAATCCCGGGTGCGAGTGCACGCTGCTGTCGCGTGATCGCCTAGGCACTTTACGCACCTAGCGCGAGCGAAGCAGAAACGGGAGGCGTGCCCGTATAGTTGGCAGTTGTGGCACTGCGAGGGGCTCCCATTCTTGTATGGGGCTTGGACATCGAGTCCTCAGAGGCCACAGACCTTTTTTAAATTAAAAATGGCCTTGCCTTCAGGTGTACGATCTAGTACTACGAGTACTAGATCATAGGGACTGCGGTCCTTCCCGCTGTACATGCGGTGAACTGCATGTACGGGGAAGTCTTGTGCCTTCAGGTCGGCACATACCGAATCGGTATGTACCTCCTTGGGCACACCGCGGATGACCACTCGGAGGACTTTCTCCTCTTCGAGCGCATAAGTGTGAAAGCTTATGCTCTCGTTGCGGAGGAGTTTTGTTAGCGCTCTGTGGTCGCTAATGGTGGACACTTGGACTTTAATGCCCTGCTGCGTGGAGCGGGCATTAGTATAATGGATCCCACGATCCGAAACTAAACGGGACAGCATGTCCCATTTGGTTTTGTCCTGAATGAACAGGGGCGGAGGCGGTTTTTCGCGGCGCGCGCTCGCGTCCTGAGGGGACGCGGCAGTGGTGGCCGTAGCGGAGGGAGGAGACGCGGGGCGCGGGGCGGGGGTCGGCTTCTTGCCGGAGGCGGGGGCCTTAGCGGGTGCCTTGGCGGGAGGGGCGGAAGTTGCGCAACTAGCGGCTTTAGGAGCACGCTTGCGTTTTCTATCTACGACGGTATAGCCGTCGTTGTCTGAGTCCGAGTCGGTGCGTAAGGCGCGACTCGGATCTACCTCCATCTCCGCTTCGGAGTCCGAAGTGGGCTCGACAACGGCGATGGAGGGACGGGTGCTCGCTGGCCTCCCGATCGGTGAGCGCGAGCGAGACCTCTCACGGGGAGGGGCTGCCACCGTGCGTCTGTTGTCTGGGCCCGGAGCGGGCGAAAGCGGACTGTCCTCTGAGAAGGACCGGGTCAGAGGAGGGACGTTGGCCTCCGGGATTGAAGTCCCGGAGGGAGCAATAAGAGTGTCCGTGAGGCGGGCACTCGCTTCCTCTTCGAGGAGTTGCATATGAGCAACATACAGATCGGGGTGGCGGAGGGCGAAGGTCTGAAGGACCTGCACCTCACCGTTAGAGGGACGGGACTGCATCCTGAGGGGAATACTCAGGACGCCCTATCAAGGGTTTGAATTCCCTCACACACCTTGTGAGCTCACTGTGTGAGAGGGAGTGTGTACCTAGGGTGTGCCCTAGTTGTGTACCCTCTCCGAGCTTTTTTCTCGGCGGAGAGGGGTGCTCCTAAGCGCTACTCCGGGGTTGACTAGGGGCGACCCCAAGGCCAGTTATCCCGGAGCCCAGCTTGCTTCGGCTGACCCGTGAAGCGGGAAAGGCCACGGTGCAAGGTTAAACCAAAAGTTCGACAGTGGCCGTTGTCACCGTAGGGTGTCACACTGCGACCGCAGCAAATGGCGGATTTGATCGTTCAGACGGGTTTGGCTGACGCTACCCCACGCCTGAACGACGTCGCTTAACAGCACAAAGTGTGTTGTTACGCGCACTGTTACAATGTTGTGTCGAGTAGTAAAGTTGTGAAATGCGCACCGAAAAGTGCGGTCAAAACAAGACCACCAGCCCGATATGATGTTGTTCCGAAACAAGGGACTTGGGTAGGTGGTAATGCCTGACGTCTTAGAGCGCCTCTGCGCGACGGCACGGCGAGCTCGTAGCTCACGTTGCACGGCGTTCGGCGGCTGCTCAGCTTCTGCACACAAAACAAAACTTCGTCAGGACTGCGTATTCCAAGGCACTGGTCTGCAACTAGCGTCGGAACGATGACCCGAGTGAGACGGCAATAGTGCGGGGACTATTGCGGTCTCACTGGGAGATACTGGCGGAGCTGTAGACAGGTGTGCACGGCGTGGCGGCACAGGTCGGAATGTACTATTGATGTTTGTTTTTGTTTAGGGAGGACATAGATGCTGGCTACCGCCTGTGCGGTCGTCCAGCTCCACCGGGTTTTGGGCGAGGGCCTGGCCCTACCTGGTCTAGACGGGCGTAGAAGGCGAAAAGCGCTTTCTACCTCCGTCTCCTGCGGACGCCGAAAACGTGCCGCTACTATAGGAGGGGTTGACAGCGAGCTCAAGGGCACCACTGTGGTTCGGACCTCGGCTTGTCTCGCTGTCGAGAGACATGGGGGGGATCGGAGCAAAATGCCTCTGTGCAACTGCAGTGTTGCACAATTGGGCCCTACTGAATAATACTCTTTGACTATTTGGAGAGCAATTTATCGTGACCTTGTTTTTGCCTCGAGCTCGCCGGCGGGCTCGGTGTTTGATTGTGTGACCTCTAATTACCTCACACCTGGGGATTTTACCTCGACGACTTGCGGATAACGCTAAAGCTGCCAATGTAATGGCTGCGATGGGGTCATCCGGGTCGTCTAATACCTGCCGTGGTCGGCGACGGGGGGGTTTGAAGAATGGGATAGAAGAGGCAGTCGAGTAGTTCGATGCCTGGACAATCAATGGGTTCGGGTGGTGGGGCGCTCGATCAAAGTATCGGCGGGCGCAGTCCTTATTGAACTGCGCTAAAGAGGGTAGGTTTAAGTCGCAATGCAACTCGGTGTTCCGGATATACCACGGGGCGCCGGTTGCATTACGAAGAAAACGGTTTTGGATGACTTAAAGTTTATGAAGGTGGGCCTCACTAGCATGACTAAACACTACTGATGCGTAAGTCATGATGGGGCGGATGCAGGCAGTGTAAAGTGTCTTCTTATTACTAAGAGACATTTTACTCTCTTTGCGAATTAGGGGACCAAGGCGACCCATTACGAAGGCCGCTCTGTTACGGACGGTTGTTATGTGATCGTTAAAGGTGAGATGACGATCAAGGGTGATTCCGAGGTATTTTGTTCTAGGAACCCAGGGAATGGGTTCGTCGAATAAAATAAGCGGTTTCGGGTAAGGGGAGCGTGTCTTCTCAGTAAAGCACATAGCTGTGCTTTTAGCTGGGTTGACCGCGATGCGCCATTTTCGGAACCAGTCACCGATCTCGGTGATGGCCCGTTGCATGACGAAATAGGACTGTCTGTTGATATGCCACCCAGTGGTGTAAATGGCGGTATCATCCGCATATTGGGCTAGGAATACTTTGGGCTGAGAGCGTGGGATGTCACTGGTATACAGTGCAAAGAGAATAGGTGATAGCACGGAGCCCTGAGGGACTCCGGCTCTGACTGGGTGGGGGGAGGAGAGGGTGCCTTCCACGCGATAGCGAAAGCTTCTGGCTTTAAGGAAGTCTTGTAGGATGAGCACAAGACGTTCTGGCACGCCAAATTGGTATAGCTTGTAGATCAAGCCGTTGTGCCAGACTTTGTCAAAAGCTTTCGCTACGTCGAGGAAGACTGCTAGCGTAGTCTGGGGTTTGGGGTACTTATTGAAGCCCTCAATGATGTGCTCCGTGAGGCGGTGCACCTGTTGGACGCATGAGTGTCCGGGTCTGAAGCCAAACTGCTCATCTGGGATAAGGTGGTGTTCCTTAGCATGGGACTGGAGACGGTTTGCAAGTAACCGCTCGTAAAGTTTGCCTAAGGCACTGAGGAGGCTGATGGGGCGGTAACTGGTGGGGTCAGATGAGCTTTTGCCTGGTTTGTGAATGCCAATGACATTTGCACATTTCCAGGTGTCTGGGAATAAGCAGTGGCTCATAGCAGCATTGAAGATGCTGACTAAGAGATGGATGAGAGGAGGAGAGAGGGTTTTAAGAACCCTGTTGGAGATGCCATCGGCACCGGGGGATTTGCGCGGTCGGAGGGCCTTGATCAGTCTCTCCACCTCAGCGTAAGTCGCTAAGGTGATTGGTGGGAGTTCAGAGGTGACCACAGAGCTTTTGCGTTCGACTTCAGCATCCACCGAATCGAGGTGAGCTTGGTCAACGTGATCTACGTTAGGGGAACACTGAGCCTCTAGGCTATCAGCTAGGCACTCAGCTTTGTCTTCGTCAAAGAACGCTGGGACTAGTGGGACTGGTCTGTATAAGGGAGGCATGTCGTTGTGGTTACTTCCTTTCAAACCTCGCGCCAAGTCCCAGTAAGCATGGTGGCTTGGCACGAGGTTTGAAAGTTTATCGCCCCATTGTTGATCACGCAACTCAGACATGCGACTTTGAACCATGCGTTCAAAGTGGCGTTTCTTAGTTTTGTTCTCTTTACTGGGGTAAGAGTCGTAATGTCGGGTCACTGCTTTACTCTCCGTCACCAATCGTCTCACATCCGCTGGAATGACAAGGTGCCGGTCGTCCGGCACTATGACCTCCTTTGCGGATGCACCTACTACGGTGGAGAGGTGATTGGTGAACGAATCGATCGCAAGGGTTACGTCATCTTTTGTCAGGATGTCGTCAGGGATCTTGTCTAGGTCCGGTGAACTGATAGCCTTTAGGGCATCGCCTACTTGCTTCCAGTTCACTATCGTCTTAGTGGGGCGGGGGAGGTCAGTCGTTGGGTCGGGACCTAGTCGCAGTATAATGGGTCGGTGGTCAGAGTGAAGCTCGTGAACCACTTCTATGGAGCGTAACCGGAGTGTTACGCCTCTGAATAGTGCCATGTCAAGCAAGTCAGATCGGTGGTCTTCCATATAAGGGTAGTGAGTGGGCTCAGTGGGCGCAATTATGTCAAAGTTAAGTTCTGCGATTAGGTTTTCAAGTGCAATACCTCTGGGATTGTTGACGTTACAATTCCATAGGATGTGCTTACTGTTGAAGTCGCCAATCAGAATGACGGCGCTTCCTAATGAGAATAGGGCTTCTAAGTCAGCTCGGACGATCGGCTTTTTGCAAGCTTGGTAACAGGATGCTATGACTATAGGTTGATGACCAGTCATAGCTAGGAGGCAACAAGATGCTTCCATATTAACAAGAGTCGGGGTAGGTAGGGGAATGCAGTGCAGGGACCTTTTGTAATAGATAAGAGTGCCTCCCCCACGGGAGTTCACTCTATCATCACGTACCGTTCTGTAATTGGCAAACCTAGGGTTCGCCTTCCCCGGTTTTAGAAAGGTTTCCTGCACGCATATGATATCGATAAGGTGGGTACAACAAAAGTCGTGGACGAGGTCACGTTGTCTGAAGAGGCCGTCAGCGTTAAATGACGCTAACGAAACTGAGTACGGTTTCGTGCGTTCGGTTGTACTACCCATAGTGGTTGTACTGGGGAGGGGCCTGGGGAACGAAGCGCTTAAGGGCGCTAAGTAAATTCGCGTGTTCCAATGTATATTGCATCACGTCCGCTGGGGATTGAGCGAAGTGCATCTTGTGCGCTAGCTCGCGGACTTCGTTGATGTCAATAGACATCGCCAGGTCGCTGACTAGTTTGATGTCCTCTTGAAGAGAGGCATCCATCAGCGGCATGGGTGGGGCTTGTGGCCGAGGAATGGCGCGGGGAGGAGGGGCGCGAACGGAGTTGGCAACGGGTGCCGGGAGCGCGGGGCGAGCCGGGGCCGGTGCGCGGGCAGGGGCCGGGGCGCGGGCGGGAGCGGGTGCGGGCGCGCGGGCCGGGGCGCGGGCGGGAGTGATGGTCTTTACCATACTGGGTGGTTTAGACCATGCGTTACGGGCGGGGAGCGGCGCGGGTATTACCTGTGAAGCAGGTATTATCGACAGCTTAGGGCTGACCCGTTGGTAACGGTCATGTGAGGGACGGGTCGGCCTATGCCTTGCCACCCTGTGGTTTATGCGTGGTGCTTTTGGGCAGCCGCGGTAATTCGCGGTATGTCCTTGAGCACCGCATAAAACGCAGCTGGGTGGGTCCGGCGAGTCCCGAGTGCGAGTGCACGCCGCTGTCGCGTGATCGCCTAGGCACTTGACGCACCTAGCGCGAGCGAAACAGAAGCGGGAGGCGTGACCGTATAATTGGCAGTTGTGACACTGCGAGGGACTTCCATTTTTAAATGGGGCTTGTACGTCTAACCCAGAGAGGCCGCAGACCTTTTTTAAATTAAAAATGGCCTTGCCCTCTGGTGTACGGTCTAGTACTACGAGTACTAGGTCATATGGACTGCGGTCCTTCCCGCTGTACATGCGGTGAACCGCATGCACTGGGAAGTCTTGTGCTTTAAGGTCGTCACATACCGCATCGGTATGTATCTCCTTAGGCACACCGCGAATCACAACGCGAAGGACTTTCTCCTCTTCGAGCGCATAAGTGTGAAAACTTATGCTCTCTTTACGGAGGAGCTTTGTTAGCGCTCTGTGGTCGCTACTAGTGGGCACTTGGACTTTAATGCCCTGCTGCGTGGAGCGGGCATTAGTATAATGGATCCCACGATCCGAAACTAAGCGGGACAGCATGTCCCATTTGCTTTTGTCCTGAATGAACAAAGGCGGAGGCGGTTTTTCGCGACGTGCGCTCGCGTCCTGAGGGGACGCGGCGGTTGAAACCGGAGCGGAGGGAGGAGACGCGGGGCGCGGGGCGGGGGTCGGTTTTTTGCCGGAGGCGGGGGCCTTTGCGGGTGCCTTGGCGGGAGGGGCGGAAGTGGCGCAACTAGCGGCTTTGGGCGCGCGCTTGCGTTTGCGATCTACGACGGTGTAACCGTCGTTATCGGAATCAGAGTCCGTGCGTGAGGCGCCGGCCTGATCTACCTCCATGTCCGTTTCGGATTCCGAAACGGTCTCGACAATGGCGAAGGAGGGACGGGTACTCGCTGACCTCCCGATCGGTGAGCGAGAGCGAGACCGTTCACGGGGAGGGGCTGCCACCGTGCGTCTATTGTCGGGCCCGGGAGCGGGCGAAGTAGGACTATCCTCTGAATAGGATCGGGTCAAGGGAGGAACGCTGGCCTCCGGGTTTGAAGTCCCGGAGGGAGCGATGAGAGTGTCCGTGAGGCGGGCATTCTCTTCCTCTTCAAGGAGTTGCATATGTGCAACGTATAGATCGGGGTGGCGGAGGGCGAAGGTCTGAAGGACCTGCACCTCACCGTTAGAGGGACGGGACTGCATCCTGAGGGGAATACTCAGGACGCCCTATCAAGGGTTTGGATTCCCTCACACACCTTGTGAGCTCACTGTGTGAGAGGGAGTGTGTACCTAGGGTGTGCCCTAGTTGTGTACCCTCTCCGAGCTTTTTTCTCGGCGGAGAGGGGTGCTCCTAAGCGCTACTCCGGGGTTGACTAGGGGCGACCCCAAGGCCAGTAATCCCGGAGCCCAGCTTGCTTCGGCTGACCCGTGAAGCGGGAAAGGCCACGGTGCAAGGTTAAACCAAAACAACAACAGTGGCCGTTGTCACCGTAGGGTGTCACACTGCGACCGCAGCAAATGGCGGATTTGATCGTTCAGACGGGTTTGGCTGACGCTACCCCACGCCTGAACGACGTCGCTTAACAGCACAAAGTGTGTTGTTACGCGACTGTTACTATGTTGTGTCGGGTAGTAAAGTGGTGAAATGCGCACCGAAAAGTGCGGTCAAAACAAGACCACCAGCCCGATATGATGTTGTTCGTCCGAAACAAGGGACTTGGGTAGGTGGTAATGCCTGACGTCTTAGAGCGCCTCTGCGCGCCGGCACGGCGAGCTCGTAGCTCACGTTGCACGGCGGTCGGTGGCTGCTCAGCTTCTGCACAGAAAACAAAACTTCGTCAGGACTGCGTATTCCAAGGCACTGGTCTGCAACTAGCGTCGGAACGATGACCCGAGTGAGACGGCAATAGTGCGGGGACTATTGCGGTCTCACTGGGAGATACTGGCGGAGCTGTAGACAGGTGTGCACGGCGTGGCGGCACAGGTCGGAATGTACTATTGATTTCAGACAACTAAATAATATATAAGATAAACCTTATCAACTCGTGCATCCAACTGCACTGCGCCCACTACCCTGCGCCCACTACCCTGCGACCTACAGATGTTAAGTCTCATATTCCTGTTATTTCATAATTATTTACTGGCTCCTTAGCGACAGATTTTCTACTAGAGGATGGTAGCTACCTAGCCGAGCATATGCAAAATGCTCTTCTACCAAAAACGAAGCGCTCATAGCAAAGTTTGCTTAGCCATTCTTAACCGATCAGCTAAGTGAAACATTGTCCGCCGCGATCATGACTTGGATGGGTGACCTCTAGTGACATTACTACTGAGCGCTTCCATGCTTCGGAGGGATTGTCAAGCCGACCGTCCCGATTGTTGTCATAGGATGCCAGTCCATATTGCATGGTGGTAGGGCAGTTTGCGAATTCCCACCTGGGTAGCTACCACCCTCAAGTAGAAAATCTGTCACCAAGCACCTTACGGTGTGATCCGGCAGCTTTCACTTGAGAGCCAGTAATTCTAGGTTAGCCGGAAATACATCATCGACCACATCATCACTTACCATAAGGTGAGATCGTGGTCAAAGACTAGCCCATAAGCTATAAAAAAGGAATTGTCACTAGTTTACTCTGTTTTTATTTATTTTCTTTTATGTTGTTCTAAAACATTAAATAATTTAATTTAATAAGTTTACGATTTGTCATATGCGGGTTAATTAAACCCGCATATGACAAATTTTTCCTCACGTAAATTTTGTAAATATTTTTATTAAATTTAATACCATGTTAATGTTGTCTTAAAGGTATCACATCATAGTACATCACAGTCTATCGAGTAAAAAAATAATTTTGTTTTTATCTCACTACTAGCTTGTTTGTGTGCATTTCGACCTCCTCTCACCGAAAACCTCTAGTTGACCTGTCCACGATTTCAGCCGAGAATAATTGTATTTTTGTTTTGTGGCTTTATGGCGATCCTTCGAAAACTATTCGTCGAATCAGGGTAAAATAATTCTATGTTCGTTTTAAAGCTGCAAGCTGAAGTTGTACCTACAATATACACAGCATCGATTACGTTTGTATATGACAAGGATGTATATACGTATGTATATGGAGGTTAGAAGAATATAACAAATCTATGCAGATCGTATGGTGCTAAGACCTTTTCTGGTGGTCTGAAATACCTACCCTAATATTTTCAAATTATTGGGATACAAAATTTTATGCCCAAGGCGGGAATCGAACCCGCGTCGTCCGATATCGCATCGGATGCCTAAACGACCTCAGCACCTGGGACTTGGCATTTCTGCGAAATTTAGTTTGGAGGCGTGTTCGATTCCCGCCCTGGGCATAACATTTTGTACTCCAATAATTTGTAAAATATGATTTTCGCTTAGAACGCGATAGTGCTTGTAATCATATTTAGAAATACCTACCCTAATAACTAGTATATTCATAAAACCAGTTAAAACCATTGTTTAAAAACCCCATTGAAAAGAAAAAAACTAGATCCGATGTTAATCACAACTAAACGCGTTTAAGACATTCCACCGTCAGCTACAAATTACTGCCAATTACATAGAGAATTTAGATTTCATATATCACAATATTTGTCGCCATGGTAACTAAATGCTATCAAAATATAACCAGTGAAATCGCTTTCACGATTCTTGAAACGAATTTCTACTACAAACGGTAATATTAGCGCAAAGGCTACCTTTTGCAATAAAAATGTAGGTAGGGACATCATAAAAACAAATTGTCATACGTGCAGAACAAACGTTCAATATCTCCCTCAATCCTCACAAGCTCTTGTCACAGAAACACAGAAGCTCAGAAAGCAACGTAAGTGCCTTTCACGGTTGCTACTCGAAACTAGTACTGTCGAGGACAGTTATCGATATAATCGGAATCGATATGATGCTACTCGGATATACGTATTCACGCGTGATACGCCACTTTATCTGTACTCGAACGTGGGTATGGTGTAACTATTGTATAATATGTGGTTTGATCTGGAAGGTATAGGATGGGATAGGTATGAATCAATGTACCTTCATTTCAGGGTAAAAGTGGTTTTACTAGGAGATGAAGTTTGGTGGTAAGGTCTTTTGCAAATGCTCACCTAGTTGTATGTTATATGTATACTATAGTAATCAAACTAATATGTTAATAAAACACTTAAAAATAATTTACAAAAAAATCTAATGTCAATTCCGTCTAATTTTCCTGCTAAGCCGACGTGACGTCACGCGGAATTGTTTATTAAATTTAAAATATTAATTTGAGGTTTTCTATTAAAAAAAATATAGAAAACCTCAAATTAATAATATGGGTTTCCGCAAAGTAACGCCTGAATTTATTCGTCATAGATGCTTATAGTAAGTAAATCAATACTACCTACAGGAACGATTTTCGTGATTGATAATAAATATTCTCTTTATATAAATCAACGCACTCTGAACACGCTAGATATTTGCTGAAGCGTGCATGTTGTGGCACATGCGGGCGGGCGCAACACACAAGCAGTGTTTTTAATGACTATTAATAGTCTTTAGATTCTGGATATGAACATATTATAATACTATTTATTAAAGCTTGCGATTCTTTCCCTTAACCTCATTCTGCCTTAGCAAAACACGACCTGAAGAACGAAGATTTGAATTTCGCGACAGTAAATATCAAGCTACGCCGTTTGGTAGCGCCACGGCGGAAACTAAAGAAAACTTCATATCATAGTGAGCTCGATCTAGTGCTAAGCGAAATAAAAGTGGTAATATCTCCCACATTTACTCTAATGGGCAGCTTTTAAATCTAAATTGACCATCAATAGAACGCTGCCATTGAATGGTATAGTTAGCAAACTCTTATAGGACCAAAAATAACAAACTATCAAATTAAAAATAAAAACATATACCTTCCTTATATCAGTGTCAGCTACGTGTTCATCAGCGAAAAGGGAATCCTCTCGGGATGGGATCTCAGGCCGCAGTAAGTTTAGTACCTACCTATCTACCATTTACATTCCTTCCTTCAAATGCAAGCAATATTTGTTATAATACAATCTCTATCCCGTTTATTTGTGATATAGGTTATGTTTTGACAGCAATTTCACCGACGGTGTTAACGGGATTCAACTAAAATTACTGGCTCTCAAGGACAAAGGACACACCGTTAGGTGCTTGACAATTGATTTTCTACATGAGGGTGGTAGCTAGGCTACCGGAAAATTGCAAAATACCCTTCCACCATGCGGTGATGCTCCAGCCCGCGGTGGGTTTTTTTTTATGTCTGATAGTTTAGCCTTTGACCACTATCTCACCTGATGGTAAGTGATGATGTGGTCGAAGATGTTGTTCAGGATAATCTAGAATTACTGGCTCTCAAGGACAGCTGCCGGAACACACCGTTAGGTGCTTGGCGACAGATTTTCTACTTGAGGGTGGTAGCTAGCCAGGCGGGCATTCGCAAAATGCCCTACCACCATGCTGTAACGACTGCCATCCTAAAACAACTACCGGGACCGACAGCTTAACGTGCCCTCCGAAGCACGGAAGCGCTCAGTAGTAATGTCCAACCAGCGGTCACCCATCCAACTCATGACTGCGGCGGACGTTGCTTAACTTTGCTGATCGATTCATAATGGCTAAGCAAACTTCGCTACGAGCGCTTCAAAATATGGATTGAACCATAGACCTGCTCCGCGGCATTCCACAGCAGTTGCTACTATATCACCACTGCTTAATATTTATTAGGGAAGAGCACATAAGGCTTTTCATACAAAAGCAGTTGTGTCATATCTTATATATCCAGTCTTCAAATTGCTGAATTTTTGAATGCACGTCGTTTAGCTAACAATATATGCTTCTGGTTTCCAAGTGTGCCTTTTAAATCCTTTTAAATTATTCTGAAAACCGTTTATAAGGGTACGCTTATTTTCACATGTAGAGATAGAAGAAATGACAAGCAATTAACTATATTGTCATAAAAACTAACGTGAGTTGTCATAATTATTAACTAAATATACCGGCTAGCACTCATGGTGTTTAGTCGCAGAGTGCGCGTCAAGCAGCCCTCGAGGCTGCCCGCATTCCTTGAGATTGAGCATCTTTACAGTTCGAACACCGGTCGGAGGTTTCGACTAAACATCGTGAGTGCTAGCCGGTATATTTAGTTAATAACCAATTAACTGTCAAACCGATGCACAGATATTAAGCTCAAGGATACTTGTGCGAAATTTCACCGATTGAAGCAACAGCGTCATTATGTTTGTATAGCAAATGCTTTGAATACCATTCTCTTAAGTATTAGCTCTTAGCTATACCCCTTACCACATTAAATCATATAAATTTCACTACAAACCACAAATCAATATAATCACTCGTCAACAAAATAACTTAACCAGAGCATCGTTAATTGTATTTCATGCATTAACTTAAGCTAACTCGGTAGATAATTGGTGATATCATAACACGTTTTTGGATTTAATAACGTGGCATATGCTTTGCTAATTTCACTCTTATATCTGGTCCTATAATGTTCATTTTTGTGAAGTAGGTTAGATTTGGTCAATTTATGTATGTCATTTTCAAATCTGCGTATTGCGGTAGACCGTAGTCGTAAATGGTAATTGGAAACGAAATTAATTTCAGTTACATAAATATTTTTTTAATGCTTTTATTAACAACATACTATAAAATACATAAAACACTACAGCATACATATTACAACAAAAGCATTTAGCCAACCTAGAGGCCATTGCAGACCCACAGGCTGTCCAAATACTCCAGCCTTACTACCAGTTGGCAGCAAGCCCAGAATACTGGCAACATTGTCCCGTTGGATTGCAATTCTTATGCTTTGAGCCAAATAAGTGCCAGTATTATGATCTCGCGATATGATATCTAAACTTGCAAAGGTATACTAAAATACATTTTTAAAAATATAGGTAACGATAAGTGCATGTCAATTTAATTACACCTGTTATAGATTGAGACCATCAGCATGTGCTGTATATTTGGACCAGGTGCTTCACAGAAACAGAATGTCTACAACCAGGTATTCGAACAAACGCTAATAACTAATTTTGAAAAACAATGCATTCATTTTTGACTATATTAAAGTATTTTTTCTATAAATCCGGTTTATGTGGGCACTTCAATAGCAAATAAACAAAAATGTACTATATATATCTAATATATTTAGTGATTATTCAGCCTAAACTTCATGTTGCTTCCTGCTTCACTGTACGACGTGACGTCAGAAATTCCACAAAACTTAGTCCAGAGGAAGCTATTGTGAATGATAATTTGCTACGCAGTTTGCTTCTACACGAAACGTCTCCAGGAGATCTTGACTCTACGATAGAGAACCTAAACATTTAAGTACTATTATTTGGAATAATCATCACTCAATATACTTTATTAAGATTTCCACAAAGTAAAGCCATATAAGTAAAATCGAATCGAATTAAATACTAAGAAAAAACATTATATTTCCAAATATATTGTTCACCTTACAAGCTCGCGAAATGTGTTGTTTATCATTCGAAATTGCGTGAAAAGAGCTTTTTATCCGCTAACGTGAAAAAGGTTTCTGAAATTCTAAACTCTTATATATTTGAGAAAAACGAACTTACTTTGAATATGTCCCATTTCAATAATAATTTTACTTTTATTTACTATTAATTAACGCAATTTTACAACATTATAGGTCCGATTTTCATACACTTGCATTTTTCTTGCTGGAATAATATGGTGGAAAATTGTGTGTTGCCATCGTCAGCAAAGTTATTTTACATCCCCTACCTTTGAAACGCACTGTTAGGATACTATATTTTTAATCCATGACTCCTTCGCTCACACAGGTTTCAATACTTCTTGTATTACTCAATACTACTCCCACCAAATAACAACCTTGCAGCCTAATATAACAAATAACTATTTTCAATAAAAGTCAAATAATTAGAGGTCAACGCTCGAATGAAACTTTGCCCATTTTCCAAATTATATTCTCCGAAATTCAGTGGCGTCAATTCTACCGCCAACAAAAACAAATCTAATAGCGAGGTCGTTCACCTATCGGCACAAATACGACTGAATCCTCAATTAGTTCGTTGTACAAATGGTTTGAATAGCCGATTGGGTCATTAGGGGTCATTATGTGTCGTCTATTTTCATTATCTCATTTGTTTTAACTACCAGGAAAGTGCTGGATGGAATCACTAAGCAATTTGATTGTTTTTTCATGCTTTAGCCACGACATACGTGAGAGTAGAAACTTATAATTATATGGCTCCTTTCGAAAAACGGAGTCCTATTACTAGGCCCATGATGTCCACCTGTCCGTCCGTCCTCACTGCAAGGATGTTTCCTTTGAACAGTAATAGGCAGATAACTTGTTCCCAGAATATGGGTCATTATACTGGACATCGTATTAGATTATAATAACTTTTTAAGAGCTCATAAAGTAACTTCCTTAACGTAACGTTCTTTACCAATCAACTAAAGCCTCGGTCATTACTTGGGTGGGTAACAGCTAGTGACATTTACTGTGCGCGCACGTTTTTCAGAGGAATCGAAGGGCACAATAAAACGTCGGTCCCGGTTGTTGTCTTAAGATGGCAGTCGCTATATAGCATAGTGTTAGGGCATTTACCCTCAAGTAGAAAATTTGTCGCCAAGCACCTAACTGTGGGTTCCGGCAGCTGTTTTTGAGAGTCAGTAATTATAGGTTGACCTGAACAACATCTTTGCCGGCTTCATTATTTATCATTAGTAGAAAAAGCTAGCCTATCAGCAAGTAAAATGTGTATATTTTTTAAAGTTTATTCTTAATAATTTCAATCATCAGTCTAAATGTTTTACGAGTAACTGTCAAATTGTTTTTAATTTTATTTTAAAATTGGTTCACGACAACATGAGAGTGATATCTAGATTAAAAAAACAATTGAGAATCTTCTCTTTTTTTGATTCTTGTAAAAATAGATACATTTTTGCGATGCACATTTTAATTATTTTTCTGAAACCCCTTCATTTCAGGTTTTGAGCCAATAATTCATATGATTAAAATTTATTGCTCCACAAAAATCATAATTTCATGCAAAAAATAAACAATGGTAATTGACCGAGTGTAGCGAGCTCTCAGAGTCCACTGGGAACAATCAGCTTTTGTATGTAAGTGTATTTATATGTCAATATATATAATATTAATAGAAATAATCATAAAGATAATTAGATTAAGAACTGAATGATCTTAACTCCCTGGTGTCGTGGAAGGCCGCTAGTTTGGGATGCCACTTGCGTCGTCGCGCTTGCGGCGCGCGGCGTCTCATTTACTCCCCACCTCCAAACCAGCGCAGCGGGAGCAGCAGCAATGGCAGCAAAAGGCTTACGTAGTAGAAACATTAAGTCCGTGGGGTCCAAGCACATGACTTCTATATGACGATGTAAATATGTGATGGGTATTAAGTAATAACATAGTGTGCTGCAGGCGGCCGCGAAGCGTTGAAATTGGAACAGTTAAAGCCAGAATTCGTCGAAATCCCATTAGGAAGAAAAATCTTATTGCGAGAAATTAAGATTGTCGCTAAGTCTCTGTACATATTATAAAACAAGACCTGAAGCTTGGTGCTATAGTGCTCCCACTTGGCCGGATAATAGTTTCGCTTATTATTTTCTCTATCGTCTATTTTGCAGTTACATTTTGTAAAGTCAATTTTAAATTAATTTATTAAATGTTGGCGTCTACGAAGCCCTTATGAACGTCAATTACAACATTTTGCTATTAAAAATATTCTACTGCCGCGTTCAGCAAAAAAGGTAAAGAGCTACTTTGAGAAGAACGGGCGAGAAACTCGGGGCCATTATTTTTTTATATGTATTTACTCTTTTACAATTTGTAAGTCAATTATAAAATTATTACAATATTTATTACATAGGTGAGTGGCGGTGACTAAGCAGAGGTGCGAAAATATCTAAAGCTAAAATGACCTAGTCACCATTCTATTAATCACTATAATAGTCTTATTTATCACTATTATAATTTGCTTATTTATTAAAATGTTGGCGTCTACGAAGCCCTTATGAACGTCAATTACAACATTTTGCTATTAAAAATATTCTACTGCCGCGTTCAGCAAAAAAGGTAAAGAGCTACTTTGAGAAGAACGGGCGAGAAACTCGGGGCCATTATTTTTTTATATGTATTTACTCTTTTACAATTTGTAAGTCAATTGTAAAATTATTACAATATTTATTACATAGGTGAGTGGCAGTGACTAAGCAGAGGTGCGAAAATATCTAAAGCTAAAATGACTTAGTCACCATTCTATTAATCACTATAATAGTCTTATTTATCACTATTATAATTTGCTTATTTATTAAAATATTTTCTATAGGTATGCAGCTTGAACTTACCTTCTGTGAGAATTGTATTATGTTTAGAAATTTGATTATAAAATGGCACACTATTAACCAAGAAAGACTTATTTTTTTATAAGCTTATCTAAAACCTGGCTCCGCTTTAGTTTATTTTTATTCCTAGTGTTATAATTGTACTCGCCGTTTAATTTAAATTTAACTAAGTCTTTCGAGTATACAATATATTTTCACGAATATAAAGACTTGGCATTAGCTTTCATCACAAAATCTTGAACCGAAATCCCAAGTGTCAATTCCAATTCTAATATCTAGGTGTACAGAGAGCCTCATTGTGAGGTGCGAAGAGATTTGCTTGCCAAATTGGAAGGTCCGACCGACGAGTAATCGGCTTACGACCGACGCGACGACGACGCCTAGGTTTATACCAATTCGTGTCCGTTGGTTAGTGGATCTCGCACAGAATATTTAGTGGGATTTAATTTATTTGGCTTGTTTTAGGTGTAGCTTTTAGATGCTTAGTAATTAAGTATTTTAGAACATTTATTGGTTACTAACGACCCGCCCCGGCTTATAATAATAATCTGTAATATCTTCCAAAATATTCAATTAAACAGCATGTTGTAAACAGCCATATTGATCTATATTAAATCCACAATGTATTTATGGTACTTAATTGGATAAGGATTAATTCTGTATTGCTCAAATCACTCCGTAAATAAGTCATTATTTCTCGTAAAAAGTAAGGGGTTAAAACTAGTTATTGAGGTTTATTCCTAAGAGATAGACTTATACCATTGCGGACTTTTTTGTAGTCCTTTTCAAGGTGTACAATACTGTAGTACATTATTTTGAACTGTCTTGTAGGGTTCAGCCAGCATTTGCAATGTACGCAAAAATGTGTTTATTTACGACATCACATTAGAAACCTCTAAAATTATCAGTGTTTCTCTATTATATTATGCAATGTTGTATGGTTACTACCAGTACAAATTTCCATCACTTATTCTTAACTAGCTTTCCGGGCGCGGCTCCGCCCGCGCCTATGTCGGTTATCGCGCGAAAACATTAACCTCTTTTTGCGCAGTCGGATAAAAACTATCCTATGTTTTTTCCCGGGTCTCAAACTATCTCCATACCAAATTTCATTCAAATCGGTCCAGTAGTTTTGGCGTGAAAGCGTAACAGACAGACAGACAGACAGACAGACAGACAGACAGAGTTACTTTCGCATTTATAATATTTATATATATATTATATATTATATATATATATCTGTGCCTCCTGTGCAAAACGATATAAATCAAAAGTCTCTAGTTTTCAGGAGAGCAAATCTAAGTTTAAAAAAAATATATTTCTTTTTCTGTATTACTCAGCTAAACACAAATATTGGATTTAATTGCAGAAGAGTGTGAACTTTCATCCTAAATATAATTTATTTTGATATGTAGCGTCGAAAATTTGTAAAAATAAAATAAAATATGAGTTATACCAAATACGATTTTTGATTTAAGCTTATTGATGTGTCTAATGGTTTGTGTACATTTATATCATTAAACATTAAAAAAACGTTTATGTGAAAATTGATATTTGGTTTATAGTATTTCATGAATTTCACCATAAATTGTTCACCTACAACAATGGTTCTTAAACAAAAAGTTTAACATTTACTAAAGAATTATTATTCTTACACATAGAAGAACGAAAGCCAATATTTTTTGCAGTTGTATTACTTAAATCATAATTTTGATGTTAATGTATTTGTGTAAGATGATTCAATTAAAGTTGTATCATGAGTAAAAATAAAAAAAAATATGTGAAAATAGATTGATGTACACTACAAACATTCAAATAAAACAAATTAAAATAGTCAAAATCAACTTTGTTTCTTAATATTAATAGCAAAACTACATGGCACATTGCTAGCAAATAGGTACTTGAGATCAATAGTAATCATTGGTAATTACGATTATTATTCTTAATTTACTTGTCATTAATGCAAGAAACAAAAAAAATAATTACAATAATCAGTCTTCACACAACAAAATTATATTATATTATGTCAACTTAATTATTAGAACAAGACAAGGAGTGACTCGACATTACGACACAACTAGTTATCATTCATTACAATTATTTGAAAATCAGTGTATTTCAGCCTTCGGTAATAAATTTTTACTCTTCTTCACTGCTATCACTGTCAGCGAGGGTGTCTTTCATGTCATCTTTACACAAAAGACCTCGATAGAATGCATGAACACTTTCATGGATAAAAGGAAATAATTGGCACAAATCCTTCTTTTTCTCTGCAGATATTGGAATTCCAGTTAAATAGTTTTTTTTACTGAGTCAATTGTAATTAGACCGTAAATTTTTCCGCGTTTTGCGTAGTCCATACAAAGGAAATCACCGTCACCACCAATTTCTTATTTATAAAAAAAACGAGGAAAGTCGTTTGTGTATTTAAACTGATATTAGCCCAAACAAATTTATCGTTATTTTGGTTAGATTTCTTCAACGGTAAATATTGCTTCGTAAAATCGTTAAAATCATAGAATTGTTGATTCATTTCAATGACAGTAAACTTAGTGGCTTTATTTGAAGCTGTGCGGACCAACTGGTACCAATCCCTTGGTAAATAAATGGATATCCATACTTGTTCGCTTTTTGTTACGCTCAATAAGGGCGTGGTCGCAATCGGCTTCCATGTGCGTGTGCCCAGGAACAAGAAACTTGTGTTCTATTGTATGTAGTTGGGGTGAAAACTTTGTAGCCATCATCAACATGGTAGTTACAATTGAGTTTTTGTTTTGTCCCGGGCAGCTATCAGAATACATGATTAAATTCTTTGCAGTGGGATGGAGCAGAAGTAATTGGTGAATGATAAAATCATACAAGCATGACTATATGTCATTGGCTCCCTTACCACCTGTGCATTCTGGCCACATGTAGCAAAATGCTTTATTCGTCTTAAGGTCATGGATTACCGTAAGTCAGTTAAGTAATTACCTGAGTCACTACCAGTCTTGCATTCCGAGCGTCCGGTGAATACATCGCCGTTAATCGTGTTTTTTAGGAATAATCTGAGGACAATATGCCCTCCTTGTGTCTTTAGACTCTGCACCAATTATATAGGCATTGTGAGAGATAAAAGCGAAAAGAGATAGAAGCCTTTGAGATGCGGTGTTGGCGTAGGATGGTCCGCATACCATGGACTGCCATGAGAACCAATAAATCTATCCTCGAGCAACTACGCATAACTGACAGACTTTCTACAATCTGCTACAAAAGCATTTTGGGGTATTTTGGTCACGTTGCCCGTAGACAACCAGATAATCTCGAAAAGCTGATTGTGGTCGGCAAAGTAGAAGGGAAAAGACCTCGCGGTCGATCACCTAGCCGTTGGTCGGACCAAGTGACTGCACTCACTGGGCTTTCTGTTACGACCGCCTTAAGAGAAGCCGAAAACCGAAGGGAATGGAGAAATATTGTTCATAGAGCGTTCGGAGCAGTGGTGTTCGGATATAACTACTCTATGTATTTCAACTCTGCTCTTGAGCGCGTATTTTATCATATTTCTTTTGGTCATAGGCTGTCTGAAAAGCAGTTTGGTGTTTTTTGAGTTCATTTTCTAAGCGATCAGCTTCTTCACCAGTTCTATATTTTAGTTTCATTTTAATTCCATCGCATTTAGAACAAGTATCCAAAGAAGATTTTTTAAATGACAAGTTTAGACATTTAAAAACTTTACTGTAAATGGTTTTACTCACAAGGTTAGGGAATTGTTCCATATATAAATCATACATTTTTTGCAATATCAATTCACTATTCAAGATTTTTTTTGACGTTTTTGAACGACCGTAGTGGCTATCAGTGCATGGGAAACTGGTAATGTGAGACTTGATTTCTTCAAGCTTTTCCTCTTGTATTGTCCTGCTATTTCTTCCTTGAATTATTATTGTACCATACTTCAGCTTATTTTCATGAACCGATTGAAGGAACCTATTGGTTTCATCGAATGTCCGCAGCAAACAACCTAGGTATGCAAATATGTATATTTTTGAAAATTACACATAGAAATCGCACGAGTCCACACTTCCTCGATGCCGGCGCGTCACTGACCGCCACTCGCTTTTTTTTTCAACTTTGCACACCGCGGTGTGAATGTTGAAAAAAGTTGAAATGTTGAAGTGGGGACACTAATTCAACCGGTGCATTTGAATTAGTGTCCCCACTTCAACTCATCCCCTCGCAGCGCCCATAAAGTACTGATATATATTATTTTTCACATAAGTTTATGTTAATATTTTCTCGTAAGACTTAGAATTTTTGATATAAGTAATACATATTATCGGTCACAAACGTAAATACTGTGTAAAATAATATAATTTTAATCGTATCATCTTACACAAAAAAATATTCACCTTGTGACTATAAATTAACTTGGTTTTTCTCGAGTTGTACCAAACGAGGAATGAAATTGTGTTGGTGCTATTTGAGTGAACTCTAGTTTAATCAAAATAGACAAAAAAATATGGAAAACATTAAATTATATTTCGGTATAACATTAATTAACTCTTACTACACCAAAAAAATTATAAAGCTGATTTTTTCGTATAGTATTAGTCTTGATATACCATAAAACACGAAAAATTTACGTAAAA
Organism: Plagodis dolabraria; assembly: GCA_963854805.1. Taxonomy (NCBI): domain Eukaryota; kingdom Metazoa; phylum Arthropoda; class Insecta; order Lepidoptera; family Geometridae; genus Plagodis; species Plagodis dolabraria. The sequence goes on from OY978442.1 coordinate 8,140,132, forward strand.
GTGTCGAAAATGTTCTACTTGTATCAATCTATCTCTAGAACTAAAGGAGATATTGACACATGAGTTAGATCAAAAATCCGCTATTTTTTTCTACGTACTATACCGTTAAAAACGCAATTTTGATATAAGTCCAGATAAACCGATTTGCACAGGAGACACAGATATATTCTTAACTTAATGCTTTCCGTCGTGCATTATTATGATATTTCTCATAACAATGTTGATATTATCCGGTAGCCCAGAGCAGTCACACACACACACACACACACACACACACACACACACACACACATCACACCATCACACACATACACACCCTCACACACACACCCTCTCATACACGCACCATCACAAACACCCACACACACACACACACACACACATACACGCACACAAATTTTAGACTTTATATTTACCAACCTATCTCATGTTTTTCTTCTCTCTTAAATTACATTTTTAAACTGTGAATTTGAAGAGCAAGCAGAAACCTACAACACAAGTTAATTCTTAGTGTAGGTTCTGCGGACTGAATTAATGTATACCAAACATGTATTTTAAAGACAACAAAATGTTAATATTATATAATTAATCTTTATTAGGTTATAGGTTTCTGGTATGTTTTTGAAAATAAACTTTATAATTAATATTTATGCACTTTGTTCGCGGTGCTAACACTCTGGTCGGCATACTATTCGTGGTAAAAACTCACGCACAGATAGATATAGTAGTCAGTAGTCACGTTGCTCAACAGTATGTTAGCTCAACATCCAGAGATTGACATATTTTATGATCACATTAGTGTTAAAAGTAGAATGTTCAACTCGGACTTAAGTAATCGAGACATGTAACTTGAGTCAAATAACTTCACTTATATTCTACAAATTATTGGAGTACAAAATTTTATGCCCCGGGAGGGAATCAAACCCGCGTCCTACGATTTCGCGCTGGATGCCTAAACCAGTCGGCCTCCTGGGTACGCTACTTCTAGCCGAAATTTCGTGCTCCAATTGTTTTACTTTAACCGTTACAATTAGAAATACTTCTAATATATTACAAAATAACAACGAGAGTAAAATCTCTTCTAAAAATCAACATTGTTTTATTAAAGAATTATTTTTACAATTAATAACTCAAATCAAAAGTTTCATAAAATCACAATCATCACATTACTATTAAACATATCCCTTATCATAAGAAATTAAATGATAGAGTGGCCACATTCAATTTGGCTCCACGTATAATCCGATTACAAAGTGACACCGACCTTTTGTTGTTCAGATTAATTATGTAAATTTTATGATTTTCCTGTTCTACCTTGTTACAGCTTAAGGGAGTTTGTTTAGGTTAGTATATTGCACCAAATGAGTGGGTAAAATGGTTTTATTTTAAAACCTTTTCATATTATATGAGATTTATTTCCCGGCGGTTTGCTTTTATTAACTATCTACTACAGACTATATACAAGACTATCTACTACAAAGAACACTAAAGGCCACCCTTACTTCCATGAAGCCAGAGTCGTACCTTCAAGTATTTTACCATCATCACGCATTAGACTATTCTGCAGCGCAAGTACCGAACTTACCGATCGCTAAATTTGACATTACAATCGTCTAAATTCCATAAAATGGTTTATATCGATGTTTGCAAACATTAATAAGGTTATACCGATCGCTAAATTTGACATTACAATCGTCTAAATTCGATAAAATGGGTGATATCGATGTTTGCAAACATCGATTTAACCCGTTTTATCGAATTTAGACGATAGTAACGTCAAATTTAGCGATCGGTAAGTTCGGTACTTGCGCTGCAGAATAGTCTAATGCGTGATGATGGTAAAATACTTGAAGGTACGACTCTGGCTTCATGGAAGTAAGGGTGGCCTTTAGTGTTCTTTGTAGTAGATAGTCTTGTATATAGTTTGTAGGACATAGTTAATAAAAGCAAACCGCCGGGAAATAAATCTCATATAATATGAAAAGGTTTTAAAATAAAACCATTTTACCCACTAATTTGGTGCGATCGGTAAGTTCGGTACTTGCGCTGCTGATCTAGAATAGTTACCATATTGGCGTTGGAAGAAACCTGGTGGATGATAAACATTAGGGCTGACGTGGTGGGCAATTTGACCAGCACTTCGAGACCAAAATAAGCCATGGTAACTGAGTTGGTCAACTGGTCTTTCACACTGGCAGTGATAGGCAACACAACATTTTGCACCAACACGTGATCTAAAAGTGAGACGAACAGCGGGTGGATCTATTTGATACACCCGCTGCTTCAATAAACAAGGGACATCCTGTAACCAAAGACTAGATAGAAACAGCGATAATATGAGCATGATCTGTGACGTAAGGACTCGTTCAATTATCGAAACTTCATCCGGAGAAGTATCGCAAAAAAATCATTTAGAAAAAAATGTCTGTAAGTACTCGCAAATCATCCAATACGGTGTTCACACCGCCCCAAAGGAATCGTCATCTAAATACGAAACGGTAAGTTTTGATTGCAGACGTCGAATTACTGAGTTGATCGCACTTGATGACCCTCATGATGGTAGGGCATTTCGCGAATACCCGCCTGGCTAGCTACCACGCTCGAGTAGAAAATCTGTTGCCAAACACCTAACGGTGTGTTTCAACGGCTGTCCTAGAGAGCCAGTAATTCTAGGTTAGCCTGAACAACATCTTCGTCCATCACTTGCCATCATATGAGGTAGTGGTCAAAGGCTAACCTAAAAGGTATAAAAAAAAAACCCTGTTTCGATCATACGGAAGATAATATTGAAGGATTTTGATGCTTTGCCGTAGCATTTCCGAAGAAAAGGGTTATTTTTACCTTCAAATATATTAAAGAAGATATTCAGATATATTTAAGAAGTGTAGTGATTTTGGACTCACGAAGTTTACGAACAAAACGCACACAATTTTCCATATTCATTTGGAATGGAGAATTGATTTGCGACTTACAAATTATCGCGTCTGATTGGTCGCGTCAACGTATTGTAATTTTTGCGGTAAGGTTTGTGTTCTTCTGTTTTTGAGCTTGACTTACATTTCATTACATATTTTCCAAATAATCTCTTGTAAGTAATATAAAAATGAGAAATATACTTCTTAACAAAATTACAAATTTACGAGAGGAAAAATTTAAGTCATGTGCGGGATTCGAACCCGCGTCCATCCACTTTAGCTCGGGTATGTTCTAATCCAATTGAGCTAACATGACAATGAGTCATAATTCATTTTTTTATGTCGTTCTTTAACTATCGTATTGGGATGGAGCATGCGTTATTGCAAACATAAAAATATTATAAATATACTTCTTATTACAACCTAACTTTGCAAAAAGTAGACAATCAATAAATATTTTCCCCTCTTTTCAATTAGTTTAGCAAATGCACCTTTAATGCTCAGCCTGCGGGGTGAATCCGGCCGTGTTACCTTAAGCGATGGGGATCCCCCTAAACGAAATCAGGACTAATAGGACGGGGCCTTACGGGAAATAAGTAATCTGCGGAATAGGTGATGTTGTCATGAATATCAAAATAACTTTGAATGATACGTACGAGTACTTTTATGAAACACAATTTTGAAGCGCTCGTAGCGTAGTTAGCTTACCCGTTTTTAACCAATCACCTAAGGTAAGCGACGTCCGTGCGGTCATCCATCAGTTAGATAGGTGACCGCTAGTGACATTACTACTGAGCGCTTCCGTGCTTCGGAGGGCACGTTAAGTGGGTAGCTACAACCCCCAAGTAGAAAGTCTGTCGCCAAGCACCTAATGTCCCACAAAATTATTATAGCCATTGGCAGTAGTTGCAGTAATCATCATCTAGGTATACCTAGTATAGTCAAAAACTTTTTTTACAATTAATTGAGTGTAACTTAAAAACTGAAAAACTGATATGTAACATACAAACAACCGAATCGATATTGAAAAAATGGGCCAAGTGCGAATCGGACTCGCGCACAAAAGGTTCCGTACCATTAGCTATACAAGATTAGACTTCATAGTTTAACCTTTTTTTGTTATAACGTGCGCGAGTCCGACTCGTACTTGGCCAACTTTTTGTATTTGTTGTTATACGTCATTTGTGAAAATTTCAACCGTCTAGCTATCACCGTTCATGAGATACAGCCTGGTGACAGACGGATGGAAGGACGGACGGACAGAGAAGTCTCAGTAATAGGGTCCCGTTTTTACCCTTTGGGTACGGAACCCTAAAATGTGCAATGAACTTGGTGGTATAATTTATCCTACAAAAAATAAACTCATAAACAAAAACTTAGATATTCGGAGGGGTGCTCAGCTAGAATTACACTATTTTATATTTTCCTGTGGGAGTAAGTGGTGACGATGGGAAAAATACCAGAGGGTGAAGAACTACCATCTAATTCTGCGATCCCCAAGACGCCTGCCAAGGTTTGGGAACCAATTCACTTTTTATCAATTGTATACGTCACGAAGGGTTCTACGATAGTCTTATATTATATCACTACAAATAGATATATTCAATCACAATATTTACAAATATACGAAAACCCGTAGGTGCAGAATATTTTTTGTTTTGAGCAATGTCATTTCTTAACAATGAACTCAAAGACCACGATAACATTTTTTCTAATTCCGAAAAAACCCTTTTCCCTTAATTTTACGTACCATAGATAACGTCGCTGAATTCGAAAATTCTGCCCCAGTCACAATTTCCGCTGAAAATGACACGGCCTTATTTTAAAAAAGATATTTTCCGTGATATAAATCTTCTTTTTAATATTTTCGTCGCCGAGAGTGTCTCGTTTATTTACTAGTACTTTAATGAGCTCAGGCAGGCTTTGTTGGAGCATCTTATTCTGGACTCGAGCGTTTATTGGACGAAATTAAATATTTGAACGAAACTTTATTCTTTAGATACGGGAGTTTGAGTAGCTATTCATGAAATTAACGTGCTATTTGTAAGTACGTAGCACAGTGAGATAATTGTTATTGGATCAGTAACAAGAAGTTTACACGTTGTCCCTAAATTGCATCAATTAAACTCAATTTAAAAACAAAAAACCTCATAATTTGAAAATATATATACTTACTTACACTTTTCTGTCTATGTACCTATTCAAAAATATGGTCGAAAATTTTATTTTTGTTTGGTATAGGTATATTGGAGTATGTGCATATGAGGGTGAAACTTTTAGGTAGTGAAAAACAACTGAGTCCTAAAAATCGTCACGAGGGCTAAAAAACGTGGAAAATACATGTACAAATGGGTCTGACTCTTTTTGTACATTGTACATTTTAGGGTACATAGACATGTAATCTACGTGATAGGCTTCCGATATGTGGATTAGGCATCTAATATTCGTATCACTCTCAGAAAGTATGTAGTATTTACACATGCCTCATGCCTAAATGGGGAAGCAATTAATATGACCTTTCAAAGCATCTTCCACCCGCTACTCTGAGCAAACAAACACCTACTTCTTTTAGGGTATGAGGAATGAAAACTATATAGCAAAACTTCAATTTTCTTATTACAAAATTACAAATATACGAGAGAAAAAATTATAGTCATGTGCGGGATTCGAATCCCGCACATGACTATAATTTTTTCTCTCGTATATTTGTAATTTTGTAATGTAATTCGCCTAGCAGGCGTTATTGCAAACTTAACAATATTAAAATTATAAGGTTGCATCATCATTTACAAGTTTAAAACCAATTGCAAAATTGGTCTTGTTTGTAGTACAACGCAAGTTGAACTATAGGTGTCGCTCCATCCCAATACGATGGTTGCATGAAGAACGAGAGCAAGAATTACAGTTATGAGTCATTGTGTCATGTTAGCTCAATTGGATAAAGCATACCCCGGCTAAAGGGGTGGATGGACGCGGGTTCGAATCCCGCACATGACTATAATTTTTTCTCTCGTATATTTGTAATTTTGTAATGTAATTCGCCTAGCAGGCGTTATTGCAAACTTAACAATATTAAAAATTCAATTTTCTTTTTGAAAAAGTTTTGGCCCTTAGGCTGCATTGCACCAAATTCGGTAATGTAAATTGTAAAAAACATTCCATATTCAACCTTATTCCGACGGAATAATTAAATTGATGAACGGGTTGTTATTAGGCAGAGATGGTGCAGCCCAGCCTTAGAATTTTAGTTAATGCCTCACATTGGTGTTAAATGTAGAATATTCAACTTGGACTTAAGTAATCGAGACATGTAAATGTACGAGCGACCGGATTCGTTCATAGTTCAAGTGACAACATTATTGTAAAATAAATAAATTCCTTCCCTTTATAAACAATACACTATTATACGTAACTTGTGCCTAAATGAGTCTAAAGACCTTTCTTACAATTGTTGAGCAAAGGGCAGCTTTACAGTCCAAATTTGTAAGTACTATCAAGCGAAAAGAAGTTGCATCTGAGATATGATGCTGTAACCAGTAAGGTACTAAACACAAACAGCAACTATGAGGTAAGAGAAGAAAAAAAGGAACTTACTTCCAACACTGAAAAAGAGTCGCGACTTTCGTCACGGAGTGCGTGCGCTCACGCACTCACGAAGCGGCTATGAAAGTCGCGAAACCGGTCGAGACGCCTTCTCGACGTAAAAAACAAGTCTAATTCGGCTCAAAATGTCTTATAGTATTGAATTAATATTTAATAAAAAAAAAGAATATATAGCTTATGACTATTCCGCCTGAATTTCCTGTTAAACCGACGTGACGTGAAAAACTGGTTGGCTGCGTGGCGTTTGCGACGTCACATCGGCTTTTTATAAAAAATATTTGTTATTATGTATTCATTTGTTGAATTCAGACCCATTCTGATTCAAAAAAGTGACCGCTCATTATCATGGTCTAACGTTCAAAAGTTGTTTCAAACTTTTCAGTGTAGGAAGTCGGTTCCATTTTTAAAATATTTTTTTTCATATTTGTCATGTTAATAAGAGCATTCACTCGCCAAAAACCTGTTCATCAACAAAAGCTGCAATTACCATTAAATCATCCTAGTATGCATTTTTAGTCTTAAAAACTAAAAATATATTTGCTATCTAACTTAAAAACTACTCAACAAATTTTGATGAAATACAAATGGGAGCATCTTCAAGTTTCTTTACATCATTCTTCCCAAAAAAAAGGTACATTAAAGTCAGTTCAAAATTGGCGGAGTACATGCGTAACACAAATACTAAAAAAGCACAGTCGAATTGAGAACCTCCGCCTAGACTGGAAATCGGTTAAAAATTTAAATTTTAGAGATAAATAACATTATAAACTATTATAATTAACACAACTATTTATAATTCCGCTTGACACGACGCAGTTTGGGAACCACTGTAAATCATAGTATGTAAGTGTTGTGTTTAAATTTATATAAACAATGGTCTTAGCTGCCAAGTGTGCGGTTAAATCAATTGATACATAACATTGTCACCCTCATTGGGTCGCCAAGATACAGGCTTTGCGTAGTTTGGGAACCGCTGTAAATCATAGTATGTTAGTGTTTTGTTTCAATTTATATAAACAATGGTCTTAGTTAAAAATATACTTTTCTGGCAAATAAAATTATTATTATTATAAAAAAAAATTTTGGCCATTAATACGCGAAAATAGCAATTGTAAATTTGTATTTCGTTTATCATAGCAGGTCTCATAATAGAACTAAAATGACAGTATATTGGAATCTACTGTTGTAAAATATGAACATCTAAAATTAACTCGTTACGGAATTAATTATATTCAAAGTCACGTTCCAAATTTGAAGCTCATGGGGTAAATAGTTTTGCAAAGTTTGGGAAGCGCGTGTCGCTCACTAATACATGTGTCACTATACTGCGTTGAAATCGTGATGAGTAATTACTGAAGTATGGAGAATGCGCTAGTTACGGAATAAGGTTTGAGTTTTCATTAAGAAATAAGGGATAATAATAATAGGTACTGCTACGAATATATACATACATATTCGTAGGGTACCTATAAAGATGTTTTTTTATTTATTTCTGGTAAGTAAGTCTTCGACTACAATCTCACCCGATGGTAAGTGATGATGTTGGTCGAAGGCTTAACTTAGAATTACTGGCTCTCAAGGACAGCTGCCGGAACACACCGTTAGGTGCTTTGCGACAGATTTTTTACTTGATCGCTAGCCAGGCGGGCATTGAAAAAAAAGTTTGTTTTTAACACACAGGGGAAATTTTTTACTTTTAGAACATTTTGCAAAATGCCCTTCCACCATGCGGCGACGCTCAAGCCCGTGGTGGGATTAGAACCATGGACCTCCTGCGCGGCAGTCCACAGCCAATGCCACTGACCCATCACTGCTTTAAAAGATAATAATTATTATTGAACAAGTAGTAATTATAAACAGTATAATTTATCATATTTTTTATTCCAATGATGAGCGCTATGACATGCTATACTTTGTTTTCCTTTATTATTCAATAAAAAAATGTACACTTTAACAAGTTGTTTCACATTTTTGGGTGTTGAAATCAGTTCCATTTTTTGGTTAAAACATTTTTTGACTCTTTTTAATGACTCTTGCTACTTACGGGATCGATTGTCATTCATTATCAACGACTATATTATCATCAAGATAGGTAAATATATGTTTCAGTTATTAGAGTGTAACTCAAAACCGGCTTAAACGATTTTGATGAAATTTGAATGGGACCAAACGACTACAACAAATAGTTTCACCCAAGTTTCTTTTATTTTTTGAAATCGGCTCACCCAGTCGAAAGTTCTGATGTAACAAACATAAAAAAACTCGTAATTCAGTCGTGCGATCTTTTACTCACAGAGCTACTAGTATTAGTATTTCTGCCATATGCACTTTTATTGCTTTTAATTTTAACTTATCCCAAATTGATTTAGAATAATTTATTTTATAAATTTGAAGAAAAATTTCAATGTCATTTTGAAGATCGTAAATTGTATTTTTCTCTAAAACACCAAATAAGCATTTAACAAAGTACGTTAGTAATAAGCTAAAAAACGTACACATAAAATGAAGTCTTAATTTATATTTTTACATATTTTTTCTAATAATCACCAATATTATATAATACTATAGGTATATATTAATATTATAAATGCGAAAGTAACTCTGTTTGTTACGCTTTCACGCCAAGACTGAACCGATTTGAATGAAATTTGTATGGAAAAAACATAGGATAGTTTTTATCCAACTGCGCATAAAGAGGTTAATGTTTTGCACGATAACCGATATACGCGCGGGCGGAGCCGCGCCCGGAAAGCTAGTAATATACATAAGTGGTGCTTTAACTTTAATCCTATTTACAAAAAATGTGACACAATATTTAAACTTTTTGACTTTATTTATGCTTATATCTGCTTTGTTTAGCGTGGAATGAATTTGTGATATAAAAACATCTTTTAAACAACATTCGGTTTTCTTGTGAGACATCATATTAAATAGTCCTTTGTTGGTTTTTTTTTTGAGTCAGAAACAATATATTTGGGCATCATATTACGCCTAATTTATTTATATTTATAGTGTAGCCTGATCTTAAGTACCTTCTAGGAAGTGATAATATGGTTGAAGATATTGATAACGCTAGCAATACTGACTCTCAATGACAGCTGCCGACACACGGTTAGGTATTTGACAACAAATTTTCTACTTGAGGGTGGTAGCTAGCCATGCAGTCTTCAGCAAAATGTATACCGTCATGCCTCATGGAAGTATTGATGCATATATAATTCAACGCGTTTTAATTTACGCATAGAACATTTTACGTTTAACAACGCGTCGTGAACGTGTGGCTGCACGTTTAATTCGAAACAAATGGAAATGTGACCAGGATGAAATGCAAATTTATTCAATTAATCCACCCGCCAGTCTGTATTGGGTGTCGCAAAGCCGTGATTGGCGTTAAGTCGCTCACCCGCGCGAAAGTGGTTTCCCGTTTACGGAATAGGGGCGCGGTGGCGGTGCATTGGAAATTATGTTTGCTTATTAGTTCGGGAGCTGCGAAGGATAGATTGGGTGCTATGTTTTGATGTGGAGATGAACACAATACAAAGTTTAGAATATATAGTGGTGTCTATATCGTGTGCTCGTAAAGTCAAGACCTCCTGAGGATGCTTTGTTTAGAAGGTAAACGCATCGAATATTCTTCCGGTTTGTCTGCGTGGCGTTTGTTACGTCACCTCGGCTTATCACGAAAACTAGGCAGAATTGTTATTAGATATATATATTTAGTATATATATAGTTAAGATATAATGCCTGTAGAAACTGCCGAATATTATAGCTAAGAAGCTACACGTGGCCACTTCCTAGCAAGTGCAACAACTATCATTGGTTTTAAAAGAAAAAAATACAGTAATATTATGAATAGATTCAGACGTTACTTTGCAGAAACTTTTCCATATTTAATAATAACAAAATTTTAAAATTATTTTGTTTTAAGAAAACATCAAATTAATACTTTAATAAAACTTAAAAACTAAAAATATATATATGAATATACTTTACTTTAATTAATTTATTTAATTATTAATTTGATATTTTCTTAAAATACTTTTAAATATTTTATATTATTAAATATAGATTTTCGCACGGTAACGCCTGAATCTATTCATTATATTACTGTGATTTTTCTTTTAGTACCAATGATTGTTGTTGCACTTGCTAAGAAGTGTGCAAGTGTAGCTTCTTAGCTATAATATTCGGAAGTTTCTACAGGCATTTACTAAAATCAAGCCGTCTCTCGGGTTTCGATGGAGTTGAAGTCTTTTAATGCAACTCACCGTAATATGGTTATCAGTTGATGCTTTTTTAAAATCAATAATTACTTAAAAAAAGCATATTTGATTGCATTTTCCTAAAAAGTATTTTTTTAACGATTGTTTGTATAACATATAACAACGCAAATCATATATATTTATTTATTTAAGCTTCCAAAGTAGTTCCCAAATCAGTTAAACCTATGTTTTTTGTCTGTTTGTTTATTACGAATTCAATTAACTAATATACGAAAAAAACATACGCGCCTTAAAGATTAAGAGTAATCACTCCGCCCTTATAAACTGCATTTGTTGTTATTTTTTTTATTAATAAAGAGTATACTTCCACTGCCCCATTTAAATTTTATTAAAATCGGTTACGTAGGTACTTTTTAAGTTTTAGTCAATTATTTTTAAAATTTATTTTCATACCTGGATGATTTAATTGTTAAGTCATAACCCTATGAAATAACCTGAGGAAGTTATGATGATGAAAAGTCAGTATTTGAATCAGCATAGCACCGACTTCTTCAAGTTATTTCATACTTTACAACATTGGAATCGGTCTCTTTAAAAAAAAAACATTAATTCATTTCAATTTCAAATTCATCCGCATCTTACACGTCCAACTTACGTTGTTTTTGAGATGAGTAATTCGTGCGTTAGTAAACTAAAAAAAATAATTCATAAGTGTATTCGCAATGGGTGTATATAAATCTTAGAGGGCCGATTGAAATGTTTCGGTATTAAGGGACGAAATTTTAAAGGCCGAATGGATCCGACCCGTAGAAGACCGAAAACTGTCATTTTGGATTACTGCGCCTATGTTGCTTTCAATCATTAGGCTCGGTATGTCTATGTCCAAAACTGTAGAAAAAATATAATGGAACTGAAAGAAACAAGAGAGTTATGACAAGATCGTAGGAGTCCATGGCCATTGAAGTTTTGTGAAACGGGTGATGATTTACGTAACAGTCATGAAAGTAAAACTTCGACATATCGTTAAATCGCAATTGGTAGAATTCCTAGTTGGTTTCCCTTTTTTTACTAATTGGCGAGATGAACACATAGCTCCTAATGGTTAGCGTTAAGCTTGTCCATTACAGTTGCAGTGTCGTCTTTTTCTGCGTGACACTGCACTGCGCTCCTTACTGCGGGACAGTTACTTCACTTGCTAGAAAGCCTTTACGCCTAAATACAGTAATTTTTCGACACTGCTTCGAGGCACAATATCTGAGACACTGCGATGGTACCCACCAAGACAGACTCATGCTAAAGAGACTTGGTATAATTATCTGTACTACTACCTTATCTTTTCATTACAATAATTATATCAGTATATCCCATGAGATAATAAAAAAAAAACAAAAAAACTACTTCATACATCAAATTTGCATTATAATTCAAATACTACTAGTTAAATCTCACTCAAATTTAAAAGTGCCACATTACTAGCCCTCAAATATAAAAAAAACTAAATTGGGACATCCTGTGAAGACATATAAGATAGACACAAAAAAGTACAGTCGAATTGAGAACCTCCCCGTATTTTTAAAGTTGGTTTAAATATACATTTAACTTAAGACGTACTTATTCCAAGTACATCGCTAATACAAGGACCTCAAATAGGTACTTTGAGTATTCCATTTTGATCTATTATCAATATTTGGGTGGGTGTTGAACAAAGAAAGGATATTAATAGAAATAATTGTATTCCCTTGGAGCACTCACGATATATTCTTATCATAAATGTGTATATTCTAATATTATTGTATTTTATATTCTAGTTTGGGACGCCACTTCGTGCCAATACCACGTCGATACGCTTGCGGCGTCTCATTTACCCTCCACCTCCAAGACAGCGGGCGCAGGGGCAGTGGCAGCAGAAGGGTCCAAAAGACGAAAATACGAGAGTCTCGGCGATGGATGTATATTTCTGCCTTTTGGAGTAGAATCATTAGGTCCGTGGGGTCCGAGCGCATAGATTTTATATAAAGATTTGTCAAAGAGGCTGATAAAAAAGACAAACGACCGAAGGGCTGGCGCTTACCTCGGCCAGAGAATTAGTCTTGCCATACAACGGGGTAGTGCTGCCAGCCTTTTAGGTACTCTACCCGTTGACTTGAGCTGTTTTCTATTTATTATTGCCTCCTGGTAGAAAACAGAGCTCACAGTTTTTATGTATAACATTTTTAGGTCACATATATAGTTAAATTAATTATTTATTTTTGTGTTGCTTTTGTTTTTATACAAAGTGAATGTTGATGTTAATTAAAAATTTCGTCAGGATAGCTTCCCTTTTACAATATGAGAACACCATAAAATACATACATGGATAAAAATTTGCAGTAGTTTACGAACCCGTTATTCATTACTTTGTATATGCCATAATATTAGCAGCACATGCGACTCCCCGTGGGGTGCCTGGTTAGATTGTATTCTGTAGGGGTCATAAGAGGCTACTAAAGGTAAAATACCAGAGGGTGGGTAGCAGCGTCTTCTGAGGAATTAATATCATAATCTGCGATCCCGAAGACGCCTGCCAAGCGTGGGGATCATGGCAAAACTCTCCTAAACGCGGTAGGCTGTATTCAGCAGTGAGAAATCTACAGCGATACAGAGATTAATTCATAATAAATGCTAAAATTCACAGGTACGTAGTTAAAAGCGTAAAACGAAGCGTAGACTTCATAAGGTTTTACTGGAAATGTTTGAGAGTAAATGCAGACACGGGAAGCGGTGTGCGCTTGACAAACGCTCATCTTTTGGGACGATTAAATTACTCTTTATTCATCTCTACACGTTGCCGTGAAATAGAGGTGTGGTGTAACTTAAAAGTTGAAAGCGTTTAGATTAAGCACATCAAAAGAAGAGGCAGATTTGTAATATTGTTTGGAGCAGCGGTGGAAACTAAAAAGTCCATGTGTAGTAAATATTAAGTTCTTTTTTACGACTATACATTTGATAGAGACTAACCTTTGGGTTATTGGCCCTCATGGTCCAAAATCTCGAATTTGCTGGTGGTGGTCGAGATGGTGGGTGGGTGTGTTAGGACCAAGGTATGGATTATTTTATGTGTGAAGCTTGGAAATAGTGACAATAAGTATAGGCGAGTGAACACATCAGTTCTGTATTTAGCATGCTTCTCTAAAAAGTTTGATGATTTTAAAGAAAAAAGCGGAACTGACATTTAAATCAATGAAAAATATAAAAAAAAACTCGTTGTCCATGAATATGTCAGTTTGAAAACTTTACAAAAATAAAAGGACTGTTCTAACTTCTATCTGTCGGATGTTATAAAATGCGATGAATGGAAAAGTTACGCCTAACGAATTAATTGCTCCGCTGCAGGGTGAAAGGACAAACCAACAAAACAATATCTTTACCAGCAAAGTGACCAACACACTGTCGCATAGTAATAAGTCTGCGAATGACGAGTGTGAAGTATATTAGTATAATTAAATCGCTTCTTTTCAGAACTTAGACGGTTGTACAAATTCAGACATCTGCGCAATTTATGACGTCTAACTCAGACACGGACCTGTCCTTTTGTGGTTCGTACATAAGTATAGAATATGCTATGTGCATTACTTCCATATAACTTTCCACTTGTCGTTTTGACTTTACCTTTCTTGTACTAAAGATACCGTAGATAGATTACATTTTTAATAAAAGATTTGCAAAGATAGACCTCATTACTCCTTAACAACGAAGTGCCGCTCCATTCCCTTACTTTTAACCTACAACCGATATATTATTATGAGGAGTCAAAGAAGAAATTAGGGTTTTCGTTTTTATTAAAAAAATATGAATAAGATCGAAAGCACAAATTCCAGCTGTGACTCATCACGACGATTGTTTAACGATTCGAACAAGCGAATGATCCAATTTTTAGATCAAATTGCACTCTTGGTTAAAAAAAATAGTCTTTTATATTGTTGTAATCTTATTAGCTAAACAAGCGTTTAAAATTCAAATAAAAAAACTGACTTCAAACTTAAAATCGCATTATTAGGGTTAAATCAGATACTACTCGTCTGATAATTTTGATTGCGGCCACATGACGTGCATCAGGTTTGGAATTTGAAAAAAAAAACATCAAAATCGGTACATCCCGAAACAGTTATGAGATATCACACACAAAAAGATAGAGGCGAATTGAGAACCTCCTTCTTTTTGAAGTGTTGTTTTACAGCGTTAATATTAACGCTGACATATAGACAACTTCTTGTGTATTAAATTACTATTATATAAGCAGCATATACTACTTGTGTATATAAAATAACATTAATTATACGGGAGGTAAAACTGCTAACTGCACTCATGTGTATATGTAAAGCGATTGAAATAACACTTCTTTCGATCAGATGAAGCAATAATCTGGTTGTTGACCGCGCACCATATAATGGTAAAGTAATACAATCAAAGAAGAAAATTTCTGCGACACCCAGGTTCAATTCCCACTTGTAGGTTTCTTTTATATGGTACTTTTACCTCGAGTAGGAATCGAAACAGGTTTTTTTTCTAGTTTGTTCTCTAAAATTTGTAATATGATTTTCACTTAACACGCTATAGTAATCATATTTAGATATGGGTATATAATTATTCAAAATTTTTAGAATATGACATTTTTATTATTGAGTAAGAGGTGCGTTCATACCGGTTGTCATTTCCTTCATTTTTATAGTAGGTTTTTTTTAAGTACGTTTTTTATGTATTACACAATTATGTTGAAAAGTTTTTTTTTACAAAAACAACTAACTTAAAACATCTAATACGCAGTATTAGGGATAACTCAAATACTACTTTTCAGATCTCACTCAAATTTAAATGGGACATGACAAGCACCAGTTTTAAAATATAAAAAATCATCAAAATCGGTTCAACCTGTAAAGAGCTTTGAGGTAACACACACAAAAAAGTACAGTCGATTTGAGAACCTAGTTTATTGAGGTCGGACAAAAAGCAGCAAACTGGACTGAAATCAGGATTTACGAAAAATAATTATTGGCATTTTTTTCAAAGAAAAATCTAGCAAGGTTTCTCCTACCTATTTCATTCACACCTATAAATAATCGAATGAAGAACATGTAGTTCGTAATCAAGTTTAATAGAGAGTTCCTCGTAAACGCTAAAGTTCGTCGGTAAGTTAATTAACATAAGTTGAGATATAAGTTAGATATTTCAGCAACTCTAGGTAACTTTGAGTCAAGAAGTTTTCACTAAAGTGTAAGTATCTTGTATAGGTATTTCAGTTGAAGTCGTCTTTGAAAAATGATTGACTTTTTCATTTCGCATGCGAGTCACCGAAACAAAACAACGCAATATATATTTAACATGAGAGATTTTTTTTAATTAGCTTTTGAAAAACGTATATTATATTGTTTTCGGTGCTGTATCACTTGATTGCTGCATTAATACATATAAGGAATAGAATTTGATTTGATAATGTTCTTTCTGATAAATTAGCCATAATAATAGCAAAAATATTAAAAGTGCAGATCCTTACGATCTCGAAATATATTATTAAAAAAAATACGAATTTTTACACATTCACTGTTGGTACGCAACCCTCGGTGTGCGAGTCCAAATATAACTTGGACTGGTTTTTGTTTTTACAAGACAATTGTACCTTAATTAAATATTGGGGTTAAATAAAACCAGCGTAGATTTTTAAATTTTATTTAAATTGTTGCTTTCCATACAAAAGTAGTTTCATCGTATATCAAGTCAATATAAAGTATTCAAGCTCTGTGTAATTTTGCATGAACTAAATATGAATGCTTCTGATCTGCAAGTTTTTCGATTTATTATTTATTTTAATCCTAAATGAGAATATATATGTAAATACCCATACAAAACGATTTATTCGAACATTTTAGAAAATAATTAAATTAACGGAAAACTAGCAAAACAGAAGCCTAAATATTAGGCTCAAGGATATGCGTGCAAAATATGACCGAGTTTGTAATCTTGGTCATTGTGACGAACCTACGTTAATATAGAAAGCGCTACTGGTCATTCGCTACTGGTCGCAGTCTTAAATTTTATGATTAGATTATTTAGGATCCGTTTCAGAATGTCCTAATAAAGTTTCGGGTTGTTATGCAACACATAAAATAACTGAATGATAAAAATGACAGTTGACATACAGCGCGTTTCAAGCTTTAACCGATGGATAGGCTAAATGACTGTGAAACGCAAAGATAGTGTTTAGTTCAATAAATATGTTCTGGGTAGTATAACCGGAACTTACTCGAATATTCTGAAACAGGCCCATATATTGTTAACTTATTTATGTACTACATGGTATTATTTCCATAAATTTCCTTCGACGTACAAATATCCGTATAATGACACTTCTGCACAGCTTTAGATTGGTAGAATTTTAGTTTAACTTAACTCTATTAAAGTTGGTAGTTGGCTCGTTCCAGTTTAACATAGTTGTCTGAAACGTTTGCGAAATTCACTTGAGTCAAAGCTACTGAGTGTTCTACAGGAACAAAACATACCTGTACAAGTGTATAACTCAATAACTAGCTGCTAGTAAATACATATACGAGTATGTCCAAAGTTTATTCTACGCATTAGTTTTCCCTGTACATATACAATTATGCTGCATAATTATACAATAATACTACAGTTGTCACAGTAAAGATAGTTCAATAAATTTTATTCTATGAGTAGAAATGTAAAGGAATGTCAAGCTTTAAAACAGCAGATCGCAAACCTTACTGCGGCGGGCGTGGTTTAAAAAGTGTACAGTGCGGCGCAACAACATTACCTTGACGCGATAAATCTTAAATTTATATTGGAATACAAAATGTTTTGCCCCGGGCGATAAATCTTATACGATCTTTCCAAGCACCAAATCACTTAACAGATACAATTGAATTTGTAAGATGTGTGCCTGTTTCGTTCATTGTGAACTTGATGAGTCCGAAAACAAAGCGATAACTGTATGAGATTTATACTTCTATACATAGGTGGAACTGTATAACTTACTGCAAGTGGGTAAATATATGTAAACAAGTATGTCCTAAGTTTATTCTATGCATTAATTTTCCCTTGCAGGTGTTCATATACAATTATACTAAACATGTATGTTTGTACAGTAAAGACAGTGCAAATAAATGGTATAATATTATTTTGGCTCTTGCAAAACAAATAGTTGGAGTCGTGTATGTTTTAGATGTTATGGTCACTTATGTTCCTATTCAAGCCATATTATAACTCATATTATGTGATTTTCGTTATTATTGCATGTAAATTTTATGTAAAATTACATAATAGGTAGGTATTATATGCATCGACTTGAGAACGTTCTTCCTATTTTTGGAAGTAATTGGTCTCATTTGCGAACTATTTTTGGTATCTAATCCTGTTTTTACACGGACTATTTCAATTAAACAAAGAACTCAAAACCAGTCCTGTGACTTAGTCAATTCAGAACAGTTAGGAGCTTGAAACGGAAAATACAAAAGTTCAATCTCAATGCGCGCTCCACGTGGCGGCTACGGCCTTTTCTTTGACCGAAATGACCAAAAAAATTTCAACACCGATTTATTATGTATATATAAATGGTCACATTTTCGTGATAGTTATATTACATATTCGGTATCGATGACGAGATCTAAAATATTTTTTAAACAGCTGTGATTAAGATTTTTTATTGACCTAATAATCAAGCAGTTATGAAAAACCTTCACCACCGATTGGCTGCCAAAACGAGCCCAAATATATTTACATATTTTTTGTTTATACCTGATATGCAAGCCTTTGACCACTATCTCACCTAATGGTAAGTGATTATGTGGTCGAAGATGTTGTTCAGGCTAACCTAGAATTACTGTCTCTCAAGGACAGCTGCCGGAACACACCTTTCACTGCTTGGCGCCAGATTGTCTACTTGAGGCTGAAAGCTAGCCAGGTGGGCATTCGGAAAATGCCCTACCACCATGCTATAATGACATGCAGTCATCTTAGGACAATAACCGGAACGGACGGTTTAACCTGCCCACCAAAGCACGGAAGCACTCTGTAGTAGGTATATAATGTCACTAGCGTTCACCAAAAATTATGATCTTCCGAAGAGGAGTTCACCTCACTTTCAAAGTTATAATTAGGAAATCGCCTTTATGACCGGCTTTTTCACTACTTCTCCAATCCATTGGAGCTCACAAAACTAGCTGCACACGCAGTGCAGCGGCGGCTGTTTTGCTTGCTATGCTACCGCAATATCTGGTAACTGGTGACCGACACTGTTACAAATTCATGGCATCCAAAAACTAATAAAAACGAAGCTGGCAGTATTGCCTACGATTTGGCCGCTGATATACCGCTGGCATACGCGGACCTGCAACTTTTTTTATGGCGATTTTGTAAACATGATTTTGTTGATTTATTTTTGGAATTGTTTTAGTTCCTAAAAAAAGGTTCTCGACAAGCTTCACTACTGGCTGTATTATTACTCAGCACAGGACTGAGTCTGTATGCAAATTCGGGAGTGCATTGTGCGTCCCCGTGTCGCCTCCGCACAATAGAAGGGAGAGTTGTTTCAGAACAATTGTATAGATTCACAAGTTAAATTGTGTTCGCGCTCACACTGTGCTCTGTGATTCGTTGGCGGTGTTGCCAGATAGGACTTAAATTTTACTCAATATTGCTCTGTACAAATTTCAAATTATTTTTACATGAGCTGAGATTAGCTTTATTTTCCGTAATATAAAACGAGATCCTTTAATCAAATCAACGCCATCTGTTCATCTTTCGGGATTTGGAGTGGAATCTACCTATTGATTTGTTTTGAGGATAGATTTGGAGTGTCCCAGTGATCTGCCTATTGGTATATTACAATTGAAATATATCTTCATTGTTATACTCAGTGAATTCTTTAAGAAAAACTGATATAAGTTTTCTCACACAATGTTACCGTTTTCATATAAGAGAGTGTGGGCATTTGTATGATCCACGGTCAGTGTGTCAACCTTGATTGTACGATGAACTTTGTTGTTGTAATCTAACCCTAACTTGGGACAATTTATGTACCACATATTTATAAAAACATATGTATGTAATTTTTTGCCTGAGCCTACATTTTATGTAACCAATAAATATCTCAACAAAAAACGCCTTTTCACACTAGAAATAACGTTGAGATATTATTACATTTTCTATTCAATGTCTAAAGTTGAAATACCCTCGCCCATCTTCCGAATGTATTTTACTCGGCCACCTGGGCACGCTATTAGCCGAAATTTTGTGGTCCAATTGTATTACTTTAACCGTCATAGGGGACGGTGCGCGGCCATCAACCAAACTACTTGACTTTATAACTAATCGAAAGAAGTGTTTTTCAAACACTTAACTCTTGGAATTATGTCGCTACTCTTCTATATTTATAAATATTACAAGCACTATCGCGTGCTAAGCTAAAATCATATTTTACAAATAATTGGAGCACAAAAAAATCGCAAGGGGCATAAAAAAATTGTGCTCCAATAATTTGTAAAATATGACAATTAACATTTCTAAAATTTTTAGCTCATTTAATTTTTATTCTTTGAACTCAGGCGTATTTCTTAATGTATCAAAACATTATGATAATATGTATGTCACATTGCATTTTTCATTTATTTAAGCAAGTGCTACAAAAGCCAGTTACAGGCACAATGAAACTCTACAACTATGTCTCAGGGTGACGCGCAGTTTAATTCGTCACAAGACGAAATGCATCTCTTATAGGCAGAGGTTACCGCTTAATATCAGGTGAGCCTCGTGCTTGTTCTGTCACAATCACAAAAAAAATTAAGTATAATTAAAAAACAATTAATCTTGTGGTGTTTTTCAATAAGTGCAAACCACTGAAAAATTGTAAATCTACAAAACTATAATGCCGTAAATTTCCCTTCGGAAGAGCCGTTAAAGTACCAACGCTATAGGGAACTTTGTAAATCGGCAACATTGTCCGTAGCTCTGCTGGTCGGTAAATTAAAAAGTCAGGAAACATCGCGTCATAAACAAGCAACGGGTTTCGAGCTTCGATTTTTAAAGCGATTTTGCAGAATTTTGCTTTCACCTGATATCGAATGCGGAATACGTATACTGAACGTATTGAATTAAGTTTTTTTGTTTTATTTTTATATGTTATCGTGACGGAACAAACTCGAGGCCCACCTAATGTTAGGTGGACTAACCGATGTTAGGTAGATAAATAATAATAATAATCCCCGGAAGATGCCCGGCTACACCGGAAGACATAGAGTTGGTAGGCCCCCCACTAGGTGGACTGACGACATCGTGAAAGTCGCTGGTAGCCAATGGTTACAAGCGGCTAATAACCGTTCTTTGTGGCGCTCTATGGGGGAGGCCTTTGTTCAACAGTGGATGTCTTCCGGCTGATGATGATGATGATATTCCGCCTTTACTCTTAACGGTTTAAATGATTTCAATGTATGACATTTCTTAAATTCGTTTTGATAGCGCAAGTGACACTATAGGTACATAATAAAAAACAAATTGGCGGATCTTACACGCCATACAACAAATTTTTTTTCCTCCAAACTCATCGAATTGGGTGTCAAAATGAAAAAATAAACTTCCATAAACAATATATTATATAACTTGCAGTTTTAATTTCAATGGAACTATGAAACGTTTAACGAAAATATACAATGTGCAGTTGGGTATTTTACTTATTTAATTAATTTATACTTGCTTCATATAATGAGGGCGAAGTTGCTATAGCACAGTAGATATAGCTCCATTTCTGTATTGTGGCTGTTGACACATAGCTTGAATCCTGCAACAGCGTGAGCTTCCACATTATGTAGGGTTTTTGCGAATGCTAGTTGGTACTTCCAGTACTACGCTTATATGTAGAAATACTTTCATCACGCACTTCACATTGACCTGTCTATTCAACTACAAAACGGTCAGCCTGAACAAAATGTACGATCAAGTCATTACTCACCAATAGTAGTAAAGTTAGAAGGCAAAAGCTAGCTCATCAGCAATCAAATCTAGATCGTCGTAATATATTTTCCTCCCTCATTTTTTGGGAACAGACTTGTTCTATATTGCCAATTTGGGATCAAACATGACGTGTTTTAGAATTGGGAAATTCAGGCTTGTGTGTATTTAATTTTTGAAATATGAATTTATGTATCTCATTCAAAGCTAATATTACATTTGGGAATTTTAAAGCACAAAATTATCATCTGGAGCGAGATTCGTACCCGCGTCTCCCACTTCTCCGGGTTATACACACCGGTTGCATTAACTGCTAAGCCATCGAGACCGCTGGATGAGATACGAATCTTTTATTGTCTTTATTATTTTAATCATTGTCATAGAGAAGATAGGGGTCATAGAGAACGTAGGTCATCAATATGACTACTGGACTTCAGCTGACCAAAATAACTGATTTTTAGAAAACTTTTGCAAAGTTCGATAATTTATTTATTTATATTGCCAAAATCGAATTCCTCTAGTAGGTGAACGATGAGATTGTGCGTCTTTTCTTCTCGTTAAATCTGGTTAAAATACCATAGAAATTACCAAACATTGCGGCAAAAGGAAAAGCCAGATAATTTAGCATTAGAAGGATTTACCTCGGTTTCTTTCTGTCAAATTATCCGAGTAACGAACCGGATTACGATGTGAATGGCAAAGGAATGGGAAGCCACGGGACTGATGTCGCGCGTTGTTGGTAATTTGCCTGTATTTTATTGGAACTTGTGTTTTGTTAGGTTATTTTTCCTTAAAAAATCGGGTGTGAGTCTGACTCAGATATGAGGGTGTCGTAAAAACCTACATGATTATATTAGTTGTATGATTTTCGTTATGTTATTGTTACGGAACAAGCTCGTAGCCCACCTGATGCTAAGCGGGCTAACCTCTGCCTATAACAGATGGATTTCGTCACAAGTCACGAATTGCACTGCGCCCATCACCTTGAGACATAGTTGTTAAGTTTCATGTGTCTGTAATTACACTGGATCTCAAGGACTGCTGCTGGAACACACCGTTAGGTGATTGGTGGTAGGTTTTCTACTTGAGGGTGGTCGCCCTAGCCAGGCAGGCATTCGCTAAATGCCTTTCCACGATGCAACTTATAAGTAGTATACAGTTCTATAAGTGCTTCCGTTTTCCTAATATTATGAACACAAATTTTAATTTATTTATACTTCGAAAATAACATTATACGAATAAGCATTGCAATCTTACAGGGCAATGCTGCCAGCATGTTTGGCACGCTGCCAACTGGTATTGGGTAACTGAGGTAGTTGGGCTACCTGCCTTACTTGTATATAGTTTGTAGTGTTTTGTCAATAAAGGCATACCATTTATAAAAAAAATAATAAAAAAAATTATAAGAAATAAATTTATACCCTTAAACTTTGGAATTTTTAAATATGGTATGTTTAATATGGTATGGTATGGTGGTACTCACCCGATGTTACGCGGTAACTTCTGCTTATAATAGATGCATATCGTCACAATTATTGACGAACTTGCTACAGTACTCTTTTAATCATTTTTTATCTCATAGTTGAGTACTCTAGAGTAGTAAACACTCGATGACTCGGGACGATTCCCTGAATTTGGTAACATTGAAGATTAACTCCTTCTCAGAGGATCATAGTTTCAATTATGTAAAAAATATATAATGTATACGGATATTTTGGCAACAAATCTATGCGAAAAATTTCTTAAAAACTGTAAGAATAAGTAAACACAAATCTGTTTCATTTTATTTTTGTGCTGCTCCTCAACGATGATGAATGTTCTCATGTAATCCTACTTATCCTAAGTACTTGTATTATAAATGCGAAAGTTTGTGAGTGTATTTATATGTTTCTTACTTCTTTTCGCACAAACAGCTGATTCAATGTTGATGAAATTTGGTATGAAAGTAGATAACACCCTGGATAACACAGAGGCTACTTTTAAGGGTTGCGTACATAAAGGGTAAAAACGGGACCCTATTACTGAGACTTCGCTGTCCGTCCGTCCGTCTGACTGTCACCAGGTTGTATCTCAAGAACGGTGATAGCTAGACAGTTGAAATTTTCACAGATGATGTTGCCGCTATAACAACAATTACAAAATTTTGGCCAAGTGCGAGTCAGACTCGCGCACGTTAAAACAAAAAAAGGTTAAAATATGAAGTCTAATGTTGTATAGCTAACGGTACGGAACCCTTCGTGCGCGAGTCTGACTTGCACTTGGCCGATTTTTTTTATTCTGAAGAAAGTATAGTGTTCCCGTTGGAATTTTTTAATTCGGACATCAGAAACCATATTATTAGTGATATATTGTATAATATTCAAGATTTTTGGACAATCAAAAGGTTTAAGCTGCCGCGCGCGTCTCGCATTCAGATAGAACGTTGTTTAAATCATAGTTTATTTTATTTTCCAATACAAGAACTTAATTTATCTGCATTGCACCCTTATGACATTATTTTTCAATCGTGATGCGGTGACTACACCAAACAAAAACGTTTTTTTAAATAGTGTAGGTATAGATATTTTAACCTGAAAGTAAGAATGCTACGCAAATAGAAATACTTAATGTATAAATAATGAATCAATATCGTTTTAGGTAAAAAAAAGTTGTTGAAACCTGATAATATCGAAATTTAAAAAAATGTTTACATACAATTGCAACAACTGTCTGCATTAGGGTTATTTTTATAAACGAACATAACCTCACTACGATCTACTACATCAAATCTTAATTATAAAAATACACCTTTTTGTTTTTGCAAAAACGGTATTTTATGTAATAACAAAATGACAAAAAGAAAGAACTTCTTCTTCTTGTGCCATATCCTAACGGATGTCGGCGACCACCTTTCTAAATATTTTTTTTTACTTTTTCACTTTCCTGAGCTGTTCTGCTAAGAACAGCGGCGTCAGCAGTACCGGTCCAAGATTTTAAGTTGTCACACCAGGCTATTCTCCTTCTGCCTCTACCCCTCCTTCCCTCTATTTTCCCTTCAATAATAGTTTTGAGTAAATTGTATTTTGTGTGTCGGTGTAGATGACCAAAATATGGGACCTTTCTTTTTTGACAGTGACGAGCAGTTCAAGTTTTTTGTTAAACATTCTTTTGAGAACTTCTTCATTCCTGACTTTGTCCCTCCAGGAGATTCGGAGCATTCGTCTATATATCCACATCTCAAACGCGTTTAACTTGCTTTCTGTTGTCTTATTTAAGGTCCACCCCTCTACACCATACAGCAGTATCGATAAAATGTAACACTTGACCATTCGCCATCTCAGCTTTAATTTAATGTTTCTGTTCAAAAATAGGGATTTCATTCTCATGAATGTGCTTCTGGCTATTTCTATTCTTGTACGGGTTTCTGTGTCAGCATCGCAATTTTCATTTAGAAGACATCCCATATACCTGTATTGTTTGACTCGCTCGATCGGTTTTCCTTCGACTAAAAGTGAATGAGTGTGGATTACGTGTTTGCTGACGACCATAAATTTTGTCTTTTTCACATTCATTTTTAGTCCATACTCTTTAACTACATTATTTAGTTAGCAGTCTAACAGTGTTTGTAGATCTTCCATAGAGTGGGCGAGAAGTGCTATATCGTCTGCATATCTGATGTTATTTACAATTTCACCATTCACTTTCACTCCTATATCAATATTTTCGAGAGCTTCATTAAATATTGATTCCGAGTATGCATTGAATAGTGTCAGAGACATTATACATCCTTGCCTCACCCCCTTTAATATCTTAACGTCTTTGGATCGATACTGACCAGTTTTGATATGAGCTGTTTGGTTCCAGTATAGGTTCTTTATTATATTTAGGTCTTTAGCGTCAATACCTGTGTATTTCAGAATTTCCATTAGCTTATCGTGCTTTACGTTATCAAAAGCGTTTTCAAAGTCTATAAAGCAAATGTATACGTTTCTCTGAAATTCGAGGCATTTCTGTACTAATACTTGTATCGCCACCAAAGCTTCTCTGGTTCCTAAACCACTGCGGAATCCAAATTGTGAGGGACTGATGTTAAATTCAATTTTAGGATTAATTCTGTTATATATGATTTTTATGAAAATTTTTAATGCGTGGCTCATTAGAGTAATTAGACAATGGTCACAGCAGTGTTTAGCATGCCCGAGGAGATGTCCAGGTATACAGTCTTCTCGGCGGATGTTCAAACCAGGAGTTTGCTACAATTAAATCCCTTTCTGTGCAGAACTCTACTAGCCTGTCACCTCTTTCGTTTCTGTACCCGAGTCCATAGTTTCCTACAATTTTGTCTACTGCCCCTGTACCTATTTTTGCATTCATATCTCCTAATATTATATTTATATCTTGGGACTTGGTACTATCAAGAACTGTCTTAATGTCTTTGTAGAAATCTTCTAATTCCTGGTACACTACTTACTCGCATAAATATATATAACATCTAACAGTAATGTGAAACCATTATCTTAATCCCATGTGTGTTAAAAAAAGTCTATCCACTGCATTTCTAATGTACACCCACCCCAGTGCTACCTGCACAGGCCGCTAAGACTCAGTTGCTCATTCCTACTTTTCGCATTTAAAAAGTGCCACCACTTTTTGAAAAATGTCAGGAACTACGCAATATTTAAATAGCATGAGCGAGTTTTTAAAATAATTTTCATAGAAAAGTAGGCATTCATAGAAAATTCCTTTCAGATACCTGTATCACATGATCATCAAAGGAACTAGAAATGAAATTAGTATTGTTACGGTTTAAAGCAAAAAACTTGATTAATACGCAAAATTTTAGACATGTATTCATGACGTATTTTCTATGGAATAGAATATATGAAATCGTGTTTACGAATCAGGCGTAGTGTTTGTCATTTCCTCTAGCATATTATATATTTTTTTGGTAAGGCTTACTCTTTGTAAAAAACATTGCCATTTTGAGACCCACTACACCATAAAACAAACGTCTGTAATCGGAGTATTATTTCCTTGACTCTGTTACGATTTTGTGTGTACAGATGGGGTTATGAAATAAAAAATTAAAAAAATTAAGGGGAGAGAGGACGGAGGGTTCCACTCTCCAGGTGAGGAAGAGAAGCTTCCAGACACCTAACTACACTACCTACCTACTTTAGGATGTCGACAGATACACCAATAAAAACAATATGGAAGCGTTCAACAATTTTTTAAATATATTTATTTAAAATTAAAATTTTCACTAAAACTCATTTAAAAAAGGAATAGATACATCTAGAACACTTTCCTTAATTAGGTCGGGTTATCCGTTAGTACCAGGTACAAAGAGTAACATAGAACATGGAAATTTGATAGCAATCACTGGTACTAGCGAACAACAATTTACTTAAGTTATTATGTCTTAGGTTTAACTACTTAATTTACAATTTCTGTGTGCCAGCAACGTAGATCCACAAAATTTAAGTTTATTATGAAGATATTATTCTATAGTTTAGTATATAAGTGTAGGTAAAAAAAATATAAAAACCAGCTTGCTCAGAAAATTCTAAATAGATCTCAGGGTAAGGTCGTGAGTCGCAAAGGGTGAAAGATGAATTCCGCAAAGTAAAAAAAAGAAGAAAAGGGCGCCACCCGGTTATAGGAGACCGGGAAATTCATAAATACCGGAGCACCGTGGAGAATCACAGCCTTGGACCGAAGACTCAGTTAAGGCGAGCAGTCCGGGATGTCAGGCAGAGCGCTGACCACAGGTACTGCTCTGGCTGTCTACCGGAGTTGGGGCTATGGTAGACGTGGGTATGGTTGGGTATTTTACCAGCCCTAACCAAGAACTCCTGTAAAACGCAAGGGTGCGCGTGTCACAATTTACACTATCTCAGGTTGAAAATAGACTTTGCCTGAAGGGCACATAAAGGGTAGAGGGTAGACACATCTAGGTATTAAAGAAGGGGAACCGGTGGAGTTAGCAGGGGTGGCTCGGCCACGTGGTAGACACTCGGGCGCAGCCCGCCTCACTTCGCAAGGAAAAATACACGTGATTTTACCCAGAACAACGGCGCTTTACATGTTCAATCGAAATATTTGACGCGTGCGCACTAGAGAAGGCGTAGTCGAAATAGCGGCGTGTCGAAAGGTGCCACGCGGTTAAAAAAAAACGCAGTCTCACGCGGTACATTTACAAACGAAGCACTGAAATTTTACCCGGCTTTATAACCTACAATTTCGCATAAAATCACTACCAAAATTATCAAACACTTTAACTAACCTTTATTTTTGGGGAGGTTCGAAGGCTTTCGGAGGACGCCACGTGGATGCGTCACGAGTCCAGGAACGAAGTCGCCTCCTTGTATTAGGTTAAATTGTTTCTTTTTCTCAGCCTGCAATGAACAATGGTGTGTTACTCCATTCACATAAAGAACGCGATGTATGCTCTCATCGGAGTTGGTTGCTTACCGGTAGGTCTATTATATCCCCTGGAAGGCGGACGTCGAAAGGAGCACTGCCTGGCTTCGTTTTGCAGCCCTGAAAGATCAAATGAATTTTCAAGAATTGCTATTACGTGCCACTAGGGCAGACAGACGCCTCATGATTCCTTTCTTACCTCGCTTCAGGCAGTGCGTCGATTGGGGGCTGCTTAAAGTTCCAAGCGGAAAAAGAAGTGTAACGGGCCTTTGCAGGCCTATTTATAAGTTTCGGGATCTCTCGAACCTTCCATCAGAGGGGAGGCAAAAAAAACAGATCATATTCCTCTCAATCACAAGAAAACGGATTAATACTCTGTGCAAGGGGTGCGTTCAGAACCTCACTTGATGGAACAAACAAATCGTTCCGACCCTCACAAAAAAAACCGTAACAGTACCCCCCCCCCCCCCCCCCTTAAGAATTTTTGAAGGGTACCGACAAAAATTTAGCTGGACCCCCAGCATCAACTCGAGCAAAGAAGTACAATGCCATACCTGGACCAAGGCTTCGACATAATATGGCCGTCTGAAAATAAAACAACTGCTAAAATCTCTACCTACATGTCTATCCTAATTACTGAACTCTACCAAAATATTAAGTCCCGAAACAAAATTATTACCCAAAATGTTCACACATCCTATGTGCAGACACAAACCTTAATGAAGAAAATATATTTGGTGTGAAACCTCTTCGTAGCTGAACTACTAGTCTCAAAAAAAACAACTTAAAATTATTGAACGCTTCATTAAACTAAAAAAACTAAGTTGGGCAACCCTTTGGGGCCAAATTTTCTAAAGCCCATAACTAAAAACTAAAAGACAAGGACCGAAGAGCTAATTAGAACGAGGCTATTTGAAGCAAAATTAATTTACCCTTGTCCCTCTGGACAGACCTCAATTCTTAATGTGAAGTAAACAAATAAAAGGGTGAATAATCATCCCTTACTGATACAGGTCTAAGCCGTAGAAACAGCCTATATTAAGACCCATTAGTAGATATAAACAAACAAACAAAAAAAAAATAGTCTTGGCCCTTGACAACAAATAAAAAAAATATAAAAGAAAAAAAAGTTACGGGAGAATTACCCCACGCTCCGGCGACCAGACAGGACGTTTCCCCTCCCCATAGGAAGGGCAAGTGAACTCGCTATGGCGGAAACGGGTCGCCGAGGTGCTAGGTAACAAAACCCAACAAACAAAAAAAATGGGATAAGTACCCTAGGGGGATAGACAAAGTAACAGAGAAGAAGAGGAGAAGAGAGAGCGAGAAAGAGGAAAAAATGCCTTGGCTTCACCGGCACCCAGAAGGGGCACTGATGACAGAGTGGCCTACGGCATGGTTGCCACCTTCCAATAGGATCCACATAAAAAAACTAACCTATAACTATGATAGGTATATAGTTATTCTATATGGTAGTATACAATATAGACCTATACTTATATATGTACCAGCTGAGATGAAAGAAATAAAGCGTTGTTAACGCTTAGAAGCCACTCCGGTATGTCTGTAAAATAGTTACAAAAACTTTAAATTTCAGCTAAATTGCCAATGATAAACTATGTATCAATATGAGCACTAACTGAGTAAGATTTAATTAATAATCCCTGCAGAAGGAGGGTAAAACGAAAGCTAAAATGACTGCCCACTCACCAATAAAATTAACTGGAATAAGGCCAGTTGTTAATATGGTTTATGTCTTGTCTAAAGAAAACAAAACAAACAAAAGAAGTTCCCACGCGCAACAAAAAACAAGCCGACATGGCTAAGGAGAGTATGGAGAAGCTGTCCTATTTAACATTTTGATAATTATTATTACATAAATAATACAATATAATATACATACATACATAATTTCTCAACTCCCAGGGAAACAAACAAGGGTCATGAGTCACACTCCACTCTCCTAACATTCCTCATTCATACAGAAGTCCCCTTTTTGTCATGTCAAGTCATAAGTAAAGTCAACAAAACATTATCACATTCAGTCTTCCCTTCCATACATCATCTATTGTACATAGAGCGTTATGCGGTTCCTCACAAGCATTACCGAATTACCTAGAAAATTGAATATATACCTATATCTATACATAGACAATACATATGGTACTAAATAAGAAGATATAAGGAGTGTCTTTATCATGATGTTGACTCATCACCTTGAGTACAACGCCGTGAATAATGACAAATATACAGATGCTAGGTATGAGGCTTTTAAAAGGGGTTACCTAGTTAAACCGCCCCTGTAATAAGCCCTTCGGCCGCGTATGATACCATAGTTTGGTAACCAGTATCATACGAAGAAAAAATGATCGTCGTAGGATACTGGTATCCAAGTGATAGGATATATTACTTTTCTGATACCCTTCATCATGTTTGGTAACCAGTATCCAGTAAGGAATATAACATTCTGCCTATGAAACCAACTCGGCAAAACTGTAAAGATTGCATTCTGAACCTACGCTTATTATAAAACCCTCGCTTTATTGAAAACATACAAGAAAACAAGGAAATAGTTCTGTGTAGAAACTGTGAATCGTTTATTACCTACAACCTATTGGAATAAAATGGCGAAATGATTTCGATACAATGACCAACACTAATTTCGTTTACATTTAGCTGAGATATGGCGTCATTTATTTCTTCATCAATTTCTTTGAACTCTCGGCTTAGTTTCGATTTTATTTTGTATATATCCATTAAGGTGGTTTCTTTTCTTAAAATATCTAAGAGTTGAGCCAATGCCGGTCTTTTACGTCCATTATATCTATTAAGGCGACTGTGCCAACCTTCAATATTATTGGTAGTACGTATTTTAGATGATGAACAACAGCAAATTTTTTCGAAGTCAGTCTTTGCCATCCATTGGTTATTGAAATATTTGTTAAATTTTATTATCTCTTCTCCAGACGGACTCTTTGACCTTTTTTTTACCCTTGTGGTTAATTTTAACGATTTTGCTTTTCTAAATAAACACCTATTCAAATGATAAAAACATCCCTTAACATCAATGTTGGGGAAAACTTTTCGAACAGCTTTCATTGGAGCCAACTCGAAGTCAACAGTAATTGTTTCTGGTAGCCACTGCTTGAATTGGGAATTTATCATATAAAATAGTAACTCGTAAGTTTGCTGTGTCTTGTCTGGTAGTAAACAAAAAATTAAAGGTACAACAGCCGATGTAGTTTCGTCGACGCCATGAATTGTATATAACTGATGAAATTCAGTCGGACATGAAGTAAAAGTACCGTCAGATAAAATATGCTTGTACTTTACGATTGATGCAGCACGTTGATTGCAAAATAGTAGAATCTTCTTGTCGTTATCACTATATTCTGCAAACAAGAACTTTTTGAATTTATCGGGTACTACGGTTTCAATCGAAGATTTGCTTCTCAATTTTGGTGCTCCTAATACTTTATTTCTTTCGTTGTACAATCCCGTTTTGATGTTTTGGAATTTAGAGATATCCCGTACAAAGTCAAGTCCTGCCTCTTCCAGGCTGAACACCATGTTGTCATATTGTTTTTGAATACTATCAAAATTATGACTACAATTTTCTTTCAATTTATCTAATTCTTTCAATATTTTGTTATTTGCAAAGTCTTGTTTGCAGGTTTCCTTGTGAGTTTTGATTTTTAAGACTTCATTTTTAACATTTAGAGTAACACTCCCTGTACATTCATAATTAATATTGTGGCATGGCCAAAATGTAGAGTCGTTTGAGTAAGTTTTTTTCCTGTGGTACTTGCGACCATCACTCAATAGTGCTCTTCCTCCTCTCTTCGTAGAGATAAATTCAATTTCTTTACTCATTTTGGATTACAGGCAACGCGGAAATTAATTCGTTGTAAATTAAAATCACAAAATTATTTTACTTACTTGTCAATCTAATACACTGACATTGACATCAATTGTTATGAAAACTTCAGTTATCTAAAGTGCCAGTGCATTTATATCTAAAGAGGTGATACTCGTATATCAATGCACATGACATGCCTGCCTAACAGTATCATACGAGGAAATATTAAGTACTCACTTGTAATTGTTTGATATTTTCCTGAGCTGATACTCGGTTACATAAAACAAAAAATCCCTATCACTTGGATACCAGTATCCTACGACGATCATTTTTTCTTCGTATGATACTGGTTACCAAACTATGGTATCATACGCGGCCGAAGGGGTAATAAGGCTTAATTTATAGAGTTACAATCCGCTCTGCGAAGGAAATAAGACAGATAGATAAACTATATAAATAGGTACATAATTCATAATGCCATTAGAGATGTTGACTCACTTAGCTGAGTACAACGCCCAGACATATGACAAATAAATAGTTGCTAGGTATGAGGCTTCTTATGGGGTTACCTAGTAAACCGCCCCTGTAATAAATGAATATATTTAACAAATATATATATATGTATATATAACATATGATAAAAAAAATATTAAAGATACAGTGTTTCTCCGTACTCAACAACCAAGACCGGATAGTCTAAACGTTCAAAAGGAACATAGTACTTAAGGACTTTGTATAGGTACCAATTTGGGGAGTTAAAATATTATGGAAGTATAGAGCTAGGGATAATCTCATAAAACGAAGAAATTTAGTATCCTGAAACTAAGTTGACTCCACAGAGTGCAACTTATAATGATATCAGGAATACCAAGGTACAAAACAATGGTACAAGCAAAACATTATAGAGTGATCTGGTACCACCACAGTGAATTTAGAAGGCAACACTTTACCTATGGCGAACCCACCAAATCAATAAACACCTACACAAGTGTCCTACAACAAAAGTGTCATATCTTTAGTACAAAAATGTTTATATTCGAAGAATGTGCCCTAATACAACTCTAGGTTAGCTAATATACCCAAAGTCAGGGAAGATAAACTGTATATAATTATGACTGCCCCCTTTTTAGATCCTTAATATGCCAACTGCCTAGCCATTTACCTGAAGTACAATCCTGAAGTTCATAAACCAAGCGACTTAACTTTTTGATGATTTTACATTTATCATATTTAGGAGCCAGCTTAGCCATAAAGAATTTATTGGCATCACTAAGTGGATAGGTCCGTTTCCAAACAATATCACCTACTTGGAATTCCTCATCTCTACGACGGCGGTTATAAAATTCGCGGCTTTTTCGATGAGCCTTATCAATAGCTTGCGAAACGGACTTAAATACTTCCGGTAAGTCGCTTAGCTTCTTAGAATAGACATCACGCGAAGTAACTACTGGAGGAGACGAAGACGTGGTACTGTCGTAATGCGAACCATCCCATACGGCTTACGGCAGAGAAGCTGTAAATAAAAAATGGTGTATGGCGTGTAGTTTCGTTGGTGGAACTGCAAACTGTATTCTTGGTAGATAAATATCCTGCAAATGATGTTCCTTGCACTCTGCACTGCACTGCTTCACTCTGCATTGAGGTAATACCAGATTGTTAATGCTGAAACTACAAACAACGCCAACAAAAAATTCCATAGCCTGTACAGGAGTGAGGCAAAAGGCTAACCAGATCAGCCTGTCTATTGTTAAATGTAAATAAATAAAAAAAAATGTGAAACAACAAAAAAAAATTACCTACATTGAACAACATCACCCTTATAAAGCAGCATCTACAAACAGCAGCCAAACCATTCATCGGCAACTTCACCAAAGAAAACTGCATAGCGGCTTCCTTCAACAAAATTCAGCAAAAGCCGAACCCACGGACAACAACATCAATAAAATGAGGTGAAAACTGTATATGAACAGTGTTCAAATACTATCACTACAGGTAGTCTGTATCATCACAGCCTCCTATATCAGCATAAAATATCTGTATAGTGATAGCCCTCAATAATCAAAAGAAAGACTGTATAGTCACAGCCCTCCACAACATACAACGAAGAGATGATAACTGTATAGCAACAGCCATCAAAAATAACAAGAGCAAGCTGGATAGTCACAGCCCTCTCTATACAACGAAGAAACAGACTGAATAGTCGCAGTCTAAAATAGATAAATGGTCAGCTAAAGAATGCTATAAATAATATTGTTCAATGGGATATAAGATGAGACTATATAAGTACTGGTTCACTAAAAATAAACTAGGTTTCACTTTGAAAAAAAAATAACTAGTTAGTCCACTAATAGGCAGTATTTAAAAAAAATTGTCAATTAAGAAAATAAATTTAAAATAAGGCATAATATGCATATTGATTAGAGTAAGTTTTGTCATAATTTAGAATTTAATTTGCTGGTGTTTAAATTTAAAAATTAAGTTTGCATTTTGATGATAATTGGCACATAGAAATTTTACAGTTATGATGTATAAAAACACGGGTACATTTCTAAAGGCACATTCAATAGTAATAAATTCACATATAGTAAATAGTTGTAAAATAAAATGGTGAGTGTATACAGACACATATAATAAAAATAGTGAACACTAGTCACTTTAAATTTAAGAAAATTGCTGTGGGAAAAAAAAAACAGACACAATATGCAAGTAGGTATATGTTACATATAAAAAACCTAGGAATTCATCTTTCCCTATGCAAGGCCCCTACGTTGCGGCGTCATTGTTACGATTTTGTGTGTACAGATGGGGTTATGAAATAAAAAATTAAAAAAATTAAGGGGAGAGAGGACGGAGGGTTCCACTCTCCAGGTGAGGAAGAGAAGCTTCCAGACACCTAACTACACTACCTACCTACTTTAGGATGTCGACAGATACACCAATAAAAACAATATGGAAGCGTTCAACAATTTTTTAAATATATTTATTTAAAATTAAAATTTTCACTAAAACTCATTTAAAAAAGGAATAGATACATCTAGAACACTTTCCTTAATTAGGTCGGGTTATCCGTTAGTACCAGGTACAAAGAGTAACATAGAACATGGAAATTTGATAGCAATCACTGGTACTAGCGAACAACAATTTACTTAAGTTATTATGTCTTAGGTTTAACTACTTAATTTACAATTTCTTTGTGCCAGCAACGTAGATCCACAAAATTTAAGTTTATTATGAAGATATTATTCTATAGTTTAGTATATAAGTGTAGGTAAAAAAAATATAAAAACCAGCTTGCTCAGAAAATTCTAAATAGATCTCAGGGTAAGGTCGTGAGTCGCAAAGGGTGAAAGATGAATTCCGCAAAGTAAAAAAAAGAAGAAAAGGGCGCCACCCGGTTATAGGAGACCGGGAAATTCATAAATACCGGAGCACCGTGGAGAATCACAGCCTTGGACCGAAGACTCAGTTAAGGCGAGCAGTCCGGGATGTCAGGCAGAGCGCTGACCACAGGTACTGCTCTGGCTGTCTACCGGAGTTGGGGCTATGGTAGACGTGGGTATGGTTGGGTATTTTACCAGCCCTAACCAAGAACTCCTGTAAAACGCAAGGGTGCGCGTGTCACAATTTACACTATCTCAGGTTGAAAATAGACTTTGCCTGAAGGGCACATAAAGGGTAGAGGGTAGACACATCTAGGTATTAAAGAAGGGGAACCGGTGGAGTTAGCAGGGGTGGCTCGGCCACGTGGTAGACACTCGGGCGCAGCCCGCCTCACTTCGCAAGGAAAAATACACGTGATTTTACCCAGAACAACGGCGCTTTACATGTTCAATCGAAATATTTGACGCGTGCGCACTAGAGAAGGCGTAGTCGAAATAGCGGCGTGTCGAAAGGTGCCACGCGGTTAAAAAAAAACGCAGTCTCACGCGGTACATTTACAAACGAAGCACTGAAATTTTACCCGGCTTTATAACCTACAATTTCGCATAAAATCACTACCAAAATTATCAAACACTTTAACTAACCTTTATTTTTGGGGAGGTTCGAAGGCTTTCGGAGGACGCCACGTGGATGCGTCACGAGTCCAGGAACGAAGTCGCCTCCTTGTATTAGGTTAAATTGTTTCTTTTTCTCAGCCTGCAATGAACAATGGTGTGTTACTTCCGTCTTCACATAAAGAACGCGATGTATGCTCTCATCGGAGTTGGTTGCTTACCGGTAGGTCTATTATATCCCCTGGAAGGCGGACGTCGAAAGGAGCACTGCCTGGCTTCGTTTTGCAGCCCTGAAAGATCAAATGAATTTTCAAGAATTGCTATTACGTGCCACTAGGGCAGACAGACGCCTCATGATTCCTTTCTTACCTCGCTTCAGGCAGTGCGTCGATTGGGGGCTGCTTAAAGTTCCAAGCGGAAAAAGAAGTGTAACGGGCCTTTGCAGGCCTATTTATAAGTTTCGGGATCTCTCGAACCTTCCATCAGAGGGGAGGCAAAAAAAACAGATCATATTCCTCTCAATCACAAGAAAACGGATTAATACTCTGTGCAAGGGGTGCGTTCAGAACCTCACTTGATGGAACAAACAAATCGTTCCGACCCTCACAAAAAAAACCGTAACACTCTAGTTAAAAATAAAACAAACCATTCCTCACCGCAATCTGCTACAATAGACCGTGATTAAATGCATTTAGACATAGTTGCAGGTTGCAGGTGTAGCGGTAAACATGATCTAGATTCTTTTGTTTTTACTGAAGGAAATTCTGCGCGGATAACTGTAAAGTGAGAATTTACAGCTACATTAGAACATGGATGGCTATTTATTGCCATGCTAAAATACTGCGAAGTCAATGAAGCATTGAAAAATGTATACTTTATGGCTATCAATTTTATAATAAATTACCAAATTGTTTCATAGAGCTATTATATAATAATAGACTTAAATGTGAATTGTTTACATTTTAATTTTCAGGTGTTATAAGGATGAAGATTTTTTTATAAGATAAAGTGACACATAATATATGAAAAGTTGTATAATCTAATAATTATTTATTATAAAATATATTTAATGTCCTATATAATGTTGAACTCAAAATATAAATTAAGCATCTGTAGGTTCACGTGATAAAGAAATATGTGAGAGATATATATTAAGGAGAATATTTTAAACAATAAAACCGATTTTATTTTATAAATGACAAAAATCTGGCGAACAAACGCATTTCGTTTTACTAATTGTTTTTTTTATTTATTTCATTTTTTTATATTATTATGACAGAACAAGCTCGAGGCCCACCTGATGTTAAGCGGACTAACCTCTACCTATAACAGATGCATATCGTCGCAAGTCACGATTTGCACTGCGCCCGTCACTTTGAGACATGATGATGAGTGTTGATAAGTCTCATGTGCCTGTAATTTTACTGACTCTCAGGAACTGCTGCCGGAACACACTGTTAGGAGTTAGGTGACATATTTTCTACTTGGAGGTGCGCGCAAGCCAGGCGGGCATTCGCAAAATGCCCTTCCATCATGCGGTGAAGCTCAAGCCCGCGGCTTGAGCTTCAAACCATGGACCAGCTGCGCGGCAGTCCATAGCCAAAGCCATCACTGCTTCCAAAAAAAGATTGATATTAGTGTAAAGTGTCGAAAGCATGGACTGTTGACTGCGGAGGGGAAGCCTGGCTCTAGTCAGCACCCTCAAGTACAAAATCTGTACAAAATCACAAAACAACTAACTATAATTGATAGCTAGATTAAACTGAAAATTCAGTTGTGTTCGTCTTCGTAATTTACCATCAGGTAAGATGATTTGATCTAAAAAACTATCGCAATTTTTGTCTATCATTATTATTTAGTAACCGGCTAAGACTCGCGTAATATATCCCGGATATTGCTCCGACCACTTTCAAACTTATTTGAAGTTCTTCGTCTGGGAGTCACGATTGTGCACAGCGTCGAGTGTGGGCCTCAGCACGTAACTGGCGTTGAGACGGTTTCGCATTAGCTGTCAAAGTTAGAATTCCTGCGTCCGAACTGTCACTTCTGTCACTATTACTGACATTGTCACTGTCGTTTTGATTGGTATGGGACTGTTGACGCACTACACTACTACTCGCTCTAGCTTCCAGGTAAAATGATATTCAAAGTACTGTATGAGCCGGATTGTCCACTTCTGAACACAGCTCCGTCAAGGGCAGGTTTGCCATAATCTTTACGCTAGGCATACGTCTCGGGGATCGCAGTTTAAGATATCACTTCCTCAGAAGGCGCTGCTGCCCACCTTCCACTATTTTACCTTTAGTCGCCTCTTACGACACCCACAGGGGAGATGACACTTTAGCTCGGCATCCCACGGGGCATAGTGTACAAGTATATAGTGTATCGGTTATAAAGGAAAAACTTTATTTACAAACAAATAACGTGACTCCAAAGTTAAACAAAAAAAAATTAATTACCTTCGTATCGTCTATTAATTTTAATTTTAACTGCAATGTTTTCATTTTGGCAATCATGCCATGACAATCACATTTATTTTTCTTTTTTTTTTGTTATTATGACGTAATAAGATCGAGGCCCACCTGATGTTACGCGGACTAACCTCTGCCTATAACAGGTGCATTTCGTCACAAGTCACGAATTGCACTGCGCCCCATATTCGTACTAAATATTCAAAGAAAAATAATATATTTTCAAAACGTATGAACTTTGAAGTATGTTAATGCACAACTCTAAAAGTTATATTCGTATTCGGAATCCAATGTTCGAACGTGAAGTTTTTCTCAATTTATTCAGGCCAAGCTTGCTCTACAAGTTCGGAAATATAGGAGAATATTTTACGTCTCACCATGTACTTTACTGCCAGTAAATATCGTAAAAATTGTATTTGTATAGCTAACTTCAGAGTAGATGCTACAGGTGTCTTTAGTGAGCACTTTTGTATAATATA
This sequence comes from Plagodis dolabraria, assembly GCA_963854805.1. Lineage (NCBI taxonomy): Eukaryota > Metazoa > Arthropoda > Insecta > Lepidoptera > Geometridae > Plagodis > Plagodis dolabraria. Next base: position 8,179,072 of record OY978442.1, read on the forward strand.
CATGGGATGTGAATGTATTATGGACATAGCCGTTTGTCGTACGTCCCAAAATGGTGTGCTCCCTTGACTTCTACGCCGCGCGCGATGCATTACAAATAAATTCTTTGATTCTTTATATATGCTATCTAGTGATGTAATTGAATTTTGGCTGGGGATGATAAATATTAAGGTGCAACACAAAACTGTAACCCCTCGTTTTTGATATGCGTCCCTATGGCAGCAATTTTAAAGACCGTATCCACGTCAAAAAAAGGTATTTGTTCCTACGGTAGTTTTTAAGAAGTGCATTATAACGCCGAAGAGTCCATTGCTGTATTGTAACTATGTACCGACGAATCTATATTCGTAGCTGTATAAGTACCTTCTACGTGCACGGCTGTAAAATGTGGGCATGGTTGGTAAATTTACACCTTATGATCGTTACATTGCATTATAGCGGCCGTTCTGCATATCGTTACGGTGGCGGGGAATAATAAGTTTTGTATTGTTGTTGACTTTTATATAACTTCGAGGTCTTGATCCTTTTCTAAGAAGGTCGTAAGTTAAAATCGTAGCATCAATCTATCGCTTTTCCAAGCTACTACAATATGTAATATGTAGAGCTATACACCGCAATAAACTTTCGATTTAGGCGTAAAGAAAATTTTGCTTCAGACTATGAAGATTTTTATAAAAAATTCTGCTTATATTTAAATTTACCAACTACTTTTGTCCTAACTTATCAGATGCGAAAACACATGTAGGAACATTTTATCGTGTTATACATTATGGATTAAACATGCATTAGCTACCAAATAGGAAGCCGATAAGTTGATCGCAATAAAGTGAAGCTGCACGACAAATTTTTGGTGGACATATTATACATATCTCAAAGAGAAGAAGCAAAAACGACTGAATACTTTATACAATGTGAATTTCACCTGGCATGGGCAGGGCAGAATATAAGCGGGAACACATATTACCAATGAATGTAATTAGCTTACAATATTTAAGATGTAGCTTGAAGCTTTAAATATTTAAGACAAGCGCTTGTAGCGAAATTTCTTTAGCCGTTCTTTAGGTGTATATAAAAGTATGTGAATATAAAAGTTAGATACTCAGCAGTGTGCAATCTGAATTGCTCTTTATTGAATCGTAGCAGAGTTGCTTGTTTCGAGACATCGTTTATGCCCTTTTTATTCTGTGAAGACACTAAAAAGTCTAAAATAAAATATATAATTTAAAAAAATTAAGACCCGAATGCACTAAAAATACCGAAACATAATTGAGAATTTCACATTCAGTTTAGTTTGGGTACTTAATCTTGTTTCAGTTTTTTCGTGCAGTAGGGGGTTTGAATTTTTTTAATATTTATTTTTGTATCGTACATATTGAATGATCATCTCGAATATAGAAACAATCGTCCGAATCAGATTTTGAAAATATCAAGAACACAAACATGAAATACGCGTTAAAAATTAAAACATTCGCCGATTTGAAAAATACAAAAATCATTTACGTTTGTCCAACCCTAGAATGGAAGCCAAAACCTTGCATAAGCTACTGCACCAAAAATCATTTTTCCAAATATAAGGAAAACTAAAACAAAAACTTTTGACGACTCAAGTCTCTTGGTGGTTAAGAAGTAATCGTCCAGTTTCCTTCATCGCTGTAACAAGCACCTAGGGAACGCGATCACTTTCACAGCCCGAAGTTAATTCGATTTAGGAGATTCAACTCTACAGTTCACAATTTTTATTATATGCCAAACATATGACTGCAGTGAAAGTTTTTATCAAATCTATTCGAAAATAGGTAGTTTATTCTTCGTAAACAGGGACTAAAATAGTTTATGAATCCCTGAGGGACTAAAAGTCATTTGAATTTAGAATGTACATATTTTAAGTAAAAGTTCCAATCACCAAAGAGATGAATCACAATCATTGTATGAACAAGTCACAAGCTGTTTTTTGGTTTTAAAGGTTTTTTTTACAAACTAATATTTTTGTTTGTAAAAATAGCACCTTAGGATAAAAAGGATGTAGTTTTTGAAACGTTTTCTGTGACTATTTCTAATTCTCAACTTTACCAGGAAAGACACGCTTTGACTCATGGCTTGCCGCAAGCACCTCGACTAAGCCTGCAAATGAGCGCCAGATAACCCCATGACTGTATGCACAAGATCTTCCTGCAGCGGGTAAGATGATTAGCCCCACTGCCTGCTACTTTGGCTGCAGAAGACAGTGAAAGTAGCTAACTCCATACCGACAGTCCTCTTCACTGTGGCCCAACCGCGTCCGCCATCACCTATATATACTATCGCCTATCGCCGCGGCTTCCATCCTTCAGCCGCTGCCCGCTAAACTGCATCATTAAGTATGATTCCTCAACTTACAGCCACTTCAAAATGGATATGAAGAAAAAAAACCAATAGGAGCTGCTCCGCTTCAGGTTCTCTTCGCATCACCATGGTGACCCACCCTCAGTCTCACGCTTTGTCGAGCACCACCCCCAGACTAACGTTTGATATAGGATTAATTGCACAACCTTGGATATTACATGCAAATATTGCATGGGTCAGTTTGGTATTGGTAATTTAATACATAATAGTATTATTGTCCATGTAATAATACAACTAATACCTACTAACTTTTGCTTCAACTGTAACGCTCTTTTAACCCTCTCACTGTGTACGGGGACTAGGAAAAGTCGTTTATACACGAATATAGCTATAATATGTCTTTTCCTACATAATTTTGTACAAAAGTTACTCGTATATCTTCTTTAATCGCGTCAAATTGACAGCCAATCAATTTAGAGCCACAGCCTAAAAAGTATTGCCCTGAACCGAGGCCTTTACTTCCTCTGAAAATAATATTGTAGTACATTCTACTCCTCCAAATAAAGACCTATAATCCTCTCCAACATTTACAGCAGCTCAAAATAATCAAAACAACGAAATTATCTATATTACTAGGAATCAAACTGTGAAAATGTAAACAGAATCGTATGTCATATGACAATAAAGAACTTATCTATCTATCTCTGACAGTGGTAAGCATGTTGGCCATTACAATATTGGATCTATTATACTATCGGCTCAAGGCTGCGTGTGTAATTAGCAACAAAGCGCACATGTACCATAATGACGGTAAAAATAATTGAGCATCACTTGAATAATGTAGGTACTCATAAAATTTTACTTTAATTTTTGTATCAGCGGTGCACATCGCCGGTAAAAATAAACATAATACTACGAACTATATACAACAGTACAGCTACTACAATAAAAGCATTTAGATACTTACAAGTCACTGCAGACTCATAGGCAGTCCAAATGCTCCAGCCCACTCCCAGTTGGCAGCATGCCCAGAGCGCATTTTTTTAAGTAATTAAGTATATTATACTTAAGTATATTGAAAAACGTCGTATGATACTCGTGAGCATATCGTCATTACAGTATTCATTCACTTTATTACAGCCCGCCTCGTCTTTAATAAGTAATGTCCAACATTGAGCACTTGTATCATATTATTTTGAGTAGAGTACAATATAGGTTCTTTCTTCATCTGTCAGCTGTTATCAAATGAATAGATAAGAAATGTTAGAGATATTTAAGAATGTTTTACGTATGGGTTGATTCATAGCTATACAAGTACATACATATAAAGAGTAAAATCTCTGGTAAACTGAAAAACTAACAATGTAACTGACAATATCGACAAACTTTGTCCTATCTTCGAAATTGTAACCAAACTATTTGAGAATTCGTGGCCTCCAAAACTCAATAAAACCGAGTCAAAAACGTCCTCGTTTCTCCAAAGCGAAATCCAATAAACGACTGCTGCTACCTGCAATGTCTTCAGCGTGGAATGTGCGGAACGCCGTTCATTACTGCCTCTGCACATCCAACTTGTTACCTATCCTATCCCAGTGATTTTCAAACTTGGTACTTAGGGCCCTTAAGGCTGCCGCGATTCAAAATACTTTCTTCAGAATATTATTCATAAGTAGTATTTTACTACTGGGGGCGGGATTAATGGCAAATAGTTACTAGGATTAAATTAAGCGTAGTGTTTTTGTGTCTGGATAATTAGGGACACTAACCAACCAAAGTAAAGTCATTTTTATGTGATTATTTCTTTTTCGATTACTATAGTGAGTTGAGTTAATAAGGTCGTTAAATAGAGCTAAAACTGCAATACTGTGTTTTTTATATGAACATAAATTAACTTTAAACGGAAGTTCATAACATGTCTTGATGTAGCTACATATGTAAACCTTTAAGAAATTGCACTTCGCGAAACATAACACGTGTTTGTTTTCGCGTAGTGCACAAAATAATGTGTACAAAAGTTTTAAATATTGTTTGATAATTAGAAACTATGAATTTCTGATCATAATAGTCAACTCACAACGCCATCGTGACGGTATATAACAGAATATAACTAATAGTTTTATTGAAAACTACACATAATCAAAAATTTATTCAGCAGGATTTTTTTTAAAAGGTACTTAATTTTATTTTATGCATCAGTATTTTATTAAAAACATCTAACGGTGGGACGTAAACTTTGAGACACGCTACTTATCCAATTTATACGGTTAGCTATACAGTTTATATAGGGATTTTGGACTGTTACCCGTTTCTATAGCTGAAGTGGCAAGAATGCGGAAGGGCGATTTATATGAAATTTCTGTATGGACGTTGCGTAGCTTTGGTGTCGATCTATTAAGGCTAATTGATTTGGAGTACTTAACCTATGATTGCTTTGAGCATTATTGTTAACCGACTTCCAAAAAAGGAGAAATGTTTCAAGTCCATACGTATATTTTTATTATATTTTATGAATAACAACAAATAACTTTTTATTGGAGTATCCAATGTTAATAATTCTCTGTCGCCAAGCACCTTACGCTATGTTCCGGCAGCTGTCCTTGAGAGCCAGTAATTCTAGGCTAGCCCAAACAACATCTTCGAGCACATCTTCACTTACGTACTCAGGTAAAATAGTGGTCAAAGGCTGGCCTATAACCTATAAAAAAAAAACATAATTTATACCAAATATTTAAATATAAACTATTACTATACATAATATGTGTAGATTTCACTTTAACAAAAGTAGTATAATAGCAACCTTTCAATAATATAATTATTCGTAGATTGCAATTCTTATCGATGGCGACCATTAAATTGTAGGTAGGGGAGAATGGGGCTGTGGCATCTTCACAGTTGCTAAATAACTCTTTCGTAGTGTATGTACATTATTTCAAGCTATTTCCATCTTTTCTCTCTTTGTCTAAATAGTACTTGATTATACAAGAAGACTGACCTTAGTGTAACTGCGAACACTTAAGGGATAACTGGAATAAAATAAACCCAGATAAAAGTGCAATTTATTACTTACAACTTTAATTTCTCATAAACAACGTAGGTTAATTCTGAAAATATAATCTAATTTTAACAAAACTTTCGGAACAGTTATCCTCACAGCACGTGGGGTAACCACGAACGTACTTTAAGTGAATGTATTTCTCCAGTTTTAGTCTTTACTAGGAGGATCTTCGTGAAAAATCGAAACGCGTCGAAAATTCTTCTGGTTTGGCGTTTGTACCGTCACATCGGCTTAACAGGAAAATTACGTGGGATTGTCACCATTTCATTGTAGATCATTTAAATAAAACTAATAATTTAAATATTAAAACCGTCATTGAAATATATACACCAACCCCGTGGGGTGTCGGGTTAGAATGAAACCCCCCTTTTTCTTCCCATGCGTGTCGTAATAGGCGACTTAGGGAAAAATACCAGATTTTTCCCTTAGTCGCCTCTTACGGCGGTGATAAGCAGCGCCTTCTGATGAACTGACATCCTACTGTGATCCCAAGATGCCTGCTAAGCGTAGGGATTTAGGCAAATCCCCATCTGAGGAGAACTATTCAAATTGTTCAAAGGTGGACGTTCCGGTTAATTTGATTATATATACATACATATGTGAGTGTCTAGCCTCAAAATATTAGACAATACACACAATCAAATATAAGCTTTGCAACCATCGGCACAACTTGCCCTCGTGTTGTGTATCTAATTAAAATTTTCCGTATTGACTTCGCTCAGAGATGGCATTTTTTACTCGCAGGACTAAAGTTTTCTAATTACGTACGCTTGTGTCGCTTCCTCGCTCCGAGGTTTCATTATCGACTTGCAATTATTATATTTTCCGTTCTGAGCTGTATTTGTATTCCGTGTATTATAAGCTTCGTATATGCAGAGATTATATTGAGAGAGGATGAACATGATAGCGTTGCATACAAATTGTATTATTATATAACGATATGTTTAGATTACTTTCTGCGTAATTTTTTTTTCATCCCACCATCTCGGAAAGAGTATTTTTAATCTTCAATATCTGAGTGGAAAAGCCGTTTTTATTCTCTAGAGGATAAAGTAAATTGAATTTAGAACATCGTGTGCACTAAGTTTGTGAATTAAAAAAAACATTAAACCTATTTACTGCTACCTCTATGGTGCCGAATATATCACACAACTTTTTTTTAATTTGTTAAAAACTCAGATTCGGAACCTTCTTGGTGTTCTTTTTTCAATTTGCTTTGTACGCGGTTCTTAGTAATTTCCTCGCTGAGGTGGAATGAAAAGTTACGTGTTGCACTCGAGTGCAAAGATTTTTCACCTCGTGCTCTTTTGATTCCCTCGCTAACGCTCAGGATTCTAATTTAGAACCACTCGCTACGCTCGTGATTCAATTTTAGAATCCTTCGCTTGCTCGGTCATCAAATTGAACACGCGGTTAAAAAGCAACTTTGCACTCTTGTATAACAAATAACTATTATCATACAGATATTTTAATTTCGAACGAAGATATTTTCATTATCACTTTATGTTTTGGGAGTTACAGGCTCAAGTCCTACTATAGTATGGACCATAGTATATAGTAGCAGGATGACAAAATCGTAGATACGACTCTAAGACCTCTTAATACGAGTATGTATTAAAATCACTTTCACGAGAAAATCAATAAAAACCGCCTGCTGAAAAAAATAAAATGAAACTAAATAAAAAAAATATTATATCAGTCTCATTAGTTCTTGCCTTTTACTAACCTATTTCTGAGGCAAACGAAAATTAGTATCATAGTAAAGAAACTTTACAAGCATACTGGATATATTGAATTTCCTACACAAATTACGGTATTCAATATCAGAAACTCCTTCACATGTACGACGTTTTATCGTTCAAGTATGGGAGTTTTTGCATTCGATAAAGCTTCAAAATTTAGAACGGAATGGGGTAAAACAGATTTTGACAAAAGTGATACATAAGAGATCTTAAAGTCGCAACGACGATATAGTGAGAATATAGGTACCCGTATAGTTAGACGCCTCACCAAACATTTCAGTGGTCTCACTTATAGTCCCCAACAGTGCCTAAAGCACAGAAATAGTGCCACAATATTTCAAGAGATATCCCGTTAGTAACAGAAGTGGTGGTATGCTTGTTTGCGTAACCAATATAAATGGAAAGTCTGTTTCTACAGAGCCAGGTCTGTAAAGCATCAACCCCCGTTGAATTGTAATTCTGATTACTGTACTGTAACAGCCGGATCGTCCACTGCTGAACACAGCCTCCCCTGTTAGGGGGGTATTTGGCATAATCCCCACGCTGTGCAGGCGTCTTGGGGACCGCGGTGTAAGTTGGTAGTTCTTTAGAAGGCGCTGCTGCCCACCTTCCAGTATTTTTCCCTTAGTTGCCTCTTACGACACCCACGGGATGATACGGGGAGGTGCAACTCAAACCTGGTACCCAACGGGCTAATTCTGATTAGTTTAGTTAAATTAGTATACCTACTACTAATATTATGTGTCACATCGATCAACTGTACATTAATGTATAGAAAATAAATTGGCCATCAACACTGTTCAAAAGTAGTAACTGCGTGTCTCCGGATTTGTTACTTCGTCATTAAAAATGAACTCAGGTGCAGATTCTATTTAAGGCTGATACTTCAGTCTTTGACCAATAATGTACCTGTTGTTATGTGATGTTGTGGTCGAAGATGTTGTTCAGGCTAACTTATATTTCAAACAAAGAAGATTACAAATCGTCACACCAGTATTCCACGAAGGGTTAGGTTGAGATGTCTATGAGTACCCACTTTTAGACAAATGTTTTAGTCCAATGTGCATGTAATAGGGGCGGACCCTATTGCCATCTGGCATACTTCTAGACTCTGCACTACTAAATAATAACCCAACTACGTTAATTTTCCTATCATTCATAATAACAATTTGTTGCGCTCGTTGCGAAGCCTGCCTTTATTTTCATTTATCTTATAATAAATATGGGCCAATTTTTAAAATCTTGCATTCACACAGACACCTACATACACATACTACTTTTTATACATCGTAATCACACACACCCTACTAAACATATATACCTACACATATCCTGCACTCACAAAACGTCATCAAATACACTGCTAAACAATATCACATAGGTATATAAGTTTATTTTATTTTATTATATTATAGAAATAACACTGACAAAGTATCTGTTTTCTTTTGCACAGAAGGGTAAATATGTATACCTCTATTATTATTGTCAAAATATAGGTTAGGTGTTATTTATACGTTAGTTTTTCAAATCACTTTTATTTTAATTACGCGCCATAATCTCTTTTGGTAAATCTTGGTTTGAGGCGTCATGGTGTAGCTGTGACACTCATGAAATGGATCAGCATAGCACAACTTATGACCTATGCTGGCCATGTGAGGTGAGTGTCACCGTTTGCACCTTGTCAGCCTCATTTGGGTCGCCAAGATACAGGCTTTGCCTAGTTTGGGACCCGCTGTAAGTCATAAATTAGTGTTGTGATTTTCAACTTATTAAACAATGGTATTAGTTTTAAAAATATTTATTGTAACACTTGTAATACTTTTCTGGCAAATAAAATTATTATTATAATTTGCTAATGCTCAGTTGGCTAGCTTGGCCTTGAAAATGGCATTTCAAATAAAAACCGGTCACCAAGCACCTAGCGGTGTGTTCCGGCTGCCGGTATTTCTATGCTATCCTAAACAATGCCAGGTGATACAGTGTTCTAAAGCTAGATATCAGTACTAATATTATAAATGCGAAAGTAACTCTGTCTGTCTGTCTGTTACGTTTTCACGCCAAAAGTACTGGACCGATTTGAATGAAATTTGGTATGGAAATATTTTGACACCCGGGAAAAAACAAAGGATGTTTTATCCAACTGCGCAAAAAGAGGTTAATGTTTTTGCACGATAACCGACACACGCGCGGGCAGAGCCGCGCCCGGAATGCTAGTAAAAGATAATTTTTTCTTTACAATCTATTTTTTTTATGTTTAACTTTGTTGTTGTATGTTTGTTGTACTTTTTTATGTTCTTGTGACGGAATAAGCTCGATGCCCACCTGCTGTTAAACGGAATAACCTCTGCCTATAACAGATGCCATTCTTAACGAGTCACGAATTGAACTGCGCCCGTCACCTTGAGACATAGTTGTTAAGTCTCATGTGCCTGTAATTACACTGGCTCTCAAGTACTGCTGCCGGGACACAGGTTTTTCTACTTGAGGGTGGTCGCTAGCTAGGCGGGCATTCGCAAAATGCCATTCCACCATGCCGTGAAGCTCAAGCCCGTGGCAGTATTCGAACCATAGCCCTGCTGCGCGGCAGTCCATAGCCAATGCCACTGAGCCATCACTGCTTCACTTTAAGGCTACCTTTTAAGCAACAATATAACTAATATATCAAATAACATCTTTATAATATTTGTATTGCTATCCTAATGACGCAATTTTATTGCTTATACAGGAAACTTTTGTCTACTCATGTATTTTCCAATACAATATTTAGCCGTGGCGAAAAAAGTGAAGTAAAACATTTTTACTGTTCAAACAGTCACATACGCGCAATTACTCATAACGACGGAAAATGAAGTCGTCAGCTATAAAGTAATGGGCACACAGTGACTTGGTTTGTTTAACATAAGGGTGTTGTTTTTATGGCATTTTTTCCATCGGAACACGTTTAATTTTGAAGCAGTGATGCTTCAGTGGCATTGGCTATGGAATGCCGCGCAGCAGGTCCGTGATTTGAATCCCGCCGCGGGCTTGAGCTTCACCGCATGGTGAAGTTTTCTACGTAGAAAATCTGTCGCCAAGCACCTTACGGTGTGTTCCGGCAGCTGTTCTTGAGAGCCAGTAATTTTTGGTTAAGCGTGTTAACAGCGTCGATCACATCATCACTTACCATCAGGTGAGATTGTGGTGAAAAGGCTTACCTAACAAAAATAAAAAACTTTAAAAAAATTGGCCTTTACCGTTTTCCATCGATAGTTCATATACCTAAATAAATAATACTTTTCAATTTCAATTTCGTATACTTACTGTATCAGCCGGATTGTCCACTGCTGAACATAGTCTTCCCCATTGAAGGGGGTTGCCGTAATCATCAAGCTTGGCAGGCGTCTTGGGGATCGCAGTTTAAGATATCAGTTCCTCAGAAGGCACTGCTGCCCACATTCCGGTTTTAGCTTTAGTCGCCTCTTACGACATGCACAGGTAGCATGGGGTGACATTGTAACCCCGCACACCACGGGGTACTTCAGTATTCGAACTTATACAAAAATATCCATTTTTATTTATATATAGCTAAGTCTTTGATCAGTTTCTCACCTGATGGTATGTGATGACGTGGTCGAAGATGTAAGACAAATCCAGTATTATTGGCTCTTAAGGACGCTGCCAGAATACATTGTTAGGTGTTTGGCGACAGATATAAAACTTGAGAGTGGTAGCCACCCAGGCGGGTATTCCTAAATACCCTACCAATTATAGTCATGTGCGGGATCACCCACCCCTTTAGCTAGGATGTGCTCTGACCAACTGAGCTAATGGCAATGGCTCACAACTCTTTATTTTTTTTTTCTCATCAATTTGTAATTTTGTAATGTAAACCGCAAAGCATGCGTTAATGCAAAATTAACAATATTAATATTAAAAAAAGCCCTACCAACATGTTATAACGAATGTCAACCTTAGAAAATACCTGGGATCGACGGCTTAACGTGCACTAAGCATGATAATGCTCAGAAGATATGCGGTCACCCATCCAATCCATGATCACAACGGACGTTGTTTAACTTAGCTCATCAAGAACGTTCAAGCAAGCTACTCTACAATCGCTTCAAATTGTATCATACAAGAATACTGTCTCAATTTTACTTTGTGCCGAAAGAAAACGAAAATTGCTCAACGACACAAATAATGTGGCACAAACAACGCGGCAATAAAGATTTATTGCCGAGATTTTTTACTGACTTTGATGTTAACGCGCAAGTTAAGATATCGTAGCGTTTGTATACATTTGATTGTGAAGTTGTATGTGTTTTTGTCAACTCCAAATTGGCAATAACTCCCAATATTAATTACATAAGATGTTTCTTAGGACCTGATTGATAAATGAGGATGTTGTAACCAAATTAAAAGTGGAACAATCTGTGAGCGAGCGACTAAGTATGACAATTTCTATTAAAAATTATTGGTTGTTCAATCTTTTGTAATCTAACTTTTGTTGTTTTGATTGTATAGTCCGTTTACAGTTATTTTACAATACAGTTTTAAAGATTCTTTTGCCACGTTTTAACCGACTTCAAAAAAGGAGGAGTTTCTCATCTGGACAGTTTTTTTGTGTATGATAACTCTTTACAGGGTGTGCCGACTTTGATGTTTTTTTAATATTCGAAATATGTAGTAACTCTGTAGTAATAAGTACTTTTCATGTGGTTGAATTTAAATTTGAGTGAGATCTGACGATTAGTTATCCGTAATAATGCGTATTTTATATTTGATAGATAGATAGATATATTTGATAGATAGATAAATATAGATATATTTGATAGATGATAGATAGATAGATAGATAGATAAACTCTTTATTGCAACATAAAGCTTTATTTAAAAATATACAAAATTACTTAAAACTAAATTATTTGAAGTCAGTTTATTTTGTTAAAATTTTAATTATTTGAGTTCTATTTGGCATATTAAGATATTAATTAAAATACCAAAGAAGATTTTGAACTGACGTACTTAAATCAACAAGAAAATACAATTAGAAATGTTCTGGGTAAAATAACTGTTAAGACTAATAGTGCACATAAGTGTGTCAAATCTAGGCATCGATATAATTAATGTCCAAGCAAGATCAAATAATATTGAAACGTACATGTTTCATAAACATTTATATAAGTACTTCTAGCCTTAGAAAATATCAGCAGTCTGTCCATGATACCAGTACACGTAAGGCTAATATATTATTTAAAATATTCTCGTCTAAAATATGGCTACATTTTTCAACAAAATAAATTCATCGCTCATTTTTCATGCCGTGTTACCTGAAGGAAAGCTCATACAAAAAACTTAATGAACTGACAAGAGATGGCGCACGCGTCGTCATGGCGATCATTTAGGAGCGCAGATTGAGAAAAATGCTTATATGTTCTACTCGGGGGTGAAGTTCCCAAAGCTGTTATATGAAAATATTTGGAAAGTTAAATTTAAATGTTATTATTTGTAGCAGCAATTCTTATAACTTCTTGTGCAGTACTTTTTTATGATAAGGATATGGGTAAGAAATGTTATAACATATTTTCATAAGTAGTATAATAAAACTCCACTCTTTTCAAATCCCTCGTGGGGTGCCGGGTTAGAATTGCACCTCCCCATTTCTTCCCATGTGGGTGTCGTTGTGAGCAGCGCCTTCTAAAGAACTATGCCATCTGGCACTGCGATCTCCAATACGCCTGCCAAGCGTGGGGATTATGGCAAATACCCCCTTAATAGGGGAGGCTGTGTTCAGCAAAGAGTGGATCCGGCTGATACAGTAATAATAAAATAAATAAATCTTAAGAACTGATTCATCTTCAACCAAGTATTAGCTATTGTGATAATTTAGTTAATTACTATATGATTATGTATTATTTTATAATTAATTATCCACTTTGTAAGTGTAATTTATTATTTGTCTATAGGTTCCCAAGTCTTAAATTATTTCCGTGAATAATAGATTACAATAATTCATTTAACTTCTGGCGCATCATTGATGTTTAAGTGGACGTCAATTGACTCGAATCCATTTTCGATTTATTATAGTATCTAAACTGACTTCACTTTCGGCTTGTACCTAAGAGTTTTCTACTTGGGAACACAGCAGTCAAGATTAATCTCTCGTACAGTGCAGACGTATTGGTATATGGAATATAGCGAGCTAAGTGGATATTGCCGGAGTTTTATTTTAAATAACTTCGTTTGATTATACAAGCAATATTAATTTGATATCGCATTTACGCATACTTGTGTTTATTATTTGTTTATTTTTTTATATCATAAATTGATAAGATGATGGTAAAAAAATATCACTTATATTAACTCTTCAGCAAGCATTCTAAGGTATGAAGGACAACGTAAATTACTGGGCAAACGAGAAAAACAACTTACTCCTTGAAGTGACTATCGCAGTGTCATGCAGAACTAGGATGGTCACAGTGCAATTGTAATGATACTTGGCATCAGGCGGTCGACTTCTCCGTTTTATCCATTCATAACATAAAAAATAAAATAATGAAACATAGTAAACACCAATACAATATCATATATTAAGATGATTCCGCTCCAGCTCCTACTAAATACTTCTACAGTGGTCAGTCCTGGCTTAGACCGCACTCTAGGTACAAAGCTACATGTACATCGGCGTATATCTCCGGATGGGATTATTCTACGGTGCGTGCCGCGTCAGAAGAGATCAAAGCTATGCGTGACTATGCAATAGAAGGCTATGCAATCTTGCAGGTTTTTTTTTTTTATTGCTGACAGGTAAGCCTTTAGCCACAATATCACGTAATGGTAAATGATGATGTGGTCGAAGGTGTTATCAAGCCTAACCTAGAATCTAAAGGATAACTGCTAGAACACACCGTTAGGTGCTTGGCGACAGATTTTCTACTTGAGGGTGGTCGCTAGCCAGGCGGGCATTCGTAAAATGCCCTTCCACCGTTAGGTGAAGCACAAGCTCACGGCGGGATTCGAACCATGGTTTTGCAGCGCGGCAATCCATAGCTAATGCCACTGAGCCATCACTGCTTGGAAAATCGGTTATTTATAAATATTAGATACTCCGTGCTTTGCGAATTGAAGTGCACTTTATTGCTTCGCGGCTAGAATGACTTATTTATTGCAATGGCGATCGGACAGAAGCAATACTTATCATTATTGCAAATATTAACACATGCTTTTTTTGATTTTATAGTAGTCGGCAACTCAATAAATCCTGAGGCGCGCAATGGCTGTTATTTATTAACATTTACTTCTAAATGAGAACTACTCAGGAAAGTCCAACAACTGTCTCGATCCTGATCTTTCTGGGCCTTTTTATTCTGTGCCGTGATACCCATATCCTGATGCTCTTATATTTCATAAATGCATCGGCCATCATTTAATATTCAAAATAGCAATAAATCGCAAAGAAAGTTGTTTGATTTCTCATGACTACTTTATTGAAGGATAGTTCTGCAAATTTATGCATTTTTAACGAAATATCGAGCCACATCTTTTATATTCCCATCGGCTGCCAACCACTTTGTATACGTAAAACACGTGATCCGTCATGTTATTGTGCGAAGGCTTACATGACACAGGACCCGAGTATAAAGTTCACGTTCCACCAAGGCTGGATGTCTTATTCACAATTTTAACGAACGCCTAGAACTATACGGACTTTTTGCCGGTTCGTGTTGCTTTGAGTACAGTCGCCTGCAATAGGAAGTTTACACTACGTAATTTTCAAAATTGTGCCAAAGTCTTCTGTTTCTCTTAATGTACACAGAAGTGTCTTAAAATCAAAGAATAAATTGAATATTTTTACTCATGTCTACATTAACTTTAATAATTATTAAACTTAGCGACATCGCATTATTTTGAAAATTACGAAGTGTATACTTCTTATTGCAGTACAAGTGACAAACTTTTTTCTATTCTTAACTGAAGTGATGTTCAAATTGCAATGGCAATATATGCCAGGTAAATGAAACATAAAGGATCTAGCAGATATATTTGGCCTTTTTATATCCCCTGTTTTTTAATGTAGAGTTTTTTGTTATAGTCTTGGTGAATATCAACCCTAAGGCCTTGGTGCCGCGACGTTTTGTTCGTGAATTTCAAAGTAATGAATAGCCTACCGTCGTAATCCTCTAAACGATGTTGAATTACAATTTGAAGTGTCTGTCCTACAGAACAAGATTAATTTGTAAGAGATTGTCTGTTACCGTAAATATTCTAGTAATATAATTATCTTTAACAAAATACATAATCTAAATATCTTTACAAGCACTATCGCGTATACAAATCATGACGGAACACAATATTGATCCCAGCGGGAATGAAAACTCTTTATTTCGTTCCGGTTGCCTCAATCGCTCGGCCATCAGAACATGCTCAACTAAGCCGAATTTAGAGCTCTAATTGTATTTTACTAACCGTCATAGGGGAGGGTGCGGCCATCAAACTAGTCTAGTAGACCTTATCTGCTTGAAAAAAATACGATGATGTCGCTACCCTTCTATATTTCCAAATACAAAGCAATATCGCGTGCTAAGCGAAAATTACTTTTACAAATTATTAGAGCAAAACTTTGTCTCCAGTGGGAATCGAAGCCGCATTCTTCGATTCGCGCCGGGCACCTCGCCTTACTAATAATTCCAAAAAATAAGAACATATATCTAAACGAGCCTGTATATCCTTGAATGGCTAGACAGAAATGTCTGCGCAAAATATTTTCTGGTAATATATACTAGAGATCGTTTATTAGCGATAAAACCGCCTACAATTATTCTTATTTTAAGATACTCTTTGAAGTATTTTTAGTTTTCGGGTTAAGGAAAGAGTATGTATTTGTGTTGTAGTGTATTATGGGGCAACACCATTGCAACCTACCAGCATAATAATGTGAATAAAGAAAGGTACATAATGAAAGCAACGACGATGTACCCGAGTAGGCGCCGCTGTGGCTGCTGCAAGCCCCGCACGTCTTGTCAGTCACTAGTTACGTCAATTAAAGCTTCACTATTACACGCACAGCTGTGTGTGCGTAACTTATCACTGACAATAGATGCGGGGATTGCAGCAGCCACAGCCGCGCTCGCTCGGGTGCAAAACTGGTTGTTGTTTTGGTTTAACCTTGCACCGTGGCCTTTCCCGCTTCACGGGTCAGCCGAAGCAAGCTGGGCTCCGGGATTACTGGCCTTGGGGTCGCCCCTAGTCAACCCCGGAGTAGCGCTTAGGAGCACCCCTCTCCGCCGAGAAAAAAGCTCGGAGAGGGTACACAACTAGGGCACACCCTAGGTACACACTCCCTCTCACACAGTGAGCTCACAAGGTGTGTGAGGGAATTCAAACCCTTGATAGGGCGTCCTGAGTATTCCCCTCAGGATGCAGTCCCGTCCCTCTAACGGTGAGGTGCAGGTCCTTCAGACCTTCGCCCTCCGCCACCCCGATCTATACGTTGCACACATGCAACTGCTTGAAGAGGAAGAGAATGCCCGCCTCACGGACACTCTCATCGCTCCCTCCGGGACTTCAAACCCGGAGGCCAGCGTTCCTCCCTTGACCCGATCCTATTCAGAGGATAGCCCTACTTCGCCCGCTCCCGGGCCCGACAATAGACGCACGGTGGCAGCCCCTCCCCGTGAACGGTCTCGCTCTCGCTCACCGATCGGGAGGTCAGCGAGTACCCGTCCCTCCTTCGCCATTGTCGAGACCGTTTCGGAATCCGAAACGGACATGGAGGTAGATCAGGCCGGCGCCTCACGCACGGACTCTGATTCCGATAACGACGGTTACACCGTCGTAGATCGCAAACGCAAGCGCGCGCCCAAAGCCGCTAGTTGCGCCACTTCCGCCCCTCCCGCCAAGGCACCCGCAAAGGCCCCCGCCTCCGGCAAAAAACCGACCCCCGCCCCGCGCCCCGCGTCTCCTCCCTCCGCTCCGGTTTCAACCGCCGCGTCCCCTCAGGACGCGAGCGCACGTCGCGAAAAACCGCCTCCGCCTTTGTTCATTCAGGACAAAAGCAAATGGGACACGCTGTCCCGCTTAGTTTCGGATCGTGGGATCCATTATACTAATGCCCGCTCCACGCAGCAGGGCATTAAAGTCCAAGTGCCCACTAGTAGCGACCACAGAGCGCTAACGAAGCTCCTCCGTAAAGAGAGCATAAGTTTTCACACTTATGCGCTCGAAGAGGAGAAAGTCCTTCGCGTTGTGATTCGCGGTGTGCCTAAGGAGATACATACCGATGCGGTATGTGACAACCTTAAAGCACAAGACTTCCCAGTGCATGCCGTTCACCGCATGTACAGCGGGAAGGACCGCAGTCCATATGACCTAGTACTCGTAGTACTAGACCGTACACCAGAGGGCAAGGCCATTTTTAATTTAAAAAAGGTCTGCGGCCTCTCTGGGTTAGACGTACAAGCCCCATTTAAAAATGGAAGTCCCTCGCAGTGTCACAACTGCCAATTGTACGGTCACGCCTCCCGCTTCTGTTTCGCTCGCGCTAGGTGCGTCAAGTGCCTAGGCGATCACGCGACAGCGGCGTGCACTCGCACTCGGGACTCACCGGACCCACCCAGCTGCGTTCTATGCGGTGCTCAAGGACATACCGCGAATTACCGCGGCTGCCCAAAAGCACCACGCATAAACCACAGGGTGGCAAGGCATAGGCCGACCCGTCCCTCACATGACCGTTACCAACGGATCAGCCCTAAGCTGTCGGTAATACCTGCTTCACAGGTAATACCCGCGCCGCTCCCCGCCCGTAACGCATGGTCTAAACCACCCAGTATGGTAAAGACCATCACTCCCGCCCGCGCCCCGGCCCGCGCGCCCGCACCCGCTCCCGCCCGCGCCCCGGCCCCTGCCCGCGCACCGGCCCCGGCTCGCCCCGCGCTCCCGGCACCCGTTGCCAACTCCGTTCGCGCCCCTCCTCCCCGCGCCATTCCTCGGCCACAAGCCCCACCCATGCCGCTGATGGATGCCTCTCTTCAAGAGGACATCAAATTAGTCAGCGACCTGGCGATGTCTATTGACATCAACGAAGTCCGCGAGCTAGCGCACAAGATGCACTTCGCTCAATCCCCAGCGGACGTGATCCAATATACATTGGAACACGCGAATTTACTTAGCGCCCTTAAGCGCTTCGTTCCCCAGGCCCCTCCCCAGTACAACCACTATGGGTAGTACAACCGCACGCACGAAACCGCGCTCAGTTTCGTTAGCGTCATTCAACGCTAACGGTTTCTTTAGACAACGTGACCTTGTCCACGACTTTTGCTGCACCCACCTTATCGACATTATATGCGTGCAGGAGACCCTTCTTAAACCGGGGAAGGCGAACCCTAGGTTTGCCAATTACAGAACGGTACGTGATGATAGAGTGAACTCCCGTGGGGGAGGCACTCTTATCTATTACAAAAGGTCCCTGCACTGCATCCCCCTACCTACCCCGACTCTTGTTAATATGGAAGCATCTTGTTGCCTCCTAGCTATGACTGGTCATCAACCTATAGTCATAGCGTCCTGTTACCAAGCTTGTCAAAAGCCGATCGTCCGAGCTGACTTAGAAGCATTGTTCTCATTAGGAAGCGCCGTCCTTCTGATTGGCGACTTCAATAGTAAGCATATCCTATGGAATTGTAACGTCAACAATCCCAGAGGCATTGCACTTGAAAAACTAGTCGCAGAACTTAATTTTGACATAATTGCGCCCACTGAGCCCACTCACTACCCTCATACGGAAGACTTTCGACCTGACTTGCTTGACATGGCACTACTCAGAGGCGTAACACTCCAGTTACGCTCCATAGAAGTGGTTCACGAGCTTCACTCTGACCACCGACCCATTATACTGCGACTAGGTCCCGACCCAACAGCAGACCTCCCCCGCCCCACTAAGACGATAGTGAACTGGAAGCAATTAGGCGTTGCCCTAAAAGCTATCAGTTCACCGGACCTTGACAAGATCCCTGACGACATCCTGACTAAAGATGACGTAACCCTTGCGATCGATTCGTTCACTAATCACCTCTCCACCGTAGTAGGTGCATCCGCATAGGAGGTCATAGTGCCGGACGACCGGCGCCTTGTCATTCCAGCGGATGTGAGACGATTAGTGACGGAAAGTAAAGCAGTGACCCGACATTACGACTCTTACCCCAGTAAAGAGAACAAAACTAGGAAACGCCACTTTGAACGCATGGTTCAAAGTCGCATGTCTGAGTTGCGTGATCAACAATGGGGTGACAAACTTTCAAACCTCGTGCCAAGCCACCAGGCTTATTGGGACTTGGCGCGAGGTATGAAAGGAAGTAATCATAACGACATGCCTCCCTTATACAGACCAGTCCCACTAGTCCCAGCGTTCTTTGACGAAGACAAAGCTGAGTGCCTAGCTGATAGCCTAGAGGCTCAGTGTTCCCCTAACGTAGATCACGTTGACCAAGCTCACCTCGATTCGGTGGATGCTGAAGTCGAACGTAAAAGCTCTGTGGTCACCTCTGAACTCCCACCAATCACCTTAGCGACTTACGCTGAGGTGGCGAGACTGATCAAGGCCCTCCGACCGCGCAAATCCCCCGGTGCCGATGGCATCTCCAACAGGGTTCTTAAAACCCTCTCTCCTCCACTCATCCATCTCCTAGTCAGCATCTTCAATGCTGCTATGAGCCACTGCTTATTCCCAGACACCTGGAAATGTGCAAATGTCATTGGCATTCACAAACCAGGCAAAAGCTCATCTGACCCCACCAGTTACCGCCCCATCAGCCTCCTCAGTGCCTTAGGCAAACTTTACGAGCGGTTACTTGCAAACCGTCTCCAGTCCCATGCTAAGGAACACCACCTTATCCCAGATGAGCAGTTTGGCTTCAGGCCCGGACACTCATGCGTCCAACAGGTGCACCGCCTCACGGAGCACATCATTGAGGGCTTTAACAAGTACCCCAAACCCCAGACAACGCTAGCAGTCTTCCTCGACGTAGCGAAAGCTTTTGACAAAGTCTGGCACAATGGCTTGATTTACAAGCTATACCAATTTGGCGTGCCAGAACGTCTTGTGCTCATCCTACAAGACTTCCTTAAAGCCAGAAGCTTTCGCTATCGCGTGGAAGGCACCCTCTCCTCCCCCCACCCAGTCAGAGCCGGAGTCCCTCAGGGCTCCGTGCTATCACCCATTCTATTCGCGCTGTATACCAGCGACATCCCACGCTCTCAGCCTAACGTCCTATTAGCCCAATACGCGGATGATACCGCTATTTATACCACTGGGTGGCATATCAGTAGAAAGTCCATTCCCGCCCTCCAACGGGCCATCACCGAGATCGGTGACTGGTTCCGTAAATGGCGCATCGCGGTCAACCCAGTTAAAAGTGCAGCTATGTACTTTACTGAGAAGGGCCGCCCCCGTTACCCGCAACCTATAACTTTGTTCGACCAACCCATCCCCTGGGTTAGTAAAACAAAATATCTCGGAGTCACCCTTGATCGGAATCTCACCTTTAGCGATCATATAACAACCGTCCGTAACAGAGCGGCCTTTGTAATGGGTCGCCTTGGTCCCCTGATTCGCAAAGAGAGTAAAATGTCTCTTAGAAATAAGAAGACACTTTACACTGCCTGCATCCGCCCCATCATGACTTACGCATCAGTAGTGTTTAGTCATGCTAGTGAGGCCCATCTCCATAAGCTTCAAGTCATTCAAAACCGTTTTCTTCGTAGTGCAACCGGCGCTCCGTGGTATATCCGGAACACCGAGTTGCATTGCGACCTAAACCTTCCCTCTTTAGCGCAGTTCAATAAGGACTGCGCCCGCCGATACTTTGATCGAGCGCCCCACCACTCGAACCCATTGGTTGTCCAGGCATCGAACTACTCGACCGCCTCTTCTATCCCATTTTTCAAACCCCCCCGTCGCCGACCACGGCAGGTATTAGACGACCCGGATGACCCCATCGCAGTCATTACGTTGGCAGCTTTAGCGTTATCCGCAAGTCGTCGAGGTAAAATCCCCAGGTGTGAGGTAATTAGAGGTCACACAATCAAACACCGAGCTCGCCGGCGAGCTCGAGGCAAAAACAAGGTCACGATAAATTGCTCTCCAAATAGTCAAAGAGTATTATTCAGTAGGGCCCAATTGTGCAACACTGCAGTTGCACAGAGGCATTTTGCTCCGATCCCCCCCATGTCTCTCGACAGCGAGACAAGCCGAGGTCCGAACCACAGTGGTGCCCTTGAGCTCGCTGTCAACCCCTCCTATAATAGCGGTACGTTTTCGGCGTCCGCAGGAGACGGAGGTAGAAAGCGCTTTTCGCCTTCTACGCCCGTCTCGGGATATTGTAGGGCCAGGCCCTCGCCCAAAACCCGGTGGAGCTGGACGACCGCACAGGCGGTAGCCAGCATCTATGTCCTCCCTAAAAAAAAAAAAAATGCAAAACTGGTTTGAACCAGCTTAGTGAGCCGACAAAGATGTCATGTCCTTTACTTTCCAGTTTAGTTTTTATAAGCTGCCAGTCATTGGTGACACCAATGAGATAGTTGTGTATTATCAATTTTCTACGGAAAAATAAAATAACAATGGAGTTTCTTACTTTTGATGTTATAGATGCAAATCACATATTAAACTTACTTTGGGCTTATGTTACCAGAGGCCTTACCTTATTTTTTAATGAATAGATTCAGGCGTTACTTTGCAGAAATCCATATTTAATAATTACAAATATTTTTAAAATATTTTAAGAAAAAATCAAATTAGTATTTTAATAAAACACTTAAAATATATAGAAATATATCTAGTGACAATTCTGCCTAATTTTCCTGCTAAGCCGACGATCGTCACAAAGTTTTTGAAAATAATCGTAGATGCTTATTATTCTAATCTCAGTTTTATCTTCACATTTACACAACCCACAGATAATGGTAAGAGAAGCGATCGAAATAACAAAATATCGAAACTTCAGTAAGGAAGATGGGTTTCAACGGTCGAGAACATGAAATCCAGTGTTTAACCTATGCAAGAGCCGAAGAAGTGCCACAAATAATTCGCGATTTTATATCGTTAGTTTCGCGTGTCAAAATTTAAATAGTGGTGTGATTGACTGTGACAATAATAGCATCGACTTGCCGAAAAAACGTACAAGAAAGAGGGTAGACTGGTTCGTATGCACTTAGTGCCTACTATCCACTCGCATAGACTTCAGTATACGCGTGATCATGGCACTTGCAACAGTGCTGAAATATCGAGAGCTCAGAAGCAATCAAAAGACATGGTAAATATTCTGTTTCTAATGATAAGTGTTTATTTCACCTTAAACCACTATTTTTTTAGCTTAGGTTGATATAAACTTATTGTATTCGTATCACAACTTACTTTTTTGTATAACCAAATATTACATTTTACTGGATTCATTGTTTGTTAAGTATACCCCGATATTGATCTTATTTCAAATACCAAACCTTGCTTTTGTAGTTTTTGAAGTGGTAACCTTTTTTTGACAATATGCTTTCATTTATATATTGATTACAACTATTGCCGATTTTGAATCACTCTTTTTGAACGAGTGCTTTAACTAATCTTGTTACTATTCACAGGATCAGTTGTCAGTGTATTATCACTAAAAATTCAAACAAATAAAACGCAACCGACATCTAATTCACCAGAAAGTATGCAAGAACTTGTGCAAGTCAGACCGTGGAAATGTGAGCTCAGAACAGTACGGTGCACAAGTTACTTCAACTTTTTAGTTTTGGAAGGGTATTTGAAGCTGTTTTTTTAAATTGTCTTTTTGTTCCATAGAACTACGTAGGTACTGGCCTTCATTCAAAATCTACATAGTTTTAAGTTAAATTATTAATTTTAGCATTTACAAATAATGGTTTTTAATGGTAGATATTTTCAGTATCTTCGTGAGGTATCTTAGGGTTTGTATATGAGATGTTTGGCCCAAAAATTTGTAGAAACTACAAACATTCAATCAAAGAAAAATTTGGGGTCAAATGGGTAACTTGATTCATACTTTGACAGAAAACGTTGCGGCTCAGTTTTTCAATTATTGAAATATCAAACTGATAAAATGTTAACGGACAAAATTAAAAAACTCACGATCTTTTAATTTTAATAACCAACATTTGTTTTTTTATACTGCTTGTGTATATATTCACTCTTATAAATAGTAATGATAAAAACCAAGCTTAGTTCTAATAAATATTCTATACAAAAAATCGTAATTCATATCTCACAATCATTTACCTTCCTTTAAGAGTATTTTACCGGTTTTCCTCTCAGAAAATGTAGCGAATTTTTCTTTATAGCCCGTATCGGTATCGTAAACCAATATTAAGGGCGAGGTCACGCGCGTACGTGGGGTAATCTGTTGAATATATGGCAAGGATCACGGTTTTGACGGTTACAAGCAGCGGTACGATGCCAATGGTATGGTATATGTAGCTTTACGTACTACATTACTATTGCTTGAGAGTTGTAACTGGCACGCACGCACCAGCACAATTTTATGACACAAAGTGTTTTGAAAGTAATTGGTCGGAATTTTGGCGGAAAAATCGGAATTATTGACTAGCTTATACTTACTTCAAATTTAGTTTTTCATTGTAAAATTATGTTACTGGCAAAAAAATGGTTATTATTATTAATAGACATAAAAAAATAGGCGGAGGTTCTCAATGAGACCGTACCAATTTTTGTGAATTTTATTATTTTCGAAAGCTAATGCATGTCATTTTGTCCCATTTAAATATAATTTCAGAGAGATCTGACGAGTAGTATTGAGTTATCCCTAGTAATGCGTTCTTAATAATTATCCCTAATAATACGTATTTAATTAGCCTCGACTACAGAGATGATGTTCTTATTTTCACCTGTCAATGTTATTTTTAAAGATAAAAAGCTAAAATATATTTTACAAATTATTTGAGTACAAAATTTTATGCCCAAGGCGGGAATCACCCGTGGCCTGCGATATCGCGTTGGATGCCTATACCTCCTCGGCCACCTGGACTCGGCATTTCTAGCCGAAATTTCGTGGTCCAATTGTAATACTTTAACCGTCATAGGGGACGGTGCGTGGTCATCAACCAGACTACTAGACTTAATTTGTTGTACTCCAATAATTTGTAATATATGATTTTTGCTTAGCATGCTATAGTGCTTGGACATAATCATATTCAGAAAAAAAACTGTATATTAAGAATGATATAATAATAATATGAAAGATGTTTGGTTTATTTACATTTTATTGCAATTTTTGTGTGAAGTATGTTGAGTTTGAAGTCAATTTTTGTTTGTAATTTGTAATACATCGATAATCTCTATATTCTATTCTAATAATAAATTGTTTATTTGAGTATTACCGTCTTATGTTGGATTAGTAACCGCTGAATGTTCGTGAACGTGCATAGCAGAAGTAATAGGAATAGCGATAAATTATAAAAATATTACGTTCCATTATTTTGCTGAATCTCCATACTAAGTTTTAGAGCCATTTTAGAAAACCAATATGTTCGTGCGCTAATGAATTTCAGTGATCTTAATGATTGTCTACCGTACGGTTTTAATTATATTTTTCTTTCATATGTGTTTTCGTAACGATGATATTTTTTTGTAGCCATAAAAAATATACAATTAGCAAGTTATATAATATCAAATAATTTGAACTATGAAAAAGTCAAGCTTTAAGTTCGAATAAAAAAGATATGGCTATTTATGTTACATATTTAAATACTTGCCATTTCACTCAAAGACAGATATCAGAACCCAAAAATATTTTCATTTATCTATAATCACGCAATATGTTACGAAGCAAAATTAAAGGAAATAATATTATGTATAAAAAACATACTTTTAATACTTTTAATTACTTTGATAAAAGTACCGAGTACTTACTGGTACAAATGTGTTTTCACAATGTGTTACGATACGCACCTTCGGTACGCAAATTCGATTTAAACTTGTATGAATTTATTTACTAGCTTTCCGGGCGCGGCTCCGCCCGCGCGTATGTCGGTTATCGCGCGAAAACATTAACCTCTTTTTGCGCAGTCGGATAAAAACTCTCCTATGTTTCACT
Organism: Plagodis dolabraria; assembly: GCA_963854805.1. NCBI lineage: Eukaryota > Metazoa > Arthropoda > Insecta > Lepidoptera > Geometridae > Plagodis > Plagodis dolabraria. Next base: position 8,204,286 of record OY978442.1, read on the forward strand.
CAAAGATAGACATCAGAACCCAAAAATATTTTAATTTATCTACAATCACGCAATACGTTACGAAGCAAGACCTTGCAGCAAAAGTAAAGGAAATAATATTATGTATAAAAAACATACTTTTACATATCTCTTGCTCTGTAAGTACACCCTTACACCCCTGAATGCCGGGGTGTATGACTATCATTACAGCATACGTTTTGGAATTTGAAAAAAGAACTGTCATACTCATACTGCACGAAGAATATTTTTAAAAAGTTAATATTTTTTTTCTCGGTATCGATTAATTACTCGAATCGGAATCAAACTGGCCAGCAAGATTAATAAATGTTCATTGAAACCTGCTGTCTTGTTGTTTACTTACCTCACAATCGATATGTAAAGCAGAGTATTTATCTAGGGCGTAAGCATCAATTGCATACTCGGGTTAATTAGCGCCTTCGCTTCGCTCAAGCGCCAAAAACCTCGTATGCAATTGATGTCATACAGCCCTTGGTTAATAATCTACTATTAATACTTTTAATTACTTTGATAAAAGTACCGAGGGGCATCTACAAATTCCTCTCTGGGCAGGCAACGCATCGGCAGCGCAGCTAGTGTTGCAGATGTCCATAGGCGGCGGTTACCGTTTACCATCAGACGGGCCGCCTGCTTGTTTGTCACCCATAATATTAAAAAAAACCGAGTACTTAATGGTACAAATGTGTTTTCACAATGTGTTACGATACGCACCTTCGGTACGCAAATTCGATTTAAACTTGTATGAATTTATTTACTATAATAATCTCGCGGAATATGCCAAATGAAACCTCCTAATTCCTAACGCCTATGGTAGGGCACAAACGGCCGTTTAGGATAATTCCGTTGCTTAAGTTTTCACTAACCCTTTCAAGTCCCCTAAACCCCGTGTTGTAGGGGTCTTAGCTGTAAAGATGATGTGGATGGGAAGATAACGCTTTAATTGAGGGTATTATCTGAATTATACACCATAATGGTTATGGTATCGTGACAGAATACAAAATATACTGGTATTGCTTGCATCACGTTTGTTTGTAGTTTAATTACAAAAGGTAACAACTGTGCCTACAGAAGCACGGAAGCGCTCAGACATAAGAGCTATTGGTGGTCATCCATCCAAGTAGGTAATGACCGCAGCGAACATTCCTATATATTTTATAGTTATTATTACAAAATTACAACGAGAGGAAAAATTCTAGTCATGTGCGGCATTCAAACCAGCACCATTCCTATAGACGGGGCATGCTATGACCGCTAAGCCATACACGAGACGTGGTCCATCATTTCACGTAGGTACTTTAATTCATGTTTCATTTTTTATTCATGGGCGCAGTGTAATTATGACTGGCCAGAAACATTTCTACAATATATTCGTTGGATCTCCTTAGTCGATGAACACCAGGGAGCATTATTCATGTTCCAAATTCAAAATCTCATAACTATGCCATGAAAGTTTAGTTGAGAAAATATCTAGGTACTTTGCTCGCACCTTTGGGCAGAAAATCATACCTTTTAAATAGGTTACAAAAAAAGTTATGTCATATAACACGGTGACTTCATGGTATACGCGTATTTGCATCAGCAGTAGCTAATAGCTTTCCAAGACTGCCAAATCACCAATGCCTGCGTAAGTGCCAACACCACTCGCTCTCGTGCCAACTGTACGTGCCAAATACTGGCCGTGTTCACCCTAATGATCCAAAACTGATGAGTATGCATTGCTTGTTTCGCGTCTGATAGAGAATTCAAAAAACAAAACAGTTACATATATATTCTATATTTAATAAGAATATAGAAGTTCCACTCACGCCCGGAAAACAAATGTGATATGATAAAAAGCATTAATCCAAGAAAAAGGTACACAAATTAACGATCTTAAATATTGATACGCTAGGTAACGTACCATTTTGTGTCTTTGGTATCCTCTGATGAACTAGGCTCATTACCCATATTTTAGCATATAACGTTCACCAGTAAGATCTAGTATAAAATATAATCCATATTTCATATAAAAAAAGTATTTGCAAATTTTTTCTACAAAGTCTTGCTATAATAGTAATGCGTGTAAGTTTATAATATATGATATATGATGGTATCGTTATACAATGATATAATATAATGTATTGCTGAAACATTTTGTTTATCAGAAATCCTTGTACTTGTTGATGGCCCAATGTGAGTTTTAACAATTTTATTATTATTCAGAATAACATATTAACAAAAAAATAAGCAAGGTATCACATAATCTTATCCTTTATATCACCAAAAGGTAGGTAAAGACCTAACTACCGACGTTTTGTCATATATTAGGGTATATAATATGCATTAGTGGATGACCCTATTGATATCAACCGGTTACAGTTCCAAACTAAAAAATATTGGGTATTTTTTTTTAATCCACGTATATGTCCGAGTCTGAGTGAATTGTAGGATAACAAAGTGAAGTTTTACATCAAAGTCAAAGTCAAACAGATTTATTCAATTTAGGCGTCTACGACGCTTTTATGAAGGTCAATTACAAATTTTAATATTAAAATATACTACATTGTACTGCCACGTTCAGCAAACAAAATTTATAGAGCCACTGCGAGAAGAACGGGCAAGAAACTCGGGCCATTCTTTTAAACGTTTTTAACAATGTGTTAAGTACATACTATATAGTTAAATTATTACAATACTTAATTTACATTACGTAGGTCACAGGCGCTTGCTTGGCAGAGGCGAACCAGTCCAAGCATTTTTGTCGTTTAAGTAATCACAAACTGTGTAGTAAGATTTCTTTATCAAAATATTCTTCACATGCAACTTGAATTTTCTTTCTGTGAGCGTTGTAATATGTTTGGACAATTTATTATAAAACCGCACACAATTGCCTAAGAAGGACCTTTTATTTGTCTTTGCTAATCTAAAACCTGGCACCGCTATTTTATCTTTATTCCTAGTGTTATAATCGTGATTGTCACTGTTTGTTAGACGAGCCTAGCAGTAGCTACGTCTGTTAGCTGTCTTATCTTACGAACTGCATATGCAGCAGAACTAAGTCTTCCGGATAGATCATGTATATGTGGATTCCACTGTAAAGTTGAATCCATTTTAATTCCCAGGAAGACTGTCGCATTGTCAGAAGATCAATATATGCAAACTTTTCAAGGTATGACTTGAAAACATTGCATACATTCCTTCATCAAACGATCAATTTAAGAAGTCAATTCAAGTTATTACTTTAAAAGATAAAATACAACTAACAATCAATTTATTAATGTATGCAGTATTTTCAAGTTATTACTTCAAAAGACTACATACATTTAACAATCAATCAGCGTATGCAGACTTTTAAATTTATTAATTCAAAAGACTGCATACACATATTGATCAATCAATCAATGTATGCAATCTTTTCAAGTTCTTATTTGAAAAGACTACAAACAATGATTATATCTTCATATTTATAAACTAGTAAACCCCTTTTATCATTCATTGCATTACGAAGACTCGAATGAAAATTTCAGTTCCAAAAGCGAATTACCGATATGATCTCGATCGTATATTCGGATGAAATTCCTACATATCTCCATAACATAAGCAAATTAAGCTCGCATTTATTCACCCCTCTGAATTGGTGCTAATAACCGCTCGGCAATCGAACCCTGGAACACTGATCTGAATTTATATTTGCTGGATACGATCTCACCATGTTTTGGGGAACTACAGTTTGTTCTACGTTGACTATGAGCTAAGTTTTGGAATGAAAGTCCTATTTTGTTTTGAACGTGGATTCAGTGTCTCTTTGATTTCAATTATTAGTGTTTTAAAATATGTGTAAACGAGCTATTCTTTACGTATAAGAGAATGTAAATCACTACAGAGTATAAAACAAATTCATTTATATAAAAAGAATATAAAAGAATACGCTTCCCGCTGTCTGTTCCTATGTGTGCTTAGATCTTTAAAACTACGACACCGATTTTGATGCAATTTTTTTCAGTAGATAGAGTAATTCAAGAAGAAGGTTTATATGTATAATACATGCATAATGTAATAGAAGAACAATGATAGTTTTATAGGTTTCTAATGTGGTGTCTAGAGTAACCTCTAACCTTTCAAGAGTAGCCTTTAAAGAAAACATGTTTATGATAATAATAATAAAGTTTCTTTATTTCAATCAAAAATGTAAAATATAATGCCAAAATATTTACTAAAATTACAAAACTTAACACTAGGAGGCTCGTTAGTAGCTGTGCTAGGATTCCCTGTGTTACGGCTACTACGATTCCTACTTCGGACCTGGCCCAGTACTTATGACATAGCTCATTAGCAACTTTAACTGTAGCTACATTTTTAAAGTAGCGTGTTAACGAACGTAAATATATGCTGACCTTAAATGTGTTTAAAATGGTCGTAAAGACCCGAGTTACTTAACTCGCGTCTATATAATAAGTGTCAAAGTCTTTACCCCACCCGTCGTCTGCCGCAGTTCGAGTGACAAGGGACCTCTATTCAAAAACGTATTACACACAGTTTTCATGAAAAGAAGACATTTCCATGCGCGGCATGATGGACGATGTCGGAGGTTCGCGTTTTTGTGCGGAGGATGGTTTTTCATCTTTTTTGAATATTTTTAAGTCTACACGTTCCTAATGCTAATGTGGGAAAAAAATCACATTCGTCTACAAATATTGACACTGTGCATTCTAAGATATATTCTGTATGCTGATATATATTCTGCGTGTTCCGATGCTGGTATTCATCGGAATACCAACCATAAACAGAATTTATCTTATGTAGGGGCCTACATTTCTATTTATACGGTACAAACCATAATAATCTTCCTATCCACATCTAGATTTGGTACAATTTCTTGTCCCACAACACAAGGTCTGACTGTAAAAAGTTTTTGCTTAAGTGTTTTGCACAACCACACATCTGCCAGCCCTCATTACGGTTGCCCTTGTTGGTATTGTACTACGTATCAGGTAAAAATGCCTTAAATGAAATAAAAATATATATAATTTAATTATTTATTTCGGACAAAAAAACAGTGTAAGAAAAGGTGTATCCAACTAAGTTAATTCACTAAAACTAAACTAAATAATACAGCCATTATTTAATCTTACCCGTGACAAGGCCAAGACCAACCCAATGCTCTTGGATTAGGCAGTCTAACTTACGTTGTATTATCTTAAAATTGGCGAGGAACTATGTTGAGCGCTACATGTGATATACATCTCACATCAACTGGTACTCGTTTGTCTTACTGATCGACACATATTTTTTTAAGTGAATAAAACATTGTTAATATTAAAATTATATTTTTGTAATGCATTGTTGAACGGATTAAAAAAATTGGCCAAATGCGAGTCGAACTCGCGCTCGAAAGGTTCCGTAACATTAGCTATACAACATTAGACTTCATATTTTAACCTTTTTTTGTTTTAACTTGCGTGAGTCCAACTCGCACTTGGCCAACTTTTTGTATTTGTTGTTATAACAAAAATACATCATCTGTGAATCTTCTATTTCTAGCTATCACCGTTCTTGAGATACAACCTGGTGACAGACAGACCCACGGAAACACAACGAAGTCTCAGTAATAGGGTCCCGTTTTTACCCTTTGGGTATGGAACCCTAAAAAAGGCATCGAGTATATTACCCGTGCTTATGACTGAAGAAGTCTTGATAGATCAGGTTAGGTGGCATTTCTGATGTAGGTAATATTGGCGTAGTTTTTTTTTAATAACTAATTTCACAAAACAACGCTATTTATACAACTATTCTTTAATTATTTTAGTGCTTATAAAATGAATATATCTTAAGTAATTATTTTAGATGGACAACAGTGTAAAACTTTGTTATTTCCTTTCAACACGGCACCCCTTAATCAAAATGCCTGCTGTTTAAAATTATGTCTGCAACAATTCCTTACTGTTCCAAAACAAAACTTCCCTTTTCGCCAAACTTCCACTTTAATATTAGAAGTATGAATTATTCACACTCTTGCAAATTTAAATCTAAAAATGATTATCCGGGTGTGAAATAATAAATTTGATTCGAACTGAAATTCATTAGATGGGTGACCGCTAGTGACATTACTACTGAGCGCTTCCATGCTTTGGAGGGCACGTTAAGCCGTCGGTCCTGGTTGTTGTCTTCGGATGGCAGCCGTTACAGCATGGTAGTTGGGCATTTTGCGAATGTCCGCCAGGCTAGCTACAACTATGTCTCATCGTAACGGGCGCAATGCAATTAGGGACTTGTGACGAAATGCATCTGTTATAGGCAGAAGTTAGTCTGCTTAATATCAGGTGGACCTTGAGCTTGTTCCGACACAATAACATAAAAAACAGTTTTTATTAGACTGGTAGAATTTGATACCAATGTCATGCCAAACCAAACACAATCCTACAAAACCTCATCTAAGTAAGATTTAGGATTCATTGACCCGCAATATAAGGTCCCAAAGGCTTTCGACAAAGCTTCAACAAAAGCTAAAAAAACTATTTATCCTTGAACGCCTTGCGGCGATAATTTCGCAACACCCATAAAAAATCAACGACTAACCTGAAAATCCCTGCGACGACCAACTAGGCACGCCTTCAAAATTAAGCCTTTTCTCTACCACAACTCACACTAAAATCAACTCAAGCATCTATGTAATAAACACCAAACTTGAATGATGAAAGAAAAGCCTGTTACATTCTTGCTTGTTTTAAAAACTTGTTTACGATGTCATGGAATTTTACGTTGTAGGGCTTAATAGCTGACATATGTTTCATCTCCTTTTGGTCAATAGCTCTGTCTCATTCCCACAGATACGATCCGACTTCCTTATAATCCAATACTGGTCTGGACAGACGGGATTTGTAAGAGTCCAGGAGATTTTCCGCTCAGAATATTGCGGAGAATATCATACGTCCGTTCCTCAGGATTGCTCGAAATTGGCAGAGGGGATTATGACTTCGGAATGGCATTTCCCTCGCTCTAAGCTTATATTTATTGGACTTTTAAAGTAAAATAGAAATTCAAATAGAGATTTTTGTGGTTTTCCACACAAATCTTTATTTAAATTTCTGAAGTGAATTCACAGTTAAAGTAGAAATAATATTCATGATGGTAATCTTTAGTTTACTCGTTCTATGCCAATCGTACTCGTAGCTTTCTCTACGTATTGTAGAACATTTGCTACGTTTTTGCTACAGCGGTACTACAATAAATGATGACCGCAGCTTAAGTTTATATACGTTAGTATAACTAGGTAATAGGTTGTAATTAGGCTTAACAGCTACAAAATAGCGGCTCGTTTCCAGCAAGTACAAAAATCAAACATAGTACATAGTGCTAAAATAAGTATAGTTTCAGCGCACGTTCTGACGTGGGAATAACGCTACAATTTGAAACTGAAATGCGCTAAAGTCATATAAAATTTTATTTAAAAAATATATGAACTACGTGCTTATAAAAAATGTTATTTGGACAGTTTTAGGTTTTAATTTTTATTTAGTGTAAAAGAACCAAATATAAATGAAATTTTATATAATATTGGAACATGTCAAGACGATCTGTATCAATCAACTGGAGTAAGCAATGTCAGCTACGGTCACTTCTCTTTACAATCGTCGATGGGTGTTCACTCCCTTATTTGAGGTTTTATATTCAAAACTAATCATGATATCGATTAATCTCTCCATTTTCTAGGCTTGTATTGTACCACATTTTTAAAAAAATAATTAGTTTGAGAGATATGAGCCATGAAAAATTTTCATATAAAGTTTTTCGAGGCTCTTAACTTTCATCTTAATTATCTATTGGAAAATTCGATACGATGCCAGTCCAATGAAGAGATTAATAGGTAGAATGCTTATTTCTGGACCTCAAATGAGGGTGTGATCACTTCTCGACGTTTGTATGAAGAAGTGAACGGCCAATTCACCCTTAATGGGTGATTGCTACTGGCATTTACTACGTGCTTCAACAAGTACCTTGAAACTTCCTGTCCCAGTTGTTGTCTTAGAATAGCAGTCGTTATAACATGTTGGTAGGGCATATGTGAATGCCCGCTTCGTTAGCAAGCATGGTGCTCTCCGACAGCTGTAAAAAATTAAAGCTGAAAATCTGTCGCCAAGCACTTAACGGTGTGTTCCGGCAGCTGTCCTTGTAGCCTGAGCCAGTAATTCTGGGTTAGCCTGAACAACATCTTCGAACACATCATCACTTACCATCAGGTGAGATAGTGGTCAAAGGCTAAACTATCAGACATAAAAAAACTGTAATAGAGAGACTGAACAACATCGTCGTCTGCATAATCACCATTAGCAAGATAGTGGACAAAGGCTAGCCGAAAAAAAGATGCCAATTAATCATTATCACGCTATGCCTCATTGCCCTACCATATCGATTAGTTTATTCTATTTTTTAGTTAATGAATCATTAGATAACAATTGCCATCGTTTCAATTTTGTACCGTAATTAAAAAAAAGAGACAAATTACGACGGGTAGTTGGAATTGTCACTGGACACTGTAACATAAACAAGCACCTGTTTACTATAGGTGTCACAGACAGCCCCTTGTGCAGAGGCTGTATGGAAGCAGAGGAGACGGCCGCACATGTGCTCATTGAGTGCAGCAGTGTGGCGTCCCATAGAGCAGAACACCTTGGTACGCCAGGGACCGTCCGGGAGGCCTGCGCCGGCGTCAGCGAGCTGCTTGCGTTCCTGGCCGGCATTGGATGGCTGGAATAACTACGGCCACCAAACTCCACGCAAAATAGGCCGCACAATAGCGGCAAAATTGCGGAAAAGAGCCCGCACACCAAGTACCAAGTAAGTACCGTAATTACAAACCAAAATGACGTTTCAGAACTTACAAATTTAATCTATAATAGCCAATTTCACCCAATCAATATGCAATTAAGTTTCAAAATATTCCAATGAAACTGAAATTATAGGGCGATGTGTAATTTGCGATATAATCAAGTAATTAGAAGATTATGCTGTCTAACGCTCTCTGATGCTGGATAGGGAATATAATCGTGTCAATGATTGTCTCATCATGCCAGGATTACTGGACGCGTGACGATGAGGCTTGGTTAAAGAGATAAGAGACTAACGGCTGCACTAATTGACGTAAATAAAGAAACTCACAAACATACATACATACATGAACCCTAAAAACATAACTCTCCTTTTTTTGGGCAGTCGTGTAATTAACACTCATCAGCATTAAATACTGTGTAAAATAATACAAAGAGTATTAATATAAAAAAGGAATATTGTTTATGTTTGTTAAACGTTTAATCGTCCTATTGAAATTAAAACTGCAAGAAATTATATCTATGGAATCGTTTTTAAAGCTTTTTATTTCGATAAACCGATAGATGGACTATCACTTATGAATGGTTTATAAATAAAGTTAATTGAGTATTAATTGAACCATAATATAATATATATATAATACATAATATAATATATATAATATTATATTGGTGAAATTGGGCCTTCACGAGAGTTATCCCGTAATATTTTTCGTATAATAACGTAATCCGCATCAATATTTTGAATATAACATCTAAAATGGTTATTCTATAATAAAGACAAGAAAATATAGGTACGTGATATTTTACACGCACGGGCACGTGAAAAATATCACGTACCTATATTTTCTGGGTGCCGGGTTGGAATTGCATCACCCCATATCATCCCGTGGGTGTCGTAAGAGGCGACTAAGTGAAAAATACTGGATGGCGGGCAGCAGCGCCTTCTAAAGAACTGCCAACTTACACTGCGATCACTAAGACGTCTGCCAAGCGTGGGGATTAGTAGTAGGGGAGGCTGGGTTCAGCAGTGGACTTAACCGGGTGTTACAGTACAGTACAGATATTTTTCAAGGGTACATTTTTTTACTTCAAGCCATTGTTTTCATTTCACACTCCTTCTACTTTATAATACTTTTTACTACCCTCACACTTTTATAAACTAAAAGGTGCTTACTAAAGCATAATGTCAAATAAGTGCTTTGGCATGGAAGTGTAGGTCATATAGGTGGTACTAATAGCATTAAGATGGGCGTTCAGTCATATAACTGAAACAAAAACCATTCTTACCAACTTAAAAAATTTAGTTAATTTGGCACTATGAATGCAATAATATTAGAATTGAAATAAAATTGGATCCCTAAGACATATATTTTATAATGCTTCGTACGTATGTTTATACATAATATAATATGATTGATGTATTTAAAACTCGTATATACGTTTCTTCAGTTTTCCAAAACTGTTAAATATTGAACTTGTAGTATTCGGTACCAATCCTATTCAAAACATTGTCAGCTAAAATTTTCATGGCCTGACTTCCACAAGTTACATTCGTGTATCGTCGACCATAACGCCCATAATTTGATAAAAGCCAGCATTAGGGTTAACTTGCCATAATTCCCACGCTTGGTAGGCGTCAACATTATTTCATAACTTTGTCTTAGGATTTTTTTTTTAAGTCGAACCAATTTTTATGAAATTATTATTTGTTTGAGTAGCTAATACAGAATAACTCACGTGAATAAGTCCAACACCCCTGACTATAGTTCAGTGCACATTCACCTGATGGTAAGTAATGTTGCGGTCGAGGATATTGTTCAGGCTAACAAGATAGCTGCCGGTACACAACGATAGGTTCTTCGCGACAGATTTTCTACTTGAAGGTGGTGGGCATTCGCGAATTGCCCTAACAGCATGCTATAACGACTGCCATCCTAAGACAACAACCGGGACCGACGGCTTAGCTTGCCCTCCGAAGCACGGTAGAACTCAGCAGTATTGTCTCTAGCGGTCAGCCATCCAAGTCATGACCTCGGCAGTGGCTCGCAGTGGCTCTATAATTTTTTTTGCTGAACGTGGCAGTACAATGTAGAATATTTCAATATTAAAATTTGTAATTGACCTTCATAAGAGCGTCGCAGATGCCTAAATTGAATAAATGATTTTGAATTTGAATTTAAAGACGTTGCTTAACTTAGCGGATCAGTAAAAAAAAAATTAAATGGAAAATCACTTTGCTTTCTTAACTTACACTCTTCATTATACTGTACATTGCCTGTTTGATTGATTTATAGCTGAGCTCGTGAACAATGTAAGCAATGGACATGGAATATTGTTTCATCAGGCTGGATCAAGCTATCATTGTGGTAACTTGACAATGGAATTAGGACTCTATTTGTGTTTATACTATCAATTTTGAACATAATAAACGTATTAAAACATGTACATAGAATGAATGTATATATACCTAGGTACTAAGAAATTGTAATAGCAATTTCTTAGTACCTAGGAACCAAACGATAAAAAAATCAAGCCGTAGTGCATAAGTAACTCATATTTCTTTTACATCTGTTAAAATAACTAATATTAAAATAATAATTAATAATTTTAATCTACACTTATATTATAAAGAGAAAATATTTGTATATATATATGTAATGAATAAACTTAAAAACTACTGAACCGATTTGAAAAATTCTTTCAGATTTACAATTCTACATTATCCCTAATAAACATAGGCTATAGAATATTTTCAAAAAAGTAAGAAATCTGTATGAAAACTTCGATAATATAACCCAACACAAAAATACCACAAAAAATCGTTGCGTACGCTGCGGAGATGCGGAAAAAAGAGCACAATGATGTACGACAATTTTGTAGAAGACATCAATATCTACAAAAAAGTCTCAAATACCATAAATCTAACTGTTACAGTTTGTCACATAACTTCTTTTCTATGTGTTCAAATTTATAATATTTGTGAAATACCCCGGAACGGGCCGCTAGTATACTAGAAAACACTTAAAAATATAAAATATATCCAATAAAACAATTCATTCCTAACAGTGCACTCGAAGAGACACTTATGAGCCTTATTTCAATGCAAAGTTGATTTGATTTTCGTATTGACCGGAAACAAGTTGCTACTTTAAAAATCTCAAAAAGTATTTGCCAATAACCCTATATCTGAATGATATGGTAATTCCACTCTTCTCGTTGTAATAGTATTGTGTAGGCGAGAAGTAATCATCATCAGTGATAATGTTTGTACATGAACAATTTAATTTACTCTAATTTATTATCTATTTATCTATTTACTCTCTGTATTAGATGTTTATTTATTACATACATACATAAAATCACGCCTCTTACCCATAGGAGTAGGCAGATATCACAGATTTCCAATTGCTACGATCCTTACATATCTCTTTCGCTTCATCTATACTTATCACTCCTTTCATACATGAGCGTCGGTTTCGGGGATTAAACCTTAACTTACGTTCTGAAAAAAGGCCAGGTATGAAGTACCTTACCTGGTCTTTTTTTCAGAACGTCTTTAATCTGATTTCGGAACGATCGCCTTCTTCCCCTTCCAACGCAATTATTTATTGTGACAATAATACTTTGATATTCTAGGTTAGCCAGACAAACATCTTCGACCCCATCATCACTTACCATCAGGTGAATTAGTGGTCAAAGGCTAAAAAAAATTACAATAATTGAACTTTTTCTGTGCGATGACTTGTTATACTAATAATTAGTACAAATAAGATAACGATTTTATCACAGAAAAATAATTATTATTATTGTTATGTATATCCCAAAACCTAAACATACGGTAAAATAAATAACTGAACATAAAAACTTAAGTAACCTATTGCTCAAGAGCTAAATAATCCTGCCCTTATCTCACAGTACGAGAAACAATAGTTTTGATGCACGTAATTGCGGTTCCGGGCTTAAGAGTTAATTTGGAGACAGTCCAAACTCTGCTTTTATTCAGAAATAAAACTAGAAATACACTTAGAGATTGCTCGGGCAGGGCTCTTATTCTAATAGCGCACGACAACTTTACTGTAACATAATAATAAACTTAAAGCTAATGCTGTGATATGATAACGGTTTATTTAATGTGGAATGGAAGCTTTTAAGTATAGGAGCATTGTTCGTTTAGTTTCATAATGAGAAAATATACTTTTGTTTTAGTAGTATTTTTGTGTAACTATGGCAATTTTTTGCCCGTGATGGCCGGGCTGGCCTTGCGCCCCTTTATCTTCCTGTGGGATTCATTGTGTGTTTCAAATTGAGAAAATATACTTTTGTTTTAGTATTATTTTTGTGTAACTATGGCAAATTTTTGCCCGTGATGGCCGGGCTGGCCTTGTGCCCCTTTATCTTCCTGTGGGATTCATTGTGTGTTTCAAATTGAGAAAATATACTTTTGTTTTAGTATTATTTTTGTGTAACTATGGCAAATTTTTGCCCGTGATGGCCGGGCTGGCCTTGCGCCCCTTTATCTTCCTGTGGGATTCATTGTGTGTTTCAAATTGAGAAAATCTACTTTTGTTTTGGTAGTAATTTTGTGTAACTATGGCAATTTTTTGCCCATGATGGCCGGGCTAGCATTGCACCCCTATATATTCTTGTAGGATTTGGAAGAAGTGACGAAGGAAAATATAAAAGCAGGCAATAGTGCCTTCTGGAGAACTGCAACTTAACACTGTGATCACTGACACCAAGCAAGCGTAGGGTTTTTAAGGCAAAGCGAAGCCTTTGTTCAACGGAGGATATTATTATATATAGATGGAAATATTTTGAGTTTTCAATTTTAATTGTACAGTTTTAAGTGTCTAAATATGTTGAATATGAAATCATCATTGAATACTCTCACTGTGACAATCATGTTGGCCTTGTTGTTGAAGTGTTGAAACAGTTTATAATCCAGAGATTACGGGTTTGAGCCTTTCGTCGGACCTTCTGACACACATATTTTCAGTATCAGTCTGTACAAATAGACTTGTCCCCTATTACCTGAAACAACAACATAACTGCCGTGACTTGGCTATTCAAAAAACCTCTACCTTTTCCTCAAATATATTTTTATTGTTAATGATATGACCAAGTAACGCCTCGATCTATAGCGATTTGGGCGGCAAGCGGCTTTGAGTCCTAAGGGTTAAAATAAGGAAAACCAAATGCCTTTTGCCACATAAACGAGTCATTCAATAATCATTATTGCATACCTTTTTCGTTAAACGTGCTAAAGCTGGAATAGCTAGTGTTTGTGTTTTTATAGACAGTTTAGAACAGTATGATACGATGATCAATTATGTATTCTGTATTTTTTTATGTATGTCTCTCAAAAGTACTGTATCAGCCATAGTGTTCACTGCCGAAACAGGGCCTCTCACATTAAGGGGGGGGGGGGTTAGCCGTAATCCCCACGCTTGGCAGGTGGCTTAGAGATCGCAATGTAAGACAAGACAGTAGTTCCTCAAACGGCGCTGCTGCCCACCTCCGGTATATTACACTTAGTCGCCTCCTACGACACCCACGGGAAGAGATATGGGGAGACGGGTGGGATGACAATCTGGTTCGTCACCCACGGGCTTCACAAAAATGCTAGTCATAAATTTGATGCGTACATTCAGTATTTTAAGAATTATTTGTTTCTATTTATTAAACAGAAAAATATACCAGGTCTGCAAGACGAAATAACCACATTCTCCAATCCACGCGTCCATCATAAAAACCAACCATAAGCTTTACCAACGATCAAAAGACTTGAATTGCCCTTTTATATTCATAACACACTTATAAATCGGGTTAAACCATTCATGAAAACTGCTCGAAATCCGCGATTCAGGTGATCGCACGTTAAACAAAGCCAAAAAATCCGCTGCACAAAATCCAGAGAAGACCAGAATTGTTAACCGAGTGCACTGCAAATAAAGTCGAGCGATTTCCAACAAGTTTTTGCGAATAACGAGTGGCTTACGGAATAATCCCTCGAGCAGTTTATTGGGCAGAACGGGCAGATTTGTGATTATGTTAGCGTTCCGTTGCTTGTAAATGAAACAGATGTATATTGTTGCCCACTCATAATAATAATTAGTTGATGTGTGTTTTCGAATTTTCGCTTTCTCCTTCAGCAGATCTATGTGCGAACTTCTTACGACGACTTTTGAAGTGTATTTTATCGTGATTTTAGAAATATTTCTTAAAAACAGTACGATATTTTTATGAATGTAATTCTAGTTGGCTAATTGTCTAAGATAAAGAGTCTCTCGATGTGAACAATGCTTAATGCTTGATGAAGAAATAATATCAGGCAGTCATAATCAAGTAAAGCAACTTCATATTTGTGCAACGCACAATTTTTCACACCATTTGGAATATGATTGATCCTAAATAAAATGCTTAAATAATTTAGTAGATATAAGTTAATTTA
Organism: Plagodis dolabraria; assembly: GCA_963854805.1. Taxonomy (NCBI): domain Eukaryota; kingdom Metazoa; phylum Arthropoda; class Insecta; order Lepidoptera; family Geometridae; genus Plagodis; species Plagodis dolabraria. The sequence goes on from OY978442.1 coordinate 8,219,562, forward strand.
TAGTACAAATTTAAATAATCATTATCTAAAAATTGCTAATATTTAAAGTAAATCCATTTTTGTAAAAACAATATATAAATAACTATTAAACTCTCACGTCATTACAATATTTACCGGTTATAACATACTAGTTTTCCGGGCGCGGCTCCGCCCGCGTGTATGTCGGTTATCGCACAAACACATTAACCTCTTTTTGCGCAGTTGGATAACAACTATCCTTTGTTTTTTCCCGGATCTCAAAATATTTCCATACCAAATTTAATTCAAATCATTTCAGTAGTTTTGGCGTGAAAGCGTAACAGACAGACAGACAGAGTTACTTTCGCATTTATAATATTAGTACTGATATATAATCGGTAAAGATGTCATAACCAAAACTTAGATCCAGTTTAGATAATATTAAAACTTCTTCACTGTATGTACGGTTCCTTCCAATACGAGTATAATTCTCTCTTAGCGAGTAAATTATTATATTCGAAGCAGAGTATCTACTAACGACCTTAAATATTATTATAGAGATACGACATTTCTACGAATGTTCATGAAATGTAACTGTTTAGGAGTGCGTTTTGGTTAACTGATTAAAACTGTGTTAGGAATGTTAGAGAAATGAAAACAACTCAACGACGCGTTAGCCTCAGTGGCACATTGCTCTATCTACATAATTCCACGAAGAACTCCAACCATATCTTTTATAGAATTCATTTAAACAATTATGTATCTGTATTGGATGTTTCCTTTTAAATGATGGTGGATTAATGTTCAATTCGAGTATGCGACGCGTGATCAAAATGCTAGCACCTATTTGGCTCAATGAAAAAGCATTGCAATTCGACAGGGCAATGCTGCCAGCATGCTGGGCACGCTGCCAGCTGGTAGTGAACAAAGATTACCTACAATACAATATTACCAGATGAATAGAATATAGGTATACATTATAATAAAGTTGTTTTCGTTTCATTCTAGCCCCCACCCTATAGGATACCCTGTGTTGTGGGTGGAATAATCTCATCCTAGCACAGTATTATTTAATCCTGGTATAAACGGTGGTTGGTATATACTTTCTTTGTGGTGTTGTGACGGAACACGCACGAGGCCCAGTGAATATAAAGCGGTAACCTCTTCTTATATAACAGATTCTTTTACGTCACAAATCACGAACTGCACTGGGCCCACACCCTCAGACATAGTTGTTAAGTCTCACGTACCTCTAATGTTATACTGGCTCTCCGAAACACACTGTTTGGAGCATGGTGACAGATTTTCTACTTGAAGGTGGTAGCAAGCCAAGCGAGCATTCGCAAAATGTCCTTCCACCTTGCAATGAAACTAAAGTTATAGTTGTCGAACGATGTGTTTGCGCTGTACGGCAGTCCAAAGCCTTGTGTAGTATTTATATGTTCTATGGCATTGCCTCGAAAATAAATAATAGGAAAGTGGAAAAAAATAGTAACATTTATCTATTGATATATCAAAATTAATAAAGTATCAATTCAAAATTAAGACAAACATCATCCGTATATTAAAAAGTATTTAGTATTAAATGAATAATAAGTAATATACTCACAAAAATACCAATATTGTGTGTTCCTATATTTCAAGATAATATGGGAAACATCAATAAATATGAGTAATTTATTACCAAGATATTTACTTTTCATATAACACACAGCCCGCTTTATAAACCTTACACGACAGAAATTTATTATTTAAAAATATATTTGTTATAAAGACCACATTGACCATTAATTTACTTTCATATTCTCAGTAATAATAGGTTACCTATAGATAGTGTAGTATCGTCCCAATATAGATAAAACCTAATTATCCCTAAAAACTCGAGCTTCATTCTAAAAACCGCAAACGACTAATCCAGAATATTTGACAAAGTTCAACCTCAATTACGAGTATTAATGTGAACGTTAATTCCAACGCTGAATTATAAATGAATACAAACTATAATAGAGTACAGGAAATCTGGTAATTAAATTCGATAGAAATTAATGACAAATTACACGGTTATGGATTTCAGCGACGTTGGGGAGCAGTTTGAGCGTTAGTAAAGCATTGATAGTCATATGTCTGAGAGAGACTGTCACGCAAAAGGGCAATGGATCAAATCCTACTGAGTCAGAAATTTAAAGTATGAAATCCGTCGTCAAGCAGCCAACGGTGGGTTTCGGCAGCTGTCCGTAAGAGCCAGGATAATATGAATATTCGAGGTTATGGCGGCGATGCCCTGATTTTGGTTGATGGTGAATTCTATCATTGTTTGAATGAAGTAAAAATATACGTAATGAACGAACGTTTTGGAAACATATCCATGCTGAAGGTAGTTTCAATATAAAAAGGCGATACAGATCAATGAGAAACTTCGGAAAACAAAACATGACTTAAATAAATTCCAATCTCAATGCGCGCTGCACGTGGCGGCTCTTACATTTTGTTAGTCCGAAACGCACGAAAATTAGAGAAAACATAACTCTTCTCAATTATGCGATTGCCCAATGTTAACATTTTTAATCATGGACTTTGAGGTGTTCCAAAAACGAATTCTAAAACATTAGTCAATTTTTTTTAATGACTGATAGGTAAGCCTTTGACCACTATCTCACCTGATGGTAAGTGATGATGTGGTCGAAGATGTTATTCATGCTAACCTAGAATTACTGGCTCTCACACTGGACAACTGCCGAAACACATAATTAGGTGGGCGACAGATTTAATACTTGAGGGTGGTAGCTAGCCAGGCTGGCATTCGCAAAATTCCCTACCCCTATGGTATAACGACCGTCATCCTAAAACAACAACTGGGACCGACAGCTCAACGTGCCATCCGAAGTACAGAAGCGCTCTTTAGTAATGTCACCAGCCGTCAACTCATGCCAAAACGAACTTAGCTCGTAACTCCCCAATACCTAGAATGTGCCGTAGTTATAATGAAATAAATGCCTCCGTGGAAGATCTTGATATCTTTCACGACTCTTTAAACATCTTTAAGAACAAATTAGTAAAATATTTAGATAGATGATGTTCTGCCATTTTCGGTCTTATAAGTATTTTAAGTATATTTTAAAGTTTTAAAGTATAATTATTAATTTATAGATACCGTTATTATTTTTTTCGTATAAAACTTATTAGTAATTACAAATTAAAAAAATAAAATTTTCTTGTTGACAAAATTTGTTGCTCAGCAAGAATAATGTTCTACCTTTTTTATGAATGTTGTAAACACCCATAAGGGGTATATATATCAGAATCAAATTGGTTATCATGTATTTTAGAATTTTGTAATATATATACTGTTGGTGTTTCGTTGTAAATAAATAAATAAATAAATAAATAAATAAACCATCCAACTCATAACCGCGGCGGACGTTGCTTGACTTAGCTGATCGGTTCAGAACTGCTAAGGAAACTTCGCAACAAGCGCTTCACGTACGTACATAATATATATTTTTTCTGAATCTAAAGAAGAAGTGTTAACCCTAAAAGTAACTAAATTAAGGAATCACCCTTAATCACTTGGCTTACGGGATGATTGAAAAGGATGCATCGTGTGTACACTAATTCTTTATTTAGACCCCCAGCGACAGTGAAGTAATTATTTTAAATAACATCACTATCCTTCTGTATTTCCAAAAAAATTAAGTACCTTATATATCGCATGCCACGCGAATATCATATATACATACACATTTTCAGCAATAATGTCGACACTGACGGACATTCCGACCTGTGCCGCCACGCCGTGCACACCTGTCTACAGCTCCGCCAGTATCTCCCAGTGAGACCGCAATAGTCCCCGCACTATTGCCGTCTCACTCGGGTCATCGTTCCGACGCTAGTTGCAGACCAGTGCCTTGGAATACGCAGTCCTGACGAAGTTTTGTTTTCTGTGCAGAAGCTGAGCAGCCACCGACCGCCGTGCAACGTGAGCTACGAGCTCGCCGTGCCGGCGCGCAGAGGCGCTCTAAGACGTCAGGCATTACCACCTACCCAAGTCCCTTGTTTCGGACGAACAACATCATATCGGGCTGGTGGTCTTGTTTTGACCGCACTTTTCGGTGCGCATTTCACCACTTTACTACCCGACACAACATAGTAACAGTCGCGTAACAACACACTTTGTGCTGTTAAGCGACGTCGTTCAGGCGTGGGGTAGCGTCAGCCAAACCCGTCTGAACGATCAAATCCGCCATTTGCTGCGGTCGCAGTGTGACACCCTACGGTGACAACGGCCACTGTTGTTGTTTTGGTTTAACCTTGCACCGTGGCCTTTCCCGCTTCACGGGTCAGCCGAAGCAAGCTGGGCTCCGGGATTACTGGCCTTGGGGTCGCCCCTAGTCAACCCCGGAGTAGCGCTTAGGAGCACCCCTCTCCGCCGAGAAAAAAGCTCGGAGAGGGTACACAACTAGGGCACACCCTAGGTACACACTCCCTCTCACACAGTGAGCTCACAAGGTGTGTGAGGGAATTCAAACCCTTGATAGGGCGTCCTGAGTATTCCCCTCAGGATGCAGTCCCGTCCCTCTAACGGTGAGGTGCAGGTCCTTCAGACCTTCGCCCTCCGCCACCCCGATCTGTATGTTGCTCATATGCAACTCCTCGAAGAGGAAGCGAGTGCCCGCCTTACGGACACTCTTATTGCTCCCTCCGGGACTTCAATCCCGGAGGCCAACGTCCCTCCTCTGACCCGGTCCTTCTCAGAGGACAGTCCGCTTTCGCCCGCTCCGGGCCCAGACAACAGACGCACGGTGGCAGCCCCTCCCCGTGAGAGGTCTCGCTCGCGCTCACCGATCGGGAGGCCAGCGAGCACCCGTCCCTCCATCGCCGTTGTCGAGCCCACTTCGGACTCCGAAGCGGAGATGGAGGTAGATCCGAGTCGCGCCTTACGCACCGACTCGGACTCAGATAACGACGGCTATACCGTCGTAGATAGAAAACGCAAGCGTGCTCCTAAAGCCGCTAGTTGCGTAACTTCCGCCCCTCCCGCCAAGGCACCCGCTAAGGCCCCCGCCTCCGGCAAGAAGCCGACCCCCGCCCCGCGCCCCGCGTCTCCTCCCTCCGCTCCGGCCACCACTGCCGCGTCCCCTCAGGACGCGAGCGCGCGCCGCGAAAAACCGCCTCCGCCCCTGTTCATTCAGGACAAAACCAAATGGGACATGCTGTCCCGTTTAGTTTCGGATCGTGGGATCCATTACACTAATGCCCGCTCCACGCAGCAGGGCATTAAAGTCCAAGTGCCCACCAGTAGCGACCACAGAGCGCTAACAAAGCTCCTCCGTAAAGAGAGCATAAGTTTTCATACTTATGCGCTCGAAGAGGAGAAAGTCCTTCGCGTTGTGATTCGCGGTGTGCCTAAGGAGATACATACCGATGCGGTATGTGACGACCTTAAAGCACAAGACTTCCCTGTGCATGCGGTTCACCGCATGTACAGCGGGAAGGACCGCAGTCCATATGACCTAGTACTCGTAGTACTAGACCGTACACCAGAGGGCAAGGCCATTTTTAATTTAAAAAAGGTCTGTGGCCTCTCAGGACTCGATGTCCAAGCCCCATACAAAAATGGAAGTCCCTCGCAGTGCCATAACTGCCAACTATACGGGCACGCCTCCCGTTTCTGCTTCGCTCGCGCTAGGTGCGTTAAGTGCCTAGGCGATCACGCGACAGCAGCGTGCACTCGCACCCGGGATTCGCCGGACCCACCCAGTTGTGTTCTGTGCGGTGCTCAAGGGCATACCGCGAATTACCGTGGGTGCCCTAAAGCACCACGAGTGAACCACAGGGTGGCAAGGCATAGGCCGACCCGCCCCTCTTATGACCGTTACCAACGGGTCAGCCCTAAACTAACGGTAGTACCTGCCTCACAGGTAATACCCGCGCCGCTCCCAGCCCGTAACGCATGGTCTAAACCACCCAGTATGGTTAAGACCGTCGCTACCGCCCGCGCCCCGGCCCGCGCGCCCGCGCCCGCGCCCGCACCCGCACCCGCCCGCGCCGCGGCCCCTGCCCGCGCACCGGCCCCGGCTCGCCCAGCGCTCCCGGCACCCGCTGCCAACACCGTTCGCGCCCCTCCCCGCGCCGCTTCCCGGCCACAAGCTCCCCCTATGCCATTGATGGCTGCCCCTCTTCAAGAGGCAATCAACCTAGTCAGCGATCTGGCTATGTCGGTTGACATCAATGAGGTACAAGAGCTATTCCACAAGATGCAATACGCTCAATCCCCAGCGGACGTGATCCAATACACATTGGAACACGCGAACTTACTAAGCGCCCTTAAGCGCTTCGTTCCCCAGGCCCCTCCCCAGTACAACCACTATGGGTAGTACAACCGCACGCACGAAACCGCGCTCAGTTTCGTTAGCGTCATTCAACGCTAACGGTTTCTTTAGACAACGTGACCTTGTCCACGACTTTTGTTGCACCCACCTTATCGACATTATATGCGTGCAGGAAACCCTTCTAAAACCGGGGAAGGCGAACCCTAGGTTTGCCAATTACAGAACGGTACGTGATGATAGAGTGAACTCCCGTGGGGGAGGCACTCTTATCTATTACAAAAGGTCCCTGCACTGCATCCCCTTACCTACCCCGACTCTTGTTAATATGGAAGCATCTTGTTGCCTTCTAGCTATGACTGGTCATCAACCTATAGTCATAGCGTCCTGTTACCAAGCTTGTCAAAAGCCGATCGTCCGAGCTGACTTAGAAGCATTGTTCTCATTAGGAAGCGCCGTCCTTCTGATTGGCGACTTCAATAGTAAGCACATCCTATGGAATTGTAACGTCAACAATCCCAGAGGCATTGCACTTGAAAAACTAGTCGCAGAACTTAATTTTGACATAATTGCGCCCACTGAGCCCACTCACTACCCTCACACGGAAGACTTTCGACCTGACTTGCTTGACATGGCACTACTCAGAGGCGTAACACTCCAGTTACGCTCCATAGAAGTGGTTCACGAGCTTCACTCTGACCACCGACCCATTATACTGCGACTAGGTCCCGACCCAACAACAGACCTCCCCCGCCCCACTAAGACGATAGTGAACTGGAAGCAATTAGGCGTTGCCCTAAAGGCTATCAGTTCACCGGACCTTGACAAGATCCCTGACGACATCCTGACTAAAGATGACGTAACCCTTGCGATCGATTCGTTCACTAATCACCTCTCCACCGTAGTAGGTGCATCCGCAAAGGAGGTCATGGTGCCGGACGACCGGCGCCTTGTCATTCCAGCGGATGTGAGACGATTAGTGACGGAAAGTAAAGCAGTGACCCGACATTACGACTCTTACCCCAGTAAAGAGAACAAAACTAAGAAACGCCACTTTGAACGCATGGTTCAAAGTCGCATGTCTGAGTTGCGTGATCAACAATGGGGTGACAAACTTTCAAACCTCGTGCCAAGCCACCAGGCTTATTGGGACTTGGCGCGAGGTATGAAAGGAAGTAACTACAACGACATGCCTCCCTTATACAGACCAGTCCCACTAGTCCCAGCGTTCTTTGACGAAGACAAAGCTGAGTGCCTAGCTGATAGCCTAGAGGCTCAGTGTTCCCCTAACGTAGATCACGTTGACCAAGCTCACCTCGATTCGGTGGATGCTGAAGTCGAACGTAAAAGCTCTGTGGTCACCTCTGAACTCCCACCAATCACCTTAGCGACTTACGCTGAGGTGGAGAGACTGATCAAGGCCCTCCGACCGCGCAAATCCCCCGGTGCCGATGGCATCTCCAACAGGGTTCTTAAAACCCTCTCTCCTCCTCTCATCCATCTCCTAGTCAGCATCTTCAATGCTGCTATGAGCCACTGCTTATTCCCAGACACCTGGAAATGTGCAAATGTCATTGGCATTCACAAACCAGGCAAAAGCTCATCTGACCCCACCAGTTACCGCCCCATCAGCCTCCTCAGTGCCTTAGGCAAACTTTACGAGCGGTTACTTGCAAACCGTCTCCAGTCCCATGCTAAGGAACACCACCTTATCCCAGATGAGCAGTTTGGCTTCAGGCCCGGACACTCATGCGTCCAACAGGTGCACCGCCTCACGGAGCACATCATTGAGGGCTTTAACAAGTACCCCAAACCCCAGACAACGCTAGCAGTCTTCCTCGACGTAGCGAAAGCTTTTGACAAAGTCTGGCACAATGGCTTGATTTACAAGCTATACCAATTTGGCGTGCCAGAACGTCTTGTGCTCATCCTACAAGACTTCCTTAAAGCCAGAAGCTTTCGCTATCGCGTGGAAGGCACCCTCTCCTCCCCCCACCCAGTCAGAGCCGGAGTCCCTCAGGGCTCCGTGCTATCACCCATTCTATTCGCGCTGTATACCAGCGACATCCCACGCTCTCAGCCTAACGTCCTATTAGCCCAATACGCGGATGATACCGCTATTTATACCACTGGGTGGCATATCAGTAGAAAGTCCATTCCCGCCCTCCAACGGGCCATCACCGAGATCGGTGACTGGTTCCGTAAATGGCGCATCGCGGTCAACCCAGTTAAAAGTGCAGCTATGTACTTTACTGAGAAGGGCCGCCCCCGTTACCCGCAACCTTTAACTTTGTTCGACCAACCCATCCCCTGGGTTAGTAAAACAAAATATCTCGGAGTCACCCTTGATCGGAATCTCACCTTTAGCGATCATATAACAACCGTCCGTAACAGAGCGGCCTTTGTAATGGGTCGCCTTGGTCCCCTGATTCGCAAAGAGAGTAAAATGTCTCTTAGAAATAAGAAGACACTTTACACTGCCTGCATCCGCCCCATCATGACTTACGCATCAGTAGTGTTTAGTCATGCTAGTGAGGCCCATCTCCATAAGCTTCAAGTCATTCAAAACCGTTTTCTTCGTAGTGCAACCGGCGCTCCGTGGTATATCCGGAACACCGAGTTGCATTGCGACTTAAACCTTCCCTCTCTAGCGCAGTTCAATAAGGACTGCGCCCGCCGATACTTTGATCGAGCGCCCCACCACCCGAACCCATTGGTTGTCCAGGCATCGAACTACTCGACTGCCTCTTCTATCCCATTTTTCAAACCCCCCCGTCGCCGACCACGGCAGGTATTAGACGACCCGGATGACCCCATCGCAGCCATTACGTTGGCAGCTTTAGCGTTATCCGCAAGTCGTCGAGGTAAAATCCCCAGGTGTGAGGTAATCAGAGGTCACACAATCAAACACCGAGCTCGCCGGCGAGCTCGAGGCAAAAACAAGGTCACGATAAATTGCTCTCCAAATAGTCAAAGAGTATTATTCAGTAGGGCCCAATTGTGCAACACTGCAGTTGCACAGAGGCATTTTGCTCCGATCCCCCCCATGTCTCTCGACAGCGAGACAAGCCGAGGTCCAAACCACAGTGGTGCCCTTGAGCTCGCTGTCAACCCCTCCTATAATAGCGGTACGTTTTCGGCGTCCGCAGGAGACGGAGGTAGAAAGCGCTTTTCGCCTTCTACGCCCGTCTCGGGAGAAATGCCTTCGGCACTTCTCCCTCCCGGGCTATTGTAGGGCCAGGCCCTCGCCCAAAACCCGGTGGAGCTGGACGACCGCACAGGCGGTAGCCAGCATCTATGTCCTCCCTAAAAAAAAAAAAAAAAGCAATAATGTAATTTTATATTTGCTTAACATGAATTTTGAATATTATTCTCAATTTCCGCTCATTGTAAGGCTCTACCTTAACATAAAAGGGAATCGCGTTGCCATGCCAACTGCTCAACTGTTATTTAATTACATTTATGCGTAATAATCAACTGATGACATTCGTAATATTGTATCTTCAAAGGTACCACGGATTTCTAAATGGTACCTATTTCGTATAAACTTAAATTATTTGGTACTTAGTAGAACTTAATTAAGTACAAAAACATTTTCCTTTGATCTAGTAACCGTTAAAGTGAAATGCTAATGAAAGCAATGTTTTTAAGTTTATTGTAAAAATAAGTTACCTAGCATGTTTTTTTGGTGATTTATTTGAATTCTTATACTTAATACATAGAAGCATGCTTGGCAACGGCTGCATTAAAAAATCTGTCTAAGCGCGAGCTCCTTCAGGGATATTAATTTTAACAGCTGGTAAAAGAAAAAATATATTGTTGATTTGAGCACAGTTAAATAAATCGGTGTTACCGTATAGTAAAAAAAGAGAATATGATAATTGTTGGTTTTGAGCACAGCTTTAAAACTGTTAAATAAATCGGTGTTACCGTATAGTAAAAAAAGAGAATATGATAATTGTTGGTTTTGAGCACAGCTTTAAAACTGTTAAATAAATCGGTGTTACCGTATAGTAAAAAAGAGAATATGATACATTAAAATTGTAGATTTCTAGCTCGTATAGCTATATACCTTTATTAACAAAATACTACAACACTACAGCTACTACAACGAAAGCACACAGACAACTTACAAGTCATTGCAGACTCACAGAAAGTCCAAATGCTCCAGCCCACTACCAGTTGGCAGCGTGCTCAGCATACCAACAGCATTCCCCCGTTGAATTGCTTTATTACTTGTTTATATTTTTAAAGCAAACATGTCACAAAATAGTCTAAAATTCAAAAGTTTGACAGAAAATTTGCTATTTAATTATATAAAACTAGTTGCTCCCCGCGGTTACACCCGTGAGATGATGGATGATAATGATAAAATGTATGTTATGTGTTAATGCAGCGCCTACCTCCATACCATACATTTTTTTATAAGATTTATATATGGCTTACGCAAATATGATCATGTCTCCTGAATACGGTATTTACCGTACTAATATAATCCCAAGGGGTAGTAATCTGAGGGACTATTGTAATTTGTAAATAAAACAAAGTAATCAACCTCGATTTGAATTTATTTGAAACTGCCGCCACACCGATATATGTCAACTCGCGGAGAATCTCGTCACCGCGAGTTAGGATTTGTGACGTATTTTACTAGCGCCATCTATTGCAAAACTTATAAACTAGGTGGAGCGTAACTATGGTACATTTAGAAATAAGGTGTACAAATATAATCATACGGTTGCTAATTAGTTCAACATACATCGCCCACCAAGGACAAACTGAGCTTTGTCCTTCATCTTATCAACATATACATACAATTATTACTTAAATATATCTTAAGTAGTTGAGATTGGTAGAAGACATAGTTTATTGACAGGTCGTTTGACTGTGCCATTCTTAATTTTAAGAGTAACTACTCTCACTACATTGTCTTGCCCAGGGTGTGTAGCAATAACTCTGCCGTAAAGCCACCGACATACAGGCAAGCCATCTTCACGCACTACAACAACATCGCCAATGCGAGGCTGTGGCATAGTGGAAGACCATTTATAGCGTTTGTAAAATTTCGACAAATATTGTTTCGACCATTGTCGCCAGAAGTCTTGAGTCATGCGCTGTGTGTACTGCCACCTCCGCAGGGAACTGATATTTGAGGACTCGAAATTATTATCAGGTGGAGTCACCAATGCTTCACCTACCAGAAAATGACCAGGAGTCAAAACCATCGCGTCTTCATAGTCATTGCTAGAAATAGCAGAGAGAGGTCTGGAATTAAGGCATGCCTCAATCTGTGCTAAGACTGTTGACATCTCTTCGTATGTCAAAGTCGACTGTCCAATAACCCTCTTGAGATGATACTTAACGGATTTAACCGTAGCCTCCCATAATCCACCAAAGTTAGGTGACCGGGCTGGAATGAAATTCCATGAGCATCCGTTGGTTGCTAAACTATCGCAAATCTCTTGAAGCATTGAGTTTTTCTCATTCTGGAAGAGTCGTTTTAGTTCTTTATCGGCACCTGTGAAGTTTGTAGCATTGTCACTCCATATTTCAGAGCAGTAGCCTCGTCTAGATACGAACCTTTTAAATGATTGCAAAAAGCCTTCTGTCGTGAGTGAGGTGACAAGATCAAGATGAGTCGCTCGGGATACCATGCATACATATATGCAAATATAGCCTTTATAGGACTTATGACCACGACCTTTCGCTGTCCTAATTTGGATTGGACCCGCGAAATCGACTCCACTAGACTTAAAAGGCCGAGCAGGAGTTATTCTAACTGAAGGCAACTGCCCCATTAACTGGGTTTGTGTTTTTCCAGCGTTTTTTACACAAGTCACGCATTTACGATAGCATGACCTTACGAGTCGAGCAGCTCCCAAAACCCAAAACTTATTTTTCAAATAACACAGCATAAGCTGTGGGCCGCCATGTAATGTCTGTTTATGAGCGTCTAGGATGAGAAGATTCGTCAAATGTGATTCTTTCGGTATCAATATCGGATGCTTTTGATTTGCGCTCAGCTGAGAATGCTCCAGTCTGCCACCGACTTTTAAAATGTTGTCTTCGTCCAGGTATGGGTTAAGAGATCGCAGGACGCTACGGTTAGGTAAGTTTCCCTTTTTCTTTATAATTGCGATATCTTCACCAAAGCTTTCCGATTGACAATTTCGTATTAAACCATTCAATGCTTCATTTAACTCTGGTGTAGTCAAATAACCTAATTGTCTTTGTGATTTTTCCTTTTTTGTGTTGCAGGCAAATCGCTTGCAGTAAGCTACTACTCGAACCATCCTAGTCAAGGAAGAAAACCGTTCGACAATAGTGTCATCGATAGCAGCACAGTGAGTTTTAAGTTTAACCCTTTCTTCTAAATTCGAAGTCATATCCTTTGGTTTCTTGTATTCGATATGTCGTTTCTGCAGAAAGTCGGGACCTTTGAACCACATCGTGTTTTTCACCAAGTCTGACGGGTACTGACCTCGCGATGCAGCGTCTGCTGGATTACATTTTGTAGAAACGTGTGACCAATGATGGGAATCTAGATTTGAAATTATTTCAGTCACACGGTTTGCAACAAAAACATTCCACCGATTTGGGTGGCTGTTTAGCCAGGCGAGGACAACAGTTGAGTCCGTCCAAGCATGTAGGTAAGTTTTGGCAATATTCATAACTGAAGCGATTTCAATCAATAATCGCGTTACTAGCACAGCACCACACAATTCTAGCCGTGGTATTGAAATTTGTTTGATTGGAGCTACCTTTGTTTTCCCAGATATTAAAGACACGTGAACATTTCCGTCGGAATCAATGACTCGCGCGTAGACCACCGCTGAATAGGCATCTTTTGATGCGTCACTGAAACCATGCAGTTCCACAACATCGCCCACCGTGACACTAATCCACCGAGGTATCGACACTTTGGTAAGTGTTTTCAAATCTTCCTGAAAGTTCTGCCATTCTTTTAAAATGTGATCGGGAACAATTTCATCCCAATCCAGCCCTGCCAACCATAATTTCTGAATCAAAATTTTGGAAACAATTATGCTTGGCGCTACCCATCCAAGTGGGTCATAGAAACGGCAAATGTTAGATATAATTGTTCTTTTTGTTTCAGGTTTCTTCGTGTCCAGCTTCTCAACCTTATAGTGGAAGGAGTCGTCACTGCGGTCCCAGGTAAGTCCTACAATTTTTAATATTTCATCGGTTTTTATTTTTAATCCTTCATTAATTTCATTTACCTTTCCATCATTTTTCCCGTCTTCAAATTCTTTCATTTTTTGTAGTAAGTCTTCACTATTAGTTGCCCATTTTTGTAAAGTAAATCCTCCCTTTTCTACTAGGTCATTTAGCTCTCGGTACAAATTTATTCCTTCTTCTTCATTCTCACACCCTGCTAGAAGATCATCCATATAAAAATTGCTTAATAAAGCTTTAGCTGCAGAAGGATACATGTGGCCTTCATCATTGCTTAGTCGGTGCAGTGCTTTTACAGCTAAATACGGTGCAGACGCAACACCAAATGTTACTCGAAGCATTCTATAATGTTTAATCTCGTCTGATGCATTATTTCTCCACAGTATTCGTTGATAGTCAACATCAGCTTCATCGACTTTAATCTGGCGGTACATTTTTGCGACGTCTGCTGTCAAACAAATACGCGAGACTCTCCAACGCATAACCTGATGTTTTAAGTGTGCTTGTAGAGTCGGACCTACTAACAAATTATCATTCAGCGATTTATTGTTAGTTCCTTTACAGGACGCATCGAACACTACTCGGACCTTCGTAGTGTCTTTGTCGTTACGGACCACGGCGTGATGTGGTAAGTATACCGCTTTTGGATTTTTTATTTCATTTGCAGGTACCATTTCCATATGATCGAGTTCTAAATATTCATTTACACCCTTCTGGTATTCAAGTTGCAATGATTTGTTTTTATTTAATCTGTTTTCTAATAATTTAAGTCTTTTTTCAGCAATCTTCAGTGATCCTGTGACCTTAGGCGTACCATTTTCCAGTGGAAGACTCACAATGTATCTGCCACATGGATCTCTTCGAGTAGTTTCGGAAAAATGTTGTTCACAACGTTTTTCGTCTTCAGTGAACATCATTTCCTTAGGCATCTGTACATCAGATTCCAATTCCCAGAATTTTCTGAGTATCTCATTGTCGTTTATATGACAATGCATTACATTGATATGAGAAGATACTTCGGTACATGAATTTGCTACTCCTGACACGATCCAACCTAAGCTAGTAGCTTGCGCGACGGGTGTACCTGGAGGTCCTCTTTTCAAACCATCCTGCAGTATCTGACTATATACTTCTGCTCCTAAAAGAAGGTCAACTCGATTGGGTGAGAAATATTGTGGATCAGCCAAAACTAACTTGCTTAGCTCTGCCCATTCAATAGTCTCTACCTTTCTTGTAGGGAGAAGAGAAGTAATTTTTTGCAGAACGTATGCCTTCACCGGAATTTGGATTTTTGGATCAATCCGGGATTGAATTTCTATAGTCACCGTTGCCTTGGAAACAATGTTTTTGTTTCCACCCAGACCCGTTACTTGGCCTGTGATTGGTGTCTTCTTCAAGCCTAGGTACTGAGCCGTCGACTCAGTCACGAAGGATGCTTGTGACCCCTGGTCTAAAAGTGCACGTATTTGATAAAATTCTCCATTATTAGATAAAGCCTTTACAAGTGCAGTAGCAAGCAAGACTTGCTGTTGCGCTTTGCCTGTGGTAAAACAAGACACCACACTGGAAGTTGTAGCTACATTCGATGATGCAGCTCCTTCTGAAGATGCAGCAGTAGCACCCAGATCATGTTTATTTTCATTTTGATCTAAGTTTGAACCCCTGGGATGTAGAAGCGAATGATGATTCCGCTTACAAATACGACATTTTAAGTTTGTTCGGCACTCCTTAGCAGAGTGATTGCTACCCATACAATTAAAACACACCTTATTTTTTAGCGCAAAATTGCGACGGGCTTCGACGTTTTCCTTTTGAAATAGTTTACATTGAGTTAATTTGTGAGATTCTGTACAAAACGGACATTGATCGTTTGTTACATGTAAAGTTTTTATTTTATCATTTTTACTTTGACCTTTATATCCTGACGTTGATTTCGGATCGAGAAATTCGATGGCACGGAAGCGTTTTGTTAAAAACTCTTTAAATTGCTCATATGTAGGCAGTTCGTCTGACGGAGTGTTCGAAGTAATATGAAACTCCCACTGACGTCGAGTTTCCGAATCCAGTTTCAACGTTAGGATATGGATTATCATTACATCCCAACTCTTTACATCAATGCCTAAATTGGAAAGGGTGGCCAAGCAATCGTTCGTAGTATCAACAAGCTCTTTAAGTCCGCTTGCTGATTCTACTACCGAATTTTTCTGGCTTAGGAGCCGTTTTAGAACTTGGTGACAAATGAATTTCTTATTGTTATAACGTTCTTCTAACATTTTCCAACATCTATCAAAGTTTGATTCCTCAATAGGTATGAATCTAAGAAGTTGTTCGGCTTCACCTACGAGATATCCTTTGAGGTAATGTAACCTTTGAACGTTATCTAAAGATTCATTTTGCATAATCAATGACCGAAATAAATCTCTGAAGGTAGTCCACTCACTGTAGTTACCTGAGAAATTTGGGAGATTTATTTTGGGCAGTTTAACGTGACATAATTTAGCTTCAGCGAAAGTAGAACCATTTTTGTTTGGGTTGACCACAGTAAACTTAGCCAACATTGACTTTAATTCGCATTTATGATCTAAGTAAATTTCCTCAGCTTTATCATAAACATCATTTTCAACATATTCAGTTTTGTTAAGTACTTTTGGTTCAACACTACGCATCAATTCCTTGTGACCAGACAAAAATTCTAACCATAACTGATCTAAAGATTCTAATCTTGCTTGTATATATTCTTTGTTCAATCGTTCTTTGGGTGATTTTTTAAAGTTGACTCTAGCCTTGGCTATACGAGACTTAATATCTAGTTGAAAGTTGATCAAAGATTCCATCTTTTTAAACTAAAGTTAATTTACAAAATGAGAACCAAAAATTTTACAAGTCGAAACTGTTCAAAATTATTCTAAGTGTTTGAAACTTAACACCTCGGGGCAAAATCGGGCATGGATTCCCCGTACCACCGTTTTTAGAGAAATTATTCTAAGTTCTAAACATGCACAAAATAATTTTACAAGTCTTATTACGAGTCCAATTTTTCTAAGTCCCAAATGGCGCGAAATTTGAATTTTCAACAAATGTCACCGACTATTCACTGTCGCATATAATTTCAAAAGTACTCACTATTTTTGCACACTTTCCTGCTATTTCCGGTGAAGTTATCAGCTCCAGTACCACGTTCAGTTTTTGCCTCAGTGGTCCCGGTCACGAACAACTCCCTGCACCTCCACGGTTAAGTGGTCCAACTTCGCTGGGTCTCAACTCCGTTGGTGATGATGTTACTGCACTATTCCGGTAGCGGGGCACGAATTATGTGCACGACCACCTTCCGGTTGACTGCGCGGCTAGCTTCACGGTTCGCAACGGCGATCCAACGTTCCGCAAGCTTTCCTTTCCTCCTGGAATGTCACACGACAGTCCGGCCTCGAAGAACCAATGAATACGGTATTTACCGTACTAATATAATCCCAAGGGGTAGTAATCTGAGGGACTATTGTAATTTGTAAATAAAACAAAGTAATCAACCTCGATTTGAATTTATTTGAAACTGCCGCCACACCGATATATGTCAACTCGCGGAGAATCTCGTCACCGCGAGTTAGGATTTGTGACGTATTTTACTAGCGCCATCTATTGCAAAACTTATAAACTAGGTGGAGCGTAACTATGGTACATTTAGAAATAAGGTGTACAAATATAATCATACGGTTGCTAATTAGTTCAACATCTCCAATTTTCGTAATGAACTCAAGCGGTTCTATTCGTCGTCGCCGGAATGCTCATATATTATCTCTCCTTTACAGTATTCTTTATCCCCGCGCTACCTCAAGGAACAATTTAAATTTCTTCATTCTTCAGAGAATGGGTATTCTCTTTGGTGACTGTTATTAGAAAACTTAACGTTATACAGCAGTTATTTATGTATACAATTATTAAGACCATAAGAAACCCCGCCCAATATTTTGACCATATCTATTGTTGATGGATTGTCTGGAAGAGATCGTTCTGAGCGATTAGACCAGCCATTGATCGGTTTTAATGTATGTTTTAGTAATAAGTTTATTTTTGTTATTATGGTGTTTTCAATAAGGAGTTATCTATCTCGCTATCTATTATACCCAATTTCATCAAAATTGGTCCAGGCATTGGAAGATGAAGAAGTAATGAACATACAAACACACTCACAAACGTTTGCCTTTTTAGTTTGAAAAGGATCAATTTGTTACTACCGAATATGCATTAGAAATGGACTATATTTTTGAATAGTATATATTATTATGGTTCACTGTTTTGGCGATACTTACACATTCATTCATCTCGTATCAATGGCTAATCATAATAATATAAATAATAATAAATAATTGAACCTTAAATGATGTTTGCCCAATGGGAGGCCACCTGCACGGCCCTATGAGATGCATACGTGAGGTCATCTTGTGTGCAGGTGGTTGGGCACTGGGGACATGACAGTAGGTGTGCCATGTTTTGCTCAGTGGCACCACACTCACATTTCTTTTTTTTTTTTTATTGCTGATAGGTAAGCCTTTAACCACTGTCTCACTTGATGGTAAGTGATGATGTGGTCTAAGGTGTTAACAGGCTTAACCTAGAATGACTGGCTCTCAAGGACAGCTGCCGGAACACACCGTTAGGTGCTTGGCGACAGATTTTCAACTTGAAGGTGGTCGCTAGCCAGGCGGGCATTCGCAAAAATGCCCTTCCACCATGCGGTGAAGCTCAAGCCCGCGGCGGGATTCGAACCATGGACCTGCTGCGCGGCAGTCCATAGCCAAAGCCACTGAGCTATCACTGCTTCAAAACACAAATTTCACATCTAACCTGTCCCTTACTCCCCATTTGGCCAGGTTAGTTTTGCAGCGACCAACTTGGGTACGGAGTCTGTTGAGCGACTTCCAAATTGGCCACTGCAGTTCGTTACCAGGAGGTAGATGTTCCGCTGGGGTAACATAGTTTGTGGGTGTGGGGTATTTTTTGTGCCAGAGTTCACTTACACATAAAAGATAGATAATATATGCTGTCGCAAGCATTTTTGTCGGTAAATTTAAGATAAACATTTCCGTTATACATTATTTGCGTGTGACATTTAAAATTTTTGCTGCGTACACAGAAAAGGTCGCATATGGCTGACTTTTTTCTTACTTACTTGACACTTATCGTAATATTTTCGACAATTCACACAATATCTTTATAAATTATAGGCTATGTGTTAATTGATGGCTAAGTTATATTACTGTAAACTTTCATTAAAACCCATTCAGTGGTTTTGGCACGAAAGAGAAACAAACATCCATACATACATCCATACATCCTTACAAACTTTCGCGTTTAGGATATATTTTATTTTTCTCAAAACGTTCTAAATGTGGATATAATATATTACTAGCCACTTTACATGCTCGCGTGTAAAACAGTTTTGTTTTTAAACTGCCTTCTCATGAGCTCTGAAAAAACCTAATGCATTTCTTTCGCCTTTGGATCAACATTTTAAACTTGCTTATCAGTACTATATATATATATATTATATATAATATTATAAATGCGAAAGTAACTCTGTCTGTCTGTCTGTCTGTCTGTCTGTCTGTCTGTCTGTTACGCTTTCACGCCAAAACTACTGGACCGATTTGAATGAAATTTGGTATGGAGATAGTTTGAGACCCGGGAAAAAACATAGGATAGTTTTTATCCGACTGCGCAAAAAGAGGTTAATGTTTTCGCGCGATAACCGACATACGCGCGGGCGGAGCCGCGCCCGGAAAGCTAGTATTTACTATTTTAGTTTTATGCGTACAGAGAATAAGTTTCATAGATAGTTTTATCGAGAGTGACATTATCTATCATGACAAAACCTATGAATTAAATAATTATAATAAATTATATCATTCTACTATGTATCATTTCTGTAACTGATTCCGGTTATAAGTCAGAGAGCCGTGTATACAGACGGAGTAAGGTCTCATGAATAGGGTTTCTTTTTACACGACCGCCCAAAAAAGGAGAGTTATGTTTTCAGGATTCATGTATGTATGAGTTTCTTTATTCCACCATAACTTCAAAAGAACGTAACCGATGTTGATGTAAGATATACTGTTAGATTCGTCTTAATAACCCAAGTGACACTAGGTACATAAAAAAATATAAAAATAAACTGGCGGTTTTTTTTTATATTGAACTGGGTAGATCTTGACCGCTATCTCACCTGATGTTAAGTGATGATGTGGTCGATGATGGAGCGTGCTTACCCAGAAGGTAGAAACACAGACTCAGGCAGGGTGTTCCATTACCTGGCAGTTCGTATGATGAACAAAGAAGCAAATCGCTTTGTTCGGGTAAATGAAATATCAACCATATAGCGGTGGTGCTTCTGAGTATCTCTGGATGTCCGTATTTTAGACCCCATATTGTGCGGTAAAAAAAAATCTTCCAAATCCGTCGAGTGGGATATCAAAATAAAGACCTTGAAAAAAGGATTCCATATATATATATAATTTGCAGTTTTAATTTCATTGGAACGATAAATCGCTTAACAAATATAAATAATTTGCGGTCGGGTTTATTACTTTTTTAATTAATTTATACTTGTACAGAGTGCCGTGTATACAGACGGTTGGACAGACAGTAAAGTCTTAAATAGGGTTCCTTTTGGTCTTTGGAGTACGGAACCTTTAACACAAACTTCATGTCAAATCGGTCCGTTTTTGTAAGATAGTTATTTACCCACACGAATGCAATGTATATGTATCTAAAATAGTAGTAATTACTTACTTTCCAGCTTTTTAGTGTGCATACTGCTTACAAGATCATAAGAATAATCATATATTATAATAATATACAGGGTTATTGTTAAAATGCTAACAACCTCTTAGGGTTGACTTCTGCTATTCCTAACAAACATTTAGAGATTTTTTTTATTTTTTTTTTTAGTACAACACATCTTAAAATGATTTTTAAGACTAGCAGAAGCCAACCTCAAGAGGTTGTTAGCATTTACCAATACCCCCGTATAAAAAGATTTTTTACAATTGAGAGAGATGTTACAATTATCATTAAATCATCCAGGTATGCAAATATATCTTTCAGTAATTGACTATCAATATATAAAATAATTTAAAAAAATAACTCAACATTTTGATGAAATTTAAATGGGACCAATTTGGAAGTATAGTCAAACGAATAACAAAATAATCATCAAAATCAGTTCCTAATTGACGGAGTAATCGCATTATAAAAATACAAAAAATTTTAATAAAAAAACAGAAATTTTGGAAGACCGTAAAAAAGGGACTTTGGTGGCTTTTTAATGTAAAATGGTATTACGGACTCAGTTAAAATTGCTTTGGCTACTACGGGTATTTAAGTTTGAACCATTGCCAAAAGTAGGAAAAAAGCTACGCTAAGCTTCGGCAAGGTAAGGTTTCGGTTTCATAATCGCGTCCTGGAATATTTTCAAACTCTCTAAACGAGGAAATGAAACCATTAGTTTAAATAAGCTTTTGTTTATTTATTATGAACGATACATATTAAGATCAATATTCCCAGAGTTGTTGTTAAATAGATGCACAGTTGTTTATAAAACTTGATTTTTACCCTTTTTGGTAATAGGATCGATTGTCATTCACTGTCAATGACTATATCAGCAAGATAGGAAAAACTTTTCAGTTATTGGAGAAGATACTAAGATAATTTAAATGGGAGCACACAGAAAGCATCATCTTTCAAATAAAAAAGGAATCATCAGAATCGGTACACCCAGCCAAAAGTTCTGAGACTACAAACATAACAAAAAAAAAATACAGTTTGGGTACCTCCTCCTTTTTTTGAATTCGGTCATAAATGAACGATCACGTAAATCCGTAGTACTGCGGTTCCATTTTTTGGGTCAATTTGTTTTTACTCTTTTTTGTGACCCTGCTACTTACGGGATCGATTCTCATTCATTGTCAACCACTATATCATCAAGATAGGAAAATATTTTTCAGTTAAATGTGTAACTCAAAAACGCCTTGACCGATTTTGATTAAATTTAAATTAAGGAACCAAACGACAAGCATCAGCTTTAAAATAAAAAAAAGAGTTATCAAAATCGGCTCACCCAGTCAAAAGTTCTGTTTTAACAAACATAAAAAAAATACACATGGACCTCCTCCTTTTTTTAAGTCGGTTGAATATAGCAAATTTTCTTCTTGTATCATTGTGTGAATGTATTAAGCACAGAGAACATATTTGTATTATAGTGCATGTTTTGAACGGCGCGGCGTACTAATAAACTAACCGCTTTATCCGATCTTATTAAACGTTGTTAATCCCTGTTAGATCTTGGATGAATCTATTGAGAAAAATAGATTTTTACTGAGGGCCATGTCAAGCCTGGCTCACTCCGCACTTTAGGTACAAAAAGCTACACAACGGCGTACCCGTCCGGAATGGCTTATTCTACAGTGCGTGCCATGTCAGAAGAGATCAGAGCTAAGCGGTAGAAAGAGAAACGCTTTGTAGGTGAATATAAATATTAAATACTCTGTGCTTTGCGAGCTAAAGTGCTATTGCTTAATTATTAGAGTCGCTTATTTATTGTAATGGCTTTGAGGAGTGATCCTTCAGGACCTTTTTTTTATTTTACTTTTATGTGGTTATGCATGCAAAATTTGAAGAAGAGTTTGAACTCTTGGTGTTAAAAATATGACGAAACCACGCTTGTATACAAAAAGAGTTATGAAGTACATAGCCCTTTTTCATCAGCTGTGAAGGTTTGCCTGGAACAAAAGCTCCCAGATTTTGAATGCATCTAAGATATTAGAAGGAAGGGTTCAGTAATTAATAGCTACAGGTATGACTTGCTTTATCGCCACAGAAGATGGTAATAAAATATGCACATGCAGCGTTAGAGTAAAACAGAATTAAAGTAAGTGAATCAATATAAGTCGAATTTAATAATTTGCATAGAACGTATGACAGCTTGTATTATTATGATTGATGAAGTAAAAGTGCTTTATACTGTAAACAATACTGCAGCTAATACAGTGACTGCATTTAGGCAACCACAGGCATTCCAAATGCTCCAACCAACTACCAATTGATATAGCGCCCAGTATGCTAGCATCGTTGCCACGTTGAACCACATATGTGCCAGCATTTAAATCACGTGTTACATCCATCGCTCTAATAACTTTCGAAAATACTTTTCTAAATATTATTCCAACAAACGCTTCAAATATTATGTTATAACTACCGAGATTAGCATACTTGTAACGCTTGAGATGCTCCGCTGAGGTAGCCGCGGCGCCAGCTCTCACGTTGTTTCAGAAACATGTGATGACGCTAGAGTGTTAAAAGTATAATTGACCAAAAATAAGTGCAAGATTTGCATGCGGAAATTGTATTTACATGGAAAGTATGATGCAGATGTTGCAACTGTTTTTGGGGTCGGTTTATTTTATCTTCGGTAATAAGGCAAAGGACAACATTATTGTGTTTTTTTTTAAATGAAATGAAGTTTTGTTGAAGGTTCCCTATGCTTACCCGATACTTATGTAATAATACTTATGTAATCAGGACGTTAAGTTGATAAAGAGCCCTAATGTGCGCCTAATGTGCTACAAAACCACACTCATATAAAATTAAAAAGTAATGGGAAAAAGATACTTATACAAGATACTTATGTAATAATACTAATAATACTTATGTAATCAGGGCGTTAAGTTGATAAAGAGCCCTAATGTGCTACAAAACCACACTCATATAAAATTAAAAAGTAATGGGCTGCTTAATCAAATTTAAATCAAATTCTACAACATACAGAAAGACATGGAGCAGTCTTTTTTTAAGCCCGGATTGTTACTCGTCCATCTGTGTAAAAAATCTGAAAATCAAAAAATGGGGAATCCACCGTTTCATGACAAGCCGAAATATGTCCAAAAAAGCTGGCACGGGTAAAACTTTCATACATATGAGGGTTTTACTCTTGCACTCAACAAAAACTTTTCTTACACTGCGAAATAATTTCATTTAGTCTTCCATTAAACTAAACGCTCATGGAAGCTACCTAAGCATACATTAATTCCATTTATACCAAAAAAGCGCGGTCTTTGAGAATTTAAATAACAATTTGAGTCCGGAACCAGCCCGTTTGTGCAAACAAATCTGTACAAACTTCGCTTACATTAAGAAAACAAAAGTAATGTTATTATTCGCAGACTCGTTCGTTTATGGTGGCTTTATGAAAAGATAAACGAATAAAGCTGTTACTGGGTACAAAATTGTACCTAGGTTTTGTGAAAACAATGTGAGAAATTCTACAACTAGTGTG
Organism: Plagodis dolabraria; assembly: GCA_963854805.1. Taxonomy (NCBI): domain Eukaryota; kingdom Metazoa; phylum Arthropoda; class Insecta; order Lepidoptera; family Geometridae; genus Plagodis; species Plagodis dolabraria. The sequence goes on from OY978442.1 coordinate 8,243,367, forward strand.
TGTTTCAAGAGATGACTTATGCTACTGAGACGTGGTCCGTATCTGTGGCCATTATCGACAAGCTCAGAGTCGCTTAGCGAGCTACGTAAAGAGGACCAAACGAAGGACCAAAGACACCGACATAGCTTTCAGAATTTGCAAGTTTAAATGTTTAAGGTCATTGCTCGCCAAACAGATAACTGATGAAGAAAAAGGCTCTTGAGTAGTTTTCACATTAGACCGGAAATCGTATAGCATTTGGACCCCTCTAGGACTGACAACATTTTAAGAGTCTCGGGTGACCAATAGTAACAAATGCCTAATAGCCGTTCATTGTGAAGTTCTATGGGGGAGGTTTTATTCAATAGTGGACTTCTTCCGGCTGAAGATGAATGTGAAATGTATTGATTATAATATAAGCTTAAAGTGGGATCCATTTGTCTTCTTTCAATTCAAGAATCTATCAGTTGCCCACTTTCTTCCACTTTTTAAACAAAGCTGGATCGTGAGTGGAAATTTTCACACAACTATGATAAAGTTACTTTGTTATCGTCGGTATGCCGCTTTCAAAAAAATACTAGGAACTGTTTACAACACTACAGCTACTACTATGAAAGCATTTGGACAACCTGTAATTCAGTGCAGACTCACAGGCACTCCAAATGCTCCAGCTGAATGGTAAGGTTAATTTAATACTTATGCATATGTTTGTAGGTTTAACTTTTATTATCTAATTGTGGAAATGGTAGAAGTTGTTTGAGTCAAAACTACTTCAGTGGGTAATTACAAATACATACTGGAAGTATTGTTCAGATCACTTGTTTTTTTTTGTTCGTAGATTTTGAGCATAATGTGTTATTATACGGTTTTTATTATATAAGCTATTAATACCTAACAGTATAAGTTTAGCAGCATATTATATGTCATTTAGTTAAGTTGCAAGAGTTTTTTTTATTAGTCGGTAGATTATATATACTTGTATTTGCTTAGAATATGTATTACCCAGTTTAATAGAGATATAAATGAGCGGTAATCTCTCTTCCACACTATTGCTGTCTATTCTCATTTCCATATTTTAATTACTGCCAGACGTGCCTCTGAGTAAAATCTCACGTGATAGAAGTGAACATGGCTCTCATAAACTGTTGCAGGCTGCCGAAGGACACCATGGTGCTTGGCGATACATAAGTAACCCTATATTTATTCAAGCAAAAAGAACGATTATACTAAAACTAAAACAATTTACCCAGTAAAAAATACATAAATCAATAAAAGTTACAATATTTATATCTCAAAAACCAATTCATTCAAGTATTCATTAATCAAAAACGGAAAACTTATGCAAGAACACACAATATCTCAGCAAAAACCGTCAAAGCGGTTTTATGCATGAACGGATTCCTATGAAAGTGCAATATTCAGTCTATTCTTAAAACAAACACCGGGTACGTACTACCTATCGCGGAATGGAATTAAAATTTCCATCAGAGTTGTTTGTGGAGCGTCAGCGAACTGCGAAGGGTGGGAATCGCGTGGCAGACACTGGGGAGCATGGGAGCTTGGTCGGGTTATGTCTTCAAATCGCTTTTATTAATTTCAGAGATGATGTTATGTCTCGACTTGATCACAGATTCATGCAAACCAAATTGAAATGTATAATATCCTGCTTAGACACAAGTAAAGCCTTCATATATTCGTCATTTATTTGATATGTGCTTTTCAATATAGAAGAAAAGGTAGCTCAACATCAGCTATATGCACATCAATTGTCTTAAATAAAAAAGAAGAATATAATTATGAGAGTATCTATCCCCGGGCGGGAATTGAACCCGCGACCTTCCGATTTCGCGCTGGATGCTTTATCTTCTAAGCTACCGGGGGGTCGGCTGTGTTGCCGAAATTTCGTGCTCCAATCGTATTTCTTAAACCGTCATAGGGGACGGTGCGCGGCCATCAACCAGACTACTAGACTTCATCTGATCGAAAGAAATGTTTTTTCAAACACTTAACTCTCGGAACTCCCGCCCGGGGTAAAACATTTTGTGCTCCAATAATTTGTAAATTTATAATCAACGAGTATATTTTTTTCTAGGACCAAAGAAACATAACTGAAATAATAATAACACATATTTAATAAAACATAAATTTATATTTTAATAAAACACTTAATTAATATAAAAACAAAATTAAATAAACACCACAGAAGTAAAGCAAAAAAATCCTTTGACAGAAGCAAAATTACAAATGTTGTTTACCTTATTTTGAACACAATTTTTTAAATAAATTATTATCGTCGCCAGGAATCTCATTAGTCCATTCCGGCGGAAAATAATGCAGCAGCTAAACTCATAAAACGGACTTTAAATCAACACGCCACTAACAAAAACTACATTAACATACATTATTTTCTCTGTGCAGAGTTTTTAAAGAACAATGAAGTCCCACTGAGAGAGTTTTCTTGAATAAATATAAAGGAATTTAATAGTTTTGCAGCTAATTTCATGGTGTTTTGTCTGTACAATGTTTGCATGACATCACCTCACGTTTCAGTTAAGATTTTGGGACACGCAAGTAATTCAACTGTTCTTTTCTTCTTCTATATAAGACATACAATACTAATTTCCAGTGAGGTGACGGTTTAGAATTAGCCACGTCATATATCCACGTGTCAAGGGAAACATCACCTTGTGGTGAGCAGCGGCTGCTTCTGAAGAGCCGTCTTACAATGCAATTTTTAAGATACCTGACAGACGTGGGATTATGGGTATTGGAGGAGGCCTTTATTGAAATGCTCGACATCTTCCATTCATTAAGGTATAACAATTGTCGAATTGATGATGCTGATAATAAGCTAAGCGATAATTAGCTAACGTCATATTAAAGTTGTGAACATGGCTTCTTACACTGTCGGCTGTATTCCAAACTGACTTTCGACTCAAGCCTTGATTTTAATTAATATCGTAAGAATTCGAATTTTTAGCTGATATGTTAGATTTTGACTGTTATTTCACCTGTTGGTAATTATTTATGTGGTGGATAATAAAGCCTCACTGCCACTTTCATGATGAGCTCCCAGAACACCGCTAAGCGCAGGGCGACAGTTTTCTACTTGTGGGTGATTGATTGCCAAGCAAACGTTTGCGATTCGTAATATTGCTATTTTGCGGTGCAGCTTGAGCCCGTGGGGATTGAACCAGATACCCCTTGGCTAGACAGTGCATTGCTGTTTTAATGTCGCATAAAATAATTCATTCTCAATGTCGCATATAAATAATTACAACTAATGAAAATTTGATAATAAACATTCTATACATAATTATCCCTCTCGTGAGGGCAGATGACAAATGCCTAATTACGTATGCGCATACCAACAGCAATTAACTGGATTCCAATCAGTTGTTGACACCTGCATTGATAGATCAATGGAATGCACAAGTGGCTACTCTAGTCAATTAGTTCGGAGATATATGTACCTACTTGTTTATACGTACCAAAACTCCCTCAACTAGTCTGAATTCATGAGCGTATTGTATCGGTATTATTTTTGTATCAGAAAATAATCCATAGTTACTGCTATCCCGGTTTTGTGAAAGTTTTGCCAAAGGTTTCATATAACTTATTTATGAATAGTGATACCCGGGCGGTAATAACTGTGGACTGCAGTGTCGCAGGTACATGGTTCGATCCCCAGCCAGCTAGAGCTTCACTCATGGTAGAAGGGCGCTTTGCTAATGCTCGCCTGGCTAGCTACCACCCTCAAGTAGGAAATTGTGTATTCCGGTGGCGGTCCTTGAGAGAATAAGAAATTAGGAAATCACAGGCAATGATACTTAACAACAGTATGTATCAGCGTGATGGGTGCAGTGCAGTTCGCCATTTGTGACGAAATGCGTCTGTTATTGGCAGAGGTCTTAACATCAAATGGGCCTCGTGCATGTTCTGTTTTAATCCCATAGTAAAATATTTCATTACTCATGCTCGGATATAGCTAGAGGTACGTCGTATTTAACTTGAAATGAAGAAGGTAACGGTACTTGGAATGCACGGTGGTAGGGCATTTTGCGAATGCCCGCCTGGCTAGCCACCACTCTGAAGTAGAAAATCTGTCGCCAAGCACGTAACAGTGAGTTCCGGCAGCTGTCCTTGAGAGCCAGTAATTGTAGGTTAGCCTGAACAACATCTTCGACCATATCATCACTTACCATCAGGTGAGATAGTGGTCAAAGGCTAACCTATCAGGCATAAAAAAAGGTACATTCAATTTAAGTACCACCCAAGTTAGTTTGAAATGTACCCAAATGTAAACAAAATAACAATTGTTAAATGTATTACGCGTTAATAAATGTAAACCTATGATATGGGTAGGTTAGATGATTTTATAAGTCTATGACAATATTGTTTTTAACCAACTCCAAAAAAAGAGGAGGTTCTCAATACATCTCTCTTTTTTGTGTGTTACCTCGTAACTCTTTACAAAGTATACTGATTTTGATGTTTTTTTTTTTATTGAAAGCAGGTGCTTGTTATTTGGTCTCATTTAAATTTGAATGAGATCTGACGTGTAAGTATTTGAGTTACCTATCCATAATAATGCGTATTTTATTCTACGTATTGTTGACTTTTTTTGATTGACTATACATTTTAAATACATATTATATACGGGATATTATATTTAAGAGCTCTTAATTTCAAAAATGAAACGCATTGCGAAACCAGCCTGATATTTTGCCTCCAAACCAATCGGTTAGCAAACACTTAGTGTTTTGGAAGCTGTCCTTTGAATCCAATTTAATTCTGATCTTTCTTTCATTTTGAATCAGTAATTAGCCAGCAGGTGAGACAGTAATCGCTAAAAGCTAGCCCATACAAAATAGCTATCAATTTTTTAATCTCAACAACCCGCAACAGCGAATAAAACTCTTTACCTCCGCTCTCTGATTCAACCGTAATTTAAGCATTCTAATCATATTTTTCATAAAGGAAAATTTCCTTCATCTATTGTCTTGAAAAGCGTTTTAATTTGTGCCACTAATGAAGGAGGACTAGGCATTGAAGACGACGCGACGCGACGCAATTTCCGGTTTTTAGTTTCAAAGAGACGTTCTCGACTGCTACCTTGCTTGTAGTAAACGTATTACTACGTGTTTTCGATTGTATCTCGATCATACTATCATCATTAAGTACTATCAGCCGGAAGACATCCATGTTAAACAAAGGCCTGCCATAGAACGCCACAGTGAACGGCTATTAGCTTCATGGATACAACAGCTTTCGCGATTCTTATAATATCGTCATTCCATCTAATGGGGAGTCTACTAATGTCTTTCTCAGTAGTAACGACTCGAGAACATTTCTTCCCCATTAGTTATCAGTTCATCGAGCAATGTGTCCTGCCTATTGCCATTTAATCTCGCAAATTCTGAAAGTTAAGTGGAATAGTTCTTCAGCGAATTACCTCGTTCCGGATTTTATTATGCAAGATAAACCTGAACACAGCTCTCTTTATAGCTCGTTGAGGGATTCTGAGCTTGTCCATAAGAGCCTCAGTAAAGAATCAAGTCCCAGTGCCACAAGACGTCAGTGGCAACACACACTGGTTGAAGATTTTGGTTTTCAAGCTCTGCGAGATGTAAGACGAGAAGATGTCGGATAATTGCCCGTTGGCCATGGCTAGATGATCCAAGTTTATTAATACGGGTGGTTCTATAATCAAAGTGGGATCTATAATGGTCAACAACTTCGAGAGTACGAGTGCAACATGGGCATTAGACTTATATGAGATATTATGACATACTTCATTAGAAAATAATATATCCTGACACATTACGAAAAACTATAGAAAAAAAAGGGAACGAGAAGTAGTAGTAAAGATAATTTAAGAGGCGGATGTTGACTTCTTTGGCGCGAAATTCAAAATTTTATATATATTTTTGCATATGGTTATCTGTTGTACTTGAACGCGTTAAACGCTAGATTCGGAGTAGAGTTAAAAAATGGTGAATGTAAAGAATAATCCATAGTTATAACCAAGTGCCTATTACTGCTTTAAATGATAACAATCTTTTAGATAGAAAAATAATAGGTTATTAGCGGTATTGGAATCAGTTACTACAGCAGGTCTCCAGCTGTCTTTTCATATGCTCGTACCATAGGCGATGATGAGATAAATACTTCTATATTGTATATTTTATATATTGTTAACGTACTTTCGAAAACTTTCAGTATCACCACAGGAAGCACTTTGACAAACACGGATGAGCTCGGAATTGGTTCCGCTGTTTAGTCGCCGGATTGCTTCTCATTCCGGCTCCTTATTTGACGGAGCGTAATTGGTTGTACTCGTACTATTACGTAATTTGAAACATGTTAGGTTATTTGACTCTTGCGTACATATTGTCACGCCTGTTGTTTTCAGAAGAGCTGGTAAAAACCATCACTTGCCTTTGGCCATCATGCCCTTGGCTTTCTTTTCCTCCTTTGACATGAATTCTTCAATAGATTATAATTAATCGCTCTTTTTATAAAAATGCATATAAAAAAAAGCGGATTATGTCTATATACTGACCCACAGTTTCACCCGAGCAGACTTTTTTATGTCTGATAGGTTTGATCACTTTCTCACCTGATGGTAAGTGATGTTGTGGTCGAAGGTGTTGTTCAGGCCAACCTAAAGAACGGGAAAGTTCCAAAGAACAGATACGTTTTCCCACCAATAGTTCTATGGAACAGTTGGGCCCTTTATTTCCCACTATCATATATAAGCAGGTTAAGTATCATGGAACGGGTGACATAATTTTATCTCACAAGTTCCATCATGGAGATACTGGAACCAAGAGCATGGTGGTAGGGCATTTTGGGAATGCCCACCTGGCTAGCGACCACCCTCGAGTAGAAAATCTGTCGCCAAGCACCTAACGGTGTATTCCGGAATGCTGTCCTTGAGAGCCAGTAATTCTAGGTAAAGCCTGTTATCACCTTCGATCACATCATCACTTACCATCAGGTAAGATTGTAGTCAAAAGCTTACCTAACAGCAATAAAAAAAAATACGTGAAAGTAAGGAATGTAAGTACATTCATAACTCTCACGTAACACCGCAAATCAAAATAATCCTTATAAAGGTCGAGTAATAATAGAAACGACATGGATTGGCAATATCTTTGTTTTCTATTTCAATCTGTTTGAGGAAATCGATGGCCTCAAGGCATTGTCAAGATTACAATGCAGGGGTGCTGGCAAATCGGGTAGGTCACCCCCGTTTTTAATAAATGAGATGGCTGGCCTAAGGCGCGCTTTGATACCAAGGTAGATACTTCAGAGAGAAATAAAATTATAGTCAGTAACAGGGTGTATACCAGTTTGAATATCTGTACTATATTTTTCTGTATGACGTCATACCAGTATATTCCAGTAATCCAATAACGGCAATATAGTTATTTTTTCTTGTACAAACCTTAAATATTTTTGTAGTGACAAATTTGGTACTGAATTACCAATATATTTGAGTATCTTTTTTTCTCGTATTACATTAATATTTTCATAAGGGTAGCGTAAAATTACAGTGTAGATATTATTGATCTCTTAATATTATGGTATTTTAGCTTTAAAATACCGTAATATTCTCTCCTATACGGTCCTCCTACGTGGTCCTTAACTGTGGCCCTTATGGATAAGCTAAGAGTCGCTCAACGAGCTATGGAGAGAGCTATGCTCGGAGTTTCTTTGCGCGATAAAATCCGGAACGTGGATATTCGCCAAAGAACCAAAGTCACCGACATAGCTCACAGAATTTGCAAGTTGAAGTGGCAATGGGCGGGCCACATTGCTCGACGAACCGATAACCGATGGGGAAGAAAGGTTCTCGAGTGGTTACCACACTACACCGGAAGACGTAGAGTTGGTAGGCCCCCTACTAGGTGGACTGACGATATTGTGAAAGTCGCGGGTAGCCAATGGCTACAAGTGGCTAATAGCCGTTCTTTGTGGCGATCTATGGGGGAGGCCTTTGTTCAGCAGTGGACGTCTTCCGGCTGATGATGATGATGATGATGAATATTCTCTCGGATCTCAGTTATTCTCGATTGTTTTTAGTTTATATATTTAAAAAAATAACTTGATTCCGCGTGTCTATATAGTATTTTGCATAGACTTATTACATCACATTGTCCATCACAGTGCTTTCCAGTTCATGAGTGTGTGCTTTAAAAACTGTTTTGAGAAATAGTTGTCACGATGGACATCGGACGAGCCACCCTTCGGACTTCACATGTTGATTATTTTCTATGAAATCAAATTCTAAAAATTGTGGTGACGTGCAAAAGTGTCACGATTGTTTCGTAAATAGAACCTTGCAAAACTTTACGTGTCCTGATATGGGTATGAAAATAAGCATTACTATTCGGGTACAAAATTTGGTATACCTTAGCATTCCAGGTCATCTGCTGGTGCTGTGATTCAACGGTCTCATTTTTTACTAATTGTTATTTCGATTATGATTCTTATAAATCAGTTGAGTCCATTTTTGGCTAACCAAATGACAGGCGGTAACATTACCTATAGACCATGACACGAGTTTAAGGCCTACATTTGCTTTTTCTTCAATAAAAAAAGGACTTATCATAAGTATTTTACGTGTAACTAAGTTTGTTAAAAACGTTTTCCATTGAACAAATGGAGAAATCGCTTTGTTTCTCTAGAATCTTTGGATTGTATACTTTGTAGCAAAGTAAATGGCAGTGGTGAAGTGAAGCGCAAAGCTACCACGAATGGCAAGTGAAGATGGATGACGTATCTTGAAAACGGTAAGATTTAGGTAGGAGGTGGTTCAATAAATGTCTGCGAATTGAGAGATCAGTCGAATCACAGGTGTCAAAAATCCAAAAAGGCGGAATTCAAGATGGCCGCCGTACAAAGTGCTCCGATCCTGCTGAAGCGAGGTGTTAACATAACCTGCACAAAATTTCATCTGCTGCGCACTTCGTAGCCACCATTAAAATTGCATCGAACACCATTATAGGTACTGGTTATACAATTGAACGAATAAAGAAGTTTTAGTTGAATGTATTGCATTACTTGCTTTAATGCCCTCATTAAAGGAAAGGTATCCGGTATAATTATTACCAACAAGCGCATGACCAACAAAGGTTCTACGGTTGCTGTAATGTGTAAGAGTCGCTCTATGGGTTGTTAAGGAAAAATATTGTATACATGGAATAAGAATAGAAAGATGGTGATTATATGATTTAAATACTTTTGGTAGCATATCTGGGCATCTATTGCATTAAAATTGTCTGACTTATAGACGTCAGGAGTGACAGATGTCAGACGTAACAATATACGAGTATGTCAAAATGCCAGACGTCAAAATCACAGATGTCAATTTGAGATATCAAATATTGATGATAGTATCGCCAAATGAAAAAAAAAACTGATTAAAACTGTTGCACATTTGGCAGCACATAGTTACCCTAAGTTAAAAGTTGTATTGAAAGCCCTAGTATCAAAAACAGCAATATCCAGGACCTAAGTTATTGTCTTAGTATACTTTTTTACGTTATTGTAATGGAACAAGCTCGAGGCCCACCTGATGTTAAGAAGACTAACCTCTGTCTATAACAGATGCATTTCGTCACAGTCACGAATTGCACTGCGCCCGTCACCTTGAGACATTGTTGTTAAGTCTCATGTGCCTGTATTTTCACTGGCTCTCGAGAACTGCTTCCGGAATACACCGTTAGATGCTTGGCGACAGATTTTCTACTTGAGGGTGGTCGCTAGCCAGGCGGGCATTCGCAAAAGGTAAGGCGGACAAGCCCTTCCACAATGCGGTGAATCTCAAGCACGCGGCGAGATTCAAACCTGCCCAGTCCATAGCCAATGCCGCTCAGTGGCATTGGCATCATTGCTTCTGATATTTCTATTCAAGCTTAGTTTCGTCATATTTTGAACACCAACTTTGCAAACTCGTTGAAATTTTTCATGCATATTGAAGGATGTCTATGCCAGTTTGCCAGTTTTTCGTTTTATAACATATTTAATCTCTAATTGTTTAAAAAATTATTTCCATACAAAACATTTTTCCCAAATAATTTTAAAACTACTTAATTTTTTTGGAAAACTGATAAAGCAAATCATTAACTTTAGGTTCAAGTTTGACTAAGTTTTTTTGTTAAGTTTGACACTTTAAAATTAGACAAAACTATGTTTCTATGGAAAGTGCTGTGAACACACTGTATTTGAAACTAGATTAACGTTCTTGTATAATCATTTGAATTTCCTTAACGTATCACCTGTATCTATAAATTAATCATATCCACATAGAGCTTATAAAGCAAAAGAAATATGCTTCCATATATTAATAAGATTATCACAAAAACGGTCAAAATTAAGAACAAAATATTAGGAAGCCCTTGCCCAATTTCAAAGACCCTTATTTAAATAAAATTCTGTTAATTGAATAAATTAAACTTATTAAACATTTTTTCCAATATCCCTTGATCGCATCACTGGGCACTCAGTAAACCGAACTGGCTGTACATTGGGAATTTCATTAAGCAGAAAGTAAATGGAATGAAACCGAATTTTACACTTGAAAAAATATCAAAAGAATCACTTGAAATACTCAATATTGCGTTTAAAAGAGAGACCGCATAATAAAATTGTGTTTTGTGACACTGGATAAAGTTGGGACTTGGTTAATCGTGGAATTTTGGCACTGGCAACTTTTTTGTTATTCATAATACAATCTATTTGTAAAAATGTATAAGAATATAGATATATAGTTTACAATTAATAATATACAGATATGTTTATTTAAGTTGTATAAACGCAGTCGTTTAACAGATACCCTCATTTGTATGTTGTTCTAAATATCGTTTAGATCACATAAGATTTTGTCTCGATAGCCATAAAAAATCTAGGCCAAAGCTATGTGGTAAAAAATATAATTTTGACTGACTTCCAAAAAAGTGGAGGTTCTTAATTCGACTGTAAGTTTTTTGTAGTTTTGTTACGTGATTACTCCGCTAACTATAAACTGAATTTTTATACATTTTTGTTGGGTAGTGTGCCTTTAAATCGATCCATTTAAATATTCATCAAAATCGATTGAGTGGTTTTTAAGTTATGGTCAATTAACTGAATAATATCTTGTCGATTGTGAACAGACAAATGAATTATCCTGTAAGCAGATCCATATTTTATAACCACGCCCGCTGCAGTAAGGTTTGCGTGCTGTTTTTGAGCTTAACTAGTATTTCTTTACATACATATTTATTCGTAGCACAGAAAACAAAGGCAAATACAAGAACAAAAAAATATGTATTTGCATCAACACATACACATATACATACTTAATAACAGTAAAAACAATTCACTTTGGTAATCTTTTTGCTTAGAGAGCCGGCCGCCTTCCTGACGCCGACCCACTTTGTATTTTTTTTCATTTGTAATATTATAACTAGATAGTTAATGCGTTATGATAAGAAGCACTAATATGCGTCTTATGTGTAGTGCCCTACTTACATCGATGTAAGTACAGGCATGTTGCCCATTAAACTCATTTGTCTCTTAGTCGCCTTAAGAGAACATCCGATTGACAATACGTATTGTATGGCAATTAAAATTTACAATAAAATCCCAATAGACATTAGAGACTCACCCATCAGTAAATTTAAATCTAAATTGCATACTTGGCTTTTACACAATTAATTTTATTCAATTGATGCTTTTTATGTAAAACTAAAGTAATTTGTAATTTAATTGATTTACCTTTTAACATAATTTCATGACGTACCTACCTACTGCTTTATAATTAAATTCAAATACTTCAATAACGTTTATATTTTTGACATTGTATCGCTTCTTATTAGTATTTAGATTTTTTTTGTGACTTTTAATATTTATTTGTACGCCGTAAGGCAGAACATGCTGGGATCTTTAAATACTGACATAACTTTATAAGACCTATAATACCCATGTTTTTGACAAATAAATAATTCATTTATTCATCCGAAGTATATGGTACAGTAACAACAATTTTTTTTTTGCTGGGTGCTCTAGTATCGGAAAAAATGAGCAATAGTTCAAACTGTTCGTACTCGCATTGAAGAAGAAAAGATTATCGTCTCGATGTAAAATCTTTTTAGTTCCACGAAGATGTTTTGAGTAATAAAGATGTCGGAGCGTCGCGGATGAGAAAAGAGTTTCAATAACAAATCTTAAGTAATTTATTGCGTTTTGAATAAAACTAGAGATGCTGCTTTGGGATATTTTAAAGAAGATAGTTTTATAAAATCGTTTTTGTTGAAAACTTTCTGCTCTTTTGCATTCAGAGCACTAATATAAGGTTTTGTCTCATACTCAGAATAAATACATAAATACATACAGGGCAAGTCTTTGCCATGTACTGGAGACAGTTCTAGACTTTCGATTGTTTTTTTTAATACTTTATAGGCTAATCTTTGATCGCTATCTCACTCGATGGTAGATAAGTGATGATGTGATCGAAGGTGATAACAGGCTTTACCTAGAATTACTGGCCCTCAAGAACAGCAGCCGAAATATATCGTTAGGTGCTTGGCGACAGATTTTCCACTTAAGGTTGGTTAGCTAGCCAGGCGGGCATTCGTAAAATTTCCTACCACCATGCTAAAACGATTGCCATTCTAAGACAATAACCGGGATCGACGGCTTAACGTGCCCTCCGAAGCACGGAAGCACTTAGTAGTAAAGTCACTAGCGGTCACCCATCTGTCTGTATCTATGACGTTGCTTAACTTAGCTGATGAGTTAAGAACAGCTACGCAAACTTCAGTTGGAGCACCGCATTTTTTTTTAAATTATTAAATCTAAATGCCTATTGTAACCGGGGATCGAACCGCAAGACCTCGAGAATCCAAAGCGACATTTTCATCAACCAAAGAGGTTAGCCAAATTCTTAATTCTTAAACATACATGAACAGTTTTTAAAACAATTATTGCCGGTAAAAGCTTAATTACGTAGGTGGTACTTGTATTATTATGTTGTGCTTTGCGCGGAAGTAGTTTTTTCTTTCCCATTTTGTTTTAATAAGCTGTCAGTGCCACAGGAAGTTTGTTGAGTTTTCTACATTTTATTCAGAAAAACAAACCAAGGAGTTTCTCACTTGCACAGAGTTAGGGATAAAAATCATATAACAAACTTTTTACTATTGACAATATCGTGTAGTTACCTAACGCCATGGAAGTAATAAGTACTACCGTAGAACTTATTACTTCCATGCGTGAGGCAGGCTATTTTGTTTTTTTAAAAATCCTGTTCATAAGTTTAGAGCCAGTAATTCTAGGTTAAGCCTGTTAACACCTTCCACCACCTCATCACTTACCATCACGTGAGATTGGTGTCAAAGGCCATAAAAAACAAATGAGCAATTCATAACCTGGAAATAAGTGGACGTTTCGGTTGAGGTGATGATGATAAATGCCATATCTTAGATCACTACCCGCTGTTAGTCAATAGAAAAAAAAACGCATCATAGACAACTTTAAGCAGTATATCCTCATGTACGGAAGATAAATCTCTATGTAACTAACAACAAAATAGTTTGTTAACAACAAACTTCTCCGGACTTGGCGCGGCTTATCCCAACATTAGCATATAAGAAGTTGGAAAAAGAGAATTTCTTCTGAAACGGCGTCATGTGTTAGCCGTTTTTTATGAGTTACGGAGATATGGAAATAATATCTGAAGATAGAAATAACCAAGGGTATGGAACATTACACTTTGGGGGTAAACGAGAAGGGTTACTTTTGGGTTGGTTGAATTATCGAATTAGTTAAATGATACGAGGTTATTGAAAGAAAAAAAATTATCACGTATCTATTCTAAGCGCAGATTAAGGACATGAATTAGATTGAAGTGTGTAATTTTAGTTCTTTTTCACAATAACACAATAAACAAAATAAGATAAGGTTTTAATATTTTTAAAATTCTCCTGTAGGGGTAAGCCGTTATCACAGATTTCCTGTTTCTACGATCCTTAAATACTTCTTTCGCTTTATTTACACTCGTCAATCCTTTCATACATAAGCGTCGTCGGTTTAGTGTACTCCTGACCTGGCCTTTTTCAGAACATTTCGGAAACTTTGCCTTTTAGTTTTTTTCTTAAAACCACACAAAATAACGATATATTTAGAATTTTAAAATTTTTCTATTTTACTAAGTACTTGAGGGCCAACAACTATCAAGCCTATCAATGATTCTAAAAACTCCCGCCCTCGCATTCACCGCATGGTGAAGTGTAAGACCGCGGTGAGATTCTACTCGTAACTATGGACCTCCTGCGCATCAATACAAAATAATACCACTTCTCACATCAACGTGAATATGTTGTAGCCGCATAACAGAGCTTTAAACCATATCTTAACGCCCTTAGCCGAAAGGTGTTTTCTCAAAGAGGGTTGGGGTCCGGAAGGTCCATAACCTTTCTTGGAAATGCATTTGGTGGTACTACTATCTACCCAGCTGCAGTTTGTTTAAGGGCTGCTATGGTTATGTAACCCTATTGACTAAATTGAGTAATGAGCAGCAACACTATAATCACGTAGTCTTTAGTAATATATTTACGTAGTTTTATAATCGGACTCGTTCATCATACACACCGCTAGGGACACAACCAACTGGAAACAACTGGAACACTCTGCCTGAGTCTGTGTTTCTGGTTAATTTCGGGGGTCTTCAAAACAGGAGTGAATAGGTATCTTCTGGGTAAGCGCGCTCCATCATCGATCGCATCGTCACTTAACACCAGGTGCTATAGTGGTGAAGTACTTACGGTATAATAGAGATTTCATACTTGATATAATTCTGTTCTTGTTCTATCTTATCAGTTCAAGTTGAAAATCTGTCGCCAAGCACCTAACGGTGTGTTCCGGCAGCTGTCCTTGAGAGCCAGTAAGTCTAGGTTAGCCTGAACAACATCTTCGACCGCATCATCACTTACCATCTGGTGAGATAGTGGTCAAAGGCTAACATATCAGGCATAAAAAAAAAAAAAAAAAAAAGTTAATAGAGAAAACGTTGTAGGTAGGAATGCTTAAAACTATTTTTATATATTTTTACGATATCAAGGCGATAATCTTAGAATAATTGGTCGATTTTGGGCAATTAGGATTTGCCAGTTTGACAAACCGTTAACATACCGAAAAGCTTTTCAGAAACCCAAAATAGCAATAATTGGCGATTAATTGGAGATTTGACTTTAGTGTTGACAAACCGTCACATGAAGTTTTCAGCAACCCAATCTGCGTTTGACAATGGATTAGCAAGCATTTAACATAATTTGTCGCTGATTTGCGTTTCAGAAACCGGGGGTAAAACTCGTATATAGGGACTTAAAATGATTCTGAAAGAACAGGTTTCGCAAGAATAGGTTTTAAGAGAGTTATTACAAAAGCATTGTGTTAATTACTAATCACTACATAGTATAATACAAAGTCACTTCCCGCTGTCTGTCTGTCCCTATGTATGTATAGATCTTTAAAACTACGCAACAGATTTTGATGCGGTTTTTTTTAGTAGCTAGAGTGATTCAAAAAAAGGGTTCATATGTATAATACATGCATAATATAATAGAGAAACACTGATAATTTTAGAGGTATCTAGTGTGATGTCGTAAATAAACACAATTTTTTTAACCCGACGAGATAAATCAAAATAATGTTCTGTAGCATTATACGCCATAAAAACCGCCACAAAACAGTTTTAGTGGCATTTGTCTATCTCTTAGGGATAACCCACAATAACCATTTTATATCCTAAACTTTTTATGAAAAATAATGGTTTATTTACGACGCGATTTTAAGCAATACAGCATTAATCCTTATCCAATTAAGTACCTTAAATATATTGTGCATTTAATATAGATCAATATGATTCTTAACACACTCTTAAAACATGTTATTTAAATGAATATTTCCGAAGATATTACAGATTATTAAGAACTAGCTTTCCGGGCGCGGCTCCTCCCGCGCGTATGGCGGTTATCGCGCAAAAACATTAACCTCTTTTTGCGCATTTGGATAAAAAGTATCCAGTAGTTTTGGCGTGAAAGCGTAACAGACAGACAGAGAGAGTTACTTTCGCATTTATAATATTAGTACTGAAGTACTGATCAGCACTACACCCGTGCGAAGCCGGGGCGGTTCACTAGTTGATATTAAAAATGTAAATGTAAATATCAATCAAACCAGTAAGTTCTATGCATAATAACTAAACATTATTATTCAAAACAAGTGACGCGTTGAATTCAGAAGTTTCATGAAAGGGGAAATTCTCTTAAACTGTTATCATAATTATTTATATAAATGGAAATGCTCCAAAATTGTTGGTCTGAAATGATGAGCTTTGAATAAATTTATGAAGTTACGCTTTCCGATATGATAAATATTCTGAGCTGTTTTTAATCATAGCTGTGCCGTATTGTATCAGCCGGAGTGTCCACTGCTGAAGACAGCTTCCCCCATCAATGGGGTGTTTGCCATAATCCCTACGCTTGGCAGGCGTCTTGGGGATCGTAGTTTAATGTATATGTTCCTCATAAGGCGCTGAAGCCAACCTTCCGGTTTTTAACCTTTAGTCGCCTTTTACGACACCCACGGGTAGCAATGGAGGATGAGATTCTAGCCCGGCACCACATTTTACTTTTGTTATAACTTTGTTGAGTGATATGGCCCGCCCAATGCTACCTCAAGTTTCAAATTCTGAAAGCTTTGTCGGTGAATTTGGTTCTTCGGTGAATATCATAATTCGTAATCAGAAGTTCATTGCGTAGCAGATCTCTTCGCAGCTCGTTGAGCGACTTTAATCTTGTCCATAAGGCCACAGTTCTGGGCCATAAGTCATCACTGGCAACAGGCACTGCGGGATGTTCGACGAGAATATGTCATTCGCAAGAGCTATTCGATTTAGAATTTTAGTATCAACAGAATAAGAACAACGATGATTCGCGTTATACTAATTTAGAGTTAAGTGTAAATAAATAAGAACTTGACCGTGGGCTTCCGGGCTAGAATGTCACACTATGGTTAGCATGCCATATCACAGGTTTGTCCTAGTTTGGGTGCCAATGATCTCCCTAGAAATATTAACTTTGTTATACTTACAGTAAGCTATTTTAATACGTGGGTATTATTATACAAAAACGGTGTGTAAAGTTATAATATGTTTGTGAAAATAAAAAATATATTAAAAAAATAACATTCCAAAATCAAATGATTTCATTTTATACAAAGCCTTGGGGTAAAGCAACAGAGCTGGTGAACTGTAGTTACGGGTTCGACTAGTTGCTAATAATTTTTCCATCTAACAGAATTATAATATTAGGTTCGTAGCAAGGTTATTGCCGTCTATTATCAAACACACATTTTTTAATAACCGCAGAACAAACATTATTTTTCCACGTAACGCTAAAACTTCCAACGTCACTTACTGTCACCGGAAGTAGTTAGAGGGTGTCGCGACCGTCACTTCCGGCGTGGTAATAGTCTTGATACGGTTGTTTCTTTAAATAATGCAGAGAATATTGTTAAGGTTATTCTATGGAGAGGTTATATGGCGTCGCTTTTTTATAGTTGAAACAAAAATATGTTGAGTAAAAAATGTTTAGCAATATGTCCTTTTGGAGCCACGTTTTCTAATATGGAACTCTATCACTAAACCTCGACTGATCGTCATTCCTTCAGGTTGGTACGTTCTTCCGTTTTCTATTTGACCTTTAAGCGTATCGAATAATAATATATATATATATGACTAATTTTCCACCCGCGCGTATATCGGTTGTCGTGCAAAACCATTATAACCTCTTTTTGTGCAGATAGATAAAAAAACTATCGTATGTCCTTCCCCGAGTCTCAAACAATTTTGATCCAAATCGATCCAGTAGCTTTATAGTTTGTTCGTTGCATACAAAAATACAAATCTTTATTCATTATAATATTAGTGTAGAAAGGGGCCCCCCATACAGAAAACGTGTTATTTTGTTTTTGCTCTTAAAATCGGTAATACGATAATGTATATACAAGCATCAATCTTAATATGTACAGGGTTATTGAAAAAATGCTAACAACCTCTTAGGGTTGACTTCTGCTAGTCCTAACAAACATTTTGAGATTAATTGTTTTTTTTTGTATGTTTTTGACGGAATATGCACGCGGACCACCTGATGTTATAAGTATCTTGTGCCTGTAATGTATTATTTCATAGTTACTTTGCTCGATGTAAATATTCAAAAATCTATTCAAAGCGATATACAGATGCACAGCGCGGTTGGGTGTTGCCACAGCGGGCACTCTCTCTTTAAAACAAAAAAAGAATTGTATTAAAAAATTAATAAAAATAACATTTTATATTGCAAAACAAAAAAAAAACATTTCAGAATGTTTGTTAGGACTAGCAGATGTCAACCCTAAGAGTTTGTTAGCATTTTACTAATATATAAATAATTAATTAATATCCCTGTATAGTCAGTAATACAATATATATCTATCAATATCGTTAACAACATATAATGGAAACCAGTCATGTGCAAGTCGGACTCCCGCTAAGGATCTTGAAACTGTATGAAAACATAACAATTTAGGCACATTCTTTGTCAGTGCGGATCGGCCGGTTTTAAGTGATAAACAAGTGTTTTGATAAGTGCTGTGTGGTATCATTTTAACCAGTAAAATATATAAAGTTATGAATGTCAATGGCTCTAGCGACAGACAGTCGAGGAGTCTGTCTAATGCTAGTATTCATAATTGCACTTCAAGAAAGAAATCGATCATAAAATGCTGTTTTCGACAGATGTTCCACACTTCAAAGATCAAAAAGCATCTTAAAATCAACCTTAACTTTAAGATGTATTTACTAATGTGAGCCTGATACGAATACGAGAATACTGACAGAAGTTCTAAGAGCCGATCAGCGCATTTGTTGCTAAGAATATAAGGGCAAGAAGTAAAAAAGTAACAAAGAAGCAGATGGTTCATACAAATCGATGCTTACAAAATTTAAAATTAACTAAAATAACTTCTTAATTATTAGAATAGGGCAACTTTAGACAGAGTTTTCTCTAAACAACATAACTCTAGGTACTTCGAAAGCTTTAAAATAAAGTCCAATATAAGGCGCTTGTCTCACGGCGAAGAGCGACAAATATATAGAACTAAAACTACAAATGAGTTGGCGATCTGTGAGAGTGTGTAGTTATTTTAATAGTTTTATCGCTGGGCTATAAGCGAGTGAGCTGATCAGTTCAGAATGGCTAAGAAAACTTCACTACGAGAGCTTCTACTGATACCAATTTGTGCGTGATGTCAAAATACAAGTCGTAGTTAATTTATGCGTGAATAAACTCGTAGTAATGTATATTACAACTAACATAAATTACTACACTAATGTATCACTTTGTTTCTCGAGAAGGCTATTTTGAATTCAGAGTAAAGCGCCTGATTTTTAAAATAGTAGTTTCCTATCTGAGTTTAGCGTTCTTCTTGCAGCGGCTTTATAATTTTTTTTGCTGAACGTGGCAGTACTAACTAGAATATTTCAATATTAAAAATTGTAATTGACCTTCATTAGAGCGTCGTAGACGCCTAAATTTAATAAATGATTTTGATTTTGACTTTGATATTATTTATTGGTATATGACATTATTATAAATTAAGCATTTCATATTTAAATTGTATACTAGTCACATTACAAAAACTGATAATCCTAGGCTTTGTGGCCAGCATCTTGCGGCTTCGGATTTTATGCAAACATTAAGGCGTTGGCCACTGTATGTTTCTTACACTGATAACTTATATGCGCTTATAAGCGAATAAGAAAGAGTCTCTCACTGCGTGTTTAGATCACCAAACAAGCATCGCTGAGCGACTGTAGCTCTTGTCGCTGCGATAAACTATTACAGAGCGAGTTTTTGCTGGTAGTGTGGACATTCAGCAATCAGCTATAAATATTTGCATCACAAAAGCAGTTTGAGCAGCTAGCTTTCTCGCCGGCGCGCCGTAGTGGGAGAAGTGCCTTACAGAGCGGCGTCTCAAATAACCATTTCAGTAATTAAAATTTCATCAATATCAAAGTCCAACAAAAGATGAATATTCGCGACATTCCAACGAAGGACTCTTCAAATCTTTACATTTTCAACGCCAATCTAGAGTATTAAAACTTTTATTTACTTCGCAAAACAAACTTTAGCCGTCAGAATGAATTTCAAACAAGTAAATTGTAAGAGTTCTTCCTTTAAGAAATCTTTAAAGTGCCAAGTGGTGCAGGAATGACCTAGACTATATCTTCACATCTTAATCTTTCAACTTTAAACTCTATTTAAATCGCAGCAAAGCCTTAATTTCAATGATTCTGATAAGATATATGTTGTTTTTAGCGTCTAGAAGATAGAGTTTGAGCAAATATCATTACCGTACGTCCACAACAGCACTTCACTCGCGGTTTTAGATGGCCACTTAGCCATAGACTTGCAGTTAAGATATATGTATATGTATAAGCATATAACTAATAATAAAACTACGATATATAGATAAACCGTCATCTTTCTAGCCTTATTCAACGTATATGGGGTATACAATGTTTTTATTAGGTACCTGATTGGATTTTGACCAATACACTCACCTGGTGGTCGGAGAAGTGAAAATGTAGATTAAGAACAATGTATTAATATATATTGTTGAAGAACGTGTGGAAGAACATATTATAGAAAGTTTTTAGTTGAGATTTTATGGCCGTTCACACGCCAACTCTTGAGAATGCTTTTTAATAATGAAATGAAATAATTAATGTATACAGTTATTTTAGTAAATTTTTGACTACACTATTGTATTGGGGTTAATCATGTAAGAATAGTTGTGATGAATAAATAAATAAACTTAGGTCTCGATTTGTCAGCTGCAGTCCACATTCAAGACAGAAAATTAGTCAAAACACAATACAATACAAAACATTCTTTATTGTTTACCAAGGTTGAAGTAAATAACACTTATTAAGAATTATTTTGGGAGTACAATGAGCGATCTTATCGCTATGTAGCTATTTCTTCCAGACAACCTTTGGATGGACAGAAATAATGAAAGAGGTAGACGGTGGTGAACAATACATTAAGCATCTTTGTTAAAATAAAATGCCTAAAATATGAAGAAAAAATATAAACTTAACTAATTCAGACATTTACATTTTCAGGGGTCAGTAGATTTGTCAAATTTAACTGCCCCAATTGAGACAGAGTGAAGAAGAAGAAGTCTAAGAATATGAAGAATAAGAAGAGGGATATAGGTATATGATGATAATTACCTATTTCTATATTTAATTCTACTAACTTTCAAATACCATAATCAGCTTAGTCACATGCATCTAAACAAGAGATATATCCCTTAATTAATTGCATATCGCATCCCCAAACAAATGAATAATTAAATGAATTGATTATAACGCTGTTTACCTGATATCAATGGACATTAATAACTCAATTGCTGTCATTGGGCGGATTATAAATTGAAATCCAGTTGGTTCTTTTTTCTGGTTACTATTTGTATGTCAAAGCATGCATAGTTTTTTCATACTACCCGCAACGAGCCGCGAATGATGTTTCGCTTCGCCGCGGCTGACCAGTACCACTGAGAGTCGTCGTTGGACCGCACCCCGCGCCATACACCACGACGGTGTCGCATTCTTAATATAAATAAGTGCAAATATTGCCTCATCACCGCACCGTGTTATCATTAATTACTTATTAGAACTGTTTTACTTGTTGCTACGTGATATTTTGTGACGTGCGTGGAAAGTGACCGCACCGCGGCCTCTGCAAGGGAGACTCCGACTACGGGAGATGGTGGAGAAAACTATGGTATGTACATATATTTTAGTAGCCTCAATTAAGAACCTCCTTTGCGCTTGGGAATCTCTTTTGTATAGGACCCCCTTCTCTAGGCTTCAATTAACCTACACTTACCTACTATAAACAACTATCGAACCAGCCCCTACCCCGCGCGGTGGGAGTTCCTTATTTTGAGGACAATTCTTTTCTAAGAAAACCCACCACTTAATGGTCCTTCAAAGCACGGATGTTGTTTATTTTTAGGTTTAATCTAGCCTACATATTTGCTACGCAACAATCGCCGCCATATTTTTCTGCGCATTGTCACATCTTTAACAATTCGCATCTTTCTGTCTTCTATTATTCATTCCTTGAATTATCCAGGGATATACCTAATGGTGTAATATATTTATTATTAGTTAACTTCGCATCGCATATTGGTATTTACACCAATCCGCATTCCATCGCATTTCGTCATCTCTTCACGAATTATTAGGTAGCCATTTTGCAATTATTTACCGCGTCGTGCTCGCCACTGTAGTTTATCATGGCGAACGAACAAAAACTTAGAATTTTTGAAAAACAGCGTGAATTATATTTCGAGCGTATTCAACTTATTTACAATAGCTCACGCAAGGATTTAAACGATCCGGTTGAACTTGAGAATTTTCTTTGTTTAATTGAGACATTAGATGAACTCCGCTCTAACTATCAACAGGCTGTGAATGAAATAAACAGCATTTCATTAAAAATAAATAAAGATGCAACGCCTAACTTTGATACTTGGCTTGCTTTCGAAGATCTTTATTGCCGCATCAAACGCAAAATATCACTATGTAAACAAGCGCACTCTGATGCCAAATCAGAATCAAACCACGGAGTTTCTTTGCAAGGAATTAAATTAGAAAGAATTCAGTTATGTGAATTCAACGGCGACCGCCAAAATTGGCCTTTATTTTACGCAACATTTAATAATGCAGTTCATCTGAACGCGTCACTCACAGATACAGAGCGAATGTATTACTTGGTGGGTAAATTAACCGGAAAAGCAAAGTCAATCTGCACCGGAATCATTCCATGTGGCGAAAACTATATGTCAATATATACCGCGCTTATAGATAAGTACGAAGATAAGCGTAGTTTAGCCGTCTCTTATCTAGATCAGATGTTTACATTGAAGCCGATTGTATCGGCTACCGCCAAAAGCCTAGAAAACTTTGTTGATAAATTCGCGAACGCATATTTAGCTTTGAATAATTTAAAAATTCAAAATCTATACGACTTTGTATTAACATACGTGGCTTTACAGCGATTAGACAAAGAAACCGCGCGTCTTTTTGAAATGGATAATCGAGACAACGGATTACCGAATCTACAAAACTTGTTTACTTTTATACGCGACCGTGTCAAGATATTGACTCATACTGGTGATAATTCTTTAGATTCAGACTTTACATCGAAACCCAAATTACCCGCTAACTCCGCGCCAAAAAATAATGTACGATCTTTTGTTGTTAACAACAATAATAGCTCCTGTATGTTATGTAGCAAATCAGATCATGATCAGCTATATTCCTGCCCTAAATTTCAATCATTAACACCCCGCGAACGTTATAATGTCATTAAGAATCAAAATCGCTGTGTAAATTGCTTAAGTAATAAACATACTACGCCCGCATGTAAGTCAGAAGTCACATGTAAACAATGTCACGGAAGACATCACACCATGTTGCACTTTTCTGACACAAATAAAATTAATAGGATAGCTGATCGGCCGCCTGGCGTCCGACCAGTCTGTTATCAGCCCGCAACTGATTCTAGTCGAGGCACCGCTGAAACAAATATTCACTCGACATCTGCTATCGCATCGTCGATTTCTACTTTGAATAAGCCCCAAGATAATATCGTTTCTCTTTGTAGTATGACTGATAATTCCCGCCCGCGAAAATCCCAAAACGTTTTATTGGGTACCGCCCTCGCTGATGTTAAGCGTCGAGATGGGTCGATTTGTCAAGTGAGAATATTAATCGACAATGGTTCTCAAAATCACTTAATTAGTCAAAATGCCTGCAAAAGATTAGGGCTTCGCATATTTAATGACTGTTCTGAAAAATCCGTAATGGGGATCGGTAACAGCTCCCAGACTATATACGGCATAACTAACTTAACTTTATTTTCTCGGCATGATCCGAACTATTGTTTGCATATCCAACCGCTCGTCCTTAAAACTATTTCAAGTGACCTACCGAGTTGCCAGCTGGACAACCACACTATACTCGAGTATTTAGGAGAGATACCGCTAGCCGACCCGCAGTTTAATGTCCCAGGACCTATTGATATATTAATCGGTTCTGAAGTATTTATTGAAATCTTAAAATCAGGCAAAATACTAGGGCCGCCGGGACATCCCGATGCATTAGAAACGAGTTTTGGTTATGTAGTTATGGGCTCAACTGCCTACATACCTACAACTCAACCGCGTCCTATCAATACTGACAACCAACGCTCACGCGCTTTTTTTACGTCTAGTGATGAGTCAATTGAGACTTTGGTCTCAAAATTTTGGCAGTTAGAATCAGTACCGACTAAAATACATATGTCTAAAGCAGAAGCAGAATGTGAAGATTTTTTTGTATCAAATACACATCGTGATAGCTCTGGACGTTATGTCACCGCATTACCATTTTCGCTACCTACTACAAAATTAGGGAACTCACTAGAAATCGCATCGCGTCGATATGCCTGTTTAGATCGCAGATTTCAAACAAATTCTGCCTTAAAGGAAGAATACGACAGCATTATAAAAGATTATCTTAAAAATAAAATTATTTCACCCGCACCCGCTAGGACCACCGCAGAAGATCATTACGTCATACCGCATCACGGCGTAAGCCGACCGGACAAAGGCATACGCATTGTTTTAAACGCGAGCGAAAAAACTGATACTAACATATCATTGAATGATTGTTTACATTCTGGGCCAAATTTACAGGCCGATTTAACAGCGATAATTTTGAAATTTCGTCTGTTTCCTGTCGCTTTGACCGCAGATATTAAACAAATGTTTTTAAATATTGGAATTCGAGAACAAGATCGTCGTTTCTTAAATATTTTTTATAAATTCAACGACGATGACACCGCTAAATTATATTGTTACGAACGTTTGTGTTTTGGCCTACGCTGTTCGCCATTTATCGCAATGCGAACAGTCAAACAACTCGCTCAAGACGAAACGGACTTTCCGCTCGCTTCCGAGGTAGCTTCTAATGATTTGTATATGGACGATTTGGGAACTTCCGTATACGGAACTGCCGAAGGAATCAAACTTGCCCGCGACTTAATCAATTTATTTAAACGTGGCAATTTCGACTTGATAAAATTTATGAGTAACTCCGCTGACGTCATAAACGCGATCCCGCCTGAAAACCGGTTATGCTCGACTTTGGAATTTGACAAGGAAGACAATATGAAACTTCTAGGTCTCATATGGTCTCCCATTGATGACAATTTTTCGATTGCGCTTAAATTTAATCCACAGTCGAAATGTACCAAACGTTTAATGCTTTCAACGATTGCTAAATTATGGGACATCAACGGATATTGTGCGCCTGTAATTTTATACGCCAAACTTTTGATTAAAGCGCTTTGGATCGCCAAGATCGATTGGGACGAACAACCACCGCGTGATATTTGTGTAGCTTGGAGTCGTTTCCTATCTGAACTTCCCGCCTTAGAAAAGTTTAAAATCCCGCGTTACTTAGGGGTCACCGCCAAATCCCGTGTTATCTTGCTATCATTTGCTGATGCAAGCGAGCGTGGGCTAGGATGTGCAGTATACCTTTGTATACAAACCGCATCGCAACCGAACGAGGTTAATTTAATCTGTGCTAAAAGTAAAGTCGCGCCTCTTAAGGTCGTATCATTGGCTCGCTTAGAGCTCTGCGCTCTTTTGTTATTATCAAAGCTATGTCGATTCGTAATCGAAACGATTTCTCCCCGCTGTCACATTGATGACATTTTTGCATTTAGTGACTCAACCGTAGCCCTTCACTGGGTTCACTCCGCGCCGCACCGCTTTGATACATTCGTCGGAAATCGCATCACACAAATACAGGATAATTTAGATCCTAAACATTTTTTCCATGTGACGTCATCGCAGAATCCTAGCGATATCCTTAGTAGGGGAGCTACCCCACAACAACTGCTGGAACATCCACTTTGGCTCCACGGCCCTTCTTGGGCTCGTGATGACGTAAGCACTTGGCCAGTTTGTAGGTTCACTTTCGAACACACAGCTGATGAGAAGACAATGGAAGTTAAAAAACAACCGAAGGTTTTCATAAGCACTGACGAACCGCCACACTTGCTTAGCACACTGGCCCAGAGAGTATCTTCCTGGTCTAAATTACTTCGCATCGTGGCGTATTTATATCGCTTCTTAGGAAAAATCCCGCGTTCTAATAGAATGGAACTTTCGCATTTACAATTTGCAGAAGTCGCTATAATAAAGGCTCTGCAGCAACAGTACTTTAAAGACGATATAAACGCTCTCTCTAATAACCGCAAGGTTTCAAAATCGTTATTACCGCTATCACCGTTTTTAGAAAATGGTTTACTTCGCACTGGTGGGCGACTCACAAAAACTACACTTGACTTCGACAGCAAACACCCAATATTGTTACCAAAAAAACATCATATTGTGAATCTCATAATAGATTATTATCATCGCAAGTACCTTCATGCTGGCCCGCATTTACTTTTGTCACTTATAAGACAAAAGTACTGGATTATCGCCGGCCGTAGTACGGTTAAACAACGCTTTCGCCTCTGCAACAGCTGTTTCAAGGCTAGTCCGCGTTCTGATGCGCCGTTCATGGCAGACCTGCCCGCATCCCGCGTTAACGTTGCCTTTCCGTTTTCAAAATGTGGAACAGACTACGCAGGACCCGTTAATATATTATTAAGCAGATACCGCGGAGCCCGTAAGGTGAAGGCATACATCTGTGTGTTCACATGTCTCGTTTCTCGCGCAACACACCTGGAATTAACTGTAGATTTGACTACCGAGTCTTTCCTTCGCGCTTTTCGCCGCTTCATATCGCGTCGTGGAAATTGTACCGAATTATTTTCCGATAACGGTACCAATTTTGTCGGCGCCAAGGCTAAACTCGACGAATTGAACGGGTTTCTCAAGTCCAAGGCCTTCTGCGATTCCTTCGCCGAGGAAACGCTAGCTCAAGGCGTATCTTGGAAGATGATACCACCTAGCTCACCACACTTTGGTTCTGCCTGGGAGACGTGCGTTAGAAGAGTAAAAATTTTATTAAAACGTTCTCTACGTGACATATTACTGACTTACGAAGAATTACTCACCGTCCTTACTCAGGTCGAGGCTGTGCTAAACTCCCGTCCTCTGACTGTGTTGAGTTCAGACCCAGCCGAACCTGAGGCTCTAACACCCGCGCATTTCTTGACTTTCGGTCCGCTTAAATCATTCCATTCAGAAACACATTTTCAACCTACACCGGAAAATCTTATACGTAATAAATATTTATTAGACCAAATCGTTCAGAGATATTGGAATCGATGGAGGCGAGAATACCTTAATACATTACAAACCCGCGTTAAATGGAATACACCCTCTAATCCGATAGTGAAAGGAATGGTAGTACTTATCAAAACTGACAATTCACCGCCGCTGCAATGGCCTCTAGGCATTATAGAAGATATCCATGCTTCTTCAGACGGAATTGTTAGAGTTGTGACGGTCCGCACTAAGAATGGTGTCTACGTTAGACCCGTAGTAAAACTCTGCGTTTTACCTTCTCAATAAATAATTTTACTTATCTCGCGCACCATTCACGGTGTACCTCTATTGTTTAAGATATTATACTTAGTTAATTTCTATAGTTTGATTTTTCTAGTACTGTACTAGTCGCACATAATCCGCATCACATCCGCAATCTTATATTTGATAGCAAAAATTTCTCTTTTATGAGCTTATCAATGTTCTCTACTACATGGAGCAGACCCGCATCCGCATAGCTTACATGAGGAACGTCTAGTTTCTCCAATTCTTATTGATTCAGGAGACATCTTCATTTCCTGAAGGCCGGGGGGATGGTTCTTTTTTCTGGTTACTATTTGTATGTCAAAGCATGCATAGTTTTTTCATACTACCCGCAACGAGCCGCGAATGATGTTTCGCTTCGCCGCGGCTGACCAGTACCACTGAGAGTCGTCGTTGGACCGCACCCCGCGCCATACACCACGACGGTGTCGCATTCTTAATATAAATAAGTGCAAATATTGCCTCATCACCGCACCGTGTTATCATTAATTACTTATTAGAACTGTTTTACTTGTTGCTACGTGATATTTTGTGACGTGCGTGGAAAGTGACCGCACCGCGGCCTCTGCAAGGGAGACTCCGACTACGGGAGATGGTGGAGAAAACTATGGTATGTACATATATTTTAGTAGCCTCAATTAAGAACCTCCTTTGCGCTTGGGAATCTCTTTTGTATAGGACCCCCTTCTCTAGGCTTCAATTAACCTACACTTACCTACTATAAACAACTATCGAACCAGCCCCTACCCCGCGCGGTGGGAGTTCCTTATTTTGAGGACAATTCTTTTCTAAGAAAACCCACCACCAGTATAATATGATATCTCTTTTATACCTATTTCAATTAATCACTAGATCACATCGTTTTGTTTTTCATCATCAACATCATTTCAGCCACAAGCTAGTATACTCACTAACTGATAGACGTCCCCGATAAATTTCAAAATAGGACCATTAGAAGCGGCCTACATCTGACTGACAGAAACTGACAGTTAAGATTTAAAATAATAATTACTTAAAATTCAAGATACCCGTACCGTAGAAATATACAGAGACTGAGATTATAACAAACTATATTGTACTTCTAAACTATATTGTGATGACCTAGTGCCATCTATATCAAATGATATATCAACACTTAAGATTTTGTATTAGTATTGTTTTTGAGAACCCGTAACAAAACTGGTTTTAAATTAATAGCTTTGAAGACAATCCATTTATATATATATCACAAAACAAAAATAGTTATTTGGCACGCATGGCCACGTCTTATTGTTATTACGTAGGAGTACTTTTAATAAAACCTGAGGAAGCGAGTGGTTCAAAACGCAGAATCCTGGGCGTACCCAAGGTTTCAAAGGTACAAGACGCAAAATAACTTTGCTGCCGCAGCACACAATTTCCCCCCCATTCCAATAAGAAAATGCTAGTTGCAATAAAAACAGCCTAAATAACGTGGTAAATTTGCGTTTTTTTATGTTATTGTGACGCAACAAGCTCAAGACCGACCTGATGTTAAGCGGACTAACCTCTGCTTGTAACAGATACATTTCGTCACGAATTGCATTGCGCTTTCACCTTGAGATATAGATGTCAAAGTCTCATGTGCCTGTAATTTCTCTGGTTCTTAAGGACTGCTGCCGGAACACACCGTTAGGTGCTTGGCGACAGATTTTCTACTTGTGGGTGGTCACAAGCCAGGCGGGCATTCGCAAAATGCCCTTCCACCATGCGGTGAAGCTCAAGCCTGCGGCAGTCCATAGCCAATGCCACTGAGCCATCATTGTTTAAAAATTCGTTAATTTATTTAAATGTTAAATAACGTAAACTGGTTATATATCAAGTATATTAATTTTTCTTTTTGACGCTAGCAGATAAACAGCATTTTGCTTTGAATGATAAACAACAACTGTCCGACGTTGTGAGTCCAAAAAATTTGTACTTTACTCAATGAGCTCTAGATGCTGACATACCACAGTCATGCCAGAATACTTACATTTTGGCAAGTATTCATGTAGAGCCAACTTGAAAAATAATATATTCCATTTCTAGTCGTCTGTTCATCTTTGTCAATATTCTATACACAAGTATACAGTTTAAAGTAACCGCGACACACAAACTATTGCTAACAGCAATTCCGATCACATCACTTTAAAAAAAACGCATCAAAATCGGTCCATTTGTTTAGGACCTTCGATGCCACAGACTGACACAGGCACACAGACCCGTCAAACTTATAACACCCTTATTTTGCATAGGGAGTCAAAATATTTAAATTTCCGCCTTGTAAATCGTACCATTTACTAGCTACGCTCGTATATAGGTACCCATGACATATGGACGGATCAACAGCGGAGACTTATTTAAAAGGCTTCGTTTAGCAATTCTTTATATATTAAATATATTCAGGCGTTCCGTTGCGAAAATCCATATGTCATATATCTTGACACTATATACCATAACAAAATATATTTTAAAAATATTTTAAGAAAACATCATCACTACATAGTATAAAACAGTTACTTCCCGCTGTCTGTCCGTCCGTAGGGACGGATAAACAGATATGCTTTGATTTTGAAAACTACGCAACGGATTTCGGTGCGGTATTTTTAAAAGATAGAGTAATTCAAAAGAAAGTTAGACATGTATTATACCTAAGTAGAGAAACACTGATAATTTTGGAAGTTTTAAATAAACACAATAATCCCAATTTTTGCGCTTACATTGAAAACGCTGCCTGGCTGAACCCTACAAGATGATAGATCAGAATACTAAAGTATTGTACACTTTAAAAAGATCTACAAAAAAGTCCGTGATGCTATTATGTCTATCTTTTAGGGATAACCCACTTTTACCATTACTTGAGCATGAAACTTTTTTTACATGGCCAATTATATGTCGCTCTTACAAGAGTAACCTCTAAAGAAAACATGTTTGTATTGTCTAATGACAAAAAAGCTATGAACGTTGTATATAAAGACATTCTGTAGTATATTCAATATCAGCATTACACCCGTGCGAAGCCAGGGCGGCTTGATAGTTAAATTAATATTTTAGAAAAATACTTTATACATTTATGTCTACTGGCATTTCCGCTCAATTTTCCAGCCAAGCCGACTTGAAGTCATGAACGCCACGTAGCCAAACCGAAAGAATTTTCGCTTCTGCACGAAGATTTTCCAGGCGGTCTTGACTCTTCGAGCGCACGATCGAGAAATTAGAAAAGCTAGGCGAAATTGTCACTAGATATTATATTTGTATATTTTCAGTTATTTTCTAATATATTAATTTATGTTTTCATAAAATATTTGTTATTTTTCAATAATATTTATTCTTAGTGTTACCATGCCTAGAACAATTATCAAGAAATCGGAAACGTAACATTAATAGATCAGCAATCAGAAGCTTGCAATTACCAACCCCTTACAAACATTAACAGCATTACCTCTACTATCGGATGTCAGTACAAACATGTCACCCTCAAGGTGAGGGGGTGGGGACTAGTGATTCATCAACCGACGCACCCCTGTTTGATGATGTCACTGTCTTGGGGCGCGTGGAATATTGCTATGTGATTTTGATAGTGTGAGCGGCTACTTTTTGAATGCCTAATCGAGTTTATCTGAATTTTTGAAGCGCTCGTAGTGAAGTTTGCTTAGAATGCTGAACCGGTCAGCAAAGTTAAGCAACGTCTGCCTCGATCTTGACTTGGATGGGTGACCGATGGTGACATTACTACTGAGCGCTTCCGTGCTTCAGAGGGCACCTTAAGCCGTCGGTCCTAGTTGTTGTCTTAGAGTGGCAGTGGTGGTAGGGCATTTTGAGAATGCCGGCCTGGCTAGCTACCACCCTCAACTAGACCCTCAACTAACGTAGATCTGACGCCAAGCACCTAGTGATGTGTTTGGGTAGTTGTCCTTGAGAGCCAGTAATTAAATCTAGGCTAGCCTGAACAGCATCTTCGACTTCATTACCACTTAGAATCAGGTGTGATAGTGGTCGAAGGCGTACCTATCAGGCATATAAAAAAATGTTGTTCTATACACAGAAGTTTTGAAACAATGATGGCCAAGCGGTAATAACTATGGATTACCCAAACCCAACTTACGTTGTCAACCCCCATGTCTCCCTGTTTTGAAATATTTCCTAAAACATAATCAACAAAAAAGTATCAAATATTATCAAATCTGCTCAAAAAATTTCACTAGAATCAGTGAAGAATTAGTTAATAAAAAGCTACCGTAAGGAGAACAACTGGAAATCCGGACATCCGGACAGACAATCGAAAGCATTATGCCGAATCTGAAACAAAGACGTTTCTGTAGCCCTTTAAGCTCGCTCGGTCAATAAAGAAATGTATACATTTTTTTGCAGATAGGTTAGCTTTTTTCCTCCATATCACCTGACTGTAAGTAATAATGTTCTCGAAGATGTTGCTCCAGTTCAGCTAGAAAAGCACTCAAAAATAGCTGCTGGTACCCACAAACAGGAGCTAGGTGACAGAATTTTCTACTTTAGGGTAGTAATTTTTTTTTATGCTTGATAGGTTAGCCTTTGACCACTATCTCACCTGATGGTAAGTGATGATGTGGTCGAAGATGTTGTTCAGGCTAACCTAGAATTACTGGCTCTCAAGGACAGCTGCCGGAACACATCGTTAGGTGCTTGGCGACAGATTTTTCTACTTGAGGGTGGTAGCTAGCCAGGAGTGCATTCGCAAAATGCCCTACCACCATGCTATAACGACTGCTATCCTAAGACAACAATCGGGACCGACGGCTTAACGTGCTCTCCGAAGCACGGAAGCGCTCAGTAGTAATGTCACCAGCGGTCACCCATCCAACTCATGACCGAGGCGGACGTTGCTTAACTGATCGTATCAGAACGGCTAAGTACACTTCGGTACGAGCGCTTCAAGTACGTCAGCCAATTGCCAATTTCTCTGCCACTATGCTAAAAATTATATCTGTAGATATATACTATACTCATATATTTAGAATGTATCGGATGGCGAACCGGTGTCATGATTAATCAGACATTCCGGTATTCAGGTCACCGTGCCGCATAAATACGGAAAGCAATTCACTTTTAATCCACTTCCCGCTAAACCTCATTTCCATAAACAACAAAAAAGCGTTTCAAAATGCAACGTCATTCCAACGAAATGCTTTCACGCAACATTTTTAAAGAAAACTTCACTCGAGAGCGTTCACTGGAAGGTTACATGAATACCGTTTCCGATTTGGATCATAAATAGTGGAAACGGCTTCTTTGGTTCAGTATTGGAAAATGTATGTGTAAGTTAGTAGTTAAGGATTCTGTTAGTAACGGAGTAATGCGGCTTTTAGGAGCGTTTTTTATTTATTTAAAGAAAACTCGGCTATGACTTCGATAAAAACTGAAAATCAAGCACTATCGGTGAAAATCCGATGCAGTATTGTGATCCTAAGGACCAATGAATATGAAAAACTAGCTGTGTTATTAGGAATCTTTCCTGTATATATATAGTAAACTAGCTCTCCGGGCGCGGCTCCGCCCGCGCGTATGTCGGTTATCGCGCAAAAACATTAACCTCTTTTTGCGCAGTTGGATAAAAGCTATCCTGTGTTTTTTCCCGGGTGTCAAACTATTTCCATACCAAATTTCATTCAAATCGGTCCAGTAGTTTTGGCGTGAAAGCGTAACAGACAGACAGTTACTTCGCATTTATAATATTAAGTACTGACTGATAGTTATTTACATTAAGTTTTATTTTCCGTGTACACAACTCCTTATATTAATAATATATTATTAATATAAGGAGTTGTATATTATATTATATATTTTTTGTGGCCTGATAGGCGACTTTTGTACACTAAGAATTTAAGTTCAAGGGCCACTGACAGACGCTTAAAAATAAATTTATTTTCGAAATCTACAAATAAAATATTCAAACTTACTATACGGATTTTCGTTTTACGTTTTTTTTTTATCATTTTGTGTCCAAAGGGTTCAACAGATCTCTATTAACTTCACATCGCCATCTTTCTACAAGTGGCTGGCTTCGAGTTTTTTAACGTAGCCACATAATCTTAATATTGACAAATATATTTTTGAGCGTTTATCAGTGGTACTTGAACTTAAATTCTTATTCATATTCAGTCGCCTATCTTCCTATATAATGAATATGATTATAATATTCAAGTTATTTCGGTATATAAAGCGTCACTTCGAAGATCGTAAACATTTATACGAGTATTCCAATATCTCAAGCGTTTCAAACACCGAGGATTTCAATATACGACGTTAATTAACTCGTTGCTGATTGTCGCCGAAGATCAAAGGTCTTTGATGTTTTGTTCTCACATCGACATTACAGGGTTGTCTATAATTACAGGAAATTATTGAAACTTGAAGTTACGAGGTATGGGTGGTTCAGATTGTGTGAATACACCTAAAACTGCTATTACCTAACGTTGCCAAGGTAATCTTTGGCAACATTAGGTAATACAAGTTTTAGCGAAGCTGCGCCTTATGGCCGTAAGGTAAATCACCAATTAATGTAACGATTATAGAAAATACTAAAGGTTTTTCCCGAGTAAGTTGATAAAATCAACAAAGAAAAATGGAGCTTAGAATGTTAGCAACATAAAACCAGCAGATAGTTTCAGTCGAAATAAAGGAATGGAAAATATAAATTAATTAAGTACCAGCATATTTCACAGAATTAAGATTTTTAAGTGGAACTATCAATAGCTATGAGTATCTATTCTTGTTTTCGAATGAAAGAAAAACATTTCAGAATGATTGTGCAGTGAGAAAGATACAAAACAGAACAAGAATAACGATAAAGTCATAATAAATGTATTAAACTTTTGACTCATTAAACTGAAATTTTCAAAAGAAAGCGGAATACTATTAAAAATAATTATGAATACATACTTTAAAACAATAAAACATACATTTAAATATCAAATTTAAAATAAACCAACGAATAAAAATCGGTCAAGAGCTAGTCAGACTAAGAATAAAAACCCCGTTTCACTATGTGATACGAATCCCTCGCTGCACAAGTACCGACTTGTACTGAGCCGGGATTTTTTTATATTGTCCTATTTGAGGCAGAGCTAAACACTAGGGTTGACAGGCGTGTTATTCTCAAAACTTCGAATAGGATTGGGCTCTCAAGGTCAGCTGTCAAAACAATAGGTTATATATTGATTTTATACTAAGGATTGGTTTGGTAGCTAGCCGGCAATTCGCAAAATGCTCTATCGCCATAAAAGTGTGAAAGGTCAAAGTTCTCCTAAAACTAGCGACTGCAGTCCTAAGCAAGAAGATAGCATAACGTTCCTTATTAAACACAGAAACGCTTCGAAAAAATTGCCACTAGCTGCGCCTAATCCAAATAGTTTCCACTGGGAACATTGCTTTGTACCTTTCCTAGTACTTCCCACACAAACCAAACCTAACAGCATCACTTAAAGAATGCTTACGGTAAACACAATCCATCTTAATTTCACTGAAACCACTACGGTAGGAGCTAATTAAGTAATTCCTTGTGTTTGGCCCTCACAGCTTTAACTTAATGACAATTTAATGCCGAGGATACTGCCGCTTAAGTGTTTATCTCGGCCCCTTGGCTATTTTCACCTTAAGATTTCGATTGTACCATTTACTTTGGAGGGACACAATTAAGTGTTCGGTATAAAAAAAGAAAGCTTAGTTCCGTTTTGAATTTTAACAGGATAGCCCTAACAAAACGTGTGAACCATTTCTTACGACAATCAAAGCCTTGTTTTGTTTTTCGAATAGCTCCCACAATACTCAGTGTATTTATTTTGATAATAGAATAGGTACGACTAAAATTGTAAAACTATTTTGTAATTATATTATCATGTAAGTGACAAACTGTTTCTCTTTATGGTTATAAAATATCTTATCATAAAGAGAACTAAAGTTAACTAACCTATTTTAAAAGAGTTTTATTTTCATTTTTTGCTGTAATAAAATTATTTTATTTTTTGAATAGCTATAAGTATAACAAATGTTAAAAGAGTAACGGACGTACCATTAATTCGTTCACAATATCAACATCATGTAATAGCATCTTTCTGGCATCATCGGTTGCGTGCGTCGTTTCAGTAACAGAATCGTCGTGGCTGTCTCAATATTTGTAGTCCTATGCATAAACGTAGGATTTCACAACACATTTTGTTGAGGCCATCAAAACCTTGCAACAATTTTTTCGGTAAAATTGAAGTTTTTCATATTTTTTCAATAGCTCTATTGTATTATAGTCGATACATCCCCTGCCAATTGATATATTGTAGTGGGTGGGTCATAACTCCAAAATGTCCTTCTTTATACTATAAAAAATAGAAATAATACATTTAAAATACGAGGTAGCTCAATCGCTTAGCAGGCTTTAATGCAACATTTACAATATTACGATTTGGATTTAACGTAGAATATATTTAGATAGTTTAGCTATTGCATACTTTTCCTCATCATCATCATCACTGTTCATCATTGTTTACGCGGGTAAAACCGCGAGTCAGGGCTAAATTTATGAACGATAGATATGTCCACATATCTTTTACAATATTCTTATAATACCATTTCAAATACAGATATAATAATATTTTCCGCTCAATTTCACGCTCTAAATTTATCAAAGACAATTTTCCGTCGTGACCCACTTCGATCCAATCCAAACTTTTGCGATTACGTTCGAAAATTGCAATAAAACATAATTAACGTTTAAAAACATGATTAAAAATAAATCTTTTGACACAAATGTTCGTTTCAAAGGAGAAAATTTTGTGAAAATTGTTGCTTTGCCTCGTTAGGAAAAATTGCAAATTTCTTTTTTCTTGATTATCACTAATTACAAGAAGGGCGGGTCGTTTGCGATTTACAAACGGAATTGGGGGGTGGTACGGGTCAATGACCCTAAGCGGCTGTGAATTGACGTGACGACCGTGATGACGAGGGTACTTTTAAAATTGATGAGTATTTTTTATGTAATATCTTTGTTTATGATGTTTTTCAAACAAGTTTTAAGTGTTTTTGTTATTAAGGGTGAAATACACACATCAAAAGTGCATAGGGATCATATATATTTTGAACTATAACTGACTTGTTTGGCAGAAAAACGAAAAAGAATAGGTTTGTTGCCATGTTTGTTGTAAAATTATATTAATTACTAATCTGTGTTTCTACCATTAACACTAATCACACAAGCACAGAGATTTGGCATGCTTAAAATCAGTTCAACAAAATCACTTTGAAGAATGGCTGCCCACGTTCTTTGTAACAAGTCAAAAAGTTGTTGTGGGGTATGCACGGCATCCATACTTGGCAGAGCTCTTCTTTGTAGCATATCCCATGCATGTTCAATGGAGTTGAGGTCTGGCTATTGAGCAGGCCAAGGCAGAACGTTGATGCGAGGCAAGAGTACGAGTTAAGACTATAGCCGTATGTGGACGTGCATTATCGTGCATTAAATGAAACGAATTACCCAAACGGCTTCGCAAAGGGATGATCACTTATGAAACAATACTCTCCGCATAAATCTGAGCATTGTGGTTGCCCCTGATCCAAATGAGATCGGTTTAAAACTTACTTGATTTTCACGAAAACGTACTTGATCCCTAGGCACTTTTGATGTGTGTAGTTTGAAAAAGTTTACGTTATATTTAAATATTTCCTACATTATAGATTGTCGACCATCTTAATATCAATTGTTAGACTAAAGCCTCACCCATTAGGAGGGTTTTCTATAATCTCCACGCTTGGCAGGCGTATTTGGGATCGCAATGTAGGAAAGCAGTTTATTAGAAGACGCGGCTGCCCTCCTTCTTGTACGAGTATTGTTTGCTTCGTCGACTCCCACTGGAAGATATGCGGGAAGAAGGGTAAGGGCAAATCTAGCCACTTTCATTTGGTGACCAGGCATAAAACTGAAGGCATTTTTTATGTTCTGGTGTCGTGCTTTGTTTTGTTACAGAAGAGGTATAACACTGACCTGTAGCATACGTAGAATAACTAATAAGCTTAGCAATCATAATGCACGTTATGTTTCTGAAAAAAAATAGATGAGTATGTACACGACGTTCATAGTTGTGTATTGGGGAATTATTTAACAGGTGTGGCTCACTCCGACCTTTAGGTATAAAGTTACAGGTACATTGGGGTATCAGTCCGGACAGAATTATTGTACGTTGCGCGTCGCATGTAAATATTGTGTACCCCATGCTTTACGAGCTGAAGTGCACTATGTTGCTTCGTTGCTAAAGTCAATTATTTATTGGAACTTTGCGCAGTTATCCTTCTGGACCATTTTATTCTGTGGCTTTACTCTTCAAATGACGAAATATATAAACATACCTACCTGTTCAGTAAGTAAAGACCTGGCCAGAGCATTGGAATGTAGACCTCTGTGTGACTAAAATACTAAATTAAATAATAAAATATTACGTAATTACGTTATGATTCCTAGAAATCCTTGTTTTAAGAATTCACAGATTGTCTATATTGAAGATCCATAATAATATAAAGTGCGAGCTCTTTCATATAAATAAAACAAAGGAGAGGTTATTATTATTACTGCTGATAGGCTAGTCTTTCACCACATTCACACATAATTTTAGAACAAGGCATGAATCAAAACAATATACATAGCGCTGCATTTTGACAAGAGAATGCATTAGTTCACGCTTAGCTTGTCTCTCAATCTCTTGCTTAACGGAAATAGGTTATAGCACTGTGTGGCTTACTCCCGCACTAATAATATACATTTTTGGCACTAATCCAGCAATTAATAAAGGAACTTATGCCTTAGCCTCAAACCTCAAAGAGGGGTTTCTGATTGATAATACTTACACATTTTTATATATCATCCAGGGGTGATTTCTAAAAATAGAAACAATAGTGCTCTTTCGTGATAAATATCACACACTTGGTAACTGTAAAACATTTAAGACAAATCTCCGAGCATCTTGTTGTATTCAAGGCTATCAAACAGTCTCGATCGGTGCGTTTCGGAGATAAATAGTTTCATTATGACCGGCTTTTGGTTCTCCGCGAAGCTTTGAATAGAACATGCAAATTATACACATGAAACCTTACATTTATATTTAACGATTATTTTAATAGACTTATCTATAAGAAATTTGTCGCGGCTGTATTCTTTGAAAAGGGTGGACAGAATTGTCTAACTACCCACTTTCGCCAGACATGTGTTGTACAAAATAGGGGCGAGCCTGTTGTCATATAACGGGAATAATGCCATAAACTCTGGACTGATACTGAACATGTGCCTTGTTTCTCTTTTGGGTTAAACCGAAAAAAACTCTTATGATACGATTTAAATGGATTTAATAATGACGAGTGCTTTTTGGTAAACTGATGTAGGGAATAATACTTAACAAATGTTGGCAAATATTATTTTAATAAACCACTTTTCTTTTGACCTTTATTTACTTCTAATAAAATGAATCATTTTTTTTCTTGTGAACAAGGTATTTTACATGTGTAACTTTTTTAAAACAAAAATGGTATAATATTTTTTTGTTTGTTAAAGTTATCTTTTACTGAGCCATAAAAGAAATGTTTATAAATAACAATTCAATAAAAAAAAAAAAAATTCACGGATCGCTGCCAACTGTTAGTCGGTTGGAGCATTTGAACTGCCTGTGAGTCTGCTATGACTTATAGGTTGTCTAAATGCTTTTATTATAGTAGCTGTGGTGTTTTGTATACTTCGTAGTATTTTGTTAATAAAGGAATACCGCCGGTAAAAACAATTTGACGTGTTACAACAATTTTTGAATTATATTTTGAGAAATGATTGTTCTGTAAGTTCTGATCACAAAGTCCATGCAGTATGCATCGAATCATTTTTATACTACCTAAAACCTTTCATCTGTCCAAGCCGGCGCTAGGGTAACACACACAAAAACGTTTTTGTTGAAGAAATCATTTGATATTTTCGCATATCCAACCTCTAAATAAAGGAGCTGCATACCAGACGAGGAGTCATTATTTCGCCAACAGATGGCAGCACAATCGATTACGGCCCGCCTCGCAGCGAGCGGCGCAATTTGCGATGCTCTCGCCCGTAAAATCTACTGAAATGAATAAAACTATCTGAGAATCGAACACTTGACTAGTTCGAGGTTTCTGCTCTGAAATTGTCGGAAAAACAGAAGAGATATTTTCTAACAATTGTCTGGTTTGCTACCGTTATCCTCTATGTAAATAAATCTGTTTATGTATTTATATATATTTTAAGCCTGACGCAAACCGAGCTGTT
The DNA here is from genome assembly GCA_963854805.1 of Plagodis dolabraria. NCBI lineage: Eukaryota > Metazoa > Arthropoda > Insecta > Lepidoptera > Geometridae > Plagodis > Plagodis dolabraria. Next base: position 8,283,343 of record OY978442.1, read on the forward strand.
TGAATATTTGAACGTATATGTGTATTTGTGTATCTAGCTTTTGAAGCAATGATGGCTCAGTGGCATTGGCTATGGACTGCCGCGCAGCAGGTCCTTGGTTCAAATCCCGCCGCGGGCATGAGGTTCACCGCATGGTGGAAGGTCATTTTGGGAATGCCCGCCCAAAATGATATATGTCTCAAGGTGACGGGCGCAGTGCAATTCGTGACTTGTGAAGAAATGCATCTGTTTTAGGCAGAGGTTATCCGCTTAACGTCAGGTGGCCCTCAAGCTTGTCCCGTCACAATAACATTAAAACAAATCTAGCTATGGTATCGTAGCTCCGAAATGGATAATCCAACTCTGAAACAATTTTTATTTTCAAAAATGCTATTGTGTTATTAATTTGTGCGTGAATAGACCAATATGTGTCAAATTAATTGCATAGTTCTTCTTTGTTTGAAAGAATATTCGAGTTGGTTCTTAGCTACGATTTTGAGGAAATCTGTTTAGCTGTTTGAATATCATGAGCAACTTCCAAGAGTGTTTTCGATTCAGAATTTGGTATCTATCATTTGATGATATTGAAAGAAACCAAGTTCTTTCAATATCATCAAAGTCAAAAACCTTGACCAGATGTTGCAGCATTTTTTGTAGTTTAAACTACAGAATACCTTACTCCTTACTGACTTACAGATGATGTATCGTTTTGGAGTTCTTTTTCATGGTCTCAAAAAATTGATTATAGACAGATGGTGATCATACAGCGATTGTTGTAGTCGGGGGTTGTTTATATTTTTAATTTAAGGTTATATTAAACGTAATCAGGTATTCATTACAAAATTGAAACGAGAGAACAAAATATAGTTGTGTACGGGATTCGACCTCGCGCCATTCAACTCTTTAGTCGGTGTATGCTCTAACCGCTAAGCCAACATGACACATAACTCATACTCGAATTTATCTTCTCGTTCTTAACCATCATATGGGAATGGAGTGACATTTATATTACAACTTACGTTGTACTACAAATAAGACTATTTTTGTTAACGATGACGCAAACTTAATTAGGTAGGTATATTTATACATTCTTTATCAATTGTAAACACTAAGGTATAAATAATATTAGATATCTTTGATATCTGCACAGCTATTGCTTTCTAATGGCCAAATTAAAGATGATTGTTTTATAGAATAACTTTGGACAACATAGTTCCATTAGTCAGAAAGCCTGTAATCCACCCAAACAGTATCCGATATATCATTAAAAACCAATCACGGACACCTTTCAAAAAGCCAGTCACTAATCCGAGGAGTTCCTGTGATCTGCTCGCTTTGTGGTAGGTTCCTAATGAGAGCGGAAAACTTTCTGTCCAACTATTATTTTACCGCACTTTCTGTGATTATTATTGATGTTAATGGATTGACCTCATAGGGTGATGGATGTGAAGGTGGGCAGCAGCGCTTTCTGCGGAACTGATGTCTTAAACTGCGATCCCAAGACGCCTGCCCATCGTGCGGGAATTATGGCAAACCAGTGGATGTGTGAGGCTGTGTTCAGCAGTGGATGATTTGGCTGATACAGTACAGTAAAGTAATGGATTGATATGTTAGCTAAATTTAGATTTAGATGTAGATTTTCCTAAAAAATATTTTTTTTTCTCCATATATTTTTTGAATATACTATAAAAATATTTCATTAAATAACTATGATTTTTATTGATCATAAAAAGAACATAGACAAAAGTATGATTGGACGTAATTGTGTTACCCTAAAAAAATATAACTTATCTGAAGTAAATTAAAAAAATATTTTGTTTGCACTGAAGAAAACAAACACTGAAGGTTCACTGAGTTCCACGTCGACACAGAATGTACCACAGAATCGTTATTCTTAAACATCACTGCAAAGTTCGCCTACGACAGATGCATTTCTTCAGAATTGCACTGCGGTCAACACACTTAGATAAATAGTGTATGTAATGTTTAAATAAATAAATAAATAAATAAAATAAAGTTGATAAGTCTCATGTGCCTGTTATTGCATTGGCACCCATATCCTTCTAACCAGAACATAGTAATGAAAACATAACTGCTTGGAGGTAGAAATAGGCTCGGTGGTTGTACTTCCTTGTGTTGTTGTTCCTCGGACGAACTCGTTCAAAGTTCTACTACTTCAAATACAAAAGTCTGACTTCGTTATTGAGTGCATTATTAAGTCACACCTCAAAATTTCCATGAACAATAAGAAGATAAGTTTACTAAAATATTTATTAATATATTCAATCGATTATTGTAACTGAAAGAGTACAGATATGTTATTAAGAATAATTGATTTAGTCGGCATTGAATCTATTCGTAAAACGGCTGAATCCTAAAATAAAGTGTCATTCGCAGAATATATTATTCTCCAAAAGTTCTGTCCACCACAATACTTATCCTCAGAAAAATCTGTTCATTAAACCTATTATTAAAAAGGCCAGTTTGCAATATTTTTTTTGTGGCGGAACAAGCTCAACGCCTACCTTAAGTAAAGCAGTAACCTCTGCCTATAACAGATGCATTTCGCCACAAGTGACGAACACCTACTGGCTATCAAGAACCGCTTACCGAACACACTATCAGGTGCAATTTTTTACGTGTGGGTGGTAGCTAACCAGGCGAGCATTAGCAAGATATCCTTCAATCATGTGGTGAAGCTTAAGCTTGCGGTGGGTATCGCACCATGGCCTGTGGCACGGCAGTCCATAGCTATAACCAATCGGCTAACATTGTTTAAGAATTCTTGGTCTGCTCCCCAAAGGCCGTCTTCTAAGAATATTCGTATAATGACTTCCATACTCCATTCATATCGAAGCAGTGATGGCTCATTCATATCGAAGTGTTATTGGCTATAGACTGCCGCGCAGTAGGTCCATGGTTCAATTCCCACCTCGGGCTTGAGCTTCACCGCATGATGGGACATTTTGCGAATGCCCGCCTGGCTAGCGCCACCATCAAGTAGAAATCCGTCGCCAAGCACCTAACGGAATGTTCCTGCAGCAATCCTTGAGAGCCATTGTAATTACAGACATATGAAACTTTAATTATTATTAAGATTAACCACTATGTCTGAAGTTGAAGACTCAGTGCAATTCGTGACATTGTGACGAAATGCATTTGTTATAGGTAGAGGTTAGTCCGCTTAACATCTGGTGGGCCTCGAGTTTGTTCCGCCACAATAAAATATAAAAAGAAATACCTTCATTTATAAATCGCGAATACTCTGACCCAACCTGTAATCCTAATTGGATAGAACGTACACACACTAGAGGCACGCGGTAGTCGACACATACGAGTACATTGAAACACAGGAATTGCCTAATAGTAAACATACCTACATTGTATGTACGTTGAACTAGCTCTTAGGGCATTTATACTGAAAGTTTTTTTACTGATTTACATGGAGATTTGACAACGGGTTCAATTAAAGCAGAAAATATTACAAAGGAGGCGGTATATAGTGCAAAAATTCTGTATATTCTGTATCCTACTTTGAATACTTGCACTTTTTAATGTGCTTAGATATCTCTGGCTCTCTTTGGCATTTTTAATCACCCTAGTACTTTTATAAAATGAGTGTAGCTGAAGCAAACCAGTATGTTAGGATCGTAGCAAGTAGAAATTTGTGGTCTCTGCCTACCCCTACGAGAAAAAGGCGTGATTATATGTATGTATGTTTTTTTAACAAAGTAGTTACGCCAATCAGTTAATTTTATAAAGCACGTTTTATATTTATTAATTATATATTCGACCGCATCATCAGTTACCGTCAGGTGAGATAGAAGTCAAAGGCGTACGTATTACCCTTTGAGCTAAAAAAAGTAATAAAAAACTCATTGATCGCATCATAAAAACAACAACTTCGATACAATAAAATAATATAAAGGTATTTTTTTAAGTTTAAAGGCTAACATTAAACCACTATCTCACCTGATGGTAATTGATGATGTTGTCAAAGATATGGTTCAGGTTAACCTAGAATTACTGGCTCACAAAGACAGCTGCCGGAATACACCGTTAGGTGCTTGGCGACAGATTTCCTACTTGAGGGAGCTATAGCAAGACTGGTACTCGCAAAATGCTCTTCCACTATGCAAAATTAATAAATTAATAGAACAGTGCATTTTGTTTACAGCTGATAGTCTAGCCTTTGACCACTATCTCACCTGATGGTAAGTGATGATGTGGTCAAAGTTGTTCACGTTAACCTAGAATTACTGGCTCTCAAGGAAAGATATTTATGAATTGATGTAATCAAAACTGCTATGCTATCAAAACAAATACCTTTCAATCTAATCCCTGTCATTTGCCATCCCGTAACTTAATTTAGTTTAAACTTAACTTTCTCATCAAGTGAACCGCTTAATCGGAAACACAACTTCACAAGTCCATTTAAGTTTAAACTCGAGTTTAAACTTAAAGTTTGTGACATGGAAACATTCGCAGGGCAATCGATTTGGATGAGTGTTATTGACATGCTGTTAAGGGTCTGCAGTAGAAGGTAACAAGTTCTAAAACTCTGGTAGTAGTTGATATGAGGGGGTCGAAACTATCAAGACAACTTGTTTATGAAAATAATTGTCTTTTTTTTCTTAGAGATGAACCGACGAGTTTGATAGTCGCTTACCTGATGGTAAGCGTTACCCCTATCTATTACAATTGCCATGTCACACTCCTTGTTCTGTATGACACTGTATTGCGCTCATCACTCCGAGACGTACGTGCTTTTTTTTTAATTTATTGTCACGAAACAAGCACGATGCCCACCTGATGTTAAGCGGACTAATATCCGCCTATAACAGATGCATTTCTACACAAGTCACAAATTGCTCAGCGCCCCTCAGTCACCCTGAGACATAAATACAAGCCTCAAGCTGTAATTTTCTGGCTCTTAAGGGCTGCTTTCGGTACACACCGTTAGGTGCTTGGCGACAGAATTTCTACGGTAAAAAAATGGTCGTCGCTAGCCAGGCGGGCTTTCTCAAAATGCCCTTCCACCATGCGTTGAAGCTCAAGCCCGCGGCGGGATCGAACCATTGACCTATATATACTAGACGCGACATCTCAAACAAGGATAGTCGACTGGTGCAAATATGCTGGCCGGCATACTCTCCTCCACACGTAGCTGGGCACTCGTTAAAATTACACGCGCTTTGCGTTCGAAAATTGTGTATTCAAAATACATAATTAATAATATATAGGTCAATGGATCGAACCATGGACCTGTGGCACGAGGCGGTTCATAGCTATTACTGCTCGGCCATCATTGCTTCAAAACAATATCTTATGTCTCGTTCAATCCGCACTTTCATTTTATACAGTGCAATTAACGCAGTAATATTTTGAAGTGCTCGTAGCGAAGTTTGCTTAACCATTCTAAACCGATCAGCAAAGTTAAGCAACGTCCGCCGCTGTCATGAGTTGAATGGGTGACCGCTGGTGACATTACTACTGAGCGCTTCCGTGCTTGGGAGGGCATATTAAGCCGTCGGTCCCGGTTGTTGTCTTAGGATGGCAGGCGTTATAGCATGGTGATAGAGCATTTTGCGAATGCCCGCCTGGCTAGCTACCACCCTCAAGTAGAAAATCTGTCGCCAAGCACCTAACGGTGTGTTCCGGCAGCTGTCCTTGAGAGCCAGTAATTCTAGGTTACCCCGAACAACATCTTTGACCACATCATCACTTACCATCAGGTGAGGTAGTGGTCAAAGGCTAACCTATCAAGCATTAAAAAAAAAATTATACATATAATATGCAAGACACTCGAATGGTATAGCATTATCTACAAAAACATTAAATCTAATAACATAAGGACTTAACCAGGTTTGCGAGATTTCAAAGCACTTTTTGTCGCTTCACCAACAAGGCATGCGATTATAGTCTCAAATAAGTTAAGTCCCGAAGGAAAAAATAATTATAATTTTCTCATATTATTCTGTTGGCTCTTAGTCTATTTTAATATGGAGCTGCCTCTTCATCTTACTTTCACTGTAATATCAACTACTAAACACTACAGCACATTTAACAACCTAAGCGTTTGTCAAACGAAATTCCCATAGGATTTAATTTGTCGCGTATTTACATAATAAATGAACGACTCCGCCTCGAAGCGGTGTAATCCGGTTTAAGCTGGTTATACCCGCTTCTATCCGGTTTTATCCATCATTGAGAGACTTGATTCTCGATCGGGGCACGATTTGCATGTTATTTTGTGTTTAATACTTTAATAGTGGGAGTGGAAAGTAATTTTGATAATTGTCACATTTGCATATCGATTGAGCACGTATTAATCTTCTTGTTAATAAAGTGCTCATTGCAGTTTTTGCTTTTTTGTTCACTTGTACGAAACCGATCAAAAAGGTTAAGAAATAACGCTCTCCTTGGTCACTTTTCAAGTACTCCGGTTATAACAATTCGCGGACTTTCTCTTATCGGTAAATAAAAAAAAGTTTAACTTAAAATCATTTCAACTCAATTAATAGAACAGTAACAATAGACGATCACAAGCCTTAGCAGTATTAATGTTGGGATTCTTTTAATTGAACTAAATCTTTATACATAATAAACAGAGTAATATAAATTTTATATATTTAATTAATTACATAACAGAAGGGTTTCATTATTAATTTTAAAGTTTAGGAACGTAGTGAGCTAAAGTAGGTTTAGTTATTCATTGTGATTAGGTATTATTTCATTATACATTAATTTCGAATATAGTTAACATTCAATCAATAAGTAATGAATAAGAGACGATGATCTAGTTAACAGTATTACTTTGCAATAATAAAAACTAAATTTAGATTATATAACTGGGTAAATATATATTTTAAATACATAATATACGAGTACAATAGTATCTATTTATAGACGCGGGGGGACACTACCTGTGGGTTTCGTAAGAGGCAACTAAAGGTAAAATACCGGCCGGTAGGTGGGCAGCAGCGCCTTCTGAGGTACTGCGATCCCCAAGACGCCGCCCAAGCGTGGGGATTATGGTAAATCCCCCTAATGGAGAAGGCTGTGTACAGTAGTGGACAATTCGGCTGATACAGATATAGAATTTGGCATACCAACCTTTTCTGTGAAATGTTTAATATTACAGTACCAAACCTAAAAAAATAATGGTCCCTCGGACGGACAGACATAGCCGAGGTTTAGTAAAAGGGTTCCATTTTCTAATACGGAACCATAAAAAATAGATAGAATATTGTCTTTCAGATCACAAGTATGGGTTTAATTTTTTTTTAATCTGCATTCTACTCTGCATTTGTTTGAAAACTTAATTTATTTCCTCGCTAAACTTCGTTGATAAGGCTTTTCTACTTCATTTTAGAGAACTTTCTTTAAGCCTCAGCAAATACTCTTCTTACAGACTTTGTACTCACTCCCTTGCAATTTACACTCAAACTTCATTATACCGGTTTAATCTAGTTCTTAATAGTCTGTATAAAAGTTTCATATTTTTCTTTAAGACCGTTATCTAAGGCTTTCTCGTGGCGAAATTAAACTTTTCTAGCGAGTTTTCGCTGAGCTTTTTCTGCTGACGTTATTAAGTATGTTATATATTTTCCTTGTCCTTAGATGATTTTTTTCGTTGCAGAGTGGAGAATTGAGCAGGTCGCCCGCCTCATGTTAAACTATACCATTGCACATGACAATTACCTACCATCCTGTCAATCTTGTGCACGGATTAATCAGCGGGTTCCAGGGATTGAAAATTAATTCGAAATGAAATGAACATTTTTCAACCTGTTTTTACGTGATCTGAAATACAATACAACGTAACTTTTTATTTTTATTAATTTAAAATATACTCAAAAGGTTATCACTTGGCAACTTCTAAAGTATATATGTAACCCTAGTTAAATTTACGTAAAAAAAATTCATATTCAATGTGAGACTTAGTAAATAATACGTCACGTGAATCAGTCAGACCGCGTTGACGTCTTACTTAACACTGCGGGCAGCTCATAACGCGTGTGTATGACGTCATAGGTTGGTGCGAAGGATGGGTTGCAGTTGGTCGTGTCGGCGAGTTCTGATGTCAACGAGGGCGTCCTGAACTCTCTTTGAATAAGACCATCGATTGTGGTTGAAACAATAGTCGTTGCTATCTGACTGATTCACGTGACTAATCCTATATTATTCACTAAAATAAGTGAAAATATATAATACATTTTTAACATAAAAAGTTACTTTTTATAATTAAATTAAGACTAGTCAAAGAGTCACGTTATAAAAAAGAGGTAGGTAGATTCAGTGAGAAGACGAAAACAGATATCTTGCTATTGTACTATTCACCTAAACACCTACTTGTTCACTACCACTAGTATAAAATCTACAAATATTCTACCATGCAACAGTACTGGTCCGAGAGGTCAGGAAGATATAAGACAGTGGCTGCCACTGTCCATCACACACCATCTTCCTGTAGAAGTCATAAGGCGATGAAGGGAAATATAATAGAATGTGGGCAGCTTCGCCTTCTGAAGAACTGAAATATAAGACGCCAAAGGAGACATGTCTCTGTGGGCGTTTTCCAGCTGTTGATATGACAATGTGATTCAACAACATATTATATTAATAAAACTTATAACATGATCCTGTGATACGTAATCGAACAACTTTCAGAAGATAGTTGTGCTATTTCCAGATCTGCATAATATTATTGAATATATTTTGAAGCGCTCGTAGCGAAATTTGCTGAGCCGTTCTTAAACGATCAGCTAAGTTATCAACGTCCGCCATGGTCATGAATTGGATGAGTGACCACTAGTGACATTACCACTGAGCGCTTCCGTGCTTCGGAGAGCACGTTAAGCCGTCGGTCCCCGTTCTTGTTGTCTGAGATTATCTTAGGTGGTAGGGCATTTTGCGAATGCTTGTCAGGCTAGCTACCACGCTCAAGTAGAAAATCTGTCGCCAAGCACCGAACGGTGTGTTCTGGCAGTCATCCTTGAAAGCCAGTTATTCTAGGTTCTACTATTTCGATCACATCATCACTTACCATCAGGTAAGATTGTCAAAATTTAACCTATCACGCCAAAAAATGTCTGATATTTCTAGAGCTGAAATGAGTACATTTTATTATAAGTATCGATTTATTAGTATTTAAATAAAACAGTATAATATTCCAAAAATCTTCAAACAATCACTGAAAGTACACAGCCTACGATAATTAAACTCCCAGACGTGTAAACAAGTACTGTCCCCATAAGCGAGTCGTCAATTCGCCATCGACTCCCTGTTCCGAGCTACCCTGTCCCCGATTCAATTAAACTTTAACCAACTTCTCGTAAACAACGAAATTAATCTATGCGCAAGCTATTATTTACCCTATCGCGTTTGATTAAGGTTTGTATTCAGCTGGCTAGAGGAGATTGCGTCAATTATTGAAAATGATTCCGTTGTTTTGACGTTGTAATGTTTTAAGGCTGTGGGATGCGGTGTCGTTTGATTAAAACGGGAATAGGCTTGTAAAATTTCTAGTTACAGTTTTCCATATCATACAAGTTTACTAATAAAATTATATCATAGAATCCTGTAGTAGTTTTGATGGAAGTTCTTAGAACTGTTACTATTTTACGAAACGAGTGACGTCAGATCTGTTCTTATTTAGTATTTTATATTCTTACAACGTTGTAATGAATGATTGTCTAAATTGAATAGAAAAACCATATTTAACGTGTAGCAGAATTTGTACCTAATCTTTACTTATAGTAAAACTGTTACAGATCAATTTTGGAACATGGAAGATATTTAGAAAAAAAAATTGCGCTCTCTGTAGCTTATTCTGATGCCGAGACTGTATTTTTTTTGTGTCTGTCTGTCTGTGTTTATCTAGGCTGCGCATCACGCCAAAACTACTGAATGAATTTCAATGAAACTTAGCATGATTTGAGTTCATATAATGACATCATAATATTTCGATCATAGCCATGGCAAACATTTGACAAGATGTAGTGGTGACCAATTCTTCCGAGACTGCCCAATGCGTTTTATCATTGAGCTCGTAATATACATCATATCATATTTTTTAAAATATATAAATGTCAAAAATGTTATATTCACACAGAGTGCGGGCTGCATTCGGTTGTCAGGATCGCAGACCGCAAGGCGCGTAACGCAACCAGTGTGACGAGTCCCTTAACTCCAGGCCTCCACCAAACAAAAGTTAGTGTAGGTAATATTAGTTGACCGTGCTCCAGCGGACACTCGGCTCGGACCCGACACGGTCTAGCGTGAGTCACCCTTTAATCGACCTTTAAAAAAGAAGAGGATCTCAATTAAATTTTTTGCATGATGTAATTTATATGTATATATTTGGTATCTCTGTTATACAGGGCGTCCCACAAATACGCCACATCGAGCCGTATCCTGAGCCGAATGACGCGCTCATTATTTTGTCCATCGCAATGCGCCTGGCTGAGAAGAATTAATTCGAAATTTCACTTCAAATTTTAACATTCATGGTCTTCGTTTTATTTCTGATAGTATGTTATTTAGCTAAAATAATCCTTACGATGAAGCCTATCGATCGGTATGATAAAACTACAGGTGATTATTTTTCTCCTGTAACGGGTTCGGTTCCCGGTTCAACCGTGTATATATTTAAATATCTACGAATGCAGTTGAATTTTTTTTAATTCAAATAATGTATTTTTTAACTGACTTCCAAGAAAAGAGGAGGTTCTCAATTCGACTGTATTTTTTTCAGTAAAATGTTCCATCTACAATATTCAAGATACTCTCCGTCCATGTGGCATATTCGTGGGACGCCCTGTATAGGTATGATGCTTCGGATTGGCCAATATTTTTTACGAATTTCATTCAACGCTCTACGCACATTTTTGCAGTGATTGTAAAATTTAACTATTATGTTCATTTTTTATACTCTCATAACAGTGTATTTTTCATTTTACAAAATCATAAAGCGAGCGTGGCGTGTGTCAGATTTGAGCACTGCGTTAACAAGGGTTTTAAATTGTGAAGTTGCCGGACGCACTGGCTTCTTCGAATAAAAATAAAAGCAGCATAGTGCCATATTTCAGAGTGAACCTTTTTCACACGAAAACTATTACATTCCAAATTTAAAAACGGATATGACATGTGACATGTTTGACGTTCAATTTACATTCAGCTTTTAACGTGAAGATGGATAAAGCGAAAATATGAGTATTATATGAGTTGTGACGTAGGACTAACGCAGATGATGTTAGTGAAGATACGGCTAACAAACGCAACGTGCGTGATTAGTTTAACCGCTTTAGTAGTGGAAACTTCTACCTGAAGAATGATCCGTAAGAAAGACTCATCCAATGAAAAGTATATAACGATGAATTGAAGGTTATGGTGGAAGCCATCTTTATCTGAGTGTGATTTTTCAGATATATTATTTCTTAATAAAATTGTATCCTCAGCTTTTGACTGCCCTGAAATTTTAAGTAAAATTAACATAAATACACCGTCCAGATCCTTTCGGAAAAGTCCCTTACTATATGTCCCTGTAGCAAACGATACCGCAAGAACACCTACCTGTACCGAGCGTGCAAAACATTTAATAAAATTTATTATCAAGATAATCTTGACATCGATCTTTTCATGCCTAATCTGGCGTCAATAAAGAGGCAACTTAGTAACCTTTTTTTCACACAAGTGATTTAGCGATATCGATCAACGTATAGCGTAGTATCTGCTTTATTTTTCATATATTTTTTTATATAAATGTAGATATACCTTTATATTATTTTATATATTAGCTATCTCTTTAATTTCTATTACTAGGACGTTCTCATGCTAACTATTTTGGTTCTATCAGTGGAGACTTGTAAATGATTATTTTCATTATATATGTTCGTTATCTAGGTTAAGTATTTTTTTTTATGTTATTGAGACGGAACAAGCTAGAGGCCCATCTGATGTTAAGCGGATTAACCTCTGCCTATGGCATTTCGTCACAAGTCACGAATTGCACTGCGTCCGTCACCTTGAGACATAGTTGTTAAGTCTCATGTGCCTGTAATTTCACTGGCTCTCAAATTAGTCGATAGTCTTCCTAATATTTAATAAATAAATACATATCTAAGTACGAATCAATTTAAGAATTATTATATATTAAGAACATTTAAGCCTAATTTTAACAAACTACTGACTTCAAACAACATACGCATTATTAGGGATTACTCAAATACTTCTCTTCAGATCTCACTCCGTTTAAATGAGACAACATGACAAGCGCCAGCCTTAGAAAAAAAAACATCAAAATCGATACACTCTGTGAAGAGTGTAAAGAGTTTTTTTTGAGATAAATTATACCCCACGGGCACTTTTAGGTATGCTAACCTCAAATCAACCTGAATGCATGTAAAACAAGTGAAATTTGGACATTAAATATCATGTCTTTATTGTTTTGTTATAATGCTGTAAAAATCTTGAAGCTCAGTGGCATTGGCTATGGAATGCCGCGCAGCAGGTCCATTGTTTGAATCCCACCGCGGGCTTGAGCTTCACCGCATGGTGGAAGGGCATTTTGCGAATGCTCGCCTGGCTAGCAAACACCCTCAAGTAAAAAGCCCGTCGCCAAGCACCTAATGGTGTGTTCCGGCAGCAGTCCTTGAGAGCCAGTGAAATTACAGGCACATGAGACTTAACAACTATGTCACAATGTGTCGGGCGCAGCGCAATTCGAGACTTGTGACGAAATTCATCTGTTATAGGCAGAGGTTAGCCCGATTAACATCAGGTTGGCCTCAAGCTTGTTCCGCGACAATAACATAAAAAAAAACAAGACTTGTCAATAGACCAAGTCTCGCAACTCAGTTCTTCTACAAGTCGGTTAATTTATTCAGTCCCTACTTAAGGGAGTTTTTGTCTTAAGTTATTTTGTATTTAGCTACCCTAACAACATCTTATAGTGACGTTATTTATATTATAAATCTTTTATGTCTTAAATAGAATAGATTGGTTTTTAATACTAATTGCCGTGCCCCCAGATAAATAGCTATAGATAATATGTGTGTTTTGTCAGAGATGACTTATGTCACTGAAGTGTGGTCCTTAACTGTAGTTCTTATGGACAAGCTCAGAGTCGCTCAACGAGCTATGGATGAGCTATCCTAGGAGTTTTTTGCGCGATAAAATCGGAAACGAAGATATTAGCTGAAGAACAAAGTACCGAAGATGCTTTCGGAATTTGTAAAATGAAGTGACAGTGGGCAGGCCACATAACTCGACGAACTGATAACTGATGTGGAAGAAGGGTTCTCGAATGGTTACTACTGCACACCGGACTACGTCTTCCGTCTACGTCAGTTGGTAGGCCTCTCACTGACACGCACGGCATCGTAAATCGCGGCTAGCTTATACAAGTGGATAGTAGCCGTTCTTTGTGGTGTTCCATGGGGTAGGCATTTGTTCAACAATGGGCGTATTCCGACTGATGATGATTGAATATAACGAAAAATTTATAAATTTAGAGAAGCTTTTGTATCTAAATTACCAGGAATAAAAAGTAGTGTTACGGTTAATACACAAAAACAAAATTGAATTTTAGATAAAATGGTTCACAGTGTTCACGTAGCTTCATATTTGAGATTTCATTCGTATAGAGCTACTGCTCATAAACTGTACATTGCACGTTTTGTTTGTATAAGAATTTACTGCGACCGTGTCGCTGCGCAATGGTCGCGGCGGAATGTGCTCGGTTTATGGGAATCGCTGGATTTACGGTTAGATAGGAACTGCAAACGCTAGAGCTACTGTTGTGGTATTCAGCAGAAACGAGCGAAAAGTTTCAATGCAGGAAAGTTTTATAGACCAACCACTATTGCTTATGCTAGATTCTGCTCACAAATTCAATCGCGTAAGTTTTTTTTACATATGAAGTGTTCATAGTGCAGCTTGCCTAGTCGTTGTAAACCTATCAACTGGGTTAAGCAACGTTTGCTGCGGTCATTAAGTACTTGGTGACCGCTAATGGTATTTACAAATGAGCCCTTTTGTGCTTCGGAGGGCAAGTCAAGACCTTGGTTATTTGTTTAAGTTGGCAGTCGTTATTGCATATAAGATAATTCCTCAAACAAAAAATCTGTCGCCAAGCATCTGAGGTGTTAGAACACACAGTGCTGAAAGTGTGCACTATAGCTTTAAGTTTGGTTACTTTGCGGTGGATAGCTGAATTACTATCATTGTATATTACAAACGTTATAATTTATAGTGATACTATATCTTTGTCAATAGAGTCTTAGAAAACATACCAAATTCTACTCCCGTTTAACTGTTGTTTGATAACAATCATGTTCTCAACTATCCCAAATCTCCATAACTATCTGTCGTTCTGAAAAGCACAACTCAATCATCGTGACTTTTCATATTGTAGTTATTGCACTTACTCTTACTAAGCCTCTAAGGAAGCTGAGATAATCTTTGGTCAAGCAAATTGAAACTTAGGATAACTTAGGTGCTCATAAAATTCTCGCCTTCTTACTGCTTTACACGCTGTTATCATAGGTCTATACGCTCAAAAATTGTGTAGACCCATTGCTTCCAAAAAGAAAATTGACTTTTCCTTTAAAGATTAAACATGGACTTAGATGTTATTTTTAACATAATGAACATATGACACTTCCTGCAAATGTCGGTCAGGAATCACTTATTTCTTGTTTTCCGACAATTTTATTCAGAAACAACGGTACAAATTGCAGATATCAATTCTTGGAATTATTTATGTCTATCACTAAAACTTAAGTCCTTAACAGCCCTTCATTTAACAACCTGTAACTCCAAAATCATGACAAACGTCTATAAACATAAAACAGAATTCTAGCAGATTGAGTGACAAATGTTGTATGCAACGCTATTAGGTGCTAAACGGGATTGATGGTCGACAGCAGCCATCATAAATTTCACTAAGCCAACGAAGCTTCTGGGGTGACGACATAAGGCATTAAACAGGGAAGTTTATGTAGAACAAAAAGAAAATATGAGATCTTTGAAAATGTCTGAGACGAGCAATTTTTATATAGTATTTTCCAGAATTGTGTTTTATATTTTAAATGAACTTAAGAAAATGGAGGAAGTTCTAAACTAAAGCGAAGCCTGTGAATTTGTACACATATGACATTGCGTAACTTTTAACTTATCATTCGATAGTGATGATTTTTTTAGTTTTAGTAGAGTAGGTTAAATCTTTTTTTCTCACATGATGGTAAGTGATATTGTGGTCAAAGTTATTGTTCAGACTAACTTAGATATATCGGCTCTTAAGATCAGCTGCCGGAATCTGTGGTAGCTGGCATTCACAAAATGCCCTATCACCATGCTTTAACGAATGCCATTCTAAGACAAAACCGGGACCGACGACGGCTTAACGGTGCCTTTCGAAGCACGTAAGCGCTCACTAGTAATGCCACCAGCGGTCACCCATCCAACCATGACTGCAGCGGACGTTCCTTACCTTACCTGATCGGTTAAGAACAGCTACGCAAATTACGCTAAGAGCGCTTTAAGTTATTTATTTTAATCAACTTTGTAAGAGCAGTTTAAGTTAAAAAGCCACATTACGAGTATAATACTAAAATGACGACCATAATTGTGAATGGAGTAATCATGTAAACCTATTTATTACGTGCACCTTCTACTAAATTATACACTAATATGACCATATAAAAAAAGAATCCGCATGAACTTTTTTCACTTACATGTCTATAAAATATATATATTTAAACGTATCTGAACAAAGATTATCAAATCAAACGGGAATAATAGAATGAAACAAACAACTATCTCAACAAGTTCTAGACTGTCTGGAAAAAAGAAGTAAGAAACAAGCCGGAAGAAGAAATCTATCAAAATACCAATGAACAATAAACAAAAAATCTAGCCATTCAATCTTTGACACTTTCGACACACCATAGGGTGTGTCTCTCTCTCCATTTCCATACGTATCCGTCCCACATACATAAACTTACTGTATCATCTACGCAAAAATAATCGATAAATTTGTTGTTAGAAAATGTAGATAACCCTCGAACAGCAGCTACAACAGGGAAACAGCGAATATTTACAAAGAATTTCCAACGTCTTAATAGTTAAAGTAATTCTGCGATGTTTTGTGCTTTACCATACAATTTACTAACTTTGATTTTTTTATCACAGACTATTATTATACAAAAAGTTGTTATAGACTAGTTATATCAAAGTTTACTTTTCACAAATTAAAACATCAGCTCCCGTTTACGCCCTCGTATCGCCAAGAAAAAAAATTGTAACGTTTCCTAATTTCAGGTCCATATGATCTTTAGTCTTCTTGCGAGGTGGTGACGATGATACAAAAGTGAGGGCAGCAGCGCCTTCTAAAGTACTGCCTTTTCACACTGCAATCCGAGACGCCTGGCAAGTGTAGCATAGAAAAACCTCCCTAAAAAGGCGGAGGCCATTGTTCAACGGTGAAAGTCATGGCTGTAGATATGTAGATACAAAATATATAAAAAGCAGTAAAAAATATGTGCCATTGATTCAGCAAACGCATAAACAAAAGGCAAGTAGGTCAAAAGGAAAAAGTAGCTGAAAAGCTGAAAAAAAGCACTGGAAATTTAAAAGCACAAAGAAACTAAAGCGTGTTGCTTTTGAGAGGTTCCGGCTGCCTGTGCCGACCGGAAGTTGCGAGCACTAAAGCCTCTTTCATAACCCGTGTTCATATGTAATAATGCAAGGGAATTTTTAGGTTTTTAATAATTTATTTTCCACATATATACATGAGATTTATAAAAATGGTTAGTCCATTATTATAATGCTATTTTTATTATTTACAGCAGATAAGCTTGCTTTTGACCACTATCTCACTTGATTGCAAGTGATAATGTGGTCGAAGATGTTGTTGAAGCTAACCTAAAATTACTGTCTCTCAGAGCTGCAGGAACCACAGAAATCTTATAAATAAATGTATTTATTATTTAGATTTTTGTGGCCGGAACACACCTTTGGGTGCTGGCGACGGATTTTCTACTTGAAGGTGGTAGCTAGCCAGGCGGGCATTCGAAATATTCACTACCACCACGCTATATCGTAAGACAACCGGGACCGACGGCTAAACGTGCCCTACGAAACACGGAAGCGCTCAGTAGTAATGTCACTACCGGTTACTCATCCAAATCATGACCGCGGCAGACGTTGCTTAAATCAGCTAATTTCGCTGTCAGTTAATAACGGCTAATGCCCTACCACCGTACTATTAAGACTGCCATTCTAAGACGATAACTGGGATCGAAAGTTTAACCGTCTTCCGAAGCACGGAAGCGCTCAGTAATGCCACTAGCAGTCACTTATCCAAATCATGACCGAAGCGAACGTTGTTTAAACTAGTTTAAGCAAGCTTTTATGTATAGCTTGCTTAGTCATTCTTATTCATTTTGATTCTCTTTATTCTAATATTCTCTTCATGAAGCGAACAGTTACAACTAATATTAAAACTGCCTGCAATAGTAAATGATACGGCAGAGTTTTCACACTATGCCAAAATAACATTCAACAAAGTAAAATGAATCTCCAAGTAAACCAAACCTTCAAGTGTGTAAAAGCTTTACACACACCTGTAACTTACTTTGTGTGCAAGAATTCAGTAAATGTCTTACCGTGATTGCAACCCATACATCTCACGCACACACCTTTAGACACAATTTATTGCCCTTCATTACTGACCACTGGAGAACAATCTACAGACTTATCTCGAAACAATCTTAGCGTTACTTCTCTCACCTTTGTAGCATGTGTCCTTAATGTACCACTTCTTACGTAACTCAAATGACGTATCACGACGGCAAGTGTAAGCTATATTCTTCTTTAAGTATATCACATAAAAGTTCGTATCGCTTGACAATTTCTGTGGATATATGTGATAAGTAAAATTTTATGCGAGTTTTTGTGTTCGAGCCAAGTCATCCATTTGGGACAGTTCGTTGACCAACGTTGACCTACTGTTATCGCTAGCTTTAAAGATGTGTTTAACTTTTAGCACATCGTTTGGATAGGAACCGTTAAGTTTAAAGATTTCAGAGTCCTGATAAAAGTTTAGTTGTATTCTATTGTTTGTTTAAAAATACACATTTTGGCGTGCTATGTGATGAGGATAGTTTTCTTAAAATAAATATCGATTTCTTTCACTATGCGTAATTGACAACATAGTTCGCCGTATGCTAGAAGCGTGTTATTACGATATGTTATGATAATAATTCACTTAAGATAACGTTATTTCAGGTAAGAGGTCGCTAATGCTGATTTTAAAAAGCAAAATGTTATCTGTAAACAAAGGACATTGTCTACTTGTATGGATCTTGTGGCTACAATGTATAGACATATAGCCGCAGTCATTAAGACATACGTCACAAAAAAGTATTTTTTAAGTGTATACTTAGTAGTATTTAGTTGTTTCAGTTCAGCACAGTATTAAGAAAGACCGATGTATGTGCGGATATGATCAGATAAATACTTTTATTACTCAATTTGAATAGGTTTAAGTTAATACTTGTAAAACACAGAAATTATTTTTTACGGAAAAACCGATTTATTCACAATTTGTTTTTTTTATGCACCTTGTTCACGCAAAGCCGAAAATGACGACAAGACTCTTTCGTTCAAATCGTTAGAGCCGTTTCTTAGAAGCTCGAAATATACATAGATATGTATATATTACACGTAACGTTTAAAGTTATTCGCATATTATAATTATATATAAATTTCTTAAAATATGATAGAGCACATAATTTAAATACCGAAACATTTTAAATAAATAAGCTCACCTTGTTCTTACTGTCAAACACAAAATGATAATCAAATAATATTCTTTTGTAAGAAGAATTCTTTAGGGTAGGTTATTTATATTTTACAAGTGACCTATCCCTTCCTGAGTTAATAAATAACTGTGAAGTCAGTACAAGTATACAACGTTATAAAAAAGGCATTTATTAATTGTCGACGGAAAAGTTGGGAAAAGTTTGCAGCGACCGTTAGCAAAGGTGCAATTAATAATTGTTTGTTTCGGTATTCTTTTTTGTTTGTTTACAGTCTTATTATTATAGTTAGGTATGTTCCGGCAGCTGTTCTTGAAAGCCAACAAAACGGAACAGTGACAAGGAACAGTTATTTAAAAAAAAATGCGGTTTCATATATGTACATGCATGGTAATGTCATAATTATCTTGAAGTGTGGTTTAAAACTATCTGTACATTTAGGATTTATTATCACTCTAATGCATCTCTTCTGGGCCAGAAATACTCGTACCTTTTCCTTATTAGTTGAGAGATATTAGTAGAAGATAATTATTACTTGCACACTTATACTAATACAAAGGCGGAAATTTGTGTGAGTGAGTGTGTTTGAATTTATGTAAGTGTACTCCTTCACGCTGAAACGGCTGAACCAATTTGGATTAAATTTGGAATGTAAATAGGTCGCGAATGAACTTAATATCATATCATCATTATTACTTTTCATCTTCGTCTACGAGAGTGAAACCGAGGACCACAGCTATAGAATGCAATATTAAAATCTGTATTGTAAGGATAGTGAATCCAGCAGACTCAAAGCTTTCTTTAGAATTCCCAGGTTAAGCTCTTAGATGTCGTAAAGTCATCTGCTGGCGGTCTCGTAAACACCGTTTTATCGCTAACTTAGCCGTAAACGCACTTGTGTCGCACAAACCATGGCAAATTACTTCCTCAAGCCATTTTATAGCTTCTATACCGATCTTATGGCTTTATAGTGGAGTTAGTTGACTAGCTTAAACATTTTATTGAAAATGTTTACTAAAGTCTTTGTTATTAGAGATCTTTCACCCTTAAAATGCACGCCCCTAATGTCTTTAACCCAACATGCAAAGTAGTGTTTACATATACACGCAAACTTGCCAATATCATTGGTTTTTCAGTCATCGTGGTGTGTGTGCGATACGCGCGAACGTGTCCCAGTTCTTAGTAAAGCACGCACACATATTAAATAATCACGTTAAGTGGAGGGGCGTGTATTTTTGGACTGAAAGATTATTAGTGGTCGAGTATTGGTGGTTGCAGGTACCTGCTTGGCGTTCTTAGTTAGAGTTCTGAGTTCTGCGTTCTCCATTCACTGTGCTGTACACTACGAGCCGTAGAAGAGAAACCTAGTGAGCGGTCGAGTTCTTCAGTTCAATCAGATTTTGCAACATTGACATAACAAGAGAGACGAATAATAAATCCTTATCAGGTAACAACATTGTCGAAGTTTTTTGCGGTCCAAGATGCGTGCACAGTACCAACTGTGCTAAAGATTGGAATATGCACGCTCATGGCCGTTTCTTTTTAAGTTGGCAATCCTGGTTGTTGTCTTAAGATGGCAGTCGTTATAACATGGTGGTTGGGCATTTTGTGAATCCCCGCCAGGCTAGCTACCACCCCCAAGTCAAAAATCTTTCGCTAACGGTGAATTGCAGCTGTTTTTGAGAGCCAATAATTCTAAATTAGCCTGAACAACACCTTCGACCACATCATCACTTACCACGGCGGGTGATTTTGACTCGGAGTAGGCTTTTAAGCAGAAAAAAATAAATATAAAAATTTCAAAACAAAAAAATATCTCAAAATGTTTGTTAGGTAGAAGTCAACCCTAAGAGGTTGTTAGCATTTTACCAATAACCCTGTATATAAAAATTGGTTTAGGAATTGCCATATTCTGTCCGTAAACAAAACAATATAATTAATTTTAGTTAAAAAATTATTTACCAACGCAGCTCAGTTTCCCGTGGGGTGTCGGGACTCGTGGGGTGCCGGGCTAGAATGTCACTCCATTGCTACGTGGGTGTCATAAGAGGCAACTAAAAATAAAATACAGGAAGGTAGGCAGCAGCTTTTTTTGATGCACTTGTATATTTAAACTGCAATCCCCAAGACGCCTGCCAATCGTGGAGATTATGGCAAATCCCCCTTTAATGGGGGAGGCTGTGTTCAGCAATGGACAATCCAGCTGATAAAGTAAAAAGTAATTTATAGACGCAGCTCACTTTCATTGCGCGTTCATGTAAAAAATACCAAATGTACAAACTGAATATATATTTAATTGAAATGAAAATAATCACATTACAAGGACGGCTGAGTGATGTCGCTATGAAAAATATCTGTATGATATGGTTATTGAATTAAAACGAGTCAAATTGAACGGGCAGATCCGAGGATTAATTTATTTGATATTGGATTGTGATGTGTAAAATTGTACGGTTGTACGCTTTTTAATTGGATGATGACACGAGGACGTTACATTTTGTTTTTATTTTAAAGTCTTTTATATCCGGTTAACTGGTTTTCTGAAGCTCTTTATACGCGTTGTAAGCAAAATTGGTGGGTATATTAGAAAAAAACTTATATGATTTTCAATCTTCCGTGTTGTGGCATACCTACCTCACCGATAGCGAGTGACAATATTATTTCTCGTGATAAAAGTGACTGAAACCACATCTCACCAGCCTTTGAAGTCCTAGTTAGTGAATTATCTGGCGGACCGCCAGTGGCATTCACTAGCGCTTTCGTACTTTGCAGGGCACGTTAAGATTTCGGTCCTGGTTGTTGTCTAAGGATGGCAGCCGTTATAGCATTCTGGTAGGACATTTAGAAATTGCACGCTAGGCTAGCTTCTATATTCGAGGAGAATATCTGACTTCAAGCACCGAACAGTGTATTTCAGTTGCGGTTCTTTATACAAATACAAGGTTAACTTGAATATCATCTTCGACCGCAACATCACTAACCATCAGGTAAGATAATAAATAGTCAAAGCGGGCCTATCAGCAATAAAAACTAAATTTAAAAAACCATTCAGGAGGTCAGTAATTTGGTTAATATATATGTGTGACAAGTGCGCCATTTAAGCTCACCCTATTCGTTTGTCCCCTCTTTTTTCAAAAAACCTGGCTAGCTAACAATTTCCAGAAGAAAATCTGACGCCAAGTACCTAACAGTGCACAAATGTAGTAGGGTGACAGGCGCAATGCAGATTTTCACTTTGACGAAATGCATCTGTTATAGACAGATGTTACCGCTGAACATCTGGTGGACCTCGTGAAAGTTCCGTTACAATACCAGTAAAAAAAAAGTTTCAAAATAAACACCTGTCTATGGTCAAGATAATTTTTGACTGGGCTTATTTCAAGTCGAAGAAAACTATCATAACATTGTAGGAGTGCAAAGCGTAAACATCTCAATTTACTTCAAAAACTCATCCAAGGCACCCTGAGTCTTTAAAGATCGACCCCTAAGCGTTGATGTGAAAGTAATCGCCGTATCAAAGCGAAATTTGTCAAAAACACGGGCTAGCGTGCACTTCCGTCAATTCCGTTCAATTAATAACTTGCGACTGTCTCTATCACACCCACTCGTGTTTATGTGTACTCGTCTCTCTCGATTCCCCTTGTTTGGGAAGCCCCGTCGAGATGTAATATTGCCACTTTGTCGCGCCAACCTCCCGCGGGCTGTTTAAACATAGAGTAGAAATTGCAATATTTCGGGAAAATGAAAATATTGAAGAGTTCTAAGTTTGAAAATATACTTCAAAGGATTGCGAAGAAGCAATTATGGGAGGAGCTCTTCTCTGATCTGTTCAGTAAAGCTCTGTGATTTCTTTTATGCCATATTTCGTGTATTTTGATTTTGTGTAAAGGTTACTAACCCTACTATTTTTTATATTCCTAATAAAATTCCCAGTAGTACCTAAGTCGCACCTTCCCTTAGCAGCCAGTGTTTTTATATCTACCAACATTGCACTCCTTACTCTGTAATATTTTCAAGTTGTGTCTCAAGTCGAATCTGAGACGTTTCTTTGAGGCGTCAATCACTAAATAGTTTAATTGATCCAGCATTTCAATCCAGTTATTCTAGTTTTGCCTGAAAAACATCTTTCAACACATAATCACACTCAGTTGAAATAATGTTCAAAAGGTAACATGCTAGCTATAAAAAAGCTTTGTAACTTTTACTTGATTTATACGTTAGGAATTCACCATAATTGGATGTTCGCGCAACTAGCCATCTATTCAGGCGAGGCCTGAATATCGCTAGATTCGGTAGTGAAGTCAGATATTTTATTCTGCTTTAGACGACTTTAATATTTCCCAGTCCCATACAACGTTTTTAGCATTCACATATACTTTATATACATTCTTACCTATACGGTAAATGGGTTAATATTAATTTAATAAATAGTCTTAGCCGCTACTTTGCGGAAGTATATTGTTAATACTTAAATATATAAAACATATACAATAACAATATTGGGGTACGGTTCTGCAGTGCCCTAGGAAAATAATTATTAGATCGATGCTCCTGGAATCATTTCTATAGTTACTGTCAAAATATGAGTTTGATAGTAACGTTTTAGTTGGTAACATATTTTCTGCATGTTTTGGAAATGGGGCTCATTGTAATTTTGTAATCACTAATCTTTGGCCCAGCTTTCACAAAATTGATTATTTATTGTAAAAGCGGTCACAATGACCGCAAGGCAAGATTTGGCAGATTCAAATTGTTGTAAAATTTTGGCTAGGCAGAGCATAATCAACTTGGCAGGTTATCGGAAAGGGTAAAAATATTATCAAATCTTGTCAGGATCAAATTAAAATCAATTAGAAGGGCGTGTATCCGCGTTTAGAGCTAAATTTGTCTTGGCCGATATACTGGACTGGAACCTACCCCAGCCTAACTTCGCAGCCAATCCAAATTGTCAAGTAGCCTTACGGCGAGAATATTCCCGCGCTACGCATCATTAGGAGGTCTTAATACTTCGAGCGCACGATTGAGAAATATTTCTCGAAAATAACTTTCAATTTTTTATTATTTTGATAAGATAACATGTTTCTAAATTACTACAATCTCAATCAAACCTAAAACAGCTATTCGACGAAACTAAACAATATTATTATTTTAAAACTAAGAATAATTTAAATGTAAACAAAACAGACTTCCAATTTCACTTAGGTAAAAAGTATCCGAAAATAGGAATTTGCCTAGAATCTCATTGCTCTTGAATTTTCAAGAAAATGTATACATACTTAGCATAACGTTAATGAAAATCGTGAAACGCGTCTCAATTACAAATTAATTAAGTAACTCTGTTAGCAGCCAGACTACCATTACGTAAAATAAAATGGATTTTGTCTTCGAATTTCAGAGTGGGAGTAAAGATTCTATTGAGTTTTAATATCTTGCTACGAGACCGTTCCACTCACAAAAGAGCACACTTCCATAGTTATTTTGTGTAGTTAAAATTACTGCCAACCCAAGCTATCATATTTTATATTTTGTACTGTATGCACCATCATTTTGTTGTACTAAGACTAACACACACACAGACATAGTGTACAAACGAAGTCTACACGTACTGAAGCGCATCAATAAATTTAATAAAAATATAATAATAATAAATGTTTATTATCATGACTGCTTAAACTAGGATAAATGGCCGTACAGGTATAAAATATAACAATAAGGTCAAAGTTACATCATTACATTTACAAAATTATACTAATATGTATGTTTTGAACATTACAATTATTACAAGCACTTTTTGGATACCGTTATAAAAGATACTGTAATATATATACGAGTACACAATGATTTTGGTAACATATAATGTAATGATATGTAACTATCAGAAATGTGGTGCCGTTACATAACAACACAAGCAATGCCTGTATGTTTTAGGATACGAGTACGGAGGAGCACACCTTCATGCATGAGTTAACAGGTCTTGTACCCTAGTGCTACTTTTTACGTATGTCCGCTAGGCCTAAATCACGGTAATGCCTAACCACATCGTACTTTAATATGACTACAATAAAGACGAGATTGTTTCTGCAAATGTTTATCTGTCTTAGTGGGACGATCGGAGCATTGATACACTGAGAAAAAAAATAGGTAACGCAACCCTAATATTTAACCTAATATTAGGGTTTGGTCGGACAACGTAACGTGTCTAGTATCTACAACCGAGTGCGCTAGGTACTACGTGTTCTTTGTTTTACTTACTTACTGGGTAAACATTAACGTTACTCTCTAAGGTAACGTTTACCTATTAATAGGGTGTCCGACCATTAACGTAACGTTAGGCTAAATATGTAATACCGAATAATAGAATACCTACTAAAGTTTACCGATACCTTACGACTAACGTTAAAAATACGTACCAAAACGTCAAACGTTACCATTGATAGCAGATTAAATTCATATAATTTATAGGTTAGAATTACTGAATGTATTTTGTATCACTGACCAAGTATGATGAATTAAAAATACCTGTTGTGTGTTATCAAATAGTTTAATGTAACCTATACTGTTACGCAATAATACGTAATTCTAACCATATCGATTATGCTGCGGTTAATTTGGTAATACGTAATTGCACCATGGATTGGGCTAGATCGACCTAGCTAATAGATTGTAGTAAAGTAGTGTGTTTGTAATTATTACCTAATAAATGCTTTTAAAAAAACCCACTCGACAGGTCATCTGTACCTTTTGAAAGAATGCAATTAGCCGTATCAAAAGGTTAAGTATACGCGAAATAGTTGGTAGGAGTTACTTTTTTATTATGATACAACAATATTATTAATGAGTGATTGTAAACAAATTACATACGCAAGTAATACGTGGTTGTGCGTAAATGATACCCACTTAGACGGTCTCAAGTACCTTAACATATGTGTTGTTATAATCTAATTGGAATGCTTTTAGTTAAGCGCTAACCAGTTTCTAGGTTATTGTGACCAAGGCAATGGGGCTCTGCAATATTCTGTATACGTTTTGGTTACCTAATAAAATGTTTCAATGACGTCATGGCTACCATACTATAGGTTCAAGGTACTTAATGTAAAAGGTATTAGTAACTATCTACTAGGTTGTATCAGACTATTGAATTATTTACGGTAACGAACTATGTGCGTACCGGTTACGTTACCTGAACGGTGAACAAAACCTTGTTGATAGGTTTATGTACCTTTTTAATAAGTAGTTGTAAACTAATTGATAAGTGTGCGGTCAAATGACTGGTATGTTATTGTAACCAGATATTCGGTTGTAACCGTTTAATAAGTAGTTAACGATAAGTAGAGATAATCTACTGTTAGTTATAATATATGTGATAAAAAAAATTGTACAGACCTATTTGACTAGTGAAATATATCTAGTCAGTAAGTTATGGGTACCCAGTTTTATGTTAGGTAACCAACAATCGAGCAAAAATCATAATTATTTTTCACTCAAGTAGTGAACTTAATTACAAAGTTACAGATTTACGAGAGGAAAAGTTATCTATTATAGTCATGCGATAAATAAAGTGCAAGGTTTGCGTACAATATGGTTTTTGCATAATGTTTGTTAACTAAAATAGTTGAGGATACCCGTAACCCACAGACTAGGCTTTATCACGATAATCAATTAGGTCCAAAAACTTATTTACTAGTTTATACTATACCTACAACAGACTTATCGTTAACTGTTAATTAAATTACATCAACGGAATAGCTGATTATTATAATACACAAATCACCGCACAATTCTCAATAAAAAAATATACATATGAAAAAGGTCCTTAATCTGAACTTAATTAATTTATAGAGACTGAGAAACAGAGTTGTACACATAGTTCAACTTTTTTTTTTACTCAGTAGATAGTGTATATCGTTAGATATACGATATACACTATCTACTGAGTAAAAAAAAAAGTTAATTACAAAACTACCAACTTGCTACCTTTAAGGTTGTTATTTCTACTGATGTGACAAGTACAGAATGCATCGATAAGGAACAATAAACGGAATTGATCACAATTAATATATATTTATTTTAGGTTTTCGCGATTGTTACACATAGTAATTAAACAACTTTAAACGGTTTAAATCGCGTATATTTGTCATTATTTTTGTCCCGACGTTTCAAACACTTTGCAGTGATCGTGGTCACGGGGTGACCTGTCACCCCGTGACCACGATCACGATTTAAACCGTTTAAAGTTGTTTAATTACTATATATTTATTTGTTTCTAATTTCATTGCTTTAGAACTAATCATTACAAAAAAACACAAAAATTTAAATACGATTATAAGTTGACCAGTCAAATTTAAAAAACAAATTAACTCATTTTTCTAGCCCATTGAATTTATTTTTATGGATAGGAACTATCTAATGATTGAAAAGCCGGGCATCAATCAAAATAATTCTTGCCGTCAGTCAAACTTACAATCTTTTTTTTTTTTTTATTATTATTGCTGATAGGTAAGCCTTTGACCACAATCTCACCTGATGGTTAGTGATGATGTGGTCGAAGGTGATAGCAGGCTTAACCTAGAATTACTGGCTCTCAAGGACAGCTGCCGGAACACACCGTTAGGTGCTTGGCGACAGATTTTCAACTTGAGGGTGGTCGCTAGCCAGGCGGGCATTCGCAAAAATGCCCTACCACCATGCGGTGAAGCTCAAGCCCGCGGCGGGATTCGAACCATGGACCTGCTGCGCGGCAGTCCATAGCCAAAGCCTCGTAGAAGCGCTCGTAGCCAAGTTTGCTTAGCCATTCTGAATCGATCAGCAAAGTTAAGCAACGTCCGCTGCGGTCATGAGTTGGATGGGTGACCGCTGGTTGGGCATTACTACTGAGCGCTTCCGTGCTTCGGAGGGCACGTTAAGCCGTCGGTCCCGGTTGTTGCCTTAGGATAGCAGTCGTTACAGCATGGTGGTAGGGCACTTTGCAAATGCCCGCCTGGCTAGCTACCACCCTCAAGTTGAAAAATCTGTCGCCAAGCACCTAACGGTGTGTTCCCGCAGCTGTCCTTGAGAGCCAGTAACTCTAGGTTAGTCTGAACAACATCCTCGACCACATCATCACTTACCATCAGGTGAGATAGTGGTCAAAGGCTAACCTATCAGGCATAAAAAAAAAAAAAAAAAAAAAAAGCCACTGAGCCATCACTGCTTCAATGGACTAATGCTTACAATCGATAAGTAAGTATAATATCAAATACAATATTAAAATTCTTAATAATATAAACAGCGAATTATTCAGGAACAATGCGACTACAATCACGTGTTGATACTGGTGGTACTTTTCCGCCAGTGGAAAATAAATATGGCAGCAGAAGCAGGGCAGCCGTCAATTTGTTGTTTTCATTGTCTGTAAAATTAAATAAATACCACGGTAACGATTACTTGCACGGAAAAGTATAATTCAGAAGACTTTAATAAAAGGATTACGACGGCAATAATTTATATACAACAATAATTCTCTGGTAAAATAATGGATACTAACAACATTTTTATACAGCTAATAGGCTAGATCTTGACGGCACTGCCCGGGAACCATTTGTAGGGTATTGAGATAAAGGTACTTGGACCCTTGGACGAAGGTGACTCATCCGCCAAAAAACTTAAGATGTTTATCATATATTCAATAATGAAAGAGACTAAGTAGTTAAATCTATGTATGTACGTATACACAGATAGACCATGAGCTGGAATAAAACAGGATAATATTTATGACACCATTGATACAACAAGTAAAAGGTTCCAGTATTCAAAAGTTAGGTAAAAAAACAGTACTATAAGCATGAAAATATACAATAACAATACATTCCTGCGTAAAAGACGCTATTGTATAAGTTTCAGTTCTTTTTTAATATACATATAGGTACCTACACAGGAACTAAGAATAAAATGTTATGTGGGTGTACCCAAAGCTAGATTCTTAAATTCTAATTTAGGTATACCTATACACCAAGAAATATGCCTAACTACTGCGAGTATGAATCATACCATTACCTTACAAGTACTTTATAAGAAACTAATGTTAGGTAAACGTATGTAACAATTAGGCAAATTCATAATCATGTCTTCGTAGTAATTGTATCCGTTTTGATGAAAATTTAGCGGAATCATAGAAAGGACCGACTACAAATTTGAAACATTTTATATAACTAACCGCATTCGTCGCTAGCTGGTAGCTAAATCCAACAAGTAGTAAGTAGTAGGTTAGGTATAACTAGAAGTTCCAGTTCAGTTGTATGCATCAAAAAAACTGTTAACTATAAAACCTGATTGGTAATCAATGGCAATCGCCATCTTAATTGAAAATGTGAAAAGCAACGAAATACCTATGCCAAACTTCCGACTGAAATTAAATAGATGAAAATAATTCTCACTTACCAGTAATTCTTTTAATTATGTCATCAGGCATCTCAAAATCTTTTAGTAGTTCTTCCATGGAACATATTACTATCAAACCACAATTCATTAATTTATTCGTCCGTGACTCCGATGGATTTTACTTTGTCGAAACGAATGAAATCAGAAATGAAGTGCGTGTACCTGCGCCGCGCTTTCTAGTCTATAGTGTTACCAGATGTTCATGTGAAATTCCCTCCTATTTTTTTTCAATATTACCCCAAATATTAGCATTTTGAAAATAAAACTGAAAGAGTTTTCATGTTTACTATAGAAAGAATACAAAACAAAATATAGTCTTATCATTTTAAACAAACATAGCTTCAACTATCAAGGCCATTATGTAATAAGTACCTATATTAAGTATATATTTTTCTACAACCCGTCTTTGAATGATCGCATATAATTTTCTGTTGCAATCAACTATTCTACCACCGCCGATACAATTTGAAAATAAGTCGTCGGCATAATAGGTCACTGCGCGCTTAATTTAATAGTGCTATGCTATACAAACTTAAAATTAGGTTTTTTAATGTTATTGTAAAATATTTTTATAACCTTATAATGTTTCCTTGGCAAAAACCAATTCGTACGCTGAGACTTCTTAGTTTTTTCTAGTTTGATCATCCATTCCATTGTGGTTTTCAGCTCTCATAATGATTTCAATGTAAAGAAAAACTTACAATTTAGCAACATTATCTTTAAATGTAAGCAATATTTAACAATAAGCAACCCTTTTTTTTTTTTTTTTTTTTTTTTATTTATTTGCATGAGGAAAATGCATTTACGCATACGCACCCGCCGGGGAGCGGGTGGTTATGTCGGGCTCAGGGCAATAGGGACCCCACTACCGACTAAAAACCTCATGGTGTTCCGTCGTCATCGACTAGAGGCGAGGGCCGCGGGGTCACTCGCGCTCTCATCCGCAGCCCCCGTCGCCGTCGCTGCCCGCTTAAACGGGCCCAGCCTCTGGGGATAATTCTCCCATGCCACTTCGTGGGATGCCCCGGAACACGAGGGCATCCACACCTCATGAGGACCTAACCCTGATGGGGGGTGCCGGCTGTCCCCACGGCCGACACCCCAGGTCCTCTGAGCGGAGATGGAGTGCGAGCACGATCAACTCGCCTCCGTGTCCGCGCTCTGCGGAGTGGAAGAGAGAGAGGGTCTCTCTCCCTTTCCCGCTCCTCCGCCTCCCTCTGCGAGACAATAGTCTCGCAAAACAAGGCCACCGCCTCCCACGACCTCTCATCACCGACCATCTTTACGATGATAGCCGGCAAGGAGAGGTCGGATCCCACAACCGCGATCAGGGATCGCCGCGGTCCCGCTCCTCCTGGGCATGTCTCCAGTGCGTGCTGGGCGGTATCTTCCGCAAAGCCACACTGGTGACAGGCCGGGGAAGGCTCCCTTCGTGCGACGTTACACAAGTATCTCCCGAAACAGCCATGTCCGGTGAGAACTTGTGTCAATCTGAAGGAGAGCCTCCCATGCCTTCTTTGGACCCACTCTCTGAGTATGGGCCGGATCGCATCGAGGAGCCGTCGAGCGCCGGCCCCCCTCTGTGTGGGTCCTGCAAGGAGCCTCTCACCCCACGTGGTGAGAGCTGCTGCCCTGGCGTCATCACGCCAGTGCGCCACCTCCCGCGGCACCGGTCGCTCGTCCCGCTCCCGAGCCTGCACTCTGCGTTGGTAGACCGAGGCTAGGACTTCGGCCTCAAGGTCCCAAGGGAGCAGTCCAGCGAGGACGCATGCCACCTCACAGGAGAGTGTGCGGTATCCCCGACACACTCTTAGGTTCAAAAACTTAAAATTTATTTAAATAAACTGAATATGTAGTTGTATGTCACCACATGTTGGTATTTTTTTATTCATGCTTAGTAACAGAGAGTTGAAAAAAATCTTAGCTTAGTAACAGTCGTTTCTTTTACCTTTTGTCATTTTGTCAAGAATACGTTTAAGTGAACATTTACAGTAAGTACGGTAAATTTTACATACCTAGTACCATAGTACATGTGTACACCTAACTGTATGTTACCATTATACAGGTGCATACCTACCTGCTAAACAGATGGCTATTATAACGGTAAACGCTACGAGGTTTCAAAACTGCGAGCAATAAGGTAGGTACATCTACCTACCTATTTTGAACTGGTCAGATAGGTTCATCGTGTTTTAAAAAATAATTGAGTTATTTTTACCTGGATTTGGTTTCAACATTGATGTAATAAATTAGGTTTTGACTAGATTAAACGTTCGCATGGTAGTTAAAACCTAGTAGTAAGGTTGATTTCAAAGTATTTGAATAAGTTCCGATAAGGTTTAGGTTTAGGTTTAAAGATATTTATTCTCAAAAAAGACCTAAGTCACTTACATGAGAACAATAATAATTACTTAAATTATAAAATAAGTAAGTCGTTCGTTTATAAAAATTTAGGTAGCTACTCATCTAACAAATTACAACAAGTGATTTACCAAAATATGTTGATTTAACTTGGTTTTGAATGTATTAAATGAGTGTTCACTTTTAATATTTGAAGTGTATTATAAAGTTTTGCTCCTTCATATGAAATAGTTTTTTTATCATAGTTTGTACGACATCTTGGCAGAACTAAGAAACTAGCTCACCGAGTGCTACGTTTGCTAATATTTTTTAATTTAGTAAAGTTTAGATCTGAATGTACATTTTTGTCAAGAGTTTTACGAATAAAAATACAAGTGTTCTGTATGTATAACTGCTTTATATTCATTAATTTTGTATCTTTGTAAATTTGGTTTGTTGATGTAAGGTAATGATAATTGAACAGCATTTTAACAATTTTATTTTGTGTAACTTGAATATTTGCAAGTTTTGTTTTAGAAGCATTACCCCAGATTTCAATTAGGTATAACAAGTGTGGTTTGACTAAGGCATTGTAGACTATGTACCGCAGATTCCGTGGAATACATCGAACTATGCTACGGAGTGATCCTAAAAGTGATGAAAGCTTGCTTTTTATGTGGTCTAAGTGAACATTCCATGTCAAATAGCTGTCCATTTGTAAACCTAGATATTTTTCGTTGTCTCTTTGTTCTAAGGGTACATTATCTATTGTCAGTGATATGTGCGGTGGAATTAGTTTATTTTTGGCTTTGAATATAACATAGCATGTTTTGCTTATGTTGATAGTTAAAAGATTATGCTGAAACCATGAGAATAATTTATTTAAATCGGTTTGTGCTTTTGAAATGATGTCGTGTATTGAAGGTCCGAAATAAAATAAACAGGTATCATCCGCATACATAGTGAGAAGACCATGCAATTCAATTTCTGATATATTGTTAATATAAATTAAAAATAATAATGGTCCTAAGATGGAGCCCTGTGGAACTCCACATTCCAAAGGTAAAGCATCACTTTTATTATTTTCATCTATTTCAACGACTTGAGATCTGTTATAACCTAAGAAAATCTTTGTTGTAATGGGTATGGCGTCGGTGTCTGTGCCGGCGTCGGTGTCTGTGTCAGCGTCGGTGTCTGTGCCGGCGTCGGTGTCTGTGTCGGCGTCGGTGTCTGTGTCAGCGTCGGTGTCTGTGTCGGCGTCGGTGTCTGTGTCAGCGTCGGTGTCTGTGCCGGCGTCGGTGTCTGTGTCGGCGTCGGTGTCAGTGTCGCCGTCGGTGTCTGTGTCGCCGTCGGTGTCTGTGCCGGCGTCGGTGTCTGTGCCGGCGTCGGTGTCTGTGTCGGCGTCGGTGTCTGTGCCGGCGTCGGTGTCTGTGTCAGCGTCGGTGT
Organism: Plagodis dolabraria; assembly: GCA_963854805.1. Classification (NCBI taxonomy): domain Eukaryota; kingdom Metazoa; phylum Arthropoda; class Insecta; order Lepidoptera; family Geometridae; genus Plagodis; species Plagodis dolabraria. The sequence continues at coordinate 8,316,351 of OY978442.1, forward strand.
CTGTGTCAGCGTCGGTGTCTGTGTCGGCGTCGGTGTCTGTGTGAGCGTCGGTGTCTGTGTGAGCGTCGGTGTCTGTGCCGGCGTCGGTGTCTGTGTCAGCGTCGGTGTCTGTGTCGGCGTCGGTGCCTGTGCCGGCGTCGGTGTCTGTGTCGGCGTCGGTGTCTGTGTCAGCGTCGGTGTCTGTGTTGGCGTCGGTGTCTGTGTCGGCGTCGGTGCCTGTGTCTGTGCCGGCGTCGCTGTCTGTGTCGGCGTCGCTGTCTGTGTCAGCGTCGGTGTCTGTGTCAGCGTCGGTGTCTGTGCCGGCGTCGGTGTCTGTGTCAGCGTCGGTGTCTGTGTCGGCGTCGGTGCCTGTGCCGGCGTCGGTGTCTGTGTCGGCGTCGGTGTCTGTGTCAGCGTCGGTGTCTGTGTCGGCGTCGGTGTCTGTGTCAGCGTCGGTGTCTGTGCCGGCGTCGGTGTCTGTGTCAGCGTCGGTGTCTGTGTCGGCGTCGGTGTCTGTGTCAGCGTCGGTGTCTGTGCCGGCGTCGGCGTCTGTGTCAGCGTCGGTGTCTGTGTCGGCGTCGGTGTCTGTGCCGGCGTCGGTGTCTGTGTCAGCGTCGGTGTCTGTGTCGGCGTCGGTGTCTGTGTCAGCGTCGGTGTCTGTGACGGCGTCGGTGTCTGTGTCGGCGTCGGTGTCTGCGTCGGCGTCGGTGTCTGTGCCGGCGTCGGTGTCTGTGCCGGCGTCGGTGTCTGTGTCGGCGTCGGTGTCTGTGTCAGCGTCGGTGTCTGTGTCGGCGTCGGTGTCTGCGTCGGCGTCGGTGTCTGTGTCAGCGTCGGTGTCTGTGCCGGCGTCGGTGTCTGTGTCGGCGACGGTGTCTGTGTCAGCGTCGGTGTCTGTGTCGGCGTCGGTGTCTGTGTCAGCGTCGGTGTCTGTGCCGGCGTCGGCGTCTGTGTCAGCGTCGGTGTCTGTGTCGGCGTCGGTGTCTGTGTCGGCGTCGGTGTCTGCGTCGGCGTCGGTGTCTGTGCCGGCGTCGGTGTCTGTGTCGGCGTCGGTGTCTGTGTCGGCGTCGGTGTCTGTGCCGGCGTCGGTGTCTGTGCCGGCGTCGGTGTCTGTGTCGGCGTCGGTGTCTGTGCCGGCGTCGGTGTCAATAAGCTAATATGGCTTTAAAATTGTTTAAAGCAACTGAATATGTTCGTTTGATTGTACCTAATTATTATGTTACATAGGCCGGCGTCGGTGTCTGTGCCGGCGTCGGTGTCTGTGTCGGCGTCGGTGTCAGTGTCGCCGTCGGTGTCTGTGTCGCCGTCGGTGTCTGTGCCGGCGTCGGTGTCTGTGCCGGCGTCGGTGTCTGTGTCAGCGTCGGTGTCTGTGCCGGCGTCGGTGTCTGTGTCGGCGTCGGTGTCTGTGTCAGCGTCGGTGTCTGTGTCGGCGTCGGTGTCTGTGCCGGCGTCGGTGTCTGTGTCGGCGTCGGTGTCTGTGCCGGCGTCGGTGTCTGTGTCGGCGTCGGTGTCTGTGTCAGCGTCGGTGTCTGTGTCGGCGTCGGTGTCTGTGTCAGCGTCGGTGTCTGTGCCGGCGTCGGCGTCTGTGTCAGCGTCGGTGTCTGTGCCGGCGTCGGTGTCTGTGTCAGCGTCGGTGTCTGTGCCGGCGTCGGTGTCTGTGTCGGCGTCGGTGTCTGTGTCAGCGTCGGTGTCTGTGTCGGCGTCGGTGTCTGTGTCAGCGTCGGTGTCTGTGCCGGCGTCGGTGTCTGTGTCAGCGTCGGTGTCTGTGTCGGCGTCGGTGTCTGTGTCGGCGTCGGTGTCTGTGTCAGCGTCGGTGTCTGTGCCGGCGTCGGTGTCTGTGTCAGCGTCGGTGTCTGTGCCGGCGTCGGTGTCTGTGTCGGCGTCGGTGTCTGTGTCAGCGTCAGTGTCTGTGTTGGCGTCGGTGTCTGTGCCGGCGTCGGTGTCTGTGTCAGCATCGGTGTCTGTGTCGGCGTCGGTGCCTGTATCGGCGTCGGTGTATGTGCCGGCGTCGCTGTCTGTGTCGGCGTCGGTGTCTGTGTCAGCGTCGGTGTCTGTGTCGGCGTCGGTGTCTGTGTCGGCGTCGGTGTCTGTGCCGGCGTCGGTGTCTGTGTCGGCGTCGGTGTCTGTGCCGGCGTCGGTGTCTGTGTCGGCGTCGGTGTCTGTGTCAGCGTCGGTGTCTGTGTCGGCGTCGGTGTCTGTGTCAGCGTCGGTGTCTGTGCCGGCGTCGGCGTCGGTGTCTGTGTCAGCGTCAGTGTCTGTGTCGGCGTCGGTGTCTGTGCCGGCGTCGGTGTCTGTGTCAGCATCGGTGTCTGTGTCGGCGTCGGTGCCTGTGTCGGCGTCGGTGTATGTGCCGGCGTCGCTGTCTGTGTCGGCGTCGGTGTCTGTGTCAGCGTCGGTGTCTGTGTCGGCGTCGGTGTCTGTGTCGGCGTCGGTGTCTGTGCCGGCGTCGGTGTCTGTGTCGGCGTCGGTGTCTGTGCCGGCGTTGGTGTCTGTGTCGGCGTCGGTGTCTGTGTCAGCGTCGGTGTCTGTGTCGGCGTCGGTGTCTGTGTCAGCGTCGGTGTCTGTGCCGGCGTCGGCGTCTGTGTCAGCGTCGGTGTCTGTGTCGGCGTCGGTGTCTGTGTCGGCGTCGGTGTCTGCGTCGGCGTCGGTGTCTGTGTCGGCGTCGGTGTCTGTGCCGGCGTCGGTGTCTGTGTCGGCGTCGGTGTCTGTGTCAGCGTCGGTGTCTGTGTCGGCGTCGGTGTCTGTGTCAGCGTCGGTGTCTGTGCCGGCGTCGGCGTCTGTGTCAGCGTCGGTGTCTGTGTCGGCGTCGGTGTCTGTGTCGGCGTCGGTGTCTGCGTCGGCGTCGGTGTCTGTGCCGGCGTCGGTGTCTGTGTCGGCGTCGGTGTCTGTGTCAGCGTCGGTGTCTGTGTCGGCGTCAGCGTCTGTGTCGGCGTCGGTGTCTGTGCCGGCGTCGGTGTCTGTGTCGGCGTCGGTGTCTGTGCCGGCGTCGGTGTCTGTGTCGGCGTCGGTGTCTGTGTCAGCGTCGGTGTCTGTGTTGGCGTCGGTGTCTGTGTCAGCGTCGGTGTCTGTGCCGGCGTCGGCGTCTGTGTCAGCGTCGGTGTCTGTGTCGGCGTCGGTGTCTGTGTCGGCGTCGGTGTCTGCGTCGGCGTCGGTGTCTGTGCTGGCGTCGGTGTCTGTGTCAGCGTCGGTGTCTGTGTCGGCGTCGGTGTCTGTGCCGGCAATAAGCTAATATGGCTTTAAAATTGTTTAAAGCAACTGAATATGTTCGTTTGATTGTACCTAATTATTATGTTACATAGCATCAACTTAATATTAGGTGTTTTTAAGTCATGTATATTTTCTGAGTGTAAAATTTACCAATTTGATTAGTTTAACGTACTTTTACGATTAGGTAACGGCTCATTAACTTAGCGATTAGGTAAAAAAAAAGGTATGTGTGACCTAAAGTAGGTGAAATACACCTGGTATTTGTTCCTACCTAACGCTGCACGTGGTGCTTACCTATCGCCAGGTAAATATATTACCTATTGCTACGTTCAGACAAACTAAGTTAGTTAAAATCAAACAATTTTTTGCATTACCTACAGAATTAGGTTTTGAGTTACCTAATTTTTTTCTCAGTGTAAGCTTATGCAGTTTACGGCGCAGCAGCGGTAGTTAACTGTCTACACTACATGTATAATAATTTTATTTATTTTTTGATTACTACAGTGATAAAACTTATGACGGTGATGGATGTTGTGTTTATTCAAAATTTTTTTACCAAAAAATGGAACCGACTTCAACACCCAAAAGTGTGAAATAACTTGTTGAAGTCGGTACCATGATAGTTCAAAAGTACCTATTATCACAAAATTGTGCACATGGTACCGACTCCGACAAGTTATTTCACATTTTTGGGTGTTGAAGTCGGTTCCATTTCTTTTCACTCATTTTAGTGACCCTTGCTACTTCCGGGATCGATTTTCATTCATTGTCAACGACTATATCATCAAGATAGGTGAATATTATTCAGTTATTGGAGCGTAACTCAAAAACGGCTTGCCGATTTTGATGAAATTTGAAATGGGACCAAACGACAAGCATCAGCTTTCAAACAAAAGAAGGATTTTTAAAATCGGTTCACCCGGTCAAGAGTTCTGAGGTAACAAACATAAAAAAAAACAAAAAATAATACAGACGAATTGAGAACCTCCTCCTTTTTTGGAAGTCGGTTAAAAACATTGTTTGAATGTGCAAATTTTAAAACTGCTTAGACTGATACTGCATAGGAGGAAGACATTGGCATCTGTAACACAGGTACGACCTAGTTTGACACAGTTTGTCAATGTACCTACATAACTGTACTGCAACATTAATAATATATAAAAAATAACAATATTGTATTTTACCAAATTAAACTAACGCTAGAGCGTTCGCCTAGCATGGATTCCTTGTCCAGCGGTGTAATAACCACGGACGCGGAGAACAGCCGCCGAAAGCGGCCGGCCTCTTCGTTCCTCGTGCCCGGGTATTTGGATTCGGACACGGAGACCGAAGGGACGGCGGCCGCTAAGGTAGCGACCTCAAGGAGAGGACGTGGAAGAACTGCCAAGGCGGGACCTTCACGGGAAGTGTTTTTGAAACCTTATAGTTTGTAAATGTACAGTCGCCTGCAATAAGAAGTATACACTTCGTAATTTTCAAAATAATGCGATGTCACTAAGTTTAATAATTATTGAAGTTAATGTAAACATTAATAAAAATTATTCTTTGATTTTAAGATACTTCTGGGTACATTAAGGGAAACAGAAGTATTTGGCACAATTGTGAAAATTACGAAGTGTAACCTTTTTTATTTTTTATTTTTTTTTATGCGTGATAGGTTAGCATTTGACCACTATCTCACCTGATGGTAAGTGATGATGTGGTCGAAGGTGTTGATCAGGCTAACCTAGAATTACTGGCTCTCAAGGACAGCTGCCGGAACACACCGTTAGGTGCTTGGCGACAGATTTTCAACTTGAGGGTGGTAGCTAGCCAGGCGGGCATTTGCAAAGTGCCCTACCACCATGCTGTAACGACTGCCATCCTAAGACAACAACCGGGACCGACGGCTTAACGTGCCCTCCGAAGCACGGAAGCGCTCAATAGTAATGCCCAACCAGCGGTCACCCATCCAAGCCATGACCGCGGCGGACGTTGCTTAACTTTGCTGATCGAATCAGAATGGCTAAGCAAACTTGGCTACGAGCGCTTCAAAAAACTTCTTATTGCAGGCGACTGTACTATGTGATTTTTATATAATAAATATTTGTATTGTATTGTATTGTACATTGTGTGAGGTAGGTGAAATGTGTATTATATTATGAGATATTATAACAATAATACAACTTTGGGTCTTTTTTTATGTTCTTATGACGGAACAAGCTCGAGGCCCACCTGATATTAAACGGACTAACCTCCGCCTATAACAGATGCATTTCGTCACAAGTTACGAATTGCACTGCGCCCGTCACCTTGAGACATAGTTGTTAAGTCTCATGTGCCTGTAATTACACTGGCTCTTAAGGACTGCTGCCGGAACACAAGCCCGCAGCGGGATTCGAACCATGGACTTGCTGCGCGGCAGTCCATAGCCAATGCCACTGAGCTATCATTAGTTATAGTAAGCATTGTAATTCAACGGGGCAATGCTGCCAGCATGCTGGGCATGCTGCCTGGAGCATTTGGACTGCCTTTAAGTCTGCAATGTCTTGTATGTTGTCTAAATGCTTTCATTGTAGTAGTTGTAGTTTTGTAGATGGTTCCTAGTATTTTGTCAATAAATACATATCAACGTATTAAAAAAATAATACAACGTTATACAAGAACATATCATGAGCTTACAATAGTTTTCAGGTATCCAAATTGTATTAGATATAGTGATGTGTAATGTTTTAGAGTTTTGTTAATTAAAGGATACCGCCAGTAAATGTTAGGTATTAAACTTTCTTGCACATAATCTACAATCTATTTTTGGTCATTTGAATTCGAACTTGCGTGTGATACTTGCACTTTCACTACTGTTAATCGAAAGTCCTTATATTTTAACGCACACATAGAAAAAACGTATAGAAAGTAAAAATATCAGACCATAACAAAATCGCATAAAGAAACATTTGAATTACACGCAGGATAGCACGATTTGGAAGAACGACCATCTGTCCCATAGGTTTGAGACGTGATCTTGCACGGAAGCGAATTAATCATAGTTCTAACTTAAGCTTTCTTTCACACGTTGTACGTTCCTCAGCTAATCGAGGGAGCAATGTCCTGTGGGTTCGCCACAGGAATGCAATTCTTACTTATTATTGCATACAACTTTTAATAGCTAAATGCGAGAGATATAAATTACATAAGCCAACTCACCATGTTCAACCAGTCCATGTAACGGCACGGCGTTGTGCTATCCCTTGAAATTCATATAGTTAGACATGTGAGCACTTCACTTCTCTCTGGCGAGAGATGGTGGGTTCACTAGGTATAATGCAGGAGTTATAAATTTGAGGTTTGAAAGTAAGTAACGTAACATGCTATTTACGTGCACTTTGGGCGAAAGGTCCGGTTGAAACTGACAGGCGAACTAGTAGGCAATATGATTCATAACTACCCTCCTTTGAGCAATCATATCAAAAAATAATTTAAAACGAAGTACCCTCGAAAGATTTCTAAGTATTAATTGCGATGTTTCAACACACGCAATCGTAAAGAGATGAAGCTACGTCTAAGTCGATGTGAGCTGTGCAGGCTTTACGGAACTTTAACTATTATTATTATGATAAACTATTTTTTTCGTTCTCATTTCATTATTTTTTTTGTATACGAGTACCTATGCAAAATTTACATAATTAGAGTAAAAGAGAAAGGATAAGCGACGGAAGAAATGAAGTTCTAATATAGTTTTATGTAGTTTTTGGTTAAGGAAAATGTTTTTGACCGACCCTACTACAAATTGTCTGTTCACCAAGACTCCTTGGTGGGTACCACCGCAGCGTCAAGAATCAAGATATTCAGCCTCGAAGAAGTAGTCTACAATATTATTGTGTTTATGTGTTAAAGGTAATTTATTAAGTGAAATCACTGAATGAACGAAACATAAGAACTAATTTCTCAGAACAACGAGCGCAGTGCAACCAGTACCAGATCATTTGAAGAGATACTTTTAAAAATTAATAATACAAAGTAATGCTCATAAGATGAGGCAAAGTTTTTAGCAAAAAGGTAACAAATACCTTGTGCGCCTTCTACGCAGTTGTTTTCTTAAAACATTTCAAAGGGATAGTGACTATAATTATTTCGCTTGTATCTTATAAACGACCAAAATAATTTCTGATTAGAACGCATATTGCATTCAAGACGTATTCCATATTTTTCATACAAACATTCATTAGCTTCTTAGAGCGGGCTTTAATATCAAATGCTAGTTGGTCACATATTATATTAAACGTGAAATTTACTAGCTTTTGGTGATAATTGTATTTTTATATTAAATAAACCTATAATATCTCGAGAGAACCACATAGGGTACCTCGACTTAGGTACGTGTTTAACTATAGTTTATTTAAGGATATTGTAATAAAACTAACACAATATCATCTACTGTATTACAAGCAGAGTTTGTTAAAAGTAAATTTGTATAAACTTTGTAATAAATTTAGTCAGAATTGTTTACTGAAACATTTCACTACCACAACTCTCCACAACACAACTAAACAAACCAAAAGTGTGAATGATCTAATAAACCCCTAATTTTATTTAACACTCTCATTGTCCAATAACTCCGAATACGAATAAAACAAATGGAAAGTTACTGGCCGTAGTTAATCTAATGCGACCTCAGAGGAGTGGCGGGCTACCATTAACTGTACTGATTTACAGCTCCTATCCTAACCTGAAACTTTCCGTGTGTGACCATGTTACACTTGGGATTTATATTATTTTGGTGGATTACGTAATGGGAATTGGAAAATTATATGGTTTATCTCCTAAGGTTACATTATAGACCAAATTCTTTTACATCTGCTGTTTCATTGTTATGGTCTTCTAGTATTCCTCAATATATTTAAATCCATGCGTATCATAGATAACAATTGAATTTCATTCATAAATGTGAGATGTCAGCTCCGCATGATACGTTTAATTATCACACTTGTATGTACATATTGTTTTTATTATTGTTTAAGTAGTAAAATTGACTTAGTTATTGATGTTGCTTATATTATGACCTCTCATGGGGTAAATGTCACCTCTATTTTCAGTCATGTTTTTTGATACTGAAAGCCATTTTTGACAAGCTTCTTTAATCATTTCATCAGTCCATATTTCTTATGGCATTACCCGTCTTCGTTTGGTTTTTGAGCCTACCTACATGGATACTTGGAGCCAGCCCATATGGCTGCGTGGCGTTTGTGATGTAACGTCACGTCAGCTTATCAGGAAAATTAGGCGGAATTGTCCCTAGATATATATCTGAAATATGAATAGCTTAACTTTAAATATTTTTTAAATATTTGCTATTATTGAACGCTTCTGATGTTGCCTTTCGATTCATAGGCTTATAAGAATGAAAATCAAAACTTCTAGCTGTGCCCTTACTCTACTTATGAATAAGTGCAGTTGTAAATACCAATATTGGGTACACATTAATCGTAACGATTATTTTTGTGCACGAACCCAATGGGACTACTGGCCCTTCACCATTTAAACGCTAGTTTAAAAAACATTTAATGAGTCCATCTTTACATTAAATTACATTGAATGTTTTAATAATATCACTAGCACATACGACAGCGATAGCTCGTGGAGTGCCGGGCTAGAATGTCACCCTCCCATGGCTACTTGCGAGTGTCGTGAGAGGCGACTAAAGGTAATATATCGCTGGGAAGGAGCGCCTTTTGAGGAACTGATATCTTAAACTTTGATTCCCAAGACACCTGTCAAGCGTGGGGATTATGGCAAATCCCTCATTAACCTTCAAGAGGTCAGGCAGCGTCGAATCGACTGCGCTCGACTTCTTCTTGTTGCATTCATTTCACACTCTTAGTAGTCTTTATTTACTATGCACGAGATAAACAGTTTAAATTCCTTCAATAACTCCCCAAAAGTGAACAGATCGTAGTTGTTTTTGTCACGGCGTAGGTGACGAAAACACGCCACGCGCGTGACGAAAACACGCCACGCGCCTGTCGTCGAAAATTTTAGGAAATATCATCGTTTAAGTAAATTTACTATTTTTATAAAACTGATTCATCAACAGCCTAATAGTGAAATATTTGCAAAAACAAAACAAAAGGATATAGAGAATAAGGCTTAGAATTTTTCGTGTTACAAAATGGCTTTCTTGATCAAAGAAAATTTGAATTAGGTATGTTACTTGATTTTATAATTGTGTTTATTTTCAAATTTTTGTTTTATTGATTTAATGATGTCAATGTGACTATTGGTATCATAGTTTTTGGATTCGACCATTAATTTTCTTGACTGATGTCTAACTTTAAATGGGTATAATATGCCCGAAATTGTATGACAATATACTTAATATAAGTCAAAAAAGAAACAACTGTCTATTTGTAAAATAACTTTTTTATTTCGTTCTTCATGTTTATCATTGAAGCAATATCGATTATATATTACATACATTTTACTTACATTAAACAGTTAATTACTTAAAATTAACATATTAACACATACATTATAACATATTATATTTAAAATCACATACGTCTGGCACTCAATGTATAAAATAAGACACGCCCTTTTTACTCAAATTATAGCTGTACACTATAATTATTTTAATTTAAATATGAAACCATCACATAGCCAGTTTATGGTGTTATTAGGTAATTATTATTAAAATTTTATAGCATCTATAGAGATTAAGAGATAAATTATTTAAAAAATTTTTGAGTTTTTTTTACCAGAGAACATTGACATTATCCACAAAGAAGTTTGAAACACGAATTTTCTACAAAACACGACATCGATTTCACGAATAAGAGAATACACCAATTAGAAGCTAATATTTAGTCCAAGATCTCGTGTCATACATTTTTTAACCTATACCAATTTTGATATTTATAAAACACCACGATTACGTTGTTATCGATTGGTAGAAAAACACGTATAAAGATCTTGAACTAACAATAAAGTACAAGAAAAAAGCGCAAACTAGTGTCGCATCGTGTCTAGAAAACACCCTGTTTGAGCCATAGCTTCATTTTTACACGTAGATAGCATAGATTATTAATATAAAATTGTAGATGAGAATGTTTGGATCGCAAAAAGACTGCACATCAAATGACTAACAATAGTTACATGCAAAGTAAAGTAGAATAACAGGTGCTGATATAGTAAAAAAATGGTATGTATACATAAGAAGAAACTGTCAGTTCCAATACAAACATTTATTGGTATTAAAAAACATGACAAAAGTGACAACATTTTTATCATTAGGTATGCTACAAATTAATTGATATTAATCAATTGAATATCAAAGATTTTTTAACATAGGTATCTTACATGACGTCATTTATTCTTAGTTTAAATGAGTTCTACACATCAAAATTGTCAAGAAATAATTTTACCTCAAGCACGAATTGGATTTGATGTCATGAAAAGGGTTGAAGTTAAAGGACGAGTGTTACACTAATTCTTAAATTACAATTTGACTATTTTATTCATTGATTCCATTAAATTCTAGACATTTTTATGATTATGTAGTATACATCAATACAATGTTTTATTATTATAATTGGGTATAATAGACATTTATTTCATAGTTGTTACGATACTTTTGGCTTGAAGAATTTACTCATGATTTTGAAATATGTTGTTTGTCTTTAAATGTACTTTATATTATATCAAACAAAGTTTTATATTTATTATAATCAATGATAATACAATACTTATATTATGGCATACCTACTGGATCAAAGTTAGTATTCCAAATTTCAAATCAAATATGTAACGAAATATTTTAGCTATTCCCACCAGATTTACAATACGGGCGCATGAAGATGATGACTTGATGTTGGAACAACATCTATCAAATAATGATTTACAACATAGATTATACAAACTGATGAATACCGATGAATCGTTGTTAACTTCCAACTAATTCAAGCAATGTCCCGTGGGGTGCCGGACTAGAATGTCATCTAGCTAGCTAGAATCCATCCCTTGCTACCTGGCGACAGACGATAAGAGGCGACTAAATGTAAAATATCGGAAGGTAGGCAGCAACGCCTTCTGCTAAACTGCGATCTCTACGCCTGGCAAGCGTGGGGATTATGGCAAATTTCCCATTAATGGCTGTATTCAGCACTGGACAATCCGGCTGATGCAGTAACTCAAGCACGTATTGTCATATAATTTGAGCATGCAATACATAGGCTTTGTATTAGAATGCAATTTCGTGAACTAATGTTTATAAATCTATAAGATGTTGATTTTTGTACGTGAACAGACCCGTTACTGACTTAAAAAAATGTATTAGAATAGTTGTCATGTCATCGAGTGCTGATTACATTCGATATTTTTATTTCGAATAAAACAGTTACATGTGTATGAAACATATTAAGGTGGTACTGTTTGGGACTATCATTTAATGTGGTGTTTTGGAGTACAGATTTTTACAAAACTTTTCAAAATGTTAATAGAATCTTTGAAAGTATTTGTTTATAGTTTGATTCTTAAGCATCAATTTATCAAGTGTTATGTACAAAACTTAATATTGCATATATATCATTTAATGAGGTCAAAGGTAATGGTCATTAAGTATTTTGTTTTGGAATACAGATTTCTACAAAGCCTTATGAAAATTTAAACAGAATATTTGAAAGTATTTGTTTAGATTTTGATTCTTAAGCAGCAATATGTCGATTTAAAGAAAACCATGATGTAAAAAACTTTATTTTGCAGGCAATAAGTAATATACATACAATGACATATTCAAATAAAAACAAATCAAAATCTGCAAACAAACACAACGTTAAGGTCTTAAAGCCAAAATTCGTTCAAGCCACATCGTCAACAAACTATGACTAACTACTGTTTTGGTGTTTGATCCTTTTAGCCGGCCTGGACGGACTTTATGTCCTCAGGAACTCTAGCCTATTCTTAACCTATACTTAAACTAACACATTATAATCCTTTTTATAACATTTTATTGTAAATTCAAAAACTGATTTATTAATTTTTAATAAAACATAATGTAAGGATAAGTTGCAATGTTTTTTTGTGCGTCAAATACCAAAGAAATATTAATAGATGAATTATTTTTATAATAGCGTAATAAGATGCAATTTCAGCATTTTATGCCTTATCTTAAAAAAATATTGAACAGAAATTAAAATAACTTAATAATTATTTCAGAGCGTCTTTTTTCGTAAGAAAAAATAAGTACAAATTCTGATAATTTATATTATAAGGTTTGCATTTTTTTAATACTCTTAATACGTTTTAGCTCTCTTACAACTAAAGTAAATTCCTTTGCATCGAACGAGTGCCATATGTACAAATATTAATATAATCATTAATTATTAATTTTTCTTTATATAATTAAATAAGTTACTTAAAAACTATTTATTGGTATATTCAAAGTTTGAATCATATAAACACTACAGATTGGATGGTAAAATATTAAAATACCTAATTCTGCATTAAACAGGTAAACGTTGCAACAGCTGCATAAGCATGTCAAGTTTTATATTGAAAACACGTACTTACATCATAATATGTGTGAAAATTTAGATAATGTGTTTTATCGTTAACATTTAAAAATATATATATTATAGTATTGTTTTAAGAATCGTCGCGAAAAAGGCTTAGTTAATACAATTTTAAATAATTAAAAAAAAAATATATACATTCCTATAAATCACAATTTCATAACATATACAAACACGAAGTAGGTACATGTATTAATTTACGATATATTAGGTACCCAAATTATGGTATTCTAAAATTATTTATTATTGATTTCTAGTAGCATTGAAAAAAAAACGGCCAAATATAACTGTATTAATAATATAATAAATATAAAAATAAATATAAATTACTGTATTAATATGAGTGTGCGCTTTTATAGCAACTATTAATAGCAATGCAATAAAAGTAAGTACAAAAATATCTGAAAATAAATATCTTAACTGCTTTCACATTACTTTGCTTCTTTGGCAGGCACTTTGGTAAGTTTGAAGAAGCAGAAATATATTGACTAGATTTTCAAAGATTGCAACATTGTTTAAGAAGACATGGCATAATAATTTCAGGATTATGTCAAACTACCTAAATGCATTGTAATTATTCAAACTTTCATCTAATTGATACTTGTAATATGCGAATTAGTCAGTGGCCTAACAATTCTTCAAAACATAAATAAATTTCTATGAGTTATATCCTTTATTATCGAAATCCAAGATTAGGTCTTTTGAAATGTTGGCTATTAATTTAATACGCGAATATTGATCTGATGAAAAGGAATCAGCGTCAGCCTTTCCAATTTTATTTTTAAATAGAAACATTTTCCACTAATCACTGGTAGTTTAATCTTCATCTAATAAATCAGGGAGATTACTAAATTCAGAAACCGATACGAATACGAAGTAAAGATTATATGTAAGTACTGAGTGCATGCCTGAAGTCGTGAAGTGCTGCCAACAGTTGAGGGGCAGTTGGGCGAGAGTTGGGTAGCGTAGTCCAGCACCATGACATCAGTCCATACCTGTATAAAAATATTAAATAAATTTCCGAGAAATTAAAATTAAAAAAAAAACAATGTATTTAACGGTTTGCACAACTAATAAAATGATAACATTTAAGTTGACGTTGAGTAAAAATGTCAATTTTTAGTACAAGATCCTACAGCATACTTTTGTGAACTATTTTTATAATATAAGATTATTTGTTACGTTTCACTAGTGAAAAAAAAAAACAGCATCACCTGTCCTATTATATTGTAATTTTATAATATAAGATTATTTGTTACGTTTCACTAGTAGGTACATATCACTTGATTTTTTTACCTGATATTTTTAACCTTTGACCACATTTTATTTTTAACTTTTAACATCTCACCTGATGGTAATTGATGATGTGGTCGAAGATGTTGTTCAGACTAATATTATAGGCCTTGAATTTCTGGTTCTCAAGCACAGCTGCCAGAACACACCGTTAGGTACTTGGCTACAGATTTTCTAGTTGAGATTAGTAGCTAGCCACGCGGGCATTCGTAAAATGCACTACCGCCGTACCAATTTTGCATATACGGCTATTTCATTGTAAGGCGATAATTATCATAGTGAGTTAAATTGGAAACCTATTAAAAATCTAGTTTAACTTAAGTAAATATCTCATTGCATGTAAGTAGTTTTACTATTTAGCAAATAGCTTTACCAGAGTAAAGTTAACAGTTTAACGGAAATTGGATCAATTTAGAAGCGAAGTTATCCAATGTCTTTTAGAGGATTGGATTCCTGATAGCGCAGTTTGCAGACGTGTCTATGTGCCTTTCAAGGCAGATTGGTATTGGTATTGGTAGCACGGTTGCACTTTGAAAAGTTGTATTAGCTTGTGGACTTTGAACATTATTTTGAAAGCTGTGCTGACCCTCTGGCACGGTAGGATCGTATTTTCAAAAAGTGGTGGTAGGGCATTATGCTCGCCTAGCAAGCTAGCGCATCTTCATTCAGAAAATTTGTTCCAAAGCACCACCATAATGTTGTGCTCCAGCAACATTCCTTAAAAGCTATGAGTATTCCAAAATAAAATACTCAAAGCTTTTTTTTATTATATTAAATTTTCCAAAAAGATATACAAGATTTTATTTTGATACACATAATTTTACTATCGTTACCATGGCATAGATATGTCTTCGTCAGACAACAAAGTCAGAAAACAGAGCCTGTTATTATCTACAACGAAATACAGTACTATACTTAATTTCGCTAATTTATCTTTCTGGCAAAATTATGGATACATAAATGTGAGACAGGTGATGATGTTTTTTCACTAGATGCCTGAATGAGTTAGCATCTTATGGACGAGTTTATTGAAATACTTACAATTCGTCAGGACAGTTGTGAGGTTGTGATGGTCGATATCCTCCATTGAGAAAAGCCCCAACGTCAGCCGCGTCTAGTTCTGCTAACGGCGCAGCGCCTAGTGTTGCCAACTCCCATAGGGTCATACCCAAAGACCACTGTCGAAGAAAATGGGTTAAAGAAACATAATTTTCGTTGTTATATATTATATTGACTTGTTAGTTTTATCCAATACAAATACGTAAACTTTATTATTTTAGCTATTTTTACCGACTAACTGATTCTAAAGACGATAGAAACATATTGAATTAGTGTAAGATTGTGTATTCATTGAATAGTTTAATGTTTACGTAATTTAAATTATCAAAAAATATACAAGATTATAAAACTTCCAAAGTTGTTTAGTTACAGTAAACGTTTAGTATTCAAATAGTCCGGTAAAGAATTACTTAAAGATTGAAGTCATTTTTCAAGTGTTTTTATTTTTTGTAATTTAAACATGAATTTAGTGCACGTAGGTCCAAGAAATAACTTTCTTTACCATGATCAGTGATAATATCGTTTATACTATAATTTAGATTAACGAGCACACTCTCATAAATAAATGCGTATGTGTCAAACATTCTTAGAAAGAGTGTATGAAAATATAAGAATTTTAGAGATTATGTTTAATACTTTATCTAAGAGAATTATTGTTTAGGTAAATAATAAACTAAGTATCGAAACCGTTTAAGGAATTTTAAAGTCCGTTATATTACTTACCACGTCAGAAGCCGTCGTATACTGATTCTGCAAGAGCGTTTCTGGTGCCATCCACTTGACTGGCCGATTTTCATTGTCACCGAGACAATGATAGTCGTCAGGGAATAAGTCTCGTGACAACCCGTTGTCAGTCACTTTCAGTCTGAGTTTCTCGTCAACCCTAGTTTATAAAACATTAATACATGTTAGGATTTCATAGGTTCTTATACCACAAACATGCTGTTAAAAAGTATTGAAATTAAAATGAAAACTCTAAGCCATAGTAATTAGATTGAAAATAATAACATACATACAAATCATTCTCATGAATCTTATTGATTTTCATCACTTTAAAAGTGAACTGCTCCTCCTCGTTGCTAATAATTGTTGATCAAATTCAGAAAAAAACTATGTACTTAATGTTCATTAAACAAAGGTAAACCATGCGGTCGGGTTGACCCATTTGGGACTACGGGGATTGAAAAGGTTCCCAACCACTTAATATTAACGAACGTTTTTTGCAACAAATCCATGCTGTAGGTTTTTTCATAACTGTTAAATAAGTAAGTTTTTCATAACTTATTAGGTAAAAAAATATTAAATGCAGCTTCTTTTAAATATATTTTTAAAACTCCTCTTATAGTGATCCGAAAATCCCATAGTGAAGTTTCAAATCTTAGTTACGCTAAAATTATAATGATAAAAAATAATTGCAAAAAAATTAGGCAACCGCTTCCATGTATAATGTATTATTTTTACTTATTTTAGCGCTTTTTGGAGAAATTAAAGGTTGTAGCTGACAAGCAAAGCGCGCATTGATAAATAATATTGTATATTTTTCGTGATAAGATCCTAACTGAATTGCTTCGCCCTCTTCTAGAAGTACGAGAAAAAATTATGAATGAATAAATTTTGACAAATATAATCGATATCCATTCGATAAAACTTACACGCAATTTCTAGCTGCAACATCAGTATGTACCAATCTCTGTACGTGCAAATACGCAAGTCCACAGGCAGCTTGAGCTCCCAAGTCTACCAGCTCACGAGTCGCAGGAGCGGCTTGGTGGCCCAATCGGCAAGACGTTAGAAATCTGTTGGAGAAGATGAAGATAAACAACAAATGTCAAGGTTTTTAATAAATAGATTCAGCCGTTTCTTACGCTATTAAAATCCTGTAAAATATTGAAACTTATATCTTTCTAAAACCAACGTGGGGGCTGGCGTTGCAGCTACTTCGGCAGAGTAACTCAAGCGATGCAAGTATGCTAACTTTGGTAGTTACATATTTGAGTCGTTTTGAGCTCATCGTATTTTCCAAAACTTATCAGAGCGCTTGGTCGATACAACACGTGTTCAAAATGCTAACACATATTTGGCTCAACGAATAACCATAGCCATTTAACAGGGTGGTGCCGCCAGCATGCTGGGCACGCTTCCAAGTGGTAGTAGAGTGGAGCATTTGGACTGCCTGTGAGTCTGCAATGACTTGTAGTTTGTCTAAATGCTTTTACTGTAGTATCTGTAGCATTGTAAATAGTTCGTAGTATTTTGATAACAAATGCATACCTACGGTAAAGAAAAAAAAAGTCACATTGTGACAAACTTTAAAAATGTATTATAAAACTATAAGAGTAAATAAATACCAAATGACAAATGAAAATCAGATCAACCGTTATAACAGGGTATGGTAATTAACATAACCTCATAATTACATTGCGGTAGTTACTATCCTCAAGTAGAAAATATATAGAGTGTGTTTCAGCAGCTGTCATTCAGAGCCAGTAATCCGAGGTTAACCTGAATAACTTGAACCTGACCACTAACCATCAGGTGAGATAGTATTCAATGGGTAGCTTACCAGCCATAATGTAAAAAATCTATCAATTATACTGTCTACTACAGTTAGAGTGATAAACGAACTCTGTATGATAATCGATGTCAAAAGGTCACTTACCTCTTAAGATTAGAAGAATGAGAAGCACAGCAATAGACTAGAAGAGGCTTCCTTGCTTCCTCTGCACAGGCTGCCATTGGTGCCAATACATTGGCATGGACTAAACCGTAAAGCCTTAGACCTTCCGCTACCAGCAGCGCTGCTTGCATGGCTGACGCCGCATCTAAGAAGTTTTTACATATTATAATGTTATATTTGGATACCTTTCCTTTCCATAATATTTATCAAGTGAGATCGGTATTTGTAGCTATTTGTTTTAAAACAATAAAACTTTTATACAAACAAGTTCTGACTTTTGCGGAATATATATATATATATATATATATATATATGGGTTGTAATCTTAAACTTTCCGTAGTTTTTTTGGCCGTGAGCTTTGCTGTTGCAAGGTAAACTGGTAAGTATAGAAGCTGTTAGGTAAACTGTAATTCCACAATTTGGTTTAGTTAAAATTGTTTATAAAAAATATAATTCTGAATAAGTTACGCTTAAACACGCTACAGATATTAGGCTGGAAGCATAAAGGTGCTACGTACTCGTAGCAAATAGTGACGTATCATTTGATGACGCTACAGATGTATGCTGGGATCATAAGTGTGCTACGTACTCGAAGCAAATGGTCCTTTCGCGTTTGTTGTTTTTGCATTTGCACAATATTTAAAAATTCAAGCCAAAGGCGATAATAAGAAATAAGGACTGTAAATTCTAAGTCTTACCTGAAACAGTCTTAACGACCACCTCTTCATACGTATCTCCTCTCTTGAAGACACCCTTGTAGACTCGGCCGAAGGTGCCTTCATGGACAAGGATCTCGAGGCGGATGTTGGCCCGGGATGTGGTGAGCAAGCGCAGCTGTTCCGCTGGGTCCGTGATGCGATCTTTTGTTATTGTTTGCTGTAAAAGATACTTTATTTAGGTGTAGGTTAAGTATTTTTTATTGACGGTAAAAATGTAGTGAGATGCAAAAAAATCTAAACACACTTATTTGTATGATTTTTTCACAATATAGATATTTATTATATTATTATTGTATTCAATCTGCGGCCAAAATTGTTTAGTTGCTCATACCACAATGTATGTATATTTATTATTACAGTTGTATCTATAAGGACAGTTTTCAAGTCAAAACGTGTATGAAAAACTTTAAAAATATATTTATATACCTACATAACCACTTTCACGTCGATAACAATATATTTAGATCATTTGAATATGTTAATAATTTTTTTCTAATTACCTAATCTATGTTCTTATTTTTAGATTTTTGGTACCTAGATAAACTGTGCAAATTGTAGTAGTTTCTGGGAAAACAGTCGAGGAAAATGGTCAAACATTCAAGCTTCAACCGTATTCCGGCGTCTTTCTGTCAGTGTGTCAAGGTTTGAATTTAGAAATTTCGTTTATATTTAAATATATTATTATGAATTATATTTAAAAAGGTATTTCCTTGAAAAATAAGTATTTCATTGAAATAGAATAGTAATAGAAATAGTCTTTATTTATGACAAAAAACTGACAAAACAGTAACAAAAACAAATCAATTTAAAAACAAATATAAAACAAAAACAAATTCTTGCAGTCCCTTGTCACAAAACGGCCTAATCTCAACGGGCGTTGGTCTTCCCGTGACGTCACGCACGGTTACATAATCAAGTATTAAAAAAAAAAGAAAATAAATAAAATCTTTAAAAATATAGAAACATGGCACAAAGTTTATAAAAATTAAACATGAAAGAAAATAAAAATAAATTTAATAGTACATAACATTACATAACAACATAAACCAGAAAAATATATTAAACGTAATGAAGAAAGAAGAGAATATGTCCTAAATAGCGCTTGTGTAATTTTTTTGAGTTTCCTCACGATCCTTTTGATGTTCGCGTAAAAACATATTTAATTTAACTTCATATATAAATATTGCAGGTTCCTAATTGCTTCTGCGTTGTCATCTCAAATTAGACATAATTAATTGAAAACATCAAAAACAACGCAAAAAAGGCTGTCAAGACTGTCATACATAATGTGGAAACTCACATCTGTGGCAGGCTATTCATTACTTAAACAGTGTTAAAGCAAGCCATTAACAAAGAAATAATACATATCAACAGTGTTGTAACAACAGAGCAACTTATCCGTAGTTTAGGTTCCTTTAAAACAAACAAAAATATATAGGTATATATAGAATATATTTTGGCAAAACCTTGCGCAAATGTATTTTCTTAAAATATTTGCTATTATTAATATGAATTTCCGCAAAGGAACGCCTGTATCTTTTAATTACGTTATATTAAGTATTGGTAATATTTGTTACAGGTATACATACATATAAGTACATTTTTATTTAGTTTTTGTGGTAAATTGTAGAATGTTGTATATTGGTGTTCAATAATTCTTCAAGGTACCTAATACGGGCAATATTGATATAAATTCACGATTACAATTACACATAATCAACCAACCAAATCAACATTCGAATTTCGCTCGTCGCGAAGTTTGGTTAGCCATTCTGAACCGATCAGCAAAGCTAAGCAACGTCCGCCGCGGTCATGAGTTGGATGGGTGACCGCTGGTGACATCACTACTGAGTGCTTCCGTGCTTCGGAGGGTACGGTCCCGGTTGTTGTTTTAGGATGGCAGTCGTTAAAGCATGGTGGTAGGGCATTTTGCGAATGCCCGTCTGGCTAGCTACCACTCTCAAGTAGAAAATCTGTCGCCAAGTACCTAGCGGTGTGTTGCGGCAGTTGTCCTTGAGAGTCAGTAATTCTAGGTTAGCCTGAACAACATCTTCGACCACATCATCACTTACCATCATGTGAGATAGTGGTCAAAGGCTAACATATCAGTCATATAAAATAAATTGTCAATTGTGAGTCGGAGCCACGTTCCGATCCCGCGCTGAATTTATCATAACACATAATTTTTATGAAATTAAATAGATTTTTTGTGTTCGCAACGGAAAACTCTATAAACGAGTCCAATTTGCCTGTATTAAAAGTATATGTACGTTAGTTAGGTGCAGGTGCACTAAGACATAATTGCGTTGAGCTCGGAGCAACCGGACGCTATCACTAATCGAGTTGGGTGCGATCGCTTTGATCGAGAAACTTGATTGCTGCATCCCGCTTGGAACGGTTCTAACGGTTAATTCAATTTTAGATTGAAATTTCCTACGGATGAAGTAAACAATTTGATTACCTTCTTAAAATGGTTCAAGAGTTATAATCCTGGGATATAAGTCCTTTAGACCCCACACAAGAACTTTTATTATAGCTCATAGACTAACTTATGACCAGTTTCAGTATCTCACCTACGGATGAAGCTGTTGAAGATGTTGTCCAAGCTAATCTAGAATTACTGACTCTCAAGGACAGCTAACGGATCATAACAGTGCTTGGTGACAGAGTTTCTACTTGTGCAGTAACTAGCCAGGCGGGCATTCGCAAAATGCCCTACCACCATGCAAAAATAGGGGTTACTTAAGAAATGGCCCCAAGAATTTGGCCTGAATACTATATAGTCTGAAATGTATTATTTTCTATTTACGTTGTGGCCGCAAAAGATCCAGCCATAACGTAAAAAAGTAAAAGTGTATTTACAACGGGGTCTGCTTGATATTTAAATGTTTTTTTTTTACTTTTTTTTTAATGGGATAGGAAGGCAAACAAGCAGGTGGCTCACAGAGGTCTCGATGATGCGTTGCCGGCCTTTATGAAGGGAATATTTTTTATTCTTTCTTCTTGAAGGTTCCTAAGTCGTATCTGTTCGGAAATGTTTCGCCTGGCAGCTGGTTTCATAATGTGGCAGTACGAGGTAGAAAATGCCGTGTAAATCGCAAGGTTGTGGACTTCCAAGCGTCGACATGAAATTGATGAAACATCATGCTTATATTTATATCTGCACATGATTCAAATCAAAGGTACAAAACCAACTTGGTACTTTAATACATTTTGAACAACACATAGGAACATAGATGTCAATAAATATTGGCATTGCTTTCCTTTAAAATTAAAAATACATAATATAGCCGCTTCTTGACGTGAATTCACCAAGCGAAAGCTATCGTTGTAAGAATACTCGCTATTTTTAGAGTGAATAAGACCGTAAAAATATAGTTTTGCGTAAAACTTAGCAACACTCTTATCACGTAGATGTTGGTAAAAAAAAGGGGCGTGTAATATGTAATAGTGCATATAATGAGTTAAAGGGGAATTATTCCCATAGCCCATCTTTATTATGGATGTCATTTTGACGATATGAAACCGTAATTTATTGACATCAAGTAAATGACTATGTCAAATTGAGCAACATAATTCATAAACTAATTAATCATAACTGACAAACAACAACCGAACCAAACACAAACGCGTGAAAGTAATTACTAACATCTCGTGAACAAGTTAAAATTGACTAACACCTACAAAAACATCTCACCTAACAAACTCGCGAACACAGCTAATTAACGAGTACAACTGTGGCCGTCGTTAACACTTCTCTTTGGAAGGATACTAATTCATATTTCCTACCTTTTCCTACCAAAGACCTCCGGCGGGGTGGAAAATTTACGGACAAAAGAGGGTTGCAAATTAAAAACTCTGTTCCTTCACCCATAATGAAGGACTAATGATAAACTGGATGAGACAAAAGATCATAATTGAGGACGTTGAAAGTTTGTTCCATGATTGTAGCATTCAGGTTAGGAAACGTATATCAAAAAAGAATACTGTTTCATTGCTGAAAATGTGATTTGCATTCAAAAATTTACATCTAAGAGCTTGCTTGTTGATGTCAACATATTGGATGGTATATAGTACAATATTTAGACAATATGGGTACTTTGCTTGTCAAGGTGCGTTTTTGATAACAGTGACCATCAATTGATTTAATTTATAAGTACTTACAGATTATTTAGTTATTAAATTTAATTCCTAATTGATCCCAAAAGTTGGGGTCATACTTTTAATTTAAATCATATTGACTTGAGATTGTAATCCTCAAACAGTCACAACATTTTTGAAATGTTTGCACACCAACTATACTAGTAGAATGTATTACACCAAAATTATTTCTTTTTATTATTTTTTTGAAATATTTGTAACATATCTTCTGTATAAATTAATAAAAAAATATAAATAAAATATTTCTAAAAATAGAACAAGTTACCACTTTATATGTAGACTTAAATTTTATTTTAGGAACACTAAAATCTTCAATAGTTTTGATATAATCCGGAAATGTTTTACCGATTATTATACAATTTATAACTGTTTATATCCTGTATATGCATTGATCTTTGCTGGTACCCCGTGACTATGACCACTGCAAAGTGTTTTAAGCGACGGAAAAAAAATAATGAAAATAAACGCGATCAAAACCATTTAATGTTGTTTAATTACAGCCTAATACCAGTTCAAATGAGGCCACATACAATGTAATCAAAAAAATGTACATGCTAGAGACTTTTTAGGGTTTCGTATCGGAACCTTATCTTCGTCTGTCTGTCCATATGACCACAAATTCACCTGTAGATTGATATATCATCACAGGAGTTGATTGACATGTGGCTAGAACTCGTGGCTCTCAAGAACATAGCTGCTTTTTAGTATCTAACTGGAGTTTGGCACTGGGCCGTTAAAGCTTTGGTGTTGAAGCTTGTTTGACTGATTGAAGCTGTTAGATAGGCAGTAAAACAGTGGTGAATGACGTCATAAAAATTTAACGTAACGAACGGTAAGAAACCACACTATTTTGTAGAGACAACTATACAATATGGCGTGGATTTCTAGAGAGTGGTTTCGCATGTGGTATTGACACTGTAACGGAAACATTGGTCCCACTATTTGCATTTGTCAGCCGTCAAGACGGTGAAAAATAGTACACGAAAGTTTTATCTATAGCGTCAAACGTCTTACATTAAATATGGAATAAATAAACTGATTTTTTACATATTGTCAACTTATAGACCGATACTTGATGGCAGTGCCTAGGGAAACAGATCTTATTATAGCAACAGGCTCACCTACTGTAACGCGGAACTTCAGTTGAAACGTGGATGTTTGTCAAGGACTGCTAAACATTTGACGATTATGAAAAAGGCATGAGGATGTTTTTTGGTAGCGAAAAAGAACTTCAAAGAATCACGTTTAAAAATTGGTTAGGATGTTTTTTGTACCGAAAAACCACTTCAAAGAATCACGTTTAAAAATTGTTTAGTCAACAAAATAAACCTTATCTTAAGGCATAAGTAATTGCCACCCTCCATAATTTTCTTACAAAGCACTTCCAGTAACTTGTTTAAGTTTCCATCCCGCCTCAATACCTTCAAGAAGAACGTTAATTGCATAGCGTTTGTATCACCTGCAGGGAGATAGGGTAACTCGTCTCAAATTGGATCCTTGATGAGGTAAGACCCTCGTTTTATGCACAATTCACTCGCTCTACAGATTGTGAAAGAATGCCGTGAAACAAACCGTGACGTTTTGAAAGACATTGTTTTTTAGAAGGAAATAATTTATTCAACACCGGAAAGTGGAGCTTTTAAAGCTGTTTCCTTCACAAAGTATCTTTAAAACTTGCTCATTTCATATGAGTTATTCTTTGGCAATAAGATCGTTTAGACTACTTAGATTTTTGGAATTAAATAATCAATTTAAACAATTTTCCGTAGTCCTGCATTTTGATGCAACAAAACAGAAGTTTTAGAACCTATAAATCTTAAAATATCTATTGTGTTTTGCCTTGCGTGAGTTTGATTTATATATTTTATTACACTACTGCATAATCAAAGTTTTTTGAGAGCCAGTAATTCTAGTTTCAGGCTAGAACAACATCTTCGACTTCATTATCTTTATCACTTCCATCGAGTTCTTAGTGATGAAAATAGTACTCAAAGACAATAAAAAGTAAATATACTTATAATATTCTACACTATGCTTTAACGGTGATAGGGAAGAGAATGTGTTTCGAAAATTAGTGGATTCATTCTTTTCTGGTAGACTGATGGTTCTGGATGAATGTAAGACTTCCAGGGACACTCTCAAATCAAACACAATAAAAAGCCATCAAATAGGTCAACGAATTGGTCTAGCTCTATAGGAGTTACGTGACATACAATAAAGCAGAAGAATTATACATGAGAAGATATTATAATAAGATTACGGTCGAGAGTCTTGAGAGTTGTAAGAGGATTGTTTTAATGGGAATAAAACTACTTACTACTTATACCTACATTTGCCTGTTATTTTGCTTGCATGGATTAATTTTATATCGCATTCCTATAGAAACCACTGAATTAACCGGGATAAAAACATATTTAAATAAAAGAAAGCTTTCTTTTCTGAAAATTACTAAATAATGATTAATTAAACTCGGATCAGTACTTCTAACTTATTTAATACTACATGCAAAAAACGCGTTGATGGCGTTGATACACTATATTATTATTAAATGCTCTTTGAGTCATAAAACTTCGACATATCCGGTTGTTTTATTTAAAAATAATTAAGTTGTCTCTGCCCATTGACAGTTATAATTTTGACAAAAAACTTAAACACGCAGTTGAACCAAGATAAGACAGCAGCTACCATAGTCGAATAAACCTATATTTAGAGTGTTCTCAGTGAACAGATTGCATTCATTATTAATGGCTGTACATTTAAATCTGCCCCTCAATCAACGTACGGATTCCCCATACCTTGAACAATCCCATTAAAAAGATACTCTGTGAGATTGCTTAACCAAAGATCAACGGGAACCGCGTAATGTTGGTTAATTTATTTGCGGTAGGATGTTAATTGTTCGACGAGATGTTGGTTGTTTTGCTTAGAACCCGTTTCAGAATGTTCGAGTAAGTGCTGGTTTTACTACCCAGAACATAATTAATCAATAAAACACTATCTTTGCGTTTCACAGTCATAGATTTAGCATATCCATTGGTTAAAGCTTGAAACGCGCTGCATGTTAACTGTCATTTTTACAATTCAGTTATTTTATGTGTTGCATAGCAACTCGAAGCTTTATTAGGGCATTCTGAAACGGATCCTTATTCTTCGAATATTTCTTTTAGCCCCTACAGATCATTTTCAAATATCAAAAATAATTTCGACTCTAAAAACAAACTCAGGCCCAGGTTGTGACAATATTTCCAATAAATTATTAAAGTCTATTAAACATATCATAGCTGCCCCCTTTGCATTCGTATGCAACTTAAGTTTGAGTACAGGCATTTTCCCAGAATCTTTTAAGGATGCAAACGTCTGCCCCATTCATAAGACGGGAGACACCGAGCAGCCTGCAAACTATCGTCCCATTTCGTTGTTGACTTCATTCTCAAAGATACTGGAAAAAGTTGTCAGTAAAAGCTTCATGAGCCATTTGGAAATACAAAATATCCTGTCTGAAAATCAATTCGGCTTCCGCACTAGCAGGTCAACTGAGGACGCCGTTGCCTCTCTGGTTGATCATGTTTCTGAAAAACTTGATTCAGGACAGAGATGCATTGGCGTCTTCCTAGAAAAAAAAAGAAAAATAAAAAAAAACGCATAATCGTTTGACACAGTCTCACGTCCTATACTTTTAAGGAAGCTGGAAAGACTCGGAGTTCGAGGAATAAAGCTCGAGTGGTTTCAGTCATACCTCTCAGGTAGAAGACAGCGTTTGAGTGTTGCAGACTTCTACAGTGACTTTCGCAATGTGCAATTTGGAATCCCGGAATAAGACTCTCAATCAGGGTAGTGTGCTTGGTCCATCCTTTTTTGTAGCATAGTTTAAGGACCTCTGTGAGCTAAAAATGAAACACGCCAAACTGTTTGCCTTCGCTGATGACACAGCTATTATTTTCCATGCCAAAACTTGGGACGATGTGTCCAAGGTAGCAAACGATGGACTTCGTCAGATAGTCAATTGGTTATAAACTAACCTACTTTCATTCAATGCTGGCAAAACGAAATTTATTGCATTTCAAATG
Source organism: Plagodis dolabraria (assembly GCA_963854805.1). Classification (NCBI taxonomy): domain Eukaryota; kingdom Metazoa; phylum Arthropoda; class Insecta; order Lepidoptera; family Geometridae; genus Plagodis; species Plagodis dolabraria. Next base: position 8,343,052 of record OY978442.1, read on the forward strand.
TCCATCCGTACAAAGCCAATGCAACCTTTAAACACCAAATTACACTCCTGTGGCTTAGACGCAAGAAATCAATGCGCAGACAACTGTCCTATGCTAGAACAGGTCAGAGATATCAAATACTTGGGAATATACATTGATGAACTCTTGTCTTGGACCATGCAGATAGATACTCTCAGCAATCGGTTAAGAAAATTACTATATATTTTCAAAAGATTAAAACATTTAGCAGACATTAAAATTATTGAACTAGTTTACTCAGCTTTGTGCAAATCCTTAATTAACTACTGAATAACTACATGGGGTGCTGCTTGTGCTACATACCTGATGAAAGCCGAAAGGGCACAGAGAGAAATTCTCAAAGTAGCCTACAAAAAACCTTTTAGATACCTAACAGATGATCTATACAAGGAGACTAAGCAACTTAGAGTAAGACAACTTTTTATTCTGGCGTGCGCATTGCGATTCCATAAAAAGTCCAAAATTATTCAGGCTCACACAATTTAAACTAGACGTATAAAATGGGACCCAATTAAAATATATACAGTGAAAGGTAAAAAATGCAATAGTTATCTAGAACTCTTTTTAGTTAAACAGCTAAATAAGACTCTCAATATACTAAATAATTCTAAAAAAATATGCAGTAATAAAATAGAGAAATACTTGTTTTCCTTAGACTACATCACAACAGAACAACTACTAAGAACACAAATCTAAATCATTTTTACAGATATCACACATACTCACGTCTCTTTTATACTCCACTCGATTACTTAATATACTCTCTCTCTCTGTTACTTTATACTAATCTCTCTGTAATTTTATACTTAACTCATACACAACCTTAATAACGTACTCAGTCTTCCATTCAAAACTACAGCACACACAGTTCTGTTACAAGTAAAATATGAGTCATCTGGAAGTACTAGATCTCAGAGACACAGGTTATCCTACCGTGAGAGCTAGTGAACTAATAATCCTAATGTGAGTAATATAATATAGTTATTTATGATAATTTTTAATGTAAGCAATTAAATATAGTTATTATAATAAGTTATTTTATTGACGCTAATAATAATTATTAATGTATGAAATTGAAGCATGTATGATTTTATTATATTGTATAATTTATTTATAGAAATCTTAATAATTTGATATATACAAAATTATTTTAAGTTGAATATTATTTATTAATTTTTTCTTTTGGATCAAATAAAAAAATATTATTATTATTCACGTCATTTATTTTATATCATAATTTTTTTTTTTTACAATATTCATATAAAAAAAAGAAATAAATATTATAAAAAACTTAAAACTAGGATGCCGTCGGCAGCGGGGCAGGGCCCAAGCTACCAGCGGTTAGGGCTACAGAGAGAGGAACCTCCGGACAATGCGTGTCGTGTCGAGTATCACTGCTTTCTGCATCTGACCCTTGATCCAACCGTCTAGTGAGAGCCTCTTGAGGTGTTGATCGGGGCTCTTCGCTATTATTATTATTATATTATTATTTATAATATGGAACCATGCATTTGCTTCGCAGATGATATTTCTCTTTTAACATCAACAGCATATTCATTCATTAAATAGTATATTATATAATATGACATGACGTCATAGTGACAAACTTTTATTTTTTGACTGTAATAAATTTATTACTAAATTTATGTTGACTCGGGATAGGATGTACCTACCTAAAAAATATAAGAATCTGATTGCTACTTTGGTAGCTTATAATATTGAGTCGGTTATAGGAAATATAACCATGTCTTCTATTGACGATACAGATTTTAGTACATGTACTAATACAAATGTTGAGTCAAACTGTTTAAACTTTTAAGTCCGACAACAGGGAAGTGTTTTGACATAACACTGTACTACCAAAATATAAATCGCTTCTCTGGCAAAATACTTGAAATTGAAATGCTCTTAGATAAATATCCTTTTGATTTATTATGCTTTACTGAAACATGGCTAAGAGCTGAGTCAATGTTATTTAATGTTAAGAATTTTAGTGTAGGCAGTGCGTTTAACAGATCATCTGCAGAAGGAGGAGGGTGTATTATTCTTGTAAAAAATAACTTAAAATTTAAAGAACGCCATGACTTAGTCAGATGTTCTGTTGAACGTGTCTGTGAAGTTGCTTGTGTGGAGGTGGATAGGCATCTTGTGTTGTGTGTATATCGACCACCTACAGATCAAGGTCATGCTCAAAATTTTGCAGAATTTTTATCCACTATGGAAAGTATACTGCAGAAAATCTCTAAATGCAGAAAACCCATATTTGTATGTGGTGATTTTAATATAGATATTTTAATGAATTCTAAAAATAAGACTGATCTTATTTCATTATTTAAGTCATTTAATTTGAAATTTCTGTTCTGTGAGCCCACTAGGATAACAGACACTTCATCTACCTGTATAGACAATATATACTCAAACTGTAAGATTAAAGAAAAGTTAATATTGAAAGGTGTTAGGTCTGATCATGAGGGCCTTGCGATAAAATTTGATGGAAATAGAGAAACAGAGAGGTATGAAGTTGAACATAGGCCGTTAACAACCAGTAGGCAGAAACTCTTGGTACCAATATAGAAGCTAAGCTTGGCATAACAAGTTTTTCTCACTGTGACCAGAATGACATCTACAATAACTTATTTTCTTTAGTAAATATTGAGTTTCAAAAAGTTTGTCCAAAAATAAAGAAACAAATAAATGGAAAATTGAAGTTTGGTGATTGGGCAACTAGAGGTATTCGAAAAAGTAGAGATTATTTGTTTGATCTGTATCGCAGGAAAAATTTAACATCTTGCAAGCAGTTTCATGATTATGTTAGGAACTATTCAAAAACTTTTAAGTCTGTTTGCTTGTGTGCTAAATCTCTTTTTATTAGAGATAAAATTAGCAAGTCTAAAAATAAAATAAAAACCATTTGGAAGACTATAAATATTGAGACTGGTAAAAATAAACCTAGAGATTCAAGATATGTCTTAACTATTAATAAAAATCAAATCTCTAATCCAATACAAGTGGCGAATATATTTGAAATTTTTTTTCTAACTTACCCCTAGAAGTCACTAAATCATTGGATTCTTGTCCCAATGTAGCAGAAGCCCTATTAAAACGTCAGTTAAAGTGGCAGAGTCTATAAAAACATTTTGATTAAGAAATCCTACTACACAAAATTCAACCTCTGCCAAGCCATGACCTGTCTCCTACGTAATTTAAACAAATATTGTAATAATTGTATTATATTGTTTATAACAAATTGTAAACAGACGTTTAAAAGAATGGCCCCGAGTTTCTTGCCCGTTCTTCTCGCAGTGGCTCTATAATTTTTTTTGCTGAACGTGGCAGTACAATGTAGAATATTTCAATATTAAAGTTTGTAATTGACCTTCATAAGAGCGTCGTAGACGCCTAAATTGAATAAATGATTTTGAATTTGAATTTGAACAAAAAGTAGTATGAATTTGTATTATAAATTGCTCGATCAAACAACAAACTGGTTACATGATCACAATCTTGAACTTAATTTAGCGAAAACTAAAATTATTACATTCCACCCATATCAGAAACCACCACTTAATTTTACTTTTACATTCCAAGGCACAAATATAGAAGTTGTAAATGAATTTACACTGTTAAGTATTGTAATAGATACCAATGTAAATTGGCAATCACAGGTTAAAAAACAAAAAACCAAACTACTATCACTTATGTATGCACTCCGCGAAGTAAAAAAGACGACTGATTTAAAAACTGCAATCATAAGTTATTATGCGAATTGCCACTCCAGATTAACCTATGGAATTATTTTATGGGGGAATAGCAGCTCTGCTTATGAAATTTTCGTAGTTCAAAAAAAACTAGTCCGTATACTAGCAAATATTGATCAAATTGAAAGCTGTAAACCATATTTTATTAAATATAAAATCTTAACCCTGTCATGCGTATACATCCTAGAAATCTGTAAGTTTGTACGAAGTCATCCTCAGCTGTTTGAAACAGAAATACTAGTATCTACAAGTTCAGATTATTCAATGCAGCCCGAAAACCGGTTGTTGATACCTAAAACTCGACTCAGTGCTTTCGCAAAGCACGTTACTTATCGCTGTAAAAATTTATAATAAGCTGATAAAAGATTTTAAAAATATTAAAAGTGGCATTCGATTTATACAAAAATTGAAACGGTATCTTACTGACAAAGCCTATTATTCCATTGACGAATATCTAAATGATAAATAATACCCACTCATTTGAAAATCGTAATAATTATTAATTTCAATTTTATGACATTTAAGTAGACATTTTACACAGAAAACATTCAATTTTATTAAAATAATGACCATTCTATTTATAACTTCTTCTTATTAAGTAATGTTATCTACCTATCCTCCTCTCTTCTAATTCGCTGTGCCCGACGGGGTCCATACCAAGCTATGTACCTATTATACCTACAAAGTATAATTTTATGAAACCTTGTATTGTATGGCTGCAATAAATATCTGAATCTGAATCTGAATCTATTAGGCCGTTCGCCGAAACGACTATCGGGACAATGATCGTCGAGTCAACATCCCACATGGCGATTGCCTCGTGAGCCAAGTCAAGGTACTTGCTGACTTTGTCCTTCTCGGCCTTCACGAGGTTCTCATCATGTGGGATGATGACGTCGACGAGCACTGCCCTGCGTTGGGATCGGTCGACCACCACGATATCAGGCTTATTGCAAACAATAGTCCTGTCCGTGATTATAGAGCGGTCCCAGTAGAGCAATGCACGACCATTCTCGAGAACTGGCGCCGGTGTATACTGGTAGTACGGCACCTCTGACTCGACAAGGCCGTATTGAAGGGCAAGTTGCTGGTGGATGATCCTGGCCACTTGATTGTGCCTGTGCAAATACTCACCGTTAGCAAGATGAGAACAACCGGAAATGATATGCCCGATTGACTCTCCGGGACGGCGGCATGCTCGACAAATGTCGACCGTACCGTCCTTCAGGATATATTTCCGATAGTTGTTCGTTTTATTATTATTATCTTATATGAACTTATTTACACTTTATCTATTTACACTTATTTACACTTAGAACATTAGCACTCAAGAATTCGTTGATAGTCTTTTGTTCAATTTTACAGTAATGATCTCTTAAATTATACAATGCTTTGCAAGTACATATTGGTAGTCTTTTTTATTTAGGTTAAGAATGATTCATATGTACCGCTTTTGTTAATCAAATTATTACCATTAGTGTATCAACTGGCTCTCTCAATAGCTGCTAGAATACTCCATAAGATAGAATACTCCATAAGATACCTGGGCACAGATTTTCTGGCCTTTTTTATGAAACTATTGTATAAACAGAAATAGCAAAAAACTTTGTTTCACGTATTTTGTAGCCAATATTCACGCACGCTAAACTTCCAAAACACAAATAACCGAAAACGTTTCCAACTAGCCAACTGAACGTAAATATCAGGGCCACAAGTCTACCGTTTACACTATATCCTGAAAACTGGCTCAATCCATTTGAAAACGCAATGCTGTAAAACAAGTGTAGGCCACACTAGTTCTACAGCATAGCTTATATCACAAACCGCTACAAAAATCAACTGCTATTTTGCCGAATTGTAATTCGTAACAATTCAATGAATTTTAGTATGGTGAAATAAGTGCATGATGGGAAAATGGTCATTAAGCCTGCACCGAGGCAGCAATACGTAATTGTGGTTCGTTTTATCCCAAGCTGTATCTTTATTTCTTAATTTTGAGTTATGCATTTAATATTATATTATTATATTTAAGGATTCATTCTATAAACTTTGAAAACATGATTAATTAAAGTTTCCTCGATAAAAAAAAATACAAAGTTATATCTAAAAAAAAGTAAATAAATCCTTAGTACTGCGTCAATACTTCCCGGAAAGTTTTCTGGATTTGAATATTAAACCGTGTTTTCTATACCGTATACACATTACATTTTTGAAATATTTATTTGTTTCTATTATATGAAGGAAATACTTAAATTCACACACGATCCGCCCATTTAAGCCAGAGCCGCGATGCTTTTCTTAGTAATTCTTCGGCCGTCGGACGGGGACGGATGCAGTTGGCATGCTTTACTAACGCACACATACGCGGCGTGCCTAAAATGCTCGGTGCGCTCTTAAGTAGATATTTATATACAAATATTTAAAAATATACGTATGTTATATGCTATAATAATACCATAAGATATAGTCACTGTGGTTATCAATCTATTTAGATAATATTAAGCAGTGGATTTAAGTTCACTAAAGGAATAAAGGCGTGAGAATATTTATAAGGCTTATAAAATATCATACAGTGTTTTTCAAATGTCTGTATTGTTGTTCAAATGTTCTCAAAATTCAAAGTTTTTCTTTGCCCCGCATCACATTTGATAAATACTAAATGACTATAATAAACCTAATGTTACTAAAGCATTACTATATTATGCTTCAAGGAGTTTTTCTTTGCGCAGTACTAAGAAGATAGATACAATTGTTACAGGGTGATCCTAGGTGATCCCCATACTGGGAATCCTACTTACCTTGACTTCGATTAAACTTTAAGATGAAGGTAATAACAAACTTGAGTACTGCTTATCTTTAATAAGTAGGTACGTTAACTAAAGTGAAACACTGGAGTAATTAACTTTGTCATTGGTGTTTATTTATGACCGGGCAAATACCCCGGAACAGCAGCTAGAGCCGTGCCAAATGTCTTCATTGGGCCTTGTCCAGAACACAGCGTTCTAGAACAATAGCACTATGTAGGTTAAACTACACATTCATTTCGGAACTAACAAAGCTTCTGCGGTTTTAAAGCTTTTATGTTTTTAACATTAATTTTAGCGTTAATTTTGTTAGAAGTACATAATTTTTTTTTTTTGTTTTATCTCGAACTCTAGTGATATTTACACACATTTGCATAAAAGTAGTCACAGTCAAGTTTTGACCGTGTAGTAGTCGTAAATTTCAGTTACAGTTATTGTCTAGTTTTAGTAAAGAGGTCGATACTTTATTAAAACTTTATAGGGTAATTAGACGGAAACCTGAAAATAGCATTTCTTGCTTTTGTACGATTTATTTTCCAATTTTCCGTTTGCTTCGATATTCCAGCAATATTGCGCATTAGCACTGGAGAATCCACTCATTTTGGAAAATAACATAACGTTTCTCGCCGAATCTCTTCTATGTATTTAATATCAAATATTAGTTGTTCCGATTCCCATAAATACCCATGTTTGTTAAAAATGCGAAAAATCTTTGCCAGTTTGTAACAAAACGACGCTGAAAATACTGAAACAAAACGCTATTCCGAGCATATCAATTAATAATCTTGTAAATGCAGTAATTCAACACCTACCTCTGAACTGATTACAGGCAGAAAACGCGTGACAAATGCAATTTGGACTTAATAGCTGAAATAATAAGATTCTAATTCCCTCGGCTGCAATCTCTTCAAGGTGGGTATCTAAATTTTGCGTAATCGCGCTTGAATCATTAAGCAATCACGGTGTTCTGACACGAAGCAATTACAACACTGCTTAGTTTGATTGTCTTAATGCCGTGGGAAACGCTGAATGGTCCAATTTAGGATTTCCCTTGTGCTCAGTTAAGTGGATGTAGTTCAGCCTATTGAGGCGTATATAACTGGAGCTTGTGAGAGGATCGTGTTCATTGATTTTAGATATAGAGTTCGTATTAACTTGTAAGGAACCGGCTAGGATCCACGTTGAATTTACCGGAAAGAGACCGACCAGTTTCAGACTGTTTCGGAGTCTTGGAGACCTAGGTGTCACGATTGTGCAAAGCGATGAACACAGGCTTCAGCGGGTAACTAACGTTGCAACGGTGCCGGTTTAGCTGCATATATCAAGTCACCGTAAATTCAAATTCAAATATATTTCTTGCACGAACATGGGTGATAAAAAAAGTTCTTAATTTTACAAAGTTTTCCATATTTCACCTTTATGGTATGCAAAAATTAGTAAAATTGAAGTTATTTTAGACATATTATTACAATATCAACATACATCATTATTCATACAAATAAGATTCAGATAAATGAAATTTCTATTAAATTACTTATAATAAATGTCAATTCACAGTGTCAAATGTCAATGATATTTTTACACAGCAATAAGTATAGATTGAAAGATATATTATGTCAATTTGAATTACAGTTCTAACACTAATTATGACGGTAATTTAAATATTCGTTAACTGTGTAATAACTTTTACTAACTAGAAAAGTAAAAAGTCTTTTCTTAAAGGTAATAACGCAATCAGAATCCAATTTCGATTTAGGTATGTGGTTAAATAGCTTCGGAGCCATACCAAGAACGCTTTTACCAAACAATGCAGTTGTATGTGGGAACTCGGCGACTTTGTTTTTATAGCGATCGTTTACTTCATATATGTATAGACATGGAAGTGTTAATATCTTGAGTTGCTTAAAATGCGGTTTACAAAAGTCTGTTGTTTGTAAATGACACACGGTTCTCAAACACTTCTTTTGTGCCTTAAATATTTTTTCCCTATTCGTACAGTTACCCCAATATATAATCCCGTAGCGTAGGGTAGAAGTTACATACGCGTGATACGATGTGAGTACTGCTGATGGGCATACTACTTTTGAAAGCATGTAGAGCGCGTAAGAATAACTGCTTAATTTAGCGCAAACTACTTCAGCATGTGTATTCCAGCTGAGGCATGAATCTATATAGAGTCCTAAAAATTTTGTTTTTGAAATGTCATTTGTGGATTTATTAGAATGATTAATGTTAAATGTCAATTGCTTATGGTTATTAAATATCATTATATTAGTTTTGTCAAGGGTTATTAAAAGATTGTTGCATGTCAGCCAATTAATTAAATTATTCAATGTAGTATTTATCTCCGGCTCCAGAGATTTTTCTTTGTCTCCGTAAGAACAGTCACTTGTCTCACTGTGACTGTTAATAATAAAATAGGGTTGGTGACACACCACACTAACTGTATCAGTCTCACGATCCAGGTGTACTATATTGGAGTCACTGATGTTTAAAACTGTTTTCCTTGCCATGTTACACCCACATAATACCATAGAAGTAATATTTCGGGTATATATAACGCGGGTCCTAGCCGGTTCCTAATCTACATCTACACTTAAGAGGAAAGATTTGTACTTTTGTATGTAACGAATAAACTTAAACTACTAGATCGATATGATTTTTTTTTACCATTAGAATTCTACATTGTCTTTGATGAACTTAAGCTATAGAATGTATTCAAAACGAATGATTTTGTTTGTTAAATACCCGTGCAAAACTTTGCTTTCTTCTTTCTTTTTTGCTGCAGCTTTGCTTTGCTTTCTCAGTATTGATACCTTTCATACAAATAGTATTTTATATCTCTATGTTCATACACATGTTATCCATATTAACTTACCTCGCAACAGTTTGCAAAGTTAAGTATAAAGTTTGTATTTGAAAGACTGCTTGAAAAATATTATGTGTATGAACATAGAGATATAAAATACTATATATTTCTACGTTCATACACATGTTATCCATATTAACTAGTAAGTTAATATGGGTAAACCTCGCAACAGTTTGCGAAGTTAAGTATAAAGTTCGTTATTGAAAGACTGCTTGAAGAATATTATGTGTATGAACATAGAGATATAAAATACTATATATTTCTATGTTCATATACATGTTATCCGTATTAACTAGTAAGTTAATATGGATAAACCACGCAACAGTTTGCAAAGTTAAGTTTAAAGTTTGTATTTGAAAGACTGCTTGAAGAATATTATGTGTATGAACATAGAGATATAAAATACTATATATTTCTATGTTCATACACATGTTATCCATATTAACTATTAAGTTAATATGGATAAACCTCGCAACAGTTTGCAAAGTTAAGTATAAAGTTTGTATTTGAAAGACTGCTTGAAGAATATTATGTGTATGAACATAGAGATATAAAATACTATATATTTCTATGTTCATACACATGTTATCCATATTAGCTAGTAAGTTAATATGGATAAACCTCGCAACAGTTTGCAAAGTTAAGTATAAAGTTTGTATTTGAAAGACTGCTTGAAGAATATTATGTGTATGAACATAGAGATATAAAATACTATATATTTCTATGTTCATACACATGTTATCCATATTAACTAGTAAGTTAATATGGATAAACCTCGCAACAGTTTGCAAAGTTAAGTATAAAGTTTGTATTTGAAAGACTGCTTGAAGAATATTATGTGTATGAACATAGAGATATAAAATACTGTTTGTATGAAAGGTATCAATACTGAGATGACAGCTAATCAATGCACTAGAAAGAGATAACATGTCATCACATCTTAAGTATTTCAAATCCACTTTGAACAATCAAACCAAAGGCTGACCAGACGTTATAGAGGAAAATAAGCTGTGTAAGAGGAAAAAATCCAGCAATAGAATCACTCCATTTTCCCAGCCTCACTGAGTGCAGCAATTGGAGTGATTGGATAATCAGCCTAAGGGCAAAAAGAAGAGAAACTCAGAAGTAACACTGTTTTTAATTTTGGTCTACATTATTTTTGTTCCTTGCAACATAGTATATGAACGCTTCCAATCAACTACCTTTGTATACTTTAGAAGTTATTCATTATGTTTCTTAATGTATTGTTCATTTTTTACTTTTGTTAGAATAAAGAGTTGCTATTATCTTATCATACGATAGGATAAGATAATAGCAACTCTTTAGTCCCAGGATAGGAAGAAAAAATAAACAATAAATAGCGCTTTATCAAATTTAACTGGTTTAGGTTTTAAGCCAGTAAAATTTGATAAAGCGCTCAAATATGTTATTTACCTTTAAATTGTTTAAGGGACAACAGCCAGAATATATTATAACCTTACAGGAATCTGAAAGCCTCTTATACAATTCTCAAAGAATTGTTTAAAATATTTGTACCAGAAATTTAACTTTAGTCCACTAATATTTGTCCCTTTTCGAATCCATCACAGTTTAGATGATGAGTTTTAGTTGCATTTTAAATTATGGTAAGGATCAGAAAATCATCATCGCTAAAATGAAAGTAAAATTAATTACCGAAACCTAATTATTAGACATCCTGTCAGGGACAAATCGAGTTGTTTTCAAATCTTTATTGTCAAATTCTTGTCTTTTAAAATTTGCAGTGTGTTTAGCGTAAACTGAAGCTTTAAAAAAAGTATTTTAACAACGTACGAATTTGCAATTATTTTTTTTGCCATCTTAATTGTGCTCACAATAAATGTATATTACAACGCTTCACTGCCATCGACGCGACCAGTGGCACGTTGCCGTTATTATGCGTATTTTTCATTTAATCACCTTCTACGCTATGAAACAAGAAGTACGTTAAAACCAATATGTAAGTTTACTCTGTTATACATACTTGTGAAACATGTGTTATATTTGAAGCTGCGTAGTACGACACCCTCGACTCAGGTTTGGCGTAAACATGCTCCCCAATATGTGTGGTTGCATACGGTGAAGGAGATCTTCTGCTACCTGTAGGACCAAAAACTACATTTTTAATTATTATCAGCCAGAGTAAAATCTACGGAATAAATCTCAACACAAAGCAGTAATTGCCCATTTGATCGCATGATTATCTCTACTTGTACCTAATAGTTGTATTTAATAATAAGAGTAGAATTTTTTATGAACGAGTTTGTCCGTTGAAGTATTGCTACCGCACCTATTTCTACCGCTGAGTAGTAATTTTCGCATTACTGCGTTTCGGTATGAACGGTGCTGGTAAAATTACAGGCACATGAGACTTTGTCTCAGGGTGATAAGCGCAGTGCAGGTCGTCACTTGTGACGAAATGCTTCTCTTAGCAGAGGTTACCGCTCAAAATGGGTGGGCCAGGTGAGGTTATGCTTATTCCATCACAAGTCCATAAAAAATATAACTCTCAATTAATAATTTCAAATTAATAACTTACCAAAAGGAAATTTATGTAGACTGGCTATTGTTGCATAAGATCCAGTTGAACTTGGTGGTCTTCCAAGGGTATCTAGTCTTAGCAGTACGTTTTGGTGACTGCCGTATGCTGCCGTCGTGTATGATGTACTGAGAAGAGGAAAAAATCGTTAGAAAAGGCTTGCTGAAATATTTGGGGACTACATAACATAGAATAGTAGGTTTTCTACAGAATGGCGAGGTTCTGTGTACTGTCTCCAAGTGGGAGCAAACCTTCCAAATAATTATGTGCCTAAACGCCGAGTGTATAACTCTCGTATATAACCCATTTTAGCCTTGATGTAAAGGTTTCTACTAAAATTACTTGTTTTATGTACTCTATGTACCTATTATATATATTATACGTAGAAAAGAAGGCATCGAAAAATTATCGATTTTAAACAAAGTTAATCTCCATTATCGCTCTACTTGAACCAAAAACTATCCTAATTAAAGGCTCTTTGGCATAATATACTAGTGATTTATGCTGACATAAACATATGAATAAAAATTTCAATTTCTCTATGCTGAGCTTCGACTGAAATTAATAATTATTATAAGAAAGAGGATTAATGGTGGTGAAAATAATGGTGTCCCGTCTAAAATACCTCACTAACTATCCACAAAATATCCGCCCGCTCAATATCGTATAACTAGGACAATATTTTCCTTGTCTATCGTTGAAACCTTTCTGCCGCGTCATCCATCAAACATGACAGACTGAGGGTTCGCTGCACCCTGTTGTTGAAGTAGTTTGGTTCAAGAGGTAGCGTTATTTTGTTACTTCTAATAAAATTAAGCGTGGTATGAAGATTTCTATGTCATAATTAAACCTGCAAATCAATGCTAATTTAAGAGAATAGTGGTACATAGCTTTTGATTTTGTCCCTATGGCAACTAAATAATCAAAACATAACTTTCTAAATAAAAAAACGATAAGTAATGAAAAGATTCTTTGCGGAAATCCATATTTAATAATAAGAAATATTTAAAAGTACTTTAAGAAAACATAAAATTCATACATTAATAAAACACTTAAAAATAATAAAATATTGGTTTGTAAGTAAGTGGGTAGACCCGGCAACGATGAAACATTTGTATATTAGGTAATTCTTATAATTTACCTTTGATAATTATGGAAAAGTATTATATCGTTTAAAGGTTTATCGTGGAAGCTACTGTTGAGAATAGTACAGTCGATAAAACATTAGTTTTTTTTTAATGCCTAGGTTAACCTTTGATTACTATCTCACCTGATGGTAGGTGATGATGTTGTTCAGTCTAACCTAGAATTCGTTCTATATAATGATTTATTTTGAAATATCATACTGGGCTTGTACATCCAACATATAGCAGCAGTATATGTGCAGATAGCCTACTATGCATTAAACTGTTGCAATATGTTTTGTATAGATGCAAGAACACTTCTTCTTCTTGAATTTTGAATGGCTGTTAGGTTAGATTTTGACACTTTACCGACTTGACGATGCTAAATATGCAAACAGGATACTAAGAGCGGGAAGTGGTTTGCAAGGATAGCTTCCGGAACGCAACGTTAGGTGCTTAGCGAAAAATTCAACCCAAACCAAAAATCAAGAAAGTCATTGGCAAGATAAGAGTCATCAGTACTAATATTATAAATGCGAAAGTAACTCTGTCTGTCTGTCTGTTACGCTTTCACGCCAAAACTACTGGACCGATTTGAATGAAATTTGGTATGGTGATAGTTTGAGACCCGGGAAAAAGCATAGGATAGTTTTTATCCGACTGCGCAAAAAGAGGTTAATGTTTTTGCGCGATAACCGACATACGCGCGGGCGGAGCCGCGCCCGGAAAGCTAGTATCAAATAAAAATGTGTAACAAAGCAATTCAACGATATTCCCAATTTACTTTTTTGATCAAAAATACCTTTGGTAATCATAGGTATTTTAGTAACGATATTTGTAAATATTATTTTTTACACCATTGATTTTAAAAAAACGGGAGAAATGGCACCCATACCTTGAACATGGCAATGTCAAATCAGGCGACGTCTCCTAATTGAGTCTTAATAGTGTGCGTATGAGCGTCTACTACATGCTTGTCTTCCTGTAGTTGTCATTCATTAAAACGTATCATTGAATGGGAGTGTAGCTGTGTGAATTACGAGTATATGCTTGTATTTAATTTTCTTCACAGTATAATGTCCTGATATTGGAGCGTACCCTATCTTCCATTTTTTAGGGTTCCATACCCAAAGGGTAAAAACAGGACCCTATTACTGAGACTTCGCTGTCCGTCCGTCCGTCTGTCACCAGGCTGTATCTCAAGAACGGTGATAGCTAGACAGTTGAAATTTTCATCGATGATGTATTTCTGTTGCCACTATAACAACAAATACAAAAAGTTGGCCAAGTGCGAGTAGGACTCGCGCACGTTAAAACAAAATAAGGTTAAAATATGAAGTCTAATGTTGTATAGCTAATGGTGACCCCTTCGTGCGTGAGTCCGACTCGCACTTGGCCGATTTTTATTTAAATCGATGTTTTACACGAACTTAACGCTTACAACTTACACCATCTACCATTTATAGCTGGTATATATACTCGTATAAGGTCAACTCAAATTTGATACTATATGTACAAATTGGGTATGTTGTTAAAAATAACCTAAGAGCCAACTAACGTATATATAACAATATTTAAAAATAAATTGTTAATCATATTTCTTCATAAAGTTCCGAAAAATCATTCAATAAACTGCTCAGTATTTTAAATACATAATAGGTAGGTACTCGTCTGAGGCAAGAAGAGGTTTTCCACAAAATGAATATCAAACTTTATGGATTCGTTAAGACTCCATTAAAACTTTATAATCAATCTCTATTTGTTTTTCCACTTAATCGACTTTAAGACGGAGTGATTGAATCCGAACATAATACGAAGTCCTTGAAAGTCTATAATTTATTTTTATAAGGATGTAAAAGTCGAGATGTCTTTCAACATGAAGCATATTTACGAATTTATAATAGAAAAATATTATGAATAAGGCCGCCAATGATTTAGCATACTGATAGGTATTAAATTTTTTTATGAGGGGTACTTTTATCATGATTTTGTAAGTATTACCTGAAGTAATGAAATCATTTATTATAAAGATAGAGAATCAACATAAGGTATAAACAGATAAATTAAATAATTACAATTTCAAAAGAAACTTATAAATAATGTTGTCTTAGGTTTTCGCGATTGTTACACATAGTAATTAATAAAACGTATATTTGTCATTATTTTTGTCCCGACGTTTCAAACACTTTGCAGTGATCGTGGTCACGGGGTTACACAGGCTCACCCCGTGACCACGATATACAAAGTGTTTGAAACGTCGGGACAAAAATAATGACAAATATACGCGATTTAAACCGTTTAAAGTTGTTTAATTACTAAACTTATAAATATTTGTACTAAATTCTATTTGGCAGCGGGCCACAAACCATGCTGGGCCTGTGTCTTCGTGACTTAAACATTGATTAAATTAAAGGATTGATTTAAACATCGGAATTGACGTGCCTTAGGATAGTATTTACTCGCTTAGAATAACTATTTATAATTCTTTGGTGCAAAAGAAAGTGATTCATCAGTGTTGGTGTATAAACTGTTAACTTATTATTCAGGAGCATGTAAATATATTGGGCTTTTCAGAGCGAAAGAGAAATGTGAGGCATTGATGCCTGCATATATTTGACTTGGTTAAAATAAGCTTATACTGCAATAAAATTTGTTTCTATTAAAAGAACATTATGTGTTTGAGTCCGATATATGATAATAAGGTAAACTGAACGCGGACTAAGAGTGTGCTTGTGTATATGAGTGGGTGTGTGAGAGTGTGAATGTGTGTTTGTACATGTTGCTTTGTTATGGTGGGTGTGTATGTTTTTCGATTAGCTTTTCTTTTGCTTGGTACTACTTACTACTGGTACTTTCCTATGAAGACCTACTGTTTTTGTGCAAATTTAGTGTGTGTTTCTTAGTTCTGTGCTAGAATATGTTAGAGACAATTGGCATAGTAAAACTTTTGTCCTCGCTTTCTTGTGTGTACATACTTTAAGGTCACATGTGTTATTGACAGAGTTTTATATATTATGTATACAATTATTTATATGGTGGTAAGTGACGGGCGAAATATTTTGATTTGACTTTAGGAAGGAGAATTTTAATTGGGCTTGATCTACTTTGTGCTCGTGGTTATTGTGCTTGTATATAGCCTTGTCATATCTAAATGTATTTCTGCTACCACATAAAGCATGAAAAGTTTTCTGACTAACAAGAAATTAAATTTTTCTTACATCCGCGTACCAACAGGGTTTCCCGAGCATGAACTTTATAACTATTGTTAGCGCTCTATATGCTTCAATCATGAAGCAGTGTGCGAAACCCCACACTCCGATACAGTGTTGAATAGCGATTGCCACAGGGCTGTGCTATCAACAAGCCTATAGCTTAGTTCAGAATTGAGTTGAATATTGAGTTGAAGATTTCAAATGTTTCAATCTTGGTCTTCTTCAATAGGGGTGTTTCTACACCTACTAATTTTTCGTATATTTTTGAAAAATGTTCTTAAATGTTTAGTTTGTGGAAAAGTGGACTTACTGTATGGAATCATGATGCCGCGCCTTGCCGCCTCGTTTATAAAGCGTGCCAGCCGCAGCCGCGGCAGCTAATAAAGCTAAAGCGGCGGCCGCGCATCCTCCCGCAGCAAACAACACGCCGTTGTTACCCCGAGTTGCGTCGCCGGCGAGTCGAGCTGTTTCGTTGTGGGTCACTATTGTTGATAAACCTGGAATTAAATAATAATTTTATTGTTGTCATGATACTTGTACTTTACATATTTTAACTATTATAGCTTTTACTAAATTAGAAATTAACGAGAGGAAAATTTAAAGTCATTTGCGGGATTTGAACTCGCCTCATCCACACCTTTAGCCGGGGTACACTATGACCGACTGAGCTAACATGTCAGTGAGTCATAATTCCAATTTTTCCTATTGTTCTTTAATCATCGTATGGGGATAGAGTGACATTTAAAAAAAAAGGAAAAATTAGAGTTATTAAGTATATTAAATATTAATAATTGTATCTTAATAGTAGATAGATAGGCAGGCGGCGGCCCACCTGATGACAAGTAATCTGATCACTTCCATATTTCTGTTGAAAATAAACTGCTTAAGTGCGAAATGGACTCGCACGCTAAGGGTTTCGAACCAGTTAGAATTCACCAAAAACCGTTGTATTTTTCATACAACTTAAGATCCTTAGCGACTCCGACCCACACTTGATCAGTTTTTATGATTTGTTGTTATACATACGTTAGATAACGCACTATAATCGCACTAAATTTGACACTTTTATGTGTATTAACGTTATCACGATAGAGTAAAAAGAAAGTCATCAGTTTGTAATTAATAAGTAATATTATAATATTAGTAATTAATTAGCTTTTTCTTGTTTAAACTACATACATAGGGGTAACCGATTGTTGCTTTTATATGTGCTGTAAGACATTATGGGAAGTACCCTTTATAACTTTAATTCCCTTGTGAATACGCAAGCGAAAATATTTGACACAAACGGCAAATCTTTCGATCGAATATCCTTTGATTGATTCTATTTTGATATTTGACATAATTTAGCAGAAAAGACTGTAAGCCCCAGGACTTCATAAAAAATTATACTTGATACTTTTACAGTTCCGGAGAAACAGGGTACTCAGAGACAGACAGATGGACAACAAAGTGCTCCTGTAAGGGTTCTTGTTTACTTTGATCGAGGGATTAATACAATTTTATACATATTATTATAGTCTATATTGGAGACCCAATTGTAAATAATTTATTTGAATTTCTATTCCAAGTCGTATTTAGGTCAATGTTTTACATATACAGGGTTATTGGTAATATGCTAACAACCTCTTAGGGTTGACATCTGCTAGTCTTAACAAACATTTTTTTTTGGTTTTGAAAAAAGTAATGTGTTGTAATGCCTTCTCCAACCCAAGAGTGTTCCCTTTGAATAGAGTTTTGAATATTTATGTCGAGCAAAGTTATAAAAAATATGAAATAAAACATTCCAGGCACAAGAGACTTTTAACATTAGATGGGCCTCGTACTTATTCCGTCAAAAACACATAAAAAACAAGAAAAAATATATAATTGAAAAAAAAAACTAGCTAGCCGATGTCAACCCTAAGAGGTTGTAAGCATATTACCAATAACCCTGTATATAAAAAACCAAAAGGTTTGTTTCTTATTCCGTTAACGAGCTATAGACATACGGAGGGATGGGCAGACAGACAGACAGCGGAGTCTCCTAAATAAGCCTCTGTTTCGCCTTTTTGGTACGGAATCCAAAAGAAAAAACAACAGTTCATTTTACACAATAATAAATTAATTTGTTGGGTACAAAAAACAAACAACATAATAAGTCCAAAAGCCCAGAGTTTTAGAGCTCTCCATAAATCTGACAGCCCAAATTACTCCCTAAAACGCTTCACGGCATAAAATTAGGGTGGTATTTAATAAAAACTTCCTAAGTGTCTACCTGGTCTTATTATTTTGCCATTATCCATACCGCGGATTGACAGTATATGCTGAGTCAGTAAGGCATCTTGTCCTAAACGTTTGAGCTTATACATAATGTTATTTGTATAGTGTTTATATACACAATTTTACTTTACAAATTCTACTATTAAGTATTGACCTTGTAATCAGGAGTTCACCCAATCGCTATTCAAAGACTGTTCAAATCATCCAAGACCATATCGTCACTTACCAGCATATTTGATTGTGGTCGAAAGCTATCGTATGCCTTATCTATAACAAAAAGTCTTGATTTTAAATTTTATAAATTTAATATTCTTGCATCGATAATGATTATCATCGATTCGATTATACTAGCCAATAAATACTTGCAAAATATGTTCAGTTAAACTAAAAACATTTTGAATATTTATTTTGGTGTGATACAACATTATATAGTATCAATAATAGGGCAAATGAATTGATGATTTGCAATGAGTAAAATTATTTTACAATTACTCGTTTTTTTTTTTTTTTGGTAAAGTATTTTTAATTTTTTGCTGAAGAATACTGGTGGTAAAAGTTCTAAAATTTACTCTATATACGATAATTTCACTCTTAATAGCTTTAGAATTAAAAATAGTTGGTAAAATTATGTGTGAAAATTAAATAAATATCTAAAAAACGGAAATAGCTGTATGTAACACTTAAAATAGATTATAATGAAAATTCCAGGCGAACACTTTGTTGATCAATAACAAATGTAAGTGGTCCCATATGCTCTTGAATTTTTTTTACAAAAATGTTATGTTCATTTGCATTAAGAAGACATACTGTTTATATACTGTTTATACTTGGTACGTCTAACTGCGCTCCCCTTTACGAATCGCGCAAGTTTTTTTCTATTACCCCTAATATTTCATTTAGTGGGTATCATCTAATATCATTACGTTGGAAGAAGGATTTTTATGTTCTGCGAAATGCTTTTGTTGCCTCCATTTATATTGCTAAAAGGTGAAGTTTGTTGCGAGACTTTGAAGGATGTTTCAAATTATTTTGTACCCATACTAAGAGGCACTTTCTTTTTAAGCATTCCCATACTTACATGAAAACGGGATCCTATTACTAAGCCTACGATAGCTGTTCGTTTATTTGTCGGTATATTCTTCATTTAAAGGGATATGCAGCGCTTGTAGCGAAGTTTGCTTAGCTGTTCTTAACCGATCAGCAAAGTTAAGCAACGTCCGCCGCGGTCATGACTTGAATGGGTGACCGCTAGTGACATTACTACTGAGCAGTTTGTGATTACTTAAACGACAAAAATGCTTGGACTGGTTCGCCTCTGCCAAGCTAGCGCCTAACACCTACGTAATGTAAATTAAGTATTGTAATAATTTTACTATATAGTATGTACTTAACACATTTTTAAAAAACGTTTAAAAGAATGGCCCCGAGTTTCTTGCCCGTTCTTCTCGCAGTGGCTCTATAATTTTTGTTTGCTGAACGTGGCAGTACAATGTAGTATATTTCAATATTAAAATTTTTAATTGACCTTCATAAGAGCGTCGTAGACGCCTAAATTGAATAAATGATTTTGGCTTTGGCTTTGAGCGCTTCCGTGCTTCGGAGGGCACGTTAAGCCATCGGTCCCGTTTGTTGTCTTACGATGGCAGTCCTTACAGCATGGTGGTAGGTCATTTTGCGAATACCCGCCTGTCTAGCTACCACCCTCAAGTAGAAAATCTGCCGCCTAGCACTGAACGGTATGTTCCGGCAGCAGTCCTTGAGAGCCAGTAATTCTAGGTGCCTGAACAACATCCTCGACCACATCACCACTTACCATCAGGTGAGATAGTTGTCAAAGGCTAACCTATCCGGGATAAAAAAAAAATGAAACATATTCTATACCATACTAAGTAGCCAGTTAAAAATTAAAGAGAATATTCATTAACAATTATCAAAATATAAACCAATTTTATTCATCACTATTTTTGTTTTCGATCCTTCGTAAAAATTCAAACAAGATCAAACTTGGCTATAGTACCTTCATTCTACGCTAAGGTGTATAAAAGTGGGCAAGTGCGGTTTGGTTCCTTGAAGGGATCTGGAACTGTAATACAATTTTATTTTTGGTAAGTTCTATATTGGTATTAAACCTCTTCTCGCTATTTTCAGCAAATATCATTTATCTTTGGATATATTTCTTTAATCTGAAACACGGCAATATAAAAATTGCAGTTTTGTATCCGGACGTTATGTTAACCGGCTAATGTTCTTTTGGATTCTAGAGACCTTGTCATGAATTACGTTTCTGATAACATTCGTTTAGTTTTGGTTCATTCTTAAGGCATCTCATGGTAATATCATTATTACAGCTACTACAAAAAAAAAACTATTTATCAACCTTTTTGTTGATACAGGCCTATAGGCTGAATAAATAAACCAGAGCTATGTCGGGTAGCAGAACGCGCCTTATGCTGGTAGTATTCCACTGTTGAGTTTTAGAAAGTTTTCAAGAATTTTACAGGTGTAATGAGTATGCAACATGTGTGGATGAGATCTGATCAGCCCAAAACTTGACTTCTTTAATCAAATTTTATCAGTCTTAAACAACACGCAAACAAAGAGTAGTCGAAAATAGATCAAAGAGAAACTACGCGTGCAAAGTACAAGGAAATTTCCAAGTCAAATAAAAGTACAATGGAACAATCGATACTCTTGTAAACACATTAAAAGAGGGGTGAATATAACCGTAGGCGGAATGTAGGTAAGGTACGATGCAAACAGTACGTAAGATCACGAAAACCATTGTGTAGATATTTGCTTGAAAGGTGTCCGTAATATGTAGTTCTAAAGACTAGTGTTCTTTTTTAATTATTTGAAGAGACGAGATGGACAAAAGGTAAGCGTCACGTCTGCCCACTATAGTTGCATTATACTATGTATTATTATATATACTATTCTGAAAATATTAAAAAAGTACTCTAACTAAACGGGCCATTATTAACCACGTCTGAACTTATTTTTCATTTTGTCTATTATGTTTATTGATTATTTATTTTTATTTTATGATTTAAATACTTGAGTAGATTTCATTAATTCAAATTATTTGAAAACATCATTAAAACATTTAGCTAGTAGTCATGTAGCCAGAAAATGCGTGTGAACTGGCGGAAAGCGAAGAGACGAATTGGGTATACCACAGTTGAATAAATTAGTTGATTTCTTCCTTCCATGTCTCCTTCACATTATACTTTCTTGGCAAGTTCATGTACTGCTTTGTTTTTATATTGTGTCCGGGTCGCCCTTCGATACGTCTTCATCCCTTAGAAATATCCTGTTGCGTCTAAAGAAGCGGCTACATGCTAATAAAGTGCGAGGGAGAGATTTTTGGGCAAATAAAGCTGTAATTTGAAATCGGTGTTTACTGATACGTGAAGAGTTTTTCTTAGAACCTTGGCCCCGGTTTTCTTTGAATTTGTTGTTTTGTTGTTTAAGTGAATTTTTATTGGGCAGGGATTTGGAATAATGATCGTGACGGGAAATGGCTGTTGGTTTATTTATTTTACATTAAGCAAATAGTATAGTATATTAATTGTAGTTCTGGATAAAGTTTTCAGAAAATATACTTTTTGGAAATTACAACATAATAAATTTGATTCATGGACTATGAAATATTGTTAATTTTCCGTTACAATTAGATGATAATAAAGAATCTGTCATGTTTATGTCATTTTTGTTTTATCAATAATTTAAGATTAGATAAAGAAATCCTAAAGTTCCAAACCTACCCGTAATACATTATTCATATAGCTCTGAAAGTAGATAGTTTTTAACTTTAAATTAAAGTTGTGAATTATATTTATTATAATATATATTTACCGCCCTTGGGAGATTCGAAATCACCGTAGCACAGTAAGTTTTGAAATGGATTCATGATCCTTGACAACTATGTTAAAGTTACAAAATTATAACTTCCCTAGTTTTTCAATTTACTTTTGTGCTCCTTATTATTCATGCTGCCCATATCCCACGCTACATGGGGTCGCCATTATATGTATTTTCCTCCATTTTGTTCTATTTTCTCGTCATCTTAATAACCTTTCACACACAAATATATAAGCAACGTAAACATTGCTCTTAGTCAGTAGAAATAAGTATGGTGGCAGTTATTCCCCGGAAAAACCTATACAAATAGTTCTACTGCTAATGAAATAGCTAATACTTATAACAGCTGCCATTTTATTATAATAATATAATTAAAAAGTAAATAGGTTTTCTTCTTAGTTAGTTGAAACCACCCAGATCTAATATTAACCCTACCATCACAACATCGAACAGTTTTCAAACAAAAACAAAAGAAAGCAAGTATTTTCTCTAGATAAAAATTATGTAGGCTATTCCTCTAGTTCTGTTCAAAATCTCCCCGTTTGCTATTGAATAACGGCCAAACTTATCACATCCATAATTCCCCATAGACAAATCACTTTATTGCCGATGGGTGCACTAAAACACATAAAGTAAAGTTGGCAACACTTTCCCCGACTATGGCAATGACAATAACAATAAATTGTGAGGGCGATGGAGCGGCCTCGGTGGATGAGTAAATAATAATGAAATGACGCTAGCCTCCGGGTAATAATTTGTCCAATAAAAACAGAATTAAAATGTATCAAGATATAGGCAGTTCAATTTACTCTATAGCATGAACACAAGTTTTTCTAAATATAAAGACTAAAGCCTGTGAAGAGTCAATCAAATAACCCGCCCGTTAAAGCGCGCCTGTTTAGCTATTATTAATAAAAATAATGTGATCAGGTAAATTTCCTTGAGACCCAGTAATTATAAGTAATCAGCATTTTCATTTACCATCAGGTGAGATGGTTAAGGCTAGCCGATCAACGATAAAAATGATGATTTTCTAAGCCAGCATATAGTTCTGCTTGTAGGATTACTAAAGCACTGAGCATGCATTCCTAACCCGAAATTGACTTAAAATAATGTTAGTCATGAACAAAACGATGCTGTTGCTTTTTTAGTTTTAATTGGAACTCGAAAGGTTTGTACATTGATGATTGGTCAATTAATATGTTGCATATTATATTTGCATTCTCGATTTCTCGATTGGATCTCGAGGCCGCTTTCCAACACGGTCATCATCATCATCATCATCAAACGGAAGACGTCTATTGCTGAACAAATGCCTCCTCCATAGATCGCCACAAAGAACGGCTATTAGCCACTTGTAGCCATTGGCTACCCGCGACTTTAGGCCCCCCCACTAGGTGGCTGCAAATAATAGTGGGGGGGCCTACCGACTCTACGTCTTCCGGTGGCGTGTGGTAACCACTCGAGAACCTTTCTTCCCAATCGGATATCATTTCGTCGAGCAACATCCCGCCCATCGCCTCTTCAACTTGCAAATTCTGAAAGCTATGTCGGTGACTTTGGTGGGACCAAATTAAAAAAGCCACCTTCTCCATTTTTTGGTGAGGTCCAATACGAATTAGATACCATGGAGAGAGATAGGCCGCTCAAGTGAATCCAGTGACCACGAGCCTCAATGAGAATTTACGAGTCCCAGCTAAATGTAAAGATAGAAGCATCAGCCAGCCAGTTCATTCGCTGTTTGTTGCACGGCTTATTAGGCTTGTATGCTGCGACATCACTAAAACTTTTATGAAAGTTTAGGTGTGATCACAAATTGTAATATTTTCTGAAAATTTATCATTCGCTAGACTATAATGTCTATAATAAAATAACATGAGATAGAAGACCCATTTCCAATTTTCCAGCTGAAGCACTGTGTTATTATTTAATATCGAGAAATGCTACGACGTAGCAGCTACGTCGTAGCTTATAAATCTACTGGCACAACAGTCCAAGACGGAACAAACTCCTCTGAATTATAATCAATTTACCATCGACCTACCATCATATCAACTCATACCAGGTAACCTACTGTTGAAACGCTAACCGATCAGCAATAAAAAGGGAAAGTCCGTTCCTGGAATCAATCTCAGGACCTTAAAGCTTCAAAGCGGTGTATTTGACGCTTTTTTCTTTTTGTACATATAATAGTTTTATAACAGATGGAAGTATAAATTATTACAGGTAATGTGAAAAATTACTTACATACCTTTCAAACATATTTTATTCCTTTTGAACATAAGTCGTACGTCTTTGTGGGCTCGGTCCGGGGCTGATATATTAAGTTGCATCGTAACCAAGATTTCTGCGCTTCTGGTTCCTGTACATGGCAACCGCACCCTGAGAACAACAATAAATATTAAAAGTTTTTATTAAACGAAAAGATTTTGAAGTTATGATGGCCGAGCGTAACAACTATGGACATGCCGTAATCTCATAGTTCAATCCCCCGCTGGCTTGCATTTGGCGAATGTTCGCCTGGCTAGCTACCACCATCAAGTGGAAAATATGCTACCAATAACCTAACAGCCTGTTCTGGCAGCATTCCTTGGGAGCCAGTAAAATTAAAGGCATGTGGCACTTAACATCTGTATGTATGTCTCAGGGTGACGGCGCAGTGCAATTCGTCACCTGTG
The DNA here is from genome assembly GCA_963854805.1 of Plagodis dolabraria. Taxonomy (NCBI): domain Eukaryota; kingdom Metazoa; phylum Arthropoda; class Insecta; order Lepidoptera; family Geometridae; genus Plagodis; species Plagodis dolabraria. Next base: position 8,368,195 of record OY978442.1, read on the forward strand.
ACGTGCATGTGAAATGCTTCTGTTTTAGGCAGACGTTAGTTCGCTTAATATATCAGGTGGGTCTCGTGCTCGTACTGTTATAATTACATAATAAAACGACATTAACATATCTACAATCTTACAGATTCCAGCAAATAATATATAAAATTAACAATCCTGCCAACAATATTTTGTTTGAAGTACAAGCAACCCCTTGCTATATGATTCTGTGGGCGCCGTTGCAATGATTTCGTAGTCAAGTTCAAGGCCATGCTCCCTTGCAGAAGGTTCATAACTTATATCAAGGCACGGCCTTGAACTACACCACATAGTGGTATTTAGTGAATGCTCACATTTATTAAAAAAATATAAGAATCTGCAAAATTGATTATTGTCTAACTGAAATAATTTTGTAATATTTTCATGTAAACCAGTGCAAGGATGATAACAAGTTTTTGTGAGATAAAATTCACAATAACTATGTACAAGAGTGCATATAGATTTTAAATGTATGTTATAAATTCATGTAAGCTTATATTTTTAATATGTAAATTATTTTGTTGATACTTATTTTTCATTCGTTTATAATAAAATACTCATTATATACCCGATTATAGTCCTTTTACAACTTCGTTACAACATTTATTCTACCTTAACATATTTAAAAAATCTGCCAAAAGATGGTTATTAGCGAATTCCAGCTACTGTTTTTGAGAGATCGGCCTCATTTTATTACCTACATATCACTACTCTATAAACAAATGGCTGTCCAGCAGAACTTTATTCTCGCTATTTGCTGCCGGTGGCACAAATTATTTTTTGATAATATTAATTACGTATATTATTCTAGGTTAGCCTGAACAACACCTTCGGCTACATCATCACTTACCATCTCGTAAGATAGTGGTCAAAAGCTATCCTATCAGGCACAAAAAAAAATACGAGCATGTTGCCATCTCTCCGAAACTGTTGCAGGCTTCGAACTGCTACTGAGAGTTTCGTTACAGAAAATCCCTGAATAACTGTCCTAATTGGGGACCGAACCCAAGATTTCGAGATTCTAAAGCAATATCTACGCCACTCAACCAACGACGCGACGCAGTCAAAAACACTTTACGTGGAATTATCACAAGCCTTATATAATGGTACCACAGAAAAGAGAAATAGTATTTTATATCTCTGTGTATGGTACAAAATACTGAAATCGAATTCGATAACATCAGATTCAAAATCTGGTGGCATTATTTCAGTTTTATGTGATATTTAAAAGTAGCCAATGTCCTTTCTCAGGCTATCTGTGTACTTACTTTTGCATTTATAATATAAGTATTAGATTAAAGTACCTATAATTGAATCACTACAAACATAAAAGGAGAACAACTACAAATCTCACCTGAAAGTCTGAAGGGTGGTCGGTACAAATCCCTTCTCTGATATATTGACCTGTGGCGGGAGCATAGCGCCTCGGCTCTCGTAGTCTATGCCCATCACGTATGGAAGCTGTTGAGGAAACACATAATCAATTTACCACTTCTATTGTATTTTATGTTATAAAATGAGAGGATGAACGTGATAATGAAACTGATGGCCAGCGACATGCTTGTCCATTACCGTTGCACTGTCACCAAGTAGAAAATCTCTCGCCAAGTACCTAACGTGTAGAAACGAAACGCGTCAAAAAAATCCGGTTTGGCTACGTGGTGTTTGTGAAATCACGCTGGCTTGACAGAAAAATTGAGCGGAATTGTCACTAGATATATTTTTAAGTGTTTTCCTAAAATATTTTTAGAATATTTGTTATTATTAAATATTGTTTTCCACAAAGTAACGCCTAAATCTTTTCATTATCTTGAACACCATTTTGGACTACATCATGACTTACCATCAAATGAGATCAAGAGAGTGGTCAAAGAATAGTCTATTCGCTATAAATAAAAAAAACCCTTGTTTTGCATGACACTTCACTGCACTCATTACTCGGAAAGGTTAGTTCCTATGTCTCATTTGCCCAAACATTTCCCAGTGCCCCTCACTTATTAAGACAGTAGTACTACTTACTACTTATTAAAATGGCAACTTAAAGAAAAAATGATTAGTGCTCAAATCCAGCTCTTGTTTAAATGTTTTCCTGTCGATGAAGTTTAGTAAGCTTATCTGATTAAAATACGTTATTGTAAAAAAGATTAGAACGATCTGGTTGCGTCATCGTAAACAAGTTCATAAGATATTGAAAAATTTGTGTTATTTGTAGTTCAATTCAGTTTAGCTGCAGATGGTATTCGACGGTTAAAAAATAGGTGAACTAAAGGACAAATTCGATCTTTGACTCACTCACTACGTGCGCTCAATTGGCAGAATATGTCCACGCTCAGGCACGGGTGGTTGTGGGTTCGAATCACTTTCGTGGTAAATTTATTTGTTACCTTGTAATTGTGTAAGCTTATTCTGTTAGTCTGTAGGCGTCAATGAAAGATTTTAATGTTAAAGCAGAAAATATAGGGGAGTGACATTCTACCTCCGGCCCCCACGAGCAGCTCGTAGCACATTTCATTTATTTTTTTTTATTTAATGATTGTTTAAACTCATTTATATTCTCCACAGAACAATATACTCTTTAATGCGTTATGGATTTTCTCATGGCAATGACTTAAAAACCTAATAATACATTTAACACCAAAACATTTACTGTATGCAAGCATTTCAGACACATAAAGTGCAACGGTTGTGCTTAAACAAAGTACCTATAATGTAGCGTACCGTATAATCCGAGGTGGCGGGACCAAGTTTGAAACATCACAGTTGACAGGCAATGTGGACAGCAATATTGAACCCTTATTGAAAAATCAACTTTCGAAACACCCAGACTCAGAAAAATTTTCTGACCGATGGCAACAAAACGAGCGACGATTTACTACTCCCATCTATTCTATTCACGTAGGTGTCTAGCAATACTAGACACGTATGTGAACTATGTGGTTATGAAAGAGCATCTGGTTCACCAATAAACCATGAATTCATGACCTCGCTCTGAGTTATGGCCTTGCGAATTGCAAGCGTGATCTGCATTTTGTTAGCATGAAAGTCTAACACGTTTTCGAAGATAAATGTTAGCTTAACTGTGATGATATGTCTGAAGCATATATTAGAACCTTTTTGCATGACCTAGCTTGAGGTTAATAAACTGTCACAAAACTTGGTAGGATATGGGACAATATTTGTCGTAAAAAGGGGTTTGAATGTGACGTAGGGAAAGACGGTTGGACTTGAATTAAAATTAGGGATACTAGAAGAAATATGGAAAGGACTATAATATGCGCATGTGTATGTATTTAGTTTTGGTACATACATAGAATAGACTAAACAAGATTATATAATTATTTTTTTCGCTAACAGGAAAACTACTTTATATTATGATATAGTAGTCTATATCTGCTGGATCGTCCACTGCTGGACACAGCCTCACCTACTAGAAGCGATCTGCCATCATCTTCAAGCTTGACAGGTGGCTTGGGGGTCGCCGTGTAAGCTGGCAGTTTTTAGGAAGGCACTGCCCACCTTCCAGTATTTTTTCCCTTATTCATCTCTTAGGACACCCACTGGAAGGTATAGTTACTTAACTCAGTAAAATGTGCAGTTTTGCTATTCTGTTGTACCATAATTTAGTCAGTAGGTGGGATCATAGACCATTTAACCTAAAACTAATCACTATCGAAATTGGTGTTGACTAAAGCTGTAATGTTCTGCAATTATTTTGGCTGTTTTATCTTAACAACGGCTTTCTCAGTTGTATAAAGTTGTTGAGAGAAGCAACCACATAGCCATGTGGTTGCGTCTGTCAACAACTCTATATTTGAGAATATTCATGTATTTAGAGCATAACTAGAGAAAAGCTTTATAGGCAGGTAACAACTAACTTGTATTTATAAAATCATGTCATTCTCGGACGGATGGCGGGTGTGTTAGACGGATAGGGGATGAGCTTATTGTCATTTATCAGGCACAGTGCCCGACTTCAGTATGCCTTGACCCCAGATGTGGGTTTATTCTATACCTAGGACCTATTTTTTATTACTTAAGCATATAGGTATCTAACCTAACCTAGTTACTTAATAGCACTAGCACCTACTTAATTAGCAGATAGAGTAACTATCCATAGTAATGCCATTCAGAGTGTAAGGAACATAAACAGGCTATACATACCACAGACAACATTGCCACTTTTTTCGCACATTCCGACCTGTGCCGCCACGCCGTGCACACCTGTCTACAGCTCCGCCAGTATCTCCCAGTGAGACCGCAATAGTCCCCGCACTATTGCCGTCTCACTCGGGTCATCGTTCCGACGCTAGTTGCAGACCAGTGCCTTGGAATACGCAGTCCTGACGAAGTTTTGTTTTCTGTGCAGAAGCTGAGCAGCCACCGACCGCCGTGCAACGTGAGCTACGAGCTCGCCGTGCCGGCGCGCAGAGGCGCTCTAAGACGTCAGGCATTACCACCAACCCAAGTCCCTTGTTTCGGACGAACAACATCATATCGGGCTGGTGGTCTTGTTTTGACCGCACTTTTCGGTGCGCATTTCACCACTTTACTACCCGACACAACATAGTAACAGTCGCGTAACAACACACTTTGTGCTGTTAAGCGACGTCGTTGAGGCGTGGGGTAGCGTCAGCCAAACCCGTCTGAACGATCAAATCCGCCATTTGCTGCGGTCGCAGTGTGACACCCTACGGTGACAACGGCCACTGTTGTTGTTTTGGTTTAACCTTGCACCGTGGCCTTTCCCGCTTCACGGGTCAGCCGAAGCAAGCTGGGCTCCGGGATTACTGGCCTTGGGGTCGCCCCTAGTCAACCCCGGAGTAGCGCTTAGGAGCACCCCTCTCCGCCGAGAAAAAAGCTCGGAGAGGGTACACAACTAGGGCACACCCTAGGTACACACTCCCTCTCACACAGTGAGCTCACAAGGTGTGTGAGGGAATTCAAACCCTTGATAGGGCGTCCTGAGTATTCCCCTCAGGATGCAGTCCCGTCCCTCTAACGGTGAGGTGCAGGTCCTTCAGACCTTCGCCCTCCGCCACCCCGATCTGTATGTTGCTCATATGCAACTCCTCGAAGAGGAAGCGAGTGCCCGCCTTACGGACACTCTTATTACTCCCTCCGGGACTTCAATCCCGGAGGCCAACGTCCCTCCTCTGACCCGGTCCTTCTCAGAGGACAGTCCGCTTTCGCCCGCTCCGGGCCCAGACAACAGACGCACGGTGGCAGCCCCTCCCCGTGAGAGGTCTCGCTCGCGCTCACCGATCGGGAGGCCAGCGAGCACCCGCCCCTCCATCGCCGTTGTCGAGCCCACTTCGGACTCCGAAGCGGAGATGGAGGTAGATCCGAGTCGCGCCTTACGCACCGACTCGGACTCAGATAACGACGGCTATACCGTCGTAGATAGAAAACGCAAGCGTGCTCCTAAAGCCGCTAGTTGCGTAACTTCCGCCCCTCCCGCCAAGGCACCCGCTAAGGCCCCCGCCTCCGGCAAGAAGCCGACCCCCGCCCCGCGCCCCGCGTCTCCTCCCTCCGCTCCGGTCACCACTGCCGCGTCCCCTCAGGACGCGAGCGCGCGCCGCGAAAAACCGCCTCCGCCCCTGTTCATTCAGGACAAAACCAAATGGGACATGCTGTCCCGTTTAGTTTCGGATCGTGGGATCCATTACACTAATGCCCGCTCCACGCAGCAGGGCATTAAAGTCCAAGTGCCCACCAGTAGCGACCACAGAGCGCTAACAAAGCTCCTCCGTAAAGAGAGCATAAGTTTTCATACTTATGCGCTCGAAGAGGAGAAAGTCCTTCGCGTTGTGATTCGCGGTGTGCCTAAGGAGATACATACCGATGCGGTATGTGACGACCTTAAAGCACAAGACTTCCCTGTGCATGCGGTTCACCGCATGTACAGCGGGAAGGACCGCAGTCCATATGACCTAGTACTCGTAGTACTAGACCGTACACCAGAGGGCAAGGCCATTTTTAATTTAAAAAAGGTCTGTGGCCTCTCAGGACTCGATGTCCAAGCCCCATACAAAAATGGAAGTCCCTCGCAGTGCCATAACTGCCAACTATACGGGCACGCCTCCCGTTTCTGCTTCGCTCGCGCTAGGTGCGTTAAGTGCCTAGGCGATCACGCGACAGCAGCGTGCACTCGCACCCGGGATTCGCCGGACCCACCCAGTTGTGTTCTGTGCGGTGCTCAAGGGCATACCGCGAATTACCGTGGGTGCCCTAAAGCACCACGAGTGAACCACAGGGTGGCAAGGCATAGGCCGACCCGCCCCTCTTATGACCGTTACCAACGGGTCAGCCCTAAACTAACGGTAGTACCTGCCTCACAGGTAATACCCGCGCCGCTCCCAGCCCGTAACGCATGGTCTAAACCACCCAGTATGGTTAAGACCGTCGCTACCGCCCGCGCCCCGGCCCGCGCGCCCGCGCCCGCGCCCGCACCCGCACCCGCCCGCGCCGCGGCCCCTGCCCGCGCACCGGCCCCGGCTCGCCCCGCGCTCCCGGCACCCGCTGCCAACACCGTTCGCGCCCCTCCCCGCGCCGCTTCCCGGCCACAAGCTCCCCCTATGCCATTGATGGCTGCCCCTCTTCAAGAGGCAATCAACCTAGTCAGCGATCTGGCTATGTCGGTTGACATCAATGAGGTACAAGAGCTATTCCACAAGATGCAATACGCTCAATCCCCAGCGGACGTGATCCAATACACATTGGAACACGCGAACTTACTAAGCGCCCTTAAGCGCTTCGTTCCCCAGGCCCCTCCCCAGTACAACCACTATGGGTAGTACAACCGCACGCACGAAACCGCGCTCAGTTTCGTTAGCGTCATTCAACGCTAACGGTTTCTTTAGACAACGTGACCTTGTCCACGACTTTTGTTGCACCCACCTTATCGACATTATATGCGTGCAGGAAACCCTTCTAAAACCGGGGAAGGCGAACCCTAGGTTTGCCAATTACAGAACGGTACGTGATGATAGAGTGAACTCCCGTGGGGGAGGCACTCTTATCTATTACAAAAGGTCCCTGCACTGCATCCCCTTACCTACCCCGACTCTTGTTAATATGGAAGCATCTTGTTGCCTTCTAGCTATGACTGGTCATCAACCTATAGTCATAGCGTCCTGTTACCAAGCTTGTCAAAAGCCGATCGTCCGAGCTGACTTAGAAGCATTGTTCTCATTAGGAAGCGCCGTCCTTCTGATTGGCGACTTCAATAGTAAGCACATCCTATGGAATTGTAACGTCAACAATCCCAGAGGCATTGCACTTGAAAAACTAGTCGCAGAACTTAATTTTGACATAATTGCGCCCACTGAGCCCACTCACTACCCTCACACGGAAGACTTTCGACCTGACTTGCTTGACATGGCACTACTCAGAGGCGTAACACTCCAGTTACGCTCCATAGAAGTGGTTCACGAGCTTCACTCTGACCACCGACCCATTATACTGCGACTAGGTCCCGACCCAACAACAGACCTCCCCCGCCCCACTAAGACGATAGTGAACTGGAAGCAATTAGGCGTTGCCCTAAAGGCTATCAGTTCACCGGACCTTGACAAGATCCCTGACGACATCCTGACTAAAGATGACGTAACCCTTGCGATCGATTCGTTCACTAATCACCTCTCCACCGTAGTAGGTGCATCCGCAAAGGAGGTCATGGTGCCGGACGACCGGCGCCTTGTCATTCCAGCGGATGTGAGACGATTAGTGACGGAAAGTAAAGCAGTGACCCGACATTACGACTCTTACCCCAGTAAAGAGAACAAAACTAAGAAACGCCACTTTGAACGCATGGTTCAAAGTCGCATGTCTGAGTTGCGTGATCAACAATGGGGTGACAAACTTTCAAACCTCGTGCCAAGCCACCAGGCTTATTGGGACTTGGCGCGAGGTATGAAAGGAAGTAACTACAACGACATGCCTCCCTTATACAGACCAGTCCCACTAGTCCCAGCGTTCTTTGACGAAGACAAAGCTGAGTGCCTAGCTGATAGCCTAGAGGCTCAGTGTTCCCCTAACGTAGATCACGTTGACCAAGCTCACCTCGATTCGGTGGATGCTGAAGTCGAACGTAAAAGCTCTGTGGTCACCTCTGAACTCCCACCAATCACCTTAGCGACTTACGCTGAGGTGGCGAGACTGATCAAGGCCCTCCGACCGCGCAAATCCCCCGGTGCCGATGGCATCTCCAACAGGGTTCTTAAAACCCTCTCTCCTCCTCTCATCCATCTCCTAGTCAGCATCTTCAATGCTGCTATGAGCCACTGCTTATTCCCAGACACCTGGAAATGTGCAAATGTCATTGGCATTCACAAACCAGGCAAAAGCTCATCTGACCCCACCAGTTACCGCCCCATCAGCCTCCTCAGTGCCTTAGGCAAACTTTACGAGCGGTTACTTGCAAACCGTCTCCAGTCCCATGCTAAGGAACACCACCTTATCCCAGATGAGCAGTTTGGCTTCAGGCCCGGACACTCATGCGTCCAACAGGTGCACCGCCTCACGGAGCACATCATTGAGGGCTTTAACAAGTACCCCAAACCCCAGACAACGCTAGCAGTCTTCCTCGACGTAGCGAAAGCTTTTGACAAAGTCTGGCACAATGGCTTGATTTACAAGCTATACCAATTTGGCGTGCCAGAACGTCTTGTGCTCATCCTACAAGACTTCCTTAAAGCCAGAAGCTTTCGCTATCGCGTGGAAGGCACCCTCTCCTCCCCCCACCCAGTCAGAGCCGGAGTCCCTCAGGGCTCCGTGCTATCACCCATTCTTTTCGCGCTGTATACCAGCGACATCCCACGCTCTCAGCCTAACGTCCTATTAGCCCAATACGCGGATGATACCGCTATTTATACCACTGGGTGGCATATCAGTAGAAAGTCCATTCCCGCCCTCCAACGGGCCATCACCGAGATCGGTGACTGGTTCCGTAAATGGCGCATCGCGGTCAACCCAGTTAAAAGTGCAGCTATGTACTTTACTGAGAAGGGCCGCCCCCGTTACCCGCAACCTTTAACTTTGTTCGACCAACCCATCCCCTGGGTTAGTAAAACAAAATATCTCGGAGTCACCCTTGATCGGAATCTCACCTTTAGCGATCATATAACAACCGTCCGTAACAGAGCGGCCTTTGTAATGGGTCGCCTTGGTCCCCTGATTCGCAAAGAGAGTAAAATGTCTCTTAGAAATAAGAAGACACTTTACACTGCCTGCATCCGCCCCATCATGACTTACGCATCAGTAGTGTTTAGTCATGCTAGTGAGGCCCATCTCCATAAGCTTCAAGTCATTCAAAACCGTTTTCTCCGTAGTGCAACCGGCGCTCCGTGGTATATCCGGAACACCGAGTTGCATTGCGACTTAAACCTTCCCTCTCTAGCGCAGTTCAATAAGGACTGCGCCCGCCGATACTTTGATCGAGCGCCCCACCACCCGAACCCATTGGTTGTCCAGGCATCGAACTACTCGACTGCCTCTTCTATCCCATTTTTCAAACCCCCCCGTCGCCGACCACGGCAGGTATTAGACGACCCGGATGACCCCATCGCAGCCATTACGTTGGCAGCTTTAGCGTTATCCGCAAGTCGTCGAGGTAAAATCCCCAGGTGTGAGGTTATCAGAGGTCACACAATCAAACACCGAGCTCGCCGGCGAGCTCGAGGCAAAAACAAGGTCACGATAAATTGCTCTCCAAATAGTCAAAGAGTATTATTCAGTAGGGCCCAATTGTGCAACACTGCAGTTGCACAGAGGCATTTTGCTCCGATCCCCCCCATGTCTCTCGACAGCGAGACAAGCCGAGGTCCGAACCACAGTGGTGCCCTTGAGCTCGCTGTCAACCCCTCCTATAATAGCGGTACGTTTTCGGCGTCCGCAGGAGACGGAGGTAGAAAGCGCTTTTCGCCTTCTACGCCCGTCTCGGGAGAAGTGCCTTCGGCACTTCTCCCTCCCGGGCTATTGTAGGGCCAGGCCCTCGCCCAAAACCCGGTGGAGCTGGACGACCGCACAGGCGGTAGCCAGCATCTATGTCCTCCCTAAAAAAAAAAAAAACCACAGACAAGTTTTGTAAAACAACTTGCATGGCGCGCTATCTAGCGTTAAGTAGCGGCAAAATTAATTCAATTCAGGATAGATATTTTTATATTTTGAATTTAGTTAAATGTCACAGCAGAATAACTTTTAGGACTCCTAAAACTAAAATAAGATATTTTCAATTAGTACAGTTAGTGATTGTACAACAGAATTGCAGTCATTATCAGCCATAACTTAAATTTTGAACACCTCATTCCTATCACGCCACAAAACTCCACAATAATACTTATAAGTAACTTTATTTACCATTCGTCTGGCTTTAGTCCAGATTGTCTGTGTTTGGTAACCTAGTTTCTTTTGTCCGGACTCGTAATTACGTATACTATGGTAGTTCTTATGCAGTTCATACTAAAATCTTCATTCATGTACCTAACACTTAAAATATATATTCTAAAAATAGGTTTATTCTATTCAATTGTAGTGGCAGTCTTTCATCGCTTTAGAGAACACAATGTTCCAGGACGACTAAATTTGCGTAAAACATATCATAATTGAACACAAAAAAGTCGACTTTAAGAACTTAAACTACAAGCATTTTACGAATTTGAATTCGAAGGTCAAAAGAATAAGAACTACCATAATTTAATTCGCAAGCATCTTGTTAAGACCTGGTACAGTTGACACAATGACCTATAGAAAGATCATACTTATGATCTCCTGCACACTTGTCAGTAGTTCTACTCTTAGTTTTGCAATTTCCTGAATACCACATTTGAATTAATAATACACCAAATAAAAACATGAATCTAGATGAATCTAGGAACCTTCCGGACTTCACTTATAGGTAACAAAGTAACCCTACCCGTAACGACAATCGTAACGTTTGATAAAATGCTTTACAAAGTACAATACGTGCTCTGCAAACATTTCCACACAACAAAAACTACCCAAACTAGAGCGCAGCAACTCTAAAGCCTCTTTCATCAACACCCAATCCTACTAAGCTGATATTCGGCACACAGTGCAATACGAGGACTTAATCTGCCTTTTGTTTTGGGAAATTAAATTGCTTTCAAGCGAAATTGGAATCGACCTTGTAGAAGCTACTCCGCGGTACACAAAACCACAGTTTAATTAATAGTGAATTTAATTAGGGTAGGTGCTAATGACTGCTCTACTTATTTGCCGCGAGACTGTGCATTCACGCAGCAAATACGAACACGCGGGAGCGTTGAGTGACAGCTGTCAAGTTTTTCATAGGTTTGTATCTTCCTTACCTTTCTCTATCTTAGAATATCATGGTGGTAGATCATTTTGCATATTCTCGTCTTGTTTACTATGACCCTTAAAGGAAGTGTATTCGTAACGCTTTCCATACTAATGTAGTATAGTCATATAATAAATACCAAGGGTTCAAACTCATAGAAATTTTGCGTAGATATCAGGTTTACCAGTTTTCCACAAAATTATGTAAATACAAATTATTCGAAAAATCTTTTTGTATGAGAATTCTTTTTATCCAATGGGAGAGAGACAAATTGATTTTAATTATTTTTGGAAATAGATGGAAATTTATTAAAAATGGGATCCGGTTTCTGGGATTCGTTGGGAGATACGCAACTATTTGTCTATAAAAACTACAATATCGCTTTTACAACTTATGCGTTCTAATCGATTTACTTACAGTCATTACAAAAATTTAAAATGAGGCATGATACCTTTTCAAGCTAGCAAAATTACGTTAGAATTTCTGAGAGTACGTCTGTTAAGCAATTGCTTGTGTATTTCACGCATAGATGAAGAAGCCATTTTCAAACCTCCAATCCAGCTCACGCTTTCATTGGCTGTCAACGAGATACTAAGAAAATAAAACAACCTTAATCCCCTTAATAAAAACGAACTTACTGGTCTTCTTCCAAGCGCCTGCCACATAAACTCCAAGTCCGCTATGTGTGCTGGCACTGGCACTATAAAACTGGTGGCATATGAGTTGACTATGCCCTCTCGGACGTAGTAAAGCTCCGCATGAAGACCTAAAACAAAAAGAAATATATAATTTAATTACGTACGAGTGGGTGCTCCGGAGGGTGCCAGACTAGAATTGTACAACACTTATATATTAGAATTGTATATCTTGCAGCTTCTTATTTGAGATATGCGAATTTGTAACTATAATCTTTGCACTGCCTTGTAATTAATAGGTAAATCAATCTGAGAGCTTATGTTCGATTGTAATGGAATACATATTCACTGTTATCATAACGCGATGTTCACCTCCAAATATTTCGGAAACATGACACTTTAGAATTTTAAGAAATATTATTTGTTGACATAAATGTCATCTGCCCATATAGTTTACTTTCATCATGTGCGGAATATAGAGAAAAAATATTGGTTATTAAAAAAAATATGAAAACATTACATTAATAGTATATAAAATATTTTAAAAATATGCCTAGTGACAATTGGGTAAAATGCGATTCAAAGCAATTATTTTTTTCAGAAAAAACCTCATATCATATTTTTTTTCATTGCGCCCTCTGTACGCGAATCTGACTAGCAAGTTTTAAAGCTAAGACAGGGAAGATTTATTTTCTATTATAATGTTTTAGATTTATAGTCTTTAAGCGAAGTAAACACTTGCGTAGATTAGAGATATAAGTTAATATACTGAGTGTCTTGCAGCTATACCACACGAAGAGGAAGTGTTTTAAGTATTGAAAAGAGGATAATTTCCTAAAAGACGACTTTTTATTTTTTAAATATGTACAATTGCAGTTTCACAAATCTTCTGCCTCAATTTGTAATGAAACGCGGCAAATGATAACGACGTAAAGGGTGTTCAATAAATATAGCCTGACATTTATTTAAAATACTATGTTATTAAGTATGCTTTATGATAAGCTAAGCGAAGCGCTCGTAGCGAAGTTTGCTTAGCGATTCTGAACCGATCAGCAAAGTTAAGCAACGTCCGCCTCGGTCATGACTTGGATGGGTGACCGCTGGTGACATTACTACTGAGCGCTTCCGTGCTTCGGAGGGCACGTAAAGCCGTCGGTTTTTGTAAGGATGTCAGTCGTTATAGCATGGTGGTAGGGCATTTTGCGAATGCCCGCCTGGCTAGCTACCACCCTCAAGTAGAAGATCTGTCACCAAGCACCTAACGGTGTGTTCCGCAGCTGTCCTTGAGAGCCAGTAATTCTAGGTTAGCCTGAACAACATCTTCGACTACATCATCACTTACCATCAGGTGGATAGTGGTCAAAGGCTAACCTATCAGGCATAAAAAAAAAATGATTAACCCAATCGACCGTTGCCAAAACAAATCGGGAGGGTATGATTCATATACGAGGCAGGCGATTATGAAAATAATTGTGAATCCAGTCTTGCATAATATTTTTGTAACTGAATGAATTCTTCTTTCAGGGAAATATAATATATTTAATATTAAAAGTACCTACCCTCCTTGTGGCATAGCTGTGGGACGGAATGTACATGAGTATCTACATAATAATAGATACACGATAAGTAGTAGATATGGAGAGTCCTCGACAAGGGGACAGCGATTCATCAAATTGCCTCAAGTGGTACTTCATATTCAGCCGTGCGGACTGTCGCCTCCGCTTCTAAATGCAAGTTGATTGGATCATCCTCCATCTTGGATTTTGAAAGGCTTAAGCGAAGCATGGCTTTTAAACTGCATAAAGGATATCAAGAAAATCTGGCCAAATATATCGAATATAGTTCAGTATACGTTGGTGTTGAGATAATTCTGCCTATTCCCTTGGTGATAAGCCATAATAATTTATCGCATTATGTAGAATGATGAAATATTATATTGGGACATGGACCAGCAAGTGAAAAATCTAGGACCGGAAACCTTGGGTTTTCACGAAGAAACAATCAAAGCAGCTATTTCGATCTAAATAAACATTTATAGAGAAAAATCTCACTCATGACTATAAATTTTCCTTCATTTGTAATTTTTTTATAAAAAGTAACCAAGTGAGATTTGAGCTCGCACACCGAGGGTTGCGTACCAATACAGTATTTACTAAACACTGTTTTTTTTTTATTTCAAATCAAGATTCTTAGCTGGGATGCCCGCCTTGGCCTTGGCTTGATATTTATTTTTTGCTATACGTTAGATTTTTGACTATTGATTGATTTGATGTTATGAAATAACTCAGCACCGTTTTAGTGAATATGAGAAAATAGGCTCCGTTTAAAACCTTCTTGAAGTCACTATGAGCATAGCAATTATGGTTGCCATGTGATTTCAATTATGTTTTTTAACTTAGTGTTATTTATTTATTATTATTTGCTAAGCAATTCTCATACCAACACATACTATGTGGAAATTTCGTACAGTTCTAAAGGCTTAAAGTTCAGACGGACTGGTGGAGAGTAGTACAAGGGTCCCAATTTTTTTGTACGGAACCCTCAAATTATCTAAACATATACATTTTAGAAGCTACATTTTCCACTCAAATGAATGAGAGGAGGGCTACTCCATTTTCTAAGCAAATAAAGTTAGTTGGATAATTCACGCCACTGCTACTGCACCCCCTAGGGAATCGAACTCGCATCTGTTCGGTGCGCGTTCATCTGTAATGTACAGTTGACCTCAAATGTTTTAAATGATTTTATTTGGCCCATGCGAGGGTAATGTTTTCTATGTGAGCAAAACAAACATAGATAATTAATTTCAAATAATATGGGTGTGCATTAAGAATGGTTCTGATGGTATAGGTGACAACAGAAATCATTGGAAATACATATGTAAATTTCAGTATTCCGTGTCAACCTATAAAAAAGCACGAAGTTTTTTATTCAATATTTTAGATTATTATGGTATTTTTTTTTCTAAACCAGAATCAATTCAAGTAAACACAAAACATAAATATATCATCAGGCAGAAGTGTCCGATCAGAGCTGGACAGGTGTGTCTTAATTCAGACATTTTACTGCCCATTTGCGCGGCCTCGTTAGCCGAGTGGCGTAAGGTATAGCTGTGGAATCCTTGGTCCTGGGTATGATCCTCAGGTTATATACAGTTAGTGTCTTTATATTACAAGAAAATATTAGTAGGGCTTCAAAGTCTGGAAAGGTCATAGCCGACAATAAACTCGCCCCTTATTACATAATAGACAAATATTTTATTTGGATCAAAAGACAAAAAACATACAAACATTTAAACAAACAAAAAAAGTAAGGAAAGGTACAATTTGTTTTTTGCCACAAACCAGCCCCAACTCAGCATGTTGCTGGTCTAAACCAGCGCTGGTTTTCCGTTGGGACCCGCAAGTGGCGTTACGCCACGGCACGAGTAACGTACACCACGATGCGCGTATGAGTATAACTATAAATATAGACAGAAAACCATAAAAAAGTATATTGCTAATATCTAATGCATAAATAAACCCGAATAATCCAACAACAAACCTACCACATAGAAATAAACTTACTAAAGTGTGTTATAAATTTCAAATAAGAATGACTATGTATGTAAAAAGAAAAAACACTTATCACTGTACATGTAACAGAATCTATTTTTCAATCCGGAATTAATAATATTGCACTGGTGTCATATCGCTGTTCTTCTTCTTTCTGGTGAGAGTAAAAAAGTTTTTTCAGTTTTCCGTGTCAACCTATAAAAAAGCACGAAGTTTTTTATTCAATATTTTAGATTATTATGGTATTTTTTTTTCTAAACCAGAATCAATTCAAGTAAACACAAAACATAAATATATCATCAGGCAGAAGTGTCCGATCAGAGCTGGACAGGTGTGTCTTAATTCAGACATTTTACTGCCCATTTGCGCGGCCTCGTTAGCCGAGTGGCGTAAGGTATAGCTGTGGAATCCTTGGTCCTGGGTATGATCCTCAGGTTATATACAGTTAGTGTCTTTATATTACAAGAAAATATTAGTAGCGCTTCAAAGTCTGGAAAGGTCATAGCCGACAATAAACTCGCCCCTTATTACATAATAGACAAATATTTTATTTGGATCAAAAGACAAAAAACATACAAACATTTAAACAAACAAAAAAAGTAAGGAAAGGTACAATTTGTTTTTTGCCACAAACCAGCCCCAACTCAGCATGTTGCTGGTCTAAACCAGCGCTGGTTTTCCGTTGGGACCCGCAAGTGGCGTTACGCCACGGCACGAGTAACGTACACCACGATGCGCGTATGAGTATAACTATAAATATAGACAGAAAACCATAAAAAAGTATATTGCTAATATCTAATGCATAAATAAACCCGAATAATCCAACAACAAACCTACCACATAGAAATAAACTTACTAAAGTGTGTTATAAATTTCAAATAAGAATGACTATGTATGTAAAAAGAAAAAACACTTATCACTGTACATGTAACAGAATCTATTTTTCAATCCGGAATTAATAATATTGCACTGGTGTCATATCGCTGTTCTTCTTCTTTCTGGTGAGAGTAAAAAAGTTTTTTCAGTTTGGATCTAAAACATGTACATGGGACCAGAACGTACCGTAGCAAAATATGGGACACATATAAATATAATATGTCTGTCTACTTCGAGAATCACACCTTGATAAGGTGTAATTACTGTGTAAACCAGACTGTCCATTGCTGAACACAACTTCTGGCCCATTCCCCACGCTTGGCGGTTTGGGGATCGTAGTGTAGGAGGGCAGTTCTTCAGACGTAACTGCTGCCCATCTTCTGCTGTATTTTTCCTTTCGTCGCCTCATACAACTCCCAAAGGAAGATATAGGGTAGGATATATCCATTCTAGCACAGCAGCCCACACGTGATTTTATAAGATAGATGTAATTCACGCCGTTTCCATAAAAAACCTTGTAAGCGTTGTACCTACCTATATTTTGTTGTGGTATGATATATTTATCAATAATCAAACATATCGCTTATACGAGATTTTTATAGATTCGACTGACACAAAATACTGGTATTTAGGTAGGTAAAATATTTTCAATGGTTTATGTTGTCGACTGTACCGTCAGAACCGTTCTTAACGCATGAATTAGAATAATAAGATTTTTCTTTCACGTGTTTGAATTTTTCATGAGCTATTCGAAAGTAATTTGTGTTACGTAGAGTGCACTAACATGAATTTGAAATGTATTGAATTGAAATGGCATATATAGTAATGATTGAATTCAGTTTGAAATACGAATCAAAATCTAAATGATACAATGAAAGTGAGTAGTTGTAGCGACTAATAAAAGGAAAAATATGTTTTTAGCTAAAGTAACCCGAAATAAGTGTTCATTAAATTAAAACATTGCGAAACCTTTTCATACATGGCATGTTCTTTTTTTAAGTTTTTAGACATTACCTAGTGATTACTATATCCATGAGATGTGTAGAGTACTCGTACTACATCGTATGGAAAAAAAAGTAGTTCTATGAAAAATTCAAAGTTAGTTTAGGTAGTTCAATAAAAAAATATATACATATATCTATATATATATATATTTGCAATAACGCATCCATTGTGGATTACATTACAAATTAAGGTTAAGAAAAATTCCGTCCCCGACGACGGTTCAAGAACGAGAGGAAAAATTAGAGTTATGAGTCAATTGTCATGTTAGCTCAGTCGATTAGATCATACTTGGGATAGATTACGGGGATTCGAATCCCACACGTGACTATAATTATTCCTCTACTTAATTTGCAATTTTGTAAAAAATGATTGTTCAAGATTTATAGAACTTCCCAGCATTTAGAACTAAACTATTTTGTATTTATTACTTAGTATACAGTCTCTTTGCAAAACGAAATAACCAACCTCATTCACAGTCAAAGGGATTTCAAAAGGACCCGAGTCCTTTGTCTAGTCCACCTAGAACAATTAAAGCTAGCGTATACTTATTAGTGCATCTACTCAAACGATAAATTATTCTATGCGCGATTCACACTTGTAATTTTCCCCCTTTGTGAAACGGTTAGGTGATTGTCCTCAGAAATGGAAATTAAGCTTGGTCTAGATTGGCCTAGTGTTGGTATTAGATCTCTAATTTTAGTCTCCAGTTTCAAGGCACTGTAATTTATTTGTTGAGTCACAGGCCTTAGCCTAAGAATTACAATGATGAATTTATAGGTAAGGCTCGGTTTACATAGTGTCAATTAATACTAAAATCTATAATTTGTTTGATTTTCGAAACTGGTGCGTTAATTACTTATATTCACATGAATAAAGAACCGTACAGAAACCTTCACTATTACACGCACAGTTATGTGTGCGTAACTAGTCAATGAAAACACGCGCGGTGCAGTAGCGCCCGCTCAGGTGCAGAACCGGTTTGAAGGTGCAGAAGCGGGCAAAGTTTACGTAAGTTTCATTCTGCTCCTTTCTTCTTTCACTTTTTAGGGTTCCGTAGCCAAAGGGTAAAAACGGGACCCTATTACTGAGACTTCGCTATCCGTCCGTCCGTCCGTCCGTCTGTCACCAGGTTGTATCACAAGAACGGTGATAGCTAGACAGTTGAATTTTTCACAGATGATGTATTTCTGTTGCCGCTATAACAACAAATACAAAAAGTTATCCAAGTGCGAGTCAGACTCGCGCACGTTAATACAAAAAAAGGTTAAAATATGAAGTCTTATGTTGTATAGCTAATGGCACGGGACCCTTCGTGCGCGAGTCCGACTCGCACTTGGCCGATTTTATTCTTTATTTATGTAGTACTGAGGTGTATTATTAACTGTCATATATTACATAATAAGATGTATTTGTTGATCATGAAAGTTAAATTACTTAATACCACAGTCAATAACAGTTGTATAATTTACAATAACTGTTCGGAAAATATGTTTTTTATGTGAGCCTTGGCGACCCACTGTAACGGAATAAATTGCTTAAATTTACGAATAGGTATTCCGACTTTTAGTAATATTTTTCAGTGCTTGTTCATCCTTTTCCATAAAAGTTAAAATATTTTTAACCCGTAATACCTAGAAATTCTAAACCCTAAACCTAAGAATATCATATATTTTTTCTCATATTCTCACAAGTTATTGTCCACTATCATCAATTCACACTAATTTGTAAAATGAGTATGTGCTTTTTGATGGTATAGAGGCTCTCAATTTCAACTGCCAAAACACTTGGCGCAGATTTTCGAATGAAGATGGTAGCTAGTCAGACGATCAGCTAACAACGTGCAGTGAGAGGATTGAAACCACAGACATGCAGCGCGGTAGTCCATAGCTATTGCCACTGGGTCACCACTTCTTCAAAGTTTTTTACCTAATGACCTATTACAAATTAAATATTCTAAGGGTAAAATTTATGAAAACTTAAATAATGACATAATTTTAACTCTGTAATCATAAAGGGAATGTTGAATACCGCACCACAGCAACGTGTGAACATAACCTTACGTCCTTTTGAAAGGACGCGTGAATAATTATTTAAGCGTAATGACACACAATACACGGAACCCTGGGGCGATCCCTTTGTAATAATTACTCAAAGGCGCTAATGCGGAACCCTACTTACGTAATGAGGTACCTCATACTATCTCAGAAAATGATTAAGGAAAAGGTGATTAAATGCAAAGTAATATCTTTAAGATGGTGTACGAGACATCGTTAGAGAATATTAAAGGAAATATATATGCGTAAACCCGTAGGGTGCGGGGTTAGAATGTCACCCCCCATTTATACCTATGGGTGTCGTAAGAGGTGACTTAAGGTAAAATATCGGAAGGTAGGCAGCGAACGCTCCGATTGTGGAATGAGCTCCCCGCCGTGGTTTTCCCGATAGAGTACAGCATGGGGTTCTTCAAAAAGGGCGTGAAGAGATTTCTTCAGGGTCGGCAACGCGCGAGTGATACCCCTGGTCTTGCAAGCATCCATAGGCTACGGTAGCTAAAAAAAAAGGAATATTTTTTTTTATACCCCTAATGTGTCATACAAGCGTACGGCCCGCCTGGTGGTAAGCAGCTACCGTAGCCTATGGATGCTTGCAAGACCAGGGGTATCACTCGCGCGTTGCCGACCCTGAAGAAATCTCTTCACGCCCTTTTTGAAGAACCCCATGCTGTACTCTATCGGGAAAACC
The DNA here is from genome assembly GCA_963854805.1 of Plagodis dolabraria. Classification (NCBI taxonomy): domain Eukaryota; kingdom Metazoa; phylum Arthropoda; class Insecta; order Lepidoptera; family Geometridae; genus Plagodis; species Plagodis dolabraria. The sequence continues at coordinate 8,388,342 of OY978442.1, forward strand.
ACGGCGGGGAGCCCATTCCACAATCGGAGCGTCCGCGGAAGGAAGCTCCTTTGAGCCCGCAGTGTATGAAATCGTTCTGGTTTCAACGTGTGAGGTTGGACTCTCCGTCGATGGCGAGAGTTGCGATGGTGGAAGGTAGCCGTGGGCTACAGCGCCTTCTGAGGAACTGATATATTAAACTGCGATCCCGAAGACGCCTGCCAAGAGTGGGGGTTATGGCAAACCCCCTCTACATGGGGGAGGCTGTGTTCAACAGTGGACAATCCGGCTGATACAGTATATGCGTAAAGATTGATAAGGTCGACATAATCTCCGACATGAAGGAAACAGTTTTATATAATATATTATGTAAGGTACTGAAATATTTTGCAAAATGAGCAACATTGGGTCTGATGTAAGAAAATTGCCTTTCATGTGTTTTTTTTATAAAAGTTAGTGTTTAGTTCATCCACACTGAACCAACGTTTTCTATAAGTTTAAAAATGCCAGAGGTTAAAGGTTAAAGAGCACTAAATATTATCTATGATACCAAGTCATACTGTAGGTATAGTTTTTGAAACCTTTGATTTGTCAGTTTTTGCACTGCTCCTTTGTGTTTTGAGTTTCGGCTATTTAATGCTATTGTACTTCTTGGCCTCAGAGAACCGCAACCTTACACATTTAGCCCTTTTACCCACTTTCCTCGTTATAGTTTCCCGGAATATTTAATTTTACCTGCTGTTCGACTAGAAGAAAATCTCTTCTTCTTGTCGAACGTCAGGCAAAATCTTTTTGCTCACATCGTTATTTTTTTGTAACGAATAAATTTTGATTTGCCCAAAAAAAATCTGTTTTTTTTTTTTTATGCCTGATAGGTTAGCCTTTGACCACTATCTCACCTGATGGTAAGTGATGATGTGGTCGAGGATGTTGTTCAGGCTAACCTAGAGTTACTGGCTCTCAAGGACAGCTGCCGGAACACACCGTTAGGTGCTTAGAGACAGATTTTCAACTTGAGGGTGGTGGCTAGCCAGGCGGACATTCGCAAAGTGTCCTACCATCATGCTGTAACGACTGCTATCCTAGGACAACAACCGGGACCGACGGCTTAACGTGCCCTCCGAAGCACGGAAACGCTCAGTAGAAATGTCACCAGCGGTCACCCATCCAAGTCATGACCGCGGCGGACGTTGCTTAACTTTGCTGATCGATTCAGAATGGCTAAGCAAACTTGGCTACGAGCGCTTCGAAGTTTGTAACAGACTTTCCTGCATGGCTTTGTTCTGAAGAAATGAAGAATTTAGAGAGTTAAAATGGCAGTTATATCATGGTGCTAAAACATTTTGTGAATGCCCGCCTGATAGCTCCCAAACTCAAGTAGCAAATCTGTCATCAAGCACCTAATGGTGTATTCCGGCAGCTATCCTTGAGAGCCTGTGATTCTAGTTAAAGCAGATAGACCACATCATCACTCAGCATCAGCTGAGATTTTCGTCAAATGCTAACCTATAAACAAGAAAATAAATAATTTGGTGAAATCTAGTCTCAGAATTGTTATTTCTAAGGTTTAACAGATGGTGATATTCCATACCTGTATTCCTTTAAGGGGTAGGTACATAGCTAAATACCCACGCTTTGCGAGTCAGCTTTTATTTCACAACAGAATATTATGAATATAATTTCCAAAGTGGCTCTTAACGATCAATAGGAAACAATTACTGGTATTAGGAGTCATTCCACCCTCACTGGAAGGCACTAATGGCGTTAGAATTGTCAGCAAGTTATACAATAATGATAGGTGTTGATAAGATATTGAATAGGTGTTATATCGATTTTAAACGATTAATACCACTATAAGGTATTAAAATGGTATTAGTTCAAGCAATAATTTGCTTTGTGACATTTATATATAACAGTCGAGAACTTTTTTCCATTTAGCAGTTCGTCGAGCAATGTGGCCTGCACATTGCCACTTCAAATTGCAAATTCTGAAAGCTATGTCAGTGACTTTTGTTCTTCTTTACTGATTTTAACCCGAAAAGAAACTCCGAGCCTAGCTCTCTCCATAGCTATTTGAGCGACTCTGCGCTTGTTCATCTGTTAAGGACCACGTCTCAGTGCTATAAGTCATTATTGGCATATCCATTTTAGAACTTATATATAAAAACTATTTGGCGGATATAGCTCATTAGCATAAAAAAATAGCTAATTCCATTTCTACTTGTATAAAATACATCATAATTTTTCTGCGAAAGTATTTCCATAACCTTTTTCATCTTTTCATATTAGCTCAGTAAGTATAAACCTACTAAGAATAAATATGGGTTTACACCTATATTATTAAAATGCATATTATTACATTAGGTTATAAATTTATATTTCTGCTATGAAGACAAAATAGAATTAAAACACATTGTTACAAGGATAAATACATTCAAAAACCCTAATACAAATTATTTATTTTCGGTAAGCGTTTCATTCTATTAAAATTAAAACTGCAAGTTATATGAATACATAAAAAAAAACCTGGCGATGTTACACGCAATATGGTTGAAATAAAAGAAAAAAATATTTCTTCAAAACCAATTGAGTGGGCTTATCAAAATAAAGGGCCTTAAAAAAATGATTCAATATATTTATTGAAGAAATATTTGTTTCTTTTTTTTCAACCATATTGCGTGTAAAATCGCCAGGTTTTTTTTTTATGTTTTTCTTTATACCTAGTTTCACTTGCGTTATAAACACTAATCGAATCATATATCTCATACATCAAAATCGGTTTAGCCGTTTAGAAGTTATGGTGGTGTGGAGGTATCTCACATATATAGTATAGGTAATTATGTATTCTCGTATATGACACATACAACGAAGTTTTTATTTGACGAATAAGTAGAGCTGCCTAAATGAATTTTTAAAAATAACACAAAAACACAAAAAATTGACAGTCTGGCGCCGGGAAGCTATTAAAAGATAAAAACAAACGCATTCAAAATCTATTCTTGATTTTATGGCCACTCGAAAACGAGACTCACAAAAAAATTTGGGTTGAAGGGTTTTTTTGTGAAGCTTGGCAAAACTGCAAACCGTGGGAAATATAAAAAATATTGTTGCGAGGGTGTTTACTTAACTGATCCTGGAATTAACCTATCAGAGAACAAATTATGTGTGGCTGTTTTATTTTATTTTAGATCAACCAATCGATGACGATGGGGGTGTTTCCTTACATACAGAGAGGGGATGGAATTCTGACCTTGCAAAGACGAAGAGAGGAGACAGGAGAGAAACACTAACAGATTAGCGCTGGTTTAACGCGGAAGTCAGTTTAAAAACTGCAGTAACTTCAGTGTTTTATTATTATTTGATAAATTAACAACTTAAGTTTAAATTCAGTGATATTAGAAGACAATCATTCGGTAAAGTTGATAAATCCTATTCTCAACATACTATAGAGTTAATTCTAGCGATAAATTTAAAATTACACCCAATATATATTTTATGGAATTTCAGAGGATTTGATGTAAGGAAAATTAAATTAAATTAAATAGTCAATTTATTAATGATAGTATTAAATCGTATTACCTTATTGAATACATATATCTTATTTGCTACATACAATTAGTATATTCATGTCAAAGATATCACTTGTTATGTTGAAAATTACATATGGGTATGGTTTTATTTTGTAAATAATTGTGTATATTAACATATATTATATGTTTTGTTGATTCTACTGTACTGTGTAATACGACTAAAGAGGTTTTTTTGTCATTTCGCTATTCATTTTTTCCTCTTTAATAAAGTCTAGGAAATGAATGGCGGATCATGTGATTAATATATATGTGTATTTTTATAGATACATATATATGTAACTTTCATGATTTAAATAATCAAAGAGTGTCGCTTAAATACCACAACAAATTTTAAGATCATTATAATAAAAATTAATATGATCTATATTAAACTTATTTTATTTTATGATTAAGAACCTTTCCAATCAGATAGAATATAATATATATTAAGAATAATTGAATCTAAAGTAAATTAAATGAATATTTGAACTCTAGCTATTGAAATAGTAATCCACACTTAATTAGATCTTGAGATAAATTTATAATTGTTTTGATAAATAATTTACGATAGTTTACTTCTGAGTGTTCTAGGAGGAACATATATATATATATATATCTTATAAAATTTCACATGAAACATGGTTGGCAAGTTAGCAATAAACTGACTCTACTTAGTATGACTTAAACGAGATTAAGCGGTATAATATTGACTATAAATCGTCAACAGACAAACAACAATCGTATTGGAAAACCAATCCAATACGAACGAAACATCTGATGATACAGGTGATGTGTGTGTGTGTGGTATGTTCGGATAGATATATACATTATACAATATTTTATAAGTTAGACGATATAGACGAACAGTTTAATGGTTACTCATTGCCTACATTGCCTGAGGTATGTATGTGTTGTATGGCAGAATTATTAAAGATATCATAATGGACACAGAGTCAAATTAGTGGCATTACAAGCGAGAAATATCATTCCGTCATAGGAGAAGGGTGTAATCTACTTGAAATTACGATACCAACTATACAGGTCCAAGGAGCATTTGGCTCTAGGAGCACAAGTACAAACCTTACCTAGTTCGTTCATATGAGATATGAATGAGTCGAGTGATCTAGACGTCCGGTGCAAAATCGAAAGATTCGGGTTCGATTCCCGCTCGGGGCATACAATTTATGCTTCAATAATTTGTAAAAAAAACGAGATATGATTGATTGAAACGGGTAAGAGGCATAATAAATTGTGGAAGTTAAGGGACACTGACTATTGAACATTGGGATTATGAACAAACGTTAGATTGAACTCTGGGTACTAAATAATAAGGTTATGGGGGCGTGGCTAACGCCATGACTATTAACTCTTTATTAGAAAATTTAAATCACATACAGAGCTTTCCAACTCGTATACCGAGAAAACCTGTAAGAACGATTGATGGGTGTGGTAAATTGTGAGGATGAAAGAACAATTAGTATAAGAACATTTGGGGATACGAACTAACGCTAAATTAAACTCCAATTGAGAGATTAATAATTGCGATATCGAGAGGTTGGGGGGCGTGTCGAAATTCAGTGAATGATGTACGTGGATTCTGTATGAACTATTATAGTGATATCATAGCATATACGATAGGAAACCTAGATTTATACTTAGATTTATTACAATAAATACTAGTAAAATTAGAAAGGGTGGATCGACGACGAAGTATGGGTAATCTGATTTTGTAATAAAACATTAACAGATGCTGGAGTACAAAGATTAGGAGCGTGGTGACGGACTTTCTACTTGAGGGTGAAGCTCTAGCAGTGACAGGATTCGAACCATGGACATGCTGTGCAGCAGTCCATAATCAATGTCACTGAGCCATCATCACTGCTTTATTTACGTTGGATTCATTATATTAGTAGGTTTTATTTTACCATTTAACATGTCAAGGATCGAGATAATGTAGTCGCAGATGTATTATCAAGACATATAAAGGGGACCACAGATATAATAACAAATAAATCTGTTGGGCCTGAGATGAATCTATTTAAAACACAGTTAGGGAAAAGGATAAAACAAAATTGTAAGGATATTCGTGAGCTTCAAAATAACGATACAAAAATTCGTGATATAATTAAACGCATGGAGGACATAGGTACTGCGGAAAATAAATACTTTATATTAAAGGAAGGAGAACTGTATCAAATAGTTACGTTATTGTATATGTTCTTGACGAATTACAGAGGGAATTGATCTTAAGCATACATGAAGAGATAGGTCATTTTGGACGATACAAAGTACATGCTTTAATGAGATCGCAATATTATTTTAATATGTCTCGAAGATAGGACAGTTAGTAAGGACGTGTAAACTATGTCAGAAGTCTAAACGAGCCTTGGAAGCACATACAGGGCCTATAAAAATGGTAGTTTCGATGGACATAAGTAACAAATCAAATTATGAATTAGAAACATTACAAGATATTCGCGAACAAGCCAGATGTAACATACTTAAAACCGCAAGCCAGCGGGAAATACAATACAACAAAAATCATAAACTGGTCCAATTCGAAATAGGGGATTTAGTTAAATTAAAAATATATACCAAATCGGACGCTAATAGGAAAATAACACAGAAATTTGCACGTTTGTTTGAGGGACCGTATATTATAGGTGAAATCCCATATAAAAATTGATATACCTTAGTAGACCCTGAATCAAGAGAGATAAAAGGAAATTATAACGCAATACATCTATTTAGGTATTACAAATAATTAATGACAGACGTAAATTTTCTAGTTTAGTCCAAGTGAATAACATGCAACAGAAATTAATGAGAGATGTAGTATATCAGTCATTTGATAAGAGATATGTGGTCAAGCATAATACGTGTAATTAGAAAGGAAAATAGATGACAAAAATTATGTCAATTAAAACAAATTTATGACAACATTTTAGTATCTATTTGGGGGCGTTTATGTGGAGGTATCTCACATATATAGTATAGGTAATTATGTATTCTCGTATATGACACATACAACGAAGTTTTTATTTGACGAATAAGTAGAGCTGCCTAAATGAATTTTTAAAAATAACACAAAAACACAAAAAATTGACAGTCTGGCGCCGGGAAGCTATTAAAAGATAAAAACAAACGCATTCAAAATCTATTCTTGATTTTATGGCCACTCGAAAACGAGACTCACAAAAAAATTTGGGTTGAAGGGTTTTTTTGTGAAGCTTGGCAAAACTGCAAACCGTGGGAAATATAAAAAATATTGTTGCGAGGGTGTTTACTTAACTGATCCTGGAATTAACCTATCAGAGAACAAATTATGTGTGGCTGTTTTATTTTATTTTAGATCAACCAATCGATGACGATGGGGGTGTTTCCTTACATACAGAGAGGGGATGGAATTCTGACCTTGCAAAGACGAAGAGAGGAGACAGGAGAGAAACACTAACAGATTAGCGCTGGTTTAACGCGGAAGTCAGTTTAAAAACTGCAGTAACTTCGTATGTTTTATTATTATTTGATAAATTAACAACTTAAGTTTAAATTCAGTGATATTAGAAGACAATCATTCGGTAAAGTTGATAAATCCTATTCTCAACATACTATAGAGTTAATTCTAGCGATAAATTTAAAATTACACCCAATATATATTTTATGGAATTTCAGAGGATTTGATGTAAGGAAAATTAAATTAAATTAAATAGTCAATTTATTAATGATAGTATTAAATCGTATTACCTTATTGAATACATATATCTTATTTGCTACATACAATTAGTATATTCATGTCAAAGATATCACTTGTTATGTTGAAAATTACATATGGGTATGGTTTTATTTTGTAAATAATTGTGTATATTAACATATATTATATGTTTTGTTGATTCTACTGTACTGTGTAATACGACTAAAGAGGTTTTTTTGTCATTTCGCTATTCATTTTTTCCTCTTTAATAAAGTCTAGGAAATGAATGGCGGATCATGTGATTAATATATATGTGTATTTTTATAGATACATATATATGTAACTTTCATGATTTAAATAATCAAAGAGTGTCGCTTAAATACCACAACAAATTTTAAGATCATTATAATAAAAATTAATATGATCTATATTAAACTTATTTTATTTTATGATTAAGAACCTTTCCAATCAGATAGAATATAATATATATTAAGAATAATTGAATCTAAAGTAAATTAAATGAATATTTGAACTCTAGCTATTGAAATAGTAATCCACACTTAATTAGATCTTGAGATAAATTTATAATTGTTTTGATAAATAATTTACGATAGTTTACTTAGTTAATAACAGTTAGGATAGTAAAATAATATTTGAGTCTAATTATTTAGTATAGCAGAATATGCTGGAGTATAGAGTATTCTTTACCTAATTTAAGATAGTAATATAACATAAATTATTTCATTAGGGCTATAACGTAGCATCTAATCTAGATAGATAGGTCATATAATCTCCAACACAAAGTCCTGCGAGCAGACAGCAAGGGGAGATCGAGTCCAGTTACTGATCAACAGGGAGTATATTAAAATAAGTACAGTATACAATTCCATTAACTCTAAACATCTATATTATATCTTTTGGACTATGATAGGGAATAACTGCAAAACGATATCTTAGGAGAGCGTGCTTTTTTCAGTCTTATATTTTAAGGCCTGTAACAAGAATATGGGACCTAGATTTCACAAGTCATTACATGGTTGTGCCTAGAAGCGGCAGTACAATACGTCACAATACACGTCCTCTCATCTGAACCGACCTATAGATTTCTATAAGCCTGGCCAGGCAAACACAAATTTTGTGTTGAATCACGTGATATTTGAGATAAACATAAATCCATGGTTTTAAAGGGCTGATAAAATGTACAAATAGCGCTTATTTCGCTATAAGAATAAATAGAGCTCCTCAGCTCATGATAGGTTAAAAGGTTGGTTCCGCCCTGAAAACACTTAGGTGTACGCTGAGCCGCGTTTTATAGGTTCCCTAGACGTTATTTGGACTGGTTTCTATTGGGGAGATGATCTTTCCTTCCACATAAAATAAGGCATTCTTGTATTGAATCCTGCCACTTGCTAAGGATGATCTAATTAGAAATAACTCTTCCATATATACCTTATGAATCAAACGCATACATTAATATAATTAATTTAATTAACTATTTTAATTAATTTACTTGTTGACCTCTCTTAATTAAAGCAAGCCAGGAGGAATATAAAAGTGATTATTTTATGGACATTCAGCCTATGTACTGACATAAAACTAGTGTAAAACATGAGTGATGGTTAACAATCACATTAAGTAAAGCTCTCCTATGATTTCGTGTCTCTGAATCAAGTAATCCTTTCTCAATATATCATAACTCTTAACTTAGACGATCACACTAGCCTGTACCACCACAGATGGTGCCGGAGACCAGAATTTTCAACTACGCATCGATATAACGATACGATTGAAATAGAATCAGGATTATACAACGAAAAACACAACGTAGAAATAAATTATTGAGGAAGTCAGGGTTTTTCTTTCAGAGATAATAGAATAAAAATAGGAAATTTATTACATTTTCAGAGATCGCAGCAGAGGAGAATTGTTTTGCATGAGCATTATTTTATACTACTAACAACTGTACATATACATTTTTATTGAAATATTACATTAATTTACAGTATCTGCATAAATTTTGTGTATATTTCCACAGATTGGTTAAAGGAAAACAACTCGCAACATTAAATATCACTTCTTTATAATATAAAACGCGAACGACATAATAAAAAAAAAAAAAAAAAAAAAAAAAAACTTTTACTCCGCGCTTAACACCTATTTAGACTTCTTTAAAACATTATGGCAGAGAGTAGAGGTAAACGTACGAAAGGGAAACGCGGATTAAATAACGAAATCAATACGGATATATCAACGGAACAAGAGACTTTAAATAACTCGACATTACAATTACTGTTAGCTAAGATGAACGAGTTCCAAGAAAAGTTAAATTTATTAAACTCGAATAAGGATGACATGAACCTGACGAGCACTTCGTCGCGCGAAACTGTTAGTATTGCATCTGAGGAATGTAACGGAACTCCAATACCAAATCAAAATATTTTTGTTATACAACCAACCATTACCAAACCTAATTTTGATGGAAAATCACAAATAAATCCTATAACATTCTTAAAAAGAGTTAAGAAATATATTAAGTCATTAAATGCGTTTGATCGCGAAATTGACATTGTATTAGAATGCGTCACTGGACATGCTCGGAAAATCTTAGAATTATATTCAAAGAACTGGAACACGTTTTCCGATTTCGAAGCTGATTTTAGACAAATTTATTGGACTGATCAAATACAAGAATCAGTACGATACAAAATAATAAGAGGGGAGTATTCAATTAATTCAGGTATCTCTATGAGTGAACATTTCGCCGAACAAACAGAGACGTTGCAATCTTTAACAATAGCATTTAGTGAAAGGGATATCGTAAATTCTTTAATGAGACATTACTCCGTAGATGTTCAACAACTATGGTTTAATAATAACAAATACTTTTAAAAGTATCCTAAAAAACATTAAATAATATTTAAATAAAACACTTAAAAAAGCATAAAATAATATATCTAGTGACAATTCCGCCTAATTTTCCTGTTATCTACGTGACGTCATAAACATCACGCAGCCTAACCGGAAGAATACCCGACTAGTTTCGCTTCTAAACGAAGCATCTTCAGGAGGTCTTGACTTACCGAGCGCACGATCGAGACTCAAATCGAGATACTTTTAAAAGTATTTGTTATTATTAAATATGGATTTCCGCAAAGTAACGCCTGAATCTATTCATTAACTATGGTTTACTAGACCTGAGGAACCTACGATTATAAATGGAGCTAATTTCCTCAGAAACTTAGAGCAGAATATTGTCTTAAGGCATCATACACCTACGAGATACCATAAAGATAGACAACCTATACGTGGAGGTCACCCAGTAACCGCTGTAATGACTGCCGGGGTATGGCAAAGGGGTTCGTTTAGAGGCAGGGGATTTCAGAGAGGAAGAGCTGGGTATTGTAGGAATTATAATAGAGGTACACGTGAGAATGGAAGACAGAGTGTAATGAGAACAGCGATAGATTTTGTTAAGGAAACTGGTTCTACTAATCCATCAAAATCTGGGGGCGGGGATGTTCAAAAGGACTAGTATTACTTAATACATATGATTCTTAATAACGAAAGATTGTATATTATTGGGAATGAAAGAACTTCTGAGTGTTCTAGGAGGAACATATATATATATATATATCTTATAAAATTTCACATGAAACATGGTTGGCAAGTTAGCAATAAACTGACTCTACTTAGTATGACTTAAACGAGATTAAGCGGTATAATATTGACTATAAATCGTCAACAGACAAACAACAATCGTATTGGAAAACCAATCCAATACGAACGAAACATCTGATGATACAGGTGATGTGTGTGTGTGTGGTATGTTCGGATAGATATATACATTATACAATATTTTATAAGTTAGACGATATAGACGAACAGTTTAATGGTTACTCATTGCCTACATTGCCTGAGGTATGTATGTGTTGTATGGCAGAATTATTAAAGATATCATAATGGACACAGAGTCAAATTAGTGGCATTACAAGCGAGAAATATCATTCCGTCATAGGAGAAGGGTGTAATCTACTTGAAATTACGATACCAACTATACAGGTCCAAGGAGCATTTGGCTCTAGGAGCACAAGTACAAACCTTACCTAGTTCGTTCATATGAGATATGAATGAGTCGAGTGATCTAGACGTCCGGTGCAAAATCGAAAGATTCGGGTTCGATTCCCGCTCGGGGCATACAATTTATGCTTCAATAATTTGTAAAAAAAACGAGATATGATTGATTGAAACGGGTAAGAGGCATAATAAATTGTGGAAGTTAAGGGACACTGACTATTGAACATTGGGATTATGAACAAACGTTAGATTGAACTCTGGGTACTAAATAATAAGGTTATGGGGGCGTGGCTAACGCCATGACTATTAACTCTTTATTAGAAAATTTAAATAACATACAGAGCTTTCCAACTCGTATACCGAGAAAACCTGTAAGAACGATTGATGGGTGTGGTAAATTGTGAGGATGAAAGAACAATTAGTATAAGAACATTTGGGGATACGAACTAACGCTAAATTAAACTCCAATTGAGAGATTAATAATTGCGATATCGAGAGGTTGGGGGGCGTGTCGAAATTCAGTGAATGATGTACGTGGATTCTGTATGAACTATTATAGTGATATCATAGCATATACGATAGGAAACCTAGATTTATACTTAGATTTATTACAATAAATACTAGTAAAATTAGAAAGGGTGGATCGACGACGAAGTATGGGTAATCTGATTTTGTAATAAAACATTAACAGATGCTGGAGTACAAAGATTAGGAGCGTGGTGACGGACTTTCTACTTGAGGGTGAAGCTCTAGCAGTGACAGGATTCGAACCATGGACATGCTGTGCAGCAGTCCATAATCAATGTCACTGAGCCATCATCACTGCTTTATTTACGTTGGATTCATTATATTAGTAGGTTTTATTTTACCATTTAACATGTCAAGGATCGAGATAATGTAGTCGCAGATGTATTATCAAGACATATAAAGGGGACCACAGATATAATAACAAATAAATCTGTTGGGCCTGAGATGAATCTATTTAAAACACAGTTAGGGAAAAGGATAAAACAAAATTGTAAGGATATTCGTGAGCTTCAAAATAACGATACAAAAATTCGTGATATAATTAAACGCATGGAGGACATAGGTACTGCGGAAAATAAATACTTTATATTAAAGGAAGGAGAACTGTATCAAATAGTTACGTTATTGTATATGTTCTTGACGAATTACAGAGGGAATTGATCTTAAGCATACATGAAGAGATAGGTCATTTTGGACGATACAAAGTACATGCTTTAATGAGATCGCAATATTATTTTAATATGTCTCGAAGATAGGACAGTTAGTAAGGACGTGTAAACTATGTCAGAAGTCTAAACGAGCCTTGGAAGCACATACAGGGCCTATAAAAATGGTAGTTTCGATGGACATAAGTAACAAATCAAATTATGAATTAGAAACATTACAAGATATTCGCGAACAAGCCAGATGTAACATACTTAAAACCGCAAGCCAGCGGGAAATACAATACAACAAAAATCATAAACTGGTCCAATTCGAAATAGGGGATTTAGTTAAATTAAAAATATATACCAAATCGGACGCTAATAGGAAAATAACACAGAAATTTGCACGTTTGTTTGAGGGACCGTATATTATAGGTGAAATCCCATATAAAAATTGATATACCTTAGAAGACCCTGAATCAAGAGAGATAAAAGGAAATTATAACGCAATACATCTATTTAGGTATTACAAATAATTAATGACAGACGTAAATTTTCTAGTTTAGTCCAAGTGAATAACATGCAACAGAAATTAATGAGAGATGTAGTATATCAGTCATTTGATAAGAGATATGTGGTCAAGCATAATACGTGTAATTAGAAAGGAAAATAGATGACAAAAATTATGTCAATTAAAACAAATTTATGACAACATTTTAGTATCTATTTGGGGGCGTTTATGTGGAGGTATCTCACATATATAGTATAGGTAATTATGTATTCTCGTATATGACACATACAACGAAGTTTTTATTTGACGAATAAGTAGAGCTGCCTAAATGAATTTTTAAAAATAACACAAAAACACAAAAAATTGACAGTCTGGCGCCGGGAAGCTATTAAAAGATAAAAACAAACGCATTCAAAATCTATTCTTGATTTTATGGCCACTCGAAAACGAGACTCACAAAAAAATTTGGGTTGAAGGGTTTTTTTGTGAAGCTTGGCAAAACTGCAAACCGTGGGAAATATAAAAAATATTGTTGCGAGGGTGTTTACTTAACTGATCCTGGAATTAACCTATCAGAGAACAAATTATGTGTGGCTGTTTTATTTTATTTTAGATCAACCAATCGATGACGATGGGGGTGTTTCCTTACATACAGAGAGGGGATGGAATTCTGACCTTGCAAAGACGAAGAGAGGAGACAGGAGAGAAACACTAACAGATTAGCGCTGGTTTAACGCGGAAGTCAGTTTAAAAACTGCAGTAACTTCGTATGTTTTATTATTATTTGATAAATTAACAACTTAAGTTTAAATTCAGTGATATTAGAAGACAATCATTCGGTAAAGTTGATAAATCCTATTCTCAACATACTATAGAGTTAATTCTAGCGATAAATTTAAAATTACACCCAATATATATTTTATGGAATTTCAGAGGATTTGATGTAAGGAAAATTAAATTAAATTAAATAGTCAATTTATTAATGATAGTATTAAATCGTATTACCTTATTGAATACATATATCTTATTTGCTACATACAATTAGTATATTCATGTCAAAGATATCACTTGTTATGTTGAAAATTACATATGGGTATGGTTTTATTTTGTAAATAATTGTGTATATTAACATATATTATATGTTTTGTTGATTCTACTGTACTGTGTAATACGACTAAAGAGGTTTTTTTGTCATTTCGCTATTCATTTTTTCCTCTTTAATAAAGTCTAGGAAATGAATGGCGGATCATGTGATTAATATATATGTGTATTTTTATAGATACATATATATGTAACTTTCATGATTTAAATAATCAAAGAGTGTCGCTTAAATACCACAACAAATTTTAAGATCATTATAATAAAAATTAATATGATCTATATTAAACTTATTTTATTTTATGATTAAGAACCTTTCCAATCAGATAGAATATAATATATATTAAGAATAATTGAATCTAAAGTAAATTAAATGAATATTTGAACTCTAGCTATTGAAATAGTAATCCACACTTAATTAGATCTTGAGATAAATTTATAATTGTTTTGATAAATAATTTACGATAGTTTACTTAGTTAATAACAGTTAGGATAGTAAAATAATATTTGAGTCTAATTATTTAGTATAGCAGAATATGCTGGAGTATAGAGTATTCTTTACCTAATTTAAGATAGTAATATAACATAAATTATTTCATTAGGGCTATAACGTAGCATCTAATCTAGATAGATAGGTCATATAATCTCCAACACAAAGTCCTGCGAGCAGACAGCAAGGGGAGATCGAGTCCAGTTACTGATCAACAGGGAGTATATTAAAATAAGTACAGTATACAATTCCATTAACTCTAAACATCTATATTATATCTTTTGGACTATGATAGGGAATAACTGCAAAACGATATCTTAGGAGAGCGTGCTTTTTTCAGTCTTATATTTTAAGGCCTGTAACAAGAATATGGGACCTAGATTTCACAAGTCATTACATGGTTGTGCCTAGAAGCGGCAGTACAATACGTCACAATACACGTCCTCTCATCTGAACCGACCTATAGATTTCTATAAGCCTGGCCAGGCAAACACAAATTTTGTGTTGAATCACGTGATATTTGAGATAAACATAAATCCATGGTTTTAAAGGGCTGATAAAATGTACAAATAGCGCTTATTTCGCTATAAGAATAAATAGAGCTCCTCAGCTCATGATAGGTTAAAAGGTTGGTTCCGCCCTGAAAACACTTAGGTGTACGCTGAGCCGCGTTTTATAGGTTCCCTAGACGTTATTTGGACTGGTTTCTATTGGGGAGATGATCTTTCCTTCCACATAAAATAAGGCATTCTTGTATTGAATCCTGCCACTTGCTAAGGATGGTCTAATTAGAAATAACTCTTCCATATATACCTTATGAATCAAACGCATACATTAATATAATTAATTTAATTAACTATTTTAATTAATTTACTTGTTGACCTCTCTTAATTAAAGCAAGCCAGGAGGAATATAAAAGTGATTATTTTATGGACATTCAGCCTATGTACTGACATAAAACTAGTGTAAAACATGAGTGATGGTTAACAATCACATTAAGTAAAGCTCTCCTATGATTTCGTGTCTCTGAATCAAGTAATCCTTTCTCAATATATCATAACTCTTAACTTAGACGATCACACTAGCCTGTACCACCACAGTGGAATAAAGAAATTCACAAACATACGTACATACATGAACCCTGTAAAAAGAACACTTCTTTTTTAGGGTAGTCGTGTTAATAAACAAGAGAATAATGATTTCTTAAATTAAAATACAAACATTGTAATTCAATAGGAAGATGCTGCCAACATGCTGCAGGCCACGCTGTCAATTGGTAGTGGCCTGTGCCATTTAGACAAACTGCAGGCCTGCAATGGCCTTTAGCATAACTACTATCAGTGTACTTTAATTTTGTATATGGTTTGTAATATTTTGTTAATAATGGCTTTCACGCACCACGCACTGAGGGTTCCGTACAAACCTGTAGGTATATAAGTAAAAGCAAATGAAATCCCTAAAATTTTTAAATGATAAAATATATTTTTTGTATTATTTGTATCTAAAAATTTGTGCGAAATATATTTCCTTTATCTGTAATAAATTAATCTGTAATGAAGCGTTGCTTCGTACCAAATTTCTAGATTCTGAGTTTACGGAAAGTACCCTGTAGGAATTGATTCCCATGCGAGTGTCGAAAATTTGCTGCATAAACGGCTGTATCTTTTTATTGCGTTGACTTTGAAGTTTGATTTTTTCACAGCTCCTGAGTATTTGATATGAATTTCAGCTTGATACGTCCACGCGTTCCTGAGTAAAAGGGCCTTGACAGACAGACAGATGGACAACAAAGTGACCCTATAAGGGGTTCCGTTTCTCTTTTGAGGTACGGAGCCCTAAAAACTAATTATTACATTGCCATTTGATAACAAGGGTTTGTTTCACAAATAACACGAGATAATAAAGGTAAGCATCAATTACACATTCACCAAATCACGTCAAAACAAGGCTATACCTTCATTATACCAAAGTACCAAACAATCCCATAAGGTAAACGGACCAGCTATGTCCATAAAACGGCCGAGTTACGGTACCCACTCCAGTTTCAAGCACTAATGAACCATTAAAGAACCAAATTGCTTGATGATACCCCACTGAGGGGCAATTTTCAGTGGAAATGCCAACTTTGGCAACCTTTGCGGTGTAGAGAACCAGGCCAATTTGATTTGGAGTGTAACAGGCTGTTACCTTGAGTGTAAATGTAAGTAAAGCAATGTATTTGAAGCTATCATAGCTCCGTTGTAGTGAATATCGACGGTTGAGTAATGCCGATCAGATAGTGCTATAAGTTAGAACTTATCGCCTATTGGATGTTTTTTATTTGTGAATGCTTACATAGCTAGCTAACGGTGAATTGAGAAATAAAAATAAAAATAAATCATTAATTTATTTAATACAATACAGGTATTAATGTCAAATATGTTAAGTATGTTAGTTTAGCGGTCTGCGGCAAATCCCACAGATGACTATAAATTTTCCTCTCGTAATTTTGGTAATCCGCAGAGCATGCGTTAAAGCTAAAAAAAATAAACATCTATATATATCTCTTGATAGAAACATATTATGAATCAGCTATAAATTTCGCTTAATAAAGTATTGTATAGTAAATAGTATACATACATGTTTTATTTATAATATATACACATTTTAGTAAACACGCGTTGAACCCAGAGCTAAGCGAGACGTCAAAGCGGGTGTCCCAAGCTCTCCTTGAAAAAAAACCACCGACGCGATATATCCCGTATTATTTACGAAAATTAGTGAAAACCACGTTAGTTTTTATAGTAACATTTTATTTTATTTCCTGATACCTGAAATATATTAAATACTAAAGAAAAAGTATTTTTTTCAACACCCTTGCTCGTAAAGTGAGCTTTTGTTATATCGTTCTCAGGTTCATAAACCGAACTGTAACACCCTCGTGCATAATAATATTATACACTAGTGCGTAATAGAACTATCCCTACAAAGTTAAAGTTATTGGTGGCGATATGTCCTGCACTGACGAAGTTAAATAAATTAATAAATAAGGTTAAGTTAGTACCTAAATGCCAATTAATGCGAGTAAACAGAGCATTTTCAATTTAACAGGGTAATTTATCCCTACAAAGTTAAGTTAGTACGTAACTGCAAATTATATGCGAGTAAACAGAGCATTTTCAATTTAACCGGGTAATACAGATTTGTAACAACAAAGAGGTTTACA
This sequence comes from Plagodis dolabraria, assembly GCA_963854805.1. Taxonomy (NCBI): domain Eukaryota; kingdom Metazoa; phylum Arthropoda; class Insecta; order Lepidoptera; family Geometridae; genus Plagodis; species Plagodis dolabraria. The sequence continues at coordinate 8,406,131 of OY978442.1, forward strand.
TACACTCTCACTTACATAATCCCAAACTAATCCAATTAGTACGATTCAGCGAAAAGGAGTAACTAACATACACTCTCACTTACACAATCCCTAACCAATCGTATTGGTACGTTTCAGAATAAAGGAGTAACTAACATACATTCTCACTTACACAATCCCAAACCAATCGTATTGGTACGTTTCAGCATAAAGGAGTAACTAACATACATTCTCACTTACACAATCCCAAACCAATCGTATTGGTACGTTTCAGCATAAAGGAGTAACTAACATACATTCTCACTTACACAATACCAAACCAATCGTATTGGTACGTTTCAGCATAAAGGAGTAACTAACATACATTCTCACTTACACAATCCCAAACCAATCGTATTAGTACGTTTCAGCATAAAGGAGTAACTAACATACACTCTCACTTACACAATCCCAAACCTTCGCATTTATGACATTAGTGTGATGAAGCAGTGATGTTCCAGTGGCAACTTTAATGAGCTGCCGCAGAAACTTATTAGTTCAAACCCCCCCTTATCATCCGGTGAGATTATGGACAAACGCTTGTCGATAGGCAATAAAATAACTACTTATAAAAAGCATGTAGGTAACAGCCATTGTAGACCTACAGACAGTCTATATGCCACTACATTTTGGAATAGTGCTAGCAGAATTTCCAGGTTGTATGGCACTGGATCGCATTGAACAGGTGCCACTGATTAGTTTGAAAAGTTTAATGAGCTACCCAAAGACCTTGTCTCTATACCAATTGGCTTAAATATTCAAAAGACTGCCAGGGTTGAAGAATTTTGCTTTCTGTTGATAAGTCCGCCTTTTTTAAGACCTTTCAGAGCTTTACAGTCTCAAAATTCCATTACTAAGGACACATTTCTTTGTATCTTACACAATAGAAAATGAACACCAAAAAGTTATATACACGGGAATGCTTTCCTTAAAATCTATTTCCGCTGATATACACGGAAATATTCCGTCGCCTATAGTTCCACAAATCACATATACTCGCATTTTAGTCGATTCATATGAACATACACCAATCATAAACTTTCCTGTCTCAAATCACTACGGAAACTCCTTTAAGATAGCGCTTTTATTGCTTTACCGAGTTTATTTATTCTGTGTAGGTTCCGCGCACATTTATTAAAATGGTGATAAAGAGTTTATTTATTGTCCTGGAGTTTGGTAAGCACGCGAACCTTTGACTTTTTGTGGGTGTAAGCTGAGTTGACACGATATGAGATAGACGGAACTCTGAATAATGGTCTGCTGAGTAAGCCGTTTTTGCTCGAACGAAGGCTGACTTGTAGGCGTAGCGGGCTTTATACGATTGGTTGTGTTTTACCATTACGTTATTACGAATAAAAATGATACTGCAGGCTTTAGTCATGCTTAAGTTTAAAGACTATACCAAAATAACAATTAACCAAAGTACAAATTATTCATCGTTCTCAAACAATTTTTAGGTAACAATTCCGTCTTAAAGTTTTCGTTGGTCTAGAATTTTGACGGTTTATTTTTAAAGTGGATAGGCTAGACTTTGCTACTATCTCGCTAGACGGTAAGTGATGATGTGGTCGAAGATGATGTTCAGGCTAATTTAGAATTACTGGTTCTCAAAGACAGCTGCTGGAACACATCGTTAGGTGCCTTGTGACAGATTTTCTAAGGTGGTAAGGTGGTAAGGTGGGAACTAAGGTGGTAGCTAACCAGGCGTGCCCGCCTGGTTAGCTACCACCTTAGTTCCCAAAGTGCCTACCAGCAAACATTACATAATTATGATGTATATATCGATTCTACAAGAAATATTGACAGAAGATGTAGAAGCGGTACCCATCGAAAATTCATAGGGCTGCGTAACTAGGCGTTATTGAAGTCATGTTATGTGATAATTTTGTTTTTTGTTACGTAAAATGAATTTACGCTAAGTAAAGCCTAATTCTAGTAAGAAGTATTTTCAAAACAAAGAGATATAATAAAGTGCTAAGATTGGTATGAGAAATTGAGTTACACAACCCACAGGTACCTACTCTCAACTGAACGCCACTACATACTGAGAACGGTAATAGAAGCGATTGAAAAAACAAAGTATGGAAACTTCAAAAGGAAAGGTTTTAATTTGTTGAGAACGTGAAATTCAGTGTAATAACCTATGCAAGAACCGAAGAAGTGTTACAAATAGCTCAGGATCTGATTTCGTTAGTTGAGCATGTTACACCGGTTCGTCTGCTAGTGCCGACCATCCACTCGCAAAGACTTCAATTTACTCGTGATCATGGCGTTTGCAATAGTGCCAAAATATCGAGAGCAACGTAATGTAAATAAATATTGTAATAATTTTACTATATAGTATGTACTTAACACATTGTTAAAAAACTTTTAAAAGAATGACCTTCATAAGAGCGTCGTAGACGCCTAAATTTAATAAATGAATTTGACTTTTACGAGCACATGTACTTGAGTGTCGCTTTTATACACAGTTATATGTTTTATGGAATAGTGTAGAAAAGTACATGTAGTGCCAACCCTATTTACCGTGAGATAAAGACAAAAGGCAGGAAGAAGAATAATAGAATAGTATTAATATAAATAATATGTAAATGGTGCAGTAGCTAGATCAGGCTTAAGCCCGCGCTAGGTAGGAAAGTAGGTATAAGTAAAAAGAGACCGCCCGATAGGCAGCTATCACAAATTTCCACACGAAGCTATCCATGCTATCAAATCCAGCCAAATCAACAACTTAGTACACGCTAAGTAAGAGTTATGAGGAGATTGTTGAGTGTGTTTTGTTGTTATCGCCGGGAAGTAGGTTAATGTACAAAGTTTTAAGGGCACGCCCCTGGTTAGATCGGGTGATTTGTGTTAGACAAGAGACGGGCTAAAGGTCAACCAGTGAACTTAAATACACACCTACACTGGTAAATGTTACGTTATTTAGAGTCAAATCATTTATATATAACAATAAACACGGAAATTATTTGTGTAGAGGTATAAAAAAACCATTTGGTAAATATAATATATAGTATTTCCTCTGTCGTATATATATTTAATAATTTTTTTTTATGATTGCTATTACGTGGGTTGCCGGGTTAAAATGTCACCCCCATTTCATCCCGTGGGTATTGTAAGAAGCGACTAAAGGAAAAATGAGTTGGGAAGCATCACCTTCTGATTGTAAGATGCCTGCCAAGCGTGGGGATTATGGCATTTATGGGGTAATTATAAAATGATTTTAGAACAATTACTTTGACCCAGTTTTTTATTGCTTTTTGACCTATAACCACTCTCTCTCCTGATCATAAGACATTGGTTCGGAAGTAGCAAGCCAGTTTAGGTGATAGGAAAGATGGTAGATAGGAGATAATTGGCATCAAAACTGAAGAAAAGCAATTTAGGAGATATTTACTTTATTGACCTCCGTACTTGAAATGCGGTCTTAGGAGGTATTAGCACGATCAATTTGTGACACCCATACACAAAATCATTTAGGAGCTTTTGTTAGTCAGTGGAAAATTGAACTCTCAGTTGAATAACATAGATAATTCATTTTGGCCCAGAATCTTAGGAGGTATATTATAACATCGTCGTTGAGGTACAAGATCTTGTTCAGGCTTACATAGAATTACCGGAACAACAAACAACTCTGAAAGACTGCTGCTAGAATATGCCGTTAGGTGCGCTTGGTGAAATATTTTATACTTGAAAGTGATTGCTAGACAAGCGGGCATTCTCAAAATTACCTATTACCAAAGATTACATATTTTGTTAACTAAGTACATATGTAAAATACGAGCAAAACACCTAACAAGCATTTCAATGTCAAGAACATATTAAGGTTCTAATCAACTGATTGTACTTATATAGTTCATTCACTATACATATATCTATATGTACCATTTTTTAACATAATAAACTAAATGGACCATTTTAAGGACCTATTATGAAGACAAATAGTAGGAAAGTACTATATACATCATCCTAAGAGACCATTAGACGCCAAAAATGCTACCTAGATACGAGAATGACTCAATAAAGACCAGTCCATAAACATTACCTACATCATAAACTTTCCGAACTCAAACAATAAACAAAAGTACGAAAGCGTTGCTTCATAAAATTACAGTTGTAAAAGTTATGATAATAAACCGAGAAGCGAAGCAGCCAGGAGTCACTTTCAATTACCGCGAATAACAAGAAAACGGTAAAAGAGAATCCGCTAAAATTCCGCGCCCGCAAAATCAAGCTGAACAAACTAAAATTTATTGCCGCGATAACGTAACTTTGAAAAGGAGGCATAAATTTCGTAGGCTGAGTAAGAACATGGAGCTTTAGTATTGAATATAAGATTGTGTTTAGGCGTTTAGACAGCCAACTATCTTTTTAAGACCTTGTTTCCGAAAAACTTTTATTAGTAGGTGTTAAACTTTGCAAGCTTGTTTTGTATCACGTAAATTTTGTTACGTAGGTATATATATATATAATATATCATACTAAGAAGAAATAGAAATGTTTTTCAAAGATTGTTGTTACTATTTCGCAAGCTCGAGTTATACAGGGTTAGGAAAAAAACTGGCTAAACAAGATTTGTACTCGCATTCTTACATACTATTGTGTTTTTACTATCGATAACATACGTCCATCACGTAAGTTATCGATAGTTAAAACACAATAAATAGATTGTATTGAGTATTTATCTTTTTTTTTATGTTATTGTGACGGAACAAGCTCGTAGGCAAGCAGGTAGGCGACGGACTAACCTCTGCCTATAACAGATGCATTTCTTCACAAGTTACGAATTACACTGCGCCCGTCACCTTGAGACATACTCGTAGTTGTTAAGTATCGTGTGCCTGTAATTTCACTGGTGCCGGAACACACCGTAAGGTGTTTGGCGACAGATGTTCTACTTGAGGGTGGTCGCTAGCCAGGCGGGTATTCGCAAATTACTTCCACCATGCGGTGAGGCTCAAGCCCGCGGTGGGATTCGAACCATGGACCTCCTGCACGGCAGTCCATAGCTGATGCCACTGAGCCATCACTGTTTCACGAAAATATGGTTATTTATTCACGTTCATAAAACGTGGCGGGTTACGTAGCATTATTGACGTCATGTCGTCTGTCTATCTATGTAGAAATTTTCAATGGAATGCTCACTCAATATATTTTAATGTAAAAAATTGTCCAATTTGCTCGTGTGAAGGCGACCTAGAAGACAGGTGTCTTCTGGTACATCTACAAAATGCACCGAATATGCAGCATGGCACTCTTCACTTGGATGCAGAGAGATATTGGTGTACATTAGGCCTGGCTTTATAATATGGCTTGTTACTATCTTAACATCCTTAATATGCAAAAGGATGAATTTAGTCGACAATTTTTACTAAAATTTTGGAATATAGCAATTGTAAAAACTGTTGGATTTTTTGACAATTTGAAATAGTCTCAGATACGAGTACATAGGTAGTCAAATACTTTACTTTGACTTAACAACTTTGTACAAGATTTTTTTGCACTTTGTTGCAAAGATCCCAACATTTCTAGTCAAAAGTCTTTTTTTACTGCTGAAACGAGCGAAATTATGTTGGAATAATGTCATCAGGCCTTTACAATCAAGCTCGTTAAAATTCACGTTTTTAATTATGTTTTTTTATAAAAGCTTGTCTTCGCCCTTTCATAGGGTCCACATCATTATCGTTTTTATGTTACAACGTCGGATATTTCAAAAGATAATTTTATCTTTTGGAACTTTGGAGGTGTTTATTAACGTTGCTATTCAGCGTATAATATGCTTAAAAAATGTTAAATGAAGGGTTTATTGTATGGAATAAACTATTGAAAGATACGCCATAATAAAAGCTATAAAATTTTCCAAGAAAAAAAACATTCAGTTGATAGTTTGGTTACTTAATTTCATTGATCTTTTTGTTTATTGAGTATACTTGCTATCAGAATTCACTATAAAGCTATCAATGGAGGTAGATATGTTTTCCAAAGCTGCAGCCAAAAGAGGGCAAATATATATTTTTTTTTAACTTCAAGTAGGTGTATAGAAATAACCATGATAGGTAACATAACGCTCTTGAGGAAGTATCCTATAAGAAACTAAACAGTAAAAACTCAAAGTCACTCCACACTGTAAATGTAAGACGTAAATTGCATTGTATGCCTTCACTAAGACGCAGTGGGAAGATACAGGTGCCGCCGACGGGCGCCATTAGTCAAATCTTGATGACAAAACAAGAAAGCTTGCATGGGCTTAACGGAAACCGCATTTGCTAAGTAATCAGACGAGAGGGTGTGATAAAACAATTTTGTATCATTATTGTGTTAGAAGTTATAGTTAGGAAGATATCGGGAAAAGTTATCGATAGGAACACCTCATCATCAACATCACATTAACCAGAACATCCATCGCTAAAGAAAGTCTCCCCAATTAGGGGGGATTTGAATTAATCTCCACGCTTGGCGTCTTGGGTTGAAGTTGTCAGTCCTTCAAAAGGCACTGCTTCCCACTTTCTGGTATTTTGCCCTTAGTTGCCTCTTACGACACCCATGGAGAGAAATGGGGGGTTGGTGACATTCTAAACTGGCACCCCACTAGTAATACAATTACCTGGTCCATTGTGACAAAGAGCTCCTCTGCGTCACAAAATTAGATAGAATAACAAATTTTCTTAAAATATTTTAAGACGTTTAATTAAGTCAATAACGTGACGTAGCTCCACCTGAAGCTTCAAACAAGAGGCCTTGACTCTTCGAGCATACAATCGAAAACTTATTATTACTCGATTGTGTGGTGATCTTAAGTAGACAGGAGCTACTGTATACCATTATGATTTTGTCAGTCCATTTTAATAAAATAGTAATCAAAGAGACTAAGTAACGTCTTGGACGACATTTTGAATCTCTACGGTAACAGTACATTCTACACTTAACTCTAGACTGAAGCGAGGGATTTAAGAGAAGAAGCGTAAGGGGACTTAAGATGAAGACAGCTTTTTCACCAAGACATCCACTCTTTACACATAAAATTGTATTGGAGCTAAATACTTCTTTAGGAAGTATTCGCGGTGATATAATTTTAAAATAGGATAGGTATTTGCAGCATTAGTAGGTTTTTTACTAGGATTTTTCTATAGTAAAGAAGAGCAGGTGGCTCACCTGGTGGTAAGTGATCACCGTCACCCACGGACATCCGCAATACCAGAGATTTCATTATGCGTCGCTGACCTTTGAGGTGGGAACATGCTCTCTTTGTCTGGCTTATCACACCGTAGTAAAGTCGGTGGTGAGTTCCATTGTTTATCCAAAGTTGAGTTAGACAAAAGATAGAGACCAGAAGATCGGCCTTCTTCTTCGCGGTGTGGGCCAGTGAGTCATTCTCTCCGTGCAGGTGCAGTAGAGATGACCGACTAAAATTCCCCCGAATTGCCCTGGCAAGGGACTAGAAAGCACGTGTTCCCGCTGGAAGGCGGGAGCATTTTACTAAAAGCGGCGTCGGTACAAAAACAATATACCATTTAAAATTAAATATAAATATCACATTTAAAAAATGCTATGAATTGAAGACAACTTTTACAAATCTTCCAAAAAAGTCAATTTAAAGCATATGAGTAGCCATTGAGACATTTTATGAAAATGTTTTGGACTTCCTACTTGTATGTGTCGTAAGAGGGCAACAGCGCCCGATGAGGAACTGATATCCCCAAGATGCCTGCCTAGCGTGGAGATTATTGCAAATAATGGTAACATCAAATAGTATTAGTAACTTTGAAAAAGAAAAATAGATATCGCACAATCTAATATCAAGCAGTATCGCATTTCCGGTTAATATCACCACAAAGGTCGCTATCCCGCTTTGGGGATAACAATGACATTACTTCAGGGTTAACTGAATTCTGCACGCACGCACGACCATTACCATTTTGGCAACAAGTGGCCGACAATACCCGACAATCGCCGAAGACACCCGGCAAATTGACGAAAATACCCATTTTCTCAGTTATTGCCCTTTAAGAGGGGCTGACAATAGCTCTTAAGAAATCAAAGACGATGTTATTAAATTAAAGATGTGTAAGGGGTCATGGTTCTCATATTTCTGTGTTACAAAGAGACAAGGTTTTCAACAATCATTAATAGTAGGTTAGGGTATGGGTACCGTATTGAATATATAGTATATGTAGGTATTAACGTGTACGTTAATAAAAACTGATCAAGAGCGTTTCAAGCCACGCTTTTTTAGGATGCACATTGCAACCATACTTTAAACAACAAGAAATGTTTAATTTTGATCATGAAATCTACATTAATAATCCGTGTATTTAGGTACTTATTAATTAAAAAGAGGATATGGTGCGTAATATAGTGAAGTTTTAATTCCTATAACCAGTCTAGTTTTGGGGTTAAATTATATTTTTTTCTACTCTACGAAATCTAGGTGTTGACATACCCTATGCTAGTGATTTTTTCCCAGCTATCTTCTCTCGTATTGGAAGCTTCTATGGAATATCTACTCTAATATTAATCTGGGTTAACGTTTTCAAGAAGTAAATATTTTTTAACTAAAAAAATGTGTGATCAAAACGAAACCACATATTATAATTTACTGAGTCGGAATTCGGTTTTTTTTTAATTATATATATATATATATATATTTTTGTCTCTCATTTTAGTGATGCAGACTGCTTTCAAGTTTATAACTTTACAAGTGTATTAATAACTCGCCTAAAATTAGTGTTTATCATTATTGACACGAGTAAATACTATTAATAATCCAGGTAAGCAAAATACATTGTTCAGTACATTGACTATAACTTCAAAAGTATATAACTTTATTGATTCCAATAAAATTTATAAGGACCACCTTAGAAATATATTCTATCAAAGAAATACTCATCAAAATTAATTCTAAACAGGTGGAGTAATCGCGTAAAAAAACATACAAAAATTTTTTTGTCGTGTTTGGAACCTCCTTATTTTTAGAAAGTCAGTGAAATATCTAAATTTCAGGTTTGAGAGTCATTCATTAAATTATCTTCCTGTGCCATATAGACGAATGGACAGTCAGACCGATAGTGGTCTCTCATTAATGGACCGGTGTTTTGCACTTTGGGTAGGTATATAAAGTTCAAATATTTTGGTTTTAATGAGGAGATCTCTTCTGAATAACCATGCTATTGAATATACATAGTAACTCAACCAAGACAAAACAAGAAACTTGTGTTACTCGTATATTTGAAATAACTGTAAGTACGTCAACAGGAACCAGAATAATAAGGTGTTATTGAAGATCTAACTTCAAGACAAACGTTTATTTTTCCCAAAAGTTTTTATCAAAACTTTGGAAGTACGAACGCTGGAAGGGAGACGCCGGAATTATTTATGTTACCCGAACTTCCTTTCGGCACTTGTTGATACTGTTTGGGTACGATAGTATGGTTTTGTGCTTATCACAAATACATTTGACTTTTCACTAATAAAGGTGCATCCATCCATATATTTCGATTCTAGTTGCAACTACTACCTACTACCTATCCAAGCGATCATATATTATAGTGTTTACTAATAAACGAGGCCTTCCCGTACATTAAAAATAACGTTGTACAAATGCGTTTTAATAAATTACCATGGGGGGCACGACTTCGTGACTGAACATGTTTGTATCTTCTTCTAACTGGCGGTATGCCTATATTAACAAAATACTATGTAATATACACAACACAACAGCTACGAAATTAAAAGCATTTAGACAACCTACAAGTTATTGCAGACTGACAGGCAGTCCAAATGCTCCAGCCCACTTCCAGTAGGCAGCGTGCCCAACATGCTGGCAGAATTGCCCCGTTGAATTGAAATGCTTATTCGTTGAGCCAAATAGGCGCTAGCATTTTGGTCACGCGTCGAATCGACCAAGCATCACACCAGATCAACACCAAACTGCTCAAATATGTAACCACTACCAAGGTTGTTTATATTGATTTGCCGTTTGGTACTGTGCTTTTGTATCTTCTTATTAAATTCTTACCGTTATCTCACTTATAGCGGTCTGTCTATCTGTCTGTCTGTCTCGCTTTCACACCAAAACTACTGGACGAATTTGGTGTGAAAATAGTTTGAGATGCGGGGAAAGACAAATGATAGTTTTAATCCAACTGGACGTATGTCGTATGTGTATCCATGAGACAAGATGGTACCGTGAAGTAGCGGATTCCAGTCCCTGTGGAAGTTCTCGTTTTCCTTCGGAATATTTTTTATTTTCGATTTTTTAATAAAATGCATTAGTATCGACGTGCTAAGAAATTCATTGAAAAGGTATGTGTAAAGGAGTGTGTAGGGTAAGAGGAGGAGAAACTATAATAAGCATGATTTTGACATGACTAATAACTGATGTACATATATACATATAAAATCTTTTTCTTGCACACCATATAATTAAACAAAAATTATAACATCAACAATAGCCACAAAACCTACCGATGTTAGTTTGTCATTCCAATTTAAAACAGTTCAAAAGTAAACTGAACCTTCCCATCAAATAACCTACGGTAAATAAACACACGCCTTCAATTTCAAATGAAAAACCTTTTAAGGGTTGCTATAAACAACAGCAAGGGACAGTTAGTAGTTAAGTGGTCAATGATTATGAATATAAACAATTTAGGTAAAGGACTGGTCACTATCTAATACAAGGTGTTATGATTGATACAACGGATGTGAGGCCATCCTCACTTCAGACAATAGTTATTTGTTTTACAAGAGTGCAAAGTTGCTTTTTAACCGCGTGTTCAATTTTGATAACCGAGCAAGCGAAGGATTCTAAAATTGAATCAAGGGCGCAGCGAGTGATTCAAAATTAGAATCCTGAGCGTTAGCGAGGGAATCGAAAGAGCACGAGGTGAAAAATCTTTGCACTCGAGTGCAACACGTAACTTTTCATTCCACCTCAGCGAGGAAATGACTAAATGCAAAAATTGAAAAAAGAACACCAAGAAGGTTACGAGTCTGAGTTTTAACAAATTAAAAAAAAGTTGTATGATATATTCGGCACCATAGAGGTAGCAGTAAATAGGTTTAATGTTTTTTTAAATTCACAAACTTAGTGCACACGATGTTCTAAATTCAATTTACTTTATCCTCTAGAGAATAAAAACGGCTTTTCCACTCAGATATTGAAGATTAAAAATACTCTTTCCGAGATGGTGGGATGAAATGTTCTTTTTCTGCATAAAGAGGAAATTGTTTGACACTATGTAAACGTTTCAATAAATCTCAAGTTCACTTTTATAGGATTGCACTTTTGTACGTTAGGGCTTCAGTTATAAGGAATATATAGCGCCCTCTTTCTTTTGATACCTGTTAAAAAATTACTACCTATAAAATCACCTCCGAAAAGTCAGTGAACTAAAAGCTACTTGATAAATTCTCAAAGCAAACAGCACAACAAAACTGGAAGCACAGAGAAAAAACAACGACAGTCTGTGCACAGAGGCCGTTTCTTAGGGTAAGACTGCGCTGAAAAATAAAAAGAGAAACAGTAAAACACTATAAGCTGACACTCCTTTACCATAAATATATCTGAAACAATAGCATGTCTATATTTTTTTCCTAGGCCTATACATGATTTACATGGTGGTAGGGCATTTTGCAAATGCCTGCCTGGTTAGCTACCACCCTCAAGTGGAAAATCTGTCGGCAAGCACCTTACGGTGTGTTCTGGGAGCTGTCACTGAGAGCCAATAATTCTAGGTTAGTCTGAACATATCTTCGACCACATCATAACTTACCATCAGGAGAGATAGTGGTCAGAGGCTAACCTACAGGCATATAAAAAATTAAGTCTTGAATGTTGTTAAATTTTATTATTTAGTATCCAGCTACGGGCGAGGGTCGGCGTCAGCATGTAACTGTTAACGTATTTAACGCTGGCAAATCAGTGCCATGCTGAGGCCCGCGCTGATGTGCAAAATTGTGACTCCTGGAAGAAGAACTTAAAATAAATACGCACCTGGTCGGAGAAAATTGGTCGGAGTAAATTTTACGTTATTCTTAGCAGGTTGCTATATACTACTTATGGACAAAAATCGCTTTACTAAATTTCTTTTTTTATGCCTCAAACTGTTAAATTTTGTTACTGACAAAATTAGGATATTTGGTGATTATTGACACACTTTGGAATCCCGAGATAAAGGTTTGGACAATTATTGGGTGTTACTGCCAGATAATATCTCAATACTGGAATCTGGAATTGTGCCTTGGATGGTGATGAATTACTAACTTACCTCTTTTTATACGAAGACTACAAATAATGACCTAAACATGTCAAGCCTAACGACCTTACGGGGATGAAAAGCGTGGTTTCTTTTTTACTACACATACTATTTTAGCAAATGTAAGAGAGCTTGTAGAAATTATAATTTATATGTAAATATTGGAAATTATAATTCATATTTATACTTTTAGATATTATAATTGATATTTATATAATTATAATACACCAATTTATCGAAGCTAACACGTGTCATGAAACAAGCCAACTTTGCTCACTTTTATGAAATAAATAATTTTTTTTAAGGAGACGTAAGTATTTTCTTTCATCAGCTACAACCTTAAGATTTTATACCTATACTTAATTTTACTAATATTCAAAGTTACATTTCATACTTGTAACTTTGCCCACATTGATTTTTGACGCAAATATGGCCTTTTATGCAGATAACATCAAAATAAATCATAGAATTTTGGTAAAGATACCGTGAATGTAAACGATGCTTTGAAAAGTATTAAAATGACCGGGCAATGTTACCCTGATATTTTTTTTTCTATTTCATACAATAAACAAAACAATCTTCACATCTTTGTGTATGTAAAAAACAAACTTGAGTAGTAACTCAAACCAGACAAATAAGTACACATTCAGTTATCTACTCAGAACCACCCGTAGTATTGTTCATAATATATTGTTAAAGATAATTATATATAAAATAAGCAAAGAACTAACAGATACCTGCAAAACTATTGAATTTATTTCTTCAATATTAACCCTGTGACGGCACTCGTCAAGTAACACAGTGTAACAAAACAGTAACACAGTTACTTCACAATACTAATGCTGTTGGAACTGACATCTCTTAAATTATTTACCCTGTAATAACACCCATTAGGGCTGACACAGTGTACCATTGATTACATAGTAGTTACCAGTAAATGACGTTTAATTTTAGAGTTCCGCGGACGAGGTAGGTAAACAGTAATTGCGCATACTGAATGTTAAACAGCGAGTAAAAGTAACGGCTCTTTATAATGTGTGGAAGAGGGTAGCTAGCGGTCGTAGAGAAAATTTATGATAATCAGATGATTTTTGGATGGAATATAACTCTATTCAATCTACCCTGGATTGAATAGAACTATATCTTTAAGGGAAGAAACAGATATTTCTGTCTGTTACTGGATTAACCCATAACAACCTTTTTGGTCGGTTTGGTAAGTATTTTTTGGAAATTTGGCCTAGCCCTTAGATGAATGTTCTGTATGGCAAGATAGATCTGGTGTCTGCAATAAACGTGTCAGGCCACAGCTTATTAATTAATATTATTATAATACTGCGTTTCGAGTATTGACAACATAGTATAGGTACTTAAATATACAATATACTGAAGTTCCAAATCTTAATAAATATGGTCTAAAATGATCAATGCCCTCATTTATTTATTTGTCAAAGATAAAAACGATTAAAACTTGATTAGGACTCTATTTGATGGGTTTTAGATATTGAAATCCTGCAAAATAATTAAATTAAAATAATTGTTATTTTTGGTACAATATTTTACACACAATGTTTAAAATAAAATCAGTTCGGGTACATAAGTAAACCAGATCACGAACTATTAACACCCGGGACATACAAGCGGATAGATATATAGTTGAGTGACTGCTCTTTTTTGGTCTTTGAGTACGGAATACTGAAACCAGAAGGCTTTTTGTACCTATAATGTGCTACGTCATATAATACAACATAGACAAGATGTTATCTTCCCAGTGCGTTTGATTTGCAAAAACGATGGTCACTGAAACAAAACCCGACAATTTACGCCGCCCAATCAAACGGCCCCCGGTGGTCCGAATACGCAAATTTCCGGCCAAAAATGATAACCGTTGAAATATTGCTCGCATTGTACTTAACAAAGTGACTTTATACCAGTTTATACCGGTCTAGTTTATGGGCCATTGGGAGGCATTATCAGATGTGTTGCCAGCGTGAAATACGTTTTCAGTTTTATTGTGTCTGTAGTGAATAAAATGTTTTAGTGCAAAATGTTCTGTTGCATTAAATTTGCTGGTAATGATGCATTTTATCAATTCTTTCAAAAGCTTTCATAACAAAGGAATTTTGTGTTGCAAACACTTACATTTTCATCATAATTTTAATTGGAAATAATTTTTTTGGAGAAAAGTACCATTCATTTCATAAAAAAATATATGTGAATAAATACATACTTCAAAAATAATATAACAATTTTATTATTAAGATATAATTTACTAGACATACTGATGATACTAATATATAAATTATATCAATCTATTTATTTTATCAGGAGCAGTGATGGCCGAGCGGTAATAGCTATGGACTGCCGCGACGTATGCCCATGATTCGATAGAATGATGGGAGTCGAACCGTGAACCTGTGGCACGACCACTTTTACCATTTGGCTATTGCTGCTTCGAACCGCTTTGAAATTTGACCTATTCCAGTGATTGTTGAGCACATCAAGGAATGACTGACGTAAAAAAATAAAGTTAAACATTTCAAAATATCCACACTTGGCAGTCGTTTTGGGTATCGTAGAGTAAGATGGCGATATTTCAGAAGACGCTGCAGCCCACCTTTTGGTAGTTCTTTTTTGTCGCCTATTACTACTCCCACACACGAAAATATCAGTTTATTCTAGCCCGGCACACCATGGGCATGCGGAAACGCAAGCGATCATAAAGGTTTCATTATTTCGTTGGATATACTAAGCCCTTTGAAGGTAAAAAACGCGAGAAACTGCATCCGTATCTCGAACATGGCAATGTCAAATCAGGTGATGTCCCAGAAGTGTGCGTATGTACCTCTACTACATGCTTGTGTTCCTGTCTTTGTCATTCATTTAAACGTATAATATACAATAGAAGTGTAACTGTGTGCATTATATGCTTGTGTTAAATTTTTTGCACATTATATTGTCGTGATATTGTAGTGTACCCTATTTTCCTTCCCGCCTTTTTTAATAATTGCTCCATAAGTTGTGGTTTCGATTTTATCACCAGCTGCTTGATAGTTTAAACTATCAGTATCCAAAATCTATGGTTTAGTCATAGATTCTAGAATCTATAGTTTAGTCATAGATTCTAGAATCTATGACTAAACCATAGATTTTGAATTCTACCAAAACAAACAGTAAATACTTATAATAGAACGATAAATTGTAATACTGATAGTTAAAAGTATCAAGCAGCTGCTGATAAAATCGAAACCACTACATTTGGTGCAAGTAAGAGACGGGAAGTAACTGAAACTACCCAGTAACTAAACCTCCATTTCTAAAACAACTTCATCGTAAATAACAGTCGACCTACCCGTACTTCAAACACATTAACATCGGACCCGAGAGTCGAAAGTCAAGCTAATTTGTACGCCCTACGCACCCACTTCGTCATAACCATGATGTATTATATTCTGTGGCGGCGGGACGCTGTGAAATATGGCGGGACTGAAATACAACCAATTAAAACGAAATGTGATACTGTTTAAATGATCGGACATTAGTATATTTGTAAGTGGTGAGTGACTGGTACTTTGTCATATTATGAGTGGTTTGAATTATGGTTTAAAAACTGAAGCGATATAATAGGATCAATATATACGTACTGTTAGGATGGAGCGCTGTGGGTCCTTGTTAAAAAACACTTAATTTGCTGAAAACTAATTTAATTACACTTCATTACTTGAATAAAAGTTAGGAAATTACATTAAATAAGTATAGGTGTTGACTGGACAAAAGTTAAGGTTCAACTGCTTTAATAATTCTGGAAAACAGTTTTATATACGATATATAATGCTTACATTGTATTAATTATATAGTGTATAATGTTGTATAGATAATGGTACGGACCCTTCGTACGCTAAACCGAATCGCACATGGCTGATTTTTATCGACCTGCCCTGTTTTTTTCTTCTCTAAAGTATGTTTCTTATCATGTCAATACTCATGCCTTTTGAACCTTCCAAAGATAGTGATTTTACTTGCAACAATTCCCTTTTATGCTTCGAGACAGACAGGTAGGATCTATCATTACCATACCCAACACCCTTTTCGTATATATTTATTTTAAATAAGATTGTGACGAAACATGCACGAGACCAACCAGATGTTAAGCGGTAACGTCTACCTACAACAGATGCATCGAACTGCACTGCATCCATCATCCTGAAATGTACAGTTGTTAAGTATCATGTGCCTGCAACTTCATAATTCCTAACTGGCCATCAAGGGCTGCTACGGGATAAAGTGTTAGGCGCTTGGTGACAGATATTCTACTTGAAGATGGAAGCTAGCCAGGCGACCATTAGGAAAACGCCATTCCAACATGCGGTGAAGCTGAAGCCTGCAGTGGGGATCAAACCATGGACTTGCGGCACGGCTGCCGATAGCCAATACCGCTCAGCTATCAATGCATCAAAAATATGCTGTTCATCCCTATGATGTGCCACCGCAGTGTTTTTTTCTTATTCTTCATTTCTTTAAGTTTTTTGTCCCTGTTGCCAGTTTCAGGATCGATAATAACGTATTTTTGAAAAAAATGTTTTAATCTAGTTAACTTTTATCTGTACGAGTGTCAATTGAACGGTAAAGATTTGACGTTAATATACAACAAATCTATGAATAATTCTCATCAAAAAAGCAATTTTAAATTTAATCTTAGTAGCACCCATGTTGCTAACCACTCCACCTACATGTAACTAAAGCTATTTGCACACACGGCATCCAATTATCCCCATCGGATGCAGGCGGGCGTTAAGACGCTTGCCCCTCTAAGGACTGAAAACCACGAGTATTTTGGTATACGTTAATAACCGATATTTTGGTGTAATACATTTTGGTAACCTTTTATGTCAGCTGAGATCAATGTTATGTCAAATAAGCTATTGATTTTCTAGTTTTTACTAATTGTTAGTTAGTGTTAGTCGTCTTCATTCTATTGAATTTCATCACACCAAATATTAAACATTTATAATTAGAAAATCGAAAATGTCAAGGAGAAAAGAAATATTAAATGAATAAAAAACTAGTAGATTACACATTTTTTTCCCTGACTTGAACTTATATCTATATTAAAAATCTTTAAAAACACGAAACGCAATACATATTTTATATGGGAAAAGTATTATATAAATATATATATTAAATTATATTAAGCAATAAGTTCAAGTTATCATCAACAGCTAATAATGTCAACCGTTGAACAAATACCTCCCCAACTAAGTATGAGATCCTTTTGCATAATCGTCTTAGAGATTGCAGTCTAATATGGCCATTCCCCAGTAGGTTTTGCTGCCCATCTTTTGGTATTTTTCCCTTGTTTGCCTCTTACTACTCCCACAAGAAGATATTAGAAGGCGCAATTGTACTCTGGCACCACACAGAGAGTACTCTCCACCTTACGTCCATTCGATACTAAGTATATGATCCCTGTTATACCTCGCACGAGCAGGCATACGGAAAAGAGATTCCGAATCGTTTTTGGTAGAAATGCCAGCAACACATTCGAAGTTTTCTTCCTCTGGCTAAGTCTGGCACATATTTGTGTAGCCAAGAAGAGGAACTTATTACTTGAGTCTATGTATAAATTATCTGGGTGACAGGAGTGAACCAGTTTCTTAAGCCAAGCTGAGTATTATCGACACATATTCAATATCGACCGCATTATTAGTTAATGACAGGTAAGATAGAAATCCAGCACAAGCCTGAATTGCATTAAAAGTAACATTTGTGATTGAAGCCAAGCTGAGTATTATTGACACATATTCAATATCGACCGCATTATTAGTTAATGACAGGTAAGATAGAAATCCAGCACAAGCCTGAAGTGCATTAAAAGTAACATTTGTGATTGTGATGGTGTATAATCTTCTATAATCTTTGTAGTAATTGTTAGCTCTCAAGACATACAATACTGATTTTATCAGGTTCCTCAGTCCTATTACTATGCCACTATGTAAGTAGGCGATAGCGGCACCCTACCGCGTGGCTCCCGCGATAAGAACCGCCTAAATTGATGTTTGAACTGTCATTAATTCCCTGCCCAGATGTCGCTGCACTCAATTATTTTTGACACATACGACTGTCATTTGTCGTTGGAATGATTCATTTGTTGTGAGCGAGTACGTTGATTTGATGAGTGAACCCGATTGCAGAATGTTATTTTTACATTATTTTTACCATCAATTATATTCAACCTTTCATCCTGCAGTGAAGGATTCAATGTAGCACTGCTTATATTGTTATACATTTGTGACTGATACCACAGAATCAAAAGGATGGTACGTTAAACGCTTCTGCAGAAGACAGTAGCAGCAGAAAATATGTCAAATTTTAACAACGCGTAACTGTTCTGAATTAAATTAGATAGCTTTTGTAATTTGGGAATATGTTATCAACTTATCATGGCAAAATCTCAAAGAGTCTTTCAGGCACATAATAATTAAAAGTATCATTATTTCGGGCATAAACTTCGCTTGAATGGAATTAGAGGCAATGATGGTCCAGTAGAAATTAGTTTTATCTGGGAAACAAACAGTTCATACATCATAGTATATTAACTTTGAGTATATAACTTCCACTTACATAAACTCAATACGGTTAATATACTAAGTAAAAAAAAACTACATTATTTAAAATCACCCATGCTCAATGATTACCTGCTTATGAATATAGTAGGAACTACTTTGTTTATTGTGGTAAAAGGGAAATAATGCGCCAATTCAGCAGCAATATGCCATTGAGTGGCTATATACGCAAAACAGGGCGTACTGTGCTATAGGCCGCTGCCAGTATGGTCTGAATCGAGCCTTATATCTATACTAATATAAAAAAGAGGAAAGATTTGATTTTTGTTTGTTTGCATTGAATAGGCTGTGAAACTACTGGAACGATTTGAAAAATTCTTTTACAATTAGAATCCTACACTATCCTTGATGAACATAAGCTATAGAAGATTTTCAAAAAGTAAGGGATCCGTATTAAAACTTCGACAAAGTTAAAACACAAAGTGCGAAAAAATACCAAAAATAATCGTTATATCGCATACACTGCGAAAATTGTTGATAATAGAGCAAAGTGATGTACTACAATTTTATAGAAAACATCAATATCTACAAAAAAATCTACAATACTATAAGTCTAACCATTACAGTAATGCCACAATAACTACTTTTTTATGTGTTTAAATTTATAATATTTGAAAATTTTGTTAAATACCCGTGCGAAGTCGGGGCGGACCGCTAGTCGGATTATAAAAGGAATACGAAATAAAAATACATAGCAAACAACATAACCAATAAGAACAATCTTATCTTCACAAATTTTCTACTATCAATTCTTATTTTCCCTCTCAATATATCGTTATTATTATATCTATTCGAAAAGCTTTACGAGTCAATTCTGCGTCAAATTTCTGTATGCATTGCACGAATGTGAATTTCTTTTATCTCTAATAACATTCCAATTCAGCTGGTCTGTAGCGACCTCCCTAAAGTAATAAACTAGTAGTAGTGTAGAACTAGGAACTGTTTTCATTGTTATTGTGACACTTTTTGGCATAACACGTGATAATACAATACAAAACTCTTTATTGCACATCGAATATAAATTAAGATAATCTTAAAAATAGTAATCATAGACTATGGTTGTGCTGTTATGTTGGTATGGCCGATCTTATTATACATAGGAATTTCTGCCAGACAACCTTTGTATGAACAGTTCAAGATACAAACCTAATGTTACAAACATACAATATTACAAACCGTGCATGATGGCAATATTACTAAGATACAGGCTTAGCATAGTTTGGGGCATAAAATACCCTTTTAATGTCAAAAAGAAGGCTGTCTAAAGCTCTTTGTAGTTTTAGTTGCTGGAAATTGAATATATTTAATACATAAATATAATCACGCCTATATGCCCCGAAGGGGTAGGCGTGGTGTTTCTTTCCACTTTCCGCCAATTGGGTTTTGGTCATATGTAGTAGGGGCGAGCCTATTGCCACTCACCGGGCGCAATTTCAGAGTCATACAAAATGTTTTTTTTTCTAACACACTGGACGAAGCATAAGATCATAATTATTACGAATAATATGTTTATACTAACAATATATATAAGACTGATAAATTAAATGTGATCCAATGTTACAATGTAAAAATTACAAAAAAATATATAGCTACCTATTTACTACCATCTAACACTATGATCTCCAAGACGTCTGCCAAGCGTCTGGATTATAGCACACCTCATTTAATGGCGACAAATTTTGTTCCAAGGTGGACATTATGGATGTTGATATGGATAGGGGGCGAGCATGTAACCGTCTACAAGTCACTTAACCTAATTTCTGGGACTGTTATTGTCAATTTTTAAATCTTTGTTAGAAAAATAGACAACTTCTCTAACCAGAAGATCAAACCCAGGAATTCTAGTTTCTAAACTAGCACTTTTACACCT
Organism: Plagodis dolabraria; assembly: GCA_963854805.1. Lineage (NCBI taxonomy): Eukaryota > Metazoa > Arthropoda > Insecta > Lepidoptera > Geometridae > Plagodis > Plagodis dolabraria. The sequence continues at coordinate 8,426,896 of OY978442.1, forward strand.
ACACCAACGAAGCAGTTCAGGATTCTCTATCAATATATTTATATTATTTGTAAAAGAAGCGAAAAGATAGATTTTATTTTAATATCAGTCAAGTTAGACTTTTGATATTGTTATTTAATACTGTTATATAAAAGAAAAATCGAATAGTAGTAAAAATGAAATCCTCAGCGTGACGATTCTATTTTCAAAATTAACTTTTGTTTTGGCCTTCAAATAAAAATATATGTCAATAATTTCCGACTTACGTTAAAACGTCAAATTCAAATTCCGTGTGGAGAAAATGACGGACCAAACAATGGACACGCGACCAATTGCGTACGAAATACGTCGAATTTGTAGAACAAAATATATAAATGGTTGGGGTAGATCGAGGGTAGATAATTACATTTTTTGATCTTCGACGACTGGGGATGACGGTGACGTCAATCCCGAGGCGCTACGTCTTTGTGCTCAACGTGTTTTGATAGTGTCAGAGATATGAGTTGTTGGTAAATAATGGTAAATTGTATGGAGGTTATAATAGTTAGATGTGTCGCTATTATTAGTGGCAAATAATGATGGCCAAGTGGTTATATAGCTATAGACTGTCGTGCCGCAGGTCCCTGGTTCGAACCCCACCGCCGGCTTCAGCTGCACCGCATGGTAGAAGGGCATTTTGCGAATGCCCGCCTAGCTAGCTATTACCCTCAAGTAGAAAATCTGCCGCCAAGCACTTAACAGTGTGTTTCGGCAGCAGTCCTTGAGAGCCAGAAAAATAACAGCCACATGAGACTTAACATTTGTATGTGTCAATGTGACGGGCGTAGTGCAATCTGTTATAGGCAGTGGTTAATTCGCTTAACATCACGTGGGCCTCGTGCTTGTTCCGTCACAATCACATAAAAAATGATACATTTTGTTTTTAATTCACTTTGGTAGAACGTCGCGATAAATTTTCTTCAGTAATCGATAATATCTTAAACAAAATGAGCAGTCGTGGAAGAATTAACCTCTGAGGGTAAAAAAACAAAAAAAATCAATATTTTGTTAGGACTAGCAGAAGTCAACCCTAAGAGGTTGTTAGCATTTTACCAATAACTCTGTATAATTAACAGGCTGTAATTTTTTTAAGTGTTATGTTTCCTCATTCATTTTTACATGATGTACCGATTTTATTGTTTTTTTTTATTGTGCTTGTCATTATATGGTCCCCTCCAAATTTCAGTGAGATCTGATGAATAGTTCGAGATATCCCTAATAATGCGTAGTTACTTGGCTTCGAGTACATATATGATGTTCTAATGTAATATATATATATATATATATAATAAGTTTATATATATAATAGTTAAGTATATATATATATATATATATAAGTTAAAATGAACTTATCAAATGTAAAAAAAAATATACGATGGTTTCGTTTATTTACTTTTTAGTGAATTTTTGTTGCAAATAGTTTTCCGTTTGAAGTTGTTTTTTTTTGTTATAATTTTCTTTATGTTACATTATCTAAGTATTTTTTAACTATGTGATTTGTAGTTCACAATATCAGTAAAAATTTGGAGTTTTTTTAATTTTCTTGTCGTACTCTAAATGATATTTTACATCAAACATATTGGTTACCTAGACTCGAATCTGTACACTTTTTTTTAAACGTAAACGCTAATTTCTAAAATAAAGTCACTCATTATTGTGGTCTCTATTTGTTTAATATTAAGTGTATCTAATCTCTAGCAATCACCAAACAGTCCTTATAACATTGAACATCCTTTACATTGAACCTGAATAGAGGAAAATTAGTTTTCGGACATACAATAAACTAAAATTTTCAATATTTTTTTTATTAGCTTAATCCATGCGAATCATCGATAATGTTATCAATTGAATTTGATTCATAAATACCCGATAACAGATGCGTAAGATTGCGCTAAAAACACATGCATCTATTTAATACATACATAAAATAACGCCTATTTCCTGTAGGGGTAGGCAGAGACTACAGATTTCTAACTGTAACGATCCTTACATATCTCTTTCGCTTCATCTACACTCATCAATCCTTTCATACATAATCGTCGGTTAAAGGTACTCCTGACCTGGCCTTTTTTTCAGAATATCTTCAATCTGATTTCGGAACGTTCGCTTAGGTCTTCCCCTTCCAACACTTCCGTTCACTTGTCCCACGTAACCCTGTTTAGTCAATCTCATTTCATTCATTCTCTCTACATGTCCAACTCCATCTATTTAATTAACCGACTAATGTTATGTTATCAGCCTTGCACAGACTATTAGCAAAATTTTGATTAGCGTTGATTTACTGATTTTTTCTAAATTATTATATTATTTATACTGCATACTTTATACTGCAAACATTCGTAAATGTGTGTGTCCATTAGTTGTGTTTTGAAGACAGTGAATACAACACTTTATTCAACCAAATGATGCACTCTTGTGTGATGGCGGAAAAAGTTCGAGGCCCACCTGATGTTAAAACGGACTAGCCTCTGCCTATAACAGATGCATTTCGTCACAATTCACGAATTGCACTGCGCCCGACACCTTGAGACATAGTTGATAAGTCTCATGTGCCTGTAATTTCGCTGGCTCTCAAGAACTGCTGACGAAATACACCGTTAGGTACTTGGCGACAGATTTCCTAAATGAAATCCGCCAGGCGGGCATTCACAAAATGCCCTTCCACCATGCAATGAAGCTCAAGCCCGCAGCGGGTTTCGAACTATGGACCTGCTGCGCGGCAGTCCATAGCCAATGCCACTGAGCCATCACTGCTTCATATATTCAGAAATATTGCCTTGTGTAAAATTATATTGTATATAGGTTACTACTTCTATCTACTTCAGGTTATTGAATGACCCTATAAAAATGGTAAAGGGTACAAAAAATATGATGGTAACAAGATAATATCCGGTCTCTTTTAACTATAATCTATGGAGGCTCTCTTCGATAAATTTTATCGAAGGAGGCTCTAATCAAAACATCAAGGGCATTGCCCGAATCTGTAGCCGGCCCTTCAACGACAAACTGAATCAGTAAATGTAGTTGATTAACTTATTACTTTATAGTAATAAATTATAATAAAAAAATAACCAACTAGATATAAGTAGAAATAAATATATATAAAAGAAGGACTCACTTGAGCTTTAGGATATTTTAACTGACACTAGGCTAATTTTCCTTCGGGAAAAATATTGAATAAGTTGGAGAATGAACTTAAAAGTAAAAAATTATTAAATGTAAAAAAAAACGAGAGTATGGACCACAAGCATAGAACATATAATAATGCAAATCTGTATTGTGCAAGTAGTTACTAATAAAAGAAAAAAAATACTATAATGTTGAATACGTTCTATTGTCGCAACTAGTATGTATAATGCAGATGTGATCAAGATGGGCCAGTATTTGCAAGAATGGCAAGACTAACTTTATTGGGCACAAACTGCACATAAGTATGCAGCAAACGAGGCTTTCAGTACTCAATTGGCTAGTACTCAACGAGAGACAAAGTAGGCGTGTCAGGAACGAGGCGAACTCAGATGCATAGTGGAAGGGCATATTGCAAATGGTCGCCTGGCTAGCGACCACCCTCAAGTAGAAAATCTGTCGCTAAGCACCTAACGTTCCCCGGCAGCAGTCCTTGAGAGCCAGAAAAATTACAGGCACATGGCGCAGTGCAATTCGTCACATGACGAAATTCATCTGTATAGGCAGAGGTTAATCCGCTCAACATCTGGTGGGCCGCGAGCTAGTTCTATCATAAGCACAAAAAAAAAACACATCAGCCTACTGCTCATTAGACGTATCCTTTCCCTTAGGCGTTTTTTACGACATCTAGCATAAGAGGATATGAAACAATCATTATATTAACAAGCCGGGAACAGTATTTTGGAAAACAGTATTGAATAAATACAACGAAATGTTTTCAGGAGACTTCCCAGAAATATAATATCCTTCGGGATAATAAAAGTGAAGTAGGTAATGTTTTAAAAATCTTAATAAAACTGAATAAAACACAAAGAGCTTGGATAACATTTTTAGTAATTAAATATTGTTTGAGTACACCAAAAGCTTTTAAAGGCTATTTGATTTCACCGAATGATATTTATATTTCAGATTAATTCGAGAAACTTTATCCATTCAGCGTTTCCATTTAATTTTTGAACGCAGGTAAATATTCTGATAAAGTTTATGTACCGAACACTATACCTATAAGCATCTCTCTAATCTTTGTAGTCTACAGATAAATAAAAACTAAAAAATGTTTGTATCAGTTGCAAAAATATATGCATCTCTCATAGGCAGAGGTCACTGCTTAACATCAGGGAGAACTCGTGTTTCTACTGTCACATACCATATAATAAACGTTCGTGCCTTCTTAACGGCAACATTTTCTAAAATAATTAAAAAATATATTTCATATGAATATAAAGAGAACGGATTAAGTAATTGAAAAAAATGAAGTGATTATTATAAGTAATAACTACTACACATACATTACTAATTCGATAGCATTCGATGACCAGCTTTTTTGGACTGCTAATTCGTTCTCATTAATTAATAATATTCTCAGTTCATTTCCAAGTTCCGAGAGGCCGAAATCTAAACTCGATATGAAGTTAAAATGTAATCAAAAGCTGGCGTGACTGTGTTGCAAAACTTGGTCCACATTTAGCTAAACATTAATCAATAGTAAGGATAACAATCAATAATCGATATAGAGATGGTAAATAACAAATGTTAATATATTGATTTTATTGGAATAGCCAAAGTGCTCCAGTGCATATTACTGAAACACAAAGACAATACTGGAAAGGTACACTTAAACATCCAAACACCTTTTATAAGTTAGGAATTAAATAACTGATAAATTGATGAATCGAAAAAGAGATGCAAACTAACAAATTTAAAATTATATATCGATATTATTCCAATATGAATTGAAAAACTAAAGACAATACTCCAAAACTAATCTTAATTCAGCTTATAAAACAATGGCACAGAATTCATTAACTGTTGTTGATATTTCACCGTATGGATATTATTGGCATATGAATTAAAAATTTTATACAGTACTGCAAAACTCTCAGCTAATTCTGTTATAGCTGAATCAATAGTTGGGAATTCAATCATCTATAGAGATGAAAAAATAACACAGACTCATATGCATGGATATAACTTATTAGCATATAAACTGCAAATTAAAAGGTAAACAAAACTTGGTAGGTGTGCTGTACAAGTTACTAAAGCAAAACGTGAGTTGTTTAGAAATTAAATAACCAATTTAATGTAGAGATGCATAAATCAAACACAGAATGTATTAATATGAAAACACTTTGAAAGTTCGGATGTATGTTTTTGTCACTACAACAGCTAAAGGGATCGAGATAAAATTTGGAACAAAGACTTCTTTGGTTGTGGTAAATACAAAAAAATATTCTATTTGCTTCACCAAGTAGTTTCGGACAAAGCATCACATTTTAATATTTTTATTTTTGCAATAAAGCATGCTCTGTGGATTACATTACATCCCCATGCGATGGTTAAAGAACGAGAGAAAAAATTGTATAGAGTTATGAGTCATATGTAATTTATATACTTTACAAACAAGAGATAGCATTGCAAAACTTAGTATATCCCGCTTAATCCTAATCAACGGTAGGGAGTTCAATTACGGGTACTGCTATAGAGATGCAACTAAATGAATCATAATATATCGATGTATCAATGTTGTTTTACCAAAAGGCTAAGCTTTTGACCAGATTCAGCATTCTGCATTCTGACAGGTGTCTATAAATCATGTTTGGAAAAGTTTGGGGCAAAAAATCAATGTAGTGAGGTAATAAACGATTCAGCTTTCGAATTTGATTCGTTTTCATAAAAATATCATACGATAAAATTTTCATATGGAATATCAAAAGGTTTGATTATACATATTATATGAAAACTTAACTAAGGACTCTCCCATATCCTCTTTTGGGTGACATAAGTAGCTTTCGTTGATAAAAGTAGACTGTAACAGCATGTTAGGCGCAGAATATTGTTTTTACCATGCTAACGTCCTTAATAACCTGATTGTGGCGGTTATACTACCAACTGAATTCTCATAACAGGTTGGTGACCACTCAGAAAACCGACACCAAATATCTTACTATTAAATACATAGTTTGTTTTAATATTAAGAATATTGTTCTGTGTTTGCACGTGATCACTTAATTTAAGAACATTTGTGTGATCCGTGTATTTTTTCATTTTGGTTCTTTTTTAGAGATATCCTTCATGGTAAAAAATTAGAACGGACTTCCTTACCTTTAAAGGAATTGGCAATGGACAGTTAACGCGCGTAGTAATAGGATCCTGTTTACACTGGCCCTAGGCACGTTTTCCTTTTGCCCACATTGTTGTTGTATTGTATTCGTTGTCTTTTTGCAATTACTCTCTTTCTTATTGCTTGAGTTTCTATATTATAGGTATGTATTTTATGCAATTTTTGACATTGATGACATGACCGTAAAATTCCAGAACCGCTCCGAATCAACTTCAAATATGGTACTAAATATGTAGAAGCTAAACGAAAATCACATTATAAAATTTTTAGAGCACGAAATTTGTCATCTCGAGCAAGAATCGAATTCACATTCCCTGGATTCAGCGGATGATTTATTTCCTTCGATTCCCAGATTCGTCGATGCCTGCTCATGATGAGAAGAAGAATAATTTGTGCTCTAAAAATATTTAAAGTGGCCTTACTATAGCTTCTTCTACTATTATTGATATCAAATACATTACGTAGTGGATGTCCCCCGTGTCTTAGACAGCAACAAAAAAATATTATGCGATTATAAAAATTATAACGTGATCTCTAGAGAGTCGACATACAAATATACCAAGTCACCATATCAGATTAAAAATCACTTTAAAAAGAACAAAAACTGTGCGTTTGATAATCAAAATATAATAAACCTTATTTTAAATGAAGATCACAGACGTCTACCAATAATAATAATAATCACAATAATTACTAAGGGTGCAAGATTTATTCTCATTTTGTAAAAGTTTCATTTATATTTAAAATAACCAGACTATGCGAACTTTCTATCTCAATTTAAAGCATTTAAAAAAAGTAACTTTAAATTGAGACTGCAATGCGTATCTTAAATTTGAAATGATTAAAAAATATGAAAATATTGCTAAAGTATAAATTAAACCGTCTATCGGCTTACTTTATATAAAAAAACTATCAAATTTGACTTTAAATAATTAAATTAATACTAGATAGGTATTCACCAGACGTATAACACGTCATTTAGTGAGTAAATTTAACACCATCAAAATATGGTACGGTACATGCTTATTCAAAACTATCGATAATATAATCATCTCTATTTTAAACAGTTTCTAATCAACTCTTACCCAACAACTTCATTACTTCTGCCTGGCTGATGAGTACGTTCAGATGGCTGGTTGCCAATGGCAACGCCAGGCAGACTGCCCATGCGATAACAAGCAGTTTAGCCGCCATTTCGGCCACTTCACTTCATATTGCAGTCATTTTTACTTCACTTCAAACTTTATTGTTCACATTTTTTTAAGAATATAGTCATATTGCAAGCATATCAGTTCAACGCTCTAAAAAAATCTTCATTTAAAACAATGATAACAAAAGGGATTAATTAAATAAGAACAACACAAAAAAATTCAGAAGAACTCATTAACATAAAGGAACAGGTGGCGTGATGACGTTCACCAACATTTTAAAATTCGAAACCTAGAAATAAAATTAAAATGCGGAAACGAGCGGACGGTGCCGAAATTCAAATCGAGTTCGAAAATTCGAAAGCAGTCGTGCGGAAAGGTGGGCGGTAGACGAGCCGGGACGCGGGCAGAGTTTGCGGGATCGCGCCGCACTGCCGGAGAGTTTGTGGCGAGCCAACAAGTTACCGAGAGGCATGCGCACTGACAAAACCCTCTCGCAGTTTGAACTCGCACTTTTCAGGTTTTATTTTCGCTTCAGGCGATAATTACTTTTCATGCAGCATGTACAGAGTGAGATTAGTAGTTTGGACGCAAGCTCTTTAAATTTTTCAGCTTGTACTTGTGTGTCTTTTTTTCTCCAAAGATTACACAAAGTAAAAATTCAAATGCTTAGATGTGTCTTTTTTTCTCCAAAGATTACACAAAGTAAAAATTCAAATGCTTAGATAATGCCTCTGCCAAGCTATCGCCTGTCGCCTACCTACGTAATTTTAAGAAATATTGTAATAATTTTGTTATATAGTATATGACACATTGTTAAAAGAAGTTTATAAGAATATCCCCGAGTTTCTTGTCCATTCTTCTCGCAGTGGCTCTATGAAGCAGTGATAGCTCAGTGGTTTTGGCTAACTAATGATACTAAATGCACCGTCATCAAGTAGAAAATCTGTAGCCAAGCTTCTAATGGTTTGTTGAAGTTGGCTGGAGCCTTGGAGACTGCAGTGTTAGATGATCTCTTCAGAGCTAAAGGCACTGCTTTCAGTGCTTTCTTTCTCCTTCTCGTGCTTCTTCTTACGTCTTCTCTTAAGTTTTGGAGATAGGCAATAGTCTCACACAGGTATCCTATTTCTTGATAATAAAACTTTTTGAAATTATAACCTGGTCTAATTGAAGTCTGAGTATACATGTATACTCAGACATATATATACATAAAACATATTTTTGTATATTTTTCATGTATCTTTCTCATTTCGAAAGATTGTTATTGAAAAACTTGCGATGTTCGGTTTTTGGGTTATTTCTACACAATATATCATAATATTCTAAATATCATTATTTTTATAATATTGATGTAATATTCTATATTCATAATAACTTCAGGTTTGTAACTCTTTTCCGATTTTTACGATCTAGATACTACAGCTATCATTCCGCATGGTTGGACAGCTGGATAGACAGACATACATCATTGGTACCCTGCCAGATTCCATAAAAGGCTAAGCTTGCTCACCATTCTTAGATAATATCTTCACTTATCTTAGATTTTGGTTAAAGGTTGCATGGGAAAGAAAAAAAAGACATCGCCAAAAAATTTAAATATAACGACATATTTTCTACTTGAAGGTGATACCTAGCCAGGCGGACGTTCGCAAAATGCCCTACAATGACGATGTAACGACTGCCATCCTAGATTAGCAACAAGCAAAATTGGACAACAACCAAAGATTAACAACGTTTTGAAGCGCTCGTAGCCAAGTTTGCTTAGCCATTCTGAATCGATCAGCAAAGTTAAGCAACGTCCGCCGCGGTCATAACTTGGATGGGTGACCGCTGGTGACAATACTACTGAGCGCTTTCGTGCTTCGGAGGGCACGTTAAGCCGTCGGTCCCGGTTGTTGTCTTAGGATAGCAGTCGTTAAAGCATGGTGGTAGGGCACTTTGCGAATGCCCGCCTGGCTAGCTACCACCCTCAAGTTGAAAATCTGTCGCCAAGCACCTAACGGTGTGTTCCGGCAGCTGTCCTTGAGAGCCAGTAACTCTAGGTTAGCCTGAACAACATCCTCGACCACATCATCACTTACCATCAGGTGAGATAGTGGTCAAAGGCTAACCTATCAGGCATAAAAAAAACGTGCCCTCCGAAGCACGGAAGCGCTCGTAGTAATGTTACTAGCAGTCACCCATCCAAGTCATGATCGCGGCGGGCGTTGCTTAACTTAGCTGATCAGTTAATAACGGCTAAGAAAACTTCGCTACGAGCGAAAAAGGAAGTTGATCAACTTTATTTTATTTATTTTATTTTATTTTCTTCGGAAAACATACAGAGTTTTTTATAACTATCTTAAACTAAATTACAATAACTACTTATACTCCAATAAATTGTTTACGTGTAATAAATACTCCCGTGCCGATAGAAGTCTACACACCAGCCGCCATAATAAGCCATGGATTATGGAACATCTCAATACCCTATAGTGTAGGTATCTACCTCTCATCCACTAAAATACGATTTAATTGAATCAGAAAATATGCATTCACTTTCTCGGATCGTATCGAAAATGTGTTTAAATTTTAAAAGGCTTTCATTTAGAGGGCGCTGTTGTAAGGAATTAATTGAATTTGTCTCGAGGGAGGGCGTTTCCGGTGCGCATTAGGCTGTTCGCAGTTGATAATGTAATTATCTCCTTTTGAAAGTTCGTCTCCATATTGTTTCAAAAATAAAGTTATAGCTGAACACTGTTGCTCTTATTTTGATGAAGTAGTATCAACGCGAAGTTAATATTGTCTCATTAAGGTTTCTTTTAGATATATGTTAAATTTCAAAAACAAACAGAGGGTAGTCTCTAAGAAATTATTTAAGATACATGCTATCCTTGGCCGAAGTTCTATAGTAGATAATTAATATATTAACAATAAAAAACCAACTTCAAACATAAACACATTAGGGATAACTCAAATAATACTCGTCAGATCTTACTTAAATGAAAATCGGACCACATGACGAGTAAAAGTTATGAGGTTACACACAAAAAAATCTGTTGATTGAGAACCTCATCTTTTTTTACTCGGTTAAAACGAAGCCTTATTACTTAGCCTTGGCTGTGCGTGGGCATCCGCCTAAATTTGAAAAGGCTTTATCTTTGGAACCGTAAGAAATAGCCAGTTGAATTTTTTAAATAACATGGCGTGTTCAAATAGCATATTGCCTAAAAATACTAATGAAAAATAAAATTTAAGTCCCTATGAGTGAAAACCAAGTTAGTTTTTATAATAAAACTGCAAATCCCTAAATAATATCATTTGATTCAGCGCTATCGTAAAAATATAGGTAACACACAAGCATCAGACTTGGTAAGATAATGAAGGGTAGGATAACAGGGTTTTTATTATTAAAATTTGTTATAACACGTTACCTGTTGGACTAATCCAATATGTAACTTATAATAACGAATAATAAAAACCCTATGTGCGGGTTGGACCCCCGATAAGGGTTTCGAAATTTAAAATAAATCAAACTCGGGAATACCATGATCTTGTAGAATGGTTACTTAAATAGCTAAAATCTTGAAAATTTTAGATATTCAAGGTAAACAAGTTTATATCTAGAATTAAAACTTGTTAATAACGAAAGCTGGCGTAACACACCATAAGTGTTTGGCGACCAATTTTCTGCTCGAGATTGGTAGCTAGCCTGAGCATTTGCCAAATGCCCGACCACCATACAAACTGTTTCGTTAATTATCATTCGTTAAATATAATCTACAATTTATTTATATTTGACATTAATATTTATATAATTACATAATATTTTAATATAAATATTTGACCATTAAAAATTCCTTGAACTTTACTACTTATATATATTACGTACCTGTTATCATTAAAATGCGTATATCTTCACATTAATAAATTATTGAATTTATCTACATGGTCATCAGCATTTTTGATAAGTTATAATATTAGTCCCCTTTCTTAGCTAATAATCAATAGCATGTCACTTCCCTGCTTTAATTTATCACTACTCTACCAACAGTGTCACTCCCCTGGTAACACATTTTCCTCTGTTGCCTATAAAATTTAAAAAAATATAAAAATCTTCTGGTCCTTATCATTATAAATTTTAAAATAGTGCCAATTATCAATATTGAATGGAACAGATAACATTTCCTTCAGGGACACAAAAAAACAAATATCTTATATTCACCCATTTACATTGTTATGATTTAAACGTTTGAGGTAAATAGACATAATAATTCGTCGTTTGTGCTCTGGTAAGGTAACTTTTCACATCATAAGATATTTTTATATCATTTTTTATAGCTAGTCTTTTACCACTATCTCACCTAATGGTAAGTGATGATGTGGTCGAAGATGTTGTTCAGGCTAACCTAGAATTACTGGCTTGCAAGGATTGCTGCCGGAATACAATACTTTTAGGTTTACAGTACGATAGGAGTACGAAAAATTGAGTACAAAATTACTTACTCCAAGTGCCAATAGAACCTACATCCTCCGAATTTACGCACCAGGTGCCTTAACCACTGAGGCATTGAAGATCGTGTGGCTTAGCCGAGATGTTGTACTCTAATTGAATACTTTAACTATTATAGGGGACGTGTGCGGGTCATAAAAAAGTCTACTGTAATTTTGAAACCAAAACAGTTTTTTGGTGTCGGGTGTAAAATTTTAGTATTAAACGAGTGTATTTTTACGGTTCAAACAAACGTGAAACGATGGGGATTGCGGTATAAAAGCACGTGTATTAAAGTGAGAATATACCAAAAAAAATTGGTAATTACTATGCTACATTTGATCGAAAGAAGTGATTTTTAAAACGACGGAAATATTTAGAAGGATTCAGTGATTACTTAATCCTTCTAAACATTTAAGTCAAAGCCAGTGCGTAAAATCGGGGGTCAACGCCACTCTTTTATATGCTTGGCAACAGATTCTCTACCCCAGTGTGGTAGCTAGCTAGGTGGACATTTTCATAATGCCCTAACACTATGCTATAACGAGTGCCGTGTAATATTGTGATTGTAAATGTGGACAGACGGCTTTACGTGTCCTTCGAAGCATGGAAGCGCCCAGTAGTAATGCTCAAGTGGTCACCCATCCAAGTCTTGACTGCAGCTGCTGCGGACTTTGATTGACCTAATTGATCGGTTATGAAAGACAATGCAAGCTATGCTACAAGGATAAAAAAATTGCGTACAAAACTATGTTTTAACAGAGTTTTGACTAACCCAGTCGTTCGATGCATTGCACCTTACACTCGTGGTCGATCTACTACGATTATCTTGTTCAATATATTATATCATTTTGTCATATTTTGTGACGTTACTGAGAACTAAAACGCATCCATAAAGTATATTCACAGCATAAAATCAGATCCTATTTCCCTGGTATCCTCACACTAATACTCATATTCTTACAATAATACCAATCATTAGCATTTCAAAACCCCAAAAAGTATGAATTTCTACGTATTTCCTATGGCACAAGCTCGTTTGCCTTGCAAATAAGGCATACACCCCTTACAAAAATGACTCATCTTTGCACATAAACGACTTCATACGCCTTCTTTAATCCTAATCCACAACTTTCCCACATAATCCAAACAAAAACGGCTACCTCCTAATACATCAAAACACCGCAAGTTCCAGCATGTGGCAAGTGGGAACGTATCAAGGGAAAAGTAGGGGGTTGTTGTTTAACTTATGTTAAGGGTGATTCTCCAATTTTGGGTCACTTAGACGGTGAAATTCTGAGGATCATTATTGTGATTCAGGCATTTTTTTGTATATATACGGTCGTTTAAGCAACTTATCTGAAATCCTGAGGATCATTATTATGATTCAGACATTGTTATTTTATATGTACGGTCGTTTTTTTTAAATTTTAGCACTCTTGTCCCTTGTATTTTATGTAACCAACCTTTTGTGAAGAGTAAATATATATATTTTTGATTGATTGATTGGTTTTAGCAACGCATCCGTGTTAAAGGTAATTTCTTAAATGCTTCATTAATAGTATAAAAAAATCTGATGTACATGTGTTTTATATTATTTTGTATAACTCCTCCGTAACGATAACGAATTTTCACATCAATTCGCACTTTCGCTAAAATGTGGCGAATTATATTCTTAACAAACCTGTATTGAAAATTTTCAAATTGGCAACGACATCCACTTAAAATTATTATTTCTTTTCACGCATTTCGGACACACAAGAGGTCGCTACAATGTGCAGCGTATGGTACGTATGGTAGTTTACTTAGTTCATGTTTTTTTCAAAAAATAGTATGAAGTAATCGAATACAAATTTCCTGATCTATGCATTCGCCCCTTTAATGAATATCAGAAAGGCAAATCTTAATCAGAACCAAATTGAATAACTTATATTTAACAAATCTGATAAAAAAATATTTTATATGATTTGACCCACGCGAGTACTGCCAGTTTTTTAACATTACACAATTATCATTCATTTTCCACGTATTAAGTCAGTTTATTGTTTGTCTGACTGTCTATAGGTACCGAGTGGATTCTTACATCTTAAATTTCCTGAATTAATATTTTAATCTATATTAGTTCATTCTAACGGCTGAATTCGCATTCATTTTCAAAAACTTAAAAACACGTAGTCCCACTGTGGAATTGGCGCGAATAAAAAAAATAGATACTGTATTGTGGCTTTTATATGTTTCCATTCTAATTTTAAATAGTATTATCTAGGTATACAAGTCATCCAGAAAATAGCAATTAACGGGCTACATTTACTTTAGTAAAAGGTTTTAAAACCACTTCGAAAGTACTCGGGCGTTTCAATATTATTCCACGGACAAATTGTTTTATCTGAGACCTGAACAGAAACGTACTAATTTAAACAGTTGTAGAGTTTTCTTTGCCCCTGATAAGCTTAACTAAATATACCTGACTACGTCCACACGTGCCAAGGAATATATAAGAGTATGTTCGTGAGATTAAACGGCAGTGAATGTATAAGTAATGGGTTCGCGGCCGCCTGGCACTGATGGATGAACCACATCGCTTAATAACATACTAAGTATATACAAATAATACTTTCGATATTTTTTGTCTGATTCTTATTTTACGCACTAAGCTAACTCTGACTATCCATTTAGCGTAATGAAGATCCTTTCTTGATGCGGTCCTAATTATCTTAGGTTATTTTATGATCTGATAAATAAATGTAATGTGTATATATTTTTAAGACCCATCGTAAAATGCCATCTCCTTCCTTCAGAGTTTTTAATATCCAACGAGTGAAACAAAATCTCAGTTGTAAGCAAAGCTCATCTTAGCCTTTTCTATCCAATTGAAAAACAGTCGCTGAGGTCAGCCTAAAAAATAAAGATCTAAATATGATTACAAGCACTACCACGTGCTAAGCGAATATCATATTTGACAAATTACCGTCCACTATGACGATTAGAGAAACGAGAAAGAAATAAAATTGGAGCACGAAGTTTTGGCAGAATTAGCCGTGCCCAGGTGGCCGGGCGGCTTAGACATCCGGCGAAAATCTGAAGACGCGGTTTCAATTCCCGCCCGGGGCATAACATTTTGTTCTCCAATAATTTGTAACAAGACCTAGAGTTGAAATTTAGGGTGCTTATGTAAATGTTTGTACCATGAATTCTAACTTAGCTTGAACAAGTCATCAACTTTTTACAGTCGTAAATTTCAAAATTTAGTGTATTTTCAATATTAAAAATTAGATTTCAACATTTTTAAATAGCTCCACGCATCAAAACACGTGGGCCGCGGTTCCCGATCGTGTCCCGTTGGATTGAGCGCGATCGGAGCTATACTTTTTTAAATATAGCAAAATCTTAGTAAATTTAACATAGAAAATTCACCTAAGGTGTACCGCTCCCCATACTTTAGGAATACGACATAGTCAAATTCACGTCCCAATATAGAGTGTAGTATACCAAAATTTGCGTCTCTGGTAGCGCAAATTAACTAGACAGTTTAAATAGTATCGTCCCGTAATAAAATCTTACACCAGACAGCTAAAACCTGTTATTGCAAATATTTTTGTAAGAAATTTCGTATATTCGTGTTGTCTTTGTTCGTTTCCTAATTGTGTGGTGTTTTTGTGTATGGTAATTTGCAGCCGCTGGTAGCGAACCGTCCTGCGTTGTTTTTAGGTTTATAGCTTCAATAGTAAAAAAGTTATCAACGTTTTACAGTTACATTTTTCAAAATTTCGTGTATTTTCAAAATTTAAAATCAGATTTCAACCTTTTTAAATAGCTCCACGCATCAAAACACGCGGGCCGCGGTTCCCGATCGTGTCCTGTTGGATTGAGCGCGATCGGAGCTATACTTTTTTAAATATAGCAAAATTTTAATAAAATACCTAACTTTAAGATTTAATTATTAGCAGTTAATTATTAAGCATCATCACCATTGCGATCAAAGGCATATATTTCAGATTAATAATTTGTGCGGTCTAGTGATATTCTTCAATTATAATATCAATGCTCAAGTGCTTCCCTGATATTGGTCACACCTAAACATGACAGCTGCACTGTTATTGTCCACTGGAAGGGCACTGTAATATGTAAAAATACTTGGCGAGTAAGACATAGATACTTATGAATCAGATGTATCAGATTGACCGGTATGTTGCAATCCCTGGATATAAATGTAACAGGAATAAATATTTTTACCAAAATTTCAAGGTCTGATTACACTCACAGATTTAAACCAAAAGTTCTGCGTAGAACTGCACTTCTACGCAGCTTCTTAGAGCTACGCTCGGTCGTAACTCTAATAAATTTGTTTGTAAATCTCGTTTGCCCAGTATTTACACGTGTCACAGTGCTATAGTAAAATATAGGATGCAATATGATGTTGGTGCGTAAGTTAACATGCGGGTAGCTACAGGAGACCTCAGACCAAATAAAAAGTCAAGACAGAATGTTGTGAACAGAGAAGTGAGGCCGGTTTTCCAAACATGTGTGCGTGTGTCGGTGTTGCCATGATAATCAAATTACCTTATGAAAATAACGTTACCAATTTAATAACGTAATTAGTATTAATACAACAACAGGGTTCCGATGTAACGTGTCGGCAAAAGTAGTGTCGTTAAGTAGGGGAAGGGAATGGAAAAAGTGTTTCAGAAATAACATTACTGGGTATTTATTTAATCTACATGCATTTATTTCTTGTAACTAATTAGTGACGGATTTTTTATGCAATCGGGGAAAAAAGCACAAAGCCCACCTGGTGTTAAGCTGTAACCTCTGCCGATACAGTTCATCACAAGTGGCAAACTGCACTGCGCCCATCACCTTGAGACATAAAGATATTAAGTCTCATGTGCCTGTAATTTTACCGGAACATAGGAATGTGAACATTACTGCTTGGCGATAGAAATAGGTATAAATAAATATAAGTCGCCGATTTTAAAATATTCCCATGATAGTTCCTTCTTACTTTTCCGAATGATTTCGATCCAATTTTGTTTAATTTTTGGACTCAATTCGGAAAATGAAAAAATAATTAAACAGTAACACTGGTAAGTGACCAGTAAAGCGTGAACAGTTAAGAGGGAACTTAAATTTGCCTTTGTAATATCAATAATAATATGGTTATAATTCAACTCTATACACAACAACGTTAAAAACATCAAAAAAACCAATGGAAATATGTTTTTTTTATAACGAAAAAAAAACATCATCTACGTCAATCGTCGTAGATGCCTACGACGCAATATCTGTATTAAAAAAAAATACTGTCCAATTGAGAACCTTCTCTTTTTTTTAAGTCGGTTAAAACACATTGATCAACTATTAAAAAAAACTAAAAGTAATACGTTGTGTATTATCACCCAATAATAGGGTAAACCTTATAGGCTTAACGGCAACACCAATGCCACCACGCCGCAATAGTTCGACTGACGAGTCAAGGCGTAGTTTCGTTGAACATATGTGTGTGTAATCGTGTTTGTACACGGCGAGGCGTAGTTTTACCGGCCTCACTGTTCTTTACACAACGTTCTGTCTTGACTTTTTATTCGGTCTGAGCAGGAGACATGGCATACCTCACACCCTACAAAACGCACTCTCCTGGAAAAATTCTGAAACTCATGCAAGTATGAACGCACGTCGCTCGCTCCGCGTAATATCTTTGCGGAATTTTTAAAACATTTTTCAGATAAATTCAGTAGTATCATTTCATAAAATGGAATTTAGATATTATCACATTATATTTTAAACGAAAACTTCGAACGTCGTTTAAGGAAATGACGTAAGAAATAAACTTAACGTATGAATGAACTTGACGAACTTAACGCAGCTTAATCTATGCTCATCCAAAGACAATGAGAATAACGGCGTTTAAATACTAAAATGAACGATATCGTCCACGGGGATGCCAAGGTTAACCTGTGGAACCGACTTCTATCAATCCTACATTGAGATCAGTTTTTTGGAATCAGCATGATACCGACTTTACTATTACATACTTTCAGGGTTGGAAGTCGGTTCCACTTTTTTTTTCACCTTTCCATGAAAGTTAATTCACTTACTAGGTGAAGTCTGATTACTAACTCAGACAACATTATCTCCTACAATCAGGTGAGAGTTTGGTAAAGCCTTGCATGATGGGAATCAAAAATGGCTATCCATGATTAATACGCTCCCTTCCTACTAGTTCTCCTGTAGTGAAGTTTGGTAGATAATAAAAACTGTCTATTGTCACTTCAAATTGAGGTAAAGAAATAGCTGATAGTCTACCAGCCATCATTGCACATTCCTTTTAAGTAGTACATTTCTAGGCTAGTTCGAAAGGATCACAGTTAAAAAACACTATCTCAGGGCCGTAAGATGTCAATCACTGGCAAGATAAACGAATGGAAGCCTTTTCTCAGCGGCCTGTGCTGCTATTGTACAGGATCATTCAATAATGAAAAAAATGTTTAGGTTACAGCAACCATGTTGTTAAAATAACTTTCTTTCATTATTCTTGATAGTTAGTAGTTTTATGGCATAATATCATAGCAGGTTTCTCGTTGGCATTATATCGTCAACGCAATGATAAGAGCCATATTTATAAGTAGTAAAAGATATAAGGTTAAATAACGTTGTTATTTGTACACACCTATGCATAGTGGTACGTATTTTTGCGAATGTCGGCCTTGCTAGCTACCACACATTTTTTAATGTCATGATGAAAATGCATTAACGCATACACACTAGCCGGGAAGCCGGTGGTTATGTCACATTTTTTTTTTATGCCTGATAGGTTAGCCTTTGACCACTATCTCACCTGCTGGTAAGTGATGATGTGGTCGAGGATGTTGTTCAAGCTAACCTAGGGTTACTGGCTCTCAAGGACAGCTGCCGGAACACACTGTTAGGTGCTTGGCGACAGATTTTCAACTTGAGGGTGGTAGCTAGCCAGGCGGGCATTCGCAAAGTGCCCTACCACCATGTTTTAACGACTGCTATCATAAGACAACAACCGGGACCGACGGCTTAACGTGCCCTCCGAAGCACGGAAGCGCTCAGTAGTAATGTCACCAGCGGTCACCCATCCAAATCATGACCGCGGCGGACGTTGCTTAACTTTGCTGATCAATTCAGAATGGCTAAGCAAACTTGGCTACGAGCGCTTCAAAAGACAGGACAGGACATTCAGGATCAATAGGGACACCACTACCGACTAAAAACTACTAATAGTGGCAGGTGCCGCGGGGCACTCACGTTCTCATCCGCAGCCTCCACCGAAGTCGCTAAGTGGGTACTTAGCTCGCCCAGCCACTGGTAATTACTCCCGTACACTGTTTCGTGGGATGCCCCGGTACACGAGGGCATCCACACCTCATGAGGACATAACCCTGATGGGGGTGCCGGCTGTCGCCACAGCCGCCCCAAGTTCTCTGAGCAGAGACGGAGTGCACGATCGGGTCGCCTCCATCCATGCGAGAGAGATCTTGCAGAGCGCGGACATGGAGGAAGAGGATTTCGTTCCCTTTTCAGCTTCTCCGCCAGCGAGACAATAGTCTCGCAAAACGAGTCAACCGCCTCCCACAACCCATCGACCACCTCTGCGATGATGTCCGGCAAATAGAGGTTGGAACTAACTACCACCTTCAAGTAACTCTAGAAAAGCCTCACGAACATTTTCGGCCACATCATTACTTATCATCAATTTATTTTGCCAAATCACTTGAATGTTATCAACTATTTTATTATTATTATACGAACGCCAATGCCATTTGCAACTTTATTCATACTTTTTAGTGTTAAAATACGGTTCCACGTTTTTAAAATATTTTTTAATATTATTATTGTGATGCCATTCTGCTTACAAGAGCATTCACTCACCTCTAATGCTGTTCACCACCGACAACAGCAACTAATATTTAATCATTCAGACACGAATACATTTTTCAGTTAATTTATTATAACTTAAAAAATACTCAACCGATTTTGATGAAATTTAAATAAAACTACCTTGGAGGTATACCTAATAAAAAAGTATCATCAAGATAAGTTCATAACGGAGTACTCACGTAACAAACATACAAAAAATAACATAAGTACAGTCTAAATGGGAACTTTCTGCTTTTATGGAAGTCGGTTAAAAATTACTATTTGCTGTGGCTAGCCAGTAAGACTTTCGCAAAATGCCCTACCACCATACAAATTGTTCATGCACGTCACCCAACGTATGATGATGATGATGATACAACTACATCATATTATCATATGGAATTGCATGGTGGAAGGGCATTTTTGCGAATGCCCGCCTGGCTAGCGACCACCCTCAAGTAGAAAATCTGTCGTCAAGCATCTAACGGTGTTTTTTTAAATATTGTTAAGTTTGCAATAACGCCTGCTAGGCGAATTATGGACGCAGGTTCGAATCCCGCAAATTTGTAATTTTGTAATCTAACGGTGTGTTCCGGCAGCCAGTAATTCTACGTTAAGCCTGTTAACAGCTTCAACCACACCATCACTTACCATCATGTGAGATTGTGGTCAAAGGCTTACCTGTCAGCAGTAAAAAAACACTAAAAATGATTTATCATAAAACATAATAACAGAATATTATCCATTGCCGGCCTTAGACAACTTTGGATCAATTTCAATAATGCGTTCGTAGAAACCATTACGCCAAGTTATCCTTTCGACAACTTTCTCAGTAGAGATTATCATAAACATGGCCGACTAAATATATATGAGATATTTTTGAAATTTTTTTTTATGACTGCTTGTTATGTGTAGATATTATGCAAAATGATATAATATACCAACACAATATACCATTTTTAATGCATTGTGAAGGAAAAACCTCGACGTTGAAATTACAGAGCGGAGTGCATTTCGTCACTTGTGACAAAATGCTCTGTTATATATCTCTGCCCATAGCAGAAGTTACCGCTTCATCAGGTGGGCCTCGTGCGTGTCCCGTCACTGACCCATTAATATTTTTTACAAAAAAAAGGTCGGTTTGTAGGCTACTCCCCGCATACACTAAAACTCCTAAGATATTTCAGAAATCGCAAACCAAACACATTATCTCATATTTCTCCGAAGCCATTGTAAACGTCCGTGGAAGCCTTAAATCTCTCTAGTACCCGGTATACACGGATACTTAAACCCGGATACTCGGCCGGTCAAAACAAACAGATTGTGAACCGGATAGAGGGAAATGGTAATAGATAGCCGCGATCGAGATAATTCGGGAGGGTTATTTGGTTTACATAAATCTCCGTATGAAAATAGACATCCATAAATCGTTCTCTATATATACTTGTATTTTTGATACTATATACAATATAAGAAGAATTAATACGAGCTTAGATGAGTACTGAATACTAGAATAATTTAAATTAGCTTTAAACCCATTTCTCTAAGTGGCAAAGATACACAGGTATATTCTATGACGTGATAAGCATTATGTCGATGCTATTATATAAAATCTATTTGAAATATTTGATGCTTTCGGAACAGGGCTTATTCTTTCAGCAATGTCCGTTGCGGTCTTGACTTGGCTGAGTATACGCTAGTGGTATGTACTATAGAACACCACGGTGCTTCAGAGGGTACGATGAGGAATCGGACCCGGTCGTTGTCTTAGGACGGCAGTCTTTATAGCATATTGCGAGTGTCTTTTCAAACTAGCAACTACCTTCAAAAAATAAAATCTATCGCCATCACAACCAACGGTGTTACTGGAAGCTGACTTTAAGAATGAGTGATTCTAGGATTTCCAGGTTAGCCCGAATAACATCTTCGACTTCGAACTAATAGAACGACAGCTTTTTCAATGTCAAGGCTGCACTGATTTATTTTATGTTTCATAAAATAATTAAAGTATATTACATATCTTCGTTAGACTAACTATCGCTTACAGGAGGTCATTGAATTTTAGTATGGAGAGAAAATGGCCCTTTTTGTTGTTATTGATCTGAATTGTTAAGGTGTACGTTGTTACAAGAACCTTTGAGTGGGTCGTATATATTTTGTATTTCTTTGGACATTGCATACTCAGAAGCTCCAGAGATAAGAGTTTGTGCTCAGTTTTTCTGTATAACTAAATAATATAAGAATTACAAAAAATTATATCCCTCAACAAGTTTTTGGTTAGTTATATGGAAAACGTTCTTATTTTTACAATTATAAATATACAAAACAGGGAATTTAGTATAACATTATACAATGTTTTATTAAAACAGATTTGGGAACGCTAAAATCCGGATACTCAACCGGTCAAAATAAACAGATCGCGGCCGGATACAAGGAAACGGTAATGGATAGCTGTGATTAAGATAATTCAGTAGGGTTATTTGGTTGAAATAAATCACTCTGTTACAAAATGCACAGTATGGCAATTATTTAAAGTTAAAAACAGTTGAATTAATAAAACTTCTCTACGAGCTAATTCTGTCTGACCCGACTGGATATGTTCTGAAAAAACGGGCAGACATCTTCCTAACCCTGTTTTATGACATTCTGACGGAACATTTACGAGGCCCACCTGGTGTTATGCTGTAACCTCTGACTACGAGTGCAAAACATGCATTTCGTCAAAAGTGACGAATTGCACTGCACCCGTCACTCTGAGACATACAGTTGTTAAGTCACATATGCATGTAATTTTACTGACTCTCAACTACTTACTGTAGTCAGACAATCTAGCCACAAAACTAAAAAAATATATGATAATTTGCCGCCATAGATTCACTTTAAGCAACGTCCGCTGCGACTATGCATGATCTCGATGGGTGACCGCCCTAGTGGCAATACTATTGAGAGCTTCCGTTCTTCGGAGGGCACGTAAGCCGTCGGAACCGGTTGTTTTCTTAGAATGGCAGTCGGTGCGAATGCTCGTCTGGCTGACCACTCTCAAGTAGAAAAGTTTTTCGCCTAGCGCCTAACTGTGTATTGCGGCAGCTGTTCTTGGGAATCAATAATGCTAAGTTAGCCTGAACAATGTCTTTGACTGCATTGGTTAGGGCTAGTGTTTTGATAGCTCTTTACATACAAAAGTAGTTTCGTCACATAATTAATACTATAATGTTCTATTTGTATACATTCCTCAGGGATTCGGGTAAATCACTTGAAACACAGGTTCTCACGCAACGAAAAGGGTATAATAATAAAGTTCTGACGCAAATTTGGTACACAATACAGTAAAAATAATAAATCAACAATAACAATCACGGGATGGAGTATCTCGCGCGTCGCGGGTCAGTTAGCAGTTACTATTCTCTATCTCTTTCTCTCTATGTAAGAAAACCGATCGTTGGTGGTAGACCAAAAAGGATATGCTGAACCCAGACGCGAGACGCTAAGTCTAGGTCAGAGGGGGAGTTAGTAGCGCGAGCTTAATTTTGGGGATGTTTTTGAACACCTAAATACGAGGACGATCGGTTTTCTTACATAGAGAGAAAGAGATAGAGAATAGTAACTGCTAACTGACCCGCGACGCGCGAGATACTCGATCCCGTGATTGTTATTGTTGATTTATTATTTTTACTGTATTGTGTACCAAATTTGTGTCGCCTACGTTTTTCGTTAACCGGTATTTGGACTTGTCCTACAAATGGGGCCAATTGGGAAACGTGGTACCTTCTGCTCTCTCTAAGACGTAAGTCAAAGTTTCGTAGCTTCCCTAATACGATACGGTCCATCTCGCCTTGGTATGAACTTAGTTGTTTGACCTATAGCCGTATCGTTACTACCCTGGGTTTTCAAAAGAACGAGATCACCGGTTGAGTAGTCTGGAGCAAGGCGTCGACCTTCATCGGCAAAGCGTTCTGTCTTGCCTGAGCTTTTTCGTGCACTTCTCGTGCTTCCAATAGTACATTGGAGATGCGCCGAAGATAAGGCGTAAGGGTAGTCACTACATTGTCGCTTTCCACAATGGTTCGCATGTCCGCGAAGACATCCGCGCGTATTTTGCGGACAAACGTTAGGTACGCTGGTGAGTATCCAGTACTGCTGGTCACTGCAGAGTTCATTGCGAAGCGTATTGCCGGTAGGTGGACATCCCAAGTATTGTGATCTCTCCCAACTAGTATGGCGAGCTGGGGCTTCAAGTCACGGTTCTTCCTTTCAACCGGATTGGCTTGCGGATGATATACAGAAGAAAGGGAATGGGAAATTACAAACGAATGGCACACCTGCTGCATTATTTCGCTAATGAATTGAACTCCATTGTCACTCACAACACGTCTTGGAACTCCATATCTTAAGAACACTTCTGTGATTAGGGTTTTGGCACAGTCTGCGCTGGTAGCATTTTGAAGGCCAAATAACTCGAGAACAGGTGTCTTCTACGATAAGGAGATAAAGGAATTAATACACGCATTTCGGTCGGTTAAGTTTACTCTAAAATCGCGGACAATCGACGCTAGATGCGTCATTTAAATTTCGCGGCGAAAATGTAGTGGCACTAAATTTTCCTGATTAACCCCAAGTGGCACTAGAAATTCCCGATTGACCGTAGCGGCGTTCGACGGGTTAATGGTCACGGTCATGGGATTAAAACATTGGGTTGCGTTTGAAAGGTTACCCGAGGGTGTTCGGTTATTATTATTATTATTATTATTATTCACGTAATTTATTTTACAACATAATTTTAAATTTTTTACAACATTCATATACAAAAAAAAAAAAAAAAATATTATAAAAAACTTAAAACTAGGATGCCGCCGGCAGCGGGGTAGTGCCCAAGCTACCAGCGGTTAGGGCTGCAGAGAGAGGAACCTTCGGACAATGCGTGTCGTGTCGAGTATCACTGCCTTCTATTTATTATTATTATTATTATTATAAGAGCAAGATGCACTTACCTCCGCCAACGTCTCCTCGACAAACCTGACCTTCGCTATGAGCTGTTCGAGGCCGTCCACCGCATCGCGAGACACTCGTTCTCGTATCTTATGATCTAGCACACCATACACAATATCTATCTTCATTACTTCGGGCACAACGTATGGCAATATTGATAACGAAGCGCGCACTTAACAAACAAAAACATCGGCTCGTTCGCTGTTTTGTTCCGCGACAAAAATGTCTAAATAAATGTACATACTGCTGATTGTGCTCATCATGATGTGTACACAATTTTAGTAATATAGTCTGGCTCGTATATGTTAACCTATATAATGTGTGTTCTTTTAGTGATTGTATTCTGTTTTGTGTCTCAGTATAAATAAATAGATACTGATTTGCAACTTGAGTAAAAATAAAATTGTCATATAAAAATATTGATTTAAAAATAACTCGAATTGGAATAATTAGCCTTCGCAGACGAAGGTTATGTTGTAAAAAAAAACTTCGTAACTGCATTTTTTTATGCAAAGTCTAGAGAAAAAATATTGGGAATTAAAAATTAATAAGGTTGATTTGTTTCTCTACCCTACCTGTTTTTATTTATATAAACCTGAGCCATATCAAATATTTAATATTAAGTATAGACTAGCTAAAATTCAAGAAATATTTTTTTACGATATATCGAAAATATCGATATATTTCTACGATATATCGCGAAGTATCGATACAACACTACGATATATTATATCGATACTTTTTTGTATGAACATCCCTACCTTATAGGTATTATTTTTTCGTGTTACGTAAAGTGGACTCGCCGCG
Organism: Plagodis dolabraria; assembly: GCA_963854805.1. Classification (NCBI taxonomy): domain Eukaryota; kingdom Metazoa; phylum Arthropoda; class Insecta; order Lepidoptera; family Geometridae; genus Plagodis; species Plagodis dolabraria. The sequence continues at coordinate 8,452,517 of OY978442.1, forward strand.
TACTCGCTTCGTAAAGTGGTGTGCGTACTCCCAGCGGCAACATGTTGAAATACATGATTTGAGCTTAGCAGATATTTAGTGTATGAACTGGTGTAAATGTGTATGGTAGTTTTAAATCTGTGTGTCCAGCCATTCATAAGATACTTGCGAAAAACACTTTCCGCTGGGAGAACGTTCTCCCAGCGGAACTTTTTCGTCAAAACGGCCGCACGAAGAAAATAAGTATGCCAATAATTAGAGTATATCGAGAGGTAAATGTGTGTGTTTAAATGAAATTTGTGTGTCGTAAGACTCTGAAGATATGCAAGATGCCGCTGGGGGAACGTTGGGCTGTTTGCTGGATATCCTAAACGGTTAAGCGCACAATTATGATTATTTTTACACAGGTCTCTATGAATTTGTGTGTAATGTTTGTGAAAACAGAATCCGAAAAAACATTACAATTTAGACAAAAAAAAATTACAACAAAAAATAAGGTTTTTAGGTTCTAGTGCTTAAAATAGATGTCTTCGAGATTAAATTTTTATGTCAATATGTGCCCTTTAGTAGCTTACAATATCTTGCCAAGTCTCATTTGTATAATATGAGTAGTTAATGAGTTTTGTTGAAAAAACCATGCCTAAATCACGCCCGTTTTCGCCATTGGGTTTGACGAGTTTTACAAAGGTTCGCAAATCAAAAGGTATCAAAACAATTAGTGCATTGATCCATTTATCTGCTCACAAAAGTTTAGCTCAAACCACTTAATAAATAAAGAGATAGAGTTAAAAATCCCACAAGACACGAAACTAGTGATAAGCCGACCAAGTTTGAATGGTAACAAAAAAGCGGCCACACAATATTAACTACTGATCTTCCAAATTTTATAGCATTGTACAGATACTTTGGTACACTTGCGTACACAATACTTATTGCCAATAATAATTATGAAACAACCTATCGAAGTTAAGTTTTTGTTGCAAAAGAATTAATTAAATTTCTAAGCTTAATGTACGTACGTAGGTTCATAATTATGTATAAGTATTTGAAAATTCGCTGATATCAACATTGAACAACTAATTGCAGTCTACGACAAAAGACACGAAGCGTAGTTATTTTATAGAAATGTGAAGGTACGCACATAAGTTTAGAAATTAGCTCATCATTTATATATGTAGGAAAAGTTAAATACATATTCTTCACCACACTATATTAGTAGCACAGTAGGTAAGTAAGAACATAATCCCTGTTATAATTAATCAATCGATAGGGATCGAAAGGGGACATAAAACCGCACACCCAGTACGTAAAATGCACACAGAAGTGTTGTTAATGGCTGACCACTTAGGTATGGTATGACTAATACACCAAAACAAAAGCTAAATGCAAGGGCCGTGCAAAACAACAACCACAGTGCTGCTCTCTATGTTTCCGGGAAAAGATTATTTGCGGTCTCTTTTATTCTTTCATCGCAGAATCATGGGAGCGAAAGTGAAAGAATAATAAATGCCTAATTTGAATAGATCAAATTACGGCCAAAGACACTACGGGCAATTTCCGCGGGACAACCGCGTGGGCACTCTCGCTCGTTCTCGTTTCACCGCTGTTTGCTACTACCTAAGTACTATTAAATCATTAGGTAAATAAACTGAAATGCAGTGTATAATTCAAATTTTGGTAATGATTTGAAAAACAGATGTGTGTATTGGCACGGTAATGTTATCTATACAGTATTTCGACTTCATATAAACGGACGAATCGCGAGCTATACCTACGCTCCTCGATCTCGGTCTGCGCTCGGTACGCAGACAGACTCAGACAGTCGCGACTGTGCCGCAGTGACGAATGGACGGTGTTACTTTTTTAACAATAACCGCGTGATACTTTCAATTACATTAAGTAAACGTACATATTACATATTTAATATGACGAGTAGGATAAATTGTGCTGTTTTTGGTTGCATGAATTCGTCAAAAACGCATCCAGAGATAACTTTTAGATAACCTGAAAACTGAAAGGTAATACTATAAAAATAATTTTACTTACTAGTAAGTAAACTGATTTTATAGTCTACATAGTTGACGGTACATAATGTGTGTCATTTTAATGGACAAGTATTTCTTTTAATCCCCCGAAAAAAAAACTCTCGATTAATAAAAAAAGTTAATAGAGTAAAGGAAAGTGATTGACATGAGTGAAATAGGTAGTTATAAGCTATATATTAGAATGCGGATTTTTTATACTTTAAAATTAATATTTTTCGGTCGAAAAAAAGTATATTGACAATCACAAAACTAAATGGAAACACAAAGTAGGCAAATGTAATTAAGGTGCTGGAGGCGCGTAGCCCTATCGCATGTTTAAGTACAGCGCGGCTATAGGTAGTTATTTCAACGACAGAGCCGAGTTAAAATACTGTATAGATAACATTACTCATATTATACAAATGAGACTTGGCAAGATATTGTAAACTACTAAAGGGCACATATTGACGTGAAAATTTAGTCTCTAAGACATCTATTTTAAGCACTAGAACCTCACGCTAATTCCCACGCAAATAAAAATAACATATATTATAAATAGAATATATTACATACCTACCCTTTTATTTATTGAGCGGGAATATAAGTAAAAACTAGTTGAATAATTGTGTACGCAAATGTACCAGCCGCATAACAATATAATTCTATTTATTTTGGAAGACTAGCACTTTATATTGTGCGGCCGCTTTTTTGTTACCATTCAAACTTGGTCGGCTTATCACTAGTTTCGTATCTTGTGGGTTTTTTAACTTTATCTCTTTATTTATTAAGTGTTTTGAGCTAAACTTTTGTGTGCAGATAAATGGATCAATGCACTAATTGTTGTGATACCTTTTGATTTGCGAACCTTTGTAAAACTCGTCAAACCCAATGGCGAAAACGGGCGTGATTTAGGCATGGTTTTATCAACAAAACTCATTAACTACTCATATTATACAAATGAGACTTGGCAAGATATTGTAAGCTACTTAAGGGCACATATTGACATGAAAATTTAATCTCGAAGACATCTATTTTAAGCACTAGCACCTAAAACCCTTATTTTTTGTTTAATTTTTTTTTATCTAAATTGTAATGTTTTTTCGGATTCTGTTTTCACAAACATTACACACAAATTCATAGAGACCTGTGTAAAAATAATCATAATTGTGCGCTTAACCGTTTAGGATATCCAGCAAACAGCCCAACGTTCCCCCAGCGGCATCTTGCATATCTTCAGAGTCTTACGACACACAAATTTCATTTAAACACACACATTTACCTCTCGGTATACTCTAATTATTGGTATACTTCTTTTCTTCGTGCGGCCGTTTTGACGAAAAAGTGCCGCTGGGAGAACGTTCTCCCAGCGGAAAGTGTTTTTCGCAAGTATCTTACGAATGGCTGGACACACAAATTTAAAACTACCATACACATTTACACCAGTTCATACACTAAATATCTGCTAAGCTCAAATCATGTATTTCAACATGTTGCCGCTGGGAGTACGCACACCGTAAAGTGGACTCGTCCGCATTCACGCTCGCTGTGTCGCCGCTTCCTTGCAGTTCCGCCTTGAGCGCGCGGTTTTGAAAAATGGACTCGCCCGTGTGTTGTGTTTTTGTTGCTAACTGTTAAAATTGATGCACTACGTAGATGTTTACTATGAGAAAGAGTTCACAGTGCACTTTTAGATGTTTAGTTGTGTTTAACTTAATGTTTTCATTTAGTATTTGAAAAAACAACACTTTCCGTTCGCGGCCTCTAGTTGGGCGTCACTATGTTCTATTTTGTATATATTCCTCATGGATTCGGGTAAATCACTTAAAACATTGGTTCTAACGCAACGAAAAGGGTATAATAATAAAGTTCTGACACAAATTTGGTACACAATACAGTAAAAATAATTAATCAACAATAACAATCACGAGATCGAGCATCTCACGCGTCGCGGGTCAGTTCAGTTACTATTCTCTATCTCTTTCTCTCTATATTCGCGCGCCGGCGGAGGTGTGCGAAGAAAACCGATCGTCCTCGTATTTAGGCGCGTTCAAATACAACCCAAAATTAAGCTCGCGCTACAATACCAAGTATTCAAACTCGTTGATGTTTTGTAGGGACAATCCTGAGTATAAAATATATGCTACTCTTTTGTAAATTTTCCGTAAAAGTATATATTTTCAAAATGATTTAGAAAAGCCGTTTGGTATGGGAATTCTTATTTTCACGTTTAAAGTAAAAAAATAATAAAATAAAAGACTGGCAACTATAAAAATAATAAAACGAGAAGCACAGATTTTAGGCTCAAGGACATTCATGAAAAATTTTATGAAAAATATTAAATTTGTATAAAAATTACTTTCCCCTATGGGTTGCCAAGCGTGGGAGTTATGACGAATCCCCTCCAATGGGAGAGACATCGTCCGAAGATGGACGTTACGGTTAATGGGGGGACAAATTACTTAAAAAAAACACCGTCTTTCCTTACTATGAGTATAAAACGCAATTTTGTTTCATTTACTTGGATGACATCAGTATTTTTTCTAGTTATTATGATCATAAAACCAAACTACTAAACCAAATTTGATTATTTATATGATAGGTACTTATCTGAAAGTATATCCTTACAAATAAAAATCAAAATCAAAATCGCGATAAATGACAATTCTGAGGTATTAAACATAAAAAAATACAAATGAATTGATAACCTCCGTCTGTTGTGAATTCGATTAAAGAGTATGGGAACTATGCCGATTTTTTACTTTATATGGTGTTGCCGCAAAGTTAAACCTACTTAAGGTCTTTGTAGCTCTTTGCATATAAGACATTTTGAATAACAAGTTTAGTGTACAAACTCGTTGAAATTTTGCATGCATATTTTAAAACCTAAAATCAGTTTTTTTGGTTTGCCAGTTTTTCATTTTAATATTTATTTTATCTCTACACGCTTACAAAACTATTCAATCATCTCAAGTCCCATACAAAACTATTTTCCCAAAAAAATTTGAAAATACACGGAAAACTGACATACCAGGAGCACATAAACTACAGGACATGCATGCAAAATTTCAGCAATTTGAATACTTGTTATTTTAAATATGAAGGGACTTTAAACCGTAAGCTTAAGTACTAGCCTTATGTAACCATACAAAATTGAACTTCAATTTCTTTAGCACAGAAAGATTGTATTGTTTTGCTTGTACCGTTAGCGTACGGCGAAGTTTCCCGAACTTCATCGGAGTTCACCGAAGTTGTCGAACTAAGGGTAACTTGAATGCTGTACAACTACGATAGTTTGAGACTTAGGTTAGCGGGAACTCGGCAAGTGTTGCGCAGAAGTGGCGTGAATTATGATGTGATGTAGAAGGGTACAAGTGAGTTTAGTTTTATTGGTTTGATCAATTGAGACATGGGTCAATCTGGAGACTTATTACAGGCTAAATCGAAGACAAGGGTGTCATGGAGCCGAGAACGTTATGAGTAATACTAAAAATTTTCCTTAATTTTTTTTTTCACAAGAATAAACAAATCACTCGTTGACTTACTCATAAGTGATAAAGTCGAAGATGTTTTTTGGACTATCTGCGGTACTAATCTAGAATAGCTTTTGGGCAAAGCTGCTGGAGCACATCGTTCTATGTTTGGCAACCTGAGGATAGCTACCTATAGGCAAGCATTTATAAAATGTATTTTCAATGTGTATTATTTTTGCTTTAATGACATTCCAATAGGTAAAAACTAAATTCGCCGATCTTTCAAAATTGAATGCATTCAAAAGAACAACGCAGCCGTATTGCCTTGACTGCGTATTCACATCACCTGGCCTCAACCTCACGACGCTCTGCAGCGTTCATTTGTTTGCGTAGTAGTATGGAAATCCATACAAAGAAAACTGAATGGCTTGATCTGAGACGATGTCGATACGCTGCCGGGTGCTAACCGCTAAGCTAGCATGACATATACCTGAACTCTAAAATATCCTCTCATTCATTAACCATCATATGGGGATAGAGCAACACCAACAGTTGAACTTTCGTTTTACTACCAAACAAGACAAAGTTATTTAGCTTTAATCTTGTTATCCGATCCCAAAATTCAATTACTTTCTTCCCATTGGATCTCACCAAGGATTCTTTGTATTTTTTCAATATTACTGTGACGGTACAAGCACAAGGCCCACCTGATGTTAAGCGGTAACCTCTGCCTATAACAGGTGCATTTCGTCAAGTGACTAAGCTTTATAGCTACGAGTATATAGTTCGTCATTTGCCGAAATGACTATAATACATACATACATAAAATCACGCCTCTTTCCCATAGGGGTAGGCAGAGACCACAGATTTCCACTTGCTACGATCCTTACATATCTCTTTCGCTTCATCTACACTCATCAATCCTTTCATACATAAGCGTCGGTTTATGGTACTCCTGACCTGGCCTTGTTTCAGAACATCTTCAATCTGATTTCGGAACGTTCGCCTAGGTCTTCCCCTTCCAACACTTCCGTTCACTTGTCCCACGTATACCTGTTTAGTCAATCTCATTTCATTCATTCTCTCTACATGTCCAAACCATGATATATATATGACTATAATATATAGGTGTATATAATATATGACTATAATATAACCCCTCAGCTATTAGGTATTGCTGCAAAATTCACATATCAATGTTTTATCATCTATCACCGGCGAAAGTGCTAAGATACGAAACTGAATTCAGATCACTTGGGAAAACAAAATGCATGCAAATATTATTAATTTACGTATAAATATATGTTAACGAGCATACCTAATCGTCAGAGAGTATCTTTGATTTTTTTTCAATATATTTCGTTTTGAACTTATTATTGGACGGTAAAATCAGAATCGTTTTTATTTGCAACATAGAGTACTTATTTCTTATTTTCTTTCTGCACATTAATTGAATTCAAATTCCGGAATTTTCTTTGACTCAGATTGTATAGTATTTCTTACGAAAATGTGAGTTATTAGATTTGCGTTTAGTTTTGAGCTAGTATTAGGGCATTTGTGGCTGATAAATAGTCCGCAGTCCGCTTTAAGTATGTGCCTACTGAGATCAGAAACTTCTAAGAAAATACTTAACACTTTTGTCGAAGATGATATTTTTAACATTAAAAAAATACTTCTAAGCACTTTGATTGTTTGTTTTGTTACTTGATTTTGGAATTTGACAGGAATACTAAATAATAAATGGTCTTCCGTTGCAAGAAATATTCAGTGGGATCTATTTAATAGGATCAGATAGGACCTATCCTAAATCTTCCAATCGTTAAAATGTGCGCGCACATATTTCATAATGGGGTTGGTGTTTAAAATAGTAGTGAAATTAATGAATGACTGAGCACAATAACTCATTGCTTAGCGCGTCGTTATAAAGTCGTAAACCTAGAAACCTGTAATCCTTTGGGCTTAAAAATGGCCTAATTGATAAATTGAAAGCGACATAAAACTTCCAGCTTAAGAATATAAGAACTGTCCCTGGATATCCTGCACACCTATTTATGAAGTAGATTGTATTTTATGTATCCTTTATTTTGAAGCGCTCGTAGCTAAGTTTGCTTAGCCGTTCTTAACCGATCGCAACGTCAGCAGCGGTCATGACTTGCCTAGTGACATTACTACTGAGCCCATGACTGAGCGCTTACGTGCTTGGGAGGGTACGTTAATACGTCGTCAGAGGCAAAGAAATAAACGTTTACTATTACAATCGGGTACGCTAACCTTACTCATGATTGGCAACTAGGATGAATCCATTTCATTGCAGTACAAAATTGTAAACTTATTTATATTAATTGTATATTATAGGTACCAAATTATATTCTTTATATCAAAAATAACCCCTAATTGTATTACTACCCCTAATTTGCCATAGTACCATTAATTACACCATGTATGAGACTTTAGCATCTATGACCACATCAGTTATCATCAAAGGCAACCTGTTAATTATTTAAAAAAAAAAAATAATGTACGTCGAACTTTCTAGCTTCTTACTCATATTAGTAAAAAGCAGAATTGCCCCACGCTTGTAACTTGTACGTTACTCTAGGAACTGTATGAAATGACCGACAGACATGCCACTGGTCAGCGTCCGGTGGCATGATGTCCTCGCATAAACAAACCACATGGTTCACGGATAAACTTGCTATTTAAACTTTTATACCTTTTTAATGGACTGCAGGTGTAAACTGTTGGCAGCTTTGAAGTGAGGGGTGACATTTTTTACAAAATTACAAATTTACGAGTGGAATTAAGTCATTCGAACCCGCATCCATCCACCCCTATAGCCGGGGTATGCTCTAACCAATTGAGCTAACATGACAATGACAAGTTCAACTTACGTTGTACTATAAACAAGACTAATTTTGCAATTAGCGTTAAACTTGTTAATGATGACACAACCCTATAATATAATATATGACATGAAATTATATTTCTTTTGTTAATATCGTAACTATATAGTCTTGCCTTTAGAATGAGATTTGTATTCGGTGTCTGTCGAAAAAGCTAACTAAGGGAAAATGCGCGAAATGAGCAACCTGCCATTGCAACATGAGTAAGGTTTGCTGCACATTTTGATCATAACAATCTTCATGCCCTTTGTAAACAAAAGTTCAAGTTAATAGCTTGAGCTCAACTTGCTTGATGTAATATGTGGTCAATTGCGAACCCAAAATTATTGTAAACTGAAGCAATATGAATCTCTCGTAAAACTTTTTAAGTCGTTAAGTAACAATGTAAAGTGAAGGCCAATTTGGTATTTTATGAATTGAGCGTTATAATTATATTATACCTTTATACCATTTCCAACTGTGCCTACATTACAAATTATGTGTTTACTCGTAATAAGGAGTTTTATTTTTCATTTATTATAGTTGTTTCTGTGCCAAATTTGTGTGACCTAGAAGATTGTTGCTTACTTGTTATTTTAATTTTAGTAGGTAGTTTTTATGACTTCATAACATACGATCCGTACGGTCAGTACTTGCCACTTGTGTTATTAGAATAATATAGTCAGAGAAGTTTGGTGAGAAGGTACAGTGTATATTCAGAGTCTTATCCAAGTTGTTTTTTTTTATTCATTTTAATGCCTGATTGGTTAGCCTTTGACCACAAGGTCCCTGATGGTAAGAAATGATGTGGCCGAAGATGTTGTTCAGGCTAACCTAGAATTACTGGATCTCAAGGACAGCTGCCGAAACACACCTTTTAGGTGCTTGGCGACAGATTTTCTACTTGAGGGTGGTAGCTAGCCAGGTGGCCATTCGCAAAATGCCCTACAACCATGCTATAACGACTGCCATCCTAAGACAACAACCGGGACCGACGGCTTAGCGTGCCCTCCGAAGCACGGAAGCACTCAGTAGTAATGGCGGACGTTGCTTAACTTTGCTGATCGATTCTGAACAGCAAAGCAAACTTCGCTACGAGCGCTTCAAAAATGTTTGAAGGAATGTCTCTGGTTCCGTGAAATAAAATACGGCCCTTAGGGCGTTACATGCGTGGATATTAATTTAAGCTCTGTCACATGTTTCTGAAACAAATGTGAGGGCTAGCGCCGCGGCTACTTCCACTTACTTCACCTTTACTTTACACTTCACTACAGCAGCGCTATTATAGTAATTTCAGTAGTTATATATTGTAGACGTTTGTTATAGAGATATTAAGTTCGTGTGGGGCGGGGCTCATTATACATGTAATTAGTGATTGGTATCTTAGTTGAAATAAATAAAATAAATAAATTAGTTAATTATTTTCCAAACTTATCGGAGCTCTTGGTCGATGCGACGTGTGGCAGTGACTTTCGAGTAGAATCTAAAGGAAAGGTGAACATTAGAGCAGCGTCTAAATACCGCCCATTTCATCCCACTTCACAACAGTTTCAACCATTCAAGAAGCATTTCCATTTGAGTGAGTTACACCGTAACGATACGAATTAACGAGTATCAATTTTATATGACTTATCCTGTAACTTGCATTAGATTTTACAGACACTACCTTAATTTTTCGGTGTAAGATCTGCCTAATTCAAAATCGTTCATCAAGCTTCTCCAAGCTTGAAGGAAGAAACTGAAACTTAAGGTCTTGTAGTGTGATTTGGATTTGGTACTTGATGTTGACTGAATGCGATCATTAATATAACATTATCTATTTTTTTGAAATCCATGTAATTTTTTTCCGTAAACTATAAAATTTAAAATAAAAATACCTTACAAAAAATAATTTATTGGCGTTTATTGACGTGTGCGTCTCTATCGCTACGTTTGTAAATTGCATCACTTTTTTTTTTTTTTTTTTTTTTTATGCCTTATAGGTTAGCCTTTGACCACTATCTCACCTGATGGTAAGTGATGATGTGGTCGAAGATGTTGTTCAGGCTAAACTAGAATTAATGGTTCTCAAGGACAGCTGCCGGAACACACCGTTAGGTGCTTGGCGACAGATTTTCAACTTGAGGGTGGTAGCTAGCCAGGCGGGCATTCGCAAAATGCCCTACCACCATGCTATAACGACTGCCGTCCTAAGACAACAACCGGGACCGACGGCTTAACGTGCCCTCCGAAGCACGGAAGCGCTCGGTAGTAATGCCCAACCAGCGGTCACCCATCCAAGTCCTGACCGCGGCGGACGTTGCTTAACTTTGCTGATCGATTCAGAATGGCTAAGCAAACTTCGCTACGAGCGCTTCATTCAGAATGGCTAAAAATTATAATCGAATGTGCTAAATTTTAAAACTTGCCGTTCAGTATATTTGGAATAAAAAGGAGTTAAGTTAGGAAGGTTGTTACAGTCGTCTAATTTAAAAAAAAAATTAACTCCGAATAAGATGGATGGAAATCGGTATATAATTATTAGGGTCAGATTAAGCCCACGACCATAGAACATATAATAATACTCACGACTTAAAAATGATTTTACTATGTTCCTTAAATCGGGGAAGTTTCATCTATCGACACAATAATTGAATAGTTAGAAAAATAATACTAGTTTTGGATCATTTGATTATTATCAACAGTTAAGATATAAGTTGAATTTAAAGGTTTTATCTATCTCAGTTTTTATAAGTGTGTTCCAAATGTTATTGTTTTATTTTTAGGCTCCGTTTCAGAATGTCCTAATAACGTTTTAGGTTGCTATGCAACACATACAATAACTGAATGATAAAAATGACAGTTAATATGCAGCGCGTTAAAAGCTTTAACCGATGAATAGGCTAAATCGATAACTGTGAAACGCAAAGATAGTGTTTTATTTATATGTTCTGGGTAGTAAAACCGGAACTTACTCGAACATTCTGAAACAGGCCCTAAGACTTGCAAATTCTTGTCTAGAATAAAAAAAAAAATTAACAAACAGAGCTATACATTTTGAAACTTTTTGCAGGATTTTAATATGGATATAAAATTACTTAGGTGCCCCTTTTATGGACTTACTTACCTTTAGAAGTCTAGATTATTTAAACTAAAGTCAATATAATATTATTTTCCTGTAAATAATTGGAAATATATAGAATTTTTTTACTATTTAAAGCAATAACATTGTTTTTCCAACGAACTTAAGTACACCAGGCACTCAAAATTAACACTTCCATAAATCCCTATATAAATTCTGCTATGTATTTACAAATCCTCAAAGTCATGAAAGTTATGAAGGTTTCAATTTCACGATGTTGAAATATTAAACTACAGTGTGTAGGAGTGCACAATAAGCACAGTTTTAAAACATGGTACAAAGGCAAGAGGACTAAGTGGCCGGAATAGAGAGCAACTACGCTTTACGCGCAAAAGGCTATGTTACCTTACGCTAGGGTAACCTATGTCAGTTACCCTCCGCTACGTTACCCTTTTGTTCCATAATTGGAAAGCGAAAATTGGCTCGTGAGTGCAGACTGTCTGTTACCTTTCAGTATGAAATGCTTTGATGGAGATTTGAAGACTTTTTTGTACGTCACTATGGAAATCTGGAAACATTTTTTAAAATTGCCTATTTATTTTCATCCTTGACCAGAAGTATTTATAAATAATATTATAGATTGATAAATATTGAGGAACTGTTATATTATCCGAAAATTTTATCAATTAGTGCATTTTTTTCTCGGTTTGTTTATGTTGCAAATAAATCGACATTAATGTTAATGATACAAATATTTTATTTTTTTATGCCTGGTAGGCTAGTCTTTGACCACTATCTCACCTGATGGTAAGTGATGATGTGGTCGAAGATGTTGTTCAGGCTAGCCTAGAATTTCTGGCTCTCAAGGATAGCTGCCGAACACACCGTTAGGTGCTTGGCGACAGATTTTCTACTTGAGGGTGGCCGCTAGCCAGGCGGGCATTCGCAAAATGCCCTACCACCATGCTATAACGACTGCCATCCTAAGACAACAACCAGGACCGACGGCGCAACGTGCCCTCGGTCGCCAGCGGTCACCCATCCAACTCATGACCGCGGCGGACGTTGCTTAGCTTTGCTGATTGATTCAGAATCGCTGAGCAAACTTCGCTACGAGCGCTTCGTATATTATTATTATTGAGTCTGAGTATTTATTTAAATAGCTTCATTATAGAAACGTGAATATTTTGAGATGCCTTTGTGTCATGAAATAATGTTTATTTTAAGTGTTGGGAATTGCATTACATAATTTACTTTTAAATATTCTGCTGCCGCGTTCATCAAAATGGTATAAAGCCACCTCGAGAAGAACGGGCAAGAAAATCGGGACCATACAAATATTAGATCTTATATGAGTTATATGTCTCGTTTGCCCGTTCGTTGGCCATAGTGTTCGCACATTAGGTACTTCTTGGAGACAGAATGCCTGACACTGCGGTGATAACCATCAAAATGGAAACATTTTTTTATTTTTTTATGCTCGATAGGTTAGCCTGTGACCACTATCTCACATGATGATAAAATAAAATAAAAAGTCTTGTTTTAGAGGCCTAGCTGGAAAGACAAATGAAGCTAGAGACCTATAATTTGATTTCAATAGTTACCCAGCCAACTAGACGTTTACCAATAATATACTGGAGAAATTTTAAAGTTCAAATCTCCCTTAAATATGATAAAACTTCTGGCAACGACATTTTTATATGCCCCCCAAGAAAAAATAGAGCACATTGAAAATGTATGACTTTTAACTTTAAATCATAACTTTTGCCGTCGCACCCATTACTTTCACATCCACTCTCACGTTCGAATCGAAATACTCGACTTCGATATGAATAGAAAATAAGCGACAATTTTAAATTCAAACATTAAAGTCTGGAAGTATGATTCCCACTTTTAAAGTTTCCCGTATATTCATGGTGCGGTTCAACGGCGCAGAAAAGTGAAACTATTCGACGATCGTCCTCCCTACTGCTCCGTTCAAGTGATAAGAGAAGGGAAGAATCACTCGCAACAAAGGACTGTTCGATGAATTGGAAGCAAGTGCTATTAATATAAAAATACCTTCAACTGAAGATTCTTGAGCTGTGCTTGAGTATCTCAGTGAATTGTACTGAACGTTTGTTTCGAAGAATTGAAGCGGAATAGTGCAAGACCAGTGTAGCACAATCATTTGAGTGATTCTATGTAATTGCATTTCTCATCGGTTGTGTCCATTTCACCATTTCAATTACTTTCTACCTTGATATTTTAAAGCAAGCAAGCAAAAAACATTTTTGTAGGTACCTCTTTTGATGAGAATAGAAATTTCTTTGAAGCAAGCGATTTTAGATAAATTTATTAAATTATTAAAGAATTTATTATGAAAACGCCATTTTTTACTATCAGGGAAATTAACTGTATTATGTATTTATCCTTTGATAAAAATGTTATAGCTCCTGGTATTAGTTTTAACGGTTTTTTATGTACCTACACATTTTTTTTAAACTTTTTGTGAGTAGAAATAATATTAATAAATAAACAAAACTCTTTCGCTTTGAACATTATCAGGCGCTTATTAATTGGTGAATGCGTAGAAGTGTTTGCTCTTGCATAGCAAATTTGTATCTCATTTGAAATTATTTAGTATTTTTTGGTATTATTTTAGCTAATCCAATGTAACTTGCAGGTTAGTATTGTAACACGCCTAGTGACAAGCTTCATACTTCACCGTTATACACTTTGACACTCACCTTGATACATAACACACACACACACCCTAACACCCTCCCACACACTCTCTCACACGTACACCCTCACACACCTACATATTTTCTAATTCCAATATAAATTATTTAAAAAAACTGTCATATCAAATATCTCATGTACCTATTACATATAGTAGACTTACAGAGTTCACTTTTACACATTACTCATTGTATAAAATCGCTTTTCTGCGTCGCAAGACACAGGCCTCGGCTTATTTAGAGACTAAATGCTTACCTGGGAATAGATGAAACTTAGTTAAACTTAGTAAATTTTATACTACTAAATTGTAAACTTATTTGGAAATAAAAATATTTGTATTAGTATGCATAGAAGTAATTCAGATCCTATTTTTTTAATATATAAGTTGACTATCTATATTGCATACTTGCACCATTTGCACCACACGCCAAGACAAGAATCGGGAAGGTTCGTGCAAATATTCCATCGGATATGTTGTTTGAACGGCGAGACATGTTTACCGACAAATATGGAATATATCCGTAGTACTACACTTTAAGAAATGTTCACTAAATATAATGTATATTGTATCATATATTCTTTTAGCTTAAAGGAATTATATCGCATGGCGAAAGAACTTGTCCTGTGAATCAGCGGAACGTTTTTTTGGTTTAGGTTAGATGAATTCTTCAATGAGTTAGGCAGTGACTGAGGTTTTAATATCTGCTGGTAATACTAGCTCTACTGGACGCTGGGCGCAGGCTGACGAGATCCACAATAGCTCAGAGAGGTAAGAGCGAGAGGCATTCTGCCTCAGGCCAGCACAGTTTTTTTGTATTCTGATACGCAAACATCGTCGGGAGAGCTTATGACCCTAATTGTGGTGGAATAAAAGGTCAATTACAGAGGACAGCGGTTGATCATCAATTTATTAACTTAACTGTAAGAGAGGCATTAAGATGTGCTGTAATTCTTGTCATGGACAAAAGACTCAACTAAACTATTACATCATCAGCTTTTCTAGGAGCTTGCCTAGTTATTCTCGACATATTGAATAGTTTAAGTAACTTTTTCTACCAATACTTGTATTGGTAACCACTGGTGGCACTACTCGGTTCTTCTGTTTCGGAGGGCAAGTTCGGTATCACTTGTTGTCTTAGGATGGCAGTCGTTAGACCATGCTAGAAGCATTCAGGTGATCGGAAAACTTGGACATCTGATAGATCTCTAGCCTATCCGCTGTGTCGCACTTGCCGGTATTTGTTTATTGATTATGGCCTTTAACTTGTTTATTGTTTCTATAGTATGAGAGGAATACCCGTGTCCCAGCTGTTTAGAAACGTGATAGGCTATACGGAAACTATAAAGCAATATACCTATACTGAAGGACTGACAAATAAAAGGTCCTTCTTAGGAAATTGTGTGCGGTTTTATAATAAATTGCCCAAACATATTACAACGCTCACAGAAAGAAAATTCAAGTTGCATGTGAAGAATATTTTGATAAAGAAATCTTACTACACAGTTTGTGATTACTTAAACGACAAAAATGCTTGGACTGGTTCGCCTCTGCCAAGCTAGCGCCTAACACCTACGTAATGTAAATTAAGTATTGTAATAATTTTACTATATAGTATGTACTTAACACATTTTTAAAAAACGTTTAAAAGAATGGCCCCGAGTTTCTTGCCCGTTCTTCTCGCAGTGGCTCTATAATTTTTGTTTGCTGAACGTGGCAGTACAATGTAGTATATTTCAATATTAAAATTTGTAATTGACCTTCATAAGAGCGTCGTAGACGCCTAAATTGAATAAATGATTTTGACTTTGACTTTGACTTTGAAGTTCTGACAGATCGCTGAAATTCATACTCATACGCAAAATCAATGTTAGTTATTAATAATCGAATTTATAAATGGTTTTTAGAACACGAAATTTTCAAAATTTTCCTCTCTAACGGAAGTCGATTATTTCAACTGTCATAGGGGATGGTGTGGTACTATATCTGACCGTCTCCTATGACCGTTAAAATACTAAAAAAAGGAACACAAAATTTGCATCTGTGCAGCATGTCTCGACGGCCGGATGTTTTGGTTTCCGGTGCGTAAAACCAGGGAACGGTGGGTATATATATATATATATATATATGATAAAAATCTTTAAAATGTAGGCTCAGTTAGTATGCAATAGTTGTTGAAATTATATGTACATATTATTAATAGCTACGAGTAATTTTGAAAGGTATTAGAAATTGTATTTTCATGAAACCAAAAATGTAGCCAATCTCCAACCGGTAAATTTACCGGCCTTGTTTATTTCTGGCAAAAAGTCGTACAGCCCGCAGCCTCTTGGCCCACATCCGGCTCTGATTGCGGGCCTCGACACAGATTACACAATAGTTACTACGTAAGCCCTGGCACTTTTCCAAATCGGGATGACACGGCCACACGACGGAATTTATTCCGCAAATAGGCCTTGTTTAAAATGAAAAATGTAGTAAAACGGACTGATATATTTTAGTGTAATATTTATATGTTCAATGGTCGGTTTGATTTTACATATTAATGCGATTTCATGTTCAGTGTTGTTTCAGTTAATTCATAGTCGACCATAGTGCGTAGGAAATAAAATATTGCGAAAAAAAATTCTTTTCTCTCAGTGGATCGGATACCTGCGTTGCTTTAGCTCGTATATAAGGCATCTTCATGGTGCTTCCTAAACAATTAACATAGCTTCCTCATATTTTTAACACCAAGTGTTCAATCTCGTTGAAATTGTGCATGCACATGCTTCAATCTAAAACATATGCTTCTGGTTTGCTTTAAAGGATTCAATACAACGAAAAACTGGCAAACCCGAAGCATAATATATTTCAGGCTCAAAGACATACATGCAAAATTTCAACAAGTTGTACCACTCAATATTTAAAATACCTATGAAGAAACTGCGTTTGTATTGAAGGATCTAAGAAGACACTAGCCACTAGCCATTTTTATTATCATGCACACGCCTACCGAGGGCTACACAAATTATAAGTACACAAAGTGTACCAACGTACCCAAAATTGGAAGGACCTGCGGTACAGCAGTCCATAGCTGTTACCGCTCGGCCATCATTGCTTAAAAATCTGCGGATACATCAGATTTCATAGCAATTTCGGAACCATTTAAACCATCAGAACTTATTATTTGCTATTTTATCTATCTATCGACGTGTGAAAATGAAACTATTGCTAGTCAGAAAACTTAACAAACCATAATCTTGTGGTTCCTTCGCAAAAAGCCTCAAATAACTTTACGTCGATGACAAAAAGTTGGGTTGATAGGCAATTTCATAAACTTTTTTGACCCATCGTCGAGTTGTAAGGATTGGAAACTTTGGGGTCACTGTAGGCTTGCTAACAAACCTACTTGAACCGGTAATTGGCCTGCAAATTGGCCTATTACAAGCCGACGTAGGGCCTTTTCACAGTTACTAACTTTGAATATTCCTGGGAATAATATCATAAAGTTGAATTTCCCTTGGCACCTACCTACTCAGCGTTATGCCTCTTTGAAACATTATATCGTTGTACAAAGTTGAACCAAAAAGGTTTGTTTGCATATATTATATACCTATATTGCATTTTACATATTATATAACCAATACTTTGAACTTAACAAATTTAAAAGATCATTTTTTTTTTTTTTAGGGAGGACATAGATGCTGGCTACCGCCTGTGCGGTCGTCCAGCTCCACCGGGTTTTGGGCGAGGGCCTGGCCCTACAATAGCCCGGGAGGGAGAAGTGCCGAAGGCACTTCTCCCGAGACGGGCGTAGAAGGCGAAAAGCGCTTTCTACCTCCGTCTCCTGCGGACGCCGAAAACGTACCGCTATTATAGGAGGGGTTGACAGCGAGCTCAAGGGCACCACTGTGGTTCGGACCTCGGCTTGTCTCGCTGTCGAGAGACATGGGGGGGATCGGAGCAAAATGCCTCTGTGCAACTGCAGTGTTGCACAATTGGGCCCTACTGAATAATACTCTTTGACTATTTGGAGAGCAATTTATCGTGACCTTGTTTTTGCCTCGAGCTCGCCGGCGAGCTCGGTGTTTGATTGTGTGACCTCTGATTACCTCACACCTGGGGATTTTACCTCGACGACTTGCGGATAACGCTAAAGCTGCCAACGTAATGGCTGCGATGGGGTCATCCGGGTCGTCTAATACCTGCCGTGGTCGGCGACGGGGGGGTTTGAAGAATGGGATAGAAGAGGCAGTCGAGTAGTTCGATGCCTGGACAACCAATGGGTTCGGGTGGTGGGGCGCTCGATCAAAGTATCGGCGGGCGCAGTCCTTATTGAACTGCGCTAAAGAGGGAAGGTTTAAGTCGCAATGCAACTCGGTGTTCCGGATATACCACGGGGCGCCGGTTGCATTACGAAGAAAACGGTTTTGGATGACTTGAAGTTTATGAAGGTGGGCCTCACTAGCATGACTAAACACTACTGATGCGTAAGTCATGATGGGGCGGATGCAGGCAGTGTAAAGTGTCTTCTTATTACTAAGAGACATTTTACTCTCTTTGCGGAGTAGGGGACCAAGGCGACCCATTATGAAGGCCGCTCTGTTACGGACGGTTGTTATGTGATCGTTAAAGGTGAGATGACGATCAAGGGTGACTCCGAGGTATTTTGTTCTAGGAACCCAGGGAATGGGTTCGTCGAACAAAATAAGCGGTTTCGGGTAACGGGAGCGAGTCTTCTCAGTAAAGCACATAGCTGTGCTTTTAGCTGGGTTGACCGCGATGCGCCATTTTCGGAACCAGTCACCGATCTCGGTGATGGCCCGTTGCATGACGAAATAGGACTGTCTGTTGATATGCCACCCAGTGGTGTAAATGGCGGTATCATCCGCATATTGGGCTAGGAATACTTTGGGCTGAGAGCGTGGGATGTCACTGGTATACAGTGCAAAAAGAATAGGTGATAGCACGGAGCCCTGAGGGACTCCGGCTCTGACTGGGTGGGGGGAGGAGAGGGTGCCTTCCACGCGATAGCGAAAGCTTCTGGCTTTAAGGAAGTCTTGTAGGATGAGCACAAGACGTTCTGGCACGCCAAATTGGTATAGCTTGTAGATCAAGCCGTTGTGCCAGACTTTGTCAAAAGCTTTCGCTACGTCGAGGAAGACTGCTAGCGTAGTCTGGGGTTTGGGGTACTTATTGAAGCCCTCAATGATGTGCTCCGTGAGGCGGTGCACCTGTTGGACGCATGAGTGTCCGGGTCTGAAGCCAAACTGCTCATCTGGGATAAGGTGGTGTTCCTTAGCATGGGACTGGAGACGGTTTGCAAGTAACCGCTCGTAAAGTTTGCCTAAGGCACTGAGGAGGCTGATGGGGCGGTAACTGGTGGGGTCAGATGAGCTTTTGCCTGGTTTGTGAATGCCAATGACATTTGCACATTTCCAGGTGTCTGGGAATAAGCAGTGGCTCATAGCAGCATTGAAGATGCTGACTAAGAGATGGATGAGAGGAGGAGAGAGGGTTTTAAGAACCCTGTTGGAGATGCCATCGGCACCGGGGGATTTGCGCGGTCGGAGGGCCTTGATCAGTCTCTCCACCTCAGCGTAAGTCGCTAAGGTGATTGGTGGGAGTTCAGAGGTGACCACAGAGCTTTTACGTTCGACTTCAGCATCCACCGAATCGAGGTGAGCTTGGTCAACGTGATCTACGTTAGGGGAACACTGAGCCTCTAGGCTATCAGCTAGGCACTCAGCTTTGTCTTCGTCAAAGAACGCTGGGACTAGTGGGACTGGTCTGTATAAGGGAGGCATGTCGTTATGGTTACTTCCTTTCAAGCCTCGCGCCAAGTCCCAGTAAGCATGGTGGCTTGGCACGAGGTTTGAAAGTTTATCGCCCCATTGTTGATCACGCAACTCAGACATGCGACTTTGAACCATGCGTTCAAAGTGGCGTTTCTTAGTTTTGTTCTCTTTACTGGGGTAAGAGTCGTAATGTCGGGTCACTGCTTTACTCTCCGTCACCAATCGTCTCACATCCGCTGGAATGACAAGGCGCCGGTCGTCCGGCACTATGACCTCCTTTGCGGATGCACCTACTACGGTGGAGAGGTGATTGGTGAACGAATCGATCGCAAGGGTTACGTCATCTTTTGTCAGGATGTCGTCAGGGATCTTGTCTAGGTCCGGTGAACTGATAGCCTTTAGGGCATCGCCTACTTGCTTCCAGTTCACTATCGTCTTAGTGGGGCGGGGGAGGTCAGTCGTTGGGTCGGGACCTAGTCGCAGTATAATGGGTCGGTGGTCAGAGTGAAGCTCGTGAACCACTTCTATGGAGCGTAACCGGAGTGTTACGCCTCTGAATAGTGCCATGTCAAGCAAGTCAGATCGGTGGTCTTCCATATAAGGGTAGTGAGTGGGCTCAGTGGGCGCAATTATGTCAAAGTTAAGTTCTGCGATTAGGTTTTCAAGTGCAATACCTCTGGGATTGTTGACGTTACAATTCCATAGGATGTGCTTACTGTTGAAGTCGCCAATCAGAATGACGGCGCTTCCTAATGAGAATAGGGCTTCTAAGTCAGCTCGGACGATCGGCTTTTTGCAAGCTTGGTAACAGGATGCTATGACTATAGGTTGATGACCAGTCATAGCTAGGAGGCAACAAGATGCTTCCATATTAACAAGAGTCGGGGTAGGTAGGGGAATGCAGTGCAGGGACCTTTTGTAATAGATAAGAGTGCCTCCCCCACGGGAGTTCACTCTATCATCACGTACCGTTCTGTAATTGGCAAACCTAGGGTTCGCCTTCCCCGGTTTTAGAAAGGTTTCCTGCACGCATATGATATCGATAAGGTGGGTACAACAAAAGTCGTGGACGAGGTCACGTTGTCTGAAGAGGCCGTCAGCGTTAAATGACGCTAACGAAACTGAGTACGGTTTCGTGCGTTCGGTTGTACTACCCATAGTGGTTGTACTGGGGAGGGGCCTGGGGAACGAAGCGCTTAAGGGCGCTAAGTAAATTCGCGTGTTCCAATGTGTATTGGATCACGTCCGCTGGGGATTGAGCGTATTGCATCTTGTGGAATAGCTCTTGTACCTCATTGATGTCAACCGACATAGCCAGATCGCTGACTAGGTTGATTGCCTCTTGAAGAGGGGCAGCCATCAATGGCATAGGTGGAGCTTGTGGCCGGGAAGCGGCGCGGGGAGGCGCGCGAATGGTGTTGGCGACGGGTGCCGGGAGCGCGGGGCGAGCCGGGGCCGGTGCGCGGGCAGGGGCCGCGGCGCGGGCGGGTGCGGGTGCGGGCGCGCGGGCCGGGGCGCGGGCGGTAGCGACGGTCTTAACCATACTGGGTGGTTTAGACCATGCGTTACGGGCTGGGAGCGGCGCGGGTATTACCTGTGAGGCAGGTACTACCGTTAGTTTAGGGCTTACCCGTTGGTAACGGTCGTAAGAGAGACGGGTCGGCCTATGCCTTGCCACCCTGTGGTTCACTCGTGGTGCTTTAGGGCAACCACGGTAATTCGCGGTATGCCCTTGAGCACCGCATAAAACACAGCTGGGTGGGTCCGGTGAATCCCGGGTGCGAGTGCACGCTGCTGTCGCGTGATCGCCTAGGCACTTAACGCACCTAGCGCGAGCGAAGCAGAAACGGGAGGCGTGCCCGTATAGTTGGCAGTTATGGCACTGCGAGGGACTCCCATTTTTGTATGGGGCTTGGACATCGAGTCCTGAGAGGCCACAGACCTTTTTTAAATTAAAAATGGCCTTGCCTTCAGGTGTACGATCTAGTACTACGAGTACTAGATCGTAGGGACTGCGGTCCTTCCCGCTGTACATGCGGTGAACTGCATGTACGGGGAAGTCTTGTGCCTTCAGGTCGGCACATACCGAATCGGTATGTACCTCCTTGGGCACACCGCGGATGACCACTCGGAGGACTTTCTCCTCTTCGAGCGCATAAGTGTGAAAACTTATGCTCTCTTTACGGAGGAGCTTTGTTAGCGCTCTGTGGTCGCTAATGGTGGACACTTGAACTTTAATGCCCTGCTGCGTGGAGCGGGCATTAGTGTAATGGATCCCACGATCCGAAACTAAACGGGACAGCATGTCCCATTTGGTTTTGTCCTGAATGAACAGGGGCGGAGGTGGTTTTTCGCGGCGCGCGCTCGCGTCCTGAGGGGACGCGGCAGTAGTGGCCGGGGCGGAGGGAGGAGACGCGGGGCGCGGGGCGGGGGTCGGCTTCTTGCCGGAGGCGGGGGCCTTAGCGGGTGCCTTGGCGGGAGGGGCGGAAGTTGCGCAACTAGCGGCTTTAGGAGCACGCTTGCGTTTGCGGTCAACGACGGTATAGCCGTCGTTATCGGAGTCCGAGTCAGTGCGTAAGGCGCGGCTCGGATCTACTTCCATCTCCGTTTCGGAGTCCGAAGTGGGCTCGACAACGGCGATGGAGGGACGGGTGCTCGCTGGCCTCCCGATCGGTGAGCGCGAGCGAGACCTCTCACGGGGAGGGGCTGCCACCGTGCGTCTATTATCCGGGCCCGGAGCGGGCGAAAGCGGGCTGTCCTCTGAGAAGGACCGGGTCAGAGGAGGGACGTTGGCCTCCGGGATTGAAGTCCCGGAGGGAGCAATAAGAGTGTCCGTGAGGCGGGCACTCGCTTCCTCTTCGAGGAGTTGCATGTGTGCAACATACAGATCGGGGTGGCGGAGGGCGAAGGTCTGAAGGACCTGCACCTCACCGTTAGAGGGACGGGACTGCATCCTGAGGGGAATACTCAGGACGCCCTATCAAGGGTTTGAATTCCCTCACACACCTTGTGAGCTCACTGTGTGAGAGGGAGTGTGTACCTAGGGTGTGCCCTAGTTGTGTACCCTCTCCGAGCTTTTTTCTCGGCGGAGAGGGGTGCTCCTAAGCGCTACTCCGGGGTTGACTAGGGGCGACCCCAAGGCCAGTAATCCCGGAGCCCAGCTTGCTTCGGCTGACCCGTGAAGCGGGAAAGGCCACGGTGCAAGGTTAAACCAAAACAACAACAGTGGCCGTTGTCACCGTAGGGTGTCACACTGCGACCGCAGCAAATGGCGGATTTGATCGTTCAGACGGGTTTGGCTGACGCTACCCCACGCCTGAACGACGTCGCTTAACAGCACAAAGTGTGTTGTTACGCGACTGTTACTATGTTGTGTCGGGTAGTAAAGTGGTGAAATGCGCACCGAAAAGTGCGGTCAAAACAAGACCACCAGCCCGATATGATGTTGTTCGTCCGAAACAAGGGACTTGGGTAGGTGGTAATGCCTGACGTCTTAGAGCGCCTCTGCGCGACGGCACGGCGAGCTCGTAGCTCGCGTTGCTCGGCGTTCGGCGGCTGCTCAGCTTCTGCATACAAAACAAAAACTTCGTCAGGACTGCGTATTCCAAGGCACTGGTCTGCAACTAGCGTCGGAACGATGACCCGAGTGAGACGGCAATAGTGCGGGGACTATTGCGGTCTCACTGGGAGATACTGGCGGAGCTGTAGACAGGTGTGCACGGCGTGGCGGCACAGGTCGGAATGAGTGTGTTGAAAAAAAAAAAAAGATCATTGACTCACTGGCTTCTTAAATAGTGTTAAAGAATTTAAAGACTTTTGTAAAATGTAGTATTGACTGAATTCATACAAAATTTGCACGTCTGCTTGCAGACTAAATACATTGTATCTTAACCAATAATATAAGATCTTATATGACATGTATTTTAGCAAATAAATTATTTTATTTGATTTGATTTAAAATAAGAGTTTTTCTTGCGACATGAAAATGGTTGGTTGGAAATATGCGAATAAATTATTCGTAGTTGGAAATAGAATACTTTACATGCATGCTTTTGACCACTAACAACCCCCTTTCAAGTAAGTTATGATGCGGTTGAACTTTGGGTTCAAGTTAACCTAAAAATGCTGGTTAAAAGTAAAGCTGCTGGAATACACTAATATAGGTACTCAACATATTGTCTACTTGAGGTTGTCTAGCTGGCAGGAGGACATTCGAAAAATTCCCTGCTATCTTTCATTCATAGCATTTCCCTTCAAGCAAACTTCTATTGTCGAAGAGGCTTTGAGAATCTTACGCCATTTATATATTTCGGCTCCATCTACTATTTTTGTCGTGTGCGTTTGACCATGGGCCGAGTTCTGTCCCTACTCTGGATTGTCACTTCTTTTTTTTAACAGAAAAACTCAATTTACATTTATTTTATGAAACAAATCATACCGCTTTGTTAACCCCGAAAGCTGAGCTAATAAGTCTATGATGGTTCGATAGGTTTGGTCATTGATTGATTACATCAACAACTATAAGATCCACCATAATCCCCACACTTGGTAGGCGTCTTGGGGATTTTCATTTTATATGGAAGTTCTATAGAAGGTTTTGGTTCAACTTCTGACATTTTCCCCTTCGTTGCCTCCTACCTAGAACAACCACAGGTTAAATAATTGTGTATAAATCCCACAGGAAGATATAGTGCAATTCTACATTGACATACAAGGGGTCGATGGTTGAATACTAAAAGTTTATTTGTAAAAAAAAAAAAATTAACTGCCTAATCTAGGCATTGACCTCAAGATCTCCGAATTTCAAAGAGTTGCGTTACGCTAATCGTTGAACGGGACATTTTTCCAAAGGGCAAACTATAATATATAACTTGTAGCGACATCATTGCGAAAGTTGAGTATTTGAAAAAGCACTTCTTTCGGTCAGATGAAGACTACAAGTCTAGTTGATGGCCTCGCGCCGGCCCCTATTGCGGTTATCGTAATACAATTAGAGCAGAAGGTTTCGGCTCGAAAGCGTGTGTCTAGGTGGCAAAGAAAATTAGGAATCTGGCACGAAGTCTGAAGACAAGGGTTCGTTATCCGCCCTAACATAAAAATGTGTGCTCCAATAATTTGTAAAAAATAACTAACGGTAAGATATAGGTTTTCAGATATTTGGAGAGGTTATTTAATACGTTATAAATTATCTATCGTATTTATTATAGTATAACGAAATAGTCAGCTTAATATACACAACACAAGTCATAACCCAAGTCTTAAATCTACATCATTATCATACTGGAATAAATAAATGGTCAAATGCGTGTCGAGCCACGTAGGGTTCCGTAGAAACCCGTTATCATAATATAGAACGATTCTGTAGTTCTTTATTCTCCTCCACTTTCTTCCTGCTAAATCTAAGAAAGAAGAGTACGATTGCCGCCAAATTATTATTACAATTGTAATTAGAAAATTAAACAAAATTCGTTTGTGGATTCTTTAGGTAGATACTCGAATGAAAACGTAACGATAGTGCGATTCAGAATCCGTTGGTACAGTGTAAGAATTTGAATGTCATTTAATTTATTTGCTGTAGCATAAATAATTAAAATATTATAAAATAGTTGATAATATATATGAAAGAAAAATAAGAAGTATAAACCGATATAATATGTAAGTAAGCTGATGAATGGACTATTATACTATATAACTAGTCTGGCCATAAATACTGTAACATATTACAACCTTTTCAGCTTTAGAATTATTGAGAATTTGGAACTTATTTATTACTTTAAAATTTTCTTTCGGTTTCGCGCCATTTCATATATTATTTCGTGTTCATTGTCAAATAAAAATATGAAATTAGATGTTAAAGAAAATAGGCTAGCATTATTCGCCTTGTGCGAAGTAGGTATTGAGCCGTCGCGTCGTCGGTCATATTCCAGACACTTCAAGAGCTTGGTATCAGCCGTAGTAGGTATGTTCGTATATCGTAATATCAGCCGATACAACTACACTTCCTCTGTCGAAGACCATAAAAAATCAGGGCAGCCGCGTGTCTTAGAACTACGAATTAATGCTGTTAAAGCCAGAATTGGTCGAAATCCCATTAGGAAGTAAAATATTATGATAACTCAACAATAACCTTATTGCGAGAAATGAAGATTCCCGCTAGGAAAATGTCGGGTATTATAAAACAAGACCTGAAGCTCGGAGCTTATCGTCGATATACAGTACATGCCCTAAATCAATCTTTAAAATTAAATAGAGTGCCTTCCGTTGCGATACGCAAGTGAAGGGCACAGAAATATTCTCTTTACGGATGAAAAAATTACACTATTGAAGAGCCTATAATCAGCAAATTGATGATCTGTGAAATGAAGTGATCGATGACCTTGGTACGACAGGTACAGACAGCAAACACTTCTAGTGTTACGGCGAAGATGAGGTCCAAAAAGTACTTTATACCTATATAAGTCGAATCTTTGTACTGTCGTATCTATATCTATACTGATGGAAATAGTTTGAGACCCGGGAAAGGACATAGGATAGTTTTGAAACTGCAACTGCAACTGCGAAAAAAGAGGTTAATGGTTTTGCGCGATAACCGCAATACGCGCGGGTGGCGCCGCGGCTGGAAAGCTGGTCTATTATAAATGATATAGGGCATAGTTATAGTTTTAAGATTTTTTGTTTTAGATTAAGTTTTCAGTGACAGTCTCTACACCTTATAAACAACCAACTACTTCATCTTAGTCACTTAAAAGGATTTATTCTATAGATTTTATATTTGGTACCAAATTATCCAACACCCAAGTTCAACGACTATTACTGCTAAACTAATAAAGTTATCTCAACCGCTATACTTGGCCTTTAAAGTTCATAAAATGCACTGTCAGCTTGAATTTTTTCAGATTTTTCAAGCAGTTTAGCTTTTAGAGAATTTGCACTTTAAAGTTAAATATTTCGTAAATGGAGCATTAAATCGAAAAACAGTATTAGATACCTCTTAGTCATTTAAGAAGACCTATTCAACTATACCACACACGAAGAGATAGACGACGAAAAAAATTTCATCCCCGCATTACATGTATGAGAGGTACCCTAAAAAAAATATTTTTAAAATTTTATTTTACCACTTTGTCGGCGTAATTGATTTACATATCCATACAAAATTACAGCTTCCTAGTACTAACGGTCTCTTAGCAAAACCTCGGACAGATGGACAGACAGACGGACATGACGAAACTATAAGGGTTCCTTGTCAAGAGGTAGTACAACGCAAGTTGAACTATAGGTGTCGCTCCATCCCGATACGATGGTTGAAGAACGAGAGCAAGAATTACAGTTATGAGTCATTGGTCGCAATTCTCTTGACACCAAACTAACTAAAATTTTGTAAAATTAGATTTAGAAATGTCAAATGAACATTACCTATTCTGTTGGCGCCATAGTATAGTTAATTAGCTCTAAAATTATTAAAGTTTCTAAACTTAGTAAAATGTGCAGTTTTGCTATTCTGTTGTACCATAATTTTGTCAGATTAGGTGAAACCATAGACCATTTAACCTAAAACTAATCACCATCGAAATTGGTGTTGACTAAAGCTGTAATGTTCTGCAATTATTTTATTTTGGCTGTTTTATCTTATTTACGGCTTTCTCAGTTGTATGAAGTATGCGGCTATGTGGTTGCTTCTCTCAACATCTCTATTTTCGAGATTATTATTCTATTTGAGCATAACTAGAGATAAAGCTTTGTAGACAGATAACAACAAACGTGGATTTACAAAATCTTGTTATGCCTGGATTAAAGTGGATTACTCGTAGGGATGGCAGGTGTGTTAAAATAGGGGATGAGCTTATTGTCGTCTATCAGGCACAGTGCCATACTTCAGTATGCCTTGACCCTGGATGTGGGTTTATTCTATATCTAGGACCATTTTTTTTACTTAAGCGTATATCTCACCTAACCTAATTACTTAATTAGCAGTTAGATTAACTAAAGATAGTAATGCCATTCAAAGTGTAAGGAACATAACCAGGTTATGCCGTGATATAAACAAAGCCCTATGGATAAGAAACACGTACCACAGACAAAAAAGTCTTGTAAAACGACCTGAATGGTGCGCCATCTAGCGTTAAGTAGCGGCAAAATGAATTCAATTCAGGATAGATACTTCGCTATTTTAAATTTAGTTTGATGTCACAGCAGAATAACTTTTAGGATTCCTAAAACTAAAATTAGACATGTTTAATTAGTTAGTATAGTTAGTGAGTGTACAACAGAATTGCTGCCATTGTGTCATGTTAGCTCAATTGGTTAGAGCATACCCCGGCTAAAGGGGTCGATGGACGCGGGTTCGAATCCCGCACATGACTGTATTTTTTCTCACGTAAATTTGTAATTTTGTAATGTTCAAGTAAAGCTAATTACCTAGCACTGGTCAGCGTCTAAACGAATAGCACATTTCAATTATTAAAAAAGTTACTTCAGTTTTATTGCCTACAGTTTATACAATGCAAGTTAGAGTATATGTACCAATATTTACTATACTTGTTTAAATGCAGCTTTATAAATATTCAAGTTTGATATTAGCGTATTGGATAAATCCTTCCCCGAGTTTCAAACACGGACATGTCCCAGTGGAGTTGATGCAATTTGGAACCCATCAATAATACTGCTTCCTGTGCATCGAAATTACGCTAATGTGATTAGGTATGAACCGTATCATCTGTATTTTATAATACACATGGCTGAACAAATTGATGTAACTCCTTTGAAGAATAAACTAATATGCTTTTATGTTCCTAAATATGGAAAGAAACGATCTGTATTAGACTTTACCGTTTCCTTTGTTTATAGTAATGATTTCAATTTAAAGAAATTGGAAAATCTAGGTAATAATAATACCCATTGCGTGAAATAATTTAGAAATACCTCATTATAAGGAGTCCGTACCAGAACAGAGAAACTGAATTACTAAAGGATCAGCTGTCCATCACCCGTCCGATCTTTAAAGAGTTGTCATCTTTGAAATAGTAATAGGTAGTTATAAGTATTTGAAATTTCAAGAGAGTTATATGTGTTACTATGGTAAATTATCTTAAATATCAAAATATTAACTAAAAATTTAGAATAGAAGGCCACATACAAGTTATGTGTTTTTATTTTTTCTTTCAAGTCAGTACCATGATAATGTTGTCTTAGGTTTTCGCGACTGTTACACATAGTAATTAAACAACTTTGAACTGTTTAAATCGCGTATATTTGTCATTATTTTTGTCCCGACGTTTTAAACACTTGCAGTAATCGTGGTCACGGGGTGGCTGTCTTATTTCATTTGCTGTTTTCGGCCCGTATGTCGTAACATGATGTTGTCTTAAGTTTTCGCGATTGTTACACGAACGAAAGCTGTCGAAACGTCGGGAAAAAAATAATGACAAATATACGCAATTTCAACCGTCTAAAGTTGTTTAATTACTATCAGTACCATGATGGTTCAAAATAACCTATTATCACTATATTGTGCGCATGAAACCGACTTCGACAAGTTATTTCACACTTTTGAGTGTTTTTGGCTAAACATTTTTTTTCACTCTTTTCAGTAACCTTCATTACTTACGGGATCGATTGTCAATCACTGTCAACGAGTTTATCATCAAGATAGGAAAATGTTTTTCAGTTATTGGAGTGTAACTCAAAATCGGCTTGAGCGATTTCGATGTAATTTAAATGTAATCAAAAGACAAGCATCAGCTTTCAAATAAAAAAAATATCATCTTCACCCAGTCAACATTTCTGAGGTAAAAATACAGACGTATTGAGGACCTCCTTTTTTTGAAGTTGGTTGGTAAAGCTCTGTGTTATGGTTACCCACGGTATGGGTACCCGTGGTGTGCGAGTCTCATTTGCACTTGGCCGGTTTTCTTATGAATATTTATTTAAGCTTACAAAATTACAATGAAAGTAAACTTTTGAACTACCTGCGGGAATCGAGCCCACGACCATCCGTACGAATAGCGGAAGCCAAAAGACAGTTAAACTCTAAGAGCGAAGGGGTAAATGTGACACTATGATAACTCGGTCAATAACGCTCACAGAAGGGATATACAAGTTGTACGTGAAAAACAAATTGATTAAGAAATCCTACTACTTACACAGTTTGTGATTACTTAAACGACAAAATACCTAGACAATTCCGCCTCTGCCTAGCTATCGCCTGTTACCTACATAATTAAACAAATATTGTAATAATGTTTTTATATAGTATGTATGTAACACATTGTAAAAAGACGTTTAAAATAATGACCCCGAGTTACTTGCCCGTTCGTCTCGCAGTGACTCTATACAATTTTTGTTTGCTGAACGTGGCAGAACAATCAGTACTAATATTATAAATACGAAAGTAACTCTGTCTGTCTGTCTGTCAGTCTGTTACGCTTTCACGCCAAAACTACTGAACCGATTTGAATGAAATTTGGTATGGTAATAGTTTGAGACCCGGGAAAAAACATAGGATAGTTTTAACCAACTGCGCAAAAAGAGGTTAATGTTTTTGCACGATAACCGACATATGTGTGGGCGGAGCCGCGCCCGGAAAGCTAATGTAAAATATTTCTAAATTAAAATTTGTAATTGACCTTCATAAGAGCGTCCTAAACGCACGCCTCAATTGAATAAATGAATTTTGACGTTGACTTTGACTTTGAATATCCAAAAGACAGACAGTCGAAACTCTACGAGTGAAGGGATAAATTTAAGTTTAAAAACAGAGTTATCATAGTAAGTAATGACGCACTCACTGTAATAACTCAGTTTGTAAGCTTAATCGCTTGGCAGGAGTTAATGCAAAAATTACAATGTTGGAATTGTTTACTTTATTTTATTTGTTTTACCGTGTGTATCACACGATACAATAGACCCCTCGCTTCGTGCGGTCGCGATTACAATGCAAGAGACACTCGACTAAATAGCAAAGTTGTTTCAAACAATCAACGGAATTTCAAACTTAAATAAGAATTGATGTCTTTTTAATGATGTTATTGTATTTTGAATCTTGTCACCTTCCTGAACGGTGAACAAATATTACTTAATTTACTACTAGCGCCACCTAACCATGTATCTACCATTAGGAGCAGAATAGAATATCTATCCGTTCTCAAAGAGATCTCAATACAATTGTGAACGCCTTGCTCGCTGAAGTAGTACATCAATGATCCGAGAGAGGTCGCCTATTCTTAAACCAAAAATCTGGTGATGTGTTGCAATAAGTAAAATAATATTTTCATATTAAGTATATCTTGCTAAATAAATAATAATAATATCTTAAAATAAATAACGAATTTTAATAGGTCTAAATTACAATAAAATAACTATAGGTCCATATATAGTAACTGACAGAACTGGCTTGTTACAGCTGTCAAGTGTCAACATGGCCACCGTCATAGTTTTTACTTCCGATTTTCTAATGCAGAAGCACGTTGTAATTTTAAATTAGTAAAATAAAAGTGAAGCCATTGGTGGATTCAATTCTAAACGGTCTAGTCACCACTAGCATTACCATATTTGGTAATGGATTACGGAGCAAACTTCCGGGGGTTGAGTGGCTAGGCGCCAAAACGGCAAACTAGCTTCACTTTACATGAGACCTCCAGAAGATAAACTTAACTGAGATCCTTACAATTTGTTGAGCTCAGACTTTATTATACCAGTTCTAAATAATTTAAACCTCAATCCAAGCTATAAGAAACCCCATTTAACGGGTAAGTGAATATGTGCTTAACCAATAATTACCACAAAACTAACCTCTAACTTGTGTATTTAATTCTTGCTATGTTATCCCATTGTATTTACTGTGTTTCCCTATGTTCTAACCTTGCTAATAGCTATTCGAGCTATAAGCATATATCATCTTGTGTAACCTATCTCTATTTATCTGTTTTTCTGTATTTTCTTGGTTGCTTCACAACACACAATTTTACTTAAGCCCTTCAGGCATCTGTTGTTTGCTGGCGGGTCACATCTTTGAGACCTCTGCGTTCCTAGCCATGCTCAGTAGCAGAGGAACAATGGACCCACCAGCTCAACACCTTCACTGATAGGATTCTGACCTGAGCACATCCTTTCAGGGTTCTTCCAGTACCGGGTTTCCAACTCCAGGCTTCCTGTACCAGGCTTCCACTACCAGGCCCAGTACCTAACGAGGCTGATCCCCTGACTCCGGCCGTCCCCTGAACTCCTGCGCAGACCGCTGCCAAACTCCACGTCTCTACAGCGCCTAGCTGGGACAGCCTACCGGCGCGGCAGTGTTGGAGCTGAGCCACTGCACGGCAGACCTGCTGCTGAGCATTAACTCAGTTGCTAGCGGACCGGAGATAAGTTCTCAAACAAGGAATCTCGCTATTGCCACACCTGTCTGTAATCCACGACCCTTTTTCTCTACCCAATATAATTCTAAATCTTTCCTTCTTGTTTTCTTTTATGCTCCCTTCTACCAACCGTAGGTAGGTAGGTGACAATCTCGAAATTGGATTATTTAGCATACTGTGTGCAAATGTAGTCAAATTGAAGATTTGAAACAATGCAAACGTTAATCAGTACTAATATTATAAATGCGAAAGTAACTCTGTATGTCTGTTACGCTTTCACGCCAAAACTACTGGACCGATTTGAATGAAATTTTGTATGGAAATAGTTTGAGACCCGGGAAAAAAACATAGGATAGTTTTTAACCAACTGCGCAAAAAGAGGCTAATGTTTTTGCGCGATAACCGACATACGCGCGGGCGGATCCGCGCCCGGCAAGCTAGTATTATAAATGCGAAAGTAACTCTGTATGTCTGTTACGCTTTCACGCCAAAACTACTGGACCGATTTGAATGAAATTTTGTATGGAAATAGTTTGAGACTCGGGAAAAAACATAGGATAGTTTTTATCCAACTGCGCAAAAAAAAGGTTAATGTTTTAGCGCGATAACTGCCATACGCGTGGGCGGAGCCGCGCCCGGTAAGCTAATGTAAAATATTTCTAAATTAAAATTTGTAATTGACCTTCATAAGAGCGTCCTAAACGCACGCCTCAATTGAATAAATGAATTTTATTCAATTGAGTTGAATAAAATTTCATGTTCAGGGGTGTGCCCCCTGAAGAACGTTCACATTCGGTTATCG
This sequence comes from Plagodis dolabraria, assembly GCA_963854805.1. Lineage (NCBI taxonomy): Eukaryota > Metazoa > Arthropoda > Insecta > Lepidoptera > Geometridae > Plagodis > Plagodis dolabraria. The sequence continues at coordinate 8,485,590 of OY978442.1, forward strand.
CGCAAAAACATTAACCTTTTTTTGCGCAGTTGGATAAAAACTATCCTATGTTTTTTCCCGAGTCTAAACGGTAGTAATTGCAAATCCTCGAGCGCTGCCGAATACATTTAGGTTAATGTACACAAGAACTGCACGACTTAGTTCCGCCCTCCCTTTCTACCATCAGACGTTCAGACAAACGGAGAGGCGCTATCCGTACATAAGACTCATACGGAGCTCTTCACTTCCACTTTTCTCGTGCGTACTGCGAAAGAGTGGAAATTCTTGCCCTGCATGGTGTTTTTCTCAATAGACACAATATGAGTGTCTTCAAATCGAGAGTAGGTAAGCGTGCTCCATATTAGACCACATATATGCTTAACAACAGGCAAGGTGTGGTCAAATGCAAACCAAAAACATTTTCTAGAAATACAAATCAACAATGGTAGATAATCAAAATGACAGAGACACGCATTCGATCCCCAAATCGAATCATGGATCTGCGGCAAGGCAGTCCATAGCTTTCCGCTCAGTTATCACTGCTCCAAAATCGAAATCACTGCTGCATGATTGTTTCCATTCATCTATTATTAGTTTAAATGTTGACCAGCACAATGCTCCTTTAGAAGTTTAATTTCAAATTGATAGTGTTTGAATAGAATAGGCGCTTCCTTTGATAGGAGACATAGATTGGGTCATTGAATAGGATACTTTGTACCGTGCAACACATCAACAAACCATCTACATTTAATCCAAATTCTGGATTTTCGACCCTTTGGAAATTTGTTAATTTTTTATGGTGGGCTGAAACATTGGTCAAACAAAGGCTACTATCAGATATACTATCATAATTAAGAAAAAAGGTTTTTTTACAACTGACCTTTGACAACTATCTCAAGTAATGGTAAGTAGAATTACTTCTACACCATTAGATGCTTGGCGAAAGATTTTCTTTCTGGGGTTGATAGTTTTCCTCAAGTTCAAAATGTGTTGCCAAGCACCTTGCAGTGTGTTCCGGCAGCAGTCCTCGAGAGCCGGTAAAATTACAACAAATTAGCACATGAGATTTAACAACTGTTTGTCTCAGGGTGACGTGCGCAGTGCAGTTCGTTATTCTATGACGAAACGTATGTGTTATAGGCAGAGGTTACCACTGAACATCAGGTGGCCTCATGTTTGTTGCGTCACAGTCCTATAAAAACTTAAGTTTTTAATGTATTTAATCAAATATTCTACCCCTATTTATTATAGTTATGATTTCTTGAGTATCCGCCATAACAAAACAATATATTCTCTAAAAACACAACTTACTTACTAAGATAACGCATCGACCTAAGTTGGATCCGGGCCTCCGATACCTAGAGATGCCATTCCTTGCGGTCGTGTGTTCTTTCTTGTCACTGGATTGTTTGCAGTTTTCGCAGGTCCTCCTCAACCTGGTCGTTCCATCGGCACTTGGGGCGCCTATTAGGTATCCCAAAACAACAAGTTGTAAAAAACAACCAGTTTCCTATTAGGGTTCTAATTATATCCCCTTAAAAGCAAGACAAACTGACAGACCGTGCAGATCAAGTATTGGGGTTCCGCTTTTTCTAACGAAACCCAAACATGGTCATTTACAATTATTATCTACACTTAGACAAGACTATTATTATAAAGAGGAAATATTTGTATATTTGTATGTTTATATGTAACGAATAAACTAAAAACCTACTAGACCGATTTGAAAAATTCTTTCATACCACTAGAATTCTACATTATTTTGATAAACATAGAACTATAGAATATTTTCAAAGATGTTGCTTGTTTTTGTTTAATTCCGTTTGAAGCAGGGTCGAGCCACTAGTAAAATACAAATGTGTATTTTACAGTTTTTAACATTTATAAGTAATTCTTAACACTCGTTATATTTTCAATATGTGTTACAGGCAATTTATTACATACAAAATTTCAATATTCCAGTTCTCTCGGGGCTATTTCGATTGCCAGTGTTTGAATAGAGTTACCCCCTTCCGTGATGGGGAGATGATTGATTTCTGTTTGCACGGCACGGGTCGCAATATAATATCTTATTGTTAATCGTGATGGAGTTGGATTAGGTAACGCGCATAGATGCGACTGTTTAAAGTGTGGTAGCGACTATTTAACAGACTTTAAAAAAAAGATGTGATTTTTAATTTGACTGTTTTTTTTGTGTGTACCTCATAGCTTTTTACTGGGCGTACCAAATTTGTTTCTTTTTATTCGGAAGTTGGTGCTTGTCATGAAGTCGCATTTAAATTTGAGTGAGAAAGCCGACGAGTAGTATTTGAATTGTCACTCATAATGCGTATCTAATTGGCGTCGACTACAGCGATGATGTTCTCATTTTCACTTGTCAATGTAAAATTAACAAAATAAACTGTGTTTTTTTTTTTTTTAATGTAATGGAGTGGCAAACAAGCAGACGGCCCACCTGATGGTAAGCGGTTACCGTCGCCTATGGACATTTGCAACACCAGGGGCGTTACCAATGCGTTGCCGACCCTGTAAGACTCTTTTAACACCCTTTTTGAAGGAATCCATACTGTAGCTCTGCGGAAAGACGCTAGACGGAAGATCATTCCACATTTTGCAAGTATGCGGTAAGAAGGAATGCATAAATCGAGCTGTGTGAGATTTCCAGGACTCGATTATATGTGGATGAGCTTTTAACCGGTGACGCGAGGTACGATGGTAGAATCGCGATGCCGGTATAAGATCAAACAGCTCCTGAGAACATTCCCCGTTATAGAGCCTGTAGAATACACAGAGCGAACCGATGTCTCTACGGAGGCTCAGTGGCTCAAGGTGGTCAGAGAGCGCGGGGTCGTCGACAATTCGGACCGCTCGACGCTGAATAGCATCGAGAGACTGGAGTTGGTACTTTGGTGCGCCATTCCAGGGGTGAGAGCAGTACTCCATGTGAGGGCGAACTTGCGCTTTATAAAGCAAAAGTCGCTGTCTCGACGTGAAGTACCGTTTCACCTTATTAAGCACACCAAGTTTCTTGGATGCCAATCCAGCCTTACTCGCGATGTGACAGCGGAACTGGACATCTTTGGAAATGTCGACGCCAAGAACTCCAATACTCTCTGCGATTTCTAGGGGAATACCCTGAAACTGCGGAACGATGATGAACGGGGTCTTTTTCGCGGTGAAAACGCATGTCTGAGTTTTTGTAGGGTTGAATTGGACAAGGTTCTGCTGTCCCCAATGTGAGACGCGCTCCAATGAACCCTCAACTTCAGACACAAGACCAGTTCGGCTTTCTTCTACTCCGACGCGAGGGGCATTAGCACGGCCAGAATATTGCGCATCGCCCGTGCTATCGTCCGCATAGCAATGCATGTTGCAGATTTGCAACATGTCATTGATATGCAGAATAAATAACGTAGGCGATAACACTGATCCCTGAGGGACGCCAGCATTAATCGGCATGGGATCGGAGCAAGCTCCGTCGACAACGACACGAATGCTCCGTCCAGATAAGAAACTGGCGACCCATGTGCAGAACCCCTCGGAAAGGCCGTAAGATGGCAACTTCGAAAGAAGTGCCCTGTGCCAGACCCGATCAAAAGCCTTAGCAATATCCAAGCTGACAGCTAAAGCTTCACCTTTACTTTCGACTGTGTCAGTCCAACGGTGAGTGAGGTAAACCAGAAGATCACCAGCGGATCTGCCACGAAGGAAACCGTATTGACGGTCACTTCTCAGTTGGTGATCCTCTAAGTAACCTAGGAGCTGGTTGTTAACTACTCGCTCCATCACCTTACAGAGTAAAGAGGTGATTGCTATAGGCCTGTAGTTGGATGGGTCTGTACGGTCACCCTTCTTGGGAATGGGGTGTACATGAGCAACTTTCCACGAAGACGGCACGCATCCTTTGGAGTAGGAGAGCAGGAAAAGGCGCGTTAACACCGGAGTCAACTCAGGAGCACATGACTTGAGGACGATAGCCGGGATGCAATCCGGCCCGCTCGACTTTCGCACATCAAGGGATAAGAGTTCCTTCCGTACCGCTCTCTGCGAGAATTGTACATCTGGCATGGAACTCTCACATCCGTGAATTACCGGAGGTGTTGCGTCCCTATCGTCAAGAGTCGAGTTAGAGGCAAAGAGAGTACCCAAAAGGTCGGCTTTCTCTTTAGCACTGTGGGCCAGAGAGTCATTCGGCTTACGTAACGCTGGTAAGGAGGTCTGGCAGAAATTACCTTCAGCAGCTTTAGCAAGAGACCAAAAAGCACGACTTCCTGAGGGAAAACTTGCTAGCTGGTCGCCAATTCTGCCGATGTGCTCAGACCTTGCCTTAGCAATTGTCTTCTTATTAGATCTGGAGGCAGCATTCAGTTTCTTCTTCAACTCGGCGGTATTGGGATCTTTACGCGTATGTGCTTCGGTCCAGGTTTTATAAGCAGCGTTTTTCTGACCGGATGAGTCAGCGCAAGACTTATTAAACCATGGACGGCTCCGACCGCCAACGCGCACAACAGATTTAGGAATATAGCATTCCATACCCTGAAGCACGACGTCAGTGATGGAGTCTGCACACACATTTGGATCTTCCGAGGAGAAACAAATCTGCCTCCAAGGGTAGGACGAGAAAAAATCTCTCATTCCATCCCAATCAGCAGACTGGTAATGCCACACCGTACGATTTCCGAGAGGCACGTTACGGTGGTTGCGCACAATCGCTACCTTAGATCGTACCAGGCAATGATCAGAAGAACCCAGGGGCGCTTCTACTGATACCTGGTACTGATCCGGGTGAGAAGTCAGCATCAGATCCAATAAAGAGGGTGAATGGTTCTCGACATCTGGTATTCTGGTTGGTGTGTTAACCAACTGCGAGAGACCATACGCTAAAGCAAAATCGAGAGCAGTACGGCCGGCGAGATCCGTAGCTTTGGAACCCAACCACTCGATGTGGTGAGCGTTGAAATCTCCAAGCACCACTAACTCCGCCGACGGGTACTGCTCTCCGACCTTATCAGCTCCTCTAGCAAGGTGCTCGAAAAGATAGGAAGTCTCCATATCACCGCTATGTGACCTATAGAGGCAAGCGTAAACTAGAGTTTTGCCACCGTAATCCACGCGAACCCACAGTATGGATAGGTCTTTATCTTCAAAACCATTAAGACGCCGACAGCAAATATCTTCCCGGACGAATAGACAAACCCCAGCGCGACGAGTAAACGCGTGCTCGAGCGTGTAACCTGGATATAATAGGTACGAGGTATCCGCCGGGTTTGATATTTGTGTCTCCGTTAGAAAGAGAAGGGCCGGCTTAACCGTTTCAAGGTGGTGATGAACGGCATCTAGGTTGGAGTGGAGGCCCCGAATGTTACAGAAGTCCACAGATAAAGTGGAATTGGAAGCCGCTGAATAACATCTCTTTTTAGTTTTATTATTAGCCATTGGGTAAATGTAAGAGTTGGGTGGTGTGACTTATACCCATCCCAACGATAGGGCAAAGAATACGACTTGAAGCTGCAACAGCAACAACAAACAGTGGTGTGAGTGGCTGGCGCGGGGGACGGAAGGGCCCCCGGTCCCCCCTGGAACCAACCGACGGGATCCACTCCGGTCTCCTACTCCGGCACGTCAGTTGATTCACAGGATTATGCGCCAGTTGGCGGGACAGCCTCCCCGGGCGGAGATTAAAAGCAATCACAGGGTTCGGGTCCCCTACTGACCCGCGGGCGGCCAGCGGTCAGCCGTTTCACCGGGTCTCCCTGGACCCCGCGCCAACCTCTCACGACTGACTAGCAGTTAACTGTCTTAGCTCACAGTACGGTCCTAAAAGTTAGGACAAGTACAAGTCACACAGGACTGGTACTCCCGCAATAGTACCGGAACACGTCCAAGCTGGGGCATGGACATTTGGCGTTACACTTTAACGGGAGGGTGGTAGTTAACCAGGCGGACCCTAAGGTCCTACCACCACGGTGGTTCTTCGAGTGGAGTTGCAGCCCTCTGGGCCGGCAGGGGATGCGACGAGCACGCCTCCACGCTTATCCCCCAAAACTGTACGATGGTTTGGAATCATCAGCATTGTAGTATTTAGAGGTAGTCCTTTTCTAGTTTGTTAATATTCTGATGAAATTCTTCGGAGACATACAATGAAGTTCTTAAATAGATGACAGCAAATCATCGTGGTTGTTGCAATCACATGCGTACTAACATGTGATGTGTGATTGGTTTTAGGATATTTTCTGCATGAAGTCGATTTTATTGTTAAAATTTTATTTCAATATTGACGTTGACACCAAAGTTTAGAGCACCTGGAATTGCACTATGAACTACGATCAACGTGTGGTGCTTAATGTACCGTAAAGTGGTAAAATATGTTTTTTATCAACAGTTTTCCATTTCGTGTGGTATGTTTTTGGATTTCATAGTTGGTTGAGTGATATAAGCGTTGGTTTGGATTCTCTATGTTCTGAGTTCAATCACTTGAGTTGGATAGTTAGAAGACTCCGATAATTCCAATAAGTATACTTATAGTTTCTTCACGGTACCTTATTTATAAGGTTCCGTACGTATACGTACTTACCTATTATTTTGAGTGTGGTGTTCTATATAATGACCATAAACATTTTTTTAAGTGATTGTGACGGAACAAGCACGAGGCCGACCAGGTGTTAAGCGGATTAACCTCTGCCTTAATGGCTAAATTGGATTTACAGATGCATTTCATCATGTGACGAATTGCACTGCGAATTGACTCAACCAGAACTATGTACTATTTAAATAGCATGATACTTCACATAAAAGTGAGCTATTGCACGTAAAAATCTTTCAGTTTATCACATGGTTAATTATACTACATAATAGTTAGAAACATATATGACTATTATTTTAGAAATAAAATGAATTGATACGATTTACTGGACACAAAATTTTCTCAAGCGAAGTTTTAAAACTGTATTCATGATTTTTTTATCAAGAGAATTAAGGAATCGTTTTTTTTTTAATCAAGCAACGTATTTGTCATACCCTTTATAATATTATATAAAGTATTCATATCAGTAAGGCACACAAATCTGTACACTCTTTCTAGAGAAACGTGTTCAAAATTTGCATTTTGTCACATATTTATCTGCCACAAAAATGGTAACTATGCGTCGGTTCTTATATCTCTATAATAATCGCCGATCCGCACTAGTGTTTACTTAGACGGCCGCGTTTGCGTTTCGAGTCCGCTGTTAATTATTGTAAACGTTTTAGGTTATTGTTGTATGTTGTGATTAAAATTTGTATTGTTAAATGAAAGGGAGTCGAGAGAAAAGCTTACGGAAGCGCTTTAGTTTGTTTTAGTCGATTACTTGTTTACCTGAAAGCTTTTCGTTATAGACGACAATAGAAATAATTATATTATGTCTATAATTCTGTACCTAAACATAACTGATTGTTAGAGTTTATTTTTGCTTGATTCCAGGTTATATACCAGAATATACCTAAACCATATAATAGGCATAGAAGTACCTAGAGCTCAGAAACCTACGCGAATGCTCAAGATGAGGTAAATAGGTAGGTACTTGTACTATGTAATTACCAAAAAATCGATATGTTAAGGGTGGCTCAACCAATGGGCAAAACAACATTTTTTATTCGTTTACGGCTGTAGTACCTAATGCGGGAAACTGAAAAAACCGGAAGAATATTCGATGCGTGTCATTTCTACACGTTGCATCCTCAAGGGGTCTTGTCTCTTCGGGCGCACGATCGATAATTAATAGGAAAATTAGGCGGAATTGTCACTAGTTTTACATTTATTAAGTGTTTTTCTAAAATAATTTAATGATTTCTTAAAATAAGTTATAAATATTTGTTATATCGTCACTTCCTCATTTCTGCGTGTGGGTGTCATAAGAGGCGATTAAGGGAAAAGTGTGCCAAATGAGCAGCATGCCACTTCTCACACGGATGTGTGTAGGGTGTTGTGTGCATTCGACGTACAACAGAGCTTTATGTATATCATCTTAATTCCCTGCCAGGTTTCATACAATATGTTCTTGTGTTTCTATCTTATAATATGTAATAATTATGTTCTTGTTTCGTCTAATGTGTAACATTTTATTAAAACTTTCGTAAGTAGTTAACATATTTAATAATATTGTCACCGATTTCACTTACGTTAAAAACAGTCGAGTAGCTCGATCTCGACCGGTTTCGCGACTTTCAGAGTCGCTTCTTCATGGAGTACGTGCGCTCCCGACCGCGTCCGCGCAAGCACTGTCGCCTGAGGCGGCGGCGGCGGCAGAGCGGGCCGCGCGCGCCGCGGCTCGTCTCGCGCGCTCCGACGGCAGCGCCGGCGCCGGCGCAGGCGCAGGTGCATTGTTTACGTTATTATCTTCGTCATCGTCACCAGAATCACTGTCGCTCATAATTAAAACACCGGTACACGCCGCACTAATCGTATCTTGCGACAAGGTATTTAATGCACTATTCTGTGTGGTAGTGTTCAGAACTGGTTTCCACGCTGGTGCCAACATCCATCCACGGTCGCGGTTAAAATTGGGATGACGTTTGCGATGAAGAACGCTAGCGAAAAACCACGTTACTGGTGGCGGTACGTGGACGATGTCTTCGCCGTAATCGCCAAGGACGCGTTGCCGGTGTTTACCGCCCATTTGAATTCATTGCACGCGAAAATACAGTTCACGGTTGAAGAAGAACGTGATGGTAGTTTGCCTTTCCTAGATGTACGGGTACATCGTGAACCAGACGGTTCTATAACCCACTCGATTTACCGGAAGACTACGCACACAGACCGGTACCTGAGAGCAGACTCCCATCACCACCTGTCGCAACTGATGTCCGTGCCAAAAGCTCTCATCAACCGCGCACTTAGTTTATGTGATCCGCAATATATAAACGCGGAGTTGGATCACGTGAGGAAGGTATTAGAAGAGAATGGATACAAGTGGCGGCAGTGTGCACGTTACGCGTATGGCACAGAGCGCAAAAAGACAAGTAAAGTTGACCGTGTTCCGGTATACTTGCCGTTTGTGAAGGGCGTGACCGATAAAATTGGTGCCCTTTTACAGCGGAGGTACAACATACGGACATTCTATCGCCCACCTAGTCAATTGCGGCAGTTGTTGCGTACGCCAAAAGACAAAGAGCCACTAAACGTGCCAGGAGTGTACAGAATCCCCTGTGATTGCGGCAAAAGTTACATAGGTGAAACTCGACGTAACATTTCAACAAGGTTAACTGAGCACATTAAGAGTGTTAAGAACGTGGACATGGGTAGATCCGCGGTTGCGGAACATGCTCAAGAGACGAACCATTTTTTAAGGTTCGACAAGGCTTCCGTCTTAGCAAGGGAGAAGTTCCTAATACCCCGTAAAGTACGTGAAGCCATAGAAATTGGCCGTCATCCCAATTTTAACCGCGACCGTGGATGGATGTTGGCACCAGCGTGGAAACCAGTTCTGAACACTACCACACAGAATAGTGCATTAAATACCTTGTCGCAAGATACGATTAGTGCGGCGTGTACCGGTGTTTTAATTATGAGCGACAGTGATTCTGGTGACGATGACGAAGATAATAACGTAAACAATGCACCTGCGCCTGCGCCGGCGCCGGCGCTGCCGTCGGAGCGCGCGAGACGAGCCGCGGCGCGCGCGGCCCGCTCTGCCGCCGCCGCCGCCTCAGGCGACAGTGCTTGCGCGGACGCGGTCGGGAGCGCACGTACTCCATGAAGAAGCGACTCTGAAAGTCGCGAAACCGGTCGAGATCGAGCTACTCGACTGTTTTTAACGTAAGTGAAATCGGTGACAATATTATTAAATATGTTAACTACTTACGAAAGTTTTAATAAAATGTTAGCTAACCGTTACGGTACGGTATGGCAGGACAAAGTGAAGGAGTTTACGCGCTTACGAATTAAACGTAATAAACTTGAGTGCGGTTTACAATATGTGGTAATGTGCCGAGATAGTGGACTTATACCGAAGTTTGCACGCATAAAACCGGTGAAGTGTATTCAAGATTACGTGGAGTTCTTTCGGGTCGCGAACGAAAAGTTTCTTCGTCGAGTCATTTCAGACTACCGCCGAAAACTAATGTGTACAAACAGAAAAGTATACGATTTACATTTACAGCTAGCGAAGGTTTTGGATGACGAGTTATGGGAAATTCTAGATGCTATGTCTTATAGCAGAGCGTATAGTGTTGCTAAATTCACACGAAAAAGACACGATAGAAAACTTCACTACCTAAAACTAAAAGGAGATACGGCCTTGGCAACTAATTCGCAACAAGACACAAACATCGATAGGGGAAAAACTGATTGTAGTGCCAACGTGATAAATTTATCCTCACATGAAATAACGGAAGAAACCATTAGCGTTTTGTCCCGAGGCCTAAACTTTGCACCCGCACCGAACCGAATTCCGCTAGAAGAAATTATAACTAGTGTTGAAAATGCGGTGTTACGCAATCGGATACCACATCACGATGCCGATTGTTTGCGACAGGACATCGCAACAATGCTGCGAAGATCAAAAGCCCCGAAGCGTAATATCAGCAGAGACGAAATGAAAGCGTTGTTGGAGTTACGCAATAATTCAGATCTGTTGGTACTACCTGCGGATAAAGGCAATGCGGTGGTGATTGTTGATACTGTTCAGTATGAGCTAAAGATGACGCAAATGGTGAGTGATACTAGCACATATAAGAAGGTCAATTATAATCCGACGTTACGTGTGACCACTAGAGTACTGAACCTGTTAAAAAAGTGTAGTGAGGTAGATTTATTACCACGCCTTCGCCCTCATAACCCCACATCACCAAAACTCTATGGCTTACCGAAAGTCCACAAGCCCAACTGGCCTCTGAGACCTATTGTCAGTCAGATAGATGCGCCTACGTACAAACTGTCTCGATACATGGCAACGGTCCTGCAACAGTTCACAGGAAGAACCCAATCCTACGTGAAGGATTCCAGACATTTTGTCCACTTACTAGCAGATGTACGTATACTGCCGACTGAAATAATGGTGAGTTTCGATGTGACATCACTTTTCACGAGTGTGCCCTTGGAAGAAGCTGTAACAATCATTGCTGACCTACTCCAGGGGGCTGGCCTGCCCAATGACTACACAGAGCTGAGTGAATGTTGTCTGAGAAATGGTTATTTCCTTTGGCGGGGTAATTATTACATGCAAGTGGAAGGAGTCACCATGGGCTCTCCTATAGCGCCAGTGGTGGCCAATATTTATATGGAACATTTTGAGGAGGAGGTCATGAAGAACGCTAGCGAAAAACCACGTTACTGGTGGCGGTACGTGGACGATGTCTTCGCCGTAATCGCCAAGGACGCGTTGCCGGTGTTTACCGCCCATTTGAATTCATTGCACGCGAAAATACAGTTCACGGTTGAAGAAGAACGTGATGGTAGTTTGCCTTTCCTAGATGTACGGGTACATCGTGAACCAGACGGTTCTATAACCCACTCGATTTACCGGAAGACTACGCACACAGACCGGTACCTGAGAGCAGACTCCCATCACCACCCGTCGCAACTGATGTCCGTGCCAAAAGCTCTCATCAACCGCGCACTTAGTTTATGTGATCCGCAATATATAAACGCGGAGTTGGATCACGTGAGGAAGGTATTAGAAGAGAATGGATACAAGTGGCGGCAGTGTGCACGTTACGCGTATGGCACAGAGCGCAAAAAGACAAGTAAAGTTGACCGTGTTCCGGTATACTTGCCGTTTGTGAAGGGCGTGACCGATAAAATTGGTGCCCTTTTACAGCGGAGGTACAACATACGGACATTCTATCGCCCACCTAGTCAATTGCGGCAGTTGTTGCGTACGCCAAAAGACAAAGAGCCACTAAACGTGCCAGGAGTGTACAGAATCCCCTGTGATTGCGGCAAAAGTTACATAGGTGAAACTCGACGTAACATTTCAACAAGGTTAACTGAGCACATTAAGAGTGTTAAGAACGTGGACATGGGTAGATCCGCGGTTGCGGAACATGCTCAAGAGACGAACCATTTTTTAAGGTTCGACAAGGCTTCCGTCTTAGCAAGGGAGAAGTTCCTAATACCCCGTAAAGTACGTGAAGCCATAGAAATTGGCCGTCATCCCAATTTTAACCGCGACCGTGGATGGATGTTGGCACCAGCGTGGAAACCAGTTCTGAACACTACCACACAGAATAGTGCATTAAATACCTTGTCGCAAGATACGATTAGTGCGGCGTGTACCGGTGTTTTAATTATGAGCGACAGTGATTCTGGTGACGATGACGAAGATAATAACGTAAACAATGCACCTGCGCCTGCGCCGGCGCCGGCGCTGCCGTCGGAGCGCGCGAGACGAGCCGCGGCGCGCGCGGCCCGCTCTGCCGCCGCCGCCGCCTCAGGCGACAGTGCTTGCGCGGACGCGGTCGGGAGCGCACGTACTCCATGAAGAAGCGACTCTGAAAGTCGCGAAACCGGTCGAGATCGAGCTACTCGACTGTTTTTAACGTAAGTGAAATCGGTGACAATATTATTAAATGTGTAACATTTTGTATGACCCTGAGACCTAAAGACTATAGGACTAAAAGAAATTCAATGAATTCATAGATTTTCTTATTCAGTTTGGAATCGTTAATATGCGTCCGACTCGCATTCGGCATGTGATTTTTTAGTACTCTCTAAACCTAATTTTCTGCGGAAGAAGTTTTGCCCGCAGCAAGCTTCGAACATTGGTGGTAAGTAATGATGTGGTCGAAGATGTTGTTTTCAGGCTCACCTAGAATTTCTGGGTCTCCAGGACTGTCCCAGCTGCCCGAACACACAGGTGCTTGGCGACATACCTTCTACTTAAGGATGGTAGCTAGCCAGGCGGACATTCGCATAACGCCCTACCACCTGCAACGCGAAGAATTCCCTATGCAGAATTCCATAGCTATATATATATATATTTTTTTATGCTTGATAGGTTAGCCTTTGACCACTATCTCACCTGATGGTAAGTGATGATGTGGTCGAAGATGTTGTTCAGGCTAACCTCGAATTACTGGCTATCAAGGACAGCTGCCGGAACACACCGTTAGGTGCTTGGCGACAGATTTTCAACTTGAGGGTGGTAGCTAGCCAGGCGGGAATTCGCAAAGTGCCCTACCACCATGCAACTTGAACATCGCTACTTCAAACGTCTACCTACACGTTTTTACGCATTACTAGTTATTTCCATACTTGTTTTATTCGGGGATATTCATATAGCTAACACCTGCCACTCACTTGCTTCTATCATACAATAATCTATTTAATCTTGAAGCAATGATGGCTGAGCGGTAAAAGCTATGGACTGTTTTGCCGCAGGTCCATAGTTCGTTCCCCACCGCGGGCTTGTGCTTCACCGCATCGTACAAGGGCAATTTGCGAAAGCTCACCTGGCTAGCTACTATCCTTAAGTAGAAAATTTGTCGCAAAGCCCCTAACAGTGTGTTCCGGCAGCAGTCCTTGAGAGCCAGTAAAATAAAAGGCACATGAGAATATCCTACAATTATTCGTCTCAGGTTACGGGCGCAGTGCAGATCGTCAATGTTGACACGTCAATACAGCTGTTATAGGCAGAGTATCACATCAGGTGGACCTCGAGCTTGTTCTGTCACAATCATATTACAAATAAACACTAGTTACGAATCGGTGACTAATACATGTTCTTTCGTATATAGTTATGAAAAATAGTCATGTAAATGGACGAAATGATATTTTTTATTACTTAGTAGTAAGTCATATATCTTCAGAGGTTATTTCAATAAACCAAAGATGCGGTAACATCTTTGTTCTTTTATGAAATTGATTAAAGATCGGCCAAGTACGAGTCGGACTCGCGCACGAAGGGTTCCGTACCATTAGATATACAACATTAGACTTCATATTCTTTTTTGTTTTAACGTGCGCGAGTCCGACTTGCCAACTTTTTGTATTTGTTGTTATAGCGGCAACAGAAATACATCATCTGTGAAAATGTCAACTGTCTAGCTATCACCGTTCTTGAGATACAGCCTGGTGACAGACGGACGGAAGGACAGTGAAGTCTCAGTAATAGGGTCCCGTTTTTACCAACAACTTATTACAGCAGCGTTAGCAAACTTTTCAAATACCCTATCTGCTGCACAATGCATCATCAATTTCCTAAGAATTTCCATAAAATAATGAAACACCACATACTCCCAACTTCCATCCCCTAAGATGCAAGTCCTACACGAAACTTTTGGAAGTTCTTCCGTATAAGTAATTAAGGGTAGTTAAATAATTCAAAACCTCTTCAAGTTGTTACAAGCACTTAGTGAATTTATCTTGTGGAATTTGTGCAGCGTATTAAGATGAAGTTAAGTCAGTAAAGCGGTGTTTACTTACTTCCTCAGAAATTAAGGACAATATATATATAGCATACAGAATGGATGCAGTTTCCATACCGTACTGATGATCAATTTTGTAAATCAATCATAAAAATCTGAACTGAAAATTGACACATAGAGGCGGGAAAGAATACTAATTACTAATTACTCGATGCTCGTTCGAAACCTTTTGTAACTGACAGTTGTTACAAAAACATTCATTAGTCTACCATTTGTTTAGTACTGAAAAACAAAATTGGAATATTCGGTAAAAATCAATGCGTTATCATCATATATAAAAAATATTCTAAACTAACCCCTTAACTTGATAAGGAAAAAATTGTTTTTATTAAATAATAGAACCGACGTCAAAACTCAAAAGAGTTAAATAACTTCTCGAAGTCGGTACCATGCGCTCAATATTGTAATAATAGGTTCACGTTGAAGTCGGTTTCATTGTTTGGTTAATTTTTTTTCACTCATTTTAGTGACCCTTGCTACTTACGGGATCGATTGTCATTCACTGTCAACGACTACAGCATCAAGATAGGAAAATATTTTTAATTTATTGGAGTGTAACTCAAAAGCAGCTTTGATGATTTGAAAAGGACCGATTTTGATGATATGAAAATGGGACCATACGACGAGCATCAGCTTTCAAATAAAAAAAAAACAAAATCGGTTCACCCAGTCAAAAGTTCTGAGGTAACAAACATAAAAAACAGACTACTTGAGAACCTCCTCTTTTTTAAAGTCAGTTAAGAAGAAAGAGGATTTTCTATATCAAATAAAAATGCATTTTAGCGCAACGCATTGCATATAAAAGTTATTACCAAACGCAAATTATACAGAGCAGCAACTGAAACGAGTAATTTGAAATTAATTTGCTAATGTTGGTAGCAGCGACCGCATGTTCCGCTGCGGACGTACCGCAGGACGTCTGCATGTCCAATGCAGTCCGAATGCGGTTGTTACGTGCTAACCGACAAACAAATTTGAATTTCGAAATAAATAATAGCGTATTTGCCGTTGTTCATCACTGAACATGTCTTGTGCATTTTAATTTAAATGAGAAATATGATTCTTAAGTCAATTAAAAGTAACACTACAGTGAAACTTTTTTACACGACTGCCTAAAAAAGGAGTGTCATGTTTTCAGGGTTCATGTAATGTATGTTTGTGAGTTTCTTTATTCCACCATAATTTCTAAACGGCTTAACCGATTTCAATGTTTGAAATATCTTTAGATTCGTCTTAATAACATTAGGTACATTCAAATTTATTAAAACTGGCGGATGTTAGATGCTATATTGTTAGGTAAAAAATATATTTTCTTAAAAACCCAATCGAGTGGGGCATCAAATGAAGGACTCTAAAATCGATGCCATGAATATATATATATATATATAACTTGCAGTTTTAATTTCCATGGATCGATAAAACGTTTAACGAAAATAAGTAATTTTCAGTGGAGTTTTATTTACTTTTTTAATAAATTTATACATGTAACATAATATTTAATACAATAATATTGTGGTGCTATATTTTTTAAAGCGCGTCCTTTTTTGTGATCGGGAATCGAATTTTTGGATTGTCCTGCCTCACCTGTACTGTACTGTATCAGCCAGATTGTCCCCTACTGAACACAGCGTCTCTCATTTAGAGGAGTTTGCCATAATCCCCACACTTGGCAGGCGTCTTAGTCATCTTAGTATCAGATAACAGCGCCTTAAGAAGGCGCTAACCTTCCGGTATTTTACTTTAGTCGCCCTTCTTATGATACCCACAGGTAGCAGAGGGTTTACATTCTGCCCCGGCATCCCACTGGGGACTGATCCCTAACCGAACAATATTAATTTACATTAACCGTCATAGGGGACGGTCTAAGGGACTTAAGCGAACGAAATACAACAATATACCAGCATTGCAAATAATATTGGAAACAGAATCCCAGACTATAGTCACATTCTAAACGTGGCATTATAAGTAACATATTACTAAAAGCTAGGAATAGCAGATTCATAAAATCAAGTTAGAAGCGCTATTAGCGAAGTTTACTTGGCTGTTCTTAACCGATAAGCTAAATTGAGCAACGTCCGCCGCGGTCAGTAGTTGGATGTGTGACCGCTAGTGACATTACTATTGAGCGCTTCCGTGCTTCGAAGGGTATGTCAAGCCGTCCCGGTTGCTGTCTTAGGGTGGTAGTCGTTACACATGGCGCCTGGCTATCTACCACCCTAAAAATTCTGTCGCCAGGCCACTAACGGTGTGTTCCGGAAGTTTTACTTGAGAGCCAGTAATTCTAGGTTAGCCTGAACAACATCTTCGATCACATCATCACTTACCATCAGGTGAGATAGTGGTCAAAGGCTAGCCTATCAGTCATTAATAAAAAAATAAACAATAATTTTCGGACTTTCCATCATTATTAAAGCATGAGATATAAAAATACCATATATAGACATCTACTAATACAAGTAAAGAAATTATAATTAGAAGTATATATTTTTTTCTGAATAATTATAATTAGAACTTGCTAAGCGACAATCACATGTAACATATACAAATTGTATGACCACCATTTTTTTTACATATATGTATGAATGTCAATTTATATTCCACGTACCCACCCTGGAATGGAATAGCAGAAAAACAAATAATTTATAAATTTGATTTTCGCTTAGCACACGATAGTGCTTGTAATAAGAGGGTAGTTCTACAGAAAGCTTGAAATTCTTTTCTTTCGTTGGCTCCTACGACTCCCATAAGATGATATTATAAATAACATAGCTCGGCACCCCAAGGTTGAGTAAATATCACTACAATTTTATATCGCTAAAGATCAGACGAAAAATTTTCCGCAAACAGATTCCTTACTTGAAGGTACCAACGTTTAAGTAAATAATCCGTTGCCAAGCAGCAGTTTTTTGCGGCTGATATACAGGGTTATTGGAAAAATGCTAACAAACTCTTAGGGTTGGCTTCTGCTAGTCCTTCAGCTTTTTTTGTGTTTAAATGCCTACTCCGAGCCAAGAACGTCGCCGCGGCGATACTGGACCGTGTCGCGCTCCCTTTGAATAGAGTTTTCAATGTTTTCGTCGAGCAAAGATATATTTTTTTTTAAATAATACATTACAGGCACAAGAGACTTTTAACATCAGGCCTCCTTTTTTTAACCCAGTTAAAATCTTCTGAAAATGTTTGTTAGGACTAGCAGAAGTCAACCCTAAGAGGTTGTTGGCATTGTACCAATAACCCCGTATAAGTCTTAAATTGTTATCTAACCTGTTGGTAAGTGCTGATGTGGTACGCAGACCTCTGACAGGGTGATAGCCAGCTAAGCGAGCAGACGCAAAATCTCTTTACACCATGCGGTGAACCTAAGCCCGCGGTATGATTTAAAATATGGACATCGTTATGGCCACCGGGCCGTTTTTCCTTTGTAAAGAGATTGAACTTCGAGAAACAAACAGACTCTCCAGATTAAACTTGAGTTTAACTTATCAATAGACGCACAAAGGTGTCTGATGGTAAACGAGCACCTAAGGCACCGCAGGAGCTGCACGTATCCATTCTGAAATGTAAGCCCCTATCTGCGCCGAACGATCAGCATTTCTGAATGAATTCAATGACTTCTGTGCGTGCGGTTTCAGACATTCAGATATCAGAAAATTCCAATAAATATCTAACCCAGGAACTGAACCCAGAGCATTGAGATTACAAAGCTACGCGATAATCCCTTAACCAATTAGCATTCACATGAAAACCGGAACCGCATTTCCAATTCCACGTCCAAAATATAAGCAATGGAACAAATACGAGCCCTACCGATAAAACAAAGCGAATTCCAGTTTCCAAGCGATTAATTTCTACATTCGAATAGAAAATTTAATATCGCTAGAGAAAAAACCGGTTCAAATATATTGTATACAATCTTAGAAACTCAAGTGATCGCCCAGTTTCATTATTCAAACTTCATCTCTATACCCTTATCCCATTCGAGTGGGTCGGTATTATATATCTTCTCTACACAAATGGAACACCATAAGATCATATTAAATGCTATCTCTAACAACACATAAGACCAACATGTACCTATATACTCGTAGGTAATTGAAAAAAATGTTGGCTTCGATTTATTGTTGGCTACCGCTTTGATGCCTTGAAGCCTCCTTGGGTCCGCTCTCTTTCGAGCAATTGAGTTGTGTCCCTGGTAAATTTCTTTCATTAGCCTATTTCGTAAGCTCATCAGTAAGGTACATATATGGTAAATTTCACCTAAAAAAATCTTGACTCCTCATTTTCCGAAGTCATCAGTTTGCCTGAGTAATCAAATACAATCGTTAGTTTTCGTTGATTCTAATCAATGAGGAGTTATCGTACAGTCACATCGTACGATTTTTTATTCATGTGGTACAGTCTTGTACTTTTTTCAAACTGTCATACTATGTTAAAGTTTTAAGTCTAATAAGACTTTATCACGTCATAACTAAAAAACGTAACCATAGCCGTCGCACATTCAGTGTCGTGAAATTGTTAGAGCGACTTCCACTGTTCCGGAATGCTGTGTGTGAACTAAGCCGGTATAAAATAATAAATCATAAATCATAAATACATTTTTTGGTAATTACAAAAATTACACGTCAAGGCATCCATTGTTTTTTTTTTAAAGAATATATAGTAATTTTAATTAAAATAGACATTAATAAAATGTCACATTAATAATATTCCTGTAAGCTATTTAGTTTTCAAAAAAATGCAATTTATTTATTTTGTTATTCAATGGATTTCCAATTAGTGATTATAAAATCAAATAAAAACTACGTATAAAGTGTTAATAATTATTGAAGTAAGTTTTATCGACAATTGTCGGAGAGATATTTCCTTTAAAATATAATATTTTTTTCATCCCACCATCTCGGAAAGAGTATTTTTAATCTTCAATATCTGAGTGGAAAAGCCGTTTTTATTCTCTAGAGGATAAAGTAAATTGAATTTAGAACATCGTGTGCACTAAGTTTGTGAATTAAAAAAAGCATTAAACCTATTTACTGCTACCTCTATGGTGCCGAATATATCATACAACTTATTTTTATTTGTTAAAAACTCAGATTCAGAACCTTCTTGGTGTTCTTTTTTCAATTTGCTTTGTATGCGGTTCTTTACGCGGCATTTTTTCACGTCATTGTTAAACCTTATATTAAAAACAAGAAACTTGAAAACAAGTGAAAAAACTAAAATGAGTGATTCTAGCGACGAGGAAGTTTGTTTGACGCCAACAGAATTGACTGAAACTGTTAATAATGCACAAATGAGCTTTCTCCCTCAACAATCACGCGAGAAGGCATTTAGTCATTTCCTCGCTGAGGTGGAATGAAAAGTTACGTGTTGCACTCGAGTGCAAAGATTTTTCACCGCGTGCTCTTTTGATTCCCTCGCTAACGCTCAGGATTCTAATTTTGAATCACTCGCTGCGCTCGTGATTCAATTTTAGTATCCTTCGCTTGCTCGGTCATCAAAATTGAACACGCGGTTAAAAAGCAACTTTGCACTCATGTATAACAAATAACTATTTATCTTATAAAGTTGGAAAATTTAGAATGAATGAAGATACTATTTTATATAAAAAATAAATACACACTTTCGCAGATAGATTCTTTCTCAGATGATAAAAGTATGATTTTACATAATTTCGGCATTCGGCACATTTGTTACACAGACTTTAGAAAGCATATTTGAATTTACGTACACAAATGACTAGTTGGTTAAACTGACGAGTTTAAGAATCTGCAAATAGACGAGTTGAAGATTTTCAGGAATTCAACCAATAAGGAAACTGACAAGTTAAAGAAACAGGAAAATAAGGGAAATTGACCTGTGATAAGCCAACCTGATAGTTCTTATCTTTGATGTAATCATGCATCAAATCCGTTTCGAGACGTCTACAAAGTAAATTATATGTATGTATTCGTGTACAATTCTACTATTATTTAAATTTCAAACCAATTTGAAAAATGCAGCCCTGAGCGAGGTGGCTAATGCGATAATTCATAACATTTTAAGGCCCACTGGAGCCTACAACTCTTTAAACAAACGCACGAATCTAACTTTTATCTCCTCTTTGCAGTAGGCGTTTAATCTACGACCAAATAATTAAAATGCTAACGGCTTTCGCCTGTCTTAGCCACACTTAGGTGATCTAGTTCGGAGTCCAATCACAAACAAGCTATAAATAAACTATTTTCTGTAGAAATGTTGAACATTATAGCCATTGTACGAGTTCCATGGAGAATTACCGGACCATTTGACGTACGCTAAACTAGAATATCGCAATTTCACAGGGTTGAATACATTAATCAAAAGCTAATATTTACCATATAGTTTTAGAAGCAGTCCCTGAAAGTACAAGGCGTGATGATGCAATGCTTAAGCGATTTAAGCCAAAGGATTTTACGGCCGACGGATTTCAGATATCCACGCCTCTGGACAAACTGACTGATTCATTTATTACGTGTCATGAGAATATATTGTTTTTATTTAATTTATTGCTATTCGTTTCTTCTGATATTGTTGATTTAGTTTTAAAAACAAAGCTAAGACATCTTTTTAGGGTTCTGTACTAAAAATTGGAGCCCTGTCACTAAGCCTTGGCTGTCCATCTGTCCGTCCGGACGTCCATCCGGACTGCTGCGTCTTTGTATGTATGAGCAAATTTCGTATACAAAAAGGTACAAATACAACAATTACCACAGATTTAAAAGTGGATTTTGTAACCGTACTTAAATAAAATAATGTTCATATATTATATAATCACAGTTTAGGGTTTTACTTCAGAAAAAATAATTACTCTGGCATTATATCGAACATGGAAATATACTAAAAATGGCCTCTATCATTATCATTACTAAAGTACTAACCACTAGTGTACAAAATGTATATAATTGATAAATTAAATGTCAGTAAGGTTATATGTAACGATACGAGTAAAATAAAAATATCAATATTTCTATATATTATGATTACAAGCACTACCGCGTACTAAGCGAAAATCATAAATTTATATTGGAATACAAAATGTTTTGCCCCGGGCGGGAATTGAACCCGCGTCCTTCCGATTTCGCGCCGGATGCTTTATCTATTAAGCTACCGGGGGTACGGCTGTGTCGCCGAAATTTCGTACTCCAATCGTATTTCTTAAACCGCCATAAAGGACGGTGCGCGGCTATCAACCAGACTACTAGACTTCATCTGACCGAAAGAAGTGTTTTTTCAAACACTTAACTCTCGGAATGATGTCGCTACCCTTCTATATTTCTATATATTATGATTACAAGCACTACCGCGTACTAAGCGAAAATCATAAATTTATATTGGAATACAAAATGTTTTGCCCCGGGCGGGAATTGAACCCGCGTCCTTCCAATTTCGCGCCGGATGCTTTATATATTAAGCAAAACATTTTGTATTCCAATATAAATTTATAAAAATATCAATGCTTCGACAAAATTCTACTACATAACGGATACCACTTTTTATGTAAAATCATCTGCACTGAGTTCTTGAAGCTAAGGATTACTTAAGAAACAGAACAAACGAATTCTATAAGTTGCCATTAGATCTTTTATATGACACGATACCTAATGCAGGCTCTGTCGTCGCCTGCGGACAGCGCGGACTGTTCGCCCGAAATTGCGAAACCGCGTGTGCGGTGGGAGCCGACGCTCTCGCCACTCCCCGTTGGTGCCAATATTGGGCACATTTACCTAAAATATATAGAAAAGACATCTTCATAGAAAAAATACACAAATTTTCAGTATATGTTTCAACATAATTATGGTAGTCAATGAAACACAAAACAGCATTACATGCAGCTTCGCAATTGTAATGCTGTTTTGTGTTTCATTGACTACCGAGCCGTTCCTCTTGCCACCCCTGTTGGTGCTAATTGCTATTAGGTACAAAAAATCTAAAGTAGTTATATGAAAAAGACATCAAAATATTTATATGTTTCAATGAAAAAAGGACCTTGCAGAAAAATTAGGAAACCATGTAAGCGGTAAGATCCGAATCTCGCAGATCTCGGTGCCAATATTGGATATATACTACATCCAAAATGTATGAAAAAGACTTCGAAATATAATGTATCAAGATAAGTAAGTAATTGGAAAACAAACATCTGTAAGACGCCGCATGTGCGGTGCACGCCGATGATCTTGAACCTCCATTTGGTGTCAATATTAGGCACGTTTACATAATAATGTCTGATTATATATTATAAATGAATATATAAATAAACATATATGTAGCATCCATGGAAATGACATCACACTATAATGTTTCAAAAAAATTTTAACATTACCTTATTTTTTTCACTTATAAGCCACTTCCAGTTTCTAATCGTATCCCAAAAAGTTGTGTGTCAAATCAAAGAAGGTATTTTGCATGAGGGTTTGAGGCAGCCTTGTCTTTGAGCGTCAATAGTTTAGATATACCTACTCTACTAGTTTGCACGTCTTTTTTGTTGACCTCTGAGGCTATGACTATTTTCAACCTTATACGTCAAATAACAGAGTTTACTCTCAGTGCAAACTTTAACTTATATGTGAAACCTTTGAAATCACTTCTCTTCCAACTTTTAATTAAACTTACATTGAAGGAATAGAATTAATTTTATCGTATACCACTGTAAGGATTCTTCTACTTCTTTTAAAGTACGTTGCCTTTGGATATACACATATATTATTTGCTGACTGCCATTTTATCATTATCTCATTTGTTGTAAATATTGATGATCTTAAAAATTATAGACTAGGCCTGGTAGACTAGCCCTAATGTTTTGTGTATAGTGATGAAGAGCATATTATAAGGCAGTGTTCAATGCATGTTTTTTGTAACATTCATCTAAATGTATAAACCTACACAAAATTTTGTTTCGTTAAAAAAATGTGATACACCACACTCGCACGCTGGACACCTCGTCCGGGTGCTGAAATATGGCCAAACAAATAAAATGATTCGGTATTTTTTTATGGACATGCGATGGTATAGATTTTGGCTTGTAAATACGAATAACTGTGCGCAGTGCTGCCAATATCTTACCTAGAAGAAAAACTAAACTTGCAGAGTTCTAAAGCAAAACTCAGTACTCTGACTGGTTCACCCAATATCTACAAGTACAGATTAATGTTCTCACTTATACCACAAAATATCAGTAATAATAGGAAGTCCTATTTAATTATACCTATAATAGGACTTCCTACTTTTACTGATCAAAGACTACATGTAATATTAGGAAACTTTTATTAATCGTAGAAATTTGGCTGAATAATAAGTAGGTACCACATGCAATTCAAAGATTCTTGTTTATGTTCAAATTTATTTTACCGCCTTCGGTAAATAAGGGATTTTCCATTTCCTCCAATTGGATAAAAGGCGTGTAAAGGTAACAAACCAGCAAGTGAGCAGCATGCCACCGGTACTATGTTCACGTGAGTAGAATTTCGCTGCACAACAGGTCTGGTAAGTAACAACTTATCGGCTAGCCTTTGCCCACATCGTTGAACTTTGCCACACCTGATAAATTAAATAAATAATGATGTGATTGAAGGTGGTTAGCAAAATGTTTTATTACTGGTGGCGTCACTTTCACTTACAGATGACATATTGGAAAATATTTAGAATATAATATATAAAATAATATAATATAATATAATATAATATAATATAATATAATATAATATAATATAATATAATATAATATAATATAATATAATATAATATAATATAATATAATATAATATAATATAATATAATATAATATAATATAATATAATATAATATAATATAATATAATATAATATAATATAATATAATATAATATAATATAATATAATATAATATAATATAATATAATATAATATAATATAATATAATATAATATAATATAATATAATATAATATAATATAATATATATATATAAAATATTTAGCATAGTGTTAAACTATCGATTTAGTAAAAAAACAAAATTTAACAAAACAAATAAATTGCCGCGCTTTTTTTTCCTAGTGCAAAGAAAGGTTGCCAACCTCCTTTTATTGAAAATCGTGTACGAAAAAATGCTAATTATTTGATACAAAACCTTTTATTGAAGTTCTGGAGCTGTATTTTTATTTCTGGTGGCGTCATCATTATAAAATCGTCACTTCTTCTATCAGATGACATTTTGAAAAATTATTTGAAATAAATTATTTAATCGTAAAATAATTTATTCGGTAAAAAACAAAATTGAACAAAACAAATAAATTGCCGTGCTTTGTTTTCGTAGTGCAGAGAAAGTTTGCCAACCTCCTTTCATTGAATATCGAGTACGAAAAAAATCCACCTCTTTTTCTTATTATTTGATATAAAACCTTTTTGATTGTATTTTTATTTTGTCAGCAGCTATAAAAACAAAATAGCGCTAGCAGGGCAGGTATGAAATTCCATAAAACTTTTTCCGCCATACATTTATATGGGAGAAATGACAAAATTTATAACACATTTTTGAACGAGCAATGAGACTCTTTCTAAGTAGATAGAATTGATGGCTATGACTATGACAAAAATTACTGCGATATAAATAAACATGACAAATTTAACAGAAGTAATGAAGTTTGGCATAGCCTATGGGGCCGTTAAGCCGTGCCAAAATGACATCCCCCAATCTCTTCTCATGGGTGTCGTAAGGCGACACATGATACAATAAAGGAAGCTGCCTCCAGCAGCGCCTTTGGTAGAACTGAAGATGCCTTCCAAGTTTGGGAATTATAGCAAACCCCCTTAATGGAGAGGCTGTGTTTAGCAGTGGACAATCCAGCTCATGCAATACAGTACAGATGAAGATCATATCCATAAAAATTATGACGATTACCAGATTTATTTCATAAGAAAGTAACTTAATTCCCATTCCCATTACGACTAACAGACTACCAGTGATCAGAATAGGGAAAATACACACTTGAAAAATATGGACATTTTATAATGATCTCTTGCTTGTGTCAACCTTTCAAGTAGATACCAACTCATTTTCACGGCTATTAAAACAAGAATATCTGTTACATTTTTCTCGACGAAAGCAATTAGGACAGAAAAAAATTAAGGTGTATTTTACAGGAAAAGTGATTTCGCTTGAATAAAGAGGGAAGGTGCACCCTTCGTCTACCGGGGATGATATTAAGCAAAAAGTAAGCATTAGATGTCATATTATTGTGGATAAGACAAGATGTAAAGATTTTAATTTGCTAGACCTTAGGATTCTAGTTCTGGCATCGATGGTCTGATATCAGTATTGACGTTTGAAGTTTCATGGAAGCGTACAGTGAAATCACAAGCAGATGGCTACACCAGAGTTTTGGATAGCGATGTTTTATATAGTTATGTGCATACAACCTCCGTAATCATTACGGGCAGGCAAATATAATGAGTTGCAATATCGTACCTGCATCGTATTGATATAAAACACAAAATCCCATACATGATCTACGTCTACATTCTCTACACACATGCATAGCTCGCGCTGAACAAGAGGAAGTGGAGAAATTTCTCCGCACTTTTTTTTGTTTGCTACACTTACATTTATTTTGTGTGTGGCTTTTACTAGTCAGTGGACGAAGCATCTCATATTTTATTTAAATAAAGTTAAGTGCTCACTCACTGTTAACTATATACGGATTAATACACTTATATATATATATATATATATATATATTTACCTGAATATCGATCTTTCAGTTCAGAATCCTTAGCGCGAGTCCATCCCGCTCTTGGCAGATCGTTATTATTAGTTTTTCCTCAGCAGAAGTAACTTCCGGATATCGCGGCGGTAGAAATGAAACAATAAAAAAGTTATAAATTTACTAATTATTGGAGTACAAAATGTATTGCCCCGGGCGGGAAACATTTTGTACTCCAATAATTTGTAAATTTATGATAGATAGATAATAAATAGATAGATAAACTCTTTATTGAACACCTTAAACTATACCAATATGATTTTCGCTTAGTACGCGATAGTGCTTGTAATCATAATATTTAGAAAAAAAGAAGTTGCAAGTAAGTCAAATAAATTTTAAATTGAAGCATAGATGACACAAATCTGATTTAAACTTATTCCTCAAGCTTATTTTAACGTCATTCTGTTAACGTAAGCAAGCAGTCGATCCGCCGTACCAAACATGAAAATTTGTGCTAACAATACAGAGCAAGTAACGTTAAAAAAAACCGTTTGTATACATTATTATTATAGTTACTGCACTATAATAACACAGTTTCTGTGAAAATTTCCTTTGTTACCTGTTATAATCTATAAAACATAGATATACCTTTAAATCTGGCTACTGTAAATACAGCGTTATTCATAGAGCTTATCCATGTAGTTTCTATCATATCTGTTGCCACGTAATGCGGGCAGAATGACAGTTTGATTCACTTAGCTCGTGTTACAGAGTATAAACGCGCCATCAGTCGTGCAAGGGTCGGGGACACCTCGTTTTGTTGAAGGGTGCGTTTTTTTTCAACAGATGTATTTTTCGCCTCACTTTCTGTCCCTTGTAAATGGTATGTTTTAGTTTTATTTTGATATTTCTTGTGTTATTCCTTGACTGTTTTGAGCAGAAATAACACAGTGTATTGGTTTCGTAATAATATGCTTTTTTTATATTTTCATCTTTTTTTTAATTTATTTTGTTTGTGATGGTTTTTTGTACATATTTTAAAGCGCTTTATCATATTTTGTAAATGTTTTGAGCGCAAAATTTTCTACACGCTTCAAAATTTTTACACACCCATGGAATTGAAAACCACATTTTCCAGATATTTGCGCTGGACGCTTTTCTATATTCGCTACCAATGATGTATGACATGCGTTCATGAGGCTACTTTTATTTACTTAATAACCATAATATGGGGCTATGCTGCCATCAAACAGACTTCGTCCAAATAAAAGAAAAAATTGTTTTGGAAATATTCAAACGTTATAAATTATATCGCTACCCTTCCGAATTGCTATAGGTATATATAATTACTGAGCATCTTTGTATATGTACCTACTTAAGAAATATTACATTCAAATATTAAATTCAAATATTACATCTGTCGCCAAGCACCTAACGGTGAGTTCCGGCAGCTGTCCTTGAGAGCCAGTAATTCTAAGTTAGCCTGAACAACATCTTCGACCACATCATCACTTACCATCAGGTGAGATAGTGGTCAAAGGCTAACCTATAAGGCATAAAAAAAAAAAAAAAAAAAAAAAGATACTGGTCTATAGATAATATATAGTTACCTCTCTTGATACTTTTCAGCTGCAAAAGCAATCAATCACAACGCGACTTGCGTATTGTCAGTTTATCGTTTACTGTTTTGTAATATAATCAATCAAAATATATTTTATCTGACAAACATTCACAAGTCGATCTATACACTATCTTACAAAACATGGTAGTAGGGCATTTTGCAAATGCCCGCCTGGCTAGCTACCACCATCAAGTAGAAAATCTGTCGCCAAGCACCTAACGACGAGTTCCGGCAGCTATATCCTTGAGACCCAATAATTTAAGGTTAGCCCCAACAAAACCTTAGACCTCATCATCACTTACCATCAGGTGTGATAGTGGTCAAAGGCTTACCTATCAGCTATAAAAATAAATACAACAACAAAAACATAGTACCTACTGCTAAAAATAGCAAAAGGAACAGGTCTGATTATATTGGTCAGGCTGATACTGCACTCCCCACTCCCAGCCGCTATCCCAACTACTGCCTGATACGGAGACTTTTGGCTGCTGGGTTTCCCCCCTGGCCCGGTTCGCCTCTCCTTAATTAACCTGCACCGCCCGGACTCCTCCGGGTGGTCCATATTAATACCGGGCTTAGTGTGGACGTCCAGTCAACATGGGACGCACAGCACCAATGGTTCCCGACCTCAAACCATCCTCTGATCCCGACCTCCGAGTAGCCGGATTACAGGAGACGCCACGCTCCCAGTCGAGTGATGTGACGAAAATTTCAACCAGTTGGAACAAAATGTACCCGTCTTCGAATCCCACTGCAAATGTTATATGTAGGTAGTTTTTAAACTTTTGCACATGATCGGTGATTCATGACCACATTTCAAGTATTTACAGTTAAAAAAATATACTTACCAAATAATATATTTAAAAAAATATAGATTTTTATTCATGTGCCAATAGCGCGTTATGAAAAACTTTTGATTAGTTTTTACTTATTTTTAGCTCCATACAAAAACAGTTCATGTTATTTTATTTATATTAATTATTAGCTTATCCATTTACTTTTTTGTTTACGTTACTAATTTATTTATTTTTATTAACTTTAGCTTACCAAAAATATTCAGCACATTAAACAGAGCTACTTAGGTAATCAAAAAGTCTTATTTGTATTTTATAATACAATAATCAAAAGCTAAATATTTTAAAAAATATACAATAATACAGTTATTTTATGGCTGAAGAGAATTGTCCTGGGAGCTCCCAAGAATGTTTGACTAGTATTTTTTTCTCTCATTTCAACCAAACCTGATAACCAAGTGTCAATCAAGCCTAGGATGTAAAATTCAAGAACATTTTAAAGGCTGGCGTATTGAAATTCCTGCAAACAACTCCACATTGAAGCTATGAGGGATCTTTACCTGTCCACCAAGATCCTATACTACAATGCCGTGCTCGGGCCATGCTTATATCTGGGTATATTAGAAACGGCCGAGCTTCAGGTTAATTATGTAACGTGTTACGAAACAAAATCTGAACGATATCATAGAAAAATTGCAGTTACATGATAACGTACGCACAATTGTTACTAACTAAAGTTGTTATAAACTGATGAACCGCAAATCATTTATCAATGATTTCAATTAGATTTGTTAGTAACAAAATACATTATTGGAGCACTGATCTTATAGATCTCTTCATAGTTACGTAGCTAAAGAAAAAAAAAAAAAATCTGCTTTCAAATAAGTAAACCGTCATCAAAATTAATTCATCCAATAATAACAAATATTTTTAAAAGTATCTTAAGAAAACATTAAATAATATTTAAATAAAACACTTAAAAAAGTATAAAAATATATATCTAGTGACAATTCCGCTTAATTTTCCTGTTATCTACGTGACGTCACAAACATCACGCAGCCTAACCGGAAGAATATCCAACTAGTTTCGCTTCTAAACGAAGCATCTTCGGGAGGTCTTGACTCACCGAGTGCACAATCGAGACATGATGATTCATCCATTTAGGAGCTACAAAGCCATGCACGAAGTTAAATGACACACATGTAGACTAAAGCTTACAACCCTTGAAGCAATGATGGCTGAGCGGTTATAACTATGAACTACCGTCCATGGTTCGAGCCCCACTGCCAGCTTGAGCTTCACCGCATGGAAGTAGGAAGAAGTAGGAAGGGCATTTGGCGCTTGCTCGCGTTGCTAACTACCACCCTCAAGTAGAAAATCTGTCACCAAGCACCTAACAGTGTGTTCTGGCAGCTGTCCTTGAGAGCCAGTAAAATTACATTCACAAGAATTAACAAATATGTCTCAGGGTGACGGGCGCAGTGCAATTCTTAAATTGCAACGAAATGCATTTGTTATAGGCAGAGGTTAGTCCGCTTAACATCAGTGGGCGGCGAGCTTGTTCCGTGACAATAACATTAAAAAATACTACTATACATACCACCCATACCCACTAAAAATAGATAGCAAACATCTCATACCAGTAAGGTATACATATGTAGGTATGTCTTGTATATATATATTTATTTATTTATTTGCTGAAATAGGTACAATTGTGGTCTTATATTATAAAAAACAAGTCTCTCTATATTCAATCAGAATCCTGATATGCAAATCTAGGTTCAATATTTCATATTAGTTACCATAACATGCAATACATAATCATAATAATATCTATATCCCATAAAATTTGAATAGGTATTACGAATACTACAATGCACTTCCATACAGTAGGTATGTCTTGTATATATATATATATACAAGACATACCTACATATGTATACCTTACTGGTTAGAGGCTAGTGGTCAGTGATTGATGATACGTCGTCGACACAAGACTGATGCAACTGGGTCCGCTCGACCTTCGACATTGAGATCTTCCATCACGACTCGCATTACGTTATTGGGAATCTAATAACGGGTCCCTTGACTATTGGATAAAGTATGCATTACGCAGTAGCATAGCTATGCTATAGATGCCAAAACCAACCGCGAGATTCGGGTTCGAATCTGGGGTCTATTAAATAGTTATTGATTTTTTCAACAGTACATTTTCAATATCAATCCGGAGATTACATGGTACTGAAAAAGTCGTTCGACTTGCAAAATGTTGATATATTATATATATATTTATAAATATGATCACAAGCACTATCGCGTGCTAAGCGAAAATCATATCAAACAAATTATTGGAGTACGACATTTTTTTTATGCCCATGGCGGGAATCGAAACCGCGTCCTCCGATATCGCGTCGGATGCTTAACACCATCTCAGCCACCTGGACATTGGCATTTCTGCCGAAACTTTGTGCTCCAATTGTATTACTTTAACCGTCATAAGGGACGGTGCACGGCCATCAACCAGACTACTAGACTTCATCTGATCGAAAGAAGTGTTTTTTCAAACACTTAACTCTCGGTATGATGTCGCTTCCCTTCTATATTTATAAATATGATTACAAGCACTATATACAAATTATATAATTTATATATATATATATATATATATATTTCTTGCTTCTTAAAGAAGTCGGCTTTAGTTTATGTCCTTCCATTTATGTGATCATATATGTATAATGAAAATAACACGCCGAATAAGTACTGTGCTGCTAGTGTGCACGAAATTATTAATTTTTTTCTACCTTTTTTGTGACCTTTGTCCCAAAACGATTGAAAAACATGTATGTTATGGTTTGTGCTACAGCAATATACATAGAAAATTTAAGCAATATTTTCTATAGGTAATAGATAATATGGCTTAAATTTTCTAAACTACATAATATTTTTATGCAGCAATATGACATATCAGTTTGTAAAGTTTACACTATTTCGTGATAATATTTATTCTGTCTTAGGGTGAAAAAGATACAGTATTTTGTGCGCCTAATGTGCACAAACACTCAACCAACATGTCAGTGGAAACAATGCACTACTATTAATTTGGTTAATTAATTATACCTACCACGATATGCAGTATGTCAGCATATCTTACATACTGCATATAACCGTTTTATATGGTGCGGATTCTGAATCCACGTATACATGATTTATCAAAGAAAATAGGAAATTTACTTAGGTATAAGTTTCTTACTAGACCTTTATGGCATCAAATCAAAGTTTAATCTTTATACCATTAAGTTTATACCTTTGACCAAATGAAGTAGGAGCTTTTACACTTGACTACTTTTGATAGATAAACTCCTACGAATAAATATGTAAAAAAGTGTAACTTTCATACAGTTATTGTTTCGCTTTGATTTCTTTGATCGCCTTGAGTCTTTGAGGCTGGTGCAAAAAGTACTTAGAATGTACAAAAAAATATGATCCTGTAAAATATTCTACAACATTGTTTTATGAAATGACATTCTCGTCAATGTCTTTTAAATATTGTAAATTAAGCGATTAAACACTCATGTTAGAGATCGAATACGTCGACCAAAGTTTCAAGCATATCAGATGCTCATCATTAGGGCGAATGTGCAGCTGCGTCTGTGAGCTCCAGGCAGCCACATTGTATTTTTAGGGTTCCGTACCCAAAGGGTAAAAAACGGGACCCTATTACTGAGACTTCGCTGTCCGTCCGTCCACCTGTCACCAGGCTGTTTCTCAAAAACGTTGATAGCTAGACAGTTGAAATTTTCACAGATGATGTATTTCTGTTGCCGCTATAACAACAAATACAAAAAGTTGGCCAAGTGCGAGTCGGACTCGCGCACTTTAAAACAAAAATAGATTAAAATATGAAGTCTAATGTTGTATAGCTAATAGGTAGAGCTAGTACGGAACCTTTCGTGCGCGAGTCTGACTCGCACTTGGCCGATTTTTGTTGATTTCAGAAAAAACCCGCCGTGTGCGAGTTAGATTCAAGAATCGTACCGCAAATACTGAAGGGCCAATGTTTCAAGAGTAATTTAAAATGCATAAATCTCGTTGGCTCAGTCGGTGCGCAAACTGAAATCCCTCGCGTTTTAACTTCCCGTTTTATGAATAGGTAATAGCTAGATACGATACCTAGTACAAAGATATAGAAACTAACTAAAAGTTTAAATTAGTTCTAAAGATTAGGAGTAGAAAGTTCCAGGAATATAAAATCTCATTTACAAAATTTTAGAGCAACAAATTAAAAAGTTTGACTCACCGTTTGGCTCCGCCTCAGTCAACCTCAAGTGATCTTTGATAGCACAGTGGTTCAGGAACCCGGAGCATATAACCGAGGTGCACGGGTTCGGTTCTCGCTCGTGGTGAGAAATTTCTTGCTCTAAGAATGTGTAGGTATATGTGATTTTCATTAATTATGCGAGAGTACTTGTAATCCATATCTATAATAATATTAAAAAGCGGAGAGACTTATATTTTTTTACTTTTATATTTTTGTAAGCAACGAATAAACTTAATAACTACACGATCGATTTGGATGAAATTTGGTATGGAAATAGTTTGGAGACCCAGGGAAGAACATAAGAGTTTTAATCCAACTGCGCAAAAATAATATTTGCCAACATTGACGATTTTCCAAATTTACATCGATACGTAAACTTTGAAATCGAAGAATAGCTTTTATAAGAAAAGTACCTTCCCAAATTGTCTTGTTTTACAAATGGAACGTTTACCGTATCTGTCACGTGTCGGTGTGGTTAGTATCAAGCTTCTTTTTGTCGCTCTGTGGTTTTAAAGTCCTAACGCTGTGCTTAAAACTGGTCCGCTACCCTTAAATCTGTAACCTTGAAACAAATTATATCTTGTATGTCATAATTGTAGCAATGAGCCGAGCGATAATAGTATACAGATATAGCTATGGCCTGCCGCACAGTGGTCCGAAAATGAGATTTAGTGGACATTCGACCTTAAGTCAAAAAATCGCAAAATAAAAAACTGTCTCGGGTAGCAAATTGTATGCTGATCAACATTTATCCTATTCAATTTTTAAAATAAATGTGACCAAAGTAAAAGCTAATTCTTCTACTAAATATTGCAAAAGAGATCCCGGACGTCTCTTTTTTTTGTTTCTGACTTAATTCATCAAAAGGTTTTCTCATCCGGCTCTCAGTGGACGTACTCACAAATGACGTTGATGGACTTGAAAATTCTTCGACTATATTTTATTATCATCTGTCACTTTCTATCTCCCTTTTCGACACCATTCTTTTTCTCTCTACATTCTTTATATCTTTCTTTTTCCGTCTCTTACTCTCAGTCTCATGTAAACGTGTGTGAGATAGAGACAGGTTAAAGTGACCACTAATTGCTAAGAATGTGATGTATGCTACACCGTTGAGTACAATATGAATAAAAAATTATAAAAAAAAACTTTGCGGTGTTGTAGTTAAATTATTATTGTTGTTACAATAATTATTTATGTGAATTTTGATGCAAAAACACATGTAGAAATGAAAACAATGCATATAAAACTTTGAAATTTCACTCGGGCATAGTACCCAAGGCCGCAGGGATACGCAATTTTTTTTTATGTTGTATTACTTGGTAAAGTACCTACTTACTATTGCATAAGGTTTGACTTTGACACTTTGATACAGAGTCGAGAAAAAAAATAAAAAAAGGTATTTTCCCATAATTTTTTTTCTAAGATATTTTTTTAAGGATTGAAAGACTCATTTATTCAAAAAATTGAATAGAACAAATGTTGATCAGCATACAAATTCCTACCTGAGACAAATTTTTATTTTGCGATTTTTTGACTTAAGGTCGAATGTCCACTAAATCTCATTTTCGGACCACTGTGTGCCGCACCGCAAGTTCATGGTTCTGTCCTCACCGATGTCATGAGCTTCACCGCTTGGTGGAAGAGCAATTCGTAAATGCTCACCTGGCTAGTGCTATGTGCTTCGGAGGGCATGTTAAGCCGTCGGTCCCGGTTGTTGTCTTCGGATAGCAGTGATTACAGCATGGTGGTAGGGCGTTTTGCGAATGCCCGCCTGGCTAGCTACCACCCTCAAGTAGAAAATCTGTCGCCAAGCACCTAACGGTGTGTCGAATACTTTGGTTCATCACTTTTTTCCACCCACAGATTTCACTGAATTGAAATTTTCTTGAAAAGCTTTTGAGAAATTTTTACAGCATCATACACATATAACTTAAAATTAACACTTCTAGTATAATAATCTTTATAGCTGTGATTCAACTTCGTTTAAGATAATATCTCAAATAGCCCAAACGATGCGGTAGATACATAAAGTTAAATTTTAACTAAATTTCTGCTTTACTTATACCTGTTGGCGCTGATGAGGCAGGCGGAGATGTTCTTAGAGATTATGTTAGCTCACATCATATATTTATTTTAGGTACACAAAACAAATTACAGCCAATTTTCTTATGTCAATTATAAATGTTATACAATAATAATAACAAATATGTTTTAAAGTATCTTAAGAAAACATTAAATAATATTCTAATGAAATGTAACGTCGTGGGGTTCGCAGGGAGCGCGTTTGTAGAGAAACGTCCGATTAATTCAATATTATATTTATTACTGTCTCAAATCACATTCACACACGTACTTTAATAGTAACTATAGATTACGTCTACATATACACTACACCATCGGGGTTATTTATTAAAAAAAGAAAATTAGTACAATTTTCTTTTTTTTTTTCATCTTAATAGTATAGGTTGTATGTACCTAAACAATGACATAAATTTAAACCTTACACTCTTATTAAAACATTCGTACGATTATTTTTTCTTAATTTGATTTAATTTGAATAAACTGTAATAGTTAACTTTAGAAATAAATATATCTCAAACAAAGTGTTCCATAAGTATTTACAGCACAAATAATCATGTAGAAGGGATGTTAATCAAGTAATAGTAACACCATTAACAAAATAATTATGATGTATACTGTATTCTATGGTGAAAGGTGTAGGTACTTAAAATAATAACTTGCAAATAACGAGCAAATTCTGAAAGTTACAAAAAGTTTTAGACAGTACCGACTTTATTACCGAAATATGCTTAAATTGTTATACATATCAAATATAATACTTACACAAAATCATTGAAAAAATGCAATATCCTATTTTTATTAACGATAGCAAGATTACTTTCTAAATTTTCCTAAACTTACACTTAGTTAAA
The DNA here is from genome assembly GCA_963854805.1 of Plagodis dolabraria. Classification (NCBI taxonomy): domain Eukaryota; kingdom Metazoa; phylum Arthropoda; class Insecta; order Lepidoptera; family Geometridae; genus Plagodis; species Plagodis dolabraria. The sequence goes on from OY978442.1 coordinate 8,521,332, forward strand.
ACCATTATACACTCGGTAAAATGTTTACTTCTTCTTCTTCTTACTCTACATCTTAATGTTCAAGAAAATGATGATTTAATAAAATAAAATATTAAAATATTAAAAAATACTATGAAATTTTTATAAGTACAGGTAATTGACATGACAAAAATATTAAAAGTCTAGAAACTGTATAATATATTTATGTTGTATTAAGTTAAATTTTTACTATAGTTTAGAAAATTTGAAATAAAATAATTGAAAAAAAAAATTACAATCTATTAATTAATCATTTATCAACAATTTTTATTTTATATTCTTGAAAACAGTTGTAAAAAATATAATACCACGTAAAAATTACAATTTCTTATAAATTTATAACGTTAACCTTCAATATCTATGAATTCTTATTATTTCATTTATCTACATCTAAGTTATACCTACTGCACGTTCGTCAAATCTTTCTTTATCCATTAAACTAACAAAATGGTCATCATAACGAGTGAAATGTCTTTTCCCAATACATATGGCATTATATGTTTTTATAGACTTTATTTCATTTACATTTTCACTAATAAAGTTCATCTTTAAATCATACGATTTTTGCAGTATACAATAATTTAATTTGGTCTCCAATGCTTTTCTGTTTACAACCTTTTCTTTTATCTCGTTATTTTCACATTGTATAATATTACATTTTTCCGCTAGCAAATATCTGCCATTATCTATCTCTGTATTTTCTATGCATTGCAAGTCTTTAAATGATTTAAAGTCCTTAGACTGTTCAAGGTAACTAATTACTAAGGGTTGATCAGGCCTATCAGTACTAGAACTCGAAATTGACAAATCCGTATTTGTTTCTAAGTTTTCTTCCTCCACATTGTTTTCAAATAACATATTTTTGATATCGCATACAAAATCATCCATAGAGTTCTCTATTTTTGACTGGAAACTATTAGTTTTTAGACATAAACTGGGACACATTTCATTAGCCATGCTATCAGATTTCATTACTTCGTGTTGGAAACTATCATTAAAAGTGCACATATCCTCAGTCTGATGCTTGATTCGCTGATCGTGCAGAACTTGAGTGCAGTCTAGTACACGCGAATATGACACTGGTTGGCAACTTGGTATTGTTATTGCGTCACAAGATGTTTGTCTCTCATCCATCTCTTAGTCAGCATCTTCAATGCTGCTATGAGCCACTGCTTATTCCCAGACACCTGGAAATGTGCAAATGTCATTGGCATTCACAAACCAGGCAAAAGCTCATCTGACCCCACCAGTTACCGCCCCATCAGCCTCCTCAGTGCCTTAGGCAAACTTTACGAGCGGTTACTTGCAAACCGTCTCCAGTCCCATGCTAAGGAACACCACCTTATCCCAGATGAGCAGTTTGGCTTCAGACCCGGACACTCATGCGTCCAACAGGTGCACCGCCTCACGGAGCACATCATTGAGGGCTTCAATAAGTACCCCAAACCCCAGACTACGCTAGCAGTCTTCCTCGACGTAGCGAAAGCTTTTGACAAAGTCTGGCACAACGGCTTGATCTACAAGCTATACCAATTTGGCGTGCCAGAACGTCTTGTGCTCATCCTACAAGACTTCCTTAAAGCCAGAAGCTTTCGCTATCGCGTGGAAGGCACCCTCTCCTCCCCCCACCCAGTCAGAGCCGGAGTCCCTCAGGGCTCCGTGCTATCACCTATTCTCTTTGCACTGTATACCAGTGACATCCCACGCTCTCAGCCCAAAGTATTCCTAGCCCAATATGCGGATGATAAAGTCCATTTACACCACTGGGTGGCATATCAACAGACAGTCCTATTTCGTCATGCAACGGGCCATCACCGAGATCGGTGACTGGTTCCGAAAATGGCGCATCGCGGTCAACCCAGCTAAAAGCACAGCTATGTGCTTTACTGAGAAGACACGCTCCCCTTACCCGAAACCGCTTATTTTGTTCGACGAACCCATTCCCTGGGTTCCTAGAACAAAATACCTCGGAGTCACCCTTGATCGTCATCTCATCTTTAACGATCACATAACAACCGTCCGTAACAGAGCGGCCTTCATAATGGGTCGCCTTGGTCCCCTACTTCGCAAAGAGAGTAAAATGTCTCTTAGTAATAAGAAGACACTTTACACTGCCTGCATCCGCCCCATCATGACTTACGCATCAGTAGTGTTTAGTCATGCTAGTGAGGCCCACCTTCATAAACTTCAAGTCATCCAAAACCGTTTTCTTCGTAATGCAACCGGCGCCCCGTGGTATATCCGGAACACCGAGTTGCATTGCGACTTAAACCTTCCCTCTCTAGCGCAGTTCAATAAGGACTGCGCCCGCCGATACTTTGATCGAGCGCCCCACCACCCGAACCCATTGGTTGTCCAGGCATCGAACTACTCGACTGCCTCTTCTATCCCATTTTTCAAACCCCCCCGTCGCCGACCACGGCAGGTATTAGACGACCCGGATGACCCCATCGCAGCCATTACGTTGGCAGCTTTAGCGTTATCCGCAAGTCGTCGAGGTAAAATCCCCAGGTGTGAGGTAATCAGAGGTCACACAATCAAACACCGAGCTCGCCGGCGAGCTCGAGGCAAAAACAAGGTCACGATAAATTGCTCTCCAAATAGTCAAAGAGTATTATTCAGTAGGGCCCAATTGTGCAACACTGCAGTTGCACAGAGGCATTTTGCTCCGATCCCCCCCATGTCTCTCGACAGCGAGACAAGCCGAGGTCCGAACCACAGTGGTGCCCTTGAGCTCGCTGTCAACCCCTCCTATAGTAGCGGTACGTTTTCGGCGTCCGCAGGAGACGGAGGTAGAAAGCGCTTTTCGCCTTCTACGCCCGTCTCGGGAGAAGTGCCTTCGGCACTTCTCCCTCCCGGGCTATTGTAGGGCCAGGCCCTCGCCCAAAACCCGGTGGAGCTGGACGACCGCACAGGCGGTAGCCAGCATCTATGTCCTCCCTAAACAAACAAAACAAGATGTTTGTACAGAATTCCTCAAGTTTGTTGGATTATTCTTGTTACTTGGGAATATTTTCATTTTATTTCCTAATCGATTATAGTTTAAATGACAAAAACTTCGTCGTCGGAAATTATTATGCTTATTCTGATATATAACATTCTCATCCAAAGCAGACTGTATGGCATCAAGGCAATAGCTGTCTGTAAGTCAAAATTATCCATTTTATATAGAAAACAAATGACAAAATATGACTATATAGGCACACAATATTCAGCTGATTGATAAATTTTTAAATGCTTCTAATATGTACCTCAATATTAAAATATTTTATTCTTCATGATATATAATTAAATATGCCCATGAACAAAAAAATGTTTTCTTAATATTATGCAGCTGCACCAAAAATACTTACAGTTTAATACGTTTTTTATTGAGCACATAAACACTAAATGTAAAAGATTTTCAATTTCTTCTATCCTTGACAATGATGATGATAAATTCTGAACCTGGATCGCTCTGCTACTAATCCACCTTGCGTATGGACCGGGCGCTATCCTGGACGTTTATCCGTGATCCTGTTCTCCATTGAGTAGTAGCATAAGTAGTGATTTTCCCATTTCCTGTTTGACATTTTTTTTTGCTATATAATTCTTCCCCTTCGTAAAAATGTCAATCAAATAATTTTATTCCTTACAATATTCTTCTTAATTCTTAATTTGTATAAAATTATTCCTCACATATTATTTTCTATAAAAAAAATCCTCTTCAAATATTATGTCTTCTTTGACAATAAATCTTTATTCAATATTTTTATTATAATACATTTTCTTCCTTTATATAATTGTTTAGTTTTCTTAAACTCCTTTTATTTCTTTTTATTTGAAAATCCATTATACTTCATTTTCTAAAATAAAATTCCACGTTTCATGTACGCTATTTATTTCATGTAATATTTTTCTCTTCATTGCTCAAGAGTTCTTAATTCTTCATATTTTTCTTCTACCAACTCGTATTTCTATTCCCATTATTATAATTCTTCAATTATTTCTTGACCAACTACATAAAATATTCTTAAACTGGTTTCAAAACAGTTTATCAGCATTTTTCTCAAAGTTCCAAACTTCCTTTATACATTTCACTTTTCAAACGTTTCGGGTACATTGTGATTATATTTGGGTCTCAAACTTCTTCTTAATTTTCTTCTCAGATCCTGGCATTTTCTTGAAGTGCCATCCCGGTGCAGCACACTCCATTTCTCACTGCACTGGGCCTGGCAGGGTCGCCATGTAATGTCGTGGGGTTCGCAGGGAGCGCGTTTGTAGAGAAACGTCCGATTAATTCAATATTCTATTTATTACTGTCTCAAATCACATTCACACACGTACTTTAATAGTAACTATAGATTACGTCTACATATACACTACAGAAACACTTAAAAAGGAAAAAAAATATATATCTAGAGACAATTCTGCCTACACGCCTAAAAATATATATCTAGTAACGATTCTCGATCGTGCGCTCGGTGAGTCAAGACCTCCTGAAGATGTTTCGTTTAGAAGTGACACTAGTCGAATATTCTTCCGGTTGGGCTGCGTGGCGTTTGTGACGTCACGTAGGATTGACAGGAAAATTAGGCGGAATTGTCACAAGATATAAATATTCTTATACTTTTTTAAGTGTCTCATTAAAATATTATTTAATGTTTACTTAAGCCTGCGCCAAGGCAATGATACGTAATTGCGTTTCGTTTGATCCCTTGCTGTATCTTTATTTAATAATTTAGGGTTATGCAATTAATATATATTATATTTAAGGATTCATTCTATAAATCATACACTTTGAAAACATGATTACTTAAAGTTTCCTTGATAGATCCAAAGTTATGTCTAAAAAACTAAATAAACCCGGCGTAAATAATTCGTGTCGACGAAAGTCATCAGTGTTTGAATATTAAAAAATCAACGTGTTTTCTATAACGTATACACATTACATTTTTCAAATAGGTATTTGTTTTTATTATACGAAAGAAAGACCTAAATTCACGCACGTTCCGCCCATTTTAGCCAGAGCCGCGATGCTTTCTCCCTATCCGCTTTAGTAATTCTTCGGCCGTCAGACGGGGACGGATGCTGGCGGCGTGCCTTACTCACGCACACATATGCAGCGCGCCTTAGAATCTCGGTGTGCTCTTAAGATAATTTTAAAAATATTTGTTATTATCAAATATGGATTTCCGCAAAGTAACGCATCTATTCATTACCTTATTGTTATACAAATTTTGAACTGGATTGTAATTCAACATAGGTGTATACAGAATGGTACGGTAAATTCCGAGACGATGTAAAAGAAAGTACCAATCCGCAAATCAAACTAATATTTGCAGATTGATAATCTTAAATTTGCACAATATATACCTACTCGTACTTAGAACTAACAATAAGACGGATCATCTGACACAACATGGCTGTTGTATCTGAATTACGAAGTTATTTTATAGTGATAACATATCTGCTTAGACTAGGATTAAATACATCTAATTCTGGATTTATTTTGAACAAATCATTATATTGACGATCCATTATTACAATAGGATTAAAGTAGGATATATTATTTTTATGGACTTGAAATTCAAATTCAATACTATTTATTTGCTTGAACATGGGTATGTGTATAAGGTGTTACAGAAAATAGGTACTTAGTGCTCCACATTCCACCATAATGGTATGCAAAGACATACGTTATAAGAATAAAGGTGACTTGTTCAATTAGGAGAATAATTACAAAATAAGAAAATTTACATGTCAAATCATACATTAGTCAATTTTATTACTTATTTTTCATTATAACTTATGTTATATACAACATATACAACTTATAAAAATTTGTCATTTAAATATTCTTCAATAGTGTAATAACATTTCGATATCAATAATTTAAACAATTTTCTCTTGAATAACATGACGTACTCTGATTCCAGTTGTTCAGGCTAACCTAGAATTAATGGCTCTTAATGACAGCTGCCGGAAAACATCGTTAGGTGCTTAGCGACAAATGTTCTACTAAACGATAGTAGCTAGCCGGGCGGACCTCCGCAAAATGCCTTACGACCGTGGTATATTGACTGTCATTGTAACACAACAACCGGCGCGGACGGCTTAACATGCCCTCTGAAGCACGGAAGCGCTCAGTAGTAGGTAATGCCTCTAGCGGTCACCCATCCAACTCATGACCGTAGCGGACGTTGCTTAACTTAGCCGATTGGTTAAGAAAGGCTAAAGAAACTACGCTACGAGCACTTCGATTATGTAGTATGTAATTAAAACTCTATTAAATTAGTAACAGTTATTAAACCAAACATTTCCTCTGAGCACTCACCGTGATAGATGCGGTAAAGGTATAGAGTCATTCAACATATTACGCAAAGCCAACATAGAGCTTGATTATCGACGATTCGAGCTGTTTTGCATTGAAAGACTCAGCCAATAACCGTAACTTTATTTTGCAAACCTTATTCAAATTAAATTCTATTGGAGCACACAAATCTCAGCCTTTCAACCAAATACATTTTTGAAATTTCTCTCCGTTTGACGCCCTCAAAATAATTCGGGCTTAGCAAATAAACAAACCTTAAAAACCCACTTGAAAAGAAATCGACTGGCACCTATCCCTCCAATTCGTCACACCATGTCAACATTCGTGTGAACATCCCCTATTTTACATTTAATTGCATTTCTTTGTCGATCTCCCTGTTAATCCGGATGCACCCTTACCTTGCTCAATACCAGTTTAACTTGACCCCCATCTCGTTCTTACATCTCCACGTTTAGGGGTCAACATAAATCAAGAAATACTAGTGTAATTTGAGCCGTGTCATAGTCGTTCCTTGAACAAGATAGAGGACCAAGTCTGGATGGTCTAGACTTGTTTGATGTTGAAGTAAAAGTGTGTGCTGGAGCAATATTTACACACCCTCTTAGCTTGATGATGTTACTTTTTTTGTTTAAGTGGGTTCAACGCTTCTTTTCTTATATATATATATGTATCATTATAAATATTATTTCAACATTACCTTCATGCACATACGACGTCACGCTTGCTTCTGTCACGGTAATGTTATCTATACAGTATTTCAACTCCATAGAAACGGCGAAACGCGAGTTATACCTACGCGCCTCGATCTCAGCCCGCGCTCAGTACGCAGACAGTTGCGACTGCATTGCAGTGACGAATGGACGGTGTGTAATTTCTTTAACAAAAAATAAGTTCATGTACATATTTAATATGACGAATAGGATATATTGTGCTGTTTTTGGTTGCATGAAGTCGTCAATAACGCATCCAGAGAAAACTTTTTTAGATTACATGGAAACTCTAAAAGGTAAGACTATAAAATAAATTTACTTACTAGTAGGTAGGTTACCTATATAATGCGTTTCTTTTTAATGGAAATTTTTAAGGAGAATAGATTAAGGGAATGACACGAGTGAAATAGGTAGTTATAGGCGGTTCATGAATCACGATACGGTAGGTACGCTTGTGTTAAAACCTCGGGACATGTGTGTTTTGTTACTTTGTATAATTCAAAATTAAGACGTGGTATTTTATCAGTACTAATATATAATATATAATCAGTACTTATATTATAAATGCGAAAGTAACTCTGTCTGTTTGTCTGTTACGCTTTTACGCCAAAACTACTGGACTGGACTGAATTTATAAGACTGATTTGTTATTCAAAAATAAACATGGTTTTTAAATTAAATCTACCAATCAAAAAACAACACGCATTTTTATTGAACACTACCTATTTAATTCACAGTCTTTTATTTGTAAGTATATTTACAATCACAAAACTAAATGGAAACACAAAGTAGGCAAATGTAATTAAAATACTGGAGGCGGGTAGCCCTATCGCATGTTTACGTACCACGCGGTGTAAGGTAGTTATTTCGAGGACAGAGCCGAGTTAAGATACACTATAGATAACATTACAGTGCTTCTGTCGTCTGAAAGGGTACGCAGAATCCAAAGATTTCCACTTGCCACGATCTTGACATACCTCTCTTGCTTCCTTTATTTATGCCCGTCTGTTATCATTACGCATCCAAGAAGGCTAAAGACTATTCAGCTATAGGTATTGTGTACATAAGCGATATGTACACGCGATTATAAAGAACCAGTTATGATATAATTAATTAAAAAATCAAAACTGACTTCTAAAATTGAAAAGTAGGCGACCCGCCCCAAATTAGCACGGGTTAAATAAAAAAAACAACAAATTTGAAAATATAGAATTCTAATGGTGAAAGAATTTTTCAAATCGGTCCTGTAGTTTTTAAATTTATTCGTTTCATACAAAAATATAAATGTTTCCTCTTTATAATACAAGCACATGAATAAATATACGGTTATTTAATCATGTGTTATTAGATGGATGACTTTTTTTATTATTTTATGATATTCTTTCAAATGAGTCCCATAGAAATATGATTGACATTGGTTAAGGATTTGATTATTAATTTATTTGAAACAGAACATATTGTTATGTTCTGTTTCTATTATGAATAATTAAGAACCTTTATCCACCTTTTTAAGGCCTGTTAAAAAATATGATAAAAGAGCCTTACGTGTAATATAGATATATTCGTTATTACATTTTTATCAACACGATTTGTTTATTTGCTTTTCTGTTATGTTTATTCGTGGGTTACACAGAACATATTACTGTCCTATACATGAATCCTTAACAAAGCTATTTGCATCTTTCCCCATATAATCGATAATTTCCAAAATAAAGTTACTCCTCTGATAAATGAGCAATAATTAGACGCAGTCCTCAGAATACCATTCACGTGGAACCTTTTCCAAATCTAGTACCAAAACTGTGTTGTGTGTGTTGTTGTTTTTAAACCAAAGATTAACCGAATTCATACATAAAATATTCTAAAACAAAAAATGGAAACATAAATAAACCAAAACATCTTATACTGTTCTTTTTCTGCTCATTTTACAAGTGAAAAGTTAAAATTAGGGCATTATCAATGTAGTCGAAGCCAATGAAATATGCATTATTAAGGGTGCACTGAGCAATTTAGGCGCGCGCGTATGTGTGCGTAAGTAAGGCACGCCAACAGCATCCGTCCCCGTCCGACGGCCGAAGAATTACTAAAGCGGATAGGGACAAAGCATAGCGGCTCGACTGCCTCTTCTATCCCATTTTTCAAACCCCCCCGTCGCCGACCACGGCAGGTATTAGACGACCCGGATGACCCCATCGCAGCCATTACATTGGCAGCTTTAGCGTTATCCGCAAGTCGTCGAGGTAAAATCCCCAGGTGTGAGGTAATTAGAGGTCACACAATCAAACACCGAGCTCGCCGGCGAGCTCGAGGCAAAAACAAGGTCACGATAAATTGCTCTCCAAATAGTCAAAGAGTTTTATTCAGTAGGGCCCAATTGTGCAACACTGCAGTTGCACAGAGGCATTTTGCTCCGATCCCCCCCATGTCTCTCGACAGCGAGACAAGCCGAGGTCCGAACCACAGTGGTGCCCTTGAGCTCGCTGTCAACCCCTCCTATAGTAGCGGCACGTTTTCGGCGTCCGCAGGAGACGGAGGTAGAAAGCGCTTTTCGCCTTCTACGCCCGTCTCGGGAGAAGTGCCTTCGGCACTTCGCCCTCCCGGGCTATTGTAGGGCCAGGCCCTCGCCCAAAACCCGGTGGAGCTGGATGACCGCACAGGCGGTAGCCAGCATCTCTGTCCTCCCTAAACAACAACAAACAACAGCATAGCGGCTCTGACTAAAATGGGCGGAACATGCGTGAATTTGAGTATTTCCTTCGTATAGTAAAAACCACAGAAAAGAAATAGTATTTTATATCTCTATGGTAAAAACAAATACCTATTTGAAAAATGTAATGTGTATAGGTTATAGAAAACATGTTGTTTTTTATTTTTCATATACGAATGACTCTCCGTTAAGCATTTACGCCGTACTAAGGGTTTATTTCGTTTATTAGATGTAACTTTGGATTTTATTTCAATCGAGAAAATTTAAATAATCGTGTTTCCAAAGTGTATTATTTATAGAATGAATCCTTAAATATAATATATAATAATTACATAACTCAAAAGAATGAAATAAAGATACAGCAAGGGAACAAACGAACCACATTTACGTATCGCTGCCTCGGTGCAGGCTTAACGGTAGTACTTGATATCATATTTAGAAATTAAGAAGGTAGCGAAATAATTACGAGAGATAATTATTTGAAATAGCACTTCTTTGGTTAAATTCAAATCTAGTAGTCCGGTTGATATCCGGTCATCTATGACGGGTAAAAATTAATAAGATTCTAATACTCGCATCTCCTTCTACCGTTTCATTGGCCAATTTGTTGAGGTGCACGATAAGTAAAACCGGGAGATGCTTGCTTGATTTCAGCCATATCATATATCTGATTATCTTACAATTGAATAGCCTAAAATGTTTATAGGTACTTATGTTAAGCTTAGCTTTCAAATTCAATTTTGTAATCAGGCGAGTGAATTTGCTCGGTTACTTCTTTAACGTAAAATATATAAAATATCACGGACGAACTCGTATAGTTAAACCGATTTAATTATTGCCGCAGGGAGAAGTTGTTGATGCATCGCTTCATTGAAACCGGTAACTGTAGTGATAATATTAAAATCATTTTAATATGTTTTGTTCTTATTTAAAGTTTAAAATCAGCCGTTATTTTTATTTGTCATGTATTTCAGTAAAAATTGTTTATATTGTTTCAATAAAAATGTGGGTTGCTTAAATATTTTCCTTCTTTAATTGTGCCGTCCATTTTGTTATTTAATTATAAAGAACCATTATTGTCATTATTGAAATACTAATTGGTAATATTTGGAATATTATAAACAAAGAGGTTGCATTACGCTTCACTAAAGGGTTTATTAAAGATGAAGCACTTTAGTGTTCGATCTCACCATGTCAAGATAAATCACGTTTTTGACAAGTAGAAGTCTTGATCAATAAATGAATTGATGAATCGCGAAACGACAAATTAAGCTTTTGACCTGTAAAGTATATGATTAATAAAGGATTTGACGAATTGCGAAATTGACAAATTAAGCTTTTGACTTTTATAGCATATGACCAAACAAGGATTTGACGAGTGTCTGCGAAATCCAATAAGAAACAAACCTAATATAAATTTATATATTTCTATAGAGTTATCTGTATACGTGAAGAGATCTTTCAATCTAAAAATGCACGCCTCCCAATGTATTTATGTCTACCATGTCAAATAGTGTATACACGCAATACACGTAACCTTGCCCATATCATTTTTCAATCATTGTGGTGTGTGTGCGATCTGCGCGAACGCGTCCGAAGTCACAGTAAAATTGCTGCACACACACGCATTTCATAAAAATAGTGGAAGGGGTGCATTTTGCACCACTTACAGTAGTATATATATTACCTTTACAGTAAAATCGCTGCACACGCACATTTAAATAATCACGTTTAGTGTAGGGACATGTACCTACTTTAAGACTGAAATATACTTACTAATGTATTAAAGAAAATATCTCAGAAATAGTGGACATTTTGTTTAGAATCGTATGTCCAGTGTCTAGCTTGTCATCTCCAAAGCAAATTGTCCTTAGCTTAGAGCAGCTAGTTCAAGATCATCGTTTTAACCAAACATGAATTAACTAAGCCCAGACTTCATTTTACCCTCTAATAAAGTACTTACTAGATTATTTTTTATGCTTGATAGATTAGCCTTTGACCATTATCTAACCTGATGGTAATTGATGTTGTAGTGGAAGATGTATACTTCTTCAGTGGTTCAAATACATTCATTGATATCGTCAGAACCAACGATGAGTACTGGAGCCATCAAATTCTGGTCGGACAAATCAATACCACTATCGACACATAACATGCATTTTTAGAGGTTAAGATATAAAAATATTTAAGGTAATGAATTGTGCGCTCGGTGACTCAAGACCTCCTGAAGATGCTTCGTTTAGAAGCGAAACTAGTCGGGTATTCTTCCGGTTAGGCTGCGTGATGTTTGTGACATCACGTAGATAACAGGAAAATTAGGCGGAATTGTCACTAGATATATAATTTTATGCTTTTTTAAGTGTTTTATTTAAATATTATTTAATGTTTTTTAGGATACTTTTAAAAGTATTTCTTATTATTAAAAATATTTAAATTATCTGATGGGTTATTATTGAAAATTATAACTTTGTACATAAATAAGCTGACAAATAATTGCAAAATTCACTTCTTAAAAGTGGTTCAAACACAAAATAAACAATGGATACTGTCAGAAACTACGATGAGATATTTAGAGAAACTAGAATCTTGTTGGAAAAATCCATTACCATTTACCATTGTTTGGTGGCAATCCAATCAGTACAAAAATTATTCAAAGCAGCATTGACCATTGCTAAGAGAAAACACAACAAAATACTTTTTATTTCTTTGGGTGGAAAAAGTTTTCATCGGTACTTAAAACCACAACCCCAGGATACCATCATGTTGCATAATCAATTATACTATGGAAGCAGGTGTTGAACAGTCAACTAATTTAAAAAATATTTTCTAATAATACATACATAGTGCAATCAATTAAAACCGCTGTCATTGAATTGGTATTGAGTGTTGACCAAATATCAATTAATGCCTAATTAGTGTAACTCTTTTTGCGTAGATGTCGCCTTCGTCAGAAAACTGTAAAATCAAAACCGATATAAAATCAACAGTCCAGCACCCACTTCAAAAGCAGTGATGGCTCAGTGGCTATGGACTACCACCTAACGGTGTGTTCTGGCAGCTGTCCTTGAGAGCCAGTAATTCTAGGTTACGCCTGTTAACACCTTCGACCACATCATCAATTACAATCAGGTGAGATTGTGGTGAAAGGCTTACTTGTCAGCAATAAAAAAAACAATTGGACAGAACGGTATCCTGGGGTACGGGTTCAAGTCCAACTGGAAGCTATATTTTTCGATCAGAAAAGAAATGTCCAGCATAAAAAATATTTTCACATCTGAAATATTGCCAAAGGCAGTTTAGACTACCCAACTATCGATTAAAACACAATATTAAATCAGTTCGCCCGCTATGGTGTGTTCACGGGAGATAGGGCAGTGACGTCACGCGCCGCTGACCGTTTGTGGGCCTCTTCATGCGTAACGGGGTGGGAGCTTTTTGAAAGTTTCAAAAAGTCCATTTTGCGAGGATATTGTTTGCTTTGGTAACAATAGGTGCGTATTGTTAGTGTAGTCTGGATGGTAAATATACCTTGTTTTGGTCAACAGATTTTGAAATAATATTTATTATAGAAAAATGTGATGAATGAAGGACGAATCCTTTGACAAATCTGATCTTTGGGCTTAAAACATACTCTTAAAATAAATTATCATGTTGAGCAAGTCAATAGTTCGATTAAGAGTTTTGGTTATTGTTACTAAACAATTGGATCAATTTAGTTCTAATATTGTATGAGATAATTGTTGTCTTATGTACGTAGTAACAACTTTAAATAATGTATATTTATAATAACTAGTTTGGAGCCAATGGATTCACAATAACACATTCTTATGTCATATAATTATTTGTATTATTACGACACTCGCCTGTTTTCATCTAATAAAATATATTACAGAAAACTTAAACAGAGGCATTCCAATAATAGGAATCTTCCTAGACATGAGCAAGGCATTTGACTTCGTAAATCATGCTAAGCTCTTGCAAAAACTAGACTTCTATGGAATTAGAGGAAAGGCATTACAATGGATATCAAGTTACTTAAAAAACAGGAAGCAGTGTACGGAAATAGTTAAAACTATCAGAAATAAACAAAAAATTCCTACAAGGAAAAAAATTAGATCTACGCCACTATTTAATAATTCAGGGGTCCCTCAAGGCAGTCTCATTGGACCATTGTTATTCCTGATCTACATCAATGATCTCCCATTAGCTATTTCTCATATGTGTACTCTCTTTGCCGATGATACCACAATAGTTGTAAAATGTGACCAAAAAGAGCAAACACAAGAAATAGTCAAAAAAACACTGGAAGATGTGATCTGCTGGATGAACAATAACAACTTAATCATAAATATTAGCAAAACAAAAATAATTCAATTTAATTCGTACAACACTAATCCAATTGACATTAAAATCATCTATAATAATGAGCAAATTGATGAAGTTGACAATATTAAATTCTTAGGAGTAAATTTGGACAGACATCTTAATTGGAAAATGCATGTCGATCAAGTGTGTCAGAAAATGAATTGATATGTTTTTGCTTTAAAAAAACTTAGGCATACAGTTTCGACGGAAGCTGCACTAACAGCTTACCATGGCTATGTGGCATCGATCCTTAACTATGGATTAATAATGTGGGGAAACTCTGTTGACATTATTAGAGTCTTCAAAATCCAGAAACGTTGCATCCGCGCAATAAATAAAGCATGGTTTCTGGACAGCTGCCGACCTTTATTCAAAGCATGTAACTCCCGCTACCGTGTATGTACATAAGAGACGTTTGTTTATTCGTAAAAGACCATCCCGAACACTTCAAAATGCGAATCGAAGTATATTCACGGCAAAAAAGAGCCAAATTCGCAAACTTATTATACCAACCTCCATGTCTCCAAAGATATCTACAAAAAAAATGTATATAATAATTGTATTAATATTTATAATAGGATTCCTGAAGAAATTAAAGTAATGAAAGGTAATTTATTTAAAAATCGATTATATGACTGGCTTTTGTATAAATGTTTTTATAGTTTTAAGGAATTTTTAGATCAAAGTGACAAAAATATTTTTTAATATTTGCACGCCTGTGATCAAATGATCAAATCGCCATAATGTTTAAGACCTTTTTACAACTTTGTATTCTTGTAAATAAATGATTGATTGATTGATTGATTGATATTTTTATCCCGACGTTTCAAACCCTGCGTAGATGATAACTACTAATAAATTGTTATTGGCTAGTTTATAATTATTAAATACAGCAAGCAGGTTTAGTGTGTTCAAATCCCACACATCTCCTTCTGGAACCCACCTAGTGGAGGGGGAGTGCGAAAGCATTTCCTTCGCTAAAAAAACTGTACCTTATGCACTAACACAGATTATTTATTGACCACGAAACAGTTTCAAAATGTAATAAGCTTCGTTTAAATCTTTCACATGATGATGTGTTATTAAATATATGATTACAATCCTAAAAATGTTTATTTTAGTAGCAGTTTTGAAGCAATGAAAGCCGAGCGATAGAGTTTTAGGTGGTTTTAGTACACTGAAGTGGCAGCAGCCATCAATTTTACGGTCAAACAATTTTTGAATTTATGTCTATCAATATAATGCTAGAATTTAAAGACTTCATAAATCGCAAGGCTGCCCGTCTAAAAGCGGCCCATCACCGTCAAGTCTTTCATCCATATTTGACGAAGTCGAAGATGATTTCACAGTTAAACTGGCGGCAGCTGTCCTTTCAGTCTGAACTGATGGAAGCCGTAAAAAGTGGCGGCAGCTGCCACTTCATTCTGAACTGATTTGATCCGTTATATTTATTAGTTTATAATTTGGCTCAGTTTATCGGCCTTTTTTACCGATTTATAACTACTATTTCTCTTTTCGTTATAGATAGGCTAGTCTTTGATCAGAATTTCACTTAAAAGTGAGTGATGATGTGGTTGAAATTGTACACAGGCTGAGACTCAAATTAGTATTGTCAAGGACAGCTGCCAGAATGTATTCCGCCAGAGTATGAACAAACATTTTCAATTTTTGGGAGCGATTGCCATTATCCCAACACTTGGCAGGCGTCTTATAAGATGCCTTTGTGCTGCTGCCAACCTCCTGGTATTTTTTCCTTTCATCGCCTCTTACGATGCCCACAGAATTCCATCCGGAAGACGTCCACTGTTGAACAAAGATATCTCCCATAGAACGAATCAAAGAAAGGCTAAGCCACTTGTAACCATTGGCTACCAGTGAATTTTACGATGTTTTCAGTCCACGTAGTTGGAGGGCCTGTCAACTCTCAACTGCATCTAAAAATAACTCTCTCAAACTCAAGCTGAGGTCCGAATACTCTTGCCGAGGTTCGAACACTCTTGCCGAGGTCCGAACACTCTTGCCGAGGTCCGAACCACATTGGTGCCCTTGAGCTTGCTATCAACGCCTCCTTTGTTAGCGGTGCCGTTTTGGCGCCCGCAGGAAACGGGGGTAGAAGGCGCTTTTCGCCTTCTACGCCGTCTCGGGCTATAGAGGGCCTACCTTCGCTCAAAATCCGGTGGAGCTGAACGTCCGAAAGCAGTAGTCAGCATCTATGTCATCCCTAAAAAAACTCTCAAATAATATCATTTCATAGTATTTAGTCCTCACTGCTAAAATATAAATGTATTTACAAAATGTAGACTCTACGTCAGCATAGTTCTTGTATTCTTCTTGCTCTATGTGAGAAAACTCGCTAAAACCTGTCATGTTACTGTATGGTACAGAAACGACAACTATTAAACTAACTTCATTAAATAACGCACTACAAACTTGCCCAGAGAGAATGTAGTCCGAGTCGGGGATGCTAGAATAATACAATGTGCCTCTTTCACATTTTCTGTAGCACTTTATTTCAACTACTTCTTCATTATGGATGTGTATATTTGATTTGTTATGGATGGTAAGGATGTACTATTTTTATGCTGTTTTTAATGTCAGGAGTAAAACGCAGACTTTTATATAAATATTACCGTAATACATAACATAAGAAATCTATTTTTACGTTTAGTTACCATTAAATGATTATGGTCACTAGTTGACATTTTGTACACGACGGTGTTTGAGTTTCGTATATTATGATTAATAAGTAAATAATGTACCACCTTTCAGTACAAAATTCAAGGTACTTTTTTATCCATATTGACTTGTCGTCCAACTTGACAGCCTCTTTGGTGAAGTGGTCGCTTCTTTTAATAAATAAATTAATAAACGTTGTTATTTATTATTTTAAAAAATCTGTACAGTTCGCGATAGTTATTAATTGAGATTTGGTAGCTTATAGAACGCCAGTTTGACCACTATCTCTCCTGATGATAAGTGATCATGAGGTCGAAGATGTTCTTCAAGCTTAATTAAAAATTACGGGATCACAAGAACAGACCGGAATCGAAAGTGGATTTAATGGGTAAATTTAATACTTTAAGAATTTTCATCTTTGTCGTGAACACTATTTTGAGATAACTATATATCTGATAAAAGTGAACCCTGGTAGCGGATATTGAGAGCCAGTTGAAAATTTCCTCGCCTCTTTGATCAATCATCTTATTACTTACCATCTAATACCTACTTGGCCCGCACCGCCTCGCCATTGCTACCGCTTCTGCGTCCGTCAAACAAGAAACAGCTGAATTATACCTACCGAGTTCATTGCCCTCGCAATGCGTTAGAATACCTAGAACGTGTGTGTATGTGTGAGTCTAGTCCACGGCGGCCGCGAGTGTTGTCTTCACTATCATTCTCAAAGTCAACGCGCTAGAACTTAGGCAATAGTTAATATTAATTTTGTTTATGTGAAAATGAATTATGAGTGGATCACATTCAGTTATCGATTCTACACCATCCCCCGCAGTATTATTGATGAATTAATAGTCACCTTATATATTACCAAGTTGATCGGTTAAGATAAACTACGCATGCGGCAAAACTAGTGCTTCAAAAATTTTCTCCAGTCTTCGAGTTGCCCTACCTAGGCATTTAAATGCCTTATCCACGATAACTGTAATTACTGAAAGCACTATTATCTTCCTACTACATTGTAGTGTGGGAATAACGTCACCTGAAGTTGAAAACTTCGCGGAGCGTTAATATGAGCTAACTTTCCTAGGAAATTGAATTTTATGAATACATTGAATAATTCCCCAAACTTATTAACATAAATTTCTGATATTATAAATTTCGCATGTGAAACTAAACGATATAACATTTTAATTGTGTATAGTTTTAGTTTTTGGGTACGTTACCTTGAATTTATTTGTTGAGTCGTTAAATGGGGTCGTTAAAATTTGAAATATTTCAAGTTGACGACTTTGAGAAAAGTTTTTGGTCACGCAATATCGATTTGGCATAGTTTGAGGAGTTGAGTTTCGCTGGATATTAAACTTGCTAGGTCAAGATTAAAAATGCACAACTAAGTTTTGCTGTTTTCTTAAGGTTCTGTACTAGAACGCCGAACCCTATTACTAAGCCTATTCTGTCTGTCTGTCCATCCGTCCGCCTGACTGACCTTTATAAAACTATTTCTTTGGAACAGTATAAAAGGTATCCAATTTAAATTTTCACAAAATACGTTAATATAATATTACAATATGTATATTAACAAATGACCATACGAATGAAATTTAAAATCTTCTGAAGCACTCGTAGCGAAGTTTGTCTAGCCGTTCTTAACCGATCAGCTAAATTAAGCAATGACCGCCGCTGCCATGACTTGGATGGGTGACCGTTGAGTGACATTACTACTGAGCGCTTTCGTGCTTCGAAGGGCACGGTAAGCCGTCGTTGACTCCGGTTGTTGTCTAAAATTGCAGTCGTTATAGCATATTCGTAGGTTATATTGCGAAGGCTGGCCTCACCCTCAAGTAGATAATCTGTCACCAAGCACCTAACGGTGTGTTCCGGCAGCTGTCATTGAGAGCCAGTAAATCTAGGTTAGCCTAAACAAAATATTCGACCACATTATCACTTACTACCAGGAGAGAGTAGTCAAAGGCCAGCCAATCAAGTATTAAAAATTAAACACAAATAAGTTAAAAATAAAAGATATCCACATACAGTTCACTCGTTTTTTGAACGTTTTGTTTCTGCACTATCGTACACATGGTAACACATACAAGCGTGATAATAGTCTAATATCCAATATACATATAATAAAACCCGTGAAATGCTGGAAGTTTGACCTGAGTCTATCCAAGGGCTGAACATCCTGAACTGTAAAAATAAAAAGACCCCACAAGAGTGAATATGGGTGAGATTATGATGATGTTTGGTATAAATATCACATAATTCATCTAACACAATCTAAATCCATTTAATTAAAACAGCTCCAGCCCAGCATGTATATAGTTATAGTCTATAGTTTGAGCCTACCCAATTACACCGAGCCACATATCTAGTCCTATTTTACTACTCGATAAACTGTAGCGCTATGCTGTGACGTCATTGTATTAGACAAGCCTCATTCTCTATCCACATTGCCGGGCAGTGGCTAAATGTTTGCATTTCCGTGTTACCGTTACACATATTAGAACAACATGTCACCAGAGGCTTATGTTACGAGATTGTAGCGGGAAAATCAGATTTCAAGACTAAACTTTCAAGTTAATTAATCGCTACTGGAACAACATTTTTAACCTCGAAATTTCGACCAAGATCTATTGACCATGGTTACGAGTAGAAGGAGTCACCGCGTGTTGCTTTCGCCCAACAACGATCAGCCATAGACCTTAAACCAAGTTGGTTCGACAAGTCCTTTCTTGTGATAAAAAACTGTCGCGAGTTTTGTCCATAATTACTTTTTAGTAACCAGCTAGGACTAGCTTGATATTTACCGGATATTGCTCCGACCAGTTTCAAACTTATTTGAAGTTCTTCGTCTAGGAGTCACGATTGTGCACAGCGTCGAGCGTGGGTCTCAGCACTTAACTAGCGATGAGACGGTTGCGCCGCAGCTGTCAAAGTCAGAATTCCTCCGTCGGAACTGTCAGTTCTGTCACTATCACTGTGATTGCTATATCCGGTATATATTACGCGAGTCCTAGCCAGTAACCAAATAATAATTAGGTACTTTCTTGTGTATCATCAATAAACATTAGGTCCTTTCTTGTTTTGTATGCACTTCTGTGTCGTAACTTTGGTATATTTTACACGACTGCTCAAATAAGCAGTGTCATGTTTTCAGGGTTCTTGTATGTATGAATTTATTCCACCTTAACTTCTAAACGGCTTAACCAATTTTAATGTTTGTGATTCGTCTTGATAGCGCAAGTGATGCTAAGTACTCAAAAAAAGGAGGGCAGGAGGCTGAAACAAGTCCAACGGCATCTGTTAGTTACTCTTCGTCTTTGAGTAATATCACGACAAGACCTGATCCGAAGCGAAAACAAGAGAATACGGATGACATCAACAAGGCAGAAATGATGGAGATGTTTACTGCGTGTTCAAAATTTTTTTACAAACAACAAATTTTTTATGTCATAAAAACTGCAGGAGCGCAAGAGTAACTGCCGGATTTACCTCGCAGCAATAAACTGGAACGCCCCTAAATAAAACGGCACACCAAATAAAGCAAACAATTTCGTTTCACACCAATAACAAATCACCCAATGGAGTTATTCAAAATCGTAGCTGTCAAATGTTAATTCACACAAATCAATTTTATTTCTATGTCGTATGTCGACGTCAGAGGAAATCCTTCCAAAGCTGGGAGTGGTTGATCTATTCGCAAGCTCACTGTGTAGAAAATTGTATTCACAAATCTCTGCATAACCTTAAGCATATTTTTATTTCAAGTTCAGTGGGAGTATTATGGTTTGAAAGGTAGATTGACGTTTTTCTGTTGGGTGTAAACATGGGTCATAAGAAGATATCTTTGTACATCATATTGACCCATCTAAATGTATATCCTATCTTTCGTTTGCCTAGTAAATGTATTATTCATACCTAAACCCTCATGAAATCAGTGCCTAACCTCAGGCACACTTCTGTTTTGAGGCAAAACATATACTGCGAAAGGTGGTATTCATCAACATTTATTTTGCTAAAAACACAGCTAGCTACCACGTGGTCACAGTATTTTACCTCCGCTGTTCAAAGCTTTCGGTATTGTAGGTACAATTTAGTTTGTGACCGTGTCCAAGGGACTCAGAGGGGAAGTATCTAGAATGCAATTTCCCTGACAAAAGCCTCAAGGGCATTGGACCCTTGTGGAGTGAACAGATATAAGTGGTTGCGCTGTTTGAGTGAAACTTGAAAGGAAACGTAAACGATCAAATTATTAAAGGAAGATTGGAATATAAGATGACACTTTTTTGAGGCACCAAGCGTAACAGCACTAATATTATACATGCATATGCAAAAAGATTCATGCCTATAAAAATATTCATTTTTTTATGTGAGTCATTTCAATTCTGAACCTACGCGGAATAGCGAAAAAAAATTAAACGAGATCCATTTCGATAAAAGTTTTTTTTACAATCAAATATAACTAAATAGCAATATCTTGATTAAAGATCATTTACAATTTTTTTTAAGTACAAAATGACCTTGAGTTGGCATCGAGCCCACGTCCCCCGATTTGATGCGCCGGATGCCTTAACCACCATCGCCTATGACGGTTAAAGTAAAACAGTTACAGCCAGAGAGTAGAAATACTAGAGTAGTTATATCCGAACACCACTGCTCTAAAAGCTTACTAGAATTTACCTATCTACATACCTACGCACATGTATATGCAGTTTGTAATGACAAGGAAAGAACGTTCAAATATTATGCGTCATATCTGTTGTAAGAAAGAGATAAATAAGCAATTCGTGAAACCACCGAACCGCCACGAGACGTTCCAATCACCATTACACTACGATCTCTTTCACTCTCTCACACCAAACGATACACATATCTCGCTCATCCATTTAATTGAGTTTAGTTCCTAAGATAAAACAAAATGACGATAGTTTCTATTTCATCAATATAAGCCATAATTACGCGTGAAATGAAACAGTTTTCTTATCTCTCACAGTGCTTGTATAATTGGTGCAGAGTCTAAAGACTTTAAGAAGATTATTCCTAAAAACATAATTAGCGGCGATGTATTCACCGGACGCTCGGAAGTGCAAGACTGGTAGTGACTCTGGTAATTACCCTGAATTCGTCTAGTAAATATGGAAGGCACACAACTCATCTACAGGTAAAAAAATCTTAGCACAGCACAAAATTTCGGCTAAGATGAGCGATCCTCAATAACCCTGTGGTAAAGAGATCAGTGCGTGAAATTGGGGGACGTGGACCTGATCAACATCTTTAACCACGTTATCACTTATCAACAAGGTCAAAGGCTAACCTATCGGCAATAAAAATGTGGCAGTCGTGCATAAGCTGACCACAGCAATAATTTCCCATGAGGTCTTGATATAATCCAGTCGTGGTTGTACCAGCTGTTTTTTATTACAATTATTAGATTCATAACTCAATAAGTACGTATTTATTTTAATGTAAATATTTCATACCTATCTTCTCGCATGCTTTACCAAACCTTACAACTGAAGAATATGAAGACGAGTTCCTTATCTTTCGGTTGGATATCGTAAAAACTGTATTTAGAGAATAATTCGCACTATGGGCAGCATGTTACTAATCACGTCGATAAGATTGGTGCGTTGTAACATAATATTTCTCTATAGAAAAAAATCATAAACATAGCTCTAAAGATTCGCTTAGTCAAGATTTGTGTCTATCTAGCAAATTGTATAAATACTAATTTAATTTCTTACTATTATGTAGCAACCATGTGATAAATACCTGAAAGATTTTTAACGTTTTTAAAAAGTTCACCTTTTCTGATCTATATTTTTTTTATTTGCTCACGCTGTTTAAATATTGGATAGCTCTGTTTTACTCATTCGCAAGCGAAAGTCTGTCCGTCCTACTCCCTCTATCTGATATTTTTCAAAGACCACTTCGTCTTAACCCCCTGATAACCCGAATAAACACTACTACGTGAACATTGCTTCCGTCACAGCCCACGATACAATACGTATGTTTGAAGGTCAACGTAAAGAGGGTTTGTGTACGAACAACAGACGGCGATAGCACCGAAGCCAAAGCTTTTTACAATTATGTTCTGTGTATCATTAGAGAGGATACTGTAGTGAAACCAGCATGTTGTTATTTATTTATTTCTTACTAATCCAACAGCCCCCTCCCCCCCCCCCTAGTCAGTCCCTGGCGCATAAAGGGTTCACTTCAACAGTCCATGCATTTTCTTTCCCTTCAAATTTTTCATCCCTCGGTCTATACGTATAACAATATGGTCGAATAATTTTGACAATGATCACGTAGTTATTAGATAATTGGAACACACAACTACCCACTTAAGACAACAGTTACTCTCGAACTTAAGATAATGAATAGATTCGGGCCTTACTTTGCGGATATCTATATTTAACAATAACACATATTTTAAAAAATGTAAGAAAACATTATATTGATAATTTAATAAAAAACTTAAAAAATATAAAAATATGCGATGATTCCACCCAATTTACCTGTTAAGCCAACGTTACGTCACAAACACCACGCATCCAAACCGAAAGAATTTTTGCCACGTTTTGCTTCTACGCGAAGCATCCTCAGATCTTGATTATAAGAGCACACGATCGAGAAAAAAACATGGTGTTTGTGACGTCACGTCGGCTTAGCAGAAAAATTGGGCGGAATTGTCACTAGAATATATTTTTAAGTGTTTTATTAAAATTTAGTTAACAGGGTAAAAAAAATACAAAGCAGAAAATAAAATCTTAATAAAACAAAATATGTGATAGGGCAGAAGATAATGGTAACATGTATTACCAAACAGGTAAGCATGAACTTCGTGAACTACAAACAAAGTTAAGTTACGTACACATTCATCAATATCACACCTCCAAGGTTGGAATATATCATTTGACTACCTACCCTTTCGCCCCACCTCGATTCGACACCTCAGTCCATCCGTCAATGAAGGCAATCAGCGGTTATTGACCCCCCAGGGGGGCAACGGGACTGATCAATATTTCAGCTTCTCATTTTGAAAGGCAATGCATTGTTATGTCAAATTACGGAACATGCGGTTACGGCTTTCCTATTAAGTATGTATAGAGAATGTTTGGAACCGTACTTAGTAAGTACTTAGGTAGACAGCTTGGAATAAGTATGCATCAATTTTTTTATCTGACATCAAAAATAGGATAAGGTTGACGAACCTTATTCGACTGTGGTTTTTTGTATGTTTGCTACGCAATTATTCCGCTAAATATGAATTTACATTGATGATGCTTTATGATTCGTAGATCATATTACAGAGCTACGGCCGCAGTTCCCGTCAAGGTAACTCTACGTATCCCGCTTGCATTACAGCACGAAAATTAAAGATCTGGAGGAGAACACCGCACAGAGAATAAAAACAAGCCTGTGGGTTCAGCGATTAGAATCTCGTCACTACGAAATTGGCGAAAGTGCCGATTCGCGAGCTTTAGATATTCATGGAAGCTGAATTCTGGACGAAGGGTGTCAAGCGCCGGTGTTCCCTCGGTCGGATTCCTGCTGCAGGCGAAGACTACTGAGACAATGTAGATAGATGGTTACTACCGTTATTAGTCTACATAGATGATTCTTTGTTCATTGTTATTAAATACTAGCGTCCCTGTAACTAGTTTTAGTAATTGTCTACCCGCGTAGACAGTTATGAGAAGTGATGCAAAAGTTGTAAAGTATCCTACCTATGTATGAAAACAGTCTTTATTTCAAGTTACATTAAAATTGAATCAGCCGTATCATTGCAAAGAAGTAACAAATATCTGGTCACATCTAAAATCACTAATATCTCCTCTAATTCACACTTTTTTGCATTTATAACTTGTGTGATGTGTTAGTGTGGATGGTATAGTGTGATATTACTATTCAGTAAGTATTACACTTAACTTTCCTTTTTACCAATCACTCAATCTTCAAAAAACAAATACATACAGTTTTAATTACTCTAATAAGCGTAATCAGTTAATTTCTTTTCACCGAAAAACTTCAATCTCATTTACATGTTTTAAATTACAGGGAGTCGATTAAAAGTGAAAGTTTCGAATTTTTCAGGCCATTAGCCGTGTTATCGAGCAATTAAGTAATTAAATCATTACTCGATTATGGTTCGGAAATTTCCGTTGGTTTGGTCGATTATTGAATGACCTATATTTTTGGAGTTTGGTAATTGTTGTTCTTTGGACAGTGAGGACGTATTCAGTTTTTATGAGGTTATCATGTACATCATGTACATGTCAGTGTGCTGATCTTTTTGTCTAAGAACTTAAAATACGATAGATAGAGCCTCGTTCGATAGACTCATTAACTTATTTCTTAGTATTTATTTTGCTGAAAATATTTACATGAGAAAATAAATACGATATTGTGATATTAAGACTATATTTGTATTATTAAACCAGATATGTGTGTGATTTTTTGTGGCTAACTTACGGTAGTAATCGTTTACGACTCGTTCTTTCTTCTTAATTCACATATACAACTTGCCGTATAATACCTATTTATGTTACATTTCTGAATCGAAATAGTTGACGATCTGAGAGAAGAGGTTGAGTAGGTACATCGAGCTCAAAACTAATATAAGCCTGAAGGATCAGCGAATTAAATATCGTCAGAACGCGACCTTCAAATCATTTGTGGTGAGCGTGCCACCTCGCGAACTCACATTCATGGAACCTGAGTTTTGGCAGAAAGGGTGTTTCTTTCACTGATTTATTACTGAATTACAATGTGTTGTTATTAAAAAATAAATATTAAATAGATTTTTAGCAATTAATTTACACACAAACAAAGTTTTTCCACACACTTGCGAGGAACAAATATGAACATTTTGATAACAAAATATTTATTTATACCCTGACGAAAACACCGAAGCACCTTAATTTTTCCATAGTCAATTTGTTGTACTAGATACAATACAAAACGAATCGGAATATATAAATTTCCTTTTTATTGCAATAATAATGTGAATAAGAAGGTTTATAAGCTCACCTAATCTTCTAGTTTTATTTCAGTAGGTAATAAACTCTTTGGTTTGTTTTTATATGAATAACGAATGAAACCAACTACAATATCCTTGGTGAAAAGTGTGACAATGTTGTTTTACTTTTCTATGTAAACACAAGTGCGGTAAAGTAGAAAAAAGCACGCGTACGTAATAGACTACATTATGACATAAAAATCGGAGCATTAAAGGCCCATTACGAGCAAGTGTGTCGAAAAATGCTTTTTTCTGTGTTAGTAAAGAACGGAGTAACGATTTGGCGCACACTTAGCGAAGACTAAAACCTAACATAGCTTAAAATATTCTCCCAACAAGAAGTTAAACCTTGCTGTATTATTTATACTTTAACCTCTCACAGCCCTAAACTATCTATAAAGAGTAGTTCACACCCCATCCTCAATCAAGATCAGCGCTTGTTCAAGGACACTTGAGAACGATCGTCACCCCAACAGCTTCAAGGAGATGACAGATTTTCGATGTAGTTTTTATTTGTATTTCGTTCCTCCGCTATGTTGTGTTTTAAAAGGAAGATAGAATACGTTCTAATATTACAACAAACTATTGTGGAGATAATTTTACACAAGCATACATCGCACACGGCTACACTTCTATTGTATACATATATAGGCTTCGACGTTATTATGAAGTTCAATAATAAATTTTAATATTGAAATATTACTGCCACGTTCAGCAAAAAAAAATGTATAGAGCCACTGCGAGAAGAACGGGCAAGAAACTCGGGGACATTCTTTTAAACGTCTTTTAACAATGTTTTACATATTTAATATATTTTTTTATGCCTTATAGGTTAGCCTTTGACCACTATCTCACCCGATGGTAAGTGATGATGTGGTCGAAGATGTTGTTCAGGCTAACCTAGAATTACTAGTTCTCAATTACAGCTGCCAGAACACCATTGGGTGCCTAGCGACAGATTTTCTACTTAAGGGTGGTATCTAGCCAGGCGGGAGTTCGCAAAATGCCCTACCACCATGATATAACGACTGCCATCCAACAAGACAACAACCGGGACTGATGGCTAAACGTGCCCTCCGAAGCACGGAAGCGCTCAGTAGTACTGTCAGCGGTCATTGCACCCATCCGACTCATGACCGCGGCGGATGTTGCTTAGCTTTGCTGTTAGGTTCAGAATTGAAGCGCTCGTAGCGAAGTTTGCTTAGCCATTCTGAAACGATCAGCAAAGTCAAGCAACGTCCGCCTCGGTCAGGAGTTGGATGAGTGACCGCTGGTGACATTACTACTGAGCGCTTCCGTGCTTCGGAGGGCACGTCAAGGCGTCGGTCCGGGTTGTTGTCTTAGAATGGCAGTAGTTATAGCATGGTGGTAGGTCATTTGCCCGCCTGGCTAGCTACCACCCTCAAGTAGAAAATCTGTCGCCAAGCACCTAACGGTGTGTTCCGGCAGCTGTCCTTGAGAGCCAGTAATTCTAGGTTAGCCTGAACAATATCTTCGACTACATCATCACTTACCATCAGGTGAGATAGTAGTCAAAGGCTTAGCTATCAGGCATAAAAAAAAATTGCTAAGCAAACTGGATCAAGTGCTTCATATATATGATAAAATTTAAAGAATGACAAAGACAGAAAGACAAGCATGCAGTAGACGCATGACGCTGAGACTCAATGAGGAGACATCTCGCCTAATTTTTGAACATGCTGATTTTGTGACATTGTCATGTTCGAGGGTTGCAGTTTCTCCCGTTTTTTATAAGTTCAAGGGGTATTTTAGTTACTTTTTAACCGACTTCAAAAAAGAGAAGGTTCTCAATTCAATTGTTTTTTTTTGTTTGTATTATCTAATTACTCTTTACAGGCTATATCCTCTTCCTTGCGTGGTATAACTCAATGCTGAGAGTTGTGACCACCCTTCTGTTTCACTTTCTCTTGAACGATCTTTCTCCACCTGTTTCTGTCTTTGGTGGTATGGAGGGCGTTGTGAACTGAGGAACCAAGCGCGGCGCAGATCTGGTCGGACCAGCGTAATGGGTTGCTTCTTATCATTTTTTGTGAATGCCCGCGTGGCTAGGGACCTACCTTAAGAAGAAAATCTATCGCCAAGCACCTAATTGTGTTCTGACAGCTGTCCTAGAGAGCCAGTATTTTCTAGGTTAAGCCTGACCATAACACCTTAACCCCTTCGACCATATCAACACTTACCATCAGGTGAGATTGTGGTTAAAGGCTTAACTATCACTAAACAAAAAAAAAACTCTCAACAGGAATGTTATGCCATGACGTTTGCAGACATTCAAATTAATTGCAAAAGATGCTACAGATAACTAATTATTTTTTTTTGTTTTTGATTGGTTAGCCTTTGACCACTGTCTCACCTGATGGTTAGTGATGATGTGGTCGAAGATGTTGTTCAGGCTAACCTAGATTACTGGCTCTCACACACATGGTCATTCCGACCTGTGCCGCCACGCCGTGCACACCTGTCTACAGCTCCGCCAGTATCTCCCAGTGAGACCGCAATAGTCCCCGCACTATTGCCGTCTCACTAGGGTCATCGTTCCGACGCTAGTTGCAGACCAGTGCCTTGGAATACGCAGTCCTGACGAAGTTTTGTTTTGTGTGCAGAAGCTGAGCAGCCGCCGAACGCCGTGCAACGTGAGCTACGAGCTCGCCGTGCCGTCGCGCAGAGGCGCTCTAAGACGTCAGGCATTACCACCTACCCAAGTCCCTTGTTTCGGAACAACATCATATCGGGCTGGTGGTCTTGTTTTGACCGCACTTTTCGGTGCGCATTTCACAACTTTACTACTCGACACAACATTGTAACAGTGCGCGTAACAACACACTTTGTGCTGTTAAGCGACGTCGTTCAGGCGTGGGGTAGCGTCAGCCAAACCCGTCTGAACGATCAAATCCGCCATTTGCTGCGGTCGCAGTGTGACACCCTACGGTGACAACGGCCACTGTCGAACTTTTGGTTTAACCTTGCACCGTGGCCTTTCCCGCTTCACGGGTCAGCCGAAGCAAGCTGGGCTCCGGGATAACTGGCCTTGGGGTCGCCCCTAGTCAACCCCGGAGTAGCGCTTAGGAGCACCCCTCTCCGCCGAGAAAAAAGCTCGGAGAGGGTACACAACTAGGGCACACCCTAGGTACACACTCCCTCTCACACAGTGAGCTCACAAGGTGTGTGAGGGAATTCAAACCCTTGATAGGGCGTCCTGAGTATTCCCCTCAGGATGCAGTCCCGTCCCTCTAACGGTGAGGTGCAGGTCCTTCAGACCTTCGCCCTCCGCCACCCCGATCTATATGTTGCTCATATGCAACTCCTCGAAGAGGAAGCGAGTGCCCGCCTCACGGACACTCTTATTGCTCCCTCCGGGACCTCAATCCCGGAGGCCAACGTCCCTCCTCTGATCCGGTCCTTCTCAGAGGACAGTCCGCTTTCACCCGCTCCGGGCCCAGACAACAGACGCACGGTGGCAGCCCCTCCCCGTGAGAGGTCTCGCTCGCGTTCACCGATCGGGAGGCCAGCGAGCACCCGTCCCTCCATCGCCGTTGTCGAGCCCACTTCGGACTCCGAAGCGGAGATGGAGGTAGATCCGAGTCGCGCCTTACGCACCGACTCGGACTCAGATAACGACGGCTATACCGTCGTAGATAGGAAACGCAAGCGTGCTCCTAAAGCCGCTAGTTGCGCAACTTCCGCCCCTCCCGCCAAGGCACCCGCTAAGGCCCCCGCCTCCGGCAAGAAGCCGACCCCCGCCCCGCGCCCCGCGTCTCCTCCCTCCGCTCCGGCCACCACTGCCGCGTCCCCTCAGGACGCGAGCGCGCGCCGCGAAAAACCGCCTCCGCCCCTGTTCATTCAGGACAAAACCAAATGGGACATGCTGTCCCGTTTAGTTTCGGATCGTGGGATCCATTATACTAATGCCCGCTCCACGCAGCAGGGCATTAAAGTCCAAGTGTCCACCATTAGCGACCACAGAGCGCTAACAAAGCTCCTCCGTAAAGAGAGCATAAGTTTTCACACTTATGCGCTCGAAGAGGAGAAAGTCCTCCGCGTTGTCATCCGCGGTGTGCCCAAGGAGGTACATACCGATTCGGTATGTGCCGACCTGAAGGCACAAGACTTCCCCGTACATGCAGTTCACCGCATGTACAGCGGGAAGGACCGCAGTCCCTACGATCTAGTACTCGTAGTACTAGATCGTACACCTGAAGGCAAGGCCATTTTTAATTTAAAAAAGGTCTGTGGCCTCTCAGGACTCGATGTCCAAGCCCCATACAAGAATGGGAGTCCCTCGCAGTGCCATAACTGCCAACTATACGGGCACGCCTCCCGTTTCTGCTTCGCTCGCGCTAGGTGCGTTAAGTGCCTAGGCGATCACGCGACAGCAGCGTGCACTCGCACCCGGGACTCGCCGGACCCACCCAGTTGTGTCCTATGCGGTGCTCAAGGGCATACCGCGAATTACCGTGGTTGCCCTAAAGCACCACGAGTGAACCACAGGGTGGCAAGGCATAGGCCGACCCGTCCCTCTTATGACCGCTACCAACGGGTAAGCCCTAAACTAACGGTAGTACCTGCCTCACAGGTAATACCCGCGCCGCTCCCAGCCCGTAACGCATGGTCTAAACCACCCAGTATGGTTAAGACCGTCGCTACCGCCCGCGCCCCGGCCCGCGCGCCCGCGCCCGCTCCCGCACACGCCCGCGTCGCGGCCCCTGCCCGCGCACCGGCCCCGGCTCGCCCCGCGCTCCCGGCACCCGCTGCCAACACCGTTCGCGCCCCTCCCCGCGCCGCTTCCCGGCCACAAGCTCCCCCTATGCCATTGATGGCTGCCCCTCTTCAAGAGGCAAT
This sequence comes from Plagodis dolabraria, assembly GCA_963854805.1. Classification (NCBI taxonomy): domain Eukaryota; kingdom Metazoa; phylum Arthropoda; class Insecta; order Lepidoptera; family Geometridae; genus Plagodis; species Plagodis dolabraria. The sequence goes on from OY978442.1 coordinate 8,552,006, forward strand.
CAACCTAGTCAGCGATCTGGCTATGTCGGTTGACATCAATGAGGTACAAGAGCTATTCCACAAGATGCAATACGCTCAATCCCCAGCGGACGTGATCCAATACACATTGGAACACGCAAACTTACTAAGCGCCCTTAAGCGCTTCGTCCCCCAGGCCCCTCCCCAGTACAACCACTATGGGTAGTACAACCGAACGCACGAAACCGTACTCAGTTTCGTTAGCGTCATTTAACGCTGACGGCCTCTTCAGACAACGTGACCTCGTCCACGACTTTTGTTGTACCCACCTTATCGATATCATATGCGTGCAGGAAACCTTTCTAAAACCGGGGAAGGCGAACCCTAGGTTTGCCAATTACAGAACGGTACGTGATGATAGAGTGAACTCCCGTGGGGGAGGCACTCTTATCTATTACAAAAGGTCCCTGCACTGCATTCCCCTACCTACCCCGACTCTTGTTAATATGGAAGCATCTTGTTGGCTCCTAGCTATGACTGGTCATCAACCTATAGTCATAGCGTCCTGTTACCAAGCTTGCTCCAAGCCGATCGTCCAAGCTGACTTAGAAGCCTTATTCTCATTAGGAAGCGCCGTCATTCTGATTGGCGACTTCAACAGTAAGCACATCCTATGGAATTGTAACGTCAACAATCCCAAAGGTATTGCACTTGAAAACCTAATCGCAGAACTTAACTTTGACATAATTGCGCCCACTGAGCCCACTCACTACCCTTATATGGAAGACCACCGATCTGACTTGCTTGACATGGCACTACTCAGAGGCGTAACACTCCGGTTACGCTCCATAGAAGTGGTTCACGAGCTTCACTCTGACCACCGACCCATTATACTGCGACTAGGTCCCGACCCAACGACTGACCTCCCCCGCCCCACTAAGACGATAGTGAACTGGAAGCAAGTAGGCGATGCCCTAAAGGCTATCAGTTCACCGGACCTTGACAAGATCCCTGACGACATCCTGACAAAAGATGACGTAACCCTTGCGATCGATTCGTTCACCAATCACCTCTCCACCGTAGTAGGTGCATCTGCAAAGGAGGTCATAGTGCCGGACGACCGGCGCCTTGTCATTCCAGCGGATGTGAGACGATTGGTGACGGAGAGTAAAGCAGTGACCCGACATTACGACTCTTACCCCAGTAAAGAGAACAAAACTAAGAAACGCCACTTTGAACGCATGGTTCAAAGTCGCATGTCTGAGTTGCGTGATCAACAATGGGGCGATAAACTTTCAAACCTCGTGCCAAGCCACCATGCTTACTGGGACTTGGCGCGAGGTTTGAAAGGAAGTAACCACAACGACATGCCTCCCTTATACAGACCAGTCCCACTAGTCCCAGCGTTCTTTGACGAAGACAAAGCTGAGTGCCTAGCTGATAGCCTAGAGGCTCAGTGTTCCCCTAACGTAGATCACGTTGACCAAGCTCACCTCGATTCGGTGGATGCTGAAGTCGAACGTAAAAGCTCTGTGGTCACCTCTGAACTCCCACCAATCACTTTAGCGACTTACGCTGAGGTGGAGAGACTGATCAAGGCCCTCCGACCGCGCAAGTCCCCCAGTGCCGATGGCATCTCCAACAGGGTTCTTAAAACCCTCTCTCCTCCTCTCATCCATCTCTTAGTCAGCATCTTCAATGCTGCTATGAGCCACTGCTTATTCCCAGACACCTGGAAATGTGCAAATGTCATTGGCATTCACAAACCAGGCAAAAGCTCATCTGACCCCACCAGCTACCGCCCCATCAGCCTCCTTAGTGCCTTAGGCAAACTATACGTTACCAATATAATATGTAATAATTAATTAAAACTAACGTAAGTTTGACACATTTTTAAGATTATTTCATAAAGATGTTCAGTGCATGCGTCGGCGCAGTCGTGAGCGCACGCACTCCGTGATGAAGCGACTCTGAAGGTCACGAAACCGGTCGAGACGCCTGCTCGACATCAACAAACCGTAAGTTAAATCGGCTAAAATAATCTTAAAAATATAATATGTATATGAATCTTTGTTACCCTTCAAACTCTTACAGAAGTTAAATTTAATAGAACTATAAATACCAAACCTGGAAAGTTAATAAAACCACTAAACACAACGAGAACTCGTCTTCCCACAACAACGTCGTAAATAGAGACATCCAACTTCGTCCCCAGGAAATGATTTACGGAGTTCTTAGGCAATAAATTATCTTCAAGAATCCACTGAGAATATTATTAGGAAAGGTCCTTTTGAGGAAGTTGGGTTACAATATGAAGTTGCGAAGAATGAACGTTGAAGGGACCATGAATAAGAAAAATATGCTTCATTCATAGCTTTTGTAGCTTTTTAAGTTTGTTATATATTAAATCATATAAAAAGAAATCCCACCAACATTTAGATCTCATTAAAATAATTTATTAACAAGACGTGATTTTTAAATTGAAAGTGAGATATGAAAGATCAGTTTTTAAAAGATATACAAAGTTATAAAAATTCATATATTTTTTCATCTTAAATTTCTAACCTTCAATAAAAACATATTTATAATGAATGACTTCTTTAATGTTGATCGAGTCTAACGGGTCAATGTTCATCAAAGGGTTTGTGAAATACGCACTCTGGATAATGTCACAGAATAAACACTCAGATTACACCTTTTTCAGGTCTTGCCTACCCATTCCTAGAGCTTTTTTGCTGAAAGAGCGAAGAGAGATGAGCTCTAGTTATTTTTCGGTGGAACCGCCATCTCATCCAAACAGCCAACGACGTGACGTTGCGTAGACACACCGCTATGCTCCCATTCCATAAATGGTAGGTAGCGTCACAATAGAAATTAATATATTGTTTCATATATCTACTGTCTACGGCTACGGTGAGATAATATTGGTACAGAATATCTATTTGGCATTATGAGGGGTTCCGTAACCGAAGGCCAAAATGAACCCTATTGAAACTAAATTTTTCTGTCTCTAAATTCCGTATGTCACGGGCAAAGATCTCGTAAGCAAAATGAGTTACAGACCTGGTTCTTATTATCCATGACCATTTTACATGCCATTAACAAGTTTGACGGTGTGTTTCAAGCACGTTATCTGCGTGTTTAGAACTGTCAAAATAACGTGGCTTTATGATAACAACTTCTTCGGTATGGTCTCTATGGAGTAAATGTAAGAGGTAAGATACAATGGTCCTCTATGGTGAAGTGAAGGTACACATTACACATTTAAATACCTACTTGCGTCAAACCTGGCTGTCACAAATCATAGAGGAAACAATAACTATGGCACATATGTCAAGTTAAGCCCTCGCTAAGCCATCGCTAAACTAGGTAGCCCGCAGGTTTAACTTTAAGTCCTGATTTAGAATTGGATTAGCTTAAAACATCTTTAATCTGCTATTATTAATAATGAATAATGTAACTACTGTCCTTATCGTTGGACTATAGTTAAACCTGCTGTAATCTACGTTTATTAATAAGGGTGTTTAAGTTTCTTCCTAGATAATGGATTGCGACAAAAAACACTTGCTTTCGTGAACGTAACTCTTAAAACTTAACTAAAAGATTTAACCATAGACAACTTACCTCGCGGTATAAAGAATACCATTCAGAGATTTCGTACCTATTAAACATTATTAAACGCGTGGCACATTATGACGCATTATTGGCAAAAAATCGCTTGTTATAGAGAATAAAGTATTTTGCAACATGAATGTTGACTTGAAAATAAGTATTGGAACAGATATTTCAATGTTTAAAATGAGGAGATTGAAGATGATTGTTTTTTTTATTGCTTATAGGTAAGCCTTTGACCACAATCACACATGATGGTAAGTGACGATGTGGTCGAAGGTGATAACAGTTTTTCTTCTTGAGGGTCGCTAGCCAGGTGGGTATTCGCAAAATGCCTTTCGACCATGCGGTGAAGCTCAAGCCCGCGGCGGGATTTGAACCATGGACCTGCTGCCCGGCAGTCCGTAGCCAATGCCACTGAACCATCACTGCTTCAAAACTGCATTAAATTTTTACCTATTCAAGAAAACATTTCACTGTGAATAATATATCAAGTGACAATTCTCCTTTAATTTCATGATAAGCGGACGTGAGGTCAAAACGTCGAATAGCATAGCCGAAATAGTTTTCAACGCGTTTGGCTTCTACACGTAGCTTCTACAAGAAGCATCTTCATCTTGACTCTTCGAGTGCACTATTAAGAATGTCTATAATATTCGTTTTAATATCAAAAGAAACGTTTCACATGAACAGCCAGCTACTACTTCCGTCGATGTAGTGATGTGGGAGCATTGCTGTACATAAGGCGAATAACGGTAACATTAAAAAAAAGGTTTTTTTTTATATTTTATCATTCATAACATTTTCAAAAACCATAATTTAAACCCTCATAACAATTTCTAAAAACAGATTTGATTGCTTCAACTCAGTATTATACTTTGAAATAAGCTTTCTTATTCATTAAACAATGTCATAAAACCATTAAAATTAACGACAATTCGTGATCATAAAATAATATGATGACGTAAACAAACGTAATATTTTACGGTCCATTTTATGTCAGCAGAATGTATAGTCATTACTTGAAGGGTCGTTAAAAATAACGCCATTTTGTTTTTGCACACGGATGTACCTACCCTAAATATTATCGAGTATAGATTTACAAAAACCTATTTCTTTTTTCGTGCTGATAGTACCAAACTGCGTATTCACGGGTAATTTACCTGTCTACCAGTCATACTAATGTTTTTTTTTAAGGTCTCACGTTTGAGGCGGGGAATAGACAATACAGTTTTATTGCCGTTATATATAGTATTAATTCATTCTACCTTATCATAGTATTCGCGACTTTAAAGTTATGTTGCATTACAATACATAATGTCATGATTCTATTAGTTGCTCCTGAAACCTAACTTAATAAACCTCACTTAACATTATAAAGTAACTTTTACAAAAAACCTGATAAAAACTTATCAGAGTGCTTGGTCGGTGCCGTGCGATGCGTGAACGAAATGACACCTGCTCAAAGAATAAGCATTGCAATACAACGGAGTAATGTTGCCAGCATTCTGGGCACGCTACCAACTGGTAGTGGGTTAGAGCATTTGGACTGCCTGTAAGTCTGCCTTTAAGGTTGTGTTAATGCTTTTTATACATCGTGTGCATCGTGTGTCGTACGAAGCAGACGTGTCGCAAAAACATTCTCAAAATTATTAAATTCCAATCAGTCTAATTCCTACTTTACTACAGTGATACTAAAATACATTCAAGTTTGTTCAAGTGCAAGGTTAAACGACTTTATACTTTTGAGTGACATCTTTGACGTGACAGTTTACTATACGATAGCTGCTCTTCACCCCCGCGGGAAAGAAACAGGCTCCTATTTTTTAACCCGCTCGCACAACCACACACACGTAGCCAGAGCAGTCGAGTGGATCAAACCGGTGCAGTTACAAAGATCAATATGAACGCGCGCTCACCAACTAGATGTGGCCTCAAGCCTGGCGTCGGGCGTAGTGACTCACAACCAAATTTAGCTAGTGCTGATCCGGATATTTCAGAGGCTACAAAAATTACATTTCGAGGTAAGCGTAAGCAACCCGATGATAATGAATATATTCGCTCTGAGTTGAGTGAAATACGTAATCAGATGGCACAAATGATGTTGATGCTTACTAAACTCACTACAGATCAAAGTGAGTTCACCCAAAAAATATCTAATGATGTTGCCACTATAAAAGAGCAAATCACACATATCAAATTGTCCACTGATAACTTGGCCATTGAACAAAATGTTATAAAATCTGATATTGTTAACATACGGCAAGGCAATACTAAAACAGAGGAAAAACTTGAAACTTTACAATACGCTGTTGAACTGCTTAAGAACAGTACCAATAATGCATCTCCTTCATCACAAGTGCTCAATAAAACACAAGAAGATATTATAGCTGAAGTAAATGAACGTGAAGTTAGAAGCAGAAACATCATTATTACTGGCATATCGGAGCCGGTATCTTCTACCAAAGAAGAGCGTATTGAATTAGACAAAAATGAAGTATCTCGTATAATAAAAAATATTGACAGTAGCATTCCTGAGCCTCAGTACATTATGAGACTAGGGAAATACAACGTGCATAAAATACGCCCAGTAAAAGTATGCTTTAAGTCCCAAGATACTGCAAAATTAATATTACGCCACAGACACGAAACAAAATACGATAACATCAATATTTACTCAGATCAGACACCCGAACAGCAGCGTTTTCTGAAACATATAAAAGAAGAACTTCAGCGCAGACTTGAAAATGAAATTAATCTGACAATAAAATACATCAAAGGAATACCAAGAATTGTAGAATTAACTTCAAAAAACTACAAACAATAGATACACTCAAAAACAGCTACAATAATTTAACATGTCTAGAAACTGAGATAACACATCAATTAATTAATAGCTTTGATAATATCCAGAGTAGTAGAAAATCGCTGAAATTCCTCTATGCAAATATACGCAGTGTAGTTAAGCCTGGAAAATTTGATGATCTACAGTGCGTGATTAAAGCCTTTCAAATTTGTCTACATGTGGTGATCCTTACTGAAACGTGGATAAAATCAGACGAAGAAGCGAAAAGATTTCAAATTCCAGGATATACACACTACTATCATTTTAGGCCTAACTCGAGAGGTGGTGGGGTATCAGTTTTTATTAATAGCAACCTTAATCATAGCCAAATTGAAGAAGTATACCAAAATTTTAATCATTATTTGTGGATTCATATTGAAAACTACTCTTTAGATATTGGTGCAATATATAGACAGTCGAACAATTCTAAAACCGATGAGTTTTTAGACACATACGCTAATCAACTTTATCAACGAAAAAGAGCATTAGTTTTTGGCGACTTCAACTTTAATCTACTAACCTCAGACAACACAACCAATAGATACAAAGAGCTCATCAAAGAGAGTGGATACAGAATACTGAATAAAATAGACGTGAGTCATAGCACCCGAAAAACAGAAGCAACTGCAAGTATTCTTGATCACGTATGTACAAACCTTAACCAAAATAAGTTTCATCTTGCTATTATTGATACGCCAATATCAGACCATAAACTAATATATTTTGAAGTTAAACGGTGTCACCAAGAATCTTTAAAGAAAACGATGTATGAAGCGATTGACTATGTAAAACTGTATAAAACAATTTCAGAACATGAAGAACACAATGAAAACTATGTATTTACTGCATTAGAAGACAAAATAATATCAAGTATTAGAGCAAGCATAGTCACTAAAACGAAGATACTGAATCCACCTAGACAAAACTGGATAAACAAAGAAATCATAAATGAAATAAACAGCAGAAATATGTTATGGAATCTATATAAAAAACATCCAAAAGATAAAACTAGAAAGGAGCAGTTTGTATGTGAGAGAAATAAAGTTTCTAATCACATACGGGAAACCAAGACTCAATACTACAAAAAAGCATTTGCTGATACTAAAAAACAACCATCAAAAATGTGGAAACTTATTAACAGTCTTTCGTTTAACAGAAGTGTTGATAAAACCGTGCCAAAGAAATTGAAAACACAGAAAGGTATTATAACAGACGGAAAGGAGATCTGTGAACATTTTAATGATTTTTTTATAAATGTTGGCTCGATATTGGCTAAACAGATACCTAAAACTCAAGACTTAACTAGTACAATAAAAATACCTGTATCTGGAACTGGCTTATCCACCTTTACACCAACTACCACGGTTGAGGTCTTAAAAATAATTAACAACCTAAATACTAATACTAGCTCTGGCTTGGATAAAATAAATACAAAAACAATAAAATGTATAAAAGAATTAATACTTCATGAACTTACCTGTTGCATAAACCAATGTTTAAAACAAGGAATCTTCCCTGATAGTTTGAAAATTGCAAAAGTCACTCCAATTTATAAATCCGGACCTAAAAATGAGCCTGGTAATTACCGCCCTATCTCAGTTCTCCCTTTGTTGTCAAAAATATTTGAAAGGGTTCTGTACAAACGACTCGAAACTTATTTAGCTTCTTTAAACTTTATATATTCTAAACAATACGGATTCCGTACTAAATCTAATACGCTCTCAGCTACAGTAGATCTTGTAACAAAAATTAAATTAAATATTGATAAAAAACAGATTGCTCTTGGGGTATTTATAGATCTTAAAAAAGCATTCGACACCGTCAGTCACAAATTGTTGCTAAACAAACTAAATGATATTGGTATAACTGGGACTGCACATGAAATTTTTAGATCCTATCTTACAAATCGTTCCCAGGTAGTTAAAATCGGGGAATATCAAAGTGAACCCAAAACTATCACCTTTGGCGTACCACAAGGCTCAATTTTAGGACCGTTATTATTTAATTTTTATATTAATAACGTTCATCAGATAGGGTTAACAGGTGATCTAACATTGTATGCCGACGATACATGTCTGTTCTACTTTGACCACTCTATTGAATCCATCATATCTGAAGCACAAAATGATCTGAACCTTATAAATGAATGGTTTCAGCAAAATATTCTTACCATAAATGCAACAAAAACAAACTACATAATATTTGCTGCTAAAAATAAAAAAAATTACGATCATATGCCGCTTAAGATAAATAATCAAATTATTAATAAAGTTGAACAAGAAAAATATCTAGGACTTATTTTAGACAGCAAAATGACATGGCTTCCACATATAAATAAGATAAAATCAAAATTAACAGCACTTACAGGAGCTCTAAAAAGTTGTGTGCACTGTTTCCCACATCAAGTAAAATATACAATCTACAATTCATTGGTAAAACCACACCTTCATTACTTAATAGAAGTATGGGATACGGCTGCAAAAACTAATTTAGGATTAATACAAACTGCACAAAATAAATTGATTAAAGTTTTATTCCACTATGATTATCTAACACCTTCAGAAAAGCTTTACAAAGAAACAAAACTAATGAACGTCTGTCAATTATACATATACTATAATTGCATACTTATTCGTAAGATTCAACACAAGGATATACATACAAATACAGCCTTCAATAAAACACAAAAAACCCATACAATGACATTAAGACGTGTAAATGATATCGCTCTTTACAAACCGCGTACAAAGTATGCTTTGAAAAGTATTGTCTACGAAGGGGCTAAATTATACAATAAATTACCGAGAGATATAAAAGAGTCCAAATCTTTACCTACTTTTAAAAAACTATTAAAATTTTACATAATGAAAAATAAAATTACATTATTATAGATACAGTTTTTAATCAATATAATTATTAAAATACATATATTATTCATTAACATCCGTATTATTTCAAAAATTTCTATATATTCTATTAAATAAAAATCCGCCTACGGCCTCGTCGATATTAATACATAAAATGCATAATTCATTAACATCAGTATTATTTCTAAAATTCCTAATAAAAAAAAAATCTACTTATGGCCACGTCGATATTAACACATAAAATGCATGATACATTAACACCAGTATTGTTCATAAAATTTCGATAGTATAAAAATCGGCCTATGGTCTCGTCGATATTAACTTAAAAATAAAAACATATTAAGGTAGCTAACTTATTATTGAATACATTAAAACAAACTACACTACTCATTTGCTCCTCTAAAACTAGAGATAAAACATAAAAAGAAAAAAAAAACATTAAATTACATTATAATAAAACATGCTATTTCCATAAAACAGCACAGAAAAAAATACTTACAATTTGAATGTAGGTGCGCTTGAGCCACTTCCAGGTACGCTTGATCCTCGTCTGTAACTTGTCTGTAGCCACGTTCTAGCTAAACCTCGCTCGTATCGTACAAAACAATACAGATGACTGATTCTATTTATTTGCAACTACCCTACAATAAAAAAAATATCGTTGCTTTGTACGACATCGATAATTATTAGTTATGCTTATGTTAACATTATTCTCATGTAAGTGAAATATTTTCTTATGAGAAATAAAATATCTCAAACCTTACATATTTCGTGGTATTTTGTTAATAAAGGCACACTACCAGTAAAAAAACTGTTATCCGTAAACAAATGTAATCATTAAAAATATATCGTAATAATATTCTCCAATTGTAGGTATTTTCCTCATCTAATACAATAGTTAGATGCAGCAAACTTATAAAAGCACAAATAATTTCCTGACATAATGAAAATGATATAAGCAGCTCCGTCATCATCGTCTTCTCAACATTACTCTGACTATGGTGAACCCATATACCAATATATCTACTTGACTACTAATGCGGTTTACCCCAACAACCAAGACTATGACAATAAAAGCATTGCCTTGTTGTATTGCAACGCTTATTCTTTGAGCCAAATAGGTGCCAGCGTTTTGATCACGCGTCGCATCTGCCAAGTGCTCAGATAAGTTTTGATGCTCAGATGGAAATTTAAAAAGTGACTTTTAAATGTGTTTAAAGATTAATCATTCTACTATCGCCACGTTAAGCAAATAAGACGCGAATAAATGCGGTTACTCATTATGTTACAAACTTAAAATAGAGGGGATTTTTTCCCTTAATAGCTGCTATTAATATTTTCCAATTATGAAGAAAGCATTACATGAATAATTAATTACAAAGCAGGAGGTGACTAGATATCTTGACCACCATTATATTGGAAAAAAAAAGATTAACATCATGCCTATTATAAAACGAATGAAGTACAAAATTTAATTATGTAACATATAATATAAAATAATTGAATGTTTGTAATAATTGGATTTTGTTCATAATATAAATATTTAATAGCACGATGAATGATTTTAAATTGCAATCTGGGTTTAATATATATGTAGTATGTTCCGTGTAAATAAACGTATGGAGACATTCTCACAGCCAAATGAAAACTAATGGAGCCCCCGCTGACTAGTTACGAGTGCCACCAATGTTCTGAAATTGTATTTAGTACACATATATATTGCTATCTATAATGATAATTGATTACTGGTCGTTAAGCTAAAACTATGTACATATATGTGTTGTTAATAAAAGTAGTTTCATAAGTCATGAGACATTAGTTGCGCCCCGTGGTTTAACTCGGCAACGATGAAAATTGTTGATGATGGTAATTATAATAATACCTTAAGTGTTAATCAGGACCTTAACTAGTATAGAACAGAATTGAACGGTGCTTTGGTGGTGGGTAGTTTCGACACCCATTACCCAAATGTATAAACATGATTCTGATAGCGAAGTGTAGGTAGGCTAACCTCATGTTCCCTTTGTCACCAAAAAATCTCAAAAAGTTTGATAAAGTTAACAAGAGTACCTACTCCTTATGCTTGTTACGAATATAATATAAAATCAGAACAATTAACAGTCCTCTGTGCAGAGGACGTATACTGGAAATTGAAACTGTGAAGCATGTACTATTGGAATGCTTGGTTACAGAACAAATTAGGCGAAAAACCGTCTTGCAAGAAGAAATATTACTGCATAATAGGAATGACTATCGATGTAGAACCATCCATAATGCAACTGGTTCAATTTTGCCAGTGACCTAAGGTCCTACTCAATTTTCATGCACTAAGGAGTTAGGATGCCTTTTTTTCATAGCTCATAAGCTGGCCTTTGTCTACTATTACACCAGATGGTGATGATGATTTGTCGACAGGCTAACACAGAATTACTGGCTCTCAAGGATAGCTTCCGCAACATACCTTTAGGTTCAAGGCGACGGATTTTCATAGAATGCCCCTTTGGCTAGCTACCACCCTCGAGTAGAAAATCTTTCGCCAAGCACCTAACGGTCTGTTCCGGCAGCTGTCCTTGAGAGCCAATAATTCTAGGTCTTCTTCGACCACATCAACCCTTCCCATTAAGTGATATTACTTAAGGCCAACGGCTAACCTATCAGGCATAAAAAAACTTTTGGTAATTTTTTTATTCTTCATTTTATATTATATTTATACCAACCATAAGGCGTACTCTTGTTAACTTTATCAAACTTTTTGAGATTTTTTGGTGACAAAATTAAAGGGAACATGAGGTTAGCCTACCTACACTCTGCTGTCAGAATCATGTATACATATGGGCTATTCGTTGTCGAATCGAAACTACCACTCAACGAAGCACCGTTCAATTCTGTTGTCGAGAGTCAGATTTTTACAGCATTTTTTTTGTAAAATGTGCCAATTTTTTTGTTTTATAAGATTTTTATCTTAGAACGTCTTTTATATGCAATATTTAAAACGTCATTTTCGCGCATTCTAATGATGTGCTGACCTTTCAACATACAAAAGGCGAGCCTTCAATTATTGGAGTATAGTGCTAATTAATACTGCCTTTTCATATCGTCTTTTATAGTTAAATTGTATGATTATATCGTGTATACAATTAGTACACTCACGTTAAGACGTCAGGTACAAACATGTCTTCGTAATTGAAAAGGTATACAAGTAGTTGTAATAAAAACGTTTTATAACCTGTAGACTGTTTGCTGCAGTATGGTGATTGTGTATTTGTACCCGATAAGGTAACGAGCTGCTAATTTGACGACTCACGACCCTTCGTATACAAGCGACTATCGCCTAAACTGTACGTTGGCGTCAAACTCAGCCTTGTTAATTAAACTTTGTACCACATGGCGCGACCAAACACCAGGCGTCACTTTGCCGCTACTAAATAATTTGTCTACGCAGTAAAGCTATGTATGTGTTATGTTTTAGGGGTTTGTATTATCTCTTTAGGGCTGTTATTTTCTGAACCGTTTGGTAGATCCGGTAGATTTTTTTAAAATAATTATGTACAATGCAATTAAAATAAGAATAGGATGGGCTCTCGGCTAACTTTACTCATATAAGTACGATCAGCAGAACAATCTGAAAAATAGAGCAGCGCCATTTATACGTAATTTTAAATGTGACTCCAAATTGTTAATTTTAATAATTTTTTGTTTGCTGTGCAGTTTACCTACAAATAATTATTTTTTTTTACTCGACTGCCCACAGAAACAAAAAAATGTATGTATGTATGTGAGTTTTTTTACTCTACCACAACTTCTAAACGGCTTAACCGATTTTAATATATGAGATATCGTAAGATTTATCTTGATAGCAGAAAATACATTAGGTACATAAAAAAACAAACTGGTGGATTTTAGGCGCCATATAGTGAGAAATATGTTATTTTATAAACAACAAACTAATTTGTTGGGTATCAAAATGAAGGACTTTAAAAACGATTCCATAAATATAATTTTAATTTCAATAGAACAATAAAACGCTTAACGAATATAAATAATTTTCAGTCGCCTTGTTTATTATTGTGTTAATATATACTTGTTTGATCATTTTTTTTTGCACACTGTACCAAAATCTAGTTTTAACGTCACAACATGGCGCTAGGCCGGTCCTATTCTTATTTTAATCGCATTGTTAGTTAATGCATAATGTAGGCGTTACTTTGAGTAAATTCATATATAATATTTTAAGAAAACATTAATTTAATATTTTAGAATAATACTTAAAAAATATAATAATATATCTAGTATGAATTTGGCAACGTGATTGGAGTCATAAACGCTACCTAACAAACCGGAAAATTTTTCGCCACGTTTCGTTTCTACACTAAGCATTTTTAGGAGTTCTTAACTGTTTGCAGACACAATTTTTTTAAAGTCATTTTCTATAATATTTATATTTTCCTCTCTTTTTTTATTTGTTGTTGTCAATTATGTATAATATATTATGTAAAGTTATCTTTAAAACTAAACAAAAACTATATATATATAGTTTCGCGTGTAACCGTAATTCAAATTCAATGTTTTTATTTTCGGCCGACAACGATCCAATTATCGTAAAAAGTTAAAGAAAAATACTGTTAGTACTAAATAATATTTTCAAAAATTGCCAATTAAAAGGCCATATACATACGGGACATCTGGTGCAAGCATTCATCGCACGAAATGCCTCACTCGGTAAAAACGCACTCATGTCCTCGGCTACAACTTTCAGGATGGTGTTGTTACCCCCTCGTACCCTTACCGCCATCATTAACCTAATGACGTCATGAAAACCGTCACTATGGGCTAGAGCAAAAATATTGTGGAAGCACTGCAAAAACGGGGAAATCTCAAAAACACCTTGTAAATATTATTATATTGAACGCGTTATGAGTTCAGCGAATTTTGCGAACATTTCGACATTGGTCTGACTGAACAGCGATTAAATTTACGAGCCAATATGATTCCAAAAACTGCGAAAGCTTTACGCTCCCTCTCAATATTGACATCGTCTTTAAGGTTATAATCGTAATATCAGCTTTCAACTTAAGACATTTTGAAAAGTACATATTATTTATAAATTATTTCGGATGGAAAAAGATAACTTCCAGCGGGACCTGAATCCGCAATCTTAGAATACCATCCTGGTGCATTTACAATTGGACTGCGGAAGCGGGTGCTGGAAAGTCGTATTTTTTCATCCGTTTGATTTTACGTCTTTTTGATATAGGCGACATCTACCCAAAAAGCAGAAAACTATTAACTCAGGCTGGTAGGTTAATATACTACCAACACTGAACACCAAATCGATGGAACCATTTTTTATTTTGTCGTTCAAGTGCCGCTGTTTCTATGTTTTAGCTTAGCAAGCTTCAATGCTCCTTTAAATAATATAAGTACATATATTTATTACAAAATGAATAATCGGTTTTTGTAAAGTAACGCCCTTTAGAAAAGTTGAATCGTTATTATCGAGGCAGTAAACTTTATGACAGTGGTAAATCCCGATAGCGTATATTCTGAAGATGCAATTTGCAATTTATATCTCATCAATAACGCGGTAATGATGCAATTTCCAATGCGGTTTAATGAATATTATGAAGCATCGTTATGCGACGTCGAGGCACGATTTATTACTAGTGTCAATTTCTCTGATTGGATAGTTGATAGGATAGTTTGAGTATTAGAGGTGGATACAGTTTTTAACCGACTTCAAAAGAAGGAGGAGGTTCTACTCACCAATTCTACTGTTTCTTTAATGTTTGGAACCTCAGAACTTTTGACTGAACGAACCAATTTTGATGATTCTTTTATGGCTTGCATACGAACATGTATTGAAAGCTGGTTCTTTCTGTGTGGTCCATTCCAAACTCCAGTTCATTTAAATTTTATCCAAATCGGTATAGCCGTTTTTGAGTTACACTCCAATGACTGAAAATTGTTTTCCTATCTTGATGATATAGTCACTGACAGTGACAATCGATTCCAAAAGAAACAAGGGTCACTAAAAAGGGTGAAAAGCATTATTTTACCCCAAAATGGAACCGACTTAGAAGTGTGAAATAACTTGTTGAAGTTGTGCACAATATTGTTTTGATAGGTACTTTTGAACTATCATGGTACTGACTTCAACAAGTTATTTCAAACTTTTGAGTGTTGAAGTCGGTTCCATTTGAAGTATTTTTTTTTGTGTTTAAGTAGGTAATATTCCAGACATTTACTAACTGGATCAGGCTTAAAAGGTACCTGTTAGTTGTTGCGATTTATTTATAGTATACCTGATATCCATAGGTAGATAAGGGCGTTAGCGTGGCAAAGAGTACCATCGATATCAAAGAGCATATTATGTGTATCTTGGGTGCGCTTTCCATACAGGCGTAGTTTCGTTATATTTTAAAGATGTTCAAAATCAATAATATTGTGTACACATATTTTAGACTGAGAACTCTCCTATGAGCTCTCTCGGCTACTCCAGTTTATCAAATTTCTCATAGTAGTATGTTATGAATCATGATTTCATGAGCCCTATTTGTACGAAGAAATTTGCACTTATACGAATTTGGCTAGGGTAAACAAAGTAGACGTAAAATAAATTATATTAAGCACAGGACAGCATGTTTTAATAAATATTTACCGGATAGATTCCGACCACCAGTTCCGTGCTGAGGCCCGCGCTCGCCGCTTCGCGCAACCGTGACTCCCAGACGAAGGGCTACAATATAGCCCGAAACTGGTCGGAATCTATCCGGTAAATATAACGTGAGTCCCAGCCGGGTGCCTATTTAGTCATAATAATCGTATTGCGAAAAATGAAGATTCCCGCTAGGAAAATGTCGCGTATTATAAAACAAGACCTGAAGCTCGATGCCTATCGTCTATATACAGTACATGCCCTAAATCAATCATTAAAATTAAATAGAGTGCCTTCCGATGCGCTGCGATACGCAAGTGAAGGGCACAGAAATATTATCTTTAGCGATGAAAAGATTTACACGATTGAAAAGCGCTACAATCAGCAAATTGAAATGAAGTGTGAAATGAAGTGAGCGATGACCTTGGTACGATAGGTACAGACAGCAAACACTTCTAGTGTACGGCGAGGATGAGGTCCATTAAGAACAAAGATTCGACTTATATAGGTAAAAGTCGAATCTTTGTACTGTCATAACTATATCTATACTAATATTATAAAGAAGAAAGATTTGTATTTTTGTATGCAACGAACAAACTTGAAATCTACGGGACCGATTTGGATTTTATTTAGCACGGAAATAGTTTGAGACCCGGGAAAGGACATAGGATAGTTTTTATCCAACTGCGCAAAAAGAGGTTAATGTTTTTGCGCGATAACCGCAATACGCGCGGGTGGAGCCGCGGCTGGAAAGCTAGTCTATTATGTATGACATAGGGCATAGTTATTGTTTTAAGATTTTTATTTTAGATTTAGTTTTCAATGCCAGTCTTTACCCCTTATAAACGACTAACTACTTCATCTTAGTCACTTTAAAGGATTTATTCTATAGATTTTATATTTGGTACAAAATTATCCAACACCCAAGTTCAACGACTATTACTGCTAAACTAATAAAGTTTTCTCAACCGCTATACTTTTCATTTAAAGTTCATAAAACGCACTATCAGCTTGAATTTTTCCAAATTTTTCAAGCCAGCAGTTTAGCTTTTAGAGGGGGAGTAATTTTTGTTCCAGCAGGGGGGGACGACGAAAAATGTGCACTTTAAAGTTTAATATTTCGTAAATGGAGCATTAAATCGAAAAACAGTATTAGCAACCCCTGAGTCATTCTAAAAGACCTATTCAACTATTCCACACACGAAGAGATAGAGGACAAAAAAGAATTTCATCACCACATCACATGTATAGGAGTTGTCATAAAAAAAAATCAAAATTTTATTTTACCACTTTGTCGGCGTAATTGATTTACATATCCATACGACATTACAGCTTCCTAGTACTAACGGTCTCTTAGCAAAACCTCGGACAGACCGACAGACAGACGGACATGACGAAACTGTAAGGGTTCCTTGTCAGGACTACGGAACCCTAAAATAATGTATTTAGTATGCGTCCTACCTACGATATACAATCATTTACCAAAAATTATACTGGAATCGGGAGTCTCTCGGCGTTTAAGGGAAAAATATTTATTTTTCTACTAAAGAACCAATATTATAAAGTAAATGACTTAGAAGACAAAATCAAATTGTTTGTGATATGACATATTAATTCTTGACGTAATTACTGTTGAATTTATACCCATTATTATTACTTGGAAATAAAGTGGAATTGTCTTAATATTTCATTTTTCACAGGTCACATTTTTACTTTCAAGTTGGTTTATTACTTTCGCAAAGATTGTATGACTGCTTTGATTCAGTCTTGATTATACTTCATTATATTACAAATATATTTTCTGAACGTTCAGTCGCAATATCTACCTGTCATTTCATTGCCTAATCTTGTTGAGGGTCATCATCAGCCAGTAGACGTCCACTGAAGAACAAAGGCCTCCCCATTGGAGGTCACAAAGAACGACTATTAGCCGCTTGTTACCATGTTGAGCGTAATAGTGTGAATATGTTACTATTTTTTTTAATAGTGATAGGTAAGCCTTTTACTACAACCTCACCTGATGGAAGGCGATGTTGTGGTCGAAGGTGTTAAAAGGCTTAACCTAGAATTACTGGCTCTCAAGGACAGCTGCTGAACACACCGTTAGGTGCTTGGCAACAGATTTTCTACTTGAGGGTGGTCGCTAGCCAGGCGGGCATTCGAAAAATGCCCTTCCACCTTGCGGTGAAGCTCAAGCCCGCGGCGGATTCGAACCATGGACCTGCTGCGTATTATCCTCCTTTACTATTGTAACGAAGATTGAATATGAACTATCAAAATGGCTATTTCATCCAAAAAATTATCCTTCAATGTTACAAGGTCACCCTTTCGTGAATTCTTCACAATTTCAAATACAATCTTTCAATCGGCAGCCGTATTCATTTCCTCTTCCTATCCCGTTCGCACACCGGAAGTGCTGAATATCGCGCTGCTACTGCCCTCTGTAGCAGACTGTTACATCCGGTTTGAACTTCCTCTTCACTTTGAATCGACATTTTCAGCGTTTTCTAAAGTAAAGAGTTTGTTTTTGGTTCTAGAAAGCTGTATTTTTTTAATGTTTCTCTATAATACAATTAGAAAAATACTAACGTCTGTCAATATTCAATTGAGATAGAGATTTTTTTTTTCATTTTATGTCTCCTGCTACTTTTTTCTTCGTAAGTGTAAGTAGAAATTCTGTCGCCAAGCTCCTAACGGTGTGTTCCGGCAGTTGTCCTTGAGAACCAGTCATTCTAGGTTAAGCCTGTTAACACCTTCGACCACATCATCACTTACCATCACTTGAGATTTTGGTCAAAGGCTTACCTATCAGCAATAAAAAAAATGATTAAACAGACTCTGCATTTATGATGTCAAAATGACATTCAATTTCTCACACATATATAAAAGTAATAGTAAAAGTATAGTTTGTACTATTATAGTCATGCATGCTCAACGGCAAATAGTTGGCATTGCGGTGTCACCGTCCAATAAACTTACGACCTTCTATTACCAAAATATGACATCCCTTTGCTTTGATGTCAAATTCCATAAACAAAATAAATATCCGGGTTCGTAACCCGCCGTTTTCCATCGTTTAATGCAATTATTCGAGACCGGGGCGGCTAAAAGCCCGTTTATAATAAAGTTATACTTTCTCTTTCGTCCGGCAAGCGACGCCTATATTGACCTGGGAACACATGATCAAAAGGATTTTATCAAGATTTCGGGTACAAAATAAATATTTAAAAATGTAATCGCGTACGATTTGGGCCTCAATGTATTATGCATGCTCAATATCTCATTTATGATAGGTCTTTCAATAATCGCTTCCTGTCTTTTGTTAAATTTAAATAAAACAAATTGTGTGTGAGATATCGTCAATTTCTAATTGTTTCATAGTTTTTAAACCCTACGGTACCATTATGTGTAGAATATGTAATTGTTTAAATGTCCGCCGCGTCCGTCTTTTTTGGGTTGCGCACATCCATAATATCTTGTTTTCTATCTGGCGCATAATCCAGGCTGAATTTGACTGATGACATTGATAATATTTTTATAAGGCTGTTGTGGTTTGTGGCTTATTTGCATAGATCTACGACTTAAGAAAACGCCACGAAAAAGCAATCAACGGACTCAAATCGCACGATCTCGATGGTGAGTACACATCACATCCACGTCAGATGACCATAATATCATCGAGTCAGTCATGCTGAATATCCAATGTGGCATGAGATCTATATCAAGTAGCGCCTTTTGAAACCACATCTCATTAGTGTCCCTATCATCCAATCCGGCCTGAAAAGAAGTTGGTAATCACCGATCTATAGCGCTCGCCATTGAGAGTGCTGGCCTGACAAACGTCATCCTCGAAGAAGAATGGACCGTTGGCCACAAGCCCAAATTCATTAATCTTGATTGTTGGCATACTAAAAAGTGGGCCTCATCGCTGAAGATGAGTTTTAGGTAAAACGTAGGTCAGTTTCCAGCTTCTTCAAAACACGTTTAGTGAAAACACTTCATTGTTTATGTTCGTTTACCTTCAGCTCCTTGGTCAGTTGAATTTGTACGGGTAATAGCCCATGTCACGACACAACTTTGCTAAAAATTTGGATTCTCCTGCGCACTCTCACGGATAATGGCGATGTTTTCAGTATAACTATCTTGAGTTCAATTGTCTATAGAACTAGTGTGCTCAAATTTAACCACCACATTGCGAATAGTTCTATCGCTAGGATAACTATGGTGACCATAAAATGGACGTAGCGCGCTAAACGTTGCCCGAACACCCATTTTGATAAAACAATTTTGTGTGTAATTGAACGCTTCATCCGTGCGTCGAAATTTGTTGGGTCGCAAAACAGATTGAATAAATGACAAGCTATTTGACAGATGCAGCTTAAACAATATGGTCGCTATAAACCGTCAAAGTTCGGAATTATTGGAAGAACCGCGTTACTTTCAGTTCATGTTTCTAACTCATTCCATTAATTATAAAGTACATGCAATAAGATTAAAATAAAACCGTCGTAGGAACACGTAATAAATTACAGAGTGTTTAGACCAGGTAAGATAACTGGAAATAAAATAGCTTCAAATTTATAATACCATGTCGCTTAAGACCTATGCCCATACTTAAACTGATAATTACACGTCTGTTACTGCAATCTAGAATTATCATACAAAATTACAAATTAACCGCAGATCATGCTTTATTGCAAAAATTAAAATATTTAAGTTATCTAACACTTAAAATTGTAAAATATTGCTTAAATACAAAACTATTCCGTTAGTTTTGGCGTTTCTAATTCTTCATTTTCACTAAAATTTCATTATAAGTATAGTATTGAAAGATTATTCAGTCTCGTTCAACAAACAATTATAAATTGAACCGCAGTAATCGCGCAGTTTAAACTCTATCTCTCGCCTCGCCTATTGCTATTAAATTAAACAGAAACCATCGTCACGGCAATGTTAATATTACTGTGCCATCGTCCAGTGTGCACTCGCACTACCTTAAGTCAATTATATTGAGTTACACGTAGTTTCCACGTTAGGCCCTATCGCGTTTCAAAGGACCGGTCGTAATATAGATTTAAATTTTGTATTCTCAGTCGGTTGTTTACTATTATAATAAATTATTTTGTAATAATTAACGATGTATTACAAAATTACAAATATACGAGAGGAAAAATGTAAGTCATGTGTCATCGTAAATTTGTGATTTTGTAATGTAATCCGCAGATCATGAGTGATTGCAAACAAAAACAATATTAAAAATATCCTTATGATGCAATGAGTTAGCATTTACTTAGAAATAGAATATATTTAGACAAACCATAAGTTTCGGGATTTGGTACCACAAGTTTTTGAATATATAGCTTATAGTAGGTACATTAGCTTGCACTAGTATATATATTTTTAACTGACTTGCAAAAAAGGAGGAGTTTCTCAATTCAACACGTATATTTCTTTATGTGAACCACGCAACGAAGTTAACACATATTTTACAGAGTAGTCCGATTTGATCTTCTTTTTTATTTAAAAGGATATATCCCTGAGGTGGTTTCATATAAATTTCATCAAATTCGGTCGAGTAGTTTTCACTTAACTAACTGAAAATGCTCGATTTACCTAGATGTAAGGTAGTTGTAAGTTTTTTCGATGGTGACCAGTATTGTAGGTGAGTAAAATTCGATCGTTTAATCAGTAATAATCACGGAAAAGGGAGTATTCTTTTTTATAAAAAATGGATCCAATTTCTAACACTGAAAAGCATGAAATAACTTGTTGAAGTCAAACCTTGAAAATGTGATCCCAGAGTGTTTCGAATCAGACCAACTTTAATGAGTAATTTCATATATTTCAGAGTTAGAAGTCGATTCCACTTATGGAATAAAAAACACAACCATATTTAGAAGTAGGTGACCCTATAACATTTTCTTTTTATGAACACAAAGAAATATTTTCATCAGATGAGCGTACAAAAACTTTTTCTGTGTTCCCACCATTACTGTAACGCCCATAATAAATCCTTCTGACGACATTCTTTTGTTTTTTATTCTTGAGATTTATTTGTAGTGCCTCACTAATAATGTGTTGTTGTTTTTTTGTTGTTGTTTTAGGTAATAAACGTATAACTTAATACAAAGATATATCCTATTAATTAATAATGTAAGAATTAATTAATAATGTAATAATTAATTGTGTAGTAATTATTGAAGTATTAAATGATGTAAAACGTTCATTTGGAATTTCAATTGGCCTATTCAATTGCATAATTTAGATTCATGTTTTTTCTGTATAAATCTGGTGAACGTTGTACGATGCATCCTACATTGCTCGGAGTCAGTGGCTTACGCATTGACTCGCGTAATCTGTGGACCTAGTATCTTTTACCCGTCATACGTCGTTTTTTATGCTTGATAGGTTAGCCTTAAACCACTATCTCACCTGATGGTAAGTAATGATGTTGTCGAAGATGTTGTTGAGGCTCACCTAGAATTACTGGTTCTCAAGGACTGCTGCCGTAACACACCGTTAGGTGCTTGGCGACAGATTTTCTACTTGAGGGTGGTCGCTAGCCAGGCGGGCATTCGCAAAATGCCCTACCACCATGCTATTAAGACTGCCATCCTAAGACAACAACCGGGACCGACGGCTTAACGTGCCCTCCGAAGCACGGAAGCGCACAGTAGTAATGTCACCAGCAGTCACCCATCCAAGTCATGACCGAGACGGACGTTGCTTAACTTTGCTGATCAGTTCAGAATGGCTAAGCAAACTTCGCTACGAGCGCTTCAAAAGTACGAGTAAACGTGATTTGTATGACAAAAGTAGGGACTGCGCCCCTTGTGGCGAGTTAGTGAATCAAGCATTCTGTCATACAAAATCGCGTTTACTCCCTCGCAGCGTGTTACGAGTAAATGTCAAACTAGGCCCATAATTGCAACTACTGCCTACCCAAGTGATCATATTTAACATTGTATTATGTATTTATCAGTACACCCACACTAAGACGTAGTGTACAAACGATTCCTACCCCTACAAATACAAATGAATAGTTTAGTATGGAGGCAGTAGAGGGCGCGTCTTCTGAAATGAATAGGTCTGAAGCAGCGTTAACTTGTGTAAAAACAACACTTATTATTTATTTTCAGACATGCAGCCTCGTTCAGTCCGCAGCGTGGACTCGCCTTTGCATAGAGAAAAGCGCATGAAGCGTTGCGCATGCAACTGCAATTAAGCAGTTAGCACCGCGATTTCTGTCGCGCGACTTAGCACTGACAGTCGTACGACATAGCAGCAGTGACAGTCGTGCGACGCGTAGCAGCCGCGCGTCGCCGACGGTCCTCTCTGTCCAGCCCCCCCCATCTCTACCCTTGTGTGTGTCGTAAGAGACAGCTAAATATACCACACCAGAAAAACGGTAATAGCTATGGGCTGCCATGCGGCAGGTCCATGATTCGATCCCCACCGCTGGCTTGAACTTCACCGCATGGTGGAAGGGCATTTTGCAAATGCTCGCCTAGCTAACTACCACTCACAAGTACAAAATCTGTCGCCAAGCACAGACCAGTGCGTTCTGGCAGCAGTCCTTGAGAACTCAGAGTGACGGGCGCAGTGCAACACTAAAATGAAGAAATGCATCTGTTATAGGCAGAGGTTAGTCCGCTGAGCTTCGTGCTTGTTCTGTCACAATCACATAAGTATAAATATAATTTAAAAAGTACAAACTGCAAATTATTTAATGAATATTTCAAATTATTTAACGATATAATATTTTTTTAATATTTTAATTTCCGGCAGCTGTCCTTGAGAGCCAGTAACTCTAGGTTAGTCTGAATAACATCCTCGACTACATCATCACTTACGATCAGGTGAGATAGTGGTCAAAGGCTGTGTATATAGTGAGGTATATTCAGGCGTTACTTTGCGGAAATCCACATTTAATAATAACAAATATTTTTAAAATATTTTAATAAAACACTTAAAAAATACAAAAATATATCTAGTGACAATTCCACCTAATATTCCTGCTAAGCCGACGTGACGTCACAAACGCCACGCAGCCAAACCGGAAGAATTTTTCGAATTAATCGAGATCGATCGTGCGCTCGTAGAGTCAAGACCTCCTGAGGATGCTTCGTGTAGAAGCGAAACGCGTCGAAAAATTCTTCAGAAGTAGGAAAATTATCTTCCTAGTACGAAAATTAGGCGGAATTGTCACTAGATATATTTTTGTATTTTTTAAGTGTCTTATTAAAATATTAATTTGTTGTTTACTTAAAATATTTGTTATTGCAAATTATTTATTTATGTTAAAAGTTTTATCGTTCTATTAAAATAAAAACTGCAAGTTATACAATTTCCGGAATTGTTTTTTTCAAGCCCTTCATTTTGATATCCCACTCGAAGGGTTTGGAAGAAGAAAAATATTGACTTATATTTTGGCGTCTAAAATCCGCAACTTTGTTTTTAATATTTTTTTTATACACCCAGTGTATTTGCGCTATCAAGACAAATCTAAAAATATCTCACACATAATAATCGGTTAAGCTTTTTAGAAGTTATGGTGAAATACAGGAACTCACAAACATACATAGATGAATCCTAAAAACATAAAATTCATCTTTTAGAGAAGTCCTGTAAAAAAAAAAACACTGTTTGTGTTTTTGTACCGACCCCACATATATGAGATGAGGGTAAGAAGAAGAATTATAGCAATAGGTGCTCAATCTTCGCACAGAGGGGCCCTTCCGTGAAACTCAGGCTCAATAATGAGATTATTTCGCAAATTTCCCTACCCCTATCTCACGGCCCTCATATTTGAGAAATTTAAGCGGATTTGTCAAGTTCTGTCCGTCCGACTACTTAAATTTATGTGTACCCTCGTTACCGGGGTCTGGAGTTGACAAGGTGTTAGGTGCTTTGAAAAATCGGGAGGAAGCGTCATAGAAATGAGGTGGAGGTACATTCTCTTGTGTGTGAAAATGTATGGGGGAATTTCTTGAATGGTTTTGAATTCAATAGGATTTTAAATTATTTTCAAATACAGGTGTGTGGTAAATTTCTTGTAGGTTTCTCAAAGCAACGACATTTAAGGATTTTCTGATCAAATAAATTTGATCAAAGTAATGAGCGTAAACGTTTGTTCAAATTTAATAACGATATAACACTCATGATTTTGAAAGAAAATTAATACGATAATGCAATTGATGGATTAATCGACAATGCCTACTTCGAGCCATAAGCGCCCGCCGCGGCAACACTGGACCGCGCCGTGCTCCCTTTGAATAGAGTTTTGAATATTTACATCGAGCAAAGTAATAAAAAATATGAAATAATACTTTACAGGCACATAAGACTTTTAACATCAGGTGGTCCTCGTGCTTATTCCGCAAACATTAATAAAAAATAATAAAAATTTCATCTCAAAACGTTTGTCAAAACTAACAGAAGTCCACTCTAAGAGGTTGTTAGCATTTTTCCAATAACCCAGTATAAGCATCAAATATCGGGGCACTACAGCTCTACAAACACATAGTACGTTTTTCAGTTTGATTTATAATTACCGGATGAAATTTTATTTTATAAACATCGCTCTTCATCAAGTAAATTTGTTTTTCTTAAGTTTAACGTTAGATGTTTTCTCTAATATAAGTCAGTTTTTACTATAATATATATCTGTATGTTTATTTTTTCTCTTATGTTTAATATGAATAAGAACGAATTGCTGTTATTATTTAAATAGCTAAAACATCCGCGACTATTGGCCTGAATGGTTGGATGCAGGAGCTTTCTTGGCTTCTTTATGTCTGTTATCTCTAAGACATAAGTACATTTCTTAATATGATTACAAGCAGTACCGCGTGCTAAGCGAAAATCATATTTTATGAATTATTGGAGCACACAATTTTTATAAACGCACACTGTATGACGGTTCAAAGAAATACAATTGGACCACAAAATTTTGGCAGATATAGCCGTGCCCAGATTAGACCGGTATAGGCATCCGGCGCGAAATCGGAGGACGCGGGTTCTATTCCCGCCCGGGGCAAAAAAATTGTGCTCCAATAATTTGTAAAATAATATTTTAATTATTATTCTTAATTTATTCCCAGCTTGCATCAGTTGCGTTATGAACGAAACTGCCGTTACTTTTCGAGCAGTCTTCTGGGAAGCGCAGGGAGAACATGCACCTATCTGGGTGACGCGACACAACTGCGCGAGTATTGTGAAAAGAAAAGGGACCACGTATTCTGTGGCGTAGTCTGTGATTTTCGATGTTCGGCCACATTAGACATATGGAGCTAAAGTCTATATATCTACAGTGGTTCGGTTATTTTGGATTAGTTATTTTGTTACATGACATAACACATGAACAAAAGAACTTATTTAAATAAAAATATAATGTTATTAAATAAATGACCTAAGACCATGTGGTAATAAACGAAATTTCCTTATCTTCTATTAAGACGCTGTCAAATGCTGTAGTTCTATCACCAGTAGACTGCGTAGGAGTGAAAGAGAGACAGCGATGGTAAAATCACGGTTAGTTTGGGTGAAAAACGAAAGAAAGCGTTTTTAACACTAATCTATAATAACTTAACTTGTTAAGGTTTTATTTTTTATTCTATGATTATATTTATATATTTTATATTTGTATATTGATTGAATACATTATTAGTTAAGATATTTAGGTAGGTGGGTTAAAAGCGTAATTTAGAGACCTTTGTAATTTTATTCGATATCAAGAATTGTTTACGTAAACGTGGTTTGGAATTAACTTGGTCTTAGAAAATGTGATTTGATAACATAATTTAATTTTGTTATTGCTACAAACTGTATATATTTTGCTAAAAATCTGTTAGGGTAAAGCTATTTAGCACTTGTAAGTCTTAATAAGATCCGCTCAGCGATTATTTAGTGAATAGCATTGAATAAAGAGACAAGTATAGCTACTTCTGCTTTTATAATATTAGTAAGGTTAGTATGGATTTTGTGTGAGACAAAGTGGGATCAGGGTAAGAAAACAATGTGCACAGAAGATTATCTTTTAAAGAAATGGAATACACAAAACGGCAAAATCAAAACATAAGATTTATAATAGCATCGAACCAATGGGTGGTCCAAATCAGAAGATTTAGCAATTTTTTCTTATATATGTAGTTAAAATATACCTATGTATATTGAAGTTTTTTATTTCTGTAGTAATGTTCATTATCTCACCTGATCGTATATGTTAAGCTTAGTATAGAATTATCAGCTCTCAAGGACAGCTGCCAGAACACACCATTAAGGCTTTGTATTCATCAGATATGGCCAACGGAGATGCGCGGTGTAAGAGGGAAGAACTAACCAATATAAAAATAATTATGGAATTGTGGCGGAACAAGCATGAGGCCCACCTGATGTTAAGTGGACTAACAACCTCTGCCTATAACAGATAAATTTCATCATAAGTCCAACACATCAAGATGAATTGCACTGCGCGCGAGGCCATGAGACTAAGAGTTGATAAGTTACATGTGCCTGTAATGTTATTGGCTCTCAAGGACAACTGCCGGAACACACAGTTATATTTTTGGCGATAGATTTTTCTACTTGAAGTGGTAGCCAGCCAGGTGAGCAATTGCAAAATGCCCTTCGACCATGCAAAGGTTAAGGACGGCTGCCGGAACGCACTGTTAAAACTTTGTATCCATCAGATTTGCTCGAGGGAGATGTGCGGTGTTAAAAGGAAACTTACTGATAAGAAAGCCTAAAATTTTATTTTGATACGAAATTCTGTTGGTAAGCCCATTTCGCATTTAGCCGGTTTTTTAAAATAAGCTGTAGATTTACTTTCGCGGCCTTATCTCATCAATCTTGATATTGTATTTTCGTTTGAACGCCAGTGAACAAGGTTGTTAAATCACAACGGAAGAAAACCTTTACTATGAGCGGCATTCACAGTCACGTCACTCGACTCGAACGACGATGTTGATGAGTCCAACTCGAATAAGTCAAATCCGATTCTTGAACATATTTTAGATCGTATGATCGTCAGTACTCTCAGGTGCCTTTTATCGAGATCAAATTCGGATTAAGAATATAACTCGATCAAATTGTAACATGATCACCAATACCAATATCAAATTCTCTGGAACGGAGGCTTTACTAGACATTTTAGTTATATTCTGAAACAAAGAACAAACGTTCTTAAAATAGCTTTAACTATCACAACAGGTACATACTATTAAAATTATTCATTTTCTTTTAAGAAATGTATTTATTAATTGTTTAATATTTACAACACTCTAAATACAACACTACAGCTATTAAAACGAAAACAATTAAACCACATAAAGTCTATTGCAGGTCTATAGGCAGTCCAAATGCTCCAGCCCATTCCAACATACAGAAACAGCGAGAATACGAGTACGATCTGCGTCGGCTATTATATTCTGCATTTAATTTAATATTATTAAAGACTTATATACATTTAGAAGAAAAATATACTAAAAAAATCTTAAAATATCACACTACGAATGGAATTAATTATATTCTGTATTTAATTTAAGTACGTCTCTGTATCTTATTTTAGAACATTGTCATTGTATTCGAAACAATCGTCGAGTACTCTCAGGCACTTTTCTTAAGATCAACCTCGGATCGAGTATGTAACTGAATTACATTGAAACAAATTTACCAAAGTCGATATCAAACTGTCTTGAGTGAAATTTAAAATAGATTTTAAGGTTATAATTTTGCTTCTTGAATTTTCTAATTTATTTAGTAATTTATTTAAATATTTTTATTTCATTCACAGTAAGACTGTATTTAAAAACAACTTACATTATCACAAAGCAATTAGTTATATTTAATATATAATATAAGTACAATTCTATAACTTATTTTAGACCATACGATCGTCGAGCACTCTCGGGCGCTTTTTCTCAAGATCAACCTCGGATCGAGTATGTAACTCGATCACATTGTAACATGATTACCGATGCCGATATCGAGCTCTCTTGAGCGGAAGCTTTTACCCGGAAATGTGAGTAATAATGTGTACGTACCTTGTGTATTTTCGAGGCACTTGAGTTCAATATTGGGAATATTGGAGCTGATTTCGTGAAATCAAGATTTTTATGTTGTTATAAGGGTACAAACTTGTATCTCATAAATCAAATTTATCTTTCAATTAAATAAATATTTTTGGCATTTATGTATGCTTAGTTGTTTAGGATTCCGTACCCAAAAGGCAGAGCGCAATCTATTAATGAGGCTCAACATTTAAAGTGTGTCAGTCTGTCTGTATGTCACGGGTACCTAGGTCGTTAGCGAAATGAGTTACAAACTTAGCATTGAACCAATGATGGCCGAGCTGTTATAGCAAGGGTCTGAGGTGCCGCAATTCTAAGGCTCGATCGCCGCCGCCGGCTTGTGTTTCTCCGTATGGTGGGAGGGCATTTTACGAATGCTCACCAGTAAAATTACAGGCACATGGGACTCAACAACTGTATGTTTTAGGGTGACGGACGCAGTGCAATTCGCCACTCAAAGAAATGCATCCGGTATAGGCAGTGTAGTTGTATGCATTCTATGCTTGTGTTAAATATTCTCCAAATTCATAATTTCTTGTGCCCCGTGGGCTACCGGGCTTGGATAGCACCCTCCTATTGCTACCGGTGGGTATCGTAAGAGGCACAATTCAAAGTACCGGATAGTGGGCAGCAGCGGCAACATATATATTAGATTATTAGAGAGAGAAAAATAACAATGTGGGGAAAATTTAGCTCAAGCATTTAATGCACACAGCTACACTTCCATTGTATATGAGACGTTTTAATAAATGACAAAGACAAGAAGACAAGTAGACGCAATACGCACACTACTGAGGCTCCTGATTGAGTCTCAGTAGTGCGTAAATGTTGCCTGATTTTACATTGGCCATGTTCGAGGTACGTGTGCCGTGACTTCCGTATTTTAACCCTTATAGTTTCGCCATGTCCGTCCGTCTGTCCGTCTGTCCGAGGTTTTGCTAAGAGGCCGTTAGTACTAGGCTCTTCGTGTGTGGTATGGTTGAATGGGTATTTTAAAATGACTTAGGGATTGCTAATACTGTTTTTGGATATAATGCTCTATTTACGAAATATTAAACTTTAAAGCGCAAATTTTTGTTCCAGCAGGGCGTCCCCCCCCCCCCCTCTAGAAGCTAAACTGCTGGCTTGAAAAATCTGAAAAAATTCATAGTGCGTTTCGTGAACTTTAAATGAAAAGTATAGAGGTTGAGATAACTTCATTGGTTTAGCAGTAATAGTCGTTAAACTTGGGTGTTGGATAATTTTGTACAAAATATACAATCTATAGAATAAATCCTTTAAAGTGACTAAGATGAAGTAGTTGGTTGTTTATAAGGGGTAAAGTCTGGCATTGAAAACTTAATCTTAAAACAATAACTATGCCCTATTTCAAACGTGCTTTCCAGCCGTGGCTCCACTGCGTATTGCGGTTATTGCGCAAATACATCAACCTCTTTTTGCGCAATTGGATAAAACTATCATATGTCCTTTCCATTTGTATGCAACGAACAAACTTGAAATCTACTGGACCGTTTTGGATTTACTTTAGCATGGAAATAGTTTGAGACCCGCTCAAACTATTTCCATGCTAAAGTAAATCCAAAACGGTCCAGTAGATTTCAAGTATGTTCGTTGCATACAAAAATACAAATCTTTCTTCTTTATAATATTGGTATAGATATAAATATGACAGTACAAAGATTCGACTTATATAGGTATAAAGTACTTTTTGAACCTCATCCTCGCCGTACACTAGAAGTGTTTGCTGTCTGTACCTGTCGTACCAAGGCCATCCCTCACTTTATTTCACACATTATCAATTTGCTGATTGTAGGGCTATTCAATCGTGTAATTTTTTTCATCGGTAAAGAGAATATTTCTGTACCCTTCACTTGCGTATCGCAGCGTATCGGAAGGCACTCTATTTAATTTTAAAGATTGATTTAGGGCATAAATGCCCTAAATATCTGTATATCGACGGTAAGCACCGAGATTCAGGTCTTGTTTTATAATACGCGACATTTTCCTAGCGGGAATCTTCATTTCTCGCAATACAATTGTTTTTTTTTTTTTTTTTTTTTATGCCTGATAGGTTAGCCTTTGACCACTATCTCACCTGATGGTAAGTGATGATGTGGTCGAGGATGTTGTTCAGACTATCATATATGACGTTGCTTAACTTTGCTGATCGATTCAGAATGGCCAAGCAAACTTCGCTACGAGCGCTTCGAAAAAAGAATAAAGAACTACAGAATCGTTCTGTATTATGATAACGGGCTTCTACGGAACCCTACATTGTGCGTGGCTCGACACGCATTTGACCGTTTATTATGAGTATAATGTTCCAAAAATTCAAAAATCGATAAGAAGGAACAACAGACAATCTAAAAATCGCACGATTGCGATTCAACAGTACGGAAGATGTAGAATCTTAACGCATCGAAAATCGTTTCAAACTAAAAATTTTGAATTTTTAGCGGAAATTCTAAATATATTTTTGAATTTCTCATGTTTCATAACTTAATTAGGGACCCGCCCTGGCTATGCACGGGTGCAACGCTGATACTAAATATACAACAGAATGTCATATACGACGTTCTTTTGAGAGGTTACTCTTGAAGGGTTAAAGGTTAAGGGTTACTCTTGACATCACATTAGAAACCTCAAAAATTGACAGTGTTGCTTTAGTATATTATACTTGTATATTACATATAAACATTCCTCTTGAATCACTCTATCTATTAAAAACAGGAGTCAACAGTTAGGGACAATCAACGGGAAGCGACTTTGTTTATTCTATGTAGTGATTATATTTATTGTTATGATGAACCCGTTGCCTGGTATTACTATTCTGTTACTTTAGCTTAAATTGAAATATTGAAATATTCCACAATGACAAAATGCTGTAGCTGTAAAGCTTCCAATAAAGTGTCATTTTTACACGGAATCTTATTTATATTCCGGGGCGAAAAGTACCAAAATAATAATACATTATATATCTACGTGCAGTAACTCAATGGAACAAAGTCTTACACATCTTAGATGAAATGAATTTTATGGAAATTGTTCCTATAACGCTCCAGTGACATTATGTTTCAATTTCACCACTGAAAATTATTTTTTAAGTATGACGCTGGTACAGTTTAATTTATTACCTAAAAAAACGTTTTGCAATGTGGTTTGCGTGCTATATATGTTTCCAATCATTACCCATATTGTTATATGGGTAATGATTGGAAACATATATAGCACGCACGTTGTTCAACTGACACTTGAGTACAGACTATCTAGTAACAAACTAGTGTAAACTACTAGCTCCGAATTGTTATTCGGAGCTAGTAGTTTACACTAGTTTGTTACTAGATAGTCTGTACTCAAGTGTCAGTTGAACAACGGTCCGTAATATTATATTTTTAATTTTGCTTTTGCAAAGCAGAATGTCATCATTACCAAACGTGACTTTGGTTACAGAAACAAACGTCAGCAATTCAAACAGCAATACGGCACTGGTGGTGACTACCTCTAGAAATGAAATTTCCGTATTTCTAATAGCATACAAAATAGTTTTAAATGCATTTTCATTGGGAACAACAAAAAAACTACCAAACAACTACCAAACTAGCACTTAGTAGCTTATTAGTGCCAGCGTATTTTATTTATTCTTATAAAATGTTGAGTAGCGTATACCTGATGGTAAGAGTCACACCTGTCAAATACAGTTGCAGTGCCACTATCTTCGTTTGCAACTACACTGCGTTCTTCACGCCGAAACGATCGTTCATAAGTCTCATTCATCCAGTCATTTTATTTACTACAGTGCCCTTCAACGACCAAGCACAGTAAAGCTGTCACACAACGGCTTTGAAGCATATAAGCAATATCTGACACTGCGGTGGTTCCTATCAAGACAGACTCTTTCTGAAGTGACTACCACCTGGATAAGATTAAAATAAAAAACTGAGTTAAATCGGAGGAAGCGGGTTCAATTTGTAAAATACAATTTTTACTAAGCACGCGATATTGCTTGTAATCATATTTAGAAAAAAAAGCACAAATTACAATGAATTGAGTTACTGCTTCCATTCGTACGTTAAAGACGTCGTCGCCACGTCGAGTAGGTATCACCTGGCCACGTCGGACGGAACCAATATCTAAGCGCTCGGGGAAAAATCCGCTTTGAAATTGATATTCTCCCGGTGTTGTTTTATTTATTGGAACTTGTTTATTTTAAAGATGGTCGGGCTGGATGTACGGGTAAATACTATACTGAGCAATTTCATTCTAGAAGGAATAAACTTTTTATTTATAACATACGAATTCTATAGGTATATTATATTTTACAAAATCTTGGAGTACATAATTTAAGGAGGTTTAGGCATCCGACGCGACATCGGAGTTCGCGGGTTCGATTCCCGCCTTGAACATAACATTTTGTTCTCCAATAATTTCTTTGATATGATTTTCGCTTATCACGCGATAGTGCTTGTAATCATATTTAGAAATATAGAAGGGTAGCGACTTCATACGGAGAGTTAAGTGTTTGAAAAAACACTTCTTTCGATCAGATGAAGTCTAGTAGTCTTTTTTTTATGCCTGATAAGTTAGCCTTTGACCATTATCTCACCTGATGGTAAGTGATGAAGTGGTCGAAGATGTTGTACAGGCTAACCTAGAATTACTGGCTCTCAAGGACAGCTGCCGGAACACACCGTTAGGTGCTTGGTGACAGATTTTCTACTTGTGGTTGGTAGCTAGCCAGGCGGGCATTCGCAAAATGCCCTACCACTAAGCTATAACGACTGCCATCTTAAGACAACAACCGGGGCCGACGGCTTAACGTGCCCTCCGAAGCACGGAAGCGCTCAGTAGTAATGTCAACAGCGGTCACCCATCCAACTCATGACCGAGGCGGACGTTGCTTAACTTGCTGATTGGTTCAGAATGGCTAAGCAAACTTCGCTACGAGCGCTTCAAAAAATCTAGTTGATGGCCGCGCACCGTCCCCGATGACGGTAGGTAATATGATTGGAGCACGAAATTTCTAGACGAAACAGCTAGAAAGGTACAGTCCGAGGAGGTTTAGGCATCCGACACGAAATTGGAGGCCGCGGGTTCGAATCCCGCTCTAGCCATAAATTTTGTACACCAATAATTTGTAAAATATGATTTTCGCTTAGCACGCGATAGTGGTTGTAATCATTTTTAGAAATACTTTATATATTAGTTAATTATAGCGAGACTGAGTAAATTGTAGTAGGTACTTACATATAGACACCTAAGTCATTAATATTGAACCACATACAACCCTACGAGTTTAAGGATAGATGAATTTTTTACCGCACTATCGATCGAAAAAAACTTATTTTTTGATTCCTAGGTTACATTGTCGAACACATCCTTATGTAGATAATTGTACGTAATTAGCATATTATACCCCCTGGCATATTTAAATATTCAGCGGTTGTTATATATAAAGTAAGGTATACACGAACTGGAATTTTCAATCATAGAATAAGGAACCTAATTTGAAGAAATTTTGTGAGCACATAAAAATATATCATTGTATACATTTGCTCATTGTAGGTGTATTCACATTGATTCGTACAACTATTCACATTGATGAACAAAAGGATATTTCCATAGTGATAGCTCAATAGTAGGATTCACAGGACTATTCATACTATGACTCGGCACTATATTAGTAGAGCGTATCTAGCTAGGCCTGTTGGACGGGTCGGTCACGTGTTCGAATCTCGCTCATGGTTTTTGTGATTTTGTAAAAATATTTTTTTTCTTTTGTTTTTTTATGCCTGATAGGTTAGCCTTTGACCACTATCTCACCTGATGGTAAGTGATGATGTGGTCGAAGATGTTTTACAACCTAGAATTACTGGCTCTCAAGGACAGCTGCCGGTACACACCGTTAGGTGTTTGGTGACAGATTTTCAACTTGAGGGTGGTAGCTAGCCAGGCGGGCATTCGCAAAGTGCCCTACCACCATGAATATGTATTGAGAGCTCGTTATCTGGTCCATGTAAAGATGGAGTCAATTGGAATTACTTCCCTATTATTACCCTGTCGTGTTGTTGTATAAATAGAATTCACTGAGAGGAGTACAATTTAAGTTTATGATGAAAAACGACAAAAACTTAAATTTAGAGATCATCAATATTGACAGTCTTAGACATTTTTTGCGGAATACTGTCGTATAATATAAAAATTACTAAAAATTTTGATTCAGTGCTACAGTTCAATATTACTTTATGAGCTGTAATTAAAACAAAATAAACAGTTTTTACTTGTTTGTGGGTAATTATAGCATAGGCTATACCTTACGTACCTTGTAACAAAGACATGATCTTTGGGCATTTTGCGAATGGCTGTCTGGTTAGCTACCGTCTCTCTTTACCATCTTCTTCAAATGATATGAGACTGTGTCCAATTGTAAAAATCGGTTATAAAAACAAGGAACAAAATAGGGTATTGACTCAAAGCACAGAAAAAGGAGCAAAATAGGATATTTAACTCAAAGCACCCAAGTCACAATACCGTCTTCAGTTAAACCCTTCTCTTCTCCCTGTGTGTAAACAGCCCACGGCGCAGCTCGTAGGGTGGGCGGGCGGCATGTAGAACGCACGTTAACGCTCCTCTGGACACGTTAATTGAAACTGGATTGGAGGTGACAGTGTAGAACCAGCCTTATTTATTTTTTGCACAAAGCTCGTGCGTTCTCGTACCCTTTGTGATTTTTGATTTGTCTGGCTGTCGGATTAATCTGAATGAAATTGGAGATTATGCAATCGTCGCTTGCTTTTTGGATTGTACTTATTGATTTTTATGATCCGCTTTGTGAGTGTGGAGAATCTAAGTAGTATTCTTATCTTCACTATGAGAGAAGAGTGAAGTAGGTAATGCTTTTTCAACGGAAATGATAGGATTCTGACAACAGCATTATTCTCTATTAATCGTGCTCAATCTGAGTTATTTAAAATGAGGATCAATGTATGAAATTTGACTGCGTGAGTTTTCGAATTCCTGAAAGTTGTATATGTTCTTACTTACATATATCATGATACAAAAGTGTTATGTACTTTTGTCACCCGTATACATATGTATATATACCCACCACATATGTCACCTGGCTATTTAGCACTCTGATTGAAAGGCAAATTCCATGAGGGTGACCTACAACAGTTACGAGATTCGATTAAAAAAATTGCTGTACTATACTGTCCACTGCTGAACACAGCCTCCCCTGTTATGTAGAAGAAGAAGAAGGGGGGATTGCCAAATATGCCTTATGCCAGTGTACAATAGCACTGCTACCCACTTTCTGGTATTTTCCCTTCGTTGCCTCTTACGACACCCATGCGAAGATATTATGGTTGGGTGAAATTCTAGACCGGTGCCCCATGGAAAACGAATTTAATTAAAAGGTGACGGATGAAGGATTACAAATAGCTTTTTATTTCTTTTTCTCGTATAATAAATAGTGGTTGTATATAATATTATTCATTAATTCATATCTTTCACGATATACTCTTATGAATAAATAGTGTTTTTTTTTTTTTTTTATAATAGGTAAGCAAGCATTTGACCGCTGCCTCACCTGATGGAAAGTGACGACGCAGTCTAAGGTGGAACATGCTTGCCTAGCAGATACCTATTTACTCTGTTCTTGAAGACTTCCAGATATACTCTTATGAACTCTTATCTATCGGGAAATAGAGACGCTGGTAGGATGTTCCATATTTCGGCCGTACGCATTATAAAGCTTGATTTAAAACGCTTTGTGCGTATTTTCGGAATATCGACCATATATGGATGCCGTGTTCCAGTGCGTCTTGTCGTCCGATGAAAGAAAGGAGAAAAGGGAATGAGGTTATGTAACTCGATCGCACATTCTCCGAAGTGAAGCCTGTAAAACACCGATAAACTGGCAACTTTGCGTCTGTGCTCGAGGCTTTGGAGTCTAGCCTCCACCAACGCATCGTCACCAATGAGCTTCTTTGCTCGATTATCTATGGAGTCCAAGGCTTCGAGCTGGTATTTAGCCGTACCATCCCAGAGATGGCTGCAGTATTCCATACAAGACCGGACTTGAGCTTGATAGAGGTTTAGAAGCTGTCCTGATGTGAAATACCGCCGCACTTTTCTGAGAACACCCAGCTTTTTTGCAGCTAATTTAGCCCTGGACTCAATAAATGACCCGAAATTGAGTTTCGGTGTAAGAGTTACACCTAGTAACTCGAGTTGGTCCGTTATCGGAACAGGCACACTTCGGAGGACAGGAGTGAGAGTGAAAAGACTCTGTTTAGCGCTGAAGAGTAGTAAGTGGTTGTATATAATATTTGGTGGGGCGAAGCCACCATAGGATCGAAATTAGTGAATTTGGGGTACTTACGGGATGGATTTGCGGGGTGCTCGGGAGCTGGCCGCGCCTCGGTTGTGTGCGGATGGCGGCAGCGTGGTTTCCGTATGGCGGGCTGATGTAAGGCACTGTTTATCCGGGCAGAAGCACTCACTATTTTCACCACTAACTGTTCTGTGGTTTGGTACACCGGTGGCGCGGGAAGAAAATGTATTAAACGTGACAAGATTTGCCATTCTACTGTTATTACAACATGATACAAATAATTCCAATTTCACGAATCACGTACTAGAAATTACTGTAATCATCTCATCGCACTCATTATGATTGACAGGCCTATAGAATTAGCTAAAGAATTAGATAGAGCAGATATTGCACGTTCATTTATATGTAATGTAGAAAAATTGCCATCTAAGATAAGCACAAAAACTTCAGACTTAATGATTATTACCCAAAATATAAGAAGTATCTATAGTAACATGAGTGACTTACAAGTGACATTAACTGAATTAAAATTTGAAGTAGATGTTATTGTTTTATCAGAATGTAGACTTATAGCTACTAAACCTTTACCCTATCTTACAAACTATAACTCATTTTCCACAAAAAACCACCTTAACCAAAATGATGGTGTAGCTACCTACATTAAAAGCAACCATAATGCTCTTGTACAGGAAATAATACTGGAACATGCTTCTTGCCTACAAATAAAAATGTACTCAACGATAATTTTATGTATATATCGTTCACCTTCGAATACTAAAGCTGAAACTTTTATAAACTCTTTATGTAAACATTTAGATACCATAAAATCATTTAAGAATATAATAATAGTAGGAGACATCAATATAAATATCTCGCCGGATACGGAGGAGCGAAGTTGTGATAGGATAAACCGACTTAGCTACTTAAATGCTTTATCTGTTCATGGATTATTACCCGGTCACTACATACCTACCAGGGGTAATAATTGTCTTGATCACATTATCCTTAAGCTAAACTTAAATAAAAACTCTGCAACAATTGCTGTTCTTAACACTTCTATAACAGATCATCTTACAATAGTACTAAAATTTTCAAGAATAAATCAATATACAAATATGTGTAAAACGAAAGTACATATCGACTTTGATAAAGCATTGCAAAATCTACATTTAAATACTGCAGACCTTATGAAACTTAATGACCCTAATATAATATCTACATTACTAATTAATAATATACAAAAATGTCTCGCAGACCATACTCAAACTATGACATTACCTAGCAGTAAACGTATTTTAAAACCATGGATCACTCAAGGTATGTTACGATGCATCAGAAATAGAAATGATATGCAGAAAAAACTTAAAAGTGACCCCGAAAATAAAATAATGAAAATAATATATAGAAGATATAGGAACTACTGTAATAATTTAATTAAAAACCTTAGAAGAAAATTTGAAAGAAAAGAATTAGCAAATTCTGCAACAAACAATAAAGCTTTATGGAATACGATTAACAAAATAACACCTTACAAAGCAGCGAAAACTCCAAATATCCAATTACTCAATATAAAAACCTCTGCTCGTGATTCCGTAAACCATATTAATACGTTTTTTTCTAGTATTGGCAAAGAGCTAGCAGAAAATATAATACAGAAAAATAATAATTGTTATGAAAACCTTCCCTTTAACTTACCAGAAACTAGAGCTTCTTCATTTGTATTACTAGACACGGACCCGGATGAGATAAATAGTATAATTGTAAATTTAAAATCAAAAAGCTCCCCTGGCTACGATAACATTCCCACAAGTTTTCTAAAACTATCAAAAAATGCTCTGATCCCGATCATTTGTCATCTAGTAAATTTGTGTTTCTCTCAAGGTATATTTCCCATTACTCTAAAACAATCAATAATTACCCCGATATACAAAAATGGACACATAAATGATATTAATAACTATAGACCTATCTCAGTCTTGCCATGTATCTCAAAAATATTAGAAAAAACCCTAAATAACAGACTAATAACCTACCTAAACAAATTTAATATAATTTCAAAATCACAATTCGGTTTCAGAAAGAGTCTCTCAACCGAGGATGCTGTTATAGCTTTAAGTGATTGTATCGTAGAACAAGTTGATAAGGGAAATAAATGCCTAGCAGTGTTTTTAGACCTCAAAAAGGCCTTTGATACCGTCTCTATTCCCATTCTTATTCAAAAACTGGAAAAACTCGGTATACGAGGCACTTCCCTTGCTATATTTAGAGACTACCTAAATGAGAGAAAACAAAGGACTAGAATCGGTAGAACTATAAGTGACGATGTTTCTATTAATTATGGGGTGCCTCAGGGGAGTGTGTTGGGACCTACTTTATTTTTAACTTATATTAATGACCTTTGTGACCTAAAAATTCACAATGGCCATATAATATCGTATGCGGATGACACCGCTATAATTTTTACTGGATCTTCATGGAACGAAGTCAAGATTAAGTCAGAAATAGGTCTACAACAGATTGCTATATGGTTGAAAACAAATCTTCTTACACTTAACGTATCAAAGACTAATTTTATATGTTTCTCCATGTATGTTAGTTCTCAACCTGATCCAAACTTTAATATTAAAATACATGACTGTAATAATCGCAGCCATTGTGAATGCCCAATACTGGAAAAAGTAGGAACTACAAAGTACCTAGGCGTGGTCATTGACCAACGTCTATCTTGGCACTCCCATCTTGAACTGCTCATGACGAGAACCAGAAAATTAAATTATATCTTTAAAAGTCTCAGACATGTGGCACCACCTAAACTTCTTAGACAAATTTATATTGCCATAGCACAATCACTGTTAACATATTGTATTCCTGTTTGGGGAGGTGCCATAAAGACAAGATTTTTGGAGCTAGAAAAAACGCAAAGGTCTTTACTAAAGCTAATGTTTTTCAAACCTTACCAATATCCAACTGACATGCTTTACTCTACTACAGAAGTACTAACCGTTAGAAAACTATACGTGCTAAATACAATATTAAAATTACATAGAAATCTAAAATTTGACCCCAATATATTAACAAAAAGAAGAAATGATATTGTAACCTGCACACCAAATAGGAACTCAACATTTGCTAGTAGACAGTATACAAGCCAAACCAATTACTTATATAATAAGATAAATAAAATATTAAATCTGTACCCCTTAAACAGTTACAAATGTAAAAAAAACCTCTCAAACTGGCTATTACAACTAGGGTATGACGAGATTGAAACTCTTATGGAAATAGTAACTTAGGTTCGTTAAATGGTTTGTAATAAGCAAATCCGAATTACCATTTCCACTTACACTTACACTCACATAAACTCCCAAAAACTTTGTCTTTCTATTGCCCAGACTCTCTGAGAAATGTGCCTTAGTAGGATTCAAGTTTGTCTTCTCTCTCTCTCTCTCACACACACATACACACACACACACACACACACCCTCACACACATACACACATTGAAACTAACACACATGCATATTCCCATACATGCACACACACTATATCATTCGTATTTTTCATGCATTCTCAAAAACTTTAATACCAAATTATTAAAACGCACATAAACGCAACATCTTTATACTTGGACCACCCGTAACATCACACGTACGTCTGCACGGACCCACACAAATGTATTCGCGCGGTCGGCAACCGACTGGCATTTATACTCACGCTTTTAACATTCGCGCATTGTGGGTACTTACTTAAAAAAAAAAGTTAAATTGTGTTTATGTATTTTGATTTTAATTCATTTTACAATGTTTTATATAATTATACCCGACGCCTAAATTGTAAACCTAATGATGTGGAAGAGCGAAAACGCCTAACACAAGTATTGTCATAATACTTAAAAGGTGTTTTTAACCATGGTTGAACCTATTTGTAATCTTTATTACTGAATAAAACATTTTGTATTTGTATTTGTATTTGTGACACGGTCAACTATCGTCAAGGGAGAATGTGCGCGTGCGTCTCCTGTCGGCGACTGTTATTTGTAATCTGTGACACGTAGTTCACGCTTGCATCGTCACTCGCGAATGTCAAGGTCAAGCTAGCTAGCCATAGAGAAAAGGGGTTTAAATCTCGTTGTAGCTAGCCGACCGGGCGATCGGGAGAGGGTGGCGCGGTAAGGGCAGGGCCCCTCCCTCGCGTTCCTCAGGCGTCCTCACCCGCTCCTGCGTCGCGTCTTTGGCGTGAACAATATTATTCATTAATTCATTTCCATAATAGATTGGAGAGCATATACCTAACCCTGCTTAGGCAAAGCAATGGTGAAGAGAGAGCACACACATATTACTTACAAAAGTGCAGTGCAATAATAATTAAAATAAAGGATTTCACATTACCAATTAAAAACCATATTAGCATAATATATTATTTTTTCCTAAGGTGGCAAACAAGCTTACGGCCCGCCTGATGGTAAGCAGTTACGGTAGCCTGTGGACGCTTGCAACACCAGGGGTATCACTCGCACGTTTCATAAGTTCAGTTATGCTTTTGTAATGGATATAAGAGTCATATAGACAGTATATATAACAGTATATTTTACAAATATTTCGTTTCATTGCCGATAATGAAGTCGCTATAATCGAGGCATTATAATATACAAGTTCACAGATGTGAATTCACGCTACATCTAGTTTAAAAAGCTGTTTTAAGGGCACCATTAAAAACGTCAAAGCTTATCATTTAAGACAAAACGAGCTTAATTTAGTTTGACAGGTCTTAACCACGTGTTTTTCTATTGTCTATGGACAAATTGACACAAATCCGCAAATTTTAAGAAACTTAGTATTTTAGATGAATTTTAAGAAGTAGCTTTAGTAGGAATCAGTACTTCAGTACTAATATTATAAATGCGAAAGGAACTCTGTCTGTCTGTCTGTTACGCTTTCACGCCAAAACTACTGGACCGATTTGAATGAAATTTGGTATGGAGATTGGATAGTTTGAGACCCGGGAAAAACATAGGATAGTTTTTATCCGACTGCGCAAAAAGAGGTTAATGTTTTCGCGCGATAACCGACATACGCGCGGGCGGAGCCGCGCCCGGAAAGCTAGTATCTAATATATTACGTTCAGGTTCATTTATTATCTGCGTTGATTCCAAGCGTTCAGTCAGCTAATAATTAGTCGTCTGCTTGCATTTAATAAAAGCTCTACGACCAGAGGTCTTGCAGTATTCTGGTCTTGAGATTCAATGGAGGCCAAGCAGGTCTTCTTCAAGTGCCCTCGCTGAAACAAAACAAAATATTTATGACCTTTTCGTTCGGTCACTTTGTATTGTTGGTAAAGGTTGGTTTTAAGACTGCTTGTGGCTTAAAGAAGGTAGCAACTCAAAGCTAAGGATCGTTTACTACTTAATTCGAGTGTAATTTATGAAATCTATCCATGTATACCTAGATGATGTTTGTTTATTATAATATATGTAGATTATATACTATGAGGCTATTATGAATATACTAATGAAAAGCTAAGTACTATGCGCTACATATCGGTAGATCAGATTGCGGAAATAATTTGAATACTTATGAATGATAATACAAGTATGATAAAAGTGAAAGCAAAATGTTATTTCTGCTTATGTTTTACTATTATAACTGAAAATGTATGTAACGTGTTTAATAACGACTCGAATATTTTTTGTTATTTAACACAGAAAAATATACGAAGTAGTAGAAAACGCAAGAGTATGGCCAATTTAAAATTGAATTTATCAAAAATATCTATTTACTTGTAAAATGATGAACAAAGCTATTATTATTTAGAATCGACCTATTTATGTAAATTAAATAGCTAATCATTATTTAATCGGCACCGTTTCACAATTTTGAAAATATTTCAACAAATGCCAATATATTTCAAGTTTCAACAAATACCAAAAGAAAAAAACAATACCCAAATCACGGCTTTCAAATACCACCAGGACAAAAAGGTGTCGCCGAAGCAATATTTTAACAAAAATGTGTCGTGACACGAAATTCAATGTTCAGTGCCGGGAGAGACCACAGCCTGAGGCAACATTTAAGACGCGGCTCAAGTGTTAAGAACTAATACAGGTATACAAACATTTTCATTGGTTTCCCTCAGCTTTTACAATAAGTTCTTCTATTAGAACAGATTGGCTATGCGTTTAAAAGTTATTCTTACATATGGGAACTGCATTTGTAATGCTTTCCATAGAAACATTCTTGTGTCACATTTTAAACTAGCGACCCACCCCGGCTTCGCCCGGGCTCAATGCTGATGCTATATTATCTGTAATATCTTCGAAAATATTCATTTTAATATTTAATTTAAAAATATTTTTATTTATAAATTTTTCATTTAAATTACATGCTTAAAAGCCTTATTGATGTATATTAAATGCACAATGTATTAAAGGTTCTTTGGATAAGTATTAATTCTGTATTGCATAAAATCGCTTCACACCAAGCCATTATTTCTCATAAAAAATAAAGGATTAAAAATGGTAATTTTGGGTTATCGCTAAGAGATAGACATATACCATTGCATACTTTTGTAAGGTGTACAATATTTTGATCTATCTCGTGGTTCAGCCAGCGATTGCAATTGCGATTATACATATAAAACATCCTATTGAATCATTCTATCTATTAAAAAAAATAAAACTTTGTTTTATACTATAGTGATGATATCAAGCGTTCAAACTCTGTTAATTTGTTGACGTAGTTCTACGCTGGGTTACCAGTTTTTCATTTTATTATTTACTTGCTTTCCGGGCGCGGCTCCGCCCGCGCTTATGTCTGTTATCGCTTTGCAAAAAAAGGTAAAAACATTAACCTTTTTTTGCAAAGTTGGATAAAATCTATCCTGTGTTTTTCCCGAGTCTCAAACTATTTCCATACCAAATTTCATTCAAATCGGTCTAGTAGTTTTGGCGTGAAAGCGTAACAGACAGACAGACAGAGAGAGTTACTTTCGCATTTATAATATTAGTACTGATGTTATATCTTAATGTGTTAGTAAGAATTCCCATATAAATAGAATTGCCAATTTTTTTTTTTGAAAAACTTATAGATTGGATTACTGGAAAATGAGAAGAATGGATATTGCATAAGCATGGCTCGAGGACACGCATGCAAAAAATCAGCGAATTTGAAAACTTGGTATACAAAATATGTTGACACTACATCTATATGAAAAGCGCTATGAATATTCTTCTAATTAGTAAGAGTATAGACTTATACTTAGTCTATTGTCTAATTATTAGTCTTTATTCGTATAACTCTTTCGTCTATTTATTAGTTCTTGTCTAATAATTATTTTTGTCTAACAATTAGTCTTTTGTCTAATAATCTTTTATGAATGGTAAAGGCAAAAAGTGCCATGCTATCAAGTTTATTTTAACCCATGGAGGTAGTAAATAACTTAACGCTCGAGTGATGATATTGTCGGTTAATAATTTAATCAATACGTCGACA
Source organism: Plagodis dolabraria (assembly GCA_963854805.1). Lineage (NCBI taxonomy): Eukaryota > Metazoa > Arthropoda > Insecta > Lepidoptera > Geometridae > Plagodis > Plagodis dolabraria. The sequence goes on from OY978442.1 coordinate 8,596,835, forward strand.
TCAAATGAAGTGGCAATTTGAAACTACTCTAGGTTGACAAGAAACTGAGCCTCGCGATATCTTCTATAACTTGAACCAATAACTAGGATCCCGAATCCCTATCCATTCTCCGGTCCGCTATTCGCGCGGCAAAATGAGATATCAGTATAGATATTGAACGACGCTCGCATTTTCAACGTGATTTTATATGTCCTTTCCCGTTTTTGTTTCATACAAAAGACTTAAATCGCTACCTATGACTGTGTATTGCAGCTTAAAAATTGTTCTATTGGTCAATGATTCCCCGTGTGTCATTTTATGACTCGCCACATATAAAATATTTCTTAATCGGTCTATTCACGCACGAATTAATATCAAAATAAAAATATTTTCACTCACCTCGACGTTTCGATCAAGTTGCATTGACCGTGGTCACGAGTAGACTGAACAGACCCGGTAACAATTAAAAAATATGAGTTTAGATCACGAAAGTTTAAAGAAAAGTAAATTGAAAATACTTAGGTACTCTACTTTATTTTCACGAATCCAGAATGGTAACACTTAAAATAATTTGAAATCTCAGCTGAAATGGCATTTTCATATCATGCAAGGTTTGATCACGTATACACATTGCTTTTCCATGCGTGCGTTTCATCGTTATCATCAACAGCCATGCCGTTCACCGTTGAACAAATACTTCCCCCATCAGGAGGTTAGTCATAATCGTATTACTATGCATTGCTTCTCGGGGATCGAAGTTTAGCAAGATGATAAATCTGCCGAAGGCCCTGCTACTGGTAATATAAAGTCGCCTCTCTCGACTCTCACAGAAAGCTATTTTATACATAGCAAATAACTAGTACTCTATTTTGTCTCATATCTTCAAATTTTAATGCTTCTAATTTAATCTCTTAGTCATACGAGGCCATACTTACTCGAGGTCATATTACGTCGGATCAGGCTCGAGAGGTCACCCAAATAGCCGTGTGCTAACAAGGACCCCTGTCAGCTGCCATCTACAGGATACTGAAAGGCAAAAAATGTTGTTCTGTTGTTTTTTTCTGAAGTTTCTGCATATAAGTTTGTTTTATGTATGAAAAAAGAATTATATGACTATTGAGTTACCTCTTGGTAAGTTATTATGTGATTGAGGCGTGAACAGGTTGAACCTAGAATGAATGTATGAATTTAAATAAATATATCTAGTTTTTTGGTGAAAAGTAAATACCTCAGTAATATCACGGTAATATTATCTATACAGTAGTTTAACTCGGCTCTGTCCTTGAAAGAACTACCTACAGCCACGCTGTACGTAAACATGCGATAGGGCTACCCGCCTCTAGGATTTTAATTATTTTCCATTCCATTTAGTTTTGTGATTGTAAATATACTTTTTTTTTATAAAAAAAAAATACTTTGTAAATTGAACAGGAAGTGTTCACTAAAAATGCGTGTTGTTTTTTGACCAGTAGGTAGATTTATTCAAAAAACATGTTTGAATAAAAAATCGGTCTTAAAAATTTGCGACCGAAAAATATTTGTGAGACGTACGAAATGCTTTATTATTAAATTTTGAAGTATTAAAAATCCGCATTTTAATATGTAGTTTGTAACTACCTATTCCACTCGTGTCAATCACTTTCCTTTACTCTTTTCACTTTTTTTATTAATTGAGACATTTTATTCTTCAGGGGATAAAAGGAAATACTTGTCCATTAAAAAGACACACATTATGTACCCTCAACTATATGTAGACTATAAAATAATTTTACTAGTAAGTAAAATTATTTTACAGTATTACTTTTCAGTTTCCAGGTAATCTAAAAAAGTTATCTCTGGATGCGTTTTTGACGAATTCATATAACCAAAAACAGCACAATAATATATATCTTACTCGTCAAATTTAATATGTATATATGTACTTGCACTTATGTTTGGGGAAAAAATCGCGCAGCTATTGTTAAAAAACAACAAACCATTTGCTCGTCTCTGCGGCACAGTCGTGACACTCGAGACTGTCTGCGTGCCGAGCGCAGGCCGAGATCGAGGCGCGTGGGAATAACTCGTGTTTCGCCCGTTTCTATGAATTTGATATAGGTACTGTATAGATAATATTACCGTGGTAATATCTTAGCCTGTTTTTTTTCATTACATCCGTATTAAACTCTATGATACAAATCATATTCCTCTCTGATGTAATAAATGACATGCAATTAAAATAATTTTTCTAGTGAAATAAATAATCAATTGTTTTTCTTACCTTCCCTGTTTATTTTTCCTTTAGAACTTGGTAATAGAGTTTTCTCAATCGCTTTGCATACCACATGAAATAGTCCAAAAGCATTTTAATGATAAAAACCGTTTGCAAAACAAATACTGCGTCCCTAATTTTGTAAGTAGTGTCCATAAAATAGCTAGTAAACTTAATGAAAAAAAATATAATTACACAACAGAACATTTAATAACTCATAAAAATGTACCTAAGGTATGTAATAATTCTAGGTTAGCCTAAACAACATCTTCGACCACAGCATCACTTACCATCCGGTGCGATAGTGACCAAATGTATAAAAAAATTAAGGTCAATCCAGAAAATCAGCGTCAAAAAATTTATTATTTTATATAGTAACTAGCTTTCCGGGCGCGGCTCCACCCGCGCGCATGTCGGTTATTGCGCAAAAACATTAACCTCTTTTTGCGCAGTTGGATAAAAACTATCCTATGTTTTTTCCCGGGTCTCAAACTATTTCCATACCAAATTTCACTCAAATCGGTCCAGTAGTTTTGGCGTGAAAGCGTAACAGACAGACAGACAGACAGACAGATAGACAGACAGACAGACAGACAGAGTTACTTTCGCATTTATAATATTAGTACTGATTGATTACGTTACATACGGTTATCACCGTCAGTTTAAATGTTTTAAGTTATCTATGTAGTTGCGCTGGTGGGCGTCTTTGGGATTATAGTATAGGCGTTGGCAGATGATCGTCATCTGCCAACGCCCATTATTAAACTGAAGGTGATAACCGTAACATAATCAATACTATATAAAATAATAAATTTTCAACACCCTTGCTCGTAAAGTGAGCTTTATTATTTCGTTCTGAAGGCCATAAACCGAACTATAACAACCTCGTGCATGATATTATACACTAGTGCGTAATAGAATTATCCTAACAAAGTTAAGTTGGTATTTAACTGCAAATTATATGCGAGTAAACAGAGCATTTTCAATTTAACCGGGTAATTTATCCCTACAAAGTAAAGTTACCTAACTGCAAATTGTATTATTGTTACCTAACTGCAATACAATTTGCAGTTAGGTAACAATAATATATGCGAGTAAACAGAACATTTTCAATTTAATCGGGTAAAACAGATTTGTAACAACATATGTAACACATCATCACTTACCATCAGGTGAGATAGTGGACAAAGGCTAACCTACCAGGCATAAAAAAAAATATAAATAAAAATGTACTATTAAATAATTACAATAATAATAAAAATTGTAGCAGTGTAGATGAACCAAACGTACCTTATGTTTGGTCCATCTATACTTCTACACTAATATTATAAAGAGGAAATTATAGGGGTAGGGATAGTAGGGGGAGTTATAGGAGTATTTTTGGATGTAACGAATAAACATTAAAACTACTGAACTGATTTAAAAAAATCTTGCACCATTAGAATCCTGCACAATCCCTGATGATCATAAACTATAGAATATTTTCCAAAAATTATGTTTAGGTGAAAACTTCGATAATGTACGTGTGAAAAAACACAAAAAAAATATATTACATCGCGTATACGCTGCGGAAATTGTTGATAATAGAGCAAAGTGATGTACTACAATTTTAAAGAGGACATCAATATCTACAAAAATTATGCAATAACTACTTCACAATAACTACTTTTCTAATTTATAATTATTGTTAAAAACCCGTGCGAACCCGCTAGCACTTCATAAAATGCAATTAGTATAATCTAACGAGGCAATGCAGCCGGCGTTATGGGCACCTTTGCGCCAGGTACAATGAGGGGCGGGTTATTTGACTAACTAATTATATCTGACCATGCTGAAAATTTTATTTTGTGTGTATGTTGTTATTAGTTTTGTATATATATTTTTGACCTTGACATTATTATATTAGTATATAACAATTAATATTTGACGGTACCGTCCCTTATAACGATTAAAATTAAAAAATAAAGCACAAAATTCACACCTGACCCCGCAGTCTCGAAGGCCGAGTGGTAAAGGCGGCAAGTGCATAAAACCAGTGTTAACCACGGGTTAGTTTACCAAAGTAGGATAGTTTGCTCAAGATCAAAATTTTATGCTCTAAAAGTGTATAAATAAATGTGATATTCGAAACATGCGATAATATTCAGTTAGTAAAATTATACTTATCGACTCTTCCAATAAAGTTAAGTGTCAATAAATAATCTTCGTATAAATCAATACAGATAACAGTTATTAATGGCTGTTACTTATCGAATACTTTGTTATTGCAATTTAGTGATATAAAATATGAGAATCGTAAAATTATTTCGCTATCATGGTTATTTAGCTTCTTGATATTTTTGAACGTTTTGGTATGTAGTAGGTATTTTTAGGTTTTAAAAAGTGGACCATTCTTAACAGATTCTTAAAAGATTCTCTTTATTGTTTAAGTATATACGTTTTCTAATACAATTTGGAGCTTGGTAGTACACTCAGGCCTATATAAATCGGTTTCCTTTGTTTGTAGACTGTACAACTTGTTTTTTTTTTATGTGATTGTGACGGAACAAGCACGAGACCCACCTGATGTCAAGCGGTACCCTCTGCCTATAACAAATGCATATCTTCACATGTGACGAACTGTACTGCGCCCATCACAACGTAATTTACTGATTCTCAAGACTGCTGCTGGAAATCACTGTTAGGCGCGTGGTAACAGATTTTCTACTTGAGGGTGGCAGCTAGCCAGGCGAGCAGTCGCAAAATGCTCTTACACCATGTGGTGCCGGTGGTGGGGATCGAACAGCAGTCCATATATATAACCGCTTGGCCATTGTTCCAAAAATATTCGAAGTTTTATTTGGTGCTGAAAACTGTATGTATTTTTTTAACTTACATTACAATCTACTCGCAAAATGCCCTTTCATTATGCGGTGAAACTCAAGACTGCGATGTTATTCCTCCATGCAGACCGTAGACTAAGTTAAGATAAAAACGGAAGAAATGAAACATGTCACACAATATGTACCACGAACACGGCAATGTCAAATCAGGTGTCGTTTCCTGATCGAGTCTCAGAATGTGCGTCTACTACATGCTTATCTTTCTGTCGTAGTCTTTCATATACAATGGAGTAGCTGTGTGCATTATATGCTTGAGTTAAATTTTCTTATCATATGACCGTGATATTAGAGCGTATCATATCTTCCTTTTTTATTTAATTTATATTTCCCGGACAGACGAAAAGCGTAGGCTAAAAAGGTCCCCTATTTTCCCGTTTTTCGAAGTACTGAATCCTTTTTTGAAGCGCTCGTAGCCAAGTTTGCTTAGCCATTCTGAATCGATCAGCAAAGTTAAGCAACGTCCGCAGCGGTCATGAGTTGGATGGGTGACCGCTGGTGACATTACTACTGAGCGCTTCCGTGCTTCGGAGGGCACGTTAAGCCGTCGGTCCCGGTTGTTGTCTTAGGATAGCAGTCGTTACAGCATGGTGGTAGGGCACTTTGCAAATGCCCGCCTGGCTAGCTACCACCCTCAGGTTGAAAATCTGTCGCCAAGCACCTAACGGTGTGTTCCGGCAGCTGTCCTTGAGAGCCAGTAACTCTAGGTTAGTCTGAACAACATCCTCGACCACATCATCACTTACCAGCAGGTGAGATTGTGGTCAAAGGCTAACCTATAAGGCATAAAAAAAAAAAAAAAAAAACCTGAAAATAACTTATTAATTTTTTTCTTCGCCGTGTGAACACTTAAGAATATAAGTCAAACACGCATACGGTTTCCGTGGTGTAGCGGTTATCACATCTGCCTAACACGCAGAAGGCCCCCGGTTCGATCCCGGGCGGAAACATACTTTTTGTATCTGGTTTTTTGTATCCATATATTTAGATCCAGTTTGTTCACAAGCTTAGTGAAAATCATTTTTTTATGGAATTATTACGGAGCTCTTTCGACGCCCACCTCATGTTAAGCCACAACCTCTGCCAGCATTTCGTCACAAGTTCGGAACTTCAAGGCGCCCGTTACTGTGACAAACAGTTGTTAAGTCTTATATGCCTTTAATTTTACTCTCTTTCATTGACTGCTGCTGGAACACACTGTTAAGTGCTTAACGACAGATTTTCTACCCAGGCGAACCTTTGCAAATTGCCCTTACACCATGCGAAGAAGCTCAATCCGCGGTAGGGGTCGAAGCATGGATGGCGATGATAGTCCATAGCTATTATCGCTTGGTAATCACAGATTTAATTTATTTTTTAGGACTAAAATATTACTCGAATATTTTTTTTAATGTTATTGTGACGGAGCAAGCTCGAGCTCACCTGATGTTAAGCGGTATCCTCTGCCTATAACAGATGCATTTCGTAACAAGCCACGAATTGCACTGCGCCCGTCAACTTGAGACATACTTGTTAAGTCTCATGTGCCTGTAATTTCACTGGCTCTCAAGGACTGCTGCTGGAACACACCGTTAGGTGCTTGGCGACAGATTTTTTACTTGAGGGTGGTCGCTAGCCAGGCGGGCACTCGCAAAATACCCTTCCACCAAGCGGTGAAGCTCTAGCCCGTGGTGGGATTCGAACCATGGACCTGCTGCGCGGCAGTCCATAGCCAATGCCACCGAGCCATTACTGCTTCAAAGATGGTAACCATATGGACTGACCAAACTTATCAACAAGCAAAGGTGTTATTTGACAGCCACAATGTCAGAACAAGAATTCTGGGCTATTTTTATAGGGCCACAACGTAAGGAACTGTTCTAGTATTCATAAAAATACATCTCCCTCTGTGTGCCTAGTATGATACAATATTCTATTTTTTGACCTATTGCGATTTTTATCCATACTATCTTATAAGGGACCGGCTAAGACCAGCGTTATATAATATTTAAGTAGATTCCGACAAGTTTAAAAGAAGAGGTTCTACATTTCGAGTAGGTTTCCTAAACAATAACTCGTCTTGGTGGGTACCTAGTACGTTTATTCTGACTCAAAGCATCTGCCGTGATGGATATACCTGCAATAGTGGTTTCCCTGTCACCCGATCCGGAACACAATACTAAACATTATCAACAATAGGTATGTACTGAGTCTGTAGAATCAGGAGGTAGTGTAATTTGTTTGGGAGTTTGCCGAATTATACGAACTTATATGTCTATCTCTATCACTATTATGTCCTTCATTAAACCAAAGCCTTCCCCATATTGGGTTGCCATAATTAATTTCGAATTGCCAGAGAGGATGACGTTTTGGTAATCGCAGTGTAAGAAATTACTAAGTATATGTAATTCTGTGATAAAATGGCAATTATTTAGAATGCGCTGCTCAGTGTTTGTTTCTGACTACAAAATTGGTACAGCAGTAACTCGAAGGGTCTTGAGTACATTTAAACAAACAGTTACAGTTAGAAAACACAGTTAAAACACATTTGAAACTTGGCGTAGACGCCGCGCCACTCCCCGATTTGTGAATATTCAAGAGTAGATATTATCTGCATAGGCAAGTACCGAATCAGATAAAAAATATTAACATCGCAATAACATTCTCATCCGCTTTTATTGTTGACCCAGTGTTGCTTCTCAGTTATTGCCCTCAAATCGGTCATAAAATTGTGTGCTCGGTCCCAAGCAATTAGGAAACCAAACACAAACTGAACTATTATTAACTGAGGATAATCCAAATCGGCGTCCGCTTGACCGTAGCCTATTCCCAAGTCAAAATATTTGCAGGAGTACCCCACTCGTCACGGATATTCGGACTTCAATGTACTGTTGAAAATAAACAAGTTAGATACTCTTACAGAATACATGATGGCAGTACATAAACTTGTGCATTCTTAGGGGATGGGCCGACGCACGTGAGTATAGACATTTTCACTCACGTTATTGACGCTCTTAGAACATATTTACAGAAAGTTGAACTGGGAGAATATGGGAATTAAGCCGAACTTCCACAGCCGGCTAAACTAAGTTAGTTTAGCTTAGCTCGCATAGTTGAGCCAGTTTTTCATACATGTGCGTCCCCACCGCAAAATATGCCAGCTAAGCTACATGAAATGCCCATGCTAAGTGGAACTAACTTAGTTGTGCGGCCGATCCGTAACTTTAAAATAGACGGTCAATATTTAAATCGTCTAAGATTTGCAGATGACTTGGTATTTATATCAGAAAATCCTAAAGATTTCTATCATCGATCCTAAACATTTAGCTATAAGCGGTCTAGATACTCATAATAATCTAAAACTAACTTAGATATCAGAAGAAAATTACGGAACAGAATGGTTAGAGATTTAGGGGTGGGCATTCATATGTTCTGAATTGTGAAACTGTGAAGGAGTGTGGTGAAATGTATAATGGTGAGTACTTTTAAGAGCAGTAAATATATAGATAACTTAACATATAAATTTTAAGTACGCAAAATATTCAGTCTATCTCGTATTTTTATATAATCAGTAAGGGATTTGCATAACACAAAAAAACTGAAAAATGAAACCGACTTCAACACGCAAATGTGTAAAATAACTTGTTCAAGTCGGTAACTTGATAGTAAAAAAAAATTAAAGGATAATAAAATGAGTTTATTACCAGAAGAACAATTTTAACAAAAAATGGAACCGACTTCAACACTTAAAAGGATGAAATAACTTGTCAAAGTCGGTACCATGTGCAAAATATGGTGATTATAGGTACTTTTGAACCATCGTGGTACCAACTTCAACAAGTTATTTCACACTTTTGATTGTTGAAGTCGGTTCCCTTTTTGGGTTAAAAAATGTATCCCTCTTTTTAGTGTCTCTTCCTACGTACGGTATACGTTAATTGTCATTTATTGGCAATGACTATAGGTACGAGTGTCACAAAGATTGGAAAAACTTTTCAGTTATTGGGGTGATACTCAAAAACAGTTTAACCGATTTTGATGAAATTTAAATGGTACAGCACTACAAACATCAGCTTTCAAATACAAAAAAAAACATCAAAATCGGTTCACCCAGTAAAAAGTTCTGAGGTAACAAACATATCATGGTACCTACTTCGACAAGTTTTAGAAGTCGGTTAAAACATCCAATGATCCAATAAAACAATATAATACAATCTGATATTTCCCACTCTGTATATTGTATTCACCTGTATATCTGTTTTATACTGTACAAATATAGAATTTTCTCCGAACGCAGGTTTCCGTCCCTTCCGGTCTGCTAAATTTTCTATACCGACAATACTGCCCTTAAATTAAAATTCGCTTATGTTGTCGCTTGATTGGAGGGGATAAAAGTTTTATAATGAGCATGAAGTGGAAAATATGGGTGAAATAACATGCAAATTATTTTTGGGTAGGTACGTTATTATTGTCCTGGTTGGACATCAAATTATTAGATACAAAGGGATTCATGGAGAGATGAACTTTATAGTGGAATATGGATACCATATATATGATAAACATATTAATTTCAATATATTTGCAACTGGCATGAATGAAAAATTTTGAGAGCTAGTAGCGTAGTTTGCTTAGGAATTCTTAACAGATCAGCTAAGTTAAGCAACGTGCGCCGCGGCCATGCGGCCATGACTTGGATGGGTGACTGCTAGTGGTTTTGCTACTGAGGGCTTCTGTGCTTCGGACGGCGAGTTAAGCCGTCCGCGTCGGTCCCGGTTATTATTTGTACGATGGCAGTGGTTCTGGCTAGCTACCTGAAGCGCTCGTAGCGAAGTTTGCTTAACCGTTCTGAATCGATCAGCAAAGTTAAGCAACGTCCGCCGCGGTCATGACTAGGATGGGTGACCACTGGTGACATTATTACTGAGCGCTTCCGTGCTTCGGAGGGCACGTTAAGCCGTCGGTCCCGGTTGTTGTCTTAGGATGGCTGTCGTTACAGCATGGTGGTAGGGCACTTTGCGAATGCCCGCCTGGCTAGCTACCACCCTCAAGTTGAAAATCTGTCGCCAAGCACCTAACGGTGTGTTCCGACAGCTGTCCTTGAGAGCCAGTAATTCTAGGTTAGCCTGAACAACATCTTCGACCACATCATCACTTACCATCAGGTGAGATAGTGGTCAAAGGCAAACCTATCAGGCATAATAAAAACCTTCAAATAGAAAATCTAAAGAAAGAAAATCTGTCACCAAGCACCTAACGGTGTGTGCCTTCAGCTGTCCTTGAGAGCCAGTAATTCTAGGTTAGTATGAACAAAGTCTTAAATCACATCGTCACTTACCATCTGGTGAGATAGTGGTCAAAGGCTTATCAGCTATAAAAAAGAACATTATATATACAGATTAAGCCGTTAGGAAGTTATGGTGGAAACTCACAAACATACATACATACATAAACCCTAAAAACATAAAACTCCTTTTTTGGGCACTCGTCTAAAAAAAAATGTGGTGACCTCATATTTGATGGCAATACAATGGTTATAATATAATGCCTGTTTAGCTTACGACATAACACTCTACTCTAGTATTGTTATCATGAATAAACTTACATTGTTTTTCTCTGGAATTCCAAATTTTTTTTAACAAGCTATGCAATACTATCGCAAGCATTGTTACGTTATCGTAGGGCACAGGGAAAGTTGACCCACTGACCAACAGTTAGGGCGGGTGACAGATGTTCCCACTGCGAAAATTGCACTGTGGCACGCAACACGCAAGGGCGCAGTAAATATGTCAAATACTTACGCATAAAGGTAAACAGTTGAGTATTTGTCTTTTTAATTGACCGAGTGAGAACTTAGTTCGAGCGAAGCGTCTCTGCTTCAACAAAATGCTTTCGTATGTCCGGTTGTTCTCCTCTACAGGTCGCATTTCTCAACCGATTCTCACGAAATTTTGTGAACAGGTTTGATAAGTCAATAAAAAATATTTGTCGAGTCATTTTTTGGAAATGTTTCAAAATGAGGGAGATATACATTATAAGGTGTTAAAGTATGGACGCCTGCGCTTAATTTAACGGCAATATCCATAAGCACGTCAGTTGCCTAAAATTGATAGGCTCTCTCTGTCGTTTAATCACTTATTTATTTTCCATGTTTTTGTAGGATGTATTCTAGCATTTCTATTTCTACAAGCTTTTATTTAGTTTCACTTGTCTCGATGATTGTCATCAAATCATGTAAATTAAATTTGATCCACTTCCCGGTTACCGATTGAGCTGAAATTTTGCACACATGTATAAATCGCGTGACAATTCAATATTATGATGACATGATGCTGATATGATGATGGAGCTAGAAGTTGCCATAAGAACATCGCAACGAAACGACACAACCTTATCGAGTTTGGGCTCATTTGAATCGACTTGACGTAGTAAGTTTTTTATTTTAAGTTTAGTTCTTATTACTAGCTAGAACAAAATAAAAGCTTGTTTTTAAAAAGTTTTTTTTTTTATGTAGAGAAAAGCTTGATTCATTAAAATATTTCTATGAGTCATAACATTAGTGAGTACGTAAACATGATAACACCAAACCTGGACCAAAAAAGTACAGCACGGTCAGACCGCTCAAACCGTGCAAAACGGAAGGAGTCCTGAGAGTGTAGGTGAAGAAAGAGATCATCATCATCATCATCACATCAGCAGGGTCTCCCCCATTTGGGGTTTGCCATAATTATCACGCTTGGCAGGTAGTGGGAAATGCTAGTTGGTTTGATACTATTTCTCTCACCACAATGATTGTGAAAACTCAGTTTCACAAAGGGGGTGATTGTATCTATTTAAGTGGACTGTATTTTTAATTAAGACTTTAAATTCCTGCACTTATGCCTAGGTCGTAGATTTATCTACCCACAGAACCCAATTGCACTTGTAACTTTCCTTTAAAGATAGGGAGACAACACTGCTGCAGATGGATAGATCACAGGAGTCGAAGACAACAGCGTACAGGATAAGAAGCATGCCCGTACCTGTTTATTCCTGGTGTACAGATCCTTTGTTCCAAACCTAGGTTAACATAAGACCTGGCACTGCGCAGTAGTTGAGCACTCACAAAAAACGACACCATATTGTTATTTTTACTTTAAGACATTCACACGTTCATAAATAGCGGATTCACAGTTATTATTGGTGAGTCAGCAGATTTAAATTTAATTAACCACACACGCGCACGTTGTATGTTTGCAGAAGATATTGTTCGTCGTGTCTTTTTCGAGGGTGACGAGCGGAGCCGAATGCACTTCGGTGCAGTTCGGAGACATACGGCCGTCAGAGTAGGACGCCTATATATGTGTGCGTGCATGCGGAAAGGAGATAGGGGTAGGAAGTGGACCATTACAAGTGCAGTTTTGGAAATGAGCCTAAGCGATTGGTTGAATATCCACCAGCAGGCGTCTACAGAACGTCAACAGACCATTTCTACTGCGATTGGAGTCTGTTCTTCAGAAGGCGTTGCTTCTCATCTGCTGATATTTTGCCCATATTTCGTCTTTTACGACACTTACGGTAAAAATGTAGGAGGCTACATCTCACGGGGCAAACAGATATTATTACGTTCTTTAAAGTCACTACATGGATAGGTGACCGCAAGTAGCATTTACTAGTGAGCGCTTCCGTGCTACGCAGGCAACGTTACGCCCTGGGTCCCGATGGATAGTAGTTGTCTGGCTATGCTGAAGGTCTGCGGGCGGCCTGAAAACTCCGATACTTCATGTATGGTGGAAGGCCATCTTTCAAAAACCCCTTACCTACGAGTAGAAAATGTATCAACTACCACCTAACGGTAGGTTTCCGTAGTCGTCCGTGAAAGTTAGTTCCAATTCATGGATAAGCATGTTCTACCACGGTTAGTAACAAAAATATACAATATGTAACTCTACTTGATCTAAATGTTGCACCGAAATTGAAAAAGCGGCGATATCAAAATTATAATTTAACACTAGCGACCCGCCCCAGCTTCGCACAGGTGCAATGCTGATACTAAATAATGTTTAATATCTTCGAAAATATTAATTTAAGGTATATGCTGTAAAGGGCCATATTGATCTATATTAAATGCACAATGTATTTAAGGTACCTAATTAAATAAGGATTCATACTGTATTGCTTCGTAAATAAGTCATTATTTCTCGTAAAAAGTATAGGATAAAAATGGTTATTGTGGGTTATCCCTAAGAGATGATACCTTTATATACCTTTTTAAGGTTTAAATTGCTGATAGGTTAGCCTTTGACCCCAATCTCACCTGATAGTTAAGTGATGATGTGGTCGAAGGGCTTACAGGCTTAACCTAGAATTACTGGCTCTCAAGGACAGCTGCCGGAACACACCGTTAGGTGTTTGGCGATAAATTTTCTACTTGAGGGTGATAGCTAGCCAGGCGGGCATTCGCAAAATGCCCTACCACCATGCTATAACGACTGCCATCCGAAGACAACAACCGGGACCGACGGCTTAACGTGCCCTCGGAAGCACGGAAGCGCTCAGTAGTAATGTCACCAGAGGTCACCCATCCACCTCATGACTGAGGCGAACGTTGCTTAGCTTTGCTGATCGGTTCAGAATGGCAAACTTCGCTACGAGCGCTTCAAAAGGATACAGCCGGTGGTACATTATATTGATCTTAGTAGATTGCCAGCATTTGCAATGTAAGCGCAAAAAACTGTGTTTATTTACGTCGTCGTCACATTAGACACCTCTAAAATTATCAGTGATTCTCTGCTATATTATGCATATTGTATACCTACATATAAACCATCATTTTGAATCACTTTAACAATTTAAAAAAACCGCATCAAAATTCGTTGCGAATGCGTGGTTTTAAAGATCTACGCATACATAGGGATAGACAGACAGCGGGAAGCGACTTTGTTTTATACCATGTAGTGATTTCTTCTCTGCGGGTTAATTCAGTGAAATTTTAACATCAGCATCACTGGTCACAAATATTGACATATTAAATAATCGTTACCGTCATGGCATTTGTTAGGTTAAGAACGTCTTCCGTTAAAAAAGGTAGGTACCCATATAGGTTATGCTCAGGATTTGTACTCAAATACGCTGGATGGTATCTATATAGATCCGTGAAATACGGATGTAAGTACATATGTACTTACATCATAAAATACAGTGTAAGTACAAATGTACTTAAAATACTTACACTTAGTAGGTAAGTAGTTAGGTAAGTATTTTAAGTACCTACATATGTAGGTACTTTAAATACTTACACTAGTAGGTTTCGTGAGCTTTTGTCAACACGTGGGAAACAAGTGAGTGACAAAGGAATATTCAGCTTGGCCTGAGAACATAACCCAATTAAAAGGGTAAGATATCACTTCATTTCTGCCGTTTTAATAGCCGCACATATATGAAAGGAATATACCGTATACGTAATTATGGAAACAAATTGGCCGTCATCGATTTTACAAGTTACTAAACATAATCGAATCCTGTAAAAATTGGTATTTATATATCTAACTTAAAAACGACGCAATGGTTTTTAAAAAAATGTTCGTAAGATTCCTTATAATTTAATATTATTTTATTGCTGTTTAATGATATAGTTCCAGAGGTAACGTTGTTCATAAACAAAAACCTTTGTTGAGTCCGTCTGCGAGTTTACTTCTTTTATCGCCTTTTTTCCATCTTTTCAGACACTTAGTAAGCAACTCTTTAGTGTCATGTAGTAAAATGTAAAAAATATATTATTTTCGCGCAATCGGATTAGAAAACTGTACCGCTTCAAAGTATGACGTTATGTTATAATTAGCTGTCACAATTACCGATCAATTATCGCAACAAAATTAAACACGGCACCTCGAACGAAGGTATTAAAATCAGGTGGGCCTCAAACTTGTTTTGGTCACAATAACATAAAAATTCTTTTTTCATAATTAGCAACACGGTCAGACTTGTAAAATTGCGTTTGTTGATCAGCGTGTTTGATTATTACCTGAACTGATTTGTTTTTGTCGTATCCACTTCAAAGGGCAAAACAAAGAGGCTGAATTGTCCACGCATTTTTAACGTTTAGTACATTATAATCTTAAACTATGTTAATTTCTTAGTCAAAATGTTTTCACGTGCAACTTGAATTTTCCTACTGTGATCGTTGTTATATCTTAGAGAGTTTTTTTATAAAACTGCACATAATTACCTTTGAAAGGCCTTTTATTTGTCTTTGCTAATCTAAAACCTGGCACCGCTATTCCATCTTTATTCCTGTATAGTGCTATAATTGTGAACGTAGACATTCCGATTATAAATCAATTGAAATTTTCTAAGTTTATACGAACATAAGTACATAATATTTTTAAATATAATAAAAAGGTGAAGACTAAAGAATGACGCATTGTCAAATAAGGCACCTGTGGTGAACCAGGAACCAGGAGTAGTGTATTAGGCAGTACGTTCAGCTGAAAAATCGGCTCCTGTGCTACGAGTAAAACCAGGATCGGTAGGTAAAGCGCTGTTTTAGGCAAAACATTTGGCTGAAAAGTCATGTCCTGGGGTAATCAGGATCAGTAGTGGAAATTCCGATGGACTTTATTGCAACAAACCATTGTTGCAAGAAGTTCAAAACATCGAAGTTTCAACTCCAGCAGGATCAAGAACATTCAACGAAGGCGACTTGCTGCATAGATGCTCCATGTTTTTTTTATGAATAAAACGAAAATTATATGTACTGTAATAGGTACTTATTAACAATCTAACCTACATGTATACCTTGTAGGTTCAAAATATTCCTTTTTATATATTAAAACAACGCCGTGACAGTGACATGACTGTGTTACTTAGATACGTATTGATTTGCCATTCACCAAGCTGGGAACTAACGGACAAAATAAGACACAGAAGCATATCGGTTCGTGACAAACAACTGCTTCAAACCTTTTTATAAAACAGGATAGGTACGACGACATTCAACTTGGATTATTTGATCGATGAAATTATTACGAAACGACACATAAATTGACACATTGCGTTAAAAATAAATTGAATTACGTTTAAAGGTGACAAATGACTGCGAATATCGTTTGTCGTAGGCACTAATAGGTAGATACAGTATAACCAACATACAATTTTAATCCAGCAACATAAGGCAAAAGGGGATAAACGCCAAAAAATTATTTTTCTCAAACATGCTTGGAATGTGAGCATTATTTTGATAACCTTCTTCGAGATAAATCAAATTGCTGTACAGGCCAAATACAGGCGTGCAGCGGCCGGCAAAAAATGTATCAAAATCTATATCTGTCGTGTCTAGCGGCCAAATAAACTACATAGTAAACTCATATCTGTTTTACTTCGAAGCATGGCAACCAAGGAGGTAACTTATTAAAGGTTTTATTTAAATTTCGAGCTGGCTTGCAACTAGAACGCTGTTTATTGAAAAAAAAACAACTATCTTCAAATAAAAAAATCTGCCTAGGTACCACTTTGTTTTAATTTCCGCGCATTATTTGAGAAAAGCACTATACAAGCCTTAGCCACAACTCGGCATTGATGGACATACGTATGTGTGCCTCGGCTTCGCCTCGGCCCACATTTACACGTTCGTCCATCAATACCTCCTTTGCTGGCCGCTGCAGTAATGCACTAGAATTACAACTTGACATATTAATCAATTTATAGGCACTTGCCTAAATCACCTAAGTGAAAAATCTGAGCGATTTAAACTGCTAACACATATCATTCCATTCACTCAGTCGCATAGAAGTGCTAATACTACTACAACTACTAATAATACATTAACTAAACTTACACAAAATAAAGTAGGAGAATATACTCTTAAAACTAGGTATAATTGAAAACATTCCAACCCTTATTTCCGCAGCTGTGAATTCTCAAACTTTCACAAATACTATTCTTGCTTGATACCCTTATGTAGGTATTACATGCCAAAATGTGCAAATCATACGATTCTATTAAAAAACTGAAAATTCTTGAAATTTTACTGCCAGATAGCTGAACGTGACAGTGACAGTTATAAAAAATGTTATCTGACTTGAGCGTTGACATGTGGGTAGTGTTACCATTTTCGTAAAATATTACTAATTTATGAGAATAACACAGCATAGATTTTGATAACGTTTACAAAACCGTTATTTTAGCAAGCAGTGGTTTGTGCATCTTAGTAGGTAGGCATTGAAAGGTACAGTGTAGGTATTCAGTAAATTATACTTTATTTAGTATTATTTCTTTTTTTATGTGCTCATACTGTAGAAAAAACCTTGTCAAGTGCGAGCTGTTGACCGTGCTTTAATAGGGTTTCGCAGCGTGCTTAAGGTGTTTTTATTGTTTTAATTACAGCTTTAATTATAACAACATAATATAATACTTTTATCTCCAGGCATTTCAGTATAATATTTACAATACCAGCCTAAATGTATCACGCAAAGGTTTAAATATGTATGTACAATTTGAAAAAACATTCAGTTAAATATATGTGAAAACTATTGTAATTTATTTTATTGTAATTACTAAGTATTATATTGTGTTAACTAGCTGTTAGTTTTCCGAATAAATTTAACACTGGCCAAAAGTTAAGCGATGAACTCTTTTAAGATTTTTACATCACAACAAGCCGTAAGAAAATTACATTTGATTATATTGACAACAGCTTATGAAGCTACATTAGGAATTTTGTGTTAGTAGCATTTTGTTATATTGAAATTTCCTTTGCTGAGATAGGTCCCGGACCAAAAATATAAAATATTGAAAACTTTGACAGGCCCATCCTGTCCTGTCTTTTATTTTGTTTTCATTGATGATATATTATATCGCTTTCAATATGGAACTTTGTATACTCATTAGAAAAGTTTTCATATTATTAAGCATTTTCGTCATCTAAAATGGCCCGTAAGTAGGTATATGATAATTAATCTGTATTGGGATAAATAATGTTACGAACAGACGGTAACTAGAGATCTTATAAGGAACAAACATATTATGAGTTATACTTAAGAATATATCTTCGGATCAACCCATTTATCTGGTGATTTTATGGAAGTAGTAATACTTGGATGTAACGAAAATCTATGATATACTTTCATATAAAGCATTCCGTTTCGCTTAAAAACACTAAAACATGTACTTTTTATAATATTTACTTAAAGTTGCATGTTTAATATCAAAACAAAATTTTGGTATCCTGATATTCTAGGCATAAAACCCTTAATCGATAAAAACAAGCGAAATTAGCATTAAACCATTTATTTCAGAAAACAATAAATTTCATTACGGACTAAAATGTATATGAACTAAACTTACACGAAAAACTATATGAAATGCTATATGAAAATATCGAATATTACCTATTTAAGACATCAATATTTTAACATTATCTAGTTTTTGTAATAACGCCTGCTAAGCGAATAAGCTTACAAAATATAACTTATGGAAAAATGTGAACTATGCATCCAAGTGCCCATCCCCGTGCGATCACAATGACATAAATTTACGAATATCCTAATACGACCTCGTGGTATGGAGGGCTCAACCTCTGCTATTTTGAATAATCTGAATGAATAGGGATAAAAAATCTAACGTGAATAACGTATTTAGGCTAGAAAAGATATAAATCGAAATTTCATCTAATTTGGTTAGGTAAAACGTATTTGAATACGGTGCCAAATAACTGTAGGTTAAATAATATACTAAATACCTAGATAAAACGTGATGTCATACAACTTGTGATCTTTCAAAATTACAACGTAAGGAATTTGTAATACGAGCGGAATTTAAACCCGCGATCTACCGTCCCTATAGACGGGACATGTTCTGACTATCAAACTGAGTGAGTTATATGTATAATATTTCTAGGTAAAATTACCGTCAGAAACTTTTTGGTAGTTATTTAAGGGCGAAAAATAGATCTAGCAACACAACTTATGACGTCAGTAAAGTTGTATTGATCGGGCTTTTATTTTGCCCGAAAGATTATTTTATTTTACAAACACTTGCCGCGCTGTTTCGTTAACTTGTGTTCGACAGTCAATAAAACGACAACGTAGCATTATTTCTCTGAAATTATTTTATTCAGTTTCAGTAAGACAGCGTATACTCGTAGGTAGTCATATTCGCCTGTGAAGAGATCAAAAATTTAGTTTACCTTAGTATTTAGCCATTTACTATGGATAAATTAGGGTTTTCCCTGTTTCTCGTGCTAGCTGTTTGTGGTTTCAATGTGTTAGCACATGAAGTGGATACATATGATTTTCTAATGCCTAATGTTTTCCCGCACAAGGTGAGCCCTATTATTATTTCAGTAAAAGTTAATTTAGTTCTACGTCATTTATAATTTATTTGTAATGTGCTGCAAAAATATTAAAATTACCTAAGTCCATTTAAAAGTCGTGAGAAAGTATCATCCTACATTGGTAGTTAAGAAACAATTAGGTAGGTAGGTTTAGTTACTTGGCTACTCCTCAAACTTGGCTGGAGGTTGTAGTTTACAAACCGTTAATGAAACTAATTAATAAAATATACTACAAAGTTCGATAATTTTGTAAATAATTTTTTACTACACTGTAATATCCTTGCTGACAGCAAAGCTGTGCATATCTGAAAGTTATTAATTAATATTTTTTATGTTAAGGAATAAATGAGACAGACATGATGCTATATATTGTAGTTACTACATAATGGTAAGAACCACACCTGTTCATCACAGGTGCAATGTCACCATTATTAGTTGATTGAAACGGCACTGCGCTTGTCACTCTGAGACATTTTATCTTATGTCTCTTTCGCCCAGAAATTTCACTTTCCACTGAGCCCTTCAGGCCTTAATACAGTAGTGTTTGTACACTACTACTTGAAGACAAAATATCTGACACTGTTGTAGTGCCCACCAAGATGATCTCATGCTAAAGATATCTACCACCTACCTAGGTTAGTTATGGAAGTTGAATAATTATTTTACAATGCTACGAAAAGAAGGTAGGTCTTAGTTTCTAGCTCTGTGTCCGAAGTATTATTACAATCATAAACAATGGGCATTCTATAGGCTTAAAAAAATATACCTACCTCACTCCAATATGATGACCTTATCATTATATGGGATAATCACTTGAGTCGTTATCAAATGCCAATAAAGCTATTGATTGGATTTCAGATAGATATTATGTACTGTTATTTTTATCACCTTTTCCAATAAGGTCAAGTATTGTGTGGGTGTTAATGTCACGATAAATCAATAATTACCTATGAAAAGGCTTTTGATAGACATGACTGATATCTACTAAAGTGTGTCTCAATTCCTACACATTGAAGCAAACTTTTGTAATGTAAACTTGCAATGTATTCTGTGACTTTGCCTGTTTGAATTTGATATTTTATTGTAAAACCAAACGTGGTTTTCACTCCTTTTAGTAAATAATATGAGATAACTCATGTGAATCAGTCAGATAGCTCTAACTATAGTTTCAACCACATTAAGTGGTCTTTTCCAAGAAGCGCTTGAGATGCCCGCATTGACATCTTGCTTAGTGCTAAGATGTTGGAGCTATCTGAATGATTCAAGTATGTTATACCATAGTATTTACTAAAGTTTGATATTTATTGTCACATTCATAAAAAAATCCCATACATATTTAAATTTACTTTATCTCATCCTCTATTTGCTCTCATTTATCCCATCCCATACCTGACCACATGGTACACACCTATTTACTTACAAAGGCATGTTCTTTCACTGTAAATTATTGTTACACATTATGGGTAGGCCTCATTTGTATCCAACATATGGGTATGGGTATAAATGCCAAAGCTGCATACCATAAAATTTTTTTAAATATGATCACTTGAGAAAGCAGTAGTTGCAAATATAATCAAGAATTTGGAGGGTCATGCCTTTGTGAATGGTGTGGTCAATAGAAAAGTATTATGCTAATGCTCACCTATTTAGCTTCTGCCTTCAACTTAACAAACTATTGTCAAGCACTTGATTGTACTGCCAAATGTTCTGCCAGCTATTAAGCTTAGCTTGTTTGAAATCTTTGCCCAAGCCATTACTAATTAACAGAAGAGACAGTAGTCAAAGACTTGCTTCAATTTCACAAACAAATTAGGATGGTATCAAACAAATTATTGGAATATTTTTTTTTTATTGATATGATTGTAGCTTATTACGCAACAGTGCTTGTATGTTATTCAAATATCCTTAATATTACATAAAAAAAATAATTAGGATGATTGAAGTTATTGTTTGCTTTTATATTTGTTGTGATGCAGTCACTATAGTCAAGCATTTGATGGTACTATTTGATTATATTGCCATGATAAAGTTCTAGAATCCTGCGGGAAGCAGTATTTTGGAAGCTAAGGCACAAAAATAACTGACCCCAAAAAAAAAGACAGATTACAAATTTCAGTATGAGGAAAAAGTATAGTCAGGTATTGGATATAGACATCTTGATATTGTAAAAGGAGCCTTACCTATAAATAACCAAGTATTACCCAATCCTTAGTTTTGCTTCCTTAGACTAATCCAGAGTATTTCATATAGAAAAATGCAATCTGAGAATGTTGGTGTTATTTTATCCGTACCATATTTTTTCTCTACCCTAGAAAACTATAACAACCAGTTTTTCAGAAGCTGTCCATAGAACCACCTCCCATCACGATTACTCTGATAAGGTTAGCATTTACCAACAGGTGAGATAGTGTTCAAAGGCTACCCACTCAGTAATTAAAAACATACCTACTATAGATTAATTTTGTTTGTCTTCTACAGGATGAACTATATCTTTGCACTCCAATCAGGATTTCACCTCGTGACAACTTCTATATAGGTTGGTATTGGTTGCATTATATGATTTAATTGTTAGACGCCTCTTCACCAGTACTGTGCAAAGAAGCGGAGATGTAACAGTACTGTGCAAGAGAAAAATTCACAATAGATAAATGGTAACACTACCAGGTATACGATGTTATATGTAAAAATGAGCCAAGAATAATTAATGTTGTCTTAGGTTTTCGCGATTGTTACACATAGTAATTAAACAACTTTAAACGGTTTAAATCGCGTATATTTGTCATTATTTTTGTCCCGACGTTTCAAACACTTTGCAGTGATCGTGGTCACGGGGTGACTAATTGGTTTTATTTGTCACACGAGTTATTAAGAAATTATTTGGTCTACCGTCAGAAATTTTTATATTAATCATAACGTTCCCTATTCACTGCAAAGTGTTTGAAACGTCGGGACAAAAATAATGACAAATATACGCGATTTAAACCGTTTAAAGTTGTTTAATTACTACAAGAATAATTAATACAAACACCTAATGAAACATAGATAGAAGAGAAAAGACTTAGAAGTATGCTTCACTTGCCCTGCGCCCAGTTGTAACAATTGAAGCACAGTTGTGCTGAGATGGCTATCTCTTACTCTTGTACTTTTTGTATATGCACTTATACTCATTGGTAAACTTGAATTTTAAGGCATTGGGTCGAATATAGAATGCCATAGTGATAAAATGTCACTGACACAATTCCATGGGTTTATTCTAATACAAACAACAATTCCTTCCACTAACTCATGCTCTTTTTGTTTTAGTGGGTTTCGAGCCGAATGCTTCGATGCACACTGCTCACCATATGCTGCTCTATGGCTGCTCGGAGCCCGGCTTGAATGATACAGTTTGGTAAGACAAGATGCATTAGTAAATTTATCAATACTTATTGAGTTAAGCGCTTGTTTGTTTGTTGAAGAATATTACTGATTATATCTATTTATTTTATTAAAAGTCTACCATCGTGTGTATCATCAGTTTGCCAGATATTCATCTAAAGACAGAGATGTTCTTTTTGGTGCCAGGCTCCAAGATCCAATTGTGGACTTGACTTAAATTTTGGAATTGTTTATTGTGACTCAAAATAAAATATCCAAGATGTTTATTACATAAAAATTATAAAAAGTATTTAAGAAATACTTAAAAACATAATAAAAAATAAGTTTCTTCTTAATTTTGTAGTCATAACTAGATGTATTTTTAGTATATATTAAATTTATTATTTCTCTGAAATGTTTATTATAATTTCTTATATAAATTCTTCGTCTCTTTTTTAAATCTTTATACTTGATGTATTTCCGAAAAAGTAATGGCTGAATGTATTAAAAAAAATCCTTAACCTTTGCATGCTCATCAGAAATTGAAAGCATGCCCTCCTGGCTAGCTACCACACTCTAGTAAAAAATCGCCTATCCTTATAGTGAATTCCGGAAGCCATCCTGGAAAGCCAGTAATTCTTAGGTTAGCTTGAATTATATCCTCGGCAACATCATCAATTACTCACCTTTTTTCACACACAGGTGAGATTAGGTGAGCAGTCAACAGCTAGCCTATCAGCTATAATAAGCATATAGGTGTCGCCCCATCCCCATACGATGGCTAAAGAACGAGAGGACAAATTAGAGCTATGAGTCATATGTCATGTTAGCTTGAATGGTTAGATCATGCCCCGGCTATAGGGGTGGATGGCGCGGGTTCGAATCCCGCTCATGACTATAATTTTTCCTCTCGTAATTTTCTAAACTTCAGAATTTTTGTACAACATGTGCAATGTATTAAAGCATCAACAGCTTGCAATATGTGAATAATTCTAATAATATTATGTTTTTCTTTCGTGGTATGTTTATATAGATATATATTATTGGCCCCTTAACCTTACTACTTTCTGTGACTTGGGCCTCTTCCTCTGCAACGCGAAGAATTGCTTTTATAAACTAATATTTATTGACATATTCAGGAGCTGTGGAGAAATGCAGAGTAATGAAGTGGACAATCTATATAACACTGCAAGCCCATGTCGGTCTGGATCTCAAGTAAGTAGCTATCTGTTCTCTATATATGGGCAAATAGCTTTCCGGCCGCGGCTCCGCCCGCGCGTTTGTCGGTTATAGCGCAATAATCATTAACCCCTTTTTGTGCAGTTGGATAAAAACTATCCCATGTCCTTCGCCGGGTCTCATATTATTTCCATACCAAATTTCATCCAAATAGGTCCAGTAGTTTTGGCGTGAAAGCGAGACAGACACAGATAGGCAGTTACTTTCATCATTATCATCAGCCGGAAGACGTCCACTGTTGAACAAACGCCTCCCCCATAGAGTTACTTTCGCATTTATTATATTAGTATGGATTAGATATTACTACTTTTCGTTGTTACATTCTGGCTCTTGTCGAAAGTTTTGGCACAGCCATAAAGTATTTTTTTTTTAATTGCCAATAGGCTAGGCTTTGACCACATAGTGTAATCAGAGATGGTAAATGTGCTTTACCTAGAATGGAAACAGGGTCTTAAGGATAACTGCCGGAACTCACTATTAGGTGTTTGTCCACATATTTTCCATTTGGCGGTGGTATATAGCCAGGAGGGCATTGGATTATAACACTAGGAATAAAGATAAAATAGTGGTGCCAGGTTTTAGATTAGCATAGACAAATAAAAAGTCCTTCTTGGGCAATTGTGTGCCGTTTTATAATAAAGTGCCCAATCATATTACAACGCTCACATAAGGAAAATTCAAGTTGCATGTGAAAAACATTTTTATTTAGAAATCTTACTGCACAGTTTGTTATTACTTAAACGACAAAAATGCTTGGACTGCGTCGCCTCAGCCCAGCTATCGCCTGTCACCTACGTAATGTGAATAAATATTGTAAGAATTTTACTATATAGCATGTTCCACATTGTTTAAAGAAGTTTGAATGAATGGCCCGAGTTTCTTGCCCGTTCTTCTCGCAGTGGCTCTATAATTTTTGTATGCTGAATGTGGCAGTACTTTGTTGAATATTTCAATATTAAAACTTGTAATTGACCTTCATAAGAACGTCGCGACGCTCTTAATTTAGGCGTTTACGCGTAAACGCTTAAATTTTTAACTAAATTATAACTAAATTAATATTTTTTGCCAAAACTTTGAAGGAGGGCTCATTTTCCTCGCATGTATCTGGCGTTTTTTTTATGCTCGATAGGTTAGCCTTTGACCACTATCTCACCTGATGGTAAGTGATGATGTGGTCGAAGGTGTTATTCAGGCTAACCTAGAATTACTGGCTATCAACGCGTTCGCATTCTAAGACAACTACCGGTATCGACGGCTTAATGTGCCCTCTGTAGTAAATGCAATTAGTAGTCACCCATCCATACAAGTAACGTACGCAGCCAATGGCTATAGTTTAGCTTCAATAGCAAAGAACACCCTGGCAAGCATCACAACGAGCACCTCGAAATATACAAGAGAAATCTCCGATGAAAACTCCCTCTAGTGATAAGCCACAACCCATCCAACTAAATATTCCACTTAATTTAGATTTAGAGTAGGCATAACAGGGAACTGACAACTCTACAAAACCGTTTATGTGCCAAATAACATCTACTGAACTTGGGATAGAAGTGCAGTGAGCAAACAAACTTACAGTGAGGCTTTATATTACCAGGATAGTGTTCTAAATTCAAGAATTAAATTAAATTTCCACACCATTAAATATTGTAATTGGCGAAAGGGAAAATAAAGCAATAAAACAAAAAAAAAATTGCATGAAACTTATAATAGTAAAGTATTCTAGAAGAGTTTCCATCTCTTCCGCGTTTTAGCAAACTTGTTTGCGGGTACAGACCTTTCGATTCAAGAGGACTGTACTGTACTGTATCAGCCTGATTCCACTGCTGAACACAGCCTCCCTCATTAACGAGGGGTTTGCAATAATCCGCCACGCTTGGCAGGCGTCTTGAGGATCGCAGCTTAAGATATCTGTTTCACAAAAGGCGCTGCTGCCCACCTTCCGGTATTTTACCTTTAGTCGTCTCATACGACACTCACAGGTAACTATGGGGGGGTTCATTCTAGCCTGGCGTCCCACGGAGCTAGAGGACGTGGCCCTCTACATTTTTTAATTGTATTTGGAAACACTGCTGTACCCAAGCGATTATATTGAACATTTTATTGTCTTTCTGTGTAACAACTCTAATGTACCATTAGCATTTACCCACGCTAAGACCTAGTACACCACAAGACCTACGCGTAATAAATGAAAATGCGCACTAATAATTACTCTGAAAAGGCGCGTCTTTCTGGTATGTAAGCATACTACAAACAAGAATACTCAAGGATGCCTCGGGAAAATAACCGATATAAAAGTGTTTATACAATTCATTGCCAGATTCAAGGAATTCCCTCTACACCATTATCTATTACGTAGAAAATATAAGGTCATTATTCTCTGGTATACCGATAAGTTTTTACCACCAAGTTGAAAGCAAATATATTAATAATTCTATTGGTTATTTCGCGTGGCGAACGCAATGTTGTTGCCTTGCGGAAAACATTAACGTACATGTGAATGGCAGCCGAAGTTGTTAAACATCAGGCGGGTCTCATGCTCATTTTGACACTTTCATCATCTTACCTTTATCCAAAGCGTGTACCCAGAATAACCAAAATTACCCGAAATGTAGTCGTACTTCCATTCATACCTGCAAGCAGGGCGTAAAGGTCGTAGCTAGCCTTGTAATGCTGTAGTAGGAAAGTGATGGTTGTGTGACAAGAGAGTAGCCCTAGCAAGTGCAAAGAAAGGACACTAGAAAATAACACAGTTCGGTTGAGTTCTGATTTAATAAAAAATGTGACAGGTTTTATACAGGTAAAGTTTTTTGTATACATTTTTATACCTAAGCCGCTGATAAGTGCTGTATATAGCTTTGAACAGGTTTGGCAAAATATATTTAGTTAATAGCATTAAAGACTAAGGTCTAAGGTGAGTTGAATTCAGAGCGAGATTCTTTAAAATTTAATTATTAATTCTTTAAAATGTAATAAAATTAAATTCCAAAGCTGATTCTAAATTGCTGAGAATCGTAAGAATAAAATACAAACACCAATATATTTCAATGATTATTCTTGTCGACGACGCGGCGATAAAAAAAGTTTATGTCACTTGCTAGCACTTATGATTAGTGTGTTCAAATCGATTTTGCATACTTCGCGCTCGATAGTAAAATAAACAAATCGATTCATGTTACCTATTGATGTATGCTACGTTCTGAGAGTTGTATGAACGTGATCGTAATTTTAGTTGGAATACGTCGATCACTATCTCTAATAATGTTTATTTTTTGCATAAAGTAAATATACCTTCAAGGTACTCCTACTTCGATTTCACAATATTGGTTAGGTAAATAAAAAGTATTTTCCAACACTTCGATGACCAAGATAGTTTGAGAGCTGGCTGTCAAAATTCGCACTTTCTTTTTACGTCTTTTAAATTAATAAGCGGTTACCTTGATTGAATGAAGAAATCACTATACAATTATTTAGTAGAGATTGTTTTTAATTTTTTACTACTACGTCTCGTGACAATTCAGAGCCCCGTATCTCTGACTCTTCGATTTACTTTCTTAAACAGTATTCTGAACAGAAGCTCCAAGTAGACAATAGACACATGTCGTGGTTTAGTAGGTAACCTTTTTTACTCTTTGAAGTGCTGTAACTCATAACCGCAGTGACATACGGTCTTAATTGATTGGACCAATATGATTCGTATTGATCTTAACTATCATCCATATCGATATGAAACATGAACGAATAATATACCAAAATGGCAGCTAACTCTCTTACTACGATAATGTATCTATTGCCGTGGGCGACCATTATTGTGGGCGAGTGACTACGCAGTCTGCGTCACTGAAATAGTACATTGTTCACCGAGAGGAGAAAGTGACCGATTACCGTCGAGGGTGGCTTTAAAACACCCGAGATCGGGAATCGTACTTTCTCTTGAGTGATACATAGTGCTTTATACTACACCTACGAGGAAAATAAAAAAAATCGTCATAAGTTTTATTATATTTTTTAATTGATTTCTGTGGTAAAAGGTTATCAATCAGTATTTTTGCTGTTTCCTTCAACTGCGGCGGAGTTAAAAAATCTTCATCATCACTATCACTACTTATCATTTTGATAGTTTTATTTTACTTTTCTACGAAAACTGAATCCTCAAACAACACACAAATTGAAAATGGCGCCAATGGCATCTGCAATTTTCACATGTTCTTTTTTCAAATTGTTTGACACCATCCAACACACAGCTAGTGGCCAGTGTCATTTTGCGAACTTGGAGATAAAAACTCACTGTAAAAACTTTTTGGCTTTTGATGTTTAGGTTACCAGCGCATAGTCTTACCCAAAATTAAAAAAGAAAAACCACGTAAGAAATGGATTTTCATACACTTTTCTCTCCCGCTCAGATGCGTTTTCTCGCCGCATATTTGTTCGATATGCAATGACATATCGAACTTTCTACCGTAAATTTGATAAAGTATCAAGGTACTTTCCGAGCAGGTGTAGTATAAATATATATTTTCGCGGGGAAGTTAGTTTTTTTATGATTTGTAAACACCCGAAAACAAATTAGAGGTGTTATAAGTTAAAGCCTTTGGCTGTGTGTGTATTAGAGTATTTCACAGAAAGTATATATACAATTATAATGCTTAGGAAAATTAGTACGGAGAGTGGGAGACGGAAGTTTTTTATTCTCCGTCGTGACAAAGGGGCACGATAGATAGTAAAAAAAAAACTTTATCTAACTGAAACTTTGTAGTAACTGTCATCACAAAATAGCCCTGTTTCTTTCCTTAATAATCTTGTCTTGCCTTGTTTTTTTATGTATGATGATATGTTAGCCTTTGACCACTGTCTCACCTGATGGAATTGATGATGTGGTCGAAGATATTATTCAGGCTAACCTAGAGAATTACTGACTCTCAAGGAAAGCTGCCGGAACACACCGTTAGGTGCTTGGCGATAGATTTTCTTCTTGAGGGTGGTAGCTAGCCAGGCGGGCGTTCGCAAAGTGCCCTACCACCATGCTGTAACGACTGCCATCCTAAGACAACAACCGGGACCGACGGCTTAACGTGCCCTCCGAAGCACGGAAGCGCTCAGTAGTAATGTCACCAGCGGTCACCCATCCAACTCATGACCGCGGCGGACGTTGCTTAACTTTGCTGATCGATTCAGAACGGCTAAGCAAACTTCGCTACGAGCGCTTCAAAAATATTACTATTTTACATTCGTAAAATACACTGCCATTATGCAAAATGATATAATACAATTATTTAAACCAACTTCAAATATTCGTTACAGATCGTATACGCTTGGGCCCGAGACGCACCGAGCCTCCACCTGCCTGAAGACGTGGGTTTCCTGATCGGCGCCAATTCTCCTATCAA
This sequence comes from Plagodis dolabraria, assembly GCA_963854805.1. Classification (NCBI taxonomy): domain Eukaryota; kingdom Metazoa; phylum Arthropoda; class Insecta; order Lepidoptera; family Geometridae; genus Plagodis; species Plagodis dolabraria. Next base: position 8,626,211 of record OY978442.1, read on the forward strand.
GTACCTTGTGCTGCAAGTGCATTATATGCATCGTTTCGAAGGTATGTTCTCAGTTTTCTCACTAACTCGGAAATAACTTCATTCGCTTAAAAAACATTACGTCAACCTATTCTTCAGTTTAGTTCTGAAATAACACAAAACTGTTCCAAGTACTCTGGTACTTTCCATCTTGAAGTAGATCAGATAACCCATACTAGTTCAATTCAACATGAAAATTCCACTATTCTGAAGATTTTATTCTTGTAAAATGCTACAGATTCTCTGAAAGCTACTAGGAACAAGTACATATAAAAGGCAGATACAAAAATATATAGACCAATATGTTATCCGGTTTTCTATTTCAGCACTTATTGGTTGTTCCTAAAAAAGCCGACGCTCCCGGTAAAATAAAAAAGGCATACTAAAATAATAGTTATTTGTTATACAAGAGTGCAAAGTTGCTTTTTAACCGCGTGTTTAATTTTGATGACCGAGCAAGCGAAGGATTCCAAAATTGAATCACGAGCGCAGCGAGTGATTCAAAATTAGAATCCTGAGCGTTAGCGAGGGAATCAAAAGAGCACGAGGTGAAAAATCTTTGCACTCGAGTGCAACACGTAACTTTTCATTCCACCTCAGCGAGGAAATGACTAAATGCCAAATTGAAAAAAGAACACCAAGAAGGTTCCGAGTCTGAGTTTTTAACAAATTAAAAAAAAGTTGTATGATATATTCGGCACCATAGAGGTAGCAGTAAACAGGTTTAATGTTTTTTTTAATTCACAAACTTAGTGCACACGATGTTCTAAATTCAATTTACTTTATCCTCTAGAGAATAAAAACGGCTTTTACACTCAGATATTGAAGATTAAAAATACTCTTTCCGAGATGGTGGGATGAAAAATTAATTTGCTGTAATGTAACACAGCCATCCGACCGACTATCGTCAACTGTGCAACTACGAATCTTGAAGTTCTTCGGTCACATCTCCAGAAAAGAGGACTCGATGGAGAGACTAGTGGTTCAGGGCCAGGTGGAAGGCAAAAGATTACGTGGCCGATCACCAACCCGCTGGACTGACCTGATATTAAAAGCAACTGAGTCTACCATGGTCCAGTGTACTCGGAACGCTTCGATCCGACAGAATTGGAAGAACATCGCTAAGAGGGCAAGCCTTGGGATTATTGGGGACCTAGCCAATCCCTCTGCGTGTACAGCATCAGTGCAACCACGACCACTCTGACAAGAGTGCCCGACTGAGAAGAACACAGCCATATGTTATGTATGATATATTTGTTCTAAAATGGCTGTTGACCGAGTGTTTAATTACCTTGTTTATGTTGTTATCTAATGTGTTTTTGTAAATATGGATAAAAATAATAAAACGATAGCTTCTTCGGTATCTTCATAAAATTTATTCGGCTGTAGTAAACAGCAAATAATTCAAAAAACGAATCTATAATTCTTCCGTTTGGGTACACAACGTGTTATGTGGCGACGAAGAATCGAGTCTTGGATTCATCGAACGCACGATATACAAAAGTGAGAAAGATGAGTCAAGACCTTCTATTGATGCTTACCTTAGAATCGAAAACTCTTTCGGTTGGGCTACGTGGCGTTTATTATGTTACGTCGGCTTAGCAGGAAAGTTAGGCGGAATTTTTAATATATTTTTTTAAGATGTCAGTGTTTTTTCAATATTAGGTACTGAATTTATGTTTTTCTAAAATATTTGTTATAATTGGATATTTAATTGTAAAAAATTAGGTTACATTGTAGTTCGCCGCGAACCTAGTACCCTTACTGTATTAAATATATATCTCAGCTTCTATAAAAACAAAAGAAGTTTAAAAAAATGTTTATCACTATGTTTTTAACACTGGATATTTAAACCTTTTGATAAGGCATTATCATCTCCTTTAACCAATAGTTAAATACAAACTGCAACAAAATATATTAATAAATAAGCTAATTTCCATTGAAGATCACATCAAGCATTCAAAAGTCAGACAAAAGGGTAAAGGTCCCCAACAAACACAGTACCTCCCAATACCGCTGTGCTTGCTTGCCATTATTGTTGGTTAAGATGAAATAAGGTCAGGGAATGTTTTCATAACCCGACCTTATTGGTACATAAGCTGTTCTTATTTATTACTCCTTTGACGGTTTTGATAACAAACAGTTCATATTTCAATATATACTCGTAGAAATCTTCTACAAAGTTCCTCTATGGGCTTAATTGTGTTATGTTCCTTGAACTGATGAACTGTTTATGACATAGAGCCTCAACTTGCCCTCGAATTATCCTCTTTCGAATTATAGGCCACAAATACTTTTTTCTTTTACCAGCGAGAAAATTTGTTTGCCGCCATTTTTTTTTCTCTATCGATGTTGCGTTCAGAAACAACCGCATGACATTTTCGAATTGTCCTCTTTCGAGTTATAAGTGTTATATTAAAACATACAACTTTTAAATTTTAGAGCCAGTAATTCTAGGTTAAGCCTGCTATCACCTTCGATCACATCATCACTTACCATCAGGTGAGATTGTGGTCAAAGGCTAACCTATCAGAAATAAAAAAATTATCAGCGAGAAAATTTGTTTACTGCCATTTATTTATTTTCTCTATAGATGTTGCGTTCGGAAACAACCGCATGACATTTATGAAGAAAAAACTATACATGTCTTACATACTTCTCTTCTTATTTATTATTAACTAGCTTTCCGGGCGCGGCTCCGCCCGCGCGTATGTCGGTTATCGCGCAAAAACATTAACCTCTTTTAGTGCAGTTGGAGAAAAAACTATCCTATGTTTTTTCCCGGGTCTCAAAGTATTTCCATACCAAATTTCATTCAAATCGGTCCAGTAGTTTTGGCGTGAAAGCGTAACAGACAGACAGACAGACAGACAGAGTTACTTTCGCATTTGTAATATTAGTACTGATATTGATTACGTTGAAAAAGAAAAATAAATTCAGGATTAGAATTAAAATAAATAGCATTGAATATTTGTGCCTAAATGTGTAAAATATTTTCTGAACCAGTTCTCATAGTTTTTTATTTTTCCAGCGACGATTAATTCCAAATGTTGGTATTTGAAATTCGAATCACTTTTCCTAACATTCACGTTTTTTGAACACCAAAACTTATTGTTCTAGAGAGGTAAAAATATACATATTATAATTCGTTGTTTATTTTTAGATGAATAAAGCTATTATTATTCATTTATTCAAAACGTTATATTTATTCATAACAAGCACTAAGTCATGTGTTGTGATTCTATTATCAAAACAAGCGCGCCGCGTATAATTCCTGATCACGATTATATTATGCGGCTGTGTAATAGGTTATTGTTTTGTTATTATTTATAATACAACAATGCGTTACTGACAGTGCGGTAACAATTATGTTATTATCAGATGTATATATATGTTTTGAAGCGCTCGTAGCGAAGTTTGCATAGCCATTCTGAATTGATCAGCAAAGCTAAGCAACGTCCGCCGCGGTCATGACTTGGATGGTTGATCGCTTGTGATATTGCTACTGAGCGCTTCCGTGCTTCGGAGGGCACGTTAAGCCGTCGGTCCCGGTTGTTGTCTTCGAATGGCAGTCGTTATAGCATGGCGGTAGGGCATTTTGCGAATGCCCGCCTGGCTAGCTACCACCCTCAAGTAGAAAATCTGTCGCCAAGCACCTAACGGTGTGTTCCGGCAGCTGTCCTTGAGAGCCAGTAATTCTAGGTAAGCCTGAACTACATCTTCGACCACATCATCACTTACCATCAGGTGAGATAGTGGTCAAATGCTAACCTATCAGCATAAAAAAAGTCAGATGTATGAGTTATGTTGCCAATTTGAATATCTCCTCGTTGGTATAATACCCGCTGACGAAAATATGGTCAATACTCACACATACATATGGGTTCTCACACACATATATACTTGTGGGTTCCTTGGCTTGATGAATAATCCCGTAGAAGCTATGGAGTGACTAACGTTTTTTTTTTTTACTGACTTTAAAAAACGAGGAGGTTCTCAATGCGACTTATTGCGAGTGTGTATTTTTACCTCACAACTCTTTACATGTTGTAACGATTTTGATATTTTTTTTAATATTCAAATGAGTAAATTTTCTCTTGTATTTTTTTTATATATTTATAACGTTCTTGTTATGTGGTGCCATTTAAATTTGATTGAAATCTGACGAGTAGTATTTGAGTTATCTTATGTTTGTTAAAATTTTAATAATACTGAGAAGTTTAAAGACAAAAAAGTCAGATGTTTAAGCGTCACTGTTTATTATAATTTCAGTGTCGCCACCCCCGTTCTCACGCTCACGCAGTGCAGTGTAATCACTGTGCTCGTAACTTCGAGACGTCAGTTGCTTCGTTTGCCCATTAATTTCATTATCCTTTGGTCCAGATGATTCAGATAATGATTATATGGGAATTGTTGTTACAATGTTATAAAAACAATCACCTTAGCACATCATGTAGTCACGTCTGCTATCCCTCCAGCGTAAGGAGGATAAGACACCTCGTTTACATCCTATTTTACCGGGTGGTAGGTCTGTTCAGTCAAAATGTCTTGGTGGGTTCCACCATTCTGTCAGATATGTACAGACTCGAAGCAGTAGAGTGCAAACAATACTGTGTGTAGGCGTGAAGGGCGCAGTGGCAAGGGAAATAACTGGCTGAACATAAGAACTAAAGTCTTGCAGTGCAGTGTCAAGAACAGTGAGGACGATGATACTGCAAAACTGTAACGGGCAGTCGTGATCTAAGGGTCACGACTGCCCGTCATTAGGCTGGTCACATTTTTTTTATATAATCGGTCAGAATAATAATAATCAGATGTATCACAAACAAAAATATTAATTCGTATGTCCTAATGCTAACATAGGGTGTAGCTATACCTACAAATAAATACCTCCATCTCTAATCATAATATGATTACATAGGCACGTGTAAGATTTTAATTAAAAATGATACTTTTTGCATTTCAGAAGGGAAAACCGACAATTCTGGAGTTTTCTTGAAGTACACAAAACAGCAGTAAGTAAACTATTTTTTTATATACCGATCTTGGCCACTATCTCACCTGGTATTAAGTGGTGATGCGATCGATGATGGAGTGCGCTTACCCTATTCACTTGCGTTTTGTAGACCCCAATATTTCAAGATTTTTTTTTAAGTTAAAATTATTGGAGCACAAAATTTTATGCCCCGGGCGGGAATCGAACCCGTGTCCTCCGATTTCGCGCCGGATGCCTATACCACTGGGCCACCTGGGCACGCTATTTATAGTCGAAATTTCGTGCTCCAATTGTATTACCTTAACCGTCATAGGGGACGGTGCGCGCCCATCAACCAGACTTCATCTGATCGAATTAAGTGTAACTCTCGGTATGATGTCGCTACCCTTCTATATTTCTAAATATGATTACAAGCACTATCGCGTGCTAAACGAAAATCATATTTTACAAATTATTGGAGCACAATTTTCGTTTGTTTGTATTTATTTGTCTGCGTGTTAGTTGAATGCCAAGCGTTGTTGGTTGATTAGTGCGAACCCCTTTATGGGGGAGGCTGTGTTCTGCAGTGGCAATAATCCGGCAGAAACAGTATACTTGTCATTATAATAATCAATTTTCATCATTATCTATGCGGGTGAAACCGCGAGGTGCGGCTAGAATAAAGACAAATGCTTCAACTATTTAAAAACGCTAAAAAAAAAAATGACAGTAGTACCAATGTATGTCAGTTAATGGTGAAACATGTATAGATCTGTTAATTGTATTTATGAAGACCATCTTGTTGTAACCATGTTTCTTGCAATAAATTTCATTTCATTTCATAAACATTTCCAGTTTTCGCTTCTGTGGTGGCCAGGTGCATGGTGGTAGGGCATTTTGCAAATGCCCGCTTGGGTGGCTACCACCCTCAAGTAGAAAATGTATCGCCAAGCACTTGACGGTATGTTCCGGCAGCTGTCCTTGAGAGCCAGTAATTCTAGGTTATTCTGAACAACACCTTTGTCGACATGATCGCTTACCATTAGATGCTACGAATAAATATGTAAATAAGTGTAACTCTCATAAAGTCACCGCTTCGATTTCGGACTCGTCGACTCCACAAGTAGCAAAACACGCACAAACTTCTAAATTCAATCGGATTGGTTAATTGATTTGGCACTCACTCAAATGATCGCATCTGATTGGTCGCTTCAAGTCACCGCCGTCATTCATTTATTCGTAGATTAGGTGCGATTGTGGTCAAAGGCTAACCTATCAGGTATAATTACGTCATAACTAAACATGTACTATCTATAATTAATATAGTACTAAGACATTGTGTACACAATCAACCCTTCCGGTCGCCATTCAGATGGCACATGACAGGTCAGCTTGGAGAGCAGTGGTGGCGCAGGCTGCACGCCATAATCACGTACCTCAGTCATGAGAATACGACTAAGAAGAAGACCAAGACATTGAATGCTCAACGTTGGTTCGAGATTCACGCCGTATTTTCTTCGGCCTTCCTTTTACATCAATATACGTATGGAGAAGGTCACTGTCAAATTAATTCCACCCAGATGGCGCTAAGTGTTTGTTACTAATAGAAGGTCAATTTGTACGGAAATATTTCTTATTTTATTTTACTACTTTTTTGAGAGCCAGTAATTCTTGGTTAGCTAAAACAACATCGTCGACCACATCGTCACTTACCATCTGGTGAGATAGTCGCCAAGTCTAGCCTATCGGGTATAAAAACACCTACATTTTGTGGAATCGGTTTCTGTGCGGCACCTGCATGTCAATAAACTCCTATGATTACAATTTCCCGAGTAATTCTGTAACTGAAAGTGTCTTTCTAGTTGCCCTACACTCAGATGAGGTTTATTCCTTATAATTCCAGCATGCCGCGTCAGGCTGGCGTGATTCTTCTGGGCACGAGTGGTGTGATCCCTCCCAACTCGGAGGAACACATGGAGACGGCGTGCACGTTGCGCGAAGATAAGACCATACATCCGTTCGCGTTCCGCCCGCACACACACGCACTCGGTACGTTTTATGCTTTATTTATTTAATTAAAACGTTATACGAATTACATTAATTAAACATACATTAAACATAAGTCATCTTGCAAGCCTATCTCTGGGAAAACGGGGGTTGTTGAATGTGAGACTCACGGAGGCGGAAGCAGCCATATACGATAACGAGAGATCCCGAGTCATCAAGTGAAGTATGACGGGTCGCTATATGGCTGCATTCAGCTCCACAGAGGGCTTCGTTACTCTGAATGAGGATGAGACAGAACGGACTGGCAAACTTACATTTTTCACACCACCAGACAATCCCCTTGTGGTCACAGCCCGGTGCACGAAGATAATGCTGCAGGAGAAAATCATCGAGATGGCCAAAACCATCTCGGATGACTCCAACCCAGCGGCAGCATGGGACCACTGGACAATGCCACGGATTACTTGGATAAACGGAGTTCCCGGTTGCGGCAAAACAACTTGGATAGTTAAAAACTTCGATGCTGACAGAGACATCATAGTCACCACCACAACCGAAGCAGCTAAAGATCTGAGAGACAAGGTAGCGCACCGCATAGGCGATGGAGAAAAATCCAAAGAGCGGACATTGGCCTCCGTATTGGCCAATGGGTTCATGGAGCGTAGAGAAAGACGTCTTCTCATGGACGAAGCTCACATGAACCACTTCGGGGCCATCATAATGGCTGCGCGGTAACGGAGGCTGAGGATCTCGTCATCATCGGAGATGTAAACCAGCTGCCTTATATTGAGAGAGAAAACCTTTTCAATATAAGGTACAGCAATCCAAATGTACTGGCGTCCATCGGCCAAGAGTTGTTCTGCACGCACCGAAATCCAATGGATGTGGCATTTGTCCTGAGTGAGGTGTACCCGGGCTTTTACTCGTCAAGATCTCGTGTGCACTCCCTGAAACTTCAACGGTACACAGAAGCAAAAATACCAAAAGACCTCCCAAACACCCTATATCTGACGTTGACCCAGGAGGAGAAATCCACCCTGGTAGGCAGAGGGTATGGGAGTGGCCAGGGGTCTTGCATTCTTGCAGTAATTATCATCCAGATGAGGGAAAAAGTGACCAGGCTCAGGGACAGCGTTCCGCATGCGCCTGTGGCAGTGTCGCGTCACAAAGAGAGCTGCACATACTACACCGACGACAGCTCTGACACCATCGGCGGGTTTGTGCAGCGGGCAGAAAAAGCGACGGAAGAGGAGATATCCCTCCAAATGGCACTTCAAGACCGAAACGAAAAGGTAGTGGAGGAAATGTTAAAACGGACCCTGGGGTCAGTGGCGGGTCCATCGGGGACCTAACATAATGAAGCACATTAATGTAAATGTTAGTGTATTTAATTGTAACACCATATGTTGTATATAGGATTAGCGTTGTAAGTAATGAAAAGAAAACTTTTATTGAATAAGCATGTTTATATTATATTAGCATAGTAATAATAAAAATATGGCGAAAAAAAAAACAAAAAAAAAAATTGGACTCACTTTAGTTTTTAAGATACAATAAAATAATATCGTAGTTGTAAGTCTAAATGTGATGTATGGAGTAGGATATTTAAAACAAAATGTAATCAGATAAAAACTAATTATATCTAAAAACGGCATGGACCCTGGAGTCTGTGGAGAAATGAAGTTTCATTAAAAATTAAGTAAGTTTTACAAATAATATGTCAAATATTAAATTCCATTTATATAATATTTAAAGTAAATAAATTAAAAACATAATTATATTATATCAATGAAACATTAAATAAGTGAAACATCACACAGACCCACTCACCTTCACAAAACCTTAGACGTACAAAAAATTACCTTCCATTCATCCGAAAACAAATCATTTTCAGGGTATGTCTCCAATAGTTTGTTGATTGCTGAGAGTGCGCGGGTTTGGGGAGATTATATGGACAACAGTGTTGAAATTAGGTACCGCAAAAGTCTGTGACTTCTGTTTCTCAGATACCTGTCGGGGATATAAAATCGACAGAGCTCGTAACTCAGGTTCGGTGCATCTATGAGTCCCTAATGGCATTGTTGTTTGACGACGAAATCGGTTGCTCGAATCAAAATAAGTTCTTTTTCGGCTATCTAGATTATCGCTAGGCTATCTACTGTAGATATCACGATCGACAAATGTTACAGCAAGTTCTACCGCAAGCCTTCTTGAGAATATTGACTGTAGTACGTTCTCCATGATCGTGGCACGTTTGAAACGTTGTAAATGCGTAAGTTGTGGCGTTCTTTCGTGTTGATACTCTGGTTAAAGTATGGAAGCCGTTTTTAGGCATATATCCTAATACCGCGCCGGCGATGAGCGAGAAGCGAGTAGATTTCTCTACTCGCTTCTAAAAGAGTTGGTGAGCACTATAGTTCTAATAGTCGATGTCGATTCACTATAGTTCGAATAAACGATGCGATGTGCGACTGTGACTGCGATGATTGATCGCATCACTGGTTTGGGGAGGCCCACTGGTATACCAAGAGTCTCTCGACTAGTGTTCCAGCCAAGCAGCAAACATCGTTGAGCGAGTTTTATCCTTGATAGCTCAAGTCGCGGCGACAAGCTAGCGGAGATAAGAGGATAAGAGTTCTCTCCGCTAGAATCAAAACTAATGAACATAAAAACACTATATAATATTAACATTTGAATAATTATTCGAAAAATTCTTAATAGGACCATCCATACAAGTTTAATGTTTACCAAACAAAAAAGTTTTCTAACCACTGCACCCGGTGGGCTAGTTATCTTGTTCTTCCGAAGGCTTGGACTAATTATGGCAAAACAATGCTTAACTTTGTAGGAGCAAGGGAGCAACTTTATAATAAGATACCCTCAAATATAAACAATGTAAACTTATTTAAAGCATTCAAAAAGCAACTAACTCCAGTACCTTAATATGGAGCATTAAATAAGTGATGGATGACTAATGTGATTTGTATTTATTTTGTATATCTATTTTATGATGTTTTATTCGATACTGTTAATTGTGACGAAGTATGTCTATTGAATATAAGTCCAACCATGTTCTCGTGTAAGTGTCTTTGTCTTATTACTCCAACCTAACAGGCTAGCCTTTGTCATCGGTGGACGTCATGACGGCAATAGTAGTTTTAGAAGTTCCCAATTCTCACCAATTATTTTACAAATCCTTCATCAATAAAGGTTGAACACTATAGTTTGACCGATACCGCGCCTTAGGTATGCGCGCGGCGAGACGGAACAGAGCTCATGGCGGTTGCTAGTGTCATTTGTACCGGGCCAGAAGCACATGAGATAAATATTCAAAGATGGGTCGTACGTTATCTCGTAATAACCGTAATTTTTAAGGTGGCCGAACATTTTAAGAAAATAAAAGCAGACAAAGAAAGCTGCCAAAATCGTAAATCGTACTCGTAAACTAAGTAAAATAAAATATGATATACATATAGTTAAATTAAATGAAATATTTAGTTTAACTATTCAATCAAATAATTTAATACGTACGACTGGCGTGTAAAGAACTGGCGTGCCATTGAACTGTAAACTGATATCGTAAGATCTATCCGACAATATCGATCTCATGTGTCATGCCCTTTCCTTCCCGGTTGCCACCTCGCCGCGCCTTCCCAAGGCGCGGTACAGCGGTATTGGTCAAACTATAATAATAAGTTTGAATAGATTTTAAAAATACTAATAACACAAGTGCCTTGTTGTTTGATGACTAATTTTGTATTAAGCTATCTTTTGAATGCAAATCAATCTGGTAATACCGACCTTGAGCTTCACAGCATGGTATTACCATCTAATCTGTGGTATTAACATCAAACGATGAATATCAAGCGTGTAGGATAGCGATGCTACTTGTTTCGTCTCGCACTTTAACACATTCCGTATCGCTTTTCAGGTAAACTTGTAACCGGTTACAAAGTCCGCCAGGAAGCCACCGGCGACGTTTGGACCCTGCTCGGCAAGAAGGACCCTCAACTACCCCAGATGTTCTATCCAGTCAACGATACTTCCCCCATTCGTACCGGAGACATCCTAGCCGCTAGGTGCACCATGAATAATACACACAACTTTGCTGTAAGGATTGGGTAAGTAAGATATAATGTTCCTAATACGCAGCTTATTCTTCCTCCATTGTCGCCACTTTTGTATTCATACCAAACTAACACTTAATATATTATACTTTAATGCTTTTGATGCAATTTTTGAAGCGCTTGTAGTGAAGTTTGGTTAGCCCTTTTTAATCGATCAGCTAAGTTAAGCAACGTCCGCCGCTTTCATGACTTGGATGGGTGACCGCTAGTGACATTACTACTGAGCGCTTCCTTGCTTCAAAGTTAAGCGGTCGTTCCCGATTGTTGTCTTTGGTTTTTCTTTTTATGTTATTGTGACGGAACAAGCTCGAAGCCTACCTGATGTTAAGCAGACTAACCTCTGCCTATAACAGATGCATTTCGTTACAGTCACGAATTGCACTGCACCCGTCACCTTGTGACATAGTTTTTAAGTCTCACGTGCCTGTAATTTCACTGGCTCTCAAAGACTGCTGCCGGAACACACCGATAGGTGCTTGGCGACTGATTTTCTACTTGAGGGTGGTCGCTAGCCAGGCGAAATCCGCAAAATGCTCTTCCACCATGCGCCAATGCCATGCGGTGAAGCTCAAGCCCGCGGCGGGATTCGAACCATGGACCTGCGCGGCAGTCCATAGCAAATATCACTGAGCCATCATTGCTTCAAAATATGGTAGGGCATTTTGTGAATGCCGCCTGGCTAGCTACCACGCTCAAGTAGAAAATCTGTCGCCAAGCACCTAACGGTGTGTTCCGTCAGCTGTCCTTGAGAGGCAGTAATTCTAGGTTAGCTTGAACTACATCTTCAACCGCATCATCACTTATCAACCGGTGAGATAGGGTCAATGGCTAGCCTAGGTGACATGAGACAAAACTTCAGTAACGTCTGAATCTATTCAATATTTTGTATACAGATATATGGAAGGATGAAAAAATTTTTCTTTAACAGAGTTTTCACCTGACTCGCATCTCGCCAAATGTGGCGAATACCTGACCATCAACGAAAAGTCGAAAGTACTTTTCTTTCTAACCGGAGTTATGTATTGTATGACAAGGACACAGTATAATCTTCCTTAACAACATGGCAACGATGGCTTAAACATTAGAGGAAAATTGTCTAATATGAAATTGAACTTATCGCCATCCTCTTCATTTCTAGGGCGACAAACGAGGACGAAATGTGCAACTTCTACCTAATGTACTGGGTCGAAAATGATACACCACTAGAACAGAAGTATTGCTTCACACCCGGACCTCCTTACTACTACTGGACACGAGCTGTCGAAAACTTTAATCGCATTCCGGACAAGGAAGCTAGCACTTTGTAGAATCGATATACATCACTATACGGCAAACGATTTTCGTTCCATCATAATCGATTCGTAGAAAATCGATTTTCACTCTATCCATAACGATTTTCACTTCTTGAGAATCGGTTCCCTTTTGTTTAGAAGTTGAAAACCTTACGTGTCTATCGATTATACAGTGAAGAATGAACGAATGAATGTTGTTTTTTCCCGTTACATAACATTATTGCTTTGGATTAATTTAGTGTCAGCTTTTAATGTATTATATGGGTACAATAATATCCTCAATAGGTATATTATATCATATTAATAGGAAAAAATTAGCAAAATCGTATAACAATTTAAAAAAAACTACTATATAATTTTAAATTAAACTCAATATTTCAATAATACTAAATGTAATACCACAACAATAAAAAAAAACATTTTAGACGATAGCGTGGGATTCGTTTTGCAAACTCAGTCCATACAGTCCATATGTTAGAATCTTTTCGAAGTCTGGGTTACTGTAAATACAAAACCGTATGCAGTCGTCGAACGACTTCTAATGTAAAACATTAGTATGTACCTACTTATAAAAATATTCTACAGCATGGACTGACTATAAAAAAACAGCAAAATTTGAATTCATCTAATGAATGATAAAGAAGTCTTTTTAAGTTAAAACATTCCATTTAAGACTTAATACTATTAATTTTTTTGAACCGTAATTTATTTATACATTCCTATTTAAATACGAATCTTTTATATATTAAATCCCGGATTTTGAATCATCAGATAGTTACAATTACTAAGAATAGATAAATGCACAACCGATATTAACACTCCGTTACACGCGCGGGGCACGCATGTGCCCCGGGTATAAATATTTACTTGTTATTTTAAAATATATGGTCCCAGAATATCCTACTTCAATAGACTCTAGAATTCTTATTCATACTTTCTGTGCCCTATATCCTGATGTATTTGTTAGTGACTCGGTAACAACGACTATGCACGGGTTTTATTTTTAACAACACTTTAGTTATACTACAGTTCCCTTATTTCCTACGTTTCGAATAGAAACAGCGATCATTCAACCAAAATAACACTACAAGTTAAAGCGCTCGTAGCTAAGTTTGCTTAGCCATTCTGAATCGATCAACAAAGTTAAGCAACGTCCGCCGCGGTCATGACTTGGATGGGTGACCGCTGGTGACATTACTACTGAGCGCTTCCGTACTTCGGAGGGCACTAAGCCGTCGGTCCCGGTTGTTGTCTTAGGAAAGCAGTCGTTACAGCATGGTGGTAGGGCACTTTGAAAATGCCTGCCTGGCTAGCTACCACCCTCAAGTTGAAAATCTGTCGCCAAACACCTAAAGGTGTGTTCCGGCAGCTGTCCTTGATAGCCAGTAACTCTAGGTTAGTCTGAACATCATCCTCGACCACATCAACACTTACCATCAGGTGAGATAGTGGTCAAAGGCTAACCTACCAGGCATAAAAAAAAAAAAAACAAGTGATTGTGTGGGGACCACACATTATTGTATTTATTTAACATTTTTCGACAAAGAAGTAACTTTCTTTGTTACTGTTCTAAAGCATTATTTATGTTTAGAACCCTGATTTTGAAAACACTAATAGTGTTTTATATTCTATTATATAATAAATCCTCATTTAAAAAAGGGGCACGGTGGTGCCCCGCGCGTGAAAATCAGTACTTAATAATATGTATAAATGCGAAAGTAACTCTGTCTGTCTGTTACGCTTTCACGCCAAAAATACTGGACCGATTTGAATGAAATTTGGTATGGAAATAGTTTGAGATCCGGGAAAAAACATAGGATTGTTTTTATCCAACTGCGCAAAAAGAGGTTAATGTTTTAGCGCGATAACCGACATACGCGCGGGCGGAACCACGCCCGGAAAGCTAGTACGTGATAATACGACCGCGTGTTACGGAATGATAAAGAAACGAATGTTGGTTGATGAATAGTTAATATGTTTTAAAAATAAATTATTTAAATATAATATATTTGAGGAACCCTGGCTATATATTGATGGCTGACGATTGGAAAATCTAAACCTAATATTATTTATTTAATAATGAAAATACAATGTAAACTCTATGATATAACTCAATTCAAGGGACCTGTTATTTTATTGCGTTATATAGAAAAGCTTTCAATTAACTTGCCATTTTCCGTAAAAACTTATTAGCGTTTGAATTAAAGCTTTAATGCAAGCTATTACGGCTCAAATTTGTATGGCACACTATCGGTGAGTTGCGGCTATTAAGTTAGTGTAATAATTGTATGATTATAATTTAGGCAGTTAATCGTTTAATAGGAGTTCGTTGTTTTTTTACACTTTGTACTATCAAATTATTATGAAATGTTTCTAGTCATACAAAAGATTAATAAAAACATGATACTATAATTATTGCTCCCTAACTTAAATAAATGTATACTATATATATGTATACTTAGGGCCTGTTTCAGAATGTTCGAGTAAGTTCCGGTTATACTATCCAGAACATATTTATTAAACAAAACACTATCTTCGCGTTTCACAGTCATCGATTTAGCCTATCCATCTATTAAAGCTTGTATCTTAACAGTCATTCTAATCTTTCAGTTATTTTATGTGTTGCATAGCAACCCGAAACTTTATTAGGACTTTCTGAAACGGGCCCTTATTGTAACTTAATTACGTCTTGTACCAATAAGGAAAAATTAATACATGTATATCACTTTGATCTAAGTTTTAGAAGATCTTCGAAGTACTTATAAAAATATCAAAGATTTCCTTTAATACTGGTATTGTGGAACCAATTCTATCTATTATCATATAGGTATATTGAAGTGGCATATTTATATATGTTTATTTATATAGGTATAGAATATTTTCCTTCTTAATTAAGAATATATCTGAATGAAAACGACTATGGCTCGAACGTGGATTCCGAATTTGTAAATATTTCTAGATGTGTGATCAATGTTAGTATGTACCTAATCGTATGTTCATGGGCACACGAGTTGAGTGCAGAGCTGAGAAATGAGCTGAGTTATGACCTAATTATTAATTAATTTGTCTACATCGATAAATTACCAGAAAGAAGATGAAGTAGTATTACTTTAAAACATTTTAATGGCATAATGAAACAGAAAACAAGTATAAATTAATTAAAAACAGACGGACAGCGAAGTCTCAGTAATAGGGTCCCGTTTTTACCCTTCGCTTACGGAACCCTAAAAAAGTAAAAAACGCGACTGCAAAGTATTTATTTTTGTTCAACGTTTTATCGTACAATTAATATCTAAACTGCAAGTTATATATATTCATGGAATCGTTTTATAAAGCCCTTCATCTTGATACCTTGCTCGAAGGCTTGAAAAAAAAATCTGTTTTGTTTGTATTCTTTTTTTTAATGTCGCTAGTGTCACTGGCGCTATCAAGAGAAATCTAACGATATCTCATACATTAAAATTGGTAAAGCCGTTTAGAAGTTATGAATAAAGAAACACACAAACATACATACATGAACCTTAAAACATAACTCTTCTCTATTTGGGCAGTCGTGTGATTAATGGTCACAAAACTTCGATACAATCTGCCTGGATTCAGGGTCAACGTTCATAATGTGGCTATAAAAATAAGACCACCAATAATATTATCTATGGTCTAATATCTTGCTCTCGCCATTTGCCTCAGAACCTGATGGCATTCAACTCGTGCGTCTAATGTAAATAATCAGATTAATAATTAGAGATTTTTCTTGAAACTGGTGGTTACATTGTCTACTAATATTAATTTTATTTTTTATTAAATATATATTGGTGTTTACGATATACGATACAATTTTAATTCGTAGAAACAAATTGCTCATAATTTATTTTTTGTTAAAACGCCATAAGAATAAATTAATGATTGAAACAATGAATATTAGACTATTTATATGAGACTATGCACATTTGTAGATCATCAAATTATCTATCATTGACTGATTGTAATAAAAATTGTTCTTATTATTTGAAATTATTTTTAAAAAACTTTTTTGGAAAATTTATGTTAGTTTTAATTCGACTGTACTAACTTTAATTTTTAGATTTTTAACTAGTCTAATTTATTATTTGTTAAATAGTACCACAAAATTACATTGTCCATTCCAAAAAGAGTGAACACGAAGGTGCTCTACCAAATCTAAGTGGTCATCATAAAAGTGCGCCTTAATGTCTTTGTTTTAAGGGACACTTTTGTAGTAAGACGGCCCATTTAGAATTGGCTGGAATGATTATTTAAACCTTTTTTAAAATATTTTAAAAAGTTTTTACTTGCCAACTGTCAAAGAAATGACAGTTTTCAGATCTGGGTAAAATCATACATTTTGCGACATATTTTACTACTCTCTACTTTTCACAGAAATACCTTGGCCTATTTAGGATTTCTTCTATTTAAATAAATGAAAAGCTATATTAATCTAATTATAAGGGATATTTTAAAATAATTACGTGATATATTTCTATTTTATTCAAATATACGTGAATATATACTTATATCTATACGATTATACAGGTATCGATAAACGAAGAATTGTATATTTTACAGAAATGTAACGAAAAATTGTTAAATTAATTAATGTAGTGTGTTATAATATTTTTGTAAAATGTGATTTAAAATTGTATTATAATTGTTTTGACAACCTTCTTTAACTTTTTTTCACAATTGTTCTGGTCAAATAAAAGCGTGTAGCAGCCAGCCAGCAAAGTAGTTGTGAAAATTCAATCTGTCGTGTTTAGCAGGCCGAATAAATTATTACTGTGACCAATTGTAACCATCGCGTTAGATATTAGAAACAAGGAGCGTTTATTATTAAAAAAAAAATTGCATTCACGTATCTTATCATCTTTAAAGTTGATGAAAATTATCAAAAAATATTGAAAAATTTCAATCTGACATTCCAATAGGAAGTTTGGAAGCTTTCAGAATTTACACATTCGAACTAAGTATATCCATACCTGTTTTGGCGGTGGCTGCAGTAATGTACTATAACATATATCATATATGAATGTATCCTAAAGGAATGAAGAGCCCTTTTCCTTTTAAAAGATTTCACGAATGTATTTTCAATTATTATTCATATAAAAAAAGATTATAGCTACAAATTACTGATGTTCGCACCTAATTTTCAGTATATATATACCTATATTATTTGAGAGAAATTGAATTAAATATTATTATTTTTTTATACGCAGCATATAGCACACGATATCACACACGATAACTCACATCGCATCTAGATACGATGGTGTTGCCTATGTAATTGTAAAATTTACCAACTTACACTGACCTCTCTGTCTTCAATCAAAAAAATATAAACCATGATTTTTAAATACCTATTTTACTATGAGAAATGCAGTTGTTCGTTTATCGATATTGATCTCATTACACCCGGGATATCGCACATTATTTATCACAGATTTTACTATAAGCCATGGTTTGAGACTATCGATATAAATACATAGAATATCAAAAACAAATAAATTATTTTGTACCCAAAAATATATCACAATTGTCTCGTAGTTTTACGGCCTTAAAGGGAATTCCCCAAACAAATTCCTCGTATAAGCACATGCGCAAAGCAACACCGCGGTTGAAGGTGAACCAGCTAAGTCGGGTATAGATTGACACGTGAACATTATTTTTTACAATATTGAATATAATAGCTTTAATATAAAGCTGCACATCGTTAGTTTTCAGTGTGAACCTAGAGTTTGTGCTAGTCCAGTGCATATCGCCATTATAGGTTCCCTGGTACAGTCGATTCGAAACGTCTAATTCTCCACGATTTAGATAGATAATTCTTTATTGTTACACCACTTACTATACAAAAATAACATCAAAAAGAAATCTTACAATCAAGTGTCACAATGGGCGGCCTTATCACTAATAGTGATCTCTTCCAGGCAACCTTTAGATGGAGAGGAAATATAGGAATAACAATATTTACAACAGTATTTACCCGTAGACACTAAATTCTAGGTTCTTTTTTAAGATTGTAAACAGACCTTGATCGAAGCCCCTAGAGAACAACAGGGTACCTATATTTTAAAACATTTTCTCCTGATAAATGCGCGCATATGTGTGTAAAATTTGGCTACAAAGAAATATATAAGAAAATGAAAAGCAAAAATAAAAAAGGCACCAGCAGCGATAGAAAAGTTGAAATAATAGACTAGTGCGGTATGTGTATGTCATGAGAAGGAACGAAAAAGGTTTTAATTTTGAATGTGAACGGATATAGGATTTGGGTAAAGCCAACGCAAGAACGTATGGAATCCATACCTTCCATGGATGGACTGGATGTGAAGGAAGATATATGTGAAAAAGGTGTGAATAGTGACACTAGAAGTGCTTTATAGCTGGACTAAGATATCTCGCCTTACCGAGACGAGCAACAGAACGGAGAGGAGAGAAGATAAATGCCACCATTTAGTGTGATATCAGGGCAGGCATAAGCTTTGGAAAAATAGGGTACAATTATTACTTTATAGTCGAAATATTTGACACTGGCTGGGATAGTCTGAATAGCTCGCTTTCATAGTTCACACAGTTAAATAAAATGGCTGCCCTACTTAGTGTCTGTTTGGCTTCATTCTCTGCATGATAAATGCTTTGTACTAAACTATCCATGTACAATGTGCGAAGGCCCTTATAACTTATTAAGTTTTTCTACCGGATCATCAATGCGATGTTAGACATGGCGAAACTGTCCTAAGCGTAAGATCTGTGTAGTTTAAATTATTATAATGGAATTATAAATGTATTTAGCATAATATTAATGTTATATCATATCTGTGTCTATAATATAGCTAAAAGCGTGTATTTTGTGTATGTTTCTGAGATTTAGAATATTTTGAAAAAGTGCGGAAGTTGTGGTAAGGGTTTATATATATCCAAAAACGGGTAGGTATGTTAAAATGCAATAATGTATAGTTATATAGATTTTGGCAAAAATATTTGAACTTTTTGAATCGTTCATATTGAGGGAGGCTGTGTTCAGCAATGGACTATCCGGCTGTTACAGTACCTGAACTAAACCAAGATTTTGTTTCATATACGATTTATATTATTATATAACAATCATACCTATATTAAAAAAAAAACTAATTTCAAACAGAACAGGTACCTTACTTATACCCACTTAATTTAATTAATTGTTTTTCATTTCAAATATAAATTGGAAGTATTTTACTTTGTATTTTACACACGTGAAAAGACTTCCAACTTTTATTACAAGTTAAAAACAGATAAACCAGTTCTTCTACTGTCACATAACAACGATGTGCTAACCCTTCGAAATTATCTTTTTTGGAAAATGCACTGGCTCACAGACGTGGATTTCCAAATCATGCTTTTTTTGTGGAATACAATTGATTCAAAATGTTCTATATCTCTTTTTTGTTAGACTGAATTCCTCAGCATGCCGAAGTACCCATCTATGCCAAAAACATTTTAGATTTACACAAGAGAGGTATAACATGATTTGAGGAGTTAGTCTAACGCTGGTATTCCTACTGTGTGAACCTGATGTTAGATAAATGTTTTAATCTGAAAAAGAGAAATATAAAATTATATTTTAATGTTTTTGTTTTATTGAAGTTCTAGCAAAATATTTGATAAGACTCGGAATAATTAATTGTTATGAGTGAGAATTTAGAGGTATGGTGAGATAACGTGTAGTGGGCCATACATGAAAAATTCTGACAAAACAGTCTCTACTTAGGTATAATGTTCGCATTACGGTGTGCCAGTTTATATCCTATACTCCTGTATAGGCACGGATAACATAATAAATGGGTTCCGATGATGTTGCACACATGAGACTTAACAACTTTGCCTCGTCTCATCTTGTCAAATTTGTTTTACATTTTTAGACATGAGCGTATATATTGATACTTTGGTAGAACCTGCATCAGAGAATGCATTAAAAATGTATAAGACGTGTATGAGATATCATAAATACTAAGGTTACGATGGGTCTGACATGTCAAGAGACAAAAGTCCCTAAATTAAATAAAGATAAAAAAAAAGTTTTACATCCTTTTCGCATGTTGTCCAAATTTCTCATTTAGACAACCTGCGAAAAGGACATTTAACAGGCAGATTGTCCAATACGTATTTAAATTCTTAAAGAATTCATCCATCCCAAAATAATGCCCATTCTGAAGTTCAGACATCAAAATTAAGTTTAACCCCATACTATTCGGGCAAAGGTGCTGCCACACAGCTGTTAACAATGTTTACAAACATTTTCTAACACTAATAGATTTACTAACAAATGTAAGGAATTTAAAGTAAAAAAGAATTAATTAAGTAATAATAAATACTTTAAAAAGTATCCTAAAAAACATTAAATAATATTTAAATAAAACACTTAAAAAAGCATAAAATATAGTGCCGAAGGCACTTCTCCCGTCGAAGGCACTTCTCCCGCCGAAGGCACTTCTCCCGCCGAAGGCACTTCTCCCGCAACGGCCAGCGGCTAAACACGCCTTTATATATGCCCGATCGTGACTCACCGTTCTTTGTTGTAGCTTACAATTGGTAAAGATATACGTTTTTATAGTGATAATTACATAAAAAACTTTTGAATTGTTAACAGAATATTTTTTAAGTTATATACGGTATGTTAAGTGTTTACGAATATGAGAAATGTTGAATACTATAATAAATAATATAAGAAAACTAGTTTTAAACTTAATATTATGAAAGGGTCGCAGAGTGACGTCAACACTGGTTCGGCGGGTAGCTCGGTTCGGCAAGTAGGCAGCTTCCACGATGAAACAGTCACAGGACCTGCTTGTAGCTACTCGGGACACTTGGGGATGACACGGTGGGTGGCGTGACTCGTAGCGTGACGTCATCACTGGTTGCTGGTTCAACGGGTGGCTTGGCTCGGCACGTTATGAAAAAAATATTAAACAAAAATTACAAATAGTGTTTAAATTGTTACGTTTCAATTTGATTTAAACTGTACTTAATTTAATGCTTTACATTTTACTTGTAATTATACAATTTGACTCCTTTAATACCTTAATTGATAATTACGTAGTCCATTAGACATTGATTTGACTCGTAAGGTAATACTTGGAGGGGAGAGCAAACATGGCCGGTTGTAGGGAGAATTCGAGTCAGTCTTCAATATAGTCTCGAAGTGTATGGACGTTACTGTACTTAATACACAAAGTGCCGTGTATAATATACGACAGTACTACATATAGGTACACAGTGTTTGACAGTGAGTTTACCCTTATTGTGGAATATAGGATAAGTGTGAAATATAGTAGTTGTAACATGGTAAGCCTGAGCTTTATTACAAGATATTTTGTGGCGGCAGATTATCACTAAAAATACGTAACAGTGGGGATGAAACCAATTGAGTCTGTTCATTCAGCAGCGCGAATCCTACACTATGTTTTGATATTTCTAACTGTTCTAATACACATAATCTAAACCCCTTGTCACAACAGTGTAAGATTTTAAACGTGTTACAATCGAGGAGCTGATGACCGCTTTCAATTAAATGTTTGGCAAAATGAGACTGTTCGGGATGGTCGTTTCTAAACGCGGATTTATGTTCTTTATATCTGATACCAAAATTACGGCCAGTTTGACCAATATAAACGCTGTTACATTCGTCACAGGTAAGTTTGTAAACACCGGATTTTTTACCGTTTTCCAATCGATCTTTACCGTTACATAAATGACGTAGATTTTGATTTGTACGAAAAGCTACATGGACGTTATTTTTCTTTAATATATTGGAAATTTTTTGAGATATTGGCCCCATATACGTTAAGCTGCCCACGTACTTGATATTTCTATCAGAAGGGCAAGAATAAAGAAGTGACCTAGCCCTATTACGTTGCTTGGTCTGAATCAATCGATCAAGCAACCGTTTATTGTAGCCGTTGGAAATAGCAATTTGGTATATTATATTAAGCTCTTTATTATAGTTGTCTTGGGTCAGAGGAACCGATAACAATCTATGGACATAGCTCCGAAAAGCGGCTAATTTATGCTGAATAGGATGACAAGAAGTGGAGGGAATAGCAATATCTGTGTATGTTGGTTTTCGATATATTTGGAAATTTAATTTACTGTCAACTCTTGTAAGCGTTAGATTCAAAAAGTTGATAGATTGGTGTGATTCTAATTCAAGTTTAAATTTAATTTTTGGGTTTATATTGTTAAGTTTCTTAACAAAGATATCAATCTGGTGGGAAGTGCCAGTCCAACAAATGATTATATCATCAACGTATCTATAATTAAATAAAATTCTAGGTTCTTTTACTATGTGTTTGCACTCAAAGTAGTCCATAAAAAGTTCGGCCATAAGTGGGCTTAAAGGTGACCCCATAGCTAATCCCTCTTTTTGACAATAATACTCATCATTAAAGCTAAAATAATTTTGTTTCATACAGATAGTAGTTAAATTTATAAGGTCATTTACTCCCCAGGATGTAATCGTTGTTTCTCAAAGTGATTCTCTAAGACGCGTAAGCAACTTTCGTAAGGAACGTTGGTAAATGTTGGTAGACATTAAGAGATAATAATTTGGCACCGGGAGGGATGTCAATATCTTTCACTTTGTTAATCAGATCTAGGCTATTCTTTAAACTATATTTAGGTTGAAAAGATGATTTGGTACATAACAAAATATTGAGATGTTTTGCAAGGTTGTACGCAGGAGCGCCAACATAAGAGACAACGGGTCGAATAGGAATGTTCTCTTTGTGTGTTTTAGGTAAACCGTATAGACAGGGAGATCTAGGATTCATTGGTACTATATTATTGAGTGAATGTGTAGGTATAAATGAAGTAGACTTTATTGCATTTTTGACATCTAAAGTGAAATGTTTAGTTGGGTCGGAATTCAACTGTTCAAATTCTTCACCTTGAATAATATCGTTAACCTTTTGATTGTAATCATTTTTGTCTAATATAACCACACTGTTGCCTTTATCTGATTTGGAAACTACTAGATTGTTTTGGCTTAATTTATTTTGTAAAGAATGGAACTGCCCAATCTCAGAGCTATGGTGATTACTAGAAGAGTAAGCTTTTTTAATTTGAACAGCTATTTGGTGTTTAACTGCAGTCTCAACTTTACCTTTAACACAAGAGACTTCAGAATCTACTAACATTGTTTCGAGAATTTTCTGTGATAAATTAGGGGTCAAATTATATTTTAAACCTTTTTCTAAAAGAGAAAGTTCTGACGCTTGAAATTGTGTATTACTTAAGTTTTCAACACGTGGGTGAAACGTATGAGCCTGGCTCTGATCAATGAATTACGTGATAATCTCTCTAACTTCCTAGATTGTGATATGTATTTTTCATGTGTCACTTTAGAAGCTAAATCCCTAGCTTTATTATCTAAAATATCGAATTCAATATTATGTACATTAAAACTAAGTTCGGAATATAGCACCTTTAGGTGAAGTTTGAGGTTGTCCCTAACAGAAAACCAATGTCTACTTTCTTCGTTTAACCAAATTTTTTTGGCTTTATCTAACGCGACATTACTAGCCCGAGTGTGTGAATTGGTACGTAAATTAATATAATTTGGAATGACACCTAACTGTTTACACTGCTGATTGAACCAGACATTTTGGGAAGCTAACCGATGGAGTTTAGTCAATTTTATATACGCCTAAATTTATATTTCGCCTGCTCAGCTATAATTGCTGACTTAAGGTAATGAATAGATTCAGGCGTTACTTTGCGGAAATCCATATTTAATAATAAATACTTTTAAAAGTATCCTAAAAAACATTAAATAGTATTTAAATAAAACACTTTTTTGTGAAATATAGTAGTTGTAACATGGTAAGCCTGAGCTTTATTACAAGATAGTTTGTGGCGGCAGATTATCATATATGTTACGTATTTTTAGTGATAATCTGCCGCCACAAACTATCTTGTAATAAAGCTCAGGCTTACCATGTTACAACTGCTATATTTCACACTTATCCTATATTCCACAATTAGGGTAAACTCACTGTCAAACACTGTGTACCTATATGTAGTACTGTCGTATATTATACACGGCACTTTGCGTATTAAGTACAGTGACGTCCTTACACTTCGAGACTCTATTGAAGACTGACTCGAACTCTCCCTACAACCGGCCATGTTTGCTCTCCCCTCCAAGTATTACCTTACGAGTCAAATCAATGTCTAATGGACTACGTAATTATCAATTAAGGTATTAAAGGAGTCAAATTGTATAATTACAAGTAAAATGTAAAGCATTAAATTAAGTACAGTTTAAATCAAATTGAAACGTAACAATTTAAACACTATTTGTAATTTTTGTTTATTATTTTTTTCATAACGTGCCGAGCCAAGCCACCCTTCGAACCAGCAACCAGTGATGACGTCACGCTACGAGTCACGCCACCCACCGTGTCATTCCCACGTGTCCCGAGTAGCTACAAGCAGGTCCTGTGACTGTTTCATCGTGGAAGCTGCCTACTTGCCGAACCAAGCTACCCGCCGAACCAGTGTTGACGTCACTCTGCGACCCTTTCATAATATTAAGTTTAAAACTAGTTTTCTTATATTATTTATTATAGTATTCAACATTTCTCATATTCGTAAACACTAAACATACCGTATATAACTTAAAAAATATTCTGTTAACAATTCAAAAACTTTTTTATGTAATTATCACTATAAAAACGTATATCTTTACCAATTGTAAGCTACAACAAAGAACGGTGAGTCACGATCGGGCCTATATAAAGGCGTGTTTAGCCGCTGGCCGTTTTCGGGCTATTGTAGGGCCAGGCCCTCGCCCAAAACCCGGTGGAGCTGAATGACCGCACAGGCGGTAGCCAGCATCTCTGTCCTCCCTAAAAAAAAAAAAAAGCTGGCCGTTTATTCTCGATCGTGCGCTCGGTGAGTCAAGACCTCCTGAAGATGCTTCGTTTAGAAGCGAAACTAGTCGGGTATTCTTCCGGTTAGGCTGTGTGATGTTTGTGACGTCACGTAGATAACAGGAAAATTAGGCGGAATTGTCACTAGATATATAATTTTATGCTTTTTTAAGTGTTTTATTTAAATATTATTTAATGTTTTTTAGGATACTTTTAAAAGTATTTATTATTAAATATGGATTCCCGCAAAGTAACGCCTGAATCTATTCATTAATTAACTAAGTACCTAATTAAATTTAAAAATTTTATGTATTCAAATTTAATTACATTAATTACTCTTATTTCTAACATTTGTAAGTAAATGTATTAGTGTTAGAAAATGTTTGTAAACATTTTTAAACAGCAGTGTGGCAGCACCTTGAGACAATAGGGCCCTAATTTGGTATAAAAACTATGTTATAATATAATAAAGTACTTTAGGTACCTATAATACAGTCATTAGCTGCGCCCCGCGGTTTCACCGCGTAGACAATCAAAAGTGATGAAGATGATAAGTATGTATTAATCTAGGACCTATTCCAAGTTTCATCCAATACGAATCAGCCGTTTAAGCCTTATTAACATTCGTATTTTTTGTGGCAAAGGAGGTCATTGCTCATGGACATCCGCAACAACAGAGGGCTTAAGGATGCGTCGTCTTTAAATTATTTGTATATATTAGAAAGCTAACTGCTTCAACAATTCCTTATAGATCAGTAGAGTGCCTACTAAAATCGAATTCCTAACACTTGTTCGTAACCTTCTACTACAAAATCGTTCTATCAGACTTTAAGTTCGATGGACATTACATACATTATTATGTGGATAATATATTAAAACAAGCCGGTTCGCTTTGTGCCTTCGCTAGTGATTTAATTTAATCATACCTAAGTAGATACCTTTATACAAATCATGCTCGAGTAGTCCAGAGTGAACATGCCACACGCATGGCGTAGCGGGGGATGGCGACGCAGATGCTGCGGCAACGTGCGACCCCCTACCCCGGGGTGGCCGTGTGATTCACAGGTACCTGTGCCAAAGATAAAAATTGTTTTTAATAAGCTGTCATTAATAAGGTAAGTGATATTGGCTTACAATTGAGGCGGTGAGCGCCACAATAGTTTATCTTTATTAGACACAATGAAAATTAAAATAAAATATGAATGCCTGCTTTCTAGCTACAACCGTCAAGTAGAAAAATCTATCGCAAAGCACTGTTCCGGCAGCTGTCCTTGAGAGCCAGTAATTCTAGGTTAGCCTGAACAACATCTTCGACCACATCATCACTTACCATCAGATGAGAAAGTGGTCAAAGGTTAAACTAGGGATGTTCAAACAAAAAAGTATCCATATTTTTTTCGATATAATATATCTATCGATTTTTTTCTATTGATATCTATCGATACTTTGCGATATATCGGAGAAACATATCGATATTTTCGATATATCGTAAAAAATGTTTTTCTTGTATTTGGCTAGCCTATAGTATTAAATATTTGACAGGTTGGTAAAGTAAAAACTGCTAGGGTAAAGAAACAAATCAACTTTATTTATTTTTAATTCCCAATATTTTTTCTCTAGACCTTGCATAAAAAAATAGACTTGCATAAAAAAATGCCGTTACAAAGGTTTTGTTAACCAAAACCTTCGTAGGTAACTGCGAAAGCATTATTCACAATTCGTGGTTTTTACGTTTTATTTTTACTCAAGTTGCCAACCATAAAGCAGTATCTAATTATTTATTTATTAAATTGATACACAAAACAGAATACAATCACTAAAAGAACACATATATGTGATAAAATATAGGTTAACATTTACGAGCTAGACTATATTCCTAAATATGTGTAAGTACACATTTTGATCAGCATAATTAGCAGTATGCACTTATATTTTACTGTTAAAAAGTTAATTGAAAATGATAAAATTAAAGTGGTGTTAGCAATGTTTACAATCAATTTGCTATACAAAACAACTTTGCCAACATCCCTTTTGAAATTGTAATGGTTTTGGTCCAATATGTCAAGAGAGCTATGTATGTGATGTTGTATCGGTTCAATAATATCGATTGATGTATAGATATACCTACATATCGATACTAGGTTATTCGATAATATCGGCTGGAAGCGATATATCGTGTTCATAACAACGATATTTTTGTAATATTGATATATATCGTGCACTCCTAGGCTAAACTATAAGGCATACAAAATGAAAAAGGAGATTGTGTCTGCAAAAGATAAGCCATTCTGGTACTAACAGTGTCTATTTAAACACCAACGAAACTTATATATATATTATTGTATATACTATAATAGTGGTGTCGAACTGTACAGATTCTATAAATTTAAAATTCTCTAAACTATGGTAGGTATAGTTCTTTGTTTGTTAACACTCAAACCCACATTCGTGTAACACTAAGTAAAATTCTTAGATCATTCTAAAATAGGATTCTTCTCAATCAATTGTAGACATTATGGATCAATTTACAGAGCAACAAGTTACACGACGACTAAGTTTGTGTAAAACATACCACAATGGAACACAAAAATCAATTTTCAAGATTGTCATTCGTAAGCGTTGTACGAATTTGGATTTTGGCATGAACATAATATGAACTACAATAAACATTATTTTTTGTCTCAAAATCTTTTTAATTCTTATCCTTGAAATTCGTTATTGACTTTTTATCTATACACATGCAAAATTATAGCCTCCTAGGTCGATTAGTGTAAAAGCAGTAACGAGAATAATATGTAAAAGCAGTAAGAGAAAACCTTTTTGACGTAATATTTTAGCGCCAATGTAATCCTGATACCATTCACCATGTAATTTGAATGGTTTCAGGTATCATATCAAAATTTTAAAATATTTTCTGTTATCTGAGAGTACCTAATATACTTTTATTCATAGTAGGTATAGCCATAGAACACAATAATACTACGTATAGTCAAACATGCTTACTTTTAAAACTGTTTGAATTATGAGAATCTAATGTTGCTTGGTGATTGTTTCTACACTAAGCTATGATATTTTCAAATCGAATGATTGTGTAAAACGTTGAAAAACGAATATTGGAATTTCATTAAATCATTTTCAGTACAAAGTGCACCAAAGGTGTCCGGATAAAAACTTTTTTGTGAAATGGCATTTGGGTACAATCATCTTCTAAGATTGGTTAGCTATTGACTAGAGTACCTTACGCAGATTTCGAATGATAAACTTAATATTATTGTTCAACAAGTGAGCGAATTAAAGGAGATTTTTAGTGCTTATATAGACTATTGAGCAGTAAGCACGGGAACCACAGAAATTTGCTCTCTGTTTTATCTATATAAATAAATGGGGCGACAATAATATTGTAATTTTATAGACTATTTTTGTCACGGGGTCTATCGCAAATACTAAACAACGTGGTAAGGATTCTACATACATTATTTCTACAATTATATTACATACACCAGCATTTAACTAAACACATAGATTTTTATTGTAGTTTTAAAGCTGTGGACGAAACCAACAATCAGTTGCAATGCGGAACACTAACTGAGTGAGGACCGACTCGCAATTAGTCATTTTTACATAAATATTAGGTACTTAAGTGATATTATCTTATTACTGTCCTTAATACGGGGTTGATAAAGTGGCAAGTACAATAGGTAATGTTTGTCAACAAATAGTTCTCTGAACTAATCTAAACTAATCACATTATTATTGGCTTCTGTTTTACTTGTGTCACAGTACATACACCCAAGTGTGTTATCCTACAGGAATCGAAAGTACACATTTTCGTTATGGAGTGACATAGGTACAGTTAAAATCTCATAGTTTATAGACTCGAGAGCCACTATTTCTGTACAAAAAATCATGTTGTTGGCAGTAAAAGAACGACAATGTAATATAAGAACAGACAGACATATACATTTTACATTAAGTTAAGCATAAATAGAGTAGGTACCTAGAGCATGACAAAATCTAACAATCAGTATTTAACTTTTTTATTTTTATAATTACTTAAATACCGTAATGTAACGCAAGCAAGTTATAAATAGCTTCTATACGCGACAACGTTTTTAAATGGTGCATAGGTATTTTGTCTTGAAAGTAAAAATTTTATGTAAACACTATGTTTTCCAAACAAAATAAAAAAGAAATAGAACATGCCTATAGTGTAATATAAACTCGTTTTTAGTTATACGCAAACCCTTTAATGTGCCTCAGTTAATTAGCCAGTATAAAAATGCGACGTACAAACTGTTACTTAACCCATGAAACCACAAGGGTGAATAACGTGTTACACTTTGATACCACACATGCATGCGTCATTCCTTAGTTTAGTTACGTTTCTTACAAAGTACTTACCCGCTTACGTATAATGAAGGGTGTGGGTGTAGTAAGGCTTTATGTTGACTTAGTTATGTAACAAAGGTAAGAACTAGAAAAGGATGTGGTTATAGCTGTTACCTAATGGGTGTATATGTTTATCTACATACCTAATTTTATATCTATCTGAATATTAACTTTAAAACAAGCTTAAGTATATTGACACGTTACAAACGAAATATCGAAATCATAAAACTCTTTCGTTATCAAATTAAAACACATTTTTTATCAATACGTTACAAGCTACGAATAATGAAGATACAGGGAAAATCCAAAAAACACAGAACACAGCCCAAACACTATTTAAAGCTTTCTTCTCGAAGGCTTTCAGTTAAGTACGTTTCCCTTAACTTTTCTTTGAGAAGGCGTAAGGCCACTGTTAAAAAAAAATTGACTCATTACAAATTGCATATACAACTATGACATCGAAAATTACTCTCAGAACGTTTTCATAATAGTTATATTCTTCTAGTACATTTTGTTTTAACTTTTTTTACACCTGGTTATTCTTTTACCAGCATCTCACCTATATGTAGTCAAGTGTGGTAAAACCTAAAATTGAACTAGCTCACAAGAACAGCTGCCAGAGCACACCGGTAGTTGCTTAACGGCATATTTTCTACTTGAAGCAAAAGTGAAATAAAAGTTGTCCGGTGGAGTTGTATTGTCGACAGTGGCAGGAAACATCCTTGTCCTCCCCTTAGGGAGGTGTATGTGTCTTTTCATGCGTATTTTCGCCCGCGCACGGATCCGGCCCGCGTGATAGGAAAACATGTATTAAATTAAAGGATGGCGGCAGCCAATGCGAGCTAGATCCGCACGCGGGTGACTATCCGCGTGACAGGAAAAGCAGCTTAAAATATCATAGTTGTACCACATGAATAAGTTCTTTAAGCATGTGGTTGTCCCTAGTTCGGATATGTACATTGTACGTGTAAAATAATTCTCGGAATTCATGTGATTCCGAGAATTATTTTGCACATTGTCTACCTGACGATTTCTTAGATTTGAAATCCGTAAGCTAATTTAACATTTTTTAAATACTTTAAACTACAGTATTATACTTTTTTGTAATTGGCATGACATGTAGATGTTTTTAAAATAAAGTTTCACTAAGCTATAATACATTTTTTTTACACCAGCTTAGCTCAAACACCACATAGAGCATTTTGAAATGTAAAAATTGCACTAGTTTTATTTTTTAATTTTCATGCTAATGATAATTACACCTAAATACGATTTTAATTAGAAATACCTATGTCTTCTTAACCGCCTAGATTAAAAATAACAAAAAAATAAGTGATAGATTTCGTAGAATTATAAGATGTGTGTACATAAGACGATAATTTCACCTATTTATTAAAAACAATCATTACTTTAAAACTATAAGACCTAGAACAATAATTTTTAGTGGTTTTGGTAGATAAAAGTTCCGCCTATCACCCACACCCCGTTGGTCCACTACTTACGGGACACCCTGTATATTTTCAGTATTTTCAACGCGGGTGACTCCGTGGGACGCAGGTAGTTAGTAATCACAGTCACCAAGTAATGTCGTTTTTTTATTGGTCATAACTTTTGACATATATATAACTCGATTCGTAATTTAATTTGACGTTATTATTATTTAAAAATAAATGTATTATTTTGACATGTTTCGTTAGTATTAATTTAATTATCAATTATATTATCACTAGCTGTACCCGCGACTTCGTTCGCTATTGCCGTACCTGCAGACTAATTAGTCACAATGTCACATGGTCTGTGGTGAAGAACTTTTAGTAAACCATACCTCAGAATGGAGCTATTTACTTTTGATTTGAAAATTCCCGGGTTGTATTTTCCAAAAGACAGTAGTTAAGTAACACAGAGAGTTCTTTCCCAGTTCGCACAGTAAATGTTGAAGCAAAGTACCTTGTGCCTTTCTTTAGAATTTTGATTTTAAAACGGCGGTTTTGTTTGACGGTAGATCGGAAATAAGCATATTAAGTTGTGCACTTCCATTGCGCAGTCTCCGAAATGTATCCGGCAAAAGAAAGATATGTAGTAAAAAATCTGATTGTGGCGAATGTTCCAGATTTTAGAGCTTTATTGTAGCAAGCTTGCAAAACTAAATAAGGGTGCCGTGCTGCCCGTGGGATGCCCGGGTGCCCGTGTATTTGCAAGAATACAATAATTTATGTACATTTTGAGTTCAAGTGTATAATGCGTTGTTTCTGTATTCTGCCTGCAAGCAGATGTGCAAATATTTAAGGCGAATGCGAAAAATACACTATTAACAATTAAATCACATTAATTACATAGGTATATATATATATATATTAAAACTTTTAATACTTACCTACCTATATTGTATATAATATTATTAAAGTAAGCATGTGTTGTGTGTAAACACAGTAATGTAAGTCAAGTATGATGACACTCTCACGGAAGCCCATAAATAGAGTTGCGAGACATAAGCCTATTTCTTTCTGAATTTATTAAGACTGAATTCAAAGGATTTAAGAAGAATTGAAGGTGGTAATGCTTAAGACAGACATTTTTTCCCCGTGGGGTGCCGGGTTAGAATGTTACTCCCCCATTTCCTGTGGGTGTAGTTAGAGGCGATTAAAAGTAACATACCCGAAGGTTAGCAACAGCGCCTTCTAAGGAACTGATCCCCAAGACGCCCGCCAAGCATGGGGATTATGGCAAACCCCCCCCTAAATAGGGGAGGCTGTGTTCAGCAGTGGACAATCTGGCTGATACAGGAATGTTTAAGATCTTGAGACTTCTATAAAACTAAGTATTTTTTGTATATGGGTCATAACTAAGAGCTAAGACTTTTTCATTCTAAGTATTTATCTTTCTCCGATGGGTGCTGGCCTGAAGGTTGAACTGAAGCAACGTGCTGAAACTGCGATCCCCAAGACGCCTGCCAAGAGCGAAGATTATGCCAAACTCAATAATGGGCCTTTGTTCAATGGTGGACAGTATGTCTGATTATGATATTTTTTTATTCGTATCTACATGTACGTACTACTTTTACCAGCAACCAAGGAGTCGATTATTATTGCCCTGTTATATTTTAGCCGGATTTTTCACTGCAGAACCTCCCTCATTAAGGGGGTTTGCCATAATCCCCACGCTTGGCAGGTGTCTTGTATATCGCATAAGGTGCTGCTGCTCACCTTCTAGTATTTTACCCTTGCTCGCCTCCTACGACACCCACGGGAAGATATGGGGGTGTGATATTCTAGCCCGACACCACGCGGGCCGGTGTATAGTATGAGGGTATTTAAAAGAAAAGCCAGTAAAGTTACAGGCATATACATATTACACATTGTGTGGTGAATATACTTACTATATATGCTGAAAAGTCAGCGTGTGTTCTTAATTTTTGGATTCACACCTAGTATAAACACAAAATGGCTTTTGTCGATGAAGCAGTACGGGTACAACAATTGATGCCACAGAAATTTGTGTAGCTTTTTCCTGGATAAAAACAGTCTGCATTACTGAAAACTCAAGCTTTTCCAATGGAATTTTTCAAATTATAAAAACTTACGCTCATATTTATATCTAATATATAAAAAACACGGGTGTTTGAGCGTGAACTTACTATGAGTCGATATCGCTATCGACAATGTTTCGGCTTCTACCGGAAGCCTTCCTCAGGATTTTGAGTGTGGTACGTCCGCCGCGGTCGCGTCACGCTTCACACTGAAGTGTGCTTAACGTGCCCTCCGAAGCACGGAAGCGCTCAATAGTATGTCACCAGCGGTCACCCATCCAAGTCACGACCGAGGCGGATGTTACTTAACCTTGCTGATCGGTTCAGAACAGCTAAGCAAACTTCGCTACGAGCGCTTCAAATGTTCGCATTAATGTATTCTGAGTTTGAAAAGCACGGGTGCCGGTGAAATTGTAGACACACTGCATATCTCAGGATGATGAGCTCAATGTTCTGTTATAGGCAGAGGTAACCGTTAACAAGTTGGCCTCCTGATTTTTCCATCACAAACTCATCAAAGTCAAAGTCAAAGTCAAAATCATTAATAATTTATTCAATTTAGGCGTCTACGACGCTCTTATGAAGGTCAATTACAAATTTTAATATTGAAATATACTACATTGTACAGCCATGTTCAGCAAACAAAAATTGTAGAGCCACTGCGATAAGAACGGCCAAGAAACTCGCGGTCATTCTTTTAAACGTTTTTGAACAATGTGTTAAGTACATACTATATAGTCAAATTGTTACAATATTCATTTACATTACGTAGGTGACAGGTCATAATAAAAGAGTAAGTACCTCCCTTATTAATTTCAATTGTTTTACTGCCTCCTACGCACATTTCCCAGATCTTTGGCACATCATAAGACATCACGTGTGACGCTGAGGTCGCGTGGCGTGGCGTGTGCCTTCACACCCTGCACAGCCTGTCCGTAATTGGCTCACAACGGATTATATGCGAAAGTGTTGTCTGGAACACGATTCTGCAGGCTTAGTGACGTAATCGTGTGAAGGTGAGGAATTTGAACTTTGACAACTGGCTGTGGTCGGTAGAAGGGTTGTGTAATGCCAATTATATACAACTAGCTTTCTGGGCGCGGCTCCGCCCGCGCGTATGTCGGTTATCGCGCGAAAACATTAACCTCTTTTTGCGCAGTCAGATAAAAACTATCCTATGTTTTTTCCCGGGTCTCAAACTATCTCCATACCAAATTTCATTCAAATCGGTCCAGTAGTTTTGGCGTGAAAGCGTAACAGACAGACAGACAGAGTTACTTTCGCATTTATAATATTAGTATAGTATTATATACAATAAACTGTATGGGACTTAGATGTTTCAAAGTTCATTAAACAGGCTAGATATATTACATATAGGTATCTTCCTGGAAAAGTTGTTGAAAACTAACTCACCAACATCTTCTGTCTCCTTTCATGTATATAAATGGCAAGTATTTTCCCTCCACTTGAATTTGTTATTCTTGCTCAAATTACTTTTTTTACCTTACGCATGCATACTTATATTTTTTCACAAGGTCCATCCATATTTTCACATTTAGATATCTTTTGCGAACAGTCTTTGACTTATTATCTTACTTAATGATGCGGGCGAAAATGTTGTATAGCATAACATAGGATAATTCTTGGCTCTAAAGCATAGCTGCTGGAACATACCGTAAACGGTGCTTGGTGGAATATTTTCTTCTTAAAGGTGGTAAACTAGCATTCGCAAACTGCCCTACGAACATCCCAAGACCGGAACCGACGGCTTCAGGTGCCCTTTGAAGCTCGTGCACGCTCCATATTATGACCGCAGCAGATGCTGCTTAACCTAGTTGATCATTAAGAACGACTAGGCTAGCTCCAATTATTGGCTATCCACAACACAGTGCATTTGTAGCGATCGGGGTTCGCTACAAATGCACTGTTTTGTGGATGGCCAATAATTGGAGCTTCTTGAGAGATAGGCGTCAGTTTGTTAGACAAGGTACTTATTTATCTCAGCCATATCATACTAGATCAGGGGTCAGCCAAGGGTCAGTATTGGGACTCCTTTTCCAGATCATGATCCACGATCTCCCCAAAGTGTTGAGAACCGCTAAGTGTCTCTTGTACGCTGACGATCTCAAACTGTTCTTTGAAATTAAATTTTTTTATGACTTGTTATGCATACAAAGTGACGTAAATCGAGTTTTTCAATGGTGTGTAGAAAATAAAATGCTGCTTAATTATAACAAATGTAACATTTGTACTTTTGACCGAAAAAAGGATCCAACTCACTTTAAGTATTATTTGAATAATTTGACTGTCAACAGACTTAATAGCATTAAGGACCTAGGAGTTACATTTGATCGCGGCCTAACCTTTCACGATCACATCTTAAATCTCACAAAAGAAACTTATCGCCGCTTGGGCCGCCGTAATGCGTAGTTCGAAGGAATTCCGGTGAACGGGCGTGGTTGGCCTCATGATCTGTTTCATGTAGACTTCACACAAGACTGTCGCACTGTGGCGAGGTCTATGTCACCGCTTATCCGAGCCCGCCGCCACCTCAATGCACTCCTCGCCGCCAATACTGAATGTGATGTAATGTTTGACAATTGTGAAAGTCTATTAGATCAATGGGCAGATGCAAAAGGCGAGATAGCCCGACCGATTTTGACTTTTATTTTGACGAATTTTAACTATAACCTAATATTGTATTGTGACATTGATGACTTCTAATTTTTGTATATAATTTAAATTGTAATTTTGACATTGTATTTTGGAAATGGTATTTAATTGTTATTATTATGTAACATCTAATTTTTCTATGTCATTTATTGTAATTATTATTTTGAATTTGAACTTTTGCCTGATTATGTAATGTGTGAGGTAAATGTAACTGTACATCGTTTTTATCTCAATAAATAAATAAAATAAATAAATAAACACCTATTCTCATCTACATTTATATTTGACACCCTTAACGTTATATGCTTTTTAATTATTTGCTTTATGCGTGATCAAAATGCTGGCACATATTGGCTTAACTAATATGCATAGCATTTCAACGGGGCAACGCTGCCAACTGGAAATGGGTTGGAGCATTTAGACTGCCTATGAGTCTGCTATGACTTATAACTAAACTACTTTGTCTAAAAGTTTATTATTATAGTAGCTGTAGTGTTGTGTAGTGTCCCGTGGGGTGCCGGGTTAGAATTGAACCTCCCTATATCACCCCGTGGGTGTCGTAAGAGGCGACTGTACTGTAACAGCCGGATCGTCCACAGCTGAACACAGCCTCCCCTATTAAGGGGGTATTTGCCATAATCCCCACGCTTGGCAGGCGTCTTGGGGATTGCAGTGTAAGTTGGGAGTTCTTTAGAAGGCGCTGCTGCCCACCTTCCAGTATTTTTTCCCTTAGTCACCTCTTACAACACCCACGGGATGAAATAGAGGAGTGATATTCTAAAATCTGCATTCACCAAGCGCTCTGGTAAGTTTTGGAAAATAAAATGGCCTCCCGGTCCCTACCGACCAAATATCTCTACACTCCAATGGCTCATAATTATATGTAACCACAACCGAGAATAGCATAATTTTGAGGTTCCTTAATCTTAATCTTGTTACAAACTCATCTTAAATTATTTAAAGTTAGATATACCATTAATTCTGTAAAATAAATATAGATGCTACAGACCTGCATAATGATTATGTGTAGACTCTTTTTCAATTCTTATAATGTAACTAGTCTGGCCATAAATACAGTTACACAAAAGAAGTTTTTTCCAGTTACGAAAAGTTTTTTCAACGTCTTATTTTGAATTGGGAATATTATTTTACAAATTTCTTTCGTTTTCGCGCCGTTTCACATATTTTTTTCGTGTTCATGATCAAATTACAAACAAAAACTTAACGTCGATAGCTACGGGCTAAGGCTACGAGCCTGAATCTACGCAAAGCCTACGCAAAATGCCTATTCCCTCAATTTAATTATTTTGAATCAAATTAAAACTTGCCTCAAAAACCGTACATTCCCGGCTTCCCGGGGGATTTCGTCAATTGAATTTTGTAATAACACGTTTTGTTGTTTGATCCCGGCGTAACGAGCTGTCACAAGCACCCGACGCTATTTCACGTTGTGCCGAATGTTTGCCGTATCTCAAAGGTCTCACTCAATCAGACACACTCCGATAGCTGCTTGGCGTTTACCAGGGAAGGATTTTCATGTTCTTTTATACAGTTCATTCAAAACATCTAAAGAATCATTCGTCAAATTAGCGTTGATATCTTTCTATATTATTTTCTTTCTCCAATCGGCTCCACCCTTTGACACTGCGTAGAGATGTATATTTTTTTATGTCTGATGGGTTAATCTTTGACCACTATATCACCTGATGGTAAGTGATGATGTGGTTGAAGATGTTCTTCAGGCTAACCTAGAATTACTGGCTCTCAAGGACAGCTGCCGGAAGACATTGTTAGGTGCTTGGCGACAGATTTTCTAATTGATGCGGGCATTCGCAAAGTGCCACCATGCTATAACGACTGCCATCCTTAGACAACAACCGGGACCGCTGGCTTAACGTGCCCTCCGAAGCACGTAAGCGCTCAGTAGTAATGTCAACAGCGGTCACCCATCCAACTCATGACCGCGGCGGACGGTGCTTAGCTTTGCTGATCGGATCAGAATGGCTAAGCAAATATACTATTACTAAACAGTTGCAAACAGATTTGCACAGGTATGCCGAACGGACCAGTGTTCAATTAACATTTTGTAGCTCCTCCCTGATAAGGTGTCTAGTTTTCGTCTCCTTGCCCACCTTGACAGAAACGTAGAGAAAATTTCATGTATACCTAGCAACATTATACAGTATGCCTTTATTGGATATAAGCCCGATCTTTCTCTGCCTCATTCCACCTCTGGCTATTCCATACCTTCCAAGCACCTATACACAAATCTATTTTATCATTCAGAAGCAACATCGGTTACAATAACAATAACATATTAGCAGTTTTAGAAATAGGTATCGCCAGTAGGCAACTGAGTTATTTTTGCCTTCAATCATTTTACCTAAGGTACAAGTAAGATACAAGCCTTCGTCACTTACACTACTTATTTATATTTAGTGAGATGTTATTTTTTATATAGCAAGAATAAGGTGAATGTTTAATTCCAAGTAACTGGTTTTTTTTATAAAACTCTGTGGGGTACCGGGAAGAGGCGAAGAAGGGCAAAAATATCATAAGGTTGGTGCTGTGGGTCGGCAGCAGCGCCTTCTTAAGAACTAATATCTTGCACTGCAATCCCGAAGACGCTTGCCATCTTGCCAAGCATAGGATTTATGGCAAATCCCCCTGATAATGATGAGGAAGGCTATGGAGAAGGCCAACCAAATAGAAGGTTCATCTGCATGTCACGGGTCTATAGCTCGTAGATGGAAGGAGTTACAAACCTAAGCTTTAAATATTTTGTGTATAATGATGACCCAGAGATGGACATATGATAGTAGAAATTCCATTAAATGTTTAAGTAATGGGGCGCTGTCAAAGTTAGTCATTTTATTTTTTCCCATTTATATCATGGGGTTCACAACAAAATACTTAAACTGCAGATTTATATCTAGCTTGGAAGCTGTGACACAGAATAAAAAGGCCCAGAAAGAAATATCTCTCCGCAAAGCCATTCCAATAAATAAGTGATTCTAGCCACGAAGCAACAGCTTGCAAAGCATGGAGTACCTTATATCCCGTCCGCAGAATAATCCCGTCTGGACAGATACGCCCAAGTATCTGAAGTTTTGTACCTAAGGTGCGGAATGAGTTAGGCCTGGCAGTGATCATAAAACAAATAACTATTCGTTTTCTACTACAGGCTGTTGCAATGCTAAAACCTAAAAGAGCAAGGCCTGACTTCCATTTTCCCAGTTTTTACCCGTTGTAAGTTGTGCACTTATCTCTAAATGAAACCCATTAAAAATGTTGTTCCCGTACCAACTAATAAATGCCTATCGTTGAAGCTACTATATGACCTGTCAAATGCAATCACAGCATACTGCAGGTATAATAAATGTAATAAGCATGTATTTCAACCAGCTGTTCATTAAGGGTATATTATGAGGCCTCGTTTACACTGACGTGGAGTTTTTAGATGTTGTTACTAATTTATTGACATAAATAAAAGGTTTTGCCCGGACTGACAAACCACATACATCCTAAACCGCTGGCTGGATATATAGATCTAATATTTGGAGGGTATGCAATATGGGTATGCCGTATGGGAAACTAAGAAATCTTCTTGAAAATTTGCACCGTACGGGGTTAAAATTGAGCTTTAAAAATATCTATCGATTTTGTCGACATCGTCTCAAAGTTGATGGGTTGAAATTTTCAGAGTAAATTTCTTTAAATTTATGAACGAAATAATAAAACAACACGCTTAGGTAAAATATTTCCGTCGCTTCCTTTTCAGGTATTGATCTACCCACAAAACAAGTGATTTCCTAATAGTTTGGACAACACTTCGGTGACTGATATTTGGATATTTTGTGAAGAGTACCAACATACTAACGTTTACGACCTAGTGATACACGGATGAATAGACAGGCTGTATAGTGACATATATAGAGCTACGTTTTTCTCTTTGGGTACAGAACTCAAACAAGTACATCGATAGACATCTATCATAGAATTTTAAATTGATTGACTTTGTATATACTTGCCTATTCCATTATTACAAATATGTGTCTGAAGATTGATGTATTAGCATAAACTTGATACCTAAAGGAAAAAAAAACTCTGTGCATAAAATAAACCACTAAGGCTTGTATTAATAATTGCATCTCAAGAATGAGAGAGATCTCAAGATGCTGTTTTTGACAGTTGTTCCATACATTAAACGTCAAAAGGCATCTTAAGATCGATCAAAAACGAACAAAGACTCGTTTTAATAAATGCAAAGTTATGACGTTTGATGTATGTAAGAACTGTCAAAAACAACATCTTGAGACTGATTTCAACTTTGAGATGTATTTGTTAATTTTGTTAATACCAGCCTTGAAGTTCACTTAAAAAGAAATATTTTCCAAATATTTTAACATCTGGAAGCGACAATAATGTTGTATTGTACTAACCAAATGTATGCCAAAAGTTTGTCATAAAATAAATAGGCTAATAGCAATCATATTATAATGGCTCGTATTATATGCCTTGCAAGTCTGTTTTCAATATAAGCAATCATATTATATGCCTTGGCTAAAATGAAAACCCAGCAATGCCGGATACTACCAGTTAATTAAGGTTTTGTTGAAAACCATTGGTCGCCTGAATGACGCTCACTTACGATACAAGGTTTTTTCACTCCCAAATGTCCGAAAACACTGTACACATATATAGATCCATTGACCAATGAAACTGGCCATGTTTGAGTTGACCGTCTTTGGATTTCGTATTGCCAAAAAAAAATATGTTTGTTGGTTTTGATAACAACTTTAAAACTTTTTTTTTAAATTCATAGCTGATATGCTAGCCTTTGACCACAATCTCACCGGATGGTAAAAGAGGATTTGGTCAAACATGTTGTTCAGGCTAACGTAGAATAAGTTATAGTTTATAGTAGTTAAGCGCACATGGTTACAAATACTGCACAATACACTGATCTAATAAATCGTAGTATTCAATATTTGTTAGGATATGATAGGTGCATAATTTACTGAAATTTGCGAGATTCCTGATTAATTTCATTTTTAAGACGGACCCCGTAACATTTCTAGACAATACCGTGTGCAACATAGACAAAACCGCCCATAACGTAGACAAAAGTGGTCTAAAATTTACTACTTTGATGGCAATCCAGTTAATTAAAATTATTCTATATATTGAAATCGAGTTATTTGTTTTGAAGTAAAAAATATAAAAAAATATTTAACCTTCTCAATTTAGGATGCAAATAATTGCATCCAAAAATGTAGACTCATGGGTGGTATAAGTCTACAGTAAATTATTGTCACAATAATGTCCAGCAGATAAAATGGACCATGAGTGAAGTACTCATGGTGCATCTTAATATTATCTTACTTAACCACTTATAATATATATATATTTTTATGGCTTTATGACAAGCTCGAGGCCCATCTGATGTTAAGCGGACTAACCTCTGCCTATAGAAGATGCATTTCGTCACAAATCACGAATTGCATTGCGCTGCACGGAACACACCGTTAGGTGCTTGGCGACAGATTTTCTACTTGAGGGTGGTCGCTAGCCAGGCGGGCATTCGCAAAATGCCCTTTCACCATGCGATGAAGCTCAAGCCCACGGCGGGATTCGAACCATGGACCTCCTGCGCGGCAGTCCATAGCCACTGAGCCATCACTGCTTCAAAATAATAGATATGGCTTTGAAGCGCTTGTAGCGTAACTTTCTTAACCGATCAACTAAGTTAATGTGTAACCGATCAACTAGTGTCTTCATAGCGCTCACCCTGCAAA
Organism: Plagodis dolabraria; assembly: GCA_963854805.1. Classification (NCBI taxonomy): domain Eukaryota; kingdom Metazoa; phylum Arthropoda; class Insecta; order Lepidoptera; family Geometridae; genus Plagodis; species Plagodis dolabraria. The sequence continues at coordinate 8,667,936 of OY978442.1, forward strand.
CGTAGTTTCTTCATATTTTATATATCAAGTGTTCAAATACGATGAACTTTTGCATGCATGTCCTTGAACATAAAATATATCTTTCGGGTTTGTCAGACTTTCGTAAAAAGTCTATTTTCAAAAATATCGGAAAAAATATTCGGTACGGGAGTTTTATTTTCACATTTAGAGATAAAATAAAACGAAATGTTGGCAAACAAGAAGCATAGATTTTAGGTTCGAGGACATGTATGAAAAAATCAACGAGTTTGAACACTTTGCATATTAAGTATAACGCAAGTAAGTTTTTTATGAAAAGACCAACGAAGACCTACTAAATAAAGCTATTTAGTAGTGTGGTCATGTGTATTAATGTATTAAATGTGAATAATTATGCAATTATTCACATTTGAGGAGGTTCGGAACATAAACCGATAAATTGAATTTTGAAGATTTTCGATAAAATTTTATACACATGACCACTCATAGTTAAGCTGTATTTAATAATGTAATATTGTGCGCAACATCAAAAACCCAATTTAATCAAAGTAATTTCTTTGAATTAACAAACGTCGAAATTTAAAGATGCATTTTTATTAGGCTGTAATACTCGTTAATGTCCTATGTTGCGTTTTAAATTATTTAGTCCTAATTAGTATCTTATCTTTAAATTTAAATACTTACTCAAATTAAACTCATTCAAGTGATGACGACGTGTGGTTGATTTGGTTAACCGGAAAAACTAGAATGGGAATTGCCTTTCGGGTATAGCTGCAAAACACCGTAATCGATATTTATACTTATGGGTGGTACCTAGTCAGGCGAGCATTCACATATAAAAAATACCTGTAACATAAAATATTATCACTCGTACTCAATGATTATGTAGGAAGCAACAAGAGCTCGTGTGAATAAGGCATAAAAAGAGTGACGTCAATTTATCGTCGTTGGTGCAAGTCATAAAAAGGAAGAGGGTAAGGCTAACGAAGATAGCGACGTAGCCTCGTGCGTCACGGTGTCAATGTGGTCGCCTTTTTCACCATAACGGTAAGTCATCATTAAATATCGCAATACTACACAACATAATATGTTGTACGACCAACCATATAACGCAACAAAAATCAAACACAACACTGCGAAACTAGCTGTAGCTAGCAAGCACTGTCACGCAACGTTGCATTTGTTGTCAGCATATTTATATAGAATATTTCAATATTAATATTTGTAATTGACCTTCATAAGAGCGTCGTGGACTCCGAAGTTGAATAAATGATTTTAACTTTGTCTGTAATTTGATTATAAAACCGGTGGATTTTGTCGCGTTGGTCGCATATTCTAGTGTTTATAGTGTAAAAAGTTAATAGCTGCAGTACAGGGAAGACCAAATTAATCAAATATCTCTCTTCATTCTAGTGTACTATTGGATTAAATTGTTATATACCCCTGTCATTCTATTCCTCATTTAAATGTCCTCGTTCAAGTTTGTCTTCTTTTCTTTGCCAGTAAACATATAAATATGTTAATTATTACTTTTTGACCACTAATAACATTCTGAGTTCTTGCTCAGAATTGCGAGCAAAGTCAATTTTGTCGTCGAACATCATGGCAGTTAGTACCTTAATTTTCATAACTAATCGCGACCTTTTTACCACGCCATATACTCGTATGTGGTTGTAGAATAGATTTACATACAAGACTGCTTTATTTGAGGTGATATCTTATCATATCATAATTATATTTTGTCCATAACGGTTATGGTCTGCGCATTGTTGATATTTGCCGAGTTTATTTGAACACTTCGTTGTTGAATAAAGTCTAAGCTGCAACCCAGGTTCGATAAGCTAATATGAAATTCAGCTAAAGTTATCGGTATTTCCTACCGTAAATGCTCAGTAAATGTCATGTGTTACTTTTACAGGATTTTTTGGCAGAAGTCTTATTTGAGAGTGACAACTACTTAGCCAGTTGGAATGAAAAAAACTTCTTGTTGTTAAATGATTTTGTCACAAGGTTTTGCTTGGAAATTGATACTAAACTGGTGGAACGTCTGAGCATTAGTATGTTTTATTGACATTGAAAAGAACAACGCACTCTCGTTCGCCCGTGACGTATGAAGCTTTGACATCGAGAGATAACTTAAACACGTTTATGATAATATAACTTAAACATATATTTTTTTTATGTTTTATGTGCTTAATTGGAGGAGAAATCTTGCCCCCCTTTCTCTAGGGATATATAATAGCTCCAAAAGAGTATTACTAAAAATAGTTTAAGTTAAGTATCCTCCAGTGCTTCTACTACATATTAATCTCAACATTTTACATATTGTTCCACAGATCTCATTTAATTTTTTTTAGTAAGCCGTAATATAAAACTTATATACAGCGCGAGGTTTACCGCTTCCTACCCGTTATATGTTCGAAAAGATTTGAACTTGAGCGAACAAGTTGCCTTACATTAAAAAGGTAACTTGTTCGCTTCGATCAATGTAAAAAAAGGCTTTTTAACCCGCTGTATCTTGTAACAAGGACTCTACAACCAGACAATTGACAAGGTAATTTGCTGGTAACTTTGAAGTATCGTGTAGTAATTATGTACATATACTCTGGTATCTGCTAATAATTTATTTCAGGCTGTTTTGAGGCCGCACCGTTGTTAATATATTTATATCTTTACAAATTATAGGATGAATGTGAAGTTACATAATGTCAGGTATTAATAATTAAAAAACAATCCAAGGTACCTGATGTATTTAATATTAAGAATCGAACTAGGTACAAATATGTCATTCAATTATTATCTCGGGAAAACATTTTGTGTTACGGACGAACCCGTTTTTTTACAAAACTACAACGAAACCTACATAACTTACATAACTTACATAAGTAACGCACCTAAGCTTTTAAGACTATATTTTGAATTTTGTCTATGTATGTTTAATATTCATTTTTTTAAATATTTGTATTTAAAAGGAAAAGTTGTTCACGTAATTGAACTACTTTTGATGAAAGGGATTCAAACCCGCGATCATCCGTCTCTAAAGCCGGGATATGATCTGCCAACTGAGCTATCATAGTGGGTGAGTCATAGCTAAAATGTATACTTTCGTTCCTGTCGTTTAACCGTCTTAAGTAGCCCTTTCTTCCAGCTTTTCGTTGTAATTTTGTAAGCTTATTCGGTTAGCATGCGTTAGTGCAAAAATGACAATATTCGAATTCTCACTTTTTTGGCCTCCGTAACCCAAGAACTAAAATGGAGCACTTTTAATAAGACTCCGTTGTCTGTCTGTCCGTTCGTTTTTCTATCCGTATATTCGTCACATAGAACGCTCAATGTGGTACGGCACCTTGCGGACTATTTTTTTTATGATCTTCTAAAAGGTCGATTGTGACATCAACATAAATGATCCACATCAGCAATCGATAATATTTGCATGGTGGTAGGGCATTTTGCAAATGCCCGCCTGGCTAGCTACCACCCTCAAGTAGAAAATCTGTCGCTAAGCACCTAACGGTGTGTTCCGACAGCTGTCCTTGAGAGCCAGTAATTCAAGGTTAGCCTGAACAACATCTTCGACCACATTATTACATACCATCAGGTGAGATAGTGGTCAAAGGCTAACCTATCAGGCATAAAAAAAACTATGTCTAATATTAACTTTATGGAACGATAAAAATATTTGTATTTGTAAGGAAAAGTAATTCAACTACACTTTAACTACAACAACTTTCATGAGACTCCATTGTCTGTCTATCCGTTCGTTCTTCCATCTGTATATTGGTCACATAGGTAACAATATTGTGGAATTCGGAACTCAGAATGCTATAGCGCTCTATGTGGTACGGCGCCTATGGGTTTTTTTTGTTATTATCTTCTATAAGGTCGATTGTGACATCAACATAAATGATCCACATCAGCAATAGACGCAATCAATAGATCGTCGAGACAAGTTTAGTCGTAGCACTTAACATATACTCGTAGTTTCGTCATATTTTAAACACCAGATGTTCAAACTCGCTGATAATATTGCATACATGTCATTGAGCTGATCTATGCTTCTAGTTCCCCACTTTCCCGTAAAATTATGGAAAAAAGAATTTGTATGGGAGTCCTCATTTTCACATTAAGAGATAGAGCAAGTAATAAAACTAAATACTTACTAACAAACTAGAAGCATATATAAGGTGGATATTAATTCATCAACAATACTGCGGGGGATGGTGTAGAATCGATAACGGAATGTGTTCCACTCATGTTTAATTTTCACATACAAAAAAACAGTATAACTATTTTCTAAGCGCGGCGCGTTGCCTTTTAGTATGATAGCGACAGCCGTGGTTTACTCCATTCTCACACGTACGAACGCTACCCGATGTCAATTAGACGCTATCACTAGGGCAAAACGGCTGATTAACTATTATACGTACCTATTCTGACGAACGTGAAGGCCTTCCCGGCCAATCTAACTAGACTGCCGAATGCTTTACATAATCGCCAATCGATTAAAATTTTCTAAATTATAAAAAATGTTACTTACCTACATTATTTTTAAATTCAAGGTTATGTAGGTACCTCAGTACTGTATTGTGTTGCAGCTACTTAGGTATGCCGTATTGTGTTTAACCGCTACCGCGTCGCGCGTTCTTTTGTCGCAAGCCGCCAAAGACCGACTAAGCAAAATAGGTACGCAAAACAGCTGTCTATTGTGCCTAGTATAGCAGTTCATTGACTTCGCGTAGCAATCGTGCGTGTGTGTGAATAGAGTAGAAACACAGTGTTCGTAGACTGCGGTTGTCCTTGCTATTATTCCCAAAGCCAACGTGCCTCAGCTTAAGCAATAGTACAGACTTTTAGTGTATGTTAAAATTAAACATGAGTGGAATACATTCCGTTATCGATTCTACACCATCCCCCGCAGTATTGTTGATGAATTAATATCCACCTTATATATAGCTCAAAGACGTGCTTGCAAAATTTCACCGAGTATGACCATTTATTTTTGAAAATACGACGAAACTACGAGCAGTCAAATAAAAAGAAACAAAAAAGAAAAAAAAAGAAAAAATAAACATATTTTTTCCAACACAAAAAAAATAACATCTCAAAATGTTTGTTAGTACTAGCAGAAGTCAACCCTAAGAGGTTGTTAGCATTTTTCCAATAACCCTGTATAATGGAATCACAGCTTTGAAAAAAAAATCTAGAATCTCACCACTAGATTGGGTGGTTTCCCGTAGCATGGGTGTCGTAAGAGCAGACCGATCCAGATTGTTTTTCTTTAAATATAATGTAATTCGATTAACCGGCGATAGTATTTGAACAGTGCACGTGGTTGGTGCCAGGTCAGAGTATCATACCCCATTTCTTCCCGTAGGTGTCGTAGGAGGCGAATAAAGGATATGTACTAGAACAGCGGCTTCTAAAGTACTGATAGCTTATATAATTTTATCGCTGATAGGTAAGCCTTTCACCACAGTCTCACCTGAAGGTTAGTGATGATGTGATCAAAGGTGTTAACAGGTTTTAAACCTGGAATTACTGGCTCTCAAGGACAGCTGCCGGAACACACTTAGGTGCTTTGCGACAAATTTTCTACTTGGGGGTGGTTGGTAGCCAGGGCATTTGCAAAATGCCTTCTCCACCATATGTGGAAGATCAAATGCGCGGTGAGATTCGAACTATGGACCTGCTGTGCGGCAGTCCACAGTCAATGCCACTGAGCCATCACTGCTTCAAACTGCAATCCCTAAGACAAGCGTGGACGCCTTGGTTGATGTGATGATGATGAGTGCTTGAAATCTTCTACATTAAAAATATAGTTGCCCTGTTTTTACATAAAGCTACATACAAATTTCATGAGCCGTTTTCCTTTTACGAAATTAAAGCTTAAGTAACACTACGCCTACACCTGTCCAAAAAAGGCCGCATACTTCTTAAGAAACTCTCGCATCCGTCACACTCAATCAATACTTCCATCTAAAGGACGAGTAGCAGCTGTTTACTGAATTCGCCGGCACGCTCCGCCATGATCAACAAGTGTTGAATTATCTCTCAATTAAAGCATTTTACACCTAACATCGCTCAAAATAAGACTCAAAGTGCGGATCTGAAAATTCAGTAGCAGGTGACGATTGAGCTCGATTAGAAGCTTCAAACAAACTTGCGATTGTCAGTCGTATTACTGTGGTATACTGTGGAATATTCTTTGACATCTTCTCCAGCCGGATGATACAATTTAACAAAGAAAATTGATCTTTATGTTTAGTGTCATTAAGTTCAAAATAGATGAGCTAGAGTACAGTTTCCCGGGCAAAGAGGCTGGGGTGGCGTCGCCAAGCAACAAAGCTGGGTATCCACTTAGTTTTCTTGCCCTTGATATTGGATCTTTGATGGTCAATGATGTTTGCTACGCGAAATAGGTATCAAAACGGTTGATTTGTTATTAATAAATGTAACTGAACCTTGAATCAAAGTAAATAAGCTGTTATCAATAAGGTAACTTTTTTGCTTATATATTCTGACCTTTGATGACTATCTTACCTGATGATGAGCGAGATGTCATCGAAGATATTGTTCAGACTCACATAAAATTACTTATTCAAGGATAGCTACCGGTAAAATCGGTAAGGCACTTAGCGAAAAAATAGTTCTACTCGATGGTGGCAGTGGTAGGTAAAAATTGTTTGTTGGTTTTGATCACATTTGGTTAAATAAAGGATATGTTACATAAAATACCGACATTTCAGATTCATAGCTAGTTTAGTTTTTGAGATAGACTCCGTAACAAAAATGGTGTAAATTAACAACATTGACTGGCCCCCATTTATTGATATTGATAGAAAAAAAGTATTTAAAATATATTTGTATTTTACTCAATGCGTTCTAGACGATGACTATATATGGACATTAAAAGAGGCAAAAATAACTTTTTTCCTGCTTATACTGTATTATAGCCCCCATAAAACAAAGGAAATAAGTAAGTAAGTAATAGTAATAGCTCATCGTATTTTCCAAAACTTATCAGAGTGCTTCGTAGATGCGACACAAGCTCTGAACTCTTCTGACGCGGCACGCTCCGTAGAATAATCCTGTCCAGACGGCTACGCCGATGTACACATGTAGCTTTCTACCTAAAGTGCGGAGTAAGCCAGGCCTGATACTGCAAAAGGCCAAAGTTCACACAGATGAACTTTCCATGAAGCGAACTTTACCATTTTAAGTCGTAGCATATTAATTACATACGTACAAGTAACTAACCAACTCATTATCTTCGCGTATCACTATCCTTAGGATTTACCTATGATAAAATAGAGGGAGATCAGAACAAAGAAACCCTCGAATCCCTCTCCCTTCTAAATTCCGTGAATCCCACCCACATTATATAAATCATTATAGAAATTTTCAATACATACAGATGTTCTATGAGTCGGTGTAATTAAGTAATTTGATACCTGAAATCGAAGGAACTCTTCATCTGATAGAATGGCGCCCACACGCAATCAGTTTAATCTTTAGTACTTAAACTCACTGCGGTAGGTAGTGTATTTACTTCTTCCATGAGACAAATCATTGATTTAATAATCTTACACAATTTCTCAAATCTTTTACAAGCTAAGGTAGTTTATATTAGATAAAATTACATTAGTACATAAAATTGCACTTCTAAAATTAGGATTATTCAAAAAAGATGCGTCAGCAAAGATCTTACATGTATAAGGTCTTTGTCTGGGAGACACGACAGTGCACAGCGTCAGCGTCAAGCGCGGGACTCAGCAGTCAGCACGTATAACTGGCGTTGAGACGATTGCGCTGTAGCTGTCAAAGTCAAAATTCCTTGTCTAAACCAAACTGTCACTTTAATAATTATGAACAAAACTCGGGATAGTTTTTAGGATTATTCTATTCAATTTTAGGTACTTTTGCATCAGTTTAGAGAGCACCACGTTACATGACATCTAAGTTTACGTAAAACATACCCACAGTTTAACAGAAATGTATTTTTTATGGACAAAAATCAATTTTTAGGACTGTCATTCGCAAGCGTTATACGAATTTAGATTTTAAAGCGAACAAAATTTCGATTTGAAGGAATCCTAAGATACCCTAAGGTACCCTTAGCGTTTAACGGATAGAGCATGACCATCAAAATACAGCAACAATTTAGATGACACAAATGCATCAATCAGATATCCATGTAATGTTGATCATATCATAGAATAGCTTTTGTCTGATGCTGCCTCTGTATCACCCAGAATGAACCAGCAACTGATAGTTGAGTGTGGCTAGCGTAAAGTTAAGATTGATAGCATGTAGGCTAACTAGGTTGCTAGACATTATTATATGCTGGAACCTCAAGGTTTTGTCAATGCTTAATATATATTTTACATTGTAGTGCCATTATTATTATTATAAATGAAAAAATTACAAGTAGAAAAGAAAAGATGCCCATCTGCCTTAATAAGCAAGGTATGGCAAGAATATTACTTAAAATAAATTAATTAACAAAAAGAAAAAATTACAATAAGATTAAAAACAGTGAAAGGAAAAAACTACAAGAGAGCCCTAAAAGAGAAATGAATTATAAATATGAATATACATATGAAGAATAAATAATAATAAGAAAAAAAGATTAGGAAAAATGTCTGATGTCAGAAGGAAAGACATCTGATGATACATAACTTAAGTTCAACGTGCTGAAACAGATAAAGCTTTGGCTAAAGATGTTACCTAAAGTAACACTACGTCTTGATCAGATAAAATGGTTAGTTATTTCCGGATAGGACACTGAACAATGAAGTAAGTACAATGGTGTTATCAGCTTAAAACTATGTTCATTGGCCAGATTGCCCGAAAAAAAATTGAAGATGTACTCAAAGAGGTAATTATCATTATTAGACATAGGGTCAGTCCTATGTTACTCAGCAAGAAAATGTTTAATAAAGTCGAAGGAATGGAAATGTTATCACCGGATTGACCGAATGTTTACAATTTTTGGGTCGAAGTTATGTAAGTTAGTTATGGTGCTTGATGATTCCCAAAATATTAGGGTAAATCCAGGTCTAATTTTATATCTTTTCTTCAAATTGGCCAATTTTTATTTACTTTGTTTTAGGAACATTGATTGATTTTGCCATCTGGAGGTATTTATGATCAGTTGGATTCGTTTTAATTTCATTAAATTAATCACTAATAGTTCGTAAAGCTTGTTGTATTTACTTTTCCTTTATGTATAATACCCACGCAAGGATTATCTATTGATGCTAGATGTCCATCACTGGTTGTCCATTATTGGATAAGTGTCCACTACTGGGTGTCCAAAACTAGATTTTTACTGTCCATTACTAGTGACATAAAAAAAAAGTTTTTTATGTTTTGATTCTAGGTGACAATTGTCTGACAAACCCTATAGTTTTAAATTGGTACCATAGGATGTCTTTCATCATTGTTAAACGTCACATGTAAACACGAGTTATTAATTACGATGTAAAATTAATAAAACTATGGGTCCCTCCTAAAACTGTCCAAGATTGGCGCCGTCACCCTAATACAATTTTTTTAAGAATTTTAGTGAATTTTTGTACTCCAATAATTTGTAAATTTATGATTTTCGCTTAGTACGCGGTAGTGCTTGTAATCATAATATTTAGAAATTTTAGTGAATTTATATAAAATTTATATCGTTGTGTGATTAAGTTTCGTTAGTAAATGACTTTAATAAAATAACTTTTAATATATGTCAACCTGCTCCTTTATATGTCATTGAATTCCTTGAAACCAGAGGTTTTATTATCCCATGTAAATCAGTCATGTGAGAGGTTTCATTCCAAACAGAAGCAGTCCTACTAGACCCTAAAAATGGAGAAACATTGAGACATGCAGTTGTTAAGTCTCATGTGCATGTAATTGTTTCAATGCGAAACCCTGAAAGAAGACAACAAAGCCCGACTTGCACTTGGCAAAATTTTTCTTATTTAATATTTACCGCTTAGGCGTCTAGGGCATATGAAAAAAAAACTCATTAGATCACCGCGTGAGCTTAGTGATATCAGACCTTTTTCTAGTGGAATTATGTCAAAAGAAATTTCGCTGAGGAAGACAAAATAATCAACTTTGTATGTGGCAATTTATATGAAAAGGTATTTTCTCGTGAAGAAGGGAATAACTTTGGACTATATTTTAGAATTATAAAAGTTAACTCTGTAGTTAAATTAGTTAAATACAGTAGGCCTAGACACAGTTTTTCTCACTTTATGCTTTTATTTTTGTACGGTTGGTTTGAATGTTTGCTACAATATTTTGTATGGTGAAATAACAGCGCCCCTGGTGGCGCGTTAATGAAACACGCTTTTCATCATAGACAATTGTGTTTACGCAGTTAGGACTCAAACTAGACCATAGATAGCATAGAATCATAGATCGATGCACTAGACCTCCTGTTGAAAGATTCGTATTGTGACAGTCACGGTAATCGCTCCTTTGTAAATTGGTGCTAATTTGAAGAAACAATACTTTTGTCCCAGGTGCCATTTTTTGAAACGCATTATTTTACTATCTAACAGAAATAAATAAAACTGTCTAAGGCGGTTATATGCAGTTTTTTCCATTAAAAAAAATAAAATGTAATAGCTGTAGTATAAGAGAAAAAGCAGTAGTAAATCACTTTATTTTCTTCCATCTATATATTCTTTATACACAGAGTACTGCTTTTAATGTTACACAAATATCTTAACAAAACCGATTAGACTACCTATGTGACTTTAACTTTATTCTAATTTTAGCAGATCTAGAATATCTTGTATAAAGGAATATATTCACTATGCAATAAGTTTATTATAAAACATTTTAAGAGACTTATTGTCGTTACGAAGGCTCGAGAAAAGAGTTCCGCAGTCTTCTCTTTGCCGCCATTTTGACGCCACTACTACGTGAAGTTCGCTGTGAGATTGTTATATACGTTGTTGACGTCACATCCGATTTCGTTAGAAAAGTAGAAAACTCCACAGCGACCACAAGTATTATTGTACTTACATGTCCATTTTTTTCAAATAAATATTCACTCAGGAAAACGTGCTGTGGCCATATTTTAGGGAAGTACCTAGAGTGTTCCTGTTCAGTTTCAGGTAATAATTATATTATTATATTGACGGATTTTAGAGCTTTAAACATAGAGTTTTGTATATTCATAACTTGTATTATAGCAGTTTTCAAAATATTAACACCAGATAAAGCTTACAAAGATGTCCCTTCTTTTGGATTCACAGTCTAACGCATATTTCTTTTATGAAGATGCATTTTTTTATGTGATTTCTAAAGAAGTAACAAAGCGCACATTTGAAAAATGATTTAAAGAAAGAAAATATAGTACTAATCATTTTATTGTTTGTCGATGCTGCATATGTCGAATGCTTTTTTATTATCTCAATTTGTATTTGCGTATTAGATAAAAAATAATGTTTCGAAAAATTTAGTCTTTGGTCATAAAGTCATTTGCGAATTCACTTCGAATTCGCAAATGACTTTATGACTAATAATTATACTTAATTTCTCGAAGAATTATATTTCTCCTCATTATGAAAAATTGATAAGCTTGTAAAATTATAATTAAGTGGTATATTTTAGACAAACTATTGGATTTATGGCAAATAAAACCGTAGATTGAAGTTGTATAATGGGATTTAATGTTCAGTTATAAAAACAGACTTGGTACATAAGGATGGGTGTTCGTAGTTCGTAGTAGCAATTAGAAGAAGTAAATTAAAAACCAGAGAGCAATTACATAGTTTAGGAATCTTACACATAGATAATAACATACTTAAATGTCATCGCTACACGCCTCAATATAAGTTTAAATTTATGTTCTAACACTACCCCTTAAATTTAACCTTATGTAACACAACTATATATAAATATAACAAGCATTAATTATTTATTACACAATAATATCTTTTACATCGTTATGATAACTTATCTTATTTGTTGAAAAAAGAAGATACAAATTTTACATGTTTTTTCTCTAGATAATGGCTTAGTTAGTATATCAGCTATCATTTTTTCAGTAGATACATAGTTCAAACAAACAACTTTTTCAGTGACCAATTGTCTTATAAAATGATGTCTTATGTCAATATGCTTACTCCTTGAGTGCCCTATTGAATTTACACACAATTTCTGCGCCGACTGACTATCATTCCATAGTGTTATATTACAGGTTAAACTGAAGCATTCAAATAAAAATGTGCGTAGAAATAAGGCCTCTTTACAAGAATCGGAAATTGCCATGTATTCTGCCTCTGCACTGGATAGAGCCACAGTCCTCTGCTTTCGACTATCCCAGGAGACCAATGAGTTACCAATGAAAAATACATACCCAGTATATGAGCGCCGGGTAAGTTCATCTGCACCCCAATCTGCATCGGTGTAACATGTGATTTTGATATCTCCGCTCTTAAATTGAAGACTATATCCTATAGTATTCTTCAAATATCTTAAAACTCTTTTAGCAGCTTTCCAATGTTCCTCTGAGAAGCAGTTGTTGAACTGGCTCAAATAACTTACAGCATAACTAATATCTGGTCTAGAACACACTGATAAATACATTAGACTTCCAATTAAATTTCTATAATCAAGTTTACAGTTACTAATTTCAGCCTTTTTCAACCTTAATCCAACCTCCATGCGAGTTGTAGCTGGATTACAGTCAGACATGTTATATTTATCCAATATTCTTTTGATATAGTTTGATTGATCTAGTGTTATCATATTTTGCATCCTAGTTATTCTCATACCTAGGATGTGCTTAACAGGTCCCATGTCTTTCATCTCAAACTCTTCTTTAAGATTTTTCTTAATTTCTTCCTTCTTTATTTTCAAGGATTTTGATGAAAATAACAATATATCATCCACATATAAGGCTATGATGATATAATCCTCTTTCTGACAATATACAAATACACAAGGTTCAGATAATAATTTTTTAAATTTTAGTTTATTTGTTAATACAAAATTTATTTTCTCATACCAAGCTGCTTGTTTCAAACCATATACAGCTTTATGCAGTCTGTATACTTTCTTTTCATCTCCTTTCTTTACAAATATTTCTGGCTGTTCCATGAAAACGGTCTCTTCAAGATCACCATTCAGAAAAGCAGTTTTTACATCCAAATGTTCTATTTCTAGATCATACTGAGCAGCCATTGCTAGTAATATTCTAATTGTAGAATACCTTACCACAGGAGAAAAAGTTGAAGTATAGTCTATCCCATATTTTTGAGAATAGCCTTTTGCTACGAGACGAGCTTTATATTTTATTAATTCCCCATCAAGCCCTCTCTTCTTAGTGAATACCCATTTAGACTTCACAGGCTTCTTGCCTTCTGGTAAATCTACAAGGGTCCAGCAATGATTGGTGTTAAATGAATTATACTCATCTTGCATTGCTGCCATCCATTGCTTGCCTTCACAGCTGCTCAGTGCTTCCTGCACTGTCTCCGGAACACACATTTCTCCTTGTTGCATCCCTGCAAACTGCGCATACTCGTGTACATCTTGATAATCCATGTCTGATTCGTCATCCGAAGGATCTGGAATGTAAGTAAGATCGGACGAGTTTTCTGATTCATCTACCCCTGTTTCATCATCCCAAGACTCATCAAGGCTGAACATTGTATATCTGCTGCTTCGCCTACTTGGAATTATGTCATCAGATAGATTATTTCCTTCTGGAGATTTAGGCTCAGGCAATCTACTTTCAGTGCCTGTAGCATCAACGGGAAATTCATATAAATTGACTGAAATGTCTTTGTTACAATTATCATCATGTGACATATTCCCCTTAACAAAAACATTTTCAAGGAAAGTTACATGTCTTGCTTTGATGCACTTTTTGGGACATGATGGATCTATAAGTCTATAACTTTTACTGTCCTCACAGTAACCCACAAATTTGTATCTCTTGCTTTTTGAATCTAATTTACGTCGATTTTCTTGCAAAGCATAGGCAATACACCCAAAAACTCGGATATGTTTAACATCTACCTTTTTAGAAGTCCATTTTTCCTCGGGAACAACTCCCAGAACAGCCTTCGTAGGAGAGCGGTTCTTCAGATAGACTGCTGCATTCACAGCCTCTGCCCAGTACTTCTTGTCCAAGCCTGCATCTTGGAGCATGCAACGAGCCTTCTCCATAATTGTGCGGTTGGCTCTCTCTGCAACTCCGTTCTGAGAACTGCATCTTGGGATTGTAGTTTGATGTCGAATCCCGTTGGCTTCCAAGTACTTCTGAAATGCATGGTTAACATATTCAGTTCCATTATCACTTCTCAAACATTTTATTTTCTTGCCAGTTTGATTCTCAGCCAGTAATTTGAAGATTTTAAATTTTTCAAAGGCCTCATCTTTCGTTCTAAGAAAATACAAAAATGTTTTACGAGAAAAATCATCAATGAAAGTGATATAATAACGATAACCACTGAGTGATGGTGTCTGAAAAGGTCCACATACATCAGTATGCACCAGGCCTAATATATCCTTTGACCTACTTACAGACCTTTTGGGGAAGGGTAACTTAGACTGTTTTCCCTCAATGCAGGCAATACAGGTTTTGAAATTAGAATTGTCAAAATGCATACCTGAAACCATCCCATTCTTCATTAAATTCATACTCCTGGAGTTGAGGTGACCCAACCTTTTGTGCCAAAGCTCTTGTGTGACCTGGACTGCTGCATTTTCTCTGCATACCTCCTGAGGTTCCTTGCAGACGCTGGCAGCCTTCACACTAGAATTCATGGCAATCCCCGACTCCCCAAATGTGTCTAGTTCATAGACCCCATTATTGTATGAAGCTGTCGCTACTATTTCATTACCAGTACCTATGATTTTACATTGTTTATTATTGAATACTACAGAATAACCTTTCCTAGTCAATTCACTTACTGATAAAAGATTAGTACTTAGATTCGGCACATAATAAACATTGCTAATTGTCTTTTCACAATCTTTTAATTTAACTACAACACTACCTAGGCCAGCTGTTGCTAACTTTGCCCCGTTGGCAACATACACTTCTAGAGTTTTGCCAGAGATATACTCACACATAATGTCTTTATTGTTGCACATGTGATTTGTCGCTCCAGAGTCAAGATACCACCGATTGTCTTTCACATTCACTGCAAGAGCAGTTAACAAAGCATTCTTGATTTTCCAAGTTTGATCTCTGCTTTTGTTGTGATCCTTCGCCTTGCTAGTGTTCATTGGACAGTCCCTTTTGTAGTGGCCAAGTTTTTTACATTTAAAGCACTTGGCAGCCTTTTTCACTACCAAGGCATATGCCTCCGATGCCTCCAACCTGTCATCTCGCCTCTGTGTTTCTAGTATTAGCTTTGACTTCACTGTTTCTGCAGTAAGTTCCATATTAGAGTTCTCTAACGCCATTATCAGTGGATCATAATCAGTAGTGAGTCCACTAAGCATTAAAATAGCTACAAACTCATCTTCTAGTGGTGAATTTATGTCCCTTAGCTGTTGCACTATTTCTGTGATCTTGGTAAGATATTTTTCCATGCCGTCCATGTCTTTTAATTTGAGCCCGAACAACGACCGTAATAAGCCAAGTCGTCTGCTTAATCCCCTGTCTTCGTATGCTCGCTCCAAGTTATTCCACGCGACAAACGCCGACGATGCGTTACGAACATGCGGTAATACCTCGGTACTCACCGATAAGCATATTTTCGCCAATGCTTTCTGTGCCTTTTTCTCATCCTTGCACTCTTCCGAGGTCACGCAGTCGTACATATCCTCGTGCATAAGACACATTTTCATCAAAAACTTCCAGTTATTATAGTCCTGGATTCCTTTCAATTTCTCAATAGGTATTCCGCCTCCTGTAGTTCCTGCCATGTTCTGGAATTAACAAGGTGCTTGCAAAAACGTGGCGCCAAAAATCTTCGTAGCAAACGTTCTTGAGTAATGTCTGTTTCCCAATACTTTCTGCGAAAAATAATCTTGCTATCTCGCACTGGAAATTTGCTGGGCCATAACCTATTGGATTTATGGCAAATAAAACCGTAGATTGAAGTTGTATAATGGGATTTAATGTTCAGTTATAAAAACAGACTTGGTACATAAGGATGGGTGTTCGTAGTTCGTAGTAGCAATTAGAAGAAGTAAATTAAAAACCAGAGAGCAATTACATAGTTTAGGAATCTTACACATAGATAATAACATACTTAAATGTCATCGCTACACGCCTCAATATAAGTTTAAATTTATGTTCTAACACAAACGCCCCTATACAAAACGCAGCTCCAATCTCATTTTAATTATAGCGAATAAAACTCAATGATTTTTTATCTACGTAATCACTACCCTAATATCTAGGTTTTTGGTGCATCAGATTTTCATTAAATTATACAGTTTTGAAATTACACTAGCTCAAAAACTCGTAATTTTAGATAAAAGAAAGACCCAACTTTAAGCATCTCTTTCAAGAAAAACAAGCATGTTTTTAATATTTCTATTGCACCACAAACATGGGGAATATAATGAACTTTCTATAATGGGAAGTTATTTATACATGTGTACTATACTTTTTAAATAAATCTGGAGCTACGAATAACTGGCTTAAACTCCTAAAAACGAGTGCTATATACTAAACGCTATATAATAAAAAAATTAATTATTAGTCCAAAAGAAAAAGGATTTAAGCCAGAAACTATAGGTCTAATAATACACTATATTTACATGCGAGTTTTTTTTTAATAACAAAGTGAGTTTATATATAAGTTCACGCTTTGGATGGCGGGTATATGTCCTTAACTTATAGTTGTAGACCAAATATTGCTGCTTACAATCGCCACGAACCAGGCTATGACCCCATCGAAACCTGGCACTCATCTCACTTGAAATCAGGACAGACAAGTGCCACGTATTTCAAAGATGGCCGACAAAAGCGTAATGCCGCCAGCAGTTACTACACCTGAAATACTTGACTCGAGGACTTTGAGATAGGTATGCATTGAATGCAGTGAGGGAACTTCCTGTGTTTCATTTCTTAAGTGCTAATACTAAACTAGAAAATTTGGATATAGAGGAATAGTATTACTTAAGCTTGTGAAGCATATCGGCGATTATGGCGAAGTTGTTTAAGCAGGTGCTTCTTTTCTGTTAAGACACCCAGCCTATCCTTTTGGGGAAAAAAGGTGGGACTGTATATCATTTATTCAAAGCTTGGTATTTTGTTAGCTTTTTTTATACCTAACTGTGTAGCACTACTATCTCACCTGATGTTAAGTGATGATACGATCGATGATGGAGCGCGCTTATCCAGAAGATACCTATTCACTCGCGTTTAGAATACCTCTTAGCTTATTCGAGAAGGAGGCGTTAGTACAAGCATTACAAAATTAGAAGCTTGTAAATAATAGCGTTTGCACACTACCGCTTGAAGGTAAAATATCTGACACTGCGGAGTACCCACCAAGACGTACTCTTGTTTAAGAGGCCGAGTGTGTGGTATCGAGATTAACTGTACTTTCCTACGAACGAGGGTAACTCAGCCCCCAAAACGTATACCAAAACAAACATTTTGCGCTGTAAAACTGTAAATGACAAGGTAACTTACTAACAATCAAACTCGTAGTCAAAGGCAAAATAATATAGTTCTTTGAAGCGCTCGTAACGAAATTTGCTTAGGCGTTCTGCAGGCCCGATTCGATCGGCAAAGTTAAGCAACGTCCACCACTGTCATGAGTTAGATAAGTGACAGCGGTGACAATACAACTGAGCACTTCCTTGTTTCGGTGGACACGTTAAGCCGTCGGAACCCGGTTATTGTCTTAGGAGGGCAGTCGTTATAGGTAGTAGTCGGTGGTAGGGTATTTTGCTAATGCTCGCCTGGCTAACGATCACACTCAAGTACAAAATCTGTCGCCAAGCATCTAACAGTTTGTTCCGGCATCAGTCCTTGAGTTAGATAAGTTACAGGCACATGAGACTTAACAACCATGTATCAAGGTGACGGGCGCAGTGCAATTCGTGACTTGTGACTAAATGCATTTTTTATAGGCAGAGGTTAGTCCGCTTAACATCAGATAGGCATCGAGCTTGCTTCGTCACAATAACTTAAAAAAATCCTGAACAATATCGTCAACTATATCACTTACCATCAGGTTAGATAGTGGTCAAAGGCTAACCTATCATGCAAAAAAAGTTCTAAAATATTTTGTTCAGTGATTGACATACGTCAAAGCGCAAACCTGTTCGAGATTAATGCTATGAGATCTGTTATAACAGCAGCTACGATGTTCATATACCTTTATCCCTCATATATAAACCTATCTACCTAGATATAGTGCACCTATATGGGATAGGAGAGGCTTCGATCTTACGCGCAGTGAACACGTATAAACAGGCGCTGACCCATGACGAGGCACACACCCGCACGCCTGACGGCGCGGTAAACGTAACCCGACGGCATTTCACAGCTAACGACACTGAGATAAGTATTATTCTTACCTATATTTATAATGACTTGTATTCCTTTTCAAACTAACCTCTAACACTTAAAAATAAAAACCTCTACATACTTCGACGCAAATCTTATTCAATAAAATAATGTAATATGTATTTGTATTAAACGACAAAAATGCTTGTAAAATTCCGCCTCTGCCAAGCTATCACCTGTCACCTACGTAATTTAAACAGAAGTTGTAATAATTGTATAATATTGTATAAAACACATTGTTAAAATACGCTTAAAAGAATGCCCCCGAGTTTCTTGCCCGTTCTTTTGCAGTGGCTCTATATTTTTTTTTTGATGAACGTTCAGTACAATATAGAATATTTCAATATTAAAATTTGTAATTGACCTTCATAAGAGCGTCGTAGATTGAATAAATGATTTTGAATTTGAATTTATGATTTTCCTACATTTTCCTAAACTCGCTATTACGAAAACTCCGTATACCTTTTTATAATTAAAGTAGCGACGCAATAAAATCGTATAATTGCTCGTGGGGCAACGCGCAAGAGCCCGTGAGGTGTCGGGTAGAATTTCACCCCTCACCTCTTCCCGTGGGTGTCGTGAGAGGCGACTAAGGGTAAAATGCCAGAAGTTGGGCAGCAGCGCTCTCTGTGTAACTGCTATCTTACGCTCCGATCCCCAGAACACCTGCCAGGCATGGGGATTATAGCCAACCCCTCCTAAATAGTAAAGGCTGTGTTCAGCAGTGGACAATCCGGCGGATACAGTAATAAAATACTTACAGATCTTTACCTTGTAATTGCATTAATGCCTGCTTACGAATAAGCTTAAAACATTACGAGCTTAGTCATCACAAAATTGTAAATAAAGAACACATTTTTTGCAGCACGAGTCAGATTCGAACCCGCTACCATCGGTACCTTTTTATACTATGGAGAATAGAGTTAACATTATATATATTTTATGCCTGATAGTTAGTCTTTGACCACTATCTCACGTGATGGTAAATGATGATGTGGTTGGAGATGTTGTTCAGGCTAACCTGGAATTACTGGCTCTCAAAAAAAAACTTAGTTCCTGGCGAAAGGGTTTAGAACAGTTTAATATCATGTTGGATGGCATTAAAAAGAAAATGCATCAAACGAGCAGCATGCTACTGACTTCTACAATTTAGCTAAGTTGTTGCTGAGCGTTAGGCTCACAGTTGAAACAGAGTTGTTTACCATAATAACGCCCTGATTAACAGAAACGTATCGGGTAGACTACTTCCAAAAGTAGTCTCAACTCCCAAAGAGGTTTGGCGTCCAGACTACCTGCCATGAAATCAAAGACAACATTTTCTGCAATATGTTTTCGTGTCGGACTTTGTGTTCTAAGAAGAAATTTATTGTTCTGACTCCAGATGTGTTGAATCCACGTAGGGAACGTGATTAGCTATTGGTAGTTTCACTCGTAGATTGTATAAAGAACCTGTGTCGCCTGAGCTAGTATTAAAACTGTGTTACAGGCGACAAAGCCCTCCTTGATAGGAAACTGATATTTCACTATTAATTGTACTGTTATTGATTATGATGATGAAATACTAATAGGTTAGTTAATTAATAGATTCAGGCGTTTGGCTTTGCGGAAATTCATATTTCTATTGAAATTAAAATATGGTAAAAATATTTAAAGAATTGAATTCTTTAAATATTTTACCATATTCTAATAAAGTGAAATATCGAAATTAATATTTTTGAAAAACACTTGAAATGTATAAAAAATTATCTAGTAAAAATTTCGCCCAAATTTGGTTGAGGCAAAGTTACGTCATAAACCGTAACCAAAGCGTAAGAATAATTTTTACGATTTACACGTTATCTGTTCTACAAAAAACATCATCAGGGTCTTGACTCTGCGAGCGTACGAACGAGAAAGGTTTTTATATCGTCACGTCGGCTTAACAGGAAAATTATGCGGAATTATCACTATAATACATTTATCAAAGTGTTTTTCAAAAATATTAATTTAATTTTTCCACAAATATATTAAAAATATTTGTTATAGTAGTTAAGTATTTGAGCCGTTCAGGTTGGAAATTTTTGGGCCCGTGGAGGTCCAGTACCCATCAATCATTCAGTGATTTATCAAAACGTTTGATGTAGATGACATATGAACAGAGTGCTGGCTTTTTTTTGCCCGAGTTACAACTCGGGCAAATATAATACTATTAATATGCAGAGAGGTAAAACAGCCAGTAGCAGCCTGGGCACTTTTGCCTACTGCCAGAGTAATATCAAATTTATGTAGGTACCATATTCTTACCCGAAGTAATTTTAAGAATGAATCTTTATATATATAAATTACGTGTCACGTTGTTTGTCCGCGATGGACTCGTAAACTACTGAACCAATTTTAAATTTGATTTGCACACCGTGTGCAATTTAATTCAAATTGAAAGATAGGATATTTTTTTCATCTCAATTTATAGACGTAATTACTCGTGCGAAGCCGAGTTATAGTATATTTTATTTACTTTAGATCCTGTATTATACATAGAATGTGTTTATACAGGACTTACACTACATATATTCCAAGATTCAACTAAATCAGTTTAGTCATTTTAGCGTGAAGGAATAATAAAAAATCTCTCATCGTCGCTCACCCACAAACTTTCGCTTATATAATATTAGTGTGATATCCAAGCTCTAACCACCTAATATCAAAATGCATCATCACGGTAACCAGCAAATATGCTCTCAGGTAATTGATTGAGTACCTGTGCCGTGGGCGGGCGTGGGTGGTTACCATGGAGACGCCCACGCCACCCTACCTCCCCTCCCGCCCAGCATTGACCCGGCAGACCTTGACCTCACAGCTGATCGACGCGTGTCGCTAGAACCGGGTGCTAGAGGTAAATGTTTTTAAGCGCCATGAAATAAGGGATTCGTGAATTTTTCATGTTTGTATATAACTTTTACTGTACACGTAAATAAGTACAGTTGCGAGTTAATTCGCTGTCGCACATAGGCTGTAGTATAATGTCGAGTGCACAAAGAAACATACAAAAAAGTATATGCAATATGAACTGATGAAGTTTAACAGAAATAAGTGCTTAGATGAGGATGATTTTTTTTATTGCATGGTTGATATTCATCAGACAATGTTATTACCTAAAATGCCTGATGAGGAAACATTCTTACTGCGGCGGATCTGATTTTTATAACCTAGGTATACTACTGGAATGAGATAGGTAGTTACTATTGGAATCGCTGGGCGTACGACGTGACTTTGGCTCGCTGTCTGTTCTACAGGTACTAATGTGTGTGTGGACTGAGTGACCGCATTTTTTTTAGTTTATTTTTGTCTATTTAGTGACTTCAAGAGTTAGTAAAAGTTATAATATAATTTGTAAAATGTGTTTTGTAATTTGTAAAGAATTAATAATGAAGTTATGATTCTTAAACTGTGGTCACTCAGTTCTCACACTCAAAATTCTAAATCTGGGTAAATACATAACTTATAAGCAAATATTGTTTACAGATATTTAGTAAAACCTATTTTAAAGGGTTTAGAAGAAAAAAACAACAACACGGAAACTAAAATAAAAAA
Source organism: Plagodis dolabraria (assembly GCA_963854805.1). NCBI lineage: Eukaryota > Metazoa > Arthropoda > Insecta > Lepidoptera > Geometridae > Plagodis > Plagodis dolabraria. Next base: position 8,689,984 of record OY978442.1, read on the forward strand.
ATTCAAAATTCTTCCTGATGTCTCTGAGTGACCACTTATGAAAAACCTATAATTTATTTATTATGCCACAAAACCTATATATTTTAACTGCTAACGTTAGTAAAAGTTACATGTAAGTTTGTAAAAGTAAAACAAGAGCACCGTTTTTGGCTAAAAATGTTAAATTAATATTTAATTATGGTCACTCAGTTCACACATGGTGAATATGTAAATTAATTCAAAGTTATTGAATTATAAGTATTACATAAAAACTTAATATTTCATTATTTAGTAAATATTTTTTACTACAAGGACGTGTGTTTTTATCATGTTTTGATTGCTGTTAAGAAATTATAATTGCTATTTAATATTTTCTATACAATTTATGTAGTAGGGTGACCACACACTGCAAATTCATTTGAGTCATTAACTTATTTACACTAACGATTAAACCGCCGATTACGTTTTTTAACAATAGCAAAATAAATTTCATCACGTGACATCACACACCTATGATAAAAATAAACAACAACACTAGTTGTTATTTAAATGAAATTTATGAAAGTTACTACCAAAATCGTTCTGTTGCGTCATAAATATTTTGGTGTTTTTCTAGAAGAATTTTGTCTTCGAAATCATAAACATGTATTAGTCTCTGTTAGAATACATTTGACTGCTAGGTGAAAAGTGTGCAGATGTACTGATTATTTAGTGTCTGTTTTTATCCCACCTAGGTGATGAATGATGTTTCGTTCGAAGATAAGTGTAAGTAAAAACAAAGTTAAGTAGGTATTTTCTTCTTGAGACTTTTCTTTTATAGGTATATGGCTACACAGATGAGTGTATTTAGCCAGTGTCAAGTTTTAGAAATAACAGTTTTAGAGATATTTCAAGTAGATAGTAGGTGAAGTAAAAATCAGAGCCAAGTAAAATGTCGTGTTCAAGTTAAAGCTGAGTCAATCATGCCTTCGTACTGAATTTTTTCATGAAGATCAAAAGAAATCACGAAAAGTCATGTTTTACTACTATGTAAGCACTTACACTTGTGCACGTTAATGAACACTCAATGAATAATTCTGCACCATAATTACACATAAAAACTCAAAGGAACACTAGTGCCGGTAAAAAAAAACAACATTGACTTTTCCTCTCTCACTCTTTCCCGCGTAAAACTTCCACTAAACTTTTTGGAGGGCAGTAATGAGAATTGAATTTGTTACTTGTAATAATGTTTAATTAATTAAAAAATTTTAAACGCGTTACTTTTCGGAAATACATATTTAATAATAACATATATATTTTTGAAACTATTTTTATAAAATAATTTAATAAAAGTATTTTCATAAAACTTTAAAAAAACACTTTAAAAAACTATAAAAATATATATCTAGAGACAATTCCGCCTAATTTGCCTGTTAAGCCTACGTAACGTCACAAACGCCACGCAGCCTAACCGGAAGAATATTCGACTAGTTTCGCTTCTAAGCGAAGCATTTTCAGGAGGTCTTGACTCTACGAGTGCACGATCGAAACTAAAGCGAGCCGCCGCCGGCCGTTTCGAATCGAAGACCTAAGACAACTTTACGTTATAATGTTCATTTTACCAATCTACGAGATAATACGAAAATATTGTATGAAAAAGATACTGGCCACTTCGAACACAGCACCGTCACAATAGACATATATACAGTAGTTCGACTCCGCGGTATCCTGGAATTCAATGACAATTGACGATCAGAGCGCTAGGGTTACTACTATCGAAATATTAGAAAATTTCGTTCTTATTTGAGAGAACACAAGCGCGCGCAGATTTGTTAAAAAAAACGCCAATTGTCTTTGGTAACATAGAAAGGCCACTAGTAAAGAGGTTATTGTATGATTATTCAAAAACTCCTTGGGTTCTCTTTTCTATTAAATAAAATGATAAAAATATAACAACCTCTATAGTGTCAATCTGCTGACAGCTTATGAAAACTAAATTGTAAGTAAACACCTCAGTAAAGCATGTGAACATCAGTCTAGTTGTATCTTTTTGTACCTCCTCGATGTAGGGAAGGCCGCACGGTTGATCACGTGATTGAATTCGGGTAATTTCTTCGTAGTTAAACTACTGCTTAAGAAGCTCCATGTATCTATTGTGGCACCGTCGTCGCTGCGTCGGTGTGTATAAAACTTCCACTACTTCCACGTCTTTCACTTTTAGCCGACAAGTGAATGACGTGAAACTTTCGTTCTCAAGATCAAAAAGAAAAACTATAAGGACAAAGTAAATAGAACCTGATTAGACTCACTGAATTTTATGTACTTTTGGATCTGATGAAATTAAATATGAAACACGTTATGTTCCTTTTAGCACTCTACGAGATCATACGAAAATATTGTATGAAAAAGTTACTGGCCACTTCGAACGCTGCACTGTCGTCGTCGCTGCGTCGGTAAGTAAAAAAGCAATACCTACAAATGAATGACGCCGAACTGATGTTCTCAATATATAAAAAAACTGATTTTAATACTCAAAAGCGTGAAATTAATTGTGAATGTCTGTACCATATCCGCACAATGGTATAATCTCAATCTCTATAATCTCTCTTCTGCTCTTGGTACAAGTCCATATTTTATAGACACTGAACCGATTTTAATTTAACTTGCACTGTTCCCTTAAAGTGAATACCAATTTAAATCGTCACAATCCGATCAATAGTTTTGGAAAAATGCGTAGACAAACATACATACAAAAATTAATACACCTATATATTATTATTTTATAAGAGCATTGACGCATGCTAAGCGAAAACATAGAAATTATTACGGATGGAAAAAGATAACTTCCAGCGGGACTTGAACCCGCAACCCCCAGAATACCGTCCTGGTGCATTACCAATTATGCTATGGAAGTGAATCAAAAATAAAATGGCTTCATCGATTTGCTATTAAGTGTCGATCGTATATCAACCAAATTCAAAATCATTTATTCAATTTAGGCGTATTACAAATTTCTACTCTCTATCTAGTAACCTACCAGCCTATGTAAATAGTCTTCTGCTATTTGGGTAGATGTCGCCAACGTCAATAAGACGTACATTCAAACGGATGGAGAAATTTCGACTGTCCAGCACCCGCTTCCATAGCATAATTGGTAATGCACCAGGACGGTATTGTGGGGGTTGCGGGTTCAAGTCCCGCTGGAAGTTATCTTTTTCCATCCGTAATAATTTCTAAACCTATATATTCTTGTAGGTACTTATATTTGTTTCAGGCTAAGAGATCACCACAATTATGGGAATATGTAGAGTTTCTATTATTTTACATAAATAAATCTCTAACTATTAAATACACTACTTTTCCAAGTGTGTTGAAAATTTAAAGGGTGTAAATGGGCAAATATTGGACGACGCGGACGGCAGTAAGCTCACGAAAACAACAGCCAGAAAAAAAAACTCTAATTTGGCGCAATTTGCAAAAAGGCTCAAAATTCTTAAATAAAAGTATTCGAATATGATAGAAGAGATAGTTAGAAGTTGAAAGTCAAAATAATATCACGGGTTAAAAAAAGCACAGATTGTATTACTAAAGTACTTGCATGGTATATTAACATATTATTTTATTTTGCAAAGATCAATCTTTGTGCTGCAATGGATTTATTATTCACACTACTGTTTTCTCAATTGTATGTCTGGTAGTTTTAAATTCGATTATGTCGTTGCTTTAAGTAATTTAAATTCATTGGCGTTCATTGCAATACTTGTAGCACTGTAAACATTACTGTAATGTCATAACTTCATATAAAATAAATATCTAAATAAGCCTAATAATTCATGTTACTTTACGTTGTGTGGTCACCCTACTACATAAATTGTACAGAAAATATTAAATAGCAATTATAATTTCCTAACAGCAATCAAAACATGATAAAAACACACGTCCTTGTAGTAAAAAATATTTACTAAATACTGAAATATTCAGTTTTTATATAATACTTATAATTCAATAACTTTGAATTAATTTACATATTCATCATGTGTGAACTGAGTGACCACAATTAAATATTAATTTAACATTAGTAGCCAAAAACGGTGCTCTTGTTTTACTTTTACAAACTTACATGTAACTTTTACTAACGTTAGCAGTTAAAATATATAGGTTTTGTGGCATAATAAATAAATTATAGGTTTTTCATAAGTGGTCACTCAGAGACATCAGGAAGAATTTCGTAATTTTTAATTTTAGTTTCCATGTTGTGGTTTTTTTCTTCTAAACACTTTAAAATATGTTTTACTAAATACCTGCAAACAATATTTGCTTATAAGTTATGTATTTACCCAGATTTAGAATTTTGAGTGTGAGAACTGAGTGACCACAGTTTAGGAAGCATAACTTCATTATTAATTCTTTACAAATTACAAAACACATTTTACAAATTATATTATAACTTTTACTAACTCTTGAAGTCACTAAATAGACAAAAATAAACTAAAAAAAAATGTGGTCACTCAGTCCACACACACATCGGGGAATGCTCTGATGAGATTTTTGACCTCAATCCTCCCTCACGCTTTTATTATGGGAACTGGCCGTTATCTTACGGGCCACCCGCACATTATAGATACGTGGAAGTCTCGTGCTGCTCGATTTAATCGTCTGTTTCTGCCACATACTTGTATGTTGTGGAATGCTCTTCCTCCTGAGGTTTTTCCTCAGGTCTACAATCTAAACCGCTTCAAAAGAGGCGTGAATAGAGTCCTTTCTCTTAATGGTAGGCAACGCACCAGTAATGCTGTGGATATTACGGGTGTTCATAGGCAGCGGTGACCACTTACCGTTAGGTGGATCGTCTGCTTGTATGTCACCGTCTGTGTATAAAAAAAATACACATGACAAATGGACAGAAGATGTGATTAAAAAAAAGACAACGTTTAAATGTCTTGTGCCTTAAATTAAATGGTTATATATTTAAAAAGTACAGCTGGAGATAACGAATGTTATCATACGTCAGATTATTTGGCCTGACTCTTGCTCTGATAATTAAAAAAAAAATGTTATGCACATATATAAAATTTTAAGATTTTAAAAATATAATACATAAAATTTTTGTGAAAAATAATTTTAATACAGGTAAGCGACTCTAAATTCCAAGTAGTAGGCTTTCATTATTATATGGAATTATAAATTATTTTATATAGATTATTATAGATTATATTATTATTCACGTTATTTATTGGATTACAATTTTTTTTTTACAACATTCATATAAAATAAACAAATATTGTAAAAAACTTAAAATTAGGATGCCGCCGGCAGCGGGGCAGGGCCCAAGCTACCAGCGGTTAGGGCTGCAGAGAGAGGAAACTTCGGACACTGCATGTCGTGTCGAGTATCACTGCCTTCTGCATCTGACCCTTGATCCAACCGTCTAGTGAGCCTCTTGAGGTGTTGGTCGAGGCTCTTCGCTTTATTATTATTATTATACAGATTATGGGCGAATTGAAAAAGCGCTAAGAAAACATGAAAAAAATATTGTAACCATATAATAAATTAGATCAAACTTCTGAGTTCCGTTTTGACCAAGTAGGTGTACATTTCCACAACAGGTCGGACTCTTAAATGGACAATCTCTGTGTACATATAAATCTCAGTAGGTGAAGAGAATAATGATAAGAAGAATGAAAATTCCCACCATTTCATGACGTAAACTTCCATAGAATTAGCAATAAAACCCTTCATGATCTCACCCCTTCAAGTGGAAGCGAGTAACTATAACAGCCGGGTCGTCCACTGCTGAACATAGCCTCCCCTATTAAGAAGGTTTTTGCCATAATCCCCAAGGTTGGCAGGCGTCTTGGGGATCGCAGTGTAAGTTGGCAGTTCTTTAGAAGGCGCTGCTGGCCACCTTTCAGTACTTTTCCCATAGTCGCCTCTTACGACACCCTCGGGATGATATGGGGAGGTGCAATTCTAACCCGGCACCCCACGGGGGTAGTAGCTAAGCTAAGTTAATAACGGTAACGGTAAATAAAAAGAAACATGAATTAAATAAAGTTAAATTTCCGGTGGCTACGACCGTTTTGTTGGTCCTAAAAGCGTTTTTTATTCCGGCGGTATGCCTTTATATAAATACTGTTTATTGATTTGCGGTTTTTCATAGATTTGGGTTCGTACGCCGGAACTAAACTCGCTACTGTTAACAGGTTTAACCTAGAATTACTGGCTCTCAAGGACAGCTGCCGGAACACACCGTTAGGCGACATATTTTCTATTTGAGGGTGGTTGCTAGCCAGGCGGGCATTGGCAAAATGCCCTTTCACCATGCGGTGAAGCTGAAGCCCGCGGCCGGATTTGAATCATAGACCTGCTGCGCGGCCGTCCATAGCCAATGCCACTGAGCCATCACTGCTTCAAAACGTACAGATAAGCACAGTGGCAAGAGTTATGGACTACCGAGCAAGTAGTCTCTGAGAGCCAGTAATCCTTGGTTTTGCCTGTAACGTCGACCTTCCACTAACCATCAGGTAAGTTTAAGACTAACAAAAAAATAATTAATGAAAGATGCGCAACTTGTACGCCTTGCTCTCGTGTAGTTGCTTTGTAAGCTGAAAGATGCAGATACTACCAGGGTATCCAAAGAGAAGGTGCACCAGGCAACCATCCGTTTAACTAAAGTTAATTTTACAATAGCTTTCAGCTTTGCAGGCGTAGATTTGGTTAGATCGCGTTCCCATCGAAACTTGGTTTAAAATTTTTACACTTTTCAGTATTGGAAGACGGTTCTGTTTTTTTAATACATGTTTCGTTATGTATATTTTATTGTTTAATTTGCTATCCGGTATAACTACAAATATAATATAGCTAACTATATTATTATGGTTTTAAAGATTCATCCTTTTATATGCATGTAGGACCAACTAAACTGATCCGAGCGGTTTTGCTAGATGTTTGTCAATTAGTAACTTTGCTTTCCATTGATGGATTTTCTTGATTTTTAAGTCACTGAATAGGTTTTTTTGCCGACTACATGAATATGAAAACCGCTTTAATGACTTTCCGCTGCCCTCGGCGCTGTTCAAGGGCAAAGTCAAGTACTTGCTGCTCGTTTACCCCTGGGTGGATCCACTTGCTCACACAAACCCTGGTGAGTCACACACTGTTTTCACTCACTGTAATACTTTTTCCCGCGGAGCTGATATTTACTGTTTCTAGGTGAGTATTTATCAACAGTAGTTGTATGGTTTGGTCCCCATCGCCACCGGCTTCAGCTTCACCGCATGATGGAAGGGCATCATACGAGTGTTCGCCTGACTAGCTTCCATCCACAGCCTTTCCACACCTTTCCAACCAGATAGAAAATCTGTCGCCAAGCACCAAACAGTATATTCCAGCAGCAGTCCTTAGGAGCCTGTAAATTACAGGACTTACAGCTTTATGTCTCAGGGAGATGGGCGCAGTGCAGTTTGAATACATCTGTTATAGGCACAGGTTACGGCTTAATATCAGGTGGGCCTCGTGCTTGTTCCGTCACAATCTCATAAAAACTAATATACGATTTTTTTTGACAAAAAAAATACACGTTTCTTTTAAACAAATTAAACATTCTAATAAATATACCTACGTACTCTGATTATTCTTGAACAGAACCATATTAGTTGTGCTTGCTTAGTCATTATTAACCAATTAAAGAATATGCTTCGCTGCAATTATAAGGTGTAAGCAACCCGCAAGCACTTGTTTATGGGCGTTTGCTAGTAACATAGACGATTGTGTGAATTGAAGGGCACATTAAGCCGTCAGTGTCGGTGGGATGGCAGTCGTAAAAGCATAGTGGAAAGGAAATATTGGGAATGCCCTCCTGGCTAGACTGGCGACAGATATTGTAGCATTAGGATTGTAACCCTCAAGTAGAAAATATGTCGCCAAGCAGCAAAGTGTGTGTTCCGGCAGCAGTGCCAGTCCAACTTACGGATTAAGCTTGTTTACCTTTTTTTATTTTTTTTTACCTTTTTGGGGTTAGAATTGCACCTCCCCATTTCTTCCCGTGTGGGTGTCGTAAAAGTCGACTAAGGGAAAAATACTAGAAGGTGGGCCTTCTAGTATTTTGGCGCCTTCTTAAGAACTATGCCATCTTGCACTGCGATCCCCAATACGCCTGCCAAGCGTGGGGATTATGGCAAATACCCCCTACATAGGGGAGGCTGTGTTCAGCAGTGGACTATCCGGCTGATACATTACCTTTGACAACATCATCACTTACCATCAGGTTTGATTACGGTCAAAGGCTAAGCAAACAGAAGCAAAAAATTCCTGGTCTCTTTATTGCTGACGTTATTATGCAAGATTCACGCGATAAATTCAGTATTCATAGAATTTACTTTCACTATATGTAAGTAGGTAGTCGGTATTAAAAGTTTGATTTATTATGATTACGTTCCAACAGCACACAAGTTGAAATAAATACAGCCCCTTATTCGTGGGTCGTGGGGTATACGTTTCGTGGATATGCCGCGAATACTGAAATCGTGGATACGGAACGGTAATTTGTATATCAATGTAGGCGATACGATCCAAGAACTTAAAATAAAAATTAAACATCCTAAAAATTAATTTAATCACATAACGGAACTCGTTTTAACAATACCTACTAATTATTATCTGGCTTAGACAAAAATATGTAAAATTTTGTCATTTTTTACTTGATTGACAGTTTGGCTTTTCATATTTTTATTTTATGTATGGCAAGGACTTCGTAATACAGCAGTGGCGGCCGCATTTGAAAACGTACTTAAGGCAAATGGAAATAAGTCTAATGTGTATATTATTTTATATTTGTTTTTTCGGTGCAAACGCAAAGCCTTTGTAAAGCCCTGTAGTGCTCAAAAGACGCCGATGCGTTAATAAAGGACACCGATTTCGATTTGATGTACCGAATGGATCCAGGATTAGCGAAATATTTATCCGCGAATAGAGGAAACCAGTTACAATTTTTTGACCCGGCGTGAATACCGGAATCGTGATGGAGCTTTTAATTTAATCGGAACAAAGAATTTTCAATGCGAAACAAAGATGTAACGGACTACAAACACAGAAACAAGACTTAATATTCTTCTTTATACGCATCACGCAAAACTACACAAGCGATTTGGTATATTTATTATTTAAATCTATATGGATAGGTAAAATAGAATAGAAACTGTTTTATTAATATGTAATCGACCTCTTAAGCAAGTGCCTATTAGGTGCTACCCCAATATTTTAAATTCAAGCATTTTCAAACCAAATACGTCATTGATTCGTATCCACTCGTAGTTGTATTTCTTCCTGTAGTAGTAATACTGTGTAATTCCGGTTCTTTACACAATCATCAACACATAGAAGACTGAAAAACAAAATCTATATTTACCGACTAAATTATTCACTGTTTTATTGAAAAACAAAAACGTGAGATATTTCAAAACACCCATCCCTCACCCTACTCCATTAAGGGTGACACACACGAAGCCGCTCTGACGTCACGCGACAGCCGTGCGAGCTGGCACGCGCCTGGCTTCAACGTCATTCGCAAATACGTAGAAGCGTCAACTTATTCACTTTTTAATAAGATAGAGCAGCACATCTCACCTGTTAGCTTGGAGTTATTTTCAGGTGCCTATATCGATTACCGACCAACCATGTAGGCTAGGAACATCTGGTATTAAATTTCTAAATATGATTACAAGCACTACTGCGTGCTAAGCGAAAATATTTTTTTACAAATTATTGGACCACAAAATTGCAAGCCCCGGGCGGGAATTGAACTCGCTTCCTCCGATTTCGCACTGGATGCCTAAACTGCTCGGCCTCTTGGGCACGGCACGGCAAATTCAATTGGTTCAATTCTCGCCCGGGGCATAAAATTTTGTGCTCTAATAATTTGTGAAATATGGTATTAACTTGTTTCGATAGCTATTTCTATGTCTTCCTTAATCTCAAAGATAGCCTTTAAGGGTCACAAATTTTAGCCTTATAGGCTCCAGCAGTGCAGGAACCGTAGTATGGCCCGTTATACAATCAAATCGCTTATATCGATAAATTTAAAGAATTATTTATGCCTTGTAGCCCTTGACCACTATCTCACCTGAATGAAGTGATGATGTGGTTGTAGATGTATTTCAGGCTAACCTAGAACTACTGACTATCAAGGACAGCTACCGGAATACACCGTTAAGGGTTTGGCAACACATTTTCGACCTGAGGGTGGTAGCTGTCCAGGCGGACATTCGCAAAATGCCCTACCACCATGCTATAACGACTGCCATCCTAAGATTGTGTGTATTTTTGTTGAATAGGGCTTCGTTATAAAATGCTCATCAACTTTTTCTATCAATTTGTTGACATCATCACGATTTTGATCTTTGATAAACTTAAAAGTGGAATATATTGTCGTATCCATCTGAACCAATGAGGTTGATATGCCAGCTTGCCTGGACGTCAGTTGATTCTTTATGCACGCCCGAAGCTTCATAAAAGTCATCAACTGCCGCCGCCATTTCCTCAATGCGTCTGCGCGGCACGTCGCGACGGCCCGCCTTCCCAAAGTAATTCCGGCGGTGGTCTTGCATGCTCCATTGCAATAATTACTCGCACTGATTCCAGAAACAATAATCTTTTGCAAAAACTGACTCGAATCGCACAATTTAATTTTTTATGTAATCACCGTTGTCACCATGAAGTGAAACAACAGCTTGCTAGACACAGATTATCTTTATACAAATATACGTACATTAAATATATTCGTAATTACCAATTTTATACAACAATAGTACACACAGACAATATGTTACAAAGATAACAACCGGGACGATGGCTTAACACAGTCTCATTTTGCCAAACATTTAATTGAAAGCGGTCATCAACTCCTCGATTGTAACATGTTTGAAATCTTACACTGTTGTGACAAGGGGTTTAGGTTATGTGTATTAGAACAGTTAGAAATATCAAAACATAGTGTAGGCTTCGCGCTGCTGAATGAACAGACTCAATTGGTTTCATCCCCACTGTTACGTATTTTTAGTGATAATCTGCCGCCACAAACTATTTTGTAATAAAGCTCCGGCTTACCATGTCACAACTGCTGTATTTCACACTTATTTTATATTCCACAATTAGGGTGGACTCACTATCAAACACTGTATACCTATGTGTAGTGCTGTCGTATATTATACATGGCACTTTGCGTATTAAGTGGAGTGGCCTCCGTCCACTTCGAGAATCTATTGAAGACTGACTCGAATTCTCCCTGCAACTGGCCACGTTTGATCTCCCCTCCAAGTATTACGTCACGAGTCAAATCAATGTCTAATGGACTACGTAATTATCAAATAAACTATTAATTTTATTATAAGCATTAAATTAAGTACAGATTAAATCAAATTGAAACCAACAATTTAAACATTATTTGTAATTCTTGTTTATTATTTTTTCATAACGTGCTGAGCCAAGCCACCCGTCGAACCAGCAACCAGTGATGACGTCACGCTACGAGTCACGCCACCCACCGCGTCATCCCCACGTGTCCCGAGTAGCTACAAGCAGGTCCTGTGACTGTTTCATCGTTGAAGCTGCCTACTTGCCGAACCGAGCTACCCGCCGAACCAGTGTTGACGTCACTCTGCGACCCTTTCATAATTTTTAAGTTTAAAACTAGTTTTCGTACATTGTTTACTATATTATTCAACATTTCTCATATTTGTTAACACTAAACATACCATATATAACTTAAAATATTCTGTTAACAATTCAATAACCTTTTTATGTAATTATCACTTTAAAAACGTATATCTTTACCAATTGTAAGCTACAACAAAGAACAGTGAGTCACGATCGGGCCTATATAAAGGCGTGTTTAGCCGCTGGCCGTTTCCCGGGCTATTGTAGGGCCAGGCCTTCGCCCAAAACCCGGTGGAGCTGGACGACCGCACAGGCGGTAGCCAGCATCTCTGTCCTCCCTAAACAAAGCTGGCCGTTTCACTGATGCCAACTTAGCTATTTTATAGCTAGATCTAGCTATTTTTGCACCCTTGTCAGCTACAATTTCTAAAAAAATGTAGCTAAAAGATTTAGCTACTTTTTTTAGCAATTTTTCAACATAGCGACTTCATCTACACAATATCATTGGTGCATTGGTGATTAGTCTATGCATTGATGCTTGTGTGATTTTTCGTTTTATTTTTTTATCTGTGGAAGTAATTTGTAGTCGTCAATGACTGGAGTCAGCACTTTTTAGTCATAGTGTAAATGTAAGACCATAGATTATAAAAAAGCACAAAGGTAAAGGGCGCGCGATACGTAACACGCCCAAGGGATTCCCCTGATAGTTTCGCTTGCTGGAACATTGTTATTGTGTTTATTCTTTCTCACTCTCTCCTATTATTAATTAGATTTTTCTCTCTCTCTATTTCATGCATTGTTGTTTTTTTTGTCAGTTGTCGTGAGTGGTTTACTTAAAATTAAATACAGTCATCAATTTGTGTCGTGTTTTGAGTAATTTGTGTGTGTGTGTGTAAAGAAAAATGGATATACCCAAGAAACTTAAGACTTATTCCCAAAAATACAGAACTGAGTGGGAGAGCCTAGATGAATTTAAAGGGTGGTTAAAGCCAGCAAGTGGAAACTCGTCCAAAGCATTTTGCAGTTATTGTTGTGTCGAAATTCTGGCCAAATTATTTGACATTAAGAAACATGCTGAGACTAAAAAACATAAGCAGAAATTGGAGTTCAAAACAGGTACGTACGTAAATTACAACCTACAGCGGAGGCAGAGGTATCAATTATTAATTATTATTCAATAAGTAGAAAATGTAATTTTGAAAGTCTGTCATTTGAATACTGTTGAAGTGTTGATGACTTAATTCTTGTAAATATAAACAATGTTGCCACTGTTGAAATTATATTACCAAAACTTGGGAAAAAATAATGGTATCGTTATAACATTATGCCACGATTAGTATGACATTTTGTCCACTATTATTATTTTATTTTGCAGGTAATCAAAAAATACCATTCAAAACTGTAACAAAAAAGAATTACAGGCCCTGCGATGAAACTGAAGGAGCTTTGACCATTGTTAAGTGGACATCACAAGAAATAGTGAAATTTTGGGTTGAGGTCAGACACTTTACAAATGCTTCTGGTGATAATATATACGGGGATATAAGTGAGCTGGCTATATCTTGCCTTTCACTTCCACACTCAAATGCAGAGGTTGAGAGGTTATTCTCTCAAATGAATTTAGTTAAAAATAAGCAGAGAAACCGAATGAGTCAGATAACTCTTAATTCTATTCTATGTATAAGAGACTCGCTCAGGAAAAAAGGCAAATGTTGCTTCAACTGTACTTTACCTTCAACAGTTCTCCAACAAATGGGAACCGTGGAGAAATATACAAAATCTGTGGATTCTCAGGATGCACAACCATCTACATCATCTTCCCTAGATTAAGTTATATTAATATTGTTTTACCATAAGTATGTACCTATAAACATATTACGAAAGTAAAGTTATCCATAACACATATTAGTTTTACTGTAGAAAAACGATTTTAACAATTAATTTAGTTTTTTTAACTTTGGCAACTTCTAGCTACTTTTTGGGGTAAGATAATGTGGTAATCTGGCAACTTTTTGCAAAAGATCTAGCTACAGAGATGGTAATACAGTTGGCAACAGTGGGCCGTTTAGTCTCAATCGTGCGCTCGGTAAGTCAAGACCTCCTGAAGATGCTTCGTTTAGAAGCGAAACTAGTCGGGTATTCTTCCGGTTAGGCTGCGTGATGTTTGTGACATCACGTAGATAACAGGAAAATTAGGCGGAATTGTCACTAGATATATAATTTTTTTATTATTTTTTAGGATACTTTTAAAAGTATTTGTTATTATTAATAAATCATCTCAAAATTTTCCTTACTCGCTGTCGAAGGATTAAACAAACACATTTAAAAGTGCGAGTGATAATTATTTGGTATGGTTCTTGTCCTAAATAATAAAATGTAAAGATGTATAAAGGATTTTTTGTGAGAAAATTAAAAAACTAATTTAGTTACGGGCGATTTTAATACTTAGTTTAGTAGGTACTTGCCTATGATATTTATTAAAAGGAATTGAACATAGGCCAAAACAATAATTCTATTTAAAAGGTACCTACTAAGATATTTAGTTTTGTAATGTTCATGGGTAGGCCCGTGAGATCGCGACATGAGATCATGTTTTTTTGCCAATTACTTATCAGTAAGGTTGTTGATTATATCAATTAATTAAAGCAGTATTCATTTCTGTAAAAGGGGTATCACAAAACATTCCTGAAAAAAAGTTATAAGGCCATGCAGTTTTAAGTAACAGTCAAGGAAATTAGGAAGGTGTCAAGGAAATTAGAAAACTATTGCAAAGAAATTATAGGTGGCCACGGATATCAGTATTATTCACTGGCCTGCAAGAATAAGGGCCCGTTTCAGAATATCCTAATAAAGTTTCGGGTTGCAATGCAGCACATAAAATAACTGAATGATAAAAATGACAGTTAGGCTAATAAAAAAATAAAGACGGATAGGCTAAATCGATGACTGTGAAACTCAAAGATAGTGTTTTATTTATTTCTGGGTAGTAAAACCGGAACTTACTCGATCATTCTGAAACAGGCCCTAAGTATCACACTTAAAATGTAAGTACACAAAATATACCTTCGAAAAAAAAAGACACGAAAAAGAGTTTAATTTTGTAAATGAAAACTTCATAGACTTTAACTTTATTTTAAGAAATGGTTGCAAAAAACTTTAAAATCAAAAATATTTTTATTTAATAACAATTTTACCATTTTTTTTTGTTTCTATGTTGTTTTCAAATTTTTTCTTGCTCGAAGATTTGTTACAAAAGCTTCTTAGACAATTAGCATATAAACTTATTTATCATACCTCCTTCTCCTGAAGAAGGTGGATCATGTGGCTTTTAGGATCATGACTTTTCTGGAAATAGGCATCAGTAAGAATAAAAATTAAAAAGACGTACTTTCAAACGGATGGAGAAATTTGGACTGTCCAGCGCCCCGCTTCCATAGCATAATTGGTAATGCACCAGGACGGTATTCTGGGGGTTGCGGGTTCAAGTCCCGCTGGAAGTTATCTTTTTCCATCCGAAATAATATCAGTAGGAATGGTGGGTGTAACGTTACGAACGGTCCAAAAGGTGAAGCGAAGTTATGAAATGACTGGAAACCATTTGAGGAGACCTGTTAATATCAGACCCAGGTGCACTATAGTGCCCGAGAAGACCGTCAAGTATCTTCGAATAACGACTTTGTTTCTGTTTTTCAGCTAATCTGATTTTTGGTACATCCCGAATTTCATTATTTTTATAATTCGCTTTTAGTTATTACGCAGATTGTAAGTTAAAACTACTTCCTGCTTTTCTGGAATATCCCCATCCTCATAAATTTCTAATGTAAAGAGAAACAACTGCCATAATTTTAACTTTAATTCTTAAAGTGCGGGAAACTAAAACTGTATATAAGAACTGAATTTTTGTGCTTAGGCTTAGTATGATATCTTTCTCGGTTTATATTATGGTGGAGGGATCTCCAGACATAGGTGGTATTGAGTTTGGGCTCGATTTGTTAGTTATAATGAGATCTTTCTGGATGAATGATTAAACTAATATGATTGTGGATTGTGGAGACCAGTACTGGAGCTTCGAGATAGGTGGAGCTAGTGGTATTGACTTTGGGCTCTTCTATTAGTTATGATAAGATCTTTCAGCATTATTGACTTAACTGACTATTAACTGACTTAACTGACTGGTAGACTTTGGATACAATAACTGAAAATTCGAGATAGGTGGTGCTAAAAGCTTTGCATTATGGCACGTTTTATTAATAACGATGAAACGTTTCTGCTGAACTTACTCGTACTAAACTGACCTGGTAGTTGATCATAAAGATCTTTACTGGACCGCCGAGATAGATGGTGGATCTATAAATAGATTTACTTAACTGATTTTATTGTGAAGAGTCAGTCCATAAAATTTAGTAAGTAAATATTATTTTCACCTCACAAGCTCGAAAAGGTATTGTTTATCATTTAAAATCTGTATGGAAAAGCTCTTTTTATCCACCAGATAAGAAAAGATTTTTGAAATGTAAACCTCTATAAAAGTTCCAGAAAAATAAGTAATATTATCAATTTTAATAAAGTAACATTGAAGTAAAATAATTAAGTAAAATAATTTTGTAGCAGTAATAGCTCAGTGGCTTTGGCTATGGACTGCCGCGCAGCAGGTCCATGGGTCGAATCTCGCCACGGGCTTGAGCTTCACCGCATGGTGGAAGGGCATTTCTGCGAATGCCCGCCTGGCTAGCTATCACCCTCAAGTAGTAAATTATGTCGCCAAGCATCTAACAGTGTGTTCCGGCAGCTGTCCTTGAGAGTCAATAATTCTAGGTTCAGCCTGTTAACATCTTCGACCACATCATCACTTACCATCAAGGGAGATTGTGATCAAAGGCCATCCTCAAGTAGAAAATTCTGTCACCAAGCATCTAACAGTGTGTTCCGGCAGCTGCCCTTGAGAGCCAGTAATTCTAGGTTAAGCCTGTTAACATCTTCGACCACATCATTACTTACAATCATGTGAGATCGTGGTCAAAGGCTTACCGACCGAAACCTAAAAATTAACACATTTTATTTTCTTTCCGTTGTTTTCTGTTTTTCTTCCACCTAGCGTTTTCCTCGCTGGAGTGAGGTGAAAACTTGTGTGTTGCGCTCGGCAGCACAGTTATTTTTCATCTCGTATCTTTGAAACCTTCGGTACACTCAGGATCATATGATTCGTACCCCTCGCTTCGCTCATGGTTCAATCCTTGAATCGTTCGCTTCCCTAGGTTTTACCAAGATTACTCGCACCGAATAAAAACTTATTACATAAAAATTTCACTTACTTCATAAGTAACGGTACTGCGATTTATGCTCGTGTGGTGCTGGGCTCCCGTGGGGTGTCGGGCTAGATTGTCATCCCCCCATCAGCCGTGGGTGTCGTAAGAGGCGACTAGTGGTAATATATGGAAGGTGGGCAGCAGTATTTTCTGAGGAACTGTTATCTTGTTATACTGCTATCCCCAAGACGCCTGCCAAGCGTAGGAATTATAGCGAAACCCCACTTGATTGGTGAGAATATGTTCGGCAGTGTACAATCCGGTTGATATAGTACTTAAAATTCGATTTATTATCAAATTCTTGACTTTCTTGAAATTTGGTGAGCAGGTTCGTTATTTTTCTTAGTGTTTTGACGGAACCAGCACGAGACTCATCTGATGTTAATTTTGAAATAATACTAAAATTTTGTCAGACAGATGATAGATTAGCTACGTAAGGAGACAAATAATATATATATTTTTTTTAATTAAATAATTTATTAAACCTCTGCCTATAACAGATGAATTTTAATACAAGCGACGAACTGCTCACATCCCCGTCACCCTGAAACATATACATATGTTTAGTCGCATGTGCCTGTAATTTCTAATTACGAGTAACTATATGGTTTTTTACACGGATTTGGAATTTTTTAAAAACGGCGGAGATATGGGGGTCGAAAAACCTAAAAAAAAACATATTTCAATCTCGTGCTCAAGAGCCTATATACATATATACATAGTATGAGTATTATGTCAGCTTTATAATTATCAAATAATTCAATTATTCAGAGAAATTGGAGCAGTTTGTGTGGTACCTATCTTGGATCGATTCTATTTCTTTGACAGGAGTCATTTGACTTATCTTTTAATTGCTGATGCTGAGGTTTACACCTTTGAACACTATTTCACCTGGCCAGTGATGATGTGGTTGAAGATGTTAACAGGTTTAACCTGGAATTACTGTCTATTAAGGACAGCCGATGGCTGTTGCAGTGTCACCATTCTCATTCTGCATGACACAGCACTGCGCTCGTCACTCCGAGTCTTAACATGTAGTGTTTACACACTGCTTCGAAGCAAAATATCTGACTGCAATGGTATATCCACCAAGTAGGTCTCTTGCTAAGAAGACGTACCATACCTTGTATTTATCTAGCCATCGAGATCTGGTCCACGATGCACCGCTAGGAATAAATAATCAATATACAATATCTTATGCAAGAGAATTATCGCGACACGTGCCATAGCTTAACATAAGACAAATTAACCAACCGCAAAGTCACCTTTCGTCATCATCTTGCGCAGAGCAAGAAAGCACGTGTTTTTTCGTCACCAAGCGCTCGGTTGCTAGCCATTGTCCCGGGACACCGTATAAAGTTCAAGAGGAAAAACTTTGAAGTTGCTAAAAACAGCAACACCGGACGTTTTTCTTTCATCGCGGCTATATTTATCTTCAAGTTATGAATTCGTAATGAAATTGGACTTTATTTTCGTCATATTGAACTTTATGAAACAGTTTGAGCGAGTTTCTCAAAGTTCTTACAAAACGTTTGCTGTTTTGAAAGCCTTTGCATTACAATAAAGGATTGTTAAACTTTCTCTCCGGTTTTATGCTTGCTTTTGTTTTACACAAGTACAAGTAAACGCAACATTGAGTAAACCTACAATATTTTATTGTTTATTTATGTATTAATTAACCTATGAGTATATTGATGTCACGGTCGGTATTGACTGTGGTGCTGGCAACGATGATGATAATCGAAAGCGCAGAGAAGTGCAGGTTCAGGCCTTAGCTACGCTCTGGGCCTTCAAGTATGGTCATCATTACAGCCCTTGCTAATTTTGTTAGCTTGATAGGTAAGCCTTTGGCCACTATCTCACCTGATGGTATGTGATGATGTAGTCAAAGATGTTGTTCAGGCTAGCCTAGAATTTCTGGCTCTCAAGGACAGCTGCCGGAAACAAACCTTTCAGTGCTTGGCGACAGATTTTCTACATGTAAATGGCCGCACCATGGCGGTTAAAATAATTAACTAAAAGCGATTTTCTTTCACCAGCACTGTAATAGATCGACGTAATCATCCCATAGATAATTAACGCTGAAGTAAAACAAGATAAACAATAATAGATTTTTAAAACTAAAGCTTTTCAGATTCATAGCAAGAGCTTATATAAAAGTTAGGGATATTTGCAGCAGGTAAAGCTTTTTCTTTGTAGCTACTCCGGTTGCAGGATCTAAGATAACGAAGTGCATTTCAAGGAAAGTTTTCCCTCTTGTTTATGTTATGAAATTAAACATAAAAGGGTATTCTTGGTAATTGCCGAGCTTCATTGGAGTAGGAGGGCTTTGTACGGTGGCCGTTTTGGATCCGCCTATTTGAGTTTGTGCTACGAGCTCTCACTCCTTAAATTAACTACACATGCACTGATCCACTTAACACCCTTTCCTTTTATCTACTTTATTTTTATAATAAGTTATGTTGCTAATCTGTGTTAGCCTGTCTACAGCTGAGCACATGCCTCTCACAAAAGGGCTAGGTTATCGCTGATATCTGAAAAATTTTGAACATCTATATTAGATGTTCAAAGTTTTTCAGACGACGCTGCTCGGCCTCTGGTGTTCTGTTTGTTGCCTTTGACGACTCTCAAAGAAGACAGGGTTATATAGGGTAATGTAATTCTAGCCTGAGGACTTAGGTGTGATGAGGTAGTTTGCCGCGAATTCATATCTCACGCTGTACATTTATTTTTATTTTTATTATTTGTCTTGCAAGAATAATATTTGAAGAATATGATACATGAGATAAATTATCAGTGCTTAAGAACATATATCTAGCGTATCTAAGCAACTCTCCGACTAATACAGCTCAAACATGAACGAATTCTCGTAGTTTTTAAGGATATCATTGCTTTTATAAATATTACATAAAATACCTATTAGCTATTTTAGCGTTCATACTAATGACGCGCAAAACATACAAATTTTCACCTCACTCCAGCGATGAAAATGGTAGGTAAAGTAAGGCTAAAACCATTAACATAGTAAATCAGCGTTAAAAATTAAAAGTACATTAGTAATAGTTCATTGTTATAGAAGGAAAATTTTGGAAGTTTTTTAGGAGTACTTTTATTGCAACCTGAGACAATGAAGAATTCAGAGGTATGAGATGAAAAATGACTTTGCTGCCAAGCAAAACACACAGTTTTTTATCTTAATCCAGCGAGGAAAATGCTAGGTACTATTTAAACTATAAAGTAAATCAGCGTCAATTCAATAATATAATAGCAATAATATCATTGAAAATTAAAAGTACAATAATAATAATAATAATGAAAAAAAATCAAAATTCGGAATATCATTTGTGTTCAAATTTTAAAAACCTTTTCCACGTTAGGATAAAGCACTTTTCCGACCAAATTTCTAATGATAAATAGCATTTTAATATTTTTTATGTTTGCAATAACACATGATCTGCGAATTACTTTTTAAAATTAAATTTACGAGAGGAAATAAAAAAAAATTAAGTCATGTGCGGGATTCGCACCCTCGTCCATCCACCCCTTTAGCCGAGGGCATACCTTGGCACGCTACCAACTGGTAGTACTGTAGGCTAGAGCATTAGCCTGTGAGTCTGCAATGATTTATAGGTTGTCTAAATCCTTTTTTGTAGTAGTTGTAGTGTTGTATATAGTTCGTAGTAGTTTGTTAATAAAGAGATACCGCAGGTAAAAAAAAATTAATACCTACGTTATGTAAAATTGGCGGTTATTCTGAAAAATATGATATCAGGTCACATTTCAAAATGGCCGGTAACTTTGACTTCGTCACACATAATAATACCACTTTTAAGTTGTTATGAAAATTATCAAGTCTTGATAACCAAGGAATTACAAAGGAAAGGACAGTCAAACAAATAAGTGGACAATTTCAAGCAAAAACTTTGTCATTACTTTGTCTATTTTGTTATGCAAATTGTAGATGTCTAACTAGTTTAGTTTCTTTGTTCTTGTGACTTGTTTATGAAATCAACATGAGAAACGATGGTTTAATGAAAAATAAAATAATATTGCATATAAATTAATATCTATTATATCACCTCATAAGCTCCGAAAGGTGTTGCAAATCAAAATATAATATATTATTACAAAATTACAAATTTACGAGAGGAAAAATGTAAGCAATGTGCGGGATTTGAACCAGCGAAAACAATTGAACAATAGATGTCGCTCCAGCCCAATACGATGATAGGAAAAAAAACAGTTATGACTCATTGTCATGTTAGCTCAATCGGTCAGATCATACCCTGGCTATAGGGGTGGATGAAGCGGGTTCAATCACGACTTGAAGTATAACACATGAAAAGGAATAATATTAATTGTAATGTACTACAGCACTGCAGGTGTATTCCATTACTGTTCATACAATTATACTACATAAGCAATACTGTAGTGCTGGGTATCGTTTACGACTACGGTAAAATTTTCGCGAACTAAAATTTATTCAATATTATTATAAAAAAGTGTGAAGCGTGACGCGACCGCGGCGGACGTACCACACTCAAAATCCTGAGGAAGGCTTCCGGTAGAAGCCGAAACATTGTCGATAGCGATATCGACTCATAGTAAGTTCACGCTCAAACACCCGTGTTTTTCATATATTATTCAATATTCATAAGATGTATATGATAAGTTAAAAACTGCCACAGAAAATACTTATGTAGCTTTTTAATAGACCTAGAACAAAACAGTTTTGGAGAACCAGAGGACATAGTGGTGGAGTTAAAGGCGTACAGGCTGATGTGGCTTGGATATGTTGCGCGTCCGGAGCAGACCGTGAAGAGAGCTTATTTGGGGGTGCCAACAGGAGACGCGTCGTCCAGTAGGCCGATTATTTAAACGAGAAATGTTCACTTTATCTTAGATGAACTTTGTATCTTACTTCTTACATTTACTGTGGACAGAGGCCGTACAGAAGTTTATTTTATCAAGCCGTATTATATTGACAATTCGAAGTACTTCAAGTAGGAACAACGTTCTATAAGAAAGTAGGTTCTAGTTACTACGTCATCACTTGCCGCCAGAGGAGAATGTTTACAAATACATGCTTAGTTTTTTTGTATAACTATTTAGTATTTGCGTCTGCAAATGAAATTCTGGGCGGGAAGTTAGTTGTTTATGATTGGTCAACGTTGATGATTACGCCCGTATATGGCCGGCGTGTGCGCATATCGTGTTACTTAACGTATGAGTCAAACTCGGAGCAATTCCAACAATAATCTATGGTCTAATAGATGAAGTTATGAATAACTATAAGATATAATTATGATACGTACTCAAATTATAATAATAGGGCAGTTAAGTGTAAATCTGCGTTTTTTTTTCTAATAATATACTTAGTACGTCATTACAATCTTGCCAACAATATGGACTAATGACTAATTTAAGCTTGACTTAGGGCCTGTTTCAGAATTGTTACGAGCCGAACCCCCGTTCGGGATAAATAATGCAAAACGTTTTCGACAAACTGACACCTTTATTTCACAGTCACTTCCAACAACACTATAACACTGAACTGTTCGCCCTTCACAGAACACTATTCACAAACTTCACTGTACTTCACTATTCGCGCTTGGAGCACTTGGTCCAAAGATAATCGCACTGTTGATCGTTTCGAACTCAAAGTAAGACTGACTGGTCGGCTGTTTGTTTGTTTAGGGAGGACAGAGATGCTGGCTACCGCCTGTGCGGTCGTCCAGCTCCACCGGGTTTTGGGCGAGGGCCTGGCCCTACAATAGCCCGGGAGGGAGAAGTGCCGAAGGCACTTCTCCCGAGACGGGCGTAGAAGGCGAAAAGCGCTTTCTACCTCCGTCTCCTGCGGACGCCGAAAACGTGCCGCTACTATAGGAGGGGTTGACAGCGAGCTCAAGGGCACCACTGTGGTTCGGACCTCGGCTTGTCTCGCTGTCGAGAGACATGGGGGGGATCGGAGCAAAATGCCTCTGTGCAACTGCAGTGTTGCACAATTGGGCCCTACTGAATAATACTCTTTGACTATTTGGAGAGCAATTTATCGTGACCTTGTTTTTGCCTCGAGCTCGACTGGTCGGCCTGGACCCGACCCTATTTATACTCAAAATTCATATTTTCCAGAATGTTCACTAATAGTCTAGATAGAAAAACAATAAGGGCCATAAATGATCCTTTTAACGTAAACAACTTTTGAATGGAATTCCACGAACTAACTACTACTTATACTGTGGTTGTTTACTAGTTGCGTGAGGACAAAGGCGACCCTTTTTTTATAACCTTTTGTGTGAAGAGTAGGTACATTCTTGATTTCTTTTACTTGTTTACTGACGTTGGATTATTCTAGATTGTTCGAGCCCTTGCGCCGTAACAGAATGTTCGTGTAAGTTCCGGCTATACTACCCAGAACATATTTATTAAACAAAACACTATCTTTGCGTTTCACAGTCATCGATTTAGCCTATCTATCGGTTAAAGCTTGAAACACGCTGCATGTTAACTGTCATTTTTATCATTCAGTTGTTTTATGTGTTGCATAACAACCCGAAACTTTATTAGGACATTCTGAAACGGGCCCTTAAACTGATATATAGAGTAAGGTTAAGAATGTGTCCAATAACACCTTTCTTGTTATCTCTATTCATGTTTTAATTTGACACAAAGAATTTTATTTTTGTGACCCGTCTGATAGAAAAACAAATTGATACGGTCAATGATGTTTTGACATACAAAAGATATGTAAATGGTACCTTATTGTCTTTAAGATAGATCAAAATTTTTATGTCTATAGCTTTTTATATTTCAAATTATTCCTGAACCACTGACGGCTTATACGTTGAAAAATAAATTACTAATAATGTTGATTTTAAATAAAACGGAACCGATTTTTACTGAAAAGTATCAGATACTACAGTAATTTGTTGAAGTCAGTGCTGATATAAAACGCTCTGAACTTCAATTGTCATGTACCGAATTTCTCAATAAGTTATTTCATACGTTTTGGTCAATGGAATTCGGTTATTATTCTTTTAAGATTTTTTATGACATACTGCTTACGAATGATGTCATTAAAAGTCGATGAAATTTAAATAGAACTAACTGGAAAGTATGCACTACCCAACCAAAAATAATCAATATTGGATGATTCAGTATCCTTATATATTCAATCCATATAATCGGAGGTGCATATTTTTTTTCAATTAAAGAAAGATTGACACAAAACTGCAGCTTAAATAAAAAAATGTGAATAAACTTGTTCCACTTGATACTCAAGTTTTGCTATTTACTGCGTTTTTAATACACATATGCATAAATAACTATACATAGATATTGTCGTTACGAGCGTAAATTAAAGTGATCTTTGCAATTTTCAAATAACTGGAACACACACAGCACAAAAATGTTGTGCTCCAATAATTCGTAAATGTGATCGCTAGGCACGTGATAGCATAGGTAAATATTGTGTCGTTAGATTTACGTTTTAGGCAATGTCCTTTGTTTTAATTTTAATATGTTGAATAAAATAGGACTTACAAGGAACTATTAATAACTATTTGTATCATGTTGAAACTATTTTTATCATAGGTATTATTACATTAATCTTATTATTGATTTTATACAATTATATGTATTGAACAAATATAATATATTTAATATGACTAACGTCAAATCAAGTACCCTTATTTTAAACCTTTAATAAATGTACAATGGTTCAACATGATACAAATACTTATTAATAGTTCCTTGCAATTCCTATTTTATTCAACATATTAAAATTAAAACAAAGGACATTGCCTAAAACGTAAATCTAACGACACAATATTTACCTATGCTATCACACGCAATAGTGATTTTTATCATATTTAGAAAAAACGTCTTTATACGATCCAAAAAAATCATTAAGAAACTTATGTTAGAATGAACTAGTACTGAGGACGAGAATATGGTGTGATCAAGATTAACACATAATTTTCTTGCTGCTACAAACTATGTTTTGTTAAAAACTTGTTCAGAATTTTAGAATGATAATAGCTGTAGTGTTATAAATACAGTCTTTTGTTAATAACTTAATAAGAAAGTTTTTTTCCCATTTATTGCGTATGTAATAAAAATAAGAAAGTTGAACATATTCGTTCTAACAAAGAAAACCTTTTTAATTTGGTCTTGGTTTGGAACCGTATCATCTGACTCAAGGTGAGTATTTCGGTCACGATCTAAGGACCTAGTAGAATTAGAATAAAATTTCTTGGGAAAGTACCACCGCCAATATAATGATAAGAAACCCTTCTAAACTCGTTCACCAACCAGTTGAATTTGGAAAATCTCTCGCCATCCTTGTTGAAGGAGTAGGTTTCAATAACACTAGAATAGTTAGTATCTAATATGCTATATGATTAAAATACAATTCATTAAAAGTCACTTGGATGAGTTCAGAACATATTTCTTCTAATTATTTTACCTGTCTATTTCAATGATTTTAATGCCATCTGGTACTAATAAATGTCAACTCCAAGCCCTTTGTCCTCAAAGTTTGTTTTCAATATCTCATTACATCGCGCGAGCCAAGCCGCATGTTGAGAAAAAACAAATGCACTCCCGCCGGAGCTGCGGAGAAAACAAACTTCTATTACTGCCAATGATTAGTAAGGAAATAGATACGACGTTTATTTGAGATAAATCATTAGTATTCGTACCTACTTTGAGCAATAAGAAATTACAACTCAAATAAAGGTTCATATTAAAAGAGCTTAATTTCCTTTGAAATGTAGCTCCGCCTTCTACGATGGTTGAAAGGTCCGTGTTGCCGAAGTGAATTCAAATTTATTGAATTATGACTCACTTCACCTAGGAGGCATGGGGTGGCAAATAAGAAAAACAAATGCGTACTATGGCGACCCAGATGGTAGAGGATTCAAAATTGCTCTTTAAAAAAAACTTCCGTTTAATTTGTAGGGTTAGATATTTGTTCACAAAAATGCCTTTTGAGTTAAATATTAGAATGACCCTCATGTTATGCTTGAATCAGCAAATAGTGTTTAAAAAGGTACAATAAATAGTCTGGCTATAATCACAAGATATTAGTATTTTGTCTATGCTGGATATAACAATGAAAAAACGAAAAATAAAAAAAAATATTTTAGGCGTATATTGAATCTTCCATTTTTACTCCCAAGTCATTGTCCACTCGTTACGTACATATCTTTTTATTTCACATGAATTACAACTGGTATTAAAGCTATGATTTGAAGCAGTGATGACTCAGTGGCATTGGCTGTGGACTGCCGCGTAGCAGGTTCATGGTTCGAATCCCACCGCGGGTTTGAGCTTTACCGCATGGTGGAAAGGCATTTTGTGAATGCCCGCCTGGCTAGCGACCACCCTCAAGTAGAAAATCTGTCGCCAAGCACCAAATGGTGTGTTCCTGCAGTTGTTCTTGAGACCCACTTATTCAAGATTAAGCCTGTTATATCATCACTTACCATCAGGTGACATTGTGGTCAAAATCTTACCTATCAGCAATAAAAAAAACTGTTTTGACTTTAAATTTTGACACGATTTTAAATTTTAACGAGTCATTCTAGGTTAGCCTGAACAACATCTTCGACCACAGCATATATACCATCAGGTGAGATAGTGGTTAAAGGCTAGCCTATCATGTATAAAAAAATAAACACGAGAACTTTTTCTATATTATTGCAAGCAATAACGCATATCCACTTATGGCGAAGATCACATCCAAAAACTGCCCAAATCATTTCTGGCGTGCCTACTGAATATTCGTCATTAGTGGCTTTGCTTGGGAACATAATGACATTACCTGACTATTAAGATTAAGACCGATGTTTTAGATATACATCGTTAATTTCACTAGATATCAAACTTAGATACTTTGATTAAAATTCTATAAGTATTTTTACAACTGACCCAACTACTTAGCTAAGGTAATCGTCAATACGATAAATATCAGTGAATTGCTAGACCATTAATATTTATTTGCATATTTTCTTTACCCTTACTGGTCATATTTCTTAAGATTTTTTTACCCGGCCACATTAAGTATCGAATTGCATAGCGTCTCCTTCTGCAAAATAGTAGCTCTATGACCGAAACGTGAGCCAAGCACGCACGGAGGGCGGGCGGCGGCGGAGGGGCGCGCCCGTATATGGCCTGCGCTCGCGCATCAAAACATACAGTTGCGTGCAAAACTCAACCAATGGCTTTGCTCTTTTCTATACCTATTTAGAAAATACGCTAGTTTATTTGTAGTCCAGACGCAACTCTTTCTGTATGACTCTTACTATATCTATCGCAAAAAACATAACGATGTGTAGCGGCAGCTGTCCTTGACAGCAGGGACCTATTCCAAGTTAAGCGTGTTTCCCATCTTTGATCATATCATCACTTACAGTCTTTTTATGTTCATAAGCTCTAGCCTAGCGGTAATACAAAAAGTTAGATTTTGAATGAAAACGATGAAGAAGATAATTCTCTTCCTCTTATTTTTTACTCATTTCTGTCCCAGAATAAAAAGGATAAGAAAGATCACTCCGGAAATCCATTCCAATAAATAAGCGAATCTAGCTACAACGCAATAAAGTGCACTTCAGCTCACAAAGCACGGAGTACCTAATATTTATATTCACCAACAAGGCGTCTCTCTTTCTACCGCACAGCCACGCATAGCTGTGATTTCTTCTGACGCGGCACGTACTTTAAAATAATACCGTCCGGCCAGATACGATGATGAACATGTAGCTATGTACCTAAAGTACGTACTCTAGCCAGATTTTAAACACTGCATTGATCATCGAAGTAACCGTCGGGATCTTCTCGGATAAAAGAGTTCATTGCGAAGAACTGTATATATGTGGCTTCAGATATCTTCGCATACATCCCCTCTCCTTCATCGTGTAAGCGTCTCGAAGTTTTGGATATCTGATAATACTATGACTTCCCAGACTGTCTGTTACCTCGCTTGCTATTGGGGCCAGAAACAATGGAGCTGTGGTGACTGGGACCGTGTGTTATTTGTGTTTATCATTGGGGGCTATGTCAAACTCCCCACGCTGGTATTGCAGTTATTGGTGCCAATTCTACTGAAAGCGCTACTGCCCAACTTCTGGTACTTTTGCCTTAGTCACCTTTTATGACACCTACATTAAGAGATGGGGGAGGGGGGGTTAAAATTATAGCTCGGCACTCCACGGGCAAGTACTACTTTAAGCCTTTTAGCAAATAATTGCTGTGATGCACCTTATTTTTCTATTGCATTAACTTTTGATCTAATTGGATTAAAACTTGTTTGAATAAGTGTACACATTTTACATCTGTTCTTACTCAGCTTATAAAGTTATTACCCGACAAGTTGCACTACTTTGTGCTTTGTAATCAGTGTTAAGTTTCCAGGTCGATGCGGTATTATGGCTTTGTTCAAATGGGTAATCTTTTATTAGATATTTGTGTAATCACGTATGTGATGAGTACATACATATATATATACTATTATACGCTGAATTTAAACTTTTTTCTTCAACCTTTAACTTAAATTTACTATCGACATATTTATTCCCTTGTTCATCGCATGCGGGCTCGGTAACATATTTATTTTCTAGCAGCATTAAGGATAAAACAAGAACATACATGTAAAAACATGCTTTTGTTTAATGGTTAGCAGCCTTTTTAACACCGACCCGTTCAGGAAATTCCCTGGTACATAAGCCGCTTTCTCTCAGATGATCATGGTATTAAAATGGTAAGGAGCTCAGTTGTGCACTCAATGTGCGGCAATAATCCCACTCACATTGACCTGAGTGCTGCGTTGTTACCCACATTGTATGGTGCTTATTTGTTGATTTTCCTCCCTTAGTCACTTTTCATACGGGAGAATATGGAACATTCTTCGTTTAACTAAGCCGGGCAAATTACGAGGTTTCATTAATATGAATAGTTAGTTGCCCTGAATTACTGATTTAAGTCTCTACTTCCATTTCTAACTGTAAATGCGGAAGATAATTTTGCCCATTTATACTGACATATTTGGTTAATGTTACGATGCAGTTTTTGGCAATTTTTTTTTTTTTTATGTTATTGTGATGGAACAAGCTCGAGGTCCACCTGATGTTAAGCGGTTACCTCTGCCTATAACAGATGCAGTTCATCGTTCAAGTGACGAATTGCACTGCGCCCCTCACCTTGAGACATAGTTGTTAAGTCTCATGTGCCTGTAATTTCACTCGCTCTCAAGGACTGCTGCCGGAACACACCGTTAGGTGCTTGGCGACAGATTTTCAACTTGAGGGTGGTCGCTAGCCAGGCGGGCATTCGCAAAAGCCCTTCCACCATGCGGTGAAGCTCAAGCCCGCGGCGGGATTCAAACCATGGACCTGCTGCGCGTCAGTCCATAGCCAATGCCACTGAGCCATCACTGCTTCAAAAACACTTCTTTTTATATAGGTAATGAAATCCTCACAATATGACCACTTTCTGGCATCAATTAACAATCACTTGCACAAACGTTACAATGCGACACGGTCTCAAAATTTCAAATTTCTAATTCACGTGATTGATTTTTTTGATAGTTTTATGGTCGCGAGATTTAATTGATTTTGGGAGCGATTGTCAAGTTGGTCGACACTTTGTTAACCATGAATCGTTAAGACTCGTCGATTATAGTTACAGACGTTGCTGAAATGTTAATACCATTTCCAAACGGTTCTATAAAATTCTAGTTTCAATTTATCATGACGACTGTACGTCAGGGCGCCGCCGCCGGCCGTTGTCGGGCGCACGCGACGCTCCGCCCACATACAATAGTGTGTGTACATGCATATTATGTACATGTGTGTGTTATATGACGCCATTGAGTCTTTCACACTCCTCGCTCACTCAGAAATCAACGATGAAACTTGACACGCTTCCTGTTTTTCTCAGTTTTCATTCGCTGACTGATGCAACACATGGTCCCAATAATCTATCCGTACTACGAGTATATATAATGTTCAAACTCTTACCTTAGTCATATGAATCAAATTTGTATATAATATGCATAATATAACCTACGAAACTGAAATATCAGGAAAACACTTTGATAATTACGTCATGATCTCACGTGAAACAGGAAATTGAATCCTCGCGATTATTCACAGCTTGACGAAATAAACGTGTTTGTTTTTCTCAAGAAGTGTAAAAAAAGGACAAACAAAATCATTACGAGTGATCATCGTATTACAACAAAAAATACCCTTAGGCAAGGTCTAACAACATAATGATTTTTATAAAACGATATTTGTAGCAAATCATGAAGGTATACGTACCTACTTGGGTAAGTATATATAAATCATTTGGTACGACGAATTTGATAGCATCATACTACGCTCTGTAGAACAAAGATCTGAAAACTTGCCTAGGAAACTAGTAGCTCAGTACACAAACTGTAATTACGTTTGTCTACGTATATGTATGCCGTGATTTCTTCGGACGCTGTTGCTGAAATTGGGGTCAAGAATCTCTGGGAGATCATTCGTCAACCTTCGGAATTCGCTGAAAGACAATGTATAATTTTTTGCTTGTAACTTTGCTGATTTTGATTAGTTTTTCTCAGTACAAATAGTTTTAGTTGTTTAGAAAAATAAGAAAATAGTAACTGTAATAATTTTGGCTGGGTTAAAAAAAATAATAGATCTTCCGCGTTAGAGAATATTAGATTCTCCGACATGTTAGTTTGACGATTTATAATTTTGCTTCATATATATATTTTATGACAAGCATACTGGTAACTATTTACATAAAGAGCTCCCCTGTTTTCCGGTCTTGCCACTTTCGTTCGTTAAATTATTTTCCATAAATATTTTTATGGTAGGTAGTATTGGTTGTGCATATATTATGTTGTACTATCTTCGTGTTCTCTCGAGAGACACTGCGCAGGAATAGTTCTTAAAAATGTGCCTATAGGGTTCAGATGTGCTGAATGTTAAAACAAATACATATTCTATCAACATTATATAAGTAACATGTCTTCAAGTCAACAAGTCTTTAGTTCAACGTGATTAATTGCCATTGAATTAAATTTAATTATATTACCTATATTACGATACAAAAAATATTTTTCTTACGTCCATCTTGTCTATATAGTCCGCAACATCGTGATAACAAGAAATGATTTTATAACCAATTCTTACACAAAATGATAGGAAAATTTAAAAAAGAATTGTCTTGGAAACTTTTTTAATCCCGTAGTTGTTGTGTTTAGTAATTTGTGTGATTATCGCGCATTTCAGACGTAAATATTATAATATGTAATTGCCACATCGGGGTGCGCGCTGAAATTACCCTTATTTCAACAGTAGTATGTTTGATTTTCGTACTTACTTACAGCGATCTGTTAATATAGCAGCTTCCAAGCCCTTAAGTTGAAGGTTGATGTACCAATATCCAGCAGTAGCTAGTTTCTTCGCGTCACGCACCATAAAAAGTGATAAAATAAACCTAATTAGTACGACACGTTTCTAGTAGGAAGACGGCCGGCTGCTGGTATATAGGTCGGACGGCTGGCTCCGGGCCAGCGTTAGTCACCCAGTGTGTGGCCAACGATGACGCTGGCTAAAGGTTACGTGTCAGATACTGGCTTTGGACAACACAACGAACATGGGTTCGAATTCCAGTGGAACGTCGAACTGTTTATTGGCCTGATATGTAGATATTTTTATTGCTGATATCGGAAGCCTTTACAGAGACAATGTATTATAGTATAACTTGCTCTCAAATATAGCTCCTGCTTTTTTATGTTAATGACTGCAGAAACTGATAAGCAGGTGCCTGATGGTAGGCATCACGTCTATCCATTACATTTACAGTGTCACCATTGTGTGCGACAATGTACTGCGCTTGACACTCCGAGACATGCGTGTTTAAATCCCGATTGCTTTGTATTAGTACATGATGTAGTACGTACCTACATGAGACTATACGGTAGAGGATTTATAAGAGAAACGGTGAATTAGATAAAGACCAGCACGTCTCCATTGATTACCTCTTACATGTGTTAAGCACGTACTAAGTATAGGGACCAATTGGTGTAGTATATAAGGTATAGATGATTTACTTAAGTTAAAGCTGTTAAATACAGTCTAAATACACGATGGAACCTTAAAGGATACTCTCTCTTTCATTTGGTGGCTCCAGTAGCCACCAACCCTACAGCTCGGTAATTTCACTTGCAATGCCCTTCCGATCTACAGACAGTTTGCACACAGCTGCTCGGAGGTTAAATATCTGACACTGCGACGGCCTCTTGCTTAAGAGGGTAACACCTGGTTAGTCACCAGCTAGGCACGTGTGGAGTATCAAGATTAAGGGTACTCGGACTAGGCTAGGTCTCACGGACGAGGGTCACTCAGCCCCCCCGAAAGCAGCTTACACGGGCTAATATATACTTAGTTTTGCCTGTTTTCAGATTATTAGATATTTCTTTTCATGTAGCTTTTAAAAAAAATGAATATAACGGTAATTTTGTGAATTTTGATTGACAAGAGTACTAAAAATGAATGGACAAAAAATACATATTTCGGACCTGCTCACAAAATCTCACGATAATCTATTGAGAAAATTGACCTATAGAGGAGAACACCCGCTCATCCTCGCATAGATATATGCAAGCATTTTTACCCCAGCTGAAACGGAAACGCATCGCTGGCTTGGTAAACAAAACAAGTTTAAAACAAAATTAAATAAGCCTTAATATATATAAGTTTTAATATATATAGCCAGTGTCACTAAAGGTGTAAATCATCCATCTATTAAGTTATGGTGGATAAAGAGGAGAAAAAAGAGGAGAGAAAGAGCGCCTGCAAAGCGTGGGTATTATGGCAATACCCCCTAAAGAGGGAGATCTTGTTCAACAGTGGACATTCCGGTTGATGTGATGATGAAGTAAATACACTGCTGACAGACGAAACAGGAATCTATTGATTATAATACTTTATTCGCCTATAAGCGTTATACTTTCCATACTATATTACAAAGATAACAATTTTGTACTGGCTTTTCTATGACAGCCTGACCAATATCCGCGTAAAAAAAATATTTTCCTTCGTTTTCCTCGCATTCAACACAAATCACCCGCCTCCCGCACAGCTCAACAAATGTACAACAACCTGCTTTGTCTCAGTAATTATCATGAACTAAACAATCCGTGTTGTAACTCTGCTTTAACATTTGTTACTGTGACAGAGTACAATGTGTTAGTATGGTTTTAATGAGGCCATTGAATCAAACCACTGGTGTTTGTCTTTCATCACCTACTCGATTGTTTTTACGAGTGATGCGGTAAATATTTATCACATGGAGTTTACTGTGTTGATTAATTCATTTAAGGAAATATACCTTTTGAAATTTATTCCTTTAAATAATAACAATTGTTAAAAACAATTTTCGCTTTCCTGTATTATGAGGACTTTAAAAAGATCTCATTGTCTATATATATATATATATATATAATAGGAACTAATGAACGATTTTAGAGGTAAACTCACTTTGATCAACCACAAGTACTCCTTTGGCGTATTACTTTTGGCCCTTAATCTATGCGCATCGTATCTACTATACCACATTATGTAATGAGAACAATAGAATTTCATTCATAAATGGACGATTTACATATTCGAGAGGAGGATTTTATGTAGTACTTGTTTTCCTAAGATATGTACAGAACTGTTACTTTCATACAGGCTTTGATTTTGAACTTACCAAGTTCACAATTAACAAAAAACCTATCATCTTCCAATTGGTTTGGTTAATTAATTTGGCGCTTAGAAATGATTGCATCCGATTGTCACGTCAAAGCAAAGTTGTTGCGCCGCACGATACACTTTTTAAACCACGCTCGCCGCGATTAGTTTTGCATTCTGCTATTTTTGAGCTTGACTTACATTTCTTTACATATTTATTCCTAGTTGTATTCTAAAGCCAGAGACTTAAGGGCATTTTAAAATTTTTTTTTTTTTTAGGGAGGACATAGATGCTGGCTACCGCCTGTGCGGTCGTCCAGCTCCACCGGGTTTTGGGCGAGGGCCTGGCCCTACAATAGCCCGGGAGGGAGAAGTGCCGAAGGCACTTCTCCCGAGACGGGCGTAGAAGGCGAAAAGCGCTTTCTACCTCCGTCTCCTGCGGACGCCGAAAACGTACCGCTATTATAGGAGGGGTTGACAGCGAGCTCAAGGGCACCACTGTGGTTCGGACCTCGGCTTGTCTCGCTGTCGAGAGACATGGGGGGGATCGGAGCAAAATGCCTCTGTGCAACTGCAGTGTTGCACAATTGGGCCCTACTGAATAATACTCTTTGACTATTTGGAGAGCAATTTATCGTGACCTTGTTTTTGCCTCGAGCTCGCCGGCGAGCTCGGTGTTTGATTGTGTGACCTCTAATTACCTCACACCTGGGGATTTTACCTCGACGACTTGCGGATAACGCTAAAGCTGCCAATGTAATGACTGCGATGGGGTCATCCGGGTCGTCTAATACCTGCCGTGGTCGGCGACGGGGGGGTTTGAAAAATGGGATAGAAGAGGCGGTCGAGTAGTTCGATGCCTGGACAACCAATGGGTTCGAGTGGTGGGGCGCTCGATCAAAGTATCGGCGGGCGCAGTCCTTATTGAACTGCGCTAAAGAGGGAAGGTTTAGGTCGCAATGCAACTCGGTGTTCCGGATATACCACGGAGCGCCGGTTGCAATACGAAGAAAACGGTTTTGAATGACTTTAAGCTTATGGAGATGGGCCTCACTAGCATGACTAAACACTACTGATGCGTAAGTCATGATGGGGCGGATGCAGGCAGTGTAAAGTGTCTTCTTATTTCTAAGAGACATTTTACTCTCTTTGCGAATCAGGGGACCAAGGCGACCCATTACAAAGGCCGCTCTGTTACGGACGGTTGTTATATGATTGCTAAAGGTGAGATTCCGATCAAGGGTGACTCCGAGATATTTTGTTTTACTAACCCAGGGGATGGGTTGGTCGAACAAAGTTAAAGGTTGCGGGTAACGGGGGCGGCCCTTCTCAGTAAAGTACATAGCTGCACTTTTAACTGGGTTGACCGCGATGCGCCATTTACGGAACCAGTCGCCGATCTCGGTGATGGCCCGTTGGAGGGCGGGAATGGACTTTCTACTGATATGCCACCCAGTGGTATAAATAGCGGTATCATCCGCGTATTGGGCTAATAGGACGTTAGGCTGAGAGCGTGGGATGTCGCTGGTATACAGCGCGAAAAGAATGGGTGATAGCACGGAGCCCTGAGGGACTCCGGCTCTGACTGGGTGGGGGGAGGAGAGGGTGCCTTCCACGCGATAGCGAAAGCTTCTGGCTTTAAGGAAGTCTTGTAGGATGAGGACAAGACGTTCTGGCACGCCAAATTGGTATAGCTTGTAAATCAAGCCATTGTGCCAGACTTTGTCAAAAGCTTTCGCTACGTCGAGGAAGACTGCTAGCGTTGTTTGGGGTTTGGGGTACTTGTTAAAGCCCTCAATGATGTGCTCCGTGAGGCGGTGCACCTGTTGGACGCATGAGTGTCCGGGTCTGAAGCCAAACTGCTCATCTGGGATAAGGTGGTGTTCCTTAGCATGGGACTGGAGACGGTTTGCAAGTAACCGCTCGTAAAGTTTGCCTAAGGCACTGAGGAGGCTGATGGGGCGGTAACTGGTGGGGTCAGATGAGCTTTTGCCTGGTTTGTGAATGCCAATGACATTTGCACATTTCCAGGTGTCTGGGAATAAGCAGTGGCTCATAGCAGCATTGAAGATGCTGACTAGGAGATGGATGAGAGGAGGAGAGAGGGTTTTAAGAACCCTGTTGGAGATGCCATCGGCACCGGGGGATTTGCGCGGTCGGAGGGCCTTGATCAGTCTCGCCACCTCAGCGTAGGTCGCTAAGGTGATTGGTGGGAGTTCAGAGGTGACCACAGAGCTTTTACGTTCGACTTCAGCATCCACCGAATCGAGGTGAGCTTGGTCAACGTGATTTACGTTAGGGGAACACTGAGCCTCTAGGCTATCAGCTAGGCACTCAGCTTTGTCTTCGTCAAAGAACGCTGGGACTAGTGGGACTGGTCTGTATAAGGGAGGCATGTCGTTATGGTTACTACCTTTCATACCTCGCGCCAAGTCCCAATAAGCATGGTGGCTTGGCACGAGGTTTGAAAGTTTGTCACCCCATTGTTGATCACGCAACTCAGACATGCGACTTTGAACCATGCGTTCAAAGTGGCGTTTCTTAGTTTTGTTCTCTTTACTGGGGTAAGAGTCGTAATGTCGGGTCACTGCTTTACTTTCCGTCACTAATCGTCTCACATCCGCTGGAATGACAAGGCGCCGGTCGTCCGGCACCATGACCTCCTTTGCGGATGCACCTACTACGGTGGAGAGGTGATTAGTGAACGAATCGATCGCAAGGGTTACGTCATCTTTAGTCAGGATGTCGTCAGGGATCTTGTCAAGGTCCGGTGAACTGATAGCCTTTAGGGCATCGCCTAATTGCTTCCAGTTCACTATCGTCTTAGTGGGGCGGGGGAGGTCTGTTGTTGGGTCGGGACCTAGTCGCAGTATAATGGGTCGGTGGTCAGAGTGAAGCTCGTGAACCACTTCTATGGAGCGTAACTGGAGTGTTACGCCTCTGAGTAGTGCCATGTCAAGCAAGTCAGGTCGAAAGTCTTCCGTATGAGGGTAGTGAGTGGGCTCAGTGGGCGCAATTATGTCAAAATTAAGTTCTGCGACTAGTTTTTCAAGTGCAATACCTCTGGGATTGTTGACGTTACAATTCCATAGGATGTGCTTACTATTGAAGTCGCCAATCAGAAGGACGGCGCTTCCTAAAGAGAACAATGCTTCTAAGTCAGCTCGGACGATCGGCTTTTGGCAAGCTTGGTAACAGGACGCTATGACTATAGGTTGATGACCAGTCATAGCTAGGAGGCAACAAGATGCTTCCATATTAACAAGAGTCGGGGTAGGTAGGGGAATGCAGTGCAGGGACCTTTTGTAATAGATAAGAGTGCCTCCCCCAATGGAGTTCACTCTATCATCACGTACCGTTCTGTAATTGGCAAACCTAGGGTTCGCCTTCCCCGGTTTTAGAAGGGTTTCCTGCACGCATATGATATCGATAAGGTGGGTACAACAAAAGTCGTGGACGAGGTCACGTTGTCTGAAGAGGCCGTTAGCGTTAAATGACGCTAACGAAACTGAGTGCGGTTTCGTGCGTTCGGTTGTACTACCCATAGTGGTTGTACTGGGGAGGGGCCTGGGGAACGAAGCGCTTAAGGGCGCTAAGTAAATTCGCGTGTTCCAATGTGTATTGGATCACGTCCGCTCGGGATTGAGCGTATTGCATCTTGTGGAATAGCTCTTGTACCTCATTGATGTCAACCGACATAGCCAGATCGCTGACTAGGTTGATTGCCTCTTGAAGAGGGGCAGCCATCAATGGCATAGGGGGAGCTTGTGGCCGGGAAGCGGCGCGGGGAGGGGC
Source organism: Plagodis dolabraria (assembly GCA_963854805.1). Taxonomy (NCBI): domain Eukaryota; kingdom Metazoa; phylum Arthropoda; class Insecta; order Lepidoptera; family Geometridae; genus Plagodis; species Plagodis dolabraria. The sequence goes on from OY978442.1 coordinate 8,727,431, forward strand.
GCGAACGGTGTTGGCAACGGGTGCCGGGAGTGCGGGGCGAGCCGGGGCCGGTGCGCGGGCAGGGGCCGCGGCGTGGGCGGGTGCGGGCGCGGGTGCGGGCGCGCGGGCCGGGGCGCGAGCGGTAGCGACGGTCTTAACCATACTGGGTGGTTTAGACCATGCGTTACGGGCTGGGAGCGGCGCGGGTATTACCTGTAGGCAGGTACTACCGTTAGTTTAGGGCTGACCCGTTGGTAACGGTCATAAGAGGGGCGGGTCGGCCTATGCCTTGCCACCCTGTGGTTCACTCGTGGTGCTTTAGGGCAACCACGGTAATTCGCGGTATGCCCTTGAGCACCGCACAGAACACAACTGGGTGGGTCCGGCGAATCCCGGGTGCGAGTGCACGCTGCTGTCGCGTGATCGCCTAGGCACTTAACGCACCTAGCGCGAGCGAAGCAGAAACGGGAGGCGTGCCCGTATAGTTGGCAGTTATGGCACTGCGAGGGACTCCCATTTTTGTATGGGGCTTGGACATCGAGTCCTGAAAGGCCACAGACCTTTTTTAAATTAAAAATGGCCTTGCCCTCTGGTGTACGGTCTAGTACTACTAGTACTAGGTCATATGGACTGCGGCCCTTCCCGCTGTACATGCGGTGAACCGCATGCACTGGGAAGTCTTGTGCTTTAAGGTCGTCACATACCGCATCGGTATGTATCTCCTTAGGCACACCGCGAATCACAACGCGAAGGACTTTCTCCTCTTCGAGCGCATAAGTATGAAAACTTATGCTCTCTTTACGGAGGAGCTTTGTTAGCGCTCTGTGGTCGCTACTGGTGGGAACTTGGACTTTAATGCCCTGCTGCGTGGAGCGGGCATTAGTGTACTGGATCCCACGATCCGAAACTAAACGGGACAGCATGTCCCATTTGGTTTTGTCCTGAATGAACAGGGGTGGAGGCGGTTTTTCGCGGCGCGCGCTCGCGTCCTGAGGGGACGCGGCAGTAGTGGCCGGAGCGGAGGGAGGAGACGCGGGGCGCGGGGCGGGGGTCGGCTTCTTGCCGGAGGCGGGGGCCTTAGCGGGTGCCTTGGCGGGAGGGGCGGAAATAGCGCAACTAGCGGCTTTGGGTGCGCGCTTGCGTTTGCGATCTACGACGGTGTAACCGTCGTTATCGGAATCAGAGTCCGTGCGTGAAGCGCCGGCCTGATCTACCTCCATGTCCGTTTCGGGTTCCGAAACGGTCTCGACAATGGCGAAGGAGGGACGGGTACTCGCTGACCTCCCGATCGGTGAGCGAGAGCGAGACCGTTCACGGGGAGGGGCTGCCACCGTGCGTCTATTGTCGGGCCCGGGAGCGGGCGAAGCAGGACTATCCTCTGAATAGGATCGGGTCAAGGGAGGAACGTTGGCCTCCGGGATTGAAGTCCCGGAGGGAGCGATGAGAGTGTCCGTGAGGCGGGCACTCGCTTCCTCTTCGAGGAGTTGCATATGTGCAACATACAGATCGGGGTGGCGGAGGGCGAAGGTCTGAAGGACCTGCACCTCACCGTTAGAGGGACGGGACTGCATCCTGAGGGGAATACTCAGGATGCCCTATCAAGGGTTTGAATTCCCTCACACAACTTGTGAACTCACTGTGTGAGAGGGAGTGTGTACCTAGGGTGTGCCCTAGTTGTGTACCCTCTCCGAGCTTTTTTCTCGGCGGAGAGGGGTGCTCCTAAGCGCTACTCCGGGGTTGACTAGGGGCGACCCCAAGGCCAGTTATCCCGGAGCCCAGCTTGCTTCGGCTGACCCGTGAAGCGGGAAAGGCCACGGTGCAAGGTTAAACCAAAACTTCAACAGTGGCCGTTGTCACCGTAGGGTGTCACACTGCGACCGCAGCAAATGGCGGATTTGATCGTTCAGACGGGTTTGGCTGACGCTACCCCACGCCTGAACGACGTCGCTTAACAGCACAAAGTGTGTTGTTACGCGCACTGGTACAATGTTGTGTCGAGTAGTAAAGTTGTGAAGTGCGCACCGAAAAGTGCGGTCAAAACAAGACCACCAGCCCGGTATGATGTTATAACGAAACAAGGGACTTGGGTAGGTGGTAATGCCTGACGTCTTAGAGCGCCTCTGCGCGCCGGCACGGCGAGCTCGTAGCTCACGTTGCACGGCGTTCGGCGGCTGCTCAGCTTCTGCACACAAAACAAAACTTCGTCAGGACTGCGTATTCCAAGGCACTGGTCTGCAACTAGCGTCGGAACGATGACCCGAGTGAGACGGCAATAGTGCGGGGACTATTGCGGTCTCACTGGGAGATACTGGCGGAGCTGTAGACAGGTGTGCACGGCGTGGCGGCACAGGTCGGAATGATTTAAAAAAAAAAAAAAAAATGTTCAATATTTACAAATAAACTGATCGCATTGACTGCAAATAGTGTTCAATTGATAGTGCCCAAATAACCCAGCGGCTCATATGGAAATCGAACTCGCGTCTTATACTTTACGCACCAGTTCATAATAATTTATTTTCTAACTGAGCACAAAATTTATTGTCCCTAGCGAGAATCGAATCCGCGTCCCCCGGATTCACACCGTCCTGACCTCTACGTGAAAAAGCATCCCTTTCGATCATATGAATTAAAGTAGTCTGGTTAAAGGCCGCACCGTCCTTATGAACGACGGTTTAAAAGTAATTAAATTAAAGCACTTGGAGTAGCACTAGTAAATAAATTAGAGCATTAGAGCACTTGGCATGGATCACAGGTTCGATTCCCACCCGGGACACGACATTTTTTGCTGAAATGATTTGAAAATATGATTGCTTAGCACGCGATTGTGTTTTTAATCATTTTTGGAAAATATAGTATTTTGCTAAGGTTTTTGGAAACGAACATAATCTAAAGTACTATATATAGATTATTTAACAACAGACGAATATTAAACGATATTATTTTTCTTTCAAAACAACCTTGAAGTGGCATCTCGTTTTTCGATGTTTTAGTCATTACAACCGTTTAATGGCGTCTACGATTAATATAATTTTCTTTTTGTATCTTCTCGTACTGTCGTCATTCAGATGTAGAATGACCACATGTTTTTAATTAAATGGGAATCTCTCCTTATTTCCACCAGTGGCAGGCGTATTGGGAATCGCAGTGTAAGGTAACAGTTCTTAAGGTGCTGCTCCTCACCTTCTGTTATGATTCCATTCGTGGCCTCCCACACGAAGATACGGTGTAAGTTTAGCCCGGCAGCCTTTACAGCCTACTGGATGTATATTTTCAGAAAGATCGTGCGCGAAGTTTCTTTGTTTCAGCGTGGGCAAAAATGATTTCGTATATTTTTTATAATTTAGGTGTAGCTTATAGGCTAGCCTCTTTGACCACTATGTCACCTGATGGTAAGTAATGATGTTGTTCAGGCTAACCTAGAATTACTGGCTTTCAAGAACAGCTACCGAAACACAACTTTAGGTGCTTGGCAACAGATTTTCTACTTGAGCGCAGTAGCTAACCAGGAGGACATTCGCAAAATGCCCTACCACCATGCAAAATATCTGACCGGATGTCCGGCTGTTATGTTATACAGGTCGCATTTCTCAACCGAGTTTTGTGGAATTTCGTTAGTAGTTTCGATAACTACGAGTATATAGAATGTTTGGTTAATTAATATTTTGGAAAACTTTCAAATCGTTGGTGATATGGGGATTGTAAGCATAAAGCAAAACATATTTCAGTCACGAAGTATTCAAAGCCTTTTTAATTGATTTATAATTATTAGATGACTTGTTGTGTTTTTTGCCTATAAATTATCAGAATTCAGATATTGGCTAAAGAAATTATGATGACACAATATTGAACCATCCCAATTAGAACTTTATAGTATTACAACAAGGGTGCAACTATGAGGCGCAGGTAGCCTCGTAGTTGCACCCACGTAGATAATGATGAAAGGTTATGATGATTATAAGTATATTTTATTGTAACCTAGGACTTATCAGTACTAATTACTGTTAATTGTCTGTCTGTTACGCTTTCACGCCAAAACTACTGTAGCGATTTGAATGAAATTTGGTATGGAAATAGTTTAAGACCCGGGAAAAAACATAGGATAGTTTTTATCCAACTGCGCAAAAAGAGGTTAATGTTTTTGCGCGATAACCGACATACCCACGGGCGGAGCTGTGCCCGTAAAGCTAATACTACCTAAATTTTAAGTTTTTTCCTAAATGGTTCAGCCGTTTCAGTATGAAGGAGTCATACAAATTCATGTCCTTTCTCCCTCACAAACTATTGCATTTATTATATTGGCGTAATAAGTGCGCAAGCGGATTACTAATGATACATATAAATCGCGTTTTATAAGTACACATTTGCGTATACGAGTAGATCTCACTTGTAGCATGAAAAGGCAAACACAGAGCGGTATTCTGGTATTACGGAATCAAGTCCCGCGATATGTGCTTCATATTCCAAACATTTCTATTAAAAATCTCATTAGGGGTCTTCAATATGTCTCGATCGTGCGCTCGGTGAGTCAAGACCTCATGAAGATGCTTCATTTAGAAGCGAAACTACTCGAATATTCTTCCGGTTAGGTGGCGTGGCGTTTGTGACGTCGCATGGGCATAGCAGGGAAATTAGGCGGAATTGTCACTAGATATATTATTTTTATATTTTTGTGTTTCATTAAAATGTTATTTAATGTTTTCTTAAGATACTTTTAAAAATATATTTGTTCAGTATCAGTTTTATTCCGTATCTCAATAGGGTTTTTTTTATGTGATGTGCCGGAAACAAGCATATGGCCCGCCAGATGGTAAGCGTCTATAACTACTACCGTCGCCTATAGACATCTGCAATACCATTAGTGCTTTCAATATTGTTGCCGACCCTTAAGGGCTCTATTAATTCCCTGTTTAAATGACACCATGTCATATTTATGAGGAAAGACCGAATAAGAAAGATCGTTTCACATTTTTAAAGTATACGGCAAAAACGACCGCTTAAAACGGATGGCGCGGGACGACAAAACCTGCAAAATGAGCATCAAGACGGTGTCGAAAAGTGCGATAGTAATATTGGTTCCGTGGAATAAGGTCAAAGAGCTCGAGAGAGCATTCCCCATTAGATAATCAATAGAATACATGTAGCAAACCGTTGTCTCTTCGGATATTAAGCGATTTCCCAGCATCAGTAACATGCTCGTTTAAAATTTTAGAATAATTATTGCAATCCAATCCCAAAAGGTAACATAATGGTTGTTTTATTGGGTAGTAACGCCTTTGTAGGATCCAAGTTCCAACCTATTTAGATCGGACTGTCCTATTAAAACAAAATTGATGGTGGCACTAAACTAAGACGCCCACAAAGCTACGCTTGGCATAGGAAACATAAATATTGCTGAAACATTCATAGGTGTGTCAGTTCCATGTCGTTGATGTGAATTTTATGAAAATAAACTTTTGCATAGAAACATACCTCATATATTTTTATGTAACTGTGACTGAACCAGCACAATAGAACCTCCAACTGATGCTAAGCGGTAACCTCGGACGAACTGCACTGCACTTTGAGACATACAGTTGCTAAGTCTCATATGCCTGTAATTCTTGAAGAGCTCGTAGCGAAATTTGCTAAGCTGTTCTTTACCGATCAGCAAAGTTAAGAACCGTCCGCCGCGGTCATGACTTGGATGGGTGACCGCAGGTGACATTACTTCTGAGCGCTTCTACGCGTCGGAGGGCACGTTAAGCCGACGGTCCCGGTTTTTGTCTTAGGATGGCAGTCGTTATAGCATTTTGAGAATGCCCGCCTGGTTAACTAGCACCCTCAAGTTGAGAATCTGTCGCCAAGCACTTAACAGTGTGTTCCGCCAGCTGTCCTTGAGAGACAGAAATTCTATGTTAGACTGAATAACGTCTTCGACCATATCATCACTTACCATCAGGTGAGTCAGTGGGCAAAGGCAAGCATAAAATAAGAAATCTGGCTCTCAAAGACTGATGCCGGAACACATTGTCTTTATTTAGATTTTCTACATGAGGATGGCAGCTCACAAAATGCTTTTCCATTATGCGGTAAAACTCAAGCCGGCGATGGGAATCGAACTATGTAACTGTGGCACGGCAGTCCATATCTATTACCGCTCGGCTATCATTTGGTGTCTTGCAGTTCAAATTATGATCGGTGAGCTCGGTTCCGGTAGATGTCCTTGAGAGTCTGTTAATCTAGGTTACCTGAACCACTTCTTCGACTTACCATCAGGGGAGTAAAAGTCAGGTATTCTGACTTGAAGGCAGTAGTGTGCAACTGTAATAGACAGTCATGACACTTGCCATCCCGCGAACGTCGTCTTATCACTTCATAACACAAATAAGTATGTATTTTTGTATGTAACGAATAAACTTAAAAACTGCTGAACCTATTTGGATGAAATTTGGCATGGAAATAGTTTGAGACCCGGGAAAGAACATTTTTTTTTTAATATATGTCCTTTCCCTTTTTTAAAAGGATCCTTTTATCTAACTGCGCGGCTGAAAAAATAGTATAATAGAATTTAGTTTTGATATAAGTTAGTTAAAGTTGTTAAAAATATAGTCTCATAATAAAAAGTTCACAAAGCTCATTCCATCATCATCTATAGAAAAATCTAGAACGTAAAATGGACTGCTGCTGGAAGATACTTGGGCACATAATTTTTTCTTTGAAAAGTTACTATTAGGCTACAATTAAGAAAATGTTTTAAGGCTTCGAAGGAAATTCAGTGTCAGTAATCAGTATAATAATATTAGTATACGGTTTTTATTAAGTATAATAATTTTTGTATGTTTGATTTTGGAACAACTAAACTGATTTATTGATTAATGTCACAATTACCTTTACTTCCAGTGTATGCTGCGTAGACCTTCGTAGACAGTGCTACGCCAAGGCTACGGCCTAACAGCAGCCTTCTTGATGAATAATTTATACCCTTTGTTGTATACATTTCTGACAAGTAATTAATATAATATTGATTGCATTTAAATTAACATGACATGAAAAGTAAAGCGTGGACGTGATTTGTGTCGGTTATGATATATAAGTTACACTTTAGTTGAATAAAAAACAAAGGATAAAGAAAAATCAGAGCATGACAGGTTACAAATGAACTGAGTTTTCTTACCTTGGTTTCCACAAAAATATTTTCAGAAACCAAAATGCTAAAGTTGAACGTATTGTATAGATAATGCCCTTGGGGTGTCGGGCTAGAATATCACCCGCCAATTCTCTCGAGGATGTCGTAAGAAGCGACTATTGGTAAATACTGAAAGGACTATGGACAGCAGTGCCTTCTAAGGAACTGCTAGATAACACTGTGATACCCAATATGACTGCCAAGCGTGAAGATTAAGGCAAATCCCCCTTAAAGTGAGAGACCACGTTCAGGAGTGGACAATCTGGCTGATACGGACGATATGGAGGATACTAGAGCACACATTTACCATTCTACCATGCCTTTTATACATCTATTCACTGCAAGACATCACTGCAAAACTATTAGCCTAGCAAATAATTATTATTATGTACATTATTTTATACAACAATTCCCTTATCATAAATATTGGTTCGAAAAAAAATGCAATAATTTATTGATATACTACTGGAACAGTAACTGATATTTTTTTTGTGTTGGAAGACGATTTAATTTTTTTGAACATAATAATTGCACTGTATTATAATCCTTACACATTAACCGTAAGACATAGAGAAAACTGAAAAATTTACATAATATACACATAAACAGTTAGTTTGGGCGTAATTTTTAAGGAAAGTTAAAGGTATGGTGCCTAGTTAAAGTTTAAGTTATTAGCTATTAACATGTGAGACTTACGGGGGTAACATGGTCAATTATTGACAAAACCTTTATGGAAAAAAATATAAAAAAAATATATTTAACGATAAGCACAAATGACCTAACATATTATATATTAAAATATTTACAGAATTTCTCACCTCGAGTGAGAATCGAACCCATCCCGGCTAAGGCACCCGGTGCGTAAAATCGGATGACGTACATACACAAATTCCTCTCTGGGCAGGCAATGCATCGGCAGCGCAGCTAGTGTTGCAGATGTCCATATAGGTGGCGGTACCGTTTACCATCAGGCGGGCCGTCTGCTAGTTTGTCACCCATAATATAAAAAAAAACGTGTGTTCGATTCCCATACGAGGCATGAAAATTGTATTCTAAAATGTTATAAATGTGATTTTAACATAGCACGCCATGGTGCTTGTAATTATATTTAGAAATATTATCATGCCTTGTATATTTTCTAAACACAATAAACCGTGTGATTATTTTCATATGTTTTTGTTGAAGCATTATTTTTTTTAAACCAGTTAAAAGACAAGCTGCTCAACAGTTTTTCGTAATAACAATTTGAATAACACAAACGCATCGCAGATAAGTACAGGAGGCTTGGCGATGAGCCAACACTGAAACCTATAGACGTGTTGTTGGCGTTTCGTGTACAGTCCAGTTAGAATTCTTTAGAAAAGAAATGTTTCAATTCAGTATAACAGTTAAATAATCATTTGGATAACGAAGGTGATAACAGAGTTTAACGGGCAAATGTAATTTTGACTCTCAATCCAGATAGTTCCGTTGTACAAATGCACTAAAAATACTAAAATATATAATGGAATTGCCCGGCGTTTAGCTAAAAAATATGATTTGTTAGGATTCCTTTATTCTAAATCGTTTAACTCACGAGACCAAGTGTTGGTAGTAGATCTAACTGGCCATGTGACCAATAAAACCGAATAAAAGAAAACTTCGATTTAACCAATGCTGGACTTGTTTAGTTTAGTTTCATTTACGCAGAGCGTGGCTAAGCATTATGATTACGTACATTAATGTATATACATTGACAAATATACTTACCCCTTGTCAAGGAAAGATAGTTAAATCCTTTGGCATCCGAGATAACGAGATATTTAGAATTTCATTCATAAACGGAAGATATTGTTCACGCGGATGCCCATGGGTCTTGTATCATTAAAAAGATGGTTTACTGTGCCGACCATAGGAAAAATATAACAGACGTTCATGCGTGCAAGAGCTACGTGCGCACGCTAGTGCACCGGTCGATGGAACGTGATGACGAAGATTCATGATTAAAGCAAATAAAGAGTTCAGCGTAGGACAGTACAGTCTTCGCTGAAATGAAGAGTACCTTATTAGAGACTTTAGAATTGTTTATCAACTTTGCAGCTATGTTTTACTATGCCATCTGTAGGAGAAAGTCTTTCCTACAGGAATCTGTTCAGTAAAATGGGATGAAAAGTATCTACCATTGTAATCCAGGTCCTACCAAATATGTGTACCAAGTTTCATCAAAATATATTGAATGGTTTTGATGGCAACTACGACACACTAAAATACACACTCATTTAGGTACATAGACACACTCAAATACACTTTTGGGTATATGTTGTATTAAGAATGATGGTGCAGTATGATTGTATGAACGAACAATTATTTATCCTATGCACGTTACATTCGAGGAGACGATGACCTCGAATGGACGTCTAGCCAAATGTCGGCGTGCCGATCGTAACGTTGCGTCTCTCACTGATAAACAACTTTTCTTACATACTTACCAGTTGATGTAGACGTAAATTATTTCATACATTTAATTAGTCATTTAATAGAACTAATTGAGTTTTTAAAGACTGCATCTGGACTGAGGGTTACGTTCTTCAGATCCATGAAACACAAAAGATATATTTCGTTAAATATAGTAAAAAGTGATTGGTGTTGTCTAAAAACTTGTAATATGCGAATTGGTAAACTAACGGCCAAATCATATTATTATGATCCCTCAGTTTAAATGCCTGAAACAAAATAACTTGAAACTCTTTATAGGAAATTTAAAAATGGTTATACAGTTACAAGTGCATTTTATATGAATCTCGCTTATCCGCTTAAGTGATTGGTTTTATTGTGCTCCCTTGACAACTGTTCTGAAAATCAGTATAAAGTCTGGAATCTATTCGGTTCTCTCAGAGCGAGGACATTTGATACATATGAAATTTCATCCAATTCAGAGAATATTCATAAGTGTGAATATGCCTGCAATAGCTGACAGACTGCTGTTTTTTGTTGTAACAGATGTAGTATTTCAGAACTGATTCTAATCGTGATTTTTTCCGCTTCGATTACCAAAACGCTAAACATATAATAGGAAGTTCTAGGATTTACACTCAAGCAAAACTTTGTGATATGTACTCATACGTATGTATTATCACAACTAATAGGCCTTTCGTCACTATCTCGCCGGTTGGATTCTGTAACGTTTTACACAATTACCATATTATTTATTCACAAGCAACATTTACAAGCGGTTTATTTCACAAAACAATAACATCGAAGCACAAACATTCAGATGACAAGCAGATTTTAGAAATGCATTATTTTAAAAGATCACCTTGACACAGCAAAAATACCGTCTAACATGTAATTAGTTTAACCAGCATTCAATGCAGATTTTCATACGGTACATCTGGCGCTATGCCGGCGCGTCTTTTCATTATATTCAGGGTCAGAACGCAAGAGTGTGAAACTGATCATGTAAAGATTGGAAATCACTTTTTTACTAAGGTCCCCGTATCTGTAAAAGAGTGGAACGCAAATGCTCAAGTATACTTCATAATGACCTTGTTGTTCTAACTAGCTTCTTTTATAATATACGTACTAGTACGAATAAGCCAAAAAATTATTCTTTTGGTGCCTCACCGGCAGTAACTGCAGCGTGCTCGCTTCACTCGCTTGCGTTGCCTGTTGTTGTAGTCATTTACTAGTGGCTGACACTATTGAGTGAAGTAAGAACGGGTTGTGCTGCTCATGCGGTCTAATACGGTGTATTTTTTCCTTTCGTCACCGTTTATGACGGAAGAAGATAGGGAGCGTACGATATCTTTCCGCCTTTTCCAGCATTCCAAACGTTAGAGATTTCTATTTATAAAAAAAACCTACTCCTAATTGTAAGTTACATTAAAAGTACACAGATTCAACGTAATATATTCGGGCTTCCGTGAAATTAAAGGCGTGGGAGGTGATAAAGTGAGATGATAATGTAAATTGATTGAAGCTGAAACGTTATTAATTTCAATATGAAACGTCTACGGCCATTGATGAGAAGACGTTTCCTCATTTATTCACGAGGGAAAGATAGATAAAATAATCGAAAGAAGCCTTACAATATTCGATAATATAAAATTCGATATTTTTTTTAACCTTTTGAAATGAAGATACGATTTGTTTCTACGCGAATATATTTTTCTGACAATAAACTAGACTACGACTACAATTTCTCCTGAATTGTTGATTTACTTTATATCAATTAATTTTTCGACGCGCAGGTAGTCGAACACTCAACCGAATGTCACTACATGTAACTACAGAGATCATGTGGAACGGACTTTATGTTGTTTACGTGGGCCAATAGCAACGCAGTAAAATTTTCAGTACTTGTTTGTTAAAAAAATAGACTATAGTTACAATTAAAGAAACGCCAAGGCATATAATGAGTCAATAATGTTAAGAATAATTATCATGTTACGTAATCGTCATGTCATTTTATAAAGTACGTGTTATAATTATATCAAGTTTTAAAAGTGATTGGTGTAAGTGAATCTTAAAGACAATTGCTGGAACACATGGTTAGGTGCTTTTTGGTGCTTTTTTAGGTAATTGTGTGCGGTTTTATAATAAAATTTCCAAACATATTACAATGCTCACAGAAGGAAAATTCAAGTTGCATGTGAAAAATATTTTGATTGAGAAATCATACTACAAAGTTTGTGATTACTTAAACGACAAAGATGCTTGGAAAGTTCCGCCTCTGCCAAGCTATCACCTGTCACCTACGTAATTTGAACAAATATTGTAATAGTCATATTATATTGTATATAACACATTGTTAAAGGATGTTTAAAAGAATGGCCCCGAGTTTCTTGCCCGTTCTTCTCGCAGTGGCTCTATAATTTTTTTTTGCTGAACGTGGCAGTACAATGTAGAATATTTCAATATTAAAATTTGTAATTGACCTTCATAAGAGCGTCGTAGACGCCTAAATTGAATACATGATTTTGAATTTGAATTTGCTTTTTTCTACTCAAGAAAACAATGCAGGCGGGCACAATATGCTATACTACCATGCAAAGTGTCGGAGTTTTTAGGCAGTCCAAAGGCCGACATAGACATTCGACTACCTCCCTAAGATAATTACCACCAACGAAGGCTTAATGTGTCATCCAAAGCATGGTAGCTATTTGTAGTAAGCGTCTCCAGTAGTCACCCAATCAAGGTGTCGCAGCAGACAATATTGCTTAATATTGTTCGGGAACAACAAGGCAAAGTCCGCTTCAAAACCAGCGATTCAAAATAAATGTTTTTCAATGTATTACATATCTTTTTATCATGCTCTGTAATCTTAACAGCTGGATGGATTTTACATATGTTGGATTTTAGCATATATGATGTCTAAAGATTTGCTTGCTAAGCGAATAAATAAGCTAACAAATATATAAGTAACTAGCTTTCCAGCTGCGGCTCCGCCTGCGCGTATTTAGGTTATCGCGCAAAAATATTAGTCTCGATCGTGCGCTCGGTGAGTCAAGACCTCCTGAAGATGCTTCGTTTAGAAGCGAAATTAATCGAATATTTTCCGGTTAGTCTGCGTGGCATTTGTGACGTCACGTAGGCTTAACAGGAAAATTAGGCGGAACTGTCACTAGATATATATCTTTATACCTTTTTAAGCGTTTTATTAAAATATTATTTAATGTTTTCTTAATATACTTTTAAAAATATTTGTTAATATTAAAACATTAAGCTTTTTTTGCACAGTTGGATAGAAACTATCCTCAGTCCTTTCTCGGGTCTCAAACTATTTACATGCCAAATTTCATCCAAATCGGTTCAGTATTTTTTAAGTTTATTCGTTGCATACAAAAACACAAACCTTTCCTCTTTTTAATTAATTAGTATACATAAAAGAACACTTAGCTTTTCCTTTCGTTTTAAAATTCTTATACATATATGTTGCCCAATCTATTTTCAATGTTTTATACCTACTAAAATTTTCTTGTTTGTTTGGAGGCTGCTAATATAAGACTACTTAAATTTCCCCACAATATTTTTTTCTTGAGCTATGCAAATTTGTTTCGCACGTTTCGTCCTTTCTTAGTACTAGAATACTTCGTACAAGTAATTAATAATATTAATATTAATACGAGTAATTACAGCACTAGTCCAGAATTATGAGACTTTTTCATAATCATTGTTTAAACACATCATTTGTGCGAATACACATTATCGTCCGGACGTGTTAACACTCACATGAAATAATATTATTTATCCATAAATCACGACGACCAACGTCAGCCAGCGTGACCTGTTGCTTTGGCGTCAGGCCAAAAGTTGTAGTAAGAGAACGTCGTTCTAGAGATGCGCTCGTATTGTATAGTGCTGGGTTATGTCACGACACTGAAAAATAAGAATAAGAATCGATTCTTCCGATATATTCCAAGTTACCAAGAATCGATGATATACAAGTGTATGGTATAGTGCTAATGGTTTTAAAAAAACATCAAATTTTCCCATCATTATCAATAAGCCGGAAGACGTCATATATTATACATATACCCTCCGTTTTAGCCTTTAAATTGAAGGGCCATTAATAACTATTTTCCATCCATCGGCTTCTCAATACAGTCGTGATAGCTTCGATACACCTAGTAGGTGAAGCTAACTTATTCTACGTATACCTGTCTTGAGTAAATTTCTTTACACTCGGTTGTTGGTTGTTGTTCGAGCCCATTGACACCTTTATGCAGTAAAAGCAATACGAAACACTATATTGAGCATAAAAATATATATAAATACAGCACAACAAAATAAATATGTACGAGGAGCGGATTATTGCTTTAAACGATCTTTGGCAGTCACATTTTGGAAAAGATTGATTTAGAATTGACAGTCATAATAACTCAATCCAATTATTCAAATAATACGAATAAGTGGATTTTTTCTGTTGCATATAACATGTTATAATTCAAATTAATTCTAATAATATTACAACTCCAATCACATTTTTTTGTGAAAATTTTTATTATATATTACAGAGCAGTATATACACTAAAGGAATAGCGAATATTTAATCTCTCAGGTGACGAAAGTAATACAGGAAAAGAGACAGCAACATGATTTTCAAATAATATTTAAGTTAATTCAAGGTTATTATCCTCAAACTAGAATTAACATTAACTTAAAGCCCAATTGTCTAACAAAAAAGTCAGTTATTAAATGAAGTAATAAGAATCGTCTGATCTTCGGCTATATTTTAAAACCATTGGATATATCTAATCACCGTCTCCAGCATCAAAAAAAAGTTCAAAAATAGTTTATGGAATAATAATTGCTTGTATTCGAAATTGGTATTGCCATCTAAGCTACATTTTCAGCTTGCTAAATAGCCAAATTTAATGTCTAGTGGGTACACCCTACGATTTCGAAACTAAACAGTGACGCCAATGTGAAAGGTAATACTTTCTCGTTGTTCTAACGTCATTCCAAGAACCGTAGCATGCCTTTGTGAAACATTACCATTGCTCAACAAATACTGAAATTCTCGTAAAGTTACCACAAGATGAATGTTTCATAATTATTTGTTCTGTTTAAATTATTGTCGCATTGTCACGTTGTCAGTGATAACGTGACTTTATCGAGACCTGTTGTACTGGCGTAACGCCAATGCTTGCTTGGCTTCCGAAACGCGGCCTGCAGGCTCTAAAAAGTAACAAGTAGCATGTTTTATTTCGATGGGTCAAACACGTTTTCTAATTGTTAATGTCATGCTCTGATAAACAGGCCTATATGAAAATGGGTTTCTTTTAGACATTTCATACCGATCTAAGATGTGTCTGAAAAAAATATATAAATGGAAAAATAGGGTAATAATATAAGCCATGCTTTATTTTCATATTGACGTTAAAGTGACGTGGAAAGAGTAGTTCTTAGCTTCGACTTTTCGTATACTAAAGCTGATTCTTTTTTGTTATATTCAAGACTGTCTTACTAGTATTCTTAATATATGGCATAACAAAAAAAAACAACTTAGCCGTGTTCTTTTATTTCATGAGATTATCTTCTACATAATGTCGATTATCACTATTGAAGAAGAAACCCTGTACCTATGTAAATATCTGTATTTTATTTATTATATTCATATAGATTAATCCATGCTTCTTGAATTCGTAGAGAAATAAATATAAGCAGTGCTCACGGTTATGTCCCAATGTCTTTAATACAGAGTGCAATGGCATAAAATTGTTTTATGTAAATCGATTTTCCAAGTCGTAGGTAACCTTTTACTGAAGACGTGTAGCGTATGCGTGTGCGTCTCTCTCTGACGCATATCAAAGATGTGCGACTTCATTTTTTTCCACTGTGCTCCCGACTTGGCCGAGAGCCAAAAACGCCGCCTGGCATTCGGCCAAGGAGCCAAATCACCCCGTGAGGGGTTAACCGGTGTACGGCGGTCGAAGCGAAAGTGAAATCGTGAAGAAAACGTGTTTTGGTACAGTCAATGTTAGGATCACATTTTTTAAGGAAAATGTAATTAAAATTATTCACCCCGTTTGACAAAGATGTCATATCAACATATTTTTGTCGTGTGCCTACTACATCATTTATATATTGCTATCGCATAAGGAACTCATATGGAACTTATAAATATATTATCTACTGCTACACCTGAATATATAAATTATAAATTAACAAGGCAACTTCAAAATCAATTCATGATATATCCAAAGTCATTTGAAATTACACAGATTATCATATTTTTTACAACTAGCAAAAATACTAAATGTATTTTATACTAATTATTTTATATACCTACTAACAATAAAGAACATGATTTTGAGTACGCCTCAAACTTATGAAGATTTTTATTTAAATGTTTTTGAAAAAAGGGTAAAAAAGTAGCAGTTTATTTTTGTCCTTTGACTTTGATCTCCAATTCTATCGTTTTCAGTAAATATGTGTCATTGTACCTTTCTTATATGGTGAACGAGCTAAGGCCAAAGTAGATGCGCATTCCAAGCTTATTGGTGCAGACTTTACGATTGTAACGGAGCTGTTGAATCAACCAAAGGTTGGCCATTATCGTTACACTGGCTTTCGGGTCGACCACTCAAGATCTATTACCCACTTAGATATTAAATGAGAAGAGCTTCCGGCCGTTATATTTAAGGTCGTTCTTTTTCCAACAAAAATTTACACAATTTAATAACATAAAGTAATTATTATTGCACTGTAATAATAATATAGTATAAAATATAAACATTTTAATATTTTTTTTAATAATTAGGCAAAAAATATTTTTGCTTGTAGTACAACGTAAGTTGAACTGTAGATGTCGCTACGACCCCATACGATGGTTAAGAAGGAGAGGAGAAAATAGATCTTTGAGTCATATGTCATGTTAGCTTAGCGATAAGAGCATACCCCTGCTATACGTGAGAATAGCGCAGGTCGAATCCGGCACATGACTATAATTTTTCCCATCGTTGTAATTTTGTTTTGTAATTATATAAATAATTTTGACTTAAAAAAAATACTGGTATAACGTTATTTTGTATTAATCTTAATGTGACTAGATACTTTAAAATAAAGAAAGTACAATATATGTTTTATTTAATCAGATAATTTTTCAGAGAAAAACTTATAATAGTAGAAAGAGTAAATGGTTATAACTACCATTATCATTACCATCTCAGCGCCTGAAATTCTATCTCACACTGCGATGTCCATGCGTTGGGATTATTCAATACCCGAACAGGATGAGTATCATATATTTTTGCTACAAGAAATTATTAAGTAACTTTCCGGTGTATGAAACCATGTAACTGGACCTAAAACAGTCCAACCAAAACAAATAGTGAAACTACGAGTAACTAAGAATGACCCCTGTCTCCTGAATTTACGTTTGCCCACTCAAAAACCAATGCGCATGTGGTCGAAAAGTTCCTGTATTACGCTCCTTGAACCGTAAAGAGGGTAGAAAAGCTCAATTCAATTAGCTTGATTCAAATATGAAGAGATAATCAGAAGGTCCCTATTCCTTAACAAGTTTTAAGATTGCTTTTACAAGTAATCCCATTTCAAAGTCTTAAAATAGATGTTAGATTAATTAAGACCGTTTTGTTAAATGTCATAATTGGTACATTGTTTAGATTTGGAATGTTTTTACTACCAAGAGGTTTTATTCCTTTCATAGTATTTTGGCCAAAAGCTATCCTGATTACCACGTAGTAAAACAACAACAGGGTACTGTTGCTCTGTCACTGCTTTACAACGAATAAAGCAGATCTTACAAAAATGCCATTCTATTTACTGCTAAAATTGTCTATAACTCACGATATAAAAATCTGGTTGAGGAAACGACATAATTACATTATTTTCGGCTCTTGCCCTGCTAACGTGAGGTCCATACAATATGACTTCTGTAACAAAACTAAGAAAATAAATATGTCCTAGTGTGAGCATAGACGGCGCCATCTGACAGTTCGAAGTTTACGTCATAAAACACCGCAGTTGACTCGTCAGTCTTTAATGAAACGCCGAACAGGCAACACCTACTTTTGCCTGTGACTGTGTATGTGTGAATATTGTGGCTATGAACCTTTGAAAGAATTACGCCAGCTACAGGTAAACACCAGTGGTAAATTAATTTGAAATATTTGATTTGAACATATTGGCACATGCCTATACGTGCGGTAGGTAGTCTTGTTTCATGGATTTGGCTATGGTGTGACACCATACCTCGATGTTTTCAAACATGATTGTGATGATACAAGATGACAAGAGTTTCTGGAGCAACAGACTTTACAGAATATATACGTGATACGCTATGGAAGAGGAGCCACAAAGATGATGAACTATTCTCGATCCAGCTGTTTACTAGATCACTAGTAAACAGCTGGATCGAGAAGAGAGTGTCAGCCAGGAACAAAATAACTATAGCGGGTGAACGGAGGTGATTTTCGGATGTAAACCTTACTGTTACCTTTTTTATATTGAGACCAAGAACAAAATAAGTGTGTCGTAATGATCTTGACTGCTCATTTGCACGATATCTGTATGTACGCCCACATTTTAAAAGCCTTGGCTGTAACCTAACATTTTTTTTTTAGGTTAGCCTTTGACACTATTTCACGTGAGTGATGATGTGGTCGAAGATGTTCTTCAGGCTAACCTAGAATACTGACTCTCAATGACAGCTGCCGGAACACACTGTTAGGTTGGTGACAGATTTTCTACTCGAGGGTGGTAGCTAGCCAGGCGGGCAATCGCAAAATGCCCTACCGCCATGCAAAACCTAATGACCAAATGCTGTGCATTCAGCTACAAATATACAGCACAAACACAACAATACATTATTAATTATTATATGAACTTTTTGTTGAAAAAGTGAAGTTTTATAGTAAGTGAACGATATGTACAAAAGAGAGTTTAGAGATACGTACTTATTCTGTGAACGGTGGAAACTATACAACCTGTATAAATAAATAAATAAAATAAAGCGTACCTTAAAAAACTTAAGTTTTTTTCTAGACTTGAATTTCTGATTTGTGTTTCTGTTTATAAATGGAAACAACGAAATTTCGGTACCAGGTTACGTGATTTCCATCCGATTTTGATAAAATGGATCATGACTGTGGAACAACAAAATGATTTTAAAAGGGTTCCGTGTTTAAAAATCTGAACCCTAAAATGTAAAGTAGCGACAAATTGTATTTATATATTTTCGCACCGTACATCCACTATTTGATTCATAAGAGTGTTTGAATGATTAATACAGCTTAATGGCGTTATTTTTAAACTACCGCCATTCCTCAGTCTACGTCCACGCCTTGCACAATTTATGAGGTCATCCTGAATTCATAATATGTTATTTTTTCACTTGAATAATGTTTTGTTGACTTTGAAATATTTTTTGGTACTATTAATATTTTTTGGTACTATTTTGTCAATAATTGCTAGAATTTATTGTATGGGCTTATATTAGTATGTGTGGGGGCGTGACGGGACGGGATGAACGGGACTGGAATGGACTGGACTGGAAGAGTTTAGACTAGACGAGACTAGACTAGACAAGATGAGATTAGACTAAACAAGATGAGATTAGACTAGACAAGATGAGATTAGACTAGACAAGATGAGATTAGACTAGACTATACGAGATGACACTAGACGAGACTAGATTGGACCAGACTAGACAAAAATTATGAAAAATCCCCCCCATATCGGTGGAGGCTGTGTTCAGCAGTGGACTAGGCCAGGCGAAGCGAGATGAGATGGGATAAGATTCATTTATTGGCCTAATAGCTGCGGTTGTTACACTGGGCATGTCAATATTATAATAATTAATTGTATAAACAAAATATACGAGTACCAATAAATTTGTTATTCATCTCATTACTATGTCAAATCATATAAAAGTCAATATTTACATACATAGTATTAATTAGTTCAGTCAAATAATTAGTGTGCAAGAATTCCTTCCCTGAGTAAAATGGCGTGGATCAAACAGTTCCTCGACTGTCTGATTTTCCCCATAATCATTTGCATGTCAATTAGCTACAGAATGGATTATTGGTTATTTTTACACATCTAAATCTTAAAGTCTTGTTTCTTCACGTTGGTTAATTGTACTTTTGGCGTTGTTAGAATTTCGTTCTATCTTCTTCAATCTGAGGTTGTATGCTTACCGCGGTTTTTCATTAGATTCTATAGATTTTCATTAGATATCTATGATGAGCAGGAGATCACCATAGATATCTAAACATGCAATTATAAATGTACATGGATATTACCGTCATAATTTTGTCTTTTTGGAAATATCTTCGAGCTAATGTAGGTTTTCTTAATCCAAATATTTAAAAGTTTTTTCAAATATATTAAGGTCTTTTTTGATTTTTAAGTGCTTTAGTTACCCCATATAGCATACGCATATCGTATAATTAGTGTGTCGATGAACGTAATACACTGACAACATAGTTTGTTCATCTACTACAGATCTCAATTTAACTAGCGCGTAGTTGGTAACTGCTAAATTCTTAGTAGTAAATTTTTTTTTTCTTTTCTTAACTTTGTTTTTTTTTTTTAGTTTTTAGTTTTTATTGACTTAAGTTACATAGGTACAGAGCAAAATTTGAATCCATAGGTTCCCGAACTAGCGTCAGCTCTGTTTCAGGAACGACTTAGATACTAATATAGAACTAGTTACATGGTTTATTTACTTAATTGCCACAAAGCCAAAAATCAGCAAAACGTGACTAAATGCTTCGTTGCATATAAATTATATTTCAACCAGCATTGAACAGATAAATATCAAATATATAAACATTCACAGGTGTTTTAAAATCAGCCATACCTCTCAAGTTATTACAGAGCTTACATATTAATTAAAATTACTTATATTAAAATAGATGCAATATAGGTATATACACATCAAATTTTATATATTATATTATTTAATATAGTTATTTTACAATTTGCAGAGTCCTGGACTCTGCAACCATGAGTCACTCTCTGTCACAATCTCCACGCAGCTGCCAAAGGATCTCGTCTTACTTTGCGCACGGCGCACGTGCTACTAACCATTTCCACCAACAAAAAGAACTTAAATCACCTTACCTCTTCATACAAAATTGACTATTAGCTGCATAGAAAAAAGTACAAATTGGTATGTTCTTGCACATACAAAGCATGTAGACAGAGTTTCAGACGTAGTAGCTCGTTTTCGCTCGTGCTAACTTGAATCTTAGATTGTTGTCTATTAGTCAAAGTTATCAATATTTAAATTCAAAATTTTCCAGTTACCAAGAGTTTAATTTATTCAACTCCTTGTGGGCAAATAGGCTGCTATAAGTTTGAAGCCCTTATCTGTGAAGGTGTGTTTATCATTCAGTCTAGTGGGGGCACTGAAATTGGTGAATATCAATGATTAAAATGTATCTCATTGGAGAATATGGATATTAATATAAGTATAATATATTTGTATATCATATTATATGCTGATGATTAGGTTTTCAACTAAAATGTTTTTCTGCGAAGGTAATTAAATAGTTAAATTAGTAAATAAAAAATAAGACTTGTTTACCATCTTCTGATCAATGATATACTTATGAAGCCGTGAAAAAATTAAAATTGATTTCTAGGATAGGAACAATAAGTGCATACGAGTAAAATTCTGCATACCTTGACTATAATTTTTTGGGAGAACCTAGACTTGTTTGTTATTTAATGGCCCCCATTCATTACATAACTCCACCATTCGTGAACGAATCCGTCATCGCCCACAAACTACATGAGCTTTCAGTCTTAAAATTTAACATTTATAAAAATATAAGTAACACATTTTAAAAATGATGTTCCGCTTATTTATTGATTTAGATTTTTCACAAAATTTTTTAGCAATAAAACAAATCGCCGATAAAATCTTGAATGCACCCACATGCACGGTGGATTGGTGCGCTGATGAATTGCGGGCATAATAGCTATATAATAAAAATGTATACATTTTTTAATTAAACAAATACAATTTTCAGTAGCAGTCAGTTCAAAATAGTGACCACCGGCACCACTCTCGTACCGTGCCGGAAAGTGGAGAACCACCCATCGGATAATCGACAAGCTGACTGAGAAAAATATTTCACCAGCCAATGTTTTAATATGGTATTTCTGCACACAAGGCTTGAGTATATGATTAAATACAACATTACAGCTCCTACTTATACTGAAATTATTGAAGTTACTAAAGACCATTGCAGGACCACAGGCATTCCAAATAACTCAGCCCACTACCAGTCGATATTGTGCCCAGCATGCTGGCAACATTGTCCTATTGGATTGCAATACATATTATTTGACCCAAATTAGTACCAGCATTTTGAACAAGGCTCACATCGACCAAGAGCTCTGATAAGTTTTGAAAAATATGTTATATTTAGTTTTTATTGCGTTGTTATTAAGATACATAATATATGGAGTCACGTCTAAATATCCTGAAGAAATCATAGTGTATGATCCCCACATAAGAAAGCAAAGGTAGGGAAATATTGAAGCAAAATTTACTCCAAGTATACTCCATTTGCAAGATAAGCTAACTAAAATCTTGCCTTCATTTGTCGCCCTCTCAGAATATTTACGAGCGTCGTGCGTGGGCGCAGCTGCCGCCCTCCTCACAGCTGCCCGTTGAAAGTAATAACATAACTAACATAAGCATATATAATAGAATTTTATAGGTCTTGTGGAATAGCTGTATAGCCGCCAGTGTGGTTGGGCAGGTTTAATACGTATGGTTTTAAGCTGTTAATAATGAATAGCGTACATAGCATTGCAGACCAAAAAGGGTTATTCTATAGTCAATATATATTATATGTATGAAAGTTTCCCTAGTTGAGAAAAAAGGTCAAAAGTTGCGTATGCTATTGGAGTTGGTAGAACAAAATTTAAATACGAGTTCAATTCGAACCGTGACCTCAGGTCCGCATTTTCTTCTTTGGTTGTAATTTTTTAATGTTAAGAAAATGGTGAGACCACAGATCATAGACATAGACAGATTTGTTCACAACCGTGTTTGTTCACATAAAAGTGTCACCGGGGATCTCCCAACCATTTCACTCTCACATCCTTAAAAACTATGAGTATGGCAAACATACGCACATTTTGCCACACACACCAAGATTTCCGCTGCACACTAATACTCTAACTAATCGTACACATGCAAAAATGGGTTGTGCTAGAGCTTGTAGCTGCGATCACTAGTTACACACGCAGATACAGAAATTATACCACTGAAACACTGCGTCATCGGAAGAACTGATTCGTTTGCTGATTGTACTAAGCGCGCAATGGTTTTCTTACAATCAAGCCTGATTTAGGCCAGATACGTTCGCACATGCCACGCCTCCATCTCCCTTGTTTCCTGATCTGAGGATGAGACGGACAGCTAGTCCGCCTGATGGTAACGCCTGACGGCTTGTCCATTGCAACTGCAGAGACGTCGTTCCTGTCCTGCTTGATTAGCAGTATTCTCTTCACTCCAAGACGTGAGGTCTTATGTCTCGTTAACCCAGTAATTTCACTTGCTATAGAGCCCTCCACGTCTAAACACAGTAGTCGTCTGCACACTACTACGAGTAGGCAGAATATCTTACACTGGGAAAGTTTGATCGCCATCTCGAACGATCTCATATTTGATTTAACCAAGACGGACTGCGGCTTGTTAAAAATATCTGGTTTCTTTGGCCTCTCCGTTAATTTCTTAACGATATTCTGTAGCAAATGTACACTATGTAACTTTATGTATATGGTCCACGAGTTTAATTAACTATCTACTTTATTTACCTCATTTATCAAATTTGCCTTGCGCAGTTTAATACGGTTAAATACGGCCTATGTTTCTAGCACAAGTGAAAAGTGCATTGTTAAACAAGAGACTGATGTAAGATATCAATTGCACTCTAGTAATTTAAATGCACGAGCAAGTTTGTAGTTTGAATGCGAGTTTTTCTCTCCACATACTAAATATTTTACGAAAGTTTTCAACAACTTAATTATGTCCAGTAAGAATGATTTAAAATACATCCGTAGAATATAATTTTTAGACGCGTTTCGATTCTACACGAAGCATCCTCAGGAGGTCTTGACTCTACGAGCGCGAGATCGAGAAAGATCATGCGCTCGTATAGAATGCTTCATGCTCGTATATAGAAAACATCAATTTCTTAAAATATTTAAAAAAATATTTGTTATTATCTCATTGGTTATGTTAGCTCAATTGGTTAGAGCATACCCCGGTTAAAGGGGTGGTTGGACGCGTGTTCGAATCCCGCACATGACTTAAAATTTTTCCTGTCACAAATTTGTAATTACATACATGACTATTTCGTGATAGTCACAGAACACCTATTAATAATATGTCAGACAAATTGTTTACTTTTCCAATATTCTTACCTCTATAAGGTGTAAGATTGCATTTACTTCCCGAATTTCAAGTAATCTACGGCCTACTTTCCGAGCATAAGTAATGAAATATACCTATAGTGATGCACAGTTCACATTATTGTACTCAAACATTTTAGATTCAAACCCAATATTCAAATCACACATTCTTGAAAAATTGACGTGAAGACAATAATATATTGCACCAGACAGTGAAGAGTCAAATTGTTAATTGGACATAAAATATCATATTACTTTTTCACTGAAACGTTGGCAATGTAACAATACAGCCAGTCAAGAAGCTAATGATACGTTGAATCACTGATAAATATGTAACTTTTGAAGACGTACTTTTTATATATTGAGTGTCAAAATCAACAAGTGGCTTATTTTTACACAGCTGATAGTCTAGTCATTTGGCCACTATCTTATCTGATGGTAAGTTATGATGTGGTGGAAGATGTTATTCACAGGCTGACCTAAAATTACTTGCTCTTAAGGACTGCTGTCGAAACTCACCGTTTGGTACTTGGCGACAGATTTTCTACTTGAGAGTGGTAGCTATCCAGGTGAGCATTCGCAAAATGCCCCACCACTATGCTGTAACGGAGGCCATCGTAAGACGGCCGGCCGACTCTTCGGTCACCCATCCAACTCATGATCGCAGCGGATGTTGCTTAACCAAGTTGATTAGTTAAGAACGGCTAAGCAAACTGGGCTATGAGCGCCTCAAAGAACTTAGGCTCAACAGAAATGCCTCTAGCCGAAGCTAGGGCAAGCAAGCAAGAATATCGTATATTACAAATTATTGGAGCACTAAATTTTATGCCCCGGGCGGGAATTGAATCCGCGTCCTCCGATTTCACGTCAGATGCCTAAACCTCTCGGCTCGCTTAGCACGCGGTAGTTCTTGTAATCATGTTTAGAAATAGGCAAGAAAATGTCGACTGTCCCAAACAAATTAGTCAGCCACAGCATTTCAAATATTAGACGAGTTTTATTGTAATTTTTGCTATAACACCATGCGTAGCGAACAAGCATACAGAATCACATCACATTTCTTTTTTTATTTTTTTATGCCTGATAGGTTAGCCTTTGACCACTATCTCACCTGATGGTAAGTGATGATGTGGTCTAAGATGTTATTCAGGCTAACCTAGAATTACGTGCTCTCAAGGACAACTGCCGGAACACACCGTTAGGTGCTTGGCGACATATTTTCAATTTGAGGGTGGTAGGCGGGCATTCGCAAAATGCCCTACCACTTCGCTGTAACGACTGCCATCCTAAGAGAACAACCGGGACCGACGGCTTAACGTGCCCTCCGCAGCGGTCACCCATCGAAGTCATGACCGCGGCGGACGTTGCTTAACTTTGCTGATCGATTCAGAATGGCTAAGCCAACTTCGCTACGAGCAAAACATGGCTCTCATGGTATATTTTTGACCATTGAATGTGATTGTGATGAGTGTGACGCTGATATTTTAATGCAAAAATTCCTGCGCATTATTGAGTTGCATCATCGCAACATATTTAACGTCATTATTATTTAGTAACCGGCTAGGACGCGTATAATATTTACTGGATATTGCTCTGGTCAGTTTCCAACTTATTTGAAGTTCTTCGTCTGGCAGTCACGATTGTGATATTTAACGTTGATTGAATAACTTGCTTGCTTTTACTGCTGTAAGGTTAGCTTTGCACTACAATCTCAACTGATAGTCAGTGATGCTGTGTTTGAAATTAGTTAAAAAGCATAACATAGATATTAACTGTTAGTCTACTTGAGGGTGGTAGGTTTCCAGGCAAGGATTCAGTTTCAACTAATGTTCTTGTTAAATTTATCACTGGTATTTTTTCCCGAGTCCAGCTGGAATACTTTTTTTATGTGATGACACGGACATGTCGCACGCCTACTGACAGGCGTCAAAACTGTCATCTATAGCTGCAGTGAAACTTTTCTCGTTCTACTTGATATTGCTCTGCGCTTGTCACTCTGATATGTTTATTCTTATGTCACATTCGCCCTGTAATTTCACTTGTCTTAGCTTCACTTGCCTTTCTTAACGCCACTTGACCATTCTCCGTTAGGCTAAGTGAAATCTCTGGTGTATGCAAAACATAGATGATTACCATCCTAAACTTTAGACCTAAAGGCCTAATAGCTTGAACTCTTCAATTGGAATTATTCTATGGAATTGCCCCTACTTTTGCAAAGGTCATCAAAAATGTTCACTAGGATACGCCACGTAAAGCGAAGCTGCGGTGGGCATTTGGCCTAAATTTAATTCTACGCAGAATGTCATGGAATACAAATTAAAATAAAATAATAAAGTAATTATGGCATTATCACTTAGCCTGCTTGTTTTATTTATTATAAAGAACGATTAGAGCGCTCTTGATCGTAATGCCGTTATGTATAGTATTGGTACTGATCCTTTAGTGCACTTGGTCCGTTTCTATAATGGTTAGCCTGTTAAAGTAGATTGATTGCAGTAATTAACATAAGAAATCAACGGATTATAGTATTATACCAACCAACACGCAAAGCAAAACAACAATGATTACACAGGAATCTTGAAAATCTCCAGCACGGCTCTACGGGAGGCATCTATATTTAGCTGCGCCCGCGCCGGCGACGCGTGCTCAGCGACACGAGCCTGTGTGCGTGAGCTCCTGGGCAAGCATGGACGCTTGGTACTGTATGTTACCACCTGGGGATCACTGAACTTAGTCAGTGTTTTATTGGCTTAGCCGTCGTTGTGGGGTTTCAAGCCAGACTGCATAATTATGCTGAAAACTCGTTCATTGAAAAAATAAATGAAATTGAAAAATATTTTTTTCATAATGTTTGGGAATAACATTTTCACCTACGTGTTTCGGCTTGGTATTTGGGCTTTACCAAGTGCATAGTACAGTTAAAACCTTTATCATCGACAACATAACTGGAACGCAGAATTATTGTGAACATGCTTGGCTGCTTGGCGGTAGATAGATACGGTATAGTGGTAGTACATCCCCAGACGAAATCGAGAAACAAAGAGTTCTAGTGCTACTTAAACGTTGTACATTTGTTTAATAAAACAGCACGATCAAAATTTCTCGAAGAGAATTTCTGAAGATGCTCGGTGTAGGCGCAAATTGCATCGAAATTATTATGAATAGGCTACGTGTCGTTTCTGACGTCAGGTCCCCTCAATAGGACTAGATATATGATTCAGTAACATTAATATTTTTTAAAGTTATTCTAAAATATTACTTCAATGTTTTCTTGAAAATGTTTTTCAAACTTGTTAGAACTAGTTTTCAGTTTTTTTATACTTGATAGGATAGAGTTTGACTACAATCTAAAGTCATAGTAAGTGATGATGTTGGGATATTACGCCACCATGTAATTAGTAAAATGTTGTAACGTGATACACATATGCATGAAAATCTACGAACTATTCGCAGATGAAAATATTTTATTGTAAGTGTCAGATAGTAAACAATTTAGTATACACTCAAACGTAAGATATAAATGGGCACGCGCTTTAATATGATGATGTACTATGGGCGGTCTGATTGCCATCTGTTTTAAGTTTACCTTGAAACTTTCATAAAAAGTTTCTGGTTTGTTGCTAGTAAGTGCAGTAAGCCACGTCAGGTCAAAAAGTGATGTAGAATTTCATAAGAAGTTCTCAATACTAAGTCAACAGTTAAATCTCGTGTTCCCTTAACCTTCATAATAATGGACCAACAGCGCTAGTGCCAAAACACGTAAAACGCTAACACTTCTACTACTAACCACATTTTGCTCTCAGACAGATCATCAACATGTCATAAGATCCATTAATCAGTTCCGATATGTCTCAACGTTTCTTGACGCATCCACTCAGCGTTGGTCCATAAAAGTTTAATATCAGCACTTTTTAGTCAGTGAGGTGATTCACAAAGAATTTCTTAAGACCTGCACGTTTTATATCCTCAGGATATGACTTTTTGTGAATGGTGTTGCCAAGATATTTTTTTTACCTCAGCAGCTCTAACGTGCCCGTCTTGCTGCTGGAAAGCAGTCAACTTGCAATTTTGCTGTGACAATGAGACAAAAGTTTTTTGAATTTAGAATATCATAAAAACCAAATAACACGTTCAAAAACGCATATAACCAAGAAAGGGATCTGTGTTATTTTTATATTTTAATTTTTCTTTTTACAATTGAAATAAATTTATAATGATAAAATAATTTAAAAAAAATTACATAAAAATAAACTTTATCACGTACGTCATTAATTATAGTTTTACTAATCTTCAATAACGAAGTAAACTGCAACCGTGTAACGATAGCGGTTACAGAACGCACCTTTAAAAATGGCGGGAAGTTAGTAACGGTGATGGATTAAACAAAATAATTGCAAAATATGAGTGAGTCACAGACAGCAATTAAACAACGAGTAAGGAATCCTGCATCTAATTTCCTTGCTGAAAAGTTATATGAGAAATAGATGTTCCCACTGTTGAGGTAAAAAGTAATATTTACGTGCCACTAGAATTTTCTTTCTATGAGCTTTGCTAAAACAAACTATTTAGAATAAGGACTCTAAATAAAGTGTAGGACATTTGCTTTGAATAATATCTTTTTGGCTAAAATTCACAAACGATTGTAAATGTAATGCAAATTCTGAGTGAATTTTAATGTTTATCTGGCAGCACTGATGTGAGTGCGGCGATTAACAAAGCTTTCGTGACTGAATCTGGGAGACATGTGTGGGATTTGGTGATACCTACAGGACGTGACGATCGAATCATCCGATGCTGAATCATACCTAGGTACTATATAAGAATATTGGATTAAAAGCAGATGTATTTGTTAATAGCTTTCTTTTTATTTTTTTACTGTGGTAATACATATTTGAAGCAGTGATAGCTCAGTGGCTCTGGCCATGGACTGCAGCGCAGCAGGTCCATGGTTCGAATCCCGCCGCGGCCTTAGATTCACCGCATGGTGGAAGGGCGTTTTGCGATTGCCCACCTGGCTAGCGGCCAACCTCAAGTAGAAATCGTCGCCAAGCACCTAACGGTGTGTTCCGGCAGCAGTCCTTAAGAATCAGTGAAATTATAGGCACAAGAGATTTAAGGACTATGTCTCAAACGTGACGGGCGCAGTGCAATTCGTGACTTGTGATGATATGCATCTGTTATAGGCAGAAGTTAGTACGCTTAACATCACGCGGGCCTCAAACAATTGAACTTTAACTTTTGAGCTTCAGTAATGTCCTCTTTTAAAAAATTGCATAGAGGCACTTAAAAATGTAAGTTAATTAAACTACAACCGAAGGTTTCATATAAAAGAAGTGGTATTTTGCTTTGATTAAGCGAAGTTATTTTCGCGCCTTATATACAGGAAGACAGAGTAATTCTAGGTTAAGCCTGTTAACACCTTCGACCACATCATCACTTACCATCACGTAAGATTGTGGTCAAAGGCTTACCTATCAGCAATAAAAAAATAAGACAAGATTCACGAGGCAAATGTGTACAATGATCATTGATGCAACATTGCACTACACTCTTTTAGTAGTAGTCGAATATGATTGAGGACGGATATAGATGCAGAGTAAGGTTTAGAAAGATCTCAAGAGACTGCATAAAGAACGAGATTTGTTTAGAAATTTGAATACCATAATGATAAGTGGTAAATAAGAAGTAAGTAGCTATGGAAGAAAAATGCCGGTAGTCACGATTCCACTTAGGATGAGATAAAGACAGGAAGAAGAAATCAAGGCGTTGTGAAACAGTATTTACCCCAATAATACCATAGAAGCTATTTTATTTCACTTAAAATATTTAACGACCAATGAAACGTCGTTGTTAGAAAAACACACATTAAACTATCTGTGTTTATACAACACATAGAGCGGAACACATAATCTCTACATAGTAAACGCATCGTTAAAAACCTCCTCCGAGACACACATGTGGTGAAATTGTGACCGCGCGCCGCGGAGGTATGGTGTGGATTATGTAACAAAACTCTAGGTATGCTTTCTACTATTAAGCATTTAATCTGTAGTCAACACTCCATTTTTTCGCTGATGGGAAAGCCTTTAACCACAACCTCACCTGATGGTAAGTATTGAAGTGGTCAAACGTGTTAGCAGGCTTAACCTAGATTTACAGGCTCTCAAGGACAGCTGCCGGAACACACTGTAAGGTGCTTGGCGACAGATTTTCAACTTGAGGGTGGTAGCTAGCCAGGCGGGCATTCGCAAAATGCCCTGCCACTATGCGGTGAAGCTCAAACCCGCGGCGGAATTCGAACCATGGACCTATATATTTAATAGATTTAATACTTCATTTCGACGGTATAAAATTTACTTAACTGATTTCAAAGTGTTTTTAACTATACGTAAATATAAGTGTTATTTTTATGCCTTACCATGTAGTCATTCATAATTTTTCATTTAATTATGGCTCAAATTTGAATTGTAAAATGTATTGATTTTTTTATTTCATTTTACAATACTAGTGTCTGCGGTCAGTACTAGCCTGCGGTTTGCTACTTATTAGTTCAGTGTAATAAATTCTAACAGGGAGAAACACATTAACTGGAACATTTTGGAATATTATCAAACATTTTGGAAGAATTTTGGTACAAGTTTGATGATCCAGACTAACTTCGACCAGGAGTTCAATTATCACCTATTTCACTAGTTTTCGGTGATAAAAACTTTGCTACAATTCCCTTTTTTAATAGACTCTAAATCACACGCGTGCAGCAGCTCCCAGCAAAATGGATCAGAAATATAGGGCAACAATATCGTTATGACCCCTCTAAACGTTAAAAAGAAGGCTGTAAAGTTGTACGGCAGTCACATACTATACATGAAAAAATTTTAATATTAAATCCGAACATGCTACATCCCTTATGCTAAATGCTTATCCCAGCCGCCTGCTAAGCGTAGAGCTTATGGCTATATGTTTGATTTATAGGATAATATAGTTTGCTATAATCTCTAGAGGCTATGTATATAATAGACGATCCGCCTGATGCTAAAAGAACATAGGTTTATTTGATTATGAAAAAGTCTGTTTATTTCCGTAATACGTTTGCCTTAATTAACTTTATTAAATCAGTTACTTCTTTATGGTATGAAATCGTTCATTAAAAGCTTTTTCATCTTGCACCCTTAACGAACAACGAACATTGTAAAAAGAAATCAAAGTAAAATCATGCGTTGCGTCTACACAATTCACTCAAGACGGCAGGGAGAGGGCGGCGCGGGGCAAGGCGGGCGCCGCCCAAAATAGCTCGCACGTGCCGTCCGCCGCGGCTGCCCACGCGCCGACAAGATGGCCGCCGTGAGCCTGTGTGTGTGAACTGATGCAAGCGATAGCTACACACGTATAATAGTTATAGAGATTGTATGCGCGAGCGCAATGATCGTACGTAGCTTTTATGTGCTGGCTATGGATAATTGATTTGGTTTATTTATCGTTCGTAGCCCGTGAATGTATGGCATACGGGTGGAAAATAAAGCGTATGCTGTATTTTAGTTAGATTTATATATTTTGAAGAATATTTCTATTATATTTTACTGGATATCTACCAAAATCATTTATATAATTTATTCAGCAATTGAACAATATTTAGCTTTTAAAATCATCGATCTTTAGGGATGACAGTCTGTTACAGATGAATGTTTAGACACTACCTAATGCCTTGCAATTTCATCAAAGTTGATGATTTTATACTAAGTTCAGCTCCGTGAATCAGCTGCGTTTAATTTAAATATAAAGAGTTTGCCGCAAATATATGCGCACCGTAAAATAGTTTTTTGTGCTCTAGTGATGGTACAAGCAGATGGCCCACCTGGTGTTAAGCGGTAACCGATGTCTATAACAGGTGCAGTTTGTCACAAGTGGTTAACTGCACTGCACCCATAACCCTGAAACATAAATTAATTATTCAGTCTCATCTCTGGCACTCATACCTTTCAAACCGTAACACAGTAATGTAAACATTGGCTTGGCGCTAGACGTAGGAACTGTGACAGTACTTCCCCGGACAAACTCGCACAAAGATATCTATGCTAATAAAAAAGTTATCAAACTAATATGCATGCTGCTCCTTTTGGTTAGCCTATTTAAAAGCTCTTAAATTAAGTAATTAATACGTTTTGATATACTTCCTGAGTGCCTGATCTCAACTAGATTGTGCTATCAAACTCGTTCAAACTTATCACAATCATTTACAACTATAGAACAAGCGAACTAATGGAACAGCATCTATCAAAACTAAGCAAAGTGAACAAAACAAGTCTATGCAATATGCACTGGAGTTGGTTCTCGAACCATCAAACGTCTGACTGTAGAAATCCTGAAGCCGACACTTGCTCGCTGCCGACCGACAGTGCGCACTCGTGAACCTCGTGAATAAATGATAAATGTTACTCCGTTTCTTGTACGTCGTCTATGATGAAGCTACGAAGAAAATTTTAAACGTAAAATATATCTTGCTTTCGATTAAATGCATTTTATTAAAACTTGAAGATTCAAAAGTTCGTTGAAAGTTCCTTAGGCTTTCGAAAAGGAACGCGATGGCGGGTAATATCTATTACTGTTGTCCCAAAATCATCTGAGAGAGATAATATAAGTTACAGAAAGGCTATAGGTATTTTTATGGAAAACGGGAGTGTACCTGGCGCTCACCAAGTAATCACAGTCGCCCACCGACGCCCACAACTGCAGAGGCCTCAACGATGCGTTGCCGGCCTTTGAGAAGAGAGTATGCTGTCTTTCTTAAAGCTCCCAAGTCGTATCGGTTCCGAAATACTTTACATGGTAGCTGGTTCCGCATTGTGTCTGTGCGAGGCAGAAAATGTCATAAGAATTGCACGGTTGTGGACTTTCAGACCTCGACATGAAATCGATGTAACATGCTTAGTCGGGATGTCTGATGGTTATTTTTTCGTTATAACTAGAACTTCTAATTCTACGATATGTGGTGGTTTTAACATACTACAAAAACCGAAACATTTTCTTAGCCAATGTGTAATTATTTTTAATATAACTACGGACGTTAAATCAAAATTATCAAATATTTATCAAATTAAACAATTTATCAAAATTACTTGTCAACACCAGCCATGAAGATGTGAGCTTGGGATTATTTAAATGAGCATGGTACCAACTTTAACAATTTATTTCCTGTTAAAGATTCAGTTAATAACTTATTTTTAACAACATGTTTTATATTATACATTTTCTGCTGACCACATAAGGTTTGATTTTTTGTTACATAAGGTTTGATTTTTTTTTATTTGAAACTAATATAAAGGCATTTTAAATTGATTTTATTTAATATTTTCTCTTACACAGTTCATAGCTTCGTGGTGCAAGTAATTGAAACATATCCTATCGTGCGGGAACATTGTTCTTTATTCAATCGACATTCTTGTACGTGAGTTATAGTTTGTTGCTTGCCGGCTATTTTTGTTATTTATTTAAAAAGAAATTGTCGTTATTATTTTAATAGTTCTTGCTGAACGAAGAACTATTTAAATTAATATTTTCACCTCACACGCTTGGCAAGGTGTTGTCTATTATTCAAAATCTGCGTGAAATTTTAATTTCTCCTTTTTAATTTATTATTTAAGCTGTTTTTGTTGCACCAATACCATTTTCCTGTAGTGAGGTGAAAAATTGAATTTCATTTGGTAGCAAATTTATGTTGAATTTTCTTGAAATGTCTTGAATTTGAATTCAAATTCAAATATTTATTTGCCAGAATTCAATACAATCATACATTTTAAGTTCGTATATAATCATGTTAGGTCACTTTTTTCAGCCGGCTAGTAGGCGTGGAAGTTTTTTATATTCTATTTCAATTGAATTAGTCAAGTACATAAATTAAAATGTCATGCCTATATAATATAAATTAGCATAATGAAAATAATTAAAAGATTTACATCACTTAGTGAAGTTTATGTATTCATTCATTGTGTAACAATAATTGTCAGTTAGCCAACTATTCAATTTAGCTGTATAAACATAACCACTGAACATTTTAATATTTTCTGGTAAATTATTAAATGCCGCTATGCAAATATTAACTACATTTATTTTATAAATATATTTACGGTGGGGAGGTTGATATAGTAGGTTTATGAACTTTGCAAGTTTTGCCTAGACATGAATCCTAGGATCCGTCGCTTCATCCGGTTTCAATGCAAGTACTTGCGTGCAGCCTTGCATAAAAAATAACTATTTCTGCACGTGTAACATGATTATGAGAACTATATAAGTTTTCGCAATTAAAACCTCATGCCAAATTTGGTGCGCGGTGAAGAATTGTGACGATTGTATGCCCAGATGAGTACTTAAGGGCCCCAACTCCCAGCTCTTAAAATCTTTTATAAAAATAGCTTATTTCAAGCCTAAAATATTAAGAATGGGATCTATTATCTTTTCTAAAAAAAAATTTTACTAAAAAAATGGAACCGACTTCAACACCCAAAAGTGAAATAACTTGTTGAAGTCGGTACCATGATAGTTCAAAAGTATCTATTATCACAATATTTTGCGCATGGTATCGACTTCGACAAGTTATTTCACACTTTAGGTGTTAAAGTTAGTTCCATTTTTTTTGTAAAAAATATTTTTTTACACTTTTTAGTATCCCTTGATACTTACGGGAACGAATACATTTCACTGTTAGCGACTATATCATCAAGATAGGAAAATATTTTTCAGTTATAGTAGTGTAACACAAGAACGGCTAAACCGATTTTGATGAAACTTAAATGGGACTAAACGACAAACATCACCTTTCAAACAACTCACAATAAGTAAATTCCTCGATTCCGAATCACAAAGAGCTCCGTCAAAAATAATTACAATTTACAGTAAAAACATGTTAATATACACTGAAAAGTGAGGTTATACAGCCAAGGGCTATTCAAAACATATACAGACCTCAAAGAAACATCTGTGGAGGAAGAAAATTATATGGTGAGCAACTAAATTCCATTCATCACTTTGTTTACATAATTTAAAATCACCGTTAACACCGTTATATATACAAAACTGAACATTATTTTGTTGTGATTAGTCGCATGATTTTTGACGAAAGTAATAGCAAACACAGCTGATTGGATTTGAGATTTGACAATTGACATTTCCATACCATCGACTAGAAAAAAGTTACCATAGCAAAAATAGTCAGTTTTAGAAGAAATTAAAGTTTCGTTCAAAAACGAGATATTGATATTGATCTAATTGAATACTACATACTGATAAAAATAAAAACAACTGAAAATGGATAGTTTTAATAATATTAATACAAATAGACGCCGATTAGTGCGATCTATATCGGAAATGGATTTATCAATGATCTATCCTAATGAATCCAGAGACCAAAATCATTCGAGCGGATATACCATTATGGATAGCTCAATGAAAAGTTTACCAAATGTTTCCTTAGACGATGATTCTCGCGTAGCAGAAAAGCAAGAAAAAATTAAAAATTTAACAGTGCAACTGCTCTCTGCTAACACAGAAATTGAGCGTTTACTGATGGAAAATAGCAATTTAAAAATGGAATTGGAGCGAAATAATCAAACCATTAAAGCCCTGAAAGAAATAAATATTTCGGGCGCAGTAACTACGGTACCTTCATCCCACCTAAAGTATCGTAAAAATCCACAAACTCAAGAAAAGAATAAAACTAAACAGCTGAATTCCACTCCTTTAAAACCTTTACCCCTATATAAAATGTTAACTACGTTGACGCAAGCACCACCCGCAACTAGGACAGAGAAAACAATATTAAACGTTAGTCAAGAGAATCTCGTTGATACAATTAATAACAGTCTAGAGACAACACCTACTTCTCAAACCCATCAGAGTCCTAATATTTGTAATCAACTTCAAAAGACATTGCCAGCTGTCGACTCTTCGAGCAAACACATTGGACAAGAAATTCGTGATTGTATCCAAGAAGAACAACTGAAATGTACCCAGTCAACAGAATTTTCAAATACGTTGGATAGTCAGCAGAGAAATATTTACATTATAGGCGATGAGCAGGCATCAGGCCTCGCAGAAGCACTTATAAAATCTAGACGAAAAAATAGGACAACAGATAGTACAGCATAATTATGTTATAACATCTAATGTAAAATCAAATGCAAGTAGCGAGCACTTTATTGAACATTGTAAAATTATTGCTAACAAAGCCACGCGCAAAGATAGAATAATTTTATCTTATGGTAGAAATGATGTCAGTCTACCAAAATTTATTACTAACATTTCTAATGCATTACATATACTGAGAAGTTTTAAGACCTACATAATTGAAATTATAAATAATCCGAATCTTAGGCCAACAGAACTACAAAACGAAAAATTACAACTCATTATAAAACGATACCCCAACAGTGAGTTCGTTAACTGTAGTAATTTTGGGCAAACTAAACATTGGTATCTAAGAGATTTGTGCCACAGGATAAACGTAATAATCGATTATGAATACTGTCGCGCAGATTTCATTTCACGCAAAAAAACTTCCAACTTAAAACGGATTATAAAATACACTAAACCGAAACAAGGTACCATACCACACTTTTTTAATCTTCAAATACAAAAAAACAGCAATAAATTAAATGAAGTCAATATTGCATCAACTGAAATGTTGCCAGCCCAATCACCTGTGCATAACAATAATAATAATTACAAAATGACGAACCAAACGTTTTTTCGAGGCTAAAACTAAATGTACAATTTTTCACCAAAATATTGCGGGAATATTAGCTAAAAAAGACAACATTGAAATAACCATTCAAAATTTTATCGATAAACAGATACAAATTGACGTTTTATGCTTTTCTGAAACTTTTCTCCTTTCAGGCGACGAACTACATCTGACGTTATGTAATTATAAATTAGCAACATCGTACTCACGCACAGATAGAAGACGAGGAGGTACTTGCATATTAATAAAAAAACATTTAGATTTTGAAGTAATAGATGAAATTAAAGAGTTTTCTAAACGACGAATATTTGAATGTTGCGGAATAAAAATTATAAATTTCAATTTGATTGTTATATGCATATACAGAACCTCTAAATCAGAAACATTTGAAGTCTACGACTTCTTGAATATCTTAGACTCAATGCTTCACAAAATTGTACAAAAGAACAGAAAAATTGTCATTTGTGGAGATTGGAATATTAACATCCTCAAAACAAACAAATTTTCCAAAGTTTTATGTGATATCCTAAAATCATACAAATTTCAAATGCACATAACCTCTCCTACTCGAAAACTTTCCTGTCTTGATCAAATAGCAAGTAACGTCACCAGCGCTTTAGGCGAAGTACATATATTAGGTCTATCCGACCACGAAACTGGCCAAACACTCACAGTTACTCTCAAAGAAACTTGTCAGATATACAAACACTGGTTTGAATATAAAAGAGATTATTGTGTTGAAAATATAATGAAATTCATTGACTGCCTTAGCGCTTTAAGTTTTAACGAAGTTTATAGTGAAAACGATACAAATATATCATTCAATAATTTTCATGACACATTTAAACTATTTTACAGATTATGTTTCCCAATAATTAAAGTTAAGATTAACAATAGACCGTTTAAATCCAAGTGGATAACACGAGGTCTTAAGATTTGTAGTAAAATAAAACGTAATCTTTATATCAAGTACATCAAATCATCTAAAGTAGACAAGGCTTTGAAAAAAATGCAGTATAATAAATATTCTAAGATTTTTAAAAGATGTGTTTATCAGAGTCAAAAGTCTTCGAACCAGAAGTACATTAACTCTTCCGTAAACAAATGCAAGGCAAGCTGGGATGTCATAAACAACAACTTGAATAAGGTTTTAACCAAAAGAGAAATAAAAGCAATCAAAATTAATGACGTTATCTATGATAACCCACATGACATATGTAAATTGTTTAATGATTATTTTATTGATTCAATTGAACAAAACGTTAAATTTAAAAGTAATTCTAATGACATAAATAATATTAAAATAAATGACAATTCAATATTTTTGACACCCGTAAATGATAAAGATATATTTAAAATTATTATGAATCTTAAAAATACACCCTCTGTAGGATACGATGAGATATGTACTAAAATATTAAAAATGGTTGGTAATATTATTTCACAGCCATTGGCTCACATAATTAACCTTTCATTAGAACTCGGCGAATTCCCATCTATGCTCAAAACATCTATTGTGAAACCTTTGTTCAAAAAAGGCGACAAACTAGACCCTAACAACTACAGACCAATAACGCTTATCCCAGTCCTTTCAAAAGTTTTTGAAAAGATTATGTATATTAAGTTAAATAGTTTTATAAATAAATTCGATTTATTAAAACGAGAACAGTTTGGGTTTAGAAAGGGCAGTTCTACCTCTTTAGCATGCTTTACATTAATGAAAAAAATAACAGAGAACATAAAAGAAAAGATCCCCACAGCAGTAGCTTTTCTCGATATGTCAAAAGCATTTGACTTTGTAAATCATGATATTCTTCTTTGCAAACTAAATAAATATGGCATAAGAGGAAAGGCTCATGACTGGATCCAAAGCTACCTTAAGGACAGAAAGCAGTATGTTGAAGTTATAAGTATTGAAAATTTTATTCAACGAAAGCATCAATCTGACCTTAGATGCAATCATTACGGCGTTCCTCAGGGAAGTATTTTGGGCCCCCTTTTGTTTTTACTTTATATAAACGACCTGCCAAATAATTTGAACCAAGATTGTATCATGTTCGCTGACGATACCACTCTCGTTGTGGAAAGTAAAAACAAAAATACATTTAGTAGTGATATTACGCATGCCTTAGATATGACAGTAAAATGGCTAGAATATAATAATCTTAAAATTAATCTAAACAAAACTAAACTTATGCAATTTCGCACCTACCAGGCTAATCCGTTAGATATAAATGTAATTCTAAATGGACAAACCGTGGAAGAGGTGAACACCTGTGTTTTCTTGGGAATGACACTGGATCAACACTGTTCATGGAAACAACACGTAGCATCAGTGTGCTGTAAAGTGAATAAGTTCGTGTATGCTATCAAACGCATCCGACAGATAGTTTCGCAAAAGGCAGCCCTCTCAGCTTATCACGGTTATGTTGGTTCTACTCTAAGATACGGATTGATTTTATGGGGAAACTCGGTAGAAATTGAAAGAGCTTTCAAGAGTCAAAAAAAATGTATTCGGGCTTTATGCTCAGCACGACGTAGAGACACATGTAGGCCTTTATTTAAACAATTGAACATTCTACCTCTTCCTTGTCTTTATATAGAAGAAATGAGCCTTTTTGTTAAACAAAACCCATATTTTTTCGATGTGCAAGGTGATGTGCACCGATCATCTCGTTATCGAAAAAATCTGGTGATGCCTATATCTAGGTTAGGACTATTTAAAAACAATTCATATTGTATGGCAATAAAAATATATAATAAAATCCCAATTGACTTGAGAAACTTGCCCTTTTATAAATTTAAATTTAAATTGCATAATTGGTTATTACAGAATTCTTTTTATTCGCTTGACGACTTTTTTAAGTGTAAGACTAAAATAATTAGTAATTTACGTTCTGACATCAAATGACATATATTTTAAATACTAATAATAACATTTATGTAATATTGTGACGTAATAATTTTTGACATGGTAGTAATTTTTATTAATTTTTATTTTTATTGATCTATTTATTTTATTTTGAAACAAAATCTTTATATAATGAGTAATGAATTTATTTTTTAAATATTGTATAAGTTTTAAACGACTGATCTTTAGGTATAGGTACTTATATTTCAAAATTTGTACGCCGCAAGGCAGAACATGCTGGGAACCTTAAAACCTCTTTATAACAGCTTATATTATTGTGTACCCATGTTTCTGACAAATAAACTATCATTTCATTTAACAAAAAAAGAATTTTCAAAATCGGTTGACCCAGTCATGAGTTCTGAGGTAACAAATATATAAAAAAAAAATACAGACGAATTGAGAACCTCCTCATTTTTTGGAAGTCGGTTAAAAATGACTAGGTTTGTGGGTACGTTTGTGTGCTATTATAATAACTGTTGCTATGCACTGTATTGTTTTTATTTAGGAGCTAAACTTGTTGATAACTACATAAAAAAATATTTTTAGGATTTTCAATATTCCCAAACATTTTTGGGAATATTGAAAATCCAGTCACAGTCATATTATTTCCCTGCCAAAAGCGAACAAATTCTATTGCTAGATATATTCTATAGAACCTGTTTTAAATACTCATA
The DNA here is from genome assembly GCA_963854805.1 of Plagodis dolabraria. NCBI lineage: Eukaryota > Metazoa > Arthropoda > Insecta > Lepidoptera > Geometridae > Plagodis > Plagodis dolabraria. Next base: position 8,767,783 of record OY978442.1, read on the forward strand.
TGATATTTGTGCCAGTGGTTACATGCAACCCTTAACTAACGAAATTATACTACGAAAATCTGTGTCTGTGTTCACAATACGAATATTTCATGTTAATTCTTTAAAGTGCCTCATGAAACTGTTTTCCTCTTGCCATAAGAAATAATTAACATAGTTTTCTGACCGCTTCGCCCCGATCTTTGGCATTTTATTATCATCGTCCAGCTTTTGGACGAGCGCCAGGTTATATATAGAACTGGTTTCAAGGACCAGATAGTCAAAATTCAAAACATATTGATTGTGTTTTATTGTGAATTCTACAGGTTGTTTAGTGATAGTTGCGGTTATGTGAAGTAAGTTCTAGAACGGTAATAATAAGTTAATTATATGTATAGGAATACATTTGTTATCACTTCATGTTAATGTTTTACATGACTGCCCAAAAAAAAGAGTGTGTATTCAGCGTTCATGTATGTATGTATGTTTGTGAGTTTCTTTATTCCACCATAAATTCTAAACGTCTTAACCGCTCTTTATGTATGAGATATCGTTAGATTCTTCTTGATAGAGCAAGTAACACTAGATACAAAAAAAAAATACAACTGGCAGATTTTAGACGCCATGTTGTGAGATATTTTTTTTTTCTGCCAAACCTATCATTTTTTTAATCAAAATAATGGTTTTAAAAAGCGATTCTATACATAAATACAACTCGCTGTTTTAATTTCAATGGAATAATACAACTTTTTACGAAAATAAATAATTAGCAGTCGGGTTTTTTACTTTTTTTTTATTTATACTTATGTTACTAGTAACTATTTAAAATATGTGTCAATATAGAACTTTATTCGTTTTTTTATGCATTCGCTATGGTACAAGCACAAGGCCCATCTGGTGTTAAGTGGGAACCTCTGCCTAACAGTTGCAATTCGTCACAAGTGGCGAACCGCATTGGCACATCTCCCTGAGACATAAAGTTGTTATGTCTCATGTGCCTGTAATATATCATGCACCCATACCCCTAAAACCGGAACACAGTGTTACGAACATTCCGGTACGGTGTAGTACTTCCCCGGACAAATTCGTACAAAGTGTTTTACTGCCACTTAAAATTACCAACGTATTCAAGTTAAAATATGAATAGGTACAAAATACGGAAAATTTATTTGAATGAATCTTATTTTGCTATAATTATGAGTACCTAGTACTGCAGCGTCCCGCAAAAGCAACAACAATATCATCTTGAATATATATATCCGAATGTGTATGCAGAGGTTTCTACACCCTTGCGTTTCGCCATTTTTGTTTTGGTATCATGTAATAGAGAGAAAACTTATTGCCATCTTACGATATCAGTTTCAGACTCCAGACTGCTGGGGAAAACTATTTAAAAACCCCGATTACTTTCCTAACCGAAAATTTTTATTAAATCAGGCACTGCAACTGGGGTTAGCTAGACTTTTATACCAAATACGAAAAGGGCACGTTTAGATTGATAGAAATTATCAGAAGTTATCAATAATATACGAAATTTAACAATACATAATTAAAAAAAATAAGTTTTGGATGTTAGATCTTTTAAATTGACACGATTTATTAATCAAATAATTTAACTTAACTATTAAACAATGTCGTTAATTTGTAAGCTACACGACCAAAATGTTTCCTGGCATGAAATTTTGGTACACATTTTACGTAACACACACTTTATACTCACAAGGATACTTCAAAAACTGTCACTCACCTCAAAGTGCACATTAATGAGAAAAAACCCTCAGGTACCTGTCGGTGACCATCCACTGGACATTTCAGATAATTATCCTGCCATTAATGGGTCGCTGAAAACAAAAGGGCCTAAAAAACCCTTTGATTTGCCGCTCCACCACATTTACCCGGGTCACAGCCTTCAAAACTCAATAGGGCCTGAAATTTGAGAGGCTGAATTATGCTTTTACGCATGGTAAAAAGTATATTGTTCTGAACTAAGTTGAAGTTTAACAAAATCAAGGAAAAATCGATTGGTTTTGGCCAATTTTAAATGTATTGGCTAAGAGATAATCTGGGATGGCTTTCTTAATATTTACGAGAGTACGGAGAGAAAAAGGAATTTAAATCCTTTGATTTTTTAAAGGGGTTTTAGAATCTTTAAGTAGCTTGAGAAATAGGATTTTACTTATGAGTTTCTTTATCGGAAGGATTATTGTGGATCTCATCAGAAACTCCTTATCTCTCATCTCTTCATGTTATGATCTTATTTATAACAACGTTCATATAGAATTGCACAGCTATCTGCCTCTCAAGATTATACATAGTACTTAATTGCCAACTCAGTTAATGACAAATACGTCTGCAATCGCCAAAAACGCAATAAGGACAAGGTACACATACAGTGGTGAAGATCCTTAATCATACCAAATCAACGGCGTCGAGTGATGCTGCCAATAAATCAAAAGAACCCAAGAAGGTGTCACGCCCTCTGCTGTCACCTGGCAATATGGCGGATCGCGGCCAATTCGAAAATGGAATGTCATAAGTTTGGCAGTTACGTGTACGTGGATCGTGGTGCGAGAGGTGTGTGAATGGACACGAGGTGGCGTCATGAGCAGCAGCGCAGCAGACGGCGTCTCAACACTAATTTTACCATCTGGCTCGCACGCACCACTAAGTTTAGCCGCCCCAAGATAGCCCCGGTCCACGACCCATCGCGCATAAACTTTTCACAATTAGACTATTATTTTTGGTAGCAAAGTCAGTCGGTCGATTATTAATAGAGGCTTTTCCGAGTTTATATTCGTTACGTGTGTTGTGGTGTTAACTTTTAGTGAATTTATACATAGACGCTTATAAATAGGATGTGCTGAAGTTGCGTCTGACGGACGGGGGAATACCTTCCTGAAATATCGTACTACGGCCGGTGGTTTGCGTGTTTTCGGACGCATTGGTAAACGATTATTTATACATTGATGGCGAGGGTTTCCGTGGTGGAGTCAGCGCTTAGGTAGGCGCATTCGCGCGCGGTCGCTTATGTGCACCGGATGCCTCCACGTGGCTTAAGAAACATACCTTGAATAAAACTTCCCATTTTTTCGAAAAAAGGTATACTCGAAACACTGAGAGTAAATGCTTTGATGCACTATGCATTAGATGTTAATTAAGGACATTTTCGTAGGCAAGCTGCATAGCCCCAAGTTCGTAGACTTGTAGCGCCCCGTAGCTTGCTACGCTATCATTTGATTCGTAGAAGAGATCCAATGAAAAAGTTACAGACTATATTTTGAAGTCAACACCATTATGTTTTTTTGATACAAAACAATTTATCTATGAAATAAGTTTAGCAGGTAAGCTTCAATTAGCGAAAATCACTCAAGTTATAATACGTTGTTAATTGAAACAATCCGTCGAAAAAATATTTATAAGCTGCTTTTCCGATACTTGTAAATTACGAATAAATCTACTTCTAATTGTTTTCTATGAGATTTTTATTTTTGTATTTCGCTGTTTTTATCCGGTTTTACCAAATATTACATTGTTTTTTGGAAGAAAACAGATTTTGTTGTTATTTTGATTAGTTTTGAATAGTTGGTAGTAAACTGATTTAGTTTTAATTGGAGTTCTAAACCATCTATATTAGTCGTTCCAAATTTGCTTCCGCTACGGGAAACGAAACCAGGTGTGATGGAGCTCAAAGGCTAGCTTTTAGCAATAAAAAACATCATCATCATCATCATCAACAGCTATAATGTCCACCATGATCTCCACGATTGGCAGACGTCTTGGCAATTGCACTGCTGCTCAACCTTTGGTATTATATCAAAAACAATGAGTTTAAAATGACAGTTATTTATCTAGTTCAATATACCATGAAAAATAACGGTTTTTCAAATATATGAATATGATTTATTGAGATTTAAAACGTAAAAATACAGTTGTCTGAAACTGTGAAAGCTATCATGACAACAACGAAGTGCATTCACCGGGCCAACCGGCAAAGTTAAGGGGGATAGCACACCGCCCGCCACGCCCCTTTCACGTTCCTACCGTAGATATTTTAGTCTGGCCTGATGTGTCAATTTAAATTAGCGAGTGCAGTATCAGCCAAATGATAATGGAGATCTTCAATAATGGTAGCGGGTTGGCGTGATAGGTATTTGCATGTTTATCTTAATATACGCATGCTGCTCATTTGTTAATTACACTTTATCTGATTTCCTTAAATACAATCTTTTGAACCTAATTCCAACATAGGAGGGGACTCACAATTTGATAGTATGTTTTTTTTTGTTTGTTTTGTGATTACTCCGCCAATCAGGAATTTATTTTGATGATTTTTTGAGGTAGTCCCGTATAAATGAGCAGTGAAGGCTCAGTGGTATTAGCTATTTACTGCCGCGCAGCAGGTCCATGGTTCGAATCCCACCGCGGGCTTGAGCTTCACCGCATGGTGGAAGGGCATTTTGCGAATGCCCCCCGGTGTGTTCCCGCAGCAGTCCTTGAGAGCCAGTGAAATTACAGGCACATGAGACTTAACAACTATGTCTCAAGGTGATGGGCGCAGTGCAATTCGTGACTTGTGACGAAATGCATCTGTTATAGGTAGAGTCCGCTTAACATCAGGTGAGCCTCGAGCTTGTTCGGTCACAAGAACATAAAAAAAGAAAAAAATCTTCAAAATAAATTTATAATTTTTTGAAGTTAGTTAACTAACAGAAAACATATTTTTATTACCTGGATGATAGATGTTATTGTCGATGATGAAAAGTATTTTAGGCGAGTGAATTATCTTGTAAGTCTGCATCATTATTAAAAAGCAAAAGAAAAAATATTCGAAAAGTACTGACTGAAAAGTATGAAATAACTTGTGGAAGTCGTACCATGCTAATGTGAGGTCAGTGTTTTGAATCAGTATAGTACCAACTTCAACATAAAAAAACATACTTATCAAAGACGAAAGTCGGTTCCAGTAATTAAAAATTTTTTTTTACGATTTACTTATTATCTAACCACATAAAGTACTAATCAAAAACATATTTACATTGACATAAGAACATATATATAAAAAGTTGTAGCTTCGGTTTTATGCCTGCTCACCGCGTCTGCTTGTCATCATCATACCTTAAGTAGAATTGCACCTAATTTTTTTTGAGAATGTTGGAAAGCGACACGAAAAAATATTAGAAAGTGGACTACAGGCCCTTTTGAAGAACTGCCATTTTAAACTGGTATCCCACGTAACCAGCCAAGATACCCTTAAAGCGAGGAGGCCTTGGCTCATAGGTGACGAATGCCAATTTAAGACACTCATACTTTTAATAATTTTAAGCACCATATGGCATATTCAAACGACAAAGTAGTTGTAACAGTAATCTCTTTTTAATTAATCTGTTCGTATTTTGCCTAATTACTTCTAGGGTATTATTTGATCATTGAACCCGGTTGGTTGAAAGTGATATCTGCCCGGACTGCCTCGTTTACTGAGTGACGTAGAGCGTCGCTTTAGAGTACTTTTGAAGCGCTCGTAGCGAAGTTTGCTTAGATGTTCTTAACCGATCAGCAAAGTTAAGCAACGTCCGCCGCGGTCATGAGTTGGATGGGTGAACCCTAGTGACATTACTACTAAGCGTTTTCTTGCTTCGAAGGGCACGTTAAGCCATCGGTCCCGGTTGTTGTCTTAGGATGGCAGTCGTTATAGCATGGTGGTAGGGCAGTTTGCAAATGCCTGGCTAGCTACCACCCTCAAGTAGAAAATATGACGCCAAACACCTAACGGTGTGTTCCGACAGCTGTCCTTGAGATCCAGTCATTCTAGGTTGGCCTGAACAACACCTTCGACCACATCAGCACTTACCATCAGGTGAGATAGTGGCTATCAGGCATAAAAAAACGAGTTCCTGCGTTCGACACAGGGCTGAATAGTTATTGGATGTTTTTGATGTTTGAATAAATTTAATTGAAGTCCAGGAGTACGGAACTGTTCCTGGTGGGTGGTGATTGGTTCGCTCCTTATTAATTGGGACCAAAAGATTATGCGTGAAATTAGGGTGATTTGAACATTTCTACCAACTCCTTGAGGATACGCGGGCATGATGACATGTATATAACTACTGCATCATATTATTTATAACTATACTATTAGTATTTGTAAGTACACAATTTTAGCGACGATACGTGTCATATTCATGTATTCAATCATGCTGGATCTGGAATTGAAATTGTTATAGGCATAATTACTTTTAAAAAGCCTACTGCCTTCTTCAACTGCCTTGCACAACTGAAAGTAATGAAACACATATCGTTTTATTTAGTTAGATGATATAATATATGTACATTTGCCAGTTACTTTGATTTGAAAACCAAACTACTGAACTGATTTTAATGATATATTTATAGGATCAATCTGAAAGTTTCAAATAATAAAACCTTGCAAATTATTAAAAATATTTCTATAAAGATTCTCAAATGACGAAGTACTGAGGTAACTAAGGTTAAAGTTGATTCACCAGACTCTTGGTTTTAATTCGTCTAAGTTAAGAAAGATCAGATATACCCATTACTAATACTTAAAAAGAATCTCTGGTAGCTTAATTTGTCTTTATATTTATAATCAATATATTTATTGGTTACTGAAATAAATATAATTCTTATTTTTATTTTTTCGTTGAAAGTGCTAATGATTTCTTCTTCACTACTTAAATAAATCGAAAAAGTAAACATTTATCGTTATTATCAAGCAAACATTAGTAATTTAGGATAAAATTTCTTTAATTTCACGCCAACATAAAATTTAATATACTATTCCAAGTCCTATAAGATTTTTTTCATTCTGTAACAGATTTAACATTGACAGCAACTTTTAAATAAAGTGTCAGTACAAAAATCGTATTTACGGATACACGAAATTTACTCAAACAAAAAAAAACATTATATTTTAGCCTTATTATTTTTGAAAAGGAAAATTTGAAACAATATTCCAAACAAATATATGTATATAGTTTGTATAAGAGTTAAATCGAAGTTATAATTGTAAAGTCAAAAAGATAATTTATAGGTGCGCCTAATTTTAGAAATATAATATCTACTTCACTTAGAAAACTATCGCGAGTTTTGAGGGAATCTATCCAGTAAATATTACGTGAGTCCCAGCCGGGTGCCTATTTAGTCATAATATCTACTCCCTACAAATATTATATCATGTAAAATCATTAACTTATCCTTAGCTATCTTAGTTTCACTTCTGATTTATATAGATCGATCCTACATATATGTATAGTTATACATCAAAATACATTTCTCAATTTTTTTTCAGTAGGTGTATTATATAGAAACTTTTCCGCTCTAAGTTTTGGAAGTACTCTAAAACAATCTTTACTGAAAATCGTGTCACGTTCTAACCTAAATTAAAACCAAATACTACTTGGTACAACTTAATTTCTATAATAAAATGTTCACACAACTAACGATTTATTCACATCACATCATATTATGGGTTTCGTGTAACCAAATAGCGGATGCAACAAAAACCGGTGCTCCTGTAACGGTGTGGCGACAAAAAAACAAACAGACAAATTGTGACAGGAAGCCAGCCCAGCCGGTGAACGAAAAAAACGCAGCGGTCATTCACCCGCTCGTTTGTAGACTCCCTTGCGTCCACTGAAGATATTACATACATGTTCATCTGATTTTGATATATAAATTAAGAAGTTATCATAATATTTACGCATTATATAAAATGAAATGAAACACAAAATAAATAATGTTACTATATCTATGACGTAAAAATGTTATACATAAAAATTGTTAGCCCTGTTTCTACCAGGATGTAATCATAAGTAGAAAACAGAGCTCAGGTCACTGTCCACGGGTAGAGTACCCAAAAGGTTGGCAGCATTGCCCCATTGTATGGCAATACTAATTCTCTGGCCGAGGTAAGCGCCAGCCCTTTGGTCGTTTGCCTTTTCTACCAATAATATAAATGAATATTAAATTGATCGTGAACTTAATCTTTTAAATTATTTAGATAAAATGTTTTAAGTAAAGTTTCGAGATTGCAATTATTTTGTCCAATGCAGATCTGCACAGTACTAATAAATGCTGACCTATTTGAAAATTATTTGCTATTCTTCTCTTTAAAGTATAGAAACGGTTTAAGATAAAATAATTTAACAATGTAAGTAGCATAGCTTATAATCTCTTTCAACGCCCGATTTGCCGGCACCCTCTTACTTCTCTTCCTTTCCCTCCCCTTTCCCCTTTTCACGTCTACTCCAGCATCCGGCGACACACCTGCGCGCGCGCAGCTTGACTTACGAGCTTTTAATTCACTCCTCTACGCTTTAAGTAATGGAGTTTTTGATTTACAGCGATGATAGGTAATATAGAAAAATGGTAAAGAGCTTAGGGTTGTAAGAATGTTTTGCTGTAGAGTCATAAAATTAAAGATAGTAAAGTATTTTGTCGTTTCTGTTTCTATAATAATGATAGGCATTTGACCACAATCTCAAATGGAGGAAAATTACGACGCTGCAACATGATCACCTAAACTTCAAATTTCCTTGATTATTATATATTGGGGAACAGATCTTTTGAAGCGCTCGTAGCGTAGATTGCTTAAGCGTTCTTAACCGATAAATTAAGTTAAGCAACGTTCGAGTTACATGGGTGAACTCTAATGACATTACTACTGAGCGCTTCCGTGCTTCAAAGGGCATGGTTGATGTCTTTAGGATGGTGGTCGTTCTAGCTTAATGACAGGGTATTTTGCGAATGCTCGCCTGGCTAACTAGAAAATCAGTTACCAAGCATCCAACAGTAGGTATGTTCGGGCATCTGTTTTTGAGATCCTGCTCTAGTCAATTCTAGGTTAACCTGAACAACATCTTCGACCACGCATCAGGTGAGATAGTGGTCAAAAGTTAGCCTATCAGTTATAAATAATAAGAAGATCTAATCGTATGTTCCATACTTAAGCTATGGCGCTTATCAAAAGTGGATGTGCCACGCTTCGTGAGCAAGCAGTAATAACCGAGCGATAATAGCTGTGGACTAATGTACCCCAGGTACTTTGTTCAATACTCACCACCGGTTTGAGCTTCACCGCATGGTGGAACGGCATTTTCAGAATGCTCGTCTGGCTAGCTTACCACCTACTAGTATAAAATCTTTTACAAGCACCTTACAGCATGTTCCAGCAGCATTCCTTAAGAGCTCCAAAGAGAACCATCCTCCAGCACATCATCACTTACCAAAAGGAGAAATAGTGGTAAGGTCAAGCAGTAAAAAAATTGCAATATTTATTTTTTGAATCTGCACTCACTACTAATCGCATAATTGAAGTGCTAGACTAATGCGAATGTAGCTTTAACGACATGACGTATTTATTACGACTTGAAGTCTTGTTTTCCGCCAACTGATATAAATTAGAAGTCATCTATGGTGTTATTTTGAGAATAACCTTAAGACGCTGACAATTGCTAAAGAGCTTTACTTGGACAGATTTTAAAAAATATACTCTATATACCGGAGCATCCATGAAAAAGGATTTAATTTCTTCTCCCAAATGCATTTTATATAATCAAAGTGTTAAAATTTAATAAAAAAAACACTTCCAACAGATAATATTCTAAAACAAAAAAATTACAAAAAACTAAATAAACCAAACCATTGTACACAGTCGCATTTTTGTTAATTTTACATCGACAAGTTAAAACTCGTGAATGTAGTCGACGCCAAATATTAAGGAGAACTCAAATACTACTCGTAAGATCTCATTGAAATTTAAATGTACCACATGAAAAGCACCAGCCTATAAATAAAGCTAAAAATCATCAAAATTAGTACAACCTGTAAAATTTTATTAGGTAAAACCAAAAAAGTAAAAACCTCTTCTTCTATTGAAGCTAGACCTAAGAACCTTTTCTGAAGAAATTTTTAAATACCTATACTTCAAGTTTGTAACTCATTCCGTTAACGAACTACAGGCTAGTGATATACGGACTCTTATTAGTCTTATTACTCTTTGGTTACCCAAAAGGCAAAATGGAGCCATATTATGATTAAAAACAATGAAATCTTTTAAAATAAATACAACTAGGTGCTTCTTAGAGACAATGTGCCCTCAAAATTTACAACACGAAATCTGGCTTATTCAAACTGCATCAAGACAATGGAAGTTTCCGCTGTGCAAACAATCGGCTGACTCCACACTGTAGCCTAAATTATTCAGCCGGCGCTAAGTGGCAGAGCCATCCTACTGTCCATATATTATTCAGGGGCTGACTTGACACGTCGACACGCTTGACGCCCCCCCGGAATGGGGGGAGGTGGTCACGTCAGTTCCGTAGCCAATTATGCACATGCTGAAATGTCACCGGCACTTATGGAGTGACCCTTAGACCTATTGGCCTTTTCTGGGGTTACGGGTTAGATGGTTTATTATGCAAGGTCGTTTAGAGACTCTTTCCCACGTTTTTTAGGTTGATTTTTGGACAGGTTTGGGGAATTTGGATATAGGGTAGTAATTATTATGGAATTTGTGGGTTGAGTTTGAATTATTTATGCTCTTTTTGATGTTTAAACTGTACCTGACGCCGCATGTAATGCAGTATTTTGTTTCCTTGTTCATCATAGATAATAATAACATTAGAATTTCATTCATAAATTCTCGAATTCGGGTGCGGGAAACGCTAGTAAGTTATGCTATGTGGTATAACTTTTGGTACCTACCAAAATGACATGGACCCTGACAAAAATCTCATGATAAATGCATGGAAGAAAAAATTGCTACAGGTCTCTGGACCATATTGTTATCCAATCAACTCAATGAAGGCCAAGAGAAAAGTTAATAAGACCATCATAATAAGACCTGAGTGTGGGCAACAAATGAGACGAATGGTAGAGAAGAGCATGTGGCAGAGATACGAACTTGGATGTGTAATTAAAACTGACAAGATAAGAAATGCCGAAAATCTTTAAGATGAGATGGTATAAAAATATGTTATATTGGACGTCTAATGAAAAAAAAAGTGTATTTTAGAGTAAGGCTCTGTTCAGACGTACGCGGTTTGACTGCGTGGCGCGCAGTCCTTGCGAAGTCATAAGTCATAGCGCAGCGCAGCGTAGAGACCGCGCGCCGCGCGTTCTCCGCCCTCAAACCGCGTACCTCTGAACAGAGCCTAAGAAAGGCAAAATGATGTATGTATCTTCTCCATATGTAGAACTAACATCGGATCTGCACTCTCACAAACTTACAAAAACACTAGCAGCATAGATATTAAGCACAAGGATATGCACCAAATATTCACAGAATTAGAATATTTATTCTTATAAATAAATATGGTAAAACCGCGTTTGTATGAAATGTGTCAGGATGACACTGCGACGTGTTTTTTTTTTGCTTTTGCTGTATCGTGAAACCAGTATTACATACAAGCATCAAACTTAATGGGATTATAAACCAATATCTACCGAATGCTCTAAGGAAATAAGGAAATTAAATTGTATAAAAACAATACTTTTACTGTGTTGGTACAAAACCTTCGCTCTGCAAGTTCAACTCACACTTGGCCAATTTTTTCACTGTCATCATATAGTCAACATTCACCTTAAAAAGTATTTAAAATCCATATTAACCTGACAAAAATAAAAAATACTAACTGTTATACACATTAATTGAAACTATAAATACATCAGTACGTTTAGGCTCTAAATAGCTACCTTCTTGACTAGGTCTATAATTTTACAAAAGCGACTCCACCGCCTGCTTATTTACGTAAACCATTTACCTTCACTAGCCGTAGTCTTTAAAGTTAATTATTGCCACAACAGTGGAAAGTGGCTCCCTCAGCTTAATGTATCTAGTGACGGGACATTTCAAAGTGACGTTATTAAAAATCATGATACAATAAAATAAAAAAAAAGGAAAGGAGTTTTGTTCAAAGTCTGTCAGCATAGGTTGTTTATATTGCTGATAGCCTTTGTTCACAATGTCACCTGATGATATGTTATGATGTGGTCGAATGTGTTAAATGTGTGTAACCTTAAATGGGAACTGGTTCTGAAGAACAGCTGCTGGAAGACTCCATTAGGTGCTCTGAGTTTAGTGTGTTTAAGAAGTTTCTCTCAATGAATTAATAACTCACTATTGTAAAGCATATGCCATATTTTTACACTATGTCCTAGTAAATGCTAATTGTAGATATGATTGCGTGAGTATGCAGTAGAAATTGCAACTACAATAAAAAAAGCATAGGCGTGCCTTCGTAAATAGAAATGTCTGTATGCAGTATATCCTCAAGATAACAAACTAACTGAAAGGAACAACACTAGATGGCAGTAAACACCAGTTAAATATTCGTGTAATAATGTGGTACAAGGCGAATTATCCATGAGGTGCATTAGCGACCATCAAATCTTAGGTAAGGAAAGCAACCTGTGTGTTCACACACAATACACAATTACCACTTTATTTTTTAGATATTGCTTTTGTTTGGAAGACATTTTGAAGCGCTCGTAGCAAATTTCTTAGTCGTTCCTAACAGATCAACTAAGTTAAGCAACGTCCGCTGCAGTCGTGGTCATGTATGACCGCTAATGGCATTATTACAGAGCGCTTCTGTGCTTCAGATTGCACGTGAAGTCATCGGTCCCGGTTTTTGTTGTATGATGCCAGTCGTCATAGAATGGTGATAGGGCTTTTGTAAATGCCCGCCTGACTATAGCTTCCACCCTCAACTAGAAAAACGCTTACCAATCGTCTAACAGTGCCCTCTGGCAGCAGTCCTTGAGGCCAGTAATTCTAATTTAGTCTGAGTAATATGTTCCACTGCATCACTTACCTCCAGGTGAAAAAGTAGTCAAAGGCAGCTATTAGAAAAAGCAGTTTACCAATAATATGTTTTAATCGATTCTATCCAATTACTATTTCACCAATACCAAATGCAATGAAACATTCCAATGTACCGCCTGGATAATGTAACCGCGTATTATTGATGAAAACAGGGATCCACGTGTCGCCGCACCACAGGATGGCCTCCACCCATACAACTAATACATAATCTGTGGCCATATACGGCCATGTGACTTGACATTGGAATACTCGGAGGATGTAGAATATAGATTAGAAATGTATAGGAGTTAAGTGTCAGTAAGTTTCTGCAGAACAGTTTTAATGAGTTCTAGTAAATCAACGTAGTTAAAAGCCTGTGGGTTGTGGGATGCTGGGCTAGAGTACCCTATCTCTACCTGTGGGTGTCGTAGAAGGCGACTAAGGGTAGAATACCAAAAGGTGGGTAGCAGAGATCTCTAAGACGCCTGGGAATATGGCAAAGCCACTGCTGGACACAACCTCCCCCCTCAAGGAGGATGGAAAAGGTTGTGTCCAGCAGTAGACAGTCCGGCTGATACAGTATTAGTAAAACAAATTGATTAAATTACATCAGGTAGGTAATCAAAGTATAAAAGCATCCATAACGTGTTACCACACAATACTTATGTTACTAGTGATCACCGAGGCAGCGATACGTAATTGTGTTTCGTTTGATGCCTTGCCGTATCTATATTTCTTAATTTTGAATTATGCAATTAATATATATTATATTTAAGGATTAATGCTATATTTATATATTTATTGATCTAATAACCTCATAAGACAATTACAATTTAATAGAAAATTAAAATTAGACGGAAGAATAAAGACATACAAATTAAATACTACACAAAGTCAAATAATAAATATTGTATACAAATAATTGAGGCAGAAAATAAAACAAAAATCAAGGCATGTCATCAACCTCAAATGAGTTGTCAGGGCTTATTACATTTCTATTCCATTGGTCTGGTAAATTCGCAATAATTCCGCTATAAATCACATACTTTGGAAACACGATTAGTTAGTTTCCTCGCTAGAAAATAAATCCAGTTATATCTAAAAAACTAAATAAACCCTTAGTACGGCGTAAATACTTCACGGAAAGTCATCAGTATATGAATAAAATTCTTCGGCCGTTCGTTAGGGGACGGATGCTGGCGGCACGCATACATACGCTGCGCGCCTAAACAGCTCGGTGCGCTCTAAACTAATACTGTCTTTGTCCGAAATCAAGAACAAAAATTTCGACGCGTTTCGATTACACGAAGCATCATCAGGAGGTCTCGACTCTTCAAGCGCATTATAGAGATTTTTTCAAGAAATTTCTTGATTGTCCGCGTATTTCAAATATATTCGTCATTAATTAAGATGGATTTTCACAAAATTACGCTTGAATCTATTCATCAATATATATTGAAGCTTACCAAGTTAAATCAAAATTGCTATATGCCAAACATTTTTAACCAATTACGATCACTTAAAATATACAGTACTGAAATGTATGAAATCAATAATTCTTACCATGTGACGAATCCGGACAACATTGTAATGGGGCTCTCATTCCAAAATAGTATTGTCCCAGATTCTCGTTAAGGTCTAATTTAAGCTTCCACTGCAATGCCTAGATGTCGCTCAATTTTCATTAATAAACAGGTTAAGCGGTTTTCTGTGTTCCGGAATTCAGTCCGGGTATAAATTTATTCGGTCGCCGATGCATTCAGTAATGCAATGGTTAAAATTGTCACAATTGATTAAAAACCTTTCGACTAGTTTGTTTTGTTTAAGGTTAGTTTAATGGCTTTTAAAAGGCATGGTAATTGAGCTTTTGAAGCTATACTTGAGTCGTACGTATCTGTGATTTCGGGTTTACAATTAATAATTTATCATTCGACCATTTTTAAGTTTTCATATTTAGAAGTGAAATGTTGCATGCCAGTTAAGATGCAAACACTATATCAAAAATTGAGAGTTGGACAACGCAAGACAATCTGGTGAAGACGGGAGTTGGACAACGGAAGAGTTCCGTTGTCCAACTCCCGTCTTCACCAGATTGTCACTGTCATCATATTTTTGATATCGTGTTTGCATCTTAACTTTGTATTGTATTGTACTGATTAACTGTACATTGATGGTGCTTAGAATAATTTTGATCGCTTAGTTGTACCCATTACGTATTTTAAACAGCTTGTCTGAAAATATTTGTTTTTCTATGAGTTTTAACAGATTGATAAAAAGTAGACTATACAAACCGCACGTTGAATTTGTCCAGGGTAAGTTAAGGTAATCTTCGTAGTGTGTCAGGCTAAAATTTCACTTATTATATTTTTCTGTGGAAGTCTTAAGAGGCGACAAAAGGATAAATACCAGAAGATAAGCAGAACTCCCATTTACACTGTGATCCCCAAGACGCCTGCCAAGCTTGGGGATTATAGAAAACCTCCCAAATGTGGGAGGCTCTGGTTCAACGGTGAACGTGATAACTGTTATCAAGTCGAAAGCCTGTTGAAAGTTCTATAAAAATAACACATTTAAATGCGCTGCATGTCAACTGTCATTTTTATCATTCACTTATTTTATGTGTTGGTAAGCAACCCGAAAATTTTATAAGGACATTCTGAAAAGGACCCTTAATCAATTAAAAGCCTCTAACATTGTCTGTTATAGGAGATGAAATGTTTTTTAGATATTTTGAATAAATTTAATGTATTCCAACCATAAACAGGTGCGGCGGATTCAACTTCTCTGTGGCAGGTACTGACTCCCATAGATAAGTAGAATCCATCATTGAAGCAATGATGGCCGAGCGGTAATAGCTATGGACTTTCGGGCCGCAGGCCCATGGTCCCCACCGCCAGCTTGAGCTTCACTGCATGGTGGAAGAGTACATGTCATGGTACACAGCCCTATCAATGCCCGCAGTTTGAAGCTTTCCTGTAATATATATAGGGCTAACCAATCTCTTTCCCATTTAAAACTACAACCAACTCCACAAACACAAAGTTACTTCTCCATCCAGGAGGTGGTTTCACAATTCCACAAATAGCAACAATTACTCAATAGCTTCATATCTCAAGCGCTCCAGACATACAAGCGTTCGAATACAAGTCAGCCTGTTCATTTATCTAAAAGCACGTCGAACCGACGTGGAACAACTTTATAATTCAGCAGTGGTCTGTGCTGCCATTTTTCTAACAGATAAGCTGGTTCATGGACTTTACAGTCATAATTTGATATGACAGAAATAAAAATTGCCCCTTGCGGAAAATTATGTTAGACAAGATGAATAACTTTATAGGTAGAAAACATATATATAAGGTGGTTATTGATATATCATCAATACTAATGCTTGGAATGGAATTTGAATGTGTTTTATTAATATTAGACGCAATTCTATAATTCAAACATTGTATTTTTTTGCATAACCGCCTGTTTTTATTCACTTATATATAGGTGTACTTCTTTAAGGTGCACTTCATGAAAAATTAATTAAAAAGGTAGCTATGAGTGTGTCAAATAGATACAACATGGGTGTCTTCAAATCGAGAATAAATAGGTTTCTTCTAGGTAAGCGTACTCCATCTCAGACCACATCTATGCTTTACACCAGGCGGGGTATGGTCAATCGCTAACGTATTCTGAATAAAATAAGAGCTGTAAATTCTAAGAATAAAATTATATTAAGAAAATATTATATTTATATTTATGAAAAACACTCAAAAAATACAATATATATCCAGTGACAATTCCGCCTATACTTCTTCCTTCTCGATCGCTTGCGGAAAATATTTTTTTACGTTTTACTTTTTATATAAGGTGGATATTAAACATATTAACAATACTGCTTGGTTGGGATGGAATCTGAATGTGTTCCACTCATGTTAAATGTTTACATACACAAAATTAGTACTAACTATTATTTAAGCTATTGCTCGTTAGCTTTGAGAATATTAGTGAAGACACCCGCCGCGGTACCCAGTTTATTATGTGCCCGCGGTCTGCTCCACTCACACATACACGTACGAACGCTACGCAAAAGTAATGAACAGTTATCACGAGGCACAACACAACTCAGTTTTCATGTACCTATTCTGGTGGTTGGTCTTTAGTTGCGACAAAAGAACGCGCGCCGCGGTAGCATAGAATGCTACAACTCACAGGGAGCGCGTTAGTGGCTTAACGTAATACTAGACATACACTAGGTACCTATAGCTCAATAGAGTAGATACATTGACTTACAAGAATGTATATTTTAATGTATGTATATTTTTTTATAGTTAAGAAACGTTTAGTGATTAATCTTTTGCAAACGGTATCTTGGAGTAAGTAAAAGTTATAAAGTTTGAGTTCCAAACCATTTTTTCTGTGTCCATAATGAAGGCTTTAAATTAATTAATAAAATGGTTATCGCTACGATTAAACCATCAAAGGCCATATACTCATAGATAGAATATATGTTCTGCATTAAATAATTTACATAATAGTCTTTGGTATGTCTTTGATAGGGCTTACGGTTAAGGTAAGTCCAAGTTAGTAGGTATTCTGTGTCTACACCTCGTGGTTTCACCCGCGTAAAATGATGAAAAGTGGTGATGATGACGATGAAAAGTGTCTTTTATGTTTAATCAGGACCTAAGTTATTTATATTCCAAGTTTTATTCCAATCAGTTTAGCCGTTACAGAGTCAACAGTCAACGAGTAATAAACATAACATCGAATGTGAGGAATATCTCAATTGATCTACTAATTATGTTATCTTACAAAGAAGTGCTCATATTCTTGTGTATAATGTAGAGTGTACATTGCGTTTTTTGATCCAGGAAAATATACTAAACCTTCGGTAATATATAAAAACTTTCAAGCTATCGCAAACTGAGTTCAGGTTACATTTAGATTGATATCGGAACTGGGGCAATAACAATTTTATAAGGGCAAATTAAAATGACAAACCGATATGACTATTATGGACAAGTAAAAGTTCTAGCTTTACTTTATAATTTCCTTGTCAATTGCTAACGATTCATTAGATTTGTAATGATTGACGTGCCTTTGTTACTGAACATGTATTGTTTATTGTTATACTCGTATGCCATTTGAACACGTGACCTCATTCAGGACCCATTACTCCAGCTATTTAATACTGTTCTAAACAATATTATTGATGATAAAGAAACAAACATATATAATATTCCAAGCCGAAGATTAGTCCTCAACCCAGAATTTTTAAAATCACAATGAAAGGACAAATCTTTTGGTACAATTACTTATTACTTAATAACAAATTTACGAGAGAAAGAATTATAGTCATGTGCGGGATTCGTGTAATGTTAGCTCAATTGGTTAGAGAATAAAGGGGTGGATGGACGCGGGTTCGAATCCCGCACGTGACTATATTTTTTTCTCTCGTAAATTTGTAATTTTATAGTATAATTTGCCTAGCAGACGTTTTTGCAAACTTAACAATATTTAAAAAAATATACAATTACTTTTATTAAGTAATTTTTTGGTAAAATTAGGAAGTGCTAGCCGCGCTGTAATAGCTATAGACTGCCGTGCTGCAGGTATGTGGTTCGATTCCCACCGCCAGCTTGAGCCTCACCGCATGGTGGAAGAACATTTTGCGAATGCCCGCCTGGCTAGCTACCGCCTCAAGTAGAAAATCTGTCGCCAAGCACCTAACGGTGTGTTCTGGAAGAAGTCCTTGAGTGCCAGTAATTCTAAGTTAGTCTGAACAACATCTACGACCACATCGCATCGTCACTGACCATCGGGTGAGATATTAGTCAAAATTTAGCATTAAAAACAATGTTGTGAAATAAAGACAGACAACAGAAAGCCATTGTAATTAAGCAACTTTAAACGGTTTAAATACAGAAAACGAGATGCCAGAACATCCAATTGAAATTTTTAGTTTTAAAACCCCACAAACCATCACAAGCATACATTGGACAACAATGAAGAGCGAGTCACTGAAACTTTTATATTGTAGCTAAAAACACGTTACCTTCACAATAAACTTTTGAAGGATCAATATTGTCATGGGATACAAATTGTTGGGATAGGAAACATAAATGTAAATTTCATGTTTATATTTCAGGAAATATATTACACAATGAAAGCTCGAAGTTGTTGAGCATTATACTTACCTGGGAGTCCTGGGACAGACATTCCAGTTACGTAGGTCCTACTTCGACAAAGAGGTCGCCCGAAAAATTAAACTCGGATGGGCAGCGTTCGGGAAATTACGCGACCTCTTTTCGTCAAACATCCAGAAGAGCCTGCAGACCAAAGTCTTCAACCAGTGTGTGTTGCCGGTAATGACATATGGCACTGAAACGGGGTCCTTTATGGAAAAGCTCAGGCGAGATTTTTTTATTCAGTAATATAAATATATTTTGGAAAGCGGACAAAATGGACAGATTTAGATCTATTTAACCTCCAATGCAAAAAGAGGGGTATTATAAGTTTGATGTATCTGTGTGTCTTTCTGTGGCATGGTAGCTTTAGTGAAGCGATGACGGCCATATTATGGACTGCCGTGATGCAGGTCCATGCTGTGATCCCCACCGCAGGCCGCATAGCAGAAGGGCATTTTGAGGATGCTCCCCTGGGTAGATACCACCCTTAAGTAGAGAAAAATGGTGTCAGTGGTGTCCGATAGCACTCCTTGAGAGCCAATACAATTAAAGGCACACGAGTCTTAACGCCTGTATGCAATGCACCTGGTCACTTGAGACGAAATGCATCAGTTACTTCGTCCATCACGATTTTTTTTTTTTTTTTATGCTTGATAGGTTAGCTTTTGCTCACTATCTCACCTGATGGTAAGTGATGATGTGGTCGAGGATGTTGTTCAGACTTACCTAGAGTTACTGGCTCTCAAGGACAGTTGCCGGAACACACCGTTAGGTGCTTGGCGACAGATTTTCAACTTGAGGGTGGTAGCTAGCCAGGCGGGCATTTGCAAAGTGCCCTACCACCATGCTGTAACGACTGCTATCCTAAGACAACAACCGGGACCGACGGCTTAACGTGCCCTCCGAAGCACGGAAGCGCTCAGTAGTAATGTCACCAGCGGTCACCCATCCAAGTCATGACCGCGGCGGACGTTGCTTAACATTGCTGATCGATTCAGAATGGCTAAGCAAACTTGGCTACGAGCGCTTCAAAACGTTTAAATAAAAGGAAGAGAAAAGAGTTCCAAAACGAACCGATGCGATGCACCGTTTTGGGTCACCCCTAATACAGATCTTCATAAAATGTTGAATGTAAAATTTTCAATTAAATATTATACAGTATGTTTTTCTCAATACTAGAATCTGGAATTTCTGTTTATTAAAACCAATTTATTAAGGACCATATACAATATATAAATAAAAAATGGTGATAATGCAACAATTATTTGAGTAAAGCTGCAAACAATACAAACAAATATATGTTTTGTTTTACAGGTATTATGGTATGTTCCTATCAGCGAGACTTGACTCAATAATAATAAAGAACCGGATAAACAAGAACCCAATCGTTCATTTTAAACGACTATTAAATCAATCTATTACTTAACAATATAACCGTCAACTTTATATTTTGTTTAGACATATTCTCCAAACATTAGTTCGTTTATAACTACCATAAAATCGAGCTCCCGTGTCAAATCGTAAAATTTCACTATCTCATTAACAAATCATTAAAAAGTAATACAAAAAGTTAATCCCCAGTTAATCAATAGTTAAAGTTTGGTTTAGTCACGGTTAGTTTTTGTGTGTGTAGCGGTTGGCATTGAGGTGATGTGGGAGAATAATGAAAAGACTGTCAATGTCACTGGTTTTGTCAAGTTTTTTTTGACTTATCTGTATGCGTTCAGGAACTATTTATTGGGCCTGATGATTTAATGCAAAAAGAAACTGCAAATTCATTTATTTCATTAGAATGTAGGTTGTTCAAAATTCTTATAATAATGAAAAGTGTGCCGTATACAATCTACCTCATGAAGAAGTGTACAACATTGGTTCAATATTTACCTACTCTAAAATTATATTCTTTTTTGATTACTTTAA
Source organism: Plagodis dolabraria (assembly GCA_963854805.1). NCBI lineage: Eukaryota > Metazoa > Arthropoda > Insecta > Lepidoptera > Geometridae > Plagodis > Plagodis dolabraria. The sequence continues at coordinate 8,788,678 of OY978442.1, forward strand.
AATTTTCATTTCATACATATTTCATAAAATTTAAAGATAATATAAGCAGTATTATGTAGTGATTTCGTCGAAACAAAACGTAAAATAAATATAGATTAACTTAAATTAAATATCACAAAAGATTCGAATTGAAAAATAACTAATAGATATAATAATATAAAATAATGTCAATTGATTACAAATAACGTCATATTTTTACTAGTTTTTTTTTTATATATATCTAAAACATTCTTCCAAGCTGTAGAAACACTTGCTAAGCAACCTTAGCAATTGCATTATCCACCAAAGGTTTATTAAATTTTATAAGCTTTTGTTTAAATCATTATTGAAGTTGCGTCTACACCAATTACACGTAACCTGATGAACAGAGGAAAGAAGTTCACTGTTGAGCAAATATCTCCTCCATTAGAGGAGGTTTGCCATTATCCCCACGCTTGACAGGCGTCATTGGTTCACATTGACATCACTGGCTGGATCAAAAACTGTTTTCGACAGTTTAAAAAAGCGGAAGGTTTTGGGAGACTGTTTAATTCTATTCCGTCTTAGTAGTTGAACAACTTTAAACGATTTATACTCGTATCGCGTATATTAATCAATATTTTGTAGGGTTGGAAAGTGTTTGAAACGTCGATAATTATACGTGATTTAAACCGTTTACAGTTGTTCCAATGTGTAACAATCGCGGAAACCTAAGACAACATTCTACTCTAGATGAGTTTCTCTCATATTTAAGATTTAGTTGTTTATTTCATCACTAAAACGTTATAAGCCCTTCAACAAACCTTATTTCAACTCTAGTTTGCCATATTTTCGTATGCTCATAGAGGAAAAAAAACAAAACGCCAATAAGGCTAACGAAATTTGGTCTAGTCGGTGGTCATTGACGGAGGGATCGCGCAGCGCGAGAGAAGCGTCTCTGTTTCAGCTTCAGTAAAAATGCTATGTCATGTCTATCCGGCAGTCTAAATAAACCTAATCCTCTACAGGTCGCATTTCTGAACCGATTCTCCTGAAAAATTGTTAGCAGGTTTGGTAGTTATAAGGTTTTTGTTGATTCAGTTCATGTAAAAAATTCGAAACGGTGGAGATGTGGTGGTTGAAGATACAAAAAAAAACAGTCACGAGGACTATAGCGCGGTGAGCCACTAATAATAATGTAACGGTTAAAAAAAATAAACTCTTCAGAAAGGAAGTTTATTGAAACAAGAATTCTTACGTTGCAAGTCCTTCAATTGCCTACAACGTTTCATAAAGACTCTTGATGTGATCTAAAGCCAGTAAAGTGAACTAAAGCTGCGTCTACACCAATTACACGTAACCTGATGAACACACACCTTGGCACAGTACAGGGCGGCAGGATGTGAGACCACATGGCCCGCAATAGGCGGCTGCGGCACGGGCGTGCGCGACGCGCTGAGTTGCTATAATAGTGTGGATAAGACGCATTTAATTATAACTTTATACACATCATACACATATATAAATTTATTTATAACAGTTAAATGGCCGCCTTGGACCATAATCTCTTATTTCCGTGATTTTTGCATGCAAGATTGTTAATTGAATAAGCTTTCAATTATTAACAATCATAAGCATAATTAGTCATAGTCACTAGGTATACCAATCCAGGAAACTGGCTCTCAAGGACAGCCGCCAGAACACACCGTTGAGTATTTGAGGACTACCCTAGTTTGATGATCTACCAAGTTGGTCGTAAAATACTCTACACCATGCTGTGAAGCTTTTGACAGATTTAGAACCCACGACCCCGCGCGCGTGCCACTGAACTATCCCACAGCCCCACTGCCACTGGATTATTTTGGCACCGAATTGCTACTAAATTAATTTGAAAATGAAATATAGACAAGAAAAGCGATTATATTGTTTTACACATGGCAAAAGTCCTTAAAAAATCATCTATAATTTATTAGTAGTAATTTCTCCCAAATATTTCGTTCTTCTATATATTTGGAAGTCAAATATTGTATAGTGGCACAATCACAGCATGCGCAAGTGGTTCTGAAATCACGTTGATAACAATAAAATTAATTGTTAGGTCAGAAATTGATTATTTAATCCAGTATGATTATTTATTTAATATAAATAAATGCCGTATAACATACCCGAAGTCATTCAGTATTTTCAAACCGTTTTTCCTTCCAGAAAAACAATATTACTATTGTAGGAGGAGCGATTTTTTAAAAATTAAAACATTAGAAAATATATTCCAAACAAATTTTGCATAAGTAGTAATTTTTTGATAAATTAAATATAATCTTGCGAAATGAACATGATCAACAAAATTATTCAGTATTTCCTTTAATGTTGTACAATAACGGAAAGCATGTCCACATTAATATATCAAAGTTTGCAGTGAGTAACATTAAAAATCGAGGTGGCTAGCACGTGTTCCCAGTTCAGCCAAATGCACGTGTACGAACTTACTGAACTAAGCAATACCTAATGCGTTCGCGTAAGTACCCATAGCTTCGGCATTTTACAATAATTTATATTGATCTTTGGAGATCAATATAAATTTCTCATTATATTATCTGTCAGACGAGGTTCATTCTGCTAGATCCCCAATGAATAAAAATACTTTTTAAAAGTGTATGAAGCGAATTAAAAGTCACCATTTCACATAGTACGGCCAATTTTATTCTATGCTGAATAATGTATAAAATGAAATATTTGATAACGATATCTTATTATGGGTGGAGAAATGGCGTCTGGTTTCTGGAATCACGTGCGACCCGCGGTCATCCATTAAGCTTAAGGTAAAAGTTTATAAGTCCACCATAAGACCAGCAGACCAATGATGTATTTGTCACTAACAGAATCTGATTGAAAGCATAGAAATGTAGCTATGTCATGAAATACGTATTGATTTTTTAATAACAAAGCTTTACTAGTAGCTACTTTATAAAAATGATGGACTTTGCTGCGAGTTTTTAAACGAGAACAATCTTTTTCGTGCTAGAGAGGTAATAAGAAAAATATGAGGAACTAATTAAAAAGATATAAAATTAGAAAACACTCTACCTTGCCATTTGTTGTTATGTATTAGTTTGTCTTACTATCTAGTGAAAAAGTTGTTGAGGTAGCCAGGCAAGCGTTCGCAAAATGGCAATATTGGAGGCCACCATGCGTTGAAGCTCAAGCCCACGGCGGGATTCTATCCGTGGACCTGCTGCGCGGCATTCTATAGCTACCGCCATTGGGCCATCACTGCTCCAAAATAGATGTTTAGCAATTATGCCTATTCCAGTATTCCATAGCTTCAGCTATATACTATTGACTAAAATCTTAATGGTTAAAATTTTAAGTATTTTACCGCCACTGTGCACCAAAATGATGTTAAGGTTAAAGCTGACGGCGAAAAACTCAATACCTATATAAATATTTTTTTTTTTTTGGCACGGCTCACCTAACTATCCTCTGCCTATAACTGCATTTCATTACAAGGGAAAACTGCACTGCTCCCGTCACACTTAGGCATACAGTAGTTGGGTCTCATGTGCGTGTAATTTTACTGGCGCTGAAGGACTGCTGCTGGAACATACTGTTAGGCGCTTGCAAAATGCCCTACCACCATGCTATTACGACTGCCATCCTAAGACAACAACAGGTACCGACGGCTTAATGCCCTCCGAAACACGGAAGCGCTCAGTAGTAATCAAAACTAGTCCCGCAAATCATGACTGCGGCGGACGTTATTTAACTTAGCTGATCGATTAACAACGTCTAAGCAAACTTCGCTAAGAGTGCTTTAAAAATAAAGTTACTGTAAGAAGCCAAATCTGTAGCTGGACTAGATTTAATGTAAAAAAAATGTTGTCTCGAGACATTATCCAGGGGAAAATAGGAACATTCATTTGTATGGACCTTCCTACGAACCCTTCCTTATTAATAAAAATGTTTCCACAGCGCACTTGTAATTAAATCATACTCCAGATTTGTTTACGAAAATCGCAGCTGTAGAGCACAACCGTAACATTAAACCAAGCAAATCTGCAGTTTGTTTTTTTTATGACTCATGTGTTTTCGGTCACCATGTACCGTTCAATAAACTTATTAAAAAGTAAGGTATTGTTTTGAGTATGTTTATAGTTTTAGGATGTAATTTTAATAAACCAAACGTTGCAAAATTTACAAGGGATTTTGATGAGTATGGGAACAATCGAAAATCGTAATAATGAAGTCTGCCGTGTGAAGATGGATGCCATACCTCGAAAACTGTATAAGACAGGTATGGTGTGTTTGAACAAATGTCATAGAGGAAAGCTGCTGAATGACAGCAGTCAAAAATCCAAAATGACGGAATTCAAGATGGCCACCGAACAAAGCACTCCAACCTTACTCAATCTCGGCCTAAACAAGAGGTTTTGTTAAAAATATTGCGTTGTATAATGTAATTAAGCCATTTCTCTAGAGCTTCCACACAATGTTCAAATTTAAACCTATATTCCATATATAATACAATAAATATTCTATTGTAATTCATCACAAGTCACGAATTGCACTGCGCCCGTCACCTTGAGACATAGTTGGTCTCGTCTCATGTGCCTGTAATTTCATTAAATTATATGAAACTAGCTTTCTGGGCGCGGCTCCGCCCGCGCTTATGTCGGTTATCGCGCGGAAACATTAACCTCTTTTTGCGCAGTCAGATAAAAACTATCCTATGTTTTTTCCCGGGTCTTAAACTATCTCCATACCAAATTTCATTCAAATCGGTCCAGTAGTTTTGGCGTGAAAGCGTAACAGACAGACAGACAGACAGACAGACAGAGTTACTTTCGCATTTATAATATTATATAAGTACTGATAACTAGTAGAAATTGGACCATAAGAGTGTTTGAAGCAGCTAGGTTCAAACAGTTATTTAATAAATATATTTGTGTTAGATAGTCCGGTCTGTTACTTAGTTTTAACTGTTTCCATCTGATCTCTTTCAAATGAATTAATAATATACTCGTAGCTAAAATGAAGAAAATGTTTGTGTTTGTATCTAAATTAAGTTGGTGTAAGGGTTGTTATAATATGAAGTCTCAAAAAAAGGATTGGACTTTATGAAGTGACATAAATATGTTAATCGTAGAAGAGGGTTTTGTTTGTTCATGTTGCAAATAATGTTTATATAACTCTTAGTTTTTTGTACTACAAAAACTACAAAACTTAGGCCTTAGCTCGTATTGTCATTTTACAAGTTTTACCGATTTCAAAACAGAAGGAGGTTCTCAATTCATCAGTATTTTTTCAGGTTTGTTACCTCAGATTTTTTGACTGGGTGAACTGATTTTAATAATTCTTTTTTATTTGACAGCTTGTCGTATAGTCCCGTTTAAATTTCATAAAAATCGGTCAAGCCGTTTTTGAGTTACACTCCAATAGCTGAAATATATTTTCCTATCTTGATATAGTCATTGACAGTGAATGACGATCGATCCTGTAAGTAGCAAGGGTCACTAAAAAGAGATAAAAAAACTCTAAATAGAACCGACTTCAACACTCAAAAGCGTGAAATAACTTGTCGAAGTCGGTATCATGCGCACAATATTGTGATAAAAGGTAGATTTGAGCTATCATGGTTCCAACTTCAACAAGTTATTTCATAGTTTTAAGTGTTGAAGTCGGTTCCATTTATCGGTAAAAAAATCGTTCTATTTCCATCTGATCTCTTTCAAATTTATTAATAATGTAGCTAAAATGAATAAAATGTTTATGGTTGTATAGAAATTAAAATGGTATAGGATTTATAAGATATAAGGTCTCAAAAGAGGCCTAGGCTTTACAAAGTGTCATAAATAGGTCATAGAGCAATCAAATCAAAGGGCAATGTTTGTACATTTTGTAAACAATTTATATCAATCTTTTTTCATACTACAAAAATTATAAAATGGAGGCATTAGCTACTGGTGTACTACTAGTGAGTATGGACTGACATATCCTCAATTTTTGCCAATATAGATTGAAAAATCTTTGTTGCTACACAACTAGTATACAAAATAATAAATTAAAAATGAATACACTTAACAACTATATTAAATGCTTGATAAATATATTTCTAGTTTGGCTTCTGTTTTAGTTTTTTCACATTCTAGCATAACGCAAATTTGTCAACATTTTCAAAACCTATACTAATTACACAACTTTAAACTGTTTAAACACCGTAAAATAACCATTTAATTAGAAGCTTAGTAACTATCCGTGTTTGTAATAAACTAATTTTTATGCTTTATAGATTATCCTTTGACCACTATCTCACCTAATGGTGATGATATGGTCGAAGATGTTGTTCAGGCTAACCTAGAATTACTGGATCTCAAGGACAGCTGTCGGAACACACCGTTAGGTGCTTGGCGTCATATTTTCGATTTGAGGGTGGTAGCTAGCCAGGCGGGCATTTGCAAACTGCCCTACAACCATGCTGTAGCGACTGCCATTCTAAGACAACAACTGGGACCGACGGCTTAACGTGCCCTCGGAAGCACGGAAACGCTCAGTAGTAATGTCACCAGCGGTCACCCATCCAACTCATTACCGCGGCGGAAGTTGCTTAACTTTGCTGGTCGGTCAAGAACAGCCAAGCAAACTTCACTACGAGCGCTTCAAAACTACTTTTTCTAACTTTAAATAGACTAAGAAACTAAGCAAATGCTGTTTTCAAAACCCTTTTCACTTTCACGTTTAATTAACCTTTGCTTGGTATTTAGCACAGGAAACATAAAATTTCACATGATTATTAAGAACACGAAAGCCCATGCAATTTACCATACCGTACTCCGTATGAAGTTGCGTGCTGGCTGATGTATGGGGCTCGGGTCGCGACGCGCGTATCACAGCCCCGAGGTCGCAAGGTCAGCTGCTACTGCAGTCTTTATGCTATGGCACAGTATAAATACGTTGCTACAACTTCGGCCACTTAATATACTTTTACCAGGAAGTCAGCCTTTTAGGCAACTGCTCTCAGATATTCTACCTCTAAAGAGTAGTGCACAAATTTCACGGTCTCAAGGCCTGAAGCGCACTGCATTGCATAGCAAGCTATAATTTTAAAACTGGGAGAATGAAACACAAACTTGAAATAATGAATCAAATGCAGTGTCACGTAGAACGGTGCCGCCACTATAGTCAGCAGGCGTGATCGTATATACCATATAAGGCAGGCCACCTAGTCATCTCGAAATTACATCACAACCAAAAAATAAATAATGGAACCGACTTCAACACTCAAAAGGTGAACTAGCTTGTTAAAGTCGGTTCCATGATAGTTGTCATACCATTGTCAGCGACTATATTATCATCACTATATGTAATTTTTCGGTTATTGGACTGTAACTCAAAAACGTCTTGACTGCTTTCAACAAAATGTTGAAATTTAAATGGGACCAAACGACAAGCATCAGCTTTCAAACAAAAACATTTTTCAAAATCGGTTCACCCAGTCAAAAGTTCTGAAGTAACAAACAAAAAAATACAGACAAATTGAATGAGAACCTCTGACAAACCAAGAACGAAAGACAGAGTCCGGTACAACATCATCTTTTTTTTAGGTAGGACATAGGTACTGGCTACCGACTGTTTGGTCGTCCAGCTCCACTGGATTTTGTGCGAGGGAAGGCCCTACAATAGCCCGGCAAGGTACAACTTCAAACTGAAGCCACCATTTTATATATGTGTGCAATGGAAGAGATGCCATATGAAAGAAAAAAGTACTTATTTGTGGGATTTATGGGAGATACATTTGTTATGATATAAATATACAGAATATAATTAAAGCAAAATCAGTTCGTTAGAGTACAATAACAGTGCACAATCAACACGATTACTATCGTTTAATATTAGGTAACTTTTTAAAATTATTACAGCTAAATCTATTCATAGAAAACTTTACAATAATATTGCATAATCCTCAAGATTATTATTTTATATAATGGTTCCCAATTTTTTTTATGATATTCTTAAGTGACGCTCTCTAGGAAATAAATAATTGACCAAGGGCGTGTTAGGTCACATATATATGGCAGGGTTTTGACGCAGGTGCCGTAGTTGGAAATAAAACTACTTGGCGTGTCCTTTAACAGACTTCAAAAATGGAGATAATCAATTTGATCTAAGTGTATGTAATATTGTCAGAACTGCACAGTTTTTGGTGTTTAAAGTAGTATGTATGTTTGTGTGTTAGTATATTAGTATGTCTGTCCACGTGTTACGCATAAACTAGAAATTTCATTCTACTTTCTGTTTTCGTGAATAAAATACCTCTCAACTTTGGAGTTTTTGTAACTTATACCCAGTGAAGTTTTGTGAGTATTTATTTTAGTTTCAAACATAAAGTGTAAATAATATTATTTATTTACTATTAATAATGCATAAATAAAAGTAATTACGAAAATTAAACGGCGTTAATACAATTTAATTAACAATTTATAAATAACACGAAAACCATCAAACTGGGCATCTACTGAAGTAGGTAGGTATCTAAACTAATTAATTTTGAGGTCTGTAATGGATGATAGTTTAGGCCTTTAGTGCATAAGTACTTAAGTAGACGATCAGTTTTTTTTATATTACAGAATTTGTTACTACTTCCGCTATATGATACAATAGCCTCTTAGATTTCTCACATAAACATTGGCTTGTTTAATTTTAGTACCTTAGTGCTACGTACGCCAACTTTTAAATACTGCACACTTTTGGAAACAACCTAAAATGTATGTCTGGCAACACTTTTGTTTACATTTTTATTTGAAATTATAACCTAAATTGGGTTGTATAATATTAAGAAATTACATTATATTCAATATTTACGTGTGTTTTAATACTAAAGTCGGTTTTTAATTAATTTATTCCGTTATTTGTGACGTTTGTGTGAGTGAGTTGTGTCGTACATAAAATTTGCTGAATTTTATGCTTAACATTTGATTTTCTTTAGACTTCCTCTTCCTTACTTATTGCTCTGAGGTGAAAACCCCCATTCTTTTTTGGGAGACGGTTAAATAACGCCAGCTATACCATAAAATGTAATATCAGTAGCCCAAGCACGAACATTTCGATAGTCCGTAACGTAAACGTATTGAGTTTACAGTACGTTTACGCACGAGGCGATGGTTGACAGCACAACGCATCGTTTGTTGGCTAACGTGAACTCGATAGGTTTACAAAAGTGACGTCATCCGGCGTAAAACAAATCAATTGTACCTTCTTTCTAAGAGCTAATGATTACCTAATTCCAAAAGAGGTTTAAATTCTTTTTCAGCCTATACGAAGTCCTCTATGATGGGTATTTGTCAATATCATGGAAGTAATAAGTACTGCGTACAACGTAGTACTTATTACTTCCATGGTCAATATAGGCGTTTTATTTCTTCTAATGTGACAAAACTTTCACGTTAAAATTTCGACACGTCAGATGTCAAAACCTTTCAATCTGCCAAAATTTAGTTCCTTTTACGCACTTTAGGGGTGTTGATCAAATCCCATACAAAATGGTGACATTTCGATACGTTAACGAAACGGTTCCGTTTTCGCAAGTTATTCGTGCTAGGGCTACTGGATATCATTACGCTCAATGACATATTACATAGGTAGAAATGTTTAAGCGCCCATGTGTCGCCAGGTATGAACTGATCCAATATATTAAGGTGACGACGTAGCCTAAAACTATACGTGGTTAACGGATTGCAGTTTACCACGTAATTGGGAGCAAGCAAGCCTATTGATCTTTGCTCCCCATTGCGTAGGAGCAGCAAAACATGTATAACAAACACGTTTGTTGAGACACAACACAGCTTATACAAGCTACCCTTTTGGGGAATACAGGCGTGAAGATTGGGATTGGATTCAAGTGACAATTAATAGAGATTAATTATTGGCCGTGCCGGGTTAGAATTGCACCTCCCCATATCATCCCGTGGGTGTCGTAAGAGGCGACTAAGGGAAAAATACTGGAAGGTGGGCAGCAGCGCCTTCTAAAGAACTGCCAACTTTCACAGCGATCTCCTAGACGCGTGACAAGCGTGATGATTATGGCAAATACCCCCTTTCAGGGGAGGCTGTGTTCAGCAATGGACGATCAGGCTGTTACAGTAATTTTGTGTTCCATAGAAGATAAAACAATAAAGGTAACCAGTTGACAAAAATAATGTTAGCTATTTTACGTTATCAAAATACCTAGTTCAATTTATATGTCACTTTTTATTCCACTGATAATGGCAATCTCATCTCACTAAATATGATAAAAATGATAACGCAAGATATTCCTCCCGATAAATAAAAAAACTCCTTAAGATCCGGATCATATTTTATTTAAAAATGATTTTTATAATTATAAATAATCTTAATTCTAAAATATTCTACAGGACAGATAAAACATGATGATAATGTGTTTGAGTAAAAATAACTTTAACGAAATAACCTTACATTATAATAATTATTTTGATATTGAAACTGCAATTTGACCAACGATTTTTTAGATATTGAAACTTTACAATAATTTTGCAACTACATATTAAAAGCCGCGATACTATAATATCTCTACACGTTTTTTCTCTAAATATTCTGATCAATATAGGACTTAATATAATATTCTTGATTGTGTCCATTGAAATATAGATTTCACGAAAATTGACCCGTTATATCCATACCATTGATATGATATATTTTAAATTTAATTACACAGATAATATAAAACCACGACTAAAATTATTGCTACGGATCTGGTGGGCTCTTATTACGGATTTCATTAAAAAATTCGTACAAGATTTAAAATTTCAAGGCAAACTAATTTCAGTAAGTACGAGTCTAAGTCCTACTGAACAGTTTTACGATAGTATTTGTGAAACATGGAATTTGTTTAGAATAGCAAATAATGTTATGATTGAAAATGTGTAGCCTATAGCTGATGAAGCTGAATTGCCATCATCTCCACCATCATCTGGTGCAGGAGTTGTTGGAGGAGCGATTGGATCTTCTCCATCGCCTTCTCCGTCACCACTTCCGTCACCACTTCCGTCACCACTTCCATCGCCACTACCATCACTAAGATCATTCTCTTCTTCATCTTCATCCTCTTCCTCCCTCTCAGTCAAATCCCATTTACCTTCAGCATCCAAAAAATGCTCCTCATATATCTGATCCCAAAATGTTACAGATTCTGGGTGAGGGTTCTGTAATGAAATCTCTAACGCAGTTTGTGTATTTATTTCATTATTATTAAGTATGCGGAGATATGAAGGTTGGATGGCAGTATACGGCAACCAAAACACTGGTGATGTAGTAGTCAGAGGTTGGCTAAAAATAAAAATGTGGATTAAACATCATGAAATACGTTTTATCGCTAATACAAATGTTTACTATTTTACATACCCAAGTTTAGCAAACCACGTCCACCGATTGATGAGCATATCACCAATTGAGCGATCTCTTTCATCAATTTCGTCATCATTTGCATCATAGAATAGATAAGCCAACTCTTCACTATGTGCTGCGCTAGTAACTGCTACTGGACCTACCAATGGCTCACCTAAAGTACCCTTGTAGGAGAACTGGTACAAATAAACAGGTGTAGTTGAAGCTACTGCCCGCATTCGAATTTCTCTCAGAGCAGAAACTAGTATCATTGTATCACCATGGTAATCAATATAATTTCCTATGTGCTCCATGTCAATTGGATCGTCACGGAAGTAAAATGATCTAATTTCTTGTGCGGTCTGCAGCTTCACTTGGTCATTTTCAAATTTTAAATCAGGTTGAAGAAAATCAGAGAATGAATCGCTCATTCTTGTAAGCCAATTTTCATCGATAGCTTCGTCCGATCTAATAGTACCTTCATTATCAACATACCCAGTTATAAAAGGAATTTGTACAAATTCCCTGTCTCTGAGAATCTCATAGGGTGATTTGACCATAAATGGTTCGACATTTTCTAAAGTTTCTCTCTCTAGACAAGGGGCAAATGCCAATGAATTATCAGTTAAATCTAGTTCGTTTATCACCGCCATTAGAGCTGGTACACTTGTTCTTTGAAATATCTGGGACAAGTCTTCAATATTTGTAATTATATGTCCAAGGCCTTCGGCTACTTGAATAGCGTAGTTCAAATTATCACGTGAGACTGCCCACGGTGAAAGTGCATTACCACTCTGTGCTATAGCTTTATTTACTAAACCATTGGACAAAGGTGACAGTGTAACCAAATCTACTGCAGCAGCACCACTACCGTGACCGACTAATGTTACATCATTGGGATTACCGCCAAACTGTGCAATGTTATCTCGAACCCAACGCAATCCTGCTATGATATCTTTAAGACCTGCATTTCCTGGTGCAGTTTCAGTTCCTAGACAAAGAAATCCAAGCACAGATTCACGATAGTTCAGTGTAACGACAACTACGTCTTGTTCAACAAAGTTTCTAAAAGATGGCTCAATTTCATACGCTCTATCGAATTCTTTTCCTTTAACCCAGACCATTACCGCCAAGTTTCTGGTATTGTCAAGGCTAGGCGTAAAGACATTGGCAACTAAACAGTCTTCTGTTCCTTCATATCCGGCTCCTAAAGCTCTGACGCACTTTATGTCTTTTCTATTAGCGATAAATGTATCTTGGAATAATGGTGGAGGATTTGGTGCCTAAAACATAAGCAGATTAAATAACTTATATTAAACGAGTCTTCATATATAAACAATGACATATAAATCTTCATTACATGTACTTTTTAATTATAATGGTTCTGTAAGTATTTCGTTTATTAGAAATAGTTTGACCAGAATTATAACCTTATTCTAGGTTAAGCCTGTTAACACTTTCGACCACATCATCACTTACCATCACGTGAGATTGTGGTCAAAGGCTTACCTATCAGCAATGAAAAAAAAAATGCATTTAATATTGTCAATCATTAAAATTATAAACATTAAAGTTTGTACTTGTATTGGGTGACAATATTCTCACTAATTACTACAATTTTCAAATTTTGTACCTCAGAGCACACTTAACTATGAATAATATTTTAATTTAATGCATATTTATATCCTCATATTATTTATAATAATTTAATAACACAAAATGAAAAGTTCAAGTTGTTACTGAAAAAATCTTAGTCAGATACATGAATAACTTTATACGCCACTCGATCAACAAAAAAATATCGTATTATCAAATACTGCAGTAACTAGCATAACTAATACATGAACTAAAAAAGTCTATGAATATAGTTATATCATAAAGTTATTTATTAATTAGGTACCTTAAATCTATTTCGTCCCGAAGTAGCATCAGCGTACGGTATCCCATAGAACTGCGTATAGTTTCCGTCAGTAGCAGTCGATCCAACAACGGTTCCTTGAGCTATATTCACGCTCAGTTCTATATCATCCACTGGAGGAACCACCACTGGAGGCACAACTTCTTCTTCTTCTGGTGATTGTCCTAAAATACTCACAATCAGAAGAGAAAACAGGATCAATCGTAGCCACATGGTTTCTTTTCACGTTCAAGATTATGACTGAATAGCTGGACTACTTGAGAGAAGTAAGTACATTAGATTAGATTAGGATTCCAGATGCTGTGCCGACTTTGTGAATATTCAACTGCGTAATCACGATAAATGATAAATTCGCTGATATTTATCTGATACATGGAGGCTGCCAAGGCTAAATTGGGAGATGCGTCACATATATTTCACAATATCGGTAGGAAAATAAAATAACAGACTAATATTAAGCAAATACTGAAGCGCTCGTAGCGAAGTTTGATTAGCCATTCAGAACCGATCAGCAAAGGTAAGCAACGTACGCCGCGGTCATTAGTTGGATGGGCGACCTCTAGTGACATTGCTACTGAGCGCTTCCGTGCTTCGGAGGGCACGTTAAACCGTCGGTCCCGGTTGCTATCTTACGATGGCAGTCGTTATAGCATGGTGCTACCACTATGCTATGGCGCATTCGCCATATGCATGCATATGCCCGCCTGGCTAGCTACCACCCTCAAGTAGAAAATCTGTCGCTAAGAACCTAACGGTGGTTCCGGCAGCTGCCGGAACCAGCCTGAAAGCCAGTAATTCTAGGCTAGCCTGAATAACATCTTCGACCACATCATCACTTACCATCAATTGAGATAGTGGTCAAATCCTAGCTATAAAAAAATTATATAAAAAGAAACCGGCAGAAGGTTGATTATCAAAATACTGAAATCTTAAAACCTTAACATATTTATTTATTAAGAATTTTAATCCGTTGTTATAATTTAAACAAACTCTTTTCCATAAACTACCAAAAATCATTTAAAGAAGTAGAATAGAATAGAAATATTTATTCACCATATAACTTTGAATGTTATACAAGGCAAGTCAAATTACATTATATAGAACATTATAAATACATATAAACAATTACTTATTATATACTACTTGCAATTCAAAAGGCATAACACCGGTTAAAAAAAACTTTTTATTACCAATCTTGCTATGCTATGCTAGTATTAATCACTAAACAATCCACACGTATTAAAACTTCATTTTTTTAAACAATGTCATTAAACTACTACCAGTTTAGGCTCAGTGAGTGTAAAATACCAGAATATTACTTTAAAATAATATTATTGTATCCTGGTTTTTTAAACATTACCATTAAACTACTACCAGTTTAGGCTCAGTGAGTATTAATTACCAGAATATTACTTTAAAATAAAATTAATGTATCCTGGCTTTTTAAACAATGTCATTAAACTACTACCAGTTACGGCTTAGTGAGTGTAAAATACCAGAATATTACTTAAAATAATATTAATGTATCCTGGTTTTTTAAACATTTTCATTAAACTACTACTAGCTTAGGCTCAGTGATTATTAATTACCAGAATATTACTTTAAAATAAAATTAATGTATCCTGGCTTTTTAAACAATGTCATTAAACTTCTTCCAATTTAGGCTCAGTGAGTGTAAAATACCAGAATATTACTTTAAAATAATATTAATGTATCCTGGTTTTTTAAACAATGTCATTAAGCTACTACCAGTTTAGGCTCAATGAGTGTATAATATCAGAATATTACTTTAAATAATATTAGTTTTTATTTACGGCTGGATAAGTTATCGCCTTTGACCATTACCTCACCTGATGGTAAGTGATGATGTGCAGAAGAGCAGGAGAGTTTTTTTCATGATTACCTAGAATTACTATATCTCAATAAAAGCTGCTGGAACGCACCGTTAGGTGCTCGCCGACAGATTGTCTACCTGGTGGTATTAACTAGCCAGGAATATCGCAGAATGCCCTACCACCATGCTATAACGACTACAATTCTTAACCGGGACCGACAGCTTAACTTGAAGGGCAGCCTCCAAAGCACGGAAGCGCTCAGTAGTCTAATCAGTCTCAGTTATCTAATGGCACTAGCGGTCACCCATCCAAGTCATAACAGTAGCGCGCGTTGTTTACCTTAGTTGATCGGTTCAGAATGACTAAGCAAACTACGCTTAGAGCGCTTCAGACTTCAAAAAATAAAATGTCTAATAGATAGGCAATTGGCATATTATTGCGACGTGTTTCATTTGTAACAAATCGTGGTTAATTGTTATATTATAGGTATATATTATATACTGCTACCCCATAAGGTGTACTAGAGTCCTCCATAATAATATATCTATATAATATTATCTTTTCAGATCCATGGTTCGAATCCCGGCGCGGGCTTGAGCTTCGGCACATGGTGGAAGGGGATTTCGCGACCACCCTCAAGTAGAAAATCTGTCGCCCAGCACCTAACGGTTTGTTCCGGCAGCTGTCCTTGAGAGCCAGTGAAATTACAGGCACATGAGACTTAACGACTATTTCTCAAGGTGGCGAACGCAGTACAATTTGTGACTTGTGACGAAATGCATCTGTTATAGGCTGAAGGTTAGTCCGCTTAATATAAGGTGGGCCTCGAGCTTAGTCCGTCACAATAACATAAAAAAAAATTCTATGGAGTTCGTTAGAGGCAATGAAGGGAAAAAACAGAAGGTGAGCAGCATCTCTGAAGTACTGCCATCTCACCCTGTGATCCTCAAAACGCCTGCCAAGCTTGGGGACTAAGGTTAATCCCATCTGTTGAACAACGGACGTTGTGGCTGTTGATGTGGTACATAATTTAACTTATAACGGATAAAATAAGTACCTCAAATACAAAATTCTGCAAAAACGCCGAACTCAGGTCAATGAACTTATTCATAAAAAAAATCGTCCCTTCAAATACCGTTTCAAGAAACGTTAGGATCTTCAATTTGTTTGGGAACCTTAGCGCTGTACACATAAGGGTCTATTTTTTGCCTTTTTTTACAGAGCCCTTCGGGGTGGTAGATGTTGGGGGAGGGGGTTTCATAAATGTGCGAGACATGTGGCGGCGCCTGCGCATCTCTACCGTCATGAGAATTTCTGATTCATTTACTTCTGTCATATTGTTTAGTTTTGTTATGATCAAACTTTTTTCCATGAAACGACAGTGATGATGTCCTTTGAAAAAACGATGTATTTTCTTCAGCAGGTCCCTGGTTCGAATCCCACCGTGGGCTTGAGCTTCACCACATGTGGAAGGGCATTTTGCGAATGCCGCCTGGCTAGCGACCACTCTCAAGTAGAAGATCTGTCGCCAAGCGCCTAACGGTGTGTTCCGGCAGCAGTCCTTGAGAGCCAGTGAAATTACAGGCACGTATGCTTCTGTTATAGGCATTGGTTCGTCCGCTTAACATCAGGTGGGCCTCGAGCTTGTTCAGTCACAGTAATATAAAAAAAAATATGTATTTTAAATTAAAAATGTCATGGTCGGTAGTTGGGTAGGAGTCGCTGAACGAGCTTCTATTACTATTTTTAAGCGTGGAATAACAGAAGTAACGTAAACGGCAGCTTATTCACTTGTGTACTCTAATAAAAAGTAAAAATTGAACATTTTTAGTAATCACTGACCACCACAAATTTTCATGAATTGTAGATAGAAAATATCCCAATCACGTCATTTGAAAAAAATACGCATGAAAAACAATTAACCAAAAAAAAGAAAAGTGTGACATTACTTGTTGAAGTCGGTACCACGATAGTTCAAAAGTACCTATTATCACAATATTGTGCGCATCGTACCGACTTAGAGAAGTTATTTCATACTTTTGGGTATTGAAGTCTATTTCCATTTTTTGTTCAATTTTTTTTCATTCTTATCATTAAGATAGGTATATATTTTTCAGTTATCGGAGCGTAACTCAAAAACGGCTTAAAGGATTTTGATAAAATTTAAATGGAACCAAACGACAAGCATCAGCTTTCAAACAAATAAATAATTTTCAAAATCGGTTGACCCAGTATAAAGTTTTGAGGTAACAAATATAACATTTCTGAGGTAACAAACGTAAAAAAAATACAGACGATTTGAGAACCTCCTCCTTATTTGGAAATCTGTTAAAAATCGGTTCATTTGTTGAGAAGCTAAAATACCTCAGACAGACACCCAGGCACATCAATATTATAACATTTTTTGCTTTCAAAAACAGTATGCTTCAAAACAGGGGTTTCCACGAGAATTAATTATCCATAGGCACTGAGAGAGGAATTACTTAGCATTCCACGAATTGACAACGCGGATGCCGGGTTCATCACCCTGAGGAAGCAGCTTAAGTCTCAAGTGCTTGGGGCTTGCAACTCAGGGAGTATTAAAAGCACAAAACACCTCAATTACAAAAATCTGGAAAAAAAGGATAAGGAGCTTTACGATGTCAATGCTCGACTCCACCCCTCAAGCCTTCTCCTCTGCCTTACCAAATTTGGTAAGACCCACTAAAGCTTCGTAATATACTGAGTATTACCTAACTAGATCTAATATCTCAGTGTCCTTGGGTGGCACAGTAAGTAATGACATGCATGGTTCAATGTTTTCAAGAAATATTTGACCCACAACTAGGCCATGGGTATGATGGACGTCGGAGATGGTGCGATAGATTTGCAAATGTTATATAATACTTATTTTGCCTGCCTTAATAATATATCACAGACCTCACGATGATTTGTCTTTACGCATTCGCGCCGCATTTCGAGATAATCTCTTTGAAATGTTAATAGCGCAGTTTGCCTAGTGGGGCCCTAAAATTTGCCAGTTTTTACTATTTAAAATACCGAACAAAGTAGGTACGTACATATGTTATAAACAAATATAGCAAAGGGCATTACTACTAAACGTTTCTGTGCTTCAGGGCACGTTAAGCCATCCATTTCAGCTGTTGTGTTGGGATGGCAATGGTTATGGTATGGTGAAAAGCATATTACGAATTCCTGCCTTGTTAACTAAAACCTAGAAAATCTGTCGCCAAGCAACTAAAAGGTGTGTTCCGGCAGGCAGTAATCTAAGGTAAGCGTGAACAACATCTTGGACCACATAGTCACTTACCATCAGGTGAGATAATGGTCAAAGGCTCTTCTTTCAGGAAATGTATATAATTTTTTTTTATTAAAATTATTTAATTAACGCAAAAAAAAACATATTCACCCTACCGAAATAATAAAAAATTTTTAAGAAAAAGTAATAAAAACTAGTAACGTACACTCTAATTTGGAATTGGAATAAATATTACGTGAGTATTCGAAATTCCTTCTTTTCCTGAATTTTATTATTCCATCTCCCGGGTCGGAGCTGGATAAGACGGTCCTCAACATATGTCACACCACGTGGGTCTCACTAAGAACTACTCATTATCAAACGTCCTACGCGCCATTCGATTTTACCCTAATATCATCCCAGAAACAACAGCTACAAAGCTATTTGTCGCTTGTACAAATATTACAGGTTAGAATAAAAGTGTTTTAAGAAATATACCTTGTGGGAGACTCCAATGGGACAGGCGAAAGGTTAAACGTTATGCGTACCACATTGTACAACGTGCATCTTCGTGAAGATAAAAAAATATTTGTTGTTGAATAAAATAGGTCACGTTGATTTTATTCTATTTATATATTGTATAACATAGACACAGATACGTGTTGATTATTTAATACATTCAAAAGAAAATTGTGTGACAACTTATTTGCTATTAGAATTCATCGTATTTTTCTACATTCTTTGTCCATGGTTCAATTGTGGAGTTCTACTGGTAATATACCACGGAATTTAACAATTATCGTTCTAATGGACCTTTCGATTATCATCGTTTGCCTACCCTCATCTCAGTCGTGTAGGGTTGGTTCAATATTTCTTCTTACACACATGTTAACACAGTGGAATACCATTAGCACTATCAATGCGTTGCCGACCCTTAAGGACTCTGTCAATCCCCTTTTTAAATGACCACATGTCATATTTAGAAATGACCTTATACCTAAGGAATTTCGTTCCACATTTTTACGGTATGCGGCAAAACGTAAAAATCTAAAAAAAACTATCTAAATAACATTTTTTTCATACCTAATCTACTGTGGAAGATACTATTCCTCACACTCAGCTGTGGTAGAGAGAGGTGGAAGCGCATTTTGCGAATGCCCGCCTTGCTGGCTAGCTACCACCTTCAAGTACAAAATATTTTGCCTAGCATCTAAGGGTGTTAATAACTCTAGAATAATCTAAACAACATCTTCAAACATATCATCACATCATCAGGTGAGAAAGTGGTCAAGGCTACACTATAAACAATACAAAAATTGATCAAACATTAAGAGAATACAACATTGTTTCTAGATTAGGTTAGATATGTAAAACAGAGCTAAATCTTCAACATCTTTTAGAATAAAAATTAGGTTTTCGGCGAACCGTGCTCTTAGGGAACTCTCACTCTTAGTTTATCGGTACGGAGCTCGTTTTTAACCGACTTTAAAAATGGAGGGGGTTTTACAGTCGACGGTATGTTTTTTTAAATGTTTGTAACGTGATTGTTCCGCCAATTTTGAATTGATGTTGATGATTATTTCTTAATTTGGTGGGAAATGTTTCAGAGGTGGTCCCATATACATTTCATGAAAATCAAATATGTAATAAGGTTTTCAAATCAAAATAACGGATAAAAACTGAAGTCATCGAAGTTACTTTAACTAAATTGCGTTTCATAATTTTCAGTTGTCAAAATACCAAGAAAGTTTTCGAGAAAGTAACCCAAGAGAATATATTTTCAAAAATAGAATCCAAGTTTAGATTTTCAATTTATTTTTTCATTGTTAATTTTTATATTTTTTTCAATTCAAGCTGAGCTGGAATAGATTTATTTCAAAACTGAGCTGAAAAGCTATATATAGCTGATAGGCTATCTTCCTATACAAATTTATAAACAATAAAAAATAATCGTCAACAGACAAATACAAACACGAAATACGGCGCGTTGAAGTGAGAAAATGTACTTTCCGAGCGGCGCGCGGCAACCCACTGTGGAGTAAACCCGTCTAAACGAAGCCGCTGATGAACTTGTAGCTTTGTACCTAATGTTTGGAGTGCGCCAAGCCTGTCATGGATTTGATACCAACAAAGACAATTCGAATAGAATAAACGAATAAGCCTTAGAGCTTTACACGACTGTCCAAAAAAAGGAGAGTTATGTTTTCAGGGTACATGTATGTATGTTTGTGAGTTTCTTTATTCCAATAACTTCTTAAAGGTTCAACCGATTTTAATGTATAATATTTTTTTTTATTTATAAAAACATTTATATAATACATTATGGTTTATATTAGTAAAATTTTCCTTTTCAGAACGTGACAGTGGAATTTAAAATATTTAATAATTAACATTTTAACTAAGATCTTAATCAGTATTTTTTTATTATTGTTAAGTTTACAATAACGCCTGCTAGGCGAATTATATTACATGGACGCGGGTCCGAATCCCGCACATGAATATATTTTATCTCTCGTAAATTTGTAATTTTGTAATCCTAATCAGTACTTGGCAGACATTTAAATGGGGGGAAAAAAATAGTTTGACAATATCTATAATCTCTATATTTGGGAAAAAATCTGGCGAATCTTATATCAGACTGTCAGATACTGATTTTCTTTTCATAAGCATATGCTGCTTGCTACATCTGGATTCATGTATATGATTACAGATTTTGCACTTGTACTGCAGGTAACTCATGATTACTATTTTCCGTCAAATTATAAAACAAAAACTGTTCTATTTTTAAAAAAGGTTTTATGAAAGCCATTAATGTCATGACAAATTAATTTAATAATTAAAGAGAAGCTACTCTGAAGGTCGCGAAACCGGTCGAGACGCCTTCTCGACGTTAACAAACCGTAAGTTAAATCAGCTAAAATAATCTTTACAAATTAATTTAAATATTAATCATAAAAAGCAATTAAAAACAATTCAATAATATCATTCCTTCAATTGTCGAAAACATCTTCTGGCCAAAATTTAATTACTGTTTCATTCATATTTTTTTATGCCGATTCAAGAGAGTTATAAAAGATTTGCTACATCCTTCACAGGCTAAATGTGGGCGCTTGCTTCCGTCATGATATTGTGTATTATGTTAAAAAAAAAAAAAAAAAAAAAACAACTTGACATTCAACGTGACAGGTCAGTAAATTTCAGATTTATTTTCAAAAAATAATTAATTTTATTTTCAGATAGTAGATAGGCATTTTCTGCCCATCACCCGCATTCTTCCTAGTGGAATTTTGCGAGGTATTGTTTGTGGGGCTCGTTTGGGCCTCTGTAGTTAGTTTCATTAGCTTATTTATTCAATAGCTTTTTGACATTTCTTGTCGAGCTAATTTCTAATCAGTTATTTTTGTTTCCATGGCAACGCTGCCTGCGACACCGGCGCGCGCACTACGACGACGGTGTTGACGCGAGCCTTCATCCGGGTTGAGACGTCACACTAGAGATTCTAAGATAAGCTTTGCTTTATTTTGTAAACAATGCTTTGTGCCCCAACTATGAATGCTGTAACGGGGATCTTTGTATCGCAAGATAGCCAGATGTTGTGTCCGCAGTGCCCCCAGGCTCGTTATTTCAAAGGTCATAAAGGCCTCAAAATTCACCAAACAAGGTGTCATAAACAAATAGAAATTCCCCTTTCGGCACCAATTAATAATCAAAACGTAAGTAGTAGCAGTGTTGCGAGCCCTGCTACGCCTTCCAAACCGTTTTGGGAGGTTTTAAGCTCGTACAAAAATAACATTCCTTTATTAAAACGCATACCTCGGGGTGCAAGAATTTCTGTTGCCCAATCTTTATCTTGTTCCATTAAAAACGTCTTGGCTACTAATACTACGCAAGCCTGGGAGCATCTTCTAGCATTCCCGTACCACGTGTTTCACGTGAATTTTGATCCGTCTAACAAAAAATCACTTACTACTAGAGTAAAGGAAAACTGCGTGAAATACAGTGCACGGGAAGAGCAATCTTTTGGCACAACTATAATCATTCCGCCTTTGCGGCGGAATACAAAAACAAATAATTTCGATTCAGCTACTATTAAAATAGTAGAAAACAAAATTACTGATGGTGATATTAAAAACGCGGCACGCATCTTGTTTTCGAGTGATACAATCGCTCCTTTTACATCTGATACGTTGAATTCCCTAATTGAAAAGCATCCGCCTGCAACTGCAGGTCTCCACCTTCCCGAATCTCCTATACAAGACATTGTTGAGGTGACCCCACAGGATGTTTCTGCAGCCGTGGCATCTTTTTTAAGTGGCTCAGCCGGTGGCCTTGATGGCCTCACGCCTCAGCACTTAAAAGATATTTTATCTTTTAGTTCCGGTGAGGTAGGCGAGACACTTTTAAGGGATGTGACGGCTTTGGTTAATTTGATGTTGTCGGGTCAGGTCAACAATGAAATTACCGAAATTCTGTACGGTGCAAATTTATGTGCCCTAAATAAAAAAGATGGTGGTATTAGGCCTATAGCAGTAGGCACCACTTATCGTCGCCTCACAGCCAAATGCGGTTGTAGGAAAAAGATTGCTTTTTTAAGTAATCTTTTTCAACCACTGCAACTCGGTTTTGGTTCACAGGGTGGCTGTGAGGCTGCTGTACATTCACTTCGCACATTTCTTGATCAAAATTGTGGAGATGTGCTTTTGAAGGTGGATGTTAAAAATGCATTCAACTCTTTAGATAGAGGCACTCTTTTGACTGAAGTGAAAGATAAAATTCCGGAATTATACCCTTTTCTTTGGCAATGCTACGGCAAACCGTCAAAATTAACATACCAAAATAACGTTATTTTATCTTCCGTAGGATGTCAACAGGGTGATCCTCTGGGACCAGCCATTTTTAGCCTTGCGATCCACTCAATAATTCAACGTCTCCAATCAAAACTTAACGTTTGGTATTTGGATGACGGAACCTTAGGAGGCGATGCGAACACGGTTTTGGATGACTTGCGAGTACTTATAGACGATTTTCGTGTTATTGGCCTTGAACTAAATTTTTCTAAATGTGAACTTTTTGTTTGTGATACTTGTCCGGATAAAGTTTCGATTATTGAAAAATTCAACTTACTTGCGCCTAATATAAAATTAGTAGAAAAAAGTTCGCTTCGTCTTTTGGGTTCACCGATTCTTAACGAATCTTTATCACCATTTGTCGAAGAACAAATTCAAAAGTTTAGAAATGCTTCTAGCAGATTATCCAAAATTAACGCCCATATGGCTTTTACAATTATAAGATTTTGCCTTTTTGTTCCTAAATTTACATACTATTTAAGATGTTGTCAGCTGTGGCAACACAGTGAGCTTTTGTTAAGCTTAGACAACTTAGTAAAAGATACGTTAGTGTCGGTTTTGAATGTTGAGATGGATGATAGGGCTTGGGTGCAAGCTTCCCTCCCTGTGAGGTTGGGGGGCATAGGGATACGCAAAATTTCTAGTGTGGCATTACCAGCTTTTTTGTCTTCTGTACACAGTACACACAAATTAGTAGAAAAAATTCTTGCACGATCTTTAGGCTCTTTCGATGTAGCATATCTGGCTGAGGCCAAAAACACATGGAGACTGGCTTGTCCAAATACTGAATTCCCAAAAATGTTGTCATCTCAGAAACAGTGGGATCGGCCCCTATGCGAGCTAACACGGAAAGATCTTTTAAATACGTGTTCTAGCATCGCAGATCGTGCTCGTATTCTCGCTGTTTCTGTGTGGGAATCCGGTCTTTGGTTACAGGCCATTCCTTCTTACAAAACTGGTAGCCTTATAGATCCATCCGCTTTTCGTCTAGCTATTAGCTTACGCTTGGGTGCAAGGTGTTGTGTTGCACATCACTGCCAGTGTGGTACTGCAGTTGATCAACTCGGTCACCATGGCCTCTCCTGCTCTCGAAGTGCTGGTCGAATTTCCCGCCACGCCAGCCTTAACGATATCATTCGCCGGGCTTTTACCAGCGCCAATGTTCCAGCTATTCTCGAACCGAATGGTCTGATGCGTGACGATGGTAAAAGACCTGACGGCATGACTCTGGTTCCGTGGAAGTTAGGACGGCCCTTAGTGTGGGACGCTACGTGCGTGGACACTTTAGCGCCGTCACATCTTTCTGAAACCAACGTGAGGGCTGGCGCTGCGGCTACTTCGGCGGAGCAACTCAAGCGGCGCAAATATGCTAACCTCGGTATGGGTTACATATTTGAGCCGTTTGGTGTAGAGACGTTGGGTCCGTGGGGACCGGGAGCTCATCGTATTTTCCAAAACCTATCTGAGCGCTTGGTCGATGCGACGCGTGATCAAAATGCTGGCACATATTTGGCTCAACGAATAAGCATTGCAATTCAACGGGGCAATGCTGCCAGCATGCTGGGCACGCTGCCAACTGGGAGTGGGCTGGAGCATTTGGACTGCCTATGAGTCTGCTATGACTTATAGGTGTCTAAATGCTTTTATTGTAGTAGCTGTAGTGTTGTATATAGTTCATAGTATTTTGTTTAATAAAGGCATACCGCCGGTAAAAAAAAAAAAAAAAAAAAAAAAAAAAAAAAAAAAAAAAAAAATGAAAAATAAAATTAAAAAAAATAATTAAAAATATATAATAATTTGGTTAAAATAATTATAAATAAACATAATATTTTGATTTGTATATATTTTAAAATGTAGGGGGTCAAATTGCGGGCCCCATAATTTTGAGCGAAAATAGACCTGAGTGTAGGGGTAGATAAAAAGTGAATCTAGATTTTGATCTAGATTCACTTTTTTCTATTAAATAGCTTGTACCAAAACAGATCGAACAAACATTATATTATATGCCTTTTAGATATACTAGTACGTAGTAAAATAGTATTCTGCTAATACAAGGTACCATATGTTTGAAATGTATTTAATTGCATTAATAGTTATGGTTTCTTTATTGTGTACATACATAGCTGTAATAGGATTTGAACAGAAGGTCACAACCCTAACCCACGTACCGCGTCAGAAGAAATGAGAACTACGCGATAGAAAGAGATATAAAAGTTAGGTGATCAGCAGTGTGCGATCTGAATTGCTCCTTAATGCGTCGGAGCAGAGTTGATTATTTATTTAAACGTCTTTGAGGAGAGATTCTCCTGTTCCTTTTTATTCTGTGTCCATATATAACTGTATTATTATTTGGTATTTCCTTTCTCGACGTGCTGTTGTACAATGTTTACAGTTTTTATTAGTCTCGCTCAAGGGGCTATGGTCACGTAGTAAGCTAACCTACAATTTTACAGTAGGGTTGTGAAGTAATTCTCTTGCAACAGATTTTACTTGCGTGCAAAATCAACAACATTGCTGTGAAGATCTTACTGTGTAGATTTTCTAATTCAAAAAATGTGAAATGTTAAAACATAGCATAAGTACCTACAGGTAATGGTTACAAAAAACAAAATCCTTATAACGAAATATTGACATATTTACCACAAAACGAGTAATAACTTATTACAAACCTTTATTTCAGTTTAAACTTCGAACTGGAAATGACGAAATAAAATGTTATTATTTATAGCAAAACACGTAACTCAAAATTATAAAGTTTTTTTATACGATATTACACATCTTGTGAGGGACCATAAAAAGAAAAGCTCATAACTAGCAAGCCTTAGATTACTATCTCACTTGATGGTAAGTGATGTTGAGGTCGAAGATGTTGTTCAGAGCTACCTAGTATTAATGTTAATTCGTTACCTCTAATTTACCAGCAGCGTTCTTTTTCGAGGCTTTGGCTCTGCTATTATGCTAGTTTAAAAAGTAAGTGTTTTGTAGCCTTTAATCGCACGCACATTACTTTATATAACTGTTTCATATCCTTCTGCTGTATGTCGTAATGGCGATTCGAGGAAATAATGTTCTGACTGAGCAACATGCCACTACTTCAAGTCATAAGTAGTGCTTAGTACTAAACCGCGTAGTGAGCGAGGACCTTTATACTTTAAGGGTTACTTATAACAAAGACTTTTTAACTGAAACTTTATTTAAGCTTTTAGTTTGGTATCTTTGGCTTTCTACAATTCGCGATGATAGTATTAAATAAGCTTTTTTTCAATGACAGCTGCTAGAATAATCCAGCAGATACCTGGCAATAGATTTTCTACCTGAAGTTGATAGCTAGCCAGGCGAGCAAAGTACCCTACCACTATGCAATAACAAATGCTATCTTAAGACAACAACCGGGACCGCAAAATTCGAAAGAACAAGTAGTCGCCCAAATCACGTTTTGGTAAAGTGGTGAGTATTTTGTAGGTACATATAAATAAATTTTATTAAAAAAAGAACCAATTTGTTTTGTAATATTATTAAAAGTTGAAATATATATTACTTCCTTAAGTTTATTTAGGGAGAGTATGAATATTACTTATGGAAAGGTAGTTCTATTTTAAAATTTTCTACCTACGCCTATTTCCAAGCTTTTATAAGCAGGAAATCAAATTAACCTTCCGTATTTCCAGTAAAATACTATCAATTTTCCCAACTTGAGTGATGAAATAATATTTGATATGTCACTTAAGCGATCTTTCACAGACTGTCACATTAATCTATCGAAAAGTTTTCTCTCAATCAACAAAAGGGAGGCCAAGTAAATCGTCAAACTATCAAGCTCAAGTCAATATTCGACCAGGACTGCATAAAGCTAGTATAAATCCCTGTGGAGAGCACACGGCTTTGAGGGGAACCGTACAGAAATAGACATATCATGGATTCTTGTGCTTGCTGCCATGCTGGATTGTAAAGCGCACGCGCCGCGTCGGCTTGTTGGTTGAATTTTATTTGAAGGGCTGTTTTCTTTCTTTTTTATGTTTTAAAATATATTAGAAAGTAAATTAATATGGAGAGATTGGATGTCCAATTTGAAGTAAATATCTATATTATATCTATAGGCAATTTAGGCAACTGCATATTGGTTAGGAGGCGTTACCTAACCTAAAGCGAGCCCAGCCCAAGAACGTACGACAAATGTAGTGTTTGTGGTATATCATTTACATAACGGCTTTTGGCTATCAAAAAGTTTGAGTCATGATTTAAGGCACATTCACTAATATTACACTATATTTTCTATCTATTAATATCACCGCTACCGGATTTGAAAAGTTAATTGTGTGAACCTTAATGTTGCTGCTATTTATTCATAAGATTTATTATTTATATAAATAGGTATAAATACAGCAGTTTTATGCGTTATTTCGTATAACGGCGATATTGACTGCTTTTAATCTGCTTCACCTCATAAGATAGAGGCAAATTGGATAGCAATCATAAGGTACAATTATCTAATTTATATACTAAGTATCCAGTGAAATTAAGATTTATTTTTAGCTTTTTGTGTCACTAAAGTTGTAAATTTATATATCCTATCGTAATAATCAAATTAAACTAATGAATGGTTTATTTGCAAGAATACTGTCATAAAAGGTCTTAAATGTGGTTGAAAGTTCTGTGTATTCTGCCAACAAGCAGACGTGCAAATTTTATGAATATATTAATGATACTTATTATTATTATTGAATCTGTTAAGCTATATTAACATTTAGATAAAAGCCAGTTTCATAATAGAATTTTAAATGAAATAGTATTTAACTTTTTTATATCATTAGCAATGTACTATATGTAAATACAATTATTGAAATATTTTAGTAGATAATTTTATAACAAGGAGGTTGATATATTAAGATAGTGAATTCACTCTCTTTTTCCGTGAAAATACATAAATATTTTAAAGTATAAATATTACATAAACAAACGCCCAGGTGACCTTGGGCTCGAAGAGCATTGGAAGGCAGTAAAAATAATCACAAGTTACTGCTGAAATGGGAAATTTACAACTCGTATGGTATCTGATGTTGTATTGTGGTAGGAAATACAATGTTTACCATTTTAAAGCTACGTAGGTATATCTTACTTAGATTTCGTAAAGACTCTTTCTATGAAAGATTTTTTTTCTAAACTTAAATGGTTTTGAAACAAACGACTGCTTTCATATTTTATAAGGCTAAATAATATTTAACAACCAGTGTCATCAAAGATTATGAATTTGAAACTGCGTCAAAATGTTTCATTAGGTATTCATAGCAACTGATTGATATTGTGATTGTAAATTGACTTCTCACAATTTTTATAAAATACTATTACTCACACTTTGCATTTGCAAAATATACGAGTAGAAGTTAATGAGGCCGCCCTGCTGACGGCATATGATGCACATGTTGCCTCAATTTTACTATTATATATTTTACGATATTTTGGGGCAACTCCACTGACAAGTCCAAAATATTCATAGGCCAAAAATGCTATATATAATCAATATAAGGCCTTAAGCAAACTTATTCGTATAAGGATTATTTTAAAAAAATCAAACCTGTTAACATTGCTTTCTATGTAAGGTTGACATGATCGTAAAACGTAATTGCTCTTTGAATTTCTTCCGGCATGCACTCAACGGGCAGGGAACTGACGACATTACTTGGGAAGTAAATATGTAGTTCAAGCGCAAGAGTGATCTACTCTGAAATAAAATACCACGGAGAGTTAGATACTTTAAAAACAATCTTTATATGTCTCGATCGTGCGCTCGGTGAGTCAAGACCTCCTGAAGATGCTTCGTTTAGAAGCGAAACTAGTCGGGCATTCTTCCGGTTAGGCTGCGTGATGTTTGTGACGTCACGTAGATAACTGGAAAATTAGGCGGAGTTGTCACTAGATATATAATTTTATGCTTTTTTAAGTGTTTTATTTAAATATTATATAATGTTTTTTAAGATACTTTTAAAAGTATTAAATATGGATTTCCGCAAAGTAACGCCTGAATCTATTCATTACCTTAAAAAACAGTTTACGTAAATTACTTCAAGACAAGTATATTATTATATATTTTTTTACTCTTATTTTAAATATAATATTCTTTTCTGGTCATCTATTCCTTGACATGACAATTTTCAAGTGTACACTAATTATTCTGACCTAGGTATTTATGTATATATATTATCATTGAGTTATAAGTATCAATTAATTGTAATTTGCATCTCAGATTTATGAATCTTCAAGTGTATATATTAAAATTCGAGTATGTTTAATTAAGCGGATCTAGCGAAATTGTTTAATATATTTACATAAACTAGAACCACAAGGAAATAAATAATTTATCATTATTACAAAGTAAAAAAAACTACTGAGGAGTCACATCTTTTTTTACCACTGAAAGATCTCATAAAAATATATATTTTTAACGATACCGTACTACCGAGTTTGTATATATTTTAAAATATTTTTTATGTTCGTAAAAAAATTAGTAAATTTAAATGAAACATTGACAGTCACGATGACAACACTAGGGATATAGGTAAAATGGAATTCTCTTCCTGTATCTATAAGACAAGCACCAACTCTCAGAATGTTCAAGGATCAAGTAAAAAAGTTTTATTTGTCCAATTAATTTTGCACTACATTTTTGAAAATTTCTAGGCTTTATATGGGATAATATTATGATATGTATTTTTATATGATTTATTTATATATGAATATCATTATCTATTTATGTATGTTGATATGTATATATATATATTTATGTGTGTATTTATTTATTTTAAAAACTTACATGCTATTTTTATACATTTGTTTAGGAACACTAATAAATTTAGTTTTATTTTTAAAATATTTTTATGAATTTGTACTTTTTCATTGTTAATTGTTAGACTACACCCGCCCCAATAGTTTTGTTTATTCAACTCCATCCTAAGGTTGCCTGGTAGAGATCACTTTTAGTGATAAGGCCGCCCATTGTAACACTATGTTATTATTATTTAATTAAATCTTATGATGTAAACTTTAATATTTTCAATGTGGTGTAACAATAAAGAGTTTTCTATCTATCTATCTATCTAAAATAGCGGTGCCAGGTTTTAGATTAGCAAAGACAAATAAAAGGATCTTCTTAGGTTATTGTGTGTGTTTTTATAACAAAGCTCCCAAATGTTATTACAACGCTCACAGAAGGAAAAATCAAGTACCACGTGAAAAACATTTTTATTAAGTATTCCTACTATACATTTGTAATTACTTGACAAATATGACTGACAAAAATGATTGGTCAATTCTACCTCTAGCGTCTGTCATCTACGTAATTTAAACAAATGTTGTAATAACTGTATTATATAGTATGTAACACATTATTAAAATACCTTAAATAGAACGGCCCAAGTTTCTTGCCCGTTCTTCTCGCAGTGGCTCTATAAATTTTTTTGCTCAATGCGTCGTAGACGCCTAAATTGAATAAATGATTTTGATATCAAACAAATTTTTGGAGTACAAAATGTTATGCCCAAGGCGGGAATCGAACCCGCGTCCTCCGATATCGCGTCGGATGCTTAATACCATTTCAGCCACCTGGGACTTGGCATTTCTGCTGAAATTTTGTGCTCCAATTGTTTGTGCTCAAACTCCCGCCTTGGGCATAAAATTTTGTACTCCAATAATTTGTTTGATATGATTTTCGCTTAGCACGCTATAGCGCTTGTAATCATATTTAGAAATAAAAATAGAATGATTTTGACTTTATCATGTCAATACTTCTTCCCACAATGCAATAAGAATCAATGACTTCAGTGAGAGAAGACATCTTTTAAAAAATAGGAGGATTCCGTGATTCATGCTGCTCACTGCCTAGCCTAGACCATGTGATTTATTTTTTATTGCAATAAGCTATAAAAATGACTTCTCGTATTATGTCATTAGATAATACAAGAAGTCGTTTTTTGTAAGTACAGAAAAAACAATGTTGGTTTAACCAAAATCGTGCCAGTAAACCTTCAGTTTAAAAAATAGTTTGATTGCATGGAAATAAAAATAAAAATAATATGTACCTAAATATACCTAGGGGGAGTTAAGCCTTTCTTGACTCACCTTAAGACTATTAAGTGAGTATAATGCGGACAAAATTGTTGTTCAGGCTAACCTAGAATTAATGGCTCTGAAGGGCAGCTACTCAAACCTCCGATTTCAGTTTACTTTGCTTGATCTAAAAGTACAGTTAGTTACGGATATTGTTTCAAACAAACCAAGTATTTAAGTCTAGAAAAAGTTAGTTCAAAAATAAGAATCTCGATAGATTCCAACATTTTCATTTAGTTTATACCTAAACTTAATTTTTTATACAAATAAAAGTAAAATCCTAATTGATTCCATTAATTATTATATTTGACTCACATTATAAAAACAAAAATACAAGTAAAACGCTACTCTGAAGCCATTTCTTTTGACTCGATCTCTATGAGGGGGACAGTCTTTAACGCACGACAGATTTATCGATTGCCTTCCATGAATGCAGTTAATTATACGGCATTATTGCTTCAGTTGATTAAATAAAGAGGGAACTTTATGAGTATTTATGACTAGACTAGATAATATTACCATGTCCTCTATTTAACCAAATAGAGAATGGAAACGCCGAAATATTAACCTGCCCAGTAATTTTAATATAATGTCATGCTATGTAAGCTAAACTAACAAACAGTTTTTACTTTATTTATACGAAGACCTACAGCTTTTAATTACATTAAAATAATATTTTAGGGATAAACACCAGTAATCTTAAAGACAAGACGTTTACAAGAAGGCAAAAAAGTGTTTAAAAGCCTTAAAAACACTTTCAAACATAAGGTTGCTTAATGTTTAAAAAAATCACAGCTAAGCAGCCGCCTCGCCGAGTTCACGCTTGTGCTTTAATGTATGAGTATTTGCTGGTCGTGAAATCCGGTTTATATTTCACTTTTAACAATATTGGGACTTATGTGGAAAAATCCCCGTTATGGCATTGATTGTCATATCCTGGACTTGAAAGTAGAAAAATATAGAATCAAAACATAAAACACAACATCAAGTGCAAGTTTGAAAGCTGTCAAATATAAGACCTGGTTTAAGGTCGATTGTAACCCGAATAAGAAGTCAAAACCAAAACACGGTATTGACTCTCAAAGTAACAGCTGTCACATATAAATCAGGCTTTATTTTCGCCTTCCTAATGTACGAGTACTTGCAGTTTCCTATTGTACTTGTCACCTTAAAGCCGCGTCCAGGACATGGTTTTCCATGTCAAGGGTATTTTGGCATTATATATTAGTGCCGAAATCCTCTTTAGGGCATTGATTGCTGATTAAAGGGGACTATGTATCTTAAAGACGTAAAATTCCTTTTAAGGGGTTATACTTTCCCGTGGGAGTTGAATGGAAAAATAGAAGGAGGTAGGCAGCAGAACCGTCTGCGGTCCCCAAGACGCCTGCCAAACTTGAGGATTATGGCGAGACCTGGTTAACAGTGGAAGTTCCGGTAGATGTGATGATGATGATGACTCCTTACATCCAGTGACATTCGTCCAAAGATAACGAACTATTTGTGTTCCTGATATTTAGAAAATACAATCAAAAAGATAAATCGGGCGATTCATTGTTAGACCGGATCATTTCATGGCGCTGAAACAAAGCTACATATCACATAATAATTGAAAACAAAGACAAAAGAAATAATCTGTGAACCAAGACACGTGGACAATGTACACGTAAGTGTGAAATTAAGGAAATTACAAAGGAGGTATCGATACCGTATACTCTGTGTGCAACGTATACTATATACTTATTCGGATATTATACTAATAGTACGTTGCGTAAAATGCATTTTGGATTCGTCGATACTGCTTATAATTACAGAGTACAAATAGAGTTTTAGTTGATTTACTAAAGGGATTCATAGAAATTGAAGGTAGGTAATTAAATTTTATATATAGAATAAATTAAGTGTCATTGATTTATTTTAGGTGGCTAATAGAATCTGCGTTGTTGTATTAGTCGTACAAACGCCAAGAACATTGGTTTTTACCGACTTTAAAAAAGGAGGAGGTTCTCAATTTGACTGTATTTTTTTATTAGTGTGTATAACCTCGTATCTTTTTACATAGTGTACCGACTTTGATGTTTTTTTTTTTATATTCGATAGCTGGTGCTTGTTATGAGGTCCAATTTAAATTGCAGTGAGATCTGACGAGTAGTATTTGAGTTATCCCTAATAATGCGTATTTAGTTGGCTTCGCCTACGTTCATGATGTTCACATTATCACTAAGATGAATGAAAAGAACTGTATACGATGGTTCGGTCCATTTACTGTTTAGTGCATTTCTTGTTTAGAATATCAAAGGCTAACCTATTTGTGGTCAAAGGCATAAAAAAAAAAAAAAAAATTCAGTACCAACAAAGTCGGTTTTTTTGTTATAACTTTTTAGGTAGGTACTTAAATTTGCGCCTGCAGGTATGTACTGGTATTTTGTATTAGTTTTTTTTTTAAGTTTATATTCTATTTAGACCTAGATTCCTTACTGGTGATGCTGAAGTCCGACAATGGCCAAGCTCTAACTTGATACATTTCCACGTCTCCAACTGCCTTCACGGAACTGCCCGTGGTGAACGAAACACTTAGAAGTGGGTTTCCTTCACCAAATCAAAATCTTGATCAAATTATGGCCCAGTGGCAGCGATTATGGACTGCGGCGCTGAAGATTGTAACATGGGGTTCACCAGGTCACCGGCTGGCTCCAAGGGAACTACTCGATATCATAGATGATGTACAGGAATGGTTGCGCAGAGTTGCGAATTACGAATAAGATTTCAGAGAACTGTTTAAAATGTTTAATTTCTATAGAATCAAAAAATATAGACTGTATTATATATATATATATATATATATATATATATATATATATATATATATATATTATGTATATCTTCATGGAATAATAAATGCATATCGAAGGTTTATTCGACAGCCTAAAGAAGGTTCCTGGCTTTGATAACTTAGAGAGAAGTTATGAAACCGGTATGGAGTGTTTTATCTTTATTACACGATTATGAATAACTAGCTTTACGGGCGCGGCTCCGCCCGCGCGTATGTCGGTTATCGCGCAAAAGCATTAACCTCTTTTTGCGCAGTTGGATAAAAACTATCCTATGTTTTTTCCCGGGTCTCAAACTATTTCCATACCAAATTTCATTCAAATCGGTCCAGTAGTTTTGGCATGAAAGCGTAACAGACAGACAGAGTTACTTTCGCATTTATAATATTAGTACTGATTTTTCTTAGCACGCGTAGTGCTTGTAATCACATTTAGAAATAAGTCTGTTGTTATAATGTTAATAAGAATGTATATTGTGCGGCAGCTGTCCTTGAGTGCCAGTAAAATACAGGCACATGAGACTTAACAACTATATGTCTCAGGGTGACGAGCGCAGTGCCATTCGATTCATAAAGGTATCTGTTTTATGCAGAGGTTAGTCCAATTAAAACCAGGTGGACCTCGTGCTTGTTCCGCCACAAAAACATAACAAACATTTATATCTAAAGATATTAGTAGAATTAAATGGGAAATGAGTGCAGTTCAGCTTGATAGCCGGGGATGGAATGCATTTAACAGGAAGAGGGAGAAGCAACGATTTTAAATTTAAACTACGTTTTTTTTCTCCTGGAAGAAAACCAGGAAATTATTGTAAAAGTTAAGGACAATATAATGGCCGACCGCAATGTGACCACAGATTTCAGAAACAATGATTTTCTTGTCACTTTTCTTATGCCAACCTTCTTTGGGAATGCCATTCTTGAAAGAATAAATTAATATAACAGACGTTTTCGTAACGATCGCTTTCTCTTTTATTATACCTGTAAGGCTACCCCTGTACTACCGTTAGTTGTGTGGTGACAGAATTTCTAATTCAGGGACTACCCATGTTGCTACTAAGCAAACTGGGCGTCCATGCCCTTGAATGCCCTAACGACTGCCATCCTAAGACAACAACCAGGAACGACTACTTAACGTGCTCTCTGAAGCATATGGAGGTGCTCAGAGGCAATGTCACTAGCGGTCACCCATCCAAATCATGACCCCAGCGGACGTTAACTAAATAAGATACGCTACAAGCACTTCAAAATTTTTAGCTATTGCCTTTTTTCGTTCACATCGACGTCTGTCTTGTCTGCAAAATCAAAGATATCTTAACCTTTGTTAATGCCATTCAAACAGATACCAACATTCAACGATGATACAAACGGTTCGCAATCTAAAGGGATTCGTATTCCTTTCAATGACACTTTTTCTTGTACTTCAATATCCGATACAATTTCCTGTAATATAAAATTGTTTTGTCACTCAAAAATCAGTTCTGTGCCTTCTCTTCAAGAATCACTTTTGGGAGTTTTATCGTCAACTGTTTATTTGAAATAAGCTTTAGTTGTATTCACAGGATTTTGTGCTTTCTTTAATGGACTTAAAGGTTAATTTTTCTGTGATCATGTTTAAGTGTTTGTGATCGCAGTGTGGGTGTTTAATGCTCGAAGGCCTGGAGACAGCTGTCTTCCCTCGGGCACCGCTAAGGTTTTGTTTACTGCTCAGTCTAATGAGAAAGATATTAGAAGTTACTACTTGGTGTTCTTCAAAATTTTTAATGTGCGTGAAACATTAATCGTAATTGTAAATTGAGAATGTTAACTGCTACTAATACCTCAGCTGTTAGTTCTAAAGCTATATGAACTTAGTAACCACATATGTATTAGAATATTATAAAATGAATACTATAATATTTAAAAGTTTATTGGATTATACATGAAAGTTTTATTAAAAAACAAAAATAATGCTTATTTATAAATAAAATAAGCATTATTAGGATTAACTCAAATACTACTCGTAATATCTCACTCAAATTTTAATGGCACCAAGATAGACACCAGCTTTTGAAAATTAAAAAAACATCATAATCGTACACCCTCTAAAGATTTATTAGGTGACCTAAAAATAAAATAATACAGTAGAATTGAGAACCTTCCCTTAAGTAGCTTAAAATGTTTCAACCCATTATAGTTATTATATATTCTTAAGTGTAAAAATCAGACACAATAATAAGTATACGAAAATGAATGGTGAGTTGTACAAACCGCCAAGCAGTAATCATTTAAATGTATGTGTCACGGATTTAAAGAAGAGGCAGGGAAAATTGTAATCGTTTGTAACATAGGATTTTTTGTAGTTATGCCTGCTTAAAAAATAAGCATTCAATACAACACAGTTTTTTTAACTGGATCTGAACCCGTGATCATCCGTCGCTTAGCTCAGGACGTGCTCTGCCAATTTGAGCTACCGCGGTAACGGTATTTTTTGTCCAAATCATTTATTCATATGACCTTCCAATGACGATTTATAAACACAAAACTCTACCGCAATAAAAGTAAACACAAATATGCAGTATTTTTGAAAATATTACATATACTACACCCCTATAATATATATTAGGGGCATAACACTTCCAGATTGTTACGCCAATCTATTTCAATATAAGCCGCATAACTACTGAAAACACAAAAAAATCTATACTTTGCACTCAAAACCATTAATTCAATTAAGGATACTGCGACAACCACGAAGAATTCTGCGATAGCGTATTTTAACTCGTAATTGAGTTAAAATACGCCATCGCAGAATTCTGAATAAAAATTCGGTAGAACCTTGAAATCTTATTTTTTCTGTGCTTTCTCCAGGTAATTAAGCGCGTGTGTCAGTTCTAGTGTCGAATTTTTCAGACCGCAAGAAATCTTTCGATATACATCCTAAGACAAATGGCTCAATGTGCCCTTAAGCACGTTAATACTCAGTTGTGATTCTCAGTGCCACGACTCAAGCGACTGTAGAGAACGTTGCTTTACCTAGTTAATCGCCTAAGAACTAATAGGCAAGCACCACTACGAACGCTTCATTAGATACTTTTTTCATACACCCCTTGAATTAATTTAACGTTTAATTCCTGTCATTATTTTGTGTATCAACATTTTCGTTGTATAATAGGCAAGTAGCTATTATAGTAATTGTTCACATGCTAAGAATGTATGTACCCATTTGTTTTATTGTTTTGCTTTATGTAGGTATTGTTTCTTAGCATTTCACATAAAATTGTTTCGTAAGAATATTCAGAAAGTTCAAATACCTCAAGAACTTAATTATTATTCATCATAACAATAAAACTAACGTAGATATTTTCATTTAGCTCAGCTTTGGTTCATAATGTTATTATTTATTCTGTTTTATTATTCCGTACTTGCTCATAAAATATACGTCATCGTATATATCTCTGATTTATTTCTTTTGGCTTCGGTATGTTAACCTTTAATTTGGCCGCCGTCCAATATAGGAAATCACAAATTTCCTCAAAATTTCTTACCTTTTTATCGAAATAATAATCCCACTATGATCAAGTCATAAGTCATAAATAAGGGATCCTAATAATACATCATTCATACAAGTGTGATTTCCGCCCGTGTGGCCGCCCGCTGAAGCATACGCCCTGGCTGAAGAAAGCTCCTAGGGCGGGCGACTTCCTCGACCGTTGCGCCTCTACCGACAGCCTGTAGGAACTACATGCTGCTACCTGATTGGCTCGATAGCGTGACGTCACCCCCCATTCGACCAATTGCGGAAAGCGAGTTCGCGCTCGGCCGCAGTCCTCATCGCCGCGCCTTCGTATGAGCCGTGTGTCGCCGTTTACCGCCCCCCGCTCCCCGCGACGAGCCGTCTCACCCGCATTCTAGTCGTGGGTGTCGCGCCGTGCAGTCCTCGCGTGTGCCGCTGAACTAAGTGCGCCGTTTGTGAGTGCTTTTTATCCCGCTCGAGTGTCAGTGTGACGGAGGAAATCTCGCTCCACCGCGGAGGATGTTAACAGCGCACGGTGAGTTAACGTTCAACACTCGGTATCCACTTATCTGACTTTTGCGCCACGTGAACTCGCTCTATTTATAAAATGTAAACATACAACAAATTCATATTGGAACAGTATGCAGTGTAGTTCCTTAAAAGCGAGAGTGCCCATCCGGTACGTTCTATCAGCGACCGCAAATTAACAATAAAGAGTCGGCGCGTGACGTCGAGATTACCGAGTTCCTGTAAGACGGACGTGCTCGTGACGTAGGGATGTGTCGTTAGAGGATGGGCTCTGGAGATTTGCATTCGAAATGTGAATTCTCGCAGAACAGCCTTGGATTGGTTCAGGGCTGGCGATAGCACGATAACGTGACCTTGGAGCGAAGTCTCGCGCATACCGGCCGGCGTTGAAACCGCGCGAGCTCACGGAAAATGTCCAGACAAACAGCGATAATGAAGCCGCAAACACAATGATAATACTGTTAATGTGAGACACTCGGCCAGGATACGCAGCGAAAATAATAATAAGCGAGAACAAGTAGTTCGAACAACAAAGAGGACGACCAGTCTGAATAACAAACTAATAAACTTGAATTGGCCGTACTTAGGAGTAAAACAAATGACTGTCATTGTGTTTCTCATAATGATTGTAGTGAAGCGAAAGAGATCAGCCCAACATTTGGATGCGTTTCAATTAACAACAAGCGAGGCTGTATAGGTACATGAGTAATTGAACAATTCAATGAGTAATTCTAATGAACACAATATAGTTTCTGGTAAACAAGATCAATTAAGTACACGAAGAAAGACCGCATTTATATGTACTTTACACACTCTTCTACAGGTCATCAGTTGATCTAATCTCAATTGAGTTGGGTATCATTTCTACATGCAGTTCTCCTTTACAGCCAATGCAATTTTTTATGAAGGCAGACAAGTCGAGTCTGTCCGGTTAAGATACCTCGATACGGTCAGGTTCGAAGTGTGTTGGTCCCACGCCTCGTTCCACATTACTTGCCTCTTTTGATTTGCAATCAGAGTGGTCAGTGGGTCTACAACCTATATCAACCGACTCGTTTACGTTAGCGACTCTACCCATTTACTACAATAAGATAAAAACTCTGACAGTCACATTAAAGATGGGGATCATGCCAATAAAAACATAATTACAGAATAAAATATTTAACAAAATTAATGGTTGTTTTAGCAATTCAAGGTCAAACAAGTTTGGGTCTACAAAAACAGCAACAAAAAAGAGTCTTAGCAGAAATTAAGAGGATTTGGGATTCTCATTCGCACTTACGCATATTAGTATGTTGAAAGAGCAGTCTTCGTTTGTATAACATGCTGGCTCTGTCTAGCTCATGTCGATCACATACGTGGGTGTGAGCAAGAGAGAGATAATTCGCACCGAGTAAGCGAACCGGCCATGCGAGATGCTCAGCCGTATCATAAATATTAATCAGGCGCTGGTGTCAACAGCCACTGCGTAACGTGACACCGCCACGATCCGCTGCTAGCCTGGTACTTGAAGCAGTGGCGAGACACTACACAACAGACAATAAATGAGGCTTTGCGTAGGATGAGCAAGTCAAAGAAATCACATAGAAACGAAGAATTGTGCCATTTGTAACTGCAGTTGCCATACAACCAACTAACACAACGCAAACATTTTGAAGATCACATTGCAAGAGATAAAACTGGAGATCTAATATTGATTTTTCCGTAACTGTTCTTGCAAACAAACTATGGACTTGTGATAATGCTATCGTTTGCACATCCGTTTATGCTTACGCATTCAGCCGTGACCTGCCCTACAACCTACAAGTCTGCTGCTGTGATTGGTGAATGCACTGCAGTTTTATGTTAATTCATTCCATTACACCTCAGACTTCATATTATGTGCTATGAAACCTTGTTGCTCAATAAACTGCCATTCAATTATTATTGTTCTTTACCTCGCTGCATATATATTAGATCCAGTACTAACTGGAACTTTTATTTGTCGAGATCATCATTTGTCATTTTGTTGATACCGTTGTAAATTATGACATAACAATTTTGATATCGTTTATTTCAATTAGGTTTTATTTATTGCTACCAAATTATGGTACACAAACAGTATAGATTATATATTTCATCAATATGTGGAGCATATTAATTTTTAAACATTATAAAACCTGGAAATATATTACGTTAGCACTTTGTTCATAATGTCTTAGCATTTTAAAACACTCATAAATTTTATATACAAAGTATCGGAAGTCTTCGGTTGTCGCTGGTTCTTCGCACTACTGACCTTCATGCGTGACATTTTATTCTGAATTCACAAAACACAAAACAGGTTTGTAACCTACGTTACAACCAAATAAAAATACGAGTTAGACTTCCCAATTTTGTTTAAAACATGTGTAAAAACCTATTCCGCGTTGATAGTTGCTTTTTGTAGCAATTATTACAATTCTCTCGCATCATTTGATTTATACGGAACGGTGTTTACAACTGCAGCTGTATAATTAATCTCTGTTTTGAATATTTCAAAGTCAAAAAACATTTATTCAGTTTGTTTGTGAATGCAATGTATTGCACACTGTTGTGTTGCAATACATTTTTGTCATTCTAGTCTATATTGTTTGATATAGATTTAAAAGTATATAGTTTATAATTCTAATACAATTATTTCAATATGCGTATGGGACATAGTAAACCATTATTATCATTTGCATAAATATTATTATCACGTACAGTCAAGTCTTTAATATAATGACGCCCGTTAAAGAGATAGTCAGACGATGTCAGGCAACATCTTGTCTTGAGAGCTATCTAAGTATGTGTGCACTTAAAATGTAATTAGAAACGAGTTACCACTAGGTAGGTACTCGGCGCGGGGTTAATAAAGCTTTAATTGCACAGGTTTTCAGTATGGGTGAAATTATCTCGAAACCAAAAAGAAAAAATCCTTCGGCTCGCGCGGTACGAGATTTTAAATCTTGTTAAAAAGTTAATTTAGTTGAATCAATAGAATATCGATGAATAAATTTAGATGAATCAAACAGAGAAGCTAAAGAATTCTACATTTCTAAAGTAGACATATCGCATGTCATTATATTTCCAAAGTGGTAGGTAAAAGTCTCTAAAAGCTTAACAGTTCATACTTCTTTCTGCAGAAAAATGAAAGTTAATATCTATTTAGCTTAAGTACATTATTTATTTGCCAGACATATGTAGGTATTGCATAAAAATGATAAATAGCGCAAGACCCTGTTTATGTCATAAATTGCTATTTTTTTGTGTTTTTTGTAAAAAGACATCTGTCGTTTATTTGGCAATAGGAGAAATTGAGTTAAAAGTTTGCAAAACAACAAAAGATATTTTTAAACAAGTAATACGAAACAGGGGAAGTTCGCTGAACTCTGAACTTGATCGAAGCGTTCAAGGGATACTCGACAATGATTTGAAAGATAGAACAAAGTATCCAATTAAAAGTTTTGACGAAACCGCTGTTTAATAGACGGCTTTCTTTAATAGCTGTTAACCTTTTATCCAATAACAATTCTTTTTTATCAAACCGACAAGTAAAATATTATAAAAAAAACCCTGATTAGACACTAGTTATTCAAAACCTAGAACATTGATGACTTAAAAATTCTTGTTTAAATATTTGCGTTATAAATAATGGTCCATCCAATTATATGTTATATATCCACTATAATTCAACACTAGGTACAATGCTAAAGAAATGATAATACTCGTAATATACTGGGTTATTGGAATATAACGACAAATATGATGCTGATAACCCAGACTGAGGATCAAGACGCACTTTTTGCTCGAGTACGATGCGTGTGAGCACATCTGTGGAGTTTTTACTTGTATGTGTTCGTAAGGGTGTCTATGTATGAGTTGAAACATATTTTTTGCTAATGTGTGGTGTTCGCCGGCAGCGGCTATGTTGTGGCACAGAACCGCTTGCGAGTCTACGTCGTTTTTTTCTTCACGAAAGCTTATTACCGACCTCTTGGTCTCAGTACACGCGAATAATATATACATATTCAATGTTCAGTATGCTTGACTTCTTACTCCGTGATTATAAATTAATTCATGATTTTTGATATCATTGCTGAAAAAAAATAATACTGTTGGTATAATTCTTTAGATAAAAAAGTGAAATCGTGATCAGTTTATGTAAAATACGAAAGAAGGCCTAATAACACAAAACTGGTAGGTAACGTAAATTGAAAATGTATCTTTTCTTGTTCCTCTTGATAAGGTTTTACTATTTTATTATACCTACATCTATTTTCATACACATTCATACGTAAAAAATTAAGATTACATTTACATTACAAGCGTAATTTAGAGTCAACTTTACAATTTTATTCTACCGAGAAAATTTTAAGGAAACGTGTTTCGGACTTTTCTTGGCCTTAGATAATGTGATAAAAATTGACATATAATTTTGTTACTGCTTAAAACTAAATAAATTTTGCTTAAAATCTGTTCAAGTAGAGCTATTTAGCACTTGTAAACAGAACAGAATTGTAACAGAACCTTAGGGTAAAGGTATGATTTTTACATTGAAATATAAAATTATGTAACTAGGTATCAAACTGAAGAAAAAACATACAGCAAATATATAAATCATCAGGAACTTTCAACTCCTATTATCAAACAGTGATTCATCAATCAAAAGATTTAACTTTTATATTCGGTTTACAGTTTTTTCATTGATTTATATCAACGTTATACTATGGTTAATCAAATGGATCAATGAAATTCAACTAATAAAGCGATAATTTGAAACTAGGAAAAAGCGTGTTAGTAAGCGAGGAAGCATTTAGCAGTATCCACGGTATTTGTACCACTATTTATTTGGCGTTACGGTTTACATTAGCTTGTTTATCTTGATACGACTTGTTACGTTTATTGGTCGTGACAACTGTAATAAGAGTCACGAGTTGTTGCGTAACAAGAACAATCTCGTTCAGTTTATGCGGAATACTAAAACAGGATTTTATAGTATTATTATCGTTTTGTTTCATTATTATGTGTAGTTTTTTGGTATTTTTCCATGACCATTGTAAAGGTCGTTAGTACAAGAGGTACAAAGCCTTTTAATGTGGGTAATCTTTCCTGCAGGTATATTAAGCCTGTCATCTGTGATTATGTTAAATAATTTAGTTGAAATTGTTTCAGATGTAATTTAAACTGAATTTATATCGCCACGCTATGTTATTTTTCGAAGTCTCTTATGAAATTTAAATAATATATAGTTTTCCACTCGGCATTATAATTTTGGGTTTCAATTCAACAGTTGTAAAGACAACTGTTGAGACAAGTAGAGACACGATCCTTCGAAATTAAATGTATATAATTATTCTTACAAAAAAAATACATATAAAAATTCAGTCTACTCATGACCACGGTCAATGCAACTTGATCAAAACGTCAAGGTTTGTCAAAATATTATTTTAATTCGTGCATGGATGTTAATCCGGTAGCTATTTATTAGTTATTTATCCGATTATTAATTTGTGTGATGTTTGCTAACCAGGTATACTATTATAAGATATACACTTAATAGGTTTCTTCATCTTTAGACTTTATAAAACGCAGTGGTAAAGTCTTCAAACGTTCCTTTATAAGAGCCATTCATTGAAATCAAGAGACATCAGAGTCAAAAACATATTTGGATTTTAACACCCACATATCTACACCTACTATCCCTACTAACATTATAAAGAGGTAAGATTTGTATTTTTGTACGCAACGAATAAACTTAATAACCACTGGGCCGATTTGGATGAAATTTGGTATGTAGTTTGAAACCCGGAGAAGGACACAGGATAGCTTTTACCCAACTGCGCAATTAGAGGTAAATGTTTTAGCAAGATAAACGACATAAGCGCGAGAGCTAGTATCATTATATGCTAAAGCGAGTTGTCTGTTTATAGATTTGTCGTTTTTTATAACGAGCAACGGGTTGACTTAATTTTTTTCATAGGCCAAATCTGCCATAGGATACTTTTTATATCGACTTACAGTGCAGTTCCCAAGGAAGAGCAAAAAAAATAACGTAGAAAAGATCGTAAGCAGAAGCTTTCTTATAATGAAAAACAGGATTTCAGGATTTTTGATTTAACAGCATTTCAAGGAATATATTATAGAAACAACGGCCTATACTATAATTGATAAATGGTATTAAATAACAGTAATCGATTTATAATACGCCTTGGACTGTACCCCCAATTGTGATTGTACTCCTGTGCGAGTCAT
Organism: Plagodis dolabraria; assembly: GCA_963854805.1. Lineage (NCBI taxonomy): Eukaryota > Metazoa > Arthropoda > Insecta > Lepidoptera > Geometridae > Plagodis > Plagodis dolabraria. The sequence goes on from OY978442.1 coordinate 8,833,074, forward strand.
TAGAGGCGACGAGACTTCAACACTCAAAAGTGTGAATAACTTTTTGAAGTCGGTACTATACGTACAATATTGTGATAATACTTTTGAACTATAATGGTGACGACTTCAACAAGTTATTTCACACTCTTTTAGGTTACAATTTTTTTTTCACTCTTTTTAGTGACCCTTGCTACTAACAGGATCGATTGTCATTCACTGTCAACGACTATATCATCAAGATAGGAAAATATTTTTCAGTTATTGGAGTGTTACTTAATAATGGATTGACTGATTTTGATGAAATTTTAATGGGAACGAACGACAAGCATCAGTTTTCAAAAAAATCCACCTTTTTTAAGTTGGTAAAAAATAAAAGAAGGCTATAAGGCGCTTTTACATATACCAACAAGGCTTAATGCTTCACGCGTGTTCACAGTAACATTCTGAAGTTTAACAACATCAAGTATGAAATCTAGCTTTAACTTATTCACAAGCTTTCCTTAGAGGGTTAAAGAAGGTTCATTCTCTTTCCCAAATATCCCAAGATCAGATTAAATTGATTCAACTCAATCCTAAAGATTATCGCTTTAAAAGGTTTGGTATTTGACGAGGGTCAGATGACGTCAATTCGGGAAATTCTAATTATTCGTTTTCTTTCATGGAAAAGTCACGAGACAGCGCTCTGGTATTTTCAGGTTACATCATAATTAGCCAAATTCATTTGGAATTGTTTGAAGATATTTCAGTTAGTCTATAATTTTATTTTGGAATGATTGCCGAGCGGTTATAGCTATGGACTGCGGTGCCGCAGATCTACGGTTCGATCCCAATCACCGTCTTGAGCTTCACCGCATGGTGGAAGGGCATTTGCTAATGCTTGCCTGACTAGCTATCACCCACTAGTAGAAAATCTATCGCCAATCATATACAATCAAAGTGTATTCCGACAGCAGTCAGAGAGCCAGTAAAATTACTGGCACTTGAGACTCAACAACTACGTGTCAGGGTGCAGTGCATTTCATCATTTGTGACAAAATGCATCTGTTTTAGGCAGAGGTTAACGCTTAACATCAGGTGGGCCTCGTGCTCGTTCCGCCGCAATAACACAAAAAAAACAAGTTTGAAGTTGTTGAAGGCTTAATTGGTCATTACAAAATTATCTATGCCTAAAGAACCCCAATATCATGCGATAAAAGTCGCGAAGGTTTGCTGTTAGTTTAAAATCTAGAAGGCAATATCATCGCTATAAACTCCCTAATTTTTTTTTTGTTTTAGTTAATACTCATTAGGATTACCGCCTATAAAAACATTTTCTGTGAAAATTTTATATGAATACGGTTGATGTCTTCAAAAGTAGGACAGATGGAAGGATGTTGTATACCTAGTAATAGGCCCAGGTACTAAAAAATAAAAACAATTTAATGAACAACGCCATCTGTTGAACATTGTATGAGACCGCGATGTTACAGAAACGATAATAATTAGCACTAATACACAGGCAAGTAGAGTCAAGAGTTCGTGATATCTATAAACGGATTACAGAGCATTATTTACTTGTGTTATCTAAACAGCTCCAACACAAAGATGTCTTTTTTGCAACATTCTGTCACTGTGCATTTGGTATGCCATTACCATGTGCCTACATAGGTACTTCGGAGACTAAAATCTTCCAAAGAAGTAGTCACTTGGGAGTATTCTGTGACATCTGAAGTGAGTGATGGATGTGCTCTTATCACGTATGATAACCTTCTACTGTTGTCTCCCCGTATCTACTTCATCCTATACGGTAGTTATTCGTAGTATATGGTAGAGCGATGAGTTATAGAGAAAGTGTAGACTGTAGTTGCCTAGCAGGAATATTTTGACTTACTTATACATTCCTTATATAAATTTGGCTGTAGAACAAGATCTTACAGTTCAAATAAAATAAAAAAATTACCATAAAATGGAACTGACTTCAACACTCAAAAGTGTGAAATAACTTGTAGAAGTCAAAAGGTACCATGATACTCCAAAAGTACGTATATTGAGCGCATGGTACCGACTTCGACAATTTATTTCACACTTTTTGATTATGATGTCGGTTCCATATCTGGTTATAATTTTTTTTCACTATTTTTAGTGATTCTTGCTAATGAATATAGGATATCATGAAGATAGGTAAATATTTTTTATTTATTGGAGTGAAACTCCAAAACGGCTTGATCAATTTTGATGAAATTTAAATGAGACCAAATGACAAGCATCAAAGTTCAAACAAAAAAAGAATTTTCAAAATCGGTTCACCCAGTAAACATTTCTGAGGGTTACCTCAGATACAAACATAAAAATAAACAGACGAATTGTGAACCTATCCTATTTTGGAAGTCGGTTAAAATAAGAGTAATTAACAACTGCGTTTATTAATATGACAATTAATTAGTAAGAACTGTGAATCAATGTCTTGGTGGTTTTGCTCAATGAATCAGGCTAATTCCGCCAAGCGCGGAAAGTCGGTCAGCGTTTTGGACACTTTGCATTGCCTATTTGTACATACAGGATCATTTAGGTTAATTATTCATTTCATATGTGAACCGAGAACTTCGAAAACCATTCAGGGTACCGTACAAGACTATGGAACCATATTTTACCATGGCTTACGCGCTACCGATTCGCAAAAGTCCAAAAGTTTTACCCCTTTTTAAATTAATTATAAAGAAGGGTGAAATGTTATCATATTCTATTTATTGTATGTCGTGCAAGAGAAGAAGTAGAAAATCTGTCGACAAGCACCTAACAGTGTGTTCCGGTAGCTGCCCTTGAGAGCTGGTAATGCTAGGTTAGCCTGAACATTAATCATCGAAAGCGTCATTAATCCCTATCACAGCGATAGTGGTCAAAAGCTAGCCAAAAATAATGCATCGTTTCGATATATTTTTCTATTTACCTTATATAAAAATTGTTGTGATTTACATTTTAATAATGTAATAAAACTGAATGAGAATAGCAGCTTCCTCTTCCGTTGGAGGTCAAAAGACGACGAAGGGAAAACTGCCAAAAGGTGGGCCACAGTGCCTTTTGAAGAGCTGCCATCTTGGATTGCGACTTCCAAGACGCCTGCCAAGCGTGGGGTTTATGACAAACTCCCCCTAATGGAGGAGATCATTGTTCAACAGTGAATGTAATGGCTAGACCAGTCTTTAAAACTAACGTCTACCACGCGATAGTTTAAGTTTACGAATGCTACTTAATATGTTCGAGCTTGTGTGTTGTACATCTATCTCAGCTATTTGGTTTCCATTATTAATATTCATAAGACGTCTGTGGGCATCAACAAACGTTTTGCGGAAGAACACATATTTGCGGAAGAGTACAACATGACAAAATAGGCAAATCTGTTGTCAGTACAATGATCTACTTTGGGGGAAGGTTAATAGTGGAGATAGCCTCGATGTTTTGGCGTACCTTTGTCATATTCGGTGCGCACGCGCCGTTTCCAGCATTTTATTATACGTAAGTTGTACTAAGCAGAATGCATGTGTGTGAAAATCAGGCAAGGACGAGTTGGACTCGAACTAGCACTAAAATTTCCTTTTTACCAAAAAACTTTTTTTTAGTGAAACATATTGTTAAACAAAATTAAACAAAAAACATTTTATCATAGAATTCGAGATTTTTGACAGAAATATAAATACGCTGGACCGGTTTTTATTATTTGTTGTGTGACTAAGTCTTTATTTGATATTTTCATAAACACGACGTGAAAAAGATAGTACGTTTTTCGTATGGGGATCTTTTGACTGACTGTTTCTATTGTTGTTTCGTAGAGAATCCAGCATACTAACACACTGTGTGTTTTTATAGCTGATTGACTTGCCTTTGATCACTATCTCATCTGATGGTAAGTGATGATTTGGTTGTGTATCTTGCTCAGGCTAACCTAGAATTACTGGCTCTCAGGGACAGCTGCTGAAAGACACTGTTAGGTCTTGAATTTCCTGCTTGAGGGTAGTAGCTAACCAGGCAGGCATTAGCCATACCCCCTGCCCCCACGCTATAACGGCTACCACACTAAGACAAAAACCTGGACCGACTTAACATGCCCTACTACCGTGCACACTCAGTAGTGATGCCACTATAACGATCACCCATCCAAGTCGTAGAGGTTTTTCCGTAGCGAAAAACTAATTTAAGTTGCTTAACTAAGCAAGCTAAGTAACGAAGGCTTCAGAGTTTCCACTGATTCCAAATATACAGGTTTTAGAAGATTCTAGGTAAGCCTAAACAACATCTTCAACCATATCATCACTTAGCATCAGGTGAGATAGTGGTCAAAGGCTAACCTACTAGGCATAAAAAAACAAACCAAAACAGAGGCTTCTAAATAGGATTCCATTTGCACAGAACCTAAAGAAATACAAATGTAAAAGTTGGCATATAAAAGTTACTCTTACAATACAAGGATTTGACAAAGCATCTACGTGTAAAACCTCATTAAACGTGGCCTTTTTTGACCATCGAATCCTTTCAATTGTAAGACCATTTAATTAAGTGGAAAAGGGACAATCTAACGACCTCGCTCTGGCCTTATCACAGACCATAATTACAAAAAAGTTGTCTTTTAGTGAGAGGATAATGTTTTTTAACCTCAAAAAACTTGTCGCAAGGAAAATTCGATTACGTGCGTTTTAAATCACTCATGAAAACCAGTATTTAGTTGTTCAATTCTGAACAATCATCTACCTACCTGATGCGAGACTACGTAATACTTAAGCAGTTTTCATTTTGATTGTACTGCTTATCGACTTGCACCTTTCAATTTTACTGAATATATTATTATATATACATAAAAATACTGGTGTTTTACAAAGTACGTAATTAAACAATTTTAAATGGATTATATCGCGTATATATATCAATATTGTTATCCCAAAATTTCACACACTTTGTAATGATCATGGTCAGAGGGCTTAATTCTCAAACATATTACAACGCTAACAGAAGTCATATTCAAGTAAGTTGTTTAATTTTAGTTCTAATTAATATTAGATTTTTCTTAAGTATCTTTTGTTAATTTTAATTTTGGCAAATAAATAAATTATTAAATTATTTAAGTGGCTTATGAAAACATTTTGATTAAGAAATCTTCTACACAGTTTGTGATATTTTTTTTAATATTTTTTTTTGATTTTTTGGCTCTACGAATAAGCATTGCAATTCAACGGGGCAATGCTGCCAGCATGCTGGGCACGCTGCCAACTGGGAGTGGGCTGGAGCATTTGGACTGCCTATGAGTCTGCTATGACTTATAGGTGTCTAAATGCTTTTATTGTAGTAGCTGTAGTGTTGTATATAGTTCATAGTATTTTGTTTAATAAAGGCAAACCGCCGGTAAAAAAAAAAAAGTTTGTGATTAAACGACAAAAATGCTTGGACAACTCCGCCTCTGCCGTTATCGCCTGTCACCTACGTAATTTAAACAAATATTTTTATAATTTTATTATATAGTACTTACTCGTATATGTTACACATTTTCAAAAGGCGTTTAATAGAATGGCCCCGAGTTTCATGCTCGTTCTTCTCGCAATGGCTTTTTTTGTGAACATGGCAGTACAATGTAGAATATTTCAATATTATAATTTGTAACTGACCTTCATAAGAGCGTTGTAGACGCCTAATTTGAATCAATGATAGATACACGACTTGACTGCATGGTGGAAGGGCATTTTGGGAATGCTCGCCTGGGTAGCTACCACCCTCAAGTAGAAAATTTGTCGGCAAGCACATAACACTGTCTTCCGGAAGCAGTCTTTAAGAGCCATTAATATGTAATTAACAGGCACATGAGACTTAGATGTACCTCTCAGGTTGCAGTGTTAGTTCGTCCCATCACGAAATGCATGTCATATGCAGAGGTTACTGCTTTACATCAGATTGGCATCGTACTTTTGTATAAACCTATTCAGTTGTTTTAGAAAAATTTAAGGACGCACACATTTATTTTATTTGTAAAATAATAGTAGTTTATGCATGTCATATAATAGAGGGTATTTAAACATGAGTGTAGTTTTTTGAAACGAGCCGCAGGCGAGTTTCAAAACAAGATTACACGAGTGTTTTAATACCTAATTAAATGCAGTTGCATACACTACTTTATTTAATCTCATGGCTACATATAGGTAGCAACATTAAATAAAATGCAATATAAAAACCAGCGCGTTGCGCGCGCAGCGCGCTCACCATAGATAATGTGTACTTAAATTGAATTGAAACCTCCTTGGTCGGGACACATTGTACTTTAATAATTAAAAAAATGTTTTAAAGCATTGTTTTGTTAGGAGAATAATGCTTTTTATTTTCTTAAAGTAGTATGTAAATAAAATATGCCAATATAGGTCTGTATTTCATTTCATAATTACAATATTATCGAATGAGATTATATAAAATTATTAAATTTACACCATGACTAACAAGTTCTCGCAACTCACTTTTGCTACTAATTTGGGCAGTTTCCACCTAAAGACCCCTGGAATTATCACAATAATTCTGAGCGCTTAATTTTGGAAGCTACCGTTTATATAGAGAAAAATACTGCTGACAACGCGTAAATAGGTTTGTGAGAGATTCGGGCCTGGGTCTGCAATATTATTAGGTGTAACGTACGCGTTCCGGCAGAATCTAAAAAAAATGTTACGATATCGTACAAATTTCATTACATAATTTCTTCGCAGTATTTTACGCCGAAACACGCCGATATCGCTGTGTCCCGTTTTCATTAGTGAACTTGTAACGTTATCACTTGCGGCTAATAGCTCCGTATCAAATATTGACTTCGATATCGTATTACGTCATCCAGTAGTCGGCACCACGAGAATCCACTTGAGTTTTGACAACTGCCTTTTTATGCAAATACATACAACCACCGATGATGCTCTGAATTGTAATTGGCAGATACAACAATATACTGCTAATATAATTAAGTTTAGGCAAAATATATACGCGTTTCTAGGTATAAATATGAAACGAGACTATGTCTGTATAATACGCAAATTAGCGGATTCTAATTCCAATTCAATTCACTACAACAGCTTTAAACACTTATGTTTCATTCTGTAACTTGGTCAGCCCAAAGTTAAAATTTGGGATCATTGTCTTGGGATCCATCCGGAATAAACCATTTAGTTAATCGAAAAGTAGAATCTGTACACACAACCAGATAGCCGGTTAACTAAACAAATCGGGCGAAGCGGATTCGATTCCCGGTCTGGACAAAAATCGAATAATTTGTAAATGTGATTTTAGCTTAACAAGCGACTTGCAATTATATTTAAAAAAGAAGGTTAGTGACGTCATTAGATTAGATAAAGTGTAATAGTCTGACATATGACAGTTAAAAATAATAATATTAGAGCACAAAATTCGGCTCAGTCGAGCATATTGTGTCGAGTGCCGAGTGGTTAAGGCATCCGACGCGTAACCGAGGGACGCTGGTTCGACTCCCACTCAGGACAAAAATGATATGCTCTAATCATTTGTACACGCGATAGTGCTTGTTATTATATTTATGATTATTAGGGATAAGAATATACATAGGAAACAAATTGTTTATTTGAATGGGTTATAGGACTGATAATGAGGGTGACTCTAAATTCGTATGATCGTTGTACTTCAATAATGTCCAATTACGTACTTTATACGTATGTAAACGATTTCTTGTTATAATATTTTATGTGATGTAAGGCATTTTACGACTACCCTCCTTGCCTCGAGCAACAAAAACCTAACTCGAGTAGAAAATATTCGTCAACCTACGCCACCTACCGGTGTGTTCCGGCAACTGTCTTATGCAGCTAGTTTCCTTTCTAGGCTAAGCCTGATAACTATCATCGGCCATAATCATCACCATCAAGTGATATTGTGATCAAACTTTAGCATATCAGACATAAAATAAAAACTAAAGACTCTCAGGTAAAGGACACTCATAAAAAATAACTAGGTATTCAATTCATATATATCAGTACAACGGAGAGTGTTCTAAAAAATTGTTCGACTTGATGCCCACGGCTACCTTCCACCATCGCAACTCTCGCCATCGACGGGGAGTTCAACCTCACACATTGAATCCAGAACGGTTTCGTACTGTGCGGGCTCAAAGAAGCTTTCTTTCGGGGATGCTTCGATTGTGAAATGAGCTCCCCGCCGTGGTTTTCCCAATAGAGTACAGCATGGGGTTCTTCAAAAAAGGCGTGAAGAGATTTCTTCAGGGTTGGCAACGTGCGAGTGATATCCCTGGTGTTGCAAGCGTCCATAGGCTACGGTAACTGCTTACCATCAGGCGGCATTGCTTGCCACCTTAGTGGTATAAAAAAAAAGTTTCAATAGCGGTTTTACCCAAAACTTAAGTGTAAAAAAAGACGCAATATTCATAAACAAACAACATTTAAAACCAAATTACAGTTTCGATTTCAAATCTTAAATTATTGGTTTACTGACTCTATCAAGGACCATAGATTTTTTTACAGATATAAAACTAACGATTCTTGTTCTGCATTGGCATGTTATAAAACTCAATCTTATACGAATAACAGGTTTATATTCAAATTACCATCTTCAAAAAAATAATGTTAATTATATGCCAGACATTAAAATGATTATCTTCGTCCTCTTTGCTGCTTTTTGCAAATTTATTTGTGTTTATGTTTAATAAATTATATATTAAAAAATAATATAAATGATTGTAGTGAATAAAATGTCAATTTATGAATATTTAAAATAATTATAGTTTTCGGGCGTTTCTTTCTGGAAATCTATATTTAGTTATTATTATTATTTCAGATAATCAATCCATATAGTGTTAGTAATACAAACGGAATAAAGTTAGTTTTATAACTTATGTTATATAATATATATAAAATATACATTCTAAATTAATATTTTTTTAAGGAAACATTAAATTAATAGGTAAGAAAATCAATTTAATAAACATATAAATAAATCCAAGACCTCCTGAGGATGCTCCTTGTAGAAGAGACACGCGTCGAAAATTCTTCCGGTTTAGCTGTCACGTTAATGACGTCATACGTATACAACTACATATAATAATTAGACTTATTATGGCCTGTATTACTATTTTAAATGTTGCATTACGAATTCTATTTAGGAAAGGATTTAAAAATAACGTAACCACATTAAATAAAAACTAATTTAATAAAAATTACTATTACTATTTAATACATAACAATGAAAATATAATAACTTTAAATGTCAAAGTCAACTAATTTAATATACTGATATAAGAAAACCTAGATATCAGAAAAAAAAATCAAATCTAGATATAAAAAAATTTAACAAAAATTGGAACCGACTTCTACACCCAAAAGTGTGAAATAACTTGTTGAAGTCGGTACCATGATGGTACAAAAGTACCTATTATCACAATATTGTGCGCATGGTACCGACTTCGACAAGTTATTTCACACTTTTGGGTGTAGAAGTCGGTTCTATTTTTTGTTAAATTTTTTTTTTCTATCTTTTTAGTGTAACTCAAAAATGGCTTGACCGATTTTGATAAAATTTAAAATGGGACCAAACGACATCAGCTTTCAAACAAAAAAATAATTTTCAAAATCGGTTCACCCAGTCAAGAGATCTGAGGTAACAAACATAAAAAAAAAAAAAAAAAAAAAAAAAAATACAGACGAATTGAGAACCTCCTCCTTTTTTGGAAGTCGGTTAAAAATATCACCGTCCGCATTCAGCGGTGAAGAAAAAAAATTTTTTTTTTTTATTGTTGATAGGTAAGCCTTTGACCACAATCTCACCTGATGGTAAGTGACGATGTGGTCGAAGGTGTTAACAGGCTTAACCTAGAATTACTGGCTCTCAAGGACAGCTGCCGGAACACACCGTTAGGTGCGTAGCGACAGATTTTCCCCTTGAGGGTGGTCGCTAGCCAGGCGGGCATTCGCATAAATGCCCTTCCACCATGCGGTGAAGCTCAAGCCTGTGGCGGGATTCGAACCATGGACCTGCTGCGCGGCAGTCCATAGCCAAAGCCACTGAGCTATCACTGCTTCAAAATGCTTTTTTATGGCAGCATGCATGATATAATAAATTTGAATTAATAAAAAATAAGAAGATAAGCCTTCTGAAAAAATTAAAACAAAAGCTTAAAGAGATAATCGGAGAAAGGAAACAAGACTGTGCTTGGTGGTTGCTATAAATTACACATGTGCTGCTAAGCGACATTATTTGTTTAGTGTCATATACGTTTCCCTAAGGTTGAGTGTAAATATTTATTTAGATTGATAAAGCGACCCTGCATTGTCTTCTGCTTATATTTTACCTTGATCTGATCTCCTTTGCTTCGTTATATATTACTTAGGTTCAATGCCAATATAATACAAACATAATATATATACCTATTTATATGAGAAGAAATGGCCCATTTTGCAGAAACAATAAGCATTGTTCCAGTGAGCTTTTTCTATATGTAGTTACTTTTAAATAAATTCAAATTTTCTCAAACATCATTAATCGTAGCCGCAACTTGACTTTTCGTATAGACAAAACAATTTGTGTCAAAATATACCTAAGGGCATGTAAAGGCTTCTGGAAGGTTCTAAACGCAAGTGACGCTAAGTACACATCATTAAAGGAAAGTATAGGAGTTGCTCCGACGATACTCAAAATCTGCCGAAGGCTCTTTACGTGGGCGTAGAAAATTCGAATGAATGAAAACTTCGGCTTTCGGGAAACGTCGGCTATCTCCGCCACCCAAGGTCACGGGTGGGGGCCGACCCCATTTCCAAGGGGATCGATGTGGCCACCCTGGTTCTACCCCCAATTTCGGGGTGTTTAGGTTTCGACGTGCGTTTTCAATGTCAAGTGATTCATGTTTTCGACTAAAGTTCATGTCATTATTGCCTGTTTCCGTGACTTCGGAATGTTATGCCCGTTCGGGTTATGGTTGTCGATAAGAATCATTGTATCTGTTTTTGGTAGATTCGAAACATTCGTCTGACAATACCCTTATTCCGTCGGTCCCTAACCCTTCTTGTCTCGGGGGAGTCTACAAATCTTTTGAGAAGAGCGTACACAACAAGCTTGACGTTAAGAAAGATAATCTAGTAGTATCTATAGTGGCGTTATTTAGTTTAAATTCTTGAATTTTCAAGTACAATTTTACTATCAATCTATTCAAGAGTAGTAACTCTTAAAACTATTTTTTTTAAGGACACATCATAAACTACCAGCAATATTTTCTTTTGCATAACACATGGGACATAACATCCAATTGTCACGTCAGTCAGTAACAAATATGCACATTACCTTAAGTCTTTCATAAAATACTCTGGCGACATTTGGAACCAATTTTTCACATTGAACACGATGGGTCTCCCATGCAAGGGTTTGATTATAGAAAATTATACTTGACTTATTAGCAGCGTTTGTCTTTGATTTTCTTACCACAATTTAAACTAATTTCACTTTAGTTTTCAATGCACTTTGTTAAGACCGAGCCCTCAAATTAGAATCTTACTTGACTGAAATACCATTTTACTTTAACTTAAACGTAAAATAACGTACTTAAATAATGCTCTTAATTTCAAATTTGTATTGAACCTTAGTTAATAAGTACCTGTACTAAGCCTAACAAATGTTTAAACGTTATTTTATGTTTTTCATGTAAGTCAATTAATTCTTATGGGAAATAAATATCTTAAACCAGAAAATACAAAGCTTCGGCATGTATTTTCTAATACAATTTAAACATATACTACCTATGTAATGTTATTAGGTTACGTAACGAGCACGAAGCTCACCTATTCTTAATCAGTAACCTCTACCTATAACAGATGCATTTCGTCACATCTGGCGAAATGCACTGGAACACCAGTGCATTTCTTCAGACTTAATAAAGTCTCGTGTGTAAAGTTTGTCAAGTCTCATGTCATTTCACGGGCATCTATTCCTTTCATACCAGAATACAATAATGCCAACATAACCGCTTGACAGTAGATATAATATATTATATGTATGGTGGCAGCAGTACTAGCCCGGTAAAATTTTCCGTTTTCCAAGAGTTCTAGTCCTACTATATTAGTGGGAAAGATCAAGACTTCTATCTAGCATTGAATACTTTTTATATTACGATTTAGTTCAAAATAATTACAATCCATAGAATACTTATTATCTATAATCGATACCTACAATTTCGAAATAAAACAGTGCAGTCCGTATGAAAACTATCATTAAATCTAATGTTCTAGCATTACGAACGAAGTGATCGTCGTTGCTGTCACGTCACAGCAGCGCTCATACGCTGTTATGATATACTAGCCGCAACAAGCTACTGATTTGGAGACTGGTCCTCGTGGTAATTTTTTTAATATGCGCTGTAACTGTAAATATTTTAACGTTAGGTTAATTCACTATTTTATCTCTCTACTAATACATACGTATAACAACGTAGTTTTACCGAATTATTAGCATTTACTATTTCCTCTAAATGAATATTGTATAACATATATTACACCTATTATTTTTTGATAACATAATGTTTTTTTTTATAATCGCAACTCAGAGCTCCACAACACATGCTTATTAAATTTTAGTTTGGGACTCCGTAGTAGCGAACGTTAGAATTTTGATACTATGCATTAAATAAAGTAGTGAGTAATTTGGTCAGTTTGAACATTTTCTAATCCATAGTGACTAATAATAACTCTTTGTCTAATTCAAATTAATTTTTTAAAGTCAGTTTATACAGTGACTAATAAAGTCACTGTACACTTTGTCTAATACATAGTGACTAATAAAGTCACTGTACACTTTGTCTAATACATAGTGACTAATAAAGTCACTGTTCACTTTGTCTAATACATAGTGACTAATAAAGTCACTGTACACTTTGTCTAATACATAGTGACTAATAAAGTCACTGTACACTTTGTCTAATACATAGTGACTAATAAAGTCACTGTACACTTTGTCTAATACATAGTGACTAATAAAGTCACTTTACACTTTGTCTAATACACAGTGACTAATAAAGTCACATTACACTTTGTCTAATTCAAATTGATTTTTAAAGTCAGTTTACAGAGTGTCTGATAAAGTTACTTTACACTTTGTCTAATCCATAGTTAAATTTTATAAAACTGCGGGTAAGTGTTAGCCTACATATAAAATGGCGTCGGTATCGTGGGCTTTGAGCTGTTAATATAGAATTCAATAATTAATACAAAAATAATGTATTTATCGTTATATAAAACAAGACGATAATACTAATTCATGTATATTCTCACGAGTGTTCATAAATAACTGTATTCCAGCTTTTATATCTACATTTTCCACAAACTAATGTTTGCATCCATATGTATTATTATTATTAAATCTGTACGTATACATAAGTATAGCTATTGATATCGTACAAAATATTGCTATCAGTTATTGTTAATGTTGTACAGTTTTAAAGTTTATCATATCATGCGATTGTGGGATATCGACCTTAAGTGTAGATAATTGGCATATAGATAATAGGGACACCACTTAAATTATCATACTATTACAAATGACTATTGCTGTGCTCTGCTGTATTTAACTTTTTTTTTAGTAATTGCTTGCATTTGACGATGTTCTCGACGCTAGTATATAAGATATCTATTCACTTTTTCTTAAAGACCCCCAGATTAGATTCAACTACTGTTTGCTCTCAATCTGTCAATAAAATGTCAAACAATATGGAAGGATTTATTATTATCGTTATCATAATCTTATGCAGTGATGTTCACTGATGAATGCAACCTTCTATATTTGTATGAGCGCGCGGAAAGCACTATATATATAGGATATATAGAAAAACAAACGACTTCGGGTCATTTTTTCTTAGATCGATTAGAAATTTCTGGTGGTAGGGCATTTTGCGAATGCCCGCCTGGCTAGCGACCACCCTCAAGTAGAAAATCTGTCGCCAAGCACCTAACGGTGTCCTCCGGCAGCAGTCCTTGAGAGCCAGTGAAATAACAAGCACATTGGACTTTAACAACTATGTCTCTCAAGGTGACAGGCGCAGTGCAATTCGTGACTTGTGACCGCATCTGTTCTAGGCAGAAGTTAGTCCGCTTATCATCAGGTGGGCCTCGAGCTTGTTTCGTCACAATTCCATTAAAAAAAAATGATCTAATGATCGAAGTAAGCAAATGAGGTAATGGTACTAATAACTGACACCACTGTTATAACCGCATACAGAATAATTATCAAAAGCCCAAAAAAAGTTGATGGAAGGTCTAAACTGTAAAACAATAATGCAATCTGTTTCAGCTTCAATAAAAACATAAAAAAATAAAACAAAAAAATATTAATAAAAATCTCAATATATTTGTTAGGACTAGCAGAAGTCAATCCTAAGAGGTTGTTAGCATTTTACCAATAACCCTGTATAACCTGCCTATAATATATAACAATAAAAGTGGTTTTATAATGCTTGCTACAGCATAATTTATCTTTGCCGAAATTATATTTAAAAATGTATCAAGTAAATCAGGTTTACACAAGGTAAACATAAATAATCTAGAACAATTTAATTGCGTAGTCTAGTCTCTAGACTAACGAAACATTTGAATTTGAATATTGGCATAGCAAGATTTTAGAAATCAAGTTATGATGACTATAATAAAAATCATATAGATTAATTTTGAGAGATACCGTGACCAATGACATGTAAATAAGATGAAATGATTGTTATAAAAACGGCTACAAGAGAGATTATTTGGAATACTGATAACAGCTGACAAAACTATTTACATTTTTAGCAAGAATTGAATAGTTTATGGGCCTATTTCAGAATATTCGAGTAAGTTGCGGTTATACTACCCAGAACATATTTATTAAACAAAACACTATCTTCGCGTTTCACAGTCATCGATATAGCCTATCCATCGGTTAAAGCTTAAAACGAGCTACATGTTAACTGTCATTTTTATCATTCAGTTATTTTATGTTGGTTAGCAACCCGAAACTTTATTAGGAAATTCTGAAACGGAGCCTTAGGGCATGTTTCAGAATTTCGAGTAAGTTAATAAATAAAACACTATCTTTGCGTTTCACAGTCATCGATTTAGCCTATCCATTGGTTAAAGCTTAAAACGAGCTGCATGTTAACTGTCATTTTTATCATTCAGTTATTTTATGTTGGTTAGCAACCTGAAACTATTAGGACATCTGAAACGGACCCTAAATCTATTAAATTTAAAATTTCTATTCTTGAACCTGCTTAATATATAGGTTAATTCTAATCAACAATCTGATGGTAAAGATATACTTACGTACATGGTAGACGGTCATTCATTCAATCAAAGCTGGTACTTGTGCGTCATAAGTATAATGACTGATTTGCAATTTAACTAGCTTTGAGGAGACATGGCAAAGAGTTTCTGCTTCAAACACATTTGTTAATATGTATAATATACTCTTTAGAGATGAAATCGTTTAACAAGTTTTTAATGTAAACATTCTAGTTTTATATTAACATTTGTGATTTGAATTTAATCTGAATATTAGATGTAATTAATGACCAAATATTCCACGAGTAGACAATATTCTACCTCCTAAAGTAGTTATAATAATAGGTTTTAGTTTTTGTTCTAATAATAGTCTTGAAAGTACGTAAATAAAGTATTACCATTGCAAAAAATAAAACTATCGATACCTATTGGTATTATATATAACAAACATTTTTGTAATATAATGTAGCAATTCTAAAATGCTGCTGCATCTTTTGAGTACACAAATTTGAATCTTCAACTACAAGTACCTTTAAACCGGAAGTTTGTTTAACTGTTCTTTAAATTTAATATCTGTAGAGGACAATCTTCTTCTTTCTTTCCCTAACTCACGTTTTGTCGGGACGATACATCATATTATATTCTTCTATCACTCTTTTATATGATTATTGAGATCGTACTTGGCTTCCTCTTTTTGTATAGTGATATACTCTTCACACATAATAATTCTGGTCTTTAATCTTCTTCCGCTTCATGTCTTTCCGCATATAGGCATTTTCATATAATTATAAATCATTTAAAACAATAATATTCATAATAGTCCGCTCGTGACCACGACCAATGCAACTTGGTCGAAACGTTGAGGTAAATAAATAAAAATATAAATGTTTTTATCGCGATCAAACCCCGTTAAATACTTATAACTAATAATATTCAATTACTAATAATAATCATTACGACATTTATATTAAGTAGGTATACAAATAAATCTTTCTTTGTATATAACATACTTAGTAAATTTTTTTGCTAATGTGATTTAAGTATTCTATAATGTAAGTCTTTCATAAAATACTCTTTACTAATATTAAACTATAGAGCTATGCTCAAAGTTTCTTTGCGCGGTAAATCCAAAACAAGGATATTTGCTGAAGAACCAAAATCATCGACATAGCTATCAGAATTTGCAAGTTGAAGTGGCATTGGGCAGGCCACATTGCTCGACGAATTGATAACCGATAAGGAAGAAAGGTTCTCAAGTGGTTAGTTAGTATATTACACCGGAAGACGTAGAATTGGTAGGCCCCCCACTACGTGATTGACATCGTAAAAGTAACGGGTAAGCTGTGGCAACGAGCCCTTTTTCATGACATGGCGGAGGCTTTGTGCAACAGTGGACGTCTTCCATGATGATGATGAACCGCAGTATACAATATAATACTGCGAAGCCAGTATCTAACACTAACACTCGTATATATGCGAACCTATGGCTACGCAATCGTTAATTTATCTGACTGTATAAAGCTAACCCAAACGGCTCGAGTATTATTCCAATATTCCGTGCAAATTTTAATACAAATTATATCATTGCAATAAACACTATCTTCGCGTAGAACAGTATCGTGCGATTACCATGATAACCGAAGACTTCCTACTTGCGCGTAAGCCGCCCGCGTTTATTGCGAAATAGCTGCGCGAGCGCATTGTCTAGCTAGCCACTTCCTCGGAGCCCAACCTTGACTGTGACGACGACAAAGTTGTGAATCGAATACCAAACCTGATATATGTTAAAGCATCTGTTTTTTTTCTGAACTTATGCAAAATTGTACATATATGTTGATGATTTCTATACCGTGATAATACAATTGTGTTAAATAGTGATAATTATTATACATATCTTTTCACTGATTTCATTGAGAACAGTGCGAAGAAACAACCCACGACACTACACTCATGAATTTACCGTGAAGCACAAAATACCTTTCATATTATATTGTATCATTTTTGTATCTGCCAATACCTTTTATCAAACACCGTGGACAAAAAGAAGTATCGACTAAGCAGTATAAAGCCTATTAATGTGTTGTGTTGTTGCTTGTGTACGACGTCTTGGGACATCGTAGCTCAAACACGGTGTAACTGATTCCAATGATGTTTTATTTTATTTGAAAGCAAGCATCAATGCGATAGTTTTAAATGTTTGACGAAAATCTGGTTAACATTTTTCAAGATATTTAGATCGTATATAATTAATCTAGATTACTGGTTCTCTCTCAGTATTACATAAAAATATATCACTCGATAGCGTATATGATTAATGGTTCATAATAATAAACAAGCAGTTCTTAAGATTATGCTGTTGTCCACCTTCCGGTATTTTACCTTTAGCCGCCTCTTACGACTCCCACAGGTAGCGTTGGGGAGTGATATTCTAGCCCGGCACCCCCAGGGGGGATCCCGGCAGCCTACGGGGAAGCCCGGCAACCCATTGGGAACCTCGGGACCCCACGGGGATTCAAACAAGTATGATGCAAATTAAATAAATGATTGTTCAATTACGAACAAGGTAGTTGCGAGTTAAATAAAAACAAGTTCACACAGAATAAATGTAAAATAATGAATAATTAAGTGTGTTTTGGACTGTTGACTGACAACACTGTATACAAGGTCGAACAACCGAGTACAAAAACCAAACCGATTCTTTGTCATGTGTAAGTGAATACATTTTAGGCTTAATGTTACATGAAATCTGTAAATTCGAATTTAAATAATTCTGTGAAACATGTTGTCAGTTTTTGGAGTGCCCAAAACGGGGCTTGCTTGTGATCATAACTTGGATGGGTAACCGCTGGCATATATTACTGCTTGTAATCGTATTGAGTGCTTCCATTTTCGGAGGGCCTTCTCAGGATGGCAGTAGAATTTCTGTAGGTTTACATGCCTAAGTTTTAGGTTTCTATTTTTAAAGACAGTAAATATTTTTATATCTGATTGGATAGACTTTGATATCAATCGCATCTGATGGTAAGTGATGTAGTCGAGGATTGTGAACGGGCTACTACTAGAAATACTGGCTTTCTAAGTAAACGTCATGTCCTGTTGTGGGTAAATTAGTGAATCTTTTGTAGAGATTAAGATGATTCGGAGAGAGCAAGCACCAAATTAACATTTCTTGTCGTGTACTATCCTCAAAAACTCGGCCATTTTAAAAATACTTAGCGGTTTACGATCCAACACGACATCCATCTAACGATCTATTTCATTTTTCCATGGTGGTAACGTATTTTACGAATTCACCACCATCAAGTAGGAAATGTGTCACCAAGCACCTAACAGTGTATTCCGGTAGCTGTTTTGAGAGTCAGTTGAGCCAGTTCCCGTTCTAGGCGGTTACATATTACCAACGTCGACTGAGTGAATGTGGTCGACGTTTTCGACCACATACACTTACAGCTCTCACAATCACTTACCATCAAGTGAGACTGGTCAGAGAATAACAGCCTTTGCTGCCTACAGAAAAAAAAACTACGTAAAGATTATCAAGGCAAAATACATTAAAAAAAGATCACACAAATTTTTTTCGCTATACATATATCTCAGGCCTAGTAAAATATACCTTATACGGCTTATACCATTAAATTCAGTAGGTCTCCTATATTACAGAACGTCAAACCTGACGCAGATTTTAAATTTGTTGGATTTTATTTGTCATAGAAAAAGAAAACTCCTTGGTTTGGACTTTTATGACATCTGACAGTAGAGTGGATAGATTATCAGCGGTGACAAAGTGTCCATAATTGTTTTTTAGTTTATGGATTTGCCTATACCGCTAAATTCGACGCTATAGGTATTTTAATCTTGGATAAGATTTTTTCCTTCACTACTGCTGTCTGCCCGAATTTCATAAAACTCAATACCATTGCAAATTTAAAATACTTTATTTTCATTGGACGTCTAAGGTGACAAAGGTCTATCATATTTTGTTGGTAACATAGATTAAATTCCTCGCATAGTTTTATCCTAGTTTGCCGAAATTGACCCTTAAAAACCTAATATCTGACAAGTTTTCTTTATAAAATTACGAATGATCAGTTACTTCTATCACTCTACGTGCAACAGCTTGTAAAGAGGCGTTACAAACACATAACCTCGTGTCATCAATGATACTCGTACATACCCGACCCGTCATGTGTGGCGCCAACCGACTAGTGCAGATTAATATAATTTTTGTTAATTGAAACGGACTTGGGACTTCTCATGATCAATTGTTACAATTTTGGATTCTGGAGCATCTATTTATAACTCTTTCTCAAGTCGTTGACCAATGAAGAAATTTGTAATTGAAATATTTATTTAAAAGGATTTAAATTAACTTGAAAAGATTTCTTTGAGAGGCTTTTATTCATGAAATCTTTATCTTGATTGCAGGTTTGTTCTATAAATATAATTTGAAAAGAAATCTAACAAAATATGAAGTTTTTAATGGTTGTAACCATGCAGACATGTTTAATTACTTGGTTACAGTAAAGAAAAGGGTTACTGCAATATTCTTATATAGTGAAAATCTGTCGCCAAGTACCTAATTTTTTGTTCCGGTAGCACTCCTTGAGAACTAGTAAAATAACAGGCATATGATACAGAAATGCACTAGGTAGAGATTAACGCTTAACATCAGGTGGGCCTCGTGATGATTCAATCACAATTCCATAAAAATGTGTACGTCTACCTTAAGCGACGTATGTTGCAGGCACCTAATTACTAGGTGCCTATCAACAAGGCTGAGGTTACACTAGAAATCAGGCCCGCAGCTCTTTGACGGTCACCTTTGACGTATGTGAACTGTAGTTATTTCTCGTGTATTCACTTCCCCATAATACTAAGAAAACATTAGCAGAACCACAACTTATCAAAAATTTATAAGATCCAATATGACAAAGTATTTGGGTTAGGAAAGTTGAACTAAAGAAAATATACGTGGATAAAAGAAGTTATATCGAAATCCATTTGACAAAAAGCGAAGAAAATCTTTAAGGCTTGATCAATTTTATATTGAACAGCTCAATGGTTTTTCTTTTGAGTCTAGAATCTCATGTTTATCAGACGTTCAAATCAAACCAAGTGACGTACCTTCGTGCTATTACTTTTGAAGCCGTATACGATTCGGAGCGTAACCAACTCAATCGACTCAATTTGCGGAAACATAATAAGTTTTTTTGATGCTGGTGTCGTAACTTCACGGTCAATGTCGAGAAGTCGACCTTGCGGCGCGCTCGAGCACGTCTCTCGCTTCATACCTAGACCGAATAGTGGACAACTAGTTACGTAACTGAACTATTAATTTGCTAATGTATCTTCGCGTTCTGAATTCAAATCGTGTGTTAATCGTGTGATAATAGCTTCAGCACTGTTCATTGGTCGGGAAGCTGATTAGCGAAATTCAAATTGGCAAACGTTGAGCGTGTTAAATTTTTAACTGACATTCATAGAAAGAGGAGGTTTTCAATTCGACTGTTTATTTTTTGCTACGCGATTTCTTCGTAAACTATGAACTGATTTTGATGATATTTTTTTGTTGGGTAGATTTTACTTCCAAGTTAAACCATTTAACTTTCACCAAAATCGGTTGAGTCGTTGTTAAGTCATAGTCTAGATAAACTAAAGTAAGTAACTGTGAAAATGTATTTGCGTACCTGGGTGATTAAAAGGTAATTGCAACTCTTGGTGAACAGTATTTTAGAAAAGTTAATGATCTTGTAATCATTCGGCATCATTAAAATGAATGAAAGATTTTTAAAAAGAAGTAACTTACTTCTCACAATAAACAGCATGAAATAACTTGTGGAAGTAGGAACATGGTAATGTGAGTTCACTGATTTATATATATCATGATACTGACTTCAAAAAGTTATTTCACAGTTTTTAATGTTGGAAGTCACTCACGTATTTTTATAAAAATGTTTCTTGAAATGGTTAAATCCAATACTTTTATCTACAGTTGTTTCCTTCGCTGGAAGATAATCATGACAGAATTTAATGATATCTAATAGGGTAGGCTAAAAATGTACGGTTTCATTCGTATACATTTTGGCGGATGTGTACTATATGTCTCTTGCCACTGCACTTTCATTGCAGTGACCTATCTAATAGTAAGTTTATTGATGATAACCTTAGCCGTTCCGTCAATTGTGAACAATACATTGGTGCAAGTCAACGACTCTGTTACATTAGTAACATTAGTATTATCAAGTGGACGTCATCGAGCGTCCACTGTATTTTTAGACTAGGCTGGACTAAAAATAGTAGCGGTTATAACTGTATTAATATTTCTAAAAATGGATCGTCTACAAGCAATGATAACGTGGCCGAGACCGATAGCGTTTGTGACGTTTCATCGCCGTGTTAAGTTTGTTTTGGTTCATCGTTGACAGGCACTTTTTGTTTGAGCAATTTGCTTTGCTTTATTTTCAATTTATTATACCTTGATGTTTACTTCTTTTGCTTCAATATTTATTCGATACACTTTATTATGCTATTGAACGGCTTCAAATTCAACTTATAGTACATATTTTATGATGTATTTGTTTACCATTTTTTTAATGAGCGTCACTTACTTTTTAAATATTCATTGAATTCGATATATTCTGTGATATCAAGTATATGATTCCAATGTAGATCAATGAGAAGCTTATGATGGAAAATAAAACCAATTACGAGTATGAATTAAGCAAAGTACAACAACAATGCGCGCTGCGCTTGGCGGCTACGACCTTTTCTTTGTCCAAACATCATAAGAGTTAGAAAATGAATAAAAATTGATTGGTATTATACTTTTCAGATGAATCAGTTGTCCGATTTTTAAATGTTCAGCTCGGATTTGTTAAAGATATAATTGGTCACATTTAACGTTAGTTGTAAAGAGTTATTTGTGTAACTCTTGCTTGTGTGTGCTCTCTTGAGCAAAGTCTCTTTTTGCTGCGAGTGCTGATTTTGAATCATGAGCAAGAGAAGGATTCAATGATTGAATCACAAGTTTAGCATTTTTTGCCAAAAAGTCGGTACATTTTTGTTTTTTAGGAATCCTATAAATTTTCTTCTTATGAGAAGTTAAAGTGACCAAAATCAGGTAATACCTTACGGTTGGATGGTAGATTCTATATTTCTTTGCAAGAATTAAAAGCTTTTTAGCCACATTACATGTGTAAGAACTTGCATCACAATAATTTGATTTCCATACACGTGAATGGCCTTTCTCTGGTTTAAGTTGATGAAACTTGAGTAGTTATCTAATCTCAATCAAGCGTTATAGTTTCAGAATTATTACATAACAACCTACAAAGCGCATTTACCAAAAACAGGTAACTGTCAATTATTATTAGGAGCTTTGATCAACTTGATATAATTTGATTGAAGTTTTTGTATCTAATATGACAACTACTCCTATGTCCTGAACTCTTCAAGATAGAAATTGAGAGAAGAGAGATACAGGATTATCAATAATTTTAGTTTTATCGCGCTTGTATTTGTTAACCTATTGTTTGTATATAAGCATATACAAAATTATATATAAATACAGACGAAGCCAGATAACTACTAAGATTATACATTTTAATATTGTTTCGTATGAAATATTAAATAACGCATGCTCTGCGGATTACATTACAAGATAAAAAAAATACTGGAGAATAAATAAGTCGTGTGCGGGATTCGAACCCGCGTCCATCCACCCCTTTAGCCGGGAAGTGAACTGACTGACTGAACTAAGATGACATTATGATTCATAACTATATATCCACATACGATGAGTGAAGAACGAGAGCAAAAATTAGGTAGGTGGATGGACGCGGTTTCGAATCCCGCAAATGACTATATTTTTTTATCTCATAAATTTGTAATAAGAATAAACTTATTTCTCTACGGAGAAACATGTACTAGTTAAAGTAATTAGCTATTAACATGATGTGAGACTTACGGGGACGTCATTGCCCATTATTGACAAAACCTCCAAGAAAAAAATGAATAAATTATTGTGTATTATTACCTTAAATTGTTTATTTTTTACGGTTTTCTTTAATGTTAATCGTAAAGAATTCCTCAAACCAGGTAGTATCAATTGATATCAAAACTTGTATAATAAAAAATATTAAAATGTGGCCCACATTATATTGCATTTTTAGATATATAAGAGCTTTTGGGTGGCACGTCGATATGCGTTCGATATTTTGTCACATGAAATTAACATTGCAAATTTCAACTTTAGAATACACGTTTGTGCGGTTTGGAAATGAATTGTTATATTTAAAAGCTATTTTTTATAAAAATACAAACGATATTTATTATACTCTGATTAAAATATATAACATATCATTTGTTTTTTTTTTAAAGATTTCATATAATTTATTATTTTTATCTCTTTGTTGCAGGTATGTTTAACACGGACTTTGTCGTCTCCTAGGCAACAACAATCTTATTTCATTGCTGTCAATTTTAACATGTTTCATCTGTAAGTAATAATGGTAACATAATTTTGGCTTTTATATATAAAATCTAATAGGTAGTTTTTTATTTCTTTAGTTTTCATTTGCCCAAAATCAAATATATGTAGTCGTACACGTAATATATTGCTGCCCTAGGCCGGAATCCCTCACAAACCTATTTACGCATTGTCAGCAGTATATTTGTCTATATAAACGGTGGCTTTCAAAATTAAGCGCTCAGAATTTGTGATAACTCCAGGAGTCACTAGACTCAGTACTAGTATACCCTTCAGGTGGAACCTGTGCCCAAATTAGTGGTAAAAGTGACTTGTAAGTCATCTTTGAAATATAATAATTTAATATTTTCAAATAAAATAAATATGTTTGTGTGTCCACAAGTAGTTTTTTTTTAAACAATTGAATTGGTCCACACAACAGTACGTACAAGTTGTAAGTTACCCTAAATTTGGGTTGCTACGGTTTCGTAAAATGCTACTAACTTCAATATTACACTTGTGAGTATCAAAAATATTACATAAAGTGTTCTCTTTAAAATATGTGTGTAAGGAGCATGCAGAAAGTTAATTTCAAAAACATGTATGTGTATAACTGATTTTACTAAAAGGAGATTTGATAATTCAAACTTTAAAAGTAGGTACTACGTTCTTTTAGTATGGTAAAGCAAATATATAATATATATAGTATATATGACTATATTCTTGTGAGTATAAAATTTCACTGATGCCAAGTTCATTTTTCCATCACACGTTGCATATATAATTGCTGCGTACTGGTTCCAGGCCAGTTCAGTAGCAAGTCAAGAAATTACCGGCTGCAAAACGATGCGCTCGCGCACTGTGCGAGGTGCCTGATTGGTGACTTCGTTAGGGTTACTGCAAGTGTGTTTTAAATCATCATTTATATGTGTAAAGAAGATAGCTTATATAAAAATAATAATTCAGTTCTTATATAAAATATTTCAGTGTTTTTAGAGTCAACATTCAGAATTGTAATTTCAAATTTGAATTATCAAATTTTTTTTTTGTGTAGGTACTGTTTTAATGGTATTTTTTATTTAATATAAATAAGTTAACATAATGTATAACGGAAGGAACCAGTTCACTGCCAACAAAAAAAAATAACTGTTCTACTTTGTTTAGAGCTTTTAGAGCCCTGCCTGGTTACGAAATACTGAACTAAGTAAGCTTAAAAGTTTAAAAATTTTCTTGCCAAAATAATTAAACTCGTTTTAATCTATATTAGCGTTTTAATATTAAATATATTAGAGACAGCCCTACTAAAACAGGTGTTAGAAGTAAAAAGAAACCTAGGTCCGCAACGAGACTCGTTTCTGATGGCTACTGGATAGGCTAGGGTTATCTCCATTAGATTAAATAGGCACTCAAATGAACATACGCTAAATTTACGACACAATATATTAGATAAAACTAAGTATTATTTTAATGGCGTGAATGTAAATTAAACTTATTAAAATGAGAAATATACGGCACTACGAGACGTATAATATAGCTCATTATATTAAAAGTTAGGTATTTGAATAAATTGTTGGTAG
This sequence comes from Plagodis dolabraria, assembly GCA_963854805.1. Classification (NCBI taxonomy): domain Eukaryota; kingdom Metazoa; phylum Arthropoda; class Insecta; order Lepidoptera; family Geometridae; genus Plagodis; species Plagodis dolabraria. The sequence continues at coordinate 8,858,363 of OY978442.1, forward strand.
TAAAATTTTTACATTATGATATTGTTTTTTTACTACGTGCACGATATTAAATAAACTTACTATAAAATAATTAAATAATTTAGATCACCACCGTGCTGTAGGGTCACCTGAGAGATTGCAGCATTACCTCGATTAATATCGAGGCTCAACTTTTGGGCAACATATGCATCAGCTCTGAGATCCCCGAGGCGAGGACTATCTGGTCAATTGTAAATTTGTATCCAAAAGTTAAATGACATACCTACATAGATTATTCATTAGGTATGTCTACTTACTATGCATATATTATGTATACTTTTAAAGCAGTATATTAGCCCAGCAGTCATAATTATGACTGCCATGCTGCAGGTCTATGGTTCATTTCCCCCGACGGTTGAGGTTTACCACAATTTGGAAGGGCATTTTGTGAATGCTCTCCTTGCTAGGTACCAGGCGACCATCAAGTAGAAAAACATGTCGCCAAGAAACGGTGTATTCCAGCAATCATCCTCGAGAGCCAGAGGGTGATTATAAAGTTCAGACTCAAACAACTGTATATATATCAGAGTAATGACAGTGTGCCCTAACGCCATAATTTATTCACAAAAAGTAGCTACAATTGTAAGAACATTCAATACTAAAAACCGACCTAGTGTTAGTCGAACTCGCTCAACATTTATTGTTTAACAAAAAGTTATAATTTTTAGTATTAATTTTATGTTTACGTTCATATGCATTTAGCAGTGATATCTCAGTGGCATTGGCTATGGACTGCCGCGCAGCAGGTACATGGTTCGAATCCCGCCACGGGCTTGAGCTTCACCGCATGGTGGAAGGGCATTTTGCGAATGCCCGCCTGGCTAGCGACCACCCTCAAGTAGAAAATCTGGCGCCAAGCACCTAACGGTGTGTTCCGGCAGCAACCTTTGAGAGCCAGTGAAATTACAGGCACATGAGACTTAACAACTATGTCTCAAAGTGACGGGCGCAGTTTAATTCGTGACTAGTGACGAAATGCATCTGTTATAGGCAGAGGTTAGTCCGCTTAACATCAGGTGGGCCTCGATCTTGTTCCGTCACAATATCATAAAAAAAATGATTGCCGGCAAGATTACTTACATAGCTTACGATAACGAGCTGATAATGTGGTCAAAGGTGGTAAAGACGGGTATCCTAGAATTAGAACTGGCCATCAAGGCCAGTGAATACACCGACAGAATGACAGAATACACCGTTAGGTGCTTTGTGGGAGATTTTTCTACTAGAGCATGGTAGCTTGCCAGGTGGGTATTCGCAAACGACCTACCACTGTGCTGTAACGACTGCCAGCTTAAGACAAAAGCGAGGACCGACGGCTCTCCGAAACACGGTAGCGTTCAGTAGTGAATATACCATTAGCGATCCCCATCCAATTTTTGACAGCATCGAACGTCAAACTAAGGACTAATTATAATATGCTCTGTTACGAGCGTTTCGATGATTTCAGAACCACTACCGTGAGTCCAGCCTGTGTAATTTTTGATATCTTTTGTTATGCCAAATATCTTAATTTTCATGGTACTTAGTAACCGTATCTTCCGCATTTTGCATATGTATTATCATAAACACGTACACAATCAATCTTTATGGCATATCGGCGACGTAGAATAATCTTAAGATAAGTACCTGATATGATTATCAAGAGTTATCACATCAGGTACATTGTCATACCGATCTTGTCACTCCCTGATGATTGTTTTGAGGTTGGGCGTATGATATCGACAAACTTTGCCAAAATGTACCGTAATAGTAACTGTGTAGTATTCTGTAAGACTTAGATTTTAGGTTTCTGTTTAAAAAACTTAACCCTTCCTAAGTCTACAACCGCGTCTGTCCGTCCACCTTTAAAAAATATAAATTTAGAACTCAACAATTTTGTTTAGTGATTCAAATGTGATACATACATAAAATCCGCCCCGTTACCACAGATTTTTATTTGCTACGATCCTTACCTATCTCTTTCACTTCATTTACTTTCATACAATTTAAGCGTTGGTTTATGGTACTCCTGACCTGGCTGTTTTTCAAAAAATGTTCAATCTGATTTCGGAACGTTCGCATATTCCCTTCCAACACTTACGTTCATATGTCAAATGTGATATAAGAAACAATAACATTAAATATAATAAAAATGAATGGCCTAAAAATTGTGGAAACGGTATTGATAACAATTAATGGCCTTTTATACAAGTTTTCGTTTTTGCTCTACCGTACGAGAACCATACGTACTCGTAAAAATCAAATTTTGTGTAAATAAGAATTTGTAAACATTTATTTACAAGGGTTTTATTTACCTAAGAATACATTTCTATGTAAATAAAAACTACTAAAGTTGAGATTTGGGATCGGACTAAAATCCTGTACTAAATAAAATATACCGTCTGTGGGGTCCCCGGACCCAGTGGGTAAATGCTGTCTTTCAGTCCGTGTGTCACGATTCTGTAGTTCGGAAAACGAATAATATACATGTTAAGCGTTTTGATATTTTGTCTTCAGGATGAAATGTGCCTGTAAATTTCACTGGCTCTCAAGGACTGCTGCCGGAACACACCATTAGGTGCTTGGCGACAGATTTTCTACTTCAGGGTGGTTGCTAGCCAGGCGGGCATTCGAAATGCTCTTCTACCATGCGGTGAAGCTCAAGCCTGCGGCGGGATTTGAAGCATGGACCTGCTGCGCGGCAGCCCATAACCAAAGCCACTGTGCCATCATTGCTTTTAATTTATTAAGGAAAACGAGACCATAATTTTTTACATTCCCGCTGTGTCAGTTGCTCAGGTGCATTTGGACACCGTGACGTCATGACTTGCTGTGACGTCACGGCGAAGTATCAGTGAGTCGTTACGCTCAAAAACCTGTATAATATGAACATGACTTTTTTATTTACAAAAACAAGTTTAGCTAATAATTTAAATAAAACATCTGGTTCTCAGAATTATCAGCTAAAACTTCAACTGTTTTTTTTGTCAAAATAATATGAATACTCTGCCTTTTGTTTATCAAGGTCGAAGGAGAGGTAAACAAACCAATTAGGTAGGTAATGTTTTTTTATTTGTATGTAGGTAATACGATCATGATTACCTATACAATATAATTACATAATAAAGAAGTTAACATTTAAGAGTAAGTGCACGGAACGCTTTCCGTATTAAAGTAGTTTAGTCATATTTTAAATTTTAAAGCGCTCGTAGCAAATTTGCTTTGCCATTCTGAACCGATCAGCAAAGCTAAGCAACATCCGCCGCGGTCATGAGTTGGATGGGTGATCGCTGGTGACTTACTACTGAGCGCTTCCATGCTTCGGAGGGCACGTGTTAACCCGTCGGTCCCGGTTGGTGTCTTATGGTGGCAGTCGTTATAGCATGGTGGTAGGGTATTTTGCGAACGCTCGCCTAGCTAGCTACCACACTCAAGTTGAAAATCTGTCGCCAAGCACCTAAAAGAGTGTTCCGGCAGCTGTCCTTGACAGCCAGTAATTCTAGGTTAGCCTGAACAACATCTCATCATCATCATCATCACTTACCATCAGGTGAGTTAGTGGTCAAAGGTTAACCTATCAAGCATAAAAAAAAACAAAGTGTTCAAACTCGGTGAAATTTTGTATGCATATTGCTGAGCTAGAGTATGCATATATATGCTTCTGGTTTGCCAGTTTTTCGATTCATTATTTATTTTATCCCTAAATGTAAAAAAAAACAATTCCCATAAAAAACTATTATTTGAATAATTTTTTGAATATACTTACTTTTACGGAAATCTGGCAGACCAGAAGCATATATTAGGCTTAAGGACATACATGCAAATTAACAAAAAAAATATTACCAAAAAATGGAACCGGCTTCAGCACCCAAAAGTATGAAATAACTTGTTGAAGTCGGTACCATGATAGTTCAAAAGTACCTATTTTCATACATTGTGCGCATGGTTTTCAAACTTCGGCAAGTTATTTCACACTTTTGGGTGTTGAAGTCGATTCCGTTTCTTGGTAATTTTTTTTTTCACTCTTTTTAGTGACCCTTGCTACTTACGGGATCGACTGTTATTCGTTGTCAACGACTATATTTCAGTTATTAGAGTGTAACTCTAAAACGGCTTACCCGATTTTGACGAGCCAGTTGCCAATTTAGTTTGCTTGCCATCATTGACAACATCACCACTTACCATCAGGTGAGATTGTGATGTGAGCTAGCTATCGCAATAAAAAAAAATATACAGAAATTAGAAATACTTTCATTAAGCCAAGTTGGTTAACTTTAATTGAAGTCAATACATAGTTAATTTCTAATAACTTAATAATAACTTAGATAGGTATATTTGATAAAAATGCGCTATTTTTTTATTTATATGTAATATGTTCACGACAAAGTACTTATATAAATCGGTACACTGCTATAACAGATGCATTTCTACAAATGCATGACGAACTGCACTGCGCCCGTCACCCTGAGACGTACAGTTGTTGAGTCCCATGTGTCACTATAACAACTTTTTTATATGTTTTGATTGATATTTTTTGATTTTTTTGTTAAATACCCGTGCAAAGCCGGGGCGGACCGCTAGTTCATATATAAAATACTTAAAAATTATAAAAAATATATCTATCGACAATTCCACCTAGTTTTCCTGCAGTTAAACCGGAAAAATGTTTGACGCGTTTCGCTTCTTCAGGATGTCTTGACTTTTCGAGTGCACGATCGAGACAGTCATTTCAGTCTCAATCGTACCTTCTTGCATTATATTTCTTTAAGTGTTACAATCCCATTTCCATTTTGACGTTTTAAAAACCTAATTCCCAGCCGGACTAGGGCTGAACTAGTAACAGGTGCAGCCATACCGTTTATGGTGTTGCCAAGTTTTTTCTACGCCATAAAAATACGATTTTATTGTAGCTCTTAACGCTTTGACTTAGAGACCATCGAGTTTATGTTGGTAAGACGATGCGCGTTCCCATGCGATCTTCGAATGCATGTTATCGGCTTTTTTTTCTTATCTGAAACGGGTCTACAATGTGAAGATTCTGGTTTTGCAAGGCAAGTTGCATCTCTCAATAGTAGGTCTTGGGTATCACCCGGCCATTTCAATTTAAGCTTTAAATTGCACAGGGCATTTTTGTGATAAGGTGTCATGGTTATTTCAAATTTATTTTTCATATGTTATTCGATTTGAGAGTAACATTTATAAACATAATTATATTCTTAATTCTAGTTAATGTCCCGGCAATCAGGGGTAAGAATTTTACTACTTGTATTGTATGCCATCCAAACTTTTAAAACATTTACTTTCTATCATAACAATAACTATTTTTTATAGTATATCACCTGCATTTTATTGATCTGGATTGGAGATAAATATTTCGAATCAATGAGAATTCCTCGCAAATTTTATTGTCTTGAACAGTTATTTAATACCGATACACATAATATATGACACCTAAAACCAATAAAAATATTGAACATTACGTTTTTTTTATTAGTATTAAATATTGTAAAATTGTAAAGTTGTCTTAGGTTTTCGACACATAGTAATTAAACAACTTTAAACGGTTTAAATCGTGTATATTTATCATTATTTTGTCCCGACGTTTCAAACACTTGTGTCGTGGTCATCGTGGTCTTTGCAGTCACCCCGTGACCACAGTCACTGCAAAGTGTTTGAAACGTCGGGACAAATTAATGTTAAATATACGCGATTTAAACCGTTTAAAGTTGTTTAATGACTATATTGTAAAATTCTTCTTGAAATGTCTCGTTTTACGAAATAGTTAGATCTAGCTGCCAATAGAATATTCCGCCACAGATGTCAGCGCTCACGATAAGAGTTGTAATCTTTTTTTTTACACGACTGTCCAAAAAAAGGAGCGTTATGTTTTCAGGGTTCATGAATGTATGTATGTTTATGAGTTTCTTTATTCCACCATAACTGCTAATTGGCTTATCCGATTTTCATCTATTAGATGTCATTAGATTAGTCTTGTTTACCCAGGTGACACTATAGGTACACAAAATAATTTAAAAAAAGTTGTGCATTTTAGCCATATTGTGAGATTTTTTTTTCTCCTAAACCCTTCGGGTATCATAGTGAAGGGCTTAAAGAAAAGATACATATTATATAACTTGCAGTTTTAATTTCAATGTAACGACAAATTGCTCTATGAAAATAAATAATCTTGCAGACAGTGCAGGTTTTTAAAATTTTTAGTTTATTTATTCTTGATTATGGGACTGTAATGTAACACGCACGAAGCCCACCTAATGTTAAACGGCGATCTCTATCTACAGATGCATTTATTCACAAGGGATTAACTACACTGCTCCCATCACCCTGAGACGTACAGTTTCTTAGTCTCATGTGCCTTACATTTCATAATTACTTACCTACTGGTTTTTGGCGACAGAATTTCTACTTCAGGGTAGTAGCTAGCCAGCTTAGCATCCGTAAAATGCCCTTCCTCTACGCGATGAAGGTCAACCCGGAGGTGGAGAACTAACCATGGATTTACTAGGCATGTCTATAACTAAATCACCGCTCTGCTCTCATTGCCCCAAAAATGTTCATTATATACAGACAATTATGTAATAAATTCTTTTAAATAAAATCTGCCCCGTAGGGTACCGGGTTAGAATCGCACTTCCCCATATCATCCCGTGGGTGTCGTAAGAGGCGACTAAGGGAAAAATACTGCAAGGCGGGCAGCAGCACTTTCTAAAGAACTGCCAACTTACACTGCGATCTCCAAGACACATGCCAAGCGTGGGGATTATGGCAAATACCCCCTTAATAGAGGAACTTAATAAGGGAGGGACGATCAGGCTGTTACAGTACAGTACTTGTGTGTGATTTAGGTCGTTAATAACGCTTATTTGAAAAATAATGTTACAATTACACGTGGTGGCTACTTCATAATATTATTTTAATGTTTCATCATACACAGTTGATTTCTGCGGGCGACCACATGCAGCTTGAAATACCAGTCTCCCACATAACCATAACATATAGTAATTAAGATTTTTTTTCCATTACTGCCTTCGTATAGCTGCAACGGAACGTAGAGATGAAAAAACGGCAATGATCAACAATTATGATTTACCATCGTTTGACTTGGCACATAATGCGAGTATATTATAAGGTCCAGTCTTCCAAGCCTCGAGGTATAAATGTAAATGCCCTCTGTGACTAGGACAGCTTCTTGCGACCTTGAGGGCGGCCATTCCTTTTTTCGCGCGTTCAATGTTGCCAACTTGACGGCCTGGCGTTCAATGTTCAACTTTTTCATTTTCTTTTATGGCAACTTGTTACGCAACTTATTTTACCTCATTTTTGGTTTTAAAATAATTAGCAGATAAGTACAAATATTAAATATTAAATTTTAATTATTTTACTTGTACAATACTGGTAGTAAAAAAACAGTAATAAAATAAGTATGTACTAGGCTTCTGTCTCTCTATTCTATTTTAAATTGCTAACGGCTGAAGCTGAAGGAATGAGCCAGTAACGGTCTGTAATTAATTTGTTTTGAGATTTCTTAAAACCTCCATGATTCTTCATGGAGATTATTATCTTCCTCCATAAAACTGATGTTCTATTATAGTAGAACTCTACTAGAACCTAGTAGTGTAAGTTAGTCAGCTGTTGCAATACCCCATACACTATTCAAATAAGGATATCAAATTGAAAAAAAAGAACACTTGTGTAGCCTTAATTACAAAATTTTATCTCTCATTCCATGATTTATTGATTTAGATATTTTGTTTTAGATTTCAATTAAACATTGTGTATTGGGTATTTTGCCCTTACTTACTTTTTTACTTAAAATTTTGAGATGTTCTACTTGCCACGGTTGCTAAAATGTTTTAAGTCCCTAAGTCGATTGAGGATATAAATTCTTTCTAATCTTTATATATTATTTAAAAAGCACTTCAGCTTAATTTTGATTTATGTTTTCTAACTTTGAGTAAGAAATACCAATATCCGTAAAAACTACTTTTGACTAGAACTAAGGACTGTTTTATCAGAATACTTAGTTGAGTCTTGAGTCGCATATCTTATGCTCATATCTCAAGATACAGCTTAAGTGCTGTCATTCGGGACTCTACGTCATATAGACGAGTACATATATATATTAATAGAGTATCATCCCCTTCTGTCGTTATCTGTACACGGCTGGTAGAGTTCAGTAATCTGCTTCCGAGTGAAGATATCACGTTTGCGGGATTTAGCCGCGAATACGGTAATCAAGCGTTAAGATTACAGCAAGATACTGCTTTGGGGTGGTGAATGGGATACACCATTTTGTTTCCCAAACGCCCCCAGATGTGCCCACGTTGATATCGGGAATATTGGCTTTGTGGCTTAGGGCCTCTTGGGCATTAGGAATTGTTTGTAAATGAGGATAGTTTTCGTTTTTGGGATGTTGGTACTCATACCCACATGATTCTATGAATTATACGTAATTTTATATGAAAGATAAAGATCATTAATGTACATTTCGTGTTTTTTCTGTGACATTACAATTAAGTACTTGTTGTAAATACTATGATACTATTTTAAGGTAACTTAAAATGTATTTTTTGTTCGATGACACAAAAACCCACTTAATTCCTAAGCCGATTCTGACGAAGGTTGCTACAGGAAAAATCAAGATTTTACCTTCGTTATAGTAGTTTTTTTTAAGGGATTGTGATGAAACAAGCCTGAGGCCCACCTGATGTTAAGCACTGACCTCAGACTATGACAGATGTATGTCGTCACAACTGACGTTTGCTCTGAGCCGGTCTCCCTGAGACATTTGTAATTTTACTGGCTCTCAAGGATTGCTTCCGGAACACACTGTTAGGTGCTTGGTGACAATTGTTCTACTTGAAGGTGGTAGCTAGCCTGGCGAGCATTCGCAAAATGCCCTTCCACCATGGTGATGGGAATCGAACCAAGGACTTAAGGCACGGCAGTCCTTAGGTTTTACCGCTCGGCTCAATCTTCAGAAATTCTCAAGTCAAAGTCGACAAAACCGCTAGTGAGCCAATAAACAATAAACCGCAACTGCCCTAATTGCCTTACTAGCTAGTCACAGCCCAGCACAGGTCTGACTCTAATTCACTTTCTCAGAATTCAGGCATCGTTAGCACTATATTCAAGGACAATATACACACCTACAAGGGCGTAGCCAAGTTCCTCCATGGTTTGAAGATGTAGTAGAACAAAATTATACTCTAAGACCTGACTCATAGGATTTGAAATCGTTTGGACTGAGTTTGGAGAGCCTCGGCCCGCAGATTGAATAAACTGCTTGACACAGATTCGTGGTTTCGTTTCGGGTCAAACGGGTGCGAGAGTACAGTAAACAAAATGCTCTGCGCCTGTTACGACATATCGGAGATTGGTTAAGGATAATTTCAATCAAACTTGGAATCTCTTATTACACCAATGTACAAGTGTTTTGTCGCAACAAATAGACTTTTAATGTTAAGACATTCAGTGAAAATACATATATAATAAGTGCATAAAACATGTCATTTTAGTCGAGACGTTTAACAGTCCGAACTAAAGGCAAGGACTGATATTTAGGTCGAGGCTAAAATTGGGTTTATGCACCAGTTTTACACATTTTTTTTAATGTTTAATTGCCAGGAAATGAAACAAATAATTTAAATAAAATCATTATAAATTAAAATTAAAATTGATATTTATAGTGCTTATGTGTCCTATTTTGAGTAGCAAAATTTCTGTCTGGGTTTTTAATAATAGTCCCCTAGTCTATGTGTATTATAAAAGACCAAGGCAACTTCCCACATAAAATTTTATACAAACTGTATCACTATGAACAATTAAAAAAAAAAATTATATATTTGTGCACTTGTATTTAAAAACGGGCTTTTATGCTTTAGAGCTTAAAAAGCCCTTTTTTCCGCTTTCACCGGGCATAAACAAGAACTTTACGGGCACCTAAGAGGTGAAAAGTACTTTCCACTACACTTGCTCGTACAAGCTGTATATCGTTGGCGTTATCTGTATCGCAATGTACTTCTTTTCGCATGCGTGATTTTATATTACAGTTTTAATAAGCTGCCATCGGGCTGATACTAAAGAATTGAAAAACAAACCAAAAAGTCTCACTTTTAGGGTTAAAGATACGAATCACATATTTTCTTTACTGATGGCGGTATAGCTCGATGTTAACAAAGCAACAGCCTTATTTTTCTTTTTTGTCAGAAGTAAAAAAAAACCTTGCAAGCCCTGGACTGCAACTCTGGCTTACGTTTTGAATTATAAACTTTCCCCACTCATATCGTAACGTACATTGATATTATCCTCTTATCGAATGCATATTAAAATTTTCGAATGAAACTCAGATAATAGATATACCTACGTAAAAAGTATAATATTTATGTAGAAAATTAAACAAAACTGAATGAACGTGTTTTTCGTAGGCATTAATGAAATTTTATTATGTCGCGTAGTTGAGATAATTTAAACAGATAGTTATCAAATGCTTGTAAAATGTTATACCTGCATTATGAATACCCAGGTAGTATTTAGGTATACTAAAGATAAATTACTGATTGTCAAAAAAACTGCCATAAACAATTATCAGGCTTATCTTTGCAATGGTTATTAAGATGTCATAGCGTCATCAGATAATTGCATAATTTTCAAATAACTTGTCAAAAAGTCGTAATAACATGAACTATATTATAGCTAGGTATTTTTAGTACCTACTAATAACTACCGAAGACAAATATTGACAATATCGAGAAGCCAAAGTCGACAACAACAAGATATCGGACCAATTTCATATACGTATCCATAGCTTCCGTACTATAATAATAATGCATCATTATGAAGGTAGGCCTATCTCTTAACATTGCTGGTTCTGTAAACCCCTGTATAGAAATCGGCCAATTGCGAGTTGGACTCAAACACCACAAAGTTCAATACCAACACAGAATATACCAAAAAATCGTTATTTATTTCTTACAGTTCGAGATCCTTAGCTAGAGAACGCCACAGAATAAAAAGGAAATAGAAGGGTCGTTCCGCAAAATCATTCCAATAAAAAAGCGACTCTTGCTACGTGGCAATAAAGTGCATTTGAGTACCCAATTTTCACCTATAAGGCGTTTCTCTTTCTATCGCTTAGCTCTGATATTTTCTGACAAGGCTCACACCGTAAAATAATACCGTCCGGACAGATACCCCGATTTACCTGTAGTTTCTGAGGATCTACTATCCTACACTGCGATCCCCAAAACGCCTGCCAAGCTAGGGAATTACGGCTTAGTGGTGAAAACTTGGTTCAGCCGTTCACAATCCGGTTGATACCAGTATATTTTTGTTACATAATTACTAAATATTGATTGCCATGACTTCAAAAACATAAGACTATTATGGAAACGGCCCCCCATGTGACCTAAGTTTAAGGGAAATTCTGAAGAGAATTTCCCTTAAACTGATGTCTACCTCCATATAAGAAGCATACATTCGAAAGATCAGCTTTATATGTAGGTCTTCAAATTTATGAGATTTTGTGTTTTATGTATATTCATGTTTTGCCCTCCATTTTTGTACCAAATCACAGACGTGTTGCTTACCATCTGGTACTGGCTTATCAATCTCGGCACTTATTAATATTTAAATAAAAATCAATATTTTCAGATACAGACAATATTTTCTTGTCAGAAAAATTCAATGACTGGTATTTGTTCGAACGCGGCCAATGAGGCAATCTTCAATTTAATGTGAAAAAATTATTAAGTGCCTAACTAGTATTAGATACTATTGTAATACTTTTTTTTAAGTAAATAAGATTCGATAATAACGAGAGTTATTATCGAATCTTACCTATTTCAATCGTTTTTACTGGTTGTGATTTAAAAAACAATTAGACTATACTTATACACAAACATCCAGAGACTGCCGTTGCATCTTCCAGGAATCTGAAAAATTTCAAATCCAATCAAGGTACAAATAGAAGCTCTTGGTGGACAAGTACTTGCAATTTGTAACCAGTTCCCAACCCGGTCCCACCGGCGGGGGCTGATAAAATCATCGTTGGCGCCATCTCCCAGCAAGAATTAGCATCTGAACAGCTCCGCATACTTTGACATTGTAATCTTAAACAACAAAGGAATGACCTGACATTTGCTTATCAGCACCACAATACCACGCAACGTTTTCACCTCTGAGATAAAGGAACAATCACTGCATTTAACATCTTAAGTGTTATATTAACTCATCAGTTAGTTTTGGAACCGCAAATGTAATGTTGTAATGCGTATCAGTAATCGCTAATCAGTAGCAACTTTTTTGACAGTTATGTTATGAACGATGAATGTAATGACTACAATTTACGGTTAAGAATTACAAGAGTTTAGGTTGATATTGTATTAGCTTACAATATTTGTTTTCTTTCAAAAGTTGGTGTATAATAAACTGGTGGTAGGTCTTATCAGAAAGAATCCATCTTGTTACCTACCACCGCAATGCAAATAATAATATATTGATGATATAATAATTGAAACGTTAAATACACTGACGCTTGAGATAAAAGTATTATAAACCTTGACATACTTATTACAAATATGTAAAAAAATATTTTAAGGAATCATCGTTTTAATATTATTGAAAACTATTTTTTTCTCCTAACGACTCATTTTTTCTAAAGCAATTATATACTTATTATATCTGAACAAAATCAGACACACGCTCACACGTATGGCAAAATATTGACTGCACAAAGTAGATGGAAAGAACGGAAGTCAAAAACTATGTACCTAGACTAAATGTGTAGAGAATGACGAAACCTAACAATCCGTTCCGATTTTTCGTGGGAAATAAAACCGTAAAAAAAACACACTGCTTAGTTTCACTCCATAGAATTCCCGAAACAGCTCTAAATCTCATACACTCATATCTGTTAGACAAGTTACAGAAGCATATTTCACGTGAGTGGAAAAAACAGGAATACCAAAAGGATCAATTTTAGGCCCATTTCTTTTTCTACTATTTTGCCAAGAAATGCAATTATAAATTATGAACGAGTTCAATGATATACCTTTCCGAAAGTAATTCCATTGGTTATCATTTAGATAACAATATATACAAACACGCTGTATAACCTTTGCCCTATAGCACGTGATAAAATAGGCCATCTTATCAAATACTAAGTTGTTCTTTTAATAATAATAACGTATCTCTAATAATTGATATCATAAATGTACAATTTACTAGAACTAAGCCTCGAATTTTAAATATGTTCTGTACTTCAAAGTTCTTTTTTTTTCAAAGTTTTTCTTCTTTTCTTTCTTTCTAGACAACCCTTAAAATGATAATTGATAACTAAGATTTGATTATTTTATAATTATAACCTTTGTTTAAATCTATCTATCCTTGTTGAAGATATTATTTCCAAATGACTACTTAGGTCGCTTTAACATTTCCAAATGTTTGATGTTTATTCTTAAATCATGTATCGAGAATATTTACAGAATTTGATTACATTCGTTCGTTTCCAAGTCCATTATCAAAATTTTCGAAATCTTTATTCACTTATTTCTCTCTAAAAATTCTGCTCTTCCATTCTGGAACCATATGTCAAGTTGAAGTTTATTTTCATTATCATTCTATTCTAGTTCGATATATCTAATATCTAACTGCTGATTAAACGTTCAAAAGTTATCGTCAGATAAACAAACGGATGTTCAGGGGCCCGATTGTCAAAAAAAATTATAATAGAGATGAACTTAATTTTGGCATTTACTTTTTTCGATGGCCATTATGGAGTTCGAATTTCAAATATAATTCTCATTATTAACAATAACGCCTTATGTTCCTAAGTTATAACTTCTAACAGCAAATTCGCTTCTTCATGTTAATTCAAGTTCTAAAATAGGCACTATCATATGCTATCTATCTGGTACTATATCATATTGCGAAGTGGTAGATCTCTTTAAGAAGGGCCCATCTTGGGAAGCACCACTACAGTGTAAGATATTCTTCATAGAAGCAGTAGTGTGTTTAGGTGTAAACTGTAGCAAGTGACATTACTGGGCACATGAAACATAAGAACTAACGTCTCTGATTACGAGCGCAGTCCAGAGCCAGGAAGAACGGGATAGATGGTACTGTAACTGTAATGGACAGCCGTGACACATGCCATCACGTTACTTGTCGGTCTCATCTTCACTTCTGCATGAACAAAGATCAACAGGTTCGCAACATAGGCGTTTATAAAATAATGAGGAAGCTTATATTAGAACATTTTATCATAACCCTGCCCACAGTCGAAACAGCGCACTAAGTACTTAACTTTGCTAAAAGACAAATCTCAATCGACGTCAGAAAATACGCAAAAGAATTTTAAAACAAAAAATAAAATTTAAAATCACGTTCCTTGAAACATCAGCATGCATTATGCGCGAAGCGTTCACGCAGCTAGAATCAGTTGCATATTTCATAATGCGTTTGCACGATCCTTCCGTAAGGTAAACTATTAATATGGACACGAGAATCGTCAGTTAGCAAATTACTTCTAACACTTAAATATTAAAGACAGAATACGTAAAACCAGCTTCTGAAAATACCTAAGTGCTGTTTGGACTTGCACACTGAGGGTAGTGTTTCTTAACAATAATTCAGGATCTTGTGAAGTCTAATCTACGTTTGGCCAGATTTTATTTTAGTCTTACTATAGAGTTGTTACTGCAATTGCACTAAGTGTGTATTGCAAGTCCCTATGTATAACTGTTTCTTTTTCAATACCATGGATGTGTGTTATGTCGCAAGAAGTATTGTTTATTCAGCATTGTTTTTGTTACTCCAACATTAACGATTAATGCAATTTATCAAATCAACACATGTTCTAGAAAAAAAAACAACCTATCGATTCAAAGGACACAACCAATTATAGAAAGGGCGGATAGACAGCAAAACGGGACCAAATTGAAGGTTTTTCAAGTATACCTATGTAGATATAAGGTACAAATGCGAGATAGAAATAATTGAAAACAACGTCGTCTACCCTAACATTGGCACTACGCATTAAATACCCCTAGATTATACATGATTTATATATATAGTTGACCCATCAAAATTGTGCCGATCGACCATACATATGCCGCCGTTACGAAATAACAGGTTCAAAGCAAATAAATTAATACGCGTACTTCCTTTCTAAGAAAAATACTTATTATGTTGAGTATATAAAAAAATATCATGGGCGGAAATAAATAAAGCTTTCTTTCATTTAATTATGTCATAATAAAGATACATTTTAATAATGATTGTAGGTGTAGCAACGCCGTCGTAATTAGCGCTTCCGTCGTGACTTATTCTATTCTTTTGCCAGGAAAATAAGAATTAATAATATGAATAGGAAATAATGTTTTCTCCTCACAAGCTCCAAAAGATTGAAGCTTGTTTTTTATCATTGAAAATCTGCGTGGGAATATAATTTATATCCAATAGCATGAAAAAAGTACAATGAAAAAAAATTGCAACACTTCCAAAATAAAAATACTTGATGATTATTTTTAATATACTATATATATTTTAATATACTATATATATATTTTAATATATTATAAATATATAATTAATTATTATTAATTACTTAATGATACTTATGATTTAACATTCAAAGTTGAATGTGTAAAAAAACGCACTAATATACTGATATCTATTATTTAAGCTGTTTATCTTGCTTCTACTGGTAGCATGTTCCATGCTGGAGTGGGGGAAAAAGTTGAATGTTGTGTTTTCGCGAAGGATTCAATTTTTAAACCTCTGATTTGCTTGTGGTTCGATCCCATAATTTTTCGATTCTTCGGGTTTCAATAAAAGCACTCGCGCCAAATAATAACTTCGCAGTTATGAATAACACATAACTATTTCCTTGATCATAAAATTTAGGATATAGAAGCGATACATAAAAGTTTAGCCAGGTCTCTATAAAAAAATATCTTAACAAAGATCTCTCGGAATAGTGACTACATAATAGTACGGCAACCGTCGTCGCTTCGCCTATGTGAATCTGAAATCGGAGTCATTCACGTAATCAACATTGATTCAGATTATACTAGGGCCAGTCGCAATAACCAAAAGCTTTTTTAGAACTTTTTAGTCCCCGCATCTTACTCGTAGCAGCGCATAATTTTTTAAATGTTTGAATTTCGTA
Source organism: Plagodis dolabraria (assembly GCA_963854805.1). Lineage (NCBI taxonomy): Eukaryota > Metazoa > Arthropoda > Insecta > Lepidoptera > Geometridae > Plagodis > Plagodis dolabraria. Next base: position 8,874,549 of record OY978442.1, read on the forward strand.
CTGACCAGTAACGATTATAATAATAATTATTATCATTATATTTAAATTATCTAAGCGCTTGGTCGATGCGACGCGTGATCGAAATGCTGGCACATATTTGGCTCAACGAATAAGCATTGCAATTCAACGGGGCAATGCTGCCAGCATGCTGGGCACGCAGCCAACTGGGAGTGGGCTGGAGCGTTTGGACTGCCTATGAGTCTGTTATGACTTATAGGTTGTCTAAATGCTTTTATTGTAGTAGCTGTAGTGTTGTATATAGTTCATAGTATTTTGTTTAATAAAGGCATACCGCCGGAAAAAAAAATTCAAACTAACTATCTTTGAGATAGGATTCATATCAGCACACGCTGCATATTCAGTTACCTTCCAAACGGCAAATGTAATATTTGTACCTATAAAAAGTCATGCTATAGGTATTACTAAAGGTTTTTCTTCGTACCAGTCTGCTTTTAATAACGACAAAAAGAAACACAAAATTGTTCCAAGTCTTTTTTATCCTAAAATTAACACATTAAAAAAACAAACGAAATAGAATGTTATATTCAAGAGACGTTTATCGACAATCGTCACTAAAATATGTACACGGTAGCGTTTATTTTCTTTCTGAATACATAAGTAGTTCCTTCCCTTTGATGGCTCGACGTGTAGTGTCAGATCAATTATTACAAAGGTCTGGAGTGTGACGTTTTCAACCGAGTTAAATAGAATATTCGCATTATTTTGTATTTTTAACGCCCGCGGCAGAAAGAGGTGCTATTAGGGATGTAAAACCTTCGTCTGTATGTCACTGTCATTCTTGTGGCACTATAATTTCCTAAACGGCTGAACCAATTTCATAGATGTTACTTTATCTTTTATTTCCATAACACTTGGCCCTTGTGGAAAACATTTGATAAGCTATTTTCAAGATACTTATTCAGGTTTATGGAATGTTTTTGTTTTGATGTAGGTGTTGCCAAAACTGAAATGTTCGTAATGTCCTTCTGGACATTTGCAAAGCCTAGATTACTGGATATGAGTTTATCGAACGTTTTGTTTTGTTTTCAAATTTTAAATATATGGTATATTGACTTTTCATCCCTAAGTTACTTATTGGTATGTAAATATGTCCTTACAAATTAGGTTTGCCTTTTCAATTCAAAGACCGAAACACACCTTTTTATATTTATATTGTACTTCCATAAGTGAGGGTTAAAATAAGAAGTGTGCCTCATTCCAGCGTACTCCCATAAGAAATTTTCAATTTTGAATTTGCCAAAATATACTGCTGCATGGTAACAAATAGTGACACAAAAGAGAAAAACAAGCTATTATTTGGTGAGTTCTATGCCAAGAAATTCGCTGCCATTCCCAATATATTTAGCTACTCGGGTAACTAACCTAAGTAGCTACGCTAGGATGAACCTCACTCCATCTTACTCGCCAAGAGACCTTATAAGTTTTGACTTTGAAAAGCATTATTTTTGACACTTGGTGTAGAAGTGTCACTTTGTGTCACTATTTTTTGGATATAAATCATCATTGTAGCTTAAGCCGTTTTTACGGATGAGAGGCGAGTGCTCCAGAATGAATTCTAGTAATTTCACCAAACTATATCTGCAACTTATTTTTGATATATTAGCACTATTTGAATTTTTGTCATATTTGCCACTATTTCAGGACATATTTTTGGCACACATAAATCAAAATGTCGTAGATGAGTACGCTAGGGTGATTGACAAAATAAGTAGGGCCTTTTTGCAGTGGGCAGATATCTAAGTCTTGGCGACAGATTTTCTACTTGAGCGCTGTCGTTGGACAGGCGGTCATTCACAAAAGGCCTTATCTATTGATATTGCTGCTCCAGAACCAATATGTCAGTTCTTTGACCAGTGCAACAAAATATGTACAAAATATTTTAATAGCAGCTCAAGCCAATCTACCAAATTAAAAGGAACAATTAATTATGTGGACAACATCGCACTCAAATATTACATCAATAATAATAGTATTTACCCACACACGTGTTTGTGTTTACTCACACTTATACACTTGTGGTTTCTTATCTTACACTTAAACAGCTGTGGTTGTGTGTGTAAATGACGTCATACAATTGTCATCACACAGTTGTCACGGCTAACGAGCGAGACTCGGTCACCGTTTTTGGTTCGATTTTGTTCTTCGTAAGTTTATTTGAACTATTGTATATTCTGTTGTAAGTTTGCGTAGTAAATGCTTCATAATATTTGGTACTGTGTCGCTGTAAACACACTCTAGGAACTATTATTTAACATATGACGCTGCGGGCAGTCAAATATGTAGCAACCTACCCATTCCTTTATCCTCCTTCCACTAATCCCTTCGAAAAGGGAATATAATGTTTGAAAACAATTCCTTTGGCCAAAATAACATTGACATACTATTTATTATCTATAATCATACTATGTCAAAACGACTGTTCTGTCATTATGACATAAGAACATTGTTTGTAACATTTGAACTACCTACGTGCTTAGCAGGTACACAATTCAAAGGATAATATTTTAATATGTACTGTAGTAATAAAATTTTAATTTTCAATATTTCTCCTACTTGATTTCTATAGAAGATATTTTTAATTGGCAAATAAGTAGTTATACTTACGCTGATCGCCCACAAATACAATTTTTATATAGAAAAGTAACTTAAGTCAACTGTGTACTAACTCTATTACTGTACAGCTATCAATTAAGGTCTTTGCGATACAGACTTAAACGTCTAGTGTGAAGACCAGCAATACAAAATTTTAAAAATGTTATTTGGCTTTTTATTTATTTCATTCTATCTTCTAGTTTATAGCTATTCAAAGAAAAAAATCAGACTCTAATGGTTATCACTTAACAGATATGTACTAAATGTATCTAATCAATACTTTACTAATGAATGACAGTATAATTAACTTTACCTAACAAGTAGGGTCTAACCACAAAATGTCTTATTAACGACTACTAGGCAACGATACCAGCTACTCATATAACGTACGGAGACCTTACCACTTATTCTAATCCACCTAAATACATCAAACGATACTTAAAACATGATTGTGATACATCAAACGCTACAAAGGAACTCTTACTGTATTCAATTGACTCATTCTTCAATGTACGACAAATACAATTAAGAAGTCATTATAGGCTATTACAGTGAATAATTTATTGAAGCGATCGACATTGACTTTGTGTATTCAGTTGTAGAATTCAAATGATAGGCAAAGCGAGGAAATGCTTTCATTTTTGTTGAACTTGACATACGCTCGAAGACTGAAATTTTGCTGCAAATGTCGTTATATAAGACGTAGATGGATGTGGTGTCATGACTTTGGCTTGTATAGTTGATAAGTAAAAGCCGCCTTCCGTACTTTTCAAGGACAGTTGAATGCTTAGATCGAGTTTTTTTCATTGGGAAGTGACACGGTCGACGGACGGCAAGGAGACCTTGCCTCTCCCCTCTGCCCCCTTCGGGTCTCGGGTCTCAGCTGACGTCACCCGCGCCATCTTGCGGCATGACGTGTTACTTAGCAACTATACACGCGGTACGCAGCGTAGCGGTTATATTCTCTTTGGCAAATAGACAGCAGGTTTTTCTTTTCGTAAGTAGTTCGTTGTTTTGGTGGGTATCGATCGCTACTCCCATTTGGAAGTTTGTATAATTAGCGTTGTAAGAAATTCTGATAAGATAGTGTGAGTGCGACAATCCAAATTAATTATTTAGACTCTAAATTTATTTTTTACAGTATGCATTACATACAATATATTTACATAGATAGATTTTTGCAGTGGTGGAACAAATACAAAACAAAGACAAAAGTATGGGTTAGGTAAGTTAGATTCAAATGAAAGATTAAGGAAGGTGATTTCTTTGTCAATTTATTTCTTAATGCATATAGGTACTTTACATTTCATAAAACATATAATCACAATAAAAGAGTGACATTTTAAAATCCTAGAGTATTATTTTCGAACACTTTTTACACTTTTCTATTGTCATAGGTACTTACATACAAAATAATTATATAACTGTAAATATAAGTATATATATGTGATTAAACTAAGCAAATTACTAGGTGGAAGAATTAGGTACTGAGAAGATATTTTTGTACTAAAAGTTTTCCTTCCTCTCATGGTAAAGTGATAAATTATTGTTGATTTTCCAACAAAATAAACAATATTTGATAAAGTATATAGGTACAATATCTCTATTCTGGACGAACATTGCGAACCACAAAAAAATTAACAGAACATAATACTGTGCTAAAATTCCCAGTGATTTTCCTTCTGCATTATCCTGAGGTGTATCCAAGGATAGTAACTAAGTAAACACTGTAATTCCTGCTAAGTTCCCATTCACGTCACTTTCCTGACGTCATTATTTACAAAAAGCACTTCAACATTTTCAATTCCCGTAGGAGAAGGCCGATGTGTCTTAAGACCCACGCTGTGGGAGATGTTGTATTCCCATGTAATATATGGTGCGCCTATTGACAAAAAAGAGTCTAAGTAGGTCCCCTCAACAAGAGTCTGTCTTGGACGGATCAGATCAGAGATCAGATATTCAGCCTCAAAGAAATGATGTGCAAACACTACAGTGTGTGGATGTGAAGGGCACTGTAGCAAGTAAAATAACTGTGCACACCAGAAATAGAACTAACATCTCCGAGTGACGACCGCAGTGCAGTGTCAAGTAGAACGAGGACAGTGACAATGTAATTACTGTAATAGACAGGCGTGACGCTTACCATCAAACGGGCGACTTGTACGCCTCATCACTTCATGGCATACAAACTGTACTTACTTTTAATTTTTTTTTTATACAACTAAAGAAAATTAATAAATGATCTTCGCTGTAACTAAACATAAAACATGAAAGATATTTTAACAAGAACAGATTTTTTTGTGTGTTTGTGAAGGAAGGAAGCTCGAGGCCCACCTGATGTGAAGCGGAATAAACTCTACCTATCACAGATGTGCATCCACCTATCATTTCGTCACAAGTGACAAACTGCACTGCGCCTGTCACCCTGAGACATACAGTTATTAAGTCTCATGTTCCTGTAATTTTACTGGCTGTCAAGGACTGCTGCCGGAACACACTTTTAAGTGCTTCGCAACAGATTTTCTACTTGAGGGTCATAGCCAGCCAGGCGAGCGTTAGCAAAATATCCTCACACCTTGCGGTAAAGCTGATATCAAACCATGGACCGGCGGCATTGCAGTCTAAAGCCATCATTGCTTCAAATGAATCCAATCAGAGCATTATTAAGGCGAAAAAATACATATTTCCTCCTTCCTTGACTTAATTACTCACACGTGTGCAAGATTTAGGTACATGTTAATTTATTTTCCTCGAGATATTTGTCACAAGCACGGTCGGGTGCCAATTAGTCTCAGGACTTACACGTGCCTGCACTCACACCTACATACCTCCCATGCATATCCACCCCCTTCATATCCCCCAACGGGTGTCGAGTTCAGGATTATGTGTTGGGAGCTACTGGGCGATCAAATTACTAACTGCTTTTTAAGTTACGTCATCACAGTCATTTGAATTCCAAAACAGTCACAGTCATTTTGAACCGCTCGTAGCGAAGTTTGCTTGCCGTTCTGAACCGATCAGCAAAAATAAGCAACGTCCGCCTCGGTCAGCATACCTATCAGGCATAAAAAAAAACTAGTTACGCCCCGCGGTTTAAGTTACGCCCACGTGGTGAAAGTTGATGATGAAATATGTTTTATGTAATGATCCTATGTGTTAATCCAGTGCGTCATCTACACCGAAATTTCATGAAAATTGGTCGAGCCGTTTGACCGTGAAGACGTAACAAATACACTCACCAACTTTCACCTTCATAATATTAGTGTGATAGTGAGATTTGCTTTCAATTGTTTCGTTAGCCTGGACACTTTTTTGCTTTTTTTTTAAACTACATGTTTCGACACCAAGCTATTCTAACATTCAACCGATACACATGTCTTACAAGACAATGCCAAAACATGTTTTTTTTTTATTTTGAAGATATCTACTGGTGTTTATTCCGCATTACATATCCCGGCACAAAAAGTTTCCGTCGAGTTCAATTCATCTAAATAAAATTTAGCAGTAAAAACTTCAGACCAGTTTAGCCTCGTCTCCTACTTTCTATGCCTATAAGCGCGCCACTCTGACAACACGAATATGAACTTCTACAGGTAATTAAATTTGTCAAGAGCTCCTTTGCTCACGCGTTATTTGCGTGGGCAGGCCACCACGGCTTTCAAGCGAGCTGAAAGGGTTGGACGCCCAACAGTTTCATGCTCTAATACGCAATCAATTTGATTGTATAATCATTATTGTGTCCATTGTAGGTAATGCAAGCTATTAAAATAATTAACTATAAATAAATGCCACTGAGCCGTTCATGGCTACATTACCGAACTTAAGCCCTATGTGATTTGCGTAACGTTGTACATTTTAATTTAAGAGAGCGATGCAAATCAATAAAATAGTGCATGTAACGGAAAATAAAACAATAAATAAAAGAAATAAAGTTCAATCTCAATGCGCGCTCCACGTGGCGTATACGATCTTTTGTTCGTCCAAATAGCGCTAAAATTATTAATTTTAAAATGGACGTGGTTTCTAATGTTAAACATTTTCAGCGCGGTTTGTGAAGAATATAATTGGGCACATTTGAGCGAGATTTAAAAGTCGCTATCGTTGAAGAGGAGTCCCAAAAAATAATTTGAAAACATCTGCATTTCAATCGTTTTTTTTTGTATTAATCCATCACATGAAAAAACCTTCATCATATACATCGCATATATTCATCATTCATCGTATAAATTTTTTTCCGAACAATGATCCTCTTCAGAGGATTTCAGCTTCAAAATGACCAAAATCAGGGAAAAATTAACTGAAATTTCCTTTATTATCTTCCTATAATCTATCAGACGACGATATCAGAATAAACTTTTAATAAAAATATAACAAGGAATAAAAAATATACATAAGCTTCCTTATACTCGTATTTAGCACTATATAAAAAGAGCATGGATGCAATCCTAAATACAAGTATATGTACTTACTTTCTCGTAGCTTCATACACGTTATTTGATAATGACAACAAACAAGACCAAAGATTGTATATGTTCTACAAATCAAATTTGGGAGCGATTGGTTCTATTTGTATTGATGGACACCGCTCAGTATGCGCTGGAGGCATGCCTAGGTGGAGCAGAATAGTGGCAATCCCTGATCGCGGTTATGGGGTCTGTCTGACCTCTCCTTGCCGCCCATTATCGTTAAGTCGTGGGAGACGGTGGCCTCGTTCGACAAAGCGTGGACACGAAGGCGTTGCGGCTCACACTGCGTTTCTGCTCAGAAGACCTGGGGCATCGGCTGTGGGGGCAGCCGGCACCCCCTATCAGGGTTAGATCCCCAAGAGGGTGGAACTGCAAATATAATTTCTAGATTTGTTATGATTTTTTTAACATACATATAAGTGTTTGCAGTATATGTATAGTATATGCATAACTAATATAAATACGAATAGGCTACAGCCCATACATACATTTTGGCTTCAGCCCAAACATAGTGTTCAGCTTCAGGTCATACTTGCATCAGACGCACATTTAGTTGCAATTTATATACAATTTTCTGATTAAATTTGTATATGTTCGCGTATTTGTATATGAAACTTTGATACATATAAGTATTTTTACAATAGGTTAGAGGCGTTTTCCTGTTGACATCAACTGAAGAAAATGTTATGCAAATAACCGTTATAACTATGCCTTGGTTACTATGCATTAAATTTAAAAGCTCTTGTACATATTCCAAGTATGCTAATCGATTCAAGTGTAATTAAAATTTGATGCATTGCGTTTCAAAGTGTGTGTCTTTGAGCTAAAAATAAATTTCGAGTGGTAGAAGTCATCAGACAGGTTTAAAAAACGCATTGAAATAATTATTTCTTATCTGATGGTAAGCTCGAATTACGTGAGTGAAAGTATATTGAATTTATTTTTTATTAAAACATGTATTAAGCGAAACGCATTTGATGGAACGAAACAACTGGATTGTCGTGTTTTTTTAAGTCCAACAGTTTTTTTTCCTTTTTAAAGTATAATAACGGTAACATCGTTAGTTTTTAATGCATATTTTACTAAGTTTATTATGTTAGATAGGTAGGTTTGAAAGCGGAGGCCTAATAGATTTTTAATGCAAAAAATAATCTAGATACATATAAGTTATCTAAAAGTTTCTAATTTTGCATAAGAAGTATTTTGCATGAATGTTCCATTATTAATTTATGTAATTTTAAAGTTTCTGTTATAATAATATTTACTGTCATAAAATCAACAGTTTTTAATTTATTTTTAAATGACATCAATTTAATTGCTAGTGTTTCATACTTTTTAAAGTATGAAACACTATTGACTGTATTACGGATTTGTGTTTGACTCAGTAAAATAGTAATAAGAAAAGCGAAGCAACAAAAATAAGTAATACGTTTCAAAATCGGACCGAATTTCAAGGCAAAAATCAGGGCTCTATCTATACATGAGGATAAATGAAGGATTCACTTTGATCAAGTAAACTAGGGTTATTAATTATCAAATAAATTAGTTAATCTAAAAAATTAGGGTTATGTAAAGAATCAGATGGAAGACGTTCTAAAAAAGGCCAGGTCAGGAGTACCCAAAACCGACGCGTACATAAATACGAAAGAATTTATGAGTGTAGATTAAGTGAAAGAGGTATGTTAGGATCATAGCAAGTGGAAATCTATGGCCTCTGCCTACCCCTACTGTGATATTACCTGATGTATTAATTATCCTACTTCAAATGTAGTCTCATTTTTAACATCCCTCGTTCATAATCAATTATTGACTGATAAGAAAAAGTCTACTAAGAGAAAGTCCGGCTATAGTTCATATATTTTTTTGTATCGCTTTTATCTATTTCTTGTCGTTGAGCACTATTAAGATAAATCTCATTAGCATTCCCGCTACCCTCTCTTTTAGGAGGTCGCATGACAGGTTAGGAACAGTTGCTAGTTGCGTGATACAGATGGTGTCGAAAGTTTAGCTACGATCTAGATTCTAGATAATTGTTTTGTGTTAGAATTTAACTGGTTTTGCCAATATTTGGCAATTTAAATGACTTTAAACAATGTATGAAGGTTTTTTTTAATGTTATTGATACGGAACAAGCTTGAGGCCCTTGTGATGTTAAGCGTACTAACCTCTGCCTATAACAGATGCATTTCGTCATAAGTCACGCATCGCACTGCGCCCTTCACCTTGAGACGTCTCATGTGCCTGTAATTTTACTAGCTCTCAAGGACTGCTGCCGGAACACACCGGTAGGTGCTTGGCGACAGACTTTCTACTTGAGGGTGGTTGCTAGCCAGGCAGGCATCCGCAAAATGCCCTTCCATCATGCAGTGAAGCCAAAGCCCGCGGCGGGATTCGAACCATGGACCTGCTGCGCGGTAGTCCATAGCCAATGCCACTGAGCCGTCACTGCTTCAAGGTTCTCGAAGGACACGTATATCATGTGTACATATTGCTTATGTACGCATTATTTTATACAATAATCTTAATGATTTTGCTTTTGTTAAGTTGAGTAGTACCTTCATGTTAGTTCCAATCAGAATTCATCAACTTCAGTCATGTTGTTTTTCAGTCACTCCATCAACTGAAAAAAAGCTTTCCCAGCCGCTATTACTTAACTGATCCACACCTACCCATGAAATGAAACGAAATAATATTCAAAATTACGTTTAAACCAGCTATCGCCCGCGGTTTGCCTGCGAGAACTATTCAGCGAGACAAAAGTATTCTGTCCTAATGAGGACATAATGCATTCATGTACGAAGTTGCATCAAAATTGAATCTGATTAGTAGGTGAGTGCCAACAAAGACACTTTCGCATTTATAGTATTAGTAGGATTGGATTAGCGTTGAGGCGAGTTAACACCAAAAGGTTTTAGAGCAACGATATCAAAAGCTCTCTTTTTGAAAGACTGCAAGTGTTGGCTTTCAGAATGCTTTTGGGAAATGAGCAACACAAATTTAGTACTTACAAGCAACAACCGTGAAGTGCAGTACGCTAATCTATATTATTGAATTTAAATTTGGATGGACACTGGGTAGGTATGGGCGTATCACACAATTTTGCGCCGGAGTTATTTCTCCCGAATTTTCGCTGTGAATTGAATATGTATGTATGATTGGGTTGGTACTGATATGATAAGTAATAGAACATAGTGAAAAAAGAAAACATGCTGTGGCTACTCCACTAGTGGAATAAGGACATGAAAAATATTTGTACTCCTTTTTAAATGGGCCGCCCGACGCCTCTCTAGAAAATGCCAGATTACAAACTTTTAACAGAAATACGGAATTAATCCTTCGCCTGGTTTGCCTGCACTTTACATGTGGCAGATAGCCCATATGTTTAAGCTTTAGCCCAGTACCAAACTAGTGGACGGCATGCCCAATCGGAATGCCCCGTTGAATTAGAATGCTGATTCAGTGAACCAAATAAGAGCCAGTATTATGGTCGAGCATCGACCGCAAACCATGAAATATTACGCACTCACTACATCTAAGTTACATTTGGTATTAGAAATAATTTAGAAATCGTATCGAGGAACATGATGGAAAATTGGCTTCGGCTGTTTTTTTTTTGTGATTGTTACGGAACAAGCACGAGGCCCATTTAATGTTAAGCGGATTAACCTCTGCCTATAACAGACCCATTTCGTCATGTGACGAATTCCACTACGTCTATCACATTGAGAGATACAGTTGTCAAGTCTCATGCGCCTGTATTTTTTCTGGCTCTCAAGGATTGCTGCCGGAACACTGTTAAGTGCTGGTGATAGATTTTCTACTTGACGGTGGTAGCTAGCCAGGCGGGCATCGCAAAATGCCCTTCCACCCTGCGGTGAAGCTTAAGCCGTCGGTGGGGTACGAACCAGGGACCTGCGGCACCGCAGTCCATAACTATAACCGCTCGGCCATCATTGCTTCGAAATACGCTAAAATTATATAATTAATTACATTAGCATTAACAATAAAAACAACTGTATAGCTTGATGCAAAAGAAATTCACCAATGTTATAATTCTGCCGTATTGATATAGTTAAAATCTAGTTGCTATTTGATTCCACGAAATTTCCCAGATTTTCTCGTTAAGGACGTGGGTGGATTGACGTCAAAGGTGGGATTCATCTTGAGTTTAGACTGGTGGAGCCCAGCAACGGTGTTTGGGAATTCATAGATAAAATATGTCGTATAAAGCTTGACATTCAAAAACACCAGATAAGTTCCCGCCCTGGGTTTCGTAAATATGGCCAAATAACTTAACGAAAAAAGATTTCACATAATCATGTTTTGTGTCTATGTAGTAGATCGTATCAGTTCAATTTTTAATTATTATGAAGCAACCATACATAAAGTACCTGAAAGATTTATCCGTTTTTAAAAAACTTAAATAATCTCTCACGCTATTTAAATATTGAGTTCTATTTCGCTCACTCACATGCGAAACGACGTATCGTCGTCCTACGCTCTCACTCTGGCATTACAAAGACAGTGGTCTTAAGTAATTTACACAAGGACTTATGCACATAACACATGCATACATGTAGGTACCTGATAATATCTATACCTGCTATATATAAACATACCTATTATATATATGTATAGTATACCCGTGATGTATATATGTATATATACATTATCAGACATCTGTTCAGCCGTCACCTGTAGGCTTTGTCATGATAATGTCACCGTGATAATGTACTGGCGTATTTGCTTTAGTCGTATTTGCCAATACTTTTATATGGTAGCATCAAAGTTATCATTTATCAGTTAATTGAGCCATTTATATGAATGCTGATAAAGTTTTAGGCTTGGGGAATGTTTTCTGAAAATTTTAACATACATTTCTTTATATACTTACCTTAATATTGTTGCATATTGTTTAGTAGGAAAAATCGTTAGGCCCCCACTAGGTGGACTGACGACATCGTAAAAGTCGTGGGTAGCCAATAGCAGATACAAGTGGCTGATAGCCGTTCTTTGTGGTGTTATATGGGGAAGACCTTTCAACAGTGGATGTCTTTCGGCTGATGATAATGATGATGAAGAAAAATCACGCCAATATTTTTTTTTTTTTTATTTCTGGTAGGTAAGCCTTTGACCACAATCTCACGTGATGGTAAGTGACGATGTGGTCGAAGGTGTTAACAGGCTTAACCTAGAATGACTGGCTCTCAAGAACAGCTGCCGGAACACACCTTTAGGTACTTGGCGACAGATTTTCAACTTGAGGGTGGTTCCTAGCCAGGCGGGCATTCGCAAAAATGCCCTTCGACCATGCGGCGAAGCTCAAGCCCGCGGCGGGATTCGAAGCATGGATTTGCTGCGTGGCAGTCCATAGCTAAAGCCACTGAGCTATCACTGCTTCAAAATATATGTCTATAACGCACTCTACAAAGAGTTATATGTTACGCAAGGCTGCGAAATCTTTTGGTACTTACATTGACATCTGAGGTAGCGAAGGATTCTACGACAAGCGAAGCGAGGGTTTTAAAAGTAAGATACTTTGCTGCCAAACGAAACTCACAATTTTTCGTCTCACTACAGCAAGGTATGTACCTTGCTGTAATGTTTATATATTTTAATATATATAAGTAACGTTATTACTATCGGTAATTTTAAAAGTAGGATTTTTTTAGAACTGTTGTAAAGGTTCGATTTCAGAAAACAAGCACGCACAAGCACTTTTCCACGCGGATATCGAATAAAAAACAAAAGCTTTTCGCTCAGAAGTGAAGGTGTGAGGCGACAATTCACAAAATATACTCCAAAAATACGCAGCAAAATCGAATTATGCTGTGAAGGAAAAATGATACTCGATGATTTGCGTGTTATATGTAAAAAAAATTATAGGCAGCATGCTTATGAATACCTGCACCGTGCTTTGTAGCCTATATTAAAATTCTAGACTTTGCTGGCTTGGAATTTAAAGTCGGTACTTGCACCAGAATACTACTTTGCTCACGCATGCTCATGGCAACTTGCAACGGTGAAATAAATCTCGAAATAAAGAGAACTCATTATAAGTAATCATATTGGATTTTATTCCTAGGTAAGTAAGTCAATAAATAAAAAACTTAATAAACATTTACTAAGAAAAATTTATAGAATAAAAAAAGTCAAATAAAAGGCAACAGGAGTATGCTTAGTATTGTGCAGCGCATACGTTAAGTACTAACGTGCGCTGCGCTGTTTTTCAGCATATACCTGCTCGGACCGATGTCTGCCGAGAAACATAGAATATAAGCGGATTACAAATAAACTATTAAACATAAGAAAACAGCCCACAGTCTTAGCGTAATATATATTTTTAAATAGATAGAGTATATAAAAATAGGGTATATAGTACATAACAAAAAATTTAAACCTAATATGCCCTTTGTATACCTAATATGTGTGTTAATTTTCTGTGGTGTTTTTTCATGGTATGCAAATAAAGTGTTTCTATCTATCAAATACCTAATAAATTGCTGGTTGAAGGTCATTTTTTGTGTTAGTAAGTATCGTTAATTATTATCTATAACTACTTTAAAACTCACATTATCATCTCAAAAAGTACTCCCATGAAATTATTCTCAAATAACTCATTAGTAACAAATTATGCTCATTTCAGTTCTACATATATATATTCAAAAGAGAGTAAAATGTCTCTTAGAAATAAGAAGACACTTTACACTGCCTGCATCCGCCCCATCATGACTTACGCATCAGTAGTGTTTAGTCATGCTAGTGAGGCCCATCTCCATAAGCTTCAAGTCATTCAAAACCGTTTTCTTCGTAGTGCAACCGGCGCTCCGTGGTATATCCGGAACACCGAGTTGCATTGCGACCTAAACCTTCCCTCTTTAGCGCAGTTCAATAAGGACTGCGCCCGCCGATACTTTGATCGAGCGCCCCACCACTCGAACCCATTGGTTGTCCAGGCATCGAACTACTCGACCGCCTCTTCTATCCCATTTTTCAAACCCCCCCGTCGCCGACCACGGCAGGTATTAGACGACCCGGATGACCCCATCGCAGCCATTACGTTGGCAGCTTTAGCGTTATCCGCAAGTCGTCGAGGTAAAATCCCCAGGTGTGAGGTAATCAGAGGTCACACAATCAAACACCGAGCTCGCCGGCGAGCTCGAGGCAAAAACAAGGTCACGATAAATTGCTCTCCAAATAGTCAAAGAGTATTATTCAGTAGGGCCCAATTGTGCAACACTGCAGTTGCACAGAGGCATTTTGCTCCGATCCCCCCCATGTCTCTCGACAGCGAGACAAGCCGAGGTCCGAACCACAGTGGTGCCCTTGAGCTCGCTGTCAACCCCTCCTATAGTAGCGGTACGTTTTCGGCGTCCGCAGGAGACGGAGGTAGAAAGCGCTTTTCGCCTTCTACGCCCGTCTCGGGAGAAGTGCCTTCGGCACTTCTCCCTCCCGGGCTATTGTAGGGCCAGGCCCTCGCCCAAAACCCGGTGGAGCTGGACGACCGCACAGGCGGTAGCCAGCATCTATGTCCTCCCTAAAAAAAAAAAAATTAAGTGTAGAAGTTTGTTGTACAAAATAATGTGTAATTTGTACCTCTGGGTCGCTAAGCATGATCGTGTGTGGGCGCCCGCCTACGCACGCCGCCCGCCCTTCGATCGTGTATGGGAGACGTTCTGGCACATTTTCAGATTATGCTTCGTAACTAGAAGGATAAATCCTGTTTAGAATATACAACATGTTATGAACGCTTTTTCAACCGACTTCAAAGTTTTTGTGTAGCTTTTTGTGTGTGTTACCTGATATTTTTGTACAAAAAAAACATCTTAATCGGTACGTCCTTTACAACCTGAACCGATTGTGATGACTTTCTTCATATTCGAAAGCGGGTGCTTGTAAATTGGTCCCATTCACATTATAGATAGATTTATGTTATACCTAATAATACGTATTTAATTGGCTTCGACTACATTGATGATGTTCTCATATTCACTTGTCGATTTAAATGAACAAAAACTTTCGATTAGGTAATCAATTATGTACGACTGACGCAGAATACTTTAAATTATTGTTTCTGTGTACCTTAGTGTTCCTATTAAGCATTGCTGGTGAACTCGCTTGGCTGTATTACGTACTAAGAGCTCTTTGGAAATAAACCCTGACTAAGATCTTACTGATCCCGTTCATAAGTAATGATCCGACGTTCTACCGTGTATTGAAAATAAACAGTTAACAAATGTTTTAAAATGCCCAGGCTTATTATAAAATAAAATATAATAAACGTGTTTATCAGTGTGTGGATTTGTCAAGAGCGTGTCTTTCTTTCAGACAGCAAAATACTTATTAGGTACAGCTGAGTGATTTAAAAAGTGCGGAGTCTGACAATTCTCATATTATAGCTCTCTACTTTATACTTAAATATATACTGGATGGAATGTTAAGGATGCGGAGTACCCTGGACATAAAAAAGGTAATAGCCCCGTTGGTATAGTAAAGTAAGTATAGGTTTTAAATCTTGATGTCCTAGATGTGATCTAAAGATAATAATCTAAAATAAGATTTCATATCGGGTTTATCTCCAAAACAAATATTCAGTTTGTAGTTTGGTACTTTTCTTATAATAGCCCAATGAACAGCAATCTCTCATTATCATCATCATCAGCTGGAAGACTTCCTCTGTTGAACATACGCATGCCCCATAAATGCTGTGATGAACGGCCACTTGTATGCATCGAGTTCCAACGTCTCTGACGATGTCGTCAGTCCACTAAGTAGTGGGCCCACCACAAAACTTAAGCAGCACCTCATTCATTTTTTTAGACCCAATTGATTGGTTTTGAGCTCCATCTCATCTTTGGTGATAATGCAGTCGAAAATGGTTAACTGGCTAAACTCCGTATTACAGCTTATTAACAGCTGCCGGGACTCGCGCGGCGACAGATTTTGTAGCTAGGCAGGTCAATATTCGCAAAATGTCCTACAATCATGCTAAAGTGGGTCATGCTCCTTAATAGGTTAATTTTTTATTAGCTACCCTTTACGTCATTCAACTAGAAGATAAGTCCTTATTTAAAACTACTGCTAACCAAGATTGAAAAACATAATTCAATTTGTGATGTTACTAATGTTATAATAATATAAACGAAAGAATAATGTGTTGAATAAAAGGTTTTATGTTTTATTCAAAGCGATGAAAAACATTTTGCCTTCCATTGTTGCGTTAAAGACTCTCTCGCCTATTAGCTTCAGCGGGTCCCTACGGTTCACGCGCTTACGCCTATATTAACCTTTTAAGAAAAAAAACTAATGAGGCATGGTAAAAAGGAAAGACAACAAATTGCGCTTCAATTCCTTTTTACCGACGTGCTTACAGTCGATTAGACTTTATGAAAACATAAAGAATCAATACGTAGATATAGACGCTGACAATTGCTAAATAGCTTTACTTGAACAGATTTTTAGCAAAACGTATTTAGTAGATATCAGTAAGAAAATAATATGTTAATCTTGATCACATTATCTAAGGCCAAGAAAAGTACGAAACAAATGTCCTTTAAATTTTCTCGATTGAATAAAATTACAAAGTTGAAGTCATCTTTATAATTTACTCTTGGTACGTAACTAAATTACTCTTGTTACGTAAATATCTTAATTATTTACGTCTGAATGTATATGTATATAGCAGAAGAAAGATAAAAGACCAATAAATGCATTTCAGATGAAGGCTTTCAGAAATGTGTAGCGTGACTTAGAAATAGCGCAGGAAAGCAATGTGGAGTTAATGATGAGAAATGTAACGCGCGTTCAGAAATATTAGCTGAGATAAACATGTAAAAATGATGGACCATAGAAAATTGACGTTGCAAGGCAAGGGGAAGACCTCAGCAAAAGTATTCTAAGCAGATTTTAGACGTTCTGGACGAGCAGCGAGCGAGAGCTGTATGAAGTATGCAATGAGAATTTAGAGATTAAGACACATGTGTCAAGATCCTGGCTCGTAGAAATGGTATTTACGAGTACATACCCCTCTGGAAAAATAAACATGTATGTCTATAATAAGGATCATAAATAAAACTACAAATTCTGTTCTACATTGAGCTTCATGAACATTGACCAATGAAAAAACCCAATTTAATTATATATTTTTTCTAAAATACAATCTCAGTGTCACCTATAACGTGATAATGCATGATTAGATGCAGCCTACTAGCACCTACAAACACACTGACCTCACAATACCACCCTACTCACCCTCTGACCTACACAACCAATCACACAAGTTCAACGAAGCACACTGCCATAGCCCTCATGCGTGCAACCACGCACACATGCACAAATAGGGGAAGCGGGGCAAACATGACACCGTGAACTATATTTCACACATCTACAAGGAACTCGTGTACCGACACACACTTACGAAATGGAGTTCACAGCATTGCGAACATTCTAGTGAAATCTTTTTCTTGGCATCGGATGGAGGAATGGCGGAATGGAGCCGATGACATTTCAATTTGCTTCCTTACACTTCTAAGAAACATGACGAAGAAGATAGTATAAGCTACAAAAGAGATGTTGAAAAATTAAATGCATAATAGAAATTAGTAGATATAAATAAATAAATTCTTCATTTGAACCTTAACAATACTGTAACAGCCGGATCGTCCACTACTGAACACAGCCTCCCCTAATAAGGGGGTATTTGCCATAATCCCTATGCTTGGCAGGCGTCTTGGGGATCGCAGTGTAAGTTGGCAGTTCTTTAGAAGGCGCTGCTGTCCACCTTTCAGTAATTTTCCCTTAGTCGCCTCTTAGGACACCAAGGGATGATATGGGGAGGTGCAAGTCTAACCCGGCACCCCGCGGGCAAACCTTACCAATAATACTAACATAGTATGAGAATCGATGACACCTGCAGAAGTGTGATGACTGTCAATGCTCTGCTCCGAAAATTAGACAAAGTTCCTTACTTAAAACAGTGAACAAATTATCAATTAAATTTAAACCTTAATTCGAATATAAAATAGTATTTAAAAACAATGAATGTATGAAATAGAGCTATGAACTATTGACTGCTTTTTGCAAGACAGTATTAATACTAAAGCAGAAGACACTATAGAAAAAAGAACATCTATATGTTGAACAGGAAATAAATATTTTGTATTTTCTTTTATATTGAACTGGCATACGGTGGTACATGTAACCTATTTTATAAATAAAACACATTTTATCAACAATATGACACAACGCCTCATCATCAGCTCGAAAACTTCTTAAATCCTTTGATAAGTCTGGGGAGGCCTTGGACAAATTTACTTCAACAGTCTGAATACTGGCGCCATGCGCCACCCCTGAGGCAGCTGACCTCGGGGCCTAACACTTGAGGGCGAGTAATCCGATGCCAAGATGTTTGTAGACGGATTCGATCTCGTCTTTTACCTTAATGGTCAATTCTAATTGCCTAATAGCATGGTGATAGGGCATTTCGCGAATGCCCGCCTGGCTAGCTACCACCCTCAAGTAGAAAACCTATCGCCAAGCACCGATCGGTGTGTTCCGGCGGCTGTTCTCGAGGGCCAGTAATTCTAGGTTAGCCTGAACAACATCTTCGACCACATCATCACATACCATCAGGAGTAGCTATAAGTAGACATGCATTCTTATGTCTATTCTACTACTAACCAATCGACCCCAACAAAGCATGTCAATAATAATGACAGGCTCGACTTTTTGTGCTAATTATGAGACAAAAACCTGTACCGTTACAATTTGAGTAATCGTTGATTTGAATGTTAAGATTGATTGGTCCCCATTAGTCGAGCCAAATATAAATTGTTACGTGCAAAAGATGAAGGTGTATGTTGAGATATGTAGGTTACACACGAAAGCTTATTTTGAGTTGTATATTATAGTATTTAGTATATTTAAAGCAATGATAGACAGGGGGAAATAGCTATGGAGTGAGCCTTGAGCTTCACCGCATAGTAGAAGGACATTTTGCCTGGCTAGCACTAGCTAGCATTTCTACTAAGAAAACCTGTCGTCAAGCATCTAACAGCCATTCCTTTAGAGCCAGTCTGAAATTATTGGCACATATCACAGGGTGATGGGTTCAGTGCAGTTCGTCACTTGTGACGAAATGCATACTGTTATTGGCGGAGGTTACTTGCCGCTTTAACATCAGGTGGGCTTCGTGCGTGTTGCGACACAAAACCGTAAATAAATATATACATATGTAGTGGTAAAAAGGCAATCTTCCAGTAAATATTTTCGTATACCTACCCGCGTTTATTTCTAGCTGATAGGCTATCATTTGACCTTTATCTCACCTGATGGTGAAGTCTCAAGTGATAATGAAGTTTAAGATGTTATTCAGGTTAGAATTACTGGTTCTCAAGAACTTCTGCCGGAACACACTGTAATGTGCTTGGCAACATATTTTCTACTGGGTTGTAGCGCTAGTCAGGCGAGCAAAATGGTCTACTATCATGCTACAGCGACTGTCTTCCTGTGATAACAACTGGAACCAAGTGCTTCACGTACCCTCCGAAGCACGGAAGTTATCAGAGCGGTCACCCATCCAAGTCATAACCGCAGCGATCGTTAACATAGTCAACGCTACGAGCGGTTCAAGAAAAACGTGAAGTAAATTGTTTGTTACGTAATGTTAAATGTTCGTATTTAGATAACAGCCACGCCGTTGCACAGCCAATATAATTATTCGATATATATTTTATTCTCACGCATTTTCACAAAGCGGCCGCGCTACTAAGAAGATATCAAGCAATAGGTACTAGTTAGTATCTCCTTAGAATCGAGGTTATTATTTATTATTAATATCTATGCTAAACAGATAATTCTGGAAAATTTTAATGTAATTCAAAACACAGTAGACACATAAAACAGATTTTATTTCGCAAAAAAATAAAACAACAGTAGTAAAAAAATAATTAGCCGTACCCGGAAGAACACAACATGCATAATAATCATAATATTTGGACAATCTCGATGAACCTTGATAATACGAGACGATTTGTACGAAGTATACGAGATTTTCTTCCTTTATTGTGAATTTTAAGTTGGAACTTAATAGTACCGCCTTTGTTCTAATGAATTTTATTTTATACATTCCGAAGATAGTTTATTCTAGTCAATGCAGACAGTGAGGTTCCGAACCCCGGTGGGGTGCCGGGTTTTGAGATGGAAACATCGCATTCGTTTTAGCTTAAATATAAAATTATCTTACGATAGATCTTGTTCCTACCTGCCGCCTAATAATCTCATTAAAATTTACTAAGAAGTAAATTGGAATTTACCAATATTTGTTTGCAATTATAAATTACATCCACTTACATGCGTGTTTGTAAAAAGTCATCACTTCTGTAATCCTTAAAAGTAGAGATTAATAAAATTAAGAAGTTAAATTTGCAAGGGAAACCTGTGGATTGAGCCTGCCGCTTTGGCATGTTCCAATTATATTGGACTTTGAGTGAGAGTCTATCCACTATAGCCCTCAGGGGCGATTGCATTCTTCCCGGGACGGGAGCAGAAGGTTGATGTAGTCTACCTCCGTCAGCCACAGGCGCCGAAAACAAGCCACTACAAACAGAGAAGTTGACTACGAGCCAAGGCACCACAATGGTGCTGACCTCGTTTTTAACTGTTGCGTAGATTTGTAGATTGAAACGAAGCGATGGAGTTTATGAAGATGGGGTTCAAGAATTATGGTCAAGCACTGAAGCATAGTTGGTAACTGGAACGATGCACCTAAAAAAGATCATACAACATGTGTTTTATCTATATATATGCAGTATTTTGTTTTCCAATCAAAAACTGAAAACAAAATTTACGCACACCCTACTCCAGTAAAGTATTTTTTCTTTTTTTATAACTCCTTGTCTCTTTTTCTTTTATGTCTTGGATACTCAGAGTAATCGTAAATCTACGTCACAGAGTACGTCACATACTTTTTCTCTACATCAGGTAGAGCAAGCCCTATGCGCCACCATGGCGGTAACAGTCACGCGCGGTGGTAGGTCACAGATTTGCATAATGAACCTGGTATCAGCCCACATGCCATCGTTTTTACCTAACCTACCTACTTAGGTGTTTTAACATTGAGGACAGCTGTTTTCCTGTTGTGTTCAGATTTTACGTGTCTTGTTCAATATATCTGTCATAATATAAATATGTATTACTTGCACTAGTTACGCTAGTATTTCTTCAAACGCATTAATTTCGGGTCTTTTTAAAGATCTGTATCAGGAAACAGGGCCCTATTATTTAGTCCACAATGGAAATCCGTCCGTTCGGCTGTCCCACAGCTGTCAGCTATATCGTATGAACCATAAATAAATAGTCCGATAGCATTTTCAGAGAATACGGCTTAAAAAATTCAGGTTGTCCTCAAAACCATTTTTTGCATAGCTTTTTTTTATCCAAAAAACGGTACAACACTTGAATTCTGCTGCTTTGACGGCCTGGTCGGAAGAAATGATGAGAGTCAAAATGTCAATATAGTACCAGGAGAGAGCTGAGTATAAGAAATAACCCCCAGAAACAGTGCTACACAGGCTTATACAGTATGGGTCATTGTACCTATATGCATCAGGTAGTTTGGTCTCTGCTGTTTAAGGTCCTTATTTTTCTAGGTAGCCCTTATTGCCAATGACCTCAAAGCGTAGATATATCGTATACACTACGTGCATGTAACTTTAATCGTCCTAAATTTAGTTGTCTATCGAGCATATATACCATGAAAACATCACGCCGAACTGCCGTTGTTCTATTCCTTTACCTGTTAGCATCGCAAGCACCCTAATTTGGGCATTTATGAATGATATTCAATAATTTTCATTATCTATGATATGCAAGGATTACAATACTATAAAATGTATTGGGCAGCTTTGTGCACTAAGTCTCATGACAACGCCCATACTGTTACAACTGCTGTCTGACGATAATGATTTTTCTTACAACTGTTAGGTTAGCCTTTGATCATGATCTCAGATGTTGGTGTTGATTTAGTTAAGAATGCTAAACAGGCGAATAAAGAAAAAAAACGAGAAATCTTACAAAGGCTTAAAAACTGGCTCTTAAGGACCGTTAGGTGCTTGGTGACAAATTTTCTACTTGAGGGCGTTAACTATGCAGATAAGCATTTTCAATATTTCCTACTACTAAAGCTAAACAATAAAAAATACAAAACTAAAGAAACAAAATTTGTAAGTAAGCGTTTATAAAATTAAGTAGAGATCTAATATTATTATACTAAATTTAAACTTAGAGTCGCCCAAATAATTTGAAAAGCCAAAAGTTTTGTACTTGTTTAATTTGCGCCAAGTTGTCCCGTTCGCCGCAGCAGCTTGTGCCATCTAGTACAATAATGACAATTGTTAAGCCCCGTGTTACAATAACAATCCTGACACGCCATTAACTCCTCATCAAGTGTCACAACATGTTCACTACGACAAGGTGTCAAAGCGTAATAACTGTGCTGATTGTTATTCGATTACGTCATTATTGGTCGGCATTACGTAATCGTAGTCATTATCACAAAACTGTTAGAATACGGAATGTGCTATGTCCGGTCTGTGTGTCTGTCCTCGGCTTGCACTTCTATGTGTTTGTTGTGGGAGTTAAGCCGATGCTTAATGTGTTGTGTCATTTCACAATCACCCTATCGTTATTATAATAAACCATGCACTTAGACCAGGCGCTGTATATACTGAATGTTTCCTTGGAATGTACACACAGAAAGTCCCTGCCGAGACCCAATGTAACAAAAAATTTTTTTTTGGTGTTTTTAAAGTACTCGTAGCGTATTTTTCTTAACCAATTAGCTAAGTTAAGCAACGTCCGCTACGGACATTACTACTGGGATCTTCATTGTTTCGGAGAGCAGGTTAAGCCGTCGGTCCCGGTTGTTGTCTTAGGATGGCAGTTGATAAGCATGTTTGTAGAACATTTCGCGAATGCTCGCCTGGCTAGCTACCACCCTCAAGTAGTTAATCTGTCGCCAAACACCTAACGGTGTCTTACGGCAGCTGTCCTTGAAAGCCAGTAACTCTAGGTTAGCCTGAACAACATCCTCGACCACATCATCACTTACCATCAGGTGAGATAGTGGTCAAAGGCTAACCTATCATGCATAAAAAAAAAAAAAGCCAGTAAATCTAGGCTAGCCTATCAGATATAAAAAATACCATATAAAAATACCCGATGGTAAGCAGCGGCGTGGGCTAAATAACTGTCATTTAAGACTTCTATCACTAAGACGCCTGCCAAGATTAGGGGCCTATGGCAACCCCAAGGTGGAGGCATCCATATCACAAAGTTTACTGTAACAGCCGGATCGTCCATTGCTGAACACAGCCTCCCCTATCAAGAGGGTATTTGTCATAATCCCCACGCTTGGCAGGCGTCTTGGGGATCACAGTGTAAGTTGGCAGTTCTTTAGAAGGTGCTGCTGCCCACCTTCTAGTATGTTTCCCTTAGCCGCCTCTTACGACACCCACGGGATGATATGGGGAGGTGCTATTCTAACCCGGCACGGGGCAATCACAAAGTTTAATAGGTAACTATTTAATACGTATAACTATAGGTACAATTCGTAGCTACCTACAGGCACGACTAATATTATTGTTAATAATTTAAATATATTTAAATAAATCAACGCTCTCTGGACAAGCTAGACATTTGCCTTAGTGTGCGTGCTGTGGCGCGTCCGTATGGGCACGCACGCGTACAAGCTGCTTTGGTACAGCTCTATGAAGTCAAGCTACTTGGTGTACATGGACGGACGGACGGGTAGCGTAGGTATAATAGGGTCCTGTTTTCCTTGAAACCTTATAAATAATATATCTTTTTTTACACTTATCATTTTGAAAATATTCACCACATTTTATAACATCTCTCAAGCTCCTATCTCTAGCCTGTATGACCTTGGGTAAGAAATTTAAAGCCAAATATGTTTATCTCATGTAATAGAAAGTGAGCTTGTTGCCTTTATTAGCAACAATACTATTCTGGTGATGATACTTCTTGGAAAAATCATAAAGTTGTGATCGATAAAAACAGTTCCGTCTGTTACCCCAAAGGGGTTGCAGAGGTTGAACACCCAAGCTTACGCAGTTATGTTACGGTCCATAGTAATATGCGGCGAGTTTATTACCTTCTATTGGTAACTGTTGCAGACTCCGGACAGCTACTGAGAATTTCATTCAGACCCCAATATTTGTCTGAACGGGGGATCAAATTCAGGGCTCAACCGGATTGTGCACTGCTGAACACAACCTCCCCCATTAAGGGGGGATTTGCCATAGTCTTAACGCTTTGCAGGCGTCTTGAGGATCGTAGTATAAGATAGCAAGTAAGAAGACGCTGCTAGCCACCTTCTGGTATTTTCACCTTACTCACCTCCTAACACCAAAGGTATGAGATGGGGGAGTGACATTCTAGCCCGGCCCATGGGAAAACAAAATTTTCCATAACACGAGCTTCATACTAATAGTTATTTCTCTTTGTCATCAGGTTGCAGCTGTTGACGTCCAAGGAAGCAAGCCATCGGCAACTTTCGTTCTATACCCCGCTCCCTTCACCCCCTTCCAAGATTGCTGCCACCATGGGCCGGAAGAAAATACAAATATCACGGATCACGGACGAACGGAATCGACAGGTTAGTGCTTAAAAAGAATGCGCCAGTCACGTTTACGTGAGCAGGGTGTTATGGTATATTACGTTGTTTCTCATGAGTATGTAAGCACGTGGGGTGCGGAACTAGGAAAAAAGTGACTTGCCCATATAAAAATTAATGTAATTTTTTAAAATCAAATTCACCGTAAATTTCTAATTTTGTAAAATTAGTAATTTACGATAGTAAAATTTAAGTCATGTGCGGGATTTAAAATTCACTGTTAAATATTTTCGTACGTTGCAGTTTCAATGTTTTTTTATCTGCTTCAGTATCCTTTTATAAACCCTTTACATATGTCCTCTTACATAAAAATATTCCTTATTTAGATTCTTAGCAAGATTGTGTCACGTTTATTTACCTAACCCTGAAGACTTCTGGAGTAATGTATGAAAACCTTCACCAAATGTTTTAGGTTCCAAGTAACGCCTCGCATCAATATTCGAGGCGTTACATGGCATGTACTGGGTATAGTTATATTTTACGATATGTTTGGTTAGTAATAAGCTCTAAACATAGTTTTATTCCTTAAAAATACATTTCGGAACTCAAGTAGAGTTTGTATCCCGTAAAAAGTTGACACAAGTGAAGATATTAAAAGAACAGAGATTAAAAAATATCCTTCAATTGAAAAGTTCGTTCTAACACATTCCAACTTTAATAACACCAATTAGCTGAAGCAAAGATCAAGTCGAGATCGTTTCAATCAACACATGATCACCCACGTGGTTCAGAGTTTTGATCAAATATTTTTTAACAATTTAAAGCATGCTAAAGAGTGAAATGACCTTAGCATCTGACCCAACAGATGTGTCGTATCAACACTCCCACTGCAAAACATTATCGTGGCAGGACAACGACCGCTGCTGCTTGTAATTTATTAATTATACGATTACTCTGTACATCACTCACGGCCAAATAAATTAAAACTGCTACAGTGTTCCTCATTACCCCTTTT
Source organism: Plagodis dolabraria (assembly GCA_963854805.1). Classification (NCBI taxonomy): domain Eukaryota; kingdom Metazoa; phylum Arthropoda; class Insecta; order Lepidoptera; family Geometridae; genus Plagodis; species Plagodis dolabraria. The sequence goes on from OY978442.1 coordinate 8,900,275, forward strand.
TGTACTAGTGCCCTTAGACACCGCAGGGGATGGAGGGTCTCGTGTCTCTGGTCGCAGTAGTAGAGGCAGACAAGCGAAATGAAACTTGCGAAGGTCAACTTCCTTTAGTGACGTTTCGACTGTTCTAATTGTACAGTCATTGGTTTAAAAGCTTCCTTTGTTTATTTCTGTCCTCAATAGGCACACTATGTAGGAACAAAAGAGTCATTTGAACTAAATGTGACTTCTGGTCAATTGGCACTAAATTAATAATTATTGTTTTATATATAAAGTATTCAATCTTTGTTCATTTAGATGAAAACTTTTGTTTAACTATACGGTTACCCGTATAATTTAAAAAAGGTTCAATATAGCTCCCTGTTTTATAAATAAAGCCCATTCAAATATGAGTCAATGGGATCTACATGCTCCAAGAAGACAACTCAATGTTGATAAGTAAGCATGATGCGCTGAAAGCAGCATGCCACTACTCAAGTTAATGTGTTGCTATTGCGGTACTTGGGCTCATTATTATAATCTGTGCTATACGTACACGAATTCCACAGAAGGTGACTTAAACTGACTTTTGACTAAGACTGACTAGAAAACCAAAATTAGGGGTAGATATACCGATCCCACATAAGCATCACAACGTAGGGAAGATGTATTTTTTCTCTCAAAAAATTCTTAGTAAGCTCCATAGTTGTTTGAGATGAATTTGAATGCTACCTATTTAAATTGGTAATCCCGCACAACGTTTTTGTAACTACTACAGGAAAACATTTCAATGTAACCACAATAGATACTATGGCAATACCAATGCACGTTATGATCAAGAAATTAACATCCAAATGAAAACACATAAATATTTTTAATAATAATAAAAGATTAATGACCGTTTAATACTATTAATTACATATTTCAAAAGAGGATTAATAGTAAATCTATACACAACATTTTTGAATATATTGCAGGTACATGCAAGGCTTTCAATAATCAAGATTTTGATGAAATTTGTCGTAGAGACAATCTGTATCCCACGACTTAAACGCCCGTGTTGTTTTTTGTCCCGATTTAGTACCTACTTACTTAGGTAGAGTTTCCAAAAAAAATGCGATATACAGAAATATGAATCGTGGACACTGTCTAGATAATTTTTTAAACCTACTTAGATAAGCTAAATAAGTCTAAATTACTCTATAATTATTTAAAATGAAGGATAATTATTTTGAACAAACTTTTAGTGACTCATGTCGATTAAATCCAGAAACAATCGAAGGTATCCTGTAGGTACAATGTGCATGACCTCATTTCATAAGTGATTTTGTTTTAATGTAGAAATAATGCAATAACTTTTATACAAACGGGATTTGTAAAGCACATGTTACCTATTCACAAACACTATAGGCATACCTAGCTCTTGAGAATTGATATAGGAGAGTGTGTGGTAAATACATACATACAAAAAATATGTTATGCGTTGGATTTGAAACCATCAGTCCGCAAGTCGGAATCGCACTTGACTGCTTTAGCTTTTAAGTAATGATGTAATGATATTTAATAAATTAACAGTCAACTAAACAAACCTTCGGACAGTGATTAAGTGTACCTACTTAATAATGATAAAAATATCATTTATTTTCCAAAACTTTTGGTTACAATCTAAACTACTGACGAACCTTTAAAATGAATTAATCGTAATAACTACAACTATGAACACTAGCTCCCACACTAGGATTCCCTGTATTGTGGGTGTCTCTTCCTGTGGCACATGTTTTGTTATATTTATTTGCTACAAGAAAGTAACTAATAACTACTGTTAGTTAGTACCCACCCACTTAAATTCATCAGCTGTGAATCGGGACACATAATCTGCATTGTCATTGCAAGAACGTACCTTCGTACGGAAATGAAGAAGTAACTTCCCAACATCAAAGTTACTTTCTTTTTCCTAGAAAAAATAATCAGAGATCTATAATACAATCTCACAAATGTCAGTCGTTTGTTTGTCTTTTTACACATTATTTGATATCCCCTTGATTTATTCTATTTTCAAATAGTATTCTTTAATATTAATTATTAATTGTAATGATTTCAGGTGACGTTCAACAAACGCAAGTTCGGCGTTATGAAGAAAGCGTACGAACTGAGCGTGCTCTGTGATTGCGAGATCGCGCTCATAATCTTCAGCTCTAACAACAAATTGTACCAGTATGCCAGCACGGATATGGATAAGGTGAGCCATTTTTATATCAGCTGTAGAAGGTTCTTCAATACCCGAAGGATCAGGTTCAGCCTCGGATTTGTTCTCAATGTCAGTTTTAGATGGAATCTCATGTCCGTGGCGATTTAAATGTTTAATTTTTTTATGATTTCTTCTAGGTTTAGTAACATGTAGCGTCCACATGTATAACCATCGCAAACTTGAGAATTTATTACATTATGACTAAAAAATCTAATATATTAATGTACTTTGTTAAACTAATTAGTTAAACTTGCTCCAACGTAGTGTAAAGTTCTACTTCATCGTCTTGTATATAAAAAAAGACAACAACAAAAAAAGACAGAAACTTATTCGGTTAAAAATATAAAAGGGTAGCGACATCATTCCGAGAGTTAAGATTTTGAAAAACACTTCTTTCGATCAGAGGAAGTCTAGTAGTCTGGTTGATGGCCGTGCACCGTCCCCTATGACGGTTGAAGAAACTCAATTGGAGCACGAAATTTTGGCAGAAATAGCCGACCCCCCGGTGTCCGAGCGGTTTAGGCATCCGGCGCGAAATCGGAGGACGCGTAGTCAATTCCCGCCCGGGGCAAAACATTTTGTACTCCAATAATTTGTTAAATAAAATTTCACTTGTTTAAAACAATCAAGACATTTTATTATGCCTGACAGCATTTCATTCACATCCCGAGTTATAGTTGTCCTATTCTTATTTCCCATGGTACCTGTTATACAAAATCAATATTTATTTCAGGTTCTCCTGAAATACACGGAATACAACGAGCCCCACGAGTCGCTCACCAACCGGAACATCATCGAGGTACATTAAGTACGGCGTCATCTGTGTGCCCGTGGTCGCAATGCAATGTCCATGCAATATTGACTATACCATTAACGCGTGCTTTCTACTTACACAAACCTAATGCATACATATGTTACTAAAAACCCAACAAAGTCCCAGTATCGATACCTCCAACACCATACTATAGAAAAAAAACACGAGCAGTAAAGAAGCATGTTTATTCCCCGTTAGACAAATAAAAGATGAAACAAAACACCAGACCCCCGTTTTCTACTAACAGTTTATGACTAGACGCCCTAAATATTTATGTTATTTTTTCGTTCCAGCATGGGTTTTTGTAAATATATTTGTGTTTATTTGAATTAACCTGACTCCGTCGGATGAAGGGTACAGTCAGAGTTGCATCATTGCGTTCGACACAACACACATATGTACGCTAAAAAGTATTACCACTATTATTTAGTTCACGTATTTTTATTGATAGCACTGTTTATTTTACCCTCCTATACACGCTGACTATACAATGAACTGATGTGTTGCCATTAAATACCAAAGTGGTTTCAAGTCTGAAATAGCCTTAATTATTATATACAGGGTCCGTTTCAGAATGTTCTAATAAAGTCTCGGGTTGCTTACCAAACATAAAATAACTGAATGATGAAAATGACAGTTAACATGCGCGTTTCAAGTTTTAACCGATGGATAGATAAATAAATGACTAAATCGATGACTGTGAAATGCAAAGATAATGTTTGTTTAATAAATAAGTTCTGGGTATAAGTATAACCGGCACTTACTCGAAAATTCTGAAACAGGCCCTCAATGAATTAACGCTCAGACTAGAATAGCCCCCAAGTCTTCTTGTGCGTGTTGTTAAACTCGACTATAGTTACACGATTAGAACTTCCTAATTTCTAGTGGTCAAAGTCCTTAGCAGGGACTTATTAAGAGCTGTTTACACTTATACTGCAACCCATAAGACTGCAAACACAACTTGTGTTATGGCAATCCCTTCCCCCCTACCTCTTCCCTTTGAAGATCAGATAGTCTTCAACGGGAACATAGGTATGTTCTCAGTATCAGCTTCAGCTGATACTGATAATTGTATCTGTTAGAACACTTAGAACGTCTACGATAAAAAAAAACCTCTAGCTTAAGTTTAAATTAAACCCTCTTAACTTTCTTCTCTACAATATTCCTGACCCACAATAAATATATTTGTCTTCCTATTGTGAAAGACTTTCTATGACTGCTTTTTATGACAAGAAATATAATTATGGCTTCAGTGGACATAATTGTTGCCAGAACGAAAAACATCCCGTAACAAATTCAGTTTTGAAAGCACTTTGGCTATGGACAGTAAAATAGTTGAACAATTTTATGACAATAACAAACGATTTAGTGTGTTACGAGGGTGTTCTAATTGCATGTCGATTAATACATTGCAGTATTAAGACATTTGGCTCGTCAAGCCACCTGAGCTGTTTTCGCTGACACTTACAGGCACTAACGAAGAAAGAGCATAAAAACGGAGTGATGTCACCGGACAGCCCGGAACAAGAGCCTGAATACAACCTGACCCCACGGACCGAAGCCAAATACTCCAAGATCGATGAGGAATTCCAAATGATGATGCAAAGGAACCAGTTGAACGGCAGTCGAGTCGGTGTTGGCGGGAGTAACTACAACTTGCCAGTTAGCGTGCCAGTCGGAAGTTATGACCAGTCGCTGTTGCAAGCCAGTCCACAGATGCATACCTCTATCAGTCCACGGCCATCGTCTTCGGAAACCGATTCAGGTAATTATGATTGTCGAAAGCTGTCGCGAAATACTTGGCTGTCTGAATTATTTGGCTAAATCAGGTCTAGTTTCCGATGAGACATGATTGTTTAGGTCTTTCTTATAAGGGGAAAAACATTTGATATATAGATAGATAACACTTTATTGTTACAATTAAGTGTATTTATAAAATCAGTATTAATATTATAAATGCGAAAGTAACTCTGTCTGTCTGTTACGCTTTCACGCCAAAACTACTGGACCGATTTGAATGAAATTTGTTATGGAAATAGTTTGAGACCCGGAAAAAAACATAGGATAGTTTTTATTCAACTGCGCAAAAAGAGGATAATGTTTTTGCGCGATAACCTACATACGCGCGGGCGAAGCCGCGCCCGGAAAGCTAGTATTCCATAAATAGTACAATCGAAGGCCTTGTTGCTAGACAGCAATCTTTTCCAAGTAACTTTTGTAAGCAGAATAAATAATTTAATTGACATGGGATAGAGTGTAAAACTAAAAGGAAAAGTAAACTAGTAACACACTTAAATATATATGTATATATATACAAGTACTTATCTCAGTTTTCTTGTACCAAAAAAATACTAACACAGATAATCTGCAAATTTCTAAACACAATTTAAAGCGTTGCCACCCTCTTCGGCAATATTGATGTTCCAAAGTCCAAACGACAGATCTAAGTCACTCTTAAAATTTGTGACTTATACAAATTATTAGCGATTAATTTTTTATCTAAAATATATGCTAATTGAGACAACATAATATATAATGGCTATAAAATTTATCTTCTTCTCAGTAATCTAAATGCATAATACAAAAACAATTAGCATATTCGTCTCGATTTGATCAACGTAAATTAATAATAACAAATACTTTTAAAAGTATCCTAAAAAATATTAAATAATATTTAAATAAAACACTTAAAAAAGCATAAAATTATATATCTAGTGACAATTCCGCCTAATTTTCCTGTTATCTACGTGACGTCACAAACATCACGCAGCCTAACCGGAAGAATACCCGACTAGTTTCGCTTCTAAACGAAGCATCTTCAGGAGGTCTTGACTTACCGAGCGCACGATCGAGACTAAAGAAGATGCTTCGTTTAGAAGCGAAACTAGTCGGGTATTCTTCCGGTTAGGCTGCGTGATGTTTGTGACGTCACGTAGATAACAGGAAAATTAGGCGGAATTGTCACTAGATATATAATTTTATGGTTTTTTAAGTGTTTTATTTAAATATTATTTAATATTTTTTAGGATACTTTTAAAAGTATTTGTTATTATTAAATATGGATTTCCGTAAAGTAACGCCTGAATCTATCCATTAACGTAAATTAATTTGTCTGTACATTCAAGAACTACTTAATATGTAAGGAATACACAGCAACGTCGAATATTTGGCTCATTTGGGCAGATACGATTAATCTGAATACTGAAACGTAATACATTACCACTACTTTATTTAGTTACAATAATGTATTTACTTTTACATTCTATGCTAAAAAAAAAACAGGCAAATAAACTATTTGTACTCAAGCTGTGCAAAGACCGCTTAGAACAATAAAGTGGTGTTTTTGTTTCCTCATCAACCTTGTGATTGCATTTCCAGATGTTGAATAACTTTTAATGGTTATATTTTTGCACGTTAGTAGAATATTTTTCATAATCTACCACTAGATACTCCTACCAAACTCTACTGTGGTAGAGAGCGGTGGAAGAGCATTTTGCGAATGCCCATCTGGCTAGCTACCACCCTCAAATAGAAAGTCTGTCGCCCAGCTCCTAACGGAGTGTTTCAGCAGCTGTCCTTGAGAGCCAGTATTTATAGGTTAGTCTGAACAACTCATCACTTACCATCAGGTGAGACAATGGTCAAAGGCTATCACTTATGTAAAAAAATATTTCAATAACCTACCTTATTTATGTTCAGAACACAAAAATAAGCATTTCTACACGGCGGCTGCATGAATGACTCCAATATAGACGTGTCTTTGCAAATTCTGAGACAAGAATCATATCTCTATTATTATCTTTATTAAATTTAGGGACTTTTGTCTCTTGATATGTCAGTCCAATAGTAACCTATATTTATTTTATCTCGTACATGTCTCATACATTTTAATGCGGGTTCTACCAAAGTATCAATGTACACCTTCTTCATCAAATATCCAAATTTCTTTGATGGAATGTGTCCAGAACGTATCATGTGAGCTATGACAACAAATTGTATATACAACCATCTTTACTTTTGAATACTTATTTTGCTAATATAATATATTACGGTTTCAGTATACCCAAGCGGCGGAATGCTCGAGATGTCAAACGGCTACCCAGGCTCCGGATCTCCCCTAGGCGCAGGCTGCACCCCCTCCCCTTCCCCCGGCCCCGCCCCCTCCCCGCACCGACACCCGCACAAGCCCCACGGACACGCACCACCACCACATCACTCCCCTCGGCACAACAACCTTCGCGTCGTCATACCCAGCTCAATGCCACCGCCTCAGGATGACATATCTTATCCAGGAGAGGTAAGCACTTTTATATACCACATTATGACAAAAAACGGGTTATAGGTAGCAAGGTTGGTGGAAGCGTGGCGATTATGGCAATTACCCCGTTAATAGGGGAGGCTATGTTCAGCAGTGGACGATCTGGCTGTTACAGTATATATAGGTAATGGGCTAGCTGGAGCATTTGGAGTGCCTGTGAGTCTGCAATGACTTATAGGTTGTCTAAATGCTTTCATTGTAGTAGCTGTAGTGTTGTATATAGTTCGTAGTATTTTGTTAAATAAAAGCATACCGCCGGTTAAAAAAAATATAATATAATAATATGTAATATAGGTATATGCTGTGTAATTATTAGGAGACTTCACCAAATGAACATTTTATTACATTATTGAACAGTGAAACGACTAAAACAGTCACGCGATTTTATCTAGTTTTGGATTTAATTCCAAAATGTCGAGTCAACATTTTTAAGATTAAGTCACTTCGTAAATTACAAATATATCTACGAGAGAAAAAACAAAGTCATATGCGGGATTCGAACCCGCGTTCATACACACATATAGCCGGGGTATGCTCTGACCGACTGAGCTAACATGACATTTTGTCAATTTTGCTCTCTTTATTTAACCATCGTATGGGGATAGAATATGGTCTTATGCTAAGGTTCTTAGAACTGGTACAAAATATATTACCGATCGACTATTACAAAAAAAATATATATATATATATATATTACTATCATTGCATCGAAATATAAACATGATAGATAAAGGACGTATAAGCTCTATATGTTTAAATTGACGTATGCTATCTCTATACGAGCGTCATTAGTTCCGTATTGAATAATGCCAATATATGGCTACACGTCAAAAGTTACGTGTGCTAGTAGTATATAATTGCCTAACAATTAAAGATTTCAAATTATGACATCGAAGTAATTAATAACCCTCGTCATGGTTTGAACGTGTTTTTTTACAACCATAACATGTTTTTGTTAGTGTAAGCAATTATTACTTAAATGCTTGTTTACAGCCATATTTTTTACTTGTAAAAATGTTTTTGGTTTCAAACTCTATAACATATAAAATTAAAGCACAAGCGTTATTAGCCTGAGCTAATGCCTTTTATTTTTATAAACTTGTACATCAAATACGAATCATATAGGCCTGAAAGTACTTCCCTAAGGAACACTGAATTTCGGAGTAAGATATTGAAAGCCCTCATAAGCGGGATATGGGTAGGAACATTGTAATGTATTAAAATTATGAACAAAATCGCCTCCTGTAGATTGTGAACCATGTTTTTGTACAATTTACCTCAGAATTCACGTGACTGATACATTTTGATACACAATTACAATTACGAGTATTGACGACAAGTTTTCATAGTGACTGCGATGATCTAACAAGTCATAAATTATCATTCAGAGGAAAAATTGTGAATATTGATATTTTCCTTATGCTTAGTAAACGGGCCGCAAACAATTTCATGGTTATAAACCATGCGTATTTAATATTAAAAATTTAGTCTTATGATAATACAAATGAAATGGAAGGTCTTTGAAAGTTGTTTATCTGTGTGAGCACGAAACTTGCGTGAAAACTATGCTCACTGGACTATAATTATGATGATTGAATGTCAGAAATAATACAAGTATATTGATACATTTCTCTTTCAAGACCTTATCCTTCAGTTTTTAATACCCTGAAATGTTATCAGTAAATATTAGTAACGTCTCCTCCTAATAAATGGCAATGACTACTAAACATATTCTCTAAGATTTTAGGAGGGGAAAGTTCGCAACAATTAACACGTGTGAATAGATGACTTGGGGATCGAAGTGTACCTATGTATTAAAGCTCTGTATAGTCCGTCTTTAGGCTTAATTTACCTACTACGAGTACATAAGTATGGAGGACATTCAAGGGACAATTTAATACGGAGAGGAGGGAAGTGAAATCCAATTCCGACACTCCGCAGGGTCTCCTGTGCATAATATTCTCAATCTTTTCTTTTCCAGACACCGCTCAGCTATTCAGGACTCGGCAACTTCGGACCACAGGACTTCAGCATGGGATCGGACATGGGCATTGGACTGTCATGGGGCACGCATCAGCTGCAGACGTTACAACACAACAGGTACATGTCTGTATACCTTTTGTATCACTACTATCGAACTTTCTGGATACTTGATGAATGTAAACAAATAACTTTGACACCTAATACAAAGATTTATTGAAAAGAAATGCAAGTGATAATATCAACTACTGAAAATTGTCATTTTAATCTGAAAAAATATTGTTTAAATTGTAACTAGAAAAAAGTTTAGGGACCAAAAGCACCAAAAATTATAATATTTCAAAAAAATCTATTCTATTTTCTACTAGTCATTACAGCCTAAAGTTTCTGGGCAAGGTGATTGATTAAAAGAAAAACTTCATAAAAATCTAAAACATGTTGTGTAAAACTTTCAATTACCTACTTATTATTGTTTTGGCTAGAGTGCATGTAGCTTCTACAAGCGTAGTTTGGTCATATTTTAAATACCAAGAGTTCAAACTTTCAGAAACTTTGCATGTATATACCTGAGCTTAAGGGCGCACCGAGCATTTTTGGCGTGCCGCGTATGTGTGCGTAAGTAAGGCACGCCAACAGCATCTGTCCCCGTCCGACGGCCGAAGAATTACTAAAGCGAATAGGGACAAAGCATCGCGGCTCTGACTAAAATGGGCGGAACATGAATTTGAGTATTTCTTTTGTATAGTAAAAACAAATACCTATTTGAAAAATATTATGTGTATACGTTATAGAAAATGTTGTTTTTTTTTATTTTTCAAATACGGATGACTCTCCGTTAAGTAGGTATTTACGCCGTACTAAGGGTTTATTTCGTTTTTTGATGTAATTTTGGTTTTTTTTTTCTATATAGAAAATTTTAAGTAATCGTGTTTCCAAAGTGTATGATTTATAGAATGAATCTTTAAATATAATATATATTAATTACATAACTCAAAATTAAGCAATAAAGATACAGCAAGGGATCAAATGAACCACAATTACGTATCGCTGCCTCGGTGCTGGCTTAATATCTACGCTCTGGTTTACCAGTTTTTCGATTTATCATAATTAAGCCCTAAATAGGAATATAAGAATTCCCATTTCATACAAAATGTTATTTCGAATATTTTTGAGAATAATTAAACTGACGGAAAACTGACCAACCAGGAGCATAGATATTAGACTCAAGGACATGCATACAAAATATCTCCGAGTTAAAACTCTTTATTAGACTCAAGGACATGCATACGAAATATCTCCGAGTTAAAACTCTTGATTTTTGAAATATAGCGAAACTACATTTGTATAAAAGGGATTCGATAAGACTGACTTTTAAACCTATGCGATGATTTTTGAGAACCTAATTTATTTACTCAAGTTACCAGAAATGTTCTTTGTGTGTTGTTTTGCTTAATTGCAATATATTGCTATGCCTCATATCCATAATTTTCCAATTACCATTATTAATGCAATGCTAGTCTTCGACTATTTTTAGTATGTTATCATTTAATATTTATGTTAATTTGTTTTATTATTATTACTTTATCGGGCTTCTTAAAACTTGATTTTGTATCTAGAGCTGCCAAACAACTGTATTATAATAGAGACGTGCTTGGTTCAAAGAATTTGTTTTTTTTATATAAATTGACAGTTCACATTCGGAACTTTGACCTCTTTTTATAATCATTAATTTACCGATACTATAAAAAATGACTATCGTTTTCACTAATTTCGGACAACGAAATTTATGGAAAATTTACACAAAGAAAAAAAATTGCTCCGCCGCGACAGTGTACCACTGCCGTGACCAGGATTCGAACCTGGGTTACTACGGCCACAACGTAGGGTCCTAACCACTAGACGATCACGGCTATCGGAGCTGGTGACAAACTGGCCAAAATTACCAATCACAATCCAAGCAGTTACATAACTGATACGGTTGAGTAGCTGTTCGATAGCGAATAAAAAGATAAAAACGATTCACGTGACCAACTGGCACGAACTAAACCATTCCAAATCGATGTTTGGTGTATCTTGTCTAGAATACCTAGAAAATTTAGATTAGAATTTTTTAAATCTGTTCATTGTGTTTTTTTTTGCCATTCCTGTCTACAAAGCGGTGTTTTAAAGAAATTTAATCAAACGTGTATAGAAGACGTAGGTAAAACTAAAAACGAAAAGAAGTATTGACATATATTAAGGTAATTAGAATTCTGATCAAGATTTATGTAATCATGTTATACCTATGTAAAAAATTAGCCAGAAATAAAATAAATCATTTCATTGCACATTTATTATAGAATAATAACAATTATTATAAGAAAACATATAGTTAATGCTATAGAAAAAAACGAAATATATCTAGTGACAATTCCGTCTAATTTATCTTCTAAGCTTGTTGAATTATATACGCCTTGTGGTCCAATCGGAAGAGTTTTCGACGAGTTTTACTTCTAAACGAAGCTATACATAGTATTGACTCTTCAAGACGAACGATCGAGAAACACGATCATAAAATTCGGATTTCCGCAAAACAACTGCTAAATAAATTAATCACCTCAAGTCAGTTCACCTATTTTTTTTAATGAAATCCAAAAAACTGAATTTCCTCGCAATTATTAATGTTGTATCATTACAATAATTAAGGAACTTGGCAATTGTGTTTAGTTCTGATATCAAACCAATTATATGATACTATGTAACAGATTCTAAACGGCCACATGTAAATTTCACGATATTTCGCACTTACATAAATGTATTTTTGACACTGAAACAAGGGTGATGCACTCAGTGTTTTTTAAGCTTTTAGAACTTGAAATTGAAAACGTTACAACACCAATAAGTTTATTTATTATTATTAAAGTCGAGGGCTAAGAACTGAAGATCCAGAATAGAACAACGTAGCACACTTTACCTATCGGCTTGTTGCAATAATCTCATGATGCACTCTGGCTACAAATCGTGTTATTTGGTTTTTTATGTTACATATTGAAATATATTACAAACCTGTTTACTCTCTGTAAGGTTCTAAGAATTGTTTGTCTGCTGTCACCTATCAAGGTTCATTCGTGCGCCCTGATTTCTTCCATGCGCGTGTTCTTGACTGTCTACTGGGAAGGGTAAATAAACGTTCTACATTTCGGTGATCACAATTAAGTATTGTCCGTCAGAATTATATAAATTTAGATTCATAAAAGGTTATACTAATGAGGTGGGGTGCAGTATGGACGCTCGGTGCAAACGCGGGGGGCAACTGAGCGCACGAGGCTACTTTTGCAATATCATCAAATTGCGCTCACGTTGCAAGTGTCCCTATACTCTCCAAGGTGCGCCCACTCCACAGAACTTTTTGATACGCATTTGTACCCATAGTCCTCGTTTGTACGTGACGTCTTAGTGTGGGTGTAAATGACAATGGTACATACAGTAAAACATTTTAATGTAAAATATGGAGGACCGCGCCTTTGTGACTGGAAAGTTCTATAAGTACTTATTATTTTACTCCTAAGCCGTGCTCCGATAGCCGTGATCGTCTAGTGGTTAGGACCCTACGTTGTGGCCGTAGTAACCCAGGTTCGAATCCTGGTCACGGCAGTGTCTCAAATAAAATTGTAAGTCATTTTTGTTTTTATCAATACCATTTTTATATTCAAAATTCCATATTTCTTCAACAAAAATATGCTCCGCCGCGACAGTGTACCACTGCCGTGACCAGGATTCGAACCTGGGTTACTACGGCCACAACGTAGGGTCCTAACCACTAGACGATCACGGCTATCGGAGCTTGTGACAGTTTCGCAAAATATGGTACCGTGTCTTTAAGTCCAAAGACTTTCTTTCAAATTACAACCGGTTCCGGACGACTGATCTTGTTATTGATCTTTGAATTCAGTATTGACTCTTTATGTAGATGGCGTTGTTGTAAATTTTTTATAAAGTTGAAAAATTTCTATAAATCTTCAGATGAATTTTAGTAATATCTTTTTAAAGAAATTTGACATAGAAAAATAAGTACCTACAATGTGCTCTAAGTCATTTTTCCCGCGCTCTTTCAAAATCTTTTCGAAGTGTTTTTTTAAGTAAGTTATTTCACAATATGCTGTACTTTTTTTTAAATTGTCATACAGGTAATTACGATTATAACGATATAAAACTACATAATATAAGACTTGCAAAATTATCAATAAAAATACTTTCTACGGGGAATTGAGGTGGGCGCTAGTGCCACCTGTCGGGCTATTCGATGCTTACAACTAATATTATTGATAGTTTCCATCACACGTTATGCCAGTAAAAATATCTGTCTGATTAATTACATCACGTTTAGTTGGCTTACCACATCGGAATCTTCGTTTAAATATATGTAACCAATAACCCCCTTGTTCCTTACTAAAATTTTATTTATGTTTTTATTAGCTATAAATCCCTACCCTTTGTCGAGTTTACTAATATATTTCGCTTCACTTAAAGGGTGTAGAAAAATTTTGTAACTTACTATCGGATAGTTTGAAAAAACACGGCTGAGCTTTGCAGCTGTGTTCAGGCGGTTTTTATTTTTATTTTATGATATTTATTAAATATCAATTTATAGATATGTAGTGTAAAATATTTTTTATATCCAAAGGCATTTCGTAATGTTATTACTATCGTTTCCATACAAACAAAACGGCAGGGCCTTTTTTCGATCTCTATAAATCGTTAATTAAGGAATTGAAAAAAAAAATCTGTTGATTTATTCTGGCATAAGCAGTTGTTCATTTAACAAAAAGTATGCTCCGCCGCGACAGTGTATCACTGCCGTGACCAGGATTCGAACCTGGGTTACTACGGCCACAACGTAGGGTCCTAACCACTAGACGATCACGGCTATCGGAGCTGTGACTCTTGCAGCGAATTCAACGTTTGCACTCTACACAATATAGTTGCAGAACCAGTTTTATAAAACTGCCCTGCCCCCCACCGTTGTATAAAAACTGGGCGAGAGAGGGGACATGAAGTATTGATTAAGGTTCTTATACTTTCACTTTCGATCGTTACGCACGAGTGATCCGATTGACGAGATATTGATGTAAATTTGTAGGTTACTATGTAATAAATTGTAGTGTTGAGATAATAGGCAAGAAGATTATTATTTATTCTATTGTTGATTAATGGTTTTGATCAAAATGCATATAAATAAATGGTTTGAGAACTGAGTATAATTTTACATAATATTCCTTGGTCAAATAGTTCTAAATTCTAAATGAAATCATAATTACATTCAAAATCAAACCTAAAGTGACGAAATTGTCACTTTAGGAACGAAACGATCCAAATCTATATGATGAAGAGTGAATAATAAATAGATAGAACAAAGAGAACTTTTAAGTTGTGGATACGCTTTAAAGTGTAATGAACAAATTAAATAAAAAATCCAGTAGCAGTAGAACTCTTTCTGAGAGTTCGTCCGGGGAAATACTGCCACCCTTTTTTTTGTTTGAAGGGGTGCCAGTGATAATACAGGCACATAAGACTTAACAGTCTTAGTAACAGTACATATAATTATTATATGTTCTATGGTAACAGTGTGATGAGCGCAATGCAGTTGGCTACTTGTAACTACATCTTTTATAGGCAAAGATTACCGCTTTACACTAGGGCGGGTCCCAAACAACTGCTCGAAAGCATTAAAAAAATCTTAAAATTCAATAATGTAAACAACTGCTTACCGCAGGCCAACAATATTTTATTATGAAAAAAAAGTATTTTAATCACATAAAGTCAAACAACTTAAACATTTTAAATATCATATCATGCAAAAATCTAAATCTACAAATACGTTTCAGACCATTAAACGACCAAATCAAATACAACCTAATATCCTTTACTAACTAAACGAGTCTCAGCTTGCCAGTTCATTTAAAATCTTTTTGCCAATCGCTTTTACTTTCATTATCATGTCATGCCAAAAAGCTTCTGCTGTAATTACATGTTTATCAACCGTGACTGACCAGCTGGTATGTCCAACAGTAGCAGTTTGCCAGTGCTGGGTGGAGGAACGCCGCCGCCGGCTGCTTCGCCAAGCAATGTGAAGATCAAAGCAGAACCGGTATCGCCACCCAGAGCCCCTGACCATATGCACCGCGCCCCGCCGTCCGCCCCCGCGCCTCAGCCCGCACATCTAGGAGCCATCGATGGTAACTATCTCAGTTGTCTTTTAACGCTTTGAATGTTCGCTTGGCTAGCTTTTAATCAAGTCAGCAATTCTATTGCACCTAACACCCTAGAACACACCGTTCTGGTAGCAGTGCTTGAGAACCATTCCAGGCCTAGCCTGTTACAAACTTCGACTATTTTTCAAGATTTGATACTAACCTATGTTTGTGGGCGACGGTGATCACTTACCATCAGGTGAGCCGCCTGCTCTTTTGCCTTCATATCCCATAAAAAATGCTCTTAATTGATACTGCTCTAAAACGAACCGTTTTTACGGTACGAATTGTAATTGTTTAAAAATATATATTGAAAGATTATGTGGTATGCTCCATTACGCAAGGAGGCAGGAACTGATTCTTGTAAGATATTTTTTTTCTTCTGATAGGCTTTCTTCCATAATCTTACCTGGCGATAAGTTATAATGTGATCGATGGTGATACAACCTAGGATTGAAA
Organism: Plagodis dolabraria; assembly: GCA_963854805.1. Classification (NCBI taxonomy): domain Eukaryota; kingdom Metazoa; phylum Arthropoda; class Insecta; order Lepidoptera; family Geometridae; genus Plagodis; species Plagodis dolabraria. Next base: position 8,916,300 of record OY978442.1, read on the forward strand.
CTGGCTTTTAAGGACAGCTACCGAAAAGCATCGTTAGCTGCTCGGTGACAGATTTTCTACTTTGAGGCAATACATAGCCTGGCACGCATTTTTAAATTGCTCTACCACGGTGTAAAATTATTTGATTAATTAATCAATATTCAATCAGTTCAATTAATATTCGTTCTTTAATGGAGGTATATACTTTTGAGATATCATATAATTCAGAAATATCGTATAATGAGGGATCATATAAATTATTATTTCAATTCCATGCAGCAGTTGTTTTCAAAGTGCTTATGCCCATTTGTTTGGCCAAAAAACGTTGATCACGACAATTAATGTTATTTTATTACTAAGTTTTTCTTTGGAAAGATTACCAAGAAATTACTACAGACATAGTAAACTTTAAAAGTTTAGGTCACTAAAATTAACGTGTACTCTTTTTGTCATTCACTTACCTAACTTACAAAAATAATTAGTCTAGATTATTATCTGCCAACCTAATAATTTATGTTAACAAACTAACACTTATTAATACATTGTTCTTAACAATGAAATAGGACTATTCGTTTCAGGTTCAGTGTCGTCGAGCAACATGGGGTCTCCGGGCGGGCAGGACATGCGGCACCCGAGCGCTCTTCCGCTCGACTACGAACAGCCGCTCACCAAACGGCCGCGGATCGAAGGTTGGGCAACATAGCTAGGCTATGAGGCCTTCGGATCCTACCCAAGGCCCGTCCATCCGCACTGCTAGACCGGCCACAGCCGGCCCTATCGAGCTTTCGATAACCACCGTCCTGCGTCAAGCACAACCCTATCACCTCCCCTCTCTAGTGCTACACGTGACGTGCTATCGTACGATCAAGTCTGAAACGGAAAGGTGCATCTCTACCCACGGTGCTTTTTTCATGGCACGGTCAAAACTCTTTTCGTAAGACTCTAGTGACAACCTTCGCGGTTTGTCAACTCCCATTGATGTTAAATGTTCAAGTTTACACTATACGTAATTATTGTAATGCACACGTAAGTACATTAGTTGTAATGAATGTTAAAATTAAGTACAAAAATGCATAATAGCTGCGAAACTTCTGAACAATTTTGAACTTTTAGGTATCTAATAAATGTCCCTTTGTAAATAGGTGTTAAATGTGCAATCCGTGCCATTGTCTGTTTAGCTTAAAGTTAGTCAATTTTATTAGTGACTAGAAGTAAGATAGTGAAGGAAGTTAGCACGTGTCGTTCCGTTTAGGTTCGCATATCAGACGGTTGGACGGTTTTCATAGTGCGCGATAAAACAGACGATTATAAAGTGTTGAAGTGCGTAAGACTTGAAATGACTGTTGACATTGTTTTAAACTAGTGTTTTAAAAAGTTTTTTGTGCCATTTTAAAAATATATTTGTGTGACATCCGAACTTGAATCTTTGTAAATTTAAGGTAGTGTCATCACATCCCAAGATAATAAATTATGTATTGTAAAATCTATTGACGTATTTATACATGAGAATCATGATAATATTTACTTATATGTATACACGTCCCTTTAGGAACGAATGTTATGTAAGTAATTAGGTAAAGTTAGCTAGAAATGAGTATATAAATGTACCACAAGAAGCTTTAAAATTTCTTATGATAACACATAACACTTTGCACTCTAAGCAGAATTGTAAGTGAAACACAACGTATTATATACAGTAGGATTTCTTGTATAATCATCAACACAACTAAGTAGTTGAATTTCAGTCACTATTATAAATTGTTTGAAATATATATTATACCCTCAGCCATCACATGCATGTCAGTCAAATTCAAACATATATAACTAAAGATATATATATATGTAAATATCACTGAGATGTTATATCAACCTACGACGTTTAATATATTTCTTTCCATATCTCAAATTCTACAATTACATTTGATTGATGTGCATTCACATGCTTCGAATTATGGTAGTTATTTTTCAAATATCTGGTCGTTTATTCTTAACAGACCAAAATATCAAGTCAATTTTGAATATCATATTGTAATTTTACTTGTTAAGTATGTTAGATTATTAGTGGCTATAGGAATGGGTTATATGGACGTGAAGAGTTTGTTGATAGAATACATCGTTTTTATTTTGTTAATGTGATCTGAAGTTACGAAATATATCTACTTAATTAGAGAAATGAACAATATTACCTACATAATCTCAGCTTTAATTGCACATACAAATATATTAGACAAATAACATATTTTGGTATAGCACTATATCACAAACCGCCCTATTTTTAGAGGATATGTAAAAAGAGGGTAGTAAGGATTAGTTTATTGGTGTCCATTAGAACGTGTAACATAGTATTTGTTAATGGTGGTTGTATCGTTTCTAGTGTCATGCCGGAATCATTTGATTGTTGCTTATTTCTCGGCCATTACCTGTATTTTGAGCACTGTTATCGTGAGCCCAAGACAGCACTATTCCTGACATAGAACTATACCGCACTATAGGATTAATACGGTCATAACTTGAACCATGCTTTTATATAATTTATCGAAATAATCACTAAGCATTTCTGTTCTGTCTTGTTAGAAATTATAAGCATTCTGACTGTTTAGGTTTTGTTTTTTACAGTTATTGGTAGTATTTTTTTATTATACTGGTATGCCTATTGGGTTCACGATGAATTCCTACTTTCCCTCATATCGTCTCACTGTAGATGCCTTACTCACAGTGCCTAAATGTACCATATTGTACCAAATTTGTATAATACGATAGCATTTTTGCTTTATATTTTCACATCCTGGTAATATTAAGTCTTACAAAATGTTGAATCGTTATAATAAACAACACTACACTGAATGTTTATCATATAGAATATATATTCATACATTTAGGATTAGTAAATGTATGATATCGTAACTTTGTATTAAATGTTGCTATACCACGTTTGAAAGCAGTGTAACTGTTTATTAAGGTGTTAAAATGTATTGTATATAATAATTATATTAAGAATAAAAACTACTTTGCAAGAATAGAATAAATCCTTCAAATCACAATAACAAAATTATAGTGTACGTTTGTTAAATTTTGTACAGGGATAAAACCAGTTTTGAAGTTCAAAAGTCTGAACGCATAAAAAATGTATTTTCGCATTGTATAATAAGGTACACGATTAGTTTTAAAACGAATTAATATTTTACTACTGGAGCGTAATGAATGTTGACCCATTTTAGGGAACTATTGTAGGAAACCTGTAATTATTACACCTTAAAATGTTAGTATATCGTTGATGTGATAAATTACATTGTTGCAGTGGGCCCATTATGTTACTAGTCGGTGCTTGGTTGGGACTACCACTTGCTGTATAGGCTTACCCAATTTTTCTATGTGGCAATCCTACCCTCTGTTAAACCGGGCCCTGTTTTGAGATTCTACAGTTACGTTTTCTTCGGTCGTTCGTTCCTAAAAGTTCCTTCTGGAAGAGTTGATGTGCTTGGTATTAAAATTTGCTCAATCGTGTCCGTTAAGACGATGAAGCGAATTTTTTTTAATTGTTTCTTGTTGTGAGCTATTCGTTTGACATTCAATTCCATTGGAGTTTGATTGAGGATGTGTTGGAAATACAATGTACATCACAACATCTGTTACCTAATTACCTATCACGTAATATAATAAAGCACTGATATATTAAACAAAGTATATTGAAAAGGTTAGTCTTGATAAGCACAAAGCAGTTATTGGAATATTCTTAAAGGTTTTTCTTGCAAATAGTTTATTGATATGGCAATGTGAGAGTGCACAGAGAATTATCTATGACCTTATCTTGTACTTTACAGTTAAGCTGGTATTGGGAGCATAATTTCCGAGGTTGTGAGTTTTACTATCGGAAATGAGTTCATGTATAATTATATTAATTAAATAAATATTATTATATTCTTTTGAACGCACAACGGACGTTGTGTGTCATTGTAAAAAGAGTTTGCTTGATTTTTTTTGTAGATGTATACCTACATGTGTATGTGTTTACCTGTATTTAATCTTGCTGTGTGACAATAGCAAAGAGCTTTTAATTTTCAGTTATTTTTATTGTCTAGTTCATTGCATTTAAATAAAAATGTAGTCATAAGTTTAAAGATATGAAATCAATGCGATTTCGTCACAGTAGTATATTGCTGTATTGTAACTCTTGTCCTTTCTGCCTTTTGCTATTGCACCACAGTCATTGTGAACAACCCAAATAGAATTATAAGAATGTAAACATATCTTTGTTGAATACTCAAGTCGATTTCAAATTAATTTCTTACGACCGCAGTTGTGCAATACATACATAATAAAACTTGAAAATGCTTAGGTAGGTATTAGGTATATTTTCGTTTGAATTTACAAATACAAAATTCTGTTGTATTTTATTGATATTTTTACTGATAATTTGAGAGTGGTCGTTATTGGGGCGGTGCCTCTCGAGTTGTTTAAGTCATACTGTATAATTATTACTTATTTAAGATAAGGCCGGGCCAAATATTGCATTATTGTAGGTCTTACGGCGCCTGTGTTTCTATGTCAAGGCATATGCCTTTTGTAGATAAACTATGTTGAATGAGAACATCTCAGTGGCTGAATGAATATAAATGTTAAACGGCAGTGTTAGAAAATTGTTATAAATTATTTTGATGACTGTTCGAAGGATAATAAAGAGTTGGATGTCAGTAACGTGTTTTTATTTCGGTCAAAATTATACTAACCTAGTTACTTTTACATACAAATTACGCTATGATATAGTTATATGCTAAGTAACACTTTGTTCGTGAACTACAATGATCTATTTAGTTCTTATCTACTGACGACATAGAATGGTGCAAATCCTAATTTTGACAATAAAAAAAAAAATACTTTAATTCGTACACCTAAAATGTGTGTAAAGATGATACATAGATACGTCTGCCGACGTATATACATACATACATAAAATCAGGTTTAGGGTACTTCTGACCTGGCCTTTTTTCAGAACATCTCAATCTGATTTCGGAACGTTTATACAAAAACATATATTACTACTTATAAAATATGTATTATTTTATGATTTCTTTTGCTGATTGTCACATGCAAGAAGTAGGTACATTGAGTGCCTGTTTTAATGGGTTAGTGGCATACGCACCCAATGTCAACTCCCCCCGTGTCAGTTGCCCACGATCTCAGTTCCCCCTGATAAATTTGATTGAAAGAAATAATTACCATATATTAAATATACCGTTAGCAAAAAAGAGTTTCTCTTGATAATAATATATTTATTTCAATATCATAATTGCTAAAATTATATATAGTCATTTTTTTCGAATGGTTTTTACATCTTGCGTATTAATAACACATACAATTGTGTTATTAAAACGCAAGATTCAAAATTCAAAATGTATACATACTAGCTAGGTATTATATATCGGGGAAACGGGACTGCCGGTACTATGAATTAAATTCTATTGTTCTCGTAATCTTTCAATTCTGACGGGTTTAACTATAAATCACCATTCAGTCCAGCGCATTTCTTACAAATTATAAAATTTGGGTTACTGATAACAATAGTCGGCACCCAGAGCACAGATGAAAGTGAAAACAGAATTATGCAAAAACTATATATCAGTGCAAATAATTTTTGAAAGGCGTATTTTGAAATTTTCCAAAATTAAAATATTATTGTTGTACTTTAGACATTCCAGCATTCAGAAGGGTGAAAAACACAATATGTAGAAAGCATAGCAAAGATTTGAAAGTTCCAATAACAAATTTCAAGGAACCACTTCATATATTAATCCCCGCAAAATTTAAGCCCCTTGTATTGTTTGATTACATCAAAGATGAAAACAGAATTATCGCATTAACCTTACTGTAAGAGAAATAAAAAATATAACCGCAACAGTGTCCTAAAGCAAAGCTTACCAAGGCAATGGTTACTGTTTTGTGGTCTCAGCATGGTCATGGTCAGCAAAACGTCAATTTTATACTTAACCCCTTATAGTATCTAACTTTTAGTTTTTTCTTTTAGTAATGTTAAATGTTTTATGATTGTTGATTTCCTTTTATTGAGTGTTTAATATTGTTTTTTTTATATACTTTGTACAATTTTAAGTGATTTATAAATGCTGTTTTTGCCTGCTGTAATGTTAATATTGTTGTTGATATTTACAATGAAACTTTCAAATTAATAAATGATCGTAGAAAATTAGTCTTTCCTTTATTTTTCTTATAATCCTTTATTTATTCTTATGCTTGCATAATATATACAGTAAGTTCTTATTATAAGTTTTACAAAGTAAGCTTATCTATGACAAAAATCTCTTCCAACCAACCTAAACTTGTGTGCCCTCATTTTTTTAAAATAACTTTAAATACACTTTCTCTGCTGACAGTACAAATCACAAAAAAATATTCGCTCAAAATTTATCGGGGGGAACTGAGATCGTGGGCAACTGACACGGGGGGAGTTGACATTGGGTGCGTATGCCACTAACACGTTTTAATCTACACTAATATTATAGAGAGGAAAGATTTGTATTTTGTATGTAACGAACAAACTACTGGACTGATTTGAAAAATTCTTTCACCATTAGAACCTTACGATATCCTTGATGAACACAGGCCTATGTTCATCAGAGCTATTTAAAAAAAAACTAAGAGGAATATTTTCAATTCTTTGTTAAATACACGTTAGAAGCCGCTTCGAGCCGCTATTGAAGCATATTTCTAGTTGATGTCCTTCTGCATACTATTCAGGTGATCGCCAAAAGCCCCTTTAGAAACCGTTGTATATCTATCTGCGTCTGTCACATCAGTAACGTCTTCAATCACAAGTTCTCGCCTTCTTTTGTCCCTTTCGAATATTTCGTTAACTTCCTTATCCAAATCAACTGAACTTGATCTTCTAGAAACGCAGCCATCAGTGTTTAAATTCTCATGTACCATAATACTTGCTTCAGTCACGTGTATGATTTGTCCATCCAAAGTATCCTTAGAACCTGCACTGGTAGTTCTTGTGTCAAAATAATTCTGACTTTCGTCACCAGTAATGGCTTTGATTTCTTCGATTCCAGTTGATGAAATAAGCTCTTGTCTCGAACCCCCGCTTTTTGGTTTCTTTTTCTTTTGTCGGCATAAAAAGCGACACCTTCTAGTGAAGCCTCCCATCCACTCTGATACAAGAGCAGTGGCTGCCATGAGGAATCCAACTGCGAGCAGGAGAAACATACCCTGGGTATCATCGAGTGTCAAACCTTTTTCTTCGGCTGAAACTATTTTCAATGTGCCTGATCCAGCCTGTAATAAATAATAAGTATTCGGATTTTCAGTAAAGAAACAGATTAATATTTCCAGAGTAAGCTTTAGTACTTTTAGTTATAGTTAGTAGTATGTATACCCAGAGAATATATATACAGAATTTAGTTGAAATTATAGGGAATTCATCATATAAGTAAATATGAATTTGGTTTTAATGGCACCCAGGTCCTCCAGATTCTTGTGGAAAAGTCCTTTTTAGTGTGTAAAGCTATCCGTAGAAAGAATTTTAAATGAATTGTTGCATGTTGGTATAATATTGCTTCTTGTCTTATATTTTGGTTCAATTATCAACAACTATATAAAAATCTGGGGAATCATGAGCAGTCGAATGAAGCAGTGATAGCCGAGGGGTAATAGCTTGATGTGGCGCAGGTCCCTGGTTCGATCTCCACCGCCACCGGCTTGAGCTTCACCGCATGGTTGAAGGGCATTTTGCGAATGCTCATCCTCAAGTTTAAAATCTGGCGCCTACGCTAATTTCAGTGGGTTTCGGCATCAGTCTTTGTGTGCCAGTAACTTACGGGCACATGAGACTTAACAACTGTAGGTATGTCGCGGGGTGATGGGCGCAGTGTTCGTGAAGAAATGTGCCTGTTATAGGCAGGGATTATCGCTTAACATCTGGTGGGCTTCATAGGTTACAAACCCATAAAAAATGACTCCTGTCAAACATTTAAAATGACGGATTCTAGATAGCCGAAGTGGCTACTTAATCCGTCATTTTCATCGTCAGTAGGTAAAGTGACACAATCAAAGAGATAGGAATAGTATGTATAGTTAGTAGTATGTATAGTTAGTAGTATGTATAGTTAGTAGTATGTATAGTTAGTAGTATGTATAGTTAGTATTATGTATAGTTAGTAGTATGTATAGTTAGTAGTATGTATTTTAGTACTTACCGCCAGCAAAAGTCCGGTACTACTTCTCTGCATCTGCCATTTAACTTCATCTACCATTTTGTCAACTAAACCACTTTGTAACATTCTTCGTAGATCGCTACTGAGTTTTGCAGTGTACAAAGAGTTGTTCGGAAAACCCATGGTCACACCAAAAGGCACAAAGCATTCATTTGATATGTGCAGCATTGCTCGTTTTGATCTGAAATTATTATATACAGAAAATATGTAGGTCCCATCAGATAACCAAGAATAGCAGGTGTATCAACTTAATAATCTAGTATCTTTCATAAAAATAAGCAAAACCTTAATCGATGTCTTGGGTGATGGTCAATGGGGCTAAAAGCAACAGACACGCTGTCATTAAAAATACATTAAGTATATGATACCTATTCACTCTGTATAGGTACATATAATATAGACTCGCACATTATTTAGCAAGAAATAGAGACGCTGGTAAGGTGCACGATAATTCTAACACAAGAAATTATTTTTAATTTTTCATACTCGAAAAGTAGTGTTTGTTTGATCTGAGTAGCGGGTGTCGATAGTGTCTATCAACTACCTTATTTGAGTATGAAGCACTGAGTTTGAGTGTCTTGGGTGTGTAAAGTACTATATAAGTACTTTATGTCTCAGCTAACAGATGCAGTGCAGTTCACCACTTGTTCCAAAATGCACCAGGTGAGTCTCCTGCTTGTTCCTTGACACAAATTAAAGGTCTTATACTTAGTCTTAAGCTGGGAATTACGACAAAAATCTATTACCGAGTTAAATAACTGACTTTATGAACTACAAAAGTGGATCTTACTTTGTGTTGGAATAGTTAGCTTGGACTAAATACTCCAGTTCAGCTTGTGATCCTAAAAACGCATGTGGCCAGAAGAAAGCTTTCGTTGTATTTCTGATGCCAGCCTCCACGCTCGGCACGAGCTCCAGTTTCTTCATAAGAGTATTGGTTTTTGGGTCTGAAGAATTTATAAACCATCTTTCCCAGCCTCCACGATCTAGGTATAAGAAATTTCAAGGTGAATTAGACTCATATCTACTTAGAATAACAAAGAGTACCTACACACATTGCAAAATAGATAATTTAAATACCTGAGACAAATATTAGCAATACCAGCCGATACCAGTTTGGTTTCGGTTATCTTATAATAAATATGGGCCAATTAATAATATCTTCACCGGAAGACGTAGAGTTGGTAGGCCCCCTACTAGGTGGACTGACGATATTGTGAAAGTTGCGGGTAGCCAATGGCTACAAGTGGCTAATAGCCGTTCTTTATGGCGATCTATGGGGGAGGCCTTTATTCAGTAGTGGACGTCTTCCGGCTGTTGATGATGATGATGATGAATAATATCTTGCATTCACACAGACAGCTACATACACATACTGCTTATTATACATCGTAATCACACACACCCTACTAAACATATAAACATATCCTGCACTCACAAAACCTCATCAAATACACTGCTAAACAATATCACATATACACATATAAGTTTATTTTATATTATTATATTATGTTATGGAAATAACACTGACAAAGTATATTTTTTCTTTTATTCTTTTGCACAGGAGGGTAAATATGTATACCTGTATTATTATTGTCAAAAAATAGGTTAGGTGTTATTTATACGTGAGTTTTTCAAATCACTTTTATTTTAACTGCGCGCCATAATATCTCTTTTGGTAAATCTTGGTTTGAGGGGTCATGGTGTAGCTGTGACACTCATGAAATGGATCAGCATAGCACAACTTATGACCTATGCTGGCCATGTGAGGTGAGTGTCAGCGTTTGCACTTTGTCAGCCTCATTTGGGTCGCCAAGATACAGGCTTTGCCTAGTTTGGGACCCGCTATAAATCATAAATTAGTGTTGTGATTTTCAACTTATGTATACAATGGTCCTAGTTTTAAAATATTTATTTTAATACTTTTCTGGCAAATAAAATTATTATTATTATAGAGTACCTACAATAATAGCTGTTAGTTATGCAAGGCTGCAAAGTTGTTATTTGGCGCGAGTACATTTATCGAAACAAAGGACTCTAGGAATAAACCATGAGCGAAGCGAGCGGTTCAATATATAAAATCCTAAAGTTTCAAAGGTACGAGATGCCAAATAAATTTTGCTGTCGATCGCAACACTCAATTCACCTCATTCCAGCGAGAAAAATGCTTAGTGCTAAAAAAACATTTTAAATAATGTAAATGCACGTTAAAATTTCTAAAACCTTTTCCACGCAGTAAACAACAGCATTCCGAGCTTGTGAGGTGAAAAATTTATTAAAACTATGTCAGTGCTATTAATTCACACTGTATGACATACACATAGTACATATCTCTAAGGGTAAAAAGAAAGATTACAGTATCTTATGACAAGGAAGGTGTATCAACTTATTAATCACCTTGCTACATGTAACTTTTCATAAAAGTAAGCAAAACCTTGATCAATGTCTGGGGTGATGGTCAATGGGGCGAAAAGCAACAGACACGCTGTCATTAAAAATACATTATACTATTTACTCTGTATACTTTATGTAGACTCGCACATTATTTAGCAAGAAATAGAGACGCTGGTAAGGTGCACGATAATTCTAACCCAAGAAATTATGTTTAATTTCTCATACTCGGAAAGTAGTGTTTGTTTGATCTGAGTAGCGGGTGGGAGACGTTGCTTCCCACATAAGGGCGGGAAAAACTCATAGTAAATGCTTCCTTCTCTAGGGCTGGAATGACTTGTAACCATGGCAACCATTGGTTCAACAAAGTTACCTATATGTCTAAGATTTTTTCGTTGTAAAATACTCTATTGTTATAAAACAAATAATAACAACTACTGTGTTTACGTAAAGGCTAGAAGAAGTAGTTTAAAACATAATTAATGTGACTGTGGAGTTGACTTGTATGTTGTTTAAAAATTTTAGTCAATAATTATGTTTATGAGCAGTGTGACTTAAAAAAAATACTTAGTAAGCGGGATGACCCCCAAAGGAAACGCATTACGCGTTTTATAGTTAAAATAAATAAAAAGTCTCTAGAAAACGTAAATATTTTACTTGTTTGTTTTGAAATGAAAAGTAAAGTTCCTAATGCGGGTAAAAGTTATCAATTCTATATTCGGACCATAGCCGCGCTCGGGCTTCTAAATACCTCGTGGTACTAATATTCTAAATACCTATATACCTCATGGGCATTGATTCATTTCGACCCTTGTATAACAATCTACTATTTCTTGTTATTATTTAAATTTTACTAAAAAAGGCTGGAATCTGTTGAAATAATTTAGGTAATGTAGTTGTGAGAGAAGAGATTTATACTTGTTAATACCACTACAATTTAGGTACATTAGAAAAATAATTACTCACCCAGAGTTCCAATTCTATAAAAGCCATCCAAGAGTTGGTCGATCGTGTCCACAGTCTCGGGAAATATGGGCAAGGTTACAAACGCTATGATAGATCCTGTGTAACAGCTTGTTATTATAATTGTAAATATCCAATACCAACCTTAAATATAAAAATTATTTTATTATTGTTAAGTTTACAATATCGCCTGCTAGGCGAATTACATTACAAATTTACAAGAGAAAAAATTATAGTCATGTGCGGTCAAAAAAATTTTGTCAGGTTCGAACCCGCGTCCATCCACACCTTTAGCCGGGGTACTCGTATTATAAAAAAAATATTTGTCATTTAATCCCTATGATATATAATTATAGATATGTTTGTTGATAGTTCTATATTGTAGCCTTCGTGCAAGGACTTTCTTACTTTGGTCGAAGATTGTAAGTAATGAGATACTTATGTTTTTATCAAACAGTTGTACTATTATATATATTATATTGTTATACCATTCTCAACATAAAGCAAGTTTTCAAATTATTTCATCGATCTCAAAAATATTACTACATAAAGTTTCATAAGACAACGATAATTTACAACGGTAATATATAATTAATAGTAATATATAATAGGGTCATTTTTGCCAAAGAATAGTTGATAGTATCACTTTGAAAACAAGCGTGTGTTTTTTGTAATAAGAACGTTTTAATTTTTCGCCAAAGTTTTTACAAGTACAATAAAAGTACTCACCAATCAGAAGTCTTGTGGTTATTTTATCAGTTTTGCTCCAAGAGTTCTTACCAACAAACGTGAAGCAGTTAGTGAATGTTCCAAACACGTACCAGAACATGTTTTCGATCTCACCACTGTTGTGAATCAAATGCCTCAGGGTATGCTTGTCGGAGAAGGCAAGAGGAAACATCCCAAATAAATAGGTGAACGTAAGTGCTACCCATACATGCCAATGGAATGGACCTAATATTGCTCTATATCTAAACAAAAAGAAAATGTTTATTAATCAGATTTTCAGATTTACGAAGAAAACATTGTTTTAAAAATTTTAGAAGGTGATGTTTTCTGGTACCCCAGAATGTCACCCCTCTTTTTTTACCGTGGGTTTCGTATAAGGCAGTTAAGGTAAAAATACCAGAAGGTGGGAAGTAGCGCCTTTTGAAGAACTGACAACTTCTACTGCGATCCCCAAGACGCCTGCCAAGCGAGAAGATTATGGCGAATCCCCTAAATGGGGGAGATCCTGTTCAATGGTGGACGTTCCAGTTGATAGTTTTTTTACAGCTGATAGGCTAACCTTTGTCCACTATCACCTGATGACAATTTGGTCGAAGATGTTTAACATGTGTTCCGGCAGCTGTCCTTGAGACCTTGAATTACAGGTTAACCTGAAAACCTGGAATACAAGGTCTCAAGGACAGCTGCCGGAACACACCATTATGTGCTTGGGGACAGATTTTCTACTTGAGGGTGATAGCTTGCCTGGCAGGGATTCGTAAAATGCCCTACCACCATGCAAAATAGAGTGATGATAATGAAAATTTAGTGGTGAAAAATCTTCGCCACAGCTGAATTTGAAAGCGTCTGGCATGCATAGGCGTAAAATGTTTGGTTTAAAATTTACAAATGGAGGAGAAAAAACTTCGCTCCATTTGTTCCAAATTAACATGTTAAATTTAACACAAATGTGTTGCATTACTTTCACATTCTTATCCGGCACCCCACGGGGTTGTGCAAATGTGATTGTGGTAAGTAAAATACTCACTACTTTGTTTTACACGAATACCGGTGAAATAATCAAAACTTTAAACTTTGTAGGTACATTTGTACTTTGTGAACTGTGGTGGATTCTTCAACCAGCAAGCAGAATAAATCTTTTCGTACCTACCTCTATTCTACACCCCTTTCTTAAGAATCCATCCCATCCACCACTCACCTTAGTCCATAAATGATAATAACCCTTCATACTGGATATATATTATATGTATAACTATTCTAAGAATCTCTCAGAAGGAACCATCAAGTTTATGGAAGACCGGAACGAGATGAGACCTTCAGCTGATATGTCGTACTACGGCAATATCAATATACGGATTTCAAAGCACTGCTACACGACTTACGTGTTCTCAAAACAATCATATTATATAGAGCGAAGCTAAAGATCGACGATGATAGAATTATCTTAAGAAAAAAACGGAGGTTCTGAGAGAGCTTGAGAGGTTTTATGAACAGCGACCATCCTCGGAACGAAAACCCGATATCAGTGCTACTCAAAGCAAAAGAGCCTAACTGACCTGATTATACTTTCATTATTCAAGGTTTAAATAGTACTTAAATGAAATAGACTATAGAGACTTACCTTGGTAAAGCAGTCGACATAAGAGTTATAAAAACTGCACAATCTTGGGAATGGGAAAATCCGAGATCCATTTCTCTAAGTCTTTCAATAGTCTGATACATTCCCGCTACTCCAATGTCAGCTCGCCCAGTAACTATCTCCTTAGCTACTGCATCTCCAGGACTGAAGATAAGTAGAAGACATAATTTTAATGAACAAGAACTGTCTGTTCTGTGTTATAAAATTGGAATTTGAAGTGGTACGCTCTTTGCCATTAATTTTCTTGATATATAAATATTTAGCACCGAGTAGGGTTTGCAAGTATGTGTTTGGGTGAGAAGGATTATAGTTTCCTGCAAACAGCCGAAAAGATTGCAATTCAGGAATAACTTACCCCAAATGAAATTCTTGTGGTTCTCTTATTTCAATAGAGAAATTGTTTCTTTCAGCCATCATTTTTAGAAGCCTTATTTCGATACCGTCCCAAATCACTCTAGGGTTCCCACCATCTAGATCCGTCTTGACCCTGTTCAGAAGAAAATTATCACCTAATCATATATTAAGATGAGTCCTTGCATGGATAACGGCTTATTGTATTGACTTATTAGATCATCTATTCGATGCGGTGCGTGACAAAAAAGCAGCTTTAAATACCTAAAAGCATTAGAATTATGTTTTAACACTGCAATGCAGCGATCGTGCTGATCTCTCAGTTCCAACCTACGTAGTAGCTGTATTTTCTGCTTTTAGCTGTATTTTCAGTAGCTACACAATTTTAACAATAATAGAAAACTGCCACAAAAACCAGCCAGTACGAGTTGGTGTCGCACACCTAGAGTTCCGAATCGACACAAAATGTATATTTTTTTACTATACTGCTACTTGGCAATCTGTCCATGAAATATAATAGTTCAATGGGCTGACTGAGATTCTCTGAATTCTTGTCATTGGTTAGGAGATTCGAAACGCTCGTGGCGAAGTTTGCTTAGCCATTCTGAATCGATCAGCAAAGTAAAGCAACGTCCGTCGCGGTCATGACTTGGATGGGTGACCGCTTGTGACATTACTACTGAGCGCTTCCGTGTTTCGGAGGGTACGTTAAGCCGTCGTTCCCGGTTGTTGTCTTAGGATGGCAGTCGTTACAACATGGTGGTAGAGCACTTTGCGTATACCCACCTGGCTACCCACCCTCAAGTTGAAAATCTGTCACCAAGCACCTAACGGTATGTTCCGGCAGCTGTCCTTGAGAGCCAGTAATTCTAGGTCAACCTGAACAACATCTTCGACCACATCATCACTTACCATCAGGTGAGATTGTGGTCAAAGGCTAACATAACAGGCATAAAAAAAAAATGTCCAGTGAGTCAGCTCTTAATCTCTCTGGCAGCCCTTGTTATGATGGCGTTTTAGACGATAACATTTTTAGGTCAATCCTCGCAGTTGAGCTGCCAGTACATTACTGTGTCTATTCAGTCTAGACTGATGACTGACTCCACATAAACTAGACCTAGATTGATACAGCTTTTGCTGATGTCCATTTGCTTGAATTTGTTACTATCAAATGGAGTTATATTGAACATAATTGAGGAGAATGTACCTAAAACATTATTTTTTTATACAGTTCGAGAACCATATTGGGACGGCGATCCGCAATTGGAGAGTTTTTTGTTCTTCTTCTTCTTCTTATCCGTTACGCTTGTGACAGAGCGGTCGTGATCGTTATGCAGTAGTACTGGCAGGGGCAGATGTGATGCGCCTCACGATGTTTCGCCACCTTTGCCTGCTGGAGGTCATTCTGCTGCACTGGTTCAGGGAACTTTCGATGGCAGACTTGATCTGGTCAGTCCAACGCGTGGGTGACCTTCCGCGCGGTCTAATGCCCTCTACTTTTCCTTGGACGTTGAAGTTTTAAAAAAAATAAGGTCATGTGGGAACAATAAAATTATTGTTCCCACATGACCTTATTTTGTGAGGAAATCCTCACGTTGTAATTTTGTAATGTAATCCACGGAGACTGTGTCATCGCAAAAATAAAAAAAAAACAATTAGTATTCCATATAGGGACAACAGTTTTGTTACATTAAAACTTCAAGAGATTGTTTTTGAAATTCATTTCAATTCTCGTGATTTTCACACATGTTTAAATATTATAAATTAAACCGGCAAAAACACTCACGTTGGGAATTGAATACGTCTCGCGGGTTTCGAGCCTATCATGCTCATCATCAGGGCAAGTCAGCTGCGTCTGCGAGCTCCCGACGGGCACTGAAACGCATTCGATCCCCAACTCGAGTGTTGGCCGGTTTAATTTATGATATTTTAATTCAAGAGATTGGTTGAAAAGCCGACAGTAACAATGCAATATTATTAACTTACGTTCTAAAAACAAAAGGAGGCTGGTGCGCTGCAGCTACAACAAATCTATGTCCCGCATACCCTGCCGTCATTTTCGGAGGGAATAAATTGACGTCTCTTGAAAATTTGTTGTGTGCCCAGGAGTTGATCACAACCGGTTGACTCGCACCTAATCCATCAGTATACAACTTGTGGGTATACAATATGTATGGTGCTTCCTGATTATTAGTAAAATAAACAACTTTTTTAAGTACACATAATTAATTTTGCTATTTTCAGTTTATTTAGTTGTATAATTATTTATATAGTTTTTTAATGTTTCCGACAGTTTTATTTCAACATTACAACGATAGGAAAAATTATAGTCAAGTGCGAGATATAGTTATATGACTTTAATTTTTCCTCTCGCAATTTTGTAATGTAATTGTCGAAGCATGCAAAAATAAAAATATAAAAAATATAACAATAAATGGACCCGAAGAACGCCCAAAAGTGTGAAATAAGTGAAATAACTTGTTGAATTGGTACCGATCATGATATTTTGAACTATCATGATCGGTACCAATTCAACAAGTACATATTAACACAATATAGTGCGCATGGTACCGACTTCGACAAGTTATTTCACACTTTTGGGTGTTAATTTCGGTTAAATTTTTTCCACGCATTTTAGTGTCCCTTTCGTACGGGATCGATTGTCATTCATTGTCAACGACTATATCATCAAGGTAGGTTAATATTTTTCAGTTATTGGAGTGTAACTCAATAACGGCTAGACCGATTTCGATGAAATTTAAATGGGACGTAACGACAAGCATCAGCTTGTCATCGTCTCAAACAAAAAATAATTTTCAAAATCGGTTCACCCATTCAAAACTCTAAGGTAACAAACATAAAAAAATCAGACGATGGAGAACCTCCACCTTTTTTGGAAGTTGGTTAACACGACAGTTTTAGCTGCAATAGTTTTTTTATTGTACCACATATCATATCAAATGTGTTGCATTTCGTGTGAAAATCTACCAACAAGGCTCTATTATTGTCACAACGTATAAAGACGAATCTTATAAACTTAAGGAGTGCTAGAGTACATTACTGGTACAATCACCAACATTAGTTACTCTCTTGTATCTTTGCACAAATTAGTTTACCAAATACAATCCCTTGTTGATCTACAAATAAAACTTTCTGTTTGGTTGCTGCCTCATATCATAATCTACCTACACTATATGAAAACTAGTCTGAACCTATTTTCAAATATATATAGATTACTACTATTATTAGAGTTTTGTCCTTTCAAGCCCTGATAACAGTGAGGATACACGCTAGCAATGGGCTCATGGTTGGAATCCTACCGCAGGGTTTGCTCACCGGCAGGATTTCCACTTCTCTCTTGGGTAATTTCCACCCTCAAATAGAAAATAGTCGCCAAGCATATAACAGTGTGCCAACGCAGCTGTTCTACAGAACTAATACCCGTTTAGGTTAAATCTGTTGTAACGTCTTACGACTATAATAATATGAACTACAAATTAATATAGTATTTAAAGGCTTAATTTATCAACATCAAAAAGTTTTTAAATTGATATGATACATAAGAAGTAAGCATCATCAGGGGTGAGTACCTGCTTTGGTTTTATTTCCAAATAAATCATGAAACATATTAAAAACACTCCATGCGAAATATTTGGTTGTGAAAACAACATCGTACTTTCTGATTTCATTGGATTCTGGTGGTCTGCCTTATAATTAATGATGTATTAATTAATGATTCAAGAAAAATGACAGGTAAATTAAGTGGTAAATAACTATACCTAATAATAACTGTAACTATACCTCGTGGGGTGCCGGGTCAGAATTAGGCGACTAAGGGGAAATACTGGAAGGTGGGCAGCAGTGCCTTCTAAAGAACTGCCCACTTACACTGCGATCCCCAGGACGCCTTACATGCGTGGGGATCATGGCAAATACCGCCTTAATAGGGGAGACTGTGTTAAGTGGTGGACGATCCGGGTGTTACAGTACAGTACAATAAATAAGTATATCATACTCACAAGGGTATCGTCATCGCCTTCCTTGAAACTATGTCCGATAACCAGCAAGTTAACAAACATCCTAGACAAGCTACTGCGCAGAAATTCTTGCACAGCCCACTGCGATGATCTTGCAACCACCACAACCTTACTCTCTGATTGTTTCCCCAAAATCTTTGCGCTCACTTTGACATCTGTCAAAAATATAATATAATGGAGACATTCTTTGACAGGAACAAGGAGCTCAGGCTCTTGCATGTGATTTTTCTCGTTTATAAATCCATGGACATAAGAAACCGGGAATCCTTTAAGTAGATTTTGGAAGAGATAACTCTCTTTTGACTTGACCTGACTGTCATAAAGTATAACTGGCGTGCAGTCTTTCAGATAGGTCAAGGTTATATTGTGAAGGAGCTTTATTAGGGAAACTGATTGGTCAAAAGCATTTGATTCATTGAGAAAGTGCTCGTGCCATAGTTCTTCCCTAGTTTTAGGATATCCGTGAAATGCTGGATCGATTGCCCTCTTTGTAACTTTACTCTGCATAAGCTGGCCATTTTGATCAAATTCCCTAGATTCTTCGAGGATATGCCGTTGGTCATCTTGCGTTTTGTTTGTTAAAAGCTTTGCATGAAGTCTCAGTGGTAAACCATTTATAAGTGATTGTGATGGATAGTATTCAATTTCTTGTCCAAAAATAATATGTAAAATTAATAAGATGTAACATATTTGTATAAATATCATTTTCGTTGTGCAAACGAGAGCGAAATGTCAGAAAATATTTGGGATTCGCTTTTTATACCCTTGTCAATGTAGACCTTGGAGAAAGAAAATGCCAGTAGTCAGGTGTTATGATTGTTTTTGAATTTTTTATTGGCTGCGGAATATATCGTGGTCATGGAATGGCCTTGACTTTTGCTGTTTTGGATCGAGTAGCTATTTGTGTTTCATTGATAAAGTTCAAGAAAACGGGGAAAACATACCCTTGAAACAATGAATAATTAGGTATGGCATATATAAAATCTAATCTTTACTTATATATTTAGTTTTCTGCTGCTACTTCTCATAAAAATATTCAATTGAAAATACCATTCCATATAGCCGGGAATAGTGTATATTATATATCAACTTAGGTATATAATATAACTAAAAACTAAATACAAGTCTATATCGCCACCGTGCGGAACGGACGTCTACAGACCCACGGCTTCACTGAACTGTCAATATTTGCGCTTGTTCGGCCGCGGTCTCGATACTACCACACATGTAATGTCTAACACTGTTCCCTGGATCCGAGACACCGTAGTACTAAGAGTAACACGTCTGGTCTCATAACGTCAACTTTTAACAGTTCGCTCTGGTTCAGTATAGACGGCAATTACGTAGTGGAGAGAACTCACCTCAGTATGTCTTTAAAAACCCCTTAATGATATATTAATCAGCACTCTTCACGCACAATGACCCGTGTGGGCCAAATTGGTACACGGCTCAGTCACACTGGCAACAAGATGCCTCGCACAGCTTAGCACCCACTACTATAAAGTGCAGGTAGTTGGAGTCAAAACAGTAATCAGGTCGTCGGAGAAAAGAGCACGGAGTCAACGGCCTGTTTTCATCTCTGGTACTCCTAGGAGTTGCGCTTGATCAGTATCGTCTGGAGTTTGTAGTAAGAACGTGTCCATCATTTGGGCCAGATGAGAATTTCACATATCCAATTTTGTTGAGAAGCTAACTAGTACCAGAGCATTAGGCCACCAGGCTGACGAGGTTTCAGCAAGCAAGCACTCCGAACAACGGCTAAAGGAGTATTTAGGATCATGCCGATGAATCCTAACCGCGAAGAGCCCAAGAAGAGTATGGTTTTGAATTTTGATGTGATCTGTATCATTATACCCCGGCCCCGTGGGGTGCCGGGTCAGAATTGCACCTATCATGTCACCACGGATGTCGTAAGAGACAACTAAGGGAAAAATACTGGAAGGTGGGCAGCAGCGCCTTCTAAAGAATTGTCAACTTACGTTGCGGTCCCCAAGACGCCTGCCAAGCGTGGGGATGGCAAATACCAGGGGTTATTTGCCATAATCCCCACGCTTAATAGGGGACGCTGTGTTCAGTAGTGGACGATCCGATTGTTACAGTACAGTATCACTATTTTTAATCTGGCAAGTATATTTCACATTGGTCGAAACTGAAGTTTTAAGAGCCGGATACATCTCGACAGTGCGGTGCCACCTAACCCTCTTTGGGTATCCTGATTCCTGGCTATGGTAGTATAGCCGCCAGTTTGCGGTTAACAGTGACTGTAGGCTGGAAAAGTAGCCCGTTGTATTTCATGAGAAATCACACGTGAGTAGTGGCTGTTGGTAAGGTGAATGTCCACTTAGTCAGTTCTTACAGCATACTATTTATCTCCGTTTAAAACTATGACTTTGACTTAACGGCTTGTATCGTTACTTAGCAATATGAACTGTATCACAAAAAAAAACAGGTAAGTTAAAAAAGCATCCACGTTTTTAAAGTAAGTTTTAGATAGATAGATAGATAGATAGATAGATAGATAGATAGATAACACTTTATTGACAATACCATAATAACAAAAATAAACTTATCACTAAAACATAAAACCAAGTTTATCAATGGGCGGTCTTATCGCTCAGAGCGATCTCTTCCAGACAACCCATCAATAAAGGATATGGTCCAAATATTGGTTGGGGTGTCTCATATTCTAAATAAATTCTATGCATAAATAAGTAAGTTGATGTTTCCAAATTATTAACTAATGAACTAAAAACTAAATGAGTTCTCATATATATATACATTAAGCCTAAATACTTTTATTATTATAATAAATACATAAATACGACATAATCATACATATACGTATTATTTAAAAATATATAATAGAAAATATATATACATATAATCTGCTATTTATTTATTTATTTATTTATTCAATGTACAATAGTTAACTTACAGTAAAGACCAACACGCTAACTATCTTAAATAATATCATATAAATATTGATACATATGTTCATATAGTGTTTGTGAGATCTAAATGTCAGGAACAATATTGTGAGAAAGTATCAGATTTATAAACACTCTAAGGCTAGTAACAATAATTTCCAAATTATCTACAAAAATGTTGCTATATGTTAAACACATAATTAAATTAAAAAATATGTTTGTATCATTGTGTCCATTATTATGGAAAGTTAGAGCAAGAGATAATAGTTTCTAACCTGATCCTTAAAAGATTTCAATGAAGGAGAACGTTTAATTTCTAGGGGTAATGGATTCCACAGTCTGACAGCTTCAGCGGCAAAGGAATAGTGGTAGAAAGTAGTTTTAGTTGCAGGTTGTTGTAGCGTTAAGTTTTCTAATGACCGTAGAGACAGAGAATGAGTAGAATGAAGAAATTTAAATTGTTCTTTGAGGTAGCGCGGGGATAAAGGATGGAACAAAATACTGTAAAGTAGAGATAGTATATGAGCATTCCGGCGACGGCGAATAGGGAGCCACTTGAGCTTATTACGAAAATCGGAGACGTGATCATATTTGCGTAAGCCATATATGAATCTTATAAAAATAAACATTTTGGAGACGCTCAAGTTTATTCAGTTGCTCTTCGGTGAGGTCAAGGTAGCAGACGTCAGCATAATCGAGAATAGGGAGTAAAAGAGATTGTACAAGCGCAATTTTAGTGGTAGTTGGTAGAAAGTTTCGGAGTCTCCGTAAGGATCCTGCGGCTGCAAACAACTTACGGCTGGTGGTAGCTATTTGAGGATCCCATGTTAAGCTTTGGTCAATAGTATACCCAGGTTTTTGACAGTTTTACTAAAAGGGACTGTCACTCCATCAAACACCAGTCGCGGTAGTGAGTCCCAGTCTACCTTCGAGACTAAGCGGGAACTTCCTACTAAAATGGCTTGAGTTTTAAGTGGATTAACTTTCAGGCCGTAAGCTTTGCTCCATTCCATTATCATTATCATAGTTTTCTAAAATTATGATCAGTAAATCGTATGTATCTCCGTATTTAATGAAACGATTTTGATGAAACAAATACTTGTAGCATCTCTGATTCTGAAACAAATACTTATTTTAAAAAGGTACATCAAATTTTTTTTTAAGATCCATTTCACGTTTAACGCGCGTAATCTAAGATTTTAAGCGCTTAATTTACTATCACAGGAAAGATCTACAATTTATTGAATAATTGATAAAAATAGAATAATCTGTTCTAATTTCGAGTAATGTACTACATTTACAAACATAACTTTAATTATTTTGTAGTGACCAATCTCCCGCACCTTGTTTTACGAATTATGGTACACATAGCCAACTTCAGAGTTCCATTTCTTGTATAAAAAATCATTAAATTAACTTAAAAAAAAAAGCTATAATTCAGGCATATAATCTTGTTGCTACATAATGTACCAGAATATCAATTATTAATCATCCTTATAAAAAAAAAGTTCGTGCGCCAATTTCTACGAATTATATCAGCAGCTTAACACGATTTATTGCGTAAAATAAAGTGTAATTCCATACAGATATTATACCAAAAGAAAGTACATTCTTCAATTAATATGATCTCAAATAATTGTAATATTAACTCTGTTATGTTAGACACGAAAACATATTTAATGTAACTCTAAATTAGCATAAATTGAAATGTATAAGCGCGAGGCGATCCTACTCGGAGGAGTATGATAGGAGGGAGGGAGAAGTGCCGAAGGCACTTCTCCCTTCCGGGCTATTGTAGGGACAGGCCCTCGCCC
This sequence comes from Plagodis dolabraria, assembly GCA_963854805.1. Taxonomy (NCBI): domain Eukaryota; kingdom Metazoa; phylum Arthropoda; class Insecta; order Lepidoptera; family Geometridae; genus Plagodis; species Plagodis dolabraria. The sequence goes on from OY978442.1 coordinate 8,939,358, forward strand.
AAAATCCGGTGGAGCTGGACGATAGCACAGGCGGTAGCCAGCATCTCTGTCCTCCCTAAAAAAAAAAAAAAAGCGAGGCGATCAGTACGGCGCGAGCGCCCATCGAGGTAGGACCTGTGTTCGTTTTGCCGAGCTCCGACGTTCCGTACGCGAGACGCTTAGATGCAAGTTTATAGTGCGACCACAGAGTTTTGATCATATCAGTATTTTTTTAAATAACAAGCTAGAGTTTTCTGTTGTCCATAATATCAGTATTGTTGTTTAAGTAACTACATCTTTTGTATTATTATATTAGTTTTAGCAATGGGACGAAAGGATCCTTTTTACCATTGTGTTAAAAAACGAAACAACAGCTATTTTAAGAAAATTTAAAAGAACAAGCTTTTAGACGCCATGGATCGGCTTTTGGATCGTCCACTGCTAAACACAGCCTCCCCTATTAAGGGAGTATTTGCCATAATCCCCACGCTTGGCAGGGGCATTGGGGATCGCAGTGAAAGTTAGCAGTTTTTTTGAAGGCACTGCTGCCCATCTTCCAGTATTTTTCCCTTAGACGCTTCTTACGACACCCACGGGATGATATGGGGTGGTGAAATTCTAACCTGGCACCCCACGGGGCAGAGTATCAATTGAGCAATAATCCGGCACCCTCCGCCCGCGCCTCTCTCGCCTTATACGCCTATGCGCTCCAGTGCCAATCATAGACCTTAGAAACACAAGATCAATGCCGTAACGTCAAATATTTATATGATTTTATGCCCCTCAATTTTTAAATTATTTAAATTTATTCTTGGAATTTATGATTCAAATATTTATATTTTTTGTTCAACATTCAACAAGGATAAAATTTATTATAGGATGCACAATGTAGGTAGACTTCTTAACGTGCATGCCTACTTCTGTCCCATAAAACTAGTAAATAATCGACAGTAAATTGATTATTTACTCATTCCAATCACATAATTTTTTAAATCACAACTTATATTTCTTTATGAGTGCAAGTATCAAAATATGTTACTCACAGTCATGCTATTCCGTCGTCATTTCTTCCGCTTGTGCAAGCGATGTCAGCGCATTTACCTAAACTTCAGTAGCGTGATTTTGTGAAATGGCTCTTAATATGGTAAGCAAGCATTTGACCGCAGTCTCACCTGATAGAAAGTGACGACGCGGTCGACGGTGGAACATGCTTGCCTAGCAGATACCTATTTACTCTGTACTTGAAAACTTCCAGATTATATTTATCGGGAAATAGAGACCCTGGTAGGGCGTTCCATACATCAGCCGTACGCATTATAAAACTTGATTTAAAACGCTTTGTGCGTATTTTTGGAATATCGACAATGTATGAATGCCGTGTTCCTGTGCGTCTTGTTGTCCGATGAAAGAAAGGAGAAGAGGGAATGAGGTTGTGTAAGTCGATCGCAAATTCTCCGAAGTGAAGCCTGTAAAATAACGACTGGCAACTTTGCGCCTGTGCTCGAGGCTTTGGAGTCTAGCCTCCACCAACGCATCATCACCAATGAGCTTCTTTGCTCGGCTATCTATGGAGTCCAGGGCTTCGAGCTGGTACTTAGCTGAACTGTCCCAGAGATGGCTGCAGTATTCCACACAAGACCTGACTTGAGCTTGATACAGGTTTAGAAGCTGTCTCGATGTGAAATACCGCCGCACTTTCCAAAGAACACCCAGCATTTTTGCTGCTAATTTAGCCCAAGACTCAATATATGACCCGAAATTGAGTTTCGGTGTAAGTGTTACACTAAGAAGCTCGAGTTGGTCGGTTATCGGAACAGGCACACTTCGGAGGACAGGAGTGCGAGAGAAAAGACTCTGTTTAGTAGTAATAGCTTGATGGCGTACAGACATACAAGAAAATATCTCTATATTTATGATATAAAGAAAAACTTAAAGAGTTAATCTACGTTCACATATTATACAAAAAAATAACAAAATCTATGTTTTTTACACCTTGCTTATTATATTGTATTGATCATATAGAAACATAGATTCATATATAGAATTTTTCCAATTAGGAGTTGAATGGAATTAAACATAACACAGTTTATTTTATAGCAATTTATTTTAATCAGCACTGGTAAAAAATACAGTTCTTGTACATAAATAGTATATGAAAACATTACGAAAGTGGCCTCAGTGCAAACAGTCATGTCAAAGTATTTAATAATTTATAGCCAAGTTAAAAAAGTGAAACTACCAATTTTTTAATATTAACCCTATATTTACAATATAATACTTATAAATAATGATAAATTTATTAAAAATACAATCATTGCAAGCGCTTTGAAGCCTTCATCTGCATTAGCATGGCGTTTCAAGTATAAATTGTATTTAATTTAACACCAACGAATTCATTTTTATTAGGTACAATACATTCTCATGCGAGTTAAAAATGAATATAAATATGCAAAAGCAAATAAAAAATAAGATGATCAGGTAATGAAAATTATAAAAATATGAAAACGTTCGGAAATATATCAAGCAGTTGTATAGACATGTGCAACATCACAGCCTGCGATGTTTTCAGACGTCTACACAATGCCTATAAAATCATAAAAGATTTTCGTTTCGAAATCAATATAAAAATATTAAAATATTTTACCGCGATTGACACAAATTCCGCAAAACGCACAAGCGCACTTATTCTAGCTAATCTATATTTACAAATTAAAATATAGGGGCAGTGTCAACTAAGAAGCTGGCAAGATTAGAAAAATACATTTTCTAAATTTTAATATGGCTTTCGCTAACGAAATTGGTAATCTGCAAGGTCAATTGACTTAAAAGGGATTCTTTTACCATCACTTCTAACGAGAGTTGCGGTCATTCTAAATACAAAACAAAATGAGTATTGCCTATTATGTCCTAAATTATACAAACACAATATAGGAAACTAACATTGCAACTGACAGTACATGAGTATTATCAATTCACAACATTATTAAAATTATCTTCACACAACTTAACCTAACAAAATTGACAATCTTCACACTTGACGATTGAAAACACTTAATATCACAGTTTCCAATACAACGACGAAGGATATACCGAAAATTATAATCACACAATTCGTGAAATTGTTTAATCTTACATGCTTTGTGACCATCGAAAACTAAATGGCACTCTTCAGTTGGTGACAAAACAATTTCAATAAGTATTTTGATACGTGCCTCGTTGGCTTCCGATATCTACTTATCAGATTTCTTCATAGGATCTTCAATTCTAGCTATAGCTACTACCTTGTTTATTTTAACTAAGTTACTCGTGTATATTTTATTCTGAGATATCGTTGTCAATACGTGAAGATCTGATGCCGCTTTTGCCGGTCCATGGGTATACTTCAGGGCAGGGCTGACATGTTCTCATGTACCTGACTCCAGATTTATGCCACAGGTTGCAGACTTTAGGGTTGTTGCACTTCTTGGGCCGGTCCTGAAAAATATTTTTACAATCGATTAACAACTCTGTGGAGTATAGTGATGATAATATCAAAGCTTGCGACGATGCGATCCACGACTCCAATGTTTTGCATCTGACAGGCTAGCTTTTGACTCGCTCCTCGTTATTCAGTAATGATGGTTAACACGCGTACACTAGAATAAGAAATGCCAACAACTCTCAAGGACATCTACTGGAATACACGACAGTTTTTTCTGCCAGAAACTTAGATAAACAAAGAAGTTTAGATGGAACTCGTTGCACGATATAAGTGAAGCCAAAAAAACTACGCTTCTATAATGCTGTATGCTATTCCATTCAACATAACAGCATACCTGTGGATCGTTAAAATGATATAATCATCTTAACTTGTCTGTTAACTTAATTGTCTGTCTAGAGAATTCTAACCCAGCTACGTGAGCATTTTCAAAATGCCCTGTGGTGGCATCACATGGTGATGTGATGAAGCTCAGCCCCACTGTTAGATTCGAACCTAAGTCCCCCTGCGCGGAAGTCAGATATTGCACACTGGGGCCATCTCTGCTTCTATTTTTAACCGACTTCCAAAAAGATGGAGGTTCTCAGTTCGTCAGTATTTTTTTTTATTTTTTTTTTTATTTTTGTTACCTCAGATCTCTTGACTGGGTGAACCGATTTTGAAAATTCTTTTTTTGTTTGAAAGCTGATGCTTGTCGTTTGGTCCCATTTTCAATTTCATCAAAATCGGTCAAGCCGTTTTTGAGTTACACTAAAAAGATTAAAAAATTTTTTTACAAAAAATGGAACCGACTTCAACACCCAAAAGTGTGAAATAACTTGTCGAAGTCGGTACCATGCCCACAATATTGTGATAATAGGTATTTTTGAACCATCATGGTATGAACTTCAACAAGTTATTTCACACTTTTGGATGTTGAAGTCGGTTCCATTTTTTGTAAAAAATTTTTCTTTTTCCTGATGTTGCCTGAGTGTCAAACTACTTACCTACAAGTACAGTTACAAGTATTTTTATGACTCATTAGACCCACCTGGTAATTACACTGGAAAGGTTGGAAGCTGTTAATCCGGGAGATAGGTGTGGGGTCCCTAACCCACTGCAGCGCCTGCCAGTTGGTGACGATCCATACGTCTTGCATTTTATTAATGAAGTCCAGGAACATGATGAAACCTTCCTTATGATGCGGTTGGGTGAACCAAGCCGCGTGGTAGAAGAGACCGAATGGAGCTCTGAAAACGTTTTAATGTAAAGAATCGTTAACAGATTTGCGTACTATATTGTTGCGTTGTTACAAAAAATCTATCGATATATTAAAAGCTTCCGAATTCATATAACCACGAGTAAGGACGTGGTTCCTTCGTGACTAAACAAGGTTGGGAAACTGAATTGAACACGAGTGATTACCAATTTCCAAACGGAACAAAAAGAAATATTTTGCGGTATACTGCAATATCTTGCATCCTATATCTATATCCTCATAAAGAAATTATTTGGTAAAGTCAATTTATCCTGTACCGTATACCTATAATATTTAGGTATCATCAGACAAATGTATAGAAGCATACAAATCATTGATACGTGACTGCTGGCAACTAGAAGTTTGGGCATATTACCTGTTTGTGGTATAGTGTCTATCAAAGTTCTTCAGCAGCATTTTGTAAACATTTTCAGGTTCAGGTGGGTTGGCGCAAGCATCACCCATAGAGCAACGGCCTCCATTCAAATCTTGCCACATTACCATAGGAACTTCCCATACACCTGAAAATTACAACGATAGTATATGTTAGTACACGTAGATACCTATTAAACATGCAGGAACGAGTGAATGAATATGAGTGGAGCGTGCAGTAACTTAAGCGCCTTTCATTCCTGCATATCAAGGTTCGTCGGTGCAGAATCGCTAGTTTATTGGTAGTGTACAATACAGTATACATTTCGATGAACGTGTCTTAAAGTTTCATAATTTAGTTCCACCTTGCTATTCCATCTTCAAACAACCAGACAGGTACATAGATAGTAAAAAGTCCAACAGCACGTACAACTGCTAAACAGGCAGCGGACCGCTTGTTCATGTATCCCACTAACGGCCAAAGAGTGACACCTGAGTATTACCTGAGTATTTTTTATTTTCTAGATGAGCATGTTTGTCATCGACTGCTTTGTCAGTTACAACATCTAATGATATAGCAGTCTCGCAAGCCTGTTTTGCGTAAAATAATATAATATCTTGCTATGCCTATGACGGCCAGATGACTTTTTAGTCAAGTAGCAAACCGTGCGTTTACGCCATTGCAGAGACGTTACATCTATAAGTAGCAGATGTGCTTACCTGGGTAAGATTTTGTTGGGCATGGTGGAATCATACAGTCATGGAACAGTTTGTAGTCCAAGGTGTAAGGCCAGCTTGGTGGTCTGTTTTCGTACACAGGCATAGACGAATCATAGGTAAAGTTTGAGTCGTGTAACATCTTAAACATTTTGTTTCCACCAATGGAGAGGAAAGGTGCTCTCATGCCTCTTACATCTTCCAACTTAACTCCACCGTAAGCTGCCAGTATTTCTCTTTGGCCTCCAACTTCCCTGTTCCATTTCTTTTGTGAGAATTGCTCACCAAAACTATGGCTGAAAGATGGATATTGAGATTAGTTTTTGCAAGTCGAATATACCATATTTGAGGTTGCAAGATATATAAATAAGAGAGCTATTTTAAAGATTAGTTCGGAAAATGTTAACAAAAAAGAGCTTACATAAATCAGATAAGAAAATAAGTTTGAAAAAGGAAAAGAAAATTGGAAACTTTTGCTTTGAATTTTCAGTGCTGATTACGTTTCGTGAAGAACCATCTTATAAAACTTACGAAATTGTGTGGGAAGCCATTTCATGTCCTGCTGAATACAGATTCTGCACTTGACTGTAATCTGTCCATTCATGTGATACGTAAAATGTAGCTGAGATGGGGCAGCCATTGGGATTGACGCGACCTTTCTCAAAAAGATCAGCATAGAGCCCCTTGTTCAGGTCGTTCACAGAGTCATCGAAGGTCAAAAGTACGATTTGCGGCACTTGTTCCACCGGCATGTCACCTATTTGACGCAAGATGTTGTGTGCATGTGGTTGTGTAGATGTGCCAGGAAGAGGAAGAGAAGAAATAGGTAGAGGGTGGAAGAGGAAGAAAAACAAAATAAAGACGATTAGTGAAATACATAATATAGAAATATATGTATATATACCGAGCTGCTCGTGATATTGTTAGTCCAACCTATAACCTAGAATACGAGGCATAGATACCCAAGAAAACAGAAGGCATTTTTCACTCTTGACTTACGATATTGTGTGCGATGCTAACTCATGGCCATCTGCATAAAGATTTTGAACTTGACTGTAATCAGTCCATTCATGAGATACGTAAAACGGAGCCGATATTGGACAGCCATTTGGATTGACTCGTCCCCTCTCGAATAGTTCTTCATAGTACATTTTATTGAGATCATTTACAGCGTCGTCGAAAGTGATTAGTACTATCTGAGGGACCTCGTTGACAGGCAAATTTCCTATATCATAAATATCGTTTATACATAGTAAATTATGACGAAGCAATGAATAAACTCAGAAGTTTTTAGAAAAGCAAATTCATACCAGGAATATCTTTTCCACCGCAGTAGCAATCGGGAAGCAAGCATACGTCCTTTCTGCATTTAGCAGCGGTCTTGTCAGGAGTTGGTTGTGGGTATACAGGTGCAGGTCTGCTCGGGGGATGGTCGTAAATATCCACAAACTTAGTATTTTCGGAAACAATAGCAGTTGAAGGCTTCAGTGTTGGTCGGCTGCGACTGCTCAAAAAGAAAACATAATGTGTTGGGTAAATCTGTATAATGGCGCATGGTTATGAATTGAGCTCAAATATGCAATGGAATAAAAGACCGGAATGAATTTTATATATAAATTTTGACCATATTCTAATTTCTTTGTAATGTTGTAGAAGATATTAACTTATTAGGAACCGGCTAGATCTCGCGTTATATTTACCGGAGAGATTAATATGGATAAAACTCGCGATAGTTTTCGAAGTAAAGTTGTAGAAGATGTAAACAGGCTAGACCTAAAATAATTACGATGAGAGCCAGTTTCCATTATACATGGGGCACACGAAAGTTTTGCACTTCTAGCTAATCGGAACTATTTGAATTTCGATTGTGTATTTTTCGGAATCGACTTGCAACCTTTTTAGTAATAAAAGAAAAATTGACGGAAAATCAATTGTTAATTGTTTTTTTTTTTCACACAGCAAAATTCTAGTACGTAACAATAATGGAATTAAGTCGAAAACATTTTAGAGTGATGATTTTATTATGAATTAAAAGTTCTCCCACTCCGCAAGTCTGTGCCGCTCGTCTTCAAAATGCTTTTGGGTGAAAAGCACCTTGTTTGAACACCGTGAGGCAATGGTTTGCTGAATTTGAGAGAGGTTAGGTTTCTTTACATGATGAATTTCGTGAAGGGCAGCCTTCAACTGCCGGCTACGAAAAGAATGTGTCTACTGTTAAGCGGCTAATTGAAAAAAAAACCCGCGGATTACCTATGAGACAATTCGAGGACTATTGGGGATTGGTATGAGCCAATTTCAGAAAATTTTACACGAAGAATTAAAAGTTCGGAAACTTAATTGTCGTTGTATCCCTCATGAACTGACAGCGGAGCAGCAGTGGGCTCGCGTAGAATGGTGCTCTCAGATGCTGATGAAGTACGACCACGGACATTCTAATGCTGTTGATGACATTATCACAGGCGACGAAACGTGGATCGTCGTGTGGAAAAACAGCAATCTAGTGAATGGGTATTTGAAAATGAGAACAGGCCAACAAAAGTGAGGCAGGCGGGAAACATTGGTAAAAAATGATCACGTTTTTTTTCTCAGCTACGGGTCCCACCTGCACAATTCCACTTGAAGATCAAAAAGTGTTAATGCTGAGTATTCTACTATTGTTTTACCCAGGGTGTTAGAAAAAGTTCCCGAAAGACGACCAAAAAGCCGCGTTCTCCTAAATCATGACAGCGCTTCTTCACACACGGCCAACAAAACACAGTCATTTTTAGCTTCCGAAAAAGTACAACTCGTTACCTATCTTGAACATAGCCCTGACTTAACACCCTGTGATTTCTGTATTTTTCCCAAGATCAAAGATTTGATAAGAGGTTTCACTTTTACCAACTCTGAAGAGGCAGTGATAGCGTTCAATTAGCACGTAGAAAACATGCCTTCAGTTCTGTGGTCCACCTGTTTTAAAAAATGGTTCGATGGCATAAAAAATTGTGTAAAATGTAAAGGAGAGTATTTTGAAAAGCAATAAACAGAATTGTTTATGACATGTTGTTTTTTTAAGTAACGCAAAACTTTTGTGTAACCTACGTATAACATAGCTGCCGAACGACACCTTCAGGTGCTTGGTGACAAATTTTACTAAGAAGCATTTGTCAAATGCTCTAAAATCATGTTTTATGCCATATTTCAAATTTTACATTACAGATCAGACTTGAACTTTTTGAACTTTTATACATATTACATATTGTGTCTTATATTGAAATGATGAGAGTAGCAATTTTGTAAACAAACTAAAAGCATGATTATTAATTTTTATCTTTATTCTAACGTTGGTGGGGTTCCTCGGTTGGGTGTAGGCTGGGGTGACTCGGATCCACTCGTTGAATAATGTGCAGAACCACGACCACGGGTGTTGGTAGGCCTGAAAAATTATTATGTAATTATAACGTCCTTTTTACAAAGATCGGTTAGTATGCGTGGTCTTTAAAGTTCAAGCAGTTTTCTTGTTATTGATTTACTTAGTTTATTTTTCAAAACTCAATATATTTTGGAAGACGAATTGAATAATACGCCTATTTTTATGAATGTTTAATACAACAAAAACCATTATTAAACGCAGTTTGTGTCTTAGTGAAGCACTTTGATATACTAAATACGTAATATTAGAATAAAGGTGCACTTATGACTAGGTAGGTTGGTGATGATTGGCAAAAGGTGCAATCTAAGACAGCTACATTGAGGAACTTTCTACAACTCTACAACATACATAATATATGTAAACGTTATAATACATTTCAAAGAGTGCAGGAAATGTGGAAAAGGTCACGTCAGGAGTTAACAATTCGGAAATTCAACTCAACCGACTGGAAGTCCCCCAATGAGAACAGTATGTAAAGCGAAAGAGTTTAGCTGTAGGTGCTATTAAACGATTTAATGAGGTTCTTGACATGCTAGTTACTTCGCGAGGCGGAAAGTAAGGACTTTTAATAGACAAAGCCTCCACCGGATGTGAGAAACGTCAGACTTAGACTACTGGCCGGCGAGTAATGTACCTCTGATATTTGATTTCGTTGCATTTTGGATTCGCTTGCAGACTGTTGTCTGAGGAGCATTTGGACGACGATTGATAACTCCTGCGCCCACTTCCAGGGTTTGACGCAGCTAACTTTATGGCGGGATTGACTCGAGAGGCTCGCGTTGGAAAGGATACGCTTTTTGTCGTCGATTTCGTGGTTGCGTCAATCTTTACAGTCGTTGTCGTGGTCGATTTAGTCGTGCTAGTTGTTGATGCTATTTCGTTAACTTTCTCACCTGAAGGTTTATTCCACTCAATTTCAGAAGTCTTTGTTGATTCGATATTTGTTCTTTCTATTGGTCTCTCAAAGTCAATTGCACCAATGTCGTCATTGCTACGTTCTGTAGTCGGGTCAACTCTAACTATGTTTTGAAATTTACGTGAAGGCTCTTCTACTTTGGGAGTAGTCGCCGAATCAAAATCAGGCGTACTAGATATAAAACTACTAAATTTACTTTGATAATGTTGATTAGGAAAGTCTTGTTCAACAACTGCGGGAGTTTTAAGTGTAGATGTGATTGCAGGACTAGTAAATATGTACGGGATATTATTCATCGGGGTCATGGTCGGAGTTATTAATATTTGGTCGTTTATTTGCAATTTACCCCTTTCAGTTAATAGTTCTTCATCACTTGAAGTTTTATGTCTTTTCAGTGTTGGTTCTGTTACAATTTGCACGCGTTGTGCATTAACTCGTAAAGGAACATTATCAACATGTGTTACAGGTTTTTTTTGGAAACCGATATTAACAACTTTTGGTTCTAAAATGGGAGATTTTGTAGTAATTCTACTTGTACTAGAAAATGGTGTAGCCGGTGTACTAACAATAGAATTGAAGAAAGCTTTTATTACATTTTTGACGCTACTGCTAAATACTTCGGTAGTATGATCTGGGACTTCATCGTCTTCAATTCGGTAACTATAATAGTTTGATTTTAGTCGCGATGGATTATCTCTAGACTTAATATAAAAATGGTCCTTTTCTGAAGTTGAAGCCGCTGTCGTAGTGGAGAAGCGTGTAGATGGTGGTGTTGTCGTAGATTCTTGGACTAAACTCTCTTGTCTGTTGATATTTCTTAAATTACCCAAGGATTTATATGGAGATACTGTTGGTTCATTCCACCTATTTTGTGATCCAATATTCAATCCTTTTTTAGGAGTTATTTCAACGATTCTACTTGTTGTGGGTAGAATATCAGCTTTAGTTTGTACATTTTTAAGTCCTGTGTCAATTAAAGCTTGAACATTATCAACGGCATTTTCAGTAGAATCTCCATTAATTTTGCTATCTTTTGAAAATGGAACAGGTCGTTTCACAACAGATTTTATATAATACTTTGCGGTAGAAGTTGTTGGAATTGTAGAGGATTTGACTTTAATTTCTTTTGTCCTACTTGTAGGGCGAATATAAACGGGTATATCGTAATCGTTACTTATATCTAAACCAGAGTCTTTTCTACGCATAGTACTTTCAGATGATGTATGGTGTTGGCTATTATCAAAATGAGTTGTTTCTTTAGGTTTTGTGCTACTTTCAATACTGCTTTCGTAGAAATATCTACTTGGGTTGTCTCGAACATTACTTTGGCCATTTCTACGACTATTCCCAAAATCGTCAAAAGGTCTCGATAGAACCGTCAGCGTATAAGGATTATTGGTATTATTAGAGTTACGTCTTATTGAAAATCCCGTAGTTAGTGAAACAATTTTTTTATTTTCATTATTAGGTTCAGAACGCACCAATTGCACTGATTTATCATAGTTATTGTTAGTCACATGAGATCGCCTAGAACCTGGTAAACTCTCAGTAGTCGTTAAGGTCTCTTCTAAGCTATGTATATTGTCAGTCTTTTCAAAAGGTTTGGCAAGAGAGGAAAAATTTATGACTGGAGATGACGTTGAAGGAAATGAAGAAATAGACTTTTCAGAAGAGTTCAGGTTTGTATAGGATTCAGATTGTGGGATAGGATTTTCATCTGTGGATGATCTGTTGAATACAAAGCAAAAAAATCTTTCTAATTGAAGCTTTTTATGTGATACTTAAATAAATATTAAGCTATAAGTAAGGTTATAGAAAGGAGACGGTCATTAAACAAAACCAAGGTTTTTCGAGTTAGTAATCATAAAAAGAAAAGTTATAAGTTCAAAGTAATCCACGTTCAATGGAACTTGGAAGATACTACAAAAGCCTACACATACAATCGGCTCCAATGACATAAAATATTTTGCAAATATAACACCTACATACATTTTTCAAACTTTAAACCAGATTCGATTTATGTTATTAGTAAATTGTTAGGATATCAGTTCAAAGGTTGCTGTGTTGTGAGTAATGATTTGAAAATGATGATGTTATTTTGATTGTGAATAAAAGCGTCTGATTTTTTAATTCAATTATTTTATCTTTTGTAGTACCTTGGAGTGTATCGAGACGGGGTCATTGCTTCTGTGAACGGTGCAGTGGTAGGACGTTTTGTGGTAGTGCTTGTGCTTGTCGTTGTAGGAGTAGTGCTTATAGGAATAGCTTCATATATAGTTGTCTTCACACTGCTCGGAATATGCTCATATCCCAATTCATTACCTTCGCCCCTGCATTATGCGTATGTGTTATTGTTATAAAGTTGTTTAAAATAAATAAGTATTCTAACAACTGACTAAAAATAATTTCAATTAATCTTACCTAGTTGATTGGCGAACAGGTGGTTGGTACTGATTTTGGTTTTGATTATTTATCTGAAAAATAAACGATAATAAAATATTTTACCCATATCAAAACTGATCCGCAGGGGATGTGAGAGATTTTATTATATAGTGTAGACAAGACATTCTTTAATCCTCAACGTGATTTGCAAAAAAAGAGTTCCTTTGTATTATTGTTTAAACTTCAATAAGAAAATATTTATGTTCTCAAATATTTGATATTGTAGTATTTGTTGTTTTTCTACTTATTTTCATTAGCAGAAATTCTCATTATCAGTTAAAGTTACATTCATTAACATAGATCGTTACCAATTTGAAATTACCTGTCCTTGAATGAGGGCGTCGTCATAATCATCAGGAGACACGGGGACCGGGCGCGGGCTGTAGTTATCCACTGGTCGTCTTGCAGGTGGTGGCGTGCCTCGATACGTCTGTTGTACTGCCGGTCGGACGGACGCCACATTATATTGCTGAACGTAGTCTGTCGAAGCCACCACCAAGGATAAAGTTAGTGATACGTGCTTGGATTATAAGGGTGCTTCAAGATTTGGAACTTATTATATCTAGTACATAAATTCCAGCCCATGAACTAGACGTGTAAGAAAAGGGGCCACCATAGAGAGAGAGTTAAAAGTCTTTTGAGGAATGTATAATAATTTAATAGGGAACGGTCAACGTAGGGTCACTATGTCCATATTAGATAATAGGTAATACTTGAAATTATGAATGATTTAACAGTAGTTTTAGTCGAAATACCATAGGAGTTGTGTTAAAATTTTATTGCATCTTATATTTTATACAAATAAAGAAGTTTTTGAAGTAAAAATATATTATAGTGACGCGGTGATGTTATGTTAACAAAAAATAAAAAAATCTCGCGTTAGTAGGTACGAAAAAAGTACTGGAAGTGTGTGTAATAAAGTTTGTTTAGGTTTATATATTTATTTTATTGGGTTAATGGTAGATGAAGTTTCACGTACCCTAATGATAAAAGGTTTGCACTGTTTGATCCTTTTAGGTGTTGTGATATAAATATATTAAATAAATAGACGATATACACTTATATGATTATATTTGGGATAATAATGTATGCAATATGAAAAAAAAAATATTTTAGAAGAATGTTAAATTATTTAGAGTACTTAGTTCTTAGATTGAAATAACCAAAAATTAATAATGGCAATATTTATGTTGGTACTAGCCACCTTAGCATTGTTCTTACCTGTGTCTTTGTATAATTCGCCATCTTCGTCATAAATTGCGTAGAAGGGGTCGTATTGATCAGGACTGTAGTTCTGAGATCCGTTATACAGCATTTTAGGTCGAGGACTAGGCGAGTAAGAAAGAGGGACTACACTTTCAGTCGGCTCCAGACTGAAATTATTAATTCATCATAAATAAACAGAAGTTAAAATGCAACGAAACTTATTTGTATAAATTCAGTCATTTTTGTCTTTGATAGTCGAAGTCTTATAGGTCACAGTTGGTTAAGTCAGCGATCCAAAATTGCGATAGACTATATAGAGGTATATTATAGGAGATATAGCGTTAGTAAGGTGCTGAAGTATATTAGATATCAGGTTTATACAATTATTGTCATTCAGTTTTTTCATAAGCGTCATACATATCGATTTTAATTTACCTGTTTGTTCTACCGTCATATTTCGCTTTCGTGATACGTGTCTCTTGATTGTGGCTGTCATGTGGAGTAGTTAGCATTTGAGCAACTATATTCGGATGTCTTTGTCTTGTTCTTGTAACTTTAACATCTTTTTGAGTTGTAGCATCTAGTATAGCTGTTGTGGGCTTGGCCAATCTATGCCTAACTGTGTAAGGTCTAAGAGTAGTCTGGTTAAGATATTTTGGTGGTTTTACCGTATTTGGACCGTAATCATGCTGCGGTCGTCTCATAAGCATAGTACGATTGTTTAATAAACCGTGTACTATTTCAAAATTTCCGAATTGTGGTCTAATCAATACAGTAGGCGTGGGTGTCACAAAATCTAATAGCACAGGTACGGGAATCTTACCACTTGAATTTTTATCATAATCCTTCAATGGTGACTTTGTCACAATAGATAAGTCATTGTGATTTTTTGTCACCGTTTCTGGTTTGTAGTTATACTGAGTAGGCCGTTTTGGCATAGGTCTTGGTGAAATATTTATTACCTCCTCTGAATCTTCATAACTGTCATCATATTCTTTATAATTTTGTGCCATATGAGGCCTTTGAGGTTTAATTTCAGTGCTAGGCATGTACTGAGACTTTACAGGTGGTTCATAGTAGTCATCATCATCGTAATAATAATCATTCATTTCTGGAGATGGTTTTGGAATAGGTCTACGTTTTGGGGCTTTGGTTGTAGTTGTTGTCGAGTATTTAGGAATATTTATATTTTGATTACTTGTTGGTGTTTTCATTGAAGCTTTGACTGCTTGTGCAAATAAATTTTTCAACTTTTCTACATCAGTCACTGTACTTGGTCTAAGCGTTACAGACTGGGATGAAGTTGATTCGGTAGTCGATTTCCAATAATGGTGAAGAGCAGAAAGCTGTTCGTTTGCTAAAGTCGTTAGCGGTTTAGGCGTAGAATATTTCAATGTTATGTAGCTGTTTTGATCACCATGAGAAGAAACGTAGTATGGTTTTCCAGTTGATATTTGAAAAGGTTGCTGAGAGATATTTTTTTCATTTTTAACGACGTAATGAGTTTTTGGAGAGGATAAAATAATTGGTGTTCCAGTTGCAGTTAAATACAGATATGGCTTCGATGTAGAATATATTGGTTGTTTTTCACTTTTGTGATAATGATTACTGTTTGTTTTTGTGGTTATATCTAGTGGCCTGTTAAAACTGTAGCTTATTGGCAGTTGACGATCATCTTTAAAATTTGGTGGTTTCAATCTTGGCTTCAAAGCTTCTAATGGAATTCCATCATTATATTGCGATGATCCAGTGTTTTGATTTAAATTTTGATGTTGTGGATGGTTGAAAGTATTTATATTTGACTCTTCCTGCTGCTGGTGCAGATATGTTTGCTGACTAGGTTGCTGTTTTTGAACATATTGTTCGTTCGTGTGTTTTGTCGTAGATTGCAATATTCCTAATGGCGTGAACGTACTCTCAAAGCCCGTTGGTATGGCACTGAATGGACGAGGTGTGCTCATGCCTTTATAATTTAAAGTTGAAGATCTAACACCAGAGACACGAGAAGTGGTACTTTCGGGTCTGCTTGCAGCTTTTATAGCTGCTTGTTGAACTAGCTTTGGATTATGTGTCGTATATTGTCCATTGCTTAATTTTGATAGATACTCATCAAAATCAAAGTTTGGATTTGCAAACGGATTTTCTATGTTAGCGAATTTGTTACTTGGGTGTGTATATTCATAAGGGGGTTTAGGATAGCTGTTACTAAATCCGTCATTTTCTTCTTCCTCCTCCTCCGAGTCATACTCTTCTTCAGAGTCATTCTCATCTTCATTTGAATTTTCTTGTTCCTGGTTATTATAATGATTAAGATTTCTAGGGGAAGTGGGCATAGGAACTGGTTTACCAGTGACCACAGTACTTGGTAAGAGCGATGAATCTTTGTAAGGTTCTTGATTGTTTGGGCGTGTCAATGATGTTCCTTGGAAGGAATACTGATTTTGATTAAGTTGGGGAGCGTTGTTATAGAAACCTCCAGTCAAAGCTGAATAAGGATATTGATTATTCAAAGATGAGATTGGTGGACTTTTGGTAATAGTTTGAGTTGCTACATTTAACGGATTATGAGCTAGTTTTTGATTAAAGGGATCTGGCCAACTTGCTTTGAATGGTCTCTGATAATCATTTTGATGTGCTGAAAAAGGGTTTGCTGCCGAATATGAATTGTTATCTACTGAATATGGTCGTCTACTGCTATCGTAGTAATTGTGGTTATTGGCGTTGTTATAATTCTGTTGAAATCTACTACTTTGTACACTAGGATTATAACTTGATTGTGGCAAACTGTCAATGTAATGGACGGGTTTATAGACAGCCCAATTTTTTCCAGGATTTTTAGGGCTGTTTTTTAAATAATACCTAACTTGTCTTTTTCCTCGTTCAGTGTCATCCAAAATTTGGTCATTGTCGTCATCATTTTGAGGTGCATCTATTTCAAAATATTCTAAAATATCATCACTGCTACTCCTATCTGAAATTGTATCATTTCTATTTTCCGACATGGTTTCATTTTTGATGTCTGTTTGTTCTACTTCTCTTTTGCTTCTTGCTAGTATTGGTTGTGTGGTCACTTCGTTGATTTCATTTGTATCAAAGTCAAGTAATCTGTCATGATGTGAGTCAGTCAAATGTTTGTCTTCACTGAAATAACGATAATGTCTATTAATTTCATCTAATAAAGTCAGTAGTCTTGGTCTACTAATTCTTAGTCTAGTATTTGTACATACCTGTATGCTTGAGGGGCTTGAGTGGCAGTGGCAGTTCTTCTGTCATCAACTTGGCTTCCAAAAGAAAACGATCCTATTTTACCACTATTCTGAGGAATTGAAGCCGGTATGATATTAGAGTTAAAGTTTCTTCCAGAGCTGATGACTTGGGAACTGTAACCATCTCTGTCTTTTTGGACCTGACCGATTGATGAAGGCTGTCCTCGGTAAACGCGCTGTTGTCTATCACTTTCGATTTCTTCTACTGGCGGCAAGTCATCCACATCTGCGTACAGTTGTTGTTGCTGAAACATTTCAAATTGACAAAGCTTGTATCACGAATGTAAATTTATAGAGACATATTTCTCCGCTGCATGCTGTATTATAAAATACAAAGTTAAGAAGACATTATAATAGATATCTACCTTTTCATATTCGTCACGGTTAAACTTAGGTTGTCCTCTAGAAGTGACGATGGGGTTAGGCTGTGCTCGCGGTGGTGGTGGCGGCGGATTGCGGCGCGGTGGTGGTGGATTGCGACGTGGTGGTGGGGGTTCCCTTTCGCTGATCCGCTCTATTTCTTCGCCTCCGACTGCGCTGGTGCCATCACAGCCAACATTACGCGGCCAATCACAGGTTTGGAGCTCGTGGCTAGAATTTAAAGAAAAAAAAAATTTTAACAAAAAATGGAACCGACTTCAACACCCAAAAGTGTGAAATAACTTGTTGAAGTCGGTACCATGATGGTTCAAAGTACCTATTATCACAATATAGTGGGCATGGTACCGACTTCGACAAGTTATTTCACAGTTTTGGGTGTTGAAGTCGGTTCCATTTTTTGTTAAAAGTTTTTTTTCAATCTTTTTAGTGTAACTCAAAAACGGCTTGACCGATTTTGATGAAATTTAAAATGGGACCAAACGACAAGCATCAGCTTTCAAACAAAAAAAGAATTTTCAAAATCGGTTCACCCAGTCAAGAGATCTGAGGTAACAAACATAAAAAAAAAAATAATACAGACGAACTGAGAACCTCCTCCTTTTTTGGAAGTCGGTTAAAAAGAAGAACAGAAGCTTTGTTGTTAAGTATATAAATGATAATTCTTATTGTTTGTAGAAATATATTTTTCAACAAGAATAGATTTTGTAGAAGTACCATCTTATATCATATATTGAATCAACGAAATTTTGTCACTGCAATATAATGTCTTTGTAATATTGTAATGATATTTAGACGTCTTTTCTCTGTAATTTATTTATCCTTTAGTTAATCCGGGAGATGCTAAAATATAATAGTGGTGAAGTTTTGCGCACTGTTAATATATAGATGCTGTTTTATAAAATTTTATTTTACAGTGAATTACATTATTTTTTATGTTCTAAATAAAATAAAAAAATACTCGGACCAACGAGACAATACTGTACGACTTTTTTTTAAAAAAGGATTTTATGCTCGCTAATACTTTATTCATTTCTCTTGGTATCGTTTTGAACATTTTACATAGTTTTTGACACGGGCAACTGAGTATAGTCTACGAGAACTATGTGCAGAAGAATGGCGAGATAAGAATTGAATACTTAGTATTGTATGCCTTCATTAACCCATGCGCATCGAAGATACTTATAACAATGGAAATGGACGATATCGTCCACTGCGGATGCTAAGAGGTCACGTATCTATAGAGTATACCTAGTGCCAAGGTAAACGGAGTAGATCCAAACGGATAAATGCGGTTGAGTATTAGTTAGTATCTTACTGACAACTTTGTTATTGGGAGGAGCGCGGCATCAGTATCAGAAGTAGAGTTAGCGTGCGTACCTACGTCACTTCGCGTCGGTGTGCATTTATCGGCGGATTTATCTCAAAAAAAGTTTGTTTTGGCACAAAACTTGTGTTTTTTTATTTTTTTGTTATTGTGGGGAAACAAGCCCGAGACCCACCTGATGTTAAGAGAACTAACCTCTGCCTATAACAGATGTATTTCGTCACAACTCACGAATTGCACTGCGACCGTCACCTTGAGACATAAGTGTTAAGTCTCGTGAGCCTGTAATTTCACTGGCTCTCAAGAACTGCTGCTGGAATACACCGTTAGGTGCTTGGCGACAGATTTGCTACTTGAGGGTGGTCGCTAGCCATGCGGGATTCGAACCATGGTTCTGCTGCGTGGCAGTCCTTAGCCAATGTCACTTAGTCATCACGGATTCTAATCCTGTTCTTACCTGTACATAAGGCCACCAGTACATGACTCGAGCAGTGCGCCGCCAAACACGCAGACGTAGTATAACGTGCAGTCGGTAGGGTGAGGGTAGTAGCCGAACTCTTCAGGGCAGTCGAAGTCGACGTCTCGCTTGATGTCGGCTGCTACGGGCACGCTGCGGACCGGGCCGGATCGCTGCCGGGACCGGTCTGACGCGCCCAAACATTCTAGAAAATAAATTATAAAATTATTTAGTAAAAGATTTTTTGTATATCCTAAAAAAGTCTGACGTTTTTTTTTATTTATAACATAAATCGTTGTCGACTTTTATTAAAACTAAACCTTTATTATTTATTATACTGTATCAGTATAATAAATAATATGTTGAACACAGCCTACCCAGCCATGGGGGAGTAAAAGACAATGCCTACTCCGAGCCACAAGTGCCCGCCGCGGCAACACTGGACCGCGACGCGCTCCCTTTGAATAGAGTTTTGAATATTTACATCGAGCAAAGTAACAAAAATTGTGAAATAGATACATTACGAACACAAGAGAATTTTAACATCAGTTTTTCCTCGTGGTGTTTTTTTTTATTCTTCTTAAAACGTTTGTTAGAACTAGTAGAAGTCAACCCTAAGAGGTTGTTAGCCAGCCATTTACCAATAACCCTGTATATTATTTTACAAATCATTATACCTCCCAAAATGTTACCTACTCGTACTTTATAATGCTTGCCGTGATTACATGAAAGGTAATCAGGGTTCAAGTTGGTAATGAGCCCAGTTGTGCAGCAATATCTTACTTACGTGGACGAGAAATACATTTAATCATATGTTACACTGTTTGAAAAAATAAATAAAAAAGGATTATGCTTGAGTATACACCTACTTCAAAACATTACCTACTGATTAACTAACACGCGCATAACAATACATAATCAACTGAAATAATACGTGTAGCATATCGTATTATTACCGAGTGCCACGTTCTAATTCCGTTTTCAGAGTAATCGTGTACATAAATCAAAATAACTCGAAACCGCGTTGATAGTAATAGCCATAGTTAATGCAAGTTGAAAGGGGCCTACCACCATCTCGTTATGCAGACTGCATAATAATTTAACCACACAATACACAATTTACAAGATGCGATTGTTGAGATATCTATCTCAACAATCGCATCTTGTAAATTTAGACATATCAGATCAGAAAAAGTAAGTTTAGAAATAACTTTATCAGGAAACGCTTGAAAACTTCTATTAACAACCGACCAACCACGCTTTCCATGTAGTTGGACGGTTAGTATATATTTTTCTTAACCGACAAACTATCCTTGTTTGTTCATTAGTAATCTTCATTTTTAATCCTAAACGACAAGCTGTACCAACCGACAAACTACGCTGTCCACCTAGTTGGACTGGTAGTAATTATTTGTCTTAACCGACAACCTATCTAGTTTGTTTGTTAATAATCTCCATTTTTAATCCTAACTGACAAACTATGTAAGGTTGAATGATCAACTAACTTCTGCAACGTCCGCTACTTTAATGGTTGACCGCTAGAAGCATTACTACTGAGCGCTTCTATGCTTCGGAAGATACTTGAGCCGTTGTCGGTGCCGGTTGTTATCTTGGAAAGGCTGTCGTTATGGGATGGTGCCCTTTTGGGATTGCCCACTTGACCAGCTCCTATCTTCCTATCTACTACTATCCAGCTACAGCTATTATCGCTTAGCACGCAATAGTGCTAGTAATCATATTTAGAAAAATAATTTTGTAAAAAGATTCGATAATGCTAATTTTTTTTGGAAATTTTTCTAAATTGTGGATTTATGTGGGGTGAAAACTTAATATTAAACATATTTCAGTCGCCAAGTCTTCAGGTCACGGAGTCACTAATATTATATCCATGATAATGTAATGTCAGTTTCAGATTGCGGCGATGGTAGGCCCCCAAGTATGTATTGCAACACTTCCCGGCCTTGCCTAGCTCGCCGTTTCGCATGCATTGTTGCATTCTCTCAAATTTTACTTCTGCATTATCAAGATCGACGTTTCGCACGCAAGCAAATAGATATACTATAGGGTTATTTAATTTGTTATTAAATATATCGATAAATGGAACCGAGTTCGACACTCAAAAGTGTGAAATTACTTGTAGTCGGTACCATGATAGTTCAAAAGTACCGGCCTATTATCACAATATTGTGCGCGTACCGACTTCGACAAGTTATTTTACCCTTTTTAGTGTCCCTTGCCACTTACGGGATCGATTGTTATTAATGGGCAATTATTATATCTCGAAGATAGGAAATATTTCCAGTTATTGGAGTGTAACTCAAAAACGGCTTGACCAATTTTGATGAAATTAAAATGGGACCAACAAGCATCAGCTTTCAAATAAAAAAAAACATCAAAATCGGTTCACCCAGTAAAAAGTTATGAGGTAACAAACATTTTTAAAAAAGTGACGAATTGAGAACCTCCTCCTTTTTTAAGTCGGTTAAAAATGGTTGAAAATGTTCAATAACCAATATTTTAATATCAGTGGATCTCTTTGTGACTCGTTCACGTCCAGGGAAGTATTGCACCATATATATGTATACTGTCAAGTAGCAATGTTAAAATTAAGTACTGTGTTCCAGTTTGAAGAGTATGGTAAGAATACAGGCATATGAGACTTAACAAGTCAACTTTATATCTGAATGTGATACGCGCGTTATAGGCAGAGGATGCCGCTTGATACCAGGTGGGCTTCCTGCATGTTCCGTCATTAATCATAGTCCTATTAAAAAATGCCAGACTCTATATAAAATATCATATTTTCACCGAAAAAGTCGTAACAAAAAATATCTTCGTTAGAAATTGTTCATGGAAATGCTTTAAAAGTATACCTGGATGACATGCTCCCTTATTAAACGACTTCAAAAAAATTAAGAGGGTCACAATTTTTCTGTATTGTTTTTCGTGTACCCCACTTCTTTATAAAGGGTATACCGATATTGATAAACTTTATATAAAAATTACGTGTCACAATGGTTGTCCGCGATGGAGTCCTAAACTACTGAACTAAAATTTAATTTGATTTGCACATCGTGTGTGTTTTATATATTTCCATTATATATAATATATAGCCCCATTAAAATTTCAGTTACATTACCGACTTTTGATTGACCACCAGTGGTAAGTGTCGGTCGACCACAAACATCCACAGCACTAGACACCTCAAGAATGCGTTGCCGGCCTTTGAGGAGAGAATATGCTCCTAAAGGCTCTTAAGTGTATCAGTTCGGAAATAATTCACATGGCAGCTGGTTCCACATTGTGGCAGTGCGAAGTAGAAAATGCCGTTGAATCAAAAGGTAATATATGATTTGAAAGCCAAACTTATAACATCCAGGGCCTCATATATCTGCACATATATCAAAGCACTTGTTTCCTCAGCGGTTTTGTAACCAAAGCTCACCCCCATATTTCATAACAACAACAATAGGAATTGTGTGTGGTTTTTTCACGTATAAAGTATGATAGTATTGACTTCTAATACAATGGACTATTGGCATAGATTGCATGTAAGAGACTAGGCATATGAACATAAATTCAGTGTTATTTCGACGGAAAGATCAAACGGTGTACGCTGAAGTGAAATGTTTATTGTGAAATCATCACGTTGGTTTTTATTAGGTACCTTTCCATCACAGCGGTTCGATGAATACGAGTAGATGAAAACTGTAAAACTTGCACTGAGAAAAAAATGAAATGTAGCGAAGTCTTTTCACAATGTATGTGTAGTTTTATCTAAAATACGTAATCTACAGCCGTAAAAATGTTGGATAATACAAAATAATGTTGAAGCGTATCAACACGTCACTTAGTTACAACATGTTGTGTACTGATCTTGCCGTTAAATACGTACCCGTCTGTCGGGTCCGTCAACAAGACTCAACATACGTAACCGATATAGGCAGATACATTCTAGGAAGTAGTCCATGGATATGACGTCACAGATAGAACATTACATTATGCTGTCGCATCTTTATAAATGTACTCCAACATTAACAGGATGACACAAACGTCTTGACTAAAAAAAATAATGTTTCAAGTAGTTTGCGTCGTGACTATAAGTAGATCGTCTATTTATTGTAAGTATTTTGGAAACAGACTCCTACTGTGAGTACCCAACAACAAGGTATAAGTAGACAATCTCCTATATGTACGTAGCTTGATGCATGATGTAGGTACGTAGAAAACATTATTAGTTACATTTAAGTAGACTGCGCTAAGACTCCTTACTGTACGTAGGCCGATGCACGATATAAGTAAGCGAATTATGCAAGCTCCTTCCAGTACGTAGGCTGATGCATGATTTCGTAAGAAAGATCTTTACCACAGCAGTGAGCAGCTTCAAGGTTGACGTAGAAAAACTATTTACCGTACGTGAATTTATGCTCAATAAATTTACGTAAAATTCATTTAAGTAACCTACTTACTGCGCGTAGGCCTATGCGTGATGAACATAGGGAACATCATTAAACGTTTTTAGACATACTGCATTTGAACATTATTTAAATGTTACGGGCGCAATAATATACTGTTCCCTCGACATTTTAAAGATTGTTTTACGACAGAAGATCAGTGTTGCCAGATGCCGAATAAAAAAATACGAAAGCAATGTTTCATAAACGCTGATTTTCGACCATTGCTTATTTCAATATTTCTTCATTTACAATCAAATTTGCGCTCGTACTCATGTTCGTATAAAATACATACAAATCAATTGTTATACGCGTGCAAATAAATAAAAACTAGTTACTCTGCACTGAAACCCCATATTTCGATTTGGTACTTCTTTAGTTATGTCTATTATGTGCATTTGTACTTTTAGTTTGTGCCTCATTTTTTACATCACATACAACATATATATAACGTTGCTTATATCGGTATCGTTACGTGGTGTTTTCATCATAATAGTTCAATAAGCACAGAAATAATAAAAAGTAATTCATTGATGAGATGATTTATAGTATACTATTGACTATATAGAATAAAAAATTGATATAAGGTTTTTTTTTCTGTTATTTTTAAAAAATAGGTTTGATATATACCTACTGCATCCCGCAGTATCATTCACGTAGGCAATAATGAAAAGTGATGATGGTCATGATGATTATGATAGTAAGAAGTTTGCGTTGTGTTTATCTAAGACCTAAACTATCTATATTTCTATTTATATTTCAGTTTCATCCAAAGTGGTCCAGCAATTTCAGCGTATATATATATATATACAAATATAACAAATATACATTCTCGTCCTTACTTACTAACCTTAGTATTTCTAATGAATCGATTCAGGCGTTACTTTGCGGAAATATAATAATATCAAATATTTTGAAAATATTAAAAAAAACATTAAATTAATATTTTAACAAAACTCTTAAAAACTATTAAAATATAACTAGTGACGATTTCGCCTAATTTTCCTGTTAAGCCGACGTGACGTCACAAACACGTGAGTCGAGAAGGTGCGATCGTGCACTCGTATAGTCAACACCTCCTGAGGATGCTTCGTGTAAAAGCGACACGCGTCAAACGGTTTGACTGCGTGTTGTTTGTGACGTCACGTCGGCTTAGCAAGAAAATTAGGCGGAATCGACATTGGATATATTTTTATATTTTTAAGTGTTTTATTAAAACTTAGCATTACTAATGTTACTGTTCTTGACCAGGAAAAATTACATATTTTTTTATTTATAACAGCATTTAGCCACATTCTCACCTGAAGATTTTGGTATTTCCTAATCTAGCCATACTAATTGTAAAACAGAGCTTTTGAGGGTGTAAGGAAGTGTTCAGTTTTTTTTATAAATATTTAATCTAATACTACTAAACATGGATTGTTTTGTCTACATGGATGAAAAATTGTTATTATAATAGTTTTTGAAAAGTCTAAGCAATGCATCAATGATATCAAAGTTAATATCTAATTGTATTAATATTTAAATATTTTTATGTGAATACTCGGCTGATTTTGATTTACACGCTGGCAATACTGGCTGGAGCGTAATGCAACAGCTATAATATTAGTTTTCTGCGAGACCGTGGCAATCGCGTCACGCGCGCATGTAAATGTTTTCAACAGTGATTATTTATAAAAAATCTTTTATTACAAAGTTTCCAAAATCAATTTATCACCAATCAAATTTGAATAAACGAAAAAGGGGTTCAGTCGCCCCAAAGTGGGTCTGTGTGTATAAAGAAAGGCCAAAGACACAGCCTGGCTATCCGGCAACCAGTGAATTCAAATGCTAAACGGCAACATTCACAGGTAAGCGACTTTGTTGTTTTTTAAAAGTCTTTAGTTATAAATGATTTAGTCAAACGTTGAACAAATGCCTCCCTCTATTAAGAAAGGGGGCTATAATTGCAATAATTTTATTTCATTTCATTTGCCATAATGTCCATGCTTGGCAAGCAACTTTGGGAGCTCGTTTGTAAGATGACAGTTCTTCGGAAAAGGCAGCTGTCCAAGTTGTGATATTTTCCCTTTTGTCGCCACTTGCAACTCCCACAGAAAGATATGGATGGTGCAATTTTATCCGGGCATCCCAAGGCCGGTTAAACATAAAACAAATATATTTATGTAAATGAAGTCTACACAATTGTTACAGATGCTACTTTATTAGAAGACAAATTGACTTGGCTAAAAATAATATTAATACCTGACACTGAGTACAAAAATCCTCGAGAAAGACTGCTGATACTGGTGTTAAAGAAATATTATGAGAATAAAGAACACATCTGACTACCTATGACAATCCAACTCTCCGATAACCCCAAGGTATATTTTGGTATGTTAAATTTTCAAACCTACATGATATTTTACTTTCATAATTCATATTTATGTTTCATATTACTTTCATAGTGGAATTATTCGAATGATCTTAATGTTATTGATTGCAGATTTTACAAGATCTCAACCATATATATCAAAAAAATAATGAGGGGCTTTTCTTATAACTCCAGGGACTAGTGCTAGTGGTAAGTACTTTAAATACCCTTAGAATATACCCGACGACTACAAATAAGCTGGAAACGTAACGCTACAAGTGCAGCACAATTAACTATTGTGGTATAGCGAGTGCAGTCTGACATTAATAAGCTATTGTTTCCTAACTTCTTGGTAATACTTTTTAGGGAGTGTCATTTTTATTTCACAAATTTCATAAAATATTTATTTATTCCAGATGGTGAATCTGAAACTGTAACTGTGCGCCGCACTGCTTTGATCCTCGCATACATTGTTGATTCCGCATAGAAAAATAAAATGTATATGGAGACCATGTCGAAGATACATTTTTCAAACTCCGTGAAATGTTGTACGCATGTCTTTTAAGCCTGATATCTGAGGTTTGACAGTTTTCCACCACGTCCTTAATAATGTCATGTACCACCTTAGGCTGGCTACGCTCACCTGTCTTTCAACTTAAATTGATAATTGATAATGGACCTAAATATTTTACGTAAGGTGTTGTCTAGCGGCGGTGTTGTGTGTCGGGTCGCCATCTTCGTTCATTCAATTTTGTATATTTCAATAAATAGATCACAAATTGATGATAATAAATTTTTATTAACCTTATGAATTTATTTATTTAATATGCTTATTTACTGTCTTATTACAGGTGCAGCCTGCATATAGAATAATTACTTAAATCGTGCATCAGCCTTTGTACAGCTAGGTTGTATACGTAAACCTTAGTGCAGTTTACTAATGGTTTGGATCTTTTCTTCGTATAGAATGCATCAATCTATGTAGAGTAGGGTGCACAAATTGTAATCCAATGCGCATAAATAAACCAGGAGCAACCTTCATATAGTAAAGAGGTTTACCTTTGTATACTACAAATGGTGCTCTTAATAACATCTTAAGTGTAATAATGGTCCAGGTTTATGTACATATGTAATATCCATACTCTACATAGGCGAATGCATGATAAATATATTAAAAATCCTTACTATTAGTAGGTTGTGCCAAAATTGACGTAGGCAACCTCTTTACTATAATACAGCCGATGCATGATACATATGAGGATCATCCCTACAGTAAATGGGCTGCACCACGATTGACGTACGCAACCTCTTTACTGTACGTAGGACGATGCATTATAAATATAAGGAACATCCTTACTATAAGTAGGCTGCATCAATATTAACGTACGCAATCTCCTTACTGTATGTAGGCCACTACATGACAAACGTATGGAACATACTTACCATAAGTAGCCTGCATCAAGATTGGTGTACATAACCTCCTTCCTGTAAGTAGGCTGATACATGAGATACGTAGGGATCATCTTTACTATAAGTAGGCTGCATCAAATTTGACTTACGGTACCTCCTTACTGTACATAGGCCGATACATGACTAACGCAGGGAACATCTTTGCCATAAGTAGGCTGCAACAATATTGACGTAGGCCACCACCTTACTGTACGTAGTTCAATACATGGTAAACGTAGGGAACATCTTTACCATAAATAGGCTGTACCAAAGCTGATGTAGGCAACCTCCTTACAGTACGTAAGCTGACGCATGTTAAACGCCAGAATCACCTTTACCATTAATAGGCTGTAGCAAGTTTGACGTAGACTACCTCCTTATAGTAAACATAATAAACGTAGGAAACATACTTATCGTAAGTAGGCTGCACCAGGATCTACGTAAGTAACATTCTTACTTTGTCAAGATGTTACATACTTATTTGCATGACAGTACCTCATTGAATGAATGAATGAACGAATGATTTTCATACATTATTGTAATGTACAATGCTCGTTACAGCAAGGCCATTATACGTCATGTTGTCTCATCTTTATGTACGCTAGTCACGTTTTAAACAAGAAATACGTATGCTGAGGCTAAAATTACGTATGTCAAAACATGAAATTTTTCTCAGTGTGGTTGGTGCAATGACAAATGTCACGCCTAAAGCTGATTTTCCAGTCACGCGGATCTCTTAATAGCGTGGCTTGTAATAGTAAATCTGCAGCAAAACGACACAATACCCTAACACGTACACAAACCCGTCCCACAGAATCCCAGCCGATACCCATCACGAGCGTCATAATCCCGGGTCCTGGTACGAGGCAGACCTCTCAAAGTAGAACTGAGCTAAATCAGCTTCTACAATGCGGAGAGAGAGGCGAGCCTGGGATCAGGATAAGGGGGGTGGCGCTCTTCATGGATAACAACAGCGAAAGACTCGGCATCAGTTATTGCAACGCGCAAGCTAAAAACCGCGTTGCAATATCGCCCGGACTGGCATCTTTGCTAAACGGAAGCACCACAAAGACCACAATGAAACGGAAAAAATACAACGAGCTTCTGGAGACGAAGATAGCTGGCTGCCCGTGTCGACTAGTGCGATCGAAAAACAAAACGATCGTACTGGTCGACTGGGGTAGAAGGACACCTTTTTCCCTCGCAAACGTGGTGCTTTCCAAACTCGGTGAGGCTGATGATGGCGCTGATGAAATACCTCGCATCATCAGCGTAGATGCGATGGTAATCGAATACTCGAGAGGCGAAGTTGCGGATCACATTGGGTGCATAAAAGCCTCAGCGCGTCACAACATAGTGGCGTACGAGGACAGAGGGGAAGATCTTAGTTACCTCAAAGCGCCCACCGTGTCCATAACCACAAACAACATAAGCCTCCAATCGTGTTCAACCACACAAACAGGATCACAGCGCCTTCAAGAGAAAATCGATGCCGGAAAAACCGAAGCAAGGCAAAAGCTTAGTGCGGAAGAAAAGAGAAGCCGAGTCGGAAGCAAAAAAGCATTCATGGACCTCGTCAGCGCAGCCATGCACGGCATAAAAGACAAGATATCCAGAACGGCGGAACGACAATCAGCCGCCGTTCTGGCATTCACAAAAACCTCCAAAAAACACCCCGACCACCCGCAGACAAAAAGGACTAGAGCTGACAAGGGGCAAGTCAGCCCGCCCGTCCTCGTACCGGTAACAAGGCCAACAGACCACGCATTCAATGCATTCCTCGAATTCCTAGCGATAGAAAAAGCAACGAGAGAGTTGAACCTAATGACCTGCAAAAACATCCTGCAGGCCTATCTCTGGGAGAACGAGGGATTATTGAGTGTGAGACTAGCGGAGGCGGAAGCAGCCATATACGACAATGAGAGATCCCGTGTCATTAAGGGAAGCATGTCGGGTCGATATATGGCTGCATTCAGCTCCACGGCGGGCTTTGTTACCCTGAACGATGATGAGACGCAAAAAACTGGCAAACTCACCTTCGAAACACCACCAGACGATCCCCTTGTAGTCACAGCCCGGTGCACAAAGATAATGCTGCAGGAGAAAATCATCGAGATGGCAAATACCATCTCGGGAGGCTCCGACCCAGCGGCAGCATGGGAGCACTGGACGTTACCAAGGATCACATGGATCAATGGAGTTCCCGGATGCGGCAAAACAACTTGGATAGTTGGCAACTTCGATGCTGACAAGGACATTGTAGTAACCACCACAACCGAAGCAGCTAAAGATCTGAGAGACAAGGTAGCTTACCGCATAGGTGACGGAGTAAAATCCAAAGTGCGCACCTTGGCCTCCGTATTGGCAAATGGTTTCATGGAGAGCAGAGAAAGTCGTCTTCTCATAGATGAAGCTCATATGAACCATTTCGGAGCCATCATAATGGCTGCTCGGTTAATGGATGCTAAAGATGTCGTCATCATCGGAGACGTCAACCAGCTGCCGTATATTGAAAGAGAGAACCTCTTCAATATACGGTACAGCAATCCCAATATACTGGCGTCCATCGGCCAAGAGTTGTTCTGCACGCACCGGAATCCCATGGATGTGGCATACGTCCTGCGCGAAGTGTACCCGGGCATCTACTCCTCCAGTTCTCGTGTACACTCCCTGAAGCTTCAACGGTACACAGGTGCCTTAATACCAAAAGACCTCCCAAACACCCTATACTTAACGCTGACTCAGGAGGAGAAATCTTCCTTGATCAGTGAAGGGTATGGGCGCGGCCAGGGGTCTCGCACACTGACCGTACATGAGGCACAGGGACTGACATACGAGGCTGTCATTGTCATCCAGAGGAGAGAAAAGGTGACAAAACTTAGGGACAGCGTTCCGCATGCGGTTGTGGCATTGTCGCGGCATAGAGAGAGCTGCACCTACTACACCGATGACAGCTCAGACGCCATCGGTGGTTTTGTGCGGCGGGCGGTAAAAGCGACGGAGGAAGAAATAACAGAAAACAACCTAAAAATGGCACTAAAAGATCGTAATGAAGAGGTCGTGGAGGAAATGCTTAAAAGAAAGAGGACCCCGGAGTCAGTGGCAGGTCCATCCGTGACAAAATAAATGTTAAGATTAATTAATTAATCTTAAATTTTAAATTATTAATAATATAAATTTAAATATAATAATTTAAATTTTCTTAAATATTAACATTAGATTAATTTAGTTTTATAAATTTAATGTTAAAACTGCATGTGAAAATTATATAATTAAATAATATTAGCATAACACTAACAAAACTTAGAATATAAAAAAAATAATAATAATAATAATAATGGACTCACTTAGTTTTTAAGATACAACACCTTGATCACTAACTTACATCTAAGTGTTAAGAGTAAATCTAATGATGAATGGAGTATGACACTTGTAAGATTGTAATATGTTATAAATAAAACTTGATCGAAAAAGAGTACGGACCAAGAGTCTGTAGTGCGTAGATTAATTATAAAAAAAAAAAAAAAAATAGTAAATCTGACAAACTGCAAGTCGAGCCTCGCTCTTTTAAAATTCCGCGCTGCAACAGCCCGTAAAAGAAAAATTATGTTTGTTGGCTTGGATCACAGCTTCAAAACTACATTGTAAGTAAACAATTTTGCATTGAAACAAGATTTTCGTCTCAAGGTGATCGCTATTACTTTCGGAGAAAAAGTCATATAAAAGAATTCATATAAATGTTGTAGCTAGAGAGGATCAGTTTTGTACTTAATAATATGCAAATTTCGCGTATTGTGTTAAAGCAACAAAGCCATATCAATCTCAGTTCCACTGACGCCGTCGATTTCTACTTGAACTACAATATAGTGTTGTTGTCTAACATAGCTTACTTCTAACATAATATTACTACTATTATGCTCTGACGACCTGCCAATAATCAATACCTACTTTATAACCCCTTACTACAGAATTCCAAGCGCTGCTGTTGTAAAATTGCTTCTGTTCTGTCGCCAGTCACCCTTCGAATTCGTTTGGACGGCCTTCTCCTTGTACCCAAGGTTGTTTTCCATTGTTTCAAAGCAACGCTTGCGGACGTCTTACATCTATGTGTCTCAGGTACTCGTATATTGTATACAGCCATTTATTTTAGGTAAAACATATCTAGCTGTGAACGTAAATAAACAAAGACACTAATCATAGATATCATTGCTTACATACATAATCTTCAAGCCCGTATTATTATATAGCCCAGACTATAGGCACAAATCCGTCTTAGGGGGTGCAACAACCCATTCCAAGCGCAGTCTCATCTGATGGTATCGAATATATTAACAAGCTTAACTTAGAATGGAAACTGGCCCAAGGACAGCTGCCGGAAAAGTGCATGGCAATTTTTTATTTGAGGGTGGTAGCTCGCTTGGAAGATATTTGCAAAATGCCGTACAACGCAGTGTCGGAGATTTAAAGCCATCTGAAGAAAGGCGATCTAACGACTGTCTTCATAAGACAACAACCGAGTGGAAGCACGGAAGCGCTTAAAAGTAAAAGCCACAAGCGGTCACCCATCCAACTAATGACCGTAGCTTGCCGCCACGAACGTTCCAAAACTACAATTAGCTACGTAATTTAATCCTAAATTATGATCTTATCCTAAATCTCTTACGTATTACGTCAGCGTGAGAAAATACGTAAATCTCCGTTGCTGTACAGCTTCGTTAAATATAATTTATATAAACTTCACTACTTGACTTTAATTACCGTGGTATGGTATCATTTAAAAGATATTGTGAGAAATTATTCTTTTATTAGCTTTTTTATTTCTGCGAACAAATGAACTACGTGTTATTACATAATATCACCTATTTCCACTACACTTTCTACTATATTCTTGTGTCTTTTTACGTTGTTATATAAAATAGGCACATATAAATTGACGATATTCGCACCTTCCTTTTTAATAAATTTCCAGAATAAAAGGGAAGGTACCTCGCCGTATATATATAAATTTTATGTTCTTTTATTACTTATGTATGAGTACGCCTATCTATTCACTGGATCATCCAATTCTGGTTCGTCAGATCTCACTCAAATTCATGAGACCACCAGACAAGCACCAGCTTGAAAATATAAAAAAAAAACTATCAAAATCGGAACATCCTGTAGAGAGTCGCACACAAAAAAAATACAGTCGTATAGAGAACCTCCTTCTTTTTTAAAGTCAGTTTAAAAGGGAGTTTTTTTCACGTAACTACGTATACGAAAATTCTTTCCCTAACCAAATAATAAAAATAAATACTTGTGGAAGTCGGACCACGAAAATGTCACCTCAATAATTTGCATAAGCATATACATCCAAAAGCTCTTTCACAAATTTTAGCGCCTGGATTCGGTTCCTTCTTGGGTCTTCTAAGATTATACTTTTTAATCTCTTTGTTGTATCGTTTACATTATAACGTAACTTTTACCTTATCTTGGATGTAGGATAATTCAACAACAATACTTCTTACATAATATGTTGTTACTGTATTTTGTAAACAATATCACCCCGAATTCTCTAATATTCATACATTCACTATAGATAAAACAGTTTAGATAATATATTGTTTACCTTCTAACGTGAGCCTTGTACTTGTAATTCACAAGCAATGGCTTTAATAGCTATGAACAATAATACGAAATGTTCCTAAGAATCTGGAGGCTGTATGTTAATATTATCACTTAAATATTACTTACATAGTATACTATGCTATTTTAGCCCTAATAATTATAACAATAAGAGCTTTGTTTATGTTAACATTCTATGTCAAAATTACATCTCAGCGTCGCCTTCGGCGCACGCATACACGACATACTTCAGGCTATATTTGGGTCAATATTAGTTCAACATGCTTTTTATATACTTATTTTGATTCTGAAATTTTCAAATTATATGTATAAGCAGTTCTAACCGTTTTGAGTGAACATTTTCATTAAAGCATAAACCACAGTTTTAGTCACTCATATAAGACCCAAACAACGTTATGCTTCATATATTCAATGCAAGTGTTAGCACATGAATTAGATTTATTTTTAAAGCATGTTTACAATGAAAATATGGTCATATAAACTTTCAAGTACTTCAAAACCGATTTAAGGACGCGTCCTAGAATATCTTAAAAATATTTATAATTGTTTCTGCCACGTCCTATTTTTCAGAACGAGACTGTAACATTTATTTATTTGGTGTCGTAAGATCCCAATAAATGGATAATGCATCGAAAGTGGATCCCAGTGAAACAAGCTGCCATAGGAAGTGTTTATTTGCGAACTAATCTCAGCAGCCTTTTAAAGACAATAGCATAATCCCTCATCAAAGGCCGGCAAAAGCATCTTCAAAACCTCTGGTGTAGCGGATGTCGGCTGGTTTACCAACAAGTGAATATAATGTAAGCAGTATGTCACTTCTTACATTGACGTGAACAGTGTATCGCTGCATATGAGGCACATCACATTGTACTTTAGGTAACATATCAAAGTAGATTGGCGTTAGGAAAGCAGCTGACAAAAAATCTAAAGACGAAACGTCATGCAATATGTTCTTGAGTTGTTGTCTTTTGTGCCTTCAGAAAACATATATATTACCTACCTATTCTTTAATATGTTTTCTGTCAGGTACTTTGTGAAGTTAGAAAAAACCAGTTGTACCTACCGTCTCCACATAAAGGTCACACAATCCTCAAGTTTACATATTATTAAAATAGTTCTAACCGCCTTGAGTGAGAAAACATTTTTTGAAAGCACAAACCACAGTTTTAGTCACTTAGATAAGATCCAAACAACGTTATGCCTCATATATTCAAAGCAATCTAGATCTTTTGCTTCACAGAATTATCAGTTACAGTACTTACAGACCTAGAAGGTCAGTGAATCCTCAATTACCTAAAAATTGCGCATTACCAACGGACGTTAGATTCCCGCCCTAACTTCTGCAGCTGCAAAACCATGAATAAAGTGAACAAAACGTGGTATTATTACTGACCCAGTTTTCGCAACCGAATATTCTTCGAGCTCATTAATCAATTAGACTGTTCCTTGGTCGTGTTTGATGGTGTTGAAACCCAAGGGTAATGGTGCGCAATTATTCCACGCAGATGGTACATGAGATCTGTATTAATGTCCAGTTGTGTGGGAAATACTAAAATGAAAGACAAGTTATCTGCATATTGCAATTTAAAATGATAAAACACCACAAAGCTTTGGACAAATCGTTGCTTACAGCTATTAATTTACCTAAAACTTTGTTGTAGAAATGATAGATACCTTACTTAGTGCAGAAATATAAAACTAACACAACAATTTATAACAATGCTAAAAATATATACAAACATAACATAATTAAGTAGTTCTTTATTGTATAGTTAGTATGTGTGTATATCTATATATATAATATAGTATTGTTGTATGTTTGTAAAGGTTGTTTTTATATAGAAACATTATTTCTGTTTAAATTTTAAGTATGCCACTTCACTTTGATAACTTTAAGTAAGCAGTTTGTTCAACCGAACTGTTAATATTAACTTAATGCACCCCCATCTTATTCCTCCTATATTTCTTCTTCATTCAAAGATTGCCTGGAAGAGATCGCTGTTAGTGATAAGGCCGCCCATTGTAACACTTGTCTGTAACACTTCGTATTTTGTTATATAATGTAGTGGTGTGTACAATAAAGAGTTATCTATCTATCTAAATGGAAAAGATAGTACTTTTATAGGTAGGTATGCTAAATTATTGATAATATTTTGAAGCGCTCGTAGCGAAGTTTGCTTAGCCATTCTGAACCGATCAGCAAAGTTAAGCAACGTCCGCCTCGGTCATGACTTGGATGGGTGATCGCTGGTGACTTACTACTGAGCGCTTCCGTGCTTCGGAGGGCACGTTAAGCCGTCGGTCCCGGTTGTTGTCGTACGATGGCAGTCGTTATAGCATGGTGGTAGGGTATTTTTCGAATGCCCGCCTGGCTAGCTACCACCTTCAACTAGAAAACCTGTCGCCAAACACCTAACGGTGTGTTCTGGCAACTGTCCTTGAGAGCCAGAAATTCTAGTTTAGCCTGAACAACATCTTCTACCACATCATCACTTACCATCAGGTGAGATAGTGGTCAAAGGCTAACTTATAAGTCATAAAAAAAACCTTACTTCTCTGTTTTTAACCCCAGCGGTAAGACAGGAGTTATAAGTTAGAAGTCTATGTTAAGTTGTGGGTATGTGTCATTTTTCAGCCTTGTTTTGCAAAATCTAATCAGTAGAACTCTGTTTGCGAGTTCGTCCGGGGAAATACTGCAACCATACCCATTTATACCGCTAAGCACTAATGTTAGTATTACTGTTCTGGTTTGAAGAGTCTGGGTCAGTGAAATGACGTCTGTCATGTGTCTACATGAGATGTAACAACTTTATGTCTCAAGGTGATGGGCGCCACTTGTGACGAACTGCATGGCTGGCTAACAACCTTTAAGTACAAAATCTGTCGCTAAGCACCTAACAGTGTGTTCCGGCAGAAGTCTTTGAGAATCAGTAAAAGTTCGTCATTAACAAGGCCTCTTAACATCAGGTGCGCCTAATGCTTATTCCGTCATAACCCCATTAAACAACTAGTAGTACTTACAACAAAATCACTAACAGTAAGTTTATAAAGGACTAGCTTTAGGCCGCGGCTCCACCCGCACGTATGTCTGTTATCGCGCAAAACCATTAACCTCTTTTTGCGCAGTTGGATAAAAACTTTTGAAGCGCTCGTAGCGAAGTTTGTATAGCTTTTCTTAACCGATCAGCAAAGTTAAGCAACGTCCGCCGCGGTCAGGAATTGGATGAGTGACCGCTAGTGACATTACTACTGAGCGCTTCCGTGCTTCAGAGGGCACGTTAAGCCGTCGGTCCCGGTTGTTGTCTTACGATGGCAGTCGTTATAGCATGGTTGTAGGGCATTTTGCGAATGCCCGCCTGGCTAGTTCAAGCAGAAAATCTGTCGCCAAGCACCTAACGGTGTATTCGGGCAAATGTCCTTGAGAGCCAGTAATTCTAGGTGAGCCTGAACTGCATCTTCGACCACATCAACACTTACCATCAGGTGAGATAGTGACAAAAGGCTAACCTATCAGGCATAAACAAAAACTTTACTATACTATGCCCATCCCCGGGTCTCAAAGTATTTCCATACCAAATTTCATCCAAATCGACCCTTTTAAGTAGTTTTAAGTTTATTTATTGCATACAAAAATACAAATCTTTCCTATTTATAATATTAGTGCAGATGTAGATAAAATCTATTTCTAGAACATCTACTGCGATCTTATCTTCTCATTATAACATCAAGATTGCTTTCCTATGTTCGCGAAATAAAAAACGACCTCCTAATATGCGGATAAATGCAGTGACCGCGTGGGCGGTAACTGCTATCAACGAGTATTGGAAACATTTGCATTCTGCAAGCTAAGTGCATTTAGTGGGATTGCACACCCACTATGATTCCTAATGTGCAGAAGGCTTTAGCTTCAGCGATAAAATTAAATGGAATCTTTAATTAAACTTGGCACTGGCTGAGGTGACCATAAACAACTAGACTAAAAATTAAAATACTTAATATTTAAACGCGTCTTGCTTCATTATAAATAAACGTCATCAAGGTCATCACTATTATTATTATCTGTATAGTCTCCCTACTCTGTCCTCTTAGGAAATAAACCATAATATAACTCGACCATCTGTCCCCCTTTTCGTAGGAGAAGGAAAGACGGTAATTTTATATATTAAAATTGTCATCTGTTCCCCCTTTTGCAATAGGGGGATAGACGTTAATTCCATAAAGGGAGAGAGTAGGGGGACCAACGGTAATAATTCTAATAAAACACGACAGCCTTAAAATAGACATGTTCCTATTATACTACTTATCAACACTGTACGATCTTCAAAGAAACCGATACCATTACGCCAAGCAGCTGGATTCAATTCCTGAATAAATATCTCCACAGACAAGAAATATATCCCAGGAAGTTCTTAGCGCTAAAATATAGTTCATGCGATACATGAATCACGAAGAAAGAACCTTGTCACAGCACAAGCAAGAGATAAATGTTAGGCTTCATGTAAACAATACAATAATGGATTAACTGCGCTATAGCATTTGCATTCCTGTAAAATTCTTGTTTAAATACTTGTAAAGGGAAGTAATAGGATTTCTCAGCAGGAGAGATGGTTATCGCGATGAGAACAAGTACAAAGGTACAAGTACAAGTGTACATGTCTATGTGGGAGG
Source organism: Plagodis dolabraria (assembly GCA_963854805.1). NCBI lineage: Eukaryota > Metazoa > Arthropoda > Insecta > Lepidoptera > Geometridae > Plagodis > Plagodis dolabraria. The sequence goes on from OY978442.1 coordinate 8,977,094, forward strand.
CAAATGGACCAGGATGTGAGGTGGGTGAACTGACTCTGGCGGACTTTGTGGAGGCGACGTTACCAAGATTGTAACAAAATGATTTATGGTTCTCTAGCATCTGTTCAGAAAATTTCAAAGGGCTCGTGCAACACGAATTTATGATATGCTAGTTTATTGTTTAGGATTTAAGAGGACATATTGATTGTATAAAAAAAGGTTATAACTTATGGGAAACTTCTTCATAATGGAGCCGTTACTTGTATGCAAAGCTGGAAAGTTGTTATTTGGCGCGAGTAACTTCATTGAAACCTGAAAAAGCAAAGGGCCCTAGGATTTAACTACGACAAAAGCGAGTAGCAAAGCGAGGTCCAAAATAAAATCCTGAGCGTACCGAAGGTTTTAAAGATACGAGACGTAAATAACTTTACTGCCGAGCGCAACACACATTTTTTAACCTCATTACACTGGAGGTTTTTATCAGTCCAAGAGAAATACCTTAAATAATATAGTACGGCGTTAATTAAAAGTTACATTACTAAAATTATTTTTTTAAGGTTAATTAATTTTTCAGAAACTTTCTTAGAGATTCGAAGTTCAAAAACCTGTTCTACGCTGCGAATAAAAAGTAGATTTCGAGTGCTAAATAACCTCTTTCCGAGCTTGTGACGTCCAAAAATGTTTTTTATTGTTTTAAACCGCACTTCAAGACTGTTATTTTGCATAAATTAAAAAAAAAACTTAATTGTTATATTTATTATATATTCATGTGAACTCCATATTATTTTAAGCAGTGGGGTATGGGTCAGAATTATACCCCCATATCTTCATGGGGTAAAACACGACTTAGAGAAAACTATATATATAGAAGGTGGGAATCAGTGCCTTCTGAAGAACTGACATTTTACACTGCCTTCCTTTGAAAGCGATACCCATTATCGTTATCAAAGGGAAATCAACGAAATCGAATTTAAAACTGAAGATCATTTTCCATTCGAATCAAACCAAATAAATCCTGTTTTGTCAAACTGGCAACTAAATAAACATCAATTAAAACCTATACTGATTCTATATTTAAAAGAGGTAAAGTTACACGCTCACAATCCTAAGTCGTGCAGACCAACCCTTTTCGCTCACCTCTGACTTTAACCATATCTGTAACTAATATCACTTCGTCAAGCTGCCCACTAACCATTCCCCGAACAATAAACCTAATGATATATCAAAATCGGCCTTGTACCCTTCACTGAGTAAATTCGTTATAACAATAACGGTCATGTACATGTAGGTGGGCTTTTCGAATGTCCGATCTCACGCAATATGATTTAGTTTTGGCATTCGCTTTATTGTACCTACATAAATATACATATCGTACTATGTCATTAGAAGATACATTGAATTGATACATTTTATACTGACTGCCAAATGATTACATTATCAAACTTGTACATAATAAAAAAAATTGAAGCCCCCGCGTATTTTTTTAGCCGTTCTTAACCGATCAGCTAACCGCCGTGGTCATGACTTGGATGGGTGACCGGTCGGAAGGGGTTGGCCTCGAAAGGCACGTTAGACGGTCGGTCCAGGTTGTTGTCTTAGGATGGCAGTCCTTATAGCATAGTAGTAGATAGAGATGGGTCGTCGACGCATTTAACGTAGACGAAACTAGACCGTCCATTTTCTTTCGTGGACTAGTCGATCGACTAGTTAAATTCATCGACTAGTTGATTTATACCGACGGCGTTTTCTTTATGGACGATTAGTCGACTCGATCCGTTACGTACGACTATTCAACTAGACAAGACGCATTAGTAGTAGTAATGAATGAGTATTCTAGTTAAATGAAATTTGTATCGTAGTTTTATATGTTACGTATCACAAGCATATTATTGAAAAGTTTGACCTTCCCTACATACTTTTTCCAGGCTAAGGACTGTCTAAATAGAATTTATAATAGTCGATTATTTTCCCTATTTAGGCGTATTTAGAAGATCAACTGATTCTATTTACAATCATTGTTTTTTTTAATGTGTTTTATGTACAATATTTACGACGGTAATGACGTAAAAATAGATATATGCTTCCGTTTTAGATGGCTTTCAAATTTGCCGCAGTAGATTTATACGCCAATTTTTCATACATATATTTAGCATAGATTGCAAATCGCCTTTCCACTAGATATGTCCTTTTCAAAGTGATGCCATAATTCACTTAAATTTCGTCCTGCCATTTTACTGCTTCCTACACTAAAAAGTTCACTTAGGTATATCACCTATCTACTTATTAAAATCAACCATAAAGTTTTGAAAGTTTTTTAAACTATTTACATATAATTTACACTATTCACAATAATAAAATACTCGTATGTAACAAACATTTAATCAAATTTTGAAACTATAGTACGTAATTTGGTTAAACACGAAATAAGAAAGTTTCTAATAAGTGCATCGTTCGCGTTTCGACTGTAGTCAAGGCGCCGCGCGGCCGGTCTACGTCTATGACGGAGGATCAACACAACACGCTCAATGTTATTATCAACTCAGAACTCCTAGATTTAAAGTTCAATTTTGTCTGCATGGACGATCATTTCAACGCGTTGAAACGATCGTCCAAAACACGATCAATGTTATTATCAACTCAGAGCTCCTACATTTAAAGTTCAATTTTGTCTGCATGGACTGTTCAACGATTTCAACGCGTTAAAATGACCGTCCATGCAGACAAAATTGAACTTTAAATGTAGGATCTCTGAGTTGATAATAACATTGAGCGTGTTGTGTAACGGACCAATGAATGAATATATTAACCGACTGTGTTCACGAGTCGTCGTCGCGTTGACAGTCGCTATAAATTTTGTATAGACTACAATTTAGCCGTCCTGCCGTCTACAGATTCTACTAGTCCGTTCATCGTCGATGAACTGTCCGTTCGTCTATTGTACGTCGACGGTAGAATTAACTAGTTCGTTCATTCAACGCTCTTCTCTAGTAGTAGAGCACTTTGCGAATTGGTACCTGGCTAGCTACCGCCCTTAAGTAGAAAATGTGTCACCAAGCACCTAACGGCTAAACCGATTTTGATCAAATTTAAATGGACTAAAAACACGGGAAGCATCAGCCTTCAAATAAAAAAAAACATCAAAATCGGTCCACATAGTCAAAATTCTCAGTCCTTTTATGAAATCGGTCAAAAATATCACTTTTTTTACACAATTCACCAATTAATATGCAGAAATGTTATGATGTACTTTGTACGTATTGCTAACAGATCACTTTCAATACCAAGGAGTTATGATTTACGTAAGTATTCAATCGCTATAACTATGTTACGCTCTTCCGATGAACATATCATTGGTCAGTTATAATATAACAAATATATCCATAATGAGTTATGTATTTACGAGGTACTCGTATAGTAGATTTTTTCATAAAATACAATTGCCAATCTCGTTAAAAAGTATTTTAGGTTGACCTCGACTTCTGAGTCTAGCCATTCTATAGCTTTACGACTTCTTATAATACATTATACAGGGTTATTGGTAAAATGCTAACAACATCTTAGGGTTGACTTCTGCTTGTCCTAACAAACATTTTGAGATGATTTTTTTCATGACTTACCTACATTATTTATATACGTCAAGCACCTAACGGTGTCTTCCGGTAGCTATCCTTGAGAGCCAGTAATTCTAGATTAGCCTGAATAACATCTTCGACCACATCGTCATTATTCAATTACTGAGGTGGGGTGGTAGACAGTAGTAATAGTAGTAATTTGCGTCAAAAAAGAACTTTTTTTTATTCCTTTATAAAGAATTTAAACAAAATTACATGAAGAATGTCACCTCCTCATTGTGTCGTTAGAGGCGAGTTAGGGAAAAGTACGCCAAATGAACAGCATGCCACTTTTCACGTGGATGTGAGTAGGGTGTTGTGTGCATTAGACGCAAAACAGGTCTGTATACCATCTTAGTGCCCTGCCGGGGTTTCATACAATATGTTCTTGTATTCCTGTCTTAGATGTTGTTGGTGTAAACATATTATTCGTATTATAAGAACATAAAATGTTCTTGTTTTGTCCACTGTGTTAGAGAAAAAACATTTTGTATGACCCTGATACTGTGCCCAGTGAATGGCAATTGACTCGCCCCCTATTAAATGGTACCAAAACCCTTTTGGCGAAACGTGGGGGTTTACACACCTCTGCCTACCCCCTCGGGGAATACAGGCGTGATTATAAGTATGTATGTCGAATAATTGAAAAGTAAATTCATTTGAGAAGAAGCTATCACAGAAAAGAAATTTCCTAAATTCAAAGGCAGATAAGTCCTCAACCGCTACAAAATACTCAATAACGGAATATCATTCATAAATTCGTGTCTAAGAAAATTTGTGCCTGCAATTTAATTCAAACGTAATATGTGGACTATTAATGATCACTCATCATCAATTTTAGTTACCATTTCAAATAATACTCGGTCATTTTAATCGAGAAAGCAGAAAGTTATTTAATTGATTTAGTACAAGTCTACGTGCAATAATTAAGGTATTTTCTGCTATAAGGAAATAACTTACTTCATTTAAGTAATTGCTATCGCAATTGCTTGTTATAGTTTGTAACGCAAATTGCTTAGTTTACTGCTACATCATATAAGTTAGGAGCAGTGATGGCTCAGTGGCATTGGCTATGGACTGCCACAGGTCCATGATTCTAATCCCGCCGCGGCCTTGAGCTTCACCGCATGGTGGAAAGGCATTTTGCGAATGCCCCCCTGGCTAGCTACCACCCTCAAGTAGAAAATCTGTCGCCAAGCACTGTACTTGAGAGTAAGTGAAATTACAAGCACAAGAAACTTAACAACTATTTCTCAAGGTGACGGGCGCAGTGCAATTCGTGACTTGTGACGAAATGCATCTGTCATAGGCAGAGGTTAGTCCGCTTAACATCAGGTGGGCCTCGAGCTTATTCCTTCACAATAAAAAAAATGCATTAAAATGCTTGATAACTCATTATATTTTTTTAACCAGCGGTATGCCTTCATAAACAATTTTTTTCAACACTACAGCTACTACAATAAAATAATTTAGACAACCTACAAGTCATTGCAGACTCACAAGCAGTAAAATTTCTAGATCACCTTACTGCCTCGTTGATCTATTGGTGAAAGTATTGTTTTAAAGTCTCGAGGTACTGTTATTGCTGTTCTATACAGGGTTATAGGTAAAATGCTAACAACCGCTTTGGGTTAACTTCTGCTAGTACTAACAAACATTTTGAGAAAATTGCCGCCGCGGCAACACTCGACCGCGCCGTGCTCCCTTTGAATAGAGTTTGGAATATATACATCGAGCAAAGTAATAAAATATCTGAAATAATACATTATAGGCAGATGAGACTTTTAACATCAGGTGGTCCTCGAACTTATTCAGTCAAAAACCATAAAAACGCAAAATAAAAACTTTTCAAAAAAATACATATCAAAATGTTTGTTAGGACTAGCAGAAGTCAACCATATACCAATAACCTTGTATATATAAACTACCTACCTTTAGGTAGTTTATATACAGAATACTACTAAGACAGAATAAATGTAAGAAAGACATTCTGCCGTAAAATCCTGCAGACTTGACACTAGGTATTATTGATATTTACGAGTCTGACATTCCACATATTCCTATAAAAATATAAACATAAATCATCATTAATATTTAGGTCATTTTTATATAGAAGACCTTTATCAGAATACTTGTATACCTTGGCATTCAGTATTCAAACTATTGTTTTGTACATAAGTATAGTAGGTACATACATAGGTATATTGAATAACAGATTGATTAAATCAAAGGTTGCTAGAAGTTTAGATATGTGTTATAACATATTTTTAACTAAAACGTGGGGCCGAGAGGTCATCATATTTTCCTTATCAAACGCTTAGTCTCAGTCAACGTGTGATCAACATTTTGGAATTTAGTTGGCTCAACGAAAAAGCATTGCAAAACAAAGCAGATTCCCGCTGCTAGCACTCTGGGCACGCTGCCAACTGGTAGTGGACTGAAGCATATGGACTGCCTGAGAGCTTGAATACGAAACCCTAATAAGTTAGATCCAACTTGCTGTTGGCCGGGTTTTTTATATAAATGGTAAGCTTAAGTTATGACTTATTTCCCTAGGAGTATAAAGCAAAATGTCAAGATTGTATCTCAAAGTGTGGGTGGTAGATCGTGCCGCATGACATTAAGCCATAGAGGTTTCAATTCAAATCCGGTAGATATGTCTGTTTTAACCATAGCTATTTTTAAACGATATATACAGGTTGGTAGTCAGACGTCAGACTTTAATATATACATAATAATATATAAATATATACATATACAGTGAAATTACAGGCACATGAGACTTAACAATTATGTCTGACGGACGCTGTGCAATTCGTGATTTGTGACGAAAATGCATCTGTTATAGGCAGAGGTTAGTCCGCTTAACATCATGTGGGCCTTGAGCTTGTTCCGTCACAATAACATAAAAAAAACAATATATACCATAAAATATTTGATATAACACAGTAATAAAAACGTTTCTGAGTGGGATTTTTTACTAAATACCCCGTGGTAGGGTTTATTGGCCCTTAGGCCGACATAACGCTCCTACCGCTGGGGACGGCGGGGGGGTCATAAATACATTTTCTTCATACCAAGAAAAGGGAAAGCGGAAAAGGAAACTAGGTACAAAACCAAAAGTCTTACAATATATCTACGTGTAGGGTGCCAGTATTTTTTATTAGAGTAAAATGCTTATGTTGATAATATTGACCCCACATAAGTGGAACAGAAGGAAGATGATGATAACTGAACTTCTGTTCAGTTTTAATGCATCCATGAACCTTAACGTGCATTTAATCACAAGGTATATAAAATTACGCTATTAATGGTAGCGAGTAAATTAAAGTTTAATGGTTTCTATGCTCTTCGTGATCTACGCTAAACCTCCATACAAGTAAACGCCTCCAAATTAACTACTATCTAAAGCCCGGTTTTATAATCATAAAATTATTCTTAATCTATGAATAAATGTCACAATTAATTTAAAAAACAACGAATGCTTTTTTTCACACTTTTTTCTGTCTGATACATTTTATCTGATGATTCAAAATCCAGGCCTCACCGAATTAGAGAAGATTTGAGGATAATTATAATCTCATTTTAACAAAAAAAAATATGATTGACCTTTGTCACCTTAGACGCCCAATGATGTGGCAGTATTTGAAATTTTATGAAATTTGTCATCAGGCAGAACCTTATGCAATATTAAAAAAATACCGTCAGATTTGGCGCCATAGCTCCATAAACAAAAAACAAATATGGCTACTCTACTACAGATTACTGATAATACATACTATTTTAAGTTCACGCTGCTGTCATATGTCACAAAAAACCCAAGGACCAAGGAGTTTTCTTTTTTCCACGAAAGGAATCCAACTAATTGACATTTAAATGACTATTCCATTAATGATGATTTGATTATTGATCACGGTTTTTCCATTGGTATAATTAAATTAGCAATATTATTAGCTACGAGCACACACGTATTATGGTATGTATAATTTGTATAGCAGTAAGCGCATGTAGTTGGATCGCAATCCAGCATAAAAAATAAGTGAACGTATGTATGTTATACTATTTTGATTGTGTTCTATTTTGCGCTTAAAATAAATAAATAAATAAAAAATCTGCTAGTAAGTTCCATCTCCAAGGCGCCTGGCAAGCATGGAAATTATGGTAAGCCTCTATGGAGTTATTATATATCTCTAATGGGGAGGCTGTGTAAAGCGCAGTGAAGAATATGGTTGATACAGTACTACGTTTGCCTTACTATGAAATCAAACGCTTATCACATTTTAATGAATTATAGTAATAAGTTATCCGGTATATTAATTTAACGCTATAATGGTGAATTTGGGGCTAAGTATATTATAGATACGTACGTATTTATTTAATTGTTTTGCTGTAAGTACCCGGACATAGACAGCTTTTGCCTTGACATTTACAGTGACTGTTCCATGCGAGACATAAAAAACAGTGTCTGTCACAAAAATAAAACCAAAAGTAGAACACTGTAAAACATGATGAATTGTATGGATATGAGATGAAAGAAAAACCGGCCAAAAGCGAGTCTTATTCGCGTACTTATTCAAAAAGGTCTTTTTTCTATTCAGTTTGGGATCCTTATCACGAGTCTTGGCCGTTTTTATAAGAATTAATTTTGTCAACAAAGAATTATTTTTTGGTCTGTCTGTCTGTTTGTTCGCCCTTACTCGTATGTCATTTTGACAGTATGTGAAGAATCCTTAGACCCATATCTAAAACATTGTCTGCGTCCCGCCGGGAGCTCGCAGACACAGCTGCGCACTCGCCCTGATGATGAGCATCCGATAACCTCGATCCCCAAAGTGAGTGTTTTTGACGGTTAGTGTATTTTTATCTTACTTACATTGAGTAATATATTTTTTTTTATATTATGATATGATAGATATATGATAAATAGATATGATATTTTAATATACACACTTGGCCAGTTATGTCCAATAATAATATTATTCGTCTGTTAATTTTTTTGCCTGTCTGCGTCGCCGTTAACAAGTTTAAAGCTAATTGAAAATTAGTCTTCTTTGTAGTACAACGTAAGCTGAACTATAGGTGTCGCTACATCCGCAAACGACGACGGTTAATAACGAGAGATATATTAGAGTTTCGAGTCATATCTCATGTTAGGTCATCGCATACACCGGCTATCGGGGTGAATGACGCGGGTACGAATCCCGCAATAACCTTAATTTTTCCTCTCATAATTTTGTAATTTTATAATGTAATCCGCTGAGCATACGTTCTTGCAAAAATGAGAATATTAATAATAAATATATCTAAACCGTGTAATCACCATTGCATGTTGCATCACAATATCATGGGAAATTAATGCCTGTCGAAACGTTAAATGTGAGCTCGTCCTCACTTTTAACCTTCACGAAATAATGGAAGCATTGTTTGGAAATATAAATACATAATGAAAATATGAAGTACTTGCAGCGACACCCGGTTACATCTGCAAAATAAATAGAATACTATCCTCTGAATCGTGGGAGGAACTACCTCAAAAAAGGCCAGAAACTTCATAATGGACCCTGGTTCAATAAACTTGTTGAATCGAGAGCGAAGCGGCACAGAAGCGCTGCCAATCCACCTATAGGCAGAGGTTAATTCAATTAAGATCAGGTGGGCCTCGTGCTTGTTCCGAAACAATCACATCAAAAATTAACGTATTTAGTAAAATGTCTCGATATTAGAGGATTCCGTAGCCAAAACAAAAACGGAGTAGTATTCATGTCAGCAGTCTTTACGCCCTCATGTGACGCTACTTAGTAATTTTGTATGTCTTTGGCTGACCTAGACAAAGTATTATAGATGATTCGAAGCGCTCTCAGCGAAGTTTGCTTAGCCGTTTTGAACCGATCAGCAAAGTTAAGCAACGTCCGCCGCGGTCATGACTTAGATGGGTGACCGCTGGTGGCATTACTACTAAGCGCTTCCGTGCGTCAGAGAGCACGTTTAGCCGTCGGTCCTGCATGGTGGCCGGCATAGTGGTAGGGCATTTTGCGAATGCCCACCTGTATAGCTACCACCCTAGACCTACACTAGTAGAAAATCTGTCGCCAAGCACCTAACGGTGTGTTCCGGCAGCTGTCCTTGAGAGCCATCGACCACATCATCACTTACCATCAGGTGAGATAGTGGTCAAAAACTGACCTATAATGCATTAAAAACAAAAATAAAAAAATATTTTCAAAGTCGTTTGTTTACCATTTTTCCCGCAACAACAAAAAAACAACTTCAAAGATAAAATCTCTATATTACACAAATTATTGGATAGTGCTGGTTATCATATTTAGAAATAAAATCCGCGTTATCAGGGATAACTCAAATTCCATTGTGTAGGTACAAATGTGTAGGTACGTCAGATCGAATTCAAATTTAAATATGACCAAATAACACGCACCACCTATCGAATATAAGAAAAATCATCTAAACCGGTACACCCTGTTAGGAGTTGAGAGGAATCAAAGTAATTATCACACAAAAAAATGCAGTGCAGAATTGCAAGCCACCTCCTTTTTTAAAGTCGGTTAAAAATAAACCAAGTATAAAGAAAATATTTTTAAATGTCAAGGGAATTTACATTTCTGTATACTTATTCATTACATTAGGCACTCTAAGGGCCTGTTTCAAAATGATCGAGTAAGTTCCGGTTTTACTACCCAGAACATATTTAAAAAACATACAAAACACTATCTTTGCGTTTCACAGTCATCGATTTAGCCTATCCATCGGTTAAAGCTTGAAACGCGCTGCATGTCAACTGTAATTTTTATCATTCAGTTATTTTATGTGTTGCATAGCAACCCAAACTTTATTAGGACATTCTGAAACGGGCCCTAAATAAAAAGGAAATTTAAAACAACACTTATTTCCCAATTGTAATTCAATACGTACGTTGTTACCTAATATTAAATTTCCGACATTCCCCAAGTGGGCGCAGCCGGCAACCTGTCATGTACGCCGTAGCCGGTTCGATTCCCAGCGACCGACAGCAACACTTCAGATCGGAGTCGTGACTGTTGTAACCACTGAACAATTGTTATCTGGTAAGAGTTGGGTGTGGTGTGCTGTTCATTATTTAATCTATGGTTATGTAGAATGTTGGAATACTAGGTTATATTATAACCTAATATTCAGTTATATGAATATTAGGTTATTTAATTGGAATGATTGGAGCGGTGTATTGACTTTAGTTACATATATTGCGACACAAAATTATTATTTATATAGCGTGTTTACAAAGCTGTGTTGCAAATATTAATATCTAGAGTAGGTAAGCTTAGAGAGTTTCCCCGTGAGGTGCCGGGTTAGAATTGCACCTCCTCATATCACCCCGTGGTTGGGTGTCGTAAGAGGCGACTAAGGAAAAAATACTGGAAGGTGGGCAGCAGCGTCTTCTAAATAACTGCCAACTTACACTGCGATCCCCAAGACGCCTGCCAATCGTGGGGATTATGGCAAATACCCCCTTAATAGGGGAGGCTGTGTTCAGCAGAGGACGATCCGGCTGTTACAGAAGCTTAGAGAGTGGACTTGGGATTTCTAATAAAAAATTATATAAACTATAACTGTAGCAAAAATTCCGTTATCGTTGTCATAAACTAATATAATAATTTATGTCAATACGTATTATATCAAAAATTGCAATAGATTCTTGATTTTAGGGTCATTCCAAAACAGAACGAATGCTTCTTTGGTATTTATGTATGTGTGTGTAAAAGCGTTTCGATCTCGAAGTGCTGGGTTTAGTCCACGGGTCGGACACATTTTATTTGGTTTTTCCTGATTAGGGAATTGTTGAGTAGCAGTCCGGAGTCTGTAACTGTTCCTGATAGATGGCTATATATAGACTCGCGTACTATTACACGGAATCCAAACATGTCTAGCGCAGCCAGAGTGTTACTAGGTACTTTGTAGCCTGCGGTGAATACAGGCGTGTTGAATTAATTATATTTTTACCGATCAACAGAATTTTGAGCGTAGTTTGAGTTCTCATCTGTTTTTCCAGACAGGTAATAAATTATAACCTAGTGTAGCATTAACTAGACTGATCAGAGAACCTTCGTGTAAATGTAAGCGCATCGGCTCTGGTCAAAGGTTAATTGGTTGCTGGCAACACTTCATATACCTGTTATCATACTGATCTACCATTTGAAGTGCCTTAATTTAGTTTTAGCTCAGTTGAAGTGTTAACAACAACTAGTACAACAATTTTTAGCTTGCATATACTAAGGTTTTTTACTTTTTTTTTATTGATAGATAGTAAGCCTTTGACCACAATCTCACGTGATGGTAAGTGCTGATGTGGTCGAAGGTGTTAACAGGCTTAACCTAGAATGACTGGCTCTCAAGGACAGCTGCCGGAACACACCGTTAGGTGCTTGGCGACAGATTTTCAACTTGAGGGTGGTCGCTAGCCAGGCGGGCATTCGCAAAAATGCCCTTCCACCATACGGTGAAGCTCAAGCTCGCGGCGGGATTCGAACCTTGGACCTGCTGCGCGGCAGTCCACAGCCAAAGCCACTGAGCTATCACTGCTTCAATATAAGCTTCAAATAAGCATATTACCTAAGGATGAACTTGCCGGTCACTTCCCCATAAAATCGTAGAAGTTTGATCACTCCCTTATTTGAGGTTTTAAGTCCAGAACTAAGCATGATAACGATTTAGCTTCATTAGCATGTACCGTGTGTACTTTGTTGTGGCTTGTACCGGCGCCGATTTGTAAAAAATCGGCCAAGTGCGAGTCGGACGCGCGCACTAAGGGTTCCGTACCATTAGCTTTACAACATAAGACTTCATATTTTAACCTTTTTTTGTTTTAACGTGCGTGAGTCCGACTCGCACTTGACCAACTTTTTGTATTTGTTGTTATAGCGGCAACAGGTATATCTGTTGCCGATCATCTGTGAAAATTTCAACTGCCTAGCTATTACCGTTCTTGAGATACAGCCTGGTGACAGACGGACGGACGGACGGACGAGCGAAGTCTCAGTAATCGGACGGCGGACAGCGAGGTCCCGCTTTTACCCATTGGGTAAAACCTAAAAAATAATTTATCTGAGAGCTATGAGCATCAAAATATTTTATATACCTAATTTATTCGGGGATTACAACTTTCAAGTTTATTATCTTTTTTTAAATCCGTAACGACACAAGGCTAGATAATGCAGAGATCAGTTGAATCAATGTTTATTTCTGGACCTAAATCCTCAAACAAGTAAGCAATCACCTTTCGACGCTTGTATGGTGATGTGACCGGCAAGTTCGACCTTAAAAACTAGATTTTTTTCATCTTTACGATGTAAAAGAGATATAAGATGAAAAAGGAATCTAGTTGATAGATTTTGCATAGATAGAAAGTCTGTCGTTAAGCACTAAACGGTGTGTTCCGGCAGCCGTTTTGGACGCCCAATGAACAACATCTTTGACCGAATCATCACTTCTAGGTTTCTGCTGAGTGATCAAAATAATCAAAATATAATATAAAATGAAACAAAGTTTGGCTTTCGATTACTACCTAACTTGTTGGTGATGATGTGATCGAGGATGGTAAGCAAATACCTATAATTACTGGTTTTAAAGGACAGCTATCGGAAATAGCGACAGATGTTCTTTTAGAATGTAGTGAGCCAGGAAAACGAAGGGAATTACACATTTACAAATTTTTAGAGCGCAAAATTTTCATCTCGATCAGGAATCGAAGTTATGCACACTTTCGTCATAGGTGACGCACCATCTCCTATGACCGTTGAAATAATAAAATTAGAGTACAAAATAAAATTCACATCTCATTGGCAGGTCTCGATGGCCGAGCGGTTAAAACACCCGGTTTGTAAAATGTGAAACGATATACATTTGATTGAATTTAGATCTAAGCTTTTAATAGCATAAAATTTTGTAGCTTAACGTATTTTTGTACGAATAACGAACATATTTCTAGTATTGGCGGTAGTAGTTATTCTGTGATATCGGTCACGAAACCAATTGTGCCTATAAGGACTTTAAAGCAAAATAAATCAACTTCGACAAAAACAATTCTCGAAAGTGATTTTCGTTGATATTTCGACACAGTTCAATTCTCAGGCACTGAGCTAGGAAGGTAGTTAATAATAGATTGTACTATTAACTAACAATTACCTGGCATTGTGTATGCAAATGCAAGTTGCATTCAGACTTGACTGCAGCAATTTATAATTTATATGTCAATGTTCACAGATAGATACTGAAATATACATTATGGAAACTTATAGCATTTCCATCAATAATGACCAAAATTACCTATTTTACTTTACAGATCTCAAATTTAAATCAAATCTGACATTACAATGACCTATTTTCACCGAAGCATGCAATTTATGTTGTTGAGTAACTCTTCCAATGACACGTCTTGGGGTAATTCTTCAGAGATGTGATCTTTTCTATTTTTTTTTGACCTCTTGTTAAGCCCTTCTGCCTATATAAAAGGCATTTCGTCACAAATTATGAATTGAATTGCACTCGTCAACCTGACACCACAGTTGTTAAGTCTCATATGTGCCTGAATTTTTTCTAGCTCTTAAGGACTGCTGCCGAAACTATTGCTTAGTACTTGGCAACAGCTTTTCTACTTGAGTGTGGTGGCTTGCCAGACGAGCATTCGTAAAATGCCCTTCCAGCTTGCAATGGAGCTCAAGCCGGCGCGGACAGTGGGGCCCGAACCTTGGATCTGCGACACTGCACTCCATAGCTGTTATCTCTCAGCTATCATAAAAACGTAACGTAATCATATCTACGAGTACAAACCTCTTTTCTATTTCAAGACTTTTTACTGAAATTCTCAACTGTGCCCCATGTAGGCATACCTGAAACAAAACAGATTTTATGGTTACTTGCGAAATAGATTGTGTCTTACTAATAATAAACTAATGAATTAGTAACAAATACGACAAATATATTTTTGATACGTAATTTGTATTAAACTTATCCCCAAATTACAAAAATATATGAATAGAACAGAATTAAATATTTTTTCTTTGTGTTATATACTAGACACAATTTTAAAAGCTTTTAGAACTATTACGGTCAGTCGATAGTGTGTTCTATAGCATATATAAATAGTATTTTTTAATGGAATTATTAAGGACCTCGTCCGAGGCCCAGATGATGTTAAGCGATAACATCTGCGTATAAAAAATACATTTTGTTACAAGTAACAATCTGCAATATGCCCATCACGCTGAAACATGCAGTTGCTAAATTTCATGTGCCTGTTATTTCATCATTACTTACTGTCTCTCAAGGACTGCTGCCGAAAGACACTGTGAGGCGCATGGCGACAGATGTTTTGGGGCCAAACTTGTAAAAAACACGATCAAACTTTTGGTAATCGCGCCATAGGCGTATATCCATGTAAAGCAGGTGAAAACATTTTTCTTTTCCGGCGGTTTGCATATATTAACAAAACACTACACATTATACACAACACTACAGCTTCTACACTGAAAGCATTTAGGCAACCCAAAGGCGATTGTACGCCTACAAGTAGTCCCAATGCTCCAGCCCACTACCAGTTGGCAGCGTACTTAGCATGCTAGCAGCATAACCCGTTGAATTGTAAGGTTTATTCATTGGATTCTAATAACCTTACATTTCACGTATCTTTATGTAACTCGAAAGTGATATACTTTGTATTACTAGTCACGAGCTATCACTGTCAGTGATAGGTTAATGATAGAGTCGTGATAGCTGCCGGCTGCTCCAATTACTGCTACGTAACGTTTGTTTAATTGTATGGAGATTAGCGTAATGAAGATTACTGTAGTTACGTGTTAGATGATATAAAATGGAGAACTTAATTATACAGGCGTCAACATTCGGTTTAAGTTGAAACTGTTCGACTCTCTATTTTGTTTCAATTTATTGAAAGCTCCCATCATCTATACTTATAATAAAACTGTAACAGGTCCAATTCTGTACATGGCAGATATTTTGAAAAAAAAAAATGTACAGTACTCTGTAGCTGATATTGATGCCGAAACTATATTTATTTTTATTTTTGTCTGTCTGTCTGTCTGTCTGTATCCCGGCCGCGTATCACTCCAAAACTACTGAATGGATTTCAATGAAACTTAGCATGATTGGAGTTCATACTACAAGGTAGGATAATTTAGCTTTTTATCCCGAAATTCAGCATGGTTCCCTTGGGAGAGGGGGTGAAAGTCAAAATATACACTTAGTTGTAATTTATTAACGCGTAGTCCGATTTCAGACGTTCTTTTTAGGGTTCCGTACCCAAAGGGTAAAAACGGTCTGTCCCGCTGTCCGTCCGTCCGTCTGTCCGTCCATCTGTCCGTCCGTCTGTCACCAGGCTGTATCTCAAGAACGGTGATAGCTAGACAGTTGAAATTTTCACAGATGATGTATTTCTGTTGCCGCTATAACAACAAATACAAAAAATTGGCCAAGTGCGAGTTGGACTCGCTCACGTTAAAACAAAAAAAGGTTAAAATATGAAGTCTAATGTTGTATAGCTAATGGTACGGAACCCTTCGTGCGCGAGTCCGACTCGCACTTGGCCGATTTTTTTAATTAGAATAGTGGTGCTTTAAACATTATCACGTTAATATTTCAAAGTCATCGGATTTGCAGTTCAGAAATTACAGACATCACAACCTAAATATTACGTTCCAAATAACTTGACACCCCGAATGTACAGGAACCCTTCAACGTACGGCTCATCTTAAGATGGCGTTTGCACTTTATCGTATAGGTATAAAAGATAGGTCTGTAGTCGGACCTCTCCAAAAGACTGATTTTTCAAACGATAAAATACAGTTTTTTTTATTACGATAAGCACAACTTCCCTACGTATATTTTTCATAACATGCAATGCTCTAATCAGTCTAATCTATACCTATAACAGGTGCAGAAGGCGGGTAGGGAAGCGCGAGGGGTAAGACGCTTACATTTATCTATTTATACTTATAATAAAACTGTAACAGGTCCAATTCTGTACATTGCAGATATTTTGAAAATATGTTTTGAGAGCAATCTGTAGCTGATACTGATGCAAAAACTGTTTTTTTTTTCTGCCTGTCTGTCTGTATCCCGGCCTCGCATCACTCCAAAACTACTGAATGGATTTGAATGAAACTTATCACGATTCGAGTTCATACTACGAAGAAGGACATACGATACTTTTATCTCGAAATTCAGTACGGTTCTCTTGGGAAAGGGGATGAAAGTCAAAATGTACATTTAGTTGTAATTTATTAACGCATAGTCCGATTTCAATCATTCTTTTTTTGTTACAATAGTGGTTATTTAATTATTTTCCCGTAAATATTTCAGTCCTTAGTTTTGCAGTTCAGAAATTACAGATATCACAAACTAAATATTTCGTTTTAAATAACTTGGACCGCGGAATGTTGAGAAACCCTTGAACGTACGGCTCATCTTAAGCCCACAGGCAGCCCGGAACCCCACGGGAAGCCCGACACCCCACGGACAGACCGGCATCCCACGGGCAGCCCGGCGCCCCACGGGCAGCACGGCACCCTTATTTATTTTTGCAAGCTTGCTACGATAAAACTCTAAAATGTGGTACATTTGAAGCAGTAATAGCTCAGTGGCTTTGGCTATGGACTGCCGCGCAGCAGGTCCATGGTTCAAATCCCGCCGCTGGCTTGAGCTTCACCGCATGGTGGAAGGGCATTTTTGCGAATGCCCGCCTGGCTAGCGACCACCCTCCAGTGGAAAATCTGTCGCCAAGCACCTAACGGTGTGTTCCGGCAGCTGTCCTTGAGAGCCAGTAATTCTAGGTTAAGCCTGTTAACACCTACGACCACATCGTCACTTACCATCAGGTGAGATTGTGGTCAAAGGCTTACCTATCAGCAATAAAAAAAAAAAACATTCACCACAATCAGTTTTTTAAACTACATAATTTTTTATCTTTCTTTTGACGGATACATTTCGGAGACTGCGCAATGAAAGTGCACAATGTAGTCTAAGGTTTTCGCGATTGTTACACTTTGTAATTAAACAACTTTAAACGGTTTAAATCGCGTATATTTATCATTATTTTTGTCCCGACGTTTCAAACACTTTGTAGTGATCGTGGTCACGGGGTGACTGTCGGGACAAAAATAATGATAAATATACGTGATTTAATCCGTTTACAGTTGGAAGTGCACAACTTTAGTAGATTGTTATACAAGGGTCGAAAGGAATTGGTAACTTTCACCCGCGGTCAGCTCTCTACTTTTCATTTCGAATTTAAAGAAAGTAAATAAAGTAGCTTTTCTAAAAATTATTCATTGATAAAATAACATACTTACTAAAAATTTATTGAGAGGTTTGAACTATTTGTGAAATTTTACGTAAAATTTTGTTTGGAATATTTACGGGCGGCTATAGCCCGAATAGGAATCTCTCTGCTTTTCACTACTAATAATATAAGGAATAAAGATATAAATATAGTATGTTTTTTTATATTATTTATTTTGATTTTAATAACATGAGCAGTATATTTTTAAAATTAATGCGACTATAGTCCAAGTCGGAATCGATGACTTACATCCGTGTTGAATACTCTACTTTTCATTTAAAATATGAGGAGGGTAAAAAAATTGTAGTTTTTCTAAATATTTACTAAAAATAATAAACATGAGTAGAAGATACAAAGATACACTAGGAGTTAGAACTATGAAATTTAGTTAGAAAGTTTTTTTTTTTTTTACCTACCTTTTCTACCTTATATTAAGTTACTACCCTGCCAAACATAGTTGTTATTAATTGTTTTACAACAACAGAATATTTTACAACGAAAAATCTTAGACATATAACTTTGTTTACACCAATGTTTTTCCCGGCCTTAGGTGGGAAGGAGCGTCTCCCACCCGCTACTCAGATCAAACAAACACTACTTTCCGAGAATGAGAAATAAAGAAAAAATCGATCTACCGTCAAACAAACCGCCGTTTTAAAATCGAAATTCTAAAGAAACGCACAAGGTGCTTTGCTTCAACATTTATTGTGCGAACCGGGAAAGAACTCTCTGAGTTACTTAACTACTGTCTTCTGGAAAATACAACCCGGGAGTTTTGAAATCCAAAGTAGAAAGCTCCATTCTGAGCTATGGTTTACTATAAGAGTGCATCACCGCAGACCACAGTGTTGCTTAATATGAGATAAACAGTGCACAAATGTGAATAATTAGTGTGCAGGTACGGCAATCGCGAACGAAGTCGCGGGTACAGCTAGTTATCTAATAAATCTGAACTGGCTGCGTCGCGTGGTTGCATCCGCGTATGGATTAGACATGTGACTGAATTCATTAGAAACAAAAACACCGAAAAAATAGCACAGAAAAAATACAAACGAGCGTTAAGCTTACCAGGTTATCGAGACAAATGTCGACCCACAACCAAAGACCTAAATTACCAGGCGTGGCTCACCCTGCAATTTACAGGAGAAAAGCGACTAGAATGTCACCCCCAACCCCCCCCCCCCCCCTCCCTCCCACCTCCCCATTACTACATGTGGGTGTCGTAAGAGGCGACTAAAGCTAAAATACTGGAAAATAGACAGCTAGCACCTTGGCCTCCCCTCGGCTAAAATCCGGTGGAGCTGGACGACCAAACAGTCGGTAGCCAGCATCTATTTCGTCCCTAAAAAAATAATAAAATAAAAAAAAAAGCAAGCACCTTCTGGAGGAACTGATATCTTAAGCTGCGATACCTAAGACGCCTGCCAAGCGTGGGGTTTATGGGAAACCCCACCTTAATTGAGAAGCTGTGTTCAGCAGTGGACAATCCGGCTGAGACAGTTACCGCTGTGGAAAATAGATACCCCACGTGATGGTGTACAAAATTTGGTTTCTCTTATTCATTTGTATTGGAGTGCCATTAAAAGTAATTTAATTCGATTTCTATCCAATTTTCATGCATAGGTCAATGTTTTACTCAAAATATCCAAATTTTAAGTTCCCCTCACTGCATTGAAAAACTAGGGTCCCGTGGTATACTCGGACGGACGGACAGACACATCGACAGTGGAGTTTCATTATTTACTTTGAGTCCCGGGTGGTTCATGGAACTATTTATAAATGAATTTCTATTGTTGTATTTATTTGTGTCGGTGAAAGATTGCTTTTTTATAGGTATAGGAATACTTATTACAGCTTATACTTATAAAACTGTCACGTAGGTATATCATCGGAATAATTACAAATTTCCACCTACAGGCATCATTATAGGATAAAATGTTACAGGGCACCATTTTGCGCTTTGGGTACGGAAACTTTAAAATGTTTTCTACACCCTTGCTCGTAAAGTGAGCTTTATTATATTGTTCTTAGGGCCATAAACCGAACTATAACACCCTTGTGCATAATAATATTATACACTAGTGCGTAATAGATAGATAGATAGAAACACTTGCATATCATGAAAAAACATCACAGAAAATTAATACACATATTTAATAGGTTTTGTATACCTAGGGTGGTCTTATCGCTTAAAGCAATTTCTTCCAGTAGAATTATCTCTACAAAGTTAAGTTAGTACCTACCTAACTGCAAATTATATGCGAGTAAACAGAGCGTTTTCAATTTAACCTGGTAATACAGATTTGTAACAACAAAGAGGTTTAAGGCTAAGTACTTATATGTAATCAACAACCATACATATACCGCGCGCAAAAAAAAAACTTGCGCGCTATTTTCCATAATTTTCGTATGTTGTTTGTATCGCATTTGAGCAATATATATTTTTTTCCTCGCAAGAGTGTTGAAAAAGTGCGTATGAAACTCGTGAGCAACTTGCTCATTATACTGCTGATTTACGCCCTCGCCTACGGCTCGGGCTGCAACCCACAGCCTCGTGTATAGTGAGCAACTTAGCTCAGTTATATCATAATATACTATTATATTACTGTTTCATATGGTATTTTATTAGTTTATTACGTATTAAAGCTCGCAAATTATCTTCTAGGTAATTACCTCATGCATTGTCATTAGCACGTATAAAATTAACAGAGCATAATTTTATTACATAAGCCAAAATATTTTGACTGCTTGTTTGTTTATGATATTTATAATGACAGCTAGAACTGTTATTAGTAACTAATATGATAATGATTTGCTGTCGAAGTGAAAATTTATTTAAATGGTATGATAAAGAATACAGATAATGGGTATTATAATATATGGAGAATAGATAATGTTTCTAACATTGTTATTTTTTCATTAATAATTAAGCCAATGTAGGGCAATTATAACAACATAAGATAAGACTATTTTCCGTAAGTATAACAAAATCAGTGCAATCATAACAATATATGATATTTGAGCTTAAAACTGTCGCTAGTTTTGTCCTTAATTATTATTTAGTAACCGGCTAGGACTCGCGTAATATTATTTACCTTTTGATTAATATTATTACTCTCGCGCAATATTTTCGCGTAATATTTTTTGCTCCGACCAGCTTCGAACTTAATTGAATTTCTTCGTCTGGGAGTCACGATTGTGCACAGTGTCGAGCGTTAACTTCAGCACGTAACTGGCATTGAGACGGTTACGCCGCAGCTGTCAAAGTCAGAATGTCTCCGATCGAGCTGTCACTTCTGTCACTATCACTGAAATTGTCACTGTCGTTTTGATAGGTATGGGACTGTTGACACACTACACTAGTACTGTCCTTTTCGCGGGTTCACAACCACGATGCCGTATCACAAATATTGAGGGCAGGTATCCAGACGGAATATTCCACCCACGATCCCGATTAAAATTAGCGTGGCGTCTAATTTCAATTTTAATCGGAATCGCGGGTAGCAGTGTTTGGAAACGTTTCACATTTCTTAGGTGGAAAGAAAGTGGCTTCCCTTCATATAGAGCGACAGGCGATATATATTACAATTTATATCTGTGAGCAGTCCTGAGTCTGGTACACTGTGATTTATGGTGGCGTGTATACAATTTCTTAATAGAATTCATCAGTAAGGTTTCATACAAATTATTATGTCATAAAGTTGTACTTACCTCCGAACCAAGCTTGATAAAAACAACCATGGCAAATGTTGAATACTACCGACGTTTTGTTGCCAGAACTAATATTTGTTCGCTTAATTTCACGGTCATTCGACTGGAACGTTTTTTTGCTCGGACTTAAAATGTCTGTTATAATTATCTGGTGAATATTCCTTAAAGTAAGTCGTAAGAGATTTGCTGGTTTTATTCTGTGTTTTTTTATTAATGAACATTTCCATTTTACTTTTATTATTATAAGATTGGCATAAGTTTATTGTAAGTTAAGAATATAAGTGAGAAATATTGAATTCCTTGATACCTGTCCATTATTATAGGTAAAATTATGGGTTAAGGTAATTTTTAGCTGTTTTGCGGTTTTTTTTATATATTTAAGATTTTAGGGGTAACATTATTAATATTGTAAGTTATATATTTTTTGTATCGACTGTGTATATTTTAATATTCAATATTCATCATCCTATTAACCTTAAATTAAACACTTACAAATTGTACCTAAATACAGTTACATACAGAACAAAACTACAACCTTAGCACTGAAAAACAAATGAAAACCAAAGGTCAAATTCTAAGGTCAAATCTCTTTAAATTGCTTCCAAACGACATTTTAAATTCACGAACAATAACAAAGGTTATATCATTGGTTTCCTCATGTTCGAGCTAAGACTGATAACCAGGTCTAAGAAATCCAGTGAGTCATCTCGTGTCTGCAGTTTCACACCTCGGCCACAGAAAAATAACGTTACCATCGTCATTATTTATTAGAGGCCATGTAGTGAACTTTGTTTATTTGCAGCTGATAGGCTAGGCTTTGACCACTATCACACCTGATGGTAAGTGATGATGTGGTCGAAGATGTTGTTCGGGCTAACCTAGAATTACTGGCTCTCAAGGACAGTTGCTGGAACACACCGTTACGTGATCAGATTTTCTACTTCAGGGTGGTAGCTAGCCAGGCGAGCATTCGTAAAATGCCCTAACACCATGCTGTATCGACAACCATCCTAAGACAACAACTGAGACCGACAGCATAACGAGCCCTACGACGCACGGTAGGCTGACTAGTAATGTCACTATAAAGCGGTTAATATCCAAGTTCTTGAGTTGAAGACCGCCGCGGATCACTAATAAATAAAATAAATTAAACTCGCTGCGGTTAACTTTGCTGATCGGTTAAGAACGGCTAAGTAATCTTCGCTACGAGCGCTTCAATACTTTAGTATTGAAGTCTCTGTTATTAATACTTTAGTATTGAAGCGCGGCTTTAGCCGAATTTCTTTATATCTTTAATTCAGATGTAAATTATTAGGTTGATTGCGCAGAATAGGGTGTACGAGCGCCCGGCGCGGTGCGGGCGGTCACTGATGGGCACTGACATCGTACATAGTTTAATTTTAAATTGCTAGGTAAATAAAATTTAAATTTCATCAACAAATGTATAGAGAGTAATTTTTTGTCTCGTATCGGGGATTACACCCGCAACTTCCAGCTTTATACAAATGTATCCAATTTCGCTACTGAAACTACTACTACTGAGTTTTGCGCTGTAATTGGTTTACAACCTTTATATATTACATAACCTATATATTTTTATTTATAAGTTATTTTTTTATTTTAATATTTAATTTAATATTGTTGTCTAAGTTATTTTACGGCTGGGTTAGAATGTCACCCTCCTATTTCTTCCCCTGGGTGTCGTAATAAACGACTAAGGGAAAAATACCGGGAGGTTGGAAGCAGCGCCATCTGAAAAACTGACAATTTCTACTGCGATCCCGAAGACGAAGGTCAAGCATGGGGATTATGGGCAATCTCCCCAGCAGCACCTTGTTCAACTGTGTCTGGTTGATGCGATGATGATGAGGTTATTAAACCAATCATTTTGCGTTATGACGTGGTCGTCGATATGAATAGATAATTAACTTAGCAGGTGATAATGATTACATACAAAATGTTTCTTGTTAGTTCCAACTAAACAATAAACATAATTTCAATGATTTGTTATGACCATTATCACACCACCGGAAGCAACCTCCGACCTGTTACCTATAATACTTTAAATGCCGCGTCAATCAACCAATACCAATTCATTTTAGCTGCAGAATTGCTGATTATTACCAATATTCTCTATTACCTTGTCATAATAAAAAGCAGTTGCACTTATTAGTCATGGTTAAGCAGTTGAAAATATTGTTGCTATGACAAAGCATTTAATTTTATGATATCTACCGATAGTATCGGAACAATGACAACAGTTATTGTTATATAACAGTGTCTGTGGTATTATTTGACAGTTATAGGTATTAGTTATTCAGAAAATTTTCACATTTTGAGGAATATGACTTTTAAGTTAATAGCTCCATTGTTAAATTGAAGGCTTTTGCAAGAGAAGTAATTATATGCAAGGGAGTAAAGGTCAGTTGGTCAGGGCGGCAGGTCAACAGTTAAGATACTTGATCTATTGAAACATGTACAAAACTTGTGAACTTCCTGGAGTTTCTTCACTTCAAGAATCGAAATTTTTATGGATAATTCCATATAAACCAGCAAGGCTATTACGAAACTTGATACTTGATGAGGTACTTAGAGCCCCTAAATTAGCTGCTTGTTGCGACCTGTACGAAAACCAACAAAAGCAAACTAACGTTGGAATAAGACTGTTGAACTAATTATGTACAGTTGATAGGCTATCATGCTCAAAGGATAGCCTATTAGCAAAAAAAAAAGTCTAAGTTTTTCACCGAGCCAAGGCAATCGACGACGTTACAGCTTGGTCCAAAAAAATAATCGTTTCGTATGCCTATCCAGCGGATGTCCAGCTGTTTCCTCTACAGATCGCATTTCTCAACCGATTCTCGTTAAATTTTGTGAGGAGGTTAGATAATGTTTTTTTTTTGTTTAAGTATTCAGTTGTTAAAAAAAGTCAAAACGGCGGATATAACATGAGAGATAAAACATTATTCAGTTTTCACCTCACAGAGCCAATAGAACAGTAATGATTAATAAACAAATCAGAGTTGCCAAAATAAGCACAATCTCTTTATTCCTTGCATTGTAAAGTTGTTTTTAAACCTCATTGTTTTAAAGCTATGCAATCCTACTGCAATAGAAAAAAGGTGTCAGTGCTTTTGAGGTAATTTTCTCATGGCAATGAAATCTGGATAAAAGGCGAATGAAGAAGTAATTACCAGTATGTATACCGGAAAGAGAGAAAAAAATATGATATGACATGAAAATATTAAAAAGTATGCTTGTATACTCAACTAGACCAGATTAAAGTTCCAGCACAACAGCTGTTCTATTCACTTCAATATTTCCCAACAGCACAGCCATAAATTCCCTTTCGAAGTATACATTTTCCTTTCATATCCTACGCATTGAATTTCTATTACACATGCTGACAGAATGTCGTTTTTCACAGCATTCTAATGGAATAACGTTGGTACAATCGCAGGATTCAGCCACCTCGCATATCCGGCAACAGAATACATGCATGTGTGAAGTATGTGCTGTTACAATGTCACACGTGCCGTAATTTGTTTCTCTGCGGCTTTTTGTTCCCTTTACATATCTACAGGATGGTTTCTTAATTGATACTGTAAATTATATTCCGAGCTTTAATGCACCTGTAAAGAATCTGGTTTTATGTACCTCGAGACAGTTCAATATCACTACGTATTCGTCTTTTTTACTTTTATGTGTGTAAATTTCAATATGATACATACCGCAAAAGGCATCGTAATATTAATTTGTAGTTATTATAATGGAACGGCTGCCTGTGGGGTGCCGGGCTAGAATATCGCCTCCTATTTTCTAACCGTGGGGGTCGAAAGAAGCGACTAAGGGTAAAATACTGAAAGAAGGACAGCAGCGCCTTCTGAGGAACTGATATCTATACTACGATCACCAAGACGCCTGCTAAGCGTAGGTAATAAATAGTTAACACACATAGTTTTGACCACCCACTTAAATTAAACCATTGAATCGAAGTCGTTTGGTCAAAAATTTCATTGATTTCGTGCCAAACTTGAATGAAACGCAAAAACCTTCTTGCAACTAAGTTGAGTAGCCATACTTTTTTCTCAACCAACCAAATATGTACCTATTTACGACAACCTGGTATAATCTCGATTACTAAATCTGATACATATAAGGTACAGTTGTTGACATAAAAAAAGTTCACGTTATTAGTAAAGCCCTGCCAATCAAAACAACTTATGACAGTTATTATAACCCTTATGGCTTGATATTTCATTACGTGACAGGAACTTTGTAATTACATTAATACGGAGATTTAGTAGCCTTGGGAGTTAATCGAAAGAATAGGTTTTGTTAAATTATTACCGCAAGTGGCTAAATAGTTAGAGACTGATCTCAAGGTTTTCTGACCGCAGACTTTTGTGGACAAAATCAGGTAAATTGCTGCATAGTTTGGTTCACAAAAGTTTGCGGTAGCTTTGTTCTGCGTGATATGTACCTATTTTATGTTAAAAATAAGAAGATGAAGGACAGACACTGAACAAGAGGGATACAATATGTCTTTGTGTTTCACCGCAACTTCGCCCAATGTTTAAAGGACGAATACATCTAATATAACTTAGATTAAAATATATTCAGTGGAAGTATGCCTTTGTTAACTATATACAACACTACAGTATCTAGTCACAGGCAGTCCAAATGCTCTAGCTCGCTACGAGTTATTAGCGTGCTCAGCATGCTGACAGCATTGCCCCGTTGGATTGCAATCAAATGCTTATTCGTAACAAAATAGGTGATAGATCACAATACATAGACCAAGCGCTCTGATAAGTTTGGAAAATCGATGAGCTCCCGGGCCTCACGGACCCAACGCCAAACGGCTCAAACATGTAACTACTGCCTATATAAAAATAATTCATAAAATTATCATGACATTATTGTATATACCGGGGTGAACGTGGTACCAGGCTTCAACTGGTAGTTGCCGCCTTCACTCCGATATATATATTACGAAAATAAGTACTTCGTCAGAAATAACAATTATGTTTAGTGTTTTTATTTACTTTATTTTATTTTCTTATCATAAGGTAGATATTTAATAATTCAATTAATGCCCGATGTAAGTCTATTAAGTAGGGGACGATCTTACTTCCATGTAATAAGCCTAGGTCCAGACTCCAGTCTTTTACTGAAAATAATCTGCAAGAAAACCAATACTTGGCCGACCCTGGGATCATGGAAACGTGACCCCCATCACATAATACACATTAAGTATTTGGATGGGAACACTTAGATTATTATTACGTGAGACAATTGCTATATGTGTATCTATTAATATTAAATAAAATAAGCTTTTATTTTTTTGTCTCTGACTCCGCTAATTCGTCGACATTTTGACATAAGTATTTTTTTAAACAAGTTGATAGCCTACCACTGTCCTATCAAATTATACCTGCGTACCTCCTTCGTACTGCTTGCCTTCTTATTGCGTGCTTCGTTTTCATATATAGTCTATTCAATGTTTACTGTAAAACTGATACATTACAAGACACAATGCTTACATGTTCCTATCTCAAGTCAAAATCTAGGGCACCGTGACCAGTTGCAAGTTAAATAATATGTGTTCTAGCGCATATCACAGCTATGTTCTACAAATAGCCAGCGCACGAACTGGGATAGACTCATAACTCTTATACATAAGTTATAATCATTACGCAGTACTGCAACTAAATGTAGTAAATAGTGTAGCTAATCATTAATCATATTAATATGGAGAGAGGCAAGCTTGATAATTTAACACGTGCTAATATAAAGCTATGGTATTAGAGATGAGTGTTCATAATCATATTACGAGCTTATAAAACATTGTGATATTAATACTCTTTTATTAAACCTTAAGCCAGATGTTACTTTAAAACCAGACAGTTCATTTCAAGTCTTTATTGGACAATTGTTTTTACAGGACAACCGAATACCTGAATTTATAATGTATAAATAGCTCATAATAATTAAAAGTATTGATATAAGTATTCTAGATATTATTTATATTATATATACGGCTGCCTGCCTGGTTGAATACATCGACGTATTTTTCATAACAACTGAAATTTAAATAATTGTGTGTATTCTGATAAATAAATGTTTGATTTTATTATATGCTTTAGATATACTTAAATACCGATATTTGTACGACTGCCTGCAGGTTGAATACAATTTCGTTCGGAGAGCGGTGGCTGCAAGACGCAAAGATATCCGCGATTACAACCTGAAGATGGCAATCAGAGATCGCAACAGTGTGGTGATAGAGGCCCTGGTGGGAATGGACGTCGGAGACGCAGACTAAGAAAATTTCAAAGTCCACTTTTTTATTGTAGTGTTAAATTTAGTACTTAGTTATAGTTTTCTCCCCCTTTAGCAAGCGGATTCGTGCAGGCATTCGGAACAGTCATGCTGACGAAAATGTGTTGGCAAGCAGTGGCATCGTGTGTCGGGTCGCCCTCTTCCCTTAAAAATGGTTGAGGAGGACGATGGCTGGCACGCGAGTCAGCTCGTGAACGAGTGCTGCTTGAGGACATTGGTCCGTTCGGAATGCCAGTGCAAATCTGTTTGCAACTGTTTAGTAATAGTGAATTCCTTGAAATTGTGTTCCCCTAGTATGTAAGAATGCTCCCCCTATTAATGTAATTACTAAATAAATTCTCTGTTAACTTCAAAAATGGCACGGACCCCGGAGTATGTGGAAAATGAACAAAACCAAATAAAAAAAAAATACAATGTCGTATCTTTTCACAGTAGGTATATGAAATTTTAATAACTCTATTAAAAAAATATTTGGTTTATAAATTTTAAATTCTAGTCTTTTGTATTTCTTGCTTTTACATCTTGTCTTGGTATTTTTTCTTTCGCACGCCTTTATATGTTTGTTATTAAATGCTTAATAAACTTTGTCAATATTGTCAACTACCATGGAAAATATTTGAATGAAATAATGATGATATCATATTTTTCATACAATCTAAGACAGAATTAATTTAATAATAAATATTGAGAAATTTAGCCTTCATCCAAAATGAAAAAATATATATCAAAGAGCAAGCAAATGCATAATAATTATAACAAAACATAAAATGAGTTGCAGCACTTTATTATCATAGTTAAGCGTTTATAACTATCTTGCTAGACAAATTTAGTGGTACCTATTTTAATGATAATATACCAGAAAACTAGTATTAAATTAGTATCGGCACGTTAACAACCAATATAAGAACAGCTCAATGAAATAGTCTAGTTACTATTAAAGTTAGTCTTGATACTAACAAAAATATAACATTACCAACCAAACCTTGTATTACACAACCAAAGCCGTGTCGATGGTTACCCTGATAATATGCTAAATGAATTCGCAATGTCTATCCGTAATGCTGATTTAAATCGCAGTTTACATGAAACATAAATGGTGTTTCGTTAAATTACACTAACTCTGATTTTAGATGGTAAATAAGGCTGGATTAGCCGGATAAAGTCGAATAGGTAAGTTGTGTTGCAATGCCTATGTGCACATTTGTATCCTATTATTTTTTATTTAAACACTGAAAATGCAATTACATTAAGCTAAAATTTTTCAACAGTCAAACAAATATCTACCTACCTAATTAATTGGACTAAATTAAATGCATCTAAACTATCATGGTTGTTTATAAACCGTACAGACGGTTTTAATTTAGTCGAATTATATTCTTTTACACAGCTAAATCTCTACCAGAATCTTGAATTTCTGGATACAATTGGCCATTACAAATTCCAGAACCCGCAACCTTCTTGCACTCTATGCTACCCTGGTACTTCAAAATACAAATTACCCTTTCTGTCTAAAAAAAATCACGTCTCTATATTCCCCGAGGGGGTAGGCAGAAGTGTCTATGCACCCACATTTCACCAGACAAGTTTTGGTCCCGCGTAATAGGGGGCGAACCTATTACTATTTACCGAGCACAGTTCATCAGTCCGAGCCACTGCCGTTTGAAAATTTCTTCGTCTGTAACCCAACAACTTATCTCGAAACCTCGAAATTTCAAAGTGATGCTTTAAGTATATACACACATAAACCAACATAGCTGTCATATGCACACATACAATTTTCTAGAAACAAAAGCACCTAGTGCTCTATCCTCTATCCACGGCCACTCGGTTAGCCTTTGAATACTGTCTCACCTATCCGTAGGTGATGATATGGTCGAAGATATTGCATTCTAAACCTAGAATTAAGACTAGTTTCACGACTTTAACCAGCAATGAATACTGGTAGGTTGGTGACATATTTTATACTTAAGTTAGTTACAGCCAGGATAATATTTAAAAGGTGCCGCCATTTTAAAAAAATCTTTTCGTGGACCTTTAGACCCTTAACCCTTACGCCTAAAATAGTGACGACAGCTTCATGAGTGTAAATCATCAATGTACATTTGTAGAACATTCTTAACTTTTTAAGAATCTCAGCATGTACTTCGAAAAACATTTTATCTATGAAACATACAAGTTAAATTAAATGACATTAGTGTGGATATATCGTTATATCAGTTATCAAAACACTACTAACTATATTCAACACTAAAACTACTACAACAATATCATTTAGGCAATCCAAAAGACACTATCCAAATGCTCCAGCCAATTCGTTGAGCCAAATAAGTGCCAGCATTTTGATACAGCGTCGCATGAACGCTCTGACAAGCTTCGGAAAATAAAATGAGCTCTATATAATAACAATTATTTGAATTTAGAACAAATCTTATTATAAAACAATACACATAGTTTTATAAAACAAATTAAATACGAGTTTGAGCCGTCCGTGCATCTAATCACAGGTACAATTCCGGATTCCGTGGAAGTGTTTCATCACGTCACGTTCGAAGTTACGTCGAATATGCAATTGATGTAATTGACTCAACACTGGCAGTATGTTAATAATGCGTAACTCGTAACAACAGCATAGATGCAAAGTACGTATAAAAAAACTTCGGTGTGGAAGGACCGTTTCTTCAGCTTGGTAAGGCGCCGTTTATTATTCGGAATCTGCGTAGAAAAGTGTTTTTTACTGTTAATATTAAATTTTATAATTATTATAACATTGTTATTTTTACATTAATGACTGCTAAGTGTAGAAGCTTACAAAATTACAATGAAAGCAAAAATTTTAACTACGAGCGAATTTCGTACCCGCGATCATCCGTCCCTATAGCTGGGATATGCTTTTCCAACTGAGCAATTGAGATTAGCGAGTCATAGCGGAACTTTTACCATTCATTTTCGTTAAACAGGACTGAGCGACATCTGCAGCCAAACTTAATTGAAGATATGGAAGTGCTAGCCTGGCACTATTATTAATTATGAAACAACAAAAAGTTATAAAAAAATATAGAGAAAGAGAGATTGATTGATGAACCACTGTATAATTTCTGTTCGCGTCATAATATTGCCAGATCATTATTTTGCCAACCCCACTTACCGTAAGAAAAGGCAAGAAGTAGAAGATAGAAGAACACAAGTGATATGTCAGATCGTCTTTCAAACCCAGCCGATCTAGTCCACAGACTAGATCGGCTGGGTTTGAAAGACGCTGGTTAATGTGACCTTGAAGAATTGTCCTATTTTTTATTATATTTGTAGTTTAAATTGCACCCTTTTAAATATGTTTTCCATAATTTATGACCACACGTTTAGTCGTGCAAAAGCCTAATTTAATAATATCGGTGCTTTGTAAGGTCTAAGTTTTAAGCGAACAGCGAGATAAAAATATTTAATAAAGTATTTTTTTCTACATGTTGTAATTTTTTTTCATATAGAAGTGCATGTACTGTGTTCATATTGTATGTAACACCTTACGTAGACAATGTTTACACACTGTTATATAAACATTCTTTAATTTTAATTGAAACGAACCGCGTGAGATTACGCACCAATTAAATTGAAGTATCTTAACTACTGTGATGTAGGTGAATGAGTTACGAATATTTTTTTAATATAATTTAACATTTCGTTCCGCACCACTGTAAACTTCATAACACTGATGATCACATAGCAGACGTAGTAGGTAGGTGTACGTAATCACTATTTATGGTGCAAAACGATTGGTTTTTTTATATAAGAAGAACACGGGTGTTTGAGCATGAACTTACTATGAGTCTCTTACTATGAAAATCCTGAGGACGGCTTCCGGTAGAAGCCGAAACATTGTCGATAGCGATAGTAAGTTCACGATGTCATAGTAAGTTCACGCTCAAACACCCGTGTTCTTCTTATATAAGATATAAATATGAGCGTAAGTTTTTTATTTGAGAAGCGTCTGAAACAGAGAGCTATCCTTGAAAGCTTGCTGTTTAGGTTATATATAGCCTGAGACCGCATCATCACTTACTATCTAGATGAGATAGTGGTCAAGGACTAGCCTCAAAATAAACAAAACCGTCCAAGTGCGAGTCGACCTTCGCTCTTTTAGGGTTCATTTAGGCATTGCATCAGCAAGTAAAGCTAAATGTTTTTTTGTTTTGATCACAGCATCAAAACTACATTAAATATCGGTATTTTCAGTTTTTTTTGGTTGAATAAAGGATGTGGTATATAATACACCGAAGTTGAATATTTTAAATTTTTTATTGACATAGGATCCGTATAAACCGGTTTAATGAATAAACTAATCAAAGATGGCGGTATAATTACATCTCGCGCACCATATTTTTTTTCATATGCACACCAAAGATTGTTTCCATGGTGTGCAACTGAGCTGTATTTATTCGATCTTCGATTGGTTTCTTTAAACCTTTAACATAAATGATCCAAAATAAACAACTTTGATGGCCTCCTATTTATTTATTTATATCTGTAGAACAACACATAAAAATATATGTGTACTCTACCCGACGAGTTTTAGACGATGATACCCCACATGCAAGGGTAAAAAAAGTTTTATTTCGTCATCTTTTCGTGTATTTGTCATTATAAATAATTTAATTGAAATCCTCGTCCAACAGTCTTTTGGCCAATGTTTTAGATAAGATATCAAAATTTCAGGTTTGTTACTTATGCCGTGTACGAGCATAAGACCCGTGTCATACGGATGAATGGGCAGACAGACAGTTTTGCGCTTTGGTTATGGAAGATATTTGTAACAAAGACGCATTTATTGTAGAATCAATAATTAACTTAGTAATCTTTTAACTTTGTATTCCTGACATGTCTATTCCAAAATGATAGTTAAATACGTAATATGCTCGTAAAATCTTTCCTAACTAGAGCGATTAGCGAACGCAACTACGGGATTGCTATATATAAAACAGTTAAGTATGTATATGTGTTTAATTGCCGTGTAGTCATATACAATCGGATTACAAGACTAGTTTGCATTTTATTTGTCAGTAATTAAGCTAACTTTAATTAAATCGGTTATGTAATCGAATTCTTAGGTAGATTCTGGGCAAGATATATTATGCACTGGTGGGCGATTTAACTGATGGATAGCTTTTAGATGATGTTGTTATTGAGCGTTAGAATTTATGTAGATTATGTGTTAAAGGTCTAACAACTAGATCGGAATTTAAGTTTACACATTATAGTGTTGTATTGAACATTTTTATCCTGACCCAGTAATAATAAAAAAACAAATTCCATAACTGAATAGTTTGAATTTTACTAACTTGGGTGATTTAGGTATTATTTCCAGTTATTTTAATTTTAGAACCAAAAATTCGGAACTGATTCTGATTATAATATGAAATTATTTTTTGTTTTAACCAATATACTTTGGTGCATACAAAAAATAATATTCTAAATTAAAATTAAATTTAAGTTTTGAAATAATATGCATACAAAAAAATACATAAAATTGAAATGCATAATACCTCTTGTTTTTGAAGTCGGTTAGAAATGTTGTTCCGACCATCAGCCATGAGTTCATTATCAGATTGTTTTTTATATTATACATTTTCTATAATCACGAGTATTGTAATTATAACTTTTGATTATTTGGATTGTATTATTTGCGTTTAGTGTAAAGATTCATTTTAATAAATTATTTGGTGAAATACACTGATATGATTGCAACATGTTATGTTCTCAGAAACCACCAACAATATATAAAGAAAATTCTAAAATGTATTCTAAAATGTATTTTAGAAAATTACTCATACAATACAACGAAAAGAAATAAATATTACTTTAGTTTTTTCTTTCGTTATAATTGGTTAGCAGGCCTTAATGCAAAAATTACAATGTTAGAATAAAGAAACATGTATATGCAAGCCTCAGAAAGTCTGTTTAATTCCACTTGTCCATTAAACCTTAAATTGGATTCTACCTAGTGCAATTCTCGAAATCGTTTAATCCGATTTCCTCAATAAAATCAGTCGGCAGCAGTCTATCGGGTCATTAAACTTTCGGTCAGGTAGTTTACTGTTATGCTATGTAGATATTGGACTGATATATAGTATTCTAAAGTTTTCCTGGCCACGCGCCTCCGAGATCGGTTGAGTGGTACAAGAAAACGAAATAGGCGATATGTTCACGTTATACGAAACGTTCATGAATTACATTTTTATAAAAGGGTCTTAGCAAGAGAATTAGTCTTCTTAAAGAACGAAATATCTTTAAGACTTTGACATGAATATTTTAAATGTGTTGGAACATTTACTTCAGTCAGTGTTCAAATAACAACCTTTATATAATTTTCCCCCACCACGATAAAACTTAAGTTTCTTTTTCTATATAAGCATAAGTGCTATGGTAACTGGTATCGGGCAAAAGTAACCATTGCTACCTATGTAGAAGTCCTATAAACACAAAGTAGATCTCATATAGTTAAAATGTAACGTATGTCATACCCTTAAAAGCACCGACACCTGTTACCGGACACATTATATAATTTCATCGACATCACGTTTTCAGTAGTTATAATCTGATTTCCTCAATAAAATCATTTAGTAACTAAAATAGCAATACGTAATGTAAGTGTATTATATTTAGTAGCAATGTGAATAGCAAACTACACAAGCAATGTGGATAGCAACTTACATAAGTTTCGGAAGCGCGTTCCAGAAATGCGTTAAATTCTGGAACGCACTTCCGTGTCTGATGGTGATGAGTGGTACGGTACAAATAATATAAAATATTAGCAGCTTGTTAATTTTCATTAAATACGTTAGTTATTAGGTTTGTCTTAATTATTCAGACATTTTTTATACTCTCGTTTGTTCAGGTTTTACACTTAAGCTTTACTAGTTCTTGCCGTCTCCAGCGGGAAACACTTTGTAAAAGGCGGAACAATGAATAATCTTCTTTCTTCTGCGCCACTTTGGGCTCTGCTCTATTATTAATTTCTCTATGCATCTCTCTAATACACTAAATTAAATATCATATCTTCTATTTTCTCCATTCGTGCGTCAATGAAAAACTAAGAAACAATTGAACCAACAAATCTGTTAACATAGATTGGTATGTATATTAAATATGCGATGATGTGGGGATAAGAACATATATACATTGCAAATATATGTATAGTACAAGCTTGTAAAGCAAAACTGATTTGACTGCGGATCCAAAATATTTGGCACAAATATTTTATCGCCTATAACTTAGACCACAATCTAAACGTTCAGTACCAATCCACAACATCTCGCGGTAAGGTATTAAGTAAAGTCTATTTATTTTGAACAATCTGTTTTCTTATCTAGGTCGGTTACGTGTCTCCTTATGTAAAGGATTTATACTGAAGTGTCGGAACGGATAATAGCATTATACCGTTTAGTTTGTCCATGTTCGCTCGTTTATTTCGTTGCGTAAGGAATGTAGAGCAAGCTCGTGGTGAAAGATAGGAAGGCGAGTGTCAATCGGGAACTATACAAAATACATACTTAGATGAAAAGGTAATTAGTTCATCTATTTAGCCATTGTTCAGTCCCTCAACTTCTGGTCATAATTATGTTGATGAAGAAATTTCACCAATTTTCATTTAGCCATAATTATTTTCAGTTTTAATTAGTATGAAATAATACATTCATAGGCAAACTATACGACAGCTTAGATACAATGTATCTATCAATCACATTACCAAAACTTGTCTTTGACAAAATTGTGCCATATGTTGACTTGAATTTCCGCATAGTCTGTGTTTTTTTTTTTAACTGTTGTTGATATATTTGGCAAAATAACTTTTCCTAATGATAAGTGGTGATGCGGTTAGAGATGTTGTTCAGGCTAACCTAACATCACTGGCTCTCAAGAACAGCCGGTACAGATTTTTTACGTTCCCTCCAAAGCACGGAAGCGGTTACTAGCAATGTCACTAGCGATCACCCATCCAAGTCGTATTCGCAGCGGACGTTGCTTAACTTGGTTGATCAATTAAGAACATCTAAGCTATATACTACAAGCACATTAAAACTTTCGATTTAATTCACTATATTATCTAGCATACCTATACTATAATTTCAGTATTTTCAATTTCATTTATATTAAAAATATTAAGACTGCATAGATTAACGGTTCGAAAAATGCAAGGGAAACAAATTAAAACGCTTGCCTAACAACTTTTCACCTGTGGCGCCACACGAGAGCTCATTTACATATTGCAAAAAAGTCACGTCAATCACCTCTCTATTCAAACCGTTAGAATTAAACACGTAGATACTATTGTTTAACCTGTGTCACTAACTAGCAGGTACATTGATAATTTCCAAATGTGAGACACGCCCTACGCCCTCGCAAATTGGCGTGAAAATATAAGGATTTGTTTAATACGGTCTTGAGTGGGTAGTACTACATACAGCAATAACGACAAATCGTGCAAAAAAGGCATGGTTGCAAAACATTAGGAAATAGGTCGGGACTACGAGTACAGCAGATATATTTTGCTGAGCAAAAGGCAAAGTTATATATTATGCTGACCTTACTGTCAATCCTTCACTAGTTGGGATCCTGTGGAATCAAAATTTCATCAAAATTAATTTAGCTTTTTCGAAAGTTAGTAACTACAAACACACACACACACACTTCTTAGGCTAACGTATCCAAAGGATAGAACAGGGCCATGCCTGTAGTCTGTCCGGCCGTATCCAATGGTTAGAGTCCATTGGATACCCATTGGAGTCCATTGGAGCCCATACATTGAATGCGTTTTAAAGCAAATCCGTGTCCCTTTATACGGGATCGAGGCCCTCAGAGAGTAACCCAAAAGAATATTGGACTAGAAGAAATTATATTCTAGTATATCTATTATAAGGTAGCTGACAAAAACTTTGAACCCAAGCACGTGGGGTGACATTGTCTACAAATCATCGAGTTGAGAAAATATTATGGTACTTATATGTTTTTTCTGAAAGGTAAAGAGCCGTCTATAATGACAATTTTAGGCAATTTTCTTTACGGAGCCTATCTAAAAATCTATTCTAGTTAGGAATCTTAAATTCTGGTATATTTTGTTCCACATCCTGTTTTTCATAAAAAAAAATACTGAAAGCGTTGATTCATAATGTTTTAAAGCTGTTATCAAAACCAAACACAACAATTTTTTTCTTTTGCAGTTGCTATGCAAAACCATCGTAATGCGAGACACGACTCGGACTAATCTATTTATTTAATGTATGATATTAGCGATTAAACAACATTTCTGTCACTTATAAAAGTAAGTCATTATTGAGCGATTTATTACCTTCAAATTATTTATTTATTTATGGTGCCTGTGGTTATAACATCACATCAACCGCCATAACGTTACGCAAAGCCCTTCTTCCCTCCCAAGGTTTGTCTACGCTTGGCAAGCGTCTTGGGGATCACAGTGTAAGACGGCAGTACTTTAAATTAGAAGGCGTATTTGTTATTTACTTTTCCTCTTACTACTCCCACAGAAGATGAAATTCTATGCCGGTAACCACAGAGCCGTGATAGACCGTGTGACAGGCGATACAGGGAATGAATATAAAAACAAATCATAATTGCATATTATAACGTATGACAGAACGCAATTGGTTCCAAATCATTTAGCTGGTTATAGTAATTACGGACTTTTTAGTAGCCTTTTAAAATATCTGGTTTTTCGATATTCAGACATATTATAATTTTGAGAATTCAGAGTTTCTATACAAGTGTGTTTTTAAAACTTGCTCCCCTACTTCTATAAGTCTGCGGCTGGCAATTTATATCATTATATAGGTTAAACTTAGCACGATAGTTGTCAGAGTCAAGTCCAAGCCATATAGAAAACGTGTAGTGCTTTTAAAGACAGACCTGATACATATTTGGCTCGTCTCTACGCCTTCAAATAAATATTATTACACAACTATTTAGCGTTCTGATGCAGATTGCACTGGATTACACTTGTTCATAAATAATCCGAAGATATATATCATCGAGTAATGTCCTTTTTATATACATGTAGAAGACATTTGAAAATATAGAAGGTTTTGTCTCATATTTTCAGCACACGTCAGCGCACTGTTGTATATTACGACTGCAATCGGATCATAAACTCTGTACTAACTCGAATTAATGTATATTTTACACAAGCATACGTTTATGCTCTAAATATAAATGATATATGTATGAGGACAGTTTTAAACACTCATATTTTAATATTGCGTAAATATACGAGATAGATACTAAACAAGCCCATAAATGTATATAGTGACACTTCATGCATCACGATAAAGCAGATCATAAATTTAGTTATATAACATGAAAAGG
The DNA here is from genome assembly GCA_963854805.1 of Plagodis dolabraria. Lineage (NCBI taxonomy): Eukaryota > Metazoa > Arthropoda > Insecta > Lepidoptera > Geometridae > Plagodis > Plagodis dolabraria. The sequence continues at coordinate 9,015,452 of OY978442.1, forward strand.
ACATGGTAATTTATTTTTGAAAATAGCAATAAGTAGTGGTTCTAGTTTTGTGTTGAAGGTTTGTAATCGTTGTGCTTGTAACACATCGTAATCATAAGTATATTAATTCTTAATACGTTTCTTAAGAACAGTGCTATGTTAATATCATGTTGTAGGCAGTTTTCGGAGAAATTTGTGAATACTCAAAATTATGATATGTCAGAATAGCGAAAAACCAGTTATTTTGAAAGGCTACTAAAAATGTAGTAAAAATGTAGTGATTATTCGTGCATAAAAATGAAGCCATGGCAATGTTATAATTATTAGTAAGTACCAGTAGATAATTTAGAACCAATTGCTTTCTATCATACGTTATATATATATGCAATTATGATTTGTTTTTATATTCATTCCCTGTATCGCCTTTCACAATGTTACTGCCGTCCAAGAGTAGAAAACAAATGCAATAAAACTGAGAAAATGTTTCTAAGAGCAATTCTTTACATAACATACTACTGTTTGCTAAGTATTCAAATTGTAAGGACATAGGTATCAAGTGGGTGGAAAAGCGACGGTGAATGAACGATGATGACATATTCTGATCTAAGTTGACTTTATCTGATCATACAATGTTTTATAATACTTTTGTGGCTCATATATTACAGAAATTATTGCGTGGGATATGCCAAGGATAGTTTACATTTAAATCTTATGACATTTAAAAAAACACACCATTCCTATATTAAAGAGCAATACAATAAATATCATGTGTTTATTAAAATAGTTTTTTTTCTTAATTTGACCGTTATGTCTTCTCTCTGGCCACCTAAATTACATTTTAAAACTGTGACTTTGAAGAGCAAGCACTAACCTTCAAAATAGTTAATTCTTAGTGTAGATTCTGCGAACTGATTAATGTATAAGAAACTTGTATTTTACTTAAAACAACAAAATCTAAACATTGTATAATTAATCTTTACTATAAGTTGCTTGTACTTATTTCAAATGGTTCTATGGTATCATACATACTACTTTGTGGCTCAGGAAAGAGTCTTGGGTTTTTTGGGTCCTATTAAATGCGATACTGACCTAATATTTAGTTAGGAATAGATACGTATAGGATAGGCTATAAATAAAACCCAAATCTTGAGCGACGGAATCCCATCTAGGACTATAGAAGGCTTTCCCTTGCCCAAAAATGATAGAGTTGTCGTAGCAGCAGATAACATGCTTGTCCTACCTTAATTCAAGTTCCGACTGAACCCGGTCAATACTCCATTCGCATTTTTACCTATATAATATTAAAACTATCAACCTTTATTTCCCATTTCACCCAATTATTTTCAAGGTACAATCAATACTGGGTTATATGTATCTGAAAAACAATCAAGTTAAAGAAATTCTAGCATTTGAATGCAAACTTTATGTGACGAAAATTTAAATAAATCTTATGTTAAATAATAACTGGTAACTTCTAAAGTTACCGTCAGAATAAAACTGCAAACCTGTAATACTGGTAACCCAAAATACATATTTGGCGACCAACCTTGAAGTAGCTGTCTTTTAAAGGAAAGTAGTATCTCGTACAGTTGGCAAATACAATTAATGTCAAAAGAGATGAAGAATTGAAGTATGAATTGAGTTGAATTGTGTAAGGACTTTTAATTTCATTTATTTTGGATGCTGGTTCAAGTGCCTTGAAATTCTTATTCAGTTATTGTGATGACTATCGAACTTACATATATGTATCTTTAACAATATGTACATAACAGGTTATGAAATGTTAGGTACATAGTGTTTAAGTTACCCAATTTAATCTATTCGCGCTCAAATAGACCTGAAGCCTTATTGTGTTTCTAGAATGGTTATAGAGATGAATGTATTTTGTCACAATTATCAAATTTTTCCTTTAAAAGTGATGCTTATTATGGAGTTCGAATACCAAAACGAAGATCAATTTACTACTATTCGAATTAGATAAAAAGATAATAAAAGTGTAATATAAACATGAGTTGAGTTCGCGGAAGTTTAAGAAATATTACATAGTAAGTAAAGTCTAGGTTTCATATTTACGTTTTTCATGGTTGTAGGGCATTTTGCGAATGCCCGCCTAGCTACCACCCTCTAGAAATTCTGTCGCCAAGCACATATCGGTGTGCAAGCAGCTGTCCTTGAGAGCCAGTAATTCTAGGAGAGCTAAGCAACATCTTCGACCACATCATCACTTACAATCAGGTGAGATATAGTGGTCAAAGGCTACCCTATCAGCCATAATAAAAAAAAACCTTAAAACATGAGCCATAATAAGAAATGAATCAAAAACACAATTTTTTGCCTCAAATTTTCTATCTATTTGTTGCGTCTCTTACAGTTAATTATAAAACAACAAAGTATTAAAAAGTCCTATCATATTACTATAAAATACAAAGCAACAGTATTTAATAAATGATAACACATGCAACTCTAAACCAGGTACAAATATATTTAAACAATAGGTTCATCCGGCAAAAGTGAAACACAGTACCTGCACAAAATTACTTGATATAAAAGTGGGTTGTGCAACAAAGTGTGACTTGCTAAGTTATTTCCTGAAGACAAAATTGCCCCCCAGTAGACAAACGGCGAACGCCGAACGGTCGATCGCCTCCGCCTGCCAAACCGTCGCATGTAAATATGCGAGCACGACTTTGTACTAACTCTAATTATGCCGCAACAAACGGCCTTAGTAAACGTTCATTTCTTATATTGTAAAGGTTTGTGTGAAATAACTTGTTGAAGTCGGTTCCATTTTTTGGTAAATATTTTTTTTCACACTTTTTAGTGACCCTTGCTACTTACGGGATTTCATTTTCAACAACTGTATCATCAAGATCGGTAAATATTTTTCAGGTATTTTTGTGTAACTCAAAGATGGCTTGACCGATTTTGATATAATTTAAAATGGGACCAAACGACAAGTATCACCTTTCAAACAAAAAAATAATTTTCAAAATCGGTTCACCCAGTCCAGAGGTCCTGAGGTAAGAAACATAAAAAAACAGACGAATTGAGAACCACCTCTTTTTTTGGAAGTCGGTTAAAAATAGAACATAACGGTATTGATAAATCATGGGACGTATAATAACCATATACCTACTGGCATTATACAAAGCTGTTTTGAATCTGGACGCAACACGGAAAAAAATGGGTCCTGACAAAGTGTCAATCCAAGAATAATATTATTCTCGGGAGTATTGTTTAATCTCAAGTAAATATTTACTTAAAATAAAAATAATATCTTGAGTGAAGTTACGTCGTTTTCTCCAAGATAAATAATATTATTCTCACTTTATATTTTTACATCAAGATTATAACTATTCGTCAGAGATGTTTTTGCTCTTGACTATAGAAAATATTATATTTTGAATTAAATATTTTATGAATTCTCATTCTGAATATGTACGGAGTTAGCATAAGAATTCTGAAATTTTATCCAAGAATAATAAAAGTTTTATTGGATTAAGATAATATTTCCATTCCTTCAACAACGATGGTCTTAATACAAGAAATTTCTTTTATTCATTTAAAATAATTATGAGAAGTAAATAACAAGGATAAACATATTTCCGAGCAAGAAAATAATTATCCTCTTAAAAATCTTTGTTTTCTATATCTGAGCCATATATTCTTTATTGAACTGTGAATTGGTATTGTCATGCTGAGATACATTGGATTTACAACAAAACAATATACTTGGTATAACCAAGACAAATATCTCAACTGCAGAAGTGACGATAGAGAATGTTAAAGTTGTTAAAGCAAAAGTAATTGATTGTTGATTGTGGAATGTATTTATCTTAAGTGAAAAAATCAAATTCTTGATCTTTGTTTCATTGTTCTTGATACTTATTTGATATTGTATTCTTCGGTTAAGAATCTTAGATTAACATGAAAACAATATCATTTATTGAACCAAGAAAACACATGTCCATTATAGACATAAACTTATTTAATCTGACGAATTTTAAAGTTTTCAAGCCAATAGTGATAGATTGTTAATTATTATAGTAATTCATCTTCAGTAAAGAAAAACAAATCTTGATCTTAAATTTGAATTCTTGATTGATATTTGATACGGTATTATTAGGTAAAGAGACATTATTTTTCAAACAAAACAATCTTATTTTATAACTAAAAAACTAAATTTTGATTGCAGATGGTGGCTTCTATTAAATGAAGAATTTTTAAGTTTTCGAGGCAATAATGATATATTGTTAATTGTTGAAGTTATTCATCTTCACTTCAGAAAAGGAATACTAAACTTAAATGTACCTATGTTCTTGATTGATTTTTGATACGATATTATTAGGTTAAGAGATATTGGATTAACAGCCAAACTATATACCACTTTGAACCGATAAAGTACATCTCTACTGCAGAGAGTGACTTATCTTATGTGAAGAATATTAAAGTTTTCAAAGCAAAGTGTTAGATTGTAAAATTAGTTATAACGTATCTTTAATAAAGAAAACCAATCTTGGCCGAAATTTTTTGTTTTTGATCTAAGAATATTTACTTGATGCAATATTCTTTGGTTAAGAAACAGTAAATCTGCTGCAGTTCTTGAAGACAACCAGCTGAGCCCGACAATTTAACCTGGGTAATTTAGAAGTCACTAGCTAATATACATAGATCCAACTAGTGGGCAGCAGCTTTCTGAAGAATTCCCATCTTACACTGCGGTCTCCAAGAGGTCTGTCAAGCATGTGTTACAGCTCTTATAAGGGGAGGCATTCCTTTAACATTCCAAGCATTCCTTTTTTGGAAAGAGTTCAGCGTAAGTTTGCCAGGTCCCTCTATAAGAAGAATTACGGTTACTACCCCTTCCTTTTCCCATCCTTGTTTGTATCTGGTATGGTAGGGCTTGTTACTCTAGAGCGCAGGCGCAAGCTTCTACTGATTATGCATTACTGTATGCTGTTGCGCAATTCAGTAGATAATCCCTCAGCACCATCTCGAGTAAGCTATTATGTTCCACAAAACTACACTAGCGTAGGTGAGCGTCGTCGGCACCGTCTGTTGGCATTTTCTAGCAAGTTACGCACCCGATATGCCAATAATGCACCCACGGCAAGGGCAGTAAATCTTATAAACTGTTTCCTCCTAACTGTCCAAAATGTCGACATCCATGTCGATCCCTTTAGAACTATTTATAAGAATATTATGTTTTGTCTAAAATTGTTAACGTTTTGGCTCCTTAGCTGTAAGTTTACTTTTTGTAATATATAAATAAATAAATAACGAGTGGATGTTATGGCTGTTGGTGATAATGATGACTTCTATAAAGTAGTTAGATTTTTTAAATTTATTCATCCTTTCTGCTACCAATTGTATTGTAAAGTCCACATTCCATTTTGATACGATGAACCTATATATACTGTGAACTCAGTGAGTAATTCACTAAGTATCGTAGTTTCAGAACAAAACTGACTTGACATTTAATATTGAAAAATATGAAATACCAAACTCGTTAAAGTCGGGAACATGCTAATTGAAACACTCTGACGCTCACACTTTAATTGACTTCCACAAGTAGATATAGGGTACGTATTTAATGTTTTTCAGTCTTAGAAGTCAAACAAATATATTATATCTACAAACTTGTAGATGATATCCATCATGTTGTATCAGCCGAATCGTGCACTGCTGAAGAGTCATTAAAGGGATGTTTGCAATAATCGCCACGCTTGGCAGGCGGCTTGGGGATCGAAATCATACCTACGTTAGATACGTATGTACATATTTAAACATAATTATGGTTATAACAAGAAAATAGAATTCTAGGTTAGCCTGAACAATAGCTTCGATTACATCATCACTCGCCATCAGGTGATATATAGTTCATAGTAGTCAAAGCTAATATCATAATATCAGGCATAAAAAAAATAAAGTTTTCATCACTAGCTTTTGAATCAAAACCATGAATTTTAAAGTAAAAAGACAAATTTCCAGTCAAGAATAACGGTTTCTTCATTCAAAATGTGTGTTTTCAGATCAAGTAGTCAGTTTTTAGTTTGAGAAGGGGTTTCTCTATTTCCGATTTTATTCAGTGTTGCAATTTTTTAGTTTTGTCTAGTTCTCCCTTGTTGTGGGTAAACTACGGAACGTAAAAATACTATTAATTATAATAAATTATGCATGCCGAATAAACATCATGAAATTCATATTATGAATAGGATATTTAAATTATCATTTCAAAAGTATAACCTTACTCGGCTAATTCGGACTGGTAGACTAATATACTCGTAGTATAACGGCAAAATGGTAGGGTTTGAACCCCGCTAGTGCCCAAATATATTGGTGCTAGTGTTTTAAAACTGTCCGATTATCACCTTTAAGCACATGAATACGGTTATTTATTCATGTGCTTTTAGGTGCTCGGCTTCACATTTCCTAATTCAAAGTGGTTGAAAGCTAGCTAGGTGAGCATTAGTAAAGTACCCTATCACCATGTACTGAATCTCAAACCCGCTGCAGGAACCCATGGATCTCGTTAGTTATGACATTAAATCAAAGTCAGGTCAAAGTCAAAATCATTCATTCAATTTAGACATCTACGACGCTCTTGTGAAAGTCAATTAGAAATTTTAATATTGAAATATTGTACTCTGTACTGCCATGTTCAGCAAACAAATGTACAGAGCCACTGCGAGAAGAATGGACAAGAAACTCGGGACCATTGATTTAAATATCTTTTTACGTAGGTACCTACTATATAATAAAATTATTATAATATTTCTTTAAAATACGTAGGTGACAAAATTGTCCAAGTATTTTGGTTGTTTAAGTAATCATAAACTGTGTAGTAGGATTTCTTAATCAAAATGTTGTTTCACGTGCAACTTGAATGTTCCTTCTGTGAGCGTTGTAATATGTTCGGAAATTTTATTATTAAACTGCACAAAATTACCTAAGAATGACCTTTTTTTTGTCTTTGCTAACCTAAAACCTGGCACCGCAATTTATCTTTATTCCTAGTGTCTTGATCGTGATTGATATTGTTTAATTTAAGTTTTCTCAATTTTTTACAATTTACACAATATTTTCAAATATATACAGACTCGGTAATAATACAACAATAGGTAATCATCTATACTGGCAGTATTTAACACTGATCGTCAACCTACATGAAAAGTTATTCGAATGTAAAATAATATTTATATGTACTTATGTTAAATAATAATGATAATATGATTAAATTTCGGGACTTTATATGGATGATGTTGGCTACACACAATACACTGCGCTGCGAGCGAAAGGCGCACGCGTCGTTTAATAGCATTTTCGTAAATTTTGTTTAATAAAGTGTTATAAAGTGAATATTTTTCAAGTTATGCTTGAGATAGCAACCTAATTTGTGCTCAGTTAGGTAAGTTTGTTCCTTACTTTATAAATAGCTGTAGATAGAAAAAAATATCCATCATAGGGGCTGCTAGATTTTCTTTGCCTGGAACGTGCTGTTTGGATACATTAAGTACAGCCAAGTTAACGGACGGTAAGCAGGTAATACATAATTGTATTACATACCTACTGATATAATGACAACTCTTTATGATAAAGTTCAACATCAGCCTTGTTGGTAAATAATCCTTAAATATTATATTATAAATGCGAATGTATGTTTGTATTTGTATGTGTGTCTATTCCTCGTTAATTATTCAGAATGGATTTCGATGTATATATATCTACCTATTCTCTCTATAATGTTTTACATAGGTATACATAGATTTTCTTGTTAGATAAACCGGCATTCAAGAATATACAATGTGTTTTTTTACATTTCAGATCAAAAATTTACCAATGAAACATAAGTGTTATGCTGCTCAACTCAATACCCCCAAGAGGAAGGCTACCACGTTTTGGAGCAAATTCAGAACTTTGTTATTGATTTTCAGGTAATTAAATCAATTGTAATTATGTAATGTAATTATGTATGAAAACACATATCTATTACACATATAATATATTTTTGTTATTATGTTAGGAAGTCTCAATCAAATATTCATTCTATTCCATACTAAAATATAGTATATATGTCAGTATTTTCTACACAAAACTTTTCTAAGTGTGTCGAATCATATTTCATGATTATGTACAGTATATAATAAAATGCACTGTCTGATTAACCGCTAACTTGCAGTTTAGATGATATAAGTGATAATAATCTAACGGGACGGGGTCTTCTGGAAGCTGATTTTGAAGACAGTTCTAATTTTAGGTTTAACCTGTTTGCCATCTTTGACCACTCAACATTATGTGAGATTATGGTCAAAAGATACCTATCGTCTATAAAAGCTTTATGTATTTTGCAATATTTTCATTTATTCTCTTTTTTTTAGAATCCTGGAGATGACTAAAATAAAAGGGAGGAGGTGAAGAAAAATGCTCGACTCAACAAGCAGTGTTCAATCATACCTCATAACATATAATGTGGTGCTGATAATAATGAAAAAAAATATTATCTGGTGGTAGATTAGGTCAGATTGAATTTTAAGTCACCTACATTTCACGCATTTCTACCAGAGTACCAGAGTGGTTTAATTCTCAACTACATAATAGGCATTTTGTATCATTTGTATTAAAGGTTTTCAATGTAATGAGGACGCTGGTGAGTGAATTCCGAAATTATATATATATATAATCTGTTACATTTATGACATGTGGATTATGGTAAATGGTTCTGTGATAGTAAGATATTCTTGAAATCTAGCTTAGCTAGAGTTTATAATTAGTTTCATTGATTTTATGTTAGAGTGTTTATCTGTAAGTGTAATTCCTAAAAAAAACGAATAACGCCAAACCATGTAGTTAAAATAATGTAAGCAATTACAAAATGTGAATAATTTTGAAGTATAATTTTTTAGTACATATCTTGAAATTATTAATAACCACTCCGAGTCGTTAAAATACTTATATATTAAATAAAATGATGTATAGTCAATATGATAATTATTATGTAATACAATTGTATGCTTCTTAATTTATTTTATAAATAAATAATTATCAACACAAAATATTTATTGTATTTTATTTATTTTTACGATAATAGATGTTTTTAGTCTATCACTTTTAGAACTACTTTTAACTATTATCCTACTTTACTTGCAGATTTGAAAGGCGGAGATCAGATTGGTAGATCTGTACAATGTACCAGGCTCTGTATTCTGTAAGTGAGTTTTTGTTCTTGTTTACTAACTGGACGTTTTATATGAATATCTTATTGTGTTAATGGAAAATATCAATTATCAAAATATCATTATATTATGTTAAACCAAGAACTGAAACTTGTTATAGTAAAATGCATGGTGCTTTTTTACTATAGGAAGTTTCAGTTCTTTGATTTCGAACCAAGATGATTGATATTTTTAACAAAATACTATCTGATCTTCATATGAAACACTTTTATGAGTTGAACCAAGAACTAAGACTCCTTCCAGTAAAACGCACTATTATTGAACCAAGACAATAGATATTTTTCCTAATATATTATCTGATCTCCGTATGAAACATTTAGAGATTTGAACCAAGAACTAAGACTCCTTCTACAAAAATAACCTATTATTGAACCAAGATAATGGATATTCTTTACAACATATTATGTGATTTCCGAGTGAAACATGGAATGACTTGAACCAAGTAATTAAACTTCTTACAATAAAACGCACCATTATTTTACTAAGATAATTAAGATCTAAATGTAAAATATGTAATTACTTTGAACAAGAACTGAGGTTTCTTACAGTGAAATTCCATTGTCGAGTCAAGAAATCTGATATTCTACCTTGTAGAAAATTCTGTCTTCATGCAACATACATATTCTTTTGAACGAATCAATACAACTTCTTCGGGTAAAACATCCATTAGAATACTAAGATCTAAAATTACTTACATTAAATATACTTAATATTGGAATGAGAACTGAAAATTGTTCATTGAACTTTGGTTTCTTAACATAAATAAGTCACAGTATTCATATAAGAAGATTTTTAGTTCTACCTAAAATAAATTTTCTTGTACGTAGAAAACTCTGTTGTTGGTCTAATAATTATATTTATTCAGAAGTATATATTTTACTTGAAGTAAGAATAATATCTTAACTGAACTATTTATGTACTTGACAGTAGAATATTTTTTTTTCTTGTTAGAATCTAATGAATGAGTGAACGAATGAGTTCATTTATTCAAGTAAGGATTGTTTTAAATTTGAGAATTTCTGATTCTCTAAATAAGAACAATGATGTACTTAGAGAGAGACATGGCTACTTTCTCTTAATAAGAACATAATAATCTTAGTAAGAGTAAATAAATACTTACATGAAAAATGATTATCAAGACAAATATTTACTAATCTCAAGAATATATTGTTTTCCCCATATATGAAACACGGAATGTCTTGACCAATAGATATATTCTTGATTTGAAACAATTTTTTTTTTCCGTGAATATGCTTGTGGACCCCTATTGAAAGTTGCGCCGTATTTCAAACAGATTATTTCACACATAGGTAGGTGGACAATAATTAATGAATGGGATTGGAAATCTAAACTGAAATAAGACAATGAACTTAGCACAAAGATTATTATTAGAGTACTGATCGGATAAACTACAGAATTCAGGAAAAAAACATTAAAATTTAATCTTCATTAAAAATGGTTTGATGGTATTGCAGAAATTTAAATATATTCTGTTAAAATCTTATGTGCCATGACCTGCAGTTGTTCATGTGCAACGCGTGAACTTTAATACAAATTATAAATGTGTTTTTTTTCGGTAAGTAATTGTTTAAGATTGATTAAACCATTACTTTTTCATGGATATTCTAGAACTTATAAGAATATCCACTTAATCATAACGACCTTTAATTTCCTTTTACCTTTTTTAATTAGACTAAAATATTGAATCATCTCTTAACACTTTCAATCAATTATAAAGTGGTGCACTGGTCGGTCTAATAATGCAAGAAGATTACCCTTTAATTAATGATCCAATATCAACATTTCAATGTAATGACTCTGCATTGCATAACACCATCCACAAATAAAGATACAACAATAGAAATATAACGACCCGTTATTATATAACGACGACCACACGTCGGCTATCAAGAAGGATAATCACGGTTAATGCAGACCACTTACTCTTTAAAAGCTGATGATAAAGAATTAATTATTCCTATTACTTAGAAGGCAAGGTCTCAAATAGAATAGCAATTTGCTCTGACCTCGTCAACGGTATTGCACAAGACAGGATTTGAACGCAAATTATCTCGTATCACGTACACAAACAGATCAGTCTGCCTGTCTGTCCTTCCGTTTGTCGCAACTGCTTTCTCTATACGTGAGCGCAATGGATACTTTATAAAGGCCGTTGCGTAAAGTGTCGCAACGTGTAACACTGCCCTAAGAATACACTCGGGTAGGTAACTGTGTCAATGTTTTAGTTTAATTGCATGGCAAATTTACGCGGCCAATTAAGGCTGTTTATCCTGTTTGACCAGTGTAAGTGCCTCTTAATGCTCATAAATTTAGTTGTATTTGATAATGTTACTTAAGTATGTGTAATTTGGCGCCAGTTGAATATGCAACCCTGAGAAGCAGCTTGTTTTAAGCAAAGGAGGAAAGTTCATTCCATGGCTTGAAACTCAATATTTAAAAACCTAAGACTTGATGGCCTATTTAAGTTCACCGCCATACCTTGGATCTTTGCAGTAATTTCTCTCTTTCCAATGGTTGTCTGGAAGAGATCGCTTACAGAGTTAAGACCGCCTAATGTAGCACTGTTTTAAATTGTGTCTCTGTTTAAATTATGTTATTTAAGGTGTTTCATTAAAGTGTGTTGGACCCAAATCACCAGAAAGAAAATCGGGCGGAGGGCTTGTGTGACTCATAGATATATCTATGAGTAAATCAATATATATAATTATATTAGACAGAAATAAAATATTCTACACAAAGAACTACAAATACCGCTTAGTAATTAACCGAATGCAGAATAAAACTGTGGCATTCATTAGACGACTTTTTCGCGAGAATTTTTACTTGGTTATTTCTGTTACCTCTAATTAAAAGAGTATTGTCCTTTTTAACGGCAGTGTGTCTTTTTAACACTACATACTTTTAACAATAGGTACAATAAAATTAAAGTATTAAGGCAACCTTAAGGCCATCGCAAGCCTATAGGCACTCCAAATGTATTTACCAGCCTACTTCCAGTTGGTAGCGTGCCTAGCACACCAGTGCTTATTCGTTGAGTCATATAAGAATTTTAATCACGCCTCGCATTGAACAATCACTCTGATAAGTTTAGAAAATAAGAGGAGCTCCCGGCCTCCAATAAGCCAAAAAGTTACAATTGCCCGTCTTGTTAGCACTTAATAACAACATTATGTATGTATGATGTATGTACATAATTATGTATATCATTTATACGTTAGGAAGTGAAATAGAAAGTGCGTGAATCGATAGTTTCCCATTCAACAGTTGCGCTTTGTTTCGTAACATTTTTCTTAGCAATGCTATAATAGTTAAATCTATAACAATAAACAATGATATCAATTCCGTTTATTCTGATTCCGGGATATTGAATGTTAGTAAGTTCTAAAGATAAAATTAAGAGATAAATGATCAGAAACTTTTCAATAAAATCAGAATGCAATGTTTTATAATGGGATTTTGATACCGAAATTGAAAATGGTTGTACTAACTCACGATATTTTCATAATGTCACGTTTTGGGGTCCATTTCTATGATTGCTTTGTTTAAAAAATGAAAGACTAAATCTTTTGTCATCCAGTGGACTATGTATCGGACTTTTCAATCGGATAAAACGATTAAAGAAAAATAATGTGCTATGTTTTTTTTATTACCTACATATTATTATGTATATTGTAACCAAAAGTTCTTATAGGAATCATATAAGAACTTTTGGTTACATTTTTACATTTAATAATACGTGTGTTAATCAGTGTTAATACGGAGTGAATTACAGTTGTAATGACACCGTCCTCTATCTACTCGACACTGCAGTGCACTGCGTTCGTAGACGTAGGTGTAGTGTAGTAGGTAACATAGGTGCAGTGTCATGATCTTCACATAACACTGCACCTGTGATCGAGCAAGTATATTAATCGTATGTACAGGAAATTTTCATTCAGTCCGGAATTAGATACAATGCCCGGTAAAAGGCAATAGCTTTGCCCCCTATATTATGGGACCAATAATATTTTACGAAACTTGGATAATTTACTTCTAGGATACAGAGCATGACGATGTTTTCTCTGTGATTAATGTGACAGATTACTTCATAGTTAGTACAATATACTTACTCTTCCATAAAGAAAGAATCATCCAAATCCGTTCTCAACTTATTGAGATATGGAACATATCTTTAATCGTGTATAAATATCGTGGTGAATAAATATAGGTACTCGTATTTATTTTGTTTATATTGATACACAAAACAGAATACAATCACTAAAAGAACACATGGTATACCTAGGTTAAATCTGCTTCTTTTTTAATTTATCTTTCTTCTTAAAGTTACTTATTGCAGTGTGAATTTATTGCAGTACTTAGGTATAAAGAAATAGAGAATGGAATATAATATTCGTTACATTCTACATATACCTATATCTGTAGTAGTTAAGCTGATGGATTTTCACAGACGATGTGTTTCTGTTGCCACTATAACAATAAAAACAAAAATTGGCCAAGTACGAATCAGAATTGCGCACGTGGAAACTAAAAAAAAGGTTATGATAGGTATAGTTTACCGGTACGGATCCCATCGTGCGCGATGCGACTGGCGCTCGGCCGATTTTATTTATATATACCTAAAATACTGTACACTAAAATTCCCTTTACAAGATCCAGATTATCTAGTATCGTAGTATCGTGGCAGCATGCTCTACTTGCTATCGGAATCCACTTACATTTCGTATCGGCTACCATCTGTATCGGCAGGATTGGAGCAGTGAAAGTCGATCACGACTGTATTGTTGTGTGAATAACATACTAATCGATCGAGTGGTCTGACATTATGTATTACCTGGAACAAAATAAACATATTGGTTAATCTTATTGTAATCGAGTTTGTTTGAAAGTGGGTTTTATAACTGATAGGCTAGCCTTTGACCACTATCTCACCTGATGGTAAGTGAAAACGTGGTCGAAGACGTTGTTTAGTCTAACCTAGAATTACTAGCTCTTAAGGACAGCTACCGAAATACAACGTTAGGGGCTTGGCGACAAATTTCCTACTTGAAGTTGGTAGCTACCCAGACGGGAATTCGCACCATGCTGTAACGGCTGCCATCCTAAGACAACAACCGGGACCGACGGCTCCAATGCCAAGGAGTTTACTAATCTATTTGGTTAAGAACAGCTAAGCAAACTTCGCTGCATATACATTTCAGAATAGAACTGTTGGGCGCCAATGCGCGAATTGTTATCAGAAAATGGTTTTGAGGTTTCGTCCTAGTAAAATGGACCCTATGCTTCGGTTGTCCGTCCGTCCGTGTGTCTTCTTACTTTTAAGTGTTTCACTACAATATTAATTAGATGTTTTATTAAAATGTTTTTTTATTATTAAATACGGATTACTGCAAAGTAACGCCTGAATATATTCACTATCTTTAGTTTAAAAGACTACATGTTTATAATATAAAGATTTTTTACCAAGCATCACTAACAATATTAACAGATTATGTAATATATTATGTATGCAGATGAGGCGTTACCTAAGCATGAAGGTGTCATTACGTTTGATGATACATTGTTGTGGCTTCAACTAGCTTCACTTCAAATGTATGATCTAAATACAAATAATGTGTAGGTAACCTTTTAAGGTGAAGTGTACCGCTAAACTATGTAGGTTTTGAAATTGTATCTCAGAAATTGTTTACATTTTCCGGATGTTAATAAAAATATATAATATATAAAAATATGTAAAAGTTAGAGCAAAGGGTATACCAGTGAAATCCCTATAAACCTAATAGTAGCCTGCCAAGAACAACTATAACTTCCATCCTAGAACGTGTATCCAAGGCAGCATTAGTAGAATCTTACCAAATTTGGTAAGGTAGAGGAGGAGGCACGAGCGGTGAAAGGGAGCATTGATGCATCATAAAGGGGCCCTTAACCCTACTCCCTGCGTTGCAAGGCCCCTCTAGCCACTTCCTCTGCAACGCTATCGGCACCCGCATGGTGGATCCATGGAATGCTAAGTAATTAGTCTCAATTTAGTACATGTTATAATTTGCTGCTTCTGAACACACGGTTAGGTGCTTGGCGACAGATTTTTTACTTGAGGGTGGTAGGTAGCCAGGCGAGCATTCGAAAAATTCTTTTCCACCTCCTTTTACGGCGAAGATTGAGTATAATTATATTCTGTGACGAAGCTCAGTTTATTTTGTATGTCTGATATTTTTTTTAAATATTCCGTCTGTTATGTATTGATTTTGACGATTTAAGTTGTGGTCATAGTTCAAATGTGGTCCCATATAAATTTTATCAAAATGGGTACAACAATATGTTTTTAAAGTCCAAATAACTGTTAAAAATACCTATGTCATCCAAGTAAATAAAACCAAATTGCCCTTTCAATTAGACCTTTGTACCTTATACCTTCCAATTAGAAATATTTTCTTAATAAGTATTTAATTTCATCTTCACCGTCGTAAAAGCGTGCAGCTGAAACAGCGCCAATACTATTTGCGCAACACCACAGTTACCGTCTCTCGTATTTAGCAAATATGAATTATGTCTACTTTTAATAATAACAAAAATTTAAATAAAACACTTAAAAAATACAAAAAATATATCTAGTGAAAATTTCACCTAACGATCGTGCGCTGCATATATGAATTTAATGTTTTCTTAAAATACTTTACATTTTGTTACTATTAAATATGGATTTCCGCAAATTAACGCCTGAATCTATTCAGGAGCCTACTTTTCTACTACTTAAGTTATTTCTACACGCTATCAATCTGGTAACAGGAACTTAGTTGTTGTCAGTTTAAGTCTTTACATTAACTAAATCCTGTTATAAAGTTACATAATGGTAAGCCTACTCTATATTTAGCAAGTGATGAATGGTCCCGGCAATCTAGTTACATCATGTGATTATGTTTGCGAATTTAGAAAATATACTTTTGTAATTAATCTAGTTTTTGGTGGTTTAATTATAATTGATTTAATTTATAAACTTTATGTAATAATAGAGAAAAACATAAGATGAATAGATACCTTCTTCATTAGACTCACGAACACTCTAGGTTAGCCTGAACAACATCCTTGACTACATCATCACTTACCATCAGGTGAGATAGTGGTCAAAGGCTAACCAATCAGGCATAAAAAAAAAAAAAAAACACCATTTTAACCGACTTCAAAAAAAGGAGTTCTCAGTTGAACTGTATTTTTTGTGTTTGTCTTAACAATAAAATTTGACAACAAAAATATCATCAGAATCGGTTCAATTGGATTATTTGTTTTGCATTCGAAAGCTGATGCTTGTCATATGGTCCTATTGAAATTGAGTGAGATCTGACGAGTAGTATTTGAGTTATCCATAATAATGCGCATTATATGCTGGAACTCGCTTTTTTTGTTAAAATTTACATATATTATCTATATTAATGTTCTTTAATCTACTTTCTCTAAAAGTTTAAAATAAATTGAAAGTTACCATTTGTATAGGACTAGAATATAATAATAATATTAAACGTTCACTGAATACATAAAAATGCGTACTTATGTACTCGTAATATTTACATGCATATGTAATTTTTCGTATTATGATTGTTTTTTTTCAATAAAATCATAAGAACCTTCCGACCAAGAGATTGACTTAGATATTCCAAAGAGACGTTTTATACCGCTCGGCTAGTTAGTACAAATGTACCTACTGTACGCTAGCCTTGTGGTAAAAGCATATCGCAGCCTAACAGACAAATGATCACGAATTCAAATCCCACCTGCGTATCTATTTATCACTTTCGTAATATAAGTTGGTCTATTAAACGAGGTTAGCGTACATTAGCACCGAAATCAGCACCAATTAGCATGTATTTAAGGTCTTGTTTTTTTATTTGACCATACTTCTAATATCATGTTTACCATACAAATTACATTGCAATAATCCCCCACGGCAAGTAACTGCGATGTAAGAACCTGAACTAAGTTCTAACGCCGGAGCAACATCTCTGGCATTGACCGCTGCGCCGGCGGCGAAAGCTATATAACTAGTATTTGATGACTGCAGCAATTTACTAGTTTGTCAGCTAAGTTAATGTTTTGGATTAGATTTTGCATTGAAAGTGACAAGGTGTCAAGTATGGCAACATGCAAATACCAGTTGTAATCGAGCAAGTCACAATTTTTGAGCCTAACTTTAAAAGAAACGATATCAAACTATAGAGAGCTATAATCAAGAGCTTATAACCAAAATATTGACTAAATAAAACAAGGGAACTGGAGGTAAGATGTGCGTATGAAAGTGCTTGCCTACATATTTTTATCTTGAAAAAATATCCTTCCACTACGCGGTACAAGCTCAAACCCGCTGTAGGATTCCAACCAGCGACTGCCTTACCAGCTGTTTACACTTCTCACCACGAGTTTATGAACGCTTTTACTGTCCGCGTTGCTATTTTTGAGTTGAAAACGTCATCGTATTTTTTGAAGAAACAAATATGAATTAAATAGCCTTAAGTTTCAGGGTTATTACACGCAGTTTGACAATAATTTTAAACCGTTTAAATCTTGGAAATAAGTAAATAACATAAATACAAATATTGTATACAACACTACAACGAAACGAAAAGATTACAGTTACTATAACGAAAGTATTTAGGCAACTAAAGGTCATTACACAGGTAGTTGCATACATTAATGCTTTTGGTCACATAATTATTGAAGCCGTTTGGTGTGGATCATTGAGTCCAAGGGGCCGGGATCTCAACGTATGTTCCAAAACTTATCAGAGCGCTTTATCGATGCTACGACGAGTAATCTAAATGCTGATACCTATTTAATAATATCAATATAACATTATCAAATATAACGCCAATATAATGTAAAATATACGAAAATTAAACCATTTAAAGCTGTTAAATTATTATGCATTGTAAATGTTTCCGAAATGACAGGCCGAACAATAACAAATAAGAAACAGCCAACAAATAAGAAATACATGCGCGTTGAAGTCTTTTGTTCATACGCATGTCTTGTTTGCATAATTGGATTTTTAAATTTGTGGCAAATTAAAATTTCTCTTATAATACCAAACTATGGGATCATATAGTAAAACATGGATATTCCTTTTAGGGATTATATTGGAGTGATAAGGTTTTTCTAAGATAAATATATATAAAAAAAAAACCGTTTATTATATTCAAATTCCTAAGAACCATATACTATTTGGTATTATTACTACATAAACCCTATAACAAACATAAACAAAATCTGACATCTTTAACCATCAACTTTTTAATTTGACAACAAAACACAAAACGCTTACAATATGCTCTTTATAGACGTGAAAAAAAATCGATCATAATTTTTTGTAAATAAATTAAAATATTCAGACACCTTAATTTTCGGTAACTCATTCCGTTTACGAGCTAAAGAAACATACACCTAGACAGACAGCAGACTTACATGAATCCGTGAAAAACTTTCAGTACAGAACCCCAAAATCCATTTCCCACGGCTACTGTCACATAATATGGCTAACCTAACCTTGCCTCAATAACATTGTATTATTTACGTGATCACACCATATGCAGGATAAAAAGATTTATCACCATATTCTATAACTGTGGGTACTATCCAACGTGATCGAGATCAGTGGCAAGTGACCCAGTTTCTGCAAACCGCTTGTAAACGTGCGCACGAGTCGGTGTCGTGAGGTCGATCGCACTGATAGCGTCAAATGCATAATATTTTGATAGAATGGACCTTAGGTAACAGTACACGAGTTTAAAAGGGACTAATGTAGGTATGTGTTATGAAATAGTTTTATTTTAATATTTTATACATACTACTCTGAAAGCTGCACGAAGTTTATGGAAGCTTTCGCGATGTGGAGCTATCGTAGAATGCTACGCATTAGCTGGACACGGAAAATTTCCAATGAGCAGGTACTCCAGCGGTAAGAACCGCGAATTGTTGCACACTATCAAAAGAAAAATCGCGTAACTCAGCCATGTCACAAGAAATACGAGCTTCTCTAATTTATTATGAAGGGCAAAATTGAAAGAAAGTGACGCGTGTGACGTAGAAAAAAGTCTTGGTTACGTAACATTCGAGAATGGACCAGTATTTCCAGCGTGGAAGACCTATTTAGCTTGGCTCAGGATAAGAATAAGTTGGCTGAGCGAGAGGCTAACCTCCAGTAATGCAAAGACACCTGAAGAAGAAGATGAACTTATATTTTGATTTGCCAGATTTTTGTTTTATTATTTATTTTATCTCTAATTGTGAAAATTCCGATAAAAGCCGAAAGCAAGCTCAGGAACAGGCATTAAACATTAGACCAAAGTTGAACACTTGTTATTTAAATATATAACGAAACGGCGTTTGTCAAAGTGCTAAGGAGACACTAACCTTATGTAGTCCACAAGTTCACGCATTCTGTGTGCTTTGTACTGATGTACATGTTTTCATACAGTAGACATTCTGAGTTATAAACTAATCCAAACATGTAACGCGATCAGAGAACGCGTTAACGCGTCACCGCTCTCTCTCTGAACGAACCCTTACAGTTCACACCTCAAGTATGACTTTAATTAGGTTTTTTATTTAGTTGTTAGTTACAATTTCATTTCAAAGTCGAAACAACGTTTAGATTGAAAAACTTTTGTATAAGTAAATATTGAATATACATACAAAAATTATGTACCTATGCAATACAAATTGTTTGCAACGACATACGTCCTTATTAATAAAACCCTTTAATAAGGTCCTAAAAATATCAATGGATTTGTCGACAAATCAACAAAAAATAACGATTTCACTATCCCCTCTTAAATAGAAACTTCAAGGATGATATCAATGCCTTGTATGACATTAGTAACAATGTGATGCTAGTGTTGCCATTTTATTATTCCATGTCCGTCACATTTCACAATAGATCGCGTTGCATTGCGATGGTCGGTGGTGACGCTTCGGAAGTACTGACATTCAGAGTCAAATGTTACAACATCTCACAAATATAACGTATAAGTTTATAACAAATAACACTGTAGTTGTAAATAAAGAAATTATCTAGTGGAGTATGATAATATAAGAAAGAAAATGTATATTACAATAAAAATAACAATCTAAAAAGAGTGCTCAACTGCTGACCACGTGTCTGTAGAGTGAAGTTTAACTATAAAAAAAAGTAACAAATTAACAAATTGGAAAGAAAAGTACTAGTACCTAGCCACTAGGTGGCAGGATTTCAGTTGAGGACCATTTTTGGGGTTCCTAAGGAGAAAATGGATCCTTTTTAAGGCTGATGACCGCCCTCCGCGTTTAAGGCTAATCTTCGTTAATCTTAGCTCTTTCGATACAAACGTACCTATTAAATCATATTTTATACACAAAGTGTTCAAACTCGTTGAAATTGTGCATGCATGTTCTTGAGCCTAAAACAACAGTTTTTCGTTTAATACATTATTTTATATCTAAATGTGGAAATATCAATTCCCATGCAAAACAATTCTTCCAAATAATAAAAATAT
The DNA here is from genome assembly GCA_963854805.1 of Plagodis dolabraria. Lineage (NCBI taxonomy): Eukaryota > Metazoa > Arthropoda > Insecta > Lepidoptera > Geometridae > Plagodis > Plagodis dolabraria. The sequence continues at coordinate 9,036,201 of OY978442.1, forward strand.
TAGGTACAGATTTTCACGGTACAACCTTCTTAAACTTTTTAAGAGAGAAAAATATGCATGAAAAATTTCAGCGAGTTGTAAAAGTACACTTTGTGTTTAATACACTATGACGAAACTACTTTTGTATCGAAAGCGCTATAAAGCCACTACTTAAAGCGCTGTATCTTTTGAACCTTATTATCTGGTACAAATGTATAGAGAATTATCTTTATTATGACGAATTATAATAAATTACCACCAAACATAAAAAATGTAAGCTCATTTAACGTATTTAAATCGCGACTAGCGCAACACGCCGTCAACGATGATCTCTTATAAACAAGGCGTTGATGTGTTACCTACCTGCATTTTTATACGTTAAATGAGTACTTGTATTAGTATTAACGAACGATAGTAAGAAATATGATATGTTCTTGTTCTCATGTAAGTGACTATGTAGTCTTTTTGAGAATAAATTTCTTTAAACCTGAATTACTCTTTTGTTATACCCTTATCATTAAACTTTCTATAAATATAAAATCTAAAGTAAAACAATAAATAATAAAATTCGGCCAAAGGCGAGATGGTAAAATTAAGTTTTTTTTTGTTTGTTACTATGCGTGTCTTATTCGCTACTGGCTGGTTACAAAATGTGTCCCAGGGTTTACATTTCAATGTGGTAGCCATATCCGATATGACTATTCATCTCTTAGCGACTAAATTATTAAGCTAGATTCATTAAGTCGTCTATAAACGCAAAAGATACTTTTAGCACTACTTCCTGACTTATTCCTGAAAAGCGGAGTATAACCAAATTAAACTCGGCGAAACCAAGGTCAGATGGAATTTTCAGAGACATCTGAAAATATATTTATTATTGAGGCAATTTAGTTACCTTTTACCACTTATTGTTGAGTGATTATGTGGTCGGGGAAGGCAAAAAGGATTAACTTGGCATGGTAACTGGTACAGATTCTCTACTTGAGGGTAGTTCCTAGCCAGATGGCCATTCACAGAATACCCTAACATCATGCCAACTGACAACCTTGCTCTACAAACTGGAACACTGAAAGACTGACTGCTCATTAACTGTTGCTTAACAGTTGCCGAAGTTAATTAACAAGGCGTTAAGAACAGTTTAACGAGCAGGTAAAGTCGCGTTATATCGAGGTCGTTATTTGTACGGCGTTATTCGAGGGAACTATTCCATTTCACAAAACTTCCCAATCGTGACGTGACAAACATCGGAAGTGATACCGTAGTAACTGAATACCGTATCATATATGTTACACAATCGAAACACGGTTAAATTTGTAACGGCGGATTGTTTTGCAACATTTATTACGAGTGACCTAGTTAAAATAATGCTAGAATTGACCTAGGACGTTCTGTTTTTGTTGGTGTAATTGAAAATGACACAATCTATAGGTATTTGGCCTTGAGACTAAACATTCAGGTCTTAGTTATGATTTAGAAACCCATTTTTATTTATATTTGTTGCACAGGATATTAGGTTAGAGTTGGTATGCCTCTCACTAGGGGACTGTAGACACCGTAAAAGTCGCGAATAGCCAATAGTTACAAGTAGCTAATAGCCGTTCCTTGTGGCGTTCTATGGGGGAGGCGTTTGTTCAACAGTGGACGTCTTACAGCTGTATATAATATTTATTTATAAAGTAATATTAGTGTCCCCAAATGATAATTCTCAAAAACAGCCGTTATAATTCAAAGGTGAACAAAGCTCTCCCGTTGGAGGAGGATTTTTTGTATCGCGGATAGGCTAGTCTTAGACCACTATCTCAACTGATGGTAAGTGATGTTCGCCTAAACAACATCTTCAGTCGGAAGTCGAAGATGTTGTTCAGGCTAACCTAGAATTAATGGCTCTGAAGAACTGTTGCCGGAACACACCGTTAGGTGCTTGCCGACACATTTTCTACTTGAGGGTGGTAGCTAGCCAAACGGGCATTCGCGAAATGCCCTGTGACCTTGCTGTAACGACTGCCATTCTAAGACAACAACCGGTACCGACGGCTTAACATGCCCTCCGAAGCACGGAAGCGGCCAGTAGTGATGTCACTTGCGCTCATCCCTCGAAGTTATAATCGCAGCGGACGTTGCTTATCTTATCTGATCGGTTAAAAAAGGCTAAGCAAACATCGCTACGAGAGTTTCAAAATTTTTGGTTTTGCCATAATCCCTATGCTTGGCATGCGTTTTGGGGATGGTAGCGTAAAATGGCAATTCTTCAGAAGGTACTGCTGCCCACGTTCCGGTATTTTTCCTTTAGCCGCTTCTTACGAACACAGGAACATAATAATATGTGACATACTAGCCCAATGGGCAAACCATCGATTGCTGGTCTACGAAACATCTCCAAGATGAACGACCATTCGCTTAAAAATCTATCTGGTGATAAAACTAAAACCAAGAGATGCACCTTTCATTTAGAACATTTAGTGAGAATTAATTTCAACAAATTCCCAGCCACGAATTTCCCCGCAATATTATTCCGTAACCAATTTACCGTTTTGTATTATTTTACTTTGTAACTTATTCGGTTGCGTTTACGCACGCTTTTGATTTTACGCTTGCTGCTCCCGACCTTGGCGTAAAGTTACGATGGATAATAACTTCATATATTTGCTCTAGTTTGTACAGATTACGTTATCTAATCCGTGCTTTAGTTAAGGACTGAGGGTTAAAGATTCAAGAAGAAAGTAGACATGATTAAAATGATACTTAACAACGTTTTTCGAAGATCTGTTTTAATTTATGGCGGGCGATTATGCGATTGATTACGTTCAGGCTAACCTAAAATTACTGGCTCTCAAAGACAGCAGCCGAAACACACCGTTAGGGGCTTGATGACTGGTTATTTTGTGGTGAAATGCCTTTGAACTGCCCGTCTACCTCGCTGGTGGCGGAAGAGGTGTGTGGGACTTGTACCTAAAACTAAAACCCCCCGTGAGCAGTCCTCCACCGAGGTGAGGCAAGACGTTACCATTCGCCATCTGGCCCTGGCACTGGGCCCGGTCGTAGCCGGGCCTCTCCACAAGTCTTGGTGAGCACGATCGTTCCTCTACAGGACGATAACCGAGGCTGACGTGACGGCTTAGTATGGCCTCCGAAGCTCGGAAGCGCTCAGTAATAAATGCCAATAGTGATCAACCATCTAAGTGATGACCAACTAACGCGGTAATCCTACCTCAATGGGTACTTCTGAACGATATTTTCACCTTCATCGAAACGAAATGGAAATGCGAACATGCGAGGCCACTGTCACTTTCACAGGCGGCAATTTTCCGAGCCATGCACTTAGATGGAAATACTCGGTAATATTTGCTAACGGTCACTACATTCGAAAGTGGATACAATATAGTCCATAAAATATTTATACATTTTTAAGAAACTACTGAGTGCAGAATACCATTTAAGCTTTTCTTAGCTGTAATGACATCCACCAGCAGCCTCTCTCACATCCGTGAGTTAAAGATGCTAAATTAATTGGACCTTATTAATTTTATAAATGATGATTGAAAAATCTGTCCCTAAGCACCTAACAATGTTTTCCGGTAGCTGTCCTTGAGAGCCAGTAATATTACAGGCACATGAGACTTAACAACTGCATGTCACGGTGTGACGGGCGCAGTGCAATTCGTCACTTGTGATGAAATGCATCTTTTATCAGACACAGGTTAGTCTATTTTAAATCAGGTGGAATTCGCGATTGTTTCGTCACAATAATATAAAAAAGCAACTACCTACATATGTTTCATTATATTTAAGCCTTCGTTCTATTAACCGTATATTGCTAATAAGTACTTTCCATTGTTACAATTTAATTAAGGAAATTCGATCGACAGAATGCAAATTATATACTGCGGTTGTTTGTTGCCAAACTATTGGTCACACATGATTGCACTAAATTCAATGTCGCAAGTAAGAATGCGAAATGAGAACCATAGTCTACTCCGCCCTAAGATATACAGGGATAGTGCAGTAACTCAATATAAGACGATGTTTTTTTTATGGAATTGAGACGGAACAAGCTCGAGGCCCACCTGATGTTAAGCGGACTAACCTCTGCCTATATCAGATGCATTTCGTCACAAGTCCCGAATTGCACCCGTCACCTTGAAACATAATTGTTAAGTCTCATTTGCCTGTAATTTCACGGGCTCTCAAGGACTACTGCCGGAACACATCGTTAGGTGCTTGGCGACAGATTTCCTACTTGAGTGTGGTCGCTAGCTAGGTGGGCATTCGCAAAATTCCCTTCCACCATGCGGTGAAGCTCAAGCCCGCGGCGGAATTCGAACCATGGACCTGCTGCGCGGCAGTCCATAGCCGATGCCACTGGGCCATCACAGCTTCAAAAATCATGTTGATAAATAGAGGGTAATGGTGACACAAACCTTCTTCCCAATATGTGGTAATAGAAATGCGGAGGTATGTGTGTTGGTACTACTTATTCCTACGCCATCGAAGGAAGGCAGTTTTTATAGCTTACTAAATGACCCCGTGTACTTCGTATCATCTATCTTAACGGTCGAACGTCAAATGTTTGCCAGGAAAGTATAGGTAGAACATATTTTTACAAATTATTAGAGTACAAAATTTTATGCCCAAGGCGGGAATCGAACCCGCGTCCTCCGATTTCGCACCGGCTGCCTATACCACTCGGCCACATGAACTTGGCATTTTTAGCTGAAATTTTGTACTCCAATCGTATTATTTAAACCGTCATAGGAGACGGTGCGCTTAGCACGTGTAGTCATAATAATTAGAAATATTCGTAGAACAGTCTATATGGGAAAATGAAGTTGTTGTTTTTACTATGTTCCTCGCCATTTTTCCATATTATATTCTTATCGTTTAAACCTTCCTTGGACTAGGACAAACTTTCAAAACCAAAATCACCTAAATCTGCTCAGCCGTTCTAGAATTTTAGCGAGACAAACAACCGCAATTGATTTTTATATATATAGAGATAGAGATTGGCTAGCCTTTGACCACTATCTTACGTGATGGTAAGTGATGATGTGGTCGAAGGTGTTGTTCAGGCTAACCTTTTTACCGAATTACTGGCTCTCAATGACCATCCAGCTCATGACCGCGGCGGACGTTGCTTTACTTTGCTGATCGGTTCAGAATGGCCAAGCAAACTTCGCTACGAGCGCTTCAAAATAATAATAACAAATATTTTATAAATATTTTAAGAAAACATCAAATTAATATATAAATAAAACACTTTAAAAAATTACAAATATATCTATCTAGTGGCAATTCCGCCTAATTTTCATGTTAAGCCGACGTGACGTCACAACCGCCACGCAGCCAAACTGGAAGAATTTTCGACGCGTTTTGCTTCTACACAAAGCATCCTCAGGAGGTGTTGTCCCTACGAGCGCACGGTCGAGAATGCCACTCTTGATCTTACGATTTTTCTTCTTTTCGATATTTTTTATATTTTTAAGTGTTTTGTCAAAATATTTATTTGATGCTTCCAAAAAATATTTATAAAATACTAGCAGTCCCGGCTTCGCACGGGTAATTACGACTATAAATTGAGATGTAAGCTATCCTATCTTTCAATTTGAATCAAATTGCACACGGTGTGTAAATCAAATTTAAAATCAATTCAGTAGTGTAGCAGTCCATCGCGGACAAACAACGTGGCACGTAATTTTTATATATATAAGGATTTGTTTTTATTAAATATGGATTTCCGCAAAGTAACGCCTGAATCTATTCATTAATTTGGTCATTTGTGGTATTAGCGACGAGAAGACTTGACAAAGCTTACTTGATTTACTGTTACATTTTGTATAATGTAGAACACCTGCCCTAAGGCAGACGACGGAAGTTACTCAAATGGTACCACGGCCCTGTTATTAAGATTGTACGCAACGTTTTGTTGCATATGTACTGATTGGACTTGATTAATTATTGACCACAAATATGTTTTATATAAGATCCGAGTAGAGTTGATTGTGATAAAATGTTGGCAAGAATTAATTTGCAAACATGAACTAGATACGGCAAAAGCTGTGCTGTCCATCTTTAGGGTGGGAACTTACGTCAATGGCAGGAAATTCGAAATTTAAACAGATTTTTCACGTCTGGAGCTTAGTCTGGTAATCATTCTGTATGATTTTGGTATTGGTGAGCTTGAAATAATATTGCTCGTATTATCTTGACAAGTCATGATTTTTATATATTACCCTTAAAACTGTCAAAAATATTTAAAATGACATGTACATACTTTACCGTACTTTTTATTTATTTATTGGCAACTGGATACATAGTCCTTATGCCTTTTACTGTACTATATTAGCCGGATTGCCCATTGCTAAACACAGCCTCCCCAATCAAGAGGGGTTTGCCGTAATCCCCACACTTAGCAGGCGTCTTGGGGATCGCAGTTTATGGTTAATTAATAAATTAATTAATTTAGTTTAATTTCCTCAGAAAGGCGCTGCTTTTCCATTTTACCTCTAGTCGCAGTTTAGTTTAGGCACCACACGGGCGATATTTATGCACTGTGTAGATAAGGACATGTCCCTATTACAAATATAATCAATTTAATGTGTATAAAATTAATATTTTGGATATCATAACTAATATTCTAAGAATCTCACGTATTACGTGTCGAAGTACGTTAGGTGACTTAGCAACAAAACGAAACAAAAATTATTATATATTGAATATCCTGCGATAAACGACAGCATTTAGCTTTGATTTCAACAGTGCATTTCACTATTTACGATATTTTTGGCACAATATCTCTTATTGATTTATTACATACACAATGTACCACACCCCATCATTGCGAAAATAATCAAGTTAAATCCGCAACATACCATCTCAGACCAAATAAAAAGTCAAGACAGAATGTTGTGAACAGAGAAGTGAGGCCGGTTTTCGAAACATATGTGTGTGTGTCGGTGTTGCCATGATAATCAAATTACCTTATAATAACGTTACCAATTTAATAACGTAATTAGTATTAATACAACAATAGGGTTCTGATGTAACGTGTCGGCAAAAGTAGTGTCGTTAAGTAAGGGAAGGGAATGGAAAAAGTGTTTCGGAAATAACATTACTGGGTATTTAATTTACATGCATTTATTTCTTGTAACTAATCAGTGATGGGTTTCTTATGCAATTGGGGAAAAAAGCACAAAGCCCACCTGGTGTTAAGCTGTAACCTCTGCCAATACAGATCGTCACAAGTGGCAAACTGCACTGCACCCATCACCTTGAGACATAAAGATGTTAAGTCTCATGTGCCTGTAATTTTACCGGAACATAGGAATGTGACATTAATGCTTGGCGGTAGAAATAGGTATAAATAAATATATAAATAGTCGCCGATTTTAAAATATTCCCATGATAGTTCCTTCTTACTTTTCCGAATGATTTCGATCCAATTTTGTTTAATTTTAGGACTCAATTCGGAAAATGAAAAAATATTTAAATAGTAACACTGGTAAGTGACCAGTAAAGCATGAACAGTTAAGAAGGAACTTAAATTTGAATATGAGGTATCAGCAATTATAATTAAAGGTATCAGCTTTCCAACAAAAAATTAAATGACGGAGTTATGAAGTAACAAAGATTTAATCAAATAAATTAAATTTAAAAAATACAACTGAATTGAAAACCGGGTCCTTTTTGAAGTCGGTTGAAAATGGACTGAATGAATGAAATCCATCTTTTAAATTTGCAATTAAACCACTGAACCGATTTTGATAATGATATTGCGTCGTTGGCATCTACGACGCAATATCTGTATTTAAAAAAAATACAGTCCAATTGAGAACCTACTCTTTTTTTAAGTCGGTTAAAACACATTGATCAACTATTAAAAAATACTAATAGCAATAAGTTGTGTATTATCACCCAATAATAGGGTAAACCTTATAGTCTTAATAACGGCAACACCAATGCCACCACGCCGCAATAGTTCGACTGACCAGTCAAGGCGTAGTTTCGTTGTACATATGTGTGTGTAATCGTGTTTGTACACGGCGAGGCGTAGTTTTACCGGCCTCACTGCTCTTTACACAACATTCTGTCTTGACTTTTTATTCGGTCTGAGCATACCATACCGTGTAGTATATCGAAAGTTGCGTCTCCGGAAGCACAGCACGACTAAGCATTATTACTACAGTCATTTCATACAAGAATTTTAATTGTGTAAACCGATTTCATACAATGTAAAAATAAAGCAAAAACAGTTTTTTGCTTTATTTTTACAGTAGATTTTAAACATTTTATGAATTTTTTCACTTACACCTTCTTACGGATAATCAAATAAAAAGTTCAATTTGTAAGAGCGAGTAATTTGAAATTTCACTTCTTGAGCTTTCACGATAACGAGATGTTTAGTAACATAAAAAAAAACCTACAAGTGCGAGTCGGACTCGCGCACGAAAGGTTCCGTACCATTAGCTATACAACATTAGACTTCATATTTTAACCTTTTTTGTTTCAACGTGCGCGAGTCCGACTCGCACATGGCCAACTTTTTGTATTTTTTATAGCGGCAACAGAAATATATCATCTCTTATAATTTCAACTGTCTAGGTATCACCGTTCTTGAGACAGCCTGGTGACAGACGGATGGACGGACGGAAGGACAGCGAAGTCTCAGTAATGGGGCCCCGTTTTCACCCTTTGGATACGGAACCCTAAAAACGTACATTTTCGTTTTACGACAACAATTTCACACTACATTTGACCATTAAATGTAGTGTGAAATTGTTGTCGTAAAATATTTATCTCTGTTATGTGTTTCTTTATAGCGTGATTATCTTTTATTTTTCACACAATAACTTCCCACGGAAATATAAGATATTATGATATGCTAGCGCCATTATTTCTGAGGTTAGAACTGAAGGGTTGCCTCATCTTAGTTGAGACACCTTAAGTTAAGAGATTAAAGAGAGTTTATGACGTCTTTTCTTTTTTTATGGAGGAAAAGTTTGCCTCTCAATTTATGTCGTCAGCTATCGTCGAAATATGACGTAAACTAACGTTGAAAAATGACGTTAAGTAATGCTATTATATGACGTCGAACTAACTTCGACCATGACGTTGAAAATGACGTTTAATTTGTGACATCGAACCTTGAATCATGACGTGATCAGACAAATTCAAATTCAAAATCATTAATTCAATTTAGGCGTCTACGACGCTCTTAATTGTAATTCTCTTTCTTGTAATTGACCTTCAGATCAATTAACGGTTAAGCAAGCTTCGAATGTCTTGTATAAACCATGCGATACCATTATGTTGTTACATTGTACGCTAGTAGTCTGTACCTTGCACCATAATGAGGGTCAGCCCGTCATTACCCGTGTTTGATGCAACTGACCGCAATGCATTTTATCCAGGGCAACGAACCGCCAGATGATCGACAGATGATGTCGATGCAGCTTATCCGATGTTGCAATGCATACCTGCATAAATCAACATGCACCGAAATGAAGAAACAATCTTATAAAATATGAATCTGTTGCTCAGTTGCGTTGATGCACGTCCGGTTTATATGCTTCATCAAAGGGCATTTGGTCAATGTTGAAATCTTGCAATGGAGAAATTTCACGTCATACTGTGATGTACATTCCAATGTAATTTAGGTATTCAAATTGAGATGTACATTGTTATATGTAAACGATTAAGCTTTCTCTCTTCCTACAGTATAACATCTAAGTAAAATGATCCTTCTTATTCTTATTCCGATGGTAATGGTAATTTAAATTTTGTGCGTATATAGCGTGGTGGAGTCACCCCACTTACTCGTTCCGTGGATGTTGAGAGACGCGAAAAAGTGTAAAGTACTGGAAGGTCGACAGCAGCGCCTTCTGAGGAACTGCTGCCAAGCGTGGGAATTATGGCAAACCCCCCCTTTAATGAGGAAGGCTATGTACAGCAGTGGAAAATCTTTGACAATCCAGCTGATACAGTACAATCTACATAATATAAACGTAAAGGTTGTATGGCAATTTTAAGAGCCTGTTTCACAATGTCCAAATACGGTCCAATATCACATCTGATAGACATGGTAAATTGTAAAGTATTTTATTTATATTTTATTCTGCTGCATAGAACATATAAATCGGCTTTGAAACATGCACAATTAAGATAGGGTTTGGGTATGTTTGTAAAAAATATAACTATATAATTTTGAAACTATATCAGAATTGTAGTTTTCCTTAAATGGGCACTGAAATTGATACAAAATTACAATTACTGATATTGCAAGCTGGTATTTTTAAGAGCACGTGTGTTTTAACTTAATTGTTGACTCATTTCATGGCACGTGTTTGTCAATATGCTTAAAATTAAATTCAACAAAATTTATGTAAATATTAAAAACTGGTTTCCGATAGCAGCATGCCGTTGACAAAATCAACATTTTATCTTAATTTACTTACCTCCATTTACACGGGGTTTATTTTTGGCACGACTAATAATGGATGAAACATTTCATCTGCAGAATGCAAAGAAGAAAATTGAACAGCTAATTTCTATGAAATTTTCTATGAATAACAAACGTACGGCTTTACTAAATAAAAGTGTATATTGTATGGCTCCAAGGATGTATAATAAATTACCAGAAAGCATCAAAAATTGTTATCGATCTACCTTTGAATTAAAAGTTAAGAGCATCCTTATGGGAAAATGTAATTACAATATAATTGATTATCTAAATGACAATGAAATCTATGATTTATAACTTGAACATTTTACTTTTAATATTATTTGCAATTTTTCGTTGTCATTTATTTTATTCACTGACATTTCTTTCTACATATTTTTATTGCTGGTTTATTGAATTTTATTTCTTATGTTTTAATTTATATTTAAATTGTTTAATTTTATATTATGTATCATTTGTATGCTAATTATGGCAAGGATGTATATGGCACTTTTTATATTATAAATCTTACAACATGTATAACCGACTTCTTGCAAATAAAATATTTGACTTTGACTTTGACCTTGACAAAAGACGATTCATTTCTAGTGAGGTCCAGTTTTCGAGTCATTCTTAGTCAAAAGCAAAACATACCTAGAAGAGACTTGGCAAACTAGGAAAAGCGATACTTATCCCCACGTAAACGAATTTAAATATAAAAAGCCCTTCCCATATAGCGTTGCTTCTGTGGAACGGTGTGCTTGTAGTATTTGCTACAACCTCTCCACTCTCTTTAGCGAAGGACCACTGCGGAATTGTTGACGATGCCAAATTAACTAACACTAGAATTACTTGGCATCCAAATAGATATCAGTTCGCTATGTGAATTATTTCTTTATTTATTCTCCCTTACCAATTTTACCATGGCGCACGTCTTAACATCCTCGACTCAACGGCTTGTTACCAGCCCTCACGTCTTGCAGACTTGGACTACAAAGTCCGTTTCACGCGATGTTTTTTCCACATACCGTTAAAATGTGAAATGACCTTCTTCGGTCATTCCTCGTAACTACAGCTTGTTTGTTTGTTTAGGGAGGACATAGATGCTGGCTACCGCCTGTGCGGTCGTCCAGCTCCACCGGGTTTTGGGCGAGGGCCTGGCCCTACAATAGCCCGGGAGGGAGAAGTGCCGAAGGCACTTCTCCCGAGACGGGCGTAGAAGGCGAAAAGCGCTTTCTACCTCCGTCTCCTGCGGACGCCGAAAACGTACCGCTATTATAGGAGGGGTTGACAGCGAGCTCAAGGGCACCACTGTGGTTCGGACCTCGGCTTGTCTCGCTGTCGAGAGACATGGGGGGGATCGGAGCAAAATGCCTCTGTGCAACTGCAGTGTTGCACAATTGGGCCCTACTGAATAATACTCTTTGATTATTTGGAGAGCAATTTATCGTGACCTTGTTTTTGCCTCGAGCTCGCCGGCGAGCTCGGTGTTTGATTGTGTGACCTCTAATTACCTCACACCTGGGGATTTTACCTCGACGACTTGCGGATAACGCTAAAGCTGCCAATGTAATGACTGCGATGGGGTCATCCGGGTCGTCTAATACCTGCCGTGGTCGGCGACGGGGGGGTTTGAAAAATGGGATAGAAGAGGCAGTCGAGTAGTTCGATGCCTGGACAACCAATGGGTTCGGGTGGTGGGGCGCTCGATCAAAGTATCGGCGGGCGCAGTCCTTATTGAACTGCGCTAGAGAGGGAAGGTTTAAGTCGCAATGCAACTCGGTGTTCCGGATATACCACGGGGCGCCGGTTGCATTACGAAGAAAACGGTTTTGGATGACTTGAAGTTTATGAAGGTGGGCCTCACTAGCATGACTAAACACTACTGATGCGTAAGTCATGATGGGGCGGATGCAGGCAGTGTAAAGTGTCTTCTTATTACTAAGAGACATTTTACTCTCTTTGCGAAGTAGGGGACCAAGGCGACCCATTATGAAGGCCGCTCTGTTACGGACGGTTGTTATGTGATCGTTAAAGGTGAGATGACGATCAAGGGTGACTCCGAGGTATTTTGTTCTAGGAACCCAGGGAATGGGTTCGTCGAACAAAATAAGCGGTTTCGGGTAAGGGGAGCGTGTCTTCTCAGTAAAGCACATAGCTGTGCTTTTAGCTGGGTTGACCGCGATGCGCCATTTTCGGAACCAGTCACCGATCTCGGTGATGGCCCGTTGCATGACGAAATAGGACTGTCTGTTGATATGCCACCCAGTGGTGTAAATGGCGGTATCATCCGCATATTGGGCTAGGAATACTTTGGGCTGAGAGCGTGGGATGTCACTGGTATACAGTGCAAAGAGAATAGGTGATAGCACGGAGCCCTGAGGGACTCCGGCTCTGACTGGGTGGGGGGAGGAGAGGGTGCCTTCCACGCGATAGCGAAAGCTTCTGGCTTTAAGGAAGTCTTGTAGGATGAGCACAAGACGTTCTGGCACGCCAAATTGGTATAGCTTGTAGATCAAGCCGTTGTGCCAGACTTTGTCAAAAGCTTTCGCTACGTCGAGGAAGACTGCTAGCGTAGTCTGGGGTTTGGGGTACTTATTGAAGCCCTCAATGATGTGCTCCGTGAGGCGGTGCACCTGTTGGACGCATGAGTGTCCGGGTCTGAAGCCAAACTGCTCATCTGGGATAAGGTGGTGTTCCTTAGCATGGGACTGGAGATGGTTTGCAAGTAACCGCTCGTAAAGTTTGCCTAAGGCACTGAGGAGGCTGATGGGGCGGTAACTGGTGGGGTCAGATGAGCTTTTGCCTGGTTTGTGAATGCCAATGACATTTGCACATTTCCAGGTGTCTGGGAATAAGCAGTGGCTCATAGCAGCATTGAAGATGCTGACTAAGAGATGGATGAGAGGAGGAGAGAGGGTTTTAAGAACCCTGTTGGAGATGCCATCGGCACCGGGGGATTTGCGCGGTCGGAGGGCCTTGATCAGTCTCTCCACCTCAGCGTAAGTCGCTAAGGTGATTGGTGGGAGTTCAGAGGTGACCACAGAGCTTTTACGTTCGACTTCAGCATCCACCGAATCGAGGTGAGCTTGGTCAACGTGATCTACGTTAGGGGAACACTGAGCCTCTAGGCTATCAGCTAGGCACTCAGCTTTGTCTTCGTCAAAGAACGCTGGGACAAGTGGGACTGGTCTGTATAAGGGAGGCATGTCGTTATGGTTACTTCCTTTCAAGCCTCGCGCCAAGTCCCAGTAAGCATGGTGGCTTGGCACGAGGTTTGAAAGTTTATCGCCCCATTGTTGATCACGCAACTCAGACATGCGACTTTGAACCATGCGTTCAAAGTGGCGTTTCTTAGTTTTGTTCTCTTTACTGGGGTAAGAGTCGTAATGTCGGGTCACTGCTTTACTCTCCGTCACCAATCGTCTCACATCCGCTGGAATGACAAGGCGCCGGTCATCCGGCACTATGACCTCCTTTGCGGATGCACCTACTACGGTGGAGAGGTGATTGGTGAACGAATCGATCGCAAGGGTTATGTCATCTTTTGTCAGGATATCGTCAGGGATCTTGTCTAGGTCCGGTGAACTGATAGCCTTTAGGGCATCGCCTACTTGCTTCCAGTTCACTATCGTCTTAGTGGGGCGGGGGAGGTCAGTCGTTGGGTCGGGACCTAGTCGCAGTATAATGGGTCGGTGGTCAGAGTGAAGCTCGTGAACCACTTCTATGGAGCGTAACCGGAGTGTTACGCCTCTGAATAGTGCCATGTCAAGCAAGTCAGATCGGTGGTTTTCCATATAAGGGTAGTGAGTGGGCTCAGTGGGCGCAATTATGTCAAAGTTAAGTTCTGCGATTAGGTTTTCGAGTGCAATACCTCTGGGATTGTTGACGTTACAATTCCATAGGATGTGCTTACTGTTGAAGTCGCCAATCAGAATGACGGCGCTTCCTAATGAGAATAGGGCTTCTAAGTCAGCTCGGACGATCGGCTTTTTGCAAGCTTGGTAACAGGATGCTATGACTATAGGTTGATGACCAGTCATAGCTAGGAGGCAACAAGATGCTTCCATATTAACAAGAGTCGGGGTAGGTAGGGGAATGCAGTGCAGGGACCTTTTGTAATAGATAAGAGTGCCTCCCCCACGGGAGTTCACTCTATCATCACGTACCGTTCTGTAGTTGGCAAACCTAGGGTTCGCCTTCCCCGGTTTTAGAAAGGTTTCCTGCACGCATATGATATCGATAAGGTGGGTACAACAAAAGTCGTGGACGAGGTCACGTTGTTTGAAGAGGCCGTCAGCGTTAAATGACGCTAACGAGACTGAGTACGGTTTCGTGCGTTCGGTTGTACTACCCATAGTGGTTGTACTGGGGAGGGGCCTGGGGAACGAAGCGCTTAAGGGCGCTAAGTAAATTCGCGTGTTCCAATGTGTATTGGATCACGTCCGCTGGGGATTGAGCGTATTGCATCTTGTGGAATAGCTCTTGTACCTCATTGATGTCAACCGACATAGCCAGATCGCTGACTAGGTTGATTGCCTCTTGAAGAGGGGCAGCCATCAATTGCATAGGTGGAGCTTGTGGCCGGGAAGCGGCGCGGGGAGGCGCGCGAATGGTGTTGGCGACGGGTGCCGGGAGCGCGGGGCGAGCCGGGGCCGGTGCGCGGGCAGGGGCCGCGGCGCGGGCGGGTGCGGGTGCGGGCGCGGGTGCGGGCGCGCGGGCCGGGGCGCGGGCGGTAGCGACGGTCTTAACCATACTGGGTGGTTTAGACCATGCGTTACGGGCTGGGAGCGGCGCGGGTATTACCTGTGAGGCAGGTACTACCGTTAGTTTGGGGCTTACCCGTTGGTAACGGTCGTATGAGGGACGGGTTGGCCTATGCCTTGCCACCCTGTGGTTCACTCGTGGTGCTTTAGGGCAACCACGGTAATTCGCGGTATGCCCTTGAGCGCCGCATAACACACAGCTGGGTGGGTCCGGCGAATCCCGGGTGCGAGTGCACGCTGCTGTCGCGTGATCGCCTAGGCACTTAACGCACCTAGCGCGAGCGAAGCAGAATCGGGAGGCGTGCCCGTATAGTTGGCAGTTGTGGCACTGCGAGGGACTCCCATTCTTGTATGGGGCTTGGACATCGAGTCCTGAGAGGCCACAGACCTTTTTTAAATTAAAAATGGCCTTGCCTTCAGGAGTACGATCTAGTACTACGAGTACTAGATCGTAGGGACTGCGGTCCTTCCCGCTGTACATGCGGTGAACTGCATGTACGGGGAAGTCTTGTGCCTTCAGGTCGGCACATACCGAATCGGTATGTACCTCCTTGGGCACACCGCGGATGACCACTCGGAGGACTTTCTCCTCTTCGAGCGCATAAGTGTGAAAACTTATGCTCTCGTTGCGGAGGAGTTTTGTTAGCGCTCTGTGGTCGCTAATGGAGGAGACTTGGACTTTAATGCCCTGCTGCGTGGAGCGGGCATTAGTATAATGGATCCCACGATCCGAAACCAAACGGGACAGCATGTCCCATTTGGTTTTGTCCTGAATGAACAGGGGCGGAGGCGGTTTTTCGCGGCGCGCGCTCGCGTCCTGAGGGGACGCGGCAGTGGTGGCCGGAGCGGAGGGAGGAGACGCGGGGCGCGGGGCGGGGGTCGGCTTCTTGCCGGAGGCGGGGGCCTTAGCGGGTGCCTTGGCGGGAGGGGCGGAAGTTGCGCAACTAGCGGCTTTAGGAGCACGCTTGCGCTTTCTATCTACGACGGTATAGCCGTCGTTATCTGAGTCCGAGTCAGTGCGTAAGGCGCGACTCGGATCTACCTCCATCTCCGCTTCGGAGTCCGAAGTGGGCTCTACAACGGCGATGGAGGGACGGGTGCTCGCTGGCCTCCCGATCGGTGAGCGCGAGCGAGACCTCTCACGGGGAGGGGCTGCCACCGTGCGTCTGTTGTCTGGGCCCGGAGCGGGCGAAAGCGGACTGTCCTCTGAGAAGGACCGGGTCAGAGGAGGGACGTTGGCCTCCGGGTTTGAAGTCCCGGAGGGAGCGATGAGAGTGTCCGTGAAGCGGGCATTCTCTTCCTCTTCTAGGAGTTGCATATGTGCAACGTATAGATCGGGGTGGCGGAGGGCGAAGGTCTGAAGGACCTGCACCTCACCGTTAGAGGGACGGGACTGCATCCTGAGGGGAATACTCAGGACGCCCTATCCAGGGTTTGAATTCCCTCACACACCTTGTGAGCTCACTGTGTGAGAGGGAGTGTGTACCTACGGTGTGCCCTAGTTGTGTACCCTCTCCGAGCTTTTTTCTCGGCGGAGAGGGGTGCTCCTAAGCGCTACTCCGGGTTTGACTAGGGGCGACCCCAAGGCCAGAATTCCGGAGCCCAGCTTGCTTCGGCTGACCCGTGAAGCGGGAAAGGCCACGGTGCAAGGTTAAACCAAAACAACAACAGTGGCCGTTGTCACCGTAGGGTGTCACACTGCGACCGCAGCAAATGGCGGATTTGATCGTTCAGACGGGTTTGGCTGACGCTACCCCACGCCTGAACGACGTCGCTTAACAGCACAAAGTGTGTTGTTACGCGACTGTTACTATGTTGTGTCGGATAGTAAAGTGGTGAAATGCGCACCGAAAAGTGCGGTCGAAGCAAGACCACCAGCCCGATATGATGTTGTTCGTCCGAAACAAGGGACTGGGTAGGTGGTAATGCCAGACGTCTTAGAGCGCCTCTGCGCGACGGCACGGCGAGCTCGTAGCTCGCGTTGCTCGGCGTTCGGCGGCTGCTCAGCTTCTGCACACAAAACAAAAACTTCGTCAGGACTGCGTATTCCAAGGCACTGGTCTGCAACTAGCGTCGGAACGATGACCCGAGTGAGACGGCAATAGTGCGGGGACTATTGCGGTCTCACTGGGAGATACTGGCGGAGCTGTAGACAGGTGTGCACGGCGTGGCGGCACAGGTCGGAATGTCAGTGGTGTAGTCGTAACTACAGCATCTCCCATGGAGGTCATATAGATGGGTCTTACAGAATCCGGAAGGTAGGTAACGCATCATCAGTACCAATGGTATTGCAAATGTCTATAAGATACTATAACCGAATAAATGGTCGATGGCTTTGTTATAAAAATAGGCCAGTATAAAATATTCCATTATGATAATAGATTAATTTACATACATCAATATCTTAGAATACCTACCGGTCTTTGCCGTCAAAGCTTACATTGTATTATCACAAAAAGCTTAATTATCTGTCATTCTTAAACCATTAGGGATTCATCAATGGATCTGTCAAAGAAACTTGGTAATGGAGGGCATAAGGTACAGATGACAAATGTCAACGGATCCACTATCTGTAAATTACATCTACGTCTACTGTAAATGGCAAAAACAAACACCATAACGAGACTCAAATCAAATAACCATTAGTTAGATGTACCTATATAGGTATATATAAGAACCTAAATACCTATGTAGGTATATATGTGTATATAGGTACATCTAATATATATGAAAGCAACTAGTAGTTTAACTTAGGTATTTACAAACAAGGCTAGCTCTTCATAAAATTTGGTTACCTCCTCCTTTTAGAATATGCAGCGCCTCAATTTCTTAGTGTTGGCCTTTTTTTCGTTTGAGAACTGTTCTGTACCTTTTTATACGGTTGTTTTAATCGTCAGCCTAAAAATACTAATTTGACTCTGACTTAATAATGGCTTTTGATCGGATCCTCGATAAATATCAACTTATTAAAAACTGGCTTTCCGGGCGCGGCTCCGCCCGCGCGTATGTCGGTTATCGCGCATAAACATTAACCTCTTTTTGCGCAGTTGGATAAAACTATCCTATGTTTTTTCCCGGGTCTCAAACTATTGCCATACCAAATTTCATTCAAATCGGTCCAGTAGTTTTGGCGTGAAAGCGTAACAGACAGACAGAGTTACTTTCGCATTTATAATATTAGTACTGATATCATTATAATTTTACCTTCAACGTTATAAAATCAATGTACATAAATAGTAAACAATTTAGAAATTATTCTTTATGAGGTGACGACGTCATGATGTGTTTAGTACCTATGGTAAAAATTCAATTTAAATAGATAATACATAATATAAAGTTACAGATAGCAAATACCAGGTATTTTTAAGGAAGGACATAGATGCTGCCTACAGCTGTCGGTCGTTCAGCTCCACCGGATTTCGGGCGAGGGAAGGCCCTTTTATAGACCGTGTATAATACATTCGTGTATAAAATAACAATACTAGATCGCTCGACAAGGTATATATATATATATATATATATATACGCAAAATTTTAAAAACAGACGTTACTTAACAAGTAACCTGTCCACTATCTCTCGCCATCTAATCTGATCGTATTCAGAGGTCGAATAACACGTGGAATCGATTTGTCATAGCCCAGTTATCGATCAATATAATCGATGAAGCTCGCTGGACTTTAATAAATGTTCGCGATGTTGCATCAGTAAGTCTTTAGATGTCCGTAAACTCTGATTGACATGGGTCATCAACTGAGGCTCAGAACCCACTGGAATCAGGTACACCAAATAACGTAAAAAAACATATCTGAGACTGTACGTTTTCTGTAACATAAGCAATGATTTGAATCCACCAGCCATACATAATTGTTTTTCATTAATTAAAAATGATATACAAAAAATGTTGTAGATAACAATCAACAGTTAACAACATTACTTAATATTTTTGGTGTTAACTACTATGTAGGTATATCCTAAATTGAAAAAAAAAACCTCGTATCGATATCTTTACCTATATAGAATAATGGAAAATGGGACATGAAACACCTTTGTTAATAAGGTAAATTTTTTCTTGTTATTAATCATCGTAATCAGCCGAAAATTTTCCACTGTTGAAAGCCTCCCCCATAGATCGACACCATAAACGGCTGTGAGCCACTTATATCCATGGGCTCCCCGTGACTCTGACGACATCGTCATTCCACCTAATGGGGACCCTACATCCTTACGGTTTATAGCAAATTAATTTAATATCAAGAAAATTGGACTATTATCTTTTAAGCGTGAATTTTGTGAATGTACACGCGTGTAGACAAATATTTAAAGCCCAAGCTACAAATGAATTTATTATAATTTAAGTATTAAATCCTGTATCCACCACCAACACATAATAAATACATTGACAGGACGTGATATCTACGTAACAAATGCTTGAATTGTTAATTTAGTACTAAAAATACAAATGGCAAATGTACAAAATATACGAATCCAAATACAAAAGACTTGAAGTTGCTCCATAATGCTGAACCTGTGAGTATTAGATACGCTAATATGTGCAAGCATTGTAGAGCGTGGTGCCCTTAGACCATAAAACTGTCAGACAAAACATTGCAACAGCAAATAACAAAACAACACAGATGTAGCAACAATTGTTATGTAAATTGAGCTATTTAAGACAAATCAATCACAAATCTAATAAAGAGTTGATGACGCCGCGAATAGTGTCAAATAAACGAAATCCAAGGACATAATTAGTTATATTTTTTTCATCGAAAACTGTTTTTTTCTGTCCGGACATGCAAGAGACCCTCCTGATGGAACCACTACAACAAATGAATTTTCGTTACGGGTGCCAAACTGCACTGCACCCATACAGTTAGGTGCTTGGCGACAGATTTTCTACTTGAGGGTGGTAGCTATCCAGGAGCACTTGATTCTAGCAGGCGTTTGATTTTATACGAAGCATCTTAAAGTGATTATTAATCATGAAAACATGTTTGCTGCAACATGTTTTCATGATTAATAATCACTTTTGATTTGACCTCATGTACCTAAGTCAGATTTAGATGAGAAAATTAATATATAAAATTCAAAATGTGAAACAAATACATTTGAGAAAATGTTCTTCTCTTTTAAGCGATTGGAATTTATTTAGCAACTGCGTATAGATTGATTGTTTATTTGAAGTGCAATGTCAGTGGAAACATCGATGTAATTGGACGTCAACAGATAACGCAATTGGTTGAAAGCAGATGTCAGTCAGCCGCGTTTCATTCATTTCTTATCAATGTATTGTTGAACTATTAGCAGTGGGTTGGGTTTTAAAATTAAATATCATTGGCAAGGTCTGTAATGCAACTTTTGAATGTGACTCATGATTTCTGACAGTACGTTAATCTGCTGTTGAGATAGATTGGTACACGAAGGTATAGCTACTACTCTAAGTTTCAATATCAATTTGCTTTATCAAACTTAATCAACATGACACACATACCTATCATATATAAACATTTCTTATAGACAATAAACATAATAATTTATCAAGACCCTACATTGATATTGTTGTTCAAAAACTAATAAGGTTTTGGTTATTTTTCATGGGATTGTCACAAAACAAGTACGAAGTCCACCTGAAGTTAAGCGCTAACCTCTGCCTATAACAGATGCATTTCGTCAGAGGACGAACTGCCCTGCGCTCGTCACCCTGGGACGACCAGTTGTTAAGTCTCATGTGCCTGTAATGTTACTGACTCGCAACTGACTCTACGGCAACACACTGTCAGCTAGCCAGGCGAGCATTCGCAAAATGCCCTTCCATCGTGCGGAAAAGCTCAAGCCAGCGGTGGGTATTGAACATGAATGTGCGGCACTGTAGTTCATAGCAATACTCCTCCTCAACGACAATGAAAATTCACATCTAACTTTTAGCTTTTTTAACCGGCGGTATGCCTTTTTAAGCAAATACTATGAACTATGTACAACACTACAGCTACTGCACTGAAATCATTTGGACAACCTACAAGTCATGCCAGACTCACAGGCAGTCCGAATGCTCTAGCCCACTACCAGTTGGCAGCTTGACCAGCAAGCTGGCAGTAAAATTTTGATATCCTTCAGAAGTCCATGCTGAAAATGTTACACTCGGACAGCATGTACGTAAAATTTATTATTTTCTCTAATTTTCGGGCTTTTTTGACAAACTCAAGGTTGTAGCCGCTTCTCGAATAATTTTTTTTATACCGGCGGTATACCTTAATTAACAAAATACTACGAACTATTTACAATACTACAATATAAGCATTTAGACAACCCATAAGTCATTGAAGGTCCAAATAACCCAATCTATTTTGTTTTATTTTTACAAGCACCTAAATGATCTACATCACCCCTTAATCCAGCATCGAGTATGAAAAGTGTGGACCTAGGAGACTGTAGTCATACAAAGTAGCAGCATACAGATGAGCAGGTGGCCTCAGCCTGTCAGTCCCGACCTTGTGCTGGTGTCGCAACCGTGTCACTACAAATGTTACCTAATCGTGAATCGCACGACACGACAACTGCTATGTCGATCAAGGGCTAAAGTTGAACATGATAGGAATGTTGTTGAAATAACTAAGTGTCAATAAAGTTTATAATAATCATCAGAAATCATCCTAAGCGCACGGGTAACGATGCGTGGTGAACTAATATTTGTCCCAGATGTAAGTCCCTGAACTTTACAGGCGACGGTGCCGTCTTTATTTCCCAAGTGTTCTCCTAATTGTTCGCCATTTCCAGTCTAAGCGTGGGGATTATGGCAAAACCGCCTTAGGTGAGGCTGTGTTCAGAAGTGCACGATCCTGCTTACCTTAATAGCTTTTGATATATATATATATATATATATATAATTTGTATTTTTCACAACAAATGCGGTTTAGTAATAGTTAATTTTAACTAAACAACTTTACTATCCTCAAATAAGTTGTATATATTCATAGATTTAGATCTAATTAGTTATACTCAAAATTAGAAATGGATTATACTGATTAGAATCGATTTATTGAAATAGATACTTAATTGATTAATTCAATTTCACATTAACATGGTCTAATCACCTTCAATTATAGAGAAGCATGTCCAATCTCATCTAAAGGTCGTTTTACATCCGTCCAGTGGTCTTGATGCAACAGTTCGGCCAACCTTTGATTGCGCCGATGCACCGGGCTGAGTGAAAGTTCCGATTACTGCAATCGAGTTATTAGGTGGACTGATGTAATGATCACTTATTGCGCTTTTTGTCGATTGTAACGATTGTTATTCGATAATAATGATTCAATAACTATCCGAGAGAAGTATCGGACGGTGTAGAATGGGTGTTTTATGATTTTATGTTTTATTTTATGCTGGATCTGGTGCGGCTTTCTTTGTTATTGAAAAATGTTTAATGTTGTGATGATGTAACAATAATTATGTTTTTATTTATAAAGCTTTCTTTCTCTAAGCTGTATTATTTGATTGTTATGTTGTTAGATTTTAGCACCAAGTAGATTGCTTCTGATTTTAGATAAACAATAGTTTAGTACTTACATTGTTTTTTTAAGATAACGAGCCTCTAAGTCTCAATCTAAGAATCCTATTGTGGGTTGCAGGTTGTTGACCTTACCTGAAATTAAAAGGAAAAATATTAAGTACAACATAACCAACCCCAATATTTCGTTGAAAAACGATACGAGTAATTAGACTGAAGAAGAAAAATCACTGAATAAAAAATACACTAATGTCAGCTATGCAAAACGACACATACATACTCGAAATAAAGATATTCGCATCATAAAAAAGATAAGATGTATCCCTTTTAATATTACTGACGAAATATTTAAGATATTTCAACGGTGCGCTGAAATATATTAAATTAAAAAGCAGTTACAGCAATGCAACTTCTGGCTTTACCATTTAAAAAGACATATTATGAATGTCATTCCTCGCAGAAATTTTTCTTAGTACTCCGTGACTTGACTTCCAAAAGTGTCCTTAACGGTCTCTTCAAAACAATTTGGCAAAAATATTTGCGGGTAATTTTAACGGTGGTACCCACCCAGTAAAGCCTGACCAAAAATGTGGGTTACAATGAATAATTCAACATATGAGATAGCGACAAAATATACAATCTTGTTACAGTGAAATACTGTACAAATAAAGGAGATATAAATAGGTACACAACTGACGATATAGATCTGATTTGTATCAACGATTTAAGGTACCTTCTATTGTTAGTCAATAACCTAAAAGATATGATAAAAAGTTAAATAGAATAGAGTCAAATATCACTTTTATTCTGCCACGTATTGTAATACGTATACAAGAAAGTTAAGACATAAATAGGTTCTGCGTCGGCATTCTTTTGAGTTCTTATTTTCTAATGCAATTTAAAGTAGATATTTATTCCATACATCCAAAAATATTAAGTGCAACCTCGTCAGCACAAGAACAGCAGCAGAAATAATTAACTATTAGTCTGTCTTGTTTAATATTATATAACAGAGGTATAAATAAGGCCTTTGTCGGTTCCTTTGAGTTCTTATTTTCTAATGCAATCCAAAGTATTTATTCGATACAATCAAACGTGTCAAGTGCCACCTCGTCAGCACGAGAGCCGCAGCAGGCGACATGGTGGATGGGTTTGGAGATGTCATTGAGATAACGCTCACAATGCTGCAGTGTCCAACAATAGGGTACTCACGCATTGTACTGTCTAAAGAATACCCTAGGAAGCTGAGGCCATCACAACCTTGGACATATGAATAGCCACGAGTGACTTGATAGATGCTGCAATATGTTCGCAGTAGGGAATATATGTACAGCTTGATTTGACTGACACGATGGTTACCAAAAAAGCTACTATTATTGTTATGCATTTGAATTGCACTAGACACGAAAATTTTCCTTATTTAGCTGCGTGGTTAACAGCTGCTATATTTTATTTTACACAGTGTGCAGGAGCGTTTTTGTTGTTGACAGTGACGTTTAAATGTCACAGGCTGGATATGCGTCATTCAAGACCACGATGGCTTCCGAAGGTTAGCAGTGGGCGGCTGTGTTGGTGCAAGTGATTGAAGTTTTTAAGGTGCAACTCTCGTCGGTGATGGAAAATTCATAAACCAACTTTTAAACAGTTTTATTGTGCTTGTAGATAGATTTGGTCACCTTTCTACGTAATCAAGTCATGCACAATATTGTTCATGTCATCTTGAAAAGTTATTAAACATGTAAATCCATAAGTTGTCCCTATAGCTACGTTTAAAATAAACTACGTTTACCCGAGACAAACTTAATATGCATAAATCTTATGACGTGAAAAATCATCTCCAAATCTCGATTGTTATGTGATCAAGTACAATGGTGAGACAACATAGCAAAAAAACTCAAAAAAATTTTTTTTTTATTTCTGCCACAAAGGTCAGCGTACAATCTATTTTTGTTAACAGTCACGTTTCGCCTTCCCATTTCATAACAAAACTTTTTCGTTTAAAACGGATTATTTTCCTTCAATCGAAGCTATAATAGCAATGGACAAACGCGCCGCAGGTCCCTGGTTCGTTTCCCACCGCCGCCGGCTTGAGCTTCACCGCCTGGTGGAAAAGAGTTTTGCGAATGCTCGCCTGCTTAGCTACCACCATCAAGTGAATATCTGCTGCCAAGCACCTAACAGTACGTTCCGGCGCGTTGGCAGCCCTTTAGTAGATTTAGTAAATTACAGGCAAGAATTTCATAACTATATGACTCAGAGTAATGGGTACAGTACAGTTGAAATGCATCTGTTACAGGCAGAAGCTTACGCTATACATCAGGTGTGCCTCGTATGTTTTCCGTCACAGTAAGCGTTGCCGCAATTGTATGTAAAGCATCTTCAAATTTAATTGGTGTTGCAACAAGAAAAATAGTCTGTAAACTTGGAAGAGGAAATAAGAATTTCCGTTCTTTTTATTGAGACAATAGCTCGTTAACGTGGTTGTATAATCCAACAGATGTGTCCCGGCACTCGACGGTTGGCAAACGCTAAGAAATGCAATTTATCTTGTAATTTAACGCGCTGTCAGAATGTTGAATAACACCGCCTTTTGTTTCTTTTGAGATCAATTTGTTTATTGAGTCAATTGAGTCACTTTATACTTTGATACCAATCTGTCACTCGCTGTTGTGTTACGAAATGTTTCGTTCTGGTAACACCGTCATTTGTTTTTTTTTAATCGATTCGGCCGTTTACTTCATTAACTCACTTGTTATCGTTAACGATTGTGTCATTCGTTATCGATTTGTGATATTATTTCGCATTGTAAAACGTTTTGTTACATGATATTTTTTTTAGAAATCTTGTTTGTGTATTCAATTTGGTATGTCTATTCAGTATTTTTCAAGGTGATATTTATCATTTGAATATATCGTGACCTCTTGTGTTACGGCATTTGAAATCTAGATCAAGAATAAGCCTGAATGTAATGTAAAAACCGTTCCATGACAAATCATATTTGAATAGATCAGAATCAACAATGCCGAAGCGAAATTTTAACTGAATGAATATTATAACTTTATGTAAGACAAGTTTATATCTTTTTTTTTTCATATATAGCTGACAGGCTAGCCTTTGACCACTATCTCAGCTAATGGTAAGTGGTGATGTGGTCGAACAATTGGATGGCCATTCGCGAAATCCTCTACCACCATGCTGCAACGAATGCCATCCTATGACAACAACCGGGATTGACACGACGGCTTAACGTGCTATCTACAGCTCGGAAGCGCTGTAGCAAATAACGACGTGGATGGGTGACCACTAGTGACATTACTACTGAGCGCTTCCGTGTTTCGGATGGCACGTAAAGCCGTCGAATGCCCGTCTAGCTAGCTACCACCCTCAAGTAGAAAATCTGTCTCCAAGCACCACCAGTATATGGTGTGTTACGATAGTAATCCTTCAGAGCCAGTAGTTGTTGGTTAACCTGAACAAGATCTTCGAACACATCATCATTTACCATCAGGTGAGATAGTTGTCAAAGGATAACCTATCAGTCATTAATAAAAAAAAGTATAGCATATTAAATTGCGATTTCTGATACCTACTTAATAAATATAGCATTTGCCTTAATATGATTTTTATTACATAATGTCATCGATTTAAATAAAATAGGAAGATAGGATACGCTCTAATATTTTGGCAATATAATGTGGAGAAAATGTAACACATGCATATAGTGCACACAGCGACACGTCGATTGTATATGATACGTTTTAACGAATGACAAAGACAGGAACACAAGCATGCAGTAGACACACATACTCAGTCTACTGAGACTCCATTAGGAGACGTCGCCTGATACATTGCCATGTTCAGTACAGTCATGCCATGTATGGGTGCCGTTTCTCCCGTTTTTTATAAGTGCATAATGTATCTATACATATTTTTAGAATCTAATGATCAAAAGGAATATATGCCCGACACAGCAACAAGGGTAAAATATGTTTAAATTTTCAATAGTACGAACCGTTAACTTTTTATTTATGTTTTTTTTAAGTATTTACATATAGCTTCTCGTTTAATTTTATTTTATGTATGATATAAAGTAACCATACAACGATAACCATTATGGTAAGAGTGGTTTCGTAATGGCGTGAGATATTTTTGGACCGTGCCGTGAGAACCAAGTTGTTTTTTTATTACAAGAAAACACTCCATGGCTTCCAAATATAATTAAGTGTAGTTATGTACAGGAAAAATGTTTATTATATATAAATTAATATCCTACATTAATAAGTATAACAAATATTTTATGAAATATTCAATAATAATTTTATAAAGACACATAAATATATATATATATATATATTTTACATAGTTATAAATAATAATACCTATAGAATCCTAATAGTATTGTTGTACCAAAAGTATTCAAAACAGCCATGTACCAAAAAACTGCTATGATTACATTGTAACGTACATATATGAATACTAATATAAATTAGTATATTTGTATCTACAATGCCCTGCCAAATGATATTAAAGTTCTTCCTCGAAATAAATTTATGGGAAAGCTAAAATTATGACTGTCTAAAAATGCACTTTATTCCGTATGAGACCTTTTTGAGAAACAAGAAAAAAAAAAATAGTATATTTTAATTCGGGGTAAGTAAGAAATTTGGCATTTTATGATCATGTAAGTAATTGACATTACTAATATACCTATGCTTATATAAGTATTTACATGTCACGTATTTTTTTAGTTTTCTGGACCTATGATTTTGTTAGTAATACCTGTCTTGTATGTGCCGATACCTAAAGCATATAAAGTATTTGAATCACACAAAACGACATATCTCAACATAACCTTAATTTAATAAGATTTATATACATAATGTAAACGGAGGCATAAATACAAAATCTAGTCTAATACTACGGAAGAGCGAGATCCTCTAACACAGGTATCTGCATACTTAAAAGAGGGTCTCAAACCCGTGAAATGTATCATAGATTATATTTACTGCAATAAAAATATTTGCATTTTGTATTGTAATTTGAAACAAATAAAAATTTACTTGGATCATTGACCTGCCTTGAATAATTTCACATTAATTATTGATAACCTAGATTTCAACAAGTGACTGGATGGTCCGGATGTTTTTGATACAAAGTTCACGATCGTTCAGACAAATTCAGTTCAAAGACTTTTAACATTAGGTCATCGAGAATATTGGTAATGGTGTCGTCGTGATTCAGCATGTTTGCATCTTAAAAACTAAATCGATTTATCGCCAATCTGAATAATTCACGACCAAGTTCACAGATGTTACGATCTTCTAGCGTTAGATAACCGTTCAGTCTGAGGCGTTTATTACTTTGAAGTTTGACGTGCTGTCTTTTACCTCTGTTTTTTTTTATATAATTAATACTTAGTCAGGCGAAGATAGGCGGATTTGGATGGAGGGGTCTCTTTTGTTTATTAACAATCACGCAGAAAGAGATCCCCCTTTTTTACATACTCGTATTACAACATAAACAAGTATAAATTTATTAAAGAAGTAAAAAACACGACAGCAAATTATTTATTTTTGTTAAAAGTTTTATCGTTCCATTGAAATTAAAACTGCAAGTTATATATATTTGTGGAATCGTTTTTAAAGCCCTTCATTGCGATACCCCACTCGATGGGTTTGAAAGAATAAAAAAACTATCTCATATTATAAAAAGTTTTAACGCCGGTATGATTTTACTGTTAACTAACTGTTACTTTCGAGGACAAGACGAATCTAATGGTATTTTTTTTTCATTCAAATCGGTTAAGCCATTTAGAAGTTATGTTGGAAAAAAGAAACTCACAAACATACATACATACATGAACCCTGACAACATAGCTCTCCTTTTTTTGGGCAGTCGTGTAAAAAGAGCACACATTGAAATACCCTCTCTTTCTTCCATAAGCGCTAGTGTCCAAAAAGTCTGACTCCTCGTGTATCAGCATGGTATATTTAAATCGATTCATCCCAGTACCGATCAGTTCAAGAGCAAGTTCGTGCGATCACTTAACATTAGATAACAGTTGCATCAGTCGGAAGGCCGCGCACTTTCACCTTCGCGACGACACTCGCCCAGCGGCATTGAACTTGGCTCGGGTGTTATGACATTTTATTGGTGTACTAAATCTTCAACATACTCTGAATTTATTAAGGTTTAAGTTCTGTGTTTGGTAAACACAGCTGATAATCTGGTGTAGGTCTTACCTCACCGGCTTTGGACACTATCTCACCTAGGGCCTTACTGTGTACAACTGTGTAACTGTGTTGTAACTAGATTGCGGAGATGAATTTAATTTTGACATAAGTTTGACGTATGCCAATGGCCGAAGAAAACGATGGTCTGGAGATGAAGATGGAGTTCGAATATCAAAATTAATATATTTTTCATTGCTATTGAGATAAACGATAAGGCTTCTGTTTGTAAATAATGTCGGCGGCTAAATACAGAAGGGCAACTAGCTTACAAGTAAAAGAGACAGATTGTATGATTAGGTGCTTTTTTTAGATTGGAATTGTATGCCGCTTTTGAGCTCCATTGGTCTTTAAGCGAGGTTCTACCTTCATTAGCTGTGGGGGATGACAGTCTGAAGGCAATTTACACGGAACGAGCGCAGAAGGCGTAAAGCGCTATTTACCTCCATCATCTGCATGAGCCGAAAACGGCAGACAGAGGAGATTAAGACTCAAGAGCAGCAGTGTGGTACGAGATACATCAATTAAACAGATCCATTGCGTCATCGGAAGAACGGATTCGTTTGTTGACTTGCACTAAGCGCGCAATGGTTTTCTTACAATCAAGCCTGATTTAGGCCAGATGCGTTCGCATGTGCCACGCCTCCATTGCCTATCTCCCATGTTTCCTGATCCAACGAATAATGAACTCTGACGAAGAAATAAATAACTTCTTTAATGTCAGCTCTGGCACAGCAACACTGACATTCGTTAATTCATTTCTCATGATTTCCTAGCACTCGTGATATCATTAAGACAATTGCAATGCGATTGCGAAAGCCTCGCTTAACCGCCTGTTTGTTTAACGAAACCGGCTTACTGTCGTTTGACAAGGTCACGCTATTTGTAACTAGATAACAACGTTTGGGTTTTTTGTTGTTATATATATGTAATTGTATAGTCCGGTATTACTACCGGTATTGGTACCGGAATAATTTATTGTGAAATATTGGCAGGTGCTTTTTATTTGCAAGATTCGGTCTAACAATGCTCTTTACATTTTAACCTTTGTTAGATCGCGTAGTATTTTGATCCTTACGCTTTGTTGATAGTTTGGTATACAAAAGAGTTGTTTTGTATAAAATATGTCCTTAAGCATTCACGTTTGAAGGTTTTATCGCGATAATAAGATAACTTCCTATCCATTGAAAGTAAAATGACATACCGCAGACCGTATATATCTATCTAATGTAGCAAGCAATAAAAATAACTATATATATGTGAGTGAATAGCTAATACCACAAGCAGCTTTAAATGTACAAATTTCATTTATAAGTTTTACAACGGGCAGCCCCACTAGGGGCACCGCCCAATGTGGATTAATTCCGCATGACTGCGGACTGCGAGAGAGTACCGCGGGAAGGGGCACCAAACGCCTTAAACCGCATCCGCCACATCCATGAAGGATGGAGCGAAGGAACACCCGGCTTTTATAAGTTTTTCCAAAACAGTGTCACTATTAAAATACTGCTATTTCCCCACGAGTAGTTTTTGAAGCAGTGATGGCTCAGTGACAGCAGTCAGCATTGGCTATGGACTGCCGCGCAGCAGGTCCATGGTTCGAATCCCGCCGGGGGCTTGAGCTTCACCGCATGGTGGAAGGGCTTTTTGCGAATGCCCGCCTGGCTAACGACCACCCTCAAGTTGAAAATCTGGCGCCAAGCACTTAACGGTGTGTTCCGGCAGCAGTCCTTGAGAGCCAGTGAAATTACAGGCACATGAGCAACTATGTCTCAAGGTGACGGGTGCAGTGCAATTTGTCACTTGTGACAAAATGAATCTGTTATAGGCAGGACAACGGCTTAACATCAGGTGGGCCTTGAGCTTGTTCCGTCACAATAACATTAATTTTTTTAAAGAAAAAATTAGGATAAATGATATTGATATAGAAGAGGTAGAATCTGTATGCAATTTAGGACTTATTCTAGATGGTGAACAGAAATTTGCACAACATATTAATAATAAAATAAGAACAGCATTTTTTAAATTAAAAACTCTTTACAAAATAAGGCCTTACATCAATGAGATTATATATAGAGTTATTTTTTTTTACTTCATTACAATTGAGCAAGGATAAGTAAACTAGTGGCTCTGTGACCTGAAGACCTCGTGACAAATTTAATTTTTTTCGTTTTGAAACCCCAGGTCTAGGCCGTTTTAATATTTTCAAATACCTACCTATTGAATCGACAAAAACATCGAACTTTATCGAACCTGCTCACAAAATTTCACGAGAATTGGTATCTGTAGAGAACCACCGGAAATCTGTCAATAATTTTTATACTGAAGCGGTGATCGCTCGCCATTCTGGCTTGCTCGGTCAAAAAGACACCTTCTTCAAGGCATTACTGAAGGGTTGGAGAGATCACTGCTTAGCGATTAGACCACCCATTGTACTGAATTTATTGTGACGGAACAAGCTCGAGGCCCACCTGATGTAAGCGGTTACCTCTGCCTATAACAGATACATTTCGTCACAAGTCACGAATTGCACCGCGCCCGTCACCTTGACATATAGTTGTTAAGTCTCATGCCCATCATTTCACTGGCTCTCAATGACTGCAGCTGGAACACACCGTTAGGTGCTTGGCGACAGATTTTCTACTTGAGGGTGGTCGCTAGCCAGGTGAATGCCCATTCGCAAAATGCTCTTCCACCGTGCGATGCAATACCTCAATACCTTTAAGATATAATGTATATTTATCTCTCTTGGTGTGGTATGTGATGTTATATTGTATTTTACATTTCTTGTGTCTTGTTCTGTCCCGGGAATCGAAGTCAGAACCTGGATTTCAAAACAACAATTTATATCGTGGTATAAAAAAATTATATGACATCTATCGACCCCATTTTAAGCTAAACTGTTTTGAAACGGCTACCAAATTTATCAAAACATTATAAAAGTCAAGGATCAACTTTTAAGTTTATTTATGTCGAGTCAATTCATTTATCACTTAAGTTATATCGTAAATACATTCATCAATTAATTGTTTAATTGCTTGTAAATAATTGGAAAACACTTATACACAGTAATAAATACTTATATCATAGAATAAGATGAAATCAATGTCTCAATACCTATTTTGCCGCCAAGCACGTTTCGATGAAATTACAGGCTGAGGCATAAATACTTCATGGGTCAGGATGAGGGGCGCTGTGCAGTTTGTCACTTCTGAAGAAATGTGTCTGTTATAAGCAATATTCATCAAAGACCCAGTCTCTTGAAAAGAAACTGAATTTTCATACAAAAAAATAAAAATGGTATTGAAGTATTTCGTTTTGTATCAAAACAAAACCCTACCTTGCATGTCATAAGTAGATATAATAATAAGTATTGCTTAAGTGCAGGAATAATATATCCGGGTGAATAAAAAGCATTCTTTAGTAAACTGCAATTCACGATCATAAATAATTGCTACAAGTTCTGAATAAATTGAGCTTTGTTGTATTGGATCCCGGAAAAGATATCAATTGTGGACGATCGAAAAGGTAAAGTGGAAGACTACTATTTTTAAGGACATGGAAGTTAAAGCTCTTATTGTCTATTCTGGTAATGGGGTTGAACCAAAAACCGATAAGCAAGTTTTAGAGTACACTTCTATATTGCTCTTGGTATACGAGTAAAAAAAAGCAAGCCTAAGTGCCCGAGTGGCGCAGTGTCTCTGTAAAATGGCATTTCTTTATTACTGAAACCGCTATTATCCGCCTTGTTAGATTTTAAGCCCGCAGATACACTGGTCGTCTTGGATATTATTGATAGTTAGTTCATCGAAAAACTACTAACTAACAACAACTATAAGTTTTTAATTATCTTTTGCGCGTGCTAAAATATCGATGAAATCTTTATTTTTATTTTTCGATTTTTTATTATTCGTTTCGATTTTTGTTCGTAATAAAAGTTGGTAGGATTTACTATACAAATATATATTTTTATTACATTACACTCATTTTACTGTAAAATACTGGATAAAATAAGAGTACACATTTAAAACATCCGACTCAATCTATACTTATATGTATCGCCAAGCAGTAATTTTCACATAACTGTGTTCCGGTTGGAAGAAACGGTGAAATTAAAGGCACAAGAAACTTTTTTTTTTATTGCTGATAGGTAAGCCTTTGACCACAATCTCACGTGATGGTAAGTGATGATGTGGTCGAAGGTGTTAACAGGCTTAACCTGAACAACTTTATGTTAGTTGTGACGAAATGCATCTGTTATAGGCAGATTTACTGATTAACACATTATCGATAACAGGCCTCGTGCTTGTTCCATCACGACAGCATAAAAAAGTTACGTTTATTCTTAGAGCATAAGTATCCGTAACTACCTCCGTTAATACAAATCATTACTAAGTTTTTAACGTTTCATTTTATTTTGTGTTTCGATAGTTTGATTTATACATATTTCTAATTATGTCGGGTTTGAGGAACGTAATTAATAAATTGAATTTTCATATACGACTTTGAAGATTTCAGTGTTTCAGCTCTAATTTGAAAGGTATTTGTATAGTTGACATATCTTTACTCTTTTACAATATAAAACATTAGTGTATTATACAATTGAGTTTTTAATTATATACAATCTGTAAAAAAGTTTTAAATTCTACCTTAAAGCAACGGAATAATTGACTTGACGAACAATTTGACATTTACGAGAGATGCAACTAAGCAGTCAGCTCACAAGACTTTCCAATTCCACAAAATTCATAATCCTGTAGAAACTGTAACAAAAGACGGTGCAAAAAATTCCACTCATACAACGATAAAGACATCGATCTAGATACTAAAAATATTCAGGATTTTTCCGAACGAGGTACACTAGTTCACATTACATTGCAGAAGTGGGCTAGTTTGAGTGAGCGGAGCGGGCGGCCTCGGTGTGACCACACCTTGTAAGGGCGAGTTACCACGCGGAAGCCTTTTAATTGCCACCACAAGGTGGTAGATACCTAGAACTAGTTGTAGGTACCGTCAGAGTACCCAAAATTGCGTCTCAAAGTAGGAAAGTAGGAATGATTCATCTGAAATTTTATGGTAAGCTTATAAAGTTGATGCGTTCAGACCAAATTTTGTACCTATGTATAAGTAGACTGATAGATAACTGCACCATCTGTTACCAAAGATATATTTACCAAATATATCATTTTTTATAAACATATCATTTAAAGAAAGGTTAAATCGTGACTTTGCTATCGATCTTGGTTTCGCATAATATATAATAATCAAGATAGAAAGGCATCTGATGCGTAAAGCCTGTAAACACGGATTCGAATCCCTCCCAAGGTGAGAATTAGTGCTAATGACATTACCGGAAAAAATCTTTTAACACTGTTCCCCCTCCG
This sequence comes from Plagodis dolabraria, assembly GCA_963854805.1. Taxonomy (NCBI): domain Eukaryota; kingdom Metazoa; phylum Arthropoda; class Insecta; order Lepidoptera; family Geometridae; genus Plagodis; species Plagodis dolabraria. The sequence goes on from OY978442.1 coordinate 9,070,497, forward strand.
AATGTTGCATGTTTCTTATATCTTATTCCTTGTTTTAAATAAAAAATGTTATAATTGAAAAAAGTCACGGACCCTGGAGTCTGTGGAGTGTAGATTTATTAAAAAAAATATTTGAAAACTAGGCTCTCTAATAATATGACCCTAATAAAATTGTAGAAAAGTTGTGGGTATTTTAGGACTGGAAAATTTTCAAGTGATATTTTAAAGCATACAAATATATAAGGTCTCGAATAATAAACACAACATGCCTCACCACGCTAAACTTTGCAACAGAAAGCTCTGAGTCAGTTAAATGCTTTTGTAGTAGAATATTTTGTTTCAGCCACAGAAATGAGATGACCTGAACTAGTAAGATAATGAATTTCTCAATATACGTTGCATTGTATATATCTATTGATATTTTCAATTGTTAATTAAACATATACTCGAATACTCGATATACTTGAAGCGGTGATAGCGTAAGGCTTGAGCTTCACTAGCTGGAAGGACATTTTGCGAATGCTCGCCTAGCTACCTACTATCATCAAGTAGAAAATTTGTCGCCAAGCACTTCGGCGTTTCGGTGGCAGTTTTTAAAAGCCACTAAATTATAGGCACATGAACAACTGTATGACTCAGGGTAAGTCCTGAGACAGTTCATACAGTCATCCCATCAGGGCTCAGTATCAGTTATAGACAGTGGCTACCGCTTTATAAGGTGCTCCATGTGCGTTTTTCATCACAATCCTGTAAAAAATATATAATCACTAGCTTTCCAGGCGCGGCTCCACCCGCGCGTATGTCGGTTATTGCGCATAAACATTAACCTCTTTTTGCGCAGTTGGATAAAAGAATGAAGCGCTCGTAGCCAAGTTTGCTTAGCCATTCTGAATCGATCAGCAAAGTTAAGCAACGTCCGCCGCGGTCAGGAGTTGGATGAGTGACCGCTGGTGACATTACTACTGAGCGCTTCCGTGCTTCGGAGGGCACGTTAAGCCGTCGGTCCCGGTTTTTGTCTTAGGATGGCAGTCGTTACAGCATGGTGGTAGGGCACTTTGCGAATGCCCGCCTAGCTAGGTACCACCCTCAAGTTGAAAATCTGTCGCCAAGCACCTAACGTTGTGTTCCGGCAGCTGTCCTTGAGAGCCAGTAATTCTAGGTTAGCCTGTACAACATCTTCGACCACATCATCACGTACCATCAGGTGAGATAATGGTCAAAGGCTAACCTATCAGGCATAAAAAAAAATAAAAAAACAACTATTCTATGTTTTTTCCCGGGTCTCAAACTATTTCCATACCAAATTTAATTCAAATCGGTCCAGTAGTTTTGGCGTGAAAGCGTAACAGACAGACAGACAGACAGAGTTACTTTCACATTTATAATATTATATTATTATTATATTATTATAGTACTGATACTGATGATTTTGAAGTTTTAGATTCCTATGGAAACTTTTACAACAATGAACGTCTAAATTCAATCATTCATATCATATCAAATTTGTAAATTTTCTTAATGATTCTAGACCATTCTACGGCTCGAGTATATTGTCCATAGCATTTAGTTTCTAGAGCGCTTTACAGAGTTCTACCACAGATGAAACAGTAGTTAGTATTGCTACAGTTGTAAACGGCAACTGGCAAGTGCAGTGCACTGGTGAAAGGCAAGGGTTGCTAACTGGGACGACCTTGGATGTGAAGGTCGGGCGGCCACCGCACCAGGCCGCTGTACTTCCGCGTCTTACTCGTATTGTAATGCAATTATGAAATTGTACAATACTTGGATCATTGGTACTTGATATTTTAAACTAGCGGAGATAATTCCTCATAATTTTATAAGCTTATTCACTTGGCAGGCGTTAATCCTAAAATTATAATATAAAATTATCGAGTTTCGTCATCGTAGACAAGTTTAAAGCTAATTGACAAATTAGTCTTTATCTCAAATTAGGCCGAAATTAGACGCGCATTCGATGTCCGTCTGGATCAATTAAAATTGTGCTCCAATCATTTGTAAATGTGATTTTGGCTCAGCATGCAATAATTCTTGTAATTATAATTAGAAAAAAATGTCTTGTTTGGAGTTCAATTCAGTTTGGCTGCAGATGTCACTCCGTCCCTTTAAGACGGTTAGACAATAGGAACGACAGGTTAAATTTGAGCTTTCACCCACTCACCACGATCTTCAATTAGTTGATAATATCCCAGCTATAGGAACGAATGGTCATGGGTTCTTATCCCGACGTGATTTATGAATATTTCTTTCTATTAAACTGCAACTAACTTTTAATTATCTCCCTGTTTATAACCTTAAATTTTACATATTCTTTATGTATATAGATCTTGTTTAGTCGTTCGTTTGATGGCTCTGAAGCACGGAAGCGCTCATTTATTAACACATGGATTGCCACTGGCGGTCACCCATCCAAGTAATTACCACTGATCGATTACGAATGACTCGATAAGGTCATCTATGAGCAAAATACTTTTAGCATTTAAATGCTGTTAAAATATTATAACTATTAGTTCATTTTGTATTAATTATGTCTAAAATAACGGAAGCGTTCACATACCCAAACAAAACTTAATTGAATGAAACGCTCAATTATTCCTATACATTAAACAATTAATATAACAATAAAATGTAACTTCCTGAAACTGCAACATGGTCAAAAGCACAACCATTAGATTTAATAATTATACACGCGTTACAAATACGTCAAACAAAACATCATAAACATTTCCTATTAAAGTCGATGATAATATTATGATACCTATGGCTTTAATTAAAACTTAATTATTCCGGTACTAATGACAGTTATAAAGTTATTTGAATGTAATAAACAATTTTTTTGGGTTCCGTACCCAAAGAAGATAGAGAGAAACGGAGATATAGCAAATTGACAATACGAGTAAGTGTCAATTTGCTATGTCTCCGTTTCTCGCGCGACTCTAACTCACAAAAAAAATACAGACATAAAATTTACATATATGGTTACCGAGACCTTTATAATAATATAATATTTATTTAATAAGAAATCCAAGCAAGCTAGTTTCAGTAGGGTCCAATACTTGAAAAGGTAACCGAAAATTATTATCTTACTATATATACTTCTTAAATATTACAAGCACCAACGCGAGCTAAGTGATAATTATATTTATCATTTATAAATATAATTATATAAAAATATATAAATATAAAAATAAAAATATAAAAAAATATATAAAATACCTACCGCGAGCTAAGTGATAATTATATTTATAATTATAAATATAATTATCACTTAGCTCGCGGTAGGTATTTTATAAATTTTTATGTTTTGGCAGCTGCATAACTTGGGTTCGATTCTTGTTTTTTTTTCATGTATGTGTGATGACGTAATACGTTGCTCATGGAGTAGGGGATTATTTTTTTATCTTTTTTTCCTGTGGTTTGGTTGTATTGTCTACCAAAAAACTATATTATCCAACAGCAGCAGCAGCATCTACAAAAAAAAAGCATTAACTCAACTTAAAGGCCGTTGCATGCACACAGGCTGTCCAAATGCACCACAACAAGTTAGCAGTGTGCCCAGCATTTTAGCAGTATTGCTCCGTTGGATTTCAATGCTTATCCTTTAAGCTGAATAAAGGCCAACATTACTTGATTATTTTAAAAGAATATATTGCACCATAAAATTTTAATGCAGTGACACCCAACTCACATCAACCTGAGAGGAGACTGCTCTGTCGCCACTAACGACAGCTATTAATGGGATATGGAAAAGCCCCTATATTTTTTAAGCCGGGAACTGAAAAACAATACGCATATTCACCTATTGCAGGAATTGCGCGTGATGCCTGAAAACAACCGTCTTTCGAAATTTTCTTTAGTGTGATATTCGAACATGTGCGAGAAATTGGCTTATAATAGCACAAAAGATCCGTATAGCAACGAGCCATGCTGTGCATATAATACGCAAATATTGGTAAAAGTGGCTATTATTTTTGTGTAGTATTTCCACTAGTGAGCTTCTAGAACTCCTATTGGGAGGAGATGAAACAATTCTGATACCTACCACCCATAGTAAGACTGTTCAGCAACCGGTCAATAACATTTCAAGGTCAAAAAACCACAACGGATTTACACAAAATCACGGCCTAGTTAATAATATGTCGACACCTTTGTAAGGAGATAATAAAATGCAAATTGAACTGGTTTCGGATCAAGCAATTAGTAGGTAGTTGAATTGAAAGGAGTTGATCGGTAGCATTTAAGGTTGCTTAATTGTCAGTAAAAAGTGTCGAAAATTACTTTGAGCTCGCAATTTATATAAAATGTCAGAAATCTTATCTTGTAAAAGTATTTAATCATTTTTCAGGGTTACTTTCAAAATTACGCAAGTCCGTGATAGAATTAAGGAAACATGTTAATTTTAAACGACTTTAAATGGTATAAATCGCGTATATTTATCGTTTCATTTTTAGTTACCCCGTATCTATCACTGCAAAGTTTGAAACGTCGGAATAAAAATAATTTACACTAATACTATAAAGAGGAAAGATTTGTATTTTTGTATGTAACGAATAAACTTAAAAACTACAGGACCGATTTGAATCCTACTATCCTTGATGAAAAAGGCTATGAAAAAAGGCTTATTTTTGTTTGTTAAATACCCGGGCGTAGCCGGCGCGGCCCGGTAGTAATAAATATATGCGATCTACTGTTTAATTACTATGTTTCATAATCTTAAAAATCTAAGACATTATTGTTTTTAAAATAAAATTTAAAATATCCCCTCTAAGTGTATATAACTTATTCATTATGATCATTCCAATGATCCTAAACACGATACCTCTGTTCTAGGTTGATGATGAGTTAAGGATTTGCAGGTCCCAGGTGCTGCAGCATCTGGTCAATGTTACTACGTACTTGAAAGTGACATGATACCAAGGTTTGAATCGATTAGACCTACGGAAATTGCTCTCATTCCTTCATTAACCAGAAATGAGCTGATGATCTTCAAATAGCTAAACAGTTTTTCTTGAATCAGTTCTAAAAACATTTTAAATGATCATTTTTCAAAATAAAAGATACTATATCAAAAACGGTTCATCCATTAAGGCACTATTAAGACACAGGCAGATACACGCACGTACACTTTGAACTTAAAACATCCGTCTGTCTGTATTGGTACGTATGATATATGTATTGAAATTATTTCGGATGGAAAAAGATAACTTCCGGGGGACTTGAACCCGCAACCCCCAGATTACTGTATGTGTATTCTGGGGGTTGCGGGTTCAAGTCCCGCTGGAAGTTATCTTTTTCCATCCGAAATAATTTCTATGTTTTCGCTTAGCATGCGTCAATGCTCTTATAAAATAATACTAATCAAAAGATATATGTATTGTTATAATACGATTTACACATACATATGTATTTAATGGTGAACTATCGACCGTCGTGATATATTCCACCTATGGCGTTAATCTCGTGTCGAAAATAACCAGATTCCTAAGCAAGGTCGTGCGGTCCAATCACAGCTTCCGGCGGATATCTCGGATCTTGTTTCTTGATACATTTCAATTGCCCACAAAGCCGTGAATGTGACCTCGTATTGTGGTTTTCGAACGTTCATATAGACTAGGAAGAATGTAATAAAACCGTGGAATATTGTTATAATGGGGAGTTACGCCTTCCGCTCGCATCTCGGATAGAACACTGCGATGAGGTCAGATCATATCATCATCGTATAACGCCGGGCAATTGGCTGCTTGCGAAAGCATTAATGGCATAGATTACGGTAGTTATTGCTTTAAACCGTTTTTTACACATTAAATTGGTTGTAAATGACTGCATCTCAGTAACGATGTAGTCTACGATGATATACGCTCGCTAAAGATGTCTAAAGTAGTATTCCGTAGAAGCCTGTCACGTTCCATTATTAGGACACAAGCCTTCTTTTTAACCGACTTCCAAAAAAGGAGGAGGTTCTAAATTCGACTGTATTTTTTTTTTATGTTTGTTACCTCAGATCTCTTGACTGGGCGAACCGATTTTGAAAATTCTTTTTTTGTTTGAAAGCAGATACTTGTCGTTTGGTCCCATTTTAAATTTCATAAAAATCGGTCAAGCCGTTGTTGAGTTACACTAAAAAGATTGAAAAATTTTTTTTTAACAAAAAGTGGAACCGACTTCAACACCCAAAAGTGTGAAATAACTTGTCGAAGTCGGTACCATGCGCACAATATTGCGATAATAGGTACTTTTGTACCATCATGGTACCGACTTCAACAAGTTATTTCACACTTTTGGGTGTTGAAGTCGGTTCCATTTTTTGTAAATTTTTTTCAGAGAGTGAAAAGTATACACTTTATAGCCATTCAACTAACTGAGGTATTTCAAAGGCATCTGATATAGGCTAACGACTACCACCCTAAGACAGCAACCGAGGCCGTGGCCTAAAGTGCCCTCCAAAGCACAGAAGCGGTAAGAACACGCGCTGCTCGTGTCCATTTTAAATAGTGCCAACCTAGATGCTCTTGGCACGTTCTACTACGAGTGCTTCCGCTGCTATGTCTATTCAGTCCGGCTTTTAAGACATCCAGATTAAACTTCTCCGGAAATTCTAGCAATTAATATTATAAGAGCTGCTGAGACTAAGTAGAGTACTCTCTTGATCAGTCTACAGATAACGTAGACGTAGCTATAATAAGCACTTCAATGTTATTTTTTCAGTTAGGTATGTAGTGCTAAAATGTTCATAGGTAATTACCATAAGTCTAGAAACAATGGCTGCTTGTAATTGTTACTAAACACTAGTTTTAAGCACGGGGTATATGGTAAACATTGATTGTCTTTTGTTTATTACGCAAATATTCATAACAATTTTTTAATTAACTTGCGTGTCTATTCTTACACTGATTGGTAGAGGTTTGTCGTTCGTTCCAGCGGATTAGGGTGTAAACTCAATACGACATTCCAAGAATTGTACCTTTGTATACAATTATGTTAGCTGTTCATTATTTAAAAATAAAAAAAAATATTTAAAAATGGAAAATGGTGCTATTATTACTTGAATTTCACCGTTAATTAAGTTTACCAATTTAAACACAATTTTCCAATTTAAAATGTAAGTTGGATATCGTAAAAGACGATTATGTTACTAATGCGCAGCATGTTACTACTTACGTCAACGTAAATAAGGCGTTGCTGAACATTAGGCACACAACACAATAGAGTTTTTTGCCATTTGAATAACCGAAGAATTTTTTTTTTTTTTATAGTTAATTAAAGGTTATATAAAAACAAGAGCATGTGGAATGAGGATTGAGAAACACGCAATCGGTCTCATAATGACTGTTTTATAAGTAGACTCAACAGTATAGGAAACGATGACTGAAAAAAACTCACTTCAATGGATTGTACACAACCTATTAGAGTGGGAGTTTTTCAAAATATTCATTTAAAAAAAAAACTTTCTTATATTATTTTACTGCTACATAAATTGAAGCTCAGTGAGTCTTGACCTCTAAAAGTCCGATAGCATTTTTTACTGTCATAAAAGATTTTTAAACATACTTCCGCCATTACAGAGTGTTGGAATATGTTCTAATGTCTTTTATAACCAGTTTCTCTAATCTAAATTTAATTCAGTTGTTTCAAAAACACGTTTCAATTTTTATTTAATTAAGATACTACTGTTTATTAAGTCAATGAATGCAACTACTATTGCATTGTCTTTTTTACTATCACGCTCCTTGCTTTTACGATATGTTGCTTTAGTACCTTTGACTTTTATTAAACAAGGAAAATGGTTTCCCAAATCATATATTTTGTTTTAATTGTATCACGCTATTTCTTATACCATATCCTTCAGTTTACGTACATGTTAAGTGTTTTCTGGATAAAATCATTTATGAAATTTTGCATTGAATTATTTTTAAAATACACATACTTTCATCACCACAAACTGCTATTGTGACGGAACAAGCACGAGGCCCACCTGATTTTAAGTGGACTAACCTCTGCCTATACCAGTTACATTTCGTCACAAGTGACAAATTGCACTGCGCCCGTCACACTAAGACATATAGTTGTTAAGTCTAATTAATAGATCATTGTAGCTTAAATATATATATTGGACAAGCGTGATTTACCTTTACTACTAGAATAATCAAATAGACATGATATACCCTTAGGTAGTCAAGTGTTATATACCCGGATAACACAGACTAATGTATCAGCTCCTCCACGCAAACAATCAAGGCTGACAGGGGCATTCAATGAAATTAGCTTGGGTTGTCTAAATGCTCTTAATGTAGTAGCTGTAGTATTGTATATAGTTCGTAGTATTTTGTTAACAAAGGCATAGAACATATAATAATACTACAAAGGCATACCGCCGTAAAAAAAGCAATTGCTTATAAAAAGGTTTTAAACTATAATGACGTTTCCAGATTGCGAAATTTGGCCAGTACGACAATCTCATTACCAACTATTTCACATATTCTGAAACCCGCTTCGATACATGCTGCTTAATTTAATCAGGCATGGCCATCATGTGTTTCGATATTACAAATTGTATGTATTCTGTAGAACATTCATTCCATTACTGTAACTTGATTTTACACTGTGGTGATACATACTGGATAGTTTCGTAAGTGTGCTTGCCTGAGCTTGCTTTAATTATTCCGAGCGTGGCGATCGGGTGATAGTGGTGTAACGCTTGCCAATTTCTGTGCTCTGTGTGTTAAGTCTGTTGATTTTATCAGAGGCGTGATTCTGTTAAGTATAAGCGTTTCCATTTAAAAAAGTGCTAGATAAGTATTTTACAAAAGAGAGTTTTTTTCATCAATTTTTTACCATCTACTTCGTATTATGAACATGGCTTTACTTTCATTATATCTGTTCGAAAAACGGTGATTGTTATTCTTCAATAAGTACAAGAATTATTTTTAACCAACTTCCGAAATAGGAGGAGGTCCTCAAATCGAAAAGTATTATTTATTAATTTATGTATGACCACGCTTAACTTTTTTCTCCTAAATACGCGTACGTTTTTGCATGGTGGTAGGACATTTTGTGAATGCCCGCCTGTCCAGCTACCACCTAACCTGCAAAAATCACATTTACAAATTATTGGTGTACATTTTTTTTGCATTCAGCTGTCCATGAGATCCAGTAATTCTAGGTTCACCTCATGATCTATGAAACATATAATATTGTATCATGGTTAGCCTGAACAATATTTTCGACCATATGATCACTTATTCAGGTACTTAGGTGTCATAGTAATCAAAGGCTAACCTATCAGCTATAAATAAAACGTTTGTAAATTATAATTTTTTCAAAACAAAAAAACATCTTAAAATGTTTTGTATGGATATATTGGAATGGACAGAAGTCAACCCTAAGAGGTTGTTAGCATTTTACCAATAACCCTGTCTATTTTGAGAGCTATATGCTACGATAGTATAAATAAATAAAGCAACATATTTATACAAGAAACCACATTTTCGCGGCTACAAGCGGAACATATCGGTATCAGAGCACGGTTCGAGGGACCGCGACCACGGAAGAGTGGTATCGAGATGCAGCAGTGAAACTGCATTCCTCCTGACCACGGACGATGCGGAAAGCGGAGAAATGCACTGTGTACTGATCAAGGTAATTGCTAAATGTGACTGACAGTTACTTTGCGCTGTGGGGTTTCCACTGAAGATTGTAAGCGGATTACCAAATTAGAACTTATATATTTGGGTTTAAAATCTCTTTCCCTAAATGTTAAGCATTTTTTGACAACTTTTCTGTCTTGATTTAGAAAATTCTTTTACTTATTTGAACAAAGGTACCTACAATAAAATTATTAATTTTTAAAATAAAGTTTTATTAGCTAGTTTATAAGTTCATTTTTACCAAATATTAATTGTTATAACTCCCCATTTTTACTTCTTCTAATCAACCCTAAAAAAATGTGGCATATTTTAGTTTAAAAAGTATATCCAGATACCAATTTTCATCACTATCTCTTCAAAAAAAATGACCCTTTCCATACAAATTTTCATGCCCAATTGGGCACCACCACCTTAATTCATCCCTGTCAAGAAAAATATTGAACACGTCATTTTTATTTTGAATGATCTAAACTAATAAGTACTAATTTTCAGAATTTTAGAACTGTAAGTTAAAAACAAAGGATTTTCTTTCAAACGTTTAGTTTTAAATAGATGAATAAACACAAATGACTGTTCAAAGAAAAATACTTAATATTTTAACATATTATTTTAATTTTATGTAAATATAGAACAAATAAAAAATTGCTGAAAATGTAAATCAGCGTATTCATGTTATTATTCTATTAAAATGAATTCCAATTTGTTTAACAAAATGTATTCTATAAATGCAATATTCATTATATACTAATATTATATGTATGTTATTCTAATGTATTTTATATACTCGTAATTACCATAGGTAAATATTTGGCTGCTCTAGCAAATATACAGTCTGTGTGAAAGATTTGTCCGATTACAGTGGCAAGTTTAAACATAGAGCCTAAGCACGCAGCGCAGTAAGTCAATGCGGAAGAGTAATTGAATGGAAATTCATGATGCGTTTGAGTGATATACGATGCGATGTTCCCACCGAGTGCGTAGAATTTATAGATTCCTTACTGGATTAATTTCTCTGTCGGATCACAGTAATTTATTTTTATATATCTATCAGCAAATTTTTTCACTCCATAGTATTTTTTTTTAATATAATTATGTAGTATGTCCATATCTATGTGCATGTATTTATTTAGTGTTTGTATATAATTATGTTTATTTAAATAATATTTAATGTAGGTTAGTACCTATGTATATGTATTTATAAAAATAGGTGTAAATGTGTAAATACTTAGGCAACTATTATATAAGTAATGTTTAATCGGTTAACTGCCAACCTGGATAATTTTTGAGAGTTTTTTTCTCAGATCGGTTGTCTGGTAGAAATTGTTTGATGTAATAAGACCGTCCTTTGTAAACGTTTTGTTTCTTTGTAATATTATTTTTAAGGAATGCAAATAAAGAATTTGCTATAAATCTAGAAAAATCTATGTCAAAATTACTTTATGTAGCAAGTTTCAATAAGTACTTAAAACATGAATAGTTGAATACTTAGCTCCAATGAAGCATGAGGCCCTCATTTTTTGTGAGCGCAAGAAATTACTTCGCTTACAGAATATGGAATAGCCTGTAATGACTGGCGACACACGGGAAATATTTCCACACACACATATCTATCTACCTGTTCAATATACTATACCACGCAGTACATATGAATCATATTTCCTTTAGGAATATTATCTTCATGATTCTTAGCGCATAGAATTCATTTCAATGTAATATAATATAATGTATTCATGTGGCGAAGTTTTCAGGCTACCTACATTTATGTCGGCGTACGCTGGTAGATACATATGCTAGATTGTTCATGTTTAACTATCTAGTGATTACAAATGATAATCTTGTTTCTCGGGTATTAAAGTACGTTACATAAGACAATATTTCATTGGACTCAATGATTGAACGGAGGAGACTGAACCCCACGACACAGGAGTTACATTAGTGTGGGATTCAGAATTCATGAGTATAAATCCTGATTTAAGTAAATAAATACATAAATGAGTTCCTTACGCACTAAATGCAAACATACTGTTTTAGGTTAAGTATTTTGATTTATTTACTCTCATTTGATGTAAGCGATGAGTTCTGGTACAAATAAACTATAAGAACATACCATAACACATAATTCCCATGAGGCCTGTAGGATGAATAAAGATTCCCATCTTGAACGTAGTTTTTAAACTTTAATACCTACTGATCGAGAAACTATTCTCGATGTACCTTCTACACAAATGCATAAAAACGTATATCTCATACATTAGAATCAATGCTTACAAGCGGTTAATAGCCGTTCTTTGAGGCGTTATAATAAGAAACCTACATCAGTTCTAATATTATAAATGCTAAAGTAACTCTGTCTGTATATCTGTCTGTCTATTACGCTTTCACGCCAAAACTACTGGACCGATTTGTATGAAATTTGGTATGAAAATAGTTTGACCCGGGAACAAACAGTTAAAACAAAATCGCGCAAAAAAAAGTTTTTGCGCGATAACCGACAAACGCGCGGGCGGAGCCGCGCCCGTAAAGCTAGTAACCAAATAAAAGCAAATATTGAGCACTATTTGTACCTACCGGTCGTGTCGTAGATTAAATTAGCATGCGCTAGAGTTGGGTTACGAAAATCACTGGACACGATATTGAATATCGTAGGTAGGTACACTGTATTACTTACCCTGTAAATGGCACCAACACACGTGTGTTTTGTAATTGAAACTGGATAACTTTACCACATCAGATTACCAGCAGCATACTGCACAATTCTGGCTTCCTTGTTTTTTTTATCAACTTTTTAAATTGATGTTTATTTTTACTGATGATCGTAACAATATAAAATATAGATGTATCTGTATGTTGATTTTTATTATTACTTTTTAATCCGACGCGACGGTATGTCTTTAACAAAATATTACTAACTATGTACAACACTACAGCTACTACAGTGAAAGCATTTAGACAATATATTAGTCATGGCAGACTCACAGGCAGTCCTAATGCAAATGTAGAAGTAGTTCGCGAATCATACATTCTACATCTTTATCATTAATAAAATCTTTGAAATACGTTAAAAAATGTGAACTTTATTGATATAGAATTGGAAATCAGTGTGTCAGCTTTATGAATAATCCTTTTCATATAAAACATTAAAAGAAAAATCACCTACTAAGATACGATTAATGTTATAAAGATGTATTTAACAAAATACTCCGAACTATATACAACACTACAGCTACTACAATAAAAGCATTTAGACAACTTATTAGCCATAGCAGACTAAGGCAGTCCAAATGCTTCAGCTCAGTACCAGTTGGCAGCTTAAAAAGATAAATGTAGTATTCATTGTTTAGTATCACTTTCATAGTCAGTAGAAAACTGTTTTGCTTCAACGTACTTCATTATGGTTTCATTAAAGCTTGAGACTACGTCAAAACCCTTGAGACTCAGGATCCTTTAGATCTGATTCTTAGAATAAGACGCATTAAAAAATTATTTTCAAATTAAAATTATATTAAATAAAAAGCGATAAAACTAAATTAGCATTCTATGTTTTTTTGATAGGTAAATATATTTTCGTGCTCTTTTGGGTAAGAGTCATACCATTCGCATGGTTCTAACTACATAAACTAGATGTGTTTGTATGATTTCGTTTCTGTTTATCGAATAACAATAAAAGTTATATAAGAAAAGCATATTACTTCTCACATCTTGAAGATGTAGATTTTTCTTTTAGGAAATTTATTACTCAGTAATTATCAAACAAAGTCGCTTTTTCATGCTTTTTAGAAAGAGCTGCCTTAACTATCTATATTTTTATTTGTTTTTTTTTTTATCTTATGAAGTAATGAGTCAGACAATCCACCTGACTGATGATAAGCGTGTTAACTATCCATTACAGTTGCAGTGTTACCGTTATGTTTGACACTGCACTGCCCTCGTCAATCCGTGGCTTTTATTCGTCGTTCTTTTGAGTTTGTCCGGTAATTTCATTTCCACAGTGCCCTTTAAGCCTAAACAAAGCAGTGTTTAGGCCTCCCGACCCACACGGACCTAATTTATCTACATTAAACGGCTCAAATATACCACTACCGAGATTAGCATTACTGCTCGAATCGCTAAGTTACTCTGCCACATTAGCCGCGGCGCCAGCCCTCCCATTCTTTTCAGATATATTATAATATAGTCTTTTATTTCGATTTATATGACAAATATATATGATTAAAAGACAGAAAACTTAAATTCAATGTAAACCTTCTAGTTGTAATGTCTAATGTAACCTAGTCTTTTATTAGAATTTTCGAATTTTGAATCGACAAAGGCCTCCTTTTCCACACTAAAAACCTTTTCCACTAATTCATGCCTTTCTTGAGCCACTCTATTCCATGTGACGCCTGCCACTTTCCTTAAGTCGTCATCCCATCGTTATGACAATCTGCCTCATTCTCCTTTACCTTCTCTAGGATACCATCGTGTCACAATTCATAATTTGCTCATGGAGGAGATATACGTAACAGCGCTAAAGTGTCCACGTATGGAGCATCATCGCACACTAAGGGCCGCCTTAATTTAATTTTCACACCAGCACTTTCTTCTTGAAAACTATTGTCAAATTGATACTACATAGATACTATGTAATTTTAGAGATTTACAAATACATTAAGAACTTGTAACTCGGAATGGCGAGATAATGCCAGCACTACAGGTGACCATTCAATGCAATTGCTCCAATTCCATTGTTGCAACAGCACCCGTATCTGACAATCGTTGCCTAACGGACCATGTAATAGTCATCCAGGTAGATGGCGTAGAAACCTTCCCGATATCAAATAATGAGAGTGATGTAAATGCATCAAGATATAACAAGACGCTGCTGGTAATCCAATAAGACGCCATAGTATAAGCTCCACAGGTGACCATTTAGTAAAATTGCTCCAATTCCATTATTGCAACAGTACCTGTATCTGACAATTGTTGCATAATGGACCATGCTTTAGTCATCCAGGTGGATGGCTTAGAAATCTTCCCGATAACAAGAAATGCGAGACATTAAAGTACATCAAGATATAACAAGGCGCTGCTGGTAATCCAATAAGATGCCATTATAAGCTCTACAGGTGACTATTCAATGAAATTGCTCCAATTCCATTGTTGTATAACAGTACCTGTATCTAACAATTGTTGCCTAATGGGCCATGTTTTACTGAAAGGTGGGTGCATAGATACCTTTCCGATATCAATACTATGAGAGAAATGAACATCAAGATATAACAAGGTGCTGCTGGTAATCCAATAATGGAAGCTCGGCAGGTGACCATTTAATGCAATTGCTCTAATTCAATTATTACATAAGCAGCCGTATTTGAAACCTGTTGCTTAATGCGCCACAGTTTTGTGATCAAGGTGGACGCTGCGTAGAAACTTTGCTGATATTGCAAGTATCAGATAAATTTACATAAATATATTACAAGACGCTGGTAATTCGTGATAAAGCAAGCTCGACAGGTGGCCGTTCAATGAAATTGCTCCAATTCCAATATTGCAACAGTACTTGTTTCTGATAACTGTTGCTTAATGGGCCTAGCTCTTTGGAGCTTTCTCGAAGCAGTTTTGATTAAGATTATTGTTGTACATTTGTTCGGTTAGCCTTTGATTACTATCTTACCTATGGGAGGTGATGGTGTAGTTGAGGATGTAAAAAAGCTCAGCCTAGTAGTAACTGGTTCTCAAATACAACTGCACTGGTTAAGCTCAAACCTTGGACTCATGCGCAGCAGTCAGTAGTTATTGCCACTGGCACTTCAAAATCATCATAGCTCATCAGGTGTGATTTCTAAGAAGGTCACTATAATTTCATAAATTTTGTAGGTATTAATTGAATATAGCGGTAGTTCTTTAAAATCATATGGGAATAGAAGCTAAGCCCATGGTTTCAGCTACATAGATAATGATTAAAGTAAGGATGTTGATGATAAAAGTATACTGTGTGTTATATCCTGGATTCGATCTGAATTTCAAGATTCATCCAACTCTGTTCAGCCGTGTCAGCGTGTAGGAGTAAAAAAACAGGCATGCTCACAAACACTTTCGTATTTATAACATTGAATGACAGGACCTGTCAGGTATAACGAATGTTCTAGCTCGAAAAAACTAAAATTCATATGAAATTTTATCAAAGTACTATTAGAGTTTGGAAAAAAAAAACAGAATAAAAATAAAAATTTACTAAATATAAACATAATAATAAAAGCTGTCACATTGTAGTAACCCTTCGAACGTCGAACGGAGTACAAAAACATCTGTACTTTATAAAGCATCACATTATCCTACCATTCCAGTTATTTCAATTGCCCACAAACTCACGCCCTCGCACAAAAACAAGTTGAATTATAGAACATAAATCTAAAAGCGAAAGGTATGTATGGCCACATTCAACGCAACTAGGAAAGGCTGTGTCCAGCGGGAGATATTTCACAACTCTTTGTCGATATTCCGATATCGAACGATAATTCTGTTACGGTATTCAAGTTATGTAACTCGGTGTTCCTGCTCTCTGGTATGCAGATTAAAATTAGGTATTGCAGTTTATTTCATAATCACTGCGGTAATATTAAAGGTAACAACGATTGGAGCCTATAGCTGTAGTTATTACGAAGCAAAACCTGTCAAATGTTGACGGCGTGCGGCGGAGTATTTTAATGTAATTTATGAAGACAACAAGTATCAAGGAAATGTTGCAATTATTGTCAGATAGTTTATATATTTCACCAGTTATTAACAACTAGTATACTTAGGCATATATCTTATTATAAAGTTTCATAAGCAGTAATACCTAATATTTGTAGTGTATGGACTCAGAACAGCGACATAGAAATTAAGTTAGTATTTAGTTATTAGATACTTTCATCTTATAGCCACCAAGAGCAACGATTTATAGTATTTAATTACATTATGTCACCAAAAATTATCTTTTCATCATCATCAAAGTCAAAGTCAAAATCATTTATTCAATTTAGGCGTCTACGACGCTCTTATGAAGGTCAATTACAAATTTTAATATTGAAATAGACTACATTGTACTGCCACGTTCAGCAAACAAAAATTTGCTGTACATGATAACCCAAGGCAAACATTAGTAACACTAGCAAGCCTACGTTGTTGAAGCATAGTAGGGTATACAAGTAATTCAATAGTAGGTTTCAAACTTTCTAGAATGTATAATATCTGAACTGATAAAACAGTGACCAACATTACATTTATAGTAAACAAATGAAATGTAAATTTCCGTGCATCGGAGAGCACGTTAAGCAGTCAGTCCCAGTTGTCGTTGAATGGAAGTTGTAATAGCATGGTGGTAGGGCATTTCGCATCGCTAGCTACCACCCTCAAGTAGAAATTCTGTTGCCAAGCACCTAACGGTGTGTTCCGGCAGCTGTCCTTGAAAGCCAGGAAATCTAGGTTAGCCTGAACAACACCTTCGACCACATCATTACTTACCGTCAGTGGTGAAAGTCAAATTTTCAGGCATAAAAAAATAATACCTACTAGAATCCGGGTCACTTAAAGAATGTTAAAAATCTCGGAAACTAAAAATGATAGGTTAATGCAATAAATTGTATTTAATAGACAATGTAATACTCCTTAAATGAAAGTAAAAAAAATATGAGTCACCATACATTTTATTAACACAAAATTACATAAAGAAAAAAACTGCTGATCTCTCCTTAAAACAAAAATAGGAAACATGAAATTTTTGAACTTTATTACGATTTTCTTGAATTTTAATACTTCGTATTGCCTCCTCGTGCTTCCATTACTGCGTTTACGCGGTTTGGCATGCTGTACACCAAGTTCCTTATACGATTTTGGGGAATATTCTCCCATTCCTCTGTGAGAGCAATTTTGAGCTCACGAAGCGTGATTGGGGGAGGGTTTCGTTGTTTTACGCATCTGCCTAGCTCGTCCCAAGCATGCTCGATCGGGTCGATATCCGGGCTGCGCGCTGGCCACTCCATACGAGTAATGTTCATCTCTTGAAGGTAGTCATTCACAATCCTACCTGTATGAGGTCGGGCATTGTCATGCATAAATATAGCATCCTCACCTAAATTGACCATAAATGGACCAACGTGATCATTGAGGATTTCTTCCACATATCTTACGCTAGTTAAAGAGCCGTTTTCTATGATCACCAGCTCTGTGCGACTTTCAGAAGAAATTCCGGCCCACACAAGTACAGACCCACCACCGTAGGCTACTTTTTCTTCGATGCATGCTTGCTTGAATCTTTCCCCTGGTCTTCGATACACTCTGTGTCTTTCATCGTGCTTGTAGAGCATAAATTTTGATTCGTCGGAGAACATAACTTTTGACCAATCTTCAATACTCCAATTTACGTGGCTCTGGGCATATCTTAGTCTCGAAATACGATGCCCACGCTCCAGTTTAGGGCCGTTTGCAGGTCTAAGGGGTTTTAAGTTACATTCAGCAAGCCGACGTCTTACTGTCCATGCACTTGGGTTACTTCCTCCGAGGCGTCGAAACTGATTGGTGAGTTCAGTTCCTGTCAGAAAGCGATTTCGAAGCATGGTGTTCACCAAGTATCGGTCTTCTCGTGCTGTGGTACACCTGGTTCTGCCCGTTCCTGGTCTGCGTAGGTTAGAACCAGTTTCTTCGTAACGTCGGAGAACTCTTTGTACTGTTGACAGCGACACACCGACAGTCCTGGCTGTATCGCGCTGACTCCGGCCGGTTTCCAGCATTGTAAGTATTCTGGTGCATTCTTCAGGCGTAAGCGACATAATTTCAACTTGAATAATGAATATAGAGCACTATCAACATGGTTTATGTACCCACATAAATGACAGATTATAAACAAAAGCAAAACCAAATGCTGTAATTTCGTAGTTCCATCTTCGAAAGTGGCCCTTTTTCAAATTTGATTTTTTTATGATATAACTTTACAATAACTAAGAAGTTTTAATACCTTCATTTAAGGAGTATTACATTGTCTATTAAATACAATTTATTGCATTAACCTAGCATTTTTAGTTTCCGAGATTTTTAGGATTCTTTAAGTGACCCGGATTCATTGCTCTCGAGTGTATTTTTCACTCGTTGCAAAGTAGCCTGCAACGCTTAAAAACAGTGGGTACATAAAGTCTATGCAAAACTATACCAATCATCGCAAATATTTAAATAACTATTTTTTGAAGAGATTATTTCATGATTCATGCGTTGGTACAATAACTGCTTGACATTAGATTACTTAACAATAAAACTACTGTTACATATTTATATCTTTTGATTAATAGATCAGACAGTTGTTTAGTGCCATTATTTCGCAAATATCATTTGTCAATGAAACAAGCGCTAATTGCAACTGCTGACATAATGAGAACAAGTGATATTAATTATAATATAACGCTGCTACAAACCCAAGCTCTCGTTAATACAATGACAAATTATTTCAAGGTACTAACAGGTACAGAAGGCAATTGATTGATTTTCTTACTGCCAGTTGCGACAGAAGAAGCGCTAAAACGTATAGAGACGAGACAAACTATCCGAATGTCAGGTTTTATGATATAATAATATGGCCCCTTGCTCATAATAAACTTGGACCCAGTCAAGTAAGCAGCATAAGATAAGAATAAGAATAAGCATTGCCATTAAACGGGGCAATGCTTTCAGCATGCTAGGCACGCTGCCAAATGGTGATGGGCTGAAGCATTTGGACTTCCTATGAGTCTGCAATGCCTTGCAATTTGTCTAAACGTTTTTATTGTAGTAGCCGTAGTGTTGTATATAGTTCGTAGTATTTTTGTAATAAAGTCAAGTTAGTAGCTTATTTGTCTACAATGTAGTATTCGCCACCCACTACATATGTGAACATGTTTAGAATTTACACATTATTAATTTTACCAAGAACTTTGTGGTCAGACGTTCTTGACTCGACTTATTTCTTAAAACCTAGTCGTAATATAAATTACTCTTGAATGGCAATAAAATCGATGACAATAATGCAGAATAAGGTACATAATTATATCTTTTGTACTGAACCTTTGACTATTGCATCTTTTGATAAGTGATGCAACTAAATAAAAAACTAAGCTAGCATTGGACGGTCAAAGACAGCTGAATACTTTTTTTATGGATAGTTATTTCTACGCTTGGCTAGTCATATAGCCTGAATTAGAAAATATGTCGCCAAGCATCTGAAGATACCTCTAGGCGGCTGTCCTTGAAAGCTCTTATGGTTAAAGCTGCTTACCGCCTTCTATGAATTTTTGAATGAGCACTTACCATCTAGTAATATTGTGGTCATAGGCTAGCTTATCAACAAAGAGACCAATAGTAATTAGCTGTACTGACATTTCAAGTTAAGGCACCTGACTGCTAAATACATATATTATATTTTACTGCTACAAAGTAGAGCAAACATAAGGTAATTGTCGGGTAAAGCTCCTAGTAGACCTTCGTGATAATGGTCGTATATACTGACCACCTGGTACATGACTTGTTCTTTGTTAAAACTGGTGAATTAATTAGCTGATGGAAGCTAGGTCTCGGGAACAAAGGTTGCCTGAGCATTACAGTTTATTTGTTGATATAAATCACGAAGAATGTATGTTTTTATTCGTTGTGAAATTTGGTAAAAAATTAATAAATAGATATGTAATTAAATTCATATAAATATCTACAAATGCACTATCATGTGCTTAGCCAATATCATATTAAAACTTAAAACTGCTGAATTCTTGCCATGTTTGTTCATGCATCATATGGCTATACGTAAAATATTCAAAAGATTATTGGCTTTTTTGTATTTTATTTTGATCGAAAAACTTACAGCCTATTTATAACAATACAATTAAAATTTACCTTAGTAGTTATAAAATGGGCCAATTACAAGTTTTTATTTTTTTCCTTTAACATGAGAATATAAGGTAGTACTAAATAATCATTCATATTTTGTAGCATGTATGGGAAAAAAAATGTTACCAAAATATCAAAATGTCTGTAAAAAAAAACTCGATTAACGCAATATTATGTTAATGTGTCGGGACATACCTATTATTAATGGCGTTAGAAAACAATTACATGTCATTTCCTATAATACTTTTTCATAAGTAACAGAAAGACAAATATTTAAACTCATTGTTGCATTAAAAAAACACTTACACAAATTGCCTTTTCTTTATATACTGTTGTATTATACTAAGACAGAAAAAAAATACAATTAAAAAAGTCCTGTAATGTTAGCAATTTCTTTTTAAATCTTCTTTTATATTCCTTTGTGTTGTAAGAAAAGAAATGTTCTCACATGAGTAGAATAAGGCAGGTACGATTAAAATATATTCGGTATTTTTTATTGATAATAATAATATAATGAATAGATTCAACGTTATCTTGCGGGAATCCATATTTAATAATAACAAATATTCTATAAATATTTAAAGAAAACATCAAATTAATATTTAAATAAAATATTAAAAACATATTAAAATTTATCTAGTGACAATTCCGCCAATTTTTTCTATTTCGGATAATTTTTTAAGTGTTTTATTAAAATATTAATTTGATGTTTTCTTAAAATATTTTTAAATATTAATTGTTATTGTTATTATAATAATATATTTTCATATATAATATATCCTTGTTATATATTTATGAGACAAAAATCTTCTTTGACATATAATATTTCACATACGCATAGCAGATGCATAGCAATCAAAACAACACAACTAACAGATGAGAAACAGTGCATCAACACATCAATAAATACCCAAATTCAAACGCGATTACGTGACCGACTTTCGTCACATTCAAAGAGGTTTTTATTAATGTAGATGTCACATTAACCAAAACTCCGTTACTTGAACCTTAAGCTAGTCAACGCTTTGATTGATGTTTTGTTAAAACAAAAGAGGCTTGTGAATGACATGACAGCTTGTGATTACATGCTGTTACGAAAGGACTTGAGTAGCTGTTGCGTGTTTTTTATGACTTTTATGCGTCAAACCATTGTCTTCTCTCTTGTCCTTAACCAATGTTTATTTATTTTCTCTAATAACTTTAAAGATAACAAACAAATATAATAACAAATATTTTCCATAAAAAGGATATCAAAAACATATTGTAAAAGGTATTTTTTTATTGCGATGATGCGGTCGATAATTTTGAGAGATTATACGTAGAATTACTTTGCACACAGGTGCTTGGCGACAGATTCCTAAATCAGGATGCTTGCGAGCCAGGCAGGCATCAAAGCTTCGGTTTCATGGCCAGCCACTTACCTGATACCAACACTTCTCGGGAACGCTCTTATTGGTAGTATGAACAAGTACATTAAAAAGTTATACCATCGTGCCCTCCATGAACGCATACAATTTCTTCAATTATTACCTGTAAAAAACAAACATACGTGTTATTTACAAACGTGCCCATAGAGACATAGAAGTGATCAATAGTAAACTTTACTATAGGTTTTACATATAAGTAAGTTGTGACCGCAACGAAACTAGATGGCATGGAACTAAGACGTCCGGGAAATCCGGGATTGTCCCGGAACGGTGTGTCTTGTCCCGTGTCCAGTAATTTCGATCTACTGTCCCGGATTTCTCTAATTTAAGGGCTTTTCACAAACATACACGTCACCAATCATATGCTACGCACGCCACATACCAACCGTGTGTTATTTCAAAGTTAAAATACCTAATAAAATTACAGAGTTTATTTTTAAATTTGAAAATGTAGCCTCCCAGTGGCCCAATTTTGTTTTAAGTTTAATTATTATGTTATGACGATATTTTTTTTAGATCGTTTTTTTTACCGGCGGTTTGCCTTTAACAAAATACTACGAACTATGTACAACACTACAGCTAATTCAATGAAAGCATTTAGACAACCTATAAGTCATAGCAGACCCACAGGCAGCCTAAATGCTCCAGCCCAGTTATTATTTATTACCTAATTTAGATAAGAAATCGATGTTTAGGTAATAATTTGTCCTAATTAATTAGCATGCGTAACAATAATTCACATTTCCGTTTTCCTATGTGTAAAAGCACTTAATTTAACGAATATTTTATATAAGTATATTAATTTGTCAGTTTCACTGTAGATTTATTTAGATTTTGAGCTTGAGCTCAAAGTAACAACTCCCTTTCCATCCCAAAAAAGTCCAGGAAATGATATACCTTGATCTGGCAACCCTACAACGAACTCCACTGCGAGCTTGTAAAAGTTTTTTTCTCAAATCACTCAACGTATATTTTGACACAGAAATAAAATACTCATGAGTCAAGGAACAGTTACATGATGTCACCGTGTTACGTTATTTGACATTTGTTTAGGATTCACGGTAGACTTCCCATAACACATATTTTTACTTAGTTGACCAATTACTATGTTTAGCTAAAATATTTCTTAGATGTGGCAAACTTTTTTAAATTGACTTGATTTTCCGCTTGTTTAGATACTTTGTTAAAAGGTATAAATCTTATAAAACCTTTATAAATACCACTGAATAGCGTACTATTATAACGTAACGTAATATTGAGCACTAATAACAGGAAAAGGGTTCTGTATTGTAGCCTAAAATATTAAAAAATAAAATAAAATCTAGAAAGGTTTCTAGGTTATGTGAATAATATGGTTAAAATCTGTTGAATAACATAGGTATTTACTGATAAGTATACACGTGGAATTCAGACAGAAATCGTGAATAAAACTGAACAAAGAATAATATTTTGTTTTGGTATTGTGAGAAATAGAATCATTGCACCGAAATATAAACTATTCATGTTTTTTTTTTGGTGTGACAGGTCCTAAGTTAATTGAACAAATAAAATATCTTCCTAAATTCCTAAATCATAACATTTTAATATTGTTAAGTTTGCAATAATGCCTTTTAGGCGAATTACATTACAAAAATACAAATTTACGAGAGAAAAAATTATAGTTATGTGCGGGATTCGAACCCGCGTCCATCCACCCCTTTAGCCGGGGTATGCTCTAACCAATTGAGCTAACATAGCACAATGACTCATAACATTAATTCTTGCTCTGATGGACGCGGGTTCGAATCCCGCACATGACTATAATTTTTTCACTCGAAAATTTGTAATTTTGTAAATAAAATTTGTTTGTTTATGGGAACTAAATCCAAGACCTCTTGATTTCAAAGCAATACTCTATGCCCCCCAAACAACGTTAAGTCAAGTCGGAATTAAGTAGCTTAAATAACCATCATATAACTTTCATAGCTTCACAGCAGAAGCGTGACGTTCCCAAGACAACGGGAAGATACCATCTAAATTACGTTAAATCTTGCATAAACTAGAAAATCCACTTAAAACATTAACATGGAGTCAAAGAAATAGACTATGTCACATTACATTTAAAATCTTTTTGGTAAAAACAGCTTGAGACGTCTCTGTTGACATTTGCATGATATATCCCGTTATATGACAAAGATGATAAAATAAGTCACCAGAAAAATATGCTAAAATATATACCGAAATTTCTCAACACCATACGGCTATTAGGTCATTGACATTCACTCAATTTTTTATCGGATACATTTCGGGGAGTGTGCCACAGAACTACATGATCTGATTCCACCATCCCCATTCTATAACCGGACATCCAGGGATACTCAGAAGCGCCACCGCTATATGGTAGATATTCCATTTACCCGAACGAAGCGATTTGCATCTTCGTTCATCATGCGAAACGCCAGGGTATGGAATACTCTGCCTGAGGCTGTGTTTCCGGTTAAGTACAATATGGGGGTCTTCAAGAAGCGAGTGAATAGGTATCTCCTGGGTAAGCGCGCTCCATCATCGATCGCATCATCACTTAGCATCAGGTGAGATAGTGGTCAATACAAGCACCCACCTGATGCTAATCGGTAACCCCTGCCTATCACAGATGCATTTCGTCACAAGCCACGAACTGCACTGCACCCTCACCCCGAAACATACTTACAGTTGTTAAGTCTCATGTGCATGTAATGTTACTGGCTCTCTAGGACTGCTGCCGGAACATACTGTTAGGTGATTGGCGACAGATTTACAAGCCTGCTTTTAGCAATCACGAATTGTTCCTTATTAAAGAAAGTAACTGCTTAATATTGCAATACAATGTCATCTTCCTGAATTCATTTTGTAATACATTTGAGAAAGTTGTAATGCCAATTCCATTCATTTGAATACTAAAGCAGTAAAATCGATATATCACGATATGCGAATCGATTCATTGTTGACCATCACATATTTTCTCATCTCACTTTTCACCTCTCACACTATCTAAAGTAGTCATAATAACTAAGTGCATAAACATACCCATTCGTTTTCATATAAGATTAAACTATATTATTCACAAGAAAATGTTCCCCGGGGGTACCAAAAATATATCCACTCCTTTTCATATAAAATTAAACTATGCTATTCACAAGAAAATGTGCCACTATTACTGCGGGTAACGAGCAAAATTGCACGCCCACATCTTCCCAATGAAAAATTAATTCAGGGCACAGTGCCACAAAGTTCTCGAAGCGGGCCATGTTATAACAAAAATTCGGGCTAAATATCTCTGGGCCAGAACGTTAACTACCCTACTGGCTCAGTAAATACAGCTAAGATAAAACTTGCCAACTCATTGACAGTACCGATGGTATTGCAGTTGTCTATAGGCGACGGTAGCCGCTTACCATGAGGCGGTATGTATGCTAGTTTGCCGCTTAAAAAAAAACATGTCACATGACAATAATCAATCTCATGTGAAGACTGATATGTTGCTAATTTAGGGTTATCATATAATACTGTAACTACACTGAAAATCTGCCGCCAAGCACTTAACAGTGTGTTCCGGCAGCAGTCCTTAAGAGCCAGAAAAAATACAGGCACAAGAGACTTAACAACTGTATGTCTCAATGTGACGGTCGCAGTGTAATTCGACACATGATGAAATGCATCTGTTATAGGCAGTGGTTAATCCGCTTAACATCAGGTGGGCCTCGTGCTTGTTCCATCACAATCACAAAAAAACCCATGGGTATATATCATACGTACAGCTGTAGTTCCTATACATACTCTGTCTGACATTCATTTCTTCTGGCACACATAGAATAAGTTACGAATACATTTGTAATTTCTTATTTGTCTTAATACTAATCTACTAAAGTGTAGGTAAATAAAAGACATGTCAAATTTATTAAACTGCTCATAATTTAGGCGATCTGGCGCTAGGTGCCGTGTCCATACCAATATTCAAGAAAATCTAAATAATAAATAACTGTCGGAGCACATCCAAAGGTTAAACAGAGTTATTGGTAAAATGATAACAACCTCTTAGGATTAACTTCTGCTAGTCGATTTGTTTTTTGTTTTGGAAAAAAATATTTTCTTTCCATATATTTTTTATTTTATTTATTGTCTGTTTTTTATGTGTTCTTGATGGAATAAGTACGAGGACCACCTGATGTTAAAAGAATCTTGTGCCTGTAAAGTATATTTCATATTTTTTATTACTTTGTTCGATGTAAATATTCAAAACGGGGAGACTCGACAGGGAGCACGGCGCGGTCCAGTGTTACCGCGGCGGGCGCTCTTGGCTCTCCGAGTAGGCATTAAAACACAAACATTTTTTTTTTTAAAACAATATTACATCTCTAAATGTTTGTTAGGACTAGCAGAAGTCAACCCTAAGAGGTTTTTAGCATTTTTCCAATAACCCTATATATAGGATCAGACTATAATATAAGCCCTACCAAATAGTTAAAAACGCCACCAAATTCTATTTTGTTTCATATTTGGTAACAAAGAGTATGTATTAAAAATAAATGAACGTGAAGTTATTAGAACGCAACTTTACAATACCCTTACATTTAAATTTTCTTAGGCTAATTAGAGCATATGAATAAAAAGTAAATAACTCTTATTTTCGAATTCCTTCCCAGAAGCCAAATTTCCAACCTCTGTTTTAAAGATGCATGTAAACGCAAAAACCGTGCGAAACGAAAATTAACTTCGCTTTTACCCATTTTAAATAAAAGCAGTTACTATCTTTTACGCAACCATTTATTTTCTCTGCGTCGACTGTGACGACATCTATTATTGTCATCGTGGATGTCACTGTGGCAGACTGGTGGAAATAATCTTCTAATGTAATAAAAACTGACCAAGTTTTAGGAACTCGGAGTGCAATAGACCGTAAAGGGAAAAAAATTGGTTATCAATCCATTACCATCTTCAAAATTACATTATAAATCAGAGTATCCTGTATTTGCTGGTCAAATAGAGGATATATTAAAAATAATAATATATAATATTAATAATATTTTGTTCCGAAATTTCTGTTTTTTTTTTATAGAAAAGGTATTGAGGCAGGCCCAAAACAAAAAAAAATTACAACCATATATTTTTATTTTAAATATATTTTTTTCTAAATTTATAAATATATATTTTTTCTAAATGTTTTTTTTTTCTACGCGATGAGCTCTAGACGCACATCTCTTATCCTAGGGTACTAATTTGATCTTTGGCTGATGTAATTTTTCTTTGTTGCGTAAGTTGTAACTTGTACAGTCCATTACTTTAGGGAAATTTTCTTTTTCACTGTGTATCTCTATAAGACTATTGGAAATGTATATATTGATATTACCGATATGATCTTATTTTTTATTAAAAACATATTATTATCATACAACTTAGGAAAATATAAACATACAAAACCATATGTGATTTTCTTGCCTTGATTAATTCGTTGACCATCATCTTCAACAATAGGTGACCCCGTTCTGATTCGCACACCTCAACATGCCTCTACTCCTACACAGAAATGTATAGATTCCCACAACTCACGGAAACATAATGTTTTTCAATTAGTAGCGGCTGATCGTAAATCGTGATACTCGTGTCAGGGCTAACATAACTCAAACATACCATTAACTTAACCCATAATTTAACATGTAACAAGTATGTAAAGCCTTGAGGTAACACCATGAAGATAACACCATGTGACTTATGCTTGCCTGGTATTGAAATATTTTAAAATCGCTTTATCTCAAACACGTGGAAATATTGTCATTACTACTGAATAAAAACCACGAGAATTATATTCACGTTCACAGAACAACCAAATGGAATGCCAGCGCGTTTTTTGAATTTGGAACCAAAAACGCGCCCGCAATGTTATGTATGGAAATTCTTTCCAGGTGTACTTGGGGTTCCATATTTTAGTTATCTTTCATCAATCTTGGTACACAAAGCCACATGTGCATTAACTTCCTACGCAGACAGTAAAAAAAAATTACGGCAAATAGTTCGTCTCGACTTTGTTATTTTTATAATAAACATAAATTTAAATGAGTTCCGACGGTTCCAAAATTGCAATGGATACGGATTGCACTCTACCAGCGGCCTAGATTGGAAGCCATATTAGCGACGAAAAACATGCCTACATCGAAGTCAATGAAAAAATACATAAAAATATATGAGAATGTTGACCGATGAAAGCAGTTTATACCCAGATTATACAAATTTTGCGACAAAGGTAAACATGTCAAGAAAAAAAGCACTTTAAATGCCTCCGCGGAAATGGCAATTGCCAGTTTCGTATCATTGAAGGTCAAGCCTCACCTCGCCTTTGGAATAAAGTATTGTTTATTGAATTGCCATGTCAAAAGGGACAACTACAATATCTACATGGGACAGTTAAGTTCAGTAAAGTTATATCATCGAGAAATGGGTTGGTTTCTTGTAGACACAATTTAAATTTACTCTCATAAAATAACCCTGAGATAATATCTTCAATAAGCATAGTTTCAAAAGTTTAATGTTAAATTAAATTTGCATGAAACCAGAAAAAAAATTGAAAGCCAATTAAGTAACAGGTATATGAAGCATATACCATGTTTGTGTCAGGGTGAAGGCGCAGTGAATTTCGTCTCAAGTGGCGTACTACACTGCGCCCATCTCCCTGAGCTATAAAGTTGTTAAGTATCATGTGCCTGTAATTTCAACAGCACCCATACCCTTCAAATCAGAATACAATAATGTGAACATTACTGCTTTGCGGTAGAAAAAGATATGGTAGCAGTACTTTCCCGGATGAACACGCACAAAGAGTTCTACCAGGATGCCATATTAATCCATTCAAATCAACTAACTTAAACTTGCTAGTTTCCTGAGTGTCTCTACATTTGTTTCTCTTGAAGAAACCGTTTTTCCTGTTGCATCATGTTAATTATTCGCTTGATTAAGAAACTGATGCAATCGTTATTTTGTTTGTTTCGTATTTTGTTGGTCGTGGTCGTGTATCTCATTTAATTTGGGATTGATTTAAAGACAAAAATAAATAGCTTATTTTAGAGGTTGTTTTCAACTTTTTGCGGTATTTTTAATGAACATTTTTCTATTAACGAAAGCCTGAGTTTGATTGCAATCTTACTAAATTGCAAAAGATGATGCAGTCCAAGGTGTTAAACGGACTGAGCATGGTGACCGAATGTGCTTGGTGGCATATTTTCTACTTAAAGTCGGTAGTTACTAAAATCGGCATTCGAAAAATGAAATAGATCAAGTGCCAGTTTGTTAAAAATATGTTTCTAGCTTTTCACTACCCACGGAAAGCGTGAAACCGAGTTTTTGTTTAGACCATAGACAACTGTTTCACGTTTTTGTGTAATGATTCGGAAAAAAAAAACATTTACAGGAGGAGCGCATTTCCAGTTTAAGAGCAAAAACAAACAACAAAACCGCGTTTTTGATATAGATTTCTAACTTTTTGTGTTTGTGCTATTTGTGAGCTAACACTATAATAACTCATACTATGTGAAAATTACAAAACCTTATCTGTAACAGTTCAAAGAATACAGCTCTTTAAATATAGGATGCCAGCAAGGACTACATCATCTTTTATTTGGTGGCTATCTTGAATTAAGAGATAACAGATAAATGAACATCTCTTATCGTTTTCGAGATACTTCATCCATCTATCCATCCTAGGCAGGCGTCATTTTATGATTATCGATTTTTACCATTCTATTGTATGCAACTGAAATGTATTGATTTCTAGCGCCATCTATGATTCGTTTCTCTATTCAACCGGGTTATAAAGTCTTTTTTTCATGTATGGAACCCAACAACTTATAGGCGAACTGCATTCTAGGCAAACGACATTGCGGCGTAACCATACAGGTATGCCAAGCCTGCCTAATAGCCAGCGATCGTGAACCCTGACCATACTGAGTTAATCCTAAATGCCGTACAATTTGCTCACCGGTGTTTGAAGAAGCTCAAGGTCAGTATAAGTCATTGTTTTTTTAAGCTGCTGAGATTATCTTCTAAAGCTTTCCTTTTTGAGCTAGTAAATAGAGATATGTAGTGACAAGTGGATTCTTTTTGATTTTAACTAAAAGAATCCATGCCACGGTATTTTGTTACAAAGTAGATTAACTTCTTGACTTAACACTTCGAAAACCAAACAAGCGCTCAAACTCCTACGTACATTATCTTTAAAAGCTAGCCATTTTGAGCTAGTACGAGTAAATAATGAGATATGCGAATGACACGTTGATTCTATTTAATTTTAACCAAAACACATGTTGTGAGTTTTAGTTACAAAGTAGACTAACTTCTTTTTAAATCAAACAAACGCCGTTAAAAAACTGCTGTGTACGTGCCAACGTGCCCATTACATTCAATACTTTCATTTATCTAGTAGTAAAGTGACAGAGATGAGCCAGATGCTTATTCAAAACAATGACCTCAAATTATAATATATATTTTTAAATATATTTTAGATTTTCAAGTCTTTCGTTTGTCGGTCCAGATTTCTGGTAAGTATATAATCCGGTATATAAGTAAATAAATATCGGTTGAGAAATAGACCGACTCTCGTAAAATTTTATGAGGAGGTTCAATAATTATGTGATTTTTTACAATTCAGTTTTTAAAAATATCCAATCAGCAGAGTTATGGGGGTTGCAAAACGTAAAAAAACATATTAACGTCATAATTCAGTAATCAGATAAAAAACAATATTGCAACTAAAGTCTACTTTACATTTAAGCTTATTATGCTTTTAAAACCATAACAATCAAGGTAGATTTCCGATAACCTTGAGTACTCCTTTCCATTTCTTACAAACAGGTTAAAAACTACTTTCATTGCACATCTTAGGTTAGCCTCGTACAATTATATAAACATTAACAAGACTGTAAAATATACATGTAGCAGAATTGTTGCCGTACTGTAATTTTACTGGTGACAATGAATTAAAACACTGCAAATTATATGCAACACTACAGATCCTACAACGAAAGCATTTTGACAATCGACAAGCTATTGCAGTCTCCCAGTCAATCCAAATACTCCAGCCCACTACCAGTTGGCAGCCTTCCCAGCATGCTACCATCATTACCCTGTTATGATTATTCATGCACGGGCTTTTTATACAGTCAATTTCAATAAGATTTTGATTTCATAGGAAACAGACATAATTATCGCATAGGCTTTTTGTTGATCGTGTCCTTTTGATACATTATCCCGTACCAAATCATTAAGATTTCAATTTCATTGAATACATTTTATACATTATCACAGACCAATTGCATTATGCTTTCAATGTCATTGAATGCAATTAGCGATATCTTAAATATCCCTTGATCAAAAAGCCAATGTTTGCACAGGCATGGACCCCGGTACGATAACTTGTTTGTGTTTTCATTTTAGCCAAACCCAGTTTCTTTTTGGTTGTTTCTTCATGAGTGTTAATCGGCATCATTTTAGAGGTTATTTTTTTAATTACTAAATGGTATTGTCAAATTTGTGACCAATTTGGCATCTGAAATACAGTTTTATTACTAGTTCAGATGCCACCAACATCAAATAATTTAAATTGTCATTAGGGTGCATATGTATACTAATGTTATATATGATAGCAAAAATCTATTAAGTAATTAAATCTGAGAGTGGCAAACTTATTACACCTACCATATATATATTTCTTAGATATTATTTTCTTACTGGAATTGTTAAATTAGTTTCATTAGTTATGCCAGTTAATATTATTATATTATTATGCAAATGATTAAATGTATATAAGTAGGTAAATAATTTGTAATATATTTTACTTTTTGAAACACTTACTCCACCTTCAGTGGTTTTATGATGGGTATTATAGGTTATAGGTACTCATTGACCAAATAGTGAATGAATAGTTGTACCAGTTCATCTAGTCTAATGTATGTTGCGCCGCGCCGCTCGCTGTAGTTTATAACCACGCCCGCCGCGGTAAGTTTTGCGTTCTGCTGTTTTTGAGCTTGACCTAAATTTCTTTATATATTTATTCTTAGAGTATTGATTACATTCACAATTTTGTCATATTATTATACAGGGCAGATATGATTGTAGCCATATTATATGTATAATTATTCGTATCGGGACATAATTGTGTGGACTTTATAATAAAAATAGAAGCAGTTTGCACAAACATCGTTTAAATAAAAAATATTTTTGAATTTTACAGGCGTAGTATTTTGTATGCAGGTAGACTTGTTGCACTGGTCGTTCACCCGAAGCTTTAACCAGTTTTGAGATTAGGTTTTATCCTTAAAACTTTCTGCGAATTTAAAAAATACTTTATGCTTTTATAAATCATGATAACGCATCAGGCGGTTTCAATCTTTATTGAAATGTTGTGTATCATCAGGCTTTTAAAAAAATATACAGTGTGTTTCGAAAGCCAGTC
Organism: Plagodis dolabraria; assembly: GCA_963854805.1. NCBI lineage: Eukaryota > Metazoa > Arthropoda > Insecta > Lepidoptera > Geometridae > Plagodis > Plagodis dolabraria. The sequence continues at coordinate 9,102,887 of OY978442.1, forward strand.
TTAATTTTTGCATCCCTTTTATACCGTTCAAATGAACATGACTGGATCTTTTGATAGTTCTTTTTTTTTCATATTTATAAATGCTGACAGTCAAGCCGGTACCGATTAAGCATTACGTCTGTCCAATACAGTTACAGCGCCCTTCAAACTAAAACACAGCAGTGTTTGCACACTGCTGCTAGGACTACACTGCGGTGGTAGTCACCAAGACGGCACCTTGCTTAAGAGGCCTACTTCAGCCTAACCTAGAATTACTGGCTCTGAAGTACAGCTGCCGGAACACACCATAAGTAGAAATTTCGCGAAAAAATACGAGCGCTTCAGAATATTATATTTCAAATATTATATCAATATTATAATAAGATTATAATGTAGCCTAATTATATTTAATTTAATGATTGTTTATAGACTTATGTACACCCCCGACATAGTTCCTGTATTTCCTCTACATACAAAGGTTGCCTGGAATAGATCGCTATTAGTGATAAGGCCGCCCATTGTGACACTTTAATCTAAGTTTTTGTTTGTAAGAATGAACTTTGTATATTATATTGGTGTAACAATAAAGAATTATCTATCTATCTATCTATCAATTTAAATCGGTTCATAGAAGTAAAGATATAAGAAATGGTCGAACAGAGTTCTGTGTAAATGAAATTCTACAATTATATTAAAAACAAGTACTGTGGATAGTTTTAGATTAGTTATTTATTTATATATATTAGTAGTTTTAAGAAAGGATAAATTATGAGAAAGTGCTCGGTACCAGAACTACTTTTAGATTATAACGCTACTTTTTTGAGTCTACAAAATTTATTTTAAGATGCAAATTAAATAAATCCAAGTTCATTCCTTTTAGTACCACAAACTCGTCCTAACACGAGTCTCAGTTTGAGGAAAGAGATTTTTTCCCAAAATATTTAAAATGAAACGTTGACCTCAACTCTTTTAAGAAAAAAGATTACAAATTTCATGACTCAATACTTGTCGTTACCTTCAAATTGGTTTGTAGAGAGTGTGCATTTCATGTGGAATCCCAAAAAAACTTCAAAGGCAAGAGTTAAATACAAAAAGAAGAGATTATTTCCAATGAAATATAAAAACTCAGTGACTAATATATATAAATATATGCATGCAGTGATCTCATGATACGATGATGTTAACAAAAAATCTATGCTTGTTATTTATGGATAAGTTAAGTAATCATTAAACTTTGTCATTGAATGCCATCCTTATTTATGTTTGCATGCCAACAATAAAAACATAATTGATAATATTAAACAGATAATATACTAACAATATGTAAAATCATATGGGTTTCATATGGGTTAGTACTTGTATTATTTTAAACCAAAATTAGTTTACAGTGTCACAAGTTTCGATTTTTTTTAATGGCATCAAAAAGGCGTTTTAAGTTTTAAGTTTGTTACCTTAATATTCCGTGATAAAAGAACTGTTTAGAATAAAAAAAATAAGGTAAGATACACATACTTTTAGATTGGTCCCATGGAAATTACATCAAAATCGGTTAGGTTTTTAAATCAAAATAATACCTTATAAATATAATACCTTAATATAATATTATAAAAATAATACATTCGACATCCTAAGAAAAAAAATGAAATTACGTTCATACTTTTAAGTTGTGCAAGTCAGTATATCTATATGCTAAGTATTTTTTACTGAATTAGCCTATTTCGAAATCTTCTTCAGTTCTAATTAATTGATGTATTTTGCCTAAACAAATAATAATAATTTGTAGTGAAAATTTTTGGATAATCATCTTTAGAAATACTAAAGGGTAGTGACTTCATTACGAGAGCTACTAAGTGTTTGAAAAAGTAACTTTTTTCGAACAGATGGAGTCTAGCAGTCTGTTTTATCGTCGCACCATCCCTTAAGACGGTTAAAGTAATATAATTGGAGCACAAAATCGGCGGAATAGGGTTATCGAGGATGTCTTACTTAACATCCTCGATAACCCTATTCCAGATCGAGGTTAAGAAAAATTGTGCTTAAAAAATTGTAAAGGAAAATAATTTAGTTTACTTTATTTGACCATTATAAAAAACCCGTCTCTGTTAACGATTTGTTAACTGAAGTTAACAAATCATTCCCAAACCTTGTTACCGTTGGTCAAATTATCTCTAAACGTGGCTGGCACAAAACTAAGACGTAAGTACTATTTGAAAAACAAAAATTCCACACAGGACTTGCGTCAATTAGCATACTACCGACCGACCTTGTAAAATCGCAATGATTTACTAAAGTCACTGATGCATAAGAGTTAAGTAACTAACACAGAAAGCCACCATCTAATACCTAATTTACTAAGTAACTAGTATTTAATATGTGACCTCGGTTACTACATGCAAAGCCATGTCTCTCAATGAAAGAAGGACGTATCTGCTTAGTCACTTACGGAACTTACGCCTTTCTTGTAGTAACATAGTGACCTTTAAGTGGCATTTAAAGTGATTTTCACGCATATGCAGTAGGCAGTATAACTTGCAATCTCTTTGCGTTTCGGTTATTTTGCATAGCTTATAATCGAATGATGGGTAAAGTTCAATGATGAAATATTATATTATGGTGGGTATGTAGAGAAGCTATAAATTTAATATTAAGGTCGGTCAGATCTGACTTTTCATATATGTAAAAAGATGGCGAAAGAATATGATAGAGTTATTGGCGTTAAGAATTACAAAGCTTTATTTCAACTTAATGCGTTAAGTGCAATAAAGTTTATTATGCATTTATTTATGACCAAATTAATTAATAACCTCAATGCTCTCCACGAATTAGGAACAGTACTAACGAGGAATGAAAAACTTAGAGAAGATGTAGAAATGAGAATAATTGCTAAGCTTGAAGTATGTATAGGGAAGTCCATACTTTCATGAATGACCGCAACCTTTTAAAAAGACACATCTAACGGTATTATACCCAACATTAATGTTATGGCAGAAGAAGGATCAAAATCTAATGAAAGCATAACCTATGTATAAATCCATTCTTAATATTATTAAGAGTAGGTACAAGCACTGTCGCGTCATAAGCGAAAATCAATATAATAATAACTTTCAATATTAACAGTTCAATTATTGTTTAAATATTAATAAACACAAATTTTCTAATTATTAAAGCTGTTTTGTTGAATGATTGATGGTTTTCTTGCACTCATAGCATATTCCTTGATTTACTGAGGTGAAAAATTGGTGTATTTCGCTCAAAAACGTTATTTTGCGTCTTGCACCTTTGAAACATTACGCTCAGAATTCTTTAATTGAACTCCTCACTCATGGTTTAATCGTAGGATCTTTCGTTTCCTCACGTTTTAATACATGTTCTCCCACGAATTAACAACTTAGCTACCTTGCGTAACAAATAACTATTGTATATATAATACGACGTATACCCTTATTACAAGCAATGACCTCAGACCTCGGACATATTGACCTTTACGCCTTAAAACGGAAAACATTCTCATTATATAAAACACTTATTGAACTCCCATTGCTTAAGTCTTAAACAGAATACATGTACGGACGAAATATTCAAAAGGCGCTATGTTTTTCCTTATTGATCTTTAATTAGGATTCACCGGATGCGGTCATATTAGAAGTCAATTAAAGGTTGTAAATAGTCATAATCGTGACTCATAGACATGTTTAGATCAAAGAGTTAAGGAACTGGATCTTACCCAAAGTTTCAAGAACAAAACTGCATAAGATCACATGTGGCGCTGTTAGGAACCCCTTGCCACTATGTTTTCTGCACGTCCATATACAAAGAGCTCGCAAACAGAATTATGACCGAAGACCGAGAATTAAATAAAGAATTAAATTCAGTTATATTTTGGATGAACGCACCCTTTTAATGTAATTTTTTTTTATAAAATCGAACAAGTGCCTTTATGCATGTCTCTTCTACGACTATTTTAGTCACAGAGTCGAACTTACAAACTAAACTTCATAGCTTTGGTATTTATGTTTATTGTGTCCCATACACATATCTATACTGTATAGAAAAAATAATAGAATACGCCGTTTTTAACGTATGTTTCTAAGCTGTGGTCCAAACTAAATAATTATTTTTATTATTACGGTTTATATTAATATTTTTATAATTTATTTTTATTATGTGCAACCTTTAAGCAAGGTCAAAATCCTGCTTAGCCTGATTTTTTAGGACTAGTTGTCACCTTCTTCTTTCGAATATATGAATGGAATATTATACCAATAATATCTAAGTACAAATCATCATCTTAACCAAGATAAAATTCAATACGCTGCCAACTAGTAGTGGGCTGGAGCAGCACAGCACAGCCTATGAGTCTGCAATGACTTAAAGGTTGTCTAAATGCTTTTACTGTAGTAGCTTTAGTGTTGTATGTAGTTCGTAGTATTTTGTTAAATAAAGGCATACCGCCGGTATATTTATCAAAATAAAAGGAAAGATGTAAGACCACAAATTTACTTCGCACAGGGGCGCGTTCCTGCAAGGCCGGGCCAAATATTGGTCGAGCTAGATTTGCTCCAAGGCACCTAGAATGAACTTTAGAGCTCCTTTCAAAATGTGAAATTGACAGCGATGTTTTTAGGTGATAAAATATTGTCTAATTTTTTTGGAAATGGGGCTTATTACGTAATTAAGCAATGTTAACATAGATAACTATGTTAACATTGCTTAATTACGTAATAAGCCCCATTTCCACTAATCCTAGGCTTAGCTTGTATAATATTTATTATTTATTGTAGAATGTCACATTTGACAGCTAGCCAAGATTCGTCCGATTCAAAAGGTACTCGTAGTAAACTTTTGGCTAGACAGACCAAAATTTGCTCTGACAGGTCGCCGGGAACGGGTATGATCAAATCTTATCTGGATCAAATTAAGCTCTAATGGCGTGCTGGAATGGCGTGTATCCGCGCTTAGACCAAGACCAACCGAAGGCTTGCAGGAACGCACCCCAGGTAAACCACTGCAAGTACAAAACTATTGCAATAGTAATAATGTAATATATAATGTGGCTATGTCCCAATACAAGCACGGAACTCGATCGTAAATCGATATTACCACGAAATATCGATCACACGACTCATATCGATTACCGAGTGGCAGTAGTTTCTTTCCTTTCATGGAACCTTGAATTTTTTTGTGGTTACTCAAATGCTTTGTTTCTTACTATGATTTACACTGTTAATTAGATTGTCCATACTTATTTCTTGAGTGTTGCTGCTCATTAGCCACACATCAGAGTACTTTACTATATTAATAATTTTATTAGCTGAGAGGATGTACTTGATTGGTGAAATGTGAGGTCAGTGTTCTGAATCAGCATGAACTTCAACAAGTTTTTTCTAACTTTTTGGTGTTGAAATTTGGTTCCGATTATTTTTTAATATTAAAACTGAGTAACTTTAAATTCAGAGACTAATTTTAGACACCCCATTGCTACCTGTGGGTGTCGAGAGGCGACTGGGGGTAAAATACTGGCAGTTGGGCTGCAGCGTCTTCTGAGGAACTGCTCGCTAACTGCAAGACCTAAGACGCCTGACAAGCGTGGAGATTATGGCAAACCCCCCATATTGGGGTAAGCTATGTTTACCAGTGGACAATCCGGCTGCTATAGTTATATCAAAAAGAAAAAACTTATAAAACGATGGTAAAAATAACGATAAATATTTACTTGAACGCAATATCTAGCACCATTATTAAACAAAATTTTACCAGCTTCAATCAAAAACACTGTACCTAAGAAAAGAAATCGCGTGCGTGAAAATATCTTACTCAATCCGCAACTAACGTGCCCCCATTCGATGTGACACCGTGCAAGTGTTATAACTTCGTATTACCATACGTACCTACAAGGGGCCACTTCTTTATGAAAAGTACCTTTATCACGCAGCCGGAAATATTGTTAGATACGCCCCTTCACGCTCATTTTAAACACGCTTTGGTCATTTTGATCCTAAGAAATCACGAAGACTAGCGCATTGTTACTTCAGAAACTAGTTGGTGATTATGCCATCTCAGTCAGCATATTTTTTTTTTATTTGTGATTTGGAAGCCTTATGTAGGTCTTTTTGGTACAGCTACTTGCTGCTCAAAAGTAATTCTACTCTGAATGCTATAAAGGAAAGAAGTACTTACGACTTTAATTGGTCTTACAACATTCTTACAAATACACAATATCACACTAGGTACTATTGTATATGCGAAAGTGTGCGATTTCGTTGATTTTTACTTCCGAATGAATTATGATCCATATACTGTTTAGGTCTAGGATTTTTGTACCTAAACTTTTTAAGATAGATAGAGAGCGTGATATTAAATTAACAGACTCCTGTGCCAAGGGAGTATATAGCTTATATCTTCGAAAATTTCAGCATTTGAAGCAGAGATTGCCTAGTAACCGATCGCCGCAGTCATTACTTGGGTGGGGGACAACTAGTGGCATTTACTAGTAAGGTTTCCGTGCTTCGGAGAGCACGTTAAGCCGCTGGTCGTGGTTATTGTCTTAGGATGGCAGTGATTATGGCATGGTGGTAGGGCATTTCCCTGCCTGGATAGTTTCAAGTAGAAAATTTGCCGCTAAGCACCTAGCACACAACAGCTAACACCTTCAACCTCTTACTATCAAGTGAGATTGTAGACAAAGGCTAGTCTATGAAAAAAAAAGTGTACCTACGAGTAAAATGCTATATTGTGGAAAGACTTTGGTTCCTCTTGAATTGAAAAAAATTAAGCAAAAAGATATTGGGGAACCAAATGAAAATATTTGGTTTTTTAATATTTTCTGTTGCTCATAATACTATATTATCGGACTACTATCGTAAGGTATATCGTATGACATAGATCTACAAATTACCGTACTGATTATAATCTTATTCTCATACCTACTGTACTTGCAAAACATGAATATGCATCACCTTTAGCTGACTGTCAATCAAATTAAAGTGGCTTATTATTGCATAAAATCCGTTGACTTTATATAAGACAATTGTACTTCAAAAGGAAGAGAAAATATGGCATAGTATTCTGTGGTAGTAAGTATAAGCGGAAGGAAGTAAAGTTTTTGTGACACAAATGTAATGTGAAGCATAATGAATGCATAACCTGGTAATGGGGTACTTGTGTCAAGGAAATCCGCTTCTTTCTATAGGCATGATTTGTACTTATTGTGTGACTATAGTTTTGTTAGTTAAAACTTTCAATCCGAGTCCCTTTTTAGGGTTCCGTACCCAAATGGTAAAAACGGGACCCTATTACTGAGACTTCGCTGTCCGTCCGTCCGTCCGTCTGTCACCAGGCTGTATCTCAAGAACGGTGATAGCTGGAAGCAGCTAGTTGAAATTTTCACAAACGATGTATTGCCGCTATAACAACAAATACAAAAAGTTGGCCAAGTGCGAGTCGGACTCACGCACGTTAAAACAAAAAAGGTTAAAATATGAAGTCTAATGTTACCCTTCGTGCGCGAGTCCGACTCGCACTTGGCCGATTTTTTTTGCGAATGTGCAGGAACAAGCACAAGGCTCACTCTATCTATAACAAATCCATTTCGTCACATGTGACGATTCAATGTCAATAGTACTGTACTGCGCCATCTCAGAATCAGAATCATGTATTGACCATAATGAAGAAGAATGTTATTCTAGTCAAGTTAGTATACAATGTAATTTTTTTATATAATTAAGTACTTAATAATAACTACATACAAGCAATCATATTAATCGAAATATAAATAAGCATTGTAATTAGTAAAATTAATATCAAACAAGTCACTTAATTTATACAAATACATAAAATTGTTAATTCTTTATAAATCTTAATCGGAACAAGTGTCTGTAATTTCAACGGCATCCATACCCTTCAAACTGATACTCAGTAATGCGAACATCACTGCTTGGCGGCAGACATGAGCATGTTGACAGTACTTCTCCAGCCAAACTTATTCACAAAGAGTTCTACCGCTACTTCTGACCCTGCAATGTTTGCCAAAAATGTTTTAATAAACATATGACAGAGGTAGAAAGTATGTTGGCATCTACGAGGTAAAGTTTTAGATATCTAGCTGACCTAGGCATCGAAACCCAGAACTATGAGAATCACATGCGAGCTTACACCACCACATTACACCAGTCAACCAGGCAGCTAAAATATATTAAGTTTACCTCCTGGCAATAATCAGTACTAATATTATAAATGGGAAAGTAACTCTGTCTGTCTGTCTGTTACGCTTTCACGCCAAAACTACTTGACCGATTTGAATGAAATTTGGTATGGAAATAGTTTGAGACCCGGGAAAAAACATAGGATAGTTTTTATCCAACTGCGCAAAAAGAGGTTAATGTTTTTGCGCGATAACCGACATACGCGCGGGCTGAGCCGCGCCCGGAAAGCTAGTGTAATATATCCTCAACGCGAGTTCCATGCGAAAATTCTAGGTTAACTTGAACAACACCTTCGACCACATCATCACTTACTATCAGGTGAGATAGTGGTCAAAGGCTTACCTATCAGGCATAAAAAATAAAAAAAAGATACGAAACCAGTTAATTGACTGAATTTTTGTTAGGTTTGTTCACAGTAACATAAAAAATGGCAATGGTGAGATACAAACAAACGAATACATGTTCTTTATTCAAAAGTATATATTATAATAATGGCAACCGCAATCTAAATGAAAATGTAAACAAAATGATCTGGTCAACACAGAGTCATCATTGAGTGCCAATTGTCACCGCGGCACTTAGCTGTGCCTTTCGAAAGTGCTAATCTGTACTCAATGCTATCATGGTCATGCGATAACAAACAAGGTGTTAAAATGCACGACAAAACATAACGTAAGAGTGTGTGAAGACTGTGAAGTTCGATATCGTGTTGGTGGACATCATATCTAAAGAATGTAAGACCTAATTCAAAATACGGGCTGCTGAAGAGAATGTCCAAGCAACTTCCTAGACACATTTACACCCTTGTCTTAGATATTATTTATCAGTACTAATATTATAAATGTGAAAGTAACTCTGTCTGTCTGTCTGTCTGTTACGCTTTCACGCCAAAACTACTGGACCGATTTGAATAAAATTTGGTATGCAAATAGTTTGAGACCCGGGAAAAAACATAGGATAGTTTTTATCCAACTGCGCAAGAAGAGGTTAATGTTTTTGCGCGATAACCGATATACGCGCGGGCGGAGCCGCACCCGGAAAGCTAGTACAAAATAAATCATTTTATTTATTTATTTGCAGTACATTTGGATGGCCATAACATTGTCCCAATTCGCCTACTCAATGGTTAACAAATAATTATACATATACACACTGAACAAAATAGTTATTCATAAATGTCTCAAAGAGTAGGTACAACTCCAAAATGTCTACTGCAGTTCTGTTAAACTATATTAAAATGCAGTCGAACAAGACCAAAAGCTGGTACTGATGAGTAACCCCGTTCGGTAAGCGCAAAGTACGCTGGAGAGGTGATATGCTCCTAGCTTAGTATTGCAGCTCGGGATATCAAACAAGTTATAACACCTCCGAGCTCTCAGGAGCTGCATTGGATATCATGAGGATGCACGTCTGTAGGAAGAAGTTCCAGACATGTATCCTTTTGAATAGGCATATGAATGTGCAATTTAGTAATTCAATCTGCGAGGTCTGCGGCGCTGGCTTTATGTCGCACCATAGACTAAAGCAGCACAAGGAAATCTACCAACCAGGAGGACACCCTTGCAACCGCTGTAGTAAAGTCTACATAACCAGCTTTAATTTGAAATATCACATAGAAAAAGCTCATGAAGGTTCCAGAAGGATGAGAATGCTCCGATGTACGAGTACACAAAAATAGATTGATCCTGCACCCACCTAACTACCAATATCAACAAGTAAAAATATTTAGAGACAATTCATACATAATATACATGAGCCCTGAAAAATAGCACTCCTTTTTTGGGCAACAGTGTAAAAATTCAGCATATAAAAATTACTATAAACTATAAATTTGATCGACGCATTTTGTATTAACCTTGAAAAGAGATTAACATGTTTTTGATTAGCATACATTGTATACTTGTATTTTGTACATTTGTATGTATCGTGCGTGACACGATGACCCACGCGAGTTATGCCATGGACCATCCCAACCAGTTGTTTGCGAAATCATCGGTTTGAAGCAAGTTCCAGCGCTCTATCACGCCGTGTATTAAACTTTATTTGGAAAATATTTTGCAGACTTCAGACATCAGAAAGAATCAGTGTTAATATTAAAATTTGTGCTGTACGGAGTTTTTGGAAAAATGCGAACAACCTGTTAGGGTTGAATACTGCTAGTCATTTTGAGATGGTTTTTTTTTTGGTTAGTTTTTTTAATATTGTTTTAAATATTTTTTATTGTATTTATTGACTGTATACGTGCGAGGTACACTTGGTTTTAAAAGGCTCTTGTGCCTGTAACGTATTATTTCATATATTGTATTACTTTGCTCGATGTAAATATTCAAAACTCTAATCAAAGGGAGCACGGTGTGGTCCCAGTGTTGCCGCGGCGGGTGCTATTGGCTCGGAGTAGGCATTAAAACACAAAAAAATATTAAAATGTTTGGTAGGATTAGCAGAAGTCAACCCTAAGAGGTTGTTAACATATTACCAATAACCCTGTTAATATTTTGAACTAGTAAAGAGGTGAGTTTATTATGCGATCTACGGTGAATAGTAAGTACAATGATAAGCCGGGCAAGAATTGCCCTGTTCATACAAAGAATTAGCAAACTACAATATTGTAATATCGTGCCATACTCTAATAGCGCCCCTGCTGGCCAAGAGAAGAACTAACATTGACAGTTGTGATTAGCGCCACGAAGGTTTCATTCATAATATACTGTACTGTATACTGCAACAGCCGGATCGTCCTCTGCTGAACATAGCCTCCCCTATTAAGGGGGTATTTGCCATAATCCCCACGCTTGGCAGGCGTCTTGGGGATTGCAGTATAAGTTAGCAGTTCTTTAGAAGACGTTGCTGCCCACCTTCCAGTATTTTTCCCTTAGTCGCCTCTTACGACACCCACGGGGTGATATGGGGAGGTGCGATTCTAACCCGGCACCCCACGGGGATCATATACAACATTTTTATAATAACATTTATAATACTAACTCCGTCGTATTCATTCATTAGGAAGAGGAATATCCAACAGCCCTCCATATCTTCTTGTGTAATTCGTTCGAGGAGTCTTTAGGAAAATTATCAATAAGTGGGCAGCAGGGCAGGGCAAAACAACTGACATCCACACTACAATCTCCAAGACTGCTATATATTTTTATAATTAAAACATCGTCTGCGCTTATTGTTTCAACGAACCAGCTAGACAAAACCTTGTAATCATCAACATAGTAAAATGTAAATTGATTGCAATATACAAACAGACGGACCCATGATCTGTGCATAGAACTGAGCTTACTTAATTCAATGATGACATGATGATATTGACCTTCTGAATTTATACATTTTAAATTAGATTTATCCGAAATCCCACATTTATATTTATCGATTCGGTTTTACTTTGAGATGGTGAACTATGATTTATCAATATTTCTTAGACATATAGAAAATAAAAATTATGATAAAACCAGCAAAGTACGAGTTGGACTCTCCCAATGAGTGCATATTTCATAATAACGCTGAATACTACATTAAAAAAATTTTGAGTACTAAAATGTATCGTTGAGGGAATCTGACACACGATTTTACGCATCCGGGCCACCGGGTACCAATAACAATTTTGGAAATTTTTAACTTTGTAAATGTGATTATCGCATAGCGCGCTATAGTGCTTGTAATCATATTTGGAAACACTGAATATATCTGTGGTAGGTATGAATTAACTGGAAATAAAAGGCCATGTGCCAGTTGGACGCGCACACTAACGTAAACAGTATTCTGTGATCTGTGGTTTTGATGAGGACATAATAATATATTATGCAATATTATTGTATATAAGTACAACATAGATGGCACTACAAAATGGCGAATTACATATTTTGTCACAACCCCATCAATATTGAGGTCAATTCAAAGGGCTTGACTTAGTGGAATATAAATTGCGCTCGTGAAATTCTTATCAGGAGTCAACCGCTCATATCAATATAATACTACTTAAGTACATATTTACTGTAGAGAAACCTTAATACCTAGTAAATTTTTAACTGTTTATAAACTTATTTACTAAACTAGAATTCCCTGCGCGGATTAGAAATACATACTAAGACTACATATTTAGATGTATTTCGATATTAACAGAATAAATAAACACAAGTGACTATTAACTTTGTCGCAACGCAACTTAAACACGCCTTACAAAATATCAATTTTACTCACCTAAATAATAAGTTATTTGGACCCTAATTACAGCACTGATGTAGAGTTAATAGCAATCTCAGAGTACTCATGATATGAGATAATCTTCAGATTAAACTATTAACCTTTCGCTTGGGAAAACTGCGCCGGCGCATGGTGCGTTGCGAAATATAAGTATTTTTTTATTCTCTATTGTATTCGAAATGACCAGTTTGAATGATATGCGAGTAATATTGCTAGCTTCAATTAAAAGTGTATCGAATGATTGCATGGGCCGTGTTAAATTAAAATATAAGGTGGATTTAAAATTGGTTTGCGTGGCGTAGGGTAACCTACAAATACTTCAATAACACAAAATGCGATAGTTTATGAGTGAGTGAGTATGTGTATGTTAGCCACTTGTTCACGCTGAAACGGCTGAACAAATCTGGATGAGACTCTTGGAATATAAATAGTTTACGTATTGGGTTAACACTGAATACTTTTCATAATCATCAATTTTCATCATTATTAACACGGGTGAAAGACCAGCAGCTAGTAAAATATTTTAAAATATTTTTGAAATGTTTACATACTTATCCACACATACTTACCAATAAGGTAAATTATTAAAAATATTTCGGAAAATTTTGCTGGATATTATGGCTTACCTGAAACAAAAATACATATTAATTAGCATGTGATTATAATATCTTTGTATAGAAAAAGAGAAATATTGCGATTATATATATCGTATTGTGGTATATTTCTTTATCCGCATAAGAACCGTAAAGTGCTTAGCTTAAAAATTTAAGGACGTTTTCATAACCTCTTTTTGCATGTGGTATGAGGTATTAGGGAAAGAATGAGCAGCGTGCCATTACTCACATAAAAGAATAATTTAGATAATATTATGATGGAACACGCACGATCCCCACCTGATATTAAGCGGAACCTCTACCTATAACAAATGCGCCCATCACCTTGAGGCACACAGTTGTTAAGTCTCGTGTGCCTACGATGTGATTTCACAATAAAATAATGGCTTTGAAAGACTGCTGCAGGAATACAATATAGGTGCTTGGCGACAGACTTTCTACTTAAGTGCGGTAGCTGGCCAGGCATTTGCAAAATGGACCTGCGGTACGCCAGTACTATTACCGCTATCATTGCTTCTAAAATGTCATAAACATCACGCTTAGCAGACGTCTTGGGAATCACAGTCCTTCAGATGGCACTGTTTTCCACCTTCAAGCATTTTTTTTTTCGTTGGCGAGCAAAAGAGGCCGGCACCCCGAGGAATTATAGCTACAATGACAAATACGATATCTCAGGGTGAAGTTGGGAACACTACTTAGATACTCATATACAATATTGTGTAGCAAGTATGGGATAACTTGAGTTATGAATGCGATGATCAACTATACTACGCGGATCGAAGAACTATAAAAGATTTTTATTTTTATTTGTTACAGAAGCCTACAACTCAACACCGGTCGAACACGTGCTCCTTTCACTTTCATAAAAGAGTGCAGCTACAAAAAGACACAGTGAAAATAAACAGAATACAAGTTCACATTATACAAATTACAAGTCACAGTTGGATATAAAACAAAGCTAGATTACCCAACGCTAATGCCACATAATCCATACGCAAATGACGCAGCAATTTGTGGAAACCACATTTCTTATGGGAAACGGTTGGCTGCACCTGCCATTTGAACAGAGGTGAATTAAGTTCAGGGGTAGCGAGTACCTAACCAGTATGGATTAGCCCTGTGGGAGCTACGTCTACTGTATTGCAAAGAACAGAATAGTTGTTAAAGATTGTTTGAAATTTTAACAAATTCTAGGTAATCCTAAACAACATATTCAACTACATCATCCCTTACCATCAGGTGAGATTGTAGTCAAAGGCTAACCTAACAGGCATTAGATGGATGGGTAATTTTCCCTTTATTACGGGTCAAAAGGTGTCAGATTGAGATTGGTTAGATCAGAGCAATTAGTTTGAAAATAGGGACATTAAAATGTAGTCAACCTACTAGTCCTTAACTGATTGAAACAAAAGCATAAACTTCACACAGTTTGGAAGCACCATAGTTTTTAATAGCTTGATGTCAAAACCCTTCAAATGTATTCAACACAATAAATCTGGGAATGATGGTATTACTGAAAACTTTAAATGTTGGCCCTTAAGCTATTAAAGCCGTCCCTGTATTTGGAACGCTCAACTAAATCTCGTCCAGTGCAATGCTCATCAGACGTCACAAACATTTCTGTGTGAAGACTATACTAATTACAGAGGTTCGTAACCGTGGGAATATGGAGCAAAAACAAAGCATTGCTCACTGTTTGTGCAACTGTCTAATTGATTGTTCACCTCTGAAACTTGGTTAAAAGTGAAGCTTGTTATTTTGAGTCGAGGTTTTATTGTTTAACAAATTTCTTCGTGGAGTAATGTAGCAAGTGAACCAATATGCGATACTTATAATCATGAAATACAGGTTAATATTGAGCTATTTCTTGTAAAAAAAAACCTAAGCGCATTCAGATCGTGTTATGTAATCACTTTCATTTAAAACAATTTTACTTTCAAATTGTATTTTGTTGTAGTTTTATACTCGTTATAGAAATTACTTATAAATATATTCAAGCAGTATTACAATGACATTGTTAAATAACATAAAAATACCATAGAAACCTATACAGTTTCAGTCACCAATGTTGTTTTAACCAGTTAGACATCACTGTAAAACTGGGTTGCCTATAAGATATCTATAATATACGCTTTCTCTTAAACTAGTGGTAAGCCTTACGTCCGTCCATTACAGATGCAGTCACCATCCTCGTACTGCTTGACACTGAACAGTTTGTCATCAAAATTTTTGAATGCCACTGCATATTAATCTATAAGTTACCCTCAAAACCGTTACATATATTAATAGTTATGTTTACCCGTAACGAATTTACGAAGATCAATAAAGAAAAAGATGAAAAAATTATGTTTTGATAAATCAACTCTAAATTTCAAGTATTATATTATTATGTATAAGCACAATTTTAAGACGACCTAGCAACAAAACCAAAAAAAGATGTTTAATTTTCCACCTAAAATATATAATCGTTCACTCTAAGCCAGGAATATGTATCCAATGCCAATATTTATGTTTTAGAATCATATTATCACGTTGTCTCAATTTAAACTACTCAGGTTCATACTTTACTTTAGGTGGTACTTTCACAATGAGCAAACATTATTCTCTGATAGATTGAATTGGCTCTTAATAAAAAGAACGGTTAGATACAAAAAAGTTATTACATGAAATCGATTGCACACGGCTTTTAAAAATAAGTTTACTTTTCTCTTGATATTAAACTATACTTTACACTTTGATACGTTCGATTATGAATGAAATAATAACGCTATCAATATCTTCCAAACTATTTTAAGTATTAGTATTATCTGAGTCGCACTTGACCGGTCTAACATGTTTGACAAGTAAAAGTTGTTACAAATCATAAAAAAACAAATCACAATATTCATAAATATTACATAATTGAATATCCAAGAGTAAATTTCAAAAGTAGACAAATAATTTAATTCGATTATAGTAATTCTGCGTTTCGTAGTAAAACATGTGAAGATGCGCCGTTTTATATTAAGATTTATCGAGTTGAATACCTTCGGATTTGGAGGTGATCTTGTGACTGCGAACGGGTTAAGATTGCAAAAGGTGCCATCTGCCAGTTTTACATTTTTTGCACATGTTCTATGTGACACATTGGTTTACTTTGAAGCGATGCGATGGAAGCATAGTGAGTATGAGCGTATGCCATTCGTAATTGAAAATACGCCACGGGTTTGATTTTCACAGCATAGTGTTAGGGCATTTTGTAAAACTGTCACCTTGACTCGATCGGTACCACCCGGAAAGGAATCGACCCCAGTACCACGAGGTGCGCCACACGGCCAATGAAACCACATTCAGCCTTCTATTTTGTTTGACTAAATTGCTTTTTAAATACAGTCTTGAAAAGTACAATTATATCTTGAAATTAGTAAAGAACAAATTGCTCTAAATAATTGAATATTCGATTAAATTTAGCATCAGAGAAAATGTCACTTAAACTATGGAATCAAAACTCTGTGACCAAATGTCAAAACTGTAACTGAAAAACCTTTACCCTAATTAAAACAAGTGAAAACACCAACACATCGAGAGCATTCAACAGGCACGCGGCGAAATGTCATCTATGACGTAAATAAATATAAAAACGCAAAACAAATGAACAGTAAGGACGTTTATACAGTAAATACGTTAAGTATTTGTGAATATTACTTGATACTGTGCAAAAGTTACAGACCTATGATGACTATAGTTTATAATAAAACTTTTGAACATCCTCTATGAATTATTTTTAAACCAGTATCTACTCTATTATCATATAATCTAAGACGGCAATATGAAAAATAAATAGGTACAATATATCATTTTGGCATGGAAATTGATTGGATACAGTAAATTTACAACAGCGATTAGCTGTACAAAATTTCCAGTTATGATTTGATGGAAACGATACTATAACTCAATATTTGGTGCTAGCGTATTTTAGGAATGTCCGCCTGGCCAGCTACCACCCTCAAGTAGAAGAACCTAACCGTGTATTTCGGCAGCTACTGAAATACATCGTTAGGACAGCTGTTCTTGAAAGCCAGTAGTTATAGGTTTGGCTGAGCAACATCTTCGATCACATCATAAGTTATCATCAGACAATGGTCAAAGCCTTAAAAGAAAAGTATTGTTTTCTCTTAGCTTCGACAACTCCCTTACTGTAATAACTGTATTGTGAAGATAATGTCTCACTACTCACTACCTTACAATTACGGCATGTATGTGAGTATGAGCTCTCTTTCTTTAAGTATGGGTTCTCTTCCGATCTCTATACTATACAAGAAGTTAAGAAGTTTTTATCATAAAATATAAATATATTAGTTGATTGATTAATTACATTTACGCTGCCAACTGGTAGTGGGCTGGAGCATTTGAACTTATAGTTTGTCTATATGGTTTTATTGTAGTAGCTGTGGTGCTGTATTTAGTTCGTAGTATTTTGTCAATAAACGCATACTGCAGGTAAATATATATATATATATATATATATATTAGCATAGAAAATGTAACGGTATTGAGGCATCTTTCTTTTAAGATAAATCGTTACATTAAGTAAAAACGGGTATCGCCTTATTCATATTTTTGCCTTACTGATTATTTGTAACTGTTTCGCTAAAATCATGGGATTAATTAGATAATTATAAATATATATTACGGGAATACATACTTTATTTAAAATGTAATTCCTAGATCATTGTAATTTTACTTTAATATTTTCTCTATTTAACACAATACAAAAATGTGTACTGAATAAGAGAATTAGTCATAAGTTTTTTAACTTTTATTCCCATCCATGAACATATGGGTATAGATATGGATCTAAAAACTTATAGGTATTGTTATTAGCTTAAAAAACTGTACAATAAATAAGGTTCTTCACACCTCGTGTTTTATAACGTTGACTCATAGATATCTTATTATTATTTAACCGTTATAGGTGTTTCGTATCGTAAATGATAACGGAATGATTTATTGAACCTTGATTTTACAGTAAAAATTTTTTAGCTATCCATATTTTGAAGTGTTATGTGTGTTTATTACTTTGTATCTAATTAGTATTGTGTGGCTAGCTGTTTTAAATAAGATATTAATTCTATTCTTCAGTACCATAATATGCTCACAGATAAAGGTCAGATTACATATTTTAGACTTCACACCTACGGTTTTACGACCATTGTTACTAAATATTTTTAGCGTTTTAATTTACGAGTATGGACAAATGTTTTGAAATAGTCGAAAAGCAGAATGTTTAATTTAATACAGTTTTAAATAATTATGAATTGAAACGGTGTAAAACGAAAAAAAATATTATAATGATAAAAGAAATATTGTAAAAATAGAATAGTAACAAATATGTATTTTTAAAATATTTTAATTTAACACTTTTAAAAATACAATATAAACTGTCAGTCTCGATCATGAGTTCGAAGAGTCAAAACCTCCTGAGAGTAATCGAAAAGCGTCGACAATTTTCCGGTTTGGCTTCGTGGCGTTTGTGACATCACGTTGGCTGAACAGGAAAATTATTATTAATTTATTAATTAGTAATAATAATTATTAAACTAATTATTGTTAATAGCGGAATTGTCACTAGATATATTTCTTTTTATATTTTTCAAGTATCTTATTAATATAATAATAAAATGTTTTCTTAAAATATGTTTTAAATGATTGTTATTATGAAAAAATATTAGTATTGGTTGGTCTGTGGATTATTTGGGCCTTAACCCTTGGAGTGCAAGTTTGTGCTATTTTATCCAACGTGTGCGTATATTACTCCACACATTACACTACTACTACATTACTGTACTGTACTGTAACATCCGGATCGTCCACTGCTGAACACAGCCCATATTAAGGGGGTATTTGCCATAATCCCCACGCTTGGCAGGCGGCTGCTGCCCACCTACCAGTATTGATCCTTTAGTCGCCTCTTACGACACCCACGGGATGATATGGGGAGGTCCAATTCTAACCCGGTACCCCGCGTACTACTACATTAGTACATTCATTATTGTTTTAGATATTCATTTGGTGTTTACGCATCAGATAATCCGTGCAATTGTTATGTATTGATTAGTTGATGCATGCTCCGCCTTACAGTTTTGATTAACCACTAAAAATATGTCAAATGAATGATGACACTAATTACAATTCACATCCTAGTAATAAATAATGCATAAGTAAGAACATTTCCTTTCCGTGGTAACGATACTTTCCATCCGTTATCGGTTCCGAGTTACTTATGGATAAAAATACATAACCGATAATGAGCTTATCTCAGTAAGGAACGGGTTACACAATAGTTTCCTTTTCCTGGACTTTAATAGGTCTTCATTTAATTAACAAATACTTTCTATCGATCTCTTAACTTAAAACATAAGCCAACTTTCGTATAAGTAATTAGTATTTAATATATTCATGGTCACGGCATCTAAATCTGTAACTTTTTTTCGTCGGTACGCCTTTATTCACATTACACTATAAACTACATATTTACAAAACTAAAGTTACTACAACGAAAGCAGACCTTTATCATGCTGTCAATTTTACTAGTATAAATAATTATGAGGCTTCTATAATATATAGCTTGTATAAATAAACAACATACTTTCTGAGCATGCGTAAAATTGTCGAAAACGACCCAGCGATAATAACTAACCATACTTATTTATTAATACCTCTATATAAGATCTATAATATACTATTTGATAGTTACATATGTTATTTTTTTATATATATACTACTATTATGTATTAGAGACTTTTTAAACTGTATTGTGGTTAGAAATTTACTTATGAATTGAAAGGCAGAAGCTTGAGGGGAATAAATGTAAAGTAGTATCTTTACCGTTCACAATTTGCAATGATATCCGTTTAACTGATTTACGTTGCGTCTACGATATCGGGGGAAGGATGGTATATGTAATGTTATGGAAATACTTACTTTACTAAAATTATTTTCTATGTTTTTGAATAATTTCAGATGTTCTGAGATAAGGTCGCCCATCGTAACATGCAATTGTAAGCCTTCGTATATGTAATTGAGTTGTGTGTACAATAAATACTTGTCTACCTAGGAAATATTATGTGTACGTTATCCAATTTTAACTAACTGTTACTCGTTAAATAAGTGATAAGAAGTTAACACAGACATTTAGTTGAGTAAAAGGCAGATAATATATTGTAATAAACTGGGAAGTAGAACAAAACATTCGGTAATTGCAATTGAAACCCAAATCAACAACGTGCCTCGTCATGGACAATCGAAATCGCCAAACTTCTCAAGTAAGTAATTAGATGAGCGATATTACATAACGAAATTCGAGAGATGCGAAAGTTTTCCATTTCACCGTATGGTACCGTAAGAGCAAGATTTCTCGCTGACTTGGCAATTACTTGCCAACTTAAACGATTACTTAGCCCGAGTGCACACGGTCAGCTGATTTATGTTAGGACTTAACTCTTCCTTCACATGCCGCATTCACTAAGCAAGTATTTTGTAACCGACTTATTAATAATATCTTTGATTATGTCTAAAAGTATTTATATATAAAGTATAATAATACCATAATGATACTTATAACCAAGTCAAAAAATGAGGTCTTTACAATCTAGGCTGGAATACGGAAAAATGCTCAAGCGTTTTATACGTCGTATTTCAAAACATAAAAAAATAATAATTTAATTTCATACTTTGTACGATTTAAAACCAAATAAAGTAAAAGGCGCTGCTATATTTTCACAAAATATAAAAGCACTATATAGTGCCGTATAAAATAAATAGCAGTCACTTTACACAATTTATACATCCTGCATATAGAACCTAAAAGTGGCGCCAAAGAGGTGCAAAAACGTTTTTTTTAATATATAGCACAGAAATAAATTAAGTAAAGTAAAGAGTGACATATTTCTGTCAAACTTGGAATCAATATCTCGTCAATCGAATCAATGTCTCGATACCGAATTTCGACTGATCGCGCTTCAATTGAGCGGATGCGAGTCGAATACTCTCGGATATTCGAAAATATTCGGTAGTATATGCACGGCTTAATCCTCATTTGTTGTGATCATATGCCACAGATTTACATTGCGAATGTCCGACTTGAATTAGTTATGATGATTTGGATGTTTGTGATGTTGATTTTGGAGTTGCTGGTAAATACGTCTGGTATTCATTTAACATGACAATGAAAAGTAAAATGTAAATTTTGATGATCTGCCAGTCAAACTGAGACACCGAAAATTAGTTATGTAATCGTTTCTTTTTTTCAATCTAAATGGGCGAAATGTGAAATGGTTGAAGGAATGGGCTCGTTTCTTTCGTGTTCTTCTGGATAGCTTTTCTATATCTACCAAGTGTAGCCAAGTTTTCCCAAGTTTTATTATGTGGGTCGTAGACGCATTGCTTTATGAATCATTTTTGACTTTGATTTTGCATGTTAAACTAATAAGAAATATGGATATATTTAGTATGCATAACAAATTTTACAATTAGGTACCTACTTGCATATATACAAGTTTATCGATGAAAAAAGTGGGTATTCGTTTCATTGTTTGCGTAGAATAAGACAAAAGACAAGTTTATCCAAAATCATTTATACAGCATAAAGAAAAGTCGAAATCAATCAAATGTCTCTGTAAAATTATTAAGAAAATCTTGTGTATTTTTAAAACCGAATTTACATAATCCATTAGCACTCCATATGTTCGTGATTTTTGGGTAAGTACTTCCAGTCCAAAAAGAAATGCTGCATCCTTTTATTTCTTCTTTTAATGTGCATATGAATAACAAGCTATTTGATGAAGAGCTTGAAAGGTTTCGGTAAATATAATAATACCAAATACTGTCATAGGTTTTCGCAATTATTACTAAGTATTAATAATACCTACTGATATTTTTAACTACATAATACGTTACACTGTATGTGTATTAGTTAAATCTTTTTGAAATAGTTGGCCTAGATTTGTTTTGTAACATTTAATTGTGATTCTTATACTTTTACAATTGTTTTATGTATTACATAACTAAATCAACAAAACTGTAAAGCAAAGGAAATGCCTAATTATATTTGTTAGTAATGTTTTAAGTTCATTATAAAGAAATCTCTTTAATTTTGTTTAGTGGCAACATTTCGGTTAAAGACGTAAGTACCTACTCACCGTTTTGGGCTTCAACTATTCAACTGTTTATTAGGTAATTGAAAATAAGGCGACTGTTGAAACCCCACCCACAAAAAATACAGAGTCAATTGAATTCACATCTAAAATTCACAATTGTTACAAAAATCACGTCCTGTTACATAATTCTGAAGTAACGCTGACAATTATATCATCATAATCGTAATAACAATTATATCACACGGTCACTGCTAATACTATACTCCTAGGAACACTGGCTACGAACAATGTGCACCAAAAGAAAGTAACCTCACCATTCACGACCGTGAATACCGTGAAAGCGCGTGGAACGTAAAACAATGAAAAACGGACATTCCGTGACTTGTACTGAACACACTGGTAATTTGTTATGTAATAAGTACGTAAAACGTAACGGCACTGAAATTTTCGTAAAATAATCTAATCAGATGACGTTGCATAATTTATGACAGAAATGTTCCAACTTTTGAGTTTATTGACATGTCATAAAACAACTATGTTTTTTAGAGTTCCGTACGTGGATTGCAGGTTAAAATGTTCACAAAATAAGATTAATCACGACGGATTGTCTAATATAAAATAATACCACATAAAGTAAAAAAATAGGAATGGACTACATACAAAAAACGTGTTTGCTCTGTCATAAATGCGGTACCTAATACAAAAAGGCGTCAGTCAAGTTTAATTTTTCTCTTTCATAAAAACAGTACCAAATACAAACAAGCGTTGAACTTATTTTTGTTCTATCATAAAAGCGGTACCCAATACAAACAAGCGTTTATTTAGTTTTTTCTCCATGATAATAGAGGTAACTAATACAAAAAAGCGTTGAACTTGTTATTAATCTATCATAAACGCGATACTTACCTTATCAAATTGGCGTCAAACTTGAATTTTTTGTATCATAAAAGCGGTATCAACTACAAACAAGTTTTTAACTTATTTTTGTTCTATCATAAAAGCGGTACCCAATACAAACAAGCGTTTATTTAGTATTTTCTCCATGATAATAGAGGTACCTTATACAAAAAAGCGTTGAACTTGTTATTAATCTATCATAAAAGCGATACTTACCTTATAAAAATGGCGTCAAACTTGATTTTTTTGTATCATAAAAGCGGTACCTATCTAATACATACAAGTATAAAACTTGTTTTCGCTCTAATATAATAGCGGTACCTAATGCAAATATGTGTTAAACTTGTTTTTTAGTACCACATTCATGATACACACAAAATTCGGTGTAATTATGGAAAACCTCTGAAGTAAAACAATAAGAAAACCCGAACCAGTTCAAGTGGAACTCGCTTTAAGGATACCGATTTACATAAAAAAACAATGTTATACACACTATATATATATATATTGTACGGAACTCACGGTCTATAGTTTGAACCTGTTTTGGACTAGGTTTTTATTACATATTACGTGTTGAAAGTATTTTATTTATGTAGACTTTATATAGTATTAAATAAACAATATGAAATTATGATAATAAAATTGTTATTTGAAAATATATATAGTATCTATTATATATATTTTTAATTTGTTCGATAGGTGCCATCAATTGGCTATATATATTGTAAGTTTAGTCTACACTACCAAAAAGGGTGTCATACTTAAATATATTTCGTAACATTAAATATTATGCAATGGCCACACTTAAACTCATATCTACAAGAAATATCTGACATGCTTTCCTTCTAAATTCAATGTTGCCGGCTAGAACCAGATAAACTCAAATCAATAAATTTTCTATAAACGCCTATAGTTAATATCAAATATCTCAGAATTCATATGCAAATACAAGACTGTTGTGTAAACTAACCTATTGTATAAGAGACAAACATAGGCCTTGTCTGCCACCTATGCTATGCTTCATAGTTACGTTCCGCGGTTTGACGACCTCAAACTTAGTAACCGTGACGAATTTTTGTAACATTCTTTCATTGGCAATATGTTTTGTTATGGTTTTCAAGATGAGAAAGTTCGCTGAGTCTGTTCACCTCTATGCTCGGTATTTGGATAGATCTATCCTATCCCGCATTTTTTGGGTCCCCATTGTTACTTTACAAACACGGAAATTATGTTTTTGTTACTTTAGCTTATTTTTCGTACCTATTTTTCTAAAATAATTACCTACTTATAACCTATTTACCTAGAATCTGCCGGTGTGTATCTGGCGAACTATGTTATATCCGATATGACCTCCGATGGCATCTTGTCAGAAAATATTATGACAAAGAGGGTGGATACAACAGTATATTTTTTTTTTAAATTAGTACATAGTTTGGATTATGTTCATATTTATGCCTGTCTTGTATACTTCCTACACCTTGCTTGACAGGTGGCCTCGAAAGGATTTTTATCCGTACCATTTTTGTCCTAATACCTATGTCTTATCCTGCTACAATTATAAGTGCGTATATATATATATGCTTGTATACATATATGTGTGTGTGTGTGTGTGTGTGTGTGTGTGTGTGATATTAACCAGTCGAGGGTGTCGAGACCGCACCGAATGAAAGGTTTTTGAAGTGGTGAAAGCCATTAAAGTTATGTTCATCCTGAATTATTTACGGAATACCTCATTTTCACGACTTACTAGAAGGTTCACGTGGCGTCACAAGTCACAACGTTACCTCATTGCATGTGATCAAAGTCGCAGCAGAATCTTGTAGTTACTGCAGTACTGATATACGAAAGTATTGTAAAGCTAACAGCTAAGCTATTTTACTAATTAAAAAATTTCAGCACCGCACCGGCAAATAAAACTCAAAAATATTTAACTCAAAACAGTTATAAATTACAAAAACTTAAACTGTTACAGGTAACATTGTGAATTGTTAACTGTGAAATCAAATCAGCTACCAAATACTTTTGATTTCCTTTAGATTTGTCTACTACCTTTGATCATAGTAATAGAAGCTCGAAGACTCCCACTTCATTTTTAACCATACATATTTCATCTCCGATATCAACTTATACGGCAGACGACACACATTATTGTCTCTAGTTAATAAGTTTATTGACCATTTTTTGGAATTTACAAAAAAAAAATGGTCAATAAACTTATTTATTATTTATTATTATATTATTATAATAATATGTACATTAGAGTTAGAAAATAACAGATAACTGCTGTAGTAAAAAGAGATAAAGCGATGCGACAATATGCTCATCAGGTCAAGGCCAGAGTAGCTACGACATAAACTATTAGGCATACATAAATATATTATTATTACTAACCTTATACCTGCATTATTACTAACTAAACTATAAACACATGTTTTACAGTACAGTTACAAGTAAGTAGGTACTTGATTGTAAAAAGACATCGCGCTGTGTATTTTTTTATTTTTGAAAGTTATAAAAATAAATGTATGCCATTTTTTTTTACTTTTTGTTGACAAAAAAAATATTCCTACGATAGCGCAAAATTAGACAAAACTAAAACTAATAATAACTAACTCGCGGATGCACGGAACACGGCAGAGCAAGCTGGCCGCAAGAATGAACATTGAAATGGTGACAGAAAGGTGTGTGACTGCAACCCTGATTTATGTTGATCTGTTTGTTTTTTTAAATTACCCGGTCTTAATTTAAAAACATTAATGTAAATTTCATTACCTACCCACGTTATTGGGCCTATCAAATTACCTCTTTAAATATATTTTGCTACTACATAGTTTGCTACTATTTTAACATTGTGTGGTCCCAAATTTATTTATCAGTTTAACTGTTTAACATATCATAACTTCATAAGATCTTTTTTACTTATTTATTGGCAACTGTATACTAAGGTTTTATTCCGAATCCTGCCTCAGAGAAAAGTGAGTGTTGCCCTACGAATAAATATTAATAATATATCTATCATATATTTTTTTTTAAATGAGTCAAGCTCAAAAGCAGCGAACGTGGTTTAAAAAGTGTACCGTGCGACGCAACAACATTACCTTGACGCGATCAATCGCATGTGATCATTTCTACGCGCCAAATCAACTGACCAATCCCATTGAATTTAGAAGATTATGTTAATTGTGAACTTGATGAGTCCGGAATCAAAGCGGTAACTGTATGCGACTTTACATTTTTCTACAAATTTATTCGTAGGTGTTGCCAAAATGTTGGTAACTGTGCAGCGTACATCTAACTCGACTATATTATTCAGTGGGTATTACGTTGAGGCCTAATTTGCACAGTCCTTTTTCGGCAACTTACTATTGCCAAGTTCCTGCATAATAATTTAGCAACAATTGCATATAATGAGAATGTTTACATGCTTCAACCGTGCAACCTTATTATGCTTGCAGTGCGTTGCATTTGACCTAGACTCTGCTCCATTTTGTTACCATTTTAGGTAATAAGAGATGGTTAAACGACACGGATTATTTCTTAATTACTGCCGCGTGATTTACATTCGTTTCCGTTAAGAATTTAAATTACAGAATTTAAGTTACAATTCTTGACTGTATCAAAATGTATCCATTGTTTTTATTGTTAATTGTGGCCACCGAGCATCCTACATGGTTATCTTGTGAATGGATAGAATATCTGAAAGATATTAACATTTCTTGGTAACTTTATTCAAAATATCGTCCTTATTGGTAATAATAATACTATCTATAAATACTATCTTTAATTTTTTAATGGATGCATTTGGCCACATGTGACGAACTGTCTTGTTTATGAAGTCTCATCTGCCTGTCACGTCACCAGCACCCATACCCTTCAAACTGGAACACAGTAATGTGAACATTACTGCTTGCTGGTAGAAACAGATATGGAGAGATATGGAGGCAGTACTTTCCCGGACAAACTCGTTAACAAAGAGTTCTACTGCTACTAAAGCCATAGAACCGAAAACCTTTCATGATAATAACCCCGTGTTGTCTTTTACAGTATTTTTACGTTGTTGTGATAATAGAACATTATGGTACAAGTGTGTAATGTTGGTGATTACCGCTGCCTGAGGCGCCATTGAGATCCGAGCCGAGAATCATACGACGTTTTTCAACACACTTGTGAAGAAAAGAATAATGGCGGGAAAAAATAATGTTTTCATTTGCGCGCGCATGACAATCGGCCATAGACTAAAAAATTAGTTTTCTTTTTTTTTTACTTTACACGTATAGCGTTTTAGCCACATACAAAATGGGAACTTCAAGGTTTTCTTTATTAAGTACAGAGAATATAAAAAATTTATTTATTTAAACACGTACTAGTTGGACTTGACTCTTTAAATACGAGTTGTATGAAATGAGGAAACAATAGGTACATTCATTTATTTGTATTATTGAACACGATCTTTTTTGTATCGAAACAAATTTTTAAGAACAAAGGAACTCAACCAATAATTTAAAACAAACTCTAGAAAAAAGTCTCAGTTTGGTATTTACCGGGGTCGTTATGTGCCTAATTGAGGTGAAGTTAGAGGTACTTTATGAGCAAGTGTGGTGAAAATTTATTTATTCTTAGGTAGTCACTAGAAAATAATGTATGAAATCAGGCCACTCATTAATAAATTACGACTAAGTGTACATTTTGACTTTCATCCCCTCTACCAAGGGAACCGTTCTGAATTTCGAGATAAAAAGTATAGAGTATCTTACCTTGTAGTATGAACTCAAATCATGCTAAGTTTCACTGAAATCCATTCAGTAGTTTTGGAGTGATGCGCGGCTGAGAGACAGACAGACAGACAGATAAAAATAAAAATAAAAAATAGAGTTTCGGCATCTGTATCAGCTACAGAGTGCTCTCAATTTTTTTTCTAAATGTCTGCCATGTTCATTATTTGACCTGTTACAGATTTATTATAATTATAGATTTGTTTGTTTACACGATTCGTGTTTACCGACGGACATAAGTGGGATAAGAGTAAGAAGATGGTGCGGTATTTAGTTCTAGAGGCGTTGCATCAGATGTAACATAGATTGTCTTTTGTTCCTAAACAGTGTTTGAACTAAAGACTGACAACTTACGTTGAATCGCTAATGCTAGTTTGTGAAATTGCAACCGTTAACCTTGGCCGAGATTATTGGATATCTATTGTGTTTTTTATAGTTCTTCCACTGATTTTACAATAGACTTAATTATTCTTTCTTTTGGCTTGACAAGTTGTCATATTTGTAAAACACATGTTTATATGTGTGTCAAAGGCGCGGTCGTGAAATACACGCAATATATATTGCTTTTGAAATAAATTTGCTTGATTGTTGAATGAATAATTTTCTATGTAACGTTTTTTTGTACCTGATAGGCTAGCCTTTGACCACTATCTCACTTGATGGTAAGTGATGATGTAATCGAAGATGTTGTTCAGGCTAAATTAGAATTACTGGTTCTCAAGGATGGCTGCCGGAACACCGTTATGTGCTTGGCGGCAGATTTCCACTTGAGGATGGTAGCTAGCCATCCTAACACCATGCTATATTGACTGCCATCCAATGATTACTACCGGGACTGACGGCTTGACGTGTCCTCCGAAGCACGGAAGTGCTCAGTAGTAATGTACACTCACTAGTGGCGATACATCGAAATCATGACCGCGGTCGACGTTGCTTAACTTAGCTGATAGGTCAAGAACAGCAAAGCTATGAGTGCTTTAAAGTATATCAAAGAGTGTTTCAAATTTTTTTTTAATGCTTGATAGGTTAGCCTTTGACCACTATCTCACCTGATGGTAAGTAATGATGTGGTCAAAGATGTTGTTTAGGTTAACCTAGAATGACTGGCTCTCAAGGACAGCTGCCGGAACACATCGTTAGGTGCTTGGCGAAAGATTTTCTACTTGAGGGTTGTTTGCTAGCCAGGCGGACATTCACAAAATGCCCTTCCAGCATGAGGTGAAGCTCAAGCCCGCGGCGTGATTCGAAACATGGATCTGCTGCGCGGCAGTCCATATCCAATGCCACTGAGCCATCACTACTTCCAAAATTTGTTTGTTAGTTCATGATTGAGAACAACCGCAGTATCGTTAATCGCAGTATCTTAATACAGTCATTTAAATCTGACTCGATGATTGACAAAGTAAGTGACACACCGTTTAGGTTACCTCCAGTACAAGAAAGTTATAGCATTGACCAATAGTGGAAAGTGACCATGGCGATCGAAGCAAGGCTATCACGAATTCACGACCGATTCCGATCGCCATTCAGTACAAACTCGAAATATTTTGCATAACAACACCGCGGATAATGTTTGAATACGTATGAAGTAACGCTACTTCTATTGTACATGCTACACGTTTGTGGAGAATGCCCATGTCTTATAAATTTTTTGTGTCCCAAAAGAACGCAAATATTTCGAACAAGTTGTTGGAAATGAGATTTCATAGCACCTAGTCTAAAATCTAAGTTTATCGTCCATTATTTTTCGTTCTTTGTTACGGTAAGTAGATATTATATCTGTTGATATGTACTTATTATAACGCAAAAATAAAATGTTTCATAGACACATGCTCCACTAATAACATTACTATAAAATATGAATTATCCATCCCCATACGATAACTAAGAACTAAGGAATAAATATCGCTAAGCCAACATGACTTATGTCATTTTAGCTTAGCGATCAGAGCGTACCCGGGCTATAGGGGTCTATATCTGTTTTTACTATTAGGACCAGTTTAATGATGCCCTATTTAATAATATTTTTTTGCGCTAATAGGTTATCTTTTGACTTTCATTTTACCAGTTGGTACCTAAGTGATGAAGTCGTGGATGGTAAAAACACTAGCTTTCCAAGATAGATACTAAAACACCCTGTTACGTGCTTGGCAACAGATTTGTACGTGTTGAGCAATCCAAAACCATTGCCTCTGAGTCGTCACTCATCATTTTGTTATTTGGGTTCGATCCCCTGGTTGAACAGTTGGACTACATTGGGACTTTCGGACACATAAATTTACGACTATGTTTTAAGTTGGATACTTGAGTCTGGAACCAGTGTACGGCAATAAGCTAGCCCCTTGTTACATGGGCCATAACATGTCTGGCGAAACGTGGTTGTATCTATAGAACTTCTGCTAACTCCTTTTGTAATACAATGGCTTAACAATAACAGTTATTGGCATGATTAATTTTATTTAAATACCTACGAAACAGTGAATATGACATCAACTATTTTTAAAAGGTAATTCTGTTTCGCCTGTCACCTCCTTCCACCACATCAGCACGTATAAACAGGTGAGATTATGGTTAAAAGCTAACCTATAAGCAATAAATAGGCCAGTTATTTATATTATCATTGTTTCAAATACTTAATATTCCTAGAAAATAAAAACATTAATTTCTACAAACATTGAAATATCTATCATAAGATTCATAAGACTCGGATAATAATTATTCTTTCTCTGACACCAATATTTATTCTTCCATTATCTAAGGATAAGGCTTCATAAATTATACAATATCATATTACCTCGCAAGGCTTTAATATTGATACAGGAGGTTTGCATATAAATATCAAATACTTTTA
The DNA here is from genome assembly GCA_963854805.1 of Plagodis dolabraria. NCBI lineage: Eukaryota > Metazoa > Arthropoda > Insecta > Lepidoptera > Geometridae > Plagodis > Plagodis dolabraria. Next base: position 9,133,544 of record OY978442.1, read on the forward strand.
ACGCTTAGGTACAACCAATTTATCTTCGTATTCGAATGTATCTTCTACGCCTACGCACTTTACGAGTATCTCTCAGGGTAATAATATTTCATGTATGATTTAATAGCGTTCTTGTCTAGTAGGTAGGGGAAGCCCAAGCAAGAAGCATATGGGTAAAAAGAATATCTGATGTTTCCAAAAATCTATAATAGATGGCGTTATAATACACATGCATCTAGTGACAATTAAGTTTTATGACAATTTAATAACAACAGTAAAAATGAGTGCATTTTTTGTGGAGATAGAAAAAACAAGAATTCAATTGTTTTCTTACGTTTTTGTAAATTATGTAAACCCATTTTTAAAATTACCTATCAGATACCTATGAATAAGTTCTGTTGATTAAATTAAGTGTATATGATTGATCAGGTATAATGTGTGATTGTCACTTTATAATAACTGCGGGTGTCTTGACTTTCTTTTGTGTATTATTCTTAAAATATTCGTCTTAACCGGGATTCGTCTAAGCCTATGTTTGCGATGAGTGTTTAAACAATTTTTAAATATATAAACTGCTTATATGAGCGTTATTATAAATAAAAATAATATCATGAAAAGTACTGTTATTATAAGATTTGCCCACGTCTTTAAAGCAAAATTTAAACATACTTTTGGTTTTATTGCCAGTTTGCATAACTTGGCGAGCTATGTACTAGCGCGAAAGCACCGGCGATTCTCTGATTTAGTCGTTTGAATTCCTCTCCAGAAGTTATTTATTTGGATTCAGAAATATATATACTATGTACGGAGGTCAGATATTTTGACAAAAAATTCCGTGCTGGAGTTTTGTTTCATAACTGCTCGATATATAGGTAAAAAAAATAATAATTATGGATCTTCTCCTCAACGGTAGTGTATTTTCACATGTTACTCACAATGTGACCAATTATATCCTTCACAAATCTGTGCAGAACATTTTTAAATCGGACAACCGCGTTGATGTGAAAAGTATTATTTTCTGTACTTTTCGCGCGCTTTGGACAATCAAAACGTCGTCGCGCAGCGCGCAGGTGTAACTTTGTTCAATTTAATTTGTTTCTGACCTCTAGGCTCCTTGGACCTCGGAACATGGTCGTCTGAGCGGAATCTTGAGCTCAAATTTTATTATTTTAACCCTCATATGGGATGAACGCTGGTTAGAGGTTATGTGCTCTAACAATTAATGTGATTTTCGCTCAACATGCGGTAGTGTTTGTAATCATACTTATAAAAAAAAATTGTCTTTGGTTTATTTCTGGTCACCTGCCTAACGTGATCCCTTTTGTGCCTATAGATAATGAGGACGTTAAGATGGTAAGAGATCGGTTGTGTGCCCAATGTGTTACAACAGCCTTTGTATTCACATCAACGTGAATGCTGCTCATTAGGCGCATTCTTTTCTTTAGTCGCCTTAACGTCATTCAACAGTAGGACATGGGGCAGTCCTGACATTCTAAAGACACTAACATAACGACTTTTGTTGGAAAAATAGGTAGTCACATCATACAAACGAAAACAGAACGTTATGATAACAATTTTAACTGACAAATTTCAATGTTTAACTACAGATTTAGTCGTGTTTCTGATAGTAAAACCGGTTAAAGTTGATATCGATTTGTGAAGATTTTTACCGAAAATAAAGTGAAATATTTTATTACAATCTAATTATGTTATTTTACTATCGACATTTATAAATTAATCTAAAACTTGTAGAAGATAATCCTAAAAGATAAAACTAGTCCACTATCTACCTAATGACTAGTTTTCATGGCGTGTAGTTCATTTTATTATACTAGTAAATACCTATTCTTTACCAGGTGACCCAAAGACATTTTGATAGCATTTACAGGATCTATGAGTCATCTAAGTTATTTACCTTTTAAGGATTTTATTGTTTTTTAATAATGTCACTCACATGTGATGATGTTGGGGCAAATCTATTGTATTTTTTGTTAGTGATCTTTCGTCTAAGTAATATATCTTTTTGGGCGTTATTGTATGGGTATAAGTGGAAATTCTGATTTAAGTTAATCAATAGAAACGATGATATTATATCATGTTTAAAGGTTAATCGATTTTGAATGCAGGTATTTTTGTTTTATTGTGATTATCTGATGCATTTTCTGATTAAGTTCTACTTCTGTTTTGCACTTTAGTAAGTGGAAATTGTAGTAATTTTTTTGTACTATACACTCAACACTAAGTTATATACGATATTTGGTATATCAATGATTTTGTAAACCATTTTTTTTTTGTCTTTATTTACCAATTTACAGGTTTATTTGGCACTTAAAGTTACAGGGATACTAATAATTCTAAATAAAGAATGGCAACAATCAAGACGAAACTGCATATTGTTCTATATTCTTAATTTTTATTTTTCAGGAATATAAAAATAGAGGAGGTCGCAATGGCGGTGAAAGCGAAGGTGCGAATATTCAAAAGCGACCGAGATTGTTATAACATTTTTATGCATGAAATATTTAATAATAAAATTAAAAATGCAAAATTTTTCACTCATTTAATTTATATCATTTACTTTAACCATTCAATCCATCTTGGAATTTATAAAGCAAAACTACCGAGCATAATAGAAACTTAAATTTGAGAGCAAGTTACACAAGGAAGGCACATTTTGTTTACGGATTTAACACATTAAACAGCAATAGGAAAACCTGTCATTACATTTTCACCGGCGCGTTACACGCAACATTATTACCGACATACGTCGACGGCTGATGAAAAACTGCGTTGTTAAAAATACCGGTCTAGTACAAATTATATCCACGCATACAGGGTTCCATAACAATATTTAACTAATTCAAAAACAAGCGCAGGCTATCTTATTCGTATAACAAATCTAAACGAACTTAACTTACATGTGGAATTAAGGTTGCTTTGCTATATTTCGACCTTAACATCACGAACATCTAGATAAGTGGTCAAAAACTTAGAAGTTATCTGTACATTCTGTACCTAATAAACACACAAATAAAAAAAACTATCCTTCAAAAATGTGACGCTAGTCACTCAAGACAATATGGATTCCAACGGTACCCCAAACATCCATATCTGTTCAGGCATTTAAAGGTTATAGTAGAATAATTATAATGAAACTTACATAGATATTATGAATACTAAACATATTACACTCCTTTTAGACAGTCGTGTAAAAAGATACTGTTTTGGCATTCATAACAAAAAAAACATATTATTTTTAGATAAATCTTTCAGATTCTTGTCATTAATATGGCTTTTTTATCGATAATACTATATCATTTAGTATTCAGTGGCTCCTAGGTTGTCTAAATGCTTTCATTGTATTAGGAATATACTCGTAGTTCGGTATTTTTTTTTGTTCTTAGTAAAAACTAAATATATTTTGTAAAGAATCTGTTCATCATTATTTTCCATACAAGGAATTATTTATTGCATTATATTAAAAATACCAGAAAACATATTCCCTAGATACTTTGGCTACATCGCAATGAGTAAGGTGTGAATTCTACATAATATTCAAACTGTTTTCGAACTTCTCAGTGATTTATTACTTTATATAATCGATCGTAAATTTACTTCACACAACACATTATATAAAAACTTCTATCCCAACAGTTTGTTTAGCTGAAGGGACAATATTACCCTCTAAGATCAAGTATTATGAATATGCAATCCTATAAAAAGACTCCTTATATTATGCGACCAGCTGCAATAGCTACACAATAAGATATTATTTATGCGTGTATTTCTAAATACTATAGCTCACTGGTGTTGCTTAAGAAAAGCCTTGGTATGTTTTTGCTTGATTCCCATGTTCATTGAAAACGTAGGCAGCTACTTGTATAGGATTGAGAACGAAAGTTGACAATTAATTTGAATTGTCGAGTCTGAGTTATAAATCATATCTCGTAAATCGAGGTTGTTATATATATATTCAGAAGCCCTAAAATCATTTAAATTAGGTGACGTAGTCGTATTATGATTGTGATGATGGTCGAAAATAAATTTTATCTTATCAATTTGCATTGTAAATTTTTGCACGTTTTAGGTAATTTTATGGACAAGTTTTGAATTTGGTTTACAAACGACAATATAGTATGCAATGTTGCTTGCTTCTGTTAATTACTCCTCAATTATTACGTAACTGACGGACAAAAAGAAAGTGTTCAGTTATTAACTAATCAGCATAACAATGGTTACTGTTTTTGTTTTTTTTACTCAACAAATTGCTTCCACATTTCTGTTTTTTTTGTATATGTTCTACATAAATACCTAGTCTATTTTTAAATTCATTTTTTTTTTATAGTTATTCAGTGCATTAACTGGCAACACAACATTAATCGAAAAAATTATTGTTTCGAGTATTTTCAGTTTTTTTTATTAGTAAATACACACTACAGACTAGTGGTCCGTACTTTTGTTTGTTTTTTTTACATATAATATATTTTATAAGTATTTACAGTTGAAAATTTTCACTTCCTGAAAAAATGGAAAACAATTTCCCTAGGCCATACGATGAAATTAAAAAGAAAACGAAACCCACCTGTAACAATCGCTAGTAAAACGAGCGCAGCGGCGCAAGACCTCATGATTGGACACTGATCACGTGTGTTTATTCAAAATAAATTTTCAAAATTCGAACACAACACTGGCCACTTCTCACCACCGAAGCATGATACACGGTCGACGCGCGGAAGCTCAGCGCGCGTTCGCGGGAGTGAGCGTGAAACCGAGACCGCGGCACTCGAAGCCGATGGTGGGGAGGTTGCTACAATTCTACTTGCGCTTACTGTTGAGGTCTGCTTCAACCTTGTACTAAGGAAAATTTCGGAACACTCTATTTACAACTTTGCTCCCAACTATTATGTTTTGGAGTGGAGTTTGCGCAGTTTCAAGATGAAGGTTGATAGTGATTTGATTAGGTGATGAATCAGCTATTCAGTTTTGATCGATATGTACATAGTATTTTTTTACTGACTTTATGTTTTGACTGTAGTATCTTTAAGATATTATGGTAAGCTTTTTAAAGTAATATAATTAAAAATTCGGTACCTACTTCCAACATAAACTGAAATGTATGAACTTGTTGAAATCGGTATCATGCTGATTCAAAACACTGACCTCAAATTATCACGGTCCAACTTCCTCAAGTTTTTCATAATTTTCAGTTGTCAGTGATAGAAGATGGTTCCGTTTTTCTTTTAATCCACTCTTTTTAGCCCACGTGGTGAAACACCAGAAGTTGACACCTTCTGAGGAACTACTATCCTTTACTTCGATCCCCAAGACTCCTGCCAAGCGTGTGTATTGTGGCAAAACCCCCATAATGGTTTAAATGGGGAGGCTGTGTTTAGCTGTGGACATCTGGCTAAAACAATATACTTTTTAGTGATCTTTTAAGGTTCACTCACCTAAAATACTGCTCACCATCGACAAGAGGTGCAATTACCGTCCAGGTAGGTATGCAAAATCATTTTTCAGTTCCAAAACAAGAATATGGGACTAATTTGGAAGTATACTCTTCCAAACAAACAGAAAGTCATCACAATCAGTTCATAATTGGCAATCGGTAACAAATCAACCAAAAAAATGCTGCTGAATTGAGAACCTCCCCCTTTTTAACCGACTTCAAAAAAGGAGGAGGTTTTGAATTCGACTGTATTTTTATTGAATGTTTGTTACCTCAGAACTTCTGTCTGGGTGAACCGATTCTGATAATTCCTTTTTTTATTTGAAAGCTGATGCTTGTTGTTTGGTCTCATTTAAATTTCTTCGTAATCGGTCTAGCCGTTTTTGAATTACACTCCAATAACTGAAAAAATATTGTCCCAACTTGATGATATAGTCGTTGACATCAAAATCGATCCCGTAGGTAGCAAGGGTCACTAAAATGTCAAAAAAAAATGTTACCAAAAAATGGAACCAACTTGAACACTCAAAAGTTTGAAATAACTTGTCAAAGTCTGTGCCATGCGCACAATATTGTAATAATAGGTACTTTTGAACTATCATGGTACCGACTTCAACAAGTTATTTCACGCTTTTGAGTGTTGAAACCCGTTCCTATTTTGGTTAAAAAAAAACCCTGTTAAAAATGGTTAGAAACATCTACAAATTTCTTGTGAAATAGAAAAGCGGTCAGAAAAAAGATATATATCAGAGACGGTTCCAAACACATGTGAGAAATTTTAACTGATTTTAAACCTCAGTAGTTAGTAATCCCTTCAACAAAGAAGTCCTAAGAACAGAGTAACAATAAGTATATTACAGCTAAAAGCTTTGACGTAAGAAATCCAATCTTTTTTAGTGAAGTAACAAGTGACAAGGTTACTGTCACAGATTTATTACAATATAAATATGTTTGTACTCGTATGTAACACATTCAAGGTAATGGCCTAATTAGGTCACAATTCTACGTAATTATATTCTATACATATAAACGGAATCTTAATTGATTATAAACTTTTGTAATTATCTCTTGCTAATTTTATTTTATTATAAAATTATTACAATATGTTTATATTACGTAGGTGACAGGCGATAGCTTGGCAGAGGCGGAATTGTCCAAGAATTTTTGTTAAACTCTGTAGTGGCATTTCTTTATCAATATATTTTTCACGTGCATTTTTCCTTCTGTAAGCGATCTAATGTAATTAGGAACTTTATTATAGAACTGCACACAATTACCTAAGGACGTTTCATTTGTTTCTGTGGGTAGCTGAAACGTTTGTTAACGGTAGTTACGGTAGATAGAGAGCCTTTTCAGGTTATTGAGTGTGGTACGTGGCTGTGGTCACTTCCTGAAGAAGGACCAGCAAGAAGGTAAATGCCGAAATAACAGACGTTCGTGGTTCTCCTAGATCAGTGTTTTTAACATAAAATTAGAGATTTTATATCAACAAATTTACAACCATTTGAATCGTAAGAAGTTTACAATTTGTATACGAGAAAAGGTGTAATTACGAAGCTAACGATAAGTGAAGAAGACTTCAATCAAATATAGTACTTTCATTGCAAGAAGACACATTAATGCTGTAAAATATATCTGGCTAGCTAGCCTACTATTTGGAAATGCCATACCACCATTCTGCATAGCTGACCTGTACCAATAACTTCTACGATTATTCTAATCCGTTGAACTAATTGGATAAAAACCAATAATAACTTTAACTGTCACATTAGTACCATCAAGTCAAAAATACAAACCCAACAGAGAAACACATTAATAACATTCTTTAATCCAGTGCCAGGACTCAAATCGTGTTTTCCCTGCAATGCAGCCTATTCGTCATAGTATAACCAGATAAGTAGTTTAACTTAACAGAGCGGTACCAAACGCGGCTTGTACTTGTACGCGCCCGTATATACGTAACAAAGTGTGCACACTGTGGCAAATATCTATCGTGTCCAGATTGCATTGATATAATTATCAACAATAATAAAAGTCGTGGCTGTAGATAGCTACGAATTGATTTGCTATAGTATACACCTGCCTTAAGAGATGTCTTAGGATAAAATGCCGGAAGGTGGGCAGCAACGCCTTCTGTGTAACAGCCATCTTAAACTGCGACTCCGAAGACGCCTGCCAAGCGAGGGGATTATGGCAAACTATCCAGCCATAGGTTTCCACCTATACATATTACGTTGACACATATAAAACTGAGGTATAGACAATCTGCGCATTAAAACTAGAGTATGCTTTAAATTTCCTACGGTCCCCAGCCTGACTATTGGCTGGTTTTACTATGCTAGTATTCACTCATTAAAAACCGTTCAAACAATACCATTATTCAAACGGTGTGTTCTACAGCTTTTACTTCACGACGACGACGACGACGGACGACGACGACGACATCATTCCGACCTGTGCCGCCACGCCGTGCACACCTGTCTACAGCTCCGCCAGTATCTCCCAGTGAGACCGCAATAGTCCCCGCACTATTGCCGTCTCACTCGGGTCATCGTTCCGACGCTAGTTGCAGACCAGTGCCTTGGAATACGCAGTCCTGACGAAGTTTTGTTTTCTGTGCAGAAGCTGAGCAGCCACCGACCGCCGTGCAACGTGAGCTACGAGCTCGCCGTGCCGGCGCGCAGAGGCGCTCTAAGACGTCAGGCATTACCACCTACCCAAGTCCCTTGTTTCGGACGAACAACATCATATCGGGCTGGTGGTCTTGTTTTGACCGCACTTTTCGGTGCGCATTTCACCACTTTACTACCCGACACAACATAGTAACAGTCGCGTAACAACACACTTTGTGCTGTTAAGCGACGTCGTTCAGGCGTGGGGTAGCGTCAGCCAAACCCGTCTGAACGATCAAATCCGCCATTTGCTGCGGTCGCAGTGTGACACCCTACGGTGACAACGGCCACTGTTGTTGTTTTGGTTTAACCTTGCACCGTGGCCTTTCCCGCTTCAGCCGAAGCAAGCTGGGCTCCGGGATTACTGGCCTTGGGGTCGCCCCTAGTCAACCCCGGAGTAGCGCTTAGGAGCACCCCTCTCCGCCGAGAAAAAAGCTCGGAGAGGGTACACAACTAGGGCACACCCTAGGTACACACTCCCTCTCACACAGTGAGCTCACAAGGTGTGTGAGGGAATTCAAACCCTTGATAGGGCGTCCTGAGTATTCCCCTCAGGATGCAGTCCCGTCCCTCTAACGGTGAGGTGCAGGTCCTTCAGACCTTCGCCCTCCGCCACCCCGATCTATACGTTGCACATATGCAACTCCTTGAAGAGGAAGAGAATGCCCGCCTCACGGACACTCTCATCGCTCCCTCCGGGACTTCAAACCCGGAGGCCAGCGTTCCTCCCTTGACCCGATCCTATTCAGAGGATAGCCCTACTTCGCCCGCTCCCGGGCCCGACAATAGACGCACGGTGGCAGCCCCTCCCCGTGAACGGTCTCGCTCTCGCTCACCGATCGGGAGGTCAGCGAGTACCCGTCCCTCCTTCGCCATTGTCGAGACCGTTTCGGAATCCGAAACGGACATGGAGGTAGATCAGGCCGGCGCCTCACGCACGGACTCTGATTCCGATAACGACGGTTACACCGTCGTAGATCGCAAACGCAAGCGCGCGCCCAAAGCCGCTAGTTGCGCCACTTCCGCCCCTCCCGCCAAGGCACCCGCAAAGGCCCCCGCCTCCGGCAAAAAACCGACCCCCGCCCCGCGCCCCGCGTCTCCTCCCTCCGCTCCGGTTTCAACCGCCGCGTCCCCTCAGGACGCGAGCGCACGTCGCGAAAAACCGCCTCCGCCTTTGTTCATTCAGGACAAAAGCAAATGGGACATGCTGTCCCGCTTAGTTTCGGATCGTGGGATCCATTATACTAATGCCCGCTCCACGCAGCAGGGCATTAAAGTCCAAGTGCCCACCAGTAGCGACCACAGAGCGCTAACAAAGCTCCTCCGTAAAGAGAGCATAAGTTTTCACACTTATGCGCTCGAAGAGGAGAAAGTCCTTCGCGTTGTGATTCGCGGTGTGCCTAAGGAGATTCATACCGATGCGGTATGTGACGACCTCAAAGCACAAGACTTCCCAGTGCATGCGGTTCACCGCATGTACAGCGGGAAGGACCGCAGTCCATATGACCTAGTACTCGTAGTACTAGACCGTACACCAGAGGGCAAGGCCATTTTTAATTTAAAAAAGGTCTGCGGCCTCTCTGGGTTAGACGTTCAAGCCCCATTTAAAAATGGAAGTCCCTCGCAGTGTCACAACTGCCAATTATACGGTCACGCCTCCCACTTCTGTTTCGCTCGCGCTAGGTGCGTCAAGTGCCTAGGCGATCACGCGACAGCGGCGTGCACTCGCACTCGGGACTCGCCGGACCCACCCAGCTGCGTCCTATGCGGTGCTCAAGGACATACCGCGAATTACCGCGGCTGCCCAAAAGCACCACGCATAAACCACAGGGTGGCAAGGCATAGGCCGACCCGTCCCTCATATGACCGTTACCAACGGGTCAGCCCTAAGCTGTCGGTAATACCTGCTTCACAGGTAATACCCGCGCCGCTCCCCGCCCGTAACGCATGGTCTAAACCACCCAGTATGGTAAAGACCATCACTCCCGCCCGCGCCCCGGCCCGCGCGCCCGCACCCGCTCCCGCCCGCGCCCCGGCCCCTGCCCGCGCACCGGCCCCGGCTCGCCCCGCGCTCCCGGCACCCGTTGCCAACTCCGTTCGCGCCCCTCCTCCCCGCGCCATTTCTCGGCCACAAGCCCCACCCATGCCGCTGATGGATGCCTCTCTTCAAGAGGACATCAAACTAGTCAGCGACCTGGCGATGTCTATTGACATCAACGAAGTCCGCGAGCTAGCGCACAAGATGCACTTCGCTCAATCCCCAGCGGACGTGATCCAATATACATTGGAACACGCGAATTTACTTAGCGCCCTTAAGCGCTTCGTTCCCCAGGCCCCTCCCCAGTACAACCACTATGGGTAGTACAACCGCACGCACGAAACCGCGCTCAGTTTCGTTAGCGTCATTCAACGCTAACGGTTTCTTTAGACAACGTGACCTTGTCCACGACTTTTGTTGCACCCACCTTATCGACATTATATGCGAAATAAACCCTTCTAAAACCGGGGAAGGCGAACCCTAGGTTTGCCAATTACAGAACGGTACGTGATGATAGAGTGAACTCCCGTGGGGGAGGCACTCTTATCTATTACAAAAGGTCCCTGCACTGCATCCCCCTACCTACCCCGACTCTTGTTTATATGGAAGCATCTTGTTGCCTATATAGCTATGACTGGTCATCAACCTATAGTCATAGCGTCCTGTTACCAAGCTTGTCAAAAGCCGATCGTCCGAGCTGACTTAGAAGCATTGTTCTCATTAGGAAGCGCCGTCCTTCTGATTGGCGACTTCAATAGTAAGCACATCCTATGGAATTGTAACGTCAACAATCCCAGAGGCATTGCACTTGAAAAACTAGTCGCAGAACTTAATTTTGACATAATTGCGCCCACTGAGCCCACTCACTACCCTCATACGGAAGACTTTCGACCTGACTTGCTTGACATGGCACTACTCAGAGGCGTAACACTCCAGTTACGCTCCATAGAAGTGGTTCACGAGCTTCACTCTGACCACCGACCCATTATACTGCGACTAGGTCCCGACCCAACAACAGACCTCCCCCGCCCCACTAAGACGATAGTGAACTGGAAGCAATTAGGCGTTGCCCTAAAGGCTATCAGTTCACCGGACCTTGACAAGATCCCTGACGACATCCTGACTAAAGATGACGTAACCCTTGCGATCGATTCGTTCACTAATCACCTCTCCACCGTAGTAGGTGCATCCGCAAAGGAGGTCATGGTGCCGGACGACCGGCGCCTTGTCATTCCAGCGGATGTGAGACGATTAGTGACGGAAAGTAAAGCAGTGACCCGACATTACGACTCGTACCCCAGTAAAGAGAACAAAACTAAGAAACGCCACTTTGAACGCATGGTTCAAAGTCGCATGTCTGAGTTGCGTGATCAACAATGGGGTGACAAACTTTCAAACCTCGTGCCAAGCCACCAGGCTTATTGGGACTTGGCGCGAGGTTTGAAAGGAAGTAATCACAACGACATGCCTCCCTTATACAGACCAGTCCCACTAGTCCCAGCGTTCTTTGACGAAGACAAAGCTGAGTGCCTAGCTGATAGCCTAGAGGCTCAGTGTTCCCCTAACGTAGATCACGTTGACCAAGCTCACCTCGATTCGGTGGATGCTGAAGTCGAACGTAAAAGCTCTGTGGTCACCTCTGAACTCCCACCAATCACCTTAGCGACTTACGCTGAGGTGGCGAGACTGATCAAGGCCCTCCGACCGCGCAAATCCCCCGGTGCCGATGGCATCTCCAACAGGGTTCTTAAAACCCTCTCTCCTCCTCTCATCCATCTCCTAGTCAGCATCTTCAATGCTGCTATGAGCCACTGCTTATTCCCAGACACCTGGAAATGTGCAAATGTCATTGGCATTCACAAACCAGGCAAAAGCTCATCTGACCCCACCAGTTACCGCCCCATCAGCCTCCTCAGTGCCTTAGGCAAACTTTACGAGCGGTTACTTGCAAACCGTCTCCAGTCCCATGCTAAGGAACACCACCTTATCCCAGATGAGCAGTTTGGCTTCAGACCCGGACACTCATGCGTCCAACAGGTGCACCGCCTCACGGAGCACATCATTGAGGGCTTTAACAAGTACCCCAAACCCCAGACAACGCTAGCAGTCTTCCTCGACGTAGCGAAAGCTTTTGACAAAGTCTGGCACAATGGCTTGATTTACAAGCTATACCAATTTGGCGTGCCAGAACGTCTTGTGCTCATCCTACAAGACTTCCTTAAAGCCAGAAGCTTTCGCTATCGCGTGGAAGGCACCCTCTCCTCCCCCCACCCAGTCAGAGCCGGAGTCCCTCAGGGCTCCGTGCTATCACCCATTCTTTTCGCGCTGTATACCAGCGACATCCCACGCTCTCAGCCTAACGTCCTATTAGCCCAATACGCGGATGATACCGCTATTTATACCACTGGGTGGCATATCAGTAGAAAGTCCATTCCCGCCCTCCAACGGGCCATCACCGAGATCGGTGACTGATTCCGTAAATGGCGCATCGCGGTCAACCCAGTTAAAAGTGCAGCTATGTACTTTACTGAGAAGGGCCGCCCCCGTTACCCGCAACCTTTAACTTTGTTCGACCAACCCATCCCCTGGGTTAGTAAAACAAAATATCTCGGAGTCACCCTTGATCGGAATCTCACCTTTAGCGATCATATAACAACCGTCCGTAACAGAGCGGCCTTTGTAATGGGCCGCCTTGGTCCCCTGATTCGCAAAGAGAGTAAAATGTCTCTTAGAAATAAGAAGACACTTTACACTGCCTGCATCCGCCCCATCATGACTTACGCATCAGTAGTGTTTAGTCATGCTAGTGAGGCCCATCTCCATAAGCTTCAAGTCATTCAAAACCGTTTTCTTCGTAGTGCAACCGGCGCTCCGTGGTATATCCGGAACACCGAGTTGCATTGCGACCTAAACCTTCCCTCTTTAGCGCAGTTCAATAAGGACTGCGCCCGCCGATACTTTGATCGAGCGCCCCACCACTCGAACCCTTTGGTTGTCCAGGCATCGAACTACTCGACCGCCTCTTCTATCCCATTTTTCAAACCCCCCCGTCGCCGACCACGGCAGGTATTAGACGACCCGGATGACCCCATCGCAGTCATTACATTGGCAGCTTTAGCGTTATCCGCAAGTCGTCGAGGTAAAATCCCCAGGTGTGAGGTAATTAGAGGTCACACAATCAAACACCGAGCTCGCCGGCGAGCTCGAGGCAAAAACAAGGTCACGATAAATTGCTCTCCAAATAGTCAAAGAGTATTATTCAGTAGGGCCCAATTGTGCAACACTGCAGTTGCACAGAGGCATTTTGCTCCGATCCCCCCCATGTCTCTCGACAGCGAGACAAGCCGAGGTCCGAACCACAGTGGTGCCCTTGAGCTCGCTGTCAACCCCTCCTATAATAGCGGTACGTTTTCGGCGTCCGCAGGAGACGGAGGTAGAAAGCGCTTTTCGCCTTCTACGCCCGTCTCGGGAGAAGTGCCTTCGGCACTTCTCCCTCCCGGGCTATTGTAGGGCCAGGCCCTCGCCCAAAACCCGGTGGAGCTGGACGACCGCACAGGCGGTAGCCAGCATCTATGTCCTCCCTAAAAAAAAAAAAAAACTTTTACTTCAGAAAAAAATATTGATGAAACAAAGATACGGTTGTGTTCATATATGGGTGGCGGAAGCTGACTCAAATGTCAGGGTCTTAGTCTAGAATGAATTTTGAGACTGGGCACCATAATATGTATATAATAGCACCAGTTGCACTATTATTTATATTTATAGGTGATAAATAACATCATAATCGGTGCTGTAAGTAGCCTGTCATATTTAACCAGTTGTGCACAGTAATATAATATACCTACCAATATTTTGTTCAACCTTAAAAGTTCGCATGTACAAGCTCTTTAAATAAACAGCTCTTTTAATTTTGAAGCAGTAATGGCTCAGTGGCATTGGCTATGGACTGCTGCGCAGCAGGGCCATGGTTTGAATCCCACCGCGGGCTTGAGCTTCAAGGCAGAGGTTAGTCCGCTTAACATCAGATGGCCCTCGAGTCACAATAAAAAAAACAATTTAAATAGGTTTCAGGCAACGATCTTGGAATTGTCTCTTTATCGTTATTTCTGACCCGTTCATGAGTTCGCTTGTATGGTTACCATATTACCGCTCCTCAATCAAACACCGAGTGAGCGCGAAGCGCCAGAAAAGCGTCTCTGTTCCAGCTCGAGCAAAATGCTTTCGTAAGTCAGTCCAGCGAATGTCAGGCTACTTGCCTTTTTATCTTATGCTACAAGTCGCATTTCGCAACCACTTCTAATAAAATTTTGTTAACAGGGTCGATATTTAAGTTGGTATGGATTTTTTTCGTTTATTCAGTTTTTAGTGAACAGAATGGTATGACCTGCTACGAATAAACTTATTCAAATATGGATCATAATGAGCCACCCGTAGCAGGGACATGTTCTTTAGCTTGAGAATGTAAATTTGAACAAACAGAGCGTATTTACTTTCAGCCAATCATACTATACTTATCATAAATTATGCTAATTAAAACGACTTAGAAAGCTTCTCCTAGCAACATAATACTCCGATTATGTCTTACAACATTACACTATAAAGCTGAATGTCAACTGGAATCTTAATCGTAATAAACAGGTTGGAAATATCAAGGGAGAATACAGAATCTTCCGGTTTCTTGTACTCACATCTTTATTACCAATGACACTAAAATTAATGTATATAAAGAATGCGACAAGTTGACGTAAAATTTCATTTACCATATAAATTACATGTTTTCCTTATATAAATACTTATGTACTTTTCACGTTATTTTATTTTTATATTTTCATGTATAAAAATGTTGTATGCGTGTGATAGCATAGGTAAATATTGTGTCGTTAGATCAAACATATAAAGATGATTAAAATAGTTATTTATAAGCACATTCTAATCAAATAATTTAATAGAAAACCAAAATTGTAATTATTTGATTAGAATGTGCTTATAAATAACTATTTTAATCATAGGCATTATTACATTAATCTTATTATTGATTTTATACAATTATATGTATTGAACAAATATAATATATTTAATATGACTAACGTCAAATCAAGTACTCTTATTTTAAACCTTAAATAAATGTACAATGGTTCAACATGATACAAATACTTATTAATGGTACCTTGCAATTCCTATTTTATTCAACATCTTAAAATTAAAACAAAGGACATTGCCTAAAACGTAAATCTAACGACACAATATTTACCTATGCTATCACGTGCATGCACTACTGGAGACGCAACTAACGATGTAAGAAAAGTCAGGATGAGACAGAACTTATAATCAGAAAAAACGAGTTCTATACTGTTAACTTTATCTTTATACTATAAATTCTAAGCCTTACTTTATTAGCGCGTTACTCGAGCATGTAATACCAGCTAGTTCCAAGAAGAATGGCCGTTGCCATTAAAATAATGACTTCATTGTGTACAAAAATAAGACATTGATATGAACATATTTTATTCTGATTACAAATATGATATAGAACCGCGGAAACGCGCCGATATGAAGTAAGCTAGACACACTGAGAATTACCATAAAAAAACATATCTCATCCCGACATTGTCAGAAGGCTCATCCGGAGCCGGAAAAGCTACGCAGTCTAATCCCTCAACATGAGCAACAACCTTCTTCCGAATATGTTTCCTCAGTATTAAAACAGAGAGCGTTTCAAAAAGGTTGTCCTCAAATTCTATGTTGCAGTTGTCTTAACGCGCTGGTTTTGCTGAACACTTGGCTGACCTTTTCGTCTTTTGCAGCTTTTTCTAATGAAACTGAAAAACCCTAACAGTTGTAAGATGGCACTCTTGTTCCTTATCTGACCCCCGTTGACCAAATAACACTTAAGCACTTCAATATCACCACCAGTGGTGAAAGAAGCCCAGTTAAACCACTCGTCATCAGTAGTCAGTAGTAATATTATAAATGCGAAAGTAACTCTGTCTGTCTGTCTGTCTGTCTGTCTGTCTGTCTGTCTGTCTGTCTGTCTGTCTGTTACGCTTTCACGCCAAAACTACTGGACCGATTTGAATGAAATTTGGTATGGAGATAGTTTGAGACCCGGGAAAAAACATAGGATAGTTTTTATCCGACTGCGCAAAAAGAGGTTAATGTTTTCGCGCGATAACCGACATACGCGCGGGCGGAGCCGCGCCCGGAAAGCTAGTAGCTAATAAAATTGCATTTCTCTGCCAGTGGTGGGACTGTTTCTTCCATAAAAGATGCATTCGATTACCGCGGGTCAGAGAAGCAGAATTCGTATTCAGGAAATTTCTGGCATTACGCCCTGATGATGTAATTAGGCCGCCTATTGCATGGGACCTAAAATCATTTGGCAAAACTTGTTTGTATAATTGTATACATACTTCTTCTACGAAATACAAGAGTAAGGGCCTGTTTCAGAATGTTCGAGTAAGTTCCGGTTATACTACCCAGAACATATTTACTAAACAAAGCACTATCTTTGCGTTTCACAGTCATCGATTTAGCCTATCCATCGGTTAAAGCTTGAAACGTGCAGCATATAAACTGTCATTTTTATCATTCAGTTATTTTATGTGTTGCATAGCAACCCGAAACTTTATTAGGACATTCTGAAATGGGCCCTTAGTATTTTATATCATCATCATTACACACAGTATTAATATGCGGATCGCTCGTTGAAGTCTTTTGTATGAAATATTACATTTTCATCAGGCGTCTAGTATATCTATTTCTTGTTAGTGATAGGATACACTTTGACCAGTGTGGTCGATTCCATAAGAGTAATCAAAATTTTTTTTAAATCTAAACTTTAATCGAAAATTCACAATCGTGTAACACTTAGAACGATAATTCCAAAAATAGTTTCTTTTTATGTTTTTGTGACGGAACAAGCGCGAGGCCTACCTGATGTTAAGTGGACTAACCTCTGCCTATAACAGATTCATTTCGTAACAAGTCATGAATTGCACAGCGCCCGTCACCTTGAGACTGTGTTCCTGTAATTACACTGGCTCTTAAAGATTGCTGCCGGAACACACTAGGTGCTTGGCGACAGATTTTCTACTCGAGGGTGGTCGCTAGCCAGGTTATTCTAGCCACTATTATTCTATAAATTGTGGTAATTTTACATTAGTTTAGAGAGAACTATGTTAAGTAACGACTAAACCTGCATAAAATATACCCACAATTGAACAGAAATTTTATATTTAAGGACTATAATACCGCCTAACAGGTAGCTCCAACAGTGTACTGAAGGTAAGCGCATCTCGCTTTGACTGTCCTATCCAGAAGTACTGGATAGGTGTTGTCACGGGTAGGACTCAATAAACCGAACCAACTCGAATATTACTAACATAGGTTTAAGGCAATTGTAATTAACAAAACTATGGATTTTATACGAAATAAAGATTTATTATTATTATTATAATTCTCAAGTGTTATACGAATTTTGATGTTAGCGTGAAGTGACCTAAAATGAATATTAAAGAATTTTTATATTGGTGAAGTTTTAGGGTTCCGTACCCAAAGGGTAAAAACGGGACCCTATTACTGAGACTTTGCTGTTCATCCGTCCGTCACCAGGCTGTATCTCAAGAATGGTGATAGGTACACAGTTGAAATTTTCACAGATGATGTATTTCTATTGCCGCTCTAACAGCAAATACTAAACATTAAAAAAAAAAATAATTAAGGGGGCTCCCATACAATAAAGGAGGTTTTCGCCGTTTGTTTAATTTTAAAGTGTCTGCAACTTGCAAGAGTTTGTAAGATTAGGTTACAGATAATAGTACGAGACCCTTCGTGCGCGAGTCCCACTCGCACTTGGCCGGTTTTAAAAATATAATCAACATCACCTGTTGGTTACGTGATGATTTGCCTGCATTTGAAAATTGCTTTATTTTTTTTTATGCCTGATAGGTTAGCCTTTTGTACACTATCTCACCTGATGGTAAGTGATGATGTGGTCTTAGATGTTGTTCAGGCTATCCTAGAATTACTGGCTCTCAAGGACAGCTGCCGGAACACACCGTTAGGTGCTTGGCTACAGATTGTCTACTTGAGGGTGGTAGCTAGCCAGGACTACGGGCATTCGCAAAATGCCCTACCACCATGCATAGACCTAGAAAGGCCCTCAAGGATAGCTACCGGAACACATAATTTACCTTCCCTTACTTGACGTTTAAGTACCCATCAAATATATTCCGAGTGCGATTTGTTAAGTTTCTATTGTGATTGTGTACATTATCATTCTGGTATAAATTAACATATAAAACAATTTATCTTTTATCTTAACGAGCACATTTATATTTAGGCTTGAGGGGCATCTTTGTTAATTCGCAGTCCATAAATCTTTAATTCTATCTTGAGCAAATCATATGAGTAATGTGACCTTCAATTTTACTTGTAATATGTCTAGAAATTAGAGCAGTATAGGGCAGAGATGCGTAAAACTTATCTATACTTATAATAAAACTGTAACAGAACCAATTCTGTACATGGCAGATATTTTGAAAAAAAAAACTTGAGAGCACTCAGTGGCTGATACTGGTCCAAAACTGTATTTTTTTGTCTGTCTGTCTGTACCTTGGACGCGCATCACGCCAAAACTTCTGAATGAATTTCAATGAAACTTAGCATCATTTGAGTTCATACCATGACGTAGGATATTTTATACTTTTTATCTCGAAATTCAGCACGGTTGCCTTGTGAGAGGGAATGAAAGTCAAATTGTACACTACTTGTAATTTATTAACGCGTAGTCCGATTTTATACATTCTTTTTTTGTTACAACTTCCTCCTCCCGGGTTATAATAGGGCCTTCCTTCGCCCAAAATCCGGTGGAGCTGAACGACCGTCAGCGGTAGTCAGCATCTATGTCCGCCTAAAAAAAACCGGAGCGCAATTGCATGGTCGGCGCCCTCCATACTTGACGTGACAAATTGCAATTTTTCCAAAAAAAATATTTCTAATAGGCAAGCCCTGCACTGCGTGGCAATGCTCCCAACGCGACGCAAACCTGTCGTTAGGGATTTTTAAACTCAATTTGGAGTTTAAGATCGCAACTCACTACTCGGTTTTATGTATATTGAGATAAAAGTAGGATAGTATGGAATTTTTTTTTCTTTCACGGGTTGTCGCAATGCAGCGAGTTCCTAAAGGTGTTATCACTTACTACCCGAAAAGCACTAGGCCAGTTTTTTTTTCTAGTATCACTTTTAATTCCACTTGTATGTGAAAATCTATGTATGGTATTCCGATCGCATTTCGGTTGCATGCGCGGCTGCAAGTCGGCGCACGGCGTCTGTGCGAAAACGAAAGTGTTCCACGACCTACATCAAAAGTTTTGGGCTGTTGCGTCACTGCGTACAGTTGCACTTGAAATCTGATCTATATTTATTATACTTTCATTCAAGGATTCTTTTTGAATTTATTATTTACCAGCGGTCTGCCCCAGCTTCGCACGGGTAGACTTCACACCTATTTAACAAAAATTTCAAATTGTATACACATAAAAAAGTAGTTATTGTGACATAACTGTAATAGTTAGACTTATAGTATTCTTGACGTTTTTATAGATATTGATGTCTTCTACAAAATTGTAGTACATCACTTTGCTTTGTTTTCAATAATTTCGGCAGCGTAAGCGATATAACGATTTTTTTTTGGTATTTAAAGCCTATATAGACTGATGTTGATCAGGGATAATTTTGAATTCTCATGGTGAAAGAATTTTTCAAATCGGTTCAGTAGTTTCAGAGCCAATTCAAACAAACAAAAAATCAAATCTTTCTTCTTCATTTTATTACGAGTACTTTGGTTTAAAAGGTGTATGGAGAGATGCTAATATAGTAGTAGAAGTTGAAGCGAAATGAGATGATGACTCATTACTTACAAAATTACAATGAAAAAAAACACTTGAACCACGAACGGGATTTCAACCCGTGTACATTATTCAAGAGGCCAATTTTGTAACAAACAAAATCTAAATGTATTTGTAAGACTCAAGAAACACCATCCCCATTCTATAATCGGAAATCCAGGGATACTCGCTATTTGGTGGATATTCCATTTACCCGAACGAAGCGATTTGCTTTTTCGTTCATCACACGAACCGCCAGGGAATAGAACACCCTGCCTGAGCCTGTGTTTCCGGTTAAGGACAATATGGGGATCTTCAAAACGCGAGTGAATAGGTAACTTCTGGATAAACGCGCTCCATCATCGATCGCATCATCATTTAACATGGTGACACGGGTGAGATAATTGTCAAGTGATACCCAATTCGGTATAAAAAAAAGCCCAACTGGACTCTTTTATAGAAAGTCCACTGCCTTTTTGTGTTTAACCTATTCTAATCATAATTCGTGGAAAATAGAAGCGCAGTAAAAATGTTATTATATTGGACTGAATTTACATTAATTATGCCAGCCTGCTGCGCGCGCTACCAACTGGTAGTAGCTGGAACATTTGGACTGCCTGTGAGTCTGAAATAACTTATAGGTTGTCTAAATGCTTTTATTGTGGTAGCTGTAGTGCTGTATACAGTTCGTAGTATTTTGTTAATAAAGGCATACCGCCGGTAAAAAAATAATTATGTTTTAAGTTTTTGACTAAGGATTGATATTTGCAAAGTAACGTTATGATTCAATGTTCTAATAATCTGTTATTCACAGTGCAACAGCTGGCCGGGTGCGTACTTCAAGCGTGCAATGGCGTCCAAGTGAAAACGAAAGTGTATCGCGATTCGCGACCCACATTGCATTTTTGGTGATTACTTAATAAATCCGTGAGCACTGTTGCATTTATTGTTTGATCTATATCGGTAATGAGTGTTAAATTAAATCATTTTGCAAGTACACTGGACTGACAGATTAAAAATATCTTAAAGTGGAAAGTAACGTCTGCGACAGAAAATTCTAAATTTGAACTGTTTTTCACGCTTGTAGATATGTTTTGTAACCATGAACACGATATTCGCGAGTTTAAAATAATATTTAACTGTTTTTCACGCTTGTAGTAGGCTATGGTATTCGCGAGTTTAAATGATATTGTATGTATTATTTTGAATAGTAATGGAATATCAATTCACATGATTCTGTTATTTACCCTTAAAACCGATAAAAATATTAAAAACTAGCTTTCCGGGCGCGGCTCCGCCCGCGCGTATGTCGGTTATCGCGCAAAAACATTAACCTCTTTTTGCGCAGTCGGATAAAAACTATCCTATGTTTTTTCCCGGGTCTCAAACTATCTCCATACCTAATTTCATTCAAATCGGTCCAGTAGTTTTGGCGTGAAAGCGTAACAGACAGACAGACAGACAGACAGAGTTACTTTCGCATTTATAATATTAGTACTGATTACCCGTGGAAAAATTTATTCAATAAAATACATTAAGGGCCTGTTTCAGAATGTTCAAGTAAGTTCCGGTTTTACTACCCAGAACATATTTAATAAATAAAACACTATCTTTGCGTTTCACAGCCATCGATTTAGCCTATCCATCAATTAAGGCTTGAAACGCGCTGCATGTTAACTGTCATTTTTATCATTCAGTTAGTTTATGTGTTGCATAGCAACCCGAAACTTTATTAGGACATTCTGAAACGGGCCCTAAGAGTTAAAAGTATATCTTATATTTTAAACCTAACAGTGTATTCCGGCAGCAGTTCTTGAGAGCCAGTAAAATAACAGGCACATGTGATTTGAAAATTGTATCTATCAGGGTGACAGGTTCAGAGCAGTTCGTCACGAAATTCATTTATTATAGCCATAAGTTATCGCTTAACATCAGGTGGGCTTTAGTTTTATTCCGTCAAAATCCTATTAAAAATACTTCTATTGATACCTAATTATGATTAGGTCATTATTGGGTTCATATTATTATTTATAACCCGACTTACCGGACTGCTGCGAAAATTTATTTGGTAGAATCGTTTTTATGGGGATTATAAGTAATAAAACAAATAAATGATAAACAACTAGAATATATATCAGACTCAAAGACATGCATGCAAAATTTCGCCGAGTTTAAACACTTGGTATGTCCTTTAATCGTCCTTTAGTCCTTAAGGCCCTTGGGTACGTCAAATTCGTACTTTCTAAAGCGAACTCCTCCGTAACCGCTGAAGTTGAAGACTTGAAAAAAATATATTTTATAGATGAATTCAAGTACAACATTTGCAACATATGATTTTACGGTATTACTATTACTTTTGCCTTAAAAAAAAATCAAACTACATACTATTTCTTGACTTATATGGCGAACTCCTTCTAAACGGCTACGAATTTTGAAAAATAAATTGTACCATTAAATTTCTAGATTGTTATACTACAATTATAACATAGCATTTGTAAATCCATTGATATTTTCCTAAGAAAATGTCGAATTATTCAGATTCAGAACGCTTGCGGTTCCGAGGTGCTCTGCGCGGACGCGGGCGGCAGTGTTGCGCAAGCGTTGGCACGGGGAGGCTGTGTCGCTCGTAGCTCCGCTCGCGCTTTTGACTGATAACGATCTTGTCTTTGTATTAGTGCATTGACACGCGAGATTCGTAGCTGTGTGCGTGCAATGATTCGCTCGCTGCAGAGGGCCAACTTGATTGCGACGTGAAGTATGCGCGGTGACGCTTTATTATTGGTATTTTGTAGACAAATTTTATTCGAATTGTCTCACATATGAAAAGAATCAAAACTTGAAATTGACAATGTTGTGGGTAAATTACAATGGGCGGCCTTATCAATAAGATCAATGAAAAGTTTTATAATATATGTACAAAATTAATTAGTAATGTCTATAACGCTCTCATGTTATAACTGGTTAACTAAAGATAATATATTTTTTTTATATTATGGCAAATAGTTTCCGGCTTTAGTAGTTTGTAGTGTACAAAATGGTTCTCAACTACATTTAGAGTTTGTATGGGGCTACATACATCTTTTGGAGTTCTAAGCTTTTCTTGATAATTGTATTAGGTGTTTTGATATAGGTTAATTAATACTACATAAAGATAACGTCTGCCAAGTGAAGATGGATAACGTATCTCGAAAATAGTGAGAGATAGGTAAGGGAGATTAGCACCGTGGGGTGCCGGGTTAGAATTGCACCTCCCCATATAATCCCGTGGGTGTCGTAAGAGGCGATTAAGGGAAAACTACTGGAAGGTGGGCAGCCACGTGGGGTGCCAGGTTAGAATTGCACCTCCCCATATCATCCCGTGGGTGTCGTCAGAAGCGTCTAAGGGAAAACTACTTAAAGGGGGGCAGCAGCGCCTTCTAAAGAACTGCCAACTTACATTGCGATCCCCAAGACGCCTGCCAAGTGTGGGGATTATGGCAAATACCCCCTTAAAAAATGAGGCTGTGTTCAGCAGTGGACGAACTGACTGTTACAGTTACAGTACTGAAAATCGATATATAGGTTTTTCTGGACGTCCTTATTCCAAATTTGGAATTTATTTTTCGATGACGTCTGCCAAGTGAAAAAAGTTAGTCCGATATGGCTGAAAATCGATATCTAGGTTGTGCTGTGCGTCATTATTCCGAATTTGGAATGTACATTCCGATGACGTCTGCCAAGTGAAAAAGTTACCTAGATTTGGCTGAAATTCAAAATCTAGGTAGTTCTAGACGTCTTTATTCCGAACTTGGAATTTATTTTTCTATGACGTCTGCCAAGTGAAGAAAGTTACTCCGATTTGGCTGAAATTCAAAATCTAGGTAGTTCTAGACGTCTTTATTCCGAATTTGGTATTTATTTTTCGATGACGTCTGCCAAGTGAAGAAAGTTACTCCGATTTGGCTGAAATTCAAACTCTAAGTAGTTCTGGACGTCTTTATTCCGAATTTTGAACGTATTTTTCTATGACGTCTGCCAAGTGTGGAAAGTTACTCCAATTTGGATGAAATTCAAAATCTAGGTAGTTCTGGACGTCTTTATTCCGAATTTGGAATGTATTTTACGATGACGTCTGCCAAGTAAAAAAAGTTGCTCCGATTTGGCTAATAATCGAAATCAAGGTTTTTCTGGACGTCTTTTTTCCAAATTTGAAATTATTTTTTCGACGACATCTGCCAAGTGAAGAAAGTAACTCTGATTTAGCTGAAATTGAAAATCTAGGTTGTTCTGGACATCGTCATTCTGAATTAAGAATTAATTTTTTGAAGACGTCTGCCAGGTGAAAAAAGTTACTCCTATTTGGCTGGAAATCGATATCTAGGTTTTTCTGGACGTTTTGTTCAATATTTGGCATACATTTTTGGACATCTGCTAGGTGAGGAAAGTCACTCCAATTTGGCTAACATTCAAAATCTAGGTAGTTCTGGACGTTTTTATTCCGAATTTGGAATTTATTTTTCGATGACGTCTGCCATGGGAAGTAAGTTACTCTGAATTGGCTGAAAATCAATATCTAAGTTTTTCTGGACGTCCTTATTCTAAATTAGGAATTTATATTCCGATGACGTCTGCCAAGTGAAAAAGTTCCTCCGATTTTGATGAAAATCGATATCTAGGTTCTGCTGTGCGTCATTATTCCGAATTTGGAATAATTTTATCTATGTCGTCTGCCAAGTGAAGAAAAATACTCAGAATTGACTAAAAATGGATATCTAGGTTGATTTAGACGTTATTATTCCAAATTTAGAATTTGTTTACGATGACGTATGCCCAGTAGATAAAGTAACTTCGATTAAGCTGAAAAGATCGATCGTCTAGAACAACCTAGATATCGATCTAGGTTGTACTAGACGTCTTAATTCCAAATCTAGAATTTATTTAACAATGACGTCGGCCAAGTGGAAAAAGTTACTTTGATTTGGCTACAAATCGATACTTATCTTGGTTTTCCTGGACGCTTTTCTATTCGTACTATCGATCTTAATTGTTATTAACTTGTTGTGAAGTGCGTGAATCCCTCTAGGGTGAGTTCCTTATTTATTATTGTTATTTCATAGTGCTGACTAAAACCTATGTAACGTAAACAGCTGTGCTGCCCTACCGCGCTAGACTGTGAGTTTTAAAATGTGAGTCGCTGGTAACAGTACCACGATCGTGTCGGCGCGGCTTGGCTACAGTTGGCTGAGGAATATCAGCTACTAAGCCGGTGTCTTCCTTCCAGGATTCCACTTCACTGATTTAATCCGAGGACGGGTGTTTCGAGCACTCACTACCGAGATCCAGAACTATCAGCTGACGCCAAGACCGCCACATCTGGGACCTGGATCACGTGTACTATCAGGCCAGTGTCTCCCTCCGGTCTTTGTAACTTCAGTAGAACTGTGCGGCTGTGCAACCTGATAAGGCTTGGCCTAATAAACTTTTCAAACCTACTCCCTGAGTTTACCTACCTACCTGCTGACCGTGGGATGATTAGCAGTTCCCTATCGCCGCAGTACGATAAGAGTAGGAAAATTATGATTACTTATCAAAGACGCACGAATTAACATCAAAATAATACTTTGACTAACCTCGACGTTTCGATCAAGTTGCATTGACCGTGGTCACGAGTAGACTGAAGAAGCGGGTGTCATCGTCTTGAGGAGCGGCGGGAGCGATTTAAATCTACCCCGCTTGGTTTTCGTTAATGTAATTTAGAAACATGAGTTTAGTTCACGAAAGTTTAAAGAAAAGTACTTATAAATCAATTATTCAAATCTCCTAATAAATGAGAAAGTATATCGGTTACCTTTTCACGATGGAACCAATCTTTACAATATAGCTGTAGATAAATTGCCCATATTATTATTTCCTAGACAAGAAATTATTCATCTCATATCTCGTACCCGGAAAGTAGTGTTTGTTTGATGCGAGTAGCGGGTAGAAGACTGCTTCCCACCTATGGGCGGGAAAATCTAAAGGTAAATACTTCCTTCTCAAGGGCCGACATGTCCAATAGCACAAACGTTGGCCATTTTGTATTTTTGCGTACGACACAGTCGTCCCTATTCTTATTTTTCAATGTATTTTCGCCATTATACAAATCTTCCTTTTATATCGTCGTTTTTAAACGATTAAACCCGCGTCGGCTATAATCTCATTTATAAGGAGATTTGAATAAACGATTGATTATTATAATTTTCTTACTCTTATCCGATATATCTTAGCGTTTTAAAGATACGTCATCTATTTTTACTTAGCAAACGTCATTGAAAAATGAAATCCAAATGTAGAATAATGACGCCCAGCACAACCTAGATATCGGAGTAACTTTCTTCCCTTGACAGACGCCATTAAAAAAAATAATCTTAATTCGGAATAATGACGCCCACCACAACCTAGATATCGATTTTCAGCCAAATTGAAGTAGTTTTTCACTTGGCAGACGTCATCGGAAAGTAAATTCCAAATTTGGAATAAGGACGCCCCGAAAACCTAGATATCGATTTTTAGCCAAATCTTAGTAACTTTTCTCACTAGTCAGACGTCATCGAAAAATAAATTCCAAATTTGGAATAAAAACGTCCAGAATAATAATAATAATATAAACAATAATATAAATCTTTATTTAAGCCAATAACACTTTTTCCAAATCTTGTATTGCTGGTGGTCTTCAGACTTCGACGTTGAAGTTTGTATCGTTAAGACCTTAATTGATAGCTGTACAGTGCACAGTTGACTTCAGTACAATTTTTCACGCAAAATAGTTATAAACATAAATTTAACTTACAAATTATCCATAAAATAACATCTTGTTCAGTTTCATACATTTTTTTTTATAAATTATCCACACAGGTGGTATTTATATTTTAACTAAATTTGTGTTATTTACGTGTTTGTAGGTATGATGCTATATGGTGATATATAAACTGAAAAATTCAGGACTTGATTATATAAATATGTTTTAATAAAAGGGCTAAATCTTCTTGCAAAAGTTGTACGAATGACAGGTTATTTTAATTGGAAAACTCGTTTATGTAGCATATTACTAAAATTTGCAGATTTTTTAAAGAGTCTGTGTGCGAACTGAAAACAACCTAGATATCGATTTTCAGCCAAATCGAAGTACATTTTTCACTTGGCAGACGTCAACGTAAAACAAATTCTTAACATGGAATAATAACGTCTACAACAACCTAGATATCAATTTTCAGTCAAACCGTAGCATTTTTCTTCACTTGGCAGATGACATTGAAAAAATAATTCCAAATTCGGAATAATGACTCTCAGCACAGTCTAAATATCGACTATCAGACAAATTTGAGTAACTTTCTTCACTCGGCAGATGACATTGAAAAATAAAGAAAAGGAATAAAGACGTCCAGTACAACCTAGGTAGGTACACTATACATTTTCATTTGACGAGTGATCTCAGTCGCAGTTGCAATTGCGGATACTCACTAGAATCGTACGGTAGGAATATAAAGTGCCATTACCGGAGCGCATCGCGCATCTGCATATTCTTTGACCGTTATATTTGTGCAGCGAGCGCGGAACGTATGCGGCGATGCGCGAGTAAAGTAAGCTCGATTAGGTCCAGATGCTCAAGGCCATTGGCGACTCTAATCGCCTTAAGTCCTCCAAAGAATTTAATTCATAAATGGACGATATCGTCCACGCGGATGCCAATGGGATTATAACGAAACCACGTTTATGTAAAAAGCGCTGTCAATGCACTTCTCTTTATTTCATGGACAAATTATAGTCACGGTAATATTATAAATTGGCTTGTAAATGGCTCTTCTTTGTTTACTAGGACATTACTGCAGCGGCCAGCAAAGGAGGCATTGATGGCCGAACGTGTAAATGTGGACCGAGGCGAAGCCGAGGCACATATACGTAAGTCCATCAATGCCTAGTTGTGACCAAGGTTTGTATAGTGCTTTTCTCAAATAATGCGCTGAAATTAAAACAAAGTAGCACCAAGGCTGAATTTTTTATTTGAAGATACAGTTGTGAAATGTACAATTTTCAATAAACAGCGTTCTATTTGCAAGCCAGATTAAAATAAAACCGAAATTTAAATAAAACCTTTGATAAGTTACCTCCTTGGTTGCCATGCTTCGAAGTAAAAGATCGTTCCATTTTTAAATTACACGACAGATATGAGTTTACTATGCAATTTATTTGGCCGCTAGACACGACAGATATAGATTTTCATACATTTTTTGCCGGCTGCTGCGCGTATGTATTTGGCCAGTAGGTACAGCAATTTCGATTTATCTCGAAGTGTCAAAATAATGCTCACATTTCCAAGCATGTTTGAGAAAATTTATATTACTTTGTAATGAAAGCTGTAAGAATACAAGTAAAATAAAATAAAATTATATTACCGTGTTATAGTTGAGCGGATGATTTGAGAGCTGAAGGGTGAGTGCCAACAACGCGTGCAGTAACAAAGGAAAATTCAAGTTGCACGTGAACATTTTCATTAAGAAATCCTACTACACAGTTGGTGATTACTTAAACGACAAAAAATCTTGGAAAATTCCGCCTCTGCCAAGCTATCGCCTGTCACATACGTAATTTCAACAAATATTGTAATAATTATATTATACTGTATGTAACACATTGTTAAAAGACGTTTGAAAGAATGGCCCCGAGTTTCTAGCCCCTTCTTCTCGCAGTGGCCCAATACATTTTTTTACTGAACGTGGCAGTACACTGTAGAATATTTCAGTATCAAAAATTTGTAATTGCCTAAGAGCGTCCTAGATGACTAAATTGAATAAATTATTTTGAATTTAAATTTTTAATTAGAACAATATTTACACTTCTGGAAACAAAATATTGCTACTCGATAGCGAAATAATTGGATCAGGAGACCCATCCAGACGGAGGTCTTTCACACAGAATCCTATCTCTTGCTGTGATAGTTCAATTGCATCTCGTGGTCACTGTGTACTGCTTTGCTATAATTATGTAAGAAGTGTTACTTCACTTATAATACTCGTAAATGAGGCTATTTGGCAACTTAATCTTAATTATTTTAGTTATAAAAAATTATATCAATTTACATAATATTTTACGCCATATAGAGAAACTAGTTTTGGCGGAAAAAATAAAAATGGTCTGTTTTTCAATATGTGTGTTACCTCGGTCCTTGATGTGTTTTTTAATAGACTAGTCTTGACCACTATCTCACCCGCTTCGTGCCGCGCTTCCGTGCTGCGGAGGGCACGCTAAGCCGTCGGTCCCGGTTGTTGGCTTAGGACGGCAGTCGCTAAGACAAGGTTAGCTAACAGCTAGCCAAATGGGCATTTTGCGAATGCCCACTTGGCTAGCTGGCACCCTCAAGTAGAAAATCTGTCGCCAAGCACCTAACAGTGTGTTCCGGCAGCTGTCCTTGAGGGCCAGTAATTCCAGGTTAGGCTCAACAACATCTTAGACCACATCATCACTTACCATCAAGTGAGATAGTGGTTAAAGAATAAATCATCAGCATAATCATTCATCAGCGATAAAAAAAACTGTATGTAGCTCTTAATTCGTTGGTATTTCTCTCTCTGAAAACAATTAAGCTAATGATCATTTAACCGACGTGTAATCACGGCGCAGACGTCTTGAAATAGAAACATATTAGCAAAACTATTTTATAAATATTAACCAACTTTATATCTCTCAACTCTATCTTGAAACCTCTTTAGACCATATTTCACCATTTAAATAGACCTACCGTTTAATTAAAAGTACATTACCTGGTAGCTCTTAATGGACTGGTGAAATAAGGCGTGGTAATATGTACTGGATATTTCGTCAAGCGTTTAATTCTTTTATTTATGATGAGCGTGTGTCGAAATTAGCCGTCAAGAAAGCAAAGTGTCATCTATATTCCGTACATAGCCTTATATTTTTTATACAATTATTTGGAAGCAGTGATGGCTCAGTGGTTGTGGACTGCCGCGCAGTATATCCATGGTTTGAATCTTACTATAAGTTTGAGCTTCACCGCATGGTGGTTGAGCATTTTTCTAATGCTTTCCTGGGTAGGTATCACTCTCAAGTGCAAAATTTGTGTTGCCAAGCAGCTGATGGTCTGTTCCGTCAGCTTTCCTTCAGCGCAGGCTCGGAAATTACGAAATAGTGCCAACAAAATATGGAAAATCTCATAAACCAGGTACCGGATGGTACTGCAATTTAAATACACGATACTCAAGGATATAAGTAATACTTTCATCGATTTCAAAACATGTTTCCTAATAATTGCCTCGATAGAAAAAAATGTCAAAAACACCTCTGAAAATAGAGAATTCCTACTTTTTCCGCCAGATTTTAGTGTATTAAAATTTGTTTTTTTTTTCTAAAATATAGATTTTTTAAGTACAATAAATTTCATAGATTATTTTTATCCAAAAAAAGCACAGTTAATGCGTACTGAGCCTGTTTACAAAATGTCACATACGCCCTTTCATTCCGAGAAGCGTTAACATCATGTCGCACTATTTACTCCACGGATCTACGTATATTGCTATCATCCTCGCTCATATCGCGGTCAGCCGCGTCGTGCGTCGGACCTGCGTCACTTTTCTCGGCAATCTCAATTAAAATAAAAAATGGGTAAAATTAGAAATAAACGCTTTGGGAGTGCAAAAAAGATGTATAAAAATCGTCAAAAACGCATGATGGCCATAATAAGGCAAGCTATGGCTTCCTTTCTCCATGTATGTATATTTCTCTTATTTATGAAATTATCATGTGATTGTGAACCCTAACGCAATCTAAAAACACTTCAAACATTTTACAAGACGTACTGTACAACTTTAGCTACCTAAAATAATTATTATAAGCAGCATTCAGAATTTTTCCTAATGAATGTATCGTAATTATTTTAGATGCATCATGATTAATTTATACAGTTTCTGACAATAAGGCACAAAGCTTATGTACATAATTTTCGACAATTCAATCGTCGTTTAAATAGCGCATTGTCAGTAACATCGCTTTGCAATCAAGAGGCTCGCGGATCGAATCTAGCGCAAAGAGATTCTTTTTGGTCAAATTTTAATTTTACGACATAATTCTTACAATAATAATTTTACGTATGTACGTGAAACATTAATAATATAATGTGTCCGACAGTAAGGCATAAACGATATGTGTGTAATTTTCGACACTTTACTCAATGACTATATAGTGTGTAACTACTGAAGTCACATCCGAAGTTCGAGTACAGTGGATCGAATCTCACATACTTAGATTCTTTTTGGTGACTTTTTTTATTTGTATTACTATTTATTTGATACGTATTATATTTACGTATAATTAAGTTTTCTGACGCGTATTCAATTTACAATTACAATGCTTGCAAATTTATTAGGTATCTCGAGTTTCCATGTTTTCATATAATTAGAGATTTAGTATATCTAATGTGAACATTAAATAGGTACTACCTAATCTAGCTACCTGACCACGTTTTTTCGTAGATCTCGGAAAAGTATGTCTTTTACAATGGAAAGGTAAGAAAAACATGAACATGTTGAAATTATACCTAGGTACTTACTTGTTCAGGCCACAGCGTAATAGTAACAGTAGAACAACATTATCAATTTACTACTAAGCTATGTTGAGTAAACACCGTCCTTCTGTGCACTACTATAGAAAAAGGCAGTCTCTCTTTTTTATTTTTAAGGTACGTAATGTGAAATATCAGACAAGTTTTTAATAATAAATATAAGTACAAAAATTCAATAAATGGGTATAATAAGCAACGACGTGTTACATAATATTTCATGTGCATTTTTTATCGCCAATCATTTTCCCACCCTTATATCACTTATATAGACCAATAACTATGTATTACAAAACCCCATGCAGTATGTGCGCGGCAACCTTCTCCATGTGATTTTTTGTTATCTGTCGTTCGATCGGCTAAAAGCTTTTTCAGTCTCGATTTTACACGCCTAGCATCAGACCAAAGAAAATTCATAAACACAAAAACTATTGTAATATTGGATAATATTACTGTAATATTGGAATGTAATCCATCAAAGCATGCGTTATTGCAAACATAAAAATATTTTTATTTTTTTATTTATTTCGGTATTTTTCAGATGTTCAAATTTTAGTCAAAGTGATCTTACCTTTCCAACAGGAATTTGGAAAGTCAAAGCAACTCAGGTCCTTATATTTGTACTTTATTTCGACCAAAGATGTGCTTTTTAACCGACTTCCAAAAAGGAGGAGGTTCTCAATTCGTCTGTTTTTTTTAATGTTTGTTACCTCAGATCTCTTGACTGGGTGAACTGATTTTGAAAATTCTTTTTTTGTTTGAAAGCTGATGCTTGTCGTTTGGTCCCATTTTAAATTTCATCAAGATCAGTCAAGCCGTTTTGGAGTTACACTAAAAAGATTGAAAAAAATTTATTTAACAAAACATGAAACCGACTTCAACACCCAAAAGTGTGAAATAACTTGTCGAAGTCGGTACCATGCGCACAATATTGTGATAATAGGTACTTTTGAAGCATCATGGTACCGACTTCAACAAGTTATTTCACACTTTTGGATGTTGAATTCGGTTCCATTTTTTGTTAAAAATATTTTTTTTAAGTGAGTTTCTCTCCTTCGTCCATTGCCGCGAGACTAGCGAATAAACTCACAATGTAACTTGAGTTGCCAAGCCAACTAATAACAAGGTAATCTTCTTTGTAATGTGTGTAATGTTTTCCGCCAGATTTCACTAGACGTTTTTAGCTTACGGTAATGAGAAGAAAGCGCCAAAAACCCTAGAAATATTCAAGACTTAGCACCAAATGCGCCAACACAGTGAGTGAATGATCGGTGTCGGTGGCAGTTTTTTTATGGTGGGACCAGCGCGGCGCGGGGTACGGTCTGTTGTTGTAGATTTTGCAGCGCCGGAGTTAACTTGTATGCAGCTTACGAATGAATTTTAAACTCAGATTTGTTTCAATCAATTGCTTATACTTCAATCAATCCGGATTCCCCTGACACAAGTGTCCGGATTTTACCCCGACACTGTTTATAAACCCCTACCGGACGCCCCCCGGACGCCCTCTAAACTAGGGCAAATCCGGGGAAACCCGGTCGACCCTTGATTGTTAGCGGAACCAAGAATAAACTACGCTACTTGATAACTATAGAATACTTGGAACCGACTCCAACACCCAAAAGTGTGAAATAACTTGTTCAAGTCGGTACCAGGATAGTTCAAAAGTACCTATTATCACAATATTGTGCACGTGGTACTAGTGTTGGACTTCGATAAGTTAATTCACACTTTTAGGTGATGAAGTCTTCTTTTTATGACCCTTGCTACTTATGGGATCGATTTTCATTCATTGTCAACTCATCAAGATAAGTAAATATTTTTCAGTTATTGGAGTGTATGTCAAAAACGGCTTGACCGATTTTGATGAAATTTAAATGGAACCAAACAACAAGTATCAGCTTTCAAACAATAAAAGATTTTTTTAAATCGATTCACCCAGTCAAATGTTCTGAGGCAACAAACATATAAGAAAAACAGACGATTTAAGAACCTCCTCCTTTTTTTGAAGTCAGTTAAAAATACCCAATAGTATAACCCGCTATTTGTGTTTTGATCTGGGGTAAAAAAGCTTTTTTATGATTTTCTGTGTAAATTGTACACGATATACTTGTTTTTGTAATAAATAAACCATCTTTTCTGTAACAGCTTACGCCTTGCATCAAAGTAGATACATAGTTCATGTTCATTAAAACTATAGTTCATGTTCATTAAAAATGAACATACACAAAACTGCAAAAATCAAGCAAGTTGGTAATAATCAAGACTAAACTTGTACAACTGTAGGTATGGCAAATTTATTAACTGTGTCACACTATGATATTTACAGCATACAATCAACTAATGGTTGTTATCATGTATGCGTACTAGATGGCGCTTCAGCACACATCACATTCGTGTGTGACAAGATAGTTTCTACTAGTTCTACTAGAGGGCGCTCTAAATTTTTAATCAAATGAAATATTACCGTTGACTTGCGGACGTGGCGCCATGTACACCGCGAAGTAAACACGCGAGGAGAAGTGGGGACAAAATCTAACATCTGTTTTTAGAATTCATATGATATAAAATAGTAGGTATGTACAAAATCCAAAAACTACCTAAATCCTTTTTTTGTAACTGGCAGTTTGCCTTTTGTAAAAAAATACTACAAACTTTATACTATAATATAGATAACCTACAATTCATTGCAGACTCAAAGGCAGTCCAAATGCTTTAGCCTACTAGCAGTTAGAGATGAGACTTTACTACTATGTCTGAAGGTGACGGGAGCAGTGCAATTCGTGACTTGCGAAGAAATGTATCTGTGATAGGCAGAGGTTAATCCGCTTAACATCAGATGTTATAATAAAATTCCCAAACATATTACAATGCTCACAGAAGGAAAATTCAAGTTGCATGTGAAAAATATTTTGATTAAGAAATCATACTACAAAGTTTGTGATTACTTAAACGACAAAGATGCTTGGAAAGTTCCGCCTCTGCCAAGCTATCACCTGTCACCTACGTAATTTAAACAAATATTGTAATAATCGTATTATATTGTATATAACACATTGTTAAAAGATGTTTAAAAGAATGGCGCCGAGTTTCTTGCCCGTTCTTCTCGCAGTGGCTCTATAATTTTTTTTGCTGAACGTGGCAGTACAATGTAGTATATTTAAATATTTAAATTTGTAATTGACCTTCATAAGAGCGTCGTAGACGCCTAAATTGAATAAATGATTTTGAATTTGACTTTGAATTTTGAATTTGGTGGACCACGAGCTTGTTCCGTCCCCATAAAATAAAAAAATAAATAAAAAAAACATGTTACTTACAAAACGCTCCGTAATTACGTTTAATTTCTACCTATATAATTCTCTCAAAAACCAGTTAAGTACTCGAAAACAAAGGTACGGCGATATCTTAAATCCTTGCAAAAGCTGCTTCACATCCACTACATACTTTTCCATTACCATCAACTTCACTACATACGTATTGCCATTTAAATATAAAACTATCTCTTCGTTCAGGGTTGCTCTCCGCAATGCGGAAATCCTCCACACCAGCGCAAGCGCACGTTCGACACTTGGAGCGATCACGCGAGCGAACGTGATTCAATTCATTCGAGATCAGTTATCGAATTCCGTACAATACATGTCAGTGCGACTTCGTTTGCTCTATGACCTGAGATTGGTATGCTGGCAAGGTCACTAATGGCAACTGGGAAAAGAAACCATTAATTAACAATAAGGTTCAATCAATTGAATAAAAATGTTACTAAAACTGTTAAGTAACTAAACCGACACCGTAAGGGTATCGACATACAGAAGTCATAAACATCTGTTCGGCCCTTGTTTGAGGACACAATGACAGTTTTGCTTAATCATATTAACTAGGTCAGTACAAAAAGAAAAATATTTTTTTTAAATTAATGCATAAGAAAATCATCATCATCATCAGCCGGAAGACGTCCACTGTTAAACAAAGGCCTCCCCAATAGAGCGCCACAAAGAACGGCTATTAGCCACTTATAACCATTGGCTACCAGTTACTTTCACGATGTCGCCAGTCCACCTAGTGGGGGGCCTACCAACTCTAAGTTTTCCGGTGTAGTGTGGTATAATTCAAAAATGTGGGGGGATAAATGTGGGGCCCAAATTTTCAGCGACAATCGGTTCACCCAGTCAACATTTCTGAGGTAACAAACATTAAAAACAATACAGTCGAATTGAGTACTTCCTCCTTTTTTGAAGTCGGTCAAAAATAGACCTGAGCGAAGGGAAATAGGAGTATCCCAAACCTGCTTGGGGAAAATTGTTAAGCTTTTGAACATACCCAATGCCGCAGTTTCAAAGGATATGATTGGAAAAACTGCGTTGAGACCTACGTAAGAACAAAAGTATGCAAGCATGGCTTATGGGCTCTACAAATGTCGTTCTTAAAAATTCCATCGTAGATTAGCCGGTATTGCCGGAAGAATAAATTGGTTGTTCATTTTTATAACCAAATGTTTGGATAACACTATCTGTGCAGTTGTTACCTCCACCAGAGTCAATCGGACTAAGTCCAGACACTTTTACATTTCATAAACATTATTGAGTTCGAAGCAGTGATGGACTGCCGCGCAGCAGTCATGCTAGAATCCCGTCGCGGGCTTGAGCTTCACAGCACGGTGGAAGGGCATTTTGTGAATGCCAGTTGGCTAACGACCACCCTCAAGTAGAAAATCTGTCCCCAAGCACCTAACAGTGTGTTCCGGGAGCTGTCCTTGAGAGCCAGTAATTCAGGTTTAAGCCTGTTAACACCTTCGACCACATCATCACTTACCATCACGTGAGATTGTGGTCAAAGGCCACTATCAGCAAAAAAGTTAAATCAAAATGTTTGGCTCTGTGCTATTTACGAATAATAATTTTAGTTAAAGTATGATTGACATCAGTTGGCTTCGTCGGTAGGTAGACAATTGTATATAGACAAAGTGTAGGTTGCGGATTTTCCGTGATAATATGCAAATGTTTGCGTCCTCTGGTAATACGTGTCATTTTTTGTGAATATAATGACGCGGCTGTATTTATATCATATCTTCCTTCTTACTGCCTCGATGGTCAATTATAATATAAGCTTTGATCACCGAGTGGGGCAGTTATTGGGTTTTTTTGACAAAGGAATTTTCAGTAGTAAATTATGTCAAATCAAATCAAATCAAATTTATTGCAGGTTACAATATAGATATTATCATAATACGTTACGTACCTCTGTAATATACCATAATTGGTGTACAATATTTTACAATAGTCATAAAATTAAATATTTACAATAGGATTTAATTAACAATAATTCAATAATTTTCACATGGATTCATAATTAAGGTAACATTAAATTCTAGGTAATGTCAAAGTTTAATTTAAAATAAATTATATAATGTTCAAATAGTTATTAATTATTATATTAATTTATCGTTAAGAAATTCGTCTACTGTATAATAACATTTTTCAGTCAACAAATCTTTTAATTATCTTTTAAATATGTTCAGCTTACAGTCTTTTAAACTATCTGGTAGCTTATTATAAAGTTTAGGAGCCATGAAGTACACGCTGTTTTTAAAATATACTGTTCGTGACTTTTCATAATGTGAGAATATTTCAATTTTGTTGCGTGTTTTACGTGGGCGTGTGTTAACTTTTAATATAAACTGGTCAGGGTGCTCTCTTACATATAGGCAAGCTTCAAAAATATATAGTGACCTAAGAGTGAGAATTTTGAGTTTCTGGAATAGAGAGGCTTGCAAGTTTGTCTTTGTCTTGCACCAAACATGGCCCTTATACAACGCTTTTGGACTTTAAAGAGCGTCAAAATATCTACAGAATTGCCCCATTGAAGAATTCCATATCACAAATTTGAGGATACAAAACCGTGATACGTACAGCGTTACAGCAGTTTTACGTGATGAGACTTCTGTTAACTTCTTCAAAGCGAATACAAATCTGCTTATTTTAGCTTATTTTATCTGCTTAGTCTCACACATTATCGAAAACAAAGACTTTAACCAGTGTGTACTGCCAGCGATGACTTATGGCACTAAGACATGGTCCTATAGCGCGGCCTTTACTAAAAAGCTCAGAGTCGGTCAACGAGCTATGCTCGGAGTTTCTTTTCGTGTTTAAATCTGAAACGAGGAAATTCGGGGAAAACCATTCACCGACATAGCTTCTTGAATTTGCAAGCTGAAGTGGCATCGTGCAGCCAAAGGGATGAAAGGTTCTCCAGTGTTTACCACATTACACCGGAAGATGTGGAGTTGGCTGCCTTGATGTTTTGATACTACCCCTTTAAATCTTAAAAGGAACTATGCGACACTGCTCGTCTGCACTCTGATTCACTCAATTGTCACCCACTAATTTGTAAGACCTCGACGCGATAGTGTGCAACAATAATGTGGTTAGGCTTGAAAGGAACTGTAGTAATTAAATAGGCGAATTGGACATTGGAACTAACGTCTTATTGTGACGAGCACAGCAGTGTCAAGAATAACACGAATGGAAACTATAACTGTAATCGATAACATTGAACGGCAGGCGACTAAGACATCTCATAAAAAAATCGGCCAAGTGCGAGTCGGACTCGCGCACGAACGGTTCCGTACCATTAGTACAACATTAGACTTCATATTTTAACCTTTTTTGTTTTAAGGTGTGTGACTCGCACTTGGCCGACTTTTTGTATTTGTTGTTATAGCGGCAACAGAAATACATCATCTGTGAAAATTTCAGCTATCATCGCTCTTGAGACAGACTTCCGTCTGGTGACAGACGGACGCACGGTCGGACAGCGAAATCTCAGTAACAGGGTCCCGTTTTTACGGAACCCTAAAAAGAACTCAATCTCAAATAAATATATCCACTACTAGCCGAGGTCAACAGCCATTCATATGCTTCCAGATGCAAATAAATCTTCTCAATTATGCCTAGTCATAATTGAATAGTTAAATGTACAATTAGCAGTTGAGAAGTAAACAAATTAGTTTTTATGACGCGGTCAGTGTGACCCGAGTGATTGGCATGCTGGCAAGGTCAGCAATGGTTAATGGTACCTACATTCCAGATAATTTGAATTAACAACGGGATCCAATATCTTTTGTGTGGATCGGTTCATAAGAACCATCTATAACAAAAACCGATATATCTACTCGTATATAGGGACCGCGGAAAATGAGGAAAAAAATTAAAATTAAAAATATTTACAACTCCGGACACACCACGAGTGTACAATTATATGCTCAGCTGATGATCTAAAATCGTATGTCGTCTTCAAAGCAAGCGGTATATAATTTAATCTCATTTAAATATAAAGTGGTATAAAGAGATATAATATAATATAATAAGCCTTTATTTCTGATTTTTTAAATAACATTTTCATAATTTATGTTAAATAATATCCCTCAATTCAGAGTGCCTTTCGGCAAAGGCCTCCTCTAGCTCTCTCCAATGGATTCTGTCCATAGCTGCTCTCTTCCAGTAAGGACCAGCTGTTAACCTAAGTTCGTCCTCCCACCTTTTGACCTGCCTTCCCTTGCTTCTTTTCCCGTCTCTTGGATACCAATTAGTTATTGTTTTGCTCCATTTTTCGTACTTGCATCATATGACCCGTCCAACGCCATTTTTGTTGGTCTATCTTTTTGAGTATGTCAGTTAGCTTAGTTTTATTCCTGATAGTTTCGCAATTTATTCTGTCACTTCGCCTTATATTAAGTATGCTTCGATCCATGGCTCTTTGGCAGCTTTGAAATCTTTCTCTGTGAATTTTACTCAGCGCCCATGTCTCACATCCGTAAGTCAGGCATGGAAGTATGCAAACATTGAAGGTCTTGCTCTTTATTTTCAAACTATGGTCTTTGCTTTTCATGATTTCTTTCAAACTCCAAAATTTTTTCCAACCTGTTGCAATTCTTTTGTCCACTTCTTTTGTTGTTTGGCCATATGCAGTGATTATTTGTCCCAAGTAGGTGTATTCATTTACATATTCTATTCTTTTATCGTTTACAGTGACTACTTCTAGTGTGTTTGTTATTAGTTTTGTTTTCATTTCGTTCATTTTGAGTCCAACCTTCGCGCTTTCTTTTGCTAAATCTTTATATGTATAAAGAGATAACTCGTCATAATTATTACATACTCTAAACGAAAAAGTCAAGTAAATTTTTACAATATTTCAGTAACAAAAAAAGGTTTTAAAACTTAATTAGTTTTAGGATGACTTGTAATATTATTGAATCATCATATAAAATAAGTTGGGCGAAGTGTCATTTAAGTTTTTATTCTAAATATAAATGTGTTTCACTTACTGTTGTTGGCAGTCGATACAAGAAATTGTGTATAGCCATCCCGAACCCCTTTGGGTACCCCTAAGGTACCTCATTAAAGGTACCCAAAGCGCATTTTTAAGGAATGGTACGTATCGGGCGGCGATTTTAACATTTTCGATACGCTGGCCAACGCGCGTACCTCATTAAAGGTATTTATTTAATTTAATAATTTTTTTTAGGTTTTATGAGAGGAAGCTTAATGAGCTGATCAAGGCTATGATGATGTGTTTTTTCTAAAAGAAGACAAGGATGTTGCTTGCCACGTCGGCTGTACAACTCCTCCAGATTTCATTTAGCTTTTATGCATATTATTGTATGGACATATTAATTTTACAACCTTACACGCACCTTGAATTTTGCTTTAGTATACAAAAGCTTGTCGAATAGTGTTTGTTGAAACGGAGTATCTTTCATGAATCCGCATAATTTTAAAAATACAAAGTGATCATTATCACAATGATGAAAAATCCGTTTATATATAAAAAATACGTGTCACGTTGTTTGTCCGCGATAGACTCCTAAGTTACTCAACCGATTTTCAATTTGATTTGCAAACCATGTGCAATTTGATCTAGTTTGAAAGATAGGATAGCTTACATCTCTATTTATAGTCGCAATTACCCGCGCAAAGCCAGGGCGGGCCGCTAGTATTCTATATTAATTCTGGACATTGTGTGTAATCTTATAATAAATAATATTTTTTCTATTAATAGATTTATAGTTTATATTAATATATCTAACATCTTCTTTGTACATAATTAGAAATG
Organism: Plagodis dolabraria; assembly: GCA_963854805.1. Classification (NCBI taxonomy): domain Eukaryota; kingdom Metazoa; phylum Arthropoda; class Insecta; order Lepidoptera; family Geometridae; genus Plagodis; species Plagodis dolabraria. The sequence goes on from OY978442.1 coordinate 9,174,266, forward strand.
ATTAATTACAAACAAAAAAACATTGAGGAATGAGTAATAGAAGATAAATAAATTAGTAATATGCATATAACCATGGGTATCAGTATAAACGTAGCAAATATTCTTTATGATCATACATAGCACTAAAGTTTTTTTTACAAAGTACTTGGGTAACTGATTCTTTAGATTAATTTTAGAAGAAATGCCCACGACTAAATTTGACGGCAAATTCTATATGGATTGGTGCCAACATATATAGCTATATTTAGTGCATTATTAGACACGACCTTTCAAAGTGATATAAATATGCTTGGGTGCCAACTAAACGATTAGTGATAGTTTCGAGCTGCAGATGGAAACAATAATTGACAGTGACCGATCGTGAGGTCGTGACTTTTATATTGACCTTTGTATGGCTGATACGTTCAGCTTTGACACCCTGCTTACGATAAACCTGAGTAGTAAGTAGGATATCGTTGGTCGAGGATGTTATTTTAGTCTAAAAAGTTTATACTGACTGCCTCAGGCACGCACTTTAAAGTACGAATCTCGCCATCGGCCGACATCATAACCGACCCGACAGAGAGTGATATTTCAACGATTTCATATTGGCGTCTGGTAATCCACAACGGCGCGATTCTTACAGCATTTTCTGCTTTCTCACTATGCGAGACCAGCTGTCATCTGACCTATTTCCGAACCAATTCTACTTAGCAATCTTCAATACTGATTATATTCCCTACTTAAAGACCTCTAGTTTTGTGAATGTCCTTGGCCGATGGTGAACACATTCAACATCAGGTGAGCCGCTAGCGCGTTTGCTCCTATCACAATTTTATTTTTTATTTGTAGATGATAGGCTAGCTTTTACCACTACCTCACCTGATGGTAAGTGATGATCTGGTCAAAGTTGTCGTTCAGGCGAACCTAGAATTACTAGCTATCAAAGCAGCTGCCAGAACATACCGTTGGCATGTATGCTTGGGCACAGATTTTCTACTTGAGGGACCGAATGTCCGCAAGGCTAGCTACCAAACTAGCCTTGCGGACATTCGCAAAATGCCCTAGCACCGTGCTATACCTAATGACTACCATCCTAAGACAACAAACGAGACCGAAATCTACAACTGCTTAAAAAAATAGCTTTGGAATCTAGAAGTGCTAGGTGAAATACCCGGACTGGACGACGGTATTGAGTTTTTCTGATATAAACATCTCAGTATAAATGTTGTTTCTGGATTTTCAATAGGCAATTCTGGGCAATGGGCTTGCCTATGAGATGAAACCTGACAACATAATTAGTGAAATGTAGATTTTATATGGTATTATATTAATTTAATACGTATCGTAGTTTTGCACACTGCGGACTCCACCCTAGAATGTTAAATTCAGTGGCCCGAAATAAAATAGATCTATGAAAATATCTGCTTGTTGGATAAAAATCTGTGCGAGGGAACATATCAGAATTTTCCATCACGGGTAATTCCCGAGACCTTGACGTTTACCAGGCTAAGGGTAACTTCCATTCAAAACCGCAACATATTCAGCGCATAAATATGTTGAGTCAAAGTTGAGATTTTGGTTTAAGAACAAAAACGACATAGTGCAGTACGCCACCACTAGATGTTTTGAATGAGGATGATGATATTTATTCGTATAAATATCATTATTCCTAGGTAGATATCAACTAACGGTGTATTCCGGCTGCAGTCCTTGAGAGCCAGTGAAATTACAGGCACATGAGACTTAACTATGTCTCAAGGTGTCGACCGCAGAGCAATTCGTGACTTGTGACGAAATGCAGCTGTTGTAGACAGAGGTGAGACCGCTTAACATAAGGTGGGTCTCAAGCTTGTTCCGTCACAATAACATAAAAAAATAGATACAGCTGTTGAGTGTGTTTAAAAACTTTAAGAAGTAAAAACTGTAAGAAGCCAGAAGCGACCACTGAACCCTTACATATCGGAATCTAAATCATTACAATGGAAATTTATTGTTATCGTGTCAATATTCTTACAGCCAATCCTCGGCGGTTAATTCTTTAGCTGTTTTGGCTGGCTGAGGCATTGAACCTTGGCTCATAGGTTCAGCAAAACCTCATAGGGCGACTAAACCACGATGTCTCTTCAGTGCGCCGGCTATCTCCATTATGACTATGACCGATTTGCGAAGAATTTGACTCAAAGTTTGCAGGAGGTTTTGAATAGCAGCATCACTTTGTCGCTCGGTTGAATACTAGCCATACATCAAAAACAATAATGAGTTAAATAAACAGGGAGAATTATTTATTTTGTCAGTAGATTTATGTAAAATCATATACGAGAGCTCGATCGTGCGCTCGCAGAGTCAAGATCTCCTGAGGATGCTTCGAAAATTCTTCCAGTTTGGCTGCGTGGTGTTTGTGACGTCACGTCGGCTTAGCAGGAAAATTAAGCGGAATTGTCACTACATATATTCTAATATTTTTAAGTGTTTTCTCCCTAAACTAACGGTAGTACCTGCCTCACAGGTAATACCCGCGCCGCTCCCAGCCCATGGTCTAAACCACCCAGTATGGTTAAGACCGTCGCTACCGCCCGCGCCCCGGCCCGCGCGCCCGCGCCCGCTCCCGCACCCGCCCGCGCCGCGGCCCCTGCCCGCGCACCGGCCCCGGCTTGCCCCGCGCTCCCGGCACCCGCTGCCAACACCGTTCGCGCCCCTCCCCGCGCCGCTTCCCGGCCACAAGCTCCCCCTATGCCATTGATGGCTGCCCCTCTTCAAGAGGCAATCAACCTAGTCAGCGATCTGGCTATGTCGGTTGACATCAATGAGGTACAAGAGCTATTCCACAAGATGCAATACGCTCAATCCCCAGCGGACGTGATCCAATACACATTGGAACACGCAAACTTACTAAGCGCCCTTAAGCGCTTCGTCCCCCAGGCCCCTCCCCAGTACAACCACTATGGGTAGTACAACCGAACGCACGAAACCGTACTCAGTTTCGTTAGCGTCATTTAACGCTGACGGCCTCTTCAGACAACGTGACCTCGTCCACGACTTTTGTTGTACCCACCTTATCGATATCATATGCGTGCAGGAAACCTTTCTAAAACCGGGGAAGGCGAACCCTAGGTTTGCCAATTACAGAACGGTACGTGATGATAGAGTGAACTCCCGTGGGGGAGGCACTCTTATCTATTACAAAAGGTCCCTGCACTGCATTCCCCTACCTACCCCGACTCTTGTTAATATGGAAGCATCTTGTTGCCTCCTAGCTATGACTGGTCATCAACCTATAGTCATAGCGTCCTGTTACCAAGCTTGCTCCAAGCCGATCGTCCGAGCTGACTTAGAAGCCTTATTCTCATTAGGAAGCGCCGTCATTCTGATTGGCGACTTCAACAGTAAGCACATCCTATGGAATTGTAACGTCAACAATCCCAAAGGTATTGCACTTGAAAACCTAATCGCAGAACTTAACTTTGACATAATTGCGCCCACTGAGCCCACTCACTACCCTTATATGGAAGACCACCGATCTGACTTGCTTGACATGGCACTATTCAGAGGCGTAACACTCCGGTTACGCTCCATAGAAGTGGTTCACGAGCTTCACTCTGACCACCGACCCATTATACTGCGACTAGGTCCCGACCCAACGACTGACCTCCCCCGCCCCACTAAGACGATAGTGAACTGGAAGCAAGTAGGCGATGCCCTAAAGGCTATCAGTTCACCGGACCTTGACAAGATCCCTGACGACATCCTGACAAAAGATGACGTAACCCTTGCGATCGATTCGTTCACCAATCACCTCTCCACCGTAGTAGGTGCATCTGCAAAGGAGGTCATAGTGCCGGACGACCGGCGCCTTGTCATTCCAGCGGATGTGAGACGATTGGTGACGGAGAGTAAAGCAGTGACCCGACATTACGACTCTTACCCCAGTAAAGAGAACAAAACTAAGAAACGCCACTTTGAACGCATGGTTCAAAGTCGCATGTCTGAGTTGCGTGATCAACAATGGGGCGATAAACTTTCAAACCTCGTGCCAAGCCACCATGCTTACTGGGACTTGGCGCGAGGTTTGAAAGGAAGTAACCACAACGACATGCCTCCCTTATATAGACCAGTCCCACTAGTCCCAGCGTTCTTTGACGAAGACAAAGCTGAGTGCCTAGCTGATAGCCTAGAGGCTCAGTGTTCCCCTAACGTAGATCACGTTGACCAAGCTCACCTCGATTCGGTGGATGCTGAAGTCGAACGTAAAAGCTCTGTGGTCACCTCTGAACTCCCACCAATCACTTTAGCGACTTACGCTGAGGTGGAGAGACTGATCAAGGCCCTCCGACCGCGCAAGTCCCCCGGTGCCGATGGCATCTCCAACAGGGTTCTTAAAACCCTCTCTCCTCCTCTCATCCATCTCTTAGTCAGCATCTTCAATGCTGCTATGAGCCACTGCTTATTCCCAGACACCTGGAAATGTGCAAATGTCATTGGCATTCACAAACCAGGCAAAAGCTCATCTGACCCCACCAGCTACCGCCCCATCAGCCTCCTCAGTGCCTTAGGCAAACTTTACGAGCGGTTACTTGCAAACCGTCTCCAGTCCCATGCTAAGGAACACCACCTTATCCCAGATGAGCAGTTTGGCTTCAGACCCGGACACTCATGCGTCCAACAGGTGCACCGCCTCACAGAGCACATCATTGAGGGCTTCAATAAGTACCCCAAACCCCAGACTACGCTAGCAGTCTTCCTCGACGTAGCGAAAGCTTTTGACAAAGTCTGGCACAATGGCTTGATCTACAAGCTATACCAATTTGGCGTGCCAGAACGTCTTGTGCTCATCCTACAAGACTTCCTTAAAGCCAGAAGCTATCGCGTGGAAGGCACCCTCTCCTCCCCCCACCCAGTCAGAGCCGGAGTCCCTCAGGGCTCCGTGCTATCACCTATTCTCTTTGCACTGTATACCAGTGACATCCCACGCTCTCAGCCCAAAGTATTCCTAGCCCAATATGCGGACGATACCGCCATTTACACCACTGGGTGGCATATCAACAGACAGTCCTATTTCGTCATTCAACGGGCCGTCACCGAGATCGGTGACTGGTTCCGAAAATGGCGCATCGCGGTCAACCCAGCTAAAAGCACAGCTATGTGCTTTACTGAGAAGACACGCTCCCCTTACCCGAAACCGCTTATTTTGTTCGACGAACCCATTCCCTGGGTTCCTAGAACAAAATACCTCGGAGTCACCCTTGATCGTCATCTCACCTTTAACGATCACATAACAACCGTCCGTAACAGAGCGGCCTTCGTAATGGGTCGCCTTGGTCCCCTACTTCGCAAAGAGAGTAAAATGTCTCTTAGTAATAAGAAGACACTTTACACTGCCTGCATCCGCCCCATCATGACTTACGCATCAGTAGTGTTTAGTCATGCTAGTGAGGCCCACCTTCATAAACTTCAAGTCATCCAAAACCGTTTTCTTCGTAATGCAACCGGCGCCCCGTGGTATATCCGGAACACCGAGTTGCATTGCGACTTAAACCTTCCCTCTTTAGCGCAGTTCAATAAGGACTGCGCCCGCCGATACTTTGATCGAGCGCCCCACCACCCGAACCCATTGGTTGTCCAGGCATCGAACTACTCGACTGCCTCTTCTATCCCATTTTTCAAACCCCCCCGTCGCCGACCACGGCAGGTATTAGACGACCCGGATGACCCCATCGCAGCCATTACATTGGCAGCTTTAGCGTTATCCGTAAGTCGTCGAGGTAAAATCCCCAGGTGTGAGGTAATTAGAGGTCACACAATCAAACACCGAGCCCGCCGGCGAGCTCGAGGCAAAAACAAGGTCACGATAAATTGCTCTCCAAATAGTCAAAGAGTATTATTCAGTAGGGCCCAATTGTGCAACACTGCAGTTGTACAGAGGCATTTTGCTCCGATCCCCCCCATGTCTCTCGACAGCGAGACAAGCCGAGGTCCGAACCACAGTGGTGCCCTTGAGCTCGCTGTCAACCCCTCCTATAATAGCGGTACGTTTTCGGCGTCCGCAGGAGACGGAGGTAGAAAGCGCTTTTCGCCTTCTACGCCCGTCTCGGGAGAAGTGCCTTCGGCACTTCTCCCTCCCGGGCTATTGTAGGGCCAGGCCCTCGCCCAAAACCCGGTGGAGCTGGACGACCGCACAGGCGGTAGCCAGCATCTATGTCCTCCCTAAACAAACAAACAAACAAGTGTTTTCTTAAAATATTAATGTAATGTTTTTCTCAAATATTTTTAAAATATTTGCTATTATTAAATTTGGATTTCCGCAAAGTAACGCCTGAATCTATTCACTATAAATCTAATTTATTATTTATTAATGCGTCTTCGTAAATGTTCATAGTGCGTATTAAAATAATGATTAATGCTATATTACGATTCATTAAGCAGATTGCTAGGGACGTAGGTAATTGTAACACAAATTATTCACAATGGTCTGCCCACGGGCGATAGCCTTGTTGACGACCTTTTAGTCAGCGGCTTTGAACCTTTCCTATTCGTTCTAATGTTATCAAGTTCACGCAAGTTATTCAGATTAAACACCTCTCAGGCTAGACAATGTCAGAAAAGAAAAGTAACATGTCATATTGCAGCTGACAGCACAGCACCACAAACAAAATTTTGAATTTATAATAGACGAGACGCTGTCAAATGCTGAAATTTTGTCACTATCGGACTGTGTAGCAGTGCATGGTGGTAGGGCATTTAGTGAATGCCCGCCCTGAACAACAAGTTCGACCACATCATCACTTATCATCAGGTGAGATAGTGGTCAAAGGCTAATCTATGAGGCTAAATGAGGATAAAAAAATAATAAAAGAGTGAAAGAAAGGCAGCTATGGTGAAATCGCTAACAGTTTAGGTAAAATCCGAAAATAAGCTTAATAACACAAAACTAATAACGTTAATTGAAAATGTAACTTTTGTCATCCCTCATGATAAGTTTTTTCTATTTAATTAATATATTTTGAGACATATTCATAAGTAAATAATTAAGATATTTATTAAATTTATTTAACAATCGTAAATAATTTTGAGTCAACTTTACAATTTTATTTTATCGAGTAAATTTTAAAGAGACGTGTTTCGTACTTTTCTTGACCTTAGATAATGTGATCAAGATTAACATATAATTTTCTTATTCCTACAAACTAAATACATTTTTCTAAAAATCTGTTTAAGTAAAGCTATTTAGCATTTGTCAGCGTCAATGTTATATGTAGTACAATGTAGTACATTCAGATATTCTGTAATTTGTGCTGCTGTGTTGCAATAACCTAAAATACCTATATCACCAAGACAGATTCTAAAAATACCAAACATTTGGTACAGACCCTCATGAAGGGACGCATCTCCAGTTAACAATAATAAGTAAATATGATCCCTTGGCTTGAGTCAGTAGTAAAGGCAACACAACAAATAATTCGAAGGGTCATGTTTTAATGAATGGAAAGGTATGTAGGTTCGTATATAACTCATATATATAGTTTTCCAATTGTAGTTTTATGCTATTTCTTTACATATTCCTTTCAAATTGAGTGGGCAAGAAATTAAAGAAAACTCTGGAAAACAAACATTCCTTAATGGTATTTCCAATACAACCGCCGTACCGATATCCGTAAGCTTAGGTATGCATACCATATCCTGCTAAGCTGAATGGTATGTAGGTACTTACTTCAAAAATAAAGTTTTACCTGATGTTAATGACCATACCCAATATATATTTTTTTTCATATGTTGGCTTATACGTAGGTTTTATTATAATATAATACGTATAAGCCATTCGCCACTATTTCTCCTGATGGAAAGTAATGGTGCGGTCGAAGATGTTGTTCAGAGTAACTTAGAACTACTGGCGCTCAAAGTCAGCTGCTGGAATACGCTGTTCTGTGCTTGGTGATAGATTTTCTACTTGAAGGTGGTAGCTAGCCATGCGGGCATTCACAAAATGCCTTACAATTTGGCATATTATGTTATCTCAAAATGTTTTCTACAGAACAGGACTTTTAATTACCTATGATTTCAAGTCTACGAAGTTTCCATAATCATTTAGTCGAAAAGTTGCTGAAGTCTAAGAGCATGTAGAGATACTTTTTTGACAATATCGGTTATTCTCAGATTTCACAGTTTTAAATAGATTTGCCGAGAACTGCAACTCTGCTTCACATCATGAGCAACCACAAACAATTATCACACCACATTTTGGCTTCACGAAACAACATTATTAGTGTACCATAACTGTCAAAATGGTTATTACTGTACCCATTCTGGTAAAATTACCCTTAAACAATGGGAATGAGATCACAGTAAAGTTGCGTCTGGTCTTACCGCAACTCCTTGTATGGAGTCCTTGAGAAATCAGCCTAACTCAATTAGTCAGGCGAACAGAAGTTGGCACTCATTGTACTTGTGCACTAATTACTCCGTCTACAAACGTAATTAGTTTGTTGACTAATTAATTTGTGACTGGAAAAGACGTTTACAAACGTTAGAAATCTCAAACGATGTACTGTACACGGCATTAAGCATAAATCATGTTTTACGATAAATTCCGGTTGGAAGGCCAGTTATATTACTGGCGCGTGCGTTTAATAAATTAATTATTTTGGCCCTAAGCAATATCAGTACTAATATCGCTGTTACGCTTCACGCCAAAACTACTGGATCGATTAAAATGAAATTTGGTATGGAAATAGTTTGAGACCCGAGAAAAAACAAAGGATAGTTTTTATCTAACTACGCAAAAAGAGGTTAATGTTTTTGCGCGATAACCGACATACGCGCGGGCGGAGCCGCGCCCGGAAAGCTAGTAATAGTAATAAATATAACCTTTTTTTACGCTAGGAAAAATGCATTACACTTGTCCTTCGGGGAATGGAAGGAATATCTAGGACTCCCCGGTAGAAGACCGGTATACCCACTAAACAACCCGGCGGGATCCCGGTATCGACTGTTTGGAGAAGGACTGGGAGACTGGCAGAGCCTTTACTACGTCCTTTATTACGTCCAGTCCCTCGCCACGACCGCCCGCCTTTACAGTGGGGCCTGCACGCTCCGGGAATGACTAGGAATTGATCGGCTTATTCGTCAACTGGTGAGCGTGAAAATGATCGCTTGTGCGTGTGAGTTGACACCTTCCGCGTTTACCTATTTTATTTCGTCGCCAACTCGCGCACGTATTATTTTAAGTACAGTCAAATAAAAAAGTATGGAAACCAGTTAAGTACCGACTATCCAAAAAAGAAAATATTATATTTTTTTTCTATTACTTATACAATTTACAAATTCAATGATTATTTTCTAGAGACTTGGTTAAATGAGATTTTATTTTTTGCCGACAAATGCAATAACATGCATCACCGCTCTACCAACATGGTCGAGATCTGGCATTCTACTGTAAACAAAAAAGTCAACAGTAAACCCAAAAGCAATGCACATCTTTCACCATCTTACTAGAAGAAGATAATTATTATCAAACTTTATACATGAAGGGGTCTAATATTACAGTAAAATTAAAGGTATCCTGCGTTAAGGATTAACACATTACCTTCACAGTTAACTCATTTATCCACGAAGGTATAAGTATATTTATTTGTGCAATGTTTTTTTTGCATATCCATTAATAGTAACATTTGTTATAAAGATCATTTACATTGGCCCTAATCTGTGTCAAAACCCAACCCTGATCTGTGATTTTTATAATTCCTGAGACTTTGTTTGATTTTAGTAGTAAATAATAATAAGCCAAATACTACACTTGTTGATTGATCTAACCCTTCTTTTGTATATAAATATAACATAATGTAACCTAACTTCTTGGGGGGTAAGGGGGGAACGGACCAACACCCTATCCGACCCAATCGTCAACCTCACCTGCACGCGCGGAACATTAGCGGCGGTGGCCAAACGGCTGTTGTGGTGCTCCCTGCTAGAGAACAGACGAGGCAATGGCGACCGAGCAAAGGCGGTATAACCTTCAGCCCACCTTCGGATGGAAGAGGCTACAATAGCCTTGAGGAGTAAATGACCTCTAAAAGTATTGACCGTGGAAAGCAACGGGAAACAACCACTGATTTTTATATTCCCTAGTTGGTCGGCTACAACGACTACAAGGAAAACTTTAAGAAGCTGACTGCCAACCTTCATTAATGGAGAGGCACTTAAAGAAGAAGAAGAACCTAACTTCAGCGCACTTCAGTTCCAATTAGAATAAACGTAGGTAGGGAAAAGTTATTCAATACCATACAGGCAATGTCCTTGTTCTAAACAAGTCTTTTTACTAAAGCTACTACACAACACTCTTTGTGGACTGTACCTGTATACAACGTACACAATTCTTGCTCTATTTCATTAACATAATTTGATAAACTTCTGTCAATTCAACGCTGAGATTTAGTTGAATCGACGGATGTATAACCGGTGAACTAATCATAATTAATCGCATAAAAACATGTTGTACATAGAGCAATCCTGCTCTACATTATGCTATGCTATATTTCTAATTTATGAAGATAACGATTAGCCTCATAATATATTATAAACCTGTACAGCCAGTTACTAGTGTAGGCGTTGTCTATGGTGATCATAATAACTGCTTGCTTCAACAATATAATAGTCTTTATGAAATACTGCTCTTAACAAGCTGAGTTACGTATTACCTAAGGTAAAAATCTCGTTTTATCTATACCCACATAGTATTGTATCGTTATAATAAAAGCTAATACTTATGAGCATAATGATATGAATATTAATTGAGACAAAGTTCTATAATGATATGTGGTGTGATCAATAATACAAGATAGATGGTCAACAGAATTATATAATAAACTCATCATTAACTTACATTGAATGGTCATTCTACTCCATACATGTGTACCTTATACATATAGTAATGGGAATATAATGAGGACGTTTTGATCCGTCGAGCATAGTATTTCATAGATCGCCAACATTCATACCAATAAGTTCACTGATAAAAACTTGAAATGATAGCTTTTGTGTCCACATTAATTTTGTGCCCTGGCTGAAGTAAGCTACTTGAAAAACAATCAAAATAAGCTAATTGAATTTAAAATACTGCGTGAACTGATGCAAAATACATTAGTATCAAATTAGAGTCAATGGATAAAGCTAGTTAGATGGCATCCTTTATGCAACTGATTATACACAAACAGTCAAACACCTTGACGAATACTGAAGACATCAGCTAATAAAAAAAACTTCAGGCCACAAATATTAATTGAATATAATAAACCACTCCTATGTAATTAAGTATATAACTTTAAAGACTTTGTAATTTTTAACAGTATATATCTGTAACCATTTAAAGTAATGGAATGGATATGGAAGAGCGAGATCTTCTGACACAAGTATTTGTATACTTACTAGAAGGTCTCAACCTACCTTAATTTTAGTTAAATCTTGGATACAGAAATAAAGAACTCCTATGATGGCTACAGGAATCATCCTATATCTATATTTATCTGAAATATCTATGTATAAAACTACCCAAAATTTAAAAACCAATTTTATTTCGTCATTTATAGTCATTAGTGTGGGATGCTACATAATGTCAATACATAACTATGAATAAGCCTAATAACTAATAGTCACACTTAGTTTCAGTGTGACGTCTCTTTGGACAAACGTTCCAGGCGCCCCAGCGGCCACGGCAGAGCACCGTTATGAGCAACGCAATATTTTATGCTGGTCTCGTTATTAGTAATATACTCGCAAAAGAGCATTAGTATTAAATTATTGGACTGTATTATCATATATTCTATGCCGTGGTCACCGAGATATCATCATATTTTCGAAAGGAAGAATGCATTAAATATAGAATATTATAATAATTTGATATAGGGTTGTAACGAATAGGTGTTTTAATAAGTATTAAAACTATATCAAACTGCTGAACCTATTTGGCTCAACAGTGTAACGTGCATTCTTCTCGCAGTGGCTCTATATCTTTTGTTTGCTGAACGTGACAGTACAATGTAGTATATTTCAATATGAAGATCAATTTCAATTTGTAATTGATCTTCATAAGAGCGTCGTAGACGCCTAAATTGAATAAATGATGTTGACTTTGACTTTACCAGCCGATTGTGGGCTTATTTACATTTTGTATTTGGTCTGCAAAAGTAGCTCATATTTAGTTGTATAATAGCCGTAGTATTGTTTATAGTTTTTAAGTAACAGCTTCAGTGATTTTTCACTTATACTCGTTCAAATTTGTTACCTTAGTAATGTGGCCTAAGCATTCAATGACTTGTGGCGGTTTCAAGGTTCCTGTTAAGCCAAAATTGTTCTACGGTGTAATTTGTCTTCATTTACTGTTCAGAATGGATTGAATTGCAATAATGTTCATTGAATGGTCATTAAAACGCCAATTTTGAAGCAGAAAATAGAAACGATATGAGCTCTTAAAGACTTCTAAGTAAGTTTTTATTGGTGATTAGTCAGTAATTGCTTTGTATTTCATGGTTAAGTCCGTAATACATCAGATAACTATAAATATTTGAAGCGCTCGTAGCGAAGTTTGTTTAGCTGTTTTTAAGGCTCGGAAATTACGAAATAGTGCCAACATGATATGGAAAATCTCATAAACCAGGTACCGGATGGTACTGCCATTTAAATACACGATACTCAAGGATATAAGTAATACTTTCATCGATTTCAAAACATGTTTCCTAATAATTGGCTCGATAGAAAAAAATCTCAAAAACACCTCTGAAAATAGAGGATTCCAACTTTTTCCGCCAGATTTTAGTGTATTAAAATTTGTTTTTTTTTCTTAAAATATTGATTTTTTAAGTACAATAAATTTCATTGATTATTTTTATCCAAAAAAAGCACAGTTAATGCTTACTGAGCCTGTTTACAAAATGTCACATACGCCCTTTCATTCCGAGAAGCGTTAACATCATGTCGCACTATTTACTCCAGCGATCTACGTATATTGCTATCATCCTCGCTCATATCGCGGTCAGCCGCGTCGTGCGTCGGACCTGCGTCACTTTTCTCGGCGATCTCAATTAAAATAAAACATGGGTAAAATTAGAAATAAACGCTTTGGGAGTGCAAAAAAGATGTATAAAAATCGTCAAAAACGCATGATGGACATAATAAGGTAAGCATCTATGGCTTCCTTTCTCCATGTATGTATATATATCTCTTATATTAATGAAATTATCATATGATTGTGAACCCTAACGCAATATAAAAAACACTTCAAACATTTTACAAGACGTAGGTACAACTTTAGCTACCTAAAATAATTATTATAAGCAATATTCAGAATTTTTCGTAATGAATGTGTCGTAATTATTTTAGATGGATCATGATTAATTTATACAGTTTCTGACAATAAGGCACAAAGGTTATGTACATAATTTTCGACTAATCAATCGTCGTTCAAATGGCGCATAGTAAGTAACATCGCTTCGCAATTGTGAGGCACGTGGATCGAATCCAGCGTCAAGAGATTCTTTTTGGTCTAATTTTAATTTTACGACAGAATTCTTAATAATACAATAATAATTTTACGTATGTACGTGGACCAATATAATGTGTCTGACAGTAAGGCATAAACGATATGTGTGTAATTTTCGACACTTTTGTCAATGACTGTATAGTGTGTAACTACTGAAGTCAAATCAGAAGATCGAGTACCGTGGATCGAATCTCACATACCTAGATTCTTTTTGGTGACTTTTTTATTTGTATTACTTTTTATTTGATACGTATTATATTTGCGTATAATTAAGTTTTCTGACGCGTATTCAATTTACGATTACAAGGTTTGCAAATTTATTAGGTATCTCGAGTTTCCATGTTTTCATATAATTAGAGAGCTTAGTATATCTAATGAACGGGAACATTAAATAGGTACTTACTACCTAATCTAGCTACCTGAACACGTTTTTTCATAGATCTCGGAAAAGTATGTCTTTTATCTTGGATGGACACGAGTCAATGGAAACAATGGAAAGGTAAGAAAAACATGAACATGTTGAAATTATACCTAGGTACAAACTTACTTTATATTGTTCAGGCCACAGCGTAATAGTAACAGTAGAACAACATTATCAATTTACTACAAAGCTATGTTGAGTAAACACCGTCCTTCTTGTCCACTACTCTAGAAAACACAAACTTTCATACATGGAAAGTTATTGAAATATTCATGGTATTATCGAGTACGTAATATATTAGTACATATAAATTAGTAATAAAAAGATAGCCGTAAACGTTTGATGCGATAGAGATCATGAAATTCTGAAATGAAAACTTAATACAAAAAGAAGAAGCCTAAGCTTCTGCTTTAGAATGAGACTTTCCATGGTTTTCTTGAATAGCATAAGAATTAAGAACTGACTAAAATAAAATGAAATAATTAGCACCATACCAATACTTACGTAAGAACATCGAGTAAGGTGCATTATAGGGGACTTAACTATAACGCCCTTAATAACAAAAGTGTAGCGGATATACTACCAAAGAGAGTATTCCCCAGGACGTTTTGGTGTTAAGGGGCGGCCGGTATTTCAACAAAAGTTAAAATTATACACATTATAGCCATTATGTTTTTAAATGTTACATCTTCTGTGTTGTATAAACAACATATGGTAGCCATATAAACAACCCCATATATTGTAGGATAGGAGGATGCTTCTTGGTTATTGATACTATCCCATAACTTACTTACCAATAAAATTCTTACCCCCGGTTTCTGAAACGCAAATCAGCGACAAATTATTTTAAATGCTTGTTAATCCATTGTCAAACGCAGATTGGGTTGCTAAAAACTTCATGTGACTGTTTGTCAACACTAATGTCAAATCTCCAATTAATCAACAATTATTTCAATTTTGGGTTTCTGAAAAGCTTTTCGGTACGTTAACGGTTTGTCAAACTGACTAAGGCCTATTTTCACCATACTCTGTTATTTATTTGACGCCTTGATAATCCTTTTATCGGACTGTTAACTGAACCGAGTGTCCCACCAACTGTTAATGGATGATTAATTCAGTTAACTTCATAGAACGTAGACTGATTTAAAAGCTCTGTTATTTTTAAAGACCCATTAGCTAATGCCTGATTTAGCGTAAACAAACATGGTATGGTGAAATTAGGCCTAATTCTAATTGCCCAAAATCGACCAATTATTCTAAGATTAACGTCTTGATATCGTAAAAATATATAAAAATAGTTTTAAGCCTACAACGTTTACTCTAATAACTGATAAGATAGAACAAGAACAGAATTATATCAAGTATGATTACTCTAAAAACACATATTGCTATTTTTCATACCGAAGGTACTGGGTAGCACTTCACCACTATCTCACCTGATGTTAAGTGACGATGCTATCGATGATGCAGCTCGCTTACCCTGAAGATACCTATTCACTCCTGTTTAGAAGACCCCCCCCGTAATTAACCAGAAACACAGACTCAGGCAGAGTGTTCCATTCCCTAGCGGTGTGTATGATGAGCGAGTATAGAACAAGAGTCCGATTATAGAACTACGTAAATATATTACTAAACACTACATGATTATAGTGTTGCTGCTCATTTGTTACTCAATAGGGTGCTATAACATAACCATAGCAGCCATTAAACAAACCGCAGCTGGGTAGATTGTAATACCAACAAAAGCATTTCCAAGGTTATGGACCTTCCAGACCCCAACCCTCTTTGAGAAAACACCTTTCGGCTAAGGGCGTTAAGATATGGTTTAAAGCTCTGTTTAGCGCCTGATGTGCGGCTAGAACATATTCACGTTGATGTTAGAAGTGGTATTATTTTGTATTGATGCGCAGGAGGTCCATAGTTAGAATCTCACCGCGGTCTTCCACTTCACCGCATGATGCGAGGGCGGGAGTTTATAGAATCATTGATAGGCTTGATAGTTGTTGGCCTTCAAGTAGAAAATATATTACCAAGCATCTAATGGTATGTTACGACGGCTGTTCTTGCCTATTCTTCTCTACTGACTTCATCATCATCAGACGTCAATCACTTACCATCAGATGAGATTATAGTCAAAGCGTAGCCTAGCAGCAATAAAAAATGTCACTCATTATTTTTTATTTTAATCGATTTTTACGATATAAAGCAACAAGTAAGGGGAGACCGCTTTTTGCGAAGAGAAATATGCAAGAAAATGCAGTTCCTTTTCACCGTCTAGCAAAACCAAAAAACACACATTGAACGCAGCGCTGTATAAAAGCTTGCCATAATTTACACTTATAAATCGATCAATCAAAGCGGCACGCTTAGACAGCACAATCAATGAACTAACATAACAAACACGCGCATTTTCACGTACGCTAGTGACTTTCACTATCAATAAACTATTACTGACATAATAACTATAAAATTAAAGAGTATTTATAATCATCATAATGGTATTAAGGATAAAGGGTTTTTTTTTTATAGCTGATAGGTAATCCTTTGACCACAATCTCAGGTGATGGTAAGTGATGATGTGGTCGAAGGTGTTAACAGGCTTAACCTAGAATTACTCTGGCTCTCAAGGACAGCTGCCGGAACACACCGTTAGGTGCTTGGCGACAGATCTTCTACTTGAGGGTGGTCGCTAGCCAGGCGGGCATTTACAAAATGCCCTTCCACCATGCGGTGAAGCTCAAGCCCGCGGCGGGATTCGAACCATGGACCAGCTGCGCGGCAGTCCATAGCCAAAGCCACTGAGCTATCACTGCTGGATTCATAAAAATTAATGAAATTTGATAATTCCACTAGCGATAACCCATCAATGTTGACATTTTAGGTATTAGAGCGTACACTCGCACGACTGGACTCTGTCAGTTAGAAATCCGAGCGCAAATAGTATTGTTGGATGTGAATGCCAAAATGGGCTTGTATTTTGACAAATAGGAACGCTTCGAACTCCTCTCTCTTGTTGTTTTACGTTTACGATCATCCTTCATATTTAATTGGTAACCATAGTAACTATATAATATACACTATTACACAAAGAGTCTATTAAGACAAATCTCGAAACATTCACCTTTCGATTATTTTTTGATTAATATGCAGGGTTATTGGTAAAATGCTAAATCCAGGGAAACCCGGACGGATGGCAGCCCTACTCTCATAGAATGTCCGATTTTATGTCGCACTCCGGTGCATCTTCGCAACATAATCTACCTATACAAGTACATACATCAAGTGAGGCACGGGTGTCGTTTACAAACATAAACGTATCTTTCGTAATCTTTGACAAATACAGTTAATAACAGTAATACCACGGTTTTATAATCGATATGTAATATTGTGGTATTACGTATGAATAGTAATACAAAGTAATAAATTTTCAAACAAAATACTTATCTTTCTCCTTGGGTGATTTCAATAATGGTATTATTTTGTTAGAAGTTTTGTTGTTCCACCCATCTACACAATAGCATCCACGAGATGTATTTATTATTATTAACACACTGAAACAATAACTGTACCTACCTACTACATTCTCCATGTAATTTTTTGTTAGTGAAATCTTAATATGACTTGTAGTAATGACACGAGCAGGTACCCTTGATTGTTAGCGGAACCAAGACAGGATCTGAATGAACTACGCTACTTGATAAAAAAAAAACAAAAATTGGAACCGACTCCAACACCCAAAAGTGTGAAATAACTTATACAAGTCGGTACCAGGATAGTTCAAAAGTACCTATTACCACAATATTGTGCACGTGGTACTAGTGTTAGACTTCGACAAGTTAATTCACACTTTTAGGTGATGAAGTCATTTCCATTTTTATTTTTAAAAAAACGCTTCTTTTTATGACCCTTGCTACCTACGGGATCGATTTTCATTCATTGTCAACGACTATATCATCAAGATAAGTAAATATTTTTCAGTTATTGGAGTGTATGTCAAAAACGGCTTGACCGATTTTGATGAAATTTAACTGGAACCAAACAACAAGTATCAGCTTTCAAACAATAAAAGATTTTTTAAAATCGATTCACCCTGTCTAATGTTCTGAGGTAACAAACATATAAGAAAAAACAGACAAATTAAGAACCTCCTCCTTTTTTTGAAGTCACCAATAGTATAACCCGCTATTTGTATTTTGATCAGGGGTAAAAAAGTTTTTTATGATGTTCTGTGTAAATTTTACACAATATACTTGTTTTTGTAATAAATAAACCATCTTTTGTGTAACAGCTTACGCCTTGCATCAAAGTAGATACATAGTTCATATTCATCAAAACCATAGTTCATGTTCATTAAAAATGAACATACACAAAAACTGCAAAAATCAAGCAAGTTGGTAATAATCAAGACTAAACTTGTACTACTGTAGGTATGGTAAATTTATTAACTGTGCCACACTATGATATTTACAGCATACAATCAACTAATGGTATCATGTATGTGTACTAGATGGCGCTTCAGTACACATCACATTCGTGTGTGACAAGATAGTTTCTACTAGTTCTACTAGAGAGCGTTCAAAATTTTTAATCAAATAAAATATTACCGTTCACTTGCGGACGTGGCGCCATGTACACCGCGAAGTAAACACGCGAGGAGAAGTGGGGACAAAATCTAACATCTGGTTTTAGAATTCTGTCCCTTAACCGATCAGCAAAGTTAAGCAACGTCCACCGCGGTCATGAGTTAGATTGGTGACCGCTGGTGACATTACTGCTGACCACTTCCGTGCTTCGGAGGGCGTTACGCCGTCGGTCCCTGTTATTGTCTTAGGATGATAGTCGTTATAGCATGGTGATAGGGCATTTTGCTAATGCCCGCCTAACGGTGTTTTCCGGCAACTATCATTGAGAGCCAGTAATTCTAGGTTAAGCCTGTTTACACCTTCGACCATCATCACTTACAATCAAGCGAGATTGTCGTCAAAAGCTTACCTATCAGCAATAAAAAAAAAAGAGTACTAAGGGCTCTAAAATACCAAGTAGTTTCTCGTGAGGTTTCGTGAATATGTAGATAGATATCTTTTTTATCATTTTTATGTTTGCAATAACGCATGCTCTGCGGATTATATTACAAAATTACAAATTAACGAGAGAAAACATCCCGCAATGACTTAAATTTTTCATCTCGTAGATAAATACATATTTGACATATACAACTTCAAGTAAGTCATTTATCAAAATGAATTTTACTAAATACTGAATTGTTATTGCATTACTACTTGACAATGTTTGAAGCAAACTTTCCGGAGCCAATCAAGAAGCACGCCGACATAGCCACCTAGTGGAGTCGAAAAAATATATTCCTCTCAGAAGTTACAGACGTAAATATCAATAAAAAATATTCTTACATTGGTAGGATTATCCTACCAATGTGAGAATCCTACTAGGATATGAATGTGGGGATGAAGAAAAAAACTCGCACGATTGTAGTTCCACACAGTAGTATATCAATATTTTGTCATACATATATTTCAAATTTATTATACTATTTACTTAAGAGCACTTTTCACTTCCCATGCTCGTGAAGTTCTTATGGCTGGAGAAAGCGAACTGCACGATGCACAAAAGTCTGCCTTTAAGGACAAGTGCATAAAAATGATTGTCTATTTGATGTTTACAAAGAACTTTAGTTTGTAATACATTAAATACAGCATGGTGGAAGGGCATTTTACAAATGCCTGCTTGGCTAGTGACCACCCTCAAGTAGAAATCTGTCACCAAGCACCTTACGGTTTGTTCCGACAGCTGTCCTTGAAAGCCAGTAATTCTAGGTTAAGCCTGTTAACACCTTCGACCACGTCATGCCTTACCATTAGTTAATTGTGGTAAAGGCATACAAATCAGCAATAAAAAAAGCTAAAAAGTTTGCCTGGGTCTATAATAATACTCATGTATCAGGGGTTTTATTATTAATGCTAAGAGCGGGAGCGGACACGGGGGCAACAGAGCCCCACTAGGGACAGGCCCTCACGAGGTGTAGATATCTCCAATGTTCCGGGGTATCACACGAGCAGGATAGAAAGTATTATGACTTCCCTTGAGGTTTTTTTTTTTATGCTTGATAGGTTAGCTTTTGACCACTATCTCACCTGATGGTAAGTGATGATGTGGTCGAGGATGTTATTCAGACTAACCTAGAGTTACTGGCTCTCAAGAGAGTTACTGGCTCGCCGGAACACACCGTTAGGTGCTTGGCGACAGATTTTCAACTTGAGGGTGGTAGCTAGCCAGGCGGGCATTTGCAAAGTGCCCTACCACCATGCTGTAACGACTGCTATCCTAAGACAACAACCGGGACCGACGGCTTAACGTGCCCTCCGAAGCACGGAAGCGCTCAGTAGTAATGCCCAACCAGCGGTCACCCATCCAAGTCATGACCGCGGCGGACGTTGCTTAACTTTGCTGATCGATTCAGAATGGCTAAGCAAACTTGGCTACGAGCGCTTCTAAAATTACTACGAGCGCTTCTAAAAGGTTGGTCTACCGCAAGGCGTCGGGGGCTGCGGAGTAACGCGTGAGTGATCCTGCGCTCCCTGTCAATAGTCGACGGTTAAGGAAATCGTGGAGTTCAGTCAGGTGCCCCCACCGATTGAATAATTGCACTGTCAAGTCCGATATATTCTGGCTGCTTCTCCCAGCGGTCGGATATAAGTAAATGCACACTACAAGTTAACAGAATTATTATTAATTAATTAGAATTTATTAATCCATATATGTTGTTTCGAAATAATGACACTCAAAAAAGAACATTGCTTATGTTTCAGTTCCAATTAAAGATTGTATTACTAACAATATCATTGTTATATTTCCTCTCAATTGAAATTAATTTCATTGGTAGACCGGTTCATTTTTGTACGTTTTTTGTCAAGCCAATCAGTTTTTTGACGGTTGTATTTAATTCACGATAGAACAATACACTTGAAAAACTCTGTTGTTTTATACCCTTAACTTATTTAGTAATTGTTACTTTATTATGATTAATTAGGTATGGCATGCCATAATAACGGTATGAAATGTTTAACTATAATTAGAGAACTGCTATTGCCCTTTAATGGAAGTACGATTGGGAGGTGTAGGCCCCAATTCCATAGATATATACGGAATCCGCAATACTAGTACGTTGATTGTTATGTCAACATTTAGTAAAAATAGTGTCAGAAAATGTCTAGTGTTTCAAAAGAACACTAACTATTCAAATATGGCAAGCCTCACATAAAGGATTATCCATTTTTCATGGTTCTGTTTTATAATCGTCGTGCTATAAGCCAGCTTATATAACAATTTCAACACAGAAGCTATATTCAATTACTCAATTATTCGGTATTACGCAGAGATATAGCGAATCAAACAAAATCCCATGAGAACGTCATAATACACCTTACTTATGACGTCATATATCATATAATAGTATTCACGCTATTTTCATGTTTTAACCGAGTCACAAAAAGGTCTCAATTTGAAGCTGGTTTTATTATATTGATAAGTTGTTGTAAAAATGTTATCTTTTGCTCGATGAACCGATAACCGATGGGGAAGAAAGTTTCCTGAGTGTTGCCACACTACGCTGGAAGACGAAGAATAGGTAGAAGAAAGAAAGTAGCGGGGAGTCGATGGATGCAAGTGCCTAATAGCGGTTCTTTGTGTCGTTCAATGGGGGGGCATGTGCAGCGTTGAGCGTGTTCTGGCTGTTGATGATTATTATTATTATGACAAAACTAATGTAAGTATATTCAACATATAAATACATTTTATAATAAATATTATCAGTACTAATATTATAAATGCGAAAGTAACTCTGTCTGTCTGTCTGTCTGTCTGTTACGCTTTCACGCCAAAACTAATGGACCGATTTGTATGAAATTTGGTATGGAGATAGTTTGAGACCCGGGAAAAAACATAGGATAGTTTTTATCCGACTGCGCAAAAAGAGGTTCATGGTTTCGCGCGATAACCGACATACGCGCGGGCGGAGCCGCGCCCGGAAAGCTAGTAATTAATAAAACTTATTTCGGAAAGGTTGCTTGGAAGAGATTCCTTAATTGTCACTTAAGGTCCAGAAAATACGAAATAATGCCAATATGATATGGAAAATCTCATAAACCCAGGAACGCATGGTACTGCAATTTATATACACGGTACTCAAGGATATAAATAATATTTTAATACATTTCAAAACATGTCTCTTAATAATTGGCTCGATAGAAAAAAATGCCAAAAACACCTCTGAAAGTAAAGGATTCCTACTTATTCCGCCAGATTTAAGTGCATTTTTTTTTCTAAAATATTGAATCCTCAAGTACAATAAATTTGATAAATCCATTACTTACAAAAAAAGCATCGTTAATGCGTACTGAGTCTGTTTCTAAAATGTCACAGTGTGTATGTCATATGTATGTATCTATATATGTATGTATGTCTATGTATATCTATCATATGTATATCATATGGCGTATGTCATACGTCCCTTCATTCCGAGAAGCCTTAACATCATGTCGCACTATTTACTCCAGCAATCCTATATCATTATCGTTCATACCGCGGCCAGCCGCGTCGGGTACCGGAGCTATGTCAATTTTCTGACTGCAAACAAAGGAGGAGGTCTGAATTTGACTGTTTTTTTATGTTCGTTACATCAGAACTTTCCACTAGATGAACCGATTTTGATGATTATGCTTTCCGTGTGGTCCCATTTAAATTTCATCAAAATCAGTCCAGCTGTTTTTGAGTACACTCCAATAACTAAAAAGTGTTTTCCTATCTTGATGATATAGTCATTGACAGTGAATTTCAATCGTTCCCGTTTATAGCAAGCTCAGATTTTCTATGTTAAGAGGTAGCAAGGGTCACTAAATTGGGTGAAAAAAAAATTGCGCACAATATTGTGATAATGGGTAAGTACTTTTGAACTATCATGGTACCGACTTAGTAATTTCACACTTTTTAGTGTTGCCGTCAGTCCATTTTGAAGTAAAAAAATATATAAGTATTTTAGATTTGTCTAGAATTTTTTAGAAGCTAGTTAGCTTGTAGTATATGAATAAATAATTATCTTTAAAAGGGAATGAAGTACGAATCGTTTAACGTATTAGCCCTTCTGAATTGGTGGTTTCCAACGCTAGCCAATCATTATCAAACAATATTGTGAGCTAGTCAACTCAGCTAGATCTCACTCGCTCGTTTTGAGAGGCATTACTGTCCTACCAGATAATGAAAATGAAACTTAATTTTGGCATTAGAACCATGTAATGGGCATTAATTTTAAAGTTTTTTAAAGTAAATGTGAACATTAAGTTCATTTTAATTTTAATGAGACAGGCCCCGTGTGGTGCCGGGTTAGAATTGCACCTCCCAATATCATCCCGTGGGAATCGTAAGAGGCGACTAAGGGAAACATAGGTGTGCAGCAGCGCCTTCTAAGGAACTGCCAACTTACACTGCGATCCCCAAGACGCCTGCCAAGCGTGGGGATTATGGCAAATACTCCCTTAATAGGGGAGGCTGTGTTCAGCAGTGGACGATCCGGCTATTACAGTAAGCCCCAGTTGCGATAGCGGTGAAATGAATTTCAGAACTTTAATCCGGCAAGAGTTATTCTCGTAGCCCGTTTACGAGCACTTGATCAACAATTCTAAATTTCGTCGTCAAACATGCCCCTTGTCAATAACATCTTCGCGCTGCAATATCAAACAGTTTGCAGATAAGTAGGTGCAGTCATGACTGTGACAAGGTCCTATCTATCTAGTATTGCCACAGCGAATTTATATGTATACCTATACCTGTTACCTTTACAATAGGTTGTGTGGTGTAGACGATTCGATGCGGTTGCTCAAGAACTAATGATGTTTGAAAAGTTACAGCTGCGTAATATCAGATGGATAGGGATCTTTACCTAGATAAAGTTTGTTCTTCCGCTTACGTTTGCACTGATGACCCAGTGGTAACGACTGTCGACTGCAGCGTAGAAAGTCCGCAAAAACACGATTCCATATATACCTGCCGACGAAAAAAAAAAAAATACCTACTGCTCAAAAATTTTGTTTTATCAAGTATTTTCTTAATACACTAAATCGTATCAATATGAATTTATATATTACTATTAAGTAACCATGTGATCACATTACGATACGAGGTCTCTCCGTCCTACGCCCCCAGTGTGACCTTTTTCAAAGACCACTTCACCTTAAGATTTTTTGCAGGTTAAACAGTTTTACTTTCTTCTGTAGCTTGTTTTGGTAACTATAGTGTAAATGATCATAAAATTTGCGACACTAAAATAAATATTGCAATTCATATCAAAAAGTTCTTGAACACTAATGAACATAACTAATTAATGTCACACCTACAATAATCAAGAAAGTTTAAAATTGCGTATCATCAACATCACCAACTTCCAAAACGTCCACTATTGAACATAAACCCATTAGGTTTGTCTATAATTCCCACGCTTAGCAGGCGTCTTAGGGTTGCAGTTTACGATAGCAGATCTTCCAAAGACGCTGCCGCCCCCTTTTTGGTATTTTTGCCCTTCGTAGACTCTTACATATGCCTTTAGTCGTATCCCACAGGAAGATATCATGCCACGGTAGAAAAATTACGCTTATTAGTAATCACAATACGTGCAATAAAATTAATTAATTCAGTGTAAGTATATGTACCTATATAGTATATAAGTAGTAAATAGGATTTCAATGTAAGCAAGAGATTACAAGGCTTTTATGCCGGAATTGTAGACAAGGGTTAAGTATGTTAAAATAGAAAAGATCTAGCCTAGATTGTGGATTGTATTTTTAATGATTTAGTGAGTACCTACACAAAAATCAAGAATCATCAATATTTCACTGCCTAGGTATTTTAAATGAATAAAACAAAAACAAGAGTCCATTGCCATTGGTTAAATCACCGCCAAAAGTAAAGGTAAATATTGTGCAATTCGCATCTTCAACTCCGTAAAGAAAGTTAATAAAACACAACAATCTCCATGTTGTCAAAGTGGCCGGCAGTTAGTCAAAGTGCTGGCGAAAATTGCTTACCATGGGAGGCTACTAAAAACTGTTTCAGTACTAAAGTTACTAACTGTTTATTTACAAAATAAAATGTTGACGCCTATAATCGTTTCGTTTCGTTTTTTATTTTCTGTCGCCACGTATAGCGCACTCCATAATAACCCCGGGTTGAAAGTGTTAAAACTTTGGGCAGGACATATTTCCGCCAGTTGATGAGAAGGAAATTATCATTAACCTAATTGCAAAACGACTTTTCAGATTCAATTTGGCGGTTGGGGCAACACAAAGACAGTAGTGAGACGCGATAGAAGTCAACGTGAATGAAAACGAGTATGTGAGCATGTGGATACGATGGTACGGTGGTTGTATAGCGGCAGGCCTAAAAGGATCTAACTACAAAGGTCCCTTTCATATCTTATCAAGATCCTTCACCTTATAGCATCGACCATATGGCCGTACGCACTGGATGGGGTGCAAGTGGATCTTGAAAAATTTAAAGTAAAATTTAAACCCCAGGTACATTAAATTCTTACTAACTAGGAGTAAATTTCATCAACTTTAAGTATAACTATACGAAGATAACTATAATCTGTATATACAACAAAATATGATGGGTCTTTGTCATCGGCGACATCTATTGGTCTATTACTGCCTTCCTTTCATAAAAAAACGGGCAACTTAATGTTATTGGCTTTTCTGTGGATAATATTATTTTTTATTATTTCATTAGCTTACAAGGACCTTTTACAAGGAAGTGTTCTAAAAATTGAAATAGGTACCTATCACTAAAGGCTATCATACTGCAGTCGTAAGATTAAATTCACAATATATAATAATTTTGATACCTTAAACTAAATTGGTCCACATCTGCGGTCTACATTTAAACCATTTAATGGCGTGATAAATTTAAGAATTACCTGACATTTTTGTATTGAATTTTGTTATTACCATTTGCAGTAATAAAACATTAATGTATCTAAATCGTTTCCTATATTTGTCTCGCCTCCACTTGCGTCGAATATTATAACAATTTGCAATAAATAATGGTATCAAGGTTAGACTAGGTGTAAATGGTAAAAAATGGTACTTAAGTTGTTTAAAATTACACCAAGTGAATTAAAAACTGGTCTTGTGTACGCACCTATAAGGAGCTTTAATGAATGACGCAAATAACCAAGTAATATTTTCAGAATCTAATACTGTAATAAGTATTTAAGAATTTTGAAGCGCTCGTAGCGAAGTTTGCTTAGCCATTTTGAACCGATCAGCAAAGTTAAGCAACGTCCGCCGCGGTCATGAGTTGGATGGGTGACCGCTAGTGACATTACTACTGAGATTACTTCTAATTATCTTGCTAAGCCAAGGTGACGTCATAAACGTAACCGGAAGAATTTTAATGTAGTTTTAAAAATTATGAACTTATAACAATTAGTACCGGTTTAGTCAAAGATTCAGGTAGTGCACATTTTCGTGATATTAATTTAATATCCATACATAAATTAACACTGCGTAATGAACGGGATTAAGAATTCTGATTGATATTTAAATATTTTACAACATGTAATTGATTATATTTCAAGGTACGTATCTAAATTTAAATAAAAATTAACCTTTTTATTCATAGATATAAGTAACCGATTTGATGTCATAAACTTATGTCTTTCTGTGCCATTATAATCTCATATACAGGGCTGACAACATTCTTAACTATGAAGTTTAACAATGCGTGAATATGAGTCCTTAGTATTTGCAAGTTGAAGTGTAAATATGCAGGCCTTATTGCTTGGCGGCAAATGTAAAGTAAAATACTGAAATTCTATCTCTATTTGACTGAGTTGTAGTGAAAGAGAGGCAGCCATGGTATAATCACGGTCAGTATGGAAGGAAATAATGCTTATTAACACAAATCTCATTACTTCACAACATAAAATATACAGGGCGTCCCACGGCGATGCCACATGAAGTTAAAGTACCCTGAATATTGTAGATGGAACATTTTACTGAAAGAAAACATCATTTGAATTTAAAAACAATTTAAACTGCATACATAGATATATAAATAATTACATGGTTGACCCGGGAATTGAACCCGTTACACGAGAAAAAAAATCACATATAGTTTTATCATACCGATCGAAATTCCCGGTTCAAACATGTAATTACCTAATTAAATAACTATGAAAGCAGTTTACGTTGTTTTTAAAATTAAAATAATATCTTCCTTCAGTTAAATGTTTCATCTACAATATTCAGGGTACTTTCCCTCCATGTAGCATCGCCGTCGGATGCCCTGTATATTTTATGTTGTGAAGTAATGATATAGCTTTGTGTTGATAAGCATTATTTAGATTTTCCTTCCAAACTGACCGTGATTATACCATCGCTGCCTCTCTTTCACTACTACTCAGTCCAATAGAGATAGAATTTCAGTATTTGACTTTACTTCTCCATTTGCCGCCAAGCAATAAGGCCTGCATATTTACACTTCAACTTGCAAATACTAAGGACTCATATTCACGCATTGTTAAACTTCATAGTTACGAATGTTGTCATTAACAGTACATCGTTGTGAGTGGAGGAGTGGAAATACAAAGAATTTTTAAAAATTACTTACCTTATTCCATGTGCGTGGAGTCAGTAATGTTTCCATTAAGAACACAAAAAAAAATATGAAAGTATATAATATAAGAAAATATTTCTTCTAAGACAGGGTGACTTTCTGGTACCATCCTTTCTTGAGAATGCTGTTATTGGTAGTTAAATATACCCGTTACTTTTATTGTAAATGTTACACACCAAGTTGAAAGTAGTCATGATTTCAGTGTTTTTATTGATACTATTTATTTAAAAAGTGTTCAAGCGATGGGAACTGTTAGGACTCGTAATAGATAGATAAACTCGTTATTGCAACATTGTACTTATGTAATATTACATTTTAAAAGTGATTCATTTGATTACCATAAAGAAAGATGACATTCGGAGGTGGAGGCAGATTTGGCAAGGTATCTATACAGTTTATTGTATTGGTACTATATATATTGGTTATCTATACAGTATTTTAACTCAGCCCTGTCCTCGAAATAACTACCTACAGCTAGGAAGATATGGAAGTCCGTATATTATTAAGCCGAGAACTGTACTGTTATGTCATTTTGCAACGACATATGATTACTGTTAGTAAGCACCATTGTTTAAAACATCTCACCATTATTATTATATCAAGAGAAGGTATAAGAATTGACAGTAATGTCATAATCAGTGTACCCTCATAAATAAACCTGCTAAGAACAATACACTAATTTCAATATTCTGCATACAATATGTATTCGACAGACGATCTCAGTGAGACAGATGACGATGTTACAAACAATTTTTTTATATTATAAAATGATGGCGAAACAGCCTATGGCCCTGCTTGCTGTCAAAGGAAATTTGAAAGCAGCACTTTTCATGCTAGTCGTCCTATTTTTAATATCAAGCGTTCGAAATCTGTGAAATTTTTCATGCATATCCCTGAGTCTTATATCTTTGCTTCTGGTTTGCCAGTTTTCGATTTATTATATACTTAGGGTCCGTTTCAGAATGTCCTGATAAAGTTTCGGGATGCTATGCAATACATAAAATATGAGAATGATAAAAATGACAGTTAATGTGCAGCGCGTTTCAAGCTTTAATCGATGGATAGGCTAAATCGATGACTGTGAAACGCAAAGATAGTGTTTTATTTATTAAATATGTTCTGGGTTAACTAATCGGAACATACTCGAACATTCTGAAACAGGCCCTTAATCTCTAGTAGTGAAAATAAGAATTCCCATGCAAAACGAGTTTTCGTAATATTTTGGAAAATTTTACGAAAAACTAGTTGCGATCGAAGCATCGGTATTAGACTCAGCGACATGCATGCAAAACTTCACAGAGATTGAAGGCGTAGTATTTAAAATATGACGAGTGTGCTTTTCGTTAAGTAATACGCCAAGTGTAAGAACGTGATACGTTTTTCACCCCAGATATAAGTTAGTAAAACTTAATGTGCCTACAATTTTCTACCATGTCTTTCAGTTACAGAACTACTGCTTGACAAGCTGAGTTGATGGACAAAGCCAGGTGGAAGGTCTCTTTAGGAAGACTACTGAAGTGTCTAGAAGCTGTATGCAAGCACGCCAGTGCTTGGGTGTGACGTACCCATTTAGCAAGTATAATTACTGGGTGATTGAGATACAGAACTTAGTTAACTAAGGTCTCGGAGTGATAAGCACAGTGTCAAGCAAAACGTGAAAGGTGCAACTGTAATGGATAAGCGTGACGTATAACATCAAGCGGGCGAGTTGTCCACCACTTTTTTTTAAGCTATTATGATGGGACATGCTTGAGGCCCTCCTGGTGCTAAGCGGAAACTTCTGCATTTAATATATGCAGTTCATCATAAGTGGCACATCTTTGGGCGCCCATCACGCAAAGACATAAAGTTGTTTAGTCTCATGTGTCAGTAATTTCACTGATACCATACCCTTCAAACTGGAACACAGTATACAAATACAAATACAAATACAAATTGTTTATTGCTCCAATAAAAAACAACAGAATAAAACATATTTAAATACTAAAGTCCTAAGATAATACACAGTATATTGAATACCTTCCATTAGCAGCCGTACTAGGTGAACCTGTGTTACGTCTGCTAAGTGTATTCCCACAAAAATGCAAATAGGTACATTTGTTACCGCAATAATTATACATTTATGTACACTCAATCTTTTTGTATAACACTAAAATACACAATAACATCAAACACACCGTGTGCCCACCTACAATCTCATTGTTCAATAGATTGACATCTAATAAAACGTAAACCTATCTAAATAACTTATTGCATATTTATAGGTGACAACAAGTACCCTAATTTACCAAGTAAGTGGCATTTAGTAATTTATTCACTTAGCTACCATATTTTGCATAACTTAAGTATGCATGGTGGTAGGGCATTTTGCGAATGCCCGCCTGGCTAGCTACGCCAAGTACCTAACGGTGTGTTCCGGCAGCTGTCCTTGAGAGCCTGTAATTCTAGGTTAGCCTGAACAACATGTTCGAACAAATCACTTACCACCAGGTGAGATAATGGTCAAAGGCTAACCTATCAATCTTAAAAAAAGAGTTATATGAATATCACTTCTTGGCAGTATATATAGGTGTAGTAGAAGTACTTCCCCAGACGAACTCGCTTGAAGAGTTCTAATGCTACTAAAATAATTCCATAACATAAAAAAACTACTGCTAAGTGAGACATTATCGAGGTCGATGACCTTTTAGTAAAATATCCTATTATGAACGTGGACATACTAAATCTTCAAAAGAAGACACGTTATATATACATGCAAGTGTGTAAGGCTTATAGTTTAGTATTTGTAAACCATACAAAATTTCATCAAAATCTGTGCAGTATGTTGTCAAAAGCGAATAGATAATATCACATACTTTTTTAAACCAACCAACACAACTGAAATATATGCAACGCAATTTGGTTTTCATTATTTGAATGATATTCTCCAGTTAATTTGACTTAAAAACCAAACTACTAAACTGATTTTGATGAAATTTCAATGAGACCATCTGAGGTATATTCTTACGAATAAAAAAATACTTTTTAGACTAGATTCAACAGGTTTTTCCTACAGAAAATTCTCGTGAACAATCTATACAAACAAAAAGCCTTTGAAGCGACAAGGTTTTCGCACTTTCGCATTGCAGTCTATACAACGTGTAGATAAATAGATTACTTACTTCATAAATATCACAAGTATTGCCATATTTAGTAATTCTCGGGCCCTACTATGGTAATCGTTGAAAGCGATATGAAATCTTGTTGCGTTTGTAAAAGTTGATCGAATTTTCGCAATAAGCCGTGCAACGCAACGCTGCTTAAAAATGTTTAATAACGAACACAATTCTCATATTGTTCAATCTTAATTTGGCTGTTGATTGCAGTTATACAATGATTATGAAAGTGTTACCAATAAATAAATATGTGTGGAGTCAGGGCATGCATACCGAAAACCGAAATTCTGGAATTTCGTAACTCCGGTACCAGATTTTTTCGATATTGGGAGGCGCGATATCGTTATTCCTGTAAACATAGATATTACATATTTTATGCCTTTTTTCTGAACACATCTATTCTTATAATTGTCGCACTTTCCACGACGCTCGACACTAGCTATGCGCTCCGCGGTTACACCCGCGCAAAAGTAGTGAGGGTTAATTCAGCGCCTCATCGTCCTTCAGACTTAATTTCATCAAAATTGGCTCAGCCGTTTGAGCGTAAAGAAGTAATAAACATTTAAACACACTTAGAAACGTTCGCCTTTAAAATATTAGTTTACTGTACTGTAACAGCCGGATCGTCCACTGCTGAACAAAGCCTCTCCTATTAAGGAGGTTTTTGCCATAATCCCCACGCTGCCAACGCCTGCCAAGCGTGGGGATTATGGGAATATTAGTTTGTTACTACCAAATATGCATTAGAAATATATTATCAATTTTTATACTATTTACGGTTCACTATTTTGGCGATAATGGCTTACACATAATAAATAATCTATGTGCTGTGTATATGTAAATGTAGTGTAAATAAACTAGTAAACTAGATTATTTAATTAACTGAGTTTATAAAATCTTATAAAATGTACTACCGCTATAAGCTGATAAATTTGAATCTATCTAGTTATCATGTGCGAATTCGCATTCGCCGACGTTGACCGGTTAAAATACTAACTTAAACTAGGTACCTAAATAACATTCAGTACGTGAGTGATGTGATGAAGATATCGTCTAAACATTCACTATACTAACGAACAAACTCAAAATTTATTCCGCTCGTTCAAGAAATGTTTCAAACCAAGAACTTACTGATGAATCACATAATGATAGGTACATTATCTATGATTTTTATTGTCAAAAACAAACAAACCCTTACTCCATAAAAAAACACGTAAACTCAATAAGGAAATCATTCTAACGCTTTAACCACGGTAATATTGTTGATAATATTACCGTGTTTTAACTTCCAGAATAATTAAAACAAATTGCCCTGAACTATATCACGAAGGACACTGCATTTCCAACATCACATAACCTTTGCCTGGTTACCTGCTTGCCCAAGTGTCGGCCATTGAAACGCAAATTATCTATTTAGTTCGCACAACCTAACATTGAACAATGTTGTCACACGGATTTTGGTTGAATACCTAGACAATTATTTGAAAATTACACTGTGGAATATTTCATGCTGGAATTACAGCACAGATAAATGAAAATACAAGCCATACCTACTAATATAATAAATGCGAAAGTAACTCTGTCTGTTTGTCTATCTATCTGTCTGTCTGTCTCGCTTTCACGCCAAAACTACTAGACCATTTGGATAAAATTTAGTACGGAAATAGTTTGAGATGCGGGGAAGGACACAAGATAGTTTTTATCCAACTGCGCAAAAACAGGTTAATGTTTTTGCGCGATAACTAGTTAATAATAAATGTGCCTAAATTACAATGACTTAAAGCGAGTCTCCTGCAAATAATTTATTTGAAACACTACCCAGAAACACGAAACTTTTGTCTATGACCGAAAGCGAAGACTGTGGTCTGTGGTCGAAACAAAAACTAGGTTTTACGCTTTCCATGGCTATGGAGAACATCTAGGTCTACCTAAGATACACATTTAACCACTGCTGTAGTAGAGGGAGGTGAGGCACTCCAATTTTAAGCAATCACTGAGCAAGTAATACTACTTGAAGCACTGAAACAAGGTTTACGAGTTTTGTTGAATGTTTCCAAGAAAGGAGATGCGCCTTCAGTATTGAAAGGGAAGGTTCTGTTTGCATAGAAAACAACTGAAGATACCACTTTCTTAACTGGTACAGTATTTGACACATTTCAAAGCGTTTCAGACACGCGGGTTTGAGCTTCATTGCATAGTGGTAGGGTATTTTATGAATACTCTCCAACGATATGCGAGTCGCAATGATACAGCTTTACCGATAAATACAGAATGTGTTATAGTTAAAAGGACGCCGATATCTTTAATATTAATGCTTGCAACCAAAGCCCTGAATCCCAAGCGATTTTGTTTAATCTACGTCATAGCTTCATAAGACATCGGCTATGAATTTTATTTGCTAGATCTGGTATCCGGTACCAAGCGCCTCCATCATTATGTCTAGGTTTCCTGATAAAATCATAATTACAACCTAGTCACTCGATCGTATCAAACGCATTAAATATCTACGTCTTGCCTATTCTAGAACACTACCACTGTGACCTTTATAACTATAACTAATTTCAATAGCCACTGTGAGAACAAGCAATTGCTCTCAAATTGCCTGGACACTTGTCAGGCGCCACCTCATGCAGGCCTCCCCTGGCCTGCCATTTTCCTCAAAGCATAAACTAGTACAAAGAGAAGTATAGTTTCCGAAAGGTCAAGTTATGATAGCCGGTAATACTTTGGTCCAGTTTCGAGTAATGGAATGCTTAACGCCTTGGCATTTACACTTGGTTTGTTGCCAAAGGACTCGAATCGATGATTGATAAAAATAATTTAGATCATAAAAAGTGTCCTTGTTAATTGAATGTGAAGACATTACACGAAATGTTCCATCCGGTTTTTTATTAGAATAAATTATTTGTTAAGTACGTAACAATTTGTTTTAATGACGAGTATCCTTGTTCAGGCTGTATTGATAGGTATTATGATTTTTAGGAACCATGTTAGCTTTAATAATTCAGTTCAGTAATAATGCAAATAAAACAAACAAGAACATATTTTTGCATGGTGGATTTTGCGAATGCTCGCGGCTAGCGATCACCTTCAAATAGAAGATCTGTCGCCAAGCACCTAACGGTGTGTTCCGGCAGCAGTCCTTGAGAGCCAGTGAAATTACATGTACATGAGACTTATCAACTATGTCTCAAGATGACGGGCGCAGTACAATTCGTGACTTGTGACGAAATGCATCTGTTATAGGCAGAGGTTAGTCCACTTATCATCAGGTGGGCCTCGAGCTTGTTTCGTCACAGTAACATAAAAAAATATCTGGCAAAGCGAGTCGTGCTTTTTTAAGGTAAGTTCTACATTACATGAGCCTACTATACTAGAAGAATAAACTGTTTTGGTTTTGATCACAACTTCAAAAGTACATTCTATCGGTGATTTTAGTACTTAATTGTTAACATTATACATGATATGGTACATAATAAACTAAAGATGTAGATTCCTAACTCTTTTCGATTTTCTTTCGGTGATTTCAGAAACGATATAACTCATTCATGAAAATAAATAACTATCCCAGACACAGACTTTCATAAATTGTAGTGAAGAATCATTTCGATCACATCAGCTTTCAAACAAAAGATGCCGCAGCAAAATCGGTCTATTCGTTTCGGAGCTACGATGCAACAGATAGCCACAGAAACGTAAAACTACCCTCTTTTAGCATCGGTTACAAAAATCGAATCCTTGACTACATTTTCTACTGAGACACTGATGTCAGGTATGCTATTTCACTATTTCAGGAGCACTAAAAGTAAAACAAATATTCTGTAAATAATTTTATAGGCACAGACACACCAAGCGCCCGCTTTTTTTTCACAAGGGTTTCAAAAAATTCATATCTATGACTAAATTTTCTACTGAGGCAGTTAGGTGTGCTATTTTACTATTACTTACTTTAGTACTTTGGTACTTTGTAAATATTTTTTATTTGCAATGTAACAAAATTTGCTTCCACTTTTAAACGACGACATTATTTTTTCTTTGTAACTTTTCTTTTTGATGAGGTATCTTTGCTCGAAGCAAAAGAGCGAAGTCGTCGTGTTTACAATGTCGCAAGAGGTCAGCAATTATGTCAATAAATCACCAAACGAAAGCATTGAAAATCAAGCATTAAATGGAAAGCACGAATAGAGTGCATTGTTGACGATATTTTTGAACTTTAAGACTTTCGCGACTTGAACACCAAGTTATAAATGAAAAATCACCAAGTGGAGAAATCTGCCATAACTGAACATCTGCTAGAGTCAGGACCAGACCACTGGATTGAGTTCCAATACCCGAAAGTCTTCCCAACGAAACGTCACTACCATTCTATAGACAGGTACGAAAAGCTATTGAAATAAGGAAATATCATAGTTTCAATCGAGAGGATGGTATTAAGTTAGCTGCATCCTGGAATCCAGTGCTAAGAAAATGCGCCAAACGCGTTTTAACTTCATTAAGACTTGTGGATGTTGTCAGTGTTATGTGTCGGGATGATACATGTCTAAATCAAATGCGGGTAGTTGTCAACCCGCCTTTCAAGACGTTAACACCACCTCTTCAGTCCACCCGTGACCACGACCAATGCAACTTGGTCGAAGGTAAATAAATAATATACATGTTTTTATTGCGATTAAGTCCGTTAAATATTTATAACTATGATATTTTTAAACGCGACTATATTCTAAATTGACGACGCACGAACTAAGACACCTAATAAAATATATCTTTAATACATCTAACATAGTTACGTTATTGATTTACTATTGGCTTTAAATGCCCCCAATCTACACAAACAATATCAATCAACTGTAATTACTGTCACAGATTGATCAATAGTTACACATATCCAGGTCACTTATTATTTAACTTCTTATCCGATCTGGGCCGCAGGTTGTGAGAACGAAGGTCGCTTTATCACGTACATATCCTGTTATCTGTTATGTCAATCGACTTGTAATTATTTATACAAGTCTACAGTCCTACACTTAATCCCCTAACTTCCCAGTACGACTTGTAATAAAATTATTTACAACTTATCTACGATTGCTGCACTCAAATTGTTATACTTAAACAGTTTCTATTACGGGACAAAATTATTAACGCTGAGAAAATATTTGGTTAATATCTTCTCCGTACCTTCACAGATTTTATAGCATGCCTCAAACCAACATATACATGTATAGTTAGCGAAATCATTGTACCGAACGTAACTCACAGTTGGTATAAGGGAAGAAAAGTATGTGGTATGTAGTTCAAAACAAAAACAAATTTCTAAGATGCAGTAGGTGTACAATGCTTACTAACCAGCATCAGCAAACTTCATTCAGAAAATAGCAGATAACAAAGCCATGCTTTGAAACTAAATTGATATAACCAACCCTTTATAAATATATTTCATCCAAAAGCATTTTGAAGTCGAGAAGTGCAGTTTTGCAGAGACAGTAAACTTATAAAATCATAAGAAATCTTCGCCATAACTTTTCTATTTTGACGAACGACGAAATTCCACTTGTGATAAAAATAACTGACAGGCAACTTCCCGCCAAAGTTTATTTCAAAGAATGAGTTTCTTATGTTTAAAAAAAAAACATTTGAAATTCGAACATTTATGAGCGGCCAGGAGCGCAGACCTTTCCGTGTGCTCTATGTACAATCATAGTTTTAAAATATACTTTGGTAAAACTGCGGTACTACCAAAAGTATTGTATTGTAGATACCTAGTAGGTATCTATAGTAAGTAGTAGAGTAATTATATAATACATTTCATATAAATTATGACTTGTGTGTTGTCGTTTAATTGCATGTAGGTCAACACTGACAAATTATGTAATTAGCTATGTACCTAAGTAGTCTATGGAAGGCAAGTAGGTACAGCTCACACTCTATACAAACTGAAGTCTAGATTTAGTAGATTGTCATTGTTACCAGCCGCGGTACTCGCTTGACCAAGGTCTTCCGTTCACCTAGACCGAGCCGCGTGTCTACAAACCAGCTTGCAGTTCACATAATCAGATACAAAAAGGGCACGAAACTTGAAAGCTTCAAATATGCAAATAGGACAAAATGAGGACTTTTTGACATAATGAATAGATTCAGGCGTTAATTTGGGTAATCCATATTTAATTATAACAAACACTTACATCAAAAATCTTTTCGAAAAACAATTAAAAACATAAATTATAGATATATCTTATGACAATTCTGCCTAATTTCATAAACGCCATATAGCCAAACTGGAAGTATCTTCGACGAATTTCGATTCTACACGAAGTATCCTCAGGAGGTCTTCACCCTTCAAACGCACGATCGAGAGAGATTTCTCTATCTTGAGAAATTCTTGCAGTTTGGCTAAGTGGAGTTTATGATGACACGTCGTCGGCTTAACGGGAAAATTAGGAGGAATTGTCACTAGGTATACTTTTTATGTTTTCCTAAAATATATTTAAACATATTAGTTATCATTAAATTTATGTCATGTCTGTCTGTGTCACAATTTGAGGCATCAAAATAAATGGACTGAATATATGGCCTTCTGTTGAATGAAGTATAAGACCATCTAAGGGAAAATGCGCATAATGAGCAGCGTGCAAGCGCTAACGTCCCCATAAGCGCGATACTGCACTTTGCGAACACAACAAGGATCCAAACTATCTTAACTCCTAATCACCTTAAGCGTCCGTTTCAGAATGTCCAACAAAATTTCGGGTTGCTAACCAACACATAAAATAAATGACTGATAACATGCAGCGCGTTTGAAACTTTAACCGATGGATAGGCTAAATCGCTGACTGTGAAACGCGAAGATACTTGACTTTCTTGACCTTCGATCCCTAAACAAATCTAGTGATAGCAACCTTTTACTAATCGGTAGGCAAACTACCCGCACTCATCCAAGTTCGAAGAGATCCTGATATTCGCAGTAAATATAAGCTGTAAAGCAGAGGTACTGCCCATCAGAGTTGCGTTTTCCACTTAAAAGATCTGAGCAGAAGAAACGGCTTCGGTATTCTGCTGCATACCACGCTGGACATGGGCATGGCCTCAACTTTCCTAGTTATCCTTTCATAAGCATAGCCTCAATACTTTTTAAAGCAACGCATCAGTGCTTGTGACGGCGCTAGATATTAGTTCAACAAATGTATGGTAATTTTGTTTTGGTGTTTAATAATCACATTTAAAAATGATAATTTCTTTGCAATCCCCACTTATAAAAATTACTTTTTTACTCAGTGTTACATGTACATTAGTTATTTTTTAGCTACAAAACAAGTACACGCAGAATATTATCTACCACATTATTAAGTATAGATATTACAAAACGATTTGACCAACAATACATACAATAATTACAATAATAATGTAATCATTACATGCAAGCATTTCGTAGTCACGCGTC
Source organism: Plagodis dolabraria (assembly GCA_963854805.1). Classification (NCBI taxonomy): domain Eukaryota; kingdom Metazoa; phylum Arthropoda; class Insecta; order Lepidoptera; family Geometridae; genus Plagodis; species Plagodis dolabraria. The sequence continues at coordinate 9,212,467 of OY978442.1, forward strand.
TACGCCTTCGGCGAAAACCGCAAATATTATCTACCAACATAGAAGGCGGCGCGCGGCCCGCCCTGACTTAAGCCATTATTTTTTACATTTGAATTTATCTATCAATTCTATCGTGCTTCATTAATATAATTAATAAATTCACTCGTTACTTTGCGAAAATGTATTCATAATAAAGACTAAGGGCCCGTTTCAGAATGTCCTAATAAAGTTTCGGGTTGCTATGCGACACATAAAATAACTGAATGATAAAAATGACAGTTGACCTGCAGCGCGTTCCAAGCTTTAACCGATGGATAGGCTAAATCGATGACTGTGAAATGCAAAGATAGTGTTTTGTTTTGTAAATATGTTCTGGGTAGTAAAACCGGAACTTACTCGAACATTCTGAAACAGGCCCTAAATAAAAAATCTACGAATAAATATGTAAAGATTCTGTTACCGCGTTGATTTCGGACTTATCAAGTTCATAATAAACAAAACACGCACAATTTTCCAAATTGATTTGTTTAATTGATTTGGCGATTAGAAATGATCGCATCCGATTGGTCGCGTCAAGATAATGTTGTTGCGCTGCACGGTACACATTTTAAATCATCCTCGCCGCGGTAAGGTTTGCGTTCTGCTGTTTTAGAGATAAAAATACATTTGGGGATTACGCATATACAGCGGACGTAACGAAAATTTTGGCGGAACTTACTCAGCAAATATATTTTATTTTTATTATTATATGTAATATTATGAATAATATAATAGTATAATATTTTATACAATATTATGTAACTGTGACAACAATCTCACCTGATGGTAAACGATAGTAAACAAGATTGATCTAAAATGGGAATAAGCTCTCGGGGACAGCTATCGATGGAGCTTGGCGACAGATTTTCTACTTGGGCGGTCACAAAATGCCTAATTGTATCGCTCGGGGGCTTCCGACATAGTCTAACGAATGCCAAACTCAAGCAACAACCGGAACTAACAACGGTGACGCACGGAAGCACTCAGTAGTACACGCCAGTTCCGGTCACCCATCTAAATAGAGACCACTGGCAGGGAACACTGGTTGACCTAGCTGATTGGTTAAGAACGATTAGGCTTGCTAGTAATATGCTTGAAACTGATATTTATCTGCATTTAAAAATATTTCTAAGAGTTTGTTTCTAGTATTAGAAATAATCGACAGCACTAATGTTTGTTCCTTTGTTCTTAAGTATTAACTGCTGTAAAGATTTTTTTATATCCTCCCACTAGATGATCGTAAGAGGCACTGCATGATGGTAGGGCATGCGAATGCTCGCCTTGCTAGCTACCACCTCAAGTATAAAATCTGTCGCCAAGCACTTAAAAGTGTGTTCCGGCAGCTGTTACTATCCTTGAGAGCCAGTAATTCTAGGATACCATGAACAACACCTTCAACGGTATCACAACTTACAATCAGGTGAGATAGTGGTCAAAGGCTAGCCTATCAGTAATAAAAAAAACAACTCTTTGAGCGGTATGCAACTCCCGTCGATATACGATTAAGAAGGTACCTGTGGTATATAACTGCATATAAAACACATAAAAAAGCTTTTCAGCGTCTCAAACCGATTCCTGTGAAAGGAAAGGTGGCCAGGCCGAGTTTCTTCCCCTTACAAAGTAAAGTCAACGGGTTTACTAAATATCTACTAACAATGTGAGGATTTCAAACGAGAGATGGCGTTAAAAATAAATACGACTAGTAAAGTGCAAATAAATCAATATTTACTTTATTATAAGTCCCAAACTAACCAATTAATACCAATTGATACGGACTATTACAAAACACTTCAAGCATCCGACAAATTCAAAAATTACCGAATTATAAAAAAATAATTCACCGAATCGAGTCGTGGACCCGATTTACGTAATCGATTGTGAACAGTTCCATTATGGTTTTTGATTTTTTGTTCGCGCTCGTGGTTTACCAGATTTTGGTGTTAAGTAACAGTTTTTGTTCTAAAACCCAATGCGGTAGTGTCTAGACAAATAAACTTCACAAATTTTGCACAATATTCATGACAAAAAGAAACTTATCGATAATTATCTTAAAATTGGCTCAGTCACGACGTGTCCGTGATTAGAAAATTTTATTGATCTCTATTACAAATTTATGACTTCTACATTCCAATGCTAGATGCAATTGCTTGAAACCAGTATTAGTAATAAGTAATAACTTTGTAACATTGGTTACTCTAATATAATCTGTGACAGCACCTAACACTACACCAATATATTAACTCTGATATACTCGTAGGTATTCCCCACTTCTCGCAGCATAAAGTTCTAATACAAGCTTCAAGTGTTAATACACTTCAAAGCATACTAAAACCAAATCAAAAATCTCAACAAATTTTACGACTCTACATTCTAAAACACACCTATTGCGTGTCACTCTGCAATGATTTACATCTCAAGTCCCATACGACAATTTAATTTCGCAGACTTGTAAATATAAAGCCAAAATTACGAGACACCATTTACAACACAATTTGCAAAACCTAGAGCTACATTTTAGCATGTGAACAACAAGTAGTTACTAATTTGTCCACAATCCAAGCAAATTGCGCCTTTTTAAATTTGATTTCGTCAGAACGATTCAATCGAGTATTACACACATTTGATAATACTCTATTCTTCTTTATTACTTAATTTAGGAATATGGGAAACGGCTGTGTGAAACAAAAACTTGCATATTGACTAGATAACAATAGAAACTCGGAGCTGGAAACGCTTTGGCAATGAGCATTTTTACAACTACGAATAAAAATTGGCAATACCGGAACGCAACGTTCTCATACATAAACGTTGTTTGTTTGTAGAATACTTGCACATACCTACACGTTATTATGTATTTGTAGTTCAATTAGGCAAGAATTATAATATGTAGGCAATTAGAAGATATAGATAGATAGATGACTCTTTATTGTTAAAGAAATAAAACTTTAGAATCTAAAATATTGAACGTTCTTCAGTACTAATATTATAAATGCGAAAGTAACTATGTCTGTCTGTCTGTTACGCTTTCACGCCAAAACTACTGGACCGATTTGAATGAAATTTGGTATGGAAATAGTTTGAGACCCAGGAAAAACATAGGATAGTTTTTATCCAACTGCGCAAAAAGAGGTTAATGTTATTGCGCGATAAGCGACACACGCGCGGGCGGAGTCGCGCCCGGAAAGCTATTGTAATATAAATGTAATTTAATAATGACATTTATACTTTTACAAAATATATACAATAAATATAAAAACAACATTCATACACATCAAAGAAAATGTGAATATAAGTAATAAACCAGAGCCCTGGGTAAATATAAGAAACATGGAGGATGCATAACGTACTCGTACAGTTATGCATCCATGATGTAAACGCCAGAAAATGGAAATAATTTAAAGTACGCTGCATCTGGAAAAGCTACAAAAAGCTAAAGCTCTTTGTATTAACACTCTTACTATGCATATGGTGCTAAAATAATAAATGAATATTATTTTTATATATCATTGATAATGTACAAACACTGAAACCTACATAAAACACCATTCTCTAAAACTATACAGTAGATACTACCGATAAAACTACTCGCTTAGGAATTAGAATCAATATACAATTGTACAGGGCAATAAATCTTGTAAGCCAGAGCTTATTATGTCCATTGGTATAAACAATAATACGTACACAATAAAATAAAACGTTACAGTCACATCTCACGCGCAACATAGACTATTGTTTCTGAAATTAATTAGTTCCCCTGCAATTTAAAAACACATTAGGCTCTGATAAGCGGTTTATTACGGTAATTTGTTATGGAACATTTCGTTAAATTATGAATACGATAAAATAAAATTGTTTATGTATCATTTGAAGGTAAAAACAATTGAAATAATGCGTGACATTGCGAGGAGAGGTCAATTATCGTGAATGCGAAAAATGCATTACTTAAGAATCGTAACATCGTGTAATATTCTACAATACACGCTAACGAAATTATCCAATATTTTTGACTATTGCACAACCCTCATTGAGCAGAAGGCTGATTTCGACACCCCTGTTCACACCCTTTGGATTCTAACAAATACTTTTGACACATGACATCTAATTTCTATAAATAATGCCTTGTGACCTTTGGGTGACAATGTGTCAATTTCGCAACATGTCACACAAGTTCAATGCTGTATTATACAGATAACTTTAACGGCTGTGGTACAGAATAAACCTCTGGACACAAATTACTCGTACATGCAAGGCTTTGTTCTGCGCCCTTTGTAAGTACACGTAGTAGGATAGCATTGAAGTATTATTTATAAAACAACAGTTTTTGTACCGAAAAACAGTCAAGCAAAACCACCTGCATACTTGAAAAGAAAATCGGCTTTCAGTTGTTTCAGTGTTATTTAATAAACATAAAATAATAATCAGATTACAGTTTTAAAAGAAATAATACAAACTGTACTATATTTCCGCGTCTGATGTTTGGTAAGGCGTATTTCATAGCACTTTCCGTATAAAATATATTTTGAATACCTATCCACCAAATGTTTGAGCTCTGTATCTAATATTTTGCATAGTCCTTGAGTCATATCAGTGCTCCTGATTTTTCAATTTATTTTTTATTTGATAATTGATAAAATGAGCTTTCCCATACAAAATGATTTATTTTCTATGCCTTCCATGCCGGATAGGTTAGCCTTTGACCACTATCTCACCTGATGGTAAGTGATGATGTAATCGGAGATGTTGTTCAGGCTAACCTAGAATTTCTTGTTTATTAGTTAATTATTTTTTTATAAGAAATTAGTTACTTATTTAATAATTATCCGGTTAATTCTGAAAATACATAACTTTTCGTAAAACTGGAAATCCAGGAACCTCGCTATTACTGTCATTGTAAGGTGTGCTAAATTTACACGAGCTTGAACACTTGATACCTACCTATTTGAAATATGACGTTAATAATATTATTTGACAATATCCGATGATTAATAGTTGTTGTAACCGAAAATTTCAAGAATGCACCAAATAAGCAGCATACCACTACTACGAGTATGTAAGGTATTGCTTGATATTAGGCTCACAACTAGGTTAGCCATCTTAACAAGTTCAATCAAAACTCAGGTCGTGTTGTTGTTAGAGAAAACATAATATTCTACCGATCTAACACATCTGGAATACGGGTAAGAAAAAGTGAAAGTCAATAAATAAATAGAACAATCAAAACGTAGCTCTGATATTAAATGCGTCCAAGGATTAAAAAAGAACAATAGCTTCAACTCTACGTTTAAAATCTTTACTAAGCCTTCATATCCAACTGTAATATAAAAAGCTCCATTATTCTAAAAGTTCTTGAACCTAATTTCATACGAATCCGGGGCACGGGTAACAAAGACAATAATAGTCAATGCCACTCGGATCACGAGCATATCCGTCATTTTTGCCAGTGAATATCGATTATCGACACGCTACGTCAATGATCGATACCGAATCGATGACTTGAGCACGCATTTAATCGATGCTCAAGGCTGAACACTCTTGTCGGACATTATTAGTGAAACAAAAGAACAATAGAGGTTAACACACGCATTCGATATCGATCTATCATTGAGGAATCGAAATGGAATTTCACGTAGCACATTTCAAAATTTCGATTTGGCCATGGAATTGTATTTTCTTCAAAATGTAATCGATCAATCGTTATGTTTTATGTGGCAAGTCATGGCGTGTCTATACATACTTCAATTAAACCTTAACTCTGTGTGTAATGTGCCTTTGTTAATTTTGGTTTGTAAAACAGTGCAAGGTCATAATATGTCAGAATAATTGACCTTTTCGCTAAGGTTATAATATTATTAATTGTATTAATCTAGTGGGTAGTTTACGTTACTTGAGATTAATGTAGATATCCATTTATCTAAGTCGGATTGACTTTAATGTTTTTATAGGTATGTACCAAATTAGTATTTTGTTCGAATGACAAATGATTCAAAGTAATTGCAGCTAGCCCATTATGTAGGTACTTTGATAATAACAACAACTTATTGAAACCATATAAAAAATACAGTTTCACGTCTACTTATTCACTTTTGTTACTAACTAAAGCTGATATTTAACTTTATTAACATTTAATATTTTCAATTCATAAATTATTGTGTTTTTTTGTTCCGGACGGGATTCGAACCGGCATCCGATTCGATTTCGCGCCAGATGCCTAAAATACTCGGCCAACGGAACGATATTCTATCGAGTCGAAAACTTGTGCAACTCCAATTGTATTATTTTAAACTTCATAGGGGCGGTGTGAGGTTATCAACCAGACTAATAACTTCACCTGATAGAGTAGAAGAAGTGCTTTTTCAAATACATACGAGTAACTGTCGCAACCACAATTTTTTTTGCTCTTCATGGGAATCGAACCTGCGTCCTCCGTCTTCACGCCGGATGCCTAAAACTCTCGGCCACCGGAACCATACTCTTTCGAGCGGAAACCTTGTGATGCTACATCTAAAAGCTTGAATTAGTAACAAAATTTGAATTAGTAATCGCAAAACCGTAATTATTCTATGATTTTATTCAGATGCTGTACGCAGTAAATTTAAAAAATAAATTACATAATTGGCCTTCAGGTGTTCTACGGGCATGCGTTGTATGACACAAGGACGGAGATTTGTATTATCTCTGAGAATTAAATTGCAAAAACAACAAGGCATTTACGATTATTACCTGCGTTTTGTAGGTACATACTGTAACTAACTTTATGTTCTTTACCTTAATTGAAATAGTATTATGGAATATTAACATTAACTGTTATACTCAGTCTAATATACATCAACTGCCCTACCTACTCATTTTAGCCTACTTCCAAAAAAGAGGAGGTTCTCAATTCGACACGTATACATTTTTGATGTATGTTCACGCATAACTTTTTACACAGTTGTCCGATTTAGATAATTATTTTTTTTTAATAAAAAGGGTCTCTGATGTTGTCCCATAAAATTTAATCAAAGTCGGTCAAATAGTTTTTCAGATACAGTCAACTAAAAAATGCTTGACATACCTAGATGCGAGTTTTGTCGATGGGGACCAGTATTGTAGGTGAGTGGAAATCGATCCATTTATTGAACACTAACCAGTAATTATCACAAAAGCAAATTTTTTTGCAAACTGAACAGAACTGAAGAGTATTTCTCTTATGTGGTTGTGACGGAACAAGCAAGAGGCCCACCTTTTTTTTTTTTTTTTTTTTGTTTTTTTTTTTTTTTGACGCTGGGAAAAATGCTCTACGCATACCCCCCCATGGGGGATGGGGGGGTTATGTGGGACTCCCCTTAGAAGACCGGTATACCCACTAAACGACCCAGCGGCATTCCAGCATCGTCTGTATAGAGGAGGACTGGGAGACTGGCAGAGCCTTTACGTCCAGTCCTCCGCTGACGACCGCCCGCTTTGTAACGGGGCCTACACGCCCCTCCCTGCGGGAGGGGCTCGGGAATGAACAGGAATGCGTGGCCATTCCCGCCCGACGGAGGTGGTGAGTATGTGCAATGCGAGAGAAGACGCCCCCGCGCCTGTCTCTCGCTACTCACCACCGGGAGGGAGAAGTCGTCTTCTCCTACCCCTTCTTCGCCTACGCAGTGGCGCCGCAAGGGGATCCTCCTCCCTTGCACGCTCTGCCGCCTCCTTTTGGGAAATCACTTCCTCGCAAAAGGAGGCGACCGCTGCCCAGGCCCCCTCGCTCCCCAACATGGCATTGACCACACTGGGAAGCGATAGATCCGGCCCGACTGCTGCGACCAAGTTGAGGCGCAGGTCGGACCACGAAGGGCACACCTCCAGGGTGTGCTGCGCCGTGTCCTCCGACGCAGCACAATCATGGCACGCTGGTGTTTCCTCCCTTCCGATCCGGTGCAGGTATGATCCGAAGCATCCGTGCCCGGATAACACCTGCACCAGACGAAACGAAAGGAAACCATGAGCCCGCCCGAGCCATTCTTGTAGGACTGGCCCAAGGGCGTCCAGCGTGCGGCGGCCAAATGCGGCGGCGGCGAGGTCCTCCGTCCAATGCTGGACGACAGCTTCCCTCGCCTCACGCCGGACGGCCTCCCGCTCTTCCAGGGCGATGCGCTCCCCGATCGCCTTTCGCCCCGCCGTCCACTCGTACACTTTGGCGAGCACCCCTTTTTTTTTTTTTTTTTTTCACCCGGGAAAATCCTTTATGGATACCACCCGCCCCGGGGGGAGCGGAGTGGTTATGTGGGAGTCCTCGCCTGAAGGGCCTTACTACCCCCTCGGGGGGGTAGTAAGTGAGGTTACCCACTAAAAACCCGGGATGAGCAGTCTGCCGCCTAGTAGGGCGAAATGGGGTAGCGTTAGCAGTCACCATCTCGCCCCAGCGGCCGGCCCGTCACCGATGACGGGCCCCGGCCAATGGAGGAATGACCCGGCTCATTGGGGCCATCCCCCAGACGTGTGGGATCGTGCAAGCCAGTGGAGAATCCCCCGACTCTCCACCGATGATCCGCACAGCACTAGGAAAGAGCGAGAAGGCGCCCGAACCGCCTTCTCCTCCCCCCAGTTCGTCTACGCCGGAGCGGGTCCGCGAGGACGTCGTCCTCCCTCGCCCGCTCCGCAGCCTCTTTCTGCGCCATCACCGCTTCGCAGAAAGAGACCACCGCCTGCCACGATCCGTCGCTGCCGAGCATAGCGTTAACCACGCTCGGCAGCGACAGATCTGCGCCTATGACCGCTGTGAGGGCGTGCCGCATGGGACTCCATGCGGCGCACTCCTCCAGCGTGTGGAGCGCCGTATCTTCTGGCGCTCCACACTCGTGACAGGCGGGGGTCGCCTCCCGTCTCGCGATGTGATGCAGATACCTTCCGAAACATCCGTGTCCGGAAAGCACCTGCACCAATCGGAAGGTCAGCGACCCGAATCGCCGCCCTACCCACCTCCGGAGGACCGGGCGAATGGCATCCACCGTCCTCTGTCCAGGGACCGGTGGAGCCAGGTCCTCCGTCCACCGCCTCAACAGGGCGTCCCGCGCCCGCCGTCGCATGCGCGTGACCTCCTCCCACGCTGGAGGCTCCCCGCGGGATCTCCTCGCCGCCACGAAGTGGTAAACTTCGGCGAGGATCTCCGCTTGGAGCTCCCAGGGGGGATCACCGGCCAACACGCATCCCGCCGTCCAGGACACCGTCCGGTACCCGCGTATCGCCCTCGTCGCGATGACCCGCTGCGGACGTCGCAGCAGGGCCTTATTGGCGCGACCGAGGGCGTCCACCCAGACAGGTGCCCCGTACAAGGCCATACTCCGGATCACTCCGGAGTACAGGCGACGACAAATGGCGTTCGGGCCGCCCACGTTGGGCAGCAGCCTCCCAAGGGCGGCAGCGGCGCCTACGACTTTTGGGGCCAGTTGAGTGAAGTGGGCCCCAAAAGTCCACCGCCCGTCCAGGATGAGACCCAGGTACCTCATCTGGGTCCCAACCCGGACCAGGACCCCGTCCAGGTCTATCCTCGTTCCTGGAGGGGGTCCCCCCCGAGGCCCATGGAACATTAGGGCCTCGGTCTTGGAGAGGGCGACCTCCAGCCCCAGGGCACGTATGCGGCCGACCACGAGTGTCGTGGCCACCGTGGCCCGCCGCACCGTCTCCCCGAGGTCCCTCCCCTTGACCACGACTAGGGTGTCATCCGCGTAGCACGCAACCCGCATACTTGCGGGAAACGTGCCGCGGAGCACCCAGTCGTAGCCAATGTTCCACAGGAGCGGTCCCAACACCGACCCCTGCGGAACCCCGCAGGACACGCGACGTCGCCTCAGACCGTCGCGTCCCTCCACCAGGACCTCGCGGTCCTGGAGGTAGTCAGCCAACAGCCTACGCAGATACAGGGGCACTCCGTGATAGCGGAGCGCCTCCCGTATTGTTCCGTGCGGTAGGCTGTTGAAGGCGTTGGCAATGTCCAGCGAGACAGCCAACGCCTTTTCCCCCCCGCTGACCGCGTCCTGCGTCCAACCCTTGATCCAGAGCAGGGCGTCTATCGTCGACCGCCCTGCTCTGAATCCGAACTGGGCCTCTGAAAGTTCAGGCCCAGTTCCCCCCAGATGCCGGATGACACGGGAAGCTACTATTCTCTCCAGCAGCTTCGCCGTGTCATCCAGCAGCACGATTGGCCTGTATGCGGCGGGCGAGTCGGCGTCTCGCCCTTCCTTCCGCAACAGGCACAATCGCCCGTCCTTCCAGAGCTTCGGGAACTGACCCGACGTGAGGCACGCGTCGAACAGTTCCCGAAGCTGACCGCCCATCTCCCTAAGGGCGATCCTGAGGACCCGCCCGGGAATCCCGTCTGGTCCCGGGGCAGTCTTCTTGCCACTCAGGCGAGAGACTGCTACCTCCATCTCCACCTCTGAGATAGGCGGAATGGAGGCCGGGTCCTCCTCCTCCTGGAAGGACGGCGTGGCCATCGGTGGAGGGGTGTAGTGGGGATCGCTGTCGGGGAATAGCCCCCCCAGCACCCTCTCCAGGAGCTCTGGCTCCAGGGACTCTGTGATAGGGGGCGCGCTGCCCCGGAACTTATTCCGGGCAGCCTTATACGGGCGCCCCCATGGGTCCCTGTCGAGGCCCTCCAGCTCCTCACTCCAGCCTAGGGCCTTAGCCCGGCCGATGGCCAGCTTCAGCTCCTGTTTGGCTAACTTTACATCGCCATGCAGGAGCTGCTCGGCCGCCAGCTGCTCCGCCGGCAGCTGGTCGTCCGTCCGGCCGTGACGCCGCCTCCTGCAATGATAATAGAGGCGGCGCGTCTCCGAGCATCGCGCTCGGAGATCCTCGATCTCCGAGCACCACCAATAAACCTGGCGGCGCTCGGGGCGGCGTCGGGACCTCGGCATGGCGGCGTCGCAGACGGCCGTCACCGCCTCTCGGAAGTGGCCCGCCGCGATGTCCACCTCCGGGTGCATGGGGGCGGCCACCCATGACTGTACGATGGCCGCCTCCTCAGCCAACTCTGCATCGAGGCGACCAATCGCCCAGCGCGCAAAAACCGCCCTCTCCACGCGCCGAGTCCCTCCTTGGTGGGAGGTGGCGATCTCGAACCGGATGTAGTTATGGTCCGAGAGAGTCGCCACCTCCGCCTCCACTCTCCAGGCCTGGACACGTGCTGCGACCACCGGGGTGGCGAACGAAAGGTCCACCACGGACCCCCCGTTGTGTCGCACGCACGTGTGGACCGACCCCCTGTTGAGGAGGGTCAGCCCTGCGGCAACCGCCCACTCCACGACAATCTCCCCGCGAGTGTCAGTGGAGGGGTTGCCCCAGGCCTGGGCCTTGGCGTTCAGGTCCCCCATGAGGAGGACCTCACGTGGTGCCTGCCTTCTCACCGCCGCGGCCAGGAGGTCTAGATAGACCTCCAGCTCCGCGACGGTCCTATTGGGGGAGAAGTATGTGCCCACTACCGCATACCTCTCCCACTTGGCCACCACGTACCCCGAACCCCTCTCTAACACCGAGAGGGGGGGGCCGCCACTGGCACGTCCAATTATCGCTACGGAGCCGTCCAGATCCCCAGCCCAGTAGGGATGGGATTGGGGAATGTAGTACGGCTCCGCGGCGACCGCCAAATCGATCCGCCACTGCGCCAGGGACTGCATAAGCAAATCCTGAGCCCTGACGCAGTGGTTTAAATTCGTCTGGAGGAGATTGTGCTGTCCGACTTGATCCATTAATCGGACGGCACAACCTCCATGCTCGCCGCGCGGCGAACAGCCTCAGGTGCGGCATTGGCTGCCGGTCGGGGGATGGCCGGGGTCCTGGCGGCCTGTCCCTTCGTCTTTGGGGGGACACAGTTTTGTCCCCCCATCCTGTGCTCGGCGGGTCGCCCCGACTCTGCGCATATCGCGCAGTGTGGGGCCCTCCTCTGGCAGCAAGCCGCCCTGTGGCCTGCGCCTCCACAACGGAAGCACAGGTCCCCCCTGTCTGCCGACGAGGGACACTGGGGGCGCGTATGGCCGAGTCCCATGCATTTGAAGCAGCGCATGGGACGTGGCGAGCACCCCTGCCTCAAGCTCCCAAGGAGGGGTGCCAGCCAGAGCGCACGCTGCCGCAAATCCTACCGAGCGGTAGGCCCTCGCCACCCGCAGTGCAATGGCCCTTTGGGGCCTGCGGAGTGTAGTGGCGTTCTCCCTCCTTTGGAGGGAGTCCGCCCAGATCGGGGCCCCGTATAGGGCCATGCTCTTCAAGATGCCGGCGTACAATTGCCGGCATCGTGCCCTTGGCCCCCCCACATTTGGAAGGAGCCATGAGAGGGCGCCCGCAACCTTGAGCAGGCGCGTCGACAGCCCGCTGAGATGCGGGCCGAAGCGCCACCTGCTGTCGAGGACCAGGCCCAGATATTTCATCTGGGCCTTCACCGCGATCCTGACACCCTCCACGACAATGTGGGTGTCAGGGAGGATGCGCTGCCGAGGCCCGTGGAAAAACACGGCCTCGGTCTTCTCCAACGCCACCCTCAATCCTAGTCGGCGGATCCTTCCCGCGACTAGGGATCCGCCGGCCGAGGCCAGACTCGCCGCCTCTCTGAAGTCTCCCCCCCGGGCGGTGAGAAGAGTGTCATCCGCATAGCAGATGACACTCGTGCCACGGAGGAGACTCCCTCGCAGCAGCCAATCAAATCCGATGTTCCACAGGAGTGGCCCCAGGACAGAACCCTGTGGAACACCGGACCCCACATCATACCGACGGAGCTGGCCCGCGCGATCTACAAGGAGGACGGCTCGGTCCCCCAGGTAGTCGGCCAGGAGACACCGCAGGTACCGAGGCACACCGTGGTAGCGGAGTGCCTCCAAGATCGTCGAATGGGGGACCGAGTTGAAGGCGTTGGCTATGTCAAACGACACAGCCAAAACCCCGTCCCCTGCCTCCGTCGCCTCCCGCACCTGGCCCTTGAGTAGGGCCAACGCGTCCACTGTCGAACGCCCCCTTCGGAAACCAAATTGGGCGTCCGACAGGTCCGGCCCCACCCTCCGCAAGTGGCTATTTAGCCGCTTGGCGATGATCCCCTCGAACATTTTACCGACCTCATCCAGCAAAACGATGGGTCGGTATGCCGAGGGGGAGTCCGCTGGGCGTCCCTCCTTCCGGAGGAGGCACAACTGCCCCTCCTTCCAAGGCTTCGGGAACCTTCCAGACGTGAAACACGTGCTGAATAGGTCCCGAAACCTCTCGCCCATTTGGAAGGCGGCGATGGCCACCACCCGCGCAGGGACGCCATCCGGCCCAGGGGCCGTCCTCTTCGCGCGGAGTCGGAGAATCTCCCCTTCAAACTCCGTCCCCGTCACCGGAGAAGCCTCCTCTTCCTCCCCCTCCAGTGGGGCCGCCCCCTGCGGGGGATCCATCACTGGTGGGGTGAAGTTGGACCCGTTCGGAAACAGGGACCGGACCACCCCATCCAGCAATGCCAGCTCGAGAGACTCCGTCAGCGGGGGACCAGAGGGGCGCAGTTTGTTCCGCGCCGCCTTGTATGGTCTCCCATACGGGTCCCTGTCGAGACCCTCCAGCAATTCGGCTTTCGCCGCGTCATCGGCGGCGCCAATGGCCGATTTGAGGACCCTCCTCGCCTCAACGTACGCAGCGTAAAGGAGGTCCTCGCTGGCCTCATCCCGGTGGCTGCGCCGTCGACTCCGCGTGTAGGCTCTCCTTGCCGCCACACAGGCTGCTCGGAGCCCCGCTAACTCCTCCGACCACCAATAAACGGCGCGACGGGGAGGTGGGCGGCGAGACCGAGGCATGCTGGCGTTGCACACCTCGGTCAGGGACTTCCTGATTTCGGCCGCTGCGGAGTCCACGTCCAGGACCTCGAGAGGGGGAGCGAGCCAGTCCTGGACGAATGCTGCCTCCATTGCCGCTTCCCGGTCCAGGCGGGTGAGAGCCCACCGTGGAAAGGGAGAACGGCCCGAGGGGACCGTCCTCCGGGGGCCCCGGGGTGGAGATGTCGAACCGCACGTATCGGTGGTCCGACAAAGTCTCCACCATCTCCACCCGCCAGTTCATGACGCGGGCAGCTAGAACGGGGGTGGCGAACGAGACGTCCACCACTGACCCTCCCCGCTGCCGCACACACGTCTGGACCGAGCCTCTGTTGAGGAGGGACACACCGGACGAGGCCGCCCAGTATTCCACTGCACGACCCCGGACGTTACAAGTGGCGGCCGGGTTACCCCAGACCACCGACTTGGCGTTAAGGTCGCCCAAAACGGCGACCTGGCGTGGCGCCGCCCTACCGACGACTGCGGTCAAGATTTCGAGAAAATTCTCGAAATCCGAGAGAGGGCGGTTTGGGGAGAAATAAACGCCCACGAAAGCTATATCTCCCCACGCGGCGGCCACATATCCCGGTCCCCTCTCTAAGAGCGAGAGGGGAGGGGAGTCTGTGGAAGACCGCGATACCATTGCCACCAAGCCATCCCGATCACCCAGCCAACGGCCAGGGATCGAGTATGGCTCAGCAACCACCGCCACGTCCACCAACCACTCAGCCATGGACTGCATCAGCAGGTCCTGGGCTGTTTTGCAGTGGTTTGTGTTCGCCTGGAGGATACGATGCTCGACCCTATCCATCAATTGGACATCGCACCTCCCTCATCGGCCGCCGGAGTTCCCTTTTCAGGGACGGCGGTAGCCAAGGCAGGCTGGGTCGGCGCCTGCACTTTGCCCTTCTTGGGGGGAGGATTGCAGTTCCTCCCCTTCATGATATGACCCGCCGGGCGGCCGCTGGCGGCGCACACTGCGCAGCGTGGCGTGGTGGCCGTGCAGGAGGCGGACTTGTGCCCCTCTTTGCCGCAGCGGTAGCAGCTGTCCGCCCTGTCCACCTCGGACGGGCAAAGGGCCCGGGTGTGCCCGATCCCGAAGCACCTGAAGCAGCGCAGAGGCTGATCTTCCAGTGCTCGGACTCCGCAGGAGAGCAAGAGGCCCACCTGATGTAACCTCTGCCAATAACAGATGCATTTCGCTACAAGTGACGAATTGCACTGCGCGGCCGTCACCCTGAGACATACGGTTGTTAAGTCTCATGTGCCTGTAATTTTACTGGCTCTCAAGGACTGCTCCAGAAACACTGTTAGGTGCTTGGTGACAGATTTTCTACTTGTGGGTGGTAGCTAGACTGGCGAGCATTTGCATAATGTACTTCCACCATGCTGTGAATAGCTCAAGCAGTGATCGAACCAGGGAACTGCGGCACAGCAGTCTTATAATTATTTATTACTGTCAAACGTTTTATCGTTCCATTGAAATTAAAACTGCAACTCATATATTCAAATTCAAAATCATTTATTCAATTAAGTCGTCTACGACGCTTTAATGAAGGTCGATTACAAATTTTAATCAGTACTAATATTATAAATGCGAAAGTAACTCTGTCTGTCTGTCTGTCTGTCTATCTGTCTGTCTGTTACGCTTTCACGCCAAAACTACTGGACCGATTTGAATGAAATTTGGTATGGAGATAGTTTGAGACCCGGGAAAAAACATAGGATAGTTTTTATCCGACTGCGCAAAAAGAGGTTAATGTTTTCGCGCGATAACCGACATACGCGCGGGCGGAGCCGCGCCCGGAAAGCTAGTATTTAAATATTCTACACTATACTGCCATGTTCAGCAAAACAAAAAAATTATATATTCATGGAATTGTTTTTAAAGCTTTTGATAACCCTACTCAATGGGTGTGGAATACAGATTACCTGTGGTGTGGAAGAAAAACATTTTTTGTCTCACAATACAATGTAATAAATCAGCCAGGTTGTTTTTTAATTTTTCTTTGTATATACCTAGTATCACTTGCGCTATCAATACAAATCTAACGATATCCCATACATTGAAATCGGTTAAGCCGTTAAGAAGTTATGGTGGAATATAGAAACTCACAAACATACATATTATTAATATTATTATACCTAATGACGTTTGGTTTCGACAAATTTCAATGAGTATAAAGGGGATCGGTCGCTCCACTACTACTTTCTTGCTTATCCTACCTAGGTCATAACATAATATGTGTTACACTGAAAAATACACTTTTGAGATCTGTATGTACGCTTGTTTGATCGCCGCTTTACCGTGTGTAACTATAGAGCGGTCCTGTGGCATCCTGAGATAGGTATAAAATCTGACTGAGAAGTACCATGGTAGTTAGCCACCAATGAACCAAGCGCTCTGATAAGTTTTGGAAAGTAAGATGAGCGACCGGCCCCCACTGACCCGATGTCTCTAGATTTTTGAGAAATGTACCCGAGAAATTATGCTTTATGTAATCTTCCCGCTCCTGATAGTTGACGACACCCTTGACATACAACATGTATTTTAAGATTAATGAACTTTTAACAAACACAAAATTAATGAATCAATTGATCAAGAGGTGGCCGTAGTGTACAGTTATTGGGTGTGCAGAGCGACCTTGAATTTTCCACTTCGCAAACTATTGCACAACTACAGTGAAAGGCGGTTGTGCAACTGCACTATTTTACCGAATGCCTGTTACTTACCTACATTTATAGCTTGGATAGACTTGTGCTATTTATTTAATGTAAAAACCGGCTATGTTAGTTATTATTTCAGTCATGTGTGTCTTTTCAAAAAGTCATATGCCTACCCTTCCATGAAGGCACGAGTCTCCTTAGTTTTTAAATGTCCTTGCATACTGCCTGCACTTGCGATCATATTTTACATTTTAACCGACTTCAAAAAAAGGAGATTCTCAATTTCAGACTGTTTTTTATGTTTGTTACCTCATAACTTTCGACTTGGTAAAATGATTTTTGAAAGCTGGTGCTTCCCGTGGGGTCTCATTAAAATTTCAGCAAAATCGGTCTAGCCGTCTTTGAGTTACACTCCAATAACGGAAAAGTGTTTTCCTATCTTGATAATATAGTCATTGACAGTGAATGACAATCGATCCCGTAAGTAGCAAGAGTCACTAAAAAGGTTGAAAAAGAACCGATTAACACCCAAAAGTGAGAAATAGCTATTAAATATAACGGGTGCTTTTGAA
The DNA here is from genome assembly GCA_963854805.1 of Plagodis dolabraria. NCBI lineage: Eukaryota > Metazoa > Arthropoda > Insecta > Lepidoptera > Geometridae > Plagodis > Plagodis dolabraria. The sequence continues at coordinate 9,229,520 of OY978442.1, forward strand.
CTATCATTGCATCGATTTCGACAAGTTATTTCACACTTTTGAGTGTTGAATTCGGTTCCATTTTGAAGTAAATTTATTTAACGTAAAACTTTTTTTTCTGTTTTTTTTTTAAACCTTATTTTCTATTGGCATTTACATCCACATTAAGACGTAGTGTACACAAACAAGGCTATACAGCAGGACTACTGTATATCCATGTTTACATTTTACTTATACTATATAACAAGACAGCTGCCGGAACACACCGTTAGGTGCTTGGTGACAAATTTTCTTATTTTATTATGACATCTAATGAGAACGGATTGCTGATTTTAAAACTATTATAACCACCAAGTAATTAAACAACTTTAAACGGTTTAAATCGCGTATATTTATCATTATTATGTCCCGACGTTTGTAAACGTAGTAGTAAGCTGTCTGTCTTACACAGTAGCAGTAGAACTTTTTGCCTATTTCTACCGCCAAGATGTAATGTTCGCATTATTGTGTTTCGGTTTTTTGGGTGCCGGTGAAATTAAAGGCTCACCAACTTTATGTCTCAGGCTGATGAGTGCAGTGTATAAGCTTCGCACTTATGACGAAATGCATCCATTATAGACCGAGGTAGTGGGCATTGTCCTGCATCCGTCACAATCACATTTAAAAAAAACATCAATGAGAAATCGAGAAGAACGTAGAGAGGCATTTTAATTTGTTTTATATCATAAGATAGAGCCTCCGAGCATCTATCTTATCGAAGGATAAAGCCTATGCGCACCCCCACACCGCCAAACTTCTAGCCAGCCAGTAACTTAAAATAAAACCTTATTAGTTACTGCCTTCTTGAAGAAAATACTTAGATGGCCAATCGCAAATTATTTTACAATCGTTTGCCTTTATTGGAGAATAGTAAAAATCCTAATGAGAATGCCGCCAGCGTGACCTATCCCTTGCCCATTATGATAAAATAAAATTAAATGAATAATTACGAGTAAGTAGCATTTTGGAACCTATTGATTTAGAGATTGTTCTTGTCAGTTTCTTGGTGTCGCTATGAAAAAAAGTCGCGACACGTATCGAGGTCGAGAAATGTACTTTTGGAAAAGTCGGTTAATGTACCACTTTTACAAGTAAGTTACCAGAGCAACAGTGGTCGGTAGCGGTGGCGCAAATTCGTTACGAGTCCTGAGGTCTGGCTTGCACAATTGTAATTGAAGTGAGCTAAGTGGCTGCTAATTTCGTTTACTTTGCTTTGGAAAGCAAAAGCAACTTTCTGGCAGACGACGGAGAAGAAGCAACGGTACAAACCACCGCCACGGTAACACGGTAGGCCTTATTTAATAATACTAGTAATTTGTGTGTGTGAACAAAGACCAAGCGTTGCACTGAATTTTATACAAGAATAAGACCAATGAATATGTGAAAGAATTTGTAAAATTTTTGTCACTTTGAAAATGATAGCTACTTTTTGTGGTCTTGCGCATCGCAACGACTCTCATACAATTTAGTAGTCTAACTTGTATTTATACAAAATTTTATCAAAATCGGATCAGGCGTTCGTAAATTGTTCCTAAGGAAACACATGTATGCAAACAAACGCTCAGGCAACATGCCACAGAAACCTTTCTTTGGTATATAAAAATCTCAAAACGGCAAACATTTTTACCATAAAAAACATTTAAAAATTGTAACTTTCTTTGCGGATTTACAGATCGTATCCAGGATTAGAAGGGTTATGCAGACTTACTTATTATTTAACTAGTAGTTTCGTATTTTAGTAACCCCATTTTTTTATAAGTGGGAATTACTGGCCAAACGAGATATAAGAATTAACGTCTTGGAGTGACAAGCTAACGAGAATGGTAACACGGCAACTCTAATGAACAAGCGTAGCGCTTACCATCAGGCGCGCAACTGGTCCATCTCAACACATCATTACGTCTATGTGTAGTGATGCCCCAGCGGCAATGGCTACATATGGATTGCCGGATGGTCCAAAGTTTGAATCCCGCCGCGACCTTCAGCTTCACCCCGTAGTATAGCATATAGGGCATTTTGCGAGGACCGCCTAGCTGCACCCTAACAGTGTATTCCAGTTATCCTTGAGGAGGCAGTTTAACTCCTTCGAACACATCACATCTTACGATCAGGTGAGATTGTGGTTAAAGGTTATGGAAGACTGCAATGTTGTTATTTGGCGCAAGTACATTTGTTGAAACCTGAGGAAGAGAAGGAATCTTGGATTAAACCATGATCAAAGCGAGTGGTTTTTGATTTAGATTCCTGAGCGAAGGTTTCAAAGGTAGGCGTAAAAATTGTGGGTTTCGCTTTGCAGTAAAGTTATTTTGCGTCTCGTATATAGATATAGGTAATCTGGGAGTCTTCAAGTATAGAGTGGATAGGTATTTGCTAGGTAAACATGTTCTATCGTCGACAACGTCGCACTTTCCATCAGGTGACTTTCAGTGCCACTGAAATTAATGACATCCAATTTTACGAACGATTTAATAGTAGAACGTTATTGTTTCCTTTTTTGTTTTAAATAGTTGTTTTTATTACAACCAGTTAATCCAGTTTTGAAACACACTTTGTTGATAACCATACGACGTGATCGTCAATTATAACGCTGAAAGTAATATAAACAAATAAAGCTATTGGTAAACACATCCAATTTAAAATATTAACCTACATTGCAAATGAGGCTTATCCGTTATGAAAACGTACATAACTATGATCTAATTTGATTATTCAACAAGCTAGAAATCGGCGGAAAATCGATCCGATGCTGCTTTGCGAAATAATTATTCGCTCCACAAACGAAGTGAATCATCAGGGTCTTGATTCTGCTGCACAATATAATTCTGTAGACAAATACTTTCCAATGGCAATTTGAGTTTGTAAACTTTTTTAACAGTGCGCTTTTACAGTGGATCTCATTATAACGTTATTATAATGTTTGTTAGGTTAGGGTATTGGAGGTAGGTAGGCATTGTATCATTTTATATTTTTTAAATTTTTAGTACACATTATTGCACTATACTTTACTTGTTTTTTTCTTTTAAATACGCGTGCTTTTATGTTATAATAGCGCTGTAGCGCTTTTTCTTTACATTTTGTTTTTGATACACGTGAACTTTTCATTAGTAGTTGTGCATGATTTTTGCGTTACATTTCGTTTGAAATACTCGTGTTCATCTTTATTTACCGCGCTAGTGTATTTTACTTACTTTACATTTTGTTTATAATAACAGCAAAGTTTATGAATATTTTAGCCAGGCGGGCATTTGCAAAAATGTCCTTCTACCAAGAGAAACTTAAGCCAGCGCCGCGGCGGGATTCGAACCATGGACCTGCTGCGTGGCAGTCCATGGCCAAAGTCACAGAGCACTGCTTCAAAAAACATAGTTATAATATAACTATACAACGTGTGAGATTGGGTCTCTATCTCTAAACCTCATTATTTCCCCGGCTTTGGCTCTGTAATTCAACTTTGAGTGAAATAACCAACATATCATCTTGTAATATAATGTGATATTTATTTGCAACAGAGAGCCAAGCACTTGACCTTAATCCTGGTGGAAAACAACGACGTTAAGATTAGAGTTCACGGGCGTTTTCCATACAAACGCAGATTTGTCATATTTTAAATACCAAGTGTTCATACTCGATGAAATTTTGTACCTTAGCATATTGCTGAGTCTAGTATCTATGCTTTTGGTTTTCCAGTTTTTCGATTTATCTTTTATTATGTCCGCCAGTCAAAATAAAAATTTCCATACAAATCGATTATATTTGAAAATACTTAATTATACGGAAATCTGGCAAACCAGATGCATAGATATGCATCTGGTTCTGGTTCTGGCATAGACTCAGCAATATGCATACAAAATTTCACCGAGTTTGAACATTTGGTATTTAAAATAGGACGAAACTACGATTGTATGGAAAGCGCTCCTTGAACTCTACTCTTAATCTACGCTAAGATGCGCCTGCGCAGAAGACCCTTATTCACTCTGTACTGAATCCAGATTATTTATACCCTCAGTCCATCTGTTTATCAACTATCAAGTATCCTATATAGATACACTATATCATTCAAGATATAAGTGTGTAAGGTTGTTCCCATACATCATTCGCACGGACAAAACATGTTGAGCGAAAACTCTTCGTGTATATTGTATATAACGTATATGTATATACGTATATGTATATACGTTATATACAATACTATCGATTTACTATCTCAATACCGTGTAAAAATTATATTATAATTGCAGAATCAGGTACCTAAACTGAACAAAAGTTAATCTGAAAATCATTAGAAAGCACTCTAGTCTGTCTTATAGCTTTTGGGCTTTTTCTGAGTTTTATTTTTATCTTAAACCTTGTGTTATTCCTTTTCGAAACTGATAGGTAGTAATTATTATTTAACTGGTGATAGGCCTTTGACCACAATCTCACATCAAAACAAACAGGCATTATGTAGGATGTGAACTTGAAGGCTCTGGAGGACAGCCGTCGGATCATACAACATGCATAGTGCTTGACTGACAGCCATTCTCAAATAGAAATTCCGTCACCGAACACCTAACTGTGTTTTCAGGTAGCTGTTCTTGAGAGTTATTCCCGTTCTAGGTGAAGCCTGTTTACTATTTTCAACTACAACACTAACTATTAGGGGGGATAGTGGTATCTGGACGAACGTGACTTCGTAAGGTAACCAGCGGCAGTAAAGTTTTCTAAACTTTAAGTATTCTTGCTATATCTTATCAGTCAGATCAGATTTTCGTTATCTTGGTTCATGGATCAAAAATAATAATAATAATATCTTTATTGAAAAACTTACATAGCACAGAAGTTGTTGAAACTCTGCCTTTTGCTTTAGTAAAAATGTGTTGCAAAAGGCAGTCTCTCCTATATATTAAAATCAAAGTTTAACAATAAAACTAACATAACTATAGAGTATATACAATAATTAATGTGTTACAGAGGACAAAGTACTCACCTAGGATCAAACAATCTGGGATAACAACATTAATTAACAATGTAAAATATATTGACATAACTATGTGACTATAAAATCTTCAGGTAATGAAATAAACCTCCGGAACCTCACATGAGAAGGTCCTGTCCATATCAAGATCATATCATTCGGTACTGAATTGCGTTGGCCTCTCAAGATATTCCTTCGTATGTCTCATGTGTCTATAAATCCACAGGATATTTATGTAACCTTGTTATTCAATCCGGAAAAACGATGAAAATATTGCAGCTTTACAGGTCAGTTATCCACCCTTACGTCTTCTAAACCGGATAATATTACCTGAGAACAGAACATCTTCGAACAAATATTTTATAAAGAATAAGTATAAAAGACGACAGCAAAATGAGGCCGCAACACTTACTTACTCCGTCACTTACTCGCTAATAAAAATCTTTTTGAATTATGAAATTGGAATACTGGTATAATTTGAAATGTAACCGATTTTTTCGAATGATAATCTAAAACAAACCCTAACTTCACTTTTATGGTACATGCTAAAGTTTGTGACTTGAGTGATTAAGGAAGTGAGGATGTTAGTGTGTACTTTGTCTCGCTGAAACAGCTGGACCGATTCGCAAGATTGAACTATTATGTACTTATATAGTGTAGTTTATGGATTAACACATACATAGAATACATTTTTATATACAGAGTTTATGGATTGAAACATAATGATTATCACTGCGAGATGCATCTATAATGGTGTCAAAATATAAATGTTTAGTTGTCTTTGAAAGTATTTATACGTTGAAATAAAAGTACAAAGGAAGTAACACAATTTTTTTTTTATACGTTGAAATATTAAAAACATGCTTATTTTTCTTGAAAGAGATGCTTAAAGTTGGGTCTTTCTTTTATCTAAAATTACGAGTATTTGAGCTAGTGTAATTTCAAAACTGTATAATTTAATGAAAATCTGATGCACCACAAACCTAGATATTAGGGTAGTGATTACGTAGGTAAAAAATCATTGATTTTTATTCGCTATTATTAAAATGAGATTGGAGCTGCGTTTTGTATGGGGGCGTTCGTCTAAAATATACCCTTAACACTAGGGTCATAGAGGGTGGTGCCTTCAGCACTTCACCCGAGGCAGACTGAGAAGTCGTAAAACGCCTAGGTGACGTCTGCAAGCGCCGAAAACTCACCACTACAAAAACAAGAGTCGACAACGGGCTTCAAGGGCATCACTGTAATACGGATCTCGACTTGAGTATAAAAAAATATCTATGTAATCTAAGTTTTATATAATTTCCCTCCATATAAGTTCCTTCTTAGCACATTTATTATTTTACTCCGTAATCTTTGCTTCCTTGCGTACACGATTCAACTTCCTTATGTTCCGTATATACTTAAGACGTTACACACTTTCTAGTTTCACGCTAATTTCTGCTTATCTCTCGACAAATCTGTCTCTTCATGACGATCACAGCCATTATGAGACCCATTGTCTTCTTATTACGGCAATTAAAACATCTTTACGCATACCTATTCTTGCATACCGGATACGAGGCACAAAAAATCTCATAATGTCTCTACGTGTGTCCAACTACTTAATTAAATTATGAGTTTTTAATTAACAAGTTATCCGGGAAGTAACAGTGCCTATCAGAAACGACAAACGTATAACTCGCTGTTAATGTTTCTGTATGGAATATTACTGGTCTATAGCCTTGAGTATCGTCAATACAGAAACAATCTCACGGTTTCAATGAGTTTGGTTATTTTGATTAAACAATCATTACCTACTTATGGGCGTGGCAAGAATGCATATTTGACCAGCTGGACAATAGGCATGATTACCAATTATTATATTTACAAACTACCATCGTTACATGGATTACTTGCAAGTACCTTTGCTTATTTTCCTGTATCCCGTAAAAGGAATGATTAACTTAAGTTCTTACTCATCTAAAAACTTATGTGTATTTTGATGAGTTTTTTTTTATATAAGTACTATCCAAACCCCTTCTCTAATTAGAAATAAAATAGATACGAGTAGGTATTATTAATTTAAGTAATCCTTAGTAAATTGGAACACCACCGTGACAAAAGGTTCAAAACATAGTTTAAATTTTATTGGCCGTGGTCACAACCTCTAGGTCTTGGTTAGGATGTCTGGATCGGTCAATGTCATTGGTTTCTCCTACTAGATATTCTCAGTAACACCACAGCCTAAATATTATGATTCACAAGTCATACACTTTTTTTTGAGGGGGGGAAATGCCTCCGTGATTAAACATATGTAGGTATACCTAAGTAAGAAGAAAGTTCACAATCTAACACAACACTGTGAAACGTAAGCTCTAATTCATAAACTGTTCGTAGAATCATGACTTGATATATGATGCAATATTCCAGCATAACACCTATCACATTGAAACAAAGAAATATACAACTCAATGCTTATTGAGAAGACATGATTGATCATCTGTATTTATGCCTATCAGCCTGCCCACGACTGTACTTTCACAGATTTTGAGCTTCTTTTGTTTCCATTGAGATACCCGTACATATTAATAATGCATAGGTATAGTAAACTGCCAACACCGTTAAGAAACTCAATGTAAGGCTGTTGTAGTACAAATACTTGCCAATAGAGTGCACTTTCAAAGATGTTGAGTTTGTTTTGTTTCTATTGATATACATGTATATGATAGACCAGTACATTAAGTATAGGTACATATAGGTATATACTTTTAAATAAACTTCTTATTGTAAGAACTCTATTCAATGTGATACAATAATATATTATTATAAAGATGCAAACACATCAAATATGCGCTGTGAGATAAATGAACAAAGCCTTTATTATATACAATGCAAACAAACAAAATATAGCTTTAATATAAGTTGTACGTAAGCAATAATCATGAAAAGACACAATATAATGTATCCTAATAATTCATACAAGTAAGCATGATCTGATCTTCATTGTTTTCAAACATTTTATTCATTTCAATAATACAATTATCGACAATCCACTTATATCTTCTTAATAGAATTCGTAACACTGACTGACAGACAATAGGGGCATTAAATTTTGCACATGAGTTGCTGTTGCTGAGCTGAAGGTTATCACTAAGAAAGGATTTTAAATCATCCCCTAGAGGCTTAGATAATTAGGGGTTAGTTAATATTGAAGTTCGCTCTTTTTGAAGATAGAAAACCTAGAATTGTAATATGGAAGTAAAATTGAGGGTGTAAGGCTAAAATTGCGGAATGTTCTCGCAGCCGTTCTTGAGTATAATCTTTAATTGGATCGTTACATATTACTCTTACCCACAATAACATGGTAAATAAGTTATTTATTAACTGTACAGTCTTTTGGTAAACCAATAACAAAAGTTCCATCCAAGTGCGATTCGAACACCGCGAGGCCCGTGAGGTTTCCATACCAGCACACAAAATATGTGTAGTATGCAAAATTTCCAAATTTGTTTCGTGAATGAGCGATATTTATTATTTGTTGTTAACTTCAGAGTTTGTACTATAATTACCAAAATAAGGCTTTTTTATGTATTACCTTTATCCAAAAGATCATAAACAATAAACGTAAAAATATTTGGTTTTATATATATGGAGGTATATTTATTTTAAACTTTTTGTTTTGTATAATAATCCACCGTCATAACACAACTCCTGTCAACCTTTTAACTATAACGGTAACTCAAAATGCAGCCCCATAATAGGTCGAAGGAGGCTTAGCTTGTTCTTTAGTACAAAATATTAAAATAAGTGAAAGTCAGCACCATACTGATTCAAAACACTGGCCTCACATTATCATGATCCGACGTCCACAAATTATTTCATACTTTTCAGAATTGGAAGTCGGTTCCGCTTTTTTCACTCTTTTTAATAATGCATACTGCTTACAAGATCATTCACTCACCATCTATAAAATACTGTTCATCATCGACAACAGCAAATGCCATCATATCACCCAGGTATGCAATCGAAATTCTCGATCGTGGGCTCGGTGAGTCAAGACCTCCTGAAGATGCTTGGCTTAGAACAGAATCTAGTCGAATATTCTTCTGGTTTGGCTGCGTGGCGTTTTTGACGTCACGTAGGCTTAACAGGAAAATTAGGCGGAATAGTCACTAGATATATATTTTTATATATTTTAAAGTTTTTTTTAAGTGTTTCATTAAAATATAATTTAAAGTTTTCTTAAGATACTTTGAAAAATATTTGTTATTATTAAAAATGGATTTCCGCAAAGTAACGCCTGAATCTATTCATTAGTAATCAATTCATTTGAAACTGATTATGACGACAGCCTATAGTTAGAACATCTGCCTCAAACAATAGAAAAATTAGATCGTACACTTTATCTAATCCGCTCTTATTAATCGCCTTTATATTGTCTAATCGTATAGACATTGTTACGCAGTACAACCTTTCTATATTGAAATCATTGTTTGTGTAATTGCTAGATATAGTTTGAGATTCAAAACTCAATACTTATGAGTTGTTCATCGAATTATAGCCTTATTTTAAGGTGTATAGGTTCTAAAACAGGAATTTGAATGGTCGCGGATGTTATAAAAATAACTTAAGCCTAAGTCTATGGGTTGAATTATGAAAGAATCAATTTTATATCTCAAATTGAGATCAGTCTGCGGCACTTATCAGTGCAACCGTAAGTACAGAACTGTTGACTCGCACAACACAAGACAAGGCACGTCCCCATACACAGTCAAATTACTCGTATTAACATCTGTTCAAGTAGGCCTCGTTTGCACTACGTCTTAGAATATCTTTTTATCGATATGAAACATCTTTTTTTTATGTAATTATGAGGGAACAAGCACGAGACCCACCTGATTAGTGGTAACCTCTGTCTATAACAGATGTAGCAGTTCGTCACGAGTGACGAATTGCACTGCGCCCGTCACCCTGAGACATACAGTTGTTAAGTTACATGTGCCTGTAATTTTACTGGCTCTCAAGGATTCCGATTCTAATGAGGCATTCAATCATTTTTTCGGCATTTTTAAATTGCTCTATGATCTGTGTTTCCCCGTGATACGAATAAAGAATTATGTATATAAAAAGCCTAAAGGGATAAGTAAAGGAATCAAACTGTGCGCAAAACGTAAAAGAAATATGCTCTGGAAGTACACAAAATGTCCAAAATAAATTATAACTCATTTAAATTATATTCAAAGAGATTAACAAATATCAAACAACTAACAGAAAAGTCTAAAAACAATCATACCATTAAAACGGCGACTAACAAGTCCAAAGTGACTTGGAGTATTATAAATAATTTAATAACTATGACCCCAAAAATTTACATTAATCGAATAAAAATTAATAATAATATATTGACTAATCCAAGTGACATTGCCCAAGCATTTAACAATTTCTTTGTGGATCAAGCAAATACAACTCAATATAGCACATTAAACAAAAATAACTGGACCACGCCTAAATCTTTACTTCTGCCCGTCAACTCCATGTGACAACTCAATATTGTATGAGGTTTTATATATACTAACAGCACAGGCTATGACGATATAAACACAAAATTAGCGAAGACAAATAAAAGGTCGCAAACATATTACAACGCTCACAGAAGGAAAATTCAAGTTGCACGTGAAGAACATTTTGATAAAGAAATTTTACTACACAGTTTGTGATTACTTAAACGACAAAAATGCTTGGACTGGTTCGTTTCTGCCAAGCTAGCGCCTGTGAGCCTGTGACCTACGTAATGTAAACAAATATTGTAATAATTTGACTATATAGTATGTAACACTTTGTTAAAAACGTTTAAAAGAATGGCCCCGAGTTTCTTGCCCGTTCTTCTCGCAGTGGCTCTATAATTTATATTTGTTGAACGTGGCAGTACAATGCAGAATATTTCAATATTAAAATTTGTAATTGACATTCATAACAGCGTCGTAGACGCCTAAATTGAATAAATGATTTTTGTCTTTGACTTTGACCGTTTCTTATTTTCGCTTTTCGGATAAACAAAAGTTCTAATTTAGTATGAAGTTATTATTCAGAAAGTTATGTCGAAACTGTCGGAACTTTAAACCGAAGCGGAAGTACAACGAGTAAGTATAACAACTTCCTGAAGGCTGACGAAATACAGAAAAAAATAAAGTTATACCATGCATAACATTATGTGCTTTGAGCCACCTTTGAGTTTCCTTGATGTGACAACGTACAATATATGCATAATTAATAATCACACTAATATTATAAGCGCGAAAGTTTGTGATTGAGTATGGATGTGTGTATGTTTGTTACACCTTCACGTCGAAATGGCTGAACCGATTTGGATGAAACTTGGAATAAGTATAGACAGATAGTTTAGGGTCCTATATGAATATAGATATCCTATTAATATCTTAATATTATTATAAGCACAATCGCGTGCTAATCGAAAATCACGTTTACAAAACTTTAAAACACAATATTACTCAACTCTAGTGGGTATCGAACCCACGTTCCCCGATTTTACGCACCGGGTGCATTAAACACTGGATTATCGAGGATCGCTCGACTGAGCTGCAATTTTGTGCTCCATTTGTTATCAGGGACGGTGCGCACTGCGCAGTCATCAACCATACTACTAGACTTCGTCTGATCGAAAGAAGTGCTTTTTCAAACACTTAACTTTCGTAATTTTAACCGACTTCAATAAAAAGAGGAGGTTTTCAATTCGGCTGTACTTTTTTGTACCTCATAAAGCCTTAATGGGTGTCTTTTTTATTTTTATTTTATTATTATTTATAGGTTAGCCTTGAACCACAATCTCACCTGATGGTAAGTGATGATGTGGTCGAAGGTGTTTACAGGATTAACCTAGAATTACTGACTCTCAAGGGCAGCTGCCGAAAGACATTAGGTGCTTGGCGACAGACTTTCTACTTAAGTGTCGCTAGCCAGGCGAGCTTTCGCAAAATGCCCTTCCACCATGCGGTAGCGGAAGCACAAGCCCGCGGCGGCATTCTAACCATGGACCTGCTGCGCGGCAGTCCATAGCCAATGCCACTGAGCTATGACTGCATCAAACCGATTTTAATGATTTTGTTATCTTTTTTTTTAAATGCGTCCCTATGGAAGCAATGATAAAGACAAATTCACGTCAAAAACGATAAAACAAAGCTCCCACCGTTAAGTGCAGTGGGCGCATTGCAGTTCCTTACTTACTTGTGATGAAATGCATCTGTTATGTGATGAAGTGCTTTATTTCAATTCATAATAATAACCTATCTATCGTAAGAAACTTATTTATATTGTAATGAATAGATTCAGGCGTTACTTTGCGGAAATCCATATTTAATAATAGCAAATACTTTTAAAAGTATCCTAAAAACATTAAATAATATTTAAATAAAACACTTAAAAAAGCATAAAATTATATATCTAGTGACAATTCCGCCTAATTTTCCTGTTATCTACGTGACGTCATAAATAAACATCACGCAGCCTAACCGGATGAATACCCGACTAGTTTCGCTTCTAAACGAAGCATCTTCAGGAGGTCTTGACTTACCGAGCGCACGATCGAGACTAAATTCTATTTATATTTTAGGCTTAGGGCCTTCTTTACTACTCGTAATTCTGTCTGTGTGCCTTTTTGCCAGATTTTCTAAATAAGTGTGGAAGGAAGGTGCGGTGCATTCACAACGCTCTATCTACCACGAAGCAAACAGTTCAATACCCTCACATAAAATACCAGCGGTCATTCCAAAATGTGTATTTACACTAGCAAAGGGTAACTAACCTTTGACTCGTGACATTACATTCACTCGACAATCTGCGGGCTGCGGGCTGCGGGTCACCAGTGAAGAAATTACAACTGCATTAAACGCAAACTAGAGCACATTCCGGGCAGTCTGTTTGGTTTATGGGTGCCGTATTTCAACATTACCTATGGTTGTTCTACTCTGTATTTATTGTTACGGACTCACCGTACCATATTACCCAAGTACCTATAACTCTGGTGCCCCTTACCTGTTTGGCCATCGAAAGTGTTGGTACTGACAATTGTCCTATATTTTTATTGTAGTGCTATTGCAAGTCTTAACCTCAGCCTATCATTTTTCAAAGACCACTCCCTCTTAAACTCAAACTAGAGCAAATTCCGGGCAGTCTATTTGGTTTATGTGTGCCGTGTTTCAACATGACCTATGGTTGTTCTGCTCTGTATTTATTGTTACGGACTCGCCGTACTATACTACCCATACCTCTGGTGCCCATTCCCTGTTTGGCCATCAAAAGTGTTGGTGCTGATAGTTGTCCTATATTTTTATTATACTGCAAGAGCTAACCTTAGTCTATAATTATTCAAATACCACTTCGTCTTGAATTAAAACTAGAGCAAATCCCGGGCAGTGTATTTGGTTTATGGGTGTCGTATTTCAACATGACCTATGGTTGTTCTGCTCTGTATTTATTGTTACGGACTCGCTGTACTATACTACCCATACCTCTGGTGGCGCTTACCTGTTTGGCCATTGAAAGTGTTGGTGCTGATCTGCTATATTTTTATCGTACTGAAAGTCCTAACCTCAGTCTATCATTTATCAAATACTCAAACTAGAGTACGTCTTAATCTCAAACTAGAGCAAATCCCGGGCAGTGTACTTGGTTTAAGGGTGCCGTTTTTCAACATTTATTTTTATTTATTTATTTAGATGCACCAACAGTGTACATATAAAAAATACATGATATACATATTGTCTTACAAATTCATGACAGTTAAGTCATGACAAGGCCTGATACGTACACCTCTTACAGGCGCATACATCATTCGTAATAATTATACAGTGAAAGGTATACTAATTATAACTATAACTAATATGCAGGCTCTCACGACACCTACAGTCACTTTTACTAAATGTTTCATGAACTTTTGACGACTTGACTACTTTTTAGTAAATAAACATTGTGAGCAAGCAATCCAGATGATATTTTAAGTAGGCTCGACCAGTAAGTTCGTAAGAACCTGCCTGGAGTTGTAATAATAAAAGTATAAACCAAATAGATTTGAATACAAAAAATAAAATTGTTAAAATTATGCAAAATAGTTAGTTAAAACATAAAATTAATAGGCATTTAACATTAATCGTCTCTGTTAAGAGATCTTATCAGTGTGTCTTTGAAAACCTTGAGAGAATCATGAAAAATATCTAGATGCGTTAAATTCGTTGTGGCTACGACACATACTCAGTGTTGGCGAATTGTAACCAAGGTTAGATGAAAACGGGTGCTCCGAAAATATTTTATTTAGTTTATATCTCGGATAATTATATGGAATTCTCAAATTGATATTGGATAGAATACACGAACTCTCAGAATGACCATGTATCAATTTGTGTAGGAAAGTTACATCACGCATTTTTCTTCTGTCTTTTAAGTTTGTCATGCTACAAAATTTTAAACGATTTTGGTAAGGACTTCTGTGAGAAATTTCTGAAGAAGGAAACGCTAGAGCCCTTGTGAATGAGCGTTGGATGCTTTCGATCCGCTGAGAATGCACTGCGTAAAGAGGGTTCCACACAACACTTACATATTCAAGGGAGCTTCGCACTAGTGAGTTGTAAAGTATGATTTTAGTTAATGAAGAACGAAAACGTTTCGTATTACGTCTAATACACCCGATCATCTGTGCCACCCTCTTTACAATAGCATCAATATGCTCTCTAAACGACAATTTTGAGTCAATAATGACACCCAAATCGCGTATTTCACTTAATTATTGTAAAACCATACCGTTTAATTTATATGTTGCACTAATGGGTTTTTTTTTTCGTGTATATTTAATATAGAAACACTTTTGAACATTTAAATGCATTCCATTAACTACACACCATTGCTTTATGTGATCAATGTCGCTTTGTATAAGGATCACATCAGCAGCAGTCTCTACTGTTCTATAAATTTTGAGATCATCAGCAAAGAATTTAAAAAGGGCAGTTTTTGTGTGGTGATGTCATTAATAAAAACTGAGAAAAGAATAGGACCCAGATGTGAGCCCTGGGGAACCCCAGATTCTGCAAAATAAATTCCAGATTCATACCCATTAACCGAAACCACTTGCTGTCTACGACTTAAATATGATCGAAACCACGATAAAAATGATCCGTAGATGCCATTTCACTCCAACTTACGCAATAATAGTAGATGATCGACTTTATCAAATGCGCTACTAAAATCAGTATAAATTGCGTCAATTTGAGGCCCTTTGTCCACTTCTTTAACAATTTCAGTTATAAAAACGACAAGGTTGGTTTCTACAGATCGACCTTTTTTAAAACCATGTTGGTGCACTGACATGAGGTGATTAAAATGACAAGAAAGTATTGGGCATATTAAGGCTTCAAACAATTTAGAGAAACACGACAGAATTGAGATGGGCCTATAGTTTTTAACATCGCTTAAGTCGCCTTTTTTATGAAGAGGGATGATTATGGCCTTTTTCCAATCATCAGGAAATACTCCATCTGATACCGACCTGTTCATTATTAATGTTAATGGTAGTGCCAAAGCCGAACCACATTGCTTGACTAATAAAGGTGGTATACCATCGGGAACCGGCCCCTTTAATGCATTTAAACATTTAATCTCTTTCAAAACATCACGTTCTGTTAACCTGACTACACCTATATAATTATGAGGATGATTATTATAAGGAATGGGCGCATTACATCCAACTAAAGAGTTGTGAGACGTGAAAGCTTTGGAAAAATTATCGGCAAATAGGTCAGCTATATCTTTTCCAGATTTTACAGTTTTCTGTTCCATATGCATTTCTGCAGGAAGTATGGAACGATTCTTGCGTTTGTCTTTAACATATCGCCAAAATTCTTTAGGGTTGTTTGCAATCGACTCCTCAGTTTTAGCCATATACGATGAATAAAGAATATCAAATAAATTAATTAAATAAACATGACCTATGGTTATTATATTTTATTGCTGTTGCACAGGTAACTGTGAAGAAATTATTATTTCGGACTCATCGTTCTATTCATAACTCTGATAGGTTGAGTCCAAAATGATATCTGTTCTTACTCTACTGTAACAGCCGGATCGTCCACTGTTGAACACAGCCTCCCCTATTAAGGGATTATTTGCCATAATCCCCACGCTTGGCAGGCGTCTTGGGGATCGCAGTGTAAGTTGGTAGTTCTTTAGAGGGCTCTGCTGCCCACCTTACAGTATTTTTCCATTAGTCGCCTCTTACTACACCCACGGGGCAATATTATATCACCAGCGAATTATTTATGGCTGTAAAGGTATATGTATTCAACCTTATTTATGTTATTTTGTAAATGTTCACCTCGTTCGGTAATCAAACCCGCCCCTTCCCGTTCTATGTACCGGATGCCTCAAAAGAGCGATGCCCTGATTTGGGTCACTTCCCTAGAGAATCATTGTTTGGATTAAGATTAAATATATAATAACTATGGACATGTTGGCAACAAATCTATGCTTAATGATTTTTCATAACTGCTTGCCTATAGGTACAAAAAAAAATTTGCACTGTATATGCTTTCAAATTATTTTTTGAAATTCCGCCTCAACGATAATTACTCGTAGTTTTCTTTCACATGCAATATATGTATATATATATATATATATATATATATATATAAGTCACAACTTTCATAAGGGGAACGAACGGTGCTGCCATCTATGAGTTGGGTTTAATTCGCGGTTATTCGCTTAGAAGGCCACGGTGCTTGAAATTTATATTATTTATTTTATTCTTATGGCTTTGTACTGTTGTCATTTAAAACTACCAATGTAGCCGAAGTGGCATTGTTGTTTTCTGAATAAAACGACTAGAAAAAATAGGCAGTAAACGAGTAAAATATATCCTATATTCCTTATGACGAATGAATTATACCCTGTAGACTTTGTATGTAGAACTGCATTTGCTATATGGATATGGCCTTCAACTTAAACTTGCTGGATCATTAGTTTGTATTTTTATGATATAAGTATCTACCTACACTACATAAAAGTTAGCTCCCGTTTCCATTACGAACTGCAATGCAGTCTCGAGTGTAATGAACAATGTTTAGTCAGGCGTTGGTCTACACACTTTCATTTCTTGGCAAATAAATTAGTTATAGGGTCAAAAATGATCTGTCGTGACCGTGTAAAAAAAAAGTAAATAGTGGGGTAACGAGTGGGACTAACACAACGAAGGTTCCGTACATACCAACATATACTCGTAAACTCTTAATTGACCAAAAATCGTTACACTTCCTATACGCGCATAGGTAGGTATAGTTAGATTGGATTTTGGAATTCATATCTAAACTCCGACTCGCACTAGCCAGGTTTTTTTTTGTTTGACCTAAGAGTTTGTAGTACAATTACTTATACTATTTTTTTGAAGTCAATAACATAATCAAAACAGTTTTTGACGGCCTCGTTGCTTGTACCTAATCGTTATATTAGTAACCAACAAATCAATGGTTGCAGCCTTCTCTACTATGGTTGCAATTCAGATATGTATCTAACTACTGACTATAGGATGCAAGCATACATATAGGTACCTAACCTAATACCATGTATACAACTACCTAGTACTTGTATGTCACCTCCATATATCTGCTTATATAACACCTGACACACACTCGCATATCAATTTCGCAAATACAACAATGTAAGTACTTTCGAATGCAACCTCATTCAATAAATAACGAATAGCAAAATAATAAGACAAATAATGCGCCCACGCACTCGCTGCAACACCTTCTTAATAGTTATTATTACCTATTTGAACTTTAGTATATAACCATACTTTTATCGCCCGATGTCTTACTTTTCTCAGTGTATAACCTAACTACCCAATAGATTACTGGTAGAAAGGTAATGACTACTAATTTTCCTTGGGTTTACTCACGAAGGCGCGTCTCTCCACGGTAAATTATTGTTTCATATTTGTACGGGTAGACCGCGTTTGTACACGCCGTCTTAGTGTGGGTGTAAATGTTAGTAGTAAATACAATAAAACTATATATGTAATGTAAAATATAACCGCTTAAGTAGGCAGTGTGGTTATATATAACTACACTCAATAAATATAGAGCGGCAAGCCTTTGTGAGTGGAAACTGTTGAAAGGTCTGTAATGCCCAGAATAAGAACTCCTCTAGGAGTTATATAAATACCATTCTAAGTGGTCCATCTGATGGGTATTAGTTTTTTAAATACAATTTAATATAATCATTCATTAAGTCCACTTTTCTTTATAAACTTTTACTAGCGCCTATAATAATATTATGTTCAGGTCCGTGTTGAATCAATTAAATGAATGACAGTCATGTTATAAGTAAGACATTGTGCATTCTTGTCTTGACTGTGATGACTGCTGACGACCACTCTCATGTAGAAAATCTCGCCAAGCTCACAAAGTATTCCAGGGATAGCTCCCTTAGAATTGAGAGTTAGTTCACTGATTTCTAAGTCATGTCAGCAACCATCTGACATCATCCCTTAACAATAATATTATAATATTGGGGATAGTAGTCAAAGGCACAGCCTCATAATAAGCATAGGTAAAGCTATTATTGAGTGTATACCTACATATAGAGCTCATATCCGTGAGATAATACGCCTTACGCCTTAGGTACTCTTAAATCCATGTCCACTCCGTCGAAATCCGTTCTGACTTAAATAATTAATTTTGTTCTGTAATTATTTTATAGATTAACTTACCTTAACACTAACAATAACTTCTGTGATGTAGGAAATAAGGATTAAAATAGATTAATTGTAGTAGGCGTAGTGCGTGCCCATACAGCCTTGAGATTTGAAAGTGTGGACAGCAACCGGGACGTAAAATGCTTTACTGCCGCAAAGTTCCAAGAAAAATATGGAGCATGAACACTGATTTAGTACGAATGTTAAACAATTTTAATAGACCCTGATATACCTAGCAAGAAAATGAATTGATTCAACATTCACTACTAATAATTAGCGCATGTCATCCATCATCAACTTCACTTCTCATAAAGTATATACGTACCTACTATGTGGCAAATATTGCAATCAGCAAACTATTTGATAACCCACAACTGCACTATGTACGTACCTATTAAACTACTAGTAATAAAACCATAGCGAAAGTCTAACATCTTTAAAATATTGTTTGTACAAATTTACCCTAGGGCAAAAAGACCACGGCCGAGGCTGGAGGCTGCAAGAGCTAGGCATATAAACTCGCATCTAGCTTTGAGTAGGTACACACTTTATATGTGTACAGAAATTTCATAAAGAAGTACCTACAAATCTTCATAATTCGTAGTAACCGCCAATTTTGCATTTTATGCAAATTGGATACACGCCCGTGGGTTGGGGTAGAATGTCACCTCAGAGCAATAAGTATCCTTCTTAGTTTGTCAGAGAATGTCACCCTCCATCTCTACTCGCAAGTGTCGTAAAGGCGGGTACTCATTAGCGAGCTGTAACCGTAACATGCCTGATACAGTACGAGTTTCCCCTTGTTACAGTTTAAGGCTCACGACGACGCGACGTCGGCTAACTGATGAATGTGTTTTTAGCGGGAAAAACTTATTTTTTAGTGTGTTACCGTCCAAACTGAGTGTTTGAAATGGTGGATTAATTACTATGTTTTATTATGTGTTGCTGAATGAGTAGGTGCTAGTGTAGGCAAATACCACAATGGTTACTTAAATTATTTTAGTGTGTGTTACTTTAGTCTTTAGTCTCGCCTTACTAAAATATTATGATTTTTACTAAAATATTATGTTTTTATATAGTTAAATCTATGCAAATGATTCTAAATTCAACCTTGTTTCATCGGCATAATTGACTTGACGAACTATTTGACGTTAACCAGAGATGGTGCAACTGAGCCTTCTCAACTGAGTGTCAAGATTAACTATGATCGTATAATTAAGAAATTATAGAAAATACATAAATGACACGACTACTTAAACCGGTTAGGCACAACTTGTACAATAATTTACGAATAGTACATAAAATAAAAACTTACGCTCATATTTATATCTAATATATGAAAAACACGGGTGTTTGAGCGTGAACTTACTATGAGTCGATATCGCTATCGACAATGTTTCGGCTTCTACCGGAAGCCTTCCTCAGGATTTTGAGTGTGGTACGTATCTGTGTGCTGCTTCACCAATGTGAAGCAGGAGATGGTGGACACAGTTAGTTTTGCTTGTCGGACTGCGATGGTGTCATCTGAAGAAAGCAGTAGCGATGAAGATGGTGCATCGCATCCTCTACCGAAAACGCAGCGTTCGCCACAACACTCCCCGCAGCGACCCCCGCCGCCAGCGCCGTCGGCTCGAGCACAGCGAGCTGCCGCCCGCAGTGTGAAGCGTGACGCGACCGCGGCGGACGTACCACACTCAAAATCCTGAGGAAGGCTTCCGGTAGAAGCCGAAACATTGTCGATAGCGATATCGACTCATAGTAAGTTCACGCTCAAACACCCGTGTTTTTCATATATTAAATAGTACATAAACCTGAAGAATACTGATTCAAGTAATAGATGCTGAAGAATAGACAGTAAGGTCATGAGAAAAACCCAAGAAAGGTGAAAGAAAAACGTAAAAAAATACTAGGATCCGGATTCAAATTCCGGAGTACGTTATTGAGTGTGTCGCAATTGTGTCCGGTGCCAACAAATAAAGTTACAGGGCTGAGAGCTACGTTCAGAGCTTAGAGTGTATTTGTTTTTTCAAGTAACTCGTAGGTATGGAATTCATTAAAAAGTTACAAACTTTTGCAGGTTTGGAACGATGGAGTTGTTAAAAGCAGAACATTATACTCTAAAGGAGCTTCCCTTACCAAAGATTTTCGAAACAGTCTTACAGCAAAACTCGCACACAAAACTTTGTCGCGCTTCATCCGCGCAAGAGCTTACACAGATTTTTGTTTCAGAAACACACAAGTTTTTTCAGTTCACGTAGAATAACTTGGGTTGCCTTCCGATACACGCCAAAAGCGATTAGTGCCCCGTCCCTATCCTCTCGCTTGGGGGTGCTTAAATGTTTAGGGGTAGTTCTTCGCAATTTCATTCTTCGACTAATTCATATAGCCAAAATTTCATTTCACTTTCAGCTTCATAACACATATTAATTTTAAAATAGGTAAACCATATAACATATATTTGAATGAGGAACCCATTTTTATGAAGCAGTTTACAAGATATTCAAATAATTTGCGCACTTAAGAATCAAAATGTGTTAAAGATGAAAAAGAAATACAAAAAATAATTGTATGCACACTTCATTTTGTACCTAGACAGCAATTATTTCTTCTCTCGTGTTCAATAAGTTTTTGTAGATATTCTGTGGCATCAGAATAAATAATATTGTAAGAAATATTACCTACATAAATTTATAGCAGCATGTAGATTGGTATTATTTGTTGGCTTATTCTGGATGCCCTGTTCCGTATAACGGTGTATGCTATGAATAAGTATGTAAAGAAATTTAAGGCAAGCTCTGAAACAGCAGAACACAAACATTACCACGACGGGCGTGGTTTATAAAGTGTACGGTGCGACGCAATAACAAACTTGAGGTGACCTATCGGATGCTATCATTTATAAGCGCCAAATCAATTATCCAACCCAATTGAATTTGGGAGATTGTGTGTTTTTGTCAATTGTGAACTTATGAGTCCGAAATCATAGCGGTAACTATATGAGAGTTACGATTCTTTACATGTTTATTCGTAGGATGTGTATTTATCACCTAAACTCTGTTTTTTCTTACCTGTCTTAAAATGTAAACAAACATACCTCAGTTACAAAATCACAAGTTTTCGTCATAATCGCCTATATTTGGCCATTCACAACTGACTAGACCTAATAAAAGAAACATCACGCTTCGATAAACATACAAATATCATTGAAATGTATAGTATTTTCCAAAATATAAATCAATTATCGTAATGATCACAAAATCTGTATACAGTAATGACAGTGTTTTGACACTAAGTACTCTATCTTGTCTATGAATTTTAGTGATGGGAAGATGGGTATCAAAATAATGAATAGTTAATGTGAACAACTGAACATATTTCGTTCATCTCATATTCTTCGACATATTCACAGAATATGGTTTAAAATAGTGTATTGCCTAACAAAAAATGAAAATAACAATAAGTTTAAAATAAAGGGGTTTTCATACAAAAACCTGTTTTGTTTAACGAATTTTATTTTTGCTCTATAGTAAAAACGGTAATACGTACAAGCGTTAAACTTGGTATGATTTTAGTCCAATCAATAATAAAAACCTGCCAAGTGCGGGTAAGGCTCTCGCTAAGGATCTTGCATCTTGCACTGTATGAAAAACAACGATTTTATGATCCATTATGTGTCGATACGGTCCCTTCGGTGTGGAAGTACAACCTGCACTTGACTGGTTTTATTAATAACCAGAACTAAACTAAATAAATAAACATGTCAATGGCCCTGTCTTCCATTACTGACTTTTTTATCAGGTCGATGATAAAATAATTAATACATTAAAGGTTCCACGTTTTGTATTAAAACGAAAATTTAAATAGAAATAACATAAAAATGGCTCCAATATTATTTTGTGCGTAACTACAGTGTCCAAGTACTCAAATTTTCAGACTTAGTGCTTTATTGTGAACAGTCTGCTAAACTGATTTTTTACCAATGTCTTTTAAGATAATTAATTTTCTCAATAATGGTATGTAATGTTGCCATAACATCTCTAAAAAGTATACAAAAAGTGTTCTTTACCGGAGCCTAACGCTTCGCCTCCTCACTTCGCTCGTCGTCGCATCAATATCGAATAAAACTATATAAACAAGTGTATGACAATAATATAAATCTCGAATATCAAATATACCTAACTATATAAACAATTCTATTACAAAAATCTTTCGTTTTATTTTACTCATAGTATATATCATACAGTTTCATAGTATGGTTCAGTACGGCTCGTCGTTCATTCGATGGGTTCCCATCACTAATCTTGTCTTTGGATGACCAACCGCCATGTTTGTTTACATAATAAGACAGGTAAGAAAAAACAGAGTATACATGTATCCATGTATACTGCTGCATCGGTTTTATATACCTTAGATAATCTGAAATTTCATCGTTATCGATAAAAACGGTATAATTTGAAGAGAGCAACTCCTAAGATTGCAGCGATTTAACTAGCCCACAAATTAAATAGATATGTCTAAAACTAGCCACTCCCATGAGTTAGGTATACACGTTTATTTTATTGGTATTTCCAGTCCATAGATATATATCCATGGCACTGAAAGCTGTGCCACACAGTTGGAAACCACGGGTTCTCCCATTGGCCTGCAGCTTGTTGCTCGTCACCGTCGGAATCTGCTACTATACAGTGTGTTTCGAACTCCCGCGCCGACAATACGCATCGTATGAAAGCCAAACTACACACGATATCTATCTATTTATTTTTAAATTACTATCTTTGTATGAAATTTGGAAGAAAAATATGTCATAAATAATGCATTATATTTGGTCGTGGCTTTTATACCTACGTACCTCAAAGAGGGAAACGCGTTATGCGTGCGTTACCGCCGTGCGTGCGCTCTCGACGGCTGCAGCGGCAGCTCACGTGGTTAGCGGCAACGGCATCCACACAGTGGGAAATAGTGGTTACTCACCACGGTTGACAACGCATGCTCGCAATCCAAGGGCGTTGAAAGGTCAAACATAATTTGGTTGCAAACCATCATCTACACAGTTTTAATCCATGGTTGGCGACTATGGTGGGAGGCTCGTTTCCAACTGTGTAGCACAGCTTTAATTTACGTCCCGAACGAAGCCCTGGGTGCCATGGCAACACTGTTGACAGCTGTTATACATCGTTGTCTTTGTCAAATTGTCTTTACGTTTGAAAATTCGTGCAACGGTGGAAATTGTACCTACCATTTATTAAAAATTACTTTTTGTTTTATGAAATATTTTGAAAACGTGAAACAAAATACTTTAATTTTCTTATAGAATGGAAGCTGCTGGTTTGCTCGCTAATCAAAGGTAAATCCATATCTACAAAACGTATCGCGTAAAGTTTGAACTTGCGCGCTCGAATGTATTGATTTTCTTTCCGAAAATAACTTTGGACGATGTAAATAAATCATAACGCGTACCTTTAGCATTTTGTTACCCTTTATTTACAAGGCTTACTGTATTTTGCCTTGATATTTAATTATATTATACAAGTGTATTGAGGGTTATTTTTAGGGTTGCTGCAGACAATACGCCAGATATAACTCCTGTGAAGCCAAGATTAGGTCGTTTTGTGGATGTTTATTCGCCTGAACACCTGAATTTGACGCCTAAACTTGTGAGTACATTGTGTTTTTATTTCGGTACATGTCAAAAATAAACAATTTGTTTTATTCCTAATGCACACATTGGAGTCCTGATCAAATGTAACTGGATATATTCCGTAAAGACAGCTTTTTAGAGCTACTATTTCCGAGAGATAACTGTTGAGCTAAACTTAGCTCAAATAAAGGGTACATTAATTATGCCTTTTGGTTTAACAACAAATCCTATGTCTGCAACTGATGTGGAGTACACTAACAAGTTATTGCTGGTTAACAAGTGGAAGTTTGTAATTGCCAAATGTATAATGATGTATGTAAAAGTACAAAATTAACAATGTAGGTAGACTCCTTACCTTGGCATATTATGAGCATAGCTTCGCATCTTTCTCACATTTACCTCTTTCCTCTCAGCTTGTCGACTTTAGGATGATAGATGCCAATATCCAAATGCTAACCATAAAAAACAAAACATAATTCATCTCAGAAAAATATTTTCCTGTATTTAAAAGAATCATGTTTATATATATCTACTGTCAGTGATAGGCAACATTTAATTGATGACATCGCTCACTAATCATTAATGAAGTCACAATTAACTAACAAAATATTAATCATGCTTGTACAAGTAATGAATTTTAATATTTAAAGTACATTAGTTGCCTCAGCAATAAAATTTTGTATAGTAATATTGTTAAGTATGTACATGAAAATTAAACCCAAAAAATAATAAGCTGAGTTAAGGCTAGAACTGCAACCATCGTATCAGACATGACAGTGGGAGTCTTAAGAGATAGGCGGCCCCGCCTTCTGAAGAACTGATGGGAGAGTGTAGGGATTATCACAAAGCCCCCATCGGAGATGGATTATGTTCGACTAAACGTCATGGCTGTTGTTGATTATGATATCATGAAAGTAATGAATTGAAATGTTCAACTAATTAGTGGTGTCAGAACTTAAATTTAAATTATTGCAATATGTAGCAGCTGTGATATATTTGCTGAACAATGAATAATAATTTACCCCTATTACTCTTACAGAAAGAGAAAACAAGTTTCAATCTAAGAAGGAATGCAAGTCCAGAACTTCACACACCAGAAAAGATTGAATTTGATGATTACAGATGCAGGTAATTGTTTATTTCTAGTACAGTAGATGTGAAGTTGGTCTGAAACTACACACTCTGAAACTACATTATCTAATAATAACTAAAAAAATAAGATTTTACAGTGAACTTGGATAAGTCCACGCACTTTGCCCACACACTGAAAAACTAATGGTATTGAAGAGGTTTAGTGTATTGTCTCTATACAAAATTTTAGATTTAGGGTTAACAACTTTGAAGGGGTGTGCATTTTTAGACAGGAAATCTCTACTTTCTTAACTACCACAACTAAATCCAAGTACCCATGGGCATATTACTGATATTGACAGATTACGACTATAATTATCCCTATATATAGATATATATAAATTATGTGTCTCGTTGTTTGTCCGATGGACTCCTAAACTACTGAACCGATTTTAAATTCGATTAGCATACCATGTGCAATTTGATCTACCCCGTCCCCGTGCAAAGCCGGGGCGAGCCGCTAGTATATTATATGGGAATACTTATATCGATTTTAATACCAACTATTGTTGAATAATGTTTTTAAATAACTGCACTTACAAATATTTTTAAGGTTATAAATTTAATTTTATTTTCTTAAAAAATAAAGAACCGGATTCTGTTACAATTTTCAGATTTATACCAATTTAGTTATAGGGTCTCTCAAAACTAAATGGATTTTGCATAGTGTGGAACCTCAATAGAGTTACAAATACGCATTGGGCAGGCTTTTATGATAAATAAATAATAACTTATAAAGCAGTATTATATATACCATATGTTACATTTCAGGACAGTCAAAGCACAGAAAAGGTTCCAGAATGTGTTCCGAAACTGCTCATTTGAGGGTAACCAGAGCTTCCCTGGGTTAAGAGGGAAAGTCAGACCAATGATGATGGAGCTGGAGACTCCAACGAAAGTGAAACCAGCTATTGATCTTGTCAGAGGTCAGTTTCAACAGTAGCTAATATTTTATGCTTTGAAAGTTCCTTGTGAAATCAGATATATATTACCAGAAGTACCTAACAATAAACATGCAAATGACATTGTTATTTGAAACTGTTTTGTCTGTGTTGTTGTGTGTCATAATAATCTGGACTGCTATCATATTATAGCAACTCATCATCATGATCAAACTACCATAAATTTGTTGGAAATTTCCTGCATAAAGATTCAACTATTGAATAATAATATTTATATATCAGTTATTGTAAATAATTATTTACTATTATCACATATAACATTCAAACCATGTCACAGTTTAATCAAAGTATCATTCACTATAAATTTAAGCATGATGCATAGTTTTATGATATATATCATATGCATGACATTTGACTAACTTCATTAACATAAGCTTTTTATCTCTGCTAACAGTCGATGGACCGAATGGTCTACGCTTCAATACTTCCCTAGCCACTGAAGTCACAGGTTCATCAGTGCAGTCACAAACTGATCGCTTGCAGCAAACTATCAACCCGAGCAAAGCTGTCTTTACCATAGAGCCTAATACATCAAAGGTAAGAAGAGACTGACTGCATCCAAAGTGAAATAGTGAAAGTTTATTCTCTGAGTTTGATTCCTGGGGTGGATATTTATTAGACATTTCTGAAAATAAGTCAGTAGCACTCTGGTGTCTCGAACTGTGCGTAGTTTCAGTCCTCTCAGGGCTCGCTCTATATGGCAAGGGTCTAAAATATATATAGCGAAATATGGGAGATCCTCTGCCATCTTCATTAAGATGTTATTTTTTGATGTAAGAAGAGAATGCAGTTCTTAGTTTTTTTAACATACTTATACTTACTTTCTTTTAGTTACTAAACAAAATTATATTTATAGTTAGGATAAACATTATTTATTTAACATTCATTACAAGCTTGTGTTACAACATTCATTACAAATGTATCTATTTTAATTATTAACATTCATTACAAATATTTCTATCTGATTTTATTCTTATTGAAATTCGCCCATAACCATCTTACGCACAACACTATAGACACTAGCGAGATAGACATAGTGAAATGATTTGCAAACAACAAAAGCAACAGAGGCTTTGCCCACAGCTTACAGAAACTGCATACTTCCCATTGTATGATTCCCTTCCCATTGATCTGTTTGGGCTATAATTCAACAACTCCAACCTGATTCTAGTGGTGTCAGCTAGTATGAAGTAGATTAACTGGGATGTATTTGAGTATTTAGTTTAATTCCGTTGCAGTGATGCTCTTTGGTTTTTTAACAGATGGCGTTAGTAGTACATTAACAATTTTGTATTCATTATGGATATAATTCATTTTTTTATGGTTATAAAATTATATTTTTTAACACTTTACACATCTAGATATAAAGTTAAATTACTATGTTAAATCACAAATCTAACAAAACCTTCAAATTGTGTGATAGTGATGGGGCTCTCTTCGCTCTCCCTAATTACTGTATGCGTGCGTATGTTCTAACATTTCCACCACCGTAATAAAAAATAATGAATAGAACTAGGACTGTGTAATCCTACCCACCCCAACTTATTTTTAGCCCATTCCTGCATTTTTACAAAACATTTGCATGACAAACTGAAGTAGTTTGTTGTTACATTAGTTCTTTTTCAGAAATGACTTTGTACAACATTCCAGATCCTAATAGTAAACAACAAGGCGTGCTCACTCCTTGGCTATTCATCCGGGGAGCTATGTGGGCTAAAGTTCTCGGAGCTCCTGCGCAACAAGAGCTGCAAGGCGTTGACTCTGCAAGGACCAGAGCAAGAGCATGGGGATGCGCCTGAAGACGGTACCATTGTATTACTTAGTGGAAAGGTATACAAAACAGAACTTAATTATTTTAACTCTTAGATAACTTTTGCTAATGACTCAATAGTTCATTTCTTCCCCATTCTTATTACATTTGGGGGCGATATATCAGGACATATACAAAACACTCCAAGCAAGACGTCAGTGTAGGCACTGACGTCTGGCTTGGGGTGTTTTGTGCATTCCCCCGCCAGCTTCTACCCAAGCCATACCAACTCCTTGATATAGCGGAGAAGAACTTTGGGTCGCTGTCATAGCTGCTCCAGTGAGGTGTTTGGTGAGGATGTTGTCGATGAGATTGACTCTTATAGTCTGGTTGTAATTCGTATTTGTTCCGTGGCTTCGCAGTGCAATAGTACATGATCCACGGTCTCATCTTCACGGATACAGCCTCTACATAGCTCCTAATCTGTTGAATCTGTACATCGGGTATGGCGCATCGATAGTAAACAGTCGACGTTTTTTTTCCCTCGACGCCCCGTGACGTTTTGTTTAGTACTAAGTTGTTTTCCATTACCTAAACATGTCACCCTAATATCCCCATACCCTAATATATCACCTATACTATACAAAAATGACATTTTAATCCGTTTAGTTTGAGTGGATCAAACAGCGAAATGTAAATATATGTTTACAGATTTTGACGTTTTTTGTTTTAAAATTGAGTTTATTTGATGTAATCTCCAACCATCATATAATTTTCTTGGTACCAATGCAATCCTCATCATATTCTCTTTACGGGAAAAGAAATGAAAATAGACCTTTTTATGGAAAATTTTACAGGAAAAGGGGTTTGAACAAACGACGAAAATGGTGGAAAACAGCATTTTTTTTTAAACTATTCCACCTACAACTTTGATTTTTCTTTTAATATGAGTATTTACTATGGTTCTTTACCCATGAATTATTACAGATTGTTAGGATAAATATTTTAAAAGTAGTAACGAGATTAAAGCAACGCGGTTTTTTAACGTTTTTTTTTTCAAAAACTATACCACCTACGACTTTGGTTCTTCTTTTCATATGATTATTTACATGTATACTATACACCAATAAAACCGTCTGCATTATGAAAATAGGACGTATGCAGATTTTATGGTAAATTTGTAAACACGGCTATTGACCGCCGACCGGCTGGCCGGTTTGTACAGATGCGCACAAATCCGGCCTGTCGGCAAATAGTAAATGAGAGTAACATCTGCCGACAAACTGTTCAACAGTTTGGCAGAAAATTAGTTAAGGAACTGTTATTATGCCTTGTAATAAGAAATAAATAAAAAAAAAAAAAAAAAAGAACACTTGAATTATTTCAGATGTTTAGGTTTAGTAGTTTAAAAGTACTTACGAGATTATTTATTACGTAAGTTTCCATCAAAATAAATCTCGCGCAAACACTCACCGTGTTTGCTCGGCAAAATGTATCGAGTGAAAGTTTTTTTATTTTCATTTCTCGATTTGAATAACTTCTCGCTAACGTAGAGTGATGCGGTTTTTTGAGTTGTATAGCCAAGGATACTAGCTTACTAACAACGTTTGAATAATAACCATCGGATAAGTACAAGCCTCGAACTAATATTTTTTTTCAGACGACTGGAAATGCGGTCGGAACACACGAAAGGGTCAAATTAAAAAAAAATTCAATCCTTATCCTTTTAATTTCTCTTAACATCGTTATTGACTTGTTCCCTATATATATGCAAAATTACAGTTGTCTAGATTCATTATTGTAGAAGTAGTTACGAGATTATTATTAAGTGACGTAATATTGGCGCCAAAATGTAATTTGAGCTGGTTCCAGTTGTCATAAAAATATTAAAAATACTTTCTGTTATCTCAGAAAAATATGGATTTTTTCTTGTTAAGCCAAGGATCCATCCTTACGAAAACCGTCTGCATTATGAAAATAGGACGTATGCAGATTTTATGGTAAATTTGTAAACACGGCTATTGACCGCCGACCGGCTGGCCGGTTTGTACAGATGCGCACAAATCCGGCCTGTCGGCAAATACAAATTAGGGAATAGAGGACTGTCTGTTGCTCCAATTTTGTGCAGAAAGTAGTTCAGGTTACAGTGACCTGTAATAAAGCCTGCTACACAATGCACAGTTCCAGCAGGTTATTTGTCAGCTTCCAAGTAAACTTACATAAAATAATATTTTCAGGTAGTAGAACTTTTGACAAAAGAAGGAGACTCGGCACAGGTGTCTCTTTGGATAAGACAGTTGGACAGCGACGGCCCTTGCTTAGTTGTTGCTGAACCAGTCAACTGCAAGAATGTTGTGGTAAGTTATTTCACAAGATATTATAGTGATTTTTTATTTATTCAAAGGATTTTTTTGCGTCGATGCTAGTGAGATAATCAGTCATACCACAGATGACAGACTAGGTGATAGAAATGAAACAAAATCTTCACCACATAGTATAAAACAAAGTTACTTCCCGCTGTCTGTCCTTATGTATGCTTAGATCTTGAAAACTACGCAACGCATTTTGATGACAGTTTATTTACTAGATAGAGTGATTCAAGAGAAAGGTTTATATGTATAATGCATGCATAATATAATAGAGAAAAACTGATAATTTTCGAGGTTTCTAATGTCGTAAATAAACACATATTTTGCGCTTACGCTCAACGCTGGCTGAACCCTACAAGATAGATCAAAATAAGGTACTACAGTGTTGTAAACCTTGAAAAGGGCTACAAAAAAGGCCGCGATGGTATATGTCTATCTCTTAGGAATAACACACAATAATAATTTTTTATCCTTTGTTTTTACGAGAAATTGTGACTTATTTAATAAGGAATACAGCATTAATCCTTATCCAATTAAGTACCTTAAATAAAATTTGCATTTAATATAGATCAATATAGTCCTATACAACATGTTATTTAATTGAATATTTTCGAAGATATTACAGATTATTTAGTACCAGCATTGCACCCGTGCGAAGCTGCGCGGGTTTCTAGTACTTTATAATATTCACATTTTTGGATAGCAATGCACATCCCTAGGTATTGAAAAGTTAAAGAATAATTAATTACGGTAAAAGAAGGTACGGATAAAAAGCGTTCGTGGGGTTGGCTATGCTTTGCGCACTGTGTTGCAATCGAGATGCCGAGCTTTTTGCACGTGCTGTGCATGGTTATCCTCATTCGCGATAATCTTGGATTGAAGTAATGGAAGAATATTGTAATATCTCACTCACTCTTCACTCTTTTTCTATTTTGTGCAAATAATAAAGATGCAGTAAATCATTTTATGCCGACATGTAATAATATACAAGGTTATTGATAAAATGCTAACAACCTCTTAGGGTTGACTTCAGCTAGTCGTAACAAACT
This sequence comes from Plagodis dolabraria, assembly GCA_963854805.1. Lineage (NCBI taxonomy): Eukaryota > Metazoa > Arthropoda > Insecta > Lepidoptera > Geometridae > Plagodis > Plagodis dolabraria. The sequence goes on from OY978442.1 coordinate 9,261,126, forward strand.
TTATGAGATATTTTTTTTTGTTTAGAAAAAAGAAACTGTTTTTTGTGTTTTAATGCCCACTCTGAGCCAAGAGCGCCCGCCGCGGCAACACTGCACCGCACCGTGGTCCCTTTGAAAAGAGTTTTGTATATTTACATCGAGCAAAGTAATATATGAAATAATACATTACTAGCACAAGAGCCTCTTAACATCAGATGGTCCGCGTACTTATTCAGTCAAAAAACGATAAAAACCAAAAAAATATATATTTTATTAAACAAAAAAAAATTATCTCTAAATTTTTGTTAGGACTAGCAGAAGTCGACCCTAAGAGGTTGTAAGCATTTTTCCAATAACCATGTATATAGGACCGCCATCCCTTTTCAAAACTTGCTCCTCTTCATTCAACGGTTGTCTGGAAGAGATCGCTTTGAGCGATAAGGCCGCCAATTGTTCACTATTTTTAAGTCTGATATTTTTAATTTTAGTTTAGTTTAAGGTGTTCAATAAAGAGTTTATCTATCTATATAAACCCGCCTCCTAAATGTTTAAAAAATGAATTTTCAGGTCGTCCTAACTAGATAATCGCAAAATTGCGAAGTTTTTTCCAACGTGGTAAAACACTTCTATGCAGATCGAACACGAACTATTTTTATATCAAAGCGAACGTGAATATTCATCTCGTAGTACCTACATAGAGTAGATATTGTTCTAGTTTACAAGTTATTATACTATTTTTCCAGCTGACAGTGGACGCCGATACCGGCATGGTGGTATCTTGCGAAGGTAACGACGCGGGTGTTCTATTCGGCGCCGATTCCAGCGACAAGCTAGTGGGACTGCCCATTGCTTCGCTCATACCTTCCATACGGCTGCCTGTGAACGATGCTTCACTGTCTAGGAGCGTTTCTAAGCAGAAAGCTACAGGTGAAAAACATACCACCCTACTAATATTCTAGTTTGCATATGTTAGTAATATCTAGAGAAAGGAAGGCAAATAGGAAATCTTCGACGTCGATTTCAACGAAAAACTAGCTAGTGAGATCTGTGAATGTTCATTACTTCAAGACGCATATCGACTTAGGATGATTCGCTTTCTATAAGTGTTCCTAAACTGAAAGCTACAAGTAGATATATATATGAAATTATATCCCGTATACCAGAGAGTTGAAATATTAGAGTAGTTATATCCGAACACCACTGCTCTAAAAGCTTACTAGAATTTACCTATCTACATACCTACGCACATGTATATGCAGTTTGTAATGACAAGGAAAGAACGTTCAAATATTATGCGTCATATCTGTTGTGAGAAAGAGATAAATATAACCAATTCGTGTAACCACCGAACCGCCACGAAACGATCACCATTACACTGCGATCTCTTTCACTCTCTCACACCAAACGATACATATATCTCGCTCATCCATTTCATTGAGAATAGTTCCTTAGATAAAACAAAATGTCGATATTTTCTATTTACTCAATAAAAGCAATAATTACGCGTGAAATGAAACAGTTTTCTTATCTCTCACAGTGCTTGTATAATTGGTGCAGAGTCTTAAGACACAAGGAAGGCATATTGTCCACAGATTATTCCTAAAAAACACGATTAGCGACGATGTATTCACCGGACGCTCGGAAGTGCAACCCTGGTAGTGACTGGTAATTACCCAGAATTCGTCTAGTAAATATGGAGGGCATACAACGCATCTACAGGTAAAAAAATCTTAGCCGTATACACACACGTTTGAGAAGTTTTGAAAACTCACCTTCCTAAAACGGCTGGTCTAATATAATGAATATTGCTAGAAGTCAGGTATTGCTATGAGACTAAAGATGATTCGAGCTGTCAGATCATCATTGGCTCCGTACAGACGGTCAATGTGATAGAAATATTTACCAGTCAAAGAAATTGAAAAATTAATATATGGTACTAAACTACGAAAGTGTAAGGGTAGGAAATTTTTATCTGCAATCGTGGCGCACGTCACCTATGAATGTTTATATTTGCGCCCTCATTTCTTCCACATTCGTGTTCTTGTCTGTCTACTGGGATGGGTAAATAAAAGTTCTACATTTCGGTGATCACCGCTGATTATTGTTTTCCAGAATTACACAAACTTAGTTACAAAAGGTTATACTAATAAGGTGGGCGAAGTACGGACGCCCGGTATAAACGTGAGGGGGCAACTGATCGCATGCGGCTACTTTTGCATTATCATCAAATTGCGCTCACGTTGCATGTGTCCCTACAAAAGGATTCTTGTACACATTTTTTTGTAATTGTATGCAGAGATACTGTAATTCGTTGAATTTCTTGTTTCTAGGTAGAACCTTAGATGGGGGCTGCTTTCCTCTATGCATGTGGATATCTAAAGTAAACACGGCTGATAGTCCAGCGTGGCCGGCTATTAAGAATGTCAAAGATGCGAAGGATAAGTCTCTTTTAGAAATCAATGTCAGGGTAAGCATAATGTCCCGCTAACCTAATTTGATAATTCAAAATAAAATACTCCTTTTGATCTAATAGAATCTCTTTACACTAGAAGAATTATCCAAATTACTCTATTAGTTTAGTCTCCAAACATTATGATCTCGCCTTTTTTATTCCCTATATACATCCCGGTCAAGTTAAATTGGCGGCTAGAGCTGGCGAAAACAGTATCAATAAGGGTATGTTTGTCAGTAACGAAGGACACCGAAAAATGTATGAGTCGTACAACCGAAACGAAGATTGTGTCGGTACTGACTACTGATCTAGATTGCTGTAAGGCGCAGTATTTATAAGGTCGGGAAACCGCATCTAACGAGTTTTGTAAAATTACAAATTTACGAGAAAAAAAATATAATCATGTGCGGGATTCGAACCCGCGTCCATCCACCCCTATAGCCGGGGTATGCTTTGACCGCCTGAGCTAACATGACATTATGACTCATAGCATAGAATTTTTGCTCTCTTTCTTTAACCATCGTATGGGGATGGACATGGGGCCTCTGAACAACTTCGAGTATAAATAGTATAAACTGGTAACCAGATCCACCCAATTTCTGGAATATCCATTCTGAAATATGGGACACCTACAAACTCTCATGTTTTTGTAAACACCTCTGCTTCACTAGATATTATAAGAAGCTAAAATTTATATGCACGAATGTCATAGTAACCCGGCCAAATTAAGTTGCTCGCGATCTATGAAGAACTCGCGTATACTGACTTATTTACCATAATTGGCGGGATCCATTTTAACAGTAGCACGTTTACGTTAATTCTTGCTTCTCATTACAGGGTTTAAGGGCGGTGATAGTCATATAAATTCCTTTCGTTACATGCGTCTTATTTTCGGTATAGATAGTGTGATATATACCTGGAATTTGTACGTGTAGCTATAAGAACCTCTTTCTATTTGAATGTCATCCATAAATAAGAGATTAGTACTGTTACACTGTTCTTATTCACTTCAAATATTTTCAGGTAACATACAATGTAAGTGGTCTTTTAGTAGTCGATGAAAGTGGTATCATATCAGCCTGCAACCACCACTTCGCTATGCTAACCTTCGGGAAACCGCACTCGGAAGTGGTCGGCCATCACATCGATGACGTCATCCAAAACTTTTGTCGAGAAGCTGATATCGTTAAGATCCCAGAGAGGAATAGGAATATGACGCTTTCGCCCGTTAATAATGAAGATAATGGGTCGGGTAAGTCATTTGTAGTTCATGCTTTTACTGTTTCAATTGAATAATATTAATAATTCAAAATATTGTGCAAGAAAATTCTATGGGTGCTTATGTCAAAGAAACTGTGAACAATATTTGTAACAGTGTTATTTGTTACAATATTTGTAAAGATACGTAAAAGAACGCGCATACCAATTCGTTGCACCTGCGTCCGTCGTCTCATCCAAATATCGGTCCTTATTTTGTGCAACAGCCCTTCATGTCACGAGGCGTGTAAGTAGCGGCCGTGATATTTAGAAATATAAACAATTAAATGAAAGTAAAAGAACTGACAAAAATAATGGTAACCATCGGCAAGTTACACCTCGAACGCAGCTTCAACGCGTTTGTTTGTGCATACTTAAACGGAAATAGAAATGCTGTCAGAGTGTATAGCTACTAACTACTAGAGGGATTCGAACCCGCGACCTTCCGTTCCTCGGATCGGTACATGCTCTGCCAATTGAGTTGCCGTAGTGAGTGAGTCCTAGCTCAAATTTCATCCCTTCTTAGCGTAATATAATTATAAGTTGTATTTTGAATGTTTTTATATGAAAGATCTACATGCAGTTGATAATTTATAAATTGAAATATATATGTACTTTATTTATTTCATTCATTGTCGAAATATAGATTTAGGTTAATACTTTTATCTCTTTGTAGTATCAGACACTGATGACGACTCCTGTGGAGCATTCAACGGCAGCCAAAAATCAGCTTGCACCTCTCTCAACGTCCAACCTTCAATACTATCAACCACCAGAGAGAAATCCTCCTCAGCTTTATGCCTGGACAAATCTTGTAGCATGGTTACCCACACACCAACACCAACCCAAGACATGGTATCAAGTATAAGCACAACAGAGCAAAGGAACGATATATCAGCATTACCCGATGTCACATCAGGCATGTCTGGAATATCTATAGACGATGAAAACTATTGCCACAGTAGCATATCGAAATCTCGTTCGGAAAATATACTGAGATCCGAACAGAGCAACCAAATCAAGCTCTTACACAAGCCTACAGAGAAATCTGATTCTATTTACTACACGTCGCAACATTCTCAAGAAGTAACCCCTACGGGCAATACTCCAAGAGTAAGACTAAACGATCCCTCTTTACGTTTATCCTTTGATTCAAGTAAATACAGATCTATGAAGAACAACTTGCCCGGCCAAGTTAGAGATGACAAGAGCAGTTTGTCCTTGGATTTCTGTGATTCTAATGAGACGAGTGCTGATTTCTTGACGCCTATCAATGAGATGCCTCCGCCAGGGTGTGAGATCGAAGACTTGCCGAAACATAATGGGAATGAGAGTATAGATAGTTTGAGCAATGATATTGATTTGGAGACCCAGACTGAATCTGCACCAAGGAAGAAGTATGATGGTGAGGATAATTCTATGTATATTTATCTCATATCTTGTGTATCGTTTTATGCAATTATAATGGGCTGTTAAGTGTGCTGTAGACGAGATTTTGCGAATTTTCGAGTAAAGTTTTCTAGCTTAAACTTTAAATTGCTACTACGCACAATTTAGCAGCCGTCATTAGCTTTAAATCAAATTAATATTCATATTATTGTAAAAAAAATACTGTATTGAAATCTGAGCAAGCGAAGGACACTAGAATTGATTGTTTCAAAATAGAATCCTGAACATAGTGATGGTTTCAAAGGTATGAGATGCAAAATAACTGTGCAGCTAGGATAAATGCACAATTTTCACAGTGAGGTAATCCTAGGTGTTCACTCCCCTATTTGAGGCTTTATTCTAGAACTAATCATGATATCGATTGATCTCTTCATTATCTAGGCTTGTATGTACATACGGAATTTTGTAACGAGTACAAGTCCGTTTCTTTCATATTATCGCGAATCCGGATAACCGATATACATACATAAAATTACGCCTCTTTCCCGTAGGGGTAGGCAGAAACCACAGATTTCCACTTGCTACGATCCTTACATATCTCTTTCGCTTCATCTATGCTCATCAATCCTTTCATGCATAAGCATCGGTTTAGGGTATTCCTGACCTGGCCTTTTCTTCCGAACGTCTTCAATCTGATTTCGGAACGTTCGCCTAGGTCTTCCCTTCCAACACTTCCGTTCAATTGTCCCACATATACCTGTTTAGTCAATCTCATTTTGTTAATTCTCTCTACATGTCCAAACCATTTTAACATAACCGAATGCAACTGTTTGTTATAGACGAAGCGCCCGAAACTCCGTGCGTAGCCAAACGTTTGCTACGTACACACGTTACAACATCCACCCCGCAACACGGCCGCAGCAACAAGCAGCCGCAGTGCGAGTGCGTCGCTGAGTGTCCGCATAGAGACGGCACCTATCGAGGCGCTGTCAAGCATCGCGACGGGACTGAACTGAGTGAGTATGCTACTTTATATCTTATCAGTATTTTCCACATATATCAGGATTACCCAGAGTTGTGACGTATAATTGAATAATATATGAGTTGGGTGTGGCCCCGCTTCAGCGGGATCTTGCCATGCGATGAAGCTCAAGCCAGCGCTGGTCGATCCTCACTGCCGTAGATTTAACTTATTTTGATCATTGTTTTGTAAAAATACTTGTAAAAAAGTTTAATAACTCGCTTTCAAAATGTTAGCTTGTTTAAAACTCCATCCTAAGGTTGCCTGGTAGAGATCACTTTTAGTGATAAGGCCGCCCATTGTAACAGTTTACTTTTTCATTTGTTTTAGTCAACTTGTATTTTTTTTGTGGTGTAACATTCTATTCCAAATAACGTAATAAAGTAGAGATGTTGAAATACAAGATGAAAGATAGTACAACAATAGATTAATAAAAATGTCCAAATGTCTATTTTGTTAAATTTTAGACTATATTTTATCTGTTCCTATTGTAACATATACTCTCAGAGCTCGCGGATAAGTATTAGTAAATGAAGAAACTACCATCAAAAAGGCAAACTCAACTATGAATTAGGATAAGCTGGGACTATAAGAAAGTTGTTTTCTAAAATTGTAATTTTTTACAGATGTCCTATACACAGTATCGACGATGCAGGTAGGTAACGGCAGCCGCGTCCGTTGCATATGGCTCGGCGTCCAACTGGAAGATGGACCGAGACACACTACGCTCGCTTCCAGTGTTGCTTCTACTGCTGACAACTCGCTTATTCTTGTAAGTGTTGATCCTTATACTCAGTGCAACTAAATACAAAAATGTAAAGAAACAAAGAACGTATGTAGTAATGAGTCAGTTTGCATGCAGTGCGCATGTAGTAGGCCTTATTTCCGAAGAAACCGACAGTCACTGGAATAAGTAAGTTTACTTTTATAGAAAAGGGTGACCAAGGAAGCAACGCACTGGAGGAGAATTGGCGCTCCATATTCCCCAGAGTTACCAATGGCATATCTAAGCATCAATTCACTCCGAGGTGGCAGTGGCAGGCAGCGCAGCAGCCGGAATTTTTACTGTCAAACGTCAGTGCAGGCCATATCGCCCCCAGATAGAATAAGAATAAGTACAACGCAAGTTGAACTATAGATGTCGCTCCATCCCAATACGATGGTTGAAGAACGGTAAAAAAATGAGTTATGACTCCTTGTCATGTGAGCTCAGTCTTTCAGAGCCTTACCCTCGCTGGACGCGGGTTCGAATCCCGCACATGACTTAAATTTATCCTCTCGTAATTTTATAAATTATGGATGATGTTAAAAAAATATCACGTGTATTTATTTTGCACCAGGGCAACAAGTCTGTAAGCAGCCGACCGCAGTCCATGTCCCTAATGAGCCAGTGCGGCGACGAACAAATCGCGGGAGAGTACAGCAAATACTACGTCACGCTCAAACAAATCGGTATGTAATCATTATACCAGTATTTTTCTTTTGGAGCCAAGCACTTTGCTAATATGTTTATTTATTTATAGCTGAAAGACTAGTTTTTGAACACTATTTCACCTGATTGTAAGTGTTGATGTTGTTAAAGATGCTGTTGTTTCGTACCTAGAAGTTTAGTTACCGGCTCCCAAGGACAGTGCATGGCGACAGGTATTCTACAGAGTTGTAGCTTACCAGGTGGTCATTTGCAAAATATACTGCCACCATGCCGGACAACAACCGGTACCGACAACTTAACATGCCCTCCGAAGCTGAGACGCTCAGTTGTAGTGCCACTAGCTGTCACACATAAAACATCTGTCACTTGAAGATAGAACAGGCATAGAAGTTATGAAATTAGTCGTATGGTTAAAAACTAAAGCTCAGTTGTTGACTATTGTGTATAAAAGAATTTTGCTTCTTAACTCCAATCGTTCATAACTGTCATTCTTAATTCATAAAAGCGAAGCTAAAGCTTCTTACAATATGTTCTTGCGTTAGAAAAATCATTCATGACATGTTCTTGTGTCGCGTCGTTTGTGTTAGAGAGAGCATATTGTATTGACCACATATAAGTAGGTAGGAAAATGATGAACGTTGAAATTCATTTATGTTAATATCCCCTACACAGATATTGTTCCTGCACTCGAACAGAAAACAATGACCTGTGCTGTTCAAAGAGCAAGGTCAATGACCGATATTCTTTCTGCACGACGACCTTTCTTTGCCAGATTATATACAATCTGCTTGAGGCGAACCCAATCTGAATCCGCGTCGTCGTTTGATGGATTGGTGCTGAATCTTGGATGTAAATATCGTTATTCTTTATATAGTCATTAATTACAGGTAAAGGTGCTTTCGGGTGTGTCAAGATGGCATATCGTCGTTCGGATCGACTGCTCACAGTCGCCAAGTTTATACTTAAAGAAAAGGTCGGCGCTCAATTCTGGGTGGACGGGCCGGATGGACGGAAAATACCGCTCGAGATGAGTCTACTCCTCACTCTGAAACATCCTAATATTGTAAGTGTACAAATTTATTCCAGATTTAATGCTATAATAATAATATATGAACTTAGATATCTGTGACTTACACTTACCTGAGTATTTTCTCAGCTTAATCTCAGATTAAATGTCGATTGTTTATTATAGGCTGTGATAAAGTTAAATTTATAAACGGGATATTTATCTACCGTGTGTTTGATTGTATATGACCTCCAGATATTTGTAGACTCGCTTTGAATTCGCTTGCAGCAATCCTGAATTGGGTAGTGTGCTATATCACTAAGGATAGCTGGAGTGACCAAAGAAGACCTTTAAAAATTACGGATATGTATAGAAATCAAAAAATAAAGACACAACTGGTAGTATTCATGTCTGAAACTTAACTATAGGGCGCGGGCTAAAGCAGCACGAATGCAAGCGACTGGCAACAACGTACTTCGATGCATTTTTATCGGCGTGTAAGCTGCATCACGTGGAAATTAGTATGACGAATATTTTCGAACATTGAGATAATACCATTAGTGGAATAAAATTAAAGGTAACGGTAAACACAATAAAACCTTTAGAAAATTTTAAATTGAACTGATCGCTACCTTAAGCGCCACCGAGGAAGTAGCTGAACGCATTGGGCGTAGTTTAAAGACTTTACTTTGTGTCTTGATAAACGTTCCTTTCAAGTTCTCTTCATAGAAAATGTATAGCTTAGCCTTTTCGTAATATAGGAAACGCTCAGCAATGTTATATGACGTACTAGAAACTAAGTCCTGCTTACAAGATAAAACTACGTCTTTTTATTAAATCCTTTATTTTTAACTTATATATAATATATATTGTATATATAGCCATACACTTCCGCATTTAACGTCAGGACTGTGTCATACCCTCCTGTAGAATGCCATAAGAGGTGCCTAAGGGAAACAATGTGTTGATGACCCGCACGCTAACAGCCAGTTACATTGATATGTTGTATAAAATAGTGGTTCTTTCTGAAAAGGGAAGATCCAGTATTTGGCGTCTGACAGTTCATATTGATATAATATACTACGATAGATTTGTTTCTTGTATAGGTAAGCATAGTGGACGTGTACGAGAACGACAAATACTTCCAAATGGTGATGGAGAAACATGGCGCTGGGATGGACCTGTTCGAGTTTATAGAGCGACGGCCGCGACTTGACGAGCCGCTACTCAGTTATATATTCAGACAGGTACCCCTTTATTATGACAAATTACTTATCCCATAAGAATACTATTTTATTGAGAATAAAATTTTGTAGATTTAGTCATAGATAGGTTTGGCTGCAGACCAACGATAAATTACAGGCACATCTCTCTTACAAAACAGTGACAAATATACACTTTCCATAAATTTTTACTGCGAAAAAAAAAAATGCTAAAATTAACAATAATCAAAAAGAATGAAAGCTGTTATAGTTTTACCACATCCCTTGCTTCCACCTGGAACAACTAAAAATAAATAAACTAAAAATTAGTAAAATTGATGCAAAAAGTAAAGTTTACTTTTGCAGTATAAGTAACGGTTAATGATGCAAAACCGTCCTTTTCGTGCTGGAGAGGTGAAAATAAATTTTTCATGGACGCCCGGATCTTACTCTATTAGTGTATCCATCGCCAAGCACCAATATTATTTTATATCTATTTGTAACAAACTGTAGGTGAGATATTGTCAGTCATAAAAATATCCCATGTAGACTTTTTTTTTATAGCTTATATGCTAACCTTTGACCACAATCTCATCAGATGGTAAGTGATGATGTGATCGAAGATGTTGTTCAGGCTAGCCTAGAATGACTGGCTCTCAAGGACAGCTGCCGGAACACACCGTTAGGTGCTTCGCGACAGATTTTCTACTTGAAGGTGGTAGCTAGCCAGACGGGCATTCGCAAAATGCCCTACCACCATGCTGTAACGACTGCCATCAATAACACACCGGGACCGACGGCTTAACGTGCCCTCCCAAGCGAAGCGCTCAGTATTAATGTCACTAGCGGTCACCCATCCAACTCCTGACTGCGGTGGACGATGCTTAACTTAGCTGATCGATTAAGAACGGCTAAGCAAACTTCGCTACGAGGGCTTCGAAAAAATAAGAAAATATTTAAATATATTCTTTTATTTCCAGATAGGCCTAGCGGTCGAATACCTCCACTCGCTTAACATACTCCACCGCGACATAAAGGACGAGAACGTGATCATAGACAACAAATTCCATGTGAAGCTCATCGATTTTGGCTCAGCCACTTTTATGAGCAAAGACACACTGTTTTCAACCTTCTATGGCACCACTGAGTACTGCAGCCCCGAAGTACTCGCTGGAAATAAGTAAGTTCCGTCTCGAATGCTGAAGATCTAACACCAAGCACTTATCTGATGTGTTTCGGCATGTATGAGATCATATTTTTCCATATTACATAATCGCGAACCAACCGCACGCATCTTTCGGGAATTTCGATTAAATACTTTACTCCTCTGTGGGGGGGGGGTGCCGGGTTAGAATTAGGGGGTGAAATTATAATATAATTATGAGTATTGCAAAACACATATATTCCCGTGAGTGCCGTAAAAGGCGACTAAGGGAAAAATACTGGATGGTGGGCAGCAGCGCATTCTAAAGAACTGCCAACTTTACACTGCGATCTCTAAGTTGCCTGCCGAAGGTGGAGATTATGGCAAATACTCCCTAAATCGGGGAGGCTGTATTCAGCAGTGGCCGATCCGGCTGATACAGTGCAATACATTACTCGATTTTGGTCAATTTGAGATTCAATGATTTTGTTAGTCTGTGGAAAGATATTCGTATTCAAGCTATTTCGACGGTTTTTATATCATGAAGCACTAAAAGCTAAAGCTATTGCAAGCTACATCTAAGTTCGATTTTTTTCTAGATACGCTGGACCCGAACTGGAGATGTGGTCGATGGGGATAACGTTGTACGTTCTGACGTTCTTCGTTAACCCGTTTTCTGACATTGAAGACACTATACAAGGGCCGCTGTCTTTTCCGCAGATTGTTTCTGAAGGTAAGCTTGTTATTTCCACATGCACCTCGTATAGTATACCCCCGTGGGGTGCCGGGCAAGAATTGCAACCGCCAACTCGCTTAGTGCGCGCGTGCGTTAACGCGCTTGCGCGTCCTAATGAATGGAACAAAGCTCATCTGGCAGAGTATATTCAATACGACCATCATGATTTAATTTAGTAAATAATATAATAATGTAAATAAACATGATTTGTAATTATTTGAATAACTTAAATAATGTCACAATATAACATTTTAATATATTTATTTTTGCATTCATACTAGTTCTGTGGATTACATTATAAAATTAGTCTATACATGTCGCTCCATCTCCATACGATCTTGAGAACAAAAGGACAAATTATTCATGAGTCATATGTCATGTTGGCTTAGCGGTTAGATTCGTAATTTCGATCGTAATAGCAAGAACATTATTATTGTGAATATTCTCGATGGATATTTAATTTACTCAAAACTGCTTGTAATGTGGTAATTTTTTTTTAACAGCCTTCTTTCGCACAGTTGACCTTTCCGTGGTACTGGAATAGTCACCTGCAAAGTTGTATGTAATTTCATTGCTGATGAGTTAAAACAATAATCATTTGCAATATTCTTTGAAAATCCATTATTATCGAGCTTTGTTTCAAAAATACTCAGGTTGAAAAATAACTTCTTACAATACTAATCTGGTTTTTATTTATATTACCTTTTCGCATTGTGTAAGTAAAGCACTAAGCACACACAGGTTGTCCAAAAGAGCTCGCTCTCAGCGATAAAACCGCCCATTGTCACACCTTCTTATTTTTGTTTTTAAGTTCTAAGTGTGTAAATTTGTATTGTGGCTATAAAATGGCATTCTGCAATAACTGCATTGCTGGTATATGAATAAAGAACGGTACAGAATGAAAGTTTCACTACTACATGCACAGCTACGTGTGCGTAACTAGAGACTGACAAGACGCGGGGGTTGCAGCGCTCACTCGTAGAACCGGTTTAAACCAGCTCATTGAACAGACAAGCTTGTCGTAGCTTTTATTCTGTTTTTCTTTGTTCATGTCCTGCTCGAGCTTATCTTTGGCTACGCTCTCGGCCTTCAGGCTTGGTCATCATTGGCTGCAATGCTGACCGCGCTGTGAAGGCGTGGGTCCTGCACTTTTGGCCATTACCATTGATACCACTAACGCAGTCATAAAAGACCCCGACAGTAATGTACTATTATAGGCGTGCTCAAGGTTCATTCTAAAATTATTTCTATGTCCATAGATTTGGAGCAGTTACTCCGATGGATGCTATGCAAGGAGCCTCACAACAGATGTACGGTGGCACAGTTGATGTCACATCCTTGGATTAAGCAGCCCGTTGTCATCGGGAACTATGTATTTCATGAACTTGTTGATTGTGGTATGTTTAGTACTTCGAGCTTATGTAGGAAATTGTGTTTCCACCTACTTTGTGTCCTCTCCTTGTTCAGGCAAGAATTATCTTGGAGAATACAGGGTTATTGGTACAATGTTAACAACCTTTTAGGGTTGACTCGCTAGTCCTAAGAAACATTTTGAGATGATTTTTTTTTGTTTGCAGCGTAAGCAATGCCTCTTTAGGAGAACTCATGGTTACCATTCTCGTTACATTCTTTTGCTATCACTGTTTGTGTCATGTATTTTTTTATGCATGATAGGTTAGCCTTTGACCGCTATCTCACCTGATGGTAAGTGATGATGTGGTCGAAGATGTTGTTCAGGCTAACCAAGAATTACTGGCTCTCAAGGACAGCTGCCGTATGTGCTTGGCGACAGATTTTCTACTTAAGGGTGGTAGCTAGCCTGGCGGGTATTCGCAAAATGCCCTACCACCATGCTATACGATTGTCATCAAAGACAATAACCGGGACCGACGGCTTAACGTGCCCTCCGAAGCACAGAAGCGCTCAGTAGTAATGTCACCAGCGGTCACCCATCCAACTCATGACCGCGGCGGACGTTGCTTAGCTTTGCTGATCGATTCAGAATGACTAAACAAACTTCGCTACGAGCGCTTCAATATGTATGGAGGAACTTGACACTTTGGGGCTTTGTAGCACCACCTTACTTATCGTTGATTTCGCAGACACTGGTCAAATCCTTGTTTAGCCATATGCTGTAAAAGTCAAAAGCTTAATTTGTCAATTTCGCAATTCGTCAAATCCTTTATTAATCATATACTTTGCAAGTCAAAAGCTTAATTTGTCATTATCGCGATTCATCAATTCAATTATTCGTCAAGACTTCTACACGTCAAATACGTGATTTATCTTGTCATTGTGAGATCGAACACTAAAGTGCTTCATCTTTGATTAACCCTTTAGTGAAGCAACCTCTTATTTGTTTATATTATTCCAAATACGAAATATTTAAATTAATACCTACCATTTCAATAATGGTTCTTCAAAATTGAATGACAAAATGGACAGCATAATTAGAGTATTTTGTTGTGTATTACCTGATAAAAACTAGATTACTTATGAAAAAATATTTGAAATTTTGAAGACATATTTCAGATAAAAATAAAATAGTAATTTATGCAACTGTCATATAATAGAGGGTATTAAAACATGAGTGTAGTTTTTTGAAACGAGCCGCAGGCGAGTTTCAAAATAAGATAACACGAGTGTTTCAATACCTAATTATATGCAGTTGCATACACTACTTTATTTAATCTCATGGCTATAGGTAGCTACATTAAATAAAATGCAATATAAAAACCAGCGCTTTGCGCGCGCACCGCGCTCACCACAGATAATGTGAACTTATTGTTCACATTATCTGTGGTGAGGTAATTAATTGAAACCTTGGTCGGGACACATTGTACTTTAATAATTAAAAAATTGTTTTAAAGCATTGTTTTGTTAGGAGAATAATGCTTTAATTTATTTTTTTAATTTTGTTAAAGAAGTATGTATATAAAATATACCAATGAAGGTCAGTATTTCATTTCATAATTATAATATTACCGAATGAGATTATATAAATATATATATATATATATATATGTGATTATGAACTAGCGATTATGAACGCAGTTAAGATTAAACACTTTTGACAAACAAGCAGTTAAGATTTTCTTTCCAGATGTGCGTGAAAATAATATGTTTTTTTAATTGTTCGCAAGCCACGGGAATTATTATATTTGACAGTGGTTTTCTAGGATAAAATCGGATTAAAGGCTTAGTAGCAAAATTGAAAACAATAAATATTTATTTCAATTTGTAAATTATAAACTCGCGGTATGATCGTTTGGTAAAACAATTACAGGTCGGAGCACGCAATATAAAAAAAAATGGAAAATAAAGACATGATTTAAAATACTAAAGTTGAAATACTAATAAATAATCTATTAAAGGGCCAAAAATTACTATACAATGCTTAAAAAAATATATTGGATAAAGTTGGTCCATATTTCTTTCTAATAACATATTAAGAAGTTTTGAGTTCATAAAAACTACATGTTTTTACTAGGTTTTAAGGAAGGTGTAAGTAAGGTTTTGAGTTATTGAAAAGCTTTCAGTTTTACTGTTATTTTAATCCAATAAAATAATACACATAATTGATTTTATTTTCATCTTGACTGTCCCAAAGCGTGCTTGACAAAGAGCTCACTTGACGAATAAAGAATAAGTACATTTAAGAATTTGACGAATCAAGTATTTGACAAATTTAGGTTTGGATCAGTTTCTGGTTTGACAAATCGAGGATTTGTCTTGTCTATAATTTGACAAGTAAAGATTTGACGAGCATATAATTTGACAAATCAATGATTTGACCAGTGTCTGCGAAATCTTATCGTTCACTATTATTGTTTGTTCATAAGAAAACAAATAGATATTCCGTTAGGCTACTTTGTTCCTCAGAATAACGTGCGTACAGCAAAGACGCCATCAACGGTTGCTTCCTCTCGAAACACGCGCCAACGGCTAGATTTCTGACAGTAAGCTCTTTCTGAGCTCCGGAACAATCTCAAACTCATGACTTCTTTAAAACATTAGTCAACTCTAATAAATTGTTTATGAAATGATAATTGCAGATCGGCACGAAGCTAACCCAGAAATGTACTACAGCGGCAGTCTCGGATCGCCGAGGAGTGGGTCCCCTGTATCGCTGGCTGATCCACTAGTCAAAGGTAATTTGATAAAACTAACTGTGGTAAGGTAGACGCACTTATAATACGTATACTTAATTATATTATATACACGCGGCATTGCATCGACATCGCCTTATTTCAAGCCGTTCACTGTTCTTTGAAATAAAACTGCATACTTCAACGCACAACGACTCGGGACTAGCTCGGGGTGTAGTCGTGAAATCGAGTTGAGGCGATGTTGAAACTTCTTGCCACAACGCTAGATCAATTCCTCTAACAAAATTAGGGCACAAAACATCTTCTTAATGTGTTCCATCGAAAATCATCGCCATCTGAACTAGGGTGAATGGCCTTTTTATGAAATGAAACTACAATATGTTCTTTTCTCTTGTGAGGCTGAATAATTTTACTGTCCAGCCCGAAAAGTGGTTGATCGTACTAGGTAGGTAAGGAAATTTAAACAGTTCTATTCATGAAAACGTGTTGGCAATCTTTGGTTAGTTTGTTACTGATGAGAAGTAGAGTGTTCAACTTGGATGTAAGTTATCAATTAACTACACTCCTTGTAACAATCTTCTATTTTCTTATTTGAAGTACCTATTCTACGTATTGTCTAATTACATCCTTAATAATGATAGACTTTTTTGTAGATATACCAGAAGGGCGATCACGTATCTCTGTAGCTATCAGACATTTGATGCTATCAAAGTTTTGTAGTAATCGATATTTTGCGATCACGTATCTTGTAGCAATCAAATATCAATTTTTATCTATCGATATATTGCAAAGTGAAGTTGATGCGAGTAATTGGCTATCTGACCAATGGCATATAAATGGCACCATCTAATATGAATGTCAAAATAACCAAGTCACAACTTTATTCAATATGTATAATTATAAGTTCAATTATACAAAACAGTTTCTATCGATAGATACAAGATACGTCCAACGTGGTTCTGTAGCTATCAACAATTTATGTATGTATGGAAATAAATAAATAAATTTCATTGCTACAAAATCTGTCAAAACTTTCAACTTTTAATTTTTGATTGTTGCAATCACAATTCATTGCTACAGAAGATACGTGATAGCCTTGCTGGTGTATATTAATTTTCGGTGTAGCTAAATGTAATATTGGTGATATTTTCAGAGCGTTCGAACCCATCGGAAGTGGCGATTCGCTCCGACGGAAAGAACATATCGAAGTCTGAACCCAAACGTAACTCTGCGCTGGCTCTACAAGCGGCCGCCGAGAGAGACGCGCACTCTGATAACTACAGCCTCAGGTCTTCTGCTGACGTAAGTATCTAACGCTAAGGTAACAAACCCAATCGATAATGAACTGGAGCGTTTGGACTGCCTGTTGGTCTGCAATGGCCTTTAGGTTGCCTACGCTTTCTTTATTGTAACGGTATAGTTTGTAGGATTCTGCGTCATACCGCCGGTAAAAAAATATCGATGATACTTTCGTATCGCAGGAATATCACTGAAAGACATCTTGGAGTCATCAAATACCGATTGAATAGGTATCTTAGGCAAGCATGTTCCACCGTCGACGGCGTCGTCACATTCCATCGTGTGCTGGAGGCCAATAGCTTACTTTTTTTTCATGGGATTATGACGGAACACACACGACGCCCGCTTGATGTTAAGCGGTAACCTCTGCCTTTAACAGATGCATTTCGTCACAAGTGACGAACTGCGCCTGTCACCCTGAGACATATAGTTGTTAAATGTCATGTGCCAACAATTTACTGGCTGACAAAGACTGCTGCTGGAATACACTGATAGGTGCTTGGCGATAGACTTTCTACTCGATTATGGTAGCTAGTCGGTCGAGCCTTTGCAAAATGTCCTTCTATCATGCTGTGAAGCTCATGCCGGCGGTGGGGATCGAACCATGGACCTGCGGCACGGCATAATTATTATCACACTACTTCAAATAAATTAAACATCGAATTTAAGCCATGACTCACGAATTAAAATTCAAAATCATTTATTCAATGTAAGCGTCTGCGACGCTCTTATGAAGGTCAATTACAAATTTTAATATTGGAATATTCTACATTGTACTGCCACTTTCAGCAAAAAAATATTTAGAGCCACTGCAAGAAGAACGGGCAACTCGGGGCCATTCCTTTAAATCACACGGAGTGCTCTCTATGTCCAAAAGTTGTATTAAGTTACTTCAAACGTCTTTGAAGAAAGTCTGTATCATAAGAAAGTCGCTGTTGAGTCTACCCATTAGATTTGTTCGTCTATGTCTTTAGAACGACAGTACACATCATAATAAAGTTTGGCTAAAAGGTAATCTGTTCGTATATGAGCTGATTCGTTGCAAAATATGGGCCCATTGACGACGAAAATCCAAACTGGAAGCCGTGAAGCAACCCTAATACATTCGGAGGATGTACTGAAGTGGTCATATATGTTTTCAGATCCTAGACATCTCTTCAAAGCCAGTGTCGGAGGCGGCACTTACCGACATTAGTTCGGACGCGACGGGGCACGCGGCCTGCGATATAGATTACGACTGCGATCAATACGAGTGCGACAGTTGGGACGAGTGCGAGCAGGACAGCTTCTCTTAGAGAGAGAGACGACTATCGAGTGACGTGTTGCAATGGGGTTGCCCGTTATTACCGTTATTTAGATGGCGCTTGCAGAGCTTTCACTAAGTTTAAATAGACTTTTGTTTTTGGTATAATATGCCAATTGTCAGACATATAAAGGTCAAAATGCCTTATTGACAAAACTGACGGCTATGCTAGCGCCACTTTGACAGTTACTAATCCTTTTGGGAATTAATCGCTCAAAACTATGATTATCTTGATACTTGAGCTGACTTGATAAGCATTTTTTGAAATGATGATGTTAATTGAAGTCAAAATATACAGGGTTATTGGTAAAATGCTAACCTCTTAGTGTTGACTTCTGCTAGTCCTAACAAACGTTTTTAGGTGATTTTTTTTATTTGTTAATTTAATGCCTACTCCGAGCCAAGAGCTCCTGCCGTGGTAACACTGGACTGCGCCGTGCTCCCTTTGAATAGAGTTTTGAATATTTACAACGAGCAAAGTAATAAAAATATGAAATAATACATTACAGGCACGAGTGACTTAACATCAGGTGGTCCTCGTACTAATACCGTCAAAAACACACAAAAAAAATATTTAAACATAAAAAATTCATCTCATAATGTTTGTTAGGACTAGCAGAAGTCAACCCTAAGAGAATGTTAGCATTTTACCAATAACCCTGTATACAGCACTCGTTTTCGAACGTTCTGCTCTATGCAATTGATTCTGAACTAAGACATGTAAATTGTAACACGGTGGTTTCCTATGACGAGTTAAGCGAAGGAATAATCTTAATATCTTCATGACATTATTTTGAAGTGAGCATCAAAGAAGTGGCAGTTACATTGTACCTTCGGTCAGGCGGCCTTGCGTAAGAACTCCTCCACGGGCAGGGCTATACAGCATGCAGCTGAAAATCGGTCACCAAGTTCGCGCCTATCGGTGTGCTCTAACAGCTAGTTTAGTCCACTGCAATGGGCAATCAGATAGCCACATACCCGTTTTAAAAAGTCTATACCATACCTTTGGTTATTTACAACTTCCATTTGATCGACATAAAAACTATAGAAAGTATCTCAAAAAGACCACAAGTCATTACAAAATAACCTTGAGCCATTCACTTTCGTCTCGCTTTTAAATTGACGCCTCTTGAAGCGATTTTGCGAAATTTGTTCGTGACAGTTTTGTAACTGTATATCGACTGAGGTAGTCGAATAACGCAAGATTGTGCACGTTAAATCAAGAGAATGTAGCAGTCTTGATTATGATTTATGTGACAGTTTTAATAACTCTAGCTAACGTTAGTTTAATGCAGACGTGCTCCTGTGTCTTTAAGGAAATACTACCGCAGCGCATTTAATTGATTTAGTCTGAATCGGATAGGGTAAATTCTCTTAACTACTTGCTCGATAGGGTTATCAACAAGGAGAGCCCTTAAAATGTGCGTGATTTAAACAATTTTGAAACTGATTCAACTTATGTTAATGTACCTGTGTGAAATCGGTTTCAAAATTGTTGAAAAAAAAATGTGATTTGTTTATGGAATTAAAGGGAATTTCTTTTTGAACAGCGGCTTATACTTGCGTCACCTAGGGTTGTCAATGTCCGTGATTTACTGACATAAACTCGAACAGAAATATTTCAGTCTAAAAATGCACGCACTTCCAATGTCCCCTACATGTAAAATAGTGTTTAGACGCAATACATGAAACCTAGACAAAACCATTGGTTCTTTAGTCATCGTGGTGTGAGTGCGGAGTGCGCGGAACACAGTGAAGTCACTGCACGCACACATATTTAAATAATCTTCGTTTTCGTATAGGGGTGTGCATTTTAAGACTGAAAGATCTCTAACATGTAAAATAGATTAGATAATAGTTGCTACGTAACTCCGCCAACTGATTTGATAATAGTTTCTATGTTGAGACCATTTTGATTCAGAGGTAAGTGTTATTTGCTATGCCTGTGAGTTAGGTGAAAATACACACCGTATATAGTTAAATGGGTGTTCTTAAATACTACTTTATACCTAGTTTGTCTCAATTGTAGTGAATTCGAGATCAAAAAAGACCAACATATTTTTTTCTAGTCTTTAATGGAATTGAGCTTGTGTAGTGAAATGTGAAAATGATAATGTAGTGGTACTATCGTATAGGTTCGGCAATCGAATTTCATGTAGGTGTTTATATTCGGCTGTGGTCAAGGCGACATGACAGGCCAAAATGAGACCAAGTTAGAAAGATTAAAGTATAGTGTTTCATTTCACGTTTTGCTGTACATTGTTTATGTGACTCTAAGATTTAATTGAGGATAGAATAGTGTTTTGTTGGGGTCGAATTCGATAAGTGTGCGCTTCTAATTTGTGCGCGATAAATTTTCATGTAATTAACTTAGTTCGCGACAGTTTAAGATATTAATGTACTTTGTATTTGATATTTCTCATAATTGTACATTTCACTTTCATTACTGCATTTGGTAAAGGTTTAACTACACAAAATAAACATCTAAAATTTTGTTCTCAGACAGCAAAATCTACCTTGAACATAGATTATTTTTTAAATCTACCTAAAAAATTATCTATGTTGAAGCTTTCTCAAAGTAAGTTCAACAAAATAACGTTATTTTGCGTGTTTGTAACACCTTGTGGACAAAGTTATCGAGAAAATTATAAAGAAACGTTTTTTTCAAGTTGAACTATAGGTGTCGCTCCATCCCGATACGGTGGTTGAAGAACGAGAGCAAGAATTAAAGTTATAAGTCATTGTGTCATGTTAGCTCAATTGGTTAGGGCCACCCCTTGGACGCGCGTTCGAATCCCTCACATGACTATATATTTTTTTTCTCGTAAATTTGTAATTTTGTAATAAAGAAACGTGTTTCGGAATTAATTTGGACATAGATAATATGATCAAGAATAATAAAATAATAAAAAGAATAAAATATAATATTCTTACTGCTACAAACTACTAAATTCCTTCCTTTTATAAAAATTATTTGGCACTTGTCAGCGTCTCTTCATAAATTGCCACAATTTGTATCACCGTGGCGCAAGTTAACGTACACATATGCAACGCTTTTACGCCAAATTCATGAAGAAAATTAAATGTCTCGTTTGTCAGTATTAAAATGAATCAAATAGTGGAATACAGTTTCGCTTGCCAACAAACCGATCTCATTGTTAACTTAGGTATTGTAAGTAGCAACAGCACCACATACTTCAGAACAAGAAATTGCCTTGTTCTGAAATCTGTGTTCAATACGGTCTCATAAATTCTGCATCGCTGGAATGCTATTGTCAGGCTTCCAGAGATTAAGTAATATTTACCGCATCCTACTAGATCGCCAATATGACGTCATCGACGCCAGGTGCAGAGTTAATATGACCGTGTTATAAGTGTCTACTCATCGTGCATCATTTAAGCACTGAAGTTATCTTGTTATGTGTTAGTTTTACAAAATGGATGTCAAGTTTACTTAATGTTTACTCGTAGCAAATAAAAATTAATGTTATGTGGTGCTGTCGTACATGTAAAAGTTAAATGTTTAAGTTCTCATCCATATTCGTCCTTGCTTTAATATAGAGTATATATTATTGACATTATATCCACTTTTTTATGTATGCATCTAGAATTGAATTTATTATTGACATTGTATGGACATTATATTGTAACTTGTGTGAATTGTTCAAGTACTTTTAAATAAAATCATATTTTTTTTGTTATTTTTATTGTTAATTAGATTAATTCATTGCCGCCTCTCAAAAAATGTGTACGCCTATCTGGGCAAAACATGATGATCACTACATTTCATTATAACACCATTATACATGCGTTTGTTATTGTATAATACTCATGTTTTATGCAAATAAATGTTTATCATATCTTATCTTATAAAAAATAATGTAGAAGCGTCTGGAAAACATAAATACAAAATAGTTTTATGGATAAGTACCTGCAAAGTTAAGTTTGCGATTCACACAAGGGTGAAAACATGAATATCCAAGCCAAAGTAATGTTATTGTAAAGCTGCGTAGTTTTAAATTTATGAAGTACTTAAAACTCGTTTTATAACACTAGTAGTGATTATTAGAACAGAAATTCCGTCTTTTTACAATTGATATATTTGGATCACACTTTCTTTATACGCTTTTTGAATATGCCTTTTACCACATTAGAACTTGTTGCGGTTTAAACGTTTTTCCATGATGCACGACACGTGCTTCAATAAGTGATGTCCAGTGAAAGTTTTGGGGGTAGCTTGTATTGTATCGGAATGTCAATTCTGTCGAACGTGATACCGTGTTGAGTAGAATGTAACTGAAAATCGTACAGCACTAATGGTCGCGCGTCGTCGCGTAGGGGCTTCGTGGAAAAACGATCTTGTCATTGAAACTGCAAATACTTCAGAAATTTCTTACTAAAATTGTAGCTTACCATAGGGAGTGTGCTGTGTAGCTATTTAAATATGGCAACACTTGGTGGTCTTAAGAAATTTGAAATCGTTGAAATTCACAGCAGCATTCCCGGATTCTTATGACTAGAATAATCAAAATCAGTATTAGGATAATATGTTTAAGATTTTATCTAACTTTGCTATGACCCTAGCTTTTAGGATGTAGAAATGTCTATACGGAACATTCGTCTTTATAATTTTGACTACAATGTAAATATGATGAAGTATCTTATAACATATCTGTTTTGGGTTCTGTTAAAGAGATTTTCAAAACGATATATATGGAGAGAATATTTTGTATCTTATTTGTAATGTTCTCACATTACAAATAAAATACGAAATATTGTGTTGTAGAACTCAATTAATTTTGATTGTAATAAAGTATATTTTTGTAGTGTTGAAAATTAAATAATTTAGAATGTAAAACTGAAGTGTCGAATAATATACGGCAGCAATTCTGTTCTTATGACTAATTTTATCGATTGATTTTAATTGTTCAGAAAGAGTGTTTTGAAAGACGTGTCACCGTGAAGAAGCGTGTTTCAAATTTTAAAATGTATCGATCCTAAATTTAAAGCAATATTTCAGAAACTAGTTCATATTATTTTTGCCAGGCACCTGAAGCTGTTTACATTCTGTTTTAGTCTTTTAACACCTTGGGCTACATTATCATTTACATGTTAAGTAGTATTTTTAGCAAGCCAAAAAAAATTACTAATGCTATTAATTTTATGTTGTTTATTTTTTGTTAGCTGCAGGTGCTCTCTGTTCTGTATCATATAATGGTGGGTTCCTCGTGGCCAAACTCAATTGCCCAACCAGTTTGGCTTTATGGAAACTTAATACTTTATAGCCAAAATTATGTACTGTTTTAAATCTTGCTTATTCAAATAAGTAAATGGCATTCCTCTTAGCCAAACTACTATCGAATATAAAATTATTTCTCGCGGCCGCCCGGCGAGATGAGATGAATGGACAGATTCTTGAACGTTCTTTTCACATTGGCTCATTATCTCTTTTTTGCTGAATGTGGCAGTAGCTCCTAAATTGAATGATATTGATTTCAAAGATAATTTCGTTTTTTTGTATTTCTAATTAGAATTGCAAGCACTATCGCGTGCTAAGCTAAAATCATATTTTACAAATTATTGGAGTACAAAATTGTATGCCCGAGGCGGGAATCGAACCCGCATCCTCCTATATCGCGTCGGATACCTAAACCTCCTCGGCCACTTGCCAAATGGGTTAGATTCCCGCCTTGGGCATATAATTTTATACTCCAATAATTTGTAAAATATGTTTTTTTGTATTGAGCTGAATTTGCCCACGAGGGACCTGCCCATTTTATTTCTTGAGGAACCAGTTACATCAAACTAGGACTAAAATTAAGTATATTTTATATCCGAATTATTTTCTGTACAATGCGTCCGCTTTTTAGTGCCTTACAATGGACAGCGGGTTATTTTGCTCGTTTAGGATGCTCTGTGACTCTTCAGAAATACAAACTCTGTATCCCAGAAGTTGTTTTATTATATTTGACCTGGATAAGTTAAAATGTCATGTCTATCGTCATTTTTTTTTGCTGTGGTAGGTAAGCATTATTTTAGGACCCATAAGTTACCCATATAAAACCTTAGTAACAAGTCGTGTATTAGGTGCATGTAAGGAAATTAGGTTTTTTTATCCTAATCCCAAAACTTTTTTCGTATCTGTCATTATTAAAATCACAATATGTATGAAACCGTCGCTTTTTTGCTATCTTTCGAATTTGATCGGATAACCAGTAATCTCGCATCGTTTTAGTTTTTTGTTCAAATCTTCTTTAATACTTTACATAGGAAGCTGAAATGTTCAGTATATATTTTTCAATAAACGCACTAATTTTTGGTTAACACTGAAACATGTTGAGTTAATTCTATTTCTTACATTTTGATATCTAACTATGACACTGTGCGACATATATTGATATTATTGATAAATGCATGTATATTTTGTCTAATAAGTTTACTTTTTATGAATGGAATAACAAGAACAACCAAATACCGTTTTTAGTGAGTACATTTTATTTTCGTAATTGCATAATTACATAAAAATGGTACAGAATTTTGAAAACCTAATGGTGTCACAAATAAGCACAAATTAAGAGCTACTAATATACTTTTATTGTACTGTTGCACAATTAATGGATTTTGCTAAACGTTACTCCAGCAGGAAATGAAATATCTCGAAAACCTTACGACGCACAAATTTAATTTTTGGCGCACATATAGGTACGCACAAATATAAGCTATCTGTCCATATACTTAATTTTTCTTTCCGATCATTCGATTAAAATTTTCCTGCTGGAGTAACGTTGTTCACGTTACTCCAGCAGAATTGGTTTTTCCTTTATTTTAACAAAACGGCAAAGTGCACAAGTTTTTTATTTAGTGCACATTTACAGCGTATAACGCACTAATTATTTGTAGAACTCAATTTATTCCACAAGTGATTTTCTTGCTGGGGTAATGCATACGATATAAGTTCATTAATCTTCTCTAGTGTCCGCGACCCAAAACGGGTCCACTCAACAGCAAACATATAACAAACATAGCATGAAATAGAAAACATTCCCAGCTAGTCTTTTTCTCAATTTGCTTTGCTAAACTCTCCCCTGACCAATTTAGAACTAGCCTAACTGTGAAAATATAAAGAATGGGATGAGTGTTTTTAGGGTTCCGTACCCAAAGGGTCAAAACGGGACCCTATTACTGAGACTTCGCTGTCCGTCCTTCCGTCTGTCACCAGGCTGTATCTCAAGAACGGTGATAGCTAGACTGTTGAAATTTTCACAGATGATGTTACTTTGTTGCCGCTATAACAACAAATACAAAAAGTTGGCCGAGTGCGAGTCGGACTCGCGCATGTTAAAACAAAAAGAGTACGTAACCCTTCGTTCGCGAGTCCGACTCGCACTTGGCCGATTTTTTATTTATAGCTGATAGGCTAGACGGGACAAGCTCGAGGCCCACCTGATGTTAAGCGGATATTATAAACTCTGCCTATAACAGATGCATTACGTCACAAGTCACGAATTGCACTGCGCCCGCCACCTTGAGACATAGTAGTTAAGTCTCTTATGTGCCTGTAATTTCACTGGCTCTCAAGGACTGCTGCCGGAATGCCGTTCCACCATGCGGTGAAGCTCAAGCCCGCGGCGGGATTCGACCCATCGACCTGCTGCGCGGCAGTCCATAGCCAATGCCACTGAGCCATCATTGCTTCAAATTCATTCCCTCTAGCATAGAACATATATTAATACTTAGGTAAGTGATGATGCAGTTGATGTTGTTTAGTCTAACCTATAATTACTGGCTCTCAAAAAGGGAGTAGGAAATCTGGCTCCAAGTGCAGTTAGTTCCGGCACCTATCTCTGAGGACGGCATTTTGTGAATACCGTCCCACCTTGTATAACGACCGGCATCCTGAAGACATCAACGCTCCGAAGAGGGAATCGCTCTGTAGTAATGCCACTTAGCGATCGTCCATCCATATCATGTCAGCAGCAGACGTTGCATAACTGTTAATCGGTTAAAAAAAGCTAAGCCATGAGCGTTTCTAATGGAGCGAGCTACGCTACCAGCGCTTTATAGCAAACAAATTGAGGCAATGAATTCCACTCTATCCGTATCTCTGGCCGTACTTCTTACTTCCTTTAGTAGAAAATCAACCATGTCGTATCGCATTACCGTCTGTCTGGTGTACTCGTAAAAAAATGGGGTTCTCAATCGTGAAACTCCAGTACACGCCCCCAAATTCATCCGATAAACTAACAACAACTACTCCGAGCCAGTGATCGAGACTTTGAAGTCTTCTCACACCCATAGTTAGTGATCGTTTATGAGCCTTTCGGCTCGTCTTACAAATTGCCTGAAGTAAGTCGGCTCCATGGTGTGAACAGAAACCTGAGGACCGAACTAGTGCTTCTTAACGCCTCGCCTTTGCGATAAGGTCCAGCCAGCTACTTAACTGCTAGCGGGTAGGGTGAGGTGTTAATCAATGAACCAATGTTAGACAATGAACCACCCAACGGAGCTCTAAATTTTGACGTTGCCAGATTGTATAAAGTACATGTGGCGACGCGTTTTGACTACGCTGCTGCCGTGCCCAGTCGTTGGCGAGTCGCGGCAAAGGGTAGCTGATGAATTTTGTGTATTTATCAGAGCGAAAGTTCAAAAAATTCACGTTAGTACCTTTCGTGTACGTTTTTGGTTTTTAGGTTTATAGAATGTACCTATGTCATATTGATATTATAAACCTATCCTTAGGCTTCTTTTAGGTGTGCCTAAAGTATTAATTGGTTATTTGGTTAGTAGCTACATAACCTTAAATGCATCAAGAGGGGTTTGGTATACAATGAACCACAGAAAAGAGAAAGCAATAGAAAGGTGAAGGGGGCGTGGCCCGCGAGCTCACCATACTCCTAAACAGGAGTATTTACGTCAACGGACTATAATGCTACTGACAGTCGACCCGCGGTTAACGCGCCGCATGCATCTCCGTCAATTTATATGAAAATGCCGCGTTGTGCTGTTATAAGTTTCAGATTTAATAGCAATGTCACATATGTAAAGAAAGTAGGAATATCCTATCACCGGAAAACTTAATAAATTATTCCGAAATGTTTTATATTTCGCTGATGAACAAAGTCGGTGCAATCTGACATATAAGTGATTCATGATTTTTTTTCGCCAAATTTATCGATAAATTGTTAGTCACTAAATGTCACCTCATTCCAATATCTAATTTGGAGCTTTCCTGTTAGACCTACGAAAGCAAGCACCTTCTGCACCATCTGTCCCACTGCTTTTAGTGCATATAAAACTTTTACCTGGACGTAAAAATACACGTGTAGGTCAGAAGGTAAACATCAATTAAATTAACAAATTATTCAAATATTTTCAAGAACAAGCAATCTTTCAAGGTTGTGATTTCAACTTCAACTCTTGTTTTGTGGTTTCTGTGGGCACCACCACAATTTCACCAATGTCACGTAGTTAGATGGACCATCAAACGAAGAAGATTGTTTAGTTTTAATGAGTTATGTCCGGTGAGAACTGCCCAAGCCAACATTGGTGCTGAAACATTAGATGTTAGTTCATCTAACTACTGGAAGAACACAAATGTATATACACACACAAACATACACACACACAAATTCATTATATATAGAGGAAATATAGAACACCTGGGAACAACTTTTGGTTAAGTTATATAATATATGAACAGTTAATATACAGCTTTATTTGAATATGGACTAAATACTAAAGAGAAGATACGTTTGAGGGAGAAAGGACGAGGGATATCTCTAGGGATAATATTGTAGAGAGAAGAGTTTATTTTGGGACAACAGAAGAATACTTATGTGTTTCACATTTCCTTCGTCCAAACCACATTCACAGAGGGAGTTATAAGTTTGGCCAGGAAGACTGGGTTACACAGAGAGTTGAAATATTAGAGTAGTTATATCCGAACACCACTGCTCTAAAAGCTTACTAGAATATACCTATCTACATACCTACGCACATGTAAATGCAGTTTGTAATGACAAGGAAAGAACGTTCAAATATTATGCGTCATATTTGTTGTAAGAAAGAGATAAATAAGCAATTCGTGTAACCACCGAACCGCCACGAGACGTTCCGATCACCATTATACTGCGATCTCTTTCACTCTCTCACACCAAACGATACACATATCTCGCTCATCCATATCATTGAGATTAGATCCTAAGATAAAACAAAATGACGATATTTTCTATTTCATCAATAAAATCAATAATTACGCGTGGAATGAAACAGTTTTCTTATCTCTCACGGTGCTTGTATAATTAGTGCAGAGTCTAAAGACACAAGGAAGGCATATTGTCCACAGATTATTCCTAAGCGCCGATGTATTCACCGGAAGTGCAAGACTGGTAGTGACTCTGGTACTTACCTTGAATTCGTCTAGTAAATATGGAGGGCAGACAACTCATCTACAGGTAAAAAAAAATTAGGGGTTACAGGAATAGTTTCGACTCGGACGGCATATTGTAGAGGTGGTCACTTTAACAGCGTTTTGGAATATTGAGAACCAGAGTTTATTGGGCATCTCAGGTTGAATATTACCATAGAATTTACCTTTTAATATTCTAGAAATTTGCCATTTCTGGTTTCAAGGTTTTTTTAAAGATGGTTTTAAAGTCGAACAGATATCTTGAGATTCGTTGCGCACTGTACTGGCGTGACCAGGAATCCAGGCTAGGATCACATTTTTGCCGTAAGAGCTACATTTCTTATACAAAGGGCATTTCTTATTTTTAAAACAATTGGGAACCTAGATTTGGACCGAAATGTGTTAGCAAGAATAGATTGGCGGCAGCTTTTGGTTTCTGAAAATATTATAGTTTTGTTTAGATTGTGTGATATTACAAAAAGGATGGCTTCCAGAATTGCGATGGCTTCTTCTGAAAAGACGAAAGTGGTAGAAGAACATTTATAATTGAAAAGGATCCAAACTACAACACCAATTGGACTATCTAGATTTTTAGAAACATCTGAATGGCAGTCCAGACCTTGTATTCTGTGAAGAATTTATTTATGAAAACCTTATTAGCTTCTATTGTGTTTTTATCAATACCAAAATCCAAAATAATATTAGGTTTGAAAACGAATGATTCGTAGGATGATGAGTACAAAGGCATAACAGGATTCTGAAGGAGAGAATAAGGAAGAAGAGTGAATTGTAAATAGCTGCGGAGGAGACAAAGGAAGTTCTCAGATGAGGCTTTATTGCATGAGTTATATAATGTCAGTAAACAATCTAGTTTTATTCAAGAACAGTTTGAGTTTTAAGCTAATTTAAAAAGGAATATATCGGAGAGAAACTGTCTGCGAAGGCTAAGAGGAGGTTCTACACACTCAACTTGAATGGCATTGATAGGGATTTCAAGCAGTGTTCTTTCACCATGACGGACCAAAGCTACTTTGACAACATCACATGTTTTTTTTTCTTTTTTTCCATTTGGATTAGTTCATATGTACACCAGGCTGCGTTGCAGCATCACGAAGTGTGTTGCAGCCACGTAGACGTGAACGGAACCGAACACGCGAACTTTTAGGTTATGACTTAGTCTTTTTTGGAGATTTTCGTTATCATCAATAAGGAGAATATCTCATTGGCTGCCATTCAATTCACTTGTTATAATGTGTAATAGAGAAATACACTGTTTTCAGTTTTTTCTAAATAATAATATCTAGAAATAGCAATCGCCGATTATGCAATAAGTACAATTCGTTTCAATGGAAGTAAAATTATTACCAATTTAATTAGCTGGTTTAATTAATTAGTTACTATTGTGTCGGTCTCCCTGATTTTCCTGAATCCCTATCTGTGCCTATCTCTAATACCACCCTCTATGCGAATTTCATGTGTTTGTAATAATTTTACTACAAATAAGCAAGCCTATAACATATTATATCGAAATTATATTGTTCTTCGCAGTAATAGCTTTATTTTATTTTTATCGTCTTTTTCTTATTCAGCATCTTCACTGCTGAAGGTCGTGTCTAGTATGAAGTAGTGTTAATCGCTCGATGTACTATGCTCTTCCACGTGCTTCTGTTTTCAGCGGTCTTTAAAGCTTTTGGTATAGACATACTAGTAAGCTATAGGGTTCAGTCAAGACGCTTACTTTCCTATCATTACTACATATTCAAATGATTATATAAAACTGCATAAAAACTTATTATAGCTCAAACGCACAGTACATCAACGCATCACCTATAAATCGTTTTAAGCCTATGGAAAAGTTTATCGATAAAATGTACTGCATCACTGGCTACTTTGACAATGGGATACCACTTTTTGTTCCGAATAAATAAATATAAAAAGGTAAAATTTTACTAGCAATCCCAATAATTATTTTCTCGTAATCATTTTCGTGCAGTTACTTGTGAACTATTTTTCAATTGTCTATGCTCAGATTTTACCAAGGAACGATTTTAAAATTGAATTTTACTTGACTGAGAGACTGCACAATTACTGTACAGATATTGTCGACTGGCAAATTTCACCAGATATTAGGGGAATAACCATATATCTGTCTCTCTCACTGAAAGGGATAGCTTGACAACGTTCACAAGAAATTAAATCTTACCACTCTTTAGATAAGGTGTAATTTTAACTGTTATAAGTTGGTTTATTAAACGTTTCAATTGGGTAAAAATGGGACTAATCAGGGAATCGGATTGTTTGTAGTGAACAATAAAGATGTAATGTCAAGTATCATTTACATGTGTTGAACTGGCTACGCTCGTTTTCTAAGAAAACTGACATGGCTGCCACTCTAAATAGTATTTTATATCTCTATGCAATGAACCAGTGCAGTGTCATATACAGTGAGCCAGTGGTTATTATATTACATCCTGGCTCATTGTGTACGAATATTATGTTTACATCGTTAAAATCTTGTCAACTCCTAGTTCTTTACAAATTAAATGGTATTTATAAAATCCGCGCAAATAGTCTTAAAAATAAATAGCAAAACTACAATTTTAATTTTAATTTTTTTGATAATGGTTCTTCTCAGCAGATTTAGGTACGTGATGATTGTCTGGTATAAAACGGAATTAAGAATAATTAATATAGTTTTCATAAGTTTTTATTACTTTATCTTAAACCCGCAAAATAGTACGTAATGTATTGAAGTTACAAGGCATGGTTAAGAGCCCACTGAAGAGAAGCTCCCACAGAAAAATAGGAATTTTAACAAAATGATGCTGTCTCGCCGCTAAACGCCGGCCTCGCGCTCCGCGCCCCGCACCCCGTCGTCTAATCCCATAAACATATAATATGTATAGGTACTACAGTACAGGGGCCCAACTCCCACCTTTTATAAACTATTATTGAATGCAAACGTCATTGTTTCAAGTTTAAATTATTGATACTAAGGTTGGTACCGTGGCCGTTACGAAACATTAATGTTCATATAGTGCTACCTCTGTCGCACAAATGACTTGATTCAATGCATGCATCCCGCTCTCACGTTGAAGTTCTAATGTAAGTATACTATAGTGATATGTGGTGGTGCGAATTAAAATTGTAGATGTAATGTTAAAATAAGACTGATATAAGAGATGGGAGTTGGCCCCCAGAGAGTCGTCCAGTCGAGTCATTATTGAATTCTCTTTGCATCCGCGCCGCGCCGCGCCGCCGCTCCACGCCGCCGCACCGCCGCGCCGCCGCGTCGCCGCTCCACGCTGCACCGCCGCGCCGCTCCACCCAAAAGTGTGAAATATTTTGTTGAAGTCGGTACCATGATAGTTGATAAGTACCAGTTCAATTATCAATAGCAATATTGTGCGCATGGTACCGACTTCAACAAGTTATTTCACACACTTGGGTGTTGAATTCAGTTACATTATTGGATTTAAAAAAAACTGTCTTTTTATAGTGACCCTTGCTACTTACGGGATCGATTGTCATTGCCAACGACTATATCATCAAGATAGGTAAATATTTTTCAGTTACTGGAATGTAACTCTAAAACGGCTCAACCGATTTTTATGAAATTTAAATGGGACCAAACGACAAGCATCAGTTTTAAAACAAAAACAATATTTTTAAAATCGGTTAACCCAGTCAAAATTTCTGAGGTAACAAACATAAAATAAATACAAACGAATTGAATATTGTATTTCGGTGTGACTTAGTTATTATATTTTTTTGTTTACTATTATTACATTGTTTTATTTGCCTTCCTTTTGATATAAAACCTTTTATACGATTTATTATAATAAATACATAATGTTTTCATGTTTTTATTGATTACAAATATAATTGAATTATGGTCCCAGAGTATAATATATTAAAAATTACATAGACAAATGTCATTTGCACGTCATTTAATGTACTTACCTGAGTACTTGATAGGGCAAGAGTTACTATCCATCCACCTTCCAGATTTCCTTAACATTATTATAATTCAGACGTTTTTTAGTTACTCTCAACCGAGCAGTGTAACGACTATTTATCTTGATAATTTCACTGTTGACGGTGCCACACCCCAATCGGTGTCTTCCGGTCCGATCCCATGAAAAGATACCTCATGTTATCAGTTATATTTTCTATTATTAATATTTTCCGTTCTGATCCCACTTATTATTTAAAGTGCGATCCGTTTATTTTTAATTCATTTACTAGAGTCTGATCCCAGAAACACTTAAATACATTTAGGCACTTCCTCAAGTACGGTTTGAAAGATAAATTTACCATTATACACATGTTTATATTATTTAACTAATTATGAAAGTACCAGAAGGGCAGAAGTTTAAAGAAATCATATCTACTACGCTGTATATGATTTCTTTTGTTTTTTCTTCTTTGTAAACATGCTAGAAGATACACTTATGGTTCTCGTGTTTTTAGTTTATCAACTGAATAATCCAAACTGAACAAACGATGTTGGTATCACGATTATTATTATAAATAATAATACTTTTACATTAAGAAAATACTGTGAAACTGTTTGTTGGTCCTTAGAAAAAAATAAAGACGAAGGTGATCATTTGCTTTTTACAATCGTGCTGTTATTATTACGCTTAACAAGCTACTAACGTATATGAAGTACTTGTCAACAATACTAAATTGAAAGCCTAAAAAACCTGTACCTTGAAAAAGGTCGCATCGGAGAAGACTGCTGTTATAGTATCGAGGACTTACCAGAAACTGCAGAAGTACAAGACCTTAACGACTACATGGTGACTCAATGGCTAGAAGACTAAAGTTTCGTAAACATATTGTGTACTATATAAGGAACATCACCGAACATTTTATGGAATGCTGGCATTTTAAATTAAATAGTAACATTATTAAAATGCACCACAATAAATACCAGCTTTGTTAAATTATTTAGAGAAAGATGCCAACTTAAATATATTACTTAACAATCAATATAAAACAAGGCAATAATCACTGAAGCGTAGTTTCACAAAATAATTTGAAGAAATAAATGAATTTACCATGTTACAGATCAACTGCAAAAAGCTGAAATCACAGTTGGTATTTTTGGAAAAGCTTTGCATATTTTAATGTTGTTGATTACTTATTGTCTGACTTTGTAGTCTGAATTGTTACTCTTAGGCAAACTCGTTTTATTGTTGAAGCTATTGACATCTTTAAATAATATTTCGTAGATATAATCTACTATATGGCATGCTCTGTAATATCTATACTGTTCATATATTTAATTACAATTTTTACATAAAATTCCTTGTTTGTTAATTATATGCTTTCTTCTAACGAAAAATGGCTAAAGGTTTTAAAAATTATATAGGTATGACCTGCGGATATACAGCCAACTGTATGACCAATTTTAATATAATATTGTTTTTATACTGTTAGATGGAAAAAGCATTAGCTATGGCAAGATTCGAGCCTGCAACTACAGGTACCTGTGATCATGGGATCCGATCCCAGTCCTAATTATATTTTTTCCATCAAACATTATTTTTATATTCTCGCTAAGCATGCGTACATGGTTATAAAAATATACCCATATTGTTTGTATATAGTTATTTTCCTAATGTTGATTGTTAGTTTCGATATCTTAGTTGAACTTTTACAATAAAGAGTGATATCGTTTTAAAGAAGCTTGTTTTATTCTTGTGTAAGTACATTTAAAAATAAAAAAAGAAGTAACTTAAAGTATTTTTTAAGGAAAAATAGCAGATAAAAATGTTTATGTTTTAGTTATCGATTGAGTCACATTTATATATGTACATATACTGATTATTTACTGATGAACTTAAGTTAATATAATTTAAGTGAGCTCACTGCGTGAGTTTCATAATTTATAATCACAACTTAAGCTAATAATATATTTTATAAATATGTTTTTATGTAACAAGATTTACAGTATGAAACTCCTATGAACTTCTGCTCTCCTGGTAACTTGCGAATTCTTATATTGGTATGTGTACCAATGTGTGTTGTCGTGTTAAGCATAGTTTCATAAATTTCTTCCTTTATTGATAACGTACCCAAGCTGTAACTATTATCAAGTCAGGGCCATGAAACAATGAGTGGGATCAGACCGGAACGAAAAATTTGTATTGTATTTGTATTGTATTTTTATTTGTATTGTATTGCAATTTTATATTGTAAATGAACGGTGTGGGATCCGATTGTGGTATCAGACCGGAGTACACAAATCATTCCCGTAAGTGGCAGGGCTAACATTTTTTTAACATAATACCTATAATGAAACCTAAAAAATGAAAAATAATTTGTCGAAGTCACCATGACCACAATATGGAGATCATACTTTCAAACTGTCATGGTACCGACCTTGACTAGTTATTTCAGACTTTATGGTATTAGAAGTCGGTTTAATTTTTGTTCGTTTTTTATTGTGTGATGAATCCATTTTATAAAAAAACATGTTTTATGTGTATCGAAGAACAAATATCCTATACCTACTTACTTTAGAGACTTTACTAGATTTGCTACAAAATGTGCTGTGACATTTAATTTACATTATATAATACCTACAATATCGGCTCAATCAATGTTCGGCATTTTATTCAAATCCGCCCTCAAGGTGTTTAATTATTGGGATCCAGTATATAAACGGCTTTAATTCATTCACACATTTTTAATTTCTTAATACCTTTGAACACTCTACATCTTTATAAAAAATTACATCGACTACAAACTTATAAGTTGCTCCAAACAATTCTCAAAAACTAGTACAATGAAAATTTTCTTCAAGACATTTGTCAAAAACACTAATCGCTCCAAGTTTGAAAATAACTTGCTTTTAAAAACATAGACTATAATCATAGACAATAAGAATTCATCTCTACAACATCCCCTCTGAATTTTATATTGTCTCAAATAAAATTAAAACCAACCTGTATTTAACTTTAACATATTTTCCTAGAACACCCCATATACAACTTCAACATTGAACACATAATTAAAACAAAAATAAAAACCCATACTAGTATTCCCTACCTATCATTACATTCTACATACTATATTAAACCACCCCCTTAAATATAAATTTCAAATTAACAATCAAGACAATCTTAATACTATAACTAATACCTAAATTTCAAATCAATTCCAAAACATTATCTCTACAAAATATAACATCTAACACCTATCATAATTAACTAACTATACCACTAAACTCACTTCATTAAAGTTCACATCAAACTCACTGATCACTCACAATATGCTTTCTTAAACGTAAAAACTTGGTTCTGTCCAATCCTTTTGTCAAAATATCCGCAATATTAGAATTGGTTGGACAATAGAAAATTTCAATTAAATTTTGATCTATCTTTTCTTTAATAAAATGATATTTCACATCAATATGTTTGCTTCTGCGATTTAAAATTCCGTTTTTAATTAAAACAATAGCCGACTGATTATCAACAAATAATTGTGTTTTTGGAGTATGACCTGTAATTTCTTTAATCAGACTTTGAACATAAAGTAAATCTTTGATACATTCTGCGGCAGAGATGTATTCTGCTTCCGTACTGGAGAGAGCGGTGACGGACTGTTTACGCGAGCACCAATGTATGGGACCACCACTGTACAACACTACAAAGCCAGTCGTACTTTTCCTAGTATCAGGATCACCAGCGAAGTCTGCATCACAATATGCAGTCAAAACTAAACTATTTCCACGTAAATATTGAATACCAGAAGATATAGAGCTCTTAAGGTATCTGAAGAGATTTTTAATATTGGCAAAATCATTTAAATTAGGACACTCTTGATGTCTACTGCAATAACCAACATGAAATGAAGCATCTGGTCTAGTTTTGTTTACTAAGTATAGTAAAGACCCTATCAACTGCCTATAACGATGCACATCACTACTATTACCCTTCCCCTCTTGATGTGTATCAACTAAAATATTCGGAAAAATAATTTCTTTTAAGTCATTAAATCCAAATTTATTTAACATTTGACCAATATAAGATTCCTGATAAATTTTCAAATAATTTTCTCCAACCTGTATATCAATACCGATAAACTTCTCAACTTTATCAAATTTTCTAATTTCAAATTCTTTTTGCATTCCTTTCATGATATTATTCAATTCATTTTCACAATTTCCTATCAAAATTCCATCATCAACATATATAGCCAAGTAAATTTCCTTTTCTTTACATAAAAACAAACATGGATCTAATTTCAGCTGTTCGAAA
Organism: Plagodis dolabraria; assembly: GCA_963854805.1. Lineage (NCBI taxonomy): Eukaryota > Metazoa > Arthropoda > Insecta > Lepidoptera > Geometridae > Plagodis > Plagodis dolabraria. The sequence continues at coordinate 9,298,136 of OY978442.1, forward strand.
CCCAATTTCTTTAAATATTCAGTTAGCCGCTTATTCCACATGAGCGGTGCTTGCTTAAGACCATATATACTCTTCTTTAATTTACAAATTTTATTTTCACCATAATCATAACCTAAAGGAATTTCCATAAAGATATCCTCATTTAATTCTCCATACAAAAATGCTGTCTTTACATCAAACTGTTTTAATTTTAGACCTTTCTGTGCAGCAATTGAAAGCAATAATCGTACACTAGTAGTATTTACCACTGGACTATAAGTCTCTTTGTAGTCTACATTATATTTTTGTAAAAATCCCTTAGCAACAAGTCGTGCTTTGTATCTTCCTTCCGACTTCACAGTAAAAATCCACTTACTAGTTATCAATCTTCTATTACCCGCTTCTATTTTATCAACTACTTCACAAGTTTTATTTTTCTCCAAAGAATCCATCTCTTCTTTAATAGCTTTTTCCCATAAACTCTCATCACTCTTCAACACCTCACTGTAAGTTAAAAATGATGTTTCTAAATCATAATCTTTCAACCTTATTGGTAATTTTCTATCTCTTTTTGACAAAATCCTTTTACTACTAATTTCTTCAACGGACTCCTCCGCATCCACAAACAACTCGTTTCCATCCACCGTCAATCTACTATTATCTTCAATCTCATTTCCATTATTCACTTCTTGACTACTATCTTCCAAATTAACTTCTCTTCTACTATTATTATCTAATAATTCTTCAGCAATACTATCTTCAAAAACATCAATTCCCTCATTTTCTGTAACATCATTCCGTTCCTCCTCCAAAACAACTTCTACGACATCATTTCGCTCTTCAAAAATATTTTCTATGACATCATTTCGTTCTTCTTCTAAAATATTATCTATGACATCATTTCTCTCTTCTTCTAAAATAGAAAATTCCTCCTCCTTCGTTGCTTCAACATCTGTCTTCTTCTTCTTACTTTCTCCATACAAACTTCCCCTCTCAACTTGACAACCATCATCAGCTGTGATGACATTTCTTTTCTCGTTTTGTTCTTCCAACTCCTCTTCTTCTTTAAATAATTTATATAAATCTGTAACTTTCGCAATCCTATTACATTGCTTTAAAAATTCCAAAACATCCTTCGCATTATTATTAAAAGTCACATCTCTTGAATAAAATACCTTCAAACCCACCGGATCCCAAATCTTATATCCATTGTTCGTAAATCCTACTAGCAAACCCTTACCACATCTGGAATCTAATTTATTGAGTTTTGTATTTATTTTGTAATAAGCCAAAGAACCGAAAATATTTAAATGTTTCAAATTTGGAATTCTATTAAACCACATTTCTGCTGGCGTTCTGTCATTAATAGTATTAAAACACCTATTGGTTATGTAAGTTGCTGTTAACACCGCCTCGCCCCATAACTCTTGTGGTAACTTCATGTCAAACAAAAGAGCACGGGTTCGCTCCAAAATTTTTCTATTTAATCGTTCTGCCTTACCATTATGTTGTGGAGTATACGGTATTGTATAATCTATTGAAATTCCTTTACCTAAACAATATTTTTTAAAATTATTTGAACTATATTCACCGCCATTATCGCACCTAAATGTTTTTACTTTTAAGTTAAAGTGATTTTCAGATAAATTTATGTAATTAGTAATTTTTGAAAAGGCTTCACTCTTAGTTCTGATCAGATAAATTTTAGCAAAATGTGTATAGTCATCTAGAAAAGTGATAATATATTTATAACCATCATACGTGTCTGAACCTATTGGACCACAGATGTCACTATGAACTATTTCTAATGGCCTAGTAGCTCTATTCCTTTCGGTATTGAATGGTTTTCTGCATAGTTTTGCTTGTGTGCAGACTTCGCAGGTGTCAATATAATTATCACTATGTTTTGAATTTATTCCATTAACTATCTGTTTTGTTTTTGAAATTGATGTATGTGCCAAAGCTCGATGCCAAAAATTTATGTTTTGAATTAAGTTTACTGACTTTGTGCTTGACCGAGTTGCTGACAACTCTGCATAGTACAGTCCATCACCCCTTAACTCACCAGTCAGTAAGCAGCTGCCATCTCTTTCGTATACTTTACATTCTTTTCTGAAAAACACAATTTTATAATTATTTTCTGCTATTTTTGAAATTGAAATTAAGTTTTTCTTCAATTTCGGGACTAGTAACACATCATTGAAGGTAATGTTATGTGAATTTGTGTTAGACTTGCATAACACTTTACCCACAGTGTCTATAATGTGTGTATTACCATCAGCTGTTGAGATTCTATAATTGCACTTTTCTTTCAAATGTAAATATACTTCAGAATTAATTATGTGACTGCTAGCTCCGGAATCTAGTATGAACTCAATAGTTTCCTCCTCATCTCTGTCTAATTTTGTAAAATTACTCACCGAAAATTGTGGTTTCTCTAAACAAAATTTTGAAAAATGTGTGTTTGTCTTGCAAAACACACAATTGTATTTTTCTTTGCAATCATTATTTTTGTGTCCATTTTTCAGACATTTGAAGCATGTTATTATGCTGTTATTCTTCACGCTCTTGGATCCTTTATCATTTCTGCAGAATTTTGCTATGTGTCCTTTCTTACCACAATTATAACAAACATTTATTAAAAATGTATCACAATTTTCTTTATTTTTAGTATCCCGTTCTGTAATTTTTAGTTCTAATTGTATTCGGGAAATAAGATTCACAAAAGTTTTCTCTTCTTTAGCAGTTGATTCCCAAGCTGTCCTAAAGCTCGATAATTCTTTAGGTAAAATGCACAATATCTTCGACACAACCTCAGCATCAGTTAGATTCATCCCAGTACTTTTGATTGAGGTAACTATGTTCATTAAGTCGCCAATATCTTCTAGTAAATCTGTTTTTTCGAATTTATAGTTATAAAAATCTTGGAGTAAATGACACCTCTGTGTGTCAATTTGGCCCAAAAATATCTTATCCAATGTGTCTAAAATTTCTTTTGCTGTTTCACAGTCAATTATACGTCCAATATATGAAGTATCTACAGAATTAATTATTGTAAATCTGGCTTTTGCATCTTTACTAATAAATTCTTCCTTTATATTTTTGTTCATCATTTAACCCTTGTATAACTGAATTTAGTCCTTTTGATAATAGTAATAAATGTCATTTCTTTTTCCAAATAATATAGTTCGTATTTTTATCTAGTTTTGACAGTTCCTCTGTCATGTTTCTATATAATTATTTCCAGTAAATAAAATAATAATTTCATCACCATATGGTTTCCAGGGTAGGTAGCTCAGCTCATCTTCATCTTATCCTTGAGGGCAAAGGGCCCATGACCTTTTATTCAAATCCGCCCTCAAGGTGTTTAATTATTGGGATCCAGTATATAAACGGCTTTAATTCATTCACACATTTTTCATTTCTTAATACCTTTGAACACTCTACATCTTTATAAAAAATTACATCGACTACAAACTTATAAGTTGCTCCAAACAATTCTCAAAAACTAGTACAATGAAAATTTTCTTCAAGACATTTGTCAAAAACACTAATCGCTCCAAGTTTGAAAAAACTTGCTTTTAAAAACATAGACTATAATCATAGACAATAAGAATTCATCTCTACAACACGGCATAATGTAAGCTTTAGAAGCTAAGATTTCACGACAAAGGTATAGGTACTTAGAAGGATATGTAAAAATATGAAATTTATTAATAGGTAAAAACTGATCTGTGATCATGTTTTTATATTTGTATATTGGGTTATGTACGTCTATAATATATTTATTTGTTTCGATAATTCAAATGTAATATTCAGAATACAATAATATTCGTAGAAACGAAATATCTTTACCATCGATTTTTTCCCATCACTCACCATCCAACATATCGAAAATGCATATTGACATCACTAATGCAAGTACCTAAACCTAACTACTATGATTTATTCTATGCAGCTACCCTGCCCCCCGAACAGAATTGTGCGATAAGGACAATTGCAGCTTCTTCAAGTTTTGACTTAGAATTTCCGCATAATTTGAGTTCTGGGAGAAAACTTTTCTCCTATAGTAAACATTAATCAAATCTAAAAAAATTGGTCTTATTTTATAACTGACAGAACAAACGATGTTTATAGGTTTTCCTTTTTCTTTATTTATCATTATTTTTCATATAAACAATTCACAAACTAGAGATACATTTTTTGAAAAAAATTCGGTATTTAAATAACCATTAATTCAAATTCCTATAATATAATGATAAAAAGCAAAACTTACAAACATCACTATTGATAATATCTGTAACGTTTCCAAAAATCATCAAAATCGGTGATTGTTTAGGGGGGTAGAAACATTTTCTCTTTTTGTATGAAAATTCGACACTTCCTTCTCGTCTTAACTGTTCAAATCCCGGTTCATTGCATAAAATTATGTGGTACACAGTGAGCCAATTCTCGTTTTTTATAAAATACTTTTATTAGCTATATATACGAATCTTGAAATGAAGTTGATGATGCAATTTGGTAGCTACGTAAATTATCTTGTGATTGATAGGTAAATCATATAAATCAGACAAATAGTGGAGAAGTAATAAGTGTTCAAAATTTTTGTGTTTCATAGATCAACAGCCCACCCTACACGATGGGTGTGGCGAATGGCGATCCACGCTCGACGATAATGGATACAGATTATACGAGGCAGTGGTCGGAATTACCCAACTGTGACTGTATCAGCCGCACTGTCTACTGCTGAACACAGCCTCCCCCATGAATGGGGACATCTCCACGCTTGGCAGGCGTCTTGCGGATCACAGAAAGTAAAAGATAGCATTTCCTCAGAAGGCACGACTGTCCCCCTTTCCATATCACTTATGTATACACCCCCGACATAGTTCCTGTATTTCCTCTCCATACAAAGGTTGATATGATAGGGCCGCCCATTGTGACACTTTATTTTAAATAAAAATTATTATTATTAAATTATTATTACTCTAGTCAAAGTTTTTTTTTTTGTAAGAATTAAATTTGTATTTTATTGGTGTAACAATAAAGAATTATATGTCTGTCTATCGTACTTGATGGTAGGTAAGTCATGATGTGATCGTAAGTCTACATATACATACAAAACTTTAAATTAGTGGCTCTCAACGGGATGCGGCAGCTACCGGATAAACCGTTAGGCCACATATTTTCTATTTGAGGGTGGTTGCTAGCCAGAAGGGCATTCCCAAAATGGCCTATATTCATTCGTATACTTTACTATAACCATGATCCAAGGGCGTAATATATTATTGTATCATGACCACATTAATAAATAACCGTACAGAAGGAAAGCTTCACCACTACACGCACAGCTATACTACGAGTATGTGTGCACCTTGTCACGACAAGTCGCGCGGGGGTTGCAGGGGCATCCACTCAGGTACAAAACCGGTTTGAACCAGCTCAGCCTGGGGACAGAGTTAAGGTGTGCCACAAAGCAATACGACGCAAATGATTATGTTGTTTGATTTATCACAATATTGTATTGTAAAACCATAATAAAACCTGACAAGTAGCTTTTGTTACTTTTTTATGTTATTATGTTATGAGTATGACGGAACAAGCTCGAGGTCCACGTGGTGTTAAGCGGACTAAACTCTGCCTATAACAGATACATTTCGTCACAAGTCACGAATTGCACTGCGCCCGCAACCGAGTTTTGAACTTTTTGTGATAAATGTATTAATAGGCATTTTGATATAGGTTAATACTGCATAACGATGTCGTCTGCCAACTGAAGAAAGTTACCCCGATCTAGGTAGTTCTGATTGTCCATATTATGAATTTGAAATTTGTTTTTTTGATGAAGTCTGCCAAGTGAACAAAGTTACTCCGATTTGTCTCAAAATCGATTTCTAGGTTGTAATGGGCGTTGTTATTCTGAATATGTATTTTTTTGGATGTAAGAGAACGGTAAGAGATAGATAAGGGAGGTTTGAACATTTATCGTAGAGAATCGGAAAAGCATTCGAAAGATATGGGTCCGTCTGACCGATCTTTCGTTCATTTGTCGTGGTACCATTACATGGTTCCGTTGAAGGCACCGTGCTGTTTTCTATTAACCGTGGTATCATTTAATCGTCAGACTAAAATTTTTCCTAAACATTTTTTTTAAAAGTAACAATTTTACATTTGTCACATCTAAGATATATAAGATACCCGTAGTAAATTTTAGAACATTTGGTACCCAAATATGAAACTAAAATCGAGGAATTCGTCATCACCTGTCACTTCGACATGTGTCATGTCTGTCCATTAGTCCGTCCGTCCGTTCGCTTGTCTGTGCTCATTGCCTAATTCCAACTCACAGTTTTCTTGCCCGGTTTTCTATTTTCAATAACTGATTGACAGCCCCATGAAAAAGGTGAGATTTTTTTAATTTGGTAGCTTTCCTTTTGGATGGTTATTTATTCATGTGCTATAACTAGCAAAAGCAGAGCTGTGTGAGTGTGTTTAACACTTCATTCTAGTCTTGTCATCTAGTATTAAGAAGATTAACTGTGATGTATATGAGTTTTTTTTAGTTTAGTTTACTTCTATTGCTCCTTGGTTTTCTAACAGATGACATGAGTAGCAAAATAACATTCTATCTAATGAATACAACATTGTTATTTTTTTATGGTTATAAAATTATATTGTTTTTGACATTAAATAAGAGTTAAATTACTATGCACAAATCACAAAATGCTCAGGTTGTGGGATCGTGATAATTAGATAATAATGTGTGTTTTTATACAGATATATATGCTTTTATATTGAAAACGTATGTGTTTTGAACAACAAATAATAAAATTATGCGGTAAACATTTTATTTAAATGCGTCTAATTCATAACAGCATTGTTTTGTTCACACTACAGTTTCTTTTCCTACAGAAGGTCTAAATAAATTGTTTTACTACGTAAAGATTCTGATATATCTGCGTGTTGAAATGCCCCTGCTTGGCTTGTGGTGGCATAATTTTACATAGGATCGCTTTTAACCACACGTAAAACCTCGTCTTTTATTTTATCAAAAATACTGGTTTCTCATTAAATCAAAAAACAATATATGAGGCAAAAGTGCATGCATGGTGGTAGGGAATTTTGCGGATGCCCGCCTTGCTAGCCCTACCACCATGCTATAACGACTGTCATCTTAAGACAACAACCGGGACCGACGCGGACGGCTTTACGTGCCCTCCGAAGCACGGAAGCGCTCAGTAGCGGTTACCCATCCAACTCATGACCGTGGCGACGTTGCTTAACTTTGCTGATCGGTTAAGAATGGCTAAGCAAACTTTGCTACGAGCGCTTCAAATCATAGATTATTCTGACCAACATCTTCATTGAGCTTTTTTAAAAAAGTAATTGGATGTATAGATACCTAATGACATCAGCAGCATTTATTTAGTAGGTACTAGTACTTAACTTAGATTACTATATTCAATTCGATAACCCACAAATCCTCTCCAGAGAGACAGCTCATCCCAAAATTATAACGTGATGTAATTGAAGTTATATAGTACCGCAATTCATATATCAGAGATGGTTGACAGGTACAGCCTGAGTGGGAACCAGCCAACAAATTAATTACATCACTAAGCCAACACAATACAACCAGACATCTAACACTGGGAGTGAATAACGTGGACTTATACTAACCTAATGTGCTAAATATGTGCCTTAACATTTCAACCACTCTCGCATGATAATCGAATATTGTAATAATATTTTCGTCTCTAGCGGTATTTAAAATTGAGGTCCCAGATTTTACGCACGGGGTGCTTCAACCATCTAGATTGGCTGGGCAGACCCAAATATTGTACTCGTTAAAATCGAAATAGTCATAACCATTTGTTAACGTATTATTCTTAGGTATGTAGGTACGTCACAATTTCGCTTATGATTTGATAATGTAGCACTTAACAAAATTAGACACCTACATATTTCTGTTTCGTGATATTTTTGCCAAGCTGTAATATGGATGGGAGGACGGATTGTCTTGCTTGACTTCTGGATGAGATCGACACGAGGAATAGCATAATACTACGGGGGATTATATATTTAGCGCTAGGCAACACTAATTACCTACTGCACTTTTTGTGGCAACACCGTGGCCGATATGTCAAATTGCATGGCAGTGCGTCGCTTTTTTGCCAATCATTGTTTTATTTCTTTAAATAAAAACGTATTTACGATAGAAAAACGGAAATCGTTTACTTCAGCTGCTACCAGTTTTCCATCCCATACCAAAAAACTAAAAACGGTACGTACACTAAGCGTTATGAATATGAAAAATATTGTTCAAAATGAGCTACACTTTAGTTGTTATCATCATATTTGAATTTGCATGGTTTTTGTAAATTCTTTTTAACTGTCTTGCTTTATTATTTATTGCCACTGTTGTACTTACAGTGTATTTAACTGTAACCTAACCTCATAAAGTAGAATTAAAATTTACCAAAGTTTTGGCCCACTTCTGACAATATTCGGTCTCAATAAAAATAGAGCCTCGTATCCTAGAAAGAGTGTCGCAGTGATATTTTTCATCCTGACTATACAGTAAACTTCATTTGTGATGAATATCATCTCACCTAATGAAATTGAAACATAAAAATAATCAAGAGCTATGCATCTAACTTGTTATCTCTAAAATGCATACTCATTGACATCTATATTTTCCCTATCCTGCTCTATGGGGCACAGGCAGTCATGGTCAATTTATAAACTTTTTGATCAATGTGTGTTGAGGAGGAAGCTCTTTATGTAGACATATGTAATATGATTTCATTGTATTGTATGTAGTATGAGTGTAAGTATCATGATTGTAACGTTGAAATAATGTGGGATGCAAATAATGGAATATCTTGAAGTAGCTGCAAACAAAAATACTATTATTTTGCTAGTGAATTCAACTAACATTTAGTGTTGTAGTGAATGCAGCATAAATGTAGACACACAGCATGATTGTTTGTATCCTTATGGCTAGTTCCAGTTTTTGCATGCTAGTACGGCATAAAGCGAATGGCTAGCTACCATCCTTAAGTAGAAAATCTGTTGCCAAGCCACTAACGGTGTGTCCTGGCAGCTGTCTTTGAGAGCTAGTGATTCTAGGTAAGCAAAGAACATCATCATTGTGGTAATGGCATTTGTTGGCCCAAGTTTAGCCTTTCAGCTAAAATATATTATATATATATATATTATTACAAAGCGTTAGTCTTCCTGGGAATCAAACCAGATTCAACTTTTCATGGGATCCTCGTATACATGCCTGCTGCATGCATAATATGTATTACTCAGGTAACAGATGTTTTGTTTGCTTCCAGTACTCTGGATAATAAAGTCAAAAAATATTTATAAAAGTACTCTACATCTCTACATAGATAATGTTATGTATTGTAAAGTTTAACAGATTTTTTTTAAATATTTTTTTGTTTGCAATAATGCATGCTCTGCAGATTACATCACAAAATTACGAGATGAAAAATTTAAGTCATGTGCAGGATTCAAACCCACATTCATCCACCCCTTTAGGCAGGGTATGCTCTAATCCAATTGAGCTAACAATTTGCAATTAGCTTTAAAGTTGTTGATGATGATGCAACCCTATAATTTTATTATGTTTGCAATAACGCATGCTCTGTGGATTACTAAATTACAAATTTACAAGAGGAAAAATTTAAGTCATGTGCAATTTAAGAAAACCTTTTTTTTTTAAATAATGGTTTTATTTTACAATAATATTTGTTACCGAGGGAAGAAAGAGTTGATTTCGGCTTTGTTTTGACATAATACCTACATCAAAACAGGTTATATACAAAAAAATAGATGTTACAAGTGAACAATGCTTGTGAAAATATGGACAAAATTTGCGAAATTAAAGTTTGAATGATCTGAGCCGATTATGTTATTATTCATAAAATATAGGCCACCTACAGACACACCACTGTTATTCCTTTTTTTCAACAACTAATTATTACCAAAAGTATATGACCCTGCAAATCACAAAAATGCCATGTTTAACCACCAGACAAATTTGGAGTTATAAATACAAAAAATATTATGGAACCATACATTTTCATAAAATATTAATACCAAAATAAATATCCGAACTTCTCACTTTTGGAAGAAGAAATAAGGGAATACAAAACATTGCTTTCGTGAATTTCATTCCTATTCCTCGCTCCTCCTACACCCTCACCACAATGGATTTTCATATCCATTTTTTATCTGCTCAGCGCATTAAAAATTAATTTTCAAACTACTTTCCCTCCTGTATGTACTACAGAAATGATGTACTTCCTATCTTACTTGAAAAATAATAATGAAGTACATTCCGAGCATGTGTAGTATTAAACAATATGTAGTCCATTTAAAACTGTGCACCAAACTGTAAAGAATGATTGAACATGAGTTTCTCTACACATGTTATAATTTTTCGAAATTCAGTACATAAGGGGCTCACAATGGGGTTTCAAATAGCTCGAACTTAAAGTAGTAGTAAGTAACACTAATACAAAGAAACTATTTACAATAGACTTATTTAGGTACAATATGTACAATTATTGAAATGCACTTGATTATTACACGTTTGCAATACTTAAATCAAACATAACTGACGGGATACAACTTGAATTGGAATAACATTACTTTTTAAACATGGCGCTGTGATAGTGATTGGCGAGTGTCTGACAACATTCTTTTTTTTAAAAGGAGTTGTGTTATGAAATTTAGTACAACGTTATAACACTCTCGTTTGGATGATATTATGGGTACCATGACACAGGATATTTTAATGTTGGCACTAAGCTAGCTGTTTCAGAAACTTTTATAGAGGATTTATGGCAGGGTGTAGTTAAAAAATATATTTAGTGACAATTTTCCTCTTAAGTCTATGTCACGCCATAAAACGCCTCGCAGTCAAACCGGAATAATTTTCATCCCATTAAATTCTACACGAGAAATCCTCAGGAGGGCTTGACTCTTCGAGCGCACGATAGAGAAAATATTAATATTTTCCTAAAATTATATGTTTATTATTGATGATTCTACCATGTATATTTTTATGAAATTTTACAATGACTCTTTGTCATTGTAAAATTTCATAAATATACAAATAAATGATGATGATTTGAAAATCATGAAATGTAGACATAATTCCGTATCCTAACTAAATGTACGGGCGCGCGTAGGAATTTAGTTAGTACCTCACCTGTAGGTACGTAACTTAATATGATACCTACTAATCCCGCAATTTTCTACGTATATATTAATACATAAATAATACTGTGGTGGGCGGTTTGGAATCGATAACTTATGAGTTCCTTTCATAATGAATTTTATATACCTACACAAAATCATAACTAACTATTATCTAAGCTGTGGCGCGTTGGCTTTGAGAATTATAGCGACGACAAGCGTGGTGTATCTACTCCATTGATACACGTACATTTGCTACTCGAAGTCAATGAACAGCTATCACTAGCTGGCACAATGCATCTTCTTTTATTTGTAAATACATCATAGCTCTTTATGGATATACACCATCTGGCAACCGAGAAACGGCAAAAGAGGTAGGGGTCGTCAAGTCAGGAGACGGGATGTTGACATGTTAGACGGCGGGACCATTCTGGTTGAGAGTAGCAAGGGACAGGACCTATTGGAAGGAATTGGAGGAGGGCTATGCCAAAAGGCACACAGAACCATATGTTTAGGAATAAAAGGCTATTATTATTATGGATATACCCTAAGCTAGGCCTCTAAATCCATCACAACCTATCCATGCCATGCATGGATGATTAATTCAGGTAGCTGTCTTTCGTAATTCAGATTCCACATACGCATCACCATTGGGATAAGTACCGAGGGTTTGCCACAGTCCCATCTTTTCTAAAATAATGCTTTTAAGTCCTCCCGCATTTCAAAAGTATGTAGATTCTGAATTTGGGAAGCGTTTTCTTATACGCTTCCCCTATGGAGTATGTACCAGGTTTTGCCAGAGTCCCATAATTTCTAAAATAATGCTATTACATCCTCCCGCATTTCAAAAGTATGTAGATTCTGAATTCGAGAAGCGTTTCCATATACGCATCCCCGTTGGGGTATGTATCCAGGGATTGCCAGGATCTTTTCTTAAAATAATGCTTTTAAGAGGAGGCTGCGGAAAAAATACTCTCATTCGACGAGTTTTTTTAAGCAACTTAAATATGCAATCGACACGATAACTTAAATATTTGATTTTTCAAACCTTTTCCTATCCGTTGGTGAGACAGAAACACATTTGAAAGAAATTTACTCGATAGTTTTAATTTTTTTAAATGAAGCCTTTTCTTTAAATTATTTGATTTTTCTTGGAAACTACGTCAGTTATATATCAATAATAAATACACATAGAAAGGAAATGTAGTTTATTATCCACTGTGAAAGTAAAATTTACCTAGAGTTATTAGTATTCTCATTATAAATTAAATTGTGTTTTAGACTTACGACCTTTAGTTCTATGCAGGATTACGGTCAATCGGAAGATTCGATATTCAACCTTATTGACTTACGATTACGAAATAAATTCAATGCGTAAGAGCTGTCCTTCAGTGCCGCGCTGTGCGCCGTTGGACGTGGACCTATCGCTCGCGCGCTATCACCTGTGCAGTATAAATACGTATCTTGGTAGGTATATCAATCAATATGGGAAATAAAGATAACCAAAAAAATAAAAAAAGGAAGCAGAAGAGTCGATACAAAGACTTTGCAAGAATTATGAGAGAGGCAAAAGCGTATAATATTTCAGTTTTCTTTTTACCTATTGCACCTATGCAAATTTAATATTCGTTTGTGTTCTGGTGTTTATTTTATTCATGAAACATACTATCTCTACCGAACTACGAGATTCTATACCAACTAGGTTCCTATAATACTGTAATGGATCTATAAAATAACTAGATATATGTCGTACTAATCTAAGTATGATTAGTAGGGTACTGTAATAATATCTGGTATATGTATAATTATGGTCTCACCTGATGGTAAGTGATGTGGTTGAAGGTGCCAAACAGGGGTAATACATGTGTATATATTCAAGAGATTATCTTCAGTCACCTGCATAGGTACTTTTAAATATACATTTTATCACTTAGACATGTACATATAAGTATCGATTTATACAAAAATAATAGAGTTGAATAAATAGATTGTGTATACATATATTTATAAATAGACTGTGCTCATAAAATGCACCTTCTTTCTCAGGAAAAAAAATAATAAATCAGTCGAAGTCTGAGATCACTCGGAACAGGGAGAACTGTCGGAGTCGCCATCTCATATAATTAGTTTAGACTGTGTTCTTCCACTACATGAAAATAAGTGAGTAATTCTGTGAATAAAGTATTGCTAAATTTGCACATTTTATTCACAGGAAATTCTGTAAAGGAAATATTTTATATACTACCTATATTAGGCTAAAAATTATTTTGACTCATCCATAGCAGAGCAGCAGGTAAAATGAAATAAAAAAATGTATAAATATATTAACATTTTCTTTTTTACACTGAAAAAAAAAACTTTACATTATTATCGCCCTGCACTTGTCACACCTCTGTAGGGTCGGTATAAACTTTTTTTTTTCTGAGTACCTACAATAAAGACATCGCATTGACATAATTGTGCGGGGTAAGACTTACATTTTATGGCCGGCCTCCTATCTAAAGCAATACCCCTTAGCGAATGCCATCGTTGATATGTTTTATACTCACCTTCGCCCCCTTTTCGGTTATTAGGGTATTAGATAGATGGTAAAGAGCGTTGTTGTACACTTGACGTGCAAAAAATCTGACGTGCAAATTATCTGAATTTATGTATCTAAATTCATTTATTCATACACCCCCTTTCTGAAGGCCGAGCTTCAGCAGGGACGGACCGATTTTAAAAGTAGATAGGAAAGATAGCGAACTTATTCATGTAAATAATGTGTCATCTATGATCTCTAAGTGGTTCGCGGCTAATAATCTTCTCTTGAATTCAAAAAAGACCAAATGTTTAAAGTTTTCTTTACCAAATGTTATGTTGAACCAAACATTAAGCTTGGCCTAGATAAACTCTCTTTTGACAATGCGACAGTCTTCCTGGGAATCAAAATGGATTCAACTTTACAGTGGAATCCACATATACATGATCTATCCGGAAGACTTAGTTCTGCTGCATATGCAGTTCGTAAGATAAGACAGGTAACAGACGTAGCTACTGCTAGGCTCGTTTATTTCGCGTACTTCTACAGTATTATGTCATATGATGTATTGCTGTGGGGAGCTGCTATAAAGATAGAGACAATCTTTATCTTACAAAAGCGTGCAATTCGAGCCATATATAAAATGGATGCTAGGAAATCTCTGAGAGATCTTTTTAAATAAATTGATATTTTAACTTTACCAAGTATATATTTAAAAATATTATGTATGATCGTAAAAAATTCAGCAAATTTAAATCAAACAGTGACAATCACGATTATAACACAAGGAATAAAGATATAATAGCGGTGCCAGGTTTTAGATTAGCAAAGACAAATAAACGGTCCTTCTTAGGCAATTGTGTGCGGTTTTATAATAAATTGCCCAAACATATTACGACGCTCACAGAAAAAAATTTCAAGTTGCACGTAAAGAACATTTTGATAAAGAAATCTTACTACACAGTTTGTGATTACTTAAACTGGTTCGCCTCTGCCAAGCTAGCGCCTGTCACCTAAGTAATGTTATTAAATATTGTTATAATTGTATTATATTGTATATTGTCATTGTAAAAAGACGTTTAAAAGAATGGCCCCGAATTTCTTGCCCTTTCTTCTCGCAGTGGCTCTATAAATTTTGTTTGCTGAATGTGGCAGTACAATGTAGTATATTTCAATATTAAAATGTTTAATTGACCTTCATAAGAGCGTCGTTGACGCCTTAATTGAATAAATGATTTTGACTTTGTCTTTGACTTTGGCAGTTTGTATGGTGGCCGTCTTGAAATCGCCATTTTGGATATTTTGACCGGTGTCATACCTTTAAACAAATTCTATCTACACATTCTAACAAATTGTGCGAAATTGATTGTCGGACAAACAGAAATGTACAATTGCTTTTCTGAAGGCTTCAGGTAACTGATTGTCTGTAAAATGTATTTTGCAGGTAGATCAAAAATCTGATTGATATTATCAAACTGAAGACTAAATGCACATTTGTAATACAACTTAAAGCTTATTTGCCGTGTATTATGGAGACAACAAATTAAAAATAGACATTCTACAAAAAGATGAAGAATTTTGGAGGAAAAAAATGGAGACAAAACTTGTCACATTCTATATGGACTGCCTTCTGCCCGAGCTGGTCGATCCCCGAAACCCAAAGAAAAGAATGATCCGGGATCAAGAATATGTGGATACTTCTAGGAAAAGAAAAAATCAAGAGGAGGCTGTCGAGGGTGACTTCCAACATCAAAGTGCAAATGCTTCAGTACCTCCTCCCGCCATAAAAAGAAGACGTGACTTAATGTTGTCTTAGGTTTTCGCGATTGTTACACATCGTAATTAAACAACATTTA
The DNA here is from genome assembly GCA_963854805.1 of Plagodis dolabraria. Lineage (NCBI taxonomy): Eukaryota > Metazoa > Arthropoda > Insecta > Lepidoptera > Geometridae > Plagodis > Plagodis dolabraria. Next base: position 9,313,709 of record OY978442.1, read on the forward strand.
ACGGTTTAAATCGCGTATATTTATCATTATTTTTGTCCTGACTTTTCAAACACTTTGCAGTGATTGTGGTCACGGGGTGACGATCGGGGGGGACTGCAAACTTGAAAAAAACTTGACTTTCCGTTCCGATACTCGTTATTTCTCGCGTACACTTTTGTTTATCATTAAAACTGTATAAATTGAAAACAATATATTTTTATTTCATAAATGATTTTTTGTTAATTTATATACATCTTAACTTAATTTGTCTATAACCTCTGTAGACTATACCACGTACTAACAATCTAAGAATCCACTGTTTTTATTTTAATGTCTAATTTAGTCACCTGTTCCAGTGCCACTCACTCTCTCACTTGTCTGCCATGTTGCATTAAAAGAAGCTTGTATAACATGTTCTTTACAATGTTTCTGCAGTTGTGTGTTTTTTTTTTAAATATCCCAAAGTTTAAAGTCATTACAATTGCGTATATAGACTCTTCTGCAAGTTTGGTAAAAAAATATTATCCTGCTGTTTAGAAGTGGCTAGATCTATTTCTGGTTGGTCTAATTTTTACCATAGTTGGTATCTAAAAGCAGAGTGGTAGTAAAATAACACCTTTCTGTTTACCACTGTAACTGAAAAATAAAACGTAATAGGATGTATACGAACATATTTTCGACATTAGTAATTAATACCGTAGCACAGTTATGAAAAACTATAATTCATATTTGTATGACGAGTCATGGTAAAATATATTGCCCACAACTAACATTCAATCAAATCAAATCCGATCATATTTCAGGTCAATTGTAATTTGTACCCATATTCACCGAATATAATATTATGCTCATTCAATTTGATGGTATTTTACTTTATTGTAATGATGTTTAATCTTATTAATCGCATTCCAAGATACTGAGAACAATGTTGATTCATTCATAAATTATTGTCCATGCGGATGACAAGGAGTAATGACATTTTGGTAGTAAGTTTAATCAGTAGAAATCACATTCGTTACTACGGAGAATTTAAAAACACCCCATTTATCAATATATATCGTGCCGTTTGGGCTGTTATGTACCATCATCATATTCCGACCCTTGTCTCACTTTATGTTGGTTTGGTGCAATATGTTTTCTCTATAAACACAGAGACTGCGACACAACAACATAGCAAAGAAAAAAAAGACTTGAAAACAATTTTTTAAATTAAAAAGTCTGAAATAACTGGTTGATACCGGTGCAATATGATCTCAATTTTGTGCTCATGTAACTGACTTTGACAGGTTATTATATATACTGATGACTACAGACTTTACTAGAGATATTATTATTCATATATTATTTATAGATTTGATCACTATTTAACAATAACTTTCATCTATATTCATAGTTGTCACTTACATTAGTTGCTAGAAGCACTGCGATCGTAGAGGCATTTTGGAAAATTACTTTTAGTAAGTTGACTGTAACTGGCAAACCGTTCGACCGATTTTGATGAAATTAAAATGAAACCAATTAAGAGTTAAACTGTACTAGCAAATAAATCATCTTCAAGATTGTAAGGTTCAGTAAAAAAGTTATGTGTGGTCAAACATAAAATAAATAATAGACAAGTCAATTTAAGAACCCTCTTTCTTTTGGGAAATTAGTTATATATGTATAATATATATACCAATACATACATACATAATAATATATAGGTACCAATGAAGACTAGCAGACACGATCATATCGTAAAAATTAAAACTTTTGGCTTTAGTTTTATGAGCTACTGTCGACCGTAAAAATAATTTTGGAAAGTAAATCTAAAAATATGAAATGAAATAATCAATTTCTTACTTATAAATATTAGTAATGTTGATAAAAATAAAAACGTGACATCAATTGCAGTATATACCTACAAAGTTACTTTATGTATCGAAATTCGTCACGTGAATAAAATTATAAAAAAAGTTGAAATCGTCTCAATGGTATCTGTGTTCGCGAATCTAATATCAAGTACACAAATATGTTTATAAGCGAGACGCGTGCGCCGCTGCACATCGCGTCGGTCGATGCAGCGGGGATCGTTGCGCCGCATGGGCGGAGCTAGCGTGGGAATTATTTTTGACTGCCTCGACTTAAGTCCTCCCGCATATTCAAAATGATGGAGATGCTAAATTCGGGAAGCGTTTCCATAAGGTATACCTACATTTTGCCAGGGTCCCATCTAATAGGGGACGGTGATCACGATTCCAGATACCCCGGACTGTTCCTAAAAATGTATAGATCTGAAACACCCAATAAAACCTAGCATATCAGTAATGATTACAAAATAGGTATATCGTAAAAGGAATATCCGACTTCCTATAAAGAAGCAATAAATAATAATGTGTTTAGTCGTTCCATGCCTTAGAGTTCAATTACGCGATAATGGCTCATATTTCAACGAATTATTATTTATTAGGAATTTCATAAGTATTTATAGTATAGTAATGTGCCTTGTTTATCATTAGCGATGTTAATAACGCTACTACGCCGTTTGTGTCTAATTAAAATTATCAGAATTTCATGTCATGTGCGTTCCTCTGTGTTCTATCTATGTAATGCACTGATTAGAGTTCTCAATATAATAACAATATGTTATCTTTCTTTACTCAGCAATTGTTATGCCACTACCTATTTGATAGACACGACTCGTTGCGTCCAATAAATCCAATCGAAACGATGTAATTATAAGTACCTACCTTACAACCTCATTTCTTTCTTATGGAATATAGATATCATCCTGTGCGCTCATGATCGCCTGGTACTTTAAAATAAGAAAATCGTTATACACGACAACGAACCTAGTAAGGACTGAAGATAAAAAAAGACCCAACCTCATTTCTTTCTTATGGCATGTAGATAACATCCTATGACCTCATGAACTCCTGATACTTTTTAGTTGAAAATGATAATGCCGATTAGCGGCGTTATAGAAGAGAGGGCTTAGCACGAACGAGATAAAAGAAATCCAACCTCATTTCTTACTTATGGCATAAAGATATCCTATGACCTCATGTCATGATACTTTTGACGCGAATACATCTTTAAAATAATTGCTTCCACAGGGACGCAATTAAAAAAATTAATGATAACAAAATCAGGGGGATACAGTTCAACATTGCAGCTACATATCTATCATCTCCATCCAAAATCAATGACACCACTGGGTAGCTAAAGAATCAAAGAATTAATCACGCTAAGCAAGGACTGTAACACATCGCGCTCGGCGGAGGGGGCCTGCCATTTTGAGACGTATTCACGTACAACAAACGGCCGTGACCATAATGCAGCCACACCCCATTTTAAGTTGAAAAATTAACTCTCTTTTAACATTTCCGTGGAAATAACTATGTCTCCGGTTTAATATATATGTATATATATGTTTATGTGATTGTGACAGAACAAGCGCGAAGCCCCCTGATGTTTAGCGGTAACCTCTGACTATAATAACAGATGCATTTCGCCACATGTGACGAATTGCACATCGCCAGTCTCCTGTAATTATGCCTGTTGTTAATTTTACTGAATCTCAAGGACTACTGCCGAAACATACCGTTACACGCTTGATGACAGATTTTCTATTTGAGGGTTGTAGCTAGCCAGGCGAGCATTCACAAAATGTCCTTCCTTTTGGCGGCGGCGGTGATCGACTTAATTAATTAAAGAATTGAAATAGAAATTTGAATAGAAGAATTCGAAAGGTACTCAGGTCTTGGAAAAAAGAGAATCTAAGACCTGAGTACCTATAACTCTTACTGTTATTTATAAAGCTGCGTGCGTATTATTTGACCTATAATCAAATCCTAGGTAACAGCTTCATCACTAACTTATATGAGATAAAATAAAACTAACTATGACTAGGTCCAAGGCTAGCTCAATGAAAGAAAAAACTACATCATTCATATAAATGTTTGGTACTTTTATTTTATACTTTAAAGTATGACGACAGTAATGGAGAGAAAAATCGGCTCATGCTCGGCGTGTAGAAAAAGGTGAGTTTTTAATCCTCTCCCCGGGGAGAAATGTCTCCGGATGGTGCTATAACATAATTTATTTTACGTAACAAAGCATGAACCCGACCTCAACTAAAAAAAAGTTTCGTCGGGTAAAACCTTTATCTCGCTGACAACTGGCAACAGATAAAAATTATGAAAACATAAATTCACTTCACGGCATCGACGACGTGAAAAATGTCAATCGGTGTTCTGTTGTTGTGAGAAACGCGCGTAATACTACGGTTCGTTGGCTTGGCTCCAGCGTACTTGGCTCGTTTATTTGCAATATAAGAGGTTTCCTTTCCCCAAGTTGGCCAGTTGGTGGCGCGTCATTGCGCGGACATGTTAAATATGCGCGTCTTGGTGTATGCGTGTTTGTCAATGTGCGCGTTGTTGCAGTGCTCACGCGCAGGCAGTGCGGCCGGCAGTGCCAGGAATATGAGCTTCGAGTACCCAGACGCGAGGAGAGATGACAGCGTCGTTGACGTTTACCATGGAGTACAGGTGAGTGAAACTGAGAAACTTGCAGTTGAATTGTGTTTATGTCTACCTGTGGGGGAGAGTGGACGGATGGGGGGAGGGGGTCTGCCGGGCTAGGATTGCACACTTTTATATCTATCTGTTGGGGCAACAAAGGGATTAAAATACCAGAAGGTGGCAGCGGCTAAAGATATTACACTTACATTGTGAACCCGATGACGCCTGCCAAGCATGGGGATTACAGCAGACCCCTCAATAGGGGAAAATTACACTTACATTGTGAACCCGAAGACGCCTGCCAAGCATGGGGATTACAGCAGACCCCTGAATAGGGGAGGCTATTTCCAACGGTGGATGTTGATGTGGTGATGATGACGTGTGGAGTTATCTAGATATTTTGAAAAGAAACAAATTTATACATCTGTGAATTACTTACAAAAGATCAGTTGCTCGGCGCTCATTCAACGATGTGTTTTGAAATAATGTTATGTTAATAAAAATCCGTGAATTAAGTATTAACAAAGAGGCACATAAATTATGTAGAATTCTTATATGGAAAATTCTACATAACTTATGTGCCTCATTGTTTTTAAACAAGTATTTTGTCCTACTTGATATTATTATTATTATAATTCGAAAGTTGGTCCGTTTTTATCGCCACTCACTTCGTCTCCGTTACGGGTTTTACGTTTGAACGAGACTGATCAAATTTGGTACCTACATAGTCATCAGGTATCTGCTAGAATAAAGCATAGACCAATTATACTAATAACTGATTTCTGAGGTAGAGCGGTATAATCACAGAATAGTAAATAATATAGCTAGAAATATCCCCGGGGGTGCCGGGCTTGATTTGCATCAACACCATGTCTTCCGGTCCGAGTTTTAAGGGCTTCTTTATGACTCGTACAGATAACAGAAGTTGGGCAGCAGCGGATCAATAACTTCAATTTTACACTGCTATTCCCAAGACTGGCAAGCGTGCAGATTAAAGCAAATGTCTTCTATAATATGAGAGGCCTTTGTTGAACGGTGGACGTCCTCCAGCTGTTCATGTGATAGCAAGAATTATTTTAAATTAAAACACCAACTTCTTTGAAGAATGAATTTAGGGAAAAGAGAAGGATCTTGGTATAGATGTTTCATATATTTTTAGTATCCTTTATATGTGTATTTTATCACTTACTAGCTTTCCGAGCGCGGCTCCGCCCGCGCGTATGTCGGTTATCTCGCAAAAGCATTAACCTCTTTTTTCGCAGTTGGATAAAAATTATACTATGTTTTTCCCGGGTCTCAAACTATTTCCATGCCAAATTTCATTCAAATCGGTCCAGTAGTTTTGGCGTGAAAGCGTAACAGACAGACAGACAGAGTTACTTTCGCATTTATAATATTAGTACTGATATAGGTAGTACTGATTGTCGAATAAATGTACCGTATGTGTGAAATTGAAAATAACAATACACCTCCTTACAATTACGCAAATTCAAGAAAACTACGCCGAATATGCAAACATTTTGGAAAACCGCCAAATCTGAGAAAAAAACAAGGTTTCTGAAAAGCGTTATAAAGTTTGACTTAAAATAATGTAATAATAAATCCGCCTGCAAGATTGTTTGGCAAAAATAATAAAATTATTACAAAAATAGACAAATACGAGTCTGCGGAGATAATCACACTAATATTCATAAATTCGAAAGTTTGTGAGTGTGTAAATGAGGATATCAGTGTGTACGTATGTTACTCCATGCTGAAACGGCTGAACCGATTTTGATGAAACTTGGCATGTAGATAGTTTAGATCCTGGATTAATACATAGGATTTTCATTGTAATCATTATGTACACGGGTGAAACAGCGGGATACAGATAGTTCATCAGTTATTTTTAATAATATAACAGATGAACATGAGAGTGTTTGAACATAACATAAAATTCACGGCTGTTTCTTGGAGGGGTAATCAGATACCACGGATTTCCACTTGTACTTCTTCATCCTTACGACATTCTATGCTCGTGTATAAAGGGTCTTTGTTCATCTAGATAATATGTAATACTTTTCCCAAAGTCGATGTCCCTTCCAAATTACTTTCTGTTCACATAATATGCTTTGTTTTCTTGCTTTGTAAATCTTCTTTGGTTCGTCCTTTCTACACGTACTTCACTGACTATATCCTCGTTCCCTATAACTCATATCACGTGGATCCTCACTCTTTCAAAATCATTCGACAAATACTTATTTTTCGAGCTGATAGGGTTGCCTTTGACAACTATCTCACCTGATGGTAAGTGTTGTTCAGGCTAACCTAGAATTACTGGACAGCTGCCGGAACACCATTAGGTGCTTGGTGACAGATTTTCTACTAGAGGGTAGTAGCTAGCGAGGCGGGCATTTGCAAAATGCCCTGCCACCATGCTATAAGGACTGCCGTCCTAAGACAACAACCGAGACCGACGACTTAACGTGCCCTCCGAAGCACGTGCACGCTCAGTAGTAATGCCACCAGCGGTCACCCATCCAACTCACGACCGCGTCGGACGTTGCATAACTTAGCTGATCGGTTAAGAACGGCTAATACGCTACGAGCGCTTTAAATTCAATTCATGATGTCTCAGGGGGCCGACTCCCATCTCTTAATTCAGTCTTATTTTAACCATATAGCGGGCTGTATGCATTGAATCAAGTCATTTGTGCGATAGAGATAGCGCTATATGAACATTATTGTTTCGTGATGGCCACGGTACGAATGTCAATATTAATATTTTAAGCTTAAAATAATGACGTTGGTTTGCTATAATAGTTTTTTAAAGGTGGGAGTTGGCCCCCAGGTCCACCATAACCACTATCTGTAGTATTGTGCTAGAGGTGACCAGAAAAGACAATCGAATTCATATTAGGTGTAGTCATAAATTACAACAACCATTGAACTATTGTTCTCCTCATAAGTAAAGTTTTACAAGGTGGACTTAATGTACCTACTGCTTTACCATAATGACTAGTTTGTTTCTGCATACTTATTCAATACAAGGCTGTTTGACATGGACTTACATTTAGTTCGGATGGAGAACGTATGGTTTGTTTATGGATCTACATTCAATATTTTTAACCGACTTCCAAAAAAGGAGGAGGTTCTAAATTCTTCTGTATTTTGTTTTTAATTGCATAGCTTCTATCGCGGGCCTTGAGCGTGGAGACCGAATCCAGAAATTCCGTAACGAAAATAACCTAATACCCCCCACTCCGACCGGCACAGCGGTGATACTATATTTGTTCAGCGCCTCTACAGTGCGTAAAAGGAACTAAATTTTGTCAGAAAAAAAGGTTTTGACAACTAACGTGTCGAGATTTATAATTGCTTAAGTTGATAAAAAATGCTATGTGCACATGCTAAATATGCTTTACCGCGGTAGTCTGCGAGCGCCACACGTCTATTTTTTATGTTTGTTACCTCAGATCTCTTGACTGGGTGAACCGATTAAGAAAATTCTTTTTTTGTTTGCAAGCCGATGCTTGTCGTTTGGTCTCTTTTTAAATTTCATCAAAATTGGTCAAGCCGTTTTTGAGTTACACTCTAATAAGCAGCAAGGGTCACTAAAAAGATTGAATTTTTTTAAAACAAAAATGGAACCGACTTCAACACCCAAAAGTATGAAATAACTTGCCGAAGTCGGTACCATGCGCACAATATTGTGATGATAGGTACTTTAGAACCATCATGGTACCGAATTCAACAAGTTATTTCACACTTCTGGGTATTGAAGTCGGTTCCATTTTTTGTTAATTTTTTTTGTCTTATTTTGTTGTTAGATTGGCCGAAGTGTTTTCCATTTTGGCGCGAGGTTTGAATTGCAACTTTATTTATAGTATAGCATATTATCTAGTGTATAATGCGAATTTCTGCACTGCACTGTATCAGCTGAATCATCCACTGCTGAAATTAGCCTCCCCTATTTGCCATAATCCCCACGCTTGGCAGGCGGCTTAGGGATCGCAGTGTTAGATGACAGTTCTTTAGAAGGCGCTGCTGCCCACCTCCCAGTGCTTTTCCCTAAGTCGCCTTTAAAGACACCCATATGGGATGATATGGGGAGGTGCAATTCTAACCCGGCACCCCACGTGGTATGCGGGTGCGAATTTCATAATGGACAAAAATTCCATAGAAAGCGTTTAAAAAAGGTTTTGATGATTGGATCATTCGTTGGCGTAAATGTTTCGTTTCTGAAGTAGCATACTTTAATGGTGATCAAATAAATTTAGTCTAATAACTTTGTGTATTTAAATTCAATTAAATTAATTAATTATTACATTTTGTGTATTATTGATCTTTTCCCGGCACTTTTACTAAGTGAAGTTACGAAAACAGTCTAAATAAATATTGTATTAAATGATATACCTAGGTCATTAAAGTTGCTTTTTTCCTTTTTATTATCGCTTAGCATGTGAAAGTGCTTGATATCATATTAAGAAATATAGAAGGGTAGCAAAGTCAGTATTCAGAGAGTTTGAAAAAGCACTTCTTTCGGTCAGATGAAGTCTTGTTATCAGGTTGATGATCGCAACTTTGCACGATTAAAGTAATGAAATTATAACACAAAATGTACATCAATTCCGCCGATTTCTATGAACGAGCGGTTAAGACACCTAGTGCGTGGATCCGCGGGACGCGGGTCCGAAACCCTATTACGAAAAACATTTTGTTTAAAAATATATATATTGTAATTGTATATTATGTATTTAGAAACAATAAAAGTGCTCATAAACCGCTGCCTGTGACAATATTGGAGACTTTCTGGTCCAGTGGCAATTGTAAATGAGTGTGGACTGCTTTGAATGGATATTCTAGTTGCTGGGTGGAAGGGGTTACTCTGGTGCAAAAAGTCACAACGTTTCACAGCTTCGCTATTACTGTATCAGCCGGATCGTCCACTGCTGAATACAGCCTCCCCCATTAAGGGGGTATTTGCCATAATCCCCACGCTTGGCAGGCGTCTTGGCGATCGCAGTGTAAGTCGGCAGTTCTTTAGAAAGCGCTGCTGCCCATCTTCCAGTATTTTTCCCTTCGTCGCCTCTTACGACACCCACGGGATGATATGGGGAGGTGCAATTCTAACCCGGCACCCCACGGGGGTTTTCGTTTCAGCTTCGCTATGCATCCTCGCAAATCTGTTGCGAGAAAAGAGTTGTGAGGATGCAAAGGAGGAGATTTGCCGTGAGGGGTTAACGTGCCCTTCGTAGTACGGAGACACTCAGTAGTAAATGCTACTAGTGGTCACCCATCCAATAGTGACCGTGGCTTCCGAGCAATTAAGCTCAATACCTCGGCGAAAGTTGCTTAACCTAGTTAATCTAGGCAAGCTACGCTACTAGCTATTCTACCTATAATCACACTAATATTATATAGGCGAAAGTTTGTGAGTGAGTATGTTTGTTTCTTCTTCACGCTAAAACGGCTGGACCAATTTTGATAGAATTTGGTATGGAGGTAGTCATGGCGCTGTATTAATAAATAGGATACTTTCATCGTCATCATCATCTATCACCACGCGGGTGAAACTGCGGTGCGCATCTAGTTAATTCAAAATCCTTCATCTGTAGGTGTGATACTGGTTGACGCATTTACTATCCACAGTAAATTTAAACACAGTTGTTTAAATCGGTACGAGGGAAGGTTTTCGATTGCAAAGCCCCTATGTTGATATTTCAAGTGATGTTGCCCTAAATAACAGCTGTATTTTCTATGTAGCTGTGTCTACATGTGTACTAAAAACCGTGGGGCGAGGTAACTCTACAAAATCGATATCGTATCATTAACAATCCCCCATGACTATGTTTACTAACAACTGACTATACATATCTACGATTAGATTAGTAGCTTTCGTAGTAATACATGTGGGTGTTATTTAATAAGAGTGCCACTCGATTTTTGCCCTTACGTTGTTGCAATACGGTTTCACCATGGTAATTAAATAAAACGTGTTGATACGTTACACCATTAGGGTGGTTTTAGTACTAGTAGAACAATATGTGAACGAGTTCGTCCGGGGAAGTTTAGCCACCGTGCCTGTTACTACCGTCAAGCGGTGATGGTCGCTGGCCCGTGTTCCGGTCTGAATGTATCAATGGAATTACAGGCACATGAGACTTAACAACTATATGTCTCAGGAAGATGGGCGCAGTGCAGTTCTTGATTTGTGACGAAATGCTTCTGTTATAGGCAGAGGTTACCTTTTAGCCTGCACCAAGGCAGCGATACGTAATTGTGGTTCGTTTGATCCCTTGCTGTATCTTTATTTCTTAATTTTGAGTTATATATATTATATTAAAGGATTCATTCTATAAATCATACACTTTGGAAACACTATTACTTAAAATATTCTCTATAGAACAAAAAATCCAAAGATAAATCTAAAAAACTAAATAAATCTTTAGCACGGCGTAAATACTCAACGTTCTTCGGCCGTCGGACGGGGACGCATGCTGTGGGCGTGCCTACTTACGCACACATACACGGCGCGCCTAAAAAGCTCGGTGCGCCCTTAAGAGGTGGGCATCGTGGTCGATCCTTCAAAATCCCACTGATAACAAATGCCGGTTGTGGTTTACGTAACTGAGAGCGCATATTGGGCGGTGTTTTACGTCCGTAAGAGGTCCGTTTTGATCGAATTGTTCGTTGTGCCACGGAATAAAAAGGACCAGAAAAAAACGCGAACCTATAAAGCATAAAAAAAATAAAAAAAACCAGAAGGTTCACCCCTCAAAGCCATTCCAATAAATTAGCGACTCTAGCTACGACGCAACAAAATTCATTTCAGCTTGCAAAGCAAGGAGAACCTAATATTTATGTCCACCTACAAGGCTCCTCTTTCTATCGCATAGCTCTGATCTCTTCTGCCGCGGCACACACCGTGGTATAAACCAGTCCGTACGGATACACGGATGTATCTGTAGCTTTGTGCCTAAAGTGCGGAGTGAGCCAGGCCTGAGTGTGCGCAGAAACGCAGCAAGATCTCATAATGTTAGTGAAGAGACAATCTGAAAACTATTTTTCTCAAAATAATTCGATTGTATTAGTTTTTTTTTTATGCCTTTTAGGTTAGCCTTTGACACTATATCACCTGACGGCAACTGATGATGTGGTCGAAGATGTTATTCAGGCCAACCTAGAATTGTTGAATGAATAGTTCACTAAAACGTCTTCAACTCATGTAGTGTTTCCATTTGCGGAGAAATTTCGCGATATTACTACCGTTGGTGTACTATTTAATAATTATTAGGATAATGCCTAGCCTATAATATTGTTTGTACTTACGTTATTAAAGTAAAAATAAATATACTAACCCAAAACGAATAAATTTGTTGATACATCATATTTTGCTGGAGTTAATGCTGATAATATGCTCAACAAAATAAAATACGTGTCGCAAATATAAGGCGTAAGTCTGCACACTGAACAATATTTCAATTTAGCATTGTTATCGATATTACAATACCGATATTACGGATCGAATTAAATCACGTAGGTATATAAATATGAGACCAAAATTAATAATCAAAATTTAAACATTTCGTCACGTATGTTGGTCGGTAATTTATACAGTATTCTCCTCTATGATTCTATGTCGAAGACCTCTCTAGCAACACAATGGATAAAAAAATTATAATAATGGCAGACAGTTTCTACTTTGGTTTTATAGAGTGCATGACGGCAAACCTACATCTAAAAGCTCTTGTTGGTATTATTAAGATGAACGGTTTATTTATATGAATAAAACTTTTTAAATCTGCATCCCACGGGAAAATCATGCATACAGGCAGGTAATTGTTGACCATGTGATAGGTCGTAGATAATTTGCCTCGATATAACCTTCATGGTGGTAGAAGGCATTAGCGAATGCCTGCCTGACTAGCTAGCCGCCAAGCATAAGCCCTATGTTGGATGCTACAGATTTTCTACTTTAGGGACCTCCCTAAAGTAGAAAATCTGTCGCCGAGCACTTAACGGTGTGTTCCGGCAGCTGTCCTTGAGAACCAGTAATTCTAGGTTAGCCTGTACAACATCTTCGACCACATCATTTAGCATCCGATATAGGGCTTATGCTTGGCGGCAGATTTTCTACTTGAGGGTGGTAGCTAGCTAGGCGGACATTCGCAAAATGCCCTTCCACCATGCTATGGCGACTGCCATACTACGACAACAACCGGGACCGACGGCATAGCGTGTTCTCCGAAGCACGGAAACATTCAGTACTTATTCACTAGCGCTCACACATCCAAGTCATCACCGCAGCGGATGTTATTTCAACGTAGTTGATCGGTTAAGTACGGCTTAGTAAGCAATAATATAAATTTAGGATTCCTTACTGTCTATTTTCTTAATTCTTGTAAAAGAAATCACAAAATCTCAAGTTTTCCCTTAAACTACCTTCAGGCAGGATTTATATCAAATAATATTAACGATCTTTCTACATCCGGGATCGTGGCTCAATCAGGATTTTGTCGAATAAAAAACTAAAGAAACTAACATTAAATGATAATAACACAACATATAGGTACCTAGGCAAGAAACTCAAACACATTGAAAGGTTTATATTCATAACACTCCGCAACAAATTGTATAATGATGTCTATTTATCATTATTTATTTTGATAGGAATCTATTTATAATAACTCAACGTTTCTAAAGCTCGGGAAAAAAAAATAGCTAGCTGCGATCATTTTCTCTTTTAACCTTTGGTAAAGGCATTTTTTGCTATCTACAAAAAGCTGCCCAATCAATACAAACGTGAATATGTCTAATAGAGCATAACAAAACAACCAATCTTAAATTTAGTATCGATATAATCGACGAGTTGATAAATCGAGTCACGAGCTCAGACTCCGGGCTCTGCCTCTGAGCTATTAAGCTATAAGCCTCTCTAATTATTGTTATCAGTGTCATAAATTATTATCTGCATTTGCGACTATGATGCTATAGAACAAGGATTTCCCTTCGCGCTCAATAGTTTTTTTTATGGGATTTGTCGAAATAATCAAGAGATCCACGTATGAAATTATTTAGAGACAATTAAAACTATTGAAATTAGAGTGAGAAAAGAGAAGAAGAGTTGATAGTTATAACAAAGATAATTTAAGAATCTAATATACTCAAATTTAAGGCATAAACGCGACTTTTAAAACTTTTTTCGATATATTTATTTTACAAATTTGTCTCTGTCTAAAGACGAACGTTCTTATCCAAAAGTATTTAAAGAAAAAAGTAATTTTTTAAACAATTTGTTGGATAATCAGAATAACTATAAATATTAAAGAAGGTTTTTGTTGTATAGTTTATTTATTTACTAATATTTTGAATTATATTTTTCTTGATAGATGTTAATGTGCGTCGTTCACTTTCGATCACGTTTCGATCAACACCCAACGAACGCGACAAAATTATTTATAACATCACTTTGTAGCATTCAAGACTCTATTATTAGCTATATTACTTTCTCGCAGACGTTTCAGCCACTTTTTTGTTACTAGCTAAGCGATGCCTACTCGAAATTTAATGTATCATCTTGATCGGTAACAGATGCATTTCGTCAAAAGTGACGAACTGACTGCGCCCGTCACTCTGAGACATAAATGAAGTTGTTAAGACGAGGCTGCGGAAAAAATACTCTCATTCGACTAGTTTTTTTAACCAACTTAAATATGCAATCGACACGTTAACTTAAATAATTTGATTTTCAAACCTTTTTCTATCCGTTGTTAAGACAGAAACACATTTGAAAGAAATTTACTCCATAGTTTTAATTTTTTTAAATGAAGCCTTTTCTTTAAATTATTGGATTTTTCTTGGAAACTACGTCAGTTACATATCAATAATAAATACACATAGAAAGGAAATGTAGTTTATTATCCACTGTAAAAGTAAAATTTACCTAGAGTTATTAGTATTCTCATAATAAATTAAATTGTGTTTTAGACTTACGACCTTTAGTTCTGTGCAGGATTACGGTCAATCGGAAGATTCGATATTCAACCTTATTAGCTTACGCTTACGAAATAAAATCAATGCGTAAGAGCTGTCCTTCAGTGCCGCGCTGTGCGCCGTTGGACGTGGACCTATCGCTCGCGCGCTATCACCTGAGCAGTATAAATACGTATTTAGGTATATCAATCAATATGGGAAATAAAGATAACTAAAAAATAAAAAAAGGAAGCAGAAGAGTCGATACAAAGACTTTGCAAGAATTATGAGAGAGGCAAAAGCGTATAATATTTCAGTTTTTTTTTACCTATTGCACCTATGCAAATTTAATATTCGTTTGTGTTTATTCTATTCATGAAACATACTATCTCGACCGAACTAAGAGATTCTATACCAACTAGGTTTCCTATAGTACTGTAATGGAGCTGTAAAATAGCTATATGTCGTACTAATCTAAGTATGATTAGTAGGGTACTATAATAATATCTGGTATATGTATAATTATGGTCTCACCTGATGGTAAGTGATGTGGTTGAAGGTGCCAAACAGGTGTAAACTAAAATTATCTGGCTCTAAAGTACAGCTGCCGTTCAACCGTAAATGGAGTTGAGTGTTGCTAAATAATAATAACACAAGCGTAGCAAATCAAAGCATTTGGTTTGGTGGGTAGGTATATCGCAATAAAACATCGAACATTCTTTATGTCCCTCAAGACTAGATGTAGATTTATATCAATGAAAGAATATTCAGAATCAGGCAAGTAGGTATATATTCAAGAGATTATCTACAAAGTCACCTGCATAGGTACTTTTAAATATACATTTTATCACTTAGACATGTACATATAAGTATCGATTTATACAAAAATAATAGAGTGGAATGAATAGATTGTGTATATACTCGTATAATAAAAAAGACTGTGCTCAAAAATGCACCTTCTTTCTCAGGAAAAAAAATAATAAATCAGTCGAAGTCCGAGATCACTCGGAACAGGGAGAACTGTCGGAGTCGCCATCTCATATTATAAGTTTAGACTGTTCTTCCACTACACGAAAATAAGTGAGTAATTCTTTGAACATAATACTTTAGTATTGCTAAATTTGCAAATTTTATTCACAGGAAATTTCGTAAAGGAAATATTTTATATACTACCTATATTAGGCTAAAAATTATTTTTGACCTATCCATAGCAGAGCAGCAGGTAAAATTAAATAAAATAACGTATAAATGTATAAATACAATGAAATTTTCTCTTTTACACTCAAAAAAAAACTTTACATTATTATCGCCCTGCACTTGTCACACCTCTGTAGGATCGGTATAAACAATATATTTTTTCTGAGTACCTACACAAAAGACAACGCATTGACATAATTGTGCGGAGTAAGACTTAAATTTTATGGCCGGCCTCCTATCTGAAGCAATACTCCTTTGCGAATGCCATCGTTGATACATATTATACTTGCCTTCACCCCCTTTTCGGTTATTAGGGTATTAGATAGATGGTAAAGAGCAATGTTGTACGTGCAAAAAATCTGACGTGCAAATTATCTGAATATATATATTTAAATTCATTTATTCATATTCCCAACACCCCCTTTCTGAAGGCCGAGCTTCAGCAGGGGCGGAGCAATTTGTATGGTGGCCGTCTTGAAATCGCCATTTTGGATTTTTGACAGGTGTCATTCGACTGCTCTCCCGACATTTATCCTTACAAATTATATTACAAATTGTGCGAAATTGATTGTCGGACAAACAGAAATGTACAGTTGCTTTTCTGAAGGCTTCAGGTAACTGATTGTCTGTAAAATGTATTTTGCAGGTATGATATAATAAATCAAAAATCTGATTGATATTATCAAACTGAAGGCTAAATGCACATTTTGCATGGTGGTAGGGCACTTTGCGAATGCCCGCCTGGCTAGCTACCACCCTCAAGTAGAAAATCTGTCGCCAAGCATCTAACGGTGTGTTCCGGCAGCTGTCCTTGAGAGCCAGTAATTCTAGGTTAGCCTGAACAACATCTTCGACCACATCATCACTTACCAACAGGTGAGATAGTGGTCAAAGGGTAACCTATCAGGCATAAAAAAAAAAACATTTGTAATATAACTAAATGCTAATTTGCCGTGTAGTATGGAGACAACAAATTAAAAATAGAAATTCTACAAAAAGATGAAGAATTTTGGACGAAAAAAATGGAGACAAAACTAGTCACATTCTATATGAACTCCCTTCTGCCCGAGCTGGCCGATCCCCACCACCCTAAGAAAAGACTGATCCGGGATCAAGAATATGCGGATACTTCTAGAAAAAGATAAAATCAAGAGGAGGCTGTCGAGGGTGACTTGCAACATCAAAGTGCAAATGCTTCAGTACTTCCTCCCGCCATAAAAAGAAGACTTGACTTAATGTTGTCTTAGGTTTTCGCGATTGTTACACATAGTAATTAAACAACATTTAACGGTTTAAATCGCGTATATTTATCATTATTTTTGTCTTGACGTTTCAAACACTTTGCAGTGATCGTGGTCACAGGGTGACGATCGGGGGGACTGCAAACTTGAAAAAAAACTTGACTTTCCGTTCCGATACTCGTTATTTCTCACGTACACTTTTGCATATCATTAATTCTGTATAATCATTAATACTGTATAAATTGAAAATAATATATTTTTTATTTCATAAATGATTTTTTGTTAATTTATATACATCTTAACTTAATTTGTCTATAACCACTTACTAACAATCTAAGAATCCACTGTTTTTATTTAAATGTCTAATTTAGTCACCTGTTCCAGTGCCACTCACTCTCTCACTTATCTGCCATGTTGCATTAAAAGAAGCTTGTATAACATGTTGTCTACAATGTTTCTGCAGTTGTGTTATTTTTAAAAAACCCTAAGTTTAAGGCCATTACAATTGCGTATATAGACTCTTCTGCAAGTTTGGTAAAAACTTGCTGTTTAGAAGTGGCTAGATCTATATCTGGTTGGTCTATCTAATTTTTACCATAGTTGGTATCTAAAAGCAGAGTGGTAGTAAAATAACACCTTTCTGTTCACCAGTGTAACTGAAAAATAAAACGTAATAGGATGTATACGAACATATTTTCAACATTAGTCATTAATAGTTAAAAATTATATGATAGCAATAAAAAAAAAACCTACTTTATATTATTATGGGAACGTGTACCGTAGCACAGTTATGAAAACTATAATTCATATTTGTATGACGAGTCATGGTAAAATATATTGGCCACAACTAACATTTAATCAAATCAAATCCATTTATTTCAGGTCAATTGTACCCATATTCACCGAATATAATATAATGTTATGCTTATTCAATTTGATGGTATTTTACTTTATTCTAATGATGTGTAATCTGATTAATCGCATTCCAAGATACTGAGAACAATGTTGATTCATTCATAAATTATCGTCCACGCCAAGGGGTAATGAAATTTTTGTAGTAAGTTTAATCAGTAGAAATCACTTTCGTTACTACGGAGAATTTAAAAACACCCCCCATTTATCAATATATATCGTGCCGTTTGGGCTGATATGTACCATCATCATATTCCGGCCCTTGTCTCACTTTATTTTGGTTTGGTGCAATATGTTTTCTCTATAAACACAGAGACTGCGACACAACAACATAGCAAAGAAAAAAAAAGACTTGAAAACAATTTTTTTAATTAAAAAGTCTGGTAACTAACTGGTTGATATCGGTGCAATATGATCTCAATTTTGTGCTCATGTAACTGACTTAGACAGGTTATTTGATATACTGATGACTACAGACTTTACTAGAGAGATTATCATTCACATATTATTTATAGATTTTATCACTATTTAACAATAACTTTCATCTATATTCATAGTTGCCACTTACATTAGTTGCTAGAAGCACTGCGATCGTCAAGGCATTTTGGCAAATTTAATTTTAGTAAGTTTGACTGTAACTGGCAAACCGTTCGACCGATGTTGATGAAATTAAAATGAAACCAATTAAGAGTTAAACTGTACTAGCAAATAAATAATCTTCAATATTGTAAGGTTCAGTAAAAAAGTTATGTGTGGTCAAACATAAAATAAAAAATAGACAAGTCAATTTAAGAACCCTCTTTCTTTTGGGAAGTCAGTTAAATATGAATAATATATATACCAATACATTCATACATAATAATATATACCAATAAAGTCGAGCAGACATGATCATATTGTAAAAAGTAAAACTTTTGGCTTTAGTTTTATAAGCTACTGTCGACCGTAAGAATAATTTTGGAAAGTAAATCAAATAATCAATTTCTTACTAAGAAATATTAGTAATGTTGATAAAAATACAAACGTGACATCAATTTCAGTATATACAAAGTTACTATGTATCGAAATGCGTCACATGAATAAGATTATAAAAAAAGTTGAAATCGTCTCAATGGTATCTGTGTTCGCGAATCTAATTTCAAGTACACAAATATTTTTATAAGCGAGACGCGTGCGCCGCTGCACATCGCGTCGTTCGGTGCAGCGGGGATCGTTGCGCCGCATGGGCGGAGCTAGCGTGGGAATTATTTTTGACTGCCTGGACTTAAATCTGATGTGCCTATAATTTCACCGGCACCCATACTCTACAATCCGGCGCACAGTTTTGCGAACATTACTGCTTATATGGCGATAGAAATAGGGATGGTAAATATTTATATATTTCCAATGGAACTATCAAAGTGGCGCTAGCATAGCTTGAAGACATATAGAATATAGAAGACATATGACAGTGTATCATCATACATCTGGCATATGTCAAAAATACAAATAAAAACTAGAATTTTGGTGCAAGCTATGCTGGTGCCATCTCCCATGCCATCAACCTCATTGAAACGACAACTGTCATTTGTCACTATCAGATAACTTTGGACTGCAGCCTCACGGTATAATACAGTTGACCCGTTACAGTGAAACCTTCCGTCTATCAAGTCTGATTGAAGCTTTGGAGCACTCCGTACATTCCGTAAAGGCAGATCGAATGCAGCTGATTTTAGAGCCAAATCGTTACAATAGGGTTGTGTTGTGCTTATCCTCACGATGTACCCTACCAATTTATTTTACATCCATAGTCCCAAGTATTTGTATTCTATTTATAATTCCAACATCATAAAAAAATACTTGTTTTGTTCCCCAATCACGTACCAGTTGTATACCTCGACGTGGTCCTTGAATTCACATTTGTTTACAATAGAAAAGCACCCAGCCTCATAAGCATAACGGTCATTCTACGAACAGACATTGACCTCATACTAACAGTGGACGGCAACTTGTTTTTAATGGCCAATAAAATATGCGCGAAATTCGGCTTATATACTATTATATATACTTTGAAATTTTAAATTCGTAACGCATAATAGCCATGGAAATACATCTCTTAAGAATTATAATGATGGACGAAAACAAATTACTTACGTTTGAATCTTGCGAATACATATTTATTGATGCGGTAACGACTCGTTTTTATTTAACGACTTAATAAAAGGATGATGTTGTTTGTTAGGTCTTTTTTGTATGGATGGACATCGATATACAGGGTTATAGTCCTAACAAACGTTTTGAGTTTTTTTTGTGTTTTAATGCCTACTCCGAGCCAAGAACGTTCACCGCGCTAACACTGGACCGCGCCGTGCTCCCTTTAAATAGAGTTTTGAATATTTACGTCGAGCAAAGTAATAAAAAAATATGAAATAATACTTTACAGGCACAAGAGACTTTAACATTAAATAGGCCTCGTAATTATTCCCTCAAAAACATATAGAAAAATTAAGAAAAAAAAAATTTTTTTTTTTTTTCAATACAAAAAAAAATTGACACAAAATGTTTCTTAGGACTAGCAGATGTCAACCCTAAGAGGTTGTTAGCATATAACCAATAACCCTGTATATCGATACGATATGAACCAATCAGGAAAATAGTCCCCAAGATAAAGGGGTTAATCTTAGTTTGCTGGCCAAAAGTATTTTTAAATTGTGACCTGATTTTATGTCAATAAATGTTATTATCAATCAATTGTGGACCGATTATTTTTAAAAGGGTAGAGTTTTTTTTTTATTTTTTTTCGCAATAACGCATGCTCTGCGTACTGTGTAGTAGGTATAACGTAAGTTGGACTGTAGGTGTCACTCTAGAATTATGAATCATGTCATGTTAGCTCAGTCGGTCAGATGGCAACTAATATTGTAGGCGAGTTACATAATCTATCCCATTTACAGAACGCTTTACTCAAAAGAGTGTTTTTTTTTAAAGTCGGATTATGAAAATGTTACCTCAGAATGGTACTAAATTCCATAACTTGTTTTTTTATAGATAATTTCTGAATCCATGTCCCGTTGAAAGCCATGAAATACTTTATTTGTAGGGAAAATATAATCCGAATTCAATAAGAATGTTACGGCGTAAGTCTCGGGTTTGATTACCATCCGGACAAGTGTGTTGTTTGACCGACTTCCAAAAAAGGAGGAGGTTGTCAATTTGTCTATATATTTTACATGTTTGTCATATCGGAACTTTTGACTGGGTGAGCCGATTTTGAAAGTTCTTTTTTTGTTTGAAAGCTGGTACTTGACGGGTCCCATTTAAATTTCGTCAAAATCTGTCAAGTTTTTTTGAGTTACACTCCAATAACTGAAAAATATTTCAGTTATTAAGAAGTACACTAAAACGAGTGAATAATTTTTTTTAACCAATAAATGGAACCGGCTTCAACACCCAAAAGTGTGCAATAACTCGTCGAAATCGGTACCATGCGCACAAAATTGTGATAATAAGTTCTTTTGAACTATCATGGTACCGACTTCAACAAGTTATTACACACTTCTGGGTGTTGAAGTCGGTTTCATTTTATGGTAAAAAAAAATGATAAAAAATATGCAATAGTCTATTATGAAACTGTGCCCAGTATATTGGCAATTGGTTTGAAATTTTGGTGTATACACCCCTTACTCCTGTTTACCTTCAGGGATATTCAACTGATTTAAATTTTCCCTATTATTGCAGATCAAAGACCCGTACCGCTGGCTTGAAGATCCAGACTCCAACGAAACCAAAGAATTTGTAGAGGCCCAAAACAAAATCACGCGTCCGTACTTAGACGCGTGTCCAGTGAAGAAAGACATTCACGAGAGACTCACAGAGCTATGGAACTATCCCAAATATTCATGTCCGTTCAGACGAGGCGATAGATATTTCTTCTTCAAAAATACAGGGTTACAGAATCAAAAGTAAGATTTTGTTTTTGTTATTATAATGCATATTTTTCTACCTCTGCTGAAATAAGTTGACAAACTTAGTAAAATATTAGTTGTTGTTTGTGGCTCATGCATACACAATGCCAAATATACTAATGTTTTTTAAAATTTTATTACATATTTAGTTTTGAACTCTTTGCAGCACAGTAAAATCATTGTGTACTCATTAGTAAATATAATATTGTCACAGCAGCAAACAACATCCTTAAATAATATATTGAAGCGCTCGTAGCGAAGTTTGCTTAGCCATTCTGAATCGATCAGCAAAGTTAAGCAACGTCCGCCGCGGTCATGACTTGGATGGGTGACCGCTGGTGACATTACTACAGAGAGGGCACGTTAAGCCATCGGTCCCGGTTGTTGTCTTAGAATAGCAGTCGTTACAGCATGGTGGTAGGGCACTTTGCAAATGCCCGCCTGGCTAGCTACCACCCTCAAGTTGAAAATCTGGCGCCAAGCACCTAACGGTGTGTTCCGGCAGCTGTCCTTGAGAGCCAGTAACTCTAGATTAGTCTGAACAACATCCTCGACCACATCATCACTTACCATCAGGTGAGATAGTGGTCAAAGGCTAACCTATCAGGAATAAAAAAAAAAAAAAAAAAAAAAAACGCATTCTCTTCCTACACTCAAGAGTATGAAATAACTTATAGATGTCTGATCTTGGTAATGTGAGGTCAGTGATAACTAGTTCGCGGTTATCTCCATCTCCCTTCATGCCCGCTGAATTGTATAGCGCTGTCCTTGTCTCGTATTAGCTGAAGAATTCAAATCCAAGCCATTCCCATGGAATACTAAGTAATTAATATTGTTTTTTTTACAGTGTCTTATACGTACAAGACAGTTTAGACGGAGAGCCTCGAGTGTTCCTCGACCCCAACACTCTGTCCGAAGACGGGACGGTGGCGCTCTCCGGAAGCCGGTTCACGGAGGATGGCAACACTTTCGCGTACGGACTCTCCGCTAGTGGATCCGACTGGATCACGATACACCTAAAAGACGTGGCTACAGGTAACTTACACGTTGTTAAGAGTAGAGCGCACGGAGCGGTTTCAATACCAACGTTTCGTCATATTTTAAATACCATATATCATATTTACTTGAAGCAATGATGGCCAAGCGGTTATAGGTATGGACTGCCGTGCGGCAGGTCCCTGGTTCGATCCCCACCGCCGGCTTGAGCTTCACGGTATGGTGGAAGGGCATTTTTCGAATACCCGCTAGCTACCACCCTCAAGTAGAAAATCTGTCGCCAAGCACTTAACAGTGTGTTAAGAACTGAATGTAAGAAAACAATGTGACGGGCGCAGTGCAATTCGTGACATGACGAAAAGCATCTGTTATAGGCAGAGATTAATCCGCTTAACATCAGGTGGGCCTCGTGCTTGTTCCGTCACAATAAAATAAAAATAGAAACCAAAGTGTTCGAACTCGGCGAAATTTAGTGTACATAATTGCTGAGTCTAATCAATGCTTTGGCAAACCTGAAGCATAGATATTAGGCTGAAGGACATATATGCAAAGTTTCACCGAGTTTGAACACTATATAAGTCCCAATAAAATTAAAATATGACAAAACTAAGTTTGTATGGAAAGCGCCACGAGCATTCCAGTCTAAGACGCTGACAAATGCTAAAATTCTGTCACTATCGAACTGCATAGGACTGAAATAGAAGCAGCGATGGTGAAATCATGATCAGTTTGGTTGAAAGACGAAAGAAAGCTCATTCACCCAAACCTCGTTACTTAAATCGAAAATTTAACTTTACTTGTCTCTTATGATGTTTGTCTATTTTATTGTTATATTTTTATACACATACAGATGAATTTTCGACGCGTCTTCTTTCTACACAAACATTGGGAGGTTTGACTCTGCGAGCTCACGATCGAGAATCTAAAATCTAAAAATAATGTTAAATATATTTTTTTTAATATCCATTATAAATTTCCGCAAAGTAGAGCCTGACATTTCTTATATGAAATCTAAATCGTCTCGGGGTTTTGTTTGAGATAATCTGCCCAACGCGACTTTTCAGTTCCTGATGCACTGTACTAATTAACTAACCTATGTTGGTAGGTACTTTATGATATATACAATAATCGTTCCTAATCGATTATAGAATCGAGTAAATTATGTAAATCCGTGAGTACGTAGTAACTCACAGATTTAAGTGCTAGTTAAATAAATAAATTATAGTTAGTGTCTAGGTTAAAACCTTGAATATCAATTGTAATCAACTTCCGAGCAACTATCGGTTTTTCCCTTTTGAACAGAGGTAAAATGCACGTATAATAAGGATCCATATGGTATCTCGACGAATATATAAACTGACTTCAAGGTTGTTTGAATTGTAGAGATAACTGCTGCCCGCCACATATTCCGCGTAAGTTTAAAGTAAACTTTACACAGACAGACATTTCCAAAAGTGATAAAAACATCCCCTGTGGAATGCCGGGATAGACTAGAGCGATTCTCGCATATCTCCAGTGGAGCCTCTAGTCTCTAGTGACTAGATGCTCCACTGGAGATATGCTAGGAAAAAACCACCAATAGAATCGCATAAATTTCCTAGCTTCGTTGAGCGCCTACGAATAAATATATGTAAAGAAGTAACTGTCATACAGTAATCGTTTTGATTTCGGACTCAACAAGTTAACAATTGCCGAAAAACGCACATGCTTCCAAATTCAAATAGATTGTTTAAAAGAATTGGCGCATAAAAATAATCGCATCAGATCGGTCGAGTTAAGGTATCGTTGTTGCCCCACACAGTACACATTTTAAACCACCGCAGAACGCAAACGTTACCCGCCGCGGTTGTCTTTTGTTCTGCTGTTTTTGAGCTACATTTCCACACATTTCTTTAGTTGAGCACAGTGCAACTCTTGACGGAAATTCTACTCTCACATATTAGGTGGATACTCGGCCTAACCCGAGCCATAATGATTGTGACGTAACTTTTTATTAATGATATCTGAAAGGATAGCTTTTGACTACTATCTTTCCTGATGGTAATTGATGAATTACTTTCAAACACAGCGGCCGAAACACACCTTTAGGTGCTTGACGACAGATTTTACTTGTAGTAAATAGCTAGCCAGGCGGGGATTCGCAAATTGCCCTACCACATTGCTATGACGTCTGCCTCCTAAGACAACAACCGTGAATTACGACTTAATGTGCCCTCCGAAGCACTGAAGTACTCAGTAGTAATGGCACTAGCGGTCAGCCATCTAATTAAAGACCACAACCGACGTTGCTTAACTAAGCTTATCGGTTAAGAATGGCTAAGCAAACTACGTTTAAAAAAACTCAATGGTTGCGATATATTGTGTATATGATTGCAGGCGATGACTATCCGGAAGTACTAGAAAAGGTCAAATTCGCTTCAATGTCCTGGACTAAAGACAACAAAGGCCTGTTTTATTCTGTGAGTATCTTTTACAGGGATAGATAATTTTATTGACACATTTAAAATTTACAAACTTATGACTTATAAAATAATAACTAAGAGTAGATGTGACAATGGGCGGTCTTATATACATATACAGAGAAAACGCAGAGCATTGTCAGTCTGGGAAAATAATATGTAGGCTCGTAAACATGCCAGATGAGACGTTGTGCAGAAAAGAAAGAGAAGCTTGTAAATTCGCTGTGTGATTAATAGGTACATACATTTGCACTTGATGAGTCTATGGTGTACCAAAGCACTAATATAAACATTGTTTGTTTGTATGAAAATACTTATAAGATATATTCAGTTAGTCTGTCGTGTATATCGTTCTTATGATTTCCGCGATTCTGCCTCTATTTGACGCAAAAACAACAACAGGAGAAGAATATCCTGGCTGAGTAACTTACGCCAGTGGCACACAAGCATTGTTACAAGCAATCATTCGTTCCCATTCAGAACTGCTGTGTCAAGGCCGGCCTATGTAGAAGATAGCAAGCCAGAAAGATGTTGTTTAAAAAATCTTATACAGAAATACCTCAGTGGGGTGCCGGGTAACAATGTCACCCAGTTTTTTAGCTCAACTTCTATTGCGATTCCCTAGACGCCTGCCAATCGTTTTCCCCAATGAGGAGACTGTTCAACGGTGAATTCGGTGGAACGTTCCGGTTGATGTGATGATGATGATACACAATAATTATTCACTACTAGCATTCCGGTCGCGGCTCCGCCCGTGCGTATGTCGGTTATCGCGCAAAAACATTAACCTCTTTTTGCGTAGTTGGATAAAAACTATATATATATGTTTTCCCGGGTCTCAAACTATTTCCATAACAAATTTCATTCAAATCGGTCCAGTATTTTTGGCGTGAAAGCGTAACAGACAGACAGAGTTACTTTCGCATTTATAATATTAGTACTTATTAAGTACTAATATATAATATCCAGCTCAAATTACGTAGGTGTTTGTATTTTATTAGTTTCATTGTATATCTTCGCAGAATCAGTATTAAATCATTGTGTAGTACATTACTGCAGTTTTATGAGCGGACATTGAAATACATATAAAATAAACGAATGATGCATAAAAACAGCAATAGAAAACACATATAAATATTTTCCTTCCGCTTATGATGTAAGGTCGTTGGTTCAAAAATACTTTAATGGTTCGGACTTAGGTTTATGGCGAGCTGACTCCAGCCCCGTTTAACAATTTAGTTTTATATTTTGGCCCCGATAGATACACTATCATGTTATGATACATGTTCATCGCATTATGTTCATAATAAAAAGAAAAAAAAGCCAAGTCATATGTAAGGATAATATTTTTAATCAATAATTATATACCTATCATATAATTCACCAGAAGTTCAAACGGGGACCAAACAGAAGATAGGAACTTAAACTCCATTATAAACCAAATTTGAATATAACTCCCGCCGTCCGTTAAGGGGTGTAGCAATGGTGAAATCGTTATTTTTACGTTATTTTGTTGATGAATCCTTTGGGTTCTTAGTGACGGCAAAATGTTTACATTACCCCTTTGTTTGTCACACACAAATTGTATTGTCTATTTATATGTAATTATTCCCCTTTTTTGTACTAAAAAACTGAAAGTAAACCTGAACTTGACATATATTGAAAATTATCTCGGAAACTACTGAATAAAATCACTTGAAACCTAAGAAGAAAACAAATGATGACCCCATTTAACAACTTGTATTGTTAACTTTGTTTTTATTATCATAGTTTCCATATGAAAACTATTTATATTCTCATTTCGGACAAGGAAATAGACGTTACCGCCACGTTGCAGCGCACGGCAATAAGAGCCTTAGTTCACAAGTAGTTAGTGTCATTTTCGAAGTCATTGGCAACGAGGTGCTAATTTGCCATGTTACCCTCTTAACGCTTATTAACCTAATTTCGAGCAGGTGTGATGTAAAATATTTTGTGGTCCGAATCAGTGAGTTTGAACCCGACGATAGTGGTTTTCAGATCTATGAAAGAGTGCGGAAATGACATATTGTGTAACGCGAGGTGCTAATTTGCCATGTTACCCTCTTAACGCTTATTAACCTAATTTCGAGCAGGTGTGATGTAAAATATTTTGTGGTCCGAATCAGTGAGTTTGAACCCGACGATAGTGGTTTTCAGATCTATGAAAGAGTGCGGAAATGACATATTGTGTAACGCTAAATCAATCTATTTTGCCCTCACTCAATCTTAAACATTTGTAAATGCAGGCAGACAGGAAATTATAAAAATAGAAACGAACTCTGTGTCTCGGAATCGCTCCAATATCTCATTTACGATATTTTTTTGCACTTGCAACTTACCTTTTTAAGCACAATTTGCATCTCATCCAGTCAGTTTGGTTGGCAGAGCGCTCAAGGCGCCCAGTGCGTTAAACCAGGATTCGATTCCCGCTCGAGATTAACATTTTATGCTCTAAATATGTATATATGTAATTTTTGCTTTGAATAATCATATTAGGAATTATCACTCAAACTTCTAAAATTATATATTCATTTCATCATTCGTTGAAATAGAAATTTTGGTAAACTCGTTCAAACTCGGCAACATAGTATTTATATTTTTTCCATACAAGTTCCATATAATTTAAGACCTGTTTAGCTTTATATAGATTTTTCTTACGTTGCAAGCCTTGACCTACTATAATAATGAACATTTACCTTATTTATGCGACACTAAGTGCAGATAAAGGCCATTTGTGTATGAAATAAAGCGGGATTATAGATAACCACTAATTAATTTGTGTATAAATAACTCAATAATACGAATATCTTGGAGATTCTAACGTGTTATTAGTATTCCCGATAAAAAAACTTTATTAGTAAGATTTGCCTTACCTTGCCATGACATAACTGGTACCACCAATATCGTGGATATGGCGTGGGAGCGTGGCACGTGTCACAAGCATGCGGTCAATTTGACTCTGTACGACTGCGGTGGCTATGCGCTCCTCTTGTATAATAGATACAGTGCACATTACAGATTATTTCACTTACAAAGCCGCTCAACATTTTTTAAGTGTAGATGCAACTTCTGTTTCCTACTCAAACGATCATATTTTATCGTTTTACAATAACGTACCATTAGCACTAAGACGCAGTGTACAAATAACGAGGCCTACCCGTAAAAATCTTCAATAATTTACTGAGGAGGGGCGCGCCCTCGAGAGTGAACAGCTCTTGAACGTGATTTAGATACATTTATAAAATGACTAATTGGTCAGAGGAAATCTGCAAATGTAGGACAATCAAAACAAAACTTAAAAAAGATTTTTTTACATTCATCATCATCATTTCAGCCGCAGTGGACTTCTTGCGGCTGTTCTATATCCAGCAGTGGCTGGATATAGGCCTCCCCCATTTGATTTCCAAATAGAATGGTTGGAAGCGGCCTGCATCCAGCGTCTTCCTGCGGCCTTAATAACGTCGTCCACCCACCTTGTAGGTGGTCTTCCGACGCTGCGCTTGCTTATTTGTGGCCTCCATTCGGGAACCTTTCGGTCCCACCGACCATCAGTTCTGCGTGCTATGTGCCCTGTCCATTGCCACTTCAACTCGCTAATCCGCCGGGCTATGTCGGTAACTTTCGTTCGTCTACGGATATCCTCATTTCTGATTCGATCTCGTAGAGAAACACCGAGCTTGGCCCTCTCGATAGCTCGTTGTGCTACTTTGAGCTTACATATAAGGCCCACAGTTAGAGGCCACTTTGGTTGAGGAAGTTTTTTACATTGGTGAGAGCAAATTAGGTGGCAAAACAGAGGCGATACTGTATTACGTAAATTACTTAGTGAATAATTGGTGACGTCATATCTCGGATATCTGTGACTTGAACACTGAGCATCAATTCATACCTAAGTAGCAGTGGCTGGCAGCGCATGCGCAGGAAGTTTTACTGTCAAGCCATTTTCGACTTTATTTCTATTTTTTTATGTAATTGTGACTGAACAGGCGCGTTTCCCATGAGATGTTAAGTGGACTACCCTCTGCCTATAACAGATGCATTTCATCCCAAGTTACGAATTGCACTGCGCCCGTCACACTGATACGTTAAGTCTCGTGTGCCTGTACACATACTGGCTCTCAAGGACAGGTGCCGGTACACTCTGTTAGGTGCTTGGCGACAGATTTTCTACTTGAGGGTGGTCGCTAGCCAGGCGAGCATTCGTGAAATGCCCTTCCACCGTGCGGTGAAGCTCAAGCCGGGGCAGGGATCGTCATCATGTCATCATCATGGACCTGCAGCACGGCGGCAGTCCGCTCGGCCATCATTGCTTCATGCACTGCAATGTATACTATAAGATAAAACAATTGACAGTGATGCGCATTGGGCTGACGCGCGACTTGTACATGTCTTGCAAGCGATACTATACATTGTAGTGATAGAAACAAAGTCGAAAATGGTTTGACAGCAAAATTGCAGACCCTGTCACTTCGGTGCGAAACGCGCCTAACATGTACCAACTGTGTCTCGGCATATAACCTTATGATAGCGTTAACACATATACATGATATTCCAGCGTTACCCAGAACAGACCGGTAAGACAGACGGTTCAGAGACAGAGGTGAACAGAGACCAGAAGCTGTGCTATCATCGCCTGAACACTCCTCAGAAGGAAGACGTCATTACTGTAGAGTTCCCAGAAGAACCCTTATGGAGGATGTAAGTACTTACATTGTTTTATTATTGTTATGGATCTATAAGTCTATAAGTCTGGGCTAGCTCAAAATTGTCTGTGATGCGGTATATGTCAAAAATATAATATAAAATATTGGAATTTCGAATGAAAAGAAAAGGTGGTTTTTGCTTGAATTTGTAGCTCAGAGATAAGATTAAAGACATTTAAAAAAAAAGTAATTCACTAAACTTATCAGAGCGCTTGGTCGATGCGAAGCGTAATCAAAATGCTGGCACCTATTTGTCTCAACGAATAAGCATTGCAATTCAACAGAGCAACGCTGCCAGCATGTAGGGCACGCTGTCTACTGGTAGTGGGCTAGAGCATGTGGATTGCCTGTGGGTCTGCAATGATTTGTAGGTTGTATAAATGCTTTCTGTGTAGTAGCTGTAGTGTTGCGTATAGTTCGTAGTATTTTGTTAATAAAGGCATACCACCGCCTAAAATAGACTCACTTCGAGAACAGGTAATTTTCCAATCATTAGTACTAATATTATAAATGCGAAAGTAACTCTGCCTGTTTGTCTGTTACGCTTTCACGCCAAAACTACTGGACCGATTTGAATGAAATTTGGTATGGAAATAGTTTGAGACCCGGAAAAAAACATAGGATAGTTTTTATCCAACTGCGCAAAAAGAGGTTAAGGTTTTTGCGCGACTTTTATAGTCTCGATATAAAAAATCCAAACTACTGAACCGATTATGATAAAAATACTAGGGGAGTAATCTAAAAGTATATTCATTTCAATAAAATATAATGTTAAATATCTGTTCATATATGACGGAGCACCGAGTTAACAAACATACAGAAAAAAAAATACAACGGAATCACCTCCTTCTTTATTGAAGTTAGTTAAAAATTATATTCTTAATGAAATTGGCACATAGTAGTTACACTGACGATAATTTCATTAATTTGAAAAATGTGTGTATTTTCAATTCACTGTAGAATAGTCTTACTTCAATAGTTGACACATTAGGCACTGTTTTCCGAATGCAAAAAATTATCGACAATAGTTATGCTGATTACCAAATAAAATATATCATTGTAATAATACTTTTAACAAACAAATTGACTTTAAACATAAATTACACATTATTAGGGATAACTCAAATGCTACTCGTCAGATCTCACTCAAATTTACAAGGGCCTACATTACAAGCACCTGCTTTCGAGTAACACCCTGTAAAGAGTTATGAGATAAACAAAAAAAAACAGAAAATGAGAAACTCTTCCTTTTTTTAAGGCGGTTAAGAAGGAAAATAACACTGGCTTGATTTCTGACCTATTCTATATATTCTATCTGTTTCGTAGATATGATTAAATTTGTTATGTCAACTTTGCTTTTAACGGGCTTTATGGTAAAAATAACAATATAAGTATATTGAAAATATGTTAAAATTCAACCTTGCTGTTAACATTCATTCATCTATGAAGGTAGGGATGTAGGTTTATTTTGTAAAAAATCCAAATTTCGACTGATGTTCTTTTTTTAGGGTTCCGTACCATAGGGTAAAAACGGGACCCTATTACTGTAGAGTAGGCTTACTTTATTTTAGAATAGTCTGAGACTTCGCTGTCCGTCTGTCCGTCCGTCCGTCTATCACCAGGCTGTATCTCAAGAACGGTGATAGCTAAACAGTTGAAATTTTCACAGATGATGTATTTCTGTTGCCGCTATAACAAGAAATACAAAAAGTTGGCCTAGTGCGTGTCGGACTCGCGCACGTTAAAATAAAAAAAGGTTAAAATATGAAGTCTAATGTTGATATATGAAATAGCTAATGCTACGGAACCCCTTCGTGTGCGAGTCCGACTCGCACTTGGGCGATTATTTATATAGGGCCCATATATGCCATAATTGTTATGTCCGGCGCAGTGATAATTTCATGTATTAAAAACTAACGCTTGTCGAACCTGAGGTTAGAATCGAATGCTTCGATAACGCAATTTTCAACGTGAGTCTCACAGCACGAACGATTCCTTACTGTGCTTTAAAGTAATATTGTTTCCCAGCGGTGCAGAAGTGACAGATTGTGGACGTTACCTGATCGTGTCCCCTGTGAAGGACTGCCGCGACAACCTGCTGTTCTTCGCGGACCTCAGCAAGCATCCAGAGATCACGGGCAAGCTGCCGCTCACACAGATAGTGCATAACTTCGAGGCGGACTATGAGGTACCTAGCATTTCTAATTGTATCAGCTGGATCATCTACTGCTGAACATAGACTCGGCCATTAGGGGGGCATTGCCATAATGCCCACGTCGGGCTGGCGGCTCGGGGATCGCACTGTAAAATGACAGTTCCTTAGGAAGTGCCGCCCATATTCCGGTATTTTTATTTTATTTATTTATAGCTGGCTAGCCTTTGACCACTCTCTCACGTGATGGTAATATATGGTCGAAGATGTCGTTTCGGCTAACCTAAAATTACTGACTCTGCCGGAACATACCGTTAGGCGCTTTGCGTCAGATTTACTACTTGTGGGTGGTAGCTAGCCAGGCGGGCAATCGCAAAATGCCCCACCACTTCGCAAAACAAATGCATCTTACCCTTTGTCACCTATCTCTTCGTTGAAGAGATGAGTGGAGGTGACGTTAAATTCATAGGTCTTCAACAAATATATTTAATATATATTTACATGCAATATTTAAAAAAAATACAAATTTTAGAGAATAATATTTTTTATCTCGAGCACGAATCAAAACCGTGACTAATTTTTATTTTTTTGATAGCCGAGTAATTAAAGCACCCGGTGCATAAAACCGGGGGGCACTTACCGCTCAAGATATATGTTATATTTCGGCATACTTAACACGAAATGGGCACATATCACTCTATGGAGGACCATATTGGTAACTTTGTCTTGAGAGCCTGTTAGACTTCACTGACATAATCAGTACTAATATTATAAATGCGAAAGTAACTTTGTCTGTTACGCTTTCACGCCAAAACTACTGCACCGATTTGAATGAAATTTGGTATGGAAATAGTTTGAGACCCGGGTAAAAACATAGGATAGTTTTTATCCAACTGCGCAAAAAGGGGTTAATGTTTTTGCGCGATAATCGACATAATCGCGGGCGGAGCCGCGCCCGGAAAGCTAGTATTACATAAATGTCATTGCTCGCTTGTGAAATAATTATAATACTGCTATCTATCTAATTTTTATTTTATTTCCAGTACGTAACAAACGAGGGGTCCGTGTGCATATTCCGCACAAACAAGAACGCTCCGAACTACAGGCTCATCAAGATCGACCTGCAAGATCCCGCTGAGGAGAAATGGGAGACCCTAATACCTGTGAGTTATCAAAGTTATGCAGTTGCCGGGTAAAAAATACTAGGACTATGTTCCGCATGGTCCCACTAGATGTCGTAAATGTAAATATCCGAGCGGATATAAATTTACAGGCAAAACTTTCTAAAATTATGTCATTGCGTTGTCCTGTATGTTGTTATCGAAAATATTTGTTCAACAAGTGCGCACATTTATTTTTCGTGCGAGCGCTGACTTTTAATTGCGAGCTAGTGAAGTAGTCTAGCACTCCACAACGAGTCTTTTTTAATGGGTTTGTGACGTAATTATTATGAGGGCTACTTTATGTTAAGTGGAATCTTGAAGCAGTGATGGCTCAGTGGCATTGGCTATGGACTGCCGCGCAGCAGGTCCATGGTTCGAATCCCGCCGCGGGCTTGAGCTTCACCGCATGGTGGAAGGGCTTTTTGCGAATGCCCGCCTGGCTAGCGACCACCCTCAAGTTGAAAATCTGTCGCCAAGCACCTAACGGTGTGTTCCGGCAGCAGTCCTTGAGAGCCAGTGAAATTACAGGCACATGAGACTTAACAACTATGTCTCAAGGTGACGGGCGCAGTGCAATTCGTCACTTGAACGATGAACTGCATCTGTTATAGGCAGAGGTAACCGCCTAACATCAGGTGGACCTCGAGCTTGTTCCGTCACAATAACATAAAAAAAAAAAAAAAAAAAAAAAAAGTGGTAACCTCTGATTATACTCGTAACAGATGCATTTCGCCATAAGTGACGTATTGCACTGTGTCCGTCACCTTGTGTCTGTAATTTTACTGGCTCTCAAGGACTGCTGCCGGAACACACTGTTAGGTGCTTGGCGACAGATTTTTTTACTTGAAGGTGGTAGCCGGCCAGGCGAGCATTCGAAAAATTCCCAGGATCATGCGGTGAAGTTCAAGCCGGCAGTGGGTATTGAACCTTCGAGTTTCAAGTCAAGTTTTTTTTATGCCTGATTGATTAGCCTTTGACCGCTATCTCACCTGATGGTAAGTGATGATGTGGTCGAAGATGTTGTTCAGACTAACCTAGAATTACTGGCTCTCAAGGTCAGCTGTCAGATTCAGATTCAGATAAATTTATTGTAAAACTGTGTTACATTAAAGATCTTATACATTATTATAGTCACAACAGTTTGGTTCATCATATCGAACATACAATAATGTTAGTAACTAACTAAGATTTAATAATAACAATATAATTTGTTAGGTCAACAGTTCATTAATATTAATACAATTCTACTTAATTTTCAATTAATAATAGGTAATGGGTGTAAATTCAATAATTCCGTCAAGATTTAATATGTCATATCACAAACAATTTTATGTTGTCTTCTAAAAAGTCTTTTACTTTATAATATTGTTTCTTTAGTAGAAAATGAAATAATTTTCCCTTAAACGCCGAGACACTTTCCGATTCCAGTACAATTTTTGGTAAGTGATTATATATCGAAGGACCCATACTAAATAAACTTTTTTTAAAACAGGCTGTCCTGTGCTTAGCATAATTTATTTTATGCCTACTTTGTGTACCCTGGCCAAATTCGTATAAGTGCAAGTTTCGTCGCACAAATAGGGACACTACGTAAATATATAGGCAAGGAAACGGTAAAATTTTGAACTTTAAGAAATATGGTTTGCAAGACTCTGTTGATTTCAAGTGACAAACTGATCTTAGGCTTTTTTTTTTGAGCTTTAAATATTGCTTCCCGTTCTGTGCAGTTACCCCAAAATATAGTTCCATACCGTAAAGTTGAAGTTACATATGCATGATAGGCTGTAAGTACCGCTGGTTGACTGACTACTTTTGACAATAAGTAAAGGGCGTAGGAAAAACTGCTAAGCTTAGAGCGCAGATATTCAGCATGAATTTTCCAATTTAGTTCAGTATCTAAATGGAGACCCAAAAATTTTGTATCTGTCACTTCTTGAATTTCATTATTTAAATATTTTATGTTGCATGTCAATTTTCTATATTTATAAAATGTCATTAAATTAGTTTTGTCTAAATTAATTTGTAAATTATTTAATGTCAACCAATTAATAATATTACTTAATGCTAAGTTGATTTCTGGCTCGAGTGGTTCCTGTTTTTTGCCCACGAAAAGAGCGGTACTATCATCAGCGAAGAGGACCATTGGCTGATTAATGGCTCGAGGGAGGTCATTTATATATATTATAAAAAGTAACGGCCCCAACACACTGCCTTGTGGAACGCCATTTTTTACCGGTCTAGCAGAAGATGTGTATTTCACTAAAGCTTTAGTTACTGGGCAGATTTTCGTAATTTGTGTTTGTTGGGATCGATTTACGAGGTAAGATTTTAATAAGTCTAAAACACTTCCCCTCACACCGTATGCCTCAAGTTTATCAGCCAAAATGCTATGATCAACATGATCGAACGCTTTCGTAAGATCCATATACATAGCGTACACCGGTAATTTCTTATCTCGGGCAGATATAACTGTTTTTAGTAAGCTGAAAATTGCCATGTTTATTGACTTTTTCTTGCGAAAGCCCACTTGCTCATTACTAAGAATGTTAAATTTATCTAAATAGGAGTACAAACAAGCGTAAATGTATTTTTCAAATATTTTTGAAAAAACTGGTATCAAAGCAATAGGTCTATAATTATCGATACTTTCTCTATCATGCTTTTTATGTAGTGGCTTTATTATGCTTATTTTTAATTTATCAGGAAAAACCCCGTGACTTATACACATATTCATGATATGACTGAGCAGAGGAGATAACATGAACCCTACTTCTTTTATCACCTTAGTTATAATTTCATCATAACCTGCTGTTGGAGTATTTTTTAGAGATTTAATTATTTTGAGCATGTCATCCGGACTCGAAGGACCCATAAACATCGAGTTTGCTTTCTTCCAGTTAAGGGTATTCAGACTACTACCAGTGTTGCTTTTGGAAAAGGTAGATTTTACACTATTACTATAAAAACTGTTAAATGCTTCAACTATGTCAATTGGATTATTTAAAATTGTATTATTATATTTAATTCTATTTATGTCATTACTAGGAGGTTTATTTATTTTTTTATTATTAATGATGTCCCAAGTAGTCTTCGATTTATTAGATGCCATTTTGATGGCAAAGTCATTTTTGGCTTTTTGAGTTAATTTCATAATGCGTTTCAATTTCTTCGTATAAATTTTGAATGATATTAGTCTTTCGGTATTTGGGCTCTTTCTGTAGTCCCACAGCATCTTCCTCTTTTTTCTAGTACAAACTTTTATACCTTTAGAGATCCACTGTGGTCTTTTATGTATTGTATGTCTTCGTTTTACCAAGGGAAAACATAAATCATATAAAAGTTTGAAGATGTCATGAAAGTAGTTGAATGCTTTATTAGGACAACACATATCATAAACATCACTATAGGTCACCCTACCTAAGTTTTCCTTGAATTTCTCTATATTTTCTTTGCAATAGTCACGTTTGTATGAAAACCAAAACCTGATTGGATAATATTGTGCTACAGGGCATGTGAAATATTGTGCAGTATGATCTGATAATTTCACGAGTTACGTGCTGAGGCCCGCGCTCGACGCTGTGCACAATCGTGACTCCCAGACGAAGAACTTCAAATAAGTTCGAAACTGGTCGGAGCAATATCCGGTAAATATTACGCGAGTCCTAGCCGGTTACTAAATAATAATTATGATCTGATAATGCTAGCTGAATGATGATACAGGTGGAGCCACGGAGATTGTGTATGAAATTGTCAAGACACGTCGCAGATTTAGGTCTAGTTGGCTCATTTAGTGATAGTTTTAGTTTATGACTTTTAATTACATTTTGGAAGGTCAGTGTTGTTTTATTTTGTTCTAATATATTAATAGTAGGGGAGAATTGGGGGTTCTGCATCTGCATCGCTCTCGCTTCGCTCGAGCTCGCGATGCATGACCCCCAATTCTCTCCGTTATATAGATCACAACTGGCATTCTTCTTGATATCAATGGGCTAAGTTCGGATCGAGCTGTTTGCACAATCGTCCATCCTTATTGTAACTTTACAAGATTTAAGGATTCTAAGAGTGCTTATGCATTAGGCACCCCTAGTTATTTTTAATCCGAACGGTTATTTTTTAAAATTAAATAGGATAGGATTTTATTAAAAAGATAGGTAATTTTAAAAACATTTATTTTCTACATTCCATTTCTGAAGACAAATTACATTTCTTAGAGCACAGTATGAAGTATGATATACACAACAATAAACATCGGAACATGAAATATACTTTCTATACAAACTTAGTAAACTAGGGCAACCATAATCCTCTAGATCGAAAATACACTTACTAATTCCGTCATACATTATATTATCTTGTTCTAATATTTTCCTTAGCCATCTAACTTTTTCTGAACCTTTGACATATATTTTACAGTTCCTTAAAATTTCTGCAATATAAATCTTATGATAATTATACGGTATAAGTCCTTCTTTCCAATAAATGTGTCTATTTCTTTCAATCCAGCATACTTGTCTTTTTTCTGTTTTTGTTAAGTCATAAAACGGGAAGGGTGGCTTAAATACAAGATTTATTATTTGTTTATCAAATTGTAGTGCTATTTCTTTTACAATGAATTCATTAGAATCAGTTTTGAAACCTTGTACGTCTACAATTGCATTCATGTTAGTTTACGTACAATATTACTTAGTGGTTTGTATTCAACAAGCCGGTCGTTCACAATAAGGCAATAGGCTGCTGTATTATTTGGAATTTCTTGGGCACTTTCAATTTCTAAACGTACATCCACTGGTCCTGATTTTAAATTTTCATTTTGTCGTGAACAGTCTATTATAAACAAAGGAGCTTTCTCTTTAAATTCGTTAATGTTTAACAACGGATCAGCTGGGAGGTTGTAATAAGACTGACGGAATTTGGCATATAATTCGTATAATATATTATACTTATTTTCATCGAACTTTATGTTTAGTGAATCATAAGGATAATATTGGGAATTTAAAAATAATGTAACGTTAGTCAAATTACAGTGATCAAATGTAGAACTATCTTTAGTTTTGTTATTTTTTCTATTAGTTTGTAAACCAAATATAACATATCGAGGCTTTTCTAATTGAGAAGCCGTTTTTACAGACCATGAATGCTTTGTGGTTCTTGGCAACAAAGGATATTCATATAAGTCCCAATTTCTAAAAGCCATTTGTATAGGTTTATCTTTTTCTAGAAATTTAAGTAATGAAAGCCTTTCTCGGTCAGAAACTTTCACATGTGGTACGCGCCATTGAACTCTCAGTATATCTATTTCAATACTGTCATCTTTATCAATAATAACACTGTTATAGTTAGTGCTGCTTCTATTAAGTACCAGTTCATGTTTGCAGTTTAAAATTATTCTATTATAATCTTCAGCAAACCCTAACATTTTATTAAGTGGTATAACAACACTAAAGAAATCATCTTTGGAATTTTGACCATTTATATTCCAACCCCATACAGCAGCAACTTTGCTCTCACCGTAATTCATAGAAATATATGATTTTATAGTAGAAGAAATTCCAGAGTTCCTGATACGATCTATTTCTACGCCATTTATTTCATATCGAATGTCTTGAAACAGATATGATATTGGATTATTAGTAAAATTGACAGGTTTTTTAGTAGGATGGCCTGCAGCATCTTTTCCAGTTACCGTAGCACGTCCTTCGATGTAAATAGAGCTGGCAGATGGTAGTACATATATGTCTTGTTGTTGGATAGATATGCGTATTTCATCATTGGCTTTAAAACTGTTATTGTATGGATTATATGTATGTATTTCGTAACTCTCAATAGAGTTGTCGAAATGTGGTGAATTATCAATATCGAGAATATTCATATTTTGAAACCCAGAGCTCGTAAAAAATCTTTATTCTTTTTTGTTATTTTTTTTACTTTGGGATTTCTGATACGTCTATGCCTTTTGAAAGCATAGCTGATAATACCGTTTTTTAATTTTGGTTTTGGTGATATAATATTATATTTTTTTGTGTTTTGACCAAATACAATCATTTCTGCTTGCGTAGATGAAGGCTCATCTGAATTTCTTCTGCACCGAAATCAATGAGATTGCCTTCTTGATCAACAACTTTTACTGTAATTGATGATATGTTGTTGTCTTTTACGGGAAAATATATAATATTTTTAGGTTTTTCAATAAACCGAAAGCTTGGAGGAACGTTTGGTACAAATTCATAAATAATGTGGGAAGATAAACCATTAATGTACGAGCCGTGTATTAAATCACATTCGATCCTTATGACTGTTGTTGGAAGAATGTTCACTGGATTCTCTGATACATGCCATTTATTAGCTTCTAGTATTTCTTTTCGAAAACCTAACATGTTTCCCATACTATTTATTACTTGGAAATTAACAGGTTTTGTGCAAAAAAGAGAACATTTTGCAGTATTTGAATTGGATTCAATATTGAGTTCACAGTCATCCAATTTGCTATTTAAATAGTCGGCAATGTCTTGTAAATCATAATTTCCATTTGGAATTTTTAATCTTTTATTTTTTTCACCGTAACTAAATATATTGTTAACATCTGATATATTTGGTATAACATTGAAAACAGAGAAATATAATAATCCGCACTCATAGCTATGATTTAAAGATAGAGGTGGATGAAAAGTGGTTTCTAATATAGATTTCTTTCCAGAAAAACTTAATGAGATAGACATAGTCGTAGACTGTTCTACAATTTATACTAAACTGGAGAAAACATAAAACACATCCACTATTTATTTGTTTGTATTACACCAAAACTGTTCTAAAAATTTAAGGCATAAATGACCGCAGTTATACGTATTATTTTTTTGATGATTATTATAGTTATATAGAATGTTTCCCTTCATCATATATTTTATAAATTCCTTAGGCGGCCTCAAGTTCCCATAGCTATCAAAATATTCAATGTAATCGTCAATTTTCACATAGGCTACCCAATGAGTTCCAGGATTTATTGAGCTATCTAAATTGACGACACCACACTCAATAGGATATGGTCTTTTAGGTAAATTATCTCTCATAAAAACACCTCTAAAGTAAGGAATATTATTACAATATTTCAATAAATCTATATTTGTAAGAGCCCGACTAGGCAACCGTTGATTTAGTTTTTTTTTTTTTTAGATAAGTATAATCCAAAACCTTTTTTATATGGTTTAATGCATAGCCCTTTGCCTATAGTTAAACCTTCCAATTTATCATGATGTCTCTTTAACTCCGAAAGACGTTTTTTTGCAGCTTTGTATTCGTTGTACGTTTTAAGGATTCCGGATACTCCACCAGCCAGACTTCCAGCAGCTGATAATCCCGCAAAAATAGGTATTAAAGGAAGAACACCTCCTGATTTTGGTAAAGGAATAATTCGTGGTAGTTTAATAGGTAAATCTTTCGTTAAATCTTTTGCTGCAGCAAATGCCAGTTCTATTGCCATTTTTTTACATTTTGGTTTCATTTTACGAATCTGCTTTTTAGTGTGAGATACAATGCTTTTAAAATTCTTTTTCATTCCAGAACCAGAAGCAACTTTGGCCAACATTGCTTTATTAACCAATGAAGCTGCTATTTTTTCTCCGGGACTAGCATTAGCAGAAGTAGTCCGTGTCTTCGCCATTTTTAGTAAAATTATATCTGCCTTACGCCGTTTATGTAAATTAGATGAATTATTGTAGGCTATATCGTGTTGTTTGCAATATTCGTCCAGCTGATTGATGCCTTTATCCCCACGAGCCAGTCTTTCTTTTAAGCGAGTTCCTGGTCCACAGAAATTATATCCTGGTAGATGAAGTTCAAATGGCAATTTGTTGATTAATCTATTCAGAAGACTATCTTCCGTCATAACCAGATGGAGACTGAATTACAATTATGTATAATCAATCTTTATAAAACATTCGTTTTGTTAATCCAACTGTTTTCACTGGAAGGGAACCCGAGCCATTTAACGTAACACCTTTTAGCTTTTTTTTTCAAAACTTTTTCGACAAGATAAACATCAGGGTGCTGAGTTTTTTGTAGTTCTTGTATATAAAATGCACCTAGTATTGGACGATGCCTCATGTCCGCTAATAAATAAGTTATTGGGTCAGTGTTTTGCACTTTGATGATTTTGAAAATTTCTGTTGACCAATTCGGCGTATACCCTTTTTCAAATGTGCCTTTATATTTACTTATGCGCACATAATCATTGGCATTCAATTTCTTTCTATATTTTTCTTTAGGGATAGAGGTAAGATTCTTTTTGAACCTCTCCAGTAATATATCTTTATTTTTTTGTTTTACTTGTGCTGGAGACATACCAATTGTTCTATGAATGGTATTGTTGTATATGTCAATCACTTTATTAAGAACTTCGTCATACCATATATAGTTTCCTCTGAAACTGAATTCTTTGTAGAGCTTATTTTTCAATGTTCGGATTAATCTTTCTACAATAGATGCTTTTTTAGTAGAGTAAGTGGAGTAGTGATTTATTTTATAACTATCCACAATTTTTTTGAATTTGTCATTATAGAACTCATTGCCTCTGTCCGTTTGTAGGTGTTTAGGCACTCGTCCTTTATGTAATAAAGATTGAAAAGCTCGAGTGACAACTTCTTTTTTTTTACTTTTCAGTGGATATGCCCATGCGTACTTTGAAAAAGTATCGATAACGGCTAAAATAAAATTATGACCACCGTTAAATTTAGAAACAGCTTGCATATCTATTAAATCAGCTTGCCAAAGGTCATCAATATCTTTCATCACAACATGTCTTCGAGGAAAATTTACCCTTGCATATTTATGAATCTCATTTACCACACTTTTTTTGCTCATGTTTATTATAATGTTTAAATATTACTTCTAATTTATTAACTCGATTATTTAATTCAATAAGCAAGTTTGTGTTAGATGAAATTTTATTCAAAATATTAATGAGAGATTTATCAACATATTCTTTGGTTGCGCTGTCATTCAGATCAATTGGATGTTCCAAATTTTTAAGGATCTTATTTTGGGCGTTTAAATTTCCATCACTAGATTGTTTTATAGAACATTCGCTTTGGATTATATAATCTTTTTTCTGTTTTTTATATAGGTGATGGCCGAATTTGTTGACATTCATGTTTGAATGATTCTTAAAGACTAAACAAATATTCGCAACGCTTAGTCATTTTATTCTTTAATTATACCAGCTTCTTTTAACTCTTCTATGATTGAAATAATTTCATTGTCATGATTACTGTTACCAGCATCTCTAGATGCCACCAAAAGCATAAGTCTTTCAATTAATTCATTAGGATCGTCCCAATAAATAAAATCTGTATTTGATTTATAGGTTTTTTTAAAACTTGGGGATTTAACTCCAGTTCCACGCTTGATAGCTTTGTTTTCCACTTCATCTCGATCAAAAAATAAGGGTTTTATAATTTGGCAGTACTTCATGCTTTTGTCTCCTCTTATTTGGCCTAAACGATTAAAATCTCTTTTGTGAGCATTAGTATTGTGTAACATATCTTTATAAACTATTTTATCTCTCTCTGTTACCAAATTTAAATCCGGCTTTTTTTTAAATAAAAGTTCCTTAATACCAGGTGTCATTTCGTAGTTTATATTTCCAAGGGTCATTAAAGAAATTTCATTGTCGCTAGAAGTTTTACCAAAAACCTTAAAAGAGATTGGTATGTTTCCCATGAATAATTGCTTGTTTTCATCCCGTACTCCAAATGGTACATTTAATGTATTATTTTCATCAAGCAAATTTTGTTTTTCTAATATTGATAGAAGGGGAGTGTCTAAATTGGTTACTTTTTTTTCATTTTTAAATGGCGTTGAATGTATTTGTTTTTCTGATTCACTATCGGTTAATGTATTTTCACTTTTAGCAGAGTTATAGCTTTGAAATTTGTCGTCGGGTGAACCGTTGGAATAATTACACAGTGATGAATCATTTGTATCAAAAGTGCATTTAATATCACTTTTATATGAATTAGATTCAGCCATTTTATTAAGAGGATCAGTGAGAGGTTTAAATATTTTATTTAAATTTAAGTTTGTGTTGTCTTCTTCATCCTTTATTTGTTTTATTTTGTTTTTAATTGTTTTAACTGAGGCGAGTATTTGGTGTTTCCATTTTTTTTCCATGTTTTATAACGATGTTACCACATCCATTAAATTATAAGAAATGATGACTTTAGTAGTTATGACTTGTATTTAAATGAAATCAATCGAACTTAATAAATGTATCAAATCCACTTCTGTATCTACCATTATTTAATTCACTATATTTATCTATAATTAAGAATGAGTGCGGATAAGTCCATGTTTTTAAACATATGTTTTTAAATTTGGACCAATCAATGTCTGAATTAACATGTTCATTATAAATATGTTTTAAATTTATATCATCCTGTTTAAAAATTATTAAAAAGTTTGCATTATCTCGTATTAATTGTTTTGGTATTTTCGAATAAGTTTGGGACAAGTAAAAGCAATCTATATTTTTATGCCGTCCCATTGAAAAATAGTTACGTATATTTGTCTGATTCTCGCATGCCACATCGTCAAAAATAAAAACAGAATTTGGTAAAGCAATATCCGGGTCAATAACGTCTTTGTTATCATTAAATATGTTAAATTTTATATCTGGAATTTGATTCAAGATTTCATTTAAAAAGCAGTATTTTGGTTGAAATGTGGTTTTTGAATACAGATAAACATTCTTAAATTTTAAGCCGTTTTTATGTAATAATAAGCCTATCATTACATTGGTCTTTCCACAATTAGATGGACCGCAAATTAGACAGCGAATCGTATTGGGAAGTAATACGCTATGTCTGTTAATTCCGGAATGTGATTTTACTTCTATGTTGTTAATTTCTAAAGTTGTGGGTTGCTTTATCAACCTCATAATGATATCTGACAATACTGTATAGGGTATTTATATTAAATAGATAAATCATTACAATGTCCATTTCTATTGATCGAATGTTAGCGGTTCTAATGTTTGCTTTCCAAGAAATTTAGCTTTTAAAAACAACCTTTGTCCACGTGATCTATTACCAAAAAAGGTAAGTACCTAGTTATATTTTAGTTATTATTTTTGTAATACTTATTAATTCATTGTTGCACCAGCTCCACTGTATAGCAGACAAATTTGCATTGCACTGTTGGTTTACATATATCCTGATTTTGGTAAGTGTTTATTTTAACTTTTTACTAATAATATCAGTTAAAACTAATTGGTAGTTCATATGAAGGTTAATTTAATAAGTATTATTTTATTTTGTTACAGAAACAATGACAAGCATAGTTTTTGCTGACGCTGATCCTTTCTATCTACAAGAGGCTCAAGACATGAATTTAATCTGGAACAGTCATGAACACGATAGAGATATTGTTCGAGAAAATAAAGAAACCAATACAAAAAATAAATCATTCAAAACAATTCATAAGAAAGGAAAGTTAAGTTTTAAGAAAAAAATATCACCAGATTCATCATTCGTTGTCAGAAAAATACCAGGAAAAGGACATCACTTAATAAAAATTGAAATCAGTGAAATTAACACCCTAGCAAGTGATGATTGTTGTGTAAGTGTGCAGTATGTAGTTGAGGATAAATATGATAAC
The DNA here is from genome assembly GCA_963854805.1 of Plagodis dolabraria. NCBI lineage: Eukaryota > Metazoa > Arthropoda > Insecta > Lepidoptera > Geometridae > Plagodis > Plagodis dolabraria. Next base: position 9,358,578 of record OY978442.1, read on the forward strand.
ATTTTAGACGCAACGCAAGATTTAATAAGTAAGATGACAAAAAAGTTATGTGTCCCAGAACCTTTATAAATCTATCTAATTGTATTTATTGATATTTTATTTTATTGTAATATTATTGAATATATAACCTAATAAACATAGTTACGAGTCACGTACTTGTTTTATTTATCTTGCTTACGCAGGGTTTACCTACACATTATTTCGGTGACCGATGTAAATCTGGATTCGGTCGAACACTAACAATAATCTTATAAAATCAGACAGGAATTAGGATAGGTTAAGAAAAATGCAAGGAATGATATTTTATGCGATTTCAATTTATTTCATATATATTTCACATATATTATATATAGCAAATTATAACTTTTACCAGTAAATCAAGACTTACAGACTATATAACTTTACAAATGTATTACTTATAAATATATATATAGTTATTATGTTAGGAATTATAGTAAACATTTACCAAAATAAAACGGTTTTCAGTTGACAAGATATATAATTTTGTCATTATTTACAGTTCAATGTTGCTTTTAAATGTCACTTTTATTATTATGATATATTTCTAATATAATACAATATTATTATAATATATTGCTGTAATGTCCCCAAGGTACAGTTTTTACTATATCTTTCGTGATCTGTCTCTTATCATCTGATTTATTTAAAATCAATTTATTCAACCTCTGAGTAAATATTTTATGATTAATTGATTTAATAATGTACATACTATCTCTAAAATCAATATTCCTAAACAAACATCGTTTATATTTTGCCATGTCAAGTTTCCTCGTTACACATTTTTTTGTGCCTTTGGCTTTCTTAAGTGAAGATGTTTCAGTATTTATGCAATAAAGTTTTGCGCGAAGTCCTGTGAATTCTGTAATTAACTCACCAGCCATTTCATCTTTAAAATATCCAGGTTGTTTAATATTAACATGAGGTATACCATATACATTATCTTCTTTAAAATTACTAGTGTCAAAGTATTGTAGGTTAAGTTTCATATCCTTGTAGAAATCATCAGTCCTTATCAAATATAAAAGACTATCAGTATCTGTGTAGCAAAGGCATATATTTTCTCCATACATTTTTTTCATAATCGCGTAATGGAATCTATATAAATGTCTCTTCGCGAGTTCTAGAACAGTAAAGCCAATATATATTGGTCGGTCTAGATTGATTTGTGTTGGCTGCATTTGAATAGCTACCAAATTTTCTGTAAAAATCGAGAGATTCATAAAATTTGGCGCACTTATATATTTTTCAGCGCCGCAAATTTTATTAGTTCTGTTAGAACAATCTTTCCATACATTAACTAGTTTTACATCAACTTGATTTCTTTTGTTTTCTATCGTTTTACCAAATATAGAGTTATTCTGTTTTTTAAAAAAATCCCTTTCAAATTCGGAAGTTGCATTTTGTCGCAACAATGTGTTTAATTCAATGTAAGGTTTTAGAAATTGTTTCTGATCGAAAGCCAATACTCTGTGTATTTTTAATAGTACAAGTCCGTTTCTCAAACATTCTTTTAAATGAGTATAATGTATGACATATTTATATTTATTATGTAGGTTTGCTATTAGCTTTTGAGATTTTCCATTAGGCGGAATACATTTTTCTGGCGCGAATGGTAAATCAGAATGATGATCATGTATTTGTGGAGGATATTCAAGGTCCACTTCAAGTATGTATCCGCGATTGTTACTATCTGGTATCGATTCAATGTTGTTAAGGGTTTTAATTTCGTCTTCATTTAGAAAGGAAAAATTATTGGTAGGAAGACATTTCATCATCGTATATCCATAAAGATTTACACAATCGAGGTACATTAGATAAGAATTGGGCTCGTATTTATTGTAATTAGACAAATATTTATTATTTGCTTTAGCATTTCTGAGAGAACATTGTGCTAAACCTCCTCTAATGCCTTTTTCAAGCATTTGATACATTTCAACATCGGAAATTAAATCAAGCTCAACTTTTGTAAACAATAACATGGCATCCCAACTTAATGAAGGTGATGATACATAATGACAAGGATCTAAGTTGTAGTAAGTCAAGCTCATTGTTCTGAATTTTTCAAAAACGTCACATAATAATAATACATCGCATTTTAAATATAAATCGGTGTACTCCCCTAAATCTTTTATGTTAAATTCATTCCAAATAGTTTGCGCATGTTCGTAATCTTTATCTGATATATCTTCAGAAGAAAGCCTATTAAAAAAACTACTCTTGTCAGGAAGATTTGGTTCATTATAGCGTTCCATCGAATTCAAATAATCATAGCAATATACTCCTTTTTGACACAATAAATCAAACGATTTACTATCAGGATAATATTTTTTTAAATTTTTAAAGTCACTTTTCTGCAGTGTTTTTACTAACTTATCCAAGCCGCAACTAAGAAAATTGAACGAATCAATAAATTTCAACTGAGCGGCATTGTTGGAATCAATTGGTATAAACTTTGTGATTGATATGTATTTTTCCTTTGTTTTTGAAATAAGATTAATACGTCCTATGATCGCAGATAGCTCGGTAATAAATAAATGACAGTCATATCCGGAAAGATTGTGGAATATGATTGGAATAAATTTACATGTCCTAGCATTCAAATTACATCCCACGTGACTCGGACCTAAATAAGCTGAATCAAAATGATCGTGGTCTGCGCATTTTACGTCATCAGCTACAAATTCCTTTTTACACAAGTGACAGATGGTAGCATGTTTAAACGATGCCAGCTCATTTTCAGTTAGCGGCATCATTTCATGTTTAATTGATATAATTTGATATAATTCCATTACATCATTAGTTAGAGCTTCAATAAATTTTTTTACACAATTTGGGCCCCGATAAGACACAAATTTGTTTAGACTCGGTTTAGACTCACAGCATATGTAATAAGCAAAGCAAGTCGCTTGATGTATTTGCACGTTCTCAACATGTTGTGATTTGCTTTTATCCGAATATTCTTTAAGCAAACTTTCAAAATCACCATATATTACGAAAGGAATTCTACGAGTTCGTTCAACATGCGAAAATAATAACTTACTACCTGGTTGAGGCAGAATTGTTTTTACTCTAGCGCAATCGTGATTTACCAGTTTTTCTTGCGATGGAAAATAAATAAAACATTCGTCACACAAAAAAATTCTGCATTTATGTTGTGTAAGTTGTCTATGTACAAGCTTTCCGAAATCTTTTATCAAACAGAAATGGTTTTTCCCGTTTATCTCAATGAGGAGCAGGCTAATATGCGTCAACTTACGATGTTTTGTTTTGTAGAGGGGACCAGATACTATATTGTTTTTATCCAAACCGTACACATTTACCGAAATTAAAGGATTTATCTTTTCGAATATTTTAATATCATTTAAACTCAAAGGAAAAGTCATTCCTGAAGTGTTCAGAATATGTTTATAATGTGGATATGACGACACTCTATTTGGATTATTTTTTGCTGGATACATATGCGCAATTATGCTCCATAAGAAACATCGATCATCTTTGTTTTGAATGTTTAAACATGATTTGGTGTTTTGAATTTCTCGCGGCAATTTCACGTATGAGCCCGCCCGTAATGGATTGTATTGATTAATATTTAATTCTAAATGACTGATAGAATTTAGTGTCCAACCACTCCCCGACATTTCGAATTCTGAACATTTCGTTATCAGCTTTTGGACACATGTTTTATAAAACGATATCAAATCAGAGTTGTAAAAAATCTTTACAAATGGCACATTAAATGACTTAAGGGCTTTTTCATCATTTTTAGGTAAATAATATGACACAAAAAATTCCATGTTGACTTTTAATGCATTGTGTTGGATCAATGATTTTTTTATTAATTGTAAAACTGAAGTAGAGGCTTTATTCAAAAATTCCTCAGGCAGCATATTATTCGAAATAGGGTTTATTTTATAACTTACAATTCTAGATTTAAATGCACTAGCTATAATCTGCACATCTGGGAACTCAGAGTTGATCAAACAGTTTGATTTATGAATACTACTTTTATAATGCGACGAGATACGAGACACCTCAATATTACACTCTCTACAATATACCATTTTGCCTCACTTGTTCCTTAGTAGGTATACTTGATAACAAACTTGAACTGATAAAAAATATTAAAAAATATAGGTAAATATTTGAGGTATTTACTTTATATAATAGTTGCATGAATTGATATGAAGCGATTAACCTGCCTAGATGTCGGTAATAATATAAATGCATAGTTTCGTAATCTGAGATTTAATTTTACTGTTTGCAATTAGTTTTCAGTAGTATATTTCAGTATTTCAGTTTCTATATTTAAATTTTTCAATATTCCAATATTTCAATATTTCTCATTTATAGTTTTGCTGTAAATAAAACAATCATTAGACATAACATAATAATAACCAGTTAAAATTTTATTCATGAAAATAAAACTTACATTTGTTGATTAAAAAGTATTGTAAATGCTTTCCTATTATAAGGTATAAATAAAATAAAGATAACAGTTAAGTAAAGATAGCTAGATAAAAGTGAAATAATTGAATATTATTGCGTCAGTATGTTAGAACATATTGTTCATTGCGGTATCATGGGATACTTAAATGTATAGTTTGGTAATCCTAGTTTGCAATTTACTGTGTAGATATTATTATAATGTTTGCAATTAGTATTTCAGTTTCTATATTTCAATTTTTCAATATTTCAATTTTCAATATTTCAATATTTCAATATTTCTCATTTTTAGTTTTGCTGTAAATAAAACAATTATTAGACACAAAATAAGAATAACCATTTCAAATTTTATTCATAAAATCTAAAACTAACATTAACTAATTCAAAAGTAGTATATATGCAAGTAATTACCTATTATAAGGTAGAAATAAAAATATCAAGGTAATATAATAAAGTAAAGACAAAATGAAACAATTGCGATTGTACCAATCTGTTAAAACATACTGTTCAATGTAATTTCATGGGATACATTATTGGCTGTATAGCCTTGAATTCATTTTTCCCGGCTTCTACAAGTGTTGACAATGCGCGCCATACAGGTGTTTGGGTGTCAGTACACAATTTTAAAGTAACCAGGGCTCTTTTCCAACGTTCTTCGCTAGGCTGACATTCAGCTTCTCGGGAATTATAGACCCTTAACTCGACGTAATACTCCCCGCCACGTGTGAGATCTCGTTGTGTTGTATACCCGCTCGTTCCGCGCTGTGAAAAGAAGCTCCGCAATGTAGCCGCACGCGCTGGTTTCACCTTGCTGCTTTCTCCGATCTCCTGAAAAAAAATCAAACAAATAATAAGTGACCTTCATACGTAACAGTTTATTGATATAACTGCTGTAACAAAAGTAAGTTACATAAATGTTTACAAAAATAATCTAGCCTGCATTAAACAACGCTTATCCACCATCGTAACTAAAAAAATACCCTGCCTAAGAGGGCCATGGTGCCGTAAACAATCATCACACACACACACTGAGTATCACACCCATAAAAATAAGTAAACGAGCGAATAATATTTTTTCATTACCTGTGTAATCGAGGGCTGCGCCAGAGGTAATTCTACGTCATCCGTGTCCGAGCCAAAGAAATGGGATGTCGTCAACAGTTCTGTTGACACCGCCGCTGGCAGTTTTTTCTTTCTCGATGAAGACCCAGCGCCGCTGCTAGCCGTCCGTTTCTTTGATGCGCCTCCGTCTTTCTTCTTTTCTTGAGCCACCTTTTTTGCAGGAGGTTGTGGTGTAGGTGGAGGTGCTACAGGCTCGGACCCCGCCGGTGTTTCGTCGTCCGATACATCAATCTCATCGGCCCAGAAAGGATTTTGCGACCAGCCCGGCCTGAAAGCAATAATTTAAAATAATTATAATAGAAGATAACTTCGCAACGAGTTAACACAACATTGTTTCTGAACATTGTTTTAGCCTAGCATAGCAAAATGCTTTATAAATAAAAAATCCATGAGTTAACACAAGTTAGTTTGCCGATCAACACAGGTACCTAAGTCACATTACACTTTATACGTTTACATCCTCACACTCACAGTCCACACTTAGTTCAATGACTTGTATAGCGGGTGCCAGAAACATTCACTTCACTCATAATCTCACCTTGAACCAGAAATACAAATTTCCCTTGGGGAAGTAAATTGAGCTTCTGTCAGGAATCGAACCCGAAACTCCCGGTGTAGAAGGCAATTACTTAACAACTACGCCAGCATGGCATCTAATTTTTTTCACCGAAGTTATAAGGCAATTTGCACTCACTAATAATTCATTCATACTAACAATAAATACTTTAAGGTCACTTACTTACATAGTTAGGTTCCTTGAAGTTCCGAATATGTAAATAACTGCACTTTTTTTGGATGCTGGAGCGTCGTCGCCCACCACTGAATATCCGCTTTTAAATGTAGATGCACCAAATCAGTCCTATTTATAATCTCATTTTATAAAGATGCATTCACAAGTCGAATCTTGACTAAAACGTACAAAAATAAAAAAACAGAAAGGTTAAAGTTTTAACGATTGTATACCTTAACGATCTTGTAAACAAAGTTCATTTCATCTTGTCAACCGATAAACAAATCTGAATGAGACTTTATGCTGTCGTCAAGGGATGTAAAGCGATGACTGCTGCACATTCTCGAGCAACTGGAGACAAAAATCCTATAAGGAAGTGGCAGGTACTTATACCAATTACGAGTCTTTTAAATTACAGATCTCACTTAACTGGTAAACAACATATTTCAATTGATCACCAGTAATGAGAGAACCTCTCGAATAAAACAATGCTTTTTATGAAAATCCTTATAACTAAATCTTTTAGATATTAGTAGCGAAACAAACATCAATAAGTCGATTTGTATTTTTTGACGATACTAAAAATGTATTGCTACTTAAGTAAATATTTAAAAATCACATAATGTTCTGATCACTACTGTTACCTATTTAGTATTTTTATTAGACATTAATATGTAGGTACCTACGTTAAATTTTAACCAAAACGTATATTATAATTTTAATTATGTAAAATCATGAAACGAAGGTTGTATCTTTGAACCATAGGCCGTCATTTATTTATTTATTCATTATAATCAATCTCTTTTTTAACTTTTTTTATTTTCTATACAAGATGATTACTACAAAACATCAAAAGAACCAAAAGCCCGTAAAGTAACCTATGGATAGTGACAATGGAGTCTTATCGCTAAGAGAAATTCTTTTCAGAAATATTTGTATCGATATAATCACAGTAATATTGTTGTTTGCTAAGAAGCTATTTAATAGTATAGATAGTGAAAAGTATAGATATCTTAGAAAATACTAAAAACAAAAACTTTTAAACTCATAGCCCACACTAAATTCATAGACTTGTATCTTAGGTGCTAGAAACATTCACTTCTTCACACACACACACACAATGACACCCAGAACCAGAAGTGCATATTTTCCTTGATGAGGAGATTTATGCTACTGTCGGGAATCAAACCTAGTACCCGCAACATAGAAGACAAGAACTTACCAACTACGTCAACATGACAGTCTGACTAATCGTATCTTTGATAAAAAAATATGACGAAAAAAATATCGTTGAATCACGTACGCTAGAAAATCCAAATATAGGCTGACTTGATAGCCTAGGTACATAGGACTGCACATATCATTGACATGAGTACAAAATAATAAAATGTAATAATCATAAAAAGTCCCCACTTTATACGTACTCGTACGTACTCTAGGTAACATACCACGGCTGTATAACCCACACTTAAATCGGGATACTATATACCTATGCCTTATAAATGTGTCGGTCGCATCTGTTTCACTAGACAGACAAAGTATTATGTTCTGAACTGATCTGTCTTGAACGGTCTAAAATAAAATGAACTGCTCAGATAAACAAATGCAGACTGACCAGATAAAACGATAGCGGTTTATAAGCTAGAGGGAACCTCGCTTTTTTTAATTCAGTGCGACGAATATAGTGAGCGAACATAATACATGTTGTAAAATGCGCTAACGAGACGATTATAGAGAATAAAAACATCTGACACATGATCCGTGCGCAAACAAGTTGTCGGTTCCCTTGTAATTACAATACTACTTATTAATCGTATGTTTGATGTGGATTGGATAGCAGATAATCGAGAGAATTGGGGGTCATGCATCGCGAGCTCGAGCGTAGCGAGAGCGATGCAGATGCAGAACCCCCAATTCTCCCCTACTATTAATATTAAAATCACCACAAACGATAATTTTCTTTTTATTAAAACAAATTCTATGTAGTATATCATCAAAGGTATCATAGAATATTTCCTTAGAAGCATTTAATTTTCTAGGTGGCCTGTAAATACAAGTCACTATAAGATTATGTTCACATATCTCTACTGCACAACTTTCAATGTTATTTATATTACTTAATCTTTTAACTTCATTTAGCTCTTTAAATTTGTGACTATTATGGACTAAAATACAAGATCCACCTCTACGTTGTTTTCTACAGCACCATGCAGCACAGGTATAGTTGGGTATACACAAACAAGCCACGTCACTGTTTACCATATTATGTTCTGTGATACATATTACGTCAACAAATTTATTATTTGATTTTAATTCATTAAGCTGTACGATAAGAGAATCAGATTTTCCCATCAGACCATCAATGTTTTGGTGCAAGACACTAATAGAACTTTTAGGGCCGAAAAAACTTATTTCTTATAGTAGCCTCTCTCTCAACTATCACACTGTGCACAGGGTTTGGATCCTGGAGGCCCATAGTACTGAAATCGGTTTGTGTCCCCACGCTCATCCTGACAATATTTTTTTTCTGGTGCATATGATTTTTGGCTTCAATCAACTTCAACATATACTCCCGTCGTTTCAATTCTCTGTCGATTGATTGACAAAGGTCGTTACGTAAAATATGCTTATTTGGGACATAATGACTATAGTTCATATCAATATAACCAACATGCTTATATTTCATACATAAACGTCTTATTTCGTAATTTAATTTCTTTTCGTTTAGATTTTTGTTAAATGGAACTTCGCTCATTATAATGTTAGTAAAATGGAAATAATCAAAAAAACTATTTAGTATAAATTTAACGCTTTCCGGGTTATTATCATTCATGCCACCTAATAGCACTACATAATCATTTTTCGTTAATGTAATTAGTTCATTTCTATACGAATTCAGAACATCACATAATTTAGCATCCGCTTTCCAGAACGAAACAACTTCAAATTCTGATCCACAAAGATACTGGAGTGTTCGTTGTAGTCCTGTCCCACGTTGATCAGCCAAAATAATAATCTTCTTTCTCCTCCTTTCTCCATTCTCCTCTACATTTTTAACCTTCGCTGTACATACATTCATTTTCCTTGTGATCTCTTCTGGGTATTCTTTATTGTTTGTGTTTATAACTTCAAGTTGATTTGTTTCCTTATCTGCATTTTTACTTTGTTCTACGTTATATATCTGCTGGTCGACCAGAGACTTCTCTAGCGTATTTGGTTCTTGGTTTGGAGTCACATAATTTTGGTTACTCGTGATGTTTTTAATTATTTTGACAGGGCTTTCAGTTGAAGTAGTCATAGAAATGCTGTCTCTTCTTCCTTTTTTTAGTTTCTTACTTGAGTGACTGCAAATTGCCTCTGACGACCCCACATGCTTATATAGTTCTATAATTTTTTGAGACTTTTCTAATTCTTGTGCAAGCCTTGAATTTTCTAAATTGAAATTTTCAATTTCATTGTTAGCTGATTCTAAATTTTCTTGTAGTTTTTTTATAGTGTCTTGGAGATCTTTTGTATACTGGCTTTCGTCCATTGATGTGTTTGGTAGACTAATCGCAGTTGTTTCAAATAGTGTATAATTGGTAGCTGTTGATATATCATTTAGTGAGCTTGTTCTCTGTGGTCTTCTGAATGTAATGTTTGTAACCGAGGAGTTTGCCATAGTGTTTAGGTATATGAAAATAAAATAAGAAGCAAAAAATGTGTGTCGTGTCTTGAACTCAGGTCGCTTTCCGACTATTTTAGCTACTCAATATACAAAAATATAGCCTGTAAATTATCAGATTTTGAGCTCGGTGTTCATGTGCCGTGTGTGGTAAGCGATGTCAAAACAAGCGTTTTACAAAAATTCAACAGCAAAAAGATACTGTGTAGTAGCTGAGATTCGAACTTGCCTCCTGCCGGATGGCAATCTAGTCGCCCGACCGTTGTGCCACAGCGCTTATGAGAGCTGAGACGAAAAGTTGATAGAGTATCCAGTAGATCAAAATATCTCCGTAATGTTTCAAGGTCATGTAATGGCACGGTCATTGACACGAACACTGCACTTTGGACCGAACGATGTCACTAGTCACTAAATACAACGATATATTTTTGTAATAATATTGATTTATTGAGTGCTTGGAGTCTACTTTGGTTAAATTTTTTAATGTTGCCGTATTCTACGTGGTTTTGGCTTTTCACTGGTATCTATTTTAAATTGAACTATGAATTTTTCAATCACTTAACAAATTTTTAAATACGGAGCAAAGAGTAACGCGACTGTACTGTTCCGCGCTCCCCGCAAGATCAATGCATGTCGGAACACACCGTTAGGTGCTTGGCGGCAGATTTTCATTTTGAGGGTGGTAGCTAGCCAGGCGGGCATTCGCAAAATGCCCTATCATCATGCCATAACGACTGCCATCCTAAGACAACAACGGGGACCGACGGCTTAACGTGCCCTCCGAAGCACGGAAGCGCTCAGTAGTATAGTCACCAGCGGTCACCCATCCAACTCATGACCGAGGCGGTGTTGCTTAACTTTGCTGATCGTTTCAGAATGGCTAAGCAAACTTCGCTACGAGCGCTTCGAAGTCATTTTAACATAGGCTACTGAGCACAGTACTGTATCAGCCGGATTGCCCACTGCTGAACACAGCCCCCATTTAGGGAGATTTGCCACAATCCCCACGCTTGGCAGGCGTCTTGAATATCGCAGTATAAAATAAAAGCTTCCCAAAAAGCGCTGCTGCCCACTTTCCGGTATTTTACCTTTAGTGGCCTCTTACGACACCCACTTGCTACCTTTTAATGAGGAGGGAGGTGACATTCTAGCCCGGCACCCCACGGGGGGCTGAGCACAGTAGGACATAAAATGGCAAGAGTTCAATAAAAATTGCACTCATGTGAAACATACAGCTTTTCACCCTGTCATTAAAAAAAAAAAAAGTTGCAGAAGTTCTGCAGTTAAACGTAACAGTTTTTTGTTTTCTTGCAACAATCTTTCTTCGCAAATAAAAACATTTTCCTGCTGGAGAAGTGAAAATATATTTAATAAAGTATTGTGTGTCGATTTGAGTTTATTTTAGATGTAAGGGATAATGTGAGATAATTTGACTACAATATTGTGTTAAATGTTTAATTTTTGTACATATTCCCAGGAACATCCGAGTGACGTGCTCGACTGGGCTACTGCAGTCGACAACGACAAGCTGGTCATACACTACGTCAGAGATGTTAAGGTAACTAATATATTAAACAAATACCTTGTTATCTATGTTTATTGAAACTCAAATTATCACAAAATTAGGATTATTGTAAAAACTAAGGTGTAGGGGCAGGTAGAAGAAGCTATGTTATTTAACCCTTTGAAGGTATATTAACGCTTAGAAATTCTTATCAATATGTATTATGTGCTATGTATGTTATATCTTTAGAGGATATATAGGTGCAAATGACTTTCAAAGTAATAGTTTGATTCGACTTTATTATTAAAGGTTTAAATTTTTTCGGTACAAGCTTATAGCGATGAATGACGCCATTTTTACGGTTTGGATAGAATAGGAAGAAAAAATATACTGAGTGACAGATATCACTATGCTTTGACATTTCATAGCATTATTTTAACTGAAGCATGAGTTGGTGGCGCCACTGTCGCATATCGTCTTGAAAAGTAATATTCGTAATATTACATTTATTATTTTTTCTTTATATACACATACCATTATGTATAATGACGTCATATGCTTACAAAACATATTTAAAATATAAAGCATGTATCATTTACACTTTACCTCTATAGGGTGACCTTTTTTAGGATATCCGACGTAAGAGCACATATTTTGAATGATTTTATTTTTGCTATTTTGTTATTGCTATTTGATAAGTAAATAGTTTCCATAAACAAATTGCAGAGCGTTCTACAATTGCACAATATGGAGGACGGCAAGTTGCTGCAGAACTTTGAGCTGGACGTGGGTTCGGTCGTCGGCTTCTCCGGCAAGAAGAAACAGTCGGAGATATTCTACCACTTCATGTCATTCCTGACGCCCGGCGTCATCTACCACGTTGACTTCAAGAAGCAGCCCTACACTCCTACCGTATGTTATTATCATAATAATTTTAACGCAGGCAATTAAAGCAATGATAGCCGAGTGGTAATAGTGGACTGCCGTGCCGCAGGTCCATGATTCGATTCCCACCGCCGGCTTGAGCTTCACCGCGTGGTGGAAGGGCATTATGCGAATACTCGTTTGGTTAGGTACCAGCCTCGAGTAGAAAATCTGTCGCCAAGCATCTAAGTAAAATTATAGTCACATGGAACTCAACAACTGTATATACAGTGCAGTTCATCCCTTGTGACGAAAAGCATCTGTTATAGGCAGAGGTTAGCCCTTTAACATCAGGTGAGCTTTGTTCTTGTTCCGTCACAATAATAAAAAACATTTTCAAAATATTTCTCTGTCGTTAAAATCAAAGTAACAGTGCTTTACAAATGATTCCTAGTACATATCGCACGACGGCAGCTGGCTCACGTCTAGAATGAAAATTCACAAATTCACAATCGGCATTTCAAATAGCTTAATGGTGCATGTTTTGTCTGTAAATACTAATCTCTATATATAAAAAGTACGTGTCACGTTGATTGTCCGCGATGGACTCCTAAACTACTGAACCAATTTTAAATTTGATTTGCACACCGTGTGCAATTTGATTCAAATTGAAAGATAGGATAGCTTACATCTCTAGTTATAATCGTACCAACCTAATTACCCGTGCGAAGCCGGGGCGGGCCGCTAGTAAAGTTATAATTACAACGAAAGTAACACAAGTTTGTTTCGTAGAGCAACTATCCTTGTTCCAAAGACGTATTGCAAGAAGAAATAGTATATTACGAAAAATAATAAGCTTGTCGTTCTCTTACAGGTATTCAGAGAAGTTAAAGTGAAAGGCTTCGATGCATCTCAATACGAAGCTAAGCAAGTGTTCTACTCCAGCAAAGATGGCACTAAAGTTCCTATGTTTATTGTATCCAAGAAAGTAAGTACTGCTGGGACTTTCTCTAATCGAGCCACACTGTTACTTGTTGCAACATTTCCCTACTGGTTACACTTGAGTCTTGAGTAAACCCACGGTTCAAGTCACGCAAATATGCGCTATTTGCACTGTATTCACGCAAACGGTCGGTTCATAACGTGCTAAACAGACACCACGATAGCATTATGTCGTCATATATGACGTCACCTCCGGCTGCAAACAACGCTCACAGAAAAGTGGTCGTGCAGTGTGCACAAACGTCAAACTCAAATTTTGACAGATAGATGAGGAGATTTTTGTTGTTGTGGTTAGAATGCTGTACGTACAACCATCTTGTTTCCTAATAAAATGCCTTCAAATGGGCCTAGTATCATTAGTTCGATAATTTAGTCCGATCATCGGACTAATATTACTATTTCGTTTCAGTACTCCGGTTTTACAGACAATCGGACTATTGAGCTCTGTAGTCCGATGTTCATAATATTTATAGTTCGATGATCGGACTTTTCGTCTCAGTAGTCCGAAGTTACGTAAAGTAAGACTAACATACTCATCGTCACCCCATTTACAATTCGTAAAGGAATGATACAGAAGAAAATACCAGGCGCACAGAAATGAGTAAGAGGTTAAACTTATAATACCTTTTGAAATTCAGATAAGTAAATATTTAATTAAATTCGTTGAAAGTACCAGGCGAACAAAAACTCATAATATTTATATCGAGTATCGTAGTAGAAAAGTTGCCTCTGAAGGAATTCTAGAGTAATCGAATTAAAAGGCTTAGCAGTCCTAATTTACGCAACATCGGACTACTGAGACTAAAAGTGGATCATCGAACTATAAATATTATGAATAGAAACAAAGTCCATTCTACACGAGTAAGCAAAACAAAGATCATTTAAAAAAAAAAGTTGTATATATATCAACAAATCGTCTTGTCATACGTTTGACGACGTATCACTGTGAGCTCAACCCAATTGAACACGTTTGGTCTCAAGTGAGGGGCTATGGCAGGAATTAACATAGTTATGAAATTTATGAAGTCTGAACTCTTTTGTTACCAAGGAGTAGTTAAAGTGGATAGATATAAATGGTGGTCGAGACATTCAATCATGTGATAAGCAAGATTGAAACAAAAATGTACGGAGTCGACAATCGTGTACAAAAGTTTATTATTGACATATCCGCAGAAAGTTTATCAGAAGGATGATAATTTTTAAGATTACAAGAATTGTAGTAGAAATATCTGATTTATATGTTCTGGTGGATAATTTATATTCTATGACAATATTGTTTCATGTCATAAACGCGAACAGAAAATTTTGTTACGAATATACGATATGCTGAATTTTATCATAAAATATTAACGTTATTTATTCCACAGTAAATTTTAGAAGTATTCAATATGAATGGGCCTTAAATTTCAAAACAAGAACAAAGTCATTGACTAATGACGGCAATGACCCATCTCACTCTAACAATATCAGAAATGTGCGAGAGACATACTCAGTACTCGTTTGTTAAAAAATAGACTATAGGCCTTCAAATGCAATATGTACTTTTAATATCGTTAATTGACGTGATGGTTAGTTTGGTAGTAATTGCGAAAAAGCAAATTGACACTTATAAGCGCGGCTACTTATCGGTTCACATCGTTTGCGCTCAAGGAGTGCATATTCTCTTATTTCAGTAATGAACCGAGCGTGTGCAAAGTATGCTGTGACAGCAGTGTTTGTGTGATTTAAACTGTAGTGTAAATAGTGTGCTCTGATGGAAAAAAACTACAAATCACACGATGACATCGGCAGCGCAAGTACCGAACTTACCGATCGCTAAATTTGACATTACAATCGTCTAAATTCGATAAAACGGGTTATATCGATGTTTGCAAACATCGTTTTATCGAATTTAGACGATTGTAATGTCAAATTTAGCGATCGGTAAGTTCGGTACTTGCGCTGCTGGTGTGACTAGTCGGTAACCTACTAACATTAAGTGCTATTTTTTTATTTTAATGCTTGATGGGTTAGCCTTTGACCACTATCTCACCTGATGGTAAGTGATGATGTGGTCGAAGATGTTGTTCAGGCTAACCTAGAATTATTTAACAACACTGAACTGCTACTGAATTAATTTGTCTTAAAAAATCACTTTATATGACAGAATAGGACAGAATCAGGATTTTGTTTCCCTATACTTTTTTTCATCACATTCCTTTACTGATCCCATTTATGTGGATACACTACGATATATATTCTCTAGCAACACTAAGGAAGACTCTAGAACAATTATTGTAAAAAGTTTGAGCATCTGAATTATGTGTGGCCGCGTACTCGACGCCAACCCTCTTTGAGAATGCTTTTGTTGCACCACCCGCTACATTTCGATTGAATGAAGAAGTTAAGATGCTAAACACACATGTTGTGCGCCTAAGATGCAGCAATAACCAGTCTAGCATCGATGTGAGTAGTGGCATGTTGTTTATCCGGCCGAGTTTTGCCCTTAGTTCCCACTTCATGTCTTCAAATAGGAGGATAACTGAAGCGCTTGTAGATGTGTTTGCTTAGTGATTCTTAGCCGTTGTCCTGAGCTAAGCAACGTTCGTTGCAACCATTAGCTTTAATGCCAGTGCCATTTACTGAGCATGCCTTTCTTCAGAGGGCATGTTAAGCCATCGGTTCAGTTTGTTGTCTTAGAACGTTATTACATGGTGGTAGGGTGTTTTGCGAACGCCCCCTGGCTAGCTATCACCCTAGAGCAGTAAATCTGTTGCCAAACAGTTAAAGTTACGTTCTCAAAGCTGTTCTTGAGAGCCTTGAGTTTAAGGTTTACCTGAACGTCTAGGATCATCGCTTACCATAAAGACAGGTAATGGTCAAAGGCTAGGCTAGCAGCAGTGTTATATATAAGGTCACTTTTAATTCATCAACAATACTGCGGGGGGTGGTGTAGAATCGATAACTGAATGTGATCCACACATTTTTAATTTTCACATAAACAATTCAATACTAACTATTGCCTAAGCTGTGGCGCGTTGACTTTGAGAATGATAGCGACGACAACACTCGCGGCCGCCGTGGACAAGACTCACACATACACACGCGTTCTAGGTATTCTAACGCATTGCGAGGGCAATGAACGCGGTAGGTATACCTACGCATTGCGAGGGCAACGAACTCGGTAGGTTTACCTACGCATTGCGAGGGCAATGAACTCGGTAGGTATCTCGGTAGGTATACCTACGCATTGCGAGGGCAATGAACTCGGTAGGTATCTCGGTAGGTATACCTACGCATTGCGAGGGCAACGAACTCGGTAGGTTTACCTACGCATTGCGAGGGCAATGAGTCTTGTCCACGGCGGCCGCGAGTGTTGTCGTCGCTATCATTCTCAAAGTCAACGCGCCACAGCTTAGGCAATAGTTAGTATTGATTTTGTTTACGTGAAAATTAAAAATGTGTGGATCACATTCAGTTATCGATTCTACACCACCCCCCGCAGTATTGTTGATGAATTAAAAGTGACCTTATATACTGTATTTATAATTGTATACCTATAAGGTACAGTCATTATATTATTATTCCGGTACATATCTGCACAACGTATACAGATCTCAATACTTGTTTTACTTTCTAAAAATAACCGTATTCCCCAGGGGCTACCACAGGACGGATCGAACCCGGCACTGGTGTACGGCTACGGTGGCTTCAACATCAACATCCAGCCGAGCTTCAGCATCACGAGGGTCGTGTTCATGCAACATCTCAATGGAATTGTCGCCATCCCCAACATTAGGGGCGGTGGGTGAGTAATATGCCAATATACCTCTTGTGACGGTCGGGCTGCCGATTGGGCGTTGGCTGGTTCGAATCCTTACGCACGCTTGTGCTTCACCGCTGGTGGTTTAGCATTTTCTATATGGCTGTCTGGCAAGCTACCACCGTCTAGTATAAAAACAGTGGCATACACCTACTGGGTTGCGTGAATTGAAAGTCATCTGTCGTTGAAAGTCAGTCTTAAATAAATTTAGGTTGCGTTCCAACAAACATATACTTACAACGAGTACTAGTTAGGCAATAATAACAAATATTTTTTAAATATTTTAAGAAAACATCAAATTAATATTTTAATAAAATACTTAAAAAATACAAAAATATATCTAGTGACAATTCCGCCTAATTATAATTAATAATTCACTATTATTAATTATATTAATAAGTCACTAGATATATTTTTGTATTTTTTTAAGTGTTTTATTAAAATATTAATTTGATGTTTTCTTAAAATATTTAAAAAATATTTGTTATTATTGAATATGGATTTCCGCAAAGTAAAGCCTGAATCTATTCATTACTAGTTAGACCCTGTTTGAACGCGATATTACGATTGCGTATTGTCGATTCGGTGTGAAATTCGTATCAGTGACTGTTGACACTGACCTTGCGTTTGAACTGATAAAACCAGTAGGTTCGTGAACGTTTTGTTCACGGAATCCAGGAAAAAAAATCTATAACTTACTAAAAAAAAACAAAAAACTAGTGACATCGAAAATGTTAATTTACTCGTACCTCTTGATAAGCTTTTGGTATTTTGCACGTACATTAATATTTAAGATATTTGCATTACAAGCGTAATTCAGAGTAATATTTGCAATAAACGAGAGAATGAAAATTCTATTGAAAAAAATTAACAAACCGTGTTTTGTGGTCAACATATTCTTAGAGAACGGGCTGAAGATTAACATATAATGTTTATTTGCCACAAACTAAATATGCTCCTATTTTTTTTCAAATACTTTATCGTATTTAGCACTTGTCAGCGCCTTGAAAGGCATTTGCTTACATAAATTATTTGAAACATAATAGGGCCTGTTTCAGAATATTCGAGTAAGTTCCGGTTTTACTACCCAGAACATATTTATGAAACAAAATACTATCTTTGCGTTTCACAGTCATCGATCTATCCTATCCATTGGTTAAAGCTTGAAGCGCGCTGCATGTTAACTATCATTTTTATCATTCAGTTATTTTATGTGTTGCATAGCGACCCGAAACTTTATTATGACATTCTGAAACGGGCCCTTATTCACGTGAGTTATCCAGACCGTTATTAAAATAAATTATTTCTTCGAGCCTTTAGTTACTTTTTTTTGTTATTGCTGATAGGTAAGTCTTTGACCACAATCTCACCTGATGGTAAGTGATGATGTGGTCGAAGGTGTTAACAGGCTTAACCTAGAATGTTAAACTTTTATTTTATATGATGTTTTCCAGTGAATACGGTGAGCGTTGGCACAATGCCGGACGTCTCCTCAACAAGCAGAATGTGTTCGACGACTTCCAAGCGGCCGCGGAGTACCTGATAGAGGAGAAATACACGAAGCCATCACTGATCACGATACAGGGAGGGTCCAATGGCGGTCTATTGGTCGCTGCTTGTATTAATCAACGACCGGATCTGTATGGCGCTGCGATCGTGCAAGTCGGGTAAGGGGTTCAAAGATATTAAATTCCCTAAGGTTATCATATGTAACATCAAATCGTCAACATCACGCATGCTTGCGATGGGATAGAGAGAAATCAGAAGTGTTTACATTTCCATGATACTGGGGCTTTTTTGAATACTCGCTGGACTAGCTCCCATTCTAAATTTAGCTTTGAAAACGGTTCACAAAAGATACTGTCAAAATATTTTAGATCCCATGTATTACATGGAGGGGGCGAGCCCATATTGCCAACTAGTGATTATAGATTTCGAGATTTCATCATCAACAGCGACAACGTCCGCCATTGAACAAATGCCTCCCTCATTAGACCCCTCTAATGACCCGCGCTCCCGCGCGGGGGTTGCATTAATCCCCACGCTTAGCATGTATTGGGGATCGCATTGTAAGATGGCAGTTCTTCAGAAGGCGCTGCTGCCTCTTTTATTTTCCCTTCGGCATCTCTTAAGACTCACAGGAAGATAAAAGGGGGTTCAAATAGAATAGCCAGGCGCCGCCCATGTCACTCAGATAATATATTAACCGTGTTTCTTATTCAACGTGGTATAAATATAGAAAGTTGTTTATGTATTTAAAATGTGTATTGTTGTATTTCAGTGTACTAGACATGCTCCGGTTCCAAAAGTTCACGATCGGGCACGCGTGGACCTCGGACTACGGCAGCTCGGACAACAAGACTCAGTTCGAATACTTGCTCAAATACTCGCCGCTTCACAATATACACGCACCCAGTGCCGGTCAGTTACCGTAGATACTCGTAGTTTACACTTTCTGGTCGTTAAAGCATTTTTCTGTAGAACTCTCAATATTCCAAAGTAATTTTTATTCAGATTAACAATTAACTCCACGCGGGGAAAGTCGCCGGTAAAAGGCTAGTTATATTTAAAAAAAATACTATCGTTACGTATCACAAGGTCCTAATACTCACTCTTTGGTACTGAACAGATGGGATGTGATAGTTCGTACTGCTTATAACTAAATACACTTTGCTTTGCCATGATTTATGTAGGATTATGTTACTGATATATTTTCTTATATCGGTCGTTCTATTGGTGTGTAAGATTTGGTAGCCGCATCATGAAAATGTTCTAAGTCAGGTTATCTTGAAAAAATTTGACTTTTTTATGCTGCCAAAAATGTCACATAATCTTGGGCATATTCTGGTTTTAAGTATAATTGGCGTATTTTTTTTTTGTTATTAATTGTTTTTTTTCTCCAATATTGAATCCTGTCTTACATAAGTTTTTAGTAACTTTGTTAATTCGACGTTGGAAGCGAAATCCGTCAACGTATCAGGCGCTGGTGGGGTCTCAACCTGCCTCAAATCTCAAAAACCACTCCATGTGTTCAAAAACATTGTTTGATAAATATAAACACGGCATTAGTTGATTCTTGTAATAATTACAATTAACATTTTATCATACTGAAACTCATCAACAATTTTTTTGTAATAGAATACCTTACCCCTCACAAAAAGGACTACAGCAAGCATCAGGATTATAAAGTTTTTTAAGAGTTTATAAAAATTATCCATAAAAACTACTTACAATTAATTACTGGCACTTTTATTTATCCACTACTAGATCATTATGTTCTATAAAGGGTTGGATAATTTTGTTTGCTTTAAGAACTGATTACTTTCAGATCCATTTCCTTTTAATATTTTTTTTGCTGGTCTTGTTTACATTTAAGACATTTTGCTCTCAAGTTAATTTACTTTTAGAAGTTTAGGAGTTTGTAATACGGAAGGGCTAATATTCCTAATATTATCGTATGTAAC
Source organism: Plagodis dolabraria (assembly GCA_963854805.1). Lineage (NCBI taxonomy): Eukaryota > Metazoa > Arthropoda > Insecta > Lepidoptera > Geometridae > Plagodis > Plagodis dolabraria. Next base: position 9,379,194 of record OY978442.1, read on the forward strand.
AGATCGAGCCGAGTACCCCGCGACGTTAGTGCTGACGGCAGACCACGATGACCGCGTGGTCCCGCTGCACTCGTTGAAGTTCATCGCAGCGCTGCAGCACGCAGTGCAGGGCTCCTCGCAGCGCCGCCCGCTGCTGGCCAGAGTCGACACCAAGGCGGGACACGGCGGAGGGAAACCCACCACCAAGATTGTAAGTATCGTACTGCGTTGGTACCACTAGATATGTGCATGCTGGAGGTCGTTGCAAACTTTGGAGCTTGGAGGAGTTAAAGCAACCAAACAAATACACTCTGAGGTGCCTAAACCGCTCGGCTACCAGGGGGTCGGCTATTTCGCCGAAATTTCGAGAGTTAAGTGTTTGAAAAAACAGTTCTTTCGATCAGATGAAGTCTAGTAGTCTGGTTGATAGCCGCGGACCGTCCCCTATGACGGTTTAAGAAATAACAATTGGAGCACGAAATTCCGGCGAAATAGCCGACCCCTCCGGTAGCCGAGCGGTTTAGGCATCCGGCGCGAAATCGGAAGGACGCGGGTTCAATTCCCGCCCGTGGCAAAACGCGGCCCTGCGTATCATAACCAGAGATGTGCGAGTGAGATGAGTTGTGTAATGAGAAAAAATCCACCAATAGGATCGCTTCATTTTCCTCTCGCTGACCTCTGCGATTGGCGGATTTTTTCCCCGCGCACATTTGGTGGATACACAGCCTTCTACCATTCCCATTGCACCGCCGAGTTTCAACGCGACATCGTACTTTAGACATTTCAAAAGCAACGTTTTCATGATGCATTCTGGTACAATACAATGAATCGTCAGTCCATAAGGACTGGACTTGGGTATAACCTAAGTGGTAAATAACAAAATAAACAGACGAAAACAGATTTATTTTGTAATGCGTTTGAATTGAGTCTACGGCGTTCGTAGTAGTTTCATATAAAAAAAATATGATTTTGACCTATTTTTGTCTTGTTTCAGATCGAAGAGCACACAGACATCCTGTGCTTCATGACACAGTCTTTAGACCTCAAGTTCGTAAAATAACACTACATGCCATATATATAGTATTAAATACATACAGGCGCAAGTATTATGTAAATATACCAAGCACAGTGTGTCGATGATTACCTCGTATTCTAGCCGAAGACTGGTGATATTGTTACGCGTTGCTATTTTATAATAATAAATCTTGTTTTTATTATTATTTAGTTTTTATTTCTACCCAACCTAGTTGTGTACTCGTCTGTACCACGAACCATAACTGTTCAAGCCTAAAACTGCAACGCTGCAGTCTGGTGCATGATTTCATCGAACATCGACATTTTCCGAACGTCTGTATTGATAAGCCCGTGACTATGTAGCTCTAAGACACAGTTTGAATTTAATTAATAAACGCATCTCACTCTGCGTAGACGTATTATATTTTCGTCGATTTAATTCAAAATTGTTTTAAAAAACACATTTGAAGTTACCGCAAAGTTAACTACCTGGTAAACAGTTATTAAAAAACAATAAAGCGCTTATTTTATGCAGGTGCGTTTTCTTTATAATATATAATCTTGTTCTTATTAGTCAAAATAAAATAAACCATAGAGCTGGACGAGCAATATCTCACTCAGTGTCGAACTCAAGCGATCGTCCCGCAAACTGCCAGCATATATACAATGTTACTGCTAATTAACTGGCGAAACTCGACAGGCGTGATGGATATCGATAACAAAAACTAAAAAAAAAATAATAAAAAAAAAATTTTTTTGATGATTTTTTTTAAGTGGTCAGGTAGTTATCAATAAGATATTAAGTAATAAACAAGACTGTATGTTGCTTAGATTCACTAACAAAACAATAAAAAAAATCCTAAGTAAAAGCATCAACTGTTAGCGCTGCCACCCGCTCGTCTTCGATCGCTCAGGGATTGAAACGGGCACACCGCGTGACGGTAGCCGGTTCGCAGCGCAGCGCGGAGCAAGGCCCGCGCCGCCGCTGTTTCTCACTTCCCACACTCGCATCTTTTCTTTAGGCTACCCTAATCCATCCATGAACTTTTATCCAAATCAATCAGTCTCTTGGTAAGCGTTGCAATACCTACTTACATCCTATCTTTTTTTTTTATGTAAAGTAGTGACGAGACGAGCGAGACTGTACCTAAGCATCACGTCTGCTCTTAAACAGTTGCAGTGTCACGATCTGTACACTGCACTGCGCTCGTCACTCCGAGACATTCGTTTACCCAGTAACTTCACTCGCTACAGTGCGCTTCATACCTAAACACAGTGCAATACTGCTTTGAGGCAGAATACAGGACACTGCGATAAGCAAGAGACCTACCACCTAGTTGCTGCCTGTTTTGCACCACCCAGGTGCCTAGGTACCTACCTACCACGTGTAGAGAATCCAGTTTTAGGGTAGGTAGGCACTCTTCTACCGACGCGGGCAGCTCAGCTTCCAAAATCAAATTCCAATCTGCTCATAACATACCCAAAACAACCCAAACTAAATTCAGACATGTACCTACCTAGTACCTACCTACTCATAGGTAGGTAGGTACCTAACTTATAAATAATTTAACTTCTGTTCTCGCCAATAATTTCTAATCGAAAAACGATGAACACATTATGTCAAACGACGACTTTAATTTTAACACTAAAAATAATCAATTTTTAAAGCGTAATACCTACTCAACATTTAATAACAATGTTCATTATTCATTTCCTACCTATCTAATTATTAAACCATTAACATCGAGATACTACGTGAGGTCAATGATCATTAATAGGTAATTAAAGTCAGCTGTTCTTGTACCTACCAACTTACCTAATAAATGAATAACGTTAAAAATCCACAAACATTTAACATAATATTATGGTTCAACATAATATTAATGCCCCCCTGGCTAGCTAACACTCGATAGATGATACCTACTTCATAACTTAATCATAATTACCTTTATCAACTCACATTGTCGGCGCTCTTCAAAGATGATACAAAATAATAGGTACGTTGTAGGTATTAAGCATTTTTGTGAGGTCACGTACGCATGCCGGCCCAGCGCCAGTCGTTCTACGCTAGAGAGCCGTGCGCACGCGTTTAATTTTACGGCTCACGCGCCATTTTATTCATTTTGTGATTGTGTTATGTGATTTGTTTTCGGACAGTATAACAGACTATTTACGACACTCCTGTGTTTTACTGCCGTCCAGGCCCACGCCCCTACAAATTAGTTGTTATTGCACCGGGACCATCGTCGGGTACATCGACGAGGTAATGTGTTACGCAGCAAGAGGGTAATGTACGTACACATTACCCTCAAGTGGAGGTGATACAAAATAATAGTGTAAAACGTGGATTATGAGTGCCTTTGACAACAAGAAGTGATCGGAGTTCTATGCGGCTATCGTGCGAACCTGTGCATTGAGCATATGTTACGGTATGCACTTCGATTTTGAGATTTAATGTGAGTACCTACCTATTACTTCTAGTGTATGTAGAAACATTTTCAGTGTTAGTAGTAGTAAGCGTAAATATGCTGATTAATTCAATTATTGTAAATAGGTAGGTACCTACGTGATTCAAACTTTTAAACGCCAAGTTGTTCTTTAAGTGTCAATAATCAGTCGTTTATGATACGGATAACTCGAGTTCATTGGTAGGTAGTACATAGCTAGCGAGTTAGATTTTTAACCGACTTCCGAAAGAGGTTTTATGTTCGTCTGTATGTATTTTTTTGTGTATGTTCATCGTAATTTTTGCCCATTGTGAACCGATTTAAAACTCTTCTACTCTTAAAAAAGAAAACTTTTAAGAAAACTTCGTCTCGAGTCTCGAGGTGGTCTCATTTAAATTTCAACAAAATCAGTCAAGCAGTTTTAGACAACACTCCAATAACTGAAAAGTGTTCGCCTATCTTGATTTAATTGTTAACAGTGAATGACAATCGGCCTGAATCGGTCCTGTAAGTAGGTATCTAGCAAGGGTCATTGAAAAGTACCTACTGAAAAGGGTGAATATTTTTACCAAAGATAACCGACTTCAACACTAAAAAGTGTTAAATAACTTGTAAGTTGGTAGGTACCATGCGCTCAATATTGTGAGAATAGGTACCTACTTTTGAACTATCATGGTAGGTACTGACTTCAAGAAGTTATTTTACACTGAGTTGAAGTCGGTTCCATTTTTGGTAAAAAACGAATTAGGTAGGTATGTAGAGATTTTATTTAGAAAAATTTGGAAGTTTCCCTTGGGTTTCATTGTTATTGCAAAATCTACTTTCTACGTAGGTACCTACCAACAGGTAATGTCTTGTTCGCGTCTGTATTCTGCCTCAAAGCAGTATTGCACTGTGTTTAGGTATGAAGCGCACTGTAGCGAGTGAAGTTACTAGGTAAACGAATGTCTCGGAGTGACGAGCGCAGTGCAGTGTACAGATCGATGACACTGCAACTGTTTAAGAGCAGACGTGATGCTTAGGTACAGTCACGCTCGTCTCGTCACTACTTTACATTAAAAAAAAAGATAGGATGTAAGTAGGTATTGCAACGCTTACCAAGAGACTGATTGATTTGGATAAAAGTTCATGGATGGATTAGGGTAGCCTAAAGAAAAGATGCGAGTGTGGGAAGTGAGAAACAGCGGCGGCGCGGGCCTTGCTCCGCGCTGCGCTGCGAACCGGCTACCGTCACGCGGTGTGCCCGTTTCAATCCCTGAGCGATCGAAGACGAGCGGGTGGCAGCGCTAACAGCTGATGCTTTTACTTAGGATTTTTTTTATTGTTTTGTTAGTGAATCTAAGCAACATACAGTCTTGTTTATTACTTAATATCTTATTGATAACTACCTGACCACTTAAAAAAAATAATCAAAAAAAATTTTTATTTTTTATTTTTCTTTTAGTTTTTGTTATCGATACCCATCACGCCTGTCGAGTTTCGCCAGTTAATTAGCAGTAACATTGTATATATATAAACCTTTCTGAATAATGACGGATCATATTTTAAAATAGATGCCCGTGGACTGCCGTGCTGCCCGTGGGGTGCCGGGGTGCCGGGCTATCAAAGTCAAAGGTGTCGTAAGAGGCGATTAAGGGTAGCACTACATATAGTGGGCAGAAGCGCTTTCTGAGGAACTGATATCTTGATTGCGTGGGGATTATGTCAAACCCTCCCATAGTGGCGGAGGCTGTGTTCAGCAGTGGACAATGCGGCTGATATATCTATATGATACAGTTCGAATGCCAGCTTAAGATGAGCCGTACGTTCAAGGGTTCCTCAATATTCCACGTTTCAAGTTATTTGGAACGGAATATTTAGGTTGTGAATGTTGTGATATCTGTGTAATTTCTGAACTACAAAACTGATGACATTAAAATATTTACGGGACAATCATTAAATTACCACTATTCTAACAAAAAAAGATGATTGAAATCAGACTACGCGTTAATAAATTACAACTAAGTGTAAATTTTGACTTTCATCCCCTTTCCCAAGGGAACCGAGCTGGATAAAATTCTAAGTCCTATGTCGTTCTTCGTGGTATGAACTCAAATCGTGCTAAGTTTCATTTAAATCCATTCAGTAGTTTTGGAGTTAGCGCGGCCGGGATACAGACAAAAATTAAAATAAAATACAGTTTTAGCATCAGTATCGGCTACAAAGTGCTCTCAAAAAATATTTTCAAAATATCTACAGTCAATCGGGGTAACTTTGATTAACAATGGTAGCTTTGACAGTCAAATCTCCAATTACTTTTTTATTTTTTACGTTGGATAAATTTATTCCAATAACAAAGAGTTTATAAATTAAGTGTACTTAACAAATTTCGCAATCAAAATCACTGAAAAAAACAAAACTGTCACACAAAGTGAATGTCAAAAACCTTTCTAAAATGTTTTGCACGCAACTGGTGTATTTTTTCAGTGATAAACTTTTTAAATTACTCGCGAATTTTGCTGATCACAAGGTACAACAATTTAATGGTTTTATTTACTTGTTTTAATGGTTTTATTTACTTGTATATGGCTCCACTTCATTTGACATTTTATTAAAAATTTAAACAAGTGAACCCTTTAGTATAAATTTATGATTCCGGCGACAAATCTGATGTGTGTCAAAGTTACCAGTATATGGGTTATAACTTTGACACACAACAAAATTGCCAGATTTTATATAATTTGTGATTCTTAAAGTCTCTAAATAATTTGAGAGTATGAAAACCAATCTGGGAGCACAGATTACGTTAACAGTTTTGTCTTACATTACACATGGTAATAATTAGCTTAAAAGATCTAGTGGCGATCTATCAGTTACCCCGATTGACTGTACAATGTACAGAATTGGACCTGTTACAGTTTTATTATAAGTATAGATATATTAAGTTTTTACAGCCTTAAATTTTAATAAAAAATAAACTGCTAAGTGTGATTTCGACTGTCACACCGAGGTTTCTGTACCAATCGTATTATCCTTAAGGGATATCATAAAATAAACATGTGCCCAAGATTGTTAACTATCCACTTTTATCTTGTTGTGATTAAGAAAATGAGATACAAAGAAAACAATAATGTTTATTTATAACTTTTATTGTTGTATATCCTTACAGTAATATGCTAAAAGCACAAAGTTCAGTTGGGACTTGCTCCACCCCACGTAATAATATAAAATATTAGTTACTTAGAACAAAATAAATAAAACGCTTCTTAATGCCCTTATGGCGATTTTTCTTTATCCAATAATAACAATAAATTTAATTTCTTTACGCTTAGTTACTTGTGCAACTTTCAACATGAAGAAATTGTGTCGATGGCCTCGATTTAAAATAGTTTCAACATATCATGAAAATTTTATAACATCATTAGAATCAACAACACCAGGACACGGCGAGACACTGTTGCGATCGTTAAACCGCCATTTACATAAATTAAAACATTTATTTTTCAGTCACAAAAAATATGTTATTAATAATAGACTGCTTTACACGGACCCAGAACTCCAGTACAACGGGTGTCCTTAAGTACATAATTAAAATTATATTCAATAGCTGCAAATGTTCTATCACGCGTGTAAAGCGGTCATACAGCTATCGCAACAGAGCATATGCCCACGCCCTGGATCGAAATAATATAAAACCTTCGGTCGCACTTTCTAAGCTTATCGACGTCATCGGACCCAATACAATGAAATGTACAATTATCAAGGTACGGCTCGTACAAGCGATCGGCTTCACCGGCCTCGTATTCGTAAACGAGTACACGATTTAATACCCGACCGATCGTAGTATAGCACTTACGTTAACATCTAGAAAAATATGAAGTTTCACTATACTAACACATTAGAGCACATGCATTAAATATAGGTTATAGGATTACTAATTATAACACGAAGCGATCTTCAACCTTATCCTAAGTCGACAAAGGGACATGATTGCTTGAGGTTCAGCTAGTCCTACATCTAGAATTACACATTTCATAGCTTAGGGTCGGGAAAGTTATGCCTACTTAACAACAGTTAGTTAAAAATCGAGGCCAAATTTGTTTTAATCGCCGTAACCCACGTGACAGTTTATCTAACTGGGAATATCGAACAATGATAGATATGCGCCGCGCAATATTCTTACAATTAATAGTAAATTCGAGGGTTGCGGCGATTACTACTAAACTAAATGAGACATCATGGCCGCATGATGTAACTTTAGCGTTCGTCGGGGCTCGGCCTGCCGACCACCTAATGCTTTCTGCCACGCAACGCCCGCGCACACATACCCCATCCCTACAACACTTACAGCAAAATTAAAACCAATAACAATCATAGATTAGTCCAAGTAATGATAACACTAGGTACATTGGTGGTCGCGGCGCTGCCGACTCCCGATAGAACGGTTTTGGTTTGGCTCCACAGCCTCAGTTTCGAAATATATTCGTTTCTACATTCATTCTGTTTTTCTCGTCACCTATTTATAATAATAAATTAGCCACTGCTTATGCCTAAATAGATATTTAACTAAATGTTCGTGATACATAAATATTTTAAAACCTTATTAATTATAGTTACTATAATGAGAAAAATCCTTACACCAGTTCGAACTAAAGAAAAAGTGTCGTATGTAAAAAAATGATTAGAATATAAACTTTATAAGATATTTTGTTAGTGGCAGTGCTATTATAATACCGATAGCGGCTTTTGAGTCCTTCAAAGACCCCAATAAAATTAGCTATATTTTCGTAGCAGCTCGTGACTGAACAACATAAAATAAACATTTCATTTTAAAATAGGAAATAAAAGAAAAAAAATCAGAAGCTACGAGACTCGAGATCAAATAAATAGTTTTTGTGAATAAGTCATAGCTGGAAATAACATTTTATAATATATTATACAGATGGTAGAAATGTCCCGAACCACATATTTCGCGCTTTGAAATATTCACGTGTAATATTGCAACTAAAGAGAGAAATGGAGATAAAATAATTAAATAATATAAAATGTATTCAGGCGCCGATCACTCCGTGATGCCGTTGGTTATCGCGTTAGGTTTAGCGCCGGCGCCTTGCATTCTGGAAAGGAAAAAACGGGGGCATTAAAAGTACATCCATAATTAAAATTTGCGTTTAACTAAAAACTAAGGAATACATCATCATCAGCCAGAAGGTATCCACTGCTGAACAAATGCCTTTCCCACAGAGCGCGGCTATAGCAGCTTGTAAATTGGCTACCCAAGACTCGTCAGTCTACCTACATAATACAGTGTTTATATGTTTTTATATTGTGTTGTTGTGTTTATATGAACTAGTAGAACTTACCATCTATAACTGCGATCCCAAGACGCCTACCAAGTGTAGGGATGATCGCAAAACCCCCATATGATAAGGTATAGTTAATTAAACTTAATACGAGGGTGGATTGAAAAGTTCGCGGCCTAACACATAAATACTTGAACTATTTTAATGTAACTGACCTCATCCGATATGCTTACTCTCTGGTTGTCACATTGTAAAATTTTATCGCAATAGCATTATCAGTTTTTAAATTAGACTGAATTTTGTGAGCCTAAGTGCAGCATTTTTAAAGAATGGAGAAAATTGAGCAACGTGCAGTCATCAAATACCTGTTTAAAAAAAAACTAACTCCAAAAGAGATTCACGAAGACATGTCAACAACATTGGGGGAATCTGCTCCGTCGTATACGACTGTGAAAAAGTGGGTTGCGGAATTTAAACGCGGACGAGAGAGTATTGAAGATGACCCTCGCTCCGGCCGGCCTACGACGTCTACGACTGAAGAAAACATCGGGAAAATCTGTGATCTGATATTGGCAGATCGGAGATTGACCATCAGGGAGATTACAGACACTATTGGCATCTCGTACGAATGAACACAAAACATCATAGTCAATGAACTTGGATTTTCTAAGTTTTCTGCGCGATGGTTACCCAGATTGCTTTCAGTTAAACAAAAACGAATACGGCTCACGATTTCTCGCGAATTTCTCGCCACAAGATTTTTTGGCCAGATTTGTCAGTCAGTGACAATGTATGAAACCTGGGTACACCACTACACCCCAGAGTCCAAACAGCAATCTAAGCAGTGGAAAAAACCTGATGAACCGACTCCAAAAAAAGCCAAAGCAATTTTGTCAGCTGGCAAGGTGATGGCGTCAGTTTTTTGGGATGCTAAGGGTGTCATCATGGTGGACTACCTTGCAAAAGGTGAAACTATAAACTCGGCTTATAACAGCATCCTTTTACGTCGTTTGCGTGAAACAATTAAAGCGAAAAGGCCAGGATTACTCAGCAAGAAAGTGTTGTTTCATCAGGATAATGCACGCGTTCACACGTCTGTTGAATCTATGACTCAAATTCGCGATTGTGGCTTTGAATTACTGCCGCATCCCGCCTATTCCCCTGATTTGGCACCTTCAGACTTTCATTTATTTCCAAACCTAAAAAAACACCTTTGAGGTCAAAAATGTTCATCAAATGAGGAGGTCGAAGCTGCAGTGGGTGACTTTTTTGAAGGCCTTGAAGAAACTTTTTTTATGACTGGCATACAGGCGTTGGAAACCAGATGGAAGAAGTGCATTGAGTTAAGTGGAGATTACGTGGAAAAATAACATTACTTTTGTTTAGTTTTTTAGTTATAGTTTTCTTGCTGAGGCCGCGAACTTTTCAATCCACCCTCGTAGCACTATCCTATCCTGCCTGGAGATTTGATAATCTTTAAAATTTTAGCACCAACGGCAGATTAGCGCTATAGGCTTGATGGTCATGTTGCAGAGGGCTGTAGATACCGCCATTCTTAAAACGTAGTTGGTAAATAATCCCCATAGGGTGCTGGGTTAAAATGTCACCGACATCCTTTTCTTCCCCTAGGTGTCGTAAGAGGCGACTAAGGGAAAAATACCAGAAGGTGGGAACCAGCGCCTTCTGAATAACTGACACAATTTCTACTGCGCTCTCTAAAACGCCTGCCAAGCGTGGAGATTATGCTAAATCCCCCAATGTGGAGACTTCGTTCAATTATTCATATATTGTTGAACCATAACCTTAATCACTATGCTACTCTAAAATCGCAATGAACCTATTCGCGTATCATTACGATAATATATATGAAAATTGTATGAAACCATGATGGCCTTGTATAATGGCTATGTACATTCTGCAGGCTATCCATGAATCAAAAACTGCCTCGGGCAGAGAGCTTATTAGATCAATTTTACAAAACTACAACGAAAGGAAACATTTTTAATTACAAGCGGGATTTAAATGTCCGTCTAAATAGCTGGGACATGCCCTGTTAATACAATATCTGCTGAGATATCGTAGTGAGTGGAGTCATAGCTCAAATATATACTTTCGTTCACATTGTTTAACTGGCTATAGGGACAGATGATCAAAGGTTCTAATCTCACTCGTAGGACACATTTTTCCTTTCGTTATAATTTTGTATGTTTATTCGCTTTGCAGGCGTTATCCAAAAAATATAAAGTTAGACTATAAAATTGATATTGATGTTTAAGACATGAACCTCGATGTGGGTGTGTAAAAGAGGATGAAGGGTGTAGGTGTGTGTAGTAGAAGTTATTGTGGGGTGGGTGTGTAAGAGAGGTTGAAGAGTGTATGTGTGTGTAGTAGAGGTAGATGTGGGGTGGGTGTGTAAGAGAGGTTGAAGAGTGTATGTGTGTGTAGTAAAGGTAGATGTGGGGTGGGTGTGTAAGAGAGGTTGAAGGGTGTATGTGTGTGTAGTAGAGGTGGATGTGTATACTCACGTCTCGAGCCCCATGAGCTCGAGCGCCCGGAGCGCGGCGCGCGAGCACTGCTCGTGTGAGTGCGCGGTGGAGGGCCCGCCGCCGTGGCACATCACGGGCGGCTCCGTCGACAGCGACACCAGCGACAGGTACTCGCCGTGGTTGCGCTGCAATACACATACATATTCTATTTAACTCTCTACGACACCATTATTATTTAACACTCACTGATTATTTTATGTTTAATAAAAATACAATTTGACTTTGACAATCAGCAAAATAAAGAATTATAGAGCCCACTCCATGCTCAAGAAAGTAACAAAATATAATCAAACATCTTGACATCATTGATGATTATTATCGTTTATCAAGCATGTTATCATTTTAAGCTATTCATACATTGTATCGTGGATTCTTTTGTTTTCGCACTATCAACATGTACAGAGACGTCCCTTCAGAAATATATCCACCTATGAGAAACTGCAATAAAAGACTTAATATACGCACTTTTTCTATGACAATGTCCAACAATACAATTTTTGGTCTTCCTCGTGAGATCGTGGTAGGTAACCCAACCAGAATTTAACAAAAAACAATGGCAATAGGCTTGCTTGCTCCTGCAAATGTGCCCATGTTTTACTTAACTATGTTAACAATAGTTTTGGCACACCTTTTCGGGAACATAGTAATGTAATGATTTTATCTTTTGTAATAGTGACAATGCACATACCTTAGGGAAGTCTGAGAACTGCACGGTGAATCCAAGCAGCTGCGAGAGATACATGAGCTGGTCCTTCGCACCAGGCGTGCTGCCGCCCGCGCCCCCCGTCGCGCTTGTCTCGCTCACACCTATACACAATGAAAGAGACATTTAAAAAAATCATAGATTGCAGCAAACATATACAGGGTTATTGGTAAAATGCTAACAACCTCTTAAGGTTGACTTTTGCTAATCCTAACAAAAAATTGCGATGTAATTTTTTATTTTGTGTTTGTTTATGTGTATTTGTCGGAATAAACACGATGACCACCTGATCTTAAAAGTCTCTTGTGCCTGTTATTATCTCCCTATTTATTATTTCATATTTTTTATTACTTCCAAGTAAAGAGCGCCCGCCGCTGCTACACTGGACAACACCGCGCTTCCTTTGAATAGTTTTGAATATTTACATCGAGCAAAGTAATGTAAAAAAAAGGAAAAATTCAAAAAAAAAACTCACATCTCAGAATTTTTGTTAAGACTAGCAGAAGTCAACCCTAATAGGTTCTTAGCATTTTACCAATAACAAGGGATGATGTGTCCCACTATCTGCATGAAAATCCCTGGATATGGTTACTCATGAAGTTAAGCAAGACAGCCCTAGAATGGTAACTTTACACAGCTGCCAGAATATAGCATTAGTTTTCTAGCGGCAGCTTCGCTACAAGCATTCAAGCTAGAGGCTCTGAAACTCAAATAGTCTACCACTGAAATCTTACTGACAAAACTGCAAAGTAATTTATTTCAGCTCTAATAAATGGATTATGTACTAAAGGTAAACTACTATTACTGTGTCTAGAGTTGAGAACCCATTTCTGGTCTAGCCTGCACACAAACTTCGAGTACATCATCTCTTATCATCACTTGGCAATGACACATTTTTCATAAGAACACCTAATAATTTAATATTCAAATAAAATACTAAACTTTCATTGCGAGTAAGGGCAGAAGGTGTAAAGGCTCTAATAAACCCACATGCTCAACGGACTGGTGGCAACCAAATCAAGCGTGCCACTAAACGTGAGTGACGATTATCTAGTGGGCCTGTAAAATCATTTATTCAATTTAGTCGTCTGAGACGCTCTTATGAAGGTCTATTATAAATTTTGATATTGAAATATTCAACATATTACTGCCACATTCAGCAAAAAAAATTGTATAGAGCCACTGCGAGAAGGGCAGGAAACTCGGGGCCATTCTTTTAAACGTCTTTTAATAATGTACATAATAATATACATACCGTTAGGTTGGTTCGGTTGACCGCTCCGTTGATGGTAATCCATGAGTAATACGCCGGGCACGGGCTGTCTCACATCGGCGTTGCCGGCGGTGCTGCTCTGAGTTTCACTCTCCTGTTAACAAATGCATTTCTTTACTGCATTTAAAACTGTAGAAATAAAGCGCGATAAGGTAAATGATAACAGACAGTCCTCATGAAAAGACTGACAATCCTTCAGATACCAGTCTCTACACAGAAATGTAGATCATGTTACCAGCATATGCTAGCCTATGAGGAGTGTATCGGTTTTGTGTTATTATTCAGAGTAGTCTATCCGCAAAAGCAAAGTATTTGAAATTGACATCCGACCACAATAATCTTCTTTATGTCCCTAACGCACACTGAGTCAGGTCAGCATAAAATGTGTTTTTCCGGCCTTTTCCATTACCTGTAATGTCACACAACATGCTGTTGATCCATACCATTGGCCTTCCTCTGCCTCCCATATCTACAGTATGAAACTCATCATACTTCTTCAAGCCTTCTCATTGATTTATACTTTTCAAGCTTCCTTTGATAAGCTGATTCCTTATCTTATCCATTCTAGTCCACACATACACTTTAATATTTGATGTATAAAAAACAGATGTGTCAAGAGCAAGACGATTGTAAGCTGAAAATGTACTTACTTTTTTTTTGTCATTGGTGGCAGGCTTGATGCCAGTGCCTTTGGTGGGACTCAGCTCAGTGGCAATTGTCGCAGTGGTAGAAGCTGGCTCTCCACCGCCGCCGCCGCCGTTAGCTGACAGCTCCATCGCGAGGAGAACATCTGTAATGTAACATAATAACGTATTGTAAAAAATACCGTCGTATCATAATTGATTTTGGGGTATTTTGGTCACGTTGCCCGTAGACAACCAGATAATCTCGAAAAGCTGGTTGTGGTTGGCAAAGTAGAAGGGAAAAGACCTCGCGGTCGATCACCTAGCCGTTGGTCGGACCAAGTAACTGCACTCACTGGGCTTTCTGTTACGACCGCCTTAAGAGAAGCCGAAAATCGAAGGGAATGGAGAAATATTGTTCATAGAGCCATGAAGGTCTTTCAGGGACACGACCTTCAGTAATGAAGTACACGACCAAGAGATCATAATTGACTAAATAACAATAGTTCAGTCTAGGGTTAGGTTTATGCGAGCACTAAACACAAATATTGTATTATATACATTGCGCGGCAGTCCATAGCCAATGCCACTGAGCCATCACTGCTTTAAAATACATTTTCAATGAGCGACCATTGCACGTATTGGCCGTATAACCAGTATCTTATTAGTATACCATGCTTATGATTATCAAATCAATTAATTGTGGCAATAAAAGCACACTGCTTTTAACTTCATAAGTAGACTGTCTGATGCGATTATTTTTTTTCTTGTTGTAATTGGCTACAAAAAACACATGATTGTATCGTGATTGCAGAAGAAAACGGCGACCCTCTGACTGCAGACGTGAAGTCGCCAGTGTCGCTGGTTCACGAGCTGGCGCTCAACTCAATTCGATGATGTTGCAGTTTGAGGATTGACTTTAGAACTTTAACGTTGATCGAGAAGGCAGCGTCTACCTCAGTCATAGAGAAGTGATAGTTAATAGGTAGGTAGACGAGTGAGTATATAAGAGGTAGGTGTATGTACATACTGTGTGCTGCGCGTCGCTTGGCCGTCTTCTTGTTGGGTCCGAGTCCGGTGGCGTGGTGCGGCGGCGCCGAGCACTGCACGAGGAACTCTCTGCGCCGCGCCGCGCCGCGCTCCTCCACCACCGAGTACTGCGGGCTGCGCGCGCGCACCGCGTGGCACGCCACCGCCAGCCGGGAGATAGGGTTGTCGCCGCCCACGCCCGCCCCCGCGCCCGCCGCACCCCCGCCCACACCCGCGCCCCCGCCACCCACCGCACCCGCCGCACCGCTCTCCTGCGACTCCTGCACACGCACGCATTCTATACTACACACCTGGGTCCTCACTATCTAATACTAATGAGAATTGAAATCTCCGTAAATAATGGGCATCGTTTTCAAAGGAATATTATGTCAAAATTATATCAAAGTTACACTCAACTGTGGAGAGGTACACGTTCGTAAGTGGTAATATTTTTCACACTTATACCTATTCAATAACTATTAAAACAATGTATGTAATGGATATTGTAAAAAGTCATCGCCATTATTTGTGGTCAAGTCACAACAGTTAAACAGACCAGCAAAAAAAATATATATATACCATTTATATTTTAATTTCTCCACCAAAAACGTTATAGTTCGCCTAAACTGAGCGACCGCCCTACCCCATAACCCTGCCCTGCACCCCTGGAGGTCTACTCCCAAAAACGAAGTTCGAAGTTTCGTTTGACAGATCGCACCTTTTCTTACCACGAAACACTTTCGGATCCGAACTTCGATCCGTACTTCGTGAATTGACATATTGCCCGTAATTGACCCTACTCCCAAATGTTATTTGACATTTATTACTTCGTATTTAGACAGTAAGTTAATTATGGATGAATGATAATCTCATGATAGATACGCCCTACTGTTACGTCTGTCAGAGTCATCACTGCTTCAAAATATATATATTTATAATATGTATAATGGTGATGCGCTTGGTGGTGGAAGAAAAAGTTATGGAACATGAATGTACAAATACCTTTGTACACAAGAGTCGCCGTTACAATAAATAAGAAATCATTCTTGTGTTTTCAAGAATATTTTTACTTAATTTAGGAACGCGTTGCATGGTTGTTCATAAAATGCAGCGCGAGAAATAGGTACTTACGTCAAAAAGAAGAAGCCCCAAAAATGGGTCTGCTACTTAAGAAAATAAAAATATTCTGACGAATGGTGTATTGCACATATGGGCTTATCTATTAATGTAAGTCCATGGTTGCATTCTAGTTGTCATATTCAAAGTGGAATTTACGGAAGAGTTTATAGTGTTAGGCAACATTCAATTAGGTTCTTTGTTTGTCGACGACACAACCATCACTCTGAAAAATACTCGTTTACTAAGCAAACAAATTGTAGAATACATTAAATTCCACATACACATTCATGAATAAATAATTTATTAATTATCGAAACATTCTTCTTCACAAATTCTTTTTGGTTATTAGTTTTTGATTTATTCATCATATCTACCATAAAGAACCTGCCCAAAGATCTCAATATCACTCCACTATAATATTTGTCTATGAATCCGAAACGAAGATCGTCCGTACAAGTCGCATCCGAAGTTATTTGGTAGTAGGGTACAAGTTCGATGTTCGTCGTTACTTCGATCCGAAACGAAGCTTCGAACTTCGTTTTTGGGAGTAGACCTCCTGTACATTAACAGGCTGAATCTCAATTAATTGGTGAGCCTCGTAGTTGAAAGCAGCTATCCTAGCTATGAGCGATATTATTTATCACAATTAATAATTATTTGAAATTCTTAGGTTATTTGCACTAACAAATAACACCAGCCCACAACATTAAAAATACTTTGTTTTAACATTTTTAATAAATGATGATTAGCAAAGGTCAAAATGGTGAAGTCCCGCTGTTTTGGAACCGATAAGATAGTGTTCGTGTGAGATTTCAAGGTCTTTGGTGATATGATGCGGAATGTCCCTGTAGTGACTACAAGAACACCAAATGGGAACACGCGTCAAGCACCGAGCAACGGTAATATTATAGATACAGTATTTCAACTTCATAGAAACGTATGCAACGCGAGTTATACCTACGCGCTTCGATCTCGGCCTACGCTCGGTACGCAGACAGTCTCGAGTGTCGAAACTGTGCCACAGAGACGAGTGAATGGTTTGTTGTTGTTTTAACAATAACCGCGTGATTTTTTCACCAAAATTAAGTTCAAGTACATATTTACATATTAAATATGATGAAGTAAGATATATTGTGCTGTTTTTGGTTGCATTATTTCGTCAATAACGCATCCAGGGATAACTTTTTTAGATTACCTGGAAACTCTAAGTTAGGTATGACTATAAAATAATTTTACTGACTAGTAGGTAAGTACAAAATGTGTGTCTTTTAAAAAATAAGATATCTGGATTAATAAAAGAAGTGAATAGAGTAAAAGAATGTGTTTGACACGAGTGAAATACTTATAGGCGGTTCATGAATCGTGATACAATAGGTACTTACGCTTGTGCTTAAGCCTCGGGGCATGTGTGTTTTTTTTTTGTTAGTTTGTATAATTAAAAGGTAAGACGTGGTATTTTATTATTAATAATAATTGTTTATTGTACATACTGTTTTGCGGATTTTTTATACTTTAAAATTTAATAATAAAGCATTCCGTACGTGTCTCAGTCGAGGTGCAAATATTTTTCTGTCGCAAATTTATACATGGTCATGGTGTTTTAATGAAACTACTAATAAAAAACAACACGCATTTTTATTGAACACTTCCTATTCAATTCACAAAGTATTTTATTTGTTTATATTAAAAAAGTATATTTACTATCACAAAACTAAATGGAAGCACAAAGTAGGCAAATGTAATTTAAGTGCTGGAAGTGGGCAGCCCACGAATATTTACGAATTATCGAATATTTACGTACCGCGCTGATGTAGGTAATTATTTCAAGGACAGGCTCGAGTTAAAATACTGTATAGATAACATTACCGTGACCAAGAAGCACCGATAAGTGTGAGTCATGGTACTCTCTTATCTTTTTTATTGTGTGTGTATATATTTTCTGCTGTATCATTCCTGTTCCAACAGACCTCAATTTGTGGTCACTCAAATCGCTGAGCCGAATTGAGACTACACTACTCTGTTATACTTTGATGACAAAATAACTCACTTTAATGAGATTCCTCGGTTTCTTCTTGGTGGGTTGATGCCTGCGCTTGTCGTGCTGTATCCGTGGCCGCAGCAGCGCCGGCGGCCAGCGGCGGCGCATCTCCTCCAACATCTTCTCGGCGGCGCGACGCTTCGACACCTTCTTTCCGTTGCCCTCGCCCTCCGTCTCCATGTCGCCCACAGTGCATATCGTGATGAACACCTTGCAATCAACAAACAGTAACAATTAATAGGAAACCCTGGCATAGTCAGGATTAGGTATTTAAAGCGAACATTTGCTGCAGACATGACTTGAATGGTATTGTTTTTTTTTACTTTTTGACCTTGACCACAATCTCACCTAATGATGTAGTTGATGATGGTAAATGGACTACACCTCCAATTACTGACTCTCGGATTGCTGACCACAAATGGAATTTACTACTGAGTGCTTCCATGCTTCGGGGGGAACATTAAGCAGTTGGTTAAAGTTATTGTCATGATGCATGCCTACCTGGCTCGCTATCAACCTAAAGAAGAAAAACTGTCACCTTACGTCCTAATGGTGTGTTTTGGCCACGGATTTAGGAAGGGAGGGGATATGCCGAGGAGGCGCGATACGTGTCGCAGCAACGAGTTCCAGAGAACTTGTTAGTTAAAATTGTAAATATCGTCGCGCCAGTCGCACTTTGTCCACGGTCGTGCAAACATCGTGTAATTACCACCAAATGCCAAGTTGTGCTGTCATTACGTGCAAGAACATAAGTGATAAGGTGAACTATAGCATATATGGAATGTCATTTGACATGTAAATACAAGAATTCACATGTTATTATTTAAAATCCATCATAATTCCAAACGAAGTTAACAGAGCCGTTGAAAATGTTCCAAAGGTGACAAAAGTATAGCATATTCATTATCGAAATCCATTGCTCCTAATGTTATAAAATTGTTTACGACTCAACAAGCAAATGCCGCAATGTAGAATTGCGTTAACGATATTCTGAAAGCGCGCATCGTCGCGTAGTACGGCCGCTGCTATCGGCCGAGAGTTAGTGATGTGGTCGATACATTATAGAAATACTTATATCAATCAACACTTTAACGAGACTGCTAAATGTTGTTTATAAACTTTAAAGCAATATTGCAAACGTTATTTGGTAAGAGACTACTTATAATAATTGACTGTTGTATAGTGGAAGATATTTTTAAAACGATCAATCGATACTGTAACGAACCTGCTAAATGTTGTTAATAAACTTTAAAGCAATATTGCAAGCGTTATTTGGAAAGAGACTACTTATAATAATTGAATGTTGTAAAGTGGAAGATATTTTTAAAACAGAACATACATTTTCTGTCATTTTCCCAAAAGATCCAAATATTAAGGAACAATGGATTGAAGCGACAGGCAGGGGATCTACCTGGCTACCATTTAAATTAGCAGAATATGTTCAGCCCATTTAAGGGAAGAGATGTTTCAACCCTTGAATAAAAGTCGCAGACTTTTTGATTGGGCAGTCCCAAAAATAAAAGTTTGTCATATATTTTCGGTACACACCTTTTATTTTTTATACGAAAAATGCATGATATGAAATATACAATTTATTATCTTTGTTATTATAGTCCGCCCACTAATGCTAGGCACCACCTGCGGTATGCGAGCGGTGAGGAGGGCAATCGAGAACTTCTTCATATCTGGTGACGAAATCTTATCTGCAAGATAATATTTACTGCGTCTAGCGCAGCGCGTCGCTTACCCTCCTTTCCGATCGCATACTGCAGGTAGTGACGATAGTTATTGCGTTTTCAATTGCATTCATAACTTTTAGGAATCGGAGAAAGTCGACTCAAAGACATCTTGTTCTTTGGAGCTACATAATCCCCAAGAATGCGAATTGCCCCGAAACCACGACTGCTTTGACAGAAGTACGTGTGAAATTAATTAAAAAAATATAAAAACTAATAAAGTTACATACATACTATGTGTTGTCAAGTATCATTTATCCAATAAATAATAACCTAAAACGGTTCAAACCAAGTGCAAGCTGTTTTATTTTATATTCAATATTTTTTCATATTATTTACTTACATTTTCATAAAATTTTAGGTGACATGAAATTAAATAAAACATGAATTTTGAATATATGTAGCATGAAATGTTATTTTATACTCAATTACTTATTCAGTTAAACTATGTAGTTTTTATTTCGATACCACTTTACCGATAGTATCAAGCCCTAGCGTACGCGTAAATGTATGCATGTAGGAGTAATTTTTATTGTTACTGTGATGTCCGAGCGCTTTGCTTTCATTGATTGATTTGTCAGTGTGCATTGTAATGAGTTGGTGTGAGTAGCTAATGAGAGCCCTGCGTTCAGTGTATTACTTTAAGAGTTCATTGTTTCATTTGTAGGCGTGAAGCGCAGTGGGGATAGATAATTGAAAAACTGCCACATGCGGATCAGTAGAATAAATGCCTCGCGCCATATCCCCTCCCTTCCTAAATCCGTGGTTTTGGCAGTTGCCTTGATAGTCAGTGATTCTGGATTAGCCTCAACAACATTTTCAACCGCACCATCACTTACCTTTTAGGTGGCTATAGTGGTCATAGGCTAGTCAACTCTATCAACTATAAAAATAATTTAGTAAATAGTCAGAGGACTATTAGCCACACTTATGCCCACTAAATACTGAGGTGGTGCGCTTCGTTAAAAGGTACCCTTGTGTGGACCAGCTCTAAACTAGTAAGTTCTACAAAGATACTAACTACTTAGTCCAAACGCTTATTTGAAATTACATTTTGGCATAACTCGATTAGGCGCTTTACGATTTAGGTATGCAGCAAGCAATCAGATAAATGATCCTACTCTTAGAATAATAATTACGAAACTAACAATTATTTTAAGTAGCAACAAATAGCCAAGTAGTTGTTGCTTCTTCATGCCTTCAATTTAGAAGCGATTGTGTTGTTTAATACAGAGAAATACTGTCTGAATGGGATATTTAAAATTAGAATTCTATCCATTCGGACGAAGTTGCTGGCGGTTTAACAAGTTGAATGATAATTTATACAAAGTTTATGGCGACCGTGGGATTTTGGACTAGAATGTCGCCCCCTATAGGTGTCGTAAGAGGCGAAGGTAAAATATCGAGAGGTGGGCAGCACCTTCTGAGGAACTGCTATTTTAAACTGTGATCCCCAAGATGCCTGCCAAGCATGGGGATTATGGCAAATCCCCCTTAATGAGGGAGGCTGTGTTTGAAGCGCTCAACGTCAGCATCGTAAGCAACGTCGGCCGCGGTCATGAGTTGGATGAGACGGCTAGTGGCATTACTAAAGAGCGCTTCCGTGCTTCGGAGGGCACGTAAAGCCGTCGGTCCCGGTTGTTGTCTTAGGATGGCAATAGTTAAAGCATGGTGGTAGAGCATTTTACGAATGCCCGCCTGGCTAGCTACCACCCTCAAGTAGGAAATCTGTCGCCACGCACCTGACGGTGTGTTCCGGCAGCTGTTCTTGAGAGCCAGTTATTCTAGGTTAGCCTGAACAACATCTTGGACCACATCATCACTTACGATCAGGTAAGATAGTGGTCAAAGGGTAACCTATCAGGCATACAAAAAGAAGCAGTGGAAAATCCAACTGGTACAGTACAGTACAGAGTACAATTATGGTGACTGACCCTCATGTGCGGCGGTCCTCGCTCCGACTTGACGGTGAACTGCACTGTGAGGTTCCGTTTGAGCGCCAGCTCGTGAACCAGCGACACTGGCGACTTCACGTCTGAAGTCAGAGGGTCACCGTTCTCTTCTGGAATCACGATACAATCAAGTGTTTTTTGTAGCCAATTACAACAAGAAAAAAAATATCAGTCTACTTAGGAAGTTACGAGGGTGGATTGAAAAGTTCGCGGCCTCAGCAATAAAACTATTTGTAATATAAACAAAAGTAATTTTATTTTTGTACGTAATCTCCACTTAACTCAATGCTCTTCTTCCATCTGGTTTCCAACGCCTGTATGCCAGTCATAAAAAAGTTTCTTCAAGGCCTTCAAAAAAGTCACCCACAGCAGCTTCGACCTCCTCATTTGATGAAAATTTTTGACCTCCAAGGTGTTTTTTTAGGTTTGGGAATAAATGAAAGTCAGAAGGTGCCAAATCAGGGGAATAGGCGGGATGCGGCAGTAATTCAAAGCCACAATCGCGAATCTGAGCCATAGATTCAACAGACGTGTGAACGCGTGCATTATCCTGATGAAACAACATTTCTTGCTGAGTAATCCTGGCCTTTTCGCTTTAATTGTTTCACGCAAACGACGTAAAAGGATGCAGTTATAAGCCGAGTTTATAGTTTCACCTTTTGCAAGGTAGTCCACCATGATGACACCCTTAGCATCCCAAAAAACTGACGCCATCACCTTGCCAGCTGACAAAATTGCTTTGGCTTTTTTTGGAGTCGGTTCATAAGGTTTTTACCACTGCTTAGATTGCTGTTTTGACTCTGGGGTGTAGTGGTGTACCCAGGTTTCATCCATTGTCACAAATCTGGCCAAAAAATCTTGTGGATCAGCCTCAAACATTTCCAAACAGTCGCGAGAAATCGTGAGCCGTATTCGTTTTTGTTCAACTGAAAGCAATCTGGGTAACCATCGCGCAGAAAACTTAGAAAATCCAAGTTCATTGACTATGATGTTTTGTGTTCATTCATACGAGATGCCAATAGTGTCTGTAATCTCCCTGATGGTCAATCTCCGATCTGCCAATATCAGATCACAGATTTTCCCGATGTTTTCTTCAGTCGTAGACGTCGTAGGTCGGCCGGAGCGAGGGTCATCTTCAATACTCTCTCGTCCGCGTTTAAATTCAGCAACCCACTTTTTCACAGTCGTATACGACGGAGCAGATTCCCCCAATGTTGTTGACATGTCTTCGTGAATCTCTTTTGGAGTTAGTTTTTTTTAAACAGGTATTTGATGACCGCACGTTGCTCAATTTTCTCCATTTTTTTAAAATGCTGCACTTAGGCTCACAAAATTCAGTCTTATTTAAAAACTGATAATGCTTTTGCGATAAAATTTTACAATGTGACAACCAGAGAGTAAGCAAATCGAATGAGGTCAGTTACATTAAAATAGTTCAAGTATTTATGTGTTAGGCCGCGAACTTTTCAATCCACCCTCGTAAAAGCAGTGTGCTTTTATTGCCACAATTAATTGATTTGATAATCATAACCATGGTGTACTAATAAGATACTGGTTATTCGACCAATACGTGCAATGGTCGCTCATTGAAAATGTAATCGTTCAGATTTTATTCAGCAACAAAAGTTGACCACGATAGATGCCATGTGATTGGATGAAATATTAAGAAATAGCTTACCGGGCGCGGCTCTGCCCGCGCGTATGTCGGTTATCGCGCAAAAACTTTAACCTCTTTTTTCGCAGTCGGATAAAAACTATCCTATGTTTTTTCCCGGGTCTCAAACTATCTCCATACCAAATTTCATTCAAATCGGTCCAGTAGTTTTGGCGTGAAAGCGTAACAGACAGACAGACAGAGTTACTTTCGCATTTATAATATTATAGTATGGATAAATATTTAAAGAAATATAAGTCAAGCTCAAGAACAGCAGAGAGCAAACCTTGCCGCGGTGGCGTGGTTTAAAAAGTGTACCGTGCGGCCCAGCAACATTAATTTAATGCGACCAATCAGATGCAATCATTTCTAAGCACCAAATTCTATTAAATTTCAAAGATCGTGCGTGTTATGTTGAGTATTGTGCTAGATAGTTCCGAAATCAAAGCGATAACTTTATGAATGTGTTACACTTCTTTACATATTTATATTTAGATCACTGAAAACAAATTTTGTGGTCAAGAGTTGTACTAATACTTAATGTGCAACTTAAAAATGGAATGGTGTATTGTTTGAGATCAAGTTTAAAGGTTAAGTTAGATCTAATAATATTGTAAAGGAGTTGAACTATAAGTGTTAAAATTGTATTGTGTTCGTTAAAAAGCGTAAGATGTGAATTATTCTTAGGTTTACATTATGTGCTTGTAGTGAGAACTATGTCGCTTAGATAGGCTGTGAGAATCATTCGAGTGTTCAATTTAATTTAGAGCTTTGATATTGCAGCTTGTACTTTGCAAGCCCTAGTGGAGCTGCAACCTGTGCTGTAACAGCTCGAAGATTAGCAGAATTTCTTGATTGTTTTGGTTCTACTTTGCACACCAAAACATAGTACTGTTTCGAATACTCTTGTAGTAATATAGAGATTGATTAAGAAATAAATTATGCAAGTTATGTTGTGATTTACCTTTGTATGTGTGGAGTGCCTACCTAAATACACAAAATTAAATTTAAAGAACTTTAACATCGATTTAATTTGAAAGACTGTCCCAAATTCACTAGTAGAAAACTGGAATTGCAATGTGGTAAAATGAAAATGAATCAATTTAAGATTATGCCAATATGATACCAAACATACACTCTAGTATTATCACTATAGAAACATTGCAGAGGAAGATGCAAGAGGAGCCTGGGACTTGCAACCCAGTAGATACACGTTCTAGAATGGAAGTTACTGTTGTTCTTGGCAGATCAAGGTCTTTAAGTACGTTATATAGGGATGTCGCTGGTATATACCTAGCTCCAACTTCTACAGCATATAAATGAACCACAAAGCTGTTTTTGTTTTTTTTTTTTTTTTTATGCTTAATAGGTTAGCCTTTAGTTAGGTTGCAATCGTTTTATTATACCGAAAAAGTCTCGGAAGCTGTGAACTGTAACACACCACATATCTTCCGTTTCCTGAGACACGATTAGCTACTAGAAGGTTATCAGAGCTACTGATACCAGTCATATCTAACCTGCTTCAGAGTCAGGCGGTGGGTCAGCATGCGGCGGGCGCTGCGAGTGCCTGAGGTCCTGCAGCGCGCGCGCGGCCGCGTCATGCCGCGCGGCCTGCGGCGTGCAGCCCTCCCCGAGCCAGGCGCGCCCCCCCACCCCCACCCGCACGCGGTACACGAGCGTGGCGGCGGTGGGCGCGAGCCGCGGGAAGGGCGGCCAGCGGGCCCGCAGCGGCCGCGCGGCCAGCGGCACCGGCGGCACACTAGTGTACACCGCCGGCTGGCACAGCTTCATCGCCAGCGCGTTCAACTCCACGGTCGGCATCACTGGGAACGAAGCTGTCATTATACTCAGTATCATACCCTACTCTACTGTATCAACCGAATCGTCCACTGCTGAACACAGCCTCCCCTATTTAAGGGGTGTGTTGTATTTAAATAAAAATATAATTGATTTTGAGATTTACTGCATTTTATAATTTTAATATTTTTCACCTGGAGATTGGATTTTTGTTGAACTGTATCAACAAAAAGCACACCAAAAAAGCCACAATTATACAGAATGTCGTTTTGTTTCATACATGAGCGCAGACAATGTCTTATAAAGTCCATAACTTTCACAAACGTTACAAAATTGCAATGATGAATTACATTACAAAATTACAAATTTACGAGAGAAAAAATTATAGTCATGTGCGGGATTCGAACCCGCGTCCATCCACCCACCCCTTTAGCCGGGGTATGCTCTAACGAATTGAGCTAACATGACACAAATGACTCATAACTGTAATTCTTGCTCTCGTTCTTCATGCAACCATCGTATTGGGATGGAGCGATACCTATAGTTCAACTTGCGTTGTACTACAAACAAGACCAATTTTGCAATTGGTTTTAAACTTGTAGATGATGACGCAACCTTATAATTTTAATATTCTTAAGTTTGCAATGACGCCTGCTAGGCGAATTACATAGAAGAAGAACGAGAGCAAGAATTACAGTTATGAGTCATTGTGTCATGTTAGCTCAATTGGTTAGAGCATACCCCGGCTAAAGGGGTGGATGGACGCGGGTTCGAATCCCGCACATGACTATAATTTTTTCTCTCGTAAATTTGTAATTTTGTAATGTAATTCGCCTAGCAGGCGTCATTGCAAACTTAAGAATATTAAAATTTCACAAACGTCTTAAAGTATACTTTAGATAGTTTTGCTTTGTGACATTTACAATTTAGCAATGATAAAGAAAGAGGAAGGTATGTAAGTCGAAATGAGTTATTCACTGTTAACACAGTATAGAATATTAAACATACTATGTTGAAGGACTTTATTTACTTATTTGACTTATAAACTTGGTCGTAATAAACTAGCACTAAGCATATTGAATGTTTTAGAAAATTATCTTATGCCCACCCGCTTAATTCTAGGGGCAAACAAACTACAGATAACAAACTGTGCATGTCATGACATCACTTACTATTAAGGTATTACCTGACATGCGGTTATGGTGAGATTTCAGGTTTTATAGAGTCTACAATAAGACATTTACTATTTTACAGTTATTAGGGTAGTTTGTCAGTAATAAATTGTGTTTTTATATATGGATATACATAGACAATTTAATGTATAGAATATTATGGGAAATGACACACACCGGTAATGTGTTATGCAACAGTGTGTTTGGTACAAAGACTTAAACTGCTCTATGCTGCGTTTAGTTACCCTGCTTAGAAAAGGCTTACAAAATAACAATGAAAGAAAAAAATACTACGAGTAAGATTCGAGCCCATCCACCAGCCATCCTTCGAGCCGGCACATGCTCTGCCAATAGAGAGAACTGTAGTGTATGTCATAATCAAATAAAACTGTCAGGGGACATTGACAGATGTCACCAGATAGATAGGTTGACTTCCCTTATCCTGCCGCCACTGCGTCGGCCATCTTGTTCTGAGCTAATTTTGTAACAAGTGTGGTTAAGGAAATAAAAAAGACAACAAAAGTAATTATTGTGTTTAATTATAAAGTACAAGAATAATACAAGAACCATCGCTCAAATTTATCCTTCCATTACTATTGTTTATCTGTCTTAAGGGAACAGAGCGACATCTGCAACCAAACTGAATTGAACTACAAACAAGACTAATTTTTCAATTAGCTTTTAACTTGTTTACGATAACCCTTTTAAAATGTTTAAGATGAATCTTTTAACTTGTTTACGATGACGCAACCCGATAATTCTAACATTGTATGTGACTGACGCTTGTTAAGCGAATTAGGTTACAAATTAGCTTAAGTAGTTGTTAGGGTGTGTACTCACCAGAGTGTCGATGCATGGTGTGCGGCGGCGAGTGTGGATGCGCGAGTCTCGGCGGCGGCGCTGGGAACCCAGTGGCGGAAAGTGCTGCGCTCGCCGCCGCGTGCTGCGCGCGCTTTATAGACGAGCCCTAAGTAACAACAATATATTACATTACAACTGGCCAATCTTGTATTGCCCTGTGGAGTGCCAGGTTAGAATTCTACCTCCCCATATCATCCCGTGGGTGCCGTATGAGGCGACTAAGGGAAAAATACTGGAAGGTGGGCAGTGAGGATTATAGCAAATACCCCCTTGATACGAGGGTGGATTGAAAAGTTCGCGGCCTCAGAAAGAAAACTATTTGTAATATAAACAAAAGTAATTTTATTTTTCCACGTAATCTCCACTTAACTCAATGCACTTCTTCCATCTGGTTTCCAACGCCTGTATAGTCATAAAAAAAGTTTCTTCAAGGCCTTCAAAAAATTCACCCACTGCAGCTTCGACCTCCTCATTTGATGAAAATTTTTGACCTCCAAGGTGTTTTTTTAGGTTTGGAAATAAATGAAAGTCTGAAGGTGCCAAATCAGGGGAATAGGCGGGATGCGGCAGTAATTCAAAGCCACAATCGCGAATCTGAGCCATAGATTCAACAGACGTGTGAACGCGTGCATTATCCTGATGAAACAACACTTTCTTGCTGAGCAATCCTAGCCTTTTCGCTTTAATTGTTTCACGCAAACGACGTAAAAGGATGCAGTCATAAGCCGAGTTTATAGTTTCACCTTTTGCAAGGTAGTCCACCATGATGACACCCTTAGCATCCCAAAAAACTGACGCCATCACCTTGCCAGCTGACAAAATTGCTTTGGCTTTTTTTGGAGTCGGTTCATCAGGTTTTTTCCACTGCTTGGATTGCTGTTTTGACTCTGGGGTGTAGTGGTGTACCCAGGTTTCATCCATTGTCACAAATCTGGCCAAAAAATCTTGTGGATCAGCCTCAAACATTTCCAAACAGTCGCGAGAAATCGTGAGCCGTATTCGTATTTGTTCAACTGAAAGCAATCTGGGTACCCACCGCGCAGAAACCTTAGAAAATCCAAGTTCATTGACTATGATGTTTTGTGTTCGTTCATACGAGATGCCAATAGTGTCTGTAATCTCCCTGATGGTCAATCTCCGATCTGCCAATATCAGATCACAGATTTTCCCGATGTTTTCTTCAGTCGTAGACGTCGTAGGCCGGCCGGAGCGAGGGTCATCTTCAATACTCTCTCGTCCGCGTTTAAATTCAGCAACCCACTTTTTCACAGTCGTATACGACGGAGCAGATTCCCCCAATGTTGTTGACATGTCTTCGTGAATCTCTTTTGGACTTAGTTTTTTTTTAAACAGGTATTTGATGACCGCACGTTGCTCAATTTTCTCCATTCTTTAAAAATGCACTTAGGCTCACAAAATTCAGTCTAATTTAAAAACTGATAATGCTATTGCGATAAAATTTTACAATGTGACAACCAGAGAGTAAGCAAATCGAATGAGGTCAGTTACATTAAAATAGTTCAAGTATTTATTTGTTAGGCCGCGAACTTTTCAAACCACCCTCGTAGGAGAGGCTGTGTTCAGCTGTGGATGATCCGACTGTTATAGTACAGTATGTACGAATAAGTTTTCTTTATATTTTTGAAGCAGTGATGGCTCACTGGCATTGGCTGTGGACGGCCGCGCAGCAGGTCTATGGTTCGAATCCCGCAGCGGGCTTGAGCTTCACCGCATGGCGGAAGGGCATTTTGCGAATGCCCGCTTGGCAAGCGACCACACTCAAGTAAAAAATCTGTCTCCAAGCACCTAACGGAGTGTTCCGGCAGCTGTCCTTGAGAGCCAGTAATTCTAGGTTAAGCCTGTTAACACCATCATCACTTACCATAACGTGAGATTGTGGTCGAAGGCTTACCTATCAGAAATAAAAAAAAGGCTTGTGGCGGAACAAGGACAAAGCCCATCTGATGTTAAACTCTATACATTGAGCCTGCGAAGTGGATGTAGTATTAGGTGCATGTGCAATAGGTGTGCGAATTCGCACAGCCAATCTTAAGCGGTTAAGCGATAACCTTTTGAAACGCTCGTAGCGAAGTTTGCTTAGCCGTTCTTCACCGATCAGTTAAGTAACGTCCGCCGCGGTCATGACTTGGATGGGTGGCCGCTAGTGATATTACTACTGAGCGCTTCCGTGCTTCCAAGGGCACGTTGTCGGTCCCCGTTGTTGTCTTAGGATAGCAGTCGTTACAGCACGGTGGTAGGGCATTTTGCGAATGCCCCACCCGACTAGCTTCCACCCTCAAGCAGAAAATCTGTCTCACCTAACGGTGTGTTCCGGCAGCTGTCCTTGAGAGCAAACGAGAAATTCTTCGTGCGGTTCAGTCTAATACATAATCATTTCAACCGCTTGGAAAAATTCAACCTGCATAAATCAATATTTGGCCATTACATCATATGCAATAAAATTCCTGATTTTAAATCTTATGAAGGTTTGTTAAAATCCAGAATTATTGGTAGCCGAGATCACAACAGCATCCCTATAAACATGTTTTAACAACGTTATAAGACACAATGATTGGTTGTATTGTGATATTGCAAACACTTACCTCTGCAGTATATTCTTCAGTATCACCCAGGCGGAGTGTAACTGTGAATACTTTCTTATGAGCAGGGCCCGTTTCTGATGTGAGGCGGTATTGGTGCTTAATCTGAAATATTATAATGGTCATCATTTAATAAAATATAACAAAGAACTATATATTTACAAAATTAGGAAAGGAAACATTATAGTCACATGAGGGAAAATATTTCTTCTAGCATATATTCAAAAATATTAAAAAGAACATTTTCTATTTAAAAAGAAGACAATTTTTGATTTTGTAGATATTTGCACTGAAATGCACATTTCCCTATGGGATTTTAAAGAAATAAAATACTATGGAACACAACAATACATAATCAGGCCTCAGCGTGGTGTGGATCCCTCTTTCATGAAGCCCATCGAGTAAACTCTGTTTGCGTGCTTTAGAAATGTAGGCAAGCATTCAGGTCGCCCAACTGCATAATTAAATTCCAATATTGATATAAGTAAAGGAGAAATGAGTAAGGTGTATTACCTTATTGTACCTGGCCAACTCATTGACCAGGCACATAGGTGTCTTCTCTTTACTGTTGGCCGGAGGGAGGGCGGCGGGGGGACGCGCCTCCTCGCCCCCCGCCCCCACGCCCTCGCCGCCCGCCGCTTCGCCCTCCGCCACCCCCGCGACCGCTGTCCCATTCACACTCACACCGCTAGCGGCAGCCGTCTCTGTCTCCTCAGCGGCGGGGGCGGCGGCCGGCTCCTTGGGGGGCTCTTTGGTCGGTGTTGGCGGTGACACTAATCCAACCAAACAATTGGCAACTTAAGAATAGAATATTATAATTTTCATACTTTTTAACAAGTCAAAAGCTAGTTAAGCCATTGCATTCTCGGGATAACCTAAGTATTAATAAAGCACTTGCCTTATAGGGGTTAACAGATCTCGTTTATTGATGATGGGGGACCTCAGTGTCACACTCACCTAGCAGTGTCGAGGGCTAACTTGTTGTAAATAGTAAATAGAATATTAAGGAAATCAAAAATTCGTCTCAAAATTACTGCATTAAGCTTACTTATGCACATGTCGTGTAGACTTCTAGAACATTAGGACACATTAAGTTTGCATTCAATGATAGTATGGCTTCTATACAGGCCAATTCACCTAGACTTCCAGAAGTAGGGGGAAACTAGAAACTTTGAGATGGAAAAATTTGATCTTAGGAACCACATTATAACTCTTAATAGAATAACTGCATTATTATTTATTTGCATATCAAACACGGATTATATAGAGAACGAGATAAAGGTATTATATTGTAGCAATACTGATGCTATCTCTTATAATTTGAACAGCTGCCCAATATTCCTTGTCCTTTTTACTATAAAAACTAACGTGGTTTTCACTCATTTTAGTAAATAATATGGGATAACTCACGTGGATCAGTCAGATAGCTCCGACTATAGTTTCAACCACATTCGGTGGTCTTTTTCAAGGAGAGCTCGGGACGCCCGCGTTGAAGTCTCCGCTTAGCACTGCGGGCGGCAGCTCGTAGCCCGCGTGACGTCATAGGTTGGTGCGAAGTATAGTCGACTAGTTGGGCTACTATAGTCGGAGCTATCTGACTGATTCACGTGAGCTATACCGTATTATTTACTAAAATTCCTTGTCCTGTTTATCAACTAATGAAGTATAACCATTGTAGAACGAAAATGTTGGCCAGTGACAGGCGCAGTGACGAACGCTGAATCAACAATGGAGTGACCAGTCCATCGGTTATTTTAACTAAAGGATACTAGGATATACAAAAGTACGATGTAATTACCATTGTGATGTCCGTGAGCGGAGTGATGCGGCGAGTGTGTGTATGTGTGAAGCACGGGAGCGCAGTACCCGCCGCCCATGTACCCGCGACGCAAACCCTTCATTTGTTGCTGCAATAAACACAACTCTTTATCATCACACGAGCTCTTTCAATTAAATTACACACGGTTAATAATTTTGCACCTCGCAAACTTGGAAATGCATTGTTTATCATTCATTATCTGCGCAAAAATGTGCTTTTTATCCGCTAATATGGATAATATATATAAAATTCGAACTTTCAAATAATAAATTCACCTTCAATATTATAGTACCAATTCTAGTAATTTCATTTATACCACACCCACTCAGAAAGTGTCTCATTACTCATTCAGAAACGTGTTATAAAGTTAGTCATTTCTCCCTCATAAATGTGCGGCGGGAAAAGTTATAAGGAATTTCATTTCCTCCCTCCGTAGCAGTGAAGGAATGTTGTATGAAAATCTATACCTGCCCTGCTAGCACTCTTTTGTTTTTTTAGCTGCTAACAAAAAAGTACAATCGTAAAAAAACAAATTTGTTCCCTCAACTAAAGATACTGTACCAATAATGGTTTTCTTTGAATCGATAATAAAATACTTATGAAATGGAATATCGCCTAGCACGAATAGTAACTTGTTACTTGTCATTGCTTATTGCATGAGTCCCGTTGGGGCAAGCTCCTAGTTTTTGTTGGAACCAACGAGGATGTATCTCCCGTTTATCACCATATTACATATTAGACTTGTTCCAGGATGGTCTGTGTATACAGACCTGCTTAGAGCTTCTAATAAAACTTCGAGCGCGGTGGCACGACTTAAAGATTTCCCTGCATTTCTATAAACCAACCATATTTGGGAATCGGCTGTTAAGCATAGAGTAGCCTTTCCTTGCTGAGACGGATGATTTCTCTTTGCGTTTCTCCTACCTACCAAGCCACAAACAAATTTACGAAGGTTAAGAAGATAAATAGGACCAGCAATAGGATCTCAGTTTTTTTGCTTTGCCCAGCACCCCATGTTGGGCACGATGCCAACTGGTAGCAGACTGGAGCACAGTAAATAATTAGCGTTTCCCGCTACAAAGAGCATTTGTACAGTACCTACATCTTTGGAGTATGTACCCATGAAGCTGCGATGGTAGTTAGTTACCTGTTGCGGTGGGTGGTGCGGCTGCGGCGGATGGTGCGGCACAGCACGGATGGCGTGCGGCGGGCGCGGCACGGCCATGCCGCCCAGCGCGTGTCCGTGCCCGTGTCCGTGTCCGTGCCCGTGCAGCGCGCCGCCACCTCCGCCGCCCGGACCCAGCGGCACTCTGCACACAAAATAAACCACATTTATGTGTTAATAGGCCAAAATACTTATTTTTTTTTAAATTCAAAATTGGTTCGCGTTTGACCACACCCTGCCTGATGTTAAGCATTGATATGGTCTAAGATGGAGCATGCTTACCTAGAAGAAACCTATTTACTCTCGATTTGAAGACACCTATGTTGTATTCATCAGCAAAAATTGACCAGGGTAAGGAGTGCCACTCTTTCGCAGTACGCACGAGAAAAGTGGAAGTGAAGCGCTTCGCACGAGTCCTGGGAATATCAACCATGTACGAAATGATTGTTACGACGCTCGATTTTTTGCAATAATCACACCAGTCATGTTAAATAGGTGCCTAAACTTACGAGGTCGGGTTTTCTAAAACAAGTTCTCAGCCTTGTTTAGAAAACGGAATTAAATATAAACAAAAATATAATATATTTCCGACATAGTCTCCTCTGTGCGCTTCTAAAACTTTTAAGCTGGTTTAAAAAAAAAAACAATGTCTTCTAAATAGAGGTTCACTACTGCGACTTCAACCTCTAGTTGAAAATAAAATATAAATAAATATGCAACATGTCGCAAAATGTAACGTCAATTTTATTATTTTAATCATCCTATTAAAAGATTAATTGAGGTGTTCGGCGGTCACCATTTCATGTTTGCGCCAAGCCTTAATACGAACTCATAGCTGGAATCGATTACCTATCAACTGGCACGCAAAAAATGTTAATTAAACCATTAAATCTTGGCCAGAACAGAGCAGTTTCAAGGCTAAAGGAAGTATAGGTAATCTGACCAGCATGAGACTTTTAATCAGCATTATGTAACATCAGAGCGAGATGATTGCCTAGACCACATAGATCTGCGCCAGTTGTCAAGGTTAGGTCATGAAATTAATACAAAACTATACTATGAATAAGCAAAATGTTATTTCTGGGAGCAAAAATACACCTCAATGTATTTAGGGAACTCTATTAGGCTGTTATTAAAACGATTATAAGTTCCAATGATGTATATTTGTTTTTGTAGCGTCAATTAATTCAGATGTATCAAACTCTAAAAGCTCAAAATTGCTTGCCTGATTTAAAACAAAATTCATTGAAGGTTATTAAAGCATATATTACTACCGTGTGGATCTTGCAACTCTTTCTTAGTAATGAGACGTCTAAGGATGAGACCAATTACTTCGCATTCCATAGATTCCGCATTACCGGGTCCATCGCGGTGCAGTTTGATTAGGTCTTTATGTCAGTACATTCAACAATATTAACAAAACATAGGTGCAAATAAACTTATTTACGAACCTTCTACTAGTATCTCAGACACACAAAAGAAAAATTAAATAACACAAAAAACTCAGTGAGACAAATAACATTGCCCATGGAAACAAAAAATTCACAGAGAAACTACAGTCCAGTTTCAACAAGTTCTACTTGGAAACTGAGTGAAAGGAGATCCAACACCTTTCGTCTGCCAGTAGGTGCACACAGTGCTGGGCTGTTATTTCAACTGGCCACCCCATCTTAGGGATGCGATATATTAGTGGCATCGAAGAAAGGGGCCCAGTCCTTCAATAGAGACGTCATATGTTTCTTTGTGCACTTCCATTGAAAACAAGTTTATGTGACAAAGAGTGCCGCAAAAGACCCTCGACATATCAACAAATTACACATAATTTGCATTTGAATGCGGTCTCCACTCCATGGTCGCGGATAAAACACTGTCATTTTATTAAAGAGTATAGAGTCAGTGTGACCAACACATTGTACCAGCTCAATGTGTTACAAAAGGGGTGGAGAGTTATGTGCGTGTGGATTATGAGATTAAAATAGAATGGTCTTTGAAAAATTTAACTGATCATATTTTTTTATGCAAATGATGGCATTATGATCTATTTGTGAATTTATCGCTTATTTATAAAAAGCGGCTAAGTGCGAGCCCTTGTCGCACACCAAGGTTGTCGTAACATTACACAATATTTATTGTATTTACCAAGAATTGGTAATTTTTCATACAGTTCAGATCCTTAGCGCGAGAAAGACCCTCACTTGGCCACACGTATCGGCAAAAATTTTGCTCGATAGTGAAAACACTAATTGTGTAAAACCTAATCGACGATAACGATGAAATCTAATAGGACTGCTATATCTAATATGCTTTCCTATTTTTTTAGACTGTAAAGCCATTAATATCAAAAAAGTATCTGTGATTATTGATAGTATTCTTGTAAAGTTGAATGACACTAACTTCATGTTCCTAGGTCGCTTAGGTAATAAGTTATTATTATTTTCATGCATAGACTAACGTATAATAATGAAAAAAAAACAATATGGCTGCCAATCCCGGGGGGGTGAGGCAGGTCACGAGAAGGGGGTGGATTTATCGATAAAAATAGTTGAAATTCACCCACCTCAAGTATCGGTAATCCGTAACCAGATTGTATATCAACATTTTCAATCTTTAAGTATTTTAATTGTTCTTCATATTTATTTTATTACCGACAATACTGTTCAGAAAGATTTGAAGACCTTAGAATAGTCAGGCAAGCAAGAGGTTAGAGATTATTTTTGAGCTACACACATTTGCGCGTTGATAAATCTGGATTGAGTTGAATTGAAACGGAACTTCTGCACTCTTGAAACTTATATACCCATTTCTTTATTTAAAGTACTGACACTGATATATGTCACGAAAATTTTATTTAACCAAAAATAAGCACCAAACAATAAGTCAGTGATAAAAACAACAAGTCAGTGATAAAAGGGTGTACTTTCAGAATTTTTATCACTGCCTTGGTGGTTGAATATCAGACTGCCTTTTTTGCTGATGATAAAATCTTGACTGACCATCTCATTAACTCCCGACATCTACAGGAAGACCTTAATCGAATCCAAGCCTGGACTAAATCTGACTGGCTCACAAATCTTATGAAGAGAGACTTGAAATCCTACTTCTCACTAGTCTAGAAGAAAGACGACCTTGGGGTGATCTTATTGAAACTTTTGAATTACTAAACCACCATTATAAGCTGCCTTAGTTAGAAGACTTTTATGCTAAGAGAAAACACCAAGGCCAATCCGGAGCCTCAAAATGCTGCTTATTCAAAACGAACATTGCCAAAACGAAGCCTGCCAACCACATTTAGAGCAAGAGTTGTGCACAATAAACTGCCAGATCATGTCATGTTGAGTCAGCAACTTCAACCATCACTTTTAAAAATAGGCTGCACAAATGGCTATCTATAGAAAGGAAACCCCTACTGACATTATAAATCCAATACTGCGATGATATGGACAAGTCAACACAATGCTGCTTGTCTATATTAAATAATCATTTTATTTAAAAAAAACATTGATATCACAGAGATATTACATAACTTTTTATCGAAATCGTCACTTTATAGTGACAGCATCACTTTGAGTGATAGTCAAACAACAATGGCTATTTTACATATTATTAGAGCATATATTTTTTTTATGCCCCCGGCGGGAATCGCACCCGCATACTCCTATTTCGCGCCGGATGCCACAACTTGGGCTTTGTAAAATATAATTTTCGCTTAGCACGCAATAGTACTTGTAATCATATTTAGAAACAATGGCTGTCTTTAGGAAACTGGTCTTCTTAGTTCTAATTTATTATTATTATTATTTATTTTTAATGCACTAGCAGCTCACTTAAGCTGATGCATGCATATCTTTGCACTTGCGTTTAATGTTTTTTTGTATGTTTTTATGTGTTCGTCAAATCTATTTTTAAAACTATTCACAGACTGAGCACTGATCACTGATTCTGGTAGTTCATTCGACTGTTTCACAATGAGATATGGCAAAAAGTGCATTCTAGGGTTGCTTGTACATTGAGGCTTGGTTAGTTTTAATGAGTGTCCTCTTAGCTGTGTATTTTTGTTCATTGTGTATAAGTCTTGAATGGCTTTAACATTGTAGTTTGTTCAAAATTTTGAATGTTTCTATGCAGAAACATTAGATCTCATATAGATATCTTGTTGGACAGTGGTCACATTGAAGAAATGACTGTATCTAGGGAACTATTAATGTTGTCTTCATTTCAAGTGACAGCCATCAAACTATAAATGACTATATCTCATAAAATCTTGATCCTAGTGCTCTGGGTTAGTTGATCACTTAATAAAGTTTGTTAGTGAGTAAGTGAAGATGTGAGTATGTATATATGTCTTCAGGCTGAAATGGCATGCTGGTTTGCATAGATAATTTAGGTCCTGGATTAACACATATATAGAAAACTTTTTATCATTGTCTCCATGTGTGAGTACATGGGGTGAGCTAGTTACATAGGTATGTGTAGGGCTGCCATCATAAGGGGGATGGAGAAGCTCGCGTCCACAGGAAATACCTTTTACTACCCTGTACGTGTCCCCCGGGTGGTGCTAAACGAGTTTCAACGCCGAGGCTCAGGCGGCGGATATGATCACCTGATCCTGGCTTACCAGGCGGCCTCAGTAGCCGAGAGGATTAAATACCCTCTGAAGGACTGGTGCGGAAAGGAAGGGGATACTACCGCAGCTATTTCCCAAGAAAATTATGATGTTATGTCCTACAAAAAAGTTGATTTGTCGAACCACCCGGCTAACACCCGGCGCCAGGTTGGGTCCGGGCCTCCTGGTGCGAAATATGCCACCGGCCACTAGGTAGTTCAACAGCAGGCCCCTTGTGGAAATTGGGCTACTGCTGAACAGTTCATCGCACCGAATAACACCAAAGGGCGACAAATCAAAAAAAACCACACGCTCTCAATAGCGACCTGGAATGTCCGTGGGCTATCCAAGCCTGGAACTGCAGAAACAGTTGAAAAAGAGATGGATAGGTATCAGATAGACATGCTTTGCATAACGGAATCGCACATAAAAGAAACTGGTCACTACACCACCTACTCAGGAAGACTAGCCATTATCTCAGGTAACCAAGAAAACAGCTTTAGTGGAGTGGCTGTTCTGATCGCAAAAAACTTGATAGATAAGCTGGTCGGGTATGAATGCGTGAATGACCGCATTTTAAAACTCAAATTGGGTGCTCAGCCATACCCCATTAACATAATCACCGTGTATGCCCCTACGTCCAAGTCAAGTGAAGAGGAGATATCAGACTTCTACAACAATCTCAATGGTGCTGTTCAAAGCATTCCCAAAAAGGAACTCATGATAATTATTGGCGATTTTAATGCAAAAGTAGGTAGCAACGATAAAGACAATCATTTGAAGAACGTCGTAGGCAGATTTGGCCTAGGCACGAGAAACGAACGAAGGGAGAGACTTTTGGACTTTTGTGTCGGTAATAGTCTTACAATTATGAATACTTGGTTCCAACAACATCCCAGACGTCTTTACACGTGGACAGCACCTAATGGTTTGTATAAAAACCAAATAGACTATATTATCATAGGCCAAAGATGGAGATCTTCTATTCATTCGGCAAAAACGCGACTAGGTGCTGACTGCGGCAGTGACCATCAACTATTAGTTGCCAAACTGAAAATTCACCTGAAAGTCACATCTGTAAGGAAAGCGATCAAGCCCATCTATTTAAGCTCTCCAGCGCAAAAGGCATATAAAGATGAAATTCAAACCCAACTTCAACAACTTCAAATTGATCCATTCGAGGCTCCTGATGTTTCATGGCTAAAGTTAAAGTCTTCTATCCAACAAGTGGCTACACAAACAGCAAACAAACAAGGTCGTTTTTTCTAAAGCTGAATGGATAAGTGTAGAGGCATGGGGTAAGATTGAAGAGCGGAAAGCGTTAAAAGCAAGCTTGTGCTCGGAAGAAGATCGATACCAGTATGCCGACTTACAAAAAACAATTCAGAGGCTTTGTAGAAGGGATAGAGATAACTTCATCAATGGGATATGCAAAGACATAGAGAAGTGCTCTGAAGCCGCTCACACTCGTGATATGTTTCAAAAAGTTAAGATCTTAGCGAAACAATTCAAACCCCAGCATTGGACTATCGAAAACGAGAAAGGAGATCTTATCACTGAGAAAACAGCAATTTTGGAGAGATGGCGAACCTATTGTCAACATATTTATAGTGATAACGCCGAAGAGGATAAAAGACTGGACTATGTCAATAGAGAAACTGACATCCTTCGCGACGAGATTGAGGAAGCTGTTGATAAACTTAAGCCCAAGGCTTGTGGCAGTGATGGAGTTACAGCCCAAATGCTACAAAATATGGGATCTATAGGTATAAAAATCATCCATACAATAGCTCAAAAAGTCTGGAGAACGGGTCAATGGCCGGAAGACTGGACTGAATCTACGGTGGTTCCCCTGCACAAGAAAGGATCAACACGCAAATGTGAGAACTACCGCACCATCTCACTCCTCTCCCATGCCAGTAAAGTGCTCTTGCGAATTTTCAACAGGAGGCTGGACGCCTACATTAGTAGACAGATATCCAAAGAACAAGCCGGATTCGTAAGAGGCAGAGGCACGAGAGAGCAAATCCTAAACATAAGGCAACTCATTGAAAAATACAGAGAACACAACATTAGTGCTATATTGTGCTTTATTGACTATGCCAAAGCCTTTGACTGCATAAATTGGAACAAGATGTTCAGTGTCATGATCGAAATGGGAATACCATCTTACATTTATCGTACAAAACCTTTATCGAAATAGCAAATCGAGAATAAGGCTAGAAAACGTAAAATACATCAAATCCCTTCCAAACAGAACGAGGAGTGCGTCAGGGATGTATTCTTTCGCCATTACTGTTTAATCTCATGGGCGAGCATATAATGAGAAGGGTCCTGTATGACTGGAATGGTGGCATACGAGTAGGGGGTCACTTGCTGAATAACCTACGCTTTGCTGACGACACCACGATTATAGGTGCCTCTGAAACTGAGCTGGCTGAACTCCTGACCAGAATAGGCAATATCAGCCAAGAATATGGTCTTCACATTAACAGGAGCAAAACCAAACTGATGTTTATAGACAGAGCGGGCACCATGCAGCGAACTAATGAGCTCCGTGACCTGGATGTTGTTCACAGATTTGTATATCTGGGATCACTAATCAGTGATGACGGCAACTGCGAGCAAGAAGTGATCCAGATACCAGATGGCAAAGTCGGCATTTAAGAGGCTCGAGAAGGTATGGAGAAATAGAAGCATCAACCGCAAAACCAAAATAAAACTTATGCAGACCCTTATTTTCTCGATATTTCTTTATGCATCTGAAACCTGGACTTTGAAGTCTTGTGTGCGCTCGAGGATTGACGCATTCGAAATGTGGTGCTGGCGTAAAATGCTCCAAGTATCCTGGACAGAACGCCGGACTAATGAGTCAATCCTCAGAGAGCTCAAAATTAAGTCAAGACTGTCAACGATCTGCATGCAGAGAGTTTTGAAGTTCTTCGGACACACAGTCAGGCGAGACCCAGACAGTCTGGAAAGGCTAATGATTACTGGCTGTGTTGAGGGCAAGAGAAGTAGAGGACGCTCGCCAACACGATGGACAGATGCTACTCAGGGTACAACACAGTCCTTCAGGCCGCCATTCAGATGGCACAGGACAGGTCAGCTTGGAGAGCAGTGGTGGCGCAGGCTGCACGCCATAATCACGTCCCTCAGTCATGAGGATACGACTAAGAAGAAGGGCTGC
The DNA here is from genome assembly GCA_963854805.1 of Plagodis dolabraria. Classification (NCBI taxonomy): domain Eukaryota; kingdom Metazoa; phylum Arthropoda; class Insecta; order Lepidoptera; family Geometridae; genus Plagodis; species Plagodis dolabraria. The sequence goes on from OY978442.1 coordinate 9,419,796, forward strand.
CATCCGTCCGGGTTTCCCCGGATTTGTCCTAGTTTAGAGGGCGTCCGGGGGGCGTCCGGTAGGGGTTTTCAAATAGTGTCCAGGTAAATACCGGACACTTTTGTGTCTGGGGAATACAGATTGATTGAAATATAAGCAATTGATTGAAACACCGGCGCTGCATATATGCATATTTACTCGTAAGCTGCTTTAAAGTTAGCTCCGGCGCTGCTAAATCTACAACAACGAACGTCCCCAGCGCTGCGCCCCAGCCCCCACGATAAAAAACTCCGGCGACCCCGATCATTCACTCACTGTGTTGCCGTTTTGTCGCATTTGGTGCTAGGTCTAGAATATTTCTAGGGTGTTTAGCGCTTTTTTCTCATTACCGTACGCTAAAAACATCTAGTGAAATCTGGCGGAAAACATGATAATCTTGATATTAGTTGGCAACTCAACTTACATTGTGAGATTATTCGCTAGTCTCGCGGCAATGGACGAAGGAGAAAAACTCACTAAAAAACATACGGTTTCTTCTCTGATCGAAATAAAGTATAAATTTAAGGACTTGAGTCGCTTTCACTTTTCCAAATTCCTGTTGGAAAAGAAAGATCACATTGATAAAACTTTGAACACCTGAAAAATACCGAAATAAGTAAGAAGATAACAGCCAAGTTCAAATATAAATGTAAGCCCACTGATGACAACAAATTGAGGTATACGGAGCGTAGAAATCGCTGTAATCAGGTGTGTAGAAACGCACAACGCCGACATATTCACAATTCATTAGAAAATGATAATCCGTCTAAAGTATGGAAATTTCTTAAGACATTGGGAGTTGGAAAATCACACCATAACAATACCCCTAGCAATTTTGATATTGATGCTCTGAATCAGCATTTCTCCTCTTCTGTCCAATTTGATGGGACCACAAAAGCTGCGACATTACGTAATCTATATTGCATTCCAACTCCTAACTATTCTTCTTTCGTCTTTAAGCAATTCACCGATTGTGATATTAAGATGAGCATAAAATCTATTACATCGAATGCAGTTGGTAGTGATCTGATCACCCGTAAAATTATCATGTTAGTACTGGATGAGATATTGCCTGTGATCCAGTTCCTTCTTAATAGCTCTATCTCTAGCAGTATGTTCCCTTCCTATTGGAAAGAAGCTCAGATTACTCCTATACCTAAAAAGAACAACGCGACCTCGTTTTCTGATTATCGCCCTATCTCAATTCTGCCTTTCCTTTCAAAACTTCTCGAACGTCTTGTCCACCAACAACTTACTTCTTTCCTCATCAGAAACAACCTTTTAAACTCTTTCCAATCAGGATTTCGCCCGGGACACAGCACTGTTTCAGCTTTAGTCAAGATCACAGATGATGTAAGATGTGGCATGGAGAATGGAAAACTGTCGGTTTTAGCATTACTTGACTTTAGCAACGCTTTTAACAACGTAGATTTTGACATTTTATTGGGTGTTTTGTGCTCTCTTAATATATCTCCAACGGTGATTGCTTGGTTTCGTAGTTACCTGTTTGGGCGTCGGCAGCGTGTGCGCATTGATGAAAATTACTCATCTTGGTGTACTACAACTGCGGGCGTGCCTCAGGGCGGCGTTTTATCACCTCTCCTCTTTTCAATTTTTATTAATTCCATATCTCATCAACTCTCTTCACTGTACCACCTTTATGCAGATGATTTGCAGATCTACACTCAAGCTCCACTCAATGAGTTGCCAATTGCAATTGACATCATCAACACTGACTTACAACGTATCACCGATTGGAGTAACTCATACGGCCTACAAGTGAATCCGGCGAAAACCCAAGTTATTATCATCGGCAGTTCGCGAATGATCTCTCTAATTGACTGGTTTCGCCTTCCACAAGTAATTTTCGACGGAACGGCTATAACAATTAGCAATACTGTGAAAAATCTTGGAGTGATATTTGATAGCAGATTCTCATGGGTGCCTCAAATTGCACAAACTAGCCGCAAAATAATTGCTTCTGCTTCTTCTCTAAGGAGGTTACAGAATTTCCTACCAATTACCACTAAAATTGCGCTTGCACAGTCTCTTTTGCTGCCCATACTTGATTATGCTGACATATCATATCTCGATTTAACCCAAGATCAGCTAGATAAGCTTGAACGCTTACAAAACTTTTGTATAAGGTTCATATTTGGCCTACGAAAATATGACCATATCTCCGACTTTCGAAAAAGGCTGAAGTGGTTGCCAATTCGTCTGCGACGGAATGCTCATATCCTATCTTTGCTTTACAATATTCTCTTCATTCCAAGTACTCCTCCCTATCTCAAAGAGCGTTTTGAATTCTTACATCACTCACACTCCTTATCCTTAAGATCTTCTGAGACCCTCCAACTGAAAATGCCTCCCCATACTTCACAGTCCAAGCTGTACGATTGTGGAATGCACTGCCTGTGCATATAAGGCTTGCCAAGTCGCTTTCAACATTTAAGACTTCAGTAAAGGATTATTATTTATCAATTTCTGCTTGATATTTGTTTATATTTATATATTCGTGTTTAATTTATATATTATATGTATGTATATATATATATATATATTTATATATATATATATTTATATATATATGTGTGTGTGTATTTGTTGATTAGTATTTTGTATATGTATAGTAATAGTATATTTTTATTGATATTTATGTATTAGAATGTATATTAAAGTACCTACTAGTAAACGTCTTATATATAATTTTAAGTTGCACCAACCGCCTATTCCCTTTTTTGTTTCTGTCCATCCAAAGGTTGTCTGGAAGAAATTGCTTTTATAGCGATAAGACCGCCCATTGTAATACCATTATGTAAGGGTTTTTATTGTTATTATTTAATATATGTAAAATTTGTAAATTGGTTTGCAATAAAGAGTTATTGTATTGTATTGTAAGATTTAAATATTTTTATGTTTGCAATAACGCATGCTTTGCGGATTACATTCCAAAATTACAAAATTACGAGAGGAAAAATTATAGTCATGTGCGGGATTCGAACCCGCGTCACCCACCCTTTTAGTCAGGGTATGCTCTTACCAACTGAGCTAACATGACAATAAGCATTGTGACAATTATCATGGTAGCTCAGTCGGTCAGTTCAGAGCATACCCTGGCTAAAGGGGTGGATGATGCGGGACAGCACAAAACTATAATTTTTCCTCTTGTATACAAAATTACAAATATTTTTATCTATATTATTTGTAATTTTGTAAAGTAAAGAGATCTTGAGCTTGTCAAAATTTAAACTTGTTACTTACTTATAATTTACATAAAAAAAAGTTTTACCCTTTTGGGTACTTAATCTACGTAACCAAACAAGATGACTTAAAAAATTTTGATATTATGTAGTTTGTAGTTTCTACTAGGTACTTATAGCTATTTGATTATTTATTAAACCAAAAATTATAATTCTAATTTGATGCTAAAAAACACTGCTCCTCATTATTTTTATCACCAGATTGTCTCAGAAAGAGAAGAGTGAATAATTATGTTTGTAGCACTGTAGTTTTTGGGCAAAGAAACTGTATAAATGAAAAAAAAAACTTTGTTTTAATGGGTGTCCAGGAAAAATCTCAATTTCACCCAAATGTCCGGGTTTTTTAAAGATTTTTTCCGGTATTGGTGGTTTAGGTGATGGCAGCCCTAGGTTTGTGTATATATATATTGCTTTAGTTTATTATGATTTATCTATAAGTACCTATAATATTTTGTATGTTTCATCAACTTGGAAGGAATTTTAAAAAAGGTCCAGATTAAGGGACACAAATAAAAACTATTTGGCTTGGCTGCTTTATAAACCGTTTTTAACATATCTTGTCAATAAGACTGAGCCGTTAAAAATTATTGTCCAAAAAATGGTATAATATAGGTGCATCAACATTCATCAAAACTACAAAGTTTTGATGAAGGTTGTCAATACCTTCACAAAAATACATGTATATTAAACCTTTTTTCTGACCATACCAAAGAACAAGAAATATAAAGAAAAACTGTTTGGGGTATATTGCATGAGAACATTACCATATTTTGTCATTCAATAATTTTTTATGTACCAAAACGGCGAGGATTTGTTGCATTAAAATATTATAGGGAGAGTTCCTGAAGTAGCTTAAATTTTGTGTGGTTATTGAAACTATATCTGTAAAAGATGAGCGAAGTTAGCTCATCGTTAGAATTGAACCAAGTCGCGCACCACCAATACAAGTGTGTGTGTGTGCAATGCACCAAACGGCAAGTTCCACCGGATATCCGGTGGGTGGATATTCGGCCACATGGTTGGCCAAATATCAGGTATCCGACCTAACTGCTATCCAATTCGTCTTTACTTATTATACTGATTCAAAAGAGGAGCTGATGTTAGTTTGTTTATTACTTGTGTTGTGATTGCTTACTTTGTATAATGAATTATTATTCATACTTTGCAGACTTTCTCACTAAAGCTACAATGGTGCACCAAACAAAATATCAAAATGCACCATAGGTAAGTTGAGATATTTGACTAAAATCTATCCAAAGAGGACTTGGTAAAATTGTTTTTACAACCCAAATTGATTGTAAATAGAGATAAAACGTCTTTTAACTTTCAACCTTCTTTAACTAACTTTTATTGTATATTTTAAGTACATACAGCTAATTTATTCCAATGATGATGAGTACACATACTTAGGAATATAGTCTGGCTTGTAGATGTTAACCTTACTTATTTACTGTTAATTTAGTGACTGTTATATTTTGTGTATTGATGTAAATAAATAAATGGTAAGGAAAGGAAAATGAAAAGCATGAAAAACTTATGCATAGCAAAAAACAGGACTTATAAATAAACTAGCAAATAATAATATAAAAAGCGGACGTTACCTAGTGAGTGTTACGTGCCTGTTCTCTCCGTGAAGAGGAGGCGGCAAAGAGTGGTGCGCAGAGATGGCGCGGTGTCCCGGCAGGTGCTGTGGCGGGTGTCCCGACATCGCCTGATGATGCATGTTCGGGTGATGCATCATCTTGAACCACTGAGTAAAGATACAAACAACTGAGCTCGACAAATAAACATCTAATTTCACTGGACCAATACCGTTTTTGGCAACATGAAACCTTACCTATATTGTGTCCTGCTAATTAAATAGTCTTTCGGCTATGCAATCCACATAAATCCGCTCACGAAACACGCCAATTACAATTTATTTTGGCAAACAGTAAAGAAAATCGTTTAGTTCAACATGCGGCCATGTTAAAAAATGTTACCATGTCATTTCATTTCTACCATTGTCATAGGTGAGTATTTTCAAATGACTCTCAAAAAAGGAGGTAGGTTATGGTTTAATTTTTTTTAAATATAGATTTACACATGAATATTTGCCTTAAATTGGTATTTGGTGTGTTTCTGCACCATCAGGTGCCTGTCACAATGAGAAGAAGCGTCATTTGGTTTGGTGTGAACGATGGTGCGGTGTTATGTCGACTTGTGATTCCTGTGAATCCTATAAAAGTGATACTTTTAACATCCTTACTATACTATTACACTTCACACTAATATTATAATGGCAAAAGTTTGTGTTTGTTTGTTACTTTCACGCTCAAAAGACTTAACGAATTTGGATGAAATTTGGCTTATAGATAGTTTACAACCTGAAATAACACATAGGACTCACGGGTAACCCGCTGGCTGGAAAGTAACTCTGTATCGGTCCATATGTCTGTCTATTTGTTACCTCTTCTCGGCACAACCACTGAACCTATCTTCATAAAATTTTGGCACAGAGATAGCATGTACTCCGCAAAAAGCCATGATACATGATTTTGATCCTGATTTTCCACGTTCCCGAGGTATCGGGATATAACCAAATCCCAAGCGTACGCTTGATGGCGGTAGCAGTTAGTTACTATGGCATGGTGGACTATACGTATTGAGATAAAAGAAGACAACGACATCTTGAATAACATACTCACTTGAATCAGTCAATCCGTTGGTCGTACATACTAATCAAGTCTCACTTTGTGCCCTAATCATCACTATTGCATTAAGTACGAGTATATATGATAGAGTGGCAGTCTTATAACCTGCTTCTTTGGCCATTTTATCAATGATGTAAACTTGGCTGGGTGGTTTATTGATATCCACTAATAGCAATAATTCAACTTTCAACATTGTTGTGTCCACCATGTCATCGTTTGCTCGCAGTCACTCCCTTTTTTGTGTAGAAATTGTCACGTCAAAAAGTTTTCACCTACCCATAAAATTCAGACAAGGTCGGTCATGCTCTCAGCTGCGTTAGCGGTAATACGGATATAACTAAGTAGATATATTGAAAAATAAACGTGGTAGTGTATTGTGTCTATTGTTACTTGCAGGCGAGGTGATTTATGATATTGAATATACAACAAAATATCTTATTTTCAGATGCCGGGTGCTTCAAATTTATCTATTCCACTTGTAGAAACTATTGTACAAAATAACTTAAATTTCTCAAGGCAAAATATCACAAAGGACAATTCGAAAATAAAGAAAACCTTGTAAACGACTTGTGAAACTATCGACAGAATAACTTACACAGAGAAAACAAATCAATGAGGCTCTATTAAAAAAAAACAGACGAATTGAGAACCTCCTCCTTTTTTGGAAGTCGGTTAATAAAGGTTGAATCTCATAGTTCAGTATTTTTTTTAACAACTAATTTTTCATTGTGTACGATTATTTTGCAAATAATGTCCAAAATAAAATAACCCTAGCAACATTAAGCTAATACGTTACATAGGTCAATGTCTAGCAAATACAATTCCAAATAAATAAAGCAACGTGCACCCATCGAGATATAAGTTACACTAGAGAAGACATTTTAGACAAAAGTCTCTGCGTATTGCTAATTTTAAACTTAAATGCGCTTCAGCGCTTTACGAGATCGGACTGCAGTTCAGAACGAAATTTATTGTCTAACCAAATATCCAAGTTAATGTTTCCTAAAAAAGTTCGCTTACAGCGCTTAAGCTAATTGCCTCACCTAACCAAACTATTCAAACATGCAGCTCTAGACTACTTTTGAGGTATGGTTTCTCAATATCAAAGACTATCAGCACATAGAACGGACATGGCTTGTGTACATATTACTGAGGGTCACTAACTACGCTATTCAGTTTTTGAAAGTAAAGGTACAATTGGCTTTTAACTAGAAACAAAGTGTTACTAACTTTTTTAAATCTAGATTTTATATTATGATAATATAAAATCTAGATTAAAAAAGTTAATCATTTTTTGCATACATACGTTTAAGTAAATAATATTAAAATATTTATTAATACCTAAATTAAAACATTATATATAAATACATATTATATTTTTTAATTAAGGTTTATTAATATTTTTGAATTAAAAATTATATCCGAATGTGGTGTATTTATTTAGTAACTTATTTTAAGAGAATACCTATGAGTAATTGACATAATATAGTTATGAAGAGAATAATAAATATGCTCCTTGGAGTGTTCCAGCCATTTGGGAGTTATGTTGATAAACAGACACGTCAAACTTTTTTCATCGCATCGTGAGTAAAAAATAGGTAATTTACTCAAGCTAGTTGTCATATCTGTCCACTTAATCTATGAATTTCACTCCGCAGCTCCGTCAACATGACTGTGTCGTGAAGCATAGTCTTTCGCGATTACAAATCGACAAAATATAAATGTATTCGGGCGTGTTTAATTCCAAAATCTGAACTTACTTGTGAAAAGTGATTCCATCGCTTTTATTTGTTTTTCCCGACTGGTTTCTGCAGTATCTAAGGACGCAGGATGGCATTTTGAATACACAATTTTCGTCGAAAAGCGCGTGTGATCTCTATGAGTGCCCAGCTGCGTGTGGGTGAGGACATGCCGACTGGCTTGTCTTACCTATTCCACTTTGCTCGTTTGAGATGTCGCGTCCAGTATATAGAGGTCAATGCGTGCATCACAGGTCAATTCTATTGGTTTATTGGAAATTGATATTACGAGAATGAGGTTTCTGAATAACTTAGAAAAACAAATGCTCGGATGTTTGCGATGGCATTTCGTCAAGGGTAATAAAACTATAATCACAAGTCTCGTAACCAATATATATTACTCATATAGGCATGAAACTTATCTTTGTCCTCTGGGACATTGCCTTCCATGTTAAAATCCTCTAATATCAACGCAACGTAAATATCTTAATTATTTATAAATATTCATGTGTGTGAAAATCTATACTTCTAATAAAACTGTAACAGGACCAATTCTGTACATGACAGATATTTTGAAAAATAAAATGTACAGTACTCTGTAGCTGATACTGATGCCGAAACTGGATTTTTTTTGTCTGTCTGTCTTTCTGTATCCCGGCCGCGCATCACTCCAAAACTACTGGATGGATTTCAATGAAACAGCATGGTTTGAGTTCATACTACAAGGTAGGATATTTTAGCTTTTTATCCTGAAATTTAGCATGGTTCCCTTGGGAGAGGGGATGAAAGTCAAAATATACACTTAGTTGTAATTTATTAACGCGTAGTCCGATTTCTTACGTTCTTTTTAGGGTTCCGAACCCAAAGGGTAAAAACGGTCCGTCCGTCCGTCTGTCACCAGGCTGTATCTCAAGAACGGATATAGCTAGACAGTTGAAATTTTCACAGATGATGTATTTCTGCCGCCATAACAACAAATACAAAAAATTGGCCAAGTGCGAGTTGGACTCGCGCACGTTAAAACAAAAAAAGGTTAAAATACGAAGTCTAATGTTGTATAGCTAATGGTACGGAACCCTTCGTGCGCGAGTCCGACTCGCACTTGGCCGATTTTTTGTTAGAATAGTGGTACTTTAAAATGTATCCCGTAAATATTTCAAAGTCATCGGGTTTGAAGTTCAGAAATAACAAACATCACAACCTAAATATTACGTTCCAAATAACTTGACATCCAGAATCTACAGGAACCTTTGAACGTATGGCGCATCTTAAGCTGGCGGTCGCACTTTATCGTATAGGTATAATAGATAGGTCTGTAGTCGGACCACTCCAAAAGATTCTGATATTTCAAACAATTTTTTTATTACGATAAGCACAATTTCCCTATGTATATTTTTCATAACATGCAATACTCTAATCAGTCTAATCTATATCTATAACAAGTTGGAGAAGGCAGGTAGGGAAGCGCGAGGGGTAAGACGCTTACATTTATCTATTTATACTCATAATAAAACTGTAACAGGTTCAATTCTGTACATTTCAGATATTTTGAAAATATTTTTTCAGAGCAATCTGTAGCTGATACTGATGCAAAAACTGTTTTTTTTTCTGTCTGTCTGTCTATATCCCGGCCGCGCATCACTCCAAAACTACTGAATGGATTTAAATGAAACTTAGCACGATTTGAGTTCATACTACGAAGAAGGATATAGAATACTTTTTATCCCGAAATTCAATACGGTTCCCTTAGGAAAGGGAATGAAAGTCAAAATGTAAAGTGAGTTGTAATTTATTAGCGCGTAGTCCGATTTCAATCATAATTTTTTTTGTTACAATAGTGGTAATTTAATTATTTTCCCGTAAATATTTCAAAGTCTTCTGTTCTGTAGTTCAGAAATTACAGATATCACAAACTAAATATTTCGTTCTAAATAACTTGAACCGCGGAATGTTGAGAAACCCTTAAACGTGCGGCTCATCTTAAGCTAGCATTCACACTTTATCATAAAGGCTTAATAGATATATTATATCAGCCGCATTGTCTACTGCTGAACACAGCCTCCACCACTATGGGAGGGTTTGCCATAATCCCCACGCTTGGCAGGCATCTTGGGGATCGTGGTGTGAGATATCAGTTCCTCAGAAAGCGCTGCTGCCCACCCTCTGTAGTGTTATTCTTTATCGCCTCTTACGACACCTACTACGGGTAAAGATAGGTGGGTGATATTATAGCCCGACAACCCACAGGCAGCCCAGAACCCCACGGGCACCCTTATTTAGTATTGCAAGCTTGCTACGATAAAACTCTAAAATGTGGTACATTCACCACAATCTGTTTTTATAACTACATAATATCTTTCTTTTGCCGGATACATTTCGGAGACTGCGCAATGGAGTGCACAATGTTGTCTTAGGTTTTCGCGATTGTAACACTTTGTAATTAAACAACTTTAAACGGTTTAAATCGCGTATATTTATCATTATTTTTGTCCCGACGACGTTTCAAACACTTTGTAGTGATCGTGATTCGGGACAAAATAATCAATACTTATAATAAAACTGTAACAGGTCCAATTCTGTACATGGCAGATATTTTGAAAAAAAAATTACAGTACTCTGTAGCTGATACTAATGCTGAAATTGTATTTTTTATTTATTTTTGTCTGTCTGTCTATATCCCGGCCACGCATCAGTCCAAAACTACTGAATGGATTTCAATGAAACTTAGCATGATTTGAGTTCATACTACGAGGTAGGATAATTTATGCTTTTTATCTTGAAATTCAGTATGGTTCCCTTGGGAGAGGGGATGAAAGTCAAAACATACACTTAGTTGTAATTTATTAACGCGTGGTCTGATTTCATACGTTCTTTTTAGGGTTCCGTACCCAAAGGGTAAAAACGGGACCCTATTACTGAGATTTCACTCTCGGTCTGTCCATTCGTCCATCCGTCTGTCACCAGGCTGTATCTCGAGAACGGTGATAGCTAGACAGTTGAAATTTTCACAGATGATGATTGTATTTATGTTGCCGCTATAACAACAAATACAAAAATTTGACCAAGTGCGAGTCGGACTCGCGCACGTTAAAACATAAAACCAGCCAAATGCGAATGGGACTCGCGCACGAAGGGTTCCGTTCCATTATCTGAAATTTTATTGTATGGGTGCCCCCTTAATTATTTATTCTAATTTAGTTAATTATATTTAAAGAAAACATAAAACTAAATATTCTGTGAATAGTTAAAGCGTCTACCAGTCACCGTCATTAGTATCGAGCAAGAAACGGTAAAAAAAACAATTGTTGTATGGGGGGCCCCTTAAATATTTATTTTATTTTTAGTATTTGTTGTTATAGCGGCTATAGAAATACATCATCTGTGAAAATTTTAACTGTCTAGCTATCACCGTTCTTGAGATACAACCTGGTGACAGGCGGATGGACGGACGGACGGACAGCGAAGTCTTAGTAATAGGGTCCCGTTATTACCCCTTGGGTACGGAACCCTAAAAAGGTTAAAATATGATGTCTAATGTTGTATAGCTAATGGTAGGGAACCCTAGGTGCGCGAGTCCGACTCGCACTTGGCCGATTTTTTTAATTAGAATAGTGGTGCTTTAAAAATTATCACGTAAATTTTTCAAAGTCATCGGGTTTGTAGTTCAGAAATTACAGACATCACAACCTAAATATTACGTTCCAAATAAATTGACACCCAAAATGTACAGAAATCTTTGAACGTACGGCTCATCTTAAGCTGGCGGTCGCACTTTATCGTATAGGTATGACTTTGACTTTGCTGATACTGATGCAAAAACTGTTTCTTTTTTCTGGCTGTCTGTCTGTATCCCAGCCGTGCATCACTCCAAAACTACTGAATGGATTTGAATGAAACTTAGCACGATTCGAGTTCATACTATGAAGAAGGACATAGGATACTTTTATCCCGAAATTCAGTACGGTTCTCTTGGAAAAGGGGATGAAAGTTAAAATGTACACTTAGTTGTAGTTTATTAACGCGTAGTCCGATTTCAATCATTCTTTTTTTGTTACAATAGTGGTAATTTAATTATTTTCTCGTAAATATTTCAAAGTCCTCAGTTTTGCAGTTAAGAAATTACAGATATCACAAACTAAATATTTCGTTTTAAATAACTTGAACCGCGGAATGTTGAGAAACCCTTGAACGTACGGCTCATCATAAGCCCATAGGAAGCCCGGAACCCCACGGGAAGCCCGACATCCCACGGACAGACCGGCATCACACACAATTATTTAGTTTTGCAAGCTTGCTACGATAAAACTCTAAAATATGGTACATTCACCACAATCAGTTTTTATAACTACATATCTTGCTTTTGCCGGATACATTTCAGAGACTGCGCAATGGATGTGCACAATGTTGTCTTAGGTTTTCGCGATTGTTACACTTTGTAATTAAACAACTTTAAACGATTTAAATCGCGTATATTTATCATTATTTTTGTCCCGACGTTTCAAACACTTTGTAGTGATCTTGGTCCCGGGGTGACTGTCGGGACAAAAGTAAAGATAAATATACGTGATTTAATCCGTTTAAAGTTGGAAGTGAAAAAGTTTAGTAGATTGTAATACAATGGTCGAAAGGAATTGATTACTTTCACCCGCGTTCAGCTCTCTACTTTTCATTTCGAATTTTAAAAAAGTAAAAAAGTAGCTTTTCTAAAAATTATTCATTGAATAAATAACTTACTTACTAAAAAAATATTGAGAGGATAGAACTATTTGTGAAATTTAACGTAAAATTTTGTTTGGAATATTTACGGGCGGCTATTGCCCGAAGAGGAATCTCTCTGCTTTTCACTACTAATATAAGGAATAACGATATGAAAATAGTGTGTTTTTTTATATTATTTATTTTGATTTTAATAACATGAGCAGAACCTATTTAAAATTAATGCGGTTATAGTCCAAGTAGGAATCGATGACTTACAGACGTGTTAAGCACTCTACTTTTCATTTAAAATATGAGGACGGTAAAAAAAATTTAGTTTTTCTTAATATTTACTAAAAATAATAGACATGAGTAGAAGATACAAAGATACACTAGGAGTTAGAACAATGAAATTTAGGGAAATTTTAAGTTAGTTTTTTTGAACCTACACTTTTTACCTTATATTTAGTTACTACCCTGCCAAACATAGTTGTTATTAATTTTTTTATAACAACAGAGTATTTTACAACGAAAAATCTTAGACATATAACTTTGTTTACACCAATGGTTACAATTGTTACAAGTCATTCCGGCCCAAGAGAAGGAAGCATTTACTATGAGTTTTTCCCGGCCTCAGGTGGGAAGGAGCTTCTCCTAGCCGCTACTCAGATCAAACAAACACTACTTTCCGAGAATGAGAAATAAAAAAAATATGTTAGATCTACCGTCAAACAAACCGCCGCTTTAAAATCGAAATTCTAAAGAAACGCACAATGTACTTTGCTTCAACATTTATTGTGCGGACCGGGAAAGAACTCTGAGTTACTTAACTACTGTCTTCTGGAAAATACAAACCGGGAGTTTTGAAATCCAAAGTAAAAAGCTCCATTCTGAGCTATGGTTTACTATAAGAGTACTTCACCGCAGACCACAGTGCTACTAATTATTCACAAATGTGAATAATTAGTCTGCAGGTACGGCAATCGCGAACGAAGTCGCGGGTACAGCTAGTATATTAATAAAATAGCAAACCTTATCAAGAGGGACATGAAAAGTTACATTTTCGATTTACGATATTTAAATAGTTTTATGTTATTAAGCTTATTTTCGGATTTTACCTAAAGTGATCGAAATTTCACCATCACTGCCTCTCTTTCACTCCTACGCGGTCCAATAGAGACAAAATTTCAGCGTTTGACAGCGTCTTAATGTCTGCTGGGTCGATTCTACACAAACACAAACATAATATTCCCTACAAAAAATAACAGAACTATTTGAACGGTAATATGTGGCAACTCCTTTAGCCGCTGCGAAGCCACTTGCAACCGTGGTTGCATGCGGCACTCACTACTTTTACCGGACGAACTTTTTGTTGTATTAGCATTTGCCGGCCGTGCGTTAAGCGCAGCGTAATGTAAACAATTGTCTCTTGTGACTGAAGTATTTACTTTAGAAGGATAAATATTTTTGTACAAGATAGCTAAATAAACAATTAATACGAAATATAAACATTTATGATGTATTCATAATGATACCTAAACGTTCGGAGGTGTACTACGAAACTACTAAATTCTATTGATTTTAAGAAAAATACTACTGTTTTATTATTGAATTATATAGAAAAGACAAATGTCAAGCATATCACAAAATATTATTTAAATATTCATGAGAAAACCATAAAAAAACATGTTTAATAATACCGGTAGCCCGTCGGTTTCGCAAAACGTAAACAAACAACTGAACTTTTTAATTTCATAGATACCATTTTACTGCAAATGGTTATCAAAACGAAGAGTAGCTATATTCTATTGTCTATTATGGCTACATCCCATCTCGCAAAAAAGGACCCAATTTACGGAAATCGATAAAAATACGCTGACGAACTCCGTGAAACCACAGATGCGCGTGGCAATCACTGTTTTCGTTTCATGCAACCGTGGCTGCACGCGGCAAACACTCATATATATGCGAACGTGTGGCGACGCAATCGCTACTGTGTAACCCATGTTGCTATTTGAATAGATGACTATTAGGTTTTAATAGTCTGTGATTACTTGCTTTGGTTTGGTTAATACGTAGTAACATTATGACCGTAAGTAGAAAGATAAGTTTTACCGTCTAGCACTAGGAGGAAGTTCCTCTTAGATCTAGCACAATTAAGCATTATTCTCGGGGAATGGTAGGTTACAGAGAAAAGTAAGACATCGGAAAGATTCTCGGTCAGATGGAGGCTGATGGGGGTAGTAGATTTTACATAAGACCCTTACACGAGGGTATCATTGAAAATACGCTTGGACATTAAACAGGTTGAATTTTTGAGAAGGGACAGTAAGGGCAACCGTTATAGTTACAGGAAGACATTTTTAGGAGACTAGAGTTTCGGGGTTGTGATGGGTGTCGGAATAAGCTTCCTACGTACCTTTCGGCCTGTATCGAAACCGGTCAGGAATGTGGCGACTCGGCCACTACTGTTTTTTGGGCTTCACTTCTGGCTTCTTTTTGCCTCTGCTCTTTTTTGGAGCCTTTCTGAACCACTTTTGGTAACTGAACTTGAGATCGGATTTCCCCAACAAACAGTTGTATGTTATGTATGGGTTTTTTGAGGTAACTAAGATTTTTTCCGGTCTTCGTACACAACTACCTCATGGTGTTCTGATGATCTTTAATGCAACCAAGTTGGTCCGCGACTTCACCCTTTGAGTGTTCTATTACTATTGCGTCTACGCTTATCACTCCGTCTCTGACGGCATTTTCTGGAATACTTGAGAGCAACGAACATGACACCTTAGAAGAACTGGGTTAAGGGGCCCTTTATATAATCAATGCTCCCCTCCACTACTCAAGCCTCCCCCACTGAACCTACGCAGAGCACGGGGCCATACCCACATTTGCCCAACAGGCAGCGATACCCCACTCACCTCGCTGGGAGTGGTGCTGTGCTGCTCATTTGGCGCATTACTTTTCATAGTCGCATTTTACGACATCTAACTGAAGGACATAGAAAAATAGTCTTTATATTCTTTAGATGTGAACAATACTTAATTAAAATAAAACATCAAAATAATGAAAAATAGTATTTTCATGCATACAACAAGTTCACAAATCAGTTTGACATATGTATAGAAAAACAATAGACATAAAATGGAAGTAATCTTCATCGTTGTTAATTTGAACATCAGTCAGGTTCGAATACACTTCTATTTCCTGCAGCGAACCTTCCATGGCTTCATTGCTGTTCGTGGTGGTTTCTGCCCAAGACACGCGCTTCGAACTTCTGGAAGTATCTTTTTTCTTATCTGTAGTGGGAGTTGAATGAGAGACGGGCGAAGGAGGTCCTTTGATAGGAGTCTGCGCACATTTGTCCAAGTAATGTTTGCGTAGGATGTATTCGCGCATGGAGTCGTTGCTGGCTCGTTTCGGCGGCGGCGGCGGAGGTAACTCCCTCTCGCTTTCATCGTTGAGATTCCTCTCATTTCTCGCTTCTGCGATTTTTCTGCATTCTTCATCGTCGGGCGTGAGTGGCCAAGCACCAAGTTTGTTGCGATAGAGGTGCGGACGCGAGTGCGCTGCGCACAGGATGCGCTTGCGCACGAAGTCGTGGAAGGGGGTCAGTTCGGATCCCAGCTCGCGGCGTACTAATTGTTTGTGACGGGAAGGCACGTTCGGGTCACGAACTGCTAGCAGCGCCTGGAGCAAGAGACATCGAAAAATTACATTCTAATGTACTACTAACGTCTAAGATAGTGATGAAAAGTAGCATAGCATTCAGCCAACAACTAACTAAGAAGCTCAAGAAACTTATCAAAGGAAAATTAGCTGTTATATTTATTAAATGCCGAAAAGATGATATCAATAGATTTTCATGTGATGTTAAGCTAGTCTATGTAATCGTAAGAAGAGGGTACAGGCCTCTCAGAACTAGGCGGGCATTCGCAAAATGCCCTACCACCATGCAAAAATAGTTCAATTTACCTGCGAAGCGAGCAGCGTGGTGGTGGCCTCGAGCGCGCCTGCCACCAGCCGCTCGTTGAGCAGCGGCAGCGCGCTGGCCGCGGAGGAGATGCTGGTGAGAGACTCGCTGCGGTTGGCGCGCTTCGACTCGCCGGGACTGCCGCAGGAGCACGCGCGCCGCCGCCCCGCGCGGGGGGACCGCGACCCGCTGCCTTCCTCAGAATGATACGCCTGATAATATTACCACATTTCTTTTATAGCTGGTATGCCTTTATTAACAAAACACTAGTGTATATACAGCACTGCAGCTACAATGAAAGCATTTAGACAACGAAAAGACCATTGCAGGCTCACGGGTACTCCAAATGCTCCAGCTTACTACCAACTTGGTAGCATGCCCTGAGTGCTGGCAGCATTGCTCTGTTGTATTGCAATGCTTATTACTTGAAAAATATGACATTAAATGTCACATTGACATCTGTCACATCAACATCTGCCATATCTTTATGCAAACATATTAAGCTCTTTCTTACGTTAAAACGACGGGAAATTTTAGAGAGAAAAGAGCAGAAACGATGGAAGTTTATACAAAAGTGTGTTCAAAGATGCATGTAAAGGTACCACAAGTACTACCGACGGACGGACAGACTGATGGCAAAGGATTAGTAAGAAGGTCCCGTTTTTTAGTACAGAACCCTAAAAGGGAAACATCTCTTAACTACTATTATTTGAACAAACTACATAAAACAGTTTGGAATCTTTAAGAACAATATAAAACCAAAAAGAAAAACACAATCTACTTGTCTGATTTTACAATAACTTTGCCCGATAATTGAGCTGGTTCAAACCGGTTTGGTACCCGAGCGAGCGGCGCCGTTGAAACCCCCGCGCGTCTCGTTGGTGATAAAGTTACACACACGTAGCTGTGCTTGTAGTAGTAAAGCTTTCATTCTGTACATTCTTCAAGTATGTGCTCGAGGCCTAATAGCTAATGAAATGCCATTTTTTTTATTTAAGTAAGTATAGTAAATAGGCTAGCCTTTGACCACTTTCTCATCTGATGTTATATGATGATGTGACCGAAGATATTTTTCAGAACAACTTAGAATTACTGACTCTGGACAGCTGCTGGAACAAATCTTTAGGTGCTTGGCGACAAATTATCTAATGAGGATGGCAATAACCATTGCCATCCTAAGGCACCGAGACTTCACCGTGCCCTCTGAAGCACGGAAGCGCTCAGTAGTAACGCTACTATCTGTCATCCATCTAAAAAGTCATGACCACAGTAGACCCTGCTATAGTTGATCAATGATCAGTTAAGAACGACTAAGCTTGCTAATTCACGAGCGCTTCAAGATTATATTATACAAGGTTCTCTAGTCTTGGAGCTTTAATACTTACATGGTTCAAAGATTTCGTGAGCAAACAAATAGCGGACACCAGAGTGCCGAAAGTCAACTGGGGTACAGGATCGTATGATATCTTGGGGGTCGCAAAGTGGAGTTCAACCAGTGGCTGCCATCTTTCCAGATCCAGACCCGGGTCCGCGAGGACTGAGAGGAGGTCTGGACTGAACGACAGCAGGCAAAGTGTTGCCATGTGAAGTACTTCGAGAGTCCTGCAACAATAAAGAAATAAGCTGGTAATGTCAAGGAATTATTTGTTGGTCAAAATTTGAGGATGCAAATGAAATTAATTGAAAAAATCGAGCTACATATTATCAAAATACGAGTACCTACATAATTTGAATTAAGTTGGCTAGTTTTTTACTTTTTGATGAAATTCAGACGGAGAATTATATTAAAAATATAAACTACTAGTTACGCCCCGCGGTTCTAACCGCGTGATGATCGATGATGACGATGATTATGAAAGTATCCTATGTGTAAATCCACCGCCTCATCTACCTCAATACCAAATTTTATCGTTTGAGCGTGATGAAGTAATAAACATAGAAACATACTCACAAACTTTCGCCTTTATAATATATGATGTAATATTGTCAACATAATATAAATAACTGTAAACGATTGCTTGTATTTACTAAGTCTGAAAATTGCAATTATTAAAAAGCTACGTAATTATAGTTTTACCTGTGCAATATTGATGGTGTTGGGTTGAAAGTCTCATCCATAGACTGCAAGGCGTGTTCCGTGGAAGATCTACGCGATCGGATCATTATCGTCACGCACTGATACAGGCATACGCTTATACTTCGCTGTAACAAAAACAAATAAGGTATTATAACAGTCAGGCACGAGTAAATTTTACTTAAACATTTCTCTTTACGAGGATCGTCAGTATCGAGGGACAAAGAAACAAGATCAGCCAGTATCAAGGTGGCCACAAAATGAGAAATAGCAAAATCAGTCATAAATGGGATTCCGTGCTTGCAACTCCCCACATCTCCCTGTAGGGGTCACAAGAAGCGACCAAAGGAAAAATACCAAAAAAGAAGAAGTGTCATCTTACACTGCGATCATCAAGCCAAGCGTGGGGATTATGGCAAACGCCTCCTTAATAGGGTGGCCTACCCCATTAAGGAGGCGTTACAGTAAAAATCTTCATTCGAGAAAGGGATTTAACCATACATGCATAATTTATCAAGCTGTTGAAATTTTTAAAGATAGTATGGCGATTACCTACTTTAAAAAAAAATCAAACATAACAAAGAGTAGAATAAGAGTAAAGAGTAGATATAAGAATGCATGTTAAAAAACTTTTTTTTGTTTTACTCTCGTAAAAACGGTCATACATACGCTAGTAAGTCAAACTAATTTTGATTATAGTTAAATCTCTAAACTAAAACAACAAATAAGCAGCCAAGTGGGTGTCGTTCAAAAATAACGTATATAAAAAATTTACTTACCATTATTGCGATCAAGGATTGTATGTTCTGAATGCGCCATCTAGCTTCAAACTTCACCAACTGCACAATCAAGTTCAAAGTCGACGCGCACAAATTAACGGCATCAATTGTGAACACTTGTCTAGGCATCAGTATAGCTTCAGCTAAATGCTCCAAATGCACTCCGACGAACGTTATCGCATCGTTCGCGAAGAACTGACCGTGTTTCATTACCATCATCGATATGAAGTCTAAACTGAATCCATACACCCGCCACCATTCTTGCGGCTTCCATACATTGTTGTCGAACTTGGGAGGTAATAGCTGAAGCCACAGAAACTGGTCAACATCTGCAACTAAGAGATCTTTCGAGAACGGGCCGCGCGAGTACGCCGTCAAACATCTCAACGCAGCCAACGACGTGTGGTAATGATGGCGGTTCTGCAAACACGTGTGCAGACAACAAAGCACTTTGTTAATAAACCTGCTCGACTGGAACCACTGTGACAGTCCCGAAAACATATCGTCGTATAAATCTAGACATTGCTCCAACATTGCCAACGACAACACTATTGGAGGAATTTCTTCATTGACAGTATGTCCGTTATCGTTCTCCTCTTTCTTCGGAACATCTTTGATGTCATCCAAAAGCTTTTCAAGCTCAATACTGTTTATGTTTGTGACAGATCTTATAATACTTTGCGCTGTGACGCTGTTGGCTTTGATTTCGTAGTCCAAGCTGCTGATTGCTACGGTGCAGATGGAAAGTATAGCCCGAATCGCTCTAGGGTGTAGACATTCATAAACTATTGCTGTGTTCGTCAGCAGTGTATCGATTTGCTTCGCGCTGGCTTTTCTATTTTCGAAGCAGTCGTCTTTCCAATTTGATAGCATTATAACGTAAAGTTCTGCCAGTATGACAACGAGTCTTCCGTCTTTTAGATCATCAAGCTCGCTCAGTAGCGCATTCATGCAAGGGGCTACCATTTTAGCTTTATGTGCAATGTTCAAACTTATCGGCATGCATTTGCAGAAAATCGTAGCGAAATCTTTCCAAGAAGTTAACAGCCCCAACCAAACGGGGACTTTGTCTACAGCTTCAATTTCGTTTCTTCCTTTGAATGAGAATATATAATCAATCCATGTATCCAAATTATTCTTGTTTGTATCAAAAAACAGTTCCAAGACATCTTTCATGTTTGCATCAATTTTTTCTCTTGAAACGAACAATTCAATTCCCAGAACGTTGAATATTTGCGCGTAAGTTCTCAATTCCGGTTGGATCTCAGCGAAAAGTGGACTGGTCATGTGCTCCCAGAATTTTGAATTTTCTCTCAGTTTCTTGACTAATATTTGCATATTATTTTTCCACAATGCATGAAACAGCGCCATGATACACGCTAGTAACGGGCTGTGTAAGAATTTTGCATCCTGAAAACAAAAACATATCGAACAATACAAAAATTATATTTAGGTTTGGTTATTCAAAAATGCAATTAACAGATTTTCATTATGTTTGTAAGAGTGCCTAGCCCTAATCAAAGATTCATTATGTTTTTGATTGGGTTATTTGAGTGTTGGGAAAATAATCAATTTGTCATTAATGTTACAATAAAGCCATGTAATTTTACCTTCGTAATTTTTAGTAAGTAGTAATAAAAATTTACCTAAATCGTAAGCCTAACATTTTATCCTTCAAATAAAAATACAAATCATAACATGTTCAATACAGTCAAATACCATAACAGTACTAACAGCTACTTACATATTTAACAGTTTGCAAATAATCCGCCATATATCCCAGAATACCCTCGTGCATAATATCAGCGGGTACAACAGTTTCGTGCTTAATCTCTTGTGTTTGAACACTCTTTTCCTGTTTCTCATCAACTTTCGCAGTTTCGTGGTTCATCATGAAAAACGCCTCGGTAAGGCCCGGTTGTTTTCCTATACACGTCGCCACAAATTCTAGAATGGCAACTTTGAGCGTCATCGTTTCGTAAGCGTCTCTCAGACGATCGAGAAACATTACTCGCACTTGGTATGCGGTCATGTCTAGTGACGCAAACAGTGACATTTGGAAACCCTGAAATAGTCAATTTATATATGACATAATATAAAACAGGTCGAACTTACTCCACCCACGCTTCCAGTTTATTTGGTTTGTCCACTGGGACTAGTAAATTATAGAATATAGGTAGTGTCAATGCTTGGTCAAAAGATGGTATGAGATGGTAAGAGCAAGCATTCAATGCCATATGTATAAATAAAACTTTTTTTCCCATTTGAGGCTAATAAATCAAGTAAAACAGACAAATTAGAACTAGCCAACAATTATATATAGGTAGCGTCAATTCCCACCGAGAGGCAGCGGCGGGCAGTTTTGTTGTCAAACCATTTTCTACTTTATGTCTATCACTGTAATGTATAGTATAAGATGAAAGAATTGACGGTGATGGGCCGCGCTAGTTGTGCATATTTTTCAAGTTATACTATGTGTTTTATTAATACAAACAAAGTCGAAAATGGTTTGACATTAATACTGCGGGCTCTGCGCTGCCAGTCGCTGCCACTTCGGTGGGAATCGAGATTACTGTCATCAAACAATATTGTCCAGAGCGGAAATTAAAGTTTTACCCAATAGGTAAAAATATATAATGTCAAACATACTCACAGCAGCAAACCTCTTCAACAGCCGACAAGCTAGCACCGGCAAGCTCTTGTTAAACGCGTGGTTGATATAACTTGTCACTCTCGGCACCACTTTCAATGAGTCGTTCTGTTTGTTCTGCGTAAATATCAGATGTTCTAAGGGAGTCAACTCGTTAGCGTTTCCTACCAAAGACTTCAAGCGGAGGGCGAACATGACTATCGATACGCATCGCTGGATAGTCGATATGTATTGAGACCCAGTGCCGGATATCCAGTTCGTTTCATTTGCTATGATGCGTTCTAAACGCTCATTACCTAGGAAAAAACAAACAAATACTAAATGGCGACAGACTGTTTACATTCGCCAAAAATGCATAAAGAAGGCTTAACTGACAGAATTAGCACTAAATAGAAGAGTGGAAACGGTTCGCAAAGAGCAGATAATTCGTCAGTCAGAAAGACGTTAAATATAATTATTTATCTGAAAGGATGTTATAACTAATATTTTTATTTGAATATGTATGGCACTGAAAAAAGCCATTGGAACAAAAATTAACTTTCTGCCGACCACAAAAAAGCTTGTAATGTGTAGCATAGCGACTCACAAGCGTAAAAAACTGTAAAATTTATGAAAGTGTTAAGTTTTAAATGCTCATACAATTATCGGGTGCCTGAGCTTAACCAAACGGCAACTAGAAAAGGTCTTTTTTGTGAATGTAAACAAGATCAAACAATTAGTATCTTACCGACAGAAATAATTTTCAACAGCTCAATAGCATTCTCCGTGTGCAAGAGACTGTAAATACACGTCTGTTTCAATAATTTAATACTAGGATTGGTCTCCTTTGTGTCTTGCAATACGAGAGTGATGAATTTGGCGCAACGTTCAAGCATGCTGCGGCGATCCGTCACTTTATTGTATCGCCAACCGTACACGTTTGGGAATACCTCTTGGAGTACGAATATTAGACCGGGTAGAATGATTTCTGTTGTAATTCGCTCATCTGTTGAAGCCTGGCAAAAAAAATAATTATAAAGATATCGTGCATCGTCATTGTCTAGATCAATAGCACAAAACTACTGCGCAATTTTACATTGTACTTTATCAACTTTGACGCAATAAATCACGAATAGTTTATGTTATTTTTATCCCACGACTACTTATTATAAGCAAGAAAACAAAAGCTTTGAAACTTTATCGCACTCTAAAACTAGTTGTGCGGGACTCACGGGAGTTTGAAGAGCAATCAAAATGAGGGAAAGGTTACTACAATATATTCCATCACTAAAACAAGTGAGAAAAGAGTGCTCTCTATAGATGAGAGGAAAGCCCATGTCCATCCGGGCACGTGATGGTCTGATGTGAAAAAGAGAAGGATGTTGAAATATGGCACTTTGTATGGGTATTATTAAGGTAATGATTTGCTTTTTTATACCACGACTCTCATTTTTATGTGTTGTTTCCTAAATCAGACTATGACTATTTATTTAAGTTTTATCTCTGAGATTGTACATCTAAATACTACTACATCTACAATAGTACAGGAGTTTAATTAAACTTGAGCATTATTTAATTATTCCAAGAACTCACTTGTGATGATACACAACAGGTTTTTGAACAGCATGCCTCGCATCTTACATCCAACGTCAAAAGATATTGATACTTGAGAAGCAGAAAAGAATTGATCAGTATGTGAAGCAAGCTAAGGAAAAACAAGAGTTACCAGCAATTATTTAATATTTACTGCTTATCTGTAAAGCCAAGATCTTCAATAAATGTTGAATGGGTAATTTAATTTCATGGCAGTATTACTATAGTCAGCACGATTCCAAACAAACGCAATATACTATATAGGGCATATAATATATGAGGCGGTGAGTGCCAGAGTCGCCTATCTTTCGAAATCAATTGTGTCTGCAAAGCATAGGCCACTTTGGTGTTCACGGACTGAATCATCATCACAATAAAATAAATCTATTAATTTAGGATTGCTTTGTAGCCTTTGCTATCGGTAATATGTATGACTTGAGTGAAGGACACCTCAAACTTGCCCCACATACAGGGGATAAAGGTATGGAAGTGATGATCAGTAAGCACAAACACTGCACATCACGCACCATTTGTGAACATTTACTCATGGCTATACATGTGATAACTCGACAGAGAGCTTAATATAAGTAATAGAGTTCTTATATATGTTTGTATACATTCCTTGGGTGGGAATTAAAAAAATGATGTCTATTTATATCTTACTTACCTCATGAAAAGTACACAGCATATCAATGTAAGCTCCTAAGAACTTGTAAGAGCCTGAGGGTTGTTCTATTGTGACTAAGTATGAGCCAACTGCGGCAGAATCGAACGAGGCCCCTTTGGCATACTCTATATGAGTAAGCTTCTGGTTTAGTATGCGTGGCAGGAGCCCAGTATTTATTACCCTGGAAGAACACAGAAGAAGCTTATTAAAGTAACTCCCAAGTTTAGTACCCTGATGAATTAGGTTACAAATGCAGTATAGATGAAATACTGGACATTGAAACACAAACTTTGATGGTGTAGTATGGTACAGATTAAATAGCCATAAATAATATGGTAGCAAGTCCGACTGCAGTTGTATCATGTTTAATTGTATGCAAGTTAATTATATACATGTATTGTGAAAATTCTGAGATTTCAAATGATTTATTCCTGATTGATAACTACTCTTATAAATATAGCAGTAGAATATTTTTGGTGGTTTGTTGACTTGGTATTTAGGTTAGGACTAGGTTGAATTGGTAAATAATGATTATAAAACATAAATCAACTTAGTAGAAATAATAACTTTGAAATAAAAAATAATCAAAGTACTTTTAAATAACACCTCTGGTTTTCATGTTTCTTACATCGTAACTGGCGCAATCCTAAACGGGGCGCGCCGACGGCTGGGAGGTAAACCTGCATTAAGTTTGAAAACATCAGAAATATAAAACATTGAGAATTGTCTGTAACATACCTTAGATGGATCTCTTTTGGAAACAACGGTATCAAGGCCGTGCACACTTCCAAACATTCCATAAGCAGCGGTAACTGTGGCGACTCAGTTCTCATGAACCGGACCAAAACATCAAAAACTCCTTCGCTGGGCCCAACTAAAGTCTTCGGGATCTCTTTAGAAGGCACCAACGCTGCTATCACCCCTTTTAACACTCTAGTCCCTTCGTAAATCCTTTGCAATGTTACTTGGATACTATTCTGATGATGCTGTTTCCTATCCAACGCTTTACTGATTTCGTTGTTGAATATTGTCCAGTAAGAGTAAGGTGTGCGGAAGTGAATCATTGTCCCTCCTTTTCGTTCCATGATTGTGGCTTTGGAGCCGATGTCGATGCGGTAAGTGGGATCTTGAAGAGGGTAGTACTCTCTGCCGATCATTGCGTCGTCGCCTTCGATTGAGACGATCGGAACGGCATTGGGATTGTAGATTTCTGCGTACACTGGCAGGCTTTTGAGTTCGCCTAGGAGCTGTCAATAATAGTGGATATGTTTCTACATCAGTAATCATACATTCAATAATAATAACAAATATTTAAAAAAAAGTTTAGATATCATTAAATTAATAGTCCGGAAAAACAGTTAAAAAAAAAAAATATTTAGTGATAATTCTAATTTTCCTGCTGAGCCGTCGTGACGCCATAAACGCCACGTAGCCAAACGAAAATTATTTATTTTCTACGCGTTTTGCTTCTACACGAAGCATCTTCAGGAGGTTTAGACTCTTCGAGCGCACCATCGAGAATAAATTTAATCCACTGGGTGGTTTAACAGGGAAGTTGTAATTATTCTTTTAATGCATCTTAACTTTAAATATTGAAGTCAATTAACTAACTGTTATATTTAGGTAAAATGGCTAAGTTACTCTTCCAGCCTACGCCTTCATTTTTATTACTAAATAGGATATCATGCCTATCGCATGCTAAGCGAATAACACGTTTGCATTTTTTTAAAGTATTTATCAATATTTTCATCATAATCTGGAATCGAACCCTCGTCCCCCAGTTTTACACACCGGGTGCCTTAATCTCTCGGCCATCGAGGCATACTCCATGACGAATTTTGTGCACTAAGTTTATTATATAATTTGATTTGAGTAATTATGCTGCCGAAGACAGCAGCAGGCCAGGCGAAGATTGGTAACTGGCTCACAAGCACAGCTGCAAAATGCAGCGTTAAGTGCTTGGCGACAGATTCTCTACTTGATAGATAGGTAAACAGTACCATGAATATGTAGTAAAATCTGATTACATTAAAGGGCAGATTTAAATCAAACTCAATCAAACTAAAACGCCTATTTTACAATATAGATACAACTGTTAGGAATTATAGGTACGGCATAGACAAAAAAACATCACACCAGCCTAACTGAATACTTTAAAATTCTATAAAATAAGGCTCCTTTTTTTAAATAATAAACTATGATTACTTATGATTATCAATAACAGTGTAGAAGACAGAGACAAAAGAAAATCACTGCTGAAACAATGACGCTTATTCCAAATAAATTATAGGTACGTACATTAACGACACTGCTCTTCCCCGCTTGAGCTAAGCCCGCAGCTAATTTCGACAGAACATCGAAGTTAAAAGGGAAGTACTCCAAAGCAGTATTCCAGAGTGACACCACGCCAAACTCCTCATCCCTCTGGTGGAGATTCCAAAACTCGCAGGCTATTTCTGGAGATTGAAGGAGGTCAGCGCAAAGGTCCATGATGCCGGGCTGGTGGCTGAGAGTACCATCGCCGTCGAACTTGTCACATAAGTCGTTGAGGAGGTGGAACACCCGTTGGCGGGCGATTAGTGCACATTTCGATTTATCCTGAACAAAAAATCACAGTTTTAGTGTTCTATACCTAAAGGGCATGTTACCACCATAACCAAAGCAACACAGCTTAGATAATAGTTAGTTTTAATTTTGAATATGTAATAATTCAACATGAGTTAAACGCATTTTGTTATCGATTTCCAAACCATCAACAACTCCAACCTTAAATAACCTTAAATAAGCATATACAAACTTTTATATTTATATTTTTTTTATTGGGATTGAGATGGAACAAACATGAGGCCCACCTGATGTTAGCAGTATCCTCTGCCTATTATGCATATGCATTTCGTCACAAGTTACGAGCACTGTTGTTAGTCGCACAGCGACATACAGTTGTTAAGTCTCATGTGCCTGTAATTTTACTGGCTCTCAAGTACTGCTCCCGGAACACACCGGTAGGTGCTTGGTGACAGATTTTCTACTTGAGGGTGGTAGCTAGCTTAGCGAGCATTCGTAAAATGCCCTTGTCGTGAAGCTCAAGCCGGCGATCGGGTTCGAACCATGGACCACACGCCACAGCAGTCCATAGCTGTTACCGCTCGATTATCGTTGCTATAAATATCATATTATATATTTGTGTGCTGTGTGATACTTTGGTATTCATGTTTTATTACAATATTTCCACTTGATATCTCAAATGTGACGGAGCTTAAGCTTTACACTGATCACTTACAGAGAATCCCGAGCTGTCCAGCATTTGCTGCAGGAACTGAAATACATGCATCCTCAGTGCAGTCGCCCCATAATGTTGGTACTGACTTTCAAATAATTTGGCATGTGGTTGACTCTGAAAGCAATTAACATATAAATTACTAGCTTTCCGGGCGGGGCTCCGCCCGCGCGTAGGTCGGTTATCGCGCCAAAACATTAACCTCTTTTTTGCGCAGTTGGATAAAAACTATCCTATGTTTTTTCCCGGGTCTCAAACTATTTCCATACCAAATTTCATTCAAATCGGTCCAGTAGTTTTGGCGTGAAAGCTTAACAGACAGACAGACAGACAGAGTTACTTTCGCATTTATAATATTAGTACTGAAGATACATTTTTTTTTAATGTTATTGTGACGGAACAAGCTCGAGGCCCACCTGATGTTAAGTGGACTAACCTCTGCCTATAACAGATGCATTTCGTCACAAGTCACGAATTGCACTGCGCCTGTCACCTTGAGACATATGAAGTCTCATATGCCTGTAATTTCACATTATAAGATTTTTTTTTGCCCTGACGTTTCAAACACATTGCGGTGATTGTGGTTACAGGTAGACTGCCTTAGAAACTGCAAGTAAACATATTTACATACTTTTATTAACTGAAGTTTATAATGGTACATTTCCGGCTTAAGGTAATTTCACCAATTAATTCTTTAATCAATGTTTTATACTTACCACAACTTTCCATCAAATTATTCAACATGTGGAAGAACAGAATAAATAATTATACATACACTCATAATTTTATCCTTTTATAGAAAGCACTTTGGATGGAAACAGATAACTTCCAACGTGTTTGAACAACCTGCAACCCCAGAATACTGTCCTGGTACGTTTCCAATTATGCTATAGAAGGCGGTGCTGGACAGTCGTTTTTTTCATCCATTTGAATACACATGTTATTTTTTCTGTGCTTTGATAGTTGAAGTGTACTTTGTTGCTTCGTAGCTAGTCGCTTATTTGTTGCTATGACTTTGTAGAATTATCCTTCTGTTATACAAATTTGGTGGCACCGTTTTTATTATAAATTGACTGAGTATTATTTATTATGCAAGCGTAAAAAAATTGGACTTTCCAGATGTTTAGTGGCCTTATGGTCCAATTCGAATGGTAATGAAAAATATGATCTTTATTTTGAAATTCAAAATCCATAATCCAAACTTGAAATAATTAAATTAATTACCATTTTAAAAAAATCAAATTACAGTTTTACGAGAGGAAAAATTATAGTCATGTGTGGGATTCGGACCCGCATCATCCACCCCTTTAGCCGGGGTATGCTCTGACCGACTGTGCTAACATGACAATCATAACCCTAATTTTTCCTCTCGTTCTTTAACCATCATATGGACCGACGGATTAATTACCATTTTGTTAGACAATTAAGCCCCAGCACCCGCTTCCATAGCCTAATTGGATGCATCAGCATGATATTCTGTACCTAATACTAATACTAACTCATTATCCTTTTATCTGAAAGTATCCTTTTAACTTACCTGTAAAGTCAACATCATCCATGTTACCATCATGGCGCTATGTTCCACATTCATTTGTAATTTTGTCAGTTCATACTCCACTGTCTCTTTTGTACTATCAATCCATGATGAAATATTCTGCCTGAAAGAAATTAAAATATATGCACATTGCACATGTCAAAATAAAATCACATTGAGTGCAAAGAAGTATCAGAATAATTTACATATTTCATCTGCATATTACTCAATCAAAACTATATGTGTGTGCAGTTATAAGTATTTAACGAGACTCAATTGCGATAAAAACATGTATATTTTTATTTATTTACCTCGACGTTAATTGAAGCGCTTGTAGAGAAGTTTGCTTAGCCATTCTGAATCGATCAGCAAAGTTAAGCAACGTCCACCTCGGTCATGACTTGGATGGGTGACCACTGGTTGGAAATTACTACTGAGCGCTTCCGTGCTTCGGAGGGCACGTTAAGCCGTCGGTCCCGGTTGTTGTCTTAGGATGGCAGTCGTAATAGCATGGTGGTCGGGCATTTTGCGACTGCTCGCTTGGCTAGCTACCACCCTCCTAAGTTGAAAATCTGTCGCCAAGCACCTAACGGTGTGTTCCGGCAGCTGTCCTTGAGAGCAAGTAATTCTAGGTTAGCCTGAACAACATCTTCGACCACATCATCACTTACCATCAGATGAGATAGTGGTCAAAGGCTAACCTATCAGGCATAAAAAAAAACAACGTGTTTTATCGTGATCAAGTCCCGTTAAATACTTATAACTATGTGTTCAAGTCGCGAAAGTCTTAAAGTTACTATAATTATGTGTGTATACCTGGCATAAATTCATAGGTGGCGCGGTATTATTTCCTAAAAAAACAATATGTTGAATTTTATAGTTAACATCATCATATTTGTAAAAACATCAAATTATGCTATGGAAGCAGCAAATATCGAAACTTTTTGAATTGAAACAGCAGACATCACTGCAAGGGGGAAGGGCATTTTGCGAATGCCTGCCTGGCTAGCGACCAGCTTCAAGAAGAAAATCTGTCGGCAAGCACCTCACACGGGGTGTTCCAGCAGCCAGTGAAATTACAGGCACATGAGACTTAACAACTACGTCTCAAGGTGACGGGCACAGTGCAATGCGTGACTTGTGACGAAATGCATCTGTTAAAGGCAGAGGTAAGTCCGCTTAACATCAGGTGGAACTGGAGCTTGTGCCGTCACAATAAAATAAAAAAATAAAAATTTAACCCTTACTGATCAAGGCACTAAAATTGCTATAGTGCGATGCGTTTTTAGTGGCTAAACTAGTCCGTCGCTATATATGTGTATTTCACATTATAGCTTAATCTAGATTAAAATAAAATAGTTACTTTTCCTTTAATTGTGTGCAGTACACGAAATTATTTCTAGTAATTGCACACTCAAGCCTATAAATACCTATAAAGTTATTCATTAATAGCAGTAATTAGTGATAATATCAAAAATATTGGTACAATTTATTTCTGTCATTACATGGATGAATTCCAGTACCTACACAAATGTTAGGTGAACTTTCACAAAATTCTCTAGATAATAACTAACCTCAAACCATATCTATGCTGCTCATCATAGCCATTGCAATAAGGCAATCATCGATCTATTGCCACTTGGATTATTTTGAGTCATCTTTGTATATTATTTTTATTTCATTAATTACTTATAGCATTGTCATTTATTGTTCAAGAATAAGATTGTATAATATTATCTACCTGGTGAAATCAATAAGTAACCAAGATTACAGACTTACAATTTTCTAGCATCGGCAGTCACCATGAAAATAGCCACTTCCATATACATAATCCGCATGCAGGCCTCCCTGTGCCTCTCTTCAAGCAAGTCATTAAACCCATGACTCTTGCCAAAACTGTGCTTTCTGAACAGCGAAAACAACTTACTAAATTCTGTGTGAGTAAAGGGATCTTCATTTGCTATATGGAGCAGAATTTGAAGAATAGCCAGCTGCTCTCTTAAGTTATTCTCTGCCCACTCTTGTTTAACGGTTTCACTTGAAAATTCACTTTGTATCTTTCTCGGTGGAGGTGCGGCATTTAAAATCTTCTCAAACTGTGACAACAGTGAGGTTTTTATGCTTTGAACTCCAATATCCTTAACTATTTTGTAAAATTCTATGTGATATTTGTGGTTTGGGTCATTTTTGAATTGAAATATATATTGTAAGAGCTTCAATAGGAATTGCCTTTCTGCATAGTAGAAGTTCCATAGATTAGGCAATAGGAAAGATGGCCGTGTGTCTACAAAGGCCACATTTTTGAGAGCATTTGCTGGAGATCCATATGATATGTCACACAAATGGTTCTTGACAATATCCCAAATTTGAAAGCAATCCACATCCTAAAAACACAGTGCAAGTGTCAGAAATATTACAGTAGTAATGTTAAGTATATCATATTATACCAAGGAAAATACTCTACCTACATTGGATGGTCATTATAGTAATCTTTTACATACAGTTCAAACTAAGAATATGCATAAGAACTATACATTATTATTGTATTGTATGATTGTAAAAAGCAACTCAAGGAATATATGTGGCATAACCTCTACTACACAAGTCACTTTAATGTTAGTAGGGTTAGGAAGCAATACTAATCTCCCATAATCATCTAATCTCAATGACGGGAACCTCAATTCTCAATTACGGGATTAACCCTGAAGCATATCAGAATCTCCCGACATTGGGCAACAGCAGTCGATGACTTATTCTGCTTATACTCAGATTTCAACAAAACATTCATGCTAGAATACTATTGTTTTGCATTCTGACCAACAACACACACTTTGAATAGCAAATGATTCCATAAATTTCGATTATTGGTGACAAATCCAACATCCAAAAGCATGCAGACAGGTACTAGCTTGTTTACAATTTGTTTTTGTTGAGCAATTCTTTTCATTTGTTAACTTTAATCACGTGATTGTTATTTTGACTTAGCATAATGATTTTTAGTATTACTACAACGATTAAATTATTGTCATTATTCTAAAAATATTCAATGTAATATAATTGTAACTACATATTAAAATGACATATACTTTTTTTTCATATATTATGACATATATATATATTATACAAAATAAATAAATACAAAAATTATAACACTATAATAAAATATATACTATAATTAATATAAATACAACCATACATACACATTTTATTTTATTATGTAGGAGAGTATATGTGAACCAGCTTAAAAACAGACAACAAACTCAAGAGCACCTAGAGTTGTGAATTGGACAAATAAAACTATTGACTTGTTTCTTAAAACTGATAAGAGATCGAGCACGCTTAATAGTGACTGGTACGGAATTCTACAATCTAGCTTGTACTGTAAAGGAAAAGTCATAGCAGATAGTGCTACACTCAGGAGCATTAAGAATTAGGTGTTCAGATGACATGGGTTTAAGGGAATAGTTTATATATATAGTCTATGTAGGAAGCTAAAGCATTCTTAGAGATATCGCAGGGACTTCAGATTAAACAAAATACTATAGGCGAGAGAAACTATATGAGTATTCCCACTAACATTTATAGGGAGCCACTTGAGCTTATAGCAGAAATGTTGGATATGATGTATATTGTAAGAATAATGTAAGGAGTTTGATATGGACAGGATTATGACTATATATAACATTGATAATGATTGGGCAGGTTATTATATTCTAGTACAATAACTATAGAGTGGAAAGATCTATAAGGGAGGTTGGAGTACCTGTGGGCCTGCAATGACTTTTGGTTTGCCTAATGATTAAGTTGTAATATGTAGCTATAGTGTTGTTAAAGTTTGTGTCTTTTTGATAATAATGGCATACCGCCGATAAAAAAAAACTTACAATGTAAGTCTGCAATATTTGAACCACACTCATAAGTTTTGTTTGATCAGGGAACTTGGCTTGGAGCTTTGAAAACTCATCCGATTTGTTCGGTTTGTAACTATCAACGCCTTTACGGAGTCCTTCAATAACATCCTTTCCTCCAAGAACCAGGTCCAGTTCCTCGTTTGTAAGACTTTCAGATGTAGTCCAGCGCCAGAGCTGCTTCCAGTAGCTGGTAAGAGATAACAACAAAACTAAATATATAGTCCATATCGTAAAATTCTGTGTGAGCTTTCTGAATCGTACACGTACCAAATTCCCGTTTCAGACATGGTTTTATTTACATACAGCGTTGGGAAATTTAATTTATACAAATATCATTTAAAACTAACCCCAACGCCGCCACCACAGATTAATAAATTCCACAGATTACTTAGTCCTTTCTAGCAATTCTAGCTAGAGGTGTGACTAATATATTCGTATTAGGTAATAGGTTCAAGGCAGAAGTTTAATATTAAGTAATTGGACTTTTGTCGTAATAGGTTAATCAAATAATAGTGAGCAACGTGACGGCGACCGAGTGACGCTATGCCTGTGACTTGCCATCTCACTCACTCGTCGTGAGAAAATGCGACACCGACATTCCAATTTGCAATGTATCCTCACGGCTCGGTCCTAGCGCGCGGAGGCATTCGGTAAAGTTATTGCATGTGTATGTCACTTTTTGTACAGGAGCTTCGTGGATAATCAGAATGAGACCATGCAATGAATATCGATTTGTTATTAAAATTTTGCATTTTTATGGGTTATTTTAAGTAAACCTATTATTTTAGGGCTGCCTATAACATACTATTTTAAAAATATATTAAAAATAATACATAAACTATATAAAAAAATAATCTACATATATAATGTAAATACAACTTATAAGACATTAAAAATATCATGATTTACTTTGTAAATACACAAAATATTTCATTGACAGTGCCTTTTAAGGTATATAGGCAAAATAAATCACTTTATATTTATATCAATAACGTGAGATTACATAATATTTTAACCAATAACCGTTAAAAGTTCTCACTATTATTTGACTATTACCCAGTAATAGGTTAGATATCATAATATTGGCTAAGTGTTATATTCTATAATAGTAATACGAATATACGATCCTAATATAACACCTCTAAACCTCTCTGATAAGTTCACAATAAACCAAAGATTATAGTAGTACTTATTGCTTCCATGAAGAATACAGAGTCCCCAATAAACGATGTACGTTACATGTCATTACCATAACTCACAATAATAAAATAAGGCCGCCGCGCACCAAAGATCTGAGTGTCTGAATATCTGAATGAGTGTGGGAATGAATTTTCATCTTGCTTATTTATTAATTAAAGCCACTTACTCGAGATCAAATTAAAACGGTTTACACTACCAGATTATATTAATAATAGTGACAAAATCAAATGTGTGGCCATTAACCACCAAGAATGGATGTTTTGTGGTCAGAAAGAAAATAGAGCCGGACTTTAAAGTTATCAGCCATTTCAATTAGTTAGCCACCAAACACCTAACGGTGTATTCCGGCAAGCTATCCTTGAGAGCCGGCAATCTATTCAGGGGTAGCCTAAAACTCCTTCAATCACATCAATGCTTACCATCAGGTGAGATATTGAACAAAGTTTTTTTTTTTATATTGGGTGCCTGTCAGCTACCACTAATTAATTGATACATAAGGAAACAAGGAAGACCATGGATATATGGTTTTATTGTGATAAAATTTGTAGTACGATTGACATTCAGACAGATTGACATTTCATGTCACTTACACTACAGGCAATATACAAATGAGTATTTATGAAACACCACATTCACCCCAGTCAGACTACATAACCGTGAAGACGGGCTGGGGCTCTTCATTCTCGTGAAGAACGTCGGGATGCTACAGCTTCACATTGGTCATCACAGTAAGTTGGAGATTCTTCCTTCATTGCAGGTGTTTCTGCTTCACCCTCGGCATCCTCAAACTGATCCTCAGATTCTGATTGATCATTTTGTAATGATGGAAGAGGGGCCAGTTGTCTATTCGATAAAGTTGTTTCTCGGCTGTCAGATAATCTTACATAAGAATACGAGAGGTTTGCTTCTAGAAGCTCCACTTCTTCCACTTCGGAATCATATTTGGATCACCTTTGGTTATTTCGCATTAATATAGGACCACGTTCCAAAAGCCACGTAGGCAATGAATCTCCGTTTGCTGTACGACGTGGGTGGCTAAAGAATATTTCATGAGGTGTAACATTAGTAGCCAAGCAAATTAATGCTCGGATAGAGTGTAGAGCAGGTGATAATACAGTTTGTTCCCAGTAAGTTGTGTCGAGATTATTGGTTTTTCAGTAAAATTTTATCGTTCTCCATAAAGTGCCATTGAGACGCTCCACTTGCCCGTTTCCTTGAGGATTATATGGCGTGGTTCGACTACACGCAATACCATTATTTATTAAGTATGTTCGCAATTCCTACGACATAAAGGCTGTTCCACGATCAGAATGTATACCTATACTGTGGTGCAACATATGTAAAGAATAGATCTTGTAAGCATTTTATTACTGTAGCAGCATACAAATATTTACATGGGTAAGCGAACGGAAACCTTGAACATTCATCAATAATCGTCAGAATATAGCGATTCTGGTTATTAGTAGGCAAAGGCCCCTTAAAATCAATGTTTAACCTTTCGAATGATGCAGTTGCTTTTAAAAGAACACCTTGTTTCTTTACAAATCTGGGTTTCATTTCTGCACATATTCGACATTCTGATGTCATCTTCTTGATATTATCGACGGAGTAGGGTAGGTTTTTTGAACGCACCCAGTGTGTCATGCGTACCATACTAGGATGACCCATGATATTGTGTAATTCAAACAATTTATATGTAGTCATATTTGAACATACTCGAGAAAGAGTATCCGCCGTGACGTTGTCCTTACCCGAACGGTATATTATATCATATTTGTAATAAGATAATTCTAAACGCCACCTTTCGATCTTTTCTTTTTTAATTTTGCTTGTATGAGTTTGGTGAAACATAAATGAAACAGATCGTTGGTCAGTTATTAACAAAAAATGTCTACCAATAAGATAATGTCGCCACTTTTTCAATGATTCAACAACAGCGCTAGCTTCTTTTTCTATTGAAGAATGTCGTCATTCTGATTCGCTTAGTGTACGAGAAAAGAAATCTACTGGGCGGTCCTTTGCGATAAACACGCTGCGATAGAATGCTCTGAAGCATCGGTTTCTACAGTGAAAGTCTCATGTTTTTTTTTTAATGCTGATAGGTAAGCCTTTGACCACAATCTCACCTGATGGTAAGTGATGATGTGGTCGAAGGTGTTAACGGGCTTAACCTAGCAATACTGGCTCTCAAGGACAGCTGCCGGAACACACCGTTAGGTGCGTGGCGGCAGATTTTCTACTTGAGGGTGGTCGCTAGCCAGGCGGGCATTCGCAAAATGCCCTTCCACCATGCGGTGAAGCTCAAGCCCGCGGCGAGATTCGAACCATGGACCTGCTGTGCGGCAGTCCATAGCCAAAGCCACTGAGCTATCACTGCTTCAAGTTGATCAATTACATTTAAAGCAGATTTCATTATGTCTGATTTTAACTTTTGTAATGCATCAATTGCTTTATTTTGCAAAGAAAATTCAGAGATTTTTGTCAGTGGATTAATATTTTCTGAAAAATTTCTTACCCATTTAGAATAGTGAGCGAACATGCCTAAAGCCCGTTTTAAAGATTGCATGTCAGCTGGAATTGGCAAGTTCATAAGGGGACTAAGACGTTCTTGATCTGGTTTAATTGAATTCTTTTCAATTTTATACCCTAATATTGTGATAGATTCTTGTCCATATACACATTTATCTTCATTGAGTGTAAGACCATATTTCGTTACAGTTTCCTTAAGGGCCCGTTTCAGAATGTTCGAGTAAGTTCCGGTCTTACTACCCAGATCATATTTAATAAATAAAACACAAACGTTTCACAGTCATCGGTTTAGCCTATACATCGGTTAAAGTTTGAAAGGCCCTGCATGTTAACTGTCATTTTTATGATTCAGTTATTTTATATTTATATGTTGCCTAGCAACCCGAAACTTTATTAGGACATTCTGAAACGGACCCTAAATCTTGTCAAATTATGATCGTATTCTTCTTTTGTTTTTCCACAGATAGTGACGTCATCAAGATATGAATATGTAACACTTAATTTCTCTTTAGCTATAACATAGTGAAGCGTTCTCTGAAATGCGGTAACGCCGTTGGTCACTCCAAACGGAATACGTGTAAATTGGTACAAATTTCCACATGCTTCAAATGCTGGGATTTTTTTTCGTTTGACAGGTTAGGCACCTGATGGTAAGCGCTTCGAAGATCAATT
This sequence comes from Plagodis dolabraria, assembly GCA_963854805.1. Lineage (NCBI taxonomy): Eukaryota > Metazoa > Arthropoda > Insecta > Lepidoptera > Geometridae > Plagodis > Plagodis dolabraria. The sequence continues at coordinate 9,457,039 of OY978442.1, forward strand.
TGAGTGAAAAAATTGTGCTCTGCTACTTTAGATACGATTGATTCTATGTTAGGCAACGGGTATGCATCTAGTTCTGTATACCTATTGATTGTTAAAGAGTTGTCAACAACAAGCCGTTTGCGATGTGTTACCTCCAGTGATCAAAACTTGTGCTCGCCAAGGAGAATTGCTAGGCTCAATGACCTTATCTTTGATGAGTTTGCTGATTTCTTCCTTAATAAATAGATTATCAGCGTCAGAAAATCTTCTCGATTTGATGGCAATAGGTTTAACATTCGATGACAGATTTGAAAATATTGAAACTTGAGGTAATGCGGCTTCCATCACATTACAGATTTTTAGTGGGTTTTCAGGCCCTCCAAATTTAATTTCTAATGAAGAATGATCGCTTAAAATGATGATATCAGCACAAAGGTCTTCTAAGATGTATAGAATTTTCCGATTGTACGTATGGTCATTTAGTTTTATAGTAGCATAACAGTACCCATCTACATGCGACGTACGTTTCTTTGAGGCCAAAGCTACCATTTCTTTCCAATGGTAGCGTTTCAAGCAGAGCATTTGTGCAAAACTTTTATCTATGAAACTAATTGAGCTTCCACTTTCAATCAAAGCATCAGCCTTATAGTTGTTGACGGTGATGGACACTTCTGATTTGCTTAGACAAACTGGAGAAGCTGCTAAAATTTTTGATAGTTCCGAATGACTAGGTTCTACTATAGCATTATTAGTTAGCTTGCTTTTAATGCTATCACTTCTGCAAACTTTAGCAAAATGTCCTTTTTTGTGACATGACAGTAAGCCGGGAATTCCGGGCATTTTATTCTCTGATGTACATTACCACCACAGAATAAGCAGCCATTTCAAGTGACAAAGCTTAACCACGCTTCTTCTAAACTTATTTCTAGATTTTCTAGTAGTCTTTGACGGATCTTTTGTGAGTGTATACCGGCGATAAATGCATCGCGCACATATTCGTTTCTGTGTTCCTCAGCATTGACAGATTTGAAATTACAATCAAACGCTAGTTGGTGTAGTGTGCGTAAAAAGTCAGACACCGTCTCTTCCAATTTTTGTTTTGCACAAATCAGCATATATCTAGCGTGTATCTCATTTTTAGATTTTAAATATATTTTATGTAAAAGATTGATAGCTTTGGTGTAATCTCTTATGTCTCTTACAAGTAAATACACATTAGGGGATATATTGTTAATAAGTATCTTTAATTTTGTGCTGTCAGATACCTTTGCCTGATCCGTTTCTTCTTCAAGATAGTTGGCGAATATTTGTTTCCAGTACACGTATTTTAAAACGGCTGCTTGAGATCCCGCATCGACATCAAACTTATCTGGTCTCAGTAATCGTGTTACGGTGGCCATTGCTCATTACGTTTTTATTATCACAATAAATTGATACATAAGTAAACAAGGAAAACCATGGTTATATGGCTTTATTGTGATAAAATTTGTAGTACGATTGACATTCAGACAGATTGACATTTCATGCCACTAACACTATAGGCAATATACAAATGAGTATTTATGAAACACCACATTAATAATAATAAATATTTGAATAACGGACCCCTTAAGCAGCTTGCCTATCAGCTGTGAATAAATAATTGACCGAGTGCGGCGAGGTCTCAGAGTCTCCTGGGAACAATCGGCGTTTGTATGTTTGTATCTATTACATTCGAGTACGATTCAGTCCGAAGATAACTTAAGTACCGTTGGTCCTATTGCCAAATGCGTTTTTTTTACACGTATAGGTTAGGACATTATGTTTTTAAAGTTCTAATATGATAATTTGGCCGCGTGACGGAACGAACTCGATATTACGTAAATATTACCCGTAAAAGACACGTGGTGACATCTCGCGTACATTTGCTGTGGCGCGTATATAGAAGTTTTGTTTTGTTTTTTGTTCGAGTAGTCTCGAGATTTGGCTTTGCACGTTTTTGATTATAGAAACAAGATGTACAAACAAAAAAACTTATCTAAAAAGTACAAACATTATACAAAAAAAATCCAAAGATTATGCGATTACAATAAATAATCGTTATTTATTTTACGTGTATATGTAATGTACTGAAACATCTATGTTTGTTTACATCGCATCGTCGACAAGGACAATAGAAATAGGGCATGTAATATCGGATGATTTTCGATTCCGGAACTGAGTTACGATACTACTGGTGCGATCACGGAATTCCGGAACCGGTTTCGGAATTAGAAAAAGTATAGGAAATATAAAAAAAAAACAATAAATACGCATTAAATTGTTTCGGAAAATCAAATCTTTATTATAAAAACTAAATAAATTGTCAAAACTCTTGACTGAGATCAATTAAACAGCCTTCTATTAGGTTTACCTTAGTAAATATAACAAAAAATAATCAACTTTTTAATAATAGACATTATAGCAAAATCAACGTGTGCTAGCTATTTACAATTGCAATGTAGCTTATACTTTAATAAAATTATGATGAATATAAAATTAAGCAGATTTGTACGATGATGAGCGTTATCGCGCTCCTAGCGTGCCGTGCGATTGGCGCATGTAAGTGTGAAGTATATTACAGTACAGTCTGCGTCTTGAAATCTTTAAATCAACTTATACTAAAAAGAAATATAAAGTATATATATATGATAAGAATTACTTTTTCAATTAGATCGTTCTTCTTGATAATATGTTCTCAAGAGTATCAGAGCATCTAAAATTTTGTCTGAGTTGAGGTTGAGGTTCTTTGGCATTTTTGTATGCAATAAGTTCCCATTTTGACCATAACGCTGGCACCGTCGGTAGTGTGGCTAACGACATCTTCATCTAAAGTTACTTCAAATTAAGCCAAGACATCTTCATCTAAAGTTACTTCAAATTAAGCCAAATGGTCATATTCAATACCGTAAGTGCCGGCATAGTTCCTGTTATTTGAACAAGGCTAAGAGTTTTGAAGTTTAAACCGCCAAACCCCCTGCGATGTAAATTTATATTCATATTTATTGTCCATTCGTCTAAGCTTAGAGCGAATCTATGTCCAGCTAGTTTAAGTTCTATGATTTTGTGTTTCATCTCTGATTTTCCTTTTTCGGCTTGTGTGAACACTATTTTTGCTATAGTTTTTAACGAAACACAGCCACTTTTCTTAAATAACTGCTTTAAATCTTGGCAAGAGAGTACAAATATTCAAATTATATTATTGGTGGTAACTTATTTTGCAAATAATTATATGAGTATCGGATTGCGATATTTACTTCAGTTCCGGAATTGTAATATCGTAAAAAATCATCCGAAATTCTGGAGTTACGAAATCTCGGAATTCCGGGATCCATGCCCTAAATAGAAATAACAATAGTAATTAATTCCAGTAATGAATAGATTCAGGCGTTACTTTGCGGAAATCCATATTTAAAAATAACAAATGCTTTTAAAAGTATCTTAAAAAACATTAAATAATATTCAAATAAAACACTTAAATGTGTATAAAATTATATATCTAGTGACAATTCCGCCTAACTTACACTAGATAACATGAAAATTAGGCATGAAAATTATCGTCACTAGATATGTAATTTTATATTTTTTTAAGTGTTTTATTTAAATATTATTTAATGTTTTTTTAAGATACTTTTAAAAGTATTTGTTATTATTTAATAGTAATTCCACTGCGGATGCTAAGAGGTTACTGTGTGTTCTGTACAGTCTTTCCAATCTCCACAAAATTTTATATGCAAGAGTCGCTTGTCAAGATGTCGCGAGTCTAGTTCGGGGCAAACTACTAGTACTAATAAAGATATGATTGAGATTATTAGATTACTATTTAGAAATAGACACACATCCGTGTACCATGCGTTCGGGTAGCAGTCTGGTCAAGCATGTTTGCAAATTATTTTTTTTTACCAAATCTTCTCTCATTTGTGGTCACTGTGGGATATTTGAGTCAGTTATTTCGTCATCAAAACGGTGTCAATTACTCTTAAAATATAGTTTATATATTTTTTGAAAGAAAGCGGTTCATATGAAGACTCCGTAATGGGATTCTAGGTTAAGCCTGTTAACACCTTCGACCACATCATCACTTACCATCACGTGAGATTGTGGTCAAGGCTTACCTATCAGAAATAAAAAAAAAAAAAAAAAAAAAAAAAATATTTTTTCTTAAGTCTTTTAACTCTTTGCAGCAGTCTCGCTCTTAATTAATATCTAATTAATAAAACGTATTTCTTAAACCTAAATTTTAGTTATTCCACTGCCGCAATGACTCAAGGGAGACTGTGGCATATATATGTTGCAATTATGCGCTCTGTTTGCCAGACAACGACTAGTAAGATCCATTTTCACGACATCGCAACAGCAGCGGTACTTAGGTCTGCCAACAGGTCGGCTACCATTCGGAACTCCAAGGTACGCTCTCATCACAACAATATACTCCTTTTACATTTATTTATTATATATTAGAAAATACCTTGAACAAAGTTTAAATAGCTGACCATGAACTAGCCCAAACTTATAAACGAACAATGACTCAAAATAATGAATAGACCAGTATGAAAGTACATTATTTATATCATTATATTTATCCTTTGACAATATAATACTACTATTACGTATTTTTCATTACTCTTTGATCTAGTTTATGTAAAGATCTTATTTTAACCTTGTCATCAGTTATTACTAGCTACAACAATGTATTTGATTTAGAGACATCTTTCACCATGACAGGTACATACTCATTGGCCTACGATTTCTTGTATGGCCTATGTAACTCTTATTCATCTTTTCTCAATGGTACTATTAAAACGTAGTATATGGCTTCGCTTCGAGTCTCAGAGTGCAAATGTTTCCTTGGTTGTTTTTATATCCTACTCGGATATTCCTACTTGGTTGTTTTTACATCCTACGGAACGACACGCTTATTTTACAACCTTAAATATTAAAATATTATCTTTATTATGGTATTTATTATCTTTTCTTTTTTCCGGTGAACTAGCAAAAAATATATGGTTTTTATGGTATTTGAAAAGCATAATATCACCGTTATCTGCAAAAATCAAATAAGTGCATATAATTCTGTAAAAAACAAATTTCAGTAATTTCAGAAAAGGTTCCAATCTCATAACGACTGATTTGATAGTTAAAAAGTTGCAACCATCAGAGATTCCGAACGATTGAGTTGTCAATAACCGAACCTTTTACTCTCAAGGTTGTGAACGAAGTTATTGTGAAAATTGCACTCCGAGTACGTAGTATTATTATATGTTCTATGAAGTGAGCACTATTGGCTCAACAAATAAGCATTGCAATTCAACAGGGCAATGCTGCCAGCATGCTGGGCATGCTGCCAACTGGTAGTGGGCTGGAGCATTTGGACTGCCTGTGAGTTTGCTATGACTTATAGGTTATCCAAATGCTTATATTGTAGTTAGCTGTAGTGTTGCATCATGGAAGTAATAAGTACTGTACATGGTACAGTACTTATAGTACTTATTACTTCCATGTGTTGCATATAGTTCGTAGTATTTTGTTAAATAAAGGCATACCACCAGAAAGTTGCTTTAAGGTTCTGAACGTAGCCCAGCGGTTCATTTACAATTTGACTTTGAGTTTGAAACAATTTTGACGTTTAACCGTCGACGTCTGCGTCGGTCAATGTTGACAGTGACAAATAAATGGATGAGATGGACGAATAAATGTCATCCATCGTTCATGGTAGGGATGAACGATGTTGCGAAAACATCGACGATGACATCTATTATATATCGACTGATGTAAACCGATACCAAACTGATTTTGGTTAACTGTAACAGCCGGATGCCGGATCGTCCACTGCTGAACACCCCTCCTCCAGGGGGTATTTGTAATCCCCACGCTTGGCAGGCGTCTTGGGGATCGCAGTGTAAGTTGACAGTTCTTTAGAAGGCGCTGCTGCCCACCTACAACTAAGATTTTTTTACCTGTAGATGCGTTGTATGCCCTCCATATTTACTAGACGAATTCTGGGTAATTACCAGAGTCACTACCAGTCTTGCACTTCCGAGCGTCCGGTGAATATATCGCCGCTAATCGTGTTTTTAGGAGTAATCTGTGGACAATATGCCTTCCTGGTGTCTTTAGACTCTGCATCAATTAAACAAGCACTGTGAGAGATAAGAAAACTGTTTTATTTCACGCGTAATTATTGCTTTTATTGAGTAAATAGAAAATATCGACATTTTGTTTTATGTAAGGAATTATTCTCAATGAAATGGATGAGCGACATATGTGTGTCGTTTGGTGTGAGAGAGTGAAAGAGATCGCAGTGTAATGGTGATCGGAACGTCTCGTGGCGGTTCGGTGGTTACACGAATTGGTTATATTTATCTCTTTCTCACAACAGATATGACACACGTTCTTTCCTTGTCATTACAAACTGCATATACATGTGCGTAGGTATGTAGATAGGTAAATTGTAGTAAGCTTTTAGAGCAGTGGTGTTCGGATATAACTACTCTAATATTTCAACTCTCTGACCTACAGTATTTTTCCATTAGTCGCCTCTTACGAAACCCACCACGGGATTATATGGGGAAGTGCAATTCTGACACCTTACTAATATAATCGCATTAATTTGACAATTTAATTTTTTTTTCTTATTAAGATAGGTACACTTATTTCGTTTAGTTAATTAATGAATATTAAGTAAATAATTGAATTATAATGATTAAATAATGTAATGTAAAATAATTAATAAATTAAACCGTTAATATGTATAATTTAGAAGCATTTAAAAAATTATAGGTATTTTTGAACATGTTGCACACCTCTTTATGAGGTAGATTGTATATGGTAAATTTTAACTTTAAGAACTTTGTACAACCTACAGTCGTATGCAATAAATGAATTTGAATTTGACCTGGCACCCCATGGGGGTTAACACTACTAATGCATAATTAATGAAATTCAGTAATATTTTACATATTTTGCCCGTATTTTGATTGCGTTCGGAGTTTTAAAACCTGTCAACATCACGGAGCCCCATTTGCGGCCTCAGAGAAATGTTGTCAGAGTTCGCGGCACACAAAAAGACATGGTTCTGGTTTCGATCTTGTATCATTTAACATAGAGCATATTTTCGTATGATTATCTTTCATAATAGCAAGTTAAGCGAGGAGCGTATGGAACAAACTACTAAATAGTAATGCCGAAAAAAATCACTGGATATTACTGATGACATGTCAAGAAAACGTTATTTGTTTTGAAAAATGTGAAAACTAGTGAAATGCAATGCTAGTAAAATTTTAAATTTGGTTGAATGAATTACGGATGCAAAATAATAGAACACTTTAATATCTTGAATTCTTTCCTAACTTTTTTCCATATGACATCGATGTCATACCGTGACATCTACGTTATGATATTATACAATGGTGTAGGAATAGAAAATGTTAAATATATAGATTTTCTATAACTAATTTCATAGATTTTGTTTATGGGTCATCGATGTCATGTCATACCGTGTCATTGAAGTTACGTTAAGTAATGTTGTATTAGGTTTTCGCGATTGGTACACATAGTAATTAAACAACTTAAACGGTTTAAATCGCGTATATATTTCATTATTTTGTCACATATATTTGTCACGGGACTACTCCGTGACCACGATCATGCAGTGTTTGAAACGTACGGGACAAAATAATGACAAATATACGCGCATTTAAACCGTTTAAAGTTGTTTAATTAATTACGTTATGTACATTATGTGTAATATTGTTATAATGGTAAATTTTCTAACAGAGTTTCAGTACATTCATGTTTTCATGAGACATCGATGTCATGCTTTAAAATAGATGTTAAGTTATTAGGTTTGTTGTAATACGGGAAAACATTAAAACAACTTTAGTTAGTAAACTTTAAGGTATGTTGCAACATCGATGTTTTACCTCTTATCATCGATAACCATCGAGCAGATTCGATTCGAGCACCTCTAGTTCATGGCATGGAATGGAAGGAAGGCGAGCAAATCCGACAGCTTTACTTTTATTTTTCCTTGGTTTAATTTATGTTACTTATTACATCGCTAATTGATTTGAAGTAGATAGTGCACGTGACACTTTTATCGTTGGATAACGTACAGGCCAAGTTTTATTCAATTTGATTAGATTTGGCAGTTACATTGAACTCAGTGGACTTGCGATTTTAAATCGTCGAGCATGGCACCTGCAGCCACAGCTGTGAAGCCCAGAACTGAAGATGACCCTATCGGCATCAGGGCAGTGCTTTTGGGACCACCTGGTTCCGGCAAAGGGACCCAGGTAATTGTAACCCGCCTTGAACTTTGACCTTGTTTTTTGTCCTACAGCTGACTGAATTAAATGTGCTCAAAAAGATAATTTAAAGTTATTGTTATTTAATTTTTTTTCAACGTAAAGTTGTAGGTATACAGTTACCTAATTACTAATTAAAAATAACTATATAGTAAAGAAGGTATTGCTGTGAGTAAACCATAATTACTAAAAAACTGGACTTTCTTAGTAGTATATGAAATAAAATACATTCTATTTTCTAGGCTCCTCTCCTCAAAGAAAAGTATTGTGTATGCCACCTCTCAACTGGGGACATGCTCCGTGCTGAGGTATCATCAGGCAGTGAACTGGGCCGCCGCTTAAAAAAAGTCATGGATGATGGAAAACTGGTTTCTGATGAAATGGTTGTGGACATGATTGACAAGAATCTTGACCACCCAGAATGCAGGAATGGTTTTCTTCTGGATGGCTTTCCTAGAACAGTGCCTCAGGCCGAAAAGGTATTTAATATGTGTGTACATATATATAGTATAAAGGTTGAATATCTTATCTATGTTGGGCTTGGTTATGATTGAGCATATCTTGGCAGATGAATGTAAAAGGTAAATAATTTGGCACTTAAAATCATAACATCATTACTATCTTGTTATAGATAGCACTATCAACAACATATCATGCCAAGATTTATATGACTCCATTTCTGACCATTTGTATATTTTTTCTTCAATACCGTTTCCTAATATTTGTGATTTTCTGGCTGGAATGGAAAGAATATTAGATAATGTTATTCTATTAGAAAAAATCAATGGTAATCATAGTACCATTGAAACTAGTTGCTCTGTGAGCTGAAGCCAACTGAAATATGTTTTATTTTTAAGTGTCTTACCCTTCTATTCTCCTCTATTCTAACTGCAGAGATATGGCTATGCAGTTTTTAATACATTTACAAAAAATCATAATACCTATAAATTCCATATCAAACCTGCTCATAAAATCAGTTGAGTACTGCAACCTGTAAAGGAGAACCACCAGTAATTTGGACAGACATGAAACCATTGCTTGTATGGTTAACAAATAAAAAAAAATGGCTAGGTTTCTTATATTTATGTTACAACTCAGTAAAACATTTTTTTAATTAGTACTTTATTTACAGTTGGATGACTTGCTAGAAAAGAGAAAAACTGCTCTTGATGCTGTGATTGAATTTGGAATCCAAGATAGTCTGCTTGTACGCCGAATCACTGGCAGACTGATCCACACAGCCAGTGGGCGTAGCTACCATGAAGAATTCCACCCACCAAAAAAAGCAATGACTGATGATGTTACTGGAGAGCCATTGATTAGGCGCTCTGATGATAATGTTGATGCTCTCAAGAAGCGTCTGGCTACATATAACAATCAGACTGTTCCTCTTGTTGATTACTACATGAAGAAAGGTCTCCATTGGAGAGTTGATGCTGCAAAACCAGCGGAAGAAGTCTTCAGCAAAATTGACAACATTTTTAAAAGTAGAATCTTCAACAGGAAAAGTGCTTCTCAATAATACTAAGCAATATTTCTAAGCAAAAGTGTTTTGTACAAAACTATGTATAATCACAAAGTGATTTTGATTATTCTACTGTCGTATTTGTATTGTTATTGTAAAACTATAGTTTACTATTTTAGAGACTATATTTTTCTTGTATGAATACAATGGAATGGAATCACGGATCTACTTGTTTTATTATCACACAGTGATAATGCTTATCATCATTTACAATTTCATGCGGTTAAATACATTGAATAGATATATTTTGGTGTTGGACAGCTCCCATTGAATAAATTTTTATACCTACATTTATGTTTTATTACCGCATAAAAATATGCTGGTTACATTGAAAGTACCCACACTAAAAGACCTCCTAATCTAACCTGTTGATAATATGTATAAAAATAAAATAAATTGTACTTAAAACTTGACAGTACATACTACATACCTACCTACCTATATGAATTTGAATAATGTAGGTACATATGATTGGTTACACTATAGAATAAAAATAGTTACAATTTTGAATAGGTACCTATCTAATTAATACTTAGGTAGGTACTCATGTACAAGCTTGAAGACAAATTCAATCACAAAATTACATAAAACAAGAACCAATCCTACTTATTTACTATACAAATAAACCCTACCAATACCGTGTCTGAACAGTAGGTATTATGTACAAAACATGTTTTTATTAATTTTTTGCTGTAATAAACATACTTATTATTAAAACTGTTACCGATAAAACAGAATACCGAATAGGCAGCAATGTGATGTGATGAGTATATTTACCCCTCAATGATTTATTATTGCAATTGATACATTGACCTCTGTGTAACGTATTATCTCGATGAATTGATATAGATATATTGAAGCGCTCGTAGCGAAGTTTGCTTAGCTATTCTGAACTGATCAACAAAGTTAAGCAACGTCCGCCTCGGTCATGACTTGGATGGGTGACCGCTGGTGACATTACTACCACGGTAATGTTATCTAACATTACCGTGTTACTACTGAGCGCTGCCGTGCTTCCAAGGGCACGTTAAGCCGTTGGTCCCGGTTATTGTCTTAGGATGGCAGTCGTTATAGCATGGTGGTAGGGCATTTTGCGAATGCCCGCCTGGCTAACTACCACCCTCAAGAAGAAAATCTGTCGCCAAGCACCTTACGGTGTGTTCCGGCAGCTGTCCTTGAGAGCCAGTAATTCTAGGTTAGCCTGAACAACATCTTCGACCACATCATCACTTACCATTAAGTGAAATAGTGGTCAAAGGCTAACCTATCATGATAAAAAAAAAAGTTTGCCCTATAATTCTGACCTGCCTCTACTAAATTGCTGTTTTACTGCAGACTGCAAACCGAATAAGGTACATACCTACCCATGTACCTACTACGTTACTAGGTATTTTACAAATTAAGTACTAAAAAGATAAATATAAATATTTACAATACAAGTGTGACTTTGAAATGTATCTGCATAAGTAAAGATTTAGCATATCATTAGAAAAAAACAAGTAAATTATTCTTTTGGTACATATATGTTCAATTCTATTAAGGGAAGTGTATTCATAGCATTTTCCACAAAACCATAGTATCGTAATATTTTAAATACCCGAGCGTTTTCACAAAAAAGTGTACCCCCCACTTTTCGGTTGTCCCTTGTGTTTGAAGTATTACTAACAAAATATGATATGATCTGGTGAATATTTTAATTACTGTAAGCACTAAACACATTTTAAACTAGTAAATGAAGTGCCACAAATATGAAAAAAAATAGAGCAATTAAAATAATGACCAATTTTAATTAGCAAGAAGTCAGTTTTTGACGTGTCCCCCACTCGAATTTCTTGATGTTAAAAGCTATTCTGAAAAATTTTTGTACGCGATACATAGATATTTTGGTACGGTTTGAAAGAACTCTGAGTCTTCTATCGTCTCCGGTACTTTTTAATTTAAACCTAAAACACACAGTTCCACAATTCAATTTCCAACAAACATGTAAAAAGTGGTGCCGACCGGACTTGACATGTTTGTCACGGCTAAAACTGCTATTTAAATAATAAATAAGGACTTTTTCATTTCTGAACTGGCAACATTAACCTTACAATCCACTAAAAAAGAACCAGTTGTGCAGTTTGATATACGAAACCGAGTAAAACGAGTGTGTATTTTGTTGTGCCACGAACGTCAAGATTTCTTGTGTCGGATTTCAGACACAATAACTGCTGATTCCGGTAAGTTTACATCATTTCACTATATTTAAAAGATTAATAATTTAATAATGTAATCGTAATATAGTTAATAACAAATTTAATGTAAATGTTTATTTTAGAATACAGTTCAGAATATAATAAGGGAAGAGAGCGTCACGTCAGGTTTGCGACATTTTATCCCGTGACCTACCAGGCTGACCAGCAAAGTCGCAAAACCGACACCATAAAGCAAGGTTTACATTACGATAATTTACAGTTCTTTTTTATTTCCTGTTTTATATTATGTGTGTCGGTCTGTTTGAATAGTGGGTTATTTTTATAATATTTTTTACTACAAGTATAATGTTAACGACTGACAAATTATGTAGAAGATCTCAGATTTAACCTTGATCTCAAGTTTTTAGAGTAATTAATATCGTTTAGGCGCAGAATGTCCAATTAGCAAAATGTCAAGCGGACGCAAAATGCCCAATTCGCAGAATGTCCAGTTCACAGAACGTCCAAATCTCAGAATGTCCATTATTCATAAACGTTATTACACCACTAATTGGTGGGGGATTTAAAAAACCCTAAACTTGACTACTTATTGATATATTAATACTTTAATATCTCACTAATTAGTAGTGACAACGTTATGATGAATAATAGACATTCTGCGAACTGGACATTCTGCAAACTGGATATTATGCGAACTGGACATTCTGTGAATTGGACATTTTGCATCCGCTGGACATTTTGCGAATTGGACATTCTATGCCTAAACGAACGTATTATTAAGATTAAAATAAAAGTATACTAAGCGTTATTTAATTTTTGATAAGAGAAAAAAGTGCCAAAAATGTTGGGATATTAATATGCAACACCTAGTAGGTGTACAGTTTAACTGAGACCAATGTTGATTTCTAATAATAATATAATGTTTAATAAAAAAAATAACTGATTAGAGCACAATTTGTACTGCTTAGGTTTGTTAATTTTATAGGAATTAAGAAATAAACAATGGCTGTAAAAATACTTAAGGTATTACTTGAGTAGTAAAAGTAACAACTTATTTCAATTTGTGATTATTTTGATACTTGAAATTTCATCTGATTTGTGAAATAAGTATAATATAAAACATTTAAAATACATTTCGGTTTTATTTTGGCATTAAATTTCTCACAAAAATGATTCATGTAAGCCCAGCCTTACAAAAAATGGACTGTCGGTTTTGCGATTGTCCTGTGTTTTACGACGAGGGATTTCTTAGTTTTTGTTAATTTTTAATATGAAAGGGTACAAATTATATAATTTTATTATTTAAAATAGCAATGTATATTTTGAAAGCAATAATGTAGTGTCCCGGTGAAACTACTTAACCATTACAATATGGAAAAAAATAACGGTTACTAACATCATTTGTGGCAAAACCGAACTTAACATTAGCTTGAAATTCACATGTTATTAAGTTTTTCACTATTATGTCGTGGTTTAAAAAATATATATTATTATCTTTAAAATACAATTAATATGATTTGTGTGTTTTTTCAAGAGTTGTAAGATATTTCGCTTTTAAGATAGTCGCAAAACTGTCATTTTTTTCCAGAGTCAGTTTAATTTTACGATTTCTCGTAAAATAGCTTAAAAATGAAGGAAATAAATATAATTTCATAAATCACAATGCATATAAGTTATATTCTAATAAAAAAAAACCATCGAAAATATCACATTTAAAATCTGACAATAAATTCGGTCACGGTACACTTTATTTTAAAACGCTCACCACCCAGCTGCATAACTTTATAATAGGTAGGATAAACGTAATTTTTACTGTGAAAATCAGAAAGTTTTTAGCTGCAAATAGATTTCTTTAGCATTTACGTAGGTACTAATGGTCTGATAAACCTCTCATAAAGGAACGATTACGAATAAGATTAACTACACCCCTCACACATAAATAAGTAGGTACTTTATCTCTCTCTGGTCACCTATTTAGAAATTAAGCTTAAATATAGGCATTATACACGATGGATGCTCTTTATCTTATAATTATAATTTAAGATTTTTTTACCTGATTATATCCACGTGATATTTAACACTTACGTGTTGCCGATATACCTAAGGATCGACAATTGTTTCGGCTTCATAAGGAAGCCATCTTCAGGATCTGGAGTGCGGTTCGATCGCTGTCGCGGCCCGTTTCACACTCTGTTTGAATCAATTAATAAAAATGTGCGTGAGTTTTAATAATATTATACCTGATTATAATGAGGATAGTGAATCAAAACTTCAAGGGTTACCACAGAGAGTTGAAATATTAGAGTAGTTATATCTGTTGTAAGAAAGAGATAAATAAGCAATTCCTGTAACCACCGAACCGCCACGAGACGTTCCGATCACCATTACACTGCGATCTCTTTCACTCTCTCACAGCAAACGATACACATATCTCGCTCATCCATTTCATTGTGAATAGTTCCTTAGATAAAACAAAATGTCGATATTTTCTATTTCATCAATAAAAGCAATAATTACGCGTTAAATGAAACAGTTTTCTTATCTCTCACAGTGCTTGTATAATTGGTGCAGATTCTAAAGACACAAGGAAGGCATATTGTCCACAGATTATTCCTAAAAAACACGATTAGCGGCGATGTATTCACCGGACGCTCGGAAGTGCAAGACTGGTAGTGACTCTGGTAATTACCCAGAATTCGTCTAGTAAATATGGAGGGCACACAACTCATCTACAGGTAAAAGAATCTTAGGGTTACCAAGATAGAGGCGCCTAGTTTGGAACCCAATGCCTAAACATGCAGGTACCACTATATTTAAGTTTATTAGGATTAGGAGGGTAGAATAGAAACTAGGTATATTTTAATTGTAATGTAGGTATATTTGTTACACCACTGCAGCACTGTTATGAAGAAGTAATAAATAGTAATAAAATAAGTAGGTACCTACATAGTTATAATAACTCGCTGAATTATTGCAAGCATGTCCACGAGCGTAAAATCATACTTCAATAATTTTCAATTTTTTTATGAATATGAATTCTGATTTTCACATTTAGAAATAAACGTAAAACTGGCAAGTAAGAGGCATAGATTTCGGACTCGTGAATATGTGTGCATAATTTCACTAAGTGTTAACACTTGTAGGTAGGTAGGTACCTATTTAAACTATGACAAAACTTCGTTTGTATACAAAGCGTTATGAATACACGTACTTAAATAGATACCTACATACTATTCGGTAGATAAAAATTGTAGATGGTAAGGTAAACAAGGTCCCTTCAAGTTTACAACTGTAATAAAGAAGGTAGGTATATTTTAATTGTAATAAACCTACCTACTCAGTTTGATTTATTGCGTATTACCTACTTAGGTTCCTACGCTTACTACTTGTTCATATTATCACAGTTTTACCATATATATATAGGGATTATAAAACTGTGATATTATATACCTAGGTAGTTTGCTCCATATGAATTTGGCTACAGAAAATGGACTTGAGAGATAAGAATAATAATTAGCGTATCTAATCTATTGAGCAACCTACATTGCACTATTTTTAACTGCTTAATAAAAAAATACACGCCTTAACAGAAATTACATACACTTTATCAGCAGATAAGTACCTACAGATCGTCCCCATATGTATACGTTCTCAATAAATTCTTCATCCACAGATTGTGTGTAGTATTACAACTATTTTCAAGTTCTTCAATCCTACATAGGTATTTGAACCTTTCCAGCTAGGCTCTTATACATTCCTTATATTTATCTATAGTATGTAGGTACCAAGTTACAGACCTGTTCACTCACTAAGGTTTGCCCCTCCATTGAAAATGATTGATGAGCATTTGTACGGATAGCCTTCGTTTCTACTGGTCCGGTCAGTCAGTTGGGTTGGGACCCAGCTGGGGCAAGATGAGTGAATGCTATTGTGACCTCTTGCCTCACCTAGGCGGAGAGATGTTCTCTTCAGGTTGCCCCTGCGCCCGGCGCAATACCTAACCCTGTCTCTGGCACACTTGTACATACCTACTGTCATGATTTTCAATAGTGGCAAGTGGCAACACACACACGATCTCGTGGTCGGTTATTCAAAATCGACCAATTACTATTGAGCTCGATCGACCAATCAGAAAAGATTTACCACTATCGCATTTTGGAGGGAAAAATACAGGAGGAACAAACCAGTCAGTCCGACGAATGATGATTCTGGCAAGAGACTTCGAGGCGAAAAGTACTAGCTTGAAATTGTACAAGTTTGGAATAAAGTAATTTGGAAGTATTATCTACAATGGTTTGAAATTCGTAATAATACTATGTCGCCTGTTAGCGTCAATTACTCGATGTGCTTATAATGCCGCAACAGCCCTTGGCTGCTACTGCCCTTCAATCAAAGCGGCCGAAGACGCGGTACAGTAGAACCACAGACGAGGTAAAGCAGAACCACTGCAACCTAGGAGGAACTATCTACCTACTCTGCAACCCATATCACAATGGTGCACCTATGGTCACTCGGCAATACCAAGGCTTCATTATCATTCTGGAAGGATTTATTTTTATTTCAAAAAAATATCATAATAACAAAGATTATCGGTCAAAAGAAGAAAAGGAGACCCCCGGGTCAATATTACTGCAGTACACCACCGATGGGATCAAACCTGTAGGTGACAGTCTCCCCAGCAAGACTCTGTCTTGGTGGATACCATTTAAGGTTCAGATAATTCGCCTCGAAGTAGTAGGAACTGTGCAAACACTAGGTGCTATGTTTAGGTGAGAAGGACACTGTAGGAATTGATATTACTGAAGAAGCTAGGCATGAGTTTGAGAACTAACTTCTCGGAGTGATGAGCAGTGCAGTTTCAAGCAGGACGAGGATAGTGACACTAGGTAGATACTACTGTAATAAAAAATCAAAAAGTTTTCCAACAAGACGGCGACAAATCGCCCTCATGATGGAAAGCTTTTCGCCTCTCCATCATCGTACTTACCTATTGTCACTTCATAACATAAAAAATCAGCTGTTTCTAGAGGTACCCACGATGCAGCTCTAAAATCCCAGTAGCCCTCGCACTGCACTTCACCACAGAGGCTGAAAAGCTGGCGGAGGCACTGGCTAAACATCTCACTCAACTTGAGTGGCATTTAATATCTCGCCATAATGTGAAAATATTCGGTCAGTTTACATAATATCACATGCACTACCTCGGAATCTACAAGTTTTTATTGTGTTTTATAATATTATGTCTATACCAACTACATAATTATGGATCATAGGAATAATTTATCCATATAAGTATCTAGATACCTATATGTTTTGCATTGACCTTATATAGATAGATAGATAGATAGAAAACTCTTTATTGTTACACCATTGATCTATATATACAGGTATATATAGATCAATGATGTTTCGGTATTTCTTAAACTGTCGTGAATGTTTAAATTACCTTTTCTCGTGTCGGCACAAATTAAGCTCGAAATAAAAATTTTTGCTAATCTCGATGTTTCAGTCAAGTTGGCTCGATTGTGGTCACGATCTGACTGAAGAAGCCGGTGTTATCGTCTTTAGGCGGAGCGCATGCTATTTACAAAAATTCTATCTTCGAAAAGACTCGAAAGAGTAACACAACAGACATTTTCTTATTATTACATTTATCATTTCTATTATAATTATTATGTCACATTATACCATAGCCATACTATAGTTATGTATGACCATAGGTTTAACTGATTGGAGCCATTTATTACCTCCCTTAATAGGTACCTCTACCTAATTAGAAAGTAGGTCAGTTAAGCTAAAAAGGTAATTATAATACCTAATCATAATTATAGTATGTCCATACATAGGGACTTATCGTTATCCTTAAAATAAATATCTGAGGTACATAAGATATTTCATAAGTATATTCATAGGTAAAGGAGTAAGCTATAAAAATCATCACTGGGTATTTCACAGCCGTATAATATTTTTTATCTTTATTTATGAATAAATGGACTTGGGCAGACTGTCATAATATGTAAGGTCTCAAAGCTATGTACTGAGAAGATAATTCAGAAAAGGGTGGTTATTATACAGTTTATATCTCGAATATAATGGATGTGTGGCAAAAATGGCAGAAGTTAACGCTGTATGATTTAATGACAGGGTATAAAAACAGACCTAGGAAAATTAGTAGGTATAACCCGGTTAACGAATAGAAGTTGAATAATTAGGTACTTATACCTAGTGCGCAACCGAGATGTAAGAACTAGTGGCGCCATCTTCGAATCGCCATATTCAACATTGATAGTCAAAATATTTCATACTACCCACCATGAAAATGGAATGCAAAATAAATAAAACACATAACAAAACGATCAAATTTTATGTATTGTGATGTCAAAGATTATTTTATATACAAAAACATTTTCAAAATGTACAACCGTGCCTAACAGTTACTGTGGCGTAAATGGTAAAATAAAAATAGCAGTACAATGATTATGAATGAAGTATTATGAATATACGTTACATGATTTTGACAAATTTCTTACTATAATACCACATCGACTAGCAACAACACGAATTCTACGCACCGGCATATTCATTTTCATAACATATTTGTATCCATTATCACTTTAAACCTACTTATAGGTACAAATGTTAAATTTTGCAACTCACTTATTGAAGCGCTCAATTGATATGAAACAATTTAAAAGATATGATTTTCATTCATGAATAGTGTTAGAAATTATACTGGAATTCTTAGTTTTCCTTACAATAATACCTTCAAACATTTAGTTAACCTAAGTGTATAAAAATTTTTGCTAAGGTAAAGTTTAAACTATCCACAGCACTGTCATGGAGAACCAAAACATAAACACGAGTCAACACTGAAAGCTCAACTAGCACAAAATAAATAACTATAATTACAACGTATCGTTACGACTATGTACAAATAAAAGGATGTATCTCCACGCCTAATTAACATTTTCCTACGCTATACATAGCTTTGGATAATAGCGACAATTATGTCTAACACTAATTTACATAAAGCTTTTTGTTTAGAACAACATTTACATACGTTAACAAGTTATAATTATTGTTCGACATTACATCGTTAACAATGGGGTGCGCGGGTGCTACACGTGCCATATTACGGATAAACATCTCGAACGTGTGAGATATATCAGGCACTTGGATTATACGCTAATGACCAACATTAACCGCTTAACTTTTATCTGCTATTGTCATGTTTTCCAGATATAATTCCGGATGTCAAGTACTTAGTAAACTTTGAAGGCAAGAAATATATTGTGGGAGTGAAAAGATTGAATTTTAAGTACCTAGATTCCAGATACAAAAGATATTGCTTAAAAACTAAAAATCCCGACGGCAGCCTATATGATTGTATGTTTCGTACTCGCGTTTAACAGCCCATTATTTTTATAACTTTAGAAGGAAGAAAAAAATTGCTCACACACAAATTGCACATAAAATCCGTCAAAATATTTTTTTAAGCATTTTATGTACCCAGTTTACACTTGCGCTATCAAAACAAAATTCCGTATAAACGGTTCAGCCGTTGAGTAGTTACGAGCGGACATACATACATACATATCAAACACATAACCCTAATATTGGGCTTCGCCACAGTCGGGTAACAAAAGTTATAGTTCCACGGTAAACTTGACAAGCAAAGCTAACGTTCCAAATATGTTGCAGGTACAATAGGTCAGCTTTGCTTGTTGGTTAGTGGCTAGATATAAAAGGACACGGAAGTGAAGAGAAGCAGCGATGTTCAGTGGTCGTGTAGACGGTCGTGAGAGCGGCTTGAGGAGCGTGAAGTCTTCCGTTGGTCGAGGTACGCGGCCGGCGCCCAGCCCTCGCCGTGACCAGCTGGCGACAATATATTGAATTCAGGTACTGTCTTAGCAGGATCATTCACTGCTGAACACAGCCTACTCCATTAACGGAGGGGAGAGGGGTTGCTGTGATCCCCACGTTTGGTTGCTAGTGTAAGAAGGCAGTTGTTCAGAAGGCACTGCTTTACCTGATGCTCCCATGGGAAGATATGGAGGGATGAAATTCTGAAATTATATCCCAGCGCCTCACGGGGCGAAATTCAAGTATTTTCAAACAATTGGCTAGTTGGTATCTTTATGGTAGTAATATAACATTTTTTTTTATTGCTGATAGGTAGGTAAGCCTTTGACCACAATCTCACGTGATGGTAAGTGATGATGTGGTCGAAGGTGTTAACAGGCTTAACCTAGAATGACTGGCTCTCAAGGACAGCTGCCGGAACACACCGTTAGGTGCTTGGCGACAGATTTTCAACTTGAGGGTGGTCGCTAGCCAGGCGGGCATTCGCAAAAATGCCCTTCCACCATGCGGTGAAGCTCAAGCCCGCGGCGGGATTCGAACCATGGACCTGCTGCGCGGCAGTCCATAGCCAAAGCCACTGAGCCATCGAACTGCTTCGAACCTTCGGCTGCTCAAACTCTTTTTTAATAATCCTTGTTCTTTACTGACATACCCTAACATGGCGAGCTAGAAAGGAATTAGCCCGATAATATAATTAGTCTTTTTATTTGCTCAGCAATAAAAAACTACCACTCATTTGATAATCTGAAGATGAAAGTAAGCCCTTTTAATTGCGTGCCAAAATAGTTAACGTCCACTGACTTGACGCTAACCCTGTTAGGAAGTTAACGTTATCAAATTGTGTATTTTAAGATGCTGAATTTCTGATATTTAAAGCAGCAACGATTAGCCTATCACCTTTAAAAAAAATCACCTACAAGTGGTAAAGGTTTTGGCTTCGGTTTCATGGCGCTGACTCTCCTTGGGAATGCTTTTTCTGATAGTATGGAAGAGTGTTTGATAGTTTAAGAGTCAGGCAGATCATCAGGGTCGCACTTCATTAGCGAATCATACAGAGAAGCTACGATGACGCGAGGCGAGACGAGATTAGAGGACGTACCTTGCAGCCGCACGTACCACCAGCCCGCGCAGCCCACCTTGAGCAGCTCTGCGTGCTGTCCCTCCCGCAGCGACACCTCACTGCCGCCCACCGCCGTGTAGTCCGACAGCGCCACCAGCGCGCATCCCACAGCCTACACCATGCACACAACATAATATAACGCTCGTATACTGCTACTAGCTAAGCGTTTATATCGTCTGCAGCTTTCTCACTCGCACATTTCGACATTTTTATCGATATATCTGCTGTGCTTCTGAAAGATATCAGGTATGAACTTCCTGCTACTTTAGACGCTGACAAATGTTGTAATTCCATCATTATCGGACTGCGCAGTGAAAGAGTGGCATCGATGCCAGATGGTAAAATCGAGATCAGTTTTCATAGAAAGTTTGATAACATAAAACTAGTGACATAGATACTATATCGAAATATCGAAAATGTGAACTAACTTGTCCTTCGTGAATTCGTGATAAGGTATTGCTATTTTATTGCTAGTTTTATTTTTAAACATAGTGCATAAAGTCAACTTTGAAATTAGACAAAGAAGACTGCAGAATAACTAGATATAGATCGATATGAAATTATGTCGAGAATCTTTAAATATCAGTAGCAGAAATATAATATTAATAAAACTGACGCAAATTTTAAACTTTGATAATGAATGTAACCGCAGAAAACCTAATAATAATAACATAAAGTTGGTAGATAAACATGTTTTAAAAGAACGGCTCATAGTTTTGTCGATATAAATGCTGCTAAGTATGAGTGAGAAAGCAATACAAGGAATAAACGCTCTTATAGCTACATCAAGTTATTTGTTATATTCCTGATCCATTTAAAATTAAGAAATATTAAAGGAAAGTGTTCTTATTCTACCTATTGAGTACATTTAAAGGTAAGGCTCCTGAAATATAACACAAAGGGCATAGATCCTGGGTTTTAAGATGCAGAACGTTTAATCCCAGGGATAAGTGAGTAATTACACCTCACAACAGCAGTACTAGGTACCTACGACTTAGTGCAATGTTAGAACTTGTTTTTTTGATAATAACTAAAGTCCATAAAAACACACGAATCAAACCATGCATGTTTTAACTTGATAGTCAAGCTGTCAGTGTAGCTATATATTTATTTCACAACTGTGACGAAAACGTGAACTATTCCCAGATTTAGGTCACTTTTAAGGAGAACTCCTCTTCAGAGGAAATTTTATATTAAAAAAATAATTATATACGGACATTTTGGGAACAAATAAGTGCTGAAGGATTTTTAACGGCTGCTTGATTGCCTACTATGTAGGTACAAAAAACGGAAATGCAGCTGTTTTAATTTTTGGAACTCCTCAACGATGACTAATTATCACATCTAACTTTCGCTAAAATGTGACCAATTATTATATACTTAACAAAGACAAATTAACCAATAGAGGGCCATCAGAATGTTTTTTCATATCGTTTAACAGATATGTAGGAAGGTGTCACTGGGCACTATAGAATGAACCTGTTATTTGCAGTTACGAGTACGTCTATATTATATTGTCGTATATCAACGATAAAATAATATAGACTTGAGTTTTTAAGATTTTGAAGATCTTAGGTAGCTAAAAACCCAAAGCATGTTGTATTGTTATAGCAATTAAAAAAACTTATGTGAGATATCTCTAATTAACCATTTCACAAACATTGAATTAGGTACATGCAGATTGTTAGTAGGTTGCAGTTCTTTTGGCAGCTGACTAGAACATGCATTTGTATAGAAAATAGGTAGATAGTGATATGTTATCAGTAAGTCAAGATTTTGAATAAATTCTTCATATACATCGGACGATTTATAACTTAATATACTTAGTATAGTCTTAATAAATATTTATATTATGTGGTATAGTTGTCGTCATAAATATTTTTACGTGAATTCATATATATATACGTGTATATTAAGTAGATTGTGTTCTTTATTAGAGGTTGTTTTTTTATTTATTTTGGTCGTTTTTTTGAAGCGGTAGATTTTTACGGCTGCTTATGTGTAGTAAAGTCTCGAAGGGCGAGCGATTTAAACTCTCCGTTTTGGCGTCGGGAAAATGCCTTCGTATATACGGATGTTCGGTTGTTCTTTTCTAGTGTCATTTGTTACTAATTGGGGGTCAGAAACATTACTACTAATTCATCAACCAGATAGTCAAGGTAGGTAGGTTAAGAACATTTATTCCTAACTGACCAACCAGGTGGACAACTCATGTGGTCAATCGGGAACCGGAGAAAAAAAAAATTCTATCGAGAGGTCTAAAGCTCATAGAGTCACTAGTAATTAAATAAGTTCTTGATTAAATCACACTGAATATCATTCAACACACTCAGACTCAGAAAAACAACACTGAAAACAAGCGCGTACAAAGCGTTGGTGAGTGAATGATGCAAGCTGATAATGCTGTGCCGAGCTGTTCTATATTTTGAAAGTTATCTGTCTATAACAATTTATACATAGACTAATAGAATATATTCTTTATAATATACATTATCATGTATTTCTGATAAATATATAAGTATTATATAAGGCGAAGTAGGTACGTTGAGTGATACATCGATTCGAAGCAAGCGCATAATCAACTAAAATCAAAGCACACTGACAATGAATGACATAACAAACAAAACATGACTTACACGACAGTAAATGTTCAGCGAATAGAATCGAAATATCCACGTTCTCTTTGGTTACATTAAGCTTTGGATATAATGTCAGTCTCTTTTCATTATGTACAATGCCTGTAGGGGCCCGTTAACGTTCAATATTGCGACACGTAAAACGTGGACGTGGCTTGCGTGGAGCCCGACACAGAAAAGAATTGTACCACTCTGTGGATGGTACCGTTGAGACCGACGGCCTCCGTCACCTGTTGAACAACACAACTTAGAGCATGGCGGCCATTTTGTTAATACATCGCACAACAAGATGCCGTTACAGTTTGACACCTGTCAAAACAATAACACAACTTAGAGCATGGCGGCCATTTTGTTAATACATCGCACAACAACATGCCGATATACTTTGACATCTGTCAAAACAATCAGCTCGTTGTAGGTTGGTGAAGTGAGGTGCTTCGTGGACAGTGCACAACTAAATTGGTAAGTTGACCGTGCTTCGTGAGTAGTGACGCTAAATCATGTCTAATCTATAAGCGATGATGACGCTAAATTAATTATTATGCTGTGACAGCGTGGATTTGACGGACTGGGGACGTTTAGGGGTTGATACAAACTAGAGAATTTGTAGCTTTTGTAACGTAACTAAATGTAATACTGCAAATTCCCTGTTCAAGCATTAACTTTGCAATTTAAAACGTATTTCCCATGATTTTCAATCGATGCGTCGGGAATGTCATGTGCTTGGGTTGCCAGCTTGACATGCGCTACCCGTGACTATTTAGCCCGCATTCCAGTTACTTAATACTTTTTACACTTACTGGTTAAACGAGTGGGTCACATCTTTCACTGCAAACCCAAAATTAGTTAGCATTAATGAGATACCCCACATTTTAGTCAAGCTACCCCAACTGTTATATAAGCACTTTATTGTTAGTAGTAATTATATGAATTACATAAATAATTAAATTTAAAACAAGTATACCAATTAAATTTTGCATTTTTTCACTATTCCTTTACTGATTTAGTAAACCACAATTTCAATATTACCAGCTTATTCTACCTAAGACGAAAAAGTTAATTATGGCAGTATATAACAACTTTACATTATTATTTATGTAGCGCATGAAAATGTTTAAAAAGACAGTAAGAATATTTTAAAACGAATGGTCAGTAGACTGCGCATGTCTTTAAATAATTATAAAACTATTAATAAATATATCAAACAAAACAAGAAAATAAAAACTCTTCTATTTTCTTTAAAGCATATGTATATAAAAGTCATATCTTGAAAACAAAACTAGTCTTTATGTAGATAATTATTATGATCATTTCAACAATATACAACAATACTTAGTACAAAATAGGCATACTTAGGTACTTGCCTATTAAATACGCTGGATTAATAGTTATTTGGCATCAATCTACCCTCACACCCTAACACAACCAAAAAACAACGCCATCTAGCTTAGGACTCTTTAAATTAGTTTCTGTTTATTCAGCAACCTAATATTACCGTCAATTAAACTTTCTCATGCACCACATCTCTTACTCCCCTTTAACTACAAACAATAGACCCTGGGCTATATTAAGTAAGTATATATAGTTCTCACCGGCGCATGTTCAGTATCATCGTCCTCGTCGTCTGAAGGGTCTGTGGACCAGCAGGGGTCGTCGTGAGTGTCGCAGGAGGCGGTTCGATTCCCGCCGGCTGTCGAGTGGGAGCGCTTGCTTGTCGGCTCTGTGCTCGGGGGTATGTCCCATGAGTTTGTCTGGATTAGTGTTCTGGTGACATCGAAGTTTACTTTGGTAAGTAAAATGTTACATTAGTTACTTATGGAAAATTTTGCATTTTGAATATTATGTTCAGGTTTTTTATTACTCCAAAGTCAGCATTTCCGGGTGATAAATTTTCCAAGCTTTAAGTGGGATATCGAAATGTTATTTTATTGTACCCATCGGCGTAGCAAGCTTCAGGCTCAGGGAAGGGTCATGTATTCTTTATAAGCAGTCAAATTATTCATAATTTTGATGCAGTGATGGCTCAGTGGCATTGGCTATGGACTGCCGCGCAGCAGATCCATGGTTCGAATCCCGTCGCGGGCTTGAGCTTCACCGCATGGAGGAAGGGAGGAATCTGTCGCCAAGCACCTAACAATGTGTTCCGGTAGCACTCCTTGAGAGCCAGTGAAATTACAGGCACATGATACTTAACGACTATGTCTCAAGGTGAAGGGCGCAGTGCAATTCGTGACTTGTGATGAAATACATCTGCTATAGACAGAGGTTAGTCTACTTAACATCAAGTGGGCCTCGAGCTTGTTCCGTCACAATAACATAAAAAAAACACGCTCCTACTGAGCTAATGCTTGGCAACATCCAGAGAAATAAGTACTTCTTGGGACTGTAGCATTATGAGTAAAACATTATGATCATACTTCCGATAATTTACGAACAAGCTTTAACTCATCTCATTTTCGTTACTAAATATCTCGATACATTTAAAATCACGGGACCACTTGTCATATCCACATTAATATATACATTTGTGGTTGTTGGTCCGAAACAGCTCTGCTTCATAATACTATGAATATCTCTACGTAATTATGTACTTCATACCTAATTATTTATTTAACCAACAAACACTGAAACCGCCGATTTTTCGATTGTGTTTTGAATATTGAACTGATCAAAATTATCAAACTTTTATTCTTCACCGGGCTAGTGAGACCTGACCCACACTTAGACAGTTTATTAATTTTAATGCAATTTTGTAAGTTTTCTTCGTGACGTAACAAGAACAAGGCCTATCTGCTGTGAAGCAGAATAACCTTTGCCTATAACATACGCATTTCGTCACAAGTGACGAATAGCCCTGCGCCCGTCACCCTGAGACTTATGTCTCATGTGCTGTCAAGGACTGCTGCCGATACACATTTTTAAGGGCTTGGCGACAGATTTTCTACTTGAGGGTGGTAGGTAGCCAGGCGAGCATTCGCAAAATGCTCTGCCACCATGCGGAGGCTCAAGCCGGCGATGTGAACCAAACCATGGACCTGCGGCACGACAGTCCATACCTTCCATTATTCGCTTAGCTGGAGTTAAATCAAAAAATACTACTACAATGTATAATATCACCTATGATGCTGTGCTCCGTACTGCTTAACTTTCTCTCCCTTTAGTTCCTTCAGCTGGTCGAGTAGCACTCTCTTGATCCTCTCGACCCAGGCGCGCTTCACGTCGACAGTGGGCGCTGTGATTGTGTGAACTTCGCTCCGACCTTGTCGCCATACTTCGAACTTGCGGAGGTCACCCTTCACGGACTCTGTCAAACCAACTTGGGACATCTGAAATAGAATATTTTTGGGAAAAGGGGTTACTGACTATAATTATTATTTTATTAGTAAGAGACTTCTAATATTGTTAGAAAGAAAGAAAGAAAAAAAAAACATTTCTTCATGACATAAACACAATTTTTTAATGTGAAATACTAAAACTAATGAGAACACAAAAAAGGTTTGGTAGGTAGGTGCGAAAATATAAAATCAGTACTATTATATTATAAATGCGAAAGTAACTTTGTCTGTCTGTCTGTCTGTTACGCTTTCACGCCAAAACTACTGGACCGATTTGAATGAAATTTGGTATGGAAATAGTTTGAGACCCGGGAAAAAACATAGGATAGTTTTTATCCAACTGCACAAAAAGAGGTTAATGTTTTTGCGCGATAACCGACATACGCGCGGGCGGAGCCGCGCCTGGGAAGCTAGTATAAAATAAAGATTTAGTTAAATTAACAGTTTTAAGTTGAATTTGCGATTATAATTTTTCTTCGCAACTAATTTTAATCCAATAAATAAAATATCATCCACATTTTTCATTTTCACTCTCGAGATAATTTTGTAAGCAAGTTTCATTCTATATATAGGATAGGCTTGGACAATTTTTTTTCTTTATATATTTTTTTAATTATGATAGCAAGCATTTGACCGCAGTCTCACCTGATGGAAAGTGACGACGCGGTCGACGGTGGTACATGCTTGCCCAGTTTTGAACTGTTTCTTTTTTCAAATTTGCACGGTTTTTTTGGTTCCTCACTTAACACTAAACTGCTTATGCGGTCGAAGATGGAGTTCAGGCTTAAACTAGATTGGAAAAGGGCTCTAAAGGGCAGTTGCGAAAAACAACGTTAGGATCTTAGTGACAGGTTTTCTGCTAAACATAGAAACTCAAGTCTGGGACGGGAAGTTCAATATTTTAGCAGACTTCTCACCCTGGTTGCTAGCTCTGGTAACCGTTCTACATGATTACATAGATCAGATCAGAAATTCGTGTGTTTAAAACAATAATCCTCGTATTCTAATATATGGAAAAATAACGCCTAAAACCGTCAAAAATATTAAAAATTACGTTTAGGTACCCGTAACATAGTCTTCTGCCAATCTTTGATCATTGTATCACATTGTAGCAACAAAACTTAAAAATAATAAAATTTTAAGTTTCCCTCGGTAAATAGACCAGCGAGCGATTGTAAAATTCCCTACCGAAATACAGTGAAGATCAAGCCCGCAGCTGGATTAAGCCATACAACTATATTATGTACTCCCATAGCGGCGTTAAGTAAGAAATACATTGCCACCGTTGAGCTATCAATTATCCTTACCTCCCTTAATGAGGGTAGAACTGCAACGGTTTTGCTATCACTAACCTGCAGATCATGTTTGAAGTGGTAGGTTGCCTTATTGTGGCTGTTCTTTGTGGCGGGCTTGCAGAACAACATGGCCTTCTCGTAGAGGAAGATGTGCCTGCGCCGCGGCCGTATCCTCAAGCGAAGATCTCGTTTGTTCTCTGAAGCGACGAGGAACGAGCCCTGTAGGAGGAGCTCGCCCTGCTGGCTCAAATCCACCTGCAACGGTATTAGTATTTATGAGAATAACATGTTCAATATGGATCGTAATACACTTTGAAAACTATCGCTTGTTTTATCCATATTAACTTCTTAGGAACCGGCTAGGACGCGCGTTATATTTACCGGAAAGATTCCGCCCAGTAGATACTTATTGTGTAATTAGAATGGTAATGGATATAAACTTCGTTATGACACGTGCCTTTGAAAATGTAAGTAACTTTTAAATTTTCGCGGCTTGAATACATACTTACTTATAAGTATTTAACTATGTGACTCAGTTCAAACAGAGATGATCTACCTAGTTCCCAACTTGCCACTCGCTTCCTCAGTCAATTTAACCAAGTGACATTGGAAAGCTACTTCTAAGCAAAGTTTACAACTCAATTGGATGTCGTCCAAGATCATCAATATGATTGATGTATGACAAGTTGCATATCATATGTGTTTACGAGCAGACTCGTATTGATAATGAAATATGAACATACTCATTGAATTTTATAACGACACGGTGGTGATTTTAAAGGAGAAATGGTTCGTGTGTTTAACGACCGTTAAATACTTATAACTATTTGAAAACGGAGCCTATTATGGAGTTCCGAAGGCCCCTGGTTTAAGGTTCAGTGAGCATAATGCTAGTTTTCCTCACGAAACGCCGCGAACGCGTTAACGCAAATTGATATAGCATGGCAGAAGCACAAGTTAGTGAATTAACCATTATGCCATACAAAATCGGGTTTACTCGCTCGCTACGTTACATTAGAAAAACTCGGACAAGGCTCCCTGGGCCCCAGCTGCTACATAAAAACTGGTATGGAAAACGAAATGTCATTATTTAAAGCCTATAATATATACTGAGATTCGTATCGTGACCGGTAAGTATACACAATAGTTTTCATATATCCATATATATCATCTTTGAAGAAATATGTGTCTTATGTATCTATCGCACAAATGACCTAAAGAACTAGTAAGTTTATTTTAATGATATTTGGTAGTGCGAAATAAAATTGTAAATGTAAGGTTAAAATATGAATGAACGAAGAGGTGGTACTTGGTTAGAAAAGAAGTACATAGACTGATTGTTTTAGTAAATCATAACAAATGACAGAAATTCAAGGTTTAATGTTTAAACTTTAGGCCTCTCCAGTGTGAGTTCTGTTGGGTCGATCGTCGAAACAAATGCTTTTTTCATGTTTTCCATGGGTTGAAGAATATATTACGCGGGAAGAGGAGCGGAGTACTAGCATTTATAGATGTTCATTTTGAACGAATAAAATCATTTAGACAACCTACAAGTCATTGCAGAGTGCAGACTCACAGGGAGTCCAAATGATCCAGCCCACTACCAGGAGGCAGCGTGCTCAGCATGCTAGCTATTAAATCTACAAATCAGAGAACACCACTGAAGTGTTTTCAAAAACATTTCAACAACAAGGACAATTATACAAGGACGATGAGAGTGTTTCAGAAACAAAGTTTCGTGTTTGAGTTTTATTGAATGTTTCGTAAAACATGTCGCGCTAGATGCTAAAATAAAATTCGTCTGAGCAGTTTCTGCAATCATTCAAACATTCGATATCGCTATGTTTCAGAATTATAAATACTCGTATTAACATTTTGTAGCACAATGTCATGCTTAACGATTATCACATCCACATGTTTTATTACCCTTAGCAGTTTTAATATAATAAAGAAATACAGGTGTTTTGTGTAACGAAATATATAACGTATGTATTCTGTTCACATAATTACGTAAGTATATCAACATATCATAACAAATATATTTTATTTCTTCACATCTTTTATAACCACATCACCACTCAGCGTGATGCCTATAAGACGTCTACCAAGCATGCATGGGGATTATGGCAACCCTCCCTCCCCCTAATGGTGGAGACATTGTTTCAATGGTGGATTTTATGGCTGTTGATGTGTACCCACATATCGTATAATATGTAACGCACTCTAGGAAATAGACCATGGGCGGTGCATGGCCTATTTCCTAATTCCCTAATTACCTATCCTTTTGTAACGCACTCTAGGAAATAGACCATGGGCGGTGCATGGTCTATTTCCTAATTCCCTAATTACCTACCCTTTTGTTACGTTCCTGGCATTCCAAACCAGCTTCATTCACTTTCGTCACATTCAAAAAGTGAACACGAACCATTTCTCCTTTAAAATCACCACCGTGTCGTTATAAAATTCAATGTGTATATTCATATTTCATTATCAATACGAGTCTGCTCGTAAACACATGATATGCAACTTGTCATACATCAATCATATTGATGATCTTGGATGACATCCAATTGAGTTCTAAACTTTGCTTAGAAGTGGCTTTCCAATGTCACTTGGTTACATTGACTGAGAGAAGCGAGGGGCAAGCTGGGCCATACTTGAGCGCATATAGAATTTTTCAGAGTGAAAAATTAACTGGTTATTCCGTGTTACTCCTAGAAGTGCCATCTTCATACATATAATTTTTTTTAATTATATATTTTTTATTTATATATTAACTGACATCAAAAATAGGAGTTTCTATATTAGACAATTTTTTTGTGTGTTTATCTCACAACTCTTTACAAGATGTACTGATTTTGATGTTTTTTTTATATTCAGAAGCTCGTGCTTGTCCCGTTTAAATTTTATATCTGACGAGAAAGTATTTGAGTTATCCCTAATAAGGTGTATTTCATGTTTGAAGCTGGCTTTTCTCGGTCAAAATGTATAGAATGAATTTCACGGGAATGTCACTTTGCGGATGAAGATTAAAGTTAATAAAAGGACAGTTTTTTAGCAAAATAACATATAATATATATTTTTTTTATTAATATTAACTTAAAAGTCAATTTTTCAAAGATAACAACAACACAAAAGAAGCTTATCTAGGAACGAAAATTTTAATGTTAGTTACATGTTACGTTCTGTTTTCTACTAGGAGCGATTACATGTAGAAAACAGAGCTCAGGGGACTGTGTACGGGGAAGGTTTTGAAAAGGCCGCGCCGTTGAATTGAAAAGCAAGAAGTTTCTAATAGACGCAAAGATTATAACAGCTACAAGCTCCTGAACCTCCACTTTTAACATAGACAAGTGGCGAAAATTACATCACCTGGATGATGTTGTATTGTAATAACATTCATGTATTGTAAAAAAACATAATCTATTATTATTGCTGCCAAACACTAAACCGCAAGCGGTACTACAGAAAAGCTCCGTTAAATGCATAGTCTGGTTTGTGTGTTCTTAAGTACTGTTTCGAAAAACCTGTAGGTTAGGTATTTAATTTATCTAGGTACTTGGCGTTTTCATGATCGTATCGTATAATTTCAAAACGTATTCTGTTGAAATTTCTATGGCCAATGCGACTTAAATCAAAGAATCTAATGCATTCAAAAATTGTTTTATTTGTTCTGGATAGTTAAATCACAGATAGGTTTTTAGTAGGATTCTATCAAAACAAAGTATAATCTAACTCTCTAATAAAACGAAACTATTCTTTAAACTTTCGTGAACTCTTAACTTAAGATGGAAGTAATCTAGGCAGCATATCAAGACATGGGGCAATGGCACAGTTTTACAAGTATATTCCAATACTGTATGGCAATCCACAAATTTTATTTAGTCTTGGACAAAGAAATATTAGCCACCATTAGTTCTTTAGCCTTAAAATAGGTACCTAAACGAGATAACAAACGCAGTGATCATAAAGATTTATAAGTACTAAATCTACGTATTGAAACACATTTCGAGAGCAATACTCGCAACTTTCACACGTATGCAATATAGAAGTACCTTTATACGTGTTTCTTTGGATAAAATAATTTAGCTTTATTATAGTAGAGCTATGGCCTTGCCTCGAAAAATTAAACAGTCACCGAGAAAGAGAATGGTAAAGTGTATACTTACAGGTACTCCCGTTATGGCTATCTGATGCATGGAGTCGTTGACACACTTGAGCACCACAAGCATGCAGTCCAGCGCCTGCTGCAGCCCTGTGGTCATAGAACCGCATTCGCCGTACCGAAGCAAGTCCTGATAATAGGATGACAAAATGTGTCAGAAATATCGCAACTTCCACACGGTTACGCTAGATTGGGAATAAATTAAGGCATAAGTGCCACCATAAGGACCTTAAAAATACAAAGACAAATTCAGTGTGGGCGGACCTATTGATTAACCACTTTAGAAAATGTCAAATACATATTATACCTGTTGAAATGTGGTCGGGCCGATATTTGTCATTTTATTTTTTTCCTAAGCAGTAACACCCGTGAACAAATATCGGATATAGGGTCCGACAAAATGTCAGATGCTCGAGTGGCTAAACATTCTGTATGTAGCTGGTTCACATTTACCCAAAACCGTTTTTAATAGAGTCGGCGACAACTTATTAAAAACCGGCTCCGAAGTCCGACAAGTGGGAAATGGGCTCTATAAATTAGGTTTTCGCGATTGTTACACATAGTAATTAAACCCCGTGACCTAGATCGTGATCGTAAACTGCAAAGTGTTTGAAACGTCGGGAGTAATAAATGAATGAAAGCGGATTAATTTACAAATATTTTTTTTCTTTTAGGCATTCCTCCGGAATAAATGCCTAATAGAATAAAAAAATCTTTGAAATAAATGCTATATTTAATGAAAATATTATAAAAAGTGAAAATATGTCTCATTTACAAACTTTTAGAGCACAATTGTTGCTTCGAGTGGAAATTGAACCAGCGTCCCCCGGATTTAAGCACCGGGTGCCTTAACCACTGGGCTATAGATGATTGCTCGACTAATCCGAAATTTTCCGGTCCGACGGTACCCGGTAATCAACCGAACTATTATACTTTATCTGATAAAAAGCACTGGGTTTTCAAACACTTAGCTCTGTAATATACGCTACCCTTCTACATATATTTCTAAATATGATCGCAAGTATGCTAAGTGAAAACCAAATTTATATTTTTAAAGCGCAAAAGTAATTTTAGACATGGGTTCAATTCGATTTATAAATTAAATAGTCAATTAATTATTACACGTTTGCTTTGAAAATTTCAGTCTCCTATCACTTAGAATCCCATCAGCATCTCTTAAAAATGATCCAATCAAGGTAGCTATTATGCATGTTAAGACAGGATTGTCTGAACACTATAAGAAATCTGTAAAGAGAATATGTTGTGTTACCTTGAGTAATAGTTGGTACTTGGTTATTCTCTGCACTGGCTTGAGTAGGTACGCGGCGAGCGGCAGCTTGTGTCCGAGGCGCAGCTGGCACGCCTGCAGGAACAAGTGCGTGTCGACGAGCGTCTCGCGCAGCCGCTCCGAACGAGGTATGTTCTGGCAGTAATAACTGTACAGTCTGAAGAAAGTCTCCCTCTGAAAATAAAGGGAACATACACTTAGAGGGAAGTCGGCCTGCGATTCTTCATACAAATGTTGCCCTATTTTCTTCCTGGACAACAGCAGTTATTCATGCTATGGACTGCCGTGCCGCAGGTCCATGCTTCGATCCCCACCGCCGGCTTGAGCTTCACCGCATGGTGGAAGGGCATTTTGCGAATGCTGGCCTGGCTAGCTACCACCCTCAAGTAGAAAATCTGTCGTCAAGCACCTAACAGTGTGTTCCGGCAGCAGTCCTTGAGAGACAGTAAAATTACGGGCACATGAGACTTAAAAACTGTATGTCTTTGTGTAACGGGCGCAGTGCAATTCCTCATTTGTGATGATGTAAGTAACCTCTGCCTATAAGAAATGCATTTGCATTTCTTATAGGCAGAGGTTACTCCACTTAACATCAGGTGGGCCTCGCGCTTATACTAATAACATTTTAAAAAATATACTTTACTAAAAAATTCGTCTTCGTTTTGGAGAGGAAAACATGGGAATACGAAACGTCAATCTTGTGAAGGTTCTTCAAACTCCTCGCAGGCCTTGTCATACAAATTATCGCTAATATTTCACAGAATTTCACTAGTAATTACTTCATATAGAATAAAATATAGAATGTGATTACATAGATACACAACCCCCAAGGGGTTTCAGGTTTTATAGAATGTACAATGCAAGTTTGCCAATAGCCAAAATAAAAGCACTGTACGTAAAGTGTAGGGCTATCCTTTGACCTCTCACGTCATGGTGAGAAAGAGTGTTACAGGCAAAGCTTGAATTACTGGCTCTCAAGGGCAGCTACCGGAAGACACTATTAGATGCTTGGCAATAGATATTCTATTTTAGGGTGATCACTAGATCACAGCGGCCAACCGTGCGGAAAATGCCCTACCACCATGCCATAACGCCATCCTAAGAACAACACCCTGGACCGATTTTGACTCTGGCATAACCGCTGAGGATCGGCTGTGAATATATTCACAAGATAAGAATAAATTTATATTGTTATGAATGAGATACCGTATAATATGTAAGGGTGAACGGGCCCTCTGAAGCGTTCAGTAGTAATGCCAATAGCGATCACCCATCCAAGTTATAACTACAGCGGATGTTAAATTAAGAAGCAAGCTATATCATCCAAATTGCAATGCAATTTTTCCGAAATCATTTATTGTGGAATAAAGCAGGAAGAAGAAGAAGAGTTATAAATTTCCGAAGAGTGACGTCATATAATATTTTTGGTGTATTACTTAGTTTTGTTTTTACCTTTTCAACAAAGCATAGTGCCACGAGTTCAGTGGCAGAGATGGAACGTTCCAGATCTTTGAGGAACACGTCCTGGTGGAATGTGAACAGCTCGTGCAGATTGCCGAACAGTACGTCCGCCTGGCCTACTAGCGTCGCCGGCAGGAGGTGCTGGTTCTCAGGCTTCTCAATCTCTTCTTTGTAACCCTGAAGACAAAAATTAAACTAAGATAGTAAGGACATTATACCGCATGTATTCTATTCAAATATAAGTTATCAGTGGCGTATGGAGCTGTATTAGTACCTTCGTAGTACCTACTATACTGGTATTGGCACGATAAATATACTGTGTATGTATTTATAGCCTCCGAATAGCATATACCTAAGTTAAAAGTTATTTGCTATGCTATTATATTAAATATTATTTATACATTAGTTGTTCATAATAATATCTTCTTAAATATTTATTTATTTATTCATTCATTATATTTATATTAATATTCATTTATACTTCTAACCAATCAAAATTACTTCATTCTTCACAGTGAAAATAATAGTACTAAAGCCTTCAGTACCTAATATTCAAACGCTTTACGCTTAGTTTGGGTCAAAAATCTCAATGTTACTTTGTGTTCAGATAATTATGTAGCATCTTAACTACCGATGAATTTATGTGCATCAAGAAATTGTAAGCCTTTTTACCAATTTTTTACCAAGTTCGATTGCCGCCAAGTTATACAAAATATAACTTGGCGGCAATCGAACTCTTATTTCTTAGATTTAGCAGGAAGAAAGTGGACGAGAATGAAGAACTACAGAATCGTTCTATATTATGATAACGGGCTTCTACGGAACCCTACATTGTGCGTTGCTCGACACGCATTTCACCGTAAATTTTGGAAATCAAATTGTATTCTTTTGTATTGTAAGTCATACCGAGGTAAGAAGAGAAGAACACACGCTGACAGTTTCGCACCATTTTTGCAGACGTCTATCGTAGTCCTTATATATGGCTTCCAGGCATTTACACTCCGATGACGTCAGACTTTTGTGTAACTTCCAAAACTTCGACTTCTTCTTTAGGTTTTGAAGAGTCGAAGTCCAGTTACCGAACGATTGGTTCCTATTCAGGCTTTGAGTTTTCCGTTGATCTAGACTACCCTCGATCTTTTTATGACCATTTTGAGAGGCGTATGCATAACTGTAGTGACTGTAACTGTTGAGAGTTTTTAGGCACTTTGTTGGTTTTCGACGAGATAATGTCGAGTGTAAACTTCGAACATAACTTTCAGTATTACTGCTCCCACATATAGTTGAACCTTTTTTGCTGCAGTGAGAACTAGACGAGCAATGATCCTTGACCGTGTGATTCCATTCTTTCATTATTCTTTTGTAATCTTTAAGGATCTTTGACAGGATATCTTCGGGATGCTTGCTATTGCACATCGTATTTCTGAGCTCAGTACAACTTGACGATTTGAATTCACTATCTTTGGAAGTCATAGAACCACTGAAGTATTCCGGTGAAGGAATGTGAACTTCAGAATCTTTACAGCCATACAGCGGGTTCTTCACCAATTCAGGCATATCGATGACAGTGGGCACAGTGGTCGCGAGCGATTCTGCCGCGGTGTCCTCAGATGCGGTAACTGCATCAGAATCCGGTAAATACGTGATTTTCTCATCAGTTTTTTCTGAATAACACTCATAGCCGGGAAGCGATTTACCGTAAAAGAAATTTCCAACGAACGGTTCCATATGCACCGGTTTGATATTGCGCGGATTGTATTTTACACGCATATGTTTTCCCACATCACTCACAGATTTTTTGCACTTTTTACGGCGAGCGTTTTCTTTCTCGAAGAGCGAAATTTGGTTAGCATAGTCGCTGAAGAGGGTCGAGTCGGATGCAGCTCTCGTTAATTTCTTTTTTCTTGTGGAGGGGTTGTCATTTTTTCTGTAGTACCAGGAATATGAGGTGCCGACGCTAATGTTCGCGGAAGA
This sequence comes from Plagodis dolabraria, assembly GCA_963854805.1. Taxonomy (NCBI): domain Eukaryota; kingdom Metazoa; phylum Arthropoda; class Insecta; order Lepidoptera; family Geometridae; genus Plagodis; species Plagodis dolabraria. Next base: position 9,494,199 of record OY978442.1, read on the forward strand.
CTTGTGGAGGTTGTATTTTCCATGTTTCATGGTGGTTTGAAAAGCGCGGCGGAGGAGTCGGGCGAGGGACTGCACCGGTGTGCAGTTAGCCCACGAGTATCTGGCACTGCGTTCCGCTCGATGGGCAGTCGGGGCCGTGGTTGCGTGCGGTGCAACGCAGATGCAACAGATAACGTGCAGAGCTGCCTTGTCCGTGACTGCTCGACGAGGAATACGCAGTACATACACAGCTATGGCACACATGGGTTTTGGAGCGAATCGATGGAACATATGGAGATATCGCGCTTCATTGGAACTATTTGATTTTTCCATTTGATTTACGGTCTGTGACACGATTTCTATGTCTGTCCGTCTTCATAATTAATTACATTCATGCGTAAATTTCTATGTTTATGAAAGTTAATTTTTCACGTCACAAGCTCGGAAAAGTTTTGTTTATCATTCGAAGTCTGTATCGATAGCGTGAAATATGCTTTAAAATTTTGTACCTTTAGGTATTCCAAGAAACAATTTAACTTTTAATATCTTACTGGTATATCGTACTGGTTTATAATATCGTATTGGTTTTACCAGTAAGGCAACCTTACTGGTAAAACCAATTATCTGCACTTTTTGGACTAGACTTGGAAATGCAGTTCTATGTAATTTTTCCCCTCTATAATATCGTCTCGGAAAACAGAATAAATGCCCCGACCTACAGTTGTCGAGATTCAGAGATCGTCAGTTTGAATAAATTATAAATTCACTAAAAATAAGAAAATAAAACTTGTAAAACAGCATAAGTCATACTTATTGCGAGACTTTATTAAGGGGAATGCAGGTAAATATAGATAAGTATCATTATTTGGTTTAGCGAGTAGTAAGTCTAATAGAATCCGATGAAAATTTTCAGAAAAACACATAATAACAAAGATATTTTTAATTCATTCATAATTTTAAATGTAATTATAAATAATAAATGACACTAACTAACAAAAAGAACTTCAGGTAAAACCAGTTAGCAAAATAGGGAGTTTTGAAGAGGAAGATTCAGAATATATTTCAAAAAGTACAAGTCTTAGTTACTATTCAGATTATGCTTCAAAGTCAGTACATAAATGTCTGAATGCTAAAATCAGTTTTCTGAAGTCAAACAGTAGTTAAAATAAATTTTCTAATTACAGGTAAATCCAATTAACTGCGCAACCTTCGGGATATAAAGTAAATTTTATAGAGTTTCTACTTTAAGGAGATATGACATAATAAGGCATTCTTAAAACCGATAAATATTACATGTTTTTGCATAAGTGATTTCTGGTAAAGTCAGATCTTAGCTTAGACTTTCAAACGCGATAAACTCGAAATGACAATGGATGCAGTTAATTGGTTTTCACAGTAAGCCGACGATTATTTAATTGTAATTTTTTATATATATATATATATATATGTAAACACTAATCTACTATATTATTGTACTATGTTTTTCTGGCACCAATAACATTTTCCTCGCTGTAATGAAAAATTGTGTTTCGCTCAGATGCAAACTTATTTTGCGTCTAGGCTTTTGAGATCTGGTTGCGCTCAAGAATCATCTATATATATATAAATCAATTGCGGTCGTTTATCTCGCTAAAACTCGAGAACGGCTGAGCTGATTTAGCTGATTTTGGTTTTGAAATGTTTCTCGTAGTCCAGGGAAGGTTTAAACGATAAGAATATATGGAAAAATGGCGAGGAAGATAGTAAAAACAACAATTTAATTTTCCCATATAAACTGTTCTACCTATACTTTCCTGTCAAACATTGGACGTTCGCCCTTAAGGATAGGTGATAAGAAATACACCGGGTCATCTAGTTCAAAAATAGAAATCCTAGGATTCCTTGCTTCCTCAGATACTAGTACTCGCGCGAAATAACAACTTTGCGAAATATCAACTTAGTAAGGTATTACGATCGAGGCTCTAGTAGAAGCCCGAAGTCAAAAACTAACTAACTAAGGGCTTTCTGAGTCGGGGTTTGTAATTCCCGTACCGTCCGTGAAACATACAATACTTTTCATCACCTTTGCGAGTGAATAATTATGAATTATATCTTTAATACACCAGTCAGCACAACTATTATTACGAAATACGTGATTTTTTTTAAGCAGATGGCGGGCTTTTTCTGTCACCACAGATTGTAAAAATGTTTCAAGGTGATTTTTGTGCCTGAGAAAACTTGAAAAGTTCCTGAGGTAATTGTCTTTGTACAGGAGCTTGGTACATTTTTAACTTTCGAAAAACCTCTCCTTTTCATGTATTAGCTGGTATACCTTACGTATGTATTATGCACGAGTTAAGGTGAAAGCAAACTGAAACTAATAATATAACGATGCAGGCAGGAGCACGTGTTAATTCGTTTTGCATGTTAACCCTAACTTAGGAACGTAATGTGACTAATTAAAATCTGTGCACGTAGCGTTCAGTATGTTAATTTAATAGCTTAGACATACCTATATCATATAAATATAGTACGATCAAAAGATGGACCGCAGCTTTCGCTGCATCGATCGATACCAAGGAAAGACGATTGCTTTCGCTCAGTGTTATGGTTTATGGCACGCCATTTGGAGTCTGGGTATAGCGTATAATTAAAATTGATAATTGGTACGTGCAATGGGTGGATTGCAATTAATGACGACGAGTTTCTGGATTCAGTTAGTACTATGATTAATTTCCAATATACATATGAACAAATTACAGCCATCGCATTTATATTTTTATTGCTAGCGTTTTAGACCACTATGGTAAGTGATGCGTTCGAAAATGTTGCTCAGGCTGACCTTTAGTTACGATATTAGTAATCACTGGCTCTAAAGATCAGCTGCCGGAACACAAGGTAGATAATCTACCGCCAGGCACCTTGACCTAGGCCTGACTTGAGCTGGTAGCGGCTACCAGGCGGGCATGCGCATATTGCCCTATAATAACCTAAGCCCTAAGCACGGAAGCGCTCAGTAGTAATTAAGACTCGTGGTCACCTACAGTTTTAATACTACAAAAGGCATCAACGATCTGACTAAGAAATGGTTCATGTCCATATTATGTACAATTAGTACAACCCAAAGCCTAATGTTTTGTAAGTACCTACCATCTAAGAAATATGTCAAATCAACATTATTATTATTACTATTCAAGTAATGATCGCAGTGGACGTGTTGATCCGATGAACGAATAGGCAAGATTCCCTACAAGTGCTTCGAAAATATTTGATCAAGAATGTAAGTAACATTAGTTGATACGAATAGCAGAGAGTGGTTTTTTGAACAAGTAGTTTCGTGCATGTTAATTGGAAATTAAGAAGAGAATGAATCCAGTATCAAATGAGTGAGAGTAAATAGATTATTTCTTAACCTTTTGCAATAATATTAATATCCGGCTGGCGAAAATAGACAACGATGAAAACCGAGACGACACTGTGCATTTTTTGTTATGCCACATAGTTTTAGAATTGGCCATCACCATCCACGAAACTCTTGAAAATACCCTCGAAGATTTTTTATCTTAATATCAGTAAACGAACTCGTCAAAATAAAACAATTTGGATCATTCGGCAATGTGCCAAGAGAACTGGCTGCATTTCCGCGTTGAACTGATAAAGATAACTTTGAGCAAGATATTTCATATCAAGTCTAGAAATTGTGTTAATTGACTATTCAGTGTTGTATATATAACCTGGTTTTAATTTTAACAATTATGATAACATAGATTGTTGTTTACTGCTAGGTAAGTATACTCACTATATTTTTCGTTTGCATCGAACAAAACTTTATTTATCGTATTTTGCATTGAAAAAAATGTACTTTATTAAGTTATTACATTAGTATTTAAACAAAAAAAAAATACGGCATAGGGTATATGGATTACTAATGTAACATAATATTCTTCATTCTTAATAAACCTAGGTACGGTAAAGGTAGGTAGTAAGTAAATGGATAGAATTTATTATATATGTACGTACATAGTTATATATCTATGTACATATATAATAAATTCTATCCATTTACTTACTACCTACCTTTACCGTACCTAGGTTATTATATATGTACGTACATAGTTATATATCTATGTACATATATAATAAATTCAATACATACCTGTTTCAACATAATAATATAAGGTAACTAGGTACATATATCGAAGTCTACCCGAAATCGATAACAAAGATCCTTTAAAGTTTTATCGGTTTTTTTGGATCAATTCTTGCCATTTGGCTGTGCTGCTAAAGGATTACTAATTTTAACGGAACAAAGAAACATTGGTGCCCTGAATGAAGAAGCGATGATTGCTCTGTTTCGGCTGCCGTACAATTAGGCAGTCCCTAGTTTGAATCCTGGTGCCGGCATGAGCTTCACCACATGGTGGAATAGAAGGGTATTCTAAATGCACGCCTGGCTATGGTACCCATCCCTAGAGTAGAAAATATGTGGCCTAGTAAGATGTAGGTTTTCAGCATCGCTGTATTTGAGAGCCATTACGCAAACCAGGCCTACACTGAGAAAAATGACTGTCATGATTCATGATAATTGTAAAGGAATTTTGAAATAAATATCCGTATTCCCAATAAAAACGGACCAAGAGTATTTAATTTTAATTTGCATGTAAATCACAAAAATTTACCATGAATTGATGTTACGATAAATAATCAGGCAACAGCACAAGATTTCTTAGTGCTGAACACTCATGTTTTGTCAGTACGCGTCATAACAAAATATCATGACGAACTCGGAATTATCCCTAACAGTAATGACAAATAGTCGTGAACGGAATCATACAAATTTAAGAATGAATGGTATAGTTTCATTACTGAAATGATAAATTATTTTGAAATTCACCAAAATAATAATACATTTTCCTAACAACTTTACGGGAAAGTTTTGATATATTTTCGATATCATCATAGCAGTCTTAAAAGAGCTTTCTCGTTTATTATCGTGAACCTGTAATAACTTTTAATGCGTAATTCCTGGTGATTCTGCTGCACTAGACTGCCGAGTGTTGCCGATTGCTGCCGATGTCAATATATTTAGTATAATGTTAGCTGAATATCTTTCGGAACCGTCGGATTATTTCGTTTGCGCGATGTAGGATTTCATACATTCTGACGCATTTTGTATAGGAAAGAGCGTAAATAGCGATAGCGCCATCTAGGTAGTTCAAAAGGAACCACCAGTTCGAACTCTTTTACATGAATATGGCTGAACAGATGTATCTTAATATAATCAGTTCAATTAATATAGAATTACTCTATACCACAAAGAAGAAGATAAATCTCTGATGATGACTCATTGGTTGAACATTTTTGACCAACAGGCTAAAGCTAGAATGGGCAGAATTGATATTGGCTTCAACGTGACCTACATAACACAAAAGGACATTAGGTTAGCTTAGAGACAAATTTTCTACTTGAAGGTGGTAGTCAGCCAGACGAGCATTCGCGTAATGCACTACAACATCTAGGGACGTCGTGCCGGTCACGAAAATTTAACATGACATTACTATCATTTATTTTTTTCCAACAGATAATTATTTCACAAATTATTTAGAACGTTACATCATAGTAAACTATTGGTAAAAACCCGTTAATTACTCATGATTCAATAACATTTTGTGGGTAGAAAATTATGTTTTTTTGTCATGCTCGGTCTCGATATTTTATTTTCGGTTTCGCACTAATTCTTGATTAACTGTCGTGCTACATTTTACTCACGACAAACTTGAAAATGTATTATGAAATTCTTGTTAAAAAACAGGTATATCGTAATAATTTAATATTTAGTTACTTTTTTTTAAATGAAAGGCTGTCTTGACTTCTGTTTGTTATTTGAATTGAAACTTGTAGTGATGGAACCAAAAATATATTTGCCTTCGTGCTATTTCATCATACTCTTGATATTATTACAGGCATCAGCATTATTAATTATTCTGCACGTCAATAAGTAATGAAGGACGGAAATCATTTTTCTCAGTGTAGCCTGCTAAGATTAACACTAGCCTACTGTTAGTAAATGGCTAGCCTATAAATCAGCAATGAAAACGTAAGTACTTACAGTAAGAATAGAGCCCAGCTCTTGAACGTAGACTCGTTCCGTTTGGAGAAGTTCTGCAAGCACGTGACCGCGTCGCGAGCGTCGCGCGTCCGCGTCCTCGCCGCCGGAACTCTCCGAACCGCCGGACGTCTCCATCTGGGGTCAAACAATACGGGAACATAAATAAATAAATTCCAAGAATATCGACACCACTTGGTCACAATTCATAGAAATTCTGACTGATTCATAATTTGCAATACACAATCATAAACGTAAAGCCTGCGTATCTCAATTAAAAATGTTCCGATGTCTATACTCCAGATTATAGTACAAGACCTATCCACCACGACGCACTCCTCCATAGTCTATGAACGTAGTTGCAACTACTAATGCCTGCCCAAACGATAATATTTTTATTTTTTTATATGTATTACTATATTATGTACCATTAGCATTTACACCCACACTAAGTTGTAGTGTACAAACCAGGCCTACCCGCACAAATACTCATCAATAATATACCGAGGGCCGGGCGCGCCTTCGTGAGTGAACCGGTCTGAAATCTGGTATAATACTACGTGAAACCAGAATATAAGATGCGCAATTGGAACGTTTTGAAGCGGACGTTTTGAAGACTAAGGGTCCGTTTCAGAATGTCCTAATAAAGTATCGGGTTGCTATGCATCACATAAAATAACTGAATGATTGTAGCGCGTTTCAAGCTTTAACCGATGGATAGGGTAAATCGATGACTGTGATGATGACGAGTTTTGTTTCAGGAAGTCAGTTTCATGACTTTCATGTTCCGTGTTAATAAGTGTTATTTGACGATTTTGTGGTTTTGTCCTCGATTTAAAAAAGATTGTCACGAAAAAACTAGACCTTGGACTTATAATATTATCATTCATATTTTACTCTCCCCAATGAACTAATTGAAGTTCAATAAAAAAAAAAACAAGACTCGAGTTATGAATGGCTGTTTAGTAAAATAACTAGTTTTACCACAAAGTAGTAAAATTATACTAATCTAAGTACAACGTACTTTTGTTACTACAGTAAGAGTAATAATTAATAAAAATAAATTAACGACACAGTAGTTTAGTTCGTATGTCTACTTGCGAAGCGCCCAGGGTTCCACGATCAAAACCTGGACAGTGCACACATTGTCTGAGTATAAATACGAGTATTTGTGCTCGAGTTTCAGATGTTAGTGTTGTGGTAATCAGAATATAAGATGCGCAATCGGAATGTTTTGAAGCGGACGTTTTGAAGACTATGGGTCCGTTTCAGAATGTCCTAATAAAGTTTCGGGTTGCTATCACGTACAATAACTGAATGATTGCAGCGCGTTTCAAGCTTTAACCGATGCATAGGCTAAATCAATGACTGTGAAACGTAAAGATAGTGTTTTATTTATTAAATGTGTTCTGAGTAGTAACACCGGACCTTACTCGAACATTCTGAAACAGGCCCGTAGTATAGTAATTTTTAGAGCGTTATCCGCTAGCAGTAAAGTGAAATATATTTTGCCTGATCGTATATCCTACTACTAATGAAGCCATACTAATAAACTTCTGATACAAATGTGAGATAGTTGCTGCAATCGATTCGTGGGATGTGCACGTTAATATTTTTTTTGTTCTCATTAGTTAAGTCATAACAATATTGTGTTCATGTCATGAATAAATGTATTTTCTTTCTTTCTTTCTTTCAATAAAACCTGGCGGTAACAAAACTTCGCAATCATTAAATCCTATGAATTTTCAGAGTATCACACGTAGATAGAGCATTTTTTCGTACAATACGAAAATCAATTTTCGTCAACAAGTGTGTTTCGTTCACAATAGTTTTTTTTTCTCTAAGTGACTTTAAGGGCTACAAATATTGTTCTCTACTCTCTGGATGGTAAGAGAAACGCTTTTTATTACGAAACTTATAATATTAAATACTAACTAAAATAGATCCTGAAAGAATATCCATAAAAAAAAGACTATCTTCGGTGTTCCATTTAACGTGTTTTCAATTATGAAGGCATAAGGTAAAGATTTCTATAATATTACAAAATTTTGTGACATAAGTGCTAAAACGAAGAACCTACTAGTTTGTGGTAATTTGGCCCATCTCAAATTTAAGATACATAAACGAGAAACGAGCAGTTTTGTTTCAGGAAGTCAGTTTCATGACTTCCATGTTCAGTGTTAATAAGTATTATTTGACGATTTTGTGGTTTTGTCCTCGATAAAAAAAAAGATTGGCACGAAAAAACTATAGACCTTGGACTTATATATATAATATTATCTTTCATATTTTACTCTCCGCAATGAACTAATTGAAGTTCATTAAAAAAATTTAAGACTCCACAAGTGTTATGCATGGTAGATATTAGCAAAATAACTAGTGTTACCACAAAATCCTATGTACTTTTATTTTTACGGTAAAAATAAAGTTTGATAAAAAATATATTAACGATACTGTAGCGCAAGTACCGAACTTACCGATCGCTAAATTTGACGTTACAATCGTCTAAATTCGATAAAACGCAACCATTTTATCGAATTTAGACGATTGTAACGTCAAATTTAGCGATCGGTAAGTTCGGTACTTGCGGTGCTGAATCGTTTAGAGCTTAGTTCGTAATTCTACGTGCGAAGCGCCCAGGGTTCTACGATCGAAACCTGGACAGGGCACATATTGTCTGAGTGTAAATATTTGTGCTCCAGTTTCGGATGTTAGTGTTGTGATAATCAGTATTAGGATTTTCTGTATCTCGGAGCGTAAGAAATCGTACATAACTGTCGCTGTCTGTAATGACTGCGTTGCTGGCAGAGATAATGATGGCCAAAAGCGTAGCGTAGCGCAGGTCAAGGCCATCACATTGCAGCCTTTGCTGGACAAAGGTCGATTACTCTATAGCATGGACTGCCAGGGCCGCAATGATCACCACGCTTGGAGGCTGAGAGCTAAGATTAGCTCAAGGCCATCATAACGTGGCCAGCAGTGCAGTTACTGTGGACCAAGCCTTGTCTCATAGTATAAAGACTATTTCTAGTATGCTTGTGTGTAAAAGTGCTTTATTCAACTAAAGTGGTTAATTTAAATAACAACAAAATAGTAACAATTTATTCAAAATCTTTTAATACATGCTAATAATGGATTTTCATAGGAAATTCCATCTAACTTAACTGGGGCCTGCCTAATAGGCAGTGCCTATTCAAGTACAAAGAAGAGGTAAACTTTGCTTTGAAGGATGCTAAGATAATTACAAGCATTTTGAGTAAATACAAATACACTGATATTGGATGTCTGTGTGCATAGACAGTGTCTATGTCCAATGTCTATGCGTACCACGACACGCAGGGAGACTCAGCAATTGGCAGTGTGCTAATAAAACTCTACTATTATGTGCAGCATATACTACAGTATATTTGTTAGGCCTATTCGACTGTTGAGAAGAAACTCTTATCATTATGCCATTGTAAAGTAGACAGTTACGGCAATAAGTAAGATGTAAGATTAGCTCGTTCGCTCTACATTAGGTACAGTAGAGATGGTAGGAGAGTGGCGAATATAGAAGAAAATATAGAAATAAAGCCTTCATTCAGCATAACATAAAATAAATATATAATAATACATTCATAAGTTTATTTTTTTAAGTCATATGCGATCAGTATATTTCTTGCGAATTTACATATTTTTAAAGCATGTAGCCAGCCGGATCAGATTATTGTCAAAAATTGACAAATTTAACTTTAGGTAGAGACTTTTTAAGTTATACTCAATCAACTGAAAATGGAATGACTCCTTGGTAATTGCAACTCTTGTTAGTGAACAGTATTTTAGGCGAGTGAATGATCTTGTAAGCTGTATGTATTACAAAAAAGAATGAAAAATATATTATAAACCAAATCATCCCAGATGCTTGGATTTGTTATGAGAAATGGAAAAATTTTCAAAAAAATTGAAACTAAAAAAATGCTTTTCAATAGCCTAGTAAGAAGTCAGTTAGAATATTGCAGCTTGATTTGGAGGCCACATTTTGCAACACATATGCTAAGGTTAGAGCGGATACAAAAAAGGTTTCTTTGGCATCTTTCACACAGTGCCGGTATTAAAAATAGAATTAGATCGTATGAAAAAAGGTTAAAATACTTCAAAATGTCGTCACTGTCAATCCGCAGAGACCTCTTAGATGTTGTGTTTGCATACAAGCTCCTTAGAAATTACTTTGATTGCCCAGACCTTCTTAAAAGGTTAACATTCAGGGTCCCTAACCGGTATCCTCGTAATACTATAAAGTTATTTAAGTCACCTATCCGAAAAACTGCGTATGGTGCCAACTCTGTCATACCTAGACTCAGCAAGTTGCTGAATGAATGTGGATGTGATGTCGATGTATTTAACGACACTTTGGGCAAGTTCAGAAAAAAAGCCCTGGAACATTTTTCGTGTACTTGAGAACTTTACTCTTCTTTTTTTTAATGTAAAAATATAATTTTAATATAAAAAAAACTTTGTTACCATAATTTATAAGTAACTCACTTAAAACAAACGTTTCGATAACTGCATGCTGTGTTTACCTATAAGTAATTATGCATTTAGCGTAGAACTTACACATATATACTTAGATTTAAGCATGAATTGATGTAATAATTGTTGGTAGACCATAAATAAATAAATTAAATAAAATAAATAAAATAAACCGACTTCCAACAATAAAATGTAAGAAATAACTTGTGGAAGTCGGACCATGATAATGTTGGGTCATTGCTTTGAATTAGCATAGTACCGACTTCAACAAGTTATTTCTTATTTATTAGTGTTGGAAGTCGGTTACATTTCTTTTTTTAATACTTTGATTTTACTAGCAATATGCACGAAGACACTTACAGGCTTATGATGCTCTGAGAAATCCTTTACAATCTTGTATCCCGTTTTTAACATAACATTCAGCGTATCCATTATTGATAAAACAATGCACATTTATAAACAAACACTTCTCACAATCACTACATAACACACCGCATGGCCAAGCACACTCTTAAATCAAAAATACTTTGCAAGACTGGAAATGTTAGTGTATGTTTGTTGAATGCTATAAAACCAGAGCACATGGTGTCTGTCGAAAGCGTAAGAATAAGGAACTGAACTGATGTGCCCCGGGATGTGAAGGGGCGAAGGAATACGTTGGGACCGTAAAAAAAGTTGTTGCCTCCACTTTTGTACAGTGCGAGGTAGAGGGTGCTCCACTTTATTTTATTGCTCGTTGAAGGGACTTGTCGTTTGTCGGTTAGTAGGTGCATGCGTAATCTAGTTTGCTTTTGATACTGTTTTGGTTTAAGTATAACAAGGAACAAGCAATTGATTGTTAATACTTTCGACTTTTAGTAGTTGTAGAGTAAGTAGTTTTTTTTTATTACCTACTAATAGGCTAGCCTTTGACCACTATCACACATGATGGTAAGAGATGATTTGGTCGAAGATGTTGTTCAGGCTAGCCTAGAATTACTGGTTCTCAAGGACAACTGCCGGAACACACCGTTATATGCTTGGCGCCAGATTTTATACTTAAGGGTGGTAGCTAGCCAGGCGGGCATTCGCAAAAAGACCTACCACCATGCTGTAACGATTGACATCGAGTAGAGAATACATTTAAGTGACTTACTACCTAAATTAGATATAGTAACTCAATTGGATTAATAGGCTACTTACATATTCTAGAACCAATTCTTTATTAAAATAGGATATGAAATAATCTAAACTGATATCGATTCGAATGGATCTTTGGTAAAAATATGTGTACCGCAGGGATCAATTTTGGGAACTTTTCTGTTCCTAGCGTATATTAATGATCTGCCTTGCATGGTCAAAGATTTCTGCGATATTGTTTTATTCGCAGATGATACCTCTCTGATTTTTAAAGTAGATAGGAAAGATAGTGAACTCATTCATGTAAATAATGTGTTATCTATGATCTCTGAATGGTTCGCCGCTAATAATCTTCGCTTAAATTCAAAAAAGACCAAATGTTTAAAGTTTTCTTTACCAAATGTTCCTTATGTTGAACCAAACATTAAGCTTGGCTTAGATAAACTGTCTATTGACAAAGCGACAGTCTTTCTGGGAATCAAAGTGGACTCAACTTTACAGTGGGATCCACATATACATGATCTAGCCGGAAGACTTAGTTCTGCTGCATATGCAGTTTATAAGATAAGACAGTTAACAGACGTAGCTACTGCACGGCTAGTTTATTTCGCGTACTTCCACAGTATTATGTCGTATGGTGTATTGCTGTGGGGAGCTGCTGCGGAGATGGAAACAGTCTTTATCTTACAAAAGCGTGCAATTCGAGCCATATATGAAATGGATCCTATGGAATCTCTAAGGGATCTTTTTAAAGAAATTGATATATTAACTTTACCAAGTCTGTATATATTTGAAAATATTATGTATGTTCGGAAAAAATTGAGTAAATTTAAATTAAATAGTGACAACCACGATTACAACACTAGGAATAAATATAAAATAGCAGTACCAGGTTTTAGACTAGCAAAGACAAATAAAAGGTCCTTTTTAGGTAATTGTGTGCGGTTTTATAATAAAATTCCCAAACATATTACAATGCTCACAGAAAGAAAATTCAAGTTGCATGTGGAAAATATTTTGATTGAGAAATCATACTACAAAGTTTGTGATTACTTAAACGACAAAGATGCTTGGAAAGTCCCGCCTCTGCCAGGCTGTCGCCTGTCACCTACGTAATTTGAACAAATATTGTAATAGTCATATTATATTGTATATAACACATTGTTAAAAGATGTTTAAAAGAATGGCCCCGAGTTTCTAGCCCGTTCTTCTCGCAGTGGCTCTATAATTTTTTTTTGCTGAACGTGGCAGTACAATGTAGAATATTTCAATATTAAAATTTGTAATTGACCTTCATAAGAGCGTCGTAGACGCCTAAATTGAATAAATGATTTTGAATTTGAATTTGAATGAATCATTCTTTGTTCAACACGGGCTATGTCCAGTGTGGTGACTTATTACTTTTTTGGAAATTAAACCCATTCAAGTTTCAAAGATACTAATAAAAAGATTAAATTGAGATGAAAACATGTGTTTTTCCTGAATTCACAATTTCAAGCTGAAACAACATAAAAATATTTAGCATATAATGTATTTTTTTATTAGTATAAAATTCTAAAAGGCTATTAATTTCTGAAATAATTACTCATTACTCTGACGTATGAGATCGATTTGTTATTTAATGATAAGAGTACTTAGGCCTTGAGCTTTTGCCATATACGTTTGTTTACCTTAGTTATGTTGATCGTTCTTGAACTAAGTATTATTCTAGCGACATTTTTCCACAATGATTGTTACTACATAGGAGAAAGGAGCAAGACCCAAAAAAAAAAACATAAAATGATTACATTACAAATATACCAACTTCATAGACCAATGTCCTTTTGTAGGCAGTAGCATATATTTTTATGTTGCTTCTAAGATTCACTATAAAGGAAATGTTAATGACTAGATATTATTTATTTCCGAACAACAAGATCTTATTAAGTAGAGCAACGTCCCATCTTTTAAAGCGTCCTGTATACGGGCAATGTGCAGCTATGTACGGTAGGATCACTGGCACGTTGTACGATAACCTGTATCTGTGTGAGTGTCCTGACATCCTGCGCCTGTGTTAGTAGAGCACCACACCTGCCTTAGACCCAACCCAAGTACTATCTTGGGAATAGGTGAATCAACCTCATCTTCAACTCTAATTCGATGCATTATGTCTCATAATAGGCTGGAGCTGCGGAGTCTTCAACCTATTGAACTGTATTTAAGCTCTCTCAATTTTGAATCTATACATCCCAAAGCAGGGTTTATTGTTTGCTTTTTTTCGACTATTCCAGAGAAAACATCTGTGGACTTCCTTTGTTTTGGTGACGGTTTGGTCTCGGTCTTGGTATGAGAGCACGTGCTTGCCGATTATTTGGTGGGAACATTTTTTCGGGCAAGCCAATGAGTGACAGAGACATATTACTGCAGAATCTCATTGTAGGGTCCACCTACATTAAAATAATGAGCAACTTGTTCGCGTTGTAGTCATTTATCACTATGGTAAAGTTGAATTGTTTGGAGTTGGTTGAAATATCGTATATTAAGATGGAAGTAGGTGCATGCGTCATTAAGGTTCTATTATCTTGTGACAGATTCATTTACGGTATCGTTGTGGCAAAAAAATCAAAGAGTATCCACGAAGGCTTAGTTATAAACATGTACATAATATGTCTTGGTTATGACGATAAGAATTGACGATCTCTAGGTTGATATTAATTAACATACTCGTACAATAAAACTCAGATATTGGCTCTGAATTTTGACCAAATCAACCAGAAGACCCCGTAGCGCGTAAAAATAATCTGTGAAATTCACAACGTGGCCGTTGATTTTAATCCGTGACCCCGTGCGTCGGCATGTGCACTTGAACTGATTGACCATATTGTAACGCACTCAATTGCCGCCCCAGCAGCGACGCAAGCGCAGCGCAGCTGTGATTCATACACGACAACCGCTTACGAGTACCTATAGTGTTATTTATAACTTATAACCATAGCATTATTCAATGCAATTTCGACGTTATTGAATTGCAATAAAATCATGACAGTAAAAATATTCTTATCGGCCAATGAATCATAACGGGCATATTTCGAAGTCTGATGGTGTAGTGTTGTTAGCAGCATTTGAGTAGCAAATTGGTATCATTTAAATATAACCTGTAAAGCTCAACATCTGTCTGCTTAAACTGGTCATACTGGACTAGATTTTGCTTGTATCGAGGGCCTTTAGAAAATTATCGTACCTACATACATAGTTGCGGCTTGCAAACTCGGCGAGTTAAGCAACTTGTTGAATTCAAAAATTTATTATTTTGGTGAAAATGCTCAGTTGTGCTTGAGACCACGCCAATAACCTTTAGGCACTGATTGTATGGGCGCCGGGCACCGCAGTATTTTTGGAAACAGATGCATTTTCAAATAATCTTAGACAAAAAACAATTTTTATTTTTAAAGCGACATAACCATTTTATTATTTTATGCTTTAGCGATAAGTAAATAAATGTTCGTGCTCATTTAGTAATGATCAAAGCATTGGCCAACTTGAGGTTTCCAATTGTTGTTCCTTCTGCGTAAATTGGAGGGGATTTTGTTTCTATTTATATTAAAATATGTTCAAGTAAAGCTATTTAGCACTTGTCAGCGGATTAAGCGAGTGTTTCAAAAATAAAATTCTCCGTAGCGAAGATTTCAGAAGTACGAGATGCAAAATAACTTTGCTACCGCGCGAAATACGCAATTTTTCACCTCACTAAAACAAGCATCTTGCAATAGGTGGAAGAAACACAGCTTACGTAATATGGTAGTTAAATATATTAAAATTTAAAGGTAATATTGATTTTACTACAATGAATAATATTGAAAATGTATTTATTTTTCTGGGTGATAAAGATTCGAATGTTAAAATTTTTTATATACGCTAGCCGATACAAAGCATTTTCTATGTAGATTTTGAAAGATATTCGTTCAACACTTTTCGAGTTACTGAGATGAACAAAGAATTATACGGAAATACGGAAAAACACAAAGAAGTGATTTACTCTGACCTAATCACGTAATCTAAGGTTTTTACCAAAGAGTTTTTGACAGTAGTTGTTCAGATGATACATTTATATGTACCGGATAATATCAGGATTTGAAATTTGGTCACAGTACATACGTCACCCATAAAGCCTTCTAAGTATGAACAAAAATACGGGCACGTGGTACTGCTCCACATTTTCAAAAAATCTATATAATGATGGCAAATGTTGCTATATAAATAATGGGCCTGTTTCAAATTTTCACCAATTTATTTTTCGCGGACGTCATATTAAATTATTGTACCTAATGTCACTTCCACTATTACAACAATTCATAAAAGACAGCTCACATGTCAAAATCCATCAAGCTGTTTAGATTGTAGGGCGTGCCAAAGAATACTCATACGTACTGTCGAAAAATATAACCTTTTGCAGTCGGGTAGGTATGATTTTAAGTATCACTTTGACATCTGTCACGTCTAAGAGCTATTTACAGGTAATTTGTAAGTTGATTTTCCCTCAGATGAAATAAGACATAAAGTGTCACTTTGACAACTGTCACAACAGATTAATTTCCCGCTGGGGGGCAGTGGCAATTGGGAATTAACATGATAGCTATATGAAGTTCCTAACATTAGCCGATTCAGCAAGACAAATAACTTCTTCCTGTACATAACCGGTAATGTAACTTGGTAATGTATGTAGAACAAATAATTTCTCATACATCACCCGCTTCTGTATGACGATTGACGAATAATATTCCATATATTACTCCGCTAACATAACATTGTACGAAGAAAAGATAATTCCTTACACATTTCAGGTTTTTTTTTTTTTGTAAATTATATCTAATTAATATGTATATTAATAAGAAGGGTTTCGATCATAAGTATCATAACATAACAGATGATCTATAGACGCTGAGCTAAATAAAAGTATCGTGACCTATAAACAGAGAATAGATATCTAAGAAAAATCTATTCTCCGTCTCCGCTATGCTGTTCAGAAACGCTCGTCGACTTTGATGAAATGACATCAATAGATATAGGTATAACAGCTAAGATGGTGCAGTAGTATCACGTTCATTACCCTGACATTTAAGAGGGAAAGAACCTAAATATTTATTAGTATTGGGGCTAGTGACTGGCCAATGTGAACGGCATGGAAGAATGACCTAGTTCTAATGTTTTGGTTCTGCTTTCGTACGTAGGCTTATTTCACAAAGTAAGTTATAGGAGTTAAATATATATATATAAAGTGAAACGTTTAGAAAATGATCGAAAATGAAACCTAACTTGGTTTTTCTATTTATTGTCATTTTTTTATACACATAAAACATGAACAATTATGTTGTTCATCGTTCTCTGAATTACGCTTATAACGTAAATACGTCACAAGCGTAATTCAGATTCAACTTTGCAATTTTATTGAATAGAGTAAATTTAAGGATACCTGTTTCGGAATCAAATGACCATATGATCAAAATTAACATGTTATGATTTTCTTATTGCTACAAACTACATATATTTTGCTGAAAATCTGTTTAAGTAAATTACTTAGCACCTGCCAGCGCCCACTATATTTAAAGTATCGTTATGATGAAGGTAAACTTAAAATTGACCATTTATCGACGGGTGCATATTTAAATAAAACTTATTTGTTTATTTGTCTGATATAATCTAGTTCATTTTAAAGAATTATGCTTACAAACATAAGAACTGCACAGGTTAACTAAAGGACAGCTGCTGCAACACACAGTTAGAAGCTTGGCGACCAATATCTGTTGTTATAAGACAATAAATACACCTAATTTGACTATCACAATAAACTTTCGCTTTGTGTCCATAGAAAGTGCTTCGAAAGTAAAACAAATATAGGGACATACATTTTGGTACAGACACAGATACAGATAGCGAATATAGAATTACGGAAAATTCACACAAACACGAAGTGTTCTATTTTTAAATACTTTCCGTTCTTTTATGATACCTAAAGAGCGTAATAAATTTAATACCGCTAGAGCAAATTCAGCAATTTTCTAGTAAGGAGCAGACTTGCACATAACATAGAGCCGAATAACTGGCGCGGCCTACCGTTACTTACCTCCACCGTTACTGTAATGTCTGTTATATAGAACTCATGTCGTAGTTTACGGGAGCCTATAAATCTACCCTCAGTGTTCCGTGGTTACGATACAGTGTTGTTGGTTAACGGTGCTGTTTCTATTTTATAGGAGCTGCGATTGATAGATTGATTTATTTGTAATAGCTCCTTGTAGGTTTATGAGGGCTTTGTGGAGAACTATGAATTAAATTTTGCGCAGTCTTTGAAATTTACTAATCAAAACATTTACCAGCATTTATTGATTAAATTAAATAATTATATTATTCAAAATCCGACTGCATTAAAAAGACCGAAACAAGATTGAGAATCCCGCATTAAGTTTAGTTGTAAACCGAACCCACTAATTTTCTTTCGGTTATAATATGAGTAATTTGCAATTGGTTCTCGCCTGCTTCTAAACGTTATGCGGGATTCTCACTATTGCTTCGGTCTTTTTAGTGAGGTCAGGTTTTAAATTTTTTAATTCTTTATTATAGACTTTTTAAGTGTCCCATTATATTTAAACATGTAATCCCTTTTTATTTTCCTTTATTTTAATAATTTAACGTTTTACTATTTCCGGCAAAATCCGATGTTCTGCCTTTTTTCAAACAACTATCTAAGGACACTTGGGATTTTAAAAACAAATCCTAAATCGTAAATCGAAATCCATCCAGCCGTTTGGAAGATACGAGGTAATAAATAAATTTACAAACAAACCTAGGTACTGAAACAAGATTACGCACGTAAAATTTACCTAACCCTTCTTTGGCAGTCGCTAGTCGGGTAAAAACATGAACCAAGCTAGAACCTTTTTATTTTCCACCAATTGACGAAGAAGGCCTTGTCGTGAGAATAACTAGTTATCTACATAAGTGAGCATATCGATTAATGCCATTGACGATTTATTGTCAGCAGTTTAAAGCCGTAATAGTTACGTAAGTAATTAAAATAAATTATCTAAGAGCTCGCGACGACATATATTTTATACTTTTTGCAGGAAGCTGTAAAAAGTTTAATGAATAAATTTATCTCGTAGTTATTGTATGTATTTCTAGTTTTATAACTTCGATTATATGGTTGATGAGATTATAATAGCAGATTACCGAGACAGTTTTAAGAAAAAACAATTTATGCTTTATTTATGAACGAAGTAACCAGTACGTAACTTAACTCCAAGGATAATCCTGATCTGAACCCAAATCGTAAATAAGGATTTTATTGACTGTAGCTAACTCAATCGTGGAGTTTTTCAGTATAGTCAAGTCATTAAATTTAGGTGTCTATGACGCTCTAAGGACAGTCAATTAAGACTTACACATTTTTATATTGAAAAAAAAAATACATTCTACTGTTATAGAGCAACTGCGAGAAGAACGGGCAAAAGAACTCAATGCCGTTATTTTTAAACATCTTTGAACAATGTGTTACAAAGTATAATTACTAAATATTATAATATTTTTTTAAATAACGTAGGTGCAGGTGTCAGCATGGTTAATTTTTGTCGTCAAACTGTATAAGAAGTCCTGATAAAATTATTTTCATATGCAATTAGAATTTTCCTTCTGAGCAATGTAATAATTAAATTTAATAAAAAGCATTGTAAATATAATTACAAATCGAAGACAATTCCGTAAAATTTACCCATATGGCACCGGTATGTTATGTTCATTACTAGTGTTGTCAGTAGTAACTACACTGTCACTGTTTAATTTCAATTTACTGAAGTTTTTACGAGAACACATAGATAATATTTGCAAAGATACATAGACTCAGATACTTTAAAAATTAATTGATTTAAAGTCCTTTAGATATTCTCTAGGATCCATTACATATAATAAAAATAAAAAAGCGTGCAATTCATACTTATTGCACGCTTTCCTAAGAAACAGATTGTTTCTAAGTCAGCTGCAGCTACCCACAGCAATACATCATATAATAAGACATACTAATGTGGAAGTACGCAAAATAATCGAATAAATAGAATCGTTCAATCCTTATATTTATAAATTTAATATAAATAAATATTTTAATGTGGCATTCCTTTATATTAATTAGCCTACCTTATGGTCGAGAAACATACCTTTAACTTTATTTCTGACAAGCATTCACATTATAGTTAAATAATAAACTAAGTAAGTCTGTATAAAGACATTTTCATGCTCCTATTTTAGACACAATTTGTATAATTATAGCTCAAAACTGGAAGTACAACTTACTGAATGCATCTTGTATTGGAGCTCTTCCAAGACCTGCACCCATTCCACTTGGTAGCTCGCCACTCTTTCATGTTGAACCACTACATCTGTTACACTCAGTTTCTTTCTCAACTGAACGTTGCACCGACGTCCGTCACTATCTGATTCCATTGCCCCAGAAGAGGTCATCCTCATAATGTATCACTGAATTCCGTCATTTAAAGTCTATAATTACACCACCACCACTCAATAGTTATCCGTCACACATTAAAACTAAAAGTTTTCTGGTCTTCACTAACGCATCGTAGCTGCAACTAAATAAATAGTAACATTATAGACCGATAGCAGTAATCGTGTTATTTTACAGATACGCGAATGGGGTTAGATTAATGAGGTCAAAGAGTATTCTTCCGGCAATATAAGTTGGTATATAAATTGGTAAGTTGACATCTACATATATATACCCGTGCCTACTAGACCTATATAAATCATACAAACGATCTCATAAAGGGATTTTAGCTGCTTAACGACTGGCAATAAGAAGCTCTTAAAAATGATTGATTGTCAAGTCGAAATACTTGCTCCGACGTTTTCTCGGAAGCGATTTTCGAAAGTCAAGAACAAAAACACATCCATTGTGCTAAAGGAGACCATCGCGGCAATCATTTTGCAATTAACCAGGAAGAAGATTAAAAATTGCGATTGCCAATATGTCAGCAAAAACACAACCATCCGCGAGTCTCGAAAATTGATTTCATTGACCCCGATGATCGGAGACGGTAACCGTACCGTTTTGCTAAAAGATTTTGTTAGTGGCGATCATCACGGCATCATGGCATCGCCAGCTACAGGCCAATCAAAACCGGTATCACGGAAACGACCAAGGAAGTGGGACACACAGAAGAAACTCGAAACTTTAACATGCACAACAGCTCTGATACGACCTTCAAATTTGAATAAGTTAAATATAAAAACGTGTATCTTATACCAATGCTTTTCTTTTAACGTGACATTGTGATAAGTAGTTTATTTCAAAAGAAATTTTCGAAAACATTATAATATGTAGGTAATATTAGGATTTTATAGGTTATCAGATATCTTGAAAAGTTTTAGGATTTTAGGCCCTTGAAGGTAAATAAACCACATATGCCTGATTGTTTTAATATGCACCTATATAATTCATTACAAAACCATGCTTCATTATTATTTGTTGGAACTGGGGAAGGAAATTATTCAATCTAAACATTTGGTAATTTAAACAAACAATGTGTTAATAATATTTAAAATAGATATCTAATATAGACACAGGTTTCTTTGATTCTTAACAAGTCAGAAAAGCTTTAAATATATACAGTGTTGAACCATGACCTCACACACGTTCCCCACCTAATGTGATCGCACGAGTGGGTTTACTTTCACTTCATAATTATTACCGATCGTTTTCTTAAGATTAACAAAATGAATTGAAAAACAGAAGAAAATGAATTTATTAATATATCTCATTTCACTACGAACTTAAAGTTTAGAATAATAAATATAAATGAACATACCAGCGGCAGCGAAAGGGAAAGTAAGTATATTATAGAAAAGTGACCAAAGAAACGAAACGATTTAGTGTTATTCTGGAAGTATAGTAATTAATCTAGAAACGCTAATTGGTTCCAATCACATAGATTTATATGGTCACCGGATGTTTTGCATGGAATCCTAAACACGTTACGAGAGTGTCGCTCGCTAATGCTAATGGTTATACGAGATAAACGCAATACTCACACATACATACATGTATACATAAACATCTTTCGGATCTATATCTTTCAAAAAAACATTACATTTTATCTTTGGACATACATACTCGTATACCATAAATGACGTCACGTGCGAAGACCACGAATTTCCACTAACTACGATCTTAGCACATTTCCCTTGATTCCTTTACTCCCAGTATATATATTTACGCCCGTTAAGTAAGAGTACTTATAGGACCGGGGGCCTTATTATCTAACTAGAATAATAATGAAAATGAACATAGTTTTGAAATTGGAACTTCATAATAGGCTTCATAATTCTAGGTTATCCTGTACAACATCTTCGACCACATCATCACTTACCATCAGGTGAGATAGTGGACAAAGGCTAACCTATCAGGCATAAAAAAAAAACATTTTTTAAACGGTAAATGTCATAACGAAGTGCATTTCTATTATAGTAAGGTACACAATAACTTTGACAAGACGAGTTAAAATAATGCACATCAAAACATATTGATTTTCTTTAGTTTTGATCGAAAATAAAATAATGTTTATTTGAGGTAGCCAAAGCATGATGCTAGGATTACTTTTTTTTACTGCAAATTCTTTCTACCGATAACAATTATACTTTCTGCATGATTGTCCATCAAACCAGTTCTACCAGCTCCAGTGTAAAGGCCGTCTTATTAATTAATTTAAAACCTGTTTGAAGGAAAGTGTCGGGGTTGTATCATAATTCTCATAAGAATTTACAGCTAAGTTATATATTCCAATATCATGATTTGCGCATTTAACAGAAAATTAAATATTTTATTTACAACTCGCTTTAAGCTACGATCAGAACAATACGCAATGACAGTACTTTCCTCACCAAAATTTATTGGCGTCTGGATTATAATTTGCAATTCTCAAGCATTTACTTTCTCCAAATTTGTACGTTAAAACCTACAAGTATCTAGCATGTGTTTGTCATTACTGCCATTAGGTAGGCTGGGAAGGCAGCTTTCATATGTCAACACGACACTACCATTAGAGGGTTTCACGGAACATTGAGTGCGACGAAGTATCCGTTAGACCTCGAGCACTTCCACACCGCACCGGGGGAAATGAGACGTGTGTGTGTGAGCGTCGATAAACAATGCGTCTAAAAACATGCGGTGTGCCAACCAACATATACTTAACATACCGCTATCTTCGTTCCATCACAACAATGAAACTGATTCCACGCACTCTACTGTGTTCACACTTAATAATACCTAACACCACAAGCAACGGTTTGACAGTTCTGAAAAGCTTATGTCCGATTTGTAATGGGGATTATTGTCACAAGTCACAGACACATTTTCAATACTCGATTGCTTCTGTGCCTAACAGTAAAAATTACTTTGGCGGCAATTTAGCATTTAAATTGAAATTAAATATTGACCGTCATGCTGAAGAGCTTTCGCGGTTTTTTGTAAGGTACAAATTACTCCGTTTTGCGTCACCGCTATATTAAAGTTGGCTACGCTGAATAGCTTATATGTTGAAATGGTAATGTAATTTAATCAGATGAAGTTGCATCTGATGAACTTGGCAGTGACAGTATTTTGTTACAATTGCAAGCATAATATATTATCGTTGAGCAAAGTTGAGAAATCAGATTCGTACAGAATTGGTTAATATGAAACTTTCACCCAGAGCGCCGATTCCGTTAGCAGTGAGAAACCGAAGTTCGCAATTAAACTGGCGTGGAGCATGCATGAATACAATCTGTGTAATTGACTGAGATTTTAATCGCGGGAAATGAAGCGATTCTAGATTGACATGTAGACCAGTCATGCAGGATACTGGAAGATACAGTTCTAAATTCTTTGGGAAGTAAATCCAAAATAAAGAAACAATTGAACCAGAATGTATTAAACAAAGTTGAATCTCCTCAAACATTCTCAGCTCAAAATCATCTCAACGTGAAATCGACAAAAATGAAACGCTACGAGATGGATCTCGTGCTAAGATAAAGGTAACCATGGCGGTAACGTTTGACTCTTAATTCACAACAAACGGCCAACAAATTAGCAATAATGTAATGGAGATAAAGTTTTATAAATTTATCACAACAAGAGTAAAATACTTAACGATCCCATAAAACCAGAGTTGTTGAAAAGAAATTTAAGCCGCAAACCGCATCCTACGTAGAACCTAGTTGAAACAAGTTAAACCGCAGCTGAATGGATGTGGGAGACTTCGTGACGACATCAAATGTGCCAGACTGAAGTGCAGGGGGCAATGACTCGCTATATGTAAACAAAATCACTAAATACAGAAATAGGTGACGAAACCCATCAACATTAATCGTGAAGATTAGATGCTGCAACACATGGACTGGGAAATATTGTGCCATTGAAATTTTAAGCGAAGAATTACATCACGTCTATGCAAATATTTTGAAAAACTAGGTGCGAAATTGTGTTATCTAAGTCATTGTTGCTAGCAGTGACGCAATTCACAAATTCACATCATCCAAATCGTGTAACATTGCTATCGGTTAACGTCATCTTTATGGAACTGGATTGAATTATAATACGAGTCATAGGTCAGGCTGTTGAGGCTGAGAAAAATCTAGATAAGTACCCTAGATACATAACGCATAAGTATAAGAAATGATGGGAAGGCGATGGTGCTGCTGAACATTACACCGGCAGAACATGTTGTTTGCAAAGTGATATACTAATGGAGCTGCCTGTTTGTTCCTCAAACATTGAGTTAACGCCTCTGTGGACGCTAAACACTTAGCTCTTTGTTTGCTCACTTCTACCGTGCCACAGTCAAAGTCATAATTTTGATATATGTGTTATAAATGGTGCATAATATTAGATAGCTGTAGGATGGATTTAGAAATTAATCCTTTGGGCGGGCTTTTCTCGGACAATGTTTCATTTATTATGGGTTAGTAGTGACTATCCGCGACCATAATTAAGAAACAATTCCTTATATTTCAATCATTATAATTCATATAAAAATTGTTCCTATTATCCTTTTCTCACATAATATCCGAACATGGCTACAAGACACGCTCATGAGAAAGCAATGGCGTAAGTTCAGGCAACCATCAAAACAGTCCTTAAATAAACATAGCTATGGCGAACAAAAAGAAAATTAAACTAACTTTATCCACATAGATTTCACTACCCATGGCATGGTATATTGTAAATTGTAATACAGCCAAACACTTAGGCATAAAACTAGGCGCAAAGGTTCCTTGGAAGGTGCATGTCTGCGAAAGAAACGGGAAGCTAGAGCTTCTTTAGAGAAAAGTACTGGCTACTTGAGAAGTATTCTTAGTTGTCTATATAGACCATAGAGATATAAAATACTATTTCTCTTTTCTGTGAATTAGACAACAGAATTGCCAGTTTATAATACTCCATGCCATTTTCGACTTATGGAGTACTACAAACAATAAACAAATCGACATATAAATAATTCCAGAATAGGGTAGGTACTCTAGGGCGACCTTAATCGTGAACTTATATGTAGCATTAGTTGTCGCATAATCAAAAAGTATGCAAAAGCTCATGAACAAAGATTTCACCACGACCGTAGACGTAAAAAGCTCCTTGGTAAAACAGGCATAATTAAATGGCTACAAAGGACTGCGGTGAAGTGCCAGTGCTAAGTAGTGAAGTGAATGTTATACCCATAAGAATACCAAAACATATTCTTAAATTCTATTAAGTAGTTATTGATCCCCAAGCTGCCTGCTAAGCGTGGTCACGGTAATGTTATCTATATAACATTACCGTGGCGTGGTGATTATAGCAAATTGCGGAGGCTATGTTCAGTAGTGGACGATCCGGCTGATACAGTAAGTAGTTGTTCAAAAAACAAACCCACACACATAAGTGCAAACTTTAGCATTTTTTAGTAAAATAAAGTAGGATGTAAAAAAATGCGACATTTCCTCAATGCGATACCTACTGTTTCATTTACAAAAACTCAAATACCTACTTGTCAACGTATAAAATGTATGTATAGAGGAATCTTTCTTAACAGCGGTTTGGACATACGTACAATAATTTCGAACTTTTACGCTTGATGAAAAGAAGGATATTTCCTAAGTCCTTTAAGTTTTATTAAAGTCTTATGTTTTAGATGTTCTCAATCCCGCAGCGAGGTTATGCCAAAGGTTATACAGAATACAGTCACTAACACTCATCACTATGATTTATTCAGTCATTTTGAACTGGGCCATCAAACATTATATAATTACACTATTGGGCAAAGTCAAATGATCTGGACCATTATGTCACTTGAATGAATTAGAATTTTATTAAAACAGGTACCAACGCACGTGTTGAAACCAACCTCGGTTAGAGGAAACTAATGAAATTCCTTAATCAGCGGACCTCGTTCAGTTTTGTTCAGCATATCCTCATTATTGTTAGCAAATAGTATGTATGTACCTGTGTGTACATTCATTTACTTATAGTTGAGTGCGTGTAACAGACGATATTAATTACGTAGTCATTAAAATGTGGTCTAACGTCAATTTGAGCTTCAGATCAACTGTTATCGTTGTATAGTACTTAGTTGGGAGGATTGGAACCTTCGGTATGCGTATCCGACTAACACGTCCTTTTTATTCTGTGCTAATACTTCACCGTATCTGACGTGGTACAGATACCATGAAGGCGCGCCCCTCCATATTTATTGTATATACTAGGAGTTAACTACTTCTACTTACCCAATCGATCATATACTTGTATTGCACTGTATGTACCATTAACATGTACACCCACACTAAGACGTCGAATACACAATAAACGTGGCCTACCCGGACAAATACGCATCATAATATACTGTAAAGGGGCGTGTCTTTGTGAGTCTTTGTATGTAGGCCTAGCCTGGATTAAAACTTCATCTTGAGCTTAGGTTTTTGAATATACAGAACGACCCTATGAGTTTTAAAAAATATTTTTAAAGAACTCCTCAACCAATTATCAAAACACATGTTCTAGTCCACTTCTTCTACGGCCAGCTCGAACGCAGCAAGAGCATCTTCCGGAAATGTAAACTGTGTCTCTTTTAGTAGATTTTTTTACAGAATAATAATAAGTCACACGGTGCCAAATCAGGAGTTTGAGGAGGATAACCAAAAAGTTTAGGTAACCGGTGTTGGTATAATGTCCAAGAGTTCTCGTTCTGAACGCTGCTGCGCGGATGCGTCATGGTGAAGTAGTTGCTCATCGAACTCCGAATTTGGTCGGTTATTAGGCGCACAGAGAACTCATCATGGTAGTACTATTTTTAAAGGGAATGACACAAGGTTCTTCATAATAATGCTCATCTCTGCGCTGCTCGACCGTTTTACTTCAGTAGGCATTTCCTTTTGAAACAGTCAAACTGTCAACTGGCGGTTCGGTTTTAGATCGTATTGATAATTTCGAAATCCTCTTATCATTTCATAAACACGCCGTGATAATCATGTTTCCATGATTAACTGCTTCTGAGGATCGTTGCCGGCACTGCGCATCCCCATTTAAAACTATCCTCGCTGACGCGAAGGTGTAGAATCTCGTGAACGCTAACTGATATATTTTATAATATAAATAAACTGAATCTTTTCATAAAGAATTCGTCCATCTCTCTATATATAACTTTATCAATACCAGCACTTTTGATTCCAAGGTTCTTTCTAGAAGAGGTCGTATCAGGATCATTCATCAAAGTTATTTAAGTGCGTTTAAATTCGTAATAGGTAGTAGGTGTAGGCACACTGTTGCCTTAGGAAGGTGATTCTCTATAATGCCATTTAAAGTTTGTCGAATTTATCGGTTCATTTATAAGCGAACTTTAAATTTGTCAAAAGTAATAGTGCGTAAATTCCCAACGCATATATTTCTTTTATATAACACAAAATTTTAATTTTTATCTCGTTAGCTCTTTAACCATAGGTAAGCGACCATTTTTATTGGTGATAGGTTGGCTTTTGACCACAATCTCACCTGATCGTATAAGTCATCAGGCTCGAAGGTGGTATGAATTACTGGCTCTCAAGGACAGCTTCCATAACAAATAGTTAGGTCCTTCAACAGTTCTCAAAATATACAACGTAAGTAATTTTTTTTTAAATAAATACGTCTTGAATATCTGAAATGCTTCTAATTCAAAACGATTTTATTTATAGGTCCGGTCTGCCTATAATGTTATATGTGCTGTTCACCTTGTAGTGTTTACCAACAAAAATGCAATTTAAATTGAACCTATAAGGATAAAAACATAAGTTTTTCTTCAACGGTTCAGCCATTCATTATGTTTAAAGTAGAAAAAGTTAAGAGAAGAAATAGCGCCGGATTCGGCATACTGTCCAAATAACTATTACTCTTCGTGCTGATAAAAAATCGCGTGAGTTATTCAATACAGGCTGAACGTGAAAGGCCAAGATATGGTAATGCTTCTATTAGAAATCAGAAAACGCACGCGTACGGCTTTTAAGGCTCCACGAGAACGCCGCGCCGGCCGGAACAAGCGGCTTACCAGCTTACGACGAAATGCGAGTTGACGTATAACAAGTTTCTTGATCAGATGTAAGTATGACACAATTTTATTATCGGAACCACTTCTGCTTTTGAAAAACATACAATTTCTCTTTCCACTTGAAAATTTAATTTCCCTTTAAATAAACGTGCTTTTCTTGATCAACTTTTATTTAACTTCGTTTTTATAACATGATTGTTTCAACTTTTAAGAACATACTTTAAAACTAGCTAGCAAAGTTTAGCAAAATTACTGCACAGCACTGCTTTGTATTTGCCATTGATATTGATTATAATTTCTTTTAGGTACCTGTAATGTCACAAACTCCAACATCACTGTTGAAATGTATTGTGGCGATATAAGGCACTATGTAAACATTATAAAATATGTACCAACCAACTTCCCTGGTGGTTGCTTTATGAATATGTCAATTTATTCAGACTGTTATACCTATTCTTGAAAATAATGTGCAAATGAGCAGCGTGCCCTATACCTAAGTTGTCTTAAAATTTGAGATCCCTGCGTATTTCTCTATGAGTTGGCCGTGGCTGAGCAGGACAGACTTCAGGATTCAGTAATATCTGTAATATCCCTATAATGCCAGTAGTTAGTATAGGAGTACCTATAGTGACTGATACATGAATATAAACCCTAATACTATGAAGTATTAGGGTTTGCGTTAGATAGGCAGACGCCCATAAAACCAAAAAAATAGCAGCTATAGAAATGGGTGTGTCTTAATTTAATTTCACATAATTAGGATAAAAGTAGAAAGATGCTCTTTGACTATTTCAGCTTTAATGTGCCCACTATTACAATAAACATTTAAATAATTAGAGGAATTGCAAACTCTGCGAGTAATGAGAGACAATAAGAAATTACTGACAGCAGTACAATAATGTCTTCGTAATGAATGCTTTGGCTATCTCAAGTTGTGGTTTCAATGTCGTAGACATGTGACAAATGAGAGATGATTATAGTCTGCTAAATAACTTAGCATAATTGAGCGAAAACTGGCATCCCACAATAAACAGCTTAATTTGTATGATGGCTTTAGTTATTGCAAGGAAGTAACACGGTAAGATCTTACGTTCATCTTTCTTACTGGTTTCAGATTCTACGACAAAGGAAGAATGTGTTAGTTTTGTAAGTACAATAGATCCGCAAGGACCTATTGTGCCTACGGACAGTAGCTATGTAGGCCAATCACGATGATAGTAGTGGAAGGTATTTCTATTGCCCGAATTGTGACCAAGTTTAGTATTTTGTGTAATCCTGAAGTAGTAAGGCAGGTCAAGTTTGAGGCGATCACGAGGAGCAACGTAACCAATGTAAATGAACATGTGGGTTATGCTTATGTGATATGCTAATGAAGCGGGTTGGTATGTCCGACATGCATCTCGGCATTTAAATGATTACGTTGATCGTTAATCAAAAAACTAGGAGAAACACGTTGCATAAATCAAAATGCTGTACATGTAATTGTTTAATAATATATTTTTACACAGTTTCTCAAGTTCCTTTATAATTTCACTGAAACACCAAACTTCGGTGGAGAAGATTAAAGAAAATAAAAGTACTTATATACCTACTGTCTGTCTTTTCTTGCAAATGTAACATACACTCATGGACAAAGATTTAATTTTCTCAAAATGAATGATATAATTACTCACTTCATCAATAAATAATAATGTAAAAGCTTTTCCCACGGTGCATACGGTAAAACGCTGTTTCATATATGAGGGTTTAAGACAATGGCGAGTGGGGTAAGAAAAATCCCCTCTAGAGTTTCACTTTCCTCATGTTTTGTGCAACGACATTGTATGTGACACTACATAAAGACGGTATAGCACGGCTAGACGTCTTTTTGTGGAGGGTTTCATTCAAAGGTAAAGGAACAACATGAATGTACTTTTTTCAAAGGACCGACGTTACTCCTGAAGAAAATGTGAGACCTTTGTCAGTGTTTAAGCTCTCTTATTTAAAAGTTTTCTCCCTACAATTTCTAAGATTTTCCACAATACTTTTTCTTTGAAGAATGATTCAAGCCAAGCCCAAGATTAATTTAGAAACCATACATTTAACATATGTATAAGATGCATGACTATCTAAAGATACATGGCAATGGTCGTAAAATTTGATTTGGTAATTCGCGACATATTTGGAAGATACCAATGATGAAGAAATTTAAATTTATCTCAAGGTTGACGATGCGAATGTCAGGTGTCAAATATATATTCTAAATCTATTTGATTTAGCTATGTTTTGTAAAGATGCTAGATTTGGCAATGACAAGATAAAATATTATTAATATGTAAGTAGTTAATTCGTTATTATTTTCCGCAAGTGGTTAACATTGAACTGGTTCACATCAGAAGTCATTAAATTGCAATGCCAAGTGGTGTGCCACGGCGCATCGCCGGCGCCGCGCCGCCGTGGTTGTACCATCAATCTCGCATCATGCTCGTATCAAAGGTGATTTGCCTCAATAGTTATACCGGGGCTCGGTTGCGTACAGTACCGAATGAAAGTGGGCTATCTTTCACATTCAATACGGTATGTATGGTATTATACCTTTGTACCATACTTGATAGATTCATGTTTTCACTATATTGCAATATGAATTGGTACACATACTGTGGTTGCCGTAAGTTCATCAAAACTCACACAAGTATATAGCCATAGCTTCGTAATTCATTACGTCTGAATTATTTCTTTTGTCTATGCAAACAATCAAAAACAACAGTTATTGAAATATTGGAATTTAGGTAGATAAACATAAGTTTTGAATCACTATTACGGTGATTGTATTGTGTTCTGTATAAACAAATAGTTCGCAGTAAGTAGTTACATAAATAAAAAGAAATGGCTTTGATCGCAATAGTTTTGTTTTCACCCTGATGAAATTTATTTACCAGGTTTACATATATTTTGGTGACATCAATAATTAACTGATCAACCCTTATTACACTGACCCAAATTCACAAATCTAGGGTTAAATGAATACGCGGATAACGTTATAATGTGGTAGGTGTTTTCTATCCTACAATGTCAAACTAAAAAAGAAAACTTCTTGGTGACTTTTATGACATTTGACAACAGCTGTGGTTATAGAAATAGTATGTAGGTATGCCATATTTGATTTTAATTTATGGAGCTATACCGCCAAATTTGATGGCATAATTTTTTAAACTTTGATTAGATTTTTTTATTTTGCTACAGCCTGATGTTTGTGATTTTGATGTTTTTTTTTCTGTCTAATGTCATATTTCATAAAAATTAATACTTTGGCAAATTTAAAATACCACAATATCATTGGACGTCTTTGTTGATAAAGGTTGCCATACAAGGCTACCATATATTGTTGCATACAGGTATCAAAGTCATTCTCGTATATACTTCTTAGTTTTTTGAAATCAGCCCATATAGTATAAACAACGATAAAAAGTATAGCTAGGTCCTACAATAAAGTATGTGCACATTCTTTGTGGTCCGTATTAAGACTCTTAGAGCGAGTAAGTAGTATGTTTTGCTTAATAATAACTTTTATATGCTATCAAACATCAGCAGCCGTTATACGTCCACCGTTGAACAAAGTCGTTCCTCTATATAGATATGTATAAATCCTAGTTATTTGAAGTAATCCCCCGCTTGGCAGACGCTTTTGGTATCGCAGAGTAATTTGGCAGATCTTCAGAAGGTGCTACTGCCCACCTTATTTTTCAGCTCGTCGCCTCTTACGACTACCACAGGAATTATAGGCTATTATATGGGGTATTACGGGATATTGCAATTATCGTTTATTTACATTTACCCGATAGGTTGACAAAGGTTTGACAAAGTGATTGCACAAAGAACATCAGTTTTAAGTCTGTTCTTGTGCCTGGTTCATTGTACAGCTGTGTGATGCTCCGAAAGTTAAGTTGCTTAGACTGCACAAATACGCAGCTTTATACTTATAATAAATTTATAAATATGCGTATAGCGATAGGTAGCGAGGGTATCGTAATTTTGATGTAGTTGGATAAGGAGTGGTTTCGCAGACTCATCCTATTTCGGTCAGTCGAGAATCGAGATAGAGAATGAATGACCCTTTTTTATACAATTACTAGCTTTCCAGGCGCGGCTCCGCCCGCGCGTATGTCGGTTATCGCGCGAAAACATTAACCTCTTTTTGCGCAGTCGGATAAAAACTATCCTATGTTTTTTCCCGGGTCTCAAACTATCTCCATACCAAATTTCATTCAAATCGGTCCAGTAGTTTTGGCGTGAAAGCGTAACAGACAGACAGACAGACAGACAGACAGAGTTACTTTCGCATTTATAATATTATATATAATATATAATATTAGTACTGAATAGTACTGAATAGTACTGATAACCGAAGAAGTGAGCCACTGCCTCGGTCGTTGGTGTGGTTGACAGATCCGCTTTGAAATCTCTAGGTCCTAGGTTCAATAGTATGATTGCACAAATTAATGGATATTATTGCATATGATTGCATATATTTTTAGTAACAGCACGGATTCTGAGACTGTATCCGATGAATGGCATAAAACTCGGTTCCTATTACATTGGATCAAAACCTGTCTGGCGAAAAGTGGGTGCTTATACTCTTTGCCTACCCTTAGGGAATACAGGCATGATGATATACGTAATGGTTTTATAAGCTTTAGTTAAGCCCGCAGAGAGATAGCTGCCTATGGTGTTTATACTTATGTACATAATACCGCCGGGGTAGAATTACACCCCCCATATCTTTCTGTGGGAGCAATAAGAGGTGACGAAAGAAAAAATACCAGAAGAAGGCAGCTGCAATTTGTGATGAACTTACTCATACACTGCGATTCGCAAGACGCCTGCCAAGCGTGGATAGTGGCAACCTCCTACCTCTGATAGGGAAGATCTTTACTCAACTGTGGACATTATGGCTGTCTGATGATATTATATGTGTCTGTAACTATATTTGAAGACCAAAATATTCCTCATAATGTAATTATTACTTCACGGTTAACGATGCTCGACTTTAAAGGTCGACGGACCTTGAAGTTTATATATAAGCAAATATTTGTTATTTTATTACGATATTACCCAAACGCGATAACAAAGTTTGTTCAAATTGTCTTATCACAACTGGTTCCCCTTTCGCATTCCTAAGAAACGTAAAGCTACGACCTATGCAGAGTGGTAAAGGCATTGTAACTTGGTTAGTATACAGATCCCTATCCGTAAAAGTCAGATTATATACGTGTAAGAGTGGAAATTATTACTTTTAAATGTTTACTTGACCATAAAGAGCGTTCTAATAGATGTTTAATGAGTCCTAAGGGATTATACCTTATCGCTACAGACGCACACGTAGTTTGGATTGCAATAAGCGCAGTCACATTCAGGACATTCGCTCCAGAAGATTTCGCCGTTGCAACCGAGACGGCCGCCCGATTCCACGTCCACCCACGTCGATCGCTTCATCGGGATGCTCTCCTGGTACACGAAACACTCAACTATCCACAATATGTCTCAAATTACACTTCCAATCACATCCAAAATTAGCATCACCAAAATATAATGTACTCAGTTGAGTGAGTCGAACAATCTTAGTACACTCCACTTCACTTAATTTAAATGTCGCTGATACCTTGAACTGCGGCAATATGACACTTACAATTTCCAATTCTAGTAATAACACTATATGATGAAGAAGAAGTCTTCAATTTAAGCAAATGAAGCGTCCATATTAAGAAGATCGGATTATGAGATAGCTCGAAGTACTAGGCAAGCATGAATCGAGAAGAAGTTGCGCGAGCGAGGCAGCACGCCGCAAGACCGTCACGCTACGGCTCATCGGGCAGACTGGTAAGCGCGCGAACCCGCAGCGGCTGCGCTCACCTCCGGCTCAAGTCCTCAATTATTATAATAAATATTCATACAACACTACGAGTAGCAATAGCTTGATGTTCCTAGTATGACACACAGGACGATAATATGAAAACATCAATAAGATAATACAAAACGACTACGTTCTGGTTAATAAACAAAAAAATATCATCAAAACAAAAATCTTTTCAAAAAAGTATTGAAGGAGAAAATCCCATACTTTTGTGAGAAAATTAAGCAAAAGATAACTAAAATGTAACGCTAAATACAGAAAAAACTACAGCGGATTTTGGGCACGTAAAGCACACAGACGTCACACTTTTTACCAAAAATAGAAACCAAATTACTAATTTTGGTTAATGTCACTCGTTGTCACGTCACAATAAAACTGAATGATTGCGAGCGGCAGTTGCTATGTTCGTTGTAACTAATTTCTTGTTCAACGAAACACGCAAATTCGTTGACAAATATGGGACACAAACATGCATTCCCCGTTTCTGTTTCATTATTTATGACCTAACGAGAGATTATATACCAATGGCTTGTTTCATCTATTTTTAGTACTAAGAAAACAGTATTTGGAAGGAGCTTTCAAGTTCAAAGTTGTTGGCTATTGCCAAATAAAAAGACGTATTCAAAGTTCTTATACTTAAGTATTTCGTTTGGAAGGTTAAGTAGTCAAGAATCGATCACAATCTGAAATCCTAACAATTTGTGTAATCATAGAGCGACAGATGTAATACAAAAAAGAACAAAGAATAAAAGAGGAAACAGTGCAACCTTGACTAAATTAACACATGATAACTAATTTGATTTAATAATGATGTTGCTTTTATAACGATTTCACGGCTGAGGCAACATCTGATTGCATTTTGTATTTGGGTTACAATGCTTGGCGTGGAGCGTGTCTGTCGTTCGAATTTTGTAAACTAATCGCCATAAGGATTGGAAGAAATTCCTACGTAGTGGACGTTAGAAGTTTATAAACTACTATTAAAAATTTACTTTTGTCACTGGTTATTTTAGTGCCGGGAAATAACATACTTATAGGACAATAAAAATTACCCGATTTTCTAAGCAGTTTCGAAAGAAACGCGATAGAGTCCTGCGTGTCCAAAATTGCGGGCAGAAGCTAATGTTTATTAAAATAACAATAGAAATAATTAAGGCTGCTCGTGACGCTTTCCATACTGACTTAGTTTCGACATATTTAAAACCATGCACATCATAGACGATGATAACAATTAAATTTAATTCATAAATGGACGACATCGGCTCCGCGACCAAGCGTTCATACTCGGCGAAAATTAGCATGTATGTCCTTGAGCCTAATATATATGTATTGAATTCTCAGTTAGTAGAAAACTCAACTAGCTATCTTAGATTTTGTGATTCAATATTTATGTTCAGAAGAAGTCGTCGACGACGCAGATTGTTGTGCGCATTCATTTCGGGTCACACCGGCGTGGCGCTACGTGATTTGGATTTTGTTGCTGAAACGACCACAGACGCGTTGCAATTTATATGTATTTGAATGAAAGTGGTGTAAAAACTTTCGTTTGATCTCTCTTTGAATGTGTACTATCGTAAAAAGTGCGGTGGTATGCGGCAATGAAAGCTTGTTGGCAATTGATAACTAAATATAGCAAAGTGGTCAGAAATCCCTTTTGAAGTGCCGGTTGCGTACGTAAGCTATTAACTTCTGGTATTGCGTTGGTCTGGTACTACCAGTTTCTGCTTATCGCGTTTACCCATATTTGTAACATAGTGGAGGGCTTTTGACATCATAGCAAACCATTACTCCAGTTGCTATCTAGGTTTTCTACCTTTGTGTATATGAGAGTAACTAAATGTAACTTACGAAACATATTCAAACTTCATAAAATTTTCACCGAAGCACATCAAAATATTTTAAAATTTAATAATAGGTTACTGGAACTCAGCTGCGATTTCTTTACGTATCAATCGAAGCTGTAGGATGATGGTGCAAAAACTGTAAACACAAGTCTATCGAGTGTTGAACGAAGACGCAACCTCATCGTTTATGTTGTCTCTCGACATTGAACTTCGGCGTGAATATTGGTGTAGTTGATTGACATTCGGCGATTGTAAATTTAAACACAAATAAATTGGTTGAATACTTGCGTATTTATGCAATTAAATCTACTGCTGCACTTACGGTAGAGTATTTTATCAAAGCTGTATACTTAACTATTATACATTTTAGACTGAGAAACTTAGAAGTTATTACTGTCGTGTAGTTCCTTTTGTTTTGTCCCAATTAAGTAATCTTATAATTGCAAATGTTTACTAACCCCCTTACACATTTCGAAAAAGTCGTGCGGGGCATGACGGAAGATTGAGTGCTTCATTATTGCCACATGATCATAGAAAGTGACACGCGCTGAGATGAATCCTCATGCAATCTCGAAAATATTTTAGAAGTCATAAAAATAGACGATATTCATTTAAGTTCGTTCCTTTTTATTTAGAAGTAAAAGTTTCTTAATGCTTTGAAGTTGACATATAAGGACAATGCAAATTAATACATGGAGACAACGGAAGAGAACGCTTAGATAATGTGGGTGTCAAAGGAGAGAGGCTAACTACAAAAACATCGTCATTTATTCTGTGCTTTGTCATTTGATTTGGCAATTCCAAGCGTTTAGAAGCCTCACTTGTAATAGCCTTAAATTTAATACGAATATTTCGTGTGAGGCTGGTATTTATTTTTCTTGGGCAACATACAATTTGTCAAAAGAAGGCTTCTAAAGTAGTTTTTAACTGACCCAGGGCCAGAGAACTCGCTAAATATGGTCAAGAGTGGGCGAACGGCATTTAGGCTACACGTACATAAGAATTCCTAATTGGAGATTTTGCGGACGACTTGGAACATTTCATTTTACTAACATGGAAATACGAGATTGTTAAGTCAGCTAATACAAGTTATGATTAAGGATAAGTATATGAACATGTATTGGATATCATGCTTGAATACATTTTAAGCCGCCGCGCCGTGTGAACAAATCTTTCTCAAGTTCACGATGAAGTATATGCTTACTCTTAAGAACTCGAGTCTATGATCGAACACTGTCGTCAGTAGATATAACAAGGCAAAAACTATGGACGATATCGTCATGCTCTAACTACACACAGGAAACAGGTGGGGTTTCGTGAAGCATTTATGAACATTGTACCTACACCTAATGGTTTACATTGCACCGCATGATTGAAAGAGTATATTATACTTCTGGCTTCTCATAAATGTTTGAATTTCGAAGCGGAAAGTCCCATGTTTTATATCACAAGATAAATCTCCATCGTTGTTGTATTAAATCGAAAATGTATGATATATTTTATGATTTTAAAAGTTCATTGTCTTCACATGACTGTACCCTCTGCTCATCTTCAAAATGCTTTTGATAGAGAAGGTCATTAGAGAACTGCGAGGCTTTGGAACGCAGAATTTGATCGTGCCCGTGTTTCCTCATATGATGAAATTCGTCAACTGTCGTCACTAAGGAAAATGTAGCTATTATTGTCAGGCTACTAATTCAAGAAAACCGGCATATCACGAGTAAATTGGGGGAGATATGAGCCAAATAAAAAAAAATCTTGCATCAACATTTTATAGAAACCTTTGTTGCCGCTCGATTTCTTATGAACCCACCCCAGACCAGAACAAAAGAGCTCGAGTTGATTAGTGTAAAAAAATGTTGTTAAAGTACAAGTCAGCAAGAAATAGTAAAAATATCTTAAATTCGGCATTAAATACCATATATAGGTCGATTAAATGCTGTGTATGAAACAGTGATAGGAAATGGACATAGATATACCCGAGCCGGAAAGAAAGCAACAGTTTTCTGTATGGGTGTACGAAGACTATATAACCAACAAAATTTGGCGGCGAGAACGTAGATAAAAAACATATTCACATTGTTTCTCACAGACGGGTTCTATCTGCATCATTCTATCCGAAGAACAAAAGACAGTTAATGCTCGATGGTATACTACTATTTGTTTGCCCACTGTCTTTGAAAAATTAGAAAAAACGACCAAGAAGTCGCATCTTGTTGCAATGTTTCGGCACACCGCGAACTGGACAGTCATTTTGGCTTCTGAAAAAGTAGAGTTCTTGACCCATCCCGCACATAGTACAGACCTAGCCAGACTAGACAAGGCTGTGATAGCTTTCAACTAGCACGTGAAGAATATTCTCAAGGATCAATGGTCCTCGTGTTTTAAAGATAGTGCTAAATATAATGAGCTTTGAAAAGCAGTAAATATATTACTTTACATGTAAATTGTTTTTTTTTATGAGTTACACAAAACTTTTAGTGGACCACGCTTATATCTAAAAATGTTTACAAACTAGGTAGGGCTTAAAAGAATATCAATTTCAGATTTGGTTTAGAACACCAGTGCCTTTTTACAAGTTCTCACAGTAAATTTCAAACAATATGCTAAGTGAGGAAGCTCCTTTTCAAAGCGTAGACGAAGAATAGCCACTTGATTTTGTCGATGGCCTATTGATGTAACCCAACCTTGTTGCTAACCAAGAATTTTTTTATACGATTGTTAGTTTCCCACGAGAAATTGCACAGGATAAACGTCGTTCCAAGAAAGGACCATTGAAGCATATTATGCACCGCAAAGAGCTTTAATATGACGTTAATGAATTTTGTACCTAATTTTTGTACAAAAACGGTTTCCGTAGTACCTAGGCATTTAATATTACAAAATAAAAACAGGTAGTATCGTTATTATTGGACATGACATAATATTTTATGGCCTGTGGTCTCCTCTAACCTTGAGAATGGAATGTTACCATTTGCAAAGCGGCATATGCACAGCCTTGATGCTCTAACAAAGGCTACTTCATTCCTAAGAGTGTATAACGGACTCAACGTCAAAGGCTCCTCAAATCCAATTAACTCGACTCCTGTAACAGGAACAACAGTAATTTTCTGCAAGCAGCTGCAAAAAGCCTTAGAAATACAGCCAGTTAAGATTCCTAGCGACGGTTATACTTAGAATCTTAAAAATAAAAACTTTCAAGCAAGAGACACGAGACAACCGTAATTTGTGAGAAATGTTAACGAAGTTATATAACGAAAACGGTAATTATAAAACATCATGTAAGCTTTATGAAGCTTGAAATTAGTGTTATGGCACGACACCGCTAGCTTAGTGTATTATTTAGCTACAATAACGGCGTTTTAACCAGTTCTTGAACTCAAGAGATTAACCGACCTAGCAAGTACTTAGTAGGCAGTTTCAAATGTTTTCGGTTAGTTACGAGATGTTGCTTCATATATATATTACATTCGATCATTGAATTACAGCACTGCTCTAGATTTAGGAATATTGGTCGAGTTCAAGTAGGTTCTGTATGATAATGTGACAACAGCCTACGCGATTTTGAAATGATATAACATACATATTATGTATATCACCTTTATATACGAGTATGTCCAAACGTGGCGTGAATTTGACTTCTCTTGTAACACCTTACATATGCTCGGGTCTTTCATAATACCCTTTGACCAATGGGTATTATTTAAGACCCCGACATATATTTTGGTCTAAGTCCATAATGAAAACCCTGATCTATGGGTATTATGAATTAACCACGCAAACTTCCTATATTTAATATATTACAAACTCAACCTCTTTGAACGAATTTGAATGAAATAATTATGTTATGCACTTCGGCTTAAAAAGTTGGCTTTCATGCACTTAAGTTTAAAAAGCTGTTTTAGTTTGCTTACACCGGGCATAAAAAAGAACTTTACGACACGATATTGAGATGTTTAAAACTTTTTGTTTCGTGACATATGGGTATTGTCTAGAGCTCATTAAATAGAGTAGGTACAAATATATTTCTTATAAAATTATATCTTAAAAATAAATGAATGGACGGCCGTTATAACCAATTATGGGGTACATGTTAAAAACTAAACTACCCATGAATGTCAAATCTTGGAAAATACAACTTGGACGAATTGCGTATTAGATGAACTGCATTGTATGATACAATATGTACTATTCAATCAACAAATACTGAATACAACGATTTAAAATTTTGTTTTCACTTCTCATGCTCGCAAATTTCTTATTTATGCCCGGTGTAAACGGACTAAAACGGCTTGCACAAATACCTGTTTTTAAACCCTTGTGCATTAAAATGATTAATTTTTTTGGTCATAGAAGTTCTGTTTTTATGTTATATATTTCACGTACGAAGTTCGCCTGGGTCTTTATAAATTCAAAATTTCTATTCTATCAACACAGTTTTGCCAATTTCAATTTTTAGATCTGAAACAAAGAGCTTTTGCTACAGTATAATGTGACCACTATGTAGTCTACTTAATTAAAATATTCACCCACATATATCTAGATGCTGCGATCGAATCAATAAGGTGTCGACGGCTCCAATCACCAACTCGCCTTGGTGCATTCCTACGAGCGGGAAGTCGATAGGTATTTTTTATTGGAAAGGTTTTACGCACTACATATTTTAAATTATTTAACAAAGAGATTTGTTTCACTAGCTTCAATCTGCGGCTTCACCCGTTTGTACATAGTGAACTGTATTGAAAAAAAAACGGACCGAATTTAAAAAATATTCATGAGATCCAGATCATCAGCAAAACTACAAACAAACATCAAAACCTATTCAGCAAGGTTTGATATATTTTATTCATTTTGACAAAATTCCGAGCCAAAGGTTTGATTCATAATTGCTTCATTGATAGGTAAAAAATCAAATCATAGGTAAAAATTTAAAAAAAATGCAGTAATTTTACAATTATTTTTTGGAACTTTTCGTCTAAGGACAATGAATGTTCTTTACATCTAAATTTCGCTTGAATGATCAATTATGTATAAATATTCTTCATAAATATGTGTCGTAAATTGCAATATAGGCATTTTCTCTAATGTTCGCATTCCGGACAAACAAAAGGCTGTAGCCACCACAAGCAGCGCGTGTTGCGATTGAACTTTATTTAATACATGTTTTTTTTTATTTTCTGAGCGTCAAACTTGGTATGATTACAGGCCAAAATCTAACTTACAACAATAAATATTAAAAAACAGCCAAGTGCAGATTGGACTCCCGCTAAGTATCTCAATCTGCATGAAAAATATCGAGATTTTTTGGTGCTAGCATTCTGTGTGTATTCCTGTGTGTGTGAAGCTGCGTGTGTGAGTCCAGCTCGCAATCAGCCGGTATCGCGGACAGTATAAGAAATCAAAGTCAATAAACTACAACACAAAACCATTTCTATGTTATTAAATCAGTCATTTTGACACTAAAATTTTGAAACAATGAAGAAACTAAGTATGTCCTTCTAAGTCGAAACAGCGTGTATTTGTCAGAAAGCACTAAGGCGGCACTGATGTTAAGTAGGGTCACGAACTTTCCTAATGGGGTGACGAGCGAATGGCCCGGGGCTTCTAAATTGCTGTGCCATCGATTGCCTCACATAACAGAGCAGCTGTTGCGGACACATCAAACGTTGCGCCATCGCTATACTGTGTTTATGTTCGTAGAAAGCTCAGATCGGAGATGTTTGCTGCGATTTTCTTCTAGGTCCTATTTATTACTTCCATGTTTTTATACTCTTGTCTCGAAAAATCTTAAATCTACATTATATTATATTTAATCATATCTAAACTATAGCTGAATTTGAATACGAGGGTGGATTGAAAAGTTCGCGGCCTAACACATAAATACTTGAACTATTTTAATGTAACTGACCTCATTCGATTTGCTTACTCTCTGGTTGTCACATTGTAAAATTTTATCGAAATAGCATTGTCAGTTTTTAAATTAGACTGAATTTTGTGAGCCTAAGTGCAGCATTTTTAAAGAATGGAGAAAATTGAGCAACGGGCGGTCATCAAATTCCTGTTTAAAAAAAAACTAACTACAAAAAAGATTCACGAAGACATGTCAACAACATTGGGGGAATCTGCTCCGTCGTAAACGACTGTGAAAAAGTGGGTTGCTGAATTTAAACGCGGACGAGAGAGTATTGAAGATGACCCTCGCTCCGGCCGGCCTACGACGTCTACGACTGAAGAAAACATCGGGAAAATCTGTGATCTGATATTGGCAGATCGGAGATTGACCATCAGGGAGATTACAGACACTATTGGCATCTCGTATGAACGAACACAAAACATCATAGTCAATGAACTTGGATTTTCTAAGGTTTCTGCGCGGTGGGTACCCAGATTGCTTTCAGTTGAACAAAAACGAATACGGCTCACGATTTCTCGCGACTGTTTGGAAATGTTTGAGGCTGATCCACAAGATATTTTGGCCAGATTTGTGACAATGGATGAAACCTGGGTACACCACTACACCCCAGAGTCAAAACAGCAATCCAAGCAGTGGAAAAAACCTGATGAACCGACTCCAAAAAAGCCAAAGCAATTTTGTCAGCTGGCAAGGTGATGGCGTCAGTTTTTTGGGATGCTAAGGGTGTCATCATGGTGGACTACCTTGCAAAAGGTGAAACTATAAACTCGGCTTATTACTGCATCCTTTTACGTCGTTTGCGTGAAACAATTAAAGCGAAAAGGCCAGTATTACTCAGCAAGAAAGTGTTGTTTCATCAGGATAATGCACGCGTTCACACGTCTGTTGAATCTATGGCTCAAATTTGCGATTGTGGCTTTGAATTGCTGCCGCATCCCGCCTATTCCCCTGATTTGGCACCATCAGACTTTCATTTATTCCCAAACCTAAAAAACACCTTGGAGGTCAAAAGTTTCATCAAATGAGGAGGTCGAAGCTGCAGTGGGTGACTTTTTTGAAGGCCTTGAAGAAACTTTTTTTATGACTGGCATACAGGCGTTGGAAACCAGATGGAAGAAGTGCATTGAGTTAAGTGGAGATTACGTGGAAAAATAAAATTACTTTTGTTTATATTACAAATAGTTTTCTTGCTGAAGCCGCGAACTTTTCAATCCACCCTCGTACTATCCTGTTCTGAGTTTTATCAAATTAGGTATGCTTTAAATTTAGAATAATTGTAGTCCTTGAATTTTGCTAATAATTTTAAATATTATGAATATTTGTAATACGATTGTCAAATCCAACTAGAACTCAACAAATAAAATGATTAATGAGTAATGATAGGATTTATAATACTATGACTATAGCTAATTAATTATATATAACGACTAGAAGATGAATAATGATTATAATGTGCCACCTTGTCTTATAAAATATGCAAAGGCGATATTGTGCGGCCCTATTTGCCATACTTTTTATTTGGCTTTGATATGCGGATGGCATACTTCACAGAGAAAGATGTCTATGGTCACACCAATTACTAAGAGCATCAATAGGTTACAGGTAGAAGAGTCCGCCCTAGCCAAAATTGTTAAAAGCATTTCGGACATGATTATGTATGCGTTTGTGGACAAATACTTGGTAAGGAGCAAAACAGCTTTAGGACTAAAATATCCGTAACAAGAATCTGGTGAACGCTGGTTGATTATGATTACATACTAAAGTAATTGACAGAGGAATCCAAGTGAAT
Organism: Plagodis dolabraria; assembly: GCA_963854805.1. Lineage (NCBI taxonomy): Eukaryota > Metazoa > Arthropoda > Insecta > Lepidoptera > Geometridae > Plagodis > Plagodis dolabraria. The sequence continues at coordinate 9,537,896 of OY978442.1, forward strand.
GTTCCCTACTTTGATTTTCGGAAGGCGTTTGAACTGAGTACTATAGGTTTTGCTCCGAGGCTCCTACGACTACTAGCTGACTATTTTCGCGAACGCCGGCATTTTGTCAGACATATCTATCAACCCTCTCATATCCGGTCTGAAGTCAGTATGGGATCGATATTTAGCCTCAATGCTCTCCTGAAGGCTTGCCCTGATACCGATTTATTTGGGGATGGATGGATGGATGATATTAATGTCAATATGTTCAAAGTTCTACGAGAGTGATGTAGGTAAGATTGTAGCAATTTATTTTAATTAAGATACTTATGTTTTATTCAGATCTACACATGTGATTAATCTTATATTTATGACTTTTTGTAAATATTTTATATCTGACATGCTTCAATAATGAATTTAATCCGTCGTGAAGCCGTTTTAATTATTGTAAATAAATAAATCTTTTTTTTGTATTACTGTACATGCTACATCTAGCTTTTCTACCGTTGCTTTTGCAAGCACGTGTATTTATGTTGTTTGTGCTAACTTAAACTTAAATTATATAATATAAAAAACGACCAAGTGTGAGTTAGACAGAGGGTTTTGTGCCAATACAGAATGTACTATAGAAATCATTTGTTGTTGTACATTAATATCAGACTATAATCATATAATGAAAGTGTAAAGAAATATAATAAATTTGTAACAGAAAAAGCTTCTTCTACATCTGCTGTAAGACATCGCTTCTTGCCATTATTCATGATTCTATATAGGTCAACGGGGAATACCCTATAGGTTTTGAGTCCCTTGAGAAAATATACGACATGAACGATCATATCTTTTGATCGCATTGACTAACAACTTTGATTTTTTCACAGCTGAAAGAGACCGTAAACACGTTTTTTAGGTACGGAACCCTAAAAATTAATGAATCAATAATTCAATATATCACGAAAGTCCAATCAGGTTTACAATACATAACTGATATTGTAAACATTTCTTACGTATTCTCAACCATATCAAAATTGAATATTCATTGAAGAATTACGTTCACATGGATAGAGCACGTTCATAACATAATCCGGTCATGTATCGTCACGGATATTGCACGCTACCCTATGGTTACATTGTGTTATTACGAACACACCTTGACTTTCACTTGAGCCATGAATTATGGTTATCAGAAAGTGGTATAACTTTTGAAGGTACCAGCGGCAACGTGGCTGTCCAAAAACTCGTAATTCTCGATAATTTGAAAGCGAGAGAATGTTTTATTACCAAATTATCATACGACCTTTCAGATAAATTTAGCGAAATTATTGATGATTGGGACACAAATAGCTGCGCCCCGCGGTTACACCCGCGTGGTGATGGATGGGATGATGATGATAAAATGTACGTTACGTGTTAATCCAGCGCCTTATCTACCTCCATACCATAAATTGTTTTTATAAGATTTATATATGGCTTACGCAAATATGATCATGTCTCCGATTTTCATAATAAGCTCAAGTGGCTCCCTATTCGTCGTCGCCGGAATGTTCATGTATTATCTCTCATTTACAGTATTCTGTTCAATCCTTTATCCCTGTGCTACCTCAAGGAACAATTCACAACATTCTGCCTATTATCTTTCGTTACTGTCATTAGAAAACTTAACGTTATACAGCAGTTATTTATGTATACAATTATGAAGACCATAAGAAACCCCGCCCAATATTTTGACCACATCTATTGTTGATGGATTATCTGAAAGAGATCGCTCTGAGTGATTAGACCACCCATTGATACACTCGGTTTTAACTTATGTTTTAGTAATAAGTTTATTGTTGTTATTAAGGTGTTTTCAATAAAGAGTTATCTATCTCGCTATCTATCATTCCCAATTTCATCAAAATCGGTCCAGTCGTTCGAGGGTGAAGAAGTAATGAACATACAAACACACTCACAAACGTTTACTTTTATAATATTAGTTTGAAAAGGATCAATTTGTTACTACCGAATATGCATTTGGAATTTTTTTTTTTTATAGTATTTCATCAAAATCGGTCCAGTCGTTCGAGGGTGAAGAAGTAATGAACATACAAACACACTCACAAACGTTTGCTTTTATAATATTAGTTTGATAAAGATCAATTTGTTACTACCGAATATGCAGATGAAATATTTTTTTTATAGTATATAATATATATTACACATAAAAGAACGATATATGCTGTCACGAGCTTTTTTGTAGGTTAATTTAAGATAAACATTTCCGTAATACATTAAGTTAAGTGCTTGTGACACTTTAGGTTCTTTCAGCGGACGCCAGAATAGGTCGCATTTGGCTGATTTTTTTCTTACTTACTTGACTCTTATAGATATATTTTCGACAATTCACATAATATCTTTATAAATTATAGCCTATGTGTTATTCTGATGTCTAAGCTATATTACTGTAAAGTTTAATTAAAATCCATTCAGTGGTATTTGCGTGAAAGAGTAACAAAAATCCATATATCCTTACAAACTTTCGCGTTTATAATATAAGTAGGATAGTTTAAAGAAAAAAAACATTTGTTTTTACAAATGTTTTTTTTGTAGAATGAAAATATAATACTTATATCTATGCCATTTTAGATAATCAATCATTTTATGTATTGAAGCGGGGGATATTTTGTCATTTCACCTGATGAAGTTATAGTTATTTTAATAACTTAGTCGTACCTCTTATCATCTTCAACAGTCGGAAGACGACCCCCGTTGAACAAAGGGCTCCACCGTTGGGTGCCCTAATCCTCACACTTTGAACGCGTATTAGGGATTGCAGTGTAAGATGTAATTTTTTCAGAAGCCGCTGCTGCCCATCTTCTCTTACCTTCGTCGGCTCTTACGACTACCACAGGAAGATATGAAGACCTTTGGGTCTAAGGGGCTATCTAATAATATAAGAGATCGGGAATTTTGCGAATGCTACTGAGCTTCTCCTACTTTGAAGTAGAAAATATGTTCCAGAATGCCATAAAGCTATTCTGGCAACTGTCGTTGAGATCCAATTCCTAGCCTGTTTGCAATCTTCAACTACGACATCATTTCTCATCAGGTGCGACTGTGATCGAAAGCTGGCCTATCATCAATAAAAACTGCGTCGCTTCTTCTTAATACACAAATGCTTATATTTATTCTGCATATGTCTTGCATAATATACCTTAGTAGTATTTTATGTGTGTCTGCCTTTATATTTTGTAGCAGCTGAAGGACCAACATTAGTGAAAAGGACATAATGAGCTACAGTCATAAAAAAAACACATCACTAGTATTTCCTTCACCTCAAGTTTATAGACAGTATTAAAATAAATTAGATTTCAAAAGCAGTGTAGTGATTGATAAATATGGCAGATAATATAAGTAAAAAAATAATTATATTAAATTCACGATCTTTTTAATGTGGACTTTGATTTATTAAAAATTACAAAACACAAAAGCAATGCAAGAAATAAATTATAGTATGTTTTATTTGGGATAATGTAGGGATTCTAATGATACTATACATCCAAGTCAGTTCAGGAATTTAAATATAATTGTGGAATATAAATGTTACGTTCATACATACACGAACCCAAAAAAACATCACACTCCTTCTGGGCAGTTGTTTAAAATATGATTAGGCTTAGGGTTTATTATTCTTTTTTATCACTGATATTCCAATTAAATGTCAATGGAAGAAATGCAAGCCTGTGTTTTTTTAAATTAAATCTTACCTGTTGATTATTGGGTCGATGATATTAACAGGCTACTCGAAGATAGCTCTCGAAGATAGCTATTAAAATTATCGCAATGACATGAGCTCGGCGACTGATTTTCTACTAAGTCTCAGAAAGCAAATTTTAACATGTTTTTTGAAAGGGTGTACGGCCTACAGATATGAATAAAATTTTTAGAATATTCTAGAGGATATGATAAATACGGTGCCTGATCCGAATATAAGATAATTGTTTCTCTTGATAGAAAAAAATCATGAATACAGCTTTAAAATATGAAGGCTCCGCATTACGCCTCGAGTTACCAAATTTGATAAGGTCCTAATGATGCCGGTAATTAAAATAACAAGATATGATCGTGCTGGGAAAATGGTCGTAAAACTACGAATAAATATGTAAAGAAGTGTAACTCTCATACAGTTACCGGTTTGATTTCGGACTCATCAAGTTCACAATTAATAAAACACGCGCAATTATTCTAATTCAATTGGATTGGTTGATTAATCTGGATATTATAAATGATTGCATTCGATTTCGCGTCAAGGTAACTATTTTAAAAAAAATGCGTTCTGCTGTGTTTGAGCTTGACTTACATTTTTGACATATTAATTCGTAGTCATAAAGTGACCAAAAGCGAACATAGGACTAGAAAAATTTTTTGATAATGGAAAAATATATCACGTCGTCCAACTCTGGGACTAAGCTGTCGGACCACGCATTCACAGGGGATAATTCAGAAAAAAAACATATTACAGGTTACTAGGTGCTTCACTAAGTGATAGGTCTCTCTTCAGCAGGAGTCCGTCTTATTGGGTATCACCGCATTGCCAGATATTTTCCATTCAAGCAGTCTGCAAACACTGCTGTGTTTAGGCTTGAAGGGTACTGTGGCAGTGAGTCACAAGAATTACCGTCTCGGACGGGTGCAGTATCATCTGTATCATGCATGAATAACGGTGGTGCGATGCAGCTATCAGGACAGAGCGTCCCGCTTACCATCAGGCGGCGTGTTCGTATGATTACTTCATAACATAAAAAAAACGGTATAGATTGAGATAAATACAAATAGCTAAGTTGTATCAAATAGACTTCCTGGCGAAAAAAGTCCAATTTCATAAGAGTATCAACATTTTATGAGATGTAACTGAATGATCGCGGTTTTAAATTACTTATAAATATTCAACTAGCGGAAGCCCGAGGTCATATCCAATTAAATGTTGCTAAATTACTTAATTTATATGTCTGTGCTTTCAACATCACAGTGTATGCTTTAGTTGATTATTGAAACCTATTTAATTGAGGAGGTGAATGTACGTGGCATCATCATGATAGCTTTTTATAACCGTATAAAATGGAACTCCCAAAAAAATGGTTTTGAGTCTGTTTAGGCATTTTATAGACGAGCATGTTCCAATCTCGACCGCGTCTTCATTTTGGCCAGGTGCTGCAGACCATAAATGAAAATAACTTCATACTTTTTAAAGTAATTAGGGACCCGTGGGGTGTCGGGTGGCCCCTGGATTGCCAGATGGCCCGAGAGGGAACCGGGCTAGATTTGCACCCCCTCATTCTTGTTGGGTAGTCACGAGTGGGGATTATGGCAAACCTATACCTATATTTTGGAGGCTGTGTTCAGCAGCGGAGGATCCGTCTGATATAGAAGTAATAAGTAAATAGGTCGATGGCATAAAAAGCAACACTGCAAAAGTACATTGCTCTAAGGAGGATGGTATAATAAAGTATCATAAAGATCGTTGATATAAATAGGAAATACCCTTGTTCTCGTACTTAGACTGAGAAAATATCGTAGTTTATTTTATTCAACAATTGGTGTTATTTAGTCATATGTATGCTGCATCACGATTTTTGTTTAGATGCAATGAAGTTACATTAGTACTAGCATTTATGGTGGCAAACAACACAACTTTCTAGAGACGTCCAGTCCAGTCGCAAATCAACGCGTTCTTGTGATATAGCGACTGCAGCCTTTCCGACTTCATTAGTGGCAATGATTTTGATTGCCTACTACCGGTAATGGTCTGCGATCACGTCGGAATAGAATTCAAACGAAAATTAGAAATGCTCATTTCATTATGTTGAAATAGAGCACGGTTGTACATTTTGCATTGTAGCCTCGTTCGGTAGGCATCGGTAGACCTACCGTGCCGAGTCTTTTGGTTACCATGCATAAGTAATAATACAAAAAATATTCAGCGTTTCTAAAAAAAATGAGTCTCACTATTGCAGACCTTAACTTTTAAAGTATCTTACTGTCATACAACCAAGGTATGAGAGTAATCTTATATAATGTAAACCTACGAATAACAAGAAAATAAGAGTAGAGAATCGCATTTTTTCAGAAATGGTGTATCTTAAGGAAAATGTGGGGACAATTTTTGTATAGATAAACATAATCTACAATTTTTGTCTGTGATATTTTTATCATAAAACTAACCGTTTCGCTAAAAAAAACCCTAAAACTAATTTTTGAGAACAACGGTACACAATATATTGGCACGAAATACACAGCTTACAAATTACTCGTACAGAATTGATGATTTCAGTCAATATAAATCCTTATAAGTTTGTATAGGATAACCTTATACAGGGATTGTTAATTCTTAACTAGTTAAGTTTTCCGATAGAGCCTTCAAAAAGAATGGTGTAGAATTAGCAATACGGGTAATTTATTAGATTAAGGATAATGAATATACTTGTAGTCTACTCAATTAACTACAGACAATTAACATAAACCATGCTATATAGGGCACGAAAAAACATCGTCACTTTTTTTTCCTGTCAGTATAATATCCCTCGGAATTTTTTTACAATATAATTTATTACATTTTTAACATTCAAGAGTTTTGGAGACCGTACCGTGACTTACGGAATGACGACGGGCATTCATACAGAAGAGTAACAGTGCGAGACTTATAAAGTGCGATATAGGCTTAGATTTAACATTAAATAATTTTAATTGATAAATACCTATACTGAGGCTATACTATGACTATTAACTTTGTTACCTAACCGAGAAAGTTCGGCATTTAGTAAGTAAACAATTGTTAAAAGGAAACATCTGTATTAAAATATGTAGGAATCACTAGGTTTTTCTTGAAAAGTTAAAGGTTCCTCAGAACGTTTACAGCATACAAATCGCTATAGCGTCAATACATTAACAGAACCGTAGGCTATCTTTATACACGCATGATATATTTTTAGAAACGTGATTAAAGTAAGTCTGAAAATTTCATTCGTGTCGATGTGTACATAAGTACACATTTCTTTAATAATGTGGCGGAAAAAAGACATATTTTTTACTAGTTTTAAGGTCTTCGAAGCGCTTTCCATAAAAACGTAATTTCGCAATTTTTTAAATACCATGTATTCAAACTCAATAAATATTTGCATGCATGTTTTTGAGTATTAATATTTTTTCCGAATAATTTAGTGAGTATATAATTTTACGGAAAACAAGGTAGAAGGTAGAAGAATCATATTTATTAGGCTCAAGGAAATACATGCAAAATTTTACCAAGTATGATCTCTTGGTATTCAAAAACGAAACTACGCTTGTATGGAAAGGTCTACGAAGACACTTCCCTAACAATTGCATTAATGAGACATTTTGATGTAGTTTCATCTCAATCGAACATCCATCCGGAAGCCTATACATGACATAGGCAGTAATAGGCACACACGTATATTGGACCTTACAACTTACATGCAGGTTTAAAAATAAGACGACTATATATTGTTAGGTTACTTATTTAACTACGTTAATAAAATATAACATGTATTTATTTATTTCAAACGTATCTCATAAAAGACAGAGTGAGAGAGGAACAGAGTGAGATTGTGCAGAGTGTTCTGCAAGGCGAGGACTGGAATGGCTATAGGGGGTGGACGGAGGCCATTTCGGGGGTTTTCCCCCATAAACTGTGGATTGAGGAATAAACCAAGTGTTTAAGTAAATTGCTGGAGTTTTTATTATAAATTACCTTGGTCGATAATAATATGTAATAAAATGCAGATGAAAATGATATAATTATGGACTCCTTAGGTATGTGCTCGCTCTATAGGTACTCGTACTATGACTCATATAGACTTAATTTGAAGTCATATTCTATGAAGCTACAATTTAAGTACCTAATTAATAAATATTATTATGCATAACGTTTACAAGTTAAAAATGTATTGGCGTAACTTTGTCCCATAAATCTTGTTGCTTTACCCCTCAATTTGTTATGCGTATTAGTGCATATACTATGCATTATATATTTACAATAATTTGTTTAATATGTTCAAATATAAATAACGTACCTACTCTAAACACTTATGATCAACCTTACTACTCCTCTCCGCTTCGTTCTTTGTCTGGAGTAATTTTAATTATAAGCCAGTGATATTAAATCTACTCAAAATAAAAAAGACTAATGATAACGAAAAACAAATTCATGGCATTCGAAATAAGAAATACAGACATTTTGCTATTTATTATCATGGGAACTGCAAACGAATGTACCTATAAAAATATAAATGTCATAAGCACGCCCTACTCATCAGAAACAAAAAATATGGCCTATTGCAAGTCGGGCTTCTCTCTTTCAGAGTTCCACATTGCCATTGGCAAAAGAATAAAAAGTGAATAGTTGATTTTGATCACAGCTTCAGAACCACACTATAAATCAGGGTCTTTTTTATTTTGTAAGTTAAAAAGAAGATATGGTACTTAATAATATAACGAAATTTGAGATTCATACCTAGTTTAGTTTTTGAGATAGACCTCGGAACAAAAATAGTCTAACGTTGACCATTTTGACGACGCTCCATTAATTATTGTTTACATAAAAAGTATCAGATAAATATTTATATTGTATTAAATGAGTGACATGACATGCGGACGGAAGGACAGACAGACAGGCATTGGTGCAGGCTTCGTTTTAGCCTTATATAATAAAACCAACGTAAAACAAAATGGTGCCCCTACTGACATGCTTACGTAGTGCGTAAATTATGTTTCGTATGCGAGTACCGTCGTAGGTCGCTATGGCATGGCATACAGATGCGCGTGCAAGAAAGTGGTCCTGCAGGTGGCATGTGGTTGCCCATCGTACGAGTTTGACTTGATTGTTTTGATTGTAAATTACGTCATCATAACTTGTGGCTGGCTTAGTCCGGTAAGGAAAAGTTTGACGAAAGTGTAGGTACTATGATTTATTACATACTGTACCTAATGCGTGTTGGCTATCGCCGCTAAAAATGTAGTTTTAATTAAGTTATCTAATCTTTGATTTGTACATACTTACATTTGTTTGAAACAAAACCATGGAATCTAGGTAAAGTTTTAATTTCTCTTTATTTTTTAATGTTGTTGTGACGGAACAAGCTCGAGGCCCATCTCGCCATACGGTGAAGCTCAAGCCCGCGGCGGAATTCGAACCATGGACCTGCTGCACGGCAGTACGTAGCCAATGCCACTGAGCCATCACTGCTTCAATGATGATTGATTGAACTCGTGGATGATGAAAACGGATTAGACTGATCTTGTAAGTTAGTTTATTGTTGGTGACACAAAATAATACCAACTAGAGAGTTCGCTGCAAAATATACAATTTTGTTCTCTAGGTCCGTATTAATATACCGACCGCAGCTTTGGTGATACTTTCAAGATACATCTTAAGATGCTGAATCTTTTCATAAGGCAATCTGAAGGCGTATTTGAAATCTCACAATCAGCTGATACCACAAACCAAGTTTAGGTCTCAAAAGCAGTCTTGACTTGTGATGGGTCTTCTGATGTTGATAATAATAATAATTTATTTATCATAATGTTGTAAAATTTAAGTGAATCAATCTAATCCATAGGCTCCCGAACTAGTTAAAAACTGTGATTCCAGTGCCAGTGGCTTCTCCCATCTAGTTTTATTTTAATATTCTATGATTACAATATTAATTTAAATAATATTAGTTTACACGGTCTATATGTATATATGTATAAGTAGAAATATATAGTCTATATAACCCAAAATATAAAATATATGGAACAGTAAAGCATACATTTTAATTTATGCTAAGCATGTTTTAAAATTAGATAAAACACGGTCATCTCAATAAGTGATTTTTTGTTATTCTTAAAATTTCTGAAACCGTACGTAACCTAGGGTCACTAAATAGGTTTGGAAGAAAAGAAAAATTATCTCATTATATGGCGTCTTAAAACCACCAGTTTTTTTTTTTTATTAATTCTTATGTACCTAGTGTCACTTGCACTGTCGAGACGAATCTAAAGATATCTCTTACATAGAAATCGGCTAGACCGTTTGGAAGTTATGGTGGAATAAAGAAACTCACAGACATACATGAACCCTGAAAACAAAAACTCTCCTTTTTCTGGGCAGTCGTGTTATAATTCAGAATGCTGAAAATACAATTGAGTAGTGTTAGTAAAAAGGAAGACTGACCTGTAGAGCCGGCGGTATGGCAGCAGATTGAGGTGGCACCGACTGCACTGGCCTGGCGGGTTTGGCCATGGCGCGCTGCAGAGAGGCCCGTTTCACTGACACCATCAACCATACATCTTCTACTCTTTGCGCCACCTGGGAAAAGGAATCTGTCTAAAAACTCGCTTAAGCATTTTTTGATGGCAGTCAGATTCAGTGGCAGTCAGGTCGGATTTTTTAGTTATATAGTTCTGCCGCTTTGATCTTAGTCCTATTTGGAGAGAATAAATAAGTAGTACTCGTAGTAATAAGTAGTTGATTTTACTGTTCAACGGCTATCCTTTGACGACAATCTCACATGATGGTAAGTGATGATGTGATCGATGGTGGTAAACAAGCATAACTTTTTATGGGAACTGACTCTCAAGTACTGCTGGAACTCATCGTTAGGTGCTTGGCGACCAATTATCTACTTTATGGCTAGCCAGGCGGGCTTACCAAAATGCGTTACCAACCTAAGCCAAGAACCGGGACCAACGGCTTCACGTGCCGTCAGAAGCACGGAAGCTCTCAATAGTAAATACCACTTACGGTCATCCGACTCATTCTAAGTTGATAGGGTTATAAGCGAATAAGGAAGTCAAGTGCGCTTAATATTGTTCGTGGCCATGACATCTTTTAAGGACTTTTAAGTCAGTACGCATACGAAAACCATGGTATCTTATTCGCTGCATTTTATAGGAATGTTTTTTTATTTTACAAAAGATATTTCTGTTGAGGTATGTGCATTTACTTGCGAGTTCAGCAGTTATTCAGGTACCTAAATTTTCTTTTCTACAGACAATATCGTAACAAATTATGGGTTTTTGAGAGGTCCTGCCTATGCTTGAACTGCTGAATGCTTATCGAGAACTCACGCTTTGCAATTGCGCTATTTATCCTAGAACTTCTTAGAATAATATTCATCTCTTTCGTAGTTGATAACAGTTTTAACGCTGACTTGGAAAGATGGATTTAGCCTCATGTACCAACTCATCCATCTATTGAAAGATAATTTGTGTTGTTGGTGACCTTAACACGAGTTAAAAACAATATCCAAACTGTAAATCAAAGAAATAAACTTACCAAAATAGGAATATGATTGAAGCGCTCGTAGCGAAGTTTGCGTAGCCGCTCTGAACCGATAGTTAAGCAACGTCCGCCTCGGTCATGAGTTGGATGGGTGACCGCTGGTGACATTACTACTGAGCGCTTCCGTGCTTCGGAGGGCACGTTAAGCCGTCGGTCCCGGTTGTTGTCTTAGGATGGCAGTCGTTATAGCATGGTGGTAGGGCATTTTGCGTATGCCCGCCTGGCTAGCTACCACCCTCAAGTAGAAAATCTGTCGCCAAGCACCTAACGGTGTGTTCGGGCAGCTGTCCTTCAGAGCCAGTAATTATAGGTTAGCCTGAACAACATCTTGACCACATCATCACTTACCATCAGGTGAGATAGTGGTCAGAGGCTAACCTATCAAGCATAAAAAAAATGATAGTGTTTATACCTGAGTGACCAAAGCCCTGGTTTCTTGCGTCGCCGACTGCATGAGCATATCTCGGAACTCCTCCGGTCCGGTGAGGCCGAAGCTCTGCGCGTCTTCTAGAAGTTTGTCCACCGCTATGAGGCCTCCTTCGCCGGCGAGGATCTCAACTCCGGTTGCGCACCATTCGTTCGCCTGTTGAGAACGAACAAAAAATGAGATTAGTACAAAGCTAGATTCACACGGTGGGTGATATCGCTGATCAATACACAGATTGGCTAACAGTTTGTATATAGGTATCCTTTGTTTTAGTAGTATCTACTGTTTGGCTTAATTTCACGGATTTTTAGTTGAAACCAGTGGAATTACAGACCATATGAAGGATTAGATGCATGAATCAAGAGTTTGTATTACCAAAACACAAGATTGTTCAATTTATACTCAAACTATCTGTAAAATATGTGTTCTAAAACATTAACTTGGGTCTATGAAAAAAAAATAGCTTATAGGCTATTCTTTGACCATTAGCTCACCCATTGTTAGTAAGAGATGGTATGATGGTCGATGATATTGATTAGGCGAAAATGAAAACTAGCTCTTAAGCAGGGACTCCAATCCCAAAAACCGGAACTTGCACCATTTTTGCGAGATTACAGGACTATGCGGGATCCGCGGGCTTTGCGGGACTGAAATAAAAATTTAATACAGAGAAAATTGGGTTAAGACCTCGTTCTTTTTATTCTTCGTTAATATTAACCCAGCACTCCAAAATAAAAAGTTATGAAATATTTTTTGGTTTTAATATGACATATTAGTCTCCAAAGAAATGAAGCTAAAAGTGCACATACGGTGATTTTTTTCTTGGTTTTTATATTAATGAGACGACGCTTTTTGATAAGCTGCTGATGTGCAGTCAATTTTGCTTAAAGTGTTGAAGCCGAGCTTGCGTTTTCCATAACTTAGTATATGTGTAACGAAACAAGGTTGAACATTAATGAAAATAGATATAAAAGAAAATGTGAATGTCGTTTATATCGTACTAGCTTTCCGGCCGCGGTTTCGCCCGCGCATATGTCGTTTATCGCGCAATACCATTAACCTCTTTTTGCGCAGTTGGATAAAAAGTATCCTATGTCCTTCCCTGGGTCTCAAACTATTTCCTTAACAAATTTCCAGTCCGGTAGTTTTAAGTTTATACGTTGCATACAAAAATACAAAATTACAAATATTTCCACTTTATAATATTATATATATATATATATTAATTTATTAATATATTAATTTTATAATATTATATATATTTATTCATAAATGAATTTATGAGGTTTTATCTATACTTTTATCTATAATAATGAACATAAAACAAATATTATTTTTATTTTAGCGTAGAAAATTCGTGACAAAAAGTGTTTGATGACTCCGATCCCGCATGTATTAAGATTTTGATGCGGGATTGGATCAAACTTACGCCTGTGGTGGGAAATACTAAATTTCAACAGTTTTATGGCGCTTTTAGCTAGTTTTGGACAACATTCTACATGATCATAGAACTCATGATTTTAAAAGAAAAGGTATATTCATGAAAAATCAATGATGATCACGATTCCATAACTTTTCCCTAAAAACCGTCAAAAATATAAAAAGTAAGTACTTTACGTTTTTTACTGATAGGCTAGCCTTCTATACGATATGATTTGAACTATGAAGCCCCTACATCCAGTCATTGCCACTAGAACATTAATGGTTGAACATAGGACGGAATCATCCAAATCATAGAGCAAACGTCAGGAAAAGGATTTTTATACATTGGTTTTTATACATGATTTGAATACCCTAAAGTGCGTTCGGTCACCGTATAAGTAACCCACAATAAAGAGAGGTGAAAACCCCCTTACTTTGTTTAGTTCGATGTAACAGTGAGCGAGCCTATTTCCAACATCTACGCCCACTGGCAAAGACTGAACCCGATATATAATGTACCTACTTTGTGAGCTGGACGGTTAATTCAATTCGCAAAGAAAGGCGAATGTACGAATATAAGTATTACTTTTCTCTATGGTACGAATACTAAGGTAAATCATGTTCATTACAAGAGTTACACTTTTTATACAACCAAAATGTATGGACATTACGTTTACTTCTATAATTTTACTTACTTTATCTATCCTGTCCATTAGTTCCCGTGCTTTGGCTAGTAAAGTATTTCGTTTCTGTATTTTGTCAACTAGCAGCGCACTCGTTCGTCTCAGCTCTTCGCATTTTGACTCTATATGGTCGACTGAACTTAGCGGGTCTAACATTAACTTCTCACCTGAAAAATATAATTTGTTATTAATAAACACACAAAATATATATACATATTTAAATACTTTTACTTATAATATATAGCTTTCGTAAGATGACATCGGACATCGTTTATGTTTCCCGCTAAAATGTTTAAACGGAGGCTGACATGACATGACATTACTGACTGACAGCGCCAATGTCATTATGACAGATCTTACGAAAGAGGTTGTAAGTACATACTGGAAAATATTAGCTGAGTCCAGCAAATCCAGCAATACCTACCTACTATGGCACTTTTTAAAGAAGGTTACATATATTAATATGAACAATAGAGTATATAGAATAATTCATAGACTTAGGATTTTTTCGCTACGTACATCCTAAGTCTATGGAATAATTATTATAAATATAGTACACTAGAAAATAAAATATTATCGAATAGACGTTCATACCTAATGAAAGCGCTTCAAATTGAAACAGAAAATTTTAAATCGACCTTATAGTATTTTTATAACATGTAGAGGGTTTCAGTTGAAAATTCGTAGGTAAACCTTCGTTTGATTAACGTTAAATCAGTACATAGGTATACTTTTAAACGTAATATTCGAGAACTTTGTCATAACCAGTCGTCATATGTTAGTAAATCAATGCTTAAAGTGAAATTAACGATTCGAAAGTTTTTATTAAACTGATTACCGTCGTCAATAACTGATGACGCAGTGTCTAGATCACAGTTACATAATTTTTCAAAATCGGTCGCCTCTTGAATCAGACTATCCACTCTGATTGCTGTCTCACCAACTTCGGTCATATCGCACGCTGCCTTTAGATGGTTGTCTAAAGTCGCCTGTAAAGAAAATACATTTTTAAATTGTAACGCAATGATTAAATATGGCGGAGGCAAAGACCTTATAATTGTAAGGTCTTTGGGCGGAGGTGAAACATCTTTACTAATTTCTAAACTTCTAACATTCTGGCGACAAATCTGCGGAATAAATTAATAAGTAATCTAATGGACTTCCAGGGTATTATACCCGGGTTCAACCGTTATTGAGATTTTCAGAGACATTTTTAGTAGCAATCATCGTTTTCAGTATTAGTTAAAAATAGGATGAAAACACAATATACTGAAATGTCAAATTCTTAACGAATTTAGTTTTTGTGGTTAAGCCCATAAAAATTTGGGGATAGCCTTAAAAATAATTTAATTGAATTTATAGTGTAACCACAGGGCTAACATACAAAAGGTACATCTTTGGATCAACGTTTTACACAAAATATCAAAATGTTCAATTTGAAACTCTTCTGTCTATGAACTAGAGAGCCATGTCATAGAGGGACAGACAAACAGAAAATCAGCCGAGTCCAATAAACAGGGCTCCGTTTTACTACTACGATAGGTATTACTATAAAAGCGCCAAAGTGCGAATTGGATTATCACAAATACCACAATGAGGGTTCCGTACCAACGTAGAGAGTACTAAATTAGTTTTTTATTAATATACAGACCGGGATCCTTTGGGAATCGAACATACACTTGGCTGGTTTTTGTATTTGTTGTTAAGTGTTAGATATTGGAATATAAAATTTGTAATACCGTTACTATAGAGCAAAAAGAAAAAAAAAACGTTATAATGAAGACGTTTCGTGTATGGGGAACACCTTTTATTTAACTATTTGTTAGGCAATCCCGCCATACTAACGCATATTCTGTAAAAAAATCTACTGGCTACCTGATTACCGTTCTACAGATACAGCCCTTTAATTTAGTGGATCAAATTGCGGGTCCAATAATTTTGAGCGGAAATAGACCTGAGCGTAGGCGTTAAAGGTCTGAAGTCTGACGGGCGACAGCCGAGGCTTAGTGATACGCTTCCGTTTTCTAGTACGGAACCGTAAAAACGGGTAAATTGAAGATATTTTTGAAGATACATAATAAACTAGACGTTTCCATTACGAGGCCGCCTCGATATTTTTAAAGTGTAGTTGCAATTACTACTGTCTACACAAGCGAAATATTTTATACCTATCTTATTATTTCACTTTATGTACTGTCAAACCCAATAGCATGTACACCCACACTACGCCTTTATGACTAACGAGGCCTACCTATCAATAATTTACTTGTACTTCGTGCGTGAATAGATCTACATACATAGACATTTTTTTAGATTGGAACCTTTTTGAAATGTTTAGTACGTTAGCATGTAAACTTTTTGCAAGAATTTATTCGCATTTGCCAATGCCAAACGCTTAGAGAAAAAAAGTCTTGTTTATTTCACTTGTCACAATAAAATAACCTCAACATTTCAAATAAGTATAACATTTTTAAATAAACTTAACAGCATGGATATCGTATGCAATTTTCGCAAATGTAGAAGATCATTATCAAGTCAGGCATGGGTAACGACTTGTTCACACGCATTCTGCGTCGAACACGGCAAAAGCGAGTTCAAGAGAAATGCTGAAAATTCCCTAACATGCCCTGCCTGTGGCACGGAATTGCGTGATAAATTCGACGTAATACAAGCAGACCTAAAGCCTGGAGAGACATTTAGATCAATAGTACTGGCAGGTATGAGACCAGATACTATCATGGATATAGCTATGCGAGCAATGTCGTTTTGGTCATACCAAGTAGAACAAGAGACGCTGTACCAAGAGAGCGTCGCTAAACACACGAGAGAAAAACTCCAGTGCATGGAAGAAATCAGTACTTTGAACCTGCAAAAGCTGAAAGCTGAATTAGAAACTTGCAAACGCAAAGTTTCATCTCTACAATCTGAATACAACAAGAAAAGGAAGCAAGGGGAAGAACTGACCGCAAAACTAGAGGACAAAACGAGAAAAATACAGAAACTGACGTACCAGCTTGAAACATATAAGCGCAAAGACATCCGCGTGGGCAATTTTGAAAATGTGAGTAACAATCAGGAGAAATGTATGGATATATCAGAGTTAGTTGGCCAGAGAACTGCTACGGATTCGTTTGTATTCAAGCCAACGAAAGACAATAGCGATTCTCATAAAATGTGTTCCCCGAAGACGCCAATGTTTGACTTTCGTAATCGAAATCATAGGCCGAATCAACAACAGCAGCATCTCTTCCAATTTAAACCAATATCATCTTAATGAAGTAATAATGGTTATGGAATAGTATACTTATCAGTTTTGTTTTAAGAGCAATCACAGTAATATCTCATAGAATTAGGTGTAAATTTAATTACCTGCATTTGTTTAAAGTTTAATAAAAACGTCCTGAACTTCAGCCAGTGGTTTAATTTGGTTGAATGTTTTTGCCAGGAGTTGTCGAACTGCTTTTCAGTCTCTTCCAGTTGTACCAATAACCTGGAAGACACAATTTTGATGCTTGTGAATGTTTTAAATGAGTAAAGTTGATTAAAAAATCAATGACATTTTCACATTTTTATTATTAGGTAAATGTTTTAAGAAACAGGGAAGATAGCTGTACGTATTTTGCAAATATGATGATGTATGGTAAGTGTTTTGTCTGAAAAATGGGAATCAACCTTTTATGGCCCCTTAGTAACATACCACATGACCTGGGCAATCTAAATTTTATAACTGTTTTTGAGAGCCAGTAATTCTAGGTTAGCCTGTGCAACATCCACATCATCACTTACCATCAGGTGAGATAGTGGTCAAAGGCTACCCTAACAGGCATAAAAAAAAAAAAAAACTGTTTTTGCTTCTGCGTAAGTAACATGGTGTCCTGGCCAGAGCTCACACAGTTTTCCCAAACAACGAATGATGATAGTTAAAAAAAAAGTTCATTTCACAGGTTCTATGTTTGACCTGATGACTGAAATATCGGTCTGAATTGAATTAAGTATTTTCAAAAAGAGATAAGATAATTAAATGGAATAATTACCTTTCCACAGCAGCGACATGACTAATAATATTATAAGTTAGATTTGGTTTTCGCACTTGCGTCAGCAATTCCTCTCCTTGTGAAGTCGCTGTCGCCAACTCAGTTTTTAAAGCATTATACCTGAAAAAAAATAATACCAACGGGTTATTCCTGTTGTCCCAACAGTTTTCGCTTCCAGTTGGGGGAAAAAGGGATTTTTTCCTTTTCAGCCATACAAGGTCATGATGGGGTAAATACAAAATAATATTTGGTCGTTGGGAAGAAGATACACAAGGGTAGTAAAACGTATATAATTATTACCCAAGACTCTATACCGGTCGCGCCGGGGCCGGGGCGGCGGTTTACCCATCGGGGTAGACTACACAAAGACTAACAAAAAAAAAATTAAATTCCCCAGGGCCCACAGCACCACAACACTGCCAGTGCCGCTACCACCGACGCGGCCATGGTAAATTAACGGTTAGACAGAACTAGGTGGATAAGCAACACGAAATTTTAAAATAAAGCCAGTTAAATTCTCTTTATCAATCACATCTCATATCATATTACTTACATTCAACCTACCTACTAGCTACAGTGCTAAAATATCAAACTCCTGAATGGCTTTTTGTGGAGGGCAAAACAGCGCACTATTATGGCTGTCAATATTCTGTCTGTACCTATGTCCGTATGAAGCGAATAGTTCATAAACGGAATGAGTTGTGGGTAGCTCATTGTTCAAGGTTACAAATCTGAAATTGTTATATTTTGTTTAGAATGTTAATTTACAACCAAAAATTTAATTAGAAATTTAAATGACATACCTACATGCAAATTAGGCGTATTTTTTACCCTGCAGTAGGGTCGTGGTCCTAAAGTTATCATGAGGAATATGTTTTATATTTGTAACTAATAATAAATGAATCGGGTGCCAATTAACTTGTTTAAAAAGCTTTTTGTCAGAGGATCTATCTCAAATCACAATAATTTTGGAATGAAAACTTGATATTGGTTTTAACAACAGTAGTAGGTACGGCGAACTCAAGTTTTTAGTAGGAGCCCACATCCAAAAATGTTGACTCTTGGATGTGGACTTGACTTGAAGAAAATATTTTATTTATTATCGCATTCTATGCGAAAAATTAATGTAAAGCCGCGTCACCTGCCATTGTTTTTCAAAATATTTAACACAAAAACTCGAAACTTTGCCTATGGTCGAAACAAAAACTTTGTTATCGTGTATTCCGTTCCGTGACTTGCGGAAAGCATATAAACATTTACCCTGCGCGGGTACAGGGGCGGGCTTGATTGGCACTGCCATTTAAGTGGGGGCAGTCAAAAATAATTCCCACGCTAGCTCCGCCTATGCGGCGGCGGAACGATCCCCGCTGCACCGACCGACGCGATGTGCAGCGGCGCACGCGTCTCGCTTATAAAAATATTTGTGTACTTGATATTAGATTCGCGAACACAGATACCATGGAGACGATTTCAACTTTTTTTATAATCTTATTCACGTGACGAATTTCGATACATAAAGTAAATTTGTATATTATACTGCAATTGATGTCATGTTTTTATTTTTAACTACATTACTAATATTTCTTAGTAAGAAATTATTCTTACGATCGACAGTAGCTCATAAAACTAAAGTCAAAAGTTTTACTTTTTACAATATGATCATGTCTGCTCGACTTTATCGGTATATGTTATTATGTACGTATGTATTGGTATATATATTATACATATTTAACTGACTACTCAAAAGAAAGAGGGTTCTTAAATAGTTTTGTCTATTATTTAATTTATGTTTAACTTTTTTACTGAACCTTACAATCTTGAAGACTATTTATTTGCTAGTACAGTTTAACTCTTAATTGGTTTCATTTTAATTTCATCAACATCGGTCGAACGGTCTGCCAGTCACAGTCAACTTACTAAAAGTAATTTGCCAAAATGCCTTGACGATCGCAGTGCTTCTAGCAACTAATGTAAGTGGCAACTATGAATATAGATGAAAGTTATTGTTAAATAGTGATACAATCTATAAATAATATGTGAATAATAATCTCTCTAGTAAAGTCTGTAGTCATCAGTATATCAAATAACCTGTCAAAGTCAGTTACATGAGCACAAAATTGAGATCATATTGCACCGGTATCAACCAGTTATTTGAGACTTTTTAACTAAAAAAAGTTTTTTCAAGTCTTTTCTTTTTCTTTGCTATGTTGTTGTGTCGCTGTGTCTGTGTTTATAGAGAAAACATATTGCACCAAACCAACAATAGGTATAACAAAAAAAGGTCGGAATATGATGATGGAACATAACAGCCTAAACGGCACGATATATATTGATAAATGGGGGGTGTTTTTAAATTCTCCGTAGTAATGAAAGTGATTTCTACTGATTAAGTCGAGGCAGTCAAAAATAATTCCCACGCTAGCTCCGCCCATGCGGGGCAACGATCCCCGCTGCACCGAACGACGCGATGTGCAGCGGCGCACGCGTCTCGCTTAAAAAAACATTTTGTGTACTTCATATTAGATTCGCGAACACAGATACCATTGAGACGATTTCAACTTTTTTTATAATCTTATTCACGTGACGAATTTCGATACATAAAGTAACTTTGTATATACTGCCATTGATGTCACGTTTTTATTTTTATCAACATTACTAATATTTCTTAGTAAGAAATTGATTATTTGATTTACTTTTCAAAATTATCCTTACGGTCGACAGTAGCTCATAAAACTAAAGCCAAAAGTTTTACTTTTTACAATATGATAATGTCTGCTCGACTTTATTGGCATATATTATTATGTATGTATTGGTATATATATTATACATATTTAACTGACTTCCCAAAAGAAAGATGGTTCCTAAATTGACTTGTCTATTATTTATTTTATGTTTGACCACACATAACTTTTTTACTGAACCTTACAATCTTGAAGATTATTTTTTTGCTAGTACAGTTTAACTCTTAATTGGTTTCATTTTAATTTCATCAACATCGGTCGAACGGTTTGCCAGTTACAGTCAACTTACTAAAAGTAATTTGCCAAAATGCCTTGACGATCGCAGTGCTTCTAGCAACTAATGTAAGTGGCAACTGTGAATATAGATGAAAGTTATTGTTAACCAGTGATAAAATCTATAAATAATATGTGAATAATACAATCTTGAAAAGTCTGTAGTCATCAGTATATCAAATAACCTGTCGACGTCATAAGCACAAAATTGAGATCATATTGAACCGATATCAATGAGTTATTCCAGTCTTTTACATTTAAAAAAATGTTTTCAAGTTGTTTATTTTTAATTTTCTTTGCTATGTTGTTGTGTCGCAGTTTCTGTGTTTATAGAGAAAACGTATTGCACCAAACCACTATAAAGTGAGACGTGGGTCGGAATATGATGATGGTACATAACAGCCCAAACGGCACGATATATATTGATAAATGGGGTGTTTTTAAATTCTCCGTAGTAACGAAAGTGATTTCTACTGATTAAACTACCTATAAAAATTTCATTACCCCTTGGCATCCGCGTGGACGATAATTTATGAATGAATGAACATTGTTCTCAGTATCTTGGAATGCGATTAATCAGATTACACATCATTAGAATAAAGTAAAATATCATCAAATTGAATGAGCATAATATTATATTATATTCGGTGAATATGGGTACGATTGACCTGAAATAAATGGATTTGATTTGATTAAATATGACCATTCATAATACCATGACTCGTCATACAAATATGAATTATAGTTTTTCATAACTGTGCTACTGTACACGTTTCCATAATAAAATAAAGTAGGTTGTTTTTTTTTTATTGCTATCATATAATTTTTAACTATTAATTACTAATGTTGAAAATATGTTCGTATACATCCTTGTACTTTTTATTTTTCAGTTACAGTGGTAAACAGAATGGTTTTATTTTACTACCACTCTGCTTTTAGATACCAACTATGGTAAAAATAAGACCAACCAGATATAAGTAGATCTAGCCACTTCTAAACAGCAGGATAAGATTTTTTTTACCAAACTTACAGAAGAGTGTATATATGCAATTGTAAGGGGTTTAATTATTTGGATATTTAATAAAAAACACACGACTGCAGAAACATTGTAGAGAACATGTTATACAGGCTTCTTTTAATGCAACATAGCAGACAAGTGAGACAGTGAGTGGCACTGGAACAGGTGACTAAATTAGACATTAAAATAAAAACAGTGGATTCTTAGATTGTTAGTAAGTGGACTATCATAATACAGATATTCGTGGATAGTCTACAGAGGTTATAGACACATTAAGTTAAGATGTATATGAATTAACAAAAAAATCATTTATGAAATAAAAATATATAGAATTTTATACAATTTTAATGAAATGCAAAAGTGTGCGTGAGAAATAACGAGTATCGGAAACGGAAAGTCAAGTTTGCAGTCCCCCCGATCGTCACCTCGTGACCACGATCACTGCAAAGTGTTTGAAACGTCATGACAAAAATAATGATAAATATACGCGATTTAAACCGTTTAATGTTGTTTAATTACTATGCGTAACAAACACTAAAACCTAAGACAATATTAAGTTAAGTCTTCTTTTTACGGTGGGAGGAGGTACTTCAGTACCTCCTCCCACCGTAAAAAGAAGTGCAAATGCTTCAGCATTTGCACTTTGATGTTGCAAGTCTCCCTCGACAGCCTCCTCTTGATTTTTTTCTTTTTATAGAAGTTTCCACATATTCTTGATCCCGGATCATTCTTTTCTTTGAGTGGCGGGGATTGACCAGCTCGGGCAGAAGGCAGTCCATATAGAATGTGATTAGTTTTGTCTCAATTTTTTCCCTCCAAAATTTTTCTTCTTTTTGTAGAATTTCTATTTTTGATTTGTTGTCTCCATACTACACGGCAAATAAGCATTAGTTATATTACAAATGTGCATTTAGCCGACTTTGATGATACCAATCAGATTTTTGATTGATATATACCTGCAAAAAATATAATTATACATTTTACAGACATTCAGTTACCTGAAGCCTTCAGAAAAGCAACTGTACATATCTGTTTGTCCGACAATCAATTTCGCACAATTTGTTAGAATGTGTAGATAGAATTTGTTAGTTCGTATACGAGTGCCAAGTAAGGATAAATGTCGAGAGAGCAGTCGAATGACACCTGTCAAAAATCCAAAATGGCGATTTCAAGACGGCCACCATACAAATTGCTCCGCCCCTGCTGAAGTTCGGCCTTCAGAAAGGGGGTGTTGGGAATATGAATAAATGAATTTAAATACATATATTCAGATAATTTGCACGTCAAGAGTACAACATCGCTCTTTACCATCTATCTAATACCCTAATAACCGAAAAGGGGGCGAAGGCAAGTATAATACATATCAGCGATGGCATTCCCAAAAGGGTATTGCTTCAGATAGGAGGCCGGGCATAAAATTTAAGTCTTGCTCCGCACAATTATGTCAATGCGTTGTCTTTTGTGTAGGTACTCAGAAAAAATATATTGTTTAAACCGACCCTACAGAGGTGTGACAAGTGCAGGGCGATAATAATGTAAAGTGTTATTTTTCAGTGTAAAAAGAAAATTTAAATGTATTTATAACTTTTTTTTATTTAATTTTACCTGTTGCTCTGCTATGGATAGGTCAAAATAATTTTTAGCCTAATATAGGTAGTATATAAAATATTTCCTTTACGAAATTTCCTGTGAATAAAATGTGCAAATTTAGCAATACTTTATTCAAAGAATTACTCACTTATTTTCATGTAGTGGAAGAACACAGTCTAAACTTATTATATGAGATGGCGACTCCGACAGTTTTCCCTGTCCGAGTGATCTCAGACTTCGACTGATTTGTTATTTTTTTCATGAGAAAGAAGGTGCATTTTATGAGCACAGTCAATTATTCAACTCTATTTATGTATAAATCGATACTTATATGTACATGTCTAAGTGATAAAATGTATATTTATAAGTACCTATGCAGGTGACTTTGTATATAATATCTTGAATATATACCTACTTGCCTGATTCTGAATATTCTTTCATTGATATAAATCTACATCTAGTCTTGAGGGACATAAACAATGTTTGATGTTTTATTGCGATATAGGTACCTACCCACCAAACTAAATGCTTTGATTTGCTACGCTTGTGTTATTATTATTTAGCAACGCTCAACTCCATTTACGGTTGAACGGCAGCTGTACTTTAGAGCCAGATAATTTTACTTTATACCTGTTCGGCACCTTCAACCACATCACTTACCATCAGGTGAAACCATAATTATACATATACCAGATATTATTATAGTACCCTACTAATCATACTTAGATTAGTACGACATATAGTTATTTTATAGCTCCATTACAGTACTAAAGGAACCTAGTTGGTATAGAATCTCTTAGTTCGGTAGAGATAGTACCTATGTTTCATGAATAGAATAAACACCAAAACACAAACGATTATTAAATTTGCATAGGTACAATAGGTAAAATAAAACTGAAATATTAGTAACGAAAAATACTTACGCTTTTGCCTCTCTCATAATTCTTGCAAAGTCTTTGTATCGACTCTTCTGCATCCTTTTTTATTTTGTTAGTTATCTTTATTTCCCATATTGATATACTCGTACCTACCAAGATACGTATTTATAATGCAGAGGTGATAGCGCGCGAGCGATAGGTCCACGTCCAACGGCGCACAGCGCGGCACTGAAGGACAGCTCTTACGCATTGATTTTATTTCGTAATCGTAAGCCAATAAGGTTGAATATCGAATCTTCCGATTGACCGTAATCCTGCACAGAACTAAAGGTCGTAAGTTTAAAACACAGTTTAATTTTTTATGAGAATACTAATTACTCTAGGTAAATTTTACTTATACAGCGGATAATAAACTACATTTCCTTTCTATGTGTATTTATTATTGATATGTAACTGATGTAGTTTCCCAGAAAAATCCAATAATTTAAAGAAAAGGCTTCATTTTAAAAAATTAAAACTATCGAGTAAATTTCTTTCAAATGTGTTCCTGTCTGGACAACGGATAGAAAAAGGTTTGAAAAATCAAATATTTGAGTTATCGTGTCGATTGCATATTTAAGTTGCTTAAAAAATCTAGTCGAATGAGAGTATTTTTTCCGCAGCCTCGTCTTAAACCAATCACTTAGCAAGTAATACTACTTGAACAGTCGTAGAAGTGAACCAATGAAATTAACAATGAGTGTTTCTCAAACAAAGTTTTGTGAATAGACCACGACGCGTATCAAAAATTCGTGCAAATTTTTACGCTGTTTCTAAAAACATTGGCAGGAGACGCGCCTTTAGTCATCCTATCTAAAACACAGAATAAAAAGGTAAAAAACAAAAAAAGTTGTCATCTCACTTGTTTGTTAACCATCCCAATATTTAAATGATCATAGATATATATATATATCTCTTATTAGTGTCTATAACGCAAATGCACATGATTGAATAATGAATTCTATTAGTATTTTTTTTCCTTTATTAAACAAAATACTATGAACTATATACAACACTACAGCTACTACAATAAAAGCATTTAGACATCCTATAAGTCATAGCAGACTCATAGGTTAAACATATACATGAAACGTAGTAAAACATTAACTCCGAATATCACACATTAGGTGATTTATGACCTAAAAATAAAACCACAAAATATAGGTACACATTTTTGAATTTCTCGCCACAGACGTACGAGTAGGCGTTCACCCTAATCTGACTTTGATCAAATAAATTGAATGCATTCCTCAAATCTTAAATCTGGCTATTATTCATATTGATATCACCTTCAATAAGAATAACAAGATCATGGATATGACACTACCTAATCAAGCTGCCTAAATTGTTGCACTTATTGAAGCAGGGCATAATCAATGTCAAGGAGCTCGACAACCTTCGAGAACAAAACCGTAGATCTACTTATATGATAGTTCCATTATATCAAAAAATCTTATAAGTAGGTATATAAAAATAAACATCCGGCTTGGCTTTATTGGGGTTCCGCATCACAACTAATCGTGAAACATGTTTTTTGTTTTTATTTAAGGCTTTAGTGCATATTAATGCTTTAGTGCATGTTACTCTTTCCATACAAACGAAGTTTCTTCATATTTTAAATACCAAGTGTTGAAACTGTGCAATTTTGCTTGCAGATCCCGGCGAGGCCTTTTGTCAGTGTTTCCATTTATCATTTAATATAAAACGATTTTTCTGAAATTTTTTTAATTCAGGTAATATTAATTTTACGGAAAACTGACAAACCAACCAAAATTTCGCGAGAGTTTGACAACTTGTTTATTAATTATTTTTTTTATGCTTGATACGTTAGCCTTTGACCTCTATCTCACCTGATGGTAAGTGATGATGTGGTAGAAGATGTTGTTCAGGCTAACCTAGAATTACTGGCTCTCAAGGACAGCTGTCGGAACACACCGTTAGGTGCTTGGCGACAGATTTTCCACTTGAGGGTGCTAGCCAGGCGGGCATTAGCAAAATGCCCTACCACCATGCTATAACGACTGCCATCCTAAGACAACAACTGGGACCTACGGCTTAACGTGCCCTCCGAAGCACGGAAGCGCTCAGTAGTAATGTCACCAGCGGTCACCATCCAACTCATGACTGAGGCGGAAGTTGCTTAACTTTGCTGATCGGTTCAGAATGGCTAAGCAAACTTCGCTACGAGCGCTTCGAAATATGACAAAAATACGATTGTATGAAAAGCGCTACTTACACGCTTCCCTTAATACAGCATAAAAACTGCATTCATCCGCGTTTTCAGTTATTTGTTGTTGAAATAGAGGAAATGGTACATAACATACCGACATTTCAGATTCCTAACTGGTTTAGTTATTGAGATAGACCCAGTAAACAAATTGAATGGTCTGACTGGCAAGGTCCGGCATTTCTTTTATTTTATATACAAAAATGTAGGTTATACTTATGTTTTCTTTGTAAACTAACTTAGTTTACTCAACGAGCTCTACATGACACCCCAAATGCAAAAGTCGATTTTTCGATTAATTATTCCATCGGAATCCATTATAAAGTGTTTTTTTTTAATTCAATTCTTCGGCTTGAGTTAGCATTCTACTGAAAATGTAAAAATTTCATATACCGATGGACAGTACGGACAGACAGCATCAATAGGGCTTCGTTTTGTCCTTTAGGCATGGAACCCTAAAAACTTAACACCGTTATAGTAAAATATTTTTAGTAACTCAAAACGACTTGACTCACTCTTATTATTCGATACTGTCGTGACCTATTGAACTTGATTAATATAAGTTCCACTTTTGGAAGTATCGATAATAAGCAGGAGCCGCCTAGCCGGTTTTCAGGTCCACAAAACCCTGTAGGTATCTGCACATATCAATTATATAAATACTCAGAATCTTCTCAGAAACTTTAAAAGCTGAGAAGTACATAGAAGGGTTGGTCCACAAATACAGGCTGTTTCTTAAGTAGGCAAGCATTACCACTGCTGACTTTCACAAACGCTTAACCGTGCATGGTAAAAAGTGAGTACGAACCTATGACACCAAAATGGAAATTCACTCTTAAAACACAAACAACGAATAACACTTTTCACAAAACTGGTTCTACTACCTATATCGATCAGCTGTACGCATTATGCTATCACACGATAATAGTACTAGTTTTGACATTATTACGCTTAAAAATTAACAAAACCAGTATTTTAGGCACTATTTTAAATATAAATTATTTTCTTAAAAATAAACACAGAAACAACAAGACGTTAGGTTTGTGGAGACCGCATCATCCAACTGGTTTTTAAGTTGGTTCGAATATCTCACATGCCCAATGAGCTGAATATTATAATTATGCATTAGGATACTAACCTAGATTCTTGACTGACTAATAATTCTTTGGTTTGCGTCGGATCGTTTCCCATGTCGCAGTCGACGATATCGTGCATAAAGTCGTCCAGTTTGCTTGAGATCTCCTTCATCAGAGTTGAGAATTTTTCTAAAGCCTGTAAAGCAAATGAGTACCTGTATTTCGACGTCAATATTATCAGACTGATTATAGGTATTTTATAACCAGTCTAGTTCTATATCAGTGGCAACAATATCACATATTTTCGCGTACCTATATAGTTTTAGTTTGATTACGGTCTAATACCAAAACATCAATTGGACTTGCTTGACCCCTACGGGCATAGCACAGAATGAATACGACGCAACTACTTGCTACTGGTAATGTAGCGTAGAAGTTGTATTCTTTTTGAGTTTAAAACATTGTAAATAGGTACTGCGGTGCTCAGGTAGAAAGAGTAGGTAATAATCTGGAACTCAACTTTAAAAACCTCTGGTATGATACAACACAGCTTAAAATAAAAGTGGTGGGTATATGTATATATAAGCACTTTAAATAAATTATTCGATTAACTAAGTATTATATTGTTCTCAGTGCTTCAATAACAGCGGTCAGCACGTTATGAAACATCCTGTATCTACACAATATTCAGTGCGCAAGGATTAACATCATCGAACAATACATACAACTTACGTTCTTCGTGATAAATAGCTCTACATCGACAAATATTTCGTTTGCGCGATTCAGAAACATACTACGATATCTTCAGCTTATAGTGCATGAAGTCACGCAGTTTTCCGCTAGATGGTACTTATTTCAATCATTTAAATAATAATAAAATAGTTCTGTGGCTGGTGTACGTGGATATGAAAACTGTCCTGTTTGTTTGATCTACAGTAAATTTGTATCAGTTGAACATTCTAAAAAATATTTCTAGTATTATATGTAAAGTGAGGCCATAATGTTTCTCATTTATTTTATACTTACTATCCGTTGTTGAATCCACTCAGCATGTGAATACTGCAACTCTCCGCCAAGGTCTGGCGTCAGCTGTGACCTGTCAAAGTACTCGTACAGCTCTTCCACGGAAGAACACACTAGCACCTTGAACCTGAACTCCTCCTTGAAGAGCTTATTGCTCACTTCCGATAGAGCTTTCTGAAGGAAGCTCGCTGGCCGTAGTACGTACACTGTGTGGATGATACCAGGGAAGAATTCCTGAAAAAATAACAATGGGGACATTATATAGATTATTTCTAGTTGTTTGTAAATACCATATTTTCATCAAAAACAACATATTTTAATATGAGAATACAAGCTTATCGCGATCAACATTTTTAATATTGGCGAGTTTTCCCGAAAAGTTCAGAACTTACAAGTTACGAAACTTGCATCATTGATATGTCATGATCATGAAACATACACACGTAGGTACTCGTAGAAATAAAATTTCTCTGAAATAATTTCGTGATATTCTAGTGTTGGCGAATGAATACACGCCAGCTTACTAATTGTAGAATGAATACGAAAAAATACGTGAAATTATAAACATGATTTTGTAATTTTTTTTAAATCCTAACATTATGATTGAGCTAAGCGAAAAAGTTTACAAAATCACAATGAAAGGAAAACAACGAGCACAGCGGGATTCGAACCCACGTACATCTGTCGCTTAGCTAAGCAGGCCTAATATAAAAATTACAATTAACAATAATATAAAAGTTATTTATACATACCTAAGCTTAATTGTTTCCTTATAATTTAAATTTCAGTTTCTATCACGATCTTCGGAAGCTGGCGCAAAGTTCTGAGTGGGTACATATAATTGTTTTATAATCGATAGGTTATTAAAAAAGCTTAGAATGAAATACTCACAGAAACCCTTATTAATACTGTTTTGACGGAGTTCCATCTGTCCTTTCTCCGATCTATTATTAAGTGGAAGCCCATGTCAGCTTCTAATAATCTGTAAATAACAGAACGGTTCTTGAGTCCTAGTTTCATAGAATACTTCAAGAGAATTATTAATATTTTTGGCATATTTATTTGGCAAGAGCTAGACATTTTGGTTAATTTATGGACGAATGCTCTATATTTTCGCGTCGTCGTTTCAGTCGTCTAGGAGATCGTAGAGCCCAGACTGGATATTCCTTGCCAAGTAAAAGTAAGATAATAATTGATTACCTACTTATATACGAAGGACAAATTTGTGTATGTATATACTAATACTGAACTGTTCTGTATCAGCCAGATTGTACACTGCAGAACACAGCCTTCCCCATTGTGGGGGGATTTGCTACGCTTGACAGGCGTCTTGGGATCGCAGTTTAAGATAACAGTTCCTCAGAAGGCGCTGCTGCTCACATCTCGATATTTTGCCTTTAGTCGCCTCTTACGACACCCACAGGTAGCAATGGGGTGGTGACATATTAATAGCCCAGCACCCCACGGGATATATACAAATAGGCAGGATAAATTTAATTGTAAGTATACATTATAGTAAGCAGGTTTATTAAATATGTTTGCCAAGGACACTGAGACCATCGATAAAATAAGCTCAACACATTATTTTGCATTTTCTAACGGGAAAAAAGGTGTAGATATTATTATTAATTTATCATTTTAACAAGTGGTAAGTCTCTTTAGCATGTGTCCGCCTTGATGGGTACCAGCACAGTATCAGATATATTGCCACAAAGCAGTATTGTGTAGCACATTATTTAGGCGTGAAGAACACAGTAACATATGAAAATATTAGGCAAATAAAACATGGCTAATAGCTCGGAGTGTCGAGCACAGTGCAGTGTCATGCAGATTGATGCTTACTATCAGGCGAGCGACTAGTTCTCAACTTCATGACATAAAATAGAACCTGTTGACATCCCAAACAGCAACGTTGCAGTCTTCTGAATTTAATTTCGGCAATGCTTATGAATTGAAGGCAGAGAAGATCATATTAGACAGAAGACGTCGTCCGCGATTTCCAAACTTTAAGCGCCAAAATGGTATGGGCAATAATAATGACTGAAGGGACAAAATCTTTAGAAGAGAAGTGTCAAATGCTCCTTTATGCTGTACCTAGGCCTGATTTATGGAGTACAAAACAACCAATATAACAACTAAAACAATACTTACGAAGGTACAGAGGTGAGGTAGAGCAGCAGTTTTCTATACTCGGGAGCCGTGAGTATGTGGAAGTTGTTGTTGTCTGGGAAGGTGATGAGTGGCCGGTGATCCTTGGCTAGCCCCCCGGTAGCCAGGGCGTACTGGGGGAGCAGTAGCTCGCTGACATTCCGGCCGTCATCACCCTCACCACCGCCGCAGCCATCGCACTCGGCTTCTGAAAATAATAACACAGGCCTGATTGATACAAAGAAATAATTGGCATTTTTAGTGCTGTATTAGTCCGAGCGGATAGTGGGTGTTATGAGCAGTGCTCTAATTGTACCTGAACAATCGTAAATGGAACAGCAAGTTAACGTGATTTTGTATGGCATAATGGTTGATTCACTAACGTACTTCACTAAAAGGCGCGTTTAAAGGTGCTGTGCTTCTGCTTCTGCCATAGAAATCTGCGTTAACGCATTCGCGACGTATCGTGACAAAACTTGCACTAGGCCCAATAGTATTAGCCATATTCGTACTCTAGACATAGAACATATAATAATACTACTCTAGATATAAACGTTATTTGATTAAGGATGCATTATCAGATTTATCGACAAAGACTGTGGATACCTTTGAGTTTGGGGAGGTTTGGCGCTGGGAAGAGGTCCGGCCATATAACCAAACTAAAGCTTTAGATAATTAATAATATAAAAAATATAAACTTGGCCATTATCCTGAATCTATTTATTATCTTAATTGTGGTAATCCATAATGAATGAAAGCAAATTAAGAATTCATATTTTAGAAAAACCAAAAATAAACCCAATAAAAATGTATCTCGTGACCATTCCGCCAAATTTTCTTGCTAAGCCGACGTGACATTATAAACGCCACGTAACCCAACCGGAAGAATTTTCGACGCGTTTCTCTGACACATAAAGCATCATACGTGGTATTGACTCTTCAACTCAAAATTGAGAAAATATACTTGTAAACAAATGAATAGCAAGAAAAAGTATTGTTTTTTGTGAAACTCAGTTCCAATAGGCTTTCTTCTCTATCACTATCTCAGCTGATGTAAAGTGATGACCCGGTCGAAGATGTCAGGCTAACTTAGAGCTACTGGCTCTCAACAGCAACTGCTGGAACACACCGTTTGGTATAAGGCGACAGATTTTATGCCTAAGGGTGGTAGCTAACAGGCGGGCGGTCCCAAAATGCCCTGCCACCATGCTTTTTAAGATATTATTCAGGCTAAACATAGGCTAAACCAGTGTTGACACAAATACAAAGCAAAACAGTTCTGACACAAGATCTTGTAAGTATTGTTTGTGGAAGAAAGCGAGTTACGAGTTCAACTGTTGCTGTGCTTCTCGAATGAGTTAGTTTACAAAGTTCAGGCTAAATAAGTTTCTCGGATTTCTTGCGCATTTGCCAAACTGTTGATTATGTAATACCTTATTAACGTTTCGTATTTAGATGGATCATATTTTATGTAAATTCTTACCTAGGCAAAAATATTTCCGAATATTACACAACCAAAAGTGCAACAATCTCTAGGAATATTTGAATATATTTTGGCACAAATATCTAATTGGTAACAAGTAAAATATTTACCCAATGTGCTAAAACGATCAGTAGGTAAAACGTTCATGAGGACTTTGGGGCCTTGAGTAAATTATATGCCCATTCATACCTGTCCCAAATAATCTACATTCCGAGCAAAAGGCACCATCGCGTGCTGTCTGCCCATTAATTGTACATGCCAGCCATGAGCATGGAAGAGCTAAAATGGTGATTTGTATTATTGTAAGTAGTTTCCCTATGTTACACTATCTAAGTAGGTAATGCTACCTGATAGGAATATAGGTATTATGACATATGCATACGATACGACCTGTTCACTCACTAAGGCGCTCCTACAGTATTTATTAATGTGCATTTGTACGGATAGACTCTTTCGTACACTAAGTAGTGTAGGTGTAAGTGCTAATGGTACATAAAGTAAAACTATCAAATTTATATAGGTATATTGAATATGATGAAATATTGATAAACACTATTTTAGGCGAGTGAATGATGTTGCAAGCAGTCTAACTAAAAAGATAAAAAATAATAAAAAAAAAATCGTTGTATTTTTCAAAATAAAACGGAACCGACTTTATCCACTGTAAAGTATGAAATATCCTGTGGAAGTCGGTACCATGCAGATTTAAAGCACCGACCTCACATTAGCATGCTGATTTCTAAAAGTTATTCATTATAGTTTTCAGTGCTGGAAGTTGGTTCAATTTCTTTGGATTTTTTTTTCTCTTTTTAGTTAGAAAGACTGCTTGCAAGTTCGTTCACTCGCTTAAAACAGTGTTCATCGCTTGCAAAAGCAAATTCCATTAAATCATCCAGGTAAGCGAATACATTTTTCAGTTATTGGAAATAAACAATTTATCGGAAAAAAGGAAATAAATGAGCACTGCAGCAGCATATCGACGTAGTAATGTATTGTTGAACATTAGACAAAAAGGCTCTGTAATGCAGCGGGTATACTACCAATTCGATATTTCCCATTTTCCGTTGGATTCAGACAGGCAGCCTGCAATAAAACCGAAGTCATTTACAATACGTTCTTGACTCGTCTGTACTGTAGAGAAAGAAAAAAATACCGAACACATATTGGGTGATATGAAGACGATGGGACATGCTTTTTTATTTATAGTTGATTGGCTAGCCTTTGACCACTACTTCACCTGATTTGTAAGTGATGATGTAGCCGAAGATGTTGTTCAGGCTAACCTAGAATTACTGGTTCTCAAGGACAGCTGCCGGAACACCGTGAGGTGCGTAGCGACAGATTTTCTACTTGATGGTATGGGTATATGGGTGGTAGCCAGGCGGGCATTCGCAAAATGCCTCACCAAAATCTGTCGAATGCATCCTATTGATTTGTGACAAACGAATGCGTCATTATTAGATTAGTATTCATTATTTTAATCGGAATTAGGCTATCAATAAACACAAACAACTGCATGTTGGGTTATTCCAACATGTGTACTTTATTTAAGGTATATAATTTCCTTGTATGTGTATTTGAGCAGTACTTAATACATTTTAACTGATGTAATTTTAATTTTTGCTCTCTCTATGGCTAGCACGTAGTATGCTCATCTATGATACTACAACATCCATAAAATGTATTTTCATTCCACCATCTCGGAAAAAGTATTTTTAATCTTCAATATCTGAGTGGAAAAGCCGACGACTAATTTTTGTTTCCTGAAGCGAGCGCAGTAGAAATATTGCCGTACCGGAATTTGAAAACTATAGCCGTGGAACGCAGCATACTTATAGTATCTAGGTATAGCCATAAATAAGCCTTCCTTACTTTGTTAGTACCACCTCGTAGGATTAAATATCCTTAATCTTTCTTGACCACACCTTGTAATTCGATCCCATTCTTAAGAACGATACCATAAAATGTGGCTTTTATTTTAAGGAAAGTATCACTAAGTGAGTAACCTAACAACTAAAACAATGTAGGTATTTGTAAACTATTAATTGGGTACATACCTCCACTTGAAATTACAGGTAGTTTATTCAAAGTAGTTTAACACAGAGTTAGGTGTAGTATGCATTGCTCTTCGTAGTAAGATAGAACCTCGAAGGCATTGCTACATTATTCACTTTTGTTCAAAACTACACAGAAGTATTTCAAAATCACAAAAGGCATTAGCGTAAAACCTACCTATATCGATTCCAATACGAATTAAGTAACACAACGTCTTTGAAAAAACAGTATCAGAATATCCTAGCGCCCACTTATTGACCAAGTAATCATTTCCCCTCCGGCCGTGATGGCAACTGAGTTTGGCAACCAGTTGCTTAAAAATATTGGATATTCTTTTTACTCAAGCAGTTGCCAAAGACGAATGTCGATTCTTGATATTTTACCTTTGCAGTTTCGCAACCAGTTGCCGAAGGAGTAAAAACTTTCTTGTTACTCAACCAAATCTGCTAAGAATTCAAACTTTTTTCAGACTTAAGAATTCAAACTTTTTTCAGATGTTCAGAATATATTTTCTTTTGTTACTGACGTAGTTGACATCTATCATTTTATTTGCCTCTTGAGGTTATCGATTAATTGCAATATATGTGTAATACACATTAGATTACTGTATTTACTGCACGAGTATGTGTACGATTTAAGACCAGTATAATAGTCTGTTCCGGAGACATCAACATGTCTACTTTAAATGTATACCCAAATACATCTAACATTGAATTCATTAGTTCAAGAAGAGGAGGTGTTTCTGCGTTGTACGATGGTAGGCGTTACAGCCGTAAAAAAATATATGTAAATAAAAACTCATTTTGGAAATGTAGCCTTACAAAAGGATGCAGAGGTAATATTACTTTAAATACTCGTAATGAGATAATAATGCAAAGAGCACACGAAACCGATTGCAGACGTAATTTTGCGAAAACCACATTTTTGAAAAAATTGGATGATCTCAAGAGAGTGAGTAGTTGCAATTTTGAATCAATCCCCAAACAATACGACAATATGGTTCGTGATTTAAAAAACGATGGATATAATTTCGTCGGCGATATACCAAAGTTCAGCAGTGTGAAAAGTGACCTTTACAATGGGCGAAACAAAGTAGTTGGTACCACAAAAATGCGTTTCTCAAATGCTACGGACGTTGAAATACCCATGAAGTACCAACATTTTTATCTTTGTGAATATGAAGATGGAGATTTTAGAATCATTGTATTTTGTATTCGTGATGTGACAACAAAAATGAGTAATTTCAATCATTTCTTTGCTGATGGCACTTTCAGAAGTTGCCCAAAAGCCTTTAAACAGTTGTATACGATTCATGGCTATGATGAAATTAACAATATCATAACTCCATTATTTTTCGCACTTCTTCCCGATAAAAGAAATAACACATATAAAATTTTGTTCAGTATAATTAAATCTCAAATTCCTACCTGGAATCCAAAAAAAATTACATTGGATTTCGAAATTGCAGCAATTAATGCATTTAAAGACATATTTCCTGGTATACTTTTTAAGGGATGTTACTATCACTTCAACCATGCGTTATGGAAAAAGGCGAAGGCCTTACAAATAAAAACTAGAGTAAAAAAAAGGCATGTGGCGAGATGTATTGGAATTGCACGGTTACCAAAAAAATACTTAAGAGAAGGATATGATTATGTAATGGCAAAAAGACCTGTTGGTGAGGAAATCAATATGTTTAATAAATATTTCCAAAAGCAGTGGGTTAATAAAGATTTTTTTGCTGAATCTTGTTGTTGTGAAACTGAAAAATTTAGAACTAATAACAATATAGAGGGATGGCATAGAAAGATCAACAGTTTTATTGGTAAGAAAAATCCAACGTTGGCACATCTACTCGATGTTTTAGAATCTGAAGCGACATACTATGATTTGAAAAAAATTACACCTA
Organism: Plagodis dolabraria; assembly: GCA_963854805.1. Lineage (NCBI taxonomy): Eukaryota > Metazoa > Arthropoda > Insecta > Lepidoptera > Geometridae > Plagodis > Plagodis dolabraria. Next base: position 9,574,218 of record OY978442.1, read on the forward strand.
AAAAAAAGAAGGAGTACGAGGAGATCGATGAGGAAATTGGGTTAGCGATAAAAACTTTAAATGAAAACAAAATTAGTGTCGGACACTGTCTCGAAATTATCAGTCCATTTGTTATCCCATTCTAAAGACATATTAACTACCTACTAAATTCGAAGTGTACTTATAATTTCAATTTTGTTGCAAATGGGGAACCTAGTTGTTAATTTTCAGTAACTTTAAGCTGTAGTTAGGTAATTACATGGAATAAAGGCATAGACACCTATATTATGTTGTTTTCACGATATTATTATTTGAAACATAATGTACCTACCCTTGTTCCCTTTCGATGACGCAACTCTTAAGAAATTTTATCAAACAAATTCAATAGAAACCAAATTTTTTATGCATCTGATTGAAAACATCCTAATTTAATATAATACAGACCTTAGTCCTTATTTTGATTTCCACAACTGATGTTGGTTACGAACTGAGAGTGGTAATTCTTCTTAAGTAACCACACCTTTTGAGAAAATCTTAGTTGGCAACTAGGTGCGTATCAAGAATCGACATTCGTCTTTGGCAACTGCTTGAGTAAAAAGAATATCCAATATTTTTAAGCAACTGGTTGCCAAACTCAGTTGCCATCACGGCCGGAGGGTCCGAAACGGCTAGAGCGATTCCTATGAAATTTTGTGTGTATATTCAGTAAGGTCTGAGAATAGGACGTAAACTATTTTTAAACTAGGTATACTAATTTATTTATTTTCATTTTTATAGCATATTTTTTTTCTGGACGTGGCAGTACACGGTAAGTGTTGTTGAAATTCACTTTCCATTAGGTGAAATTGTAGACAAACGTGAGCGTATCGATAATATACCTAAAAATAAACAAGAATTTTTCTAAGATTCCTGATAGAAGTTCTTGTTTTTTGTTTATTTATATACTTATGGATTTGAAATACATAAAACAAAAGCTTTGACGAAATTCCACGCCCAAGTCATTTATGAGCCGAAATCTAAAACTTATTTACCAAAAATAAAGTAAGTTTCTAAATCCGCTAGTAAATCCCCATTCGTTTTCGTCGGAATGCTCATATCATTATCTCTCCTTTACAATATTCTATTCTCCCGTTCTACCCCATGCTACCTCAAGGAACGTTTCAACTTCCTTCATAATAGTACCCAATGTTTGTCGTTACGGTCATCAGAGAACTTAACGCTGCAATCCCCTGAAAGTAAAAAAACCTTTTACCTTATTCTTTTGCTGCTGAGGCTGTTAGATTATGGAATATGTTAAGTACCGTTAAAAATAAAAAGTGCCCCATCATTAGAATCATTCAAGGAGCAACTTAAAGCTCATTATCTGTCACTTTAGCTGTTAGCAGAACTGCTAGTCCTGTGATTGTGAATACTGCTGTCATGTCATGATACATTCACTATGCATTGAATAGCTTGCTTAACATGTTTTCAATTTGTATATGAAATATTATTTATTTATTATATTTATATAATATGTATGTTTTATTTATTTATATTTATATATTTAAAAGGAAGTATTTATTTATTCAACGTATCGATAATTTTCTAGGATAAGTCATAATTTCTAGATCTAATGTTGTTACAATTTCTAATAAATTATATATAGGTATTTAAAGGTTTTAATTTAAGTTTGAATTTAGTCTGATAAAGGTTATTCGATGTTTAATATTGTAAAACCACTGAGTCGCCTTATTTTATGTAATATCTCTTACAAATGGGTTGTCTGGAAGAGATCGCTTTGAGCGATAACACCGCCCATTGTAGCAATTAGTCTTATAATTTGTTTGTTAAATAAATTTTGGTGTTTCAATAAAGAGTTCATCTATCTATCTATAACTTTTGTGTGGACCACACCCATGAACTTGAAAAAGGCGTTACACCCAAACTAATATAATTATCCATCGGATTTAATAGTAGTATTGCCTAGCAGTAGCAGGTCTTACAATGCAGCTCACCGCAATGATGCGATTACAAGGCTCCTACGTGTCTAAGTCTTCATACATACACCTACTTCTAATACCCACATTTGTATCCACACGCTAATGTGTATATACGTAAACAGATATACTGTAACAACATGCCGCGTTGAGGCTTATTGCATAACACCATCCACGTAAATAAATACTTCACAGGTATGCGGGCTGCCCCAAGGTCGCCTTCTCGCGCCTTTACTATTATTGATAAGGTGATAATGTAAAACATTAACGGTACGTTAACTAATATACAGATATCAATAGAAAAGTTTATTTTAATATCTTCAAGGAGGCCTATAGTTTGAGTATCATCATCAGCTGCAAGATGTGCCATTAAAAGGGACGCCTAAATACTCGTAGTATTTAGGTGTCCCTTTTAATGGCACAATGAAATACTATTAACCATTTGTATTCATCCGCTCTGCATGACTCTCTTTATGTCGTCGCTCAAGCCTCAACCTAAAGGAAGGCCAACCTATAGCATCGACTACGTCTACGGGTACGTTGTCCCTATGAGAATCTTTCTTTGACATCGGTTAGAGGATCCTCGTTTGATGTAGTCTGCCTACTGCCTATTCAAGTTGCAGATTCTAAGACCTTCATATACCTATCGATGGATTTGGGTTTCGATGATTGCTTAGGATAGACAAGGCTGCACAAAAATTTGGAAGAATAAATACCTAAGCTTCCGATTATTATATTCATTAGTTTCCACTTTTAAGAGCTGACGCTCATAAGAAATGACGGGTCAACATAAAATTCAGACCTATAAGCTAGAAAAAAAAGATCTTGACCAGCCAGGTTGGGCTTCTCGATTATATCATTTTTGGCTTATTGTTCTATAGATAGATGTCATTATTATTTTTCTGAGAAAATTATTAGCAATAATTTATTTCGTATATTCTAATATTTATCTGTATATGTCATCAGTTTTTAGTTACACCTCTTATAATGTGTAAAAATCTGTATTCCGCAACGCGCTATGTCTCAATTTGAGGCTTACTAATACCTGTAGATATAATATGATCTTTTTTTGTTTTTATAGAACTGGCTGTTCAACAACATTTTCTTTAGTTCTCTTTGGTTGATTATTTATTGTGATTATTTACTGCATTAAGCGAGATCTCTGCTCTGGAGTTAATTTATAGTTTAATTCGACTATACATTTATAATTGCGGATCTGGTCTACATATGGTCTATATATCTACACAAAAGTGGGCCTAAAAACCTACCAAATAACTACAGACCCATAGCTTTATTGAGTGTTTTATCAAAAACTCTTGAAAAATAGTAAATATTCGGTTAATTAGCTATTTAGAAAAAAACAATCTTCTTTCAGACAGGCAATTCGGTTTTCGCAGAGGTAGGTCGACCGAAGACGCTACAACTCTATTCACCAATCTAGTAGGTTCACATATAGAAAACAATAAGAAATGCATCGGAGTGTTTCTAGACCTGGCGAAGGCATTCGACACGGTCTCGGTCGGCCTACTTTTGAGAAAAATGGAATGTATAGGGGTTAGATAAATGCCGTTTAAGTGGTTTCAAAGCTACTTAACAAATCGGTCTCAGTCCATTAAGATAGATTCCCACTGCAGTGATGCCAGATATGTTAGTTTTGGTGTCCCACAGGGCAGTATTCTTGGACCTACCCTCTTCAACCTTTATATTAATGACATTGTAAACATCTCTTTAGAAAATGCCGATATTATCACCTATGCAGACGACACTGCTGCAATATTTTACGGGAATACATGGTCAGAAGTTTTCTGCCATGCAGAAACAGGTCTCTCTTTAATCACCGAGTCCTTAGACAATAACTTATTAACTTTAAATATTAAAAAAAACTAAATTCTTGACATTTTCTAAAACAACCGTTAGCAGCCCCACGATCCGCGATCTCAAAGTCCACCTTTGTCACAGATCACGTATTTACACAAATACACGTCCTGAATGTAACTGTGGAACAATCGAGCGCATGAAAGCCGTAAAATACCTGGGAGTAACTATTGATGAAAACTTAAACTACATCAACCACATATCTGAACTCTCAGGACGTGTTAGAAGGCTAATTTTTATTATGAAAAGACTTCGAGATTGCACAAGTATAGACACTATTCGACAAATTTATTTGGCACTTTGTCAACCTTTAATTCAATACTGTATATCAGTCTGGGGATGTGCTGGCAAAACCAGTTTATTGACTTTAGAGAGGGCGCAACGGGCAATTATTAAAGTCATTCTGAAAAAGCCTTTCCGATATTCCACAGACTCATTGTATCATAATTTAAATGTGCTACGGGTAAGGCAGCTGTTTATATTAACTGCAACTGTAAAAATCCATAGAAGTATACCGAGCAGGCCAGATTTTAGTTTAATAATGTCCAAACGTGTGTACAAAATTCCTATTCCCGTAGCAACTTCCTTGCTTGCGAAACGCTGTCCTAGTTTTTCTTTGATTCACACTTATAATAACGTGTGTGGTTTCTGTAATAATCAAACCAATGCAAAAATCTTGTTAAAGAATTCCTTTTGAACTTATCTTATGACGATACGGAGCAACTCCTATAGTCTTTCAGGTAGGTGGCATATTGGATAATATTATTAATAACACATTTCTACAACTTCTCGCTTAAGTACACCATCACATTATAATACACAGTACTTACAAATTCTAAATTTCTACTCCTCCCCCCCTCCTATGCCCACACACACACACCCTCGCACACACCCTAACACACACACACACACATACCCTAACACACGCACACGCGTATCCTCTCATTGCATAAACGTGCATACGCACTAACAGTTGCACACATGGTATATAAACATTTTTTAAATATATTACTATTAATGTTGATAATACTTACAGTCATACTACCACACTTATTATATACTATTAATTTTCTTTGCTTTTTGCTTACCTTGGTTAAAAACTATAAAACTATATTTTGTTGTAACATGTCAATGCTAACAATCTTGTAAAATCGCTCCTGGGCCCCAAGATACAGGCCTCGTGTCTAGTTTGGGACTCGATAGTAAAAGTCATTCACAACTTATTTAAATGGTTAGCACTTAGTAAAAACTTAGCTCTTATAAGTTTCTAATCATAATGTGGATGTATTTAGTTATAGTTTAGTTATAGTTTTCTGATAATAAACTTATATTCACTGTTTATTATTTCAGAAGCATTTTCACCTCTACATTTTTCCGTAATTGTTTTGATAATTTTGACCAGAATGACTCCCAACCAAAGCGTGATACCTACTAGCTATCTACACAGAATTTGCATCTGTATTGTAACCTAAGGTGTGCAGGTAAAGGACCCTCTGCAGCCTCATTTATATGCTAACGCCTTATCAATTCTAGAGCTTCCCATCGTACTAACCAAGCCAGCCAAGATAATAGAAGTCAATCAGTAGTAGATTAGAAGAAGACTTTAGTTAAACTTTCATATATCTATTAATCTCACTGCGAGATTTATTAATAGCTATTGTACACATGGCTGTAGCGATGTACGTTTTAACAAATGACATTTTTATACGATTGCCCAAAAAAAGGAGTGTTATGTCGTCAAGGTTCATGTATGTATGTTTGTGAGTTTCTTTATTCCCCCATAACTTCCAAACTGCTTAACCGATCATAATGCATGAGATATCGTTAGATTCGTCTCGATAGCGCAAGAGTCACTGTGCGTATAAAAAAAATCAAACTGGCAGATTTTAGAAGACAAATTGTATGTTAAAACAATTTTTTTCATTCACATCTGAAGAGTTACGTATAACGACTCCAACTAAACATATATAACTTGCAGTTTTATAACTTGCAATCTTTTTACCTTTTAAATTAATATTATATCAGTAACTATGTTCACAAATAGTATTTCACGTTGAGTGTGTTCAGGAAAATATATATAAAATCCATATTACCAATGCTGTATGTATTCATTATAAGTACCTACTTAAATAACAATACAATGTAAGGGTTCAAATAATCATAATAATGTGTCACATTATCGCATAATTATTCAAAACATTCATATACTTACCTAATTTAAATTGTTCGTTACGAATGCTCTGTACGCATACATACCTACTTGGACAATCTAACACCTGTTCAAACATTGTTCCGTTACTTTTAAGATCTCTAGCACCCTAATCTTGATAATATCATTGTAGGCGCTTGCTTTCATTAGGAATGCATGGAATGCTTTATCAAAGGCTGGCGTTTGATCTCAGCATGTAAAGAGATAACTTAGCGAATATAGGGTTGCTATTTCGATAGATTTAGGTAAGTTCAGGTGTTCTGAATCTTGAATACTTCATTGGATCTTACGGCATATCTACAACCGCTACAAAGTAGATATGAAATGAAATAACTATTTAAATAAAGAAGAAAATCGATTTGCATCATATATAAATACGTATTATAGTTACTGATTTGATAAACTTCGATGCTCGTTGAAATTTAGTGTCACACACAAATCACGTTAAACTTAAAAAAAACACTATAATTAAAAAACCACTTGCCTATTTCACTTCCAAAGACGAAGAAACCGAATCTCATCTGCGAGAGAAACACGCGGAACTTGAAGCGACACATCTGCCAGCGCGTGCTTCGCCCGTGCGCTGACCGCCTTCTGAGCAGAGCACTACACTTACCAAGCACTAACGCGTACCGTAGCGTAATCAACGCACCGAGAAAAACAACGAATCATAAAAATATAGATGATCGATTTCAAGCATCGACGAACACAAACTCGCCGCCGAAATTACAAACTACGTAAATGAATTTTACTGTATTTAACTAAGACCGTTACAGATCTTATCCGAGTGAGCGTCTCGCGTGGAGTCTCAGAATGTAATTGAGGTAATTACCTCGGAATCCAAAACACTGCATCCTCCTGCGCACGCGGCAACAAGCGCCGCCGGCGACCACACTTACACTAGCGTTGTCGCGCTCTGACATCATCACCACCCTCTGACATACGACCTTTGATCACTGCATACAAACTGATCGCAGACGAGGCGAGGCTCTATCGTGAGGCAGCAAGGTACACGCGGATCACAACACAGGTAATACAGCGAGTCACAATGCGCGCACTGGACCGCAACTGAATGACGGTTGAGATTATCAGGCAATTGGGAAGCGTTCCGCGTTATCGACGACGGCTCTTCAACAATAGATGAGATAAAATTTTGATCAGCGGAGATGGCTTCTCATATCGGATTTAGTTATCCGGATACTTCACAAAAATTCAAAGTCACGATATCGCATTGCTGGATATATTAAATCAAGCAGAACTGCAAAATAGATAAAATGTAGGTTATTTGTTCAAAGATCTAAACCAATAACAAGCATGCCATACATTTTTTGCGGCTTCTGTTTATATTATTTAACAAGATCGATCTGTACGAGGTAATGTGATGAAATAATTTATAAACACTGCGTATTTTAGTAAATTCTTCGCTATTTAAAATGTTTTCAGTGGAATTCAAACATTCTGGTAATTCTGGTAATGTTTGCTTTGGGCAAAACATACAAATAGTGCTGAGTTTCGGACCGATTGTAGTCGAAGATATAAACAAGGCCACCATTGCGCGGAATGTGGGTAACAGACTGGAAACCAATGTTTTGCTGGACTTTCTGACAAGTTAATGCACACCACTGAGAACTATCAAACGGAACATTAACGAAACTGTTACGTGAAATTGGAAAATTACACTTCGAAGTCGGACAGATTCATTTACAGACGATACAAAAAGTATAAACTAGTTAGAAAGAAAATAAGATCTTGAAACAAAGTACTTATACTTTAGTAGCAAAGTCTTACAACCATCAGATACATTGCGGATTAATGGCCTACATAGACATTTGTGGTTAGACAAGTGACATGTAGACCGCGAAACGGAGACCTGACGTCAATCATAGTAGGAATTATCGATCGAAACCTCGATTGAAGCAGATACAAGATAGATTTTCCAACAATTTGATAATAGACGGGTTAAATGAAACGGGATGAGCAGATAGATGCTATTCGTATAAATTAGGCCACGCAATGTTGGGGCATGGCGATTGCACATCGAGATGACCTGAAACTACAGTCGCGTAGACGTGATGTAAGTATGTAGCTATTGTTTTAATTAGATTAAAACAACGAAAAATGTTTGATGAAAGTAAGCCTTACAAAATCGGACATTACACGGACGTTTTTATTTTTCTTGGCTTATATGTAAGTAATTAGAAAAATACACATGCGTAGGTACACTCGGGTAGAGAGTAAAAAGATTTCCGATTCGATTATTTTTCATTGCCTTCATACCTATATTTCTCATGGCAGTAAGAGATAAGTCCAAGATATTGTTTAGATAAAGCCTGGATAGAACTCTAACGTGGTAGGCAAGAAAGAATCTAGGTATATTCATATAATGTAATGACAAAATATAACTACTCAATATAAATTGCTCATAAAACATATATTATGAAGGCCAAAAGCATTAGAAATGAAACACAAGCAAGACAATGAAAACAAATGACTTCTGAATGCCCTATGTAAAAAGACAAAGTTATTCAGTGTTTGAGCTGTCTGTCAGAAGAAACAATCGATCAAGAATGGAAACAATAGCAACGATTTCAATACAACAGCACTGAGAGTGAGAACATAATTGTATGTTCAATTGTTAGCCCTACCAGATTAAACTGGTTTTTAAATAATATATATTATATGATATAAGTATATATTAAAAGGCTAAGAAGATCTTCTATTAAAGAACTAATAAATCGATACTTATCAAAACAAAAGTTTACCTGTTGCTTAAGAGTAAACATATATAATTTGCAGAAACCAATAATCCATATGAAGTCTTTATAATAAAAATTTTAGGTTATTATTTTCAGATTCAGTGGAATGAAAAAAAACTGATTGTGTCGTCTATTTACGATTAAGGTGCGATAGTGTAATAATAATAAGGTATCATCGTAATAAATCTACACGAGTAGGTATATTGGTTATTTTATCTTGGTATTTTTTATGCTTGATAGGTTAGCCCTTGACCACTATTTCATCTGAAAAGTGATGATATGGTCGATGATGTTGTTCAAACTGACTTAGAATTACTGGCTCACAAGGACAGCTGCCGGAACACACTGTTAGGTGCTTGGCGACAATTTTCTACTTGACGTTGGTAGCTATAACTATGGTAACTTACATACTGCTTTACCAAGTTATACGAGTAATTATGTATGTAGGTTTATTTTAGCAAGTATATGTTACATAGCCAGAGAGAGAGAGAGAGAGAGAGAGCTATTCTATATCTCCTGTTCATTTTAATGATGTTAATAGCGAACATTTGTATTGATGAAATCGATCTATGAACGAATAGCCTATTCAGGTCGCTCGTAACTATGAAAATTTAATAAACTACAATCGCCTGTCGTGATGAAACGATATTAATGTTGTTGGGTAAAACATTACCGTCTGCCTTCGATAATGAGAAAAGTTTATCGGAATTTCTTCTTACTTTTTCGACAAATATAACAAACCTTTCGTTCCCTGATAAGATATAGTGTAGGTGTAGGTAAAGTTGTCTTTCTTTGTAGGGTTTTGTTATTTGTAAATAGTCAATACTAATAATTGTAGCCCGGTTTATTATTATGTATCTATATAAAAGCGCTTAGCACCTTGCGCGTACAGTATAATAATATTTTCAGGATGATGTTGCGTTTTTGCAGTGCCTCCACGATGTTTTGCGCAGGCCCATATTGACGCCTTTAATGCCGTTCTTCGTAAGAGGTAGCATCATTGATGAGGAGAGTACGGGAGAGCAGAAACATCATTTAGTACATAATTGTTGAGTTATTATTTTCCATGGAAATAATTCTCTATCGACATGATATGAGAAGTAATTAAGTTTTTTCTTATAATTTTATTGTTATTAGATAAATATAAACAAAATCACAATCATAAAAGCACCTCTAATTCACAAAGTTGATGCGAAAGCTTGGATTTTTACAAAATGAGCACGAACATTTATATTCTTATCGAGAAAGCATAAAACCACAATATGGTTTTATTGCCATATTTAAAAATATCAAATCAAGCCCTAATTTAAAATTACTGGCTCTCTAGCAAAGCTGCTGGAACATAACGTTAGGTGCTTCCTGACAGGTTTTCCTAGTCAGGCAAAATCAAAATGTACCAAAATGTTCTACCAACCATCATGGAAAATGCACCAATGTATCTGTTATCTAGCTTGGATTTACTTTGGATCTAGCTTGGAATCGCTTGGACTAGCTTTTATCTTTGGAGCTTACACATAGCCATATTGACTAAGGTTTTGTGTGTTATTCTCTATGATACAGATACCCAAAAAGTTTGGATCACTGCGCAACCCTAGCATATCAATTTGTTGTGTCCAATCAATTCAATATAGTAGTTGGTACTACTGTCCGTCTTGGCAAACACCTCGTATAAATTTAAGGTTAACCATAACAAAATGCTCAACAACGATTGTTTGAAATTCGGTCTAGACAGTTTTATTAAGTCATCTAGGATTATTTTATCTGGTTAAGTTATAATAATTATATTTAGACATCAGCACGTTTCTTAGAAATTCCGACTGATTCATTTACTAAAGTGGAAATTATTATGTTTTACTGGCAAATAAATTCTTAGCAGCATATGGAGTCTGGGACTGTGGCCTGTAGGTGGCAATAGGCTTGTCTCCTCATACATCACACCCAAAAAAGGCGCTGAAACACGGGTGCTACGATACCTCCAAACGGTTTTATAATGCAATTATGTAGGTATTGCAATTGCAACCGATCCCGAGAGTTACATATTATGCTACTCAATCTTCACCTTTTATTTGAAATCTCCAAAGCTTCCTTTTGAAAAAAACTATTATACATATATTGCAATTGATTGCTCGATATTCTTATATTTAAAGGTATAGATAGAACTATTAACCAATAAGATCAAATTCTTACGATAAGCGAGAATGTGAACTAAACTGGACAACGTACACATCACAAACACAGCATTGTCGTGTTCCCAATTGAATCTAACTCCACTATTAAACGAAGTTATCTAAGTCACGGACGACACACAATAGAGAGATAACACAGCTTGCTGGCTGCAAACGGCTTTGTTATTGTCACATTGTATACCATTAGATAGTGAAGGTGTGAAGGGAACTGTCATCATGTCTTGTTATGTACTCGTATTCCGGGTGTTTATTGTGGTAATGTATTTAATAACGGTAGGCAAGAAGTATACAATACATGTATAAAAGATAATCAATTTTAAAAGACTTAAAAAAATACCAATAAATGTAACCGACTTCAACACCCAAAAGTGTGAAATAACTTGTTGAAGTTGGTACCATGATAGTTCAAAAGTACCTATTATCACAATATTGTGCTATGCGCATGGTACCGACTTTGATAAGTTATTTCACACTTTTGAGTGCTTAAGTCGGTTAATTTTTTATTCACTCTTTTTGTGACCTATGCTACGAGTACTTACGTTACGGGATTGATTGTCATTCATTGTCATCGACTATATCATCAAGATGGGTAGAAAACGGCTTGACCTACTCTGATGAAAATTAAATGGGACCGAACGACAAGCATCAGCTTTCAAACAAAAAAAAAAATTTTCATAATCGGTTCACCCAGTCTAAAGTAAAGAGGTAACAAACGAAAAAACACAGACTAATTGAGAACCTCCTCCTTTTTAAATGTGGAACACAATAAGTTATTTTATTGGGATTGTGACGAAACCCGCATGATGCGTACCTGATGTTTTAAGCTCTAACCTTTGCCTATAACAGATGCATTTCGTGAAGTGACCAACTGCAATACGCTCATCTCCCTCAGACATATTAGTCTCATGTGCCTGAAATTTCATAATTACTCGCTGGGTGTTAAGGACTGCTGCCGTAACACACGGTTAAGGCTTCGATGCGTAGGTATTTTTTAATTTGAAAACCAAACTTCTGGTTTCCATTTTGGAAGTCATATTTCAGAGGTGGTCTCTGATAGAAAATTTAACAAAATCCGTGATTTATATAAAATGTCTATGGAATCACATGTGAAGTTTGTCCTAGAAACAAAAAAAGATCAAAATATATATAATTGGCATTATATATATATTATATTATATAACATTAAATACAATTCATAATTGGCGAAGTAATCGCGTAACACATAGAGATATAAAATTGCTTTATCTTTTCTGTAGCGTAAAACATTGAAATTATTCTTCATTTTGAAATTGGTTGAAAGTAGTCGTGCGTCATTAGACAGAGTACATCATAATCTCCTAGATAATCTCTAACCAACAAGACGAAGAAAGGAAAACATAAATTTTGTCTATAGGCTGAAAAATGAATCACGAAATGTAAGTACTGTTGTAGAAGTCAATATTGCAACAATTCTAATTATTACGAAATATTACATTACTCAGTTCGAGGTATATTCCAGATCTGTATTTCCAGTTTCAAATAACTTAGTACCTATCAGGTTAATGCTAGTATAAAATAAATTAGTTTAAGAGCAAAATTAACGTTTTCTTACATACATTAAAAGAGTGATGGCCCAGCTCTGACCCTTCTTCTGCCAAACCCAACTTTGAATGCTATACATTAATGTTGGCACTCACAGTCCTATTACATATAGCCATTCGTGCCTTTTTCGATACGTTTCACGTTTAGGTTATTGGAAATATAATGCCTTTGCCCAAAAAGTTAATATTCAGGAAGTTGTAAACGTCACGAATAAGGGCAACGAAACATGAATTGTAACACGAAATGCGTGATTAAAATACTTTCCTTATCAAGTCATGGCGTCTATAAAATTGACCTTCAAATATATTGATATGAATAATAATTACGCGCTTTGTTTCTACTGGAATTAGAAGAGAATGTTTGGGCGATTAAAGCCATAATAAGTGGACCCCGCACAAGAAGACCCAGTACGATATCCATAAATGGAAGGACTTGTTTGGACTGTGGAGTAAAATTTCTCAAAAATTTCCATTATTTCAACTAATATTTTTAACCTTTTTTTAATTAATATTTTAAACATTATTTTAATTAATTATTTGATCTTGAACAATTCATGTCAGCACTGGAGGAGATATAAATATAAATGAAGCAATGGCCAAATAGCTATGGGCTGCAGCGTAGGGGGTCTACCGATCGATCCTTGCGTATGGTGGTAATGCATCAACATTTTTATTATATTACTGATATAGTAATATATCAGTGATATCATAAAATGTTGATGTATGTACACATTTCTTGTATGCCGAGAATAGTCCAAAAATAACATAAACTTAAACCCGATTTTTCAAAAAACAATATCAACTCAATCAGTTTACATATTTTTTTATCTAACGATTGAAATACCGTATGTGAATAATTAGGACTGAAAAAATAAATAAGGCGACCCAGGATTGCGGTAAATAGATCAAAATATTCGAAAATAAAACTCATAATTATGTACTACATAAACTTTGAACTTCGGGGCTGGCTATCTAAATATTACAATCTAGATTCCAGATACGCGTGGGTACCTAATCGGCGAAAGGAGGTATTTCTTGGCCAATTATCAAATGCTTAAAAGATGATAAAATTCGATTGGATGGATTTCTTAATAGTTCTTAGATTTCTTACAAGCGCTATTGTTAGCGTTATTTTTGAGAGCCAGTAATTCTAAAATAGCCTGAACAATACCACCACATCAGGTGAGATAGTGGCCAACCGCCAAAGGCTAGCCTATCATCTATAACAAAAGCGCTATTGTCGACTGTTTTATAATAAGGTATAAAATAAATTAGCACATGTAGGCATAATCTACACCGAAGATTATATACGTGGTGTTGTGTGGACTAACGATTATACCCGAGTACAATATAGAGTACAATATCATGAACACAGTTGTTATTCTATCATTAGCGCGTCAGCGCCGCCCGTAGCATTATAGTTAAGTATCTACCTATCCGTCTAAGTACACGCGATATCTCCAGGTGTGAACAGCGAAGACACAGAGACGCATCGACAATTTGAAATACAACCAGAGATGGGTGTGAACAGCGAAGACACGGAGACGCTTCGACAATTTTATATACAAGCAGATTTATGGGTGTCAATATATTGTCATAATGTTCTATCTAAGAACGAAATTAGGTATAGACATTAGAGGAATCAAGTTCCCATGATTCCTTTTGAAGCGCTCGTAGTGAAGCTTGCCTAGTCATACTTAACCGATCGGCTTCGTTAAGCAACGTCCACTGTGATCATTACTTGGAAGCGTGACCGTATTTACTACAGAGCGCTTCCGTACTTCGGATAGGGTACGTTAAGTTCCCCCCGACGGTTCCCGCCTTGTCGTGGCGGTGGGGCTTAGTAGCCGTGGCTTGGTCACCCACGGTGAAGCGAAGAGGAACCAGGGGCCGTGCCGACTTGGGATATCGGCCGGCCCCGGAGGGGCCGCTCCACTTGGCTTTGCCTCTAAGTCCAGTATGGAGCGGCAAGGGGGGGTAGGCTGCGGTGCTGTCTGGACAGCACCGCATCTGACGGGGAGGGGCCACGGCGGGAGAGGAGTGCCGGTATTACGGTGCGCCGCTCTCCCTACCTTCCGTGGCCACTGCGGGGCCGCCACCGTTCGATGGCGGACGCGGAGGGGCCGCAGGGGAAGAGGAGTGTCGGTATAGCGAGGCGCCGCTCTCCCTATCCTCTGCGGCCGAAGTAGCAGGCGACGGGGCTACTTATCTGACCCGTCGCAGGGGGACCTCGGGCGTCAGAAGCGGGGGTTGTCTGACGCCCATTTGCGGGCTTGGTCCCCGGGTGGTAGCGACGTGCCATGTGTTCTGGTGCGTCGTGAGGGGTAGCACCCCAGGAGGGGTCCGGCAACGGACAACCGTGGCGGGTTCGTGGTCGAGAGCTAAAGCGTCCCTGCGGCCCGCCGAGAAGCGGTAGAGTTGGAACACCGTGTGTTATTTAGTCGGTAGGGGCACTTGCTGCTGTGGGAGTAGTTGGTGTCGAGCCCGACATATCCCGGCCACTTTCCCCGAGGTGGACGGGAATGCGTAAATGCATTTTTCACACGTAAATAAAAAAAAAAAAAAAAGGGTACGTTAAGTTATCACGACAGTCTCGGTGGTTATGTTGGAATGGTAGTCATTAAAGTATGGTGGTAGGGCATTTTGTGAATAGCTACCATCCTCAAGAAGAAAATCTGTGGACTTCACACTTCAGCTGTCTGTAAGAGCCATTAATTCTAGGTTACCCTGAACAATATCTTCTCAACCACAACATCAATTATCATCAGATGTGATAGTAGTGATAGGCTAAACTATCAGTGAAAAAAAAAGTAGAATAGGGCGGATTCGGAAGCATGTATTGTTCAGAGTATATTTCGCTATACATTTTAATAAAAACAAGAAGTATGGGGACGTCCTAACACACAACTTTAAACGGTCGTATATTTGTCATTATTTTTACAAGACACTTTGTTTTTACGTTTTGTATCAATACGGAGACCTACTGTCTGTTTGTACATATGCAACGGGTATTTAACTTGTAAATAGAAGTTACAAATATTAGAAATGCAATGAAGTAAATTTACAAGAAGGGCTGTTTTTGCTTTAAGAGACTTGAAAGTACCGACAGTGTTTGTTTCTGTATAGACAGGATTAGGTTTCTTGATTAGATTCAAAACTTTATAACTATTTGAGTATTCCGATGCTAGGTCGTACGTAGGTGGTTTTGAATGTTCTTTGAATTACATTACAATAGGACATCCATAGAGAATGGAATGACAATGGGTGAGCAACAGGAAATAGAATAATGCCGACCATATATATGTTTCTGTGTTCAGCCATCGATGGCGCCAGGATGTGGGAACTTGCTGCCAATACTGCCTACCATAGGTTCTTTCGTAAATTTTCGTCTAATAAGGTACAGTACAACCATGAAGCAGGGAGGGGAGAGGAGGTGAAATATCTAAGTCAGCCTTGTCCTCCTTAAGTCGGCCCTGACGACGCCAATGATCAGGGCTCGCCTCCCAGCTTCATGAGTACAACAGTAATCCATGGATATGGATAGGTCTTTTCGACTGATTCATTAATCCTGAGAAACAGCCAGCAAAATGTAAGTAACTTTAAGTATTCTGTTCTTAATTGACTTTTTAGGGCTAATTATTAGCACTAAGACATTTTTAAAAAAACTATTTCAGGCACAATCGCTGCCTAAGCGAATATCCAGATTATAAATTATTTCATAGCCCAATTTTTTGTACTAAAATATTTCATTACGGTATTTACCAATAGAACATTAATTTAGGTTTTTTTTATGCTATAGTAATGAATCAAGGTCGACGCCCACCTCGTGTTAAGCGATAACGTCTGCATGTAAGATGCAGTTCGCCACTAGTGGTTCACTGCACTGCGCACTTGGGTCTTGATGCATTTTGCGAATGCCCGCCTGACCTACAGGAAAATCTGTCGCCAAGCACAAAACGGTGTGTTCCGACAGCTAACTGTGAGAGCCAATAATTCTAGGTCCACCAGAACAACATCTTCAACCACATCGTCAGTAACCATTACTTGAGATAGTGGTCAAGGGATAGCCTATCAGCTATACAGGGTTACTGGTAAAATGCTAACAACCTCTTACTATTACTAACATACCTCCACCCTAAGAGGTTGTGAGCATTTTACAAATAACCCTGTATAACATTTTTTTTCTGTGTTTGAGGAAGGAAGACATGTCTTCCTCAGTGCCGCAGCACAGTTTTACAATATATTGTAATATCATAGTTCGATCCTCGCCCGACTTGAGCTTCATCGCATTGTAGAAGGGCATTCTGCGAACACGACTGGCTTTCTACCACACTCATGTAGAGAAAAGCTATCGACAAGCTCCTAACAGTGTGATCGATAGCATTCCTTGAGAGCCAGTAATATTACAGGAACATGAGAATTAACAGGTGAATATCTCAGGGTGACGGGCGCAGTTATACGCTGAGGTTACTACTGTTCCTCGGGATTGTTCTGTCACAATCCTATTAAGACGCTGTCAAATGCTGAAATTTTGTCACTTTCGTAATGCGTGGGAATGAAAGAGAGCAACGATGGTGAAATCGCGATCAGTTTAAAATTCGAAAGTAAGGTTAATAACACAAAACTAGTAACATACTCGTATATAAAAAATGAATATTTTCTTGTCCCTCTTGGTAAGGTTTTGCTATTTTATAAATATATTTTCATACACATTTGTAAATAATTAAGATATTTACGTAACAAACGAAATTAGGGTCAACTTCGCAATTTTATTCTATAGAGAAAATTTTAAGGAAATGCGTTTCAAACTTTTCTTGGCCTTAAGTAATGTGATCAAGATAAACATATAATATAATATAATACACACTAAATATATTTTGCTAAAAATCTGTTCAAGTAAAGCTATAGCACTTGTCAGCGTCTTAAAAAAAATCTGGTAGTAGCTGTTACTGACCCCACCTCATAGACGGAGTAAGGGCAGGAAGACGATGATATTATGAGAGCATTGCGCCCACATACAAAATGTAATTAGCCAACTCGTATGTACCTTAGTTACCAGTTAATACCCCTGTGAGAACTAGTTCACGAAATGAACAACAATAAAACCGGTTCGATAAAGACTCCTTGGCTCTGAACCTTTCCGAGCATATTTCAATTCCATGATACCACAAACCTGCTTAGGCATTCTGTTTCGGTACAAGCATACAAGCCATAAGTAGATTTAATTTTAAACCCTTTATGTAGCTAGTAACGTGCCGAGGCCTGCCGAGGGTTAATGTAATAAGATCTAGCCTATTTTGCGAAAACCTCGTTTGCCCAGTCAACAAACGCTTCATATAATTTCCGTTGGACCGGTTCCTAAATTGAATATCAAATACCTTTTAACGTAGAATATACGTAGAATATTTTGGAGAAATGATGATGATGCATGATAGGTTATAGCTATGGACTGCCGCAAGTTCAAGGTTCGCTCCCCCCTTCGGCTTGAGCTTCACGGCATGGTTGACGAGCATTTTGCGAATGCTCGCCTGGCTAGCTATTTCATCCTCGAGTAGTAAATATGTGGCCAAGCACATAACAGTATGTGCCGGCAAGTCTTTAAGAGGCTTTAAAATTACAGGCACATGAAACTTAACAACTTCACGACTTCGGGTGACATGCGCAGTGCAGTTGTCACTTGTGATGAAATGCATCTGTTATAGACAGAGGTTATCGCTTAACATAAGGTGGGCCTCATGCTTGTTTCGTCACAATCCAATAAAAAATATATATGCATACACCTCAGCATAATTAGGAGATAACTAGGACTTTTGTTTTGGGACGTTTTGCACCTTAAGGTAATGAGAGGGTAGTGTCTATTATGATGGAAATGATAATCTTTGCATGGATAGAAAGCTGATAAGTGAGTTCTAAAAATAAAGACGTGAGATGACGTGAATATACTTATCAAACATATTCTAACTCTACGAAATAATAAAAACTCGATAACTTGAAATGTTCACCTGCTCGCCGAATCCGCAGATACGAAAACATCACAACACAAACATAAATAAAACACTACCTCTTCCGAACGATATCTCCAACTTGTTAGGCACTTCGAACCGTATTCTCATATCACTTGATTGTTTATCACCATTGAACAATTTAAAAAACTTGGCAATTTTCGTAACGATATTCGAAGTTGGGGAGCGATTCGCGCGGGAACGCGTTGGGTTGTGAAGCGAAGCGGATGCTCTTTCTTTGACACCGGAGCGCGCACTGCCGGCCGTCAGTCAGTCCTTCCGCAACGCGATGGGATGGCTCCCGCCAAGCCGGCCTACATCTACAAAATGCGACGCATGCGAGATGTGCTGTGCTACGTGATGTAATCTGCATGTGACGAGACGAACATATACATACCTACAACTATTCTGTTGTGATAACACGTCACACCAGCTGTTTGTTGCCGAATGAGGACCCAGTTGCTTTTATGAAGCCTGCTTTGGTCATAAACCTACTACAAGCGTGGAGTGTTTACGAGTTTTGTGAATTGGTATGGTGTTGCAATTTGTTTATCCCGTAGTTCATTCTCCTTTAACCGACTAGGAGATTTTGTTAACCAAATAAGAACAATTTCAGTAAAGACTTTATAGGTACCGATGACCCTTGTCCATTTAACTTGTCAAGAAAACCAGTCCAAAAGAAATGCGGTCTATCCAAGTAGGGTCGGGCTCGTGCCGCATTTTAGATGCGGCCGTCCAAGCGTTCCACAATTTCAATAAGGACAGGAATCCGAAGCAACCGTCTTTTGGGAGCTTGACAAGTTCGTGATTGTTTTAAGATGGTATGGAGTCTTTTCATCGTTTTCTTTTCATGCATTGTTATACGGTTTTGGAACGTAGCGGTTCTTTATCGCTTTATCCTTATCAGACTCCACAAGTTTGCCAAACTGCTGGAAGGGACAGTGTGATAGAAGCAAGTTTTTTTTGGCATCACTTGTATCTTCTATTCTCGATCTTAACTTCTTTATTTCTCTGAGATATTTTTCTTTCAAAGATATCAAGATCTGTAAATTTTATGTTAAATACTTATCCGAAATAATTAAAAAGCTATTCCTACAAATTTTAGGATTTCACATCCTACATTTATTTCATTTAGTAACTTTATCGTGTTTTATAAATATATGGATAAAATAATCCTATATACATTTAGGGAATATATATAATAATTTTTAAAAAATATTTTCATTTTAGAAACTGATAACAAGCATTATTTTTGCTGTTTGTTTTGGTGTCGAGAATGGTATGCCGGTGAATGTCATTCGGCAGGTCTATTAATAGTGGACGCATGCATGCAGACAGAAGCCATACCCATCCATATAGATACATATCGCCGAGGGAGCGCTGATCGATTCACTCTCTCTGCAATGCCTCTCTGGATTTTTAATCATCGCAGTTCGAAAGTTATGGTAGAGACCACTTGAGGTTTTGGACTAGTTAGATCGGCACTTATGTACTTCACATCTATTTAAATAATTTTTATAGTAATATAATTATAGTAGACCGTGTTGTCTTAGGTTTTCGCGATTGTTACACATAGTAATTAAACAACCCTAAACGGTTTAGTCACCCCGTGGCCACGATCACTGCAAAGTGTTTGAAAAGTGTCGGGACAAAAATAATGATAAATATACGCGATTTAAACCGTTTAAAGTTGTTTAATTACTATAGTAGATATAGTCTTAAATGACAGAAAGTGCATCATCCTATCCTTTCCCACGGGTCAGTTACACAAGAACATATTAAAATATGAAATATATTATGTTTTCGGTTTCAAAACCCAAGACAACACAAGGGTTGTACCTTTTCACGTATTGTGAAAAGTTTTGGATTCGGGTTTATGCTCGGCCGCCTGTCTGTCGCCTAACCCTTGCGAATGCTCTCGTTGATAATAAATTTTCGGTAATGAGGGAGAATGTTACGTAGCCTTGTTGAGCGCCCAATGTGCAGCAACTCACATCGGCGTGAGTGATGAGATGCTGCTCATTTGGTGGGTCTTTTACCTTACTCTAGTAGTTATTTAATGGGTGACTTAGTTTTGTTTTTTATTGTTGATATGTAAGCTTTTGACCACAATCTCACCTGATGGTAAGTGATGTTGTTCAGGCTTAACCTAGAATTTCTGGATCTCAAGAACAGCTGCCGGAAGTGCCGGAACACACCGTTAGCTTTTCATAACAAATAACTATTCTTAACTCTACCCAAAATTAAAAATCATTGCTATTCTTCGAATAAGTAAAACAGTTATGCATGGTTAGTACCTACTTAGTATTATTATATGTACTATGGCATGGTCCAAAATAAAAATATGCGTCGTCTTGTAAACCTCCTGTTTTTGGAAGTTTATTACAAAAGGATCTTTTGCCTACTTCGATAAAATATATATAAATATAGGGTATATTTTATCGAAGTTTGCCTACGAGTACGTAGCAGTATAGTCACAGAATAAAAATTACAGTAATCTAACTAAACTAATAATATTATAAGGAGGAAAGGTATTATTGTACGTAACAAACAAACTTAAAATCTACTGGACCGATTTCTTCAACCATCAGAATCCTACACTATCCCAGATAAAGATAGGCTATAGAATATTTTAAAAAATTTAGGGATCCGTATGAAAACTTCGATAATGTAACCCGACGTATGAAAAAAATACCAAAAAAAAACGTTATATCACGTACGCTGCAGAAATCGTTGACAACAGTGCAAAGTGATGTACTACAATTTATAGAGGACATCAATATCTAGAATAAAAGTCCGCAATACCATATGTCTAACTTAAAGAACACATGAAAAGTAGTTATGTCACAATAACTACTTTTTATGTGTTTCGATTTAATTTTTTTTGTTAAATAGCCGTGCTAAGCCGGGGTGGGTCGCTAGTTACATATAAACCCGTTAGTACTAAACAAGTTCATCTTATAATGAAACGGTTAAGTGTCAAAATGTTCAAATATTATTTGAAATTAATATTTAAATAATTATCATCAACAAATACTTTTGTAAGAAGAACTTTGTTTTAGCGATGTTGTGTAAACATCTACTCACATCGTATTTGGTTTAAGTCTTCAAAGCTAATAACTCTTATAAAGTGTTGTTGGCTAACGAGAAAGTTGGAGCCAAGAGCTCTTGGTCTAAATAACCGGACAAAAGAAAACAAAGTTTACTTCGTTCTTGCCCCAATTTTCACAGTTTTTTTCAGCTTTTGCCTATCGTACAGACGTTGGGAACTATGATGACGTTCTGTGGTACGCGTTGGTCGAAAAAGCTTCTTTTAAAACCTTGATTTATTAATTTAAATTAAAACTTCTTTCAAGAAATGTTTTTGTAGGTGTGATTGCTGTTTTTCCGATGATTTTTGAAATTCACTTCAAATCACTGGAAATACGAGTACAAAGTTTAAACTGTTTCACCGCGCAGGTATATTATCTATAAATTTTGTTTGCTGAACGTGGCAGTACAATGTAGTATATTTCAATATTAAAATTTGTAATTGACCTCCATAAGAGCGTCGTAGACGCCTAAATTGAATAAATGATTTTGACTTTGGTAGATTTGGTAATTAATATACATTATTATAACGCGACTTCATAATCATAGTGCTCGTATTATATTAAAGAGTCATTGATCCCCAATGATTCCATATAGTTTATGCCTAAAACCGTTGCGTAAAGGATATCATATTATGTCAATCTATCATAATTTTGCCGTGTCGTTTTTCGGTATGTTTATTAGAGATTAGGAGAAGTGGAACACCTGACCGTTTCATTCACGATAGCAGTTTAAAGTTCCGTGACAGTAAAGTTTTATAAAAATTTACGAATCGAATTTATATTGGACTTCACTCGTTATATTATTAATGCATCAACTCATCGATACCAAGTCGAAGTTAGTCTACATTCAATGTGATATAATTATATACGGGGTAAAAACGGGACCCTATCACTGAGACTTCGCTGTCCGTCCGTCCGTCCATCTGTCACCACTCACCAGGCTGTATCTCAAGAACGGTGACAGCTAGATAGTTGAAATTTTCACAGACGATGTATTTCTGTTGCCGCTATAACAACAAATACAAAAAGTTGGCCAAGTGCGAGTCGGACTCGCGCACCTTAAAACAAAAAAAGGTTAAAATATGAAGTCTAATGTTGTATAGCTAATGGTACGGAACCCTTCGTGCGCGAGTCCGACTCGCACTTGGCCGATTATTTAAATGTATTCCAAGACACTGCAATTCTAACATATTTATGCCTTACAATGTTGAGTATAATTATGAATAACAAATTTAACGCAATTTCTTGCCATATATTCCAAAAGGACCTTGACGTTTAAAACAATTGCCACCCTTCATCGACTGTCAGCTACAAATTGATTTCATCAGCATAAAACATGTTTCAGAAAAATGCGTGTTTTTATGCCGATGGAATCAAGAAATGGCGTAACGAAAGCATTTGGCAACTTCGCAAGGACAGACATTTAAGTACTTACTTTCGATAACTAAACTTGTTCTCTATATCTACATATAGTACCTACATTACATAAGTAATTGTTCAAGACTTGGTAAACATACCTAATTGGATCTCTTTTGAAACTCCATATAGATATAGATAGATAGATGACACTTTATTGAGACACCATTTAAAAAATAACTTATAAAGATAACAATACAAAATATGATGTAACAATAGTTGGTCTTATCGCTTAGAGCGATCTCTTCCAGACAACCTATAACTGGAGGACAACATTTTACTAAAAATACATAGACGGTAGTCTTCATAATACATACAAAATAATTATTAGAAAGCATCTAAAGAGTGTACAATTATAAATAAAATAAATACAATTAAAGTAATAAACATTTAACACAGTTCATTAATAATACATATACCTACATAAATATATAAATACATATATAGAATAATATATAAATGTATATGTACATATACCTACTTAATACAAAATGCCTTGTAAAGAAATTCATTTTATAAAAAAAATTATTTGAATTTTGATGTTATGTTTCTTCTATCAGTTCTATCACACAAGTGTGATAACTCCTGAAACATAACATCAAAACTTAAATCATTTTTATTTTGGAGTACGTCCCTTAGAACAAGTTGTAAAGGTACTTAGGTATTCCAATATTCCGTAATACCTATATTTACCCAATGTGGAAACTGGAATGAAAATAAGTAATTATGTATGTATACCTATTCTGCATCGAGTGAGCTACAATCGAAAAAGAAATTTTCATCCCACCATCTCGGAAAGAGTAATTTTAATCTTCAATATCTGAGTGGAAAAGCCGTTTTTATTCTCTAGAGGATAAAGTAAATTGAATTTAGAACATCGTGTGCACTAAGTTTGTGAATCAAAAAAAACATTAAACCTATTTACTGCTACCTCTATGGTGCCGAATATATCATACAACTTTTTTTTAATTTGTTAAAAACTCAGACTCGGAACCTTCTTGGTGATCTTTTTTCAATTTGCTTTGTACGCGGTTCTTTACGCGGCATTTTTTCACACTTTCCTCGCTGAGGTGGAATGAAAAGTTACGTGTTTCACTCGAGTGCAAAGATTTTTCACCTCGTGCTCTTTTGATTCCCTCGCTTACGCTCAGGATTCTAATTTTGAATCACTCGCTGCGCTCGTGATTCTATTTTAGAATCCTTCGCTTGCTCGGTCATCAAAATTGAACACGCGGTTAAAAAGCAACTTTGCACTCTTGTATAACAAATAACTATTCCAATCTTATGAGGTTTCTAATACCTTTTTATAAAATCGTGTTTTGTTTTCGAAACATGCTTTTAAAAATAGGAATTAAAATAGTTATTTGTTATACAAGAGTGCAAAGTTGCTTTTTAACCGCGTGTTCAATTTTGATGACCGAGCAAGCGAAGGATTCTAATTTTGAATCACGAGCGCAGCGAGGGAATCAAAAGAGCACGAGGTGAAAAATCTTTGCACTCGAGTGCAACACGTAACTTTTCATTCCACTTCAGCGAGGAATACTTCTCGCGTGATTGTTGAGGGAGAAAGCTCATTTGCGCATTATTAACAGTTTCAGTCAATTCTGTTGGCGTCAAACAAACTTCCTCGTCGCTGGAATCACTCATTTTAGTTTTTTCACTTGTTTTCAATTTTCTTGTTTTTAATATAAGGTTTAACAATGACGTGAAAAAATGCCGCGTAAAGAACCGCGTACAAAGCAAGTTGAAAAAAGAACACCAAGAAGTAAATTTACAAAGTATTGGAATACAAAATGTTTTGCCCCGGGCGGGAATTGAACCCGCGTCCTTCCGATTTCGCGCCGGATGCTTTATCTACTAAGCTACCGGGGGCTACCGGGGGTACCCCCGGTAGCAATATATGATTTTTGATTTTGTAAATTTATGATTTTCACTTAGTACGCGGTAGTGCTTGTAATCATAATATATAGAAACACCAAAAAGGTTCCGAGTCTGAGTTTTTAACAAATAAAAAAAAAGTTGTATGATATATTCGGCACCAGAGAGGTAGCAGTAAATAGGTTTAATGTTTTTTTTAATTCACAAACTTAGTGCACACGATGTTCTAAATTCAATTTACTTTATCCTCTAGAGAATAAAAACGGCTTTTCCACTCAGATATTGAACATTAAAAATACTCTTTCCGAGATGGTGGGATGAAAAATATATTATAGCTTAATAAGTTCAAAATTATCAAGATTAACTATAGAGTCAAATACTTTTTGAGACATAACCGACTTAAGTAAAGTTAACCCTTTGGCCTTGGCCTGGGGATTATTCTTAAGGTACTAACGTAACTAAGCTTTTAACGGAACCCTTCTTAGCAAGACTCGTCATGCTCATGACCACCACTCCGTGGATAGTAATATGCTTGCTCCCTATTACATAGTACTTAGTACATACATATGAAATGTGAGTGTATTATGTGATTGTGACGGAACAGGCACGAGGCCCATCAGATGGTAAGCGGTAACCTCTGCCTTTAAAAAAATAATTTCTTCAAAAGTTACGAATTGCACTGCGCCCGTCACCCTTAGACATACAGTTGTTAAGTCTCATGTGCATGTAATTTTACTGGCTCTCAAGGACTGCTGCCGGTACACACTTATCTATGCTTAGCGACGAATTTTCTACGAACCATGGATCTCCGGTACCGCACGCAGCTATAACCACTCGGCTATACATAGGTATATCTGCAGACTTCTTCAGGGATACGTATTACCTAAACAAGTTATGATATTGAATCTGTTTTCAAAACCGCAGAATACCTGCCACTTTCAAAACAAAAGCTCATTCGGTAATGGAGACAGAAGTATTCATTAATAATACAAGTACTTAAGTAGAAAGCACCTTGGCAGTAAAATCGATAGCCCTAAGCACAGCAATTAGGTCGATTTGAGAGTGTATGTAAATTTTATGTTCACAACTCTCGAACCATCAGCAAATATACTTAGCCCAAGATCTACAACCACGCTACACATGACGCGAACGGGCTTTACCAATTCTGATTGAAAATTCGGAAATAAATCAATGTTAATAGATCTGTTGTATGGATATCTAAACTGACGATCAGGCAGCCGTAGGTTCGAATTCTACAACAGGCTTGGCGGTCATCATCCTCATCTTCCATTACACTTATTTTTACTACAACAATATGTCTCCCTCTAACAACTCATGAACATATAAAAAAATCTGCTGCTGGTAACATATCGATACATACTTATAATATGTATCCACTGATCTACCTTTTTAAACGGATTTTGAAGAGAAGGCCATTCCTAGATATTCCTATATTCCGGGGCCATTCTACCTTCGAATGTAAAGAAAGTGTACACACCGATGAGCAATAATTACTCTAGTGTACACATACACCATTAATGTTTTATTGAAGTGCTGAATTTTCTTTGAAAACAGCTATCAGGTTATATGATTTCGCACCATCTTATTTATACAGCACCTACCTAGATCGTTTTGTTAAAGAAATTAATTAAAAGTATTGTATGAAATTTTAATAATGTAAGATTCCTTGACATCATATAACCGAAGCATATGAAGCGTGTTTGGTTAGCCTTTGACCACTATCTCACCTGATGGTAAGTGATGATGTGGTCGAAGATGTTGTTCAGGCTAACCCAGAATTACTGGCTCTCATGGCTTTGCCTCCTATGGTCGGTTTGAGCACAGATTATGGGGGTAATCTGTGGTTCGAGCTGACTGCACACTTCTAAAGTACCTATGGATCATGTATATTCTGAACTATAACTGACTTGTTTGGCAGAAAAATGAAAAAAATAGGCTTTTTGATATGATTATTGTTAAATTATGTTAATTAATAATCTGTGTTTCTACCATTTAAACTAATCACACAAGCACAGCGATTTGTTATGCTTAAAATTAGTTCATCAAAATAAAACTTAGGTACTTGATCCCTAGGCACTTTTGATTTGTGTACTTGACGCTATCCGATATGCTTATCATTTTCCTACCACTACCTACATCATGTAGGTTGTACACAATATTTTCTCCCTAAACGCAAAGGACATCAGAATATATGTGGATATATAATTACTAGCTTGCCGGGCGCGGCTCCGCCCGCACATATGTCGGTTATCGCGCCAAAACATTAACCTCTTTTTGCACAGATAAAAACTATCCTATGTATTTTCCCGGGTCTCAAACTATTTCCATACCAAATTTCATTCAAATCAGTCCAGTAGTTTTGGCGTGAAAGCGTAACAGACAGAGTTACTTTCGCATTTATAATATTAGTACTGATTATTAATCAATTACAGACAGTGTATTTTGATGTGCTAAATTCATATTTTTGATTGCCCTATAACTGAATACACCTATAATTTTAATATTTAGATTTTTGCAATAACGCATGCTCTGCGGATGACATTTCAAATTTACATTATATATTTTTTTTAAGGTGTCGATTTTTTTATGAGAATTTAGTTATTAGTCGTTGTCATGTTAGCTCAGCCGGTCAGAGCATACCCCGGCTATAGGGGTGGATGACGAGGGTTCGAATCCCGCACATGACTATAATTTTTCGTCTCGTAAATTAGTATTTTTGTAATGTCCTACTTATTACTTATATAATACATTAGTAAATTTATGTTTAGCTATAATCATAGTGTACATTATTTTGTATTATAAATAAATGAATAATTGTTTACTTCTTTGAAAAATAATTCGGTAAGTACCTAAGTAATAACAACCAAGACGGCTCAAGCACATAATTATTGTAAAAATCTTATAGCTTCAGTTTTGTAACAGGTCCCTACTAGCCAACTCTCTTTGGGAATGCTTTCGTTTAGTCGCTTTTTGCGACGTTAAACAGGACTATATGGAACAGTCCATTTACTCTTATTCCGATAACTGTACACTTACGAATTTATACTGTATAGTTCAACAGGCCTTGAATGCCTTTAATTTTCCTTCCCAGTTTTCTTTGATGTTTGAAGAGAAGACATTAATTTAATTGAAGTTTATTTTACTTTGGTCCAGAAGGAAGCGTTAGGAGAGAACAATGCGTGCGAGATATAGGAAGAAAATTCACGAAATCGACGTTTCGTATTCACCTGTTTTCTCTTCCTCTTTAAAAAAAGTTTTAACCAAACATTATTTAGCATAAATTTATCAGAGTACAATAATTAAGCAGTATAACATTATCATTGGAAACACATTGGTACCCAAACTAGGACAGACCTGTGATATGGTATACCAATACGCTCCCCGGACGTAAATAGTATATTAAGATGTTTATTATGTTACTGATTGATTATAATTATATGTAGGTAGTATAATTAATCATGTTTTAATTATTTCGAAAAGTGAATCAAAAAACTAAGTTCAGAGTACAATAATATAGCAGTATATAACATAATCATTGGAAACACCAATGTGTTTCCAATGATAATGTAGTAAAGACCTGTGATATGGCATCATACCAATGCGCTCCCCCGGACATAAATATGTGTATGTTACTGATTGATTATAATTATACAGGGTTACTGGTAACTTACGCATAACCTCTTAAGGGTAATTTCAGTACATCACAAGGAATAAGTTTAGCTCAAAATTTTTTCTGAAAACTTAATAAAAAAATCATCAAGATTTTCTTGTACTCTCTAACACATTTTGGATCTGTTTCGTAACGTAACAAACGATATAGCAAAAACGGAGCGCGTGCCGCTACGTAACTTAGAGAGCTACGTACGTAGACACGCACACCCGTAGTCAACCAAGCCACAGCGCAGCCTACGCGGTAACTCTACGGTACCTACATACTGTCCACCGGATGTTTCTTATTACGTGTATGTACACTGGGTCCACAATCCCTTTATACTTAAACAGTTCTTTAGTAAATTAAATAGCGACAAACCCATAAAATAAATATGAAGTACCTACGTTGCTGGACAAAGTCACATACATATTCACTAGGACTTGTACACGTGCACATTAGCGATGCAGTGTATGTAGTAGCCAGCAGGTAGATAAGCGCAAGGCGCATGGACAATGACGCGACACGACAACGACGGAAATGAGCGCCTCGTGGCGGGGCAGCGCGGCGGCGCGGCGCGGCACAGCGATCTCCTGCGCACGTTACCCATATAATACCTACTAGTACTCGTGGCACCCAACTTTCATTTGTTATTTGGTTCAGTCACATAAGAAGTCAGTAACTTCAATAAAGTCCGTACACACTACACACACATACGTCTTCTTGATAAGAATCCTAACGCCTAGTGATTGCGTCGCTAAACTCTAAATGGGTTCAGGGCACATAAAATGACCGTGATTTCAAATGGTGTAGTAATGTGTATGTATTGAAGCAATGATGACCGAGTGGTAATAGCCATAGCTTGCAATGTCTCAGGTCCCTGGTTCGATCACCACCGCCGCGCCACCGGCTTGAGCAACACCGCACGGTGGAAGGGCACCTTTTTTGCATTAGCCCGCCTAGCTACCAGCCTCAAGTAGAAAATCTGTCGCCAAGCACATTAGGTACTTGTGTGTGTTCCTTGAGAGCCAGTAAAAATTACAGGCACATGAGACTATGTCTCACAACTGTATGTCTCAGGGTTACGGGCGCAGTTCAGTTCGTCACTTGAGACAAATTGCGACTGTTATAGGCAGAGGTGATAGGAATCCTATCGCCTAGTGATATCGTTGTTGACCCTAAACAGATTCAAAACTGCATTATTTGAATCAAGGTGGTAGTACCCACCCAGACGTGTACCTGATGGGAATCCTACCAAGTAAGGGTTGCGTTATTAAAGCCTAATTATCAACTCAACTTTTATTTAATATTATAACATCTTAAGAGTACCTACAGTTTCGGCTCGTTTACGTTAACGGTTACAACCTAACTTAAAATAACGTCAATAAAGGCAGGAAGTAGTACCAACCTAGACGTCTGTCTATTAGAAATTCTACCGCATAATGATGGCGTTGTTAAGCGACAGATTTCCTCACAATCAGAAAATCTGTTGCTAACGACCGAAACTGTTGTTGCCGAACACGATCTTGGATAAAAGTGGCTATGCTGCCAGCCACTTTTGCCGTGTGACAATGCCAATGCATTGTCATACGGCTTGGTGATGTAGGCATGTTCGGGAATATCCTCAGTATTCTGTCCTCTGTGGCGGCAGGTTTCAGGCACATATCATTACACCACATCTCACTGTCACTCGAACTAATACTCGAAATTAAGCACCTACTGAAATGACATCGTCTTATTATTCGCGAAATCGTGAATAACTATGCCCCGACGCATTTCAATTCGTACCTAACTCGCGAGCGCGACTGACTGATCGATTGCCGCTGTCGCGCCAGGCGCGCGGCTAAGATAAAAAACGGGTGGGATTTCCCGGAACAAAAGCCGCGCCGCCGCTATTGTTTTGACTTTGATCTTCCTTTCGCATGGCGCCGCCGCCGCGCCACCAGCACGCGGGTGGCGGCACGGGCGGCGCCTTTTACCACTTGACCGGCGGATTTTATTCAATAAATATCTGTAAACGAATTTTACAGATATTTATTGAACTTTACCAGCAGAGTAGACTGATAAGACCTTACAACATTGTTTTTTGGAGTTTTTCTTTAAAATACAGAATTAATTTTATTACTAACTTAGTAATACCACGGCGCGGCATGCGGCACGCAGATCAAAGTCAAAAGTTTAGGTGGCAGCCGCCACGCGCCGCCCGACTCTCGACGCCGGCGCCGCCGCGTCTGGCCTTTCTTTTGGTGAAATTAGTTGCATGATTTTGAACTCGTTTAGGGCTTAATTGGTAAAGTCATTTCGCGTTCCCTGCTTGGTAGGATCCTTATCAGGCAGACGTCTAGGTGGGCAAAATAATCATTTAATTGTAGTACCACCGCCTTTACTGACCTTTACTCACTGGAATGGATTCTTATCAGGTATACATCTGTCATCGATAGACGTCTGGCTAGGTAGGTACCTACTACACCATCTTTAGTGAAAATACTGATATTTAGTCTGTTTTTGGACCCGTTTGAGGTTCAACAACCCGATCACTAGGCGTTAGGATTCTTATCAGGCAGACATCTTTATCGTTAGGTAGGCACTTAATTTACCTAGGCCTTTATTGAAATAACACCCTTCGATTTATGTAGGTATGTGAAATGATAGTTAGCTAGTTACTTACCTACTTAGGACTTAGGTAGGTACTGTAGAAGTATTTTTAGATTAGAGATAAACAGCGTGAACAATAGGCTGTAAGATTTAAACCAATAATAGGTAGGTAGGTAACCTACCTACCTTCGTATAGTTTTGTAAAAACATAAAAGTCAAACATAATATTACGATGGATACCTACCTATGATGTTCATATCATATGTTCTAGCATAAGCAAAGAAGTAATAATTACTTTTTTAATGTAGACATTCCTAAGCCTGGTTTAGTATGAAGTTCTTATGGGTATTAGGTTCACAAGCTTTCTGTATCAGTTACCATTAAAATCTCTTTGTCAGTTACAGACACGTTACACTGGCATAATCTATGATACCTACCTACCTACGTATAGTTTTGTAAAAACATAAAAGTCAAACAATATTACGATGGATACCTACCTATGTTGTTCATATCATATGTTCTAGCATAAGCAAGGAGTAATAATTACTTTTTTAATGTAGATATTCCTAAGCCTGGTTTAGTATGAAATTCTTATAGGTATTAGGTTCACAAGCTTTCTGTATCAGTTACCATTAAAATCTCTTTGTCAGTTACAGACATGTAACACTGGCATAATCTGTGACTACCTCATAGTACCTACGAGGTACGAGAATACGAGGCAGTCACAGTTTAAGACAGAGTTCGGCACGCGGCACGTGTTTGATGTGTCGGTGTCGCTATTTAGAAGAATTAGCAGAGAAAGTGGTGGCGGCTAGGCGAAAGGGGGCGGTCACTTGTCCTGTCTTTGAGCTAGTTAGGCAAGCCGAGCCGACACTCAACAGTCGCGAATTTCGCCGCGTGCGCGCCGGTTGTGACGTATCGCGATCGATGCACATGGCATATCGATATACCTACCTACCAATATTGAATGCACCGAAACGGTGCGTGTTTATGCTAGGTGTAAAGACAACGTGTCTGAAGCTTGCCGTGAGTTTGTGTTTGTGTGTGTGTTTGTGTTAGTGTTACGCTACTCACGACGCAATCCTACATTTCTTCGAGGCTTACCCCGCAGCGAACACAAATGATGCAGCTCAACGCTTCGATGTGTCTCAATGGTTCGCATGGACAGTGAAGGAAAATATCCGTTCCACCTTCATCGCGTCACATTCTGCAACATACTGCTTGCCGAGAGGCTGACTGTGTTGTGGACCGATGAGGCTACTTTGGGAGAGTGGGACTGTTTAATACTAGAAACGAACATTTGTGGTGTCACGAAAACCCCCATGAACCCGTACTCTCCTGGGTTCAAGAACAATTGTATTTTTAGATGTGGACTGTGTGTGGGTTGTACCGGTGATTATTTTGAACAATTTGCACGTGATAGACTTCGTCACCCCCGGGACTTGAGTTTGAGGGGTGATAATTTGTAAAATGGTATGTAAATATTTTGTAAATAGTTCAATGATTGTAAATAAGAATGATTCCACTCTTTAAATACGCCTACATAAAAAAATAATCTACTTTTTATTTTTTGCCGGTTTTATTTATAATATTTAAATAATCTACAATTAATTTCTTCGAACTTAGGTTTAAGTTTGAAGCGTTCGTAGCGTAGATACTAACTTAGCCGTTCTTAACCGATCAACTATGTTAAGCAACGTCCGCTGCGGTCATGAGTTGGATGGGTGACCCCTAGTGGCATTTTTATAGATTAAAAAAAACGTGGAAAGTTTTTGTGTACCCTAAAAGTACGCAATCGTGCCTGAATGCTACTTACGCGACAGGTAGACAATTATACATCACATGTGCGACCGCGCGCCTCCTTTGATGCTATTTGTTGGTGAATTACTTGTACCTAATAGATTGTTTGTATTTTTATCAACTTTTATTTTTTAATCAAGCCAGTCAAGTATGAAGGGATTGTGGACTCAGTGTACATGTAATAAGAAACATCCGGTGGACGGTAAATGTAAGTATGGTGTAGGTAGGTAGGCAGAAAGATATCCATACCGCATATGGAGATACCGCGTAGATCGCGCTGTGTTACAGAATAACTAATAGTATCTACGGTGCGTCTTGGTTGACTACGCTTACGTGTGTGGGTGTAGCTACATTCGTAGCTCTCTGAGTAACGTAGCCAGAGCCACACGTGCTCCGTTGTTGCTTCAACATTTGCGACGAAATAGATTTAAAATTTATTAGAGAGTGCAAGAAAATCTTGATGATTTTTAAATTGAGTTTTCAGAAAAAAAAAATATCGGAACTTGTTCCTTGTGATGTACTGATATTGCTCTTAAGAGGTTTTGCGTAAGTTACCAGTAACCCTGTATATAGGTAGTATAATTAATCATGTTTTAATTATTTCGAAAAGTGAATCAAGAAACTAAGTTAAGAGTACAATAATATAGCAGTATATAACATTATCATTGGAAACACATTGGTACCCAAACTAGGACAGACCTGTGATATGACATACCAATACGCTCCCCGGACGTAAATAGTATATAAAGATGTTTATTATGTTACTGATTGATTATAATTATATGAAGGTAGTATAATTAATCATGTTTTAATTATTTCGAAAAGCAAGTAATTAAATTATAATTAATATATTATTTGGCATGTATTTCTGTAAGCGTACATGAGTCATTTTATACAGACGTGTGTAGCAGAAGTGTTTAGGAATGAGTGTGCGATGCCATGAGAGTGAAGGGGTGTGAGGAGGAATGTGTGTGTTAGGGTGGATGTCTGTGTTTTTATGTTGAAACAAATTTCGAAACTGCAGATAAGTACATAATGTAGGTAGTTTATATGGTGTATTTTTTTTTCATTCGCGTTGTTACTTGGCTGGTACCGTAATCGAAATAACCAAAGCCCAAGTCGCGCTATGTCGGTTTTATATTTGTATGAATTATATGTATGATTAATATTATATGCAAGTAATCATAACTAGTAGTAGGCTGGAGGGAGCATTTGGACTGCCTGTAAGTCTGCTATGACTTGTTTAAATACTTTCATTGTAGTGGTTGTAGTGTTGTATATAGTTCGTATTATTTTGCATACAGCCAGTAAAAAAAGTTATCATAATAATTATTATTCATCATCATCATTAGCCGGGAGACGTGCACTGTTGAAAAAAGCCTCCGACATAGAACGCCACAAAGAACGGTTATTAGCCGCATGTACCTAACCATTGGATACCTGCCACTTTTACGATGTCGTCAGTCCATCTATCGGATTAATTATACATACATAATTTATTAATTATACATCAATTATTATACACACATAATGAGTCAGTTATACTTTTGATTTTTAATATAAATAAACTTATTTTAGGGCCTGTTTCAGAATGTTCGAGTTAGTTCCGGTTATACTACCCAGAACATATTTATTAAACAAAACACTATCTTTGCGTTTCACAGTCATCGATTTAGCCTATCCATCGGTTAAAGCTTGAATTCGCTGCATGCTAACTGTCATTTTTATCATTCAGTTATCATTATGTGTTGGTTATAGCAACCCGAAACTTTATAAGGACATTCTGAAACGGGCCCTTAGTATAATATATTACACTGAGAAAAATTTCATGTTTTGACATACGTAATTTTAGCCTCAACATACTTATTTCTTGTTTAAAACGTGACTAGCGTACATAAAGATGAGACAACATGACGTATAATGGCCTTGCTGTAACGAGCATTGTACATTACAATAATGTATGAAAATCATTCGTTCATTCATTCATTCAATGATGTACTGTCATGCAAATAAGTATGTAACATCTTGACAAAGTAAGGATGTTACTTACGTAGATCCTGGTGCAGCCTACTTACGATAAGTATGTTTCCTACGTTTATTATGTTTACTATAAGGAGGTAGTCTACGTCAAACTTGCTACAGCCTATTAATGGTAAAGGTGATTCTGGCGTTTAACATGCGTCAGCTTACGTACTGTAAGGAGGTTGCCTACATCAGCTTTGGTACAGCCTATTTTTGGTAAAGATGTTCCCTACGTTTACCATGTATTGAACTACGTACAGTAAGGTGGTGGCCTACGTCAATATTGTTGCAGCCTACTTATGGCAAAGATGTTGCCTGCGTTAGTCATGTATCGGCCTATGTACAGTAAGGAGGTACCGTAAGTCAAATTTGATGCAGCCTACTTATAGTAAAGATGATCCCTACGTATCTCATGTATCAGCCTACTTACAGGAAGGAGGTTACGTACACCAATCTTGATGCAGACTACTTATGGTTAGTATTTTCCATACGTTTGTCCATTGTGGCCTACATACAGTAAGAAGATTGCGTACGTTAATCTTGATGCAGCCTACTTATAGTAAGGATGTTCCTTATATTTATAATGCATCGTCCTACGTACAGTAAAGAGGTTGCGTACTTCAATCGTGGTGCAGCCCATTTACTGTAGGGATGATCCTCATATGTATCATGCATCGGCTGTATTATAGTAAGGAGGTTGCCTACGTCAATTTTGGCACAACCTACTAATAGTAAGGATTTTTTATATATTTATCATGCATTCGCCTATGTAGAGTATGGATATTACATATGTACATAAACCTGGACCATTATTACGCTCAAGATGTTATTAAGAGCACAATTTGTAGTATACAAAGGTAAACCTCTTTACTATATGAAGGTTGCTCCTGGTTTATTTATGCGCATTGGATTACAATTTGTGCACCCTACTCTACATAGATTGATGCATTCTATACGAAGAAAAGATCCAAACCATTAGTAAACTGCACTAAGGTTGACGTATACAACCTAGCTGTACAAAGGCTGATGCACGATTTAAGAAATTATTCTATATGTAGGCTGCACCTGTAATAAGACAGTAAATAAGCATATTAAATAAATAAATACATAAGGTTAATAAAAATTTATTATCATCAATTTGTGATCTATTTATTGAAAACAGTATACAAAATTGTTCTGAAATAAAAATAAATATTTAGGTCCATTATCAATTTAAGTTGAAAGACAGGTGAGCGTGGCCAGCCTAAGGTGGTACATGACATTATTAAGGACGTGGTGGAAAACTGTCAAACCTCAGATATCAGGCTTAAAAGACATACGTACAAAATTTCACGGAGTTTAAAAAAAATATCTTCGACATGGTCTCCATATACATTTTATTTTTCTATGCGGAATCAACAATGTATGCGAGGATCAAAGCAGTGCGGCGCACAGTTACAGTTTCAGATTCACCATCTGGAATAAATAAATATTTTATGAAATTTGTTAAATAAAAATGACACTCCCTAAAAAGTATTACCAAGAAGTTAGGAAACAATAGCTTATTAATGTCAGACTACACTCACTATACCACGTTTCCAGCTTATTTGTAGTCGTCGGGTATGTTCTAAGGGTATTTAAAGTATTTACCACTAGCACTAGTCCCTGGAGTTATAAGAAAAGCCCCTCATTATTTTTTGGATATATATGGTTGAGATCTTGTAAAATCTGCAATCAATAACATTAAGATCATTCGAATAATTCCACTATGAAAGTAATATGAAACATAAATATGAATTATGAAAGTAAAATATCATGTAGGTTTGAAAATTTAACATACCAAAATATACCTTGGGGTTATCGGAGAGTTGGATTGTCATAGGTAGTCGGATGAGTTCTTTATTCTCATAATATTTCTTTAACACCAGTATCAGCAGTCTTTCTCGAGGATGTTTGTACTCAGTGTCAGGTATTAATATTATTTTTAGCCAAGTCAATTTGTCTTCTTATAAAGTAGCATCTGTAACAATTGTGTAGACTTAATTTACATAAATATATTTGTTTTATGTTTAACCGGCCTTGGGATGCCCGGATAAAATTGCACCATCCATATCTTTCTGTGGGAGTTGCAAGTGGCGACAAAAGGGAAAATATCACAACTTGGACAGCTGCCTTTTCCGAAGAACTGTCATCTTACAAACGAGCTCCCAAAGTTGCTTGCCAAGCATGGGCATTATGGCAAATGAAATAAAATAAAATTATTGCAATTATAGCCCCCTTTCTTAATAGAGGGAGGCATTTGTTCAACGTTTGACTAAATCATTTATAACTAAAGACTTTAAAAAAACAACAAAGTCGCTTACCTGTGAATGTTGCCGTTTAGCATTTGAATTCATTGGTTGCCGGATAGCCAGGCTGTGTCTTTGGCCTTTCTTTATACACACAGACCCACTTTGGGGCGACTGAACCCCTTTCTTCGTTTATTCAAATTTGATTGGTGATAAATTGATTTTGGAAACTTTGTAATAAAAGATTTTTTTATAAATAATCACTGTTGAAAACATTTACATGCGCGCGTGACGCGATTGCCACGGTCTCGCAGAAAACTAATATTATAGCTGTTGCATTACGCTCCAGCCAGTATTGCCAGCGTGTAAATCAAAATCAGCCGAGTATTCACATAAAAATATTTTAGTATTAATAAAATTAGATATTAACTTTGATATCATTGATGCATTGCTTAGACTTTTCAAAAACTATTACAATAACAATTGCTCCCCGCGGTTTCATCCATGTAGACAAAACAATCCATGTTTAGTAGTATTAGATTAAATATTTATAAAAAAAACCGAACACTTCCTTACACCCTCAAAAGCTCTGTTTTACAATTAGTATGGCTAGATTAGGAAATAC
Source organism: Plagodis dolabraria (assembly GCA_963854805.1). Taxonomy (NCBI): domain Eukaryota; kingdom Metazoa; phylum Arthropoda; class Insecta; order Lepidoptera; family Geometridae; genus Plagodis; species Plagodis dolabraria. Next base: position 9,612,146 of record OY978442.1, read on the forward strand.
CAAAATCTTCAGGTGAGAATGTGGCTAAATGCTGTTATAATTAAAAAAATATGTAATTTTTCCTGGTCAAGAACAGTAACATTAGTAATGCTAAGTTTTAATAAAACACTTAAAAATATAAAAATATATCCAATGACGATTCCGCCTAATTTTCTTGCTAAGCCGACGTGACGTCACAAACAACACGCAGTCAAACCGTTTGACGCGTGTCGCTTCTACACAAAGCATCCTCAGGAGGTCTTGACTATACGAGTGCACGATCGCACCTTCTCGACTCACGTGTTTGTGACGTCACGTCGGCTTAACAGGAAAATTAGGCGAAATCGTCACTAGTTATATTTTAATAGTTTTTAAGAGTTTTGTTAAAATATTAATTTAATGTTTTTTTTAATATTTTCAAAATATTTGATACTAAGGTTTGTAAGTAAGGCTCGTCCTTATGTATATTTGTTATATTTGAATATATATATATATATACGCTAAAATTGCTGGACGCCTTTGGATGAAACTGAAATATAAATAGAAATATAGATAGGTTAGGTCTTAGATAAACACAACGCAAACTTCTTACTATCATAATCATCATGACCATCATCACTTTTCATTATTGCCTACGTGAATGATACTGCGGGATGCAGTAGGTATATACCAAACATATTTTTAAAAATAACAGAAAAAAAACTTATAACAATTTTTTATTCTATATAGTCAATATAATATATAGTATACTATAAATCATCTCATCAATGTATTACTTTTTATTATTTCTGTGCTTATTGAACTATTATGATGAAAACACCACGTAACGATACCGATATAAGCAACGTTATATATATGTTGTATGTGATGTAAAAAATGAGGCACAAACTAAAAGTACAAATGCACATAATAGACATAACTAAAGAAGTACCAAATCGAAATATGGGGTTTCAGTGCAGAGTAACTAGTTTTTATTTATTTGCACGCGTATAACAATTGATTTGTTTGTATTTTATACGAACATGAGTACGAGCGCAAAATTGATTGTAAATGAAGAAATATTGAAATAAGCAATGGTCGAAAATCAGCGTTTATGAAACATTGCTTTCGTATTTTTTTATTCGGCATCTGGCAACACTGATCTTCTGTCGTAAAACAATCTTTAAAATGTCGAGGGAACAGTATATTATTGCGCCCGTAACATTTAAATAATGTTCAAATGCAGTATGTCTAAAAACGTATAATGATGTTCCCTACTTTCATCACGCATGGGCCTACGCGCAGTAAGTAGGTTACTTAAATGAATTTTACGTAAATTTATTGCGCATAAATTCACATACGGTAAATAGTTTTTCTACGTCAACCTTGAAGCTGCTCACTTGTGGTAAAGATCTTTCTTACGAAATCATGCATCAGCCTACGTACTGGAAGGAGCTTGCATAATTCGCTTACTTATATCGTGCATCGGCCTACGTACAGTAAGGAGTCTTAGCGCAGTCTACTTAAATGTAACTAATAATGTTTTCTACGTACCTACATCATGCATCAAGCTACGTACATATAGGAGATTATCTACTTATACCTTGTTGTTGCCTACTCACAGTAGGAGTCTGTTTCCAAAATACTTACAATAAATAGACGATCTACTTATAGTCACGACGCAAACTACTTGAAACATTATTTTTTTTAGTCAAGACGTTTGTGTCATCCTGTTAATGTTGGAGTACATTTATAAAGATGCGACAGCATAATGTAATGTTCTATCTGTGACGTCATATCCATGGACTACTTCCTAGCATGTATCTGCCTATATCGGTTACGTATGTTGAGTCTTGTTGACGGACCCGACAGACGGGTACGTATTTAACGGCAAGATCAGTACACAACATGTTGTAACTAAGTGACGTGTTGATACGCTTCAACATTATTTTGTATTATCCAACATTTTTACGGCTGTAGATTACGTATTTTAGATAAAACTACACATACATTGTGAAAAGACTTCGCTACATTTCATTTTTTTCTCAGTGTAATACCTACATTATTTCGAATTATTTGACAAACAGCTGACTGAAGGGAACCCTAACATAATCTTAGTCATTTTATACAGGCATGAATACAAAATACAACTAATCACAAAGCAGAAGACCACCAATGGATAAATATATATAACACAGCCTCATGCGTCATTGAAGCCTGACAATGCGTCAGTAAAAGTTGGAACGAAAGGATCCCGGTTAGGACAATGGTTGGCAAACAATGGCTGTGATCGCGCCTCGCATAGCAATCAGGGTGGAGCTGGACCGTCGAATCCGTCGCCATGCGGGACACGTGAACAACGGTCGGAAGCTTTCAACCTAGTATGTGCAATGGCAATATGTATAATCGCTCCGCAAATACCTAGAACCAACCGACATCGACAGGCCGAGCGTCAGCATCTATCCTTTACTAGTTCATTTTTAACTTCGGAGTCCCGATGGCACAGGAGGGTTGTTAACTTGTTATAAATTGGCGAGAAACCTTTGCATGTGTGTGTCGGTTCCCGTCCGTGGCATTGTAGCTCCAAATTGGCTGAGTCAATGAAAATGTTTAAAACATATATTCTCCTTTTTAAAGTCGAGGGTGATGAATTTAATGATACGCTTTATATTTCACGTTTTAACCGTCTTCAAAAAAGAAAGAAGTTCTCAATTTATCTGTATTTTTTATGTTTGTTACCTCAGAACTTTTCACTTGGTGAACAGATATTGATAATTATTTTTTATTTGAAAGCTGATACTTGTCGTTTGGTCCCATTTAAAATTCATCAAAATCGGTCAAGCAATTTTTGAGTTACACTGTAATAACTAAAAAAAATATCCTATCTTGATAATATAGTCGTAATAACAGTGAATGACAATCGATCCCGTAAGTAGCAAGGGTGACTAAAAAGAGTGAAAACTGTTTTTTAAACCTAAAAATGAAACAAGTTATTTCACACTTTTGAGTGTTGAAGGCGGCTCCATTTTTGGGTAAAAAAAACACATTATAATAGGTCTTTGTTTGGTTATATAAGACATTTTCTGCTTCGCACTACCTCTATCTGGAATCAGCTGCTATGTGAGGTATTTCCGACTCGAAAAGACCTAAGAACTTTCAAGAAGCGTATTTCCTTCTCAAAAGCCATCTAATCTTATCCATGGGCGACGGTGGTTACTTGCGGTAGCAGGGTGATATAATAAGTATGGTAAGCAGCATGATATAATAAATCAGGCGTTACTTTGTGGAAATCCATATTTAATAATAACAAGTTTCAAAGTATTAAATAAAAACATTAAATTAATATTCTAATAAAACACTTAAAAATATATCTAGTCACAATTCCGCCTAATTTTCCTGCTAAGCCGATCGAGAATGAATTCATTTCTCGATCGTGCGCTCATAGAGTCAAGACCGCATGAGGATGCTTCATGTAGAAGCGAAACGCGAAAATTCTTCCGGTTTGGCTGCGTGGTGTTTGTAACGTCACGTCGGCTTAACAGGAAAATTAGGCGGAATTGTCACTAGGTATATTTTTATATTTTTTAAGTGTTTTATTAGAATATGGATTCAATGTTTTTTTAAATATTTTAAATATATTTGTTATTATTGAGCAGCATGATAGTATTCCCTCGTACCCATAAAAAAACAACCCTATATAAGTGGGATGAGAGTAAGAAGTTGATCAACGGCATGTGGTCAACGAGCAGCCATTAGAAAAGTGGGTATTATAGGTATTTGAACAAAATAGCCTCCATTCGATTTTATTGGAAAAACGTTTATGGTGATGACCATGTTGTTTGTGTGGGTATTGAATATTATGGTTATTATACTGTTACATCTATTACAATACAAGTTGCTGACTTTCTGTATCCTAATTTAGGTTTTTTTGTAAGGCGGGCTATACATTTTGTCTCGTTTTATAGCTTTCAGACAGCCTGATACTTATCTGTGGTACGTCGATTGATAAAATAAAACGTAAATTAGGGTTTTCTACTCATTCTAATCGGAACCTTTTTCTATTTACTTTTTATATTAAGAAAACTGATATTTAATTATTTTTTAAACTTACACGGAAAGGTTATCTGGTAAATAATTTCGCCTTCAAAATCATCTGGAGTGATTCTAGAGTCTAAATAGACAATAGTCCATTTAGATCAATAGGTAGGGGCTTTTTTTAATACTTCATGTCATAATGGCCGTCTCTGTTTTGAGGTCCATCTTAAAAACTTCTACTTATCGACTCTATCTCAAAGGCAAAGTCAAAATTGTTTATAAAATTCGCGTCTACGACACTCTTAAGTTATAAATAGGTATTTATTTTCTCCTGTCACGTTAAGCAAAAAAAAATATAGAGCCACTGCAAGAAAAACGCGGGTTATTCTTTTAAAGCATAGGTATTTTTAAGTTGTGTTACAAACTACTTATACTTATTTTAATATTATTACAATATTTGTTTATAATACGTAGGGGGCAGCTTGAATTGTCCAAGCATTTTTGTCGTTTAAATAATCGCAAACCTTATAGTAGGAATTCTTAATGATGATTTTCAGGTATATTGCTATACAGATCCTACAAATCTCCGTGGAAATGCTTTGGTTGGTGGTATACACTGCTACGCTGTTGCGCAGCAACACTCTACTCACGTGCTGAGAATAGTGACATGCTGATCCTTTGCAGCATTCTTTCGCTTAGTCGCCATTTACGATATCCAACGAGAGGATAGTTACGAGACAAAAAAAATAATGAAATCACTGAGCCGATTCCTCGCCCCCTTTATTAGTTTTCCCTCGTCCTTCGTTATTCGTCAGACTTAATAAAACAAACTGAACAAAAAGAAGGGGTGTCGAGTACACAAAGTAATAAAGATTGGCAGGCACGCCAGACTCATCCCAACTTTTAATTTCAACGTACTATGCCGTATAGTATGTAAGTATAGTTATAGGAGTAGGATAGTAGGTATCATCACCTTCCTATTCTTTCCATATCCCATCTCTGAGGTGGTATCGTTTACAATATAGTCTTTGCACCTGGTGGCATCGTTCTGATAGCGTTAATTCTTTCGATTACCAAGCATGGTTGTATCGTAAAAGGTGGTAAATTTTTTGGCTGTAGTTTTAGATCCTCCGCCGCAGGCTTACGCTCACCATCTATTGGAGTTCTCATTGTTATTATAACACGTACTACGTTTACAAAAACGCGTACTATTATCTAATCTATGGTATAACTGCTAGTAAATATACTTATCCGTGTTGTATGCCTTACGTCATTTTATTCTGTGCTTACGTGCAGTACATGCTTATGAGCACCAAACACCGTACTGCAGCTTCGTCGACGTGAGAGTGGCATGTTGATGTATGGGTGTTATTTTTCGCTAGCCTCCTTTTATTCTTCTGGCAGTTGTCCTTCAAATCAATGGATTTCAAGGACAGCTGTCCCATCACCCAGTCCAGCTGTCAACAGCCTCAGTAATGGTCAATAGGCGAGATAGTGGTATATAGCTGATCACGGGCTCCGTACCGTTTACCGATAAACTGTTCGCTGAGAACACGGTTCGCCGAAAAACTAAATATAATTCTACAAAATGTAGAAGATTTAGCATAGTTTTACATATCTAACCTACCCAAGCTAAAAATATTCTTTTATTGAGCTAAATCTTCTAGATTTTGAATAATAACAAAATATTTTTTGGCGAACCGTGCTCTCTTTGATCAGGGTTACTCAAAATGCCGTTTAGGAGCGGCTGATCAGCAATAAATAAAGATTTGTTGTCGCTCTACTTAAGGTTCCTCAGGGCTAGGTGTATCTATATACTCGTACATACTACATATAATCTGATTACCCACTGAAGTGTTAAAAGTAACACCTGTACGGTAGCAACTATGTAGCTGACATAAATGAACGAGTATTATGTAGGTATTTATTTTACTCCTATAAAAGGTAAGTAGATATACCAGTTCATAGGTAACTATTGTATAATGTATCGGTAATTTAACATGCCTGCTTCGAGAAAGTAACTCCCATATCAAGGTTACAGCATTCAGAGCAAAATTATCGAATATATGGAAATGATCAAAATACTGTTTTGGGAGCGAGAAATCAGTACTAATATTATAAATATAGTAACTCTGTCTGTCTGTCTGTTACGTTTTCACGCCAAAACTCCTGGACCGATTTGAATGAAATTTGGTATGGAAATAGTTTGAGCCCCGGGAAAAAACATAGGATAGTTTTATCCAACTGCGCAAAAAGAAGTTACTGTTTTTGCGCGATAACCGACTTACGCGCGGGCGGAGCCGAGCCCGGAAAGCTAGTATTACATAATCCCTGCACCTAGAATCATCCATATCTTGGCAGATGTCTTTCAAAGACATATTTTTTTGGTAAATCTCCCCCTTAATAGGGGAAGTATTAGTTCAAAAGAGGACGTCGTCCGGCTGTTGATTATTTAAAAAAACACACGTTGATGCATGATTTCTTCGTTGAAATTATAAAATGTTCTTTGGCTGGTATAAATAACAATGACATGGTAAAAATAGTTCGTTTTCTCTTTGAGAATAAATATGAGTAAGGACTGCCGTGCCGCAGGTGCAACGTTCGATCCCCACGATATGGTGACAGGGCATTTTCCGAAATCCTGGCTAGCTTCCACCCTCAAGCAGAAAATCTGTCACCAAACAATTAACAGTGTGTTTTGGCAGCAGTTCTTGAGAGCCAGTAAACAAGTATGCATGAGACTTAACAATTGTCTCAGGGTGACTGCCGCAGTGACCAATTGCGACTGCAGCAATTTATAGGCAGAGGTCAGTACACTTACCATCAACTCAAGCACGAGGCTCAGGCGGGCCTCGTACCGTCACAATAACATTTAAAAAAAACTCCATATGCATGTATAGACAAAAACTAATGGATAGCTGACTGCAATTTGGTGCTCTAATTTGCAGATATGTAGGTACCTACTTCATACCATAAAATGAAATCACCTCAATCTTATGAGGCATGCAGTTTTATGATAATAGAATGCATTTTTTGTATGGAATAAACAACTGGTCTATAGTTGTTTTTTCCATACAAAAAATGCAATTCAATTTCAATAATCAACTGAAAATGTTTGGGAAACAAGTCCAAATATCTTAACACAACAATATTTTTGTTAGACCTACAAAAAATCAATATTTTCATAGCTTCTTTAGTTAAATAATTAATTAAAATAAAACTAAGTCCTTAAATTTCATCGCACACTTTATGGTGTCGATAAGGATGCTTAGGATCTCGTGCGTAAAATGAAGGGCTCGTATTTCCATACGAAAAAGTGGAACCCTATTATAAATAATTGTATATCGTAAGACTATCCGAGCGCTATATATTTGAATCGTAGGTAATACCTACGATTCAAATATATAGCCCTCTTTACAATTAGGAGCAATATTTATAAAATATTGCTTGCCAGAATCTCTCAATATGGCTAATTGCCTAACTAATAAAATGATGATAAAAATAAAAACATGATATGACATATAAAAACTCAACTTTTTTTGCTCTATCGTAAAACTAGTAATACATAACGTTACGCCTTTTCTCGGAGAGGTAGGCAGATACCACAGATTTCTACTTAATATGATCTTGACATGACCTATCTTGCTTTCTTCAATCACATATCGAAAAACAAATATAATAATAACTTTCAGACTAGCGTCATTATCCCAAACTGAATGAAAAAATTTAACGTTTTTCGATATATACATACAACAAATATCCAATTGTGTTGGGTCGGAACTCTTAAAGTTCGAACCCAGCTCCAACATTGCCGGTTTTATGGTTGCGCACAATACTGATACGGGATCTGCTTTTAACTTTTAATAATCTGCTCGACACGCATTCTTCGTGATATTGTTAATGATTGAAATCATCAAGGGTCGCACGCTTATTTATCGACGTTAATTTACGGCATCCAGGGGGCCAACTCCCATCTCTTAATTCAGTCTTCTTTTAACATTACATTTACAATTTTAATTCGCACCGCCACATATCACTATAGTATACTTACATAAAAACTTCAACGTGAGAGCGGGATGCATGCATCGAATCAAGTCATTTGTGCGACAGAGGTAGCACTATATGAACATTATTGTTTCGTGACGGCCACGGTACTAACCTTAGTATCAATAATTTAAACTTGAAACAATGACGTTTGCATTCCATAATAGTTTATAAAAGGTGGGAGTTGGGCCCCTGAGCGTCTATTTCTTGCGATGCAAATATTCGGTGTCCATACAGTACCAATATAAATCTGTATAATCTGAATAAATTTTGTTTTAAGGACAAGAATTTATAAATATTTATGTACGTTTGATAGTCGTCTTTGTTCGAGTATGTCGTACAGCTACTCGATTCGTTCATAACGTTCACGTCCCCTTATGAAAATATTGAGGAAATTGTTTAAGCAACGTACGTCGCGTACACAGGCCATTGTTTTAGTTATTAGCTATCTAAGTTATTACTTCTAAAAACAATCAGTCCTATAAGAACTATTAATATTATTAGCATAATAAGCTACATTTACACTTACCAAGGGCCGCAGCGCGGCGCTCAGCTTTGCTATAACACTTCCAAAACTTCATAACGGCTATCACGGAAGTAACTAAGACGCGAGATGACACTACGCGCGCCCGCTAAGGCAAGCCACCATCGTCAGACTGTTCGCCGGTGGCCGAAACAATGACTTTTGTTTACAATTGGACGACGACGCAGAGAATTTATTAAATTGGCGAGTGTAGTGGCCGTCTGAAGTGCAATGAGCTGAGGCAGAACGAGTCCGTCGAATGTAGGTACCACCCCCGGCCGACGGACAATCTCCGGTGTCGGTTGGCCGCGATGGAGGAAGGCGTGGGCCCCCAAACCGTTCGCGTTACCTTAACAACATAATCGATCCGAATTAAACCAGCGTAATCGATCCGAATTAAACACAGTTTAGTGTAAAAAAAGTTTTTAATTTCTATCACATCATGTCTTCCTACGATAATTTGGAACATAGATGCCGAATATCAGGCTAAGGGCAAATCACTACGATCCGAAGCAAATTATTGACAATATGTAGTGTAAATATATTTATTGTTTTCTTTTAAATTGTAATTCGTCAAAATATAAATGAACAATCATTTTTATGCTGAAAATTTGAGTATAAAATCTGCTCCGAATCTCACATGTTATTGCACTTTATAAATACACGGATAAGCACAAGGCTTTTTTGACACAGCTGCGATAAATATCTTGGCTACCCTTGCGTAGAAAAGCATTACAAAATATATGTCGCAGCTATGTAAAGCCCAATTTCTAGGCACATTTCTGCACTGTCTATAGGTAAAATTGATTATGATAACACACATCTATTTAATTACATAAAAAAACGCTATCTTAATACAAAAATGAGATTTTCACAATCTTCCCACGAAAGGTTTCTGTTAAAGCTATTTTGTAGCTAAAATAAGTTTTTGGTGTATGTATACTTTTATTTTCTGAAAAGATATCTGATTTTAATTATGTTTTAAAATAAACGCAAATACTTCTGTTTATGGAAACATAGATATTATACATTATTATTAACAAAGAATATAACTGAGCTTCAGAATGTCCGAATTTTGCTCCTTGTCTTGTGACATTCAATGTAATAAAATACATTTATAGTTAAATTTAATACCGCATATCGTGTCCATAAACAGTAATGTTTTCTTTTGATATGTATTAGGTGTTTATATATAAAATTTTAAACCGATTATTCAGCAAACAAACTGTAAAACCAAATAAAGAATTCTTGAAATTATTTTAACTTATATTTTTTTTATGCAAGCCATTTTGCTTAGAACTATATCTTCATCATTATGACAGTATAAAATACTTGAAACAGATTATTATAAAAATAAATACACGCTATAAACGTCTGGTGTTATGCAGTTAACACTTACGTTCACTTACATTTTAACACCCTACCAATATTACACCTAATTACGAAATGAAAAGACATGGAGCTTTTTAAAATTACATCAGTTGAAGGCACTGCATTATTATAAAAATCAAAATATACCTCAATGAAACCTTGTGATGATGAATTAAATTAAACGGTGGTAAAAATGATCATAACCAGCGCATACACCCTTCTACATTAAACATGTTTTAACAATGTCTTTGTAATGTCGATGATATAAATGAACAGTGAACCTAAAAAAAGGTCCAATTTGCTTCACATTCCTTTTAATCGTTGACATAATGACACATTTTTCATCTTCAAAATTACTGCTCACAAGTCATTCACACATCTTATACAATAACATAGGTAGATACACAATTATAAAATAAACTACATAGCTAACCGCTAAAAATGGTGTAAATGTATACGATTCACTTTGTTAATAAACATAGACAATAATAAATCAGTTTCTCAACCAATACTGAAAGGTGGTTCCTTAACTATCCTCCCTAACTTATTGCCAAAGTTACGTGTAGCGTTTCAAATTATTATTTCTCACGATTAATTTTACTCTTACAACAGTTCAGTCGTCGCGAGATCTCAATTTACGTGAATGGCCTCGCATTGGGTACCACTAGAAAGAAGTGCGATCGGTCTGCGTCAATGTCTGTACCAGGTGCCTTGGACGCGTGTTTGGAAGTGTGAGACTGGGGTCACTATGTATGCCTGCTGAGGCTGCTGCACTACAGCCAGAGGGATCACCTGCTGTGTCATCTCGACGGGCTGGCCGCCTTCTTCAGACACGCCCAGCGGCTGCATGTGTTGCTGCGACACTTGCTGCACGCCACCCACTTGCTGGGTCAGCACTTGCTGATGCTGCGACACCTGCGGCACCATCATCTGCTGCTGCATCTGCTGTTGTTGCTGCGGTTGCTGCTGGTGTATCACAACATGCGGCTGCCCTTGCATTTGCTGGTGCTGTTGCACTTGCACCTGCTGTACTTGCTGCTGTTGTTGCTGCTGCTGCTGCTGTTGTTGCTGCTGCTGTTGTTGTTGTTGCTGTGCTTGTTGCTGAGCTTGCTGTTGATGCTCTCTCTCTTGTTCCTCTTTCTTCTTAGCCTCTATAGCTGCCTTTTTAGCATCCGCCTTATCCTTTTCCGCTTGTAATCTAATTGGATCTTTGTTCTTATCGTAAGTCATACATTTTCCACTGCGGAAAGGTACCATTTCTTTAGTAAGCTCCTGTTTCTTTGTAGCAAACTTGACATGTGGGAATTGGTCCTTCATGAATGCTCGGAAAGTAGAATAACCCATTAGTTTCACCCCAGGTTCAAGAATTTCTCCATATTCCTTATAAGCTTCGAACAAATGCTTCCTAGAATCACCTTGAATGATTACAGTCTTGCTGGCTTTCTTGCCATCACCGGATGGTTGAACATCTTTGGGGGAGCTCGCATGTTGCTTTAGGTACTCCTTCAAGAAATTAGTTGCATGTTTGTAAATGTCTAGAGTGAATGTGTTGTATGGCTTCTTGCCGACGTTCCCGTGTATCCGAGGCGCGACACCGTGTGTCATGACGTGTTGTCTGATACGTTTTAGTTGGTAATGAGTAACATTTTCAAGGTACAGAAAAGCTTCCAAGCAGACCTTTCGCCCTTGATACACGTAGCAGGCTCTAAGTCTCCTCCTGACTTTATGGCGGGAGGTTTCGGCCGGGTTTGCCAAGCTGGCCATTGTGATGCCCATTAGATACATGTCATGTTCGCTCTTGGTTAGTTCAGCAATGTTCAGCCTATGACGGTATACTGCTTCTGGATTGAGGCCACGATAACAATTGTCTTTACAATCACACCCTCTTCTGAGCCTTTCTTTTACCTGAAATCAGACAAATCTGAATTTAGTAAAGGATCTCCTTATTAATATATATAAAAATTGGGGGATATACCAATAAGATCATGTCGATGATATCTTAGACTAAGACATAATTGCGTTTTTTTCACTGTTTGATCTACTGAAAAGTGTTTATTAAGGTGTGTTACAGATCATGCCACCTTGAGTTTCTTTGAAGAAGAAATTAAGCAGGCATGACCTAAAGTTTGGGTCAAGAGATGCTATATCCATAATAGACTGTCTTTTATCCCATTGACTACCTAAATCATACAGAATAACAGCAAAATAAATTGGCTACATTTTCAAAACAATAAACCTTCTTTTTGATACAAAGTGACAAGATGGAAAAATTACCTGATGTTATTCACTGCATTGCGCTTGTTACCCCACAATACAGTTTATTCCCAGTGACACAACTGCTTCACTCTAGTACATAGTGGTGTCATTGAAGATTTGAAAGATTGGAGAGATAAGTACTAAAGGAGACTATATTCCTCAGAGGACACCTATTCTTAAAATCATAACTTGTAGCCCCTACTACAATGTGATGAAAACTGATACAATAAAAAGACAAAATACAGGAAGGCACTTAGAATGTTATTGCTTAATCAAGTGGCTTTGTTTTTAATTATACTTTATGTGCCAGCTCTCTAAAACATTTTTTGATGTGGTACATGCCATAAACACTCACATTGGGAAAAAATGTATCTTAACTAAACTGGAGATAATGGGACCCTGTCATGGTAAAGTCTAGCGGATGAAAGCAGAGAAGTAGAACTCAAAATGAATGCCACAGAAGCTACTAACTAACTCAATGCTCGTGACTTCATCAGCATTGATTTAGTAATCCACAGAGTCAACATTGAAGTCAACGGAAATATTTTTTAATATGTGAGTGAATATGTTAACATAAGACATAATTTCTCCCCATGAATCAAATTCCAACAAAATTTGCAAAAGAGTTGATTGCAGATGGAAAAAAATACAGTTCCTGATGTATATAATTAGGGGCAAAGATTTAAGAAATGCATATTATCGGGAAGACTTTTAACACTTGCATTCTGCTTTGCATAACATTGCTTTAAAAAACACTTGGTCGCCTGCTGATAATCAAAGAGAGAAACTAGCAAAATGTCAGTCAAATTCCAATGGAAACCAGTATGTTGGAATTCAAATTAAGGGGCAATTAATTAAGAAGGATGCCTATGGTAAAAGGCACAAACTATAGGACATGATGTATTATAGTGTTCAATCAATTTCTTATTTCAAACAATCTAACCAAATTTCAAAATAATCAGCTTTATTATTGATTAATATTATGAAATTCCTACTATTTATATAGCTGTAAAATACTCTTACATTATGTAATAAGTATTGAACAGAAAAGCAGTTCTTAATATTAGTACTAAACTATTGAGCCCACGACGAATCAAATAGGCACAGCTTACAAGCAAACTAGGTACTTCATCTATTATAATTTATAACTTAGTAGGAAAGGAAGAGTGATAAGAACAATAAGTTGTACAGAAAACAAGCATGTACAACTTTTTTTCTATTTTGGAGAATAAACTATTGCATGCCTTTACAGTCACTTTGGAGATGTCATATTTGTATCCAGTTCCATACTAACATTATAATTCATGCTAAAACATGGATGTTTCGCAGCTCATTATGTCAGGAACAAATCATATCATGCTAAATTCTGGACCTATAATGTTAAATAATGGAGTGACACACACACACTTGGAAGACTATATGGAGAAATTAGTGAACTAGCTGTTCTGAGGTGCATTCAGACATTCATGTGTTTGTACATTTGAAACAAACAAAATTTGTTTAATGAGGCCTGTTTACAACAACCATTCTGATGATTCGCTGGACAGCATTAAAAAATCTTTTATGTTGGCCAAATCTGGCAAGCTGTCATGTTTCAGACTTAGATATCTTATTGGTGCAAAAAGGGTCCCCCTAAGCAATAGTGATTTTGTTCTTGCAACCAATACCAGAAGATGGGCAGCAGCATCTTATGAGTTATAAGGAACTGCTTCTTTACAATCGGCAGTCCTCAACACACATGCTATGTGAAATTGCTATTGCTATGTGAAATAACTTGTCGAAGTCGGTACCTTGCGCACAATATTGCGATAATAGGTACTTTTGAACTATCATGGTACCGACTTCAAGTTATTTCACACTTTTGAGTGTTGAAGGGGGTTACATTTTTTTTTATTCTTAATATCATTACTTCTTGTAGCATGCATTTCACATCCCTAGTAGCCTGTCCTTGTTTTACTGTCCATGGCATAAACAGTCTACATTCCCTTGGTGGGCTTCCAGAATCAAATAGATTGTATTTGCTTTGGTCATGGTGCAGACATCAAAAACAAACCACAAGCCTGTTGTTGAAAATATTAACAAAAATCATCAAATTAAACTCATAATAGCGTTTTTTTTTTAAAGTGAACAGTCAACTTCTAACTAATAGTGCGAATGAAACAAAAAGATAGTGAGAATAAATCAGGGTTCAGCGATTATGTGCTGCAAAATTTATTTCTAATTGAAAAAAATCTGAGTGATGCTACTTAATAAAAAAAAATTTAATAAATTTAGTTTTATTTTAAGACTAATTGTGTCATATAATGTGTCTGAGTACAAAACATATATGTTTATACCGTGTAACCATTGGAAGATGTTACACGATATTTATAAATCTAGGTTTACCAATATGAACTAAAAAGAGGCTTTATATACCACAGAAGTTCCATGAATAACTTCAGTATATTTTTATTTTTTTTACAACTTAAAAAAGGAGTATGATTTTGAAAAAACATAGTTCTTAATGAACTGTGTTTTTATTTGTTTGTTGGAACATGAAGGAAGGCCCACCTGTTGTTAAGCAGTAACCTCTACCTACAGAAAAAAGCATTTTGACACAAGTGACATACTGCACTGCAATCATCACCTTGAGACCACTCTCATGTGCCTGCAATTTTACCAGCACCCATACCCTTAAAACTGTGAACATTACTACTTGGCAGTAGAAATAGGTACCTACATAGATATTAAAAAACAATCCTGGACAAACTCATTCACCAAAAGTTCTAATACTTCTGATTATATATTTAATAGAGCAACTTGTTATGCAATTTACTCTGCCAATTATACATTGATTATGATTATTATTTTTTTGGTTTCATATCTCATAATTCTGAGGTAACCATATCAGTTTTATCAAAATTATTTCTGGTAGTTTGGTTTTTAAAATAACTAAAAAAATACCTATATCATCCAAGTAAATAAAACCTAATTGTGTTTCATATTTTTCAGTTAGGGAAATAGCTTTTTTTTGAATTTTAATTATTATGTCTTTAGCTAAGGTAGCATAAGCAATAGTTATAAATATACCTGTGCTGGATTATCCTCCAGTTTGTTATCAAAAACATCTTCATCACTGTCAACATCTACTTTTTTCTTCATTTTGGTGGTTTTCTTTTCAACCTTTGGCTTTGTATCCACATCCAAGTCTGTCGTCTCACCATCAACATGGGGTTCAAACTCCATAGTGTAAGTAGTTGGTATTGCTGTAAGTTGGCCTGAGCCATTTTCAACTTGAATTGTATGGCCTTGCCATAGCACCTGGAATGTATTAAATTAAATAGTGTCAATACACAGGAAAAAACATATATGAAATCATTGTGAATATGAACAAGCACAGTTTTTTGATAATCAATCGATGTACCTACCTATCTGTTTCCATCATGGTAAGATAAATGGTTTCATAATAGCAGGCATTATGATAATTTTCTTCATAAAAAAGAATTCAAAACAAATAGGTATTATCTTTACCAATTTATAGGTATTAGTATCAACAGTAATGCAAAAGAAATAAATGACAATAATTAAGTATTTTGTCATATACAAATAAGAACACTACGATTGGCTTACTGTTTCGGTTTGCTTAAACTAATTCTTTAAAATATCCATTTAAAATATTATGGTATTTCTGTGAGGCGATGTATGTTTAGGTAAGTTTACCTGTTCCTGATGTCCATTATAACTATGCTGCTGCAAGTTTTGGCCAGTCATCTCAAAGACAGAATGTTGTCCCATGACAGGGGTGTGCCACTGAGCGCCTTCTCCGTACTCCCCGCCGTTCTGGTCCGCGGGGATAGATACAATGATGGCCTCCTTGCTGTCGACGCTCCGCCGCTCTACGGACAGCAGCGAGTGGAGCACCTCGCTGGCCTCCTTCTCTGCTGGATTCACCACTTCCATCTTCTCAAACGACATACCGCCTGCTCGTTCCACGCTACAACCGATAGCTCATGTCAAATCACATGTATCTACATATACTCGTACACATCGACCGACAAACCCGCCCCGACCGCTATGTCCAACCGACGATGAGGGGTTGCCCGAAAGCACATTGCTTGAAAACCGCGTTTAACTTCAAATTCATGTAAATAAACATAACAAAAACCGCGCAATTATTAACCTTAATCGCATTTTTTAAGTTTCATTATCGCATAGCGGATCGAACTCCTGTGGAATATTGGGCCATATAGCCAAAGCAGACGAAGAATTAAACTTACCTTTTTCGCTTCGAATCGCGTGCTGAGGTGAATAAAAACGTATATTATCACTCCACAGGCGTTTGAGGTTTGCTTTGATTCACTTCATAACGATATTGCAGTCATAATTGAAGAGAAATGCACAATTATTTCACTAAATTCACGGAAGCAATATGGCGATTCACTTTCCGTGAACAAAATCGGAGGACGCCGAAGAACACGTAATTAGTACAGTGCGCCGCCGCCAGGCTGCGCTAGAATGTTGCGCGCTTCCGTATCGACGACGCAGGCAGGTTCGTATCAGGCGGTAAAATTTAAATAAAACTGCGAAACAACGAGGAAAGCAATTCATAATTTTATTTTGTTTCACTCGTGCGACAAGGACTAATGTTATTTTGATTATAGCTTATATGCTAGCATTTGACCACTATTAGCAGAAGACCACTACTAGTCGAAGATGTTCAAATTTACCTAAAATTACTGGCTCTCAATGCCGGCTACCGGAACACATCCTTAGGGACTTGGCGACGGATATTCTACTAGGGTGGTAGGGCCAACCAGGGCAATATTGCTACCACCGTGCAAATTACCAATACATATATGTATTATTATGTATATGTTCTTTAGTAGATAATATTATGTACTGAAACGTACACACGCATTACGTTATTTATAAACTTAAATTAAAACCCATATAAACCAGCCAGCTTTAAAAATAAAGGTAAGTACTTGTAAACTGGATAAAAAATAAGTAGGTTAGGACCTAAGTTAGTACATATGTATTATAGTTTACTTATGTACAAATAAAGTTGAAGAGATATACGTATAAATACTCGAAGGTATATTACCAAAATCGGTATTTTACAATTTGAGTGTAAAATTAATATCTCGGGTGTTCCGATCCCATTCATAAGTTGTATATTATTAGCGTTAGATGTCAATTTATCGTAATATTTTATTTCGTAGATATATATATATAGGTACAAAGATTAATTATTTTATCTAGGGTAATATCTCAATATATAAACATTGTCTAGGCTTTTAAACTAGTATTCTGCTTAATTCATTTTTAAGTATCGTATGTATTTGCTGTAGATATATTGACATGTGATTGACTTTTTAAGACTCATCTCAACGTACTGCTTGGAAAAAATATGAGCCGTGTAATCTTTCATCTCCACTGTACGTCACACGCGTAACTTTGTATGTGTAAGTACAAGTATAACTCGTTCGTTCATCCATCAGGGTTGGAGCGTTTAGGAGGGTCCGCAACGATGTGGAACAAAAGTGACCGTTGAAATTCTCAGCAATCGGGAACCAAACTTTATTCATATAAAATGCAACGTAGGCGGATATAATTCCACATGCGAATGAAATTGTTAATACTTGATGATAAAATCCTGCTTCATGTTTTATCTGAACTGAATGCATAATTATGTGATTCATCAGTACTATAATATTATAAATGCGAAAGTAACTCTGTCTGTCCGTCTGTCTGTTACGCTTTCACGCCAAAACTACTGGACCGATTTGAATGAAATTTGGTATGGAGATAGTTTGAGACCCGGGAAAAAACATAGGATAGTTTTTATCTGACTGCGCAAAAAGAGGTTAATGTTTTCGCGCGATAACCGACATACGCGCGGGCGGAGCCGCGCCCTGAAAGCTAGTGTTATATATACCTAAGTATATTGATTAACATTCCCTAAAAAGTTTTAATATATAAATAGGTACCTAGGTTATTAAACATTACTTACCTGGTGATATTATTAGCAGTTATCTACTACTTTTTATGGAAAGCCATTTTTCATTTCGAGCCGCAATTATAAATTATCAATTACCTATTCTTTAAACACAAATTATATGTATAACGTAACTTTAATTCAGATAAGGGCCTACATCATTTAAAATCTATGTCAGTAATATTACATAATTTACATAGATTATTTTAGTTAACAACAAAAGAGTATGTATTTCTTATTGTCGTTCTAAAAGTATGAAACTCTAATGTATAAGCATTTATATTCGGTACCTATCTGTATATCCTATAATTCGAACTATATTCGCAGGTACATATCATAGGTAAATGAAAAATGAAGTTAAGTTACGGCACATCGATGACTCAGTATAGAACTATTGATTATTGTATGTCGGCCATATAATATAGAACACGGGTGAAACATAGGGTAAGGGGAGATCTATGGGAATTTACTAGACATACCCTTCTTTCTTTTACTGTCGTCTTGTTTTGCTATAGAGAGTAAAAAGTTAAAAGTTGAATAAGCAACTAAAGTTACGTATAGCAAATAGATATAGAACAATAGACGAGATATGCCAGCAGTGGAAGAGATCTTGAAGGAAGAGAAACAATAGGAAGCCCACAGATTAGTTTCTCGATGCCGCTAGACTTTGTTGGTAGTAACATATTCCTCTAGTATTTTATTTGTTTAGTAGTGATAAGAACGAGAGATGAAAATCTTTACCCAAATCTATCCTGCAAGGCTATTTATAGAAAAGGGAAGGAATTCTGAAGTTTAAACACGAATAAGCAGATTGTTCGTTATATGACTTATATGAGATGTAGCACAGTTACACAACGCTTGATGCCGGGCTTACGGAAAATATTAAAATAATTAATGAATATAATTGGGCGTTATTTTGCGGAAACCAATGATTAATAATAATAGAAAATATTTTAGAAAAACATTTGAAAATATCTGTGACTATTCCGCCTATTCCGACATTATCCTATTGAGCCGGTTCGATTTTTTTAGGTTTGTTTCGGCGGATAAAAATGTACTTTCGTCGTAGTTTAAATACCAACTGTTCAAATTCAAACTCAGTGAAATTTTGTTATTGCATCTCCTTGAGCGTAATAATTATGCTTCATGCCAGTTTTTCGTATTTTTCTTATACATCAATCTCTTCCGTGCTTCGGAGCCGTCGGTACCAGTTGTTGTCTTAGGACGGCACACGTTATACCTACTTAGTATTGTGGTAGTGCATACTGCATTTTGCGAATGCCCACCTGCCTAGCTAATTTCGACCACATTGTCACTAACCATCCGGTGAGAATGTGATCAAAGGTTAGGCAATCATCACTTAGAAAACGTTAGTATTGTTGTGCTGAAAATAAAGTGTGATCATATAGCCCGGCACCGATACAATCACCGGACTATATACGGATCAAGGTGTCTTTATTCTGGTATATCATTCCAGCAATTGGGAAAATCTAAATCAGGCATCATTTACGTGTGAGCATGAGCATCCTGATTGGGACCAATCAGTGGGAGCGACAGGAACCATTAGTGACTTCACACATATCTGTACAGACTCCAATATTGCTCGCACTTCCTGTTCAGGGGAGACGATGAAGCGGTTTCGATATATGATTGATTTCACTTCACTGTGAACGGTGCAGTTTTTTTTATTGATCATATATAAGCTTTTAACCAAAATCTCAACTGATGGTAAGTGATGATTTGGTCGAAGGTGTTAACAGGCTTAACCTAGAATTTTATTACTGCCTCTCAAGGAAAGCTAATGGAACACACCGGCAAATCCTCAAAAAATCCTCAAACTTTTCTGTTAATACAGTAAAATTTGATTTGATTTGAATTATATATAAGAACCAGCGACCCGCCACGGCTTCGCACGGATGCAATGCTGATACTAAATAATCTGTAGATAATATCTTCGAAGATACTCATTTAAGTAACATGTTGGAAAAGGCCACATTTTTCTATATGAAATGCACAATGTATTTAAGGTTCTATTTTGGGATAAGGATTAAATGCTGTATTACTTAAAATCGCTTCGTAAATAAGCCATTATTTCTCGTAAAAAGTACAGGATAAAAAATGGTAATTGTGGGTAATTCCAAAGAGATAGACATACCATTGCGGACTTTTTTGTAGCCCTTTTCAAGGTGTACAATACTGTAGTAGGTACATTGTTTTGATCCATCTCGTAGGGTTCAGCCAGCGTTTGCAATGTAAGGGCATATATAAATGTTTATTTACGACATTACATCAGAAACCTCCAAAATTATCAATGTTTCTCTATTATATTGTGCATGTATTATACATACAAACCTTCCTCTTGCACATCACCCTATTAATTAAAAAAACCGCATCAAAATCCGTTGCGTAGTTTTAAATATCTAAGCATACATAGGGACAGACAGACAGCTGAAAGTGACTTTGTTTTATACAATGTAGTGATGATGATATCTACCTACATAATAATAACAAATCGAGAATAAATCCTCGATAGTAAGCTCGAAGAGTCACGTCACGACCTCCTGAGGATGCTTCGTGGTGAAACAAAACGCGTCGAAAATTCTTCCAGTTTGGCTGCGTGGCGTTTGTGACGTCACGTGCGTCGCGGCGGCTTAACAGGAAAATTAGGCAGAATTGACACTAGATATTTTAAGTGTTATTGTATTCTTAAAATATTTGTTGGATATTATAAAATATGGGTTTCCGCAAAGTAACGCCTATTTATTAGATATTTATCTAAATCTTAAAGCAACACGGAACGAGTCCGTGTAGCACTAAGATCTGCATGCTGTGCGCGTGGTTATCTATACTTACCTATTTACGCTATTTCATTACCGCCTTATCGTTCAGCCAGTTCTATTCTTAGTTGATAGTAGCACATGTTTAATACACATAATCTGATAGTTGTCTGCATATAGCCGTATGAGACTGTTATAATATATCATTTTAAATGTTCTTACTACTGTCTGAATGTCTGCTACTGATTTTATGAAATCTGGAAATAAGCGTCCAATTGGACAATTAAATATAAATTTAAAATTTTCTCATGAATAAAAATGTATAGGTAGCCCCATATTGTAATAATAGAATAATACATTACTTCGTATGCTTTTTTTAAATGTTGTCACAATGTTTTTTCTTCAAGATGAAATATATCATTGTTTAAGTTATTTACGTGACAAAGTTAAAAAAGCAACAATGACATGTTTCCTTTTTCAAGTTAATTTATAAGCTTAAAAAATATACTAAACTTGAACTCTTTTTTAAGTCTATGTACGAGTACACCTACCTATATTATGTTAAGGAATTACGATACCGAGAAACAATCTTCGATTCGATTGTTAATGATCGAAGGTAACAATATACCTAGGTAGTAACTGGGTCGGTATTTATTATTTTGTTTGCAAATGTGAAACGATACTACAAACATTCGACATATCCTATACGACAAATAAACAATATGATTCAGAGAAGACTAACAATGAAATTAATCATCATCATCAACTATTTGTAGTGTATGTGTATCTAGTGTAAATTAGAATTACAATGTGAGGAAAATTCACTTACTCAACTCCAAAAAGGCATTAGGATCGGCGACTAATAATTTTGTAATGAATAATTAAGGACATTTACCCGCCAGCCAAAGCGTGAACTTTTAAATAAACTCAACTTGTTATTATAAAAAAACTCGCATGTAAATACAGTGTATTATTAGACCTATCGTTTCTGGCTTAAATCCTTTTTCTTTTGGACTAATAATTTTTTTTATTATATAGCGTTTAGTACATAGCACTCGTTTTTAGGAGTTTGAGCCAGTTATTCGTAGCTCCAGATTTATTTAAAAAGTATAGTACACATGTATAAATAACTTCCCATTATAGAAAGTTCAATATATTCCCCATGTTTGTAGTGCAATAGAAATATTAAAAACATGCTTATTTTTCTTGAAAGAGATGCTTAAGGGTATATTTTAGACGAACGCCCCCATACAAAACGCAGCTCCAATCTCATTTTAATAATCAGTACTAATATTATAAATGCGAAAGTAACTCTGTCTGTCTGTCTGTCTGTTACGCTTTCACGCCAAAACTACTGGACCGATTTGAATGAAATTTGGTATGGAGATAGTTTGAGACCCGGGAAAAAACATAGGATAGTTTTTATCCGACTGCGCAAAAAGAGTTTAATGTTTTCGCGCGATAACCGACATACGCGCGGGCGGAGCCGCGCCCGGAAAGCTAGTAGCGAATAAAATTCAATGATTTTTACCTACGTAATCACTACCATAATATCTAGGTTTGTGGTGCATCAGATTTTCATTAAATTATACAGTTTTGAAATTACACTAGGTCAAAAACTCGTAATTTTACATAAAAGAAAGACCCAACTTTAAGCATCTCTTTCAAAAAATATTAAGCATGTTTTTAATATTTCTATTGCACCACAAACATGGGGATTATAATGAACTTTCTATAATGGGAAGTTATTTATACATGTGTACTATACTTTTTAAATAAATATGGAGCTACGAATAACTGGCTCAAACTCCTAAAAACGAGTGTTATATACTAAACGCTGTATAATAAAAAAAAATATTGTTAGTCCAAAAGAAAAAGGATTTAAGCCAGAAACGATAGGTCTAATAATACACTATATTTACATGCGAATTTTTTTTTAATAACAAGTTGAGTTTATATGAAAGTTCACGCTTTGGCTGGCGGGTATATATCCTTATAGTTGGGTCTTTCTTTTATCTAAAATTACGAGTTTTTGAGCTAGTGTAATTTCAAAACTGTATAATTTAATGAAAATCTGATGCACCACAAACCTAGATATTAGGCTAGTGATTACGTAGGAAAAAAATCATCGAGTTTTATTCGCTATTATTAAAATGAAATAGGAGCTGCGTTTTGTATGGGGGCGTTCGTCTAAAATATACCCTTAAGAACTTATAGGTAAATATAGTTTCGTAGTTACAACAAACGCATAGACTAATAAAAGACAAATGGCCAGCAAAGTGATATAATTTATTATTACATATAGACGTATACTTTTATGTAATAATAATATATTACATTCGTGTTATGTGGAATGTTCTTTCATTCTTTTTGGTTTTTGGCGTATACCTTATTAGAACTTAGTGTGAACTCGCCTTTTACAAAGAAATCAAATTCATTGGTTTGATTTTGTATAAATATCTGGTATAGGTACGCGAGATTCAGAGAATATTCTGAACATTATGGAAGGTTTGTAACATTTTTTTTCATATTTTTATTTTTGTTGCGGTTCTTTGCGGCTTGCATTACAAACATATTTACGAGAGGAGAAATTACAGTCAGGTGCGGGATTCGTCCCGCGTCATCCAACCCTAATAAAAAAAAAAAAAATGGACGACGCGGGTTCGAATCCCGCACACGACTAAATTTTTTCATCTCGTAAATTTGTAATTTTGTAAAGATTTATAAGAAGCATGCAACTGGTAATTAATCATTATTTTCAATTTTAAGACCAATTACATAACCTAAAAATGTCAATGTCATGTAATTACCTACATATAATACAATTCATTTAAATGTCACTTATAATTAAATAATAAATTTACCTACTTAAGTTATTTTTTGATAGTTATAGGGGTAACCTATATACCTAACATGAACGTGTTCATTAGCTTTTAACACGAGTAACTTATGAACAATCTTATTTTAATCTCGCAAATTTCATGAAGATGTAGGTAAAATGGTAGCTAAACAAAAAAACATAAGTAGGTATTTAAAACAATTTTACTGGCCGGAAAGACGATGGCCAATCGAATTTTCTCGTTGAAAACGAACTAGGTTTTAAGGTCGGCGGGAAAATGGAACTATGTGACATCTTTACATATTATTATATCTACTCTTTCGAGTACATACGTAAATTGTGAATATTAGATAAATGTGTTGAACGTGCACCAGTGAAGACATATTATAGCTTTTTATTCTGCGATTATAGCAAGAAATTTTACTAGTATTTGCGTTCTGGTAAAATATCCGCGTTATTATTATGTAATGTTTGATCACACTTATACCCTACATTATTAAAAGTTCATTTCATACTTTGTTTGTTTCTTTACTAAAACCTACTATGGGAGAACTGTGACTAATGCCATAGCGCACTTTTTAGCTACACTGGCCTCATACGTACGTTTAAATGTCTCGAGCGTAATAAATGTGTTGGTGATAACGGAAGTTATCACTACAAACACATTTATTTATCCTTATTTATTTATATTTCCGTTATCACAACAGACAGATAGACCCAAAATTTGGCTGTAGGAAGTAGGTACTTATGAAAAGTTACCATCTTTATGGATTAGTGCATGGTGGTACCTACTAAATAAATGATAATTAGATTAATTAGCACAAGTTACCAGAATAAGCTTATAAGCCTCGTATTAATAAATGCATCTCATAGGTGATATCAAGTTTTTGACAAATTTTCCATATATAAAACATAAAAACTGCACTTTAACATAAATCTCAACTTTGAGAAGCATTTATTAAATATGACTTTAGGGCCTTCAATCAAATATACTATACCTATTTACCCATATTTCATCGCAGTTTAGGGCACTGTATTTTGTAAATCGAGGACGCAGTTGTTTTGCTTGAAAAGCAATGGCCACACTGCTTGCAATTTAGGTAGGTATATGATCGTTTAAAAAGACCTTAATTTTGATTAAATGTTACGTCAAAATGAAATGTCAAAAATCAAAACAGCAATAGAATTGGCGGGAAAAGTACCTGCATAATTATGTTGACAATTTATTCTATGGTCTCAGCTCAGATCGTTAAATAGTAACATAATAAAAATACATAGGAACCAAAAACGTAGTAGGTACCTTCATAAATAACTACAGACTGATGGTCTGTCTATGATCGATTTGGACAAACGATTTGAAACTGCAAACCTTACGTGTGCGGATCTAGCAGACAGTAGTAGATCTATGGGTAATTTTTTTGGCAAGTGTTAGTGCTTGGGTAGGTAGTTAATTAGTCCTACTATGTATTGATTAAATACCCACATGAACTTTCAACGGTAGCTCATCTACATCCTATACAAGTATTTGATCGCTTTATCCTTTTTTTGTTTTTTACTACTGTTATAATTAATAGATATGCTTGGCTTGATGAATAGTTAATGGTCTTTCTTTGCTGTTTATGGAAATCGTTTATGGAAGCTGCGGTAACCGTAGGTACCTACTTGTTTACGAGTAAGTACCTATATAGAAATTCCTACCTTTTCATGACTGCGCTTCAATCAAAACAGTAAGTAATATTTCCCTATATTCATAAATTCGCTGCTGCTTATTCCTAGTAAATAGCCATGGCTTTATTTTTAGCAGACTATAGTTTTTATTAAGCTAGTAGGTAGTAGGTACTTACCAGCTGCTGCAGCATCAATAGCGAAACAGCTACTGCGTGATTTGACGACAGCTGGTGATGGACCATCAGGCCACTCCATGCGCTCCTCCATAGCCCTCGACGCACTTCTCTTAAACTGCTCCAAGAAACTGTCTATTTGTGTTTCTATACTAGTAGGAGAATTGGCCATCGCCACATTCGTTACCACCGAAACACCGAAAACAAACACGCGATTTCGCAGTTTATGGCATTTTTCGTTTCCATCGCCCTTTCTCTGAGTCTTACAGTCTATTTAACTCCTACTATAAATAAATTTTCATGAATACTTATATATTGCCACATATTTTTAGCAAATTCCCTCATAGTTATGAGTTCGAATATGCGTGCAAATAAAATCAAAGAGCGCAGCCCGCCCCGAAACGAACTATCGAATAATAGGCATATGAAAAGCGAAGTTACTACAGATACCGCTACATGACGAGAACGAAAATAAAGGGACTGCCACCGACATCTATCGATCGCCATGAACAGCTGTTTCGAAGGAGTTGCTATATAAAAAAACGCTAATGAATTATTTTTTTTGCGATTGAAGTGGTAATATCCATTGGGAGAGGTTAAAAAACCAGAACACTGCGCATTCTTCGAATCTAAAATCTAAGATCAGTCTACTTCACTGATTTTGGAATGTTAGATTCTATATTTGTTGCCTTGCCAGTGCTAAGGTAGATTACGTATACGCATGCGCTCTTTAGCGAATGCATGTGTGTGCTACGTACGAACGCTATTCTTGACGATAGTGTGAGTGCCGCCGCTCCGCGCAGCCGGTGTACGAGGGGGTCGCGGTCGACGGTCGCGCACGCTTCGTGCATTTGCGAGTGCTGCGCGAAGAGCGCGTGTGGTTCGTGATTTCAGAGGTGACTGGAACTGTCACGCACGCGACTACACTACACCCGGCCTCATAATGTCAAGTAAGTTCAATCCTGTTCTATTTCATTTTTATTTTATCGTTATTATCATGATGAACAACGTAGAAAGCTAATTCAATTCTTTAGCACCCGATGAGGTTCTACTAAATAGGTAAAACATGCGATTGTTTTATTTTTAATGAAGGGTAGATTCGAGTCTTGCATAACTTCTAACTTTGCATTTAAATATTGGTTTGAACATTATTATTTACCTATGTATTTAATTCTTATTGACTTGTTCCTCGTAGGCAGGTTATCATTAAAATGTTGTCTTCCTGAACAGTGTATTTTTAGGTTTTGAGTAATACCTATACGAATCTCGTACCCTTAAGTGAGGCGTAAGTAAATTTTTGCATATATGTATATAAATACAAATATACTAGCATGTATAATTTTATATTTGTATACAATAAAATACCTTACTTGATTAGCTTTACATAAAGCTCTAAATATGAACGAGATCGGTATTTTTAATGAATTCGTAGAATAATTTCTATGAAAATTAGAAGACGACTAGACAGCAAACCAGGTTGTTTTTCTGGTTTGACATGTTTTATCCATATCAAGATATTAATATTTACCTATATCAACCTTTCAATTAAATACTCTAACATCAACTCGTCTAGGATAATTGTTTTTATTCGTATGTTACAAAATAACCTCTATTCTGTAAACTTACTACCTAAATTGTTCATTATCTGCTACGAGATCGTAAACATACAGCTTATCTGTAAATACATTCATAAACATTGTGCCTATCAACAGTTTAATATAGACTATCGATGCATTAATACGTAATCTTGACCGTGACATTCTGCTATATTTTAATGCTAACTATAGGTACGTTAATGTTTATTTGATGATTTTTTCTATCTAGTTTCGGCAGTTGTGCAAATATAAGATAATTATCGTCCGTAACTATTTCACTCGCTGCAGATAATAGTTGTTCTTTCTTCTAGCTTTAACAATCTTCACCGTCCAGAATACGTTTGGAAGATTTAGTTCATTATTTTCGAGATAATAAGAGAAGGTAAATTTATGAATGATTAAATTACATCCCTCATATTTTTAAAGAGAGCCGTGAGTTGCTGGCTTGTGGCTTGATAATCTGATATCCAATACGAACCACAAAGGTTCATTCGACCTGATTGCGGCTTAAATGGCGCCACATGGATATCATCGCTGCATATCTACATAGTATCTACATATATAGCATATCCATCATTGTTTTCTTGAGAACATTGATTGAAATTTAGATTTTCCTGAAAGCAAATTGATGGATCCTTACAAATCTTATTCTAGTAGGGACCTCAACTCTTAACACAATAGAGGAGAACTCATTTATGAGTTTATACCTCTGTTTTCCCATAAATGTCTGCAACTATTAATTAAATAAATAAGTGAATGATCCCCGTTGTCGTCTTAACTCAAAACCATTGCCTTGGGCCAATATTTTGGTTCAAATACAAAGCCTCTAACTTTAATACGATGCAGTTCAGGTGCTATAAATGCTAATTATATATTTTTTTTGGATACGACTGGACACAATTTCTTCACATATGGCTAATAGCCATTGCAAAAACAAACGTCGTTTTTTCGTGGTCCTACTTATTTATCCCAGGGGGAATTTCTTTTAGTCGTTCTAATGGTGACTAAATAAAAAAATTGCCTGCTGTAACGAAACAAAATGATTTTAACAAGTTAAAAGTATCAGGCAAACATGGCACTGATATCATCAAAATGTGTGCATCGCCTCTGTCTGATGCTACGATGCCAATACACAGGTGAAATTGCACATTAGACTTAACAACTATGTCTCAAGGTGATGGGCGCAGTGCACCTCGTGGCGTGTGACGAAATGCATCTGTTATAGGCAGAGGTTAGTCCGCTTAACAGCTGGTGGGCCTCAAGCTTGTTCCGTCATAAAAACATAAAAAAAGAAAAAAAAAACAGTTAGACGCGTAACTACATAAACACTCAACAGACACAAGCTTTAATATAACGTTCTTAACGTGCGTCGGGAGTTAATAACGAATCAATTAAAGATATGTTTAAAATATCTTGCATTAAAGTCAAAGGTGTTTTTGTAATGTAGATCGATAACAGTTAAGGTACTGCATTTTTTTTCCCTCAAAGTATTATAGCAGTTGTACTGTACCTACCTAATGAGTCGGTTGTATTCAGTTAATATTCAGCAAGTGTGCGTAAATTTACCACCAGACGAGAATAAAACCAGGAAGTTGCTTGAACTACACGTCATTTGTAAGAAAGGCAACATGTTTGCATTGCTTTAATTCTATTACATTGGTGAACACCAAATCAGTAGAGTAAAACAATTTATTTAAGCTAGACTGAATATGTTTAAAACCAGTAGTTTTCTCATTCTAGTTACCTTTAGTTTCTCTTTTCTTGTAACTGAAACATATTGGCACGTATAGTGAAATGTTTTCCTAGCGTGTCTGTACAAGATCGAATAGGCAAACTTAGAAAGTTTGCAACCGGTGTAGATGCATTTCTTGCTTGACTGGTCACCACCAGTCAATTTTATTAATTTCTGTAAGTAATCCTAATCCGTTTTCTTCTGATGGTAAAAGTTAGACACATCACAGTTGCATTCCTTTATTCTGTTTAACGGTCGACTGCCCGCGTGGTTCCATCCCGCCGGACTGGGCGCACCTAAATAGAAACCACAGGGACATTGCTCCCGCATAGCGTCTGATCCTGCATCTCGCCAGTTCAAGTGCCTTGTTGGGGTGCCTTTTGGCAGCTCAAATAATTTTTCTCTATCTTCATAAACGAGCGCTACTTTAAACGTAAAATAAATTTATACTTTCATATAAATCAGAATTAGAAATATATGATGATATTGCTGTTAGTTTACTAATATTTTTATGACGATGTGCATGTTTTTGTAATAAAAACAAACATCTAATGGTCGATTCGGCCACCAAATAGATATGACCTCAGTGATTGACGGCATTTCCTGGGACAGTTTTAGATTAGATCTGGAGGAGACTCGGATGTATTTGGACTTGCATATTTATATGTCGATGTAAAATTATGAATGCCGGGTGCCAAAATACTCACATATAGGAAGGTGCTAAAATTGTATTCAATTCTTTACATAAGTACATCAATAATGCATGTTAGGTGGGTAAAATATCCTAAAACTTTGTACGAGTATATTTCTTACTTACAACACACAAATTACCAGACAATGATTTATCTACTTAGCACCTGATGACGTACTGTGATCTAAGTTAGTTTTAATGTCTGATAGATTTGCAACAGCGCTGGATAGTCTTTAAGAAAGACTGATGGAATACATACCTATGCCAATGCGTCGACTGGCTCGCCACCGAATATCTGACGCTATTCAGTGGTTTTATTTTGAATTTTATTTGTGTCGCGCTATTTCGGAACAGAACGTGGTGCGGCACTTGTCTATTACATGGCTGTACGTGGCCCACGCTTTTAGGATGCCTGGAGCTTTACACATAGAATGTTTTATTCTTTTACGATATCCGATGTTTTTTTATACAGGGTTATTGGTAATATGCTAACAACCTCGGGTTGACATTTGCTAGTCCTAACAAACATTTGGAGAATTTTTTTTTTGTTTTGAAAAAAACATTTTTTTTTTGTGTTTTAATGCCTACTCCGAGCCAAGAGCCTCGGCAACACTGGACAGCGCCGTGCCCCCTTTGAATAGAGTTTTGAATATTTACTTCGAGCAAAGTAATAAAAAAATAATACATTACAGCTACAAGAGACTTTTATTAGATGGACCTCGTACTTATTCCGTCAATAGTCTTAAAAAAACTACAAAGTCAAAAGTTAACCACACATTTCATGAAGTGTACCTAGCTATTAGATAATCTCCTATTTGTTCCGAGGACAATTAATTAATTTGTGATGTGTAGGCACTAGGCATGGTACGTCTGGGACGAGCTGACATTATAAACGACAGATAATAAATAGTGACTATTTTGTTGATTGTCCCCAATGAGTGTTTAATGCTGACACGTGTCACTATTGACAGGGAACAAATAGTGCGCAAAGACATAAGCAAAAGGCGCCAGCAGTTGTAACACGTGCCAATAAAATCATAATATCCTACAACGTAGGTAGGTATATGTTCATGGGAGAAACGAACTGCGCATTTCCTAACAACTTTTTATGACGACAGAACATTGAAGCCACTAAAATATACATCTACGTAATATCCTAATAGCTGCGATTTTCCAGTTATTTTGAATAATATTACGTCTTTGGCACCACAGACGAGAAGTGATTTAATTCGCACGCTACTGATTTAAACGTGATAATTTTACGTTTAACAAAGTTTCAGTTTCTTCAAAATTAATTAACAAATTTGAAAAGATATCTCGACGCTAAACGTAACAGCTGCTTATTTGCAATATTTTCACAATAATACTCCCTGTTACTGATATGAGTGAGTCATTTCATCGTCAATCGTGACGGTTGTCACCTCACCAACACATTTAATTTTAAAAAGTAAGTGTGAAGAAAGCTGGCGATGTCTTAGTATGTCGTCTATGAACTAGTTTAATGGTACTGTATGTACGACCTATTGTTTATCATCATCATAAACAGGCTGTATTAGTACGATGTTGGACATAAGTCTTTCCTAGTGCGTTCCACTGAGACCGATTTGTCGGCTCATCTTTTCCAACTGTTATTGACCATTTTGCGTACGTTGGCGCTCCATCTAGCTGAAGGATGTCGAACACTGCGTTTGCTAAGTTGTAGTCTACTCCATCGGTAGTTAGTTCTACGACAGATATGAGTTTAGAAAGCCCATTGCCACTTCAGCTAACTAATCTTTTGGGCTATGTCTATGACTTTTGTCCTAAGGGCGAATTACTTCCTTTCTGACATTACTTCAGAGAAACTCCTTTCATAGCCCTCTCTTTACCTCGCTGAGCGATTTTAAATAGATGGACAAGTCGGGTCGTTCATGTCTCATGTCATGACAAGTAGGCCGCACTCATTGAAGACCTACGTCTTCGCAGGCCTTGCGGGATTAGCGACGAAAAGACTCAACGAAGATTCTTAAATGAAGCCCAGTCCAGCTAAATTCTTCTTCGAGTCTCATTCTCTAAGTGCGAGGTAAACATACTCTCAAACAACTCTGAGATCAACTAGTTTTAGAGCAATTGGTCCCGAGTCTGTTCCTTAAAAAATATGTTTTATCCAGGTTCATTCGAAGGCCAATGTGTCTTGAAGAATCAACTAAGCTGTTTAGCATGACTTGTAAGTTTGCAACGTTTCGGCAATAATGAATCGTGTGTGCCGTTTATATTTATGCCCATGCCTGTCCAGTCTAGAGTCCTTAACATATTCTCCAAAGCATTCATGAATATTATCGGTTATAGGACGACCCCTGACTCGCTTCTCGAAGCAGTGGAATAGGTTTGTTCTTTTGATTGTGAACGAACGATCATGGTTACAAAATCATATAGACATATGAACATTTCAGATTCTGAACACGTGGATTTTCCGCCAATCGAATCTGATGGGAGCCATTGCAACGATACCATCGTTGCAATCTCCCATCAGATTCGATCAGGTTTCAATAGAGTCGATAAACGCTAAGCAAAGCTATATCTGTCAATAATCAGTACTTTAGTACTTAATATTATAAATGCGAAAGTAACTCTGTCTGTCTGTTACGCTTTCACGCCAAAACGACTAGACTGATTTGAATGAAATTTGGTATGGAAATAGTTTGAGACCCGGGAAAAAACATAGGATAGTTTTTATCCAACTGCGCAAAAAGAGGTTAATGTTTTTGTGCGATAACCGACCTACGCGCGAGCGGAGCCGCGCCCGGAAAGCTAGTACACCTATACTATTTACTAGGCTTTTACTATGGTCTCGGATACCGCAGGCTTACGACCTGCTAAACTATATATTTCTATGTTACACTCATGAATATACTAAATAATAAGTACTATCATCCAATTCTATAGCAATAGCTGAACTGACCTTTGTGTTTGTGAAAACTAAAAATAATAGACGCGTCTTTTTCCCATCTACTTTCTCTTATTCGGGTCTTTTATTTAATTTCAAGCTGAACTACAGTTATTTATTCATCTGACTACAGTATAGCATTCAATCTCTTGCCAAACAAGTGCGGTTCACGACGTCACTTCTTCTTTCATCATAAAATTAGAAATAGAAAAGTTTCCGACATTGTATATTTTACTAAATGTTAAATGTTTAATCCTCAGATCGAGCATGGGTGACGCTAGCCACAAACGACTCATACGGCCTGGGAGCCTTGGTACTGGCGCACTCTCTTCGTCGCGTCAGCTCGGCCTACCCGGCTGTCGTGCTCATAACACCTTCCGTCACTGAGGCCATGAGGTAAACTACACAAACAACTATACAGTTGTTTACCTTGCATTCTCTCCGCCGACGTGTCATATCTGCCTACTCGGCTGTGGCTCTCATAACATCTCCTGTCATTGAGGCCGTGAAGAAACCTCGTGGAAGACCGTGTTGCTCTAAGAGTGAAAACCAAAATAATTTTTTATGTGATTGTTACGGAACAAGCGCGAGGCCCACCTGATGTTAAGCGGATTAACCTCTGCCTATTGCACTGCGCCCGTCACATTGAGACATACAGTTGTTAAGTCTCATGTGCCTGTAATTTTTCTGGCTCTCAAGGACTGCTGCCAGAACACAATGTTAAGTGCTTGGCGACAGATTTTCTACTTGAGGGTGGTAGCTAGCCAGGCGAGCATTCGCAAATGCGCTTCTACCATGCTGTGAAGCTCAAACCGGCGGTGGGGATCGAACCAGGGACTTGCGGCATGGCTGTCCATAGCTATAACCACTCGGCCATCATTGCTTCGATATAGTCCTGGATCCCTTGGTGTTTATATGATCTTTCAGAGGCGTCACCTTGGTCTACCCGGCTAAGGTGCTCATCACATCTGCTGACTTCGTTCATTTTCTTCTGAAGCGCTCGTAGCCAAGTTTGCTTAGCCATTCTGAATCGATCAGCAAAGTTAAGCAACGTCCGCCGCGGTCATGACTTGGATGGGTGACCGCTGGTTGGGCATTACTACTGAGCGCTTCCGTGCTTCGGAGGGCACGTTAAGCCGTCGGTCCCGGTTGTTGTCTTAGGATAGCAGTCGTTACAGCATGGTGGTAGGGCACTTTGCAAATGCCCGCCTGGCTAGCTACCACCCTCAAGTTGAAAATCTGTCGCCAAGCACCTAACGGTGTGTTCCGGCAGCTGTCCTTGAGAGCCAGTAACTCTAGGTTAGTCTGAACACCATCCTCGACCACATCATCACTTACCATCAGGTGAGATAGTGGTCAAAGGCTAAACTATCAGGCATAAAAAAAAAAAAAAAAAAATTTGATAAACTCTGCTGTGTAAACTACTACTGTTACTACATAAAGAGTAGACGTATAGCTTTAAATATTTTTCTGATGAGTATTCTTCTGAAAAGATAAAGGTACTTATAGTAAACACCTGTGAGAGTATAGATAAAGAAACAACGCAATAGATGGGAACTCTCATGACAGCAAAGTTCGGCCATCTCTCATTATACCGGCATCGCCAAATTGAGTTAGGTACCTGTCGATACCTGCTGTAATGTGTTTTTCATCATTTAAGAATGAGTTTTTAAATTCATCTTTCTATGATATTCACATTCACAGGTCAAATAGCGTAAGAATTATACATACATACGTATAGAATTTGACCCAAGAATTCGATTCGGTACAGCTTAGAAACTTCAACTAGTCCGTTGCTTGACAACCTTATTGATTAACTTATTATGAAACGGCCAGGACCCGCGTTTTATTTACCGGAAAGATTCATTCGGACTGTTTTGAAGTCCTTCGTCTGCGAGTTACGATTGCGCGAAGCGACGAGCACGGGCCTCAGCGCGTAATTACCGTGTTCTTCGAATATGGATAAAACTCGCGACAGTTTTCAAAGTGAAACCTTATTGATCAAATAAAAATAATGCTCTAGATATCTCAGACCAACAATCAACAAATTACTATTGTTCTGAGCTAGATATAGATTTAGATATAACCACAGATTACTATATATGATATAATGTAATATATCACCTGGTACATGTATATACCTATAATTAATAATTCAATTATGTTATTTTCGATACGGTACTGTACTGTAACAGCTGGATCGTCCACTGCTGAACACAGCCTCCCCTATTAAGGGGGTATTTGCCATAATCCCCACGCTTGGCAGGCGTCTTGGGGATCGCAGTGTAAGTTAGCAGTTCTTTAGAAGGCGCTGCTGCCCACCTTCCAGTATTTTTCCCTTAGTCGCCTTTTACGACACCCATGGGATGATATGGGGAGGTGCAATTCTGACCCGGCATCCCACGGGGTAATGTAAGACAACTAAGCCAAAAAAGTACTGAAGAAAAGCGTTCCTATATATATCCTGCGTTATAAAACCACTTTCCTATACAAACATAGTTTCATCATATTTTCAAATAGTAACGCTTCGTGGTTTCACCCGCACAGTGATGAATGATGATAATGATGCAAAGTATCTTAGTGTTAATTTAGCGCCTAATCTACCTCCGTACCAAATTTCACCAAAATTGGTCCAGCCGTTTCAGCGTGAAGAAGTAACAATCATACAAACACACTCACAAACTATACCCTGCAAAAATATTTTTAATTGTTTGTAGTACAAGTTACAACGTCAGTTGAATTATAAATGTCTCTCACATCCCCATACGATGGTTATGAACGAAAGGACAAAATTAGGGTCATGCGTCTCATATTATGTCATGTTGTAAATTGATGCATGCTTGGCGGTTAGAGCATACCTCGGCTATAGGGGTGGTTGGCGCGTCTTTGAATCCCGTACATGACGATATTCTTTCCTCTTAATTATTGTGATAATGATAAGGGATAACTGATAACAAGTATTCAAACTCAAATTCATGGATCTGGGATTTCCAGTTTTCCTTAAAATTATGGAAATGTTTATTGATTTTGTTCACAACTTCAAAGCTACATTTGAAATCGACTTTTAGTATTTGTTGGTTAAATGGTTCGATACTGTTTCTCCAGAAATAGCTTATGATGATGTTGTTTTCAGAGAACGCCTTCGGGCTATCTTCGCTGATGTCATCATAGTGGACGTCCTGGACTCTGGGGACGCCACCCACCTTGCTTTGCTGCAGCGGCCAGAACTTGGCATCACATTCACAAAGATCCACTGTTGGAACCTTACCCAGTATGAAAAATGTGTCTTTTTAGACGCTGATACTTTGGTAAGCATAGTTTAATTTATTAACAGAATATACAACACAATTAAAGCTACTACAATAAAAGCATTTAGATAATCTACAAGTCATTACAGACTCACAGACAGCCAAATACTACAACCCACTACCAGCTGGTAGATGGCAGCATTGCTCCGTTGAATTGCAATGCTTATAATTAATTATTAATATATTAACAAATTAGGCTACTTCGGCGTGATCAAAATCTGGCATCTATTTGTGCCAGATTTTGGTCTCGCGTCGCATCGACCAAGCGCTCTGATAATACAATGAGCTTTTTGAACCCAACGTCTCCACACCAAACGGCTCAAATATGTTACCAGTTAACCACTACCGAGGTTAGCACTCTTGCGCCGCTTGAATTGCTTCGCCGAAGTAGCCTTATTTGTTAATATATTAATAATGTTACTTTTTTATTGCTGGTATGTAAGCTTCTGACAACAATCTCACCTGATGGTAAGGTATGATGTGATCAAAGGTGTTAACAGGCTTAACCTAGAATTACTGGCTCTCAAGGACAGTTACTGCTGAGATTGTTTGGCGTAATGGCATAAGGCTTTGTTTTGTTGCTGATAGCCTTTAACCTCAATATTGGCTAATTGCTAAGTGATTATATGGTCAAAAATGTTGTTTAGGCTATAACTAGAACTGGATCTTGCCCGATACTAAGTGAATATATAGTCGAAGATGTTTTTTAGGCCTAGAATGAGAACTCAAAGCAGCTTTCAAACAAAACACGGTTATATACAAGCTATAGGCGACAGATTGTATACTTGAGGGTGGTAGCTAGTCAGGCGAGCATTTTCAAACTTCCCAGCACAATGCGAAGCATCTCATGAAGCTCAAGTTCGCGGCAGTATTCGGTACATTCTGTAACAATTTCCACTTGGCTAAACATTGCTGGTAATAGTTCCTATTTATATGACATCAGGTGGTAATCCTGAGTAAGATTCCAGGCTTATCACCTGATACACTGTAGTGGTATCAACCAAAATAGACTCATCTTGGTGGATATACCACCACAGTGCATTTTCGTCTCAAACCTCAAAAATTACTGTGTTAAGGTTTGAGACAAAGGGCGAAGAACTTCTGCCTCGGAATGACGAGACATTAGGTCTGACGCCAATGGGCAGGCGCTTACCTATAGGCGAGTGACTTGACAGTCGCTTCTGATCTATTTATTTTATTACCGTCCCCCATGCCATCTCTATGATAGCTAATGAATTAAGAATATCAACCAGCAAATTATTAGGCAAGTCTATAATATTAGATATCACATACAATACACAAGCAGCATCATCATCATCATCAGGACGACGTCCACTGTTAAACAAACTCCTCCCCCATAGAACGCTACGATAAACAGCTAATAGCCACTTCTAATCATTGGCTACCCGCGACTCTTACGATGTCGTCAGTCCGCCACCCATTTCTACGTCTTTCGGCACACAAGCATGCCTCTCTTAAAATAACAAATACCTACATATTAACAAGCGTTATTAAATGTAGATTGAAAGCGGAATGCTTCATTCATCTAAAAAAATATGTTGATAACACTGCAATATTTTTACATCTCAATTTTAAACAATAATGGACAAAAATATTTTTGTGGTAAACACTTCGATTGCAATATCAAAGAGCACATTGTGATAAACAGCTTTTACCCGGAGATAGCCGATACGTCTTGATCAATAAAAACTCGTTTTGTGAGTGCGTCTCCACGCCCCTGTAATACCGGTAATTGTTTGATAAATGTGTGCTTCTCGGTCTTTTAGCAGCTATGTATTCGTACACGAGTGTCGCGGCGCCGAATTATATGTATGTCGGTCTCTAAGCATACAATGAGTGTACATAGGATCATGCTCGTATTCTTATCTATCTTCATTCACAGTTTTACAAAGTATCTATATTGTAACACTGAGCTTCCTTCATTGGATCCTTGGAGTAAGTAATACGATGACAGTATAGTATTCTTATGTATATATATATATATATATGTAATAAAAACATTAAGATCGTTGGTCTGACCCACTAAATCCATGGTCTGACCATAGAAGCTCTAAATACAAATTCGGAGTGGGAGTAACCTAAATCTTTTGTTTATGCAAATTATTAACAAAATATAATGACGTACTTACATTATGTACTTGTTATAACGCAATAATGTTCTCCATTTACATGACATAAAGTAATTTTCCCAAAAACAATTTACATGTGCATTCAAATAGCGTCTTGAATTTCTTACAGCAAATGATCAATAAATATGTAGTCACGCCAAGACCACCTGACACTGCCATGTCACATAGCCACGTTTTCGATTAAATATTTGCAAGATCTGTCTCAGTCCCAGAATAGACATGACGAGACAGTCTATATGCCTAGCTTGCTAACTTCCGAATATTCGACTAACGACTGAGTAAAACTCATCAAATCTATTTCGATACGTAATTGTTTACTTGATAAGAAAGTCAATGTTACCGGACGTGGACGCCGGCGTAGTAACACGAGATGACGAGTTTGACGATGAGCATAACCGTGGCCCAAATATTTTCTTCCGACAATTTTGGACCAGATCCAAATTGTACACTTTCATTCTCTAATTTTCTTTCGAAGGCTAGACGTATCGTGTGACGAAAGCACTAACGAAATGACAGTGTTTTGGAAGCACCTTTTAAATATCACGATGCTATTTCATGAACTAGTTAAAGATTTCGATATAAAACATACAATTCAATATCCATTGAACAACAATGAGATAGTGTCTTTTTGGAATCCACTGACTTACATTATATTAAGTAATTTTTATCTCAGGTTATTGAGTCAACTGAAGTTTTATCCAATGCGATAAGACTGTTCGATAAATATTTGAGTTCGTGTATTATGTGTATAATCATTTGGGATATCACATCACGCTATATATAATAACGACATAGAGACAAGTTTTTCTAGTTATATTTTCGTTGCATTTTAATTAGTATACCTACCTTACAATACAAATCTTGAATCATAATATTATAATAGATAGATACTTAGATAACACTTTATTCTACTTTCTTACTACGAATAATTGTAGTAAAAAAATGTTGCATCTTAACGTAGTACAATCGGCGGCCTTATTAATAGGCAGCAATCTCGTCCAGGCAACCGTAAAAGGAGAATAGTCATAAAAGCTTAACATAGAAAAGTGACGCAAAAAATAAAAATGGCCACGCGCCAGTCGTGCCTCGCAACAGCCCGTAAAAATTATGATTGTTGGTTTTGATCATAGTTTCAAAACTACATTAGACGTCTTAAGCTCTTAAGTACCTATTTGTTAAATGTGACAAACAATGGAAGAGGAGAGCCAGAAAAAGACAGGAAAAAGAAGATATAAACCTATTTCATGAGTGTGTTTCCACACTATCGGCTATCTAGATAATTCATGAGAACAAACATTTACTAATTGAGTGAACTATGAACTACGTCTTGTGACTACTATAGAGCTATATAGACTATCTTTAATGTATTTATGAAATAAACAGACCGATTCATGATTTAAATCAAATCTTATTTATTGGATTCTAGGTTGCAATGTAGTTAATAGGATTAAATTAATAGCAATTGAGTAAATTTATCATTAAAGTAATATTAAATAGTATTTAATGTCAAATTTATAAATTATACAATATTCAAATAGTTATTAATTGTGATGTTATGTTAAGTTTATCATTTATAAAATCGTCTACTGTATAATAACATTTTTCAGCCAACAAATATTCTTCAAAAACGTTCAGCTTACAGTGTTTTCAACTATATCTGGTAGCTTATTATAAAGTTTAGGAGCCTTGAAGTAGTACACGCTGTTTTTAAAATATTACAGTCCGTGTATTTTCATAATGTGATATTTTTACTGTTTTACGTTTTGTTGCGAGTTTAACGTGGGTGTGTATTATATAATATAAACTGTTCAGGATGCTCCCTTACAAATAGGCAAGCTTCAAAGATATATATAATGAGCTAGACTAGAGTAATAATTATGATTTTCTATCTAGGCTTACAAGTTTGTTTCTGTCTTGTACCAAACATGGCCCTTATGCAACTTTTTTGGACCTTAAATACTTAGCATCAAAAGATTTACAGAATTTCCCCGTTGAAGAATTCCGTACCGCAAATTTAATTTGAAGATACAAAACCATGATACGCAGTTACAGCAGTTTTACGTACGTTAACTACTTCAAAGGTGATTATTATCTTCACCTGGATCAAAATAGCTCCTATAAGTGATGGGTGTGTAATGTGAATCAATTGGATCCCGTTATTTGTGGGCTAGTTGAAATGGTAGATCATAACAAGTCTTTCACGATAATGGCTTAAGACGATAATTTAATTTTACGTAAAAATTTTTGTTCATGTAATATTTTCACTTATTATTATGTGCTGGAATACTGGTTTTTGTTAAAACACATTCAAATTTTTAGTAGGTATATCGAATGACTGCACTATCTAGTTTCACTTCAGTTATCAATATAGTAAACACAAAAAATCATAAAAGAAACCTAATTTACAAAGATT
This sequence comes from Plagodis dolabraria, assembly GCA_963854805.1. NCBI lineage: Eukaryota > Metazoa > Arthropoda > Insecta > Lepidoptera > Geometridae > Plagodis > Plagodis dolabraria. Next base: position 9,652,582 of record OY978442.1, read on the forward strand.
GTGTGTCATTTAAAAATAATCTCGCGATGTTTTGCTGTACCTATATATAAAACTATGTTAGTAACATAGCTTATTATAGTTACTAACCTAGTTCAACCCTGATACCCTTCATATTAAAATGGTATCATAAATTGCTAATCCGGTTTGTCTCACTGCTGCGGAAAGATCTCCCTTCCCTTCTTCCAAATTTGTTTAAATTGAATGCTAATTAAGGTCTAATCTTTCTGATCTGAGTTTTATTGGTCACGTTATATTAAAGTTTTTTTTTTTTTTTTATTGCTAATAGGCCTTGACCACAATCTCACCTGATGGTAAGTGATGATGTGGTCGAAGGTGTTAACAGGCATAACCTAAAAAAAAGTAGTATGAGACATTTATAAAATAGGCCAACATTACACTTTTACGTCTAGTATGCTAATTGAACGACCATTATAGCTGTGTTTTTGATTATATATTATATATAGTTTTTTGCAAAATCTTAGTAACTCAGCGCGTATACACGTTGTAAAATCATGTATCATACATATCCCCAGGTGGTGCAAAACAGCGACGAACTATTTGAAAGAGAAGAACTATCGGCGGCACCGGATGTCGGCTGGCCCGACTGCTTTAACTCCGGCGTGTTCGTATTCTCTCCTTCGGCTGAGACCTTCAATCGGCTGATCACCTTCGCACAAGAACGCGGCAGCTTTGATGGTATCTATCTCTTTAAAAAACTAATATATAGGTTAACAATAACCAGTCTAAGTAGAGATTAAAAATTAAACCAATAACAGCGAAAATAAAAGCAATTTAATCATCGAAAATACCAAACAGTGAGTCCAGATGGATATGGGTATAAAACTTCTCCAATTTTCAACACATATCTTTCGTCAGTTACCTTATTGCATGACTGTATGTATACAAAAAACTTGGGGAGTTCGTATTATTAGAATAATTGATTAATTATGGAATGTTTCAAAACAGGTGGCGATCAAGGTTTGTTAAACTCTTTCTTCTCCGACTGGGCTCGCGGAGACATCAACAAACATCTGCCTTTCCTGTACAATGTCACCTCGGCTGCCTTCTACTCATATTTACCTGCACTGAAACAGTAAGTTTTTCATAACTACGACATGTTATTTTCTATGTGTAAACTGGTTGATCTGTGTCGCTTGAAATCTGTTGAGTTATTACGTCAGAATGTAACACTTCCGCATAAGTATAATAGTAGATCATAAAAATGCAATTTCTTTCTACAAAGATAAGCTTGCACTACGACATTTTCGTAACACAGATGGTGATTACCTCATCGACTTTGCATTCCACCTTATCAGAGTGGACCATGATTCAATCAATTTCTTAAGTGGAGTCAGTATTGGTAGAAATTACTGTTTTCTATTAGGTGGGCGGCTTGCCAATTCTACACTTGAAAAGTGTCGGTGTTTTAGATATCTTCTATGCTTTTCTAGTTTCGGCCACGATTTGAAGATTATTCACTTCATTGGTGCGGCTAAGCCATGGCTGCAACGTTTCAACTTCGAATCGCGGTCGGTAGACGCGCCAAATCACATTCAAGGGTTATTGCAACTCTGGTGGGACATCTTCGTAAGCCAAGTACACACTGAGCTCGATGTTACAATGGTAAGTTGACAGCACTACATTAAGTTAGAGGCATCATTCAATTTTGAATCTGAGTATCATTTATTTTCGATTCTGTTGTACCTAGTATGTTTTGATGACATTATTATTCTTGCAGCAACCTATACAGACCTATTGAATGAAAGTTGATATTTAAGGTTTAGACATTATAACTATAGAAAAAGGTTAAAACCGCAAGATTTTCCTAAAATAGTATCATTGCGAATCATATTTAGGTTAAATCTTGTCATTTGATATCTGTATCTGGTTGGAATCAGACCTGCCTTGCGGTTTCTTGACTCTTAGACCGCAAATCCTTCGCGGTATACTGCCCAGCTTACAGTAAATCGATCCATTCTCATATTAGCATCTGAATTGAATACTACAACATGTTTTCCAAGCATCCAAAGTGGGAACCTCAAATTGCAGAGGTGAGAATTATTGAAAAAGTTGTATATAATAGCGTCGTATAAATAGACTTCATAGATATTTATATTTCTGCTGCCTTTCAAAAAAGTTTGTACAGATTTTGATACCTATTCCTCAATTATTGTATTGTTATTGTGTATATCCCTAACTAAACTATAACGCTTGCACCGCGAAGCTTGTGCACCGTAACTAGCGCTATTTATCTGCACCTGTCTTGGAGCATTTTGATGCCAGTTATAAATGCGTTTCTCCAAAATACTAACATATTCTAATAACTTATCTTTTTCGGCTGACAGTCGCTTTAAAGGTTTGCTAAATTTAAGTTGGGAGTACTTAGATGGTGTTGGTATTTTGGTGGAACCTCACCGCGATGGCTTCATAAACATACATTAGACGTACAGCACTGCTTTAGTTTATATCATTTCAGTATATTTCTTATCTCTCTTGTAGAAAACTTTTGTATGTTTATAATGTTATCGTTAAACCTTTTGACTACTAATATAAGCTTGAACAAAGCTTGTTGCACTGTTTTAGATATTTGTGCGTGAAGCTTAGTTCAAGTGTTTGTTTGCATGCATTGCCATTGAGTTGTTTCACTTCGGCGGTAGGTTGAGTTGGAGGACAAACCGGAGCCACCACCGGCGCAACCTCCTCACGACGTCAGCCAAAATCTCCACTACCAACCAGTATTGGACCCAGAATCAGAATTTCCATGGCATCGACAGGATTTTCAAAAGGCCGAAGAGCTAGAGTGGCCTGAAAGGCATATTGATTTGTCAGATGTCCACGACCCTTGGGAATCACACAAAGGGCATATCCCACCTATCACGGACGAAACGACTGCTGAATATTCGGAAAGATTACAAGACAATCTAGAGGAAATTCGGAAATATGTATGGGATTATAAGCATGCAACGCAGCCGAATGTTCAAGAACAGTATCAACAACATGATCAACATTGGCCTCCGCATAACACTCAACATCACGAACACCACAGCTACCACGACAGTAACCAATATAGTGAACAACCACATCAAGAATACAATCAAAGCTACCAACATCCAGAACAACACTGGTCACACGTTCAAAACGAGCAACAACAACAGAGCTCACACAGTCATCATCACCACGGTCAGTCGCAACAACATGGCCAACATTGGCACCATGAAACTCAGGATAATTCTCACCAGATTCATCACCACGAAGATAAACAAGATCATCATCATCATCATCATGCATCGAATTTTGAATATCATGAAAATTCTAGTCAATCAAACGACGACCATCATTCGAATGAAAATTTTCAATACATTAACCATTACATTCAACATGAGCCGCAGTATCATCGTGGTGATGAGCCAGATAAACATCACGAACATCACGGACACGCTCCCCAGGTACATCCATATAAACATTCTAACACCCACACACATGCACACGAGGTGGAGGTTCGTCACGTCCACGTGCTACCGGAAAAAAAACGTAAACGTCGCCCTCGCAGACTCCGTATAGACGTTGCCAACGAAACTAAATACGCTTTGATGAATGGAGATATTTCGGAAACGGAGAGCGATATTTCCGAAGATGTAATACCTAGGCACCCTTATGACGGTTTCTATTTGCGGCATAGGCCGACGATCGACGCTCGTGGACGAAAAATATGCACACATGAGATTCCCCCCACCCCATCCCCTACGCTGTCGCCACCTGAATCTCCGACGCCATTAGATTACGAGACGGCTGAGGAAAATCAACCGAGTGACGACGAAGATCAAGTAAGTCTCCATTTAAAAGCACCGATGCAGTTTCTAAAAGGTAACATTATGTTTTTTTTGCTCAAATGCCCGGAGTGTGATTGTCAGCCGAATGTAGAATTATACGCCCGCAATTAGTGGAAGCATTTGCATGCCCCGTTTGAAACCTCAACCTGAAGATCTGAAAATGCACGTATGTAACTATCAATTAACTATTCCTTATATAAAATAATCTAACATAAATCTACAATGAAATCATTGAGATGAGATCCGGAAACAAAAGTCACTAAACCTGAATCTCTAACCGTTTTAATATGTATGTTTCAGAGTGGCGTCGCGGGTAACTTGGCAAGAGTGGTTCCCGGAGCAAGTACTTACGAAGCTCTGGACGACCTAACTCGTCGTCAGGGCTGGGAAGCTGGCAACATAGATTATATGGGCGCGGATGCCTTTGACAAGATCTGGGCAAAGATTTCGCAAACGTTGAGCACGCCTCGTACTTCACCTCCTAAGCAATCTTCCCCACCTAAAGAGATCAGTCCACCGGCACCCGAAGAAGTAAAAGTGGAGGCGAGTGAAGTTATACAAGAACCAGTGAGTGAACCAGTTGAGGTCGCTAAAGAAGCTATTGTTGCGGAAAGTCCGGCGTCAGCTGCCCCAGTCGTTTCGGCTGTCGCTATTGAAACTCCGGCTGCACCAGTTGTAACTCCAGCCACACCAGTAGAAGCCCCAACAGAAGCCCTATTAGAAGCCCCTGTTGTCGAAGAGGCCGTCGTTCCCAAAGAAGCCCCGGTCCAGGAAGCTGCACCAGTCGTAACACCGACGCCTGTAGAGCCCACTCCATCCGTAGTAGCAGCCCCGGTAAATGTACCTGCTGAAGTAGCTTCAGCTGAAGCGACGCTCGCTGAAGTAGCGCCGTCTGATATTCCTGTGACTGTAGAGTCCCCTACACCTGTGACAGAAGTGGTTGATCCTGCGGACGTGCCCGTCACAGTAACGGCTGTAGAGCCTAAAGAAAAGACTGAAGTTGCGCCAGTAAAAGATGCAGAATTACCTAAAGAAGTACCTAAAGCTGCTGTGGCCTCCCCAGCTCCCGCTCCGGCCACACCAGTGAAGGAAGCACCGGTAACAGATAGCCCTCCTCTTGCCAACACCCCGTCCAAAGAAGAAGCGCCCGTAGCCCCGGCTGCCAAATGTGAGTATGACACAGCAGTCAGTCCCTAACAGCTTTGCACTCTCAGTTCTCACCGAGTTTATTTTGCAGTTTTGTTAAACTAATATCTTTTATATAGTACAGCTGCATCTGTTTTACGAGGACTGAATAATTCGAGAATTGGTCCGCGTAAAATTCGATGTATTATTTGTGCCGTTTTGTGACGTTTGGTTTTTATGTTTATTTACTGAGCATAAGTTTCAAAAATCGTTGTTATTTCACCCAGCTACCGAGGAGGCAGCGCAAGAGACGCGGCTTTGATAGAACAGGTAATGACACCACACTTGGGCCCAACACAACTTCCTAGTTTCCCGGTAAATATTCGGGGTGGGTTATGGTGGAGGGTGTTATCGTTTATACGTTGTAATCTTGTGACGTCAGCGAAATCAGAGCAAAGTGTCATGTGTTGTTTATGTAAAACCGATGGATTCAGTTGTAACTTTATCGTTCTCTAAAATTGTGATTTATTACGTGTATGTTGGGTTGCGTCCAAGTGGATGCAGTAAGTAGGGACGTCCGCGTCGGTCGAATACTCATGGAGCTATTCTTGGCTCCAATTATGATTTCCTCTTGTAATGATCATTAATGCCAAGTTTATTCATTATCGAAGTGAGTTACGACCTTCGTGATGCGCAGCAACATGTTCAATGAAGATGTTGCTGAGCTATTTTCTGTTTGCATCCCCTGAGTTTGCCTCGGTTTGTCAATCACAATAGACGAAACTGCAGCAAAACTCAGACTTTGTGTTTTGTTTGCTTTACATGTCCGTTTCACACATTGCAAGGAACATTATTCAAGCTTCTCACAAGACGCACTCACACAGTAGTCACTTATGCCGCACCAGCGAACACCTTTAGAATAAAATCCATATATACCTCACAAAAAATATTAAACAGTTTTGATTAAATTTTAATAAACTCAACCCCATCCGTATCGATCCAAACTTATATAAACTAAGTACAAATAATTATCCTTGTAATGAACGTAAGCTTTTGGAATCTCCGCTAGACTGACAATCTAACTATCGCCTGCTGCGTTGTTCGATTTAACCATGTACAAATGCTTCGTTTTCCCTCGACTTTGTTCCAGGCCCTAACCGAGCTTGCTCTATAATGTGACCGCAATACTAACCGGCGAGAGTAACCGAACGAGAAAATAAGGGCGCGGTCTGGTTTTGTAGCGGAGGAGCGTCGCAAGCCGGTGGGCAAGCTGCAGCTGCAGCCGCCGGCGGCTGCCGACGCGCTGCCCACGCCTGACAGCGAGGCGGAGGATGCAGCCACGCTCGCCCACGCCATCATCGCCAGCGAGCTGCGCACGCCCACGGTCGACACGCCTTCCACCCCCGCCGGCCCCGCTTCACCTCCCGTGCCCGCAAACAAAGGCCTCAAGGTGGAAGAGCCCGAGGTGCCCACGCCACCTGTGGGAGCGGTCTCGCTCGCCCAGATCGGTGTTAAGCCTAAAGAGAAGACCACGACAGCCGCGCGGATAGAATCCTCGATCGCAGCTGCGACGCCCGACTCGCCGACTTCGCCGGTCGCGCCTCAGGACCCACCCAAAAAGAAGCTCGTCAAAAAGGTGGTGAAGAAGGTGGCCGCGGCCGCTGGCACGGGCGAGGAAGCGCCCGTGCCGCCGCCGCGCAAGAAAGAAAAGAAACCCAAAGAGAAATGAGCGGCGCCTCGCTACCCATAGTTCCTCTGTGCCATAAACGCCATAATCGTGCCTCAATGTTATCGTCTTTATTTTCGTATACTTAATGCTTTTATTTAGCTACCGCGTAACCTTTATGTTAGATATAACTCTTAATCGTCCATCGCATGGCCATTATTATTGTTTAGCCTAAAATTTTATATTCTTTATACTTATTTTATTATTTAATAAGTACTTATTTTATGTTTTAACAATCGCATTATTCGGTTTTTAAAATCAATTTTATTACCAAAGGATGAGACGTATTTATTAAATTGATAAAGATTTTTTTATGTAATTTTGTATTAAAAGTCTATTTTGGAATTCTTTGTTTTATTAATTTATATGCATGGGGACAGAACACATATTGCCGAAATGTAAGTGTAACTCTGTCTGCCTTCCCTTAGGCGTGATGATATGTTATGTAACCCAGTGTAGCGATTGTTTGTAGTAGGTGAAAGCTCACCTAGGCCACCTAAGGCGCGCAGAAGGGCCGAACGCGCCGTATAGTGTTCGATTTCATACAGCTATTCAGGTCGTTCGTGTAACTACTAGTTCACCTTTTAGCAAGACTGTCTTTGTGGGGACCACCGTTACATAGTGTCAGATATTCTTCTTTTAAACAGGAGTGTGCAAGCATTCCTGTGTATAAGACATAAGAACTAACGTCTCAGAGTGACTTGCGCAGTGCAGTGTCAAGTAAAACGATAAAGGTGACATTGAAACTGTAATGGACAGTTGTGACGCTTACCTATCAACAAGAAAGCAATCCGTCCACTTCATAACATTAAAAAAATTCACGGCAAAAATGTTATCTTATCAATTAAAAAGTTATGTAGACCTAGGCCTATCTATAGTAAATTGTGTAGGTAGTAAGATAAAATATATGGATTAAGGCAAGCAGACGACGCAATGTAGGCAGGTTATGTTTGATAAAATCTCTTTTTATTAACAGTAAAAGTAATATTAAGCCCCGTGAGTTGACGCGCAAGAATTGTAGTCCCATCATATCTTCCTGTGGAAGGCGAAAGAGGGCATGAAAAGAAAAATACTAGAAGTGCAGCAGCGTCTTCAGAAGGACTAACATGTTACACAAGGAAGGTTTCTCAGCAGTGGAGGATTCAGCTGTTACAGTATAGTAATTTTAAACAGTTGGTATGAATATCGATACAGGCAGGTTAATAATAGAAATATTATTTTTTACTGTCATGGTTGTATTTACTATTTAATTTTGGCCTTAAGACAAAAAAATTGTAGGCGATACACCTCATACCTGCAAGAATTTTAACTAACTAGGCCTATTAAACCTTTTTTATTGCTGATAGGACCACTATCTCACCTGATGGTAAGTGATGATTTGGTCGAAGGTGTTAAACAGGCTTAACTTAGAATTACTGGCTCTCAGGACAGCTGCCGGAACACACCGTAAGGTGGGTGGTCGCTAGCCAGGCGGGCATTTGCAAAATGCCCTTCTACCATGCGGTGAGCGGGATTCGAACCATGGATCTGCTGCGCGGCAGATGTCACTGAGCCGTCAATGCTTCAAAATTCTTATCAATGTATACCTAGGTTGTATGCTGGTAGATTTCGGTAGTGCTAATTTATTACTGGGTCTAAATAGTTTTTACTCTAGTATTCTGGTGCGTTATACTACTGTGTACTTCGTCAGAATAATATTCTGTAATATTTGGCTTCAGTAGAAAATATTTTACTACATACCTGAAATATTGCCTAAATTACACTAAAGCCAAAAGTAAAGAATCTCACTAGTTTTGTTTACCTCGCATTCGCTAAATTTGTACCTCTCTCTTCCGACAAAATTTCAAAACTTAGGCGCCTTCGGGTACAAATTCAATTGGCAATTGTTAAAAAATCCACTAACACGCTTATCATACTAATTATTATTACCAACAGGATATTTACCGTGTTTAACGGTAAATATCCCGTTGGTAATAATAATTATAATTTTAATGACCGTGACAGTTTAAAAACTCATAACGCTTATCATACTGCTGATATACCTGAATCTTGAAACTCGAATTTCTCTGAATGTTGGAAGGTGGCCTCTATTTCCTACACAAAATATGAAAACGGAGCTTAAAAATTATATAAGTACATATAATTTTTAAGCTAATATAATTTTTAAGAAAGACGCTCAAATTATTCCCTTGCCTAAAAAATCAAACCCTAAATCTTATTCCGATTATCGACCCATTTTTATCCTTCCATTCCTGTCAAAAGTTTTCGAGCGTCTTATCTACAACCAAATTAGCAAATTCTTATCTAGTCACAATCTCTTAAACCCTTTTCAATCTGGCTTTCGACCTGGGCATAGCACTGTAACTACTCTCATCAAAATTACTGATGATATCCGTCTTGGAATGGACAACGGCCAACTTACCGTATTAACTCTATTAGATTTTAGCAACGCCTTTAACACTGTTAATTTTGACATTCTTCTTGCTCTCCTTCGCTCAATTAACATTTCTCCAACGGTATTTGATTGGTTTCACAGTTATCTGTACGGGCGCAGGCAGTGTGTTCGCCTTGAAGATAAATACTCTTTGTGGTGTAACACGTCAGCAGGCGTCCCGCAAGGTGGCGTCTTATCTCCTTTATTGTTTGCTTTGTTTATTAATTCCATTTCTCACAACCTCACTTCTTCCTACCACCTATATGCAGACGATCTACAGATTTATTCTAAGGCACCAGTTAATAAAATATCTGAAGCAATTCAGACTGTTAATGCTGATCTTGATCGTATAGCTAAATGGAGCAATTCTTTTGGGTTACAAGTAAATCCCATTAAGACACAAACAATAGTAATTGGTAGCTCAAGATTGCTGTCTACAATATACTGGACATTACTTCCTCAAGTTTTCTTTGGTGGTATTGCTATTCCCTTTAGTAGCTCTGTAAAGAATCTTGGAATAACAATGGATCGCTATATGAGGTGGGATCAACAGCTACAAATCACCAGTCGCAAGCTATTTGCCGCAGCAGGATCCTTAAAAAGGTTGCGCAACTTTCTTCTAACAGCCACTAAAATTGCATTAGCTCAATCTCTTTTACTTCCTATTCTTGACTACGCTGATGCCTGCTATCTAGATCTCACGGAGGAACAGCTAGATAAACTTGAGCGTCTTCAAAATTTTTGCATTAGATTCATATTTGGTTTACGCAAATATGATCACGTATCTCAGTTTCGTTCTAAGCTCAATTGGCTGAATATACGTTTTCGCCGGAATGCTCATATTCTCAGTCTCCTTTACAATATATTGTTCAGTCCTACATCCCCGCGCTATCTCAAGGAACGCTTCGATTTCCTTCACTGTTCTTCATACACGTTAAGGTCATCAGAAAATCTCACACTTGAAATCCATCCTCATACGAGTTCGTTTTATAGCAAATCCTTCACTATTCAGGCTGCCCGCTTGTGGAATTCTCTTCCTGTATCAATCAGACAAGCAACGATTCTCAATATGTTCAAGGATCAAGTTAAAAGGTTTTATTTGTCCAATTAATTTTGCACTATATTTTTGTCAATTTCTATGCTATATATGAGATAATATTATAATATGTACTATATTTTTATATAATTTATAGGTATATGTATATATCATTATCTATTTATGTATGTTGCTATGTATATGTTTATATATATATATATATATATATATATATATATATATATATTATATATGTTTATAATTGTATCTGTTTAATTATTATAAAAACCTATATGTATGCTATTCTTTATATATTTGTTTAGAAATTACACTAAAATACGTTTTATTTAAAAATGTTTTTATGAAATTTGATTATGTATTTGGACTACACCCGCCTCTATTGTTTTATTCGTTCAACTCCATCCTAAGGTTGCCTGGTAGAGATCACTTTTAGTGATAAGGCCGCCCATTGTAACACTATGTTATTATAATTTAATGTGTTAACTTTTATATTTCTAAAGTGGTGTAACAATAAAGAGTTTTCTATCTTTCTATCTATCTATCTATAACAATAGAGTAACCTGCTAAATGGCATCACAAAACAAAAGCGGGCTAATAGACTAGTCAACTTACTTCGACAAGTGTCTATACATCAAAAATTATTTATAATTAAGCCTACGAATAAAATTCATTCGCAGAATTAAGTAAAAATTATTTCAGATCCATCACATAGCCCACCTAATTGTTTTAAAATAATTATTTATATGTATTTCTGAAACATTGACCTATATATACTAGACGCGACATCTCAAACAAGGACCGGTGCAAGTATGCTGGCCGGGCACTCGTAAAAATTACACGTGCTTAAGTTCGAATATTGTGTATTATCAATTGTGTATTTTGAATACACAATTTTCGAACGTAAAGCGCGTGTAATCTCTACGAGTGCCCAACTGCGTGTGGAATGTGGGGGAGAATATTGCACTGGTCGACTATCCTCGTTTGAGATGTCGCGTCTAGTATATATATTACGTCAATGATCTGAAATTATTTTGACAGATTCCGACGTAGATCAACCGAATATACGGTCGTCCTTTTAGCTAGTTTAGCCTGGTCTTGCACTACAATGGTGAATCTTGTGTGTTCATTCATAATATGGTAAGGGCATTTGACACAAACTGGTGTACTTTTGAAGGAAAGGCCAACGTCTTGTGAGTGGTTCACAACTTTAACCAGATACCTACAAATTCGCAGTCAGTTCAAACAAATGAAAAATTAGTCAAGTTGCCATTTATTAATAAATAATGGCGTCCCATAGGGCACTTTACTTGACCGTTTTTACTAAATCATCTGATCTCATTGATTCTTCTTTGTAATGTTAACATACCTACCACTTGTTCTCAATGATGTTGCTAGCAAAACCGCTAGCGGTTTTTCAATAACACTACACAAAATAGTTACCTATTTGATATGCAAGGCTGCATAGATGTCTTTTAGCATGATTTTTAGAAGCTTAGCTTTTAAAAGTTTTAAATGAATATTATGTAGGTTTAAAAATCAAAATTATTTTCTGTGCTAGCGGATAAAAAGTTCTTTTCTACGCAGATATTGAATAATAAATAAACAACACCTTTGCGAGCTTTGTGAGATGAAAAATTCTGTTATGCAGGGCTGCAAAATTGTTATTTGGAGCGAGACTTGAGCAACTCGAGAAAACGAACGATCCTAAGATTAAAGTTCAAAATATATAAACCTGAGCATACCGAAGGTACGAGACGCCAAATAACTTGGCTGCCGAGCGCGACACACATTTTTTCATCTCACTCCAGCGAGGAAAATTCTAAGTGCAAGAAAAACAGCTATAATGTAGTAGTAAATTTAAAAATTTGCGTTTCTTTATAGTAATAAAACCGGCCAAGTGCGAGTTGGAATCCTACACCGAGGGTTTCGTATCAACACGAATTTATCCAATAATCAAATTGAGATTTTTATCGGGAGTCCAACCTACACTTAGATAGTAGGTATTTAGTATTTGATGTTATTCCTTAGATAACAGACTATATAATCAATCATACAAGGAAAAACGTGTAGTTTTGAAGATGTCATCATACTTAACCAAAGATTGTTTTGGCCCTATTTGCATTTGGCAAGTTTTTAATATATTATCAAACATCAGTTTACACTACATGAAGCCGTCAACAAAATAGCGGAAAAAGTTTAACAAAAATATAATGCGCTTTAATATATCTTCCCAGTATATGGTGAAAAGCGACACCTATATATTCGATGCGTCATTTAGACAGCATACATTAGCAGACAACACAACTGCCTCGTGTCGTGACTACAAGTTTCGATATAAACTGTTTCAAAAATACTAACACAGATGACACTTTATTAAAACCGAGCAGATAAACTGTTGTATTTCAGTGTTACCATTCTACTTATTTTGTAATCAACCAATGCATGGCATACTATTTTTACAGGGACAAAATTAAATATTAGTTTATTGTGATGTACTGAGACTGAATGTGTTTTATTTAGTGGCTCTGTAGGCTGAATACCTCGCGACGCAAATATATTATATATATTTACGTTTTAAACCCTCATACCTCCTGTGTTTTGAAAAAAAAACAAATCCTGAATCGGCAGAAATAAATCCATTTAGTTTAATTATAGAAGGTGTTCACCAAATTTCACGAGCATCTTTTGAGAAATGCGACGACGAGGAGAACAATCAGAAGCCCGGACAGACATACTAAGGCATTTTCATCGAAGCTGAAAGCTGAACTCAATGCTCCATGAGTACCTAAGTGTTGCGTGCCTAAAAGACTGACTGTAATGCACATTCTGCAATGGAGCGTCAGTTCAAATATTTTTATGTTATAAATTGATTAGATGTCGATAAGTCGTTTTCCTTGTGGTTAAACTTCACAACTGTCCATTACAATTGAAAATATCACCATTTTAGTTCTGCTTGGCAATGCCCTGCGCTTGTCACTCCAAGACGTTCGTTCTTATTTCTCGTTTGCTCGGTTATCGATGACACATTGTAGCTGAACTTTCTAGCGAACTAAAATGTATGGCAAATAAAAAACTTACTTTTCAATATAAAAAAAAAACAAACCCAGTCGTCGCCGGACCCTTTCAAATCATCAATTTGAAATAAACGTCTTTTAGTTTCCTTGTAAGATATATTATTTACTGCTTGAAAACAAATAATTCATTTTTTTGTTACAAAAGTGCCTTAAATGAACACAAAGTTATTTTTACTTGGAAAAAAACTACATTTAGTTTGAATTGCACGGAATTGTACATTCTCTGGTAAATAGGTATCGTATATTTTCTCAATTGCAACTGGCAGCACCGCTCAGTACTTATATTTCAAGAAAAAAACAACGAACGAAACGCGCGCTTCGATTCGTACCGAAGCGAAGTCCGAACCGAACGAAACGAACCAGTTTGACAGTAACTGCGTCGCGGTGAGGTTGTGTCACTTTGTTCAGTGAAGTAACATTCACATTTTCATTGTTTATAAACAGTTTTCGTTATCAATAAAGATCACAAACATGAGTTTATGAGCAAAATTAAAAGCTTTCGCGTGTCCGTTTAGTAAATCGTGCTTATATCCAGGAATTCGTTGTGGATTTGTAAGTTTTATTCGGCTGTGTATCGGCGAGGACTCGGCACCGTTGATTTCTTCGGACGGTGGATGAAAATGTGAAACAAATGTGTAATGTTAGTGAACTTTGTTTGCTGAGTATTGCTGGGGACGATTATTTAACGGTATTGTGAAGATAAATTGACACCATGAGGTGGTTGGTGTTTATATTCCTCTTGCCAACTTGTTTGGCTCATCTGAATGTTTACCTGAGCAGCGCGGAAGTTTGGAGGCTGTTGGGTAAGTTTTTTTGTATATTTTAATGTAGAAAATATTGGTTTTTATTCATACTAGTACATTGACGTACTTACGTAGATGGTACTTAAACGAGCGTTGATAAGAGATAAGGGACATCAACTGCTACATTATTTTATTGCTTACCTATTAAATCAGTTTCATTGACATTATGTACTCTGTCCTACCCCCTATACTATCTACCTATATTACCTATCTATAATATCGAAAGTACAAATACAAAATTAGTTTTTTGTGTTAGTTAATTCTTAATTTTGGTCTTAATTTCTAGGTCTCCTTCCTGCCATATAATAAATAATGGAGCAATTTTGTTGAAAGTTCTGTTATGATAGCTAGTACCAGACCACTATCTAATGGTAATCGATTCTGTGTTCAGAGATGTTATTCTGGCTTAGTCCAGAATGGAATCTAGCTCCGAAGTACAACTAACACAATACACTGTTGCCGAATTGGTACCAATTGACTACTTGAAAGTGTAAGCTAGTCAGGCAAGCACTTAAAACTTTCCTATCTGCAGGATTTAACCCAAAGAGCCAACTAACCACCTACCTTAGTTAGTAGACCATTACTCGGTATGTACTTAGTAGCAGCTAGGTACATTATGTTGCGAAAATAGTATTAAATAGGTACATAAATATACTACAATGTCATTTCATCCATCAGTTTAACTAAGCAATATACTTTTGTTGCCAAAAGTACTACACATGTTATGTGGTCTAGGTTATATTGAAGCCTCATTTTACCTTGGAATCGGTATTTAATTGCAGTTCATAAAAAAGAAAGATTACGAAGGACTGTCACACAAACTGTCTGAACCTCTTTACATACCATACTTATAAGTAATACACATATATTGTATAAAACATGTGCATCTCTAGTACTGTATACCTACTACAATAATAACTACTAAACATCAGCTGATGCAAATTCGTACATAAAATCTATGTAAAAAAAATGCAATTACCAATCTATACAGATTAAGTACAGTATTGTTGAGTAGAGTACTTTAAATTAAATTAAAACTGTTTTTTTAATAAGGCTAGTAGAATTTATACAGTCTTCATTTTAACTATCAGGGACTATTGCAGATTCTAGACTGCTACTGAAAATTTATATCTGAGATTCACCTAATAACTATTATGATCTGTGGATTGACCCAAGGACATCGACGTTTCCAAGATAAATGTATTATGCTCATGTAGTATGGCAGTCAATGTAATATGCTCACCCTCCTGCAACCAATAGAATTGCATATTTTTAGGAATTAGTAGTTTGAATTGGCCGAAAATGTGTCCCATATGAAATTTTTGCATATTCATAATTTGGCATAGTTATGTTAGGGCAAACCGGTTAATATTACTTAACATTAACCATTATTATTATTATTGCCATAGTATTTATGTAGTGGTAATTTCCATAATATGCAAAGTTGGTTATTATGCGTTTATACAAAACCCACCAAAGTATTTTTATACATATATAATTTAAATTAAATATAATATAATTTAAATTATATATTAAAATAAATTAAATATATAATTAAAATTATATATTAAAATAAATTATATATATGATTTAAATTTTAAGAGTAGGTACTTTAAGAATATTTAGGTTGATATTTGTTATATATAACAAATCCAACCAAAATATTCTTTTTAATTACTATATTAATAATAATATCTGTTTTATTTTTTAGCCAAGCACTTGACACAATTCATGCATTTTAAAATTACATACTAATTTGATTCTACATACATGGCATTTATAAAATGCACATATTTTGTGTCCAATGTTGACCCAAACATATATTTTAAGAGTAGAAATTCAAGTTTTTTTCTTGTGGGCTTCAGTGCATGGGAGAAGTTAGCCTGTCAATGGGGGACTGTTAATTGACAATTTAGACCGTATTTAGTTAAGGGGTCTATCTTAAAAATCTAAACTACTTAGGATTCTGAAATCTCCATATATTATGTACAATAGCCTCTATTTAACTAACAACTTAACTTACTGAAAACGCTGATTTAGAAATGCAGTTATAACAAATCAGCAAAAATATTCTCTTTAACGGTAGTATAATAAATATATTCTCTTTAATGGTAAGTGGTCTACATAATTGGGTAGGTAGATGATAGATATATATGCCCTTCATTCACTCTAGCCATAAAGACTTTTTGTCAGTAATAAGGTGATCTATTCCTCATTTACCACCATCAGCAGCCAGTTGAGCAAAGGCCCCTAAGTAATATTTAATGTTTTTTATGGTAAATTTCGATTAAAAGCTAAGTAGAGAAAGCAACTTTATGTAAGCTCAAATAATCTCATTTCACAGCAATTGTAAATGACAAAATAAAGTGTAAATCCATAAAAGGGCCTTTTAACCATCCTTTTATCTGCCTTTATTCAAGGAAATCTTATTCTTTAGTTACAATTTCTTTGCTCTGTGGTGACAATGCCTGTTTACACAATAGGGGACCCCTATCCTATAATATTCCTCAAAACAGTATTCTTTGGTCTTGCTTGAGTTTCCAAGAATTGTTAAGGTCTACATATTTCAATATCTTTGATAAGGTGATTGTTAGAATTCTATAATTAAACATCAAGATATTGTCTTAGTTAATAAATACCTAATTTTACAATAAGACTTATACTTAGTTAGTATAGTAACATTTCGAAAAATAATCACTTTTTCCCTTAAATATAAGGTTTTTCTCTTTTAGAATGTAAAAGGTAGCCCTGGCTGATTTTAAAAAGAAGACCACTAAAGTCCACTGTCTCTTCTCTTGTTACATAAGTTTGTTTTTTTTTGTCTGTGAATGGGAATCTGCTCTCAAAGTAACTAAACAAAATTGTATGTATCTACTATTGTTCTTAATAAGCTATCCTTTGATCACTATCTCACCTGATGGTAAGCGATGATGTGGTCGAGGATGTTGTTCAGGCTAACATAGAATTACAGGCTGTCAAGTATAGTTGCCGGAACACCGACAGATTTTCTGACTGGAGGGTCGTAGATAGCCAGGCGGGCATTTGCAAAATATTCTACCAACATAATACGCATCCCACTTACGGAAAGAAACCGCAAATTTGGATTATAAAGTTGCCAATTCATTTACGTTTAGCATAACTTATATGCCAAAAAAATGGGAGTCCTTTTGAAGAGCGTCCACTGTCTTTTTGTCTGTCTGTCGGGAGTCAAGCGCGTAAACCGCCGCGGTGGTGGTTCTTACTTCTTACTATGGTCACGGTAATGTTATCCTATGGTTCTTACCCATGGACCGGCGTGGGGGCACGGCAAACGGCTAGCATTGCTTCAAAAATGAGAGCCGATGCTTACAACGGATCATTGCCTATTGGAACAAAACTCTAGTTTTAGGTATTTCCATGGGCTTATAAGTTATAAGTAACATCACTGGCACTGGTGTGTTCCGGCAGCAATCCTTGAGAGCCAGTGAAATTACAGGCACATGAGACTTAACAACTATGTCTCAAGGTGACGGGCGCAGTGCAATCTGTGACTTGTGCTGAAATGCATCTGTTAATAGGAAGAGGTTAGTCCGCTTAACATCACGTGGGCCTCTAGCTTGTTGATTCACAATGACATAAAAAAACAAAAACATGGCATCAGGTAAGTACCTAAGTAAGTATGTTGCTGAAATGACTCGTTATGACTGCGATTTTCTGACTTCATATTGGCCTCGTAAACTTTCAAACTGTGGCCAATGTTTCGCTTTACCGGTGAATGCGCTGATATGTGTTAAGCTAATACCTTTACTTTTTGACAAGTTATATTTTCGATTTCAGTTTCTAGTTTCGTCTTAATAAGCATTTTTTGACCCACTCACCGTGATTTTTGCCTTTCTTTCACTCATATAGGTATATCCTAGGAGCAAGTATCAGCGTCAGAACGTTTGATAAGAAAGTACGTATCTTACTAACTTATGCAAATTGCGCTGGATATCATAGAGATTTATGCATCACTATAATATGCATATTGTTATATCAGATAGATACAGAGGCAAATAACACACTGTAAGGTAATCGACCACATTATTTCTTCTTTACGGTCTGTGCTGTCACAGTAGTAGGTAGTTAATTTAATTGGTGAAAAATAAATAAAACATGAACTATCTACCAACAAATCAATTAGAGCCCCATGAAACATAATCCCAAAGCTTTAATTAGACAGACGTCACAACTCTTACCTAGCCACTTGTCATTTCATTCCGAGGGTAATCCAAGATGACAGATTAGAAAGGTCCGTGCCCACTAACTGGCTAAAATAATCTGAGCCAGCACCGCGCCGACACTCAGGTATACCTGCAACTTAATGGGCTTAAGGATATGAAGCTTCTTACAATAAGTGCGTTTTTTGTCACAACCATTGTGGAGAGCAGCAGCTATTGAGAGCAATCCATCATTGTCAACGACGAAACATCTGCCCTTTGTTCTTGCTTAAAAATTAGAATTTCAATAAACAATGCACGGACAAAACGGGACTTCGTGACTTGGCCTCGTTTGGTTTACGTATATTTAAATGTTGTATATTTAAACAGATCCAATCCAAGGACGTGTTTTGGATAGCCACAGAATGAGATACGGTGTAAACAAACTGTCAAACTCCAGCTATATAAATATGACAGATATGGGAGGAGTTTTTTTTATTTACCCTTACACGAGTAAAATATAATTTATGGATATTCGAGACCGACATAAAAATTATCATGGAACTTTATCTGTTGGAAATGTCTAAGAGGAAAGTTCTTATCTAGCCGGTCGATCGGCTCAGCGAGTAGGTTTACCCGTAGTATAATTATGTAGTATGTATGTATAATTTATTTGTGATGACATTTATGGGGATTCTATGCATCGAAGCCAGTAAACTTATGACTATACTGAACGCCTAAAAGTTGTATTCGTTTGACTGACGGTAATATTGCATCTTATTTTTATTATTATCATTTATGACCAAACTAATCTATTGTGTTAGGAAATAACCTGTAAGGATAGATGTATTGTTTTAATAATAAATAAATAAATCTTCTAATCGATTAGATAACCATCAGCACACCTGAATGATATCTACCTAAGTATACCTAGTTAAGTACTTTAAAATTATTTGCTACCGTCATTAATTTTTTGGATGTTAAGTAAACTATACATTTATGTAGACACAGCTTTTGAGGCAGTGATGGCTCAGTGGCATTGGCTATGGACTGCCGCGCAGCAGGTCCATGGTTCGAATCCCGCCGCGGGCTTGAGCTTCACCGCATGGTGGAAGGGCTTTTTGCGAAAGCCCGCCTGGCTAGCGACCACCCTCAAGTTGAAAATCTGTCGCCAAGCACCTAACGGTGTGTTCCGACAGCAGTCCTTGAGAGCCAGTGAAATTACAGGCACATGAGACTTAACAACTATGTCTCAAGGTGACGGACGCTGTGCAATTCGTCACTTGAACGATGAACTGCATCTGTTATAGGCAGAGGTAACCGCTAAACATCAGGTGGGCCTAGAGCTTGTTCCGTAACAATAACATAAAAAAAAAACAAAAAAAAAGCTGCGGCTCCGCTCGCGCGTATTTTGGTTATCGCGCAAAAACATTAACCTCTTTTTGCGCAGTAGAATAAAACTATCGACTATGTCCTTCCCCACATCTCAAACTATTTCCATACCAAATTTAATCCAAATCGGTCCAGTAGTTGTGGCGTGAAAGCGAGACAAACAGATAGATAGATAGACAGACAGACAGAGTTACTTTCGCATTTATAATATTAGTATGGATTGTAAGAAAACAAGATATTTATATTCGATAAGATTATCAATTTTATCTTGACATAAGTATATCACTCCTTCTCCAGTCAATAGCTGCAGTCGTATAACAAAAAGATACTGTAAAGATAAAATGGGCAAGCGTCATAATAATTTAGGAGCTATCGCCTCCATTCTCTCCTGTATTCTCTCTTGGGCGCTACTGATAAGAAAGTGCAGGGCAGAACTACCTACGTGTTCTGCCAGTAGATCAGTACCAGATGACAGCTTGCTTTATGGCTACCTGCTATCTTGGATCGCGACACCGCACTCCAAATGAACAAAGCCAGCGGGCACGGGCTTGTAAAACTTCTCCCAGTCATTGTTGCCTTTGTTACGCAGTTCCAAGTTACTTGTTTGTTCTTACACCTTTTCAAGATATTGTCAATTTAGTTTAATTGACCCAAAAAGTTTATGAAATACTAGCGACCTACCTCGGCTTCGCACGGATGCAATGCTGATACTAAATTATCTGTAATATCTTCGAAAATATTCATTTAAATAACATGTTGTAAAAGGTCATATTGATCTATATTAAATGAACAATGTATTTAAGGTACATACTTAATTGGATAAGGATTAATGCTGTATTGCTTAAAATAAGTAAATTATTAGAAATGGTTATTGTGGGTTATTCCTAAGAGATAGACATATACCATCGCGGATTTTTTTGTAGACCTTTTCAAGGTGTACAATACTGTAGTACATTATTTTGATCTATCTAGTAGGGGTCGCCAGCGTTTGCAATGTAAGCGCAAAAAATGTCTTTTTTACGACATCACATTAGAAATCTCTAAATAATAAGTGTTTCTTCATTTATATTATGCATGTATTATACATTTAAACATTCCTCTTGAATCACTCTATCTATTAAAAAAAACCGCATCATAATCCGTTGTTATACATAGGGACAGACAGACAGTGCGAAGTGACGTAATTTTTGTACTACGATGGTCTCTTCTATATCAAGTTATGGACCACTGGCCAATTACTGAAGAAACGACTTGGTATTGTATTGTTCCACGTTGGGATCGTTTGGGAAGAAACGTAGGCGGCACTGGCAGGCGCATTTCCTTGATTTAAACCACGATTATTATATAGTATAACGGTTTATAGTCATCCAGAATACTATTTAGTTTCCGAGTTAGTAACAGGCAATCTGCAGTAGCGAAAACCGCAGAGATCATACCTGACCGATAGTACCACAAAATTCTTTAGTAACCAAGATCTAAGATTAATCACGTAGCACTTATTATTTTTTGTTATGAGAATGAAATAAGCTGTGCTTGCGGGAATTGAACCAAAATATTCTCTTACTTATTATGTTACAGCATCCGTCATCGGTAAAAAGATCTCCCAAAGCTTGAATTACGCGGCTAGGACTGCGGTGGGTGAAAAAAACAACAAAAAAATCGACGTAACCCGATATTTGATTGTCGTATAGAGTTTCGTCTAGACACCATTACCTTCTCAAACGGTTACCAATTTACGTCAGCACAATCTTTAGAACACCTACGTGCTTTCTCCGGTACCAAGATTTCTTTATCGGTATTTTTTGTATGAATCGTCTGCTCTGCATTTTCTCTGATCTTCGAAATAATCTTGTTTGCCTTACGTTTCTTGGGTTCGTCACGTTTCCGGCATGTTATCTTGTCTAACGTTATCAGGAAGGCGATCTTGACTTGTTTTTTTGGTCCGACCTATGCCAACATTATCTGTTCCACGTACCTCGAACACCTACGTGTAAATTGTCCCGGGCCCAGGCTTATCCTTTGCATCCGGGCCTGCATCGTCAGATAACTTTTTATGTCCATCAGGTACTGGACGAAGAATGAAGTAATGAAAACAACCCGGAATAGACACATTGTTATTTTAATAAATACTATTAATGCTCTATTCAGTGAACGCCATTCGGGACTCGTCCCCCTAAACGTAGTCGTCGTTTGGAGAATTAACAATGAAATATTTCAATAAACAGCCAACGAAGGCGCTATATAAATATGGGCTCGCGTCCTTCTCGAAACTATTCTTTATGTAAATATCGTTGACACGCTGGATGATGAGGAGTGGGCCCTAAATAAATTTAATTTCACGGACGAGTGGAGAGGAGGTGGGTTTTTAAGCTGCGAGGGTGTGATATGTCACCCGCAG
Source organism: Plagodis dolabraria (assembly GCA_963854805.1). NCBI lineage: Eukaryota > Metazoa > Arthropoda > Insecta > Lepidoptera > Geometridae > Plagodis > Plagodis dolabraria. Next base: position 9,674,599 of record OY978442.1, read on the forward strand.
GCAGGTGCGGCTTAGGCAAAACATGATCCGTGAGGAGAATTACGGCTACTAATTAAATTTTAATGTTTCCCCGTTTTAGCTCTTCTTTGAAATTAGGTATTCGTGTGTAGAAAAACAAATGAGATATCCAATTTGAATTAAGAACCGTTTAAATCAAGTACATCATCCATGGAGGACTGATGAGATTTTAAAATCAGAAGGGAAATTTATGGGCGAAGGCAAGGATGGATTAACTCGCTCTTAGGAAATGTACTTAGGTGCAGTTGAGACGTAGAAATAGAATTTAGTCATAACCATCCGTGCACTGCTGGCGACGGGATCACTTTTGACGTATGACTGAGTAACATGAATATGCAACACGTTATTTTCAATTACGTGAACGCAGTCTAACGTTGAGCTATCCATTGTCAAACCATCTCATGCAACTTTAATGAATTGTCATGTCAAGCCGTGTCTTTGATTTTCTTTGTTGTATTCTACCGCTTGTGGGTAGTACTTCGGGATAATTACGTTAGGTGTTTTCAGAACATACTCATTAAAACCTTTTAAGTTCTAAGTTGTTAGGATGCGGTAATTGAGGTTACATATTTGACAGGTTTAATCAGTCCACTTATCAGCTCTGAAGTGTGGACAAACAAAACAAACAGCTTTCATCCGTACAGCGACATCTTGGCAGTGTATTCAGGTCAAATTTGCAGATGAATAAATAGATCTTTTATAAATAACTGCGACCGTCCAAGTCCGAGACAAGAAAGCCAATTTGTTTATACAAGACGCGGGTTTTATTTCGTCAATCCGCATGGGAAAATGTTGTGGACTGGAGTGTATGGTAATTTATTTTCAACCGACTTCAAAAAAAGGAGGAGGTTCTGAATTCGTCTGATTTTTTTAAGTGTTTGTCACCTCAGCACCTTTTACTAGGTGAACCGATCTTAAGCTTGTCATGTGGCCCCATTTTAATTTCATCAAAATGGGTCAAGCCGTTTTTAAGTTACATTTAAATAACTGTTATTTTTTTCCTATCTTGATGATATAGTCATTGCCAGTGAATGACAATCGATCGCATAAATAGCAAGAGACACTAAAAAGGTTGAAAAAAATGTTTTAACTAGAAATGGAACCGACTTCAACACTCAAAAGTGTGAAATAACTTGTCAAAGTGAGTATCATGCACACAATATTGTCGTAATACGTACTTTGAACTGTCATTGTACCGACTTCAATAAATTATTTCACACTTTTGAGTGTTGAAGTCGGTTCCATTTTGAGGTCCATGTTTAGCATGGTGGAAGGGCATTTTTGCGAATGCCCGCCTGGCTAGCGACCACCCTCAAGTAGAAAATCTGTCGCCAAGCACCTAACGGTGTGTTCCGGCAGCTGTCCTTGAGAGCCAGTCATTCTAGGTTAAGCCTGTTAACACCTTCGACCACATCATCACTTACCATCAGGTGAGATTGTGGTCAAAGGCTTACCTATCAGCAATAAAAAAAAAAAAAAAAAAAAAGTAAACACAATTTTGTCCAAACCGTGCAACGAAAATATGAAGACGTTGAACGTAAGGATTCTTTATGGGTCTTAAGACTTCCAATTTGTCTATGTTGGCCGCATGGCACGCAATGAAAAAGATGATGTCTTTTTTAGAGTTTCCCGTGATCGATAGTTGGGAATATTCAAAATAATGGTTATGGCTTTGAAGGGTCGGCACTCGATCACACCTCGGCGCGGGTTGCCGGCGTCGGCAATTTGCTCGGGATGGATGGAGACGTCAACGCGACAAAAAGCTTCGATCGATCAGCGCGAGCGCATGTGGCATTGCGCTTTGTGAATGTCCAATTTGTGTTGCTTGTCGCTCATTAAATTTAGTTTACTATTTTTGCTGTGCTCCAAGAATAATGGCCACCAATAACATTTTTGAGGATGTTGAATACGAAATAATTTTGTCTAAAAATTGCAAATATTGGGTGATCCAATTTTGTAAATTAAAAATAAAATATTATCATGGTGCGTGTTTCAAAAGTCGAATGTAGGTTTAAAATATTTCATTGCCTATAAGGTATGTCAAAGACAAAATGTTTCAACACAACATTTTGCGTGAGAAGTTTAGAGGTCGCATTATTTCACATTATGGGGAAGGCTTACTGGACGCCCAGATATTATAAAATATATTTTCTGAGAGGTCAAAGAGAATTCCCTTTCTGACTGTCCGTCCATACGTCCCTATGTCACGGGTTCAATCTCTTAAATGGAACGAGGTACAAAACCTGACGTTTTAATATTCAGTGTAGAATATTGAGTGAGAACGAATACATGACCGGAAATTCAATTAAATAAATTTTCAAGGCCACTCCAATAGAAGTATATCTAAAGAATAAAAGTTAACTTTTTTGCACCCTAGTATGTAAAGATGTCGTCGTCTAGAGCTCGGTCAGTAGAGTATATGTTGTATGTTGAATTCCTATTGGCTTTATTGTTTCATTTTTTAAATGTTTATTTAGTGTTTCACCCGTATTTCTTTATTACTTTAGCATCTCGGCCAAGATCTTAGCCCGAGCTCAGGGGCACACTGAAAAACAGCGTTATGAACACTTTACAGTGTTAACATAACACATGCTGAGTTTACCCCTATTGCCCTAAGATATAATTGTTGAATAAATTTTTAGTATGTTAATTATTAGTTTTTAATATCTAAGTAAAAGTATAGGGTAAAAATGTTGTTATTTTAAGCGGCAATAAATGATCTTTTATTTATTTATTTATTTATATAATGTCATGTTAGCTCAGGTGGTCAGAGCATACCCCGGCTATAGGGGTGTATGGACGTTTCGAATCCCGCACATGATAATGAATTATTTTTTTTGTCTCGTAAATATGTATTTTTGTAATGTAATTCGCAGAGCAGGCGGTATTGCAAACGTAATATTAAAATTATATATTGGCTGTTGGAATGCGGAAGTATAAAGGATTATATGCAGAAGATATGAACGCAGTTAGCTAGTATATTTTTCATAATTAATTGATATTTGAAATATACTTAATACAAATTTATTATTAATAATATAAGTGACGTAAAGAACAGATCACCCGCCCGATGGTAAAGCGTCACGCCTGTCCATTACAGTTGCAGTTGTCACCGTTCTCGTTCGTTCTTATTTTAAAATTAAATTTTGGAAGCCTTTAATTTGATCAGCCTATACTATGCGTTACGCAATTCTGAAGCCAATTCTGTTCGTAGTCATAAAAATTGCGTTCAAGCCGAAATTCAATCTAGGATCACTCAATCCAATATCCAAGAGTGTCACAAACGTAATCACTTCAGGGAGTACTCACGGCGGTTGTATTCCCGCGGGAGTTGGCTCGCCGGCTGGCACAGGACAATGGAGCTTCCAGGAAAAAAGCACCTTTTAGAGACGAGGTGCAATGCAACGCCCGGTGCCTCATTTTCCAAAGTTTCACAAAAATGGAATATGTACCTTTCATTCAAAAAGACAAACTTATAGCGCGTTTGACACTGCCCGCGCCGCTTTCAAGAAATCATCAAAGCTGGTATTGTTAGAAAACAAATTTATCGGAGTTATTTTGGACGAAGCTGACCTCTCACATCCGTACAGTTTTGCTTATGACGCAAATATTTAAAAGTTTGACGTAGGGCAAACGGTCATTTGCTACACCCTCGTCGGGCAAACTGACGCCTGATGGGCCGTCACGAGGCGTCCGTCAGCTGCCACCGATGACGCGCACTCGGAGCCCAGTTTAAGCTCAGTTTAAAACCTGACAGCTCTCCGACCGTGATAGATGATGTGTGTAAACGAGGAATGCGCCCAAACTGAAATAGCACCCGCCACGACGACGCGGACACTCGTTATCATTTACTGCTAATGACAGTTACAACAGATTTTGTTTTGTTTAGCGTTTGGTGTAGCAATGCCTAACCGATGCAATAGTCCACCCCGTAATCCCACGTCCACAGTTAAGTATCATTTTAATAGCCCACAGAGGAAATATCTCGCCGCGTGACGCATACCTCGACGACGCGAACATTATTAGAACTCCTGTAGTGATGCCACACGACCGGTATTTTACTCTCGTTCATGTTTATTCAGAGCTCAAAAATGTCCCATTAGGGATAACGCCGTGACAATTGTGTTTGGTGCACGGCATAATTGAATAGGCGGATGGGAACCGCGGCACGCGACCATGCTTTAGCCTAACAGCAGAATATGTGCAAATAAATGCGTGTAATAAACTATTGTGGGAGCCCCACGCGCGTTATTACGAATCGAAGCGGTTATTTTCGTGTCTGAGATGTGCCGTGTCACTAAAAGCTCGGTAATGTTCTGAACGTGCGAAAATTGCGACACATTTACGCTTCTGGACCATTATCTAAATTGTTATATGCACTTAGAAACACTGCCAGGCAACATTAAGATCGCAAAGTTTCGCACATCGTTTCTCTTATAAGATGACAGATGCCCGATTGCTCCATAACATGTAGAGTTCAACGATCCACAAGTGTTGTTCTGAAGTGTGAGTGGTACGAGTTCTAAAATAAATTTAAGGGTTATATTATTTGGTTTATTTATCGTTAACATAAAATACCCAGCTTGTATGGAAACAAAATGTATGTAGGCAGAGACCACACGCAAGCTCCGGTAGCCCTCCCTACGCAAACAAGGCGGGCGTTCGCGGAGCCATACCTGCCTCTGCCCATCTCTTGTATGTGTGTACACTCCTTCTTAGCTTCCAGCGGTGTTAACCAGCTCTAACCACACCACCACTATCATTATGAAACACCATTCTTTCCCTCGTTAACGACTCGATAACTTGATGTTAAAGTACGTACTTACTTCCCGATCGATGCACTCATTACATTTGTTCTATCAATTACGTACATGCTAGTTTACTCTTACAAAGATACTATGTGAAAATATGAACTAAGTTATACGTACTACTATGGATACCAGGAAATGGGACAGATAGTAGATAGAGACAAGTAGATTTGAACAATTGAACCATACACAATTTGTTGGCTAAACATTTCCATACAGTCCTTGTAGTAATTAAGTGCCGTGAAATATGACTACACACAATTGTGTCAGTTTTGTGACAATGCAGTATTTACGGAGAAGGACGAAAAATAAACAAACATGGCGGACAATTGGACGAATAAAATATATGGTGGCACAATGCAGGGCCAGCACGTCATAATAAGGCAGTGGCTTTTGTGTCACGGGCTGTAAATCATACAGTGCTTTGAAGAGAATGGCACACCATAAATAATGTCCCAAATTTCGAATGCGATGTTATCCAGCGGGACGTTTTGGTGCCCCGTGAAGAGAATCCTAATGGCGAAACAAATTAATCAATAGGCCCGCGACAATACTCCACTTTTTGCCACGAGATCTTTTGTCATAAATGTTTATGATCGAATACATTACGCGTAATGCTTTGATTCTTAAAAGGGGGAATGAGTTTTAACCATCATCGGTTTATAATGTACTTTTTAAAATACGGTAATGGTATACCGAAACCCATTTCATCGCGACGGTAATTGTTCCAATTTCAATATCGTAACACATTTAGATCGAAAAAGCTGTAAAATATTGTAGTACCTCAGCCACTTTCGATTTTTATGGGTTCGTAAGAAAGCTATTAAGTTAATCATTATGATAGTATTAAAGAATTTAACGCGGTCGACGTTGTTACGAGGCGACTGCGTTTAATGGTTCAGTGCACCCCTGAATAAACATGGCTATTCGGAGTTAAATTTGCTTGCACCGGATATGACTGCCACTCGAACTCATCCATCATGCCTTTAAATGAAGACTGGTCAGCTATGACCGAGCACCACTCGAAACTAGGATTGCCTTCAGATGGAAGGAATCTTATACACGATATGGTGCTGCGGTCATCTCGAGATATTTTATGATCAGTAAATCTTACTGGTTATGAGCTCCTAAATAATAACATTTTATAGCAGGCCGTCGCGTCGCATCCGATTGATGAATGCATACTTACGTTTTATATACGAGGGCTAACCGATCTGTCGCAGTTTTTATGTGGCACCATGCAGTTTATGGCTAATGTAGAGAGCGATGAGGTTCATTTGAATTCTGAGTATTCTGAAGGATATATTTCATGGAATGTAGTATCTACTGTCCATATAAATTTTGTTCAAGTTACATGTTGGCCGTTTCATTTTGTCGTCTCTATTAAGTATTCGCTCGAAGACCATTGTCAAAAGATAGTTGATCTTTTTGTGAGGATAAAAGTTCTTATCAACAGCAAGACCACCAGAGCTGGCGTTATAAATCCCAGCGGGGCTCAGCAGATAGCAATAATGCCAGCTAAAATGTTATCTTTGCATTTGAGTGTCGCCCCACGAAGGGATGTGTGGGCTTTGTTTGCTGTGTGGCCTCGCTTGTTTAGCAACAATCAGCTTTTTATAAATAGCTCGCAGATGACGTGGATTGATTTGGGATCCGAGGCTGGAAGTGAAGTCTTATGTTTCGCAGCATGGCGTAAGGACGGGGTTATGATGTTCGGTATCCTTCGGGTTTCGACCTCCTGCGGCGCGCGGCCCGCTGCGACGGATCCCGAGTCACCGAAATTTACATTTTGATCCTGAACAAGGGTCGTAGCCGCCTCGATACTGTCTAGTCACTTCCAAATCAATAAAATAAACAGGAATTTGTCAATTCGTTCCTCAGGGACACGGGACCGTCTCATTGTGTCCTATAACTTTGTTTACACAAGCGTATAAATTACGTTGCGTTGGGGGCTGTTTTTTCTATTGCACTATTTACATTTGAATACGTTTTATTGAAAATGCAAAGTAAACATCGTTGAATGGGTCAGTCAATGTGAAAAGATTGACATATTAGAATTCTATATAAATATTTCTAAAGAAATAATGATCTGAACTGTCTGGAAGAAAAAGTCGTCAGCAGTTCTTAATACTTAACTTTAGCTTTCAGTCAAACTCGCTCACTGTTACCTGTGGTAATAGTAATCCGAATTTAATAATATATTGCGCGTTATTTACAGATAGAAAGCTGTTCCCGCTCGTCTTCAACTTCAAGTCTTGTCTGGGCAAACACCACGACACGCCAGCGGGCGTTGAACGGTGGAAGTTGTTGTATAAGAAAATACACTATGGGAAGCAGTCGTAGATCGTAAAGAACAAATATTGGTCGAATCCGCTCGGAGGTGCGCGTGAACCAATATTTGGTGTTCGGAGGTCGTTATTACATGCTGTGTTGGACATTGACGTAGCTGGGGATGAATCGATACATTGGGTTTTTGGACCTTCAAACAGATTATCTATACTTTTGTGAACAATTTCTTCATCTAGACTTTTAGTGTGTAGTATAATCATAAAACGTATTAAAGTTTCGTTCTAATTTGGTTTAAAATCGTGAAATTTCTATGACATTAAATACACTTATATCGATATGTTGGGTTGGGTAATAGATTGAACTCTATATACCCATTATACTTACGAACGATTCTGAGGCGTCGAAGATTTGAATACGTGAGTCATTACCTCGGAACCATAATGTCATTACGATTAGGTTGGAACTTGGATTTTATTTCTGGCACATATACGTTAGCCGGTAATGGAGGCTGCGTTTATTTAACCGCTCGTAACTGAAGTTAACTGGACGCGTTACGACCGCATGTGGATTTTTATAAGATATCTGGCTCTCACACATCTCTCTCACCGCAGCGTGTCGCCTTTAAAATCATCGTTAATCAATTATTATGATGGATTGTGTTGACTGTAAATCAATTATCTTTTATCGGGATGCAAGTAGGAACGGACAAAAGTTTGTATTCATCGCTCATGTCTTGATAACATCTTCATTGATATTGCTAGATTTTATGTAAAGACAAAAAGAACAAAATAACGAAAATTATGAAACCAGTTCTAATGTTGGACAATTCGAAATTTCAACGACACAAAGCTTGTTCGCTAAACATCAGCCATTCGCAAGCAACCAGATTTTTTAACTACGAGTGGTCTACTCATATAATCTTTTGTAAGTGGATCCGACGAATGCTAATGTTAACGAAGCATGCAGGGTTGTTAGGTTAATTGTGTAACCGGCCGACCGCTGATATCTCAGGATCTGTGCCGTGCTGTGCCTACATTACCATACAAGGTTCACTAGTGTCCCACTGCTGTTGGACAGTGGACCGAGATCGCATCTGCACGGGTCGGGTCGTGATCGAGGGAAACGTTCGTGTGCTCTATAGTCACGTTTCTACCTGGAGCAAACGCTCACAACGCAAAATCCATGCAAATAACGAGCTATAAAAGTTACTAAAGTTACCTCGCAGCTGCAACTCCTTATTCTATAAAAGTTTAAAATTTACATTTGAACCTTTTGCGAAAAACGTACTGCAGGAACGACGCATTCGAAAGACGTGGAGGTAATAAAGAGAAACTAACGTATGCAAGGTAATACGAGCGAGGTGTGGGCGCACCGAGCTTGCACACCTTTTGCAAGGGCAAATTCAATTTTAATTCTTAAATCTTTCCCGGAATATGGTGAATGGAAATGTTTACTCTACTGCCTTGTACGCTCTTATTTTTCGCTTTTCAGTTCCCGGTTTCTACTTGGAATTCTTGCCAAAGTTGATATTGATCGTATCCTAATAAACTTTTCCAGTTACTCATGCCCATGCACGGGTGTGCGAAGTTTAAAACTAAATGAGTTGAAATGCGGTTCACTCTGAATATATTAGGTCCGTGTTTTTTCATCAGATAATTCATTAGAACTTCCAACATGGGCGCTCATTAACGAGCTAGTTCGCTTGGTTCGATTTCTCGCCCTATTTTTCGTTTTCGATTTGAATCCTCCCGTGTTTTTACTTTTTGGCAGAGGCTGAGCCGATCGAAATCGAACCAAACCCATTCAGTTTTTATTTTGCCGGTTACACGCTTTTCGTGCCGTTTATTTGTTGAGCGCTACCGTTTTTAACTGATCGTAGTTCAAGCTGATTCGTGCGTGTGCTTTTATTTTTTTATTCAGACATGATTTGGTATTGAAACAAAAAACATAATTCGTATGTCGTGCGTTTGGCTTTTAGGGACCGGTAGCATTTTACCGAAGTGGTTCATCTAATTGTGATTGCTGCCAGGTGGAATAATATACGGATCTCGCCCGCAGCCTTCCAAAAACCGATGGGCGTGTCCGAGAGTTCCAAGTCCGTGTTTGTTTTTCGACTCGACTTTAATCGACGCCGAAAGCCGAATCTCTTCGGGTTAGATCCTTAATTCTGATTTATAGACACCGCGCGCCGTTATTATAAAATTATGGTTATATCTCCCGTGCCGGGCGGATTCCCCTTGACGTTCCCAAGCCATAATATCAATTAACTCATTCATATTTCTTACTTAAAATTAAAACGGTTAATTAAAAAAGAGCGGCACGTATCCTTCTTGCATCCCACTTAAGCCATTAGAATATTAACGAAGTTAAAATTCACGATATTCTGTCGAGTCGAGATTTGGAAATATACTCCCTAAATATACTCGTTTTACATCCTAGTACTTTCAATCACAAATTCCGCACAATATTTCAAAACACTTCAACACTAAACCAAGCTCAATCTACCAATGCGATGAATCTGAAGGTGGAAACAAAAGTATACTTATGTTTGTTTAAGAGCGTAATTTCCAAGAATAAATGAGGCTTGTCAGTAATTCCTTCGGGGAATATAGAAATGGTCGGAAATGGCGTATAAGAGACGAAGCGGAGGTGACTTGGACAGATTGTGGGCAATTGAAACTCGGTCGACTATCTCTGCTTGTTGGGATAATACGAGCAATCCATCCCGGCCGCCGCTCGATGATGGATCTCTGATGGAGATCACGACTCGTTCTTTTGTTGTTTTGTCTTGTTGATAAACGCGATGCGCCGCTTTTCCCGCTGTACCTATTACCAACCTTGTTACATTTGAATAGCCCATTTACAAGGTTAATTGGTTCGAGTCTTGCGTTGATAGTTTGAAATGTGGCTCTATATTCATCTTCCACGTAGAATAGATCGGCTACGAAGACGAAAACGATTTCACAAGAGACATTTACGTATTCCGTAAACTTATTTAAATGTTGTGATGTTTATCGTTTGTTATTAATGAAAATCGATACATAGAAATTCTTATGAGCATGAGTAGATGCGACAACGTGCGTAGGCTTGAAATGCTTTCGGAAGATAGCATCGTCTCATATGTCGTATTACAGGGTGTGTTGTGGAGCTTTCACCGGGCGTCAGCGTCGACGCCGGCCATTGGACGCGTGTTGTGACAGCCTCCCACGATAACTTGGTGTTTATGCGCGCGCGCCGCCCGCCATGTTTGTTTTATCTCGACCCAATGCGTCCGTGTTAATAAATATCTTGTATCGAAAAAGAAACCTTAGCTCCTTTTTTATACAATATCTTTGTGCCCCTATTTTTATTTAGACTTTGGTTATTAATAATAATGGATCCTCCAAAGTCGTTAGATCAAAATTTAAGATGTACGTATAGGTAGTTTTTATTACATATTGTTTTTTTGTCGACTGACAGTTGTGTGGGTCTCATTTTTATTGGGGTTTTGAACGAGGCTCTGCGGGTACGTGTCGTGTATTTTATATTCAAAACAGATGTTATCCTCCGACGATGGCTGGGAAAATTAATTGAATGTTTGTTATTCGATTTGAATCACACGCATATTTAAACATTCTCACATTTGAATTTGGATACTTTAGTTTTATTGCTGCGATAATGATATGTGCGACACGTAGGTTTGTATATGATAGGGGTATCGGTATTCAGGTGCATGCCCGCTATAAATTGTTGAGGTAAACGGTGTTGTTAGTGTTGTGTGGTGTTGGTTAAATGTGTCATTTATATGTGTTTATAACCAGCACTGATTACTCAATACGGTCATGGTGTGTGAGCATTAACGCCTAGTTAGAGCGCGTCCAATTGAAGCTAGAGCAACCAGGGTACGGGCCTCCGGCCGGTCCCGGATCGTCGGACCGATGCTATGGCTATTGTGCTGCCCGGAAATCGATCCCGTGACGGAAGCCATGGAAATCCGTGTAATTAGATCGCTAAACAGTCGCGTCAGTGCCATACCTTTGGTTTACGTTTAATCGCGATTGTCACGGTTGTCCGCGTTGCAACATTCAGATAAAATTTGTGATTGCGTCAGGGAAAGTTTTGACGAGTTAAAATTAATTGGAACAAAAAAATTAAGACAGTATTAAATTTATATTTTGTAAAACATTTAATAAATATTAAAATATCTAGTGGCAATTCCAATAAAATTTCTAACTAAACCAACGTAACGTCATAAACCTTCTATTATTGAGGAGCGCAATTTGATGTTTACTGAAAATATTTTTAAATTTTTTGTTAGTGTTAATTATTATGGATTTTCGCAAAGTAACGACTAAAGCTATTTCACTAATTATTTTAATTAATATAATTTTAGTTTTGCCCTTACACCTTCACAGTTAAAAAAGGACTAAACGATGATTCCGTGTATAAAAGTACCCAAGGAATATAATAGAGGTACATTAAAATTCTCTCGCAAATCTCGCAAATTGCAACGCGGCGAGCAGCGTAGATTCTTTGATATTCAAAACTGTATTTTATAAGAGTTGTATTTTACACGAGTGCACCACGGGGCACCTCCAGAGGGCACGCCGCTGCCGCCGCGCGCCGGTTCACTCCCGCCCGACCGTTTATAATTTTGCTCTTTTTGCCCATTGTTTACTTTACGGCGATGTTTAAAATTTTATGATTTCCATTATGAGTGACGGCGGCTGCGGCGTAAATTATGTTCTGAACGGTTGCCAACGCGTTAAGTAAAGTAACTCCGGATTGCGCTTGCGATCCTTTTCCATCCAATCCAATTTATATTTGATGGCGAGATGGAGCGTTCGATTACCGATTTCGATTGTGGTCGAGGTTGGGTAGGTGGTATCTTGTTACGCTTTATTTTTTAATGTTGGAAGGATTCCGTTGGTTACGTAGGTGTTCAGTGGGTGTAAACAGCGCAGGTCGAGCGCTCGGCGTGCGTCGACGCTCGTTTAGAGGGCTCTCCTCAAGTGCTCTCAGCAAACTGCTGTTTTCAAGCCTTCACTCCACGGAATATTTTTTAAATTCACCTTTTCCAAGTTTTGTTTATACTCTCATTTTGATTCTATAAATAACGCCATCGAGAAGTGGAGTCTGTATTTCGAGCATATTATTTTCCCGTTTGGTAGGGGTCTTTCATCGTCCTAAGTTCCAAAGTAAACATGGTCCTGTCGTGCTTCTGTCCTCCGTTCGTTGTGTTGGTACAAATCCACGGCATAATACAGTGCGGCGTTTGGATAATATTTGGTGAACGTTATTTGACTAGCGTGTTCGTGTGTTTTGTTATTGGACACCTCCACTCCGCACACAGTAACTGTTTGAACTGTAGTGACACAAAGCAATGGGTATTTCAGCACTGGTGGGCTTTTGGATCCATTTGTTTGAACATCTGACTATTCGAGCTATTTTCTCAGATAAGGTACCTAAATTCTTCGGTAGCAGTGATGTTTATTTGTACAGCGTTATCTGTAGAAGATAAGCCAAGGCACCAATATAAATCCGATCGGAATTACTTTTCGATAAGCAATGTATTTTTAAGGAAAGAGCTACCGTGTGATAATTGATAACCTGAAGCTGATAGATTGTAGTAATCTCACTGATAAGTTGGGGATATGTTAGTTGTGTCGAATGCACGTGGTCTGACTCAGAAATTTGAATTTAAACGTTTTATGTTGCATGTAAATATGTTGGAGATACTTTTTTAAATAAAAACTGGTAACATTTAGAAGCGTGTCACGGATTGCTTCGTGCTGCATTTTTTTTATTTTACGTAAAAACGTTTGTCAACTCAATTCGAGTTCTTTAGTAACATAGATGCATAGGATAATATGCTTGATGAATAACTTTTTAATCGATTCCCAAAAAAGTTAGTGTCTCTATTCGACAGTATGCATTTTTTGTATGTTTATTACGCGATTACTCCGCATATTATAAACTGATTTTGACGGTTTCATTTTTGTTAGGTAAACTAGAGACATTTTATCGAAATCGGTTGAGTAGTTTTCAAAGGTTAGTTAACTTACTGAAAATGTATTTACCTACCTGGATGATTTAATACTAATATTTTCGATGGTGAGCAGTATTATAGGTGAATGGTGGATGTTGTTAAAATTATATTAAAAAAATATAAAATCGATTACTAACACTGAAAAGTATGAAATATTTAGTGAAAGTCGTACCACGATAATGTTAGGTCCGTGATTTGTATAAACATGGTACCGACTTCAACAAGTTATTTCATACTTTCCAGTGTTAAATATCATTTCCATCGTTTTATTTTTTATATATTTGTGTCAATATTTAATGTATTAATTATGTAGGACAGGCAATCTGAGGCCCAATTGTGTAATTTGATACTAAAAAAGTCTGAATGAAACTAAAGAGAAAAACCGCTTTCGCGATTGCATTTACATGTGTTACTAACTACGACTGCTATTTTCGAAAGTCTATCAATTCATAACAGCTCCAGTAAGTATCAAAAGGGAATATGTAATCTCGAAAGCCCAGTTTTGTATGATTACAATCAGATTGTGTTAGTAACAAATTATATAACAGGGCCACTGGTCGTTCGACGCTCCCATTACAGTGTTTCCTAAAGCCATAGCGGTCCAAGTTTGACTTGTGGTTTTTGCGGTCCCCAGGCGGACACGAACCTCAGCTAGGTACATAGTTTCACTCAAGCTGCTGTTGGCAGCATGCTATTATCGGCACGACTTTGTATTATCATACGAACATTTTTGGAATAGGTAAGTAGTCCAGCATTCATGCCATGAGTCTACCATTTTAATTTGGAAAATTATAGCTTAGTCTCTTGGCCTAAAATGTAACAGAATTAGTTTGCTATACATATAAGTATATACGTTATAGTTTTGTATTGCTGATTCAGTTGAAAGTAGTACAATTCAATTCATTCAATGATATACATCAAATATTGTAAGTAATGTTTTTGTTATCAAAAATTTCTTAATTAAGTTAGTAATTTCAGTAATTAAGATTCTGTCCACGAATCTGCATAATTACCTATATGTATTTACTTCCATTTAAAAAATATAGCAAATTTGACAGAAGTTGTTAACTTTAATTAACTTTAATTTGATTGTCTCCTGGTAGAAAACAGAGCTCAGAATTTTTAAGTGTAATATTTTTAGGTCATAAGTAGATATAGTTAAATTATTTTTTTATTTTTGTATTAGTATATGTACTGTTAATTTTTTCTTGTAATGTACAATAAATGATTTTAATACTTTGAAAAAAAAAGTATTTGTAACATATTAAATAAATATCCCATTAATGTTTGATATTACTTGTGATTATATATATTTAATATTACTTGTTGTAATTATAAATATTCCATGTTTTATCATTCTGTATTGCAGTTTCGTTTTTAACTTATAATTTAGTTAGATATAGACTACTCGAAGATTGAAGTAAAAATTGTTTATGTAGAATTTCTGTCCACAGCACACTAATGTTATCAGCACAATAACTATTTACTTAAGGTACTAATTATTAATGTAAGTACTAACTATTACTGGAACAATTTCAGTGCACGCTGCACGTGGCAGCTACTACCTTTTGTTAGTACAAATTGCTTAAAAATTAGAGTAAATAATGCCTTTCACATGGATGCATTTTGATTTTTATAACTAATATATTAATTCATTCAATATGGATTTGTTAAGGCTTTTTAATTGGTCAGATTTTAGCAAAAGTTATTTGTGAAAATTCGATAGCGTTGAGGAGGAAAGACTTCTTAAGAATATATTGTTTAAGCTGCACTTCAGTGTCTTTTGCCTATTTATCAAGCAGTTATGTAACCGATTTGTTGCCATAACGCACATAACATATAATTTTTCTGAATCCAAATAAGGATTCTCATATGAGAAGTTCTCCTTCAAAGTCCCCTTATGTCAGGGAATTACCCCCTGAATATACATTTAGGTGTCATTTTAAATAGTGTAGCTGTTTTTGTAGACTGTTGAGTTGATTTATATCTACACTAATATTATAAAGAGGAAAGATTGGTATTTTGCGTGGTTTATATTTTTGTTTGCAAGGAATAAACTTAAAAACTACTGGACCGATTTGGATGGAATTTGGTATGGAAATAGTTTGAGACCCGGGGAAGGACATAAGATTAAGAGCAGAAATATGGGCGGAGCCGCCCCCGGAAGCTAGTTAAATATATATCCATGCAGTGTAAGACCAGACACACGGAACAGCCTACATAAACATTGTTGTTACTTCACGAACGTAAAACGTTTATTTTGATTGCCTCTCACTATAAATGGGCTTTATAACTTTAACGTGAGTGTTTACGTTTTCGCAATATAATCCAACGACAGGTGCTGTTTACTCCCAACAGAAACACTTTGGGGAGTATAAATCTATCGTCGCAACCTTTAAGTTGTCGATCGTAACCGGGCCATGTTTGTTTTCTTACGACACAATATTTATTATACCGTTAACATATGCACCGTTTGATAATAGGCAACGATGTCGAATTAGCTGGCGTTTATTAGATCATTCGCTCCTTTGTAAATATACTATACAGGGTTATTGGTAAAATGCTAACAACCTCTTAGGGTTGACTTCTTCTAGTCTTTACAAAAATGTTAGGATGTTTTTGTTGTTTTGATAAAAAATATGTTTATTTTTGTGTTTTTTTATAAGTTTTTGACGGAATAAGCACGAGGCCCACCTTAAAAGTCTCTTGTGCCTGTAATGCATTATTTCTTATTTTTTGTTACTTTGCTCGATGTAAATATTTAAAACTCTATTCAAAGGGAGCACGGCGCTATCCAGTGTTGCCGCGGCGGGCGCTCTTAACTTGGAGTACGCTTTAAAACAGAAAAAAATATAAAAAAAAACATCTCAAAATGTTTGTTAGGATTAGCAGAAGTCAACCCTAAGAGGTTGTTAGCATTTTACCAATAACCCTGTATACAAACGCGTCGAATCTAATGAGCTAGAAAGATATAGAGAAAAACTTTAAAATATATCACTACCGTATCCGCCCCGCTACACTTAATTAACGGCGGCATATCCGAAATCCTAATAAACATGTGGTATTGGGAACGCAAAAAATCGGGAAAAGATTCCTACTGTCAAACTAATTCCTGTGGATTAGCTTGTAGGGGCACGCGGGCAAAAACGGGCATCAATCAACGCGCCAATGCACCTCGGTATATTTTTACGTTACGACTGTATCCGTTTAATTCCATACATTGCTCGAAATGGCCGTAAGCTTTTACTGCACATGTGTTTTGAGAGTGCAATGGTACTTATAAAAGTGAAATCCATTTGAAGAAGTGCATCGGGATCGAGCGAACCAGTTTCACGAGTGAAACAAGAATAAAATAATCATTGCGACTAATTTGGGCTGATACCGTCGACAGCGTATCACACTTATTGGGTGATTACGGTTTAATTATTATGTCGTTTTTATTGCGATATATTAATTACAATAGTGATTTTGGCGTCTGTGTGCGTAATTATTCGATTATTGAAGATTGTTATGTTCATTTGTGTGGTCTTTATGGTAATTAATTCGTTCATGGAGCCATGTCTCTGTTTTTAACCGACATCAAAAAAAGGAGCAGGTTCTCAATTCGTATGTTTTTTTTTCCTCAGAACTTCTGACTGGGTGAACAGATTTTGATGTTTCTTTTTTATTTGAAAGCTGATGTTTGTCGTGTAGTTCAATTTAAATGTCATTAAAATCGATGAAAACGTTTTTGAGTTAGACTACAATTATTGAAAAGTGTTTTCCTATCTTGAGGATACTCGCATAGGCATTGCCATTGAACGACAATAATTGATACCGTATGTAGCAAAGGGCACTAAATAGGATGACATTTTTTTTTTTACCGAAAAATGGAACTGTTTCCAACACTCAAAAGTGTCGGAACCAGAATTCTAAGAAAATACTAAATCAATACATTGATAAAACACTTGAAAAATATAAACATATATATATTTAGTGGTATAATTTTCCTGTTAAGCCAACGTATATTATACACACCGCGCAGTTAAACCGGAAGAATTTTCGACGCGTTTTGGTTCTACACGAAACTTCCCCAGGATGTCTTGACTACGCGCGCACGATCGAAACTAACTTGTATGCTTATAACAATATGACCATTTCCGTGTATCATACTATTTAAAGTAACAACACAGGCTTTAATAGTATCACGATAATTTATTCATATACCAAGGATTTGCTCCTTTAAATTATACAGAATTACGTAATTTTACCATACATCGTAACCGCATCCTGTTTAAAGGAATTATCTCAGGGCGCGTAAGGTGGTAGAAATCTAATTAATTCAACAAATTCTTTAATTAATGCAAATGTTGGTACATTATTGCGTAATTAAATGTATAAGGCGGGGGAGGTTGGGGTAAATGTTATGTGTAACACGGCCCTGGTGAAAGATGGCTGTGATTATTGCACGCATTACTCTCGCCCTTCCTTCCTCTCGTGCCCTCAGGCCCTTGCGTTGCTTACACCTTGATTTTTATTATACGTATTCTGGAAGAAACGGGGGAAAAATGGATAGGAAAGCTTGATTTACGAGAGCTGTATCGTATTGAGCCGTAAACAATGGCGGACCGTAAATAATACGAAACGATGTGAATATGTCAAGTCTATTCACCAGCGTAAAGTCTACCTGCGAGTTTTAGATTCATTTTGTTACGTAAAACCAAAACGTATTTGGACTATGTCAGCTCATTTTTGCGAAATTGCGTCTCAGGATTTTGATGGCTGATTGCAAGGCGGGCGTTCGGATTGAATGCTGGTAGTAAAAATAACACAAATACCTGCAAGATTCAGGTTTATTTTGTTACGTAAATCAAAAACGTTTATGATAGATAATGTCAGCTCATTTTTAGGTTATTCGTTTTCGGGACTTACAAATTACCAGGGCGGTGGCGTTCGGATATAACGCTGATAGTAAAAACCAAGACAAAAGCTGAAAATGATTACATTGGGCGTTCGTTTTGGGACGCTGTGGGTAAAAATGGTGTTTGAACGTTTCCGTACACCGTTCGGATAGCTTTGATAACAAATGACATCACGAATCACGATATCATATTTTTATGCATATTGGACGGTAGGCCTTTAGTGATCGTGCAATCGATAACTGCGAGTTTGACAGTTGGACTTCGTATCACTGAATGTATTTTATCACATAATATATGTTTTCCGCATTTCCGCAGTATTAATACCTAGTTTTATTATTTCGTATTGGAATTCGTTGTGTTTGCATTGAAGTAAAAAATATAAAATAACGCTCGCACGTTTTCTTTTGAGAATTACAGCCATAATACATTCACTCATCAAAAAGTGGTATCTGTCGTTCGATTTGAGGTAAATCATTGCTTAAATATTAGAGAAATCATGGTGGCTCCTCCACAAAACCTGTTGAAAGAAACCAAGTGTTGAAAGTTGAGCATAAATAATAAAATGATCAAAATATCGCTTTCCGAACGCTTAGGTACGAGTACGAAAGCCGATTTTGAAACTGCTACAAACGCTATCGTCTCAAATCGAACGCACGAAATGTAGGTATTTATCATTATCACTTCTATCGCGATCTTCCATAGACAAAACAAAGTCTCTCAAAGAACAAAGCATCTAAAGAGCTTCTGCACAGTGTTTTGAGAATGCGAAATGAAAATCTTGATTATTACACGCGTATTTACGCCTCGTAATCTACGCTTAACCATCTTCCAGTCCTAAAAAGATAAAAATAAAAGCGCTTTTCGCACCTCGGTATTTCATTTAGAGATTTAAATTTCACAGGCTTTTTGTGTCGGAGATCAGCTTTTATCTGTCATTGTGGAGGGCAAAATCTTGTTAAGAACATAATAGCCAAAGCCGCACATACAGACGGACAGACCAACATCGGGATCGAATTACTCGACTCATTTCCGGAACACTAGTTTTGTAAAACCTCAAAATTTTACACCTGACTGCACTTGTGCTGTTTATTTGTGTAATTCTGTGAAATAATTTTAAATTAAATTGAATGTTAGTTTCTCATAGTAATTTATGATCGAATTAAAAAAAAAATTGGTGGGTATCAATTTTGTGTGTGTGTGTTACCTCAAATCTTCTGCATAAGTATATACCGTTTATAGGATAACTTACTACTGGGTGTACCAATTTTGTTTTTTTTTGTATTCTTGTTTTAGAATATTTTCTGTTTTCAGTCAGTTTTTATGTTACAAATTTAATAAATATATTTTTTGTATTGGGACAAACTGGGACACGAGATGAATTTAAATATTATTGAATATTTATTAGACTTATTTATTTAATTACTTGCGTTCTATTTTGTGTGAAAGGAATTTAAAGCAGTCCGTTTATCCCCTAATCTGTAATCCTCGAGTTACTTTAACAGCTTGTGGCGCTATTACTTGTCATAGAAACCGCTTGTAAGACCGTACTAAAACTATAATACTAATAAATTAAGCTATTCAGCGATGGACATTTCCGTATTTAACACATTTTACTGTCCACGAAATAGTATCGATGCGTTCTACAGTTCTTATTTAACGAGCAATTAGATACTATTTTTAGCGCTTTAAATATCGTGTTTTATGGTTGTTTACAATTAACGCGACAAATTCGGTTCTGCAGCGTGTTTAGATTATCGATTGCTTTAAATTTTAACTCTATTCTCACTGAGCTATTTATGCTGTGACGAAATTATAGTACAATTACCTAAATACTACTAATATAATATCAATAATTGTTTTTTAGGGTTTTTTACATCTTTTTTTGAGATGGTCTGAAGTAAATTAGTTTTATAGTTGAACCACTGTATTTTATACCAACAGTTTAAACTAGCTGGAATTAACTAACTTCTTAAGTTAGTACTTAACCCCATCAAATTTCTTTGCAATATATACTCTACTTTTTAGCAACTGTATACTATTTTTAGCCCCTTAAATATCTTGTTTTATGGTTGTTTACAATTTACGCGACAAATTCGGTTCTGCAGCGTGTTTAGATTAATGATTGCTTTAAATTTTAACTGACAACATCTATTTTGACTGAGTTATTTATGCTGAAATGAAAATATAGGGCAATTACCTAAATAATATCTAACGGGATTTTTATATAAAACTTTTTTCTTTGAGATGATATCAAGTAAAGAAGTTTTTATATATAATAATATGGTATAAAACTATATATTCAAATAGTTGAACCACTATAGTTGTATTGTATACCAACATTGAAAAACTGTAGCTGGAACGAACCAACTTCTTAAGTAAGATCATAGTTGGGTTAGCCCAACTAACAGTTACTTTAGCCAGCATTCCTTGGCCCAGGGACAGCGACCTTGCACCCTATTTCAATATATTATTTTAGTTTAAACTCACCCTACTCATCAGAAGCATTGGAACTGTTTTCTGAGAGATCGTCCTGGGAAGAGTCACCATACCTATTCTACCGCCAAGCAGAAATATTCACAACTGTGTTCCGGTTTGAAGGGTATGAGTGATATAACATGCACATGAAACTTAATAACTTTATGTCTCAGAGTGATGGGCGCAGTGCGGTATATGCAGAGATTATAGCTGAACACCAGGTGGACCTAGTGCTTGTTCCACCACGATAGCATAAAAAAAAACTAATGCAATACATAGAAAGTACAGACAGCAATAAAAATTAAACAGGACAGGCTCGTTGGTTCCACTGTAACCTATACTTACACGCTGGTTCACGTCTAACATAACGATTACGACTGTTTTCCGGTGGCCATCAATAAAACTGTCACCATTGCAACATCCATGGCCGGGATACCCTAGCATTCCCAGTTTACTGTCTACGGCTATTCCTGGCACATTGTAACAGTTTTATGATAAGACATTATCTTTTGGATGTGGCTTTGCTTATACCCTGTGCTGTGCTGTAAAATGGTTAGAACAATTTATTTACTTATGCGGTTTTCCGGTTGGGCCTGCTGTTTTATTCGGTTTAATTATGTGTGTCGTACACTTCCCGGCTTACAATATAAGGTATATTACGTCCCCTGCTACTGTATGTCGTAAATGGCGATTAAGGGAATGGTTTACTACTCACGACGATTTGATTGGGATGTTACTGCAAACTGGGCGCATAATTTTTTAAATGTCATGTAGGTATCAGATATATTTCCACGAAATAATTCCCAATGAGAGGAAAACAAATAACACATTGAAAAAATAGTAATTATTAATAAATTATTAGTAAATTAATTTAAAATTTGAAATAATAATTTTGAAATTATGCTTCTTTTTCTTTTTTCTGGATAATGTATCTGCTTTCTTGACGGTCTAAATATGATTGAAATTATAGTTCATGTTGAGCAATGTTTTTGACGGAGGAATAGCGTTTCATAAAGTAATTTAAAAAGTAATTAGAAACAAATTGAAAAACTGAACCTGTGCGAGACGGGTCTTGCTTGCCGTACCATTATCTATACAGCATTAGTTGGTGAAACTAAAAAAGGATATAAATATATAGTGTCTAATACTGTATAGATAATGTTACGGAACCCTTCATACGCACGAAGGGTTCTGAACGCACTTGGCCGATTTTTTATTTTTTATATCTCCTTTGCAGTTCTTCCCTCATTCATTATTGAACGACACCTGCATTTTGTTTTATTTTCTTGCACGTCTCCGCATAATTCCATAAAACCACCTCCTTTAAACCTTTACAACCTTACGAAGGGGAACTTTCTATACGAAATATCAGAGTCTATTGTGCACCGTTCTATTTATCCACACAAATAGGGTTTTGGGGAGTATTATGAAGGCTTTATTTCTATTCATTTCGAGGTGCGAATGTTGAATGTGTATGAAGACACGCGATTTGCGCTGTTTCTTTAGGAAGTTATTAAAATCGTTTCTGAATGTTTTGTTGAATAAAAATTCATTACCGATGAAGGACTGTAGATATGCGCGTTACTTACAGACGATTTATGTATATCTATTATTGAAGCAGCTCCGTGATTTGAATCCCGCTGCGTGCTTGAGCTTCACTATGGTTGTGGGCATTTTGCGAATGCCCAGGCTAGATACCACCCTCAAGTTAGAACTCTTTCGGCAAGCAGCAAACAGTGTATTAAACGCACATTTAATGAGAGTAATGGCGAAGATGAAAGAATATCCTCACATTTTTAATCACAGTCTAAAGTCTGAACAAAGCCAAGTGACAGTAAATCTTAAATCTCTGTGAATAGAGTCCAGTCCGTTGACGGGTATTTTTAACTCCTTTATAGCATTAAAAGGTGGTCCTTTGAATGCTTTTTCTGCCACTACTTGGAATTACTACTTGATGATTAATAATCACCGAATACAACATAAATATCGAATAAGCCTTCAGTTCATGAAGTAATTCGTTGACAGCAAGTTAATGCTACCTAGCCTGAAAATACAATTAAAAATGTCAGACATAAAACAACTGTAAGCGGACTGTATTTTAGGTAAGTTTTCAGTTACTGCCCAGCGTAACATTTTTTTTGTCAGTTATGTGAAGCTAGAGACTTTACATATTTTTTTATATAGCAAGTATAGAACGGTGCACATTTCGAATAAGTTTGTATTTGGTTTAACAAAAAGGTTATTTTCCTTTAAACAGAGACATGGAACAGAATATTATTTTCAATTCTCCAAATAGAAGCCTACACGAGCCTCCACGCCTTGCTGAGCATAATGAGTTTAGAGACATCCGTAAAAAAGAATTAGATTTTATTCAGTAGCAGTGTTTTATCTCCAATTCTCCAGTCACAAGCATTCTCCGCGGCATTAAAACAAACGAATCTGCGATAAACAACAAAGACACCGTTATCTTACCTTACCACAGAAACCAAAGTAGGTACTTGTACCTCTGTTTTCTTCCGTGACCGTTAGGTACTGTCGCAAGGAATTAGTTTGTTTAAGCAGAAAAAGTGGGCGCCTGAAGAGGTGGGTGCAAGTTATCTCTAGTTATTTGTCGTATCAAGTGCTTCTCTTTCTTTTTTGTCTGCCGCCCCTTCAAAGGTGCCGCCGCCGGCGACGGTAGCTGTAATGTATTCCAGCACTTATGTGGGAAATTTTGGCGGCTCATGGTGTGTGGTGGGATTAGCATTAATGTACAGTCGTCATTAAAATGTCTGAGGGCTTAGAACATGCAAGGAAACCAGATCTACGCAGTAGTTCAATAGCTTAAGCGAAAAATGTTAAATAAATTCATATAAATGAGCTTTTAGGTTTTTGCTGAAGATTTTTTCATATATTATTTTATTTCTAGCTGATTTGAGAATCTATCGGTGAAAGAATTGAGCCTTTGACCACTATCTCACCTAATGGTATGTGATGATGTGGTCGATGATGTTGTTCAGACTAACGTTGTCAGGTTAACGTGCCCTCCGAAGCACAGAAGCGCTCAGTAGTAATGTCACCAGCGGTCACCCATGACCGCGGCGGACATTGCTTAACTTTGCTGATCGGCTCAGAGCGGCTAAGCAAACTTCGCTACGAGCGCTTCAAAAATCAAAGTAATTGTTATTGTAGTTTCTAAAAATCTAATATAATAGTTTAGTCAAAATAATTTATTCAAAGCTACGAAGCTCTTATGAAGGTCAGTTATAATATTGAAATGTTCTGCAATACACTGCCACGTTCAGCAAAAAAAAAAAACAATTATAGAGCCACTGCGATAAGAATGGGCAAGAAACTTGGGGCCATTCTTTTTATATGTCTTATTTCAATGCGTTATAAAAATATTACAATATTTATTTTCAATTCAATTACAGGGACTACTACTACTACTACTACTAGGATTTACAATCTAATTTTTTTCTATCAATTTAGGAAAAATGAACTACTGAATTACTATCAAGAACTTGCTACCGTTCTCTAATTTGAAGATTCAACTTTTCCGAGAACAAATTTCATATAAAGATCTCCGTTTAGATAACCCATGATTAACCTAACGAGATGCGGCTTCTATGATATCGTCTGCCGGTCCTATATTTATGTGATTAAAGTTTAGAAGGTTAATTTTTTTAATTATTTTAATAGCTCTTGTTTTTTTAAACTCACGAATTATTAAAAACTCAACGTCGTCGTGTCGCATCTGTTTAACTTAAAGTCCCCTTGATCGGTGAATTAATTGAAGTTATTCGTACGATTAAGAAGATGCTGTTTTAGATTATCATAATTAATCGATAGCTGATGGGGCGCTGCTTAAAAATAACTACAAAAGATTTCACAGTCGTAAAGGAAATAAAAATAAGCATAGCAATAAAGATATCAGTTTGAAAGTCGCCAGTGTGGCGCAATCGTCGACCGATTAGTCGCCCGTGCCAGCTTTTGTCGTCCATAATGACTATGTAAATTAAATAGCTTGGTATATGAGTCTGTTATCCCTTAACGGTCCTTATCTTTGTACCAATAAACAAATAACCGTTGAGAGCGTTAAAATTGTTAATTAAATCAACAATGTTTCAGACCTCATTTCCATACAGGGTTGGATTTAGTTACTAGGTACTTTGAAAACGATAGCGCCAAAAAATCAAAAGTATAGTATTTCTAGCAAAATGATAGTACGCCTCATTATATTAGTTTTTATTCAACTGTATTGTTTCTATTCATGTTGACGTATTTTGTTTTGCGTGTATACTACTGCCTTTATCATTACTTTTATTTACCCTGAAAAATATAAAAATGAAATAGCCCTAAACTATTATTGTTATGAACAAAAAGTCAAAAATATAGTATTTCTATCAAAATTATAGTACGTCTCATTATATTTGTTTTAACTCTACCGTATTGTCTCTATTCAGAGTGCCGCATCTTCTTCTGCCTATTTACTTGTGGTCTATCGTTATTTATATGACCATTACTGCTACTTTTCCTAAAAAATATGAAAATGTAATAGCTATAAAAAATATAATTATAAATAAAACCTCGCACACAATATGTAGGAGTTTCGAATTAAACAATCTCATAAAGTACCCGTAGATGACATTGACAAGTGACAACATCAATTTTGTATCGTTCGAAGGCAATAGTAATAACTGACATTGACATTTGTACAACCCAATTTCAGAATATTGATTACAGTGATATTCTGAGAATGCAACCCAGGAAACTTTTTTATAGTTAGATTAGCACTGAATAGTATTAATTTTCGTAATCTATATGAAGTAATGAAATTATAGTATTTTCTTATACTATCTTATAAATTAATATATAATAATACATCTTTTATTTCGCCGCAATATTATTTACAAATTTGAGGTAGGGACTACCTTTTAAGTATAGTAATACCTGTGTCAGGTAGTCCCACTCTTCCTTAGCTTAACATTAAGATTTATACTTAAAAATATATTAAGTTAACTATCTAGGTATACAAAACAGTCTAGTAGAAACTTTATATTAAAAACAATATAGTACGAAGCCTAAAATTATAGTACAAATACTATAATTATAGTACGAAATCCAACCCGGTTACCTTATCTGCATGTAATATTATTATACGTGAAACGTGTTTGTATAGGACTTTAATAACAACGATAATATCTCGTGTTAATAATAGCGTCGTTACGTACCGGTCGGTCGCTGGCCAGTGTCCTGTTACTTTACATATTTATAAGGACCTGATCAAATATTTGTAGATCTTGTTTGGGAATGTTAAAAATGCTTCATTATTAATCACCAACATATTTTAGCAATTATAGCTTCAATTTAATGTTTTTGTAGCGTAGGGTTAGTTCATTTGTTTAATCATATTTATCAATTGCTTGAATGAGTAATTTTTTAGACCTAATCAGTACTTTAATATTATAAATGCGAAAGTAACTCTGTCAGTCTGTCTGTTACGCTTTCACGCCAAAACTACTGGACCGATTCAAATGAAATTTGGTATGGGAATAGTTTGAGACCCGGGAAAAACATAGGATAGTTTTTATCCAACTGCGCAAAAAGAGGTTAATGTTTTTGCGCGATAACCGACATTCGCGCGGGCGGAGCCGTGCCCGGAAAGCTAGTATTATAATAATATAAGCTTTTGAATTTTATGTCATATGTTGGTAAATGATGATGTGTTCGAGGATGGTAAATAGACTTAACCTAGAATAGTAGCTGTGGAAGACAGCTGCTGGATACTTTTAGGTCCTTGGCAACAGTTTTGTGTTAAAGAGTGAGTGACTAAATATCTAGCAAACGATTAGGGTTAGTGGCATACGCACCCAATGTCAACTCCCCCCGTGTCAGTTGCCCACGATCTCAGTTCCCCCCGATAAATTTTGAGCGAATATTTTCTTGTGATTTGTACTGTCAGCAGCGAAAGTGTATTTAAAGTTATTTAAAAAAAAAAGAGGGCACACAAGTTTAGGTTGGTTGGAAGAGATTTTTGTCATAGATAAGCTTACTTTGTAAAACTTATAATAAGAACTTACTGTATATATTGTGCCAGTATAAGAATAAATAAAGAATTATAAAAAAATAGAGGACAGACTGATTTTCTACGATCTTTTATTAACTTGATAGTTTCATTGTAAATATCAACAACAATATTAACATTACAGCAGGCAAAAACATCATTTATAAATCACTTAAAATTGTACAAAGTATATAAAATGAACAATATTAAACACTCAATAAAAGGAAATCAACAATCATAAAACATTTAAAATAACTAAGAGAAAAAACTAAAAGTTAGATACTATAAAGGGTTAAGTATGAAATTGCCGTTTTAACTGTACTGTACTGTACTGAAAAATTGAAATTGTTTTTTTTTTAATTGAACATTTTTATTTAATTAAAATACCACATACCATCACTATCCATAAATTGCTGCCATCTAATAAGAATGTCATCAATGCCTTTGCGATAGAACTCTGGTGATCTAGATTCGACACACTGTGTGAAAACATTTTGTACTGCCTCCTGGGAAGAAAACTTTTTATCACATAGAAAATTGACCGAACCATGAAAAAATACGGAGGGTGACGAATGGTTTCTAATCGCAATTCCTGTAGAGTTAAAACGGTTTCTCGTGCTGTATGAGGTCTCGCGTTATCATGAAGCAATAATGGTGAAGATCGATTCATGAGTCGGGGATGTTTCATTAATAGTTTTGCAATCATTGCTCGGAGTTCGGTACGGTAGACATCTGCCGTTATTGCTTGACCAGATCGGAGAAAGCTATAGTGAATAACATCATGCTGAGACCACAAAACAGTAACCATTGCCTTGGTAAGCATTGCTTTAGGACACTGTTGCGGTTATATTTTTTTATTTCTCTTACAATAAGGTTAATGCGATAATTCTGTTTTCATCTTTGATGTAATCAAACAATACAAGGGGCTTACATTTTGCGGGGATTAATATATGAAGTGGTTCCTTGAAATTTGTTATTGGAACTTTCAAATCTTTGCTATGCTTTCTACATAATGTGTTTTTCACCCCTCTGAACGCTGGAATGTCTAAAGTACAACAATAATATTTTAATTTTGAAAAATTTCAAAATACGCCTTTCAAAAATTATTTGCACTGATATATAGTTTTTGCATAATTCTGTTTTCACTTTCATCTGTGTTTCTGGGTGCCGACTATTGTTATCAGTAACCCAAATTTTATAATTTGTAAGAAATGCGCTGGACTTAATGGTGATTTATAATTAAACCCGTCAGAATTGAAAGATTACGAGAACAATAGAATTTCATTCATAGTACCGGCAGTCCCGTTTCCCCGATATAATACCTAGCTAGTATGCATACATTTTAAATTTTGAATCTTGCATTTTAATAACACAATTGTATGTGTTATTAATACGCAAGATATAAAAACCATTCGAAACAATTGACTAAATATAATTTTAGCAATAATGATATTGAAATAAATATATTATTATCAAGAGAAACTCTTTTTTGCTAACGGTATATTTAATATATGGTAATTATTTCTTTCAAACAAATTTATCGGGGGGAACTGAGATCGTGGGCAACTGACACGGGGGGAGTTGACATTGGGTGCGTATGCCACTAACCCAACGATTAGGCAGAGGCGTACCGCTTCGGGGAGTTTAGGGAACACATGGATTGACAAAGTTTTTTTTTGTTGGGGTTGGAAACCCGGCCGGTCATTGAACCCAAATCAGAACTTTAACCTCTCAATTCCTCAATTATTGAGGAATTGAGCTTTTGGCGAACAGTGAATAAACGTTGCCATTGCGCGTCGCTTCAAGGAATATAAAATCGCACCAAGCACGTAAATGCTTGACTCAAGCAAACATTGTACACGGTCAAAACGGCTCAAGCTAAAATCTACGTTCTTTGGTCTTCAAGCCACTTGACCGTCTTGAATACCCTTTACAGACGTTACTGTACCGACCCCGCATATTATAAGGGATAAGGGTATGAAAGATGATTGAACTACTCGACACGTAGAATATCATTTATATTTTATATTGTAATAAATAATTTATTCGTGTATCGATTGCCACACCTCATTCTACCTACACCACAGCCTACACCCGATCGTTCGCTCCGCCCATAATAAATTGCATTGCAAAAACGCATACGGTTATCGTACGTATTTTACATACTGTTATGGGTCCTTCCTACTTAGCAGCCGTGGGGCAAATCATACAAGTCCTCACAAACCAAAAACAGTTTTAACGGTAAACAAAATGATGTTACTTGATAGGGGCTCTTAAAGTCCTGCTATACTATAGTATATGTACATAAATATATTTCCGAGAAAACGTTTAAAGTTAGGAAGCTCGTATTAGGAGATCAACTCCTGGCGTAAATTACTTGGACTAGTTTTTGTCTTAACTGAACTTGGATGACGGATTCGTATGCTTAGAATGTTATATTTTTTTACGTTATCTTTGCAAAGTCTCTGCTCAATGACGTATAACTTTTCCATAAACCAGTCTTAACGTTTTTTCCCCTCTAAATCAGTTCCCATGATTTGTGGACAGGTGGCGCGGGCGTCGTATTGCGGCATCTTTGTAAGCCGCCGCTTTGATCTTGCCGACATTGTGCGCGTGCGCATACAACTTTTTTGCGAACAGAAGTTCGGCTATTGATGCTTTCTGTTCTGCTAGCTATAGAATTAGTTTGATTGACGCGAATATCACAATATCTTTGGTATGATTTTTTACTTGACGTATAGGAGACTTGCTGGCGTCGGCTTTTGCCATTATTTGGAACTGACTAGTATTTTTTTTCAAAATTTTCTTTGCTCTTCAATATTACTTTACCAAGCTTCCTTTACCAAAGCATTATCTCAAACTGTATTATTAATATGTTAGTTGAACAATAGCCTTACAGTTGAGTATAATATTACAATAACTTTGGAGTTGTAAAGACTTTGAAGCAGTGATGGCTTAGTGGCATTGGCTATGGACTGCCGCGCAGCAGGTCCATGGTTCGAATCCCGCCGGGGGCTTGAACTTCACCGGATGGTGGAAGGGCATTTTGCGAATACCCGCCTGGCTAGCGACCACCCTCAAGTAGAAAATCTGTCGCCAAGCACCTAACGGTGTATTCCAGCAGTAGTCCTTGAGAGCCAGTAAAATTACAGGCACATGAGACTTAACAATTATGGTCTCAATATGACGGGCGCAGTGCAATTCGTGACTTGTGACGAAATGCATCTGTTATAGGTAGAGGTTAGTCCACTTGACATCAGGTGGACCTCGAGCTTGTTCCGTCACAATAAAAAAAAATGTTAATTAGAAACTTGGGTTCAACTGTTGTATTTGCAACTTCTTTATTTACTTCCTAGAGACTAATATTCCTTTTTCTTTGTCATCAGGTTTAACGGCAGAGCTGTTCTACGTCCGAGAGGGTCAGATCAACTTCTATGCGCTAAACTTCGTGGTACCCGTACCAGCTACCATTGGAGAGTTGCATTTCACGTGGCAGAGCCTTACTAGAAAACCGGTAAGTTGAAACTATTTTCTTTCTAAGCTTGGGTAGCGTGAGAGCAAAGAACTGTTAGATAGATGAAGGAAAATTAATTAATACCACGTGCTTCTTTCTTAGCTTCTCCTTAATCTTCTACTATACTACGTCATTCATATCTACACATACGTACCTAAGTAGAAGATGTTTCAAGATAAGAAGATCAATGTACGCGGTAGGTAAGCGGTAATTAAACAATACTTGCCGATCTTTACCTACTGTTGATTTCTATAGTTTTACACCTATCAGTCAATTTGTCTCCGATTTGAAGAATTATAGGGAAAATAATTCTATTCAGCATATTGCTGATATTAGGTTACATCGCTAAGAGTTTCTGAACTTAATTTTTTTTACGTGATTGTGACGGAACAAGCACGAGGCCCACCTGATGTTAAGCGGATTAACCTCTGCCTATAACAGTTACATTTTGTCATGTGACGAATGCAGCCCGGCACACTGAGACATATTTTTAGTTGTTTAGTTTCATGTACATACCTGAATATTTTAACTTTATTATCAGTAAGCAGTTCTTTATATTTTTAAGAAATCTCTGCTTTATTGGGCTGTATTACCAAAAATCGAATTAAAATATATTACTACCTACTTTGAAGATAATTATTATTACATAATCAAAGAAAGAGATCATTAAATTTTATCCAAGTTTTTTTTCTTGCTATGAAGCAGTAAAAAGCTCCACAAAAGGATTGTAGCTCCTAGACATGAGAATTACTTAGCATTCTCGTCCTGTCTTATTTATAGGGTAACCATAGAACATTTTTAGCAAAGTTACATTATTTATAAAAACTCGTACTGCGAAGGATGCAGCTCTGGCGCTTAAATCGAATAATCGTATCGATGAGACAGCCGCACTATTATGGTAATGTCGTCATGAGCTGAATACGAATCATCAAATCGATCATGGACTTCAATCGAACCTATGTAACTATGTATATGTGGTACATTGTTCCCACATATTGATGGAAAACATCAGTCTTATTATATTTTCCAAATGGTTTTAAAGATATTCAGATTGTTTCGCGTCGCTTAATAAAATCAGTTGGTCAAGTTCTACTGTGCGGGCATCTGTTGGCACTCTGCGCCCGAAAACAAACCATTCTTATGGTAATACGCGGTAATACCACTTGTTATCTGAAATTAGATAAACGAATGAAGTAGTTCCGATTAAACAATCTTTATCGAAGGCTTTAAGCCTTTTGGTTGATGTGCACCGCCTTATTAGAATATAGGGAATTTTAGATTTTTACCTCGTCTGCGTCTAATTCAAGAAAGTCCGCCTCCAATGCAAATTTATCAGCGTCTACTCACGAAACAGTTGGCCGTTTATTTACATCGCATCCTGCGCCCTGCACCGCTAACCAAATATTATGTGCATTTATTTATTTTATCCAAAGCCGTCAACCGACTAAAGCTTGACTCGACGCGCCGCCGTCAGACGTCTTATTTTGATCCGAAAAGCCGATCTACGCTCTCTTTTACATATTCAGTGCTCAAATAAAGTACCACGCAAAGAATCCATCCCGCAAACGAGTCCAGTTCACTGAACCTGTCAGCGAAATTTCATACTTATTTAGGGCAATATTTGCAAGTCATAAGTGTCATCTTGGATATAAGAAATATTTCTTTATCCGTACGTTGTTTGGTCGTGTACAACTACAAATGATATTGTCGGCTTTTAGACAAGGGAAAGCCTGATCCCGAATTTAAAAAGCAAATGTGAGATATGCTTCGGTTGCGATCATGCGGTCGGCGGGCCTTATCAGCATCTCGTATGCTTTGTGCGGCCGCCATTATCAGATCGCACGAGCTCCTCAGCGTCCCGTCGCCCTACACTTATTTGCTTTAGCGGCACCTTTGACTATTCGAGCAAATATTTGGTAACCGGTTAACTAACGCCGATCAACGATCGCGCCACTATTGTCTGTGCTCACCGACTGCAGTGATAATATTTAATTAGCGGCTCCGGTGTCGCACCTCCGCTTTACGACCGCTAGCTATGCCTCTGTAATGCATGTCCGATGGACCGGTCAAAGGGCCCGCGCTCGACGTTTGTTTAACCATTCATGCAACGCCGCTGCATGATTACTTGGATAATGAGCGCATCATGATCATAATAACCAGTCTCAAAACAAACACCTTGACCGGACAGCTATTTGAAACATCTGCACTGACAGCGTGTGACAATTTGTCCACGTCAAGCCGCGTAAGGGAAACATGCAGTTGGTGATCGATCCGACGCCATATTCAAATACGAATTATGCAAATACACGGTGTCAATGTCCATCGAAGCATGCGGTATGTGTAGTTTATATCTCCTATAAGAAGAGATGCTCGTGTTCTGTCCCCATACGACTTGATCTGCTGATTCGGTCACGGATTTGGATGAACCCTAAGGTCATGGCGTGCGCGTCTCGTCAATTGCGCGTTTGGTACAGTTACATCGTGATGAGACCGTACCGTTACCTTTCGGAATGCGTTGCGTCGATTGCGAGAAATTCTCGTCACATTTGGTCACGAAATATATGTTTTGTTGCAGTTGCCGTACACTCTGCACGTGGACGTATTGAGTAATAAGGAAGCGATGCTGCCACCGACGTTCAATATATCGAGCGAGGGCTACGTGCCGACGGAGCCGCAAACATGGCGAGTGGACTTGCCTTGCACGCGTACTCTTGCAAAAGAAGTGGATATCACCATATCTTTGAACGTCTCGACCGGTTCCTCGTCGACTACGCTGCACTTCCGCCGGAGAAAAATATGCCTTATAGAGGCGCCCCGTCCTGCCGTTAGAGTGGACAGCGTTCCACACGCGCCCACGTCTGCGGATATTTTCTACGCCGGGGCAGGATGTGCCGGTGGCGTGTTATTGATAGCAGCTGTCGCTGCCGCTGGTTGCCGCGCACGAGCTAGGAAGCTTCGAAGAGCACGCAGCGATGAGCAAGACGCCCACGCATTCCTCCCCGACTCTTCTTGCAAATCTGCCGCAAGTTATACCAGCTACCGCCGCCCTACCTCGTTGCCTGCTGCAGCTGCCGAAGAAAGAGCGAGAGATCTGCAACAAAGGATTGCAGAGTTGACCATACAGAGATGTCGCGTCCGTCTACGGTCGGTCGCCATGGAGGGAACTTTTGGTCGAGTATACAGAGGGACCTATGCAGACGAGGAAGCTAGGGAACAGGAAGTACTCGTCAAGACTGTTGCTGAACACGCCTCTCAAGTTCAGGTAAACACCCATTTCTAGGACCTTATTTAAACATTTAAAATTTGAAGTATTACTAACATTTAGCTTTCTTACAGGTTTCTCTGCTACTACAAGAAGGCTGCATGCTCTACGGTCTGCATCATGAGCGCGTGTTGTCCGTTCTGGGGGTCAGCATTGAAGACCAGACTGCTCCTTTCCTACTGTACCCCTGGAGTGGAACATGGAGGAACCTCAAGCAATTTTTGTTGGCTTGCCGGGGGGTGACAGTTGGTGGGGCTGCTGGTGCAGCGCCGCCACCACCCTTAACGACACAGCTGGTAGTCCGAATGGCTCTTCATGCATTGGATGGCTTAGCCTATCTCCATTCGCAACATGTCTTGCATAAAGATATAGCTGCTAGAAATTGCATGTAAGTTCTTTAACATTTCCACTAGTTGTCCAGTCTTGTTGTTTATCCTACGAGTATGTACTCTTACTGCTATCTGTTTTATTCTCACCTAAGTTGAGGTAATAGTTAGAAATAGGTCATACATTTACGCGGCTTTACCCTTTAATTTCAATATAAAATCCGTGCATTCTAATGTATATTGTACCTTGCTATTCATACTTGAATCAACCATACTATCATTAATAGGAATTTGATCCTACTTGACAGCTGATGCATGACAAAAATTCGTATGCTACGAAGAAAAAAGATCGTAGGTGTAATCTTCACTTCAATGGAGTGCTATCTTGGTTAGAAGAGAAATACCTTTGATAAGCTTGTATGAAGGAAGGGGTTCAAGGCATCAAGAATATGGATATTACAGCAAAAAAAGCTGATGCCAATCAGGACGTAGCTGGACATCGAATTCTTAGTATCGTAATCCTCAAAGTTTACGCTCAATTCTTACCGTTATATTCTCTTAACAGAGTGGACGAAAACCTTCGAGTAATGATCGCCGACAACGCCCTGTCTCGGGATCTCTTCCCAGCTGACTACCACTGTCTGGGCGACAATGAGAACAGACCAATAAAGTGGCTGGCTCTCGAAGCTCTGTCGAAGAGACAGTTCAGCCCAGCGGCGGACGTGTGGGCGCTGGGCGTCTTGCTTTGGGAGCTGACGACTCTGGCGCACCAGCCGTACGCTGAGGTCGACCCGTTTGAAGTAGCGGCTTATCTGAGGGATGGGTATCGGTTGCAGCAGCCTGCGAATTGTCCTGATGAGCTGTAAGTTTAAAGAATTTTGATTTAATACATGGTCATTGTTATTCTCATTATTATTTCATATTAAATGTGAAATAATAATGAGATTGCTATGCTACTATGCTATTACTATGCTATTGCTATGATTGCCGAGCGGACTGCCGTGCCGGAGGTCCATGATTCGATACCCACCGCCGGCACACCTGGACAGCAGCTACCCTCAAGTAGATAATCTGTTGCTAAGCACCTAACAGTGTTCTAGCATCAGTCCTTGGGAGGTAGAAAAATTACAGGCACATGATACTTAACAACTGTATGTCACAGTGTGACGGGAGCAGTGCAATTCGTTCGGACAAAATGCATCTCTTATAGGCAGAGATTAGTCCGCTTAACATCAGGTGGGCCTCGTGCTTGGTACGTCACAATCACATAAAAAATAATAATTATGTAACGAGAACCTGAGAACTGACTGGTACATTCAAACACAGAAGGCGCTTCCGACTTAATCGAGTAGTATTAAGTATATTTTTTTATTCACAGATTTGCAGTAATGGCGTATTGTTGGGCGATGTCTCCCGACGATCGGCCAACGCTGCAGCAGTTGCAGATATTCCTCCGGGACTTCCACACGCAACTCACCAGATTCGTCTAAACCATTCCTTACCATACATCCAAAGAACATTGTAGGTTACTAAGTTAAATAGTGAAAAATACGAGAGCGATAGTGACAAGTTTATAGTGACAGTAGTGAGAACAAAGTGGACAGTGACACAAGTTATAGTGAATAAAATTTTCTTTAAGACATTGAGGCCTTACTGATCCGTAAGCGCGTTTTTGATTGAATGTGTTATTGAACAGTGAAATAGTGTTTATGTTAAAAGAGACTGATTTTATCTAAGTGTTTATTGAACGTAAATTATTTCGAAGTGTTGTCACATATGTGCTTGGTTGTACATTTTTCATTTATTTCTCTAAATACGTAACGTTAAGAGTTACGTAACATTATTTGTCTGTAACTTTTTTTACGTATTTTTTTAAAATATGTAAAATCAAAAGTTACGTAACATAAATTGGCTGTAACGTTTTCATTTGTTTCTAAAATACGTAACATGACTTGGTTTTATTTTTTAATTTTTTTTTCAAAATTACGATACATTAAGAGGAAAGGCTGCGTGCTATTCTGCTCTCCATATCAATATATTCTCCTATTATAGTCCTGGACAGTGCCTCAGCACAATCATCTTTTTTACATAAAATCCAGGTCTAATAGAGCCATTGCCCTTGTCATTTCCTTTATATCAGTAACAAATGATTACTAAAGAAAATATGACCTATAAAATCACAAAATGCCCCGTTTTACTGCCACGTTCAGGGGACCAGTGGACCAATTTAAAAAAAATTAACATTGAAGAGAATAATAGACACCTACACATACTATTTCTTAAAATGATACTGCCAAAATATTTATTCATCGGCTCAGGAGGATAGGACGACGAGAATGCAGGAGAATAAGAAAAGTCGCGCGTCGTCGATCTCGTGAAACTTCTAAATCCTGCCAGGTCTCGTTTCCTCTTCATCGCTCGTTCTTTTCATTATCTACAAAGCTAAAAACATTTCTTAGAGAATATGTAAAATGTATCTGCCTCAGAGTTATTGTTTTGGTTAAAATTCTCATCACAAATCTTATGTTTTGTATTATCATGTGATCTTTGTTCCATTCATCATAACTTTCTCGAGTGAATTCTTCATTGTGCTTCAGAGCCACCTGTTTTATACATTACCCTATGTTATTCATTATTATTAGAATAATTCACAAGCGCGAAGAATGTGTCAGTTGTTTTATTGCTCTACAGATATAATTGTGAATTGAATCTAAGACACTAATTTCAACAGAGAAGTTGGGTATTAAAGTTAAATTCACTGTTACTACCGGGATTTTATAACGTCAATAACCGCAAAAGATTATAAGTTTTCGGCTACTGCAGTCCCGCTTTCATATTATTTGTAATTTAAATATGCAATGAAAGGCTTTTACAATTGTTCAATATAGAGTTCGTAATATCAGTGACGGAACTTCGGCGTGATGATGCGCGCTAATTTTAACTTATTATATGGCTACCCATATACCACATAACGCCAAATTTCCTCTCTGATATCAGCAAAAACAACATTACGAAATTACAAATTTACGAGGGGAAAAATTCAAGTCATGTGCGGGATTCGAACCCGCGTCCATCCACCCCTTTAGCCGGGGTATGCTCTAATCCAACTGAGCTAACATGACAATGAGTCCATAATTAAATTTTTTCGATTTTTATATAAAGCAAGTTTAAAGCTGATAGCAAAATTAGTCTTGTTTGTAGTACAACGTAAGGTGAACTATAGATGTCGCTCCATTCCAATACGATGGTTAAAAAAAACGATAGGAAAAATTTGAGTTATGGGCTCATGTCGTGTTAGCTCAATTAGAGCATACCGCGGCAAAAGGGGTGGATGGACTCGGGTTCGAATCCCGCACAAGACTTAAATTTTTCCTCTCGTAAGTTTGTAATTTTGTAATGTAATCCGCAGAGCATGCGTTATTGCAAACATAAAAATATTAAAACTACAACATTTAATATGTACCCTCAAAATAATCCAACTGGACATTTCACAATTGTATTCGTAGATCAGCACACGTATAGTTGCCTAACGTAGACATAAGTGATGATCTCATAAGGGCAAAGGAATTTTTATAGGACCATATGACTATAATTAAATACCGTATCGGTTACCAGATGGAGCGTAATGTCCTAAATGTATGTCAATTAGATTATAACTCAAATAATAGAGTGAATTGTAACTAGAACAATAATTCTTAGGATTTTTTTTTAAATAACATTTTGATTTTCCTTCGGCACGTCGTCGCGTCGCGTCGTTGTCGTGTGTTTTGATGTTTTCTAAAGAAAAAGGATTTGTGGGAGCTTTGTAGTTATGAGTTGGTATATTTGCTCAAAGACAATACCTACCGAACAATTCGAAAGTTTAAAATTTCTGTAAAATTGAAAAATAATTGGCTATTTGAACTCCGACAGCTGCCCATGCTAACTGACGATGATTTATTCCATTGGGTTGCTGAGACATATATATTGCTTGCTATACATAAAGCGAGTTTCACATTGATATCATTTTGTCTATTTTTTTAAGAATTTAAGCCTACGATACGCGAAGAGCATCAAAGGTAATTCTATCCAGCAACGAAAGTCTAGCGTAGTCTCTGACAGAACTTGCTAAAGTTTCCACAAACCTACGAATAAATATATAAAGAAATGTAAGTCAAGTTCAAAAGCAGCAGAACGCAAACCATACCGCGGCGGGTGTGGTTTCAAAAGAGAACCGTGCGGTGCATCAATAGTACCTTGACGCGACCAATTGATCGGATGCGATTATTTCTAAGCGCCAATTTCTACCAATTCAATTGAATTTGGAACATTGTGCGTTTGTTAATTCTAACTAGATGATTCGAAATCAAAGCGGTTACTGTATGAGAGTTACACTTCTTTACATATTTATTCGTAGCCCCAAACGCACCTAACCGAAATTCGGTCACTTTTTTTGGAAGCGAAACACGTTTTTTGGAAGCGAAAAAACACTGCGCGACCGAAATTCGGTTTAGTGTACTATACTTTATTATTAAAATAAACTTTCAATGCTAATTTCATAAGAACTCTCTAAATTAAAAATTCTTAAAATTATATTTGTTCTTGTCCTCTTCACAATAAAAGAGATTTTTTGTAGAATTGATGCTTTTACTGTAAATTTTCAATAGCGCCAATATCTATACGCTTTGTGTTTTTTATATTAAGTATACCATATTATTATACTTGCCGTTTTATATCTGAAACAACTATGAATGTGTGACAACAATAAATAATAAATAAAATATGTACATATTATTTTAAAAACCTCATCACTGCCATACTAGTACTAAGAATAAAATGTAAATAAATAAAATTAAAATACATCTATAAACTGTATTATACGTATATTGAATGTGCCTCAGATTTTATGAAAGTTTTAGATGTTTATAGGTGTTTTAAATAATACGAAATATTGATTAAGACTGGATATTTAGCATCTGTAATTAAATACTTCATTGTGCGTAGCAACTTATTGTTTTTTTTTTTCTATCGAACTTGTCCCTTTTATATGATGTTAGCTTAGCCCCCGCTGAATTATAGGTGTATCGCTCTCTACCGGAAACTACCATTTCTTAAATCGGGATATAATTTGTGCCCTGACTCATTTCTTGATATAGGACCAAAGGAATTACGTTTATTCCAAATATCATCAAAAACTGTTGAGCCGTTTCGGAGGTGAGTCAAATATACACCGACTTTGCATACGTAAATATACATTGGTGATGTTTCACTGTGCGAAAATGAAAACAATAATCGGCATTTTTTATATCTTATCGGTTTGTATGCCTTAAGATAGACTAAAACCGAACACAAAACATTTGGAAAAACGTTTGTATAATATTTAATACTAGGGATAAAAACTATTCTATGTTTTGCCCGGGTCTCAAACTATTTCCATACCAAATTTCATTCAAATCGGTCCAGTAGTTTTGGCGTGAAAGCATAACAGACAGAGTTACTTTCGCATTTATAATATTCGTACTGATATTATTGGAATTAGAGCAACTGAAAAAAAAAATACGTACCTACTTCTGTTCGTATATATAAGTTTTTTTTTGACCAAACTTAACACGTAACTCGTAATAGTCTGTTGCACACTTCATTGGATTGTGTTCGCAACGGGATATATTGGATGGGCACTATCGCTACTTTATTTATTCTTAACAAGACTTTGATTAATAATAACAAATATTTGTCCCTCTCTTCTAGCGTAAGACCTCACGATCATGTTCGTGTAGAAGAAAAACGTCGATGTCTTCTAGTTGGTTGGACTACTTAGCGTTTATGACGTTACGTTACCTTACCAGGAAATTTAGGGAAAATTGAAAGATATTTAATGTTATTCTAAAATATCAGTATACGTTTTTTGATATATAATCAAAATATTTGTTATTATTATTTGTGTATTTCCGCAATGTAATGCCTGATTGTATAATATTATAACATTTAATTCATAAAAATAACTTTTTAATAAGTAAGTATAATTCTCTAGACGAATGATGGGTCTTAATTTTTCTACTGCAAGTAACAAGTTAACTGACATTATTTTTCCATTTATGTTAAGAACAAACGTGTTATTTTTTTTTTCTGTAAACGATGCGATATATTTGTTTGTACATTGATGTAAATAAAGTAAGACGATGAAAATGTGAATATACGAGTGGTGAATATTATAAATTCGTTTTATTTCCTTTAAAAGTACATTACTACACCTATTGACATCCACTGTCACTTTGACAGCTGTCACACCTAAGTCGCATATTAAGAGTTGAGTGGACGGAGCGCTTTCCATACAAACGTAGTCTCGTCATATTTTAAATAAGTACCAAGTGTTCAAACTTGGTGAAATTTTCTATGCATAAAGCTGAGCCTAATATCTAATCCCTTTCCTGGTTTGCCAGCATTTCTATTTATCATTTATTTTATTCCTAAATGACTGATGAAAACTTATTTTTTAAGGAAATCTGGCAAACCAGAAGCATAGATATAAGGCTCAAGGACATACATGCAAAGTTTCACCGAGTTTGAACACATCATCCGTTTCAGAATGTACTAATAAAGTTTCGGGTTGCTATGCAACACATAAAATAACTGAATAATAAAAATTACAGATAACATGCAGAGCGTTTCAAACTTTAACCGATGGATAGGCTAAATCGATGACTGTGAAACGTAAAGATAGTGTTTTATTTATTAAATATGTTCTGGGTAGTAACCGGAACTTACTCGAACATTCTAAAACAGGCCCTTAGTATTTCAAATATGAGGAAACTACGTTTGTATGGAGAGTGCCAGGAGCACTCTAGCCAAAATTTTATTCAAAAT
Source organism: Plagodis dolabraria (assembly GCA_963854805.1). Classification (NCBI taxonomy): domain Eukaryota; kingdom Metazoa; phylum Arthropoda; class Insecta; order Lepidoptera; family Geometridae; genus Plagodis; species Plagodis dolabraria. Next base: position 9,715,109 of record OY978442.1, read on the forward strand.
TCCAAATCGGCGGCTTTACAAATGTCCAACGAGGCAGACAAAAAGGATTTACATGTACCAATATTACTAACATTTCATGCTGCGTTTAGACCCATGCGGCGCCGCACAGACAGGCAAGCAGCTTGCAAGCTGCTCGAGAAGCAACCGAGCTATTCAAATAGCGTTCACACGCGCACCGTGCACCCAGGAAAGCATGCAAGCAACTGCGTCCGTCGTAGGCGGGCCAAGCAAGACTGTTAAAACAGTATGTGCCCGTTGTTTGCCAGAATATAAGACACTGTGGTAGTATCCTCCAAGACACTCTAGCCCTCTATGGCATTTTGCGAATACCCGCCTGCCTAGTTACCATCCTCAAGTAAAAAATCTGTCACCAAGCACATAACTGTGTGTTCCGGCACTGTTCATGGTGGCAGTATTTCCCCGAACGAACACGTTCACAAAGAGTTGTTTCCTGAAGATATTGTCATACCTAATTACTATTAAAGATGTCATTGGTGTCAGCCCAACTTTCTTACTAAGCCTATATCCACTGTTAGGAAGTATAGCTACTGAATACCTAAAATCGGTTGGCACCCTACAATGCTAATTTTCATGTCTCCCTCGGGATGGGCCGTGGGAAAACTAGGAAAGTTGCTCCTAAACTCAAATCACCCACCTAAATACCTTTCCACAGGTGTTACCTATTTTCTCTGCATATTAGCAACGACACACAAGTGCTATCATTTCAACATAATCTATACTTATAATAATCTACAACTAAAACCTACTTATCTACCTATCTGTAAGATAACAAACGTAGAAATTATGTAAGTAAGTATACATAGTACTGAATTCTCACTCATTGATTAGAAAATAATTTCTAGGTAGGTATGTATGCAGCTACTTTATTTATCAACACTCGTTTTTAAAATAAGTAGGTATACCTTCCTCTGAATCGATCATCTGACAGTATTAGAAAACCACGTTGTACAAATTCAAGGTTTATAAGAATTAAACTAATGTGATCAAACGTCGATAAAAAAGTGCTCACTTGTAGAAATTGAACCAGGGAAATAAATCCCTAAGTTTGGGTAACAAATAATAACAAAATTCACCCTTCAAAAAGTAACACCGGAAGGCCCCGACGAGATTCGAACTCGTGATCTCCTGTTTACTAGACAGGCGCTTTAACCAACTAAGCCACGGCGCCTCACGTGAGATATTGCAAAATTATAGTATAGGACATAAAGGAGCATTTGCTCCTGTATTTCAATAGATAAGTACTACAAATTCATTACATTATCATTCCTAAGATGGAATATAACTACGCTATCACGCCTGTATATTATTGAAAGGATGGACATAGACTCATTAGATACTCACACATATTTCAACAGATATATAGATAGATAAGTATGTTTGTACATATCCTATTTGAAAGAAATAGGTTATAGAAGAGATTATTGCAATCCACCTAGGATAGTTATTGGTAGACATGGATATCAAAGAAAATCTCTTGTAGAAAAATATTGGCCATACTCTTCGGACATAAAAATAGAGCTCGGGACATTGAGGCTTTTGCGCAAAGCTCATGCCCACTGATCCACAAGTTTTTCGATACCAAACACGTGGGCGCTCTAGATTCAAATTTGATGATGGCGATTGAATGTGGGTGTCGTGTCGACTAACTAACTTTAACGATTTATGATGTCTCGGCATCAAAGCTTCTTCTACTTATATTATATTATTACTCTAGTAGGTAGCTATATGCCTGTCTACTAAAGTAATCAAAATAGCTTGGATGGGAGCCTAAAGAGATATATAAAACACTAGTAATTCTAGCACTAACACTAGAAAAATAAAATAACAAGTATAAATAAATAAAAAAGAAAAATTCCGACTGCTAATTATTTATTTTCCATAAGCGTTCCATTGAAATTTAAACTGCAAAATAATTATATGCATATTATACGCTTGCTCTGCGGATTACATTACAAAATTACAAATCTACGAGAGGAAAAGTTATAGTTGTGAATATAAATTTTCCTCTCGTAAATTTTTAATTTTGTAATGTAATCCGCAATAATCCGCGTAATTTATAAGAAAACTCCGTTTTTTGGGCAGTCGTGCAAAAATTTTAGATGATGTGAATTGCTTGTTTCAACAATGGTCCATCCATTATTTATAACAAGTAAAGTATGTTTTATTTTAACCGGCGGCGGTATGCCTTTATTAAACAAATACTATGAACTATATACAACACTACAGCTAATACAATAAAAGCATTTAGACAACCTATAAGTCATAGCAGACTCATAGGCAGTCCAAATGCTCCAGCCCACTCCCAGTTGGCAGCGTGCCCAGCATGCTGGCAGCATTGCCCCGTTGAATTGCAATGCTTACTCGTTGAGCCAAATATGTGCCAGCATTTTGATCACTCGTCGCATCGACCAAGCGCTCAGATAAGTTTGGAAAATACGATGAGCTCCCGGTCCCCACGGACCCAACGTCTCCACACCAAACGGCTCAAATATGTGACCCATACCGAGGTTAGCATATTTGCGCCGCTTGAGTTGCTCCGCCGAAGTAGCCGCAGCGCCAGCCCTCACGTTGGTTTCAGAAAGATGTGAAGGCGCTAAAGTGTCTACGCAAGTAGCATCCCACACTAAGGGCCGTCCTAACTTCCACGGAACGAGAGTCATGCCGTCAGGTCTTGTACCATCGTCACGCATCAGACCATTCGGTTCCAGAATAGCTGCAACATTGGCGCTGGCAAAAGCCAGTATTTGATTGATCGACAATATAATTTATAAAGTACAAAGAGATAACTAACACGGTTGACAGTCTATTTTATGTCGGCCTTTACTTATCTATTTGTTCTAATTTTAAGCCTTTACTTTGCGAATGAAACAACATCATAAAACACATGTATTCATAAGTTTATATTGAAACTGTAAAAATATTCAGTTTATATTCTTGTAAATTTAAGTTTTTTTTACACCTTACTCGTTTTAGGGTTCCGTACTGAAAGGCCAAAATGGAACCCTTTTAAATATGACTTCCCTGTCTGTCGTCTGTCCTTCAGTATGCCACTGCTAAGCTCGTACGAAATGAGTTAAAAAACGGAAATCAAGATATTTTGTGTCATATTACCATTAATATATTGGTATTGTACCTATCCATTAAATATTTTTCCTGAGTGGACCACCACGCAGAGAACGAGTCTGTCTTCTCGTGCAAAACAAAACATAAAAAATATTGTATTCGAGTACCAGTTATTTACCTATATAAAAAATATTGATGTTCAAAATAATCTCATCTACACTAATATTACAAAGAAAGACTTGTATTTTTGTATGCAACGAATAAACTTTAAAACTACTCGACCGATTTGGATGAAATTTGGCATGGAAATAGTTTTAGACCCGGGGAAGGACATAGGATACTTTTTATCCAACTGCGCAAAAGGAAGTTAATGGTGTTGCGCGATAACCGACATACGCGCGGAAGGAGCTGCAAAGCTAGTAATAAATATATGTACCTGCAATAATACACTAAAGCATTTCCAAGGAGGGCTGGCGCTAGTTAGGCGGCCGGCCATGAAAAATAATAATAAAATAAAAAAATAAAAAATAATATAAAATTTTCTTGTGTGGTCCGGTGTGTTGTTACGTTGTTAGAGAATACACTTTGTACCCACCGGTATTATGATGAAACTGTATACATGCATACATACAAAATGGGATACAACAACCTCCTTTTTAGGAAATCAGTTAAAAAATTATACCGCAACAATGCATTGCAACAACCCGTAAAAGAAAAAAAAAATTGCTCATGACACAGCTTCAAAATCGCGTTTTTTAGATACCTAATAGAGAACATAACATAACGAATCTTTAGAGTCCGAAGTCCTAACTACTTAGTTTAGTTTTTTATATAGACTCCGTAACATATTTCTTACTAGTATTCCGGGCGCGGCTACGCCCGCTCGTATGTCGGTTATCGCGTAAACCTCTTTTTAGAAGCGTAACAGACAGACAGACAGAGTCACTTTCGCATTTATAATATTAGTACTGATACCTAATGCGTTAGCCTATCTTACACAAGTGATGAAGTCGTTCAGGCTTAATCTAGAATTACTGCAAATGCTAGCTTGGCTAGCTAATAGTGTGTTTTGGTAGCAGGCCTTGACAGCCAGTAAAATTACAGGCACACGAGGTTCATCAACTGCATGTCTCAGGGTGACGGGCGCAGTGCAGTTCGTTACGTGTGGCGAAATGTAAGTATCTGCCTATAGCAGATACACGAGACCCAACGGGGTCTAGTGCTAGTTCCGTCACAATAACATAAAAATAATGTTGTTCAGGCTAATCTAGAATTACTGCTTCTCAATTACAGCTGCCGGATCACAGACAGGGTTGGCGACAGATTTTCTACTTGAGGGTGATAGCTAGCCAGGCGTTTTGGGAATTCCCAAAATGCCCTGCCACCATACCTACATGATCTAAAATTGACAAGTAACAAAATAAGTAAGCATAAAAAATAATCTACACTCTTGAAAACGATACATTAGCTGCAGAAAATTCTTTCATTCGTCTTAATTCGTATGTATACCCCCCCTGAAAAATTATTATTTATGTTAAATTTCTAATCCAATGTCCATTTGGAACATCGTTCGACACATCATATCAAAATTCAAGCCAAGGTGATTTTTAATTCATATTAAGTAATACATTTTATGTTACACAACTGAGTAGGTACGCGATAGATTGAACCTGATTGATTAATTAATTTGAAAATGCCTACATAGATCATTAATAGTGGAGTTTTTGCGCAAAGATATCGGGTTATATTTGGAAACGTGTGCTAGATCTATGTCTCCTACCTACTTATAAACCTCAATATTATTATTAAGTGCTGAAATTTAGTAATTGTAGCTGTTTAACTTATAAAGTTATATAGATCATTAATAACTTTCTTGCGTCGCCATTTCATGTTTTACAAATTACTCGCCACCGAGTTTACATAACCGGAAATGATCACATTGTATACTATAATTATCTACTTTTACAAAATAAATCTGTATTAAGTCGAACGATATTTTGTGAAAGATAATTTTGGCACGGATTACAAGGCAGTCGTGGCCGAGCGGTTAAGGCGTCTGACTAGAAATCAGATTCCCTCTGGGAGCGTAGGTTCGAATCCTACCGACTGCGAACTTTTTGCTACTTTTTGTAGCTTAATTTCACATGTCATGTCATTTGCATACGAGTATATGTAATTTTTTGCTGTTATTTTTTTCCGGGGACTACAACAGCTATTTGTTATTTGTGCAATACCTATCATGGCCAATAAAAAACGTAATGAGTATTTTTATTGCTAGACGCGCATCAGTAATAATAATTTGAGTGCTTCAGCTGTACATTACGCCGGTTATCTGTTCCCATAATGTATGGGAGCGAGGATGGGGTGGGATCTTGTCAAGGGTGTACTGGCAAAAAGTGCGTGCGGCGCGTCTAATGATGTAAAAAATTGTTGGGCTATCCTTGGTGTTACTTTCAATTAATTAAGCCTGAATAAACAGGCACTGTATATGAAAGGCCCATTTAAATAAAATTAGTGATGGGGATATCCGGACACTAATAAATTGTTGTGTGTGTTCTCCACTGCGAAATGGCTGTATGAATTTAGATGAATTTTAATATAAATTGATATTCTATTAATTATCTATATCTATCAATATATATCTACTCATTTGCAAAAAACATACCGCCAGTTTTGATGTTATTTATCCTTACAGATGTGAATAAAAAACAACATGAAATTCAAAGTTTTATTCATGTCTTATATGAGTGGTAATTTCATATTACATATTGAAGTGTCTAAGGGCCAATTTCACCAACCTAGGGTTTAATTAAACGGGGATAACTTTATACTACTAACTATTTAAATGCCTTTGTCACCATAAATGTCCAGTGATATTGCAGTATTTTAAACTTGTTGCGGTAAGTAGTTGACTTTTACGAAATGTGCCATCAGACAGACAGCTGCTGCAAAGGAAAAATCTTGATTAAATCAATATTAAAAATATATCCACTTTTCTATAGCCGGACAATACATACAATTTATGTCCATAGCTGTCATATGTCATCCAAGGTGTTTTCTATGATCAACGACAAGAATCCATTAAAGTCCATTTACCCGAACGAAGCGATTTGCTTCTTCGTTCATTATACGAACCGCCAGGGAATGGAATGCCCTGCCTGAGTCTGTGTTTCCGGTTAAGTACAATATGGGGGTCTTCAAAACGCGAGTGAATAGGTATCTTCTGGGTAAGCGCGCTCCATCATCAATCGCATCATCACTTAACATCAGGTGAGATAGTGGTCAAGTGTTACCCAGTTCGGTATAAAAAAAAATAAAAAAAAATAAAAGCCTATGAAATATTTATGCTTTGTAGAATAAATTTATCCGTGTATTAGTTTAACTCTATATTGGTGAAATGGGGCCTTAGTTTATAAAAAGTTAGTTCTTAATAGTGGTATAGAAGATATACTTTTCCTGGCATTGTGCAAAGTTATGGCTACCTGTAGAAGTGTAGATCATTGAGCTATCTAATTTTTTTCATGTTTTTAGTTATTGATCCCGTTATAATGTTCTTCAAGTGGTTGAGAGGACGAGATAGATGTAATGTTTACGACATAAGTAGTATAATCTTGAGCTTGAAATTACGCTGAGGAATCTTCATCGTAACGCCATCCGGCCAAACCTAATTCATACATCACTAAAATAATGTATTGTTTACACATCCCGCGGATGTACGGCGAAATACCCGTGTATATCTACTTATAATTAATTTGTGGATTTTAAGCTCCGTAATAAAATCGGAAACATGAACATATTTTATGTTTGAGCACATTTTGAACCAAAATGGTGCCATTGTGTTAAGTAAATGAGGCGATAAATTAAACGATATTATTCGTTGATTTATTGCTTTTATCTTTAAGTAACTACTTATAATTTTATCATGCTCACGTCTGTTGATTGATTATTCTAAAATTGTTTGTCTTATCTATATGTTCCTAAATACATACCTCTATGTTTTTGAAATCAATACATACATTCCTACCCTTCTTATACATACATACATTCTTTTTTTTTTCTTTTTTTTGTTCATGATAGTAAGCCTTTGACCACAATCTCACCTGATGGTAAGTGATGATGTGGTCGAAGGTGTTAACAGGCTTAAGTGGGGGCAGTCAAAAATAATTCCCACGCTAGCTCCGCCCATGCGGCGCAACGATCCCCGCTGCACCGAACGAGGCGATGTGCAGCAGCGGCGCACGCGTCTCGCTTATAAACATATTTGTATACTTGATATTAGATTCGCGAACACAGATACCATTGAGACGATTTCAACTTTTTTTATAATCTTATTCACGTGACGAATTTCGATATATAAAGTAGTCGCTAAGCGACCAAAAGTCTCAAAAAAAAATAAATTTAGAATAAAAAAAAAAAAAAAGATATATAAAGTAACTTTGTATATACTGCAATTGATGTCACGTTTTTATTTTTATCAACATTACTAATATTTCTTAGTAAGAAATTGATTATTTGATTTACTTTTCAAAATTATTCTTACGGTCGACAGACTTATTACTTATTACCATATGTTCATGTCTGCTCGACTTTATTGGTATATATTATTGGTATATCATATTATACATATTTAACTGACTTCCCAATAGAAAGAGGGTTCTTAAATTGACTTGTCTATTATTTATTTTATGTTTGACCACACATAACTTTTTTACTGAACCTTACAATATAGAAGATTATTTGTTTGCTAGTACAGTTTAACTCTTTATTGGTTTCATTTTAATTTCATCAACACCGGCGAACGGTTTGCCAGTTACAGTCAACTTACTAAAAGTAATTTGCCAAAATGCCTTGACGATCGCAGTGCTTCTAGCAACTAATGTAAGTGGCAACTATGAATATAGATGAAAGTTATTGTTCAATATTGATAAAAACACAAATTTGAGATCATATTGAACCGATATCAACCAGTTATTTCAGACTGTTTAATTTAAAAAATTGTTTTCATGTCTTTTTTTTTAAAGTTTCTTTGCTATGTTGTTGCGTCGCAGTCTCCGTGTTTATAAAAAAAAACATACTGCACTAAACCAACATAAGTGAGACAAGGGTCGGAATATGATGGTGGTACATAACAGCCCAAAAGGCACGATATATATTGATAAATGGGGTGTTTTTAAATTCTCCGTAGTAACGAAAGTAATGTTACTTGGCATCCGCGTGGACGATAATTTATGAATGAATCAACATTGTTCTCAGTATCTTGGAATGTGATTAATCAGATTACATGTTACACATCATTAGAATAAAGTAAAATACCATCAAATTGAATGAGCAAAATATTATATTATATTCGGTGAATATGGGTACAATTGACCTGAAATAAATGGATTTGATTTGATTTCATTAAATGTTAGTTGTGGGCAATATATTTTACCACGACTCGTCATACAAATATGAATTATAGTTTTTCATAACTGTGCTACTGTACACGTTCCCATAATAATATAAAGCAGGTTGTTTTTTTTATTGCTATCATATAATTTTTGACTATTAATTACTTATGTTGAAAATATGTTCGTAATTCGTATACATCCTATTTCGTTTAATTTTTCAGTTACAGTGGTTAACAGAAAGGTGTTATTTTACTACCACTCTGCTTTCATATACCAACTATGGTAAAAATTAGACCAACCAGATATATATCTAGCCACTTCTAAACAGCAGGATAAGATTTTTTTTTACCAAACTTGCAGAAGAGTCTACATACGCAATTGTAAGGGCCTTAAACTTTGGGATATTTTATGAAAAAAACACACAGCTGCAGAAACATTGTAGGGAACATGTTATACAGGCTTTTTTAATGAAACATGGCAGACAAGTGAGAGGTACTGGAACAGGTGACTAAATTAGACTTTAAAATAAAAATAGTGGATTCTTAGAATGTTAGTGAGTGGTATAGTCTACAGAGGTTATCGACAAATTAAGTTAAGATGTATATAAATTAACAAAAAATCATTTATAAAATAAAAAATATATTGTTTTCAATTTATACAGTTTTAATGATATGCAAAAGTGTGCGTGAGAAATAACGAGTATCGGAAACGGAAAGTCAAGTTTTTTTTCAATTTTGCAGTCCCCGTGACCACGATCACTGCAAAGTGTTTGAAACGTCAGGACAAAAATAATGATAAATATACGAGATTTAAACCGTTTAATGTTGTTTAATTACTATGTGTAACAATCGCGAAAACCTAAGACAACATTAAGTTAAGAGCCCTTATTCCAGCAAAGCCATTTTACAGCCCTTTTCTCAAGGCTGGTGCGGCTAAAGTATAAAAGTTTTTGTTTTTTAAATGATGCAGGAAGAAAGTTTATTGTTTTTTTAATTGAGTGCATTAGCCAAAACAATCTCTCGGTATGATATCGCTACCCTTCTATATTTCTAAATATGATTACAAGCACTATCGCGTGCTAAGCGAAATCATATCAAACAAATTATTGGAGTACAAAATTATATGCCCAAGGCGGGAATCGAACCCGCGTCCTCCGATATCGCGTTCGATTTCCGTCTTGGACATAAAATTTTGTACTCCAATAATTTGTTTGATATGATTTCGCTTAGCACGCGATAGTGCTTGTAATCATATTTAGAAATATAGAAGGGTAGCAACATCATACCGAGAGTTAAGTGTTTGAAAAAACACTTCTTTCGATCAGATGAAGTCTTGTAGTCTGGTTGATGGCCGCGCACCGTCCCCTATGATGGTTAAAGTAATACAATTGGAGCACAAAGTTTCGGCAGAAATGCCAATGTCCAGGTGGCTGAGATGGTGTTAAGCATTCGACGCGATATCGGAGGACGCGGGTTCGATTCCCGCCTTGGGCATAAAATTTTGTACTCCAATAATTTGTTTGATATGTATCTATCTATCTAAAGCCGTTCCGCCAACAGGGCAGTTATACAAATATAATGAACCAAGGTATGCATGCACAAAGCAGGTATACAAACTACAAAACTAAGTTATTTGCCTATATGTATACAATTATGGTTAGAAGGACATAATCAAATATAGATACCTACATAGTAGTCCATTTAAATGTTACAATTTAAGGACCGAATATTGCAATTCCTAGAGGGCGCAATTTTACTTTTGAGACAAATCTAAGTTTGTGGGGTCGCCACCCTTGTGCCCCGGCCACCATCTTGATAAAAGGGGTGAAAACACTTATTTCGCGATATCTCGGAAACGATGTGTCCTACAAAAAATTCCACTGCACATAATTTGTAGCAAATTATTTTTCCTACAAATATGTTATTATAACTTTTTGCCCTAAATTAAAAATGTAAGAAGTTATAAGCAAAAAAGTGAGAAAATTTTCATATTTTTTTCTTGCTCTATAACTTTTTTTTCTTATTTTACAAAATAATACCTCAGACCAACATTTTTGATTATCTTTTGACGATTTTTTTATTTTATTTTAATTCATTTAACACACTGTTACAGCGCTCCAAAGTTGACCAGGTTCGTCAATGCTCATGAGAATCCGGTCAAAAAGAAATGTTTAACTTATTATATTTTTTATTGTAAATATATTCTTAAAAAAAATTGTTGAATTCGTACAACTTTACTTCTTCATTCCTGTTTTCCTTACCATAGAACTTACTAAATTTAACTTACGGAAGGATAAGCAGGTAGAAAAGGTCTGAGTAACCGTTTGGGTTCAAAGGAACATCTGCCTGCTACGACTATTATTATTATACGTAGGCTTAGCTGTTTCTTCTATCTCATTTTATTCTCTTAGTTGTGCTACATTTTTTGCAACGTGTAAACGTATTGAAAATTGTGGATATTATTTTCAGTTTTATCAATTAACCTGCGAGTTTCATAAAAAAATCCTGAGCAGATCATCTACGACATTGTTCTAGGGTATTTTTTTTGTAAAATGTATAAAAAAGTTATAGAGCAAAAAAATTTATTATTGCTTATAACTTCTTTAATATTTAATTTAGGGCAAAAAGTTATATAAATATGTTTGTGGGCAACACAATTTGCTACAAATTATGTTCTTACAATTTTTTTATAAAACGCACAGTTTCTGAGATATTGCAAAATACGTGTTTTTGTGCCGCATTGCCACGTTGTATGGCAATGCTTATCCTTTGTCCAAAGTATATGCCAGCATTTTGGTCACAAGTAGCGTCGACCAGACGTTTTGAGACGTCTTTGAATAATAGTTTGGCGCTCGGTCCCCACGGTCCCAGCGTTTCGACCCTAAAAGGCACAAACATGTAACAACTACTGAGATTACTATATTTGCGCCTTTCGAGGCCTTCTGCTAGTTCAGCCGCCGCACCGGCCACTTTTTGGGTAGCAGGAATATGAGAAGGTGCTAAGGTATCGACACAGGTAGCGTCCCATACCAGAGGCCTTCCCATCCTCCACGGAACCAAAGTCATGCCGTCCGGCCTTTTACCATCGCCACGTACAAGGCCTAAGCATTTAGTTATATTACAAATGTGCATTTAGCCTTCAGTTTGATAATATCAATCAAATTTTTTATTGATATATATACCTGCAAAATACATTTTACAGACAATCCGTTACCTGAAGCCTTCAGAAAAGCAACTGTACATTTCTGTTTGTCCGACAATCAATTTCGCACAATTTGTTAGAATGTGTAGATAGAATTTGTTAAAAGGTAGAAGTAAGGATAAATGTCGGGAGAGCAGTCGAATGACACCTGTCAAAAATCCAAAATGGCGATTTCAAGACGGCCACCATACAAACTGCTCCGCCCCTGCTGAAGCTCGGCCTTCAGAAAGGGGGTGTAGTGAATATGAATAAATGAATTTAAATACATAAATTCAGATAATTTCACGTCAGATTTTTTGCACGTCAAGAGTAAAACATCGCTCTTTACCATCTATCTAATACCCTAACTAATAACCGAAAAGGGGGCAAAAGCGAGTATAATACATATCAACGATGGCATACGCAAAGGCATATTGCTTCAGATAGGAGGCCGGCCATAAAATTTAAGTCTTACTCCGCACAACTATGTCAATGCGTTGTCTTTTGTGAAGGTACTCAGAAAAAATATATTGTTTATACCGACCCTACAGAGGTGTGACAAGTGCAGGGCGATAATAATGTAAAGTTTTTTTTTTCAGTGTAAAAAGCATGATGCTCGGTGGCTTTGGCTATGGACTGCCGCGCAGCAGGTCCATGGTTCGAATCCCGCCGCTGGCTTGAGCTTCACCGCATGGTGGAAGGGCATTTTAGCGAATGCCCGCCTGGCTAGCGACCACCCTCAAGTGGAAAATCTGTCGCCAAGCACCTAACGGTGTGTTCCGGCAGCTGTCCTTGAGAGCCAGTAATTCTAGGTTAAGCCTGTTAACACCTTCGACCATATCATCACTTACCATCAGGTGAGATTGTGGTTAAAGGCTTACCTATCAGCAATAAAAAAAAAATGTATATACACATTTATACGTTTTTGTTATTTAAGTTTACCTGCTGCTCTGCTATGGATAGGTCAAAATATTTTTTTGCCTAATATAGGTATTATAATATTTAAATAATATATTTAATATTATTTCGTAAACGAAATAATATTTAATATATTTCGTTTACGAAATTTCCTGTGAATAAAATGTGCAAATTTAATAATACTTTATTCAAAGATTACTCACTTATTTTCATATAGTGGAAGAACACAGTCTAAATTTATTATATGAGATGGCGACTCCGACAGTTCTCCCTGTTCCGAGTGATCTCGGACTTTGACTGATTTATTATTTTTTTTCCTGAGAAAGAAGGTGCATTTTATGAGCACAGTCTATTTTATTATATATATGTACAGAATCTATTTATTCCACTCTATTATATTTGTATAAATCGTTACTTATATGTACATGTCTAAGTGATAAAATGTATATTTAAAAGTACCTATGCAGGTGACTTTGTAGATAATCTCTTGAATATATACCTACTTGCCTGATTCTGAATATTCTTTCATTTATATAAATCTACATTTAGTCTTGAGGGACATGAACAATGTTCGATGTTTTATTGCGATATACCCACCAAACCAAATGCTTTGATTTGCTACGCTTGTGTTATTATTATTTAGCAACACTCAACTCCATTTACGGTTGAACGTCAGCTGTACTTTAGAGCCAGATAATTTTAGTTATCACCTGTTTGGTACCTTCTACCACATCACTTACCATCAGGTGAGACCATAACTATACATTACCAGATATTATTATAGTATCCAACTAATCGTACTTAGATTAGTACGACATTTAGTTATTTTATAGCTCCATTACAGTACTATAGGAACCTAGTAACCTAGTAGGTATAGAATCTCTTAGTTCGATAGAGATAATATGTTTCATGAATAGAATAAACACCGAAATACAAACGAATATTAAATTTGCATAGGTAAAAATAAACTGAAATATTATACGCTCTCTCATAATTCTTGCAAAGTCTTTGTATCGACTCTTCTGCTTCGTTTTTTATTTTTTAGTTATCTTTATTTCCCATATTGATTGATATACCTACCAAGATACGTATTTATACTGCACAGCACAGGTGATAGCGCGCGAGCGATAGGTCCACGTCCAACGGCGCACAGCGCGGCACTGAAGGACAGCTCTTACGCATTGATTTTATTTCGTAATCCTAAGCTAATAAGGTTGAATATCGTATCTTCCGATTGACCGTAATCCTGCACAGAACTAAAGGTCGTAAGTCTAAAACACTATTTAATTTATTATGACAATACTAATTACTCTAGGTAAATTTTACTTATACAGCGGATAATAAACTACATTTCCTTTCTATATGTGTTTATTATTAATATGTAACTGATGTAGTTTCCAAGAAAACTCCAATAATTTAAAGAAAAGGCTTCATTTTGAAAAATTAAAACTATCGAGTAAATTTCTTTCAAATGTGTTTCTGACTGTACAACTGATAGAAAAAGGTTTGAAATATCAAATATTTAAGTTTTCGTGTTGATTGCATATTTCAGTTGCTTAAAAAAACTAGTCGAATGAGAGTATTTTTTCCGCAGCCTCGTCTTAACCTAGAGTTACTGGCTCTCAAGGACAGCTGCCGGAACACAACGTTATGTGCTTGGCGACACATTTTCTACTTAAGGGTGGTCGCTAGCCAGGCGGGCATTTGCAAAATTCCCTTCCACCATGCCGTGATGTGATTCGGACGGTTCGAACGGCGGATGCCCGCGGTGGGATTCGAACCATGGACCTCCTGCGCGACAGTCCATAGCCAATGCCACTGAGCCATCACTACAGCAATATGCGAGGCCCAACCTTATATCAACCAGTTTTTGATAAATGTCGATACCCAGAAAACCTATATATCATGGGTCCTAGAGATTTCACAACTTTCCCTTTCCGAGATTAGTAAGATCCCATCTCATTGATGGTTCCCAAAATGCCTTGTTTAATGGAAAATCGAGGCAACCACGGCCTCCCTCGAGACGCCGCTATCGCCCCAGCTAAGCATTAACATGGCCACAGACAATCACATAGTAGGAAGTCTATAGAGGCTATAACCGGCAATCTTTAATTAAAATCGCAATGAAAGATCCATCTGAGTGAACGGAGGTTGTTAATAAATATGAAGGAATGTGTTTAAGAATAGGTAATATATAGATCAAATGAGATGAGATATCTCTTATTTTGGAGGTACCATAAAATGCCACCGAAACTGGACAGATTATTTTTGACGAGTTTTTATGGTGAGTAGATGTAGTTGAAGTGTTCATAGTGAAGCTTGCCTCCGAATGTTTTTTGCAGTTACTAGAAGACGTCCACTTCTGAACAAAGCCTCCCCCATAGAACGCCACAAAGAACGCCAGTTAGCCACTTGTAACCATTGACTAACCGCGACATTCACGATGTCATCAGTCCACCTAGTGGGGGCCTGCTAACTCTACTTCTTCCGGTGTTATGTGGTAAGCAATAGAAATAAATAAATAAATAAAATAAATAGTAACCACTCGAGAACCTTTCTTTGCTTCTACTACTGAAGATTATTGACGCGCCTTTGCACTTCGTTTCGGTTTCGTTTGTATGAACGATATTACTATTTGGATATAAATAATAATGGCACGGTAATGTTATCTATACAGTAAGTATTTCAACTTCATAGAAACGGACGAAACGCGAGTTATACCTACGCGCCTCGATCTCGGCCCGCGCTCGGTTCGCAGACAGTCGCGTCTGTGCCGCAGTGACGAGTGAACGGTGTGTTATTTTTTTAACAATAAACGCGCGATATTTTCAATGAAAATAAGTTTATGTACATATGACATATTTAATATGACGAGTAGGATATATTGTGCTGCTTTTGGTTGCATGAACTCGTCAAAAACGCATCCAGAGATAACTTTTTTTAGATAATACTATAAAATTATTTTACTTACTAGTAAGTTACTTACTAACTTACTAGTAAGTAAAATTATACTCGATTAATAAAAAAAGTGAATGGAGTAAAGGAAAGTGATTGACGCGAGTGAAATAGGTAGGTAGTTATAAGCTATAATAGAATGCGGTTTTTTTATACTTTAAAATTTAATAATAAAGCATTTCGTAGGTACGTCTCACAAATATTTTTCGGTCGAAAATTTTTAAGACTGATTTTTTATTCAAATATAAACATGGTTTTTTACTTAAATCTACCTACTAGTCAAAAAACAACACGCAATTTTAGTGAACACTTCCTGTTCATTTCACAAAGAATGTTATTTGTTTATATAAAAAAGCATATTTACAATCACAAAACTAAATGGAAACACAAAGTAGGCAAATGTACTACTGGAGGCGGGTAGACCTATCGCATTTTTATGTACAGCGCGGTTGTAGGTAGTTATTTCGACGACAGAGCCGAGTTAAGATACTGTATAGATAACATTACCGTGATAATTGTAGGTACAGTAAAACAGTAAAATGTAAGCTAAAATTACTTGGGTAGGCAGTAGTAGTTGCCACTACAATAAAAATCATGGAACAACGCGCCTTCGTGACTGTAAAAGGTCAACAGGTACCTATCACTTGGTAATTTAACTTCGTCGGTTGGCCATAGTTAAATAAAGTGTTGACCACTTGTCTTTCTACAATTTAACGTAACACCCTAGCAAAATTGGCAAATTATGACTATTTCGAAACATTATAATACATAGCTATATATAACTTCCAACTACGGATCTACAAACGAGTGGAGGAACCATGGTTACGAAGTAACTATTATATAAACTGTGACCATGGCCCATTGTGCCTCGAAACAGCAGCTTATGACTTTGGTCAGGGCTCGGAAGAAAAAAAGATATAAAACAGCAATAGTGAGGAACAGCAACAGATGATAACGAAGTGGTCTCTTTCGTTCTCATAGAGTAATTTTATTTTAATTTTCTTTCTGAGTGGTTGAGGTTATTTGTGAAAATTTTAATTTGAAACAACGATTATATTTTTATATTACTGTACATTTATAACACACATGATAAGTCGTTATTATTATCATCCCCAGCCATGACGTCTACCGTTCAACAAGGGGTCTCTCCCATTAAGGGGGGGTTTGCCATAAACTAAGATGGCGATTTGTCAGAAGGCACTGCCTACATTCCAGTATTTGCCTTTCTTCTTCTCCTACGACTCCCACAGTAACATATGGTGGTGGACGTCGTTCCATAGAAATCTAAATGATAGTAAAAATCGTGTTCTTGACAATTGGAGTAGATAAACAATGGCGCAGAAATAGAATAGTTATAAGCTAGACACAATTATAGTACAATAGAAGATAGGCAGTATTACTACATAGCTTTTTCGTGAGAGCGTGACCGACATGCGCAGTCAAGTGGTTTATTTTCCATTGCGTCCAACACTCCCGTAGCTCTACACACATGTTAATTATTGCCCTGGGAACTTTGAAACTAACATTATGCCGCTTTTGAGTAAGGGACATTTTGTACCTAAATAATGGTTATTGTCATTAAATATGTTATTTGGGTTCTCATGTTTCACCCATTTTGAAATAGCCTTATGTAACGTTTTGTGGTGTAATTGCTGTTTTACGAGTAGCAGCCGTTACAAGAGTAATAAAAAATGGCTTATGACAGCAAAGGTACGAATTTTAAATAGGACATAGACATCACGTGCTCAGTAAGTGCACGAAGAATAAAATGTGCTATTCCTTATGAAATAAAATAAAAATGCCTTTACTGCCCATATTATAAAATTAAAATTACAGCGTTATTGGTATGTACATTATTTAACACCTTTTTTATTATTATTATTTAAATATTTGTATAATATTAGAGCACCCAAGTATGGATGTAGGCCTCCTCCATGCAGTGCCACGTATGTTTAGATCTCGTGTGAGCCCGGTCCAGGCTACTCCTGCAATTTCCACGATATCGTCTCGCCATCTCCTCTTTTGCCGACCTCACGCCCGTGTGCCGTCTCTATTCCTTATAACATATACTTATTATGATATATCTACAATTCTCCGTCGACCTTCTCTGTCGGAGATTCAAGGAGAGAGATTAGCAAAAGTTCTTAAGGGTATTATGTAAAGTTCTTATGGATATTATTATGATGTAATTTTTCTAACCAGTCCCGAGTCACAATTGTACCGAGTAGAAGGTAATACATTCACTCCCTATTGCATGGGACCAAAAAGCTCTCTAGTGTCTCCTCTCTCCGCCTGTGCCCCTCGGGGAATATAAACAGGACATACTATGTAGGACATACTGTGTAGGGTATGCATATTGAATAGCTGTCCTCGTGCTGTTAACAGGAGCACAAGGAATAGATGTCCTGATGCTGCTAACAATAGGAGATCACAGAAGAACTTTGACAATAAGAGAACCCAGTAGTAGCAGGACGAATTCATGTCCTCGTGCTGGCTAGCTCCCACCCTCAAGTAGAAAAAGTCGCCAAGCACCTGAAGGTATATTCCGGCAGCTGTCCTAGAGAGTCAGTTATTCTATAGGTTAGCCTGAACAACATATTCGACCACATCATCACTTACCGTCAGGTGAGATAGTGTTCAAAGGCTATATTAGCCTATCAACTATAAATAAAACGATGTAACTACTAAAAGTTACTTCTATCATTGTATTTTTTGCATTGACGCCTGCAAAGCGAATAAAGTTTCAACGAAAATGTATAAAATATCCCCTCGAGACGGTTATGCAATGGAAACGAAAGGATAAAATTTGAGCAAGATAGTTAGTTCAAGATAGTTCAATTGGCAGAGCATGACTCGGCTTTAGGGACGGATGATAGCGGGTTTGAATCCAACTCGGGATTAAAATTTAATTTGTTGTAATTATACTAAAAGTTAACCAATGAAAATACCCGCCCTCTGCAATACAATCTGAATAGACTTTTCTAGAAATATATTAAAATTTGCGCAAACATGCGCCTAGCCTATTTCACAAGCAACTTGAGCGATGTCCGCGTAAATCGATGAAAAACAGTGATGATTGATTAGTGTGCGCGCACCTGATACCTATCCCTGGCAATCATCGTTTATCATCCTGGACGGCTCGATCGGTGGCACTTCCCTTAGCAAACAAAGTAGGTACTCTTTACTAGTGTTCTTTAGTAATGAACTAGCAACCCGCCCCGGCTTCGCACGGGTGCGATGCTGATACTAAATATACTACAGAATGTCTTTATATACAACGTTCACATCACAACTATTATGTCATTAGACAAAACAAACATGTTTTAATATTGTTAAGTTTGCCATAACGCCTGCTAGGCGAATCACATTACAAAATTACAAATTTACGAGAGAAAAATATATAGTCATGTGCGGGATTTGAACCCGCGTCCATCCACACCTTTAGCCGGGGTATGCTCTAACCAATTGAGCTAACATGACACAGGTCAGAGCATACCCCGGCTAAAGGGGTGGATGGTCGCGGGTTCGAATCCCGCACATGACTATAATTTTGTTCTGTCGTAAATTTGTAATTTTGCAAACTCGTTTTCTTTAGAAGTTACTCTTGAAAGAGTGACATACAATTGGCCAAGTGAAAAACACTCGACGCGCAACGTAAAATCTTACACTGTAAAGGGCCATCTTGATCTATATTAAATGCACAATTTATTTAAAGTACTTAATTGCATAAAGATTAATGCTGTATTGCCTAAAATCGCTCCGTAAGTAAGCCATTATTTCTCAAAAATATTATTGTGGGTTATCCCTAAATTACCTTTGCGGACTTTTTTGTAGACTTTTCAAGGTGTACAATACTGTAGTACATTATTTTGACCTATCTCGTAGGGTTCAGCCAGCGTTCGCTATGTAAGCGCAAAAATGTGTTTATTAATTATTTACGACATCACATTTAAAACCTCTTATATTAGATAGATAGAAGATAGATAGAAAACTCTTTATTGTTACACCACTTATGAAATATAAAAGTTTACAAATTAAATACTAATAACATAGTGTTACAATGGGCGGCCTTATCACTAAAAGTGATCTCTACCAGGCAACCTTAGGATGGAGTTAAAAGAACAAAACAATTGCGGCGGGTGTAGTCCAAAAATGAATAATGAAAAAAAAAGGGCATACTCAAATTTCATAAAATATTTTAAAATAAAAACGAATTTTAGTGTTATTTCTAAACAATAGTACAAAAATAAATTACTTATAGGTTTTTACAATAATTAAATAAATACAATAATTATAAATACATATCTGTATATATACATAATAACATACATAAATAGATACATACATCAATTATATAGAAATATATACAAATTATAATATTATCTCATATAATATAGACATTGACAAAAATGTAGTGCAAAATTAATTAGACAAATAAAATCTTTTAACTTTATCCTTGAACATTTTGAGAGTCGGTGCTTGTCTGATTGATACAGGAAGAGAATTCCACAAACGGGCAGCCTGAATGGTGAAAGATTTGCTATAAAACGAACTCGTATGAGGATGGATTTCAAGTGTGAGATTTTCTGATGACCTTAACGTGTATGAAGAACAGTGAAGGAAATCGAAGCGTTCCTTGAGATAGCGCGGGGATGTAGGATTGAACAATATATTGTAAAGGAGACTGAGAATATGAGCATTCCGGCGAAAACGTATTATCTGTGTTTCTCTACTATATTATGCATGTAATGTACATATTATAAACCTTCTCCTTGAATGACTATCTATTAAAAAATCCGCATCAAAATCCGTTGCGTAGTTTTAAAGATCTAAGCATATGTAAACACAATACAAAATTATTTATTGTTCAACAATCTTTATGAAAACAATACAATGATTAAAAATTAATTAATAAGATTGAACAATGGACGGCCTTATCGCTTAAGCAATTTCTTACAGGCAACCCTGCATGGAGAGGATTTACAATATTGCGGAAGAGAAAAAGGGAAAAAAATAATTAATATCAATTGTAAGACATGTATAATTAAAACATAATCCTTATGTTTATAGGGACAGAGAGACAGCCGAGAAGTGCCTTTGTTTTATAAATACTATGTAGTGATGACATCGGTACGGGCGGGATATCATTTTTTTATTGCTGTTAGTTTAGTCTTGTTCTAACTATCTAAACCATCGATGTCATTTTCTAGAGTGGTATTTTCCGAGTTAGGAGTTTTGCATTTGGTGTTTCGCATAGGTATATGGATTTACGCGTCGAACGAAAGGTTATTTAACTCCTATAAAATATTGAATATCAGTTTTTATTAAGAACAACTTGATTAAACTGCACACAAGTATTCTTTCTGTATAAAATATAATAAAGCAAAAAAGACACTAAAACTGAAAAAAATACTGTAACTGTAGGTACTTTTCTTTGACTCATTTTTAGGGTTCCATACCTTAAGTGCATTGTCCGTCTATCTGTCTGTCTGTCCAGCCCGACCGTGTGTCTCTAGCTCGTAAACATGAGAGATAATGAGTAACAATAACAAACCCTGAAATTTACGTGGTTGTTCTGAATATTCGTCCAAAACATTTGTATTTAAAATAATGCTTTAGTCCCTACGATGTAGGTCTCATCGTCTTGAACCGAGTTGAGTATAATTCTATATATAAAAAAAAATGAGCACCCGATTTTAGGCCTCTTATCACGTGGTGTACCTTATAAACAATACTAGTCCAGAATCTGAGATTTCAGCATGTTAAAGATGATACCTCTTTATTTAACCAAAAATTATTACTGAAAATACCGACTTTTATTTTACCACGGAGATCGGCTTCTGATTCACAAATGCTGTTTGGCACTCTTCCAGCACTCAAACTTATCAATAGTAGTCTACAATAAATTACCAACAAAAATACCTAAAGGCAAGTGTGAAAGTATAGTCAATATGAAATTTAATAAAAATTAAAATGACATCTTATCTCACACATATAATTACTCAGTACACGAATATCTAAATGAAAATAGTAGTTTTTTTAATGCCTGATAGGTTTGCCTTTGACCACTATCTCACCTGATGGTAAGTGATAATGTGGTAGAAGGTGTTGTTCAGGCTAACCTAGAATAACTGGACTCTCAATGACAGCTGCCGGAACACACCGTTAGGTGCTTACTGACAGATTCTCTACTTGAAGGTGGTAGCTAGCCAGGCGGGCATTCGCAAAATGCCTACCAGCATGCCATCCACGACTGCCATCCTAAAACAACAACTGGGACCAACGGCTTAACGTGCCCTCCGAAGCACGGAAGCGCTCAGTACTTAGCAATGTCACCAGCGGTTACCCATCCAACTCATGACCGCGGCGAACGTTGCTTAGCTTTGCTGATCGCTTCAGAATGGCTTTGAACTTACAGCGAGCGCTTCAAAACTTCGCTACGACCGCTTCGATTTCTTTCGATATTAGATTTAATTTTGAAATATAAAATGATTACAAAAGGTCCCTGCACTGCATTCCCCTACCTACCCCAACTCTTGTTAATATGGAAGCATCTTGTTGCCTCCTAGCTATGACTGGTCATCAACCTATAGTCATAGCATCCTGTTACCAAGCTTGCAAAAAGCCGATCGTCCGAGCTGACTTAGAAGCCCTATTCTCATTAGGAAGCGCCGTCATTCTGATTGGCGACTTCAACAGTAAGCACATCCTATGGAATTGTAACGTCAACAATCCCAGAGGTATTGCACTTGAAAACCTAATCGCAGAACTTAACTTTGACATAATTGCGCCCACTGAGCCCACTCACTACCCTTATATGGAAGACCACCGATCTGACTTGCTTGACATGGCACTATTCAGAGGCGTAACACTCCGGTTACGCTCCATAGAAGTGGTTCACGAGCTTCACTCTGACCACCGACCCATTATACTGCGACTAGGTCCCGACCCAACGACTGACCTCCCCCGCCCCACTAAGACGATAGTGAACTGGAAGCAAGTAGGCGATGCCCTAAAGGCTATCAGTTCACCGGACCTAGACAAGATCCCTGACGACATCCTGACAAAAGATGACGTAACCCTTGCGATCGATTCGTTCACCAATCACCTCTCCACCGTAGTAGGTGCATCCGCAAAGGAGGTCATAGTGCCGGACGACCGGCGCCTTGTCATTCCAGCGGATGTGAGACGATTGGTGACGGAGAGTAAAGCAGTGACCCGACATTACGACTCTTACCCCAGTAAAGAGAACAAAACTAAGAAACGCCACTTTGAACGCATGGTTCAAAGTCGCATGTCTGAGTTGCGTGATCAACAATGGGGCGATAAACTTTCAAACCTCGTGCCAAGCCACCATGCTTATTGGAACTTGGCGCGAAGTATGAAAGGTAGTAACCATAACGACATGCCTCCCTTATACAGACCAGTCCCACTAGTCCCAGCGTTCTTTGACGAAGACAAAGCTGAGTGCCTAGCTGATAGCCTAGAGGCTCAGTGTTCCCCTAACGTAGATCACGTTGACCAAGCTCACCTCGATTCGGTGGATGCTGAAGTCGAACGTAAAAGCTCTGTGGTCACCTCTGAACTCCCACCTGCCACCTTAGCGACTTACGCTGAGGTGGCGAGACTGATCAAGGCCCTCCGACCGCGCAAATCCCCCGGTGCCGATGGCATCTCCAACAGGGTTCTTAAAACCCTCTCTCCTCCTCTCATCCATCTCCTAGTCAGCATCTTCAATGCTGCTATGAGCCACTGCTTATTCCCAGACACCTGGAAATGTGCAACTGTCATTGGCATTCACAAACCAGGCAAAAGCTCATCTGACCCCACCAGTTACCGCCCAATCAGCCTCCTCAGTGCCTTAGGCAAACTTTACGAGCGGTTACTTGCAAACCGCCTCCAGTCCCATGCTAAGGAACACCACCTTATCCCAGATGAGCAGTTTGGCTTCAGACCCGGACACTCATGCGTCCAACAGGTGCACCGCCTCACGGAGCACATCATTGAGGGCTTTAACAAGTACCCCAAACCCCAGACCACGCTAGCAGTCTTCCTCGACGTGGCGAAAGCTTTTGACAAAGTCTGGCACAATGGCTTGATTTACAAGCTATACCAACTTGGCGTGCCAGAACGTCTTGTGCTCATCCTACAAGACTTCCTTAAAGCCAGAAGCTTTCGCTATCGCGTGGAAGGCACCCTCTCCTCCCCCCACCCAGTCAGAGCCGGAGTCCCGCAGGGCTCCGTGCTATCACCCATTCTCTTCGCGCTGTATACCAGCGACATCCCACGCTCTCAGCCAGACGTCCTATTGGCCCAATACGCGGATGATACCGCTATTTATACCACTGGGTGGCGTATCAGCAGAAAGTCCATTTTCGCCCTCCAACGGGCCATCACCGAGATCGGTGACTGGTTCCGTAAATGGCGCATCGCGGTCAACCCAGTTAAAAGTGCAGCTATGTACTTTACTGAGAAGACTCGCCCCCGTTACCCGCAACCTTTAACTTTGTTTGACCAACCCATCCCCTGGGTTAGTAAAACAAAATATCTCGGAGTCACCCTTGATCGGAATCTCACCTTTAGCGATCATATAACAACCGTCCGAAACAGAGCGGCCTTTGTAATGGGTCGCCTTGGTCCCCTGATTCGCAAAGAGAGTAAAATGTCTCTTAGTAATAAGAAGACACTTTACACTGCCTGCATCCGCCCCATCATGACTTACGCATCAGTAGTGTTTAGTCATGCTAGTGAGGCCCATCTCCATAAGCTTCAAGTCATTCAAAATCGTTTTCTTCGTAGTGCAACCGGCGCTCCGTGGTATGTCCGGAACACCGAGTTGCACTGCGACCTAAACCTTCCCTCTTTAGCGCAGTTCAATAAGGACTGCGCTCGCCGATACTTTGATCGAGCGCCCCACCACTCGAACCCATTGGTTGTCCAGGCATCGAACTACTCGACCGCCTCTTCTATCCCATTTTTCAAACCCCCCCGTCGCCGACCACGGCAGGTATTAGACGACCCGGATGACCCCATCGCAGTCATTACATTGGCAGCTTTAGCGTTATCCGCAAGTCGTCGAGGTAAAATCCCCAGGTGTGAGGTAATTAGAGGTCACACAATCAAACACCGAGCTCGCCGGCGAGCTCGAGGCAAAAACAAGGTCACGATAAATTGCTCTCCAAATAGTCAAAGAGTTTTATTCAGTAGGGCCCAATTGTGCAACACTGCAGTTGCACAGAGGCATTTTGCTCCGATCCCCCCCATGTCTCTCGACAGTGAGACAAGCCGAGGTCCGAACCACAGTGGTGCCCTTGAGCTCGCTGTCAACCCCTCCTATAATAGCGGTACGTTTTCGGCGTCCGCAGGAGACGGAGGTAGAAGGCGCTTTTCGCCTTCTACGCCCGTCTCGGGAGAAGTGCCTTCGGCACTTCTCCCTCCCGGGCTATTGTAGGGCCAGGCCCTCGCCCAAAACCCGGTGGAGCTGGACGACCGCACAGGCGGTAGCCAGCATCTATGTCCTCCCTAAAAAAAAAAAAAAAAAAATATAAAATGATTTGGTAAATTATTATAATGTTGCGTCCATTTCTATTGTAATGTTGCTGTGCCTGACAGGGACTTAGTATGTACCTATATGTTCATAACATCTTGTACTTTGAAGCGCTCGTAGCCAAGTTTGCTTAGCCATTCTGAATCGATCAGCAAAGTTAAGCAACGTCCGCCACGGTCAGGAGTTGGATGGGTGACCGCTGGTGACATTACTACTGAGCGCTTCCGTGCTTCGGAAGGCACGTTAAGCCGTCGGTCCCGGTTGTTGTCTTAGGATGGCAGTCGTTACTGCATGGTGGTAGGGCACTTTGCGAATGCCCGCCTGGTTAGCTACCACCCTCAAGTTGAAAAATCTGTCGCCAAGCACCTAACAGTGTGTTCCGGCAGCTGTCCTTGAGAGCCAGTAATTCTAGGTTAGCCTGTACAACATCTTCGACCACATCATCACGTACCATCAGGTGAGATAGTGGTCAAAGGCTAACCTATCGGGCATAAAAAAAAAAACCATACAGAATCTTGAATTTATTTAATATTTAAATAGTTTTATCAAATGAGGTATAATTCGAAATTCAGTGGGTCCTCTTTAGATTGCTACCTACCTAGGTACTTGCTAGGTACGTAGGATAATACGACGGAACAAGAAAATCTTAATTTTAATGTACCTAAGTAATATTTTCTTTACGCTTCTGAAACATGGACTTTGCGAGATGTGGAAAGGAAGAAAATAGACGCTCTGGAGATGTGGTGCTGGAGAAGGATGCTTGGAGTTTCCTGGACTGAGTTCCGAACAAATATATCCATACTCCAAGAACTCGGCATAAAGCAGCGTCTATTTACAACAGTACAGTCTCGCATACTTACCTTCTTTGGTCATGTCTCGAGACGCGATAATCTGTCCATAGAGCGCCTAGTCGTACAGGGCAAAGTGGAAGGTACCAGACCGCGCGGAAGGTCACCCACTCGATGGACCGACCAGATAAAGAATATTGTCGGTAACCCTTTAAATGAGTGCGCCAGGATGACCTCTAGCAGAGAGAAATGGCGGGGCATCGTGCGTGAGGCGTGTACTGTCGTGGTCGTCATGTAGTAGTGATGGAGGGGGCCCTCCATCACTACTACATGACGACCACGACCGCTCTGCCAAGAGCGTATCGACTTAGAAGAAGAAGTAATATTTACCATATGGCGTTCCTTCCATTCGGCGTAACGTAACAAAAGGGTCAAATGTGTGTTTGGTGGGACGACGAAGAAGTTTTTTCCCACCAGTGGGACATCGCAGTGGGACCACGGTTCCGGAGTGAGTTGTGAGACGTGATTAAAACAAGTGAAATGCGGCACCATAATAAAGCAAGACTTGACTCGGACAAAGCCAGCTTTTTAACAGACTTAAAATATGAGGAGATTCTCAATTCGACTGTTTTTTTTGTGTTACCTCATAACTATTTATATGGTGTACCTATATTAATGTGTATTTTATATTCCAAAGCTGGTTGTTATATTTTCCCCATCTAAATTTCAGTAAGATCTAACGAGTAGTATTTGAGTTATCACTTTTAATGCGTATGCACTTGGCTTCGACTACATTGATGATGTAATTTTCACTTGTCGATGTAAAATTAAAAAAAAAACTGTATACGATGGTTTGGTTTATTTTTTAGAATATTTTCTGTTGAAGTATACTTATTAATTATTAAGTATTTTAAAAAGTAAAAAGTTTCCACCTATTTTAAATAATTTAATTTTAACAAATGTAATTGAAAATTAATTTACTGGTCATTATATTCGATACATATTTTACGACAAGCTCTTTAACTGTGGTTTGCTTTTACAGCTATATGTTGGCAATGTTCAAAATATATTTATATAGACTATTAACGTAACACATAATTTACTGAGACTTGAGGACATTCAATATAAATACCTGATGTACTGTAACAGCCGGATCGTCCACTGCTGAACTCAGCCTCCCCTATTAAGGGGGTATTTGCCATAATCCCCACGCTTGGCAGGCGTCTTGGGTTTCGCAGTGCAAGTTGGCAGTTCTTTAGACTGCGCTGCTGCCCACCTTACAGTATTTTTCCCTTAGTCGCCTCTTACGACACCCTCGGGATGATATGGGGAGGTGCAATTCTAACCTACCTACCTACCTACTTACCTTTCTTACCTAGAAAGGTAAGTAGGTACTTATATTCCCCGTGGGGTGCCGGGTTAGAAGGTAAGTAGGTACTTATATTCCCCGTGGGGTGCCGGGTTAGAATTGCACCTGCCCATATCTCTTATCCAGGTATTCTTACCAGCATATAAACGTTATTATTTTAAAGTTCTAACCCTTTGCAGACACGTTAGTAAAGAGACACCGCAAAATCACGCCCTTTCGCTTCAATAACCTGTACACACAAAAAAGACCCTTTCAGCTTTTAACCCTGCAAGCTACCTGTTTGCCGACACCTCTCCATATAGGTGTAGTGCAAAGTGAACCCTCCTTACTTTGCATAATGAACCCTTGGAAGCCGCAGGTCTGTATAATCGTTGACAATGCGCTAAGATATTGGTAGTGTGTAGGCGCCTTAGCTGATGGTTTGGTAAGTACCAAGGGGTGACGAATCGATGGGTTTCAAATTAATTGAGATTGTTTTTGTTAAAAAGGTACAGTTACCGGCTGATAGAAAAGACAAACGATCAAAGGGCTGGCGCTTCCTCGCCCAGATAATTAGTATTGCCGTTCAACAGGTTAATGCTGCCACCTTTTGGGTACCTTACCGAGGACAGTGGGCTCTGCTTTCTACTTTTATGATTGCCTACTGGCAGGAATCGGAAGTCACGATTTTTTTCTATAACATTATTATCTAAATTCGTGACTTGTGACGGTATGTATCTGTTATAGGCAGACGTTAGTCCGCTTAACATCAGGTAGGTATGGGCCTCGAGCTTATTCCGTCACAATAACATTTTAGGTTCCAACGATCCTATGTTACTACTTACTTACTGCGTTATTCTTCGTTTTTTTCCCACTTGAAAACAAAACGAATAATATCAATTAAAAGCACATTTCTTTATGAGCCCTTGGTACTCTTCCGAAGAAGCAACAATACTGCGTTCCGTTTTTTTTACGGAACCATAGTAAAACCAGATATTATGGTTTTTCTATGATTCCGTACCTTGGAAGTTTGCGCGAATAGTGCGCCATTTTATTCTGTGGCATTACGCACACTTCCACATTTTAGTAGGTGTCAGAGGGGTGGAGGCACGGGTCGGGGACGGCTACGCACCGCTGCCATCCCGCACGCCCCGCACCGCACATCCGCGCGCCTCTGGCACCTCTGTCTGGCTGCTGGCAGCGCCGCGCCGCACGCTCTGTCTAGACTCTAGACTAGACGTTAGTGTGAATGCTACGTTCGTACAGGATACACGTGCTTGTTGCCTATCGAGAGTACAGTCGTTTCAATAGTGTTTACTTAGTTTTTACATTACTGTTATTGTTGGACTTGTAACTGTTGTTAATAAACAAACTTAAATCATCAAACATGCCTCGTGGGCGTTTTAATGTGTTGCGTCGCCAAACACGTAAAATGGTGTTTGAAGTGTTGAATTTTATGAAAAAGGAAGCCGAAGAAGGTCTTCAGCATGACCTCAAAATGGTCCAGAAGCGAACTTCGGCAGCTACAGGCGTCTCTATAAGTACCATAAAGAGGATTTTAGCAGCATCAAAAAACACAAGCATGCCAAGTATGGAACAAACTTTCCGCACGCCAGGCAAGAAACGAAGAGGACAAAAAAGAATTACCGGTCTTGATAGTTTCGACCGTAGTTATATAAAGAGGTGCGTGCACAATTTCCATATTACGGAAAAAGAATTGCCAACAGTAAAACTGCTCTTAAATAAATTATTGCAGGATATAAATTTCCAGGGCTCCGCTTCTAGTTTGAGAACTGTTTTAAAAGAGCTTGGTTTTAAATGGAAAAGGACAGATGATAACAGAAAACTTTTAATAGAGCATACAAATATACGCTTCAAAAGGATTGAGTATTTAAAGAAACTTGCAAAATATCGTGAGGAAGGAAGACCCATTATATATACTGGTGAATTATATGTGGATTCTTCACATACAAAGTCAAAAGCATGGGGTGATGGTAGCACAGAAAAGAAAAATACATCGAAAGATCAAGGCATTGTAATTGTACACGCCGGTTCAGAAACCTGCTTTATACCAAATGCATTATTGCTATTTAAAGCAGGTACGAAAACGGGCGACAATCATAATAAAATAAATTTCGAAAATTATGGAAAGTGGATTCGCACAAAATTGTTACCTAATCTTCCGAAAAATTCTGTTGTTGTAGTCGACAACGCTTCTTATCATAATAAGCTTGATGATGCACCACCATCATCCAGTACCAGGAAGACAATTATGGAGGCTTGGTTGCGTGAAAAAAATATACCCTTTTGCTCCTCAATGCTTAAACCTGAGCTGTATAAGTTAATATGCACACACAAAGAAAAATACAAGAAATATTTTCTAGACAATTTATTACGTGACCACAATCACACAGTATTAAGACTTCCACCTTACCATCCTGATCTTAACCCTTTTGAAATGGTATGGGCAGTAATTAAAGGGAATGTAGCACAAAAAATAACGTGCAATGTAAATGACATCATAAAACTTATCAAAGAAAAGATAAACGCGATTGGTAAGCTGGAATGGAGTGCGTTATGTATGAAAGTTAGAGGCATAGAAGAAGAATACAGAAAAAATGATGTAGTCATCGACCAGATGACGGATGAATTTGTGATCCATGTCAGTGAAAATGAATCGGGTGGTTCAGAGGAAGAAGCTGAAGATTCTGACACGGACGACATGGATATTTCATCTTCATCAGATGAGGAATCCACATAATAATTAAAATATATGGTTTTTGTAATTAATTAAATTTTTATTCTATTGGTTCCTGTAGTATAATGTCATACAATTTTACGTTTTGTCTCGAAGTTCATTTGCTATGTTATATTTTGCGAGACAATTTTGTAGAGATGAAACGGATAGCAGTTTGATAACCGGATATTCGGCCAACCATGTGGCCGAATAGGTGAATATCCGGCCGCTGAATATCCGGTGGAACTTAGCCATTTGGTGCATCGCACACATACATACTTGCGTAGGTGGCGCGCAAACGATCGAGTGGACTCGGGTTCTTCGACTTCGATTCGGGTCTTTTCGTTGTTGAGCGAAGTTAGTAATTGTTTCATTCATTGTGTTGACAGTGCAAACACGTGCGTGATCGTTTTAGGTTATTATTTTATTTGTGCTCTTGTTATTATATGAAGTATATAAGTACATACTTCTAAAAGATTTAGCAACGAGCAAGATGGCAGCGGTGAGGAGAAAATCGCCTTTATAGAAATACTTAGATATAAACAGTGAAAATTAACAGTTAATTATAAGTAATAATTAATTCATTTTCTTTCTATTATATTCATTTACCATTGTGTGATTAAAAATTTACAACTAAAACTAATTATATTTCTTAAGTGATACTAACACTAACTAAATAAATGCTTTATCTATCTATGTATCTATAAATAAAGAACATAATTACAAATATATTTTTTTTATCCAGCTTTTTTAATTCGGTGGGATGCCTATCCACCAAATAGTAGTTAGTTATCCGGTATTCGACCGGATAGTATTAAGGCAGCCGGATAGGCCAGGATACCGGATAGTTACCGGAAATCAGTTTCATCTTTACAATTTTGGTAAACTATATTCCAGTGTTTTCGCCTTACATATTTGGTAAAAGATTATACTGTATAACTTATGACTGATAAGGCATAGTCAAATGCCTTCATCTAAGTAAGTACTTATACATACTAATATTTACTACTTACTAGGTAAATAATACTTGTCTATTATTTTGTATTTGCATGTCTTGTAACAATAATAAGTAGGTACATAATAAAACATGTTTAAAGTGAAAACACTTATGATCAAGGTAGCTAATATAATATGTTTTACTTCTTACGATTGTGTACGCTACTGTACCTCGTGTAATCGGTTACGAACTTGGGCACGTTTCGAGAGCTCATAAAGAATTGCGTGACATATAAACAATATTACACATCGTATAAATGTATGCAAATTTTTAGAGTACTACTAATTTTTAGCATATATTTAGATACGTATTGAACGTTGTACAGAACGGAAATACATGACCAGCACCAACTTTCGAATATAAAAAAAGTCATCAAAATCGGTACACCCTGCAAAGAGATATGAGTTAACACACAAAAAAAACTTAGTAGAATCTCCTGTTCTTTGGAGTCGGTTAAAATGCTTGATTTTTTGCCGGTAGAACACCAACATAATCAAGTCGGGAGTTCCCCATAACAAATTGAAAAAAAATTAACTAGTAGGTACTTTGAAGATTTAATATTTTTATGTTTGCAATAACGAATGCTTTGCGGATTACATTACAAAATCAAAAATTTACGAGAGGTTAAATTTAAGTCATGTGCGGGATTCGAACCCGCGTCCATCCACCCCTTTAGTCGAACTTTAGCTGAATTTTAACCTTTAGTTGAACTATAGATGACACTCCATCCAAATACGGTGGTTAAAAAGAAGCGCTCGTAGCCAAGTTTGCTTAGCCATTCTGAATCGATCAGCAAAGTTAAGCAACGTCCGCCGCGGTCATGACTTGGATGGGTGACCGCTGCTGACACTACTACTGAGCGCTTCCGTGCTTCGGAGGGCACGTTAAGCCGTCGGTCCCGGTTGTTGTCCTAGGATAGCAGTCGTTACAGCATGGTGGTAGGGCACTTTGCAAATGCCCGCCTGGCTAGCTACTACCCTCAAGTTGAAAATCTGTCGCCAAGCACCTAACGGTGTGTTCTGGCAGCCAGTAACTCTAGTTTAGTCTGAACAACATCCTCGACCACATCATCACTTACCATCAGGTGAGATAGTGGTCAAAGGCTGAACAATCATGCATAAAAAAAAATAAAAAAAAAACGTTAAACTTGAGTTATGGGCTCATTGTCATGTTAGCTCAATTGGATTACAGTATACCCCGGCTAAAGGGGTGGACGGATGCTGGTTCGAATCCCGCACATGACTTAAATTTTTCCTCTCGTAAATTTGTAATTTTTATAGTTATAGTTAATTTTTAATAGTATTTTGAAGATTTTTTTCCCCGTGAAACCAACCGTTATATCACGGGCAAGTACTGATCTTGAGCACCTTAAATTATGCACCACCTATTATCGAATCTCAAATATTACAAAGCCAGGATCTCGTATCGCAACCATAGCAACAGCAGACCTGAGATCGGGGGCTATCTATAATCAAATATAATGATATACAAAACTATATTGCTAAATATGATTACAAGCAGATTTTGAAGCAGTGATGGCTCAGTGGCATTGGCTATGGACTGCCGCGCAGCAGGTCCATGGTTCGAATTGCGCCGCGGGCTTGAGCTTCACCGCATGGTGGAAGGGCATTTTGCGAATGCACGCCTGGCTAGCGACTACCCTCAAGTAGAAAATGTTTCGCCAAGCACGTAACCTAACGGTGTGTTCCGGCAGCAGTCCTTGAGAGCCAGTGATGAGCCAGACTAGGTATGCAAAACTAGTCGGGTCCTTGGTTAACTATTGAACATGCCGCTAATTCCTGTGCAGTTTGGCTCGGATCGGCTTCCACCATCCCTTTCAAATCATTGTTATTCACACATGTGAATGGGTGGGCGGTCTTCCACGTGGTTCGTTCTTCAAATTAGTTCAAATCAAAGTTTCTATCACGAAAGCGTTTAAACCAAAATCGCACGATGCGTTCATTAGCAGTCCCCTCTCCAAACGCAACATTGATATTGCGAGCTGTTTCTGCCGCTTTAGCTCCGCGTCGGAACTAGTATTCAAAAATCACTAGAATTTTCGAAGTATCCATCTTTGTCGTCTAAGCTGAATAAAAAAACAACTGAAAATCGATAATCAATAAGCATCGTATACGCTGTGTATCTAAGCACTTAGCTTATCAGAGTTGTAATCACGACTAGCACTAAACCCGCAGCGGAAGTTGCATTATTGTGTGTAAAAAGAAAAAGTGGTGGCCAAAAAAAACTTTTTTGATGTTTCTCAATCATTTTAATTTTAATCATGATTATTTGGTATAATTATTAAGACAATGAATTGTAATTTGCATCATAATATAGTTAATTTTTATATTTTCAAAAGTAATTTAAATAGGTACGTGTATGTATAGTCCGGCTTAATAAAGAAACTATAATGCACAAAAGATAGCTTGATCTCTGCGACATGACAGTGACATTTACATAGAAGATTGACATTTTTAGAGTTGGGATAGCGGTGGAAAAAATCGATTATCAAACAATGTTCTAATGAAATCGAATGAGTAGTTGTAGGTGAGAAATTGGATTTTACGTAAGTAAATAATATCAAATTTTTCACCTACAACTAGTATTTCACCTACTTTATTACACCTATTTAAGATATAGTATGTGAACTTGTAAATAATATTAATTAAATAAATTATAATAATGTTACGATAGTATTTATCGACGTTTTTCACTATTATCGATGCTAATGTAACATACAATTGAGTTTAATTTAATTATATACGTCACTAAATCAAACTAAGCATTTATTCTCACCCCAAATCCACATCTGAATCAGTTTCTGAATCGCTAAAACAATCTTGTAAATTTATTATGAACTCTTGTTCGCATATCAAATCGGACATCCCGCTCCCAATCTTCTTCCATTAGTTTTCTGCAATAATCTAAAATGGTGCCGAAAATCATTACTGTCAGTCTGTCACTTGCAAATTATAGACAGCAATAGTAGCCAGTATTGCTGTCTATAATAGGGTAATATACATAAGGGAGGTAATGATTTTCAGCGCCATTTTAAATTCGTTTATTTAATATACCGATTTATACGCTAATTAAGCAGATAATACCGAATTTGTTTAATTATTTTAACACCACATTTAATGTACTACCTATATCCATATGAAAATATATGATTTGTCATTCATTTAAAGCTTGTTTTATTCTATATATCTCTTTTTTACATAATATCGAGTTAGGCAAAACATTCTGTAGGTAATCTTTAATGTAATATCAGTATGCTGAGTCAATCGCGATGACATTATTTAGAGTTTTAAATCAATTTTAAACATGGCCACAGAATAAAATCGCTAACAGCCATTTAAACTGATTGAACTACGCAGGCAACTTCAAACTCACGGCAAGCTGCCTGATACACTTCCCTACCAATCAAGCAAAGTTTCCGGCACATTAGGCTTCGCTGTGAAACCACAGATAAGAAAATGCTAACTTACCTTCTAGAAAGGCCTATTGGGCTGAAAAGTGTCGTCGTCAAACCAGACCAAAGAAAATATAGGGGTCATAGCGTCGCGATGCCTTGATTTTATGCATAAAAGTTTCTGGAGACCTAAGTGCCTATAATTATTCGTAGTCAGAGATTAATATTATCAATCATGGTGAGAGTATGATATAATAAGAGAGTTTCTGGTTCGGCTATAAAGACGGTCATTTATATAGAGGTATGTAAACAAATTATTTAGTTCGTTTGTTGTAGTTATGTAAAAATAAAATAAAAAAAAAACATAAGAAGAATATAATTAACATTATCCGCCTTTTTGTGTCCTATTTATATTCCTTCTCTTGTTTTTTGGGAACTTAGTTTTAGAAGTTTCGGCATAAGCTAAGTAATCGTAAGTCAAACAGGTAATAAAAAATATTGATATACTTATACGCTGTCGTGTTTTTGAAACAGCTTGTGACCACCAGATTGAATTTATGTTCCTTCTCTTGTTTTTTGGGAATGTTGTTTTAGAAGTTTGGGCATAAGCTAAGTAATCGTAAGCCAAACAGGTCATAAAAAATATTGATATACTTATACGCTGTCGTGTTTTTGAAACAGCTTGTGACCACCAGTTTGAATTTATGTTCCTTCTCTTGTTTTTTGGGAATGTTGTTTTAGAAGTTTGGGCATAAGCTAAGTAATCGTAAGCCAAACAGGTCATAAAAAATATTGATATACTTATACGTTGTCGTGTTTGTGAAACAGCTTGTGACCACCAGATTGATCATAGAGTACTTCAAAACAAAAGCCCTTTCTCACAGTTTCTACGTTCCTCATGTGCGGTTCAGCCGCACGGGTCTCTGTTGGCTGTAACCTAAGCCTAGAGTTTCTGAGTTCACTGACTTTCTCAGGAAATGAAAGCATTGTAGGGGTAAGTTTGCAAAGCTTGTTTAGAATACAATATGTACAAGGCTTTAGTTTAGAGGAAATTTAAATTGAAGCGCAACTGAATATCAGATGATATACCTTGGCAAATCGATACCCCTTATAAACAATACTCTACAGCTATTACAACAATAGCAATTAACAAGCAACCTAAAGACCTTTGCTGGCCCACAGTCAGTGGCGTGCAATGCTTCCAATTGGCAACGTGTCCAACATGCTTGCCACATTGCCCCGTTGGATTTAAATGCTTATTCGTTGAGCCAAATAAGTGCTAGCATTTCGATGACGTTTGCATCGATCTACCAAGGCTCTGATATGTTTCAGGTGGACCTAATGTTTCTACATCAGATATTTATTATATGGTTAAACACATTGTCCTCTTAAGACGAAGTGGCTTTAGAAAAATATCAGACTGAGGGCGTCGGAGGGAGGGACCTCGTTACGACCGGTGTGTGACCATGTGAAACAGAACTACGCAATATTTGATAAATAGTGGGAGTGAATTTTCGAAATAATAGTACATTATGGTACAAGTGTGTAATGCTAGTGATTACCGCTGAGGCGCCATTGAGACCCGAGCCGTTAGGTGAGGGTCTTAAAACAACACACGTGTGAAGAAAATAATACTAAAAACCATTTAATTTCAACAGTAAAAACGACTTGTGAAACATTTTTCGCAATGGCGGGAAAAATTAATCAGTTTTTCTTTTTGCGCGCATGGCGATCGGCCATAGACTGAAGAATGAGTTATATTTTTTTTTGGCTTTTCGCGCATAGTGGTTTAGCCACGTACGAAATGGGGAATATAAAGTTTTCTTTATTACAGAGCAAATTAAAGTTATATTCGAGTAAAAGGTTTATTTATCGATAATTTCACTTACAAGTTGAAATTATCGATTTATATACGAAGTTGTATGAAATGAGCAAACCCTGGTTTTTAATTTGAGATCAAAAAGGTAGCAAAGGTGTTAACCGTGCAAAAAATTTACAGGTACTTAGTAATTGTATTAATTTTGGAAACGGATGAAACATTAACTATTTATTTTATTTATTAACTTTAGTATTAACTAGTAAAACACTTTTTTATGTGCGTAGGTACATATTTACGCATATATTCAAGTCTGAAAAAAATAGTGTAACATGTTTTTGTTTCTAATAGCCACATTAGTGGGATCGTCGACATTTTCCAGGTGACACCATTTTTGCTTATTCGTAATACGTCTCAAAGTTTTTAGATTCCAATGTTTCTCGCCGCTTGTTTTTCTTGTTATTTGAAGGGTTCCATACCCAAAGGGTAAAAACGGGACCCTATTACTGAGACTTCGCTGTCCGTCCGTAAATCCGTCCGTCTGTCACCAGGCTATATCTCAAGAATGGTGATAGTTAGACAGTTGAAATCTTCACAGATGATGTATTGCTGTTGCCGCAATAACAACAAATACAAAAAGTTGGCCAAGTGCGAGTCAGACTCGCACTTTAAAACAAAGAAAGGTTAAAATATGAAGTCTAATGTTGTTTAACTAATGGTACGGAACCCTTCGTGAGTCCGACTCGCACTTGGCCGTTTTTTTATTTAATTTTGTTGTTATTTGTTATTGTTTTTATTGATTATAGTTATTGATAGAGAGTCCAGCTGTTGTTCCAGTTGTCCAATGTCCAGTTTTTGTTTATTGTTAAGATAATATTATTTTCGTAATATGGAGACTGAAGACTCCAGCAAAACTAGAGGTCGAACCGGGCTTTTGAACAACGAAAGATATTGCACGTTTTCGGAAATCTTAGAGTGCTTCCGAAAAGTTGATGGTGATGATGGCGTATGAAAACTTTGTTTTGCATGGCCGAAGGGTAATTAATGGAGTGTGCCTAAAAACCGCTGACATGTTGGGAATATTGTCAGTTTCAGTCAGAAGAATTGTCAGCGAAAATAAGGACAGCGATGAGTTCACATCACCAAGAATTAATTCGTTACGCTTCTACACATTTATCATCCGTACAGCGAAGGAGTGGAACTCATTCCCGAACAGTACAATTTGGGAGTCTTCAAGTCTAGAGTGAATTATATTAGATATAAAAAATTTCTAGGGATGCTACATCTTCGGCCGCATCATCACTTACCATCAGATGAGATAACGGCCAAATGATTGCCTATCTTGAATAAAAAAAAAAACAGGACCGAAGCAGACATTTGTGCACAAATTTGAAGAATTCAATTTTCCGCCATACGGCAGATTGTCCAACGTTTCTTATACTTTTTTGTGTTTTTCAAGACAACAAAATTCCTACTCTAATATTGTACTTACTCACCAAAATAAGAAAAAATATACCTAATCAAGCACAAGTCACACAATCAAATCCGGAACGTCCACCGTTGACAAGGTTCCATTGGGGGGACTTGCCATAATCCCCAAGCTTGGCAGGCGTCTTGAGGATCGTAGTTGAAGTTGTCAGTTCTCTAGAAGGCGCTGCTTTCCACCTTCTGGTTTTTTGTGGCCCAACGCCCCATTGGATGCCGGGTTACAATGTCACCCCCGTTTCTTAACGTGGGTGTCGTAAGAGGCGACGAATGTAAATATATATCTATTATATAGGTGTGGAATTATTTCAATGCAATAAAAATGTGTGAAACTTAGCGAGAGAGGGTGCGCTACTAGTGCTACTACAGATTGTAAGAACATTTTTGAAGAAAAAATATTGAATACCCCTGATCTGTCAGTTTGACAATGACATATATTGACATGTTTGATCTCGAATTAAAAACCAGAGTATAGGTACAATATTTATTTGTACTGTTGAACACGATCTTTTTTGTATCGAAACTTTTTTAAGTACAAAGGAACTCAACCAATAATATATATTAAAAAATAAACTCTTTAACTCACTTGTGAATAATAGCAATTAAGCCAAATCCCGGTAATGAAAAAAAATATAACAATTAAAGTCACAGTTTGATTACATGTGTCATTACATGCCTAATTGCGGTATGCCTTCCTAATGTATGGGGAGCGGTACGCCTAAGGTGGATTTCCTAAGTGTAATTTAGCTTATTCTAGTGTGGTGGCGCTGGTAGCTACAGCTGGCATATTTTCTGTGTACTTATTATGATTGAATAAATGACTAAATCTCTGTTTGTAATAACTTCAACTACCGATGATCAATAAAAGAAAGAAATCGGCATTGAAAACAATCTTTTAGTAAACACCTCTGCTGCTATCGCTCCGAATGGATATAAGTATATACCTTCTTATTTTAAAACTTTTCAATACTTTCTTTGAGGTAAGTACATTGTGAAGATTGTAAAGCAATACGTCTACCATAATTTTCCGTTCATTCTCCATAAAGGAAATTCCCTCCCGTTCAATTTCGAAAAGGTCTCTATATCCTCGGATCGACTTTTATACGTTTTCAAAGGCTTCCGTAAGCCGACACTTCATTTGCTCGCCCTTTACACGAAATGTTCCATCATGTATATTAGACATGAGAATAAATTATCGTTCATAGGTAGGTGTATGAACCGTGGTGAGGTGGGGTAGGGTATGAACTTGGGAGTTGAGGGTGGTAATTATCCAGGCAAACATGCAGTATAGTCTATCACCACGCAGGTATTAGGCTTGAAACAATTACTTAGCAGCAGCGCAATTGGCCCCTCGGCAGCCGAATAGGCGGTGACGGGTTCGAAGCCCGCCACCGCATGGTGGCATTTGCGAATGCTCGTCTGGTTAGCTACCTTTTTTTAAATATAAGATCTATTGAATTAAAGTTTTTGTGCTTTTTTCCGCTGGTACATGTAAATAATTGTTGTCTTCATTGCTAGTGTCATTTGTTTATGGGTTTCATATGGAGACGAGCTTGAGACCCACCTAATCTTAAGCGGGCTTACGGTGCGCCTATCGGTGTGTTCTACAGCAGTCCTTGAGACCCATGCAAATTACAAGCACATGAGACTTAACAACTGTATGACTCAGATGCATTTCGTCACGAATTATTAATTAATTATATTTTATTAATTAATTTAATTAATTCATTATTATTAATTATTAATATATTTATCTACGCCCGTCACTTTCGTCAGGTGTGTTCCGTCAGCTGTTCGTTCCCATTTTGCGGACTAAATCATCAGTACTATTTGGTACTAAAATACATGATACAGGTACTATGCCCTCCGACTACCTACGTGAAGTAACATATCGTATGAGGTGACTAGAGAAGAAGCTGAAAGGAAACCGCCAAAGAACAAAATCTGCATAAATATATTCAAGCAGTTTCATTAGGTACATTACCATCTTTGAGGTCACAGGTCAAGCGCCCGCATTCAGTAGCAAGTTAAAATTACTTTCGCATAATTTTATGGACTTCTTATATTACTTTTTCTCCCATTTCCCCTTCAAGCTCATTATCTCTGTGCTCCGCTTGATATACAGGCCATTGAGGAGTTTTATTATGTCAACAGTTCAGTAAAATATAGAAGTTTCTGCAAACGGCTTTGTGCTCGCGTTATTTGATTGTATTGTTGAGATTGAGACTTTCTGGCTGTAGATTCGCGTGTCAATAGCAAATTTCATAAATTTTAAAGTGTTCTTAGTGGATCTGGCTTGCTCGCAAAGGAATATACGCTGCGTCATTTCTTGGATGGGTGACCGCTAATAGCAGTTCCCAACTACTGAGCGTTTCTCAGCCCCAGTTGGTATTTTAGAATGGCAGTCGTTATGGCTTGGTGGTACAGTACATTGCGAATCACCGCCAGGCTAGCTACCACACTCAAGTAGAAACTATGTCGTCAAGCACCTAACGGTATGCTCCGGCAGCTGCCCTCTAATTCTCGGTTATGCTTATTTACCACCTTCATCACGTACCACCAGGATGGATTTTGGTCGATTGCTAGGCAGAAATCAGTAAGAAATACTGTTAAATAGCAAAAATACAGGAAGAGTAACAGAAAGACAGACATTTAATCAGACAGGTTAAGAAGCGAATCAGCGGCGCGATCTTACTGTGTAAACCACGGATTTAGGAAGGGAGTCCCTTCCTAAATCCGTGGTGTAAACTCATCATGCCCAGGTGAGTAATAACAAACTTACCTATCCAAGCTATGTAGAAAATATTGACTATTTTTCATCAGTATCTTAATTTGGTTTCATGAATATCGATTACCTATGTTTCTTGTGAATATAGAGAGACCATAATTTTGACGTAATACTATGTACCTGTTCATATTTATTGTTTACCGACAATCAATTCCACTGTATGTTTTTTTGGTGTTTATTACGCGTTTACTCCGCCAATTATGAACTGATTTTGATAATTATTTTTTTGTTGGGAAGAGTGTATAATATGTCTAAGTTGGCCCATTTAAATTTAAACAAAATCGATTGAATGGTTCTATGTTACAGTCAATTAGTATTATTTTATAAGAGCATTGACGCATGCTAAGCGACAACATAGAAATTATTTCGGATGGAAAAAACTATTCAAAAATAAAAATGGCTTCATCGATTTGGTATTTAGTGTTGATCGTATATCAACCTACCAGACTATGTAAATAGTCTTCTGCTATTTGGGTAGATGTCGCCAACGTCAATAAGACGTACATTCAAACGGATGGAGAAATTTCGACTGTCCAGCACCCGCTTCCATAGCATAATTGATAATGCACCAGGACGGTAATCTGGGGGTTGCGGGTTTAAGTCCCGCTGGAAGTTATCTTTTTCCATCCGAAATAATTACAGTCAATTAACTGAAAAATGTATTAACATACCTGGATGATTTCATGGTGATTGCAACTCTGTTGGTGAACAGTATTATAATGGTGAGTGAATTATCTTATAATTAGTATCACTAAAATGAGTGGAAAATATATAAAAATAAACGTAACCGACTTCTAACATAAAATGTTTGCAATAAATTGTGGACATCGAGTCATGATGATGTGAGGTCAAAGTTTAAAATTATACATATGTATGCTGATTAGAATTTATTTATTAATTTTAATTGTTTACAAATATGTTATTTCATAAATTAATAAAAAAACTGAATTATTTTTTCCTCAGAAATGGTTAACTTTTGCTCAGAGACATAATGTTCTAATTCATCGGTAACAACCTCTTAACTTGAATAGGTCGATTAACCAATAATCCTGTATAATATCTAGCTACTAACTCTTATAATATAGTAGCATAAAAATAAAGGTAACTTACAAAATTACTAAAGGAAAAATTTAAGTCATGTGCGGGATTCGAACCCACGTCCATCCACCCTTTTAGCCAGGGTAAGCTCTAATCCAATTGAGCTAACATGTCAATGTGTCCATAACTCAATTTTTTCCTATGGTTCTATGTAACCAACATATTGGGATGGAGCCGCAGAGCATGCGTTATTGCAAATATAAAAACATTAAAAATAAAGGTACCTTCTTTAACTCTTTCATAAATATTTTTCTCATATACCAACTCCCAACCCCTAAACTCATTATTCCCGTAAAAGCCATTGCAGCGTTTTTATACCGTGAAAAGAGTATATATAATTAATCAAAGTCTGGCCAGTATTGTTTGAGAGCACGCTCAATTAGTTACCTTCCGGTAAAATAAACACTTGGCGTACGCCAACGACGACATTAACCCAACCAATGATATAACATTTATAGAGATAGGTTCACGGATACCTTTAGGTTTTTTACTTTATAAAGGCTACACTCAGGTTTATGTTGACTCTCTCTCTCTTGTCAACCGATTGGCATGTTGATATCTTATAGACTCTTTGATTAAATATTTCATTCAAAGCTGAGACTAAAAAATTCAATAGGTTGTCCTATTCCAACCACTTTTGTGTGTTTGTTATTTTAGATCGCCTACGCATATACAGAATAAATATTAATTACTGGTTAATTGATTTTTCAGTCCTGGACTTGTATTATGATTGGATAGTAATTCGACCGATGACCGAGATATACAAATAAAAATTGAATACAAATTGAGCGAAGTCCTAAGACTTTAGCCAGTAATGTAAAAGCGAGAATTAGGAAAAGTGAAAAGCTATACACAAACTTTCTCTGCTCTATAGGAAATTTAATCAAGGATATTGATTTAATAGTGATGTACCTGAGGTACACGCTTGTAAGCAGAGGTACTCTATATGGTCCATCATCATCATGCTCACCATTGAATGAGGTCTCCTCTATTGGGATTACAATATTAAACGTGGTGATTTGAACATAATCCCCACCCGTGGCAGGCGTCTTGAGGATCGTGTATAAGTTGTCAGTCCCGAGGAAGAAATGAGGGAGGGGTAACATTCTAACCCGGTACCCAAAGGGTAGACGCAAACTATTTTATGTTTCAAGCCCTATGAGAATAAAATTTATTGAGAGCCCAATTTAACCTATAATTATAGAATTAAAAACTTACCATGAAAAAGAGCCATTTTCATAGACGCGCTGTGCAGGTCCTTACAAAGTGATAAACCTATTTGATTTTTGAACTAAGGAGGTAGAAAGGACCGTAGGTACTTCGCTTAAGTGTTTGTTTATGGTCCTTTGCGTTTTGAGATGAGCAGGAGCCGTAAAATAAATGGTAAAAAATAAAGATATGCCTTAATGGAACTTTTTACTTTATTTGATGAAGTGATTAAAAAGGCAAGTCCCACGCTTGATGGTAAGCGTGATGCCTGTCGAATATGCTACGTTCACACGAGCGCTTTGCACTCAGGAGATTTACTTCCATAACAGTGATGATTCTTGAAAGCTCCCGAGCTAAAAAGCGCCTTCGTACGACTACGAAGTATACACATACAGTAGAAGTCATATGTTCAATACCAAAACTAAAAATAAGATTTTGTTGGCGTAGTTACAATTGAAATCGTTCTGGTTGGAACTTGGCACTGCACTCCTCACTCCCAGACGTAGGTTCTAATGTCTCATTCGCCGAGTAATTTCACTTGCTCCAATGGCTAATGGCTATCAAAGTAGTGCTTGCACAGTGTTGCTTTGAGTCTGAATATATGGAGTTCAATGGGGGAGGCTTTCGTTCAACAGAGGACGTCATTCGGATGTTGATGATGATGATATTTGTTTAGCGGATGACATGAGGATTGTGGACCCTACGTTAAGGGTTGGTTTAGTAAAGAATTTTTTGGTAATATAACCAATAGATATTACTAAAGTTACCTCAGATGCCCCCCCCACTAGCCCCCCACTAGATGGACTGACGACATCATAAAAGTCGCGGGTAGCCAATGGCTACAAGCGGCTAATAGCCGTACTTTGTGGCGTTCTATGGGGGAGGCGTTTGTTCAACAGTTGACTTCTTCCGACTGATGATCATGATGACCTCAGATGAAAGAACAGTAACTATAGAATAAAGTTTAGCTGTTAGTTGTTAGTAAATATTACTATACTGCTAGGAAGAGACTGAATCTCATAACACAGACCACCCTAGTGCGAGGTTCAGATAACTTTATTGATTACTCCTTCTTTTGCTACACAGACTTTGCAATGGTTAGATATAACACACAGTCTAAGTCTTTG
This sequence comes from Plagodis dolabraria, assembly GCA_963854805.1. Classification (NCBI taxonomy): domain Eukaryota; kingdom Metazoa; phylum Arthropoda; class Insecta; order Lepidoptera; family Geometridae; genus Plagodis; species Plagodis dolabraria. The sequence continues at coordinate 9,758,988 of OY978442.1, forward strand.
GGTTGAAGTAAAAAAAAAATATAGGTAAATTCTGGACAAATATATATAATGATGTGTGTAAAAAGATACGCCTGTGGGGGTAGCTTATTCTACTAAGGTGGAAACTAAAAAATTTAACAGTTCCATCACGCTTGTAGATTATTTTGGTAACTACATTGTACTCGAATACTCGAGAGTTTAAAACAATATTGCTCGTATCAACTTGAAAACACATTGAATTTTGGACATCAATGCACTTAATTCCATAAATTACACATAATCCCATCAAAAACATTTAAGATTTCGTTTACTCGTAACTTACAAATGTAATCAATTCATTATATAAAAAAACATGATGTAACAAATATTCTCAGAATCTCGTGTTTTCGAAGCGCTCGTATGGCAGTTTGCTTAGCAAAGTTAAGCAACTTCCACCGCGGTCATGAGCTGGATGGGTGACCGTTAATGACATTACTACTGAGCGCTTCCGTACCGAGCGGAGGGCACGTTAAGTCGTCGGTCCCGGTTGTTGTCTTATGATGGCAGTAGGTATAGCATGGTTGTAGGGTATTGTCAGAATGCCCGCCTGGCTAGCTACCACCCTCAAGTAGAAAATCTGTCGCCAAGCACCTAATGGTATGTTCATAACAAAGTTCAAATGTTGTATTTCCCGCCATAGCAGCCGGAAACATTTCGCTGTAAAATGTCATAAAAATATGAAATGAGTGAGTGTTAACCTCTTAGATGAATTGCCAAAATCTCTCCGGGGGTGGAAATTAGACGAAAATTAAACTCACCCCGGATATCAGCGAGATTAGAAGCTAAAAGTAATCCGTGGTCGTCGACAACTTCCCTTTTGCATTAAAATTAATCTCGTTTCGGTTCGGCGCTTAACTTTTGGCGGTAAAAAGTTTTCCGGGATATGTACCTATGTAAAGCGATGTGGTGGACATTTTGATTGGTCTATGATGATTTAAACTGATGGTGGAAGTTGAAATAGCTTCGACGACATATTTTCCGGATTGGCTTGTTTACGTTTCCCCGATGTGGTAATACAGAAATACCTAGATAAGGAAAAAAATCACTATACTGAACACTTTTTCAATGTATTTTCAAATGCGATGAGCATATGTGTTGATTTTTTTCTTTAATTAGTTTCAAATGTGACTTCTATGTGTGAATGCAAGCAATTAGACAACCTACAAGCCATTGCAGACTCACATAATGCTATTGGCGTATTTTGTGATCTTTCCAAGGCATTCGACTGTGTAGAACACTGCACTCTGATTCGTAAGCTTTCACACTATGGTATTCGTGGAAAAGCTTTGAATCTTATAGAGTCATATATCTGTCAGACAGGCTACAGAAGGTTCGAATAAATGGCAATACTTCTTCCGGGTCTTTGGTAAAAATAGGTGTACCGCAGGGATTTTGGGATCTTTTCTGTTCCTAGCGTATATTAATGATCTGCCTTGCATGGTCAAAGATTTCTGCGGTATTGTTTTATTCGCAGATGATACCTCTCTGATTTTTAAAGTAGATAGGAAAGATAGTGAACTCATTCATGTAAATAATGTGTTATCTATGATCTCTGAATGATTCGCCGCTAATAATCTTCTCTTAAATTCAAATATGACCAAATGTTTAAAGTTTTCTTTAATGTTCCTTATGTTGAACCAAACATTAAGCTTGGTTTAGATAAACTGTCTATTGACAAAGCGACAGTCTTTCTGGGAATCAAAGTGGACTCAACTTTACAGTGGGATCCACATAAACATGATCTAGCCGGAAGACTTAGTTCTGCTGCATATGCAGTTTATAAGATAAGACAGTTAACAGACGTAGCTACTGCACGGCTAGTTTATTTCGCGTACTTCCACAGCATTATGTCGTATGGTGTATTGCTGTGGGGAGCTGCTGCTGAGATAGAGACAATCTTTATCTTACAAAAGCGTGCAATTCGAGCCATATATGAAATGGATCCTATGGAATCTCTAAGGGATCTTTTTAAAGAAATTGATATATTAACGTTACCGAGTCTGTATATATTTGAAAAAATTATGTATGTTCGGAAAAAATTGAGTAAATTTAAAATAAATAGTGACAACCACGTTTACAACACTAGGAATAAATATAAAATAGCGGTACCAGGTTTTAGACTAGCAAAGACAAATAAAAGGTCCCTTTTAGGTAATTGTGTGCGGTTTTATAATAAAACTCCCAAACATATTTACAATGCTCACAGAAGGAAAATTCAAGTTGCATGTGTAAAACATTTTGATTAAGAAATTCTACTACAAAGTTTGTGATACTTAAACGACAAAAATGCTTGGAAAATTCCGCCTCTGCCAAGCTATCACCTGTCACCTGCGTAATTTAAACAAATATTGTAATAATCGTAATATATTGTATATGTCACATTGTTAAAAGACGTTTAAAAGAATGGTCCCGAGTTTCTTGATCTTCTCGCAGTAGCTCTATAAATTTTTTTGCTGAACGTGGCAGTACAATGTAGAATATTTCAATTTGTAATTGACCTTCATAAGAGCCTCGTAGACGCCTAAATTGAATAAATGATTTTGAATTGAATTGAATTGACAGGCCGACCAAAAGCTCGAACCTACTACCATATGGTACCGTGCCTAGCATGCTGAAAGCATTGCCCCTTTGAATTGCAATGCTTATTCGTTGAGCCACATAGGTGCCAGCATTACGATCACGCATCGCATACCAAGCGCTCTGATAGGTTTAGTTGAGTTTCGTTCAAATTATATTATAAGATGACCAGCACAAAACTTGAGGGACAATCTTAGTTCTAGTTATTTTTAACGTAATTTATAACGGAGAAAGAAGAAATATATAATCTCTCCCCTAAGCATCCATGCTGACCTTAACTTTCCAAGCACAAAGGTGCGTCCATATTTTTTGAGTGTAGTTGCATCTATAACTGCCTACGTAAGCGTTCGTATTGTACATGTTATTGTTTTACTGTATGTATCATAAGCATTTACACCCACACTACGACGTAAGTAGTGTACAACAGAGGCCTACCCGTACATATTATGCGCATAATGATATACTGTGGAGGCGCGCGCCTTTATGAGTTATCAGTATTTCACTAATTACTGATAACAGTTACTTATGTTTCTAAATATGATTATAAGTACTATCGCGTACTAAGCGAAAATCATATTTTACAAATTATTGGAGCACAAAATTTTATGCCCCGTGTGGGAATCGAACCCGCGTCCTCCGATTTCGCGCCGGATGCCTGAACCGCTCGGCCACATGGGCACGCTATTTTAAGCCGTAATTTCGTGCTCCAATTGCATTACTTTAACTGTCATTGGGGACGGTGCGCGGCCATTAACCAGATTTCATCTGAACGAAAGAAGTGTTTTTTCAAACACTTTACTTTCGGAATGATGTCGCTACCCTTCTATATTTCTAAATATGATTACAAGCACTATCGCGTGCTAAGCGAAATTCATATTTTACAAATTATTAGAGCACAATTTTTCTATGAAATCGGTAGACCCGGGTTTGATTGCCGCCCGCGGCATAAAATTTTGTGCTCCTATAATTTTATAAATAGTTTCAGACGTTGCTTTGCGTAAATCTATATTTAATAATAACAAATGTATTATAAATATTTCAAAAAGACCTTAAATTAATATTTTAGAAAGACAAACATAATTATATCTAGTGATTCTGCCTATTTTTCCTGTTAGGCCGTTCGACGCGTTTCGATTCTACACGAAGCATGTTCAGGAGGTATCGAGTCTTCGACCGAACGATCGAGAAATTTACTTATATGCATGAACGTTTGGTATGATGTTTACTTAGTAGCACTGTATATACATAGTCTTCTCACCCTTAGATTACAGAAAAATATCTAAAGTATCATCATTATTCATTAAAAATCGATTAGAATATCTTGTTTATCCGAACCTGTGATATACAAAAACATATCTACAAAACCTCGGCTCGTTTCCCGCTACAATTCTTAACAAAGTCATTCGTATTCGACATAATATCTAACGAGGAATAATCGTAGAACAACCAGTTGGTGCTGATAAGAAGGAGGAAGACAGGGTTTTATCTCGCACGGGTGTAGGTCGGTCGATACGGGGGCACGAGAGTCGCATACGAAATTATATCGGTGCGGGTAGGATAGCTCGTGAAAACGAGACGATGCAGAAAGATCTTATTTACAAGTAACTAAGGACTTTTTTATTTGGGTTTGTTTACATTAACCTATATTTTATAATGACAAGTACCAGAAAAGCATTGACTATGTTTGAATTTTACGTGGAGGGAGCAAATATCTGGACAGTTGGAGGTTTCTCAGTTAGAATGTAGATAATTTGGCTAGCAACTCGAGTAGAAAATCGTCAAGCACCTAACGGTGTCTTCCGCAGTTATGATTGGGGCCCAGTAATTCTAGATTAGCCTGAACAAAATCTTGGACCACACCAGGTTAGGTTTTGGTCAAAGATTAGCCTATCGGCTATAAATAATTCCGGATTGTTGATGTGATTTGAGCTAGGTACTATGCTGTATTTTAATCTCTGTTAAAACGTATAAGAATAATAAAATTGGTTTATGCCAAGTCAACATTAAAAGGAAATGCACATAGATAAATGAATATAACCTAGAACCTATTCTTAATTAACCTGACTGTTTATTAAAAAATTACAAATTTACGAGAGAAAAAATTATACTTAGTCATGTGCGGGATTCGAACCCGCGTCCGTCTACCCCTTTAGCCGGGGTATGCTCTAAAACCAATTGAGCTAACATGACACAATGACTCATAACTTCAATTCTTGCTCTCGTTCTTCAGCCATCGTATCGGGATGGAGCGACAACTTGCTCTCGTAAATTTGTAATTTTGTAATGTAATTCGCCTAGCAGGCGTTATTGCAAACCTGACAGTTTATATTAGTTTGTTACACTCTCTCTTATTGTTCCTGTATTTCCTCTCCATTCCAAGGTTGTCTGGAAGAGATCGCTGTTAGTGATAAGGCCGCCCATCGTGACACGTGTATTATATTGTAATAGTGGTGTACAAATAATGAATTATCTGTCTAATGTTGTTTTCGGTTTTTGCGATTTTTACACATAGTAATTAAACAACTTTAAACGGTTTAAGTCGCGTACATTTATCATTATTTTTGTCCCGACGACGACGCGACGTTTCAAACACTTTGCAGTGATCGTGGTCACGGGGTGACAAATATACGCAATTTAAACCGTTTACAATTGTTTAATTACTAAAGTATCTGTCTATCTCATTCACCTATATATACCTATCATTAGCTCAATGATCTATCTATTCTCGGAGAGGGAAATTCATTTAAGCTATTTTTCCAGATCTTGTAAAACTCGTCAGTTTTGATAGAAGAGAGAAGATTGCAAATGCTCTGAGCAGATAATAAGTAACCGATCCTTTTACGGGACCCCGTAAGAGAACACCCGTGTTCTTGACAGGAAGTGCCCATTCCAGGTGCAACTTGTTACAGTCTTCGACCATATCATCACTCACTTAAGACTAGAAGGATGTCTCGAATTTGCATACAAAAAGAGTTTTTTTTTCAATATGATTGTGTAATTGCAAAAAACTGGCCAAGAGCGAATTGAATTCAAACAACCGGGTTCCGTACTAACAGTGTACTTTATACCATATAAGTATAATACGAACGAAAACCGAAATCTTACGATTCCACGTCCAATCTGCGCTTGGCCGGATTTTATTATTCGTTGTTATACATTAAATATTGGACTATAATCATACCAAGTTTGATGCTTGTATGTATTACCGTTTTTACGATAGAGCAAAAACATTGTTTAAAAAAGATAAGTTTTTTGTATGGGAACACCCTTTTTAACCGACTTTAAAAAAAGGAGGGAGGGGGTCAATTCGACTGCATTTTTTCGGTGTTACTGTAACCTCATAACTCCACAAAGTATACCGATTTTGCTGATTTTTCTCACATTTGAAAACTGGAGCTTGTCATGTTTGAGGTCCCATTGTTTGAGTGAGATCTGACGAGTAGTAATTTCAATGGTTATTATTTTATCTTAAAAACGCGTATTTTACGTTAGAAGTCGGATCGTTTGTTAAAATTTTGTTATATCTATTTTACTTCTGTAATTATTAAACGTGAGGCAATCTATCATACTAACACATATTCTGTGACAATTGCAACTAATTACCTAGTACTTTTATAAAGATACACCCTTTTAAAGCGCGGAAGGACCGACGGATAGTCGAGGCATAGTAAAAGGCTCCCGTATTCAAGTGCGGAACCCTAAAAACTGCATTCTTGCTCAAGGCGTGTGGTGAAACAATGTCAATGAGTAAGAGGGTCTGATTCACTTCACTTACATTGTTTTTACTCAGAATTAGCGATGAAATGGAAAGGTGTTAGCACAACCATTTATAGCAACGTCCGATCGTTGCAATTCAACCTGAGCACTTTCAATTAGAGTCGAGAGATGATGCATGTTCATGTATAATGAGTTTTAACCAAAAAGCTTTTAGCTCTGATAAATACTTTTTAAGGGTGGGAGGACCATCCTACTGATGATGGCTCACCTTGTGTAAGTGGTCACCTTCACCCAAGGACATTCGTAAACCCAGAGATGTCAAGCTTATCCGGCCTTTGAAGAATGTTAGTATATACCTATTGAACTTATTCATAGATTAAAAACCTTCGCATAAATCACATTTAGAAATTATTGGAGCACAATTTTTTTTATTCCAGATGAGAATTGAAACCGCTTCCTCCGATTTCGCGCTGGATGTCCAAACCCCTCGGCCACCAGAAAAATAGTCTTTAGAGTCGGACTCCAAAATTGTATTACTTTAACCGTCATAGGGGACGGTGCGCAGTCATCAACCAGACTCTAGTCTTCATCTGATCGAAATAAGTGCTTTTTCAATCACTTGACTGTCGCAATGATGCCTGTGCCCTTCTATATTTCTAAATATGATTACAAGCACTATCGCATGCTAAGCTCAAATCATAATAATGTATTAATGTAACATATTTGTACCTAAATGTATATATGTTGGTACCATACCTGTGCTTTTGCCCTGACTTTTACATCTTAGTAATAAAGACAACAAATTTTGGCACCATTATTATTCAATAAAATTTATTAATTCGTAAATGGGGCTTAAGTATTCTGTATACTTAGGGCCCGTTTCAGAAAGTCCTAATAAAGTTTCGGGTTGCTATGCAACACATAAAATAACATATATAAAAATGTCAGCGCGTTTCAAGCTTTAACCGATGGATAGTCTACATCGATGACTGTGAAACGCAAAAATAGTGTTTTGTTTAATAAATATGTCCTGGGTAGTAAAACCGGAACTTACTCGATCATTCTGAAACAGGACCATAATCTTAATAATAATTCAGTGATAATATGTAGGAATTTCGGGGCGTACCAAATCATGCTACCAACATCATCTTTATAACGCAAAAGTGATGTTGATTTAATTTTTGGTCTTTTACAAAATAACAACGGAAGGAAAAATTATAGACATGTGCGGGATTCAAACCCGCGCCATCACCTCCATAGCAGGGGTATGCATCGACATGTTATAATTTAATTGACAAAGTATACTTACAATTTATCAATTGTCATAAAAAATAACTTCAGTTGTCTTAATTATTATACCGGCTAGGACTCGTAGTGTTTAGTCGTAATATCCGAACGGTGTTCAAGCCATAGACTTGAGATTTTTTCGCTACTAAGCCTATGTTTCAAGCAGTAAAGATGCACATTCACTAGTTTGTCAAAACCTCATTGGTTTCATCAATGATGTTCTATGCTCAAAGTCCAGCCAGCTTTAAGAGACTTATGAATAATATTCACCACGTCATTGATGATGACCATTGATGGGTGGAATTTCATTTGGCAAAGTAAAACTTGAAGCGACAAACAGTTTTATAATTCTTCATTATTCATTCTACTTCTTTATGGCACTGCTTAGATGGTGATTAAAGAGCACGTTGGTAGTACCTACCTCTTACCCATTTATTATCCCCTAAGAACTGGCGCAAGTGATTTTTCGTGTCTTTTAGTTACAATGGCAGGACATAAAGGAAAAGCCGCTGGTCGAAAAACGACAAAACTTATATATTTTCTAAAAGTACGTACGCCTTTTTTCTACTATTACAGCTTTAATACTCTCAGTTTCAATAAGACGTATAATACTATCCTCTAGTGTCACTTACGTCACTGTTCCTTAAGATCTCGTAGTAATAAGTAATGTATGGTGTGGAACAAAACCGCGGACTGGGACAAATAGTAGTCTTTCATAGGTGGAACAATAGCTAGAGGGCTTGTGGGCGGCTGACGGCGCCGATGTGGCGGTACGATATTGAAACGGTGCGATGTCAAAAATACATTATTTTACTTAGAATTCTTAGTTTGATTAGGTATTGTAAGCAACTACTTGTTTCGAGTTTGTAGTTTATAACAAGTAGTAGCAAAAAAGTAAACTGTCCTCATAAAGCTGACGAGTGCTGGTTTGTGCCTTATTTTTGTATATATAAATAAAGAACCAGATAACTGTGAAAAATATTATATATAAACAGGTTTAATTACTTCCCAATTGCACACTATTGTTGTCCATAGTGCGCTAATGAGAAGTGGTGATTCCGCAATTATACGTAAGTTTCTTTATTGAACCGGTTTAAACGTTTTTTTTCACAGCTATCTGTTCCTATTATATCCAGAGAGAGGTCTCCGCCAACCTCTTCGGATGACGAATACAGTGAATTTTATACAATTTTTTTGGATAAACAGTCACGCTATAACTTTATGGTAATTTCAGACTTCTAACAAATGTTTACAGAAAATTATTATTAAATAATTATTAAATAATTTTCTCACTTCATGAACAGAACGGAGTCAATTAAAGGAATACTTAACGAAAACTTTGTCGTTAATAGAAACTATGTTGAAAATTATTTATCTCAGCTATTGCGTTTTATCGTCAGTCCGAATAGCACAGCCCTGCTTATCTAGGCAGCTACAAACGTGTGAGGTGATTAAACTAATTGCCCACCATTTCTCTGCCTCAATGAGGACCGTCGGCGAGTTCATTGACCTTTTCACGTGGTTTTACAATACTTAAACTGTAATTACCTATTTAAAGTAACGGTTATAGGTAGGCGCAAGGCTATTAAGAGATAAGATTCGTTGTTCTTTATAATGATGAGATTTAGGTTTTTCACGATGAAGAAACGGCGCTGGTTTCTTGATAGCATGAAGTTTTTAAGAACATGTATTTCTAAATTAATGGCTTACTTCTAATAGCTCCTCAAATAACTAAGATCTTAAATTTTTTCGGATGGAAAAAAATAATTTCAATTGGGACTTGACTGCTACCCCTGGAAACCATTACAAATCCAAAGATACAGGACGTTATCCTGGGTTTGCAGGTTCTAGTCCTGGTGGAGGTGAAGTGAGGAAGCAACCATAGCCGAAAGGTATTAGCTATGGTCTGCGAAGGCCCATGGTTCGACCCGCTCCGCCGGCTTAAGCTTCACTGCGTGGTGGAAGAGCATTTTGTGAATGCTCGCCTGATTAGCTACCACCCTCAAGTGGAAAATCTGTCGCCAAACTCCTATTGGTGTGTCCCGACAGCAGTTCTTGAGAGCCAGTAAAATTACAGGCATATGAGACATAACAGCTGAATGACTCAGGCTGACGGGCACAGTGCATTCACATGTGACGAACTGGATATGTTATAGGCAAAAATGACCGCTTAATATCTGGTGAGCATTTTGGCTGTTCCCTAGATATAAAATAAATATATATTTTCATCTAAAAATGTTCGTTATTTTCGTTCAGCATGCCATACGCAGTTATAATACTTACTAAAATAAGTATAACTTAATGCGCCTTTTGCATCATTTAATCATTCTGTATTTGCTTATGTGCTACAGCCTGTACATTTTTCATTTCGGAACAGCTGCATCGTTACCTACAAATATAAGTATGCATTGAAAGCGCTAAACGGAACACGCCCTACGTTTATATGAAAAGCGCTGCGCATATACTGACCAGAAACTTTTTTTATACTAAACATATAGGTAATTCGCCGGGTAAGAGCTAATAATATAATATTCACAATATATTACATTAGCATAAACCAGTACCTACAAGTGTCTAACTACGATCCCGATATCAGGCATGACATGCAAATTCCGTAAACTGATATTGGTTCCTACAGTAGGCTGCATTGAATATCAGCCATATTAATTTCTCGGCACAAATTGATGCTTACATCCCCTCATTTGTATTCAAATTGGAAGTGGAGCCGATTCGAACACGATTTCAATTAAACGACATTTAACGAGGCTTTATGATTTAAACCGACGCGTAATGAATAGGTCTCAGTGAATTTTCGTGCTCAGCGTTTTATTTAATACTTTGGCTAAGTTTCTCCTCACCTTAAGAATAGCCAAGAATACAAATAACTCCAGGTGACGAAGGTGATCTTTAGGTTACTCTGACTAAGTGCTAAAATTGATTAGCTTTTTGCTGAAAAATGGAGGATAAAATTCTTCTATCTTCACGTTTTCGATAAGATGTTCCTCCATTAATTAATCACTATGGTCCCAGCCCAGACGTTTGCCTTCACTTTTTAATTTTATTGGCTCCATGTATTAGTAGATGAGCACAGTGGCCGTAGGTACCTATATGATATGGCCCAGTTCTATACTAGGACTGAGAACATATTCTGAAATAAAAAAACTGAATCGACTTCTAACACTGAAAAGTATGAAATACTTGTGGAGACATTGTGACTTCCATAACACATTTTTGGTTAATCAGCTAGGTATAGACGTATTGAGAAATATTTTTCTCATATAAGGTAATTGAGTAGTAAACTTAAAAACTACTATTTAGACTTACTTTTACTCCAAATTTGTCAATTAATGCTACAAATTTGGAGGAACACTCTACCTAATAAAAATGAATTGGCAAAATTAGTCAACAATTGATGAAAATCGATGGATATCGATGGACTTAAAAAATGGCACACACCTGTACATAACACAATAATGAACATAAAACTTGGAGGTGCTTATTTGGAGTCGGTAAAAAACGAATAACAACATAGGACGAGTACCGACCTAGGAACCATATCCAGTAAATCGTCCTTTGGGCGTCCAACATACCCACTGGAGTCTGGACCAACGATGCATCTATTTTGACAAGCCCCAATTTCATTCGCGTAGGCCGTAGACATTGTGGAAAGTTATAATAGTGAAAAGTATCCCATATGTTATAAGACATAAACTACATTCCAACTTTCATATAAATAAATTTACCCTTCAGTGTGAAGCAGTAAGAAATATACACACTCAGAACGTCACAAACTTTCGTTTTTACTATATTAGTGTGTTTGTATAAATATACCTCGAAGATAAGATATTATTTGACCACCATTGGGTAAATGATGAGTTGAGCAAAATGTTATAGCTAAACAAAAATTGGAAACACAGCGATATGGAATCGTTTCTTAAAGCCCTTGATTTTCATACACCACACGATGGGTTTTGAAGAATAAAAAAAATCTCACATATGGCGTCTAAATTCAGTCAGTATTTTTTTTGTACTTTTTTATGTACCTATTGTCACCTGCGCTATTAGAAAAAATCTAATGATATATCATAATTTCGAACATTAAAATCGCTTATGACATGACGTTTAGAAGTTCTAGTGGAATAAAGTAACTCACAAACATACATACGACCGAGTACATGAAACCTGAAAACATAATATAACCTGAAAAAATATTTTGTGCAGTCTTGTATATGCACAATTTTCTTCATTGTAGACAATAACTTTTTCATTCCATTTCATTCCGATAAATAAGTAGTTCGCTCTGTATTGAAATCAGCCCGAAGCGGTACCCGCAAGTGTTTCCGAGCTGACTAGGCACTTCAAATCGCAATTCGCAATGGACAATAAAATAAACTAGAGGACGGTTTAAGAACTGCTAGGGGTAGGGCCATATAGGCCCATTTTATTTGTTGACCATTGGGCTTGATGAAGTCAAAAAAAATAAGAATCTTCTATTTAGAGGGGAGGCTTTGCCAAATCAGTTACAATCAATGATTAACTTGTTGTGTGTTGTCTTAGTAAAAATTTTCCTAAATAATCTTTTTTTAGGAAGGACATAGATGCTGGCCACAGCTGTCGGTCGTTCAGCTCCACCGGATTTTGGGCGAGGGAAGGCGCTCTTATTGCCCGGTAATATATACCTGCACAAACCATCATTTGAAGGGATGATTGTTGAGTGCTAACAGAATTAACGAAAATGCATGTGCAGTGTAATAAGTTATATAAGTATTTTAATGCGCTAAGAAATTTTTCAAGCGTTATATTTTGCGCCAATTTTTTGTCCTTAAAATTAAAAAAGTATCCACGTGAATATATTTCTTTTAATTGAGACTATACCCAAGTTTAAATAAAAGTAAAACATAACCGACTTCCAACACTGAAAAGTATTAAAACAACTTGTTGAAGTCGGTACCATGATGATTTAAAACACTGATATCACATTAATATGACTTCAACAAATTACTTCCACTAACTAATAAGTGGAAGAGTAATAGCGTAAGAAACATTTTTTAAAATTTATTTAAGGTTCAATCTGTTTGTTGATCATTAATTAATAAAAAAAATATATGTAACCCGATTAAAATCATTACCTCTCAATTAAACATTATAGACAGCAAATGTGCAAGAAGTGATTTTCGGCGCCATTATATAATACTTTCTTAATAAAACCAGCTTATACAGCCGAATTGAGAACCTCCTCCATTATAAGATGTACCATAAAAAACTTCGTAATTTGATTTCTAAAATTAAGTAAGAGGTAATTAAGTCACCTTTCATTTTAATACACACATCAAGAATAAAAATCACACGTAGCAAACTAGTATTCGTTATTTACCTATTTATCATCTGCGTAAATCCAATTTGCAAGAGATTTGAACAAATCTATAGCTATCGCCCCCTTTGCACCCCCACCTAACTCCGTTCACATTAAATAGTTTTCTCTTTGCAATGGGCGATAACAACCGCCATTGTTGGTTCTTGTAGCTGATCGTAAATCTGAAATACTCGCCAAGTGTAACGAGTCCCATTGTTGGGAAGGCAACTGTAGCAGTGGGTTCTCAAGGTGTGGGGGAATTTGATACTCTCGTAAAACGTGGTCAAACTGTAATTATTGGTCCGATTACCCCCGTCTATAGACCTAATTGGTAATTTTTATTTGAAAAACAATTTTACAATTACTATTGGTTACGTATATACATACCTTTACCATTAAATTTTTCGCTGTTTTCAATTTTATTATGTTACCTTCAGATTCAAGGCTCAAATACAGAAAAATGCTTTTTATTTGGGTCCCAACCATTTTGCGTAAAAAAACGACCTTAAAGTTTATGGTTGTGATATTATTTATTAGTAATATTAATGTTAATAGTTAATAAGTAAAATATTTCACTTCCCCGTGCATACCAATAGAATTTAATTAAGTATTTCTTGCACATTGTGTAACTGTGACAATGTCCTTTTTATTCTGTACCTACTTAAGGTACATGTGTACCAAAGGCCGTAAAAACAAAAAAAGTTAACGCTGTCCAAGTAGTTGCAATAAAATGTCGTGATGCATTGGATACGATCTGGAGATTGTCACAGCCCCGTATTACAGCTATAAGTGCAAGTGCAGCGCGTGCCTGGCCTGCGACATTAGCGTATTTCACGCCACATGTTGTTTATTTAAATAAAATCGACCTATAAAGAATGTGACTCATGGTTTCTTAAACATGCGTCGACGTTGCTGTTTTGCACGAGTACAGACAATTACTGTTACCATACACGACATCCTTCGCGTTAGTTAACAGATTAAAATGTCGTCCTAAAAATCGTACCGATATTACCTAAACGAGTGTTGCCAAGACAAATTTTGCTAGTCGCAGTTACAGGCCGTTCCAGCATTCCATCGTGCTTAATCTGATCCTGACAAGATTTGATCATATCTACTTATTCCGTATGACCTGTCAGAGATAAATATGCTTTGCCTAGCCAAAATTTGAATACCTTTTGAATCGGACAAATCTTGGCTACCTGTCTTATGTGTCAGATTTTACAACAAATAATACATTTTGTACAAGCTGAGCCAAAGATTAGTTATTACTAAATTCCTATTACTCATATAAAAAAACTAGAGATAAAATATTGTAAAATACAGAAAATATGTCACCATTTAATAACGTTGATATCAAACTCATATTTTGACAGGCTACTGTCTGGTTTATAGCTAATAAAGGTTATTCCAGGAGCATCGAGCATATCTAGCTCGACTAATATTTGGCCAAGGCATTGCTGCAACGAACTCCAGATATACTATAATCCAGATAGCCAACGATTTTCAGTCTCAAATCGTAGTTAGAGCCGTTTAAGAGAACACTTACAAATTTTAAAAATGTTGATATTATCAGTGAGAGATTAACGTCCTTCCAAACGATACACCTTAGTGTCGTGGGGAATATTTATGCCCTTCTACACTACTGACCAGTACTGTCGTGGGTATGGATGGCACTACTGGTCAGTGGAGCCTTAGGGAAAAATATTCCACACCAAGCGGCACTACCAGTAGTGTCGTGTATTGGTGGTGGGTGAGGACCGTCAGCAAAGATAATAACGTTAGTGTAATGTTATATATCTTATATATCTTCTAGCTTTTTATAAGTAGATTTGGTATTTAAGGCTTATTTGTTAAAGAATCTGACTCTGCCATCTGATATATTTATTACAATAGAAATTGTGTTGATCGGCTAGTTGTAAGATTTAAAAACGTCACTGGATTAAAATATTACGACATTTTTTTTATATCTTTTTCATTGTGTAATACTCGAAACAAGGACCTACCACATTATAGTGGTGGAGTATTGTTATTCCCGGTTTCAGAAGTTATAGGACGGTTAGGTGCGCGGCGCGTCATTGCACCTACCTCTTCGGTGTTCTATGTAGTACCACGAGCAAGAGCGATATGTATAGGGCTGCCATCACCTAAACCACCGATGCCGGACAAAATCTTAAAAAACCCGGACATTTGGGTGAAATTGAGTTTTTTCCCCGGACACCTATGAAAACAAAGTTCATATATTTTTTCATTTATATGACTTCTTTGCGCAAAAACTACAGTGCTACACACATTAATTATTCACTCTTCTTTTTCTGAGGCAATCTGGTGATAAAAATCATGAGGATCAGTGTTATTAGGTATCAAATTAGAAATAAATAATAACTTTTGGTTTAATAAATAATCTTCACTTTGAAAACTATCGCGAATTTTATCCATATTAACTTTTTTTTATTAGCTGTTTCCTAATAAGTTAATAAATAATCAATAAATTAGTAACTAGTTAGAAACTATTAAGTATTATCAAATTTTTTTTAAGCCATCTTGTTGTTTTACTTAGATTAAGTTAAGACCCAAAACTTTTTTTTTGTATATTAAAAGTTAGTAACAAGTTTAAATTTTGACGAGCTCAACATCTTTTTACTTTACAAATTGACAAATATACGGGAGGAATAATATTGTCATGTGCGGTCCCGCTAATATATATATTAGGTTATATATACCGACTGAGCTAACATGACAGTCAGATCAGAGCATACCTCGGCTAAAGATGAGGATGACGCGGGTTCGAGTCCCGCACATGATTATAATTTTTCCTCTCGTATATTTGTAATATTGGAATGTAATCCGCAAAGCCTGCGTTATTGCAAACATAAAAATATTAAAATCTTTTTATTTATTTCGGTATTTTTCAGATGTTCAAATTTTTGTCAAAGTAGTCTTACTTTTCCAACAGGAATTCGGAAAAGTCAAAGCCACTCCAGATCCTAATATTTATACCTTATTTGTATCAAAGATGAAACCATGTGCTTTTTAGTGAGTTTTTCTCCTTCGTCCATTGCCGCGGGACTAGCGAATAAACGCACAATGTAACTTGACTTGCCAACTAATATCAAGATTATAATGTTTTCCCCAGATTTCACTAGACATTTTTAGCGCAGGTAATGAGAAAAGAGCGCTAAAGACCCTAGAAATATTCTAGACCTAGCACCAAATGCGCCAAAACGGCAACACAGTGTGTGAATGATCGGGTTTGGCGGCAGTTCTCTATGGTGGGGGCCGGCGCGGTGCGGCGGACGTTCTGTTGTAGATTTTACAGCGTCGGAGTTTACTTGAATGCAGCTTAAGAATGAATTTTCAATTCAGATTTGTTTCAATCGATTGCTTATATATCAATCAATCCGGATTCCCCGGACACTAAAATGTCCGGGTTTTCCCCGGACACTATTTGAAAACCCCGCCCGGACGCCCCCCGGACGCCCTCTAAACTAGGACAAATCCGGGGAAACCCGGACGGATGGCAGCCCTAGATATGTATGATGATCAGATGGACACCTGCTCAGATTATCACTATTCTGTACATTGACATCCTTACCTACTTTTAATAGTTATAGTACTGCGCAAATCAACATTCTTGAGTGTCAACTGATATTCAATAGGGTTAAGTAACGATTTTAAGTAGGGGGGAACACTATATATTATCTACCAAACAAAGTCGAATGTAAACTGTTTTACTGCGAATTACATTCCCATTTAAACAATCAAATAAAATTCTACAGCTAAAGCGGCAACACGCAGCAGCCGTCTGTTAAATCAGGAACAAGAGACTCATAATTCACTTTTAATTCGATAAACTCATCTCTAACTCAATTTTCTGTAAATAATTGCATAAGCTGTCTTTGTTTGGATTGCTGTAATGTAATTCGCGCTAGTCCAATTGTAATTTGTAACTAGGGTTGGGGTTTAATTCGGTATCGATACTTTGCGATACCCAGACGGTATAGATACTGGGTTTTGGTACGACTTTCATGTCATTTGTAATTTCAATGACGGGTTAAAGTCCGGGGTTTTGGTTTTCAACGAGCTCCCGATCCTTCGACGCTATTGCAAGGGCATATTATCTCATTGCGGGACGACTTAGTGAAATAAATTAATCCCGTAAGTGATATTACTAGAATCTAATGTAAATGTTTACAAAATATTTTCATATCCTGCTGAAATAGCCGTCCCACAATACGTCATTCAATTTAATATTTTTGAAATGTGTCAAATAGAGTTCTGTCCATAACGTGATTTTTGCAAAATTGACCAATTTGTAAAGGAATCTAGGTATCTAATTCAAGTTTTGTTCTCAAAGTAGTAATTATTATTCACGAGATCGTGTACCGAGCCCGGGTTAAATGTTAAACTTAACAAGTACTTAATATATTTTTAGAAAATATTTTAGTCAACTTATTGGTTTTGTAGTACGTATTTGTTTTTGTTATTGTGCTGAATTATGTATTGCTATAGTTATTGTAAAATAATTTTATCGCCACTAGGCCTAGATCTAATGCAGATTTATTACCTGTTACTAGTAATAGGTATATATAGAAGTAAGTACTCTTGTACCAGATACTATTTACCGTGTATTTCTGAATAAGTACCAATACTTTTTGACTGTAGCTCAAACACGAAATGAGGAAGCCCTATTTGTTGTGAATTTAATGTAGGTACAAGTAATGGTTTTGAAGCACGCGCGCACTGCATTGTGAAGTGTGCACGCCCCCTCAGATTCTTGCCATTGTGCTCAAGTGTTGCTATAATTGTAGGATAATTTATCGCTACGCAGTGGGAGATCGCATGCGGACTTGTTAAATTTACTGAATTGAATGTAAAATCATGCCTTAGTTAATAATGATATAATTATGCGAAAGTAGGTAAATACCTTCCTACGCATAATTGTGTGTTAAGTCCTTGTAATCATATTTAATAATTGAAATATGATTACAAGCACTATCACGTGATAAGCGAAAACCACGTATTAATTTTTTTTAAACCACAAAGTTTGTAATCATTATAATTTTAAGGCAACCAGAGCCAAGATGCAAAAATGCTCGAGATGAAAAATAATATGCTTCGAAAATATGTAAATAAGTATGTATAAGTACATACCTAAGTAATTTCGGCAACAAATTACCTACTACATATGTGTAAGATAATGTGTTAAAAACATAATGTATCTAAGACCTAGTAAGGAATAATTATAATAAATAAATATGTTAAATATTAATTAGGCGGAAGGCTATTCTCTGATTCATGTGGGGGAATTTAATATTTAGGACCAAATTTACTATAATAAAACTACATACACGAGGAAAACCTTAATCTCTGGTACCAACAAAATGAAATAGACCTTTACGCCATAAAGGATCAATGATGTTGCAATATTTCAAATTTGCCATCGTATTGAATATTATGAAATTTAACATCAGGCTGATTAAAAAAGCAAATCGTCGAATTTAGCGGTAAAGCTTCATAAACTTAAAACAAATATGGATACTTTGCAACAGCTGATAATCAATACATGTCTACGCTGCTGTCAGATGTCAAAAAATTACAAACCAAGGAGATTTCTTTTTTAAGGCAAGAATCTAACAAATTTAAAATCTGCGTCTACGCCTCACTTTCTATGACAACAAAGCCCTACCAAATATGAATGGTTTAATTATAAAGTTATCCGCATATTAACATAACCCTTTATGACGAAACTGGGCTTTAGTTTGTTTATGATATCAAACTAAGTATAAACACTTTTTATTTCCTTACGTTAAATTGCTTATTAAAATTCTATAGAATTTTGCACAATTATTATCTATCTCAAAATATCGTTTTTGCAAAGCTGAGGAATAATTTAGCGCTGATTTTATTCTGATTTTTGGCAAATAAAACTGTTGGCTGTTCGCCAAAATCCGACGAATTCATTGATTATCAAAGATAGTGAGATGCGAGATTCAGAATAAGAATAAGCACACCTACGTATTAAATTGTTCCGTTCAAGAACTGAACAATTTAGTACAATTTTTCTAGCACCTTCTTACATTGTTGTATTTTGTTGTAGCTAGAGGTAGAGCTCAATCGTCCTGGTAAGGCCAGCGTTGCTCTTCATTGCACTATGGTTGAGCTCTAAAATAAATTATTACTTGGAACGTTCATACGTAATTTTTAGATTGTTGTTTACTGATAGGCTTGTCTTTGACCAGTATTTCACCTGATGGTGTGTGCCGTCGAAGACGTTGTTCTGGCTAACCTTAAATTTCTTGCTCTCAAGAACACCTGCCGGAACACATTGTTTAAATGTAGGTACTTGGCTATATATTTCCTACTTGAGGGTGGTAGCTAGCAGGATGGACATCCTAAACAGCCCTAAAACCATGCTATAACGATTTTTATCTTAAAATTATGAAATACGACTTCAACCGTCACATTTAAGACCTTTTCTTACTGTCGTTAGCCCGCGCGTGCCTTACCACCATGCTGTTTCGATTGTTATCTTAAGAAGTTTCAGATCAGCTAAGTAAAGCACCATGACCGCCGCCGCGGTCACGACTTAGATGGGTGACCGCTAGTGTCACTACTACTGGCTGTTTCCTTGCTTTGAAGGGCACGATCAGCCGTCGGTTCCGGTTGTTGTCTTAGGATGGCAGTCATTACAGCAAGGTGTAGGGCATTTTGCGAATGCTTCCATGGCTAGCTACCAACTTCAAGTAGAAAATCTGTCGCCAAGCACCTAACCGTGCGTTCTGGGAGCTGTCCCTGAAATCTAGGGAAGCCTGTTAACACCTTCTACCACATATCACTTACCATCAGGTGAGATTGTAGTCAAAGGTTTACATAAATTCAGGCCAATTCGACTTTGGCTCTTGTATTCGCCTTAACCCTTCGCGGAATACAAGCGTAAAAACACGTCGCTTGCCACGTGTTTCTCAAAACCAATTTTAGATTCTACCATAGACAAAAGGTTAAGAACATAGACAAAAACTTCGTGTCTTTGCATATCTATATATTGGGTTTAGGCACTGTATTAGGTACTTACTATCTTCACAGTCATGTTTTAATTTGATTATCATAAATGCCAAATGTAGCGTCTCGTGTAGTATTAATTTTTTGGTTGGACACAATTCCTTTCCTTGTCAGATTAGTGAATTATTCCTACATTCGAACAGTAGTGAATAAAGCTCGTGTTACAAATGTTACAATTAGTAACAAATGTATTTCGCATTACAATTACACATGGCAACATTGAATTGGTTTCCCGCTGGATGCAGTCAGATGCGATTGTTGTTACTTGTTAGGTAGCTATAGTTGAGCACACTGAAAAGCGAAGAGAGGATGAGCGATAAACTATATTTTCATGTGTATCAAGTATACCTAGTTTATTAATAATTTCTGTTTTCTCTTATTTTCGTAGCTTATGTTATGATATGAGTGAATTTATTAGTATCGTAAATACATACAAATACAAATACAAATACAAAATGTTTATTCTTGTTCAATACAAATAAGTTTACTTACTAATTTTGAAGCCCTGCCTGCTGCTTTAGTATAATTACTGTGTTGCAGCAGGGCAGTGTCTTCCCCGAAAAATTTTGCACTAAATATTTAATACGCTCAGACAAAATTATACATTAAATGTGAGTTTTTAGGGTGTGTATGTGTGTGTGTGAGTGTGTGTTCATTAGTGTATTTTTATATAATATTAATATAGAGTATGTTCATGAAAGAATGTTATTTATTTTTTACGAGCATGTTTTCTATATCCTCATAGTTTTTGTTCTGCAGCCATTCTATTAATAATGGTTTAAGTTTATATAGATTAAGTTTCCAAATAATATTTTTATTGTTACTGAATTTGTTGTATAGCTTAGGAGCTAAATGATTATATTGTCTCCAGGCGATAAGGCACTTATATTTAGGAATTGGGCATATGTAGCGTCTTTTTTTAATGTCAGGTAGAGTTGGAACAGTTTTTACGTGGTATTTTTGAATACACTGATATATAAAAAGCTTTCTAACAGATAGAACATTGCATTGAACATAGAGCTCCGTCGTAGGATGTCTAAAAGGTAAAGCCAGCATAACTTTCAATAATGCACGTTGTGCTCGCTCAACCTTTATAATGTAACTTTTTGCAGCGCCACCCCAGGAACAGATACAGTAGTTGATTATGCATTCTCCCAAAGCTTTATATGTTTCTATAAGAAGCTTTTGTTCAGCCACCGAACGAAGTGATTTGAATGCGTATATCAGTTTTCTAATACGGTTTGATAATATTTCGATGTGTGGTATCCATGTTAATTTATTATCAATAGTCACTCCGAGGAATTTAATATTACTAACGGATATTAGTGAATTGCAATTACAATTAGATTTGGTAGGTAGCCGATTGCATGGGAAAGTATGAGCATGGATTTTAAAGTCGTCAGGTATACGATTTGCCTCAGTTTTCTTAGAGCAGATATATTTGGTTTTTGTTGTGTTAAGCGATAAAAGATTATCTTCTAGCCACGATATGACATAAGATAGCCCATCATCTACTAACTGTTTTACTTTTGACCAATCAGGGCCATGGAACAAAAGAACAGTGTCATCTGCAAAACATGAATATGTCTCCTTTATTAAGTGTTGCTAGGCAGAGCTCATTAATATATAGTAAAAATAGCGTGGGGCCAAGCGTACTACCTTGTGGGACACCATAGTCGCAGATGGCACTGTCACTTTCATAGGAATCGACTTTGACTTGCTGTTTCCGCTCAGTTAGGTAATCTTCGAACCACGAAAGAACACTTCCTCGAATACCAAGCTTTTCCATACGAGCCAAAAGAATGGGAATGGACACTGTGTCGAAGGCCTTTTGAAGGTCCAAAAAGACTCCCACACATTGCTCACCTTCATCCAAGTATTTCGTAATATGTGACGTTACCTGTAGAACAGCATCATCGGTTGATTTTTTTGTTCGAAAGCCAAACTGATTTTCAGCTAGTATAGAGTATTTTTCTAGGTAGGATATCAGCCTTTTGTTAGCATTTTTTTCTATAATTTTCGAAATAGTTGGCAACAATGAAATTGGCCTATAATTAGAAGGTAGATGTTTTTCGCCTGCTTTAAAAATCGGAACAACCATTGCTTTCTTTAAGACTGACGGGAAAGTACCATTAATGAAACTTAAATTACATAGGTGTGCAATCGGCTCTGCCAAAGACATAATGCATGTTTTTAGTAAATTTGGTGTTATTTCATCCCAACCTGGCGCGCTTTTTACTTTAAGACCGGAAATTATAGACCCTACCTCTTTCGCGTCTGTTAAAAATAGCGACAAAGAGCCTGTATGTCCACACCTTTCTGAGTTAATTGAAATGGCAAGCTCCTTGTCACTTTTTCTTAATTTTGAAAGTGTTACGTTTGCAAGATCTCTTCCAACGGAAGTGAAGAAACTATTAACTTCGTTCAATGACTCTAGCGGTGTACTTTTTATTTTTAATAAATTACTTGAAACATTTTTAGTAGTATTAAAATTACATAATTCTTTTAAAATTCTCCAAGTTTCTTTTATATTACCCCGACATTCTTCTAGCTTGTTTTTATAGTAAGTATGTTTTAAGGATTTAATGATTTTATTACATATATTTCGATATTTAATGAACTTGTTTCTAAATTCTAAGTTATCTGGACAGCCTCTACATTGTTTTTGCAATTGGTTCCTACGCCGAATGCATTTGATAACACCGATATTGATCCAGGGCTTTAGGGGTTTGTACTTATTAGAATTGCATTGAATTGTAGTGTTTTTTTGTATGGTATGTCTAATTATCGAAATTAACTTGTTAGCAGCGATGTTAGTGTCTTGAATTGAATAATACTCATGCCACGATTGTTGAGCTAAAGATTCTCTAATAAGGTTTAAATTTATGTTTGGTTTGACTTTAGTGTTTTGTTCACATGTTTTTTTTGTTGATTCTGTGGCAAGGCAGAGTAAAATTGGCGAGTGGTCAGTTACCTCATCATAAACAAGAGTTCGCCAATTGCTAGGTGTTTTCACCATAAAATGGTCAAGAGATGTCATTAATCTAGTAGGCAGAGTGATGCCTTGGATAAATCCATACATCGCCATAAGGTCAAGGTATTCCGATGCGTGTCCAGTTAAATTTGAACCAGGTAAAATATTGATATTAATATCACCGGTAAATATAACGTGTTTTTTAAGCTTAGTACTGTTAAGTATACCTTCTAGTGAGTGTATGTAAGCTGTGGGATTTTTAAATTCACAAGGTCTATAGGAACATACTATGGAATATATGTCATCTAGTTCTATAAGTAAGCAATTTCCTTCTATTAAATTAGGTTCAACTACATTAACTGAATAGGTATTTCGAACATACACAACTACCCCATCATTTTGATTTAGCCACTTTTTAGTATAAAACATGTTATAGTTATATATAGGCGGAGGATCGTATTTACCTGTCCAGCATTCGGATAGAACTATGACATCGACTTGTACATCTAAATTACTCAAGAAAACAAGCAAATTGTCCATGTTTTTAAAAATGCTACGAATATTTAGTGAAATTATTTTAAGACTCTTTTGACAGTTACTAAATTTCAAATATTTCGAAGTTTTTGATGGATTATCGACAAGTTTGCAGTCTACAGAGGCAGCTAGATCAATATCGCTTAATACATTATTATTAATTAAATCAAACATTGTAAATATTTTTAAATGAGGTCAATGCCTTAAGTACTGTACTTAAATTTCCATTATGTACGATTAGTGATATGCAAGACGCACTGAACTTTATATTAATGTAAAAATGTGTCATATGTAATGTTAACATAAGCTCTACGAGATAAAAGTAACCAGATTTGTTATAGATTTTAGAAGAAAACATAGATTTAATATTAAGTTTATCTAGCGTAGATGTTATTTGGGTGTTTTGAATGATAAATTTGGCTACAGAACTATATAATAATATTTTTGAGGACGTTGTAATGTGTTTAGTTATTGTGTACGTTACTTGAGTGTGTTGAATGTTAACTATGGCTATATAACTATATAATAATAAATTTGCGCAATAAAATATATTCACGAAGGTATAGAATTGCTGAACTTTAAGGAACTTTGACATAAAAAATCTGATAATACATATAAGTATGCTGTTAAGAAACAAAACAATTATCAATAGAAGACATGATAAAAAATTGCACGTATTACAATAAACAAATAACAAAAGCACAAAGCTCATAGTATACAGGACCAGTCATTTCAGTTTAAGATTATCAAGGTCATCCTCACTCTGTATACGAATCTGCGGTGTACCTTCTGCCTTTCTCATAAATATACGTCCAAAGGAAGTCCAACAATATGCATATCCATTATTTTTAGATAATTCTCGCGCATGGTAAAATAGTTTCCTTTCTCTTTGAGTTAAA
Organism: Plagodis dolabraria; assembly: GCA_963854805.1. NCBI lineage: Eukaryota > Metazoa > Arthropoda > Insecta > Lepidoptera > Geometridae > Plagodis > Plagodis dolabraria. The sequence goes on from OY978442.1 coordinate 9,783,406, forward strand.
TTTTCTGATATGTATACTGGCGTACTTGGTCCACTAACTTTAATTGTGCTGGTACTTAATCGATCGTGGCGGTGTTCTTTATTGTATTGTTTATATTTGTTTATGAAGTTATCCCGCGTCGAGACCGTTGTAAAATCTGCTATTATTGGTTTCGTGGCTGCCTTTGTATTAACACGATAAATGTCTTTAATTTCCGACGTCTGTAATGGTAAGTTGAGTGAATCGGCGGTGGCGATTAAAATCATTTTTAAGCCTTCTTTTGACTCTTTATCACGTTGGTGAATATTTCTTATCTCTATGCTGGTGGATCGTGCGCTACGATCAATATTTTCTAACCTGCTCTCTAGTAAATGAATATACCTTCTATCACCCTTTATTTCTTCTTCAAGAATGCTTATTCTCTTAACAGCTTCTTCATACTTTGAAGACATGAAGTCCACGGATACTCTGAGATCATTCAAGCAATTTAAAACCACATCAGTTTTTTCGTCTTGCCTTTTTTGTAGCGCATCAAACATTTCCATCATTTCTGCCTTGCTAATGTCATCCGTATGCTCTCGTTTTCGCTTCGGCACAGGTCTTGTCGTGATATTACTCAAGGACGAAGAGTTACTAACAGATGCCGCTACGCTTGTTCCAGCCTCCTGCCCAACCTCTGATACATTAGAATCAGATGAATAATGTTGCAATGGTGTGGTAAATGCAGACGGTAACGGCGACATATCCCTTGGTGGTGTGCGTTTAAGCGGCATTTTACAACTTTCACTAATTAATCAATTGATACAATATCTCAAAACAAGTACCAGGCAATCAGAATAGTGTACAGTTGTATTAAAGACTTGGATCCAATAGCAAGCGGCGAACGGACGGCGTGTGCGTGTGTGGTGCACGTCTACTCGTATTCGAGGTCCGGGGGGAAGAGGAACTACTACATACTAACGAGGACATACTTACCTAATAAATTTGTGAGACCAAATTGTGATTTTTTTTTCTACATATCACTAATGAATCACTTATGGTACTAAAACTAATGGCAGTTTTTGCAAATGCCAAATTACTGATTAGAAATGTAACCAGCCAGTAACTACTATTTGTTTTGTTTAAGTAGGTATATTAGTAAATGTGGCGTATTATTCAATGTAGGTACGTATAACTATATCCTTCATAAGCATAAGTATCTCAAACTTAAATAAAACTTAGAAAATACATGCAATTTTCGTATTATTATTTAGTGAGCCGAACTAGACTATCTAACATACGAATAATAAAGCAGTAACGGCTTAGGGGCAATAGCCGTGGTCTTGTGCTTTACCGCATGATGATAGGGCATTTTGCGAATGTCAGCTGGCTATAGCTGCCGGTCAGTGTGTACTTTACGGGTCGCTATTTCTGGCGCTTCGCTAGCCGTTGCTGCGGCATGTACGTTTAGTTCGCTCGGCTCGCGCGTTGTTGTGGACAAAAGTAACCTTCGCTTCGCTTGTCGTCGCTCGTAAATTTGACTATGCCAAGCCATTGCCTTAAAGTCCAATACTTGTACTCCAGTCGAATTTGTAAATTTTTGCAAAAAAATCTGACGCTATGTAAAACAAACAGTCTTTTTTCCATAGCGCCCCGTAAAGTAGACCCCAACTAAAATCCTTATTCTACCACAATCACTTGCTAAAGGGTCGAGTAATAGTCAAAAGCTAACCCATCACTCGTAAAATAATAATAATATCAAACAAAATGTTACCACAGATTTAGAGCAAAGAATCTTTAAAGCCTCGCTTCGCTTAGCATAGCAGAAGCTTCACACTGCGTCACTGCCCCATACTTATTTAATCCACAGTCATGGAATACACCACAGTAAGTACTACACAGCTTTGTGATGCCGCCCTTCCACACCATATGGCGTCTTACAAAAGCTTTTTGTCGCCAAAGATTTGTCACACAATAGAGGGTTTAGCATTTGATGACGTTTTCGATTTCATGCGATATTTCTATACAATTGGTGTGAAATCGGGAGAAGCGTGTATTGATTGGTGTACTGGAAGCTGTATTGTAGAAAAGGTGTTGAATTAATGTTTATTGTTGCTGATGGTATTATTATGATTTGGATTTAGCTTTGGATAAATAATAGGAATTTGAAAATTCCTATTATTTATCCAAGGAAAAATAGGAATGTAATATTTATTTTTATTTATAGCCCTTGAACACTATCTCATCTGATGGTAAGTGATGATGTGGTCCAAGATGTTGTGCAGGCTTACCTTAACAGTAATTCTAATTGGCTCTTAAAGACACCTGCCGGAACACTGTTAGGTGCTTCGCGACCGATTTTCTTTTTGAGGGTTGTAGCTAACCAGGCGGGCATTCTCAAAATGTCTACCACCATGCAATCATATTTATATAGTCCTTATACCAAAAGTTGCGTCTCCGGCTGCGCACCACTAATCTACAACAAGATACACTTGGTTAGTACTAAAATACCTATTAAAATTTTACACACGGCAGTAAATAACTGTTTTATCTCAAAACTACAATAGTTTTTTGCCCATTATCATACCTTTATCCGATTCATTTACGGTCGGTACTTTATGCATGTGGCTTCTAATATCACAAAGGTCTCACAAATATAATTATTGTAAATATGTACTGTATCAGCCAACTCATCCACTGCTGAACACTACCCACCCTGTTAAAAGAGTGTTTGCCATAATCCCCAAGCTTGGCAGGCGGCTTGGGGATCGCAGTGTGAGCAGTTTCTTACTTTTCAGATGTTTAAGTCGTTTTTTTAAGACGATGTGGTCTGCGAAATAAATTCATATAAAACTCTAGGTTAGTCTGAACAACATCCTCGACCACATCATCACTTACCATCAGGTGAGATAGTGGTCAAAGGCTAGACTATCATGCATAAAAAAAAGTGAGATTTTTAACAAAGGAAAAAATCTTTCATCTACCTTATCCCAGTTTACTACAAAATAATAAAAAATACAATTTGTATTGTTACAATTTAATTTACTTTATAGGCACACGAGCGAAGTATAAGAGATTATTATTATTATTAGTTTTTTTTTCTATAGAAAGAATGAATGGAATCGTGTTTCTGGACCCGGGTTTGTCGTATGACTTCTTCTAAAACACATGTTTAAAATTTGCTTCTGTGAGACTCACTTCACATTAAATAATTTTGTATGACCTGACTATGGCCCGTTGGTAGTCAGTACATACATAATGGTCATTACCAAGTATAACTTTTACTTGGCGATCAGATCTTGATTTTTCCCCAACTTCACAAAAAGGAGGAAGTTCTCAGTTCGTCTGTATTTTTTATGTCTGTTACATCAGAACTCTTGACTGGGTGAATCGATGTTATAATTCTTTTTTTATTTCAAAGCTGAAGCTTGTCGCTTGGTCCCATTTAATTTCATTATAATCGTTTTTGAGTTACACTCCAATATCTGGAAAATATTTTCCTATTTGTTGATAATATAGTCGTTGACAATGAATGACAATCGATCACGTAAACAGCAAGGGTCACTAATATGAGTAAAAGTACATTTTAACCAAATAATGGAACCGACTTCAACACTCAGAAGTGTTAAATAACTTGTCGAAGTAGGTACCATGCGCACAATATTGTGATTATAGGTACTTTTGAACTATCATGGTACAGACTTCAAAAAATTATGTCACACTTTTGAGTGTTGAAGTTGGTTCCATTTTTGGTTAAAACCTTTTTCATTCGATGGCTGCAACCTGGTAACGTATACCTTCAAGTTTAATCCATTTAAATTTTTTTTTTTATATTGTTTTACCTTTGGCATCTATCTCACCTGGTAGTAAGTAATGATGTGGTCGAAGATGTCGTTCAGGTTAACCTGGAAATACTAGCTCTCAAGGACAGCTGCCAGAACACACCGTTAGGCGCTTGGCGACAGATTTTCTAACTGAGGGTGGTAGCTAGCCAGGCGGGCATTCGCAATGTGTGAGCACAGAGGGTTTGAATCAGCGTGGTAGCTACAAATTAGATTGTTGAATTTGGATTATATTTTTAATTAACCAGGAAAGAAAATTTTTTTATATACAGGGTTATTGGTAAAATGCTAACAACCTCTTAGGGTTGACTTCTTCTAGTCCCAACAAACATTTTGAGATAAAAAAAATATTTTTTTCTATAATGTTTTATTTTTTATGTGTTCTTGCCGTTATAAGTTCGAATACCACCAGATGTTAAAAGTCTCTTGTGACTGTAATGTATTTTTTCATATTTTTTTATTACTTTGCTCGATGTAAATATTCAAAACTCTATTCAAAGGGAGCACGGCGCGGTCTAGTGTGACCACGGCGAGCGCTCTTGGCTCGGAGTAGGCATTAAAACACATTTTTTTTTGTTTTGGAATTGTATCTTTGTATCTCAAAATGTTTGTTAGGGCTAGCAGAAGTCAACCCTAAGAGGTTGTTAGCATTTTACCAATAACGCTGTATACTACGCTAATTTCTCCACCAATGATGAACATATTTTAGCTTTTTGTTGGGTTATAGGTTTAGATATTAAGCTATTGACAGAAAAAAAATATTGTATATACCTGGATTTAATGGCATTCTCAACTCTTGTCGACGGTGAACAGTATTTTAGGCTAGTGAAGGATCTTGTAAGCAAGTATGCATCGCTAAAAAGAAGGACAAAACCACATGAAAAATGCTTATTGTTTAAATTGGGTTATAGCAATAAAAAACTTCTTTCAACCGTTTTTCTTTGAGGGAGTCTCTAACTAAAATATTGTATTAGTAGTCAAATAATAAAAAATCGGCCAAATGCGAGTCGTACTCGCGCACGAAGGGTTCCGTACTATTAGCTATACAACATTAGACTTCATATTTTAACCATTTTTGTTTTAACGTGCGCGAGTCCGACTCGCACTTGGCCAACTTTTTGTATTTGTTGTTACAGCGGCAACAGAAATACATCATATGTGAAAATTTCAACTGTCTAGCTATCACCGTTCTTGAGGTACAGCTTGGTGACAGACGGACGGACGGACAGCGAAGTCTCAATAATAGGGTCCCGTACCCTTTGGGTAGGGAACCTTAAAAATAAACTAACTGCACTGAACCAAAACAATGTTTTTTTTTAAATCACTGAAAAGTAAAATAGAACTCGTGGAAGTCGGACCATTATAATGTGATGTCAGTGTTTTGAATCAGCATGGTAACGACTTCAACAAATTGTTTCATTCTTTTCAGCGTTTATTTTCATACGTTTTAAATAATATAATTTTTAATGTTTTTCTTCAGTGGAGTTGGTAACTTATTTATGGCTTACTAATATATTTTAGAGACTCCCTCAAAAAGAAACAGTAGATTTATTTTTATTGATATTATCCCAAATTCAAACCGTAAACCATAAAACATTTTACCATAAGATATTTTTCTACTAAAATTGTACGAGAAACAGACAGATAATCTACTTTTCACAAAAGTCTCTCTTCCCTCCGGATTTTCTCATAAACACCTGCATTATTAAAATTCTCAAAACAACTTCCCCGCATCACGTTGCCAGAAACACCTTGAAATTCTCTGAATTTTCCTATTGTCGTGTAAATCGCCCCCTAGCGGCAGCACTGGGAAACCTTTCAACTGAAATAAGGTTTTACCCGAATAAAGAGAATACGTAGTCTTGGAAGAAGTTAAATTATATTTTCTGAGCAAGATCCTTTGTGGTATCCCTAGACTATTTTTGAACAAATGAGGTTTTATCAATTGAGTAGCAGTCTGCTAATGTACCTATAATTTCAGAAACACTGTGATAAACTACATCTGTTCTAGGCATAGGTTACCGCCGTTCGCCACCTATGGCAGTGCAAGAGCAAAGAGAGTATTATGAGAGCTTGACAAATGAAAGTGCGATTAACGCTTGTTCGACAAAACTGTACTGCGACTCACCATAGATCGCTTGTACGCTAAAGCGACACACAGAAGCTCAACATCACTCGTGCGACACTAAATACTCTAAATTTGTATTGGTCCAACAGAAAATTACCAGTCACGAACCAGAAAGTTGAGCTGGTGTTAATTTTTATAAAGCTGATATGCTATCCTTTGACCACCATCTCACCAACCTGATTGTGGGTGACGATGTGCTCGGGAATAAAACAGAGTAGATCTAGAAAACACCGGCTCTCAAGAACAACTTTACTGCCCTCCACCAAGCTCTGAAGGTCAGAACGGTACACAATCACTTGTCGCACTGTATGTCGATCTACTGTCGCAATATTGTTTATTGCACTAGAATGATGTCAAGCTTCATTGAGTCGCCCTAGCGTAAAAGCGACCTATGGTGAGTCGTTGTACGGTTTTGTCTCACAATCGCACATCCATTTGTCGAGCTCACATAGTAGGTACTCTCAAGAGCAAATCCACGATTATTGTGTATACTTACATCTACCAAATTAAAAATTTACGAGAGGAAAATTTAAGTCATTTACGGAATTCGAATTCGAACAATAAGTTGAACTATAGATGTCGCTCCATCCCAATACGATGGTTAAAGAAAGATAGTAAAAAATTGAGTTATGACTCGTTGTCATATTAGCTCAATGGATTAGAGCATAAACAAATAGCAAAAGGGGTGGATGGACTCGGGTTTGAATCCCACACGTGCCTTAAATTTTTCCTCTCGTAAATTTTGTAATTTTGTAATGTAAGCCGCAGAGCATGCGTTATTGCAAACATAAAAATATTAAAATACTTACATCTGCTGGAAACAGGTAATTTTTTTTTACTGCTGTGGGTACTCGTAATACCTTTACATATTATGAAATATGGTGACTGCGAACGCGATATATCTTATTAGTCTATCCACACGGCATCCAGCAAGACTATTTCAAACTTCAAAACACTTCCCACACACGTCACGTACTCGTTTCCTCAATAAATTAAAACTATAATAAATCTTTGAACGCGTAAGCAGTTTCTGCACACTTTGTATGCATAATGTGCCATAAATAGTGCCAACTTCATGAATTTCATGTAAATTTTTGCTTCAACTACTATATTATTGTGTTCGTATGACTGCAGAGTCGTTTAAGGATACGGTATTTTAATACGTCACGCGTGATATGACTTTGTATGACGATTTCGGTTAGAATAACGCTTAAAATCCCGGATGGTATTATGTATTAAAAAGAATTATAGAATAAATCATCTATAATAGGTATCTTATGCTATATTATTATCATACTGTCAATAGTTACAGTTACAAGTATTTAAACTCTAATACAGCCAGTGCGGGCTTGAGCTTCACCGCATGGTGGAAGGGCATTTTGCGATTGCTCGCCTGGATAGTTACCAAACTCAAGTAGAAAATCTGTCGCCAAGCACCTAACAGTGTTCTTAACAACTACATAGCCCGAAACTATCCTCTATACGCAAAGGTGCTCGTTCCTGATGCATTCTTTAAGTGCTGGATTTCTTCATATGATATTCGCCTATTCTCTTCGTCATATTATTTTGACTGTGGACACGTTTTCTTCTTGAATGGGCGACCACATCATTCTTCATCAGTCAAAGTTGGTCGAACTCACTTAAATTCACTCAACCGTCGGTAGACAGTTGGCTTTGAAGGGCCTTTATTCAAAAATGGTTCTTCCAGTTTTAGGCCCCATATGAAATCGCAAAATATCACCGAGACTGTTAATTTTTTAGTGAGACACGATACTTATGTACATTGCGTAATAAAATATGGAGGGTACTTTGAGTTTGGAACTTTAATATTTTTTCTCGATAATCTTTTTTTTAAATTAAGTAGTTATAACCGGCCAGTATACATAAAAATCTTTTTCCTTTATCTCATATGTACGTACTGAACTCTTTACTACATACCTATTTATGCGGAAACGTTCAAATTTCGCTTCAAAACTATAATTATACTCTTGTCTCAGGTTTTCGCGATTGTTACACATAGTACTTAATTAAACAACTTTGGTTTGTGAACATGCCCAACCACTACATTCGGTTCGACAACCCACAAATATTCGCCAGAGAGACCCGGTTTATGCCAAGAATGTTACGCTAGGCTATTGAAATCATAAAAGTACCCAAATTTCAATAGAGATGATTGTTGGCAAGTACCACCTGCTTGGGATCCTGTTATCAAATTAATTGAATCTCATGGACGACACAAATCTGCAAGACCTCTTGTGAGCGAATACTGCGTGAATAGGGAACGTTATGATTAATATAAAAATTTCTGACGGTAGACCAAATAATTTCTTACATGTGACAAATAAAACCAATTAGTCACCCCGTGACCACGATCACTGCAAAGTGTTTGAAACGTCGGGACAAAATAATGATAAATATACGCGATAGTTGTTTAATCACTATCTATAATTATACTGTTTGCGATGTATAATAGATATATAACAACTAGAATAGCGAAAGAACTGTGCATGTATTACAGGATTCTAACAGTATTTTACAATAGCGAGCCGCGAGGACAAATAAGAATAGTAATTCACATTTATTGCCCAAAGGTCTCCTCACCCTTATCACAAGCTCACACTAAAGGACGTATTACTCGAATAAATTTCACCCAGGCTATCGTTCACACGCAGGGCTTCCTTTCCTAATTTTGGGATTTATCTGACCCGTTCTAGAAGCCAATGTTGCCAGGATATTACTACAATCTTCTCAATATGCACCGTCTGGAGGCGAAAATTTGAAAAACACGATGTACGAACATGTAGGTACTTTTTTCGTTTTAAAATATTATGAAAATTCGTTAAATGATTAATTGTTTTAGAATTTTAGAAATGAAGGCTAATATTTCAACGGTGCTTACTAGGCGGTAGGACTTTTCAGCAAGAGTCCTTCAAAGAAAGTCCGGTGTAGTTACAAAATTACAAAGAGAGGAAAAATTATAGTCATGTGCGGGATTAGGACCCGTGCCATCCACCCCCATAGCTGGCCAGTGTATGCCCTAACCGCTAAGCCAACATGACATATGACTCATGATAATTAAATAACTGTAAACGGTTAAAATCGCGTATATTTATCCTTTTATTTTCAGCCCCTCGTAACCACGATCACTGCAAAGTGTGATACGTCCGCGTCGGTACAAAAATAATGATAAATGTATTAGATTTAAACCGTTTACAGTTGTTTAATTACTATGGTGTAACAATCACGAAAACTTAAGACAACATTATATGACTCATGACTCTAATTTTTCCTTGAGCTTTGAGCGACATCTATAGTTCAACTAAAGTTGTACCAGCTTCGGCGGAGTTTTTCAGCCGACATGCAACAGCGGCTAACAAAATCCTTGTCCTCACTATAAAACAAAACGATTACAAATTCAAATGTTTATTGCCTGTTAACATCATCAAATTACATTAGGTACAGTTCTTATAGCAATGTTTTGGACGTATTCAGCTTGCAATAGACATATATATATTATCCTATGTTAAGATTAAATTAAATACGTATTCATTAGTAATTAAAATTCAATTAGAACGCGATAGTGCTTGCAGTAACTTAAAATTAAATTAGCACGCCATAGTGCTTGTAATGATATTTAGAAATATAGAATGGTAGCCACATCATTACGAGAGTGAAGTGATTGGAAAAAGCATTTCAGTCGATCAGATGAAGTCTAGTAGTCTGGTTGATGACCACGCACCGTCCTATGACGGCTAAAGTAATACAATTGGACCACAAAGTTTCGGCTCGAAAGAGAATGTTACGGTGATTATGACATCAGGCACGAAATCGGAGGACGTAAGTGCGATACCCGTCCGGAGAAAACAAAATTGAGCTCAAAAAAATTGTAATGTGTGCACTTAGCACGCGATTGTGCTTGTTATCATACTTAGAATGTCAAATCTATCTTATATAATTAGAATTATGATATAATTAGTTCGGTTAACAGTAAATAGTTAAGTTTATATATTTTTTCATACTATATGTATTGTCTTGGTGGGTACCGCCGCAGTGCCAGCTATTCTGCCACGAAGTGTAGTGTGCAAACATTTATATAATTAGGAGTGAAGGGCACTGCCGCGAGTACAATTACTGTCCTGAACGATATAAGAACTAACGTCTCAGAATGACCAGTGCAGTGTAATGTCAAGCCGAACAAGGAAGTAACTTGCATGGTAATGGATAGTCGTGACGATTAACATCAGGCAGATGACTTGCCCGTCGGTATATGTATGTAATTTGGCAAAGATACCCAGCAAATTATATCAGTTATTGTAGGTACACCAAATCATCTCAAAATTATTAAATAACTGTAAGTACCAAATTTGGGGAGAATTTTCATTACTGGTATTATCGTAAGAAGTATAGATAGGCCCCTTTGAGGCCATAAATAACGTTTATTCGAGCCCTGAAATTCACACGGCTACGGCCGTTCCGTTTTTAATTTCCACTGTAATAAGAGCTCACTGAAAGATAAAATTGGGTGAAAAAGGGTCTTCTCTCTTGGTTACAGTTATTACTAAAGTGAAAAGGGAAAATTATTTCAGTCAGCCACTGAGTCTTTTGAGAGTAAGAAACAATGTTATTTTTGTGAATACAGGGTGAATTTCACCGAATTAGGGTTTAACTAACGTGCGGATAACTTTTATACAACCACAATCCAGGTACTAAATTTTATAAACCTCTTTATAATATGTAATTATCTTTTTACTACCGAAAAATACATAGTAAGTAGTGGAATGAGCGTGTGAGAAGATATATTTTTGATAGATTAGCCGTGGGTGTGTTTGAAGAACCCCGTGGGGTGCCGGCTCAGAATTGCACCTCCCTATATGATCCCATGGGTGTCGTAAGAGGCGACTAAGGGAAAAATACTGGAATTGGGCAGCAGCGCCTTCTAAGGAACTGCCAAATTACACTGCGATCCCCAAGACGCCTGCCAAGCGTGGGGATTATGGCAAGTACCCCCTTAAAAAAGGCTGTGTTCAGCAGTGGACGATCCGGCTGTTACAGTACGGTACAGTGTTTGAAGAAAACCTGGGGCAACGTTTTGCTAAGCATGATGAAGCTTTAAAAAGTGGTAGTCTTAAAAGATTTTCTCATAATTTTATTGTAGTCAGATCGATTCAAAAGGCTTTTGTTTATCTTTGATTGACGCACTCAAAGAACTTTGGATTCCAAACTTAGTAAGTAAGCGGAAAGATATTAGCTATTATAGAACCTCAAACCAGATTTTATATTTATTTGTTTGTCAAGGAGGTCTTGTACTCGTTGGATTTTTGTCGTAAAAAAGTAAAACTCCTTGGTTTGACATGTGGCAGCAGTTGCCACAGAAATTTACGTGGTTCCTCCATAATAGGAAAACTGTGTCGAACAAAAAATTATACCACTAAAAAACAAATGTTTCTTTTACATAGGTCCGGGATTAAAACCTTCCCGCGGTCTCTTTCTTCTATGAATGTCTAGTGGTCTGGTTGATGGCAGCACTATCTCATATCTTGATAGCCATTAACCAGATTAATATAAAATTAGAGCACAATATTTCACCAAAAATACAACTTATGATATCATACTAAAAATATAACATCATATAAAAAAATAGGGCAGTAAAAATCTTAACGAAAACCGAAAACCATTCTGGAAACCGAAAAGTATTATTGATACGTACTATATCCTCTATATTGCCAATAATATGTCAGCGTTTGGCGTAAAGGGACCGAGCGAGGGGTCTCCTATAACGGACCATAAATATAATAAACTATAAATAGCTTTGAAATTTACATTCAAACTGGGTCATTTTGATAGACGCAAAACAGAAATTTTTTGAAGTAAATTTTTAAGATATCTTCTATTTTGACGCAGAATTTGCTAAGGAAAGTGCTTAAATAAGAACCTCAACCATTTTTTACAGTTTTTTATTTATTTTAATTGCTTTAGTTGTCGGGTCACCATTAAAAATTCTACTGAAGATGTCATGATGATGCAGACAAAATATGGCATAAATAATTCCTAATTAGTGTGTTTTTTTAAATTTCAGTACATTATTAGATAAGTAGTTATCAAATGTATTATTACTTAGCTGATGCTTGATTTTTTAAATTGAACTTTTTTGGGAATTACAGTTAACCAACTGAGGTAAACATACAACCAATAAAATGTACCAGAAAAAACGTGCCCGTTTTAAAAACGATCTCCCCAATGGTCTTGCAATTTATGTGATATTGGAGAGTTTCGCTCATTTGGAACAAAAAAATTGGGCAAGTTACTGAAGTAGCCTTTTTCTTAAAACTTCAGTCATTTCACAGCTGTGTATAAACTTGTGTTTAACCTAATCAAATTAAGTCATAAATACAGAACAATATTGTATTGTATTGCATTGTCTAAAGTAAAAACATTAAAATAGCCGTGTAAAATACCGAGATGGTGAACATTAATATGCCGTATCTTTAAACAATATTTATCACCGTAGAGCCTTACTTCCACAGCTAGGTGTAAAAAAATCTTTATTATGCTGTTCAGATCGACCACGTGCATAAATTTAAAATATAAAAAATATTGTAACTTTGTACGTAAATATTCCTTGCCTACTTACGCATGTAAAACACGGGTACATATATTATTTCCCAGTACACAGAACCTACCTATTAAGAATTCTTTATGACCAGGAGAAGTCGACGGGTGCCCACAAATTGTAAGCCCTACGAGTCCCATCTCATCAGACCGTCGCCTGTTTAGCATACGTATTGCATATCTCAGCTTTCCTTCGCCCACATATCTGGTTCCCTCACATATATTATCAGGTTGTCAGGTGAATTTGTTATACACCCTGTAAAGTAAGCTTGATAAGTTGGATCAAATACATTGGCAAACTTTTCCACTAGTTTTATTTGGAAAAGGTTGGACCTACTTTTATATTGTGCGTCGCGTTCGTGCAAAGTTATCAATCACTCACTTAGCAGTTCAATTCTGTTTTCTTCCCATTTTCATATTTTCCAAATTTTCACCATATTGGTATGACAATCTCTTCAGTCTCATCAGTCTCTTTTGTTAATTTTTTAGAAAGATAATGCGTTTCTTGCAAGCTCTTCTTGTTATTATTAGCTTCGCTAAAGCAACTGTATTAGTTTGAAAAAAACATAGGTATATATGTATTGCGTTGCGTTCGTACAAAGTTATCATCCGTCTCTCACTTAGTGGTTGCATTCTCTTTGCTTCCAATTTTCGAATTTTAAAACATTTGCGTTGCGTTTCACGTCATGCTAGTAGCAATACTACCTACATAAAGCTATAAGTGGTAAGAATTTACGAAAAGAAGAAAAAATTTAATAAAAAACTGCCTATTCGTAGTTAACAGCTAAGAGTGCATGAACATGACACGTACAGGATAATAGTAGAATATCAAAAAATATTGCAGTGATCTCGGAAAAAATCCAAACTATGTTTTAGTAAAATATCTCAGCTAAGTTAAGCAACATTTACCGCGAGCTGGATAGGTGACGGTTTGTGGCATTACTACTGAGCGCTTCCGTGCTTCGTAGGGCGCGTGACGCAGTCAGTCCCAGTCATTGTCCAGTACTTATGGCTGTCGTTATAGCATCGTGGTAGGGCGTGCACAATACCTAGCTATAGCTACCATCCGTAAGTAAGTAATCTGTCACCAAGCACTTAATACTGTTCCTAATTATATTCTCCAGTAATTCTAGGTAAGCCTGTACATCTTCGACCGCATCATAACTTACCATCAGGTGATATAGTGGTTAAAAGCTATCCTTTCAGCTGTAAATTATTAGAAAACTAAAAGAAAGGTTACGCGCCGTAAAAATCTACATAACTTAATTACCAATTTCCTCTTTATAAATCTGCTAAGCACACAAGCTCTAAAGAGAGCGTGGTAAAGCATATTGCAGTACATTCAGGCACGTAGAGTCCGAGCCATTATTCCCTTATGATTTACAAGGCAGGCGTGAGGCACGCGCGTCCACTCTCCGTGCTGAAATTGGAACACCAAACCAGAACTTATCCTACGAAAAGCGCAAAATTTTTGTTCAAGTAGCTAGAAATTATATTATAAGGGCACAGCACTGTATTATTTCGGTACTACGAAACTTAATAAGATCAGTTACTTGTTCTTCATATTGTTAGTCTCAAAAAAACTGTCTCGCTTATGAAGATCAAACGATCACAATAAATAAATAATAATCGCTCCATCATCGACCGCATCATCACTTAACATCAGGTGAGATAGTGGTCAAGTGCTACCCAGTTCAGTATAAAAAAAAACGAAAAGAAAGGATCCGTAAAATTCAATTGTAAAGTATTCAAGAAAAATTTTGTGCTTCAAAAAGCGTAAAAGCGTTTTGTGAAACCACTTTGAAATTTACATAGTATTCCGAATTTATTGTGTTCGAATCGTCAGTAAGCCGAAAATTCTATGTATAATAAATATATTTTGTTTTTCGATAGGTATGCTGCAAAGGTGAGAGATGAGCATAGATTGAATTATAAATTATAATTTTGTAACATCACAAATACTCCACACAAAATCAGTGCATGCAAGTCTTGGACTTTTTCCCTTATTTTTTATTCCCCTCTGTTTTGTTGCTCGTCAGCTCACCACTTCTTATTACAAATGTAGTTTAGGACGCTAAGGATACATTTTTGGCTTATCAAGTAGCCTCATTTATAAACTGTTAATAAATTTAAGATAGCCTTAGCAAATGTTCAAGTTGAAAATCTGTCGACAAGCCCCTAACGGTGTGTTCCGGCAGCAGTCTTTGAGAGCCAGTGAAATTACAGGCACATGAGACATAACAACTACGTCTCAAGGTGACGGGCGTAGTGCACTTCGTGACTTGTGACGAAATGCATCTGTTATAGGCAGAGGATACCGCTTAACATCAGGTGCACCTCAAGCTTGTTACGTCACAATAACATTAAAAAAATAGTAGTCCATAGTAGTCCATCCATCCAAACTTTACTACTACATTCACATGTATATGTATCCCCACAAATGTCTTGTTATTTACCTATCTACGTAAGTAAATTCCTCATTAGATTTTCCGACACTGGCGCTACTTACAAACATTTCTAATACAATAGTTACACTACATATTCACCATATGGCATAGAGATATATAATTTGCTTTCTCTTTTCTGTGCATATGGTGTGCACGTGGCGGTATTTATTGAAACGTAGTTGTATCATATTTTAAATACCAAGTTTTCATTCAGACTCTGTGAAATATACTAATATTATAAATGCGAAAGTAACTCTGTCTGTCTGTCTGTCTGTTACGCTTTCACGCCAAAACTACTGCACCGATTTGAATGAAATTTGGTACGGAAATAGTTTGAGACCCGGAAAAAGCATAGAATAGTTTTTATCCAACTGCGCAAAATGAGGTTAATGTTTTTGCGCGATAACCGACATACGCGCGGGCGTAGCCGCGCTCGGAAAGCTAGTATTGCATATAATATGTCCATTTGCTTATTAAGGCTAAATAAAATATAATCGAATTATAAAATACATGTAATTCTGCAAATATTGTACTGTACTATAAGAGCCGGATCGTCCACTGCTGAACACAGCCTTTCCTATTAGGGGTGTATTTGCCATAATTCCCACGCTTGGCAGGCGTCTTGGGGACCGCAGTAAAAGTTGGCAGTTCTTTAGAAGGCGCTGCTGCCCACCTTCCAGTATTTTTCCATTCGTCGCCTCTTACGACACCCGTGGGATGATATGGGGAGGTGCAATTCTAACCCGGCACCTCACGGGGTGTACAACAACTTTAATTTCCTAGTGATACGAGATGGTTTGGTTAAATAATATGTTGGGTGATTAAAAAAACTAAACGTCTTCGAAATACAAAAATGTTATGAACAACAACAAAAACTAATTGATATAATGCCAACATGTAAAGTAGAGTACACAGCATTATGATTTTCTACCAAACATAAGACATCACTTTAAAGTTTATAAGCCAATCATATAATTTATAAGTAAAATAGTAAGGTACTACTTTCAAGTAAAAAAATAATTACCAAAAACGGTTCACCCAGTCAAAAGTTCTGAGGGAATAAACACATTTAAAAAAAAACAGACAAATTGAGCACCTCCTTGTTTTTTTTTAAGTTATAAAGAGGCCAAAGTTTGTAACAAAATATAGGCGCATACTAAGTTAACACACCCACCTACTGCTGTACAGCTTTTACTAAATATTATAAAATCTCAGTTTAAAAATATTTTCATTCAATCTGATTCCCTTTTATCTCCACAACACGCTCATAATTAAAATGATATGATTGCGTAACATCACGACTTCCTTTCATAACCGTAGCACGAGTTTTGCATCATAATTTTGGGTATTCTACTATGAACCTTACAAATCCAACGTTCTGAGCTCCCTAATTTCATTATTTATGTCCAGGATGGGCGCAAAATGTCCGAAACGAGAGGAAACCCACTAAATCATAAACAGCCACGTTAATTATGAAAAATAATACTCAACTCTAAATGGACTATAAATGACTTAAATTTTCTTCGCGGGAATAAAATTGGAACGCGTAAATTAGATTTAATAGTATTGTTTTGATTTGTTTGTTAAGATTTATTTGGAAAGATTTGCATTTAGATTAATTGAGTAACTTTTAAAAATTTTTGGGCGATTAATTTACCTGTCAAGTTACTTTTAAAGGTTCGTACTAGGGCTATTGATATCAAAATTAGCTGAAGCAAGGCCTTTTTGGCACCAACTCATGAGCTTTGATTTTGTTATTATGTAGGTTTTATTTGTAATAATTTTGTGTCAAATAAATGATTTTTCTTCTTCTTCTTCGCTCTGCTAACCATCCGTTCTCGTGAATAGAAAAAGTTAAAACCTGTTAAACCCTTATTGTTAGAATTATTCTTTATGCCTTTTAGTTACTTTTTGATACCTACGTAACTTATAAATCTTTTTATAATAACTTTATATATCTTTTAATCAAAATCTACATTGAAACATTAAGTTTTAAAGTAATATTTATTAAAACGTGGCTCAGTGTATTTTGTACTTGATTATTATCACAATGATTAACGAGAAATTTGTTTTATATTACATTCAAAAATACCAAACAGATTAAACTCATAAAAAGCTTTTACGAATTTCCATTATGAATACATTGGATAAGATTAACATAAACAATTGAATAACTTTTTGTTTCCTCGCAACAAAAAACAAAACGTCGAGTAATCATTTCTTACTCAACAGATACAATATCTTAGTCAATTTATCATCTCTTGTAAGAACAAGAAACTGATATATGCAAGCGGCAAACCGACAGACGGTCTACATAAATTCTGGTGTTGTTACATGTTTTTAACCTTGAGAAAATGCTTCCAGGGCTTACCAAATATATACTTTACCTCTATATCATAGAGTTTATTTTAATATTTATATTAATATCTCGATAAAACGTGTAAGAAATCGCCGTGTGGTGCCAAACTCCCGCCGGGAGGTAAGTCTTTATTTACATATGTTGTTTTGTGGGTACAAATCATTCGGTGTGCACTTATTGTGAGATCTGTGGGTATGGAATTCCTGCTACTACGATGTCAGTTTATTATATCTATATAATAATTCTTCTATATTTTATAAAGTAGGAGATATAAGTATATTATACATACAGGGTTATTGGTAAAATGCTCACAACCTCTTAGGGTTGACTTCTGCTAGTCCTAACAAACACTTCGAGAAGCTCTTAAAAAAAAAAATTTTTTTCCAAACTAAAAATATGTTGTCTCAACATGTAGAAGTCAAAACCCTAAGAGGATGTTAGCATTACCAATAACACTGGTATATATGAGATAAATATAGATTTAAGGGTTTTCAGGCGTTTTCTCGTTTACTGATGTTTTGTTAACTAATTTGAGTATTAGTCACTTTTTGATTAGCTTCAAACAGCGTTATATTTATATATAATATTGTGTAAAGAATTTTGTGTTAACAGTAAGTGATTAACATGACGCGTTACTTTAGTAGTAGGTACGTAGGTACATGTATCTACATAAAAAGTTATGTTGGTATAAAGTCTTATAACAATTATTGTTTTTTTTTATTTTTTTATTAATGGCTCTCAAGGACAGCTGCCGGAATACACTGTTAGGTGCTTGGCGACAGATTTTCTACTTGAGGGTGGGATTCGAACCATTGACCTGCTGCGCGGCAATCCATAGCCAAAGCCACTGAGCTATCACTGCTTCAAAAAATATTGTGAAATATATATAACTTATTTTCATATTATTTACATCTGATGTTTTCAAAAATAAGATGACGGAAATTCACCTTAGGCACGGTTATGTATACAATGGTTTGGATGGGCATCTTGTATGGTGTTATTCTGATGAAATCATTCGGTGAGATACAATGGAACTCTTCAATAAATACATTCAAATATGTCGAGGTTGCTGTAGTCATTTATTTACTTTCCAGTGTATTTTTGTTTTAAAATATTTTCTATTTAAAGTCGGTTATATTTGTAAAATCTTTATCATAAATATTACTTACAACAAAAATCTATTAACTATACAAATAATAAGTTATCAGATACCTTGTTGGACAAGATAGGTTAGTGGCTCAAATTCAATAGATTATCGAGCTTGCGAGCTTGAAACTCCATCTAACCTAACTATTCCATCGCCGCCGGCAGCGCTCGACACAGCGGTTTTACTCCTGATAATTTATTAGATTAACAACGGCACCTAGGCTATACATTTCCAGAATATACCTCAGTCTAGTATATTCCAGTCTGGTTTAGCGACAGGATGATTAATCAGGACAGTGAAATATTGTAGTCTGTAACAAGCTTGCCAAATGCGCGACGCCTTCGAAGGAGAATGAAAATTAGAGGCTGAGATATTGGGTTTGACGTTGGCTTACTGTCTATAGTAATAAATTGAACAATTAGCACAGCATTCATGTTTTATTATAAGTACTTGTATATCAAATCATAAATATTGACCAAGAGATAAGTGTATATAAGTAGAAATCACCTTGTGCCTTGCTGATATTCACTGATAATCTAGCAGACTCCAAATTCTATTTTACTAAGAAATTGAAAACCGGGTTGGACTTATATTATGATCCAGATTAACTTCGAATGTTTCAATTTTTTTTATATTTTAGTCCTGATAGGTTAGCCTTTGACCACTATCTCACCTGATGGTAAGTGATGATGTGGTCGAAGATGTTGTTCAGGCTAACCTAGAATTATAAATAAATCAAATTAAAGTTCAAAACATTCAAATTTCAGAGAATGTTCTTAGCCTGGGTATTATATTATCATTATACATGATGGGAAGCAAGGGTCACAGAGTAACGACGCCACAGAGAAACCTTGAGATTCAATTTTCAATGAAATCATTAAGTATCGTTCAGAATTCCTGGGTCATTCCACTACGCATATTATGACGCAAATAACGCCAGATTAATCTATTTTACATGTTTTCAGACCGGTTTATTGTATAAAAGATAATATTTTATTGATGTGGAAAAGTATTATAAAGATGCATGTTAGAACTACTAAATGCAATGTGTCGATACACAATACATACCTATTTATTCGTAGCTCTTAGGCCTCGTTTTTCAATCATCCTTCAGATAGATAATAGACAAATAAAATGTTAACCGACCAAATTTAAAACAAATGAACTTTTCTATTACACGAACAATATTCGTTCTTTTTATATTGGTTGAGTATATATTAATTCTTTGGAATAGCAATGTATTGATTATTGAAATAAATACTATAAAAATTACTTGCAAGCAATGTATTCGCCTATTCATAAATATTTATGTGGAGACAGATCCTGAACCTATCCCAACACAAAATCACCATTCTGGCTGTTCAAAAAGTAAACTTATCTTAAAAGTGTTATTGACAGTCACCAGGTACAAAAAATACATCTATTGCCGTTAAGCACATGTGTCACATGTACTGAACATTTCTGAATGAGACAAATCTGGTAGCTGACAATCTACAGTTTACCCAGAAAGTGAAGCTGTTGCTACCGAGCGACCATACCTTGAACTTGCGTGCGTTTACCGCGTCAACACTTTATCTGTCTGTCATCTGTGCACTGTGCCACCACTGACACAGCATCCTTGTAAGAGTACAGTCACTTCCACCTATAGTAATATGATTGTAGTTTATTTTTAACACTTACATGATGTTGCCTAGTTTTCTACCTAGGTTTCAGGCATGTCAGGCACTTTGTCAATGTCGTTAGATAGTAACTCTAAATATCGTTAGATAGTCCATGGCACAAATTGGGGGTAATCTGTGGTCCATGGATACTGCATTGAATATCTATGGTTTACTGTAAGGCAATTATAGTAAGTATAATTTATTATATGCTACAAACGTTATACAAATAGCTACGAAAGTGTTCCTTATAACATTTAATTAGCTTAACGATAAAAAGAGAATGTGATCCTATATGTGTGTTTAATACCACTCTACTCCGAGACAGCTGAATCGATTTTTATTTCGCTTTTATTTAGCACATATCATTCTTCATGGGATACCATTATAATCTCATTCCAAGCGAGTGAGGCTGCGCGGGTGGAAGCAATTCCCGATAAATTCGAAAAGTGATTTTCACTCTGCAACCGATAGTGCTTGTAGGTACAGTTATTAAAAAAATATTATATATTATATCGTATACATTTAAAAATAATACTCGTTTTATGATTCAATTCAATGAACTTACCGTAATTTTATGCTCATGCGTTGTTCCCGGTATAAAAGGCTTAATTAAGAAATAAATAAAAAATGGCGGCGCTAATTATTAACTCTTATTCAACACGATTTTTGTCTGTAGTGTGCATGTGAGAGGCAAAATGAAGATCATTTTTATTCCTGTTTAGACTATAAGACCCCGTTTATACTGAATTTTGAAGCTAACTGTACCAACGGCAACGCAGAGCTCCCGTCAGAATGGCGACCTCTAAATGTGTCTGCAACACCGTTAGTGTTTCCGATCCTCTCGAATCTCTCGATACATCTAATTCTCCATTTGTTTGAGGAAACACTATGTTAAGTTTAATTTTATTCCTTGGAATCATTACCGCGATGACGGGTTAAGTAGCAGATCAAGACTTTTTGTAGTTGTGTGATTTTATGTTTCTAGATTAGGTTGTATTGTGTAAGCTTTGATATTTGGGTTGTTAGATGTTTATATTTCAATCAAATTCCGTATGGATAAAGTTCTCAAATGATGCTTACCTTGATGTGTGATTTTATACATTAATTTAGAACTTTTTCGAACTGGGGATTTGATGTTTAATGATGTTTATAAATGACTAGCTTTCCGGGCGCGGCTCCGCCCGCGCGTATGTCTGTTATCGCGCGAAAACATTAACCTCTTTTTGCGCAGTCGGATAAAAACTATCCTATGTTTTTTCCTCAAACTATCTCCATACCAAATTTCATTCAAATCGGTCCAGTAGTTTTGGCGTGAAAGCGTAACAGACAGACAGACAGACAGACAGAGTTACTTTCGCATTTATAATATTAGTACTGATAGTACTGATATAGCTATGTCGTGTATTACTCACAGTACCTAAAAGGAGCATATATTTACTAAAAAAATGCATATTTATATTCTAGACTAGAAGTATCTTCTTACCGCAGATGTATAACTTGTATAAGCAATGTGTAGCGTATACAACTTTACTAATTTTTATTCCTTAGGTACTTATAGATTTTGTCTCCAATTGCTTAATCTTTAACAAATGAATGCTAAATGCTAAAATGGAATACTTCACCAGCAATATTCAGAGTATAGGTACTCTTCAGCATTTGGACTGACTATGAGTCTGCTATGACTTATAGGTTGTCTAAATGCTTTTATTGTAGTAGCTGTAGTGTTGTATATAGTCCGTAGTATTTTGTTTAATAAAGGCATACCGCCGGTAAAAAAAAGGTACTCTGAATGTTGCTGGTAAAATATTCCAATAATGTAGGCATGGTTTAGTTTCTTACATTCAGAGCAAAATGGAGCCCAATTTTTGAGACTCCCGCCGACTATTAGTCCGTCCGTCCGTAGGAGTACCTATGCCTCAGTGAGTCTCTAAAAACAATGTTTTACATTTTAGACCATTTTTGTTGTGGGGTTTATTTCAAAAAAACTAGTAAGGATTTTTAAGTTTCGGTAGGTTATGTACTTACCAGATATTTTACCAACAAATACCGAAAATGCCGACTCGTAGATTTAAAACCGTGATCAAAACCTTTTTTTTACCTTTTAAGAGCTGTTGCTGCTGATGATCTCTACAAGAGTGAGGATAGGGTCGCACTTGAAGAGTTTTCATATTTGTTGAATTTCATTGTGTAATGTAAGATTTAAAGAATATGATTTACAAGCCAAGTTTAAAATAAATCAAATTATTATAACAAGACATCCACTGTCCGGTAAAATGCACGGAACGTGATTGAGTAAGATTTTCTCATTAATCATCATCATCCTACCTGCCCTTATTCCATTCATGTGGGGTCGGTAAATTATATTTGCTCTAACGACAGGAAAACACAAAAACATTTAAAAACATTATGTTTCCTGTAACAAAACAAAGGGCAACACATTCAGAACTTCTTTGAAAATCCTTATATTGGGAATACTTATCATCACCATATCTCATCAAAAGTCGTAAAGTACACTCGGGAGAGGATGAGGAGGGGAGGGAATGGAGAATTTGTCGTAGTCCCCATACTTGGCAGGCGTCTTGGGAATTACAATGTAAGATGGATAGAGAAACATTATGGCGCTCTTCACCAATATAAGAACAAACTTGAGAAAACATTTTCTTAGCATAAGATCTTAGGTAAATAAAAAAGAATAAGCCAACAAAGACAGAAGGAAAATTTAAGTGAAAAATATGTCGATTAAGAAATGCTATACTTTGTGATTATATAACTACAAAAATTCTTGGACAATGCCGCCGTCTCTGCACAGCTGTCACCTGTCACCTACGTAATTTAAACAAATATGGTAAATAATTTTATAACATATTGTTAAAAGACGTTTAAAAAGAATGGTCTCCAGTTTTTTGTCCGTTTTTCTTGCTATGGCTCTTTGAATTTTGCTGAACGTGGCAGAACAAGGTGGAATATTTCAATATTAAAAATTCTAATCTACCTTCCGGTCTTATGATGGTTGTATATAGTCAATAGCAATTTTAATATACGTCTACGACGGGTAGTTTTTTTTTATGCCTGATAGGTTAGCCTTTGACCTCTATCTCGCCTGATGGTAAGTGATGATGTGGTCGAAGATGTTGTTCAGGCTAACGTTGATTTACTGGCTCTCAAAGACAACTGCCGGAACACACCGTTAGGTGCTTGGCGACAGATTTTCTACTTGAGGGTGGTCGCTAGCCAGGCGGGCATTCGCAAAAATGCCTTTCCACCATGCGGTGAAGCTCAAGCCAGCGTCGTGATTCGAACCATGGACCTGCTGCGCGGCAGTCCATACCCAAAGCCTGAGCAATCACTGAACAAATAGTTTGTAAATGTAAATATTCTATCAATGAATTTGACTTTTTTTTAGTAATTTTGCGTTTTTAATACTTGTGCGGCGTGTGGATATGCGAATTGATTCTGCGTGAATTCCTAATAGTTCATAGACCGGTTTCATATCACAACTAAGATGTAAACAAATCGTCTCTAAATTGAGAGTCATTACAAAGGTATTATATTTCTCTCATTTGTGTTGCCCCGTGGGGTGCCGGGTTAGAATTGCACCTCCCCATATCATCGTATATATATCATCGTGTCGTAAGAGGCGACTAAGGGAAAACTACTGGAAGGTGGGCAGCAGCGCCTTCTAAAGAACTGCCAACTAACACTGCGATCCCCAAGACACCTGCCAAGCGTGGGGATTATGGCTAATACCCCCTTAATAGATATCAAATTTATGTTGCTGTGTTCAGCAGTGGACGATCCGGCTGTTATAGTAGTGTTGTACACACAGAATCAATCAGCACATCCGCATACATATTATAAAATGCAGCTAGTTTCAGCATCATTCTAATTAATAATTTGTGCAAAAATTTCTTGTCCATTAATTATAAGGCCAGATGATACCTACTCACAAACCATTTCTTTAATATTTCTATGAATTTAGGGGTAATGGGGTACAGGTGAAATGTTTCGAATATTTATCTATCAATAGCATAAAAAAGGGTCCTTCCATGTCATCCAATCATCTCTTCCATTACTTGCGGTCAGAAAATTTCCTACTTTCCTTTCATGAAGGCAAGATTCTCCCAAGACTGTGCCTTTGTGTGCCACTCTCCATTACCACACTTGATTTCATTACTCGTCGAACAATGTTCCGTCTGATTTCGTTATTGTTCACTCGAACGAAACCTTCGTTTCCCCTAAAAGTCCCGAAAACTTGGAGAGAAGGACTGTATCAACTAAATTTTTCGGTATTTTGTTTATATAAAGCATAATCACAGTTATTGACTGATCCTCTCATCTCAAAAACACCGATAAATTTGATATCGGCATGTACATTTCTAACATGGTATAGAATCTAATACCTTCATAAAATCTTATCGAATATTTATGACATACATAAGATAAGATTTTATAAAAGGACCTGATTAATGGGGTAAAATGGATAATGAAATATATGAAAGTTAATATCATAATGTTTTTGAAGTTAGGGACATGAAATTTAGTATTTAATAGTAAAGGAGGATACATTTAGAAAAAAACGTATTCAAACTTAGTTTTGGTATATAGCAATATAAACTTACTGTACGTTTGTAACAAAAATAATATAAAGTTATATCGGGAAACTTTGCGAGCTATTTAGTGGATTAGCTGGTAAAAATCTTAACATCACTTTTTTGCCCTTTTTACTGTAGTGAATTTTAAAATTACGTTTATAGATTTAGATACTTCATAAGCCACATCTAATATGGACAAAATCAAAATACCTTATTTCCGTATATTGTATAACTCGTGCTTTAATTCTAACTATGTTGCCTACTACATCTGCTGATTAAAATTGGCAGATTAATTAAAAAGTTTATATTCATTATCAGCCCCAAGATGACTATTGTTGACCATTAAGCCTTCGACATAGAAGCGGCTATTAACCTCAAATAGGCTCCTTAGACTGCAATAATATCATAAAACATTATAAGTTACGGCAGTCAAGGATAATCAAATTATGTCCTGTTCTTCTCTTCGGAATTCAATAATTCATAATTAATAAATAAGAGAGCAGGTTGTCATATTTCACTGCACTCTTCTTTCTTATGTTTTCTCTTTGTCGCTTCTGAAGATTTCCGGCATCCTATGTACTACAGCAATCATATAATACAATTGGACAGTTTTGACAAGTGTATTTGTGTGATTAATATACCGGTAGAGATCGCCAAAGTAATACCGCTTTTGCTCCTTAAAGAAAGTCAGGAAAATTCGAAACTAGGTTACCGAGTCATCGCAACCATAATGTTATCTCTCGATTCGAATGGGGTTTATGGAACAATTCGACAAAGTTACGTCGTTCTGTACGGAAACTAACCGTAACTCATCGGCTGTAAAAATGTATACTGCCATCGAATTCCTATCTTTGCATGTTCACGATTTATAGCCTGCAATAATAGTAATGGCGGAGATATGTTTATGAAGCCGTTTGACTATGGAGAATGTAAAATGATAGATGAATTGAGCAGTTTAGACGATTAGATGAAATTTAAATTGGTTTTTAATAGCTTTTGTCGTCGTGTCTGTAGGTATTTATGTAAGCAAAATGTAGTCGTGCCTCCCTATACATATACAAATATGTGGCGTGCATAATAGTATGTTGACAACGTCTTGCTGTCTCCATGAATGGGGACAAAGGCATGGCGACAGCGGGAAAACACGCGTCTCTTTGTTCCTAGATACCTACCT
This sequence comes from Plagodis dolabraria, assembly GCA_963854805.1. Taxonomy (NCBI): domain Eukaryota; kingdom Metazoa; phylum Arthropoda; class Insecta; order Lepidoptera; family Geometridae; genus Plagodis; species Plagodis dolabraria. The sequence goes on from OY978442.1 coordinate 9,809,323, forward strand.
ACTACCTAAGATCTGCACTAGGTAACGTAACCGACTCATCAACGCTCAGCCCAATCAACTAAAGGTAGAAACTCCACGCTTGAAAAAAAAAAATTTATTTGATATAGGAATTAGGTATAGGAATCTTTTCCTAAAATTAAACACTTATGGGGTGACATACCTAGTTTATTGGTCAATAGTACTTATTTTTCAAATCTACATTTGAACCTTAGTACCAATGTTCTTTGGCAAATTAAAACTCGTGTTTCAGCTTTTTTAGTCATTCAAATCCTAAAAGGAAGCAGTAGGCGTAGTTTGTTGAGGAAAATGTACTTTCTGCTTTGAAATGTAGTGTTATTGCTCTACTTAATTATTAAAATTAAACTCAGGTTGCAGTGTTTTTCGAAATAAAATCCCTAAAGCGAGAAAGAGATATCGTAAGTTTTGCATGGTACTTAAATAATATTTGAAGGTCAAAATTAATTAATACTTAATATGAATTACACTTAATTAAAGCAATCGGGAATACCTAACATCTATTACCGAAATCTCGAGAGCAATGAATCCGGGTCACTTAAAGAATCCTAAAAATCTCGGAAACTAAAAATGCTAGGTTAATGCAATAAACTGTATTTAATAGACAATGTAATACTCCTTAAATGAAGGTATTAAAACTTCTTAGTTATTGTAAAGTTATATCATAAAAAAATCAAATTTGAAAAAGGGCCACTATCGAAGATGGAACTACGAAATTACAGCATTTGGTTTTGCTTTTGTTTGTAATCTGTCATTTATGTGGGTACATAAACCATGTTGATAGTGCTCTATATTCATTATTCAAGCTGAAATTATGTCGCTTACGCCTGAAGAATACTCCAGAATACTTACAATGCTGGAAACCGGCCGGAGTCAGCGCGATACAGCCAGGACTGTCGGTGTGTCGCTGTCAACAGTACAAAGAGTTCTCCGACGTTACGAAGAAACTGGTTCTAACCTACGCAGACCAGGAACGGGCAGAACCAGGTGTACCACAGCACGAGAAGACCGATACTTGGTGAACACCATGCTTCGAAATCGCTTTCTCACAGGAACTGAACTCACCAATCAGTTTCGACGCCTCGGAGGAAGTAACCCAAGTGCATGGACAGTAAGACGTCGGCTTGCTGAATCTAACTTAAAACCCCTTAGACCTGCAAACGGCCCTAAACTGGAGCGTGGGCATCGTATTTCGAGACTAAGATATGCCCAGAGCCACGTAAATTGGAGTATTGAAGATTGGTCAAAAGTTATGTTCTCCGACGAATCAAAATTTATGCTCTACAAGCACGATGGAAGACACAGAGTGTATCGAAGACCAGGGGAAAGATTCAAGCAAGCATGCATCGAAGAAAAAGTAGCCTACGGTGGTGGGTCTGTACTTGTGTGGGCCGGAATTTCTTCTGAAAGTCGCACAGAGCTGGTGATCATAGAAAACGGCTCTTTAACTAGCGTAAGATATGTGGAAGAAATCCTCAATGATCACGTTGGTCCATTTATGGTCAATTTAGGTGAGGATGCTATATTTATGCATGACAATGCCCGACCTCATACAGGTAGGATTGTGAATGACTACCTTCAAGAGATGAACATTACTCGTATGGAGTGGCCAGCGCGCAGCCCGGATATCAACCCGATCGAGCATGCTTGGGACGAGCTAGGCAGATGCGTAAAACAACGAAACCCTCCCCCAATCACGCTTCGTGAGCTCAAAACTGCTCTCACAGAGGAATGGGAGAATATTCCCCAAAATCGTATAAGGAACTTGGTGTACAGCATGCCAAACCGCGTAAACGCAGTAATGGAAGCACGAGGAGGCAATACGAAGTATTAAAATTCAAGAAAATCGTAATAAAGTACAAAAATTTCATGTTTCCTATTTTTGTTTTAAGGAGAGATCAGCAGTTTTTTTCTTTATGTAATTTTGTGTTAATAAAATGTATGGTGACTCATATTTTTTTTACTTTCATTTAAGGAGTATTACATTGTCTATTAAATACAATTTATTGCATTAACCTATCATTTTTAGTTTCCGAGATTTTTAACATTCTTTAAGTGACCCGGATTCATTGCTCTCGAGTGTATTTACCTATGAGGGTGGCAGTAGTCATGTAGTATTTTGCTTGAAATTATTATTATTGCTCTTTGAAAATAATAATAAAACATTGTCGTATTTCATAGTCAAATCAAATCAATATCAAAGGGAGTGAATAATTTTGTATGGGAAAAAACATCTTTTCATAATAACTATACTGTCTTTTTTGGCTATGCATAGTTTAGAATAATTTATTCAGAATGCCGTGAGCTACAGCAATGCTTACATTGCCGCTGCACGTTAGAAGACGCGACGTGTTCCTGATAATGAAATTTCCCCATGATATTGTCCGCAGGTCCAGCAATGCCGCGGGCGTGTATAAAATTAGTAGTTACCTAGGTACCTGGTAGCACCTACTTATACAGGGTTATTGAAAAATGGTAACTTCACAACAAAAAAATATAATCTCAAAATGTTTGTTAGGACTAGCAGAAGTCAACCCTAAGAGCTTATGAGCATTTTACCAATAACCCTGTATATTTTCTATGATCTGGAAGATCATTGTAAATCTTGCGTTTTTGAAACCCCTTGGACACAGTTGCAGTGTCACCATCCTCATATCACTGCAATATCACTGCAACGCAGCGATAGTTCTAGTCTAGCATAGGTCTCATATACCAAGTAACTTCTAATGATTAAAAAAAATTGTTCTAATCATTAAAAAAAAATTGCTACTGTGCCCTTCACTCATTGTTACAGCGCCCTTCACGCCTAAATGTAGCAATGTTAGCACACTATTGCTTCGAGTAAGACGATCTGACATCGCAGGGGTACCCACCAAGGCGAATTCTTGATGAAGAGACCTACCTCGTAGAAGAGTATATCAGCATCATCCGGAAGACGTCCAACAAAGCCCCGCTCACACCACAAAGAACGGCTATTGTAAGGTTGGCTACCCGTGACTTACGATGTCGTCAGTCCACCTAGTAGGATGGGGGATGAACCTACCAACAACAGTTTTTTGACAACATCATCGAAAGAAAATAAGTAGTTGAGCAGGTATGGGGGTTCCAGTGATGATTTACCTGATTTATTGCAGATTCTGCCATTCTATTTTAATATGATTCGGCAAGCAAAGAAATAAAACTCCATTTTGTTTGACAATTTACCAAAGAGTACATTTACATTTTTTTGAATTACCATAGACAACATAAACTGTGGTCCAAACAAAAAAATATTTTTAGGGCCTACTTCAGAATGTTCGAGTAAGTTCCGGTTATACTACCCTCTCCTAAGTCGATACGCTCTTGGCAGAGCGGTCGTGGTCGTCATGTAGCAGTGGTGGAGGGGGCCGACAGTACACCCCTCACGATGCCCCGCCATTTCTCTCTGCTTGAGGTCATCCTGGCGCACTCATTTAAAGGGTTACCGACAATTTTCTTTATCTGGTCGGTCCATCGAGTGGGTGACCTTCCGCGCGGTCTGGTACCTTCCACTTTGCCCTGTACGACTAGGCGCTCTATGGACAGATTATCACGTCTCGAGACATGACCAAAGAAGGTAAGTATGCGAGACTTTACTGTTGTAAATAGACGCTGCTTTATGCCAAGTTCTTGGAGTATGGATATATTTGTTCGGAACTCAGTCCAGGAAACTCCAAGCAATCTTCTCCAGCACCAAATCTCCAGAGCGTCTATTTTCTTCCTTTCCACATCTCGCAAAGTCCATGTTTCAGAAGCGTAAAGAAGTATGGGGAAGATGAGTGTTCGCACGAGCCTGATCTTCGTGGTTTTGGTGATGTTCCTATTCCTCCATACTTTCTTCATCTTGTCCATAGATGTCCTTGTTATAGCCATGCGTCGCTTTATCTCATCAATGCACCCGCCATAGTTCGTGATTAAAGAGCCAAGGTATACGTAAGATTGGACCACGTCACAGTTCGCAATCTGGACATATTCCGGCGAATTGCTGTTGGCGCGATCAATTATGATCATTTTGGTCTTGCTGCGATTTATCTTTAATCCGAATATTAGACTAGTGCGTTCCATTTTCAGTAGCAAGTCTTCCATATTTTGAGCACTGGTCGCAAATAGGGTCGTATCGTCTGCATAGCGTAAATTTGTAATTTTATAGCCACCAATAGTAACACCGTCCGTCCAATCTTCTAAAGTTATGCGCATAATCAGCTCAGTGTATATATTGAACAAGAGCGGTGATATTATACATCCTTGACGAACCCCAGCACTCGGGTGAAAATCACTTGACAAAACGTCATCTGTACGTACTGATGCTGTAAGTTGTAAGTTTTTTTATTTATTTTTAAATTAAGCTTTGTGTTGCAATAAAGAGTTTATCTATCTATCTATCTATCTGTACCATCCTCATACAGACGTCTCAATAGATGGACAAGATGCTTTGGCGTTACCATATACTACCCAGAACATATTTAAGGCCCTTGGGTACGTCAAATTCGTACTTTCTAAAGCGAACTCCTCCGTAACCGCTGAAGTTGAAGACTTGAAAAAAATTTATTTTATAGATGAATTCAAGTACAACATTTGCAACATATGATTTTACGGTATTACTATTACTTTTGCCTTAAAAAAAATTCAAACTACATACTATTTCTTGACTTATATGGCGAACTCCTTCTAAACGGCTACGATTTTTGAAAAATAAATTGTACCATTAAATTTCTAGATTGTTATACTACAATTATAACATAGCATTTGTAAATCCATTGATATTTTCCTAAGAAAATGTCGAATTATTCAGATTCAGAACGCTTGCGGTTCCGAGGTGCTCTGCGCGGACGCGGGCGGCAGTGTTGCGCAAGCTTTGGCACGGGGAGGCTGTGTCGCTCGTAGCTCCGCTCGCGCTTTCGACTGATAACGATCTTGTCTTTGTATTAGTGCATTGACACGCGAGATTCGTAGCTGTGTGCGTGCAATGATTCGCTCGCTGCAGAGGGCCAACTTGATTGCGACGTGAAGTATGCGCGGTGACGCTTTATTATTGGTATTTTGTAGACAAATTTTATTCGAATTGTCTCACATATGAAAAGAATCAAAACTTGAAATTGACAATGTTGTGGGTAAATTACAATGGGCGGCCTTATCAATAAGATCAATGAAAAGTTTTATAATATATGTACAAAATTAATTAGTAATGTCTATAACGCTCTCATGTTATAACTGGTTAACTAAAGATAATATATTTGTATATATTATGGTAAATAGTTTCCGGCTTTAGTAGTTTGTAGGGTACAAAATGGTTCTCTACTACATTTAGAGTTTGTATGGGGCTACATACATCTTTTGGAGTTCTAAGCTTTTCTTGATAATTGTATTAGGTGTTTTGATATAGGTTAATTAATACTACATAAAGATAACGTCTGCCAAGTGAAGATGGATAACGTATCTCGAAAATAGTGAGAGATAGGTAAGGGAGATTAGCACCGTGAAGCAGTGATGGCTCAGTGGCATTGGCTATGGACTGCCGCGCAGCAGGTCCATGGTTCGAATCCCGCCGCGGGCTTGAGCTTCACCGCATGGTGGAAGGGCTTTTTGGGAATGCCCGCCTGGCTAGCGACCACCCTCAAGTTGAAAATCTGTCGCCAAGCACTTAACGATGTGTTCCGGCAGCAGTCCGCTTAACATCAGGTGGACCTCGAGCTTGTTCCGTCACAATAACATAAAAAAAAAAAAACCGTGGGGTGCCGGGTTACAATTGCACCTCCCCATATAATCCCGTGGGTGTCGTAAGAGGCGATTAAGGGAAAACTACTGGAAGGTGGGCAGCCACGTGGGGTGCCGGGTTAGAATTGCACCTCCCCATATCATCCCGTGGGTGTCGTCAGAAGCGTCTAAGGGAAAACTACTTAAAGGGGGGCAGCAGCGCCTTCTAAAGAACTGCCAACTTACATTGCGATCCCCAAGACGCCTGCCAAGTGTGGGGATTATGGCAAATACCCCCCTAAAAAGTGAGGCTGTGTTCAGCAGTGGACGAACTGACTGTTACAGTTACAGTACTGAAAATCGATATATAGGTTTTTCTGGACGTCCTTATTCCGAATTTGGAATGTATATTCCGATGACATCTGCCAAGTGAAAAAAGTTACCTAGATTTGGCTGAAATTCAAAATCTAGGTATTTCTAGACGTCTTTATTCCGAATTTGGAATTAATTTTTCTATGACGTCTGCCAAGTGAAGAAAGTTACTCCGATTTGGCTGAAATTCAAAATCTAGGTAGTTCTAGACGTCTTTATTCCGAATTTGGTATTTATTTTTCAATGACGTCTGCCAAGTGAAGAAAGTTACTCCGATTTGGCTGAAATTCAAACTCTAAGTAGTTCTGGACGTCTTTATTCCGAATTTTGAACGTATTTTTCTATGACGTCTGCCAAATGTGGAAAGTTACTCCAATTTGGATGAAATTCAAAATCTAGGTAGTTCTGGACGTCTTTATTCCGAATTTGGAATGTATTTTACGATGACGTCTGCCAAGTTAAAAAAGTTGCTCCGATTTGGCTAATAATCGAAATCAAGGTTTTTCTGGACGTCTTTTTTCCAAATTTGAAATTATTTTTTCGACGACATCTGCCAAGTGAAGAAAGTAACTCTGATTTAGCTGAAATTGAAAATCTAGGTTGTTCTGGACATCGTCATTCTGAATTAAGAATAAATTTTTTGAAGACGTCTGCCAGGTGAAAAAAGTTACTCCTATTTGGCTGAAAATCGATATCTAGGTATTTCTGGACGTTTTTGTTCAATATTTGGCAAACATTTTTCGACATCTGCTAGGTGAGGAAAGTTACTCCAATTTGGCTAACATTCAAAATCTAGGTAGTTCTGGACGTTTTTATTCCGAATTTGGAATTTATTTTTCGATGACGTCTGCCATGGGAAGTAAGTTACTCTGAATTGGCTGAAAATCAATATCCAAGTTTTTCTGGACGTCCTTATTCCAAATTAGGAATTTATATTCCGATGACGTCTGCCAAGTGAAAAAGTTCCTCCGATTTTGCTGAAAATCGATATCTAGGTTGTGCTGTGCGTCATTATTCCGAATTTGGAATAATTTTATCTATGTCGTCTGCCAAGTGAAGAAAAATACTCAGAATTGACTAAAAATGGATATCTAGGTTGTTTTAGACGTTATTATTCCAAATTTAGAATTTGTTTACGATGACGTATGCCCAGTAGATAAAGTAACTTCGATTTAGCTGAAAAGATCGATCGTCTAGAACAACCTAGATATCGATCTAGGTTGTTCTAGACGTCTTAGTTCCAAATCTAGAATTTATTTAACAATGACGTCGGCCAAGTGGAAAAAGTTACTTTGATTTGGCTACAAATCGATATTTATCTTGGTTTTCCTGGACGCTTTTCTATTCGTACTATCGATCTTAATTGTTATTAACTTGTTGTGAAGTGCGTGAATCCCTCTAGGGTGAGTTCCTTATCTATTATTGTTATTTCATAGTGCTGACTAAAACCTATGTAACGTAAACAGCTGTGCTGCCCTACCGCGCTAGACTGTGAGTTTTAAAATGTGAGTCGCTGGTAACAGTACCACGATCGTGTCGGCGCGGCTTGGCAACAGTTGGCTGAGGAATATCAGCTACTAAGCCGGTGTCTTCCTTCCAGGATTCCACTTCACTGATTTAATCCGAGGACGGGTGTTTCGAGCACTCACTACCGAGATCCAGAACTATCAGCTGACGCCAAGACCGCCACATCTGGGACCTGGATCACGTGTACTATCAGGCCAGTGTCTCCCTCCGGTCTATGTAACTTCAGTAGAACTGTGCGGCTGTGCAACCTGATAAGGCTTGGCCTAATAAACTTTTCAAACCTACTCCCTGAGTTTACCTACCTACCTGCTGGCCGTGGGATGATTAGCAGTTCCCTATCGCCGCAGTACGATAAGAGTAGGAAAATTATGATTACTTATCAAAGACGCACGAATTAACATCAAAATAATATTTTGACTAACCTCGACGTTTCCATCAAGTTGCATTGACCGTGGTCACGAGTAGACTGAAGAAGCGGGTGTCATGGTCTTGAGGAGCGGCGGGAGCGATTTAAATCTACCCCGCTTGGTTTTCGTTAATGTAATTTAGAAACATGAGTTTAGTTCACGAAAGTTTAAAGAAAAGTACTTATAAATCAATTATTCAAATCTCCTAATAAATGAGAAAGTATATCGGTTACCTTTTTACGATGGAACCAATCTTTACAATATAGCTGTAGATAAATTGCCCATATTATTATTTCCTAGACAAGAAATTATTCATCTCATATCTCGTACCCGGAAAGTAGTGTTTGTTTGATGCGAGTAGCGGGTGGAAGACTGCTTCCCACCTATGGGCGGGAAAATCTAAAGGTAAATACTTCCTTCTCAAGGGCCGACATGTCCAATAGCACAAACGTTGGCCATTTTGTATTTTTGCGTACGACACAGTCGTCCCTATTCTTATTTTTCAATGTATTTTCGCCATTATACAAATCTTCCTTTTATATCGTCGTTTTTAAACGAGTAAACCCGCGTCGGCTATAATCTCATTTATAAGGAGATTTGAATAAACGATTGATTATTATAATTTTCTTACTCTTATCCGATATATCTTAGCGTTTTAAAGATACGTCATCTATCTTTACTTAGCAAACGTCATTGAAAAATGAAATCCAAATGTAGAATAATGACGCCCAGCACAACCTAGATATCGGAGTAACTTTCTTCCCTTGACAGACGCCATTAAAAAAATAAATCTTAATTCGGAATAATGACGCCCAGCACAACCTAGATATCGATTTTTAGCCAAATCTTAGTAACTTTTCTCACTAGGCAGACGTCATCGAAAAATAAATTCCAAATTTGGAATAAAAACGTCCAGAATAATAATAATAATATTAACAATAATATAAATCTTTATTTAAGCCAATAACACTTTTTCCAAATCTTGTATTGCTGGTGGTCTTCACACTTCGACGTTGAAGTTTGTATCGTTAAGACCTTAATTGATAGCTGTACAGTGCACAGTTGACTTCAGTACAATTTTTCACGCAAAATAGTTATAAACATAAATTTAACTTACAAATTATCCATAAAATAACATCTTGTTCAGTTTCATACATTTTTTTTTATAAATTATCCACACATGTGGTATTTATATTTTAACTAAATTTGTGTTATTTACGTGTTTGTATGTATGATGCTATATGGTGATATATAAACTCAAAAATTCAGGACTTGATTATATAAATATGTTTTAATAAAAGGGCTAAATCTTCTTGCAAAAGTTGTACCAATGACAGGTTATTTTAATTGGAAAACTCGTTTATGTAGCATATTACTAAAATTTGCAGATTTTTAAAAGAGTCTGTGTGCGAACTGAAAACAACCTAGATATCGATTTTCAGCCAAATCGAAGTACATTTTTCACTTGGCAGACGTTAACGTAAAACAAATTCTTAACATGGAATAATAACGTCTACAACAACCTAGATATCAATTTTCAGTCAAACCGTAGCATTTTTCTTCACTTGGCAGATGACATTGAAAAAATAATTCCAAATTCGGAATAATGACTCTCAGCATATTTAGGCATATCGAGTATCAGACAAATCTGAGTAACTTTCTTCACTCGGCAGATGACATTGAAAAATAAAGAAAAGGAATAAAGACGTCCAGAACAACCTAGGTAGGTACACTATACATTTTCATTTGACGACTGATCTCAGTCGCAGTTGCAATTGCGGATACTCACTAGAATCGTACGGTAGGAATATAAAGTGCCATGTTACCGGAGCGCATCGCGCATCTGCATATTCTTTGACCGTTATATTTGTGCAGCGAGCGCGGAACGTATGCGGCGATGCGCGAGTAAAGTAAGCTCGATTAGGTCCAGATGCTCAAGGCCATTGGCGACTCTAATCGCCTTAATAAACAAAACACTATCTTTGCATTTCACAGTCATCGATTTAGCCTATCCATCGGTTAAATCTTGAAACGCGCTGCATTTTAACTGTCATTTTTATCATTCAGTTATTTTATGTGTTGGTTAGCAACCCGAAACTTTATTAGGACATTCTGAAACGGGGCCTCAGCCTAACAGATTGTAGATCTGATACTTTTATTGTAGTAGCTATAGTGTTTTTTTTATGTTATTTTGACGCAACAAGCTCGACTCGAACTGCTCGAGGCCCACCTAACATCTGCGTAATAACAGAGCATTTCGTCACAAGTCACGAATCGCACTGCGCCCTTCACCTTGAAACATAGTTTGTGCCTGTAATTTCACTGGCTCTCAAGGACTGCTGCCGGTACACACCTATAGGTGCTTGGCGACAGATTTTCTATTTGAGGGCGGTCGCTAGCCAGGCGGGCATTCGCAAAATGCCCTTCCACCAAGCAAAATATAGTTCGTGTGGTATATAGTTCGTAGTATTTTGTAATTTTTTTTTATGCCCGTTAGTTAAGTCTGACCACTGTCTCACCTGATGGTAAGTGGTCGAAGATGTAGTTCAGATTAACCTAGAATTACTGATTCTCAAGGACAGCTGCCGGAACACACAGTTAGGTGCCTGGCGACTTATTTTATACTTTTATTATGTAGTAAATTATGTTTGAAATGCATCACTTAAAGGGCAAGTTTTAGGTACTTGCTTCTAGTGCACCAAATTCCTATCTTAATCCGCTGTCAAAATCGATAAGCCTTCTCTTTTGCGTAGTTTTTACTAAGCGAAGTATATATATGTAGTTGTCTTAAATATATATATAAAAATATGTAACTTATTCATTACATTTTTTTTATTTTTTTTAATCTTGATAGCTTAGCCTTTGACCACTATCTCACCTGATGGTAAGTGATGATGTGGTCGAAGATGTTGTTCAGGCTAACCTAGAATTACTGGCTCTCAAGGACAGCTGCCGAAACACACCGTTAGGTGTTTGGTGACAGGTTTTCTACTTGAGGGTGGTAGCTGGCCAGGCGGGCATTCGCAAAATGCCCTACAACCATGCTATATCGACTGCCATCCGAAGACAACAACCAGGACCGACGGCTTAACGTGCCCTCCGAAGCACGGAAGCGCTCAGTAGTAATGTCACCAGCGGTCACCCATCCAACTCATGACCGCGGCGGACGTTGCTTAGCTTTGCTGATCGGTTCAGAATGGCTAGCAAACTTCGCTACGAGCGCTTCATAAATAAAGGCATACCGATGTAATAATTGTCTCGTACAGAAAATATATACCTATTATATTATAAATAAGTAGGTACATCACTTCCGCCCAAAGAAAACAAGGTAAATTTTGATTAAAACACTCTTATCTAAACTTAAACTTCAACAATGAATTAGGAACTCCCAAAATCTCCAATCCTACAAACAAACAAATAGGTTCTTTACGTAGCTGCTGCCACACGGCGATAAGAAAAACCAATACAAAATGCTGGATAAACCTGTTTGCTTCGCTAAAATATACTTAATGTTCGAAGCCTGCTTAAGACAACAAGAAGGAAACATAATTTATCATCACCCCATTCACGAGTATTCTAAAAACAGCGATTGTTTCTTCAATAAGTCAAATTGGTTGTATGTCTCAAAAGTCATTAATTAATTTTGAATAAGGAACATAGTAGATATTTTGTTTCTGCGTCTCGCAAACAAAGAGATCGAAATATTTTAAAATAATAACTGGCCGGTTAGAATGAAGTGCGGATAGTAAAAGTTTTTGTTCACAGCTTCGAAACATAATATGAATTAGCGTTTTTAGTATTTATTGATTAAAAAAAGTATATAATGTTACATAATATACTTACATACATATTTTTTGATTCCTTACTAGTTTAGTAGATTCGTTGCAATTAAACGTAGCCAGGCACCTTGACAAACTAAGAAGGAAAGACAGAGTCCGGTAAAACATCAAGAATGAAGCCACCATTTTATATGTGTGTGCGATGGTAGTGTTGCCATATGAAAGAAAATATAACTTACTAGCTTTCCCGGCGCGGCTCCGCCCGCACGTATGTCGGTTATCGCGCAAAAACATTAACCTCTTTTTGCGCAGTTGGATAAAAACTATCCTTTGTTTTTTCCCGGGTCTCGAACTATTTCCATCACAAATTTCATTCAAATCGGTCCAGTAGTTTTGGCGTGAAAGCGTAACAGACAGACATACAGAGTTACTTTCGCATTTATTATATTGGTACTGATTTGTGAGATTTATGGCAGATACATTTTTGATGATATAAATATACAAATATAATTACAGCAAAATCTGTTCGTTAAATTACAATAATAGTGCACAATCAAAAAATAAAACAAAAATAAATTTTTGAAGCAGTGATGGCTCAGTGGCATTGGCTATGGACTGTCACGCACCAGGTCCATGATTCGAATCTCACCGCGGGCTTGAACTTCACCGCATGGTGGCAGGGCATTTTGGGAATGCCCGCCTGCCTAGCGAACACCCTCAAGCTGGTTCCGTCTCAATAACATAAAAAATCAATCATAACGATTATTATGGTATATTTTTTCGCAGCTTATTAAAATCATATTTCACATTTTTGAAGATATTTAAATAAACAAGATATATTTACAGCAAAATCTGTTCATTGAAAAATATACAATAATATTGCACAATCCCCACGATTATTTTTCTATATCATGGTTCACATTTATTTTATTTTTCTTGAATAAAGTACCTCTCAACTTTGGAGTCTTTGTAATTTTTATCAAAATCTGTATTTTCCAAGATATGGACTGTGTATGATAACAAAAATTGCTTGCATTTGAAAAAAAAAAGAATGAGGATAGTGGATAGGTAGGTACTAACCTCGGCCTGAGATCCAATCCTCTCGATCCCTTTACGCTGGTGAACTTTGTTTACACTGATATTAGGTAGATATTTGTTTTAATATTTGATTTGACAGTATTTGTTATTGTTGGTGCTATACAAGTGGAAATATGGGCCCATTAGAGTAAAGATGGGAGATTTTACCAATTTAATTTAGTTAGCACTCGCGCGCGCTCACACACGTCTCTCGTATGAAGATTTCTTTCTTTTCCGTCGTGGCGCCACCACACGGCATAGCTTGATATTGACTGGCGCGCAATTCAAATCTTCTTTCTTCAGGTTGTGTTTGGCCGAGGTGAAATGAGGTTAAGGGAAAGCATTGCAAGCTTTAACATACCACCCCACTTGAAATCACTTAGGGATTTCACATATACAAACCTTTAGAAAAAATTACAGGACTATCAGATGAACAAGACGAAAAAATCTCATTCAAGGGAATAAGAATTTAGAAACGACAATAAAAGTCGGAAATTAAAGTACACATTGTGCTCCGATTAACCAATTATGGGTGAACTTATATTAATGCCTACTCTACGTACTTACTAACTAGAAGGAATACTAATTATATGGAAGTTAATCTGTTAGAGGTAATGGACACAATTTCGCGACTGGCCGTTTAAAAGACCCTGTTTTTGTACGAAGGGTGACGACGCGTACAACACCGTCCATGCCTGGGTGGAGAGCAGTAACTTTTCCGTAACGCCACTCCAACGGAGGCAGGTTTTGTTCAACGATCATAACGACGTTTCCAATTTGAAGGTTAGCTTGGCCTGTGGACCACTTCACCCGCTGTTGTAACGTGTGTAGGTAGTCGCGTTGCCAGATACACCAGAAACTTTGTGTTAGTTTTTGAAGCAACTGCCATCGCTTACACGGTGGAAGATACACATTCTGAAGCTGAGGTTCGGGCAATGCTACTAGTGGACTTCCAATTAGAAAATGACCAGGTGTCAATACGTCTACTTCATCAGGATCAGTAGATAACACACAAAGTGGACGAGAATTAAGGACAGCCTCGATTTTAGTGAGTACCGTCGTCAGTTCTTCATAGGTAAGAATCTGAAGACCCACTATACGTTTAAGGTGGTATTTCATAGATTTTACTCCACTTTCAAAGATGCCACCAAAGTGACTGCCAGTGGGTGGATTAAGTCGCCAAACTATACCACGTCTTGATAGATCTATGTCAATTTCTGATTTTTGATTTAACAGAAACTGCTGAATCTCGTTAAAGTAACGCTTGGCTCCAATGAAATTTGTTCCACAATCAGAAATAATTTGCTGGCAATATCCTCGACGTGACACGAATCGATCAAGTGCCGCGATGAAGGCTGGGGTCGATAAATCGGTAACGACTTCAAGATGGATCGCCTTCACGGCTAAGCAGACCATCACACAAACGTACACTTTGTACGTAGGAGCCTTACGTCTACGGCTTTCTCGGACGGTGAACGCACCGGCAAAATCTATACCAATATTTTGGAAACACCTTGAAGGTTGGACTCTCAGTGACGGCAGATCACCCATTAAGGGTTGACAAGGTTTTGGATTTACCTTGTAACACGTCACACACTTAGATATGCGAGAACGGATCAAATTGCGTATGCCCAGGATCCAATATTTTCTTTGTACAAGAGATTGTAAAGTACGTGGTCCACAATGAAGATACAGTTTATGAAAATAATCTATCAATAACAGCGAAAGTCGGGAACTTTTGGGTAGCAACCATGGATTAATTGACATTTGTGGTAATCTCGCATTTTTTAAACGCCCTCCCAAACACAGAAGGTTTTTTTCGTCAATATAGGGATTTAGTTTTTGTATGAAACGAGGACATGGTTTCTTAGTTTTGATTAAATTTATCTCAGCTGAAAAGAATACTGCTTGCTCGTGTTCGACTAACTTCAACATTGCCGTGTCAAGCTCTTTTGCCGTTAATCCTGAGTTAACGCGCTTCTTTTTTGCATTATTAGCAAAGCGTAAGCACCAGGCTAGAACACGTTGGATTCGAGTCAGCGAGGAGTGTTTACGTAGTAACTCAGTAATTACGCTTGATTCATCAGGGGTGGCTGCTGGGAGTGAAATTCTGGCTGCAGGTTTCAATTCCGGAATAGTATCTAGATTTAACGATTCTCTTTGCGTAGGCCAGGTGGCCGGATCGGCAGTCAACCACGTTGGGCCAAACCACCAGATTGGAGAGCCAATTAGTTGCGAGCAGCTCAAGCCACGACTGCACAAATCCGCAGGATTGTCAAGAGAACCAACGTGTTGCCAGTTCCGGACATCGATATCATCATTTATTTTAGCTACGCGATGAGATACAAATGTTTTAAGCTTGTATGGTGGAGTATTTAACCAGGCTAAAACGGTGTTACTGTCTGTAAAAGCAGTGATTCTGGTAATAGGGATTCGTGAATGTAGCAGCTGAACCATATGCTTCAATACACGTGCCAGTAGCCCTGCAGCGAGCAGTTCAAGGCGATTAACTGTCAAAGGTCGTAAGGGTGCCACTCTCGATTTCGCAATCAAAAGATGAGAGGAAGATACGCCATCATCTGAAGATCGCATAAAGATACAACAGCCGTATCCTTTGGTGGATCCGTCAGAGAAACCCACCAGTTCAAATCTTGATGCGTTAGACATCACTACTTGTCGCGGGATACGTACTTCCGGTAATCTTTGTAATTCCGAACAAAAATTCTGCCATTGTAGTTGAACCTCATGGGGTACAGGATCATCCCACTTCAATTGAAGTCGCCACAGGTGTTGTATGAGTAGCTTTGCTATGAGTACGACGGGTGTAAGCCAACCGAGAGGGTCGAAAATGCGGGCAATAGTTGATAAAATTGACCGCTTTGTAGTACATTTCGAGTCCAGTTCGGAAAGCGAGTAGGTAAACAGATCTTCAGACGGATCCCACTGTATACCCAGGATTTTAAGTGTGTGTTGATTGTTTTCGTCACAAAATGTTTTTGGTACTTGACAATACTCAACCGGTAGTTCAGAAAGAATTTCAAGGGAGTTGCTAGTCCATTTCCTCAATTCGAATTTCCCACAGTTTAATAACTTTATCAATTCGTCTTTCAGTTTTTGGCCTTTTTTACAGATGACGCTCCAGCGGTGATATCATCCATAAACGTATCTTGCAAAAGGATAGTAGCGGCTTGAGGCCATTGCGGACCATGGTCTTTAGCCAGCTGATGCAACGTGCGGATTGCTAAATAAGGGGAGCTACTCACGCCATACGTGACCGTATTAAGTTCAAACTCTTGAACAGGATCTTCGAGAGTGTCTCTCCACAGAATGTGTTGGTATTTTCTATCTTCCGGTCTGAGTTCAATATTTCGGTACATTTTTTATATATCTGCAGTGAACACAATATTAGGAATTCTAAACTTGGTGATAATATCCACTATATCATTCTGCAATTTCGGGCCAATGTGCACTATATCATTGAGTGCAGTTCCATTTGATGTTTTTGAACTGGAATCGAACACTACTCGCAGTTTTGTCGAAACGCTATCAGGTTTTAAAACACAATGATGTGGAATAATGTTTCCACTGTTTTCTGTTTTGCTAACGAGCCGCATGTGACCCAAGCTAGAGTACTCACGCATAAAGTCAACATAGTCTTCCTTAAGTTTGACTTGACCAGAAAGCCGCTTCTCAAGCTTAAGTAGCCGAACCAACGCAGTATTATACGATTCTCCAAGAGTAACGCCGCACGGCTCTTTAAGCAATATCGGTACAACATATCTACCGTCCGGTTTCTGTTGAACTAGACTTGAATATAATATCTCACACTGCTCATCCTCTGGGTTTATGATGTTGATAGAGGGTGGCTCCTCAATTTCCCAAAAACGTTTTATTACTTTGTCGAGGGCGAGGGTGGATACAAATAGGGATGTGGTCGTTGGTGGCGGTCGACATTTTGGATCTAGTTTTCCTGTTATAACCCAACCAAATATGCTGTGGATCGCATTAGGTAGACCGGGCCCTAAATTGAGGCGTTGCCCATCGTAAAGGTCGTGGAAGAGTTCAGCCCCCAAAAGAAGGTCAATATTGTTAGGTTTGTCAAATTCGTCGTCAGCTAATGTTAAGTGTTTACAAGCATCTCTAACGGTAGGAGGAACCTCCACTGTAGGCATTTGATTTGTAATAGTGTTCATCACAATAGGACATATGTCAAAGCGAGGATCATCAGAGTCACGTGGTTGTATACAACACGACGTTACTCCTTTTATTTGATGTACAAAATTTTGTCCTAAGCCTGCGACGGCTAAGTTGCAGCGGCGTAAAGGCAACCCCAGACGCTGAGCGCAGGCAGTCGTCATAAAACAATCTTGTGCCCCACTATCAATGAGTGCTCGAACATTCATAGTGCCTCCAGGACCTTGCACGCGAACTATGCATGTACCAAGAAGAACTAAAGCGCGACTGTTCCCCACATGGGCGCTCGTACTTGTTGTACTCATCGTTATGGCGGGATTCGATGCGGTCGCCAATTGCTCCGATTCAACATTAATGCTACTGCCAGGTACCACAGTTATTGGTTCATGCAATAGTGTATGATGTCGCGCGTTGCATTTTGTGCAGTTAGATTTAGAAAAGCACTTATCCGCGCTGTGATTTGGGCGTAAACAATTAACGCAAAGGCTTTTCGATTTAATTACCCTTTGACGACCCGTTAGATTGTAGGCATGAAATAAAGGACATTTATAAATTCCATGATGCGAAAAACCGCAAAAAGCGCAATCAGGGAACTTGTTTGAGTTGTTATACGAAACTGACGCTGAGTACGTTCCTGTAATTGCATGCTCATCGTGTGGGTTTGAATACGCTTCTACATCGGAGTAAGGTCCTCCGTCTGTGTAGGGCCCCGAATTCAAGTACGGCCCTGGTTCTGAGTACGGTCCTGGCTCTGAGTCCTGGCCCGTGCTCGAGTTCGGACAGACCCCATCAAAAACATTCGGGTGTGGTAAAGATCCAAGTGTATATTCTGAGTGCGGCCCTGAGTTCACAGGGGAAGAAGCGGCATACGCGGAGCGATATGCCTGGTTATTATTTTTACGTATTTGCATATCAAGGTTGCGATTACCTTGAAATCGGGGTTGCACTCTTTGTTCTCTAGCCATTTGAGATGAAACGCACGTTTCGCTTGCCTCCAGTATTTTTACATAATCTTGAAGAAACTGTAACAAGTTGTCAAAGGAAGGTATCGCCTCTTTATTCTGAGACTCAAAACGCATCCGTGTATCAAAATCAAGATTACGAGATGCCAAATGAAAAAGTACGAATTCACCTAACTTTTCTATTTTGATTGCCTTTAGTGCATTAACTGATTCGTACAACAAACTTGTCATGTTTCGTAAATCTTTT
Organism: Plagodis dolabraria; assembly: GCA_963854805.1. Taxonomy (NCBI): domain Eukaryota; kingdom Metazoa; phylum Arthropoda; class Insecta; order Lepidoptera; family Geometridae; genus Plagodis; species Plagodis dolabraria. The sequence continues at coordinate 9,827,615 of OY978442.1, forward strand.
AAATTACCTACTTTCATCGCAGGGTAGGTACATATCTTATCTAGATAGTTTGTGGCTAATATGCGTTTGTTTTGAAAACGGCTCACGAGCGCATCAAAAACAACGCTGTAATTATCAGCTGTAACCGGTACACCCTTCGCTACTGACAAAGCGGAACCTGAGAGGCAAGACAGTAAATAGTGAAACTTTTCGATCGATGTTAAATTGTTGTTGTCGTGTACTAAAGACAGAAAAGTGTCGTAAAACGTTTGCCATAACTCTATATTTCCATCAAATTTACACAACTCGATCTTGCCTAGTCTAGCTTGCCCGATCGGCTTCGAGCCGACCGCGTTCGTGTCATCGATCGCACGGATCGCATCGGCTAAATTATCTTCGGCCGCGGCATGAACGCTGTAGTACAACATATCAAATGATTCCACTGATTTGTAATCAATAACCTGTTTTGGATCGATTTTCAGTTTTAAGGCGTTTATTTCATTCACTACTTCTATAAATTCTGAACGAACTGATTCAATACGTTTATACCTACTCTTAAAAGTACTTAATTTCGTTTTATTTTTCTGAATCTCGTTTGATAAATCATATAGAATCTGAATTTCGCGATATATGTATTCTTTTCGAGTAGTAAGTAATAATAATTGAGCATTGTCATCCGCAACCATTTCACAAACTTAAACACAAATGGTTGTTCAAAAGGGGGTACTTAAATAACACGACTATAAAACGTAAAATGTATTATTATACAAGTTTAATTGGTTTTTCTGAGCACAAAACGCTGTAACTAGTATTTTATTTTGCACTTAGGGATGTATGAATTAACTGATTAACTGTATTGTAAGCAGTTTTATAAAAGTTGTTGACCTGTATTATTGGAGTTTTTTAATAAATTTGAACCCAAAATAATCCATAGGACATCCGGCTCGAAGGACCACTTTATGTATGATAACAAAAATTGCTTGCATTTGAAAAAAAAAAGAATGAGGATAGTGGATAGGTAGGTACTAACCTCGGCCTGAGATCCAATCCTCTCGATCCCTTTACGCTGGTGAACACTTTGTTTACACTGATATTAGGTAGATATTTGTTTTAATATTTGATTTGACAGTATTTGTTATTGTTGGTGCTATACAAGTGGAAATATGGGCCCATTAGAGTAAAGATGGGAGACTTTACCAATTTAATTTAGTTAGCACTCGCGCGCGCTCACACACGTCTCTCGTATGAAGATTTCTTTCTTTTCCGTCGTGGCGCCACCACACGGCATAGCTTGATATTGACTGGCGCGCAATTCAAATCTTCTTTCTTCAGGTTGTGTTTGGCCGAGGTGAAATGAGGTTAAGGGAAAGAATTGCAAGCTTTAACAGACTGTTTTGATGTTAAATATGAGGGTTTCGACGACGTTGTACCAGCTACTGAGCTAATTTGAACGAAATTCGGTAGATATATCACTCATAATATGTAATAAAAGGATCTGGCATGCTTTAGAATGCAAAAATTAGGTGTAACAGTAGTAGTAAAGTGTGTTTGAAAATTTAACGAACTTATACCCAGTGAAGTTTTGCGAATAAAATTATTAGTTTCAAACATACATGTATATATACCTAATATATTAAATAAGGTGATGTAGTATCCTGTAATATTAATAATAAAAATATCTAGCACTAATTTAAACTTATGCCAATTTAAGCCAGTAAAAATAACATCTTTAATATGCATGTTTACTTACCTACCTTATGCTCTGTACTTAAGAGTAAAACTATAAAAGATATTAATTACCTTATGAATTACTGCCTTTTGGAATATTATCTTTGCATGCAAATATTACATAATATAATAAGAATATTACATTTGCTCATAGATTGCAATGAAATGTAACAAGTATAATGTATGCTTGTGGCGTAGTTTTCAGGCTACCTACATTATGTCGGCGTATGCTGGCTATCATATCATAATAAATGATAACATTTAATAACGTACATATTGATTGAACTTAGCGATTGAACGAAGGAGACTTAATCCCACGACACAGGATTAATCTTAATGTGGGATTCAGAGTTCATGAGCATTCAATAACTAAAAATAAGTACTTACATGACCATAAAATGTACATATTTGAGGTAATAGTGCAATTTTATTAAATTATAATCTTCTGGTAAGGACTTACTTTATTTTAAGGTCCTACTATATTATTATGTTATGCTTTATTATGTACGATTTCACTTAAACTAATGTTATATAATTCCTAATCTAAGTGGTCCTTTATGTAAACAAGTACTTTTGCACTAGCACTGCATATACTGTCTTAGATTAAGTAAGTTTTGTTTTGTAAACTTTTTGTTTGCTCTAGTTATTGTTAACGATATATTCTAGTACAAATAAATAAATTATTATTATTATTATTATTAAAACATATTAAAGTAATTTAAGGAAATTAAACCGACTTTCAAATAATAAAATAAACCTATACTTATGCGATATATAACACGTAAAACATCAAAACTGGGCGTCTACCGAATTATGTATGTAAAGTGTAAACTAATTAATTTTGAGGCCTGTAAAGAAAGAAAGAAAGAAAGAAAGAAAGAAAGAAAGAAAGAAGAAGTTTATTCCATCATCACACAACATTACAAAACTTCGCACAATTAAATTAAATTTAATAATTAAACATCAATGAATCGCAATGTTGCGTGATGCTAGGGAAGAGTCCCGTCTCAGCATGTGCCAGGTTCAAGAATGACCCTAAGCGCTGGTTTTCAGACGGCACTCCCGACAAACTATTATCAATAAAGGACTTATTGATAATAGTTTAGGGCCTGATAGCAACCTCAAAAAATAGTTGATTTACGTACCTACTTAGGTATACGACCAATTTTTATTTTTCAATTAAGTAAAATTCCTTACTCTTTAAGATAACTCTGTAAGATACAATAGCCTCTTAGATTTCCCTAATAAACAACAGCTTGTTTAATTAAAGTATATAACTTTAGTGCTACGAACACTGACTTTTAAAAACTGCACACTTTTGGAAACAACCTAAAGTGTATGTCTGGCAACACTAATGTTTACATTTTTATTCGAAATTATAACCTAAATTGTGTTATACATTATAACTAATGTGTGTTTTGATACCCTAAGTCGGTTTTTATTTATTTATTCCGTTATTTGAGACGTGTGTAATGTACGATGGTCTATCGTGAATGAGGACTAAATTGGTAGAATTTGGATACGTTTGTGTGAGTGAGTTGTCTTACACAAAATTGGTTGAATTTTATGCTACACTTTTGAATTTCTTTAGACTCCCTCTTTCTTACTTAATTGCTCTGAGCCAGCATACTGGGCACGCTGCCAACTGGTAGTGGGCTGAAACATTTGGATTGCCTGTGATTCTGCAATGACTTGTAGGTTGTCTAAAAGATTGTTGTAGCTGTAGTGATGTATATAGTTCGGAGTATTTTGTTAATAAAGGCATAGCACCGGTATAAAAAACAAGCTTTTAAGATAAGGTAACAAAAATTGACCTCAAATTGACCACTAAGACAGCCTTATACTTATTTAATTTAATTTCAACTTTAATTTATTTCGTTAGATTTTAAAAAAATGTGGCACAGGCAAACAAAACATTTGTTTTGTATAGTATTTGTCATGTTTCGGATTTCTAGTCTAAATATTCATCTCTGGGCCAACGTTTTCACCAAATATGATAAATACCAAGTTTAAAACACATTCACGTTAAGAGACTTTTGACATATGGACGGACGGACAGACAGACAACGGAGTCACGTTCATAGGGTTCCGTTTTGCTCTATCAGAAAGGACCCTAAGAATGCTACACTCAATTTAATTTGGTTTAGTCGAAAAGGGCTACTTCCAAAACCTTCGAAAAACATGACAGTATCTTTAGCATAATCCTTACATTTGTAAGGATGCGGTCCCGAAAACTATTACGAATTCTAGTGGACATGTCCACAGGTGCCTGTTCCAAATATTCTTATTATTTACTATTTTTACCCACCAGCACTGCGTCATATTGGACCCAGTTCGTTTCCCTTAAATAAAAAGTACAGCTTGAGTACCTACCGTATTTCGGAAATGATTTTTGTTCTTCTGATTTCTGATTGCTATTTTGTTGGATACACGTTTGATCTTATCATGTATATTAAGCAGTATATTATATAATATACAGTTTAATATACATATTATGAATAAGGATTCAAATATTAAATAATATCTATTAGATTACACAGTTTCTATTAAGGTTTACATAATAGGTTTAATCGTTTGATACACAGCAGAGGATAGGTGTGTATACCTATTGTATTTGTTTATTGAATAAATCTATATTTTCTTGGTAATTAAAGAGTATTTTATGTATGTCTCCATCAGTACCTTCTATCCGATAGTATATGAAAAAACTCCTTATGGCGATATCCGTACAAAATTGTGATAAGCATAAATATTATTCATATACTACTAATCATTCTTAAAAGCTTGATGCCAAGATGTGAGGTGCCGAGCTACAATGTCACCACTCCATGTCTTCCATGGGTGTCGTAAGATTTTTCCCTTAGTCCCCACTAAGGGAAAATACTGAAAAATGGGCATCAGCGCCATAGAAGCAACTGCTATCTTACGCTGCTATCCCCAAGACGCCTGCCAAGCGTGAGGATTATGGCAACTCCCCACTTAATAGAGGAGGCTGTGTATAGCAGTGGACAATCCTGCTGATACAGTGTAGATTCTTATATAATTCCCTACGAACCGAGATATGAAATGTGAGGAAAAGAAAAACCTAGGTTTACACGTTATTGATTTGGAAGAAAGTAAGCCAAGCCAAAATTAATTGATTCTATGTAGTGCACTTCTATCGCTCTTTAATGAAGGTCAATATAGATCCTTGTATTATGATCTGCGATGCAAGCCGCCAAACATACATACAAAGTAAGTTGTATACACAAGAAAGCGTTTCCTAAACTCACGAAACACACCCACACATGTAACCCAAATCGAACTCACTAAACAAACAAACACATAAATCTTACGAGCATCCGCTTCCGCTTCCCCATCGAGTCGGAAACCCTTCCGGTTTGACACCATTGTCATCATGGTTATATCTAAATTTCGATCACACTTGATTATCGTGAGAGATCTCTACAGACAGATCTACCAACTTATTTGTTCCAGTGGTATAAAAAAGAACTATGAAATCCCCATACATTAAAGCAGTTTTGGATTGTTTTCTAAACCAACACCGCTCCCTTCAACTGAACGGTTAAGTTGGTGGCACTTAAATTATAGTCACCAAATTATGATGTATTGACTGTCGGTCTCTTTCGAACTGCGGTGGAAAGAAAGAGATGGAATGCTTTTAGGGTTCAATGGTGTTAGGGTTGAAAACAGGCGATATAAATGTAGTAAGAAAATATTGGATGTGGTATGTATAAGGTGGGGTACCTTACCACATACATACCACATTAGAGTATTACGTAATACCATAGTTTTTGATTTCTTGTCATGACAGGACGAATTCATTAAAGATGTATTCTGTTTTGCGCTTAAAATGCATACCTACAACTAAGAAGGTAGCTGATCCGAAATTGAAAGGTTACCAGTACTAATTCTCACAAGCAAATCAGAACTATTACGAAGTCCAAAGCGCGCGGTGAAGCATGTCCATGATTCGATCCGCACTGCCGCCAGCTTGAGCTTCATACATAGTGGCAGAGCATTTTGCGAATGCTCGCCTGACTAGTTACCAGAATCAAGTACAAAACTTAATAATGTGTTACTGCAGTCGTTGAGAGTCAGTAATTTACAGGCACATAAGACTGAAAAACTGTAGGTGTGTCTCAGGTTGATGAACGCAGTTATAGGCAGAGATCAGATAAGCACCGTGTTCGAGCGAGCGAGTTTCGTAAAAAACCCATTAAAAAATCGGGCCCAGCGAGTCGAGCTCACGTACTGTTGTACCGAACTCATGTACTGGCTCCAAACCTTCCGTACTCGAATGTACACGGTTTAGAGCCCACATAAAATTTAAAATCAAAAATCTCTATTTATAATCAAATCGTTCTTAGTAATTCGGATTCAGATCCTAAGTTTTTTTTTTTTTATATTTATCAACCATATAACTTTGAATGTTATACACGGCAAGTCCAATACATTTAGTTCATTATTTTAGAAGTTTAAATTATGATATTCATTACTGAAATATTTCATACACTACAATCTGTTTTATGTAATAAGTACACTGGATTATAGTTTTTACGTTATACATCTTTCATAATACAATATTTATTAATAAATTTGAAGGTAAATTACAGATTTACATTGATTATCTACAGTTTCTACACTCAATCAGTCGTCATATATTAATCTATATTTAATGTGAAAACGAGGATTCAGTCAGGCGCATCGTCATATTAGTTTAGTTTAGTGAATAAAATGCGTTGGATTCTAGGAATCTTTTTATTTTAGATTTAAACTCATTTATGTGCAGTCTAGTTGTACTGAGAGGAAGTTTGTTATACATAATTATTTTATTATAAATACCTTGCTTCTTTACTTTAACTAATTTGGTCTTGGGCTGATGCAATTTTTCTTTGTTGCGTAAGTTGTAACTTGGACTGTCCATTACTTTAGGGAAATTTTCTTTTTCACTGTGTATCTCTATAAGACTATTGTAAATGTATAGAGATATTACCGTCCTGATTTTATTTTTTATGAAAAATGGTTTAGCTGAATCACGCTTTTGCAAACCGTTTATTATTCTAATTGTCCTCTTCTGACATTTAAGGATTTGTTTTATATTTGTAGCATTGTCCCAAACCGTAACAGCGTAACTAATAAGAGAATGCACATAGGCATAATAAACTGTTATCAGTGTTTTTTTATCCAATACTGGTTTAAGCCTAAATAATGCATAGTTCGCACTAGAAAGTTTCTTGCTAAGTGAATCTATATGACAAGAGTGGCTAATTGTTTGATCAATGGTATAACCTAAGAATTGGTTTTCATTCACTGTGAAATTACGCTCTATACCCTTCTTTGCTTGGTATTCCATTATTGTGGTTTTATCAGCGTTCATAATAATTCCATTAACTCTAAACCAGTTTTTGAGAATGGTCATAACAAGGTCTATCTTATTTCCTAAATCATTTTTTTTCTTGTCTTTGATCTCAACGTGTGTATCATCTGCAAAAAGACTAATAAAACTCCATTCCGGCAAACATTTGGCCAAGTCGTTAATGTAAATTAAGAATAGAACAGGGCCAAGGATTGACCCCTGCGGCACTCCTATGTTAGCATTACCTAAATCTGAACTTTTTCCGTTTACGTATACTACTCGGGATCTATTGGCTAGATAAGATCTCATCATATTCAATTCTGCACCAGTAAACCCATAGTATTCTAGCTTTAATAAAAGTACATCGTGTCTAAGGCAGTCAAATGCTTTTGATAGATCGCAATAAATACTGGCACATTTTTCTGAAAATATGCCAGTATTTTAAAATTTGTAATTGAACTTAATAAGAGCGTCGTAGACGCCTAAATTGAATAAATGAATTTGAATTTGAATTGAATAGCATTTTGCGAATACCCGCCTGGCTAGCTACCACCCTCAAGTAGAAAATCTGTCGCACCAAACGGTGCGTTCCGTCAGCTGTCCTTGAGAACCAGTAACTCTAGGTAAGCCTCAACAACATCTTCGACCACATCCTCACTTACCATCAGGTGAAATAGTGATCAAAGGTAAACCTATAAGGTATAAAAAAAAAGATTTATATACCATATCCAAACCTATCACATCATAGTTCACACCAATTCCAATTATTATTATTTATTGAAGGTTAGATAAGATGATTAACGTCAAATTTATATCGTCAGCTAGTATTTAGCCGGTCACCACTCATCGTCCTGCCCGGGACAGAGATTACATAAGAGTTACTTCTTGCTCAGTAACTATGTTCATAGAAACTACGTCTACTGGTATGGTAATCTGTGTATTACATTGAAATTGCCGGTTCTAATTGCTTTATTGAACCCGCTGCCACACGCCTTTCAATTTTGATTCAACATTTTTTATTAGACGATGATTAAATAATAATTTTTGATTGTAAAATGTTTTAGTGCTTGTGATGTGTTTACAATGCTCAATGTTTATTGAGTTTGCTAAGTACATACAAGGTGTTTCGATAATAACTTGCATTAAAACAAAAACTGTTAAAATAATAAAAAAACTTTAGCTAGGTTCTAGTCACGAAGTTTGTAGCGCTCTGTTATACCGATATTTGGATTTAGGAACTTTTTCCGCTTTTATTTTATTCGCGGGAATATAGGTTTAAAACATATCCTTAGGAACAGTAATTAAACAACTTAAAACGGCTTAAGTCGGGTATATTTATCATTTATCATGTATATTTATCAATCCCCCCATTGGGTGCCGGGTCAGAATTGCACCTGCCCATTTCTTCCCATGTGGGTGTCGTAAAAGTCTACTAAGGGAAAAATACTATTAGAAAGTGGGCAGCAGCGCCTTCTTAAGAACTATGCTATCTTGCACTGCGATGCCCAAGCCGCCTGCCAAGCATGGATATTTTGGCAAATACCCCATACATAGGGGAGTCTGTGTTCAGCAGTGGACAATCCGGCTAATACAGTACAGTTCTGGCGTGGTTAACTGGTGGGAGGAGGCGCGGGACCGCTCGCGCATTCAGCCGCAGCCATGCATCACCGACGTTGCTTGAGCCTGGATTACTCTTCTTGAGGATGTCTCTTACACAGAGGGTATCCCCACCCCACCTAAGTTTTCTACGCTGAAAGAAAGCGCTGCTGCCCACATTCTGGTGTGTTACCCTTAGTCGCCTCTCACGACACCCTCGGGTAGAGATGGGGGTATGACATTCTACCCCGGCACCCTATAGGTGACGGAATACTATCGGGGTTTTTGTCGGTAGTAGGGCTTATTAAACCACCCGCTCCTCTGCGAGTGCGCCCGGGCAAAAGTATTCTCCCCATGCCAAAAAAGGATGGGCACTGAATCATTGATTGTACCTATTTACTTAAAAACGTGTGTGTCCATAAACATTTGCCGATGAAATTATAAACAGTTTAAAGCTATTATACACGCATTGTAAACTATAATTAAGTTAAACTAGCGGGAAACTTTCCCCCATAACTAATCTAATGAATGTGTCATGTTAAAATATGTTTACGATCATAACTTTAATCGTTTTATTACGCGCTTTTTATTGAAGCTTATTCAATAGCTTGTCGGATGTCCAGTTCTTTTTAGGGTTCAGTTTTGATACGGAACTCTTTTTATTTTATTTATGTTATTGTAACGGAACAATTTCGAGGACCGTCTGATGTTAAGCAGACTATCCTCTGCCTATACCAGATGCATTTCGTCACAAGTCACGAATTGCACTGCGCCCGTTCACTTGAGACATCTTTGTGCCGTAGTTTCACTGGCTCTCAAGGACTGGCTGCCGGAACACACCGTTAGGTGCTTGGCGACAGATTTTTTTACTTGAATGGTCGCTAGCCAGGCGGGCGTTTGCAAAATGCCTTTCCACTGGCGAGCTGGCGGCGGGATTCGAACCATGGACCTGCTGCGCGTCAGTCCAAAGCCAATGCCACTGAGCCATCACTGCTTGAAAAACTCTTGATAATTTCACTGTGTATAATTTTATTGGTCATATTTTCAGATCTATTTTGTACACGTATAGCAATAACATTTAATTTGTAATGTCATTGATGAATATAGATTTTTTTATTATAATATCGTGCGGGATAATATTTAAGAGTATTTAAAAAAGCTTTTGATGTGGTAAGTATCCTATCCAGGGTATCGCTTGGAAGGGGGATTTAAATCATTAGAAAGTTTCTACCATGTCTTTTTAAAGATATAAAAGTTCGAAGTGATGATTTAAAATTGACGTGGTGAAAATTTGCCATTACCTTTAAGACATAATATTCCAAAAAATAATTTTGAGTCTAAAATATATTTTAGGAAACAGCCGACTATAATCAAAGTTTAAAGTAGTTTTTTAGTATATTTAAAGTGGCATTTAGATTAAATAAAGCCAGATGGCTCTAGGGATTATTTTAACAGAATTTTATATGTAGTACATAATATATAACAGCATAGGTTTCCTTGAAAAACCGTTCGTACTAACGTGGTACTAACCATAGATATATTAGATACTAGCTGTACCCGCGACTTCGTTCGCGATTGCCGTACCTGCACACTAATTATTCACATTTGTGCACTGTTTATCTCATATTAAGCAACACTGTGGTCTGCGGTGAAGCACTCTTATAGTAAACCATAGCTCAGAATGCAGCTTTCTACTTTGGATTTCAAAACTCCCGGGTGGTATTTTCCAGAAGACAGTAGTTAAGTAACTCAGAGAGTTCTTTCCCGGTTCCCACTACAATGAAGCGATAAGTTTATTAGATCTTGTGACCACCAATATGGAGAGTGTGAGAACTATTGAGTGTGCATGCTCAAGGTCTATGGGTCAGCTTCAACCAACCAGAGAGCCCCATGCAATACCAACAATTTGCCATACACCTCTGCCATTGAACAAAACATGCACAGAAGCAGCGCAGAGGAAGAATCAGAGTATCACCACTAACCAGGATATGGTTACCAAGGTTTTGGTATTTTCAGATGCAATAGGCAAAAACTTTGGTTCATTACTAGGTAATTCACTTCACTGCTCTGTAGAAAATTACTGCATGCCTGGTGCTTCTTATCAACAGATTGAGAAGAAAATTATGGCTTCTGAAATTGATAGGAATACCATTGTTATATTGTACTTAGGCCAAAGTTTAGGTATTGACAGGAAACAGTTAATAGCAAATGTTACCTCATTGATAAGCCTTAGTGCATTTAAAATTATGTTATGTGCTTTTCCCTATTCAGAGGCACTGACTAAAAATCAGAATGAGCATATTCATTCTTTAAATACCATATTATTTAATATGACATGTCGTCATAGTGACAAACTTTTATTTTTTGACTGTAATAAATTTATTACTAAATTTATGTTGACTCGGGATAGGATGTACCTACCTAAGAAATATAAAAATCTGATTGCTACTTTGGTAGCTTATAATATTGAGTCGGTTATAGGAAATATAACCAAGTCTTCTATTGACGCTCCAGATTTTAGTACATGTACTAATAGAAATGTGGAGTCAGACTATTTAAACTTTTAAGTCCGACAACAGGGAAGTGTTCTGACATAGCACTGTACTACCAAAATATAAATCGCTTCCCTGGCAAAATACTTGAAATTGAAATGCTCTTAGATAAATATCCTTTTGATATATTATGCTTTACTGAAACATGGCTAAGAGCAGATACAATGTTATTTAATGTTAAGAATTTTAGTGTAGGCAGTGCGTTTAACAGATCATCTGCAGAAGGAGGAGGGTGTATTATTCTTGTAAATAATAACTTAAAATTTAAAGAACGCCGTGACTTAGTCAGATGTTCTGTCGAACGTGTCTGTGAAGTTGCTTGTGTGGAGGTGGACAGGCATCTTGTGTTGTGTGTATATCGACCACCAACAGATCAAGGTCGTGCTCAAAATTTTGCAGAATTTTTATCCACTATGGAAAGTATACTGCGGAAAATCTCTAAATGCAGAAAACCCATATTTGTATGTGGTGATTTTAATATAGATATTTTAATGAATTCTAAAAATAAGACTGATCTTATTTCATTATTTAAGTCATTTAATTTGAAATTTCTGTTCTGTGAGCCCACTAGGATAACAGACACTTCATCTACCTGTATAGACAATATATACTCAAACTGTAAGATTAAAGAAAAGTTAATATTGAAAGGTATTAGGTCTGATCATGAGGGCCTTGCGATAAAATTTGATGGAAATAGAGAAACAGAGAGGTATGAAGTTGAACATAGGCCGTTAACAACCAGTAGGCTAGAAATTCTCGGTACCAACATAGAAGCTAAGCTTGGCATAACAAGTTTTTCTCACTGTGACCCGAATGACATCTACAATAACTTATTTTCTTTAGTAAATATTGAGTTTCAAAAAGTTTGTCCAAAAATAAAGAAACAAATAAATGGAAAATTGAAGTTTGGTGATTGGGCAACTAGAGGTATCCGAAAAAGTAGAGATTATTTGTTTGATCTGTATCGCAGGAAAAATTTAACATCTTGCAAGCAGTTTCATGATTATGTTAGGAACTATTCAAAAATTTTTAAGTCTGTTTGCTTGTGTGCTAAATCTCTTTTTATTAGAGACAAAATTAGCAAGTCTAAAAATAAAATAAAAACCATTTGGAAGACTATAAATACTGAGACTGGTAAGAATAAACCTAGAGATTCAACATATGTCTTAACTATTAATAAACATCAAATCTCTGATCCAATACAAGTGGCGAATATATTTGAAATTTTTTTTTCTAACTTACCCCTAGAAGCCACTAAATCATTGGATTCTTGTCCCAATGTAGCAGAAGCCCTATTAAAACATAATTTTCCCTGCAAAACACCGGACTTCTCTTTCAGATACACGTCAAACTTTGAAATTATAAAGACATTCAAAAGTTTAAACATAAAGAGTACTGAAGACTTGTGGGGTATGTCAGTTAAAGTGGCAGAGTCCATTATTTGCATTATTGCACCATACTTAGTAACAATATTCAATCTTTGTGTTGATAGAGGAAGTTTCCCCGACTTAATGAAACTAAGTAAAATCACTCCAATTTTGAAGTCGGGGGCTGCATCTGACCCTTGCAATTATAGACCTATTTCCATCTTACCCGTTCTGAGTAAAGTATTCGAAAAAATTATGCTCAAACAACTTTTATCTCATTTTAATGAGCATAATATATTGAATGAGAATCAGTTTGGTTTCACTAAGAGCAGATCGACAACAGATGCAGGTGTTCAATTGATGTCACATATACTTGAAGCCTGGGAGAGTTCACATGATGCTATTGGCGTATTTTGTGATCTTTCCAAGGCATTCGACTGTGTAGAACACTGCACTCTGATTCGTAAGCTTTCACACTATGGTGTTCGTGGAAAAGCTTTGAATCTAATAGAGTCATATCTGTCTGACAGGCTACAGATGGTTGGAATAAATGGCAATACTTCTTCCGGGTCTTTCGTAAAAATAGGTGTACCGCAGGGATCAATTTTGGGACCTTTTCTGTTCCTAGCGTATATTAATGATCTGCCTTGCATGGTCAAAGATTTCTGCAATATTGTTTTATTCGCCGATGATACCTCTCTGATTTTTAAAGTAGATAGGAAAGATAGTGAACTCATTCATGTAAATAATGTGTTATCTATGATCTCTGGATGGTTCGCCGCTAATAATCTTCTGTTAAATTCAAAAAAGACCAAATGTTTAAAGTTTTCATTACCAAATGTTCCTTATGTTGAACCAAACATTAATCTTGGCCTAGATAAACTCTCTATTGACAAAGCGACAGTCTTTCTGGGAATCAAAATGGATTCAACTTTACAGTGGGATCCACATATACATGATCTAGCCGGAAGACTTAGTTCTGCTGCATATGCAGTTTGTAAGATAAGACAGTTAACAGATGTAGCTACTGCACGGCTAGTTTATTTCGCATACTTCCACAGTATTATGTCGTATGGTGTATTGCTGTGGGGAGCTGCTGCTGAGATAGAGACAATCTTTATCTTACAAAAGCGTGCAATTCGAGCCATATATGAAATGGATCCTAGGGAATCTCTAAGGGATCTTTTTAAAGAAATTGATATATTAACTTTACCGAGTCTGTATATATTTGAAAATATTATGTATGTTCGGAAAAATTTGAGTAAATTTAAATTAAACAGTGACAACCATCATTACAACACTAGGAACAAATATAAATTAACGGTACCATGTTTTAGATTAGCAAAGACAAATAAAAGGTCCTTTTTAGGTAATTGTGTGCGGTTTTATAATAAAATTCCCGAACATATTACAATGCTCACAGAAGGAAAATTCAAATTGCACGTGAAAAATATTTTGATGAAGAAATCCTACTACACAGTTTGTGATTACTTAAACGACAAAAATGCTTGGAAAATTCCACCTCTGCCAAGCCATCACATGTCTCCTACGTAATTTAAACAAATATTGTAATAATTGTATAATATTGTTTATAACACATTGTAAAAAGACGTTTAAAAGAATGGCCCCGAGTTTCTTGCCCGTTCTTCTCGCAGTGGCTCTATAAACTTTTTTTGCTGAACGTGGCAGTACAATGTAGAATATTTCAATATTAAAATTTGTAATTGACCTTCATAAGAGCGTCGTAGACGCCTAAATTGAATAAATGATTTTGAATTTGAATTTGAATTTGAACGTTGAAGCAAAGTACCTTGTGCGTTTCTTTAGAATTTCGATTTTAAAACGGCGGTTTGTTTGACGGTAGATCGTTTTTTTTTATTTCTCATTCTCGGAAAGTAGTGTTTGTTTGATCTGAGTAGCGGGTGGGAGACGCTCTTTCCCACCTAAGGCCGGGAAAAACATTGGTGTAAACAAAGTTATATGTCTAAGATTTTTCGTTGTAAAATATTATGTTGTTGTAAAACAATTAATAACAACTATGTTTGGCAGGGTAGTAACTAAATATAAGGTAAAAAGTGTAGGTTAAAAAAAATTCAAACTTTCCCTAAATTTCATTGTTCTAACTCCTAGTGTATCTTTGTATCTTCTACTCATGTTTATTATTTTTAGTAAATATTTAGAAAAACTACTATTTTTTTACCCTCCTCATATTTTAATGAAAAGTAGAGTGTTTAACACGGATGTAAGTCAACGATTCCTACTTGGACTATAGCCGCATTAATTTTAAAAATATACTGCTCATGTTATTGAAATCAAAATAAATAATATAAAAAAACATACTATATTTATATCGTTATTCCTTATATTAGTAGTGAAAAGCAGAGAGATTCCTATTCGGGCTATAGCCGCCCGAAAATATTCCAAACAAAATTTTACGTAAAATTTCACAAATAGTTCAAACCTCTCAATAAATTTTTAGTAAGTATGTTATTTTATCAATGAATATTTTTTAGAAAAGCTACATTATTTACTTTCTTTAAATTCGATATGAAAAGTAGAGAGCTGACCGCGGGTGAAAGTTACCAATTCCTTTCGACCCTTGTATAACAGTCTACTAAAGTTGTGCACTTCCAACTTTCAACGGATTAAATCACGTATATTTATCATTATTTTTGTCCCGACAGTCACCCCGTCACCACGATCACTACAAAGTGTTTGAAACGTCGGGACAAAAATAATGATAAATATACGCGATTTAAACCGTTTAAAGTTGTTTAATTACTAAGTGTAACAATCGCGAAAACCTAAGACAACATTGTGCACTTTCATTGCGCAGTCTCCGAAATGTATCCGTGAAAAGAAAGATATATAGTTTAAAAAACTGACTGTGGTGAATGTACCACATTTTAGAGTTTTATCGTAGCAAGCTTGCAAAACTAAATAAGGGTGCCGTGCTGCCCGTGGGGCGCCGGGCTGCCCGTGGGATGCCGGTCTGTCCGTGGGGTGTTTGGCTTCCCGTGGGGTTCCGGGCTGCCTGTGGGCTTAAGATGAGCCGTACGTTCAAGGGTTTCGCAACATTCCGCGGTCCAAGTTATTTAAAACGAAATATTTAGTTTGTGATATCTGTAATTTCTGAACTGCAAAACTGAGGACTTTGAAATATTAACGGGAAAATAATTAAATTACCACTATTGTAACAAAAAAAGAATGATTGAAATCGGACTACGCGTTAATAAATTACAACTAAGTGTAAATTTTGACTTTCATCCCTTTTCCCAAGAGAACCGTACTGAATTTCGGGATAAAAGTATCGTATGTCCTTCTTCGTAGTATGAACTCGAATCGTGCTAAGTTTCATTCAAATCCATTCAGTAGTTTTGAAGTGATGCGAGGCCGGGATACAGACAGACAGCCAGAAAAAAAAAAAAACAGTTTTTGCATCAGTATCAGCTTCAGATTGCTCTCAAAACATATTTTCAAAATATCTGTAATGTACAGAATTGGACCTGTTACAGTTTTATTATAAGTATAAATAGATAAATTTAAGCGTCTTACCCTTCGCGCTTCCCTACCCGCCTTCTGCAACCTGTTATAGGTATAGATTAGACTGATTAGAGCATTGCGTGTTATGAAAAATATACGTAGGGAAGTTGTGCTTATCGTAATAAAAAAAACTGTGTTTTATCGTTTGAAAAATCAGTCTTTTGGAGAGGTCCGACTACAGACCTATCTATTATACCTATACGATAAAGTGCAAACACCAGCTTAAGATGAGCCGTACGTTCAAAGGTTCCTGTACATTCGGGGTGTCAAGTTATTTGGAACGTAATATTTAGGTTGTGATGTCTGTAATTTCTGAACTGCAAATCCGATGACTTTGAGATATTTACGTGATAATTTTAAAGCACCACTATTCTAATTTAAAAAATCGGCCAAGTGCGAGTCGGACTCGCGCACGAAGGGTTCCGTACCATTAGCTATACAACATTAGACTTCATATTTTAACCTTTTTAGAGTTCCGTACCCAAAGGGTAATAGCGGGACCCTATTACTAAGACTTCGCTGTCCGTCCGTCCGTCCGTCCATCCGCCTGTCACCAGGCTGTATCTCAAGAACGGTGATAGCTAGACAGTTGAAATTTTCACAGATGATGTATTTTTATAGCCGTTATAACAACAAATACTAACAATAAAATAAATATTTAAGGTACCCCCATACAACAACCTTGATTTTTTTCCCGTTTCTTGCTCGATACTAATAACGGTGACTGGTAGACGCTTTAACTATTCACAGAAAATTTAGTTTTATGTTTTCTTTAAATATAATTAATTAAATTAGAATAAATAATAAAGGGGGCACCCATGCAATAAAATTTCAGATAATGGTACGGAATCCTTCGTGCGCGAGTCCCATTCGCATTAGGTCGGTTTTCTTGTTTTAACGTGCGCGAGTCCGACTCGCACTTGGCCAAATTTTTGTATTTTTTGTTATAGCGGCAACATAAATACATCATCTGTGAAAATTTCAACTGTCTAGCTTTCACCGTTCTTGAGATACAGCCTGGTGATAGACGGACGGATGGATGTACGGACGGACAGCGAAATCTCAGTAATAGGGTCGCGTTTTTACGCTTTGGGTACGGAACCCTGAAAAGAACGTATGAAATCGGACAACGCGTTAATAAATTACAACTAAGTGTATATTTTGACATTCATCCTCACTTCCAAGAGAACCATACTGAATTTCAGGATAAAAAGCATAAATTATCCTACCTCGTAGTATGAACTCAAATCATACTAAGTTTCATTGAAATCCATGCAGTAGTTTTGGAGTGATGCGCGGCCGGGATACAGACAGACAGACAGACGGACAAAAATAAAAAAATACAGTTTCGGCATTAGTATCAGCTACAGAGTACTGTAATTTTTTTTTTCAAAATATCTGCCATGTGCAGAATTGGACCTGTTACAGGTATAAATAGATAAATGTAAGCGTCTTACCCCTCGCGCTTCCCTACCCGCCTTCTGCAACCTGTTATAGGTATAGATTAGACTGATTAGAGCATTGCATGTTATGAAAAATATACGTAGGGAAGTTGTGCTTATCGTAAAAAAAAAACTGTGTTTTATCGTTTGAAAAATCAGTCTTTTGGAGAGGTCCGACTACAGACCTATCTATTATACCTATACGATTAAGTGCAAACGCAAGCTTAAGATGAGCCGTACGTTGAAAGGTTTCTGTACATTTTGGGTGTCAAGTTATTTGGAACGTAATATTTAGGTTGTGACGTCTGTTATTTCTGAACTTCAAACCCGATGACTTTGAAATATTTACAGGATAAATGGTAAAGTACCCCTATT
The DNA here is from genome assembly GCA_963854805.1 of Plagodis dolabraria. Classification (NCBI taxonomy): domain Eukaryota; kingdom Metazoa; phylum Arthropoda; class Insecta; order Lepidoptera; family Geometridae; genus Plagodis; species Plagodis dolabraria. The sequence goes on from OY978442.1 coordinate 9,845,556, forward strand.
CTAACAAAAAAATCGGCCAAGTGCGAGTCGGACTCACGCAAGAAGGGTTCCGTACCATTAGCTATACAACATTAGACTTCATATTTTAACCTTTTTTTGTTTTAACGTGAGCGAGTCCAACTCGCACTTGGCCAGTTTTTTGTATTTGTTGTTATAGCGGCAACAGAAATACATCATCTGTGAAAATTTCAACTGTCTAGCTATCACCGTTCTTGAGATACAGCCTGGTGACAGACGGACGGACGGATGGACGGACAGACGGACGAACGGACAGCGGGACAGACCGTTTTAACCTTTGGGTACGGAACCCTAAAAAGAACGTCTGAAATCGGACTACGCGTTAATAAATTACAACTAAGTGTATATTTTGACTTTCATCCCCTCTCCCAAGGGAACCATGCTGAATTTCGGGATAAAAAGCTAAATTATCCTACCTTGTAGTATGAACTCCAATCATGCTAAGTTTCATTGAAATCCATTCAGTAGTTTTGGAGTGATACGCGGCCGGGATACAGACAGACAGACAGACAGACAGACAGACAGACAGACAAAAATAAAAAAAAATATAGTTTCGGCATCAGTATCAGCTACAGAGTACTGTACATTTGTTTTTTTCAAAATATCTGCCATGTACAGAATTGGACCTGTTACAGTTTTATTATAAGTATAGATATAGATATTGCTTCCTCTTTTCCTACCACAGGAACAGCTGCTATGGAACCATTCACTGAATATGGCGCCACATTCTCTTGAAAGCGTTTATATAGTTATGTATATGAGTATTTTTTTTATTTTTACTAATTATTTTAAACAGTTTAAAGCATCATGGCAATCAATCAAGATATTTTTTTCTAAAGAAGCTTATCTATCAGATGGTCTAGTCGTCTAGTAAATGGAAAACCTATCAAAATGAAATATTCAACATTAAATAGTAATATTATTGTCTGGTTGATTGTAAGTAGTTTTATGTCACGTGATGCGATAGGTACTTGACTAATTTAGATGTAATTCGTATCTAATAAATTTATTTTGGAGCTCCGGGAGTTTGCTGCTGTTTAGTAACAAATTATATTCTATTTTTTGGCCAAGGTTTTGTGTTTGAACTTAATTGAAATAAAACTTATATATATTAATTACAGTTAAGAACGCGCCATACCAGTGCGGAAAGATGGATTTCCCCAATGCGACCGAATGCACAAGTTAGGTCCCGCTTCGCAGGGCTCGAAAATACCAAGCTGTATGGGGTTTTTGGTGAGCAAATTATGTACGGCATGACCTTAATAATCCGTCGTAATTGTTCAATGTGTTTTAATAGTTAGGCTAACATTATCCTTGAAGCTTACGATCGGATTTCGTATCTTGACAAAAAATACCTAGGTATAGACTCAAGATTTATAGTCGCATGCAGCGAAATAATGACAGACCATAGTATAAAAATCATTAACATATTGCAGCTATTTGAAATTATGTCTAAAAGTGCGAGTGAGAGAGCTGCAAAATGTAAAAAGCCTCTTAATGTCTTAATTATTTTGTTATTTTCATTGTCGTATTGACACAACCTATGTCTCATTTCAATAATTTGGCTAACTGGTAACGGGTAGTTTTACGTCACGCTAGGAATTAATAGTTGGACCATGGGTCATTGTATTTTACCGTGGATACAAATTGTAGTTGAACTATGGGTACATTACATCGATAAACAACTAGTTGAACTACTATGTAGCAGATCTTCTTTAAAGTCGTTTTTTATGCCTGATAGGTTAGCCTTTGACCACTATATCACTTGATGGTAAGTGATGTGGTCGGAGATGTTGTTCAGGCTAACCTAGAATTACTGGCTCTCAAGGACAGCTGCCGGAACACACCGTTAGGTGCTTGGCGACAGATTTTCTACTTGAGGGTGGTAGCTAGCCAGGCAGGCATTGGCAAAATGCCCTACCACCATGCCATAATGACTGCCATCCTAAGATAACAACCGGGACCGACGGCTTAACTTGCCTCCGAAGCACGGAAGCGCTCAGTAGTATACTACTACACCGCTGGTGACATTATAATGTCACCAGCGGTCACCCATCCAAGTCATGACCGAGGCGGACGATGCTTAACTTTGCTGATTGGTTCAGAACGGCTAAGCAAACTTGGCTACGAGCACTTCAAAGGTCCGTCTTGATTGTACCAACGGAGTAACAGATGTGTGCCTCGAAAAGTAGTGTGGAAGCACTTACAGTGTTTATGTGCACTGTAGCTAGTGAAGTTATAAGGCGAACGAGACATAAGACCTTACGACTCGGAGTAACTATTGAAATGTTCGTAGCGTAGTGTAGTAAAGTCGGAGTTTGCCTGTGGTGACTTAGGTTATCTTGAGTAGATGATGACGATTGCTGATTATGAAATATAATAAAATACTTTGTTTATGTTAGAACGTGTATTGCGCTTGGTGGCTACATGATGAATGTATCTAATAGATTAATACTAACTTAATAGCTATGTCGACTATATTTGAGTCATACATTACAGTAGTTTTCTTACCCGTTTTAACCGGTCAGGTAAGTTAAGCAAGTTTATGAAGCAGTGGTGGCTCTGTGGCATTGACTATGGACTGCCGCGCAGCAGGTTCATGGTTCGAATCCCGCCGCGGGCATGCAATCATGAGCTTCACCACATGTTGGAAGGACATTTTGCGATTACCTACCCGCCTGGCTTGCGACCACCCTTAAGTAGAAAATCTGTCGCCAAGCACCTAAGGGTGTGTTCCGGCAGCAGCCCTTGAGAGCTAGTGAAATTACAGGCACATGAGACTTAACAACTATGTCTCAAGGTGACGGGCGCAGTGCAATTCGTAACTTGTAACGAAATGCAACTCTTATAGGTAGAGGTTAGTCCGCTTAACATCAGGTGGGACTCGAGCATGTTCCGTCATAATAACATAAAAAAAAAACATCCGTTACGGTTATGAGTTGGATGGGTGACTGCTAGCGCCTTTACTACTGAGCGTGCACGTGCTTCGGTGGGCACGTTGAGCCGTCGTCGATCCCGGTTGATGTTTTATTTTTGTCTTATGAATGGTGGTAGGGCATTTTTCGAATGCCTGCCTGGCAAGCTACCACCCTTAAGTAGAGAATCAAGCCAAGCACCTAACAGTGTGTTCCGGCAGCTATCTTTGAGAGCCATCACAGAGCGCAGTCAAGTGGTCCCATTTAAATTTGAGTGAGATCTGATCTGACGAGTAGTAAGTACTTCAGTTATCCCTATATAATAATGCGTATTGAATGTTTGAATTATTTTTTTTGTTTAAGTATATAGTACCTAAAATAAGTTTCAATATTCAATACAGTTTATTAAATTCTTCACTGAAAAGTCAAGGTCCTAAGACGTTATGCCAAACGTAGAATTTCCGAGAACCAAAGTATCTTGATATGTTGAATGTATTAAAAAGTTTTACGACGAATTTGGGTAAGATTTATGTTTAATTAAGTCCTGACTTGACTTAACTATCGTATTTTCGCAGAAGGCTCGTGTTCACTAAAGTTTTTAGAATCTCGATAACATCACGAAATATATGTCGTCGTAAGTTGTGTCGTCATCATCGTGTATATATATCATATATGTATATATCGTATATGTGTATGTATCATCATATTTTATGAGGCACAGATTAGATAATCAGTACTAATATTATAAATGCGAAAGTAACTCTGTCTGTCTGCCTGTTATGATTTCACGCCAAAACTACTGGACCGATTTAAATGAAATTTGGTATGGAAATAGTTTGAGACCCGGGAAAAAACATAGGATAAGTTTGATCCAACTGCGCAAAAAGAAATTAATGTTTTTGCGCGATAACCGACATACGCGCGGACGCAGCCGCGCCCGGAAAGCTGGTAGTTTTATATACAGGGTTATTGGTAAATGGCTAACAATCTTTTAGGGTTGACTTCTGCTAACCTAACAAAAAATTAGAAATGTGTTGTTTTATGATTTTTTTTTTTAAATATTTTTGATGTGTTTTTGACGCAGTAAGCACGAGGACCATCTGAATTTAAAAGTCATGTGCCTGTAATGTATTATTTCGTATATTTTATTACTTTACTCGATGTAAATATTCAAAACCCTGTTCAAAGGGTGCAAGGCGCGGCAACGCGGCGGAGTAGGCATTCAAACAAAAAAAGCCCAAATCATCTCAAAATTTTTGTTCAGACTAGCAGAAGTCAACCCTAAGAGGTTGTTAGCCATTTACCAATAACGCTGTACTTCAAACTAACTCCAAACCGTCCTCGTTTTATTGACACTGCACAGCGCTCGTAACTCCAAGACGTTAGTTCGTCTCGTTTGCCCAGTAATTTCACTTGCTACAATGCCCTTTACGCCTGTTTGCGCGCTACTGCTTCGAGGCAGAATATCTGACACTTGGGTGGTAGCCACCAAGACGGACACTTCTTAATGAGAACTACTTTTTATTTAAGTATTTTTTAATAGCTGATAGGCTGGTCTTGGACTACTATCTCACCTGATAGTAAGTGATGATGTGGCCGAATATGTTGTTCAGGATAACCTAGAATTACTGGCTTTCAAGGACAGCTGCCAGAACACATTGTTTGGTGCTTGGCGACAGATTTTCCACTTAAAGAGTGGCCAGGCGGGCATTCGCAAAATGCCCTTTTACCATGCGAAGAAACTCATGCCGGCAGTGGGGATCGAAGGCTGGACCTTCGGCACGTCAGTCCATAGGTATTACCCACAGAAAAAAGAAAGCAATATCTCTATGCTATTACCGCACGGCCATCTTTGCTTCAACAATTCAAAACTTAAACATATATCAAAATTCAAAACCGTATTACACATTCAAAAACTATTAACTACACTAAGCTCTTTAAAAGAACCATTCACCGTCACCTAAACCTGGACACAAAGCCAATCGTTCATATTAACATCTGCACCAGACTTGGCCCTGCTAAATGGATCGAGAGAAAGATTAAAAAGATTTCCAAGGGTTCGGGCCATAAACGGGCCTTAAATTTAAAACTTAGATCAAAGGCAATGTGTCACGTACAAACAACGCATTCGCACTTACTATAGACGTTTTAATCCTGCACTTGAAATATGGCCCCAGTCGGGAATCGAACCCTGTACGCCTAGGGGCCGTCCAATTCACTGACAACATCTAGCAGATTAACGCAGGGAAGTCTATTTGGTTTTTACGGGAGGCGGATGAGATGAGATCCTTATAGAGCTGATACAACTATAATTAATGGTACAACCTCAGATCTTACAAACAATTCTATGGTTTGAGGGTACAACGACCCTACAAAGCACTTGAATAAATAACTTTATTCATGTGCTACATAGTGCTTAAAAAATAAAAAATTACTATATTACTTTACATACATACACTACATATATATTTTTAACGGGCGGTATGCCTTTATTTATCAAAATACTACTTTCTATATACAACACTACAGCTACTACAATAAAAGCACTTAGATAACCTATAAGTCCAAGCAGACTCGCAGGCAGTCTAAATGCTCCAGCCCACTAACAGTTGGCAGCGTACCCAGCATGCTGGCAGCATTGCCCCGTTGAATTGTAATGCTTATTCGTTGATCCAAATATGTGCCAGCATTTTGATCACGCGTCGCATCGACCAAGCGCTCAGATAAGTTTTGGAAAATACGATGAGGATTCCCGTACGTGTTTTACATATTTTGTTCATATATATAAAGTAATATGTTAATACTAAACTACTTTAAATTCGTTTTAATGGTAGACTAGTTGCACATTTTTAAAGCCACTTAATAGTAAAACAAAAAACCTTTAAGATTGTGTAATGTTTCTTGTGATACAATTTTAACTCGAAAACTTGCAAAGCTTAGTGGTAAAATTATAGCAGACTAACTCTATAGAAAATTTCACCCTGTTTTGTCTGTATATTTGAATTTGATGTTATTGACTGAATAATGAAGTGCTCGAAGTATGTATAATGAGATAATGTTCACAGGTTAGCCTATCTGCTATTCATATTTAAATTAAAAATAAATATTTAAAATCAATATCTTCTCTCCAGAGCGGTATTAACAACTCTACATAAATATATATGAAAACAGAAAAGGTTGAAGTCCCCTCGGGCCAGGGTTACGAAAATTAGACCCCGGGGAGCTAACTGCATCCGACCTGCATTATGTGCATTGTCTCTGGACGTCAATATGCAATATGTAACCATACTTACACCTACTTATGTTTGGCGTGGTATGAACAAAGAAAAGTACAGATATCTAACCAATATAGCAGACTACAGAAAATATATGTACAAAACCACGGATACGACTTCTTACTAATAATGGAAAGTATGAAATTACTTGTTGATGTCAATATCATAATGATTCAAAATATTGGCCTGGCATTATCATGAATAAAATAACGAAGTAGGTTCCTTCATTAAAAAAATAATTGTGATGCATATTGCTAACAAGATCACTTTCACTCGCTTTAAATACTCTTCTCTATCGGCATTACCATTATAAAAGATCCAGAAATGCTATATCCAAATATTTTCAAAATGGTTAAAAATATTTCAAAACAAAAATATAAAAACCATAATTTATTATTCAATCACTTCACCAAATCAAAACTACCCCATTAAAATATGGGCAAACCATCCGTAGAAAAGTCTACAAATTTGACTTGACCACCTCGACGAAGTAATGCGCAAAATCGGACAAGCAAAAGCTGCTTTCTATTGTTGTCCAAATTGCCAGAAGTTCCTTACGACGCCAAAATTAGCTCTAACATAGGGATCGCATTATAAAATGTTATAGTGTGGTACACGCTTTCTTTTTCTACGGTCTACCTTGACCTCCAAACTTCAATATGAAGATGACACGCGATGATGATGCACTTGTCCTGTGGAAAACTCTAAGTATTATACAATAGTTAGGATTAAAATATAATTGTATAATATAATAGTTAGGGCTACATGGCATATTTTTTTTAAATAGCTATATATATAATAGGCTAGCCTTTGACCACTATCTCACCTGACGGTATGTTATGATGCATTCCATTCGAAGATGTTATTCAGGCTAAACTAGAATCGGTTCTCAAGGACTGCTGCCGAAACACGTCGTTAGGTGTAAGGCAATAGAATTTCTACTTGAGAGCGGTAGCTAGGCAGACGAGTATTAGCAAAATGCCCAACCACAATGCAAAACATTCAAAGGCAAATTTTAAGTTTATCATATAGTGAACCATGCTTCATTCGGTAGAATGCCATCCTCAGGAGGCACATTTCGCAATGAAGTTATCAAGGAGTTCGGGGACGACGCGACGCAGTGGGGTTCCGCACCTTTGTATAGGATAAAAAACGGTAACATGGCGCTAGGAACACTGTCCTTTAGGATAATAAGGAGACAAGAAAATTAAATTTATAATCATCATTGACAATATGTTAACTGACTTGACTGACAACTGACCAACACTGAAAAGTGTAAAATATTAGGACCTAAGTTTACCGAAAAGTTAGGCAATATTAAGATTATTTGAGAAAATTAATGCCTTATTAAAAGACTTTAAATGTAGGTACTCAATGGGTGGTCCAGTGAATACCAGTAAAAATCAGTTTAATCTGACTCTCAAGGCAGCCGCTGGAACACCTTTAGGGGGGCTTGGTAACAGATTTTCCAACAGCTACCCAAGCTTTCGTTAAGCACTCTGTTATTCGTAAGCAATTTAACAAGAAAAAAAACATTTCTTATCATGTTAAATTAGTTACAAACTATAGTAACTATACTATAATCGCCAAGCACCTAAGGGTGTGTTCTGGCAGCAGTCCTTGAGCGCCAGTGAAATTACAGGCACATGAGGCTTAAGAACTATGTCTCAAAGTGACGGGCGCAGTGCAATTCGTGACCTGTGACGATATGCATCTGTTATAGGCAGAGGTTAGTCCGCTTAACATCAGGCGGGCCTCGAGCTTGTTCCGTCACAATAACATAAAAAAGTAGGTTGTTATTTTAATATAATGATTTGTAACTTTTACTTAACTAATCAGTACTAATATTATAAATGCGAAAGTAACTCTGTCTGTCTGTCTGTCTGTCTGTCTGTTACGCTTTCACGCCAAAACTACTGGACCGATTTGAATGAAATTTGGTATGGAGATAGTTTGAGACCCGGGAAAAAACATAGGATAGTTTTTATCCGACTGCGCAAAAAGAGGTTAATGTTTTCGCGCGATAACCGACATACGCGCGGGCGGAGCCGCGCCCGGAAAGCTAGTATTAAATAAGTGAGAAATTTAATTGACCAATGAAATTTTATATTGCTGTTAGGCTTGGCTTTGGCCACTATCTCACATGACAGTCATATAAACGGGAAACCAATACTCTTTTACATATCCGCAGTGGTTCTTGGTCACTTCCTATTTAACTATGCTTAGAATAACCTTGAAAAAAGGGATTATTTGAGCCAGCAATAAACGGCGCTCAGAGATGTGGTGCAAGTAATTACGCAAAGCACAAGTATGGTTGGGCTGGTCACGCTGACCGCATGGAAAGAACATCCTTGAAAGCATTTAAGCAAGCAATATGGGCAAGATCGATCCTTGAAAGGAGAACTCTAGACAGAATTCTGTGCAAAAACCTCTAACCCATACAAGACGTTTTAGTTTTTTTTCGTGTTCTTACAAATTGGCTCTTTTAAGAAGAGCTGACGAAAGATAGCCATGTTTATAATAATAGGTATGCAGAATACCCCTAATTTGCAGCTGCAAGTATAGCCTTTGAACACTATCTCTCATGTTGGTAAGTATATGATGATGTTGAGGATATTGGATCTGCATAACCTTTCGAAATGAAAAATGAAACATCTAATAAACATTGGCCAGAAAGTGTTTCCTTGAATGTATTAATGGAACACACTGTTAGGTATTTGGTGACAGATTTTCTATTCGAGGGTTGTAGAACAAGGGAAGGCGAGCATTAGTGAAATGCCCTTCCACCGCATGCCGAATTCGTACCATGGACCTACATACGGTGGTCATGATAGCTATTGACGCTAGGCCATCACAGCTTCAAACTACTTCAGTTAGAACTAAGCTGAAGTAGGTAATGAAGTCAGTTTTATTAAAAATCCCAATATTTCCTGACTTGATCAAGCTGATGGACATAATACTCAACAGAATTGTACAGTTGTCAAGGGGAGTCCAACAAATAGTAAATAATGCATAATACAGTTAAAAGTTTAAACTCCCTCTATTGAGTGAGCAATCCCCGGGTGTGATGATAAATGACCGTTCTGTTGCACTGTTTTTGATTGTTTCCATGGATTGTGTCGACGAATGATGTATTAAGGATTTGGAAGCAGAATAAAACCGGTGCCAATGGCATACCCATAGCAAAAAAACGTGTGACGTGATTTAACTAAATTTAATTAAATGTTTGCAAGAAAGTGATAGCTAACTAGTTGTAAGAGAGTTTATCTTGACACTTTTTATCAGCTATTAACTACAATACCTAATAATAGGCACGTAGTTGGTATTAAGAAGGCTATAGTGGAACTAATTGGTGGTATGGTAGTGACAAAAGGTGAAAAAGCAGTGAGGTGATTCGTGAGAGTCGCGATTCTTGTAGTACTTGTATACTTTTGCATGGTGGTAGGGCATTTTGCGAATGCCCGCCTGGCTAGCTACCACCCTCAAGTAGAAAATCTGTCGCCAAGCACCTAACGGTGTGTTCCGGCAGCTGTCCTTGAGAGCCAGTCATTCTAGGTTAGCCTGAACAACATTTTCGACCACATCATCACTTACCATCAGGTGAGATAGTGGTCAAAAGCTAACCTATCAAACATTAAAAAAAAACTTATGATCTAAAAGTTGCATAGTTTGAGGAAACACATTTTATCGCTCCCTTCTAGTTATAAAAGACTACGAGTAAAAAGTGCTTAGCAGGCGAAGCCTCAATATAAAAAGTAAGTCTCGGATAAGATGCACAGGAATCAGATTTTAAAGAACATTGTTCAATTTCCAATCTGCGGGTAGGCGAAGAAAGTTTCTCATTGAGAACAAAGGGTGGCACTTGAGGCGATAGAGCGCATTTACACTCAGTTTTAATCAATGAAGTTGGAAGCAATGGGAATCGCTCACAAAGGGATTTATTGAGTCGGGAAATGGCTGAGACGGGATAGCGGCGTGGGCGCAAGTTATGGCAAAGTGACTAGAGAAGTGTCGTCTGAGGATTGTATCTTATTGTTTATAATTCAATAATAAGGTGAAGCAGGGAATATAGTACTCAGTCTTCATTATACACTTCAGAATTTAAAGGTTGGCGATGCATCGTTAAGACTTCTACTGCGGATGGCCGTGGGCTACGGGGTAATCAATTACCAACAGGTAGACCGCACGTTCGTTTGCCCATCTATTCAATAAAAAACAGATATTATACGTCATTTGAATATACGTAAAATCACATACAAAATCTGTTGCCTATTGTCTTTTTCTTTATATATTCTATATATAGGGATACCCATAACGTAATGATGGAATCAATATATTTTTTTCATTCATACAATATTAATCTTTCTGACATAATTCCACGCCAATTAGGGTCGCCGTAAAACGTATTTTACCTCTGCTCTGTTCAGATGCTCGTCATCTTACTATTAACTTCTTACACATATACTTCTTGACTTCGATAAAGTATACCTTTTTTGACTCTTCATTCAAATACAAATATTTTATTCGTCCTTCCACTTTCTTCTTCCTACCCGCATAATAATTGTTAACTTAAACAAACGGAACGCTATGTATCACGACTCATCATCCTTTATCACTGACTTGCGCAAACATTCGATCGATTAAACTTATGATCGATCAATATTAATCGATTTGACTTATCGCCGATGACTTGTCCATCCGGCAGCTGCATTCAGTTGCAGCTTTTATTACATATTCTGTATAGTTGCAGTTATTGAGTTGTGGCGAGATGACGCAGACAGGGTTGGTGTATTTATTGGCGGTCAATATTATTAGACTGAAAAGATGTTTGACAGAAAATAATATATATCGAATTCTGTGATCGTTACTTATTGCTTATTTCTAAAAAAGTTTTTGTTACCTCTATTAATACTTATGTGTATACATACCTCCTACCTACTCGTATGTATGCATTCATGTATAAGTTCCATGAACAAAGGAAGATAAATTCATTCACATGGTAAATACGAGTATATACTAATATAGTAAAGAGGAAATATGTGATTGTTTGTTTGCATTGAATAGGCTCTGAAACTACTGGACCGATTTGAAAAGTTCTTTCACCATTAGAATCCTAAGGGATAATGATCCCTGATGAACTTAGGCCATAGATTTTCAAAAAGTTAGGGATCCGTATGAAAATTTCGATAACAAAGTACGAAAAAAATACCAAAAAAAATGTATATCGCGTACGCTGCGGAAATTATTGAAAATAGAGCAAAGTGATGATCTAAAATTTTATAGAAGAAATCAATTTCCAAAAACGGTCCGTTATACTATTAGTCTAACTATTAAAGTTATGTCAGAACAACTACTTTTTTATGTCTTTAAATTTATAATTTTTGTTAAATACCCGTTCTAAGCCGGGGCGGCACAAATAATTAAACTTATCTAAGGTATATGAACATACCTTACATAAGTTTCGTAATTTTTTTGCCGATGGACTAGCCTTTAATTCCTATCTCACCTGATGTAAAGTGATGATGTGGTGGAACATGTTGTTCAGGCTAACCTACTCTCACGGACAGCTGCCGGATCACACCGTTAGGTGCTTGGTTTTCTACTTGAGGTTGATAGCTATCCAGATGAGTATCCGCAAAATGTCCTGCCACAGACAGATTAACGTGCCCTCCGAAGTATGGAAGCGCTCAGTAGTAATGTACTACCGGTCACCCATCTAAGTCATGACCGCGGCGGATATTGCTTAACTTAGCTGATCCTTTAAGAAAGGTTAAGCAATCTTCGCTACAAGCGCTTCAAAAACATAAATACTAAATTCTATGTTATAGGTGCATTGGATCCACATAATCTTGAAACCAGATATCTAACATACAGCGTAATGTATACTAAACTAATTTAAAAATTCAAATTCTAGTTACCATAGCATAAACAACAACAAGCCATAAAAACTTCATTCAACGAAAGTTGTTCTTTTCTAAAATTAAAGAAGACTTTGAAAGTAATTTTTACAGCGTCCCCGACTTGAAAAACTTTAGGCATTCATAACCGTGTTGGCAACATTTTGCCTCGAACCCCGAGTGCTGCCATCACGAAGTTTTATTTTACAATTTGTATTCTGTGAAATGTTGCCTCTTATGTAAATTTTTTAAATGTCTCCTGATTTATTATGCTTACTTTCAAACGAACGAGTCTTAGTGACATGAAAATTATAGATATCAAATAGTAGAATATTTTCCACACCAGCAATGTAACGTGGCAATCAAAAAAGATGAAATGTAAAACAAAAGAACATTAAACACAAAGCCAAAGAAAGCCTTGCAAAACTCTATTAGACGGACGATCACCTGATTTTAATATATATACCTACTGATGTTTTAGCATCCAATCCATGCTGAAAAGTTTTTTAGGTAAAAAAACGGATGTGCTGCTGGTATAAAATTATTTATTGGTGCTCAATGATGATAAGGAATTTTTCTGTCGCCAGATGTGCCCCAATTATATCCTTCACAAATCCATCTTGAAAATTGAAAAATCGAACTATTATATATTTATAAAGATATATTTCTTTCGTTCTTGACCTATCGGCAATGTTAAAAGCAACGTCCGCCGCGGTCATAACTTGGATGGGTGGCCGCTGGTGATATTACTACTGAGCGCTTCCGTGCTTTAGGATAGCTGCCGTTATAGCATGGCGATAGGGTGTTTCACGAATGCCCGCTGTTTCGCTACCAATGCATTAGGAAATGTGTCACCAAGCACGTGTATTTCGGCAGTTATCCTTGAGAGCTAGTAATGATAGGTTAGCCTGAACAACATTTTCGACCACATATACCATCAGGTGAGATAGTTGCCCAAGTCAGCTAATATCAGCTATAAAAAAAAAACCAAGCATCTCAAAGTATGTTCCTTCCGTTACCACCAGTTTCCTGTAAAACACAAACTTTTGCCATAATGAAAAAACATGAAAAAATGAAAAAAAAATGATTACTGCAAAATACATAGAGATATAACAGTACATAAGTATAAAGCATACGATTGTAACAGCTGTATAATGTAGAAGAAACATATATCTCAATAAGTAGCTTTATTATTTGGTTTCCTCACTAGGCAAGCCTGTATCGAGGAAGCCTGATTACTCATTCATTAATGTAGTTACTAAGCATTTATTTATTGCTAGACAATATTTATTATAGGCATATTCAAGTGTCAGGACATTTTTGAACATTATTGTCGTATCAGCACATTACCAAAGCAAATATGGGCAGAGGTAATCCCTCCCGGCTTCCATTCGGAGACATTCGGGGAGCATCGGGGATGCACGGTCACGTACTGGGCATGAAAATAAAACCATGCTTAATCCCCATTAAGCAAGCTAAAATGCTGCAAGATTTAAAACTGTAGGAACAAGTGTGTGATACATTCATATTCCTACAGTAGGTATTCAACCTTCGTCGTGAAAATGCAGGAAATCAAGGTAATTTTACACTAATCTTTGCGCACGATTTCGTCCACCGCCAGTAATATATCGTACCTCTTGTACCTAGGCCAGGTATTATTAGAGAATTACTTATTAAAATGGGGTCGCACAGTATGTATCAAATGTGATATTTAATGTTTTTTTGTTGATAAATTGATATTGCAGAAAAACATTAAATATCACATTTCCTAATGATGAGATAATTTTGTCTGATTCATCGTTAAAGTAATACAGTTGTAGCATTAAGTTTCGGCTCGAAAGAGTAAGGTTCAATGGCCAAGTGGAACAGGCAATTTGTAAATGTGATTTAGCTCAGCAAGCGATAGTCCTTTGTAATCATATTTGGAAATAACTTTAGAGATGTTATGTACTTAGTCAACACATTTTGTTTTATCTGATAATATTTTACAACCAATGCACAAGTCTTACATAGTCACAAATATTAAATTTGGGTTAGTTCCGTTTTGCTCTAGTCCCGTTTTGCTCGACACAAAAAATACCTACCTACATACCTATCGCTATGTACGCAATTCTTCGATATTGCGTAAACAATGAAAGATAAAGTTGAAAAGAAAATGGGCAGGGAAATTTAAAATCATGGATAAAATAAAGCAACATAGCAGCATTTTAGCTCAACTGCAAAAATACGGGGACGTTAAGCACAGGGGCGGATTAACGCCCCTGACCCAATGACTCAGTACGACTCAATCAGACCCTGATTATGTCTCCCACCCCAATAATATATTGCCCCCGCGCCTTATACTTTCAATTTTTTTTTAATTAAAGGGCAGTTTGACTTATAAGTTTTTATGTAAAAACCATAAAATGGCTGCTATTTTTGTACCCGGCAGACGATCAATCATATTCAATCAGATTTTCAAGTATCAAAGTTATGCTAGCATAGCTTTTATCACATTTTTAATGGGAGTTTCATCATTATGATATCCGACATAATTTAATTTAAGTATTCTGTAAAGAAAATAACCTTAATAAACTATTTGAAAACTATGCTGCTATTTGCTAAAATCTTTTACCGGTGTTACCAAACTACTTAATCGTCTTTTTCGGGTTATGGAGCAATAAAAACCGCTACTTACCACAGTGTTGTAAAACATCATTAAAAAGTTACATACGTCAAAATAAACGGTACTGCGATTGAAATTGGGTGCCAAGGCAAGAACAAGGCAAATGCAAAACAAATGTAAATAATTTGTATTTATTTTCCCGGTGGTATGCCTTTTTAACAGAATACTACGAACTATATACAACACTACAGCTACTAAAATGAAAGCATTTAGATAACCTACAAGTCATAGTCAAGCAGTCCAAATGTTCCAGCCCACTATCAGTTGGCAGCGTGCCCAGCATGCTGGCATCATTGCGCCGTGGTTTTTTTTTATGCCTGATAGGTTAGCCTTTGACCTCTATCTCACCTGATGGTAAGTTGTTCAGGCTAACCTAGAATTGCACTATTATGTGTTCGTTGAGCCAAATAAATATAGGTCGCAAATTTTAGCAATTACTCCCATTAACACCCTCAAAGCAAAATATTACACAAATTATTATACTCTTGATGATATTTTAGAAATTTTCATTTTACCTAAGAATTTGAACGGTAAGTATACCAATTGAATGTAATTTGTCACACACAGCTTCCCATTTTTTTGACAATAATACGAGCTAATAAAGGCATTTAGTCGGCGAATTGTTCTTAATCCTCAGAGAGCAATATAACAACATTGGACCCATCATGGACCAATCGATACAATGGTTGGCAATAACGTCACATAATGTCCAGCTATAATAAGGGGCAACTGACATTAGGAGCGCGTGATGGTGCAATGTTGTTAAGGGAAATAATTTATATGGAATCTTGCTGAACAATTCCCTGTTCAAATTGAAAATCGTAATAGGTGACTAACGAGATAAAATGCAAAAAAATAATTACCAAAAATGGAACCGACTTCAACACCCAAGTGTGAAATAACTTGTTGAAGTCGGTACCATGCTAGTTCAAAAGTACCTATTATCACAAAACTGTGCACATGGTACCGACTTTGACAAGTTATTTCACACTTTTGGGTGTTTAAGTCGGTTCCATTTTTTGGTAAAAAAATTTTTTTGACTCTTTTTAGTAGTGACCCTTGCTACTTACGGGATCGATTCCTATTGATTGTCGACGACTATATCATCAAGATAGGTGAATATTTTTCAGTTATTGGAGCGTAACTCAAAAACGGCTTGACCGATTTTGATGAAATTCAAAATGGGACCAAACGACAAGCATCAGCTTTCAAACAAAAAAAATAATTTTGAAAATCGGTTCACCCAGTCAAGAGTTCTGAGGTAACAAACATAAAAAAAACAGACGAATTGAGAACCTCCTCCTTTTTTGGAAGTCAGTTAAAAATGTAGCGCCATGCCACTAAAACACACGTAAACGTGAGTGGTGTATTGCAGAATACTACCTAAAAAACACTCAGGTAACACTCCCAATGTATGCGCGAGAGTTACGTGTAGCTGCCCTTCTATATTTCTAAATATCAAGCTTTATCGCGAGTTGACCGAAATCACATTTACAAGTAATTAGAGCACATCATTTTTGTCTCGAGTGGGAGTCGAACCTGAGTCCCCCGATTTCGTGCTCCACCAGGCTTCCACCGAAACATGCTCCACTGAGGAGGATCTTGTGGTATATGTGTTATATATTTTTAACCGTCATATAAGGGTTGCTGCCATCATTTCAACCGATTGAAAGACGAATCCCGTAAGGGACTAGAATAAAAAAATTGAGCTCTAATAGTGCTTTTGAAGCGCTCGTTGCGAAGTTTGCTTAGCCATTCTGAACCCATCAGCAAAGTTAAGCAACGTTCGCCTTGGTCATGACTTGGATGGGTGACCGCTGGTGACATTATTACTGAGTGCTTCCGTGCTTCGGAGGGCACATTAAGCCGTCGGTCCCGGTTGTTGTCTTAGGATGGCAGTCGTTATAGCATGATGGTAGGGCATTTTGCGAATGCCCGCCTGGCTAGCTACCACCCTCAAGTGGAAAATCTATCGCCAAGCACCTAACGGTGTGTTCCGGCAGCTGTCCTTGAGAGCCAGTAATTCTAGGTTAGACTGAACAACATCTTCACATCATCACTTACCATCAGGTGAGATAGTTGTCAAAGGCTAAGCTAACATGTATAAAAAAAAGAAATAAAAAAAAATGTAAAAAATAAGTTACATATTTTAATATATATTTTTAAGACAACTAAATATATATACTTCGCTGAATAAAAGCTACGCAAAAAGAAAAAGCTTATCGATTTTGACAGCGGATTAAGATTAGAATTTGGCACACTAGGAGCAAGTACCTAAAACTTGCCCTTTAAGTGATGCATTTCAAACATAATTTACTTCACTATTAATTACCACTGTACCGCCTAACATCTACACCAACACAAGAAAATACGCAAAACTAATACAATAAATGAATTCGTACCCACACAGAGGGGCTCTATCATTACCGTTAGTAACACGTGATGCCGCATTTGTAATTTGGTTGGAATCCCACAAATGTAGAGCCCCTTGATTGCGTTCAATGCAACTGTTTGATTTGGAGCAACCTGATTGCAATCAGCTTTGTTTGTTGGCAAACGGGAAGGTGGCGAGGTGGAAGAGGGGTGCAAGATAAACTAGATTTTAGATTATTTGTGAACCTACAGAACATCTTATCTAATGGAATGAAACAAAATTGTATTCATTCATATGGAATTTATAACGCTGTGCCTCGACATCAACTGTACTAAAATCACGCTTCTACTTGACGAGTAGTAAAGGTCTTCATAGTGCTTTCCGTATAAAAAAAAGTACTTTCGTTATACGTTAGTTAAGTACCTGCTGCTATCGCGAGTAAGTATTTTGATTTTCTGTCACTCTACTCGAATAAATGGCTCTTTACTCGAATATACGCATAATGATATTCGTAGGCATAATGAGCTCAAAACCAGTCAAAAGTTGATATTTTGAGTAGAAAGACGACCCAAAAACCAATAATTGATTTGGAATTAATTTATCGTTTACAAAATATACGGGCTAGCACTCACGCTGCTCAGCTTAAAAAAAATAAATAAAAAGAAATGGGTACTATTTAATTTTTAAATATTTTTTAATATCTGAACATGTGTTTTCAAGCGAGTTCAAATTTGCATGTAGTTTTTTATGATGGTGTCTATCAGTTTGATGGTGTTTTTTGTCTACATGTGGCGTTTCCCCCCTTTTGGCTACCATCTTCGCAGAAAACATGTACAGATCGTTCAGAACATGTTGATACTTCGTAGGTACCATCCATACCAAGATGGAGGTAACAAAAATAGCTGTGGACTTCAACGCTGCAATTAAGATCTCTAGTGCCCATCCTTCTTCATTCTTAACACTAGTTAAAAGCTTTCTTTTGTCGCATTCCCACCTCGAAACTAACGACGGAGTCAATTACACGCACAAGTCAGTAGTTAATCAGTATCACGCGAGTTCAGAAATAACTTCAGGGAAGGTACTCGTATAAGGACAGTATGGGCCATACGTATTAACATGCACATCTGCTCAGAGGTTGAATAGATCTAGTCTATGTTAAACTCGGGACCCCCATTTGATTGTAAACCCCTAAGTTTTGGAACTGTATAAATCCAAACTACAATTATTTTTTATTATATCTTTTTTCACAATTTTCATGCCCTATGCATATGTTGTATATAAGGATCCTAAGGCTACATTATTTTTTTATATCTTTTATGTCGCTTGTACAGCCATATAAAACCTGCAGGCCTCCGCCATATAAGGTTGGCTCGAACACCACTGAACGCAGCAGTGGAATAGGTTGTTGTATTTTTTTTATACTTCTTAATGGAACAAGCATGAGGCTCTCCTGGTGTTATGCAGTAAACTGTGTCTATAAGAGATGCTTCACAAGTGGCGAACTGCACAGCGCCTCTCTTACTAACTGACACATAGAGTTGTTAATTCTCATGTCCCTGTAATTTCACCGCCACCATACTCTTCAAACTGGACAACTGCATGGAGGTAAAAATAAGTATGGTTGGAGTACTTCCCTGCGGACGAACTCGCGGAAGAACTCGGTCAAAGAGTTCTACTACTATGAAATCTTTTGTAAATTGTACTTCAAATGAGATGATATCAAACATAAATAAATGATTATAACTTTAAAGACCTGGCTTATTAACTTATTATGCACTCTAGGTGCAAAGCTACAGGTAACATCAGCGTATCCGTCGATGGGATTATTCTACAGGGCGTGCTCGCGACAGAAGAGATCAGAGCTATGCGATAGAAAGAGAGACGCCTTTTTGACAAAACCTGATGGCAATGACCAGCGCTCGCATTAATTTTGAGTGTTGCCCATACTGTTTCCATGATATGCTGTAACCGAAGCTTACCAAACTATTTTGTTTACAAACCACTTAATTAAGAGGCTGTCGGGCGCCGGTGAACAGTTTTGTACAGATTAGCGCGCACGCGATGCCAATAAACGGTAGCTTTAGGGATATTATAGTGGATTCCATGTTCGTTTAGGTCAGTAACCTAGATAAGAGGTATCTATTAAAGAAAGTTACGAAATAAACTGTTTATAAGCCAGAGGCGATGAAGAGAAAATATTGGAATAAGAAAATGATTTGTTTTAGAAATGAATGCAATTTTGTACACATGAATCAAGCATGCTAAGCGGATATTACATTGGCATGTTTTTGTAACACATTTTATTTTCTCTACCTGGATTCAAGCCTGATCCTGGCTTTACGCACCGGCATCCCGACTGACTGGTCAGGCGCGAATGAGCTCTAAGTTTATTATTGTAACCGTCATAGGGGAAGGTCATCAATACTGACTGGACTTCATTTGACCAAAAAAAGTGCTTTCCTATACACTTAACTTTCGTTGTCGCTACCTTTTTACAATTCTAAATAACGGTGATTTCAAGAACAATTTTGATCTGAGTGGTTCAGTTTGTAAAGCCGGAAACTCGGGTTCAAATTCTAGGTCTAGAAATAAGGTAAAAAAATATGGTTTTACTAGTCAAACCAAGGAGCGCCCGAGCTTCGACATTTGAGTATAATATACTAGCTTTCCAGGCGCGGCTCCACCCGCGCGTATGTCGGTTATCGCGCAAAAACATTAACCTCTTTTTGCGCAGTTGGATAAAAACTATCCTATGTTTTTTCCCGAGTCTCAAACTATTTCCATACTAAATTGCATTCAAATCAGTCCAGTAGTTATGGCGTGAGAGCGTAACAGACAGACAGACAGACAGAGTTACTTTCACATTTATAATATTAGTCTGTTGTAAGTATATAAAGTCTACTAGTGACCACGGTCAATGCAACTTGATCGAGTTAGTCAAAATATGATTTTGATGTTAATTCGTGCAAGACCCGTTAATGATTTAGAAACTTGAGTTTAGTTCACGAAAGCTTAAAAAAACAGTATGAATGAGAGGACGACATTTTTAAATCACTAATAATTATAAAAAGTGGCTTTAAGAATATTATAGTAAATTCCATAATCGAATAAGAAAGAAGTGATGATTTGTTTTAAAGTGAATCTTATAATAATGTATAGTACTTTTTTTTATGCTTGATGGGTTAGCCTTTGACCACTATCTCACCTGATAGTAAGTGATGATGCGGTCGAAGATGTTGTTCAGGCTAACCTAGAATTACTGGCTCTCAAGGACAGCTGTCGGAACACACTGTTAGGTGCTTGGTGACAGATTTTCTACTTGAGGGTGGGAGCAAGCCAGGCGGGCATTCGCAAAATACCCTACCACCATGCTATAACGACTGCCATCCTAAGACAAAAATCGGGACCGACGGCTTAACGTGCCCTCCGTCCGAAGCACGGAAGCGCTCAGTAGTAATGTCACCAGCGGTCACCCATCCAACTCGTGACCGAGGCGGACGTTGCTTAACTTTGCTGATCGTTTCAGAATGGTTAAGCAAACTTCGCTACGAGCGCTTCAACTACTACTAATATGTACTGTATGTACATATTAGCGAGTATGAAAAGACGACAGATTTTCCCCACTTTTTATTTATTGGGTCAATATATTTTGAAATAAGAACTCGTGCAACCGCTTACTAATTACTTGCAATAATATTCTCATCTTATTCACTGCGAGAGATAAATAACGCACCCGCCCGTGTACAAGAGTCTGTAAGATTAATGCCTCCGCAAACCGATCCCGAGGCGGGCAATGAGATGAGTAATTGTGTTCATGAATATATTGTTTGTTCGCACGGCAACGACGTCTTTACTGGTTGGTTAATAAACTACTTTAGGTATAGTATTTAGGTTACAAACAATCAGCTTTATTGAAATGTATGCTGTACTTTCTATTTCAATAAAGTTGTTTTTGTTTTTACAAAAACTGAGCGACTTTCAGCGAAGATCTAGTGGCATTCTTTGCAGATTGGCTAATAGGCAAGCAAAAGTTTCTACTAAATTATTCTATATACTTAAAACTACTTACTTACTAAAAAAAAATAAGTAGGTTACCCTACTTATTATTTGTTTAAACTACTGTAGTCTCTATCCAACCGCCAAACTATATATTTATTTGAATTAGATTGTGATGTAATAAGCTCGAGGACCACCAAATTGTGTTAAGTGGACTAACCTTTGCCTATAACAGATGCATTTCATTCATCACAAGTAACAAATTACACTGCGCCCGTCACACTGAGACGTGTACAGTTTTTAAGTCTTATGTGCCTGTAATTTTACTGGCTCTCAAGGACTGCTGCCGGAACACACTGTTAGGTGCTTGGCAATGGCGACAGATTTTCTACTTGAGGGTGGTAGCTACCCAGGCGAGCATTCGCAATACCCTTCCACCGTGTGGTGAAGCTCAAGCCGGCGGTGGGGATCGAACCAGGGACCTGCCGCACGGCAGTCCAAAGCTATTACCGCTCGGCTATCATTGCTTCAAAAATTACAAACGATACCTAGAAATTCTTGTTGATAGTAGCCCCAACGCTACCAGTTAAACAACAAGAAAACAAAACATGCACGGTGTTCGATTCTCGTACTTACTGTACTCGTACCTGTTTCAGAATGTTCGAGTAAGTTCCGGTTTTACTACCCAGAACATATTTAATAAATAAAACACTATCTTTGCGTTTCACAGTCATCGGTTTAGCCTATCCATCGGTTAAAGCTTGAAACGCGCTGCATGTCAACTGTCATTTTTATGATTCAGTTATTTTATGTGTTGCATAGCAACCCGAAACTTTATTAGGACATTCTGAAACGGGCCCTAAATGTAAATGACTAGACGTTATAATTTATCCAGAGCGCTAAAACACAGAAAAACAACTGCAAAGTCTCTGTAAACTTGCAGGAGGGATGGAATAAATCAACTTTTTGCATTGAGCTGCGCCTGGGCAAGGGAGTGCATCGTGCTGTGCGTTCGCTTTTACCTAGAGGATTGTATTTCATACGACATTTCAAATGGTAAGTATTTACACAAATTTTTGAAGCAATTTAAATAAAAATAGAACGAGGGAGTACTAAATACTAATACAGGCCAATCAGCCTAGTTTAGTAATTAGAGAATTAAGTGAGTGTGTTATAAAATGAATAAATAAATATTATTATAAGAATTAGAAAATATTATTAATTTTAAAGGGAATTTGCGTAGTAAACTAACAAAAAAATGTTAATTAAAAAACACTCAACTTGAGTGTTGAAGTCGGTTCCCATTTTTGGTTTAAAATTAATTTTACTCATTTTAATAACCCTTGCTACTTACGGGATCGATTGTCATTCACTGCCAACGATAATATCATCATGATAGGAAAATATTTTTTAGTTATTTAATTCTAAAACGGCTTGAATGATTTTAATGACATCCAAATGGGACCAAACGACACTAAAAAAAGGACTATCAAAATCAGTTCACCCAGTCAAAAGTATTGAGTTAACAACCTAAAGTCTGCTAAGCTAGCTGCCTCCCTCAGATAGAAAATCTGTTGCCAAGCACCGAACCGTGTGTTCCAGCAGATGTTATTAAGAGTCAGTCAGAACGATATCTTCGACCGCAGCATCACTTAGGTATTATAAGCCTCAGTAGTGTGCGTATGTACGTCTACTGCATGCTTGGCTCCCTGTCATTGTCATGTTTTTTTTATTTAAATCGATGTTTCGAGCACATCATTTCAGAGATCTTTTTTTTTTAATATCAAGCAAAAATTTACAAAATATTGTATTTGGTTGGAATAAAACATGATATTTAAGTTTTTTGCTTCTCAAATATCCGAATAAGTACCTACGTTACCGAAGGGGTTTTAGGTACATTGTATTTCACAAATCTATATAATGTTTATTGCTATATACATTATATAAATACCAATAGATAAATATCTTGACCATGATCCAACGTTTATCTATCAGTAATGGTTACTACAATCATTGGTAATGACCCAAACCGTTTCCTGAGTTGTTCTAGAATAATACATTGAGATGCTTATTGCAAAATTGTTATTTAACAACCGGCTAGGCTTCGCATAATATTTAATTTAAATAAGTTCGAAACAGGTCAACAAATAATTGCTGGAAAATGTTCGCCAAATTAGAACCCTATTATTAAAAATTCAGATATTTGATGGCCAAGTAGGTAAACAAAACCTTAATAAAAACTCATTTTTGCAATAGAATCACCCTATATTCAACAATCATTCATGGCATTGCGAGTTTTGCGACCGAGCGCGTGCGCATGTCGTTAGCGACCCGGACGCCCCCGGTCCGGCGGCGGCGCGGCGCCAGCGCGAGTCCTGTCACATCGTAATTTACACCTACGACTTTAAAAAACAACGTTGCCGTTGGTCTGAAAATGTCGTTTAGTTCGTCTCCCTTCACAGCTCTGAGAATATTGGTCGCCCTCGTTTAAAATTTGAATGATTCTATTTGAAAAATCAAAGACTAATTCTTTTGAACAGATCGTTGGTGCTGTTTGTTCTTTGTAAATGATTAGATTTTTAGTAGCTGATGCGTTTCTTTAGATCATGTTTTTAGTCTTTTTCGCTATTACGATTAATAGTCTAAAAATCTTTTCTATATTAAAGATTACTCATATTATTATTTGATGCATTACCTGATATTCTAGTATAGGTAAAATACATTATATTTTAGAGTGTTAGTAAATTTAGTACATAATTTCAATGACTTAATTACTTTTGTAGGTACTCTAATGTTTCCCAACATGTCAGACGGGAAAGTTCACTGCTGTTGAAAGTTGAAAGAAAGCCTCCTTTAGTAATCGTTCAGATAAAGGTGTTGAAAGCCTTTATCTGAACGATTACTAAAGGAGGATTTCTTCAGCACCTAATATTAATATAGATAAAAATTAGTAAATTGTTAAAGGTTGTGTCATTTTACCAACACCAGAGTCAGATATTGAGCCTACAAGCAGACCAGCACTGGGTTTGGGTTACACATAACTATTTCCATCAGGCTAACAACTGAACTGACATTGTATAATGACTTGATATGAGTACAAAAAAAAGTAATCAATTATTCACGGTTCATAGATAATATTAGAAACGGTCTTTCAATCCAATACGATCTTTCAGTTTGTATGATATATCATGTATCTGTAATATTATGTAATTTCTCGCGTTGTCACTTTTTATGAAAAAGAAGTGTGAAGCCCAATTTTTTCCCCTGACTTAAAATTTGACTTAGAATTTGCACAAACTTTTGGAAATTAATTATCAGGAACAATATGAGCCCAAACAAATTGACACCGCGCTGTACTTACCGTTGGTAAGTTGCTTAGTACCTGAATCTATGTATAATGTTGTGGCCGCATAGCACCGTCTTTAATAGCAAACGTAAGATTTAGTAGTAACATTGCTATACCTTGTTTTTATAGACTTAGGGCCCGTTTCAGAATGTCATAATAAAGTTTCGCGCGTTTCAAACTTTAACCGATGGATAGGCTAAATCGATGACTGTGAAATGCAAAGATAGTGTTTTGTTTAATAAATATGTTCTGGGTAGTAAAACCGAAACTTACTCGAACATTCTGAAACAGGCCCTAAGGGTCCGTTTCACAATGTCCTAATAAAGATTCGGGTTGCTATGCAGCACATAAATTAACTGAATGATAAAAATGACAGTTAATATGCAGCGAGTTTCAAGCTTTAACCAATAGATAGGCTAAATTGATGACTGTGAAACGCAAAGATAGTGTTTTATTTATTAAATAACTTCTAGGTAGTAAAAGCGGAACTTACTCGAACATTCTGAAACAGGCCCTAAGCATAGCCGTGTAAAATCGCGGATAGTGCGCAGATTTTTTCGACGTTTCGATCAATGGAGGAATTCGAATGTTCTGCTGTACACGCCTGCTCTGGTAAGAATATTTTCGTCACCAAGAAAAACGGTGTAATTATTGGCCGTGTGAGTAATTATTTTTGAGTTCTCGATTTGATGATCGTGGCGCTTGTAACAGTGAGAAAATATTGCAGGATTAAAACAATCAATTATCTACACGGTAAATATTCCGCATATAATGTAAAATACCTAGTGCAAGTTATCGTGACTTTTATTAAATATTAATTACTCTTTTCCCAAGCGTTTATTATGTTTCAATATATATTTTTTTACAAAAACGCATGCTTAGCGGATTACATTGCAAAATGACGAGAGGAAAATTCAAGGCGTGTGCGCGATTCAAATCCGCATCATCCATCCCTATAGTCGGGGTATGTTCTACCCTCTAAGCCAGCGTGACGTATGACTCATTGGAGCGACATCTATAGTTCAACTTACGTTGTACTATAAACACGACAAATTTTGCAATTAGCTTTAAACTGTTTAACGACGGATATAAGTTATTTATCTGACAGTACCTACCTAAAAGATGACTTCGAAGACGTCTAATTCAGATAGCAATTACACGCCTTGCAGATGTATTAGAAATCATAAAACATTCTGCATACGAGACACTCACCATATTGTCAAATGGAACATTTCTTAGTAATAAAGAGAAATCTTTCACTCCTTACTCATTTATCAAAACAGAGAGAACATTCACTGTGGCTATTATAAGCACTATCAAATGAATTGGCCAAGACTGGTTTATGTCGTCATAAATTATGACCATTCGCTGGCCGTTAACCAGTGTACACGTTGCTTTATTTTTACCATTTTCAGTTTAATTCTGTATAGGGTTTCTTTTGTGTGTACGAGTCTTAACCTGGGTTTTATTGTGCAATTTTAAGTGTTTAGTTGAATGTAAAGGAAAATTAAATAGAAAGGTCAAGTTAATTAAGCTTTACTATCAAGAGTAATAACAATATAACACGATATTGATTTATAGATAACGTAGAAGTTTTTTAATGTTTTTTTTTATGTTATTGTGACGGAACAAGCTCGAAGCCCACCTGATGTTAAGCGGACTAACCCTGCCTATAACAGATGCATTTAGTCACAAATCACTATTTGCATTGCGCCCGTCACCTTGAGATAGTTGTTAAGTCTCATGTGCCTGTAATTTCACTGGCTCTCAAGGACTCCTGCCGGAACACACTGTTAGGTGCTTGGCGACAGATTTTCTGCTTGAGGGTGGTCGCTAGCCAGGCGGGCAGGCGCAAAATGCCCTTCCACAACGCGGTGAAGCTCAAGCCCACATTCGAATCCGATTATATTAGATACGAATAGAAACAACTGTCTTTAATAATCTGTAGCCACCATCCGTGTCTCTCATTATATCTGCCGAACATCCTTTTAGAGTTTTTTGCTACCTCATATTTCACTGGCGACCCCATCATAAATCCAATCTCCTTATCTCACATTGGTATCTGGTAACTCGAGAACTGCACGTATGATCGATTGCCAACCCTTGGCCTGGCACCCTGTTCGTGTATTAACTGTTATGTATTCTGTACCATAGTAGAGAAAAATGTGATGAATTTGTAACCGCGAGAATTTGAAACCTGATACGCCATTCAGATGACTAATGATGTACATGTAGGTAAGGATCAAGGGGTACACGCATAGTACAGCGATCAAAGGGTTGTTATTGACTGTATGTATCTACCTATAAGTAGGAATAGGAACAAGAGTATGAATAGGGCCACGAGTACTAAATCAACTAATAAGTTATATTGTCACCCGTTCTAAAATAAACAGCCGTGGAACCAATGAAAGCCGAGAGGTAATGGCTATGGACTGCCGTGGTGTCACCCCTGCCGGCTTGAGCTATTATATATACTATACTATAAGGCTATTTTGCGAATGCTAGCCTGGGTAGCTATCATCTTAGAGCAGAAAATCTGTCCCCAAGCGCCTTTGTTTTCCGCCAGCCGCCCTTGAGAGTTAGTATGTAATTACGAAATTACTATTTATTGCTACTAAAATGAAGTCTGTAAAATACCAAAAAGCTATTCGAGGTCCTTTAAGTCTTTTACTAACATCACTAATGGTTATTTTGTGCTAACATCTGTATAGTCCAAAGGTTTAAACTGATGGAACAGCCAAGTCGCCAAAGAGAAGTTGCAGGTTTCAGTACAAGATCGTACCTGAGCTTGATACAGGTTTAAAACCTGTCATATCACAAAAGGAGGCTGCGGAGCGGGTCAGGGAGGAGAATGTACTCGCTGATCCGATCCGAAAAAAGAGACTTGGGCGGAGAAGGTGTCGTGCCTTCTGTCGTCACCCACCAAAAAAAATACGGGCCAAGACAGAGTGCCTTGTAGGCTAAGATAAGATGGATAGCGTCGGTACGACCGTGGTAGAATGTTAGTGCGAACCCGCGCCGCCCCACACAGCCGCCGAAGGCTCATGTCGCTGGGTTTTTAGTGGGTACACCGGGCAATTTGCCCGGGGAGTCCCACATAACCACGTGGCCTCCCCCCTCGAGAAGCCGCGTGGTACGCGTAAGGCGTTTCCCCAGCGGAAAAAAAAAGAAAGGTTGTCACGATGTGAAGCAACGCTGCTGCATGACTAAATTAGCTGCGCAAAAACAGGATTCCTTGTTTTTGCGCCGTTAATATAGTTCTGAACTCAATGAACGTAACCTAACCCAAAGCTGAAATCTGTCCATTGATTTATGGAACTTAGTATGAACACGAAATGTTTGAAAAGTGCACTTTTCAAACATTTCGTATCTACTCGAATACGTATGAAAAGTGCAATGTCTTTTGGCCTACACTGTAAATCAATAAAATTATGATTCAACCATCGAGTTAAGTTCCATAAATCAATGCTGATAAATATGGAAACATGAGTGGGTTCAACGCATTGTAAAGCGGAGTGACAGCACAGTCGGACGTGGGTGTCACCAGGATAATGAAAATCTGACACCGCAAGAGATAATATCATGTTTTCTAACATACTCAGTAATAATTTCACAAAAACGGTTAATACAATTTTATTTCCTAATTTTCATGTGGGTGATGTCCGTGAGCAATTAGCTGATTAAAGACTCGAGAAGAATGAGAGATCAGATTTGAGTATAGGTATCAACTCAAATATGATCATACTTCTTAAATCATTTTCTAACTGTAGGTATAAAGTACCAATAAGTCGTGGACGTAAAGCAGAAAGCTCCCAGATTGGCAATGAACTGCTGAACACGAAGAAAAGTTTACGAGCTAAATGTCGTGGCTTTGTTGGCATCAGAAAGGTCATATCCTCAGCTTTATATTTGTGTTTGTCAGGGTGTATAGTTTTAGATAATTTCGATATAAAGTCTTCAATAAATGTACCTAAAATGTACTTTTTAGTACTTATTTAATAATAATTTAATTGCAAAAACCTTTTTCAACACCGAGGAATCGCAATATCAAAGCTTGCCGCCATTCTTGTTTCAATGGTGGGCGAAAGACTTAGTTTGTAAAAATATTTGGATTGCACGATTATCATACAATTATATCTAAAAAGTACGATTCAGATATGTATACTGATAATGGATAGATTCAGGCGTTACTTTGCGGAAATCCATATTTAATAATAACAAATACTTTTAAAAGTATCCTAAAAATATTAAATAATATTTCAATAAAACACTTAAAAAGGCATAAAATTATATATCTAGTGACAATTCCGCCTAATTTTCCTGTTATCTACGTGACGTCACAAACATCACGCAGCCTAACCGGAAGAATACCCGACTAGTTTCGCTTCTAAACGAAGCATCTTCATCATCGAGACATGTCTCGATCGTGCGCTCGGTAAGTCAAGACCTCCTGAAGATGCTTCGTTTAGAAGCGAAACTAGTCGGGTATTCTTCCGGTTAGGCTGCGTGATGTTTGTGACGTCACGTAGATAACAGGAAAATTAGGCGGAATTGTCACTAGATATATAATTTTATGCTTTTTTAAGTGTTTTATTGAAATATTATTTAATATTTTTTAGGATACTTTTAAAAGTATTTGTTATTATTATGTATACTGAGTTTAATTTTAAATAGCAATGCGGTAGGGCATTCCACCAATGCTCGCCTGGCTAGCTCCACCTTCAAGTAGAAAATCTGTCGCCGAGAACATAATGATGAATTCCGGTTCATGTTCTTGAGAGCCAGAGACAAAATATGAAATTACATGCACACGAGACTTAAGAACTGCATGTCTCAGGGTGATGGGCACAGTGCAGTTTGTCTCTTGTGAAGCAATGCATCTGTTATAGGCAGAGGTCACCGCTTAAAATCAGCTGGGCACGTGCTACGTCACGATCCCATAAAAAAACATCAGCAAGCTACAATACACATAATGTACATTAGCAATCGCCTTTATAAAACAAATTCGTCATTATTAATTAGTTTATAGAAACAGCATGGCTATAAATCAATCGGAATCACATCATAAAACCTTATCATGCATCTGTGCTCCAATTTCCGATAATGGACAAACCATTACGGCCCATCTCTCATAAACCTTATCAGCAGTATCGTCCCTTCAATTACTGAGTCCTATAACTACTCCTACGGCACTTATATGTAATAGAATATGATTAGCCTAGTTTTTATCATATTGTGGATGGACTTGTTGATAACTAGAAATGCATTTCAACTGCCTGTAGGCCAGCAAAGGCGACAGGTTGCTGAACTGTTGACGTTTTAGCTGTGATATTTTTGTAATGCGAACATAGTATTTCTTAGAGCACGGTTTGATGTTGTAGCGGAGGAAGAGAATTTTAAGCGCTCGTAGTAGAAGTTGCCTTGCCCTTCTTAACCAATCAACTTGCAACAATAGGAGGTTCTCTAAGGGCTACACGCTGAAATAAGGGAACGCTTGATGTCACAAGATTAACAGAAATGGGGCAGGAATGAGTATCAGAAAACCAGGAATAGTATTGAACGACGTTGATTTTTTATAATTACTTTGTATTTGAAAACTATCGCGAGTTTTATCCATATTAACTTATTATGAAACGGCTAGGACCCGCGTAATATTTACCGGAAAGATTCGCACGGCCCGTGCTCGTCGCTTCGCGCAATCGTAACTCCCAGACGAAGGACTTCAGAACAGTCCGAAACTGGTCGGAATCTTTCCGGTAAATATAACGCGGGTCCTAGCCGTTTCATAATACGAGTAAGTTGATTACCTTGTAGATAAATAAACAATAAAAGCATTTTAAAAAGTACTCTGATTGTTTTAATTAATTTTATTAGGAACTCATTACTGAAGTAAGCTATGAAATTATAAGTACCGTTACATTCAGGGGTGGAATGCGTCAAAGACAAGTGTGAGTTGTCGTGATTGTTTTTTTCTTTGATGATGAATAGGTGATTTGAATGATGAATGAGAGTATGAAAAATGTAAATGGACAGTAGAGAATTATGAAACGAGGTGAAAATGAGATGAAAGAGGTTGACGTTGTCTTAAACTCCGCTACGTTTATTACTCGGTCGGGTGACCGCTAGTGCGCTTACTACTTCGCGATTTCATGCTTCAAAGGTTACGTCAAGCCAGTCTCTAGGTGGGGGTCCTTATAACAGGGCTAGGGCATTTTGCGAATGTCCGCCTGGGGCAACTTCGTGGACATGGAGAGGGTTTTCAGGGTGCAGAATTAACGTTGTGTTAGGGTTATTAACAAGGCCTGGTTCTTGGACAGCTGCAAGCCACTGTTTAAATCCTCGAACATCCTTGCCTTCACATTAGAGAAATGTGCCTCTTCGCAAAATCTCATCCAGAATATTTCAAAAAACACTGTGAAGTCATAACGAAACAAAAAAGACAAAGATACGAATGATAAGAAGTACATTTATAAGAAAAAATTATATAATATGATAATTTTAATTTATAATGCATTACCAAATGATATTAAATTATAAGATAGCAATAGATTTAAGATGGTTCTGACGAATTGGTTATTACTCGTAAATATTTTTTTTTACGATATTAAGGATTATTTAAGTTCTAAGTATATCTCTGTAAAATAACTTATTTTATTTTTAAATATTAGCACGTCTGCATGCAGGTTGAATACACTGAACAATTAATATTATTAATTTAAGACCACATATGTATTTAATGTATTCTAGCAAATAAAATATTGATTGATTGATTGATAGCAGCACCCTCAAGTAGAAAAACTGTCCCAATCACCTATCGATGTGAGTGAGCCAATGCTCTCAAGGACAGTTAACGGAACCTCTATCTTATTGGCCATGACCTCTTTCCTATCAGCTTAACCTATTATATGAATTATCGCTTTATAAGTAAAGCCGATAAGATTTAGGTCAAGGACTAATCTACCAGATGAAAAAAAAACATGTCTGTAACATTGTGAAGGTGAGTCATAGTTCGAGTTAATTCTGACGTTCTTATTATTAATCCTTCTTAATGGAACGGAGCGATATCTATAATCATAGTGAATTGAACTTAAGAAATATAATAAAATGATTTCGTTGTAATTTTATCGTTAATTTTTTCGTTGTTAGTTATTAACTTAGCAGACATTAATTATTAATACCGAAATTACAATGTTAGAAATATTGTTAACGTTTGCTAAGTATTCACTGAACTGAAAAAAATATTAATATATATCACAATAAATATGTAGCTCTTCCTATTGAAAATACATTATGAGGTTTCTGAAGTATTATTCTATGGCAATTCAAATCATAATCTCATGCCGTTCTTTTAACAAAGTACTACGAACTATATACAACACTACAGCTACTACAATAAACGCATTTAGACAACCTACAACTCATTGCAGACTCACAGGCAGTCCAAATGCTCCGGCCCACTACCAGTTGGCAGCGTGCCCAGCATGCTGCTTGCTTGCTCCGCCGAAGAAGCTGCGGCGCCAGCTCTTCCGTTGGTTTCAGAAAATGCGAAGGCGCTAAGTGTCTACGCATGTAGCGTCTCACACGTTGGAAGGTCAAACGAAATTGTGTGGTAAACCACTGTCTCCAAAGTTGTAAAATATCGTTGGAAACCATGTTATATATATATATTTATGTCCACACCACAGTCATCAGCGTAGTGCTTTAAGTGATAATGTGGTCAATGATGATAAACAAGCTTAAACTAGAATGGAAACTGACCCGCAAGGACAGCTGTCGGAACACACCGTCATGTCAGGTGATTGGAGACAGATTTTTCACTTGAGGGCATTCGCTATACGCCTAAACACCGTGCAAGCATGCTTCAAAACACTGAGACGCTGCGTTGGTTACAATCAAAACAACTCAGTATGTTGCGTAGGCAGCATGCGTCAAACATGCGTCAATCGTAGCCGAAGCGGAAATGTTTCATGCATAATGCAACATCGCCCGAAGGATAATCGGGCTCGATACTGTTTGTTAGTCAAATAAGCTGTTGTCAGCATTTACATTTGATATTGGAAAGGGTGAGTTGTTGGCCTTGTACTTCGGATAAGCGGGGAGTCGACATCACGTACCAGACTAGTTTTGAAACTATATATTTTACTAGCGTTCCGGGCGCGGCTCCGCCCGCGTGTATGTCGGTTATCGCGCAAAAACATTAACCTCTTTTTGCGCACTTGGATAATAACTATCCTATGTTTTTCCCGGGTCTTAAACTATTTCCATACCAAATTTCATTCAAATCGGTCCAGTAGTTTTGGCGTGAAAGCATAACAACAGACAGAGTTACTTTCGCGTCTATAATATTAATACTGATTAATAATAATAGTACATACTGATGTTTTTTTTTTATTTATAGCTGATAGGCTAGCCTTTGACCACTATCTCACTTGATGGTAAGTGATGATGTGGTCAAAGATGTTATTCAGGCTAACCTAGAAGTACTGGCTCTTTAGGACAGCTGCCGAAACACACCGCTAGGTGCTTGGCGACAGATTTTCTACTAGCCAGTAGGTTACTCATCCAAATCATGACCGCAGCGCACGTTGCTTAACTTTGCTGATCGGTATATGAAGATATAGAACGATGATCACAAATATAATACAGAACTGAACTATTGTTGATATTATAAACCGGCCAACTGCGAGTCAGATCTCGCTGTATTAGGGTATATAGGTCCCTCAAAGCAATGGTGACTGTTAACGTGACCTTATCTTGCCCCACCTCGGCGGAGGACTGCTCTGGCGTTTTAGTGGGTTCATATCCTACACATCCCCTAACACCGCCTCCATGGTGCTCTCGATCTACCCCTCCACCCCCTTTAAAAAAAAACAAAAGTCCCTCAAAGCAACAAACCAAAAAAAAACCTTATTCAATTGACATATTAAATAGTGTCGGCCTTGTTTAGTTAAAATAAATGTACTCCTTTATAACGATAGCGTATAATAAAGCGCGCTATTCGAATATAGTTTATAGTCTCTAGCGCGTTGGTGCTGTATAGCGGATTTGAACAATACTAGTCCACAGCGCCTCGTGGTACCTGCCACGCCGTTTTAATCCTTCTATTTATCTTATTTTTTTATCTTTATTCACCTTTAATCTCTTACTGTATCAGCCGGATTGTCCACTGCTGAACATAGCCTCCCCAATTATGGGGGGTGGGGGGGAGGGGTCGCCGTAATCCCCACACTTGGCAGCCGTCTTGCAGATTACAGCGTGAGTTATCAGTTCCTCAGAAAGCGCTGCTGCCCACATTCTGTGTTACCCTTGTCGCCTCATAACATAAGTAGGTTTGGATTAGATGTCTTGTAAAATACACAAAAAAAAATATTGCTCATCTTATTTGGAAGACAGTAAATCTAGAATGACATAACCTTCTTTCCTTCGTTGGCTTATTAACCAGTAAAATTGACAAAACCGGAGGATTTTCTTATAAGGTATTGTGTTCAGTTCAAAACTAAACTACTACTACTCTTTAAACATCTTTAAAAACAAACTAGTAAAGTATTTAGATAGATGATGTTCTGCCATTTTCGGTCTTATAAGTATTGTAAGTATATTTTAAAGTTTTAAAGTATAATTATTAATTTATAGATACCGTTATTATTTTCTTTGTATAAAAATTATTAGTAATTTCTAATTAAAAAAAATCAATGTTCTAGTTGACAAAATTTGTTTTTCAACAAGAATATTGTTCTGCGTTTTTTAAGAATGTTGTAAACACCCATAAGTGGTATATATATCAGAATCAATATTGGTTATCATGTATTTTTTAATTTTGTAATATATTACTGTTGGTGTTTCGTTGTAAATAAATAAAATTAATAAATAAAAACTAAACAAGCTCTTTTAGCTAATTTATCATGAATTAAATGAAAGAAATATTTAGACATTATTGAATAAAAGAAAGAGAGAGAGATTAAGTACATACAAACACTTCTGAAGTTGTCGAAAAACATCCTAAGACGATTATGTAGATTGAAAAGAATATTCCCCCTAAAGGATAGTTTTTTGTAAAGCTATTTTACTCCTTCGTAATATGGGATGTGTATCATGCCAGTATTTTCTCTTTTGACTCAACTCACGTAGCACATTCAATCAAACTACATTACTTGTTTACATAAGGACTCTGAGAAGAATATTAAACTTTCGTGATGGGACACGATTCATTCATATTTCTGTAAGACACTAGTTGAAAAACATTATAAAAGTAGCTTTCTTGGCACAGTTGTTGAATGATGAAGAATAAAAGTAATGATTATATACGTGTATTGTTCTATTTACACACATCATAAGTGCCCAGGGATCTACTAGTAATATGGAATCTTATCTGGTGTTTCTCCAGGAGAGAGGAAGCAAGGCATTATTAAAAGTTACTTTCCATTGAGACATTAAATAGATTACTGTAACAGCCCGATCGTCCACGGCTGAACACAGCCTCCCCTATTAAGGGGGTATTTGCCATAATCCCCACGCCTGGCAGGCGTCTTGGGGATCGCAGTGTAAGATGGCAGTTCTTTAGAAGGCGCTGCTGCCCACCTTCCAGTATTTTTCCCTTAGTCGTCTCTTACGACACCCACGGTATGATATGGTGAGGTGTACATCTAACCCGGCACCCCACGGGGTTATGGTTTACAGTAGCGCTTTCGTATAGTCAGCTGATTTTATCTTAACAGCTTTAATCCTGGCCCACTTAAATAATTTAAATTAGAGGCCCAGCGGAATCCATTACCACCCTTTCGCACGGCTTTCCGCAGCAATAAACCGGACACTAACTACTAACTGCCCTCATCCGTACTTAACTAAAGAAAACTGGTAATTTATACCTAACGCATTACCCCAATTGCCTACTGTACCTTAAATTCTATAATATGCTAAAGTAATTTTCAACCACAATATGCGTTATTAGGGTATAGAGTTGCTTGAAGGTTGTTGTTATTTTAATTCGTACTGGCCAGTGTCCTCTCGGTCCGATGAACATCGGGTCTGGGTGCTTAATTACGTGATAGCAGTCCGTTTTACTTGCAACCCTACTAAGTGTTTCGCACGTGTGCTATTTTAGAACAGCCACAGACTGGACACAATCCACAGTAAAACTTTCTGTTCTCCAGTAACAGAGTGCTTGGTAAAGGGCTTTTCCTTACTCTGTGTGGTTTGCGTAGGGAAACAATGGCAATTCACCTAACGACCATGTGTTGGTTTGACAATACAATTTAAGAGGATTGAGGGTGTGTCTTAGATTTGGGGATATCTTCCTTTTGATTAATCCGGTCCTAATGGACTTCGGAGGAATTTCAAACTTCGGAGTAATTTTCTATGTTAGATTAAGTAAACTACATCCGGGAAAGCCGCAGGAAGTTGGAATGCAATTTATCTTAAGAGCCCATTTGTCTTATAGTTCATTACGTATATATTTTGTATTCATCTCTTCGCTGATAAAATACCGCAAACCCTTTCCAGTGTCAAGCCCAAAGGGTCGGTTTGCAAACATTTTTCAAGTTGAAGGTACCTTTCCTTCCTTTATTCTGTATGATGACATGTTTCTATTTTGAATAAGCGATACACATTTCCGATCTTGTCATGATTTTCCGTCGGATAGATAGCTTCTGCAAAACGTGGAAAATAAAATTAGCTCTCTGTATTTCTGAGCGCAGAAGCAAGGAAAAGCGAATGCGTGATTTAATAATGAAATAGAAGTCTCTGAGGATTCTGTTTCAGTACGAAATATTGTAGATGCGAAATGTATCTTTCAAAATCATTTTCAACGGATTTGAATTATTGCTCGGATGTTCAGGCTATAATTTATAACTTTTTATACATTTCATAATGATATATGGCCGAGGTAATGCGTGCGGAAATAAATCAGTGAACTAAACATTTTATCGGCTGAAATGCTTGTTATTTTGTTATAATGTTTCTAGTAGCTAATAGTTAAACATTTTATCAAGTGTACATTTGATTTACAAGAATGATTAATTATAAAAGGTTTATGACATAAATTGCACTAGTCGCTTCATGCCTTCCACCGACTGAGCTCATCTACTTAAATTAAAAATATTGTAATACTAGTTAGATAAACATGCTTCTTTTTTAAAGTTTAAGGTCCTTTTTTTGTATATAACTAACCAGGTGGTATATACAGGGTTATTGGTAAAATGTTAACAACCTCTTACGGTTGACTTGTGCTAGTCCTAACACACATTTTAAGATGTCTTTTTTGTTTTGAATTTTTATTTTAGTTTTTATATTTCGTTACAAGATGAATTGCACTGCGCCCGTCACCCTGAACATACAGTTGTTAAGTCTCATGTTCCTGTAATTTTTCTGGCTCTCTAGGACTCCTACCAAAAGACACCGCTAGGTGCTTGGTGACAGATTTTCTACTTAACGGTGTTAGCTAGCCAGGCAAGCATTCGCAAGGGGAAGGCCTATCCCTTCCATTATGCGGTGAAGCTCAAGCCAGCAGCAGTTTAGACCGAACCTTGTTGCTGCGGCACGGCAGTCCATCCATAGCTATTACCGCTCGGCCATCGTTGCTTCAAAATCATATGAAATGAAACTCAACCGCAGGAAATAAGCCCGCTTTGTGATCCTGCGATCCTATCCTAATCCCAATTTATTCAATCCAGCGATTCGACAGGAGTTGACCTTACAGTGACCTGCTGTCATTGACGCGGCTACTCTTTTGTGGTCTACTTTGGAAGAAGAGAGGGGTGCAGAGAGGGTCTTTTGAAACTGGACAGGAAAGGCGTGAAGGGGACGCGTGAGTGGCATTTGCGTAAGCGTCTGCACGCCCTAGAGATTAGTTCGGATCGTTCCTTTGGCTAGGAGTTGGGAGCAACAAAGGTACGGAGACATCTTTAACATAGTGGTTGTAAAATTTTTGTATCACTGTCTTCAGTGTATATTTGACTAATATTTAGATTACTAGATGTTTAATTAAGAGAGAATCTTAAATAATGTGTTGCATGCTTCAAAATCTTTGAGCTCTCTCGCATTTACTCCACACCGTATAAAGGTTGTCGCCTTCTCAATCTCACGACTATACGCAAGCGTTTCACATAACCACTGGTCTGGTAGTAAGAAGTTTCAGTCAACCAGTAGTCGTAAGTTCTCTAGACTTTTCTAGACTAGATCTTTTTTATTTTAGGCTGATTAAGGCTAGCCTTTGACCACTATCTCATCTGACGGTAAGTAAAAAGTAAGATGTGGTCAAAGATGTTGTTTGGACTAACCTATTCTAGGCAAGCCTGAAAACATTTTTACTGGGTCTCAAGAACAACTGCAGGACCACACCGTGAGGTGCGGTCACCGGTGGTGCACCGTTATATAGCTAGGCGGGCATTCGCAAAATGCTTAATCAACAATCCTATAATAACCTACCACTAGCAGTCACCCATACAAGACATGACCGCAGCTGTCATTACTTAACTTAGTTGATTGGTTAAAAACGACTTAGTTACTACGACTACGCTACGAGCGCTTCAGAACCACTGGTAGCGAGATTTGGTGATGAGATGTTGCTAAGTGGCTTGTTCCGAGTTAATGCAATACCGAAACATTGCCTACTAATTAGTGTGCGTTGCAGTATGTAGTTCTACACAAGGATAATGAAATGCTGAGTTAAGGCGATATTACTACTGTGCTGGGTGCATCAGTGTGTGTCAACCATAATACCCATTGAAAGAAACTTTATTATTAACTTGTTAATGAATAGATTCAGG
Source organism: Plagodis dolabraria (assembly GCA_963854805.1). Classification (NCBI taxonomy): domain Eukaryota; kingdom Metazoa; phylum Arthropoda; class Insecta; order Lepidoptera; family Geometridae; genus Plagodis; species Plagodis dolabraria. The sequence goes on from OY978442.1 coordinate 9,883,805, forward strand.
AGTAACTTTGCGGAAATTCATATTTTTTTTAAAGTATTATCGAGAATGATGTTTTCTCAGTCGTGCGCTCGAAGAGTCAAGATCTCCTGAGGATGTTTCGTGTAGAACCGAAAAGCGACGTAATTCTTCCGGTTTGGTTAGGTGGTGTTTATGACGGCACGTAGGCTTAACAGGATTTTGTGTATAATATTAATATACTTAATGTTTTCTTAGCATATTTTTTATTGTAATATTCTTTTTGTTGAACACCGCGTCTCTTCCACACTTTTCCCTGTTCTCCACCATAGGCTCGGTCGACGAGCAGTAGCAAATTGTATCGGTCGCTGCCGAGAAGTTGTAATGACACCATCATCCCAACTCGGGGCTGAACTGGGTAATCTGCAATCAAGCCGCGGATAGCAACCACTTTGATACCGTAGATTTGGTACAATCAAAAACTAGGACAGCTTATATAGAAGGGCATCCTCGGTATGCGAGTATGAGTCGCAATTGACCGGTCTTTTTAAAGACACAAAAAAGATGTTCTAAAGAAGTTTTGCAGCTGATTTTGGCTACATTAATGGTTTTGGTGGGTTTATTTTAGATATGGCTTTACCCGTGATTTGGTTAGCGCTTCCGTATATAACTAGGTAGATAGGGATAACTCAAATCAGTCAGATCTCACTGAAATTTAAATGGGTCTATAGATGACAAGCAACAGCATTCAAATATAAAAAAAAATCATCAAAATACACCCGATCAAAAGTTATGAGATTATCACACAAAAAACAGTTGAATTAAGAAACTCCTCGTTTTTATTCAAGTCGGTTAAAAAGAAAATATTTATTGAATTTTTTTAAGCTGATTTTTAAAGATGGGACGGCAAGGTATATAGTCTTCATTTTGCAAAGTACTTGTTAGGAAATATTCGTATACGTAAAATCTATGAATGTGCTGTGAATCGCAGTGGAGGGTCCCGCAGCCAAACTTCTCGACTATTTGTGCAATTTGTTATGAAACGAAACATTTTCGATTAAACTCTGGGCGAGTTTCACAAATTTTTTCTACACGCTTCCTGTCAAAAATATGAAAAATAATGGCAACAAGGATATGAAAGAGAACCAACCAGTGACGACCCAGGAAAGACAAAACTGGAGACGGAGAGCCGACTTCAAATAGAAATGGGATAAGGCCTGGTGAAGAAGAGAAGCTTCCTAGCAAAAATAAAGCGTGTTAAGATTTGTTATATTAATATATCTTGTAATACGTATCTTGAAGTTTGCTATCCAGGTTCAAATGCATTTTGTTAGCTATAGTAGGATAGAATTAGCATCCCGAACAATTATAAATGTTTTTTTATAAAAATTTTGAGGTACCGAGATTTCATATTATTTTTTGGAGGTGTATTAAAAACATTTGATACCAAACTTGGTTATTCTTTAAGTTTATACAAATGTTGTCATGGTCCATTTCTACCGTTCTATATATAACTACAGTTCTTAAAAATATTATACGAGTAAAAGCTTTACTCGATTTCCGGTTGCTCAAAAATATGATTAGGTAATAATAGTAAGGCAGCGTGTCGTCTACTGATTCGAACTCATGCTCTTCTTGCTAGATGACGCGTGAATGACCACTAAATGCACAAAACCAGCTGGCCTTACCATTCGCCTTAACGCCCGAAAAAGTGAACGGTAGTCGGTGTACTACCAACGAAAGCATTCCCAAGGGGGATGTTGCCGATGATCAGATTAGGTATGAAACAACCTTAAAGAGATTTTTTGGAAAGAGTAACCTCCAAGCAAATCTGAGTGAGGACAGGACAATACACTGACAATTAAATGCGGTAGTTCGACTTGTAAACTGGTAAAGCAGAACTTGTAAACTTGTTAAGTACAACTTACTTACTTGTAAAGTAGAACTTGTAAACTTGTAAAGTAGAACTTCTTAACTTGTAAAATTGTAAAGTAGAACTTGTAAACTTGTAAAGTAGAAATTGTAAACTTGTAATATGGAACTTGTATAATTGTGAAATATAGCCCAGTAGTGGTCCCTATTTACACAAGGGTTGGCTAAGACGTGAACTTTGCTCGTTAACATTTATTTCCCGTTTATTCAGATTCCAACATAACAATTAGCTTGTAAAACGCTGAACGAGAAAATAAACCTGGTTCAAAGTTATTTCAGCTCTGTTTGGTTTGGTAACATTATTTTCTTTAGCGTTTTAGGCTTTTTGTTTATGTTTGCTTTCGGCGTTAGCGTTTTCCAGGTTCCGGCGTGTTTTTACATATCTAAAAGTTGGGAAAGAACAGTCATTTCAACAAATCTTGTTAGTTAAATATTTTTTTATACGTAATTATGTCTAAGAAAGTGTGTAAAAAAAATCGGCCAACTGTGAGTCGGACTTGTGCACGCAGGGTTCCGTACCATTACCTATACAACATTAGACTTCATATTTTAACTTTTTTTGTTTTAACGTGCGTGAATCCGACTCGCACTTGGCCAACTTTTTGTATTTCTTGTTATAGCGGCAACAGATTTCTGTTATATAATACATCATCTGCGAAAATATCAACTGTGTAGCGATCACCGTTCTTGAGATACAGCCTGGTGAGTGGTGCCAGATGGACGGACGAACGTACAGTGAAGCCTCAGTAATAGGGTCCCGTTTTTACCCTTTGAGTACGGAACCCTAAAAAGAAACAAAGTTACTTTGATTAGGACGAAGTCGTCATTAGCTTTAGTACTTACCTACTTAGTTTATTTTTGATAAATCTGGAACTGCTGACATAGAACATATAATAATATGTTGCTGATATAAAACGGTACACGTTATATATGATACTAGCTTTCCGGGCGCGGCTCCGCCCGCATGTATGTCGGTTATCACGCAAAAACATTAACCTCTTTTTGCGCAGTTGGATAAAAACTATCCTATGTTTTTTCCCGGTATGGAAATAGTTTGGGTCTCAAACTATTTCCATACCAAATTTCATTCAAATAGGTCCAGTAGTTTTGGTGTGAAAGTGTAACAGACAGACAGACAGAGTTACTTTCGCATTTATAATATTAGTACTGATTAGTACTGATTATAGTACCGTATATATTTTAGTATAGTATATATTTTAACCTACTTCCAAAATAGAAGAAAGGGGTTCTTAATTCGACACGTATATTTTTTTTTGTATAAGCACGCATAACATTTTACATAGTAGTTTGATATTGATATTTTTTTTAATTGACATATACAGCTTCAAAGTGTATACATATGCGGTAGTCCTATATAAATTTTATCAAAATCGGTTAAGTAGTTTTTAAGTTACACTTAACTAACTGAAATATTTGGATTATTACTAAGACATTCCTAGATAATTTGGTAATTGTAAGTTTGTCGATCGTTTATCCAGTATTGATCACTAAAAAGGGAGTTTTTTTAATATAAATTGGAACTGACTTATAACGCTGTAAAGTATGAAATAACTTGTTGAAGTCGGATCGTGAAATTATGATCTCAGAGTGTTTTGCACGGGCCGACTTCAACAAGTTATTTCATACTTTTTATTTTTTCATGCTAGAAAGACTGAAGACAGAGTCTTTAAAAGCGGGTCTCAAAATGAATACGAAATTATGACCAATATTCCCACACATATCCGGCTGCCAGTAGAGAGTGTGACGGAATATATTTATTTGGGTCATAAGGTCACGCTAGGCTATGAAAATCAAACCGCCGAAGTGGAACGACGTATTGCACAAGCCTGGGCTGCATTTGGTGCCAATAAAGAAACGCTGCGTGGCAAACTACCTTTACGACTAAAATCAAAGATATTCGAACAATGTGTGATGCCGGTGTTCACGTATGGCACGGAAACCATGTCCCTCACAAAGCGATCTGCCCAGAAATTCCAAGTTGCGCAGAGAGGTATGGAGAGAGCAATGCTTGGCCTTACACTGCGTGACCGGAAGCGGAACGAATGGATACGCAGCAAGACAAAACTGAGGGACGTGATGGCGGTTATAGCGAAGCAAAAGTGGACATGGGCAGGGCACATTGCGAGAATGGACGCAAGCAGATGGACTAGACGAGTCCTTGAGTGGAGACCCAGAGCGGACAAGAGAGGCAGAGGTCGGTCACCACAACGTTGGGTGGACGACGTTAAACGGCACGGAGGTCGGGACTGGATGAGTCGGGCACAAGACCGCCAGGAATAGAGAAAAAGGGAAGAGGCTTACGTCCAAGAATGGACCAGAGAAAAGCCCCCATGATGATGATGATGATTAAAAATGATTAACATAATAAGCAATAGAAGTTAAATGTATGTGTTCATTTACAAATATATTACCTAAGTAAATATGTACAATGGCAATACAATCGGCGGTCTTATCGCTAAAGCAATCTCTTACAGACAACCTTTGGATGGACAGGACAACGAAGACTCGTGAACGGTAGTGTGCAACAAAGAAATCAGAAAAAAAAAATTAAATAAAATCAATACACATTATACATGGAATACTTTTTTACTAAACGAAATAAAAATTATACGCCTTACAACTAGCGTCTTGTTGATGTTTTATTGTGAAAGGCATCCAACCACTTGGCAGGTAATATAAATTGACGAAACAGGTTTTAAATCCACGAGTTCGATTTTTAAAGAAATGTAGGAATCATCTCCATATTTAATAAGTTCTAACCAATATTTTCCATTCCTAATACAAACCTCTTAAGTATGGTAGGTAGGCATAGACATGCAGCTAGTCAAGGTAATATGTTTTTACAATAAGGACAACCACATTGTTTTTGTTCAATAATGTTTTATAGTTATTATCCATTGGGGTTTTAAAATGATAAAATCATTGGCTATGGACTGCCGCACCCGTCCATGTTTCGAATCCCACCGCGGCCTTAAGCTTCATCGCATGATGAAAGGGCATTTTGCCAATGCCCGCCTGGCTAGCGACCACCCTCAAGTTGAAAATCTGTTGCATTTAACTCACCGCACTACCAACCCAAGCCGAATGACTAATGGATTTTAGGTAACTATTATATAACACGTTTTCCCCTCACCTTTCAAATAAGACATTTACGATCAACAACCCAAAGTATAGGATAATAACCCAGGGTTACCCAACACCAACCCAGGTTTTTAAAAAACTTACAAATACCTCTTCATTCGAATACCCTAAGCAAAGGGTTACCCTATGGTGTAAAGGGTTATTGATACTTCTAGAAACAAAAGCCCAAACGAAAGGGTAACCCTAACCTATGGAAGGGTTACCCTTTGGTAGGGTTACCCTTTGGTTAGTGTTACAGTTTCTTTTAAGGTTACAGAAAGTTACAAATACCGCTTATATCGAAAACCATAAGCATAGGGTTACCCTATCGTTGGGTTGAAGGCAGGGTAACCGTTTAAATCGGTAACCTCATAGAAATGGTTTTTGATAAATGAAAAACCCTTTCGAAAGGCTTAACCGAAAACCGGGGTTGTACGGTCCCTGGTTGCAAAGCACCTACCGGTGTGTTCCGGCAGCAGTCCTTGAGAGCCAATTACAGGCACATGAGACTTAACAACTGTGTCTCAAGGTGACGGGCGCAGTGTAAATCGTGACTTGTGATGAAATGCATCTGTTATAGGCAGAGCTTAGTCCGCTTTACATCAGGTGGGCATCGAGCTTGTTCCATCACAATACCATAAAAAAAATAAAAAATAAAAGACACACTATAACTACAACTCTATGCATGTGTCTCATTATTTATGTTAATACCTAAAAGTTTCTGGCCGGATCGTACTAAAGTTAAATTCTCTTGTTATCTTCATATTTCTTATTGATATTCAATATCTACGGGATGTGTATTCTCATTGTATGTAAATAACACATTATACATATTTCAATGGACTTATATCGGATCATTTGAATAGTTCGAGAGACATTGTGCATAACCAGCTGTGATATACTCTAAAAAGGATACGCGTTTTTTTCGCGTCTATAACAAGTTAGGCGCTAATAGTTTGCTATAAAAAAAAACATAACTGTTTCTGACAGTCACTGAAAAATATATTATTTTATAATTTTATGGGCTGGATCATGTGTATACTCTCTTTTGTGAGATACAATTTTTTTTTCCTCCAAACTCGTCGAGAGGGTGTTCAAAATGAAAAGGTTTATTCCTATTTAATATTTTAAATATAGTATAACTTGCAGTTTAAATTTCAATGGAACGATAAAACGTTTAACAAAATTAAATAATTTTTGGTCGGATATTTTAATAATAAATACTTTTAAAAGTATCCCAAAAAAACATTAAATAATATTTAAATAAAACACTTAAAAAAGCATAAAATTATATATCTAGTGACAATTCCGCCTAATTTTCCTGTCATCTACGTGACGTCACAAAGATCACGCAGCCTAACCGGAAGAATACCCGACTAGTTTCGCTTCTAAACGAAGCATCTTCAGGAGGTCTTGACTCACCGAGCGCACGTTTTTTTAAAAATTTATATATACTTGTTGTGTAAGAAGTTTGTACAAACCCTCTTTAACTCTTTTCTAGGATCGATTTTGTCTCTCGTCTTTGGTCACTATCGGCCACTTTATTCATGGCATCTGTTTTGATTGTTTCAGGATCAGTCATTATTTTTACGACGTCCGTGACTAGTGCTACATTGGTCGATACTTTACAAGTCAACTAAACGGTTTCTTGGCAAGAGTTAACGCAAATAAAACTGTCTCTAACACGTCATATTGCAAAATATTGAATTTGATTCTTATATAATTTCTTCTATAAAAATATCCCCTAGTAATTTCCGACTACTAGACGTAAATAATCGAATTATTCTACCAATAAATAATCAAATTTGAATTATAGTAACAGCTTGTACTTCATAATGTGTGATTTTACGTCCAAATTTGCGACGCTTTCGCGAATGTTCACTGGAAATCATTTACTGACGTCTTATTCGTCGTATGAATCTCACACGATGAACAACCATAATCTACCAATCATACCTACATGTACTATTTTTTTTTATAACATTTATATTTGCTATTTTCATACACTCGTGGTGACATCTCTACAAAGTAATATATGGTCATGTTCTCTAGGTATCTGACTAGGGCTGCCATCCGTCCGGGTTTCCCCGGATTTGTCCTAGTTTAGAGGGCGTCCGGGGGGCGTCCGGTAGGGGTTTTCAAATAGTGTCCGGGTAAAACCCGGACACAAATAGTGTCCGGGGAATCCGGATTGATTGAAATACAAGAAATTCAGTGAAACAAATCTAAGTTGAAAATTCATTCGTAAGCTGCATACAAGTTAACTCTGGCGCTGCAAAATCTACAACAATAGAACTTCCCCTGCGCCAGCCCCCCACCATAAAAAAATGCCACCGACCCCGATCTTTCACTCACAGTTTAGCCGTTTTGAGGCATTTGACGCTAGATCTAGAGCATTTCTAGGGTTTTTAGCGCTTTTTTCTCATTACTATACGCTAAAAACATCTACAGAAATCTGGCAGAAAACATGATAACTTTGATATTAGTTGGCAACTCAAGTTATATTGTGAGTTTATTCGCTAGTCTCGCAACAATGGACATAGGAGAAAAACTCACTAAACAAACACACAATTCTTCTAAATAAAGTATAATTTTTAGGACCTTTTTTTTTTTTTTTATTTTTTTTTTTATTTTCATGAGGAAAATGCATTTACGCATACACACCCGCCGGGGAGCAGGTGGTTATGTCGGACTCAGGGTCAATAGGGACCCCACTACCGACTAAAAACCTCATGGTGTTCCGTCGTCATCGACTAGAGGCGGGGGCCGCGGGGTCATTCGCGCTCTCATCCGCAGCCCCCGTCGCCGTCGCTGCCCGCTTAAACGGGCCCAGACTCTGGGAATAATTCCCCATGCCGCTTCGTGGGATGCCCTGGAACACGAGGGCATCCACACCTCATGAGGACCTAACCCTGATGGGGGGTGCCGGCTGTCCCCACTGCCGACACCCCAGGTCCTCTGAGCGGAGACGGAGTGCGAGCACGATCGACTCGCCTTCGTGTCCGCGCTCTGCGGAGCGGAAGAGAGAGAGGATCTCTCTCCCTTTCCCGCTCCTCCGCCTCCCTCTGCGAGACAATAGTCTCGCAAAACGAGGCCACCGCCTCCCACGACCTCTCATCACCGACCATCTTTACGATGATAGCCGGCAAGGAGAGGTCGGACCCCACAACCGCGATCAGGGATTGCCGCGGTCCCGCTCCTCCTGGGCATGTCTCCAATGCGTGCTGGGCGGTGTCCTCCGAAAAGCCACACTGGTGGCAGACTGGGGAAGGATCCCTTCGTGCGACGTTACACAGGTATCTCCCGAAACAGCCATGTCCGGTGAGAACCTGTGTCAATCTGAAAGAGAGCCTCCCATGCCTTCTTTGGACCCACTCTCTGAGTATAGGTCGGATCGCATCGAGGAGCCGTCGAGCGCCGGCCCCCCTCTGTGTGGGTCCTGCAAGGAGCCTCTCACCCCACGTGGCGAGAGCTGATGCTCTGGCGTCATCACGCCAGTGCGCCACCTCCCGCGGCGCCGGTCGCTCGTCCCGCTCCCGAGCCTGCGCTCTGCGTTGGTAGACCGAGGCTAGGACTTCGGCCTCAAGGTCCCACGGGAGCAGTCCGGCGAGGACGCATGCCACCTCACAGGAGAGTGTGCGGTATCCCCGACACACTCTCACTGCCATGACCCGTTGCGCTGCGAGTAGTGCAGAGGTTCCCTCACGGCGGAGGGAGCCCGCCCATATTGGCGCACCGTAAAGGGCCATGGAGCTGACCACCGCTGTAAAGAGGCGGCGGCAGCTCCCTCCTCCTCCCCTGGTATTCGGGAGGAGGCGACTTAATGCGCCAGCTGTCCCCAGGAGTTTGGGGGACAGCTTCCGCATGTGTGCCTCGAACCTCCATTTACTGTCGAGGACGACGCCGAGATATTTCAGCGTCGATCCGACTGGAATGGAGGTTCCACCCACCACGATGGTGGAACCTGCAGGTGGTGCCCGTCGTCGGCCATAAAAATAAATGGCCTCAGACTTATGGAGCGCCACCTCCAGGCCCAGCATCTGAATTCTGGCCACGACTGTCGCGACACCAGCCGTGGCCAGGATCGCCGCCTCCCTATAATTTTTTTTTTTTTTTTTTTTTTTTTATGCCTGATAGGTTAGCCTTTGACCACTATCTCACCTGATGGTAAGTGATGATGTGGTCGAGGATGTTGTTCAGACTAACCTAGAGTTACTGGCTCTCAAGGACAGCTGCCGGAACACACCGTTAGGTGTTTGGCGACAGATTTTCAACTTGAGGGTGGTAGCTAGCCAGGCGGGCATTTGCAAAGTGCCCTACCACCATGCTGTAACGACTGCTATCCTAAGACAACAACCGGGACCGACGGCTTAACGTGCCCTCCGAAGCACGGAAGCGCTCAGTAGTAATGTCACCAACGGTCACCCATCCAAGTCATGACCGCGGCGGACGTTGCTTAACTTTGCTATAATCACCTCCCCGAGCGGTAACCAGTGTATCGTCAGCGTAACAAACGACTCTGACGCCACAGAGGTTAGCGCCACGAAGGACCCAATCATATCCGACGTTCCACAAGAGGGGGCCTAGAACTGACCCCTGCGGAACGCCGCGTGTCATGGGACTTCGTCTCTCGAGGAGGAGGGAGCTGCCGCCGCCTCTTTACTCGAAGACTACCTCTCTATCGGAGAGATAGTCCCCGACGAGTCTTCGAAGGTACTGGGGCACCCTGTGGTACTGCAGTCCTCCGAGTATCGTGCTCCAGGGCAAGGTGTTGAAGGCGTTGGTTATGTCCAACGACACGGCAAGCAACACGTCGCCACTAGAGCACGCCTCCTCGGAGAGGTCGCGGACGCAGGAGATGGCATCCAGCGTCGAGCGACCTCTCCGGAACCCGAACTGAGTGGGCGCTAGATCGGGTCCTGTCGTCTCCAGGTGCTTGACAAGGCGGGCAGCGACGACACGCTCCAACAACTTGCCCGCCTCATCAAGCAGCACGATGGGACGATAGCCTGAAGGCTCGTCCGCAGGACGGCCCTCCTTCCTGAGGAGGACGAGCTTGCCCCTCTTCCACCTCTTGGGGAATTTGCCCTCCCTGAGGCACCTGTCAAACAGGGCTTTCAGGGAGGGCCCCAGATGCTCGAAGGAGAGGGCCCACGCGCGACCCGGTATACCATCAGGCCCGGGCGCCGTGTTCTTGGCCCTCATCCTGAGCAATGCGGCACCTATCTCTCCGTCGGAGATAGGGGCAGGCTCGTCTTCGATCGCATTAAGATTTATTGTAGAAACCAACTGCGCGGTGGGAGGCTTAAAATCGGTCCCCGGAGCACCGGGGAACAAGCCATCAACCACCCTTTGGAGTACCGCCGGGAGAAGCGAGGCAGTCGTGGGGGGGGCCCAGGGGCGAAGCTTTTGCCTCGCCCACATATACGGGCGGCCCCACGGATCGCGCTCAAGCCCCTCCAGCAGCTGATCCCAGGCCCGCTGCTTGGCCTCCTTAATAGCCACACGTAAGGCCCTTGAAGCTTCTCTGTAGGCGGCGTACAGGGACTCCAACATATCTGTCTCTCGCCGCCTCCGCCTCCGATATCGCTGGTATCGGCGGCGTCTCGTCACACAGGCTCGCCGGAGTTCAGCGATCTCCTCTGACCACCAGTAGACTTGGCGTCTGGGCCGTGGGGCCCGTGCGCGTGGCATCGCTGCGTCACAGACGTGCGACATTGCCTCACACAGCCCATTCGCCTCCATGTCAACGTCCACTAGGACTGGGTCAGGAGAAGATCTACTCCACGCCTGGACGAGAGCCGCCTCCTGCATTCCTGGGACAATTATGTTGTCGCAATCGGGTAAGATTCCAGCTCGATCTACGACCATAATCTTTGTTTTCCTCTTGTTGACGGAAAGTCCTATGTTTTCGCTTTCTCTCTCAAGCTTCTGGAATAACTCCACCATGTCTTCTTTAGATGTGCCTAACAGAACGGTATCGTCAGAATAACGGAGATTCGATATCGATGGGAAGCGTATAGCTTCCCATCGATATTGGAACCTCTGTCCCAATTTTCTAGGGTCTTTCTCATATATTCTTCGTATATGTCGAATCCAGCACATGACTATAATTTTTCATTTCGTATATTTGTAATTTTGTAAAGTAAAAAGATCTTGAGCTCGTCAAGATTTAAACTTGTTCCTTACTTTTAAATTACGTTAAAAAACGTTTTACGGTTAAAAATAAAACTAAAAATTATAATTTATTTCTAATTTGATGCCAAATAACACTGCGCATCATTATTTTTATCGCCAGATTGCCTCAGAAAGAGAAGAGTGACTAATTATGTTTGTAGCTCTGTAGTTTTTGCGCAAAGAAGCTGTATAAATGGAAAAAAAATATGAACTTTGATTTTATGAGTGTCCGGGGAAAAAACTCAATTTCACCCCATGTCCGGGTTTTTAAAGATTTTGTCCGGCATCGGTGGTTTAGGTGATGGCAGCCCTATATCTGACACGGGTCTGTTATTTCCGTTTACTTCCGGGCGTTGCGATCCCGGGATGCTAATGGAGTTTATCCACTAATCCCGTAAATACAACTGGGATGTCCCGGAAAATACTCACTTCTCAAGTTTCGGACGGTTTTGGAATTAGATTAAACTTGATCTGATGTTTATTGCTTCGCTGCTTCTTTGATTACTTCGGGTAATTCGGAAAACTGATACCAGCAGTATTTATGTACGTTATATTGTAGGTACGGGTGATTTGTTTTGATAGGAGCTTAGTATAAAGATTTGGAAAACTAAAAGTCTAAATAACGCCCAAACGGCACCCATACCTCGAACATGGCAATGTCAAATCAGACGACGTCTCCAGCTTGAGTCGCAGCAGTGTGCGTATGTGCGTCTGTTATAGTATATACCAGGGACTGTATACCGGTATGAGTATCTGTACAATATTATTTCTGTATGACGTCATACCGGTATATTTCAGTTATCCAAAAATAACAGTACAGTTACTTTTCTTGTACGATGTTCAAACCTTTAATATTTTTGTAGCGACAAATATTGTATTCAATTCATAGGTACCTATATATTTGAGTATCTTTTTATCTCGTATTACATTCATATCATTATATTATGGTACCGTAAAATTACAGTACAGATATTATTGATACTCTTATTATTACGGTATTCTTAAGCAATCTCGGCTATTCTCGATTATCTTTAGTTTATTTATTTACAGTATCTTGATTCCGCGCAAAATAACTAATTCTCAAGGCCACAGTGGCACACGCCGCTAAGTGCTTGGCGACATATTTACTACTTGAGGATGGTAGCTAGCCAGGCGGTCATTCGCAAAATGCCCTTCCTTCATGCAAAATTACTGGTTCTCAAGGACACATTGCGGCAGATGCCGCTAAGTGCTTGGCGACAGATATTCTACTTGAGGGTGGTAGCTAGTCAGGCGGTCATTCGCAAAATGCCCTACCTTCATGCAAAATTACTGGTTCTCAAGGACACAGCGGCACATGCCGCTAAGTGCCTGGCGACAGATTTTCTGCTTGAGGGTGGTAGCTATCCAGGCGGTCATTCGCAAAGTGCCCTACCTTCATGCAAAAGTACGCTTCCTCAAGGACACGTAACAACACGCTGCTAAGTGCTTGGCGACAGATTTACTACTTGAGGGTGGTAGTTAGCCAGGCGGGCATTCGCAAAATACCATACCGCCATGCTATAATGTCTGCCACCAAGCTACAACCCTCATATAGAAAATCTGTCGCCAAGCACCTAGCAGTGTTTTCGGGCAGCAGTTCTTGAGAAACCAGAAATTCTAGGCCTAGTCCGCTTTACATTGTCAATTTAATTCGATCACAATTTGATAAATCATAAAACCTTAACTCATTATATCCGTGTTATTAAAAGAGTAGGTATACCTACCTATATCAGTACTCAGTACTAATATTATAAATGCGAAAGTAACTCTGTCTGTCTGTCTGTTTCGCTTTCACGCCAAAACTACTGGACCAATTTGAATGAAATTTGGTATGGAAATAGTTTGAGACCCGGGAAAAAACATAGGATAGTTTTTATCCAACTGCGCAAAAAGAGGTTAATGTTTATGCGCGATAACCGACATACGCGCGGGCGGAGCCGCGCCCGGAAAGCTAGTTTAAGGCGCTCCTGGCCAAAAACGCCATACAAGAATTAACTTTTCTCAAAGAAAAAACTCGGTTATTAAACTGAAAAAAATATATGTTATTTTTAAGCATATTCTTGAGGCAAATCATAAATCTGATACACATAATAAATAACTTCACTCGATAGAAAAAAATCCTCAAGTTACCTTTATTTCGAATTTTAAAACGATTTTTGTCTCCCTTTTTACCAATCTTTAATCTTAAATTATTTTTTAAGGCATTAATAAACAAATTTAATCATAAACAAAAACGTTAAAAAGTTATCATGTTAATTTTATATGATTTTTTAACATGAATTCATGGTATCAGAGCTCGCTCACTTGACCAAATAAAAAAAAAAACACAACAAAATAAAACATGCTCTGGGCTAACTTTTGGAAAATCGACTCGTTACGCTTAACTTGATGAATTCCTGATAGACGGTGAATGACAATAGATTTCGTAAGTAGTGAAAGTTAGTATGTGTGTGTTAATATTAAGAAAAGGCTGTTTTTTTTTACAAATATATGGAACCGAGTTCAACATTGAAAACTTTGAAATAACTTGTCGACCTCGGTACCGTGATAGTTCCAAAGTAACTATTATCACAATATTGTGCGCATGGTACCGACTTCGACAAGTTATTTTGTACTTTTGGGTGTTGAAGTCGGTTCGATTTTTTGGTATTATTTTAATGTTTAATTTTTTTTAATGAATCTAGCTGAATGCCTATTATTTCGTACCCAGTGTCTAAGACAATGAAGTTAATAATCAAAGCCCAGTGTATAGGTACACACTGGGCTTTAATTATTAACTTCATTACTCTTATATAATCACAACTATGCTATATTATTTTCAGTATAAATTTACTCCACCCTTGTTTAGCTTTTATATGATAACAATAATATAAATTAGAATGTTAGTATGTGTGTTATTAACCGATTTAAAAAAAATACCTAAAAATGGAACCAACTTCAACACCCAAAAGTATGAAATAACTTGTTGAAGTTGGTACCATTGTTACGGTTTTTTTCGTGAGGGTCGGAACGATTTGTTTGTTCCATCAAGTGAGGTTCTGAACGCACCCCTTGCACAGAGTATTAATCCGTTTTCTTGTGATTGAGAGGAATATTATCTGTTTTTTTTGCCTCCCTCCCTCTGATGGAAGGTTCGAGAGATCCCGAAACTTATAAATAGGCCTGCAAAGGCCCGTTACACTTCTTTTTCCGCTTGGAACTTTAAGCAGCCCCCAATCGACGCACTGCCTGAAGCGAGGGCTGCAAAACGAAGCCAGGCAGTGCTCCTTTCGACGTCCGCCTTCCAGGGGATATAATAGACCTACCGGCTGAGAAAAAGAAACAATTTAACCTAATACAAGGAGGCGACTTCGTTCCTGGACTCGTGACGCATCCACGTGGCGTCCTCCGAAAGCCTTCGAACCTCCCCAAAAATAAAGGAGTTCTTGGTTAGGGCTGGTAAAATACCCAACCATACCCACGTCTACCATAGCCCCAACTCCGGTAGACAGCCAGAGCAGTACCTGTGGTCAGCGCTCTGCCTGACATCCCGGACTGCTCGCCTTAACTGAGTCTTCGGTCCAAGGCTGTGATTCTCCACGGTGCTCCGGTATTTATGAATTTCCCGGTCTCCTATAACCGGGTGGCGCCCTTTTCTTCTTTTTTTACTTTGCGGAATTCATCTTTCACCCTTTGCGACTCACGACCTTACCCTGAGATCTATTTAGAATTTTCTGAGCAGGCTGGTTTATATTTTTTTTTACCTACACTTATATACTAAACTATAGAATAATATCTTCCTAATAAACTTAAATTTTGTGGATCTACGTTGCTGGCACACAGAAATTGTAAATTAAGTAGTTAAACCTAAGACATAATAACTTAAGTAAATTGTTGTTCGCTAGTACCAGTGATTGCTAACAAATTTCCATGTTCTAAGTTACTCTTTGTACCTGGTACTAATGGATAACCCGACCTAATTAAGGAAAGTGTTCTAGATGTATCTATTCCTTTTTTAAATGAGTTTTGGTGAAAATTTTAATTTTAAATAAATATATTTAAAAAATTGTTGAACGCTTCAATATTGTTTTTATTGGTGTATCTGTCGACATCCTAAAGTAGGTAGGTAGTGTAGTTAGGTGTCTGGAGGCTTCTCTTCCTCACCTGGAGAGTGGAACCCTCCGTCCTCTCTCCCCTTAATTATTTTAATTTTTTATTTCATAACCCCGTCTGTACACAAAAATCGTAACAATGACGCCGCAACGTAGGGACCTTGCATAGGGAAAGATGAATTCCTAGGTTTTTTTATATGTAACATATACCTACTTGCATATTGTGTTTTTTTTCCACAGCAATTTTTCTTAAATTTATTGTGACTAACGTTCACTATTTAATTGAAATGTATCTGTATACACTCACCATTTTATTTTACAACTATTTACTATATGTGAATTTATTATTAAGGAATGTGCCATTAGATATGTACCCATGTATGTAAACATCATAATTGTAAAATTTCTATGTGCCAATTATCATCAAAATGCAAACTTAATTTTTAAATTTAAACACCAGCAAATTAAATTCTAAATTATGACAAAACTTACTCTAGTCAATATGCATATTATGCCTTATTTTAAATTTATTTTCTTAATTGACAATTTTTTTTAAATACTGCCTATTAGTGGACTAACTAGTTATTTTTTTTTCAAAGTGAAACCTAGTTTATTTTTAGTGAACCAGTACTTATATAGTCTCATCTTATATCCCATTGAACAATATTATTTATAGCATTCTTTAGCTGACCATTTATATATTTTAAGAGACTGCGACTATTCAGTCTTTTTTCTCTTCGTTGTATAGAGAGGGCTGTGACTATCCAGCTTGCTCTTGTTATTTTTGATGGCTGTTGCTATACAGTTATCATCTCTTCGTTGTATGTTGTGGAGGGCTGTGACTATACAGTCTTTCTTTTGATTATTGAGGGCTATCACTATACAGATATTTTATGCTGATATAGGAGGCTGTGATGATACAGACTACCTGTAGTGATAGTATTTGAACACTGTTCATATACAGTTTTCACCTCATTTTATTGATGTTGTTGTCCGTGGGTTCGGCTTTTGCTGAATTTTGTTGAAGGAAGCCGCTATGCAGTTTTCTTTGGTGAAGTTGCCGATGAATGGTTTGGCTGCTGTTTGTAGATGCTGCTTTATAAGGGTGATGTTGTTCAATGTAGGTAATTTTTTTTTGTTGTTTCACATTTTTTTTTATTTATTTACAGGTTTAACAATAGACAGGCTGATCTGGTTAGCCTTTTGCCTCACTCCTGTACAGACTATGGAATTTTCGTTGGCGTTGTTTGTAGTTTCAGCATTAACGATCTGGTATTACCTCAATGCAGAGTGAAGCAGTGCAGTGCAGAGTGCAAGGAACATCATTTGCAGGATATTTATCTACCAAGAATACAGTTTGCAGTTCCACCAACGAAACTACACGCCATACACCATTTTTATTTACAGCTTCTCTGCCGTAAGCCGTATGGGATGGTTCGCATTACGACAGTACCACGTCTTCGTCTCCTCCAGTAGTTACTTCGCGTGATGTCTATTCTAAGAAGCTAAGCGACTTACCGGAAGTATTTAAGTCCGTTTCGCAAGCTATTGAGAAGGCTCATCGAAAAAGCCGCGAATTTTATAACCGACGTCGTAGAGATGAGGAATTCCAAGTAGGTGATATTGTTTGGAAACGGACCTATCCACTTAGTGATGCCAATAAATTCTTTATGGCTAAGCTGGCCCCTAAATATGATAAATGTAAAATCATCAAAAAGTTAAGTCGCTTGGTTTATGAACTTCAGGATTGTACTTCAGGTAAATCAGGCTAGGCAGTTGGCATATTAAGGATCTAAAAAGGGGGCAGTCATAATTATGTATACTGTATCTTCCCAAGATGGTCTGATTTTGGGTATATTATTCATGATTATTAAAGTCTAGCTAACCTAGAGTTGTATTAGGGCACATTCTTCGAAAATATAAATATTTTTGTACTAAAGATATGACACTTTTGTTTCAGGACACTTGTGTAGGTGTTTATTGATTTGGTGGGTTCGCCATATGTAAAGTGTTGCCTTCTAAATTCACTGTGGTGGTACCAGATCACTCTATAATGTTCTGCTTGTACCATTGTTTTGTACCTTGGTATTCCTGATGTCATTATAAGTTGCACTCTGTGAAGTCAACTTAGTTTCAGGATACTAAATTTCTTCGTTTTATGAGATTATCCCTAGCTCTATACTTCCATAATATTTTAACTCCCCAAATTGGTACCTATACAAAGTCCTTAAGTACTATGTTCCTTTTGAACGTTTAGACTATCCGGTCTTGGTTGTTGAGTACGGAGAAACACTGTATCTTTAATATTTGTAATCATATGTTATATATATATATATATATTTGTTAAATATATTCATATATTTCAGGGGCGGTTTACTAGGTAACCCCATAAGAAGCCTCATACCTAGCAACTATTTATTTGTCATATGTCTGGGCGTTGTACTCAGCTAAGTGAGTCATCATCTCTAATGGCATTATGAATTATGTACCTATTTATATAGTTTATCTATCTGTCTTATTTCCTTCGCAGAGCGGATTGTAACTCTATAAATTAAGCCTTATTACAGGGGCGGTTTAACTAGGTAACCCCTTCTAAAAGCCTCATACCTAGCATCTGTATATTTGTCATTAGTCACGGCGTTGTACTCAAGGTGATGGGTCAACATCATGATAAAGACACTCCTTATATCTTCTTATTTAGTACCTAATATTGTCTATGTATAGAAATATGTATATATTCACATTTTCTAGGTGATAGGTAATTCCCGTGAGGAACCCCATAATGCTCTATGCGATAGATGATGTATGAATGGGAAGGCTAAAAGGATATGGTGGACATAGAATGAAAGACTGTATTATATATATTTATACCTATATTTTGTCATATTTTTATTATTGTATGAATGGGGATACTGGATGGTCAGAGCAGATGGAATGTTAGGTGAGCAGAGTGGAGGGTGACTCATGTTTGTTTCCCTGGGAGTTGAGAAATTATGGATGTGTATTATATTGTATTATTTATGTAATAATAATAATTAAAATGTTATATAGGACAGCTTCTCCATACTCTCCTTGACCATGTCGGCTTGTTTTTGTTGCGCGTGGGAACTTCTTTTGTTTGTTTTGTTTTCTTTAGACAAGACATAAACAATATTAACAACTGGCCTTATTCCAGTTAATTTTATTGGTGAGTGGGCAGTCATTTTAGCTTTCGTTTTACCCTCCTTCTGCAGGGATTATTAATTAAATCTTACTCAGTTAGTGCTCATATTGATACATAGTTTATCATTGGCAATTTAGCTGAAATTTAAAGTTTTTGTAACTATTTTACAGACATACCGGAGTGGCTTCTAAGCGTTAACAACGCTTTATTTCTTTCATCTCAGCTGGTACATATATAAGTATAGGTCTATATTGTATACTACCATATAGAATAACTATATACCTATCCTAGTTATAGGTTAGTTTTTTATGTGGATCCTATTGGAAGGTGGCAACCATGCCGTAGGCCACTCTGTCATCAGTGCCCCTTCTGGGTGCCGGTGAAGCCAAGGCATTTTTTCCTCTTTCTCGCTCTCTCTTCTCCTCTTCTTCTCTGTTACTTTGTCTATCCCCCTAGGGTACTTATCCCATTTTTTTTTGTTTGTTGGGTTTTGTTACCTAGCACCTCGGCGACCCGTTTCCGCCATAGCGAGTTCACTTGCCCTTCCTATGGGGAGGGGAAACGTCCTGTCTGGTCGCCGGAGCGTGGGGTAATTCTCCCGTAACTTTTTTTTCTTTTATATTTTTATATTTTGTTGTCAAGGGCCAAGACTATTTTTTTGTTTGTTTGTTCGTATCTACTAATGGGTCTTAATATAGGCTGTTTCTACAGTTTAGACCTGTATCAGTAATGGATGATTATTCACCCTTTTATTTGTTTACTTCTCATTAAGAATTGAGGTCTGTCCGGAGGGACAAGGGTAAATTAATTTTGCTTCAAATAGCCTCGTTCTAATTAGCTCTTCGGTCCTTGTCTTTTAGTTTTTAGTTATGGGCTTTAGAAAATTTGGCCCCAAAGGGTTGCCCAACTTAGTTTTTTTAGTTTAATGAAGCGTTCAATAATTTTAAGTTGTTTTTTTTTTGAGACTAGTAGTTCAGCTACGAAGAGGTTTCACACCAAATATATTTTCTTCATTAAGGTTTGTGTCTGCACATAGGATGTGTGAACATTTTGGGTAATAATTTTGTTTCGGGACTTAATATTTTGGTAGAGTTCAGTAATTAGGATAGACATGTAGGTAGAGATTTTAGCAGTTGTTTTATTTTCAGACGGCCATATTATGTCGAAGCCTTGGTCCAGGTATGGCATTGTACTTCTTTGCTCGAGTTGATGCTGGGGGTCCAGCTAAATTTTTGTCGGTACCCTTCAAAAATTCTTAAGGGGGGGGGTACTGTTACGGTTTTTTTCGTGAGGGTCGGAACGATTTGTTTGTTCCATCAAGTGAGGTTCTGAACGCACCCCTTGCACAGAGTATTAATCCGTTTTCTTGTGATTGAGAGGAATATTATCTGTTTTTTTTGCCTCCCTCCCTCTGATGGAAGGTTCGAGAGATCCCGAAACTTATAAATAGGCCTGCAAAGGCCCGTTACACTTCTTTTTCCGCTTGGAACTTTAAGCAGCCCCCAATCGACGCACTGCCTGAAGCGAGGGCTGCAAAACGAAGCCAGGCAGTGCTCCTTTCGACGTCCGCCTTCCAGGGGATATAATAGACCTACCGGCTGAGAAAAAGAAACAATTTAACCTAATACAAGGAGGCGACTTCGTTCCTGGACTCATGACGCATCCACGTGGCGTCCTCCGAAAGCCTTCGAACCTCCCCAAAAATAAAGGAGTTCTTGGTTAGGGCTGGTAAAATACCCAACCATACCCACGTCTACCATAGCCCCAACTCCGGTAGACAGCCAGAGCAGTACCTGTGGTCAGCGCTCTGCCTGACATCCCGGACTGCTCGCCTTAACTGAGTCTTCGGTCCAAGGCTGTGATTCTCCACGGTGCTCCGGTATTTATGAATTTCCCGGTCTCCTATAACCGGGTGGCGCCCTTTTCTTCTTTTTTTACTTTGCGGAATTCATCTTTCACCCTTTGCGACTCACGACCTTACCCTGAGATCTATTTAGAATTTTCTGAGCAGGCTGGTTTATATTTTTTTTTACCTACACTTATATACTAAACTATAGAATAATATCTTCCTAATAAACTTAAATTTT
The DNA here is from genome assembly GCA_963854805.1 of Plagodis dolabraria. Lineage (NCBI taxonomy): Eukaryota > Metazoa > Arthropoda > Insecta > Lepidoptera > Geometridae > Plagodis > Plagodis dolabraria. The sequence continues at coordinate 9,904,372 of OY978442.1, forward strand.
GTGGATCTACGTTGCTGGCACACAGAAATTGTAAATTAAGTAGTTAAACCTAAGACATAATAACTTAAGTAAATTGTTGTTCGCTAGTACCAGTGATTGCTAACAAATTTCCATGTTCTAAGTTACTCTTTGTACCTGGTACTAATGGATAACCCGACCTAATTAAGGAAAGTGTTCTAGATGTATCTATTCCTTTTTTAAATGAGTTTTGGTGAAAATTTTAATTTTAAATAAATATATTTAAAAAATTGTTGAACGCTTCAATATTGTTTTTATTGGTGTATCTGTCGACATCCTAAAGTAGGTAGGTAGTGTAGTTAGGTGTCTGGAGGCTTCTCTTCCTCACCTGGAGAGTGGAACCCTCCGTCCTCTCTCCCCTTAATTTTTTTAATTTTTTATTTCATAACCCCGTCTGTACACAAAAATCGTAACACCATGATAGTTCCAAAGTATCTATTATCACAATATTGTGCGTATGGTACCGAGTTCGACAAGTTATTTCGTTATTTTGGGTGTTGAAGTCGGTTCCATTTTTTGGTAAAAAAAAAATTGTATCTTTTTAGTGACCCTTGCTAGAGACTAGACGACAAGCATCAGCTTTCAAACAAAAAAGAATTTTCGAAATCGGTTCACCCAGTCAAGAGTTACGGAGGTAACAAACGTAAAAAAAACAGACGAATTGAGAACCTCCTCCTTTGGAAGTTGGTTAAAAAAGGGGGAGGTTCTCAATTTGTTCGTTTTTTTTGTTTGTTACCTCAGAACTGTTAACTGGTGAACCGATTTCGATGATTAATTTTATTTGAATGTTGATGTTTGTCGTGTGATCCCATTTAAATTTCATCAAAATCGATCAAGCCGTTTTTTGAGTTGTGTAACTGAAAGGATTTTTCCTATCTTGATGATATAGTCATTGCCAATGAATGACAATCGGTCCCGCAAGTAGCAAGGGACACTAAAACGAGTGAAGATTTTTTTTTATCGAACCTACTTCAACACCCATAAGTGTGAAATAACTTGTCGAAGACGGGACCATGCGCACAATATTGTGATAATAGGTACTTTTGAACTATCACAGTACCGACTTCAACAAGTTATTTTGCACTTTTGAGTGTTGAAGTCAAGCCCATTATTAGGTATTTTTTTAAAATCGGTCGATTTTAAATCGGTCAATAACACACATACTAACATTCTAATTTATATTATTGTTATCATATAAAAGCTAAACAAGGGTGGAGTAAATTTATACTGAAAATAATATAGCATAGTTGTGATTATATAAGAGTAATGAAGTTAATAATTAAAGCCCAGTGTGTACCTATACACTGGGCTTTGATTATTAACTTCATTGCCATATATAATCGAATCATTACTATATTATTTTTAGTATAGATTTACTCCACCCTTGTTTAGTTCTTATATGATAATAATAATATATATGATAAATTCGAATGTTAGTATGTGTGTTAGCTTCTTAACTGACTTCAAAAAAGGAGGAGGTTTTCAATTTGTCTATTTTATTAAAATGTTTGTTACCTCAGAACTTTTTACTGATAAACCGATTTATATGATTCTTATTTTATTTGAATGTTTGTCGTGTGGTCTCATTTAACATTTCATCAAAATGAGTCAAGAGTTTTTGGGTTACACTCCAATATTTGAAAGGTTTTTTCCTATCTTGATGATATAGTTATTGCCAATGAATGACAATCGATTCCGCAAGTAGCAAAGGACACTAAAATGGGGATTTTTTTTTAACTCAAAAATTGAACTGCCTTTTTTTTTATTTATTTATTTGTTTATTTACACACTTATACGTACACAGCATTACAGAAATCATATTCTAAGGCGCTATACACATAAAAATTAAAAATATATTATTAAAATGTCAAAAAAATACTATTAAAATCCATATTACATGTCAAAAATTATCATTTATAAATTAAAAACATTCACATATTTATTTATATCTATAACAAGCGTCATATACTACTGTCCTATAAAATTCGGTCATGGAACAAGTTAGTATGTCGATATGCTCGGCAGCTCGATTGAGCGCATGCAGGGTGCGGAGTAGGGGGCACTCAGCGAGTGCCCCCTACTAAACAGAGTAGGATACATCAGAGGGTAGAAGGGATAAATGCCGTATAGCCGTAAGTACAGGAACCTAGTGAATTTATTTTGCACTCGCTCCAGCATTAAATTGTACTTAGCTTCGTGTGGAGACCACACCGCCGAGATGTATTCGAGCTGACTTCGAACAAGAGCATCATAAAGGGCCGATATCGCTTTTATGTTTTTGAAACCAGCTGATCGCCGTAGGACAAAACCTAACCTTCTGTACGATTTTTTACAAACTTGTACGATGTGGTCTCTAAAAGTCAACTCTCGATTTACCTGGACCCCGAGATCTTTTACGGCGACTACTCGCTTCACGCTTTCGCCGTCGAGCTTGTAGTCAAAGTGCAACGGCTGCAGGTGTCTGCCAAAAGAGATTACCGAGCACTTTGAGACATTAAATTGAAGTTTATTATTTTTACTCCACTCGGCAACTCTGTCTACGTCCTCCTGCAGCCGCTGACAGTCACCTTCATCTTTTACCGCCCTTAGCAACTTGAGGTCATCCGCGAACAATAAACATTGAGCGTTCTGAATGACATCCGGAAGGTCATTTATCATGATGATAAATTCAAGGGGTCCAAGATTTGAACCTTGGCTTACTCCTGTTCTCGTGACGTATGGTTCAGATCTGCAACCAGCATACTCCACATATTGCTTTCTCTCCCTCATGTAACTTGCCAAAAAATTTAACATCTGATTGGTGCATCCGATACCCGCCAGCTTCGACAGCCAGATATCATTGTCTACTAAGTCGAATGCTTTCTTGAAGTCGAAGTAAGCGGCATCGACCTGTACCCCTGCGTCGACATGAGGGATGACATAGGCCATCGCCCCGAGCAGGTTGGTGGTGGTGCTGCGCGCTGGCCTGAACCCGTGCTGCGCGCCGGAGAGTCGCGCCGCCACCTGCCGCTGGATGCTGCTGTGCACGGCTGACTCGAATACTTTCGCCGGTGTCGATAATATGGCCACGGGCCTAAAACCGCTCACCTGCGTTCCAGTATCTCCCTTCGGAATAGGTATCACTCGTGTTATTTTACAGCATTCGGGAAAAAACGATGCATTTAAACACAAGTTGTATATATGATGCAACGGTTTCTCCAGAACTACACGACAGTCCTTCACGACGAAAGGAGGTATACCATCCGGTCCCGCCGAGCGCTTGGGCTTGAGCCGTGCGAGCGCCGCGCGCACCTCGGCCCGCGTGAGGCGCGGCAGATGGACATTCAACAAGATATTTCGCACTTTTGAGTGTTGAAGTAAAGCCCATTTTTCGGTAAAAAAAAATTATATGCGACATTACATTAGTATTTAATTTGTTAGTAAATTTGAGTACTTAGTCTTTTTTTATGATTTTAGAAATAATAAGTGACGAATTCTAATTAAATAATAAGTCGGTAAAAAAGCTAACACACATCCTAACTAACTGAATTTATTAGAAATATGTTAAAAACCTTACCTTACAATTTTCATAAACTACTTTTATATAGTAAGTATAGTAACTTTAAATTTATTTATCAATATTTAATTCCAAATAACATTTTGATTTATAATAGTGCGCGTATAGATGCATTATATCTAAATATAGTATCTGTTGCCCTGTTTTATGACTTAATTTTTTGTAGTTTTACGGGATATGGTTCTACTGTATCTTCAATAATAGATACTATCTGGCAAATTTTATTTCTATTTCTGGCCAATTATGCTAGAAGGCACATATCTGCCTGAAGATGGTTGCCTTGATGAGCGATGATTATGAAATAAGATTTGTACTCATTGACTTTGAATTGAGCACTCTGTAAAGGACAGCTTTATGAAATTTATTACAATGGGGCTCCTGTCTCAACCAAGACAATTGATACATATTTTTAGTTTCAAAATGCTCTCTATAAGCGCTAAACTTAACAAAGTATCGTTTTAGATAATATCTTTTTTATTAAACTTGCAAAACAGTTCATTGAAATGAGCTTAAATTATATCAAAAATATTGTGAAATTTGGTTTTATTTTAAACGCACGATATAATTCCTTGAAATTTGTTATTATGTTGAATACATGGTCTGAAAATAATAATTGATAAAACTTAACTTAAGCTAAACGATTCTGTCTCGACCATGGGCCACTCGCCACAACCGTGGTTCTATGAAAACCACGGTTGTGACGTCCATGGACGTGAAATGCTCGCACCATGCTATTATAACCACAAAGATTAAACAAAAATAGCTATCTTAAAACAATCACTAGATTAATTGTTATTAAACACACCATATTAATAAAAATTTGCGAAGCCATATTCATAAATACATTTAATATATTTTAAATAATACATTTTAAGAGCCACGGTCTTGACAGCATAAAGGTACTCGTTTTACAAAATAACTAATATAAAACTTATTTTTACGTAGCTATAACACTCGACGCCATTAGTTAATAGGACAACTATGATAGACAGACTTGTTACTGAATTCTGGGAATCTCACATGACATGGTTGTGACATTTAATGTTTTCTTTTAATTATATATATATATATTTATATATCAAATATAATAATATTACCAAATTACCATTTGTAAATAGGTGCATTAAACGGCTTTCTCTATAATAAAAATATAATAGAACCTTAATATATTAATTTAATGTAGTTCTCACAAATAAAAATGTTTTTCTTAAGAATGATAATTTACCCACCTAAAATAACCGGTACACAATGACCCTAACATCCTGTATAGATATATAAACACTACTGTACTGACGGAACCCCTACAGGACCCGATTAATTAGGTAGGTCTGTACTGTACCTTACTTACCTAGAGAGCTAAAAGCGTGCGCGCGGCGCATCGCCCACAACTTTGTGTCGCGTAAATGAATACGTCGCGCTCGCATAAAATACCTAAAGTCCGTGGAAAGCCTCGCCTTAATAATAAAGTCGGCTGATGTGAGGCGGCTACAGTACAAAATTACAAATATGCTTACGTCACATTGTCAATTCAAGTCAACCCTCTGAATTAAGTACCCCAAGGCACCTATGAGTAGATATAAGTATAGGTACCTAACTAGAATTCAACAATTGAGTTAAGTATCTGTTTTTTAAACTAAACTACATACTTACATATGTGTGACTTGTTATATCTCTTATCAAATGAGCAGAACGCATAAACGGCATTTCTTCGCTTTCTAGCTATTATTAATCAAAATCTTTTGAAGTACATCTATATATACCTACCTACTTACTTCAAAAGATTGTTATTATATGTTCTAATCACCGAAACAAATTTTATTAATTACATGCACAAAAATTGCATCTATAGTTATTTTATTTCAATTGATGCGTTATGCATTTGCCGGTAGAAACTAGAAATCATAAAAATATCAACTCCAGCGTTTGATTGAATACAATCAACTTGTTACAAAGTACGTCCGACCTCCCCGCTCTTCTTCATACACCCGCTGCCGCCTGCCCGCTCGCCCTGCATATATATTTCGGTACAGAAATAAAATAACTGTTAAAGGGCATATGATATCACAAAAATCTGAACTGAAATAATTTCGCTATTCATATTTGAGTACTGATATTTTACTAATCCCATTTAAGTACTTGTACCGATATGTAACGACGTGAGCTGGTAAACGAATTTCTGTACTGATATTTTACTGGTACTATTTAAATATTTTATACCGATATGCACTCTCTGGTATATACTAGCTTTCCGGGCGCGGCTCCGCCCGCGCGTATGTCGGTTATCGCGCGAAAACATTAACCTCTTTTTGCGCAGTCGGATAAAAACTATCCTATGTTTTTTCCCGGGTCTCAAACTATCTCCATACCAAATTTCATTCAAATCGGTCCAGTAGTTTTGGCGTGAAAGCGTAACAGACAGACAGACAGACAGACAGACAGACAGAGTTACTTTCGCATTTATAATATTAGTACTGAAGTACTGATAGTACTGAAGTACTGATGGTTGGCGTGAGCTACGGTACGTGACGTGCTGTGCTAGAATGTTACCCGTCCATCTCTTCCCGTGAGTGTCATAAGAGGCGACTCCTCAGTAAAATACCGGAAGGTGGGTATCAGAGCGCCTTCTGAGGAAATCTTACATTGCGATCTCCAAGACGTCTGCCCAGCGTGGGGATTTAATGATTACCTGAATGCCCTTAATCGGGGAAGTCTGTGTTCAGCAGTGGGTAATCCAGCTGATACAGTAAGCTATGCAATGATCAGCAGAGAAATGCCTCTTCACGCCCCGCTTGAAAGGGCCAGGGCTATAGCTGCACGCCTGCAGAAAACAAATATATTACACGACTGAGGTAGGACCTACAATACTCTTTATGCTCCATACTGTCGAAATTACTTATGGAAGCTCATGAGTGAAACTTCTTTATTAATAGATTATAAATAATAAATTACTTACCAAATAACAGTAATGACCGATCATCGCTAAGCTTTCCCACATTATTGAATCCGACGTGCCGCAACAAAATAAATACACAAAATAAATTATCCGATTCCAATAAAACAGCATCACTGATACGCTCCGAGCATCCACAAGTCGCAATAAAACATGTTAAGGGACAGAATTCTAAAACCAGATGTTAGATTTTGTCCCCACTTCTCCTCGCGTGTTTACTTCGCGGTGTACATGGCGCCACGTCCGCAAGTCAACGGTAATATTTTATTTGGTTAAAAATTTAGAGCGCTCTCTAGTAGAACTAGTAGAAACTATCTTGTCACACACGAATGTGATGTGTGCTGAAGCGCCATCTAGTATGCATACATGATACCAACCATTAGTTGATTGTATGCTGTAAATATCATAGTGTGACACAGTTAACCCTTTGCGATCATAGTTCCCGCGAGCCTAAATTTACCATACCTACAGTAGAACAAGTTTAGTCTTGATTATTACCAACTTGTTTGATTTTGCAGTTTTTGTGTATGTTCATTTTTAATGAACATGAACTATGGTTTTGATGAACATGAACTATGTATCTACTTTGATGCAAGGCGTAAGCTGTTACACAATAGATGGTTAATTTATTACAAAAACAAGTATATTGTGTAAAATTTACACAGAAAATCATAAAAAAACTTTTTTACCCCTGATCAAAATACAAATAGCGGGTTATACTATTGGGTATTTTTAACTGACTTCAAAAAAAGGAGGAGGTATAATAGTGTATATCAACAATGCGTCGTTCTTCTCCTCCATTTTCTATACTAGAAAAATAACAAACTTTTATTGATTTTCAAATAATATTTTTGGTGTCCGATATTAATCGCCGGTTTTCGGTACGCGTGTCAAAATTCAATTCATCTAACAAGCCATCACAATTAACAATCCGCTAACTTTCAACGGGTTTCTGGAACGCATATTAATGAAAAATTACAGAACACCTGATTAAAATGCTTGTTTATCTATGATAACATGAAATTTGAAAATGTCGTTCAAATTCATTCATTCTCTAGTGTTCTGTCTTTTTTTAACACATAGCGTTGTCTCTTCTGTTTTGACATGAAATTAATCCCAAATCATTTTTGGCATCACCACCGTTACTATGGTTACCAATTAAATATGACGGATGATCGTAAACGTAAAACAACAAGAGAGAGGAGTTCGAAGCCTTCCTATTTGTCAAAATACAAGCAGATTTGGGCATTCACATCCAACAATACTATTTGCGCTCGGATTTCTAACTGACAGAGTCCAGTCGTGCGAGTGTACGCTCTAATACCTAAAATGTCAACATTGATGGGTTATCGCTAGTGGAATTATCAAATTTCATTAATTTTTATGAATCCAGCAGTGATAGCTCAGTGGCTTTGGCTATGGACTGCCGCGCAGCAGGTCCATGGTTCGAATCCCGCCGCGGGCTTGAGCTTCACCGCATGGTGGAAGGGCATTTTGTGAATGCCCGCCTGGCTAGCGACCACCCTCAAGTAGAAAATCTGTCGCCAAGCACCTAACGGTGTGTTCCGGCAGCTGTCCTTGATAGCCAGAGTAATTCTAGGTTAAGCCTGTTAACACCTTCGACCACATCATCACTTACCATCACGTGAGATTGTAGTCAAAGGCTTACCTATCAGCTATAAAAAATTAAATTAAAAAAAATCCCTTTATCCTCAATATTATCATGATGATTATAAATACTCTTTAATTTTATAGTTATTATGTCAGTAATAGTTTATTGATAGTGAAAGTCACTAGCGTACGTGAGAATGTGCGTGTTTGTCTTCCCTTACTTGTTGCTTTATATCGTAAAAATCGATTAAAATAAAAAAATCATGAGTGGCATTTTTTATTGCTGCTAGGCTACGCTTTGACTATAATCTCACCTGATGGTAAGTGATTGACGTCTGATGATGATGAAGTCAGTAGAGAAGAATAGGCAAGAACAGCCGTCGTAACATACCATTAGATCCTTGGTAATATATTTTCTACTTGAAGGCCAACAACTATCAAGCCTATCAATGATTCTAAAAACTCCCGCCCTCGCATCATGCGGTGAAGTGGAAGACCGCGGCGAGATTCTAACTATGGACCTCCTGCGCATCAATACAAAATAATACCACTTCTAACATCAACGTGAATATGTTGTAGCCGCACATCAGGCGCTAAACAGAGCTTTAAACCATATCTTAACGCCCTCAGCCGAAAGGTGTTTTCTCAAAGAGGGTTGGGGTTTGGAAGGTCCATAACCTACTTATCTTGGAAATGCTTTTGTTGGTATTACAATCTACCCAGCTGCGGTTTGTTTAATGGCTGCTATGGTTATGTTATAGCACCCTATTGAGTAACAAATGAGCAGCAACACTATAATCACGTAGTCTTTAGTAATATATTTACGTAGTTCTATAATCGGACTCTTGTTCTATACTCACTCATCATACACACCGCTAGGGAATGGAACACTCTGCCTGAGTCTGTGTTTCTGGTTAATTACGGGGGGGTTTTCTAAACCGGAGTGAATAGGTATCTTCAGGGTAAGCGAGCTGCATCATCGATGGCATCGTCACTTAACATCAGGCGAGATAGTGGTGAAGTGCTACCCAGTACCTTCGGTATGAAAAATAGCAATATGTGTTTTTAGAGTAATCATACTTGATATAATTCTGTTCTTGTTCTATCTTATCAGTTATTAGAGTAAACGTTGTAGGTAGGAATGCTTAAAACTATTTTTGTATATTTTTACGATATCAACACGTTAATCTTAGAATAATTGGTCGATTTTGGGCAATTAGAATTAGTCAGTTTAACAAACCGTTAACGTACCGAAAAGCTTTTCAGAAACCCAAAATTGAAATAATTGTCGATTAATTGGAGATTTGACATTAGTGTTGACAAACAGTCACATGAAGTTTTTAGAAACCCAATCTGCGTATGACAATGGATTAACAAGTATTTAAAATAATTTGTCGCTGATTTGCGTTTCAGAAACCGGGGGTAAGAATTTTATTGGTAAGTAAGTTATGGGATAGTATCAATAACCAAGAAGCATCCTCCTATCCAATATATGGGGTTGTTTATATGGCTACCATATGTTGTTTATACAACACAGAAGATGTAACATTTAAAAACATAATGGCTATAATGTGTATAATTTTAACTTTTGTTGAATTACCGGCCGCCCCTTAACACCAAAACGTCCTGGGGAATACTCTCTTTGGTAGTATATCCGCTACACTTTGGTTATTAAGGGCGTTATAGTTAAGTCCTCTATAATGCACCTTACTCGATGTTCTTACGTAAGTATTGGTATGGTGCTAATTATTTCATTTTCTTTTAGTCAGTTCTTAATTCTTATGCTATTCAAGAAAACCATGGAAAGTCTCATTCTAAAGCAGAAGCTTAGGCTTCATCTTTTTGTATTAAGTTTTCATTTCAGAATTTCATTATCTCTATCGCATCAAACGTTTACGGCCATCTTTTTACTACTAATTTATATGTACTAATATTATAACTTTCCATGTATGAAAGTTTGTGTTTTCTATAGTAGTGGACAGAAGGACGGTGTTTACTCAACATAGCTTTGTAGTAAATTGAAAATGTTGTTCTACTGTAACTATTACGCTGTGGCAACTCGTGTCCATCCAAGACATACTTTTTCGAGATCTATGAAAAAACGTGTTCAGGTAGCTAGATTAGGTAGTACCTATTTAATGTTCACGTTCATTAGATATACTAAACTCTCTAATTATATGAAAACATGGAAACTCGAGATACCTAATAAATTTGCAAGCATTGTAATCGTAAATTGAATACGCGTCAGAAAACTTAATTATACGTAAATATAATACGTATCAAATAAAAAGTAATACAAATAAAAAAGTCACCAAAAAGAATCTAGGTATGTGAGATTCGATCCACGGTACCCGATCTTCTGATTCGACTTCAGTAGTTACACACTATACAATCATTGACCAAGGTGTCGAAAATTACACACATATCGTTTATGCCTTACTGTCAGACACATTATATTGGTCCACGTACATACGTAAAATTATTATTGTATTATTAAGAATTATGTCGTAAAATTAAAATTAGACCAAAAAGAATCTCTTTACGCTGGATTCGATCCACGTGCCTCTCAATTGCGAAGCGATGTCACTTACTATGCGCTATTTGAACGACGATTGATTTGTCGAAAATTATGTACATAACCTGTGTGCCTTATTGTCAGAAACTGTATAAATTAATCATGATCCATCTAAAATAATTACAACACATTCATTACGAAAAATTCTGAATATTGCTTATAATAATTATTTTAGGTAGCTAAAGTTGTACCTATGTCTTGTAAAATGTTTGAAGTGTTTTTTATATTGCGTTAGGGTTCACAATCATATCATAATTTCATTAATATAAGAGATATATACATAGGTACATGGAGAAAGGAAGCCATAGATGCTTACCTTATTATGTCCATCATGCGTTTTTGACGATTTTTTGCATTCCCAAAGCGTTTATCTATAATTTTACCTATGTTTTATTTTAATTGAGATCGCCGAGAAAAGTGACACAGGTCCGACGCATGACGCGGCTGACCGCGATATGAGCGAGGATGATAGCAATATACGTAGATCGCTGGAGTAAATAGTGCGACATGATGTTAACGCTTCTCGGAATGAAAGGGCGTATGTGACATTTTGTAAACAGGCTCAGTACGCATTAACTGTGCTTTTTTGGATTAAAATAATCAATGAAATTTATTGTACTTAAAAAATCAATATTTTAGAAAAAAAATCCAATTTTTAATACACTAAAATCTGGCGGAAAAAGTAGGAATCCTCTATTTTCAGAGGTGTTTTTGAGATTTTTTTCTATCGAGCCAATTATTAGGAAACATGTTTTGAAATCGATGAAAGTATTACTTATATCCTTGAGTATCGTGTATTTAAATTGCAGTACCATCCGGTACCTGGTTTATGAGATTTTCCATATTATGTTGGCACTATTTCGTAATTTCCGAGCCTTAATTTCCACCTTTTTGTAGTAGACATAGAGCTCAAAGTGGTAAAGCGGAGGTATCTCTTGGATGGGTAGGCAGGGCACGCGTCAGGGTTGTAAGGGCGTTCGACTATTTTTCAAAAACCCATCCTTTGCGGCTAATCGAGCGTACGTAAACATACCATTTTTCGCGTCTCGCGGAAAATATCGAACGCATTATCGAGGAGCGATGCTCCCACGATTGAATACGTCGAACGAATATGCTCTCGGTCGTTTATCATGCATCGAGAGGCACAATGGAGTGTAGTCCTGGCTGGAGTCTTGCTTCCATGGGGGCAATTCTATGTGTATGTACAATGACACTTTAGGGTACCATATTATGAAAAAAATCATTGTATACATATATAGGTAAGTGTCCTCTACCTACCTCTACCCATATAATTTAATCAAATTCACCGTGCGCGGAAACATTTAAGAAAATCAGAATGGCGATGGGTCGATATGCCACAAAGGTTTTATTACCTTAATAACTTAAACCATCTTATGAGAAAACTATATCTATGGTCAATGTCTCAAAATTATTTTCCCCATACATATATACTACTCATCTTGGCTTCATTCAAATAATATGGTCAATTTAGCTATCGAATCCTCAAGAAATATTGAAAATTAACTTTTATTTATAGATGCCGAATATATGCAGCGATGAATTGTACTTTATAATTTAATAGTCATTACTACTAAATGTTAGTGTGGCTTTTGATTATGTTGTGATGTCAGGTAGGTACAATAAATTGTTTGTATGCAGAACGTCAGGAGCTAAATTATATGCGTTGTTTTACAGAATTTACTCAGTTTTATCACTTTACTATATTATAGCAAAGTCGAACGCATTAATGGACCGATCACATGATTGGAAATCCACCCTCTTATTGAAAGATTGAGAAGCCACACCAAATGTATTGTCTTTTTTAATTTCAGTAGTACTAAATTCGGACTTTAGTTATCATACTACTACTACTACTACTAATTACTACTAAATGATACCATATTTCTAGATATTGGTGGGTCCTCAATTCAGCTGTTTAGATTGATGAGCCACTTTTAAATTGATATAACTTTTGATGTACTACAAATTCTAGAATTTGTTCTACAAAATATTTAGCTTTGCTACTCAATAAGGTTGTGAGTTTCCTTTTAAAATCTGGAGTGGCTCCTCAATCCATGGACATGATATACGCCTTTCATCATCATCATCAGCCGAAGGACCTCCACTGTTGAACAAATTTCATTAACAGCTATTAGACACTTGGACCAAGTGGACCATTGGCTACCCGTGACTTTTACAAAGTCGTTAGTCCACCTAGTGGGAGGCGCCTATTCACCTTTATATACCAAAAACATAAGCAGGGAGAGCGAATCTATCGCCATCTACCGGTCAGAATTACAGACTTCGGAAAACTAGTAAAAATCTCTTTCTCAGAACTACCCATTATGTTTCCAACTCGATGACCTTACGAATACCTTATATTTAATTCCCTCGACGAGCTTAGTAAGGACAGAACAAAATGGAACGGAATTAGGTATTCGCAAAATACCCTTCCACCATGCGGTGAAGCTCAAGCCCGCGGCGGGATTCGAACCTTGGATCTGCTGCGCGGCAGTCCGTAGCCAATGCCTTTGAGCCATCACTGCTTCAAAATGTATTGCTTCAAAGAATAATTAATAATCTTTGTTTCTACCATTTACACTAATCACACAAGCACAGTGATTTGGCATGCTTAGGCCTAATTTCACCATACCATGTTTGTTTACGCTAAATCAGGCATCAGCTAATGGGTCTTTAAAAATAACAGAGCTGTTAAATCAGTCTACGTTCTATGAAGAAAAATTTGCGGACCGTTAGTAAATACCATGTTACGGGAATTAAATGTAAATCATTCACTCTCGTTCTAATACGACCAAATCGAAAGGTCCGTATTCTACAGGTATATCATTATATATGAATGTGCACTACTTTCACTCTAGTCGCATGTTAGGCTACGCGACCGAATTCAAATACTTAACGTTCACGCAGTATGAGTATAATACAACCGGGCCACCATTCATTTTACTGGTTGAAATGTTAAACTCCTTCGTTAATTTGAGTTAGTTAATTGGATTTTATGTTGTGAAATTGTTAATTGTGACTTGTTTGTTTTCTTCGTATTATTTATAATAAAAAGTGTTTTACGTCTTCTATATTACATCACAATGTCCAAGAAAGCTCACGGGCTTAATTTGTCAATAAATTTGAAGGAAATTTTAGTTCATGAGCTCGTTTTGGGTTTACCATATTACATACTCGTATCAGCTCAAAATTTGCTGGGGCAACATAAAACGAACTAAAAGGTAAGATATAGAAGACGTTCCTGCCTACCTAGTTACTCCATCCAGGTAACACACACATTCCTCTGGTTTTACTCTGCAGGAGGAGGAAGGCTAATCTCACTTCACGAATTTCATAGAGATTAAAATGTTTGCATTTCACAGTTAAATTCATAGTTTATTTTCATTGTACACACCGGTTTACTATTTTTGCAGTGACTGTATTGGAAGGTACCATACCTCACACCTTTGCCAAATATTTAACTGCTAAGCAGTAGTGTGCAAACACTACTGTGTTCTCGATCAATATATATTATAAGGGATATTACCGGGCATAAAGAGATCTAATATCATGGGGTGACAAGCGCAGAGCTTTCCTCTGCAGGTTCTTAAATGGTTGATTTCCAAATTCAGAGTGGCACTTGTTGTAGGCAATTTTTTTGTCTCATTACCCACTTACAGTTTGTAATTGTGTATTGATATGATGCACAGTAAAATTTTAGTGGTTTATATAGTCATACATACAAAGATCTATGAGGGAAAAAATCCAGGAAGTTATTAAGCGAAATTTCCAGGATGTGATTAATTCCACTGAGGCAGACTTCTAGAAATCTAGCAATCACTATAACTATTATTTTTTTACACTTCTCCCAGCGATGCTCCTATCTTTCTAACCCGTCCAAATAGTACTCGGCGTTTTTCTCTTTAAAATGATGGTTTACGAAGTTGATTGCCTCTTCATTTGACAAAAATCTCTGTCCTCCGACCGCAATTTTTAGATGACGGTACAAAAAGAAGTCGCTTGCGGGGCTAGATCTGGTTAGTGAGGCGAGGATAGTTAAGCAGTTCAAACCGTAATTTGTGAATTTTCGCCATGGCAAACTCTGAGGTGTGAGACGGTGCGTTGTCTTGGTTGGAGCAAACGCGGCACCCATCGCGCGGACAGCTTTCTCATGTCTAAATGTTGATGACAAACACGTTCTTTTGACATGTTCATAACTTCTGCTACCTCTCCCACTTTAATTCGGCGGTCGTCTAGTACGATTTGTTGAACTTTGGCGATGATTTCGTCGGTAGTTGCCGTTTTTGGACGTCCCGAACGTTCATCGTCTCCCAAGCTCTTACGACCACGTTTAAACTAAACTGCCCAAAATTTTACTGTGGTAAATGATGGCGCAGAGTCCCCATACACAGAATCCAACTAATTTTTATTGGCGTAGGCGTATTGCCTTTAAAAAACAAATATTTAATGACAGCTCGATACTCGATTTTGTCCATTTTCATAAAAACACTCACATCAACTCACTCAAACGACTGTCACATAACAACTGCGCGTACAAAATGGCTGAAACTTTGGTGAATAAACTGTCAACAGAAGTACAACGAAAGTCACTAGCTTTTATTGACGAGTGCTGCTATCTTCATGTTGAGGTTGGAAACTTTTCAGACCACCCTCGTATATTGACTACAACATTTATTTTAGTTAGATTATTGTGTAATATATTAATTCAATTATTCTTATATGAAAATTAAAACAATAATTACAACAAAAATAGTATGTATGCATCAGGATTTTAGTATATTGTAATAATTTTTATTTTCAATAAAGTTAAGACTGTCTATATCTGTTCATTGAAAGTCTTTTAGCTGATATTAGTTATTGTTTCAGAATGCAGAAAATAAATATTTGGAACAATTGGATACCAGACGCATTAAAAACTATAGATAGTGGCCACTACACTTTCTGTTAATAGAGGAGTAACATCTTAAAATAAGTTGAACTTACTGGAAATTATGAAAAAAAAATGCAGAAACCAATGGTAAAAGAAAAGCAGTTAAAGCAAGAAATATTTAAAACTGCAATATTACAAGCAGCATTTAAGATTATAAAAAATCCGAAAATTAATATTTAATGTAGAAATATTTATTTTTAGTATATAATTTTTGAGTATAAGGAGCTATAAAATAAAATTATTAAAGTATTTATTTTGATTTATTAATTCTAGTCTTTCCTTAGTTTCAAGCAAATATTATTGTCTAGTATTGAATTATGCCATAAATGTTTTTTAAGATGTCTGACAGTGCAAACTCTTAAAATAATTATTTATTAGCAGTCTTCGCACAGAACTTATTTCGTTTCTTGTGATTTCATCGTCACTTCTTCGTTCTGTGATGTATCCATGATCTTACAATTCTTCCCATGGTGCTAGTACATCAAATTTAGGGTCATCTGTTGGTAAGCCTTCCTTTGCTTTTACTAAAATGTTATTTAGTACTTCTGTGGCACTAATTACAGACTGACAGTTATTTAATTGCATTTGCATGCCCAACCCAGGAATCAATGTTTCTTTGAGATTCATACTAGGGTACATCCACTGGTGTTCTTGGATTTTCCAGTGGCATCATGATATAGTGTCAATTTACGTATCCACTATTAGCCAATGAAAGCATTGCCATACCTACCATCCACCATCAAACACCGTTTCTGTAAAAGGTATTTCAAATAGTCTGATCTTTACTGTTGCAGGGACATCTCCCTACCAAATCTAAATTTTTTTAGGTCTGCACTGCCAATGCTTGCGCATTAACGAAAATGGGGTATTTCCGATTTCTAAAATATTCTGCATTTTTCCCACCAGATGAAAAATATACAAATATGTGCAGTCTCAATTCTTATGTAGTACTATCCTTTCCATAATATCGAAATTTTCTAAAACATCAGTTGCAAAAATAATATAAGTATAGCGGCCATTTTTGATCGACTTATGTTATGAAGAAAATTGATATTTCACATCACTGACAGCCCGTTAACTATTTAACGGACCTTTAGGGCAGTGATTAGATTTAACGCCTTTTTAACAGATTAAGGCCTAATTTCACCATACCATGTTTGTTTACGCTAAATCAGGCATTAGCTAATGGGTCTTTAAAAATAACAGAGCTGTTAAATCAGTCAACGTTCTATGAAGTTAACTGAATTAATCATCCATAAACAGTTGGTGGGACACTCGGTTCAGTTAACAGTCCGTTAAAAGGAAACAAGGCGTCAAATAAATAACAGAGTATGGTGAAACTAGGCCTTAATCATCCATTAACGGTTGGTGGTACACTCGGTTCAGTAACAGTCCGTTAAAGGGAGTAACAAGGGGTCAAATAAATAACAGAGTATGGTGAAACCAGGCCTTAAAATCAGTTCATCAAAATCACTTTGAGGAATGACCGCCTACGTTTTTTGTAACGTGTCAAAAAGCTGTTGTGGGCTATACACGGCATCCATACTGGGCAGAGCTCCTCTTTGTAGCATTGCCCATGCATTTTCGTTGAGGTTGCCCCTGATCCAAATTAGATCTGTTTAAAACTTACTTGATTTACCCGAAAACGTATTTGATCACTAACTAGGCTCTTTTGATGAGTAACATTACCTATACGGGTATCAATTACGAATAGTGAATAGTTTCAGCCGTTACTTTGTGGAAATTCACATTTAATAATAACAAATATTAAAGTAATATTTTAAGCAAATATTATAATTATAACAAAACATTAAAAAAATATAAAAATATATCAAATGACAATTCCGTCTAATTTTCCTGACGATCCAGAAATCGGCTTAGCGGGAAGATTAAGTGGAATTGTCACTAGATATATTTTTTTAAGTTATTTATAAAATAATAATTATATGTTTTCTTAAAATAGTTTTTAAAATATTTGTTATTATTAAGTACCTACCAGTTATTTGAAGTACAAACTATGAAAAACCAGAAGCTCTTCATTTTTTATTTCGTATCTAGGGTGTCCGAAATCAATGGGTGAATGTAAAATCCGAGTGCTGTCCGAAAATCACGTCGGTGAATTTTTTGACATTCAATCTAGGCTGGCTGCAAAACAATTAAATGTTCACTTGACAGTTGAATTTGTTACCCGATGTAAAATAAGGTGAGGATTTTTATCCGACAGGATGAAAATGCTCAGTTGTTAGGTATTTACTAGTCTATCTAATGTAGAAAAAATGCATAAATTGATAAATATTTTATTGAACTAAGAACGTGAA
The DNA here is from genome assembly GCA_963854805.1 of Plagodis dolabraria. NCBI lineage: Eukaryota > Metazoa > Arthropoda > Insecta > Lepidoptera > Geometridae > Plagodis > Plagodis dolabraria. Next base: position 9,922,351 of record OY978442.1, read on the forward strand.
CCTTTTCGCTTATACAGGGTTATTGGTTAAGTCAACCCTAACAACCTCTTAGGGTTGACTTCTACTAGTACTTAAGCTCATAATATGAGTCTTTTTTTGGTGTTTTGTGTAAAAAACAATAAAAAAAATATATAAAAATGTCAGCTTAAAGAGCCAGGCTGTAACCTAATTTGTATTATATTTATATCATAATAGGCTTTGAATAAAATGTTAAGGTAATAATAAATTTGCTACTATATATTTTAAATTAAAATAAAACTCGTTTTTGTATGACTGAACGACTGTCACATGCTGATCCTTATACTCACTTGCATATTTAATTATTTTTTTTTGGGTTGTGACTGAACAAGTTTAAAAGCGGTTACCTCAGCCTATAAGACATTTCGTACCAACAGTAGTGTCTTTATTTTTTATTGGTTATTGGTAAACCTTTGACCACAATCTCACCTGATGGTAAGTGATGATGTGGTCGAAGGTGTTAACAGGCTTAACCTAGAATGACTGGCTCCCAAGGACAGCTGCCGGAACACACCGTTAGGTGCTTGGCGACAGATTTTCTATTTGAGGGTGGTCGCTAGCCAGGCGATGATTCGCAAAAATGCCCTTCCACCATGCGGTGAAGCTCAAGCCCGCGGCGGGATACGAACCATGGACCTGCTGCGCGGCAGTCCATACCCAAAGCCACTGAGCTTGCTTCAAAGTGTCTGGTTCAATCACCCTGAGACATAAAATTGAGTTTCTGTTATTTCACTGGAACCCAGACCCCTTCAAACCGGAACACGGTAATGTTAACATTACTACTTGACAGTTGAAACAAGTAGGTGATAGTACTGTCCCGGAGGAACTCGTACACAACTCGTTTTGAAGCGCTCGTAGCCAAGTTTGCTTAGCCATTCTGAATCGATCAGCAAAGTTAAGCAACGTCCGCCGCGGTCATGACTTGGATGGGTGACCGCTGGTGACATTACTACTGAGCGCTTCCGTGCTTCGGAGGGCACGTTAAGCCGTCGGTCCCGGTTGTTGTCTTAGGATAGCAGTCGTTGCAGCATGGTGGTAGGGCACTTTGCAAATGCCCGCCTGGGGGCCAACTCCCACCTTTTACGAAACCATCATAACAAAGTAGCGTTTTGTTTCATGCTTAAAATCAACATTCACCGACACGAACTATCACCGACCCACAATCGCGTCAACAATATTGGTTTGATCCTACTTAAAGAACGAATGAAATATGTATCACGGATGTGCAAGCGAGATACAAGATGTTAATAATATAGCGTTATCTCGCTCGCACTGTTCCGATCTACGATGTTATGGAACGGTTTTACTATAGTATTACGTCATTTTTTTGTATGCTTCACTAAAACTATTTGTTACGTTTCATAGTATTACTAATCAAATAATTTTGCTGCATTTATTATAAATAATGATAGAAATAAAAACATTTTACGCAATTTACACATTAATTAAACCAATTTTTATCGTAAAATATCAAAATCAAGTTTAAATCCGCTGCTAGAAAGCAACTTTTTTTAGATGGATAAACATGACGGATTTGTCATTGGAACAGTAATACTTTGTATTAAATGTCACGTCAGAGTTCGCGAAAAGAGTGAACTATTTGATGTGACATCATCAAAGCGCCGAGCGATTCTTTTACCGCTTGTAAGCCTGCGTAATTGATATGGAGGTATAAAATTTAGCAGTAAGATCAAGTTATTATTACTTTAAGAGATGAGAGTTGGCCCCCTGGCTAGCTACCACCCTCAAGTTGAAAATCTGTCGCCAAGCACCTAACGGTGTGTTACGGCAGCTGTCCTTGAGAGCCAGTAACTCTAGGTTAGTCTAAACAACATAGTGGTCAAAGGCTAACCTATCAGGCATAAAAAAAAAAAACAAAGAGTTCTTCTGCTATCTACATAATATGTTACTGCTGAAATCAATCAATATAGCAGTGATTTTAGTAAACATTCATTTAGATGAAAATATAAAATGAGTCCTTGGGTAATACTTCCTTTGGCCATATGGAGAGCATTTTGTCACGATCCAAGGTATATAAGCAGTGCGTTCGTCGAATAATGAAAGTCTTTGGTAGTCGTAAGCATTACTGGTAATGCTTTCAGTTTTAATCTACTAGATATTAATACGAAGATTTGCTCCAAGCTCCAAAAAATGTGCTAATAAGCTTAAGATTTGAAACAATAGTATTAAATATAGGGGTTTATCACAATCACCACACTAGAAGTCTTGTAGCTTACAGTAGCCTACAGAAGGCAGATGATTTTACAGATGGCGCTTCTGCCTTCTTGTATTCGTCCCGTCATCGCCTCTTACAACTTCCACATGAAGATATGTACTGTAACAGCCGGGTCGTTCACTGCTGAACACAGCCTCCCCAATTAAGGGGGTATTTGCCATAATCCCTACGCTTGGCAGGCGTCTTGGGGATCGCAGTGTAAGTTGGCAGTTCGCGTCTTACGACACCCACGGGATGATATGCGGAAAGCAATTCAAACCCAGTACCCTAAGAGGAGTAAGAGGTGAAAGCCTATTGACACTAAAAAATATATATCTACAAAGTTCCCATGTTATATAAAAAAAACTATATTAAATAACTTGCTTCTGGAATGAGCCGAACGAACTGACTAAAAGCTTCCATTACAATACTCCAACACTCCCGAAAGTAAGCAAACCAACGCCAGCTTTAATCAACTGCGACTGCTATCAGCAAACACGTATACCTTTACATAGGAAAATGATACGCAGGAGTATTTGACAACGGAACTTGTATTAAAAATTAAACATAGCTAGTTAACATTCATCAAACATCAAAGGAACTAACACAGCCGATCAGGCACAGAATTTTGGTTCTTACCACTGACACCCTAAAGTAAAAAATGCAAAGAGCTGTTGTGGTGTTAAAGACTGTTATTGTTGATGTAAAGGATGATTAAAAATGGTCTGGAGCTATCAATCAAGCGACAAGTCGTCTGCGATACGCAGCGTTTCTTATTTGAATAACGCCCTCAGAACAAAAATGAAATGAAGTAGCTTGGGCGATATATAAATTGTAAGATATTATATAATAAAATATTTTAATAAAAAAATTGAGCCCTTTGGTGTAGAGACATTGGGTCATTAATTAGAGACCGAGAGCTCATAATAATATTTTTCAAAACATATTAGAGTGATTGGTGGATGCGTGATCAAAATGTCTGAGTGTTGTATTTAGTTTGTTATTTAAAAAAGCTTATTGAAAATATTATATAGATGTCCACGCTTAAAATGATTGAAAGGCGCTTTATTGTTCTAAACTGTACACAGTTTACCGACGGTTTTATACACTATTTAAGATTGCACTATGCAAGATTACACATAAAAATGTAAAAATGGGCAGGTAGAGTTCAGCAGAAGCAGAAGAACGTCATACGAGCCAGAGTGGTAAGTCAAATGGTGTACCGTAGCTTTGTATTAATTGGTATGTTTTTAAAGAGCCATCAAATCCGTTAATTATTCAACTACCATTTTAATTTAATAGAAACTAGCATACTCATATATAAAACGTTTTAGAGCTAAAATTTATAAGTAACAGTTCAAAAGGTCTACTCCACAGTTTTAGTCCTCGTACAAACAGGATGTTTTCAATTCGGAAGATTGATCGTTCCGGTATCGGCATGACACAAATTGCTGTTCATTTTAATATTAGATCTGGATAGGACTACATAAGGTAGAATTAGATATTGTTCGTGTAATAAGATAGTGTGTGTGTTCAGAGCTTATACCACTTTTATTAAACGGGATTAATAAGAACTCAGTTCTAGCATGTTCCGTGGTTTACATTATTCTATACTAGCTTTCCGGGCGCGACTCCGCCCGCGGTTATCGCGCAAAAACATTAACCTCTTTTTGCGCAGTTGGATAAAAACTATCCTATGTTTTTTCGGGTCTCAAACTATTTCCATACCAAATTTCATTACAATCGGTCCAGTAGTTTTAGCGTGAAAGCATAACAGACAGACAGAGTTACTTTCGCATTTATAATATTAGTACTGATTATGGCTATGATATCACACAATTAATTCATTCGCAAAAAAACAGTGATCATAATGGACAATTTCACTCGTCTTGAATCAATTTATAATTTCCAGGTAAGACATGTGTCAAATTCTTTCAATCTGGCTGATACAGTAGAGTGTGTGATGAAATGAACTTAGAAGTGAAAATCAGTATTTTATGTGTCGCCCCACTATGAAGTAGCAGCCATCACTGCCAGCACCTAATAGAACAGAATAGAATTATTATTTATTGTTACGCAAAAGAAAATAAATTACATACAACTTCTTACAAAGAATATACAACTTATAGGTAATTATTATTATTATAGGTTCAACCCACAGGCAACACAGCACGCCTTCTAGAGCAGATAATTATTTTATTATACTTGTTGCGGAAAATTTTACAACACATATATGTATTATTTAAATAACTTAGATCTATTAATATATCAAAATTAGCATAAATTAAGATAAGCTTATAGGCTGGTCTTTGAGCACTATCTCACCTGATGGTAAGTGACGATGTGGTCGAAGATGTTGTTCGGGATAAATAGAATTACTTGCTCTCAAGGACAGTTGGCGGAACACACCGTTAGGGCTAGGCAACAGATTTTTTACTTGAGGGTGGTAGTTAGCCAATGCCCTACCACTATGCTGTAACTTAACGTGCCCTCCGAAACACGGTAGCGCTCAGTAGTAATGTTACTAGAGGTAACCCACCAGAGTCATGACCGCAGCGGACGTTGCTTAACTTAGCTGATCGGTTAAGAACGGTTAAGCAAACTTCGCTACGAGCACTTCGAACGTGACGTTGTTCTTTTTTGTTTCATAGCAATTAATTTAAAAGCGCTCGTTAACTTCCAGTCTATGTAAATATAAATTGAGTTTTAATCGCCACCGTGATGGATGGTTGGATAATACGTATCGTATCGGAACGGAACGTAATCCCGTGTTTGTTTTCGTGTCCGTATCGTGCCGGCCAGTGTACGCGCCGCCTAATTAATCACCCTATGAATATTGGGATAATGTAAACAATTTGATACACTGTTTACTGAATATACTCGTATAATTTGATGACAGGGATCCTATGGAGGGGTAGATTATAGTTTGTATTTAATCGTTCGACAAATCATTGATTTATTAACACGTAATTAATTAAACCGTATACACATAATGAAACCGGAAGAATATCTACGGTTATAGCTTCTAACACAATCTAGGTAGATGTTCGTCCTAGATTGTGCGCTCGAAGAGTCAACCTCCTGAGTATGCTTAGTGTAGAAGCGAACGTGTAGAAAATTCTTTCGGTTTGGCTACGTGGCGTTTATGGTGCTTAACAGGAAATTTATGCTAAATTGCCGTATGATATATTTTTATTTATTTAAATGATTTTCTAAAATAATAATTTAACTAAACACTAAACAAACACTTTAAATTAAAGCCACAATCACCCGGCTATCAAAATTATTATATTAACGTAACCATTCAAAGATTGGCCTATGTAAAAAAAATACACTAAAATAATTATGATGGTTCAAAAGACGTTTTATTACTTAAATAAAATACGATACTGGATCGATCCAAAAAATCCATACAGTGTATTACGATCCATTGCGGTCTAGAATATCGATATAAAACGTCATCGAACATTCGTAACAGGACATATCAATATATTATTGGTGTCCAAAGTTTATAATCAGGGTTTGAATCGTTCTCAGTAATCCCACGAGCGACGCCGCCGCTTCACGTACCTAGTCATAATTCAAGTAATCTACTATATTCCCACAACAACGCACTCTGATTTGTTAGTGTTCCCAGTATGCCGCCGCCGCTCCTATTGCACTATACGAAGCGACTATTTCTAATCGCTCGTGGCGAAGTTTGCTTAGCTATTCTGAACCGATCAGCAAAGTTAAGCAACGTCCGCCTTGGTCATGAGTTGGATGGGTGACCTCTGCGCTGGTGACATTACTACTGAGCGCTTCCGTGCTTCGGAGGGCACGCTCAGCCGTCGGTCCCGGTTGTTGTCTTCGGATGACAGTCGTTATAGCAGGGTGGTAGGGCATTTTGCGAATAAATTTTTGTTGTAGGTATTTTGAGTTTATGATTTCGATTCTGAAAATACCCGCTAGAAATATTAAACTATTAAACTTACTAAAATTCATTTAAAACTTCACTGCTTAGAATTTCACAAAATCCTCAAGTTAAACAAATTTAGTTTTTGACGAATTGTCCATTATTTAATTGAACAATATAAATAATTTGTATTAAATTTTGATTTCAAATGTATGATACCGAGCCATGAATCGATATTCAAAAACTCTAAATCTGTCATGTACCAAAGTTTTTTTACTCCAATAAATAGATATGTAAAAGAAAAGCAACACAAAAATAATTAAATAATGTAACTTTATCTATCTATGATCTAAAAATGTTAAGTAATAAAAATTGTGAGATCCGTTTGCTACCAGGAGGCAATCATAGGTAGAAAACAGAAGTCAGGTCAATGTCCACGTGTGGAGTACCTACCTAAGAGGCTGGCAGTGCTACCCCGTTGTATCTCAATACCATCGAGAAAGGGGTTTAAATCTCGTTGCTCAATACTAATTCTCTGGCTGAGGTAAGCGCCAGCCCTTTCTTTGTTTGTCTTTTATATCAGCCGCTTTGACAAACCTATTTATGAACTACTATTAAATCACCAATTATTTTTCTTTTTTCTGGGGAAGAAGTCGGCTCCGGGAATAGCACCTTTGCCAGAGACCGATGCACCTAATTATTACATAGGTATTAATTTATTAGCACTGTTTTACCTATTACTAGTTTACTACTTACCTATATTAACAATAAAATACCGTTAATAAGTTGTATCTATGTTCATCTTTTGCGAAATAAAGATATTATTATTATTATTAACTGTACATTATTCAGGAGAATATCAAGTGAACAAGCTTTATCGTTTCGAACGCCACATCGATTATTTATTTGTCAGGCGTGGACACCGCAGTCTAAACATGACCATGCCTGCCAGCCAGCTTGTTTGTTTGTTTTGGGATCTCTCTATTTATTCAGTTGCCAGAAGGAAATTAATATATACAAAATGATTTGTTTTGTTTTGCATTAAAACTATATCTATTAGTTATTAGTGTATGCAGACGAAGTAAGTGAATATGATTTCTTGTATCAATTATGTACCTACAGTGTTATTAGTAATATACTAACAACCTCTTAGGGTTGACTTCTGCTAGTCCTTCCTAACAAACATATTGAGATGTTTTTTTTTATGTTTTATTTTAATTTTTTCTTAATTTGTAGTGTTTTGAATATTGACATTGAGGAAAGCAATAAAAATATGAAGTATTACATTACAGGCACAAGAGACTTAACATCAGGTGGTATAAGTGCTGATAATAAAAAAACCTTCTCAAAATGTTTGTTAGGACTAGCAGAAGTCAACCCTAAGAGGTTGTTAGCATTTACAAATAACCCTGTATAGTTGATAGGCTAGCCTTTGACCACTATCTCACCTGATGGTAGGTGACCATGTGGCCCAAGATGTTGTTCAGGCTAATTTAGAGTTACTGGCTCTCTTGGCAGCGTGCCAAGACTGCCAAGCTTGCTGGCAGCATTTACCCAGTGTTTATACCTGAGTACAGTTTTCCGTAATATGTACTTATAAGTCAATTAAATGTCGGAATGTTAGCTAATCTCAGTAATTTCGACGCGTTTCGAACAACATCTTGCACCACATCATCACTTACCATCAGGTGAGACAGTGGTCAAAGGCTAATCTATCAGGCATAAAACGAATATTAAGCGATCCGTCAGCATATTATTTATATTCTCTGAAAATTGCAACAAGCTACCAGTTACGATTCTAAAGTTTCAGCCTAAGATTTATCAGAAACTAAAAGTAGGTACTGTAGTACCTGTCAAAATTATCAGAGTGAGATGTATCGAAATATATAAGGTGGATATTAATTCATCAACAATACTGCGGGGGATGGTGTAGAATCGATAACGGAATGTGTTGTACTCATGTTTAATTTTCTCATACAAAAAATCAGTGTAACAATTTTGCAAGCGCGGCGCGTTGCCTTTTAATATGATAGCGAGAACCGTGGTTTACTCGATTCTGACACGTACGAACGCTGCCCGATGTCAATTAGACGCTATCACTAGGCCAAAACAGCTGTTTTGCCCTAATGATAGATGAAGCTGTTTTACGAACCTATTCTGACGAACGCGAAGGCCTTACCGGCCAATCTAGCTAGACTGCCGAATGCTTTGTATAATCGCCAATCGATTAAACTCTTCTAAATGATAAAAAATGTTACTTACCTACATTCTTTTTAGTTTCAAGTTTACGTAGGTATGTACTGTATTGTGTCGCAGCTACTTAGGTATGCCGTATTGTGTTAAACCAATATCGCATCGCGCGTTCTTTTGTCGCAAGCCGCCAAAGTCCAGAATAGGTACACAAAACAGCTGTCTATTGTGCCTAGTATAGCAGTTCATTGACTTCGCGTAGCAATCGTGCGTGTGTGTAAATAGAGTAGATACACCGTGTCGTAGACCACGATTGTCCTTGCTATTAATCCCAAAGCCAACGTGCCACAGTTTAAGCAATAGTACAGACTTTTTGTGTATGTGAAAATTAAACATGAGTGGAACATATTCCGTTATCGATTCTACACCGTCCCCCGCAGTATTGTTGATGAATTAATATCCACCTTATATACAATCTCGTCAGAGAGAATCTCGTCGTCTACAGAAACAATGAATTCCAATTACTACAACATACATACCTATAACATAAGTGAGGCATTACATTTACAGAAAATTAAGATATTTAATAACATATCTCTAATTACTATAGCTTCCCTTCTTTTAATCACTTAGCGGGGAACGTCTAACACGTGTTTAATTACGAAATTTTCACGCACGACCACTTACGATACGGCCGCATTGCTTTCCCATCTCTATACCATCATAACCACAGTTAAGAAGATTATGAAGCAGTAGGGTACCTCGTCACTGCATTTACAATTTGAAATATTCACTGTATTGTGTACGTTTATTGTACGTTTCATCTATCATCAATACCATCATCATGCTTTACAAACCCCTGCATCACTGGATTTGGCAAATAATATATGTTTCACCTCACAAGCTCGGAAAGCTTTTATTTTTCTCTTTTATCTGCGTGGAAATGTGCTTTTTATTCGTTAGCGTCCAAAGGGGTTTTAGAAATTCGAACCTTCCAAATATTTTTCCATAATAGGTGTTGACTACTTATAGTTATAAATAATTCTTATCTTTGTTATAAATAAACACAAATTTACTGTTTCATTGAACTGTTTTTGCTTACATCTAGAATTTTCCTTTATTTTTGCTCAGGGTTTTATTATAAAAGTACTCGCTTCGCTCGTGGTTCAATCCTTGGGTCCTTCGTTTGAATGCTTATGTTTTCAGCTCTTTAGTGTCTTCAAATTAGAAATGGATGTGATTTTATAACTTCCAATATATTTTCAGTTATAGTATTCAAAATATATATCAAAAATCGACAGGTGATTGTTGTCAATATATCTTACGTACCTACAGTACGTTACGTTCTTGACTTAAAAATTAGATTGTGAATTAAGTTTTGTATACTTACTTATGAAACAAAATTGGTACAAACTGGAGATAAACGTGTTTCTTTGCAATCATGTCAATTGGTAGACGTCCGCTGCGGTCATGACTTGGATGGCTGACCAAAAGTGACATTACTACTGAACGCTTCCGAGCTTTAGAGGGAACGTTAAACCGTCGGCCCCGGTTGTAACTTAGTGTGGCAGTCGTTATTGTATAGGGCATTTTGCGAATGCCCGCCTGGCTATAGCTACCTTAAATAGAAAAACTCTCATCAAACGAGTGTGTGGCGACGGTACGTTCCAGCCGTTGTCCCTGAGATCCAATAACTCTAAATTAGCCGGAACAACATATTCGAACACATCATCAAATACCAGCAAGTGAGATAATGGTCAAAGGCTAGCCTATCAGCATTAAGAAATAAAAAAACGCTTATGGGTAGGAAAACTTTTACCATATTACTGCTAAAAGTGAGGTTTTCTACTGTTCATATTTTTCTCTATGAACATTCGAAAAGTAGGGTAAAAAACACAGTTTTTGTAGCAAAAACTGTCATGTCACGGATTAGGGTGACAGGCCAAGCATTTGTTAGACATGGCTTTTTAACGGATTTGTGTACAAACGCTACGTCATTGTAGGAGAAAGATGTGTAATGACTTTTTTGTATCATGTAGCACTTTGGTATTCAGTAGGGCTTCCATACGCTGGCTAACGATCGATATAGTTACTACTATATACATTCAAATTTATATAATTTATACAATATTTTATAATTTTGGCTACTTTGGTGCTGACGAGGACACTTGACATAACCTGGAAGCAAGTTTTTGTATATATACATCACAAAGAAGAGTCGAGGTGCGGCGAAAAGTGTTTCTTTATTTCCTCACCTTTGCTCTCTATAAAAGCTGTTCGATAATAGTGGCCTATAATTTTAAGTTTAGCTACTAAGAAAGCGCTCTGCTATAAAGATCGTTGCAATTTCAAGTTTAACTTGTTCAGTGGAATTTCTCATATATAATATTACTTAGGGTGAAATTCATAAATGTAGAGCGTACAGAATTCCAAATAATACCGTTTTAGGGCCGTCATAACTTACTAACATCTAATAAGAAAGCAATTTTAATATTTGTAAGCACCAAGATATTATTGGCCTTGCACCACAGTTGCCAGAAGTTACAGTATTTTGAAATTGCCTTGTTTTTGACGCTTATGAAATGTGGACCGCTATAGCAAAATAAATATAATCCTAGATTCAGTAACTAATGGACTCCCATAAATGGAACCGACTTCAATACTCAAAAGTTTGAAATAACTTAATGAAGTCGGTACCATGATAGTTCAAAAGTACCTATTATCACAATATTGTGCGCATCGTACGGACTTCGACAAGATATTTCACATTTTTGAGTGTTGAAGTCGGTTCCATTGTTGGGTAAAGAACAATTTTTCACACTTTTTACACCCTTGCTACATACGGGATAGATTGTCATTCACTGTCAACGACTATATCATCAAGATAGGAAGGAGAATATATTACATTTATAAATATGATTACAAGCACTATCGCGTGCTAAGCGAAAATCATATCAATAAAAAAAAATTTGCACTCCAATAATTTGTTTGATAGAATATATTACAGTTATTGGAGTGTCACTCAAAAATGGCTTGATCGATTTTGATGAAATTTTAATGGGGTTACAGGACAAGCATCAGCTAAAAAAAAAGAATTACCAAAATCGTGTCACCCAGTCAAAAGTTTTGAGGTAACAAACCTCCTCCTTTTTTTGAAATCGGTTAATTGTTTGTATTAAATTACATATTTACTCATAAATAATTAGGAACTATGAGACCTTTACTGTCACTTTTGATATGAGATATTCCCACGGCACGCGGCGCATCCCAGAGAAAACGCACTTAATTTTTTATTTATACCAATATTTATTTTATTTATCGTTATTATTTTAGGGGAGTTGTGTCCCCGTAGTTTAGACACCCTTGGGGTGGCACGCGACACGAAATGACTCATTATTTTAAGGTGCTTTTACTGGTAAGAAGTAGTAGGGAACAGTTTTATTTGCAAAATGAGGAAAAACCACAAAAGCGGTAGATAAAATGCAACAGTAATGTGATTACAGTGAATTTTACATATTTATAAAGTAATTTATTACGATGTAGTATGTACCTTACAGTAATTAAAGTAATAAACTTACAAACAGCTAATTACATCCTCACTCACTCATAAACCTTCGCATTTGTATTATTACTTTATTAGTGTGAATTATGATTACTATGCTCTAATTCAGAAACCTGGATATTTTTTGTAAACAAAGAAATGTCATGATATGTCACTGCATAATGACAAGTCAGGGGTAGAGTTTTTTTTTCCATAAGTATTAATTAATATTTAGGAAACATTTATCGCGCAATCAAAACCGATGGCGCTATAAATGTTTCCTAAATATTTCCTAACCAAACTTCAGAACACTGAAACAAAGGTTTTTGAACAATCTCCAAGTGACCAAACTTCACCCTGTGGTGAAGTTTTTGTATGTATTTTATACACGTTCATCACCATGAGTTTTTCAGTGGAATTCATAGCTTTCTTTGGATGCTTTTTTGTGGCGACAGATAGTCACTTGTTGACGATGTTGATGGTTATTCGGTACCGTGGGCGACGCGGGTTGCGGTTCCATGTTTGATAAAATACAAACAGAACAACAACAACAAGGTTCAAAACTTAACACAAACTAATAACAATAACAGACAAAGATATTGTAAAAACGAAATCAAAACAAAAACTCAACAACGCACAATTGCACACGACTCACACAAGCAGCGAAAAAGGAACACATTCGACTTCGATGAGAGAGACGAATGAAATTATTTTATTGGAAACATGAAATAAAATGGCTTGTAATGACAAAAAGTGAAGATTAATCCGAACTTCTGTGATTTAATCCCATTTTACTCCGATGATACCAGTGTCATAAAATATTGTCTGCTAATATTTCTTCATCATTTTATATTGTTGTTAATAAAATGAAATAATATATAGCATAAAACAATTGCTGTTTTCCATGCTATGGATATTGATTAGATTTTGTCAGAGTTTAGACTATTTATACAATGCGTAGTGAACGGAACGTTTCTAAGATATAGATAAAGTAATACGACATTATGTTGTTCGTAGAACTTCAATGTGACTAATTCACATTGTTATACCAAATTTCTTAAATAAACCTATTACGACTAACCGTACCTACGCTTCTACATCGAATCAAAAAAATAACAAGTTTACATACACTCAAAGTACACAACTGGTAATTTACAATCATCAAAATAAATATAAAACACGAGAGAGATTGGTTTGTAAACGTAAAATTATCGTAATTATAGACAGGGACTGACAAGCAAGATAATCAATAAGTGGGGCTCGATGATCATTACCAAGGTAGAAACGCCAACTTGTTTTTAGAGACGTACTGGATGACCGAGCTACCCTCGGCTTCTGCAATAGCGCCACCTCTTATTTTTTTTAAGTACCTATTTTTTTATGCCTTATAGGCTAGCCTTTGACTACAATCTCACCTGATGGTGAGTGATGATGTGGTCGAAGATGTTGTAGGCTAACCTAGAATTACTGGCACTCAAGGACACCCGCCGGAACACACCGTTAGGTGCTTGGCGATAGATTAGCGCTCGTAGCGAAGTTTGCTTAGCCATTCTGAAACGATCAGCAAAGTTAAGCAACGTCCGCATCAGTCAGGAGTTGGATGGGTGACCGCTGGTGACATTACTAGTCAGCCAGGTGGGCATTCGCAAAATGCCCTACCACCATGCAACTACGCTTACATACAAAAGCAGCAATAGAAATAGGTACCTGCAATTTTGTAAGATGGCACAATAATTATTATGACTTATGTCGCAATCGATTGGGAATACAAAATAATATAATAATAATAGTTTTTTTTTAGGAAATACGAGCTATTAGGTACAAGGTATTCTTTAGAACTTTTTTAGTTAGAGCCATTTCCGAGACGCTTTATTTTTCTCATGGCTATTCTACATTCATGTGATACACCTGCATTGTGAGTTAAGCATGTTATTTCTTAAACAGCACCCTTCTGAATATCAACGGTAAAACAAACAAGATGTTCCTTGTAATCAGAATAAATACCTACCAGCAAGTAGATCGATAATCATTGCTCGGAAAACAATTTACAATTACATGTAACAACCTAAAGGTAGGTTACCTAAGTACCTATCAACTTGTAAAAAGTGACTTGTGTTTGTTCGGCCACACGTACAGCTTATACAACGACTCGATGGTAAGAAAACGAGTACCTACCTACGTAATTATGTAATTGTTATTATTTTTACATTTCCGTCCAATACATTGAATAAGCAAGCATATTAAATATCATTGCTTACGATTATAAAACAAAAGTTGTTATTGTTCAGTTTGTTCCTATTAAATTGTATTTGTTTTTTGCTTTAACGGCAAAGTAGATTATATAGTAATTATTTCTTTTATAAATGATTACATGAATGTGTGTCTAGTGTAAATAAAGTATTATATTACGCAATAAATATGTATAGGTATTATATTTATTTAGGAGCTAAAAGTCCTAAATTAATTAATATTCTATCACTACCTATCCTACATTTTAAACATTTTGTGGCGCCCTTTACTGAAAAACTATGACGCCTATAGATGTGTGCCTTAACACAGTAATTTTATTTCATATCAAGATGTGTTATCTGTCAAAAAAAATGATTTTATAACCATAAAAAAAATTAACATTAACAATTTTGTATTAATTGGATAGAATGTTAGTCTACTACTAACGCTATCTGTTATGAAACCAAAGAGTTAACATCGCTGCAAACTAAATATACTCAATACTTAAATACACGATGTATTTAAAAGTATTAGTTAATCTTCTTAATACTAGATGACACCAATAGAATCAGGATGTAAATAAACGCTGAAGCGCTCGTAGCGAAGTTTGCTTAGCCATTCTGAAACGATCAGTAAAGTTAAGCAACGTCCGCCTCGGTCAGGAGTTGGATGGGTGACCGCTGGTGACATTACTACTGAGCGCTTCCGCCGTCGGTCCCGGTTGTTGTCTTTGGATGGCAGTCGTTATAGCATGGTGGTAGGGCAATTTGCGAATGCCCGCCTGGCTAGCTACCACCCTCAAGTAGAAAATCTGCCGCCAAGCATCTAACGGTGTGTTCCGGCAGCTGTCCTTGAAAGCCAGTAATTCTAGGTTAGCCTGAACAACATCTTCGACCACATCATCACTTACCATCAGGTGAGATAGTGGTCAAAGGATAACCTATCAGGCATTTTAAAAAAAGCGTTAGCCCTAACAAAGCCCAGCTTTTTGCTGGTTTAAAAACATCCAATATCATTCTTAGCACCTGTGTAGCATAAACGTAAGATATCTAAGAAGAAGATGCCATTTTTATATCTATAAGGCATGATATATTTTTTAATTCTTCTTCTTCACGATACCATTAATATGTACCTTCAGCAAAGTAGCTTACATAATATATTGTTTATTCTGTAATGGTAAATGCAAATATCCGCTTAAATTTTGAGCCTCCGGTTAAAATTAGGTAACAGTATCTACAGCTTGGATTAACGAAGGCATTAACTTCTTAATCTGTGCTAGTTGTACTTTTTTTAAATGACTGATAAGCCCATTTTTTGTTAATTTTGAGACTAAAAATTATTAAGTTTTCAAGAGAAATATAATCAGTTTTGTTTCCAATCAAGATCGTTGTTTATTATTATCATCATGATTTCCCTACAATAGGTCCTCAAACTTAGTAGGGCCTCAAACTAAGTTTTTTTTACAGGGCTGAGATCCGCCAGACTTACCCTATAAAAAAAACACGAAATAAATAATAGACAACAAGACGACGACGCATACTGACAACTTACACGTGTAGTTAACCCTCAAACGGACGGGTACCAGATGGCTGTCAGTTAATAATCCAATGGATAAACCATAATCCTATAACCTCTTCACGGTTGCATTGCCAGCGAACCACCGTCTTTCAAAGCTTCCTAATAAACAAACCTTTACTCTGCACTTCTCTAAATAGGATAACGGAAATATTGATTCTTACGTATATTACTTTAAGGTTCATATGAAGTTTAGTGGAGTGTAATATGATCTTGGTTTTGTTTTTGAGAATGCATTTGGCGCAGGTGGTACGTCTCCCCCTAGACTAACTTATAGAAGGTAAATAAATGGAGGTTCTTGCAACTTACCCAATTATTTATACTTCAGCTGCTGTTTCAAAATTATGTATACCTAAGTAAAACCGGCCAAATGTGATCGGACCTCCTGAATCTTCATGGTGTCATTCTAGCAAATGTCTGCTCGGAAAAAACATGTCTTATTGCCATTGCAACCTTTTTTTTTTTTTAGTTCTATTTATTGCTATTTTCACTGCTTAGATTCAGAGACATCTAATAAGTAAATGAGTAAATGAGTAAATGAGTAAATGAGTAAATGAGTAAATGAGTAAATAAGTAAATGAGTGAATGAGTGAATGAGTAAATGAGTAAATGAGTGAATGAGTGAATGGGTGAATGGGTGAATGGGTGAATGGGTGAATGGGTGAATGGGTGAATGGGTGAATGGGTGAATGGGTGAATGGGTGAATGGGTGAATGGGTGAATGAGTGAATGACTGAATGTGTGAATGGGTGAATGGGTGAATGAGTGAATGACTGAATGTGTGAATGGGTGAATGAGTGAATGGGTGAATGGGTGAACGAGTGAATGAGTGAATGAGTGAATGGGTGAATGGGTGAATGGGTGAATGAGTGAATGGGTGAATGGGTGAATGAGTGAATGAGTGAATGAGTGAATGAGTGAATGAGTGAATGAGTGAATGAGTGAATGTGTGAATGAGTGAATGAGTGAATGAGTGAATGAGTGAATGAGTGAATGAGTGAATGAGTGAATGAGTGAATGAGTGAATGAGTGAATGAGTGAATGAGTGAATGAGTGAATGAGTGAATGAGTGAATGAGTGAATGGGTGAATGAGTGAATGAGTGAATGAGTGAATGAGTGAATGAGTGAATGAGTGAATGAGTGAATGAGTGAATGAGTGAATGAGTGAATGAGTGAATGAGTGAATGAGTGAATGAGTGAATGAGTGAATGAGTGAATGAGTGAATGAGTGAATGGGTGAATGAGTGAATGAGTGAATGGGTGAATGGGTGAATGGGTGAATGGGTGAATGAGTGAATGGGTGAATGGGTGAATGGGTGAATGAGTGAATGAGTATGAGTAGGTAAATAAGTAAAAAAAAAACTATGGGTGAATGGGTGAATGAGTGAATGAGTGAATGAGTGAATGAGTGAATGAGTGAATGAGTGAATGAGTGAATGAGTGAATGAGTGAATGAGTGAATGAGTGAATGAGTGAATGAGTGAATGAGTGAATGAGTGAATGAGTGAATGAGTGAATGTGTGAATGAGTGAATGAGTGAATGAGTGAATGAGTGAATGAGTGAATGAGTGAATGACTGAATGTGTGAATGAGTGAATGAGTGAATGAGTGAATGGGTGAATGAGTGAATGAGTGAATGAGTGAATGAGTGAATGAGTGAATGAGTGAATGGGTGAATGAGTGAATGAGTGAATGGGTGAATGAGTGAATGAGTGAATGAGTGAATGGGTGAATGGGTGAATGGGTGAATGGGTGAATGAGTGAATGAGTGAATGAGTGAATGAGCGAATGAGTATGAGTAGGTAAATAAGTAAAAAAAACTAAGACCAGTCTTAGCTAAGCGTTGGCTAAGTCAGTCTTTACATTTCGTTTTCAAATATGTAGACAGAGTCCTACTCACCTCGGACTTAGCTAAGATTACTCTGTATTATTTATGGCAGTTTTTACTAGTGGAAAATTTACTGGTTATTATCTAGAACTAATATTTAAAATGTCATTGGAATGGAACACCTATTTTATGTAGCGCCATCGAGATCCTAGAATAAGAAGTTTCCTCAATCCTTTTAATAGCAGTATTGTTTTATCATATTAGCATATATCATAGGTAATATGCAATCTACGGATAAATATTATTTATTCGTAGTATGCAGTAGCTGTTTCAGTTATATCAAACAAATTATTGGAGTACAAATTTTTTTCCCAAGGCGGGAATCGAACCCGCGTCCTCCGATATCGCGTCGATATCGGACGTGGGTTCGATTCCCGCCTTGGGCATACATTTTTGTACTCCAATAATTTGTTTGATATCATTTTCGCTTAGCACGTGATAGTGCTCGTTATCATATCTAGAAAACTGTTTCAGTTATATTATAAAAAAATATAATAAACAGGTAAGGTTTAATGTAAAAAAAACTACAACTTTGCTGGCATTGTGTCGCCACTCCTGCTTTAATACAGGCTAAGTTGTCGATTTTCACTACTAAGCATAATTAGTACCTACGCGCCAATTTTATGCGCTGTTCCAAACATATCGGAATATAAATATGAGGCTTAGCTCTACATTTTATCATAGGAATGCTTTAGTTCACGCTTTGAACCTCAGCCTACCTATATCGAGCTTTTAAGTTCCTTTCTACGAGTATTAATGCCCGGTTCCTATATAAACTTAAAAATGGATTGTTTTACTAATGCTCGATAATTTTTTCGTCCAGGCCTATGTCGAAAGTGTTTATATGAAATAATATTGGTAACTGAGATGATTTGATTAACAAGTTAATTATCTAAGCTGAGTTGGTATAATAATTACCGGCTGTTACCGCCAGTATTGTAATGGCAATTACAAACACAACATTCTGAAACAGACCCTTAACCTACCTAAGTTTCTCTAGTCAACGTTCTTTGTAAAAACAAAAGCCGATAAGTAAGCCAATATCGAATTAGCTAATGAGATGAATTATTTCAAAATAGAAGAGAGTAGGTACATACCAATGCAACCTTTTCAATATAAGTAAAAGAAAATATGACTTTTCTTGGTTCAAGCTCCAGTGCGATGTAATATTCAATTTGCAATTTCCATTTCCAGTATCACGAAATGTCGCGTATGAAATGGGAACGTCTGAAGCACAGTAAATGTAGATAATACTTACACAGAACTCAATAAGTAGGTACGTGTATATATACTGTGTCTGGAAGATAGTGATGTTTTTATTTTCTAGTGTTTTATTGTACGGAGAAGAAACAAAAGTTCCTACTTATCTTGTTTTTCTTCTGTAGATACCTACACACACTATATAACATTGGCACTTGCTTTTCAGCCAAAATGTATTGTTAATATTAACCGTTTATTTGTTTAGTGTAATTTTGAAGGACGTGGTAGTGCGAAGAATAAATCGATAAATAGAAGGCAAACTATGTTTTTTGTAATTATATTTCAGTTAGGTATATCCAAAACAAATGTCCTGATTGGGAAGAAACAAATTCATCTATCCCGGTTTAACCAACTTCCAAAAAAGGAAGAAGTTCGCAATTATACTGTATGTATGGGCAGAGGCCCTTATTGATCCACGCAGTCACACACTATACCACGATGTCGTGGCGTATTCGACTGGGCTCCTGGAATGTCACAGGAAGACACCAAGCCGATATAGGTGCCAATAGGCACATGGGTATAAAATGGCGGGAACGACCTACCTTCGGACGACTTGCTAGTTGCTCCGTCGAAAGGGACTTATCGCTAAACACCCTACAGCTAGAGAATTGATCAATCAGCTAACTTAACAGGAATTAGATTAGGATACGACCCTTGATCTCGATGGTGAAGTAGTGGCCCGCCGACAGCAAACCGTTGCTCGCCCATTCACTAACACTGTATGTTTTTTTTTTGTATTTTTGATACGCGATTACTACCCCAATTATCAAGCTTTTTTGATGATTATTTTTGGTTGGGTAGTCTATACCTACTTCCAGTTCATATTAAATCCATTAAAATTTTCCAGAATCGGTTGGGTAGTTTTTTAGATACAATAATTTAACTTAACGCATCATTCATAATTAATTGCAAATCTAGTTGGTGAATACAATTTTAGGCAAGCGAATGATCAGAAGATTTTTGATATTTTAGGTTAAAAGTTTTAATTGGAATTACTACCAACACCAAAAAGGTTGATATAAATTGTGGAAGTCGGAACATGATAATGTGAGATCAGTTATTTGAAATCGGTATGGTATCGACCTCCACAAGCTATTTCACAATTTTGGTGTTTGTTAAGTACGTTACGTTACGTTTTTTTAATATTTTGTTCTTCTGTTTCTTTACGTACCAACCATTTGATTTTCAGCATAATATATCCCATTAATCCAAGTTTTTGTATACATAAAAGCCAAAAAGTAATGTTAATTTTTACCAACGTATTTGTTGAGTTTTCATTATGAAAGACGAGGTAGATAAGCAAATAAATCGATCGAAGCCAAACTGTCTACTGCACCTATCAATTACCACTTGCTCTTCTGCATATTTTCCATTACTCTAAGGTTTTTGTATAAACAAAAGCAAAAAAAGAATGTTAATTTAACCAACCTATTTGTTTAATTTTCATTATTAAGGACGAGGTAGCTATGAAAATAAATCGATCGAAGAGCCAAACTGTCCTTTACTAGTTAGATTTTAGTACTTAAGTAATACAAAATAAAAAGTAACTGCATAGGTATATGAAGTAAAATCCATTTCTGTATTTCCAGTGAGTCAGTAGAGATACATGACTAATTGTAGCATGTTCGCTGTGCTCGAATGAGTGGCAGGCGGGCAGCATGGGGTCAAACGTTATTCATACATACTTTAATTTATACTGTGGTAGGACGTTGAATTGAGCTTCAGTAATTTGTCTGTCATGCATTTGACAACTTGAATAGTTAAAAACGAAAATGTAAAAAGCAACAGCTCGTATTAGGATTTGAAACTTTTTTATAGCTTATAGGCCTTTTACCACTATTTCACTTGATAGTAAGTGATGATGCTATGACAAAATTTTCTCATTCGTGACTCTTATTTTCCAAAAATTATAGGTGTGATATTAATGCTTAGAAATCAGAAGTAGAAAATGCTTACCATTTCATCACGGAAATTGAAACTGGATCAAAAAAACATGACAAAATTTAATCAAATTGATTTTATAAAGTATAAATATGTAGGATTTTTTTTAAATTGATGTTCGTATATTAAAATTGAATCCGTTTTTCAATCCATGATAGATTATTTTGTAAAACAAACACACAATCTTGTTTACCATCATAATAAATCAATCAATGTTGATCATAAAATTATTTCAATTATAATCTAAAAAGGCCGCTATGGAAGGTCACCCCGATGTTAAGTGGGTGCGGTCCAAATAGAATAAATAGAGAGAATCAAGAAAGAAAGAAATAAAAAAGAAAACTGACAGGCCGAGACGTCAAAAGCACTCGGCTCGATAATCACGACCGTGTTTAGATAAAAAACAATAATAACAAAATAAACACGGCGCGTAATCACCTCATGTCAAGAGTATAGAGTGACCAGGATTTCAGAGTATTAATAAATAAATTGGTATGTATATATTATATAAATACGCTTCTGAATTTATTGTTGGCTGTTGCAAACCCTGTGGCAGGTATAAGTATTCTGTCATCAGTGCCTATGGGATGCAGAAGTACGTCTTCCTGTGGGGTTCGTACTGTCGGGTTCGTAGCAACGAAGGGTAAAATACCAGCAGGTCCTTTTAATGATCTACCTTAATAGCCGAAGCTCAATCGGATCAATTAACAGCGCTTTCGATACGCGATTCTTCAAGGGCACGATCGGCCTGTGATACTTTCATAATTGTAAGAGGTATTCAAATAATATTACTGATCATTGTTCTTAAATCTCACTCTCTTTTTAATCATTGCAAAACGAGAGACGTGGAATGTAGCAGCAGCCATCTACCAGGAGATTTATTTTGATTTTAAAACCAAAGTACTGAACCGATTTTCAAGACATTTCTATGGGACCAATGTGAATCAATAAACGTTTAATTATGCAAATAATATCCTAAATTTGTTCATGAATTACAGCTTATTTTTTTGAAAACCATCTTCCAAAAACTTTGCTATACTTACTTGTATTTTTACACGACTGCCCAAAAACGGTATGTTATGTTTTTAGGGTTCATGTATGTATCTACGTGTGTTTGTGAGTTTCTTTATTTCACCTTAACTTCTAAACGGCTTAACCTATGTTATTGAGGTTTTTCTTGATAGCGCAAGTGACACTAGGCACCTAAAAAGAACTGGCCGTTTTAAGACGCCATATTGTGAGAAAAATCCTTTATTCTTCCAAAGCTAGGTATATGGGGTATCAAAATGAAGGACTTTAAAAACGGTTTCATAAATATATATAACTTGCAATTTTAATTTCAATGGAACGATAAAACGTTTAACGGAAATAAACAACATGCAGTCGGGTTTTTCACTTTTTAAATTAATTTTAACTTGTTTATACATGATCACAATCCATATTAGGTATTCAGTTTTATTTCCATATTTTTTTACCCTAATGGCTCTTTGAAAGGGAAGATGTGAGTCTCAATTTTATTTAAATAATCCTAACATATCATGATACTTATAGACACCCCAGTAAGCTTAAAAAGTACAGTTTTTAAGTACTTTTTTCATCTGAATATTGTTTTGTTTACATTATATAATTTGAAAGAATAAAGTTGTTGAATTATAAGGGCTTAAACAGCGTTGGTTCAAGGTCAAGAATATCCTCTTTCTGCGAAGCGGTGATGGCGCAGAAAGAGGCCGCGGAGCGGGCGAGGGAGGACGACGTCCTCGCGGACCCGCTCCGGCGTAGACGAACTGGGGGGAGGAGAAGGCGATTCGGGCGCCTTCTCGCTCTTTCCTAGTGCTGTGCGGATCATCGGTGGAGAGTCGGGGGATTCTCCACTGGCTTGCACGATCCCACACGTCTGGGGGATGGCCTCAATGAGCCGGGTCATCCCTCCATTGGCCGGCCGCTGGGGCGAGATGGTGACTGCTAACGCTACCCCATTTCGCCCTACTAGGCGGCAGACTGCTCATCCCGGGTTTTTAGTGGGTAACCTCACTTACTACCCCCCCGTGGGGGTAGTAAGGCCCTTCAGGCGAGGACTCCCACATAACCACTCCGCTCCCCCCGGGGCGGGTGGTATCCATAAAGGATTTTCCCGGGTGAAAAAAAAAAAAAAAAAAAAAAAAAAAAAAAAAAAAGGTTACAAGAATATACACATCAAGGTATCATTAAAATGATTTTATTCTTGGATGGAAGAAGGGCGGCTTTATTGTACAATTGTATCTATCTTGGTAAAAATTAGACGCGTTTTAGTAAAATGTATACATTTACATTATAAGTACTCTAAAATATAAAAGAGAACATATTTTTGTATAATTGCTAACTTTTTTTTCTTTTTTTATGCTTGATAGGTTAGTCTTTGACCACTATCTCACCTGATGGCAAGTGATGATGTGGTCGAAGACGTTGTTCAGGCTAACCTAGAATTACTGGCTCTCAAGGACAGCTGCCGGAACACACCGTGTTAGGTGCTTGGCGACAGATTTTCAACTTGTGGGTGGTAGCTAGCCAGGCGGGCATTCGCAAAATGCCCTACCACCATGCTATAACGACTGCCATCCTAAGACAACAACCGGGACCGACGGCTTAACGTAGGCACTCGGTAGCACGGAGGCGCTCAGTAGTAATGTCACCAGCTGTCACCCATCCAACTCATGACCGCGGCGGACGTTGCTTAACTTTCCTGATCGGTTCAGAACGGCTAAGCAAACTTCGCTACGAGCGCTTCGAACTATTTAAGCCATAGAACATATAATATCGCAAATTATCAGTTTACCGCGAACTGTTGGTAAGTTGCTGAACTGAGTGTTTGTATCTTCATAATGTACGTTTATATTTTCAATTTTTTAGTTTTGATGAACTCCGTGCTGGAATAAATTTATTCGTTTATTGAGAAAATTGCTTAATACAACCTTTTAGAACTTATAACTGGAAACTGGCACACAAATAAGTTAATATACAATTTCATAACACAAAATAACTTAGGTATAAGCCAACATGCAAAAGATCTAATTACTTTCACAGAAGAAAAAGGACTTACATATATGTACATTTTATTTATGTATCCAAACTGATTTGTAACCCTTATTATACTCCAAGGATTTTTGCGTGATCAAGAAAATTTTGGCTTTTGCCAAAGATTTTCGAAGCGCTCGTAGCCAAGTTTGCTTAGCCATTCTGAATCGATCAGCAAAGTTAAGCAACGTCCGCCGCGGTCATGACTTGGATGGGTGACCGTTGGTGACATTACTACTGAGCGCTTCCGTGCTTCGGAGGGCACGTAAGCCGTCGGTCCCGGTTGTTGTCTTAGGATAGCAGTCGTTACAGCATGGTGGTAGGGCACTTTGCAAATGCCCGCCTGGCTAGCTACCACCCTCAAGTTGAAAATCTGTCGCCAAGCACCTAACGGTGTGTTCCGGCAGCTGTCCTTGAGAGCCAGTAACTCTAGATTAGTCTGGACAACATCCTCGACCACATCATCACTTACCATCAGGTGAGATAGTGGTCACAGGCTAACCTATCAGGCATAAAAAAAAAAAAAAAAAAAAATTTAGGTACCCACTTTTTAGTTTTTGCCCATTAATTTTTTACTGGTACCCTTAGCGAAAACGGGAACGAAAAAATATTGTAATTTTTACGCAAGGTAGCATTAACTATAAAAAGTAGTACGGTGGGTATTGAAGCTAAACAGACCTCTGAAGAAGATGGTGGTAGTATATCATTTTGCAAATGCTTGCATGGCTTTGACAACTGACAAGTAGTTTAGCCTTTGATCACTACCCCGCTTTTTGCTCGTAGAACAGAATTGGCTACCAAGGACAGCTGCTGGAACTCACCTGGTGATTGGCGATAGATTTTCTACTTGAGGGTGGTAGCTAGTCAAGCGAGAATTTGAAAAATGCCCTACACCATCCTTATTTAGCACATAACTGTCCGTTTTCCGGCAGCTGACCTAGAAATCAGTTATCATTATAATTTATTAATATAGATTAGCTAACAACATCTTTGACGATTTTATTCTGTGCTTTGACTTTAAATAGGGAATAAAGGCAAGTATGTCTGATTTACAAACATATTTATTTGTAACTATTTAGAAAATGTGAAGCATTTAAAAAGTGTAGAAATGAATACTAAGGCATATTTAGGGAATAGGATCACTGAGTCTAATAAATAATCTAAAGAATATTACGATAATTGTTTACCGTAAAAAAAATATCACAGTTTTATTTTCTCCTACGTACATAACTTTACTAATTAACATATTGAGTAGGTACAATAAGTTGATAGCAACTTTTTTTTATGAGCGTGTTTATTCCACTCCTACAAAACCACTTAATATATTTTGTTGAACTTCGTTAAATAGATTGTTATAAATTTTATCAAAATTTAGAGTTAGGTAGTTGTTTAGGCATGTATTAATGATTGCATGCCAAGAATGAGAGCGATCTTTTAACCAAGATGTAGTTTTTGACAGATGTTCCATATATTAAACGTCAAAACTGTATCTATATTTTAGACGAACGTCCCTATACAAACGCAGTTCCAATCTCATTTTAATAATATTTTTTTTTTTTTTTTTTTTTATGCCTGATAGGTTAGCCTTTGACCACTATCTCACCTGATGGTAAGTGATGATGTGGTCGAAGATGTTGTACAGGCTAACCTAGAATTACTGGCTCTCAAGGACAGCTGCCGGAACACACCGTTAGGTGCTTGGCGACAGATTTTCAACTTGCTATAGCGAATAAAACCCAATAAATATTTTTTTACCTACGTATCTAGGTTTGTGGTGCATCAGATTTTTATTAAAATTATACTGTTTTGAAATACACTGGCTCAAAAACTCGTAATTTTAGATAAAAGAAAGAGTCAACTTTAATCCTCATGTTTTTAATATTTCTATTGCACCAAAAACATGGGAAATATAATGAACTTTCTATAATGGGAAGTTATTTATACATGTACTATATTTTTTAATAAATCTGGAACTAAGAAATACGCTCGAACAACGCGCTCAAACTCCTAAAAACGAGTGCTATATACTAAACGCTATATACTAAACTTTGTAATTATTAGTCCAAAAAAAAGGATTCAAACCGGTAAACGATAGGTCTAATAATACGCTATATCTACATGCGAGTTTATTTAAATAACAAGATGAGTTTATAAATAGATTCACGCTTTGGCTGGCGGGTATATTATGTCCTTTTTAATACGAATCATATTATAGTCCCTACCAATTTTGACGAGGTCGAATCCGTCGCTTTGTGCTTTGGTGGATACTATATGCTACATAGTAGGTAATTAGTATCGGGGTACAGACCTGTTTACTCACGATAGTTCCTCTCCTCAGTAAATTATTGATGCCCATTTGTACGGGTCGGCCTCATTTGTACACATAAACGTCCTAGTATGGGATGTAAATGATGTAAATGGTAATAAAGCAAAACAACAAATTGATAAATATTTTCTGATGATTGCTAGAGATGTGACGGAATGACCTTAATTCCCTGGAGACGAAGAATGCGGCTAGTTTGGGGTGCCACTTGCGTCAACACGCTTGCGGCGCGGCGTCACATTTACCCTCGACGTCTAAGACAGCGCGAGCAGTGGCAGTGGCAGCAGAAGGCTCCAAAAGGCGAACATATCGTCTCGGCGATGATTACTTAAGTATTCCTTCATGCCTTTTGGAGTAGAACCATTAGGGCCGTGGGGTTCAAGCGCATGGCTTCTAAATAAAAATTTGTCAAAGCGGCTGATAGAAAAGACAAACAAATAAAGGTCTAGCGCTTACCTCGGCCAGAGAATTAGTATTGGCATTCAACGGGGTAATGCTGCCAGCCTCTTGGATAACCTGAACAGTGACCTGAGCTCTGATAATTGCCTCCTGGTAGGAAACGGATCTCACAATTTTTATCTATAACTTATATGGTATAGTTACAATATTTAATTATTTTTGTCTTGCTGTTATTTTTATATAGTTTCTTAATAATTAAATTTAATAAATAGATGTAAATAGTTTTTTATTTTGGTAGGCAGTCGTAGCAAACCTCTCTTAACTTAACTCAAAATTTGGAGAGGCACGCCTTCGTGAAAGGTCTGTAATAGTATTTGTTCCTTATAAATACCAATATCAATATAGTCTTAATATTAAGACGCTGTCAACTGTTTAAATTTTGTCACTATCGAACTGTGTAGGAGTGAAAGAGCTTCAAAACAAACAAAACTAGTACTTAGCGTAAACGAAAAAGTAAATTTCTCGTCTTTATTGATAAGGTTTTGCTATTTTATTAAAATATTTTCATACACATTCAGACGTAAATATTTAAGGTATACATTACAAGAATAATTTAGTGTCAACTTTGCAATTTTATTTCATCGATAAAATTTTAAGGAACGTGTTTCGGACTTTACTAGGCCTAAGATAATGTAATCAAGATTAACATATAATTTTCTTACTGCTACAATCTAAATATATTTTGCAAAAAATCTGTTCAAGTAAGCACTTATCAGCGTCTTAATATTAGCATAGAAGTACATCTTAATACTTATATGCTATTTCATAAGTAGAATATATATCCCGTATAGAGACGGCGGCATTTCTTTGACACCGCATTGTTTATAGCCAATACCGAATTTAATTTGCATTGGCAATTTTTTGCTTCCACACAATCGTGACCGCCCTCTTCAATCTGATACAAACTAACAAGACTTACAGCTAGTATTTTTATATATGCAATAAATTTTCTGACACTATGGCACGCTTTGAAATAAGCCGCTATTTTTTGTAACACCTCTTTAACAAGTTTGAATAATGATTACAATGTATGATTATAAACTCGGTAGGTTGGTACCAAACGAGATTCAATTTATTGTTTTTTGAACTTTTTAGTGCCATGTGCTGGTGTAGTATTAGATTAAAAATAAGATGATTATAGTATGAAGTCATGGGAAGGTGTTCAATTCCATAAACATACATATAACTGGCTCATGATATTTCCTACATATAGATAGGTAGTATATCTATATGTAGGATATCTGGGCTCATACTGATGAATTTCCTTGTCAGATCCGTGATGTTGAGAACAACATTAGGTATATTTTCCTGCTTTAACCATTTTATTTTGAACATTGTTTTATATAGGTCTATATTTACAGCAACTTATATCAAAATGTAAATATATATGAAGAGCCAGGATGGCCTGGAGGCCCTTCACCAGAACTCATCTTCTTCTAGTTATGTGGGTAGGTGGGCGCGAATATACAAATGAATGACTTCAAATCACAATCGACGTATTTTAATCAGCATTCCCAGAAATCACAATGTAATTAGGTACTTAGCGATCACTACTAAGCGAGATCAACGTAATAAAATCTTGGAATAGCGTGATGGTGAAGATTCTAAGCCATTCGTCACAAGCGTGGTGCGCGGGCGCCGTCTCGTTCAAAATAGTGGTGTGTACCGGTTCTCAAAAAACCGGATAATCACCGGTTGGGATGGGTACCGGAGACTAATCGGTGTTTCTATTAACTACCGGTTAGTTGATTATATGATGGGCAACCATTTCTGAACGCGCAATTCAGTCGCGATTAGGGCTGGGATGTATCTTTGTTCGATACTACTCATACGAATATCATAAAATGATAATATTAATTCAATATCATCTCATTCGTACTATAAATGCGTTTTGCTTCTATTAACCTACACGGAAACCATTATTACTAATACCCCATTGAGTTCTCCTCCGTTTATGCTACCCACGAAAAACACTTGTTCTCGGTAGGTAAGTATTTTGATGATAATCAAAACCATTTTTTTTCCTTGGATTGCATTCAAAAATATTTTATATAATCTCATTCGGTAATATTCTAATTATGAAATGAAATACACACTTCTATTGGCATATTTTATTTACATACTTCTTTATAAATTAAAAAATTAAATTAAAGCATTATTCTCCTAGCAAAAAAATGCTTTAAAACATTTTTTTTTAATTATTAAAGTACAATGTGTCCCGACCAAGGTTTCAATTCAATTTAAATATACATTATCTGGGGAGAGCGCGCTGCGCGCGCAACGCCCTGGTTCCGAGCCAATAGACCAAAAACAGACTTTTTTCTTTTGCCAGAAAAATCAAGAAAAGCTTATAGCCATGTGATTAAATAAAGTAGTGTATGCAAGTGCATATAATTAGGTATTAAAACACTCGGGTTATCTTATTTTGAAACACGCCTGCGGCCAGTGCTGCCAACTCTATATAGCAAAAACGCGCTATGAGCACGTCAAAAACGCGCTAAATGGCACCTACTAAATAAAACCGCCCTAAGTGACGTCAATCTGTTACGAAGGCATTTATCAATTTTGGCGTATTTTATCATTTGATAAGGTAAATAAGATAAACGAGGTAATTTTATCAAACTAATACAAAATAAGCACAAAAAAATGAATAGTAGGTACTTTTATTCATGAAAGAACAATTAAATGTCAAACGAAGAGCAAAATAAAACTACGTGGCTACTAGTCTAATCATAGTATAATTACGTAAGTTAGTACATAATTGCTTATCATATTTAAATTAAATAAATAATATTTAATTAATAAAATAAAGAATCATAAATTAAACGTAATAATATATCTCACGATGTTATC
Organism: Plagodis dolabraria; assembly: GCA_963854805.1. NCBI lineage: Eukaryota > Metazoa > Arthropoda > Insecta > Lepidoptera > Geometridae > Plagodis > Plagodis dolabraria. The sequence goes on from OY978442.1 coordinate 9,951,790, forward strand.
GTCTTCAAGACATCGCTCGGAAGATAATATATTGTTTTTTTTTAAATAGGTCAGTATCGAGTAGCAAAATGGCGTTTATTGCCGACTTAATCCGTGGCACAGAACTTTATCGATATCAGTAACATAGGCGTAAATGATTTCAAAAAAAGCGCTAGATTTAGCGCTACGCGCTTAAACGCGCTTTTGGCCAAAAAAAGCGCTAGATCTAGCGCTGAACTAGAGATCCGCACCACGCCGGCGTGCCGCCGCCGAGTTACCTCGGCGCGCCGCCGCCGCCGCCGGGTCATGAACAAATTCGCGCCGACGTCGAAAATCAATTTAGAGTTTTCTGCCGTGAGGTGCATTACCCTGGATAGCTGAGGTGTGGGGGAGTGCTCCGACCGGAATCCGAACTGCTCCGGTCGGGACTTCATGTGAGGGGCTATCCGACTTAAGAAGAGGCGTTCAAAGACTTTCGAAATGCATGTAAGTAGAGTGATAGGCCTGTAATTCTCGGGTCTCCAAACGTCTTTGCCGGGTTTTGGGAACATATCCACGTGGCTCATTTTTCATTGAGAGGGTAAGTGCTCCGTGCGCAGGATCCCGTTAAACAGGCGCGTGATAGCTGCCGTGGTTTTAGAGGACAGGTGACGGATCACTGTCCAATGTCTTCTTCTGTGTTTTATGGGACACTGAAGTATTCATCGAGGAACTGTTCCACAGAGTCTGAGTGTTCTCTGTTCACTGTGGGATTGGGCTTGAATAAGTTCTCAAGGGATTGGGCAAATATTTCTGCCATGTCCTCTGCTCTGTATCTCAAGTTGCAATTTTCGTGGAAAAGACAACGAATTGGTTCTGAGTGTTTCCTAAGTTGCCTGCAGAGTTTGTGGAGTGAGGCCCAGTTCTGTGGATGGGGTCTCATTAATGTTGCCAGGTTTTTCTGAGCAGGCGTTTTTCTTTTATGAGCTCTCTTATACAGCGGGGGAGGATGGGCAATCTCGATTCTCCTTAGGGGTTTTCTTTAATTGTGGAGGTATGAAGTGCCTTCTGCGTGCATTGAGTGATCTCTTCTGCAAGATTGTCCACTTCTGATGGGGTTGTGACATGCCTTGAAGTTGAGGTATCTCATGCGGTTTTCATAAACTTAGGCCAGTCGATTTTGGGCTATTGTGGAAGTTTGTGTATCGGTTGGTGGCAAGATCCTGTTTCTTCAATATTTTGACTAATTAATTTGAGTAGGAACTTACTTGTATGCAAGAAAATAAACATTTACCCTTTTAGTACATATACAGCAGATTTAATTTTTCTATTCCACCATATAGGTAAAAAAATCAATAACACGCCAGCTACGCCGCGCCGCGCCGGGTACGTTTACCAGCGCGCCGCTGCCGACTTTCATGACCGCGGCGCGGACCTCTACCACCGAACCGCCACGAGACGTTCCGATCATGCTGCGATCTCTTTCACTCTCTGACACCAAACGATACACATATCTCGCTCATCCATTTCATTGAGATTCGTTCTAAGATAAAACAAAATGACGATATTTTCTGTTTTAACAATAAAAGCTATAATTACGCGTGAAATTAAACAGTTTTCTTATCTCTCACAGTGCCTGTATAATTGGTGCCGAGTCTAAGACACAAGGAAGGCATATTGTCCACAGATTATTCCTAAAAAACACGATTAGCGGCGATGTAGGTATTCACCGGATGCTCGGAAGTGCAAGACTGGTAGTACTACTGGTACTCAGGTAATTACCCTGAATTCGTCTGGTAAATATGGAAGGCATACAAATCATCTACAGGTAAAAAAATCTTAGATAGTTAGGTACGCGTTCTATTGAAAACTACCACCTCTTTTGGAGGTCGGTAAACAAAGGGTGTCGACCTTTGAAGGTGCACATAATGTGATGATCTGCATACCTAGTAGGTACTTAATTCATATTTGCAAGGAAACGTTTTCATTCGTATTATAAATAACATTCATACAAGTACAAGGTACAATACCATTCGAAAAGCTTCCGAATCCGAGAGAAAACTGTACCTAGATAGGTACTCTGGAAAATACACTTACAAACATTACGTACGTACTTACCTACTAACGAACACCTGACTTTAACATGTAGTAAAAAGTTAAAACATTTTCATTATTGTAAAAGAACACAAAAAGTGTGTTTTGTTTTTATCCCAATCCGCAGCGGGAGTACGATGAGACGCGCCACGAGCGACGATTGTTCGATAGTTATAATTTGAATAATATTAATTGTATCAAAAAGGGGCGCCCCCTGCCGCTTAACGCGCCGACGACGCCGATGCGATGCCGAAACTGACACCTATTCCGACACCGACGCCTATTCCAACAATGACACCGACGCCGACGCAGACACCTATTCCAACAATGACACCGACGCCGCCGCCGACGCCGACGCAGACACCTATTCCAACAATGACACCGACGCCGCCGCCGACGCCGATGCGACGCCGAAACTGACACCTATTCCGACACCGACGCCTATTCAAACAATGACACCGACGCAGACGCCGACACCTGTTCCAACAATGACACCGACGCCGACGCCGACGCCGATGCGACGCCGAAACTGACACCAATTCCGACACCGACGCCTATTCCAACAATGACACCGACGCCGATGCCGACGCCGATGCGACGCCGGAACTGACACCTATTCCGACACCGACGCCTATTCCAACAATGACACCGACGCAGACGCCGACACCTATTCCAACAATGACACCGACGCCGACGCCGATGCCGATGCGACGCCGAAACTGACACCAATTCCGACACCGACGCCTATTCCAACAATGACACCGACGCCGATGTCGACGCCGATGCGACGCCGAAACTGACACCTATTCCGACACCGACGACTATTCCAACAATGACACCGACGCAGACGCCGACACCTATTCCAACAATGACACCGACGCCGACACCGACGCCGATGCGACGCCGAAACTGACACCTATTCCGACACCGACGCCTATTCCAACAATGACACCGACGCCGACGCCGACACCTATGCCAACAATGACACCGACGCCTACGCCGACACCTATTCCAACAATGACACCGACGCCGACACCTATTCCAACAATGACACCGACGCCGACGCCGACGCCGATGCGACGCCGAAACTAACACCTATTCCGACACCGACGCCTATTTCAACAACGACACCGACGCCGACACCTATTCCAACAATGACACCGACGCCGACGTCGACGCCGATGCGACGCCGAAACTGACACCTATTCCGACACCGACGCCTATTCCAACAATGACACCGATGCCGACGCCGTCACCTATTCAAACAATGACACCGACGCCGACGCCGACGCCGATGCGACGCCGAAACTGACACCAATTCCGACACCGACGCCTATTCCAACAATGACACCGACGCCGACGCCGACACCTATTCCAACAATGACACCGACGCCGACGCCGACGCCGATGCGATGCCGAAACTGACACCTATTCCTACACCGACGCCTATTCCAACAATGACACCGACGCAGACGCCGACACCTATTCCAACAATGACACCGACGCCTATTCCAACAATGACACCGACGCAGACGCCAACACCTATTCCAACAAGGACACCGACGCCGACGCCGACGCCGATGCGACGCCGAAACTGACACCTATTCCGACACCGACGCCTATTCTAAAATGACACCGACGCCGACGCCGACGCTGACGCCGATGCGACGCCGAAACTGACACCAATTCCGACACCGACGCCTATTCCAACAATGACACCGACGCCGATGCCGAGACCGATGCGACGCCGAAACTGACACCTATTCCGACACCGACGCCTATTCCAACAATGACACCGACGCAGACGCCGACACCTATTCCAACAATGACACCGACGCCGACGCCGACGCCGATGCGACGCCGAAACTGAGACCTATTCCGACACCGACGCCAATTCCAACAATGACACCGACGCCTACGCCGACACCTATTCCAACAATGACACCGACGCCGACGCCGACGCCGTTGCGACGCCGACGCCGACACCTATTCCAACAATGACACCGACGCCGACGCCGACGCCGATGCGACGCCGACGCCGACACCTATTCCAACAATGACACCGACGCCGACGCCGATGCCGATGCGACGCCGAAACTGACACCAATTCCGACACCGACGCCTATTCCAACAATGACACCGACGCCGATGTCGACGCCGATGCGACGCCGAAACTGACACCTATTCCGACACCGACGACTATTCCAAAAATGACACCGACGCAGACGCCGACACCTATTCCAACAATGACACCGACGCCGACACCGACGCCGATGCGACGCCGAAACTAACACCTATTCCGACACCGACGCCTATTCCAACAATGACACCGACGTCGACGCCGACACCTATGCCAACAATGACACCGACGCCTACGCCGACACCTATTCCAACAATGACACCGACGCCGACGCCGACACCTATTCCAACAATGACACCGACGCCGACGCCGACGCCGACGCCGATGCGACGCCGAAACTGAGACCTATTCCGACACCGACGCCAATTCCAACAATGACACCGACGCCTACGCCGACACCTATTCCAACAATGACACCGACGCCGACGCCGACGCCGTTGCGACGCCGACGCCGACACCTATTCCAACAATGACACCGACGCCGACGCCGACGCCGATGCGACGCCGACGCCGACACCTATTCCAACAATGACACCGACGCCGACGCCGATGCCGATGCGACGCCGAAACTGACACCAATTCCGACACCGACGCCTATTCCAACAATGACACCGGCGCCGATGTCGACGCCGATGCGACGCCGAAACTGACACCTATTCCGACACCGACGACTATTCCAAAAATGACACCGACGCAGACGCCGACACCTATTCCAACAATGACACCGACGCCGACACCGACGCCGATGCGACGCCGAAACTAACACCTATTCCGACACCGACGCCTATTCCAACAATGACACCGACGTCGACGCCGACACCTATGCCAACAATGACACCGACGCCTACGCCGACACCTATTCCAACAATGACACCGACGCCGACGCCGACACCTATTCCAACAATGACACCGACGCCGACGCCGACGCCGATGCGACGCCGAAACTGACACCTATTCCGACACCGACGCCTATTCCAACAATGACACCGACGCAGACGCCGACGCCGATGCGACGCCGAAACTGACACCTATTCCGACACCGACGCCAATTCCAACAATGACACCGACGCCGATGCCGACGCCGATGCGACGCCGAAACTGACACCTATTCCGACACCGACGCCTATTCCAACAATGACACCGACGCCGACGCCGACGCCGATGCGACGCCGAAACTGAGACCTATTCCGACACCGACGCCAATTCCAACAATGACACCGACGCCGACGCCGACACCTATGCCAACAATGACACCGACGCCTACGCCGACACCTATTCCAACAATGACACCGACGCCGACGCCGACACCTATTCCAACAATGACACCGACGCCGACGCCGACACCTATTCCAACAATGACACCGACGCCGACGCCGATGTGACGCCGAAACTGACACCTATTCCGACACCGACGCCTATTCCAACAATGACACCGATGCCGACGCCGTCACCTATTCCAACAATGACACCGACGCCGACGCCGACGCCGATGCGACGCCGACGCCGACACCTATTCCAACAATGACACCGACGCCGACGCCGATGCCGATGCGACGCCGAAACTGACACCAATTCCGACACCGACGCCTATTCCAACAATGACACCGACGCCGATGTCGACGCCGATGCGACGCCGAAACTGACACCTATTCCGACACTGACGACTATTCCAAAAATGACACCGACGCAGACGCCGACACCTATTCCAACAATGACACCGACGCCGACACCGACGCCGATGCGACGCCGAAACTAACACCTATTCCGACACCGACGCCTATTCCAACAATGACACCGACGTCGACGCCGACACCTATGCCAACAATGACACCGACGCCTACGCCGACACCTATTCCAACAATGACACCGACGCCGACGCCGACACCTATTCCAACAATGACACCGACGCCGACGCCGACGCCGACGCCGATGCGACGCCGAAACTGAGACCTATTCCGACACCGACGCCAATTCCAACAATGACACCGACGCCTACGCCGACACCTATTCCAACAATGACACCGACGTCGACGCCGACGCCGTTGCGACGCCGACGCCGACACCTATTCCAACAATGACACCGACGCCGACGCCGACGCCGATGCGACGCCGACGCCGACACCTATTCCAACAATGACACCGACGCCGACGCCGATGCCGATGCGACGCCGAAACTGACACCAATTCCGACACCGACGCCTATTCCAACAATGACACCGACGCCGATGTCGACGCCGATGCGACGCCGAAACTGACACCTATTCCGACACCGACGACTATTCCAAAAATGACACCGACGCAGACGCCGACACCTATTCCAACAATGACACCGACGCCGACACCGACGCCGATGCGACGCCGAAACTAACACCTATTCCGACACCGACGCCTATTCCAACAATGACACCGACGTCGACGCCGACACCTATGCCAACAATGACACCGACGCCTACGCCGACACCTATTCCAACAATGACACCGACGCCGACGCCGACACCTATTCCAACAATGACACCGACGCCGACGCCGACGCCGATGCGACGCCGAAACTGACACCTATTCCGACACCGACGCCTATTCCAACAATGACACCGACGCAGACGCCGACGCCGATGCGACGCCGAAACTGACACCTATTCCGACACCGACGCCAATTCCAACAATGACACCGACGCCGATGCCGACGCCGATGCGACGCCGAAACTGACACCTATTCCGACACCGACGCCTATTCCAACAATGACACCGACGCCGACGCCGACGCCGATGCGACGCCGAAACTGAGACCTATTCCGACACCGACGCCAATTCCAACAATGACACCGACGCCGACGCCGACACCTATGCCAACAATGACACCGACGCCTACGCCGACACCTATTCCAACAATGACACCGACGCCGACGCCGACACCTATTCCAACAATGACACCGACGCCGACGCCGACACCTATTCCAACAATGCCACCGACGCCGACGCCGATGTGACGCCGAAACTGACACCTATTCCGACACCGACGCCTATTCCAACAATGACACCGATGCCGACGCCGTCACCTATTCCAACAATGACACCGACGCCGACGCCGACGCCGATGCGACGCCGAAACTGACACCAATTCCGACACCGACGCCTATTCCAACAATGACACCGACGCCGACGCCGACACCTATTCCAACACCGACGCCTATTCCAACAATGACACCGACGCAGACGCCGACACCTATTCCAACAATGACACCGACGCCTATTCCAACAATGACACCGACGCAGACGCCAACACCTATTCCAACAAGGACACCGACGCCGACGTCGACGCCGATGCGACGCCGAAACTGACACCTATTCCGACACCGACGCCTATTCCAACAATGACACCGATGCCGACGCCGTCACCTATTCCAACAATGACACCGACGCCGACGCCGACGCCGATGCGACGCCGAAACTGACACCAATTCCGACACCGACGCCTATTCCAACAATGACACCGACGCCGACGCCGACACCTATTCCAACAATGACAACGACGCCGACGCCGATGCGATGCCGAAACTGACACCTATTCCGACACCGACGCCTATTCCAACAATGACACCGACGCAGACGCCGAAACCTATTCCAACAATGACACCGACGCTGACGCCAACGCCGATGCGACGCCGAAACTGACGCCTATTCCAACAATGACACCGACGCAGACGCCGACACCTATTCCAACAATGACACCGACGCCGACGCCGACGCCGATGCGACGCCGAAACTGACACCAATTCCGACACCGACGCCTATTCCAACAATGACACCGACGCCGACGCCGACACCTATTCCAACAATGACAACGACGCCGACGCCGATGCGATGCCGAAACTGACACCTATTCCGACACCGACGCCTATTCCAACAATGACACCGACGCAGACGCCGACACCTATTCCAACAATGACACCGACGCTGACGCCAACGCCGATGCGACGCCGAAACTGACGCCTATTCCAACAATGACACCGACGCAGACGCCGACACCTATTCCAACAATGACACCGACGCCGACGCCGACGCCGATGCGACGCCGAAACTGACACCTATTCCGACACCGACGCCTATTCCAACAATGACACCGACGCCGACGCCGACACCTATTCCAACAATGACACCGACGCCGACGCCGACGCCGATGCGACGCCGAAACTGACACCTATTCGGACACCGACGCCGATGCTGTCACCAATTTTAATACCGACACCTTTTCCGACTGACACCGAGTTCGACGCCTATTCCGACACTGACACTTATTTTTTTACTGACACCAACGCCGACGCCCTTTTTGATACCGACGCCGACAGTTAAATAAATTGATCTTCTTTTTAAAATAAAATTTAAAAAAAAAATAAAGGAATTGATTTTTTTAACTTTATAAAGTCTATAATTGCGTTCACCTCTGACTTTGAAGGGCAGTCAGTGCGCTCTAAGGTTTTCTCGTACGCGGACGTACGTTTATTCCAAACAAACGGAGTTAGACAGGTTTCCGGTCGCGGCGATCGGATGTGCTAGCAAGGATTGCTATAGATATTAGTGAATATAAACATGTGGTTTATTTGTGTGAGTGACCGTTATTTTAGACGCCGTGCGTTCCTTTTGGTGGAAGGATGAGCAAGCTGTTGGCGGGCGGACAACATCGAGGACAAAGGAGCGTATCTCTTACAGAAAATCCATAGCATTTGTTAATTGATCAATTAATCATTTGTAGGGTGTGTTTAGTGATAGGCTTCTTGTGACGGAGCGACGAGCGGGTCCTCTGAAAGTAGGTCCTTACCGCCCATTTTTCCCACGTGCCTAAGGGCATATATATCGGCTGGTGTCTTCCTGTTACATTCCAGGAGCCCAGTCAAATATGCCACGACATCGTGGTATAGTTTGGGACTACGGGGATCATAAGGGGCCCCATTCCCAAACAAGTGTCCTAAAACAAAGCTTTAAGAAGCAAAGGTTTTAGCAAAGCAAAGGTAAGTATAGTTAGGCAGAGATTTCAAATACTTACATAGATTAGTAATATCCGAACACCACTGCTCTTAAAAGCTTACTAGAATTTACCTATATACATACCTACGCCCATGTATATGCAGTTTGTTATGACAAGGAAAACACGTTCAAATATTATGCGTCATATCTGTTGTTAGAAAGAGATAAATGAGCAATTCGTGTTTTCACCGAATAGAGATCCGCGCCACGTCGGCGCGCCGCCGCCGCCGCCGGGTCATGAACAAATTCACGCCGACGTCGAAAATCAATTTAGAGTTTTCTGCCGTGAGGTGCATTACCCTGGATAGCTGAGGTGTGGGAAAGTGCTCCGACCGGAATCCGAACTGCTCCGGTCGGGACTTCGTGTGAAGTCCCGACTGCGTCTATCCGACTTAAGAAGAGGCGTTCAAAGACTTTTGAAATGCATGTAAGTAGAGTGATAGGCCTGTAATTCTCGGGTCTCCAAACGTCTTTGCCGGGTTTCGGGAACATATCCACGTGGCTCATTTTTCATTGAGAGGGTAAGTGCTCCGTGCGCAGGATCCCGTTAAACAGACGCGTGATAGCTGCCGTGGTTTTAGAGGACAGGTGACGGATCACTGTCCAATATCTTCTTCTGTGTTTTATGGGACACTGAAGTATTCATCGAGGAACTGTTCCACAGAGTCTGAGTGTTCTCTGTTCACTGTGGGATTGGGCTTGAATAAGTTCTCAAGGGATTGGGCAAATATTTCTGCCATGTCCTCTGCTCTGTATCTCAAGTTGCAATTTTCGTGGAAAAGACAACGAATTGGTTCTGAGTGTTTCCTAAGTTGCCTGCAGAGTTTGTGGAGTGAGGCCCAGTTCTGTGGATGGGGTCTCATTAATGTTGCCAGGTTTTTCTGAGCAGGCGTTTTTCTTTTATGAGCTCTCTTATACAGCGGGGGAGGATGGGCAATCTCGATTCTCCTTAGGGGTTTTCTTTAATTGTGGAGGTATGAAGTGCCTTCTGCGTGCATTGAGTGATCTCTTCTGCAAGATTGTCCACTTCTGATGGGGTTGTGACATGCCTTGAAGTTGAGGTATCTCATGCGGTTTTCATAAACTTAGGCCAGTCGATTTTGGGCTATTGTGGAAGTTTGTGTATCGGTTGGTAGCAAGATCCTGTTTCTTCAATATTTTGACTAATTAATTTGAGTAGGAACTTACTTGTATGCAAGAAAATAAACATTTACCCTTTTAGTACATATACAGCAGATTTAATTTTTCTATTCCACCATATAGGTAAAAAAATCAATAACACGCCAGCTACGCCGCGCCGCGCCGGGTACGTTTACCAGCGCGCCGCTGCCGACTTTCATGACCGCGGCGCGGACCTCTACCACCGAACCGCCACGAGACGTTCCGATCATGCTGCGATCTCTTTCACTCTCTGACACCAAACGATACACATATCTCGCTCATCCATTTCATTGAGATTCGTTCTAAGATAAAACAAAATGACGATATTTTCTGTTTTAACAATAAAAGCTATAATTACGCGTGAAATTAAACAGTTTTCTTATCTCTCACAGTGCCTGTATAATTGGTGCCGAGTCTAAGACACAAGGAAGGCATATTGTCCACAGATTATTCCTAAAAAACACGATTAGCGGCGATGTAGGTATTCACCGGATGCTCGGAAGTGCAAGACTGGTAGTACTACTGGTACTCAGGTAATTACCCTGAATTCGTCTGGTAAATATGGAAGGCATACAAATCATCTACAGGTAAAAAAATCTTAGATAGTTAGGTACGCGTTCTATTGAAAACTACCACCTCTTTTGGAGGTCGGTAAACAAAGGGTGTCGACCTTTGAAGGTGCACATAATGTGATGATCTGCATACCTAGTAGGTACTTAATTCATATTTGCAAGGAAACGTTTTCATTCGTATTATAAATAACATTTATACAAGTACAAGGTACAATACCATTCGAAAAGCTTCCGAATCCGAGAGAAAACTGTACCTAGATAGGTACTCTGGAAAATACACTTACAAACATTACGTACGTACTTACCTACTAACGAACACCTGACTTTAACATGTAGTAAAAAGTTAAAACATTTTCATTATTGTAAAAGAACACAAAAAGTGTGTTTTGTTTTTATCCCAATCCGCAGCGGGAGTACGATGAGACGCGCCACGAGCGACGATTGTTCGATAGTTATAATTTGAATAATATTAATTGTATCAAAAAGGGGCGCCCCCTGCCGCTTAACGCGCCGACGACGCCGAAGCGATGCCGAAACTGACACCTATTCCGACACCGACGCCTATTCCAACAATGACACCGACGCCGACGCAGACACCTATTCCAACAATGACACCGACGCCGCCGCCGACGCCGACGCAGACACCTATTCCAACAATGACACCGACGCCGCCGCCGACGCCGATGCGACGCCGAAACTGACACCTATTCCGACACCGACGCCTATTCAAACAATGACACCGACGCAGACGCCGACACCTGTTCCAACAATGACACCGACGCCGACGCCGACGCCGATGCGACGCCGAAACTGACACCAATTCCGACACCGACGCCTATTCCTTAAATGACACCGACGCCGATGCCGACGCCGATGCGACGCCGGAACTGACACCTATTCCGACACCGACGCCTATTCCAACAATGACACCGACGCAGACGCCGACACCTATTCCAACAATGACACCGACGCCGACGCCGATGCCGATGCGACGCCGAAACTGACACCAATTCCGACACCGACGCCTATTCCAACAATGACACCGACGCCGATGTCGACGCCGATGCGACGCCGAAACTGACACCTATTCCGACACCGACGACTATTCCAACAATGACACCGACGCAGACGCCGACACCTATTCCAACAATGACACCGACGCCGACACCGACGCCGATGCGACGCCGAAACTGACACCTATTCCGACACCGACGCCTATTCCAACAATGACACCGACGCCGACGCCGACACCTATGCCAACAATGACACCGACGCCTACGCCGACACCTATTCCAACAATGACACCGACGCCGACGCCGACACCTATTCCAACAATGACACCGACGCCGACGCCGACGCCGATGCGTCGCCGAAACTAACACCTATTCCGACACCGACGCCTATTTCAACAACGACACCGACGCCGACACCTATTCCAACAATGACACCGACGCCGACGTCGACGCCGATGCGACGCCGAAACTGACACCTATTCCAACACCGACGCCTATTCCAACAATGACACCGATGCCGACGCCGTCACCTATTCAAACAATGACACCGACGCCGACGCCGACGCCGATGCGACGCCGAAACTGACACCAATTCCGACACCGACGCCTATTCCAACAATGACACCGACGCCGACGCTGACACCTATTCCAACAATGACACCGACGCCGACGCCGACGCCGATGCGATGCCGAAACTGACACCTATTCCTACACCGACGCCTATTCCAACAATGACACCGACGCAGACGCCGACACCTATTCCAACAATGACACCGACGCAGACGCCAACACCTATTCCAACAAGGACACCGACGCCGACGCCGACGCCGATGCGACGCCGAAACTGACACCTATTCCGACACCGACGCCTATTCTAACAATGACACCGACGCCGACGCCGACGCTGACGCCGATGCGACGCCGAAACTGACACCAATTCCGACACCGACGCCTATTCCAACAATGACACCGACGCCGATGCCGAGACCGATGCGACGCCGAAACTGACACCTATTCCGACACCGACGCCTATTCCAACAATGACACCGACGCAGACGCCGACACCTATTCCAACAATGACACCGACGCCGACGCCGACGCCGATGCGACGCCGAAACTGACACCTATTCCGACACCGACGCCTATTCCAACAATGACACCGACGCAGACGCCGACGCCGATGCGACGCCGAAACTGACACCTATTCCGACACCGACGCCAATTCCAACAATGACACCGACGCCGATGCCGACGCCGATGCGACGCCGAAACTGACACCTATTCCGACACCGACGCCTATTCCAACAATGACACCGACGCCGACGCCGACGCCGATGCGACGCCGAAACTGAGACCTATTCCGACACCGACGCCAATTCCAACAATGACACCGACGCCGACGCCGACACCTATGCCAACAATGACACCGACGCCTACGCCGACACCTATTCCAACAATGACACCGACGCCGACGCCGACACCTATTCCAACAATGACACCGACGCCGACGCCGACACCTATTCCAACAATGACACCGACGCCGACGCCGATGTGACGCCGAAACTGACACCTATTCCGACACCGACGCCTATTCCAACAATGACACCGATGCCGACGCCGTCACCTATTCCAACAATGACACCGACGCCGACGCCGACGCCGATGCGACGCCGAAACTGACACCAATTCCGACACCGACGCCTATTCCAACAATGACACCGACGCCGACGCCGACACCTATTCCAACACCGACGCCTATTCCAACAATGACACCGACGCAGACGCCGACACCTATTCCAACAATGACACCGACGCCTATTCCAACAATGACACCGACGCAGACGCCAACACCTATTCCAACAAGGACACCGACGCCGACGTCGACGCCGATGCGACGCCGAAACTGACACCTATTCCGACACCGACGCCTATTCCAACAATGACACCGATGCTGACGCCGTCACCTATTCCAACAATGACACCGACGCCGACGCCGACGCCGATGCGACGCCGAAACTGACACCAATTCCGACACCGACGCCTATTCCAACAATGACACCGACGCCGACGCCGACACCTATTCCAACAATGACAACGACGCCGACGCCGATGCGATGCCGAAACTGACACCTATTCCGACACCGACGCCTATTCCAACAATGACACCGACGCAGACGCCGACACCTATTCCAACAATGACACCGACGCTGACGCCAACGCCGATGCGACGCCGAAACTGACGCCTATTCCAACAATGACACCGACGCAGACGCCGACACCTATTCCAACAATGACACCGACGCTGACGCCAACGCCGATGCGACGCCGAAACTGACGCCTATTCCAACAATGACACCGACGCAGACGCCGACACCTATTCCAACAATGACACCGACGCTGACGCCAACGCCGATGCGACGCCGAAACTGACGCCTATTCCAACAATGACACCGACGCAGACGCCGACACCTATTCCAACAATGACACCGACGCCGACGCCGACGCCGATGCGACGCCGAAACTGACACCTATTCCGACACCGACGCCTATTCCAACAATGACACCGACGCCGACGCCGACACCTATTCCAACAATGACACCGACGCCGACGCCGACGCCGATGCGACGCCGAAACTGACACCTATTCGGACACCGACGCCGATGCTGTCACCAATTTTAATACCGACACCTTTTCCGACTGACACCGAGTTCGACGCCTATTCCGACACTGACACTTATTTTTTTACTGACACCAACGCCGACGCCCTTTTTGATACCGACGCCGACAGTTAAATAAATTGATCTTCTTTTTAAAATAAAATTTAAAAAAAAAATAAAGGAATTGATTTTTTTAACTTTATAAAGTCTATAATTGCGTTCACCTCTGACTTTGAAGGGCAGTCAGTGCGCTCTAAGGTTTTCTCGTACGCGGACGTACGTTTATTCCAAACAAACGGAGTTAGACAGGTTTCCGGTCGCGGCGATCGGATGTGCTAGCAAGGATTGCTATAGATATTAGTGAATATAAACATGTGGTTTATTTGTGTGAGTGACCGTTATTTTAGACGCCGTGCGTTCCTTTTGGTGGAAGGATGAGCAAGCTGTTGGCGGGCGGACAACATCGAGGACAAAGGAGCGTATCTCTTACAGAAAATCCATAGCATTTGTTAATTGATCAATTAATCATTTGTAGGGTGTGTTTAGTGATAGGCTTCTTGTGACGGAGCGACGAGCGGGTCCTCTGAAAGTAGGTCCTTACCGCCCATTTTTCCCACGTGCCTAAGGGCATATATATCGGCTGGTGTCTTCCTGTTACATTCCAGGAGCCCAGTCAAATATGCCACGACATCGTGGTATAGTTTGGGACTACGGGGATCATAAGGGGCCCCATTCCCAAACAAGTGTCCTAAAACAAAGCTTTAAGAAGCAAAGGTTTTAGCAAAGCAAAGGTAAGTATAGTTAGGCAGAGATTTCAAATACTTACATAGATTAGTAATATCCGAACACCACTGCTCTTAAAAGCTTACTAGAATTTACCTATATACATACCTACGCCCATGTATATGCAGTTTGTTATGACAAGGAAAACACGTTCAAATATTATGCGTCATATCTGTTGTTAGAAAGAGATAAATGAGCAATTCGTGTTTTCACCGAATAGAGATCCGCGCCACGTCGGCGCGCCGCCGCCGCCGCCGGGTCATGAACAAATTCACGCCGACGTCGAAAATCAATTTAGAGTTTTCTGCCGTGAGGTGCATTACCCTGGATAGCTGAGGTGTGGGAAAGTGCTCCGACCGGAATCCGAACTGCTCCGGTCGGGACTTCGTGTGAAGTCCCGACTGCGTCTATCCGACTTAAGAAGAGGCGTTCAAAGACTTTTGAAATGCATGTAAGTAGAGTGATAGGCCTGTAATTCTCGGGTCTCCAAACGTCTTTGCCGGGTTTCGGGAACATATCCACGTGGCTCATTTTTCATTGAGAGGGTAAGTGCTCCGTGCGCAGGATCCCGTTAAACAGACGCGTGATAGCTGCCGTGGTTTTAGAGGACAGGTGACGGATCACTGTCCAATATCTTCTTCTGTGTTTTATGGGACACTGAAGTATTCATCGAGGAACTGTTCCACAGAGTCTGAGTGTTCTCTGTTCACTGTGGGATTGGGCTTGAATAAGTTCTCAAGGGATTGGGCAAATATTTCTGCCATGTCCTCTGCTCTGTATCTCAAGTTGCAATTTTCGTGGAAAAGACAACGAATTGGTTCTGAGTGTTTCCTAAGTTGCCTGCAGAGTTTGTGGAGTGAGGCCCAGTTCTGTGGATGGGGTCTCATTAATGTTGCCAGGTTTTTCTGAGCAGGCGTTTTTCTTTTATGAGCTCTCTTATACAGCGGGGGAGGATGGGCAATCTCGATTCTCCTTAGGGGTTTTCTTTAATTGTGGAGGTATGAAGTGCCTTCTGCGTGCATTGAGTGATCTCTTCTGCAAGATTGTCCACTTCTGATGGGGTTGTGACATGCCTTGAAGTTGAGGTATCTCATGCGGTTTTCATAAACTTAGGCCAGTCGATTTTGGGCTATTGTGGAAGTTTGTGTATCGGTTGGTAGCAAGATCCTGTTTCTTCAATATTTTGACTAATTAATTTGAGTAGGAACTTACTTGTATGCAAGAAAATAAACATTTACCCTTTTAGTACATATACAGCAGATTTAATTTTTCTATTCCACCATATAGGTAAAAAAATCAATAACACGCCAGCTACGCCGCGCCGCGCCGGGTACGTTTACCAGCGCGCCGCTGCCGACTTTCATGACCGCGGCGCGGACCTCTACCACCGAACCGCCACGAGACGTTCCGATCATGCTGCGATCTCTTTCACTCTCTGACACCAAACGATACACATATCTCGCTCATCCATTTCATTGAGATTCGTTCTAAGATAAAACAAAATGACGATATTTTCTGTTTTAACAATAAAAGCTATAATTACGCGTGAAATTAAACAGTTTTCTTATCTCTCACAGTGCCTGTATAATTGGTGCCGAGTCTAAGACACAAGGAAGGCATATTGTCCACAGATTATTCCTAAAAAACACGATTAGCGGCGATGTAGGTATTCACCGGATGCTCGGAAGTGCAAGACTGGTAGTACTACTGGTACTCAGGTAATTACCCTGAATTCGTCTGGTAAATATGGAAGGCATACAAATCATCTACAGGTAAAAAAATCTTAGATAGTTAGGTACGCGTTCTATTGAAAACTACCACCTCTTTTGGAGGTCGGTAAACAAAGGGTGTCGACCTTTGAAGGTGCACATAATGTGATGATCTGCATACCTAGTAGGTACTTAATTCATATTTGCAAGGAAACGTTTTCATTCGTATTATAAATAACATTCATACAAGTACAAGGTACAATACCATTCGAAAAGCTTCCGAATCCGAGAGAAAACTGTACCTAGATAGGTACTCTGGAAAATACACTTACAAACATTACGTACGTACTTACCTACTAACGAACACCTGACTTTAACATGTAGTAAAAAGTTAAAACATTTTCATTATTGTAAAAGAACACAAAAAGTGTGTTTTGTTTTTATCCCAATCCGCAGCGGGAGTACGATGAGACGCGCCACGAGCGACGATTGTTCGATAGTTATAATTTGAATAATATTAATTGTATCAAAAAGGGGCGCCCCCTGCCGCTTAACGCGCCGACGACGCCGATGCGATGCCGAAACTGACACCTATTCCGACACCGACGCCTATTCCAACAATGACACCGACGCCGACGCAGACACCTATTCCAACAATGACACCGACGCCGCCGCCGACGCCGACGCAGACACCTATTCCAACAATGACACCGACGCCGCCGCCGACGCCGATGCGACGCCGAAACTGACACCTATTCCGACACCGACGCCT
Source organism: Plagodis dolabraria (assembly GCA_963854805.1). Taxonomy (NCBI): domain Eukaryota; kingdom Metazoa; phylum Arthropoda; class Insecta; order Lepidoptera; family Geometridae; genus Plagodis; species Plagodis dolabraria. The sequence continues at coordinate 9,969,672 of OY978442.1, forward strand.
ATTCAAACAATGACACCGACGCAGACGCCGACACCTGTTCCAACAATGACACCGACGCCGACGCCGACGCCGATGCGACGCCGAAACTGACACCAATTCCGACACCGACGCCTATTCCAACAATGACACCGACGCCGATGCCGACGCCGATGCGACGCCGGAACTGACACCTATTCCGACACCGACGCCTATTCCAACAATGACACCGACGCAGACGCCGACACCTATTCCAACAATGACACCGACGCCGACGCCGATGCCGATGCGACGCCGAAACTGACACCAATTCCGACACCGACGCCTATTCCAACAATGACACCGACGCCGATGTCGACGCCGATGCGACGCCGAAACTGACACCTATTCCGACACCGACGACTATTCCAACAATGACACCGACGCAGACGCCGACACCTATTCCAACAATGATACCGACGCCGACACCGACGCCGATGCGACGCCGAAACTGACACCTATTCCGACACCGACGCCTATTCCAACAATGACACCGACGCCGACGCCGACAACTATGCCAACAATGACACCGACGCCTACGCCGACACCTATTCCAACAATGACACCGACGCCGACACCTATTCCAACAATGACACCGACGCCGACGCCGACGCCGATGCGACGCCGAAACTAACACCTATTCCGACACCGACGCCTATTTCAACAACGACACCGACGCCGACACCTATTCCAACAATGACACCGACGCCGACGTCGACGCCGATGCGACGCCGAAACTGACACCTATTCCGACACCGACGCCTATTCCAACAATGACACCGATGCCGACGCCGTCACCTATTCAAACAATGACACCGACGCCGACGCCGACGCCGATGCTACGCCGAAACTGACACCAATTCCGACACCGACGCCTATTCCAACAATGACACCGACGCCGACGCCGACACCTATTCCAACAATGACACCGACGCCGACGCCGACGCCGATGCGATGCCGAAACTGACACCTATTCCTACACCGACGCCTATTCCAACAATGACACCGACGCAGACGCCGACACCTATTCCAACAATGACACCGACGCCTATTCCAACAATGACACCGACGCAGACGCCAACACCTATTCCAACAAGGACACCGACGCCGACGCCGACGCCGATGCGACGCCGAAACTGACACCTATTCCGACACCGACGCCTATTCTAACAATGACACCGACGCCGACGCCGACGCCGACGCCGATGCGACGCCGAAACTGACACCAATTCCGACACCGACGCCTATTCCAACAATGACACCGACGCCGATGCCGAGACCGATGCGACGCCGAAACTGACACCTATTCCGACACCGACGCCTATTCCAACAATGACACCGACGCAGACGCCGACACCTATTCCAACAATGACACCGACGCCGACGCCGACGCCGATGCGACGCCGCAACTGAGACCTATTCCGACACCGACGCCAATTCCAACAATGACACCGACGCCTACGCCGACACCTATTCCAACAATGACACCGACGCCGACGCCGACGCCGACACCTATTCCAACAATGACACCGACGCCGACGCCGACGCCGATGCGACGCCGACGCCGACACCTATTCCAACAATGAAACCGACGCCGACGCCGATGCCGATGCGACGCCGAAACTGACACCAATTCCGACACCGACGCCTATTTCAACAATGACAGCGACGCCGATGTCGACGCCGATGCGACGCCGAAACTGACACCTATTCCGACACCGACGACTATTCCAAAAATGACACCGACGCAGACGCCGACACCTATTCCAACAATGACACCGACGCCGACACCGACGCCGATGCGACGCCGAAACTAACACCTATTCCGACACCGACGCCTATTCCAACAATGACACCGACGTCGACGCCGACACCTATTCCAACAATGACACCGACGCCTACGCCGACACCTATTCCAACAATGACACCGACGCCGACGCCGACACCTATTCCAACAATGACACCGACGCCGACGCCGACGCCGATGCGACGCCGAAACTGACACCTATTCCGACACCGACGGCTATTCCAACAATGACACCGACGCAGACGCCGACGCCGATGCGACGCCGAAACTGAGACCTATTCCGACACCGACGCCAATTCCAACAATGACACCGACGCCGATGCCGACGCCGATGCGACGCCGAAACTGACACCTATTCCAACACCGACGCCTATTCCAACAATGACACCGACGCAGACGCCGACACCTATTCCAACAATGACACCGACGCCTATTCCAACAATGACACCGACGCAGACGCCAACACCTATTCCAACAAGGACACCGACGCCGACGTCGACGCCGACGCGACGCCGAAACTGACACCTATTCCGACACCGACGCCTATTCCAACAATGACACCGATGCCGACGCCGTCACCTATTCCAACAATGACACCGACGCCGACGCCGACGCCGATGCGACGCCGAAACTGACACCAATTCCGACACCGACGCCTATTCCAACAATGACACCGACGCCGACGCCGACACCTATTCCAACAATGACAACGACGCCGACGCCGATGCGATGCCGAAACTGACACCTATTCCGACACCGACGCCTATTCCAACAATGACACCGACGCAGACGCCGACACCTATTCCAACAATGACGCCGACGCTGACGCCAACGCCGATGCGACGCCGAAACTGACGCCTATTCCAACAATGACACCGACGCAGACGCCGACACCTATTCCAACAATGACACCGACGCCGACGCCGACGCCGATGCGACGCCGAAACTGACACCTATTCCGACACCGACGCCTATTCCAACAATGACACCGACGCCGACGCCGACACCTATTCCAACAATGACACCGACGCCGACGCCGACGCCGATGCGACGCCGAAACTGACACCTATTCGGACACCGACGCCGATGCTGTCACCAATTTTAATACCGACACCTTTTCCGACTGACACCGAGTTCGACGCCTATTCCGACACTGACACTTATTTTTTTACTGACACCAACGCCGACGCCCTTTTTGATACCGACGCCGACAGTTAAATAAATTGATCTTCTTTTTAAAATAAAATTTTAAAAAAAAATAAAGAAATTGATTTTTTTAACTTTATAAAGTCTATAATTGCGTTCACCTCTGACTTTGAAGGGCAGTCAGTGCGCTCTAAGGTTTTCTCGTACGCGGACGTACGTTTATTCCAAACAAACGGAGTTAGACAGGTTTCCGGTCGCGGCGATCGGATGTGCTAGCAAGGATTGCTATAGATATTAGTGAATATAAACATGTGGTTTATTTGTGTGAGTGACCGTTATTTTAGACGCCGTGCGTTCCTTTTGGTGGAAGGATGAGCAAGCTGTTGGCGGGCGGACAACATCGAGGACAAAGGAGCGTATCCCTTACAGAAAATCCATAGCATTTGTTAATTGATCAATTAATCATTTGTAGGGTGTGTTTAGTGATAGGCTTCTTGTGACGGAGCGACGAGCGGGTCCTCTGAAAGTAGGTCCTTAACGCCCATTTTTCCCACGTGCCTAAGGGCATATATATCGGCTGGTGTCTTCCTGTTACATTCCAGGAGCCCAGTCAAATATGCCACGACATCGTGGTATAGTTTGGGACTACGGGGATCATAAGGGGCCCCATTCCCAAACAAGTGTCCTAAAACAAAGCTTTAAGAAGCAAAGGTTTTAGCAAAGCAAAGGTAAGTATAGTTAGGCAGAGATTTCAAATACTTACATAGATTAGTAATATCCGAACACCACTGCTCTTAAAAGCTTACTAGAATTTACCTATATACATACCTACGCCCATGTATATGCAGTTTGTAATGACAAGGAAAACACGTTCAAATATTATGCGTCATATCTGTTGTTAGAAAGAGATAAATGAGCAATTCGTGTTTTCACCGAATAGAGATCCGCGCCACGTCGGCGCGCCGCCGCCGCCGCCGGGTCATGAACAAATTCACGCCGACGTCGAAAATCAATTTAGAGTTTTCTGCCGTGAGGTGCATTACCCTGGATAGCTGAGGTGTGGGAGAGTGCTCCGACCGGAATCCGAACTGCTCCGGTCGGGACTTCGTGTGAAGTCCCGACTGCGTCTATCCGACTTAAGAAGAGGCGTTCAAAGACTTTTGAAATGCATGTAAGTAGAGTGATAGGCCTGTAATTCTCGGGTCTCCAAACGTCTTTGCCGGGTTTCGGGAACATATCCACGTGGCTCATTTTTCATTGAGAGGGTAAGTGCTCCGTGCGCAGGATCCCGTTAAACAGACGCGTGATAGCTGCCGTGGTTTTAGAGGACAGGTGACGGATCACTGTCCAATATCTTCTTCTGTGTTTTATGGGACACTGAAGTATTCATCGAGGAACTGTTCCACAGAGTCTGAGTGTTCTCTGTTCACTGTGGGATTGGGCTTGAATAAGTTCTCAAGGGATTGGGCAAATATTTCTGCCATGTCCTCTGCTCTGTATCTCAAGTTGCAATTTTCGTGGAAAAGACAACGAATTGGTTCTGAGTGTTTCCTAAGTTGCCTGCAGAGTTTGTGGAGTGAGGCCCAGTTCTGTGGATGGGGTCTCATTAATGTTGCCAGGTTTTTCTGAGCAGGCGTTTTTCTTTTATGAGCTCTCTTATACAGCGGGGTAGGATGGGCAATCTCGATTCTCCTTAGGGGTTTTCTTTAATTGTGGAGGTATGAAGTGCCTTCTGCGTGCATTGAGTGATCTCTTCTGCAAGATTGTCCACTTCTGATGGGGTTGTGACATGCCTTGAAGTTGAGGTATCTCATGCGGTTTTCATAAACTTAGGCCAGTCGATTTTGGGCTATTGTGGAAGTTTGTGTATCGGTTGGTAGCAAGATCCTGTTTCTTCAATATTTTGACTAATTAATTTGAGTAGGAACTTACTTGTATGCAAGAAAATAAACATTTACCCTTTTAGTACATATACAGCAGATTTAATTTTTCTATTCCACCATATAGGTAAAAAAATCAATAACACGCCAGCTACGCCGCGCCGCGCCGGGTACGTTTACCAGCGCGCCGCTGCCGACTTTCGCGGACCTCTACGCTGAACGCGCTAGGTTGACCGCACTGCCTGCGGCTCGTTTCAAAAAACTACACTCATTTTTTAATACCCTCTATTATATGACAGTTGCACAAACTACTATTATTGGTCACATTAACTTCAATTGGATGTCAAGTACTTTCTGTGCATCAGCAATAAAATATACTGACTAACCGGAGAACAACCTGAGAAACACCGGTTATTCAAGAAAATCTCCGCAAAATCTCCGGAGGCTGAAATTGCCTCCGGTACACACCTCTAGTTCAAAAGTGAGCTTAAGTTAAGATGGCCGCCCGTCACTACCATCGACAATGACGCTTCGCTAGGTTGACATTGACAGTCCTGTCAACCTGACGTTTGACATTTCACGTAAACGCCGTCACGGCCGGACTGACATGCGACCGTCCTCGGGCGATTTATCTGAAACAAGTTAGGATAAATGTATAGTCCGTTCGCTCATCCTGACTTAATCATTTCATCAGCATACAAACACTCAAACCATTTAATGACTTGGACTAACCAGGCAGGTGTATCGCTTAGCCAACCATTAGGTGTGAGTACCGTGTGACTCGGACTACACTTCAGTAAGACCAGTCAGCAAACGGATTAGATATCAATTCATGCTACAATTTAGCCCAGACAACACATTTTCATCCTTGTAAACATTTAGACAAGCCAATCCTAACAAGGATGTGACCCGGACGACACAGTTCGTCTCAAAAATAGCAGGCGATCATCCAGGACAAGTCAGCCCTCTCGAGGGACCTGACTCGGACGACAAATTTCATCAGATGACGCTAAATAAACCACTGTGACAAGTCAATGACTCGGACGACACGTTTCGTCTGCGACAAGTCAATGACTCGGACGACACATTTCGTCTACCTTCTGTGACAAGTCAATGACTCGGACGACACATTTCGTCTGCGGCAAGTCAATGACTTGGACGACACGTTTCGTCTACCTTCTGTGACGAGTGAATGTGCGCTCTAACTACTCACCCTGGAATAGCAAGAACGACACTTCTTCGCCCAGGATCGACCATTTGTACAATTCGCTCGTTATCGGTATTTGAAAACAAAGTACTTTCTACATGATCAGACGCCGTCTCGGCCTCAACCGGGGAACTTCATTTGAAAGACTAGACGCGATTTCAAGTAATTCATCATGCCCCCGGTGTACTCGAGCAGATTGTCGTGAGAATATTTAAGAGTTCGATTGGGAGCATCCACTGTGCTTTTAAGTTTATTGCGATCATTATTTAAAACTTCATTTATAACGAATGGACCCCTAAATTTCCTGTCTAACTTTGTTTGATTGAGCTACGTTCACAGTTTTTGATGAACAAGTGATCACCTTAAGAAAATGGTTTAATTTTTACGCGGCCACGATTGAATCTAACGGTTTCGGATTCAGGAGCTTTCTGGATGTTTGCTAATGTATCCTCCCTAACCGAATCAATAACCAAGCGGATCTCGTTGTCTTTATCAGTGCAATTTATTTTGGACATACCCAGCGAATCAGAACGAATCCCGAACATAAGTTCTAATGGGGAATATTTGGTTAGGGTAGATTTTGTACTATTTAGGGAAGGCTAAATATTTCCTAATTCGTTGGGCCACGTCTTATTAGAAATGTCCCGATAGTTAAAAGGTTTTGACCTGGCCATTGGCTCGCAACCGTCGCAATAAAGTGAAGTTCTATTTTATGCTCGTCACAAAAACTTAAAATCAGAACTGATGTAACAACGACCTTGATCTGCGATGATTCTTTTTGGCGCTCCAAAAAGGTAAACTGCTTTTGCAGTGCATGAAGTGTAATTTTTGCATCGACAGATGTGGTAAGTTCGAGTAAAACGTACTTCGTAAAATCGTCAATGATTACCGAGCAATACTCCTTTCTGTCGCTCTTCCCGCTGAACCTTCTCGAATAGTCAATATGAACCGTGTGCCAAGGCACAAACATTCTATGAATCAGATGAAGCTGAATGGGCAGAGCTCCCGACGGGCCTTTAGAAGCCTTACTATCTATGAATCTCCGAACACATTTAGACATATGTGTCTGGAAACCTATACTTATCATAGAGCTTGTCTAACGATTTACCCTTAACTAAATGTTGCAATTCATTGTGAACACGATTCACGAGTGTCCAAATAAGGGATTGCGGGACAGCGGGCCGCCAGGATCACTTTATTACGAACGATTTTCCTATAAAGGATGCCTTCTCTGACATCAAACGATTGGGCTACGGCTTCCGGAAAACTGTTATTGTGGTATTTTGTGATGAGGTCTTGGATTTCAGCATCCCCTTTTTTTTGTTCAACTGATAACCAACCTTGATGGAGCTCAATAAATTGAACAGATTTAGTGTGCTCTGTTTCAGATTATAAGGGAGTAATCGTATCAGAATTTGGAATAGGATTTAGAGACAAAAAGTCAGCGTGTTCCATTCTCCTACCTTCGTGATAAACGATATTGAAGTCGTAAGCCACCATACGTAAATATGCCCACCAACGATATACATGGAGAGTTAATTCCTCCTTAAACTTCGATGCCTTCAAGAATTACAGTCCGTAAAATACTACAAAATTCCTACCATAGAGATACGAGTAGTATCTGGACTGGTCTGCCGCTGTAACAACTGCTAATGTCTCTAAGATCTAAGCTTAGTCGTAAGAGTCGTAGCGAGACTCTGCATCTGACGTTCGACGGCTAAAGTATTCTACAACGTTGGGAAGGTTGAAGGCTTTCTTTTGCGAAAGGATCGCTCCGTAACCGTCCAAGCTAGTGTCCGTATGTAATTCTACAGATAGTCCGGGACAAATACGGTAAGTACGGGTTCAGATGTAAGAATGTCTAATAATTAAACTTTTGTGGATTCTTTTATATTCTGTAGTCCAAGTAGTTGTTATTTTAATTTTGTAAGAGGATATAAGGGACCCACACATCGAGTGAGATGGGGATAAATTTCCGGAAATAGGACGCTAATTTCAAGAAATGTTGGACCTGTTTATTTGTTTTTCTATAGGAGCGCGTTTAGTGGGACACCTATATATGACCCTTCGCAAATCCACTAATCTAAGTTCACATACCCCTGTCTTAACCGGTTTGGTAGGTATACCTTCTATAAAATGAGTTGAATACTTTCTTAAAATTGAAATCAACATTTCCTTATCATGCCCCTGCAAATCTGTGTCAATATGATTTAAATCTGATGGATCCAATGTCTTATTACAAAAATGAGATTGTTCTTTGGTGTATAACACTAGGTTATCATTATCGATTATCACGCATAGTCCTAAATCAAAAATATCCCTACCAATTATTATAGGATCAGATATATTACAATCAGGAACCACGTGGAATAGCAAGCTAATCAAACGTTCATCGAACTTATCTTCGCTCTGAATTTGTGTAGTGCATTGAATGTCATTGCCTCCGATACCACTAAGATAGACGATATCTTTACGCACAGTACTCAAGAGTTTATTGCTAAAACTTTCCTTTATAAGTGAACCAGACGATCTACTATCGAATAAAAATGGGACAAGCTCACCGGATTATGTTGCCAGAGTACCCCTAAAAGGGCGGTGCTCGCAATGATGGACCTCCTTGACCGCAGCCTTGCTTCCGTTCTTCTTGTCGGGGCAGTTAGTTGTCACATGCCCCTTTTGTCCACACGTGTAGCAGGTCACAGAAGTTATGTTCTCCGAAGCCCGTGATGAGCTTGGTGTGTCTTGAAACGTAGCTCCGGAATGATCACGACGTTTCCTACATTCTGAAAAACGGTGACCCGTTATTCCACAGAAGCTACATTTGCCTGGGAACCTTTCGGAGGGACGATAGCGCTTGATCTCAGGTTCGTTGTTTTCTCCTCCATCCGACCGACGCTTCAGAGATACTCCTCCCAGTATCCGGAATAATTGAGTGCGAGTAGTGATATTGTGAGCGGTTAACTCACGACGTATCAGGCTGTCCTTTTGACAAAGCACTGAAATCACAAATCCAGTCGCCACTTCTTCAGGCATCACAATCTTTGGAATCCGTTCTATCAAGTTCCACAGCCGAAGAGCAGATTCTGAAGCTGTTTCTTTAGCTCCGATTTGAAATAGTAGAATGTCATCAAAGTAGTCTTGAAGTAGTTTAGGTTTAGAAAACTTCGCCATAAGAAACTGCTTGACTACGCTCCAGGTCGTTTCTTGTAGGTTCAATTTAGTGATGCAAGATGCAGCTCGTCCTTCCAAAGCACTCGTAAGAGCCACGAGTAAGTCTATTCCATTCAAACCCCTCTTTTGAACGATGGCTTCTGTTATATTGCACCAACCATCAATGTCGGCATCAGGGTCGTCTGGATTGAAGGGTAGCAATTGCGTAGAATGATTAGTGTTCACAGCTGGTACTTGCTGAGCAGCGAGAACTCGGGATAAAAGCGTCTCCATGCTGTTGGGTAATTTTTCGGCATCCGTTTTGGTCCACTGGCCCACTACTTGGGCCCCGTCGCATCCCACTTCTGATGAAGAGCCAGGATGGCCTGGAGGCCCTTCACCAGAACTCATCTTCTTCTACTTATGTGGGTAGGTGGGCGCGAATATACAAATGAATGACTTCAAATCACAATCGACGTATTTTAATCAGCATTCCCAGAAATCACAATGTAATTAGGTACTTAGCGATCACTACTAAGCGAGATCAACGTAATAAAATCTTGGAATAGCGTGATGGTGAAGATTCTAAGCGATTCGTCACAAGCGTGGTGCGCGGGCGCCGTCTCGTTCAAAAGTGAGCTTAAGTTAAGATGGCCGCCCGTCACTACCATCGACAATGACGCTTCGCTAGGTTGACATTGACAGTCCTGTCAACCTGACGTTTGACTTTTCACGTAAACGCCGTCATATAGATATAGTTATTATTATTATTTATTATTTTATATGTTTTGATTTTTGAAGCAGTGATGGCTGGCATTGGCTATGGACTGCCGCGCAGCAGGTCCTTGGTTCGAATCCCGCCGCGGGCTTGAGCTTCACCACATGGTAGAAGGGCATTTTGCGAGTGCCCGCCTGGCTAGTGACCACCCCCAAGTAGAAAATCTGTTGCCAAGCACCTAACGGTGTGTTCCGGCAGCAGTCCTTGAGAGCCAGAAATTACAGGCCCATGAGACTAAACAACTATGTCTCTAGGTTACGGGCGCAGTGCAATTCGTGACGAAATGCATCTGTTATAGGCAGAGGATACCGCTTAACATCAGGTGGGCCTCGAGCTTGTTACGTCACAATAACATTAAAAATATATATAAATACATTCGCATCTTCTCAAATACATTCGCCGGATGACTGGTAGATAATGCCTTTGTATATTTTTTGTGCAATAGATTATAAAATAAAATAAATAAATACGATATGGGTAGGGTTACTGGTGCGGCGTGTAAATAGCTTAAACCTATTGTGTACTTGCGTACCGTAATTAGTTGGGGCCAATGGCGCCTAAAATTTATGGCAGACCTAGAGCAAATTGATGAACATCCTTGAAAACACCAATACATACACAATGCAATAGTAGGTAAATAGCCCACGTACCTACCTACCTCGTTTATGCCTACAAATTCTTCAAGTTTAGATTTGCAGCAGACGTCGTTCTTGACGTTCATATGGCGACCGGCCGGCGACACACAAATCCCTAATAAATGGGAGAAAGTTTTGCCCAAAAAATATGTTTCACTACACTGCACTGTGAGTCTGTGACGTCCATACAATAACGAGTATAAATCAAAGGTTATTTCTTGCGTCTTCAAGTGTTCAATCAAATGAATAAAATTATAACAGAGCGGCGATGTGCGTTTTTTAGCGATGGAAAAACGAATAAATAGTCCAAACAACGACCTATACAAAAATATATGTTGCGAGCACCTTGTAGGTATAGCTTTTGTAGGTAGATTATAACACGCAATATCTACCGAAACGACACTGCTAATGCCATCTCTGGGATCTGTTGAGCGAAAAACTCAGAAAGCAGCTGATAAGATGGGCTCTGCAGCGTATTGGCACTATTCTGAGGGTAGTTCATCTGTCATGGCACTGTGAGACCACTAAAAGGGAATCTTGGTAAAGAAACCTACTACATGGATTCAAACCGTTTTGATAAAAGGTATTGGTTACATTATAAGATTTTGTAAATCTTGGATTGTGGGAACTTAGATATTTTGTCCCAATTTATAAATTAATTATATAACAATAAGATATTTTCTTTATGTTGACAATTATTGTTTTTGATATGGCATTGAATTATTTAATAGAAATTATGTAATGTTTCTATATGTTATGATCTTAATTAACGCATTGTGATTATTTAAATGCATTGCTTTAAATTCTTTCAAATAGGATTTAAGTAGATGCATGCATTTGTTACAGGAAAGGAAACACACATTTTATACTGGCTTGATTTAAACTACCCATGTATGCTACTTATTTTGGAAGCCGAATGGCAAATATAGAGATTTACTAAGTTCATGCATTAAGATCTGCATAAAATATACTCCTTGATTACGTATATTAAAATTTTGATTTTAAAATAAAAAACTCCATCTGTCTTCATTTTGAAGCAATGATGGCCGATCGGTTATAGCTATGGACTGCCGTGCCGCAGGTCCCTGGTTCGATGCCCACAGCACGGTGGAAGGGCTATTGCGAATGCTCGCCTGGCTAGCTACCAATCTCAAGTAGAAATTCTGTCGCCAAGCACTTAACGGTGTCTACCGGCAGCGGTCCTTGAGAGCCAGAAAAATTACAGGCACATTAGACTGTATGTCTCAATGCGACGGGTGCAGTGCATTTCGTCATACTGAGAATAATCCGCTTAATATTAGGTGGTCCTCATGCTTTGTCCGTCATAATCACATAAAAATTTTTTTTAACAAAATATGGAACCGACTTCAACACCCAAAAGTGTGAAATAACTTGTTGAAGTCGGTACCATGATGGTTCAAAAGTAGCTATTATCACAATATTGCGCATGGTACCGACTTCGACAAGTTATTTCATACTTTTGGGTGTCGAAGTCGGTTCCATTTTTTGTTAAAAAATTTTTTTCAATCTTTTTAGTGTAACTCAAAAACGGCTTGACCGATTTTGATGAAATTTAAAATGGGAACAAACGACAAGCATCAGCTTTCAAACAAAAAAAGAATTTTCAAAATCGGTTCACCCAGTCAAGAGATCTGAGGTAATAAAGATAAAAAAAAAAAATTTAACAAAAAATGGAACCGACTTCAACACCCAAAACTGTGAAATAACTTGTTGAAGTCGGTACCATGATGGTTCAAAAGTACCTATTATCACAATATTGTGCGCATGGTACCGACTTCGACAAGTTATTTCACACTTTTGGGTGTCGAAGTCGGTTCCATTTTTTGTTAAAAAAAAATTTCAATCTTTTTAGTGTAACTCAAAAACGGCTTGACCGATTTTGATGAAATTTAAAATAGGACCAAACGACAAGCATCAGCTTTCAAACAAAAAAGAATTTTCAAAATCGGTTCACCCAGTCAAGAGATGTGAGGTAACAAACATAAAAAAAAAAAAAACAGACGAATTGAGAACCTCCTCCTTTTTTGGAAGTCGGTAAAAAAATTAGCACAAGCTGTTACCAGTTTGTAGAATTCAAATAGTTATATATGATTTATCGTTCATGGTGCAGTTGGTAATATTCAAGTCAGTATTGGCACAAGCTGCACTCTCTTGATTGCGAGAGCTGTAGCTGTGAGTGTTGCTGAGCATGCAAAGCATGGCCAGCGTTAGAGGTACACTTGACTACAGAAGTTTCTTGCTTAAAGTCACTACACGTATCATATAAAAGTAGGTCATTATGCATATACTTACATCCATCTTATACTTATTTCATAAAAATAGTAAAGTAAGTTTTTTTTTAATATAAATTTCAATCTGTCATTTTGTCTCTCACCTGTCATCTTGGGATATTGCCTTTATTTATAGCTTATAGGCTAGCCTATGACCACCTACCTCACCTGATGGTAAGTGATGATGTGGTTGAAGATATTGTTCAGGCCAACCTAGAATTACTGGCCCTCAAGCACAGCTGCCGGAACACGCCGTTAGGTGTTTGGCGACAGAATTTCTACTTGAGGGGGTCGCTAGTCAGGCGGATATTCGCAAACTGCCCTAACACCATGCCATAACAAGTGCCATTCTAGGACAACAACTGGGACCGACAGCTTAACGTGCTCTACGAAGCACGGACCGTTCAGCAGTAATGTCAATTGAGGTCAAAGGCTAACCTATAAGTATTGAAAATTGGAGCTCATACCATCTGTTAAACCGTTCCGTGTAAAAGGTGCCATACAATATCGTATGTATTGTCTGTGAACTATTTTTACACGACTGCCCAAAAAAAGAGACTTATGTTTTCAGGGTTCATGTATGTATGTATGTTTGTGAGTTTCTTTATTCCACCATAACTTCTAAGGGCTTGACCGATTTTTATGTAAGAGATATCGTTAGATTCCTCTTGATTACCCGAGTGATACTAGGTACATAAAAAAAAATGAAAAACTAACTGGCGAATTTTAGACGTCATATTGTGAGATAAAAAAAAAATTTTTTCTTCCAAACCCATCGAGTGGGGTATCAAAATGAAGAGCTTCATAAAAAAAAATCACAAACATATATAACTTGCAGTTTTAGTTTCAAAGTAACGATTAATCGCTTCACAAAAATAAATAACATGCAGTCGGGTTTTTTTACTTACTTCTTAAATTAATCAATACTTGTTAAGTCAACGGTGGTAGCACTGTCTGTGCTTTTCATATACTCTCTCTTATCTTTCGATTTGCCTATGGCTGACGTTCGTTCTGTTTATTTCTCCAAATTCTAATTACTTGTAATAATCTTAGTAATCTGAATAGCATAATTTATGAATAACAATAGACGTGATCCATTGTTCAATAACATAAATAACGTACTATATATTATAACAATATATGGTGTTATTTACTGCAAAAGAAATATTTTATTACTGGTGCTGCATCGGCCTTCTTCCCACTGCACTGCTAATGGCGGAGCAGATGTCTACAAGGAAAAGATCTACTCTGCCTGATATTCTCCACTGTATTTTCCTTGAATCAGCAATAAATTAAATTAAAATACTGGATTCCTAACTTTAAGCGCCTCCAACCAGGACAATATTTCAAACGAGACACTCTCAATCAACACCTTTCTTCGATTTGACCTAAGCCACTGAAAATGGACACATATAATATGGTGTATATTGGACTTCGTGATAAGTTTTTAACATATGTTTGTGAATACGTATAAAAATGAGTAAGTACATGCTGTGCCGAACTCACTTAACATACGAATATACCTAGGGCAGAAACAAGAAACCTACCTATTCCATAATTTATAGAGTGACTTGAAAGTTAAAATGTCTCCATAAATACCAAGTGCTCAAACACAGTGAAATTTTGGATGCATGTCCTTGAGCCTAGTATTTATTATCTATTAATGTTTCTGGTTTGCCATTTATCCATAAAATTCCGTACTTAATTTCAAAATCATTCGAAAAACTTGTTTTACATGTGAATACTTATCTATACTTATAATAAAACTGTAACAGGTCAAATGAAGATATTTTGAAAATAATTTTTGACAGCGCACTGTAGCTGATACTGATGCCAAAACTGTATTTTTTAAAATTTTCGTCTGTCTGTCTGTCTGTATCCCGGCCGCGCCCTTATTTAGTTTTGCAAGCTTTCTAAGATAAAAGACTAAAATCTGGAACATTCGCCACAATCAGTTTCTTTAACTATCTTTTGCCGCATACATTTCGGAGACTGCGCAATGGAAGTGCCCAATCTAATATATTTTTGTTCTACCGCCACACAAAACCGCCGTTTTCAAATCGAAATTTTAAAGAAACGCACAAAGTACTTTTCGTCTACATTTATTGTGCGAACCGCGAAGGAAATATCTGAATTACTTATAATGAATACTGTCCTCTGGAAAATACAACCCGGGAGTTTTCAAATCCAAAGTAAATAGCTCCTTTCTGACCTGTTTTACTAAGAGTGCTCCGCAGACCACAGCAATGTGAGATAAACAGTGCTGAAATGTGAATAATTAGTCTGCAGGTAGGGCAATCGCGAACGAAGTTGCAGGTACAGCTAATTTACAAATATGAAGATTATATGCCAGAAAACCGACAAACCACGCATAGATATTAAGCTGAAGGACATGCGTGCAAAATTTCAGTGAGCTTGTACACTTTATAATCGTATATGAAATATGACGAGACTACCTTTGTCTCGAGCTATGACGACTCTAACGTAGGAACTCCGGTAGTTTTATATATTCATTTAAAATTGCACCTTGTTTTAAATCTGCTGGGAACCAAAATCTTAACATGAAATCATAAGGTAAAAATCAGATATGTACCTACTATAATAGCTTTTTATTTTCTCTTGACCTTTTCTTTTAAACCTGTTTTTATAATACTTTTACAAAAGTTCCCAGTATTGTGCAGTGTAGTGTACCTACCTAACTAGGGCACCGATCTGAGAACTGGTGCAACGTCTTGATAATTTGAAAGCGCCGCCGCTGCACCCCTGTACGTACCCCGCACAAAACGACCATAAAACAAGAAGGGCTTCTTGTTTTATCTCAAGGTTTCACTCACGAATTTCTTTGTTTATAGCTTTTATACCTTATCTTTAACTTATCCTTCTACATTTAGGGCAGAGGTACAAATCGAAGGCATAAAAGTCTTGCTGAAATTTATAACCCGTGAGATCTGCTTATATACTCCTAGTACATATGAATTGTATTAGTTAGTGAGGTGAAATTCAAATTGCAGCTCAGTAACAAACTCAGACCAATGCTTGAAGAGTTCAACTGTTAAACTTAGTTTATAGCTCTAACGCGATTTATTCAAGGTATTACATTTAGCTTGAATAAATCGCTTTCAGTTTCAACGATGAAATCAGCACTAAATCTTGGTTTAGCTCAAACTTGGCTCAAAAGTTGGTAAAATTCAAATTGGAGCTCTGATTGCAGTCGGTCGTATTTTAGAGCAGAGCCATTGAAAGACGCGCAAAAAATCTCAATGGCTGCGGTGCTTTGGTTATGACCCGACGCCAAAGCCTTGAACATGGTCGTAAAGTTGGATCTTTCAGTGTCCTAGAAGATTTATTTCGGAAAGTGTGCGATGGAATTTGCACAACTTGATCCATGCTTTTCCTTTCCACTACCGGACTACAAGACGTACGGAAACAGGGCAATTAGATTAGAATGAATATCCGCAACTTCATGACACGGCATGCCTCTTATCTGATGAAACATAAAAGTTGTGCAGAATTTTCACAACTTTTCCAGAACCATCGAATCGTCTGACCTTTGTTCACGTACCAGCTTTTATGTTAAAGTTTTACCAGGGACCCATTTAGGAGGCAATTGAGTGCGTTGATTATTTTAGGCAGAGTGAACGGTTTTAGGCAACATTCATTTTTAAGTAGGATTCGGTGCCTTCTCAAAAGTAACTATTAACTAATAACTAGGGTGTTTAGTTATTACTATTAGTAAACGTGTAGCAGCATAGTAATAGTGGGTGCCCCCCTCCCCACTAGGTGGACTGACGATATCGTAGCCAATGGTTACAAGCGGTCAATAGCCGTTTTTTGTGGCGTACTATGGGAGAGAACTTTGTTCCACATTGGACGTCTTCCGGCTGATGATGATGATATTAATAGTGTATCATTAGATCTCTGCATACGCATTCATCCAGGGAAGAACTGCCATCTTAACTAATTCTACCGCCAAGCAGTAATGTTCACATTACTGTGTTTCGGTTTGAATGGTATGGTTGCCGGTGAAATAACATGCATATGAGACTTAAGACGAGGCTGCGGAAAAAATACTCTCATTCGACTAGTTTTTTTAACCAACCTAAATATGCAATCGACACGTTAACTTAAATATTTGATTTTCAAACCTTTTTCTATCCGTTGTTAAGACAGAAACACATTTGAAAGAAATTTACTCGATAGTTTTAATTTTTTTAAATGAAGCCTTTTCTTTAAATTATTGGATTTTTCTTGGAAACTACGTCAGTTACATATCAATAATAAATACACATAGAAAGGAAATGTAGTTTATTATCCACTGTAAAAGTAAAATTTACCTAGAGTTATTAGTATTCTCATAATAAATTAAATTGTGTTTTAGACTTACGACCTTTAGTTCTGTGCAGGATTACGGTCAATCGGAAGATTCGATATTCAACCTTATTAGCTTACGCTTACGAAATAAAATCAATGCGTAAGAGCTGTCCTTCAGTGCCGCGCTGTGCGCCGTTGGACGTGGACCTGTCGCTCGCGCGCTATCACCTGAGCAGTATAAATACGTATCTTGGTAGGTATATCAATCAATATGGGAAATAAAGATAACTAAAAAATAAAAAAAGGAAGCAGAAGAGTCGATACAAAGACTTTGCAAGAATTATGAGAGAGGCAAAAGCGTATAATATTTCAGTTTTTTTTTACCTATTGCACCTATGCAAATTTAATATTCGTTTGTGTTTATTCTATTCATGAAACATACTATCTCGACAGAACTAAGAGATTCTATACCAACTAGGTTTCCTATAGTACTGTAATGGAGCTGTAAAATAACTATATGTCGTACTAATCTAAGTATGATTAGTAGGGTACTATAATAATATCTGGTATATGTATAATTATGGTCTCACCTGATGGTAAGTGATGTGGTTGAAGGTGCCAAACAGGTGTAAACTAAAATTATCTGGCTCTAAAGTACAGCTGCCGTTCAACCGTAAATGGAGTTGAGTGTTGCTAAATAATAATAACACAAGCGTAGCAAATCAAAGCATTTGGTTTGGTGGGTAGGTATATCGCAATAAAACATCGAACATTCTTTATGTCCCTCAAGACTAGATGTAGATTTATATCAATGAAAGAATATTCAGAATCAGGCAAGTAGGTATATATTCAAGAGATTATCTACAAAGTCACCTGCATAGGTACTTTTAAATATACATTTTATCACTTAGACATGTACATATAAGTATCGATTTATACAAAAATAATAGAGTGGAATAAATAGATTGTGTATATACTCGTATAATAAAAAAGACTGTGCTCAAAAATGCACCTTCTTTCTCAGGAAAAAAAATAATAAATCAGTCGAAGTCCGAGATCACTCGGAACAGGGAGAACTGTCGGAGTCGCCATCTCATATTATAAGTTTAGACTGTTCTTCCACTACACGAAAATAAGTGAGTAATTCTTTGAACATAATACTTTAGTATTGCTAAATTTGCAAATTTTATTCACAGGAAATTTCGTAAAGGAAATATTTTATATACTACCTATATTAGGCTAAAAATTATTTTGACCTATCCATAGCAGAGCAGCAGGTAAAATTAAATAAAATAACGTATAAATGTATAAATACTATGAAATTTTCTTTTTTACACTGAAAAAAAATCTTTACATTATTATCGCCCTGCACTTGTCACACCTCTGTAGGATCGGTATAAACAATATATTTTTTCTGAGTACCTACACAAAAGACAACGCATTGACATAATTGTGCGGAGTAAGACTTAAATTTTATGGCCGGCCTCCCATCTGAAGCAATACTCCTTTGCGAATGCCATCGTTGATACGTATTATACTTGCCTTCACCCCCTTTTCGGTTATTAGGGTATTAGATAGATGGTAAAGAGCGATGTTGTACTCTTGACGTGCAAAAAATCTGACGTGCGAATTATTTGAATTTATGTATTTAAATTCATTTATTCATATTCCCAACACCCCTTTTCTGAGGGCCGAGCTTCAGCAGGGGCGGAGCAATTTGTATGGTGGCCGTGTTGAAATCGCCATTTTGGATTTTTGACAGGTGTCATTCGACTGCTCTCCCGACATTTATCCTTACAAATTATATTACAAATTGTGCGAAATTGATTGTCGGACAAACAGAAATGTACAGTTGCTTTTCTGAAGGCTTCAGGTAACTGATTGTCTGTAAAATGTATTTTGCAGGTATATATATCAATCAAAAATCTGATTGATATTATCAAACTGAAGGCTAAATGCACATTTTGCATGGTGGTAGGGCACTTTGCGAATGCCCGCCTGGCTAGCTACCACCCTCAAGTAGAAAATCTGTCGCCAAGCACCTAACGGTGTGTTCCGGCAGCTGTCCTTGAGAGCCAGTAATTCTAGGTTAGCCTGAACAACATCTTCGACCACATCATCACTTACCAACAGGTGAGATAGTGGTCAAATGGTAACCTATCAGGCATAAAAAAAAAAAAAACATTTGTAATATAACTAAATGCTAATTTGCCGTGTAGTATGGAGACAACAAATTAAAAATAGAAATTCTACAAAAAGATGAAGAATTTTGGACGAAAAAAATGGAGACAAAACTAGTCACATTCTATATGAACTCCCTTCTGCCCGAGCTGGTCGATCCCCACCACCGTAAGAAAAGACTGATTCGGGATCAAGAATATGCGGATACTTCTAGAAAAAGATAAAATCAAGAGGAGGCTGTCGAGGGTGACTTGCAACATCAAAGTGCAAATGCTTCAGTACTTCCTCCCGCCATAAAAAGAAGACTTGACTTAATGTTGTCTTAGGTTTTCGCGATTGTTACACATAGTAATTAAACAACATTTAACGGTTTTAATCGCGTATATTTATCATTATTTTTGTCCTGACGTTTCAAACACTTTGCAGTGATCGTGGTCACAGGGTGACGATCGGGGGGACTGCAAACTTGAAAAACACTTGACTTTCCGTTCCGATACTCGTTATTTCTCACGTACACTTTTGCATATCATTAATTCTGTATAATCATTAATACTGTATAAATTGAAAATAATATATTTTTTATTTCATAAATGGTTTTTTGTTAATTTATATACATCTTAACTTAATTTGTCTATAACCACTTACTAACAATCTAAGAATCCACTGTTTTTATTTAAATGTCTAATTTAGTCACCTGTTCCAGTGCCACTCACTCTCTCACTTATCTGCCATGTTGCATTAAAAGAAGCTTGTATAACATGTTGTCTACAATGTTTCTGCAGTTGTGTTATTTTTAAAAAACCCTAAGTTTAAGGCCATTACAATTGCGTATATAGACTCTTCTGCAAGTTTGGTAAAAAATCTTATCCTGCTGTTTAGAAGTGGCTAGATCTATATCTGGTTGGTCTATCTAATTTTTACCATAGTTGGTATCTAAAAGCAGAGTGGTAGTAAAATAACACCTTTCTGTTCACCAGTGTAACTGAAAAATAAAACGTAATAGGATGTATACGAACATATTTTCAACATTAGTAATTAATAGTTAAAAATTATATGATAGCAATAAAAAAACAACCTACTTTATATTATTATGGGAACGTGTACCGTAGCACAGTTATGAAAAACTATAATTCATATTTGTATGACGAGTCATGGTAAAATATATTCGCCACGACTAACATTTAATCAAATCAAATCCATTTATTTCAGGTCAATTGTACCCATATTCACCGAATATAATATAATGTTATGCTCATTCAATTTGATGGTATTTTACTTTATTCTAATGATGTGTAATCTGATTAATCGCATTCCAAGATACTGAGAACAATGTTGATTCATTCATAAATTATCGTCCACGCCAAGGGGTAATGAAATTTTTGTAGTAAGTTTAATCAGTAGAAATCACATTCGTTACTACGGAGAATTTAAAAACACCCCCCATTTATCAATATATATCGTGCCGTTTGGGCTGATATGTACCATCATCATATTCCGACCCTTGTCTCACTTTATTTTGGTTTGGTGCAATATGTTTTCTCTATAAACACAGAGACTGCGACACAACAACATAGCAAAGAAAAAAAAAGACTTGAAAACAATTTTTTTAATTAAAAAGTCTGGTAACTAACTGGTTGATATCGGTGCAATATGATCTCAATTTTGTGCTCATGTAACTGACTTAGACAGGTTATTTGATATACTGATGACTACAGACTTTACTAGAGAGATTATTATTCACATATTATTTATAGATTTTATCACTATTTAACAATAACTTTCATCTATATTTATAGTTGCCACTTACATTCGTTGCTAGAAGCACTGCGATCGTCAAGGCATTTTGGCAAATTACTTTTTAGTAAGTTTGACTGTAACTGGCAAACCGTTCGACCGATGTTGATGAAATTAAAATGAAACCAATTAAGAGTTAAACTGTACTAGCAAATAAATAATCTTCAAGATTGTAAGGTTCAGTAAAAAAGTTATGTGTGGTCAAACATAAAATAAAAAATAGACAAGTCAATTTAAGAACCCTCTTTCTTTTGGGAAGTCAGTTAAATATGAATAATATATATACCAATAGATTCATACATAATAATATATACCAATAAAGTCGAGCAGACATGATCATATTGTAAAAAGTAAAACTTTTGGCTTTAGTTTTATAAGCTACTGCCGACCGTAAGAATAATTTTGGAAAGTAAATCAAATAATCAATTTCTTACTAAGAAATATTAGTAATGTTGATAAAAATACAAACGTGACATCAATTTCAGTATATACAAAGTTACTTTATGTATCGAAATGCGTCACGTAAATAAGATTATAAAAAAAGTTGAAATCGTCTCAATGGTATCTGTGTTCGCGAATCTAATTTCAAGTACACAAATATTTTTATAAGCGAGACGCGTGCGCCGCTGCACATCGCGTCGTTCGGTGCAGCGGGGATCGTTGCGCCGCATGGGCGGAGCTAGCGTGGGAATTATTTTTGACTGCCTGGACTTAACAAGGTCTCAGGTTAGATATGAGACTTAACAAGGTAGAGTTAGATATCTGTTATAGGCAGAGATTACCGCTGGGCCTCACGCCTGCTCCATCAAGATAGAAAAAGCTAGGGATCAATATTGTTAGTTCTTGAAGGTATAGCATGTTAGACAATTCCATGCGTACATAAAATGCTCTCTATGCGTTGTTTGAGTAGTTTTAATGGTCGTGTCTATTAGTAAATTTTTGTATACTAACCATTCCTGCTATCGGGTCGAATGTAAGTTATTCTTGCGCTTTTTTTGTGAGGATGTTGTATGCCGCTGTCGGCTATACAACTCCACCTCTGTCGGCTATACTACATACTGACTTTAGGCGAGAGAAGGCCCTCTTTATAACCCTTCTACCTCCATCTTCTGCGGGCACCGAACACGCACCGATACTAAAAGAGGAGTTGACAACGGGCTCAAGGACACCACTGTGGTACGGACTTTGGCTTGAGTCGATGCCGAGAGACGTTAGACGTTGGGAGGTTGGGCCCCGGAACAACTGCAGTGTTGTGCTACCTACGGATATTAACTATTTGACTATTTGAAGAGACACTAATCGGGACTTAATTTTTGCCCTGAGCTCGGTGTTTGATTGTGTAGTTATTTTTATGTTTTCTATTTTTTATAAATTACTGAGTGAACAAAATTAGAAATAGGACAGCAGTGAAAGTCAACGTGCAACGTTTAAACGTTGACTATCACTGCCTTCCTTTTTTTTAAAATTTAAATCAAAAACAAAAATTACCGAATTTTTAACAAAATTACCTACATGATGGGTAAGTACTGTTTATATCTACCCCATAATTGACATTTAGCCAACATTGATAGCTAATACATAATATCTAATTATAATTTTTTCCATTTCATTCCATTTTCCAGTGCCATAAATTAATTAACACCTATTTTGTTTCTGATAAACGCAATGGTACATTTCAACTTGTAGTCATGTTGCGACGCTTGTAACTCTTTTCGTAGTTGAAATATGTATGAAAAAACACATTAAAAACATGAAATTTCGATGTTTTTATAACAAATTCAAAACGTTATAACGTCAACCATCTCAATGAAAATTTCTCAATGACAAACATTCGTAGGTTTTTGACAGACTCGATAGCCAGCCTTCAAGCTGCCAAAATTTAGTTCCTTTTACGCACTGTATTGGCGCTAATCAAATCCTATACATTTCGATACGTTAACGAAACGGTTACGTTCTCGCAAGTTGTTCGTGCTAGGGCTACAGTACTTGCAGTTTGCAGTACTACGTACTATGCGGATTCTGTACTTCTATGCAGTATGTGCCAGGAGTATTATAGCCAACTCTATGAGACATGTTGCACTGGGGTATATATAGGTGTAGCCGTATGCCCCATTCCTAGATCCACCTCTGCCTTTCAGTAGCTATTCTCAAATAATCCGCGGGACATGTGCGACTATCCCCTTAGGATCGCTTTGAGACTCTTTGATGCGGATGCGAATCCGCCACCGCAATATGCCCGTGTAAACACATCCTTATCTTGGGAGTTACCGCTCGGCTCTTTGTGTGTTTGTGGCTTTACGATGAAACGGAATAATATCTTGAGTTCCTGAGTCTAGATAGTTTTTTTTATTGGATAGGATGGCAAACGAGCAGGCAGCTCACCTGCTGGTAAGTGTTCATCGGTGCCCACGGACATCCGCAACACGAGATGTTTCGGATAAGTTGCCAGCTTTGAAGTGGGAATATGCACTTTGCGAAGGCGCCTAAGTCGTATTGATTCGGAAATATTTCAGCTGGTACCACATATAGTGACAGTGCGAGGCAGAAAAAGCCCTAAGAATTGCATGGTTTGACTTCAAGACGTCACGTCATCATGAAATCAAAGTTCTCGAAATTACCGGGTATATTACTTATATATATACAGGTTATTGGAAAAATGTTAACAACCTCTTAAGGTTGACTTCTGCTACTCCTAACACACATTTTGAGATTTTTTTTTTGTTTTGAAAAAATGTTTTGAAAAAATGTTTTTATATATTTTTTTATATGTTTTTGACGGAATAATAACGAGGACCACCTGATGTTAAAAGTCTCTTGTGCCGGTAATGTATTATTTTTTTTCATATTTGTATTATAATATTGTTATACGTGTAGTACTATAATTGGCCCTATGTTTCTAAAAATGTTTATTTAAAATTGTTAACAGGCTGTTGGATGACCAATAAATAAATAAATAAGGTACTATGCTTCATGTAAATAGTCAAAAGCAAATCTCTGTTCAATGGGTGCACCGCGCAGTCCAGTATTGCCGCGGCGGGCGAGGCTTTAAAATAGTTTTATTTGATTTCAAACTAAACAAAAAATTCATCTCAAAATGTTTGTTAGGACTAGCAGAAGTCAACCCTAAACGGTAGTTAGCATTTTACCAATAACCCTGTATTTGGACTTTTCCATCTACATATTTTCATAATATAGGTAACACCATAGGCAATGCGTATAGATGTCTGTATGTATATATAGATGTCGGCAATTCGAGCTATATATGAAATGGATCCTAGGGAATCCCTGAGAGATCTATAGTGTTGAAGCGCCTGATAGTTTTGCGTTAGCTAATCTCTAGCGCCCGCGTTGTTTACGTAGATTTTAGATATGTGAGGTCACTTGCGAATGAGAAGGTACTCGAATTATACGTATATTATATTCATTCCTCGTTTTTCTTCATCTAAGTCCTAATTTACGGTTAAAACCCCAACATGGTCCTGGATCGAGCCAGATGTGATTAAGAAGATCTGAGTTGAAGAAATATTGATGTAACTCATGTAACATAATCAGTGGAATAAATTTATGTATCAAAGGATTAAATTGGAAGACTTGGAGGTTATAATGTTCACGAGGAATATGGATCGAGTTCAATGAATAAGTGGTGTCAAGTGTTTATTTTATTATTTATATAGCCCAGCATTCGAACAGGTAGTAATTAATGTGTATAGTAAGTATTAAGGAACGCTAATTGAAAAAAGGTTAGTAAATATCGCGCATTTACCTAAGACTTACTCTCACTCTGTTCATAAAATTTACCTAACTACGGAACATTCGAAGTTTTCAATGTATCAGCGATTAATTTGTTAGACTTCACTTAAATTAAGTTAAAGGTACTTAGTATTCAGTACAGTAGCACCATAGAATGGTATGTGCTACATTATTTTGACTTAATTATTGTTAAGATTTGTGAATCTTATAAAACTTGTAATCGTTGTTTGTAGGTACGTATTACAATTCAATGCTTGGCCAAGTCTAGCTAGACACTTGAACTTACGTGATAATTATTATTGCATTCATTAAAAGTGTGTTATTCAATTTGTGAAGTTAGTAAATTTGCACCAACAAATAATATCCTGTCATTATATTGCATTTCTGAACCATAGTGGTATAGCGTTAACTTAAATTCTTAAAAATAAAAACATTGTTATATTTGAAAATATTATGTATGTTCGTAAAAATTTGAGCAAATTTAAATCAAAAAGTGACAATCACGATTATAATAGATAGAAAACACTTTATTTGCACAAGAACTTAAAAAATAGCATTACAAAAAGGCTTATATATAAAATAATCAAGTGCAAAATGGCGGCCTTATCGCTTATAGCGATTTCTTCCAGACAACCAATATAATACTAGGAATAAAGATAAAATAGCGGTGCCAGGTTTTAGATTAGCAAAGACAAAGGTCCTTCTTAGGCAATTGTGTGCGGTTTTATAATAAATTGCCCAAACATATTACAACGCTCACAGAAAGAAAATTCAAGTTGCATGTGAAGAATATTTTGATAAAGAAATATTACTACACAGTTTTTGATTACTTAAGACGAGGCTGCGGAAAAAATACTCTCATTCGACTAGTTTTTTTAACCAACCTAAATATGCAATCGACACGTTAACTTAAATATTTGATTTTCAAACCTTTTTCTATCCGTTGTTAAGACAGAAACACATTTGAAAGAAATTTACTCGATAGTTTTAATTTTTTTAAATGATGCCTTTTCTTTAAATTATTGGATTTTTCTTGGAAACTACGTCAGTTACATATCAATAATAAATACACATAGAAAGGAAATGTAGTTTATTATCCACTGTAAAAGTAAAATTTACCTAGAGTTATTAGTATTCTCATAATAAATTAAATTGTGTTTTAGACTTACGACCTTTAGTTCTGTGCAGGATTACGGTCAATCGGAAGATTCGATATTCAACCTTATTAGCTTACGCTTACGAAATAAAATCAATGCGTAAGAGCTGTCAATATGGGAAATAAAGATAACTAAAAAATAAATAAAGGAAGCAGAAGAGTCGATACAAAGACTTTGCAAGAATTATGAGAGAGGCAAAAGCGTATAATATTTCAGTTTTTTTTTACCTATTGCACCTATGCAAATTTAATATTCGTTTGTGTTTATTCTATTCATGAAACATACTATCTCGACAGAACTAAGAGATTCTATACCAACTAGGTTTCCTATAGTACTGTAATGGAGCTGTAAAATAACTATATGTCGTACTAATCTAAGTATGATTAGTAGGGTACTATAATAATATCTGGTATATGTATAATTATGGTCTCACCTGATGGTAAGTGATGTGGTTGAAGGTGCCAAACAGGTGTAAACTAAAATTATCTGGCTCTAAAGTACAGCTGCCGTTCAACCGTAAATGGAGTTGAGTGTTGCTAAATAATAATAACACAAGCGTAGCAAATCAAAGCATTTGGTTTGGTGGGTAGGTATATCGCAATAAAACATCGAACATTCTTTATGTCCCTCAAGACTAGATGTAGATTTATATCAATGAAAGAATATTCAGAATCAGGCAAGTAGGTATATATTCAAGAGATTATCTACAAAGTCACCTGCATAGGTACTTTTAAATATACATTTTATCACTTAGACATGTACATATAAGTATCGATTTATACAAAAATAATAGAGTGGAATAAATAGATTGTGTATATACTCGTATAATAAAAAAGACTGTGCTCAAAAATGGACTTAAACGACAAAAATGCTTGGACTGGTTCGCCTCTGCCAAACTAGTGCCTGACACCTACGTAATGTAAATTAAGTATTGTAATAATTTTACTATATAGTATGTACTTAACACATTGTTAAATAAACGGTCAAATGCGTGTCGGGTCGCGCACAATGTAGGGTTCCGTAGTAGCCCGTTATCATAATATAGAATGATTCTGTAGTTCTTTATTCTCCTCCACGTGTTTCACGAAGAATATAATGCGCCCGTCACTTTGAGATATAGCTATTAAGTTTCATGTGCCTGTAATCATACTGGTTCTCAAGAACTGCTGCCGGAACACACCGTTAGGTGCTTGGCAACAGATTTTCAACTTGAAGGTGGTTGCTAGCCAGGCAGGCATTCGCAAAATGCCCTTACACCATGCGGTGAAGATCAAGCCCGCGGCAGGATTCGAACCATGGACCTAATTAATATTCTTCTTTATAGTAATTATTGTGAGAACAACTTCATGGACCACAAATTAAGTTAAAAAAAAATTGTGAGTAAGGCATAGGTTGAGAGTACAAGTTATTTAACCATTTAAATAAGTCTTATTCATAGATTGCTGTTTTGTCTGTGTCTAGATACATAAGAGTTTATTCGTAGTTCTTGAACTCGCTTTTATTTTTAGTTAACTTTATTCTCGGCGAATATCTTAGCCCGAGTTCAGGAATTCACTGAAAATCAGTTTACGGTTGCACCTTAACAGGTGCTCACATAACTCAAACTGAGTGCTATATGTTGTATATTGTTTGTAACAAGTAGTATTTCAATTAATTTATTTTGTGTAGCAATAAATAATTATTCAATTCTATTCTAAATTAGTTGAGATATATATATTTATGAAAAAAAAGAAGTATACAGTTATAAATGCTAGTAAGCTTATAAGAGGGCTATCATACTATATAACTAGTCTGGCCATTTAAACTGTAATATAAAAACTTTTCTTTTTTTCATCTAATCAAAAATAATTATTTTGATTAGGAACGCGTTGATTAATTTTAAAAATTCTTTCGATTTCGCGCCACTCGCATATTTTTCGTGTTCATTATCAAATTACAATATGGAATGGGGTGTTAAAGAAAATATGATTGCATTGATCGCCTTGCACAAAGTGGGTATAGAGCCGTCGCGTCGGTCATATTCCAGACACTTCAAAAGCTTGGTATCAGCAGTATGTTCGTATATTGTAATATCAACAGATACAACAAAACTCCCATGTCAAAGACCATCTGTCAAAAGATCAGGACAGCCGCGTGCATTCTAACAGAACTACAAAGGCTAGAATTGGTCGAAATCCCATTTTGAATATGAATATGTACATTGGGAAGCAAAAATATTATGATAACTCAACAATAATCTTGTTGCGAGAAATGACGATTCCCACTAGGAAAATATCGCGTATTATAAAACAAGACCTGAAGTTTGGTCCTTATGGTCGATATACACGATCAAAATGCCCTCCGTCGCGATACGCAGGTGAAGGGCAGTAAAATAATATTTTAACCGATGATAAAACGATTGAAGAAGCCAAAAGAAAAATTATAAACTGTACGCTCACAGTTCTAAAGAAGCTGCTCAAGTGTTTGGACAGCTACAATGTGTTCGTAATCCTGCGTCAGTGAACATTTGGTGGAGCGTGTCTTACCAAGGCGTCACAAAGCTACATTTTGGCCCTCGTCTAGCCTAGTCCACAACCCACAAAAGCCCACCCTCAAGTGTACAAATTAAGGCCAGTTTTAGAGTGCATGTCTGATTCTAAATGACACGCTGATATTGAGTCTCTTATAAAATCTCTGAAGCAAGCAGTGGCAAAATTTCTCATGGAAATAGATTTATGGCCAGACAGGTAAAGGTGGCCGTTTCGAATAGAATATTGCTTATATTTTTTGCTGAGGCTTTAATGAATATGTACATGTCAGTTTTAGTAATAGTACATAACTTCATTAAAAAAATGCATTTTCATTTGTAACTTATAAGTAAGTATAACTTATTTTTTACATTTATTTTTAACTAATGGCCGGACTAGGACTAGAAAGGAAGAAGGTTAGCAGTTAAACATACCTATTATATGGCTTTCAGTCTTGTGTTCGTGGGACCAGAAAATACTTCTTGTGTACGGTACGGCGAGTATGAGGTCTAAATACTTATTGTATTAATTTTTTATTTAAGATTACATTTTCAATGCGAGTATTTAGCCTTGAAAAACAACCAACTACTTCATATTGGTCACTAAAAAGGATTTATTCTTAGGATTTTATATTTGGTATAAAATTATCCAACACCCAAGTTTAACGACTATTACTGCTAAACCAATGAAGTAATCTTAACAGCTTTACTTTTCCTTTAAAGCTCATGAACTGCACTATCATCATGAATTTTTGCAGATTTTTCAAGCCCACAGTTTAGCTTTTAGAGGGGGGGACGCCCTGCTGGAACAAAAATGTGCACTTTAAAGTTAAATATTGCGTAAATGGAGCATTTAATCGAAAAACAGTCTTAGCAACCACTAAATAATTTTAAAATAGCTATGCAACGATACTATAAACGACCGGTTAGACAATAAAAAAAAATTTCATCCCCACTTCACATGTATGGGAGCTATCTTAAAAAAATAAAAAATAAAAAAATATTTTACCACTTTGTCGGCGTGGTTGATTTACGTACCCGTACAAAATTTCTAGCACTAACGGTCTCTTATCAAAACCTCGGACAGACGGACATGATGAAACTATAAGGGTTCCTTGTCAGGACTACGGAACCCTAAAAACGTTTAAAAGAATGGCCCCGAGTTTCTTGCCCGTTCTTCTCGCAGTGGCTCTATAATTTTTGTTTGCTGAACGTGGCAGTACAATGTTGTATATTTCAATATTAAAATTTGTAATTGACCTTCATAAGAGCGTCGTAGACGCCTAAATTGAATAAATGATTTTGACTTTGACTTTGTAGGCTGATATCTAGAAGTTTTCATTTCCTGTTATTATTATTTTTTTTGTAAATTTTCGGGGATTTTATATTAAACAGTTGATTGCTGTATGTTCAGTGTTCACATTGCCGCATGCCGGCCGCATCGGCGAGAACTCTTTCTCCAAAAGTTTGTCGCAGCGAAAACAGCTAGGTATCTGAGATAAAAATCGTTCAGCGTTGCTCGCTTGGCGGTCAGAATGCTCGCCGGCAGTAGTCATTGGGGCAAGTAATCGCCCTTCACACTCGTACACTCACTTAAAAGCCCTGTGAAAAATCATTTAGAACTACACACTCGTTTTTAACTGCTTGCCAACTCATGTCTAGTTCTATTTGATTCAATTTCTCGCTTTTTGCCGTCGGCGTTATTTCTTGTATACCAGTAT